>CM066031.1:1458925895-1463916787 GCA_033557465.1 Ichthyophis bannanicus
AAGGGGTTGTCCGAGATATGTAAAAAAAAAAAATATATTATATATATATATATATATATATTATATATATAGCACTGTAAATCTGATGGTCAGCAATATATACATAAGCTAAGCAAGTTTTAAGTCTGTGCTTCTAATGGTAGAAGGGGTTAATCTTTCCTGAAGAATCCAGTGGGAAGACGACACAGGGCAGATAGCAGCAGCTCCAGTCAGTGCAGGGGGGCATGGCCAGCACTGTGACGTCTTGTGTACAGACACAGAGCTGCTCTCTCCTGCATGCCACACTTGTGCACGAATCATCATCATCATCATCAGGTTCTTGGTTATTCACACTTTTTCATCACAATTCGTGTTAGCTCGTCATTCTTCAACCGTTATGTTATGGCTCCGCGAAAGTGTATTAATTCGCTAGACAGTTTCTGTTTCATCTGTGGTGAATATACGGTGTTGAAGCAACAGCAGAATATTACAGACTTTGTGAAAAAAGTATACTTTGCATACTTTGGGCGCCTCATAAAGTGTGCAAACGGTGTGTTGAGGACCTCCGAAACTGGTTCAAGGGTAAGAAAAAATCTTTCCGTTATGGGATTCCCATGGTATGACGAGAGCAAAAGAACCATAGTGACGACTGTTAGGGTTGAATTCCAAATGGAAGCATTCCATTTCATACCCCAATCTTCACTCGGCAATTTGTCCCATCCCCCATGGCACAGATATACCAGTACCCAAGCCCCCTGCTACCTTGGAAGAGATACCTAGCTCCGATGAAGGTAAAGTCATACCTGAACCAGATGACGAATCAAGTTCTGACTTTGAAGATGATACAAGACCAAAATAGTTTTCTCAGGAGGAGATGAATGATTTGGTAAGAGACTTGAATCTTCCCAAAGATGTCGCCGAGTTACTCGGATCAAGGCTGAAAAGCAGGAATTTATTGTTGCCAGGAGTGTCATCTTCATGGTTCAGACATCGTGAAAAGGAATTTGTTCCTTACTTCACCCAGGAAGACAAGTTGGTTTATTCAATTGATGTCGAAGGTCTGATGGGTCAATTTAAAATCCAATATGATTCAGAGCAATGGTGTCTTTTTATAGATTCTTCAAAAAGAAGTCTCAAAGCAGTTTTACTCCACAACGGATTTTACGCTTCCATACTTGTAGGTCATTCCATACACGAAGGAAACCTACGAGAACTTGGAATTGGTTCTTCGTAAACTTAAATATGAAGACCATGGTTGGCAAGTGTGTGGGGACTTGAAGGTCTTGTGCATGCTGCTCGGGCAACAAGCTAGGTATACCAAATATCCTTGTTTTCTGTGTCTATGGGACAGTCGAGACCGACAAAATCACTGGACCAAGAAGAGTTGGCAGCTGAGGGTGCTAACAGTCGGTGGAAAAAAAAATGTCCTCCGAGAAACTTTGGTACCTTCCCATAAAGTTCTTCTACCACCTCTCCACATAAAATTGGGATTGATGAAGCAATTCGTAAAATCACTTCCAAGAGATGGAGAATGCTTCAAATACTTGGTCACCAAGTTTCCAGGCCTGTTAGAGGCAAAATTGAAGGAAGGTGTGTTCGTCGGACCAGACATTAGAAGGCTTATAGTTGATCAAGAGTTTGTCAATACCATGACAGGTCCTCAAAAAGAAGGGTGGATTGCATTTAAAGAAGTCGTACAGAAATTTTTAGGCAATAACAAAGATCCTCACTACAAAAAGATCGGATGAATGCTGAAAGCATTTCAAGCTTTAGGCTGCCTGATGAGTTTGAAAGTGCATTTCCTCCAGTCCCACCTTGACTACTTTCCTGAAAATTCGGGAGCTGTGAGTGAGGAACAAGGTGAACGATTCCACCAAGACATTAAAGAGATGGAAAGGAGATACCATGGAAAATGGAGCATTACAATGATGGCAGACTACTGTTGGATGCTTCAGAGAGACATTTCAGATACTACTCACAAGCGTAAATGCACCAAGAGGAGCCTCACAAGGAAGAAGAATCGAGTTTAGTGTGTGTAGGTGAGCTCATTTCAGTTCAAAAAAGTATTTTCATGAAAATATTGTAATAGACTTATAAAATTAAAGTTTTTTATTTCCATTTTGAGGTATTGCCTTATTTAACAAAGTTACCTAAATTGTCAGGAAACGTGATGTCCTATGACAAAATGGGGAGGTCATTTTCGGATTCAGCGCACCAAAAAACAAAAGATTACGTGGAATAACCAAAACAGCTCCGGAAAAAAAAATTTTTGCAGACCTATGATCATTGGGAGGCACCTATCAACCCGGATCACAAGATCGCTAACCCGAAACAGGAAACCGCTCGCCGCCTGAACCTCCAGGCGCAGTGAAGGAGACACAGACACAGACTTCTCTGCAAGTCCTAACAATGCAGACTACGGTCCGAGGAGTGTCCTTCCGTTAGGCCTAAAACTGGTAGCAATACGGATCAGTTCAAGAAAGAGGCAAACCACCTTGAGCAAAACGGACTGAAATGGGTGCAACACGCTCTTTGTCCCTACAGACAGACAAAAACATCTCTCGACCGGACCAGGCCTGCTACTTTCAAATTCAGCTAGCCGAGCAAATGGCCGCTAAAAAACACCGTCTTTAAGATTAAGTCTTTGATTCAAGCTTGGTGTAGGGCTCGGACAGCTCCCCAGTTAATGTCCCTAGAACCAAGCTGAGATCCCAAGGAGTCGCAATGTAGATGCCACTTTAAGGAGACAAAACACGTCAAAAGCGGAAGCCTAAGATCACTTCCTAGATCTTACCTCTATAGCGCGAAATAGCCGCCAGAAGATCTGATAAGGAACTGGCTGCCAAACCCGCAGCCCTACCGTCCTGTAAGAGACAGAGCATCACCGGCACGGGAACATGGAAGGATAGCCTTGTCGTCGAGGGTACCAGGTTTCCAACAAACACCATACTCGGCTACATGCTAGGGATGTGGACCTCTTCCTGGCCCTGTACAAGGTTGAAATAACTGCTCTAGAATCACCTTTCTTCCTTAACTTCATCCTTTCAATGCCGAAGCTGTAAGTGAGAAGTGATCCACTTGAGGCCTTCGATGTGGGCCCTGAATCCAAAGAGTCTCCACTGCCGGAAATCTAGAGCGACTCCTCGACGGGGATTCCTAGAGATCGGCATACCACTGTCAGCTCCGTCGGATCGGAGCCACCAACACCACTCTCCCCCAAAAATCCTGCATGCTTAGCACCACTAGAACTATGGAGCGCCCAAGAGGGAAAGACATAGAGCAGGCCGGAAGATGGCCAAGTTACATCAGGGCATCGAATCCTTCCGAGATTCTCTCTCTCATCTTCTGCAGAGAATAACAGACTTGTTTCGGCCGAATGGAAGGTTGCCATAAAATCCATAGTCAGAGGACCCCACTTGTGGGCTATCTGAGCAAAGTGTTTCGGATGAAGCCCCCATATCCTGGCAACCACCCGGACTCGGCTGATAAATCTGCCCTCACATTGTCCATTACTGCAATATGCGCTGTCGAGATTGCCTGCAACCGAAGCTCCCCCCAGGCGAACCGAGGCCCCGGTTCCTCTTCCATGGCAGTGCTGCCCGTGCCACCATGTTGATCTGAGGGGGCCCCTGAAGCGACATTGCCGGGAGATACTCTTACCGCTCCATCTTTCAGTGCGGGTTTGAATGCCCAAATAGCTAGGCCCACAGCACGCAATTCAAGACGGGTGGCCGACTACTGAACTACCTGTTTGTTCCAAATTCCCAGAGCGAAGAAAACCCAGCAACGTGCCCCCCGACCTGCGAGGCTCCCATCCGACAACTCTGGAAGCCATTGTGGTTGTTTCAGTGGCAGGCCTGTCGCCAGACTTCCTGGGCAGAACCACCACTGAAGGAACTGTCTGGCTCGCAGGGAACAGGAGGAACGACGGTTCAGGGAGTCGTTCTGGTGCGACCAACGAAAGAGTAATAACCTCTGCAATGGTCGGAAATAAAAAGAGTCCTGGCCCCTGGAAAACCTCCAGGGTCACCGCCATCGGACCCAGCCCGCGAAGATAGCTCCATTCTGATGGAGCTGGAATAGACAGCCACTTGCGCACCAACTGCTGCCAGGCCTGAGCCCTTCGAACCAGTACTCCCGATTAAAACAGGGAAACTCCCTTTTTTTTTTCCCGAAACACTGCTCCCAAGCATGAGACGAAAAGCGCTCCCAGATACCCTAAATCCTAGGACGGGCCCAAACTACTCTTGGCTGTAATGACCACCCAGCTGGGATCTCAAAGCAACTTCACTACTTTGACTGCAACCTGGACGTTCTCAGTCTTGGATTTCGCCCGAAACAACCAATCGTTGAGGTAAAAATGCACCAGAATACCTTCCCTTCGCAATGCCGCCACCACCACCAAGACCTTGGTGAAGATGCGCAGAGCCGTTGCCAGGCCGAAGGGAAATGCTAGAGACTGACAGAGTCCCCACGGGCGAGCAACCCTCAGGGATTCCTGACGAGAAGGTCTGATAGGAGAATGCAAATACACCTCGGAGAGGTCTAAAGAACTCACTGCTTCCATCCGAAGGTGGGGCACCCGAAGACTGCAATTACTTCCTATAGATTCAGGCTAGGCCATAGCGCTCAGTCCTTCTCGGGGACTAAGAAATAAACAGAGTAACGACCGATGCTGTACTACTCCTGCGGCCTCATCACTATGGCTCCTAAGGGTAACAGACGATCTACTGTTTGCCCCCCTTGCAAGGCGACAAAACTAGTACTGGACCAGTACTGGACAAGCAAATTCGAGAGCAGAACCTTTGCGTATTGTCTCCAGTACTCATTGGTTAGAAGATATTTGGTCCCAGACAGGAAGAAATTCTCAAAGTCATCCCCCTATTGGACGAACTCCTGCCCTGGGCCACCTCGCTTCATTGTTGCTTTCGCACCGACACGGTTGAGGAAGCTGTGAAACTTCTGCCTGCTCCTCGGGCCCACAAAAACCCTGTGTCCTTGACAGAGACCTTCCTCTTTGCAAACCTCCCAAGCAGGAGATACAAAACCTACTGAAGGCCTTAAACTGACCTCGCAAGGTTGGGAGAGATCTGCCCTGCTTAGACTTATCTTCCGGCAACTTTCCGACATTGGAACCAACTACCTTGTAGAGCTCTTCACCAAACACCAAGTTACCTTTAAAATGAAGCTTATGGAACCGGGAGTTAGGAGAACCATCTGCCGCTCAATTTCTTAACCACAGAAAGCGGCGTATGGCTACCAAGGAGCTATACTATTCACCCAACTGCCTAATTACATCATAGTGGACGTCTGCTAAATCTGTCAAACCGAATCTCATCCGTGTCACCTGCATTAAGGGCTCCTGTACCTGCGGGGTGGATTACTGCAACTTTGGGACCAACAAAGGCCCGCTCTCGCCCCGCGAGCCCCCCCAAGAAGGAAGCCTGCCAGGCAAGGGCACTAAACATTCTATTCAATTTTTCTGACCTGTGCATCCTTCAAAGCTGCACTACCTCTTACAGGAAAAGCCCTTCCTCTCGCCACTGCTGACACTGCTGCATCTGCCTGCAAAGAGCAAGACCTCTCCTTCTCTTTATTAGCTAAGGGGTAGAGCCTAGTCATAGCTCTAACGCCTCAGATCAGCTTCTGGCAACTCCCATTTATCAGGAAAATCTGGGCAACCACCCGATGACAAACACCTCCTAAGCTTGCTGCACTGCCTGAATGAAAAAACACAAACAAACCACCCCTCTCCCCAAAAAAGGAAAAACACTGATCTGATGGTTT
Organism: Ichthyophis bannanicus; assembly: GCA_033557465.1. Taxonomy (NCBI): domain Eukaryota; kingdom Metazoa; phylum Chordata; class Amphibia; order Gymnophiona; family Ichthyophiidae; genus Ichthyophis; species Ichthyophis bannanicus. Next base: position 1,458,931,662 of record CM066031.1, read on the forward strand.
TTTGGGGTTTTTTTGTTACAATTGCCAGTCCTAACCAAAACTAAAAGTGAGAGGGAATAAACTGAGAAAAACAACTGAGGAAAAAGGTATTCTAATGGTTAGGCAGGGACTGCCTTCACCCCTGCCATTGCATTAGCATTCCTTTCCAGTTCTGCCATGCTGACTGCGGTGCTGCTGCCTCGCATCTCAAAAGCGCGGGAAAAGGCTGTACAAAATATAGTCGGGCCTCTATCGGCACCACCACGCCTGCTGCAGCCTGAAGACCTTCCTCTCGGTCATGCACTGTTCTAGCACTCACCTGCCATCTTCGGTGCCTCAAAAAAACGCTTCTCTCCGCCGCAGCAGCCCACCGAACAGCCCTATGATCCGTGACGCCGCTCACCACCGCGGTGAGCTACATCCACGGAGAGGGCTTTCCCTTGGCATTCGCTGCCCGACTCGGCTCTCAGTGGCGAGTCAGTGATAAAGGGGCAGGGCAAACAGCTTACCGCACACCTCCCCCCCGGTCCAAACAAAGAGGGTCGGGGGAGCAGACCAAGGCACCTATGCCAGGTATAGAAGATGGATAAAATAAAACTAGCTGAATCGCTGTGAAATAAAGGAAAACAAAGTAAATTAAAGTAAGTAAATTAAATCAAATTGAGCCTTCCTTAGGCAGTAGTTGGCTTGCGGCCTACCCTCACGTTCAAAGGATCAATGGCCCGCCAAATTAAACCGCCGTGCCTGCTTGGCACTGAAGCTCAGACTGGGTCTGCAGCCCACGCGCCCGCTTACGCCGCAACGAAAACTCACCCGTTCTGCTGTGGTGCTGTCAAATGGCCTCAGGTAATTTCCTTGTTGGCATGCTCCCGGACCCTGCAATCTGCACCACTGCCCACTGTAGAGTGCAGGCAGCAAACATGGAGAGGACTGTCCGGCCTGTGTTGCCTTGCCCAAGCCACCCCACGAGGCAGGCAGGGCATGATTGTAAAGCTTGTAGATTGATGCTAAGCTGAGCGCTGCTCATCTCCCCTCCATTCAAACTAGGAGGGGAGAGCAGATCGAGGCACCGGAGCAGAGAGCACAGTTACTTACCTGTAACAGGTGATCTCTGGGAACAGCAGGAATTAGTCCTCACATATGGGTACGTCGGAACCGACGGAGCCTGCGCGGGAAAGCTCCCCAGCTTCCCAGAAAGGAAGCCTTTGGGGCCTCCCACTGCACATGCGCGCTGCCTTCCCGCCTTCCTGACCAGCTCTCCTCAGTTCGAGTTTATAGCTGAGACAATAGAGAAAGGAAAGGAAGATAGATAGAAGATACAACTCCTAGGGGAGGTGGGTGGGTTGTGAGGACTAATTCCTGCTGTTCCCAGAGATCACCTGTTACAGGTAAGTAACTGTGCTATCTCCAGGAATAAGTCCTCACATATGGGGACTCCCTAGCTAAGATGCCTGGGAGATCCCCTTCCAAGGGTTCGCCATCTTCGTATGGATCTCAAGCATCCATCCTGGGAAGGTGGGCAGGAGTTGTTCAAGTATGGAACAGGTGTTTGAGGACAGCCTGACCAAACAAGGCATCCCGGCGGGAGTCCTTGTCCAAACAGTAATGGGCTGTGAAGGTATGAACCGAGGCCCAGGTGGCGGCTCGACAGATCTGATCTATGGATACAGAGTGAAGATGAGCCATAGAAGTGGCCATGGCTCTCACATTGTGAGCTGTGACATGGCCTTCCAGAGAAATGTTTTTACTCTGGTAAGCAAAGGAAATACACTGAGCAATCCAATTGGAAAGTGTACGTTTGGAGACTGGAAGTCCCAAATGAGAAGGATCAAAAGCCACAAAAAGTTGGGAAGAATTTCGATGTGGCTGAGTCCTGTTGAGGTAAAAGGCAAGAGCTCTTTTACAATCTAGAGTATGAAGGTTCCTCTCTGCACTGGATGCATGAGGAGCCGGGAAAAAGACAGGTAGATATACCTCTTGATTAAGATGAAAAGGCGAGACCACTTTGGGCATAAAGTGGGGATTCGTCCTAAGGACCACCTTATCATGATGAAACCTAGTATAAGGTGGATGAGCCACTAAGGCCTGTAGTTCACTGATGCGGCGAGCCGAAGTGACTGCAATAAGGAAAAAGACCTTCCAGGAAAGAAATTTCAAAGAGGTAGAAACCAACGGTTCAAAAGGTGGCTTCATAAGCTGACCTAGAACTAGGTTCAAATCCCATGCTACCGGAGGAGGTCGGATGGGAGGCTTAGTTAGAGTCAGGCCTCTCATGAACCTTGCAATAAGAGGATGAGAGGAGATAGGTTGTCCATTTAGAGGTTTTAAGGATGCTGCAATAGCGCTCAAATGGACTCTCACTGAATTCGTCTTAAGGCCTGCATTGGAAAGATGCAGGAGATAGTCTAGTAGAGAATTCAAAGGAAGTGCTAGAGGGTCAAGACCCTGTTGAGCACACCAAATGGAAAAGCGTTTCCATTTGAAAGCATAGGAACGCCTCGTGGAGGGTTTCCTAGAGGCATGAAGGATATCTTTTACTGGTTGAGAAAGATTGAAGTCATGAAGGCTTAGGCCTTCAGTAACCAAGCTCTGAGGTGTAGGGACTTGGGGTTTGGGTGCCACAAAGTCCCCTCCTCCTGAGACAGAAGGTCTGGCGCAGTTCCCAGGTCCAGGGAGGGTACCTGGGAGAGATGCAGAAGTAGAGGGAACCACACTTGGCATGGCCAGCGTGGAGCTATGAGGATCATCGACCCGTGATCCCTCTGGAGTTTGAACAGAGTCTTGGGAATCAAAGGAATGGGTGGAAAGGCATATAGGAATTCCTGACCCCAATGCAGGAGAAAGGCGTCGCTGGCCTGAGCTCCCTGACACGGAGTCCTGGAACAGAACCGGGGAAGTTTGGCATTCCATGGACTTGCAAAGAGGTCTATGTCCGGGGTTCCCCATTCCTGAAAGATTTTGCATATCTGGTCCAGATGTAGGGACCATTCGTGTGGAAGCAGAACTCGACTGAGTCTGTCTGCCCGAGAGTTTTGAACCCCTGGAAGATACACTGCCAGAAGATGAATTTGATGCTCTCTGGCGAAGGACCATAATCTGAGAGCTTCGTTGCAAAGTGACAGAGAGCCTGTCCCTCCTTGTTTGTTTACGTAGAACATGGCCACCTGATTGTCTGTATGAACTAGGACGGTCAGGTTGACAAGGAGGGTATGGAAGACTTTGAGGGCAAGGAAGATTGCTCGCAGTTCCAGGAGGTTGATGTGAAGGGTGGTCTCCTGTGGAGACCAAGTACCCTGAGTGGAGAGGTGTTGAAGATGGGCTCCCCACCCTGTTTTGGAGGCATCTGTTGTGAGGGTTGCTTGGGGCAACAAAGATTGGAAGGGGGTCCCCAACGACAGATTCTTGGTGGATATCCACCATTGGAGGGACCAAAACAGACGTTTTGAGGTGAGTATTTGGTCGGAGAGCGCTCCTGATGCTTGAGTCCACTGGGTGGCCAAGGTCCATTGAGCTGCTCTCATATGAAGACGAGCGTAGGGCACCACGTGTACCGTGGAGGCCATGTGGCCCAGAAGTCGCAGCATTTCCCTGGCTGTCAAGTGAGTGCTGGACTGAGCTTGGGAAGCCAAGCATATCAGACGTTGGCTCCGGACCTGAGGAAGGTAGGCCCTTGCAGTGGTGGTGTCCAACTGGGCCCCTATGAATTCCAGAGACTGAGTAGGGATGAGTTGAGACTTGGGAAGGTTTACCACCAGTCCCAGATACTGCAGAATGTGTCTCGTGCGGTCCAGGGAAATCTGGGCCTGTGACTGAGATGGAGCTCGGATGAGCCAGTCGTCTAGATATGGGAATACAAAAATTCCCAGACCTCTTAGAAATGCGGCTACAACTGCCATGCATTTGGTGAACACTCTTGGAGCAGAGGCTAGACCGAAGGGAAGTACTCTGTACTGGAAATGTTTTCCCTGGAACAGAAATCGTAGATATTTTCTGTGGGATGGGTGGATGAGTATATGTGTGTATGCATCCTTGAGATCTAGAGAACAAAGCCAATCCTGACTCTGAAGGTATGGAAGGAGAATGCCCAGAGAAAGCATTTTGAATTTCTCCTTGTATAGAAATTTGTTCAATTCTCTCAGATCTAGGATAGGTCTGAATCCCCCTGTCTTCTTTGGTATGAGAAAATAAGGGGAGTAGAAACCTGTCCCTTGTTGAAGAAGAGGAACCTCTTCTATTGCCCTTTGGGCAAGGAGGGAAGAGACTTCCTGACCCAACAGGGCCAGGAGAGATGGGGGAGAATTGAAGTGCCTCACCATGGTATGTGGAGGAAGGTTGGAAAAATAAAGTTTGTAGCCCTCTCTGATGATAGAGAGGGTCCAGTGCTCTGATGTAATTTGCTCCCATCTGGGAGCAAAGTGAGCTAACCTTCCGGGAATGGTGAGGGGCTCTGGTTGTTCTAGAGCCAGAAAGGTTAAGTTCTCTAGGGGCAAGTCAAAACCCCTGAGGGGGTTGAGCCTGCTGAGGAGTGGCAGACGCTGCAGGCTTTGACCTTGCCTGTTTAGGTTGCTGAGGCTTAGCAGCAAAGCGAGGCTGAGAAGATTGTTGGCCAGTATTTGTGGAAAATCTGGCCTTCTTGTAGTAAGGACTCTTGAAAGACTTTTTCTTGGCAGGAGTAGAGGTAGACTTAGAAAGTCTATCTAAGGTAGCATTTTCTGCGTCCATTTGAGTGGCTTTAATTTGCCAGTCTTTACCAAATAAGTTCTCACCTGTACAGGGCAGATTCCATAAGCCATCCAGGACCCAGGGTTCTAGGTCAGAGGCCTGGAGCCAAGCAAGTCGTCGGGCTGCAATAGCAATGCCCGAAGCTCTACCGGCACCCTCAAAGGAATCAAAGGCTGCTTTGTTGGAGAACTTAGAAACATCTAAAAGCTGTTTCACCAGAGAAATGAACTCCTCCTTTCTATCCTCAGGGATAAAGGGGGCAAAATACCGTACCTTTAGGGCAAGTTCCCTTAGAAACATGCCCATATACAGACTGTATGAATTAATCCTGGCTATAAGCATACTAGCCTGGAAGATTTTCCTACCAAAAGAGTCTAGGGTCTTACATTCTCGCCCTGGAGGGGTAGAAGAGTGCCTTTTGGTACTCTTAATCTTTTTCAGCGCAGACTTCACCACAATGGAATGGTGAGGCAGCTGAGTTTTTTGAAAACCAGGAGAAGGAGGGACCCGGTACATGGTGTCCAACCTACGGGAATGAGGAGACAACGTTAGAGGAGCCTCCCATAAGTCCATCAAGTGTTCTTGAAGGATTTCATGGATAGGCAGGGTGACTGCCTCTTTAGGAACCTTAGGGTATCCTAAAATATCCAATTTCTTTGATCTAGGTTCTTTTTCAGAGGATGTAGTAATAGAAAGTCCTTTAGCTACTTCTATAATGAAGTCTTGAAAGGACAAATCCTCTGGTGGAGACATTCTCCTCTTTGGGGAAGAAGGCTCTTCAGGAAGAACAAGAGACAGCTCAGAGTCATCAGAGGAGTCAAAATCCTCAGAAGAATCAGAGTATCCTCTATTTGCTTCCAACGCACGATACGCATACCGCTCGGTATCGACATCAGGTGTACCGGGTATGGGATCGGTATCGGGCAAAAACCCGGATCCGGTATGCGGAACCGATCTGCGTTTGGAAGACGATGGTCTCGGTTCCGGTATGGGGGACGGTACCGGAACCGGACCCGGAACCGCTGGATGCGGTACCGAGGGCGTCGCAGCCTTAATAAAAGCCAAAATGGCCTGCTGCATGGTCTGAACAGTATTGTCCATAGACGCCACTGCTGCCTGGATGTCGGTACCGGCATGGGCCGGTACCCCAGAGCAGTCTAACAGGTGATCGGTCGAGGCCGTGCCATCGATGTCAACCTGTAACCCCATAGATGGAGCTTTGGAAGCCAGAGCTTCCCGCCGGGGTTGTTTGGCTGGGGCAGGGTCCTCCGACTCAAGATTGAGGGCCTCTCGATACTTTGAAGGAGATTTGCCTTTTGAGGACCTGCCCGGAGAAGGTTTGGTTACCTGAGATCCATCCGGAGAGGAAGACCTGGATGACTGTGATGCTGGATTATCTGAAGCAAACAGTACATGGAATTTGTTGGCCCGGTTCTGCAAACCACGTTTAGACATCTGGGAGCAGGACGGGCAGTCCGGAATGGAGTGGTCAGGCCCCGAACATTTAAGACACCAGTCATGGGTGTCTGTAACAGAAATAACAGCACTACACTTGGTACACTTTTTGAAACCAGGGGCTGGTTTATCCATGAGGAGAATTTGTGTAGGCCTGAGGCCTAACCGAAGTCACCAAGTTGTGCTAAAAGAAAAGTTTTGGGGGTTTTTTTTGAAAGAAAAGAAAAGAGAGAGACCGGCGGTACCGGTTTCGGTATGGGGAAGGCAGGTACGCGGTCTAAAGAAACAAACTAAAATAAGAATTTCTTCAGCGGTGACAGGAACACGACCTGCTGGCTCCGCGGAAAAAGAGAAACTGAGGAGAGCTGGTCAGGAAGGCGGGAAGGCAGCGCGCATGTGCAGTGGGAGGCCCCAAAGGCTTCCTTTCTGGGAAGCTGGGGAGCTTTCCCGCGCAGGCTCCGTCGGTTCCGACGTACCCATATGTGAGGACTTATTCCTGCTTGTTCCTAGAGATCGGAGTATAAAGACAGGAAGCTCTGTTTTGTTTTGTTGGGGTTTTTTTGTTTTTACATGAAAACAACTGTCAAATAAATGTAATGAAAAAGTGAATAAAATAAACCTTAAAAGCTATTCTAGTATGTGCTCCTTAACTGTTCCTCTAGTGAGCCCAGCACCTAGGCTCACTGCGTCTTCCTGCTGCATGGAGACTGGACACACTGGGGCTGATGGGAGAGATCAGCAGGCTACATCCAGTGATGTCACAGTTCTGACATGCCCAGTCTCCAAGCTGCAGGAGGAGGTGCACAACCCAGAGGTGGAGGACTGAACTGGAGGAACGATAAGGAACAGTTAAATTATACCACTGCAGTTTGTCATATTACCATGGTCATGTGTATTTCTGCTAAGACTTTAATATTTCATCCATCAGATAACAGCTAACATGGAAGATAGTAGCTGGTAAAGGTTTTCCAAGAGCTGGTGTGTTCACAGAATGTTTGAAAGAAGAGAACAATCTCAGTGGCAAGTGATCAAATACGACTTGATGAATGGTGGAGATAACTGTAGATAAGACTGAGATGGAACTGTTTAGGGCTGGGATCAAATGAATAAGAGTTTTGGCAATTTCCTCCTCTGTGACTCTGACCCAAAAAGGAATATGCGGAAGGGTTCAAAGAAAGAAAAGATGCATTAACTTAAGAAAAAGGTAGTCTAGTGAGCTTATATATTTTACATGAAAGTAGTCAGCCATTCTGAGCCTAGAATAAAGGGTGCATCAGAGACAGCAGCAGCAGTTTGAGAGAGAACACGAGTGTAGATAGCCATGGCAAAAGCTGGAGACTACTGTGTTCACTGAAGCAACAGAATAATCTTATTTGGCAATTGCAATAGCATACTAGGGGAAGGTGAGAATAAGTATGAAATATATGAAGTCAGTATGCGATTGGGATTTCAGCCATAGATGTTCCATATAATAAGATCACCACCAAATTTGCAAATAACTATATACAAGTATATTAAAAAAAAACAATCATAAATACTCATACATAAACTAACATTTACATTTAGATAATTACCCCATTATTAGTGTGCAAAAAAATCACTTATTAAAAAGCTATCCAAATACTTATAATATATGATAAATTCATTCAATATCTATTTTTATACAATAATCAATTCTAAACTTTACAGCTGTATAAAAATATACAATTCTGTATTGCTAAATAGCCATATAATAAATACAAATAGAAGTTCCCAAAAGTAAAACAATTATATATAGTTTTCTCATAAACACAAAATGTTTGAACATGAATTCTCTTATTCCATCAAAATCTATAAGATATTGATATACTTCTAAATTATTCATGCCTCGTTTCACTTTAGAAAATAACTAATATTCATATTGCACATTACATATAGCATAGTTACTCACCTGTAACAGGTGATCTCCGGGAACAGCAGGAATTTAGTCTTCACATATGGGTATCATCGGTACCGACGGAGCCTGCGAGGGAACGCTCCCCAGCGTCCATTAGGAAAGCTTTTGGGAGCATCCCACAGCGCCTGCTTGCTGCCTTCCCCAACTGTCCCTCTCCAGTTGAGTTTATAGCTGAGAGAAAGAGAGAGAGAGAGAGAGAGAGAGATGCAAATCCTGGGGGAGGTGGGCGGGTTGTGAAGACTAAATTCCTGCTGTTCCCAGAGATCACCTGTTACAGGTGAGTAACTATGCTATCTCCAGGAACAAGCAGGAATGTAGTCTTCACATATGGGGACTCCCTAGCTGCAGATGCCAGGGAAATGGCCCCAGAAAGTTGTGGGCCCTTGTGAAAGGGCTCCACTTCCCCACAAGGATCTCTGACATCCTACCAGGGATGGTGGGTAGGAGTTGATTAAGTGTGGAACAGGTATTGAAGAACAGCCTGACCAAACAAGGCATCCCAGCGGGAGTCCTCGTCTAAGCAGTAATGGGATGTGAATGTATGAACCGAAGCCCAAGTAGCTGCTCGACAGATGTCGTCGATAGACACAGAGTGAAGATGAGCCATTGAGGCTGCCATGGCTCTCACATTGTGAGCTGTGACATGGCTTTCAAGAGGAAGGTTCTTACTCTCATAGGCAAAATATATACACTGTGCAATCCAGCTGGACAGTGTCCTTTTGGAGACTGGAAGTACCAAATGACTAGGATCAAAACCAACAAAGAGTTGAGAGGATTTTCTATGTTGCTGTGTCCTTTGCAAGTAAAAGGCCAAAGCTCTTTTACAGTCCAAAGTATGAAGGTTCCTTTCTGCATTTGAGGCGTGAGGCCTTGGAAAGAATACAGGAAAGTAAACCGCTTGGTTCAAATGAAAGGGCGAAACCACTTTTGGCATAAAGTGTGGATGAGTCCTGAGGACTACCTTATCATGATGGAACCTTGTATAAGGAGGATCAGCCACCAAGGCTTTTAATTCACTGATGCGACGTGCTGATGTGATTGCAATGAGAAAGATAACTTTCCAGGAAAGGAATTTCAAAGAGGTAGTGGCTAATGGTTCAAAGGGCGGTTTCATGAGCTGCCGAAGTACCAGATTCAAGTCCCATGCCACCGGTGGTGGCTTAATGGGAGGCTTCGTTAAAAGAAGGCCGCTCATAAACCTCGCTATGAGAGGAAGAGAGGAAATAGGTTGTCCATTTAGAGGCTTGAAAGAAGCTGCAATAGCACTCAAATGGACTCTCACTGAATTAGTCTTAAGCCCTGCATTAGATAAATGAAGGAGGCACTCCAGTAATGATTCCAGAGGTAACGCAAGAGGGTTAAAACTCTTCTGTGAGGTAAACCTTTTCCACTTAAATGCATAAGAGCGTCTTGTGGAAGGTTTCCTGGAAGCATGAAGGATATCCTTCACCTGCTGGGAAAGGTTAAGACCGTGAAGTTCTAGGCTTTCAGCAACCAGGCCCTGAGATGCAGAGACTGGGGATTGGGATGCCACAGCATCCCGTCCTCTTGAGAAAGGAGATCTGGAGCAGATCCTAACTCCAGAGGCAGAGCTTGAGAGAGATGTAGGAGCAAAGGGTACCACATTTGCCGTGGCCAACGTGGAGCTATGAGGATCATATGACCTCTGTCTCTCTGAAGCTTGAACAGGGTTTTGGGAATTAGGGGAATGGGTGGAAAGGCATACAGGAAGTCCTGACCCCAGTGGAGGAGGAAAGCATCCCTGGCCCGACAACCTCGAGCCGGAATTCTGGAACAGAACCGGGGAAGTTTGGCATTCAGCGGACTTGCAAAGAGGTCTATATCCGGGGTTCCCCAAATTTGAAAAATTTTGGCCACCTGGTCTGCATGGAGAGACCATTCGTGTGGAAGCAGAACTCGACTGACTCTGTCTGCCCAAGAGTTTTGAATGCCTGGAAGATACACCACAAGGAGATAAATCTGATGCTCTCTGGTGAGGGCCCATAGTTGCAAAGCTTTGTTGCAGAGCGGTAGAGAGCCTGTTCCGCCCGCTTGTTCACATAGAACATGGCTAATTGATTGTCCGTTTGAACTAGGACTGTCTTGTAGCTGAGCTGGGTGTGAAATACTCAAAGAGCAAGAAAGATTGCTCTGAGCTCCAGGAGACTGATATGGAGATAGGTCTCCTGTGGAGTCCAGGTACCCTGGGTAGAGAGGCCTTGCAGGTGGGCTCCCCAACCCACCTATAAAGCATCTGTTGTTTGAGTGGCTTGGGGTGGGGGGTGCTGAAAAGGAGACCCCACCAAAAGATTTTGGGGTGATTACCACCATTGGAGGGACAAAATAAGGTGATCTGAATTTGCTATTTTGTCTAACAGGCAACCTGACGCCTAAGTCCACTGAGTGAATAAGGTCCACTGGGCTGCCCTCATATGGAGGCGAGCATAAGGAACCACATGCACGATGGATGCCATGTGGCCTAGCAATTGTAACATTTCCCGAGCAGCTAGGTGAGGTTTTAGTACTGCTTGGTAAGCTAACCGCACAATGCGAAGGCAGCGGGGTTGAGGAAGGTAGGCCCTTGTCTGTCTGGTATCCAGCAGAGCTCCTATAAATGCTAGAGATTGAGTGGGAGAAAGGTTGGACTTTGGGAAGTTTATGACAAGTCCCAAATACTGAAGGATGCGCATTGTGCGAGACAGAGCAACCCTGGCCTCTGGCTCTGAAGGGGCTTGAATGAGCCAGTCGTTTAAGTAAGGGAAGACGAATATTCCCAGGGTGCTTAGAAATGCTGCCACCACAGCCATGCATTTTATGAACACCCTTGGTGCAGAGACCAGACCAAAAGGAAGAACCCTGTATTGGTAGCGCTTCCCTTGAAACAGAAAGCGAAGGAACTTTAGTTGAGTTGTATGAATGAGAACATGAGTGTACGTATCCTTGAGATCTAGAGAACAAAGGCCAATCCTGACTCTGAAGGTATGGCAGCAGAGTTCCTAGAGAAATCATTTTGAACTTCTCTTTGAACAGGAATTTGTTCAATTCTCTGAGGTCTAGAATGGGTCTGTCTCCTCCTGTTTTCTCTGAAGTAAGGAAATAGGGGGAGTAAAACCCTGTACCCCATTGGGGAATGGGTACCTCTTCTATTGCCCCTTGAGCAAGGAGCACAGTGACCTCTTAACCTAACCGATCGTTGAGAGAGGTCTGAGAAGTGAAACTGTCTTACCATTGTAGGAGGGGGCATGCTGAGGAAATGAAGCTTGTACCCCTCTCTTACAATAGACAGAGTCCAATTTTCTGCTGTTATCTGACCCCCATCTGGGGGCAAAATGACAACCTTCCTGGGATGGTGGAGGGTTCTGGACCGTTCAGGGCCAGGAAGGCAAAGTTCTCTAGATAGGAGTCAAAGCCCCTGTGGAGGCTAAGTCTGCTGAGCCGGTTGAGGCTTAGCTGCTTTTGTCTTTCTTTGCCTAGGTTTTTGCTGCTGTCCCTTTTGGGCAGACCGACTTAAACGATGTCCCTGCTGGGTATAGGAGGGATAAACATTTTTCTTCTTGCTGAAAAATGGTTTCTTAGAGGATCTTTTCCTCGCAGGATCAGCTGTAGATTTAGACAATCTATCCAAAGTGATATTGTCAGCATCTGTGGAGTGGAGGAGTGGCCTAGTGGTTGGGGCAAGGTACTTCAGGCCGGAAGGTCGGGGGTTCAAATCCCACTAGAGGACAGCAACCTTGGGCCGGAAGGACTGGGGTTTCTAGTCCCACAGGTGCTCCTTGTGGTCTTGGGCAAGCCACTTAACCCTCCATAGCCCATGTTTCCTGTAAAATAGTTATCTCCAAGTTATAATGCCCTGTTCAATGTAATTTCAGTTTGTTCAATGTAAACCGAACTGATGCAGAATAGCGCGGTATATAAGAGAATGTAAATAAATAAATCTATTTCATTAGCTTTTTCCTGCCAATTCTTGCCAAAGAGATTCCCTCTTGTGCAAGGTATATTTCCTAGTTTGGCCTGTACCCAAAGTTCCAAGTCAGATGCCTGGAGCTAGGCAATCCTAAGTGCACCTATGGCAATGGCAGAGGTTCTGCTTATGCATTCAAAGCAGTCAAAGGCTGCACGATTCACAAACTTGGAAACATCCTGAGCATGTTTGAGAAGAGCAAGATAATCTTGCCTTTTATCATCAGGAAGGAGAGGACTCATAAGCTCTAAATCTCCTGTGACCTCTTTAAGGAACATTCCCATAAACAAGATATAGGAACTGATCCTAGCAGAAAGCATGGAAACCTGGAAGGATCGACATCCAAAGGTGTCAAGAGTCCTGCACTCACATCCTGGAGGATTAGATGCATGCCTTTTTGCACTCTTTAGCCGTCTCATGGCTGATTCCACCACCATGGAATGGTGTGGTAATTCAGTCTTCTGAAACCCAGGACAAGGAGGAACTCGATACATGGTGTCGAGTCTTCGAGAGTGAGGAGATGTGGTCAGAGGTGTTTCCCACATCCTTAACATAAGATCATGCAAAATCTCATGAATAGGTAAGGTAGCTGCCTCCTTGGGAGCTTTAAGGTATTGTAGGATTTCTAATTCCTTTGCCCTAGGCTCTTTTTCAGGAGCCACTGTGATGGAAAGACCTCAGGCCACATCTCGGATAAAATCCTGAAAGGACATATCCTCTGGTGGAGACATCCTACGCTGAGGAGAAGAATCATCCTCAGGAAGAAGTACTCTGGTATCGGCAGAGCTTTCAGAGTCTTCAGACTCATCTGAGGATTCTTTATCTCCGATCTGGGTGATCGTGCAAGGCACGGTACCGATCGAAGTCGGCATCGGAGGGGTCCGGTACCAACTTGTCGATACCGGATGGATAAGCATGACTCAGTCCCGGTAGAATACCTGCCGATGTCAATGCAGTCGGTACCGGTTGGATTGTCTGAAGCAGTTTCAAGGGCATCGAGGCCGTGAAAAGAGCCACCAGACTGCATGCAATAGTCAAGAATCTCTGGTCTATCGAAGCTGCAAATGCTTGGGTATCAATGCCGAATGAAGCGGCCAGAACCCCAGAGCATGGCACCAGTAGTTCTGACGAGGTTGAAGCCTCGAGAACATCCTGGAGCCCCGTTAGTGCTTTGGAAGCCGAAGCCTCCCGCCAGGGTAATTTTGCCGGTGAAAGTCCCTCAAGGGCAACGCTAGAGGCATCTCGATGTTCAGGAGATCTACCCTTTGAGGACCAGCTAGATTTATGTTTAGTTACCTGAGGTCCAAGGGAGGAAGACGAAGCCCTGGAAGATGGTCGATGCCACGGAGGCTGCACTGGATGGAAAAAGGGTTCTAAGTTTAGCAGCTCGATTTTGCTGGCCCCTCTTCGACATCATCCCACAGGCAACACACTCTGAAATAGAGTGGTCAAGACCTAAACATTTGAGGCACCACTCATGGGTGTCGGTGACAGAGATGGTACCGCCACACTTATAACACTTTTTAAAACCTGAAGTGGGTTTTTCCATCCTGAAAGAAAAGGTTGGGCCTAGTGCCCAAAATGGGGCGTGGCGCCTGAGGAGAAAATTACTAGAAAGACTCCAGAAAGAAAGGGGGGGGGGTGGAAAAAAAGAAAGAAGAACCGGCAGTACCTGTGTAGCGTTGAGGGAAGGCAGACGCGACCACAAAAAAGAAGAATAAGGGGGGAATTTTTTCTGCGGTGACAGGATGTGCGACCTGTCAGCTCCGCGGAAAACAAAGAACTGGAGAGGGACAGTTGGGAAAGGCAGGTTAGGCAGCATGCAGGCGCTGTGGGATGCTCCCAAAAGCTTTCCTATTAGCCGCTGGGGAGCGTTCCCATGCAGGCTCCGTCGGTACCGACGATACCGTATGTGAAGACTACATTCCTGCTTGTTCCTGGAGACTGCCCATTTCCCAACAATATATGAGGCATGAATAATTTAGAAGTATATCAATATATTGCTTTCAAACTGGACTCGAGAATAGTGTTATAAGAGTTGACTGTCTCACTAGACTCAACAAAGTTGTAGAGAAAAGAAAGGCTAGTAATGTCTAGCCTAGTTACAATTCAAAAGAATTTAATTTCATTTGTTACAAGCAGTCCAATTTTGCAAGAGAAAAGGAATGCTTGTATCTGGATTCACCATTTGCAGAATATTTCATAAAGACTCATTAAACAGAGCAGTTTGTAAATATCTATAAGGCAGGAATGTACAGCAGGAAAAGTTATTTTACAACACATTGAAATAAAGAGCAGCATCATACACAGCTGTGAATGTATAAGTAACAGCATATGTATATTAAATGGCTACCACCACTTACATGCAGAAATGCCGGATTTCACAAAGCCGGACATCGGGGGGGGGGGGGGGGGAGGGGGGGACAATTAAGAAACTAAGCTCCAAAACTCTAATCTTTTATCTTTAGATGTGGCTTTAAACACCAGAAATGGAAGCATAATTGCCTCCTCAATCACTCATATAAAGCCTGTCCAAATGAACAGTTAAGCTTACAACTATGTGCAAGATGTAAATCCTGACAGGTATGTACTACCGTTGAGAAGTACACAATACATGCATACTTTCCGGGTCTGCCCAAACCAAGCCTAGAATACGCCCCAGATATGCATGTAAACTTGCTGCTTATAAACTTAGGGCCATTTCCACAGCAGAAAGATCAATGGTCTAGACTAGAGATATTCCTAAAGGTATTGGTGTAGAGTGGACCAAAATGCGTGATAGGCTAATTAAGTGTTATCATATGATTAATAGGAAGAGCTAAGTCAAGGCAATGTACCACCGCACCCCCACCGTTACCCTTTGTTTTTGCTCCAGAAAGGACCAGTAGTAACAAGACTCCTTCATAATTTTTAACCATGCTGTAGAAACAATCAGATATTGTGCTGGATCATCCAATGCATATATGTATGCATAAGAAAAAAAAACATCATAAGTATAAAAGCGCTAAACCTGAACATTAACTAGGGCAGAGGAATCGGAACAGCTTATCTGTGCTTTCTACTGCTTTTATAACACGCAGAAACCCAGCTCCGCCACGCACCCAACAAGCTGTCGCCGCTGCTTGTAACACACTCCTCGCCCAGGCTGCGTATAAGATTCTGTACCGCCGGGTCTCTGGTCTTCAGTGACGCATGCAGCTGGTGGAGGATGCTCTGTACCCCGACCGCCGTAACTCCAGGAACCGACATCACTCAACATCCACCTCTCAGTCCCAGCGTAGACTGAGAACAGAAATCGAAACATCCGATCACGTGACTGCACGCCCACTTGGACTTAACCAGGTAACGGGGAGGGGAGTGAAGAATAGCATGAAAGAAAGTTACTTAACTACAGGAAATGTTTGATTTGGTTTATTTTGTATGACAAGTTCTAAAGTAGCGGCGGTTTATGAGTAAATATTGAAGAATATTGAGAAAATTGTAGTTGCTTTTTCGGCCAAGCGTTCTACAGTTAATTGGTTTCGTCTTTTCGAAGACCACATGATTGGAAAAAGAGAGATTGTGTTTCGTGTTTATTTTTTATTAAGAAACCGTGAAAACGTAATTAAGGTTTTCCATTTTCTAAACTGCCTATGCGTGTTTATTTGTTTTTAACTACCCTTGCATGAATTATGATAACTTCCTCTCTTCAGTTTTCCCGCGAAATAAAACCAACTTGGACGCTGAGCGGGGGAGCATCTGTTATGTATTTTTTAAAAACAATCATACTTTCTCAATACAGAAATTTGCAAATAACTTTATGTATACGATATTACTTTTGTTTTATAAAAACATATCATAGAGTTCCTTTAAAAGTTAAAATGTCCCGACTCTCATTTGTCCTGTCCTTTTCTTCTCCCCCGCCTGCTTTTTAAGGGTGCCCATAGCATTTTGCCGAGTAGAAGACGATTGGAAGAAAACCCTGCGAGGAGGAGTGACGTGGTTCGTTTGGCGCGAACGTTCCGTGCGGGGAAAGGAAGTTTAGTGGATTGTGCAGGTAAGAGTTGGGGTTTCTTGTTTTTAATTTTTAAGTGGAGATTTAGCTTGTACCGAACTCCTAGTGAGCAGCTGCGAAGAGGGTGGGTCTCACCAGGATCGGGGTTTTTTTTCCAGTTCCTCGCTGATTTTTGTTTTGTTATTAGGTGCGGTACCAGTGATGGGAGCAGACCATTAAGTTGCTGTAGATATTTTGATTTATCGAGGTATAAAGGGTATTTTTTGTTTTGTGTTCTTCTCTCGTATGATTGGGGGCTTCTCCCGGATTTGTTTTGCTGCAGTGTAGTGGTGTTGCTTTACTCTTTTGGCGTTTTTTGATAAAACAAGATATTATTTTAGGCAGCATTCGGTGCATTGGAGATAATAAAACGCGCAGCGCTGTCACTATATAAAGCATTGTGGTTACCGTGTTGGTTAACTTTAATGGTGATTAAATAAAAGCATTTTACCTCGTATGATCCAAGCATCAGGGGAGAGCCCCCCTCCCCCACGCCATCGGCATAACGTTGTGGGCTAATGCCCCCACCCCTGACACAAGTTAAAGCTTTAGGCCCGCCAGGCCACTAGTCTTTATCTGCCTCCCCTTTCCAAAAAAAAAAATCATTGGTAGTTTCAGTTTGTGGACCTCCAACACAACTCACCCCACTTCACTAAAATTATTGATGGCCTGTGGATGTCTATTAGCATTCCCCCACCCTGCAGTATCTGTAAACAGAATAGGGCAGGGCTGGTACTAGGGTTTCTAGCACGCCTCCCCCCGCCGCCGCCGCGCAACCTATAAATCTGCACCCCCTCCCACATTATTATTAATGTTGGTTGCACCCTACCAGCTTTTTTTCCCAACCAAAACTGCTTTGTGAGCTCTTTTCAAATGATACTAGTATTTCTCCTTCAAATCCAGTGTTGTAAGAAAATTGCAGTAAAAGAGCAAATGCTAAGTATGTTATTTTGGTTATGCATCATACAAACAGGCTGTGATAGTCTAAAAGAAAAAGTAAAATCTGATTCTGGTAATCTCACTAACAACAACATAAACATTCTCTAGTAGTGCCAGGCATATTGTGAACTAATAGGAAACATTGCAGAAGTCACTGAAAATCTACAAAGTCAAATCTACCATACCATACCAGCATACACTTCCAAAACCCATATAATAAGGGGCCGACCCAGAACAAAGCAGCACTAGAAATACTGCAAAGGGCCCCAAAACCTCCATACACCTATTTGAAAAGCTGTACAAGTCAAATTACTACAGTACAGATCCCTACGTATAAACTCCATGTCTACAGAGCACCTAGTCTTGGTCACACTCAGAACACAGACCCTCACCAAGTACTGAATAATAGTTCACATCCTAAAGTAAAAATAAAAATATGTAGACAAAAATTAAAATGAAACCTCCAAGAAGCCAGCCTCCGCCACACCAGATAAGAGGCAGTTCATCACTGTTTGAAATATAAAGATAGCATAAAGTCCAGTCACTAAATTGAAAATAAAATTTTCTACCTTTGTCTGATGATTTTTTTTTTTTTTTCATGCTGGTCCCGATCTGAGATTTGTTTTCGTTTGTCTTCTCTTAGCTCTTTTTCTGTGGTCTATAGTCCATCTGCCATTTCCTGTCTCTCCTTTTACTTCATTTTCTTCTATCAGCCTTTTTCCAGTTCCAGTAACCCTTCCCAGTATCAGCCTCGTTTTATAGCCTCCCCTCCTAGTATCTTCCAGTGTCAATCCCCTTGCATTCCCAGCACCGCCACTGGTGTCTATTCCCTTTTAGTCCCTCTCCTTCTCTATCGTCCAGCCACTTCTAGTCCAAATACTATCCCAGGTATCAGCGAACTTCTAGTCCCAATGCCCCCTCCCTTGTCAGTTCTCTTCCAGTCACTTTCTGCTCTGTCCATCTGCCTTCCGGTGCCATCCCTAGATGTCAGCTCCCTTCAAGCCCCCACCTTCCCTCCAGCCTCCTCCTCCTTTCCCTCTTTTCCGCTGCCTTCTAGCCCCCACCTTTCCCCCCTGTCAGTTCTCTTCCAACCCCCCCTATTACCCAGCCACCTTCCAGCCCCATCCCCAAGTGTCTGCTCCCTTTCAGCTCCCCCCCACCAGTGTTTAATCCCTTTCAGTCCCCCCTCTCTCCCTGTATCTGCTCCGATTCATCCTTCAAAAAAGAAAGCAACCACAGGAACATTTCTCTGTTCCCGCGGCTTTGCTAACTTTTTAAACTGCTGGGTCGCAGAGTTTCTAATAGCAAGAATTCTTTGCCTTTAGAAACTCTACAACCCATTTTCTGTTTCTTATGAGAAACAGAAAATGCTTATTCTTGCTAATAGAAACTCTGCAACCCAGCAGTTTCAAAGTTAGCAGAGCTGCGGGAACAGAGAAGTGTTCCCATGGCTGCTTTATTTTTTTTGAAGCGGTGGGTGGCAGGTAGGTAGCGACGGCGGGCCACCCCTCCCCTCCCCTCCCCCCCACGCTTACCTGGCTTACCGGCCCTGGAATAGGGGGTAGGAGCCATGCCTATACATTCCTACTCCCGCTGCCATTTGTCTAGGATCCTTGACCATATTTTTTTTACTATGTTGCAAACCGCCTTGAATGTATTGTGCATATGGCAATATATACATGTTTTAAATAAATAAAATGGCAGTGCATGGTGTATTTGCTGCCATTTTGAAAAATGGTAGCACCAGGTTAAGAGCGTGTAGACATCCCTGCTACCCTCTCTTTTACATACAGGTACTATCCTAGTGGTTAGAACACTGGCTTGGTAACCAAGTAACCAGGGTTTGATTCCCACTAGTGCTCCTTGTGGCCTTGGGCAAGTCACTTAACCCTCCATTGCCTCCGAAGAAAGGCCTGGCAATCTACTTCCAGTGACACTGCCAAGAAAACCCAGGAGCTTCTGGGTCGCCAGGAGTCAGGACTGACTCGAAGGCACACATTGCATTTTTACTATGGGGGTGGGGTGAGTTTAATGGAGGCTCATAAAGCCAGCAATGATTTTAGTGAGGGGGAGGTGTATCAGGACCAATGGGCCACCAATGATTTTTTTTCTGGGAAAGGAGATGATGGGGATCATGACCCACTGGGTCGCCAAAGATCCTGTTTCTCGGGGGACAGCATGCCAGACCTGTGCTGCATATAGAAGCTGCTAATGAAGACTCCTGCGCACATGTGTTTGGCTTGATCGTCCACTTTAACTCTGCACATTGGTTAATTTTCATACAGCATTTCTGGGCAAAAGGTCGGCGTTTAAACTTGTGCTATGAAACCCTGCACTAGATCTTTAAGTACTGTGCATGAGATTTCTGCATTGGCCTGTATGTGTTGAAGGGAGAGAGAAGAGATGGGATTTGGATGGAAAGAGACAAGGAGCAGAACCCATGTGTTAAGTGGAGCACGGCAGCTATGATACGCCACAACCTCAAGAT
Organism: Ichthyophis bannanicus; assembly: GCA_033557465.1. Lineage (NCBI taxonomy): Eukaryota > Metazoa > Chordata > Amphibia > Gymnophiona > Ichthyophiidae > Ichthyophis > Ichthyophis bannanicus. Next base: position 1,458,951,175 of record CM066031.1, read on the forward strand.
GTGTAAATAATTGTACAAGATGATCTTACCAGAAATAAAAGCCAAAGTGCTGGGAAGCTTGTGAAAGTTTCGGATGTGTTAGAGGTGAAATATAACATCTAAGGGGGAAAATGTAAGGCACAGAATTAATTAAAATTCCTCAATGAGTTAACAGCTGTTGAGTAGGCCACCTTTTAAATGCAGTTGTTCAGATGCACTTTGATGGGGGAGAAGTAGCATTGCTTTGAAGACCCTGATTAAAGTAATGCTCATACTGCTTCAGCTAATGATTTGATAGGAGTAATGTCTTAGCTATAAACCTTAAAACAAAGCTGATCACTCAAAATGGTATAGAAATATCAAATCCACAATTAGTCTCCCATTATCACCATAAATCTTAACTCAGTAGTTCCGTAGCAGCTATAACCAATTCTGTGTTTGTACAGAATTCCCCCAGGGTAAAACCTGTGGTCAGTAGTACAGATATATTTGGTTTCTACCTTGTATGTTGTGTATTTTACAGATCTGCTTACCACTCATAGATAAGGTCTGCTTACATTACTTCAGATTTTGGTGGTGTGGTATGTTTTAACTGATTGCACTACTGTGCACATCACACACAGCCAATCTCCCTACAAAGGAAATTGTCTATATAATGCTGTACCCGTTGTGCACATTGGCTGATTAACTGCTTTCGCCCCCATGCAAGCAGGAAGTTAGCATTGGGTGTCCAGAGAGGGTGGAGGCTTAGGTAAGCATTGTGGGGCTGTTTGAAGCCATTGCCTCTGGTCCCGGAGAGGGGTGGCAGCAATGGGCTGTCCCAGACCATTGTCCTCTAGATGACCATCTAGTTCATCTAATGGTTGCACTGGCTCTGGGCCCAGTGCATAGTGAGCCACCACTCTGTGGCAGGCTAGTTGAGCACAGTTGCTACCTGTTTTTCCTAGGTCAGAAGGGACCTGTCTGCTCCCTGCCCTATAAGAGGTGGGAGGGAGGTGGTGGAGGATGAGAAAGACAGACAGCCTTCAGAGAGGGAACAGAGAAATAATTTTGTCTCTTTTTGTGCTAGCAAACTGAAAAATGTACACTTGCAATGTGACACAAGTGTCTCCTCTCTCCCCCATTTTGCAGAGTCCAGTATGTGAGAGTCATGTGTGTGTGTGCACATCATGAGGGGTGTTGGTTGTGTCTGTGTTGATGTACCTGGGGGTGAGGTGTTCGGAGGGCAGGTGTATGTGTCATCGGGGAAGGGGGTGGGGGGAATGAGTGTGTTTGTGTGTATGATGGGGGTTTCTATTCCTACTCTTTTTTTTTTTTTTATATTCTTCTGTATGATCTCTCCTTACTTTCATCTATCTGTGCATTTTCTCCCTTTCTCTGTCTTTCACTCTTATATTCTCACACACAGCTTGACAAACCCCAGGTGTTAGGCCACCATGGCAACTGAAAAATTGGGTCTGGGGCAGAAGGGCTGCAAAAGGCCACAATCACAGCACTCCTTCCTGCTGGTATCCCGTCTCCCACAGGCAGAAGTATTGAACTATATTGGATAGGCCAACATATGAATAAACAATATTACACCCATTGGCATACCACTTGTACTTCAGATTTTGTGGTTTATCTCCTACATTGTCCTTGTGGCTTAAAATATGTAGGCCGAACTATTCATCCTATCCGGACCTCAGTGAGTGAGCATTCCTCAAAAATCAATATTAAATCTATAGCTGCACCTGTTGTCACACTGCCTTCAACATCGTCGCTCCTTTCTGGACTTTAAATGGCGGGTTATTGAATATACTCCACCGGACCCTCATAGAAGGGATCAGATTGCCTGATTTCAGACTGGAGCAGCAGTGGATTTACAGATTGCAGATTGTGACACCTGCAGGTTTGAATCTCAAACAGGATTGGTGGAGCCTCTTGTGATAGACATCTTCAGATGCTGCAAATCTATTATGATTTGGCTGTCATTAGGCAATAGTAGGAGGGGGGGGGGTTTCCAGCTGATGGTGACATCAGACTTCATTTATAGATTAAAAAAAAAAAAAGCATGAGTGGATTCTTATGAACTGCTTCCTGAATTCAGTGGAAACGTTTGGAGTGTGAAGTATCTCTTTATACCTGACGCAGAGCTCCATGTACTTCATTTATAGAGAGCTTTAAACATGGTATTACATCATTTGGATGTTTCTGAGGTCTCTGTTGGTCTACTTATCAGCTGAGTGGTTGGTTGGTTTGGTTTGGTTTGGTTTGTTTTTAAATGGTTAAAGAAAAATTTGCCTATATTAATTTGATTAAAAAGGGAAGGTCTGTTTCGTGAGAGTGGATTTCGCTCTCTTGGATCAAATATTTTTTGATTGGTTATACATTTTGAGTGGTGTGAACTTTGTGGGTTTTGACAATCCTTTTTGAGTCTACAAAGAGTAGCAGATACAACTCTAGCCACTTTTAAAACTGAAGGAGCTCAAGTAATGTGGTGGGGGAGATGGGGAAGGGTGTGTTTGAGTCAAGAAGAAAGTAAGTTTACTTATCATAACAGGGATTCTCCGTGGACAGCAGGATGAGTCAGCCATGCCTAGGTGTGCCATCCCCAGTGACCAGATTAGCTCAGAGGAATCCTGTGTTTGTGTGGGGTTTTTTTTGTTGTGTTTTTTTATTCCTCTGAGCCTGTTCCTTCCTCTTCCTCTTCTTATCCCTGCCCTTGCTTCCTCAGTGTTTCCTAGCCTGGAGGTTCATCGGAAGCTCATCTGAAGGGGAAGGTGGGTGGGTGGGATGGCGTGGCTGACTCATCCTGCTGTCCATGGAGAACTCCCATTACGGTAAGTAACCATTCTTTCTCCATGGACAAGCAGTCTGAGTCAGCCACACCTAGGTGACTCCCGAGTTGTCCCGGGGTGCTGTGGTAGGATGAGGCTGGAGATATACAGATTTTAAATGAAAAAAGGAGACCCCAGGGATCATGAAGTATACAACAAGGACGCCACGTTAATGCAGTAGCACAGGAATGGCATAGTGTAACATTCAATGGTAAACAATTTGTGCAACACATAGCCTAACATTGAAAAACTGCAGCGCATAATGTAACATTGAACTGGATAATCGTGAGCTCTAACAGTTAGTCTTAGGTTCCCCTGTTAACACAGTCTTAGAGTTTGTGTGGTCAGTCATTTTGTGACCAGACGGCCCAGTCTGTTCGGGTCATAGGTGAGAAAAAGTTGTGAGGCCTTCCTCGTTGGTCCAGTCCTGTCGATGTAGGCCCAGAGAGCATGGGTGCAGTCCAGGGTGTGTAGTTGGTGCTCGTCCTGCTATGCATGTGGTTCAGGGTAGAAGCATGGTAGTTAAATTGCCTGGTTGATGTTGAAGGATGATACAACCTCTGGTAGGAACTTTGCGTGGGTCCTGAGAGTGGCCCTGTCGTGATGTATCTGCCTGTAGGGGGGATAATTGACGAGGTCCCAGAGTTCACTGATGCAGTGTGCTGAGGTGATTGCCATGAGGAAAAGGGTCTTTCACATGAGGAATCGTAGTGGCGCCTAATAAAAAGGGTTCAAACGGTTGCTTCATGAATTGGTTGAGGACTACATGGAGGTCCCACCCTGGTGTCAGGGGCTTGACCGGAGGGTACAGGTGATCGAGTCCTTACATGAATCGCGAGACCAGGGGCTGAGTCAATATGGATTTGCCCTTTGGCTTGTCATGGTAGACTGCAATTGTGCTCAGGTGTGTCTTGACAGATAAGGGTTTTAGTCCTGCTCTTGAGAGGGTGAGCAGGTATTGTAGTAATGCTGGTATGGGGCAGTCAAAGGGGTTCAGCCCTTGCTGTCGCACCATGTGCAGAACCTTTCCCACTTTGCTGCATAAGAATGCTGCGTGGTTGGTCACCTGACTGCCAAGAGGACTTTCATGACATCCTGGGAGAGATGGAAGGGTCTCTGGTTCGTCTGTTCAGCATCCATGTGGTCAACGCTAGGGTGTGCAGGTCGGGGTGGAGTGTCTAACCCCTATCCTGTGTGATGAGGTTCGGGCAGAAGGCAGCCGTGTTGAGGAAGTAAGGGAAGGAACAGGAATGAAAAAAATTAAAAAATGTTTCCTCTGAGCTAAGGGAAAACTAATCTGGTCACTGGGGATGGCACACCTAGGCATGGCTGACTCAGACTGCTTGTCTATGGCGAAAGGAAGTTCTTCTTTTTGCCTCTGTGTTACAAGGAACAATTAGCACTCTGGGCAGGAGCCACTGACTTCAAAAGACTTTCTAAATCTTGGTGCTGGAGGCAAGTGCCTCTGTTGCCTATGCGTAAATCTGGGCCCAAGTATGGTCTTCCTTGCCTTCATTTATGAAGTATTACCGCTTGACTGTTCAGGCTGGGAGGATGCTGCTTTTGGTGCAGGAGTGCTTTGGACAGGGCTCTCATGTCCTGGCCACTGTTCCCTCTAGCTGTGTGCGCGCACACACCTTGCCGAGCAAACGCACATACTTTACAACAGAGCGCACTAAAATTACGGTTCTGATTCTGATAGCAAACAACACAGATGTCTTTAAAATTTAAAAGTTGTGATTGTTAAATGAAGCAGAAAATTTCTAGTAATTACAATCGTCTATTTTCATTTAATTTGATTAAAATAGATGCGGTGTACATACTGTATTCTGACGTGTAGTCAAATTTTAAAGTATATAACTCAGAGTGTCGTTATGTGGCGCACAAAAATTTAACCTTCCTTCAAAAGCTGCACAGCTGATATTTTATGCGCACATAGCCTACAGAAAATTAGAGGGAACATTGGTCCTGGCCATTGTAAAGAGTGATATGTTATATATCATTTGTTCTGGAAAATAAGAAGAAGTTTGGTTTTCACTACTAATTTCCTTTTCCTGAGTCCATCCAGTCCATAGGTCTACCTCGTTTTTATTTCTTTCTGAGTATTCTTGCATTGGTAGACCTGTGTGTGTGTAGGGGGGTCCTTTGATATCCGGCTCTGCAATTCTTTGGCAGGTGTTCGTTCCTTGGTTCCCTCCAAGAGGGTTGGTTAAAATAAAAAAATAGTTAAAGGATCATATTGAAAAGGTTAAGAGATTTGTTTTCCTGGGGTGTTTTCTCCTCGTTGCTTTAGTACAGAGTTACTGAGAAACTGCTGACTGCACCGGGCCTTAAATAGGCCAGAGATTGCAGCTGTATAGTCTTTTTATGTGCCAGTTGACAGACTTAACAATACGTTCTAGACTGGTCTGTTTGGGTTCAAAGAAAGAAAAACAGAAGGAAAGACCAAATTTCTCCTTTAGATCTGTGGCTGTTACCTGAATATTTGCAATAGCATAACTTTGGGATATTTAGTGGTCCAGAACATTTTGGGCAAATATTGTAGCCAGTCTACTTCATAATTTAGTTCCTGTAGTATATTTGTCAATGCAAGTTGTTTATCTTAATGTTTTTATTGGAATATAAAAGCCATCAAATGTATTTTTGATGTTCATGTGTTTTTTTCTTGCCAGCAAAATGTCATCTCCAGCATCTACCCCAGGCCGTAAAGGGAGCAAACGAGGGAGAGGCAGCAACCCACCAACTCGTAAGCGATACTTGTGCAAATGAGCAGCGATTATCTCAATTGTGCATTGTCATTTCCCTTCCCCCCCCCCCCCCCCCCCCCCCCCCCCCCCCCCCATCTTCAACCCACTTATAAAACTACCTTTCACCATCTACTAGATTCACACTCTGGTCTTTTGCTAGTAAGGAAATTTTGCACATTTTTAGCTTTTAAAGTATTATGTGGAGGAGTAGCCTAGTGGTTGGGGCAAGGTACTTCAGGCCGGAAGGTCGGGGGTTCAAATCCCACTAGAGGACAGCAACCTTGGGCCGGAAGGACTGGGGTTTCTAGTCCCACAGATGCTCCTTGTGGTCTTGGGCAAGCCACTTAACCCTCCATTGCCCATGTTCCCTGTAAGTATTAGTGTATGTGTCTCATATCCCCGCATGTTAAATGTATCCCCCAATTGTGTTGTGACTGCTTTGATTGAAGGATAAGGCGGTATACAAAACTGTCTAAATAAATATGTGTTTCAGTGCAAGTCTTAATATTGCCACATATAGACTACTATGAAGGCCATTTTCTCATAGTTTAAAAGTAGCAGCTATAGTGAGGGCATCCCAATAAAATTAAAAGTAACCCAGGTTGCCTTTTAAGTAAAGGACAGGGTTATAAGATTCCAATTTACATATGATAACCAGATTGTTCCTGATCGTGTCCCCAGTCTAGTCACGAAACCTCTAGGTTCCCTATCTCATCCAGCAGCTTGGAGACTGAGAAACTCCTCCTTTTATGAAATCACCAGTATATCCTTCCGGTGTCCGCCCCATGCCACCAGTTACCTCAGTCTCCAAGCAGCTGGATAGAAGGGAGCCTGGGGGGCCCGGGCTCACTGGAGAAACGATTGAGGAGGTTAGAGATAAATAGTTGATACTTTGGGGTTTTTTATTTTCCTTTAAGCAATGCTGTTGCTTTAAGAACTGTAGCCTTACTGCTTGCAGCAGACTGTCTCTTTCATTTCAGTCTTTTCCTTCTCTCTCCTGCCCCTCCGGTTTATTCCCGTTTTCTCGGGGTCCTTGGGGGGTCAGCTCGGGCCTGCCGGGGTACTGTCGGTTTCTGTCGGGAAGGCAGTCCCAGGGCTCAGCACAGTGGGGAGACAGAGTGTGCGAGAGCAGCATTCAGAGTCAGCTGGCGCCGCGCAGAAGTTGTGCCTGCAAGCGCGCCTGGCTGCACGGAGCTGCAGCCTGATCGCGGCGGAGTGCAGGTTTGGACCCAGAGCAGCTGACCGTCCTAGGGCCGGAGGTAGACGCCGTGTCCAGAAAGAACCGTGTCTTTACCTCTTCTCCCAGAAGGTAAGCGTTCGCCTCTAGCGGGACGAAGTTTTTCTTCAGCGCATTTTGTCGCAAAGTGGGGGAGAGGCCTAGCCGCGTGGCGGCCACATGGTCGACCGGCGGGCTCGGCGGAACAGTTCGCTCCCGTTTAAAGAAGCCTTGTTAGGGGCGCTCTTCCAGCCTCTAGGGAAGCACTAGGTCAGGCGTTTTGTTTGTTTTTGTTTTCTTTGCCATTTTCTTCTTATCGGTGCTCCGGCCAGCTTTGCTCTGTCACGGCCTGGGGTTTTGGAGTAGCAACAAGGAAGGTGAGCAGCTTTAGCTCCCGTGGTTCGCGGGGGGTAATGGCCACCAAACCACAGTGTGTGGTCTGTGGGGCAAAGAAGGCCTCTAGCACAGGGGTGTGTAAAGCATGTGTTGGAGGGACCACAGATTCAGGCCTGCCCTCAGGCGCCCCGGAAGGGATGGCAGAGGCCTCGGCCTCCCTCGCCTCCGAGCCAGTACAGGAGGAGGCTGTGGCAGGGCCCTCTTCGAGCACGGGTGCCTCTCTCTCGCAGGTGGCTCTCCCTGTGGATTTGATGGCCATTTTTTCTCCCCAGTTTGTGGCGCTGCTTCAGCAGTCGGTTCTGGGAGGCTCCCCACAGCAGAAGCGGGCAGCGGACGCTAGTGGAGCAAGGAAGCGTCCGGCATCGCAGCGCGTTGACATGCCTCAGAGCAGGGGCAAGAAGCCCCATACGGAGGAGGAGGTTGGGGAGCAACCGGAGGCCTCTGAGGGACCCTTGTCTGATGAGGAGGATCACAGTTTGGCCTTAGAAGAAGAACTGGAAGAAGGCGAGATTTCTGAGCGGGAAGATCAAGCTAGAATGGTGCGAGTCTTCCGACGGGAGGAGCTGCCTGCCCTCATTGGGGAGACCCTAAAGGTACTCAATATGCTGGTCCCAGGAGCGGCAGATGATGATACGCTGGAGGATCCGTTGTTGCAGGTGTTCAGGAAGACCCAAACAGCTTTCCCTGTGCACAGGGTGTTTCAGGAGATGATTCAGGAAGAGTGGAACGTTGCTGAGGCGCCATTGAAGGGGGCCAGAGTTATGGGTCGCCTTTATCCGTTGCTCGATCAGGATAGGGAAGTTTTTAAAACGCCCAGGGTGGACGCGGCCGTATCGGCTGTGACCAAGAAAACCACAATACCTGTGGAAGGCAGTGCGGCGCTCAAGGATGCCCAGGACAGGAAGCTGGATGTTTTGCTGAGGCAAGTTTTCGACGTTAATGCAATTTCCCTTCAGGCAGAGGTGTGCGGAGCGTGGGTAGCTAGGGCCTGCCTTAGCTGGGCTCAGCAGGTACAGGAGGGACAGTCGAGTCCCTTGGCTGGTGAGGCTGCGCGCTTGGAATCGGGGGCGGCCTACCTGGCGGATATTCATTATGATCTCATGCGCGGACTGTCTAAAAGTATGGCGCCGGCGGTAGCTGCACGGTGGTACCTGTGGCTGCATAATTGGGCGGCAGATAGCTCCTCCAAGGCTAGGTTGAGTAAGCTGCCTTTCAGTGGTCGGCTGCTGTTCGGTGAGGATTTAGAAAAGCTGGTGAAGGACCTCGGAGAGTCCAAAGGTGGACGGTTACCTGAGGATAAGTCCAAGCCGGCTCGAGGAGCTCCTGGAGGCAGGGGTCAATTGCGAGATTTCTGCCAGTTTCGTACCCAAAAGCTCTCTTCTGGACAAAGGGGACGCTTTCCCTATAGAACCCAAGGGTTTCGTGGCTTTCGCGGAGCGGGAAGGGGTTTCGGCCCCTCCTCCTCTGCCTCCCCTGCTACCTTCAAAAAGTCACAGTGAGATGAGGGGGGCCCAGTCGCCCCTAGTTCCAGTAGGGGGGCGTCTGCGGGAGTTCAATCCTGCCTGGGTCCAAATCACTTCAGATCAATGGGTTCTGGAAATCATCCGGGAAGGCTACGCTCTAGAGTTCTCGAGTCCCGTGTGGGAGGCATTTGTGCAGTCTCCCGGCAAGTCTGTAGCAAAGTGTGCGGCGCTAAGAGAGACAGTGCAAAGGCTGTTGGACCTCCAGGTGATAGCGCCCGTGCCCTCGGACCAGTACGGATGCGGTCGGTACTCCATCTACTTTGTCGTCCCTAAAAAGGGCGGGGGGGTTCAACCGATCCTGGATCTCAAGAGCGTCAATCGCTGTTTGCGTGTGTCGCATTTTCACATGGAAACGTTGCGGTCCGTCATAGTGGCGGTGCAAGAAGGGGAGTTTATCACCTCCCTGGACCTGTCCAGAAGCTTATCTGCATATCCCCATATGGCAGGACCATCACAGATTCCTGAGGTTCGCAGTACCGTTCGGCCATTATCAGTTCCAGGCATTGCCCTTCGGTCTGGCAACGGCTCGGAGAGTCTTCACCAAAGTTATGGTGGTGGTAGCGGCAGCCCTGCGCAAGGAAGGCATTCTGGTGCATCCGTACCTAGACGATTGGTTGATTCGCGCAAAGTCGCAGGCCGAAAGCGAAAGAGTGATGGCCCGCATAGTGTCGTTCTTGGAAAGTCTTGGCTGGGTAGTCAATCGGGCGAAGAGTCACTTGCTGCCGACACAGAATCTCGAATATCTGGGGGCGCGCTTCGACACGTGGAGCAGGAGAGTGTTTTTAACAAGGCAGCGGGCACAAGGTCTGCGGGCTCTCGTGGGGAGCTTCTTGAGGTTCAAGGCGCCATCGGCATGGCGGTGCCTACAGTTACTAGGAACCATGGCGGCAACGATAGAGACAGTACTGTGGGCGAGAGCTCATATGCGGCCTTTGCAGAGGGCGTTGCTTCGCCGGTGGTCGCATTAGCAGGATTCTCTGTCCCAGAGACTGGTCTGTCCAGAGGAGACTCGTCAGGCTCTCGGTTGGTGGTTGCTTCCCGAGTCGTTGGAGCGGGGAAAGCCCTTGGAGGCTCCAGACTGGGTGGCGGTAATGACGGACGCCAGTCTCCTGGGCTGGGGGGCCCGTTGTCAGGGCAGTTTTGCGCAGGGGCTTTGGACTGCCCAGGAGAGCACGTGGGCGATCAACCAGCTGGAGCTAAAAGCGGTGTTCCTGGCGCTGCAAGAGTTTCGGGCTCTACTCGGAGGGAAAGCAGTCCGAGGGTGGCCTATGTCAACAAGCAAGGGGGCACCAGCAGTGTGACACTAGAGGCAGAAGCTGAAGCCCTGTGCGGCTGGGCGGAGGAAAATCTCGCAGATCTGTCGGCAGCGCATGTAGCAGGCGTGGACAATGTGGAAGCCAATTTTCTCAGCCGGGTGATGGTGGATCCGGGAGAATGGGTCCTCCATCCGGAGGTCTTCGAGATGTTGGCCCGCAGGTGGGGTCGGCCGGTCATGGATCTTATGGCGACCTTCGCCTCGGCAAAGGTCAGTCGCTTCTTCAGCAGACGCAGAGAAAGGATGTCAGAAGGACTGGACGCCCTAATGCAGGTCCGGCCGGAGGGGCAACTGCTGTATGTCTTCCCCCCTTGGGTGCTGATAGGACGGGTCCTGCAGAGGATAGCAAAGTTCAGGGGTCGCGTGGTTCTGAGCTCCATATTGGCCTCGACGTCCCTGGTATGCAGACCTAGTGAGGTTGTTGGTGGCAAAGCCCTGGCGGCTCCCCTGCCGGGCGGATCTCTTAATTCAGGGGCCCCTAGTCATGCCTCACATGGGTCGATTCTCGCTTACGGCTTGGCTCTTGAGCGGTCTCAGTTGAAGGCCAAGGGATACTCTGCGACGGTTATTGCGACCTTGTTGAGATCCCGGAAGCAGTCTACCTCTCTAGCATATATTCAAGTCTGGCGGATTTTCGAGGCGTGGTGCAAGGCAAGACAGTGCGAGGCTCTGTAGGCTTCTGTTCCCCAGATCTTAGAATTCTTACAGGATGGATTCAACAAGGGTCTAGCGGTGGCATCCTTGCGTGTTCAGGTAGCGGCTCTGTCTTGTTACAGAGGCAGGTTGGCGGGACAGCCGCTCGGGGTTCAACGTGATGTGAACTGCTTCTTAAGGGTGGTTTCGCTTGTGCAGCCACCAGTGAGGCCGGTTTTTCCTAAGTGGCATCTGCCTTTCGTCCTGGATGCCCAAGAGCGGGCACCGTTTGAGCCGTTAGCACGCGCGTCGCTCAAGGATCTCACGTTGAAGGTCGTCTTCTTAGTGACTGTGTGCTCGGCTCGACGAGTGTTGGAGTTGCAGGCTCTGTCCTGCAGGGAACCTTATCTTTCCTTCTTTGCGGCTAAGGTGATCTTGAGGACTGTGCCAGCGTTCCTGCCAAAGGTGGTCTCCGCTTTTCATGTGAACCAGGAGATTTCCTTGCCGGTACTTGCAGAAGGCAAGGGGGCCGCTTCGTCTAAGAAGCGGCATCCTTTGGATGTTCGGCGAGCTTTGAAGAAGTATCTGGATCGCACGGCCAGTTTTCGGAAGACAGATAGGCTTTTTGTTCTCTTCGCGGGTCTGCGGAGGGGAGAAGCGGCTTCCAAGGCGTCTATCGCGCGTTGGATTAAGGAAGCTATTAGGTCAGCGTATATCCTGAAAGGTAGGACGGTGCCGGACGGTTTGAAGGCTCATTCCACTAGGGCTCAGGCGGCTTCCTGGGCGGAGTTTCGGTTGGTGTCGCCACTGGAGATTTGTAAGGTGGCAACGTGGTCGTCTTTTGTTCGGCACTATCACCTTGATGTGCAGATGGCGGAGGAGACTTTGTTTGATCAGTGGTTCTTCAGGCTGGTTCGCCGGGTTCCTCCCACGGTTGAATTTATTTACTGCTCTGGTATTGACCCAGAGGTTTCGGGACTAGACTGGGGACACGATCAGGAAGGTGAAATTAGACTTACCTGCTAATTGTTGTTCCTGGAGTGGAATCAGTCTAGTCCCGCATCCCTCCCATCGGATTTGGGCGAACGGCAGCCTGTACAGTTGGTGTGGTTCACAGGTAAGACAGATTTTGTTTTAAGCTAAACGGTGTTAAAAAAAAAAAAAAAGAGGAAAAAGCACTCAAAATGTAGGTATGATAGCTACTACATGCGGTAGGGGCTGTCGGGATAGTTCCTAGCCTTGTTTTCTGGGGGTCTTCCTATCCTTTCTTTGGGTGAAGGAGTGGCCTGTTCAAGTGCCAGTTACAGTTCTTACGGAGGGCGCTAGTGTCTTCCTTTTTTTCATATTGAGGGAGTTCAGGTAGCCCTGGTTGGCTTTATGTGCTTGTATTTAATTGCTGTTTCTCCGGTGAGTCTGTTTTGTCAATAGGTTACTGGTTAACAACTACTTATATTATGGTCCGTTTTTTCAGAACGTTGATAACTCAAATTCTAAATAAGATACGTTCAAAAATGTAAGGCAAAAACTTTTTTCTTCTTTATTCTTCTTTTTTTATCAACTTCAATGTGCATTCCAAATCGCAATATTTTTCCAGGCTATTCTTTAGACAATATACAATAAGATCTTCCAAAATTTTGGAAGATCTTATTGTATATTGTCTAAAGAATAGCCTGGAAAAATATTGCGATTTGGAATGCACATTGAAGTTGATAAAAAAAAGAAGAATAAATAAAGAAGAAAAAAGTTTTTGCCTTACGTTCAAAAATGTATCTTATTTAGAATTTGAATAGGTTACTGGTGGCATGGGGCGGACACCGGAGGGATACACTGGTGATGTCCCAAAAGGAGGAGTTTCTCAGTCTCCAAGCTGCTGGATGAGATAGGGAATCCAGAGGTTTCGGGACTAGACTGGTTCTAGTCCAGGAACAACAATTAGCAGGTAAGTCTAATTTCACCTTAATATGAACAAAAGACGGACCTTGAAATCCCTGTATGCAAATAGCAGGTCTAAAGAAATAAGATGGAAGAGTTAGAATATATAGCACTGAATGGCAGGTTAGATATAATTAGCATCCCTCCAGTCCAGCCTGTTTACATGACCTATCTCACTCGCAGCTTGGAGACTGAGCATGTCAACTTTGACATCACCATACATAGGCAACTGGCACCAACCCCAGTATGCTCCGTCTCCAAGCAGCTGGAGAGGGTGATTCCATAGGTCTGGACTCATTGAAGGGACAACTAAGACAGATCTGTGCTTTTTCTTTTTTTTTCTGTTTGCCGATTTGAATTCTGTACTAATTGGTTTAGCTGAGGGTGCCTGCAGAGAGTCCATGTGCCCATTAAGAGCATACAGCTTTCGTTGAGCAATAAAGTAAAAAAAAAAAAAAGGCAAGTTTAAATTGCTAGCAGAAAGGTCAGTTACTATGGCGAGTGTGAGTTTACAAATTGCATTTGTGCAAACGCAGCGGCTCCCGGTCCCTTGAATGGGTGAGGAGTCACCAGCACTAGCAAGGACTGTCCCACTTGGGCCTCTTACCAGACTCCTGACGCTGCCGAAGCCAGTAAGTAAGACTGAGTACTAGGCAGAAAAGGTTGACAGTGAGCCGCTGACGCGAGCAGAGTGGAGATTTAGCTTCTGCTCGGCCGTCGGAAGCCACAAGATGTGGGCAAAGTTGGGTCAGTCAGCAGGTGTTGAGCAATGAGGTGGTGTACAGCGTCAGCCCGCTAAAATTGGGAATCAGCACCATTTTGTTGGCGTTTTTTACATGTAAGGGAGACTCAGTCAAGTTCTGATGCTGGGGGAGCACTTCCTATGCGTTTATTTTGGTTTTGACCCACTTTTTTCTGCATCTTATAAAAAGAAAAAGGAAAACGGAGCAGTTTAAAGGACTTGGTGAGAGGTCTGTTTTCGCAGTGCTAGCATGCCCACCAAGGCCATGTGTCTAGCATGTGGGTCCCATCAGGGCTCTGTCTCAGCTGCAGGTTTTTATCAGGGATGTGAGACAGTCCCAATCAGCAAAAGTCTGCTTAAGGAGAAAGCAGTGGGGCCTTAGGAGGCTTAGGTCATTTCCCAGCCGGCAGTGGGATGCTGTTCGCCCACTGCCATTTTGGGGGCGGAGGTGTTAACTCTGCCCACTGAGTTCCAGAGCTCAGGGGCGGGGAGAGCAGATCTCCCCGGCCATCCATGTCTAAGGAGTTGGCCGCTGAAGGAATCCAGGGGGCTTTTCCCTCTGAGTTTGTCGTCCTCATGCACAAGAGGTTTTGCATGGCGCAGCATAGCAAAGAAAGACCTTCCATAGATCAGGAGAGAACAAAGAAGAGAGGGTTGCCCAATGCCTCAGCGGGGGCATAGGCTGAGGAGGAGCCTGATCCTAGTTGCCGAAGATTGGATAGTGACCCTTGGGAGGATACAGGGTCGGTTCACTCGGAGGCTAATATGGGGGCAGACTCGGCAGAACTTGAGGAAAGTGAGATTCCACAGGAAGAGGATTCTTGGATGGTGCATGTCTTTTGCTGAGGAGATTTAGCGGTGCTGATCTCCCAGTCATTGAAGACCATGAATATGGTCGGTCTATAAGGGATGTGGACTATGGCATGGCTCTGCCCTCAGCCGGTTCACAAGTAGGACCTCCTCTGCTCCCCTAAAGTAATCAAACTCAGGAATTTGTTGTCAGAGGATGTAGTTAAAACGGTGTAGCAGGATTTAAGAGGTATGGACAAGTTCCTGGAGGAGAAGTCCACAAACCTTATTAAAGTAGACTATGGAAATCTGTCTACCTATTGAGAACCTGACAGGTAGTTATGACCTGGATTGGCCACTGTTAGAACGAGGCACAGGGCTTGATGAACCTTTTAATCTGACCCAGTATGGCATATCATTTTTGGGGTTTTTTTTTTGAGCCCCAAGTTGAGGCTAGGCTAAACCAATATTATCGCAGTTGCATTGGTTACTGGTGACAACACAAGTATACTTCAAGGCGATGACAGTACCCTCTGGGTTCAGAGTGTAAGTTCCTAAATATTTGTGGCAAAGGATGTTGAGACTCATTCAAAGCGCAACTTTACAGGTACTAGCAAAGAAAGAAATGATGAAGGTATGATATCATAATAGAGTTTTATACTGATGACTCTCGGATCTACCTCTCTACACTTGAAATCTCTCTGGCAATCCAGGCCCGGATCTCTGCCTGTCTGACATTGCTTCCTGGATGTCTAACTGCCATTTGTAATTGAACATGGCCAAAGCCAAGCTTCTTATTTTTCCCTCTAAACCCCCCCCCCTCCTTTCTCAGTCTCTGTGGATAACGCTGTACTGTGTCTTCAACCCTCTCCTTCTCCACACCCATCCAACTGATAGAAGCAGCAAGCTTTAGCTTTCTCTATAACATCAGTAAAATTCACCCCTTCCTCTCTGAACACACTACTAATATCACCTCCCATCTAGACTATTGCAACCCCCTCCTTGCTGGTCTCCCTCTAAATCATCTCTGTCCCTTCCAATCTATTCAAAACTCTGCTGCGCTGCTAATCTTCCGCCAGCCTTGATATGCTCATATAACCGCTCTTCTCAAGTCATTTCACTGGCTCCCTGCCCATTTCGGTATCCAGTTAAAACTTCTCCTGCTGACCTATAAGTGCACTCATTCTGTTTATTTATTTATTTACATTCTCTTATATACTGTGCTATTCTGCATCAGTGCGGTTTACATTGAACAAACTGAAATTACATTGAACAGGGCATTATAACTTGGAGATAACTATTTTACAGGGAACATGGGCTATGGAGGGTTAAGTGGCTTGCTCAAGACCACAAGGAGCACCTGTGGGATTAGAAACCCCAGTCCTTCCGGCCCAAGGTTGCTGTCCTCTAGTGGGATTTGAACCCCCGGCCTTCCGGCCTGAAGTGCCGTGCCCCAACCACTAGGCCACTCCTCCACTCCACTGCTGCTCTTTACCACCTTTCCTCCTTTATCTCTCCCTACTCTCCTCCATTGGAACTCCACTTTTATCTGTGCTGTTCTCTTCTCTTCTACTGCTAGCTTCAGACTTTGATCCTTTTCACCTTGCTGCTCCTTATGCCTGGAACAAACTACCCAAGTCTGTACAGCAGACTTAATCTCTAGCCCTTTTCAAATCCAGGCTGAAAACTCACCTCTTGGAGGCCAGTTTTGGCTCCTGATCTGCCTAGTCTCCTATGTGTTTCCTTACCATTCCCCCTAGATGCATCCTTGCCCTCGGCTGTTGTGCTGTCTGTCTCAACCAGATTGTAAGCTCTAATGAGCAGGAACCATCTCTTACATGTGTCTGTACAGCACAGCGTGCACCTTGTGGTGCTATACAAATAATCGGAGTAGTAGTAGATACAGAGGTTTTGCATTGGGAGTGGTTTATATGGATTATAGATTATCCCTTCCAGAGGAATCTCCTCCCAGCCTGTGTAACTGGGCAAAAGGTAACTTCCCCTGTTGTGGAAAATTGCTAGCTCATCTCTAGGTTACATTTAGTAGGGACACTGGAGGTCTTTGCTGCTCAAAGCACGGACATCAGGTAGTCTGTCTATACACCTAATAGCTCACACTTCTTCTTGGTCCATGTAGAACATTGTGCACATGTGTATTTCTAAAGCCCTCCTTGGTGTCTAGTTTGGTAATTTTCCAATTAAGGTGCCTTACGCAACTTCTATTATGGGAAAATGATTTGATTCTGTTTTGACTAAATCTTGATATGCAGTTTAGTGTAATGTTTGCAAGTGCCATAAGCCCGTCGGTACAGTAGTAACATAAGACATATTGTAATATAATAGCTGACTAAAAGCAGTTTCCTTTCTGTTGTGCTGCTGCAGCGCGTAATGAAGATGTACAGTCCCCACCATCACAGAGACGTCGGGTGGAAGAGCGCACATCTACCGGAGAACTACAGCCAATGCCCACTTCGCCTGCGGCAGACATGCACAGTTCCAATCTTCAGGATTCCTTGTTCTCAAGCCCCATGCAGCCCCGGCATTCTGGTGAGTAACTCTGGAGTAAGCTGGCAGATGCTCATATTGATAAAACCTTTTGTTTCTTACAATTTACAGAAGATCTTCGACTCCACACACATAAAATCAGACTCGCAATTCAAAAGCCAACTCTTTTATACCAGGGCTCGACAAATCCTAGGTGCCATGATGCCTAGAAATTGCACCCTGGGGGCTGGGATTTCATCCCACTGAAAGTTGTCATGTAGAAGATCCTTCCGAGGCTATGGAACTGGGTGAAGCAGAAAAGTTTGCTTCAGAAACTGACAGGCAGACAGAGCACATGGCCTGGGGTTGCCAAGGGAAACATAAACACAGTGTGTCACGAGGGGAGCAAACACGCCCAAGCTGCAACGTATCCCTGAGCTCAGGGATTAAGAAGAAACACCTGGTTGGGGGAGGGGTGCAGTTAAGCCCTCAGAAACAGGGATATAAAAAGTACTCACTAGAATTGAGTGATAGCTTCAGAAGGAGAGGAGCTGGTGGAGAAGCAAGAAAGGCAAGAGACTAGGACAGGAACAAGCACCTGGGAGAAAGCAGCTGAGAGAGAAACGGGAGACTCGGCTCAGGAAGCCAGAGCAACAAAGATTCACAGAGCCCGTGCCCAAAAGCCAGGTGGGAGCAGCCCACGACGGGAGCCCTATCGTGAAGGCAGCTAGAGGGACAGACTGCCTGGGAGGCTGGTTTGGGAGCACTCAGAAACTCCTGAGAGAGAGGTGCTGGCCAGATGATATTTGTATGTCTGAGGAAAAGGAGAAGCTAAAAGGCAGGAAAACACAGCCAGTGTTTGGAATCCTTGCTGACAGCCGTGCTAAGAAGTCGTTCCTTGAAAAAGCCAAAAGGTAGGCTGTATAAACCATATAGAGAGGAAAATAGGTTTAAAAGTTTTCCTTGTGATTGCCAAGATTTGCTGGACTCTCCCTATGCTAAATCCCATATATACGGTAATGCTCAACCCTGCTCTTTAGAGTGCTGTGAAGAGAGGCCTCGGGGAAATAGAGACTGTATTTTAAAACACCGTATAACTGTGCACAAACTTACCCAGCTGAGAGTGATGTTGAGGAAATGCAGACAGGGTCTGTTACCGAAGAGATATCAGATGAGCAAATGGACTGCACGCTATCACTAGCTGATCACGTCGTATCATTTTGCTGAGCTGGCTGTTAACAAGGCTGGTTGAACAGCAGAGAAGAAGCAAAGTGTTGCCTTTGTATGAAAAAGGGACTGTTACTTTTAAGTTTGTACGGAGCACTGTATGTTTCAAGCTGAAAGACAAAGAAGCTGTTTTTGTATTATAAGTTCCTGAGATGTTTCTCTTTATGCCAGAAGTATGGCAATTTTGTCCAAAGTTTCATTTGCAATTAATCCACCCGGAAGGGGAAATAAAACCTTGTCATTGATTTGCCTGAAACCACTTGACTACAATTATTCCTGGCTTAGGGAGTACGAGGAAATACAACTCCCAGAAGGCAGTGCATGATCAAGTGTACTGCCCTGCTTCCTAAGTTAGGATATCCCAGGCTGACCTTCCCTACATGCCTTGGCTCTGGGGAGGTTACTGGTGACATAGTCTATTATGCACCAGTGCTGCCTCACTCCACTGCTATCGGCTCTCTACAAGGAGATGAGCCACCGTGATAGAGAAGGTTTGGGCTGATGAGGTGGTTTTAAATCTTAGGAGATCCTGATGCCCTTCACACTCTCTCGTTCACTGCTTGTGTGTATCTTACCATACTCTAGTCCCCAGTTTTGCAATGTTTTTTCATCTTGATTAGATTGTAAGGTCTCATTAGCAGGAACTGTCTTACATCTTTATGTTCAGTGTTGCATACACCTTGTAGCGCTATACAAATGATTAGAAGTAGTAGTAGTAGTAAGAGACACGCTTTTGGATGGGGGGGGGCTATGAGAGTAAGTCCCATGAGATCAGCGAACTCCTGCACCACGTGGCTCAAGCTACATGAAGAGCCAATCGCAGTGCAACAGCGAACATCATGGCAAATGGCGATAAGTTGGATGATCGCCATGGGAGGAGAGCAAGCAGAGAAAAACAGACAGACCGGGGTGATAAGTGATCTGTGAGAGAGAAAGCGACTGAGTGAGAGCTGTGGGAGATAACTGTTTTGCTTTCTGTATTACCAGACCATGGTGATATGTGAAGCAAAAAAAAAAGTTGCCTTCAGTACAGCTATAAAGGATCACCAGTATGCTACTGACAACATTCTTATTTGGGTTGGTGGGAAGGGGAGGGGGAGAAGGGTTGTTGCTTTCTGTTGGCACAGTCCAAAGGCATGTTAAGGGCTCAATTGTATTACGCCTTCTATTCCCATAGAAAATGGGATAACCGTAAACCGGGCCTGTAAAAAAAGGAGCTATGATAACACCTTTTGAGGATGGGGGGGGGGGGGGGGAGAACTGTGATTGAGATCTCGTGGCTGGCTCCTAAATGCCAAGAAACTTTGTCAAGGCCTGGTGTAAAGGAACTAACAGTGCTGATAGCTCAAGTCGCTTCATTCCTGCATTTGGCCATTCTGCCCAGTCGGGGGAAATGCCAGTGTCTGCAAGATCTCTAGGGCATTTCCTTTCCCCCAGACACTTAGGAACATGGTGCTTATGAAGTGCGATGCTTCTGATAACTTGGACAGCCTTCAATGTCTGCCTAAAGAAGATCATAACGTTTTTGGACAAGTTCTGTTTTCTGATAGTCGATGCGCAGATTGTAGCTGTCACTAAGCATACTAGTATCCCGATGGAAGGTGGGCCGGTGCTAAGGAATCGGCAGGATTGCAAATTGAAAGCTCTTTTGCAGGCCTGGCAGTGGGGAGGAGCGGTGACCAAGATGGTGAAACCCGATTAAGTTCTGACACTTTAGCCTGTGAAAATGGGCAAGAGGAAGGGGAAAGTGGTTGAGCCCTCTGCTGCCACTAAAACTGACACTACCCAACCTGTACTAGGTCCAAGCATACAGCCATCAATCTCTGGAGCAAGCCTGGCTTGTCTCTGTGTTGAGCTTAGGCGCAGAGATCTTTGTCCCCAGAAGAGTGGATTCCCCCAAAGCCACTGGCAGCCTTGCTACTCCCAGATCAGCCTGGGTTCTTCCTGCTGATGAAGAGCGGTGATTGAGCTTTCGATGGAGGTCAGACTTCTTAGAGTGCAGCAATGACTTATCATTAATCATGAGAACACCACAAGGCTGGAAAGTGTTTTGGTCGGTAGTGTTGGAGTTGCTGCAGGGTTTGTTACCGCACCTGTGTCTTGGCCCCAGGCCAGCATATTTCAGTGGCGACTGTCTGAATGCAAGTTCCCCTGCTCATCCTCCTGAGGTGTGGTTTTTTGTTTGTTTTTTGTTTTTTTCTAGAAAGGCCTGCAAAGTTTTCTCTGGAATCTATTTGGAATGCAGTTTCAAGATTGGGAGAGTCATTGATTCCACAAATGCAGGCTTTTAATCCAGCACGTCCACAATGATACTACTGCTATTGACAAGGATGTGGACAAGTTATCTACTATTATAAAAGCTGTATCAGAGTTGGGAAAACAAGACTCTGAGTCTTGAAGGTTGCAATGGCAGTGTTGTTAATGATCTAACCGCTAAAATTTAAACTGGAGAACTCGTCTAGGTCTTCAAATTTTGTGTTTGACTAATTTTCCTAGGGAGTCTCTGTTTTTTCCCTCAGGATGTTTAAAAAAAATTTGGTAGACATTCTGAGGGTGCCCCCAGTGTCACATCCTCAGTAAACCACAGTTAAGAATCTCCCTACAGCAAAGAAGATTTCTGGGGCTCCCCAGAGGTCTGTAGAGCAACAGATGAACGTTTTAAATATTTCTGAATGCTGTTTGGCTACTTTACTTTGTGACCTTTGCTTTGTCTTCTGACCGTGAATAGCTGCTAAACATGTATGTTTGTGGGTTTTTTGTTATTTTTATTTTTAAACTGAATGTAGCTGTTAAAAGGAGCTAGCTAGCTAAGTGCTGTATAAAGGTTTACAGGGCCTTGCAAGCACTGACATTCCAAGCAGGAACTCGGTTGCAAGCAAGGTAATTCTCTGTGGCTTTTAACTACAATCTCTGTGCCCGAAAGCTCTTAAAGGGGTTTTGGTTATCTGTAAAAGCCAATTGTATTTGTTTGTATATTCTATACTGAAAGGGGGGATTTTATTTTGTGCTGTTGGGTAAAAAGCTCCGTCAGAGATCATTGTTTGTTTTTTGTTCTATTCACAGCAGTCTCTTAGAATCTGCTGACCTCATTAGGTGTTAGTTCCTACCTACCCCAGCTCTCACCCACCCCATGTGAGCAGCCTTGCTTTATAGGGCAACTCCCAAATTAACTACACACAAAGACTCTGAACAGCACTGTTAGAACACAATTAAAAGAGGTTAACTGCCTCTTCTCTGAAAAGATAGCTGAGGAACAGGCAGGTTCTACCAACTGGCACATGGCAGGGAAGAATTGTATTGTCAGAGCTGTTGCCCCCATTATAGCCTCTGCCTCTGTCCAGACAGAGATCCCAATGCCAATTGAAGGACAGATTCCATGTGCAGGATGCCTGCATGCTGAAGCTCTCAGAAAAGAAGCTGAGAGAAGAGATGGTACGGTTTGAGGGGCATTCAAGACGGTGCGAAGTACATTGAGATGCTTCTTGAAACATCCCAGCTCCCCAACAACGGTGAAGATGGGAGCCTGCAGAATGACGAAAGATGGACACGAGTCACACGGGGCCTTTTAGAATCACCAAACCAACTCCTCCAGCCCTTGAATTGAAGAACCATTATGCAGCCCTGGAAGTGGAGGAGGTGAAAGCATCCCAGGAAAGGAAAAACAGAGCTCGAGCACCCCAAAGTTACAGAATCGGTGACCAAGGGGAAGCGAAGGGTAGTGGTGGTTGGTGACTCTCTTCTGAGGAGCACTGAGGCGTCCATCTGTTAACTAGATTTGATGTCCAGAGAGGTGTGCTGTCTGCCAGGTGCCAAAATCAGAGATGTTACGAAGAGTTTGCCAAGACTCATCAAGCCTACTGACTATTACCTGATGTTGCTCATCCATGTTGTCCAGGTATCCCTCTGAGCATATCAAAAGTGACTTCATGTCTCTGGGACAGAGGATGAAGCAGATAGGTGTGCAGGTGGTATTATCTTCAATTTTTCCTGTTGAGGGTAAAGGCGGAGGCAGAGAAGCTCACATCTTGGTGATAAATGCATAACTGCATGGGTTGTGTCATCAAGAGTGTTTTGGTTTCCTAGACCATGGGATGATCCAAGGCCCGCAGAGCAGAGCTGGCATTCATCTGTCCAAGAAGGGTCAACATGTCTTCAATATCAGTCTGGCTTACCTACTGAAGAGGGTTTTAAACTGATTGATTGATTTGGAGATGGGTGGTGAAAGCCCCCAGGTAAGTGAAACATAAAATATCTCTATAGAAATGGGTAAAAGGGGCAACATCTGGAAAGTGATGTGTATAAATGCCCGTAGCATGGGAAATAAGAAACCTGATGTTGAAGCTTTAATGGAACAAGCTGACTTGGATTTAGTGGCGGTTACAGAGATATGGTTCATGGACAACCATGATTGGGATGTAATTATACCAGACTATATTTTATTCAGTACGAATAGGTTAAGAGGAAGGGGAGGAGGAGTGGCAGTATATGTAAAAAAAATAACATTAAAGCTATAGAATTACAGGCTTAAAAGGGAGAGAGGAGGAGGCACTGTGGGTTAAACTAGAAAGAGGAAAAAAGAAATCACTTTGCATTGGCGTGATATATAGCCCCCCCCCTCCCCTCAGAGAGGAGATGAAGATTTAATAGAAGACACATGCAGCATTGCTAGGAAAAGGAAAATGCTATTGATAGATGATTTCAATATGCTGGATGTGGATTGGCACATCCCTGCTGCGGTGTCATCTAGAAGTAAGGAGATCCTGGATTCTCTACAGAGAGAACTATAAAGACAACTGGTCGCAGAACCCACACATGAAGGGACCATACTGGACTTGATGCTTACCAATGTTGAAAGTATTTCTGATGTTATAGTGGGAGATCATCTCACATCCAGTGATCACCAGATGGTGTGGTTCAGCATTAGGACTAGGGCTGATAAAATCCATTCAAAAGTGAGGGTCTTCGATTTTAGGAAAATTAACTTTGCCAAGATGGCCCAATACCTCAGGGAGTCATTAGTGGGATTGGAACAGCTGGGGGATGTAGAAAAACAGTGGGCAAAACTCAAAGGGGATGTTTTAAAGGCAGCCAAAGGAGGCCACTATGGTTCTCAAAAGAAGTAGCTGAAAAAGTGAAGAAGAAGAGGGAGGCCAGTCCTAGCCCCCCATAGCCTATTACCAGTCCTAAGCCCCCATCAGCCCATTTCCAGTCCTAACCCCCCATCACCCAATTTTCAGTTTAAGCCCCCCCATAGCCCATTACCAGTCCTAACCCCCCCATCAGCCCACTTCCAGTCCTAACCCCATCAGCTCATATCCAGACTTAACTTCCCCATAGCCCATCACCACTCCTACCCCCCCAGCCCAGGGAAAATTTAAAATTAAAAAAAAGCTGTCTGCTGCTGCCGCGGCCGCCGCAGCAGAATCAAGAGTGCCGCGGGGCCCCCCTGCCTGGCAGAGCCTGCCCTCCCCTGCATCAGCTCACTCTCTGCAGTCACACACACACCGGCTTTCAGAGCGCAAAGGGACTAGTTTCCCTTTCGCGGCTCTGTTAAGCCCGTGGGGGCTGATGGGAACTTTCCCATCAGCGCCCGCGGGCTTAACAGAGCCGCGAGGGAGAAACTCTCCCCTCGCACTCTGAAAGCCGGTGCGTGTGACTGCGGAGAGGGAGCTGATGCAGGGGAGGGCAGGCTCTGCCGGGCAGGGGGGGCCCCGTGGCACACTCGATTCTGCCGCAGCAGCAGACAGCATTTTTTTTTTAAATTTAAAAATTTACTTTTAGATCAGAATGTTCTTTGCGTGGGGCCCCCTGAAACGCGGGGCCTTGTGCAAAAAAACATTCTCGCTCAATGGACGGGCTGGCCCTGCCTTTAAGATTCGGGAGTGGTGCTAGAGGATTGGAGAGAGGCACATGTGGTCCCTTTACATAAAAGCGGAAGTAAGGACGTGGTTGAAAACTACAGGCCGGTTGGTTTGACCTCTTTGGTGAGTAAATTATTGGAAATGCTGCTCAAAGAGAAAATAGTGAGGTTTCTGGAGTCCAGTGGATTACAGGATCGGAAGCAGCATGGATTCACCAGAGGCATGTTTTATCAATCAGATTTATCTGACTACTTTGACTGGGTGACCAGGGAGTTTATTTATTTTATTTTATTTATTTAAAAGTTTTTCTATACCGCCTTCTCCTTTAATCAAGGCGGTTTCCACAGCAAACAATCATAAGAGTGGTTCAAGTGTGTTCATGCAATGATACAGATTGTGTTTGTGTTGGTGTATATTAGATTCTTTTGAGCTATTTACACTATGAGCTATATACAGTCTTATGTACAAGGGACGGGAGGGGAGTTGGTCTTTTGTACTTGCTTGTTGAGTAGATGTGTCCATAGTGTTTAATGAATAGTGTCGTCTTAAGCTGCTTCCGAAAGTCTTTGAGGTCTGTTAGTCTTATTTCATCTGGGAGGGTGTTCCAAATTGCCGGTACAGCCAGGGAAAGGGCTTGTTCTGCTGTGTCCTTGCGGACCTTGGTGAGGTCTTTTGGGGTGTTAACACGATTGGAAGTGCCTCTCCTCCTTGGTCGTGTGCTTCTGTCAGGTTGTATGAGTATTTGTAGGCTGAGGGCTGACGATTGTTTGATCTTGAAGATGTTTGTCTTTTATATTTGATGCGTGAGCTGATTGGGAGCCAGTGGAGGTCTTTCAGTATGGGTGTGATGTGTTCATGTCTTGTGCCAGATATTATGTGAGCCGCTGTGTTTTGTGCCAATTGCAGCGGTCTGAGAGTTTGTTTTGATAGACCAAGGTAGATTGGGTTGCAGAAATCTAGTAGTGGGGTTATTAGTGCCTGACAGACTGTATGGAAGAGCTCTGGGGCGAGGAGGGGCTTGAGGCGTCGGATAAGTCTCATCATGTGGTATGCGCTTTGATGGTTCTGTTTGTGTGATTGTAGATTCAGTTCCTTGTCCAGGGTTACTCCGCGGTACTTTACTTCCGGTTTTATGGGTATTGTTGTGTCTTTTATCATGATGTTGGGTGGAGGGACGAAGTCAGTGTTTCAAGTGATGATTAGTGCCTCAGTCTTGCTATAGTTTATGGTGAGGTGGTTGTTTTTGAAACCAGCTGGTCATGTGTATGAGACAGTTTATTTTGGAGTAGTCCAGGTTGTCGACTGTGATAGGTGTGTATATCATGATGTCGTCGGCATAGATTGTGTATTGTATATTGTGTTCTTTCATGATGTCACATATTGGCTGGATGTATAGGTTGAACAAAAGTGCTGATAAGGCTGATCCTTGTGGTACTCCTTGTAGGACTTTTATGGGTCGGGAAGTGTTGGGGCCTACCTTGACCTGTATCTGTCTGTCGGTTAGGTATGAGTGGAACCATTTCAGGGTGGATCCATGTAGCCCAATGTTCTGTAGTCTTTCCAGTAGAGTTCTGTGATCCACTGTGTCGAATGCTGATGAAATGTTGATGAAGGTCATTAGTATTCCTTTCTTGGAGTTGTCTATGATGCGGAGAATGTTATTGAAGAGGTATAGCAGGAGTGTTTCAACCCCGTGGTTGGGGCGGAAACCGTGTTGGTTGATGTCTAGTGGTGATGATGTGAGAGAGCTGTTCTGTGGATGGGGTGCTGAATGTGCCCCAGGTTTTCGGGGGTGAGTTTGGCTTTGAGGTTGTGTTGGATCTTTGTTGTACTGCCAAGTGGAATTTTTCTTGTATGTGGTCAGCAAATTTTTGTGGGTTTATTTGCACTTCGATTTCTGCTTTCTGTTCCTCGGTGAGGGTTTTCATGATTTCGAATAGCTCTCTAGGTTTGTTGGTGGATTTGAGTATAATGTTTGTGTGGTATTCTCTCTTCGTTTGTTTGAGTTCATTGTAGTGTTTTTGCTTTGTTAGTTATAGTTCCTGGGTATTGGATGACTTGGTGTGTCTCCATCTCCGTTCTAATTTTCTGAGTTCCCTCTTTTCGTTCCATATGGCTTTTGAGTACCATGGCTTGTGATATAATTTGATGCAGCGGGTTTTCTTGGATCTGTGATCCATGGCTTTGGCGGCGTCATTGATGGTGGTGTTCCAGTTTCTGATTTGAGCTTCTAGATCATCTGTTTCTTGGGTTAGGTGTGGTATAGTGTCCTGTAGGAACTGATCCTTTTCGAAGCTCTTGAATCTTCTTTGTGTGGGTGTGTTCAGGTATTTGTCTTGTTTTCCTCCTTGTGGCACGGTATTTATTTCAATTATGTGGTGGTCTGACCATGGTACTGGTATGACAGTGGGTGTTGAAATTAGTCCTCTCGTGATTAGATAGTTGGGTGCGAAGATGAGGTCTGGCGATGATCCGTGTCGGGGTGTTAATTATTTAGGTGAATTGAAATGAACTCATTGCTTGAAGGAAAGCTTCTGCATCTTTGGTGTTGGTAGGTTTGAGGTTGAAGTCTCCTAGCAGTAGAGTGGGTTTGTGGTTTGAGCTGATTGCGCAGACTGCTTCGAGGGTGGAGGCAAGTTCATCAGGTGGTGCACGGGGTGCTCTGTAGGTGAGGCATAGGGCCATGCGTTTGTTCTCGACAGTGATGGTGTTGCATTGTTGGGTGTCTGTGGCACTTCGTGATTTGAACTTTAGGGTGTTTTTTGCAATTATCAAGACTCCTCCTCTTCGCCTGTGAGTGCGTGGACAGTTGTATGCTGTGTATGTGTCTGGCACTAATTGATTGAGTAGTACATTGTCAGTGGGGGTGAGCCATGTTTCAGTGATGCAAAATATGTTGGGTTTTTGATCAACTATGTGGTCTGCTATTGTGTAGATCTTGTTGCGTATGGATCTGGCGTTTATGAGCTCTATTGATATTGACACTGGGGTGTTCGTGTGCATCCTTTGGGTTTGCGTGGGTGTCTGTCTTGCGCCTGGTTTGCCTCTTGAGCATGGGTGTTCTGTGTGTGTTTCCGTGATTATACTGTGGGCATGTATATGACCATGCTGTTGGTGGGGGCCATGGTGTGTTTGTGTGTGGGTGGTGGTTAGGTGCGTGCGGTGGGAGGAGTTGTGTGAGGAGGAGGCTGATGTGGAGAATTAGGGTTGTATGCATGTTGTCTTTGGGGCTGTCTTTGCTGTATGTTCTTGTTTGCTTCACTTATGTTTTGCTGCTTTTTTCTTTCTGGTTGCTCCCTGGTGTTTTCTGAGCAGCTTCTGTGTGTCTTGTAGGTGGGTCTGCTGCTCCTTTTTTTTTTTTTTTCTTTTGTTATTTCGTGCTCGCCTCCATGCCTCGCCTAAGGGCCACGCCAAAGGGCCCTCTGGCGAGGCACTCAGGCGCAGAGCGCCCTGCTGGGGCACTGCTTTTAAGCATGGTTTGTTGCTCCCACTGCCCCGATTGGGCAGGAGCTTCTGAGCGGGAGGATTTCCCACTCAGGCACTCTACCCCGATCGGGGGAGCTTCAGGGCTCGGCGGGCGGGTGATGGCAGCTGAAGGGAGTTGGACCGAGGGAGAGCCCTAGATGTGGTGTACTTGGATTTCAGTAAAGCCTTTGGCACTGTTCTGCACAGGCAACTTATCAACAAACTGAGCACTCTTGGGATGGGCCCTAAAGTTACTGACGATTTCAGGACCATCTTTCAAGCACTAATAATTCCGCATTTCGATTATGCGAATGCAATACTGCAAGGACTCCCCCAAACCACTCTGAACCCACTGCAAATGGCAATGAACACCGCAGCAAGAGTACTACACGGAGCATCCAGGAAAGACCATGTCACACCCATTATGAAACAGCTCCACTGGCTCCCGATTCAAGGTAGGATTACATTCAAGACCTTGCTACTCACCTTCAAAGCCACCAACGGTCTCTCGTCAACATCACTATCAGAGATAGTCCAGAAGACACCCCACAATAGGGACAGAAGGTCAGTAGCACAAAACACCTTGATAGTCCCAAGATCAATGACTCAATGCACCAAGTCAACATCCAGCAGGGCATTCAAACTTTATGCACCAATGATCTGGAACAGCCTCCCTCACAACATCCGAACAATCCCAGACATATTCCAATTCAGGAAGGCTGTGAAACACTACCTCTTCCTCCTACATTACCCAGAAACCAATGAAAGCTCAGCACCAATTACCGAGACCTCACAAATCTCCTCTGTCTGAAACCATAAGAACACATGACCAGCCTGTAAATTGTATATATTGTTATTGTATATAGTTACCCTGTTAGCCAAGTTGTTCTCCTGTTCATATGTAAACACAAAGTACTATTGGAAATGTGTATGTTCGTTGTTTATTGTAAACCGCACTGATGCTGAATAGCGCGGTATAAAAGAGACTTTAAATAAATAAATAAATAAATAAATTGGTTGAGGGGGAAGCGACAAAGGGTACAGGTAAATGGAGCTCACTCTGAGAAGAGGTTGTTTACCAGTGGTTGCCTCAGGGATCTGTCCTTGGTCAGATTCTTTTTAACATCTTTGTTAGTAATTTTGTGGAAGGGCTGTCGTGTAAGGTTTGTCTCTTTGTGCATGATACCAAAATCTGCAATAGAGTAGACACCAAGGAAGATATAGAAAACATGAGGAGGGATCTAGCTAAGTTTGAAGAATGGCCAAGAATTTGGCAGCTGAGATTTAATGCTAAAATATTCAGGGTCATGCATTTGGGCTGCAAAAATCCAAAGGAGTGGTATATTATTGGGGGGGGGGGGGGGGTGCTTCTGTCCATGAAAGAAGAGCAGGACCTGAGCGTGATTGTGTCCAACGATCTTAAAGAAGCTAAGCTGGCAGAAAAGGAGATGGCGAAAGCTAGAAGGATGTTTGGGTGCCTAGAGAGAGGGATAGCCAGCAGAAAAGAGGAGGTAATAGTACCTTTTATATAGATCTTTGGTGCGACCACATTTGGAGTATTGTGTGCAGTTCTGGAGACCACACCTTCAAAAGGATATAAACGGTTTGGAGTTGGTGCGGAGGGTGGCTACTAAAATGTTTAGTGGTTTTAGAAAGCATATGAGGACAGACTTACAGATCTTAATATGTATACTTTAGAGGAAAGGTGGGATAAAGGAGATATGATAGAGATGTTTAAATATTTCCATGGCATAAATGTATTTATTTAAACATACTTGTATACCACCTTATCCTACAATCAAAGTGATAAATGCACAGGAGAAGAGCCTCTTCGATTGAAAGCAAACTCTGCTATGAGGGGATATTGGATGAGGGTGAAAGGGGATAGACTCAGGAGTAATATGCAGAAATATTTCTTTATGGAAAGAGTGGTATGAGTGGAATAGCCTCCCAGTAAAGGTAGAGATGACGACAATATCTGAATTCAAAAAAGCATGGAACAAACACAGAGGATCTCTAAGGGAAAAGAGGGGGGACTATTGTAGTAGTCAATATGGGGGGCAGACTAGATAGGCCATGTGGTTTCTTTCTGCCGTTGTGTTTCTATGTTTCTACAATTGGTATGTTTCCTGATCTTTCTAGATAAACACAAAAGAGACTCTTTTTAGACAGGTCATTTTGCAATAGGGGGCTCTTTTTTTGTCTCAAGTTTCCCTGTAAATGTCTAAGCTTAATTTGGTTAATTAGGTAGTTTTTGAGCCTTCCCAACTGCTTACCTTTATTAATTCATGAAGACTTACTGTATCTTAGATAGAGGTACTCTGAAATCTGCTAATGTGAAATATAGTTGTAGAATTTGGGTTTCTTTTTTGTAATGCGTTTTTTAAAATAATTTTTGTTCTGCACCTTCTAGGTTGTGGACTTTATTGAATGTGTACAAGAAAGAAATGCTGGTTTTTCTCTTGAAAATTTCTGTGATAAATCTTTAAAACTACCTTTCTATCTTCTGAACAGGTTTTATGTTTGGGTATGATATATACTTCTCCGCATTCTATCTTTATTCTCCAGGTGGCCGTTTGCAGGGCTCTTGGGACCCAGGCACTTCTTCATTAGGTGCAATCACTGCCCGGGGGCTCGCCTCTGCATGCCTAGAATTAGGAGTGACTTTTCTGGCTGATAATAAGTATGATCTAGTCAGGCTAACATCCAGGGATATAGCTGCGAGGGGTCCCAATGGGACTCAATATGCAAAAGCGCTTTTGGCTGTTCTTTGGGGACTTGTACCTGACAAGTCAATGGATTCGTAGGTTTTCTCTTCTATGAATGGGGAGGGGGGTGTAATCTGATAGTCCCTGTGCTAGCAGGAGCATGGAGGATGACTCCATA
Organism: Ichthyophis bannanicus; assembly: GCA_033557465.1. NCBI lineage: Eukaryota > Metazoa > Chordata > Amphibia > Gymnophiona > Ichthyophiidae > Ichthyophis > Ichthyophis bannanicus. The sequence continues at coordinate 1,458,981,186 of CM066031.1, forward strand.
GATCGTCCTTCTGTTATGGCATGAGGAGCTGACTGCACTTATCTCCCAGCTCGGTCCTCCGCATTGCAAAAGTGGCAGTGGAAGAGAAGCCCAATGGGGACCCATTCTTGGAGGGGCTCTGAAGCCCCTCTTCCACAGGTGGTTCGGCACATGATTCTCGCAGAATGGGAGACTTCTGATGGACTTTTTCTCCGGGAACAAACAGGAAGTCATTCCTCACATATGGGTGAAGTCGGCGCTGACGGAGCCCTTGCAGAAGCATCTCCCCAGCTTTCAAAGAAAGCCTTTGGGAGATGCCACCCCGCATGCATGGGCTCCTTCCCACCCAAGGGTGCCATCTTGCTCAGTCTCCTTTTTTCCATTGGGCTCTTCAGGCGTCTGTCTGCCTTCTCCCGGAAAAAGTTGATTTCTCTGTGCCTGAGTTTCATACTCTATTCCAGTTGTGCACCAGTACTCTTCCTGCCACCCGAGCCCGCTGCCCTAGCATCAAGTCTCTGGTCCATCGATTAATTTTTTCCTCCCAGCGCTTTTGCGCCTTTTTCCCAACTTGTAGCACTGCAGGTCTTCGAGCTTGCTGGGGTACCTTTTCCCATATGGCTACAAGAAGTGCGATTGGTGTGCAAAAATCATGTTCCTTACCGACACACATGACTGCTGCCTAGGGCCGGACCATGACCCCGCGGCCTGTGATCTCTATAAGAAGATGTCTACCAAGGCCATTAAGAGCTGCCAGCAGCAGCATGATAAGTTCTTCCCTGAGTCCCTGGTGCCTCCGAAAGCTAAGGCCCCTTCTGAAGCCACAGACTCACGTGGCGCCTTTGTGGACCCTGGTTGATGCTGCGGATCTTCAGAAAGGGGGTCTCCCTCAAGGGAACACAAGAAGAAGAAGAAACCCTTGAAGGCATCCCTGGATAGTTCCAGCAGGTCAGGTAAGCCCCAAGTCAGGTTCCGAAGTCCACAACTCTCATCCGAAGGTTGGGAGCTGGAACGGCCCACCAAGGTTGTCCGGAAGGAATGGCCCAGAGAACGACGTCGGACCCCCGAGGCCATCTTCATTGAGGACTCCCCTTTTATGGGAATTGGCACTGGGCCAATGGCTGTGGCACCTTCTGGACTGGAAACCAGAATGGCGGCCCTAGAGTGCAGCCTGTCTGCCTTCATGGACCAGCAGTGGGTGTTGCTGTCCAGCACAGCTGGTTCTTCTGCCCAGACCACCGGGCCCTTGACCTAGAGGACATCCCTGGAGGCTGAGCTGATCCTCAAGACCATGTGGCCTCGAGTCGATCCTCAGCTGAGGTTGAGATCAGAGTCCCATTTGATGGGACTGAGGTCTTCCCCCTGCTAACGCACATTGCACCAGCCGCGGGGCCTCTGAGGGATGTGGACAAGGCTCAGGCTCGGAGTCCACGAGCTTCCCCTTGCTCAAGTTTTCGATCGACTACTCAGAATGGGAGTCCGAGAACGAGGAGTCCCTGGACACCCGTCACCACCGCAATTTCCTCTGACTCGCCACCTTCTGAACCTAGGTACCAGTCCCTGCCCCAGGACATGACTTTCCTTGACTTTGTGTAGGACGTGTCGAAGGCCTTAACATTCCCAACGGAATCAGAGGAGGACCCTCGGACGGAAGAGCTAGAAATTCTCCAATACAAGGCCCCTCCAAGGGAATCGCTCAAGGTACCTATTCCACCCATCCTGGAACGGCTGATACTCCGTATGTGGGGAAACACTGGCGTCAGTGCTCATTGTGGACAAGCGGCTGCCTTACCTCCAGCAGGGAGATTGGCTATGCTCCTTGGATCTGAAGGATGCTTATACCCACATCCTCATTCACCCCAGCCCCAGACAGTATTTTCGCTTCATGGTGAGGAGAGGCCACTACCAGTACAGGGTGCTACCCTTCGGCCTGGTGTCCACCCTCAGAGTCTTCACCAAATGCCTGGCAGTAGTGGCCGTCTTCTCTACCTGGATGACTGGCTCATAAAAGGAGGCACGGCTGCAGCAAGCTGTGGCACACACCATCCACATCCTACAGTATCTGGGGTTCATGATAAACCACCCCAAGTCCCATCTCCTCCAGACACAGTGTCTGGAGTTCATGGGGCAAAGCTGGACACCAATCAGGCAAAGGCCTTCCTCCCTCTGTACCGGGCTGACCATCTCAAGACACTAGCTGCAGATGTACAACACCGTCCCTCTGTTTTGGCTCAACTCCTGCTGTGCCTACTCGGGCACGTGGCCTCTATGGTCTGTCACCTCAGACACCTGTCTGCACATGAGGTTCGCTCAGTGATGCCTTTGAGACCAGTGGACACAGGCCATGGGCCGACTTCGACAGGGTCTTAGTGACCCAGCAGTTGGCGGAATCTTTTGACTTGGTGGCAAAATTCGCAACACCTTCAAGCAGGGATGCCCTTCCAAACTCCAAGTCCCCCAAAGGTTCTTCACAATGGACGCCTCCCTGCTGGGGTGGTGAGCCCACTGTGATGAACTTTGCACCTAGGGCATCTGGTCACAAAGCGAGATCAACCAGCAGATCAACTTCTTGGAGCTTTGGGCAATATATCTAGTCCTCTGAGCTTTTTGCCACTGCCTGAGGCACTAGTCTGTGCTGATCCAACTTGACAATCAAGTGGCAATGTTCTATGTGAACAAGCAGGGTGGCACGGCATATCACACCCTCTGCCGCAAAGCGATGATACTCTGCTCCTACACAATTTGTCAGGAAATACTTCTATGGGCTGTATACCTACCAGGCCAGGAGTCCAACAAGGGGCACAACACCACGTGCAAACTCAGTCCAACAAAAGAACGTGGATGACAACCAGGAAGACGTGTGATAACCTTTATTGACCAACAACAGCCACCGGCCCGACACAGGCCGTGTTTCGGATTCCCTTCGTCAGGGGATAAATGGCTAGAACAAATCATAAAACAAATCAAACGAAACATATATTAAAAACAATTGAAACAAACTGGCTTGAACAGCGGACATAAATGAATGTATAATGTGAAAAAAATATATATTGTATAAAATTATTATATATTGTTTGGAATTTGTTTTCATTTGCATTGTTTCATCTGTCTATATCAGTTTTTTAAGAATCTTTGGCACATCATTTGCAATGGTGATTTTACCCTTTGGTGATAGACAACGAGTTTACGTATACCTTTAAAACCATTTAGTGAGTTTTTCATTTCATCCTTCACTTTGTTAAGGTGTCCCAGTTACATTCAGTATTTTAGCATGCTCTTTTTAAATATCATACTCTTTTACCCATTTTAGTTTATACCTATATGTTATTATCTTATTTACATTCTATAGATTGCACAATCATACTTATAGGAAGTTCATCCATGGTCAGGTAACATTTTGATTTTTCCTTCATTTATTATCATTATTATTATTTTTAATCCCCTATATTATCATAAATATTAACAAGTATGAGCTATCTTCATCTCTCTTACAAATATCATGTTTTATTATTTTTATTGTTTTATATAATTGTTAAATTTAACAATCGTTTATCACATACATGGTTCTTTATAATTTATTTATATTATATATATGTACATACAGTTTATGGAGTTTTATTTTTAGATGGTTTTTATTAAATTAAAGAGTATCTCATTATTGGCATGTTTACTATTTGATGGTTTGTTTTTATTTAGCATATTGTTGAAGATACAAATTGGTATAGTCCTATTTGATTAAGTCACACAATTTGTTGACTCAGGTATGTGTTATCTATATGTTCTTTTGGATAGAATTTATTTATTTATTCATTGATTTATTATTTATTCAAAAATTTTATTTCATTGTTTTTATATTCATTATTTTATATTTTTATTGTAATTTAATGCAATACTTTCTTTTAGCTTTCTCTGTTTTCATGTTAGCCGTACTTATTCGTTCCATCATTTATGAATGGTTATATATATATATTTTATACATAATTCTATACAATATATATGTTTTTCACATTATACATTCATTTATGTCCACTGTTCAAGCCAGTTTGTTTTAATTGTTTTTAATATATGTTTCGTTTGATTTGTTTTATGATTTGTTCTAGCCATTTAGCCCCTGACGAAGGGAATCCGAAACACGGCCTGTGTCAGGCCGGTGGCTGTTGTTGGTCAATAAAGGTTATCACACGTCTTCCTGGTTGTTACCTACCTACCAGGCCAGGACAACACCTGGTGGATAAACTGAGCAGGATCCTTGAACTGCACGTATGGCATCTGGACCCCAGAGTAGCCACCCGGCTCTTCCAACTGTGGACCTTTTCGCCAGCCCAGACAACCATCAGTTGCCCCACTTCTGCTCCCATCAGCCCCACCTGTTCTGGGTGGCAACAGATGCGTTTCTCATTCTGTGGTCAGAAGGCCTCATGTAGCCTTCCCATCCACACCGTTGTTTGCCAAGACCCCCCTCAAGGCTCTTCACAACAAAGCGTCACTGATCCTGGTGGCTCTATGGTAGCCCAGGTAGCCATGGTTCCCGCTGCTCCTCAGATTGTCAGTGGAGGTTCTGATCCCCCTGGGGAGTTCCCCAGGGCTCTTGTCTCAGGAGGAAGGCTCTCCTGCATACCAACCTGCTGCTGACAGGGTAACTTTAACTCCTTTCAATCTCTCGGGAGAAGTGGAAGAGATCTTGCTGGCATCCTGCAAGACCTCCACCAGGACAGCTTACACCTTCAAATGGCGCAGATTCTCGGGGTGGTGTGCAGAGCAATGGGCAAACCTGTTCTCTTGCCTAGTGCAGATGGTACTGCAGTACTACCTTCATCTCTCACAATTCAGGCTCAAATCGAGCTCCATCAGGGTACACCTCGGTGCCCTAGCGGCACACCACCACTCGGTTGAGGGCAAGTCCCTCTCGGTCCAGCCTCTATCACCTGCTTCCTGAGAGGACTCCTGCTCTCCAAGCCCCCCATCCGCGTTACGGCGACAGAGTGGGACGCTTGTTTGGAGATAAGGTTGTGGGCAAGCTGTCACTCAGCTTACCCGCCTGCCTATTGAACCCCTACCTACTTGCCACCTGAGGTACCTCTCATGGAAGGTCGTGTTCCTGGTGGCGCTTAACTCTGCTCACAGGGTCAGCAAGCTGCAAGTCCTAGTGGCAGAGGCGACCTATATCAGTTTCTACAAGAACAGGGCCGTGCTATGCCCGCACCCTAAATTCCTTCTGGTGGTATCTTCCTTTCACCTCAACCAGGAGTTCCTTATCGTTCCTCCAGTTTAGTCCTCTACAGCTGGGTTGTGCACCTCCTCCTGCAGCTTGGAGACTGGACCAATCAAATCTTCATCCCTCTGGATGTAGCGAGCTGGAACTCCCCATCAGCCCCAGTGTGTCCAGTCTCCAAGAAGCAGGAGGACCTTGTGAGCCTAGGTGCTGGGCTCACTGGAGGAACTAATAAGAAGCAGGCTATGTAGATTTTGTTCTCATTTCATTTGATTGGGTTTGATTTTAGTACTTACTTTTGGGGTACTGTGTCTGGTTTTGTGTTTTTTTGGGGTTTTTTTTTTTAAAATCGGGACATAATTTGACTTTCCCCATAACGGGCAGGAAGGGGACTTCTGCTCTGGCTTGATTCTCCCTTGCCTAGTCTCCTTTTTTTCCCTGGCGACTTTTGCTATATAGGATCTCTTACCCCTTGACTGATCGGGGTAGAGCTCCTAGTGCGAACCACGGGCAGTGCGCTGGGTGACAGCCTGCAGGCGCCGGCTCCGGAAAAGTGGTCGAGCACATGTTACAGACACTGCGGTGATCCGGTGTCTTTCGGCGATCAGGGCTTCGTTCGCCGCCGTTTTCTCCTGTCCTCAGCATTTCCTGAACAGGTACAGTGGGGGAAGTCGCCGGCTTGCAGTTTTGAGATCTGCGGTGCTTCGGGGCCCGTAGTGTAAAGCGCGCCAAAATCGCTGACAGACACCGCGGCCATTTTGACTTCGCGGTTTTCTCAGCAGCTTTACTAGGCAGCCAGCAGTGCCGTTTTTATTTCTTTTCTTGTTTCCTTTTTTCTTTGGGGTTTGTTTGTCCGTGTGAAGGTCCCTAGCAGGGCCTTAGGGGTTAGGCCAGCACATTTATCGGTGATTTAACCTCAACTCGTAAAAAAAAAAAAAATATACACAAAACAGCCTGCGGCTCTTTCTTAAGAAAAGATAGCAACAACAGGCTATATTTCTATTGGGATTCTCACGTTCTCCCTCTCTTCTCTCAGGTACCTTGGGGCTCCCCGGCTCTATAGTCCATGTCAGCGAGGCCCCAGTGTGTGATTTGTGGCACCCGTCGGGGTTCCGCTATGGAGTCAGGTATTTGTCATTCCTGTGCTTCTGTATCCCTGACTGTAGAGCAGCAACTGGAGGGGGCTCCTGCCCCAGTCCCTCCTGACACAGTGCAGGAGACAGTGGGTGAAGCGTGGGTGCCTGGTCCCTCTGCCCCGGAGTCGGTGGGTGCTCCTGGGCTGCTGGGGGTTTCTTCGGTGACTGGGGTTCCTGCCTTTATGGAGGATTTTTCTCCAGACTTTGTGTTGCTCATGCATCAGGCCTTCTGTAGCAAGAAGCAGGGAATTTTGCCCAGCTCTGGCTCACTGCCTTCTCCCGGTGTTCGGGCTACTCTGGCAGACCGCGCCAGTGGGCTTGTCCAGCCACTCAAGAGGCCTAGGCCAGCGGAGCACTCTTCTTCTGAGTTGGATTTCCAAGAGGAGGAAGAGCGCGGTTCTGACGTGGTTGGCAAATTGGAGGATTTAGAGGAAGGCAAAATTCCTGAACCTGAGGATCAGGCGTGCATCATTTGTGTGTTTCGGAGAGAAGAGTTGTCTGCTCTGATTTCGGAGGTCCTGCAGACGCTCAGGCTGGCTCCAGAACAACCCGCAACTGAAGTGGATGTGGCGGATCCTATTATTCAGGCGGTGCGTCAGACACAGGTGGTGTTTCCCATCCATAAGGTGATCGATCAGATGATTCAGACCGAATGGGATCACCCTGAAATGGGTTTGAAAGGCATAAGAACCATGAGTAGACTCTATCCTTTATCAGATGGTGATAGGGAAAGGTTTCGTGCCCCGAAGGTTGATGCGGCAGTGTCGGCTGTCACGAAAAAGACCACGATTCCGGTGGAAGGCAGTGCGGCTTTGAAGGAGTCGCAGGATCGAAAGATGGATGGTCTATTGAAGCAGTCTTTTGAGGCGGATGCTGCTTCGTTACAGGCGTCCATCTGTGGGGCCTGGGTGGCTAGGGCCTGTTTAAGGTGGGTCCAGCACCTGCGACAGTCCCCTGCTTTGGAGCAGGAGGACGTGCGCGAGTTACAGCGCCTCGAATCCGGAGCGGCCTACTTAGCCGATGTGCACTATGACCTGATTTAGGGCCCTGTCGAATAGTATGTCCTCTTTGGTAGCGGCGCGGAGGGCCCTTTGGCTCAAAAACTGGGCGGCCGACGGTTCTTCCAAGTCTCGGCTTGGTAAGCTCCCGTTCAAGGGCAAGCTCTTGTTCGGTGAAGATCTGGATAAGTTGGTCAAAGATTTAGGGGAATCCAAAGGGGGTCGGCTCCCGGAGGACAAACCCAAGCCAGGAATATTTCCCACGTCCTTTCGGGGGCAGGTCCGGGATTTTCGGAGATTTCGATCTCCCCGTTTCGCGGGTTCTCAAAGAGGTAGGTTTCTGTCCCGAGCTCAAGGTTTCTGAGGCTTCCGGGGGGCAAGTAGAGGTTTCGCAGCGGCCTCCGCAGGGGCCATCCGGAAACCACAATGAATGGCAGAGGGTCCCGACAGAAGGACCACCGATTGGAGGTCGACTACGGGGGTTTATTTCTGCCTGGACCCGCATAACATCCGACCAGTGGGTCTTGGAGATCATTCGCGATGGGTATGCGTTGGATCTGGCGAGACCGGTGCTGGATTCATTCGTCAGTTCTCCGTGCAGAAGTCCTCTAAAGGCCTTGCAAGTTCGTCTAACAGCGGACCGCCTGTTGCAGCTAGCGGCCATCGCTCCGGTTCCGCTCGCGGAATGCGGAATGGGGCGTTACTCCATATATTTCGTGGTGCCAAAGAAGGACGGTTCTCTTCGACCTATCCTAGACCTCAAAGGGGTGAATCGGTGTCTCCGCGTTCCGCATTTTCGCATGGAAACCCTGCGGTCCGTCATGGTGGCTGTTCGTCAGGGGGAGTATCTCACCTCTCTCGATCTTTCCGAGGCGTATCTCCATGTTCCCATCCGGGAGTCCCATCAGAAGTTTCTTCGGTTCGCTCTGCCGTGGGGTCATTTTCAGTTCCAGGCGCTGCCTTTCGGTTTGGCGATGGCCCCCCGGGTATTCACCAAAATAATGGTAGTGGTTGCGGCGGCTCTGCGCAAGCAAGGGGTATTAGTACATCCGTACCTCGACGATTGGTTGATACGTGCGAAGTCCCAGGCCGAGAGCGAGAGAGTCACACAACAGGTTGTGGAGTTTCTCCAGAGCTTGGGCTGGGTGGTCAACCCGCTCAAGAGTCATTTGGCGCCGACTCAGGTCCTCGAGTATCTGGGGGTTCGGTTCGATACTCGGCGGGGAGCTGTTTTTCTAACAGAACGCAGGGCTCTAGCCCTCCGGCGGCTGGTGCAGAATTTCCGGAGGCTCCCAGCGCCAACGGCATGGCAGTACCTCCAGCTGTTGGGAACGATGGCCGCCACGCTGGAAGTCGTGCCGTGGGCCAGGTTTCACATGCGACCTCTGCAGTGCTCCTTACTTCGTCGCTGGTCGAATCAGTCCGACTCGCTGAGCCAGCGACTCCCTTGTCCTTGGCGCGTCTGTCAGGCGCTGCGGTGGTGGCTTCGTCCGGCAGTGTTGCAGGCCAGGATGCCGTTAGAGCCACCGGTGTGGCTTCCTCTCTTCACAGATTCGAGTCTGACAGGCTCGGGGGCGCATTGTGCAGGTCAATTCACGCAGGGGACGTGGACGGCAGAGGAGAGCGAGTGGTCGATCAACCGTCTGGAGCTCAGGGCGGTGTTCTTGGTTCTACAGAGCTTCCAAAAGTTAGTGACGCATCAGGCGGTGCGAGTGTTATCGGACAATGCAGCCACAGTGGCCTACATAAATCGGCAGGGTGGCACGGGCAGCGCTGCCATGGCGGGAGAGACGGAAGTGCTGTTTGCCTGGGTGGAGCCGCGCTTGAAGGCGATATCGGCGGCTCACATCGCCGGCAAGGAGAATGTGGCAGCGGACTTTCTCAGCAGAAACCAGGTGGATGCCGGCGAGTGGGAGTTGCATCCCAACGTTTTTGCCCAGTTGACTGCGCTGGGGCGTGCCCGTCATGGATTTGATGGCGACGTGCCAGTCCGCGAAGGCTCCTCGGTTCTTCAGCAGGCGGAGAGAGCCCATGTCGGAAGGGATCGACGCTCTGATACAGCCATGGCCCACGACGGGGCTCCTCTACTTCTTCCCTCCGTGGGCCCTCATCGGTCGCGTACTTCAGCGTATCGAAGCCCATCGGGGGAGGGTGCTTCTAGTGGCGCCCAATTGGCCCTGGCGTCTGTGGTATGCCGATTTGATGAGGTTGCTGGACAGTCCTCCGTGGAGTCTGCTGTTTATCGTCGGAGCTCCTGGTTCAGGGACCGCTTCTGATGCCGCAAGTGGATCGATTCTCGCTTACGGCTTGGCTATTGAAAGGGCAAGGTTAAAGAAGAAGGGCTATTCTAGATCAGTCATGGCCACTTTGCTTCAGGTGCGTAAGCGGTCGACTTCACTTGCCTATGTGCGCGTCTGGCGGATCTTTGAAGACTGGTGCTCCAGGCATCAGGTTAGGGCTTCCAGGGCCTCGGTCTCAGAGGTTCTGAGTTTTTTGCAAGATGGTTTTGACAAGGGGCTGGCCGCCAGTTCTTTGCGGGTGCAACTGGCGGCCTTGGCCTGCTATCGCGGTAAGGTCCAGGGGGTGGCTCTGGGTGCTCATGCCGATGTCGTACGTTTTCTTAAAGCGGTGACCAGGCTGCGCCCGGCTCGTCGAATCTCGGTTCCCTCCTTGGATCTTAACTTGGTCTTGCGGGCCTTGGGTAAGGCGCCGTTCGAGCCTCTATCTCGATGTTCTATCAAAGACTTAACTCTTAAGGTGGTCTTCTTGGTTGCTATCTGTTCGGCGCGCCGCATTTCCGAATTGCAGGCTCTTTCCTGTAGGGAGCCGTTCCTCTGCTTTTCGCGGGAGAAGGTTGTTCTACTACCGGTTCCCTCCTTCTTACCTAAAGTGTCTTCTCCTTTTCATGTGAATCAAACTGTTTCTCTTCCAGTTCTGCAGGCTGAGACGGGGCATCTGTCGGATCGCGGTCTGAGTCGTTTGGACGTGAAAAGGGCCTTACGCCATTATTTGTCAGTGTCCGCGGCTTTTCGCAAGTCGGATCGTCTGTTTGTGGTGTTCGGCGGGCCTCGGAAAGGTGAAGCTGCGGCCAAGGCATCCATTTCCAGGTGGATAAAGGAAGCTATTGTTTCGGCGTACATGTTGCGGGGGCATCCGGCTCCTGTTGGTCTCAGGGCGCATTCTACTCGGGCGGAAGCGGCGTCCTGGGCTGAGCACAGTCTGGTTCCGCCGGTGGAAATTTGCAAGGCGGCCACCTGGTCTTCGTTGCATACATTCAGTAGACACTACCGTTTGGATGTGTTGGCGGCGGGGGATGCCCGTTTCGGGTCAGTGGTCTTGCGTGCCGGCTGGCAGGGTCCCTCCCGTTCGTACTGCTCTGTTACATCCCAGCTGTAGAGGACTAAACTGGAGGAACGATAAGGAAATAGAAATTACACTTACCTGGTAATTGTCGTTCCTTGAGTTACGACAGTTTAGTCCTCCTTCCCACCCTTAGGTTTCTGGCTAGCTCGGCACGTAGTCATGGTCATGGAGTGGTATGACAGGTGAGTTTTCCTTTCTCTCTCTCTCTTTCCAGTATGGCAAGGGAGAGGAGCACATTTGGAGCGGGTCTTCTACCCTGTTCCCGTTAGATGGCAGGTTCTGTTCTATTCCGTTTTCTAAGGTTTCAGCCAAACAAGAAAAAAAAAAAAAATTATAGTTGGCTACTTATTTGTTGCTCTTGAGTCTGCTTTGTCAATAGTTCACTGGGGCTGATGGGGAGTTCCAGCTCGCTACATCCAGAGGGATGAAGATTTGATTGGTCCAGTCTCCAAGCTGCAGGAGGAGGTGCACAACCCAGCTGTAGAGGACTAAACTGTCGTAACTCAAAGAACGACAATTACCAGGTAAGTGTAATTTCTATTTGGTGCTACCCATCTTCTTCCCAAGACCTCACTCCAGCAGGGTGGAGACAGTCTTTCACACCTTGAACTGTAAGAGGGCTCTGTCCTTCTACATTCAGCGTACACAGGGCCATTGCAAAGCTGCTCAGCTTTTTGTTTCCTACGACCCCAGTCAGCTAGGGGAAGCGGTGACCAAGCAAATACTGTCCAACTGGGTGACAGGCTGGATGGCCGGGTCATGGCACACAGTGTCAGGGCCATGGCGGACTCTATGGCAAACATGTGCTCTGTCCCTATGTTGGATATCTGCCTGGCATCCACACCTTCGCAGCTCATTACTGCCTGGTGAGGGAGTCCCAACAAGACAGTGCCTTCGGCCAGGCCATACTTCATAATCTTTTTGGGGTCTAGGCAACTCCTACCCTCCAACCCTTCTGTGTTCAGGCTACTGGAGCATTGGTTCCATCAGACATGCAGGTCCTACTGCAGTCTGTTCTGCAGACTCCATGCTGCTGCTCACGGCTCCCCTTGAGGGCAGCTGTGGTTTTTCCTTACAGACTTTTGGCAGCCTGTAGCTAGGGAGTCCCATATGTGAGGACTGACTTCCTGCTTGTTCCCAGAGAAAGCGTAGTTGCTCACCTGTAATGGGTGTTCTCTGGGGACAGCAGGAATCGGTCCTCACAACCCTTCCTCCCTCCTCCCCTTGGAGTTGCTTTTTTACCGTATCTTATTTTTGCCATCTTTTAGCTATGTCATCTGACTGAGTAAGGTGGTACCCTTGGGTGGGAAGGGGACCATGCATGTGTGATGGCATCTCCCAAAGGCTTTCTTTGAAAGCTGGGGAGATGCTTCCGCGAGGGTTCTATAGGTGCTGACGTCACCCATATGTGAGGACTGATTCCTGCTGCCCCAGAGAACACCTGTTACAGGTGAGTAACTATGCTTGCTTGGAGGTAAGAATCTCCAGGAACAAGCAGGAATGAGTCTTCACATATGGGTACGTCGGTACCGACAGTCTGCGCGGGAACGCTTCCCAGCGTCCAATCAAAGAGCTTTTGGAAGCATCCCACCACGCCTGCGTGCTGCCTTCCCGCCTTTCCCAACTGCCTCTACTCAGTTTTCGTTTTCCGCGGAGCCGGCAGGACGTCCTCCTGTCACCGCAGAAAATTCTTGTTTTATTTCTTTATTTTTCTTGTGGTCGCGCCTGTCTTCCCGACGCCACCGGTACCGCCGGTGTTTTCTTTTCTTTTCTTGTAAAATCTTCCTTCTTCAAGGAATATATTTCTTCATAGTGTCTCACGGTATCTTAGGCCTTCTAGGCCTCTTCTTTTTCCTTCATGGAACCGCCAGCCACTTTCTCCAAGAAATGTTCACACTGTGGCGGTACAACTTTATTTTTAGACCCTCGAAATCGGTGTCTAACCTGTTTGGGTCTTGACAACAGTTTGGTGAGAAGAGGTTTTCAATATCGAGGTTCCCTTCCAGCTTCGTGGCACCGTCCCTGTCTTCTTCTACACAGCATCAGGTAACCCACAAACAGTCTGTTAAGACTAGTCAGCCCTCGAGTGGTAGGTCTCATGCACAGCATGTAGACGGCTCCGGCCTTGCCCTCGAGGGCCCACTGGCTTCAAAACACCAGCGGGAGTCTTCGGTCTCCAAAGCGTTTGAGGGCTTTCAGGTTGTTTCTGGGGTTCACCCCTCACAGAACATACCTGAGCCGTGTCTGGTGGTGTCATCCGCTTCGAGCGGTACCGATACCCCGACATCGGCACTGGTGTTGGATGAAATACTCCTCACCAGGGATGGTCATCTGGCGTCCTCGGTGCCTTTGGGACCGGTGGATACGCTCCAGACTGATCTTCCATTATCGGTACCAACACCAATACTACCACCGACGTCGGTACCCTCCAGACGTGCATCGATAGCCTCGCTTCCTTTGATGCCGAGTCTGGAATTGATCTCCAGTCTGGAGGACTGGGTACCGACTCACCTTGGTACCGGCTCTTGGTACAGAAGGCTTGGTTCCGATGATTCGGATCCACAACTCTCGGTTCCCTCGAGGCCCACTGAGTTGCCATTGTTTGACCTTCATTCACCGGTATCAGGCATGGTACCGAAGTCGGTGCCGATGTCCTCATTACCCTTACGGTCGGTGTCTTTCATGCCCAGTTTAGAATCGCTCTCTAGTCTGGAAGACTCGGTACCAATATCATTTGGTACCGACACCGACCGATACCAGTGGCTCGGTACCGAAGATAGCACCCGGACATTTTCGGTTGCCTCGGTACCGATTGAACAGTCTGCGATGACTGCTCCGATGTCTTTGTCGGGCTCGACTCTGACATCGGTACCGGTATTGACATCGGTACCGGTATCCACAGTACCATCGTGGCCAACTCCTGCCATGCTTTTTTCAACAGGATCGCTCCCTTCTATGCCAAGCTTGGAGTCGATACCTGACATGGACAATGTGGTAATGTCGGTCGGTGCTCCTGACAGTCAGTACCGGCGACTATCCTCTAAGCATTCCACATTGCACTGTGCAGGATCTTCTATTCCTATATATCTGGATAGCTCTGTCGGTGCTCAGGCTAGTTCTTCGAATCTAACCTGTCCAAGGGAAATTCCTATTTGGGAACCCTCTTTTCAGAGTTTCCTCCGGGATATAGCAAGATCTCTTGCCATTCCTATCCCAGGACATGATCCTGCACAGGCCTCTCTTTCTACCAAAACAAAGGAAAACATAATGCTTCCTTTGCATCATTCCTTGCAGGATCTCCTTCTAGGAATGTGGGAAACACCTTTAAGGGTACCCCCACCTTCCAGAGCAACTGATCTCTTATATCAGGTGCCCCCCTCTCCAGGGTTTCAAAAGACTTAACTTCTTCATCATTCCATAGTTGTGGAATCAGCATTGATGCGGGTAAAGAGCAAGAAAAAGCACTCTTCTTATCCGCCAGGTCGTGAATCTAGGATGCTTGATGACTTTGGACGTCAAGCCTTCCAGACATCTATGCTTTCTGCAAGAATTCTCTCATATATTTTCTATATGAGTCTATCTCTTGAGGAGGTCACAAAGCAATTACATCTTTTGACTCCTTCCCTTCCAGAGTCCAGGAGTGCAGGCTACTCTTCTCTGCTCAAGCATCTCCAGAATATTTCTTAGTTTCTTACTCGTGCTTCCCTAGACTCTTTTGAGTCTGTTAGCAGGACTTCTGCTATATCTATAGGGGCACGACGTAGAGCCTGGCTCCAAGCTTCAGGCTTGGACAAATGGGCACAACACAGACTGGGACATACTCCTTGCACTGGAGATAATCTTTTCAACAAGGAGTCTTTACGTCAGGTTACTCAGTTTTCCACTGACTTACCTGTTCCTAGGGGCTCTTCTGCACCACCTTCTGTCCCAGTAGGTAAGAAATGTCCTGCCAAACCTTCTTCCCAATACAAAATCAGTTCCGTTTATATGAATTGCCAATAAGTCGGCGTTTTTTGCCAGTTCCATGGTGGCAGTGGTTGTCTTCACGAGGAGAGTTTCGAGCGCTTGATACAGGGTTTTTTTCCCCCGAAACGTGCACGTCGCGCGGACATTTGATAAGTATCGTGCTATTTAGGTTTGATGCCTTTTCAGTTCAAGTACTTTTATGTTTCATACCCAAGTGGTGGAATAAAAGGGACATGTATCATGCAAGTGAGTTGGTCCATAGTGCCTTCTCCTCATGATCTATGTCCGACAAAAATTTAAAAAACTTTTTTCTGGAACACAACGGGGTCTTTTTCTTGTTTGTTGTCATTTTGACCTTTGTTTTTGGGGTCCTTTTGTTATTAAACCTTCTTCCCATAGCAGAAGAAGGTTTTATGCATCCTCTGCCCATCCTACAGATGTTCCCAAACAGGGGAAGCATCGTCCTGGTCTGCAGGGTTCAACCTCTCACCAGGCTAAGCAAACCCAGCAACCACACGGTTTCTAATCAACCCATCAGATGCTTGTGACTCTGGGGATTTACAATCTGCAGTTGTTTCTTCTCCATAGAGACAATCCACTGCTGTCATTCTAAATCTTAAACATGGATCTCTTCCTGAAAGACATCCATCTCTTCTCTATGAGCTGTCAGGATATTCATGCTCCTAGGTCACAGGGTTCTCCTCTTTTCCTTCTAGGAAAAGAGGTCCATCCACTATCAAATGATAGTTTCCTGTGCCAGCATGTCTCCTTTCCTTTCTATTAACTTACTATATTGTAAGTTTTTTCTTCAGCTCCATTTTCTTTACCCTCTTACCAGGGCTTTCCTCTGTAAGAGTGGTATTGCTCACTGGAGGGCTTTTCTTCAGCCTCTCTAATTTCTTTCTTTTCTAGTGCGGAGTTTTTTTCTGAGTCACTCCTCTTTGTCAATCTTGCTTTGCAGCAGTTCATCAGACACCTCCAGAGTTTCTACTCTTGTTTTGTCTGTCCTTTCTGTTTTTCAACAGTACCATTCTTCTGCTGTCTGGCAAGCAGCTACCAATGCAGGAGCCTTTGTTTCGACCACTGGTTCTTGTCCACCAGTAACCAGATTTGTCCTCCAATAATATTCTATCTAGTATTAGTAGTGACTCCACGTCAGTGCTGTCATCTGTCTTGGAAAATTTTCACTACAAACTTGTTGGATTGTCTTCTTTTCTACCATCTCCATTCCCATGGGTTTGGCAGCATAGTTGACATAGCTACTGGCTTCTCTGTAGCCAGTTCTATCTCCTCATTCTCCTGCATAATGCTCTCTGCAATTTACAGAGGAGCTCTCCACTATGGGCCCTTGCTAGAGAGCATGGGGGTTTTTCTCCAACAGCTATATTAGATGGTTGAAAAAGACTTTTTTCAGTCATATCTGCCGTGACTAGAAAAGTTCTCCTTTTTTACTATAACGCACATAGACCTACTCTTATGTGAAAGCTTAAGGAGTTGCTAATTCCCTTCTTTGGTCCATAGTATTTCCAATAGGGACTGTTTCCTCCTTCCAGCTCGTCCTCATGGTAAGAACGCATGATACCTTTTTGCCCTTAACCAGGTCACTATGGTGTATCATTCCTATGCGTCTTCTGTTCACTTACCATGCTAGAGTTCTAAAATACTCAGGACTTGCAGGCTACTGACTGATATCATCCTCTGCTTTTCACGTAACCATCCTGGTTATCCTACTACCTAGCATCCCTGTAGCCATAACCAGTTGGAATTGATTCTCTACATGTCTTCTCAAGTAGGTTCCACCTTCTTGTTCTTAGATGAATCTTTCCTCTCCACATTTTTCCTATGTGAATGCCTTGTGGACATATTTTGTCTGCTTCCTGCAGACTTCCATATACAGGTATATATTTATATATATTCATACCTATAGCACACATCTTACAGATGTCTGTCTATCATGTGTGAGTATTTATACCCTTCATATCTCACTGTAGATATATTCCCATATATCTATATGTATGTATGTGTGTGTGTGTATTTGTATGTATGTGTGTGTGTGTGTATTTGTATGTATGTGTGTGTGTGTGTATATATATGTATGTGTGTGTGTATATATATGTATATGTATCAAGATATTCTACCATCGGTAGATATGTATTCTGCTTTATCTACCTGACTGTCGAGGCTCATATAGCCATATGATTCTGACAGAGGGGTTTTTACCTATACTATGCTATCCAGCATGTTTTGGGATCCTACACTCACAACCACTTGGTGATAGTTAACACCTACCATAACCCTAAGGTTTAGGTACCTCTGAAGCTCTCCATGTCCAATATCTCTCCCAGCTGACTTCAGTTAGAGATATTGCGGATCTTCAGCTACTCACAGGCTAACACCTCTAGCGTTGTCCTTCCCTTTGGGATACAGGAGGTTCCCATACCCTTTCCCCCCACAAGGACTGAGCCTGTTTGTCCAAATCAGTTAGCTTTTCTCTTTTGTTCCTAAGAGTGAGCCACTCTTTTGCCAAAAGAGTTCGGTTTTTATCATAAAGCCTTCTGCTGAAGGCCCACCATTTTTTGTACTACCCCAGGTTTTCCTACTGGGGTTCCCTGTTCCCTTTCAGGATTCTGACCTCCATTATTTTTCCTACAGGTTCCCTACCTCCACTATAGTGAGGTCCTTCTTGAGGTTCCTCTACTGGGTTCCCCAGTAGATCCCATGAACCTCCATACTTTAAAGTCCTGTTAGGGGAGTTCCCTATTGCATTTTATTTCTTTGCAATATCATTGATGACGTTTATCATCCACACATGAACTCCTTTCTGCAGTCCTATGCTAGGTTAGCTGTTCCACAGCACCTTTCTTTCTTCAACTCCTACCCTCCATCCTCGGGATGCCTGGGGTTGTGCAGGATAGCATGTTCCAACCTATAACATGCTGGGACTCCCGGCATCTCAGCTTGGGAGTCCCCATATGTGAAGACTCATTCCTGCTTGTTCCTGGAGATAGCACAGTTACTTACCTGTAACAGGTGATCTCTGGGAACAGCAGGAATAAGTCTTCACAACCCACCCACTTCCCCAGGAGTTGTATCTCTATCTATCTTTCCTTTCCTCTCTTTCTCTCTTTGTCTCCGCTTTAAAACTTAACTGAGGAGAGGCAGTTGGGAAAGGCGGGAAGGCAGCACGCAGGCGTGGTGGGATGCTTCCAAAAGCTCTTTGGACGCTTGGAAGCGTTCCCACGCAGACTCCGTCGGTACCGACGTACTCATATATGTGAAGACTTATTCCTGCTGTTCCCAGAGATCACCTGTTACAGGTAAGTAACTGTGCTTTATGGGCAAGCTGTCACTCAGTACACCGCAGTCTTGATGGGAGGCAGAATCACAAGCTAGAGGCACTATTTAAGATCATTTTCTCAGCCTTGGCTAGGCCTCTGTGGAAGCTTGGTGACTAGAGCACTCCTTTGTTTGGTTCAGCAATTGATAGAGGATTCCCACGTCGGTTTGCCTGGAATCTGTAGCTATGTTTCTGGTTCACTGCGTCTATGATGATTGGTTGGTGGCACGGACAGTTACAGCAACTATGACAGCCAGATGTTGGCTGTGGTTGAGTTACTAGTTGGCGGATGTGGCTTCTAAGGGCCGACCTTGCCAAGCTGCTGTTTAAGGGCCAGCTTCTGTTTGGGGAGGACCTGGAGAAATTGGTCAGCAGCTACCTAAAGGTAAGGCAAAAAGCTCCTTCTGGTATTTGTTTTCTCATTCCTTGCTTTGCAGCTGGAGATGGTACTGGCCAGATAAGCAGTTGGCACCCCTAGGAAGTCCCATGGCAAATTCCAACCCTTTAAGGGCACAAATGTACAGACTCCTGTCATCTGGTGTTGAGGCTTCCCACCCAAGCCAGTGATGGATATCTGTGTTTTTGTACCTAAAGTGGGCCCAAATCGCGGTGTATTGATGGGGCTTGGACATAGACTTTGCACACGCCAGAACATAACCATTGCAGACAGACCATCTCTGATGCGTTTGTGATCACTCCCTGTGGCTCAAGAGTGGTCATCAAAGCTGTTCTGACAAGTCTGTTCCAGTTGCATGCTGTCATGCCAGTGCTGCCTCATGAAAAGGGCCAGGGATAATATAACTATTTTGTGGTCCCCAAGGATGGATTTGTCAAGGCAGTCGGTGCTTGTCGGTGAGTCTCTTGCCTTCATATGGAGACCCTGTGTTCTGTCATTCAAGCAATCAGGAAGGAAGAGGTCCTGGCATCCTTGGATCTGCCCAAAGCATATTTTCACATTCCCATATTCCCATCAGGGCAGGTCAACAGAAATTTCTGTGTTTCACCATTCTGGGCTGCCATTTCCAGTCTCAAGTTTACCTTTTGGCCTAACTATGGCTCTCGGGACTACTTCTAAGGTTGTGGTGATGTTGGCGTGGCCATACATCAAGAAGGTATCTGGATTCACCCATACTTTGACTGACTGGTTCATTCAGGCCATCTCTGAGCTGGATTGTCATGCTACAATGGTCCTGGGTGGTGTAACTCCTGGACAACCTGGGCTGGGTGGTCAACCATCTTAGTCCCTGGAGTATCTTGGAGCGCAGTTTGACATGTGTGGACAAGGTGGTGTTGACTACCAAGAGGCAGAGGCAAGATCTTGTCCCAATTCCTTGCATTCTAAGCCCAGGCATCAACCTAGGGTGTGGATTATCTGTGGCCACTCTGGATCTTGTTCCATGGGCAAGAGCACACATGGATCCCCATTAGAGAATGTTGCTTTCTAGGTGGTATTTGATGTTCCAGGACTTTGAGATCTGCCTTCCCCTACTCTCATCAGTGATGAGGAGTCTGTTGTAGTGGTCCCAGCTCTCCAGCTTGACAAGGGGGTGAATCTCAAGGCCCCTTGGTGGGTTGTCCTGACATCCAATGCAAGTTCTCTTTGGTTGGGGATCCCACTGCTCAGGCCAGATGGCTTAGGGTCGGTGGACTCTGAGGCAGCCTGGCCAATCAGCCAGCTGGAGGCACGGGCTATCCAGCTAGCCTTGCTCTGCTTTCACTCCTTGGTTCAGGGAAGGGCAGTCCGGGTGCTTTTGATTAATGTGATGGTGGTAGCGTATGTCAGTTGGCAAGGGGAGCAAAAGTGAAATGGTAGCTCACAAGTAGAAGTTACTGTTTCCCTGGGCAGAGCATCATCTGTCGGCACTCTTGGCGCAGCACATTGTTAGAGTCACAGATGTTGAGCAGACTTCCTCTGTTATCACACCATGGATACTGAAGAGTGAGAGCTGGGCTCGCAGGCCTTCCAACAGATCATGGCCAGTTGGAGGAGGCCATCCCTCTATTTGATAGTGATGTGAGCATATACCAAGGGTGGAGGTCTTCTGTCAGAGAAAGGAGTTTTGTTTTGGTGGCACGGGTGCACTTGTGCAGGGGTCTTCCCATTTCTTTCCACCATGGCCCTCCGCAGGCAGAGGTCTGTGGAAGATAGAGGATCATCCATGTCTGGATGACCTTGTGGCTCCAGACTGGCCTCGGAGGCCCTGGTATGTGGATCTAGTTTGGGTACTGGTTGGAAGGCAGGCCTTCCTTTGGAAGGGGCCCATTTTTCATGGATGATCTGGGCCCATTCTCACGATTTGGTCCTTGAGAGGCACATTCTTAGGGCCAAATGTCCTAGTTGTCTTCTGTATTATATTGGTATTAGGCAGAGGAGCATCTTCTTTCTTGGGCCTGAGGTTAAAACCCCCCCCCCCCCCCCCCAATTCATCTCCTGTTTATTGTGACTGATGCATAATACTTCCTACTGTTGATGCATGAGTGGAGCTACTTTGGTCAGTGATAATAGCCTTGGGAAGCAATGCAGGTGACAGCCGGCTGAGCACATTCCTGAAAGTTGCTGTGTTATGCTGTCTTCATATTTTTGCAACAAGGGGAGCATGGAATAATGTCATCCTGCCACAGTGTTTCTAGTTTGGGCTGCGGACTGTATCCAGTAGAGGTCTGGAGAACCTTGTATCAGTTGATCCTGCTGTGGGTTGCTATGAGAATAAGTTTGAGGTTGCCATCCAACCTTTTTTTTTTTTTTTTTTTTAATTTGAAGTGTCTTTCTGTCAGGCTCGAGCAAGAGAGCCATGGGCAAGCCATTATTTTTGGGGGGGTAGTGCCTTCCATTCTCCACCACAGGTGGACCAAGTCAACTCCCAGGGTCTAGTTGGTATTAGTTTGCCTTTCCCCTAAGTCTCTGTGGTTGGGAGATCTGTATGTAATTTTCAGCTAGCTGGAACTCTGTAGTTCTTACTTTCATGGCAGACATTGCCCCGAGGGGAGCATTTTCCGTTGGGATCATTTCTATTCTTTGGTTCTGTGGCTAGATATTCTGTTCAAGCTTAGTCGTTTTTCAGGAGTGGACATTTAGTGCAGCCTCCTTTATATCCTGAGCAGACCTTACAGTTATGTTGCATGGTGGTGGTGTTCTATGAGGCCTGACATTACTTGTGCTGACATTTCATACCGGATTGGTATTTTCCCTGCTAGCCATGGCTGTCCACAGGGAGAATTAGTGAGCTTGGGTAGCCACAGAATTCTTATGATATTTTGCCTCCAGTTAGGTGGCCAAGGCTCTTTCATATTGGAGCAGAAACTCCCTTTCTGCTGGTGGTTTTTCTGCAGTCTAGCCCTCCTCAATTGTGTCTCAGGGTTTTGCAGGTTGGACTCACATAGCTCTTGCAGAACTGGGGCCTGCCTTTTTGCTGCTGTATGAACAGTATCATTCCTCAGTGGTGTAGTGGCGCTGGTCTTTGTTTTATGGCCTTTCTTGGCATAAATGTCTGTCTCCAAGCAGTGTCTGCCCTTGGACTGTCTAAGCTTTGCAAAGGCTACATCAGTAGATTCTTAACTGATCCAAATTACTAGGTAGATGCTCGATGCACCTTGGACTACAGATATGGTGGCTCCTATCATCTATGCTCTGTGCGACGACTCTGGCAGTGTTGAGTGGAGTTGTGGAAGCATCCCATTTAGCAGTTTTCTTGAACTAATCTTTGTTTAGAAAGATCACTGTCTTGTTTTATCCAGTTGGCAGGTCCCTAGTTTGGCCTGGAGTTTTAGTATGGTTCTCAGGGAACCAGGGCCGGCCCATCCACTAGGCGACCGCCTAGGGTAGCAGATCTATGTGGGCGCAGGCCATGTGTGCTGAAGTGCACAGCGTGCTGTGGGCCTCTGCCGCTGCGCAATCCCACCAATCCCGCCAATGGAATCTGTGGCAATAGGGGTAGCAGTCAGGCACAGAAGTGGGGGGGCAGTGCATCCGGGGCTTTTGCCTGGGGCGGCAGAAACCCTTGGGCTGGCCCTGCAGAGAATGAGGAGATCCTTTTGGTGCATCTCTTTTGGGGGGGTGTCATGGGAGCTTTGATATTGTGGCATCCATGAAGTGGGTGTGTTGACCATCGAGCTCTGAAGATCTGGTGTGGTTGGATGAGAAGCTGCCCCTCCGCTTCTGGTATCACGAGGCCAGCTTTTTCATCTTTGTAAAGAAGGATTACATCTTTGGGTCCAATAGGATTCCTTCTTGCTGCTTCTTGCAGTGGGTGATTAAAATTCTAATTAGCTCATGCCCACTGGAGCAGTGCTCAAGTTAGGCTATTTCCTGCTGGTGCTGCAGGAGTTCAATTCTGGTAGATTTCTATTTTGAGATCTTCAGGGGGCATTATTGCAAAAGATTCCCCTTCAAGCTCTAACTGATGCTCCTATCTCCAGGAACAAGTAGGAATGAGTCTTCACATATGGATATGTCGGAACCGACGGAGCCTGCGCGGGAACGCTCCCCAGCATCCAATCAGAAAGCCTTTGGGAGCATCCCACAGCGCCTGCGTGCTGCCTTCCCGCCTTTCCAACTGTCTCTCCTCAGTTGTTCTTTTTCCGCGGAACCAGCAGGTCGTGTTCCTGTCACCGCAGAAGAATTTCCTTATTTTTTCTTTATTTCTTTTCTGTCGCGTCTGCCTTCCTCGACGCTATACCGGTACCGCCGGTTATTGTTCTTTTCTTTAAAAAAAAAAAAAAAGACCTTTTTTTCCATTTATTTTTCTTCAGGTGTACTTCAGTTTTGGGCCTTGGGCCCAAAACACTTTTCCTTTAAATATGGAAAAGCCTGCCTCAGGATTTAAGAAGTGCACAAAATGTGGCGGTACTATCTCCGTCACTGACACCCATGACTGATGCCTAAAGTGTTTAGGCCCTGACCATTCCATTAAAGATTGTGTGTCCTGTTCCATGATGTCTAAGAGAGGTCGACAGAACTGAGCTGCCAAGCTCAGTACCCTGTTTCCCTCTGATGCGGCTTCAGTGGCATCGACGTCTTCCAGGGCTGCTTCTTCCTCACATGGATCTCGGGTAACTAAACATAAATCCAGCCAGTCCTCGAAGGGCAAATCTTCTTCTAAGCATCGAGATGCCTCTGGCCTTGCCCTCAAGGATTCTGCACTGGCAAAATTACCCCGGCGGGAGGCTTCGGCCTCTAAAGCATCATCATCGGGGTTCCAGGTTGATCTAGATGGCGTGGCCTCAACAGATCTCCTGGTGCCATGCTCTGGGGTACCGGTGGCTTCCACCGGTACCGACTTCCAGGCATTGGCGGCGTTGATGGATCAGAGGATTCTGTCCATTGAACGCAGTCTGGCGGTTTTCCTTGTGGCATCGACGCCTGTGGTACCGCAACAGACTTCTCCACCGGTACTGGTTCCGGTATCGCCATTGGCACCAATCCCGGTACCGGTGGCATCGGTGTCCGCTATGCCGGTACTCTGCCCTCTGCAGCCCTCCAGTACTGATACCCCGGTACCAGTGATTCCCGATACCGATCCCAGTCGGTACGGGTATCGGGCTTTGCAAGAGCATCCCGACAGACGATACTTCGATTCCTCTGAGGACTCTGAAGAGTCTGTCGATGCAGCGATGTTTCTTCCACAGGAGTCGTCCTCATCTAAACGAAGGATGTCTCCTCCAGAGGACTTGTCTTTTCAAGACTTTATCAGAGAGGTGGCTCGGGGCCTTTCTATTACAGTAGCCCCAGAGTCAAAGCCTAGAGCTAAGGAGTTAGATATTTTACAATATCCTAAAACACCTAAGGAGGCAGCTACCTTGCCTATTCATGAGATTCTGTATGATCTCATGTTAAGAATGTGGGAAGCACCTCTAACCACCTCTCCTCATTCTCGCAAGTTGGACACCATGTATCGTGTCCCTCCTTGTCCTGGTTTCCTTAAAACTCAGCTTCCTCACCACTCTATTGTGGTTGAGTCTGCAATGAGAAAGATTAGAAGTGCCAAGAGACATGCCTCTAATCCTCCAGGACGTGAATGTAGAATCCTGGATGCTTTTGGTAGAAGATCTTCCAAGCTTCCATGCTTGCTGCGAGAATTAATTCTTATAGTCTCTACATGGGAATGTTCTTTAAAGAAGTCACTGACCATTTGCAGACTTTAAGTCCTTTTATGTCTGACAGTAAAAGACAGGAATTTCTCACCGGGCTCAAACATGCCCAGGATATCTCCAAATTCTCCAACCGTGCAGCTTTCGACTCCTTTGAATGCGTCAGCAGAGCCTCAGCTATAGCTATAGGTGCACGTAGGATTGCTTGGCTTCAAGCATCTGATTTGGAGATCTGGGTCCAAGATGAATTGGGAAATATCCCTTGTACAGATGAGAATCTGTTTGGCTTTTGCTTGCCAATCTTTATCAATCAGATGGTTGCTGAAAATTCTGCTTTGAATAGACTATCCAAATCTACAGCTGCTCCTGCTAAGAAAAGGTTGTTCAAGAAAACACCTTTTTCTAAGAAGGGAAGATCCTATCCTGCTTATAGTCAGAGAGCATCTTCTGCAGCTCAGTTCCCTTCCAAACGTCAGCAATCCTCCAAACAGACCAAGGCAAAGGCTGTGAGGCCTGCTCCAGCCCAGCAATCTTAGCCCCTTCAGGGCCTTTGACTTTCTGCTAGAGAACTTAGCCTTCCTGGCTCTAGAAGGACCAGAGCCCTCCACCATTCCAGGAAGGTTATGTCACTTTGCTCCCAGATGGGGGCAAATCACAGCAGAGCATTGGACACTCTCCATCATAAGAGAGGGGTACAAGCTTCATTTTTCCAGCTTTCCCCCTCTCACAAGAGTGCACCAGTTCAATTCTCCAACCTCCCTCCTCAGCCTCTTAGAGCAGGAGGTTGCCACTCTTCTAGCCCCGGGGCAATAGAGGAAGTGCCTTCTCAACAGGGAACAGGGTTCTACTCCCCCCTATTTTCTTATCCCAAAGAAAACGGTGGGCTTCAGACCCATTTTAGATATCAGAGAGTTGAACAGATTCCTAGTCAAAGAAAAATTCAAGATGGTTTCTCTAGGAACTCTGCTGCCATACCTTCACAGTCAGGATTGGCTTTGTTCTCTAGATCTCAAGGATGCGTACACTCATATTCTCATCCATCCAACTCATAGAAGGTTCCTTCAGTTCCTATTCCAGGAGAAGCACTATCTATACAGAGTGCTCTCCTTTGGCCTGGCCTCTGCACCAAGGGTGTTCACGAAATGCATGGCAGTGGTTGCTGCTTTTCTGCGCACCCTGGGAATATTTGTCTTCCCTTATCTGGACGACTGGCTCATTCGAGCTCCCACTCAATCAGAGGCCAAGAATGCTCTAACCTGCACAATGCGTATCCTTCAATATTTAGGGCTGGTAATAAACATCCCAAAATCCAATTTGATCCCTACTCAGTCCCTGGAGTTTATAGGGGCATTGCTGGATACTGCAAGGGCCTATCTTCCTCAGGCCCGTTGCCTTCGCTTGATGCAGTTAGTTTCTCAAGCAGAGTCAAAGCCCCTACTAATTGCTCGAGAAATGTTACAGTTGCTAGGCCACATGGCATCCACCGTTCATGTGGTACCATATGCGCGCCTTCACATGAGAGCAGCTCAGTGGACTTTATCCACCCAATGGACCCAGGCATTAGGCTGCCTGTCAGACAAAATAGCAAACACAAGTCTCCTCATTTTGTCCCTCCAGTGGTGGAAGTCCCCTCAAAACCTGTTGCTGGGGTCTCCCTTTCAACAGCCTCTACCCCAGGCAACTCTTACAACAGATGCTTCTCCAATGGACTGGGGAGCTCATCTTCAGGACCTCTCCACCGAGGGCATCTGATCCCCACAGGAGACTTGTCTACATATCAATCTCTTGGAACTCAGAGCAATCTTCCTTGCTCTGAGAGTTTTCCACACCCTGCTCAGCCACAAGACAGTCCTTGTCCACACGGACAATCAGGTAGCCATGTTTTATATAAACAAGCAGGGAGGAACTGGCTCTGTCGCTTTGCAACGAAGCTCTACGACTGTGGGCCCTCGCCAGAGAGCATCATATTCATCTTCTAGCAGTCTATCTTCCAGGTGTTCAAAGCTCTTGGGCAGGCAGACTCAGTCGAGTTCTGCTTCCACACGAGTGGTCCCTACATATGGACCAGGTATCCAAGATTTTTCATATTTGGGGAACCCCAGACATAGACCTCTTTGCAAGTCCGTGGAATGCCAAACTTCCCCGGTTCTGTTCCAGAACTCCGGCTCAGGCAAGGGATGCTTTCCTCCTTCATTGGGGTCAAGACTTCCTCTATGCCTTTCCACCCATTCCCCTAATTCCCAAAACCCTGTTCAACCTTCAGAGACAGAGGCCACATGATTCTCATAGCTCCACATTGGCCACGGCAAGTGTGGTACCCTCTGCTTCTACATCTCTCTCAAGCTCCCTCCCTAGAGTTAGGGTCTGCTCCAGACCTCCTCTCTCAAGAAGACGGAAAGTTGTGGCATCCCAATCCCCAGTCTCTGCATCTCAGGGCTTGGTTGCTGAAGGCCTAGATCTCCAGGATCCTTCGTCTTTCTCAACAAGTGAAAGATGTTCTTTATGCTTCCAGAAAACCTTCCACTAGACGTTCTTACGCCTTCAAGTGGAAAAGGTTTACCATCTGGTATTCTGAGAAGGGTCTTAACCCCCTTGCCATACCTCTGGAATTGTTGCTGGAGTATCTCCTTAATCTGTCTAATGTAGGCCTTAAGACAAATTCAGTAAGAGTCCATCTGAGTGCTATTGCAGCTTCCCTCAAGCCTCTAAATGGACAACCTGTTTCCTCTCACCCCCTTGTAGCAAAGTTCATGAGAGGCCTCCTTTTAACAAAGCCTCCCATTAGACCACCACCGGTGGCATGGGACTTAAATTTGGTTCTTGGTCAGCTTATGCAGCCGCCTTTTGAACCTTTAGCTACTACCTCCTTGAAATACCTTTCTTGGAATGTTATTTTTCTCATTGCAATCACATCAGCACGCCGCATCAGTGAATTGCAAGCACTAGTAGCTAATCCACCTTATACAAGATTCCATCATGACAAGGTGGTCCTTAGGACTAATCCACATTTTATGCCTAAGGTGGTCTTGCCTTTTCACCTCAACCGAGAGGTCTACCTACCTATCTTTTTTTTTTTCAGGACCTCATGCATCAAGTGCAGAGAGGAATCTTCATACCCTGGACTGTAAAAGAACTCCTAGCTTTTTACTTACAGAGGACACAGCAACATAGAAAGTCTTCCCAACTCTTTCACCTATCAGAGCAAGAACATTTCTCTGGAGGGCCATGTCACAGCTCACAATGTGGGAGCCATGGCAGCCTCAATGGCTCATCTGAACTCTGTGTCTATCGACAACATCTGTCGAGCAGCCACTTGGGCTCGGTTCATACCTTCACAGCCCATTACTGCTTGGACAAGGACTCCCGCCGGGATGCCTTGTTTGGTCAGGCTGTTCTCAAACACCTGTTCCATACTTAATCAACTCCTACCCACCATCCCTCATGGGATGCCAGAGATCCAGGGACACACAACTTATGGGCTCTCTCCCTGGCATCAAAAACTAGGGAGTCCCCATATATGAAGAGTCATTCCTGCTTGTTCCTGGAAATAGCACAGTTACTTAACTGTAACAGATGATCTCTGGGAACAGCAGGAATAAGTCTTCACAACCCACCCACCTTCCCTAGGAGTTGTCTCTCTCTTTCTCTCTCTCTATCTCTCTTCCTTTCCCTCTCTCTCTCTCTCCCTCTCCCTCTTTGTCTCCGCTATAAAACTCAACTGAGGAGAGACAGTTGGAAAGGCGGGAAGGCAGCACGCAGGCGCTGTGGGATGCTCCCAAAGGCTTTCTGATTGGACGCTGGGGAGCGTTCCCGCGCAGGCTCCGTCGGTACCGACGTACCCATATGTGAAGACTTATTCCTGCTGTTCCCAGAGACCACCTGTTACAGGTAAGTAACTGTGCTTTCTCGGCTTTCCTGCCCCTTATACAGGGATAGCACCTTCTTAGCAGGGCTTTTTCCTCTGGTCAGACTCTCCAGAGTTGTGGCACAATTCTAACCTAGTAACATAGTAAGTGACGGCAGATAAAGACCAGCATGGTCCATCTAGTCTGCCCAGCAAGATGGCAAGAGTAGGTGCACCTGTCGCTCTGTGCAGACCACCCCTCCCCATGCCTTTGTTTAGGGGTGAACCCACCACTCCATGTAGAACACCCCTATTTGTTGAGACATTAGATGGTTCAGAAGTTAGATGGTACTGTTTATTTTGTTTTTATCCTGTTGCTGTAAAGGGATCCACTGTGTTTTTGTCCGATGCCGTTTTGAATTCCGTCACCGTGTTCCCCCCCCCCCCCCCCCACCACTTCCATCGGGAGGGTATTTCAAGTATCCACCACCCTTGCAGGGAAGAAATATTTCCTGACATTGCCTTTCAATTTTCCACCTTGTAGCTTCATGTTATGCCCTCTAGTTTTACAGCTTCCCCGTCTTTGGAAGAGGTTTGTTTGTTCGTTCATCATTTCTCTTTTAGTATTTAAAGGTCTGAATCATATCTCCCCTGTCCCCCCTCCTCCAAAGTGTACATATTTAGGTCTTCAAGTCTCTTCTCATAAGGCTTCTGACGCAGGCTCCAAATCATTTTGGTCGCCTTTCTCTAAACAGTTTCCAGTCTTTTTACATCTTTTGCAAGATATGGTCTCCAAAACTGAACACAGTATTCCAAGTGAGGCCTCACCAGTGACTTGTACAGTAGCATAAGTACCTCTTCCTCTCTGCTGGTAATCCCTCTTTGTATGCAGCCCAACATCCTCCTGGCTTTTGCTACCACCTTGTCGCACTGTTTTGCCACCTTGAGATCATCAGAGATAATCACAACAAGGTCTTTCTCCCGAACCGTGCATACCAACCTCTCGCCCCCTATCATGTACATTTCCCTTGGATTTCTGCACGTTTTCGCATTAAATCGTAGTTGCCAAGCATTAGACCAGTCTTCCAGCTTTTGTAGATCTTTCCTCATGTTAACCACTCCCTCGGGGGAGTCCACTCTGTTGCAAATTTTTGTGTCATCTGCAAAAAGACACTTTCCATTCAGTCCTTCAGCAATATCACTCACAAATATATTGAACAGTGCCGGGCCCAGGACCGAACCCTGGGGCACTCCGCTAATCACCTTCCTTTCCTTTCATCCGAGTGAGCTCCATGTACCATCACCTTCTGTTGTCTGTCAGTCAACCAATTTTTAATCCAGTTTACCATCTTGGGACCCATCCCCAAGCTACTGAGTTTATTGACAAGCCTCCTTTGAGGAACAGTATCAAAGGCTTTGCTGAAATCCAGGTAGATGACATCCATTGCATGCCCCTCATCTAATTCCTTGGTCACCCAGTCAGAGAACTCGATCAGATTTGTTTGGCAAGACCGTCCTTCGGTAAAACCATGTTGCCTCGGATCTTGCAACCTGTTGGTTTTGAGAAAGTTCACTATTCACTCTTTCAGGAGCGCCTCCATTACTTTTCCTGCCACCGAGGTAAGGCTCACGGGCCTGTAGTTTGACACTTCTTCCCTGTCACTACTTTTGTGTAGAGGTACAACATCAGCCATTCTCCAGTCCTGAGGAACCTCTCCTGTTTCCAAGGATCTGTTGAAGACATCCTTTAACGGTCCTGCAAGAACCTCTCTGAGCTCTTTCGTATCCTGGGATGTATCCCATCCGGTTCCTTGGCTTTGTCCACTTTCAGTTTAGCAAGTTGTTCTAACACCTCGTCTTCTGTGAATGGTGTGTTATCTACTTCATTCCCATTTTTATATTTGGTAGTCACAGCTGGTCCATCTCCAGGATCTTCTTTAGTAAAAACAGAGCAGAAGTATTTGTTTAGCAATTTTGCTTTTTCAGTGTCACTTTCCACGCGTCCTTTCCCAGCACTTCTGAGTCCTGCATTTCCAACTCTGATCTTCTTCCTTTCCCAAATATACCGGAAGAAAGTTTTGTCGCCAGTGCCCTTAACATCTTTAGCCATCTTTTCCTCTGCCTTTGATTTTGCTATCCTTATTTCTCTTTTAGACTCTTTGGGCTTGATCCTGTATTCATTTCTGTGTTCTGTTTGTTTGCAAGCTTTTGAGTTTTGCGAAAGCTGTGGTTTTTGCCTTTATTTGAGCAGCCACCTCTTTGGAAAACCAAATAGGTTTCCTTCTCCTCTTGTTTTTATTTACTTTTCTTACATATTTATCTGTTGCCCTTTTTATTGCCGCCTTTAGTTTAGCCCATTGCAATTCCACTTCCCTTATCTCCTTCCACCCTGTCATCTCCTCCTTTAAGTACTCGGCCATTTTATTTAAGTCAGTGTTTTTGAAGTTGAGGACTTTGAGCTTGCTATGATTGGCCTGTACCATGGATTTTATCTCAAACCACACCGTGTGATGGTCGCTGTTGCTCCCAGGGGCACTCGCGCAGACATTCGACATGCTATCACCTTTGGTGAGCACTACATCCAGCGTTGAGCTTTCCCTGGTTGGTTCCATCACTATTTGTCTAAGTATATACTCCTAGTCATAGACATCTCAGCTGCCTTTGATACAGTTAACCATCGAACCCTCTTAAACAGAATCAATTCAATAGGAATATCAGGAACCCCACTAAAGTGGTTCACATCATTCATCTCAAACCGAATGCAACAGGTACAATTCAACGGCGAAAAAGCAGAAGCATTCTCTCAAACACAAGGTATACCACAAGGCTCTGCACTCTCAGCACTCCTTTTCAACGTATATATGCAACCACTATGCAAAATATTTACACAGCATAAAATCAACTACCATATTTATGCCGATGATATTATGCTGTACACACAACTTGACACTGACAACCCGAACTACAGCTCACTCGAAACATGTCTTGGCGAGATGCAAAACTGGTTACAACAAAGCAGCATGACAATCAACCACAAGAAAACTGAGGTGATGTATATCTCAAGGAAAGCAAATTTTGACCCACCTACATCAATAACCCTGTGCAACAACACTTATCAAACAAAGAAAGAAAATATCTAGGAGTTACATTTGACTGCTACCTAAAAATGGAAACTCACCTGCGCAAAACCAACAGGGCAGTCTTCTACAAACTAAGAGCTCTACAACCCATACAGAATATTATTGATCCCCACGACTTCAGATCCATTGCTCAAGCACTCATCATGCCACATTTCGACTATTGCAACGCCATTCTTCAAGGACTTCCTAAGAAAACCCTGAACATCCTTCAAATGGCACAAAATGTAGCTGCCAGGATCATCATGAAGAAAAGTCTTACTGAACACATTACACC
The DNA here is from genome assembly GCA_033557465.1 of Ichthyophis bannanicus. Classification (NCBI taxonomy): domain Eukaryota; kingdom Metazoa; phylum Chordata; class Amphibia; order Gymnophiona; family Ichthyophiidae; genus Ichthyophis; species Ichthyophis bannanicus. Next base: position 1,459,012,519 of record CM066031.1, read on the forward strand.
AGTACTAATTGAGCTACACTGGCTCCCCATAGCAGCCCATACAAAATACTGACGACCACCTTCAAACTCATCCACAGCATAGCACCATCCTTCCTCGACACCCTAATCAGATTGCAACCATCCAACAGAAACAGGAGAACCATCAATTCCAACACCCTCCACTCTCCAACAGATATCAGATCAGTCAAAAAAATCACTAGTAACAGGGCTTTCTCATACACAGCACCGACACTATGGAACCAACTCCCACCCGACCTACGAGCCAGCACTGATCTAGCCGACTTTAGAAAGAAACTCAAAACCCACCGATTTCAAAGTCATTTCAACCTGTACTAAATTCGCATGAGGGGCAACTCCCCCACAGCTCCCCAGAAAACCTGTAATGTATAAATGTACATATGTAAATTATTATCCCCTTAGCTTAGAAGTAGATAATTTTCTGCGTGACGTGCTAACCTATCGAATCTTTATGTACAAATCAAAATTATTCTGTCTTGATAAGACAGCTTTATCCATGTAATCTTTCCCGCCTCTGATCGCTGGAAGGAGCGGTATACAAATGCTTGCTAAATGAATAAAAAATAAATAAAATAAGTAATGCATCTTGGAGAGCATCCACAATTTTTTTTGCTTCTTTCCAGATGTGCAGAAGGAGTAATCCAATCCACATCAGGTAGATTAAAGTCGCCCAATATGATCGCTTCCCCCTTTGTTGCTATCTTGGCAATATCTATAATCAATTCGTTATCTCTCTCTTCAGTTTGAGTCGGAGGTCTGTAGACTACAGCAATATGAATGACAGTGCCATCTCCTCTTTCCAACGCAATCCAGAGCACTTCTTCTTTTCCTCATGTCCCCTGCATTTCAGTAGCTTTAATATTGCTTTTGACATACAAGGCTACTCCTCCTCCTCCTCCTCCTTTTCCATTTTCTCTGTCTCTTCTGAATAGATTATAGCCAGCTATGGCTATATCCCAATCATGCGATTCATTAAACCATGTTTCTGTAATGGCCACAATGTCCAAATCCGTTTCCACCATTAGGGCTTCCAGGTCCGGAAGTTTGTTGGCTAAGCTTCGAGCATTTGTGCTCATTGCTTTCCAGCATTTACCTGACTTGTGTGTATTTTGCATTGATTTTGTTCTGCCCACTTCTTCCCACTTGTTTTTGATGTGTGATTTTGTGTTTTGCAATCACCAGTTTGAGAGAGGAATGCTTTCAGAGTGAGGGATTGCTTTGTTCCATCCCATTTAGTCTGAGATAAGGAAGGAAAAAAATGTTGGTCTTAATGCTAATTTTGTTTCCTTGAGTCTCTCAGACCAGTCCACATTCTGGCCCTAATTTGTAATTTGGCTGGTTTATTGTTTTTCCTATGCTACCACTCTAGGTGCTTCTTGGTTTGCATCTTCGAGCGTTTCTACAGAACCTGCGGATGTATCTGCAAGATTACGGGCAGATAACAGAATATGGATGTTAGAGTACGACCCTCCCCGGTCCCTCCATAGCTGTAGGTTGATATCGGGAGAAAAGGAGGCGTCTCCTCTATGCTTTGTTATAGATAATACTGAGGAGCACATTGCTGCATGGTGGTACCCTGTATAAGGAAGATCTCACAAGCTTTTGCTTTCTTTATCCGTTGGCTGATAGATATACCCCTCAAAAAAAGCCTTGGTGGAGGGTGCTAGTGAGCCCGTGAAGGAATGGCCGCGTCTTAGCTCAGCTCTGTCCCGGGTTCCCACATTTAATTAGCAAAAAACTGCATCTCACCAGCGCAAGTTCTCGCACTTCCCCAATCCTGATTGTTGAGAGCGGGCTGCATCGCTTTGAGCCCTGGTGGGGCGATTGGAGGTGCGCGGTGTGCCTTGAGGCCTGGAGACGGAAGATCCCGCGGCTGGAGCTGTTGTCCCTCTGCTGGCTGCCGACGCTACTTGGAGCGGCCCTCCTCTCTTGGCGTCCCCTGTGGAGAGATCTGTCGGCGCTCCTGTTCCGGGGCTTGCTACCCGGAGAGGCTGTGGAGAGTGACGGTGGCTGCAGGGCAGACTAGTTCGCGACTGGAGGTTGGAGTGGCGAGGGAGAGCGGTCCCCCGGTGTCACTGGTGCTTTGGAGACTTACTAATCATTGCTTTGCCTGCATCGATCACTCTTGGGAGAGGTGAGAGCGTCGCGGTGCCCGGTGTGGTCGGGCTGAGTGACTGCCAGCAGTTTGATTGGGTGTCTCAGCGGCCATTGCCACGTGGCCCTGGAACGCACGGCCCTGCCTGCGTTCCAGTCAACTTTGCCGTGAGAGGATCACGTGGGTGGAAGACAGCGAATCCTCCTTTGACTCCCTGCATCTTCAAACCTCCGGAGATTGCTGCTTTAATTGTTGGTGCCTCTCCTGCTTGCCCGGTGGGCCCGGTCTGGTGAGTCTTTTGCGAACTGCAGCTGGCTCTGTGATAACAACATCGAGCACTCTTTCTTCCTGCACCTATTGGTCTGGCTGAGCTTGTAATACCAGCAGTAGGTTCAGTTCCTCTTGGTGCTGGTTGGGCCCAACTATTATAAGTGTACCTGGAGCACCATCTACTGCTCAAGAGTGGGACTTCCTCACAAGTTTTTCTCTTTTCTTGCTCATTTTACCAATAGCTTCCCCTCTCACCCAGGTTGCTGACCCCTGCACTCTGCGTCTTCCCATGGCTGCCAAAACCAGGGGACTTGAAGGCCGGGAGGGAATGCGGTCCTCCCAGCGTCTGCTGGGTAAGAGTGGCTCCCAGACCTGCCCAACCAGTAGGCGTCCCTCGGAGGGCTCCGGCGACGAGACAGCGAGTGAGAGTGATCTGGGACCTGTGGCACTGTCCTCGCATGCCCTTCTTCAGCGGGAGCTGTGGAGGGGCTTTGAGGATTTGGCTGGCGAATTCCGCTCCATGCGAGAGGAAGTGATGAGCACAATTGCGGAGCTCAGGAGTGACATAAAAGACCTGGATACCCGAGTGGAAGAGGTTGAGACAAAAGTTGAAGATCATGACGGTGCTCTGGTGGATTTACAATGTGCTCTAGATAGGCAGCGCTCGCAAGCGATGGAACTGACCTATAAAATTGATGATATAGAAAACCGCTCTCATCGGAATAATGTGCGGTTTCGAGGAATCCCGTAGGCTCTGGGGGGCGCTGAAGACCTGGCGGTGGTGCTCAAAACTTTGATGGGGGAATTACTCACACCAGAGGAACTAGCTACCTGTGAGTCTGGAATGGAGCTCGAGCGAGTGCACCGTTCCCTGGGAAAGCCTCCTAACAATCAACCCCGGGATGTGATTGCTAGGTTTTGGCAATATACTGATGCGGAGTTTCTCTTACGAAGGGGTCGGGAGAAAAAAAGCGATCCAATTCCAGGGTGCAGCAGTAACCATATATCAGGATCTCTCGGCCTTCACGCTGGCTCGCCGGAGGGAGATGAAGCCAATCACGGCGGTGCTGAACAATAAAGGGATTCGCTATTCCTGGTCCTTTCCGTTTCGGATGAACTTCCTCTTGGGAAATAAAATGTTCTCAGCAAAAGACCATACCGAGGCTTGGAGAGCACTGCGACAGGCGGGTCTTGTGGAAGATAATACGCTACCAGTACCCCCGGCCCCTAAACCTCAGCACTCAAAGTGGACTCGGGTGGGCAGACATGCCTGAGTTTCCTTGGTACACAGGTGTTTTGACTTCTTGACCTGGGGGTGGTGTTCAAGGGCTCTATGATTCTGGGACTGAGCTTGTTTGATCAGTTTTGTATAATTTTGCTGTCCCCCACTTTTGTTCTTGTTGTACTACATGTTGCTGGTTCTATGGGGGTTTTTGATATTTGCTCCTTACTATATGAGGGCGGATGGGTAAGTGGTGGGGTTATGCAGAGGGGTACAAAATGATCACTATTCTACTGCTGAGTTGTAAAAAGGGGAAACGATATGGCATTACTTTATCCTAATTTTTTTCTATATGGGGACCCGGGAGGAGCTGAGTTTGGGGTCAGTCTAACCGTGTCCTGTTTTCTTTTTGACAGGCAGGTGGTACTGGCGGGAAGGGGGGGATTGGTTGGGGGGGGTTAGTCCTTCTGGAGGAGGGTAGAGGAAAGGGTGTGGGGGGGTAGGGAGTTCTGGGTATTTTCATGGAGTAGGGAGCGTTAGTGGTTGTGGGGTGAGCCTCCGCAGACAGCTCGGCGGTTAATGGGCGTCGAGCTGCTCTTTCTGCTATGGGTGTGTGGCTTTGCATATGACGGGAAGGGTGGACCATACGGGCTGGGGGGGGAGAGAAGGGCGATGGTGGTGAGGTGATTAATTATGTTGAAAGTGATTTCTTTGAATGTAAAGGGTCTTAATTCCCCTAAAAAGCAGTCTTTGCTGTTTTCGGAATTGAAATCCTTGAAAGGGGGGATTGTGTTTTTACAGGAGACTCACCTTCGTACCAGTACCCAGGGGTGGTTTAAAACGTAAGCCTTACACTGAGGTGTGGGTAGCATCGGACATGAATGGACGGAAGAAACGGGGCGTGGCCTTGCTGTTTCATCATGGCTTAGCCCTCAAGGTGGAGAAGGTTAAGAAAGATCCCTTGGGAAGATGGCTTTTTGTGAATGTGCGATTGGAGGTCCATCTATTAACGTTAGCTAATATTTACGCCCCTAATGAGGGACAAGTAACATTCTTTGCGAGGTTGAAAGCCTTGTTAGCTGACTTCGCGAAAGGCCCCATTATACTAGGTGGGGATTGTAACGCCCACATGGTTCCACACTTGGACTCGACGGGTGTCGCTGGGAGGGTGGCAGGTGGACCCAGTAAGGCGTTGCGAAAATTTATGTTGGAGTTAGGCTTGCGTGATGTTTGGAGAGATACACACGAAGGGGAGAAAAGTTATATGTATTACTCGCACGTTCACCAGGTGCATACCTGTATAGATTATTTTCTATTGGATCAACGCCTGATGGATGAGAGAGTGGAGGCTGGGCATGGGGCATTGACCTAGTCAGACCATGCCCCGTGCTGGATTGCTCTTCCAGCGGATTTGGGCAGTGAGCGCCACTGGCTTTGGTGATTGGATACTCGATTTCTTTGGCATCAGCACGCTGTTCAGGAGCATGGCTGCTTCATAACCAAATTCTTTGAGTTAAATGATTCTGGGGAGGTTCCGCTTCCCATGGTTTGGGATGCCTTTAAGTCCATGGCTCGGGGCCGATTAATGGTGGAGGCAGCTCGCACCTGGAGGGCTTGGAGGCGGGAATATTGCCACCTGGTGGGGGAAACTTCTCGTCTCCACTTGGAGCACGCTCGGACTGGCTCTAAACGGGTTTTGCGTCAATGGTGGGTGGCATGTGCCAACTTAGATGCGTGCCTACAAAGAGAATTGGATAATAAACGTAGAAAATTACGACAAACTTTTTATGAACGGGGGAATAAGCCAGGGCGTTTTCTTGCCTTCGACAGCAGCAAGCTATGAGGGTGGTTCGTGAACTTCGAGATTCTGGGGGACAGAGGAAGGTGGCCTCCCGTGAGATACGCGACATTTTCGCCGCGTTTCTGGAACAGTTATATAAAGCTGAGTCCTTTGATTTGGCCTGTGTGCAGGGCTTCCTGCGGACTGTCGCTCTGCCGCGGTTGATTGACTCTGATCGGGATCAATTAGATGCTGAACTTACTGTGGAGGAGGTGGAAATTGCAATCCGCCGGTTAAAATCTGGGGGCGCGCTGGGTAGTGATGGCTTTCCAGCGGAGTACTATAAAAAATTCCGTGCTCAGCTCCGACTCTGGTAGTACTCTTTAACGAGGTCTTGCGGGGGGACCGCTGCCCCCTTCTCAACGCGAGGCACTTATAACGATGATTCCTAAGCCGGGCAAGCCCTTGCAGGGCGCTGCTTCTTACCGTCCCATTTCTTTACTAAACACGGATATTAAAATACTGGCCTCAGCATTGGCTGCCCGACTGAACCGGGTTCTCCCAGCTTTGGTACACCCGGATCAGGTTGGGTTTGTGCCGGGCCGTCAGGCGGCGGATAATATTAGGCGAATGCTACAGGTCATTCATGCTGCTCAACAGGATTCACAACTGACGCTGGTGGTGGGAATTGATGCCGAGAAGGCCTTCGACCGTGTTAGCTGGGGCTTTCTTTGGTGCATGTTAGACACGATGGGGTTTGGTACTAATTATACCCGTTGGGTCCGTAGTCTATATCAAAACCCTACGGCATGTGTCCGGGTTAACGGGGGTCAATCGAGGAATTTTCCATTGGAACGGGGTACTCGCCAGGGATGTCCTCTGTCGCCGCTGTTGTTTGCACTGGTGATGGAACCCTTGGCACAAAGCTTTCGCGAACATCTGGGCATTATGGGCGTCCGAGTGGGCCCTACTGATTATAAAATTGCACTCTTTGAGGATGATATCATATTATCGTTGGTGAATCCTGTTGCGTCCCTCTCTGCTGCTATGCAGCTTTTTGCGACCTCTCATGTGTCTGGATTCAAAATCAACTACACTAAATCTGAGATTCTTAATGTTGGGGTCTCGGAGACGGTTTGTGCGGAACTGAGGGCTGCCTACCCCTTTTGGTGGGTGGCAGATGCTCTTCGCTATTTAGGTGTGAACCTGACGGTGAAGCGGACGGTGCTTTTTAAGGCCAATTATGATCCGCTTCTCCAGCAGGTCCGGCGTGACCTGGAGTCCTGGGCTAGCTTGATGTTATCCTGGTTTGGGCGTATAGCAGTGGTTAAGATGGTGGTCGTTCCACGGTTTTTGTACCCTTTTCCAGGTACTTCCTATACCACTGTCTCGGGGACTATTGGCTATTTGGCAAACCATGCTCATGAAGTTTATATGGCAGTATAGACAGCCGCGTATAGTGCGTCAAATTCTTTATACACGCACCCGCTCTGGGGGCATGGGGATGCCTAACCTTCATTGGTACTATGTGGCGGCGCAGTGTCGTGTCGGGGTGGAATGGATGAACCCGGATAGCTCTAAACGTTGGGTTCGATTGGAAATGGATATCACTGGGGGATCGGCTGTGGCTTGGTCCCAAGTTGCGGAGTGGTTTGGGTTTAAGCAATCCATATATCCTACATACCCTCCGATGCTGGGACCAATCCTTTCGAGCTCCGGGGGTAGACCTGACCCCTCTGGCGCCTATAGTGGATAACGCTATGTTCCCCCCTGGGATGACTGATCCGATCTTCCGGATTTGGGGGCATAAGGGCCTTAGCCGCGCTGGGCAATTGTTTGACGAGGGTAGGTTGCGATCGTTTAATGCGCTTCAGGAGGAATTTGACCTTCCCGACTGTCATGTCTTTCAATATACGCAAGCGGCCCACTGGGTTCAGGCTCACACCGTTCAGCCTCACGTGGCCCGTGATTTGTCTGATATAGAGCTCTTCTGCGAGGGGTGTACTACCACGAAGGGTCTTATAGCAACGACCTTATATGCCCATTTGCAGGTGCAGCAACCAAGGTTAGGCAAGTATAGAGAGCAATGGAATTCTGACTTGAGTCTTCACTATTCTGAGCAGCAATGGGAGCAGGTAGAGGGTAAGCTGTGGAAGAGTTCGGTGGCGATTAGCGTCCGTGAAACTAACTATAAGCTATTATACAGATGGTATATGATGCCTGAGCGGATTGCTCGGGTGTTTCCAGGGGCCTCGGGTCTATGTTGGCGGGGCTGCGGACAGAAGGGCACTCTGGCACACGTGTGGTGGTCTTGTCCTCGAATCCGAACTTTCTGAAGGGGGATTCAATATCGCCTAAAACATTTAGTTGGGTTGACCATTCCTTGGGACCCGGGCATTTTCCTTTTTGGTGTTAATGTGCCTGGGGCACGGAGTCCTCAGCTGGCTTTGATTCGACATGGTCTGAATGCGGCTCGGCTATCTGTGGCTACTGCGTGGAAGCAGGCCCTACCACCGTCCTTTTCTGCCTGGTTGGAATGGATGTGGTATACGTATGCCATAGAGCGCGGGGTGGCTGCCGGTAAATTGCAATTGACGCGCTTTGAGCAGGTGTGGGAAGCCTTCGTCCTACATTATGGTTCGTAATTGCCCAAGGGTTCTCTATATCCCGTGGGAGGGCTGGTTCCTAGCCTTCCTGCGAGGTGGTGTCCCAGAGTTCCCCCCCCCCCCCCTCCGCCTCATGGGCGCTGTTTGGCCGGTCCGCTCCCTTCGCTTGTAGTAGTTATGGAGGTTCATGGGGGGGAGGGGGGAATAGGGAGGGGAAAGGGGGAAGGGTGGGGGATTAGAGGATGGGGGGGCTAGACATTCTGTTCTGGGAGTGCTTCTCGCTGATAGATGGTGGGTGGGAGGGGGGTGGGGTAGAGGGAAAAAAGGGAAGAAGTGGAAATTGTAACTTTAAAAAAAAAGGCATTTTTTGCTGGATTATTCTTTGCTGATTGCGATTTTGGCATTGTTATCTTCTGCTATTTTATTATGCATGTAGTTTGTTCTCCTGTGTCTAATTGCTGCCTTTCAATAAAAAAAAAAAAAAAAAGCCTTGGTGATGTGGTGATATGGTGATGTGGTATTCATTGCTAGCTAAAATTTACCCATGGGCCTTGTGTCTGAGTACCAGCGCCTTTTAGGTTATGTCCAGTGCATTTTTTCCTATTTGTTCTGGACTGATCTGGTAGATGAAAGGTAAGGAAATTCTAGGATGTGCAGAGGAGCCCTGTAGGCCTTTTTCTCAGTAATATATGTAATTTTTGTTTTCTTGGTTTTGGATGCTGTAAAGTTGACTAATGCAGTAATTGCTCTTTCCTGCAGTTGCTCCTAGTGAGTTTGACTTGAGTTCACCTTTGACCTATGGCACGCCTAGTTCCCGGGTGGAAGGGACACCGAGGAGTGGTGTTCGGGGAACTCCAGCAAGGCAGCGGCCAGATCTTGGTTCAGCCCGCAAAGCTCGGCAGGTGGATTTACACTCTGACCAGGTAACTGGTAGCTTCTTTTTATATTAATAGTGTGACCCCACAGCTAGTCAGGCTTTCTAGCTTTTCACAGTAAATATGCATGGGGGTACCCAGTATATGTAAACTTACCTCATCCATATTAATTGTGGATATTCTAAAAACATTACTGGGGAAGTCTTGTATTAATATTCTTATATTGAAACTAATTCTCCAGTAAGGTAATTTTTTCTTTTGCTTTTCTGCAGCCAGTGAGCGATGATCTGGTAACAAGTGAGCAATCTTTGGGACAAAAGCTGGTGATCTGGGGAACAGATGTCAATGTTGCATCTTGCAAAGAAAAGTTCCAGGTGGGTTGGCTGTATGCACAGTCTGGTTGGTTATTTAAAAGCACTTCAATAAAATAGAAAATACTTCAAGAGAACATGCCAGGATTGGACATGTTAGCTAGTCATCATTTGACAGTTTCTAGAGAACGTAGTCGTAGTTTAAGTGCCATATGTTGGAGGTACAGCCCAGGCAAGGGATGCCTGGCCTCATATCTTGATCTGTGGTGCAGGCAAGCTCAGGACCTTAGTGTGGCTGTTTACCTAGAGGTTGGAGGTCAGTCGCTATATGGAAGGCACATGAACACAATGGGAGATTTTAATATCAGAAAACTTTCCCCTTCCAGCCCACAGCTGCTAAGTTTAACCCTGATGGCTGTTTTTTGGAGTGGAGGAGGATTGTGTTTAAAATATCGTTAAAATTAACAAATGAAGAAAGCAAGCAGAGCATGATTCATGGAATTCTTATGAGGGGGGATGGGGGAGGTTTGGTTGATTGAGATGGATTTTTTTTAAATTAAATGTTGTACACTGCTTAGAATGCTGTGGTAGTATAGAAATGTTTTAAAATGAATAAATAAAAATCCCTCTGCTTTTGTGTGTATGCACACACTTGTGTGTACTTGCATATCTATTTCACCAGGGACAAGCAGAATGTAATTGGCAACATGAATGGGTGATGTCATCCTTGACACCAAACTGGACTTGCTCTTCCAGAGCCCAGAAGAGTCTAGAAAACACTTCCAGCAATATGCGATTGACTCCCCTATCTGCCTGTTGCTCCTCCTCTGCAGTCTTCTTATCTGCAGCCGAGCTCCCTATGCCATTGTTTTTACCTTCTAAAATCTCTTTCCAGTCTCCTCCTCTCTTCAATCTACTGCCTTTGCTGGCATAGAAACACAGAAAAATGACGACAGAAAAAGACCACATGGCCTATCTAGTCTGTCCTTCCATATCAACTACAGCAGTCCCCTTTTTTCCTTTAGAGATCCTCTGTGTTTGTCCCATGCTTTTTTGAAATCGGATACCGTCCTCATCTTTATCACCTCCATTTGGAGACTATTCCACGGATGATCCACTCTTTCCATAAAGAAATATTTCCGCATATCACTCCTGAATCCCCTTTCACCCTCATCCCATGTCCCCTCATAGCAGAACTTGCTTTCAATCGAAAGAGGCTCTCTCCCTGTGCATTTATGCCACTGAGGTATTTAAATGTCTCAATGCTAGACCATTTCACAGCAGAACTCTCAGTAGGACTAACTCCTCCCTCATGTCAACCCTGTCCAGAGCAGACCTCACTGGCTTTGGTAATATGAGAAGAACATCTACATGAGAAGGAATAATTTTGAGTGAGCTGCGTGGGCACTTGATACAGGGACGACGGATCCCGAAACGTGCACGTCGTGCTTTTTCTTTCGACCTTCTAAGCTACGTTTTCCACTCTAAGTTAAGTTTTTATGATATTCACTAAAGAATGGTGTGATTAAAATGGACCCTTTCTGACGGGTGTGGTTTAGTAATCCATCTAAACCTCCCTCATTGGGGTCCGACAAAAGAAAAAATTGATGTTTACGGGGGGCTATACAGGGGATTTTTTTGGTGTTGACCAGAACCCTGGCAAAAGGCAGTAACTATTCTAACAGGAATAAAAGAAACTGCTGCTGTTGCTTAAAGAAAAAAACAAAAAAAACATCAAAACAAAATTGTAAGAAGCACTTGTGTTTTTCTCGCCTCCTGGGTCTGAGAGGCTTCCCCCAGAGAAATCACAGCACATCGCATTTTTTTTTTTTTAAAGCAGGCCTCTCAGTGCTTTCCATTGAGGTTCCCGCTTTGCTGTGGTTGTGACCAAAATTGCCTCATTTCACAGCTAAAGTTCTGCTGTTGGGCTGATTCTCCTGTTTGGGGAAGTTTTCACCTTGTTGTCCTAGTACGCCACACTGTTGATCAGCTCCTTGCAGCCACAGGTGCCCGGAAGTGCAGGGCCCTTCTTGGAGCCATGCGGTGCCAACCTGTCGAGCTCTTCTACATTCCATGTCGTCCTCCCTGAGCACATTGTGCCTTCTTCTGCCCCACCTCTGATTGCACAGGCCAGGACTGCTGCTGCTGTCGTTGCTGGACTGCTGCTGCTGTCGGTGCTTGAGCAAGCAGAGCCCCGCCTGGGGCTCTGTTGCGACCCCTGGCTCAGATCCTGACTGAAGGTGAAATGAGTGTGGGGCTCTAGTGCTCCTTGCTGCTATACAGTCTCAGATGGAGCTGGCAGTCCTGCCACTGCTGTGGCAAGATTGCACCTGCCCTCGGGTGTAGAACAAGGGGTAAAAAAAAAAAAAAAAAAGCCAAGGCCAATCCATGGCCTACACACAGTCATTGAACACCTTGTTCTCTGCCGCTCCTTGGCCAAGGGGAAGGAGCACAACTGGAAGTAGTGGATTTGCCTACTCCTGATTTGGTTGGGACGTGCCTCGGTGTCCTTCATGTTAAATAGTTAAAGAGCACTGCTTTGATTCTTAAAAGATAACAACCTGAGATGGGGGCTTCTCCAGCGAGCTTACCTCTCAGTTAGATGGGGGCTAGGCTCAGAATGGGTGGTGCATAGTTTCTCTCTCTAACTGAGCTCTACCCCATTGATTCGGAGAGACTCCATGGAGATTCTCTGAGGTCCCCATAGAAGGGTGTGTTTATATCCACAGCACATACAGATATGCAGTACAGCTTAGTACCTTCCATGGGCTGTTAAAAGGGCATTTATACTTGCCACATGCCGTCCATGAGATCTGATGGATGCCCCCTCTGTGGCCCTCCAGGAGCTCCAATGCTCCTGAACCACATCCAGAAGCTCTTCACCTTTTTACCTCCTCACTATCTAGTCCACAAGAAGAGTAAGCAGAGGTTTATAAACTATGTACACTTCTCTGCACCACTCTGACGGGAGTTCCTTGATTTACTTTTTAATTTTCTTTTTCATATCGTCCTGCTAGACCATTCCAGACTAGTGGGTTGTGTTCCCCTACCAGCAGATTTGTGGAGACAAGCAATGAAAAGCCCAGGTTTCAGGGATATCACTCCTATGACTCTATTCGCCTCAGCCACCGGAGGTCTCTTCAGTATTTTTTTGTTTCCAGCAAGTGATGGATGGATTTTCTGCTCTATGAAGAACTGAGAGGAAAAGAGAGCTTCCAGATTGTCCGTCCAAGAATTCTTTTCTTTTTTTGCAGCAGGTCTGGTCCTTCTGGTGTGAAATTTTTGGACTCTGCGACTTCTGGGTGCCCCCTGGTGCAGTCTCATGTGGGGCAGACTGAGTGGTATCCCTGTTCAAATACCTTTGGCTAAGCATCCCAAATAAGGGGCACCTCCTGGAGGTGGAGAACAGCTGGGAGCTGTTTGAGATTTTGACTGTGACTTGGATTCAGATGAACATAAGATATGCCATACTGGGTCAGACCAAGGTCCATCAAGCCCAGTATCCTGTTTCCAACAGTGGCCAATCTAGGTCATAGGTACCTAGCAGTTTCCCCAAAAGACACAGGTTCCACAATGCTTGTACTGGGTCAAGCATTGATATTCTGGGTCCCTTCTTAATAATGGTTTATGGACCTTTCCTCCAGGAACTTGTCCAAACCTTTTCTAAATCCAGCTACACTAACAGCCTTTACTACATCCTCCGGTAACAAATTCCAGAGTTTGATTATACGTTGAGTGAAAAAATATTTTCTATTATTAGTCTCAAATAGTTTACCCTGTAGCTTCATTGCATGTCCCCTAGTCTTTCTATATTCTGATAAGGTAAACAGTCGATCTACGTTTACCCGTTTCACTCCGTTCATTAATTTATAGACTTCTATCATATCTCCCCTCAGCCGTCTCTTTTCCAGGTTAAAGAGCCCTAACCATTTTAGCCTTTCTTCATAGAAGTATCCTTCCATCCCCTTTACCATTTTGGTGGCTCTTCTCTGAACCTTTTCTAATAACGCTATATCCTTTTTATGATACGGCGACCAGAATTGCACACAATATTCAAGGTGCGGTCTCACCATGGAACGATATAGATGCATTATAATATCTTGTCTTATCTTCCTTTCCTTATGATACCTAGCATTCTATTTGCTCTCTTGGCCGCCACTACACACTGGGCCGAGGGTTTTAACATGGTATCCACAATGATGCCTAAATCTTTTTCCTGGGTGATGGTTCCTAATGTGGAACCTTGCATCGTGTAACCATAGTTTGGGTGGTTCTTCCCTAGGTGCATAATTTTACACTTGTCCACATTAAATTTCATCTGCCATTTTGATGCCCAGTCTTCCAATTTATCAAGATCCTCTTGCAATTTTCCACAATCCTCTTGGGTTTTAACAACTTTAAATAGCTTTGTGTCATCTGCAAATTTGATAACCTCACTTGTTGTTCCCTTTTCCAGGTCATTTATGAATATGTCAAAAAGCAGCGGACCCAGCACAGATCCCTGGGGTACACCACTATTCACTTTTCTCCATTGGGGAAATTGGCCATTTAGCCCTACCCTCTGCTTTCCATCCTTTAACCAGTTCCTGATCCACAATAGTACACTGCCTCCTATCCCATGACTCTTTAGTTTTGCCAAACGTCTCTGATGAGGGACCTTGTCAAAAGCTTTCTGAAAGTCCAGATACATTATATCAACCGACTCACCTTTGTCCACCTGTTTATTCACACCTTCAAAAAAACATAACAGATTAGTAAGACAAGATCTTCCTTGTCTAAAGCCATGTTGGCTGTCTCCCATTAGGCCATGACTATCTACATGCTGAGTAATTTTGTTCTTTATGATGGTTTCTACCATTTTTCCCGGTACTGACTTCGGGCTCACCGGTCTGTAGTTTCCTGGATCACTCCTGGAACCCTTTTTAAAAATTGGCAATCCTCCAATGTAACACCAATCTTCAGGTATTACAGAAGATTTTAATGAAAGTTCACAGATTACTAATAGCAGGTCTGCAATCTCATATTTCAGTTCTTTCAACACCCTTGGATGTATACCATCCGGCCCAGGTGATTTGCTACTCTTCCGTTTTATCTAATAGTTGTAATACATTTTCCCGATGTATCGCTATTTCCTTCAATTCTTCCGCACCTTTAAATACCACTTCAGTCATGGGTAATATCCCTACATCTTCCTCAGTAAAGACCGAAGTAAAGAATTCATTCAGTCTCTCCGCTATCGCCTTGTCGCCTCTTAGTGCCCCTTTTGTCATCTAATGGACCAACTGACTCTCTCACAGGTTTTTTGCTATGAGTGTACTTGAAAAAGTCTTTATTTCGCGTTTTTGCTTCCGCAGCAAGCTTCTTCTCAAATTCTCCCTTTGCCTGCCTAATCAATGCCTTGCATTTGACTTGCCAGTGCTTGTGCTGTTTCCAGGTTTCGTCGTTTGGCTCTTTTTTTCCATTTCCTGAAAGATGCTTTTTGGCAACAGCCTCTCTGATCTCACCTTTAAACCATGCTGGCAGTTTTTTGGACGGACTTCCACTTTTCTTAAAGCGTAGAATACAGCTGGTCTGGTCTTCCAAGATAGTATTTTTCAACAACACCCAAGCTTGATGTAAGTCTTTTAACCTTTGCAACTGCTCCTTTTAGTGTTTTCTTAGCTATTTTCCTCATTTTATCATAGTCTCCCTTTCGAAAGTTTAAAAGGGAGACTATGATGGCTTGATACTGGGCTCTGACATGGATGAAGAAGTACCCTTGTCTTCAGAAGATTGTGAAGAGGTCGGAATGATCTCCTTATTGCGTAAGGAAGAGCTGGCAGCATTGCTTTCCAGGGTCTTCTCTGCCTTGAACTTGATGGATGCTTCCAGCATATGGAGCAGGAGCCAAAGGTGTGCCTGCCCCTTCAAGGGGTGCAGATATCCACTATTGTTTTCCCGTTCCCAGAAGTGCTCAAGGATATGATCCGGTCAGAATGGGATTCTCCCGACTCCCTGCCTAAGGGATTAAGGGTGTGTAAGAAGATCTAAGCCATCCTGGTAAAGGAGTGCACTGAGTGTTTTAGTATACCCAAGGTTAATGAGCAGGTCATGGCAGTTACCAGGTCACAGTGGTTACTAGACAAACCACCATTCCTGTGAAAGGCAGATGGACCTTAAATAATTTTCAGGATAGTAAGGTGGATTCATTGTTGGAGAGCCATTTCGCCATGGCGGCTGCTATCCTGCAGCTGACGGTGTGTGCCAGCCTGATGTCTCAAGCCCTGCTTCAGTGGATCCAGTCTGTTCTGCTGGATGATACTACTCCTATGTTGGAGTCAACTACGGCCTTCCTTTCTGATGCCATTATTGACCTGGTACATTTGGAAGCAAGGCATGGTGCCCTGATGATGGTGTCGCGGTATTGGATTTGGCTCCAGCAGTGGGTAGCGGACTCATCTTCCAAAGTCCAGTTGGCCTAACTGGCTTTTAAGAAGACACTTCTTTTTTGAGCCAATTTGGAGAAGCTGGTGAATGACCTTACCACCTTCCGAAAGACAGGTCCAGGGGTCCTCTGAAGTGGGCTAGTGCACCTTTCTCATCGGCCTACATCCATCCACCAGGGGCACGCTGGCCGGATCCCTTGAGGTCTCGGGACTTTTGTTATTACTGATCTGGAAAGTCTTTCTTACCCTCTGCTTTCGGCTCGTTGTTGTTGTTTTTTTTTTGTGGGACGCGTGTGCACAAGGACTTGGTCCTCTCCAGGGACGGACCCTTCCAGGTTACTCAATGTAGGTTTGGGGGCCCATTCCCTGATTCCTCCAGTTGGAGACAGGCTTTGCCTTTTTCTTTCAAGGATCTTACCAAGGATTGCTGGGTCTTGGATTGCAGAGAGCCAGTTCCAGATGCCTGTCATATCTCCTTGTGGATCTGCAATAAAAAGTGCCACTGTGCAAACAACCTTGGGCAAGTTACTGCACCTAAAAACGGGTGGTGCCCATCCCCCTGGACGAGCAGACTAAGGGCAGATACTCTCATCTATTTTGTGGTGCCTTAAAAGGACGGTTCTTTCAAGCCCATTCTGAACCTCAAGTGGGTCAACAAACACTTGTGCTTGTGTACTTCCAGATGGAAACCTTGCGCTCCATGATGCAAGCAGTGTGACGAGGGGAGTTCTTGTCTTCTCTGGATCTGGCTGAGGTGTCTTTTCATGTCCTGATTCAGGCAGATCAGCAAACATTATCTGCGTTTGTGCCATGCTTGTCTCTCGCTATCATTTCATGCCTTCCCCTTTGGGTTATCCACCGCCCTGAGGATGTTCTTCATGATCAGGATGGTGGCGCTGCAGTGCCAAGGGATCTGTGTCCATCCTTATCTGGATGATTGGCTCTTCCAGGCCCATTCCCTTTCAGAGGTGTCTTGGGTTTCCATCCTTTTTGGAAAGCCTCAGCTGGGTGATCAATTGAGGGAAAAAGCCAGCTGTTGTCATCCCAGTCCCTGACATTTCTGGGAGTATGTTTTGACACTCGAGAGGGTAGAGTGTTCCTGCCTAAGGAAAAAGTCAAGACTATTGGATTGCCTGGTGCTGCTCTGTGCACAGTAGCCTCCCAGAGTCTGGAATTATTTATTTAACAGGGTTGTTTTTTTATTCTGCTTTATCATTTTAATCAAAGTGGTTTACATTATAACTTAAATTTGGTAATATACATTAAACAGGGACATTGATAGCCTCCCATTGCCTCAAAAGAATCCAAGTTAAGTGACTTGCCCAAGGCCACAAGGAAGTGCTAGTGGGAACTGAATTCTGGTCTCTTGGTTCCCAAGCCAGTGCTCTAACCACTAGGCTGCTACTCCATTCTACTGAATATCTTCAGCTGCTCGGATTGATAGCAGTGACCATAGGGATGTTGCAGGGGCGCGTGCTCACATGTGAACCCTGCGGTAGTCCTTGCTGACTCGGTGGTTCCTGAGCTCTCAGGAATTTGAATGCTGTCTCCCACTCCCGATGATGGGAAAAGCCAGCCTGCAGTGGTAGCAGCATCCCTGTCATCTGTGGATGGTGTGCCGCTAGACGATGCCTCTTGGACCATTCTGATGAGGGATGCCAGTTTCTCTGGCTGGGAAGCCCATTGCCAATACCATAGGACCCAGGGCCCTTGGAACCTCAGGGAAGTGGTGTGGTCCATCAGCCACCTTGAAGCGAGGGCCATTAGTTTGGCTCTTTTGCGTTTCCGGATTCTGGTCGAGGGCCAGGCGTTCTGAGTGCTTTTGGGCAATGCAACAGCAGTGGCTTATGTCAATTGGCAAGTCGGCACGAGGAGTGCCGGGGTAGCTCTGGAGATGGCTCTCCTATTATGCCTGAGTGAAAAAGAACCTCCTGGCCTTGTTGGCTCAGCACATTGCCAGGGTGGACAGTATGGAAGCAAATTTCCTTAGTCGGCACTCTGAGTCAGGAGGTGTTTCAGTTGATTCTGTGCCACTGGGCGTGCCCCAAAATGGATCTGATGGCGGCCCACTCCACTGCCAGTTTGCTGCTGCTTCAGTCGCTGCACAGAGAATGAGTCCAAGGGCATCGACGCTTGGCCCAGCATTGGCCAAGTCAGCACCTGCCCTGTGTGTTTTCTTCTTGATCCCCGATGGGGCGTGTTTGGTGTATAGAATACCACATGGGTAGGATTGTCCTGGTGTTGCTGGATTGGCCAAGGAGAGCATGGTTCAGAGACCTGTTGTGGCTCATGCAGATGTCTCCTTTTCAGTTGCCTCCGTCTCGGGGCCTATTATGGCAGAGACCTATCGTCCTGGAGGACCCATTTCCTTCTTGCTTATGGCTTGGCTCTTGAAAGGAGAAGGCTAGCACATAAGGACTATTCTCCAGTGGTAATCTCCATTCTGCTCAGAGCCTGGAGGAGATCTACCAAGCTATTGTACATGCGGGTCTGTTGCCTTTTGTGAGCAATGATGTGATGCTCAACAGTTGGCTTCTGAGGCGACCAAGGTGCTATTTCTGTCAACTTTTCTACAGGATGGCTGGAAATCTTTCCCTTGGCTCCCTGAAAGTTCAAGTGGCAGCTTTGGCCTGTTTCTGCAGTCCAGTGGCTGGTAAGTCTCTAGCCTTACACCCGGATGTCTTGCACTTTCTCCAGGGATTTTGGCGTCTGCGTTCTCCCCTCTGGTGCTTTCCTGGGATCCGTCTGGTGCTCAGGGCCCTGATGTTGGCCCCCTTTGAGCAGTTGAAGCACGCTTCTTTGAAGGATTTGACACTCAAGACTGTCGTCTTGGTCGTGATTTGTCCTGCAAGGTGTTATTCTGAGCCTCGGGTTCCATCTTGCCCAAGATGCTTATTTGTCATTTTCAAAGGAGGCTGTCTCTATTTGGCCTGTCATCTTTCTTGCCTAAGGTGTTTTCTCCCTTTCATGTGAACCAGGTGATCTGCCCTCCCTCCTTCTCTGGAGCAGTGTTGGGGGAAGGATAGGGATGCCCAAAGGATGTTTCTCCAGTACTCGGAGGTTACAAATGCGTAAGTCCAACCATCTTTTTGTGCTGTTTGCTGGCTCACATAAGGGTGATGCGGTGGCTAAGTAGACTTTGGGGCACAGGATTAAGGAGGCCATTGCCTCAGCATATCTGTTGTGGAACCAGCTGGTTCAGGAAGGTTAGCATGCCCATTCTATCAGAGTACAGGCATCCTCTTGGGCGAAGTGGAGCTCAGTAGCCCCTGCAGACATTTGTTGGGTGGCAACATGGGCATCATTTGTCTACTTATTGATTACTCATTGTGTGAAGCTTGCCATGTTTCCCATATGTTTTGGGAAGAGTCCTCTGGTGGGTGAGGCGAATGGAGGCATGAGAGTGATGTCACTGAAATCTGGGCTTTTCATTGGTTCTTTGTCTCTGCTAATCTGCTGGTAGGGTAACACAACCCACTTGTCTAGACTAGTCTAGCGACTCAAGGAAAAGACATTAACTGGTAAGTAAAATGTCACCTTCCTAATAGTCCGTCCAGTCCAGATGTGTGAGTTATGCCCACCTACCAGCAGATGGAGACTGAGACACTTAATAAGAAGATTGAGAAGTACTGACCGAGGGTTTGGTTGCAGAGTCTCCAGAAGATGGTAATGAGCATAACCTGTGCAGACTGAAAATGGAAGAGCAGTGGCACTGGACTGCATTAAGCTGGTTATAGCAGGTCCTGGGGGTACAGAACCTGGTGTTCTGGGTCTCTCCCCCACTCAGACAGCCCCCTTTTTACCCTATCCAACTTTTGGGAGGGAACAACTGTTGAGCCTTCCTTTGAGCATTGACTTGCTAAAGTTTAAAGAAAAAATAAACAAAGGAAAGAATAGTCTGTCTCTGAGAACTGTTAAGCAGGAGAGCAGCAGCAGTACAGTAGGGGGCTTGATTTCATACCTTGGAGGAGTGAGGGTCGAAGGGGAGTCGGTCATCTCGCATAGCTAAGGTGGTAGTTCGTGACCATTGCGCTACCTACGGTAGCCATCGAGCCAAGCTCTCCGAGGAAGGACTGCTTAAAGGAGAGTGTGGTTGCTGCATATGGATTATTCAGCTGCCCAGTAGCACAGGGGGGCAGTTGGGGAAGCTCCTGGAGACCATAATTTTGCTTATATCAGCAGTGGAGGCCCAAGTGTTATGGTAGGAACCGCCACCATGTCTGCTTCTCAAGGGGAATGATCCCAGTCGCTAGTGCTACAATTGGTACAGCTGCTGACAGCCAGAACTGCTGCTAGTTTTGCAGAGTTGAGTGCTGAGAGGGGGAACTTATTCTTTTTCCCCAAAACTTGTATTATTCTTCCACCAGGTTTTCTGCTTAACGTGGGGGTGGGGGTGGGGGCGGGGGCAATTGTCTCAGGTGGTCTTTTCATTACCCAGGGGTAGAGCTATCCCTATTGCAGCTAAGTGTTCTCGCAAGGAGTCGCTGGTTGAGGAGCAGGATGCAGCCTCTTGAGGGGTCACTAGGGCTTCTGGGGGGCCTCTGATCTGGAGGATCTGCCCAGGAGGAACTGGGGGAGGGTGAAATTCCTGTGGATGAAGATACAATGGTGGTATGGATCTTTCACAGGGATGGGCTAGCCTTACGGAATGCTGAGAAACCCTGTCCAGAACCCGCCCAAATGGCAGAGGATTCTTTGCTGAAAGGTATTCAGAAGTCTCCAAGATCCTTTCCTTTTCATAGGGCGATAAAGGAGCTGTTTGCTGCAGAATAGAAGACTCTGGATGCTGGACTATGTGTTGGCAGGAGCATTGTGAGGCTTTATCCCATTCAGTCTGAGGAGAAGGAGAAGTTGCATCTGCCATGGGTAGATGCCCTGGTGACGACAGTCACTAGGAGACTACCATACCTGTGGAAGACAGGGCCACCTTGAAGGAAACTGCAGGATCGTTGAATGGATCCTGCTTAAACAGTCCTTTGAAATATTTGGTTTTACCTGCTAACTTTCTTTCCTTGAGTCTACCAGACCAGACCGGAATAAATGGGTTATGCTTCTATCTCCAGGAACAAGCAGGAATGTAGTCTTCACATATGGGTATCGTTGGTACCGACGGAGCCTGCGCGGGAACGCTCCCCAGCATCCATTAGGAAAGGTTTTGGGAGCATCCCACAGCGCCTGCGTGCTGCCTTCCCGCCTTTCCCAACTGTGCCTCTCCAGTTCTTCGTTTTCCGCGGAGCCGACAGGTCGCACATCCTGTCACCGCAGAAAATTTCCCCCCTTATTCTTCTTTTTTTGTGGTCGTGTCTGCCTTCCCTCGACGCTATACCGCTACCGCCGGTTCTTTTCTTTTTTCTAAAAAAAAAACAGACCAACTTTGTTTCTAGAGTCTTTCTCCAGTACATTTCTTCTCGGGTGCCACGTGCCATTTTGGGCACTAGGCCCAATTTTTTTCCCTCAAAAAGGAAAAACCCGCTTTGGGTTTTAAAAAGTGTTCTAAGTGTGGCGGTACCATTTCCGTCACCGACACCCATGAGTGGTGCCTCAAATGTTTAGATCCTGACCTCTCTTATTTCAGAGTGTGTTGCCGAAAAGGGGCCGGCAAAACCGAGCTGCTAAACTTAGCACCCTTTTTCCCTCCGATGCAGCCTCCGTGGCTTCGACGTCTTCCAGGTCTTCATCTTCCTCCCATGGATCTCAGGTAACTAAACATAAATCTAGCCGGTCCTCAAAGGGTAGATCTCCTTCTAAAGATCGAAATGCCTCTGGCGTTGCCCTTGAGGGACTTACACCGGCAAAATTGCCCCGGCGGGAGGCTTCGGCTTCCAAAGCACTAACGGGGCTCCAGGATGTTCTCGAGGCTTCAACATCGGCAGAACTACTGGTGCCATGCTCTGGGGTTCTGGCCGCTTCATCTGGCACTGATACTCAAGCATCAGCAGCGTCGATAGACCAGAGATTCTTGGCTATTGAACGCAGTCTGGCGGCTCTTCTCACGGCCTCGATGCCCCTGAAACCGCTTCAGACAATTCAACCGGTACCGGCACCAACTACATCGACATCGGCAGGTATTTTACCGGGACCGAGTCATGCGTCTCTATCCGGCATCCACAAGTCGGTACCGGACCACTCCGATGCCGACTTCGATCGGTACTGGTACCGTGCCTTGCACGATCACCCGGATCAGAGATACTTTGAATCCTCGGATGAGTCTGAAGACTCTGAAAGCTCTGCCGATACCAGAGTACTTCTTCCTGAAAATTCCTCTTCTCCTCAGCATAGTTTGTCTCCACCAGAGGATATGTCCATTCAGGATTTTATCCGATATGTGGCCCGAGGTCTTTCCATCACAGTGGCTCCTGAAAAAGAGCCTCTGGTAAAGGAATTAGAAATCCTACAATACCCTAAAGCTCCCACGAAGGCAGCTACCTTACCTATTCATGAGATTTTGCATGATCTTATGTTAAGGATGTGGGAAACACCTCTGACCACATCTCCTCACTCTCGAAGACTCGACACCATGTATCGAGTTCCTCCTTGTCCTGTGTTTCAGAAGGCTCAATTACCACACCATTCCATGGTGGTGGAATCAGCCATGAGACGGATAAAGACTGCAAAAAGGCATGCATCTAATCCTCCAGGACGTGAGTGTAGGACTCTTGACGCCTTTGGACGTCGATCCTTCCAGGCTTCCATGCTTTCTGCTAGGATCAGTTCCTATATCTTGTATATGGGAATGTTCCTTAAAGAGGTCACAGGAGACTTAGAGCTTATGAGCCCTCTCCTTCCTGATGATAAAAGGCAAGATTATCTTGCTCTTGTTAAACATGCTCAGGATGTTTCCAAGTTTGTGAATCGTGCAGCCTTTGACTGCTTTGAATGCATAAGCAGAACCTCTGCCATTGCCATAGGTGCACGTAGAATTGCCTGGCTCCAGGCATCTGACTTGGAAATCTGGGTACAGGACAAACTGGGGAATATACCTTGCACAAGAGAGAATCTCTTTGGCAAGAATTGGCAGGAAAAAGCTAATGAGATAGATGCTGACAATATCACTTTGGATAGTTTGTCTAAATCTACAGCTCATCCTGCGAGGAAAAGATCCTCTAAGAAACCATTCTTCAGCAAGAAGAAAAAGTTTTATCCCTCCTATACCCAGCAGTGACATTGTTTAGGTCAGTCTGCCCAAAAGGGGACAGTAGCAACAACCTAGGCAACAAAGGAAACCAAAAGCAGCTAATCCTCAACCAGCTCAGCAGACTCGGCCTCCACAGGGGCTTTGACTCCTGTCTACAGAACTTTGCCTTCCTGGCCCTGAATGGCCCAGAACCCTCCATCATCCCAGGAAGGTTATGTCATTTTGCCCCCAGAAGTGTCGGATAACAGCAGAAAATTGGGCTCTGTCTATTGTAAGAGAGGGGTACAAGCTTTATTTCCTCAGCATGCCCCCTCCTACAATGGTAAGACAGTTCAATTCTCAGACCTCTCTCAACGACCGGTTAGGTCAAGAAGTCACTATGCTCCTTGCTCAAGGGGCAATAGAAGAGGTAACCATTCCCCAACGGGGTACAGAGTTTTACTCCCCCTATTTCCTTATTCCAAAGAAAACAGGAGGACACAGACCCATTTTAGACCTCAGAGAATTGAACAAATTCCTGTTCAGAGAGAAGTTCAAAATGATTTCTCTAGGAACTCTGCTGCCATACCTTCAGTCAGGATTGGCTTTGTTCTCTAGATCTCAGGGATGCGTACACTCATGTTCTCATCCATCCAACTCACCGAAAGTTCCTTTGATTCCTGTTTCAAGGGAAGCACTACCAATACAGGGTTCTTCCTTTTGGCCTGGCCTCTGCACCAAGGGTGTTCACAAAATGCATGGCTGTGGTAGCAGCATTTCTCCGCACCCTGGGAATATTCGTCTTCTCTTACTTAGACGACTGGCTCATTCGAGCCCCTTCAGAGCCAGAGGCCAGGGTTGCTGTGTCTTGCACAATGCGCATACTTTAGTGTATTTGAGACTTGTCATAAACTTTCCAAAGTCCAATCTTGGTCCCACTCAATCCCTAGAGTTTATAGGAGCTCTTCTGGATACCAGACAGACAAGGGCCTACCTTCCACAGCCCTGCTGCCTTCGCATTGTGCAGTTAGCTTCCCAAGCAGTGCTAAAACCTCGCCTCACTGCTCGGGAAATGTTACAGTTGCTAGGCCACATGGCATCCACCATGCATGTGGTTCCTTATGCTCGCCTCCATATGAGGGCAGCCCAGTGGACCTTTATCCACTCAGTGGACTCGGGCGTCAGGTTGCCTATCAGACAAAATAGCAAACTCAGATTGCCTTATTTTGTCCCTCCAATGGTGGCAAACACCCAAAAACCTTTTGGTGGGGTCTCCTTTTCAGCAACCCCCACCTCAGGCCACTCTAACAGATGCTTCAAAGGTGGGTTGGGGAGCCCACCTGCAAGGCCTCTCTCCCCAGGGTACCTGGACTCCTCAGGAGGCCTATCTCCATACCAGTCTCCTGGAACTCAGAGCAATCTTCCTTGCTCTTCAAGTATTTCACACCCTGCTCAGCTACAAGACAGTCCTAGTTCAAACGGACAATCAAGTAGCCATGTTCTATGTGAACAAGCAGGGCGGAACAGGCTCTCTGTCTCTCTGCAACGAAGCTATGCGATTATGGGCCCTTGCCAGAGAGCATCAGATTCATCTCCTTGCGGTGTATCTTCCAGGCATTCAGAACTCTTGGGCAGACAGACTCAGTCGAGTTCTGCTTCCACACGAATGGTCTCTCCATGCAGACCAGGTGGCCAAGAGTTTTCAAATTTGGGGAACCCCAAACATAGACCTCTTTGCAAGTCCGCTGAATGCCATACTTCCCCGGTTCTGTTCCAGAATTCTGGCTCGGGGTTGTCAGGCCAGGGATGCTTTCCTCCTCCATTGGGGTCAGGACTTCCTGTATGCCTTTCCACCCATTCCCCTAATTCCCAAAACACTGTTCAAGCTTCAGAGAGACAGAGGTCATATGATCCTCATAGCTCCACGTTGACCACGGCAAATGTGGTACCCTTTGCTCCTACATCTCTCTCAAGCTCCGCCTCTGGAGTTAGGATCTGCTGCAGATCTACTTTCTCAAGAGGACGGGATGCTGTGGCATCCCAATCCCCATTCTCTGCATCTCTGGGCTTGGTTGCTGAAAGCCTAGAACATCACGGTCTTAACCTTTCCCAGCAGGTGAAGGATATCCTTCATGCTTCCAGGAAACCTTCCACAAGACGCTCTTATGCATTCAAGTGGAAAAGGTTTACCATATGGTGCTCACAGAAGGGTCTTAACCCTCTTGCATTACTTCTGGAATCATTACTGGAGTACCTCCTTCATTTATCAAATGCAGGGCTTAAGACTAATTCAGTGAGAGTCCATTTGAGTGCTATTGCAGCTTCTTTCAAGCCTCTCAATGGACAACCTATTTCCTCTCATCCTCATAGCAAGATTTATGAGGCACCTTCTTTTAACGAAGTCTCCCATTAAGCCACCACTGGTGGCATGGGACTTGAATCTGGTACTTGGGCAGCTCATGAACTCGCCCTTTGAACCATTAGCCACTACCTCTTTGAAATTCCTTTCCTGTAAAGTTATCTTTCTCATTATTGAGGGTTAGGTGGCTTGCCCAAGACCACTTCTTGTGGTCTTGGGCAAGCCACTTAACCCTCCATTGCCCATGTTCCCTGTAAGTATTAGTGTATGTGTCTCATATCCCCTTCTGTTAAATGTATCCCCCAATTGACTGCTTTGACCTGGTGAAAAGCAGGATATAAATACAGCTAAATAAATAAATTGCAATCACATCAGCACGTCGCATCAGTGAATTGCAAGCCTTGGTGGCTGATCCTCCTTATACAAGGTTCCATCATGATAAGGTAGTCCTTAGGATTCATCCACACTTTATGCCAAAGGTGGTCTCGCCCTTTCATTTGAACCAAGCGGTTTAGCTTCCTGTAATATTTCCAAGGCCTCACACCTCAAATGCAGAAAGGAACCTTCATACTTTGGACTGTAAAAGAGTTTTGGCCTTTTACTTACAAAGGACACAGCAACATAGAAAATCCTCTCAACTCTTTGTTGCTTTTGATCCTAGTCATTTGGGACTTCTAGTCTCCAAAAGGACACTGTCCAGCTGGATTGCACAGTGTATATCGTTTGCCTATGAGAGTAAGAGCCTTCCTCTTGAAGGCCTTGTCACAACTCACAATGTGAGAGCCATGGCGCCTCAATGGCTCATTTTCACTCTGTGTCTATTGACGACATCTGCCGAGCAGCTACTTGGGCTTCGGTTCATATCTTCACAGCCCATTACAAGGACTCCCGCCGGGATGCCTTGTTTGGTCAGGCTGTTCTTCAACACCTGTTCCACACTTAATCAACTCCTACCCACCGTCCCTGGTAGGATGCCAGAGATCCATGGGGGGAAGTGGAGCTCTTTCACAAGGACACACAACTTTCTGGGGCCCTCTCCCTGGCATCTGCAGCTAGGGAGTCCCCATATGTGAAGACTACATTCCTGCTTTTTCCTGGAGATAGCATAGTTACGCACCTGTAACAGGTGATCTCCGGGAACAGCAGGAATAGTCTTCACAACTCGCCCACCTCCCCTAGGAGTTGTATCTCTCTTTCTCTCTTTCCCTCTCTCTTTTGTCTCAGCTATAAACTCAACTGGAGAGGGACAGTTGGGAAAGGCGGGAAGGCAGCACGCAGGCGCTGTGGGATGCTCCCAAAAGCTTTCCTGTTGGACGCTGGGGAGCGTTCCCGCGCAGGCTCCGTCTCTACCGACGATACCCATATGTGAAGACTAAATTCCTGCTGTTCCTGGAGATCACCTGTTACAGGTGAGTAACTATGCTCTACCTGCAGATGGAGACAGAGATCAAAAGCTTTTGTGAGCTTGATCCTGTATAGGATGCTGTGCAGGAACATGCTCCTCATCATTTTCTGTAGCAAAACAGGAGGAGACAACCCCCCTCTCGCAATATAATCTATATCTAGAGAAAGAGGAGAGGAAATCAAGCTTTCACATGGCCATCAAGGTGATCCTCAGGGAATGTTCCATGATACAGAGAGAGCCACATAGAGTGGAATTTAAAAAAAAAAAAGGCAACCGACAACACAATAGGGCAGCCCTCTGGACTCATGTGGTAGACTCAAAATAAGATTAGCAATTAAGACCACGTTTTTCTTTTATTGTCCACTAGATCAATCCAGAAAGAATGCAGTGTAGCAAAGTATCCACTTATCCTGGGTGGGACTTTAACACTGCCTGCTCCAAGCATTTCCACTTTAAAGCCGCAACGGTCCTGGGAACACCCCAAAACCATAGTGCTACCATAACCCCTGGAATTACCATGTCGCAACTCAACTGTGTCAAGACGGACACAATCTCTGGCCAATAAAGCGCTATACCTAGAGAGGGACAAGTTCTTCCAACTTTCTAGTGCTGCATCGTGATAGAAAGTAAGCTGAGAAAAATGCTTGGAAACTACCCTGAAAAAAAATTAGTCTGTATGCTCACCTTGGGTCCCAAAGTGGGACAAATAACATACAAAATTTTGAAATACCAGGCTTTGATCAAGAGGAAGGTCAAACCAGTGATCCTTGTAAACCTTTGCAAAAAGCATCAGTAACAACTCTACAATGCCACAGACAGACACCCTTCTTAGAAGAAGACAAAATTGACCACCTGCAGACATCTGCTTTCACGACATATAGGCAGAGCTCTTCACATACT
This sequence comes from Ichthyophis bannanicus, assembly GCA_033557465.1. Classification (NCBI taxonomy): domain Eukaryota; kingdom Metazoa; phylum Chordata; class Amphibia; order Gymnophiona; family Ichthyophiidae; genus Ichthyophis; species Ichthyophis bannanicus. The sequence goes on from CM066031.1 coordinate 1,459,039,899, forward strand.
ACTAGGTGTTTGGAGCCTCCTAGTCTGACCACAGAACCCCTGGGAATGTCACCTCACTGTAAGAACCCTTCAGCAACAACTTCTGAAATGGTGCAATGTATAACATGCTAGTTCTCGGTGAGTTTACTAAAAATTCCAAACTAAGTAAGAAGACTGCCAATTGGAGAAGGAAGGACCGTGTTCCTTTCTGGAAGAGCCTCTTAAAGGAACAGCCACTGGAGCACTTCCTAATTGTCACAAACCCTGATACTGGCATTTTTTTGGGTCCCAGGTAACTGATGGCTAGGCTAGACTCATCCAGAATATCCCACAGTAAATACTTATATACCGCGCTATTCTGCATATATTTAAGAGAATGTAAATAAATGCAAGATTTATTTATTTGTTGTGTTTTTCTATACCTTCCCTTCCAGAGATCAGGGGCAGTTTACATAAAACTTAACACGTTACAAAGACTATTTGTAGCTTTACATTATAACATTTAACCTTGAACTTTATAACTTTATATATTATAACATTTGGCCTTGCACGTTATAACTTTATACAATATACATTTGACCTCGCACAGTATGACTTTATACATTATAACATCTGAACCTTTTTTCCTTGTAACTTTATACATTATAACATTTGAGCTTTTTCTTGTGATCCCTCCCTGCAAACCAGGACTTGATTTCCACCACACTACTGCATATGCCATGGATGAGGATTCTCAATTGGCCTTACACAGCACCAGTTTCTTACCATCTGACATGTGCCCGCTTACCCGTTTGCCAGGGTAGACATTGCTAGCGAAAATAGAATGGACTGGGTCAGCAATAAGTTCTGCCACCTTGAAGACCCCCCTTCTTCGTCATTAGGGAAGTCTGGAGTTGTTACTCCCCATTCCAGCTGGATGAGCTGATGAACAGACTGGCCTCTCTGCAGCAGAGAACAAAATGCTGAAGATTGAACTGGAGACCTGCAAACTCAAGAGGAAGGCATTGCAAGAGCAGGATTGTGACCCTGTGTAAGACTCATCGCCATAGCGAATGAGGCAGCCACAGCAGGGAAGTTTTCAAGGAGCAGTCCAATCCTCAGCATGTGCAATGCAGGAGCAAGGAGGCAAACGAGGCAGTACTAGCTGTCCAATAAGCGATGGAGGTGGGAGCAATCCTAATCACAGCACATGATGGACCACAGCTCCTAAGCAGTGGTCTTTGGATAGGCAGGTTGTCTCTCTGTAGGGGTTTTGGCGAGCCCAGATTCTTCCTAACAGCTGACTAATTTCTAGAGTCCCTTATACCCTCCCAAAGAATAGTGGAATAGCTGCTGTAAAATAGTGACATTTGATCGCTGGGGAGCAAGAATGCAAAACAAAAGCAGATCCTTGACCGGCAACAGAGGGGGGTGTTAGAATGAAGGAGAGACCTGGTGGAAGGAGGACAACCAATGGGACATTGATACCTGAGTACAAACTATATCGTAATGATAGGGAGATAAAATTGGTGGAGGGGTTATGCTCTGTTAAAAGAGGGCATTGAGTCTCACAGAATTAAAGTATTTTGCAGGAAACAAAATACACTGATCTGTGCTGCGTCTGCTGCCTTTTAACATATTCATAAATGACCTGCAAATGGGAATAACGAGTGATGTAATCAAATTTGCAGATGACACAAAATTATTCAAAGTTGTTAAAACCCAAGAGGATTGTGAAAAATTGCAAGAGGACTTAATAAATTGGAATACTGGATGTTTTATTTATTTATTTATTTATTTAGACAGTTTTGTATACCGCCTTATCCTTCAATCAAAGCGGTCACAACACAATTGGGGGATATATTTAACACGCGGGGCTATGAGACACATATACTAATACTTACAGGGAACATGGGCAATGGAGGGTTAAGTGGCTTGCCCAAGACCACAAGGAGCATCTGTGGGACTAGAAACCCCAGTCCTTCCGGCCCAAGGTTGCTGTCCTCTAGTGGGATTTGAACCCCCGACCTTCCGGCCTGAAGTACCTTGCCCCAACCACTAGGCTACTCCTCCCTCTGGATGTTCAAATGGCAGATGAAATTTAATGCAGGCAAGTGCAAAGTTATGCACCTAGGAAAGAGCAAACCAAACTATGGTTACACGATGCAAGGTTCCATATTTGGAATTGCCACCCAGGAAAAAGATTTAGGCGTCATCGTGGATAACTCGTTGAAACCCTCTGCCCAGTGTGCAGTGGCAGCCAAGAAAGAAAATAGAATGCTAGGAATCATAAGGAAAGGAATGAAGATTAAAACAAAGGATATTATACGAGAATGCCTCGGTATCATTCCATGGTGTGACTGCACCTCAAATATTGTACGCAATTCTGGTCACCGAATCTTAAAAAGGATATAGAAGAATTGGAAAGGGTACAGAGAAAAGCCACCAAAATGGTAAAGGGGATGGAAGGATACCCCTATGAGGAAAGGCTCAAAAGGCTAGGGCTCTTCAGCTTGGAAAAGAAATTGGCTGAGTGGGGGATATGATAGAGGTCTATAAATTAATGAATGGGTGGAACAGGTAAATGTAGATCTGTTTACACCATCAAAAAGTAGAAAGACAAGCGGACACACAATGAATCTACAATGTAACCCTCAAGACTAACGAGAAAATATTTTTTCACTCAACATGTAATCAAACTCTGGAATTCGTTACCGGAGGATGTAATAAAAATTGTTAGTGTAGCTGCGTTTAAAAAAGGTTTGGACAAGTTCCTGGAGGAAAGGTCCATAAACCATTATTAAAGAGGACCTGGGAAATCCACTGCTTACTCCTGGACAAGCATTGTGGAATCTGTGTACCTTTTTGGGAACTGCCAGGTACTTGTGACCTGGATTGACCATTGTTGGAAACAGGATACTGGGCTTGATGGACCTTAGTCTGACCCAGTATGGCATTTCTTAGGTTCTTAAGGAGACACATGGTCAGAAACAGACTTTCAGCTTAAATCTAAGAAAGGAGGAGTTTCAGGAAAGCCTTGAAAGGGAAAGAAGCCACCAGATGAGGAGCTATTTCTTGATGTTATGAAATGGTGTGGCCACCTCAGGACCAAATGTAAGAGAATGGAGTAGCCCATTACAATAGAAAGTATACTATGAAAAACGCCAATGCCAGAAGCTCACAGATTCTCCTATATGTTGTATATGGTTACCAGGAAGAGTACTTTCCAGCATGGAACTTTAATAAAGCCAACTCCAAGTCTTATGGAATATCTTCATCACAGAACCTCAACTCTTATGACTTGAAAGGAAGGAAGGTTTCTGCAATGGGGGTCCTTCACAAAGAGGACCTCTGACGGGAACAGGACTTCTGTGCTGGTTCACTGAATGAGTATGAGCTGGATCAGAGGTCTCCAGTCCTGGAGGGCTGCAAACCAGCTGGGTTTTCAGGATGTCCCTAATGAAGATACATGAGATATATTTGCATGCATTGCTCCCATTGTATTCAAATTTATATCGTGCATATTCATTAGGGATATCCTGAAAATCTGACTGGTTTGCGGTTGTCCAGGATTGAAGTTGGTGAGCCCTGCACTGGAGCTTGACATGCAACTAGAGCACTGCATAACCTAATGGAAGACCTGGTCATTAAAACTGAGTAGGAATGGGTGTACACATGAATGGTGTCCGCCAAAAGTAGGGCTAGATGGATGGTCTTCCCTTTTCAGAGAATGGTTCCAACGTGTAGTTTTCAGGCAGAGATGAGAGAGAGCGATAGAGGCCTTCAAAATGGAAGGCAGATGACAATTGCTATTCAGTGCCCCTGCTATATTTATTAGAGATCTTCCCAACCCTGGTGAAGAGTTCAGCTTCAGTGCCACGGTATTAGAGCTGAAGAAATGTGTTTAGCTTGAAGTGGGAACCCAGTTCATGGAGGTTAATTTCACACAATGAAAATTATGGAGCACCAGCTTCATCTAATCTTAAATAGAACTCCCTAAAGAGAGAAATATAGGACAGGCAAACCGGTCTATGGTACCAGCTTTGCTCCACTCCACTTTAGACCAAAGGCTACCACCCCAAAAATGCAACAGCTTCCTCAGGGCTCTGAAAGCCCAAGCAGGAGACATCCTAAACAACAAACAGGAAAGGGTGGAAACTTCAGTGCTCACTTCTGTATTAACACAACCAGTATGCACTCGCCCACCGGGCTCCAGAACTCTACTGGGTACTATCTATGGGTGTTGGGATTTGCTGATCCAAAAGACTTTCTTATGGAGCTGCCCACCAGCCTGAAGACAAGCCCATAAACCTAAACCACTAAGTGACCCTTACACCCGTCTAAATTATTTGTGTCTCCTGACTCTGGGGTTAGACTCCATTGTACCATAGGTGAACCTACCTGTTGGGACATCTTTCTAGACCATAGCTCCTTCTCAGAAAGAAGGTCACTCCCACTCCCCCCTCCCCAGTAGTTCTTGCTCAGGTTGAAAGAAATGTCATCTCCAGCAGTCGGACCAGCCTACAAATGCATCCCTACTGGCACCCAGGTCAGTTGTCTCCAGAAGGATGGCAGAATACTGCTTTATTATAAGACCCCAACATTTTTCAGCTTGGCGCCTTCTTCAGGGGGTATTTGCCTCAAGAAAATACAAATCAATAAATTAAATACTAAGTAAGATCTCCAACATCAAAAGCAGACACAAGCAAATAAAAACAATATCCTTCTTAACCATTAGATTATTTTAAATAATTTCTTTTAAAAGTACTGTTTTTTTTTAAACTTTGACTCTCTTTTGTTTGGCATGGTTTCTTTAAAGAACAAGCAGATATGGTTCTGCTCTCTTTGCCAGATCGGCATTTTCAGGCAAGTGCAGCTCCTTGAAGCATAAGACAAGTACTCGATATCTCAAAGGCTTATTGTAAGAAAAATGTGTTTTAGGGCCCCTGATTGTGTCCTAGAACTAAAATTTTAGTTTTCCTTTTCTTTCTACACTTTTAGGAGAATTTGTCTTGCTCCCAATTGATCTTGTTAGTAAATTTTCAGTTTTAAAGACACTGTTTTTCATGTCCATCCTTACATAAATGGATTTATTTAGTGTCGCCACGCATGGTTTACTTTATCAGTTTTCAAATTAACATTGTTGCACACCGTATTGGTCTGACAGTTTGATAACACTTAGGTCCTCCTCATCCCTCACTTATAGGTTTCATCCCGGTATAACTACTATCACTGTCTGAAGATCTAAGAGTTTAATGTTTCTTTATTTCAAGATTTCATTGGTCCTTTTTGTCTTTGTTTACATTATTATTTTATCTTTAATCATTTTTTAAACATTTGGCATATAATATTTTTATGATTTTATGCATGGTTTTATTATGGAGTGTTTCTTTGTTGTATGATGTATCACATTTGTTTGGGTTTTTTATTTGCTTGTGTCTGCTTTTGCCTAACCAGGCCCCAAAACCACCACAGATCTAAGCACAGTTGATGCCCATGTATTTTCTCTCTTCACAGCCAAAGACAGCACAAGAGCTCCCCCCTCCCCCCCCCCCCCACCCCCCCCCCCCCCCCCCCCCCCCCCCCCACCCCCCCCCCCCCCCCCCCCCCCCCCCCCCCACCCCCCCCACCGCGCAGACTAGCTGTATTAGCTGTATGGCTCATAAAGGCTAGAGAGAATTTCCTCTCACCTCTGCATCCTCTCATACATTTTTTTTGTTTTCGTTTAGAAGTATATGGTAAGAAGAGGACCCATTCTGTCCCCTGCCCCCTTCCCCACCCCAGCCCATTCAACAAGGGAAAGGAAATGGAGGAGAAAAATAAAAGAAAGGAGGCAGTAGAGAGAGATGGAGAAAAAGGAACTTGAACAACTACAGATAGTCCCCAGGGCTGACAAAGAGAGAGTGCTGCCAGAGGGCTCAGGAGTCACAGTCCACCAAAACAGAAAAACGCTGCACAGAATGCTCATCTACCACCTGCTGGAGAAAGAGAATATGAAGGAGCATGTGGCTGCATGGTATCCTGTATAGGGTGAAACTGTCTGCATCTGCTGGTAGAGAAGCATAACCCATTCATTCTTGGCTGGTCTGGTGTTCCATATTTATTTATTTAGCTGCATTTATATCCCGCTTTTCACTGGGTCAAAGCGGTTGGGGGATACATTTAACACGAGGGGATATGAAACACGTACACTGATACTTACAGGGAACATGGGCATCGGAGGGTTAAGTGGCTTGCCATAAAGAACAAGTCCCTGATAATAGCAATACTGGGATCCATTAGGCCTGGCATATACTATTTTGATTTAGAGTAGTCCATTAACTGAAATTCCTTCATTCTTTGAAAAAACGTAATTTGCAATAACCTCAAAACTAAATAGATTTAATCATTTTTTGAGTTTTGCTGTATGGACATTACATAGTAACATAGTATATGACGGCAGATAAAGACCAGTATGATCCATCTAGTCTGCCCAGCAAGGCGGCAAGAGCAGGTGCACCTGCCACTTCGTACAGGTCACCCCTCCTCATGCCTTTGTTTAGGGGTGTACCAACCACTCCGTTTAGGTCACCCCTATTTGTTGAAATAGTTATGTTTATTTTGATTTTATCCTGTTGCTATAAAGAGATCCACAGTGTCTATCCCATGCTATTTTGAATTCCATCACTGTCTTTGCCCCCACCACTTCCAAACATTCCAAGCATCCATCATCCTTTCAGTGGAAAAGTGTTTCCTGACTTTACCCCCTTGCAGCTTCATGTTATACCCTCGGTAGTATGATGACACTTAAACTTTACACCATGTGATTGGAATGTAGTTTAACACGTGAAGAGTGAATGTGATTATTTTTGTTTAATGTACCTTTTTAATGGTATACTTTAGCTTATTTCTATATTGAATGTAGTTTTGCAAGCTGCTGGAAGCACCATTTTGGTGTTCTGATATGTTCATAATCAAAATAAATAATTGAAGGTGCCCCCTGTGTAACTACAGGTATACTATCTTGAGTGCGCTCGGATGTCATCTGATCTTGGAAGCTAAGGAGGGTTGGGTTTGGTTAGTACTTCATATTCCAAGGTAGTCTCCCATCCAAGTGCTGTAGGCTTAATACACGGAAGAAAGGCTTGGCAATTTACTTCTGCTCACTCCTTGCCAAGAAAACTTTGGGGATAGTAACAACATAGACAGACAGCTATCCACAGGGTTATCAGGAGTCAAAATCGAATCAATGGCAGCTAACAACAATTATCCCTCGTGTAAGCTGATTTTCTCTTGCATAAGGTGCTAACATACAGTATAATGCAGTTTCATGACATTTAATGCAGTATTAGAAATTGTTTCTCTGCCTTTCCTCTTTCAGCGGTTCCTCCAGCGCTTTGTCGATCCCACGGCCAAAGAGGAGGAGAACACCGGCTTGGACCTTAATGAGCCCCTCTATATGCAACGACTTGAAGAGGTAAACGTTTGTGGTTATACTGAGCCAACATGCTCTCTCTAGACCTTTGCAGCCTCTGGATATTAACTGGTTTCTTCCATTGTTTACAGATAAACATGGTGGGGGAGCCATTTCTGAATGTAAATTGTGACCACTTAAGCTCATTTGATCAAGATCTGTACAGACAGCTGATCTGCTATCCTCAGGTAGGGCAAGATTTGCGTAGCTGAAACTCCCTTGTTCCTTCCGTATTCTTCTGTGATTGATAAATTGAAGTTGGTTTCCTTAAGTGTAAGCTTCATGAGTCTGAAATAAATGATTTTATAGTAGTGTGTGTGTGTATAACTGTATATAGGTCTAAAGAGGCATATGTTTTCCAAATCATCTTGCTAGACCAGTCCACACAAGTGGGTTATGTCCCCCTGCCAGCAGATGTTGGAGACAGAAGTACCAGAGGCTTCTGGGAATTCCCCTGGGACATATAGAACTACCCCTAGGGGTCGCTTTCAGTATTTCTTTGTCTCCAGCAGATGTGGATGCCGCCTTCGGCTCCTGACAGCTACCAGGAGGGTTCCCTGTCAGCAGCTTTGGAGTTTATCATACAAATCTCTGGGGAGGGAGATTCTTGCCCAGCAGATGCAAGAGGTGTTCTTGGAAATGGTTGTTCTTATACAAGTCTTAACTCCTAGCCACGAGGGTCAGTTGAGCTACCTGTCTTCCCCAGAAGGGGGGAGGGAGCCTGGTTGGGAAGACCAGTGGAGCCTGCCCAGGAGCTATCAGTACCTCTCTAAGGCACAGCGTATTTTTTATTTTGGTACACTTGTCGGCTTGTTTGTTTTTCTTTCTTTTGCTGTGCTTCTCAATCCAGTAGACAGCAAGTACTGACAGGCTCTCAGTCATCTGACGGCACAGTGAGTGAATTGCACCCCGGCCTTCCGCTCTCCTTGCAGTCGGCATCGTTCCCTTCACGTCGGAGCAACAGGACAATTTCATCAGACTGCCTCAGCCGACCTCATGGCAGCCTCCTCTGCAGCACTTCCCGCTGCTGCTGCCTTACCTTAACCGCCTGTTCTATGCATGGCAGCCATTTTGAGGTAGCCACTTAGTACATCGGAGCCCCTCTCTGGTTCGCGGCAGCCATTTTTGGAGGCGCATGGTGCTTTCCTGGGGCAGATTCTGTCTTCTCAGTGGCGGGATACGGCAGTGGGTACTTGTTAGCAAGACGGGAGTAGTTACCGGCACACAATGCCGTCAGCCTTACCGCATTGTGTGACATGCGGGTGCAAATGCAGGTATCGGGTGGACCAGCTTTGCACAGCATGCTTTGAAGACACAGGACAGTCGTCTAAGATGGGACAGCTCTCCCCAGCCCCCATGGGTGAGGCCCAGGGTCCTTGGGTGGTTTCAGCCGTACAGGATAATGAGTTTGCTCGTTCTCCTCTTCCTCTCCTATTATCTCAGACTCAGCAGCGATCTCCGCAGGCAGCACAGACATTGCAGCAGCAGCGATCTCAGCAGCAGGAGGCCACCTTTATGAGCCTCTTCAGACAGGCCTGTGAGATTTGGAATGCAGGCCAGGGGGGCGGTCCCTCAGGGCCGGCAGTCCCAGGCTCGCAGGTTTTTCCCTCAAGAAAGCGTGCCCATGATGGTCCCTTGTCAAAAGGACTGCGTGCAAAGACGGTGGCCTGGCCTTCTAGTGACCCTTAGCCCCTAGAAGAAGGCAAGCAAGGGTCCACCGCTGACTCGAGAGAGAGTGCGTCGGACCGTGAAGATGGGGAATGGTCACAGCAGGAAGACAGATGAGCTGGACCTGTCTCAGGATGTCCGGCTTTTTCGTAAGGAAGAGCTCTCCTCGTTCATCATCCAGGTAGTGGAAGCCTTACGACTCACTGGACCCCGCAGCACAGTCACAGGCAACGGACTGGCCTCAGCAGACCCTATCCTAGTAGGCATTCACAAACCCTCCAAGTCTTTCCTGTTCCCATTGGATCTTCAACAAATGGTTTCCCTGGAGTGGGGTTCTCCGGAGGCCTCATTACGCACCGTTAAGCAACTGGGTTGCCACTACAGTTGGTCCCCGGAGGACCTCGACAACTGGCTTCAATATCCCAAGGTGGACACCATTATCGTGGCTATGGCAATGCATATGACCATTCCAGTCGAGGGAGGAGCAGCTGTCCGCGATCAACAGGACTGCAAGGTTGAGAGACTGCTAAAGACTGCTATTTCCTCCTTTGCCTTGGCTCTTCAAGCCTATTCTTGCGGAGGGCTGACAGTCGTGCCCTTTTATGCTGGGTTCAGCTTCTTCCGGGTGACCCAGCAGCAGCCTGACTGGAGTCGGTCGCAGCCTTTGTAGCGGATGCCTTCTATGATTTGCTTCACTTAGCAGCATGTACAGTGGCGGCAGTAACGGTCGCACGATGCTGGCTCTGGCTGCGCCATTGGTCAGCAGATACGACCTCTAAGGCTCATTTAGCCTATCTCCTCTTTAAGGTCAAACTTCTATTTGGAGAGGATCTCGAGAAGCTCGTAAAGGATCTAGGGGAGGTTACTCTCCAGAGGACAGAGCCAGGTCTTCTACTCGACATGCTGGTTCGGCCGCTGCTTCGGGTCCTGGCTCCAGAGCGTGCTTCTGGGAAGCACGCCGCTATCGACCTAGCAAGTCAACCCAGCTGGGTGCACAGTCTAGTATAGCATATAAAGCTCAGCCCTTTCGCAGCTACCGCTGGAGTAAGTACTCCGACGTGGCCTCGGAAGTTCTCTGGCCCTGGCCGTGCCTTATGCTGACAGTCCGGTGGCCCTCTCCGGAGTACCACCAGTTGGCAGGCCGCTCTCCCTTTTCTCCGGAGAATGGGCCAAAATTTATTTATTTATTTATTTATTTAGCTGTATTTATATTCCGCTTTTCACCGGGTCAAAGCGGTCAATTGGGGGATACATTTAACACGAGGGGATATGACACACATACGTTAACCCTCCATTGCCCATGTTCCCTGTAAGTATTAAGTGGCTTGCCCAAGACCACAAGGAGTGCCTATAGGACTAGAAATCCCAGTCCCTATGGCCTGAGATTGCTGTCCTCAGGTGGGACTTGAACCCCCGGCCCTCCAGCCTGAAGTACCTTGTCCTAACCACTAGACCACTCCTCACTATGGACCAGTGGGTTCTCAAAGTTGGCCGCCATGGATATGCCTTAGTCTGCGTGGTGCCCATTCCAGAAGTCTTCCTCATGTTCCCGTGCACTTCAGCAGCCAAGCGGGCAGCAGTGCGGGCAACTCTTCAGTGCCTCTTACATCTACGGGCCATTGTTCCCGTCCTTCAGGCAGAGACAGGACTAGGACGCTACTCAATATATTTTGTCGTCCCAAAAAAGGATGGCTCCTTCAGGCCAATTCTTGACCTCAGATGCGTCAGTCGCTTCCTGCGGATTCCTCATTTCCGGATGGAAATGCTCCGCTCCATCATTCAGGCGGTGCAAACGGGCGAGTTCTTGGCTACTCTAGACCTCGCTGAGGCTTACTTCCACATTACCATCCAACGAGACCAGCAGCGGTTCTTCCACTTCACCATTTTTGGGTAAACATTACCAGTTCTGCGCACTGTCATTTGGCCTCACCACGGCCTCGCGCACCTTTTGGAAGGTGATGGTAGTCGTGGCTGCCATGCTCCATAGACACGGAGTTCATGTCAATCCCTACCTGGGCGTTTGGCTAATCCAAGCAAAGACGTGCTTGGAGGCTTGGGAGGCTGTCTCCCGAGTAGTCGGGGTGCTCGAGAGCTTCATCTGGGTTGTCAGTCAGGCCAAGAGTGTCCTACAGCCCTCGCAATCCCTCGACTTCCTGGGGGCCAGGTTCAAAACATGCAAAGGCAGGGTCTATCTTATGTCAGAATGCGTCCAGAGGTTTACCAGCCAACTTCGATTTTTTTCCTCTCGCAGCCTCAGCCACCAGCCATGGATTACCTACAAGTTATGGGGTCCATGGTGGCCACAATAGAGGCCTCATGTGTGCTAGCACCCATGGTACAGTCTCTATAGCATGTGCTCCTGTCGTGGTGGTCTCCTTTGAACCAGGCCTTCGAGGTTCAACTATAGCTCCCGCAGACAGTGCGCCAGGATCTCCAATGATGGCTATCTCCAGCCTATTTCCTGCGTGACCGCTGGAAGCCCCACAATGGCTTCTCCTCACAACCAATGCGAGCCTGACTAGCTGGGGTGCTCACTGTCATAGGCCAGATGGCACAAGGCACGTAAGATCTACAGGAAAAGCGGTGGATCATCAACCACCTCGAGGCTCGAGCAGTCCACCTGGCCTTGCTGCAGTTTCAACCCCTTCTACAGGGCCAGACAGTTTGTGTTCTTTGCGACAACGCCACAACGGTGGCTTACCTCAGCCATCAGGGGGGCACCAAGTACCGTGGCGTAGCCAGGGAGATGCTCCTCCTCCTCCCATGGGTGGAGGCCATCTTGCAAGCTCTGTCAGCCCAGGACATAACTGGAGTGGACGACGTGCAGGCGGATTTTCTCAGTCGGCACATGCTCAACCCTGGCGAATGGGAACTTGCCACTTGGGCGTTCAACAGCATTATGAGGTGGTGGGGTCGACCCAGCCTTGACCTCATGGCCTCAACAGCGAATGTGAAAGCGCCGGCCTTTTTCAATTGCCGTCGGGAGTAGGGCTCGAGCGGTCTGGATGCACTGGTACAGCCTTGGCCGAGCAACCAGCTTCTGTATTTTTTCCCGCCCTGGGTGATGATAGGATGAGTACTTCGCAGGATCAAGCAACATCTGGGCTCAGTGATACTAGTGGCCCCAACTGGTCTCGCCAACTGTGATATGCCAATCTCATGCGCCTCCTCTCCCACTTGGAATTTGCCGGGGGTTGCTGCGCCAAGGCCCCGTATTAATGGACAATCCGGCTCCTTACTCGCTTATGGCTTTGGCTCTTGAGAGGCGGCGCTTAGGACGAAAGGGCTATTCGGAGAGGGTCATCTCCAACCTTCTGAAAACCCGGTGTCCGTCTACCTCGCTGGTGTATGCCCAGGTGTGGCGCATTTTTGAGTCTTGGTGCGCTCAGTGTCTGATCTCCCCATGGCGTTCTGCCATTCCTGACATCCTTGCCTTCTTGCAGGACGGCTTCGATAGGGGCCTGGCGCTCAACTCGCACTTACAGGTAGCGGCTCTCTCACTTGTTTCCGGGGTCCCATGGCGGGGTGCTCTAGTGCTTCCCATGCGGACGTCAGCCGATTTCTCAAGGGTCATCATGTTCTCCTAAGAAGGTGGCCTGCGTCTCTGGAGATTGGTCTGCTGCCACTCTGGAAGATGGGAAGTGTCGTTCAGACGGTGGCAGTCTAGGCAACACGTCTGACCATGAATGGTCCCCTGTGGAGGATCTCGATGATGATGATGATGATGATGATGATCAGGATGACATACAGGAACGTTTGCTTATTCCACAAAGACAAACTGCTTACTCTTATTGTGCAGATTTCAGAGACGCTCGGAATCTCAGATGCGCCACACCAGCAAGAGTCCACTCTGGGAAAACCTCAGGCTATCCTGATTTTAGTGGGCATTAAGAAGCTTCCCAAGGCCTTTCCTTTGGAGTTAACAACATATGGTCTCATTGGAATGGAATTGCCCCGAGGCCACTTTACGCTCTGCAAGGTGCCTAGGCTGCTGTTATGTCTGGTCCGCGGCTGACCTTGATAATTGGTTCCGTTATTCCAAGGTGGATGCCTTGATCACAGCCATTATCAAATATACTACTAGTCCAGTGGAGGATGGTGTAGCCCTCCATGATCAGCAGGACCGCAAGGTGGAAGGTCTTTTGAAGACGGCCTTTTCCTCTTCCTCACTTGTCCTCCATGCCTCTTGTCTGTGGAGGCCTGGCCACCTGGGCACTCTTACATTTGATTCATCTTCTGGAGGATCCAGCAGCAGCAAGACTGGAATCTGTGGCAGCCTTTTTGGCAAATGCCCTTTATGACCACCTCTGTCTGGCAGCGCGCTGTGGCTTTGGCTCTTCTAGTGGTCAGTGGATTCGGCCTCCAAAGCCTGTCTCACCAAACTCCCCTTTTAAGAACAAGCTGCTCTTCGGGGATGATCTGGAGAAGCTTGTCAGAGATCTTGGGGAAGTTAAACCCCAGTGCCTGCCCAAGGGCAAGCCTAGGTCCTCTTTGTGATGCTCAGGGGCCAGGGTGCTGCTGCCTTTATCATCCACCAGATCACTTTTCTGCGATGCAAGCCACTCTTGTCCAGGCATATCTTCCTCCTCCTTCGCGACCAGTCTGTCTGGTCTCAGATCCGCCAACAGTCCTTTTGATGGCCCCGCTGATGGCCCTGAGGCCAGCTCTGGGACACTGCTGGTCGGCAGATGCTTGACCTTTTTTTTTTTTCCCCTGAGAGTGGGCCAGCATAATTACTGATCACTCAATGCTTGATTATTATTTACCGCAGCTATGTACCAGAGTGTGTGCCAAGCCCATCGAGGATGCCACCTTAGTGTCCCCATGTGGATCAGCTCTAAAATGAGTGGCGATACTCGCCACTCTTCAGCGTCTTTTGTAACTGCAGGCCATCTGCTCAGTGCTCCCTTCTGAAAAGGGTCTCTGGCAATATTCCATCTACTTTATTGTTCCCAAAAAAGGATTGCTCCTTTCGGCCTATACTAGATCTCAAGGGCATCAACCATTCTCTCTGAGTGGGCCGCTTTTGCATGGAAACGCTCAGCTCTGTCATCTTGGTAGTGTGACAGAGAGAATATCTTACCTCACTGGATCTCGCAGAGGCCTATTTCCATATCCTTATTCTCAAGAATCAAAAGTGTTTCCTCCATTTCATAGGTCTCAGCCAACACTTCCAATTGTGGTTATTGCCTTTTGGTTTGGCCACAGCGCCCTGCACCACCTCCAGATCATGGTGGTGGTAGCAGCTGCTGCCCTTCGCTGCCAGGACATCAGAGTCCACCCATATTTGGACGATTGGATCATCAGGGCAAAGTGTCTCCCGGAGACAGTTCAGGCAGGTTTGCAGGTGCTGTACTTCCTGCAGCGACTCAGCTGAGTGGTGAACCATGTCAAGAGCTGTCTACATCCCTCTCAGTCTCTGGAATTTCTAGGTGTCCGATTCAACACCAGGCTTGGGCGAGTCTTCCTCACATGCGACCGGTATCGCAGTTTTTCTAGCCCAGCTCTAAGCCTTCCTAAAGCACGTTCAGCCCCTTGTCTGGGATTATTTGCAGATTTTGGTGGAATGGCATCCACTATTGAAGTGGTGCCCTGGGCTCAAGCACATATGTGCTCGCTCCAGTGGTTGCTTATGTCCCGGTGGTCTCCCCTCTGCGAGAATTATGAGATCCAATTGTCCCTTCCTTGCTCGATGCACAACAACCTTCAATAGTGGCTCACTCCTCGCCATCTACTGTGGGGGGCATGCCATTGGAAATTCTGAACTGGACTCTGGTGATAGATGCCAGCCTCTCTGGCTAGGAAGCTCTTTGTTGCAACCAGACAACGAAGGGTTTGTGGACCTCACTGGGGATAAACACAGAGGATCTCTAAAGGAAAAATGGAGACAATTGTAATAGTTGATATGGAATGGCAGATTAGATAGACCATGTGGTCTCTTTCTGCCATCATGTTTCTATCAATAGGCTCAAAGCCCGTGTGGTTCATCTCGCTCTCTTAGCGTTTCGGCCCCTACTGCAGACTCAGGCAGTGTTTATCCTATAAAAAAATGCCACGATGGTAGCCTATCTCAACAGACAAGGGGGAATCGAGTTGCCTTGGCAGAGCAACACCTCCACGTTCTTTCTGCACAACCCATTGCGGGCGTGGAGAATGTTCAAGCCAACTTTCTCAATCTGAATGCCCTGGATTCCAGCTATTGGGAGCTTGCCCCATGAGCATTCCAGAGGATTATATGCAGCTGGGGTCAACCCACCCTCGACTTAATGGCCACCGCATCCAGTGCCAGGACGCCTGGCTCCCAGGGTCTCGATGCTCTCATCCTCCTCTGGCCAATGAGGGCACTCCTATCTCTTCCCTCCATGGCCAGTGATCGACTGCACTCTTCACCAAATTGAAACTCAACCTGGCCTAGTCATTCTAGTCTTTCTAGATTGGCTGTGATGCCCGTAGTACACCAACATGGTTCGACTACTTATGATGGATCCCCTACCTCTCGGCGCACGCAGGAGCCTACTAAGACAGGGTCCCATCTTCATGGATGACCCAGCTCCCTACTCGCTTATGGCCTGGCTCTTCAAAGGAAGCAGTTGATGCAGGTGGTCATACAGACCCTTGTCAAAGCCCCTTGACCCTCCACTTCGCTCGCTTATGCCAGGGTGTGGCATTTTTTCAAGGCCCAGTATGCTCACCATGGTTGCTCCCCTTGGAAGGTTCAAGTGCCGGGCATCCTAGCCTTTTTACAGGATGGCTTTGATAAGGGGTTTGCCCTCTTTTCTCTACAGGTTCAGGTAGCAGCCCTCACCTGTTTTCGAGGTCCCATTGCAGGCCGCTCCATTGCCTCTCATACCGATGTCAGCCATTTTCTCAGAGGCGTCAAATCTCTCCGCCCTCTGCTACACCCAGTGGTCCCTCCCTGGAACCTTACCTTGGTGCTCAACAGTATCATGCCACCCTCCTTTGAGCCCTTGAGGCATATTTCTCTCTGCAATCTGTCCTTCAAAACGACTTTCCTCGTGGCTGTGACCTCAGGGCTTGGAGCTCAGACACCCGAAAGACAGTCTTGTCAGGAACCTTATCTTATTTTTTCCCTTGAAGGAGTTTCTCTACAACCAGATCACTCCTTCATAGCCTGAAGTTCTCACTGCCTTTCATCTCAACCATACTATTGTCCTTCCTTCCTTTCCAAAGGTACGGGGCACGAGCGTGGACATCACACTCTAGTCAGCTGATGTCAAATGAGTTTTACGCTGCTACCTCAAGCAGACTGCCTCCTTTCGCAAGTCTGATTGTCTTTTTGTCCTTTTTTTCTGGTCTGTGCAAGGGCCTAGCCACTTTTAAGTCCTCAGTTGCCTGCTGGATTAAGTGCACCATCGAGTTGGCTTATATCCTCCACGAAAACACATTCCTACTGTATTGTGGGCTCATTCTACATGCGCTCAAGCGGCGTTTTGGGCAGAACAGTCATAGGTGGCCCCCTTGATTTTTTGTAGGGCAGCTAACTGGTTGACTTTGTCTTCCTTTTGTCTGCATTATCGCCTCGACCTCCAGGCACGTGAGTTGACGAGGTTTTGAGCCAAGATAGTGATGGCAGCTGTCTCTTCCCATCCTAGGGTGGGAACTGCCCACTTGTCTGGACTGATCTAGCAAGATGATTTGGAAGAAGAAATTTCACTTACTGCTTATTACCTTTCCTGGAATCCTGCTAGGCCAGTCCAGAACCCACTCCTCTCTGTCTTCTCATGGATAGCCGTCATCTCCAAGCCATATTTTACCTTGGCTGTTCATCAGCCTATTGTGCGCTGGCTGTCCTTTTTATATATAGTTGCACCTTGGTGCTGTTTCCATATCGCTATTTCTGTGGTGCATTTTTGGAACAAAGTGGTTTCCATTGCTTTTGTAGGGTTATACTGAGTGTGACCCCCTAGGGGCCCTCTCTTTTGTTTTATTTATTTATTTATCCAGATTTGTATACCACTTTCTCCTTCAATCAAAGTGGTTGGTTACACAGTTTGGGACAACATTAAACAGGGGGGCGACATGACGTACATATAGACTATAGTGGATGGAATTATCGTACATTCATGCTTGAGTAAGGAGTCTTCAGGATGTTTGGCTAAAGAATTCTATGAATAAAAAGTTTTTGAGGGATTTGAATACTAGGGCTCAGCACTGAAGCTTCTGGTACTTTTCTGTGCCCCCAACATCTGCTGGCAAGGGCACTTAATCCACTTGTCTGGACTGATCTAGCAGTATTCCAGGAAAGGAAATTAATGGTAAGTGAAATTTCTCCCTAATATATTCAGGCAAGAAATGAGGCTTGGCTTCAGTTGTACCCAGAACTTAACTTTGCTTGTATTGTGCAGGAAGTGATCCCGACATTCGACATGGCTGTCAACGAGATCTTCTTTGACCACTATCCTGACTCTATATTAGAGCATCAAATCCAAGTCAGACCATTCAATGCATTAAAGACCAGGAACATGAGAAGCCTAAATCCTGAGGGTAAGGATTTTCATGGAAGGTTCTTGCATTTTTAAAGAATTGGAGATTAATTTCTCAGGCGGTTAAAACTTTGAGTCAAGGACAACCTGGCCTTTTAGCCCATCTGGTATAGTTTTGGTCATACTGTTCCTTTCTTCTCCTATTTTCCTTCTAAAGGAAGGTAACTGTTAGCATTCTTAGGACATTGTTGGGATGGTTTTTCATTTCTGCAACATTACCCCAGGAATATCATGAGGGATGAAAATATTGCAAATTTTCATTGCATCCTTCTCCATCCTCAGTGATTCTCCTGTTTTTATTTTGAAGAAAAAACAGATGGGGAGCCATAGCGCACACAAATGTGTTTTTTTTGTGTGTTTTTTTTAATAGATCTATATGCTTTACTTTCTGTTAAACTCCATATGCTTTTCCATTTCTCCTCTCCCTTCCCTCTATCCCTGGTGTTTTTATTTGACTAATTTGTTAGATTATGACATGGGAGCTTGTCAGTCTTGTAACTGCATCAGTACAAAATATTTGTAACACTCTACTCAACTCAACACACTTTATAGCAGCATGAAGCACAAATAAAGGAGGTAACTTTGTCAAACAATTATTCATAATGTTAAAAGGCAGTTCTGGATCCCATATTATTCGTTTGGTAGATAGATAGATAGATAGATAGATATAGATATAGATATAGATATATATGTAGCTATGCAGTCGTGCACGTTAGGGCAGCCCTGTGGTTGAGTGGACGCCGGGGTCAGGGAGTAGAGAACATACGCTATGCCGTCTTCTCACACGCCAACAAGAAACCAGCGTCACATTCCTTGGGGATCTCAACCTCCCATCCATACCCAAAAAGCTACCCTCTGCCTTTGCTCAAGCCATTAACAATCGTCAATTCACCCAAATTGTTAACCACCCTACTGGCAACAAGGGAAGCATGCTAGACCTCGTTTTCCTCCCAACCCACCTAGCAAACAATCCTGACCTTTCACCCTTGTCAATCCAGCCTTTTCCATGGTCTAATCATCACCTGCTAGAATTTTCACTGACATCTCCTAACAATCCCACCCACATGCCGGACAATGACGTTACCCACAGAAAATTCCGTTCATTTGACAGTCAAGCCTTCATCAAAAAGATCCTCCCAAGCCTAGAGTCCCTTGAAGAAAGTAATCAGATTGAAGCCAGCATAAGCACTTGAAATACTATAACTGAAATAGCACAAGCACCTTCAAAGGCAAGCACGTGTAACCGATAGAAAAAGACCCCATAGTACTCCACCACATTAAGGGACTTGAAGCGCAAACTAAGAAGAATCGTGCGCAAATGGCAAAGAACCGTGGACCAGAATACAAAAATTACCTATCTTGAAAAATCTCAAGGTGAAACAGGAGTACCACACCAACCTAATAAAAGCAGCAATCAACAGATCCAGGGACCTCTTCGACATAGTGAAAACCTTGACAAAAAGAAACCACTCTGTCCAGAACATATTACATCTCACCCCCCTGTAGATGGCAAATTTACCTGCAAGCAAAATACGTCTCAAACAGCTACTGTAAAACAAATCTTCCCACACACAACTCAAAATAACAGTCCCATGGACCACATTTGAACACATTAATTACGAACAGTTGGATAAAATCATCAACTCTGTAAACACTACAACATCTCCCCTAGACCCTGCCTGGTTTCATGGATAAAAATAACACCACACCTTTTCCCAGTAATTGCAGAAATAGGCTATTTATTTATTTATTTAACAATCACTTATATACCGCACTTTCCCAATGATCAGGTGCGGTTTACAAAAAACAAGTTAAGGGACAGATCAAAGATCTGTGTGTTTACATGGAACATCATTGAACTATGTACAATAGGCCTGAGCCTTAAACAAAACATATTAAGTTATATTTGAAACTGAGATCTAAGTACAATACAACCAGAAAATGGTTAGACTCCACGATAGCTCACATTACTGCTGTTTTCCCGTACCACCTACATGAATACACGCACAATATCCATTCGAGTTTAAATATTGTATATAGTTAAAGTATATATATAGTATAATGTTGACTGTACATAGTTATCCCTGTTATTCCATGTTATATATTCCCTTGTTCTCTGTAAACTCAATGTTACCTGTATGCATTGCAGTATATTTCGTTCAATGTACACCACGCTGTTTTTAATAGCGCGGTATAGAGGAGATGTTAAATAAATAAATAAATAATAACGAAAAACTAAACAATAAACTAAATAACTATATACAGAATATAATGTTTATGCTATGTAAAATCACCTAGTGTTAGATGGACTAATTGTGATAAGTTAGGATGAGAAATTGCCGGAAAGGGGTAAAGAATGCCGGAATAAAGGGGAGTGGAAAATTTAAGTTAAAGCTATTTCCTTTTCGTTCCTCTAGTCCAGTCCCGGAACCATAGAGTTTAGAATCTCCTCCAGCAGCCTTGGAGACTGAATGACATATCACAGCTCTTCTCTCTCTGGTATAAATAGGCAAGGACCGCCCCCTTCCACCAGTACTTCAATCTCCAAGCAGCTGAGGAGATTCTGGGCCTAGGGATAGGCCCAGCACAAATAGGCAGAGCTAGGAATTTTTTCTTTGTTTTCCTTTTCTAATTCTTGATGGTTTTTTGTTTGGTTGCCTTTCTAAAATAAATAGCCACTTTTTTCTTCCCTCTGGCTCCAGTCCTGCTTCCTCCTTTCTCCCTCAATTTTCCCTCTCGTGGGGGGGGGGGCTGCCCCTTGGTGAGAAGGAGCAGCTTTACAGAGCAGAAGAAGTAGCCTCCCTGCTCCCGAACCCACAAGCAAGGGTGAGGAGCAGGTGGAAGGCTTAGCCCCGGCCATCTCTAAGGGACAGTGAGATTGGTGGTGGGAGCACCGTCGGAGCCGAAGCCACGAGCAGGCTGAGCTCCGGCGCGTGTCTGCCTCATTGCAGCACCTCGGGTTGAAGCAGGGAACTGTAAGTAGGTCTCGCCGACTTTAACAGTGTTTTTTCTTTCTTTTTGAATTTTCTTTTACTTGTTTCTTGGAGGGGAGTTGAGAGGGAAGTCCCTGCCTCAGCGGGGGATCTCATAAAGGAGTTCTTTGCCCTCCGGACACTTTTTTGCTGCACTGGAAAAGTCCCGGCAGCCATTTTGAAAACCGCGTTTTTTTTATAGCGGCTTTTTGGAAGCGTTTTAAGCCTCGTTTGCTGCAGACCTGCTATAGGCTCATCAGGCACTTACAGAGCGTTGGCCTGTTGGAATAAAAAAAAAAAAAAGAGAAGTTCAAAGGGAAACGAGCTATGTTGTACTTTTCCCTTATTGAAATATTGAGCAGGTGTATCTAGGCTGTTTTTTGCAGGGCTCCAACCCGGAGAGAGCCCTCCCTTCCGGGGCTGGCGGTCAGGGCCAGCGGGGGGGAGGGGGAGTTCCCGGGGTGGTTTAGAGCAGTTCTTTGAGGCGGCTGCTATGCCTGCAATTCCACGCTGTCTAGTGTGCGGCAGGAAGAAAAGTTCAGTGCTGGAATCAGGAGTCTGTGTCCCTTGCTCCCTAGAGGCGCAGCATAGGGACGGAAAGCCGGGACAGCCCCTAGCAGGCCGGAAGGCTATTCGTACAGGCGCTGAGGCACTGTTATCTCCGTCTCTAGATCCTGAGGAGCCAGTGCCGGGGCCCTCCTCGGGCGGCGGCTCCGCCAGGTCACAGGAGCAGGGACAGGTGGGGGAGGCGACCGGGATTCCACCAAACTTCGTTGCCTTGATGCAGCAGGCTTTTGCCTTCCTTCAGCCCATGATGTCGGCTCTTCCTCACGGACCCCCGAGTCAGAAGCGCTCGGCCTCTCTGGTCGGTTCGGGGAACTTTGCTCCGGTGGCTAAAAGGTGTAGGGCCACTTCGGAGGGTCCCGCGCCTTACCTCGCTGATGACCTGAGCGAGGGGAACGCCAAAAAGGGAAGAGTTCTCGGAAGATGAGCTGGAAGACGGAGAGTTGCCTGACTCGGAGCAGCAGTGCTGGGTAGTCAGAGTCTTTCGGTGTGAAGGGCTTCCAGCTTTGGTTTCAGAGACGCTAAAGACACTAAACCTGCCTTCCAGCGAGGAAGCAGCGGAAGAGACATTAGAAGATCTGCTGTTGCAGGCGGTGCGGACATCCCAGAGTGTTTCCCCTCCATAGGGTATTTCGGAATATGATACAGGAAGAATGGGATTTGCCAGAGGCGGCCCTGAAGAGGGGGCTAGAGCGTTGGCTCGCCCTTATCCGCTCGCGAACCGCGATAGGGAGCTGTTTCATTCTCCAAAGGTAGTTGCGGCGGTATCGGCGGTCACTCAGAAAACCACAATTCCCGTGGAGGGGGGACCGCAGCGCTGAAGGATGTTCAGGACAGGAGGTTAGACACTCTGTTGTAGCAGGTGTTCGATGTTTGCGCGCTGTCCATGCAGACCGGCTTCGGTGTCACGTGGCTGTTTGAGGTGGTCCCAGAGGTTGCAGGAGACCATCTGGAAGGGCAGCTTGAAGATGCCACGTGACTGGAGTCGGGAACCGCATACTTAGCGGATATTCATTCTGATCTCCTCCGTGGCTTGGCTAAGGGGATGGTCTCCGTAGTAGCAGCTCGGAGGTATCTGTGGTTGAGAACCTGGTCGGCGGACAGTTCGTCTAAGGCTCGGCTTAGCAAGTTACCCTTTGGGGGTATGCTTTTATTTGGGGAGGATTTAGATACGTTGGTCCAGGACCTCGGGGAGTCCCAGGGGGGACGTCTCCCAGAAGACAAGCCGAAGCAGGGCCGCAGTTCTGCGGGATTCAGGGAGGTTCCGAGAGACTTTCGTAGTTTTCGTTCTCCCCGTTATGGACAGTCCCAGCGGGGAAAGTTCCCGCTTAGGGGTCAGGGGTTCGAGGATTCAGGGGAGCAGGCCGGGGGTTCGCTTCTTTCCAGTCCTCGGCCACAAAACAGACACAATGAGAAGGCGGGTTCAGAAGAGGGTAGTTCCCAGGGGAGGTCGGTTGCGGGAGTTTTACCCTGCCTGGGTCCGAATTAAGTCAGATTAGTAGGTCCTAGAGGTCATTCGAGAGGGGTACGTATTAGAACTCCATCGACCCGTCCTAGGTTCCTTTGTCCATTCTCCCTGCTCAGCCCTGGGCACAGGCAGGCAGTCCAGGACACGCTACAGCGGCTGCTGCAGCTTGAGGCGGTGCTGCTGGTGCCCGCGGAGCAGTGCGGTTCCGGTCGCTACTCCATCTATTTCGTAGTGCCAAAGAAGGAGGGCACATTTCGCCCGATCCTGGCTCTGACAAGGGTGAACCGTTGTCTCCAGATTACCCATTTTCGGATGGAGACCTTGCGTTCCGTGCTGGCAGCGGTCCGGACCGGGGAGTTCCTGACGTCGTCAGATCTCACAGATGCTTACCTGCACATCCCGATTCGGCAAGAGCATCAGAAGTGGCTGAGATTTGCGGTACCCATGGGACATTTCCAATTTCAAGGCTGCCCTTTGGGCTGGCAACGGCGCCACGGATGTTTCCCAAGGTCATGGTGGCGGTGGCGCTCCGCAAAGAGGGAGTACTGGCGCACCCATATTTGGACGATTGGTTGATCCAAGCGAAGTCGAGAGAGGACAGCTCGGCAGCGACGGCCCGGGTGGTCCAGATGTTCGAAGGCCTGGGCTGGGTAGTCAACTTTGCAAAGAGCAGGTTGGTACCATCGCAATCCCTGCAGTACCTTGCGGCGCACTTCGAAACAAAGCAGGGGAAGGTGTTCCTGCCCAGGGCCCGGGCTTTAGGTCTGCGACAACTCGTCAGGCGTTTCTTTTCGAGTCCGGCTCCAACAGCATGGCAGTACCTGCAGTTGTTGGGAACAATGGCAGCCACGATAGAAGTGGTTCCGTGGGCCCGAGCACACGTGCGGCCGTTACAGGCAGCGCTCCTCCGGCGTTGGTCGCATCAGTCGGATGTCCTATCGCAGAGGTTAGTTTGCCCTCAGAATGTGCGTCACGAGCTGCGATGGTGGTTGAGAATGGAGAATATGGAAGCCGGCATGCCACTGGACCGCCGTCCTGGGGACTGCTCACGACAGACGCGAGCCTCCTGAGTTGGGGGGGGCTCATTGCGAAGGCAGGTTTGCCCAGGGTCGTTGGTCTCAGGAGGAGACGTCTCGGTCCCTCAACAGGTTGGAGATGAGAGCGGTGTTTCTGGCGCTACCGGAGTTTCAGGACACTCTCAGTCGGGAGGCGGTCTGAGTCTTGTCAGACAATGCGACAACGGTGGCCTACATCAATCGGCAGGGGGGCACAGGAAGTGCTACACTGGAAGCCGAAGCGGGTCAGCTGTGGGTGTGGGCCGAACACAATCTCCAGGCTCTCGCGGCTCAACATGTGGCCAGCGTAGACAATCGCGAAGCGGATTTCCCCAGTCGTCGCAGAGTAGACCCCGAGGAGTGGGTGCTACATCCGGGGGTGTTTGCTCTTCTGGTGAGGCGCTGGGGAGTTCCGGTAATGGCTCTCATGGCGAGCTTCGAGTCAGCTCAGGTAGCAAGGTTTTTCAGCAGGCGCTGGGAACGGATGTCAGAGAGGCTAGATGCATTAGCGAAAAGGTGGCCAGAGGGAGTTCTCCTTTATGTTTTTTTTCCACCTTGGGCCCTCATGGGCAGGGTGGTGCAGCGCATTGGGAGACATCGCAGTTGGGTGATTCTGATCGTGCCCGATTGGCCCTGAAGGCCGTGGTATGCAGATTTGGTACGGCTGTTAGTGGACAATCTGTGGTAGTTACCGCAGCGGGAGGAGCTCCGTTGCGCATGCCCTAGGTGAGTCGGTTCTCGTTTACGGCTTGGCTCTTGAACGGGCTAGGATGACAGCTAAGGGTTATTCTGAACTGTAATGCAAGCCATGACGCTCCCACATCTGGACTACTGTAATATATTATACCATGGACTTCCAGCCACACAGACGAACCCCCTCCGAACAGCATTGAACACCACGGCGAGAATCATTCAGGGAGCAAAGAAGACCGACCACATCACCCCGATTTTGAAAGACCTACACATACTCCCCCTCGAAGCAAGGACTAAATACAAAGCCATCCTACTCACCCACAAAGCCATACATCAAACGCGAAACTCCCAACTTCACACCCTACTGTCTCGACCAGCTCACGGCAGAACCACCAGACAAGCCTCCAGCAACTCCCTCACCATCCCTCACAAAAGAACCAAATACTCGCAACGGACCTGCAATCGAGCCTTTGAACTGTATGCTCCATCCTTATGGAAATCTCTACCGAACTGTCTCCGAAATAACACCGATTTACTATCTTTTAGAAAGCAGCTGAAAACCATCCTGTTTCAGGAATACCTCAACATGACTCCCACCAAAAAGCGAAATAACCTCTGATCTCTCCCACCATGACCACCCAACTCAAACTATACTAACACAACCATGTCCAAAAATCTGTCAAGTCCAAAGTCTGTCCTATGTCTTATGTTGAAATCATCAATGTAGCCTCCCCGGTGCACCCCTACACGTAAATTCCCCCCCCCCCCTTTTTATGTAACGCCGCCGGTGAAAAGCGGGATATAAATACAGCTAAATAAATAAATTAAATAAAAATAAATTTGGCGGCGGTCATTTCTACCTTGCTAAAGGCACGCAGGCGTTCCACCTCGCTGGCGTATGTCCGGGTCTGGAGGATCTTTGCAGCTTGGTGTGTGGAGCGTAATATTCGGCCGTTGAGGGCTTCGATTTCACAGGTCCTTTCCTTTTTGTAGGATGGAGTGCGGAAGGGATTGGCGGCCAGTTCCTTGCGAGTGCAATTGGCGGCGATTTCCTGTTATAGGGGGAAAGTGCTTGGTCAGCCGGTAGGATCTCACAGTGACATTAGGCTTTTTCTGAGAGCTGTCCTGCTGCTTCGTCCGTTGGTACGCTGTTCGGTGCTGACATGGAAGCTGAATCTGGTATTGGAGGCTTTGCTTGAGCTACCGTTTGAGCCGCTAAGCATCGCCACCCTGAAGGATCTCGCGTTAAAGAAGGTATTTCTGGTAGCTATTTGTTCCACAAGGAGGATTTCGGAGTTACAGGCTTTATCCTGTAGGGCACCTTATTTGTCTGTCTTCCATGATAAGGTTGTGCTACACTCAGTGCCGGACTTTCAGCCGAAGGTGGTCTCGGCCTTTCATGTCAATCACGTGGTGTCGCTTCCAGTATTCTCTAAGCAGCAAAAGGAGAAATCGGAAGGCAGGTTACATCCCCTAGATGTTCGGGTTCTTCGGAAGTATCTTCGGCGGATGCAGCCATTTCGGAAGACTGACAGATTGTTTGTGGCTTTCGGGGGGCCGCGGAAGGGTGAAGCGGCAGCGAAAGCGTCCATTTCTAGATGGTTAAAGGCTGCTGTTGCGTCGGCTTACCTTTTGAAAGGTAGGGTAGTTCCAGAAGGTCTCGGAGTGCACTCGACCAGGGCGCAAGCGTCGTCGTGGGCGGAGTACAGTTCGGTTTCGGTCGCAGACATTTGTAGAGCGGCGACTTCATCATCGTTGCATTCATTCTCGAAGCACTATCGGTTAGATGTGCAGGCGGCGGAGGACGTTTGTTTTGGCTCAGCGGTGCTTCAGGCTGGGTTTTCTGGTCCCTCCCGTTGATGTGCACTGCTCTGTTACATCCTCTATGGTTCCGGGACTGGACTAGAGGGACGAAAAGGAAGAATTAATTAGACTTACCTGTTAATTGTTGTTCCTTAAGGAACTCTAGTCCAGTCCCGGACCCCTCCCAGGGTAGGGTATGCAGCCTGAAGGTGTTGTCCGTTGTATCATAGTAAAAGGGGTCAAATTGGAGAGGATGTCTCCGGAAGAGGAGTGGGGTTCCGGAGGACGCGGAGTGGAGCCACAATGGGAACCCCGCAGAAGCGCGGTTTTGTTTCTACGTTTTTGGCATTTCTACAACGTCCTTCGTCGAAGAGAAGGTTAGAATATGCACAGGTTTTTAGATTCTAGCCAAAGTTTATTTAGTTTATCTTGTTCTTTATCTACTTATTTGTTGCTCTGCTGAGTGGCTTTGTCAATAGGTACTGGTGGAAGGGGGCGGTCCTTGCCTATTTATACCAGAGAGAGAAGAGCTGTGATGTCATTCAGTCTCCAAGGCTGCTGGAGGAGATTCTAAACTCTATGGTTCCGGGACTGGACTAGAGTTCCTTAAGGAACAACAATTAGCAGGTAAGTCTAATTCTTTGTCTTTCTTGGTAGGGGCCTTCGTTGACATTTGTTATTCGTTTTCTAATTTTAGATGCTTGTTTTAGTGACTTTCAGTTAGGGATCTGAGGAGTTGTTAGCTATCCATTTTCATTTTGGGAGAAGGAGTATGTCATGGGATCAAAGTGTGATGTAAAAAGGTGGGTTTTTAGCTTCTTTCTGAGTTCCTTAATTTCTGTTACTGCTGTAATTTCCTCAGGAAGGGAGTTCCATAGGGTGGGTGCTGCATGGGAGAATGCCTTTTTGTTGGTTATCTTTTTAGCTTTTGTGAAGTCTTTCGGGGTTATTTTGTTTGTATAGCCTTTCCTGTGTACTATTTTATTAGAGTCCTTAGTAATAAGCTTACTTAGCGTTGGTGGAACCATGTTATTTAATGCCTTGAAGGTAGTTATAATAGTCTTATAGTTTATCCTGCATTGTATTGGTAGCCAGTGTAATTTAGCTAGTATAGGTGTTATATGTTCAAATGTTTGAGACTTCATTATGATTCTAGCTGCTGCATTTTGTGCTAGTTGGAGTCTTTTTTTAATGTTTTGTTTTGATGTACCTAGCAGAATTAAATTGGCAAAGTCAAAATGAGGTGTGATTGCCTGAATTATGCTCATAAAGTCATGTATATGGACAAGTGGGCGAAGTTGCTTTAGTATTTTGAGCTTGAAAAAGATTTTTTTCGTTGTGTTTCTAATGTGCAAGTCCAAACTGAGATGCATATCAAGGATGACGCCTAGATATTTCACTTCATTTTTTATTTTAATGTCTTGATTTTGAAGTGTGATGTGAGATGGGGGAATGTATGATTGGTCTTTCGTTACTATTAGTATGTCTGTTTTTGAGTGGTTGATATGGAGGTTGTGGTCTTTTAGCCATGTTATTTCATTGAAGCACTCGTTTAAAAGTTGTATTGGTATGCAAGGGATCGTGAATGGAATGTACATCATGTCATCCGCATATAGATGATAGTGGACATTGAATTTTTTAAAGATATTGCAAACTGGTTGAATATATATATTAAAAAGGAGGGCTGAGAGGGCTGATCCTTGGGGGAGACAGATTACCTGGTTGAATGTGTTTGATGTTTGGGTGCTGATTCTTACTGTTTGTGTTCTATTGGTTAGGTACGAAGCAAACCATTTGAGTGCGGTAGATTTAATTCCTATTTGTCTGAGTCTATTGAGCATTAGGGTGTGATGTACACTATCGAAAGCAGCAGAGATGTCTATGAATAGGAGGATGAATGCCTGTTTAGAGTTATCGATTCCTCTCATAAGAGTGTCGAAGAACCGCTAGAAGCGTTTCGACTCCATAGTAGGGACGAAATCCGTATTGTTCATCTAGGGGGGCTGAGACATCCATGTATCCCTGGGTTTGAGTTTGGATGACCTTTTCTATTATTTTGTCCATGAAGGGTATGCTTGATATAGGCCTATAGGAGTTCGGTGGTGATTTGTCGAGGGTGCCGTTTTTAAGTATAGGGTGGATTTTTATTTTTTTTTTTATTTTTTTTTTTTAAATTTTAGCTGTATTTATATCCCGCTTTTCACCGGGTCAAAGCGGTCAATTGGAAGATACATTTAACACGAGGGGATATGACACACATACGCTAATACTTACAGGGAACATGGGCAATGGAGGGTTAAGTGGCTTGCCCAAGACCACAAGGAGTACCTATAGGACTAGAAATCCCAGTCCCTCCGGCCTGAGATTGCTGTCCCCAGGTGGGACTTGAACCCCCGGCCCTCCGGCCTGAAGTACCTTGTCCTAACCACTAGGCCACTCCTCCCCTTTGTGCATGTTTTAGCGTAGGTGGTAAATACCCTTGTTGTAGTGAGAGATTGATTATGGGAAGAATGAAGGGGGAAAGGATAGAAAGGGTTTTCTTTATCCAGGTTACTGGACATGGATCTAGGTAAGAGGTTGTAGTGTTAAGGTTTGATATGATATTCTTGAGTGCGTCTTTGGTTAGAGGAAGGAAATATGACCAATCATTTGAGTGATCATATGTATGCTCATGGCATTGTTTAATTGTAGGCTTTGGTGAGAAAGATTGCTGTTTTGATTTGTTTATATAGTGGTTAGCTAAAGACTGGGCAGATATGTCTGTAATGCTATTAGTAGAGTTGTATGTGTTATTCGTTAGGTCTTGAACAATGTTAAATAGTTCCCTTGGTCTATTTATTGAATTAGTTAAAATCTGTCAAACAAGGTCTTTTCCCAGCCCCACTCCATCAACTGTCGATTCGCCCCATCTTAAAGAAACAGAACCTCAACCCATGCACCCCAGGCTCATATAGACCAATATCCAGCATTCCCTTATTAGTGAAGATTATAGAAAAGACAGTACAAACACAATTAAAAGATCACCTTGACAACCATGCACCACTTGACTTACACCAACACGTGCTCTGACCAAAATATGGCACAGACCTTACTCACCTCTCTTCTCAACGCCATAAACGCTGGCACAGAACAGACGTCACAAGGATA
Organism: Ichthyophis bannanicus; assembly: GCA_033557465.1. Classification (NCBI taxonomy): domain Eukaryota; kingdom Metazoa; phylum Chordata; class Amphibia; order Gymnophiona; family Ichthyophiidae; genus Ichthyophis; species Ichthyophis bannanicus. Next base: position 1,459,069,184 of record CM066031.1, read on the forward strand.
TGTACTTCTCTTTCTTGATATCTCAGCAGCGTTTGACACAGCCTCTCACCAACCCCTCCTCAACAGACTACACGACATTGGAATACAAGGCGACATCATAAAATAGTTCCACTCCTACTTATCAGAATGAATATAACAAGTGAAAACTGGTCCTCAAATATCCCTACTGTACTTCCTACACTTAGGAGTACCACAAGGCTCAACACTCTCTCATCAGTATTATTCAACATGTACATACAACCCCTATGCAACATCATTCAAAGTCACAATGTCCAATATCAGATTTATGGAGACAATATCACAATTTATGCCCCCTTCTGTACAACTACAGCAACCTACTCCTCCCTAGACACATGCTGCTTAGATATGACCAAATGGCTACAAGATTACAACCTTACCATCAACTACAATAAGACCAAAATCCTGCACGTTGTAAGAGACCCCACCTTCAAGCCACCAGCAACAATGAACCTGAACTACAAAACTATCACAGTCAAGACAGATGTTAAATACTGTTTGGCAGCAGTTGCTGGATCATTATCTTGTTTGAGGAAATTAAAGGACAAGATGGCTCGTGTGCATAAACGGTAGTTACGCACAACATGCCTCTCAGGGAGTCCATCGAGTGCTGCTGTTCAGAATAGATATGTCTGCAGGGCCTCATGATGAGGGATTGAGCTTGTACCTCCTCATCCTCCTCTCTCAATCTCAGGTCTCTGTTCTCCCTATTTCTTTAGTGGCTTTGCTGCTTGCTTGAGCTAACCAAAGGATAAGAAGCAAGACCTTTCTTCTTGAAGTTTATATGCTGAAAGATACATGCCGAAGTTGTTATACACACCAAAGTTAACAGTTCAAAGCACTCATGCTGAAAGTGTGGCTTGAGACGTTCAAGAATTTTACTTCACCTAATAACTAGAGATAATGGCGCTCTTTAATTTTATGCCTGATTGGGCAATCCTCTTGTGCTTCTCTGCATTGGGTGCAAACCTTTGTTAACATACTATTTGAATATGCACAGTTCATTTACGTATCATTTAATTATGCTCAGCATTCTATGTGTACATATTTTGTTTCCTTGCTGCTTGCTTGTTCATCAATCTCTTTTCTGCATTTGGCATGGTGGAATTTGTGTGTATAAGTTGTGCACAGAAAGGCCATGCTAGTCTTTCTGCATGGTCTGTAAGTCTGCACCTGAGGCAATGGAGGGTTAAGTGGCTTGCCCAAGGCCACAAGGAGCATCACTGGGATTTGAACCCTGGTCTTTGTGGTTCTAGGTTGCTGCCTTAACCACTAGGCTATTCCAAGAAGGTATCGGAGTAGGTTAATGGTGGAGCTCTTTTTTTTTTTCCTGGGTTCTAATTTTTCTCTGTTCTTTTTTTCAAATGCTGGGAGGGTCTGTAGTATCTGAAGGTGTGTGGGGGGGGGGGGTTTCACAGAGCTCCAGGCCCTCATGGTTGAGTTTTTGTAGAACTGTGTTTCATTCCATCTGCGTTGTTAAAGAAATACCTAGTGAAGTACTGACTGCACAGGACCTTGAAAAGGTGATGTCATCAGATTAGTAGTTCTCAGTCTCCATCTCCTGGTAGGAGAGCAATAAACCCTTTGCTTTTTACACTGGGGCAGCGAATGACACTACTACTTCAATAGAAATGTCTGGGGGAGGGGGATTGCAAGGAGAAGAGAAATGTCTTGGTAAGAGATGGCCGATTCCATTCTTGCCCAGTTTAAGGATAACCTCGAAAGTTCATTTATTTATTCAGGTTGTCTTTGAAACCAGGCTTGTTCGTAGGGCTTGTGGAGAGAACTTCTTCATAAAGTATATTTAGAAATGATGCTGTCATTGTGATCCTGACTGGAGTGCATCTGCTATTACGTGCAGATATTGACCAGCTGATAACCATCAGTGGAATGGTGATCCGGACCTCGCAGCTCATTCCAGAGATGCAGGAAGCATTCTTCAGGTGCCAGGTGTGCTCCTTCAGCACGCGGGTGGAGATAGACCGGGGTCGTATCTCCGAGCCAGCAGTGTGCAAACACTGCAACACAACACACAGCATGGCACTGATCCACAACCGCTCCATGTTCTCCGACAAACAGATGGTGCGTAGTGCTCCTAGTCAAAACTGCAGAGGGGTTTTAAGGCTATAAGACTAGCTAGTAGATGACATCAACATGCTTTGGCATTTTTTGAACTGGTTCTTAAGTCTCCTCATTTTTTTGTGTCCTAATAACATTTTTACTTGCTTTTGAAATAAAATTCAGTATCTCGTTTTATTCAAACAGTACTCTTTGTTCTGAAAAATCTTAGTTGCTGCTTCAGCTGTTTCTGCCCTTATGTCTATTGGTGCTATGATGAGGACCAGCACAGCAGCATTTCTTGTTTAGTCTGATCCAGCTCAGTTTGTTAGGGACATTTTCAAACACTTCACACATGATTATCCACCAAGATATGAAAGAAAAATTAATATCTTGATAAACTTTTAATTGCTTGCTGAATTTCATAAGGAATTGTTATTACTAGTTTGAACAACATCTCCTTGCTTAGATATGATTCTGGTCAGAAGTTTTTCGTAAAATACGTGCATGATTTGACCTTTCTTTGTATGTGTATCAGATCAAACTGCAGGAGTCTCCTGAAGACATGCCAGCAGGGCAGACCCCTCACACTGTAGTCCTCTTTGCACACAATGACCTTGTTGATAAAGTACAGCCTGGTGACAGAGTCAACGTTACAGGTAAGATAAGCATTTATTGTGTAATTCACAAGTAAGCCATATCTCAGCAAGCATTACATAGGCACATTTCAATGTGCCCCCCCCCCCAAAAAAAAAAAACAAACAAACTTCTAAGCACATCTTAATATAGTGTCTGTACATTTGACCCCTTGCAATCCAGTAATTATTTTTTTATTTATTTAACCTGTTTTTTATACCGCCTTATCCTTAAAGTGGTTTATATTAAACTCAGAACATGAACAGGATACATTTATAATTAAAATTGTGATTCTGAGAGATTGAAATCATATTTATCTCCTCGTATTTGTTTATTTAACAACTTTTTTATATCATTTTTCTGCTGGTCAAAACTGTTTACATGGAACATGGTGCAATACAGAGAACTTTAGGTGCAACAGTGGTTACATATAACATCTTGAACATGGCTATCAGGGTTTAACTATGTATATAAGGGGGGAAGGGATTATATAGAGTTATATGGGAATTGTCTTGGTGGGTGCAGTATGTCTGGGGCAAGCTGGATTACATTGGTAATGAGGGGGGCAGTTTGGCAGTGGTATCTTGGAACATGTTCTTTGAGGGTTTCATGGAGTTGAGGTAGAAGGGTCTATGTTAGATTGAGAAAGTCTGTGTTGAGTAGAGCTCTATGGGGGTTCTGTGCCAAAATGCTCTTGGAAGCGGTAGGTTTTTAACTTCTTTTGGAAATCTCCAATTGACTCCATGTTCCTTAGAGTGGGAGGTAGTGAGTTCCAGAGAGCAGGTGTGTACATAAAGAATGCTCTTTTTTGCATGCGTTTTGTTTAATCTCGAGGAACAAGCAGGAATGTAGTCTTCACATATGGGTATCGTCGGTACCGACGGAGCCTGCGCGGGAACGCTCCCCAGCGTCCAATTAGAAAGCTTTTGGGAGCATCCCACAGCGCCTGCGTGCTGCCTTCCCGCCTTTCCCAACTGCCTCTCTCCAGTTCTTCGTTTTCTGCGGAGCCAGCAGGTCGTCGTCCCTGTCACTGCAGAAATTTCTCCTTATTGCCCTTCTTTTTTGTGGACGCGTCTGCCTTCCTCGACACTTTACCGGTACTGCCAGTTTTTCTTTCTTTTCTTAAAAAAAAAAAAAAACTTTTTTCCATGTGCACGCGCCTTTTTGGGCCTTAGGCCCAAAGATTCCTCCACAATGGGAAAAACCCTCTTCGGGTTTCAAAAAGTGCACCAAGTGTGGCGGTACCATCTCCGTCACCGACACCCATGAGTGGTATCTAAAATGTCCACTCCATCACGGAATGTATGGCCTGTGCCATGATGTCTAAAAGAGGTCAGCAGAACCGAGCTGCTAAGCTCTGTACCCTGTTTCCCTCTGATGCAGCCTCGGTGGCATCGATGTCTTCTAGGGCTTCCTCTTCCTCCCGTGGATATCAGGTAACTAAACACAAGTCTAGCCGGTCCTCAAAGGGTAGATCTCCTTCTAAGCATCGAGATGAGTTTGGCATTGCCCTTGAGGATTCTGCACTGGCAAAATTGCCCGGCGGGAGGCTTCGGCTTCCAAAGCAGCATCGGGGCTCCAGGACATTCTCGAGGCCTCAACCTCGGCAGAACCACTGGTGCCATGCTCTGGGGTACCGGCTGTTTTCTCCGGTACCGACATCCAGGCATCGGCAGCGTCGATAGACCAGAGATTCCTGGCTATTGAACGCAGTCTGGCGGCTCTCCTAGCGGCATCGACACCCTCGGAACCGCATCAGACAGTTCAACCGGTACCGGTATCGGTACTGGTACTGATAGCATCAGCATCGACAAAGGTGTCCACATTGCCGGCACCCAGTCATGCGATGCCCTCCGGTACTGATACCTCTCGGTACTGACTTTGGTCGGTACGGGTTTTGGGCTCTTCAAGAGCATCAGGACAGACGGTACTTTGAGTCCTCAGAAGAATCTGAGGATTCTGACAGTTCTGTCGATGCAGGAATACTTCTTCCAGAGGAGCCTTCCTCCCCTAAGCGCAGGATGTCTCCTCCAGAGGATATTTCCTTTCAGGACTTCATCAGGGAGGTGGCTTGAGGTCTGTCCATTACTGTGGCCCCTGAATCAGAGCCCAGAGCAAAGGAGTTGGAAATTTTACAGTATCCCAAAGCTCCTAAATAGGCAGCTACTCTATCCATTCATGAGATCTTGCATTATCTCATGCTAAGAATGTGGGAGATGCCTCTTAACACCTTTCCTCACTCTCGTAGACTGGATACTATGTATCGAGTCCCTCCTTGTCCTGGTTTCCAGAAGACTCAGCTTCCTCACCACTCTGTTGTAGTGGAATCAGCTATGAGAAGGATCAGGAGGGCAAGGAGGCATGCCTCTAATCCTCCAGGACGCGAGTGCAGAACTTTGGATGCTTTTGGACGTCAGACTTTCCAAGCTTCCATGCTTTCTGCCAGGATCAGTTCCTATATTTTATATATGGGAATGTTCCTGAAGGAAGTTACAGGGGATTTAGAGGTTTTGAGCCGCCTCTTCCTGAGGATAAAAGACAGGATTGTCTCATATTGGTCAAACATGCCCAGGATGTTTCTAAATTTGTCAACCGTGCAGCTTTTGACTGTTTTGAGTGCATAAGCAGAACCTCTGCCATTGCCATAGGTGCACGTAGAATTGCCTGGCTCCAGGCATCTGATTTGGAGCTCTGGGTGCAAGACAAACTGGTCAATATTCCTTGTACTGGTGAAAACCTGTTTGGTAAAGATTGGCAAGAAAAGGCCAATGAATTGGATGCTGACAACTCCACTTTGGATAGGCTATCCAAAGCCACAGCTGATCCTGCAAGAAAGAAGTCTTTCAAGAAGCCTTTCTTCTTAAAAAAAGAAGAGGTTTTATCCCTCTTATTCCCAGCAGGGACGTTGTACAGGTCAGCCTACCGGGAAGGGTCAGCAACCATCTAAACAAAGGAAAGCAAAGACTGCTAAGCCTCAAACGTCTCAGCAGTCTCAGCCTCCACAAGGCCTTTGACTTTCATCTAGAGAACTTAGCCTTCCTGGCCCTCAATGGACCAGAGCCTTCCACCATCCCAGGAAGGTTATGTCACTTTGCTCCCAGGTGGGAGCAGATAACAGCAGAGCAGTGGACACTCTCCATTATAAGAGAGGGGTACAAGCTGCACTTCCTGTGCATGCCCCCTTCCACCATGGTAAGAGAGTTCAATTCTCAGACAACTCTCATCAACCTGTTAGATCAAGAGGTCACTATGCTTCTTGCCCAAGGGGGCAATAGAAGAGGTACCCATTCATCAACAGGGTACAGGGTTTTACTACCCCTATTTCCTTATCCCAAAGAAAACAGGGGGATACAGACCTATTTTGGACCTCAGAGAATTGAACAAATTCCTGTTCAAAGAGAAATTCAAGATGATTTCTTTAGGAACTCTGCTGCCATACCTTCAGAGTCAGGATTGGCTTTGTTCTCTAGATCTCAAGGATGCGTACACCCATGTTCTCATCCATAAAACTCACATGAAGTTCCTTCGGTTCCTTTTTCAAGGAAAGCACTACCAATACAGGGTGCTTCCTTTTGGCCTGGCCTCAGCACCAAGAGTGTTCACGAAATGCATGGCTGTGGTAGCAGCATTTCTCCGCACTCTAGGGATATTCGTCTTCCCCTACTTAGACGACTGGCTCATTCGAGCCCCATCAGAGTCAGAGGCCATGACTTCTCTATCTTGCACAATGCGTGTCCTTCAGTATTTGGGTCTGGTCATAAACATCCCAAAATCCAGTCTAACTCCCACTCAGTCTCTAGAGTTCATAGGAGCTTTGCTGGATACCAGAAAAGCAAGGGCCTATCTTCCCCAGGCCCGTTGCCTTCGCATGGTGCAGTTAGCTTTTCAAGCAGTGCTGAAGCCTCATCTCACTGCCCGAGAAATGCTACAACTACTAGGCCACATGGCATCTACCGTGCATGTGGTTCCTTATGCTCGCCTCCATATGAGAGCAGCCCAGTGGACTTCATCCACTCAGTGGACCCAGGCATCAGGGTGCCTGTCAGACAAAATAGCAAACACAAATCACCTTATTTTGTCCCTCCAATGGTGTCAGTCCATTCAGAACCTGTTGCTGGGGTCCCCATTTCAACAACCCTTACCCCGGGCAACTCTCACAACAGATGCTTCACCAATGGGTTGGGGAGCTCATCTGCAAAACCTCTCCACCCAAGGCACCTGGACTCCACAAGAGACTCATCTACATATCAATCTCTTGGAGCTCAGAGCAATCTTCCTTGCTCTTCGAGTGTTCCACACCCTGCTCAGCTACAGGACAGTCCTCATTCATACGGACAATCAAGTAGCCATGTTCTACGTGAACAAGCAGGGGGGAACAGGCTCTCTGTCACTTTGCAGCGAAGCTTTGCGACTGTGGGCCCTCGCCAGAGAGCATCAGATTGATCTTCCAGACATACAAAACTCTTGGTCAGACAGACTCAGTCGAGTAATTCTTCCACACGAATGGTCTCTACATGTAGACCAGGTGACCAGGATTTTTCAAATTTGGGGAACCCCGGACATAGACCTCTTTGCAAGTTCGTTGAATGCCAAACTTCCCCGGTTCTGTTCCAGAATCCCGGCTCGGGGCTCTCAGGCCAAGGATGCTTTCCTCCTTCACTGAGGCCAAGACTTCCTTTATGCCTGTCCACCCATTCCCCTAATTCTCAAGACCTTATTCAAGCTTCAGAGGGACAGAGGCCATATGATTCTCATAGCTCCACATTGGCCTCGGCAAGTGTGGTACCCTCTGCTTCTACATCTCTCTCAAGCTCCCTTCCTGGAGTTAGGGTCTGCTCCAGATCTCCTATCTCAAGAGAACGGAATGTTGTGGCATCCCAATCCCCAGTCTCTGCATCTCAGTGCTTGGTTTCTGAATGCCTAGATCTCCATGGTCTTAACCTCCCTCAGCAAGTAAAGGATTTCCTTTATGCTTCCAGGAAGCCTTCCACAAGACGCTCTTATGCTTTCAAGTGGAGAAGGTTTACCATATGGTGTTCGCAGAAGGGTCTTAACCCCCTTGTGATACCTCTGGAATCATTACTGGAGTATCTCCTTCATTTATCCAATGCAGGACTTAAGACTAACTCAGTGAGAGTCCATATGAGTGCTATTGCACGTTCTTTCAAGCCTTTAAATGGACAACCTATTTCCTCCCATCCTCTTATAGCGAGATTTATGAGAGGCCTTCTGCTAACTAAGCCTCCCATTAGGCCACCACCTGTGGCATGGGACTTAAACTTGGTTCTTGGTCAGCTCATGAAGCCACTTTTCAAACCCTTAGCTACTACCTCATTGAAATTCCTTTCTTGGAAGGTTATCTTTCTCATTGGAATCACATCAGCACGTCGCATCAGTGAGTTGCAAGCACTAGTGGCTGATCCACCTTATACAAGGTTCCATCATGACAAGGTAGTCCTTAGGATTCATCCACACTTTATGCTAAAGGTGGTCTCGCCTTTTCATCTAAACCAAGTGGTCTACCTACCTGTGTTCTTTCCAAGGCCTCATGCATCAAATGCAGAAAGGAATCTTCATATTTTGGACTGTAAAAGAGCTCTAGCCTTTTACTTATAAAGAACACAGCAACATAGAAAGTCCTCTCAACTCTTTGTTGCTTTTGATCCTTCTCATTTGGGACTTCCAGTCTCCAAGAGAACACTGTCAAACTGGATTGCTCAGTATATTTCCTTTGCCTATCAGAGTAAGAATCTTCCTCTGGAGGGCCATGTCACAGCTCACAATGTGAGAGCCACGGCAGCTTCAATGGCTTATCTACACTCTGTGTCTATCGACGACATTTGTCGAGCAGCCACCTGGGCCTCCGTTCATACCTTCACAGCCCATTACTGCTTAGACAAGGACTCCCGCTGGGATGCCTTGTTTGGTCAGGCTGTTCTCCAACACCTGTTCCATACCTAATCAACTCCTACCCACCATGCCTGGTTGGATGCCAGAGATCCTTGGGGGGAGTGGAGCCCTTTCTCAGGGACACACAACTTCTGGGGTTTTTCCCTGGCATATAAAGCTAGGGAGTCCCCATATGTGAAGACTACATTCCTGCTTGTTCCTGGAGATAGCATAGTTACTCACCTGTAACAAGTGATCTCCAGGAAAAGCAGGAATTTAGTCTTCACAGCCCACCCCCCCTAGGAGTTGTATCTCTCTCTCTCTCTCTTTCTCTCTCTCTCTCAGCTGAAGAGAGGCAGTTGGGAAAGGCGGGAAGGCAGCACGCAGGCGCTGTGGGATGCTCCCAAAAGCTTTCTAATTGGATGCTGGGGAGCGTTCCCGCGCAGGCTCCGTCGGTACCTCCGATACCCATATGTGAAGACTAAATTCCAGCTGTTCCCGGAGATCACCTGTTACAGGTGAGTAGCTATGCTTTCTTGCTGAGCTGAGATGGAAAGTCGAGGAGATTTTGTGTATTGTGTCTTCTTGGTCTGTTACTCTTGGATTTGTTTAGCAGCATATACAGGTGTTCGGGGGATTGGTTGTTTAGTACCTTGTGTCTGTTCATTATGGTTTTGTATTTGATTCTTGAGGAGATAAGGAGCCAGTGGAGTTATTTCAGGATAGGCTTAATATGCATCTGTCGTGACACTCTTTTAATGATCCTTGCTGCCGTATTTTGAGCTAATTGCAAGGGGTGAGATGTATGCGTTGGTAAATCGAGTTGCAATAGTCGAGCAGAGAGGTGATGAGTGTTTGACAGATGGAGCGGAAGTCTTGTGGATTCCGGAGGGGGCATTGTTTTTTAGGGTTCTGAGCTTGTAGTAGACTGACTTGATGGTGCGTTCAGCTTGGAGGTTTAGGTTTTGATCAAGAGTAATGCCCAAATATCTAATTTCTGATTTAAGTTGAATGTCTACATTACCCAGTTTGACTGAAGAGGGGGGCTTGAAATTGGGATCTCTTGTGATGTGTAGGATCTCTGTTTTGGGTGTAGTGGATTGTTAGGTTATGGAGCCTGGAGCCAGTTGACTATCTCTGAGAAGCAGTTGGTGATTTTGGAATAGTCCAGTGTGGTTGTGGAGAATGGAGTGTAGATCATGATGTCATCATCATAGAATTGGTGGATAATTTTGAATTTCTGGATAAATGTGCACAGAAGTTGGATATAGATGTTGAAGGTTATTAGAATGACTCTGGATGACCCATTGTTATCTGGGAAAATATTTGTGTTGATGTTGGGGAAGGAAGCGGAGGGATAGAGGATATTTAGGGGGGAGTTAAAAGGAAAGGAATTTTAGACAGGATATAGGGAGGGTAATATGAAAATAATTATACTGTGAAGTTGGAGGAAGATTTGCTTTATGATGTTGGAAATGACTATCTCCAGGAACAAGCAGGAATGAGTCTTCACATATGGGTATCGTCAGTACCGACGGAGCCTGCGCGGGAACGCTCCCCAGCGTCCAAAAGGAAAGCTTTTGGGAGCATCCCACAGCGCCTGCGCGCTGCCTTCCCGCCTTTCCTAACCGCCTCTCTCCAGTTCTTCTTTTCCGCGGAGCCAGCAGGTCGTGTTCCTGACACCGCTGAAGAAGTTCTTTATTTTCTTTTGTTTCTTTGGTCGCATGTCTGCCTTCTTCGACACCGAACCGGTACCGCCGGTCTTTCTTTCTTTATTCTTTAAAAAAAAAAAAAAATTACTGTTCTCACTTCAGTGCATTTTTTCTTTCTTCGGCCTTAGGCCTAGTAAAAGTTTTCCTCATGGAAAAGCCCGCCTCCGGGTTTAAAAAGTGCACGAAGTGCAGCGGCACTATTTTTGTCACCGACACCCATGAATGGTGTCTAAAATGTTTAGGTCCTGACCACTCCATTGCGGATTGTGAGTCCTGTTCCATGATGTCTAAAAGAGGTCTACAGAATCGAGCAGCCAAGCTCAGTACCCTGTTTCCCTCTGATGCAGCTTCGGTAGCATCGACGTCTTCCAGTGCTGCTGCTTCCTCCCATGGATCTCAGGTAACCAAACTTAAATCCAGCCGGTCCTCAAAGGGTAGATCTCCCTCTAAGTATCGAGATGCCTCCGGGCTTGCTCTCGAGGAATCCGCACCAGCAAAATTACCCCGGAGGGAGGCTCCGGCTTCCAAAGCTTTATCTATGGGGTCACAGGTTGACATCGATGGCTCGGCCTCGACTGATCACCTGTTGCCATATTCTGGGGTACCGGTGGTTCCCACTGGTACCGACATCCAGACATTGGTGGCGTCGATGGATCAGAATATCCTGACCATGCAGCGTGCCATTACGGCATTCATACAAGCTGCGATGCCTTCGGTACCGCAACAAACTCCGTTGGCGGTACCGACTCCGGTACCGATATCAGTTCCGGTGCCGGTACCAATTGCATCGACATCGGCTTCGGTGTCGACTGCAGCGGTACACTGTTCTGTGATGCCCATCGGTACCGACTCGGTACCGATCACTCCCGATGTCGATAACACCCGTTACGCGTATCGGGCTCTGCAGGAGCATCCAGACAGGCGATACTTCGATTCCTCTGAAGACTCTGATGAATCAGAGGCCTCTGTCGAAGCATCGGTGATCCTTCCTCAGGAGCCCTCTTCTCCAAAAAGAAGAATGTCTCCTCCAGAAGACTTGTCTTTTCAAGACTTCATTAGGGAAGTGGCCAGGGGCCTTAACATTTCAGTGGCCCCTGAAGCAGAGCCTAGAGCCAAAAAATTAGATATTTTACAATATCCTAAGGCTCCTAAAGAGGCAGCCACTTTACCAATTCATGAGATTCTTATCCATCCACTTATCCATCCACTAGCACTAACAACCACAACAGAAATGTCCCCACCACAAGATTTAAAAAGTTTAACAATGAAGAATTTATCGACTTAACAATCCCCCACCTTGTAACAACGGCAACGAATTTAGATGACACTGTCAAGAACTGGCATGACACCATCTTCAATGCAGCTAAAACTAATAAAATACACAAAAAGAGCAACTACTCTAACACTAGCACCAAACCATGGTTCAATACCACACTAAAACAAATGAAAAGGAACCTTAGAAAACTAGAACACAACTGGCGTAAATCTAAATTGACGATACAAAAGGAAATATACAATAATCACCTCATTAAATACAAAGAAATCTTGGACAGCACAAAAAAAGAATATTATGCCAAAATACTCTCAAAATCATATAACAGGCCAAGAGAGTTATTCTCCATTGTCAGAAATCTAACCAACCCCCAAACTACAGAAACAGAAATTACCGACATCTCAGTTCAAACTTTAGCCCACCATTATCAAAACAAAGCAAAAATGCCATCAATGTCTATAGACATTATCAACGCACCACACCAGCATTTAAATGAATGGTCAGAGTTCCACCCCATAACTAAAGAGACACTAAAAAATATCATCACCGGTCTCAACACCACAACATCTTATCTAGATCCATGTCCAGTAACATGGATAAAAAACACACTACCAATTTTATTACCCTACATTCTCTCAATAGTAAACCTCTCACTTACACAAGGCTACCTCCCACCATCTCTCAAACACGCACAAATACGGCCAATCCTTAAAAACAGCAAACTAGATAAAACATCCCCCACATCATATAGACCCATCTCAAGCATACCATTCTTGGCCAAAATAATTGAAAAAGTAGTTCAGTTACAGACACAAGATTTTCTAGACTCATCTTACCCTCTTGATGAGCAACAGTATGGATTTCGGCCCCGCCATGGAGTGGAAACACTTCTCACAGTTTTAATAGATGCGCTCCTAAGAGGGATTGACAATCCTAAACAGGCATTCATTCTACTTTTCATCGACATATCAGCAGCGTTTGATAGCGTACACCACACAATAATGCTCAATAACCTAAAACAAATAGGTTTAAACTCTACAGTACATAAATGGTTCTCATCCTACCTAAATGATAGAACGCAAAATGTAAGAATTGGAAATCAAAACTCAACCACATACAAGCAAGAAATTGGATTGCCACAAGGTTCAGCGCTGTCAGCTCTACTTTTCAATATTTACATAAAACCAGTCTGCAACATTTTCAAAAGTTTTGGAGTTCGATATCATCTATACGCAGATGATATTATGATGTATATTCCATTTACAATTCCCAACCTACCGCTCCAACCCCTATCGGACTGCTATAATGAAATCACAACTTGGCTAAAAGCACAAAACCTCCACATCAATCACACTAAAACGGAAGTTTTAATTGTAACCAAGAACAGATCCTATATCCCTCCATCACACATAAGACTTCAAAACCAAGAAATCAAAATAAAAAAGGAAATAAGATATCTAGGTGTTATACTAGATACACACCTTACAATGGAAACACACATCAGCAATACCATAAAGAAAATCTATTTCAAACTCAAAACCCTCAAACAACTTCGTCCACTAGTTTTTACACAAGACTTTATCAACATAATCCAAGCCACCATAACCCCACATTTTGACTTTGCCAATCTAATACTAATAGGCATAGCAAAACAAAGCATTAAACGATTGCAATTAGCACAAAATGCAGCAGCCAGAATCACATTGAAAATTAACTCCCTCCAACACATATCACCAATACTAGCCTCCCTCCATTGGCTACCAATCCAAAGTAGAATAATCTACAAAACAATAATAACATCATTCAAGGCCTTACATGACCTGGCCCCATCCATGATATGTAACTTAATACACAAAGAACCACCTAAGTCTACACACAGAAAAGGACAATTAAACAGATTAAAAATCCCGAAAGATTTTACAAAAGCCCATAAATCAACAAACAATAGAGCCTTTTCTCATATAGCTCCTACAATCTGGAATTCCCTCCCAGAGGAGCTACGAAAGCTAACAGAAATTATGGAACTCCGCAAGAATTTGAAAACCTATCTGTTTACCAAACATTATAATATAGATAATTCATTATCTACATTAGACAAAGGTTAAAGAGATAATCAGATTGCTCCATGCAAAAGCCCTCTAACCCACACAGTTAGCACTCACCCATGATGATCTTTGAATTATGTCCCCTCCCTTCCATGTATTCCATGTATATATATTCATATATAAACTTGTATATAGTTTTCACACTGTTTGGTATTATATCACATTGTTTATTTGATATTTAATATGATGTTCCTTGTAAATATGTTTTGTTATATTCGACGTTCCATGTAAAACAAACATACTTGCTTTGTTGATTGTTGTTAACTGTAAACCGCAACTGAACTTTGGAAGTTGCGGTATATAAATGTGATTAAAAAAAATAAATAAAAAATAAATGATCACATGTTGGGCATATGGGAGACCCCTCTCACCATCTCCCCTCATTCTCGTAGGTTGGACACCATGTATCGTGTTCCTCCTTGTCCTGGCTTTCATAAGACTCAGCTTCCTCACCACTCCATTGTGGTGGAGTCTGCTATGAAGAAGATAAAGAGTACAAAAAGGCACTCTTCTAATCCTCCAGGAAGAGAATGCAGAACCTTAGATGCCTTTGGCAGGAGAATTTTCCAGGCCAATATGCTTGTTGCCAGAATCAACTCCTATAGTCTCTATATGGGGATGTTTCTAAAAGAAGTTACAGATCATCTGCAAACTTTATCTCCTTTTATTTCAGAAGATAAAAGGGAAGAGTTTCTCACCTGGCTTAAACATGCCCAGGATGTTACCAAATTTTCCAACCGTGCAGCCTTTGACTCTTTTGAGTGTGCCAGCAGAGCCTCGGCTATTGCCATAGGTGCACGCAGAGTTGCTTGGTTACAAGCTTCTGATTTGGAACCCTGGGTTCAGGATGGACTAGGAAACCTTCCTTGTACAGGTGAAAACCTTTTTGGCAAAAATTGGCAAGCAAAGGCCACCCAAATGGATGCTGAAAATTCTGCTTTAGATAGACTCTCAAAGTCTACCTCTGCTCCTTTTAAGAAAAGGTTGTTCAAAAAGGGTTTCTTTCCCAAAAAAGGGAGATAATATTCTTCCTATGGTCAGCAGGCATCTTCTGCAGGTCGTTTTGCTACAAAGAGACAGCAACAACCAAAACAGGCCAAGCCTAAGGCTGCTAGGACTGCTACGGCCCAACAGCCTCAGCCTCCTCAGGGCCTTTGACTTTCAACTAGAGAACTTAGCCTTTCTGGCTCTAAAAGAACCAGAGCCTCTCACCATTCCAGGAAGGTTAGCTTACTTTGCTCCCAGGTGGGAACAAATCACAGCAGAGCAGTGGACCCTCTCCATTATAAGAGAGGAGTAGAAGCTTATGTTTATGTTTATTGATTTGCTTAACCGCCCTTCAGTAATAAGCAGAGCGGTTTACAATTAAAATAAACTGGTTAATTACAGCAGGTGCAAGGCCGGAAACAGAAAAGAAAGTTACAATTTTCCTTAACAGAGATAGGAGAAGAGGTAAAGGAACAGAAACACAGGGGCGGGGGGGGGCAGACAGCATAGGGAGCGGATGGACTAGGGAGGAGGGGGGTTGAAGGCAAGGGAGAAAAGGTGGGTCTTCAGGGCTTGTTTAAAGGCGGTGTGGTGGGGCTCCAGGCGGAGGGAGGTGGGTAGGGAATTCCATAGAGCCGGGCCTATAAAGAAGAAAGCTGAGGATCGGGTGGATTGGAGGTGAGCAAATGAAGGGGAGGGAAGTGCAAGACGGTTGAGGTCGAAGGAGCGGGGGGTGTGTCTGGGGGTATGGAAGTGAATGAGGTCGGACAGGTATTGAGGTGTGGAGGTGTGGAGAGCTTTATGAGTGAGCGTGAGAAGTTTGAAACGGATGCGAAAGGAAATGGGAAGCCAGTGAAGACTGGAAAGAAGAGGAGTGACATGGTCTCTGGGGGAAGAGTGGGATATGAGGCGGGCGGCAGTATTCTGAATACGCTGAAGTCGTGATAATTGGGTCTTAGAGATACCGGAGAAGATCGAGTTGGCGAAATCGATGCGGGAGATGACGAGGGCGAGCAGAAGGGTGCCAAGAGCGGAGGGAGAGAGGAAGGGGCGAATGGCACGAATTTGTCTGAGGTAGAAAAAAAGTTTTGGAAACATAGGAGACATGAGCGGAGAAGGAAAGATCCGAATCGAAGAGCACGCCGAGATACCGAAAAGTGCTGACCAGTGAGATAGGAAGACCGGAAAAAGAGGGAGCTATTGAAGGAGGGGGGTGACCGTGTGGAAACCAAATTGCTGTCGTTTTGGAGGGGTTGAGATGCAAGCAATTTTGAGACATCCAAGTAGAGACAGCGGCCAGACAGGAGTTAAGGGGGACAAGATCGGGGCTGACAGGGGATGTGTGGTGTAGGAGGAGAATGTCATCAGCGTAGTAGAAAGCTGAAATACCAAATTGCTGAATAAGTAGTGTGAGGGGTGTCAAGAAGAGATTAAAAAGGAGAGGGGCTAACACCGAACCCTGTGGAACGCCGCAAGATAGGGGGAAGAAATCGGAGGGAGGGCAATGTGGGGAAGAGGGGAGAACACCAGAACGGGAGGAAAGAAAAGAATGGAACCACCGGAAGACTGTGCTACAGAGGCCGGCGTCGCGTAGTCGGGATAAAAGGAGGGAGTTGGGATAAAAGGAGCTTCATTTCTTAAACCTTCCTCCTCACACCATGGTGAGACAGTTCAATTCTCCAACATCTCTCCTCGACCTTCTGGGTCAGGAGATTACTACCCTTCTTGCCCAAGGGGCAATAGAAGTACCCCTTCTTCAGCAGGGTTCAGGGTTCTACTCCCCCTACTTTCTTATCCCAAAGAAAACAGGGGGCTACAGACCCATACTAGATCTCAGAGAATTGAACAAGTTTCTATACAAGGAGAAGTTCAAGATGATTTCTCTCGGTGCTCTCCTTCCATACCTTCAGAGTCAGGATTGGCTTTGTTCTCTAGACCTCAAGGATGCGTACACCCATGTCCTCATCCATCCAACACACAGAAAGTTCCTTCGGTTCCTTTACCGAGGAAAGCACTACCAATACAAAGTGCTTCCTTTCGGTCTGGCCTCTGCACCAAGAGTGTTCACAAAATGCATGGCAGTAGTAGCTGCATTTCTATGCACTCTAGGGATATTCGTATTCCCATATCTGGACGACTGGCTCATCTGAGCTCCATCCCAGTCAGAGGCCCAGACTTCCCTGGCCTGCAAAGGCGTGTTCTTCAGTATCTGGGACTTGTAATAAACATTCCAAAATCCCATCTCACCCCTACTCAGTCTCTAGAGTTCATAGGGGCCTTGCTGGATACCACAACTGCAAGGGCCTATCTTCTCTAAGCCTGTTGCCTGTGCTTGGTGCAGTTAGCCTCACAGATTCAGTTAAAATCCCATTTAACTGCTTGAGAGATGTTACAACTGTTAGGCCACATGGCATCCACTGTGCATGTGGTTCCTTATGCTCGCCTTCACATGAGAGCAGCTCAATGGACTCTGTCCACCCAATGGACCCAGGCATCAGGGTGCCTGTCAGACAAAATAGCAACCTCCAGTCGCCTCTTTTGCTCTCTCCAGTGGTGGAAGTCCACTCAAAATCTGTTGCTGGGGTCCCCCTTTCAACAGGTGTTACCCCAAGCAACCCTTACAACAGATGCCTCTCCAAACGGTTGGGGAGCTCATCTACAAGATCTCTCCACCCAAGGCATCTGGTCTCCACAGGAGACATTTCTACATATCAACCTCTTAGAGCTCAGAGCAATCTTTCTGGCTCTCAGTCTTCCACACCCTGCTCAGCTACAAGACAGTCCTCATCCACACGGACAATCAAGTAGCCATGTTCTACGTGAACAAGCAGGGGGGGACTGGCTCTCTGTCGCTTTGCAACGAAGCTCTGAGATTGTGGGTCTTCGCCAGAGAGCATCAAATCCATCTCATGGCAGTGTATCTTCCAGGGGTTCAAAACTCTTGGGCAGACAGACTCAGTCGAGTTCTGCTTCCACACGAATGGTCCCTCCATGGGGACCAGATAGCTAGGATCTTTCGAATTTGGGGAACCCCAGACATAGACTTGTTTGCCAGTCCGTGGAATGCCAAACTTCCCCGGTTCTGTTCCAGAATTCCGTGTCAGGGAGTTCAGGCCAGAGATGCCTTCCTCCTCCATTGGGGGCAAGACTTCCTCTATGCCTTTCCACCCATTCCCCTAATTCCCAAGACACTGTTCAAACTTCAGAGAGACGAGGGGTCTATGATCCTCATAGCACCACATTGGCCACGCCAAGTGTGGTACCCTCTACTTCTGCATCTCTCTCAAGCTCCCTCCCTGGACTTGGGATCTGCTCCAGACCTCCTGTCCCAGGAGGAGGGAATGTTGTGGCACCCAAATTCCCAGTCTCTTCACCTCAGAGCCTGGTTGCTGAAGGCCTAGACCTTCAAGATTTGCATCTTTCTCAGCAAGTGAAGGATATCCTTCATGCTTCCAGAAAGCCTTCCACTAGACATTCCTATGCTTTTAAATGGAAAAGGTTTACCATTTGGTGTGCAGAGAAGGGTCTTAACCCTCTTGCAATACCTCTGAATTCTTTACTAGAGTATTTGCTGCATTTATCCCATGCAGGCCTTAAAACAAATTCAGTAAGAGTCCATTTGAGTGCTATTGCAGCATTCCTTAAACCTCTCAATGGACAGCCTATTTCCTCTCATCCTCTTATAGCAAGATTCATGAGAGGCCTTCTTTTGACTAAACCTCCCATCAGACCACCTCCAGTGGCATGGGACTTGAATCTGGTTCTTGGCCAGCTTATGCAGCCACCCTTTGAACCCTTAGCCACTACCTCCTTGAAATTCCTTTCCTGGAAGGTTATTTTTCTCATTGCAGTCACTTCAGCTCACCGCATCAGTGAGCTGCAAGCCTAGGTGGCTAATCCTCCTTATACAAGGTTCCATCATGACAAGGTAGTCCTCGGGACTAATCCACACTTTATGCCTAAAGTGGACTCACCTTTTCATCTGAACCAGGAGGTTTATTTACCTGTCTTTTTTCCAGGACCTCATGCTTCAAGTGCGGAGAGGAATCTTCATACCCTGGATTGTAAAAGAGCTCTTGCTTTTTACTTACAAAGGACACAGCAACATAGAAAGTCCTCTCAACTCTTTGTTGCTTTTGATCCCTCTCATTTAGGACTTCAGTCTCTAAGAGAACTCTGTCCAATTGGATTGCTCAGTGTATTTCTTTCGCCTACCAGAGTAAGAACCTTTCTCTGGAGGGTCATGTCACAGCTCACAATGTGAGGGCCATGGCAGCCTCTATGGCTCATCTAAATTCTGTATCCATCGACCAGATCTGTCGAGCGGCCACCTGGGCCTCGGTTCATACCTTCACAGCCCATTACTGCTTGGACAAGGACTCCCGCCGGGATGCCTTGTTTGGTCAGGCTGTTCTCCAACACCTGTTCCATACCTAATCAGCTCCTACCCTCCATCCCTGGCTGGATGCCTGAGATTCATGGGTGGAGGTAGAGCCCTTCCCAGGGACTCACAACCTGGGTGATCTCCCAGGCATCTCTAGCTGGGGAGTCCCCATATGTGAAGACTCATTCCTGCTTGTTCCTGGAGATAGCACAGTTACTTACCTGTAACAGGTGATCTCTGGGAACAGCAGGAATAAATCTTCACAACCCACCCACCTCCCCTAGGAGTTGTATCTCTCTATCTTTCTTTCCTTTCCTCACTCTCTCTTTGTCTCAGCTTTAAAACTCGAACTGGAGAGAGGCGGTTAGGAAAGGCGGGAAGGCAGCGCGCAGGCGCTGTGGGATGCTCCCAAAAGCTTTCCTTTTGGACGCTGGGGAGCGTTCCCGCGCAGGTTCCGTCAGTACCGACGATACCCATATGTGAAAACTTATTCCTGCTGTTCCCAGAGATCACCTATTACAGGTAAGTAACTGTGCTGTATTCCCATAAGCAATAACTTAAAACAAAAACAAAAAAAATTACAAATTACTATATGTAACAAGCCGCAAGATAATTTTGGGCCACTTTAAAAAGTGATATTAGGATCTTGCTTCTCCAATGTTGCCCCAGCAATAACACAGTGCAACAGTGCTGGTTTATATGGGTCCTGGATTACAGCATTAGCCATGCATGTCTGTGGGTAAGCGGGCTCTGTGGTAACACTTGAGGATCAGGCGAGGTCCAGCAGAAAGAAGATATCCAAGATTGGAATGATGATCTTAGGCAATGCTTACAGCTACCCCACTCCAACCAGCACGGTGCAGTAGTGGTGGTTCCTAGCTCCCAGTTCTTACAGTCCCCTGGCATAATGGGCAAGACTTGCCAAATTTAAATAAACAAGAGAAGCAGCTTCTTAAGTCATTCTGAAAAATAGTTCTCTCAAAGCTCTCAATGGCCCTAGTGAGTCCATGGTCAGAGTACTTTCTCAAGAGTTCTTAGCCTTGATCGGGGTTGCTGCTAAGCCCTACTACCTTGTTTCAGACCACCTGACTCGGTAATACCCCTTTATCAAGTTCTAAGGCTTCATTCTCCTTTTCTTCTTTCTACTCTAATTTGGTATTCTTTCCTGTGAACCACTAGCAGGATGTGTGTATCCAGATCTTTCTTTGGGAGAAAATGAATGTAATGATCCCTTTACAGTGTCTCTTTCTCTCCTTCCCCTGTTCTGCGGACTTCTGATTTGCTAGGCCTTGTGGTATGACCTATTGGTGGAGCTCTCTCCTTCCCTTTCCTGAAGCTCTACCTACTACTACAATTTATTTGTGTAGCACTGTATGGGATATGCAGTGCCATACAGACACATGTATGAATCGGTCCCTGCTCATCAGAGCTTACAGTCTAGTCAAGACACACTTCTCCTTTTTGCTGGTCTTCTGTTCTGGTCTCGCTTACCAACTTTTTTTCCTGCAGCTGATATGTGCCTTGTCACTTTCAAAGTCTCATAAATATTATACTTGAGAGGTTGGGGGATGAAATTTCAGTTATGCGTTTTTAAGAGATTAATTGCTGTGTTGGTCCACTTGGATATATAGAAATAATGGACAACAAACAGGTGGTAGGTAATATCTTTTTATTGGATTAACTTACTTAGTATTGCCAACAACTTGTTTGTGGACCATTATTTCCATCTAAGAAAAGGTTAGAAAGATATATCTCCAGGAACAAGCAGGAATGTAGTCTTCACATATGGGTATCATCGGTACCAACTGAGCCTGCGTGGGAACGCTCCCCAGCGTCCAATAGGAAAGCTTTTGGGAGCATCCCACAGCGCCTGTGTGCTGCCTTTCCAACTGTCCCTCTCCATTTCTTCGTTTTCCGCGGAGCCGACAGGTCACATACCCTGTCACCGCAGAACAATTTTCGTCTTTAATCTTTGTTTTTGTGGTCGCATCTGCCTTCTTTCGACGCCATACCGGTACCGCCGGTTCTTTCTTCTTTCGTTAAAAAAAAATAAAATAAAATAAAAATTATAGTTTCTGAGGTGTTTTACTTTAGAAACCTTTTTTCCTTGGTGCTAGGTGCCATTTTGGGCACTAGGCCCAATTTTTTTCTTAAAAATGGAAAAACCTACTTCAGGTTTTAAGAAATGTTCTAAATGTGGCGGTACTATTTCCGTCACCAACACCCATGATTGGTGTCTCAAATGTCTAGGTCCTGACCACTCTATTTCAGAGTGCCACTCCTGTGGAATGATGTCAAAAAGGGGCCGGCAGAACTGAGCTGCTAAACTTAGCACCCTTTTTCCCTCAGACGTAGCGTCTGTTGCATTGACGTCCTCCAGGGCCTCATTTTCCTTCCATGGATCTCAGGTAACTAAACATAAATATAGCCGGTCTTCAAAGGGTAGATCTCCTTCTAAGTATCGAGATGCCCCTGGCGTTGCCCTTGAGGAATTTTCACTGCCAAAACTGCCCTGGCGGGAGGCTTCGGCTTCCAAAGCACTAACGGGGCTCCAGGATGTTCTCGAGGCCTCATCCTCGGCAGAACTACTGGCGCCATGCTCTGGGGTCCTGGCTGCTTCTACTGGTACCGACACCCAAGCATCGGCAGCGTCGATAGACCAGAGATTCCTTGCTATCAAACAAAGTCTAGCAGGTCTTCTCACGGCTTTGGTACTGTTGAAACCGCTTCAGACACCTTAACCGACACCAGTACCAACTGCATTAGCATCGGCAGGTATGCCACCCATACCAAGTCATGCCTATGTATCCGGCATCGACAGATCGGTATCGGAACAACCCGATACCGACTTCGATCGATACTGGTACCGTGCTTTGCACGATCACCGGGATCGGAGGTATTTTGAATCCTCTGATGAGTCTGAAGACTCTGCAGATACAAGAGTACTTCTCCCCGAGGATTCCTCTTCTCCTCAGCACAGAATGTCTCCACCAGAGGATATATCCTTTCAGGACTTTATCCGTGATGTAGCCCGAGGCCTTTCCATCACAGTAGCTCCTTAAAAAGAGCCTAGGGCAAAGGAATTGGAAATTCTCCAATACCCTAAGGCTCCCAAAGAGGCAGCTACTCTGCCTATTCATGAGATTTTACATGATCTTACGCTAAGGATGTGGGAAACACCATTTTTTTTTTTTTTGAAAACTTTATTTATAGATCAGCAACAAATAACAATGAACACAGTATCAGGCAAAGAACCCCCGGCCGGGTGTACTCTTATCCCCGCCGCAGGGTGAATTACATGTGCAATTTTCAAAAACAGCAAACAAATCGTGCCTTATGAAGAAACCAGTGTTTTATATTTTTATTTACTTCTCCTATCCCCCCCCACTGAACATAATAGGGAAAAGAAAAAACCCTCACCCCCCTCCCCACCCACCCCAACCCCTCGCCATCTCCATCCACAGCACACCAGCCAGTTTCGTTCCCAGGAGGAAGAGTCGCCCGCTCCACCCCCACGGGCGCCCCCACTTGTGCTCTAACATTCTAGAGACCCAGGGAAACACCTTTAACCACATCTCATTCTCGAAGACTCGATACCATATATCGAGTTCCACCTTGAACTGGCTTTCAAAAAACTCGATTACCACACCAGTCAATGGTGGTGGAATCAGCCATGAGAAGGATGAAAAGTGCAAAGAGACATGCATCCAATCCTCTAGGTTGTGAATGTAGGACTTTTGATGCCTTTTGGCGTCTGCTTCCATGCTCTCTGCTAGGATCAGTTCCTATATCTTGTATATGGGAATGTTCCTTAAAGAGGTCACAGGAGACTTGGAGTTTATGAGCCCCCTCCTTCCTGATGACAAAAGGCAAGACTATCTTACTCTAGTCAAACATGCTTAGGATGTTTCCAAGTTTGTAAATCGTGCAGCCTTTGACTGTTTTGAGTGCATAAGCAGAACCTCTGCTATTGCCATTGGTGCACGTCGGATTGCCTGGCTTCAGGCATCTGACTTGGAAATTTGGGTACAGGATAAACTAGGAAACATTCCTTGCACAGGAGAAAATCTCTTTGGCAAGAATTGGCAGGAGAAGGCTAATAAGAAAGATGCTGACAATATCACGTTGGATAGATTGTCAAAATCTACAGCCGATCCTGCAAGGAAAAAAATCCTCTAAGAAACCATTTTTCAATAAGAAAAAGAAGTTTTATCTTTCCTATACCCAACAGGGACACCGTCCAGGTCAGACTGCCCAAAAGGGACAACAGCAACAACCTAGACAACAAAAGAAGCCAAAAGCTGCAAAACCTCAGCCACCTCAGCAGGCTCAGCCTCCTCAGGGGTTTTGACTCCTCTCTAGAGAACTTTGCCTTCCTGCCTCTGAGAGTTCCAGAACCGTCGACCATCCCAGGCAGGTTATGTCATTTTGCCCACAGATGGTACCAAATAACAGCATTGTACGAGAGGGGTACAAGCTTCATTTTCACAGCATGCCCCCTTCTACAAATGTAAGACAGTTCAGTTCTCAGACCTCTCTCGACAGTCTCCTAGGTGAAGAAGTCACAATGCTCCTTGCTCAAGGAGCAATAGAGGAAGTACCCATTCCTCATCAGGGTACAGGGTTCTACTCCCCCTGTTTCCTTATTTCAAAGAAAACAGGGGGGGGGAGAGACCCATTTTAGACCTCAGAGAATTGAACAAATATTTGTTCCGAGAGAAGTTCAACATGGTCTCTCTAGGAACTCTGCTGCCATACCTTCAAAGTCAGGATTGGCTTTGTTCTCTAGATCTCAAAGATGCATATACTCATATTCTCATCCATTCAAATCACAGGAGATTCCTCCGATTCTTATTTCAAGGAAAGCACTACCGATACAGGGTTCTTCCCTTTGGCCTGGCTTCTGCGCCAAGAGTGTTCACAAAATGCATGTCTGTGGTAGCAGCATTTCTCCTCTCTCTGGGACTATTCATCTTCCCTTACTTAGACAACTGGCTCATTTGAGCCCCTACAGTGCCAGAAGCCAGCTCTGCTCTGTTTCGCACAATGTGAATCCTTCGGTATTTGGGACTAGTCATAAACCTCCCAAAATCCAATCTTGCTACCTCTCAGTCCCTAGAGTTCATAGGAGCTCATCTGGATACCAGACGGACAAGGGCTTTCCTTCCGCAGCCCCGCTGTCTTCGCATAGTACAACTAGCTTCCCAAGCAGTGCTCAAACCTTGTCTCACTGCTCGGGAAATGCTACAATTGCTAGGCCACATGGCATCCACCTTGCATGTGGTTCCTTATTCTCGCCTCCATATACGAGCAGCCCAGTGGACTTTATCCACTCAGTGGACACAGGCCTCAGGCTGCCTGTCGGACAAAATAACAAACTCAAATCGTCTTATTTTGTCCCTCCAATGGTGGCAATCACCCAGAAACCTTCTGGTGGGGTCTCCTTTCCAGCAACCCCTATCCCAAGCCACCCTAACAACAGATGCATCACAGGTGGGATGGGGAGCCCACCTGCACGATCTCTCTACCCAGGGTACCTGGACTCCACAGGAGGCCTGTCTTCACATCAGCCTCCTGGAGCTCAGAGCAATCTTCTTTGCTCTTCGAGTATTTCACGCCCAGCTCAGCTACAAGATAGTCCTAGTTCAAACGGACAATCAGGTTGCTATGTTCTATGTGAACAAGCAGGGCGGAACGGCTCTCTGTCGCTATGCAACAAAGCTTTGCGACTATGGGCCCTCGCCAGAGAGCATCAGATTCATCTCCTTGCGGTGTATCTTCCAGGCATCCAAAACTCTTGGGCAGACAAACTCAGTCGAGTTCGGCTTCCACACGAATGGATTCTCCATGCAAACCAGGTTGCCTAAATATTTCAGATTTGGGGAACCCTGGACATAGACCTCTTTGCAAGTCCGCTGAATGCCAAACTTCCCCGGTTCTGTTCCAAAATTCCAGCTCAATGTTGTCGAGGAAGGGACACCTTCCTCCTCCACTGGGGTCAGGACTTCCTATATGCCTTCCCATCCATTCCCCTCATCCCCAAAACCCTATTCAATCTTCAGAGAGACAAAGGTCATATGATCCTCATAGCTCCATGTTGGCCATGGGAAACGTGGTACCCTCTACTCCTACATCTCTCTCAAGTTCCGCTTCTGGAGTTGGGATCCGCTCCAGATCTTCTCTCCCAAGAGGATAGGATGCTCTGGCATCCGAATCCCCAGTCTCTGCATCTCAGAGCCTGGTTGCTGAAAGCCTAGAACTTCAGGATCTTAACCTTTCCCAACAGGTAAAGGATATCTTTCATGCTTCTAGGAAACCTTCCACAAGATGCTCGTATGCCTTTAAGTGGAAAAGGTTTACCATATGGTGCTCACAGAAGGGTCTTAACCCTCTTGCGATACCTCTGGAATCGATACTGGAATATCTCCGTCATTTGTCAAATGCGGGTCTCAAGACAAATTCAGTAAGAGTCCATCTTAGTGCTATTGCAGCTTCTTACAAGCCTCTAAGTGGACAACCTGTTTCCGCTCATCCTCTCATAGCGAGATTTATGAGAGGCCTTCTTTTAACAAAGCCTCCCATTAAACCACCACCGGTGGCATGGGACTTAAATCTGGTGCTCTGGCAGCTCATGAAACCGCCCTTTGAACCATTAGCCACTACATCTTTGAAATTCCTTTCTTGGAAAGTCATCTTCCTCATTGCAATCACATCAGCACGTCGCATCAGTGAATTGCAAGCGTTAGTGGCTGATCCTCCTTATACAAGGTTCCACCATGATAAGGTAGTTCTTAGGACTCATCCACACTTTATGCCAAAGGTGGTTTTGCCTTTCCTTTTGAACCAAGCGGTTTACCTTCCTGTATTCTTTCCGAGGCCTCATGCCTCCAGTGCAGAAAGGAACCTTCATACCTTGGACTGTAAAAGAGCTTTGGCTTTTTACTTGCAAAGGACACAGCAACATAGAAAATCTTCTCAACTCATTGCTGCTTTTGATCCTAGTCATTTGGGACTTCCAGTTTCCAAAAGAACTCTATCTAACTGGATTGCTCAGTGCATATCCTTTATCTATGAGAGTAAGAACCTTTCTCTTGAAGGCCATGTCACAGCTCACAATGTGAGAGCCATGACGGCCTCAATGGCTCATTTTCACTCTGTGTCTATCGATGACATCTGTCGAGCAGCTACTGGGGCTTCGGCACATACCTTCACAGCTCACTATTGCTTAGACAAGGACTCCCGCCGGGATGCCTTGTTTGGCCAGGCTGTTCTTCAACACCTTTTTCCGACTTAACTCCTACCCACCGTCCCTGGTAGGATGCCAGAGATCCATGGGTGGAAGTATGGCCTTTTCACAAGGCCTAACAACTTCCTGGGGCCATCTCCCTGGCATCCGCAGCTAGGGAGTCCCCATATGTGATGACTACATTCCTGCTTGTTCCTAGAGATAGCGTAGTTACTCACCTGTAACAGGAGATCTCTGGGAACAGCAGGAATTTAGTCTTCACAACCCGCCCACCTCCCCTAGGAGTTGTGTATCTCTCCCTCTCTCTTTTGTCTCAGCTATAAACTCAACTGGAAAGGTGGGAAGGCAGCACCCAGGCACTGTGGGATGCTCCCAAAAGCTTTCCTATTGGACGCTGGGGAGCATTCCCGCGCAGGCTCCGTCGGTACCGACAATACCCATATGTGAAGACTAAATTCCTTCTGTTCCCGGAGATCACCTGTTACAGGTGAGTAACTACGCTTTACCATGATACCGGCACAAGGAAATCCCTTCTAGAAACAGGGCTATAGAGTTAATAGTTTGAAACTCCTCCAGACCTGTAATTCTTGCACATGCACCCCTTCTTCCCATGTTAAGGTACCCTCTTGACCTGGGCATGGGCCTTTAGGATCTTGTAGTCAGTACAGCCTTGCAGCAGCTCTCAAGGAGGAGAAATTGGATGCTAGTGCTATAAGCTCTGCAGTGCCTGCACCTTAATAAATCAGCCTCTGCACTGAAGATGCAAAACTGAGTTCTTATTGGGAATCTCCACAAGGAAATCTGCTTCACTTGTGATAACGGGAGCAATGCTGAAATCACAGCCACCACTGAGATGTGAACAAAATTCAGGTGATGGTGAATGAATAAGCTGCATTTTGATAGAGAGAGAACTTGTTTCAACATGATCTGTTATCCCAAAACATCCACATGGCATGAGTCCTCTGACAACACAATTTTCCATTAAACATGCCCAAGAAATCACTTTTATGCAAGTTCTGTCTTTTCTATGTGTCACTTCTGTCAGCAATAGGTTACTGCTTCTATGTGTCACTTCTGTCAGAGGCTACTTCTTCTCCTTCCCCTCCTCCCCTTCTTCACCTCCAACTTTCCCCCTCTACCTCTGTTACCCTCTCTTCCTTTTCTGTGATCTCTGAGGAGGAACCCGCATACCTTCTTTCTTCCTCCAAACTCACTACCTGCTCCTCTGATTCTATTCCAACCCATCTCCTAAGCCCCAGCTCCTCCACTGTTGTCCCTTCCATCTCTCATATTCTCAACCTATTGTTCTCCACTGCAACTGTTCCTGCAGCCTTCAAGTATTCTGTAGTTACACTTCTCCTCAAGAAACCCTCACTTCATCCCACCCATTCTTCTAATTATCGACCCATATCCCTCCTCCCCTTTGTTTGTAAAGTACTTGAACATGCACTTCACCGCCGTTGCCTTGACTTTCTCTCCTCTCAAGCCCTCCTGATCCTTTACAATCTGGCTTTTGTCCTTTTACATTCTACTGAAACGGCTCTTGCCAAAGTTTCTAGTGACTTGTTCTGGCAAAATCCAAGGGCCTCTACTCAGTCCTCATCCTTCTTGACCTCTCTGCTGCTTTTGACATTATTGACC
The DNA here is from genome assembly GCA_033557465.1 of Ichthyophis bannanicus. Taxonomy (NCBI): domain Eukaryota; kingdom Metazoa; phylum Chordata; class Amphibia; order Gymnophiona; family Ichthyophiidae; genus Ichthyophis; species Ichthyophis bannanicus. The sequence goes on from CM066031.1 coordinate 1,459,097,133, forward strand.
ACAACCTTCTCCTTGATACCCTGTCCTCGCTTGGTTTTAAGGGCTCTGTATTATCCAGGTTCTCCCAAGGATCTGTCTTGGGTCCACTCCTTTACTCTCTTTATACCCAGTCCCTTGGTGCGCTCATCTCTTCCCATGGCTTTCAGTACCATCTTTATGCCAATGACTCCCAGATCTACCTCTCTACACCTGAAATCTCTCCGGCAATTCAGACCCGCATTTTTGCCTGCCTTTCCGACATTGCTGCTTGGATGTCTCACTGCCACTTGAAATTGAACATGGCCAAAACCGAGCTTCTTATTTTTCCCACTAAAACTTCCTCTCCTCTTCCTCCTTTCTTAGTCTCTCTGGATAACTCTCTACTCTTCCGTTTCCTCAGCTCGCAACCTTGGGGTCATCTTTGACTCCTCTGTCTCTCCTCCACACACATCCATCTGACTGCCACCGATCGGTATTCCACAGCAGAGGAGCCGGAATGCAGACCATTCGGAGACCCCGAATCTACAGACTTCACCAACGAGAAAACAGCCAAGGACTTTGAAAAAGAAAGTGCTTAGGTGAGCCTATGCCGGAGGGCCTCGCCAGAGGGCCATTTGGTGTGGCCCTTAGGCTGAGACCGACAGCGTCAGCAGAAAAACAAACCATCCTCACCACTAACTTATCAAAAATGTTGAACAGACCACTCTCCACAAAACGGGACGACAAACAGTGACAAGCAATGGAACAGAGCTCGAACAAGCAACACCTCAGAGTCTGCCAGAAACAAACACCAGGGACAACTGCTCCAGAAGATAACTGGCAAAAATGCTCACCATATACCCTCTGCTCTACCTGCTGCTAGCATGCCTTCTACTCACCACAGCATGCGATACCCCACCCAGCACAGTACCCCTACTATGGCACACAAATATGCTCTCCAGCAAAGCTACTGCTCACCTCCCACATAACAATTATTGATACACTACATGCCTAATACACATCAAAATCCCCACACCACAAGCCGCTCCAATATCACTCAATACCACATCCACACACTCCTTACAATGCGCCATAATAGACTCACGATCAATACGAAACAAAATCCAAATCATCAGAGACCCCTTGGAATCAAAATATCTAGACATACTCTGTATCACTGAAACATGGATCACAGAAACAGAAAGCATACTTCTCAATAGACTCACACCAAACAGATACAACATTTGTCAATGTCCCAGAACTCAAAGATGAGGTGGTGGAGTAATGATCATTGCCAGGAAAAGGACATCAACCTCCGGATACAAGAAAAAAGCACCAACGAATCCGACTCCATCACCATCTCTAACAAGACGACCACAATCTGCCTCATATACAGGACGTTGAGCTCAAACACCAACAATCTGTCAGAAATACTGGACACAATCTTAACAGCAGAAAGAACAGAAAGGTAACTAATGGTTCTAGGAGACTTCAACTTCCCCTCTCTACAACAAAACCATGCACAGTCCTTCCTGCAAGCCATGATGGCGATGGACCTAACACAACTAATAAGTGCTCCCACGCACGAAAAAGGAAACACACTAGACTTAATATTCTTCAATAGCCTGAACACCCAACCAGACACCCCCACTCCATACAAATTCACTCAGTACCATGATCAGACCGTAAACTCATTGAATTCTCACTCCCACAAGGCCTCACCAAGACACATCTCAGCCAGCAACCATCCAACCAGAAGAAGATTCAAATCATTCGACAAAGAGTGCTTCATCAAAGAAATTATCGCACAAATGCCAATTTACGCCACAGAAGCACTCCTAGAAAACTGGAACAACATCATCAGAAAAGCTGCAATCGCTCCCAACGCCCCTAAGACCAAAACAGCAAAGGCACGCATGCAGCATCCCAACTCTAACTGGTACACCCCAGCCCTCCGACTTCTAAAAAGACAACTCTGCAGAAAATGAAAGAAAATGGCAAAAAAACAAAACAAGACAGATACAAAACGCAATATCTACAGCTGATGAAGGTATACTATACCAAAACAAAGTGAAGCAAGAACATCACACCAAACTACTGAACACTGCCATCAACTGACCAAGAGAACTCTTTTCCATTGTAAAGCAACTAACAAAAACACCAGCCACTGACAGTCACAATATCAAGCTCGCCCACCAACAATTTGCCCAATACTACAAACAATTACAGCCACAACCAAACACCATCCAACTCCCACCATGGACGTAAACACAGACACTCGGAAACCTGCAAGATCAGTGGGCGATCACACAGACACCTGGAGCAGCTTCAATCAAATCAACGAAAGACAAATAGAGAATGCTATAACATCCTTGAATACAACAACCTCCCCAATTGATCCCTGCCCCACATCATGAATAAAGGCAACAAAAAAGAGCGCAGTGAAATAATCACCAAATTCACACAAGGGATACTTCAACAAGGAATCATGCCACAAGCTTAAAAACCTCCTCCATTCGTCCCACGCTGAAAAAATCAACCCAGAACCCATCGGACCCAACCTCACATAGGCCCATTGCAAGCTACCCTTCATAGCAAAAATCATAGAGAAAACAGTTCAGTATCAACTCCAAGAGCACATTGACAGACAGTCTCCCAGATCCCTAGCAATACGGCTTCCAACCGCAACACGGAGTGGAAACCTTACTAACCACATTAATAAATATACTTGCGCAAAGAACGCAGCAGATCAACCATGGATACCCATTAATCTTCCTGGATATCTCATCAGCCTTTGACACCGTGAATCATCAAATACTGCTACAATGCCTTCACGTGATTGAGATTCAGGGAACAGTCCACAAGTGGTTCACATCCTACTTTACGAACATATATAAGAAAATAAGGATAGGAAACAACTCCTCGACACTTTATAAGCAAACCCAAGGTATACCACAGGGATGCACCCTCTCCACCATACTCTTCAACCTATACCTCCAACCCCTCTGCACCACCATAAGAAATCACAAACTAAACCTACACATCTATGAAGACAACATTTATGATCTATGGACCAATCGACACAAACCAACCCGAAATAACAGCACACCAGGAATGCTTCACCAAGGTAACTAAATGGCTGAGAGAAAGCATCCTACAAATAAACTGTAACAAGACAGAGGCACTATACATAACAAGAGACACTACTTTCACCCCACCCCTCATAATAACACTAAACAACATCACAATCAGAACTAAAACCGAAGTGAAATACTTAGGTGTAACCATCGACCAACACCCTTGGGGAAACTGCTAGGTACATATGACCTAGATTGGCCACTGTTGGAAACAGAATACTGGGCTTGATGGACCTTGGTCTGACCCAGTATGGCATATCTTATGTTCTTATGTTTTAAGTAAAACTAACCAAATAATCTACTCCAAGGCGAAGACTCTTCAGTGCCTCTGACCATTCCTCTATCCAGCTGTCTTCCGCACCATATACCAAGCATCAATAATACTCCACCTGGACTACTGCAATGCCATCCTACAAGGCCTGCCGAATTCCACACTCCTACCTCTTCAGACAGCCTTCCACTCAGCAGCATGAATTCTGCAAACAACAATTTCCACCAAAACACTAAAAACAGATTTAAGAAAAACTGAACGAAGATGGCGCTGCACAAAATCGCTAGAACATCTCGCAGACTACCAGGCCCTACTCACAAAATACAAGAAGTCCATTACTCGGGTAACCTGTCAAAATCCCTAAACCGTCCCAGAGAGCTATTTAACATTGTGCAACACCTAACTAGTAAAAATTACAATTCCTCCTCTACCGAATGCAACACATCCCCTCAAACACTAGCTATACACTATATGAATAAAGTTAAGCCTATAGCACAAACATCCATTACAACCATAATAGCACAATCTGACCCTTCCAACTCCTGGTCTAATTTTCAACCAATCTCAAAAGAAAACCTTAAGAACACCATCACTAAACTAAATACCACAACATCTTACCTCGATCCCTGGCCAGTCCACTGGCTGAAAACTGCGTTATCAGAACTCTCATCATTCATCCTCCCGATGATTAACCTCTCTCTTACACATGGATACTTGCCACCAACTCTCAAACACGCACAAATCCGCCCAATATTAAAAAATAATAGCCTTGACAAAACCTCCCCCAACTCATACAGACCCATCTCTAGTATCCCATTTCTGGCAAAACGTAACGAAAAAGTGGTCCAAATGCAACTCCAGGACCAGCAGTACGGTTTCCGACACTACCACGGTGTGGAAACACTACTCACGGTACTAATGGACATATTGACGAGGTATTGATGACACAAAACATGCATTTATTCTCCTAGTTTTAGACATCCTGGCAGCCTTTGATAGTGTTAACCACCTATTAATGTTATCCAGGCTCCAACAGATAGGTTTAACAACAACAGTACTGAAGTGGTTCGCATCATATCTAAATGACAGAACTCAAACTGTACGAATCAACCAGCAGACCTTGGAAACCTTCAAGCAGGTGCAAGGACTCCCTCAGGGTTCTGTGCTCTCCGCTCTCCTCTTTAATATAATATATCTGCAGCCCATATGCTCAATCTTCATGAAACACCGTGTAAATTACCACATTTATGCGGATGATATAATGCTTTACATCCCATTCAAAATACCAAACTTGCCCACTCAATGACTGTTTTAATGAAATCTCACTATGGCTAACGTCCCACCTACATATCAACCACTTAAAAACAGAAGTTTTATTTGTTACCAGAAACCAAAACTTTATACCTCCATCAACCATCCAACTACAGGACTCCGACATCTTGGTAAAGAAGAAGGTGAAATATCTAGGAGTCACGCTTGACCAGACTCTAAGCATGCAAACACACATCAAGAATACAGTTACTAAAATACATTATAAACTCAAACTCCTAAAGCAGCTCCGACCTCTAATCCACTTACATGACTTCATATCAGTAATACAGGCGCTTATCACGCCTCACTTTGACTTTGCCAATGCAATTCTCCAAGGAACATCCAAACTCAATCAGAAGGCTCCAACTATTACAAAACGTTGCAGCTCAAACTGTCAAGAACATCAGTACCATTGAACACATCACAAAATCACAAAATAACAAGCACTCAACACCTGAAACCCCTAAGCTAAAGAAGAGTGACAAAACATCAAAATAGATGAGCAAGCGCAAGGAAACAATATTAATGGAAGTATTTTTGTCGGAAGATCGGCCATGAGGTTAAAAGCCTCTCGGAGCCGTTACTTCCATTTTAATCAGTTTTCTTACAGTCCAATGAAATAAGCCCACTACAGAGCCAAGGAAAGGTGAAAAAAACACCACAACTTGTTGCCACCTTCAAAACATTAATATACTTATGATAGGAAAATTAGTTTAAAACGCTTTGACTTATCTGAACCGCCGTTGATCCTTAATTGGATATCGCATAAAACAACGTACAGCAGCAGATGTTCCGATGTCTTTCTCAAACTCCAAAAAGACGAAGCAGAAGTGATAACTTCCAAAAAGAAGAGAATTTCAAAAAGAGCAGTTATCGAAAAGTACACAGCACTGCGTTTCGGGCAAATTTACACTCCATGCCCTGAACACATCACGCATACCCTCTACAAACTACACTGGCTACCTATCCAAAGCCATATAAAATACTGGTAACCGGATTTAAAATTATCAACAATTTAGCACCCTCATTCTTACACACACTTATCAATATGGAAAAACCCACCAGAAGCCAAAGGAGAAAAAATAACAACAAATTAACCGTTACAAAGTACTTCAGAAAATGCAAGAAAACAACAAACAGTAAAGCATACTCGCACTTTGCACCGACACTCTGGAATGAGTTACCTGCCGAACTCTGAGAGGTCAATGACATCAAAACGTTCCACAAAAACCTTAAAACGCATCTATTTACACTACACTTTAGCCCACACTCTTTCACAAAAGAACAGAAAACAACACATCTAAATCCTGCAACACTCTGCCTGAGCAGCTAATCTCCCCATCAGCCTGATGGCACATCATCTCACAAGCATATGCTATATAATCTATGTAAAAAACTGATACAACAGTTTTTCCAACAGCTTATTGTAAATAGTTCCAACAGCTTTAATGTAAGTAAACTGAGTATCCAAAATTAATGTAAATAACTTTAATGTAAGCGGATTGAGTACATCTTTGTACAATTCATATTGTAAACCCAAAGGTTTAATGTAAATAGTTCCAACAGTTATAATGTAAGTGAATTGAGTACTTGTTTGTACAATTCATATTGTTTCTTGTAAACAGTGTTTGATACTTGGGAAAACACGGTATATAAATGTATATTAAAAAAATAAAATAAATGGACTTCCGGTGACGTCACGGAGCGGAGCGGATGGCCGCGAGGTAACCGAGCTCTGTCTGATTCCCGACCAATGGTGACAATGAGCGATATCCCAGGCGTGGAAATAGTGGAGAAGGATACCCCCGGGTGTGTGATGGCAGCCCGTAAGAAATTGGAGGGGTTTCAGTCCGCGTACGCGCGGCACCAGGAGAAAGGCCTGCAGAGTCTTGCGGCGGGTGAAGAGAGTGGCGGTGGAGGGAGTTCAGGAGATGATAGCAGCGGGCCTGAACTGCGCTCCAATGGTGCGGATCTGAAAGGATGGTTGGCGGAGTTTAAGAGAGATATTCGGGGTGACATTAAGGAGCTGAGAAAAGATTTGAAGGAGGAACTGCACTCCCTCCGTCAAGAATTGAATAGTGTGGGGCACCGTGTGGAGGCGGTGGAAGAACACGTGGAGACTGTGGAGGGAGCTCTGCGGGAGGTGGAAGGGGAGCAGCAGGACGAGATGCAAGCAAAAATGGAGGAGATGGAGGACAGGGCACGACGGAATAACCTGCGATTTAAAGGAATTCCTGAAACGGACAGTTATAAAGACTGTGTTAAAACGGTGCAACAGCTCTGCCAACATGTCTTGAGACTGGCGGAAAAGGAGGACGAGCACGTGGCAGTGGTGGGAGTGGAGAGAGCGCACCGCAGCCTCGGCCCTCGGCGGGGGACACAAGTAAGGGATGTGATTGCCTGTATGAGCAGCTTTCCCCTTAAAGAACGAGTTCTGGGCCTGGCCAGGAAGTATGGCCGCATTGCGTGGGATTCCTGTGAGGTGGAGATTTATAATGATCTATCTTCGGGGACGCTGGAAAGGCGGCGGGGTATGAAAGAAGTCACAGCATTCTTACGAGGGAAGGGGCTGAGATACCGTTGGTTATTCTCCTTTGGCCTGCTGCTCACTGCCAATGGAATCTCCCGGAGAGTTAACGGAGCAGAGGAGGCCTGGAAGGTTCTGACTGAGTTGGGGTATGACCATCTTCCCAAGTCTGTGGCTGGAGGGGTGCCTCGGGAGGAGCGCGGAAAGGAGCAGAGAACGTCGCAGTGGAGAAGAGTCTGTGAGAAAGGGAAGCGGCTTAAAAGACTTTCTCAAGAGGTGTCTGAAGGGGGCACTGCAGCACCTCCATGAACATTGAAAGTGGGTTGTGGTTGAAATGACTGTTGTGGGATGTTCATATGGGATTTGATGTATGATGGGGGTTGTAAATTGGGGGAGGTGGGCTGCCTGTGCTATGGGATGGTTGAGGGGGTTGGTGCTGGGGGAGGGGTGGAAGGACGGGCCAGGGATAGTTCTAAGGGAGGGGGTCGGGATAAGACATGACTCACACGGAAGTTTGTTAGGGATGGAGGGGGGTTCGGGGTGGGGAGGGGGGGGCACGGGGGGGAGGGTGCGGAGGTGAGGCCACTTCTGGGTGGGAATGGTGGGGAGGGGTCGGGGGTGACGTAGGGGAATGCTGCAGATTGGATCTCTAAATGTGAAGGGGTTGAACTCTCCACAGAAAAGGCGGCACCTCTTTAGAAAAATCAGGGATAATAGGTGGGAGGTGATTTTGGTGCAAGAAACACATCTCAGGGGAAGTGAGGTGTCCAGATTAAAGCACTCCGGGTATCCGGAGCAATTTTTTTCTTGTGCTCAAGGGGGGGAACGGAAGCGGGGGGTTGCAATCTTGGTGAAAGGGGGGGTAGAGATACAGGTGCGGAATTGGTTTAAGGATGCGGAGGGGAGAGTGGTGGGGATTACTGGAAGGTGGGGGATGGAGGAGATCACTATTGTCTCAGTATATGCCCCTAATGGAGCCCAAGGGATCTTTTGGGATTCTACTAGGAGATTGTTGGATCGGGAGTCCCGGGGAAGGGTTGTGTTGGGGGGAGATTTCAATAGCCCGTTACAAGATGGGTGGGATAGGAATCCCAGAGGGTGGGAGGGGAGGGGGTCCAATAGGAAGTTGCTTAAAAAGTTAATGGAACAGCATAACTTAGTGGATGTGTGGCGCAAACGATATCCTACGGGTAGAGAATATACTTTCTTTTCCGCACTACATAATTGTTGGAGTAGGATTGATATGATTCTGATGAGTGAGGACTGGTTGGTGGCGGTGCTTGAGGCTGAGATTGTCCCGATCGTATGGTCGGATCATAGTGCGGTGGTTGTAGGGGTGTGTAGTGAGCGACAATTGGGTACCCGGTTTTGGCGCTTGAATGAGAGCCTTTTGAAAAATGAGGTGGTGGTGGCGGATATTAGGGGGGCGATACGGGAATATTTAGCTCTGAATGATACGGGGCAGGTGAGTGATGTCATGGTGTGGGGGGGTTTGAAGGCCTATATTCGGGGGCGGATTCTAAATTGGGGTGCGCGGTTGAAGAAGGAACGGGGGCGTCAGGAAGAGGGGTTGAAGGCTGCTGTGCGGGAGGCCGAACGAGTGTTTCGCGAAGTGGGATCGGGGAGAGCCCGGAAACATTTGGAGCGTGTTCGAGGGGAACTTCAGGCTCTGCAGGTCGACAAGATAGCGTTTGATCTGCAGCGGGTTCAACAGTTATATTATGAATTTGGGGATAAAGCGGGGCGTTTGTTAGCCCGTAAGCTGAGGAAGCGGATGGGGGCCTCTATGATATATCAAATTAGAGGTCGGGATGGGGAGGTGTTGTGGGAGGAACAGGCGGTTAGGAAGAGATTTGAGCAATTTTACCGGGAACTGTACCGGAGACAGGAAGGGGTGGAGGCCGAGCACATTCGTTCATATTTGGCGGGTCTGGAGTTGCCTACTCTAGGGGAAGAAGCGCGGGACGGATTGGAGGGGGAATTGACTGAGGAGGAGATTGGTAAGGTGGTGAGGGGGTTACCGGGGGGTAAATCGCCGGGATTAGATGGGTTGCCCGGGGCATTTTATAAGCAGTTTTGGGGAGAGGTGGGGGGGATTTTGCGGAGAGTGTTTAATGGGATGCTACTGGACGATGGGGAGCTGGTACCTGAAATGTTGACGGCAGGGATTTCGATCTTGCCAAAACCAGGGAAGGACCCTATGGAGTGTGGATCTTACCGACCGATATCCCTGCTTAATGTGGATGTCAAGATACTAGCAAAGGCTCTGGCGGATCGTCTGGCCCCATGGCTCCCTGGTTTGGTGCGGGAAGATCAGACGGGGTTTATTATGGGGCGGCAAACGGGGGATAACATCAAGAGGGCTATAGAGGTAATTGAAATAGCGAGGGCGGGGGGAGTGGAGTGTATTTTGATGTCCATTGATGCCGAGAAGGCTTTCGATCGGGTGCACTGGGATTTTGTTTGGCAGGTGTTAGGGAAGATAGGGTGTGGGCCGAATTATTTACGGTGGGTGGAGGGGTTATATAGAGGGCCCAGGGCTCGGGTGAAAGTTAATGGAAGTTACTCGGCGGACTTCGAACTAGAGAGAGGGACGAGGCAGGGCTGCCCCTCTCCCCGTTGCTGTTTGCCCTTGTGGTTGAGCCTCTGGCACAACGGATCCGGGCCAATGAGAGGATTGGGGGGATCTCCGCGGGAGGAGTGGAGCATAAGATATCCTTATACGCGGATGATATCTTATTGTATATTCGTAATCCGGTGGGAAGTTTGGTAGGCATTATGGAGGAGGTGGGGGGCTTTGGAGGGGTGGCGGGCTTTAAGATGAATTTGGAAAAGACAGAGGTCTTAAATATCTCGGTACCCCGGGGGGTGGAACAACGTTTGAAGAAGGAGTTCCCGTTTCGTTGGGTCTCGAAGTCGTTGGGGTATTTAGGGGTTCAGCTTCCCGGGCGGTATGATGATTTATACGGGGTGAATTATCCCAAGTTGTTGGGGGAGTTGTATAAGGACCTGGATTGTTGGATGAATGCGGAGGTATCTTGGCTTGGTAGGATCGCTGGGGTGAAGATGAATATTTTACCCCGAATATTATATTTTTTTCAGGTATTACCTGTGCGGGTACCAGATAAGGTGCTTAGGATTCTACAGTGGAAAGTGTTTCAATACATTTGAAAACGGAAACCCCCGAGAATAGCGAGGGAAGTTTTGTATGCGGGTAAGCGGGAAGGGGGTTTGGGGGTCCCCAATTTCCGGGATTATTATAGAGCAGCGCAGCTGCGGCATGTAATGGACTGGAGGGAGCAGGGAGCGGTTAAAATGGGTGTTAGAGTTGAGAAGGAGTATGTGAAGGGGGGGAGGTTGGCGGCGTGGGTATGGGTGAAGGGGAAAGATAGGCGGGAATTAGGGGTAGGATCTCCAGCTATGCGGCAGGTGGTAGCAGAGTGGGATGAGGTTAGGGCGCAGGGCCTTATAGGAGGAGGAAAGGGGTTTTTTATGGCAGCTCCATGGAGGGGGGGATAAGGCGTTTCGCCCGGGGTGGGACGGGGGTGTTTTTGATAGTTGGACCCGTCTAGGGTTGAAGTGTTTTTTCCAGCTGATGGACGGAGATGAGCTAATGAAGTTTGGTGAGGTACAGGAGAGTTATGGGCTCCAGGAAGCCGATCGGTATGCTTTTGTTCAGGCTCAGTCCTATATTCGGGGGCGGAAGGGTAAGGGGGACTTCGTAGCGGATTTGACGAACGTGGAGGCTGTTTGGGTAGGGATGGGGACTACTAGGGGGATGATTTCTGCTCTGTATAAGGGGGTGAGTAAGGTACGGGGTGCCAAGTTTAAGTACATGCTGGATTGGGAGAGGGACCTTGGGGTGCAATTAGAGGAGGTGGATTGGAAGGGGATATGGGATCAGCTTAAGAAGACCCCTCTCTCGAGCCACATACGGGAAAATAGTTATAAAATTCTGATGCGGTGGTACTACACCCCAGAGAAATTGCATAAGATGTACCCAGGAGTTTCTTCTGCTTGTTGGCGGGAATGTGGGGGGGTGGGGTCCTTCTGGCATATTTGGTGGGAGTGCCCAAAAATTAAGACATTCTGGATTCAGCTACGGGACTGGATCCGGGATAGACTTGGGGAGGAACTTGAGATGTCCCCGGGTTTGTTCCTGTTATCATGGGGGGGGGGTTCAGGGCAGGGGGAGGGGGCGAGGGGTAGTAGCTTGCTTGTGTGCGGCGCGCTGCGCTGTGGCAGCGGCTTGGAAGCGTAAAGAAGCACCGGGGATGGGAGAGTTTGAAGGGCGCCTGCATCATATTCTGTTAATGGAGAGATTAACAGCAGCGAGGAAGGGGCAGGGGGGTAAATTTGAAGCGCGATGGGGGAAGTTGTGGCGGGGGATTTATCCGGAGGGAGGGGATGGGGGGGGGGAGGGGAGGGTTGTAGGTGGTGGGAGGGGGGGAGGGAATCCCTTATGCTTCACTTTGGGGGTTTAAGGTTATGGATGTCTATTTTGAAGATATATATGTGTTGGATTTGATGAGTGTTACGGTTGAAAAATTTAATAAAAAGATTTAAATAATAAAACCCAAGAGGATTGTGGAAAACTGCAAAAAAATAAAAAAAATAAAATAAACAAACAACCAGAAAAGAACATATCACCCTGATACTCAAACAGCTTCACTGACTCCCCCTGCAGAGCCGCATAACATACAAGACCATCCTGCTAATTCATAAAGCAATTCACTCAGACCCTTCCACTCACCTACAAACACTCATACAACCCTCACAACTAAACAGGGCCAAAAGGACCTCCACGAGGAATACTCTCAGCATCCCCCACATCAAAACCAAAGCAAACCAGCAGTCATACAAAAGAGCCTTCCAACTCTATGCCCCCTCCATATGGAACAGACTTCTGGACCAGCTCAGGATCATCACAGACCTCGATACTTTCCGCAAAAAACTAAAGATGCATCTCTTTACGGAACACTTCCAGTGTAGTGAATAAACCCACATTACAAGAATAATGCATGCTCGCCTGTCACCAGCTCCCTGATTGCATGCTCTAAGTAGTTTCAAATGTTTCAATGTAAGTTTCCACTCAATTCAATGTAAACCATCTTGACCTGGAGAAAGGCGATATGAATCCAGCTAAATAAATAAATAGCTACGACCTGCCCTTTCTCTATAACATTGGTTTTTGCACAGCTTTCGGCGCACCTTGATTCTACTCTCTATCTTCACCCTCGTCAATCTGGTTTTAGGCCTGGACACAGCACTGAGACTATCCTTCTTGCCCTCCTCAGCGACCTCCACCGTTCTCACGATCGGGGTGACCTATCTATTGCCGTCTCTCTAGATCTTTCTGCCGCTTTTGACGTTATTGATCACCGCACCCTTCTCACTCGCCTGTCTGATTCTGGTATCCATGGCACTGTGCTGCGCTGGTTTCATTCTTTTCTTTCTCACCGCTCTTTTGCAGTTCACTTCGGCTTCTCTACCTCTGCCCCCTCCCCTCTACACAGCGGTGTTCCACAAGGTTCCATCCTCGCCCCTCTACTTTTCAATGTTTTCCTCGCTCCCCTGGCCCTTCTCATTCAGCAGTCCGGTATCTCTTTCTACTTCTACGCAGATGATATTCTCCTCGTCCATCACACCAGCTCTGCTTCCCCAGACCTTTCTGCTCTTAATGCTTGCCTTATTCATATCGCCTCTTGGTTCTCTGATAATTTTCTTTGTGTCAACCCCTCTAAATCCTCTGTCATCTGGTTCTCTTTCTCCACCCCTCCTCCCAGCCTAACCCCCATGATGTCCTCCCTCCCCATCCCCGTTGTTTCCTCCCTCAGTTACCTGGGTGTTACTCTGGATTCCTCCCTTTCCTTTCACCCTCACATTTCTTCCCTTGTCCGTAGTTGTCTCTTCCATCTCCGTCGTATTCGCTCCCTCCGGCCTTTTCTTTCCACTCAATCCCTCACCACTCTAGTCCTTTCCCTGGTAACCTCTCGTTTGGATTACTGTAACTCCATCCTTGCTGGCCTTCCGTCCTATCAACTCCGTCGTCTTCAGCTCCTTCAAAACACTGCCGCCCGCCTGCTCACCTTTTCCTCCCCTTCCGATCGCATCACTCCTTGTCTTTCCTCTCTTCATTGGCTCCCCATCAAATTCATGTTTATCTACCTCATCATCACTCACAGAGTTCTCCACACCAATACTCCTCAGTACCTCTCTGATCTTATCTTTCATCAACAAATGTATACTAAATAAAAAATAAATAAACCTGCTCCCCGTCTTCTCTGTTCATCCCATACCAACCGTCTTTTCCTTCCCTCTCCATCCCAGGCCCATCTTGAACTCACCCGTCACTCTGCATTTTTCTTCTTAGCCCCCGCTCTCTGGAATTCCCTCCCTCACACGCTCTGCACTGAGCCCTCTTTCCCGCACTTCAAAGTTCTCCTCAAGACTCATCTTTTCTCTCAGGCTTTTGACGTTCCAGTTTCTTCCTGACCATCATGCCAGATACGATTGCCACAACTCCCCCCCTCACTCCCCTCCCCCCGTGTCTACTTGTCTAGTCATGTAACCTCTGTCCTTTTCTTTCTATCTATCTCTCCCTAGCTCTTTCCTGTCTTCAAATGGTGTTCTTTTCTCTTTCCTTTCCTGCAGCTGCTTTTCTTTTATTGTACACCGCTCTGATACTTCGGTTTTGGGCTGTATATCAAGCCTGTATATAAATAAATAAAATAAAATCAACAAAATCTGCCCATTCCTTTCTGAAAACACTACTAAAACACTTATCCATGCCTTAATCACCTCCCGTCTTGACTATTATAACCTACTCCTTGCTGGTTTCCCTTTGAATCATCTCTCTCCCCTTCAATCTGTTCACCACTTTGCTGCGTGGCTAATCTTCCGTCAGCCTCGTCATGCTCATATTGCCCCTCTACTCAAGTCTTTTCATTAGCTTCCTATTCATTTCAGCATCCAGTTCAAACTTCTCCTGCTGACCTATAAGTACATTCACTCTGCAGCTCCTCACTACCTTTCCTCTCTTATATCTCTCTACACCCCCCTCTGGGAACTCTGCTCTTCTGGCAAATCACTTCTATCTGTGCCCTTCTCTTCTATTACTAACTCCAGACTTCTTTCACCTTGCTGCACTTTACGCCTGAAACAAACTGTCATGCGCCTTCTCTGATCCTTTTCAAATCCAGGCTGGAAGCTCACCTCTTTGCTGCTGCTTTCAGATCTTGATTCACCTGATCTCCTTGTGTTTCCCTTGTGTTGTCCGTCTTGACTAGATTGTAAGCTCTGATAAGCAGGAACTGTCTCTTACATGTCTCTGCAGCACTGCGTACATCTTGTAGCGCTATACAAATGCTCAGTAGTGGTAGTAGTAGTGAACTAGCCAATGGGGGCAGGAGGAAGACATGCTGCAGCTTCAAGAGCAAAGTTAAAGCATCATGTAGAGGGAGCACACAATTACTTCCGGAGCCATCTTTTCCCTTCACCATTCAAGACAGAGAAAATCTTACATGGGCATAATAATGAGCTACCTGCTTGCTCATATGTTATGAGAGACATTACTTTAGTTTGAGTATTGGTTTCCTCAGGCATCTACAGAGCTGTTCCGATCAGAGTCCATCCCAGAATGAGCAATGTCAAATCTGTCTACAAGACACATATTGATGTCATTCATTACCGCAAGACAGATGCCAGGCGACTGCATGGCATTGATGAGGAGGCAGAGCAGAAGCTGTTCACGGAGCAGCGTGTGGAGCTGCTGAAGGAGCTGGCCAGGAAGCCAGACATCTATGAGAGGTTGTCTGCAGCTCTGGCACCCAGCATCTACGAACATGAAGATATCAAGAAGGTAAATGGCACCCTGGCACTTCTAGTGCCCTTTGTGTAAGAGCACCACTTGTTATCCACCTTGATCTAATTTAGCCAGTTACTTAAGTCTCCCTGTTCAAGCTCCATATTTTAATGTTTTTACATCTTTCTGGGGTGGGAAGTTGCATGGGGTTTTAAAACAGCATCTGAATGATTGATTCTTTCAGCTGTTGATGTTGATATTTAAATACTTTGGTTACTGCATCCAGCTATATGTTTTGGTAGATACTGTCTGAAACTCAACCTGTCAACTTTTATTTCATGTTTTTTTCACTGGAGTAAAGCTGAAAAGACAAGCTTCCTCATTGTCTTACCAGACTAATCCAGAAAGAGTGATTTTTGCCCCTCTACCAGCAGATGGAGGCAAAGACCAAAAGCATATGAGCTGTGCCCTATACTGTAGCATATAGTCACATGTCTCTCAGTATTCTCTCTCCAGCAGATGGTCAACAGGTAATCTCCAGGAACAAGCAGGAATGAGTCTTCACATATGGGTACGTCGGTACCGACGGAGCCTGCACGGGAATGCTCCCCAGCATCCAATCGGAAAGCTTTTGGGAGCATCCCTCACGCCTGCGCGCTGACTTCCCGCCTTTTCCACTTCTTCTCCTCAGTTTTCGTTTTTCCGCGGAGCCGGCAGGACGTCCTCCTGTCACCGCAGAAACCTTTTTCTTTAAATTCTTCATTTCTTGTTTTCTTGTGGTCGCGGCTGTTTTTCCCGCCGCCGCCGGTACCGCCGGTGGGTTTTCTTTTATTTTTTCTTAAACTCAGAGAGATTTTTCCCTCTGTTTCTGTCTTAACTTTTTGGGCCTACAAGACCTCTTCATCATGGAGCCTTCTTCTCCTAAGAAGTGCCTTCACTGTGGAAACACAGTTTTCTTTTTAGACTCCAATAACTGGTGTCTAACCTGTTTGGGTCCTGACCCTTTTTCCCCTGAACCATCAGGCTACAATTCTGTGAGAAGACCTTCCCTCTTTCGAGTTTCCCTCGATACCGTTTTCACTCCGGCAGTGAAGGCACCGGTTTTTTCTTCTCTACAGGATCAGGTAACCCACAAACAGTCTGTTAAGACTTGCCAATCCTTGAGTGGTAGGTCTCATACCAAGCATGATGACGGCTCCGGTCTTGCCCTCAAGACCCCATTGGCATTAAAACCCCGGCGGGAGTCTTCGGGCTCCAAAGCATTTCAAGGGTTTCAGGTGGTTTCTGGGGCTCACCCCTCACAGAACATACCTGAGCCATGCTCGGTGGTGGTATCCACTTCGAGCGGTACCAATACCCCGGCATCGGCACCGGTGTTGAGTGTTCCACTCTTCACCAGGGATCGTCATCTGGCGTCCTCGGTACCTTCAGGACCGATCGATACGACCCAGAGTGACTTTCCTGTATCGGCATCGCTGATACCACCACTGACGTCGGTGCCCTCTAGACATGCATCGATAGACTCGCTCCCTTCGATGCCGAGTCTGGAATCGATATCTAGTCTAGATGACTGGGTACCGATGCGTCTTGGAACCGACCCTTATCGTTTCCGGATACGCAGTACCGAGGATATTCTACAAGACTCTCTGGTTACCTCGGTACCGCTTAAGCAGCCTCCGATGACTGCCTCGATGACATTACCGTCTCCGATTCTGCCTCAGCTGCCGGTATCGGTATCGATGTCGATTCCTGCAGCTACATCGGTACCATCGATCCTTTCTATGCCTAGTTTGGAATCGATACCTGGCATGGACGATGCAGTACTAACTGCCTCAAATCGTGACTGCCAGTATCACTATCCATCTAGTGGGGTTCTTTTTTTGCACCAGACCAATACATCTTCTGGTGCTCAGGCTGCTTCTTCAACCTTAGCCTACCCAGGGATGGTTCCCATTGGAGATCCTTCTTTTCAGAAATTTCTCCTTGATATGGCAACCTTTCTTGCTATTCCTATCCCTGGCTGTGATCTTAACCAAGGCTGTCCTGCAGAAAAGGGGAATATAATGCTTCTTTTACATCATTCTTTGCAGGATCTTCTTCTAAGAATATGGGAATCACCTTTAAGAGTTCCCTCACCTTCTACAGCAACTAATGTTCTGTATCAGGTACCCCCCTCTCCAGAGTTTCAAAAGACTCAACTTCCCCATCATTCCATTGTAGTGGAATCGGCAATGAGGAAAGTAAAAAGCAAGAAGAAGCATTCTTCTTATCCGCCAGGTCGTGCATCTAGAACACTTGATGCCTTTGGACGTCAAACCTTCCAAACATCTATGCTGGCATCAAGAATTATTTCTTACATATTTTATATGAGTCTAACACTTCAGGAGATCACAAAGAAATTATCTCTTTTGACTCCTTTTTTTGTCAGAGCCTAAGGCTGCTTGACTATTCCTTGCTTCTTAGTCATAGCCGGAATATCTCTTGGTTTCTTTCTCGTGCTTCCCTAGACTCTTTTGAGTCTGTTAGCAGATCCTCTGCTATTGCCATTGGAGCACGTCATAGAGCCTGGCTCCAAGCTTCAGACTTGAGCAGACGGGCACAACACACACTGGGTAATTCTCCTTGTACTGGAGAAAATCTCTTCAATAAGGAGGCTTTACATCAGTTTGCTCATTGCTTCATTGACTTCCCTGGTTCTGGAGACCATTCTAAGCCGCCTTCTTCCCTAGGAGGTAGGAAATGTCCTACCAAACCTTCTTTCCCTAAGAAAAGAAGGTTTCATTCTTCTCCTGCCCATCATCCAGATGTACCCAAGCAAGGGACACCTCGTCCTAGTCTGAAGTTTCCAAACTCTAGCCAGTCTGAGCATGCCCAGCAACCATACGTTCTGCAGGTTGCAATCTACAGTTAACTTCTTCCTAGCAGAAGTTTGTTCACTGTTTGTTTTTTCTTAAAGCTCTACACTGGGGTTTTTCTTTTTTCAGTATGCCAAGCTGTCAGGGTATTCTTGTCCATGGGTTACAGAATTCTTCTCTTCTTACTACCAAGAAGGGAAGTTACAACTATCCAGGATAGTTTCTGTCCCAACATGAACATTTTTTCCTTCAGCTGACTTGCCATATGGGTAAGTCACCCTCCAATTACCTGTTTTCTCTACCTTCTCATCCAGGGTTTCCCCTGACTGAGTGGTACCATACTGAAAAGTTTCTCTAACCTCTCATTCCAGTGTAGACTTTTTGTTTCCTTGAATACATTCTCAAGATAACTCATCAGACAGGGACAGGAATATCTCCTCTCCCTTTGTCTGTTTCTCTTTGTTTTGCACAGGAAGATTCTCTCTGCTGTCTTTTCAGCTGCTGTGCATGCAGGAGTTCCAGTGATTTGAACTACTGGTACTTTTCCACAATTTTTGTCTAGCCTCAGTAGTGATTCCAAGCTAGTCCTCATCTATCTTGGATAATCCTACTCATTTTAGGCTTTTCACATTATCTTCTTTCTAGCCATCTCCTTTTCCTAGGATGTGGCAACACACCTGACTTCAGTCAGTTTTATCTCATGATTCTCCTGCACAATGCTCTCTGCAATCTTCAGAGAAGCTTTCTACTATGGGCCCTTGCTACAGAGCATTGAACTTTATCTCTGAGGGCTATCCTATATAGTAGGAAAAAGCTTATAAATCATTTCCATGACTGTGAGGGTTCTCCACACCCTCTTGTCTCCTGTTATAATTCAGAATATAAGCTTTTTCTGCGTGAATATCCAAGGTTATTAGTAACGCATGATACCCCTATGTCCCTCCAGTGGGTCCTCCTGGTATCTTCTCTATGCATTTCTACCCATCTACCATGTCAGAGTTCTAAAGGACCCCTGTCTTGATCTTTACAGACTGATATTATCCTCTGTTTTTCACGCAACCATCCTGGTTATTTTACTGGATTGCATTCCTGCGTCCTCTTAGCCCACGGAAATAGATTCTCTATATATCTGTCAAGTGGGTTTCACCCTCTTGTTATTGGATGAATCTTTCCCCTTCACATTCCCCATGTGAAGGTTCTTATGGGGCTTAGTGGTAGACATACATCTTCAGACTCATATTCATGTATGTATATATCTCTATAATATGCATTTACATACATATGTCTGTAAGCTGTGTGTGCATACTTATGCCCCCACACATATATATATCTTTACACATATCTATATATATACATGTATATAGGTATATATATCCCTATATATATATATATCTGTTGGGAGACTTTTTTATAGGTTGATATGTATTACATACTATCTCCCTAACTGTCTATGCTATAACATTTTTTTACCTTCTTAGAAGTTCCAGACAGTGGGCTTTCATACTGTTCCTCAGTATGTAGGGGCTCTTATGCACACAACCATTGCTGTGGGCTAACAGCTTCTACTTTGCCCTAAGTCTCCCTATCCTTGAAGCGTCAGGCTTCAATATCTTTCCTATCTCTCACCAGATAGGAAAGACAGTGTACATCTTCATTAGTTCTGAGTACACATCTATTCTCCTTGGGAATACGGGTTTCTTTCCATACCCCTCCTTCCCTCTAGGACTGGACTAGTTGTCCGAATCGGTCAGTCTTCTTCTTTTAGTCCTCACTGTTAATGACTCTGTACCTAAAAGAATTTTCAGCTTTTCCCATAAAGCTTTCCGTTGAAGACCTGCCGTTCTTATCCTGCCCCAGTTGACACCTGGGTCTCCTGCAAATTCCAGGTTTGGACCTTCATCCTCACTGCTGTGAGGTCACCTTGAGGATTCCGCTACTGCATATCCAGTAGACTCCATCCCACTCTCTACTTCCTACAATCCAGTAGGTAAGCTCCATATTATAATTGTTCATTAAATAATTGTTAATGATACTTATCATACATACCAAGGACTCCTCTTCTGTAGTCCTTAGGTTCGCTGTTTTTCCTTACAGCTCCTCTCTTCTCAACTCCTACCCTCCATCCCTCATGGGATGCCGGAGATTCCTGGGTGGTAAATGCGCTCCTGATCCAGGGACACGCTTTTTATGGGATCTCTCCCCCTGGCATCTATAGCTAGGGAGTCCCCATATGTGAAGACTCATTCCTGCTTGTTCCTGGAGATAGCACAGTTACTTACCTGTAACAGGTGATCTGTGGGAACAGCAGGAATAAGTCTTCACAACCCACCCACCTCCCCTAGGAGTTGTATCTATCTATCTATCTTCCTTTCCTCTTTCTCTCCTATGTCTCAGCTATGAAACTCAACTGAGGAGAAGAAGTGGAAAAGGCGGGAAGTCAGCGCGCAGGCGCGAGGGATGCTCCCAAAAGCTTTCTGATTGGATGCTGGGGAGCATTCCTGTGCAGGCTCCGTCGGTACCGACGTACCCATATGTGAAGACTCATTCCTGCTTACATATATGAAGACTTATTCCTGCTGTTCCCAGAGATCACCTGTTACAGGTAAGTAACTGTGCTTTCCGTGCAGCATTCATATGGTATTGATGGGCTGTGATTCCTGGTTCCCCAGATGAGTTCTCTCCCTGGTTCAGGGATACCTGGAAAAGTTGAGGTGTCTCCTCTGTCTGTCTCTCTCTCGTATATATTTTGGCTAAGAGAATACCTGAGGTGGCCAGGGGACCTTCTGGAGAACTCCAGTTTTTTTTCCTTCTTTCTCACTTTTTCTCTTTCTTCTCTTGGTCTCCTTGGTGTTACTTCATTGCTGGGTAGGCCTCTGAGGAGGAAGAGGGCAGGGTGTATCCTTCCCTTCCTTCCTGCCTATTGAAAACAGAAAAAAAAAAGATGAGAAGGCTGTACAGATGAAGATGCCCAGAGAGGTAGGTATTTTAGTGAGAGGGAACTTTACAGCAGTGGTGAGAGGGGAGCTCTAGTGATCTCCAGCTCTGTGGAGAGGGGAGGCAAAGAATTTGGCATGCTGGGAGCAGCACTGCTGCAACAGCAGTCCTTGGGCCAGGTTAGGCACAGAGCAGGCAGCCTGTCTAGTTGACGGAGGCATTTGGCATAGGCATGCCTTGAAGTGGAGAGTGTTTAGTGTGGCTCCCATGGCAGCAGTTGTCGAGACAGAGGCTATCCTGAAGCACCAGCAGGTCATGTTCAGAGCAGCTCACATGGCAGTGGCTGTTGGGAAGTGCTCAGAGTGGTTTCTGCAGTGACAGCTATTGGAAGGGCAAGCAAGTCTTGAAGCACCTATGAAGATCACTGAGTGTCTCCCGCAGTGATGATTATTTGACAAATCGGAGGCAGTTCTTGAAGCTCCATCTGAAGCTTCAGATCAAGGCTGATCTTCAAGTGCTGGTGCAGCTTGGAGGAGCCAGTGGGCATGCCCAGCCAAGTTCTTATGGCAGCAGTCGCAGGAATGGAGAGGCCAATATTGTTTTCTACTGAGTCCCACAGACTTGAATCGGTCGTCCATCGGTAAATGTTTCATTTTTCCCCCTTTGGGGCCTTTGTGCTTATTTTCTGTTTTTTGCCTGCCGTCAACATCAGAGCTGTCTATTGCGGTTCCGCCTTTATTTCTTGCCCTTTTTTGATAACTTTATTATCTTTCTCTTTTCCTGCTACCCAGCTGGCACCATCAAGCTGTTTGATCTAGCCACCGCCATCTTCCCAGACATGTCCTAGAAACCAGCCAATGGGTTCAAGAAATGCACCAAATATATCAGGACCATCTCTTTAACCGACAAGCACAATTGGTGCCTCCAGTGTCAGGGTCCTGATCACCAATCCTCTAATTGAAATTTGTGTTTGCAGATAACAAGGAGAGGGGTTGAGAAAAGCAGAAAGAATCCCATTTTGACCAGAGGTCCGATTTAGCATCTTCAGCACCGGCACTGGTCTAGATGGCTCCACTAGGATCTGCCAAAGATGCATCAACATAGAGAGGTTCCTGGGCTCAATCAGAGCCAAAGGCTTGTCTCCGTCTGGACTCTGCCTCGACTCCATTGCATTGAAGGGGGGAACCCTTCCAAGCACCGGGCTAAGCTACATATGCAACGGTATCTGAGCCCTTCCCAACATGATGTCAAGCGATGGCCATGAACAGCCCACCGAGGGGCACTGACCATCTCCCAACAACTGAGGCCATGCCGATGTCCCTGCAGGAATGCAGAAAACTTTGATTGGAAGCTGCTCAGACCTCAAGATCTTCGGAATAGGCAGCCATGGAGGCATGCTTTCAGGCATTTGAGGCCCACATCAGTGCTGGAAAAACAGCAGGTTGGTGCTTCGGTGCCCATGGCATCATCATCGCACATTGTGCAGCTGATACTTGGGTCGTATGCTGTGCCTACAGAGGCATCAACATTGGGGCGTTGAGATCCAACGCCAGTTCCCAGTGAGGCCATCTCTCTCTCTCTCTCTCTCTCGAGTGTATTGGGTTTTGATATCCTGATGAACCCCTGGAAGCACTCTGTATCATCTATCTCGTCAATTCTCCCACTCCTCTTGAGGCCAGAGGATGCTCCGGGCAGAGTCTCAGAAATACTTTTGACTTATTTATATTTATTTAACCTTTTTTATATACTGCTTTTCAGTTATATCAGAGTCTGACTCTGATGGCTGGGTGACAGATGTGGAATCGGGGATCCTGTCAGAGCAGGTCTCCTGCGCTTCCATCAGACTCCGCCCCTCCACATGAATGGCAAAAGTCTCCTCAGGAGGACATATCCTTCTAGGACTTTGAGAGGGATATGGCCAAGGCCATCCCATTTTCACTGGAGACTAAGGATGAGCTCAGGGCAAAGGAGTTGGAGATCCTCCAGTAGTCCTTGGCTCCTAAGGAAGCAATTGATTGTGCTGGTGCACTGAATCCTACAAAGGCTGCAAAAGAGAATGTGGGAAAACCCCCTCACTGTGCCTTGGTCATTAGGAGGGAGGAGTGGCCTAGTGGTTGGGGCAAGTTACCTCAGGCCGGAAGGTCGGGGTTCAAACCCCACTAGAGGACAGCAACCTTGGGCCGGAAGGACTGGGGTTTCTAGTCCCACAGGTGCTCCTTGTGGTCTTGGGCAAGCCACTTAACCCTCCATTGCCCATGTTCCCTGAAAAAAAAAAAAAAAAGTTATCTCCAAGTTATAATGCCCCGTTAAATGTAAACTGCCTTGATATCATGAAAGGGCAGTATATAAGAAATGTTAAATAAAAATAAAATAAATTAGGAGGCTGGATTCAAATTGGTTCAAAAGGCTCTGGGTTTTAAGAAGCCTCAGCTTTTGCACCACTCCTTAGAGGAGGTGGAGTCCACTCCGAAGATGATTAAGAGCACCAAGACTTATTCCTCAGCGCCCTCCTGGGCAGGAAGGCTCAGACGTTGGACTCCTTTGGAAGGAGGTGTTTCCAGAGCTCCATGCTCACAGCTAGATTACACTCTTTTCTAGCTCTGCATGAGCATGTTCCTGAAGGACATCGTGCATGATCTCACCAGTTTGTGCCCATTCCTCCTTCCAGAGAAATTGAGCAGTTCTTGCCGGAGCCCACCAGGGTACAATAATGCTCCAAAGGTCCTGGTCAGGGTGACATATGATGCCTTTGAAACTGTCTCCAGAATGGCGGCAATGGGCATTGGAGCCCGCCAGCTCGCCTGGCTTGAGTCTTCTGACCTAGAACAGTCAATACAAAATAAGCTTGAGGATGTGCTGTGCTGGGGAGAAAACATCTTCGGAGAGCAGATGGAGGAGAAAGCTGGCTTCATGGAGAAGCAGCACATTACTCTCATGAGGCTCTCAAGAGGCGCGTCTGATCCCGCTTGCAGGAGGCTCAAGTTGAGGGTTAGAAGAAGGCTTCCTTACCCACGTAAGTGCAGGTACTTTCCTTGATCCCTAAATCTCCCAGCAAAAAGCACAGGCTCCTCTCCCGTAGCATTGAGAAACCTCAAAAGGGTTCAGCCTGTCCCACAACTCAAGGCGGGGTTTTGACTGATTCATCTGAAACATAGCCAATCTGCCAGCAACCACAGAGGGGAAGTCTCTGGATGGGGGATAGCTCATACTTTTTGCCCACAAGTGGCCCCTCATGGGTGCTACAAATTGGCATTTACATGATTTACAGCTTTAAACCGTGTAAATGCCCCTAAGCGGGATATTCAGAGTAATATCCCAGAGTCATGCCACTATATGCCCCGATGCTAACCACTTAGCATCGGGGCATGTCAGGAGCATTCCAGGGGCGGTACCCGGGGATAACTCTGCAGCGGTGATATTCAGCCACTGCCTAGTTATCCCTCAACAGCAAAAGTTAGACACAGCAAAAGCTGTCCTAACTCTCGCTGCCAAAGCTAACCAGGCAATGACTGAATATCACTGCTGCACGGTTGGCTTGTGTGACTGTGCAACAACTCCGGATATTCAATTCTGGTAGCCGGATATGACCCCTAGATTGAATATCCAGAGTTAGTTAGGCAGCGACGGCTATGCACCTTAGAGGCAGTAGTAACTGAATATCAGGCGCAGAGTTTTCAGTGGAAACCAGCCAACAGCCGCCTCCAGGACTGGGTGGCAGTCACCGTACCTCTGTTCCAGTCCCTGTACTGGTGATTGGACCATCGGAATCTACTCAGAGGTCTCCCCTTTCAGAAAGTGCCACTCCAGAAGACACTGATGACAGATGCATCCAAACTGGATTGGGGAACACATCTGGATGGCCTCCACTCTCAGGGCATCTAGTCCGAACAGGAGATCCTGCACCAGATCAATTTCTTTGAATTATGAGTCATAGCGAATGCTCTCTGAGCTTTCCAAGATTGCCTAGCCAGTCAGATTGTTCTGATTTAGACCAACAATCAGGTCACGATGTACCACATAAATAAGCAGGGGGGCACTGGTTCATATCTCCTGTGCTGGGAGGCAGTACGGTTGTGAAAACTTGCCATCACTCACGGTATGAAGTTAAGGGACACATATCTGCCTGGGAAGCAGAATTCCCTGGCAGACTTGCTGAAGCATGCCCTCAAGTGGCATGAGTGAACAGGGACGTCGCAACCCAGATCTTTCAGAAATTGGGTGCCCCCTCGATAGATCTGTTTGCCATTCAGCACAATGCCCAAGTGGAACAGTTTATCTCCCGGGTCGCCTCGGCAGCTGTGTGGCTCTGGATGCTTTCCTTCAGTACTAGGGGAGGGGCCTGCTATATGCACATCGTTCCATGCCTTGCATAGTGAAGACCCTGCTGAAAGTCCAGACAGACAGGGGGAGTACGATGATCCTCACCTCTCTTTATTGGCCCAGACAGCTTTGGATTTTTCTTCTGCTTCAGCTCTCCCAATGGGAATCTCTGTGGTTAGGCTCAGCTCCGGACCTTATATCTCAGGAAGATGGGAGGCTTCTCCATCCCAAACTTTGGCCCTCACTGCTTGCCTAGTCCTGTCTGAGTTGACAGAGGTGGTCTGTTGGCCTCTAGGAGGGCCTAAGAAGGTCTTATGCTTTCAAATGGAAAAGATTTGCTTCGTGGTGCACAGAATGGGAGCTTGATCCCTTTAATTGTTCCGTCAGTAGGCTGCTCGAGTATCTCCTGCACCTCTTGAAGGCAGGTCTCAAATCCAACTCTGTGTTCACTTCAGTGTGAATTGGGGCTTGCCATTGTATTTTGGAAGGAAAGTCCTTATTGACTCAGCTTTTAGTGGTTTGCTTCATGTGAGGTTTGCTCCTCTCGAAATCTCCCTTCAAGCCTCCAGCGGTGGCGTTGGGTCCTCAGTGTGGTTCTGGCACAGCTCATGTTAGCTCTTTTTGAGCTGCTCGATCCATGCCCTTTGAAGTTCTTGACCTGGAAGGTCTTGCTTCTGATGGCAGTTACTTTGGCTCGCCATGTTAGTGAGTTCCTGGCTCTGGTGGCTCACCTCCCATACACCAAGTTCGCTCATAATAGAGTGGTCCTTCAAAAACCGGTATTGGCTTTCCACCTTAATCAGTCAGTCATTCTGCCGACTTTATTTCCGAGGCCTTACACCCTAGAGGGAAGACGACGTTGCACATGTTGGACTGCAAGCAAGCCTTGGCCTTTTACCTAGAGTGGACGAAGGCTTATCAAAAGTCCATCCAGCTGTTTCTCTTTTGACCCCAGTAAGCTAGGTGCTGCCGTTTCTAAACGAGCACTCTCCATTTGCCTGGCAGACTGCATCTCTTTTGCTTATGCCCAGACTGGCCTGAGCCTTGATGGCGATGTCACAGCTCACAGTGTCAGAGCCATGGCTGCGCTGGTGGCTAACTTGCTCACAGCTTCCATGGAAGAGTTCTACAGGGCTGCAATGTGGTCTTCTGTCCACACATTCACATCTCGCTACTCTCTGGATGAAGATGTCCAACGTGACATCAACTTTGGTCAATCTGTACTCCAGCATCTGTTTGGGGATTAGAATCCAACTTCATCCCCCCTAAGGCCCTTCTGTCCATCCTGGGTACCAAAAAACCCAAAACCCATATAAACCAAAAAGCATGATAATGAGTGAAACTGTATGGTGAAGAAGCTGAATCCGATGAGTTCGCCTTTGGGGACTACCATTGCTGTACATAGTTGATTCTCCAGTTCTTGGTTCAGTTTGGCCCTGTTGGGCTTCTAGACCTCCTCAGTTTTCAGAAGCCTATAACTTGGGAGTCCCATACCTGAGGACTTCATTCCTGCTTATCCACGGAGCAAAGATAGTTACTCACCTGTAGCAGGTGTTTTCCTTAGACAGCAGGAATAAGTCCTCACAACCCTTCCACCTCCCCGAGGAGTTGTCTTCTGCTGCAGCTTTATCTTACTGGAGAAGATGGCACCGCAGCAGGTGGGAAGGTAGGCCCGCAGGCATGGTGGAGCCTCCCAAAAGCTTCAGTAGAGGCTGGCATGTGTTCCACTATGGGGCTTTGTCAATGACGTCAGCCATACATGAGGCAAGCCACATGAGAGCGCAGAATCTTATAGGTTTCTGTGGGAGTCTTAAAGTGTCTCATAGGGTTAGTGAAACAGCTTTGGAATGACAGTGTCTTTGTGCTTACAGAAGCAACAAGGAACTCAAAAGGCACAATTTGGCAAAATGGGCCCCCAAATTATTCTGTGCATGCTATAGTATTCTTTGTGATGAGTCCTTGTCATATTTTGGTGATTAGTAGGCATGAGATACTGTGAGGTGTCTTAGCGAATCAGGTGGTTGTCTTGTAGACAGAGTCCATGTTGAGAGACGAAATGCACAAGAAGATGGTATGCAATCTCATATATTGTTGCAAGTATCTAAGGGCAGTAGAACAGTCTAGATATGAGTGGCCTAAGAAGTAGGTTCTCTTGCACGTAGGCATGACCAGGAACAATAGTTTTCTGTATGCACACATACAAACACTTAGGCAGACATTTGCTTGGTCAACAGGTCTGAAGCTTGGTACACAACAGACATTTCTGTAGCAGAATCCATTTTGTTTGGTTCAGGTACCAGTCCTACAGAACTGGTGCTTCTTTGCACTCATTAGCAAATATACATCTTCCCCTTCTGGGGGGATGATCTTTCTCTGTGCAAGAGCTAGGAACTACTACTGTAGCTTCACAAAGTGCTTGGACTCCATAGTACCCAAAGGATAGACTGTAGTATGGACTAACATCAAACACTGGGAAATACTGATGTTGCGAGGCATGGGTGTAATGGCTTCCTAATGGAGCAAATCTAGAAGCTTGTTTCACCCTGGCAGGCTGATTGATAAGTGAGTTTTCTGGTCAACTGGTCCTAGATTTTGTGGTTGGTATGCAGTAAGTGACTGGGAGCACGGTGAGGCTGAGGTGGGATTATGTTCTGGGCCTCTATTGCCTTCTGAGCTTTCACTATGGTGTTTCCCTGTTGAACTCAAGATTGGGTGCCCTGGGCAATCTGTTGCACTGGGAGTCATTAGCTTCCAATATCCATGTGAAAGAGGAGCTAGGTCAGGATCTGGCTCACTTGCCTCGTTCCTCTAGTTGAGGTATTTCCATTGTTTTCGCCTAGTGTAGGGCACTAGGATGCTATCACGGACCCTTCAATTCTGTTCTTGCTTGGTCCATGTTATTGGTTCTTCCTGTGTGCTTACTCCCATGTATCTCCAGGAACAAGCAGGAATGAGTCTTCACATATGGGTACGTCGGTACCGACGGAGCCTGCGTGGGAACGCTCTCCAGCTTCCCAAAAAGGAAAGCTTTTGGGAGCATCCCACAGCGCCTGCGCGCTGCCTTCCCGCCTTTCCTAACCGCCTCTCCCCAGTTATTCTTTTCCACGGAGCCAGCAGGTCATGTTCCTGTCACCGCTGAAGAAGTACTTTGTTTTATTTTATTTCTTTGGTCGCGCGTCTGCCTTCCCCAACGTCAGACCGGTACCGCCGGTCTTTCTTTCTTTTCTTATAAAAAAAAAAGAAAAAAGAACATATTTTTTCCCTCACTTAGTGTGTTTTTCCTCTTTGGGCCTTAGGCTTCACGAGAAATTTTCCTCATGGAAAAACCAGCCTCCGGGTTTAAAAAATGCACTAAGTGCAGCGGTACTATTTCTGTCACCGACACCCATGAATGGTGTCTTAAATGTTTGGGTCCTGACCACTCCATTTTGGATTGTCCGTCCTGCTCCTTGATGTCTAAACGAGGTTTACAGAAACTAGCAGCTAAGCTCCATGTGCTGTTTCCCTCTGATGCAGCTTCAGTGGCATCGACGTCTTCCAGGGCCTCTACTTCCTCCCATGGATCTCAGGTAACCAAACATAAATCCAGCCAGTCCTCGAAGGGTAGATCTCCTTCCAAGCATCGAGATGCCTCCGGGCTTGCCCTCGAGGATTCTGCACCGGCAAAACAACCCCGGCGGGAAGCTCCGGCTTCCAAAGCTCCTCCTATGGGGTTACAGGTTGACATCGATGGCACAGCCTCACCTGTTAGAATGTTCTGGGGTACCGGCGCAACCTTCCGGTACCGAATTCCAGGCATTCAGAATGTTCTATCCATGCAGCAGGCTATCACGGCCTTCATTCAAGCTGCGACGCCGCTGATACCACAACAAACTCCGTTGTCGGTATCAGCTCTGGTACCGGCACCAATATCGGTACCGGTACCGACTGCATCGACATCGACCAGGATGCCGACTGCAGCGGTTCCCTGTCCAGGGATGCCCATCGGTACCGTACCGGTCCCGATGACGTCCGATGTCGATACTGCTCGATACGCGTATCGAGCTTTGGAAGAGCACCCTGACAGTCGATACTTTGATTCCTCCGAAGACTCTGATGCATCGGAGGAGTCTGCTGAAGTGTCTATAGCTCTTCCTGAAGAGCCGCCTTCTCCAAAAAGAAGAATGTCTCCTCCAGAGGATTTGTCCTTTCAAGACTTCATCAGAGAAGTGGCTAAAGGGCTTTCTATTTCAGTATCCTCTGAATCAGAGCCTAGAGCTAAAAAAAATTGGATATTTTAGGTTATTCTAAGGCTCCTAAGGAGGCAGTCACCTTGCCAATTCATGAGATTCTTTATGATCACATGATTGACTTATGGGAGACTCCTCTCACTATCTCTCCTCATTCTCGTAGGTTGGACACTATGTACCGTGTCCCTCCTTGTCCTGGGTTTCATAAAACACAGCTTCCTCACCATTCTATTGTGGTGGAGTCAGCTATGAAAAAGATAGAGTGCAAAAAGACACTCCTCTGCTCCTCCAGGAAGAGAATGCTGGACCTTGGATGCTTTTGGTAGGAAAATCTTCCAAGCCAGTATGCTCATTGCCAGAATCAACTCCTATAGTCTTTATATGGGTATGTTTCTGAAAGAAGTTGCAGATAAGCTGCACACTTTCCTTTCCTTCCAGAGGATAAAAGGGAAGAATTTCTTATTTGGATTAAGCATACTCAGGATATTTCAAAGTTTTCCAACCGTGCAGCTTTTGACTCCTTTGAGGGTGCCAGCAGAGCTTCGGCCATTGCCATAGCTGCACGCAGAATTGCTTGGATCCAAGCTTCTGATCTGGAATCTTGGGTCCAGGATGGCTTGGGGAATCTTCCCTGTACAGGAGAAAACTTGTTTGGCAAAGATTGGCAAATAAAAGCCACTCAAATGGATGCAGAAAATTCTGCTTTGGATAGACTTTCCAAGTCAACCTCCATCCCTGCCAAGAAAAAACCTTTCAAAAAGTCTTTTTTTCAAGAAAGGCAGATTCCATCCTACTTCTGGCCAACAATCATCTACAGGTCATTTTGCTGCTAAGCGTCAGCAACCTAAACAGGCCAGGCCTAAGCCTACAGGGGCTGCTGCAACTCAGCAGACCCAGCCTCCTCAGGGTTTTTGACTTGATGCTAGAGAACTTAGCCTTTCTGGCTCTGAAACAGCCAGAGCCTCTCACCATTCCAGGAAGGTTAGCTCATTTTGCTCCCAGATGGGAGCAAATTACAGCAGAGCAGTGGACCCTCTCCATCATAAGGGAGGGCTACAAGCTTCATTTCTCAAACCTTTCTCCTCACACTATGGTGAGACATTTCAATTCTCCAACATCTCTCCTTGACCTTCTAGGTCAGGAGGTGGCTGCCCTTCTTGTCCAAGGGGCAATAGAAGAAGTGCCTCTTCTTCAACAGGGGTCAGGGTTTTACTCCCCCTACTTTCTGATCCCAAAGAAAACAGGGGGCTACAGACCCATATTAGATCTCAGTAAATTGAACAAATTTCTATGCAAGGAGAAATTCAAGATGCTTTCTCTAGGCACTCTCCTTCCATACCTTCAGAGTCAGGATTGGCTTTGTTCTCTAGATCTCAAGGATGCGTACACACATGTCCTCATCCATCCATCTCACGGAAGGTTCCTCCAAGGAAAGCATTACCAATACAGGGTGCTTCCTTTCCATCTGGCCTCTGCTCCAAGAGTGTTCACCAAATGCATGGCAGTAATAGCTGCATTTCTATGCACTCTGGGAATATTTGTATTCCCATACCTGGACGACTGGCTCATCCGAGCTCCATCTCAGTCAGAGGCCCAGACTTCCCTGGACTGCACAAGGCACATTCTGCAGTATCTGGGACTTGTGGTAAACCTCCCAAAGTCCCAGCTCAGCCCTACTCAGTCCCTAGAGTTCATAGGGGCCTGGCTGGATACTACCATTGCAAGGGCCTATCTTCCTCAGGCCCGTTGCCTACGCCTAGTGCAGTTAGCCTCCCAAATTCAGTCAAAGAGCCATTTAACTGCCCGGGAGATGCTACAACTGCTAGGCCACATGGCATCCACAGTGCATGTGGTACCCTATGCTCGCCTTCATATGAGAGCAGCTCAATGGACTTTGTCCACCCAGTGGACTCAAGCATCAGGAACTCTCTCAGACCAAATAGCAACCTCCAAACGCCTCTTTTGGTCTCTCCAGTGGTGGATGTCCACCCAAAATCTGTTGCTGGGGTCCCCCTTCCAACAGTTGTTGCCCCAGGCAACCCTCACAGCAGATGCCTCCCAAACAGGTTGGGGAGCTCATCTACAAGACCTCTCCACTCAGGGCGCTTGGTCTCCACAGGAGACCTCTCTACTTATCAACCACTTGGAGCTCCGAGCAGTTTTTCTAGCTCTCAAGGTCTTTCATACCCTGCTCAGCTACAAGACAGTCCTCATTCATACGGACAATCAGGTAGCCATGTTTTTCATAAACAAGCAAGGAGGAACTGGCTCTCTGTCGCTTTGCAACGAAGCTTTAAGATTGTGGGCCTTCGCCAGAGAGCATCAAATCCATCTCCTGGCCGTATACCTCCCAGGAATCCAAAACTCTTGGGCAGACAGACTCAGTTGAGTTCTGCTTCCACACGAATGGTCCCTGCACATGGACCAAGTACTCAGAATCTTTCAAGAGTGGGGAACCCCGGACATAGACCTCTTTGCAAGTCCGTGGAATGCCAAACTTCCCCGGTTCTGTTCCAGAATTCTGTGTCAGGGAGTTCAGGCCAAGGATGCCTTCCTCCTTCACTGGGGTCAAGACTTCCTGTTTGCTTTTCCACCCATTCCTTTAATTCCCAAGACTCTGTTCAAGCTCCAGAGGGATCAAGGATCCATGATCCTCATAGCTCCACGCTGGCCACGCCAAGTGTGGTACCCTCTACTTCTGCATCTCTCTTAAGCTCCCTCCCTAGACTTGGGAGCTGCTCCAGACCTTCTGTCCCAGGAGGAGGGGACTTTGTGGTACCCAAACCCCAAGTCCCTTCACCTCAGAACTTGGTTGCTGAAGGCCTAGACCTTCAAGGTTGGAATCTTTCTCAGCAGGTGAAGGATATCCTCCATGCTTCCAGAAAACCTTCTACTAGACGTTCCTATGCTTTTAAATGGAAAAGGTTTCCATTTGGTGTGCTGAGAAGGGTCTTGACCCTCTAGCACTACCTTTGAATTCTCTATTGGAATATCTCCTGCATCTCTCCAATGCAGGCCTTAAGGCGAATTCAGTAAGGGTCCATTTGAGTGCTATTGCAGCATCCCTTAAGCCTATTAATGGACAGCCTATTTCCTCTCATCCTCTTATTGCAAGATTCATGAGAGGCCTAACTTAAACTAAACCTCCCATTAGGCCTCCTCCGGTGGCATGGGATTTAAATCTGGTTCTTGGTCAGCTTATGAAGCCACCTTTTGAACCCTTAGCCACCACCTCCTTGAAATTTCTTTCCTGGAAGGTTATTTTCCTCATTGCAGTCACCTCAGCTCGCCGCATCAGTGAACTGCAGGCCTTGGTGGCTAATCCACCTTATACAAGGTTCCATCATGATAAGGTAGTCCTTAGGACCAATCCACACTTTATGCCTAAAGTGGTTTCACCTTTTCATCTAAATCAAGAGGTGTATTTACCTGTCTCCAAAGGACACAGCAACATAGAAAGTCTTCTCAACTCTTTGTTGCCCCTGATCCCTCTCATTTGGGACTTCCAGTCTCTAAGAGGACACTGTCCAATTGGATTGCTCAGTGTATTTCTTTCGCCTACCAGAGTAAGAACCTTTCTCTGGAAGGCCATGTCACAGCTCATAATGTGAGGGCCATGGCCACCTCTATGGCTCATCTAAATTCTGTGTCCATCGACCAGATTTGTCGAGCGGCCACCTGGGCCTCGGTTCATACCTTCACAGCCCATTACTGTTTGGACAAGGACTCCCGCCGGGATGCCTTGTTTGGTCAGGCTGTTCTCAAACACCTGTTCCATGCTTAATCAACTCCTGCCCTCCTTCCCTGAATGGATGCCTGAGATCCATAGGAGGAGATAGAGCCCTTCACAGGGTCTCATAACCTTGGGGATCTCCCAGGCATCTCTAGCTAGGGAGTCCCCATATGTGAAGACTCATTCCTGCTTGTTCCTGGAGATAGCACAGTTACTTACCTGTAACAGGTGATCTCTGGGAACAGCAGGAAGAAGTCTTCACAACCCACCCACCTCCCCTAGGAGTTGTATCTCTCTATCTATTTTTCCTTTCCTCTCTCTCTTTGTCTCAGCTTTAAAACTCGAACTGGGGAGAGGCGGTTAGGAAAGGCGGGAAGGCAGCGCGCAGGCGCTGTGGGATGCTCCCAAAAGCTTTCCTTTTTGGGAAGCTGGGGAGCGTTCCTGCGCAGGCTCCGTCGGTACCGACGTACCCATATGTGAAGACTTATTCCTGCTGTTCCCAGAGATCACCTGTTACAGGTAAGTAACTGTGCTTTCTCAACACTAACTATTCAGCACCAAGGCTGATCTATGCACCAGGTTGGTTATCTCTATTTGACCCAGTAGGCAAGCTAAGCCGCTCTTGCTGTCTACCCTTGTTTTGCAGAACATCTGCAACTCTTCTTGTTTTCACCCATAAACATGGAAACCTACAAACATTTTGGCAGATAAAGACATATATATCTATCAAGTCTGCCCTTCAATACCAACTACTAAGCTTTACGATCCCTCTTTTTCCTTTAGAGATCCTTAGGTGTTCCATGTTTTTTTGATTCAGATACAGTCCATGTCTCTACCACCTCAATTGGGAGCCCATTCCATGCATCCACCACTCTTTTTCCATAACAAAATATTTCCTCAATTACACCTGAGTATATCTCCTTTCACCTTCATCCTATGTACTCTTTGCAGTTTTCTTCAGTCAAAAGAAGCTCTCCTGCGCAATTATGCCATGGAGGTTTGTAAATGTCCCTATCATATCTCATCTCTCCCACCTTTCTTCCAAAGTTTACATATTGAAATCTTTAAGTCTGTCCCATATGCTTTAGAATAAAGACCACTGAGCATTTTGGTAGCCATCCTCTGCACAGATCCCATCGTTTTTATTCCTTTAGAAGGTGTGGTCTCCAGAATTGTGCGCACACTACTCTAAATAAGGTCTCACCAAAGACTTATATAGAGGCACTATCACCTTCATCTCCAGGAACAAGCAGGAATGAGTCTTCACATATGGGTACGTCGGTACCGACGGAGTCTGCGCGGGAACGCTTCCCAGCGTCCAATCAAAGAGCTTTTGGAAGCATCCCACCACGCCTGCGTGCTGTCTTCCTGCCTTTCCCAACTGCCTCTCCTCAGTTTTCGTTTTCTGCGCAGCCGGCAGGACGTCCTCCTGTCACCGCAGAAAATTCTTGTTTTATTTCTTTAGTTTTCTTGTGGTCGCGGCTGTCTTCCTGACGCCACCGGTACCGCCGGTGTTTTCTTTTCTTTTCTTGTAAAATCTTCCTTTTTCACGGGATATTTTTTCTTCATAGTGTCCCGTGGTTTCTTAGGCCTTCAGGCCTCTTCTTTTCCTTCATGGAACCGCCAGCCACTTTCTCCAAGAAATGTTCAGACTGTGGCGGTACAACTTTATTTTTAGACCCTCGAAGTCGGTGTCTAACCTGCTTGGGTCCTGACAACAGTTTGGTGAGAAGAGATTTTCAACATCGAGGTTCCCTCGATACACGGTTTCCCTCCAACTTCGGGGCACCGTCCCCTTCTTCTTCCACACAGGATCAGGTAACCCACAAACAGTCTGTTAAGACTAGCCAGCCCTCGAGTGGTAGGTCTCATGCACAACATGTAGACGGCTCCGGCCTTGCCCTCGAGGGCCCACTGGCTTCAAAACCCCGGCGGGAGTCTTCGGTCTCCAAAGCCTTTCAGGGGTTTCAGGTTGTTCCTGGGGTTCACCCCTCACAGAACATACCTGAGCCGTATCCGGTGGTGGCAGCCGCTTCGAGCGGTACCGATACCCCAGCATCGGTACTGGTGTTGGATGAGACACTCCTCACCATGGATGGTCATCTGGCGTCCTCGGTGCCTTCGGGACCGGTGGATACACTCCAGACTGACTTTCCATTATCGGTACCAGCACCGATACTACTACCGACGTCGGTACCCTCCAGACGTGCATCGATAGCCTCGCTTCTTTCAATGCCGAGTCTCAAATCGATCTCCAGTCTGGAGGATTGTGTACCGACTCGCCTTGGTACCGGCTCTCAGCGGTACCGAAGGCTCGGTTCCGATGATTCGGATCCGCAACTCTCGGTTCCCTTGAGGCCGATTGAGCTGCCCTCGATGCCGAGTTTGGAATCGATCTCTAGTCTGGGCGACTCGGTACCAATATGCTTTGGTACCGACACTGATCGATACCGGTGGCTCGGTACTGAGGATAGCGCCCGGAGGTTTTCAGTTACCTCTGTACCGATTGAACGGTCACTGATGACTGCTCCGATGTCTGTCGGGCTCGACTCTGACATCGGTACCGGTATTGGCATCGGTACCGGTATCCACAGTAGCATCGTGGCCAACTCCTGCCATGCTTTTTTCAACAGGATCGCTCCCTTCTATACCAAGCTTGGAGTCGATACCTGGCATGGACAATGTGGTAATGACGGTGGCTGCTCCTGACAGCCAGTACCGGCGACCATCCTTTAAGCATTCCACACTGCACTCTGCAGGATCTTCTATTCCTATATATCTGGATAGCTCTGTCGGTGCTCAGGCTAGTTCTTCAGATCTAACCTGTCCAAGGGAGAGTCCTGTTGGGGATCCCTCTTTTCAGAGTTTCCTCCTGGATATAGCAAGATCTCTTGCCATTCCTATCCCAGGACATGATCCTGCACAAGACTCTGTTTCTACCAAAGCAAAGGACAACATAATGCTTCCTTTGCATCATTCCTTGCAGGATCTCCTTCTAGGAATGTGGGAAACACCTTTAAGGGTACCCCCACCTTCCAGAGCAACTGATCTTTTATATCAGGTGCCCCCCTCTCCAGGGTTTCAAAAGACTCAACTTCCTCATCATTCCATAGTAGTGGAATCAGCAATGCGGTGGGTAAAGAGTAAGAAAAAGCACTCTTCTTATCCGCCAGGTCGTGAGTCTAAGACACTAGATGCCTTTGGACGTCAAACCTTCCAGACATCTATGCTTTCTGCAAGAATTCTCTCATATATTTTCTATATGAGTCTATCTCTTGAGGAGGTCACAAAGCAATTACATCTTTTGACTCCTTCCCTTCCAGAGTCCAAGAGTGCAGACTATTCTTCACTGCTCAAGCATCTCCAGAATATCTCTTGGTTTCTTACTCGTGCTTCCCTCGACTCTTTTGAGTCTGTTAGCAGGACTTCTGCTAGAACTATAGGGGCACGACGTAGAGCCTGGCTCCAAGCTTCAGACTTGGACAAATGGGCACACACAGACTGGGACATACTCCTTGCACTGGAGACAATCTTTTCAACAAGGAGTCTTTACGTCAGGTTACTCAGTTGTCCACTGACTTACCTGTTCCTAGGGGCTGTTCTGCACCTTCTTCTGTCCCAGTAGGTAGGAAATGTCCTGCCAAACTTTCTTCCCATAGGAGAAGAAGGTTTTATGCATCATCTGCCCATCATACAGATGTTCCCAAACAGGGGAAGCATTGTCCTGGTCTGCAGAGTTCAACCTCTCGCCAGGCTCAGCAAACCCAGCAACCACAGGGTTTCTGATCAATCCATCAGATGCTTGTGACTCTTGGGATTAGAATCTGCAGTTGCTTCTTCTCAATAGAGGCAATCCACTGCTGTCATTCTAAATCCTAAACATGGATCTCTTCCCGAAAGACATCCATTCTTTCTATGTTCTATGAGCTGTCAGGATGTTCATGCTTCTAGGTCACAGGGTTCTCCTCTTCTTCCTGCTAGGGAAAGAGGTCTATCCACTATCAAACGATAGTTTCCTGTGCCAGCATGTCTTTTTTTCCTTTCTATAACCTTACTACTTTGTAAGTTTTCTTCAGCTCCATTCTCTTTACCCTCTTACCAGGTTTTTCCTCTGTAAGAGCGGTATTGCTTCACTGGAGGGCTTTTTCTTCAGCCTCTCTAGTTTTCTTACTTTTCCAATGCGGAGTTCTCTTCTCTGAGTTGACTCCTCTTTTTCAATCTTGCTTTGAAGCAGTTCATCAGACACGTCCAGAGTTTTCTACTCTTGCTTTGTCTGTTCTTTCTGTTTTTAAACAGTACCATTCTTTCTGCTGTCTGGCAAGCAGCTGCCAATGCAGGAGCCTTAATGTTTGGACCACTGGTTCTTGTCCACCAGCAACCAGATTTGTCCTCCACTAACATTGAAACTGCTAAGTGAGTCAAAAGATACGATGTAACTAAGAGCTCTGCTATTTCATATGCCCTAGTCATATCCAACAGCCTTCCCTCTGGAATCAGAGTTTTGTCTGGGCAGCAGCAGGTATAGCAACCACCCTCAAAGTTCCACCCAATAGTTGCCCTAGTCTGCCTTCTTAGTGCACCATTTGATAATACATACTTGGTGTCCGCCCTCACATCCATCATACAAATCTTTAAACATTACTAACATGGGTTCCCCCATTACCGCTATCTTTGGATGCTATATCATCCTCACAAGCTGGCTCTCCTGCTCTCTAGCCTTAACCTCATCTGTCAACCAAATCCCAATATTACAGAGCCATGGAAGGAGATGGACTGGTGCATCCCGTAACAACTTAGACTGGGACACACGCCCTCACCACCCCCATCTCCTTCATATTATTCCTCAACATTCCATCAGAGGCAAACAGTCTGAAAAGCCCTACCCCCATAGTCTAAAATGTGCCCTCATCAATGCACGCTCCATCCGGAAGAAATGGCCAGCTGTCACTGACATAATCTCCGCTCATGAGCTTGACATACTCATGGTCACTGAGACGTGGTTATCTGATGAAGACAATGTCATAATCAACCAGCTCCTCCCCCCAAATTTCGCAGTACATATCAGTCACAGGCAAGACAAAAGAGGTGGTGGTGTCCTCATCCTCGCCAGGTCAGACCTCCAGTTCCAGACGATGCACTCCACCAGCACAAGTCACCTGGAAACCATTACCATTTCCAACAGACGCTGCTCAATTAGCCTGCTCTACAGAGCACCCTCTACGTCCCTGGATGATCTTGTCATTATCATTGAGCTCGCCTCCAACACTCATAGCCCACACACCCCAACTTGGATCCTAGGTGACTTCAATCTACCTACGTTACAGGATAACCAAGCAGCCACATTCCTAGAAGCCCTCGAGAACCTCGGCTTCAAGCAACTAGTGAAGGTTCCTACCCACAATAAAGGCAACACCCTAGACCTGGTATTCGCCCCTCAGTCATCCCTCAATCCATCTCTTGATCCCATAACATCCATAACCCCTGTTCCCTGGTCAGACCACAAATTGATCA
Source organism: Ichthyophis bannanicus (assembly GCA_033557465.1). NCBI lineage: Eukaryota > Metazoa > Chordata > Amphibia > Gymnophiona > Ichthyophiidae > Ichthyophis > Ichthyophis bannanicus. The sequence continues at coordinate 1,459,135,723 of CM066031.1, forward strand.
TCCTTCAGATTCCTTTAAACAATTTCCATACCAAGAGCATCAAGACAGCAGCCAACGTAGCGAGACCGATCACTAGATCTTTTAAGTCATTTAACAGAGAGCTCATCCTCGCTGAAACTCAACAACTCATCAATACCACCACCATGAACCTTGAGGACCTAGTCTCTCACTGGAACAGTAGTCTCAGTGCTATTGCCATGCGGCCTCCAAACAACAAACACTCAAGGAAAAGAGAGAATGCTCCTTGGTACACAGCGGACCTTAGAGAATCCCTCGTCCAATTACAGAAGCTCGAAAAACGATGGCGTCGCACCCATGCTATTGATGACAGCATACAATACCCACCTAGCTGCTCACCGCAAGGCAATCTCCGAGTCAATGAAACGGTACTACTCGGATACCTTGATGAGATCTCTCAATAAGCCACACGACTTATTTGACCTAGTTAAGTCTCTATCTAAGGAGCCATCCGCTGGGCCTCAAGTTTGCAACCTACGTACAATCTAAGATGTGCCTGACCAACAGAACCATTACAACAACCAACACCTTTGTGCAGGACGCCTCAAGAACCTTTTCTTCATTCTCTCTCCCCTCTAAGAAAGGAATTGAAGACATCATCACAGCCCTCAACATCACTACATCCCAGTCTGATCCATGCCCTGCCTTCTGGATCAAGGAGCTTCGCAGTCACTTCAGCCCAGTAATTTCCAATATAATGAACCTCTCTTTTTCAACAGGATCATTCCCCTCAGCCCTTAAGTATACTTCAATTAGACCCCTGTTGAAAAACTGCAAGCTCGACCCCCTAAGGGTAGATTCCTACAGACCCATTTCTAGCATACCTCTACTTGCTAAGATTATCGAAAAGGAGGTTCAACGACAGTTACAGGACCATATTGACACCGCTGCACCGCTAGACCCCTGCCAACACGGCTTCAGGGAATACCATGGAGTCGAAACTCTTCTCACCATCCTCTTCAGCAAGATTATCACTGGCATTGATAACATCCACCAAGGATTTGCCCTCATCTTTCTGGATATTGCCGCAGCGTTCGATTCAGTGAATCACGAACTCCTTTTAGCGAGACTAATTGAGAAGGGCATCACTGGAACAGCGCTTGAATGGTGCAGGTCCTACCTATCCGGAAGATGGCAGCACGTCCGCTCAGGAGGCAGAACCTCAGAACCCTTCCACCTGGATCAGGGAGTCCCACAGGGTTCCTCACTTTCTGCCCTTCTGTTTAACATCTACATGCAGCCAATCTCTAAGATCATCCGGTCATTTAATGTCGACTGCATGCTTTATGCCGATGATGTTCTACTATACACCCCCTTCTCCACTGATCTTTTAGATCTCTCCCCTCTAATAAACTGTTTCAATGCATTATCTGACTGGCTTCTCTCCCAAAACCTCCGTATACAACATAAAAAAAACGGAAGTCCTCTTCATCACGAGGAACCCCAACTTCACCCCACCACAAGGTCTCAAAACAAATGAAGCTGAATTGCAATCCAAGCCTTCAATACGTTACCTGGGAGTTACGCTGGATCAACGCCTGGATATGAAATCCCACATAGGAAACACAGTCGGAACTATATACTATAAGATCCGTACACTGAGACACCTACGCTCCATGCTCGAACCAAATGATTTCAGGACAATCTACCAAGCACTTATCATACCCCACTTCGATTATGCCAATGTCATCCTTCAAGGTCTTCCTCAATCCACCTTGAACCCGTTACAGCTGGCAATGAATGCCGCAGCAAGGGTCCTTCATGGAGCCGCCAGGACCGACCACATTACACCTCTGCTGATTCAACTACATTGGCTACCCATCCAGGCTAGAATTATCTTCAAAACTCTACTCACGTTCAAAGCTCTTAATAAGCTCTCCGCCACATCCTTATCTGCCCTTATTAACACTACTATACCAAACAGAGCAAGAAGATCCACGTCCATTAACTCCCTGAAGCTCCCAAAGGCCTTAACAAGCTGCACTACTTCTACAGCCAACAGAGCCTTTATCCTCTGTGCCCCAAGGTGCTGGAATGCACTACCCCCTGGCATCCGGGCTATCAACAGCTTAACACAATTTAAGAAAGCTCTTAAATTCCATCTCTTTAACAAGTACCTTATAGAGTCAACGGCACCCATAGACCTCAGCGATTCCACCCATTAATACAGTCCTTGGTGTCTCAATTAACATGCCAAGTCTGATTCTCTATAAGTAAAGATTATGTTCATAGTAACTGCTCCTTGTAACTGATACCTATACAGTAATGTTTTCCTTGTAAATAGATTGTAGATAGTTACCCTTGTTATCCAAGTTCCTTCCCTTGTTATCTGTAAACTCATGCATGTTGACTGTACTGAGATTTTTTGTTCTATGTGAACCGCGCTGATGCTGAATAGTGCGGTATATAAGAGAATTTAAATAAATAAATAAATAATAAATAAATTCTGTCTGGTCTTAGTAGTGGCTCCAAGTCAGTGCTGTTATCTGTCTTGGAAATGTTTTCACTACAAGCTTGTTGGATTGTCTTCTCTTTCTGCCATCTCCATTCCCCTGGGTTTGGCAGCATAGTTGTCATAGGTACTGGCTCTCCTGCAGCTAGTACTATCTCCTCATTCTCCTGCATCATGCTCTCTGCAATTCTACAGAGAAGCTCTCCACTATGGGCCCTTGCTAGAGAGCATGGGGTTTTTTTTCTCCAACAGCTATACTAGATGGTTGAAAAAGGCTTTTTCAGTCATGTCTCCCATGACTAGAAAAGTTCTCCTTTTTAATATAAAGGACATAGGCCTCCTCTTACGTGAAAGCTTAAGGAGTTGCTAATTCCCTGTTTTGGTCCATAGTATTTCCAATTGGGAATATGTTTTCTCCTTCAGCTCGTCCTCATGGTAAGAACGCATGATACCTTTTTGCCCTTAAGCAGGTCAGCATGGTATCTCATTCCTATGCATCTTCTGTTCACTTACCATGCTAGAGTTCTAGAATACTCGGGACTTGCAGGCTGCAGACTGATATCATCCTCTGCTTGTCACGTAACCATCCTGGTTATTCTACTACCTAACATCCCTGTAGCCATAACCAGTGGAAATTGATTCTCTATATATCTTCTCAAGTAGGTTCGACCTTCTTGTTGTTAGATGAATCTTTCCTCTCCACATTTTCCTATGTGAATACCTTTTTGTAGGCATATCTCTGTCTGCTTCATTGCAGACTTCCATATAGAGGCCTATATATTCATACCTATAGCACACATCTTACAGATGTTTGTCTATCATTTGTGTGTATTTTATGCCCTTCATATCTCACTATAGATATATTCTCATATATCTATATGTTTTATATCTATATCTATATCTATATATATATATATATATCTATATCTATATCTATATCTATATCTATATCTATATCTATATCTATATCTATATCTATATCTATATCTATATCTATATATATATATATATTTATATATATATATATATATATATATATATATATATATATATATATATATATATATGTGTGTGTGTGTATGTGTATATATATGTTTATGTGTATATATATGTATATGTATGTATCTGTCGAGATATTTTACTATCGGTAGATATGTATTCTGCTTTATCTACCTGACTGTCGAGGCTCATATAGCTATATGTTTCTGACAGATGGGCTTTACCCATACTTATGCTATCCAGCATGTTTTGGGGTCCTACACTCACAACCACTTTGGTGGTAGTTAACACTTACCATAACCTTAAGGTTAAGTACCTCTGAAGCTCTCCATGTTCCAATATCTCTCCCAGCTGACTTCAATTAGGAGAAACATTGCGGATCTTCAGCTCATCACAGGCTCTAACGCCTCCGGCGTTTGTCCTTTCTTTTGGGATACAAGGGGTTCCCATACCCTTTCTCCCCACAAGGACTGGGCCTGTTTGTCCAAATCGGTTAGCCTTTCTCTTTTTGTTCCTAAAAGTGAACCACTCTGCCGCCAAAAGAGTTCGGCTTTTATCATAAAGCCTTCCGCTGAAGGCCCACTGTTTTTGTACTACCCCAGTTTTTCCTACTGGGGTTACCTGTTACCTTTCAGGATTCTGACCTCCATCGCTTTTCCTACAGGTTTACTACCTCCACTTACAGTGAGGTCCTTCTCGAGGTTCCTCTACTGGGTTCCTCAGTAGATCCCATGAACCTCCGTACTTCTCTGAAGTCCTGTTAGGGGAGGTCCATATTGCAATATTTTTTCTTTGCAATATCATTGATGACAGTTATCATCCACACATGGACTCCTTGTCTGCAATCCTATGCTAGGTTAGCTGTTCCACAGCACCTTTCTTTCTTCAACTCCTACCCTCCATCCTCAGGATGCCTGGTGTTGTGGGGGATAGCATGTTCCAACCTATGACATGCTGGGACTCCAGGCATCTCAGCTTGGGAGTCCCCATATGTGAAGACTCATTCCTGCTTGTTCCTGGAGATAGCACAGTTACTTACCTGTAACAGGTGATCTCTGTGAACAGCAGGAATAAGTCTTCACAACCCACCCACCTCCCCAGGAGTTGTATCTCTATCTATCTTTCCTTTCCTCTCTCTCTTTTTGTCTCAGCTTTAAAACTTAACTGAGGAGAGGCAGTTGGGAAAGGCGGGAAGGCAGCACGCAGGCGTGGTGGGATGCTTCCAAAAGCTCTTTGATTGGACGCTGGGAAGCGTTCCCGTGCAGACTCCGTTGGTACCGACGTACCCATATGTGAAGACTTATTCCTGCTGTTCCCAGAGATCACCTGTTACAGGTAAGTAACTGTGCTTTCCTGCTGGCCTTTCCTCTCCCTGTGCACCTAAGCATCCTTCTGGCTTTCGCTGTCTCCTTTTCTACCTGTTTAGCCACCTTAAGATCAACAGTCACGCACAAGTCCCACTCTTCTTTCGTGGACAGAAGTACTTCACTATACTGTACCGCTCCGTTGGATTTTTGCAGCCCAAATGCATGACCCTGCATTTTTAGAATTAAATCTAAACTGCCAAATTCTTGACCATTCTTCAAGGTTCACTAGATCTCTCCTCATATTATCTGTACCTTCCAGGTGTCTACCCTATTACAGATCTTGTGATTTTATTTATTTAGCTGTATTTATATACCGCCTTTCATCGGGTCCAAGCAGTTTACAAAATCAAGGGGGAAATGCAATGAAAGACATTATAACATAAGTAAAAAAAAAAGAGGGGGGGGAGTGGATGGTATATAGGTGAGTTTTTTAGTTGTTTCCAGAAGGAGGGTGAGATCCTTGTTACCACAGATATTGGTCAGAAGGGTGTTCCACAATGATGGGGCATATAAGTTAAAAGCTCGGTTGCAGGATTGTTGGTTAAATTTTGTTCTTTCTTGTGATACTTCTGGTTGGTCGGATGTGAGCTGCCATGTTGGTCTTTTGGAGCTCAGCCGTGTTAGCAGGGTGCTCATATGCGTGGCTTGTTGGTGGAATGCTTTGTGAATTAGAACCAGTGTTTTATATTTGATACGTGCCTCAAGAGGGAGAAAGTGGAGGTCTCTTAATATTGGGGTGATGTGATCATATTTATTTCCTTTTTATATGATCCTCGCTGTTGTGTTGAGGGTTGTCCATAGAGAGTTGAGGTTGCTGGCTGGTAGTCCTTGGTATATTGCATTGCAGTAGTCTATGTGGGGGAAAGTCATTGTTTGCATGACCGATCTGAAGTCCGGTGGGTCAAGGAGTGGTCTGAGTTGGAGCACCCTGGCTTTGAAGAATACGTTTTTTGCTGTTCTTGTGATCTGTTGTTTGAAGGACAGTGCTTGGTCCACTATGACACCTAGTTACTTTATTTGAGTCTGGACCTTAATTTGTGGTGTCCCCAGGGTGAGGTGGGTTGGGGGGAGTGAAGTTTTGGTCTTTTGTAACAAACAGAGCTTCCATTTTCTTAAGGTTTATAGTGAGGTTGTTGTCCTATAGTCAGTAAAACACCGTTGAAGCAGTTTGTTAGGTCCGGGTTTTTTGGATTTAAAGTTGTAATGTGTTCCTAGAGCATAATGTCATCTGCGTATATATGAAACTTGATATTGTGGGTCCTTATCAACCCACAATAAGGTAGATGTTGAAAAACATAGCCAGTAGTGCGGAGCCCTGTGGTTACTCCCTGTGTTTTGTCGGTAGGGGGTGGAGACAGTGATGCTGGTTTGAATTAGTTGATGTCGGTCTGTCAGGTAGGAGTGGAACCATTAAAACACGTTATATTTTGACAGTTTCTCGTAGTTGGTGTAGGAGGATGGTGTGGGAGATGGTATCAAATGCAGCAGAGAGATCCAAAAAGATCAAGATGTATCCAGTGTGTTTGTTTTGGATACCTTTGATTAGGATGTTTGTGAGTGAGATCATGAGGGTTGCTACCCCATTTTGAAGGCGGAACCCGTGTTGGTGTGGGTCTAGAGTGTTGTCGATGTCTAGGTGATCCTGCAGTTGCTGTTGAACAAACTTTTCAATACGTTTTGTGATGAATGGGAGGCTTGCTACTGGTTTGTAAGAGGCAGGGTCTGCTGGGTCTATTTCAGGCTTTTTGAGGGTCTGGCAGATAATGGATGTCTTGAAGTTGGTAGGCATTAATCCCTGTTTGAGGGATTCATTCACAATGAAGGCGAATGCCGGGCTTAGATCCTGTCTTGTGTTCTTTATCCAGGTTACAGGGCAGGGGTCTAGAAGGGATGTAGTGGTATTGAGGCTTGATATGGTAGTTTCAATTCTTTCTTTGGAGATTGTTTCAAAGGTCTCCCATTCTGAGATTGGTGTGCTATTGGGGTTGTCACTTATAGGTGTTTTCTTGGTGTCTGTTATCTGCTGGAGCTGTTTGTATTGTTTCGTAAGCTGGTGAGGTGGTATATTCGGAAGTTGGTTTGATTGGTTTGGGGATTTTGTCAGGTACTTGATGATCTCAGAGTTCTCGTGATCTGTTGATTGATGTGTTTATCAGCTTCGAGTGGTAGGTCCTCTTTGCGTTGTCTGTCATGTTGTGGTAGTGGTTTAGTTCTTTCATGTATTTTATCCTGTTGGTCTCGTTTTTTGATTTCCGCCATTTCCTTTCTGTTCTTCTGAGTTGTCTTGCGTTTCCTTAGGATGGGGGTAAACCATCTTGCTTTGACTAGTCTAGTGTTCTCTCTTTTGCATGTTACAGAGCTTGCTGCTGCGGTTAATATGTTATTGATTTTAATAGCGCGGTATAGAAGCAAATGTTAAATAAATAAATAAATAAAAAAATTCCAGTTGCTGATTAGTGTTTGAGGGTCATGTTCATCCGGTTGAAAGTAAGGGAGGATTTCGTTGAGGAATTCTATGTTGAATGGTTTAAATCTTCTCGTTTGTAGTGTGTCTTCGTTGCTGGATGTGGGTCGAGAGGAGCTGGAGAAGGTGACGAGAAAATGATCTGACCAGGGGACAGGAGTGATTTTCAGATTCTTGATTGTGGAGGTGTTTTGATTTTTGAGGAATACGAGATAAAGGGTGTTCCCCGTCTCATGTGTTGGGGTGTTTGATAATTTTGGGTCAGTTCCATGGCTTTCATGGCTTAAGAGAAGGCGTTGGCATGTTTATCTTGTACCGATGGGAGGTTGAAATCACCAAGGATTATGAGATCTTTCATGGAGTCATTGCAGTCGGTTATCTGACGGAGGATGTTTGACAGATCCGAGTTTGTTGTAGGTGCTCTGTATACTAGGCAGCTTGAGAGGCACTTGTTGCTGATGGTGAGAATATCTGCTTCTTCTGTGGTTTCTATTGTGTAGGTTCAGAAGTGTAGGGTAGATTTCGCAATTATAGCTGCTACTCCACCTCTAAAGCGAGCTCATGTGCAGATGTATAGCTTGTAGCCATTAGGTGTTGGTTCATGGGAGCAGTGTCTGTTTCTGCCAGCCATGTTTCAGTGGGATCATCCACAAAGATGCAGACTATCTCCAGGAACAAGCAGGAATGTAGTCTTCACATATGGGTATCGTCGGTACCGACGGAGCCTGCGTGGGAACGCTCCCCAGCATCCAATTAGGAAGCTTTTGGGAGCATCCCACAGCGCCTGCATGCTGCCTTCCCAACTTTCCCAACTGCCTCTCTCCAGTTCTTCGTTTTCCGCGGAGCCAGCAGGTTGTCGTTCCTGTCACCGCAGAAAATGTTTCCTATTCTTCTTTTTAGTGGTCGCGTCTGCCTTCCCTCGGCGCTATACCAGCACCGCCGGTTCTTTTTCTTTCTTTTTAAAAAAAAATATATATATTTTTTTTTTTTCCCAAACCTTTCTTTTTCAGGTGCACGCGCCTTTTTTGGCCTTAGGCCCAAAAAGTTCCTTTACTATGGAAAAACCCACTTCGGGTTTCAAGAAGTGCACCAAGTGTGGCAGTACCATCTCTGTCACCGACACCCATGAGTGGTGCCTTAAATGTTTAGGTCCTGACCACTCCATTTCGTAGTGTATGGCCTGTGCCATGATGTCTAAGAGGGGTTGACAAAACCGAGCTGCTAAGCTCAGCACCCTTTTTCCCTCCGATGCAGCCTCTGTGGCATCGACGTCTTCCAGGGCTTCGTCTTCCTCCCATGGATCTCAGGTAACTAAACAAGTCTGGCCAGGGTAGATCTCCTTCCAAGCATCGAGATGCCTCTGGCGTTGCCCCTGAGGGTTCTGTACTGGCAAAATTGCCCCGGCGGGAGGTTTCGGCTTCCAAAGCATTATCGGGGCTCCAGGATGTTCTCGAGGCCTCAACCTCGGCAGAACTACTGGTGCCATGCTCTGCAATACCGGCCGCTTTCTCAGGTACAGATACCCAGGCATCGGCAGCGTCGATAGACCAGAGGTTCCTGGCTATTGAACGCAGTCTGGCGGCTCTCCTTGCGGCATCGACAACCTCGGAACCGCGTTAGACAATTCAACCGGCACCGACTCCGGCACCGATACCGACAGCATTGACATCGGTGTCGGCATTGCCGGCACCCAGTCATGCTATGCCTTCCGGTACCGATACACTGGTACCGATTCCCCCCGGCACAGACTTCAGTCGGTACGGGTATCGTGCTCTACAAGAGCATCTGGACAGAAGGTACTTTGAATCCGCGGAGGAGTCTGAGGATTCTGACAGCTCCGTCGGTACCGGACTACTTCTCCCGGAGGAGCCCTCCTCTCCTAAACGTAGGATGTCTCCTCCAGAAGATATCTCCTTTCAGGATTTTATCAGGGAGGTGGCTCGAGGTCTTTCCATTGCTCCTGAAACAGAGCCCAGGGCAAAGGAGTTGGAGATTCTACAATATCCCAAGGCTCCTAAGGAGCTTTGCCTATCCATGAGATCCTACATGATCTCATGTTAAGAATGTGGGAAACGCCTCTTACCACCTCTCCTCACTCTCGTAGACTGGATACCATGTATCGAGTGCCTCCGTATCCTGGCTTCCAGAAGACTCAGCTTCCTCACCACTCTATTGTAGTGGAATCAGCTATGAGAAGGATCAGAAGTGCGAAGAGGCATGCCTCTAATCCTCCAGGATGTGAGTGTCGAACTTTGGATGCCTTTGGACGTCATAATTTCCAGGCTTCCATGCTTTCTGCCAGGATCAGTTCCTATATTTTATATATGGGAATGTTCCTTAAGGAAGTCACAGGAGATTTAGAGGTTTTGAGCCCTTTTCTTCCTGAAGATAAGAGGCAGGATTTTCTCACACTGGTTAAACATGCCCAGGATGTTTCTAAGTTTGTCAATCGTACAGCTTTTGACTGTTTTGAGTGCATAAGCAGAACCTCTGCCATTTCCATAGGTGCACGTAGAATTGCCTGGCTCCAGGCATCCGATTTGGAGCTCTGGGTGCAGGACAAACTGGGCAGTACACCTTGTACAGGTGAGAATCTATTCGGCAAAAATTGGCCAAAGAAAGCCAATGAGTTGGATGCTAATAACTCCACTTTGGATAGATTATCCAAAGCCACAGCTGATCCTGCAAGGAAGAAATCTTTCAAGAAACCATTCTTCTCCAAGAAGAAGAGGTTTTATCCCTCTTATTCTCAGCAGGGACGTTCTGCAGGTCAACCTGCCCGAAAGAGTCAGCAACCACCTAAACAAAGGAAAGCAAAGACTGCTAAGTCTCAGCAGTCTCAGCCTCCACAAGGCCTTTGACTTCCATCTAGAGAACTTAGCCTTCCTGGCCATCAACGGACCAGAACCTTCCACCATTCCAGGAAGGTTTTGTCACTTTGCCCCCAGATGGGGGCAGATAAAAGCAGAACATTGGACTCTCTCCATTATAGAAGAGGGGTGCAAGCTTCACTTTCTGTGCATGCCCCCTCCTACAATGGTAAGACAGTTCAATTCTCAGACCTCTCTCATCAACCTGTTAGATCAAGAGGTCACTATGCTTCTTGCCCAAGGGGCAATAGAAGAGGTACCCATTCCTCAACAGGGTACAGGGTTTTACTCTCCCTATTTCCTTATCCCAAAGAAAACAGGGGGACACAGACCTATTTTAGACCTCAGAGAATTGAACAAATTCCTGTTCAAAGAGAAATTCAAGATGATTACTCTACTCTGGGAACGCTGCTGCCATACCTTCAGAGTCGGGATTGGTTTGTTCTCTACATCTCAAGGATGCGTACACCCATGTTCTCATCCATCCATCTCACAGAAAGTTCCTTCGGTTCCTTTTTCAAGGAAAGCACTACCAATACAGAGTGCTTCCTTTTGGCCTGGCCTCAGCACCAAGGGTGTTTACGAAATGCATGGCTGTGGTAGCAGCATTTCTTCGCACTCTAGGAATATTCGTCTTCCCCTACTTAGACGACTGGCTCATTCGAGCCCCATCAGTCAGAAGCCAGGATTTCTCTATCCTGCACAATGCGTATCCTTCAATATTTGGGTCTGGTCATAAACATCTCAAAATCCAGTCTAACTCCCACTCAGTCTCTAGAGTTCATAGGAGCTTTGCTGGACACCAGAAAAGCAAGGGCCTATCTTCCCCAGACCCGTTGACTTCGCATGGTGCAGTTAGCTTCTCAAGCAGTGCTAAAGCCTCATCTCACTGCTAGAGAATGGGATGGGGGGAAATGGAGCCCTTTCACAGGGACACACAACTTCTGGTGTTCTCTCCCTGGCATCTAAAGCTAGGGAGTCCCCATATGTGAAGACTACATTCCTGCTTGTTCCTGGAGACAGCATAGTTACTCACCTGTAACAGGTGATCTCCGGGAACAACAGTAATTTAGTCTTCACAACCCACCCACCTCCCCTAGGAGTTGTATCTCTCTTTCTCTTTCCCTATCTCTCTTTGTCTCAGCTTTAAACTCAACTGGAGAGAGAGACAGTTGGGAAAGGCGGGAAGGCAGCACGCAGGCGCTGTGGGATGCTCAAAAAAACTTTCTAATTGGACGCTGGGGAGCGTTCCTGCACAGGCTCCGTCGGTACCGACAATACCCATATGTGAAGACAAAATTCCTGCTGTTCCCGGAGATCATCTGTTACAGGTGATTAACTATGCTTTACCTGGCAGCCCTTCTGCAATATCACTTATTTATTTTAATCATTTATTTAACAGGTCTTCTATATCACCTTACCATTTACATTCAAAGCGGTTTACAATGAACAGTTATAGCAACAAGCTTTACATTGAACAGGGTTATTCAATTTGGATGGTTACATTGGGGTAAAACATTGAATTGTCAGTTGCTAACTATATACAAGAACTCTAGCTGTGTTTCATGGTCCATTTGATGTTACTGTTTAAACATCTTCCGGGGTAGTTCCAAAGTATTCCAGGAGTAGATGGGTTTTTATTGCCTTCCTAAAGTCCGTTAGGTCTTTGATCTCGCATGTTGATGTGGGGAGATTATTCCACAGTTTGGGTGCAAATAGGGAGAAGGTTCTGTTGCAGGTGGATTGATTTGCTTTCCTGAAGTTTAGTGGGGTCTGTAGGATGTTATCTGTTCCTCTCCTTGTTCTGGTCGGCGGTGTTTTCTTGATCAGTGGTTGCAGAGTTGTAGGTGAGAGGTTGTTTAGTGTTTTAAAGATTATTATTATGCTTTTGTACTTGATGCGTACAGTCATAGGGAGCCAGTGCAGCTGATGGAGCGTGGGTGTTATGTGTTTGTATTTTGCTGTTCCGGTGATGATTATGGCTGCAGTGTTCTGTAAGGGGAGGGTCGTTTTCTTTGGGAGTCCATGGTAGATTGCATTGCAGAAATCCAATATAGTTATTATGGCTTGGCAGACAGTTCGGAAGTCGTTGTCCGTGAGCAGTGGTTTGAGGTTGCGTAGCATTTTGAGTTTGTGGTAGGCTGATTTGGTTGTCTTTTTGATGTGTGGCTGGAAGCTGAGTTGTTGGTTAAAAATGTTAAAAAATGTCATGCTAGAGATTCTTCCTTTTCTGAGGAGAATGGTTACCATCAAGTCCTTTCCTGTTTAGCACTGTGGTAAATCTTCAGTCTGAGCTTTAGATGTTTTTCATTAGAATACACGATGCACTAGCAGGGTGTCAAGATCCAGTGATTTTTCTATCCAGCAACCCTGCAAAGGGTTCTGTGCCCTTTATGAGAAATACCCTTGTGGGGAATTGCCTATAACAGAAGCCTTCTGTCTTTTTGATTGTGGTTTAGAGTTACCTATGCTAAATTTCTAAAATTCATGGCCAACTAACTGGAAAAGATCTGTGTTTATACAAATACTGACGAAAGGTGACCCGACTGGAAATTATCGCACAATCGCTCTGATCCCACATGCCAGCAAGATTCTACTCAAGATCATTCAGCAGAGACTACAACCATACCTGAAACGAGAACTGCTTGAAGTGCAAGCAAGATTCAGGAAAGGGCGAGGAGCGAGAGACATTATCGCAGATGTGAGATGGATCCTTGAAAAGACAAAAGAATACCAAAAAGATATACATATGTGTTTTATTGTCTACAGCAAGGCTTTTATTTATTTATTTAACAGGTCTTTTATACCACTTTATCATTTCAATCAAAGTGGTTTACATTGTAACTTAAACTTAGTAATGTACATTAAGCAGGGACATTGATAACTTGGAATTTTCTGAGGCAATGGAGGGTTAAGTGACTTGCCCAAGACCACAAGGAGTGCTAGTGGGAATTGAACCTTGATCTCTTGGTTTCCAAGCCAGTGCTCCTTACCATTAGGTTACTCTTCCACTCCACTTTTGATTGTGTAAACCATGACAAACTCTGGGCCACATTAAGAAGCATGGGTATACCAGAACACCTGATCGTTTTCTTGCACAACCTTTACATTGATCAAGAAGCAACAGTTCAGATAGAACTAGGAGAAACAGAATGGTTTAAAATCAGCAAAGGTATATGACAAGGCTGCATGCTTTCCCCCTACCTCTTTAATTTATATTCAAAACAAATCATCAGAGAAGCAGGACTGTATGAAGACAACCAAGGTGCGAAGATTGGTGGAAGACTCATCAACAACCTTCGCTATGCTGATGATACCACTTTACTGGCTGAAACTGAAGACTATTTGAAAGATTTGTTTTTCAAGATCAAGGAATATAGTCTTAAAATGGGGCTGCACCTTAAAGTTAAGAAGACAAAGATCCTGACAACTGGCAAAATGAATAAGTTCATCATTGATGGAGAAGAAATTGAAATAGTGAACAACTTTAACCTACTTGGATCAACTGTCAATAAAGAAGCAACAAGCAGTCAAGAAATCCGATGATGTATTGCCTTGGCAGAATGTCTATGAAGGACCTAGACAAGATTTTCAAGAGCAGAGATGTCTCCATGGACTTCCCGAAGAACAAACTAGTCAGTACTAGAGGAGATCAAACCTAAGCTTTCTTTAGAAGCTCAGATGACAAGACTTTGATTTTCATACTTTGGACACATCATATGAAGAGAGAGATCATTAGAGAAAGACGACATGCTTGGCAAGGTAGAAAGTCAATGCAAAAGAGGAAGGCAAGCAATGAGATGGATTGATACAATAACAGCAGCTAAGGGTGCCAGTCTGTCAATAATGAGCTGCCTGACTGAAGACCAAACACAATTTAGGACAGCTATCCAGGGGGTCACCATGAGTCAACACAGACTTGATGGCAGTTAACAACAACAATAATATGCTACATTTCTGTGCTGGAATGGCACTTTTCTTGGAGGCCATAACCATCTTCAGGGAGAGTATGAGTTTCTTGACATTGGTAACCTACAAGCTGTACCTGATATTCTTTATGCCATTTCCTTCCCTCAGGTCAGTCCTGAGGTGGTCATTGATTCTCATAATGCCAGTGTGGCTTTTCCCATTTGGTGACTGTCTCTCAAGACCTTGTGGAAGTCCCTCTTTTTTTCTAGCCTTTTAGCTTGGCATTAGGGCTGTAAATGAGAAACTGAGGCTATCTTCCTGGATTGCCTGGCCAAGAATCTGAGAGTGAGGCTATCATAGATCTTGGGTCCTGGTGGTTGTTGTCGGTATGGTTTATTAGAACTTGATATACTGCCATTAACTAGAAGCTTCAGAGAGGTTCACTAAGCTAAATAAAACATGAAATACAAGTTAGTTTTCATTATGACCAAGGAGATATTTCATGTTTCTCTTGCAGTTAGATTGCCCCAGTTTACCGGTATTGTTGTTTCTTGGAATATGTGTAGGCCTCCTGAATATAGCAGCTGTTTGAGAGAATCTGAGTACTCCAAAACTTCCTTATATCTTGTTCTATTGGATGTTACTATGTGGGCACTGCAATCCGCCATGAACTCTGGTCTGGACTGCCTTTTCCCTCTTGGTTGCTGTTAGCTTCATGCTGTCCTGTCCATCTTACCCCGTGCTCTGTCAGATCCGTCACAGCTTCCCTCACCATTCCCTCATTCATGATTGTGGCAGTATCTTTGTATAATTCATAGCTCATTTCCTGCAGTACTTTGCAATTGAACTTTCTAGGTCTCCAGCTTGATCTTGAATGTTTGGCCATGCTGCAGCATGATAACAAATCAGTCCCTCTCCCCTTTGTGGGGAACTAATATTCTCCAGGACCAAGCAGGAAGTCAGTCCTCACATTTGGGTGACATCGACGTCGATGGAGCCCTTGCGGAGCATTTCCCCAGCTTTCCAAGAAAGCCTTTGGGAATGCAGGCACGCATGCACGGTTCCCTTCCCGCCTAAAGGTGCCATCTTGCTTAGTCTCTCTTTTTCCGTGAAGCCCATCGGACGTGTGTCCTAGTCCTCCCGGAAAATAGTTGGGTTTTTTTCACGATTCCTTCGCTATTTTTTCTCCGGTTCGACGCCTGTTCCCCCTCCCGCCGGGTTCGGTACACCGGTATCAAGCCCGCTCTTCTTTTTTCAGTTTTTGTCCTTCGTGGCTGGCGTTCGCGCCCTTTTTTTCTTTTTCCCTGGAAGGCCGGTCCTTTGACCTCGCGGGGACTCTTTTTTTTTATCCCTGATGGCTTCCAGTGGTTTCAAAAAGTGTGATCGATGCAAGAAACTAATGTCTCTCACCGACACACACGACTGCTGCCTTCTGTGCCTGGGTCGTGACCACGATCCTAAGATCTGTGGGCCATGTGGAAAGATGTCTTCCAAGGCGCTTCGAAGTCATCAGCACCAAAAGGAAAGGCTTTTCTCCGACTCGGCCTCCAGCCGGGCCCAGACCTCGTTTGAGGCCTCGACATCTCGGGAATCGGATCCCGAGCACCGTCGGGGCTCCTCGGACAGGGAGTCCCCCGACCGGGAACGAAAGAGGAAGAAGCGGCTCGTGAGGGCGTCGTCGGAAGAGGTCCCTGGCTCCTCGAGAGCTAGGTCTCAGACCCCCGACCGTCGCCCTGGGCCCGTGGAACAGGAGAAGCTGCCAAAAGTACCTCATGTGGAGCTGGAGTCTGCTGGACATGTAAGTCCTGTAGTCCTCGTGGACTCTCCTCCCAGAGAGCCGACATTGGGCCCGGCGCCGCCGGGGCCCGAGTCGGTGGCTGCTGAGTCTCCTGAGCTGGGTCTCAGGCTGACAGCCTTGGAGTGCAGATTGTCTGCCTTCATGGAACAGCAGCGGGCGCTGATGGCCAGCGTGTCTGGCGCATCTGCCCCGACCACCGGGACATCGACATCAAAGTCGACCCCGGAGACCGAGCCGATACTCGAGACCATGAAGGCTCAAGGTCGACCTCGATCGCGGTCTCCCTCAACCTCCCGTTCGGGACTGAGGGCGTCGACGTCGGGGCGGGTGCTCACAGGCCCCACGCGGTCGGACCCCGATTCCTCATCGGACGAGTCCCCCTGGGAGACGGAGGACGAGGAGTCCCCCGACACCTTCAGGACTCAGTGCGCCCCGTCGGACTCACCGCAGTCTGAGCCCCGGAGTAGATCCCCTCCGGAGGATACCCGGTTCTCGGAGTTCGTCCGGGATATGGCCACTGCGTTGGATATCCCTGCGGACCCCGAGGAGGAACCTCGAGCCGAGGAGCTCAAGGCCCTACAGTATGACTCTCCTCCGAAGGAGGCCTTTACTATTCCGGTTCCTCCGATGCTGGAACGGCTCCTCTTCCGGATGTGGGAGGCACCGGCCTCGGGGTCGATTCTATCTATCGACTCCGGAAGAGCCCTGGCTTTCAGAAAGCGCAGCTGCCACACCATTCCATGGTGGTGGAATCGACCATGCATCGCCTGAAAAGTCAAAAGATGCACTCCGCGGTGCCCCCTGGCAGGGAGGCCCGGAACCTGGATGGTTTTGGTAGAAAGTGCTTCCAGGGCTCTATGCTTGCTTGCCGTGTCCAGTCTTACCAGCTGTACATGGGCATGTACTTGCGGGACCTGGCCAAGGAGCTGGCCGGGTTCTCTGCTGGTCTCTCCGGGGAACCCTTGCAGAGGTTCAAGTCCTTGTCCTCGGGGATCCGGGAATGCTCCAAGTTTGTCCTGCGCTGCCTACGATGGCTTCGAGGCTTCGGCCCATTTTGCGGCAGCTGGCATCGCGGCTCGGCGCCAGGCATGGCTGCAGTCATCGGACCTCGAGCCATGGGTTCAGGACAAGTTGGTCGATGTCTCTTGCCGAGATGAGAACCTTTTTTGCAAGCCCATGACCGAGAAGGCCGCACAGCTCGAAACCGAGCACCTCACGAAGACGAGGCTGTCTAGAAAGACTTCTGCCCCTTCTCACCAAAAGAAGGGCTTGGGTAAAAAGCCCTTTTACCCGAGGAAGGGCACTGCCTACAAACAGTACCCACAGTACCAGGCCTCCCAAGCTCCCCCTCAGGGTCAGCAGGCCAAGGGGCAGGGTAATGGGCCCCGTAGGCAGAGGACTCCCAAGCCTCCGGCCCCTGCTCCCACTCAGCAGGGTGGGGGTTTTTGACTCCTTAGGCATAGCCTCTCCCAACCCTGCACAGGAGGTCGCCTCGTCCTGTTTGCCCACATGTTTTCCAAGTTATTACTCCTGTTCTATGTAAAGCATAAGCATGTTATCCAAGTTGTTTTCTCCTGTTCTATGTGAAGCCAAACAGTTTGTTATGGTCATTTTGTTGTATGTAAACCGCGCTGACAATAGTGCGGTATATAAGAAATTGTAATAAATAATAAATAAATAAATAAGTGGCCAATCATCACTGGAGACAGTTGGGTGCTCAGCATAGTCCATAAGGGCTATCTGCTACACTTCCAACAGCTGCCTCCTCCATACTTTCCAGGGGAGCCTCCAAGGCCTCCCCTGCACACAGACCTTCTCCTTCAGGAGCTCCAAGGTCTGTTGGTGGACAGGGCAGTGGAGCCTGTGCCTCCCCACCTACAAGGTCAAGGGTTCTACTCCAGGTATTTCCTTGTACCCAAAAGAACCGGTGGCCTTCGGCCTATTCTAGACCTCAGAAATCTCAACAAATTCCTAGAGAAGGAAAAGTTCAAGATGCTTACTCTTGGAACACTTCTGCCCTACCTACAGCAGGGAGATTGGCTGTGCTCCTTAGATCTAAAGGATGCGTACCCTCACATCCTCATTTATCCAGACCACAGAAAGTACTTCAGGTTCATTGTGGGAGGACACCATTTATCAGTACAGAGTACTGCCCTTTGGCCTCACCTCCGCTCCCAGGGTCTTTACCAAATGCCTGGTAGTGGTGGCGGCATACCTGAGAGATCAGGGAATCTTTGTCTTCCCCTATCTGGACGACTGGCTCATCAGGGGTCAGACATGCCAGGAGGCCCGACAAGCCACCCTCAGAACTATTTCTCTTCTTCAAAACCTGGGGTTTGTAATAAACTTCGCAAAGTCCACTTTGCTCCCCTCCCAGAACTTGGAGTTCATAGGGGCAAGGTTGGAATATCTTCTGGCAAAGGCATTCTTGCCAGAAGACAGAGCCCAAAGACTGATCAACTTAGCAAACCAGTTTCTCAGCAGGTCACTGGTCTCCGCCAGACTCTGCCTGAGGCTTCTTGGCCACATGGCTTCGACAGTACATGTGACCCCCAATGCCAGGCTCCATATGAGGCTGGCACAGTGGTGCCTTCGGACTCTGGTCACAGGCCACAGGCAGCCTCAGAGACAGGATAAGGGTGTCCAGACAATTTCTGAACTCCCTCCGCTGGTGGCTGCACCCACCTAATCTACTGCAAGGGGTGCCTTTTCAGATTCCTGGGTTCACCGTGGTGTTGACCACGGATGCCTCCCTGCAGGGCTGGGGGGGCTCATTGTCTAGGCAAGTGCACCCAGGGCCTGTGGTCTCCCTGGGAGGCCGCACAGCAAATCAATCTATTGGAACTCAGGGCTATTCGGTTAGCCCTCAAGACTTTCTCTCCAACCCTGCCTCATCAGTCGGTCCTAGTTCAAACAGACAACCAGGTAGCCATGTTTTATGTGAACAAGCAGGGCGGAACTATGTCCAGGCTCCTTTGTCAGGAAGCACAGGGCCTTTGCTTGTTTGCTCTCAGGCACAACATGCTCCTCAAGGCTGTGTATCTACCTGGCCAGGAAAACTACCTGGCCGACAAGTTGAGCAGGATTCTGCAGCCCTATGAGTGGCAGCTCCATCCTTTGGTGGTTCAGAAGATTTTCCTGAAATGGGGACTAACATCCATAGATCTGTTTGCCAGTCCTCTGAACAAACAGCTGCCAAAGTTCTGCTCCAGGCAACCGCATCCTCTGCGGATAGCAGCAGATGCTTTTCTGATTCCCTGGTCTCAGGGCCTCCTGTATGCGTTTCCTCCCATGCCCTTGGTGGCCCAAACCCTGTTCAAGATTCTTCAGGACAAGGCCTCGGTCCTGCTGGTGGCTCCCAGGTGGCCGAGACAGCCTTGGTTTCCACTTCTGCTTCAGCTGGCAATGGATCCCCCACTGCCTCTGGGGTTGCAACCCGACCTTCTCTCTCAGGATCAGGGTTCCCTTCTGCACCCCAATCTCAGCTCTCAATTTGATGTCCTGGAGGCTGCAAGGGTAGTTTTGGCTCCCTGGGGCCTACCTCAGGAAGTTGAGGAGGTTGTCCTAGCCTCTAGGAAACAGTCCACTAGGAAAACCTATGCTCTCAAATGGAAAAGGTTTTCTGTGTGGTGTCAGCTACGTACAGAGGATCCTTTCTCCTGTACTGTACCAGTAGTGCTTCAGTATTTACTGCACTTATCAAATCAGGGACTTAAGTCCAATTCTGTTCGGGTCTACCTCTCGGTTCTAGCAGCTCACCACTCACTGGTGGAAGGACATTCTCTGTCGGTTCACCCCTTGGTGTCCCGGTTTCTCAGAGGCTTGATTTTGCTCAAGCCTCTAATCTGTCGTCCTGCTCCTGAGTGGGAATTGAATGTGGTCTTGCAGCAACTGACTCGCCCACCTTTTGAGCCGATGGCTACTTGCCCTCTACGCTTCCTATCCTGGAAGACACTCTTCTTGATAGCCCTAACCTCGACCAGGCGAGTGAGTGAGCTTCAGGCCCTGGTCTGTGACAGGCCTTACACCCGCTTCTATAGGAACAGGGTAGTCCTTAGGACTCATCCAAAGTTCCTCCCAAAAGTTGTCTCCTCCTTCCACCTTAACCAAGAGGTGGTTCTTCCAACATTCTTCCCTAGGCCTCATGCAAGCCAGGCTGAAGCAGTTCTGCATACCCTGGACTGTAGGAGGGCCTTATCCTTCTACCTTGACCGTACGCAGGGGCATAGAAGGGCTTCTCAGCTCTTCATATCTTTTGACCCTAATTTGGAGTTAGCTGTGTCCAAGCGTACCTTGTCCACCTGGGTAGCTGACTGTATCACCTGGGCTTACAGGGCGGCTGACCTTCCTTTGCAGGGTCGAGTCATGGCCCATCGTGTCAGGGCAATGGCTACCTCAGTGGCTCACCTCCGCTCTGTACCGTTGGTGAACATCTGCAGGGCTGCAACTTGGTCCTCAAGCCAGACTTTTGCGGCCCATTACTGTCTGGAAAGGGAGTCCCATAGGGACAATGCTTTTGGCCAGGCAGTACTCCGGAATCTCTTTGAGGTTTAGGCAACTCCTGCCCTCCAGCCCTCCGTTGGGCTACCGGTGGAGGTTCTGTCAGTGAAAAGCCTTTCTTTGATGCTGGGACTAGAGGGAGTTCTCTTGTTCAGCCTGGGTTCCCTGGTAGCCCAGAGCTAGGGAGTCACCCATATGTGAGGACCGATGTCCTGCTTGGTCCTGGAGAAAGAGTAGTTACTCACCTGTAACAGGTGTTCTCCAGGAGCAGCAGGAATCGGTCCTCACAACCCTCCCTCCTCCCCTGGGAGTTGCAATTGTACATAGTGCGACGCTCCTGCCTGCGCCCTGGAGCTTACAGGCAGGAGTGGCCTTATTGTCCCTTGTGAGTATAGGTAGAACTGTTCCCTATGAATGCTGGGAACTGAAGTCCACTTCTATTTTCTTTAGGGAATAAATTGTAGTTGCGACCAAAGATGGTAAGGCTTTGCAAGAATATTTATTTGTATTGGGGATGTTCTCCAGCGCATCATAATTCATAGATACAAACGTAAAGGTGCAACTTTTAACATAAGCAGAAGTAAACAGGAACTCGGGAACAACTGAAATTGAATTAGCTTTAACTCAGCTTTTCATATTTAGAGGAGCTTAAACTCAGCATTGCCTCGAGTGGTAACTCAAGAATATTGCAGCCTCACATTAACAGCTGTTCAGCTCACAGCGTGGCTTTAGAACACAGGTGCAAACAATTATGAACTCTCACGGCAAAGGCAGCAGAAATAGCAAATGTTCTGTATTCCTTTCATACAAACTTTCAAAGCTTCTTTATATTGCTATTCTCTACAACAAAAAGAGCAGTCCATGCTACAAGGATCAGTGGTTAAGGTAGGCAAATCATTTTCTACCTGCATGTACTCCTCTGAGTTAATGGAACTATGGTCGTCTTCAAGCTTCTGAAGTTTCCCTGCTTTCAGCTCTAAAAACTGCTGAAATTCTTTTAGGAGCAATTCAGCCTGCTTGTTATCAGGTTTGGCAGTTATCAGTAAGGGTTATGCCCTTCCCCCAGTCACTAACTGTTTCTATTGCAGAGCTTTGCTTATACAGTTCAGGGCAATGAAAAGGTTTCTTCAACAAAGCACTAAAGATAGGAAATTGTGCTTTACCTTCTCCAGCATTGTTTTTATAAGAACTGACTTCTTTCTGCAAGACTCCTCTCCTGTTTGGAAGCTCAGGAGTTTTGTGGTTAATTCTTCTGTTAGGAGAATTTCCCTTAGGACGGTTTTCTCCCTGCTGTAACCTTCTATAGCACTGCCTGCCAGTATAGGAAGTACCTTCTTTCCACGTGTTGGTTTTTCTGTGCTTCCCAGGTCCAGGCTCTATTCGGTAGAAAGAGTTTCCTTCAGAGTGTGCCTGCCTTGGAGGCTTTCTATTCCAGGGTTCTGTCTTCTCCCAAGATTCTAAAGCATTGCTCCGTCCATTCCTCATAGGACTCCTCTTAGTAGTGCCTTTAGAACTCTTTGCAGAACCTCTCTTGCTCCTCCTCACAGACTCCGACTCACTCTTAGCGTCAGACAATGACCTCCACTTGGACTCCGACCTTGACTGCCTAGCAGCCCTGTTCAAGGCTTTAAAAAAGGCTTCTTTTCCCGGCACACCTTGTCCAACCCCTGGGTGTGCCCAATCAGCATTGAAGCCTAACTCCTCCCCTGGGGTGGTGTCTGTGCTCAGCTCAGCCGAGCAGTGTGTGTTTTTCAAGTCAGAATTGAAAATCCTGTGTGAATCCTTTCCCTTCTCAGAATTTTCCTCAATCTCCATCTCTTCTGGAGGGCGTTCTTCACCACAATAGTTTATTTTTACATTTTTGTCTGCTGTTTTTAGCTGTGTCATTTGACTGAGCAAGATGGCACCTTTAGGCGGGAAGGGAACCGCGCATGCGTGCCTGCATTCCCAAAGGCTTTCTTGGAAAGCTGGGGAAATGCTCCGCAAGTGCTCCATCGACGTCGATGTCACCCATATGTGAGGACTGATTCCTGCTGCTCCTGGAGAACACCTGTTACAGGTGAGTAACTACTCTTTACATGACTGACTTGTCTTTGCCTAGGTTGAGGGAAGCAACACGGCTGACCTTTTGTCAGGCTTGTACATGAGGTTTTTCACTAGAGCTGTCTGCCAGGAGGGGCAGAGCTGCAAGCAGGCACCAATCAGATTGGAGGACAAAAGGCACTTGGTAAGGAGGCTTCTTCATGGTGTATGCATATATTTGGTATATTGGGAGGCCGGCTGTGCAGATTAGAGGTCTCGCTTTCCTGGATTCTTTCTAGCCTCAAGATGGCTGGGAAGTAAAGCAGTCACCACTGACAGTTGTGGGCCTTTTTTTAGGGGGTGGTTAGGAAGCATCCCACTTGATAACTGTTTGAAATGATCTTTGTCTGGAAGGGCTCCATGTCCTCCTTTCTTCAGTTGGTGAGTTCTCCCATGATATGGGGCCTTAATGGGACTCTCAAAGATCTGGGCGTTGTTCAACATTGATGTGGCGTTCCTGCATCCTATCTGACATCCTTGGAGCTCTGGTCGCCTGGAGTGGTTGGGTAGGGAGCCTTCTCCTGTTTTGCATTCACAGATGTTTCGAGCCAAGCATTGTCGTCTTCTCTGTAGAGAGTATCTTTTTCAGGTTAAATTGGAATTTTTCCTGACTCTTCTCTCGGTGGGTGGTTGAGGATCTTGTTAGCATACCTCCCCAGTGAAAAAGATCTAAGATAAGTGCTTATCTCCAGGAACAAGCAGGAATGAGTCTTCACATATGGGTACGTCGGTACCGACGGAGCCTGCGTGGGAACGCTCACCAGCTTCCCAAAAAGGAAAGCTTTTGGGAGCATCCCACAGCGCCTGCGCGCTGCCTTCCCGCCTTTCCTAACCGCCTCTCCTCAGTTCTTCTTTGCCGCAGAGCCAGCAGGTCGAGCCCTGTCACCGCTGAAGAAGTTCTTTGTTTTATTTTATTTCTTTGGTCACGTGTCTGCCTTCCCCGACTCCGGACCGGTACCGCCGGTCTTTTCTTTCTTTTCTTTAAAAAAAAAAAAATATATATTTTTTTTTTCCCTCACTTAGTGTATTTTTCTCTTTGGGCCTTAGGCCTCACAAGAAATTTTCCTCATGGAAAAACCAGCCTCCGGGTTTAAGAAATGCACTAAGTGCAGCGGTACTATTTCTGTTACAGACACCCATGAATGGTGTCTTAAATGTTTGGGTCCTGAACACTCCATTTTGGATTGTCCGTCCTGCTCTCTGATGTCTAAATGGAGTTTACAGAACCGAGCAGCTAAGCTCCAATGTGCTGTTTCCCGCTGATGCAGCTTCGGTGGCATCGACGTCTTCCAGGGCTGCTTCTTCCCCCAATGGATCTCAGGTAACCAAACATAAATCCAGCCGGTCCTCGAAGAGTAGATCTTCCTCTAAGCATCGAGATGCCTCCGGGCTTGCCCTCGAGGATCCTGCACCGGCAAAACAACCCCGGCGGGAAGCTCCGGCTTCCAAAGCTCCACCTATGGGGTTACAGGTGGACATCGATGGCACGGCCTTGACAGATCACCTGTTAGAATGCTCTGGGGTACCGGCACAACCTTCCGGTACCGAATTCCAGGCATTCATGGCGTCGATGGATCAGAATGTTCTGTCCATGCAGCAGGCTATCAGTGCCTTCATTCAAGCTGCGACGCCGTTGATACCACAACAAACTCCGTTGTCGGTATCGACTCGGGTACCGGCACCAGTGCCGATACCGGTACCGACTGCATCGGCATCGACCAGGATACCGACTGCAGCGGTTCCTTGTCCAGGGCTGCTCATCGGTACCGATCCGGTACCGATGACGCCCGATGTCGATACTGCTCTATACGCGTACCGAGCGTTAGAAGAGCACCCTGACAGACGGTACTTTGATTCCTCTGGTGATTCTGATACATCAGAGGAGTCTGCTGAAGTATCTATAGCCCTTCCTGAAGAGCCTTCTTCTCCAAAAAGAAGAATGTCTCCTCCAGAGGACTTGTCCTTTCAAGACTTCATAAGAGAAGTAGCTAAAGGACTTTCTATTTCAGTATCCTCTGAATCAGAGCCTAGAGCAAAAAAAATAGATATTTTGGGTTATTCTAAGGCTCCTAAAGAGGCAGTCACCTTACCAATTCATGAGATTCTTTATGAACACATGATTGATTTATGGGAGACTCCTCATTCTCGCAGATTGGACACTATGTATCGTGTCCCTCCCTTTCCTGGTTTTCATAAAACACAGCTTCCTCACCATTCCATTGTGGTGCAGTCAGCTACTCCTCCAGGAAGAGAATGCAGGACCTTGGATGCTTTTGGTAGAAAAATCTTCCAAGCCAGTATGCTCATTGCCAGAATCAACTCCTATAGTCTTTACATGGGTATGTTTCTAAAGGAGGTTGCAGATAAACTGCACACTTTCCTCCCTTTTCTGCCAGAAGATAAAAGGGATGAATTCCTCATTTGGCTTAAGCATACTCAAGACATTTCAAAGTTTTCCAACCGGGCAGCCTTTGACTCCTTTGAAGGTGCCAGCAGAGCTTCTGGCATTGCCATAGCTGCTCGCAGAATTGCTTGGCTCCAAGCTTCTGATTTAGAACCCTGGGTCCAAGATGGCTTAGGAAATCTTCCCTGTACAGGTGAAAACCTGTTTGACAAAGAATGGCAAATAAAAGCCACTCAAATGGATGCAGAAAATTCTGCTCTGAATAGACTTTCAAAGTCAACCTCCATTCCTGCCAAGAAAAAAACCTTCAAAAAGTCTTTTTTCAAAAAGGGCAGATTCCCTTCTGCTTCTGGCCAACAATCCTCTACAGGTCGCTTTGCTACTAAGCGTCAGCAACCTAAACAAGCCAGGCCTAAGACTACAGGGGCTGCTGCAACTCAGCAGACCCAACCTCCTCAGGGTTTTTGACTTGTTGCTAGAGAACTTAGCCTTTCTGGCTTTAAAACAGCCAGAACCTCTCACCATTCCAGGAAGGTTAGCTCATTTTTCTCCCAGATGGGAGCAGATTACATCAGAGCAGTGGACTCTCTCCATCATAAGAGAGGGCTACAAACTTCATTTCTCAGGCCTTCCTCCCCACACCATGGTGAGACGCTTCAATTCTCCCACATCTCTTCTCGACCTTCTAGGTCAAGAGGTGGCTACCCTTCTTGCCCAAGGGGCAATAGAAGAAGTTCCCCTTCTTCAACAAGGGTCAGGGTTTTACTCCCCCTATTTTCTCATTCCAAAGAAGACAGGGGGATACAGACCCATATTAGATCTCAGGGAATTGAACAAATTTCTATGCAAGGAGAAGTTCAAGATGCTTTCTCTGGGCACTCTCCTTCCATACCTTCAAAGTCAGGATTGGCTTTGTTCTCTAGATCTCAAGGATGCGTACATACATGTCCTCATCCATCCTTCTCACAGAAGGGTCCTCCGTTTCCTTTTCCAAGGAAAGCATTACCAATCCAGGGTACTTCCTTTTGGTCTGGCCTCTGCTCCAAGAGTGTTCACCAAATGCATGGCAGTAGTAGCTGCATTTCTACGCACTCTGGGAATTGTTGTATTCCCATACCTGGACGACTGGCTCATCCGAGCTCCATCCCAGTCAGAGGCCCAAACTGCCCTAGACTGCACAAGGCACATTCTGCAGTATCTGGGACTTGTGGTAAATCTCCCAAAATCCCAGCTTACCCCTACTCAATCCCTAGAGTTCATAGGGGCCTGGCTAGATACTACCACTGCAAGGGCCTATCTTCCTCAGGCCCGTTGCCTACGCCTGGTGCAGTTAGCCTCCCAGATTCAGTCAAAGAGCCATTTAACTGCCCGGGAGATGCTGCAACTACTAGGCCACATGGCATCCACAGTGCATGTGGTCCCCTATGCTCGCCTTCACATGAGAGCAGCTCAATGGAATTTGTCCACCCAGTGGACTAAAGCATCAGGTGCTCTATCAGACAAAATAGCAATCTCCAGGCGCCTCTTTTGGTCTCTCCAGTGGTGGAAGTCCACCCAAAATCTGTTGCTGGGGTCCCCCTTCCAGCAGTTGCTACCCCAAGCAACCCTCACAACAGATGCCTCCCAAACAGGTTGGGGAGCTCATCTGCAGGACCTCTCCACTCAAGGCACTTGGTCTCCACAGGAGACCTATCTCCATATCAACCACTTGGAGCTCCGAGCAGTTTTTCTAGCTCTCAAGGTCTTCCATACCCTGCTCAGCTACAAGACAGTCCTCATTCATACGGACAATCAAGTAGCAATGTTTTACATAAACAAGCAAGGAGGAACTTGGCTCTCTGTCGCTTTGCAACGAAGCTTTAAGATTGTGGACCTTCGCCAGAGAGCATCAAATCCATCTCCTGGCCGTATACCTTCCAGGAATCCAAAACTCTTGGGCAGACAGACTCAGTCGAGTTCTGCTTCCACACGAATGGTCCCTGCACATGGACCAAGTACTCAGAATCTTTCAAGAGTGGGGAACCCCGGACATAGACCTCTTTGCAAGTCTGTGGAATGCCAGACTTCCCCGGTTCTGTTCCAGAATTCCGTGTCAGGGATTTCAGGCCAAGGATGCCTTCCTCCTTCACTGGGGTCAAGACTTCCTGTATGCCTTTCCACCCATTCCTTTAATTCCCAAGACTCAGTTCAAACTCCAGAGGGATCAAGGATCTATGATCCTCATAGCTCCACGCTGGCCACGCCAAGTGTGGTACCCTCTACTTCTACATCTCTCTCAAGTTCCCTCCCTAGACTTGGGAGCTGCTCCAGACCTACTGTCTCAGGAGGAGGGGACTTTGTGGCACCCAAACCCCAAGTCCCTTCACCTCAGAGCTTGGTTGCTGAAGGCCTAGACCTTCAGGATTGGAATCTTTCTCAGCAGGTGAAGGATATCCTTCATGCTTCCAGGAAACCTTCTACTAGACGTTCCTATGCTTTTAAATGGAAAAGGTTTTCCATTTGGTGTACTAAAAAGGGTCTTGATCCTCTAGCGCACTACCTTTGAATTCTCTATTGGAATATCTCCTGCATCTTTCCAATGCAGGCCTCAAGACGATTTCAGTAAGGGTCCATTTGAGTGTTATTGCAGCATCCCTTAAGCCTATCAATGGACACCCAATTTCCTCTCATCCTTTTATTGCAAGATTCATGAGAGGCCTAACTTTAACTAAACCTCCCATTAGGCCTCCTCCGGTGGCATGGGACTTAAATCTGGTTCTTGGTCAGCTTATGAAGCCACCTTTTGAACCCTTAGCCACTACCTCCCTAAAATTCCTTTCCTGGAAGGTTATTTTCCTCATTGCAGTCACCTCAGCTCGCCGCATCAGTGAACTGCAAGCCTTAGTGGCTAATCCACCTTATACAAGATTCCATCATAAGGTAGTCCTTAGGACCAATCCACACTTTATGCCTAAAGTGGTCTCACCTTTTCATCTTAATCAAGAGGTATATTTACCTGTCTTTTTTCCAGCTCCTCATGCATCAAGTGCAGAGAGGAATCTTCATACTCTGGATTGTAAGAGAGCTCTTGCCTTTTACTTACAAAGGAAACAGCAACATAGAAAGTCTTCCCAGCTCTTTGTTGCTTTTGATCCCTCTCATTTGGGACTTCCAGTCTCTAAGAGGACACTGTCCAATTTATTTATTTATTTATTTTATTACAAGTTCTTATATACCGCACTATTCGGCATCAGCGCGGTTTACATTATAACATAAAGACCATAACAACAAGCTGTTTGGTTTACATCGAACAGGAGTACAAACTTGGAGAACCGGGGTAAACTATATACAAGAGATAATTACATAGAACAGAATAGAGTCTTAATAATATCAAGAACGGCATGGTGTGTTCATGAGTGGGTCACTTCCTCTGGTTCAATTGCTGGTAGGGTAGTATTGAAGGAAGAGGTGGTATTTGAGTGCCTTCCTGAACTGGAGTAGGTCAGTAATGGCCCTTATGTCGGAGGGTAGAGCGTTCCAGCATTTGGGTACATAGAAACTGAAGGCTCTGTTTGAGGTTGTCATGTTGCACTTTGTCAACGCCTTCGAGGTTGTCAGTAGGTTTACGGCTGATGTTCTTCTGGATCTGTTGGGGGGTACTGTGTGAATCAGATCTGTGAGTGAGGAGGATGAGATACCCTTGATTGCCTTGAATGATAGGACTAGGGTTTTAAAGATGATCCTCCCATGGATGGGGAGCCAGTGAAGCTGTTTAAGAATGGGAGTTACGTGGTCGCTTCTGGAGGCTCCGTAGAGGACTCTTGCTGCGGCATTCATGGCCATCTGTAATGGGCTAAGAGTGGATTGAGGGAGACCTTGTAATATGGCATTTGCAAAGTCGAAGTGTGGCAGGATTAGTGCTTGGTATATGGTTCGGAAGTCATCAGGGTCCAACATGGAGCGCATATGCCTAAGCGAGCGTATTTTGAAGTATACAGCTTTGACTATGTTATTTATGTGATGTTTCATATCCAGACGTTGGTCCAATGTAACTCCAAGGTATCTTATTGTTTCTTTAGCTTGTAGGTCAGCTTCCTTGACACTGACGTGGGCTGGAGGGGTGAAGTTGGGGTCTTTGGAGATGAAGAGCACCTCTGTTTTTTTATGTTGAATGCGAAGGTTTTGTGATTGGAGCCACTCTGAGACCGAATTGAGGCAGTCTACCAACGGTGCCAGGTCTAATTGAGTTGTGGAGAAAGGCATATAAGAGAATGTCATCTGCGTATATCAAGCAGTTGACTTTGAAAGATCTTATGATGTCGCAGATGGGCTGCATGTATATGTTAAATAGTAGGGAAGACAATGAGGAACCTTGAGGCACACCTTGCTTTTGATGGAAGCGTTTTGACTCTTCTGTACCGGACTTCACATATTGCCATCTACCATCCAGGTAAGAGTTGCACCATTCTAATGCACTGTTGCAGATACCTTTCTCCTTCAGTCGTCCGAGGAGAATTTCGTGGCTTACTGAGTCGAACGCCGCAGCGATGTCTAAGAAGACGAGTACAAATCCTTGTCGGATGTTGTTAATGCCTGTGATAATGTCGTTGAATAGGTTCGTGAGAAGGGTCTCGACCCCATGATATTCTCTGAACCCATGTTGGCAGTGATCTAGGGGCGCTGTGGTGTCTATATGATCTTGGATTTGCCGTTGTGCCTCCTTCTCAATTATCTTGGCTAAGAGGGGAATGCTAGCTATAGGCCTATAAGATTCGACCTTTTGCGGGTCTAGCTTGGGGTTTTTCAAAAGTGGCCTGATGGAAGTCTGCTTGAGTGCTGCAGGGAAGTACCCTGTTGTGAATGAGAGGTTCATTAGATTTGCAACGAAGGGGCTGAACGCACAACGTAGCTCCTTAATCCAAAAAGCTGGGCATGGGTCCGTTTGTGCAGTGGAGGTATTGAGAGATGCTATGGTGTCCTCGATGCATTTAGTGGATGGTGTAGAGAAGATATTTAGTGGGGTTGCATTCGTTGGTTCTTGGAACGGGACTGTTGACACCTTGTTAGTTTGCACTATCTTGGATTGCATGTAGTCAGCGAATTTCTGTGGATGAATCTCACTGTGTTGTTCAATTGGATTGCTCAGTGTATTTCTTTTGCCTACCAGAGTAAGAACCTTTCTCTGGAGAGCCATGTCACAGCTCATAATGTGAGGGCCATGGCCGCCTCTATGGCTCATCTAAATTCTGTGTCCATCGACCAGATCTGTCGAGCAGCCACCTTGGCCTCGGTTAATACCTTCACAGCCCATTACTGCTTCGACAAGGACTCCCGCCGGGATGCCTTGTTTGGTCAGGCTGTTCTCAAACACCTGTTCCATTCTTAATCAACTCCTACCCTCCATCCCTGGATAGATGCCTGAGATCCATAGGAGGAGGTAGAACCCTTCCCAGGGTCTCATATCCTTGGGGATCTCCCAGGCATCTTAGCTAGGGAGTCCCCATATGTGAAGACTCATTCCTGCTTGTTCCTGGAGATAGCACAGTTACTTACCTGTAACAGGTGATCTCTGGGAACAGCAGGAATAAGTCTTCACAACCCTCCCACCTCCCCTAGGAGTTGTATCTCTGTCTTTCCTTTCCTCTCTCTCTTTTGTCTCAGCTTTAAAACTCGAACTGAGGAGAGGCGGTTAGGAAAGGCGGGAAGGCAGCGCGCAGGCGCTGTGGGATGCTCCCAAAAGCTTTCCTTTTTGGGAAGCTGGGGAGCGTTCCCACGCAGGCTCCGTCGGTACCGACGTACCCATATGTGAAGACTTATTCCTGCTGTTCCCAGAGATCACCTGTTACAGGTAAGTAACTGTGCTTTCTAGTAGTATCATGAAGATGTAATTCTCATAGGCTGTTTGTTCCTTTGAGAGCCCAAAGGGGTTGTAATTCCTGCAGAATTCCTTTCCGGCCTATCTCAACCGTACCTCCTTCCACAGGGATAATGCATCTGTGGCTAGTATTTGCTTTTGTTGGTTTCAGAGTTGCCAGGCAGTCATGGTTGCCTGTGTTGTGAAAGCGATAAGCTTGGGGAGCCCCCAAAACTTAGTGACAGCTTGTGAGATTAGTGTTTTAAGTTCACAGGGTAATATCTGAGTCCGAGAAAGTTAGTGTTTTGTTACATCCAGCTTGTTCTAGATTGGTCTGGTGAGACTATTAAGTGAGGAAAAATTTGGTTTTACCTGATTTTCTTTCCTTGAATCTACCAGACCAGTCCAGAAGCCCACCCTATATTGCTATTATAGGTGTTTTGTTTTTTTATTTATTTTTTTTTTTGTCTACTTATCTAGAGCAGTAGCATAAACAGTTTTTGGATTGCATCTAGGGTTGCTGCAGGCTCCTTCGGTAGTATAACTGGATATCTGAGTCCCTCCCCAGTTGTACATTTGGTATCTGGATATTGTCTCCTGCTTTGTTACAGATAATACTAAGCATTTGAGTGCACGATGCCCTATATAGAGCAGAACTTGCACGCTTTTGGTCTGTCGCCATCTGCTAATAGAGGAGCAAAATCCACTTGTTCTTATCTGGTGCACTCCAAGAAAGAAAATTAGTATGCAAGACCATTGTTTTCCATATTGTGGCAGATTTGTACAGAGCTGGCATAACAATTGAACATATTAGGCAGTTCACTAGGGCAGCAAATTCAAGAGAACAGCAGAAAGTAACTGCAGTCAGAACGAAACAATAGATCCTGACAGTCACACATACAAAGAACCATTAGCACTTAATCCTCCATTGTCTCGGGTACAAACTTACAGGCTGATGCAGAAAGACCAGTGGGTCCTTTGCGTGCAGATAACGCAACTTTTATGCAGAAGTTCTGCCATGCCAAATGCAGAAAAGAGATGGACGCACGCGTAAACAGAAAAGTATACACACACAGCAACACCAAGCATATTTAAAAAATACACAAATGAGCCATGCGTATTCAAATGGTATGTTAATAAGGTCTGTGCCCATTTCAGTGAAACATGTAGAGGATTACATTACCACCAGCAGTGCCAATATCTCTGTCTGGTCTGAGGTGATTTACACTTTCGCATGTAAGAAAAGACTGTTTCACGGTATGTACTAGTGAACAGTTACCTTAGATATGAAAATTTTCTGCATGTATCTTGCAGCGTATAAGTGAAAGCTTTACGTCCCAAGAAGAAATGTTTTTTGCTTCTTATCCTTGTGTGTGTTTTGGACTCATTTATATTATTTATCTTATTTCCAGGAACAAGCAGGAATGTAGTCTTCACATATGGGTATCGTCGGTACTGACGGAGCCTTCTCGGGAACGCTCCCCAGCGTCCAATAGGAAAACTTTTGGGAGCATCCCACAGTGCCTGCGTGCTGCCTTTCCCAACTGTCCCTCTCCAGTTCTTCGTTTTCTGCGGAGCCGACAGGTCACACATCCTGTCACCGTAGAAAATAATTCCCTTCTAGTCTTCTTTTTTGTGGTCGCGTCTGCCTTCCTTTGACGCTACACCGGTACTGCCGGTTCTTCCCCTTCTGGAGTCTTTTCTGGGGGGGGGGGGGGGGGGGTTAACCACAGGTGCCATGTGCCATTTTGGGTTCCTTATGCTCGCCTCCATATGAGGGCAGCCCAATGGACTTTATCCACTGAGTGGGCTCAGGAGTCAGGTTGCCTGTCGGACAAAATAGCAAACTCAGATCGCCTTATTTTGTCCCTCCAATGGTGGCAGTCACCCTAGAACCTTTTGGTGGGGTCTCCTTTTCAGCAACCCCCAACCCAAGCCACTCTAACAACAAATGCTTCACAGGTGGGTTGGGGAGCCCACCTGCAAGGCCTCTCTACCCAGGGTACCTGGGCTCCACAGGAGGCCTATCTACACTTCAATCTACTGGAACTCAGAGCAATCTTCCTTGTTCTTCGGGTATTCCACACCCAGCTCAGCTACAAGACAGTCCTAGTTCAAACGGACAATCAAGTAGCCATGTTCTATGTGAACAAGCAGGGCGGAACAGGCTCTCTGTCGCTATGCAACGAAGCTTTGCGACTAGGGGCCCTCGGCAGAGAGCATCAGATTCATCTCCTTGCAGTGTATCTTCCAGGCATTCAAAACTTTTAGGCAGACAGACTCAGTCGAGTTCTGCTTCCACACGAATGGTCTCTCCATGCGGACCAGGTGGCCAGAAATTTCCAAATTTGGGGAACCCCGGACATAGACCTCTTCGCAAGTCCGTTGAATGCCAAACTTCCCCGGTTCTGATCCAGAATTCTGGCTCAGGGTTGTCAGGCCAGGGATGCTTTCCTCCTCCATTGGGGCCAGGACTTCCTGTATGCTTTTCCATCCATTCCCCTAATTCCCAAAACCCTGTTCAAGCTTCAGAGAGACAGAGGTCATATGATAATCATAGCTCCACATTGGCCACGGCAAATGTGGTACCCTCTGCTCCTACATCTCTCTCAAGCTGTGCCTCTGGAGTTAGGATCTGCTCCAGATCTCCTTTCTCAGGAAGACGGGATGCTGTGGCATCCCAATCCCCAGTCTCTGCATCTCGGGGCCTGGTTGCTGAAAGCCTAGAACTTCACGGTCTTAACCTTTCTCAACAGGTAAAGGATATCCTTTATGCTTCCAGGAAGTTTTCCAAAAGACGTCCTTATGCTTTCAAGTGGAAAAGGTTTACTATATGGTGCTTGCAGAAGGGTGTTAACCCTCTTGCGATACCTCTGGAATCATTACTGGAATATCTCCTTTGTCTAATGCAGGGTTTAAGACCAATTCAGTGAGTTCATTTGAGTGCTATTGCAGCTTCTTTCAAGCTTCTAAATAGACAACCTATTTCCTGTCATCCTCTCATAGCGAGATTTATGAGAGGCCTTCTTTTAACTAAGCCTCTCATTAAGCCACCACCGGTGGCATGGGACTTAAATTTTGGTTCTTGGGCAGCTTATTGAAACCGCCTTTTGAACCATTAGCCACTACCTCTTTGAAATTCCTTTCCTGGAAGGTCATCTTTCTTCTTGCACTCACATCAGCACATCGCATCAGTGAATTGCAAGCATTGGTGGCTGATCCTCCTTATACAAGGTTCCATCATGATAAGGTAGTCCTTAGGACTCATCCATATTTTATGCCAAAGTTGGTGTCACCTTTTCATTTAAACCAAGCGGTTTACCTTCCTGTATTCTTCCCAAGGCCTCATGCCTCAAATGCAGAAAGGAATCTTCATACTTTGGTTTGTAAAAGGGCTCTGGCCTTTAACTTACAAAGGACACAGCAACATAGGAAGTCCTCTCAACTATTTGTTGCTTTTGATCCTAGTCATTTGGGACTTCCAGTCTCCAAAAGAACACTGTCTTGCCTATGAGAGTAAAAACCTTCCTCTGGAAGGCCATGTCACAGCTCACAATGTAAGCCATGGCAGCCTCTGTCTCATCTTTACTCTGTCTATCGATGACATCTGCCGAGCAGCTATTTGGGCTTCGGTTCATACCTTCACAGCCCATTACTGCTTAAACAAGGACTCCCGTCGGGATGCCTTGTTTGGTCAGGCTGTTCTTTAACACCTGTTCCATACTTAATCAACTCATACCCACCATCCCTGGTAGGATGCCAGAGATCCATGGGGGGAAGTGGAGCCCTTTCACAAGGGCACACAACTTCTGGGGTCTTCTCCCTGGCATCTGCAGCTAGGGAGTCCCCATATGTGAAGACTACATTCCTGCTTATTCCTGGAGATAGCATAGTTACTCACCTGTAACAGGTGATCTCCAGGAACAGCAGGAATTTAGTCTTCACAACCCACCCACCTTCCCTAGGAGTTGTATCTCTCTATCTCTTTCCCTCTCTCTTTTGTCTCAGCTATAAACTCAACTGGAGAGGGACAGTTGGGAAAGGCGGGAAGGCAGCACGCAGGCGCTGTGGGATGCTCCCAAAAGCTTTCCTATTGGACGCTGGGGAGCGTTACCGCGCAGGCTCCGTCGGTACCGACGATACCCATATGTGAAGACTAAATTCCTGCTGTTCCCGGGATCACCTGTTACAGGTGAGTAACTATGCTTTATTTGAGATCTTCATTGTGATTTCAAAAAAAAATGTTTTTGGGCTAAATAGTTTTATGTGGTGAGCGCCAAAGAACCTGCATGTCCTGGGTGCATAACATGAGTGTTTGACGTTTGCGTGCATGCTTACACAGCCCACTTGTAGCGCGTCTGTGCATGCGTTGGCTCCCCTCCTATCAACTTTATGCCAAAGTTTTGAACACAGGTCATTTGCATACATGACCTTTGCTGCATACTGGCACTGAAGTCTCATGCTATCGGCACGCTATGAAAATGCATATACAGCTAATAGCGCACAAATTCAACACCGTCTTTCTGCATCAGCCTGTTAGATTGTTAGCCTTCTGGGGATAGGTAAATAACTATTGTGTCTCAATGTAACTTGCCTTGAATGCCTATTAGAAAGGCGTGAACTAAATACAAATAAAATATAAATTCTTTGTGGTAGATAAGATCAAGCCAGAGATTTGAACTGGGTCCCAGAGCATCCATATTGCTGGGATATTTAATAGCATAATGGTTTTAGGATCAGGGTAGTCGGGGTTCAAATCCAAGTGTGGGCCTTCGTGATCCCCTTTTTCAAAGATGGGGGAACTGTAAAACTAAGAGGTAGGCTTAAAAGCAATACCCTGAAAGTGCGGTGGATGCAATGGTGGTGAGGGCAAATACATTGATGGAATTCAGAATAGCATGGGACAGACACAGTGGATCTCTTTATAGCAAGAGGATGAAATCAAAAACTTTAAAATATCTTTTATATTTCAACAGAGAGAGTGGGGGGTGACCTGCACAGAACGGCAAGTACAACTACTATAGCCACCCTACTGGATAGACTTAGATGGTCCTTACTGATCTTTATCTGCTGTCATATAATATGTTACTATGTATGTTATCAGAGCTGGTGAGGGTGGGGTCCCTGTATTTAGGGCAGCCCATTATATTTATTTTGAACAATTATAAATATGTAAAAGTCATCTTTTGATAGTTAAAAAAAAAAATGGAGCCCGCAAATAAGACCAAAAACGAAAAAAGAAATTCCCTTTCAGGATGTAAGCAAATTGATATTTTTAGGGACCTCAGGACCTGTGCTTTCCTAGTCATCCTTCCAGACCAGTCCAGGTGTGTAGATTTATGCTTTCCCATCAGCAGATGAAGACTGAACATCACAAGTTTGATTGTGTCATGTTAGATCCTGTGCAGTCTAACTCCAGACAGTATTTCTAAGTCTCCAGCAGATGGTAGTAAAGTTAGCCTGTGCAGTCTGGATCTGGTAATATTGGTCTCCTGTGAGGTAGACATTTTGACAGCGAATTCAGCTTTGGAGGGCTCAGGAGGGCTAGAATTGTTTGGAGCCCTAGGGTACAAAAATGGTAGTACCATATCCTTTTCCCCTATCACCACCCCCCACTGCACTTCAAATTTAGCTTGTGGGGATAGTTTTCCTAAGGTATCTTCTGTCGTCCTCCCCTACTCTTGGGAGGGGAGTCCAGGGGAGAGTTGGTGGAGTGCTACCTGATCTATAGTTGTTTATGGTTTGCAATACCTTCTGTCCTCCTACTTTTGGGAGGAGGCCCGAGGAGTAAATGTGCATTGATGCCTAGAAGATGTTTATTATGGCTGCAGTACCTTTTGGTCTTCCTCCTTCCCCTTCTCTGGGGAAGGGACCAAAGGACAAGTTGAGAGACAGCTGTCTTGGGACGGTAGCTTTGGCTACCATTGGGATGTGGCCTGAAAGTGGGTGAGAGCTGCCTTCGGTTTCTTTCTTGTGCCAGCAGTACCCTCTGTCATTCTCCCTTACTGTGGGAGGGGGCCTAAGGAGGTCTTGATGGAGCTCAGTTGCATTGATGTTTAAAAACATAACAAAACGCAGCTGAGGCACAAAGGGCAGCCAGGGCATGCTAGTTTTGGATGCCGCCGTCCAAGCACCAGCCAGGAAAAGTTAATTTGTCACAGTGGATATGAGCCCGATGTAGGGAAGAGCAGTCCCAGCCCATATAATAAAGGAGCAGGCCTGGTGCAACAGGTGCTTAGTGGAAAACAGACACTGGCTTGACGATCAGAACTAGCAGCTAGGGCCATAGATTTGAGGAAAATGTTGTGCAGTCAGGCTCGAGGCTTGGGACTCGGCAGCTCTGCAGCACTATGAAAAGTGCATGCTGCAGTGGGCCCAGCAGAGCAGGAGCAGACAGTATGTTTCCTAGAACAGTTGCTGGTATGTTTTGGTGGGAGCTGCCACCATTTTGCCTGATTTTGGTCTGGAAGTCTGGTAAGAGCTCAGAAATGAGAGAAGAAAAACACTTCACGCTCTGAATAAGGGACAAGGGTGTTCTGAGTTTGTATCTTGGTGGAACCAGACTTCTCCGTATTGCAGTGAGTATGATAGAAACATTCCTAAGGAGAGGCCCTTCCTCCATCTTAGGCCACTGAGATATTTAGGTTGGCTTGCAGTAGGAATGGAGTTATGTAGGTTCCTTGCCTCTGGCTGGGAAGGCCTCTCGGAGAACTCCCTGAATGGTCCCCCATGATACTGACAAGATCCCTCTGTTGCTGTGATTGTTTAGCATTGGGCAGAGATGGCATTCTGCATTATTCAGGGTCTTGTGCATATGTTGAGAGCATGGATTCTTGGGAGTATGGTTCCTAAAAGGGGTTCCCTAATCTTGCACCTGAGCTACAGCATAAAGAGCAAGATTAGGGAACCTCTTCTAGGAACCATACTCCACAAGAATCCATGCTCTTGACATATGCACAAGACCCTGGGGCTCCTTGCAAGGCACCAGTTGCCTTGAAGCTGGGGGTGGAAGCACAACTTGGTGAGCATAAAGCACTTGGTCCTGTCACATCTGTACCTGAACCAACTGATTGATTGTTTCAGCACTTTGGTCTGAGATTAACCCCCCCCCCCCCCCCACCTAAAAAAAAAGAAGTCTAAGATGTTGAGCTTTTCTGTTTCAAACTTTCTGCATCTGGTACTGAAGAGATCTCACTCGTTGGTATCAGCACTCTGATGTCTTCTGCAATCTGCCCAGTTTGCTTGTTTTGTACTAGTTGATTTGTGTGTGGTATTTTTGTAAGGTAGTTAGTTGAGAGAGGCATTTTCTTGATCATAGTCTAGTTCCCAGGGAATAGGACTGTGTGTCTGAAACTACATTTTGGTGTCTATGTTCCCCCAGAGTTATATTAGTGGAAGTAGCATGAACTGTTGGCTAGAGCTCAGTGGCATGGAGTCATTTGTAAATGATATTGTTATCTGTGACTGGGGGTGGCTCTTCTTGGGGGAGATAGAGCCTGACTGTGACATCAAGCTCTTATTCCTAAGGGATCTCCATAGGCAAGTGTGTAGAAATCTTATTAACAAAAAACTAGGCTCCAAAATGCCAAAAACCAAAGCTATATGTATTTTTTATTTGTCGGAATTGCCAACCCAGTAGAGAGGAGGAAAACCCTCGCACCGCTGTGGTGTTTCCTTTTAATCATTCAAAAATTTTTTTTAGATAAAATCAGTATTCACTTAACTGAAGTCAGTAGTAATTTTCATCAAGGCAGCAATGCTATAAATCACGACGTGGCACGTTTCGGGGTAAAATCTGTAATACCCCTGCATCAGGTCAAGGAAACATTGCTCCACTGCTCAAACGCTGTGAACTGTTACTCCAATAGACGGTTTTTTATCAAGGCTTCATAGAACATCAGCCCAGCTGATCACATACAGCTGACCGGAAGAACCTATCAGAAGGCCAATCAAAGGATCCAAGGGGAGGGGCCACTGGCAATAGACCGCCCCCTTAACCTGAGAGAGGCTAAAAAATAAAAACAAAAATCATATTATCGTGTACCAATCTAGTTGTTGATTTAAACCCCTAGGGTGTACTGAGTTAAGACGGTAGATCCAACGCTGCTCGCGGAACTGCAAAGTTTGCAAACGATCACCCCCCCGAGGGTTTAAAGGTATGAAGTCCAGCACCCGCCAGGTAAGCTTGTCAAAGGTATGGAAAGTGGATAAGCAATGTTCCACCAACGGTGCTGATAATGATGCAGTACGTAGTCTGGAAGCATGTTCGCCCAAGCGGACCTTGAAGGGCCTTGAAGTGCATCCAACATAATATAGATTGCAAGGGCAAATAATTAGATATACAACATATGATGTGTTACAGTTGGTATTCCATCGAGTTCGGTAGGTGATCTGTGAATGAATATCAACCCATGTTGAACCAGAGATGGTGTTGGAGCAATAGTTACAATTACCGCATGGATAATGTCCCGCTAACTCGTGAGAAGTAATTGGACGGTCAATCACCGCTGAAGTATGTACCAGAAAATCACTTAAATTGGATTGCCGAGAATACGCTATTTGTAATCTTTTGCGAAAACAGGGATGTAGGCATAATATCGGCTAATAACGATGCAGAATCTCTACCACTTTAGAAGAGCCCTTCATATAGGGAAACACTGCTGTGATATGATCTGAAGGAGGTGCTGGGGAAGACCCCCGTAAAAGCCATTCACGATGGACATGGCTGGCACGTCTATAGGCCAACCGTACCACTGAAGATGGGTAGCCTCTTGCCAATAGCCGAGAAGTCAGATCCCTTGCGTGCTCTTTAAAATCAGTCAAATGGGTACAGTTTCTTCGAAGACGTAAAAACTGACCAAACGGCAATCCACGCTTCAAAGCAGGCGGATGGAAGCTGTCAAACCGTAGGAGGGTGTTACGTTGGACCGGCTTACGATACAAAGAGGTCTCAAAACCCCGGTCAGTCAGCTCCACCTCAATATCCAAAAATTGAATCAGGCGGGTTTCAATCTGGGCGGTAAACTGTATGTTAGGTTTAAATGAATTTAATGACCGAAGAAAATCATCCAATATTTCACGTGTGCCCGTCCAAATAAAAAAGATGTCGTCAAGAAAACGCCACCAAAAAGGAATGTAAGTATAAAGCGGGTGAGGATAAATAAATTGCTCCTCAAACCAACCCATATACAATGTGGCAATGGAAGGTGCCACCGTGGCACCCATAGCAATCCCATAGATTTGAAGGTAATGCTGCTGCTGATAAATGAAAAAATTGTGATTTAACACTAAATCCAAAAGGTCAAGGATAAAATGTCGAGGGATGCGGTCCGGTAAAGTCAAGGGGCAGGAAACTAATCCAGCTAATACTTCATGTTGATCAATATTAGTATAAAGTGACTGTACATTAAATGTCACCAAAAAAGTGTAGTTGGAAGTTGCCGTGCAAGAAGACAGATGGTTCAAAAAATCTCCTGTGTCTTTAATAAAGGAAGGCACTTTACCAGCAAGTGGTTGCAAAAATAAATCACAGAATTGTGAAAGAGGTTCAAGGATCGAGTCTCTGCAAGACACGATTGGACGTCCAGGGGGGTGTAGCAAAGATTTATGAACTTTTGGCACTAGATAAAAAGTCAGTGTCCTAGGAAATTGGTTGATAAGAAAATCGGATTCACCTTTCATGAGCCAATTATTCAAAAATGCCTGGGAAACAAGATCCTGATCCTACTCAAAAGCTCTGGTGTAGGATCCGAGATGAGAGTATAGTATTTACGATTACTAAGGTGTAACCGCATTTCTGATTCATATTGCTCATGAGATAATACCACTGTAGCCCAACCTTTATCTGCCCGGCGGATGACCAGTGTTGAGGTAGATAGTTGCTTAATGGCCAAAAAATGTTCATGAGACAAATTATTATACGGGAAAGTGCAAGTAGTCTCAAACCGCGAAAGGTTATCCAAAACCAATTGCTGATATGTGGAAATGGCTGCCTCCAGTGGACCCGGTGGCAGCCAACGAGAAGATTTTTTTACCAATGTTGAACGTACATCCTCCGTACTCGCCGAAAAGTGATGAATTACCCGTAACTTGCGGAAAAAGCGATGAAGAGCCACTCGTATCCGAAACCCATCATATCTAGCTGAAGGGACATAAGATAGTCCAAGCTCCAAATCTGACAGTTGATCTTGAGTGAGAACATGCCCAGAAAGACTTATGACTGACGATTCTTGGTCCTGGATCTGGTATCCGGGCCCTCGAGAAAATCCTGGCGATTAGAACCCCTGGGTTGATGACCACGGGATAAATTCCCCCTAGAGGTAACAGAGGGAACCTGTTGCCTGGTACGATTAGAGCCCAATCTTATGGTATCTGACCCCGATGAGTCAGTATCCGAAATATCGTCCGAAGTATCAGCAAAGGCAACCTTTTTTGCCCGAAAAGTAGTATTATGGGACGGCCACTTGAAAACACAATTATTATCATAATCGCTTTTATCTCGCTTAAATTTGTTAATCTTCAGCCCTTTTATATGATCTCTAAAGGAGACCAGCTGCTTCTCTATATCAGCCCATTGGGTTTGAAAACTTGACGGTTCAATAATGGTTAGTATCTTTGCTTTGAATTCTGCCGCCTGGGCCGTAAGGCGTTCTTGTTCCATTTGAGCAGCGGAGCAATATTTCCTTGACCTGATGCAGGGGTATTACAGATTTTACCCCGAAACGTGCCACGTCGTGATTTATAGCATTGCTGCCTTGATGAAAATTACTACTGACTTCAGTTAAGTGAATACTGATTTTATCTAAAAACATTTTTTGAATGATTAAAAGGAAACGCCACAGCGGTGCGAGGGTTTTCCTCCTCTCTACTGGGTTGGCAATTCCGACAAATAAAAAATACATATAGCATTGGTTTTTGGCATTTTGGAGCCTAGTTTTTTGTTAATAAGATTTGTGTTACACTGGGCTTAGGTATCTTATATTTTGAAGTGTGTAGAAATGACAGTTCAACTCGCAGGCGGTCTGCTTCCATGGACACATACTATCTTTACAGGGTTTGCAGTATTCCTGTGGAGACTAAAGCCATACAGGATACACCTCCATCGGCAGCATTTTATTGGAGTTGTGGCCTGCCTGGAAATTCTTGCAGCGTCACTTGGAGCAGTTAACCCTTCTTAATGTCTTTGCATTTGGATACCGTTTGCAACTGACTTCTAGAGCATGCCCAGGGACCCATGATATGTTGATCATGGGTCCCTGTGTTGTGACTCTAGACTGTCTCCAGGCCTGTTGGGACAGAGTGGTCCTAGCAGAAAGAGCCTGGCTGCAACTTATTGTAAGAGGGGCAATGAGGTAATGTGTTATATATTCGAAATGTAGCTGGGGCACAGGAACCCTGTTGTTACATTGGAAGGTTATAGGTGACACCGTCAGGGCAGTGGGAAGACAATGAGATAACATTGGGATGCAAGATGACATTGATGAAGTTCACCTCTGAGACATTTCCCCTTTTTTTAAGGTTAGGAGCGGCTTTCTATTGGTATTGTTCTTCATACAGAGTTGCTGAGAAGAACTTGGGTGTCAGTTTCTGCGAATGTAGACAGAATATTCTATATGTGCACCTCCTGATCCCTGTTTGGCATTGGTGAACTGTTTCCCAACTCAGCAGGCGTCCTTGGTACCTGCCGCTCTTGGTATGCCATATCTTTTAGGACCACAACTGCAGTTACTTCTTGCAGTTCACTTGGAAAGAATTTGCTGCTTCACCATTCAGGGAAAATTTAGCAGTTTAGTGTTTTTTGGTATGTGAAGAACTTGAGGGTCTGGTGGTCTCCTGTAGATTCATCTGCTTGCATTTCTTTACTGGCTGTTGGTCTTTGAGCTTGATGGTCTTGATAGGGACCTCATATTGCATTTTTTGTGGGTCCAGCCGACACCTAATCCATATTTGTGACTTTCTTTGTGCAAATTAAGGAGAAATTAGAACTTAAGATGCTAATTTGCTTTCCTCTAGTCCAGTCCAAATATGTGGGTTGTCTCTCCTCACCAGCAGCTGGAGACTGAGCATGTCAGATTTTGGTGATGTCATGCTAGAAGGGCACTCTGTACCAAGTCTAAAATCAGTATCCTAATGTCAAAGCAGACTCCAAAAAAGATCAAGGTTAACCAAAACAATACCAACACAGCTCACTCCATCTCATTTCTTTTTTTTTTTTTCCCCACAAACAACCCTTAAAACGAGGTCTGAAAACCAACAGCGCCATAGAACAGGAGAAACACCTCCCATCAAACCAAAACACATTACACTCCAATCCAACTAAGGCCTCCGCGAGGGACCAGAACTCCACCAAGAGAGCAAAGCAACCCAGGGTATGAGCCCAACTCTGTTAAAGGATTCTTATCTCTGCGGAGCCGGGCTCGTTCTCAAACAAGACTGAAAGGAAGGCGACTGGACTGGAGGGACTCAAGGAAAGCAAATTAGCAGGTAAGGGTCTAATTTCGCCTTCCATATCATCCCTTTAGTCCAGACTTGTGTGGTGTACCAGAGCAGTAATCGTACTAGGGCGGGTCCCGTGAGCCCTGCCTGCAAATACCTGGCTCCGAAGCGGGCATTACCCCATGCCTGCACATTGAGGCAGTAGTACCACACAAAAATAAGCAGTGATGAACAGAGAACTGCCCTGCAAATGTCCAAAGGAAGTACCAAGAAGCAAGAGCCGTGTAAAGGTGGAACAGGTTTAATTGACCCCTACGCGTTTCGGCCATAGCCTTCTTCAGGGGGCACACAGCTGAATAAAACAATAATAATTAATACAAAATAGATCAGTATAAAATGATAACATTAAAATCATCAAAATACATAAATAATAAAAACATGTAATATAAACAATTGAAAAAACTAAGAGCAAACTGAAACTAATACGAAATGTTCATAAAAATATATATGTGTTAATGAATAAATTATATAAAACCAAAACGCAGAGTGGAAAGAGAACACATAAATATACTAAAAACTGACAGGCAAGTGTATAATAAATGAACTCCATGGTAGTCACTAAATATATGGATCTAGACAAATTGCCTT
The DNA here is from genome assembly GCA_033557465.1 of Ichthyophis bannanicus. Taxonomy (NCBI): domain Eukaryota; kingdom Metazoa; phylum Chordata; class Amphibia; order Gymnophiona; family Ichthyophiidae; genus Ichthyophis; species Ichthyophis bannanicus. The sequence continues at coordinate 1,459,179,502 of CM066031.1, forward strand.
TGATAAAACATAATCCTAATTGTATATATGCAATCTTACACATGAACTACATATTCTAGGAACCTGAGATGCGGCAAAGGGAGGGGGGGAAGGGTGAAAGGGGAGGGGGGGAGGGGGGGAAGGAGGGGGGAAGGAGAGGAAATAAGGGAAATAGGGGAGGGGGGGAAGGAGAGGAAAGAAGGGAAATAGGGGAGGGGGAGGGGGGGAAGGAGAGGAAAGAAGGGAAATAGGGGAGGATGGGGGAGGCGGGGGGAGGGGAGAGAGAGTGGGGGGGAAGAAGGAGGGGGCGGAGGGAGAGTGGAAAATGTAACTTAATATGAATTATATATGTTACTCACATATGTAGCACTGAAGAGAATCTGCAGACGCAATTGCGCGTATAGGAGGAGTGACTGAAGACAGAAATAGCCCATTGTAAATTGACCTCACTAACACTTATTGCTGAACGTTTGCAATGACATGATAAATAAAACTACAACTTTAATGTTGGAAAACCTTAGCCATGAAATTGGACACTATATCAACACGTATTAGAGAAAGACAGGAAAAATTTTAAGGAAACCAATTATATATACACCTTCTAACTCCTGAGTAAATTTCTTTTGGGGCATCGCTGAGAGATCCTACTGATTGCGAAACACAACTTTAATGTTGAAAAACTTTGGTATACATTGAAAAACTGAATTATTTCAAAATAAACTTTTATGGTAACACTTGTTACAGCAGTGCACCTCGACCTAGTGGTGCATAACCCAACTTAAATGAGTAGAGGAAAATAAAGTTCTTATTACCCAACTTCTTACTTACATAATAAAAAATTACCGGGAAGGGAAATGCAATCGTCACAATGTGAAGATTCTCTAAAAGAGAAGAAAACCAATTGCATCATTGAGCTATGGGGGATGTATAGGTTTTGTCAAGCCAACGTGGTACCTTAAAGGCCTTGAGGTTTAAGCTTGTTAGACCAAAATTTAAAATGAATGTGATTATGAAAAATCGCGCTAAGGGGACAATACGTGGAGAGCGTATAATCTGTAGAAATTACTTGGCCCGCGTGCCTGCAGAAATACATAGCAGCACATACCATAATACCATGCTGCACAAGTTAAATAAACTGGAAACTAGCGTATGCCTTAATGCTTAATCTTACTGAATATCCACAAACTAAATAAATCACATTAAGTCCTTTTGTGTTACAAAATGATATGTACACATGTATCGGGGAGCTAGTACGGACCAACTTATTATCTAATTCTAGTGACATTGCATCATATATCAAGATGTGCTAATTCATCAAATGTAAAGTAAAACCCAATGAAGACCCAATGTGTGATCGGGCAAAAGAGATCAAAAGTGCCGAATATAATAAGAACCAACTACAAACCTAAAAAATGTTCAAAAGAAAAGCTGCTTCAAACGAAAACCTTCTTCTGTCAACATCAAAAGGACTTGAGCCAAATGACTCACACTTTTAAAAAACGCTGGTATTCACACCAAAACTGAACGACGTAGCTTAATGGGAGGAGCTAAGGAGACGTGTTAGGACTGCTACTATATGAAATCTGAGAGTAGTTGTAAGTGTGACCGCAAATATTCCGATAGAAGGCAATTGACCTCAAATGATGCTTTATCTTAAAACAAAAAGAAGGAAAATAGCAAATAGATGTGTAATGAAAAATGGAGCATTTTTAACGTGATCTCATAGAAACTGAAGATATATAAATGAACTATTTGAATCAAACAAGATGTAACTCATACTATTAATGACCAGAAACTGTATGTGATGATAACAACAACCCATGCTAACGTTGTGTAGAGCGCGTCAATATAGGACATCGATGTGACCCTCAGATAGCAGATGACTAATTATTATGGCAGTGATATAGTGCAAGAGGGGGGGGGAGGGGAAGGGGGAGAAAGAAAGAGGGGAAAAGGGAAGAAGGGGAATGGGGAAAAAAGGTGGTGGGGTTCGAGAGAGGAAGGGAAGGGGGGAGAAAAAAGGGGGAGGGGGAAAAGGGGAGGGGGAAGGGGAGGAAGAAGGAGAGAAGGGAGGGGGGGAGAAAGGGGAGGGGGAGGAAGGGGGAAGGGGGGAAGGACAGAGAAGAGGGGGAGAGAAAGGGGGGAGAGAGAGAGGGGAAAGAAGGGAGGGGGGAGGGAGGGATAAGGGGAGGGGGGAGGGAGGGAGGGAGGGAGGGGGAGGGGGGAGGGGATACCAAACTGGATATATGAAAAACTGTGAGAGCATATTGTGAATAATGACCAACAGATATATTGGTGGGGCATAAACTGTATAAATACTATCTGAACATACTAATAAATAATGGAATGAATAAATAAATACTAAAACAAAACCATAAACAATAAATATATGAGGGGTACTATATTGTAAAAATAAGAGTAAATTGTGAGGAACTACATAGAAGACATAATACAATGATTGTTTTTAATTTCATTGTAATTGTCCCAATCAGACCTTCCATAATACCACAATGTGCTAAATGAATCATAGTCTGAACATAATAAAAACAATCATAAAATCCAATACAAAATTACAGAAATTGAGCTATGGTCAAAAAATAAATAGGTAGAACAGCCGTGAATAAATAATAATCATAAAAATATTGTTAAATCTATTTCTTGATTAAGACCATGCGGTTCCAGACTGTTGAATTCATAAATAAAACATTGTTCTAACTTTAATAGCATCTTATTAATGTCTCCACCTCTCCAATGTGGAACGACAGTCCTAAGAACCATGAACTTTCTGTAATTTTGTGCATTTTTTCTAGCCAGTGTGAGACTAGTGGCTTATCTGGTATTTTCTTTGCTATATTGCTTCTATGTTCTATAATGCGCGTGCATATCTGTCTTAGAGTTTTTCCAATATATATCAAATTACAGGGGCACTGGATCAGATAGATTGCATTGATGGTCTTGCAATTGGTATATTGCTGCAAATAAACTTTTGTACCTGTGAGGGAATGTACAAATACATTTTTTGTCACAATGGTGTGTGTACAGACGGAGCAATTGCCACAACTGTAATGCCCTTTTATTGTGGATGTCGCTTTCATCCCTGAGAGTGCAGACAGGACCAAATGATGTGATAAATTAGAATTGCGTTTATAGGCTATCATTGGGCGTTTAGTGGACAGTGAGGGGATGGATGATAAAAGATACCATTCCTTACGTAGAATGTCTGCAATCGCTTTCGAATGTGATGTAAATGTCAATGCGCAAACTACATTATCAATATTTGCCCGCTCTGTTTTTTGTAGGAGTATAGTTCGTTCTGTAGTGTTAGCTCTCACATACGCATTAGTTATGCAGTCTGTGGGGTACCCTCTCTGTCGGAACCTCTCATGCATAGCTTTGGTATGTCTTTGAAAATCTGTGTCTTTTGTACACAATCTCTTAAGTCTAAGAAATTGACTGATGGGTAAATTTCTTTTTAAGGAGGTATTATGACAGCTGTCATATTTCAACAAATTATTTCGCTCCATGGGTTTTCTATATAAATCCGTTACAAATCTAACCTTGTCTTTTTTAATCAAGATATCTAAATAAGGAATGGAATCAAAACTATAAGATCCCTCAAATTGGAGGTTCGAATCCAGTGTGTTGAGCCAATTAAAAAAACAGTAATAGTGGCTTCTGTGCCTTCCCATATGATTAAAACGTCATCAATATACCGCTTCCATAGGGGGAACCCATCGCTACCCCTTTTATCTGCGTATAAAAAATGCCGTTGAAGCTAAAGAAATTCTCCGTCATGATTAATCTTGCCATTTCCGCCAAGAAACATGTAGGTACACGTACTGGTTTTTCTCTTTGAACTAAAACATTAGCTAAAACCTCTATCGCCGCCTGTTGAGGCGGGTTCTGTAGAGATTTGTGTAGAAAGTCTTTATAAGACGGACAAAAGACGACAGTTCTTCAATTTTACAAAATCACAACAAAATGCCCTCAAAGATTTGAAGACTAATAAACATATTATCATAAAACCGGCAGACAAGGGAGGAGCTATAGTGATACAGGACAGGCATGCATATATAACAGAGGTCCTCCGTCAACTAAATGATAAGGAATTCTATGAAAAGATATTTGATGATCCCACCGCAAGATTAAAACTTAAGGTAGAATCCCTGTTGTTCATTGGTAAGGAATACAAGAAATTGTTGGTCTTTCCGGAGTATTACAATTTACGTAAAGATAAAACAATTACTCCACTCTTAACTATTGGCTATGAATCGAGGTTCTGTTGGTGTTTGTTTAACTCTACTTTTTGTCTCCCGAATGTAGTCTCAGATCAAAGCAGCGCTCTTGTGCACCATATGGCAAACACTTTAACCGCGCTTGATAACATCAATGACTACCGGGTATAAAAATAATATTCTTTGTGTATTTTTCTTTTTCTTCTTTTTATTGCTTTTACACCAATGCTCACACCTCTGTCATTTATTTTAATAACTGTGACTTAAAATTCTGTAGAGAACAGTTAATAATAAAATTCGGTGAAGAACAAACTTAGCTTTTTCTCAATGAGCTTGTTCAACTCAGCTCCAGTTTGTCTTGCCAATTCTCCCCGCCTCACACTTTTGACGTCCTCGCGTTGCACTCCTCGAAAGGAGTCCCTTATGGAGAATCTAAAAGCAAATAGCAACAACTAAATTAAACTTTCTCACACATTGTGAAGCTTTTATGCAAAAGAAGCTGCTCTCTTTTTTGTGTGTGTGTCGGCTGCTATTAGTACTCACTAGTAGATGCTGCCCACGTCTCTCTGAAGTATTCTCTGATTTCTCTCTGTCAAAAAACGCCGCGCATGCGGATTGCTGGCTCTTACGTTCTTTTATACTTAATGATGATTGGTCTGCCCTGCAAATTATCTGCATAATTGCCATTCAACGGAGGCATTTAAACCTGCTGGTTGCACCGTGTTCACTAGAAAGATCCACCGTTGTTCATAGAACACTAATGTTTCATCTAAGGTCTTGCCCCTTCTCGGTTTTGTTATCTGATCAATGCAAAAACACCGTAGTTGAGAGTATTCATGCCCCATATCTGTGCAATGTTGAACTATGGGTGCTGTCATCACGTTATATTTTAAACGGCTTTTATGTTCTTGAATCCGACGTTTAAAAGGTCGGCTAGTCTTTCCTATGTATAATTTCGCACATGGGCATCTAATTGCATATATCACCGAGCTAGTATCACATGAAGTCACTTTTTTTAACCTATGTGTTATTCCTAAATATTCAAATTCTGTGGTATTTTCTGTGACTGGACAGATTTTACAATGGCCACATGCTGTATGCCCCCTTTTCTGTGGTCCTGTGTCTCCTATTGAGAAGGGAATGGAGTTTATTGGGCTCAGTTGTTCTTTGATGATGTTATTTCTTTGCCAGACACATCTCACTGATTTTTCCCCCATGCCTGGGATAGTGTGAATTAAATACTGATGTTTTTTCAATATCTTCTGAATTTGATAACTTAGAGGGGAAAACTTTGTAATCAAATTTGCACTCTCTTTCTCTTGTCGTTCCCTCCTGTCGTAACTTGTATTTAATAACCAGGCACGATCGTTGTTCAATGCTCTCGTGTATGCCCTCTTTGAAATCTGTTCTGGGTAACCTCTAGCCGTGAAGTCTTTAAGCAACTGTCGAGACTTCTTTTTAAAATCTGATTTTTCTGAACAATTTTGCCGGAACCGCAAAAAATGTGAAAATGGTAGGTTATCCTTCAAACGAGCTGGATGAGCACTTGTGTAATGTAAAAAAGTGTTACGAGTCACTGGTTTCTTATGTATAGTGGTTATCCATCCTTCCACATTTTTTGTTATTTCTAAATCCAAAAAAAACTATATTTACTGGGTCTATTGTGGATGTAAACTGTATGGCCACATTACACTTATTAAGCCAGCTTATAAACTCGTTAGCTGTCTGTGCTGAACCTTTCCACAATATAAAGATGTCATCTATAAAACGGGTCCACATTTTAACTTGGTGACACCATGGGGACCTGGTAAGCCATCGTTGTTCAAAATCACTCATAAATAGATTCGCTATTGAAGGGGCACAGGATGCCCCTATAGCTATTCCTGACTTTTGTATATATATTTCGTTCTCAAATTGAAAATTTTTTTTTGTAATAACCAATTGTGATAAACTCAATAAGAACGAAATGTGAACTGCAGAAAGATCGCCCCTATTATGTAGCGAACTATTAATGGTGGCTAAAGCCTCCTGTTGGGGAATGCTCGTGTATAATGCAGTTATGTCCAAAGTCATTAGTAGGACCTCTGGATCTAATGCCCATTGAGTCTGCTGATTCAATTTCTCTAAAAAGTGAGAAGTGTCACGAATGTACGATGGTATGTCTCTTAATAATGGTCTCAAAAAAGAGTCTAGGTAAATAACGATCGTGCCTCCTTAGCTCCTCCCATTAAGCCACGTCATTCAGTTTTGGCGCGAATACCAGCGTTTTTTAAAAGTGTGAGTCATTTGGTTCAAGTCCTTTTGATGTTGACAGAAGGTGGTTTTCGTTTGAAGAAGCTTTTCTTTTGAACATTTTTTAGGTTTGTAGTTGGTTCTTATTATATTCGGCACTTTTGATCTCTTTTGCCTGATCACACATTGGGTCTTCATTGGGTTTTACTTTACATTTGACGAATTAGCACATCTTGGTATATGATACAATGTCACTAGAATTAGATAATAAGTTGGTCCGTACTAGCTCCCTGATACATGTGTACATATCATTTTGTAACACAAAAGGACTTAATGTGATTTATTTAGTTTGTGGATATTCAGTAAGATTAAGCATTAAGGCATACGCTAGTTTCCAGTTTATTTAACTTGTGCAGCATGGTATTATGGTACGTGCTGCTATGAATTTCTGCAGGCACGCGGGCCAAGTAATTTCTACAGATTATACGCTCTCCACGTATTGTCCTCTTAGCACGATTTTTCATAATCACATTCTTTTTAAATTTTGGTCTAACTTAAACCTCAAGGCCTTTAAGGTACCATGTTGGCTTGACAAAACCTATACATCCCCCATAGCTCAATGATGCAATTGGTTTTCTTCTCTTTTAGAGAATCTTCACATTGTGACGATTGCGTTTCCCTTCCCGGTAATTTTTTATGTAAGTAAGAAGTTGGGTAATAAGAACTTTATTTTCCTCTATTCATTTAAGTTGGGTTATGCATCACTAGGTCGAGGTGCACTGCTGTAACAAGTGTTACCATAAAAGTTTATTTTGAAATAATTCAGTTTTTCAATGTATACCAAAGTTTTTCAACATTAAAGTTGTGTTTCGCAATCAGTAGGATCTCTCAGCGATGCCCCAAAAGAAATTTACTCAGGAGTTAGAAGGTGTATATATAATTGGTTTCCTTAAAATTTCTCCTGTCTTTCTCTAATACGTGTTGATATAGTGTCCAATTTCATGGCTAAGGTTTTCCAACATTAAAGTTGTAGTTTTATTTATCATGTCATTGCAAACGTTCAGCAATAAGTGTTAGTGAGGTCAATTTACAATGGGCTATTTCTGTCTTCAGTCACTCCTCCTATACGCGCAATTGCGTCTGCAGATTCTCTTCAGTGCTACATATGTGAGTAACATATATAATTCATATTAAGTTACATTTTCCACTCTCCCTCCGCCCCCTCCTTCTTCCCCCCCACTCTCTCTCCCCTCCCCCCGCCTCCCCCCTCCTCCCCTATTTCCCTTCTTTCCTCTCCTATTTCCCTTCTTTCCTCTCCTTCCTCCCTTCCCCCCCCCCTCCCTCGCCGCATCTCAGGTTCCTAGAATATGTAGTTCATGTGTAAGATTGCATATATACAATTAGGATTATGCTTTATCAAAGGCAATTTGTCTAGATCCATATATTTAGTGACTACCATGGAGTTCATTTATTATACACTTGCCTGTCAGTTTTTAGTATATTTGTGTTCTCTTTCCACTCTGCGTTTTGGCTTTATATAATTTATTCATAACACATATATTTTTTATGAACATTTCGTATTAGTTTCAGTTTGCTCTTAGTTTTTTCAATTGTTTATATTACATGTTTTTATTATTTATGTATTTTGATGATTTTAATGTGTTATTTTATACTGATCTATTTTGTATTGAATATTATTGTTTTATTCAGCTGTGTGCCCCCTGAAGAAGGCTACGGCCGAAACGCGTAGGGGTCAATTAAACCTGTTCCACCTTTACACGGCTCTTGCTTCTTGTGTTCTCCTGTGTTTCCTGCAAGAGCAGCTGCTCCTCTTTGTGTTGCAAAGGAAGTACCAAACCATACTCCGCCCAGGAGGCTGCCAGCGTCCTCATTGAGTGTGCATGCAACCCCCTCAGGAGAGTTCTGTGCTAGACCAAGTACACTGAAGAAATTTCCTCCTTCAGCCAACACACAGTTCTGAAGCTATAGAAGCCGCTTCCTCTTTGCGTGGACCCCCATGCAGCACAAAGAGGCGATCAGACTTAAGAAAGGCCTTAGTGCATTTTAAATAACCTTAGGATGTCCAGGAGATGTAACTGCCAATCCTCCAGAGAATCCCCTTGCACCTCCTTGATGATCAGCAAGAAAGGCCGCCTGCATGACAAGGCTTGTAACTCTGAAATCCTATGTGCCAAACAAATAGCTTCCAGAAAAAACACACAAGTTGAGATCCTTCAAGGTAGCCTCTACCAGAGGTCAAAGGGTGGGCCCGTTAAGGCCGACAACACCAAGTTAAGGTCCCACGCTGGAACCAACAGCCACACCAGCAGACTGATTTGCTTAACCCCCTGAAGGAACTGGGTGACATCCAGGTGGGAGACAAGGGAGACTCCCTACACTTTGCTTCAATAACATATGAGGCCTCTTCCTGGACCCATAACAAATTCAACACGAGACCTTTCTCTAGTCCTGCCTGTAGGATCGCAGGCACGTCCAGTATCGATGCCGCCAGTGCCCAGCATCCCTGACTGGAACGCTAATCCTCAAATTCTCCAGTTACGAATGTAAGCAGCAGTGTAGATCGTTAGTGCACCCTCAACAAGGTGGAAATGACTTGTGCCAAATATCCCTTCTTCATCAACAAAGCCCTCTCAAAAGCCAGGCTGTAATTGAGAATTGATCCACCTGAGGCATGAGAACCGGGCTTTGTTTAAGCAGGCTGGGCTTCACTGGAAGGTGCCATCACAGGTCTGCATACAATGGATGCCAAGGCCATTCCGGTGCATCAAAATCACCAGTCCTCTGTGCGCCTCTATCTGCTGGGGAAGACGTCCTATCAAAATCCAGGGAAGGAATACGTACAAGAGGCCCTCCATCAGCCACGGCTGTGCCAAAGCGTCTAGCCCCTCCATCTGCTTTCGCCGCCTGCTGGAGAACAGATTGCCTTTGTGTTGTCGGCCGACACAATCAGATCCATGATGGGAACTCCCCAGCATCATGCCACGCTGCAGAACACCTTCGCATCCAGGTCCCACCCTTCCCAGATCCAGACTATTTCAGCTGAGGAAGTCTGCCTGCGTGTTCTCCTTGCCATCCACGTGCATCGCATAGAGCACCAGAAGATTCACCTCTGCCCAGATCAGTAGAGGTCTGACCTCTGCGACCAGAGCCACGCTTCCTGTCCCTCCTTGGTGGTTGATGTAGGCCACGGTCATGGCATTGTCAGAGAAGACCAATTCAGCCTTGTGGAGAAGGAGCTGGAAAAAACGCAAAGCTAGGAACACCACCTGCAGCTCTAGGCAATTGATGGACCAAGTGAACTCCTCCAATGTCCACTGCCCCTGAGCTGCCTGTGACTCGCAGTGTGCTCCCCAGTTGGAGAGACTGGCATCCATAGTCGTCACCGTCTCACACAGGCGGCTTCAGTGACATCCCTGCTGATAAGTTCTCCAAACTCAGCCACCATTGCAAGGAGACCAACTGTTTTGCCAGTGGATGCCTCTGAGGCAACCAATGAGATGATTGTTTTCTGTAAAGGCTGCATATTCACCCTAGCACACAGGACCAGCTCCAGCATCACTGCCATAGACCCAAGGACCTGAAGGTAGTGCCAGGCCATGGGTGCCACCATCTGAACAAACAATTGTAACTGATTCTGCAACTTTTGGGCTTATTCCATGGGCAGCGACACCATGCCCTTGTTGATCTGGAACCTCACTTCCAGAAATATCAGGGCATGAGCAGGCTGCAAGCTGCTCTTTATGAAATTGACCACTGAGCCAAGATGGTGGAAAACGTCCACTACTTGTCTCGTGGCCTCGCAACTTTCACATTCTGACTTTGCCCTCATCAACCAATCATCTAGATAGGAGTGTATCAGGATCCCTTCTTGCCACAGCGCCGCAGCTATGACCAAGTGTGCAGAGCTATGGCCAGACTGAAGGGTAGTGCTTGAAACTAGACGTGCCCCATTGGCACCACAGACTGCAGGAAGCACTGATGGTCCAGACGAATAGGAATATAGCGGTAAGCTTCGATTAGGTCTAAGGCCATAAGGAACTCTCCCTGTTGCCCTGCCACTATCGCACAATTGTAGTGTCTCCATATGAAAGTGCGTAACCCACAGAAAACAGTTGATGTGCTTGAGATCTGGAATGGGCCAATAGGTACCCTCCTTTTTGGGAACAACAAAATAAATGGTATATTGACCATGACCTAGTTGGTCTGCGGTCACCTCCACCACCGCCTTGAACTGCAACAACCGCTGAAGTGTGTCTCTGACCCCTTGCACCTTGCGAGGATTTCCACAGAGACTGCATGAAGGTGTCTGATATAGGTCATGCCAATTTCAGTGCATAACCACCTTGAATCACTGCCTGAACCTACTGGTTGGAGTTGTCTGGGCCCAAATGGAGTAAAATTGTTGTTGCCAACTGTCTATGGGAATCACCTCAGATTGGGGGCCCCCTCGCTTCATTACGTCGTCTTGGCATTGACCCCTGGCTCCTGAATAATAGCCATGGCCAGCTTCTCTGTTGCCATGAAAGGACTGATCCCTTGCGGGATAACGTCCCTCCTGATAGGGAGTGAAACAAATAGCCCTAAAGTGAAGGAAGTCAGGGCTTGCTCTCCTGCAGGACCGGGAGACTTACCACCCCTGGGCTTGTCTTCAGGGAGATGAGCTACCTTAGTTTCCCCCAGGTCCTTTAACAACTTTTCCAAAGCATCCCCAAAGAGAGGCTTGCCCTTAAATTGAAGTTTACTAAGGCGCATCTTTGATACATCTATCGACCAGTTGCGGAGCCATAGGAAATGCCTGGCTGCTATGACTGAAACCATGCTCTTGGCCAAGGCGTGGACCAAATCATAAAAAGTGTCAGTGAGATAGACAGAACCTGACTCCAACTTTTCTGACTCTGATATGAGCTGTTGAGACTCCAGTCCCCTGTCCTGCAAACCCTGCATCCACCTTAAACATTCCCAGGCCACATAGCCACCACAAATCGTAGCCTATAGCATCAGGGCATTAATCTCAAAGGACTCTTCATCAGGTCGTCCAGCTTTTGATCCTGAGCATCCTTTAGAGCCTTTCCTGCTTCCATGGGGATGGTCATCATCTTGGTCACTACTGACACCACGGCGTCTACCTTCGGAAGCTTTAGGAGCTCCTTTTCTCCGGCTGGAAGCGGATACAGGCAAGCGATTGCCCGACTGCCCCCAAGCCTGCCTCCGGCACCTCCCACTTAGCCTCTATCATCTGCTGGTTGGCGTAATGCACTGGGAATGTCGTGCTTGAAGTTCAGATACCCTGAAACAATGGGTCCTCCAAGGGCTTGTTGCTGGGCAAAGAATCCTAAGGGATATTGAGCACCGCGAGAGACACTGCAATTAGTGTAGCCAGCTCTTGCCACTGGAAGACACGGAAGACATTGGGGTCCTCCCCTAGAGGAATCTCCATTTCTTCCAGTTTAGTCGCCCCAGAGTCCTCCCAGAGACCCGAGGGAACCTCTGAGTCCTCAGAGGCCTCTGAATAGACCAACCCCTGTTCTGACCACAATTCTATATCCAGGCAGAGCTTTTTTGTCGGCGGGTCTTCCAACTCCACCAAGTTCCCCCTGCAGGGTTAATGTTAAAAGCTTGTTTTTCTCCATGGTTCCCCTTTGGTCCCTGCGCTGTTCCCCGGCCCCTGCTTCAAGCAGAAGACTTGATGCATTAATAAAACAAAATCGGGGGAAAGGGATATTGTTGATGACTTAAATCCAGCCAATCCCACTGCTCTTAATGGACCCTGGGATCTGTAGTCGGGGAATTTTGGCCTTTCACCTGAAGCTGGCAGGAACGAGCAGGGCTAGCTCAAAATGGCTGCGTTTTCCCACCAAAATTGTGAGTCCTCTAACCAGAGCAAAATGGTGCTCTGAAGCCTGCATTGTGTCTTCTGACGCAGGGGAAATCTCCCCTGTAGTGACCCTGCTCTGCGAAATCACTTCCTCACCCGCAGCAAAAAACGCCAGCTGAGGGAGAGCCATGGCGGCTGCTACATGTGGCGCACTTAGGCTTGTTATTATACTTTCTAACAAAACCGCTTCCGGGGAAAGACCGCAAATATGAAGGCAGGCAAAGTAAAGCAAAGGAAAAGAAAGTAAGCTGCAATACCACCAAGCCTTTTTTTTTTTTTCTTTTAAGCCAGCTATAAAGAAACACTCCAAAAACTGACCTGCACAACAACTACCGCTTACTGAACAGCCAGTGAGCCTTTGCTCCAGAGAAGGAGAGAAGTATTACAGAGGGATGAGTGGGGGAGGGACCTGGACCACCAGGTACTGCACCCTCCCAAAGGTACCAGACAGGGTCATCTGCCCCGGACCTGACAGAGAAACTCAGTTCTGATTACCTATTTTGCTGTCAATTCCATTTGCTTGCCTGTTTGTTTGTTTTTTATTTTTTGGGGGTGGGGGGTGTCTTTATCGGTCTCAACCTTGCTTCTCCTATTTTGCCTCTCTACTGTCACCCCCTTAATCTTTTTCAAGATTTCCTTTTCTTTCCAGTGTAGTCCAGAATGCATAGAAGCTCCTTCACCAGCTGCTGGAGACTGAGATACTGATGTTGGGATTGGTGCACAGTGTCCTTCTAGCATGACATTGCCAAAATCTGACATGCTCAGTCTCCAGCTGCTGATGATGGGAGACAACCCAAATGACTGTACTGGAGGGGTGATATGGAAACATCTTTGGCCTCCTTGACATCCGCAAGTTAGAAAACATGTTGACGCCTTGGAAAGTTTACAGCAGGGATGGTTCACTGACCAAGGCATCCTTGAGCCTCCTTGTAAGGCTCTTTGTAGGATATGCTCTTAAGTTGGTCGGGGGAGGGGGGTGATTGGTTTGGTCTCAGTAATTCATGTGAATTGTTAGGCGATTCATGTCAGTACCTTGTAGCTGGTAGAGGTCAACTCCGCTAGTCTCCTTTCTTGGAACTGTTTTGTGTGTGTTCTTGGGTATTTCATAGAGCTCTCTTTCAGTTGGTGTTTCTTGCCCTCCTGCAGTTCTGAGGGGGAGGGAGAGGGGGAGCTGCTGTGATTTTGCTTTTTTATAGAAATGCTGACTGGAGGTGGAATGCATAGGAGCCTATATAGAGCAATGCCATCCTTAGCGCTTTATAAATGCTAATAATAATAATAAATTGATGGTTCTTAGTCTCTATCTGCTGATAGAGCATAAAACCACACATTTGGACTGATCTGGAGGAGCTCGAGGACAGAAAGTTAGCAGATAAAGCCGAATTTCACTTTGGGTGAGATGTTATATCTGGTTGTTGTCTTTCTCTATTTGTTTCATTGATCCTTTTGTGGAGAAGGAAGTTTTGCTCTTGGTGTGCTATGAAATGTTTCTGGAGTAACAAGCCAGGTGGTAATGCCTTCTCCCATCTGCAAGCTGCCGGCCTTCATGGCCTTGTTCTGCAATGGTTCCAATCTTTTCTCTCTGATTCCACCTACTCTGTGATCTTTGGCTCCTCCAACTCCGCTCTTTTCATTCTTACCCATGGTGTCCCCCAGGATTCAGTTCTTGCCCCTCTCCTATTCAATGTTTTTTTTGCCCCCCTAGCCACCCTCATTCAACATCTTGAGGTCTTGGTGTATTATTACGCTGACAACATTCCTCTACTGTTTCAGACACATCCAATGTCTCCCAATCTCACAGCTGTAAACTCCTGTCTTTCTCAGGTTGCCCTGTGGCTGCAAACAAGCCATTGGAAACTGAACCCTTCCAAAACCTCTGCTACCTGGCTTTCTGGATCTTCAACTGTTCTCTTACTGTCCCTGTCACTCAACTGCTCTCCCATCCCCCAGGTATCTTCATTCAAAAACCTTTGAGTCATCCTCAACAGTAGCTTTACTTTCCACAAATAAACCATTGCTGTAGTGAAACGCTCCTTTTTTGCCCTCAAATTCATTCCATTCACTCATTTCTCCCCACCTCCGCCATTGCTACTCTGCTTCTATCTCTGGTTGTTTCTCATTTCGATTACTGTAATATTGTTTATGTTGGCCTCCCTTACTTTCAGATCAAGTGCTTACAAACTGTTTAACATAAGAACATAAGACATGCCATACTGGGTCAGACCGAGGTCCATCAAGCCCAGTATCCTGTTTCCAACAGTGGCCAATCTAGGTTATACGTACCTAGCAATATCCCCAAAAGACACAGGTTCCACAATGCTTGTACTGGGTCAAGCATTGATATCCTGGGTCCCTTTTTAATAGTGGTTTATGGACCTTTCCTCCAGGAACTTGTCCAAACCTTTTTTAAACCCAGCTATACTAACAGCCCTTACTACATCCTCCGGTAACAGATTCCAGAGTTTGATTACACGTTGAGTGAAAAAATATTTTCTCTTATTTGTCTTAAATAGTTTACCCTGTAGCTTCATTATATGTCCCCTAGTCTTTCTATACTCTGATAGTGTAAACAATTGATCCACGTTTATCCGTTCCACTCCATTCATCCATTCCACAGCCATCCAAAAACTTCACACAGCCTCTAAATTTGATCATATTACTCCACTGCTTATTGATTCCCACTAGTTACCTCTCTCATACCAGATTTAATATCAGCACCTCACTTTGGTTCATAAACCTTACACACTGGCATGCCCTCTTACCTATCTCCACGTATTTTCCCCCATGTTTCTCTGTGGCTTCTTTGCTCTATTCTTGCCAATTGCCTTCATCTCCCCTCCCCTTTTTGTACCCATTATGAATCTACCAGTCACTCCGTCTTCTATTTTCTGAGTCCCAGCCTTTGGAATGCACTGCCTGCTGATTTCTGCCTCAAACTGTCCTTCCCCAGAGCTCAAGTCCTGTCTCATCCTCTCCTGTTTCAGCTAGCTTTCAATCTGTCTCCTTTGACGGCTTGGGATTCTGCCTCCCTCCCTTCTCGCTCATGACCCCCTCCCTCTCTTAAGTCATTCTGTTGTATATCTCCTCTTCTTCTTTGACATGATTTTATTGGCATTCCTTTCTTTCTTTCTTGAATTGTTTTTATGTACATGGCTCTGCTGTTACGAAGGGCGGTATAGCCAGTAAAAAAAAAAAAAAAAAAGTTCTTTGAGCCTTTCTCCAGCAAGTCCCTCGTATTCCTAGTAACTGTCAGAGAAAAGTAAAGGAATTGGATTAGTTAACATAGCTCATGTTACTTGTGTCATTTTAGCTTCCATGGACCAATCAGATTGTGTCAGTGTTGGGAACTTGGTGAGGGCCTTGCTCAAGTGAAATACTGTTGCACTTCAAAGAGCTTGCAGGGGTGGAACATTCAGAGACTTTCACAAAATTTGTTTTAATTTTTAAGTTGACCAAAGGTGATATTGTGCAGTCCTAAATATGCACAGTACAGAGCTTTAATAGTGGCGGCTGTTTTTTCCTCAGGAAGTTTGCTAGTAGGGTTTTGTTTTTCTCATTGGAAGCCTCCTGCATTAACTGCAGTGCTGCATGGAAATTGAGCTGTTGATTTGTGAATAATGAAATAAAACTGTTCGCTTTTGTGTTCTTTGCTCAGGGCATTCTTCTCCAGCTCTTTGGTGGGACACGCAAAGACTTCAGCCATACTGGCAGAGGCAAATTCCGGGCAGAAGTGAACATTCTACTATGTGGTGACCCTGGTACCAGCAAGTCACAACTGCTGCAGTATGTCTTCAACCTAGTTCCCCGAGGCCAGTACACCTCTGGGAAGGGCTCTAGTGCAGTGGGACTCACTGCTTATGTGATGAAGGATCCGGAAACTAGGCAGCTGGTTCTGCAGACAGGTGCACTGGTCCTCAGTGACAACGGCATCTGCTGTATCGATGAGTTTGACAAGATGAATGAGAGCACAAGATCTGTGCTGCATGAAGTCATGGAGCAGCAGACTCTCTCCATTGCTAAGGTAAGATGCTCTCTGCTCTGCTTAGGCTCAGTAATCACTTTGGTGATACCTGCAGTATAGCTCATATTTTATTTATTTAACCAGTTTTCTATAACACCACATCCTTCAATCAAAGCGGTTTTACATTAAGTAATCACTGCAAACAGGTACTGGATACATTCCCTTGTCCCCAAAGGGCTCACAATCTGTGTACCTGAGGTAACGGAGGGTTAAGTGGCTTGCCCAAGGCCACAAGGAGTGCCTATAGGACTAGAAACCCCAGTCCCTCAAGCCTGAGATTGCTGTCCCCAGGTGGGACTTGAACCCCCGGCCCTCTGGCCTGAGGTACCATGTCCTAACCACTAGGCCACTCCTCCCCACCACATATAACACATACATGTTCTGGTACTGGCTTGGAGTGTGTGCCTTATACGGTACTTAGAACAGCACAGTTTCTAGTGACTGCAGGGCCTCTTTCACCATGTGTTCTTTGTGGACTTACTCTATTATGGCTTCAGCGTTTTTAAAATGATTTCTCACCGTCCCTCCAGCCCAGTCCAGACGAGTGGGTTATGCTCAATCACTAGCAGGTGGAGCCTGAGAAAACACCAAGCTTGAGACATACTATAAGAAGCCTGTGCCTCCTGACAGTAACTCTGTCTCCAAGCAGCTGGAGAGAGCTGATCCCCGCATACTGGGCTCACTGAAGGGACAACTACGGAGCAGAATCTTTTTTTTGTTTTCAGCTGGGCATGCTGTCTGTTCATTTTAGGGATGAGGATCCCTGCATTGTCTGCCTGGGGTGTGATTGCAAAAGATCAAGTTAAAAAAAAAAAGCACGGGGGGGGGGAGAGAGAGCCCTTCTAAAGGGGAGACTCCCTCAACTATTGCCCAGCAGACGTGGCGGCTTCCAAGCCGCTGTCCTTACCAGCACCTCAGCATCGCATCCCCCCGCTGACCTCCCGCCACTCAGCCGAAGCCACATCTGAAGGCTGAGCATAGGGAACTGACAGGAGCCCCGATTCCATTAGGTTGGTTAGCGGGCCCAGGGGAGGTAACCAGAGGAGTGGGGTTTGTTTCAGCTGCAAAGAACCAGTTAGTGGTTACTGTGATTGGGGAGTGCAGAGTCCTCAGAACGCCATTTTAAAGACCGTGTGGCTGGAGCGTTGCCAGTCAGCATGGAATACCATGCCATTTTCCCTTGGGGTTTTTAGGGCACCAAGCAGTTAGGAGGGAGGTTGTCAGACGGCTGCCTAGGGTGAGAACTTACACAATCTTGACGATGCATATATTCATATGATTCTTGCAAGGTATTGTGGGTATTGTAGTTCATTCACTCCCAAACACAGCTGATGACAATAATTTGAGTTGTGAAACCAAGTGGTAAGATCAATAAAATACTTCTTTTATTGATGGGGTTTAATTCACCCAGCACATGTATGCTTGATAGCACTATAAATGAGGTTACTTGCTTGCAGTGTTTAAATGGATAACAAAAAGTCACAAAGTAAACCAGAAACAACCTTCAGCTTGTCAGGCAATTAGCTAATGTTTTCTTAGCAAATAATTACCAAATACAAAGGCACAAGGAAAACAATAAACTTTGCTGGTTAGGTTAACTTCTGCTTATTTTCCACGCAGATCTCAGCAGTGATTCTCCCTTGCTCACACACACAATCAGGTGCAGCCCTAATTACTATCAATGGACCAGCTGAAAGCCTTTAGCTGGCTGGCTGCAACTGTGTGAGCCCAAATCCTGCTTTAAGAGCTGTTTGCAGTGGAAATAAAGAACAAAGTTAGGTTTCTTTGTGATGGCTGATGTGTTTGCTCATAGAAAACTAGCAATAGCATTTAGATAAAGAACAGTCCATGTAAATAGTTTCATCTGCTGTATTTCCCCCTGCATCAACAATCATAGGGTCAATATCATACATTGGCACAGATGAGTCTTTCATTAAGGCACTATCATGAGAATGCTTATTCCCTTGCTGCCATTCTCTATTATAGATAGGGTCTGGATCAGTGTTCATACCTGAGCCTCTCCTGCTATCATTATTCCTCTCTGTATAGCCTGGCCAATATGTAATCCAATTCTGATGTCCAGCCTTCCAATCTTGATCCCTGGACACTGGATCTTCTCTCACATACCTTCTGGCCTTGGTCTGAAAGTCCCTTCCACATGCAGTCTTCTCTCTTCCAGGTAGCCACTGGTGATTCCTATCTCTGCCACTCCATTCCTCTGGCTGAATCCAGTCCAATGGACTCTGCTGGCTTTTGGAATACCTCCCAGTATGAGTACTGCCTTGGAATCTCCCAGACCTTCCAATGGCCTTTCTTCTCTTCCTTCCAGAGAGTTTCCTTCTCTCTCTATCTGCTTGGCTTGGCTTCTGTTTCTCCAGGTGATACTGGTGCTTGAGCTTGTAGCCGTTGCTGTCTCTGTATCTCTTCCTGAAGCTGTTCTTGAAACTGTTGCTGAAAACTGTTATCTGAAGAATAAGCTCTACTCTTATCCTGTTCTAATGTGTGCTGCTCCCTAACACAGCGCAGCTGTCTTGAATCAGGCCCTGCCCTTTGAGATGAGTGCTTAGGGATTACCTCATAGCTCTCTTGATTGCACACATTTTCTTACTTCAGCCTCCCTCATGGCTGCTGGAAACCTGGTGTATTCTGGGACTGGTAGTCTTTTATGTGAAAACTCTGTTTTCTTGCTTCTACCAGAACTGACAGGTTGCTTGTTCAGAGTCACATCATCTTTTCTATAGCTCCTACCTGAGCTATGATAAGCTTCCTTATCACAAGGTCAACTCGGATGTTGGGGCACTTCCTGCATGTTTTTCTTGGTTTTTGGGTTTCCCTGCCTGCTTTAGGAAAGGAAACAAAAAAAATAGAAGATAATCATACTGAAAGAACCTGAAGAAAAGAAACAGCAGGGATAAGATAGGATTATATTCCTAACAGCTAACTTAGTCATTAGGAAGGGCAGTCCTCATATTGGGACCTTTTACAGAGGATTATAAGGGGTTAGGAGAGGTTAAGGTTCTTCTTGCCCTGCTCGAGTCATGCCTGCAAAGGCCTCTTGCCTTGCATGTGGGGGATGAAAGGGGCTTCGTCTCTGCTGCTGGGTTTTGCTGCGGCTGTGAGGCGGAGTGTAGGTCAGCAGAGCAAGGGTTTTTGGCTAATGTGCTGAAAGCTGGGCAAGCAAGTACCTCCAGAGGATCTGAGGTGGTCTCACAGTCATCAGGGGGATAGCTCTTCACCGGCGGCGGGCCTTGCGGTCACAGAGGAGGCTGATGGCCAAGGCCCGTCAGTGCTGGAGCATAGGGACCTGGAGTTCTCTCCCTCGGGACCATCCACTTTACAGGAGTCGATTGGGAGTAGTGCCCAAGTGAGATTTTATTTTCTCCAGAGTTTGTGCTTCTCATGCATAAGGCATTCTGCATGAAGCAGCAGGGAGTAGAGCCCTCAGCGCTACCAAAAAGAAGGGGGTTGCCGGAGTCATGGGCAGTGAAGGAGGAGCCTATGGTAGAGGCAGCATATAGAAGGGAATCCCTGGGACTAGTCGGGGTCCCTCCATTCAGAAGACCCGCGAGACCCTGAAGGGGAGGTTGGACCTTGGGGTCGAACTGGGGGAGCTGGAGGAAGGTGAGATTCCGCAGGAGGAGTCCAGCATTGTGTGTGTGTTCAGCCAGGAGGATTTGGCAGTGCTCATCTTTCAGTCTTTGAAGACGCTGAACATGGCAGCAGGGGTGCCATAGGAGAGATGCCTTCATACAATCTCCCTGCACAGGAGGTTCGGGACACCCTCAGTCGGCTTCAGCAGCTGGAAGCTGTCATCAAGGTGCCTCAGTCCCAATGCAGTTATGGTCAGTATTCCATTTATTTTGTAGTTCCCAGAAAGGAAGGGTAATTTTTACCCATCTTAAATCTCGAGCATGTAAATTGGTATCTGCGAGTGCCTCGCTTTCGCATGGAGACCCTCGGGTCGATCATAGTGCCGTCAGAGGGCGAGTTCCTGACCTCGTTAGATCTCATAGAGGCCTATTTGCGTATTCCCATTCAAGCCAAACATCAGCAATTTCTTCACTTTGCCATACCAATGGGACACTTCCAGTTTCGGGCACCGCCATTTGGCCTGGTGACAGCATCGCAGACATTCACCATGGTGATGGTAGCAGCAGCGCTTCGACAAGAGGGTATTCAGGTACACCTTTACCTAGACAATTGGCTTATCAGAATAAAGTTGAAAGAGGAGAGTGAAAGGGCTACAGCACGAGTAGTTGAGTTCCTGCAAGACCTCTGCTGGATCATCAGTTTCGCAAAGAGCCGGTTATCGCCGTCATAAGACCTGGTGTACCTGGGGGCTCGCTTCCAGATAAGCAAAGGCAGTGTGTCGTTACTGGTGGAAAGGATGCAGACATTGCAGCGACAAGTGAAGCAATTTCTCCACATGGGCATCCCAATGACTTGGCATTATCTACAGCTCTTAGGGTCAGTGGCTGCGGCCATAGAGTTGCAGAGGGCCCTATTGTGAAGGTGGTCAGCGCAGTGTCACCTCCTCACATATCCGTTGCCCTTTCCGAGGGTTGTGCAGCTGGGCCTCCAGTAGTGGCTAAGACTGGAAAAGCTATTGGTCGGAATCCCTCTGGAGTTACCTGTTCCATCCCGTTGATTACGGATGCCAGCCTCTTGGGCTGGGGAGCCCATTGTTAGGATCGGTTAGTGCAGAGGTGTTTGGTCCCAAGAGCAGAGTGCATGGCCCATCAACCTTCTGGAGATGAGAGCGGTGTTCCTGGTGCTTCAGGAGTTTTGCCCCCCTGTTGCTCAGGAAGACTATGCAGGTGTTCTCAAACATCATCACTACAGTGGCTTACATCAGTTGGCAGGTGGGCACAGATAGTGTGCAGCTTGAAAAGAGATCAATCCATTGCTAGAATGGGCGGAGGAGAATCTGCAGGTGATCTCTGTGGCAGGAACAGAGAATGTAATGGTCAGCTATCTGTCTGTTTCGTCTGGATCCTGGGGAGTGGTCCCTCAGCGAAGCAATGTTTGCTCAGGTGGCGAGGCGCTGGGGTTCCCCGATCATGGACTATATGGTGACCTTCAACTCAGCCATAGCTAGTCGCTTTTTCAGCAGGAGAAGGGAAAGAATGTATGAGGTCCTGGACGTCCTCGTGCCGCACTGGCCCGCGGACGGCCGCCTTTTGTCTTCTCCCCCCTCCCCCCCCCCCCCCCGGTGGGCCCTCATAGGTCACGTGATGCAAAGAATCAAAGCCCACAGAGGACTAGTTTCATTGCTCCCAACTAGCTATGGAGGCCATGGTACACAGACCTGCTCAGGCTGACAGTGACCCATGGAGACTGCCAATTCGGCCAGACTTACTGACACAGGGGCCGGGCCTCATGCCACAAGTGGATCGATTCTCACTTATGGCCTTTTCCTTGAGAGGTCGCAATTGAGAAAGAGAGGTTATTCGCTCCGGAGATATCGACCTTGCTAAAGGTCCGCAAGTGTTCCATCTTGCTTTCTTATATTTGGGTATGGCAGATATTTGAGGCTTGGTGTAGGGACTATGATGGTCCTCCTCTGGCAACTACTATGTTGCAGATATTAGCCTTTTTGCAGGCAGGCCTAGAGAAAGGATTGGCTTGTAGTTCCGTGCAGGTGGCAGCAATTACCAGTTGTTGCAGTAGAATGCAAGGAGTCTCCTTGGGGACCCATCTGGACATACTGTGTTTCAGAGCTGTCAAGCAGGTCCAGCCACCCGTGCAGGCGATGGTCTTGCCTTGGGGCCTAACTTTGGTTTTATTGGCACTGGTGGCAGAGTCTTTTGAGCCTATGATGAAATGCACGTTGAAAGATTTGACGTTAAACTGTCTTCCTGGTAGCTATCTCTTCAGCTCGATGGATTTTGGAGTTACAGGTGCTCTCGTGCCAAGAATCTTTCCTGTTCATCTCTAAGGAGAAAATGGTGCTACAACCAGTAACCTCTTCTACCCAAAGTGCTCTCGGTTTTTCACATGAATCAGCCGGTTACACTGCTGTGGTTTTTTTTTTTTTTTCAGGGTCTCTTGGGACACCAGAAGACCCTCTGCTGAACCTTCTGGATGTGCGCTGGGTGTTGTGGCGGTACTTGAAGAGGACGGAGCCCTTTAGGAGGTCAGACCGTCTGTTTATTCTGTTTGGATGACCGCGTAAGGGAAAGGCCGCATTTAAGGCCTCCATTTCTAGATGGATTAAGGAAGTCATTTTGGCTTACCTATTACAGCTCAAACCGGTGCCGGTTGGTTTGAGAGCACATTCAACAAGGGCACAGGTAGCTTCCTGGGTGGAGGCTGACCTAGTTCCGTCGGCAGATATTTGGAGAGTGGCCACCTGGGCGTTGCTGCATTCCTTTGTGAAAAAGGGAGGCGTGGCCTAGTGGTTGGGGCAAGTTACCTCAGGCCGGAAGGTCAGGGGTTCAAATCCCACTAGAGGACAGCAACCCTGGGCCGGAAGGACTGGGGTTTCTAATCCCACAGGTGCTCCATGTGGTCTTGGGCAAGCCACTTAACCCTCCATTGCCCATGTTCCCTGTAAATTAGTTATCTCCAAGTTATAATGCCCTGTTCAATGTAATTTCAGTTTGTTCAATGTAAACCGCATTGATGATATGAAAGGCGGTATATAAGAAATGTTAAATAAATAAATAATTGGATGTTCAGGCGGCAGGGAACATGAGGTTAGATTCAGTAGTGATTCGGGCTGGGCTTGCCAGTCCCCTCCCAGGGTTAATACTGCTATGATATATCCTACAAGTACCGGGACTGGACTGACGGGACAATAAGGAAGGTGAAATTAGGCCTTACCTGCTAATTGACTTTTTCGTTGAGTACTTCTACAGTAGTCCAGACCCGGACCCTCCCTCGTTTATTCTGTGCTGCGATTCCAGACCAAAAGAAATTCATCAATGAGTGGGGTCCAGGGGGATTCACAGTTTTGCGTGAAGCGTTGTGGGGAGGGGTCTACTTCAAAAAGAAGGGGAGAAAAAAGGAAAAAACTGCAAGTCGAACCATTTAATCTCCAGGAACAAGCAGGAATATAGTCTTCACATATGGGTATCGTCGGTACCGACGGAGCCTGCGCGGGACCGCTCCCCAGCGTCCAATTAGAAAGCCTTTGGGAGCATCCCACAGCGTCTGCGTGTTGCCTTCCCACCTTTCCCAACTGCCTCTCTCCAGTTCTTCATCTTCCACGGAGCCAGCAGGTCATTGTTCCTGTCACCGCAGAAAATGTTTTCCTTATTCCTTCTTTTTTGTGGTCGCGTCTGCCTTCCTCGACGCTATACCGGTACCGCCGGTTCTCCTTTTCTTTTCTTCTTTTGTTTAAAAAAATATATATATATATATTGTCTATTTTTTTCCAAACTTTCTTCCCAGGTGCACGTGCCATTTTGGGCCTTAGGCCCAAAATTTCCTCCAGCATGGAAACACCCGCTTCGGGTTTCAAAAAGTGCACCAAGTGTGGCGGTACCATCTCCGTCACCGACACCCATGAGTGGTGTCTCAAATGTTTAGGTCCTGACCACTCCATCTCCGAGTGTATGGCTTGTGCCATGATGTCCAAGAGGGGTCAACAAAACCGAGCTGCTAAGCTCGGTGCCCTTTTTCCCTCCGATGCAGCTTCTGTGGCATCGACGTCTTCCAGGGCTTGGTCTTCCTCCCATGGATCTCAGGTAACCAAACATAAGTCCAGCTGGTCCTCAAAGGGTAGATCTCCGTCCAAGCATCGAGATGCCTCTGGTGTTGCCCTTGAGGGTTCTATACCGGCAAAATTGCCCCGGCGGGAGACTTCGGTTTCCAAAGCATTATCGGGGCTCCAGGATGTTCTCGAGGCCTCGACCTCGGCAGAACTACTGGTGCCATGCTCTGGGGTACCGGCTGCTTTCTCCGGTACCGATACCCAGGCATCGGCAGCGTCGATAGACCAGAGGTTCCTGGCTATTGAACGCAGTCTGACAGCTCTCCTTGCGGCATCGACACCCTTGGAACCGCATCAGACAGTTCAACTGGTACCGACAGCATCGACATCGGTGTCTGCTTTGCCAGCACCCAGTCATGCGATGCCTTCTGGTGCCGATACACCGGTACCGATGCCCCCTGGTACCGACTTTGGTCGGTATGGGTATCGGGCTCTTCAAGAGCATCCGGACAGGAGGTACTTTGAAGCCTCGGAGGATTCCGAGAATTCTGACAGCTCTGCCGTTACCAGGATACTAATCCCGGAGGAGCCTTCCTCCCCTAAACATAGGATGTCTCCTCCAGAAGATATCTCCTTTCAGGATTTTATCAGAGAGGTGGCTCGAGGTCTGTCCGTTACTGTGGCTCCGGAAACAGAGCCCAGAGCTAAGGAGTTGGAGATTTTGCAATATCCCAAAGCTCCTAAAGAGGCAGCTACTCTGCCTATCCATGAGATCTTACATGATCTCATGTTGAGAATGTGGGAGACACCTCTTACCACTTCTCCTCACTCTCGCAGACTGGATACCATGTATCGAGTCCCTCTTTGTCCTGGTTTCAGAAAACTCAGCTTCCTCGCCACTCTATTGTAGTGGAGTCAGCTATGAGAAGGATCAGGAGTGCAAAGAGGCATGCCTCTAATCCTCCAGGACGTGAGTGTAGAACCTTGGATGCCTTTGGACGTCATACTTTCCAGGCTTCCATGCTTTCTGCCAGGATCAGTTCCTATATTTTATATATGGGAATGTTCCTTAAAGAAGTCACAGGAGACTTGGAGATTTTAAGCCCTCGCCTTCCTGATGACAAGAGGTAGGACTTTCTCACACTGGTTAAACATGCTCAGGATGTTTATAAGTTTGTCAATCGTGCAGCTTTTGACTGTTTTGAGTGCATAAGCAGAACCTCTGCCATTGCCATAGATGCACGTAGAATTGCCTGGCTCCAGGCATCTGATTTGGAGCTCTGGTTGCAGGACAAACTGGGTAATATCCCTTGTACAGGTGAGAACCTATTCGGCAAAAATTGGCAAGAAAAAGCCAATGAGTTGGATGCTGACAACTCCACTTTGGATAGGTTATCCAAAGCCACAGCTGATCCTGCAAGAAAGAAATCTTTCAAGAAACCATTCTTCTCAAAAAAGAAGAGGTTTTATCCCTCTTATTCCCAGCAGGGACGTTCTGCAGGTCAGCCTGCCCGGAAAAGTCAGCAACCACCTAAACAAAGGAAAGCAAAGACTGCTAAGCCTCAACCGTCTCAGCAGTCTCAGCCTCCACAAGGCCTTTGACTTTCATCTAGAGAACTTAGCCTTCCTGGCCCTCAATGGACCAGAGCCTTCCACCATTCCAGGAAGGTTGTGTCACTTTGCCCCCAGGTGGGGGCAAATAACAGCAGAGCATTGGACCCTCTCCATTATAAAAGAGGGGTACAAGCTTCACTTTCTGTGCATGCCCCCTCCCACAATGGTAAGATAGTTCAATTCTCAAACCTCTCTCATCAGCCTGTTAGATCAAGGGGCAATAGAAGAAGTACCCATTCATCAACAGGGTACGGGGTTTTACTCCCCCTATTTCCTTATCCCAAAGAAAACAGAGGACACAGACCTATTTTAGACCTCAGAGAATTGAACAAATTCCTGTTCAAAGAGAAATTCAAGATGATTTCTCTGGGAACTCTGCTGCCATACCTTCAGAGTCAGGATTGGCTTTGTTCTCTAGATCTCAAGGATGTGTACACTCATGTTCTCATCCATCCAACTCACAGAAAGTTCCTTCGGTTCCTTTCCCAAGGAAAGCACTACCAATATAGGGTGCTTCCTTTTGGCCTGGCCTCAGCCAAGAGTGTTCACGAAATGCATGGCTGTGGTAGCAGCTTTTCTCCGCACTCTAGGGATAAAATATTCGTCTTCCCCTACTTAGACGACTGGCTCATTCGAGCCCCATCGGAGTCAGAGGCCAGGACTTCCCTATCATGCACAGTGCGTATCTGTCAGTATTTGGGTCTGGTCATAAACGTCCCAAAATCCAGTCTAACTCCCACTCAGTCTCTAGAGTTCATAGGAGCTCTTCTGGATACCAAAAAAGCAAGGGCCTATCTTCCTCAGACCCATTGCCTTCGCATGGTGCAGTTAACGTCTCAAGCAGTGCTAAAATCTCATCTCGTTGCCCGAGAAATGTTACAGCTACTAGGCCACATGGCATCTACAGTGCATGTGGTTCCTTATGCTCGCCTCCATATGAGAGCAACCCAGTGGACTTTATCCGCTCAGTGGTCCCAGGCATCAGGGTGCCTGTCGGACAAAATTGCAAACACAAATCGCCTTATTTTGTCTCTCCAGTGGTGGCAGTCCACTCAGAACCTGTTGCTGGGGTCCCCATTTCAACAACCTTTACCCCAGGCAACTCTCACAACAGATGCCTCACCAATGGGTTGGGGAGCTCATCTGAAGGACCTCTCCACTCAAGGCACTTGGACTCCACAAGAGACTCATCTACATAAAAATCACTTAGAGCTCAGAGCAATCTTCCTTGCTCTTCGAGTGTTCCACACCCTGCTCAGCTACAAGACAGTCCTCATTCAGACGGACAAGTAGCCATGTTCTACGTGAACAAGCAGGGGGAAACAGGCTCTCTGTCGCTTTGCAGCAAAGCTTTGTGACTATGGGCCCTCGCCAGAGAGCATCAGATTCATCTCCTGGCAGTGTATCTTCCAGGCATACAAAACTCTTGGGCAGACAGACTCAGTCGAGTTCTGCTTCCACACGAATGGTCTCTACATGCAGACCAGGTGGCCAAGATTTTTCAAATTTGGGGAACCCCGGACATAGATCTCTTTGCAAGTCCGTTGAATGCCATACTTCCCCGGTTCTGTTCCAGAATTCCTGCTCAGGGCTCTCAGGCCAGGGATGCTTTCCTCCTTCACTGGGGTCAAGACTTCCTTTATGCCTTTCCACCCATTCCCCTAATTCCCCAAACCCTGTTCAAGCTTCAGAGAGGCAGGGGGCGTATGATTCTCATAGCTCCACATTGGCCGCGGCAAGTGTGGTACCCTCTGCTTCTACATCTCTCTCAAGCTCCCTCCCTGGAGTTAGGATTTGCTCCAGATCTCCTGTCACAGGAGGATGGAATGTTATAGCATCCCAATCCCCAGTCTCTGCATCTCAGAGCTTGGTTGCTGAAGGCCTAGATCTTCATGATCTTAACCTCTCTTAGCAAGTAAAGGATGTCCTTTATGCTTCCAGGAAGCCTTCCACAAGACGCTCTTATGCTTTTAAGTGGAAGAGGTTTACCATATGGTGCTCACAGAAGGGTCTTAACCCCCTTGCGATACCTCTGGAATCATTACAGGAGTATTTCCTTCATTTATCCAACGCAGGACTTAAAACTAACTCAGTAAGAGTCCATTTGAGTGCTATTGCAGCTTCTTTCAAGCCTCTAAATGGACAACCTATTTCCTCCCATCCTCTTATAGCAAGATTTATGAGAGGCCTTCTTCTTACTAAGCCTCTCATTAGGCCACCACCGGTGGCATGGGACTTAAACCTGGTTCTTGGTCAGCTCATGAAGCCACCTTTTGGAACCCTTAGCTACTACCTCATTGAAATTCCTTTCTTGGAAAGTTATCTTTCTCATTGCAATCACATCAGCACGTCGCATCAGTGAGTTGCAGGCACTAGTGGCTGATCCACCTTATACAAGGTTCCATCATGACAAGGTAGTCCTTAGGACTCATCCACACTTTATGCCAAAGGTGGTCTCGCCTTTTCATCTTAACCAAGAGGTCTACCTGCCTGTGTTCTTTCCAAGGCCTCATGCATCAAATGCAGAAAGGAATCTTCATACTTTGGACTGTAAAAGGGCTTTAGCCTTATCTCCAGGAACAAGCAGGAATGAGTCTTCACATATGGGTATCGTCGGTACCGACGGAGCCTGCGCGGGAACGCTCCCCAGCGTCCAAAAGGAAAGCTTTTGGGAGCATCCCACAGCGCCTGCGCGCT
This sequence comes from Ichthyophis bannanicus, assembly GCA_033557465.1. Classification (NCBI taxonomy): domain Eukaryota; kingdom Metazoa; phylum Chordata; class Amphibia; order Gymnophiona; family Ichthyophiidae; genus Ichthyophis; species Ichthyophis bannanicus. Next base: position 1,459,207,833 of record CM066031.1, read on the forward strand.
GCCTTCCCGCCTTTCCCAACCGCCTCTCTCTTTTCCGCGGAGCCAGCAGGTCGTGTTCCTGTCACCGCTGAAGAAGTTCTTTATTTTATTTCTTTGGTCGCGCGTCTACCTTCTTCAACGTCGGACCGGTACCGCCGGTCGGTCTTCTTAAAAAAAAAAAAAAACTACTATTTTCATCTCTGTGCATTTTTCTTTTGGCTTTAGGCCTACAAAAATTTTCCTCATCGAAAAGCCCGCTTCCGGGTTTAAAAAGTGCACGAAGTGCTGTGGCACTATTTCTGTCACTGACACCCATGACTGGTGTCTAAAATGTTTGGGTCCTGACCACTCCATCGTGGATTGTGAGTCCTGTTCCATGATCTCTAAAAGAGGTCTACAGAATCGAGCAGCCAAGCTCAGTACCCTGTTTCCCTCTGATGCAGCTTCGGTAGCATCAACGTCTTCCAGGGCTGCTTCTTCCTCCCATGGATCTCAGGTAACCAAACTCAAGTCCAGCCGGTCCTCGAAGGGTAGATCTCCCTCTAAGTATCGAGATGCCTCCGGGCTTGCTCTCGAGGAATCCGCACCGGCAAAATTACCCCGGCGGGAGGCTCCGGCTTCCAAAGCTTTATCTATGGGGTCACAGGTTGACATCGATGGCTCAGCCTCGACCGATCACCTGTAGCCATGTTCTGGGGTACCGGTGGTTTCCACTGGTTTCCACTGGTACCGACATCCAGACATTGGTGGCGTCGATGGATCAGAATATTCTGACCATGCAGCATGCCATTACGGCATTCATGCAAGCTGCGACGCTTCCGGTACCGCAACAAACTCCGTTGTCCGTACCGGTTCCGGCACTGGCACCGATATCGGTTCCGGTGCCGGTACCGATTGCATCGACATCGGCTTCGGTGTCGACTGCAGCGGTACCCTGTTCTGATGCCCATCGGTACCGATCACTCCCAATGTCGATACCACTCGGTATGCGTATCGGGCTCTGCAGGAGCATCCAGATAGGCGATACTTCGATTCCTCTGAAGACTCTGATGAATCAGAGATTTCTGTCGAAGCATCGGTACTCCTTCCTCAGGAGCCCTCTTCTCCAAAAAGAAGAATGTCTCCTCCAGAAGACTTGTCTTTTCAAGACTTCATTAGGGAAGTGGCCAGGGTCCTTTCCATTTCAGTGGCCCCTGAGGCAGAGCCTAGAGCCAAAAAATTGGATATCTTACAATATCCTAAGACTCCTAAAGAGGCAGCTACTTTACCAATTCATGAGATCCTTTATGATCACATGTTGGGCATATGGGAGACACCTCTCACCACCTCCCCTCATTCTTGTAGGTTGGACACCATGTACCGTGTTCCTCCTTGTCCTGGCTTTCATAAGACTCAGCTTCCTCACCACTCTATTGTGGTGGAGTCTGCTATGAAGAGGATAAAGAGTGCAAAAAGTCACTCATCTAATCCTCCAGGAAGAGAATGCAGAACCTCAGATGCTTTTAGCAGGAGAATTTTCCAGGCCAATATGCTTGTTGCTAGAATCAACTCCTATAGTCTCTATATGGGGATGTTTCTAAAAGAAGTTACAGATCACCTGCAAACTTTATCTCCTTTTGTTTCAGAAGATAAAAGAGAGGAGTTTCTCACCTGGCTTAAACATGCCCAGGATGTTTCCAAGTTTTCCAACCGTGCAGCCTTTGACTCTTTTGAGTGTGCTAGCAGAGCCTCGGCTATTGCCATAGGTGCACGCAGAGTTGCTTGGCTACAAGCTTCAGATTTGGAACCCTGGGTTCAGGATGGACTAGGAAATCTTCCTTGTAAGGTGAAAACCTTTTTGGCAAAGATTGGCAAGCAAAGGCCACTCAGATGGATGCTGAAAATTCTGCTTTAGATAGACTTTCAAAGTCTAATTCTGCACCTGTTAAGAAAAGGTTGTTCTAAAAGGGATTTTTTCCCAAAAAGGGGAGATATTATCCTGTTTATGGTCAACAGGCATCTTCTGCATGTCGTTTTGCTGCAAAGCGACAGCAACAACCTAAACAGGCCAAGCCTAAGGCTGCAAGGGCTGCTACGGCCCAACAGCCTCAGCCTCCTCAGGGCCTTTGACTTTCAACTAGAGAACTTAGCCTTTCTGGCTCTAAAAGAACCAGAGCCTCTCACCATTCCAGGAAGGTTAGCTCACTTTGCTCCCAGGTGGGAACAAATCACAGCAGAGCAATGGACCCTCTCCATCATAAGGGAGGGGTACAAGCTTTATTTCTTAAACCTTCCTCCTCACACCATGGTGAGACAGTTCAATTCTCCAACATCTCTCCTCGACCTTCTGGGTCAGGAGATTGCTACCCTTCTTGCCCAAGGGGCAATAGAAGAAGTACCCCTTCTTCAACAGGGCTCAGGGTTCTACTCCCCCTACTTTCTTATCCCAAACAAAACAGGGGGCTACAGACCCATATTAGATCTCAGAGAATTGAACAAGTTTCTATGCAAGGAGAAATTCAAGATGATTTCTCTCAGTGCTCTCCTTCCATACCTTTGGAGTCAGGATTGGCTTTGTTCTCTAGACCTCAAGGATGCGTACACCCATGTCCTCATCCATCCAACACACAGAAGGTTCCTTCAGTTCCTTTATCGAGGAAAGCACTACCAATACAGAGTGCTTCCTTTCGGTCTGGCCTCTGCACCAAGAGCGTTCACAAAATGCATGGCAGTAGTAGCTGCATTTCTACGCACTCTAGGGATATTCGTATTCCCATATCTGGACGACTGGCTCATCTGAGCTCCATCCCAGTCAGAGGCCCAGACTTCCTTGGCCTGCACAAGGCGTGTTCTTCAGTATCTGGGACTTGTAATAAACATTCCAAAATCCCATCTCACCCCTACTCAGTCTCTAGAGTTCATAGGGGCCTTGCTGGATACCACAACTGCAAGGGCCTATCTTCTCCAGGCCCGTTGCCTACGCTTGGTGCAGTTAGCCTCACAGATTCAGTTAAAATCCCATTTAACTGCTCGAGAGATGTTACAACTGTTAGGCCACATGGCATCCACTGTGCATGTGGTTCCTTACGCTCGCCTTCACATGAGGGCAGCTCAATGGACTCTGTCCACCCAATGGACCCAGGCATCAGGGTGCCTGTCAGGCAAAATAGCAACCTCCAGTCGCCTCTTTTGCTCTCTCCAGTGGTGGAAGTCCACTCAAAATCTGTTGCTGGGGTCCCCCTTTCAACAGGTGCTACCCCAAGCAATCCTTACAACAGATGCCTCTCCAAGGGGTTGGGGAGCTCATTTACAAGATCTCTCCCCTCAAGGCATCTGGTCTCCACAGGAGACATCTCTACATATCAACCTCTTAGAGCTCAGAGCACTTTTTCTAGCTCTGAGTCTTCCACACCCTGCTCAGCTACAAGACAGTCCTCATCCACACGGACAACCAAGTAGCCATGTTCTACGTGAACAAGCAGGGCGGGACTGGCTCTCTGTCGCTTTGCAACGAAGCTTTGAGATTGTGGGCCTTCGCCAGAGAGCATCAAATTCATCTCATGTCAGTGTATCTTCCAGGGGTTCAAAACATTGGGGCAGACAGACTCAGTCGAGTTCTGCTTCCACTCGAATGGTCCCTCCATGGGGACCAGATAGCAAGGATCTTCCAAATTTGGGGAACCCCGGACATAGACCTGTTTGCAAGTCCGTGGAATGCCAGACTTCCCCGGTTCTGTTCCAGGATTTTGTGTCAGGGAGTTCAGGCCAGGGATGCCTTCCTCCTTCATTGGGGGCAAGACTTCCTCTATGCCTTTCCACCCATTCCCCTAATTCCCAAGACACTGTTCAAACTTCAGAGAGACAAGGGGTCTATGATCCTCATAGCACCACATTGGCCACGCCAAGTGTGGTACCCTCTACTTCTGCATCTCTCTCAAGCTCCCTCCCTGGACTTGGGATCTGCTCCAGACCTCCTGTCCCAGGAGGAGGGAACGTTGTGACACCCAAATCCCCAGTCTCTTCACCTCAGAGCCTGGTTGCTGAAGCCCTAGACCTTCAAGATTTGCATCTTTCTCAGCAAGTGAAGGATATCCTTCATGCTTCTAGAAAGCCTTCCACTAGACGTTCCTATGCTTTTAAATGGAAAGGTTTTACCATTTGGTGTGCAGAGAAGGGTCTTAACCCTCTTGCAATACCTCTGAAGTATTTACTAGAGTATTTGCTGCTTTTATCCCATGCAGGCCTTAAAACGAATTCAGTAAGAGTCCTTTTGAGTGCTATTGCAGCATCCCTTAAACCTCTCAATGGACAGCCTATTTCCTCTCATCCTCTTATAGCAAGATTCATGAGAGGCCTTCTTTTAACTAAACCTCCCATTAGACCACCTCCAGTGGCATGGGACTTGAATCTGGTTCTTGGCCAGCTTATGCAGCCACCCTTTGAACCCTTAGCCACTACCTCCTTGAAATTCCTTTCCTGGAAGGTTATTTTTCTCATTGCAGTCACTTCAGCTCGCCGCATCAGTGAGCTGCAAGCCTTGGTGGCTAATCCTCCTTATACAAGGTTCCATCATGACAAGGTAGTCCTCGGGACCAATCCGCACTTTATGCCTAAAGTGGTCTCACCTTTTCATCTGAACCAGGAGGTGTACTTACCTGTCTTTTTTCCAGGACCTCATGCATCAAGTGCAGAGAGGAATCTCCATACCTTGGATTGTAAGAGAGCGCTTGCTTTTTACTTACAAAGGACACAGCAACATAGAAAGTCCTCTCTACTCTGTTGCTTTCGATCCCTCTCATTTAGGACTTCCAGTCTCTAAGAGAACTCTGTTCAATTGGATTGCTCAGTGTATTTCTTTCGCCTACCAGAGTAAGAACCTTTCTCTGGAGGGCCATGTCACAGCTCACAATGTGAGAGCCATGGCAGCTTCAATGGCTCATCTACACTCTGTGTCTATCGACGACATCTGTCGAGCAGCCACTTGGGCCTCGGTTCATACCTTCACAGCCCATTATTGCTTGGACAAGGACTCCCGCCGGGATGCCTTGTTTGGTCAGGTTGTTCTTAAACACCTGTTCCATACCTAATCAACTCCTACCCCCCATCCCTGGTTGGATGCCTGAGATCCATGGGGGGAGGTAGAGCCCTTCTCAGGGACTCACATCCTTGGGGATCTCCCTGGCATCTCTAGCTGGGGAGTCCCCATATGTGAAGACCCATTCCTGCTTGTTCCTGGAGATAGCACAGTTACTTACCTGTAACAGGTGATCTCTGAGAACAGCAGGAATAAGTCTTCACAACCCACCCACCTCCCCTAGGAGTTGTATCTCTCTATCTATCTTTCCTTTCCTTTCTCTCTCTCTCTTTGTCCCAGCTTAAAACTCGAACTGGAGAGAGGCAGTTGGGAAAGGGGGGAAGGCAGCGCGCAGGCGCTGTGGGATGCTCCCAAAAGCTTTCATTTTGGACGCTGGGGAGCGTTCCCGCGCAGGCTCCGTCGGTACCGACGATACCCATATGTGAAGACTTATTCCTGCTGTTCCCAGAGATTACCTGTTACAGGTAAGTAACTGTGCTTTACTTGCAAAGAACACAGCAACATAGAAAGTCCTCTCAGCTCTTTGTTGCTTTTGATCCTTCTCATTTGGGACTTCCAGTCTCCAAGAGAACACTGTCCAGCTGGATTGCACAGTGTATTTCCTTTGCCTTTCAGAGTAAGAATCTTCCTCTGGAGGGCCATGTCACAGCTCACAATGTGAGAGCCATGGCAGCTTCAATGGCTCATCTACACTCTGTGTCTATCGACGACATCTGTCGAGCAGCCACTTGGGCCTCGGTTCATACCGTCACAGCCCATTACTGCTTGGACAAGGACTCCCGCTGGGATGCCTTGTTTGGTCAGGCTGTTCTCCAACACCTGTTCCATACCTAATCAACTCCTACCCGCCATCCCTGGTTGGATGCCAGAGATCCATGGGGGGAAGTGGAGCCCTTTCACAGGGACACACAACTTCTGGAGTCTCTCCCTGGCATCTAAAGCTAGGGAGTCCCCATATGTGAAGACTACATTCCTGCTTGTTCCTGGAGATAGCATAGTTACTCACCTGTAACAGGTGATCTCCGGGAACAGCAGGAATTTAGTCTTCACAACCCACCCACCTCCCCTAGGAGTTGTATCTCTCTATCTCTTTCTCTTTCACTCTCTCTCTCTTTGTCTCAGCTTTCAACTCAACTGGAGAGAGGCAGTTGGGAAAGGCGGGAAGGCAGCACGCAGGCGCTGTGGGATGTTCCCAAAGGCTTTCTAATTGGACCCTGGGGAACGTTCCCGTGCAGGCTCCGTCAGTACCGACGATACCCATACGTGAAGACTAAATTCCTGCTGTTCCCGGAGATCACCTGTTACAGGTGAGTAACTATGCTTTACTTGAGCGTAATATAGGGCATTTTACACTTTTTGTAGTAAAGTTAATTCATCCATTAGGTTAGATATATCTCCTTTAATGGGGTTCATTGGATATGTTTCTTTCCTCTGAGAGAGGGTAGCTTGCTCAATTTGGTGTTTGGGGGACATTGGAATTTCTTTTTGTTTCCCATCTTCTTAAATGTTGCTCCTGTGAGCAATGTTCCCTCTAATTTTCTGTAGGCTGTGTGCGCATAAAATATCAGCTGTGTGCAATTTTTGAAGGAAGTCTAAATTTTTGTGCGCCACATAACGACACTCGGAGTTATATACTTTAAAATTTGACTACACGTCAGAATACAGTATGTACACCACATTGATTTTAATCAAATTAAATGAAAATAGACGATTACTAAATCGGGAAATTTCTAGTAATTACAATCATAACTTCTAAATTTTAAGACGTCTGTGTTGTTTTCTATCAGAATCAGAGCCGTAATTTTTGTGCGCTCTGTTGTAAAGTATGTGCGCTCGCTCAGCGAGGTGTGTGCGCGCGCACAGCTTAGAAGGAACAGTGCCTGTGAGTCTGCTTTGTCAATAGTTATTGGGTCTGGTAGGTGGTGCCAGCTGTCTGTGTGCTGATGTCATCAAAGATTACATGCTCAGTCTCCAAGCTGCTGGTGGGAGTTGACAACTCACAAGTACCAGGACTCAATTGGAGGTATGCAAGGAAAGTCAATTAGCAGGTAAGGCCTAATTTCACCTTTCTCAGTCTCCAGCAGTTGGATGACCACAGCCTGTACAACAGTACTTTTGGTTTTGAGGACTACAATTAGTGGGCTTAGAGTTCAGAACCAGATGGATCTGGGTCCCTCCCTGCTTCTCTCCTAGCCTTTCCTTGCTAGGCTTCCTCATTCCTCCCCACCAACCTTTGGGAGAAGATCCGAGGTCGAGCAGGCACTTGTGCCTTTAAGAATCCTCTTTAAAAAAAAAAAAAAAAAAAAGGAACCACTTCCCCCCACCCCCCCCCGAAACAGGAGGGTCTACACAGCAGAGCAGCAGCAACTCGACAGTCTTTGGGGCGGCGGCCGGGTATGTCCATGGTCAGTGTCTGTGGGGGCAGTAGCCTGCAGGGAAGTTAGAGTTGAGTCAATTGGGGCCACGGCACACATGACCGATTCAGACTGGGGCTGATGTGTGTCATGCTGCAGTTGCCAGGCACAGCTCTTGGAGGTCAGGCTGTGCTGCAGCTGCATAATGGAATGCGCAGCCACTGTCAATCAACTTGGGAATGTCCTGGGGCATCGGAGGGAGGTGGAGTAGATTCCCAGGAACTGGATTGCGTGCTCAGAGTTGCAGATGTCCCCGCTGTTTTGGCTGGTTCTGTTGCCATTTTGTCTGCAGCAAGCCCCTTGTGCTGGGAAGGCTCTGGGCCCTCCGGTATTTCAGCCTATACCCACCCTATCCCCTGGGATCCCGATAGAGCTGCCTAAAGGGGGTTTAGGAGGGAACAGTACTCCATTTTTTCCTAAATTTTTCCTTTTGCTTCACCAGGCCGCCTGCGTGAAGCAGGGGTGAAGGGTCTCTGGCCCTTGGTAAGTCTCACAAAGCACCCTCATAGGGAATGGCTGGAGGAGGATGAAGATACGGCCTCAGTGGTGTGGTTGGATTTTTTGGACCCTTTGGAAGTGGACCTCCTGGAGGAACAGTCCCAGATGCTTCTGGTAGGTGAGGAGAGAGAACAGCTTTTAAACTAGATAGTAGGGGAAAGCTGACAGTCGTCCAGGAGCTCATGGTTCGGAAGGATGTATCCTTGAAGGATACTAGCAAAACAAGGAAATTAGGGCATCCCAGCAGAGGTTCCAACAAAGATAAAAGTAACCCATATGTCCTTCCGTACAAAGCTGAAAGATTCCAGATTACACCTAGCAAGATAACCAGGTTAATATGAATAAAATACAGCCTCTCAAATGCCTGTATGCAAATCCTAGAAGTCTAAAAAATAAGATGGGAGAGCTAGAATGTATAGCACTAAATGAAAAGTTAGATATGATTGGCATTTCAGAGACCTGATAAAAGGAGGACAACCAGTAGGACACTGTGATACCTGGGTACAAACTATATTGCAATGATAGAGTAGATCAAATTGGTGGAGGGGTTGTGCTTTGTTAGAGAAGGCATTGAGTCACATAGTATTAAAGTTTAGCAGGAAACAAAATATACTGTAGAATCTCTATGAATAGAAGTTCCATATAAAAAGCATAAGGCAATGGCAGTGAGAATGTACTACCGTCTGCCTGGGCAGAATGAACAGATAGATGGTGAAATGCTAAAAGAAATCAGTAAAGCTAACAAAAGTTATAACACAGTAATAATGTCATTGCCTCCTCTAATTCCTCCGCCCATTGCCTTTCTAAATGGGCCAAATGTGGGACAGGCAGGCCCCCCTGAGCATTTGGTACCAATTGCCCATTCTGTTCCATTGGGGGTGGGTTAGATTATAAAAATCATTGTCACACACCCCATACCTCCCCCCCCCCCACCCTTGCCTAAGTCTCCCAAAGCGAGAGTCTGCCAGTAAATGTTTAAACTGCATATATGGGAAACGGTGTAGTGCTGTTAGCCCCAGACATTGTTGAATTTTGGCATATGTGAGTAAGGTCTTCCCGCCCTACTTCAAAAGGAACTCATGATTCACCCTACCCTTTGCATTCCACTGTTTGAACCTACTGCTGCCTAATCCAAGCTCAAACCCTGGGTTATCCGTTACTTGTAGGAATGGGGTAGTCCGCTAGTTACAGTGATACCATCACTTTTGAGCACCCTGCAGTGCCCCAAACTCCGGGTTTGTCATATCCACCTCACTATAGTGCAATAGGCTCATCAATCTGTACAGATGGCTCCAGGCCTCCAAAAGCCCCTCGGGGGCATAGTGTATCACTCCCATGTAAGCCTCATGGATCCAATTCATCAGCGCCATCACGTTGTTTATCCTAAGGTAAGGTAACTCCCTTCCCCGATTTTTAGCCAAAATCAATTTGCCATAACTTATATGCACCCTCTTACCCTTCCATAAAAACCTCCTCATTAGCCCCTTAAAATACTGGTCATCCATACTACATACCCAAATGGGCAACATCTGCAGTTGGTACAAAATTTTAGGGATAATCACCATCCTTCATAAATAGACGAAGGCAAATCTGCCCACCTGTCACCCATCCTTTTGATGTGGCACAGCTTGTTCTGAATATTTAATTCATACACTTTCTTAAGGCCGCTATGAAGATGAATTCACAAAGGCCAGTAGACCAGTGAAAGTCTGCCCCCTTCCCCCCAGTTCAGCTCCCATTCCTCTCCCTAGGAGGCGAACCTCAGATTTAGCCATGTTGATTCAGAAGCCTGAGAACTTGCAAAACGGCTGCACTAACTGAATCAGTGCAGCCCAACATGACTGCCGGTGCTGCATAGAAATATGACGACAGAAAAAGACCACATGGCCTATCTAGTCTGTCCTTCCATATCAACAACTACAACAGTCCCCTTTTTACCTTTAGAGATCCTCTGTGTTTGTTCCATGTTTTTTTAAATTCAGTTACTGTCCTCATCTCCACCACCTCCACCGGGAGACTATTCCATGGATCCGCCACTCTTTCCGTAAAGAAATATTTCCGCATATCACTCCTGAATTTATCCCCCTTCACCCTCATCCCATGTCCCCTCGTAGCAGAATTTGCTTTCAATTGAAAGAGACTCTTCCCCCTGAACATTTATGCCACGGAGGTATTTAAACATCTCAATCATATCACATCCCACCTTTCCTCTAAGGTGTATATATTAAGATCCTTACGTCTGTCCTCATGTTTTTTATAATGAAGACCACTAACCATTTTAGTAGCCACCCTCTGCACCGACTCCATCCTGTTCACATCCTTTTGGAGGTGCGGTCTCCAGAATTGCGCACACTACTCCAAATGAGGTCGCACCAAAGACTTATACAGAGGCACTATCACCTCCTTTTCTGCTAGCCATTCCTCTCCATACGCACCCAAGCATCCTTCTAGCTTTTGCCGTCGCCTTTTCTACCTGTTTAGCTACTTTAAGATCATCATGATAAGCATGTCATCTGCAAATAAGCTAATTTTACAGGCTCTCCATCCCACCCTTACATCCCAAAGGTCCACTGAGTCCCGCAATTTCTGCACCAGTGGCTCCCAAGACACCCTGTCAAGTGCCTTTTTGGTATCTAGGCTCACCACCACTGCAGGGTCTCCGCGTGGTCACCGCTTTCTAAACAAGGTCAGGGCTCTCAAAATATGCCCCACCGCACTTCTTCTTTTAAGAAATCACACTTGGTCTGGGTGAATGAGATCTGGTACAATCCCGCTCAGTCATCGAGCTAGTACAGTGGTTAAGATCTAATTTTATTTATTTTTATTTTATTTAGCATTTCTTATATACCGCCTTTCATGACATCAAGGCGGTTTACATTGAACAGGGCATTGTAACTTGGCGATAACTATTTACAGGGAACATGGGCAATGGAGGGTTAAGTAGCTTGCCAAAGGAGCACCTGTGGGACCAGAAACCCCAGTCCTTCCGGCCCAAGGTTGCTGTCCTCTAGTGGGATTTGAACCCCTGACCTTCCGGCCTCAGGTAACTTGCCCCAACCACTAGGCCACTCCTCCCTTGATTGAGGAGAAGGAGAGAGAGAGAGGTCTGTACAATGCAGCCTGCTCAGGGTTGCATCCTGGCTTGGGAATCGAAACCACCATCGCCCAAGTAGCATAATCTCCCAATCTCCCCGCAGCCTCCCCCCATGTCTGCAAGCAGCCACACCACCAGGTACTGCAATATTATGTAAAACTGGTCCAAATCCATCCAATCGCTTTGGCTAAGCGTTTTATGGCCCTGCGTATCTCATCTGGTTGCATGGGTTTGTTAAACATTGTCATCTGCTCATTAGTTTCTTATGTAAGAGGGTGCGTTCAATTCACAACAAAAGTACTGATTTTCTAATGTTTTCTAATGTTTTGTTCTTCTATATAGCACTCTCGGTTTCCAAAGGTCTCAGTTGTCTTGTAGCTAAGCCTTAAGACTCACGTCTGCCGGCCTAAGCCTTGATCACATCAATGACCTTCTATTAAAAGGAAACCCTTTTGTGATTTTAAAATTTACCAGCCAACAGCTCTTCACCGAACAGGATATCAAATGGATTTAACTTGTATACGTGCTAGTACCTTTTCTGCTCAGCTAAATCTGGCTAGCTTAATGAACTTAAAGGCTGCACTTAGCTGAACTTCTTCAATATATCCCAAAATTCGTGGCTTTGGCTAAACGCCTTCAATCTTCGATCCACTTGGTGTATTTTTCTTCTTAGGCCTCCAGGCCCACAAGAAATTTTTCCCTCATGGAAAAACCAGCCTCCGGGTTCAAAAAATGCACTAAGTGCAGCGGTACAATTTCTGTCACAGATACCCATGAATGGTGTCTGAAATGTTTGGGGCCTGAACACTCCATCCCGGATTGCCAGTCCTGTTCTCAAATGTCTAAACGGGGGTTACAGAACCGGGCAGCCAAGCTCCATGTGCTGTTTCCCACGGATGCACCGGCGGTGGCATCGACATCTTCCAGGTCTTCCTCTCCTGATGGGTCTCAGGTAACCAAACATACTTTTAGCAGGTCCTCGAAGGGCAAATCTCCCTCTAAGCATCGAGATGCCTCCGGGCTTGCCCTCGAGGATCCTGCCCCAGCCAAACAACCCCGGCGGGAAGCTCCGGCTTTCAAAGCTCCTCCTATGGGGTTACAGGTTGACATCGATGGCACGGCCTCGACCGATCACCTGTTAGACTGCTCTGGGGTACCGGCACAATCTCCCGGTACCGACATCCAGACAGTCGTGGCGTCCATGGATCACACTGTGCAATCCATGCAGCAGGCTATACTGGCTTTCATTAAGGCTGCGACGCCGATGGTACCGCAACAAGCTCCGTTGTCGGCACCGGTACCAACTTCGATACCGGTACCGACTGCATCGACATTGGCCAGGATACCGATTCCGGCTCCCTGTCCTGGGCTCTTTCTCGGTACCGATCCGGTACCGGGAACACCCGATGTCGGTACCGATCGATACGCCTATCGATCTTTGGAATCGAGCAGACGATACTTCGATTCTTCTGATGATTCTGATTCATCGGATGAGTCTCCTGAAGTATCTATCACCCTTCCTGAGGAGCCCTCTTCTCCAAAAAGGAGAATGTCTCCTCCAGAGGATTTGTCCTTTCAAGACTTCATAATAGAAGTAGCTAAAGGACTCTCTATTTCAGTAACCTCTGAAAAAGAACCTAGAGCAAAAAAATTAGATATTTTGGGATACTCTAAGGTTCCCAGAGAGGCAGTCACCTTGCCAATTCATGAAATTCTTCAAGAACATTTGATTGAATTATGGGAGACTCCTCTCACCCTTTCTCCTCATTCTCGTAGATTGGACACTATGTACCGTGTCCCTCCTTCTCCTGGATTTCAAAAAACTCAGCTTCCTCACCACTCCATTGTGGTGCAGTCAGCTATGAAGAGGATAAAAAGTACCAAAAGACACTCTTCTACTCCTCCAGGAAGAGAATGCAGGACCTTGGATGCTTTTGGTAGGAAAATCTTCCAAGCTAGCATGCTTATTGCCAGAATCAATTCATATAGTCTCTATATGGGTATGTTTCTGAAGGAAGTTGCAGAAAAGCTGCACAACTTTCTCCCTTTTATTCCAGAGGATAAAAGGGACGAGTTCCTTCTTTGGCTTAAGCATACTCAAGACATTTCAAAGTTTTCCAACAGGGCAGCCTTTGATTCTTTTGAAGGTGCCAGCAGAGCCTCAGGCATTGCTATAGCTGCTCGTAGAATTGCTTGGCTCCAGGCTTCTGATCTAGAACCCTGGGTTCAAGATGGTTTAGGAAATCTGCCCTGTACAGGTGAAAATCTATTTGGCAAAGAGTGGCAAATTAAAGCCACTTAAATGGATGCAGAAAATGCTGCTCTGGATAGACTTTCTAAGTCTACCTCCACTCCGGCCAAGAAAAAATCTTTTAAAAAGTCTTTTTACAAAAAGGGCAGATTTTCTTCCACTTCTAGTCAACAGTCTTCTACAGGTCGCTTTGCTACTAAGCGTCAGCAACCTAAACAGGCCAGGCCTAAACCTGCAGGGGCTGCTACAACCCAGCAGTCCCAACCCCCTCAGGGTTTTTGACTTGATACTAGAGAACTTAACCTTTCTGGCTCTACAACAACCAGAGCCTCTCACCATTCCAGGAAGGTTAGCTCATTTTGCTCCCAGATGGGAGCAAATCACATCAGAGCAGTGGACCCTCTCTATCATAAGAGAGGGCTACAAACTTCATTTCTCAGACCTTCCTCCCTACACCAGGGTGAAACACTTCAATTCTCCCACATCCCTCGACCTTCTGGATCAGGAGGTGTGACTACCCTTCTGGCCCAGAGGGCCATAGAAGCAGTTCCGCTTCTTCAACAAGGGTCAGGGTTTTACTCCCCCTATTTTCTCATCCCAAAGAAAACAGGGGGATACAGACCCATTCCAGATCTCAGAGAATTGAACAAATTCCTATGCAAGGAGAAGTTCAAGATGCTTTCTTTAGGCACTCTCCTTCCATACCTGCAGAGTGTCAGACGGCTGCCTGGGTGAGAATCTTCACAGTCTTGTCAAGTGCATATATCTATATGATTTGCAAGGTATTGTGGGCAATGTAGTTCATTCACACCAGACACAGCTGCTGACAATAATTTAGTTGTGCTCTTGGGTAAAGCCAATAAGATATTTATTTATGGGGTTATTTCTCCCAACACAGATATGCTTGGTAGCACATAAATTAGGTAACTTGCTTTCAGTGTTAACTTGGAAAAACAAAGTCAAAATCAGGAAAACAACAAATGAAAAGCTACAAAGCAAGAAACAAACTGTTCTTGTCAGGTTAACTTCTGATTACTTCCCACATAGATACAGAAGTGATTCTCTCCTAGCTCACAAGCAATTAGGTAAGGCTTAATTGCTAGCAGTTATCCAGCTGAAACCCCTTAGCTGGCTTGCTTTCTACTGTGTGGGTCAAATCCTGCTTCAGGAGCTTTTCTGGGTAGATTAAAGAACAAATTTGTATTTCTTTGTGATGGTTGCTGTACTTTATAACAGAAAGTTACCAACGGAGTTTAGATAGAGAGCAGTCCATATAAACAGGATCCTCATCTGCTATTATTCCCCCTTGTTCAACAAGCATGGGTTCAATATCATGGATTGGCACAGATGAATCTCTCAATGGAGCATTTTCAGGAGAATACTTGTTTCCCTGCTGTCTTTCAAGGTTATAGCTAGGGCATAGATCAGTGTTCATACCTGAGCTTCCATTGCTGCTAGAGTTCCTCTCTATATAGCCTGGCCAGTATGTAGTCCAGTTCTTATGTCCAGCCTTCCAATCCAGATCCCTGGACACTGGATCTCTCTTCACATACCTTCTGGCACAGGTCTTAGGGTCCCTTCCACGTGCAGCCGTCTCCCTCACAGGTAGCCTCTGGTGATTCCTAGCTCTGCAGCACCATTCCTCTGGCTTTCCCCAGTCCAATGGTGTATGCTGGCCCTTGGAATACCTCCCAGTATACGTACTGCTTTGGACTCTTCTAGATCTCTCAAAGGCTTTTCTCTTCCTTCTTCCAAAGGGTCTCTTTCCCTCTCTGTCCGTCCGGTTTGGCTTCTGCTTCTGATGATCCTTCAGATGAAACTGATGATCAAACTCCAGCTGATTCTCAGGATACTGAGGACAATTCTCTGGATATCCAAGGTGATCATGAAGATCATGAAGATGGTCATCTGTAGAATAAACTCTACTCTTATTCTGCTTAGATGAGTGCTCCTCCCTAACAGAGCGCAGCTGTGCTGAATCAGGCCCTGCCCTTTGAGATGAGTGCTTAGGGATTACCTCATAGCCCTCCTGATTGAACACACGTTTCCCCACTTCAGCTCCTCTAATGGCTGTTGGAAACCTGGTGCATTCTGGGACTGGTAGTCTTTTATGGGAAAATTCTGTTTTCTTATTTCTACCAGAACTGACAGGTTGCTTGTTCAGAGACACTTCACCTTTTCTATAGCTCCTTCCTGAGCTATGATAAGCTTCCGTATCACATACCCCCCTGCTTAAGTTATTACGGACTGGTGTCACTGGTGAAATTTCTTCTCTACAGTCCGTAATACGGGAAAGGGCATCCGCATTCTTGTGTAACTTCCCAGCACGATGTTCAACTTGAAAATCAAATGCCTGTAAGGCCATGTACCAGCGTGTCAACCTGGCATTGTGGTTCTTCATTTGCTGCAACCACTTAAGTGGGGCATGGTCTGTGACCAACTGGAACTTTCTCCCTGTAAGGTAAAACCTTAACGCCTTCACTGACCACTTGATAGCTAAACATTCTTTTTCTATTGTGGAATACTTTTGTTCAGCCGGTGACAACTTCCTGCTCAGGTACATCACAGGATGCTCCTCCCCATCATGACACTGGGATAGAACCGCTCCTAGCCCTACATCCGATGCATCGGTTTGAACCAGAAAGGGTTTCTTGAAGTCCACCCCTTTCAGTACCGGTCCTGTACACAATTTTCCTTTTAAGACTGAAAACGCTTTTTCAGCTTCAGGTGTCCACTTTAGCTGGTTTGGACAATTCTTCCGCAGCATATCCGTGAAAATTGCACTTTTCTCTGCGAATTGCGGTATAAACCTGCGGTAGTATCCAATAAGTCCTAAGAAACTTCTTAGTTGTTTCTTTGTTGTTGGAGGAGGAAAATTCCTGATGCTATCTACTTTACTCATTAGAGGTTTAATTTTTCCTCTTCCCACTAGGTGGCCCAGGTATTTTACCTCCCTATTTGCAAAGGCACACTTCTTCGGGTTTAAAGTGATTCCCGCTTGCTTCATGGAGCACAAGACTGCCCTGATCCTCTTTAGATGCTCCGCCCAGGTGTTACTATGGATTATGACATCATCCATATATGCAAAAGCATAATTTTGGTGGGGTCGAAGTACCTGATCCACTAACCTTTGGCAGGTAGCCGCTGCTCCATGCAGTCCGAAAGACACAGTGGACTCAAGCATCAGGAGCTCTCTCAGACTAAATAGCAACCTCCAAATGTCTCTTTTGGTCTCTCCAATGGTGGATGTCAACTCAAAATCTGTTGCTGGGGTCCCCCTGCCAACCTGTGTTACCCCAAGCAACCCTCACAACAGATGCCTCCCAAACAGGTTGGGGAGCTCATCTACAAGACCTCTCCACCCAAGGCACTTGGTCCCCACAGGAGACCTCTCTTCATATCAACCACTTGGAACTGCGAGCAGTGTTCCTAGCTCTCAAGGTCTTTCATACCCTCCTCAGCTACAAGACCGTCCTCATTCATACGGACAATCAAGTAGCCATGTTTTACATAAACAAGCAAGGAGGAACTGGCTCTCTGTCGCTTTGCAACGAAGCTCTAAGATTGTGGGCCTTTGCCAGAGAGCATCAAATCCATCTCCTGGCAGTATACCTCCCAGGAATCCAAAACTCTTGGGCAGACAGACTCAGTCGAGTTCTGCTTCCACACGAATGGTCCCTGCACATGGAACAGGTACTCGGAATCTTCCAGGAATGGGGGACCCCGGACAAAGACCTCTTTGCAAGTCTGTGGAATGCCAAACTTCCCCGGTTCTGTTCCAGAATTCCGTGTCAGGGAGCTCTGGCCAAGGATGCCTTCCTCCTTCATTGGGGTCAGCACTTCCTGTACGCCTTTCCACTCATTCCTTTGATTCCCAAGACTCTGTTCAAACTTCAGAGGGATCAAGGATCTATGATCCTCATAGCTCCACGTTGGCCACGCCAAGTGTGGTACCCTCTACTTCTGCATCTCTCCCAAGCCCCCTCCCTGGACTTGGGAGCTGCTCCAGACCTTCTGTCTCAGGAGGAGGGGACTTTGTGGCACCCAAACCCCAAGTCCCTTCACCTCAGAGCTTGGTTATTGAAGGCCTAGACCTTCAAGACTTCAATCTTTCTCAGCAAGTGAAGGATATCCTCCATGCTTCCAGAAAACCTTCCACTAGGCATTCCTACACTTTTAAGTGGAAAAGATTTTCCATTTGGTGTGCTCAAAAGGTTTTTGACCCTTTGGCACTTCCCCTGACTTCTCTATTAGAATATCTCCTGCATCTCTCCAATGCAGGCCTTAAAACGAATTCAATAAGGGTCCATTTGAGTGCTATTGCAGCATCTCTTAAACCCCTCAATGGACAACCTATTTCCTCTCATCCTCTTATTGCAAGATTCATGAGAGGCCTAACTTTAACAAAACCTCCCATTCGACCTCCCCCGGTGGCATGGGACTTAAACCTGGTTCTTGGTCAGCTTATGAAGCCACCTTTTGAACCCTTAGCCACTACCTTCTTGAAATTTCTTTCCTGGAATGTTATTTTCCTTATTGCAGTCACTTCTGCTCGCCGCATCAGTGAACTGCAGGCCTTAGTGGCTAATCCACCTTATACAAGGTTCCATCATGATAAGGTAGTCCTTAGGACAAATCCTCACTTTATGCCTAAAGTGGTCTCACCTTTTCATCTTAATCAAGAGGTATATTTACCTGTCTTTTTTCCAGCTCCTCATGCATCCAGTGCAGAGAGGAACCTTCATACTCTAGATCAGGGGTCTCAAACTCAAATTGCTTTGAGGGCCGAATGAGGACTTGTAAAGTAACCCGGGGGCCGCATAAGACACGGGCCTCATTTGCATAAGGGGCCTCATTTGCATAAATATTTGCATAATGTTGCATAATGAGTGCATGGATAAAGAAAGACTAGAAAATTTCTATCTTACTATAATCCAGTGCCAACCGCCAGGCACATTAGGAACTACTACAAACACTGCCCATTTGGAACCCATAGCAAACCCCCCGTATCATAACAGCACTACCAGGACTCACAAAGCACCAGACCCTACCTATCAAAAGGCAACACTGCAAATATTAAATCAATACATTTCAGAGAACAATACATGACCTACTGGGAAAAGAGAACAAGTAGCAATGTCAAATAGGAATTACACAGAATACCTCAGCACTGTAGAAATAAAACTATAAATAATTTCTTGTACCAAAGCACAGACATTAATGATGCACATTTCCCAGAGCTGACATATTCCAGTTAATAAATTCAAAATAAAGAGATATTTTTCTACCTTTTGTGCATTTTTTTTCAGTTGCAATTGCTCCAGCCACTTCTGGTTTCTTCGTGTCTTCTGCTATCTCCATCGTCTGCTGTCCATTTGTCCTTTCTTCTCTCTTCTAGTTTTTTTCCATTCTCTCTCTCTACATCTGCTTTAACATACTAATCTTTCTCCTTTTGCTCTTTCCTCATTCCTATTTCATCCACTCAAATTTTACCCCTCCATCCTCAATCCCCACTTACTCTCCCAATACCTGGCCAATTGTAGATTTGTCTTCTCTTCCAGACAAAATATTTTTCCCCTCTCCATTTCACTTTCCCAGCTCCATCCCATTCTAATCCTCCCCCAACATCAGCTCCCTTCTAGTTCCAGCCCCACCCAGCATCTGCTCCTTTCTAGTCCCTGCATCAGTCCATTTCCAGTCCTATCCTAGCCTCACCATCAGCCCATTTCCAATCCTAGCCCCCCATCAGCCCATTTCCAATCCTAGCTCCCTCCCCTCACAGCCCATTTCCATTCCAAGCCCCCCTCCCCATCAGCCATTTGCAGTTCAAGCCCCCCTTCCACTCAGCCCATTTCCAGTCCTAGCAACCCCCCCAGCCCATTACCAGTCCTAGACCCCCCATAGCCCACTTGCAGTCGTATCCCCCATCACCCCATTTTCAGTCCTAGCCCCCACCATAGCCCATTACCAGTCATAACCCCCCCCTGCCAATAGCCCACTTCCAGTCCTAACCCCCATCTGCCCATTTCCATTACTAGCCCCCAACATAGCCAATTTCTTTATTTAACCCCCCCCCAGCCCATTACCAGTCATAACCCCCCCTGCCAATAGCCCACTTCCAGTCCTAACCCCCATCTGCCCATTTCCAGTCCTAGCCCCCACCATAGCCCATTACCAGTTATAACCCCCCCCCCCAGCCCATTACCAGTCATAACCCCCCCCCTCACCCCTCTGCCAATAGCCCACTTCCAGTTCAGTCAGCCCCTCCATAGCTCATTACCGGCCAACAAAAAAAACCCCAAAACCCTGGCTTCTGCTGCTGCCGTTGCCGCCGTGGCAGCAGCAGAATCAATTGTCAAATTAAAAAAAAAAAACTGACTTCTGCTGCTCAAGCAGCTGTCCTGCGGCCCCTTTCCCTCTGCCCGGAGATCCGACTCTGCTCTCAGCGGCGTGCTTTTCAAGCCGCGACGAGAGTATTCCCCTCTCGCGCAGTTTTTCAAGCCGCGCGAGAGGGGAATACTCTCTTCGCGGCTTGAAAAGCACGCCGCTGAGAGCAGAGTCGGATCTCCGGGCAGAGGGAAAGGGGCCGCAGGACAGCTGCTTGAGCAGCAGAAGTCAGGTTTTTTTTTTAATTTAACAATTGATTCTGCTGCTGCCACGGCGGCAACGGCAGCAGCAGAAGCCAGGGTTTTGGGGGATTTTTTGTTTTCCGCCGTCGCGGGCCGCACAAAGTTGTCTCGCGGGCCGCGTGTTTGAGACCCCTGCTCTAGATTGTAAAAGAGCTCTTGCTTTTTACTTGCACAGGACACAGCAACATAGAAAGTCTTCCCAGCTTTTTGTTGCTTTTGATCCTTCTCATTTAGGACTTCCAGTCTCTAAAAGAACACTGTCCAATTGGATTGCTCAGTGTATTTCTTTTGCTTACCAGAGTAAGAACCTTTCTCTGGAGGGCCATGTCACAGCTCACAATGTGAGGGCCATGGCCACCTCTATGGCTCATCTTCATTCTGTCTCCATCGATCAGATCTGTCGAGCAGCCACCTGGGCCTCGGTTCATACCTTCACAGCCCATTACTGTTTGGACAAGGACTCCCGCCGGGATGCCTTGTTTGGTCAGGCTGTCCTCAAACACCTGTTCCATTCTTGAACAACTCCTGCCCTCCTTCCCTGAATGGATGCCTGAGATCCATAGGAAGACGAGGAACCCTTAAGGGTCTCATACCCTTGGGGATCTCCCGGGCATCTTAGCTAGGGAGTCCCCATATGTGAGGACTCATTCCTGCTTGTTCTTGGAGATAGCACAGTTACTTACCTGTAACAGGTGATCTCTGGGAACAGCAGGAATTAGTCCTCACAACCCTCCCACCTCCCCTAGGAGTTGTATCTCTCTCTCTCTTTCCATTCCTCTCTCTCTATTGTCTCAGCTTTAAACTCGAACTGAGGAGAGTTGGTTAGGAAAGGCGGGAAGGCAGCGCGCAGGCGCTGTGGGATGCTCCCAAAAGCTTTCCTTTTTGGGAAGCTGGGGAGCGTTCCCGCGCAGGCTCCGTCGGTACCGACGTACCCATATGTGAGGACTAATTCCTGCTGTTCCCAGAGATCACCTGTTACAGGTAAGTAACTGTGCTTTCTCCTCAGGGAGCTCTTCATATTCCTTGTTGATGCTTCAACAAAAAAACTGAACCCCCCTCCCCCCCACCCCAAAGAATGTTATAATAAAATATTGTGTAAGGCCAAAGACCAGTGGATACAAATTTTACTGCTGTTAAGAGCATTTTTTTCTTTCCTTTTTAATGTCTTAAGTGGCATATCTGGTGGAGAATTGGGGTTTTGGTCTCCATTGTCTGCTTTATGAGGTTCATACTTGCTGTTGTCAGGAGGCACAGGCTTCTTATAGTATGTTTCAAGCTTGCTGTTTTCTTGGTCTACATCTGCTGATGAATGAGCATAACCCACTCGACTGGACTGGAGGGACTCCAGGAAAGAAAATTAGCAGGTACGGTCTAATTTCACCATAGTAGCCCAGCATATCCTTTGGAGGAACGAGTGAGCAGTAATTGTAGAACAATGGTTCTCAGTCCAGTCCTGTTGTTCCCCCTCCCACTCCCGGCCAGTCTCTTTTCAGGATAACCACAAGGAATACGCATATGAGAGACTTGCTTGGACTATCTCCACTATATACAAATCTATCTCATACATATTCATTGTGGATATCCTGAAAACCAGACTGGCTAGGAGGTACACCAGGACTCGGTTGAGAATCAGGGGTGCAGATGGTAACAGGGAGTCTTCAGATATGGCAGAAGTAAAGCTGATGTCTTGTTAAAGCAGAATTGTGGTACTATGCTAGTCCAGAATCTACTGTATGGTTGGTTGTGTATGAGGAGGAGGGGATCAGTTTCACAAACTACTGCTGGAAATGCTACGCAATTGGTTCACATACAGGAAAGGAGTTATAGCGGTCAGAATTTTATGTAATTTCTGCATTGCATTTCCTTGATAGGCAGGAATAATTTGCCAGCTGAATGCCCGCACCTCTGTCTTGGCTGCAGCCAACCCTGTGGAGTCACAGTGGAACCCAAAGAAGACAACTATCGAAAACATCCAGCTTCCCCACACACTGTTATCCAGGTAAAAAGTAATTGTTTACTTTCTATAGTTGTGTAATGGATTTACAGGGCCAGCTCAACCATTAGGCAAATTAGGCAGTCGCCCAGGGGAGCAGCAAAGAGCAGGTCATTCAGAGCTAAACAGTTGATTCTGACAGCTGGAGGGGGTGGGTGTTTAAGGGTTGTCGAGGGCTTCAACACTTTTAAACCAACTCTCAGGTCAACCCTGTGTGCTTGTTTATATGCAGGCAAATTCATTACTTTCCATAGAGTTAGTTACCCAAGGCTTGCCTCCAGACCAGTGTTGCCTAAACCCGTCCTATGCAGGGCACTGAGTTTTCAGGACTTCCACAATGAATCCGAGATGGATATATATGTAATCTTATACACATTCGCTTCAGATAGCCTGAACAGTTAGCTGGCTAGAAGTCCTGCAGGAGAGGTTTAAGAACCATTGCTCTAGACCAGTGTTTCTCAAGTCACCCACTAGCTAGTCTGTTTTTTAGGATATCCACAATGAATGTGCATATGAGAGAGATGCATGCATTGCCTTCATTGTATGCAAACGTATCCTGTATATTGGAGGTAATTTTATAAGGAGCCGTCTAAAGTTATGCCATCAATGTGCACAAGTCATGTATTTTCAATGATGTGGATGGGTGATCCCTGTTCTGTGAGTATGCGGATCAGGTCAGTGCCACATATTTTCATTTTGGGGGTGGACTGGAGGCATAGTGCAAAACTATGCACGTAAATTATAAAATAGTATAACTTAACGCATGTTCTTTAAAAATGTAGGGGGTGAGCATTTATGCCAGCTCTAGGGTTACTGTAACTGATTGCACCTAGATTTGTCATGCATATCTCAAGTTTGCATGTATTGGACTTCATAAAATAGGAGACAGACACACAGTAACCCGTGCATTTACTAGGCGCAACTTTATAAAATTACCCTCCTTGTAGATATTCTGAAAACCAGGTTGGCTAGGAGATACTCCATTACCACCTTGAAAAACGCTGGTCTAGACTCACAAAATTTTACAGCTTTTCAGCATTGTGTATATATCTGTATGTACATTTAACACTGGATATCATTCCTCTATACAAGAAGTTGACAGGAGCCATACAGATGCAAATAGCTCTTGAACCTTCCAGCCCATCCTACTAGACGAGTCCAGACTAGCAGGTTGTCCTCCTCCCCCTCCTCTCCTGCCAGCAGATGTTGAGACAGAGAAAATCACAGAAGCTTTTGAGACCTTCCCCTTAGCATATAGTCTCCTCCCCTAGGGGTCAGCTTCAGTATTTTCCCTGTCTCAGCAGATGGTGGAAGTCTTTGGCTCCTGAGGGATTCCCAAGAATTCTAGTGGAGCACTTTACTTACTTTTTTAAGCCCTTGGCACACAAAGTGCCTTCCTGGGATTCCTTTTTTCAAGCCTTTCAATACATGCCAGAGGTGCTCCTGGTCAGGAGGATCAGTAGAGCACCTCTGAAGAGAAGGGTTTCTGTTCAGGAGGAACAGTACAGCCTTCCACCTCTCCATTTGTACAGCTTCTTTACCTTTATAAAGTTAAGTTGACCAAATTTTTTTAAAAAAGCAGCTACCGAATAGAGGCACCAACTCAGAGCTCCGTTGGGAAGAATCTGCACCGGCCCCCTCATTGCTCTTCAGGATCCAGATAGCACAGGGTAGAAAATTCTTTCCCCCTTGGGCCTGCTCACCAGCTCCAGCGTTGTGGCCCCGTCTCTGCACCTCCCTGCCCCCCCCCCTTGCTCCTCTGTTCTTCCTCCCTCTACCTCTGTCCAACTTCCATAGCAGGGTTCCAGGACTTCGACCAGCATTCTCCTCATTTCATCATTCTTGGCCAGCAAAGTCCCTCGTTCTTTCCGCAGTTCCTGCCAAAATTACAGTGGCCATTTTGTGTGTGGCAAGGGACTGCCAAAACGTTCTGCTGCAGCCATTTTGTGTGGGGCAGGCAAACTCCCAACTTACTGTCTGTCTCCCGGTTGCATTCTCAGTGCCCGCGGCCATGCCTGCCCTCTGCAGCAATGTCTGTCTTGTGGGAGGAAATGCAGGCATCTTAATCTCTGTGGGGCCTACTCTGAGGGCCTCTATTCTTGCCCTATACATTGCCAGCTTATCTTCCCTCGGCTTCCCAGCCCTTGGAGGACGCTCCTCCTCCCCAAGAAGAGCTCAATGCCCCTGCACAGCTCCTCCCAACGTCCGTCTCAAAATCCACCTGTCCGTACGGATGTACTCACTGTGGACCAGCAGTTTCTGTCTTTGTTCCAGCAGGCATGGTGTTCCGGGCCCCTCATGGGGTCCCCCCAGGCACCAGCCCCACAACAGAAGCATGCCAGGTTCAGTTCGGCTGCAGCTTCTGCCACCCTTTCTACTTCCCAGCTCCAAGGTACCGCTTCTCTGTCCGGGGACTTACACCTTGTCGGAGAAGACGGCGACCTCCCGTCAGAGGATCTCTCCCTAGACTCTGCATTGGACCAAGAGGAGGGGGGGACTCTTGGGGCCAGAGGAACATCATGAAGAACCCAAGGAGCAGGATGAAGGTACGGAGAACCGGCTATTCCGTAAAGAGGCTCTTATCACTCAGGTTACAGAATCTCTTCATCTCTCTGAGGCATCTGCAAATGCTGACCTGACTAGGCCTCAGGTAGATCCAATCATCATGGGCATCAAGAAACCCTCCAAAGTCTTTCTCTTTACCATGGAGCTACAGGACATGATCACCGCGGAATGGGTCAGTCCTGATGTCTCTCTGTGCTCCACACGTCTCTTGGGGCATTTTTATGTTTGGTCTCCGTAAGACCTTGACTAAGGGATGCGTTTGCGTTTTCCTAAGGTGGATGCTCGCATGACTGCTGTCACCAAGCACACCACTATTCTGGTCGAGGGTGGCAACGTCCTTTGAAACCAGATTGGCCGAAGGTGAAGGGGCTGCTCAAGACTTCTTTTGTCTTCCTCCTTAGTCTTACAGGCAACAATCTGTGGAGTGCTCACTGCCAGGGCCCTACTGAGGTGGCTTCAGCTCCTCCCAGCAGATCACCAATTGCCTCGGCTGGAATCAGTCACCGCCTTTAGCACTAATTCCTTGTATGATTTTCTGCGCCTCTCTTTGCGCTCGGTGGCCGCAGCTATAGCAGGTGCTGGCTTTGGCTCAGACATAGAGTGCGGATGTGGCTTCCAAGTCGCGCCTCGCTAAGCTCCCATTTAAGGGGAGACTGCTCTTCAGCAAGGATCTAGAGAAGCTTGTCAAGGATCTAGGGGAGGTAAAACCACAACGCCTTCCAGAGGATCGGCCGAGATCTACTTCTTGTCACCCTGTGCCTACATCCTCTGCCTCCTTGGTCTGTTAAGGAGCTTCTGGGAGGCCTGAAATCCCAGGGATTCCTCAAACAAATCTGGTAGCAGAGGTCAGTCCTTTGTGCGTCCGCCACAATAGAGATAATTACTCCACCTCCAAGTTTGCCAGACCCTCCCAGCCCTCCCGTTGATGGGCGGGGTACCTTCCAGGGTGCCGCAGGTAGGAGGAAAACTGCAGCGTTTCTCCTGCAAATGGGCCCAGATAACGTCAGACAAGTGGGTGCTCGACATGATTTCAGGGGGTTACGCTCTTGACTTTGCTGCGCCCGTCCCCAGCAAATTTCTGGTTTCCCCATTGGGTCCTTCGCCAAACAGGCGGCCATGTATCTCCAGGAACAAGCAGGAATGAGTCTTCACATATGGGTACGTCGGTACCGACGGAGCCTGCGCGGGAACGCTCCCCAGCGTCCAATCAGAAAGCTTTTGGGAGCATCCCTCAGCGCCTGCGTGCTGCCTTCCCGCCTTTCCAACTGTCTCTCCTCAGTTTTCGTTTTTCTGCGGAGCCGGCAGGACTTCCTCCTGTCACCGCAGAAAATTTTTCTTAAATTCTTTATTTTTCTTTTTCTTGTGGTCGCGGCTGTTTCCCCGCCTCCACCGGTACTGCCGGTGGGTTTTTTCTTTTCTTTTTCTCAAACTCAGGGAGAGTTTTCCCTCAGTTTCTGTCTTAAATTTTTGGGCCTTTAAGGCCTCTCCATCATGGAGCCGCCTTCTCCTAAGAAGTGCCTTAACTGTGGAAATGCAGTTTTCTTCTTAGACTCCAATAACTGGTGTCTAACCTGTTTGGGTCCTGACCCTTTTCCTCCGGAGCCATTAAGCTACAATTTTATGAGAAGTGATTTTCCATTTCGAGTTTCCCTCGATACCGCGTTCCCTTCCAGTGTCAGGGCACCGACCATTTCTTCTCTACAGGATCAGGTAACCCACAAACAGTCTGTTAAGACTAGCCAATCCTTGAGTGGTAGGTCTCATGCCAAGCATGATGACGGCTCCGGCCTTGCCCTCAAGACCCTATTGGCTTTAAAACCCCGGCGGGAGTCTTCGGTCTCCAAAGCCTTTCAGGGGTTTCAGGTTGTTCCTGGGGCTTACCCCTCACAGAACATACCTGAGCCATGCTCGGTGGTGGCATCCGCTTCGAGCGGTACCGATACCCCGGCATCGGCACTGGTGTTGAGCGATTCACTCCTCACCAGGGATCATCATCTGGCATTCTCGGTACCTTCGGGACCGATCGATATGTCCCAGATTGACTTTCCAGTATTGGCAGCACCGCCGATACGACCACCGACGTCGGTATCCTCTAGACATGCATCGATAGACTCGCTTCCTTCGATGCAGAGTCTGGAATCGATATCTAGTCTGGAAGACTGGGTACCGACGCGTCTCGGAACCGAAGCTTACCAATTCCGGTTGCGCGGTACCGAGGATACTCAACAAGAGCTTTCGGTTACCTCGGTACCGCTTGCGCAGCCTCTGATGACTGCTTCGATGTCGCTATCGCCTTCGATTCTGGCTCAGCTTCCAGTATCGGTACCGGTACCGGCAGCAACATCGGGGCCAGCTCCTTCCATGCATTTTTCACCAGGGTCACTCCTCTCTATACCTAGTTTGGAGTCGATACCTGGCATGGACGATGCAGTACCGACAGCTTCAGGTCATAACCGCTGGTACCAGTATTCATCCATAAAGGATCCTTTTCTGCACCGGACAAGTACATCCTCCGGTGCCCGGGCTACTCCTTCAAGTCTAGCCTGTTCAGGGATGGTTCCCATTGGAGATCCTTCTTTTCAGAATTTTCTCCTTGACATGGCAACATTCCTTGCTATTCCTATCCCTGCCTATGATCCTACACAAGGCTCTTCTGTGGAAAAGGAAAATATAATGCTTCCTTTACATCATTCGTTGCAGGATCTTCTTCTGAAAATATGGGAAACACCTTTGAGGGTTTCCTCACCTTCTACAGCAACTGATCTTTTGTATCAGGTGCCCCCTTCTCCAGGGTTTCAAAAGACTCAACTTCCCCATCATTCTATTGTGGTAGAATCAGCAATGAGGAAGGTGAAAAGTAAGAAGAAGCACTCTTACCCCCCAGGTCGTGAGTCTAGAACACTAGATGCCTTTGGACGTCAAACCTTCCAGACATCTATGCTATCAACAAGGATTCTCTCATATATTTTTTATATGAGTCTATCCCTTCAGGAGGTTACAAAGCAGTTGTCTCTTCTAACTCCCTTTCTTTCAGAGCCCAAGACTGCAGACTATTCCTCACTACTTAGTCATAGTCAAAATATCTCTTGGTTTCTTACTCGTGCTTCTCTAGACTCTTTTGAGTTTGTTAGCAGGACCTCAGCTATAGCCATAGGAGCACGACGTAGAGCCTGGCTCCAAGCTTCAGACTTGAGCAGATGGGCACAACAAAGACTGGCTAACACTCCTTGTACTGGAGAAAATCTCTTCAATAAAGGAGTCTTTACGTCAGGTTGCTCACTGCTCCACTGACTTCCCTGTCTCTGAGGCTAAGCCTTCTCCTTCCCCACTGGGTAAGAGATGCCCTACCAAACCTTCTTTCCCTAAAAGAAGAAGGTTTTATTCTTCTCCTGCCTCTCATACAGATGTTCCCAAACAAGGGAAACCTCGCCCTGGTCTGAAGAATCCAAACTCAAGCCAGGATCATTAACCCTTAATAGGGTTCTAATTGATCTCGTATAACATTCAGTTCACTGTTTTTTCATTTAAAACTCTACCCATGGATTCCTGTTTCCAGGACATCCACTTGCTTTTAGGTAGGCTGAGCTGTCAGGAGATTCATGTCTGTGGATCACAGGGTTTTCCTCCTCTTCCTACCATGAAGAGAGGTTTGCCAACTATCTCATGATAGTTTCCCTGTACCACCATGAATTTTTTCCTTCTACAGACTTACCATATAGCAAGTCTCCCTTCAGCTCCTATTTTTCTTTACCCTTGTTTCCAGGGCTTCCCCTGTACGTGTGGTACCATACAACTGGAAGGCTTTCTTAGCCTTTTAGTCTTCCTTTCCTTTCCAGTGTAGAGTTTTCTCTGGAGTAACCTCCCTGCTTTCATTGGGCAGCTCATCAGACATGATCAGGTTTTTCTCCTCTTGTTCTGTCTGTTCTCTCTGTTACTAACAGAAAGATTCTCTCTGCTGTTCTATTCAGCAGCTGCCCATGCAGGAGTTCCAGTGATTGGACTAATGGTATTTTTCTACCAGTTCCAGTCTTCTCTTCCACTACTTTCCTCTGGCCTTAGTAGTGCTTCCAAGATAGTACTCATCTATCTTGGATAATCCTTATCGCTTCTTTTCTGTCATCTCCAGATCTCTGGAGTTGGCAGCATAACTGAGGTGGCAGCTGGTTTCCTCCAGCAGCCACTTTTATTTCCCAATTCTCCTGCATAGTGCTCTCTGCAATCCTACTGAGAAGCTTTCCACTATGGGCCCTTGCTAGAGAGCATGGGGATTTTTTCTCTAATTACTATCCTATATGGTTGAAAAAGGCTTACTCAGTCATTCCTCATGACTGTAGGGGTTCTTTACACCCTTCTATTTCCTTTTAATAAAGGACATAGGCCTTCTCTATATGACAGTCTAAAGAGTTACCCAGTTTCTACAGGAAATATGCTCTTTTTCCTTGCAGCTTGTCCTCATGGTATCCTAATCCTTCATGGACAGCACATATTTACTTTAACAATGCATGATACCCCCCTCCCCCCTTGATCCTCAAGTGGGTCAACCTGGTATCTCATCCTATGCGTTTTTCTGTCCATTTACCATGCGAGAGTTCTATAAGACTCAGAACTTGCTGTTTACAGACTGATATTATCTTCTGTTTTTCACGCAACCATCCTGGTTATTTCACTGGATAACATTCTTGCCCCATCTTAGCCAGGGAGAATAGATTCTCTGTATATCTTCTCAAGTAGGTTCCACCTTCTTGTTATTAGATGAATCTTTCTCCTTCACATCTCCCATGTGAATGTTCTTATGGGCATATCTCTATCTGCTTAGTTGCAGACATTTATCTTTAGACATCTATATACATGTATGTATATATCTCTATATACTTCTCTATAGATATCTATGTCTGTAAGCTGCGTGTGCATATTCTATGTCCCTCCAGATCTCACTATGGACATATGTATATATATATACCCCTGTCTACATATATATATATATATATATATATATATATATATATATATCCCTATATATATGTGTATCTGTCGAGATACTTCCTTATAGGTAGATATGTATTTCCATACTTATCTCTCTAACTGTCTATGCTTATAAAAGGGTTTACCTTCCTATAGGTTCCAGACAGTGGGCTTGCATATCTTCATACTGTCCCTCAGTATGTCTGGGGTATTATGCACACAACCACTACTGTGGTACTGACAGCTCCTATTTTGACCCTAGGTCTAGGTATCCCTGAAGCTCCATGCTTCACTATCTTTCCTATCTCCCAACAGATAGGAAAGACAGGGTGGATCTTCAGTAGATCTGAAGTTTCAACCCTTCAGACATCTGTCCTCCTTGGGAATATGGGCTTTTTCCATACCCCTTCTTCCCTCCAGGACTGGGCTAGTTGTCCAAATCAGTCAGTCTTCCTCTTTTGCTCATAAATGTTACTACCTCTGTATCCAAAAGAGTTCCCAGCTTTTCCATAAAGCTTCCACTAAAGACCTGACGTTTTTGTACTACCCCAGTTGACACCTGGGTCACCTGTCAATTCCAGATTTGGACCTTCGCCTTCACTTCAGTGCGATCACCTTGAAGATTCCTCTACTGGAACTCCAGTAGACTCCATCAGCCTCTCTACTTCCTGCAATCCAGTAGGTGAGGTCCATATTGTGATTGTTCATGTCAATATTTTTTCATGGTAATTATCATACATACAAGGATTCCTTTCCTGTAGTCCTTAGGTTAGATGTTTTTCTACAGCTCCTCTCTTTTCAACTCCTACCCTCCATCCTCAGGATGCCTGGCCATATGAGGTGTAGCATGTTCCAATCCTCACCTTGCTAGGGCTCCAGGCATCTTAGCTTGGGAGTCCCCATATGTGAAGACTCATTCCTGCTTGTTCCTGGAGATAGCACAGTTACTTACCTGTAACAGGTGATCTCTGGGAACAGCAGGAATAAGTCTTCACAACCCACCCACCTCCCCTAGGAGTTGTATCTATCTATCTTCCTTTCCTCTTTCTCTCTTTTTGTCTCAACTATAAAACTCAACTGAGGAGAGACAGTTGGAAAGACGGGAAGGCAGCACACAGGCGCTGAGGGATGCTCCCAAAAGCTTTCTGATTGGACGCTGGGGAGCGTTCCCGCGCAGGCTCCGTCGGTACCGACGTACCCATATGTGAAGACTTATTCCTGCTGTTCCCAGAGATCACGTGTTACAGGTAAGTAACTGTGCTATCTCACCCTGCAGCGCTTACTTCAGCTCTGGGCTATTCGTATGGTCCCTTCAGGTGCATCTGGCTTCGGCCACTATTCCATCTACTTTGTAGTGCCCAAGAAGGATGGCAACTTCTACCCCATCCTGTACCTCAAGGAGGTCAGTCGCTGCCTCCATGTCCTGCGCTTCCAGATGGAGACACTCAGGTCCGTCATTCAGGCAGTGTTATCAGGAGAATTTCTCACTTTTCTGGATTTCACTGAAGCCTACTTTCACATTCCATGTTCATCCATACCTCGATGACTGGCTCATCCGGGCCAATTCACTTCCAGAGACGCAGGCAGCAGTAGAGCATGTGGTCATTTTCCTCGGCAAGCAATGATGGGTGATCAACCACACCAAGAGTCACCTTCAGCCAGTGCAGTCACTAGACTTGCTGGGAGCTCGTTTCAATATGGCAGCAGGCCGAGTCTCCCTCACCCAGGACAGGTTTTGGAAGCTTTGTACCCAACTCCACGTCTTTCAGCACAGCCAGTCTTCAACAGCCTAGGACTACCTGCAGATGCTCGGCACTATCATGGCCACCCTTGAGGTGGTTCCCTTGACCTGAGCATGCATGCGCCCGTTGCAGCACGCCCTCCTGTCCAGATGTTCGCCTTCCACCCAACAATATCAGACTCTTCTATTCCTTCAACCCATGGTGCGCCGCTGCCTCAAGTGGTAGCTGTGCCCGCAGAACCTCCTGCAAGGCATGCCTTTAGCCACTCCGCAATGGATCGCTGTCACCACAGATCCCAGTCTGGGGGGCGCACTGCCTTGGTCACACAGCATAGGGGGCTGGCCCATCAATCGCTGGCTCTCCTAACCTTTCACACTCTGCTGCAAGGTCATGCAGTGGTGTATCTCAACCGGCAGGGTGGAACCATGTGCCCAGTGGGGCCAAGGAGGTAACCCTCCTATTTCCCTGGGCAGAACACGATTTCCAGGCACTCAGCGCAACACATCGTGGGCATAGTAAATGTTCATGTGGCTTTCTTGAATTGCTACACTCTGGATCCTAGCGAGTGGGAGCTTGCTCCTTGGGCGTTTGCAACCATAGTATGCCATTGGGGATGCCCAACGCTAGACCTCATGGCCATGTTGATAAATGCCAGTGTCATTCTTCTTCAGCCAGTGCAAGGAACAGCACTCTCGAGGTGTGGATGCCCTGACGCAGCCTTGGCCCTGCGCTCATCTCCTGTACATCTTTCCCCCCCTCCTCCCCCCCCGTGGCCAATGATCAGCCACATTCTATGTTGGAAAGCGGCACATCCTGGCTGAGTAGTCCTGGTGGTGCTGGATTGGCCATGGTGACCTTGGTATGCCGACCTCATGTGTCTCCTAGGGGAGGCGCCCCTGCCCCTCGAGGCATACAGGGGTCTTCTCCGTCAGGATCCTGTCTGCCTGGATGACCCTGCTAAGTTATGGTCTGGCTTGAGCGGCGCAGTCTAGAGTGCAAAGGCTATTCGCCAATAGTGGTTGCAACCTTGCTTCAGGTGCACCAACCCTCAACCTTGCGGGCTTATGTTTGCATATAGTGCCTCTTCTCCTCCTGGTGCTCCCACAAGAGCATCTCTCCATGGTCGTGGAGGTCCCAATTGTCCTCTCCTTTCTCCAGGATATTTATTTTATTTTATTTCATTTATTTATTCATTTATTTAACTTTTCTTCTATACCGCGCTGTTCAGATCAGTGCGGTGTACATTCGAACATAACTTATTACAATGCAGCAAGCCAAATTGTAAATTACATGAACAGGGTAAATAACTTGGGTAAAACTGGGGAAACTATCTACATTTAATATACATTGGTGCATACGTTCCTAGATCTAGGTAATTTGGGTCAGGGAGAATCAAGCTGGCTATCCATTTTCTTGCTTGGTATGCTTGTTGGGGAGGCTTGGACGGGTAGATAGCGTGTTCGTTGCCTGCTTACCAGAGTTGGATTCAGGGTAGTATATTAGGAACAAATGATGTTTCAGCACTTTTCTGAATAGGGCCAGGTTTGTGATGGTTCGAATATCTATGGGGAGGGCATTCCATGCTCTAGGCGCATATATCATGAAGGCCCTGTTGGCCATTGCCTTTGTGCATTTTGTCATTACGTTAGGGACCTCTAATGTGTTCGTCATTGTGGATCTTCTGTTTCTATTATCCGGTATGCTGTGAATCAATTTGCTGATGGGCGTGGGGGGCTGATTATTTAGTGCTTTGAAGGTCAGGACTAGAATCTTGTAATGGATTCTGGCCTGTACAGGTAACCAGTGGAGTTTCTTCAAAACTGGCGTTGTGGTCCGTCCTTGATACTCCTACTAGAACTCTCGCAGCTGAGTTCATCGCAAGCTGGAGCGGACTTAGCGTTGCCTGTGGGAGTCCATGAAGGATTACGTTAGCGAAATCTAGATGTGGGATCACTAAGGCTTGGTAGATCATTCGGTAGTCAGCGAGGTCAAGCAGTGGTCATAGATGTCGTAATGTTCGTATCTTATTGTATACTGCTTTCACAGTATTTCTTATGTGTTTTCATGTCCAGCTGTTGGTCGAGTGTAATGCCTAGGTAGCGAATTGTGGATTTGGTTTTCAGCTCAGCATTGTTGACTTGTAATGAAGATGGTGGGGTAAAATCCTGGTTCCGGGTGATGAAAAGGACATCCGTTTTGCTGTGGTTGATCCGTAGGTTTTGCATGAGGAACCAATCTGCAACTGCTTCAAAACATCTTATTATTGGTGAGAAATCTGGCTGGTCAATCGTAAATGGTATGTATAGCAGGATATCGTCTGCATAGGCAAGACAATTGACGTTGAAAGCTTGGATCAAGGTACAGATGGGCTGCATATAGATGTTAAACATCATTGCAGATAGTGAGGATCCCTGTGGCACCCCTTGTTTTTGTAGAAATGGCTCTGAGGTCGTGGAGCCGGTCCTCACTTGTTGCCATCTGTTGGAGAGGTATGATTTGCACCAGTTTAGTGCCGTGCCTTGTATCCCTTTTTCTTCGAGGTACTTTATTAGTATCTCATGGCTCACCGAGTCAAAGGCCGCTGCGATGTCCATGAAGATGAGGAAAATCTTTGGTGAATGTTGTCAATTCCTGAGACTAGGTTATTGAAGAGGGTAGTGAGTAAGGTATCCACACTGTGTGCTTCCCTGAAACCGTGCTGGGATGGATCAGGCGGGGCTTCAATGTCGACATGTTGTTGGATTTGTCGCTGGACTACCTTTTTGATTATTTTGGCAAGCAGGGGGGATGCTAGAAATTGGTCTGTATTTATTTATTTTATTTATTTACATTCTCTTATATACCGCGCTATTCTGCATCAGTGCGGTTTACATTGAACAAACTGAAATTACATTGAACAGGGCATTATAACTTGGAGATAACTATTTTTACAGGGAACATGGGCTATGGAGGGTTAAGTGGCTTGCCCAAGACCACAAGGAGCACCTGTGGGACTTGAAACCCCAGTCCTTCCGGTCCAAGGTTGCTGTCCTCTAGTGGGATTTGAACCCCCGACCTTCCAGCCTGAAGTACCTTGCCCCAACCACTTAGGATTCAATCTTGGATGGGTACAGTCTGCTGTTTTTCAAGAGTGGTCTGATTGATGTGTGCTTTAAGCTCTGTGGAAAAGATCCCGTTGAGAGTGATTGATTCAGTATTTTGGTCAGAAATTGGCTTAGGTCACGCCGTAGCTCTTTTATCCAGAGAGCTGGACAAGGATCATTGGGTGCAGTGGTGAGGTTGATAGAGGCAATAGTGTCTTCAACCTCTTTGCTAGATATCTCATTGAATTTGAGCAGAGGTGCTGGCTGTGAGATTTTTTGCGGAATGGTGTGTTTTGTGGGGGTTGTGTTCTTGTCCGTCCGGATCATCTTTGATTGTAGATAGTTGGAGTAGTCCTGCGGCTGTGGCATGTGTGGTTGGTCTGATGCTGGGTCTCCTGTTAGGGTCTTTACAATGTTGAATAAGTCATGTGACTTGTTTATTGATCGCTTTAGTATGTCCGTATGGTATTGCTTCCTCTTCTCCATTATTTCCTCTCGGTGTGTTTTTAAGTATGAGGTGTATGCAAGTTGTGCTTCGGTGGATCGAGTTTGGCGCCAGTGTGTCTCAAGCTTGCGCAAGTGGAGGAGTGATGCTCGCAGTTCTATAGAGTACCATGGTGCTTGTTCTCGTTTCCTTGGTTTCTTACTCGTGGGTGGGAGGCAGGCGATGGCTTTGAGGCTGTCGTCCCAGTTAGATAACATCTCATCTGGATCGAGGGTTGTATTATTAAATAGAGGGAGGACTTCCTCCAGAATTTCTTCTCTGTGAAAGGGCCGAAAACGTTTTGCTGGTGTTCTGAGGAGGGTATTGGCTTTGTTGCTGTTCTGGTTACAGCGGATAGTAGGTATGTAGAATCTGAGCAAGCTATGGTTGGACCAAGGTACTGGCATTATAGATAGCGTCAGGCCTTGGGTTGTGTCAATCACTGTTTGTGGGGCGAAGATCAAATCTAGTTTTCTCCCACACACGTGAAGGGAAGTATCGACAAGTTGTTTGTAACCCAGCTCATCAAGTGCTTCAAGGAAAGCAGTCGCTTGGGCGTCTTGTAGGGAAGGCAGGTTGAAGTCACCTAGTAGCCAGTTCGGGGTTTGTGGATTGTTTGTGTTACAGGCGAGGTCAATTATTGTTGAGAGATGATCTGGTGATGGTGTCGGTGCTCGGTAAAGTAAGTTGATCGTGCAGTGGTCGTTTACTATGGTGATTGTATCCAGGTGGGTTGAGCTGGCGGCATTGCTCAGTTTAAACTGAAGTTCGGCCTTGGCAAGGATGAGTGCACCACCTCCCCTCTGGTTGGTCCTGTGGCAGGCGTAGGGTAAGAAGTCTGGAGGTAACACAATGAGGAGGTGGTTGCGTACGTTGTCACAGTCAGATAGCCAAGTTTCCGTGATCATTAGAATGTCCAGGTCATGAAGGGTTATCAGGTCGGTGACTACTGGCCATTTTGCACGTATTGATCTGGCATTTATGAGGGCACACTTCAGCAGACGTTGGTGTGGGTGTCTCTCTGTTTGGGACTTCTTAATATCTTGTAGTGGGATGTGTAGTAAGTGGGGGTGAAAAGCGTTGTTTTCTATTGGGGTGTGGCGAGGGTTTTCCGTCCATCTCCTCCCGTTGCTGCGGAGGATCGGGATGTAACTGGTGCATGGCTTGAAGGCGTGTGATGTGCTGGGAAGCCCAGAGGTAAGGAAAATACAGACCAATGAAAATATTGGGTGCATCCTGAGGTTGCTTCTGAGGTGTTCCAGTTGGGAATACTGGGTGATGATTGTTAGTGTGTGTATGACCCAACTCCTGGGTCTTGATGCAGCAAAGCTGAAGTAGGGCAGGCAAGCCTGCTACTATGCCTAGTGTTGGGTATTGCCTAGTAGGGAGGCAAGCTTGGATCCTAAGCCTAGTGTTGGGAACTGTTGGGATAGTAGCAGGATAGCTGTATGTTTGAAGTGGCAGCTTGCTGTTGAATACGAACACATGCGTCTGGGCAGTTGGGTTGTCAAGAGTTACTAAGTGCCTAGATAGCCTGGTGTGTCTGGGCAGTTGTATACCAAGGTAACTGGTTCTGCTCTAAGCACCGGGTAAGCCTTGATAGGGGTCTTGTCCTTAACTCCTTGAAAGTGCAAGTCGCAGCCTTGACATGCTTCCGTTGTCCGATATGGGGGCGTTCCCTCGCCTCTCATGCAGACGTCGCCAGGTTTCTGTTGTGAGTCCGCTCTTTGCGGCCCCCAGTATACCCGGTGGTGCCTGGTTGGAATCTCTCCTTGGTGCTGCGCGCCCTCACTCGTACTCCCTTCGAGCTGCTTCACGTCTCTTCCATTAGGGACCTTGCACTCAAGACCGTGTTTCTGGTTGTGGTCACCTCCGCCCCGGTGTGTCTCCGAGCTCTAAGCTCTGTCCTACTGGGACCCCTTTCTGTCATTTTCCTTGGAAGAGGTCACCATTTCTACAGTACCGGCCTTTTTGCCTAAGGTCCTTGCCAAGTTCCATCTCAATGAGTCAGTATCTTTGTATGCCTTCTTTCAAGAGAGGCCTTTCAGCTGCCAGTAGCTGTAGCCGGGTTTTGCGTCGTTATTTCAATGACCAATCCATTTTGTCTTTCTGGCCACCTCTTTGTGGTGTTCACCAGCCCCCGGAATGGGGTGGTCGTGTCCAAAGCAACGATAACACATAGGATCAAGTAGGCCATTGAATCAGCCTGTATTCTCCAGAGCAAGCCCATTTGACAGGACTACGGGCGCACTCCACGCATGCTCAGGATACTTCCTGGGCTGAAAGATTCCCCACTTGATATTTGCAGGGTGGCTACCAGGTCGTTCCTGTCTACCTTTGCACGTCGTCATTGCTTGGACCTGCAAGCCTGGGAAGCAGCTCAGTTTGGAGCCACTGTTTTGGCTGCAGCTATGTTTTCCCACCCTATGGTGATGTAGCTCTGGTACTCTGCACTAGTCTGGACTGGTCTAGCAGGATGGGCTGGAAAGTGAAATTTTACTTTTCTGGAATCCTGCTACGTCAGTCCAGGTCCCAATCTGGGCAGACTAGTTGGCCGCCTCCAAGAAATATTAAGGGACAAAGCGGCAGTATTTTGGTTTGTAAATGTGCCAGTCTCGTTCTTACATCCTCCAGTATGCTTGATGTGCATTCTTCTTGACCGGGAGCCTCGGCTGCTTCCGTTTTTAATGTTTTTAGTCTGGTACACTTGATCTTGAACAGTTTACCATCCTGGTGCTTGCTAGGAGTATACTGAAGCTGACCCCTAGGGGTAGGGGACTATATGCTAAGGGGGAGGTCTCAAAACCTCTGTGATATTTCTCTGTCTCGCCATCTACTGGCAGATGGGCACAACCCGCTAGTCTGGACTGGTCTGGCAGGATTCCAGGAAAGGAAATTAACAATAAGTAAAATTTCACCTTCCTGTATGTTCTCCAATTTCTAAAATTAAAAGACTAACCATTTATTTAAGATGTTCCAGAATGGTTTCTCAATTGCCAACTCAATATTGTATAAGTAGTGGCCTGAATAATTGCATGTTACTGTTCTCTCCACTTCCTGGCTTACAGAGCTGGATGCCTGGAGCTGTTGATGAGCTTTGTTCTAGATACTATGGCAAAGTGTTAAGGCAGTCTTCAATAAAGTTGGCCATACTCTGCCCTTCAAGTATTTATACATCAACTTCCAAAAAAGATTTTTAAAAGATCATTTCATATATTCATCTAATGATTATATTATATGGACAGTATTTCAGAGTGGTGGTTTACAGCTTGATATACATTAACATATATGTGAAATGATTTTTTGAAAAATCACCTTGGGAGTTGATAGATAACATTTGAAGGGAGTTGATAGATAGCATTTGAAGGACACACTGTATGGCCATTTTTATTGAAGAGAAAATTGTTGAAATCTTGTTGATTTACCCACTTATTTGAAATTGCATTGTGGATACAAGAGTAGAGCCACCATGATTGTGTTTGTAGTGTTAAGACAACCAAATCAATTTTGTGCGTTTCAAGTTCTAACTATGCTATATTTTGGTGTGGGGGGGTACCATGCAGATTCGATTTGATTTTCCTGATGCTTGACCCACAAGATGAAGCCTATGACAGGCGTCTTGCACATCATTTGGTTGCTCTTTACTACCAGAGTGAGGAGCAGGTGGAAGAAGAGCACGTGGATATGGCAGTATTGAAAGACTACATTGCATATGCCCGTACATACATTAATCCCAAGCTGAGTGAAGAAGCAAGCCAAGCCCTTATAGAGGTAATGTAACTGGCTGTGAGCTGCATTGCTTCATCACTTCTTTGACACTTCCTGAGAAGAGGACAGTGGCTACAGGCAGTAGCTCTTTAGAAGAGCAATTTTATTCTGGATAAAACAAATTAGTTGTACAGATATGAAGAATATATGGTTTTTGTACTAGTTCCTTGCAAAAATATGTCGTTAGGCCATTTTAAGTTTACTTTGATCCATGGGATGCTTTCAAAAAATGCTGCAAAGTGTTGATACTCTTTTAATGTAGGTGCTCATTGTGTTGAGTAGTCCCCAAGGGACAGCTGATGTCAGCCCTCCGGTTGAGCAGGCCAGTGGGCTTTCTCCCAAGTCTGCAGCTGCCTAGTTGAGGGCTCCAAGGGCAGATGAGATCCATCCCAGTGGGAGTTCAGGGCTATCTTCTTTTTGCCCTTCACGGTGCAAGTGTGTGAGGAAGTTGGTAATGGGTAGCTGTTTGGCCTTTTTGGTATTGCAGAATCCTGCAGGAGGGGTTCTTCTGGAGACCTGGAACCTTTGGGCTTACCTTTAGCCATTTCTTCAGCTTCAGCGCCCAGGGCTTCCCCCCCCCCCCCTCCTTTGTCAGGAGCTTTGTCTCAGAAGAAGCTCCATCTCTAAAGAGGGTTAGTCCTGACCCCAACTGGTGCTGATGCCTTGGCCCCAAGGATGGGGAGCTCTCCTTGGTAGAGGAGGATGACTCCTTGATGATGCAGCTTTTTAGGAAGGAAGAGCAATCTCTTAATGCTCAGATCTCCACTATGCTTCAGATCTCAGAGGTGGTACTAGAGGTGAAATCTGCCACAAACTGTGTATTAGAATGTCTCCTAAAGCCCCCCAGAGCTTTTCTCCTCCCCCAGGCAGGTGGCTAGATCATGGCAGAGTGGGAATCCCTGGATAGTGTCCTGACAGGAGAGGGTAAGTTCATGGGCAAGCTGTATGCTCTCCTACAAGAGAATATGGAGGGATGACTGTGCTTTCCTAAGGTGGTTTCCTTGATCATAACTGTGACTCAGTGGGCTACAATGCTGGTGGAGGGTAGAGCCACCCTATTTGACTAACAGGATTGCAAAATTGAGGTGCTGCAGCCCCCACCCTGGGTATTCAGCCTGTGATGTTCGGCAATTTCGTGGGTAGAACTTATTTAGTGCCGTAACTGCTTGAGGACTTTGATTTAATCCACTTAGAGTCGGTGGCAGCATTCCTGGCAAATACCTTGTACGGAACCAGGGGGGGGGCAATCCGTTGGCCAGACGGATTGCCATCCCTCCTCTTCCATGCAAGAGGGGAAAAAGCAAACGAAAACGTTACATACACATACAGGGAGAGCTTACCACGTCTTCCCAATAAATCACACCTCATGCATTTTATCCTCGTACCTGGCACAAAATTCTCACAGATTCTTCTTACAAATATCTTTTTATTATTCCCTATTTTACAGAAACAGAAAGCTAAGAACAACCTGTTATGATCTTAGTCATTTGACAGCAAGGACAGTACCGGTGACTACTGCTGACTGAAGGTGGCATGGATTGCATCATTAGTCCGCAGATGCGGTTTCCAAAGCCCATCTGATTGATTTGCCCTTTAAGGGCAAAACCTGTCTTTGATGAGAATCCTGAGAAGCTTGTTAAGGATTTAGGTAAGCCTAAACCTTAGACGCTTTCCAAAGAATAAGCCTAGAGGGTCATCTAGGAGC
The DNA here is from genome assembly GCA_033557465.1 of Ichthyophis bannanicus. NCBI lineage: Eukaryota > Metazoa > Chordata > Amphibia > Gymnophiona > Ichthyophiidae > Ichthyophis > Ichthyophis bannanicus. The sequence continues at coordinate 1,459,248,074 of CM066031.1, forward strand.
TCTTTATCTAGAGTCTCATCTTCAGGACTCTAGATGGTCCAGCCTGCGAAGGTTTCTAGGGAAGTCCAAAGAGGTACCATCCCTGGCTCTGGTGCTTCCTACACCATGCATTGATGGGCTGCGGGCCCACCTCAGGTGACCCCAATGGGAGGTAGTCTCTGCTTACGTTATCCAGTGTGGACCTAGATCACGACAGACCAATGGATTCTGGTTACATTGTAGCTTCATTGTGTGTCCCCTAGTCTTTCTACTTTTTGATAGTGTAAACAGCCGATCTATTTTTACTCATTCCACTCCATTCATTAATTTATAGACCTCTTTCATATCTCCCCTCAGCTGTTTTCCAAGTTGACGAGCCCTAACCTTTTAAGCCTTTCCTCATAGGGGTATCTTTCCATCCTCTTTACCATTTTGGTGCCTCTTCTCTCTACCTTTTCTAATTCCGCCATATACTTTTTAAGATACGGCAACCAGAATTGCGCACAATATTCAAGGTGCGATCGCACCATAGAACAGTACAGAGGCATTATAATATTCTTTGTTTTTTTTCTCCATTCCTTTCCTTATGATGCCTAGCATTCTATTTGCTTCTTGGACACTGCTGCACACTGGGCAGAGGGTTTCCACATGTAATCCACGATGACGCCTAAATCTTTTTCCTGAGTGGTGGATCCTAATGTGGAACTTTAGATTGTGTAATCATAATTTGGGTTCTTTCCTAGGTGCATAACTTTACACTTGTCCACATTAAATTTCATCTGCCATTTGAATGTCCAGTCTTCCAATTTATCAAGGTTCTCTTGCAATTTTTCACAATCCTCGTGGGTTTTAACAACTTGAAATAGTTTTGTGTGTTCTGCAGATTTGATCACCTCACTCATTATTCCCATTTCCAAGTCATTTATGAATATGTTAAAAAGCAGCAAACCTAGCACAGATCCCTGTACTACTCCAGTACTCCTCTTTCTCCATTGGGAAAATTGGCCATTCAGTCCTACCCTCTGCTTTTTATCTTTTAACTAGTTCCTGATCCACAATAGTACACTGCCTCCTATCCTATGACTCTTTAACTTTGCCAAGAGTCTCTCATGAGGGACCTTGTCAAAGGCTTTCTGAAAATCCAGATAAACTATATCGACTGGCTCATCTTTGTAGCTGTTTATTCACACCTTCAAAAAAATAATAGATTAGTAAGACAAGACCTTCCTTGGCTACAGCCATGTTGGCTTTCTCCCATTAAACCATGACTACATGTTCAGTAATTTTGTTCTTTATAATGGTTTCTACTATTTTACCCAGTACTGATGTCAGGCTCACTGGCCTGTAGTTTTCCGGATCACCCCTGAAATCCTTTTTAAAAAATGGTGTTACATTGGCCAGATACTACAGATGATTTTAATGATAATTCACAGATTAATAATAGGTCTGCAATCTCATATTTCAGTTCTTTCAACACCCTCTGGTGTATACCATCCGGTCCAGGTGATTTGCTACTGTTTAGTTTATCAAATAGGTGTAATATATTTTCATGGTTTATCAATTATTTCTTTCAGTTCTTCCGATGCATCACCTTTAAATACCATTTCCTGAAAGATGCTTTTTTGGCTTCAACAGCCTATCTGATCTCACCTTTTATACCATGCTGGCAGTTTTTTGGACTTCCTGCCACCTTTCTTAAAGTGTGGAATACAGCTGGTATGGGCTTCCAAGATAGTATTTTTAAATAATGCCCATGCTTGATGTAAATCTTTAACCTTTCCAACTGCTCCTTTTAGTTTTTTCTTGTTTTCTTCATTTTATCATGGTCTCCCTTTTGAAAGTTAAAAGGCAATACTGTGTTTTTCCTTGCCGTCCTTTCTCCATTTATGAAATCAAACGCGATCATGCTATGAACACTATTGCCAAGTGGCCCCAACACCTTTATCTCTTGCACCAGATCTTGTGTATCACTAAGGACTAGGTCCAAAATAACTTCCCGTCTTGTCTGTTCATTGAACAGCTGCTCCAAGAAGCAATCATTTAGTTCAAATAGAAACTTTATCTCCCTAGCATGTTCTGCTGTGAAACTGTCCCATTCGCTACCCCCATTTTAATTACTATATTGTAACGTTTGTTAGCTTCCCTGATTTCTTTGAGCATTTCATTATCCATTTGTTCATTCTGGCCAGGCTGTCGGTAAATTACATGGAATTGCAATCCATAGAGATTCTACTGTGTATTTTGTTTCCTACAACACTTTAATCTTGTGTGACTCAGTGCCCTCTCTAACATAGAGCGCATCCCCTCCACCAATTTGATCTGCTCTATCATTACACCTAAATTTTGGCCTCCAGAACCTCCCTATGTATCAAGACAGCAGACCCCTCCCCAGCGCTGTCTAACACCTTGTCTAGGTGGCGTGTGAGGTCTGCTACCTTCACACTAGGCAGGCATGTTACCAGGTGATCCTCACGTCCACCAGCCACCCAGCTATCTACATGCCTATTGATCGAATCACCAACTATAACAGCCATCCTACCCCTCCCCTCATGGACATATAGCCCTGGAGAAACCTCCTCATTGTGTGAGGGTTTTACATCACCTAGAGGATAGGTCCTAGCTACAGGATCACTTCCTGCCACACCAGGATGATGCTCTCCTGTCACGTGACTTCTCTCCTCCATGGCAACAGGGAGGTTGCCAGATTGCAGGTGGGACTTCAGTACTACGTCCCTGTAAGTCCATCTGTATGCTTCTGTCTTCATTATGTCCTCCAAGTCTGCTACTCTAGCCTCCAGAGATCAGACTCGTTTCCTGGGAGCAAAGATCTCCTTATACTTAGTGCACACATAAGACCCCTCACCAACTGGGAGAAAATCATACATATGACACTCCATGCAAACAAAACTGGAAAACCTTCATCTCGCTGCTGGACTGCTGAGTTGGGGTGGCAGGGAGGGAAAGAAGACTTACAAGATGGCTTGCTACACGGTGCCCTGACCTGTGCTTCTAAGGTAAAGTCTTACCGATTTCCTGGATGATTCACACAGCCCTTGGTTTGATAGAGGGGGCCTTTCAAATTGCCCCTTTGATCTGTCACTTGCCTTTAACACCTATTTAAGACAACTTCACAGATCTTTTGCTTTCTAACTGGACGGCCTCTTTGTAAAGATCACTAGAAACAAGCTTAGTTCTTTGTACTCGGAGTCTTTATTCTACTTGCATGCTAAGCTATACTTAGATTTGATTTAAATAAAAAAAGCTCTCGTATTTCAGTAACTATTTACTCTGTTTTTCTTTCTGTGCTAAGCTGTATTCTAATTTGATTTAAATTAAAAGCTGTCTGGTGGTACTAAAATCTGATTGACTCAGCAAACACACTGAATTCTAAAATACACAGCTTTATCTGCTTTATCCCAAAGATTACCCTTTTCCCCCAAGATTTAGAATATATTCCAGAAGATACAACTGGAAATAGATCTGCATTTGTAAGTAGTTATTAGTCCCTCTGGGTAGTCCTTCAGGACTCAAATATTTCTCTGGAGAATGTGTGTATCTATCCCATTACCTCTCACATGCAAACCAAGCACTCTGCCATTTGAGTGAATTCCCCTGACATTTGGATCAGGTTTCTTTAGGGGATGGTTTTGCGGGGGTGCAGGATTGAAATTTGGTTATTGCAGCTGTTGAAAGGTCATCCACTATTGTGGTTCTTCGGATCGTATGGAGTCTGGGTGGGAGGAGTGTGGGAGGGGTTGGAGGGGCTGTTAATAATGCTGATATTTGGTTTCTCTAAGGGCTGATGCATTCTTTTGAATTAGATGTAGACCTAGAGGTCTTTTGGTGGTGTAGGATGGTGAGTTGGAGTTTTTAGATGTTGGGTTGGGGGTATTAAAAGGTGAAAGGGATGGGAGAATAAGATAAGTCAGACCTGTTTTAGGAGAATGGTACAAAGCTTGATATTTGTAGTTCTGGTGGAGGAGGAGTTATGCATAACTGTGAGGGATAGTACTATGAGGGGGATGAGTGAATGAGGTGGTTTCTTGCAATGCTGCATGCACTAGTTTCCCTATAAAGAGTAGGAAGATTTTTATCTTGCATGTTTAGGCAGTATGCTGCCATCGTTTTGTTGCAGGAGCCTCATCTTGGTCCAGTGGGGCATGGGAAATTAGTGAGGGATTGGGTGGGTCATTATCATGCGGCCTCAGGCCTTGTAACCAGGAGAGCAGGGGTGGTGATATTGATTCATCATGCAGGAATTGTGTCTGTCTTCAATATGTACAGCACTGCATGTGCCTTGTTGCGCAATACAAAGTAGTAGGAGTAGTAGTAGTAGTAGTAGTAGTAGGATGACTTGGTCGCCATCTTGGTGGAAACCAGAAACCTCTTTACCAGAGGTATTGAGGATCTTGCAGGAGTTTACCCAAGTATTGGGACTTTTAGTCAATTGGGTTAAGTCTCTGGCCCTGGATGTTAGTTGGCATGCTAGATAGAATTGGAGGGAGGTTTCCCATTGAAGTGGGCTCAAGGGGCCTTGACATACTTCGGTTTATTGATCCGTTGGGAGTTGGGGCAGTTGTATGCTCTGAATGTAGGCCCACTTTTAGTGGATAGTGCAGAGACTGCTGTCTTTTAACGGGCAGCGTCCATTTGATCAAAATGATTTTAATTACTAAATGGCTTTATGTTCTACAAAACCTGCCCTATCATAATGAAATCAGATTTACTGTAGTGGGATAGGATGGTTAGGGGGTTTTGTAGAGAGGATGGAGGGACTGGGGCCTCGCTTTAGCTTTTGCGAAAGGCGGCACAGCATGGTAGCCTGGGCCTGCCTGACTTGAGGCTATTTAATGTTAGTTGGTTTTGTTTTAACAATGACTTCCTTTGCCAATGCAAAGTTGGAGGCACAATTAGTCCATCCTTAACATTTGCCCTATGTGATCCATTGTCAGGTATCTTGCTGCTGTGGTGGTGACTGTGAGTCTTCTGATCTGTGCTATGTGTGATGTGCTATGTGGGATTTGGAGTAATAAGAAATTTGGAGAGATGCTGGCAGGACCGTACTGAGCCCTGTGCAAGCGGTACGGCCACACAGGGCGCAAAGACTTAAGGAGCGCATTTCGGCTCTCTGCCGTTGCCTGCCGCCGCCACTTTAGCAGCAGCAGGCTGCGGCAGAGAGCCGAAACGCGCCCCTTAAGTCTTCTCGCCAGCACACTAAGCAGGTCTGGTCTCTCCGGGAGGATCCAGACCTGTTTAGTGTGCCGGCGAGTTGCACATCGGGTGCGCGCCTCTTATCTCCCTCCCTCATAAAGCAGCTAGATGGAGGTGCAGGAGGGGGGGGCGCGCACGCCCGATATGCAACTCGCACAGGGCGCTTTTCATCGTCGGTACGGCCCTGGATGCTGGAGTAATCGAGGTTTCTACAGGTCTGTGGAAATGGGGCCTTCTTACAGGGATGGAGAAACAGATTTTCTGAGAATGGACCCAGGCAAGGCTTGGAGGACGGGACATTTTCTTTTTGAGGAGGATGGCTAAGTAGTTCACTCATTTCAAACATTGAAACAAAAATATGGATGAAGATTGCAGGCATTAGTTGTTTGCAGGTCCGCCACTTTATTGAATCTGCCATGCACAGTAATGCCAGTGTTCTTATGGAAGGAAAATTGATCCATATTAAAATGAAAGAAAGATAACCAAGAAATCAATCCCATTTTAAGTAAGAGTCTTTTGATGGAAAGTAGTGGGGAATTTCCAGATGGATTGGTACAGAGCTGGAACCAATGGCTGAGAACAGAGTTAGATGGGGATGGCATGTGTGGCAGGGTTGTTGGTGTAGTGATGTGGTGCAGTGTATGGAATGGAGAGAGCTGCATTTTAAAGTAATGCTTATACATCCAGTCTAGACCCATAGAGTGCAAGTGTTAGATTTGGAGGATCGTGCAATGTTTTTGCATTGTGTGTGGGAGTGTCCGGTGATTGTATGTCAAAAAATGTATGTGCCTGCTCTTTTGAGTGCTAACTTGGAGCCAAAACTTGCAATATGCTTGTTTGGATATGTGGGATGGGCTTTCCTTGGGTAGCAATGTGCAAATGCTGTTTGTGCGGAAGGCTTATCTGATTGGCAAGCGTGCAATCCTGAATCATGCAGGGACAGGGAATTACAATCGGGTACTATAGGTAACTTGCCTTGAACTATTACTGGAAAGGCGTGAGCTAAATACAAAATAAATAATGTAGCATCACTTCTTGCAGGGGTTGGCCACATTTTGCTGAATTCGGATTACAAGGGGTTTGGTATTACAGTAAAAAAAAGGGGAGAGGAGGTGGTGAGGTTATGGAGGGCTAGACTGCAGTGCTAATGGATAATATTTATGGTGTATCCATTTTGTGTAACTATGGTCGGTCTTGGGTGTATGTTGCATGTTGCATATGACTCTGAAATGAGTCATGCTGTTGTAATGTTTTTCTCTTTGAAAATTAAGGAAACTGAATTAAATCAACAAGCATGGAGGTACCAAGAGCCCCAGTAGCTCAGAAGATGAAACTGCTTTCTTGCTGGGTGAAGCGCATCATCACCATAAGCACAGCGGCACACATCTTGGCTGTGGAGAACATGGTGGTGGATTTTCTCAGCTGGTACACCCTGGATCCAGGGGAATGGAAGCTGAAGGCTGCCGCCTTATTTCAGATTGTGATCAGCAGGAGGACACTGACCATGGACTTGTTGGTGACAAACAATTCTAAGTTAGGATAGTTTTTCAGCTGGAGCAAGGAATAGGGTTCCAGCAATTCTAGATGTTCTGGTGCAGGGGTGACCAGAGTGCCTTCTCTGTTTCCCCCCTTGGCTGTTCATAGATCGCTTCTTCAGAAGGATAGATGATCATCCAGGCTGGGTAATTCTGGTGGCACCAAACTAGCCTTGATAAGTCTGGTATATAGTTCTATCTGTTACCTGGGAAGCTTCTTCCCTTTTTCCATGGTAGAGGGCCACATGTGTTGTGGTGGATTCTTATGAACAATCTGGCTCTATTTTATCTTATCATAAATGACCTGGAAAAGGGAATAACGAGTAAGGTTATCAAATTTGCAGATGACAAAAAACTATTTAAAGTTGTTAAAACCCAAGAGGATTGTGGAAAATTACAAGAGGATCTTGATAAATTGGAAGACTGGGCATCAAAATGGCAAATGAAATTTAATGTGGACAAGTGCAAAGTTATGTACCTAGGGAAGAACAACCCAAACTATGGTTACACGATGCAAGGTTCCACATTAGGAACCACCACCCAGGAAAAAGATTTAGGCGTCATCGTGGATAACATGTTAAAACCCTCGGCCCAGTGTGCAGTGGCGGCCAAGAGAGCAAATAGAATGCTAGGTATCATAAGGAAAGGAATGGAAAATAAAACAAAGGATATTATAATGCCTCTGTATCATTCCATGGTGAGACCACACCTTGAATATTGTGTGCAATTCTGGTCGCCGTATCTTAAAAAGGATATAGCGTTATTAGAAAAGGTTCAGAGAAGAGCCACCAAAATGGTAAAGGGGATGGAAGGATACCCCTATGAAGAAAGGCTAAAAAGGTTAGGGCTCTTTAACCTGGAAAAGAGACGGCTGAAGGGAGATATGATAGAAGTCTATAAATTAATGAACAGAGTGGAACAGGTAAACGTTCAATTTGTTTGTTATCAGAATATAGAAAGACTAGGGGACATGCAATGAAGCTACAGGGTAAACTATTTAAGACTAATAAAAGAAAATATTTTTTCACTCAACGTGTAATCGAACTCTGGAATTTGTTACCGGAGGATGTAGTAAAGGCTGTTAGTGTAGCTGGGCTTATAAAAGGTCTGGACAAGTTCCTGGAGGAAAGGTCCATAAACTATTATTAAGAAGGGACCCAGGATATCAATGCTTGACCCAATACAAGCATTGTGGAACCTGTGTCTTTTGGGGAAACTGCTAGGTACGTATGACCTAGATTGGCCATTGTTGGAAACAGGATACTGGGCTTGATGGAGCTTGGTCTGACCCAGTATGGCATATCTTATGTTCTTCTGGTCTGGCCCTTGAAAGCTGTCGCTTGTGCCAGGAATGTATTCTGTACCCCAAAACAATATATCACTGTGTAATCCCAAATTAAAATTGTCAATCTTTTTGTCGGGCAAAGCTGAGGGAGGATAATACCTCAATGTATCCCCACCAGACAAACAATGCCCATTTTATTCATCCAAAATGTGTCTAAGACATTATTTAGTTAAACGTTCATGCCATAAATATTGCACTTATGTGCATCGGAATCCAAATCAATCATAGGCATGATGTGCACGTTTCGGGGTACTCCAACCCCTGTATCAAGTGCTCCGTGATTTCTTGCGACTGCCGAAAAACGCCAGTGTAGCTAGCAAGTCAAATAAGGCACTGCCATTCTCAGGATTGGCTAACCATAATCTGCCTGTCATCTTAGAACACACCAATCACAATGGGAATTCCCACAGTACAGGGAAAGCCCATATATGGATGGTATAGGTGGTGCAGCGTCAGAGTAAAACTGTCCAATCAATTTCACGGTTCATGCCCATTGGGTGAACAGAACTTAAATCAAAGATCCAATGTTGTTCAAGCCAACGCAAACGAGCTGTACGATCACCCCCTCTAGGATCCTTTGGAACGTGATCAATAACAGTCCAATCAAGTTGATAAAAGGAATGGTGACACAGAAGGCAATGGTGAACAACTGGCGCCGAGAGAACTTGCCGGCGAACTCGCGATGCATGTTCGCCCAATCGTACCCTAATGGCACGGGTAGTACTCCCTACATATATAAGCAGACAGGTACATTGTAAAAAAAATATATCACAAAAGAAGAATCGCAAGTAGTCGGCCAGCGACGATGATATGTCCGACCAGTTTTCAAATCAGTCCACGTGTTACCGGATAAAGCGGTCGTGCAATAATTGCACTTATTGCAAGGAAAATGACCCTGAGAAGTCCCATCGGGGTGAAGCAGTCTATCCTGCACTACTGTGGATTTTATCAAAAGATCCCGTAGGTTAGCTCCCCGTGAATAAACCAACCTCAGTGGTTTATTGAAACAAGAATGTAAAGATAGCACACTCCAATGCCTTTTTAATATATGTATCACCTCAGAAGAGTGACTCATGTAGGGTAAGACCCCCACTTTCATATCCTCAGCCGAAGCAGCCCGTGGAGCTAATAGCCACTTGCGATGAGTATATAATGCACGACGGTAGGCGCGAGAGACTATATTTAAAGGGTAACCCCTAGACAATAGTTGCGCTGACAGTTCCTGTGCATGGTGTTTAAAATCTACTATTGACGAACAGAGTCGGCGGATCCGTAAAAACTGGCCATACGGTAAACCCCTACGAAGAGGTCCTGGATGAAAACTCTGAAACTTTAACAATTACGCTGAATGGGTTTACGATGTAAGGTTGTAGATAAAGAACTCCCTGTCTGATATACTATCATGTCCAAAAACTCCAATTGTTCAGGATCAGTGTGGGCTGTGAACTTAATATTAGGTTTCAATGTATTCAGCCACCCACAAACTCATGTAAAGAAGCTAAATCAGATGTCCAGACGAAAAAGATGTCATCTAGAAACCTTTACCACAATGCCACATGTACGAAAAATGATGACAAATATATGTATTGTTCTTCTAGAGCTGCCATATATAGTGTGGCAATCGAAGGAGCAACCGTGGCTTCCATTGCAATACCGAAAACCTGTTGAAAAAAATTCCCTTCAAATAAAAAATAATTTTGAGTGAGAACCAATGTAATCCGATCCATCAAAAAAGCTCTCGGTAATCGTGAGGGTGCCCCAGAAAACTGAGTTTGAAGTAATTGCAAAGCCCCCTGTTGGTCAGTATTTGTGTATAAGGCAGTGACATCCAGAGTCACTAAAAATAACTCTGATGGTAAAGATGATAAATCAAGAAAAGTCAAAAAATGTGTGGAGTCCCTAATAAAAGAACGTACCCCGGCCGCTTCCTCCTTCAAAAAATCTCGCAAAATTTAGACAAGGGCTCCAATACTGAGCCACGACATGAGACGATAGGTCTTCCAGGAGGATTTTGTAGTGATTTGTATATCTTTGGTACCATATATATAACCGGTATCTTAGGATTCATTACCAACAAGAATCTAAACTCTGGACTTGATCCATCTTTTGGAAAGTGCCTCTGATACTAAACATCGAATATCCACCTGTAAAACTACAGTGGGATCACTATCCATGTGGCATTGTGGAAAAGGTTTCTAGATGACATCTTTTTCGTCTGGACATCTGATTTAGCTTCTTTACATGAGTTTGTGGGGTGGCTGAATACATTGAAACCTAACATTAAATTCACAGCCCACATTGATCCTGAACAACTGGAGTTTTTGGACATGATAGTATATCGGACAGGGAGTAAACAACTTCCTTTGGAGGCAGGACAGTGCTGCACGGAGCGCGTCGAGAGATAGGAAGGCTCCGCAACGGTTTTACAGGCATAGCCACGGTTCCCTAAGCGGCAGGGAGCCGCGGCCACATTAGAAGGGAAGCGGTGAGTTTGCCGCTGCCAAGAAGCGGACTCGGCAGCGGCAGCAACTTGTGCGCTTTTTTTTTTTTTTTTTAACGACGGAGTGAGGCGACCCTTGCTAAATCCTGTGGCAACCCCCATGGGGGTCGCGACCCACAGGTTGAGAACCTCTGATCTAGTGGTTTCAAAAAATGTTTGTCCTGACCATTTACCATCGGATTGTCTTCTTTGTAGAAAGATGACCAAGAGAGGCCTGCAGAACAGAGCTGCAAAACTCGGCACCCTCTTTGCCTCGGATGCAGTGTCTGTTGCATCGACATCGTCCAGGGCTTCATCTTCTTCCCATGGATCTCAGGTAACCAAACCCAGGTTTTCCAAGACTGGCCGGTCCTCAAAGGGTAGATCTCCTTCTAAGCATCGAGATGCTACTAGCGTTGCCCTTGAGGAAAACACACCAGCCAGACATTCCCGGCAGGAGGCTCCGGCCTCCAAAGCATTAGCGGGGTTCCAGGATGTTCCCAAAGTTTCCACCTCCAGAGAACTCTTTGTGCCGTGGCCTGCTCCGCTGGTACCAACATCCAGGCATCAGCAGGCTCCATGGATCAACGTATCCTGGCTATCAAGCATAGTCTTGCGGCTTTATTAGCAGCCTCGGTACCGCTAAAACTGTTTCAATCGACGCATCAACCGATGCGCCTCTCTCTATGCTTCCTCCCATGCCGGCCCTGGAATCAGTCTCTGGCATCGAGGGTCCGGTATTGAGGCAGTCAGATGCCAACTTCGATCGATACCATCGACAAGCAATACGAGGGCATCCAGTCTGACAATACTTCGAATCCTCCTATTCCGATGATTCTGTCGGTACTGGGGTGGTTCTTCCAGAGGATCCCTCTCCTTCAGCACAGCATCAGATGTCTCCCCCAGAGGACATGTCCTTTCAGGACCATACGTGATGTAGCAAGGGGACTCTCGATCACCGTGACCCCTGAGAAGGAACCGAGAGCTGAAGAGTTGGAAATTCTTCAGTATCTGGCAGCCCCTAAGGAGGCTGCTACCCTTCCCATTCACTGAATTTTGCATGATCTCATGCTTAGGATGAGATCATGCAAAATTCTCGGAGACTCGATACAATATACTGGGTACCGCAATGTCTCGGTTTCCAAAAAACACAATTACCACACCATTCCATGGTAGTGGAATCAGCAGTACGTAGGATCAAGAGTGCTAAGATGAATTCATGCAACCCACCAGGTCGTGAATCGAGAATGCTCGATGCCTTTGGGCATCTATGCTTTCAGTCCTCGATGCTATCAGCTAGAATAAGTTCTTACATACTTTATATGGGTATGTTTCTTCGGGAGGTTACAATTGTTATATGTAACTGTTTCATTATTTATTGTTATTGTTAACTACACCTGTTATATGTAACTGTTTCCTGTTCTATGTAAACTGCATTGTGTAGTAGTTCAAAAGTTCTCTGTAAACTGCTCTGATTTTAAAGACAAAGCGGTATATAAAAACAAATAACTAAATAAAGAGATTTGGAACTCATGGCTCCACTTCTTCCCAATGACAAGAGTGCTGACTTTCTCACTCTGGTCAAACATGCCCAGAATGTTTCTAAGTTCATGAACCGTGCAACCTTTGATTGCTTTGAGTGCATTAGCAGAACCTCTTTTATCTCCATAGGTGCTGTCAGACGGCTGCCTAGGGTGAGAACTTACACAATCTTGACGATGCATATATTCATATGATTCTAGCAAGGTATTGTGGGTATTGTAGTTCATTCACTCCCAAACACAGCTGATGACAATAATTTGAGTTGTGAAACCAAGTGGTAAGATCAATAAAATACTTCTTTTATTGATGGGGTTTAATTCACCCAGCACATGTATGCTTGATAGCACTATAAATGAGGTTACTTGCTTGCAGTGTTTAAAATGGATAACAAAAAGTCACAAAGTAAACCAGAAAACAACCTTCAGCTTGTCAGGCAATTAGCTAATGTTTTCTTAGCAAGTAATTACCAAATACAAAGGCACAAAGTAAAGAATAAACTTTGCTGGTTAGGTTAACTTCTGCTTATTTTCCACGCCGATCTCAGCAGTGATTCTCCCTTGCTCACACACACAATCAGGTGCAGCCCTAATTACTATCAATGGACCAGCTGAAAGCCTTTAGCTGGCTGGCTGCTACTGTGTGAGCCCAAATCCTGCTTTAAGAGCTGTTTGCAGTGGAAATAAAGAACAAAGTTAGGTTTCTTTGTGATGGCTGATGTGTTTGCTCACAGAAAGCTAGCATTTAGATAGAGAATAGTCCATATAAATAGTTTCATCTGCTGTATCTCCCCCTTCATCAACAATCATAGGGTCAATATCATACATTGGCACAGATGAGTCTTTCATTAAGGCACTATCATGAGAATGCTTATTCCCTTGCTGCCATTCTCTATTATAGATAGGGTCTGGATCAGTGTTCATACCTGAGCCTCTCCTGCTATCATTATTTCTCTCTGTATAGCCTGGCCAATATGTAATCCAATTCTGATGTCCAGCCTTCCAATCTTGATCCCTGGACACTGGATCTTCTCTCACATACCTTCTGGCTTTGGTCTGAAAGTCCCTTCCACATGCAGTCTTCTCTCTTCCAGGTAGCCACTGGTGATTCCTATCTCTGCCAATCCAGTCCAATGGACTCTGCTGGCATTTGGAATACCTCCCAGTATGAGTACTGCCTTGGAATCTCCCAGACCTTCCAATGGCCTTTCTTCTCTTCCTTCCAGAGAGTTTCCTTCTCTCTCTATCTGCTTGGCTTGGCTTCTGTTTCTCCAGGTGATACTGGTGCTTGTAGCCGTTGCTGTCTCTGTATCTCTTCCTCCCTCTGTAGCTTTTGCTGAAGCTCTCCCTGAAGCTGTTCTTGAAACTGTTGCTGAAACTGTTATCTGAAGAATAATCTCTATTCTTATCCTGTTCTACTGTGTGCTGCTCCCTAACACAGCGCAGCTGTCTTGAATCAGGTCCTGCCCTTTGAGATGAGTGCTTAGGGATTACCTCATAGCTCTCTTGATTGCACACACATTTTCTTACTTCAGCCTCCCTCATGGCTGCTGGAAACCTGGTGCATTCTGGGACTGGTAGTCTTTTATGTGAAAACTCTGTTTTCTTGCTTCTACCAGAACTGACAGGTTGCTTGTTCAGAGTCACATCATCTTTTCTATAGCTCCTACCTGAGCTATGATAAGCTTCCTTATCACAGTGCACATCGCATCTGATTTAGAACAATGGGTGCGAGACAAGCTAGGGAATATTCCTTGCACAGGAGAAAACCTCTTTGCCAAGGATTGGCAGGACAAAGCTAATCAGCTTGAGTCCGAAAACACCACCTTGAACAGATTATCAAGGACCACAGCCAACCCAGCTAAGAAAAAGACAGTTAAGAAACCCTTTTTCAACAAGAAAAAGAAATTCTATCCATCTTACACCCATGCTGTCCACTGCCCAGTTCATGCTCCCCAAAAAGGGCAGCAGCAACCCAGACAGCAGAGGAAGGCCCAAGTCCCCAGAGCTCAACCAGCTCAGCAGACACAGCCTCCTCAGGGGCTTTGACTCCTTCCAAGAGAACTTAGTCATCCTGCTCCTGAAGGGTCCAGAGCCTCTCACCATCCCAGGCAGACTGTCATTTCGCCGCAAGATGGCAACAGATAACATCAGAGCACTGGACTCTCTCTATTGTAACAGAGGGGTACAAACTCCATTTTCCTCCCACCATCACAAGACAGTTCAATTCTCGGGGCCCCTTCACCACTCTCTTGTGTCAAGAGGTCACCTCACTACTTGCTCAAAGGTCAATAGAAGAGGTATCTATATCCCAACAGGGCATGGGTTTCTACTTCCTCATGCCAAAGAAGACAGGGGAATACAGACCCATACTGGACCTCAGAGAGTTGAACAAGTATCTGTTCTGAGAAAAATTCAAGATGATCTCCTTCAGAACACTTCTTCCTTACATTCAGAGTCAGGATTGGCTATGTTCTCTAGATCTAAAGGATGCGTATACACACATTCTCATCCATACAGATCACAGGAGGTTTCTTCAATTCCTCTTTCAAGGAAGATGTTACCAGTACAGGGTTCTACCCTTTCGACTGGCTTCTGCTCCAAGAGTCTACGCAAAATGCATGACAGTAGTAGCAGCATTCCTGAGAACTATGGGTATATTCTTCTTCCCCTACTTAGACGACTGGCTCATCTGAGCATCAACTGCTCCAGAAGCCAGCTCCGCTCTCTCCTGTACAATGCAAATCCTGCAATCTCCAGAAACAAGCAGGAATGAGTCTTCACATATGGGTATCGTCAGTACCGACGGAGCCTGCGTGGGAACTCTAACCAGCATCCAAAAGGAAAGCTTTTGGGAGCATCCCACAGCGACTGCGCGCTGCCTTCCCGCCTTTCCTAACCGCCTCTCTCCAGTTCTTCTTTTCCGCGGAGCCAGCAGGTCGTGTTCCTGTCACCGCTGAAGAATTTCTTTATTTTCTTTTATTTCTTTGGTCGCGTGTCTGCCTTCTTCGACACCGGACCGGTACCGCCGGTCTTTCTTTCTTTCTTCTTAAAAAAAAAAAAAATTACTGTTGTTCTCACTTCAGTGCATTTTTTTCTTTCTTCGGCCTTAGGCCTAGGAAAACATTTCCTCATGGAAAAGCCCGCCTCCGGATTTAAAAAGTACACGAAGTGCAGCTGCACTATTTCTGTCACCGACACCCATGAATGGTGTCTAAAATGTTTAGGTCCTGACCACTCCATTGCGGATTGTGAGTCCTGTTCCATGATGTCTAAAAGAGGTCTACAGAATCGAGCAGCCAAGCTCAGTACCCTGTTTCCCTCTGATGCAGCTTCAGTAGCATCGATGTCTTCCAGGGCTGCTTCTTCCTCCCATGGATCTCAGGTAACCAAACTTAAGTCCAGCCGGTCCTCGAAGGGTAGATCTCCCTCTGAGTATCAAGATGCCTCCGGGCTTGCTCTCGAGGAATCTGCACCGGCAAAATTACCTCGGCGGGAGGCTCCGGCTTCCAAAGCTTTATCTATGGGGTCACAGGTTGACATCGATGGCTCGGCCTCGACTGATCACCTGTTGCCATGTTCTGGGGTACCGGTGGTTCCCACTGGTACCGACATCCAGACATTGGTGGCGTCGATGGATCAGAATATCCTGACCATGCAGCGTGCCATTACGGCATTCATACAAGCTGCGACGCCTTCGGTACCGCAACAAACTCCGTTGGCGGTACCGACTCCGGTGCCGGTACCGATTGCATCGACATCGGCTTCGGTGTCGACTGCAGCAGTACACTGTTCTGTGATGCCCATCGGTACCGACTCAGTACCGATCACTCCCGATGTCGATACCACCCGGTACGCGTATCGGGCTCTGCAGGAGCATCCAGACAGGCGATACTTCGATTCCTCTGAAGACTCTGATGAATCAGAGGCCTCTGTCGAAGCATCGGTGATCCTTCCTCAGGAGCCCTCTTCTCCAAAAAGAATGTCTCCTCCAGAAGACTTGTCTTTTCAAGACTTCATTAGGGAAGTGGCCAGGGGCCTTTCCATTTCAGTGGCCCCTGAAGCAGAGCCTAGAGCCAAAAAATTAGATATTTTACAATATCCTAAGGCTCCTAAAGAGGCAGCCACTATACCAATTCATGAGATTCTTTATGCTCACATGTTGGGCATATGGGAGACCCCTCTCACCATCTCCCCTCATTCTCGTAGGTTGGACACCATGTATCGTGTTCCTCCTTGTCCTGGCTTTCATAAGACTCAGCTTCCTCACCACTCCATTGTGGTGGAGTCTGCTATGAAGAAGATAAAGAGTACAAAAAGGCACTCTTCTAATCCTCCAGGAAGAGAATGCAGAACCTTAGATTCCTTTGGCAGGAGAATTTTCCAGGCCAATATGCTTGTTGCCAGAATCAACTCCTATAGTCTCTATATGGGGATGTTTCTAAAAGAAGTTACAGATCATCTGCAAACTTTATCTCCTTTTATTTCAGAAAAGGGAAGAGTTTCTCACCTGGCTTAAACATGCCCAGGATGTTTCAAAATTTTCCAACCGTGCAGCCTTTGACTCTTTTGAGTGTGCCAGCAGAGCCTCAGCTATTGCCATAGGTGCACGCAGAGTTGCTTGGTTACAAGCTTCTGATTTGGAACCCTGGGTTCAGGATGGACTAGGAAACCTTCCTTGTACAGGTGAAAACCTTTTTGGCAAAGATTGGCAAGCAAAGGCCACCCAAATGGATGCTGAAAATTCTGCTTTAGATAGACTCTCAGTCTACCTCTGCTCCCTTTAAGAAAAGGTTGTTCAAAAAGGGATTTTTTTCCCAAAAAAGGGAGATGATATTCTGCCTATGGTTAGCAGGCATCTTCTGCATGTCGTTTTGCTACAAAGAGACAGAAACAACCAAAACAGGCCAAGCCTAAGGCTGCTAGGACTGCTACGGACCAACAGCCTCAGCCTCCTCAGGGCCTTTGACTTTCAACTAGAGAACTTAGCCTTTCTGGCTGTAAAAGAACCAGAACCTCTCACCATTCCAGGAAGGTTAGCTTACTTTGCTCCCAGGTGGGAACAAATCACAGCAGAGCAATGGACCCTCTCCATCATAAGAGAGGGGTACAAGCTTCATTTCTTAAACCTTCCTCCTCACACCATGGTGAGACAGTTCAATTCTCCAACATCTCTCCTCGACCTTCTGGGTCAGGAGATTACTACCCTTCTTGCCCAAGGGGCAATAGAAGAAGTACCCCTTCTTCAGCAGGGCTCGGGGTTCTACTCCCCCTACTTTCTTATCCCAAACAAAACAGGGGGCTACAGACCCATACTAGATCTCAGAGAATTGAACAAGTTTCTATACAAGGAGAAGTTCAAGATGATTTCTCTCGGTGCTCTCCTTCCATACCTTCAGAGTCAGGATTGGCTTTGTTCTCTAGACCTCAAGGATGCGTACACCCATGTTCTCATCTATCCAACACACAGAAGGTTCCTTCGGTTCCTTTACCGAGGAAAGCACTATCAATACAAAGTGCTTCCTTTCGGTCTGGCCTCTGCACCAAGAGTGTTCACAAAATGCATGGCAGTAGTAGCTGCATTTCTACGCACTCTAGGGATATTCGTATTCCCATATCTGGACGACTGGCTCATCCGAGCTCCATCCCAGTCAGAGGCCCAGACTTCCCTGGCCTGCACAAGGCGTGTTCTTCAGTATCTGGGACTTGTAATAAACATTCCAAAATCCCATCTCACCCCTACTCAGTCTCTAGAGTTCATAGGGGCCTTGCTGGATACCACAACTGCAAGGGCCTATCTTCTCCAGGCCCGTTGCCTACGCTTGGTGCAGTTAGCCTCACAGATTCAGTTAAAATCCCATTTAACTGCTCGAGAGATTTTACAACTGTTAGGCCACATGGCATCCACTGTGCATGTGGTTCCTTATGCTCGCCTTCACATGAGAGCAGCTCAATGGACTCTGTCCACCCAATGGACCCAGGCATCAGGGTGCCTGTCAGACAAAATAGCAACCTCCAGTCGCCTCTTTTGCTCTCTCCAGTTGTGGAAGTCCACTCAAAATCTGTTGCTGGGGTCCCCCTTTCAACAGGAGTTACCCCAAGCAACCCTTACAACAGATGCCTCTCCAAAGGGTTGGGGAGATCATCTACAAGATCTCTCCACCCAAGGCATCTGGTCTCCACAGGAGACATCTCTACATATCATCCTCTTAGAGCTCAGAGCAATCTTTCTGGCTCTGTCTTCCACACCCTGCTCAGCTACAAGACAGTCCTCATCCACACGGACAACCAAGTAGCCATGTTCTACGTGAACAAGCAGGGGGGGACTGGCTCTCTGTCGCTTTGCAACGAAGCTCTGAGATTGTGGGCCTTCGCCAGAGATCATCAAATCCATCTCATGACAGTGTATCTTCCAGGGGTTCAAAACTCTTGGGCAGACAGACTCAGTCGAGTTCTGCTTCCACACGAATGGTCCCTCCATGGGGACCAGATAGCCAGGATCTTTCGAATTTGGGGAACCCCAGACATAGACTTGTTTGCAAGTCCGTGGAATGCCAAACTTCCCCGGTTCTGTTCCAGAATTCCGTGTCAGGGAGTTCAGGCCAGGGATGCCTTCCTCCTCCATTGGGGGCAAGACTTCCTCTATGCCTTTCCACCCATTCCCTTAATTCCCAAGACACTGTTCAAACTTCAGAGAGACAAGGGGTCTATGATCCTCATAGCACCACATTGGCCACGCCAAGTGTGGTACCCTCTACTTCTGCATCTCTCTCAAGCTCCCTCCCTGGACTTGGGATCTGCTCCAGACCTCCTGTCCCAGGAGGCGGGAACGTTGTGGCACCCAAATCCCTAGTCTCTTCACCTCAGAGCCTGGTTGCTGAAGGCCTAGACCTTCAAGATTTGCATCTTTGAAGGATATCCTTCATGCTTCCAGAAAGCCTTCCACTAGACGTTCCTATGCTTTTAAATGGAAAAGGTTTACCATTTGGTGTGCAGAGAAGGGTCTTAACCCTCTTGCAATACCTCTGAATTCTTTACTAGAATATTTGCTGCATTTATCCCATGCAGGCCTTAAAACAAATTCAGTAAGAGTCCATTTGAGTGCTATTGCAGCATCCCTTAAACCTCTCAATGGACAGCCTATTTCCTCTCATCCTCTTATAGCAAGATTCATGAGAGGCCTTCTTTTGACTAAACCTCCCATCAGTCCACCTCCAGTGGCATGGGACTTGAATCTGGTTCTTGGCCAGCTTATGCAGCCACCCTTTGAACCCTTAGCCACTACCTCCTGGAAATTCCTTTCCTGGAAGGTTATTTTTCTCATTGCAGTCACTTCAGCTCGCCGCATCAGTGAGCTGCAAGCCTTGGTGGCTAATCCTCCTTATATAAGGTTCCATCATGACAAGGTAGTCCTCAGGACTAATCCACACTTTATGCCTAAAGTGGTCTCACCTTTTCATCTGAACCAGGAGGTTTATTTACCTGCCTTTTTTCCAGGACCTCATGCTTCAAGTGCAGAGAGGAGTCTTCATACCCTGGATTGTAAAAGAACTCTTGCTTTTTACTTACAAAGGACACAGCAACATAGAAAGTCCTCTCAACTCTTTGTTGCTTTTGATCCCTCTCATTTAGGACTTCACTCTCTAAGAGAACTCTGTCCAATTGGATTGCTCAGTGTATTTCTTTCGCCTACCAGAGTAAGAACCTTTCTCTGGAAGGCCATGTCACAGCTCACAATGTGAGGGCCATGGCAGCCTCTATGGCTCATCTAAATTCTGTGTCCATCGACCAGATCTGTCGAGCGGCCACCTGGGCCTCGGTTCATACCTTCACAGCCCATTACTGCTTGGACAAGGACTCCCGCCGGGATGCCTTGTTTGGTCAGGCTGTTCTCAAACACCTGTTCCATACCTAATCAACTCCTACCCTCCATCCCTGGCTAGATGCCTGAGATTCATGGGTGGAGGTAGAGCCCTTCCCAGGGACTCACAACCTGAGTGATCTCCCAGGCATCTCTAGCTGGGGAGTCCCCATATGTGAAGACTCCTTCCTGCTTGTTCCTGGAGATAGCACAGTTGCTTACCTGTAACAGGTGATCTCTGGGAACAGCAGGAATAAGTCTTCACAACCCACCCACCTCCCCTAGGAGTTGTATCTCTCTATCTTTCTTTCCTTTCCTCAATCTCTCTTTGTCTCAGCTTTAAAACTCGAACTGGAGAGAGGCGGTTAGGAAAGGCGGGAAGGCAGCGCGCAGGCGCTGTGGGATGCTCCCAAAAACTTTCCTTTTGGACGCTGGGTAGCGTTCCCGCGCAGGCTCCGTCGGTACCGACGATATCCATATGTGAAGACTTATTCCTGCTGTTCCCAGAGATCACCTGTTATACGGGTAAGTAACTGTGCTGTACCTGAGACTGGTCATAAACCTTCCAAAATCTCACCACCCCTTCTCAGTCTCTAGAGTTCATAGGTGCTTTTCTAAACACATGGCAGTCAAAGGTTTTCCTGCCCCAACCACGTTATCTCCGAATACTCCAGCTGGCCTCTCAAGCAGCTATGAAAACTTTTCTAACTGCTTGAGAAATGCTTCAGCTACTGGGGCATATGGCATCCACTGTCCATGTGGTTCCCTATGCTCGCCTACACATGAGAGAAGCCCAGTGGACCCTAGCCTCTCAGGACCTGCACTGGGGGACAAAATCAGAAATTCTACGTGCCTCATTTTGTCCCTACAGTGGTAGCAGTCGCTGAAAAACCTTCTCGTAGGGTCTCCTTTCCAGTAGCCACTACACCAAGCCATCTTGACAACAGATGTATCCAAGTTAGGTTGGGGAGCTCACTTGGGCAATCTTTCTACTCAGGGCCTCTGGACCGAGCAGGAGGTTTGTCTTCACATAAACATCCTGTTACTCGGAGCCATCTTCTATGCCCTTCAAGTATTTCAGGACCGCCTGAGCTACAAGATGGTTCTTGTCCAGACCGGCAATCAGGTAGCTATGTTCTGTGTGAGCAAGCAGGGTGGGAAAGGTTCTCAGGCGCTGTGCAGTGAAGCTCTACGCCTCTGGGCCTTCGCCAGAGATCTTCAAAGCCACCTACTAAGGGTGTATTTACCAGGCACACACAATTTCTTGGCAGACAAACTCAGTCAAGTTCTGCTGCCACACGAGTGGTCTCTTCATCCTGAGCAAATTGCTTGAATCTTTCAGATCTGGGGAACTCCAGATTTTGACCTCTTTGCAAGTCCTCAGAATGCCAAACCTCCCCAGTTCTGTTCCAGAATCCCGGCTCAGAACTGTCAGGCAAGGATTGCCTTCCACCTCCACTGGGGTCAGGACTTCCTCTATACCTACCCACCCATTCCCCTTATTAACAAAACTTTGTTTAAGCTTCAGAGAGACAAGGGCCAAATGATCCTCATAACCCCATGCTGGCCACAACAGACGTGGTATCCACTGCTTCTACGTCTCTCTCAAGCCAAGCCTCTGGAGTTGGGATGTCCTCCAGATCTACTTTCTCAGGAGAACAGGATAATATTGCACCCAAACACTCAGTCCCTACACCTCAGGGCGTGGCTACTGAGAGCCTAGAATTCCAGGATATTGACCTTTCTCAACAGGTTAAAGATATCTTTTGTCTTCAAGAAAACCTTCCACAAGGAGGGCCTATGCCTTTAAGTGGAAAAGATTCTCTATCTGGTGTTCAAAAAAGGAACTTAATTTTTATTTATTTATTTATTTAGCTGTATTTATATCCCGCTTTTCACCGGGTCAAAGCGGTCAATTGGAGTATACAATTAACATGAGGGGATATGAGACACATATGCTAATACTTACAGGGAACATGGGCAATGGAGGGTGAAGTGGCTTGCCCAAGACCACAAGGAGTGCCTACAGGACTAGAAATCCCAGTTCCTCCGGCCTGAGATTGCTGTCCATAGGTGGGACTTGAACCCCTGGCCTTCCGGCCTGAAGTACCTTGTCCTAACCACTAGACCACTCCTCCCCCGAGATTCCTTTGAAAAGGTTAATCCCTTTTCAGTGCCAGTGGAGGCGTTACTGGAGTATCTCCTCCATTTATCATCCTCTGGTCTTAAGACCAATTCAGTAAGGGTCCACCTTAGTGCTATTGCAGCTTTCCACAAGCCTTGGGTGGACAACCTGTTTCCTCTCAACCACTTGTAGCGAGGTTTATGAGAGGTCTACTCTTAATAAAGTCCCCCATTAAACCACCACCCGTGGCATGGGATTTGAATCTTGTCCTTGGGCAACTCATGAAACCACCCTTCGAACCCTGAAGTTTCTTTCTTGGAAGGTAATCTTCCTAATTGCTCTCACTTCTGCAAGACGCAAAAGTGAGCTACACGCTTTAGTGGCTTATCCTCCTTATACAAGGTTCCACCATGATAAAGTAGTTCTTATGACTCACACAATACCGGTCTAAGGCAGACTGCATGTACTCTGGAGTGCTCAGAAAGCCACACGCTAAGACTAATTTTCTTTATTATCTCTGCTGGTTTCTAGCTACCAATATAGAGTTTAAGTGTTTGTTTTTTGGGGATATCGCCAATATAAGGTTAACTGTGGCTATACATTACGTTTGGGGATATTCAGACTGACTGCTTTCCTGTGTAGCCTTGGAGCAGATATCTGTAGGTGCCCCAGTTCAGGAACAGCCTACTGGCCAGAGACACTTAGGTTCCCACCCACCCCAGGGGCTACATTGCCTATATAGTGGTCGCATTAGTTGCCATCTATCCTTTCAACTTGGGTTAAGGCCCGCCCCTTTGTCTTCCTTTCTTCTTCTTCTAGGACTGCTTATTCAGCATATCGTGTATTCGGTGCAATAACTGCGGTACATTTATTCCAAGACAAATCATTTGGAACCTGAGAGCTTGTCCTGTGTGCTTCAGGTCAGCTATCATGCATAAAGAACCGACTCTACTATGGGAAGACCTAGCTGCCAAGCATAAAGAAGTGAACCTACTGAAGGAGGAACTGGCTGCAATGAAGCAAACCTCTTCTAGGATACAAACTGTACGACGTCCACTACCACTCCCACAAAGAATCAAACACCCCAAGGACAAATGGATCACAGTGGGTTCTGGTAGATTGCGACCTGTAACACACAGGCATCCTATGCATCAAGAGATATCCTTGCTTAATGCCTCCTCTGCCTGGCCTAATGAGGACGTGGAACTGAGGGAGGAATTGGCTGCAATGAAACACACCTCTTCTAAGATACAAACTGAACAACATCCACCACCACTCCAATAAAGAATCAAACACCCCAGGAATAAATGGATCCCAGTGGGTTCTGGTAGATTGTGATCTGTGACACAAAGACATCCTATGCATCAGGAAACATCCCTGCACAATGCCTTCTCTGCCTTGGCTAATGAGGATGCCCATTCCAAAGAAACTGAAGGGCCCTTAAATGAGACACACAATGCCCAATCTCCTGCTAGAGGACCAAATTTGAAGAAAACCTCACCAAACAGCAAACTACTAATACTTGGGGATTCCATCATCAGAGGCACCAACTTGGGAACACAGTTCAATGGAGAGAAGATAGTCAAGTGCCTCCCAGACTCTTCAGCCAGCAGGAATACAAACCAAGTTGTTGAAGTACTTAAAGCAGAAAGTGAACACAGATGTGGAAGGTCAAGCTCTGGACATCACCCCCTGCAAAAGCAGAATAACATCAGAAACAGCCACACTTTTAAACCACACATCAAAAACAAGCGGGAAGATGTGGGCATAACAAAAACAATGCAAAATACACACAAGCCAGTTAAATCCTGGAAAGCAATGAGCACTAATGCTCGAAGCTTAGCCAACAAAGTTCCGGACCTGGAAGCCCTAATGGTGGAAATGGATTTGGACATTGTGGCCATTACAGAAATCTGGCTAAATGAATCACATTATTGTGATATAGCCATAGCTGGCTATAATCTATTCAGAAGAGACAGAGGAAATGGAAGAGGTGGAGGAGTAGCCTTGTATGTCAAGGGCAGTATTAAAGCTACTGAAATGCAGGGGGCATGGGGAAAAGAAGAACCACTCTGGACTGTGTTGGAAAGAGGAGATGGCACTGTCATCCATACTACTGTAGTATACAGACCTCCAGTCCAAAATGTGTGGTTAATCGGAAGGACTCTTTATTGATTATTAGATACTGCTAACACCAATAGCCTAAATTGCCCGACACAGGCCGTGTTTCGATTTCACTTCATCAGGGGGAATCTAGGCACACTATATAATATAAAAACATAAAAAACATAAACATAAAATCATAAGATCATAAATAAAGCTCCTACAGCAATAATAACATTCAAAATCATGATAACAAAAACATATATGATCAATATAAAATATTGTTAAAAACTATTATTAGACTTCCGGTGACGTCAGCGGGGCTAATGGCGGCGTAAATCTGACACTGCCGCCAAAGCCTGTACTAAGGGGGAATTAATACCCCTACTATGTTGGAATTAGCGAGCCCTAAGTGAGAATAAGGAAGGGGAAGAGCTACTGACCGCGTTACTAAAGCGGCGAAGTCATCGGCCCCGCCGAAGAGCCAGAAAGTGCGGCGCAAGTAAGCTGACCCGGAGGCCCTGCCGACCGCGTGGCGGGTAAGCACGGCGATTGCTTGAGCGGGGTAGTGGCGGCCTGCCTGGAGCGAAGGGGGGCGGCAGAGGCACTGCGACCAGGAGAACCGAAGCTCTGGCGCATCAGGACATTGTCCCTCCCGAATTTGGAGGCTGCGGGGAGCAGAGCTCCGGGGAGAAATTGCGAGTGGCGGAGAAAGGCGAAATCTAGCAGCGGAGCCCCCCCGCATCAGTGAACAGATCAGAGACGGAGCGGAGGGAGAAAAGAGTCAGCAGCCGGAGGCAGACGGTGGAAGCCGCAGGGCCCGAGGAGCGGAGTTCCAAAACTGACCCCGGAGTGGAGGCCGGCGGATAGCGCAGCTGGCAGCAGTGCACGGAGTAGGGAGGAGGAGGTCAGCTGAGTCCTGGATTGAGCCGGCAACGCACACTACAGCCCGGAGAGCGGCACAGGAGAGCAGCCTGGAGTGAAGAGCACGAGGGCGGCAGTGAAGACAGACACTGAGTCTGGGGAGCAAGGAGGTCGATTCGGGGGCAGCCACGAGCGGAGAGAGATAACAAGGTGAGAGGCTCGGTGGAGAAGCAGGCCCTGGCGAGAGGGCACAGAGTGAAGACTGCGGGGAGCCTGGTGGAAGGAGGAGTGGTTCCAGAGCAGTAGTGGTAGCCCAGTTGAGTTGGCTGCTGGTGCACTATCCAGGGGGGCAGCCTGGCAGAGGCCCCTTTGCAGGATTGGGACTCCAGTGAAGCTCAAGGCCTCTCCCACACAAGTATGGAGAAACCTAAGAGGGCTATAGCGGCACGTAAAAAACTGGCTGACGTCCACTCCCCATATGTGACAGCCAAAGGTGGAAAAGAGGGGGAGAAAGAGTGCCGAACGCAGGCGGGAGACCCCAAAGACCAGGGAGAGGAGATGGAAAACGGAGCTGGAATTGGGGATTTGTCCCATCTAAAAGCCTGGCTCATTGAAATGAAAGATGAGATTAAAACAGAAATCAGCGGAGTGAAGCACAAACTTAGAGTCTATACAGTCATTGCGGCAGGATATTGTGGACATTGGCAATAGAGTTGAGGAGATGGAAATCCAGATGGAACAGCAAGGGGAGGAGATGGTGGACCTACAGCAGCGCTGGGGGACACTTCAGCAGACCCAGGTGGACCAGCAGATGAAGCTGGAGGACCTGGAAGACTGGTCCCGGAGATGTAACTTAAGGATCCGGGGGATTCCAGAGGAGCCTCAGTACCGTAACTGTGAAGATGTTCTGCTGAGGGTGTTCAAATCCCTGCTGCTGGCGGCGGATCTACAGGGGGAGATACCGATGGATCCATCCCAAATTGAGCGAGCTCATCGTGGCTTGGGGCCGATACGAGATAATAAATCCAGAGACATAGTGGTATGCCTTCGCTCGTTTAAGATAAAAGAAGGATTGTTGCGAGCGGCGCAGAAAGTACGACAGATCACTTGGGAGGAACATCCTCTGGAGCTATTTCAAGACCTCTCTGCAGGAACGCTGCAACGCCGGCGCAGCCTGAAGGAGGTGACAGCGTATTTGAGAAAAGAGGACATCAGATATAAATGGCTGTTTCCCTTTGGGTTGCTAGTCACCTGTAGGGGGAAGTCAAGGAGAGTATAAACCAGTGAGGAGGCTTGGACTGTTCTCCGAGACTTTGGGCTACCTAATATACCAGAAGGGGGGCGACCCCCTGCAGGAAACTTGGCCGAGACTGCGAAACCCCCCAGCTCGCAGAGGAACCTACAGAGATGGCACAGAATTCCCACAACCGGGAGGAGGGCGGCGAGGCTGAATAGAGAAAGTCCAGGAAAGCCAGCAGCGGAGCGGGACGCAGGCTGAATATGTGGACTTTGAGTGATCACAGCTGTCTCAGTGGGGGTTTTCTGCAATGGTAATTTTGTGTTGATAATGGTTGGGGGGTGGAGGGAAGAGTTAGATTGCATGGGAGGAGGGGAGGGATAGTAGGGGGGGGGTTTAGGAAGGCATGGGGCGAAGGAGGGAAGTGGGTGGAGTGATGGGGTAGGGGGGTAGGGTGGAGGTAAGGAGGCAAGGCCCACAAAAATGGTCACCAGTATGGAAGACGATTCTCTCTTAATGAGAGGGGGGAGGGTAGGGGGGCTGGGGGGGAGGGGGTAGAAGGGGGGGGATGGGGTTTAGGATGCTGATGGGGAAGGGGGGGGAGTGGCAGAGCGGGTGAGCTCAAAATAGTTACACTAAATGTAAAGGGGCTCAACTCACCATTTAAGTGACAAAAACTTTATTCAGAGCTATCTCGTCAGAAGGCGGACATAGTTATGCTCCAAGAAACACATTTGACAAGGTCCACAGAATACCTGGTTAAGCATAAAGGGTATGGGGTCTGCATTCACGCTTCAAACACAATGGAGAAGAAGAAGGGAGGGGTTGCTATACTCTTTGCATCCCGGTTAAAGCTTCAGGTACAGTCTGTGGTAAGGGATAAAGGGGGGAGGTATGTGTTGGTACGGGTGAAAGTGGGGAATGTATGGTACTGTGTAGTGAATGTGTACGCACCCACAGGGGGGCAGTGTGAATTCTGGACAAAACTGAATGGGGAGGTGAGGAAGCAGGGGGACGGTATTCTCATTTGCAGGGGTGATTTTAACCTAACATGGAACCCCACCCGGGATGCTACAGGACCACGTACCTTTGTGACACAGCATTGTCTGGTAGACGCGTGGCGATTGCACCATCCAGGGAGGAGACACTTTTCCTACTACTCGCCAGTACATGGGTCCTACTCCCGCATTGATGCTATATGGGTGTCCAGAGAGGTGGGGGGGAAAATAAGGGAGGCGGACATGGAGTCCATTACCTGGTCAGATCATGCACCAGTGGTGGTCTGGTTGCAAGTGGCAGATGAAGGGAAGGGGAATCGGTTCTGGAGACTCAACGAGTCTCTCTTGGAGGAGGAGCAGGTCCAAGCAGAAGTGGAGAGAGGAAGCGGGAGTATTTTCGATTTAATGATAACGGAGAGGCCACCTGGGGGGGTATTTGGGATGGGTACAAGGCTGTGGTAAGAGGTATACTAATCAAATGGGGGGGCGCGGAAAAAGAGGGAACGGGAGGAGAAAGAGCGCCTCCTACGGGAAAGGTTATTGGAACTGGAAGAATTAGATGGGCAAGGGAACGGAGGAGCTTATAGGGAACAGGTTTTGGTGGTGAGAGCGCAACTTAATGAGTTGCAGGCGGACAAGATACGATATCAGATGCAGCTTCTGAGGCAGGAGGTATTTGAGGGGGGGAATAAGGCCGGGCGGTATCTAGCGCAGAAGTTGAAGCAACAGAAGCTTCGCTCCCATATAATAGGGGTCCGGCGGAAGGGTGGGGCATTGGTTACTAAAGATGGGGAGATCCGGGAGGCATTCAAGGATTATTACAGGGAGTTGTATAAAGCAAAAGACCTGCCTCAAGCTGAGAGGGGGGTAAACTATCTGGATTCCATAGAATTGCCTAAACTGGGTGAGAGCGACCAAGAGGACATAAATAAACCTATTCGAGCAGACGAAGTGGAGAGGGCAATCAAACAGTTAAAATTGGCGAAAGCTCCAGGGTTAGACGGTTTATCGGCCCAGTTTTATAGGACCTTCGGAGGCCTGCTGATCGGGCCTCTGGTGAAACTATTCAACCAACCACGGGAGGGTGGGAAATTAGCGGACACCATGGGATGGGCGGGCATCACGGTGCTCCATAAGGAGGGGAAGGATCCGCAGGAGTGTGCCTCATACAGGCCTATCTCCCTGCTTAACTTGGATGCTAGCTCCTGGCCAAGATCCTTACTACAAGGCTGAACAAAGTTATCGGGAAATTGATTCACCAAGATCAGGCAGGGTTTATTCCTGGTAGACAGGTCGCCGATAATATTAGGAAGATTCTCAATATTATTTGGGCTAGCGAGAGGAGAGGGGAGGAGGCGCTCTTGCTCTCGCTGGATGGGGAAAAGGCTTTCGACCAAGTGTCCTGGCCTTTCCTCTTCCAGGTGCTGGAGAAGGTGGGGTTGGGGGGCGAGTTTTTAGCGTGGGTGCAGGCGCTTTACGCGCATCCTAAAGCATGTGTGTGGGTAAACAGGGCCCACTCGGATTTTTTTGATCAAGGGCGGGGAACGCGGCAGGGCTGCCCTCTGTCTCCATTGTTGTTTGCTTTAGCCATGGAGCCTCTGGCGCAGCGGATAAGGGAAAGGGAGGATATCTCGGGAATAACAGTGGGGAGGAGTGCCTATAAAATTTCTTTGTTTGCGGATGATATCTTAAGCCTAGCCCAACCTCGAGTGAGTCTGCCCATAGTGCTATGGGAGCTGGAAGAATATGGTAATGTTTTGGGGTTTACGATCAATCAGACAAAATCGGAAATTTTGAATTTAACAGTCCCCAGTGGGCTAGTTAATACATTGGCTAAGAAATATTCCTTTAAGTGGGCCCGGGGCAGCATCCGGTACCTAGGCATTTGGATAAGCAATAAAATTGAGGAGTTGTACAACCTGAACTATAGGAGGGTGTTGGGGAAGATAGAGGGCTGGCTGGACGGGTGGGGACGGGGATATTTGTCCTGGTTTGGGCGCATAGCGACGGTAAAAATGATGCTGGTGCCCCGATTGTTCTTATTTCAGACACTCCCAGTATGGGTCCCGCCACATAGTTTAAAACGGATACAGCGGTTGATCAATCGGTTTATATGGGTGCAGAAGTGTCCTAGGATAGCAATGCAGGTATTGCAAAGGACCAGAGGGGAGGGGGGGTTGGGGGTACCTAATACACGCAAATATTATGAGGCAGCGCAATTAAAAGCGCTGTATGAGTGGCATAGGGAAACATCTAAATCCTGGGTTAAAATGGAGTATGAGTTGGTAGGGGGACTAGACCTTGAAAGAGTGATTTGGAGGGGGTACAAGGGATTGGACCAGCACGCCCTGAGCCCCATGGTAGCGAATAGTTTGCGAATTTGGAAACGCAATAAACCTCAACTTGTTCCAGATAAGGGTTATATACAGGGGATGACTATTGAGGCATGCTTTGAGCGGGGACAGGGTCCCGGAGAGCGTGTCTTACGTAGATGGGCCAGAACTGGTTTAACGCATGTCCATCAGGTTATTCAGCCCCAGGGGGTCTACCCGTTTGAAGGCCTTCGGGACCTTTATAAGCTGAAAGGGAGCGACCATTTCGCTTATATACAGCTGCAGAGCTTCCTGAGGCAACCAAAGGTATGGAAGGACCTCTGGGGAAAATAGGGGGTGGTTTGAGGCTATATGTACTGGCCAGGGGGGGAAAAAGGGGGTTTTGTCCAGAATTTACAGGGGCCTATCAGGGTCTGGAGAGTGCAGGCTCCGATATATGCTGCAATGGGAGGAGGATCTGGGGGTGTGTTGGAGTGTGGAGCGCTGGGAGAAGCTCATACAGACGATTGCTTCCGTGTCAATAGCGACACAAATTAAGGAGAACGCTTATAAAGTATTATATCGATGGTATTGGACGCCAGTGCGTCGCTTTAGGGCAGGGAAGGGAAGGGATGACTTATGTTGGCGGGGATGTGCTGCAAGAGGGGATTGGATGCATATGTGGTGGAAGTGTGACAGGTTACAGGTTTACTGGGGGCAGATTCAGGAGGCGATTCAAGGTATGACTGGGCAGAAGCTACACGGGAAACCGGCGGTCTGTTGCATCAGCTCGATGAAGGTCTCTCGAGACGGGCGGAGGGGGTTTTGCATCATTGTATAGCCGCAGCTCGATGCGAGATCGCTCAGCACTGGGGGGGGCAGAGTATACCCCAGTTGGCGGGTTTTGTGAGAAGAGTGGCTGAGGTGAGCTTGATGTATAAATTAACGGAGCTGCGGCGGGGGAAGGGAGGGAATAGCGCGGTATATTGGAAGAAGGTTTGGAGCTGGCTGGAGGGCTGGGAAGGGAGGGGGGGAGGGGGTGTTGGGAGCAGGACGACAGTAAATGTGGAGGTTTGGCCTGGATGCATGGTGAGTGCTGAGTGGAATGACGGGTCTTGGAGATAATGAAGGAGGGATGGGCAAAAAGGGGGGGTGTTGTGGGAGGGGGGGAGGGTTAGTTAGTTCCTAACACCTGTAGGGGAAGAGGGGCGGGGAGGATAGGGGGAGGGGGAGGTTTCGGTTGGCCTATATGCATTGTTGTATGTGTAAATTGGGATTGATGACTGGATTGATTTTCGTTTGTTTCTGTTGACCATACTGTATATCAGTGGGGTTTAAAATGGTTTGTATTTGTATCTTTCTTATAAAACCTTAATAAAAATTTAAATGGAAAAAAAACTATTATTAAAACATATAAAAACCATTAAAAACAAGTATATACCTTGAATATAACTAATCATATAACATATTATTAATTTATACTACACACATTAATTAATAAATAAATAAATATATAGATAATGTGTAAGTGATGACCAAAGACATTGATAGGGTGAGTAACATCACGGGCCTTATACCAATACCTCTATTAAAAGGACCATTCGTTTTTTCGTGTACTAAGAGAGAAGAGGAGATTATTATCCATATTACTAGTGATTAAGTGATCAACAAGCACAAGAACAACAAACCAAAACAAAAACAAAAAGCAGGAGTGAGTCTGCCCAGACCTAAACTGATCAATATATGAGACTCATTAAAAATAATAAATAAATAAATGAGTCATTAAAAAAATGCATAATCAAAAACTTAATAACTTAATAAATAGGTGAATAAATAAATAAATATTTGAACCACCTCATATTCTTACAGGCTTGTTATAAAATGAACTTTTGATCCATAAAAACGAAACGTATCATCTGTAGTGGGTACTCAAATGAGGAAGTGATAACTTCCAGATTTTATTGGCCAAGTACAATTTCTGAAAGGGAGTTTAAACGATTCTACGAAACCTATGGTACACCTGACCTCTCGTACTCAATTGTAACCTTTGATCTTAGGCTTTCCCTTATCAGGCTATGCCATATTTTTGCAAATTCTATACTATGTATAACATACCTGCTTATACGTTCTAACAAACTGCTCATCACAAAGAAACTTTTTTATCATTGTCCTATAAACTTGGCGACATTTGCAAAATACCGCGGTTCTTATGATTTTATATTTGACTAATACAGTAGGTTCACTATTCCTACCGAAAAAAGTGGCTATCTGATCTTTAAATTGGACAACCCGTCGCTCCCAATGCACTATCAACGGCGTTGCTCTCCAGGTTTATATAAGATTTCATATCGGCCCATCTCCTATATTTTTAACGATTCACCTCCAAGCGTGGCCCCCTTTACTCATTCTTATTATTTACTAATATATTATAAATTACATCTTGTCCTATCAGGCATTTGCAGCTCTAGTGTATATATGCGAAAAACACCGTTGATAGTGCATTGAGTACCCACTACAGATGATACGTTTGGTTTTTATGGATCAAAAGTTCATTTTATAACAAGCCTGTAAGAATATGAGGTGGTTCAAGTATTTATTTATTCACCTATTAAGTTAAGTTTTTGATTATGCATTTTTTAATGACCCTTTTATTTATTTAGTTTTTAATGACTCATTTATTTATTTATTATTTTTGAGTCTCATATATTGATCAGTTTAGGTCTGGGCAGACTCGCTCCTGCTTTTTCTTTTTGTTTTGGTTTGTTGTTCTGCTTGTTGATCTCTTAATCACTAGTGAGATGGATAATAATCTCCTCTTTATTTTAGTACACGAAAAACGAATGGTCCTATTAATAGTAATAGAGGTATTGGTATAAGGCCCGTGATGTTACTCACCCTATCAATGTCTTTGGTCATCACATACACATTATATATTTATTTATTTATTTATTTATTAATGTGTGTAGTATCAATTAATAATATGTTATATGATTAGTTATGTTCAAGGTATGTTTGTTTTTAATGGTTTTTATATGTTTTGATAATAGTTTTTAACAATATTTTATATTGATCATATATGTTTTTGTTATCATGATTTTGAATGTTATTATTGCTGTAGGAGCTTTATTTATGGTCTTATGGTTTTATGTTTTTTTATGTATTTATATTAAATAGTGTGCCTAGATTCCCCCTGATGAAGTGAAATTGAAACACGGCCAGTGTCGGGCAATTTAGGCTATTGGTGTTAGCAGTTTCTAATAATCAATAAAGAGTCCTTCCGATTAACCACGCATTTTGGACTGGGTGTCTTCTAGTAACGTGGTATAGTGCTTTCTTTGGTGGACCATATACAGACCTTCGACACAAACTGAAGAGAGAGATAACGAATTGATTATAGATATTGCCAAGATAGCCACAAAGGGAGAAGCGATCATATTGGGTGACTTTAATCTACCTGATGTAGATTGGATTACTCCTTCTGCAAATCTGTAAAGAAGCAAAAAAATTGTGGATGCTGTCCAAGACGCATTACTTAGACAAGTGGTGATGGAACCAACTAGGGAAAGCTCAACGCTGGATTTAGTACTCACCAACGGTGATAGCATGTCAAATGTCTGCGTGGGTGCCCCTGTGAGCAGCAGCGATTATCACACGGTGTGGTTTGAGATAAAAGCCATGGTACAGGCCAATCATAGCAAGCTCAAGGTCCTAAACTTCAAAAATGCAGACTTCAATAAAATGGCCAAGTACCTAAAGGAGGAGCTGACAGGGTGGAAGGAGATAAGAGAAGTGGAATTGCAATGGGCTAAACTAAAGGTGGCAATAAAAGGGGCAACAGATAAATATGTAAGAAAAGTAAACAAAAACAAGAGGACAGGAAAACCTATTTGGTTTTCCAAAGAAGTGGCTGCTCAAATAAAGGCGCAAAACACAGCTTTCGCAAAATTCAAAAGCTTGCAAACAGAGGAACACAGAAATTAATACAGGATCAAACTCAAAGAGACAAAGAGAGAAATAAGGATAGTAAAATCAAAGGCAGAAGAAAAGATGGCTAAAGATGTGAAGTGTGGCGACAAAACTTTCTTCAGGTATATTGGGGAAAGGAAGATGATCAGAGGTGGAATTGCAGGACTCAGAAGTGCTGGGAACGCACTCGTGGAAAGTGACATTGAAAAAGCGAAATTGCTAAACGAATACTTCTGTTCTGTTTTTACTAAGGAAAGTCCTGGAGAAGGACCACCTGTGACTCCCAAATATAAAACTAGGAATGAAGTAGATACCACACCATTCACAGAAGATGATGTGTTAGAACAACTTGCAAAACTGAAAGTGGACAAGGCCATGGGACTGGATGAGATACATCCCAGGATACTGAAAGAGCTCAGAGAGGTTCTTGCAGGGCCGGTAAAGGATGTTTTCAACAGCTCCTTGGAAACAGGAGAGGTTCCTCAGGACTGGAGAATGGCTGTCGTACCTTTGCACAAAAGTGGTGACAGGGAAGAAGTGTCAAACTACAGGCCTGTGAGCCTTACCTCAGTGGCGGGAAAAGTAATGGAGGTGCTCCTGAAAGAGGGAATTGTGAACTTTCTCTAAGCCAACAGGTTGCAAGATCCGAGGCAACATGGTTTTACCGAAGGACGATCTTGCCAAACAAATCTGAGTTCTTTGACTGGGTGACCAGGGGACTAGATCAGGGGCATGCGATGGATGTCATCTACCTGGATTTCAGCAAAGCCTTTGATACTGTTTCTCATAGGAGGCTTATCAATAAACTCAGCAGCTTGGGGATAGATCCCAAGATGGTAAATTGGATCAGAAATTGGTTGACTGACAGACGACAGAGGGTGATGGTAAATGGAGCTCACTCGGATGAAGGGAAGGTGATTAGCAGGGTGCCCCAGGGGCCGGTCCTGGGCCCGGCACTGTTCAATGTATTTGTGAATGATATTGCTGAAGGACTGCATGGAAAAGTCTGTCTTTTTGCGGATGACACGAAAATTTGCAACAGAGTGGACTCCCCCTAGGGAGTGGTTAACATGAGGAATGATCTACAAAAGCTGGAAGAATGGTCTAATGCTTGGCAATTAAGATTTAATGCGAAGAAGTGCAGAGTCATGCACTTGGTAAGCAGAAATCCAAGGGAGATGTACGTGATAGGGGGCGAGAGATTGGTGTGAACGGATCAGGAGAAAGACCTTGGAGTGATTATTTCTGAAGATCTCAAGGTGGCAAAACAGTGCAACAAGGCGGTGGCAAAAGCCAGGAGGATTTTGGGCTGCATACGAAGAGGTATTACCAGCAGAAAGGAAGAGGTACTTATGCCACTGTACAAATCACTGGTGAGGCCTCACTTGGAATACTGTGTTCAGTTTTGGAGACCATATCTTGCAAAGGATGTAAAAAGACTGGAAACGGTTCAGAGGAAGGCGACCAAAATGATTTGGAGCCTGTGTCAGAAGCCTTATGAGAAGAGACTTGAAGACCTAAACATGTACACTTTGGAGGAGAGGAGGGACAGGGGAGATATGATTCAGACCTTTAAATACTTAAAGAGAAATAATGAACAAACGAACCTCTTCCAAAGATGGAGAAGCTGCAAAACTAGAGGGCATAACATGAAGCTACAAGGTGGTAAATTGAAAGGCAATGTCAGGAAATACTTTTTCACTGAAAGGGTGGTGGATGCTTGGAATGCGCTCCCGATGGAAGTGGTGGGGGCAAATATGGTGACGGAGTTCAAAAGGGCATGGGACAGACACAGTGGATCTCTTTACAACAAGAAGAAAATATCAAAATAATCTGAACCATCTAATTCCTTAACAAATAGGGGTATCCTACATGGAGTGGCGGGATCACCCCTGGACAAAGACATGGGGAGGGGGGGCCTGCACGGAGCTGC
The DNA here is from genome assembly GCA_033557465.1 of Ichthyophis bannanicus. Classification (NCBI taxonomy): domain Eukaryota; kingdom Metazoa; phylum Chordata; class Amphibia; order Gymnophiona; family Ichthyophiidae; genus Ichthyophis; species Ichthyophis bannanicus. Next base: position 1,459,283,560 of record CM066031.1, read on the forward strand.
AGGTGTACCTACTCTTGGCATCGTACTGGGCAGACTAGATGGACCATACTGGTCTTTATCTGCCGTCATTTACTATGTTACTATGTTACCCTCAGTTTATGCCAAAGTTGGTTTCGCCTTTTCATTTAAACCAATCGGTTTACCTTCCTGTATTCTTCCCTAGGCTTCACGCCTCCAATGCAGAAAGGAATCTGTATACTCTGGATTGTAAAAGAGCCTTGGCTTTTTACCTTCAGAGAACTAAGCAACTTAGAAAGGCTTCCCAGCTTTTTGTTGCCTTTGACTCCAGTCATCTTGGATTGCCAGTTTCCAAGCGAACTTTGTCTAAATGGTTGCAGATTGCACATCCTTTCCCTTGCTTTCATAGGCACTTTCTCTCGAAGGTCATGTCACAGCTCGCAATGGCAGCCTCCATGGCTAACCTTCGCTCAGTGTCCATTGACGACATCTGTAGAGCAGCCACTTGGACTTCGGCACACACCTTTGCAGCCCACTACTGCTTAGACAAGGACTCCCATCGGGATGCCTCGTTTGGCCAGGCTGTTCTCCAGCATCTATTTCAGACTTAGAACAACTCTTACCCGCCGTCCCGGGGTTTGATGCTAGAGATCCATGGGAGGAAGCATGACCCATTTCAACCTGGGTTTCGCAGCTTTCTGGGGTCATCTCCCTGGCATCTTTCAGCTGGGGAGTCCCCGTTTGTGAAGACTACATTCCTCCTTGTTTCTGGAGATAACGTAGTTACTCAACTGTAACAGGTGATCTCTGGGAACAGCAGGAATTGAGTCTTCACAGCCCGCCCACCTCCCTTAGGAGTAGTATCTCTCTCTCTCCCTCCTTCTCTCCTTTGCCTCAGCTATAAACTCAATTGAAGAGGGAGAGTTGGGAAGGTAGTGGCGCAGGCGCAGTGGGATGATCCCAAAAGCTTTCCTATTAGACGCTGGGGAGCGTTTCCGCACAGGCTCAGTCGGTACTGACGATACCCATTTGTTTTATTTATTTATTTATTTAGTATACATTTGTATACCGCTACTTCCAGCGATCAGCAGCGGTTTGATTACAGATTGGAAATTGTCAAATCATGACAGGAAATTTTTGAGGTATAAACACATTGATTAGACAGGAAAGCACAGCAAACAGAGAACTATTTTACAGGGAACATGGGCTATGGAGGGTTAAGTGGCTTGCCCAAGACCACAAGGAGCACCTGTGGGACTAGAAACCCCAGTCCTTCCGGCCCAAGGTTGCTGTCCTCCAGTGGGATTTGAACCCCCGACCTTCCGGCCCGAAGTACCTTGCCCCAACCACTAGGCCACTCCTCCACTAGGCCACTCCTCCATTTGTGAAGACTCAATTCCTGCTGTTCCTGGAGATCACCTGTTACAGGTGAGTAACTACGCTTTTGGGGAGACCATGGTATATTATGTTGCAAAAGTCAAGTGTAGGGGTGACTATGGATTGTTCAAAATAGGTCGGGACTTAATAGTTGGCGCAGGTTTTTCAAAGTTCTTAGCTTGTAGTAGGTGGATTGGGCTGTTCTTTTTATTTGTGTTTGTAGGTTGAGCTTCCGGTTGAGGATGATGCCCAAATATTTGACATCTCTTTTTACATTGATAGTAAAGGTCCCAAGTGCCAAGGATTGGGGAGGGGTGTATGAAGTATCAGAGTATGTGCAGCGCTTCTGTCTTCTCTTGGTTAATGAAGAGGTGGTTCTGTTTTAGCCATTGTTTCACTTTAGTGAAGCAATTAGATGTTGTTGAAGTCTGGGGCGGACGTGTTGAATGGAATGAAAAACATATCATCTGCGTAAATTTGGTACTGGATCATATATTCTTTGAAAATTTGGCATATGGGCTGGAGGAAGAGGTTAAATAGAAGAACGGACAAGCTAGAACCTTGGGGCACTCCTTGTTGTTGGTTGAATGGTCGTGATGTGTTGCAGCCAGTCCTAACTTGTTGGATTTTGTTGTCTAGGTAGAAACGGAACCAGCTTAGCGTGGTCTTTTGTAGGCCAATGTTGTGGAGTCTTTGAGTAGGCGGTGTGGTAGAGAATCAAAGACAGAGGAGATATCAAGAAATATATTAAAAGGCATCCTTGGATGGCATTTGATGTGTAAGTTAATACTGAGTCTAGCAAGAAAGTAAGCAGAGTTTTAACCCCATGTTTTGGTTTAAACCCATGTTGATATGGATTTAAAGGGGCATGGTCATCAATGAAATCTTGTAGTTGATTTTGTACCAGCTCTTCTATTATTTTTGCTATAAGAGGGATGCTAGAGATAGGCCTATAGGCCTTTGGAGAGTTGACGTCAATATTGTTTTCTTTTAGTATGGGACGAATGGAGCGTCTCTTCAAAGAATTGGGTATTATTCCTTGAGATAGGGATGCATGTATTATGTTCTGTAAGAAGGGACTGAGGCTTGCTCTTGTACTCTTTATCCAGGCAACAGGACATAGGTCAAGGGCTGAGATAGTTGTACTGGGATACATTATAGTAGTTTCAATATTTTGATGAGATGGTAGCTTGAATTCTGACCATGTGGCATTGGAGTCATTTAGGGTGAGTTCTAGGGGAGCGTTGGGTGAGGTTGCTTGTTATTTCTTGTGTATATGGTTGGCTATGACCTGTGGGGAAATTTTATCATGAAGTTGTTGTTTAGTTGGGCAATTTAGGAGGGATTTTGCGATGGTAAAAAGGTCCTTGGGTTTGTTTAGTGAATTAGATACAATATTATTGTGGTATTCTCTCTTCCTCCTTAAGGTTTCTTTGCAGTATAAATGGTGTGTTTTTTCATGTAGGTGGCAAGGCTGATAGGGTCTTTCAAGCGTCTCCAGTTGCGTTCAAGGTGGTGCAGTTCTTGCTTTAGAGCTAGGAGGGATGTAGAGAACCATGGCGCTCTAATGGAGATATTTTTTGATATTTTCTTGGATGGTGCTTGAGCTGCTGTTGCCATAATATTGTTCTATTCTAATTGTGAGTCAAGGTCAGTGTCTTCCAGATTAAGATGTTCAAGATGGGAGAGGACTGAGCTAAGGAAGGACTCTTTATCAAACTGCTTAAATCTTCTATTTGTTGGGGGAGTTAAAGAGGGGTTTCTTCTGTGATTGGCCTGTGGGGTAGAGAAGAGGATAGCTGCGTGGTCTGACCAGGGTACTGGGATTGAGTGAGATATAAGGATTATGTATCTGTTGCGAGGGTATGAAGTAGGAAAATCATATCAAGGATATTATCCTTGTTATGGGTTGGGGATGTAAGTATTTGAGTGAAGTGTAATGCTTCCATTGCATCTAGAAAGGCTGAGGACTGTTTATGGGGGATGAAGATAAGTTCATGTCGCCCAGGATGATGAGGGGGTGGTGGATATTTGGTGTGGAGCAAGCAGACTCAAGTAATGTGGATAATTTAGAAGGATCACTATGAGGAGCTCTATATACCAAGCACATTGAGAAGGAGGCATTGGAGACTTTTACGGTATCCATGCTGGAGGAGGAGTGGGAGTCAGTGGTGTTGAGATTTAAGTTCTTTTCTCGCAATGATGCAGACTCCTCCTCCTCCTCTACTGGCTGATCTGTTACAGCAGTAGAAGGAATATGTAGGGGGGCAAAGCTGGTTGAAGAGGACAGAATCAGTTTCGCTGAGCCATGTCTCATAAAACATTAATAAAAATTGTGTAACACCAAGATAGTAAAACACATAATTAATCATAATAGATAATTATAACACACCATTATAATACACCATTATAATGCAAAAGTGAGACCAAAGCAGATAGGTACATATTGTGCATTAGGCACTTCTTTCAACAACCACCATGGATATTCATAGGGGGGAGAAGGGCGGGGATAAAAGAACAACAGAGCTTACTTGTAGTTAGTTAATAAGGTTTGGAGTAAACATTAGGGGCCCAATATTCAAAAGGCAGTTACATGGTTTACAGCCCCTGTAAGCCGTGTAACTGCCTTAAGACGGGAATATTCAACGGCACCTACACGGGTAGTACTGTTGAATATTACCAGCTATGTCCCCTACACACCCTGATGCTATCTGGTTAGCATCGGGGCATGTTGGGGGCTGTCTGGGGCGGAGCGAAGGCAGAGAATGGCGCTAACTGTGCAGCAGTGATATTGAAAACTGCATCGTTAGCGACTGGAGCCTCAAAGATAGGCAAGGAAAACCTTCCCCTATCTTTAAGGCACTGAAGCTAACCAGGCAGCATTCAATATGTTGCTGCATGGTTAACTTTGGTGGCTTCTGGCATCGGCGGTGATCACTGGATATTCGATGCCATCGCCGCAGTACTAATTATCTGGTTTAGGGGTCAGTGGGGACGGCTATGCAGAACTAAAGCGAAAACATGTTGAATCGGTCCAAGAGACATTGGAGGAAATTTATTAAGGTAAATGGAATAACTATAGTCAAAGACCCAAGACAAGGTATATTACAAAAATTCTGATGATATTGTTGGGCACACGATATAGGATAATAAGCAGAAGGCACAAACAGTATGCATAGTACAGTAAGATACATTTACTATTCGAGATTGATTATACCTCTAGTGAATAACTTGAAAATGTAAAATTAAAATTAAAGTTAAGTATTGTAATATAAATATGCATTCCCTATATAGGTGATTGAAAAATATCATGACGATGTCCATTTCTTATTATAATGAACTAGATTCGATATTGTAAGCAGCTGACCAAGAATAGGAAAAATTGCAGCATAACAGAATAATGGAAACAAAAAAGTGATTGCACCCACTGTGATGAAGAAATAAACATGAAACAGGCCAACCTGTAACATACAGAGAGGAAAAGGGAGAAAGGGGGAGGGTGGGCAGGGAGGAGGAGGGGGTGGAGACGGAAGGAAAGGGGAAAGAAGGAAAAGGAGGAGGAGAAGGAAGAGGAAAAGAGGGGAGGAAGGGTGTGGGGGGAGAGGAAGGGGGAAGGAGAAAAGGGAAGGGGAAGGAAAAAACAAAAAATAATTTGTGTGATCAATCACCCAGAAATACTGAAAAATCTTGATCGACATTCAAGCTGTTGGGGATCATGGTATTCAACTCAGAAATGTACCTTTGCTCTGGACGCAACAGGCTGTGCTCTCTGTTGCCCCTTCTCCAGTGGGGTCTGACAACCCTAATGATTACAAACTTATTAAGATCCTTAATAGTGTGGCTGACCTTATTCCAATGGGAGACTAGAGATTTGTCAGCAACCATGCCCCACATACAGCTCCGATATTCAGTGATCCGGGTGCAGATCATACAACTAGTTTTGCCAACGTACAGAAGGCCACACGGGCATACAGTTAAGTAAATTACATGAGAGGTCTTGCAGTGGGAGAAATCAAATAATGGAATCTTCTTTTCAGAGATGGGATGAATGAAAGCATTCCTAGTGGCTAAAGCATGATCATAGGCCGTACACTGGCTGCATTTAAAGTGATCCACAATCCTATTGTAGGATCATCGAACCAGGAGAGCTGAAGGTACTAAAACATCAGCTATATTCTGATTCCTCTTATATGCAACAGTTAATTTACTCAATGCCAGTGATGGAGCTGTTGATAAAAGGTGCCATTCCTCACACAAGATTTTCTGAATATTTTGTGATAAATTAGAGAAAGGCAGGATGCAAACCATATTCTCAGATCAGATTCATTTACTTGTTTTTCTTTGAGGAGCTCTGAATGATGAGTTAATATAGCTCTATTATAAGCCCTCAAAATACTATCCTCCAGATATTGTCTCTCCGAGAAGTGAATGGCCAACTCTCTAGCATGTGTGTCAAAGCTGGTATCCTGTGAACTAATTCTTTTGATCTGAAGAAACTGGCAATTTGGTTATATATATGGTTATATTTGAAGTGACTTATTGTGAAAGCTTGTATAATGTAAAAAGTTATTGCGATCTGTAGGTTTCCTGTATAAAGTGGTCTCAAAACCTTTTGGCCCTTATATTTATATCTAGATAAGAAACTTTGCTGTCACTATAAGTGATCTCCAACTGCAAGTTGTGATCAAGGGAATTGACCCAGTGTTAAAAATCCTGTAACATGTCCACATTGTCCTCCCATACCATAAAGATATTGTCAATGTAGCATTTCCTCAACTCGAGCATTGGTTTTTAAAGGATAATTGACTAAGAACTTATTCTCGAAATCTGCAACATACAAGTTTGTTACACTGGGGACCATAGACAAGCCCATGGCTACACCCTTCTTTTTTTTGTAGAATAATCCTCTTAAGGAGAAAAAAATTCTCTTCAAAAGCCAGTGATGCAAGAGTAATCAAGTAGTAGGAATGTGCGTTGGTATTGGTCTGTCTAATAGGACATTAGTAAGAATGTCCCCAGCCGCTGTTTGGGGAATATTTGTTTATAGTGAGGTCACATCTAAGGTAACCAAAATAAACTGATCATGACAACCTACAAAATCATTTAAAATATGGATCATGTGTTTGGGGTCCTTGACATATGATGGAATAACATTAACAAATGGTCATAAAAATACATCAAGAAATTTAGAAATAGGCTCAAACTATGAACCAATGGCCGAGATTATTGGCCAACCAGGAGACTTTACCAATGACTTATGAGTTTTCGGCAATATGTAAATTGTTGGCATAACCGGTTGGGATACAGATAAAAATTCAATTTCTTGTGGTGTCAAGAAACCAGTGTCCTGACCAATGATCAGAATATTTATCTATGCTGGTTTTCAATTGAATGGTTGGATCCCCATCCAGACGCGCACAGACTGTAGAGTCCTTTTAATTCTTTCTATTTCCTTAATACAATCTGTTCTATTAAGTATCACCAAGGCTCCACCCTTGTCAGCCAGTTTGATAACTATTTCTGGTTGTCTCTAAGGGCAAGCAAGGCATCTCTTTCATGCTTAGTTAAATTATAATACAAACGTGTGGGCTTAGAGTAAAGTTCTTGAATCCTCTGAAGGACAACGCTTTCAAAAGCCTCAATCAATGCATGGGTCATACCAGGAGGGACCCATGAATATTTTTTCATCAAAACAGATTGATCTGTGGTGGTCCCAATATGTGAAGCAAAAAAAAATCGTGTCCGTAATTTCCTGAATATTTTATATAATTAAACCCTAGTAGTAAAGGGATCATGTCTTTTGGTAGGGACAAATGATAAACCTTTAGAAAATGCTCGTTCCTCATCTTTACATTGTCAGACAGACTGCACAAAATATCAACCACATGTTATTACAGCAGGTCTTCAATTTATAAAACTTTCTATATAAAGTAAAAACAAGACTTTCTGGTTTGCTTATGTGTTTGCCCTTATCTCCAGGAACAAGCAGGAATGAGTCTTCACATATGGGTACGTTGGTACCGACGGAGCCTGCGCGGGAATGCTCCCCAGCGTCCGATCAGAAAGCTTTTGGGAGCATCCCAGAGCGCCTGCGTGCTGCCTTCCCGCCTTTCCAACTGTCTCTCCTCAGTTCTTTTTCCGCGGAGCCAGCAGGTCATGTTCCTGTCACTGCAGAAGAATTTCCTTATTTTTCTTTATTTCTTTTCTGTACGCGTCTACCTGCCTCGACGCTATACCGGTACCGCCGGTTCTTATTTTTAAAAAAAAAAAACAAAAAAAGAAGACTTTTTATTTTTCTTCAGGTGTACTTCAGTTTTGGGCCTTGGGCCCAAAACCTTTTCCTTAAATATGGAAAAACCTGCCTCAGGTTTTAAGAAGTGCACAAAATGTGGCGGTACTATATCCGTCACCGACACCCATGACTGGTGTCTCAAATGTTTAGGCCCTGACAATTCCATTAAAGATTGTGTGTCCTGTTCCATGATGTCTAAGAGAGGTCGACAGAACCGAGCTGCCAAGCTCAGTACCCTGTTTCCCTCTGATGCGGCTTCGGTGGCATCGACGTCTTCCAGGGCTTCTTCCTCACATGGATCTCAGGTAACTAAACATAAATCCAGCCGGTCCTCGAAGGGCAAATCTCCTTCTAAGCATTGAGATGCCCCTGGCCTTGCCCTCGAGGATTCTGCACCGGCAGAATTACCCCGGCGGGAGGCTTTGGCTTCTAAAGCATCATCGGGGTTCCAGGACGATCTAGATGGCGTGGCCTCAACAGATCTCCTGGTGCCATGCTCTGGGGTACCGGTGGCCTCCACCGGTACCGACTTCCAGGCATTGGCAGCATCGATGGATCAGAGGATTCTGTCCATTGAATGCAGTTTATCGGCCTTCCTTGTGGCATCGATGCCCGTGGTACCGCATCAGACTACTCCGCAGGTACCGGCTCTGGTATCGCCATCGGCACCGATTCCGGTACCGGTGGCATCGACATCAGCTTCGGTGTCAGCCATGCCGGTACCCTGCCCTCTGCAGCCCTCCGGTACCGATGATTCCCGATACCGACCCCGGTTGGTACTGGTATCGGGCTTTGCAAGAGCATCCTGACAGACAATACTTCGATTCCTCTGATGACTCTGAGGATTCTGAAGAGTCTGTTGATGCAGCAATGCTTCTTCCACAGGAGGAGTCCTCTCCTAAACGAAGAATGTCTCCAAAGGACTTGTCTTTTCAAGACTTTATCAGCGAGGTGGCTCGGGGTCTCTCTATTACAGTAGCCCCAAGTCAGAGCCTAGAGCTAAGGAGTTGGATATTCTACAATATCCTAAAACTCCTAAAGAGGCAGCTACCTTACCTATTCATGAGATTCTGTATGATCTCATGTTAAGGATGTGGGAAGCACCTCTATCCACCTCTCCTCATTCTCGCAAGTTAGACACCATGTATCGTGTCCCTCCTAGTCCTGGTTTTCATAAAACTCAGCTTCCTCACCTCTCTATTGTGGTTGAGTCTGCAATGAGAAAGATTAGAAGTGCCAAGAGATATGCCTCTAATCCTCCAGGACGTGAATGTAGAACCCTGGATGCTTTTGGGTAGAAGAATCTTCCAAGCTTCCATGCTGGCTGTGAGAATAAATTCCTATAGTCTCTACATGGGAATGTTCTTAAAAGAAGTCACTGACCATTTGCTGACTTTAAGTCCTTTTATGTCGGACAGTAAAAGGCCAGAATTTCTCTCTGGGCTCAAACATGCCCAGGATATCTCCAAATTCTCCAACCGTGCAGCTTTCGACTCCTTTGAATGCGTAAGCAGAGCCTCAGCTATAGCTATAGGTGCACGTAGGATTGCTTGGCTTCAAGCATCTGATTTGGAGACCTGGGTCCAAAGATGAATTGGGAAATATCCCTTGTGCAGGGGAGAATCTGTTTGGTAAAGATTGGCAAGCAAAAGCCAATCAGATGGATGCTGAAAATTCTGCTTTGGATAGACTATCCAAATCTACTGCTGCTCCTGCTAAGAAAAGGCTGTTCAAGAAAACACCTTTTTCTAAAAAGGGAAGATCCTATCCTGCTTATAGTCAGAGAGCATCTTCTGCAGATCAGTTTCCTTTCAAACGTCAGCAATCCTCCAAACAGACCAAGGCAAAAGCTGCGAGGCCTGCTCCAGCCCAGCAATCTCAGCCCCCTCAGGGCTTTTGACTCTCTGCTAGAGAACTTAGCCTTCCTGGCTCTAGAGGGACCAGAGCCCTCCACCATCCCAGGAAGGTTATGTTACTTTGCTCCCAGATGGGGGCAAATCACAGCAGAGCATTGGACACTCTCCATCATAAGAGAGGGGTACAAACTTCATTTTTCCAGCTTGCCCCCTCTCACAAGAGTGCACCAGTTCAATTCTCCAACCTCCCTCCTCAGCCTGTTAGAGCAGGAGGTTGCCACTCTTCTAGCCCAAGGGGCAATAGAGGAAGTGCCTTCTCAACAACAAGGCAAGGGATTCTACTCCCCCTATTTTCTTATCCCAAAGAAAACAGGGGGCTTCAGGCCCATTTTAGATCTCAGAGAATTGAACAGATTCCTAGTCAAAGAGAAATTCAAGATGGTTTCTCTAGGAACTCTGCTGCCATACCTTCACAGTCAGGATTGGCTTTGTTCTCTAGATCTCAAGGATGCGTACACTCATGTTCTCATCCATCCAACTCACAGAAGGTTCCTTCGGTTCCTTTTCCAGGAGAAGCACTATCAATACAAAGTGCTCCCCTTTGGCCTGGCCTCTGCACCAAGGGTGTTCACGAAATGCATGGCAGTGGTTGCTGCTTTTCTGCGCACCCTGGGAATATTTGTCTTCCCCTATCTGGACGACTGGCTCATTCGAGCTCCCACTCAATCAGAGGCCAAGACTGCTCTAACCTGCACCATGCGTATCCTCCAGTATTTAGGGCTGGTAATAAACATCCCAAAATCCAATTTGATCCCTACTCAGTCCCTGGAGTTTATAGGGGCGCTGCTGGATACCACAAAGGCAAGGGCCTATCTTCCTCAGGCCCGCTGCCTTCACTTGATGCAGTTAGCTTCTCAAGCAGAGTCAAAACCCCCTACTAACTGCTCGAGAACTGTTACAGTTGCTAGGCCACATGGCATCCACCGTTCATGTGGTACCATATGCTTGCCTGCACATGAGAGCAGCTCAGTGGACTTTATCCACCCAATGGACCCAGGCATTAGACTGCCTGTCAGACAAAATAGCAAACACAAGTCGCCTCATTTTGTCCCTCCAGTGGTGGAAGTCCCCTCAAAACTTGTTGCTGGGGTCTCCCTTTCAACAGCCTCTACCCCAGGCAACTCTTACAACAGATGCTTCTCCAATGAGCTGGGGAGCTCATCTCCAGGATCTCTCCACACAGGGCATCTGGTCTCCACAGGAGACTTCTCTACATATCAATCTCTTGGAACTCAGAGCAATCCTCCTTGCTCTGTGAGTTTTCCACACCCTGCTCAGCCACAAGACGGTCCTTGTCCACACGGACAATCAGGTAGCCATGTTCTACATAAACAAGCAGGGAAGAACTGGCTCTCTGTCGCTTTGCAACGAAGCTCTGTGACTGTGGGCCTTCGCCAGAGAGCATCACATTCATCTTCTGGCAGTTTATCTGCCAGGTGTTCAAAACTCTTGGGCGGACAGACTCAGTCGAGTTCTGCTTCCACACGAGTGGTCCCTACATATGGACCAGGTATCCAAGATTTTTCAAATTTGGGGAACCCTGGACATAGACCTCTTTGCAAGTCCGTGGAATGCCAAACTTCCCCGGTTCTGTTCCAGAACTCCGGCTCAGGGGGCTCAGGCAAGGGATGCTTTCCTCCTTCACTGGGGTCAAGACTTCCTGTATGCCTTTCCACCCATTCCCCTGATCCCCAAAACCCTGTTCAAGCTTCAGAGAGACAGAGGCCACATGATTCTCATAGCTCCACATTGGCCACGGCAAGTGTTGTACCCTCTGCTTCTACATCTCTCTCAAGCTCCCTCCCTAGAGTTAGGGTATGCTCCAGACCTCCTCTCAGGAGGACGGAAAGTTGTGGCATCCCAATCCCCAGTCTCTGCATCTCAGGGCTTGGTTGCTGAAGGCCTAGATCTCCAGGATCTTCCTCTTTCTCAACAAGAGAAAGATGTTCTTTATGCTTCCAGAAAACCTTTCACTAGACGTTCTTACGCCTTCAAGTGGAAACGTTTTACCATCTGGTGTTCTGGAAGGGGTCTTAAGCCCCGCTCAATACCTCTGGAATCGTTGCTGGAGTATCTCCTGCATCTCTCTAATGCAGGCCTTAAAACAAATTCAGTAAAAGTCCATCTGAGTGCTATTGCAGCTTCCCTCAGACCTCTAAATGGACAACCTGTTTCCTCTCATCCCCTTGTAGCAAGGTTCATGAGAGGTCTCCTTTTAACAAAGCCTCCCATTAGACCGCCTCTGGTGACATGGGATTTAAATTTGGTTCTTGGTCAGCTTATGAAGCCGCCTTTTGAACCTTTAGCTACTACCTCCTTGAAATACCTTTCTTGGAAGGTTATTTTTCTTATTGCAATCACATCAGCACGCCGCATCAGTGAATTGCAAGCACTAGTAGCTAATCCACCTTACACAAGGTTCCATCATGATAAGGTAGTCCTTAGGACTAATCCACACTTTATGCCTAAGGTGGTCTCGCCCTTTCACCTCAACCAAGAGGTCTACCTACTGTCTTTTTTCCAGGGCCTCATGCATCAAGTGCAGAGAGGAATCTTCATACCCTGGACTGTAAAAGAGCTCTAGCTTTTTACTTACAGAGGACACAGCAACATAGAAAATCTTACCAACTCTTTGTTGCTTTTGATTCTTCTCATTTGGGACAACCAGTCTCCAAGAAAACTCTTTCCAACTGGATTGCCCAATGTATTTCTTTCGCCTATCAGAGCAAGAACATTTCTCTGGAGGGCCATATCACAGCTCACAATGTGAGAGCCATGGCAGCCTCAATGGCTCACCTGAATTCTGTGTCTATCGACATCTGTCGAGCAGCCACTTGGACCTCGGTTCATACCTTCACAGCCCATTACTGTTTGGACAAGGACTCCCACAGGGATGCCTTGTTTGGTCAGGCTGTTCTCAAACATCTGTTCCATACTTAATCAACTCCTACCCACCATCCCTCAGGGGATGCCAGAGATCCAGGTGGGGAAGTGCAGCCCTGTCCCAGGGACACACAACTTATGGGCTCTCTCCCTGGCATCAAAAGCTAGGGAGTCCCCATATGTGAAGACTCATTCCTGCTTGTTCCTGGAGATAGCACAGTTACTTACCTGTAACAGGTGATCTCTGGGAACAGCAGGAATAAGTCTTCACAACCCACCCACCTCCCCTAGGAGTTGTCTCTCTCTCTCTCTATCTCTCTTCCTTTCCTTCTCTCTCCCTCTTTGTCTCAGCTATAAAACTCAACTGAGGAGAGACAGTTGGAAAGGCGGGAAGGCAGCACGCAGGTGCTGTGGGATGCTCCCAAAAGCTTTCTGATTGGACGCTGGGGAGCGTTCCCACGCAGGCTCCGTCGGTACCGACATACCCATATGTGAAGACTTATTCCTGCTGTTCCCAGAGATCACCTGTTACAGGTAAGTAACTGTGCTTTACCTCCAGGCTTTCTTCACACTCATACTTAAAGTCACTGGGTATGGTTATTTCAGGAAGCATTTGGGGGGGGGGTGTTTGTGGGTTTTTTGTTTTGTTTTATGGCTTATTTTTTTGTATTTATTTTATTCTAAGCTGCTTTAGAACCTTCATCACTTATAAGTATATCAAATACATTTGAAATAACATGAAGCATATTTCTGTTTACATTATATTGCTTAGGAGTGTCTGCATTCAGGTTGATTCTTCTCCCCTCAGGCTTATGTCGACATGAGGAAGATTGGCAGTGGTAGAGGTATGGTGTCCGCATATCCCCGCCAGCTGGAATCCCTCATTCGGCTCTCAGAAGCTCATGCAAAAGTGCGTTTTTCTGGCAAAGTTGAAACCATTGATGTTGAAGAAGCAAAACGCTTACATCGTGAGGCTCTAAAACAGTCTGCTACTGACCCAAGGACTGGCATTGTAGATATCTCCATTCTGACCACAGGTTTGTACTCTTTGGTCACACTGCTGTTACTGCTATAGTGCCAACAGCAAGTGACTGATTGATTTTTTTTTCACTTTCTTATAAAAATACCTAATTTTATATAGTGTGTACTTCCTCTTCTGAGGTGTGGGTTTGATTTTTTTTTTTTTTTGTGTGTGTGCGCGCGTGTTCAAATTCAAATATGTCTGATTTGTAATAATTTGTTATGTAAACAAAATGATTAAAAGAACAGGACACTGCATAGTTCAGTGCAATGGACCATCAGATATTACCTGACACAAACATGCTCAAAGTTTTCCATCTTTGTGAGCTAATGGAGGAGTGGCCTAGTGGTTTGGGCAAGTTACCTCAGGTTGGGGGTTCAAATCCCACTAGAGGACAGCAACCTTGGGCCAGAAGGACTGGGGTTTCTAGTCCCACAGGTGCTCCTTGTGGTTTTGGGCAAGGCACTTAACCCTCCATTGCCCATGTTCCCTGTAAGTATTGGTGTATGTGTTTCATATCCCCTCATGTTAAATGTATCCCCCAATTGTGTTGTGACCACTTTGATTGAAGGATAAGGTGGTATACAAAACTGTCTAAATACTACCCAGCCATTATGTTCTCATATTTTTGGAATAGGCATACTGTGTTCCACCATAGATTTACATCAATCTCCAGGAACAAGCAGGAATGTAGTCTTCACATATGGGTATAGTCGGTACCGACGGAGCCTGCGCGGGAATGCTCCCCAGCGTACAATTAGAAAGCTTTTGGGAGCATCCCACAGTGCCTGCGTGCTGCCTTCCCGCCTTTCCCAACTGCCTCTCTCCAGTTCTTCGTTTTCCGCGGAGCCAGCAGGTCGTTGTTCCTGTCACCACAGAGAATTTTTTCTTATTTATCTTTTTTGTGGTCGCATCTGCCTTCCTCGATGCTATACCGGCACCACCGGTTCTTCTTTCTTACTTTTCAAAAAAAAAAAAAAATTTTCCAAACTTTTCCTCAAGTGCACACGCCATTTTTGGCCTTAGGCCCAAAATTTCCTCCACTATGGAGAAACCTGCTTCGGGTTTCAAAAAGTGCACCAAGTGTTGCGGTACCATCTCCGTCACCGACACCCATGAGTGGTGTCTTAAATGTTTAGGTCCTGACCACTCCATCTCGGAGTGTATGGCTTGTGCCATGATGTCCAAGAGGAGTCGACAAAACCGAGCTGCTAAGCTCAACACCCTTTTTCCCTCCGATGCAGCTTCTGTGGCATCGATGTCTTCCAGGGCTACGTCTTCCTCCCATGGATCTCGGGTAACTAAACATAAATCTAGCCGGTCCTCAAAGGGTAGATCTCCTTCTAAGCATCGAGATGCCTCTGGCTTTGCCCTTGAGGGTTCTGTACCGGCAAAATTGCCCCAGCGGGAGGCTTCGGCTTCCAAAGCATTATCGGGGCTCCAGGATGTTCTCGAGGCCTCGACCTCGGCAGAACTACTGGTGCCATGCTCTGGGGTTACTGGCTGCTTTCTCCGGTACCGATACCCAGGCATCGGCAGCGTCGATAAACCAGAGGTTCCTGGCTATTGAATGCAGTCTGGCGGCTCTCCTTGCGGTATCGACACCCTCGGAACCACGTCAGACACTGCAACCGGTACCGGTAACGACGGCATCAGCATCAACATCGGTGTCTGCTTTGCTGGTACCCAGTCATGCTATGCCTTCTGGTACCGATACACCAGTACCGATTCCCCCCGGTACCAACTTCGGTCGGTACGGGTATCGTGCTGTACAAGAGCATCCGGACAGAAGGTATTTCAAATCCTCGGAGGGAACTGAGGATTCTGACAGCTCTGTCGGTACCGGAATAATTCTCCCGGAGGAGCCGCCTTCACCTAAACGTAGGATGTCTCCTCCAGAAGAGATCTCCTTTCAGGATTTTATCAGAGAGGTGGCTCGAGGTCTTTCTGTTATTGTGGCTCCTGAAACAGAGCCCAGGGCCAAGGAGTTGGAGATTCTACAATATCCCAAGGCTCCTAAAGAGGCAGCTACTTTGCCTATCCATGAGAGCTTACATGATCTCATGCTAAGAATGTGGGAAAAACCACTTACCACCTCTCCTCACTCTCGCAGACTAGATACAATGTATCGAGTCCCTCCTTGTCCTGGTTTCCAGAAGACTCAGCTTCCTCACCACTCTATTGTAGTGGAATCAGCTATGAGAAGGATCACAAGTGCATAGAGGCATGCCTCTAATCCTCCAGGACGTGAGTGTCGAACTTTGGATGCCTTTGGACATCGTACCTTCCAGGCCTCCATGCTTTCTGCCAGGATCAGTTCCTATATTCTATATATGGGAATGTTCCTTAAATAAGTCACAGGAGATTTAGAGGTTTTAAGCCCTCTCCTTCCTGAGGACAAAAGGCAGGAATTTCTCACACTGGTTAAGCATGCCCCGGATGTTTCTAAGTTTGTCAACCGTGCAACTTTTGACTGCTTTGAGTGCAAAAGCAGAACCTCTGCTATTGCCGTAGGTGCACGTAGAATTGCTTGGCTCCAGGCATCCGATTTGGAGCTCTGGGTGCAGGACAAACTGGGCAATATTCCTTGTACAGGTGAGAATTAATTCGGCAAAAATCGGCAAGAAAAAGCCAATGAGTTGGATGCTGACAACTCCACTTTGGATAGGTTATCCAAAGCCACTGCTGATCCTGCAAGAAAGAAATCTTTCAAGAAACTATTCTTCTCCAAAAAGAAGATATTTTATCCCTTTTATACACAGCAGGGATGTTCTGCCTGAAAGAGTCAGCAACCACCTAAACAAAGGAAGGCAAAGACTGCTAAGCCTCAACCGTCTCACCAGTCTCAGCCTCCACAAGGCCTTTGACTTCCATCTAGAGAACTTAGCCATCTCCAGGAACAAGCAGGAATGTAGTCTTCACATATGGGTATCGTCGGTACCGACGGAGCCTGCGTGGGAACGCTCCACAGCGTCCAATTAGGAAGCTTTTGGGAGCATCCCACAGCGCATGCGTGCTACCTTCCCGCCTTTCCCAATTGCCTCTCTTCAGTTCTTCATTTTCCGCGGAGCCAGCAGGTCGTTGTTCCTGTCACCACAGAAAAGTTTTTCCTTATTCCTTCTTTTTTGTGGTCGTGTCTACCTTCCTCGATGCTAAAAAAAAAAAAAAAAAAAAAGAAAAAGATATTTCTTTATTTTTTTCCAAACTTTTCCTCCCAGGTGCACGCGCCATTTTGGGCCTTAGGCCCAAAATTTCCTCCATCATGGAAAAACCCGCTTCAGGTTTCAAAAAGTGCACCAAGTGTGGCGGTAGCATCTCTGTCACCGACACCCATGAGTGGTGTCTTAAATGTTTAGGTCCTGACCACTCCATCGCCGAGTGTATGGCTTGTGCCATGATGTCCAAAAGGGGTCGACAAAACCGAGCTGCTAAGCTCAGTGCCCTTTTTCCCTCCGATGCAGCTTCGGTAGCATCGACGTCTTCCAGGGCTTCGTCTTCCTCCCATGGATCTCAGGTAACTAAACATAAGTCTAGCCGGTCCTCAAAGGGTAGATCTCCTTCCAAGCATCGAGATGCCTCTGGCGTTGCCCTTGAGGGTTCTGTACCGGCAAAATTGCCCCGGCGGGAGGCTTCGGTTTCCAAAGCATTATCGGGGCTCCAGGATGTTATCGAGGCCTCGACCTCGCAGAACTACTGGTGCCATGCTCTGGGGTACCGGCTGCTTCCGCTACCGATACCCAGGCATCGGCAGCGTCGATAGACCAGAGGTTCCTGGCTATTGAACGCAGTCTGGCGGCTCTCCTTGCGGCATTGACGCCCTCAGAACCGCGTCAGACAGTTCAACCGGTATCGGTACCGATAGCATCGACATCGGTATCGGCTTTGCCGGCACCCAGTCATGTGATGCCTTCCGGTGCCGATACACCGGTACCGATCCCCCGGGTACCGACTTCAGTCGGTACGGGTATTGGGCTCTTCAAGAGCATCCGGACAGACGATACTTCGAATCCTCGGAGGACTCAGAGGATTCTGACAGCTCTGCCGGTACCGAAGTACTTCTCCCGGAGGAGCCTTCCTCTCCTAAACGTAGGATGTCAACTCCAGAGGATATCTCCTTTCAGGATTTCATTAGGGAGGTGGCTCATGGTTTGTCCAATACTGTGACTCCTGAAACAGAGCCCAGAGCTAAGGAGTTGGACTTTTTACAATATCCCAAAGCTCCTAAAGAGGCAGCTACCTTGCCTATCCATGAGATTTTACATGATCTCATGTTGAGAATGTGGGAGACACCTCTTACCACCTCTCCTCACTCTCGCAGACTGGATACCATGTATCGAGTCCCTCCTTGTCCTGGCTTCCAGAAAACTCAGCTTCCTCACCACTCCATTGTAGTGGAGTCAGCTATGAGAAGGATCAGGAGTGCAAAGAGGCATGCCTCTAATCCTCCAGGACGTGAGTGTAGAACCTTGGATGCCTTTGGACGTCGTACTTTCAAGGCTTCCATGCTTTCTGCCAGGATCAGTTCCTATATTCTATATATGGGAATGTTCCTTAAATAAGTCACAGGAGATTTAGAGGTTTTAAGCCCTCTCCTTCCTGAGGACAAAAGGCAGGATTTTCTCACACTGGTTAGACATGCCCAGGATGTTTCTAAGTTTGTCAATCGTGCAGCTTTTGACTGTTTTGAGTGCATAAGCAGAACCTCTGCTATTGCCATAAGTGCACGTAGAATTGCCTGGCTCCAGGCATCCGATTTGGAGCTCTGGGTGCAGGACATACTGGGCAATATCCCTTGTACAGGTGAGAATTTATTCGGCAAGAATTGGCAAGAGAAGGCCAATGAGTTGGATGCTGACAACTCTACTTTGGATAGGTTATCCAAAGCCACAGATGACCCTGTGAGAAAGGCTTCTTAAAAGATTCTTTCTTCTCAAAAAAGAAGAGGTTTTATCCCTCTTATTCCCAGCAGGGACGTTATGCAGGTCAGTCTGCCCGAAAAAGTCAGCAACCACCTAAACAAAGGATAGCAAAGACTGTTAAGCCTCAACCGTCTCAGCAGTCTCAGCCTCCACAAGGCCTTTGACTTTCATCTAGAGAACTTAGCCTTCCTGGCCCTCAATGGACCAGAGCCTTCCACCGTTCCAGGAAGGTTATGTCACTTTGCCCCCAGATGGGTGCAGATAACAGCAGAGCATTGGACACTCCATTATAAGAGAGGGGTACAAACTGCACTTTCTGTGCATGCCCCCTCCCACAATGGTAAGACAGTTCAATTCTCAGACCTCTCTCATAAATCTGTTAGATCAAGAGGTCACCATGCTTCTTGCCCAAGGGGCAATAGAAGAAGTACCCATTCATCAACAGGGTACAGGGTTTTACTCCCCCTATCCCAAAGAAAACAGGGGGAAACAGACCTATTTTGGACCTCAGAGAATTGATCAAATTCCTGTTCAAAGAGAAATTCAAAATGATTTCTCTGGGAACTCTGCTGCCATACCTTCACAGTCAGGATTGACTTTGTTCTCTAGATCTCAAAGATGCGTACACTCATGTTCTCATCCATCCAATTCACAGAAAGTTCCTTCAGTTCCTTTTCCAGGGAAAGCACTACCAATACAGGGTGCTTCCTTTTGGCCTGGCCTCAGCTTCAAGAGTGTTCACGAAATGCATGGCTGTGGTAGCAGCATTTCTACGCACTCTAGGGATATTCGTCTTCCCCTACTTAGACGACTGGCTCATTCGAGCCCCATCAGAGTCAGAGGCCAGGACTTCTCTATCTTGCACAATGCGTATCCTTCAGTATTTGGGTCTGGTCATAAACATCCCAAAATCCAGTCTAACTCCCACTCAGTCTCTAGAGTTCATAGGAGCTTTGCTGGATACCAGAAAAGCAAGAGCCTCTCTTCCCCAGACCTGTTGCCTTCGCATGGTGCAGTTAGCTTCTCAAGCAGTGCTAAAGCCACATCTCACTGCTCGAGAAATGCTACAACTACTAGGCCACATGGCATCTACCATGCATGTGGTTCCTTATGCTCGCCTCCATATGAGAGCAACCCAGTGGACTTTAACCACTCAATGGACCCAGGCATCAGGGTGCCTGTCAGACAAAATAGCAAACACAAATTGCCTTATTTTGTCCCTCCAATGGTGGCAGTCCACTCAAAACCTGTTGCTGGGGTCCCCATTTCAACAACCTTTACCCTAAGCAACTCTCACAACAGAATCTTCTCCAATGGGTTGGGAAGCTCATCTGCAAGACCTCTCCACCCAAGGCACTTGGACTCCACAGGAGACTCATCTACACATCAATCTCTTGGAGCTCAGAGCAATCTTTCTTGCTCTGCGAGTGTTCCACACCCTGCTCAGCTACAAGACAGTCCTCATTCATACGGACAATCAAGTAGCCATGTTCTACATGAACAAGCAGGGAGGAACAGGCTCTCTGTCACTTTGCAACGAAGCTTTGTGATTATGGGCCCTCGCCAGAGTGCATCAGATTCATCTCCTGGCAGTGTATCTTCCAGGTATCCAAAACTCTTGGGCGGGCAGACAGACTCGGTCGAGTTCTGCTTCCACACGAATGGTCTCTACATGCAGACCAGGTGGCCAATATTTTTCAAATTTGGGGAACCCCGGACATAGACCTCTTTGCAAGTCCATTGAATGCCAAACTTCCCCGGTTCTGTTCCAGAATTCCGGCTCAGGGCTCTCAGGCCAGGGATGCTTTCCTCCTTCATTGGGGTCAAGACTTCCTTTATAAGAAGTAACATCAAAAGTTAAACCTCTGTGAATTGAACCCAAACTACATCTATATACTAAAGATCATTCACTGTCCCATAAAAATCATCAACCTTTGTGTATAACAGGAAAAATTTCCTAACTTTGATTTTTTGTCGGATCGCCTGTCGCGAGGGTGTACAAACACTCTCAATTGACAGACCCTCCTTTATTCAACTATATTTTTTAAAAAGGTCAGTGTAACCTAAATATGCCCCAGGCTATGACAAGCCCAAAAGGACCAGCCCGTGCATAAAATAGATGCTAACTTGCATCAACACTTCTTTACCAGAACCAATCTGTTACCAGCAAACTGTATAGATACGGAAGTGGTGGCACTTAGCTGAATAGTGAAGTAAGCCGGCGTGATCCAAACATTCCAACACCGTCGTGCCTGGGAAAGGATTCAATGAACCTCCAATTGAGACCCCTAAGGGTTGTTTCAGGCACCGATCAAATCCTTAAACGGCTTCCCAGAAGGACTCCACTGATAAGCTTGCCAATAATCTTCCATAACAGTCAAATCATGGATGGGTTATGTTGCGACACAAACCGTTGTGTTTCAAGCCCGCCGTGGCACTGGCTCTTTTTCAAGCAAACCCAGCCAACTTCCTGTTCCGGACAAACGCTAGATGACGTCATCAATGCGTATGGAACCTGCTGATGACGTACGGCGCTATGTTACAGATTGCACATCAGATTATGTAGTATACTTAATTATGTGCCCTTGTCATTTATTTTATGTGGGCATGACCACACGGTCAATTCGTAAGCGCTTACAAGAACATCGTTCACGTCTCAATACACACACGTTAACTGCTCCTGTTGTCCAACACTGTCTGTCAGCTTCTCACAGTTTTGAACAACTTCAATGGACAATTTTAGATATGGTTCCTCCACTTTCTAGAGGAGGGGACCGTCGGGCGGTGTTGCATCATCATGAGCAACGATGGATATTCAATCTGAACTCAGTGGCTCCATCAGGTATGAATGCGGAGATCGAATGGTGGAAGATTCGATGAACTTTAAATTTGTTAAATTGGTCATTTCGTACGTCATCAGCAGGTTCCATACGCATTGATGACGTCATCTAGCGTTTGTCCGGAACAGGAAGTTGGCTGGGTTTGCTTGAAAAAGAGCCAGTGCCACGGCAGGCTTGAAACACAACGGTTTGTGTCGCAACATAACCCATCCATGATTTGACTGTTATGGAAGATTATTGGCAAGCTTATCAGTGGAGTCCTTCTGGGAAGCCATTTAAGGATTTGATCGGTGCCTGAAACAACCCTTAGGGGTCTCAATTGGAGGTTCATTGAATCCTTTCCCAGGCACGACGGTGTTGGAATGTTTGGATCACGCCGGCTTATTTCACTATTCAGCTAAGTGCCACCACTTCCGTATCTATACAGTTTGCTGGTAACAGATTGGTTCTGGTAAAGAAGTGTTGATGCAAGTTAGCATCTATTTTTTTTTTTTTTTTTTTTTTTATTAACTTTATTTAAGGTTCAGCACCAAAGAACAGGCAATACAATGTCATACAACAAAGCCCATGGCAGGGTGTACTCTTATCCCCGCCTTTGGACACAAAACCAATAAGCCCATGAATACTAACCACGTAAAACAACAAGAGAACCAACATTTTATAATTTTGAAACCAGGAACCCCCCCCCACCCTCCCCCCCCCCCAAACCCCCCCACCCGCCCTAAGCACCATGCCACATCCAGGGATCTACAAAGTCGAGGAGCGACCTACAACGAGTATGACGCTCCATCCCAAATGACCCAGGGTACATGCCCTCTTTCTAATGTCCCATTTGCAAAATGGTATTCCTGCAGTACGGTCCCAGCCGCTGGATGTAAGGTTCCCAAGTAAGCATGAATGTGGTCCAACGCCGGACATGGCTCCTAGCCCGCCAACATTCCGCCAACATCAGCTGATGAAAGTTATTGCGCCACTCCAGGAAAGTCGGCGGGTCATGGTCCCGCCAGCGGTGCAAGATGGGACCTTTCCCCACCAAGCACGCCTTCCGGACCAAGAGGCGGCTCCTCTCCCTCCAGGGACAGACGGAGGCAAATAGTCCACTGCCACTAAGGGTCCAGTCCAGGGGAAGCGTTGCTGTAACAAATTCACTAAGTAAAGATGTATACCCTTCCAATATGGGTGAATTTTCTTACAAACCCACCACATATGAGCTAAATCTGCCAGGGGCTCGGAGCATCTAGGGCAAGACCCATCTAAGGTAATGTGGCTCCGCAAAGCTCGCCGAGGTGAAAAATGCACCCTAGTTAGCGCCTTAAATTGAATTTCCCGCCATCTGGCTCCCTCGGCCAGCCTAGTAATCCGGCCCAGGGCCTGCGGAATGGATCCTAACGGGATTTCCGACGCCAACTCCCGTGCCCAGGCCCTCTCCATGTGACCATAGTTCGGTGCAACCCTAAAACCCGCTAACCGTTTCTTGAATCCGGCTATAGAGGGGGGAATTTCCTCCCCCAGACCAAAAAATTCAATGAGCTGCGTCGAGCGCTCCGCCGCCAGCTCCTCCCTAGGTAAAGAAGCCACATAGTGGGAAAGCTGCAAATACATGAAGTATTGAGACGGCCGCAAGGCATATTCGGTACTTAGCTCCCGGAACGGCTTACAGGCCCCCGTCAATCCAACCGCATGGCCTATGAGACGTAACCCCTTCCCCCTCCAGTTACGAAAGCCTTCAGTCTCCGAGCCTGGCGAGAAATGAACGTTCCCCCATATAGGCAGCCAACTGGAGACGCGCCAGTTCCGCTTCCAGTAACCATTCAGTTGCTGCCATGTACGGCGAGCCGCCATCATCAATGGACTCCGCTTCACAGCACCTGGCAAGTGGGCGAGGTCCGCATGTAATACCCCTAGCAGAGACAGGGGGGCCACCGCCGCTGCCTCTATTTGTCGTGGCGTAAAGACACTGGTCTCACCCAACCAATCCCCTATATGACGCGCCTGGCAGGCCAACGCATATAGCCAAAGATCCGGGAGGCCAATACCCCCAAAACGCCACGAGCCAATCATATGCTCCATCGGAATCCTAGCCCGGGCTCCCCGCCAGAGAAAACGTTGAATCTCCGATTCTAGTTTACGTAAATCCCGCTTCCACAACCAGACTGGGAGGGTCTGCAACCAGTATAAAATTCGAGGGAGGATAACCATCTGTATGGCAGCCACTCTTCCCAACAGGGACAGAGGGAGGGGCTGCCAAGCTCTCAACTGAATTTTCATACTAGCCAAGATTTTGTCGAAATTACGGGAATATAAGTCTTGGGGTAACCGCGTCAGGACAATCCCCAGGTACTTAAAACTCTGATTCTCCCATTTCAGTGGAAACTCCCCAGGCCAGTGTCCACGCAGTTGGCCTGACATATCAAGGGCTTCAGATTTATCCTCGTTGATACGAAGACCCGTAAAGCTACCGAAAAGCCGGAACTCGAACATTAAGCTCTCCAGAGATGCGTGGGGCGCGGTGAGATGTACCAGCATATCATCCGCAAAGGCAGAGATTTTAAACTCACAACCACCCACCACCACTCCTCGTATCGCCTTGGTCTCTTCTACACTGCGAATGAGGGGGTCTAAAGCGAGCACAAATAGCAAGGGAGACAGTGGGCAGCCCTGCCGAGTCCCCCGGTGAAGGCTAAAGGCTTCCGACAAAATCCCATTACATAACACACGTGCAGTGGGCCGCTCATATAGACTCTGCACCATCCCACAAAAGGAAGAGCCCAACCCATATCGCGGCAGTAAAGAAAATAAATATTGCCAGTTAACTCTATCGAACGCTTTTTCAGCGTCGAAGCTCACCAACAGTGAAGGCAGGCCATGTAGATGCACCCATTCAAGGGACGTTATGATTTTCCGCAGATTGCGGACCGCATATCGGCCTTTAACGAACCCAACCTGCGAGTCATGCACTAAAGCACCGAGAACCATTGCAAGCCGATCTGCTAGAATTTTCGCCAGCAGTTTCATGTCATAGTTCAATAAAGAAATAGGCCGATAGGAAGACGCTTGAAGGTGATCCTTACCAGGTTTGGGAATCAGGGTGATATAAGCCTGGTTTTCCCCCCAGCGCCTCCCTGCTCCCGATACCCGTTGCCTATACGTCTCCGCCAATACCGGGCTAACCCCCTCCGACAGTATCTTATAAAATTCGGCCCCAAAGCCATCTGGGCCAGGCGCCTTGTAGCATGGCGCGTTCAAAATTACTTTCTGGATTTCCTGTGTAGTAATGGGTTGATCCAGATAGGCCTGCTATTGCTCGGACAACTGCGGCAATTGGACCTTATTGAGATATTCGGCCATACACACAGGGTCAAGCTCATCTTCCTGGTATAAAACTCGAAAAAAGTCTTTAAAGATGTCACTGATTTCACTCTTGCCACTACGTAATTGTCCTTGCCCATCGCGGAGGGCAGCCACTAGCCTCGTACCGCGGTGCCCTTGCAAGCATCTCCCCAGCAATTTTCCAGACTTATTCCCAAAACAGTATAATTTATGTTTGTAATATAATAGAGACTTCTTGGCTCGCTGATGTAGCAAGGTATTAAGCGCTACCTGCAGTTCCCACCAACTTTTTCTATTTTGAGTTGTGGGGGAGCGCCCGGCGAGGCGTCTCGCACGGGCGACTTGTTGCTCGAGGCGAACAATTTGCTCGTTTATTAGGCGGCGCCTCCGAGCGACATAACCAATAATATCACCTCGGAGAACCACCTTGGCCGTCTCCCACACCAACTCCGGGTCATCACAATGCCCTAGGTGGTGCTCCTCAAACTCTCGCCATTTGTCACTTAAAAATCGCCGGAATTGGGCATCTTGGTATAAGTCAAGGGGGAATCTCCACATGTGAGCAAAGCCCTGTCCACCGCCCCCCCGCCAATCGATCCAGACCATGGCATGGTCCGATATCTCAAGCGGACCAATCCGAGCATCTGCTATACTCGCAAACTGAGCCGCTGAGACTAGGACATAATCAATGCGAGCACCAGTTCCCCGTGCTCGGGACACATGAGTAAAATCTTTTTCAGTGGGGTGGAGCAAGCGCCACGGATCTACCATGTGAAGTCGCGCACGAAATCTCTGCAGTATCTTAGCTGACATTTGTCTCTCCCGGGTACACGACGCACGCGAAGTATCTAATTCAGCGTCGAGGACGCCATTGAAATCCCCACCCAAAATTAGGGGAATATCCGGCAGTTGTTCAACTTCTGCTGCTATTCGGTTGAAGAACACAGGGTCCAACAGATTAGGACCGTAGATAGTACCCAGAAGGACTTCTCTATCCTCCAATGTGCCATGCAAAAAGAGAAAGCGTCCGTGAGCATCCAAGACCTGTTTTAGCAGAGTAAACCGCACTCTCTTATGTACTAAAATAGCAACCCCCCCCCCCTTCTTCCCCACTGCAGGGGCCCCCCAGACCTGGCCCACCCAGTCCCGGGTGAGCTTGGCATGTTCCACCGCTGTTTGATGAGTTTCCTGGAGCAGCGCAATATCGCAGCTCTGCCGAGCCAGAGCTTTAAGTATTTTATATCTCTTAATAGGTGTTCCTAAACCACAAACATTCCAGGAGATAATCCTCACTCCGCATGCAGCTGCTTTCGACCTCTGTACCCGGTATGAACATTATCTTCGTTCAGGAAGAGACCCCCCCAGCCTGGGGTCCCCATCCACTTTCCTCTATAGTGCCTGGATGCTCCCTCAATGACGTGTAAGGACTTAGCCCCGTCCCTGGATGTGGCAAATCCACCCCCCCCATCCCCCTCCCCTCCCCATAACCAACCCTACACCCCCCAAACCCCCATAACCCTACCCCCACATATACCACCACCCTATCTTCCACACCAACTAACCTCTCCATGACTACCGGTACGTGTAGAGCTCCCTCCCCCTCCCCCCGGGTGAGGACAGCCCAGCGCCATCAACTGTCCCGCCGCAGGACCCCTCAGGTCACCTTCTTTAGGGCTCAGAGTCAACCCAGGCATAGGGATGGGGGTTCGGATTTCCCACGCCCAGGACTATCATCCCGGGAGAGGGAACCAGTCCCCCCGAGTGGCATTCCTTCTGGTGGATGGGCTCCCCCCCCCCCCCCCGGGGAACAGCTACCCACCCAAACTGGAATATCCAGGCTACAATGCTGCGACCTATACTCAGTACCTTACCCTCCCCCCCACAACCCGCAGTAACCCCTCCAACTCAGGTACCCCAGAAAAAGATAGTAAGAGTTTTAACAATTTGACTATGCAATATTCCCCATTTATCAGTGACAGTCCACACTGCGGCCTGGGTTGATCAGCAAACAAAGCTGTGGCGATCTTTCACGTGCAAGAGACAACAATCAGGGAAAAAGAGAAAAAAGAAAAATACTGCACGTGTCACATAGAACTAAGCGAGAGTGCCCATACCCCGTCCCACTAGACCTGGCTACTGTGGACTGTCACACAGCTCGAAAAAGCATCCTCACTTTACAAATCTGACCTTACCCAAATAGGGCAAAGGCTCCAAGGACCACAGCATTAACAAGGCTAAGCAAACCATGTGGGCCTACGACAAAAAAAGAAGAATAGCTGAAAAGTCACCCGAGGAGGGGACTATAAATATAGACAAAAGGAAAGTATAATAAAATTAAATATCAAAACAAATAAATAAATAGAAACCAACAGAGATGGGGTAAATAACAAGAGGGGGGAATGGGGGGGGGAGGAAGCAAATGGAGGGATAACACAGCGTAACATTTGCATCCCCCAGGCTATGGGAATCTCACAGCCAGCTCCAAACTTTTCTCAGACAAGCCACTCAGGGTACCGTCCTAGGTAGTGTCAAAGTCAGCAGATAAGAGCCTCCAAAGTCTCTTCAGCAGTCAATGCAGACCGTTACAATAAGTCATCGCGTCCTCCGGAGTCACAAAGGTCCGCTTTCCCCCTTCACATTCCACACGAAGAGTTGCTGGATATCCCATAGTAAAGCGCAGGCCACGTGCAATAAGCCGTCCGCAGACATCTTTAAAGGCCCGTCTCCGCTGCGAGACCCCGGCAGAATAGTCCTGAAAAATCAGTAGACTGCAGCTTGCACTCCCTGCACGGCGCTTCTGCCTCCACGCTCTCAAGATCCCCTCTTTCTGCGAGGCATTTAAGAAGCGTGCGATTACTGCTCGGGGCGATTGTTGCCAGCTTTGTAAGGCCCCAGCCTGTGCGCCCTTTCTATGATTATGGCGCCTATCCCGGCATCTAAAGATAGATTTTCAGGCAGCCACGACTCCAAGTACTGCCTGAGGTCACTCTCCTTCACCGTTTCAGCAATTCCAATGAAACGGAGGTTATTGCGTCGGCTTCGGTTCTCTAGGTCCTCCAACTTCTCTTCATGCCGCACCAGCGCCTCCTCTAGCTGTTTAATACGGGCCGCGTCTTGCGTGCACGAATCCTCTAATGTGCTCACTCGCTGCTCCACTTGCTCCACACGAGCAGTGAAGTCAGTAACAGCCTGGCCCACCGCGGCAATTTGCGTGGCTAAGCCGCTCAGGCGCCCCTCCAATGCTTCCACCACCGCTTTTGTAAGCTCTGCTACCATCGGCGCCGCCAGTGACCCTGGCCCCTCAGTAGCCCCGTCGGCCATCTTGTGTTCGCTGAGTCGCGGGCGCTCCCGGCGCGTTGTTTTTGCCGCCATGCCCTCTCGGGCGTTTCAGGACCTCTGGGAAGCAAAGTTTGGGCTAAGAACGGTCTCCCCCCGTAGTGTTGGTTTGTTGAACGGCGTTTGACACGATTGGGGACCGGGGGGGAGGGCGCGAGCTCCGGAGCTAGGCAAAAGACGTCGTACCTAGCCCACCATGTCACCGGAAGTCGTTAGCATCTATTTTATGCACGGGCTGGTCCTTTTGGGCTTGTCATAGCCTGGGGCATATTTAGGTTACACTGACCTTTTTAAAAATATAGTTGAATAAAAGGAGGGTCTGTCAATTGAGAGTGTTTGTACACCCTCGCGACAGGCGATCCGACAAAAAATCAAAGTTAGGAAATTTTTCCTGTTATACACAAAGGTTGATGATTTTTATGGGACAGTGAATGATCTTTAGTATATAGAAGACTTCCTTTATGCCATTCCACCCATTCCCCTAATTCCCAAAACCCTGTTCAAGCTTCATAGAGACAGAGGCCGTATGATTCTCATAGCTCCACATTGGCCACAGCAAGTGTGGTACCCTCTGCTTCTACATCTCTTTCAAGCTCCCTCTCTGGAGTTAGGGTCTGCTCCGGATCTCCTGTCTCAGGAGGACGGAATGTTATGGCATCCCAATCCCCAGTCTCTGCATCTCAAGGCTTGGTTGCTGAAGGCCTAGATCTTCATGATCTTAATCTTTCTGAGCCAGTAAAGGATATCCTTTATGCTTCCAGAAAACCTTCCACAAGACGTTCTTATGCTTTCAAGTGGAAAAGATTTACCATATGGTGCTCGCAGAAGGCTCTTAGCCCCCTTGCGATGCCTCTGGAATCATTACTGGAGTATCTCCTTCATTTATCCAATGCAGGACTTAAAACTAACTCATTAAGAGTCCAATTGAGTGCTATTGCAGCTTCTTTCAAGCCTTTAAATGGACAACCTATTTCTTCCCATTCTCTTAATAGCAAGATTTATGAGAGGTCTTCTTCTAACTAAGCCGCCCATTAAGCCACCGCCGGTGGCATGGGACTTAAACCTGGTTCTTGGCCAGCTCATGAAGCCACCTTTCGAACCCTTAGCTACTACTTCATTGAAATTCCTTTCCTGGAAGGTTATCTTTCTCATTGCAATCACATCAGCACTTCGCATCAGTGAATTGCAGGCACTAGTGGCTGATCCACCTTATACAAGGTTCCATCATGACAAGGTAGTCCTTAGGACTCATCCACACTTTATGCCAAAGTTGGTCTCGCCTTTTCATCTTAACCAAGCGGTCTACCTGCCTGTTTTTTCCAAGGCTTCATGCATCAAATGCAGAAAGGAATCTTCATACTTTGGACTGTAAAAGGGCTTTAGCCTTTTACTTGCAAAGAACACAGCAACATAGAAAGTCCTCTCAACTCTTTGTTTTTGATCCTTCTCATTTGGGACTTCCAGTCTCCAAGAGAACACTGTCCAGCTGGATTGCACAGTGTATTTTGTTTGCCTATCAGAGTAAGAATCTTCCTCTGGAGGGCCATGTCACAGCTCACAATGTGAGAGCCATGGCAGCCTCAGTGGCTCATCTGCACTCTGTGTCTATCGACGACATCTGTCGAGCAGCCACTTGGGCCTCGGTTCGTACCTTCACAGCCCATTACTGCTTGGACAAGGACTCCCACCGGGATGCCTTGTTTGGTCAGGCTGTTCTCCAACACCTGTTCCATACCTAATCAACTCCTACCCACCATCCCTGGTTGGATGCCAGAGATCCATGGGGGGAAGTGGAGCCCTTTTACAGGGACACACAGCTTCTGGGGTCTCTCCCTGGCATCTAAAGCTAGGG
Organism: Ichthyophis bannanicus; assembly: GCA_033557465.1. NCBI lineage: Eukaryota > Metazoa > Chordata > Amphibia > Gymnophiona > Ichthyophiidae > Ichthyophis > Ichthyophis bannanicus. The sequence continues at coordinate 1,459,313,284 of CM066031.1, forward strand.
AGTCCCCATATGTGAAGACTACATTCCTGCTTGTTCCTGGAGATAGCATAGTTACTCACCTGTAACAGGTGATCTCCGGGAACAGCAAGAATTTAGTCTTCACAGCCCACCCACCTCCCCTAGGAGTTGTATCTCTCTATCTCTTTCTCTTTCCCTCTCTCTCTCTCTCTCTCTCTCTCTCTCTTTGTCTCAGCTTTAAACTTAGCTGGAGAGAGGCAGTTGGGAAAGGTGGGAAGGCAGCACGCAGGAGCTGTGGGATGCTCCCAAAAGCTTTCTAATTGGATGCTGGGGAGCGTTCCCGCGCAGGCTCCGTCGGTACCGGCGATACCCATATGTGAAGACTAAATTCCTGCTGTTCCCGGAGATCACCTGTTACAGGTGAGTAACTATGCTATCTCAGCATTGTTTCTGCAGTTATTAACCACTTTCTTTATCACCACAGATGGAAGAAACTCAAGTAAGAGTCAACTTTTGTTAATTCAGTTTCAGTAATTCGTGATTTCCATAGCGCTATCTTCTTCAGCATCCCTCCAAACCTGCCTAGGCACATGGGTTTATGTTCTACTACCAGAAGATGAAGATTGAGAACCACTGGTTTGATGATCTTATCCTATAATAGGATCTTGTGCAGCCCAAAGCCACCTCTATTCCTCAGTCTCTAAGATGGTATATGAGTAGGCCTGTATAGCCTAATTTGGCTTAAGGGTATCTTTTAAAGGGAAAGTGTTGTTTTGTTAATGGGACTCCACATTTGGAGTTGAGTCTGGTATCTTCCCTAAGGGGGGAGGGGGTTAAATTGATTCCCACTCAAGCAAAAGGGCTAAGGCCAGTGGAGTCTGGCTTCAAGTGCCAGGGGGGAGGGGGGGTTTAAACCTGGTGAACCCAGGTCCCAGTTCCCTTCTACTCGCTTGATGGTGGGATTTGCCTGCAGGGTTTCTGTCCCCCTCTCCTATTTTTGAACAGGGACCAGGGTTCCTTTCTTGCTTATTTTGACTCAACACATAGTTTAAAAAAAAAAAAAAAATCTCTGCGGATTGTAATTGAGTTAGAGTGGAAGGCAGCCCAGGCTCCCTTGGGTGAGCACAGTTCAGATATCAGCTGCAATGAATCTACAGATTAGTAGAGGCCATGGCAGCATGTGGAAGGAGAGGGGGGGGTTCGGACTGTGTGGCATGGTAGTGCAGGTTGAGCATGGGAAGCACTGTATGGCCTGTGGCGCCCATCACTTACACCTGACAGCGGAAGGCTGCTGTCACTTATGCGAGGAGGAGTGGCGTTTGATGTACTCATTGGCCCCGGAGGTAATGGCAACATGGGTTTTACCACAGCAGTCCAAGTCAGTCAGTCTTCTGGGGATGTTTACAGTGCTTCGGACCCTCCAGCTTTGGTAGGAATGGATGGTATTTTGGGTGCTCAAACAGGTTACAGCTTTTGCTTCCCTTGAATCCAACAAGTGTTTGTTTCCCAGAGGGCTGGATTTCCTCAGCAGGGGGAGTGTCCAGGGCTGATGGAGGGGTTTTCCTCCAAATTTGTTTTACTCCTACGCTAAGCCTTCTGCATAAGGAAGCGCCTGGGGGCCTGCACCAGCGATCAAGAGGCCATCCGAGGATGGCAGCAGGGCACCAGTGTGGTAAAGATGGCTTGATTGGATCCTGAAATGTGACTAGAAGAATTGGCTTTGGAGGACTCCATAGGGCCCTTGTCCCCATTGTGGGAGATGGAGGTGACTCTGCTGGACCTTTGTGCACTCTGGGAAAGAGAGTGAGGTTCCCCCTGAGGAACATGCTTCAGCGATGAGACTTTTGCGGGGATGAGCTCTGCATCCTTATCTCACAGGTACTCTCCATGCTAAAGAAATTGGAGGAGAAGCCCGCTGAGCTCTTGGTTGAGGCTCCTCTTTTATTCTGCATCAGGAGGTTTCCAAAAAGCCTTCCTAGTCCACTGTGCTATTAAGGAGATGGTCGCGGTAGAATGGGATTACCCCCTGATGTCGGGCTGAAGCTGGCCAGGTCCATGACCAGACTATCCAGTTGTATCGAAAGAGAAGGAGCAGAAGCAGTTGCCCCAAGTGAATGCTTTGGTAGCAGCAGTGATAAAGACGAGTACTATCCCAGTAAAGGGTGGAGCAGTTCTGAAGAATCATTGCATGGCGCCACAGTTGATACAGTCCTTTGAAGGGTCAGTGTTGGCACTGCAGGTGTCTATCTGCTGTCCATGTGTGGCTAGAGTCTGTCTGTTGGACACTTCAACTATCTGAAGAGGCAGCACCTTATTCATCAGAGGGAGTTTTGACTTTGACGTGGCTGGATATGGGTTTGGCTGTTTTGGCCAATACCCTCTGATTTGATGCGGGCATCAGCAAAAAATATGGCCACAGTGGTGACCCCATGGTGGTGGTTATAGATACAGAACTGACCAGTAGATGTGGCCTTTTAAGACTTATCTCAGTAAGTTGCCCTTTAAGGGTAAGCTGCTTTTCAGGGAACATCTGGAAATGTTGATAAAGTAAGCAGGGGAGAATAATGTGCTGAGGACTGCTGTTAAGTGGTGAGGCGTCATTTTTGAGAGACTCACGGGTCCTGTTGTGGGCAGCAGTCAAGCCCTGAAGAGTAGGTAACTGAATTCAAAAAAGCATGGGACAAACACAGAGGATATCTAAAGGTAAAAAGGGGACTGTTGTAGTTGTTATGGAAGGACAGACTAGATAGGCCATGTGGTCTTTTTCTGTCGTCATATTTCTATGTTTCTATGTTTCTTAGATTCCTGTCCAAAGGTTTGTGCTTTAATGATGCCTGGAGATGAAGGTACAAAAGTTATTCTGTGGGTGCTTCTGGTGCCTGCTGTTCTCAGTTAAGGTGTCAGGACCCATCTTTTGGTACCTGCCAGTAGGTGGTTGACTGCAGCAGATTTTTTCCCAAGTGATCTGTGAGGGTTATGTGCTATATGGGGGCTGACTGGCTTGCTGGGCCAAGGGTAGGAACTAGAGGATTTAGGGGCCTGGGGTGGCTATCTTGCTTTATAGGTGGTGAGGGCTGTCTGCAGGGTAGGGGCTGGGGCATGGATGATCAGCTTGCTGGGGTAGGGATAAGGCCGGGAAGGGGTGCTTGACCGGTTTGTTTGGGCAGGGTGCTGTGGACTGGTTTTCTGGGTGGTGAGGACTAGCTGTGGGGGGGCTAGGATGTGACTGTCTTGCAGGGGTAAGGACAATGAGGACTGACTGGCTAACTGGGACAAAGGTAAGGCCTGGGGGATGGCAGACTGGCTAGCTTGGGGGGGGGGGGGGGGTGTTAGGGGCTGGAGGGGTAGCCAAGGAGATTGCAGAGTGAGAAGGTTGGGGTTGGGGCTAGGGCTGAGAAATTGAGAGGAGAGATGATGGAATAGGGAAGGGAGTGGTGGAGAGGAACAGGATACAAGAGAGAGACTGTAGTGATAGGTAGGGGGTACAAAGAAACTGGGTGAGGAGGGGGGCTGCTGGCTGTGCATTTCTGCAAGTAACCTGCAGGGGTGCCTGGTTTAAGCTTTCTTTTCACATAGACATGGAATGGGAAAATGGCCTCAGTATTCTTGAATAAATCCCATCCAGTCACATAGCTTTGTCTACTTTTAGTTTAACTAGTTCCTCACTAGCACAGTCTTCTGAAAATCATTCAAGATCCCTGTCAGTTCTGTTCCTTTTTGTGGGTGTTTCCTGAGGTCCTGTTCTTGGCTCTTCATCTGTGAACAAAGAACAAAAATATTTAAGCAATTCTGCTTTATCCTCATCAGCTTCTACATATTCCTCCCCTCACCTTTGAATCTGACAATACCACTTTTGCCCTTCCTCCTCTCACTAACATATCTGAAAAATGTCTTATCTCCCTATTTTATTACATTGGGTATTTCTTCTTTTTGTATTTTTTGCTTCCTTGACTACCTTGTTAGCTTCTCTGTTTTTCTAAATATAGATGCCTCTTCCTCTCTCTGGTGATCTCTTGTATTTTGTAAAGGCCTCTTTTTCTTCACCTTTTCAACTACTTTTTTTTTTGAGAAGCATAATGGCCTCCTTTTCCTTTTACATTTGTTTACCTTTCTAACAAAACGTTTTGTTGCCTTTAAAATATCCCTTTTCCGTTTTGCCCATTGCTTTTCCGTTTTGCCCATTGCTTTTCTACATCCCCCAGCTGTTCCCATCCTGCTAACGACTCCTTGAAGTATTGTCCCATCTTGGCAAAGTTAGTTTTCCTAAAGTCCAGGGCCATCGCTTTTGAATGGACTTTATCGGCCCTAGTCCTAATGCTGAACCACACCATCTGGTCATCACTGGATGCAAGATGATCTTCCACTATAACACTGGTAAGCACCAGGTCCAGTATGGTCCCTTCACGTGTGGGTGCTGTTACCAGCTGCCAGAATAGTTCTCTCTCTAGAGAATATAGGATCTCCTTACTTCTAGATGATGCCACAGCAGGGATGTGCCAATCAACATCTGGCATATTGAAGTCACCTATCAGTAGCACGTCTCCTTTCATGGCAACACTACATGTCTTTTATTAAATTGCCGTCCACTTCTCCCTCCGATAGTGATCTGTATATCACTCCAATGCAAATGGATTTCCCTTTCCCTCTTTTTCTAGTTTAACCCACAGGGCCTCCTTGCTCCCTTTTAAGCCCTGTAATTCTATAGCTTTAATATTATTTTTTACATTTCCAAACATCCTGCTAGAACATTACAGACAAGTGGGTTATATCCCCCTGCCAGCAGATGTTGGAGATGGAGAAAGTACCAAAGGCTTCACTGAGCATGCCCTGGCACCTATGTGCTTCCCCTAGGTGTCGCCTTCAGTATTTATCTGTCTCCAGCAGTTGATGGATGTTTTCTTTTTGTTCTTGACATTAGAGACTGTCAGTGTTAGCTAACTGCTGTCTTCTTATCTGTAAGTCTCCAGGGCACACAAGAAATGCTCCAATGGAGTTGCCCCACATCTTGGCAATTTTTGGTCTCTCGGCAGCCACTGATCATGAGGATCAGGGTGACTTGCCTCCTACCAAAAGGTCAGGCGTCTGGCCAAGAGGGCCAGAGCTGCCTGCTTAAGGGGAAAGAGCTTTCAGTGCTTCTGGCTTTACAATAGTCTTGCCTCACAGACATCTGAACCTTTTCTGCATCAGCTGTTGCTTGAGATATTGCCTAAGGCCACCTGCTTATCGCAACTGGGATCGCAATGAGTGACTGCCCCCTCCTGTCCGTCCCCCCCCCCCCCCCCGAGCTGATCTGTTTACCGGGGAGTTGCCTGGCCCGTCCCAAACAGCCGCTGTTCCTACCACTTCTGATGCCATTCTCAGCCCCCATTGGTTTTCAACTCCCAGCCTTCTGTGGACATTTTTCAGCAGCACACTTTCACGCCTCAGGCACGCAGCAGCCATTTTGAAAGCTGAGCCCCTGCGCCGATGCATCCCTACATATGGCAGCCATTTTGAGAACCGTCATGTCTCTGCAAAACGCCCTACTGCATAGCCCCACTGCACAATTCCTGTCATCGCAGTTTCTTATAGTAATTGCCACTATTGGACTATGCCGGCCTTAGTATCTGCTATTTAGCATGCAGTCACAAATGCCAGCAATTGGTAGACAGATTTGTACCACAAGCTTTTCACTTCCCGGCGAGGCCTCCACAGTGGTATTGGGAGCCCTGGAAGTTAGGGCACAGATGCCCTTGGCATCTGACCACTCCTCGCCTACCACCACAGCTATCGCCACAGCCTCTGGAGAGGCACCCTCCCCCCCCCCCCCTCGGCTTCTGCCACAGTGCTCCGGGATGGAGCCTTCGACTCATCTGCCTGCAGACCAGGATTCTGACAGGTTCATGGCCCTGTTCAAGAGGGCCTGGGAAGTCTAGAGGAGTGAACCTCAAACAGCTCAAGACTCCCCAAATCTTTCTATCTCGTGACCTGCAACCCGGAAGCATCCTTTGGAGTCCGAGGGGTCTGGGGAAGTGATCCGTTTGTCCAAAGCAGTCTCCTGTGAAGCAGGAGAATGCGATTCCCCACCACATCTTGAACATCTATCACCTTTCGGAGAACAACAGCCATAATACCATGTCTGATCGCGAGGATGGAAAATGGTCTCCTTCAGAGGACCCAGATACTGACCAGCAAGATTCCCACGACATCAGACTCTTTCAGAAAGAACAACTGTTGGCACTTATTTCACAGATTGTGAAGGCTCTCTGCATCCCAGAGGGTTTGGATACGATGCCCGCACAGAACACGTCCCAGGTAGATCCATTTCTGACGGTCATAAAGAAACCGGCTAAGGCCTTTCCCACTGGAACTCCAACACATGGTATCCCTGGAATGGGAGTCCCCAGAGGCTTCTCTTTGAACGGCCAGGTGCTTGGGTCGGCTTTAAGCGTGGTACCCAGCCAACCTTGACAAATGGCTGTTTTCAACAGTAGACGCCTTGATCACAGCCGTAACCAAACATACCACTATCTCTGTGGAAGGCAAATCAGCCCTCATCAACCAGAATGACTGCAAAGTGGAAGAGCTATTAAAGATGGCCTCTTCCGCTTCTGCTCTTGCCTTGCAGACATCAGTCTTTTGCAGGTTAGCGGCTTGCGCCCTCCTACGCTAGATGCAACTCTTGCCCAAAGATTCTACCTCAGCATGCCTGGAGTCAATCGTCGCTTTCCTGGTGGATGCCCTATATGATATGCTGTACCTTGCGGCCCGCTCCATGCTGCCACCATGGTTAACTCACTGTTGGCTCTGGCTCTGGCTTTGGCATTGGTCTGCTGATGCAGCTTCTAAGGCCCGACTCATAAAGCTTCCCTTTAAGGGCAGGCTCCTCTTTGGCAAGGATCTTGAGTGGTTTGGCAAGGATCTGGGAGTGGTAAAGCATCTATCAGGGGATAAACGTAGGTCATCTTCATGCCACAGGAACTTCAGGACAGCTGCTTCTTCGTTGGCATGGTCCTGTTATCGGAATTCCCTGCACTACTGATCAGGCAGGCCAGCAGCTTCATTGTCTTCTAACCAGACAGGCTCCAAGCCACAACCATTTTGAGGATTTTGCAGAACAAAGGACCCCTTCACTACCTCCACAGCAAAGTTCTCCGGCTCACACAGTCCCACTGACTCTTCCGGGTCTCACTCTGGGATCCTGCCAGTGGGAGAGTGCTTAGCCCTCTTCTCCTATGAGTGGGGCCTGCACCACCACTGATTATTGGGTCTTAACTATCGTCTGATATGGCTACGGTCTCGAGTGCACCAGACCCATCAAGGACGTCTTCCACATCTCCTCTTGCACAACCCAAATGCGACACGCTGTACTTTCCTCTCTGCAGTGTTATCTCTCCATGCCAACTGCCCCATGCTGAGTCCCAAAAGGGGATCTGGCCACTGTCCAGTTTACTTTGTGGTCCCCACAAAAGACGGTGCCTGGTTCCCAATTCTAGATCTCCAAGGGGCAGTCACTCCCTGCGAGTACCCCAGTCTCACATGGAAACTCATCGGTAAGTCATTCAAGCAGTAAGAACAGGGAGAGTGGGTTCTCTAGATCTCACCAAGGCTTACTTGCACATTCCAATCTGCGCAGAGCACTAGCAGTTCCTATGCTTTTCCATCCTCAGCCAGCACGATCAATTTCGGGCCTTGTCCTTCAGTTTGGCCATGGCACCACACCCCTTCTCCAAGGACATGGTCATGGCCGCCTCAACCCTAAGAGACAAAATAATTTGTGTCCACCCATACCTCGACGACTGGCTCATCCAGTTTTTAGAAGGCCTTGACTGGGTCATCAATCATGCCAAGAGTTGCCTCCAGTCCTTTCAATCTCTGGAGTTCCTTAGGGCTCGCTTCAACACCTGGCTCGGCAAAGTATTCCTCACGCAAGAACAGTTTCAAAGATTTGCTGATCAACTCCATGCCTTTCTCAGAAAAGTATGTCCCAGAGTCTGGGATTAGCTTCAAGTCTTGGGCACCATGGCAGCCATCCTTAATGTTATCCCCTGGGCACGAGCACACATGAGACCTCTGTAGCATTCCCTCTCCTGTTGGTCACCAGTGTCTGAGGAGTTCGATCTGCGCTTATTGCTGCCGTGCTCACTGTTCCACAGCTTCCGGTGGTGGCTCTGGCCAGACAACATGTTCTGGGGCTTCCCTTTAGAGACTCCACAATAGGTCGTCATAACTACTGATGCCAGTCTGTTCGGATAGGGAACCCATTGCCTCGACTGGATAACGCAAGACTCTTGGACCCATCGGGAAGCTTCATGAACCATCAATCGATTGGAAGCCTGAGCAGTGCAATTAGCTTTCATGCAGTTCCTCTCGCACATCAGCCACAGAGCGGTATGGATCCTCTCCGACAGTGCCACAATGGTCTGGTATCTCAACAAGCAGGGCGGCACAAAGTATCTGGGGTTCTGAGAGAAATGGCCCTTCTTTTTGCCCGGGCCAAGAAGCATCTTCTGATGGTATCAGCCTAGCACATCGCGGGTATGGATAGTGTTCAGTCCAACTTCCTCAGCCACCATGCCTTGGATCCCGGTGAATGGGAACTTGCCCCATGGGCCTTCCGCCGCATTGTTCAACAGTGGGGTATGCCGGCGCTCAATCTGAAGGCAACCACAGCCAATGCCAAAGCCCCAATCTTTTGCATTTGCAGGCAAGAGACCAGCTCTCAGGGGCTAGACGTGCTGACACAACCATGGCTGATAGATGCACTGCTTTACCTAGTCCTGCCTTGGGTAATGATCGGATGAGCCCTTTGCCGCATAGAGGCTCACCGTGATACGGTGATTCTGATGGCACCTGACTGGCCGCTCTGCCTGTAGTTTGCCGATCTAATCAGGCTCCTAGTGGAGCGCCCAATGTCCTTGGGGCTGCACCATGGACTGCTTTGCCATTAACCCGTCTGGATTGATGACCCAGTGCCCTACTTGCTTATGGCACAGCTATTGAGAGGTGATGCCTAGTGTGGAAAGCGTATTCGAAGCATGTCATCGATACCTTGCTCCAGGCTCGTCGCTCTTCTACATCCATGGCATATGTGCACATATAGCGCTTCTTCAAGACCTGGTGTGCTCACAGCTTCCTCTTTCCATGGCGAGTACAGATTCCTGATATACTCACTTGCCTACAGGATGGATTCAACAAGGGGCTCGCGCTCAATTCCTTGAAGGTGCAGGTGGCTGTCTTTACTTGTTTTTGGGGGCCAATTTCCAGACAATCAGTCGAATCCCATGTAGATGTTGGATGCTTCCTCCTGGGCATTCGTTTGTTGCGGCCACTATTCCAGCCTTTGATTCCACATGGGATCTATCTCTGGTCTTATGCAGCCTTCAAAAGCCCGTCTTTAAGCCTCTCAAGGACGCTATTGTCTGGGACTTGTCCTATAAGGCCACCTTTCTGGTGGCAATTACCTCTGCTTGGTGTGCCTCCGAGCTGCAGGCACTTTCATGTTGAGACCTTTTCCTGTCGTCCTCCTCGGAAGAAGTATCCATCCGCCCAGTTCCTTCATTCTTACCAAAGGTGGTTTCACTCTTTTACCTTAACCAGCCCATTATTCTCCCTGCATTTACTAGTGATGTAGGGGCAGAATCCCAGCATAATCTCTAGGCGGTTGACGTCGTCAGAGTCCTCCACCGGTGTTTGAGGGCGACTAATTCCTTTTGGAAGTCTGATCAACTTTTTGTCCTATTTGCTCATCCATGCAAGGGGACGCAGCTTTCAAAGCAACCATCGCATGATGGATCAAGAGAATCATCAAATCTGCATATATCTTGCATGGTAAGCCTGTGCTGGGGGGCTTCCAAGCCTATTCCATCAGGGCACACGCCATATTCTGGGCGGCTACCTGGTCCTCCATGTCTACCTTTGTTCAACATTATGGCCTTGATCTCCAAGCTTGAGAGACAGCCACATTTGGGGCCAGTGTTGTGGCAGCAGCTGTCTCGTCCCGCCCTAAGGTGGAGTAGCTCTGGTACTGACCACTTGTCTGGACTGGTCTAGCAGGATTTTTGGAAGGAGAAATTTCACTTGCCGTTAATTTCCTTTCCTGGAATCCTACTAGATCAGTCCAGGTCCCACCCTTGCTGACTGCATTTTCCTTGGCAGCTGTCTCAGCAAAACCTTAACAGCCTCGACATAGTAACAGCCTGTACATAGTTATACTCTGTGTGCATTCTAGTCCTCATGGCGGAACACTGGTTGTGCTGTAGTTTTAGATGGGCACTAGTTGTGCTTCATTCAGTTCTTTGAACTCTTGGTGCTTTGTTTTTCCAGGAGTATACTGAAGGCGACACCTAGGGGAAGCACCTAGGTGCCAGAGCATGCTCAGTGAAGCCTTTGGTACTTTCTCTGTCTCCAACATCTGCTGGCAGGGGGATATAACCCACTTGTCTGGACTGGTCTAGCAGGTTTCCAGGAAAGGAAATTAATGGTAAGTGAAAGTTCTCCATAGTGTCGCCACTCCTCCATGAACCATGTCTCTGTAACTTCCACTAAATTCAAGTCAGCCTCTTCCATTAAAGCCTCAACATCTGGGAACTTATTTCTCATTCTATGGGCATTTATACACACTGCTTTCCATGTTGCCCCTTTTACTCATTTCTACAGAGCCATTTAATCTTTCACTTGGGAGCTTTCTTCACCCATCCCCCATCAAATGAAGTTTAAAGCCCTCTTCGGTAGGTTAGCCAGTCTATTGCTGAAGACACTTTGACCCCTCTTGGACAGATGGACACTATCTCATGTTCTCCATGAAAATTCCAAAATTATGGAACTCGTTACTTGTGGAATTAAGACTTACATTTGATGTATGCATTTAGAAAACAGCTTAAAGCTCACTTATTTTGGCAAGTATGTTTAGTAGTTGTATGTAAAGCATAGATCTTGAAGGTTTAGCCAAGCAGCTGATGGTAATGTTTTTATTTAGGTATATTTTTAGAATGTTTTTAATTCGTGTTTTGTATTTCATATAAGTAGCAATTGTGTCTGTACCTTTTGTACTCTGCCTAGTATAATGGCACAGAATAAAAATTGTATTAAATAAAATATATAAAAAGTTACCTTGCAGTGGTGCAGTAGAAAAAAATAAATACCACCATCACAATAATGCAGTTTAAACAGCAGGCAAACATTTTTGGCATGGGCAGTTCAGCGTTTTAAAAGAGGTTTTCCCATCAAACACAATGACTGACTTGATGCCCTGTGGGGGAGGGGTTGAAACTTAAAGCCAATGATGTAATGAGTGTCCCTATCAAATGATAGCCACATAAATCATGCCATACATATTGGATGCCTTAAGCGCCTATAATTATCTCAGAATGGCATACTGGATAAAGAATTGAGTGCAATGCATACATTTTATAAAAAAAAAAGTACCATAGTGAACAGAAATGGTTATTTACAGAACAGTACCATGGTATTAAAACAAAACCATATAAATAGTAAAAAAAATGAAGATGCCAACATAAATAGCACCTTCAAGTTGAGAGAAGGGATCTCGCTAGCAAATGCTCAAGCTAGCTTAATAATGATACAATGATTTAGCTGATCGTAGCATTTATCTCAAAGTGGCAGGCTGTTTGAGCAAAAAATAAAATGGAAACTATTGTCATAGGGAGCTAGGATAGTCTTTACAGACCTGCGCTATACTGTAATGTTTGTAAAAAGTGAAAAATCATCTATTGGCTAATTGCAGAATTGAAACTAATGCTAGCCGAAAGTGTTATCGAAGACTACAGTAGTATCTAAGTGAAAAATAGATTCTAACAATGTCAGGCATTGATAGTAGCAGCTGTGGCCGCATAACCTGAAAAGGATAGAGGTATTGAGATAAAGATATGGCAAAAGAATATTTCCTCACCAAATGATTTAAATGGCTCGTTAATGTCAGTAGAAGTGGAGCTACAGGTAAATAGCATGGGGGGGGGGATCCCTGTAAGAAAAGTTTTGTATCATAAACCTGAAATTATGACCAATTGTCTCAACGTTATGGTTGTCAGACCCTCAAAAGGCGCACCATGATATGAAAAACTAGAACTAAAAGGGGCATGTAGTAACTATATAAAATTAATATCCGTAAATACTGACAGAGTAATGAGAAAAGATGTGCAGTGAGGAAAAAATGAACCATAAGCTATACTACATCTAAGCCCTTCAGCACTTACACCCTAGTCAGGGGCCACCAGCCCTTCATATCTACCCAGCAGCATGACTGTAGAGGGAAGGGGGTGGGTTTGTGTGTGTAATCTGCTGCTGATACGGTTCCTCTACTCTTCCCACTCCATTTTTCCACTCTTCCATATGATGAGCAGATTACACGCACAAACTCCCTGCTTCCAAATCCTTTCCGGAAATCTGTGGCAGAGGGGTGGAAGCATAGATTGGGCAAGAGAAAAAACCGTGACATAGCCCCAGACACAATGGGTAAGTGCTGCATCACTATTTCTGGCCCATTGCCACTGCTGCCGACCCTTCTCCGGGGCTGGCAGCAGTGGCACAGAGCATGGGGGGGGGGGGTGCTAGGATGTGACTGTCTTGCTGGGGCAATCCTTGCATCAACCCTGTTCTTACCTCTAGCCTGTGCACCTCGTATTCATTCCCACAGACACACATCCCTTTAAGCATACACAAGCATCTGCTGCTCAGAATCACTTCTGATAAACACTTTAAAGAAGTCCAACGGCAAGCAAAGACGAAACCAGGGCAATTTCTATAGCCCATCACCTTTGCAATTTTCCGAGTCATGCCACACCATGCTGTGACTTTCTTCAGGCTGAAGAAATACTTTAACATTTTTTAATTAGTTTTACTGCTATTGATCCATTGTCTGATCTTCCTTAGGAATGAGTGCCACTGCTCGCAAACGCAGAGAAGAACTGGCCCAAGTCTTGAAGAAGCTTATTCAGTCCAAGGGCAAAACACCAGCTTTGAAATATCAGCAGCTTTTTGATGATCTCCGGGCACAGTCTGATGCAGTAAGTGTCTATTTTTCTTCTTAGTGCTATAGTAGTTAAAATGTATTGTGAAACGTGACCTATTTTGTCATTAACCAAAAACTTTATTCGTGCTCTGAAAGGCAGTAATGCACAGTCCTATCAATGACACGTCAAATGTTTGTTGGCTTATTCTGAAGTGATATGGTACCAATGTCTCTTGCAAACCAAAAAAGGTTCTCAGTGTGGGTTGTGTTTTTGTTTTTGTTTTTTTCTTTAATCTATTGCATTAAAAGCTCGAAAATGAAAAACGCTTAATGGCCATGGTTGCGTTCTTGTCTTGAATACCACATTTGACTACTCTCAGCTGAGGGACATTTCTAAAACTTACTTTATAAAATATTTGAGGTAGACCAAGCTTTGTGATTTCTAAGAGATCATAGAAGGATTACATTGCACTGTTAGCTTCATCGTGAGACACTAACCAGTAGCATAGCCACGTTTACCAATAGCTCATTGCTGCCTTTTGCAACATAACTCTTTTCAGTAGTCAACATTTTGGGGTATTTAGAATAGCAGCATTAAAGGATTTTTCATTACCCTTATTATGACCCTCTAACACATTCTGTTGTACTATTGTCTGCCTTTTAAAAACAGTAAGATTGGTTCCCCTCTAACTTTGTCTTTGACAAATGACATTATTATCAAAAGAGACAAACCATAAAGTTTACAGTTTCCCAAAGGTTAATTTACTTTGGTACTGTACCGGAAGGTAAGCTGCCTTGAGCTACTACTGAAAGACATGAGCAAATACAGATAAACGAGAGTCAAAATATTCAAAGTTGAGTTTTCAAGAGATTCCTCTCATTTTAAAGAATATCATTTGTTTAAGACCAATGTTGAAATGCAGGACATAATGGATGTAGTATCTGTTTTCTAAGCCACAAGAGGGCATCTGTTCAGGTAGTTTCTCTGGATACAAGCAGGGGTTATGCAGACACACTCCATGGTGCTGTTTGCTGATAAGCACCATTGCCGGCATGTGCATAGCTTCCCGCCCTGCATTCTGATGTAGAATCCCTCAGTCTCCCTCAAACCGCCACAGCATCTAGCCGCTGCTCTCCCCGCTCCGTTGATTCACACGACTTTTTATATTTATTTGTTGTACAGTTCCTCATTGCTATCAACCTCCGTGATTTTTCTTTAAAAAAAAAAAAAAAAAAAGTGGAAACAGCTAACAGACCAGCGAGGGAAGAGAGTATTCTCCAGGAACAAGCAGGAAGTGAGTCCTCACATATGGGTGCCGACGGAGCCCTCGTGCGGAGCAAATCCCCAGCTTTCAGAGAAAGCCTTTGGGAGGTGCCATCACACATGAGCGGTCCCCTTCCCGTCCAAGGGTGTCATCTTGCTCAGTCTCATTTTTTCCGCAGAGCCCTTCGGACGTAGTCTTCGTGTCCCCGTAAAAAAGTTGATTTTTTTTTCCTCTTTTTCTCAACCGGTCGACACCGGTACCTCTTCCCGCCTTCAGCTCGGTACGTCGGTCTCGAGTCCATCTCTATTGTTAGTTTTTTGTCCTTCGTGACTGGCGTTCTCGCTTTTTTTTCTTTTTCACTGGTAGCCCGAGTCTTCGACCTTGCAGGGGCCCTTTTTACCCCGATGGCTGCCAGCGGGTTTAAGAAATACGATCGGTGTGTGAAACTGATGTCTCTCATCGTTACGCATGACTTCTGTCTCCGGTGCCTCGGGCCCGACCATGACCCGTCGGTCTGGCCTGTGTAGGAAAATGTCCTCGAGGGCCCTGAAGAGCCGCCAGCAGCAGCATGATAGGATTTTCTCCGTGTCTGTGCCTCCGAGAACCAGAACCTCGTCTGGCGCCTCCACGTCCCGGGGGAGCTGTCCAAGCCTGAGCAGCTTCGAGATTCCTCGGAGAGGGGGTCTCCCTTGAGGGAACATAAGAGGAAGAAGAAATCCTTGATGGTGGCATCTCTGGTCCGGGGGAACCGGCATCGGGCCCGACCAAGTCGAGACCCGAGCCGGTGGCTGCGGAGCCTTCCGGACTCAAGTCCAGAATGGCAGCCTTGGAGTGCAGTTTCACTGCCTTCATGGAACAGCAGCAGGCGCTGATGGCCGGTCTGTCCGGTTCCTCCGCCCCAACCACCGGGCCCTCAATGTCGAAGTCGACCCCGGAGGCCGAGCCGATCCTTGAAGCTCTTTGGGCTCGAGTTGATCCTCGGCCAAGGTCCCTCTCGGCCTCCCGTTCAGGACTGAGGTTGTCGCCGAGTCTCTTGATGCCTGAGGAGCCCCCCACCCCCCCCCCCCGATTCCTCCTCAGAGGCATCAGCATGGAAAACTGAGGATGAGGAGTCCCCAGATACCTGCCGGCACAGGGATGTACCATCTGACTCCCCGGTATCTGAGCCTCAGAATGTCACCCTCCAGAGGACATGAGGTTCTTGGACTTCGTGTGGGATATGTCCAAGGCGTTGGCATTCCCCACAGAGTCTGAGGAGGATCCTTGAGCTGACGAGCTCAATATCCTCCAGTATGAGGCCCTTACTGTACCCGTGCTTCCGATCCTGGAACGACTGATGCTCTGCATGTGGGAAACACCGGCGTCGGTGCCGGTGGTCAGCAAGCGGCTTGACTCGATGTATCGAGTCCGCTGGAGCCCTGGGTTTCGGAAGTTGCAGCTGCCGCACAATTCCATTTATTTATTTTATTTATTTACATTCTCTTATATACCGCGCTATTCTGCATCAGTGCGGTTTACATTGAACAAACTGAAATTACATTGAACAGGGCATTATAACTTGGAGATAACTATTTTACAGGGAACATGGGCTATGGAGGGTTAAGTGGCTTGCCCAAGACCACAAGGAGCACCTGTGGGACTAGAAACCCCAGTCCTTCCGGCCCAAGGTTGCTGTCCTCTAGTGGGATTTGAACCCCTGACCTTCCGGCCTGAAGTACCTTGCCCCAACCACTAGGCCACTCTCCACAACATGCTTGTGGAATCGGCCATGCGCTGGCTGAGGAGCCAGAAGATGCACTCCTCAGTGCCTCCCGGTAGGGAGGCCCACAACTTGGATGCCCTCGGCAGGAAGTGCTTCCAGGATTCAATGCTGACTTGTCTGATCCAGGCCTACCAGCTGTACATGGGCATGTACCTGAGGGACCTGGCGAAGGAACTCACCAGGTACTTGGCTGGTCTCTCCAAGAAACCTTTGCAATGCTTCAAGGGCCTGTCTAAAGCCGTCCGTGAGTGCTCGAAGTTTGTCTCAGGTGGCCTATGACGGGTTTGAGTCGGTAGCCTGGGTAGCCACAGCTGGCATCAGTGCACACCACCAGGCATGGCTGCAGTCGTCGGACCTCGAACAATGGGTTCAGGACAAGTTGGTCGATGTCCCATGCCGAGGGGAGAACCTCTTTGGCAAACCCATGACCGACAAGGCTGCAGAATTGGAGACCGAGTACATGACAAAGACACGGCTCTCCAAGAAGACCTCGCAAGGAGGGCTCCAATAAAAAGCCCTTTTACCCAAGGAAGGGTGCTGCTTACCGAAGCTACCCCCATTTTCAGGCCTCCCCAGCTCCACAACAGGGGCAGCAGGCCAAGGGACAGGGGCATGGCCCAGGTAAGCAGAAAAGCCCCAAATCCCAGGCACCAGCTCTGGCCCAGCCTGGCAGTGGCTTTTGTCTCCTACAGCATAGCCACTCTTCCCACAGGAGAAAGGCAGATCACAGGGGGCCGGCTGGCTCTGTATGCCCACAGGTGGGTAGCCATTACCACCGTTGCCTGGATCTTACAAGTAGTCTAAGAGAGCTATCTTCTTCACATGGCCCAGGTGCCGCCTCATTATTTTCCAGGAGAGCCCATCGGGTCTCCACTTCACCGGGACTTTCTTCTGAAAGAGTTAGCAGGTCTTCTCGAGAATCGAGCGGTAGAACCGGTGCCCCACCACTTGCAGGGAAGGGGCTTCTACTCCAGCTACTTTCTGGTGCCAAAAAGGACAGGAGGCCTCAGACCCATCCTCGACCTGCGTAACCTCAACAAATTCCTGGTGAGGGAGAAGTTCAAGATGCTCTCCCTTGGAATATTGTTGCCTTACCTCAGCCAGGGAGACTGGCTATGCTCCTTAGACCTGAAAGATGCATATGCACACATCCTAATACACCCAAGCCACAGGCAATATCTACGCTTTGTGGTGGAGGGCAATCATTACCAGTACAGGGTACTTTCCTTCGGCCTTGCCTCGGCCCCCAGGGTGTTCACAAAGTGCCTAGCGGTGGTTGCTGCCTTTCTCAGGCACTAAGGGGTCTTTGTATTTCCCTATCTTGACAACTGTCTCATCAGGGGTTCCTCGACCACCGAGGCTCACCAGGAGGCCACAACTCGCACCATCCAGGTGCTGCAACACCTAGGGTTCGTAGTCAGCTACCCCAAATCCAGCCTTACCCCAACTCAGCAGCTAGAGTTCATTGGGGCAAGTCTCGACACCCTTCAGGGGAAGGCCTATCTGCCTCCAGACAGGGCAAGCAGGCTTATGTCTCTGGCAAGGCAAGTGAGTCGCAAGTCTGCAGTGTCAGCAAGGCTTTTTCTGCACCTCCTCGGGCACATGGCTTCCACAGTCCATGTGACCCCGGATGCCCGCCTCCACATGCGGACCGCTCAGTGGTGCCTCAGGGACCAGTGGTCTCAGGCCTCAGGGCACCTTCGGGACAGGGTCAAAGTATCCAGATGTCTGGTAAGATCCCTGACTTGGTGGCTCCAACCGCATCACTTGGAGGCGGGGATGCCTTTCCAGGTCCCTCTGCACACGAGGGTCCTGACCACGGATGCATCCCTGCTGGGCTGGGGGGCCCATTGTCAAGGTTACACTACTTAGGGAGTGTGTTCTCCGAGCGAGAGGACCTAACAAATCAGTTTCTTGGAACTTCGTGCCATCCGCTAGCACTGGAGGTTTTCAGACATCACCTGGACCATGAATCTGTCCTGGTGCAGACAGACAACCAGGTAGCCATGTTCTTTGTGAACAAACAGGGTGGCACGGGATCCTACACCCTATGTCAGGAAACCCTAGACCTCTGCTCCTTTGCAGTCCAGCATGGCATTCGTCTCCGAGCAGTCTATCTGCCGGGCCAGGACAACTGGCTGGCAGACAGACTAAGCAGGATTCTCCAACCCCATGAATGGCAGCTGGACTGCAGAGTAGCCAGTTGGCTCTTCCAGACTTGGGGGCGGCCGGTGATGGACCTGTTTGCGAGTCCGGACAATCACCAGTTGTCTCTTTTCTGCTCCAGGCGACCCCACCCGCACAGGGTGGCTGCCGATGCGTTTCTGATATCTTGCACCGGGGATCTTCTATATGCATTTCCCCCGACACCTCTGGTAGCCAAGACGCTATTCAAGATTCTCCAGGACAGAGCCTCAGTCATCCTTATTGCCCCTCGGTGGCCCAGGCAGCCCTGGTTTCCGCTTCTTCTACAGCTAGCAGTGGAGGCCCCAATCCCCTTGGGGTCCACCCTGCCTCGCCTGTCTCAGGAGGGGGGGGCTCTCTCCTGCATCCCAATCTCAGCTCCTTCAACTTGATGGCATGGCGGCTGAAAGGGTAATTCTCGCTCCATTCCTCCTCCCCAAAAATATTGAGGAGGTCTTGCTGGCCTCGCAGAGGCTGTTGACCAGACGGGCGTACGCCTTGAAGTAGTGCAGGTTTGCGGCATGGTGCAAGGAGCGGGAGATTGATCTTTTCTCTTGCCAGGTGGGGGGTTCTACAATACCTTCCCCACCTCTCCGATTTGGGCCTCAAGTCCAACTCTGTGAGGGTGCACCTGAGTGCCCTTGCAGCGCATCACTTTTCAGTGGATGGAAGCCTCTCTCGCTTCCTGAGAGGCTTACTTCTCTTGAGACCCCCGGTGCGTCCTCCGGCCACCGAGTGGGATCTCAATGTGGTGTTAGGGTAGCTTACTAAGCCACCTTTTGAGCCAATGGCTACCTTCCATCTACGCTATCTTTCTTGGAAGGTGGTTTTCCTAGTGGCACTCACATCCGCTCAGTGGGTGAGTGAGCTCCAGGCCCTAGTATCGGATAGATCCTATACCAGTTTCTATAGGAACCGGGTGGTGCTTCGCACGCACCCCAAGTTCCTTCTGAAAGTGGTCTCCTCGTTCCACCTCAACCAGGAGGTGGTTCTGCCTGTCTTCTTTCCCAGGCTGCATGCCAGTCGGACAGAGTCGGTCCTGCATACCCTGGACTGTAAGAGGGCATTGGCCTTCTATATCCAGTGTACGCAAGAGCATCGGAAGGCTTCTCAGCTTTTCGTTTCTTATGACCCCGGTAAGCTGGGGGTGGTGGTATCTAAGTGTACACTGTTCATCTGGGTGGCAGACAGCATTGCCTGGGCATACAGGGCAGCCAAGCTTCCAATGGAGGGTCGGAGCCATGGCAGCATCAGAGGCTCATTTGCACTCTGTTCCTTTGGCAGACATCTGCTGGGCCACCACTTGGTTTTCGAGTCAGACTTTAGCAACCCATTACTGCCTGGACAGGGAGTCCTGGCGGGACAGTGCCTTCGGCCAGGCTGTACTCCGTAATCTTTTCGAGGTCTAGGCAACTTCTGCCCTCCAACCCCTCTGTGTTCTGGCTACCGGAGTGCTATTCCATTAGTTTATATTGCTATTGCGGCTGCTTGTGGCTCTCATAGAGGGAGCCTTTTATTGGCTATGGGTTCTTGGTAGCCTGTAGCTGGAGAGTCCCGTATGTGAGGACTGACGTCCTGCTTGTTCCCGGAGAAAGCGTAGTTACTCACCTGTAACAGGTGTTCTCCGCTGACAACAGGAATCAGTCCTCACGACCCACCCTCCTCCTCCCCTTGGAGTTGCAGTCCTGTTATTATTTTATCCTTTTTGCTGTCTTTTTAGTTATGTCATTTGTCTGAGCAAGATGGCACCCTTGGGCGGGTAGGGGACCGCGCATGCGTGATGGCAACTCCCAAAGGCTTTCTTTGAAAGCTGGGGATTTGCTCTGCACGAGTGCTCCGTCGGCGCCAATGTCACCCATATGTGAGGACTTATTTCTGCTGTCCCCGGAGAACACCTGTGACAGGTGAGTAACTATGCTATTTTGCCTCACCCTGGTGCTGAAGAAAAAGAAAAAATTAATAAAGTAAAACAGAGCAAAAGGAGCACATTTCAGTCAACCATCAGAGGGCAGCAGTGCCTTTACTGTGAATACAAGTAGCAGTAAAACTACAGGAACATAAACTTCTTCTCCTACTGTGAAGTCCAGTAACAGCCTACAAAAAAACATTTTCAAGTGATGACTGCTCTTGCTTCAGTCTCTGCCCCAGTCCCATTGGGCCCATACAAGGCATGATTGGGAGGAAAGGGGATTGCTGTGTGGCTGAAAGCAGACCTCCTACCAGCGCTGGCTGTAGGAAAGTGACCCAGAGCTTGTAATCTCAGGTAAAAGAGTGCTACTCGATCTCCACCCAACCCGGCCTTTGCTGAACATTCACCGAATGTCAAACATAAGTCCAAATCCAAACATGGCTATAAGACTGACCCCAGAAATGGCCAGAGTGCCCATAAGTCCCAGGCTCACAAGCGGAAGTTTGACGGCGACTCTTGAGAAGCCTCGTCCCATAGATTCAAGAGGGTGAAACACCATGTGGCTTCAATGCCAGTCTTATCTTCCACTGCATCCCCCGGTGGCAGATAAGCCTTCCCTCAAAGATCCATTACTGGTGGTGGTAACGAAGATTTGTCCAGGACATTGCAGCCCTGCTAGGCGCTGCCCCTCCCAATAATCATGAAAGCCCCCTTTGAACCCATGGCCTCAGCTTCATTGAAACACCTCACTTGGGAAAACCATTTTCCTGATCGCTATCACTTCAGCAAGACGTGTGAGGGAGCTACAACTCTTGTCCATTACTCTCCCTATACCCAGTTTTTTCATAAGGTGCTGTGGTGTACCTATCCTAAGTTTCTTCCAAAGATTGTCTCCAGCTTCCATCTCAACCAATCCATCGTGCTTCCCATGTTCTTTCCAGGAGCTCACCTGAATTAATTGGAGCAAGCACTATACTCTGTCTGGGTTGCCAACTAGCTTTGCTTTACTACTTCCAAGCTACCAAACAGCTTGGCGGTCTTTGCAGCTTTTTGTCACCTTTAACCCCAACAACCCAGAGAAGCCTGCATCCAAACTATGCTTTCTCCAGATACAAGCAGGGGGGTTATGCAAGCACACTCCATGGTGAGTCCAGAGCTGAGTGCCGCTTGTAAGGCCGAGAATGGTTGCAGCCCGGATGAAAGTAGGTGGTGGAAGAGTTCAGGCAAGGAGGTTTTGCAGAACAGCCTGACCGAAGGCTAGGTTGCCTGCCGAAGAATGATCTAGTCTGTAGTGCTTCGCAAAGGTATGTGCAGACAACATATAGCTGCTTTGCAAATGTCTTGAGGAGGAATGGAAGCTAAGTTGGCAACAGTAGCTGCTGTAGCTCTGAGGCAGTGCGGCCCCACTTGTCCAGGAGTGCGACTTGCTTGAGTACTACAAAAAGCGATGCAATCCAGGAGGAAATGATCTGTTGCTTACCTGTAACAGGGATTGTCCATATACAGCAGGAGTATGCAGCCACACTCGCCTGCCGTCCCCTTGAAGAAAAAAAAAGGCAACCAAAATGAGAGAGCAGGTATTATCAATGTCTTACCTCATCCACTCCATATTCAAGCATGCAGCATGTTCATCCTGTGGATTCCTCTTGTCCTCAGTTCAAATGTCCTCCACCTGCAACCGCTTCTTCTTTGATGCCATCAATGCTACGCTGCATGCTCCATGTCAGAATGCAGGGTGGGAAGGTGCAGCATGCTCAGGAGTCCATAGGACTTCTCTGAGCTAGGAGAGAGCTGGCACTGGTGCTGCATACCCCTGCTGTATATGGAGAACCCTCATTTACAGGTAAGCAACTATGCTTTCTTCATACAAGAGAAGTGTTGTACTTCTCTAGATATAGGATGTTTACCTGCCTGTTTTTTAGCCTATCATTCCAACTCACTGGTAGGGTTGTAAGTTTTTATATTAAATATTTAGATATTATTGTTGGAGTGGAGGATAGCATAATGATTATAATAGTGAGCTGAAAACCAGGGAAGCCAGGATTTCAGTCTCACTGATGCTTTTTGTGACCTTGAGCAAATCATTTAATCCTTCATTGCCAAAGACACAAATTTAGGTTACAAGCCCTCTGGGGGACAGGAAAATTCTTCTCTACCTAAATGTAACTTGTGGGAACTATTACTGAAAATCCCATGGCGTACCAACCTTGGCAGCATCTGATACAATGAATTTGTGTTAGGTTGAGTTTTACTTATGACTATTTTCTTTGTACTGCAGGCTATTACGAAGGATATGTTTGAAGAAGCACTTCATGCTTTGGCTGATGAAGACTACTTGACTGTTACTGGAAAGACTGTTAGATTGCTTTAAGAAAAGATGAACCTCACAGCAATATTGTATACTTCCTTGCTGTTAGTGTTTTTTTCTACAATAGATCTATATATTTACTTAAGTTTATTATACTCTGATATTGTTGCCAAGTAATTGATGGTGACCAATCAGCTAACATCACTGCCATAACTATAAATAGTGAAATTTCCAATGATAGTAGGGACGAATAGTTAGACCTTTTCTGTTCAGAAGTAGGACTGGGGCCATATTTGTTGCCTGGTCTATTTTTTATTTTCAATAAAATACATTCAAGTATAGATTTGTATTTTTGTGTTTTTAGAAAGGTGCTCACATGGGACTAATGCTGTAACTTTCTGGTGGTTAATGGGATCCATGTACTGAATTATGGAACTGTTTATCCCTTTCATAAATATAAATTGTCCAAACAAGTGTGCAAAAGAAAATGTTGTTCTAATTAGACACTATTAATTCTAGCTTAAAGCGTGTACAGTGCAAAGGCTAATCAATAAATGCCCTCAAATCTATTAATTTAGCATTATTCAGTAATTAGCAGACCCCATTGAAATTCAGTGGAGGGACTTGTTCATTAGGCTTTATCCTCAGCCCAGCCTCCTCCCTCTTACAATCTCTCTCTCAGTATTCTTCACTGTAATTATCCCCTCTCTCTCTGAATCCCTCTCATTGTGCCCAGCAACCAGCCACACAGTCTCTCATAGCGAGTACTAAGATCCCATTGTGACACCAAAATTGTTATAGCAGATCATTTTAACCCCCACAGGAACTAGGCAACATTTGGGTGGATGCAACACAGGAGGGCCCTATATGTGGCCTCTCTAACATGAAGTTGTTACAACTTGTACCGTCAGGAAATTGAAGGCTAAGCCATTGTACAATTCCCTTTAATGAAAGGGTGGAGTACTTCGGATGGCTTCCTTCTAAGGCAAGAGAGTCGGATATCTGCAGCAGTTTTCAAAGGCACCAGATTCCTAACGTAAACTAAGGACATAAACTGTTATGCACTCTCAGCTAGGTAAAAATCGTTGCCCAGGAATATCCCCTTCTGCATAATCGGACCCTCTCACGGGCCAGACCATAAAACACAATGGAGCTAGATTTTCCATCAAAACTAATCTTTGAGGCAATAGTCCAGGAATGAGGAGAAGATATAAGGAAACTCTAGCCTTCTCTGGGAACAAGCAGGAAGTCAGCCCTTACATATGGGTGACGTTGGTGCTGACAGAGCCCATGCGGAAGCATCTGCCCAGCTTTCAAAGAAAGCCTTTGGGAAATGCACTACACATGCATGGTCCCCTTCCTGCCCAAGGGTGCCATCTTGCCTCAGTCTCCTTTTTTCCACGGAGCCCTCTAGACGTCTGTCCCATTTTCCCTCTCAAGATTAATTTTTTCCGGTACATGTACCCGTTCCTCTTCCTGCCCACGAGCCGTGAGAATACGATGTTTTCAGGTGAAAAAGGTCTCGGACTGAGGCGGAATAGTATGTTAGGTCTTAACACACCTAATTTAAATATCCCTCTTTCTTTGCATCAAGGACCTTTTAATTTCATCACAAATATTTTTAGTTTTCTCTTTTTTATACGTGCTTTCTCATAAAATTTGTATGACTGATTAGAATGAAGCAATCTCCAAAGTCTTAGTAAGAAAAACATGCTTATCGTAAGGAAGAACAAACCCCAACGCCAATCTTCAGTGCTCTTGCGTTTCACCGATCTTACGGTTTCTTCGGGGGGGGTGTAGCTAAGCACTTATAGACATACGATGACAGCTTTCAATTTCAAAACTCTTTGTTTTATCTGGCTGTGCTCAAATCCTGAATCCTATGGATCAATAAAGAAATATATGGAATAATTAAGAAATCGTGAGTGGTTCATACCTGCCTACGTTTTCTGTACTGGTTCCTCTGTCTGCGAGGAAGTGTGCTGTTTTTTCTTGGTGACTATACCACTGTCTTCTGGCCTGGTCCAGAACAACTAAGATAGCTGCTACCCAGGTGTTCAGCAGTTTCCCTCCTCTCCCCTTCATTCCCCTCCCTCCCCCACATAAAATGTCCAGCATCTCCCTGTCCCCTTCCTTACCCCCTCCCTGATATCCAGCATCTTCTGCCCCTTCCCTTCATTCCCTCTCTCTCCCCCCCCCCAAGATGTCCAGCATCTCCCTTCCCTTTCTGTTCCTTCTTTCTTGTATGTCCAGCATCTCCCTTCCCTTTCTGTTCCTTCTTTCTTGTATGTCCAGCATCTCCCTTCCCTTTCTGTTCCTTCTTTCTTGTATGTCCAGCATCTCCCTTCCCTTTCTGTTCCTTCTTTCTTGTATGTCCAGCATTTCCCTCCCATATCCTCTTCCCCCTCCACATTTTCAGCATTTCCTCTTCCCTATCCATCCAAAAAGTCCCAGCATCTCTTCTTCCCTTCCAGTGTCTCCCCTTCCCTTTCTTACACAACCCCCCCCCCCAGCTGCCCAATATTTCCCCTTCCCTCTAGGTGTCTGTCATCTCCCCTTACTTCCCTAATCCATACCCATAGGTTTCCAGCATCTACCCTTTCTACTTACCCAAAATGTCTACCTTTCCTCCCCAGGGCTGTGCCCAGTTTCTTCCTTTCCCCTTGCCAGGCCTGCTTCCTCCCTTTGTTTGCTGATGGTGCCTCCACCCTCTCTCTGTCTGGCCATCCTCTGCATTGAGGGCTTTTAAATGCCCTGTTTTGCCACTCCTGCATTATGCTGCCCATTACTACTTCTCTGACATTGCTGGAAAGAGGGACCAGAGGTCGTTGAAGATGTCAGAACTGGGAATTTGTGTCAGAAATCAGAAACAATTCCCAAAAATCAGGTACCTTTGCTGATCCAGGCTCTAGTGTTACTAAGTTGCTGAGATGTCCTTCTGGTTCTTCTAGCAGTCTTCCCATCTCAGACTCTTTGATTCCTTCTCCTTTCCATGGAGCAAACTGATCTCCACTGATCTAGTGAGGGTGATGACAGGGTTTTCAGATGCAGAGGAAACTTGGTGTACGTTTGAGCCCCAAACCACCTTCCAACCATTCTACTCTCTCCTACTTGCAACTTCTGAACATGTGGCTCCCTCCTGCTGGCATGAGGGCTAGGGGTTAGCCGCAGCCACCTGCCCCTATGGGCAGTCAGCTTACTCCATCCTTCTTGGTGCAGTGGCAGTGATCCAAAGATAAGATTCTGCCTTTGAGGGTAGTTTTACTTATCAGCTGAATTTTCCCTCCCAGAGGAGTCTCCTCCCAGTATTTAGGTCACTGGAGAAATACCTCCTGGTTATGAAAAAGTACTAAGGCAAATACATATTACATTACAGTAATTTAATAGAACCACCGGAGGTATCTGCTGCTAGAAGAAGCAAAATATAAGGGATTTCTACACTTGATTACATTGTATTTTACAAGGTAATTACCCAAGGCGCAGGGAACTTTCTAGGTTGATAATATAGATTAATGTGTTTGTTTATTTATCTATATTATTTCTATACCATGCTCTTTAAAATCCGTGCGGTTTACATGTAACAATTTGTACAAAGCAGCGGAGCATACGGTGTACATTACAGAGAACAGGTTTATACAACTTGGGTTTAACAGGGGTAACTATATACAATTATGTACAACTGAGCTGTTCGTCAACAGGTATGCCACATGTACAGCTATGGCATACACGACACTCTCTGAACTACTACACATTAGGTTATATACAAGTTTGGACAGTTGTATTCAGACTGTGGGTATGTTATCATGCCCTGGGTGTATCGGTGGTGTCATTGTGGTGGGTGGGGGGTAAGATTGGTTGTGTTGTTTCACTGGGCAGGGAGTAATGTAGGAGGAATAAATGGTGCTTCAGTGCCTTCTGAAATTGGCCGAGGTCAGTTATTGCCCGGATGGAGGTTGGGAGGGCATTCCAGAGTGTAGGTGCGTAAAATACAAATGCTCTGTTCCTTGCTGTCTGGGAGCATTTTGTTATTGCTCTAGGGATTATGAGTGTGTTTACAGTGAATGATCTTCTTGCCCTGTTTGCCGGTATGGGGAGGATAAGGTCGGTTAGGAAAATGGAGGACTGGTTGTTGATGGCCTTGAAAGTCATTAGTAAAACTTTGAAAGTGAGTCTGCAGTGGATCGGCAACCAGTGGAGGTATTTTAGGACAGGGGTTATGTGGTCCCTTCTGGAGGCTCCATGCAGGACTCGGGCGGTTGCGTTCATTGCCAGTTGTAGGGGGTTCTTGGAGAGTCCCTGCAGAATAGCCTTGGCATAGTCGAAGTGCGGGGTTACCAATGCTTGGAAAATCGTCTGGAAATCATCTGGTTCCAATAAGGGTCGCAGATGGTTCATATCTTATGATAGATTGCTCTGACGGTATTGCTTATGTGTGCTTTCATGTCGTGATGTTGTCCACATAAAGAGAAATTTTACGTTTAGACACAACTGTAATTCCCAGAACCACCTCAAATCAAAAGGCTTCAAAAGGCTTTCTGGCTAAAGCAAGTAATACTAGCGAGAAAGGTCAGCCTTGCCATGTATCTCATCCTAACCAGAAAAAGGAAGAGATTTAATCATTAATCCTTATTGTGGCTGAAAGATTGAAGTATAATAATCAAATTGGATTATAGAAATTATGTCCAAACCCAAACTGAGTAAAAGCCAGAGAATAAATAAGGCCATTCAATTTTGTTGAAAGCCGCCTCAGCATCCAAAAAGAGAATAACACATTTGTCTGTCCTTCCTTGAATCGTATAAGGAATGTTGAGAAGGAAATGTTAACAGATCTAAATCTACCTTTGATGGCCTCGGTTTGATCAAGATGTTCCAGATGAGGAACAAGGTTTTCTTTCCTAAAGCACAACACTTTTGTTAAGAATCTTATAATCCAAATTTAACAGGGTTATAGGCCAGTAATTACTACATAGCAGAGGGTCATTCTCTTCCTTAGGCATCAGAGTAATCAAGATATCATAAAAGGAAGCCTGCCTCACTCTATTATGGCATTGAGAACTTTCACCAAGATAAAGGCAAATTGATGTTCCATATGTTTATGTAATTCAGCAGGTAGGCTATCAGGCCTGGCTATTTTATTAGACAAGGCTATGAAGTGCCCCATGCATCTCCTCCAAAGTGAAAAGTTCATTGTTACATTCCTGAGGCAGAGTATTCAGTATAGAAGCCAGCCAATACTCCATTTCTCTTTGAGAGGTAGACACATGGGAAACATAGAGCTTGCTATAATAATCCATGAACAAATTAGCACTCTGGCTAAAGCCTTATATCACTTCCCCTGATTTCTCAAATTGGGGCTATATCTTTTAACTTTAATTTTCTTTAGCTGCCATGACAAGAGTTTAGTGTTTTTCTTAGCATGCTCATAGAAATGTGTCTTGGTCAGTCTCATGCAAGGTGAAATTAGGCCTTACCAGCTAATTTTCATTCCTTGAGTCCTTCCAGTCCAGTCCAGACTCCTGGGGTGTACTAGAGCAGTACTTAACAGGGAGTGACCAGCAAGCCTGGTCTGCAGCATATGTGCTCCAAACTGTGCATTCCCCCTGCGTCTGCATGTCTAAACAGTAGTGCCTCACAAAGGTGTGCAAAGATAACTAGATAACTGCCCTACAGATGTCAGCAGGCAGAACCAAACCAAACTCCGCCCAGGTGGAGTGTGCTCTCAACCCCACTGGCAGTGGCCGACGATGCAATAAGGCTGAAGCAATCACCTGCTTCACTACCAGGCAATAGAGGCCTTCGAGGCTCCCTCACCCTTATGAGGGCCTCCAAAAGCACAAACAGCCGATCAGACTTTCAGAAAGAGGTTGTGTGTTTGAGGTGGCTGTTGTTAAGTGCCATCGAGTCTGTGTCTACTCATGGCAACCCTCTGGATAGTTGTCCTAAACTGTGTTCGGTCTTCAGTCAGGCAGCTCTCGTTGACAGAGTGGCACCATAGTTGCTGCTGTTGTATCAATCCATCTCAATGCTGGCCTTCCCCTTTTTCGTTGACCACCTACCTTGCCAAGTATGACATCTTTCTCTAATGCTCTCTCTCTCTTCGCATGATGTGTCCAAAGTATGAAAGTCGAAGTCTTGTCATCTGAGCTTCTAAAGAAAGCTTAAGTTTAATCTCCCCTAGTACTGACTGGTTTGTTCTTCGGGCAGTCCATGGTATACACAGTATTCATCGTCAGCACCATAATTCAAAGGCATCAATTTTTCTCGTCTATCTTTTTCACTATCCAACTTTCACATCCATATGACGTTATTGAAAATAACATGGCTTGAACAAGTCTAATCTTTATATGGGGAGAGTCATCTCTGCTCTTGAGAATCTTGTCTACGTCCTTCATAGCCATTCTGTCAAAAGTAATGCACCGTCTGATTTCTTGACTGCTTTGTTGTTTCTTTATTGATCGTTGATCCAAATAGGATAAAGTTGTCCACGATTTTGATTTCTTCTCCATCAATGATGCTTATTGATTTTGCCATTTGTCAGGATCTTTGTCTTCTTTACATTCAGATGCAGGCTCATTTTAAGACTAGGTTTCTTGATCTTGAGAAGCAAATCTTTCAGATCATCTTCACTTTCAGCCAGTAATGTAATATCATTGGCATAGTGAAGGTTGTTGAGTCTTCCACCAGTCTTCACACCTTGGTTGCCTTCATACAGTCCTGCTTCTCTGATTTGTTCTGCATATAAATTAAAGAGGTAGGGGAAAGTATTCAGCCTTGTCGTACATCTTTGCTGATTTTAAGCCATTCTGTTTCTCCTTGTTCCATTTGAACTGTTGTTTTTTAATCAATGTAAAGGTTCTGCAAGAGAACGATCAGGTGTTCTGGTATACCTATGCTTTTTAATGTAGCCCAGAGTTTCTCATGGTTTACACAGTCAAAAGCCTTGGTGTAGTCAATAAAACGCATATAGATATCCTTTTGGTATTCTTAACTCTTTTAAAGGATCCATCTCACATCTGTGATGATGTCTCTCATTCCTTGCCCTTTCCTGAACCGTGCTTGCACATCAGGCAGTTCTTGTTCGAGGTATGGTTGTAGTCTCTGCTGAATAATCTTGAGTAGAATCTTGCTGGCATGTGGGATCAGAGCAATTATAGGCAGTCTTTAAATTCCGTAGTACAGTATATTCTCAAGGTCATATTTTTGCTATATTCATGAGTTGCTTGCTCTTTTTCAACTTTAGCTTGAGTTTGCATACTAGTGGTTAGTGATCTGTGCCACAGTCAGCTTCAGGTTTTGTGGAGGAGTGAAGTGGAGGAGTGGCCTAGTGGTTGGGGCAAGGTACTTTGGGCCGGAAGGTCGGGGGTTCAAATCCCACTAGAGGACAGCAACCTTGGGCCGGAAGGACTGGGGTTTCTAGTCCCACAGGTGCTCCTTGTGGTCTTGGGCAAGCCACTTAACTGTCCATAGCCCATGTTCCCTGTAAAATAGTTCTCTGTGTGCTGTGCTTTCCTGTCTAATCAATGTGTTTATACCTCAAAAATTTCCTGTCATGATTTGACAATTTCCAATCTGTAATCAAACCGCTGCTGATCGCTGGAAGTAGCGGTATACAAATGTATACTAAATAAATAAATAAATAAAATAAATTGTCTTTGTTGATGTTATAGTGCTTTTTCATCATTTTGGCTTCCACAGACTCTGAATCTGTCGCACATCCAGAGAGCGTAAGCTTGTATCCTCCAACCACAAGAAGACGAGGAGGATCACAGTCTGATTCACAAGAAAAAGTGACACCACTTTTTGTAAAAAGGACAGAACCGACCGCAACACCACCACCTCTTCTGAGAACAACAGGAAAGACTTCCTACAGGATAATGCCTGTAACTCTGAAATCCGGTGGGCGGAACAAATTGCCACCAAGAGAACCACTTTGAGCATCAGGTCTTTTAGTGTCACCACGCCGAAGGTTCAAAAGGCACCTCTGTGAGCGCCAAAAACCAGATTAAGATCTCATGAGGGAAGAAAAACTAAACCACATCCGGGTGGGTTCTCAAAGAAACTCCTTGCATGTGACCTCTATAGCAGGCTAGACCCTTCTCCACGCTGGCTTCCAAAAAGGCCAAGATCTCCGGGATCAAAGCCAACAGCATGTGCTGTCCCTGATCCCCACACCATCTCTTGAACAGGCACCACACTTGAATATACAACAGTGAAGTGGACCACTTGTGCACCTTCAGCAATGCTGCAATCACCTGGGCAGAATAGCCCTTCTTTTTCAATCAAGCCCTTTCAAGAGCCAGGCCATAAGCAAGAATCAATCCACTTGAGGCATGCGGATCAGATCCTGAGATGAGATCGACTCGAGCATGAAAGCGCCATGGGGTTCCCACCCATAACCGAAGCAGACCCACATACCAGGGCCACCAAGGCCAATCTGTTGCCACCAGGACTACTAACCCCCGATAAGCCTCTATTCTCTGCCCTATCCGCCCTATCAGGGGCAAAGGTGGAAACATATGCAGAAGGCCATTAGTTGGACAGGGCTGAGCCAGAGCATCCAGACCCTCTTTTCCCTCTGGTGACCTGAAAAACCAACTGACCTTCACATTGGCCACTGACGCCACGAGGTCCATCACCAGGGTCCCCCACCAAAAGGCTATCCAGTGAAACACCCACTCCTCCAAATCCCTTTTCGCCCGATCCAACCGTTGGCAGCTGAGGAAGTCGGCTTGCACGTTCTTTTCTTGCCACGTGTGCCACTGACAGTGCCAGTAGGTGCTGCTCTGCCCAATAAAGCAATGGGCTGATCTCCGCCAAGGCCACACTCCCCATTCTGCCTTGAAGATTGATCTATGCCACCATTGTTGCATTGTCTGAGAAAACTCGCACCGCCTTCTGCCACAACAGTGGAAGGAAGGCTTAAAGCGCCAGAAACACCGCTCACATCTCCAGGCTATTGATGGACCAGCTGCTCTGCTCTGCAGTCCAATCCCCCTGCATCACCTGCGACAGATAGTGAGCTCCCCAACTGGACAGACGGGTCGGTCATCACCACTGTCCATTCCGTGGGTTTCAGTGGCATACCCGCTATAAGATTATCAATAAAACTCTGTTTTTCCACATAATCACGTTTTGGAATGGGTCTATTGGTTTACGTGATTAAGTGCCTTTTCGTGGTGGTGTCGCATCTGTTGAGGACATTCCACTTGTGGCGACCACCATGCCAGCAGAGACTTCTGGTGGGGTCTCATACGAGGGGGTACCCAAAAAAACCAGGAATTATTTTTTAAAAGCTATTTATTACAAATTCTTTACAAAACAACCTTATCCCCTTCAAAATACTCTCCATTACAACTGATACATTTGTCCCACCGGTGCTTCCACTGTTCGAAGCATTTTTTGTAGTCATCTTTAGAAACGGCTGACAGCTCCTCCCTCTTTTTTTCTTGACTTCTTCAATGTTGTCAAATCGGTGTCCTTTCATGCCCCTTTTCATGCGTGGAAATAAGAAAAAGTTGCACGGAGCCAGGTCAGGCGAGTAAGGTGCGTGGGGCAGTGGAACCATGCCATTTTTAGCCAAAAACTGTCTAACAGAGATGGCTGTGTGTGCAGGTGCGTTGTCGTGGTGGAAGAACCAGTCTCCTGTCTGCCACAAATCGGGTCTTTTTTGACGAACACTGTTGCGCAATCTTCTTAAAACTTCCAAATAAAAGGTTTGATTGACGGTCTGACCTGGGGGAACAAACTCTGAATGAACTACCCCCTTGGCATCAAAAAAGCAAATCAGCATTGTTTTGATGTTTGATTTGACTTGACGACATTTTTTTGGACGGGGTGAAGATGACGTCTTCCATTGGCTTGACTGTTGCTTTGTTTCTGGGTCGTAACCATAGCACCATGACTCATCACCTGTAATGACCTTTGACAGAAAATCTGGATCAGTTTCAAGCTGTTTCAAAACACGACATGTTTCAACTCGATGTTCCTTTTGATTGTCAGTCAGAACCCGAGGAACAAACTTGGCAGCAACCCTTTTCATTCCCAAATCTTCCGTTAAAATTCGCTGAACCGAGCACTAAGATAACCCACTAATCTCTGACAGTTGATCAGTTGTCTGTCGACGGTCTGTGAGCACAAGCTCTCTAATTCTTTCAATATTTTCGTCGATTCGGGCAGTTGATGGACGCCCAGAACGAGGTTTGTCATCAATGGACATGTCGCCATTTTTAAACCGAGCAAACCACTGGTACACTTGACTTTTTCCCATAGCGTCATCTTGATAAGCTGTTTTCAACATTAAAACAGTTTCAGCAGCATTTTTACCGAGTAGAAAACTAAATTTCACAGCTGCACGTTGTTCACTTAAACTTGTCATCATAAAAAAAGAAACAAGAACAAAACAGCGCTAGCAAAAACAATCACTGCAGATGAACAGAACAAGCCAGGTCGACAACACAGGCGGCACTGAACTGACAATGAGTTGCACTATACACGCCTAGCGGCAGAAGTGTGTACTACACAAGCTCCGCCCACGGCAATGTTGTTCCTGTTTTTTTTGGGTACCCCCTCGTATGTGCCTGTGCCCAAGATACCAGCTGCAAAGCCGCCGCTATTGACCCCAGAATTTGACGGTATGACCAGGCCATATGAGTGCCTGTTAGCACAAAACCCACTGAATCTGATCCTACAGCGTCTGCACACAATCCCAAGACAAAAACACATGCCGTATCCATGTGTTGAAACAGGTCCCTAGGTAGAGAAGCTTCTGAGATGAAACCAAGTTGTTCCTGGCCATGCTGACCATTCAGTCAAGATTCTGCAGCAGGATCATAATGCTCCGAGTGCCTGCAAGACTCTCCCAATGGCTTTGCCATTATCAACCAGTCATTCAAATAGGGATGCACCAGCACTCCCTGATGGCACAGAGCTGTGACAACTGCCATGATCTTGGTGAAAGTCTGTGGAGCCGTCGCAAGGCCACATGGGGTGAAGCATGAACTGCAGAAAGCACTAGTGCTCAGCCCACACTGGAGTGTGTAGGTCTCTGGAAGATCAAAGGCCATCAAGAACTCACCATTACGCACAGCAAAAGGCGGTCTTTGTTTCCATGTGAAAATGGGGCACTCACAATGCTTGATTGACATATTTGAGATCAAGAATCAGTTGAAAGGACCACTGTTGGGGATCACAAAGTAAATGGAGTATTGACCATGTCCTAACTGGTTTGCAGGGACTGGCCCCATGGCCTCCAGCCTCAGGAGCCTCTCCAGGGTATCCTGCACAGTCTGCTGTTTGAAGGGAGCTGCGCAAGTGATGATAGAAAAACATTGGTCAGAGGCCACGCAAACTCTAGTGTGTAGGCTTTGCAAATAACCTCTAACACCCGTTAGTCTGAGGTAATATGTACCCTGGCAGAACCTCCCAACAATTGGCACCAGTTCCACCTGAGCCGTCCTGATCTCATTGGGGCTTCTTGACTGTGAAACCAGAGCCCTAGAAGAAACTTTTTCCGGCTCCTCACCCACCCTGAAAGGGCTGCCCCCTAGGCATGAAATTCCTTTGCTGGTAGGGCGTGAACTGAGTTAATCAGAAATGAGTTAGTCTTTTGGCTGCTTCCTAGCCGATGAGGCCCCTTTTGGGTTCTTGGGCTTATCCTTAGGCAACATGGCTGGCTTGGCCTCCCCCAAGTCCTTGACCATCTTCTCCAGCGCCTCCCTGAACAAGGCAGATACCGGACCACCACCACCACCAAGGCCATACCTTTGGCTGAAGCTTGCAAAAGATCATAGAAGATGTCCATGAAATACAATGTCCCTGACTCCAGCTTGGCCACCTCTGGGGAAGGGTGAAGTTGCCTTTGCCCACCCGTCTCGGGCAAGCCTTAAGACCAGTATAAACAGGCTCTCACCACGTAGGCTGCACATGGAAGCCTGCAGTGCCAAGGCGTTCACCTTGAAGACCTGCTTTAGCAGGCTTTCCAACCATTTATCCTAAACATCTAATGTGCTGCTCCACGGGGATGGTGGTCTTTTTGGTGACAGCAGAGACCAGGGTGTCTATCTTAGGAACCTTGAGACGTTCCTTCTCCGCTGCTGGAATGGGATACAAATAGGCCATCATCTGTCCACCACGTAATCCTGCCTCTGCTACCTCCCATTCCAGTTCTATCATTTGCTTGAATGCCCAGAAAACTGGAAAAGCAGACTCTGATATACAGATCATTTTCAGCAATGGATCCACCAATAGGTACTCTGGCTCTTGGAACCCCTGAGGGCTGTTGAGAGCCACCATAGAGTACTTAATGAGTGCTGCTGTTTCTTCCCATCAAAAAACCCCAACAATACAACCTCGCCCAGATGGATCTTGCCTTCCTCAAGATCTGCCCCAGAGTGCTCCCAACTAAGCCCAGAGGGGCCCTCCAGTGGATTCTCTGAGGCCTCTAATCCTACTGAGGTCTGCTCGCCACCCTGAGCCTCCACAGAGAGAGACTGAGCTCCCCCCCCCCCCCCTCCCCGAAGGAACAAATCTATTCTTGATAGCCTAGGAGGGGCTGAACTAGTCCTTCCGTGTCCCCCTAGGCCCTGCTATAAGCAGTAGGCCTGGTGGAGGAACACAACAAATTCCAGCTTAAAAGCTTCCACTTGAGAAAGGGTGCACCCCATGAGGCCCAGACTGTCTGCAGGGAGGAGCAGGAACCAAATCCTGGGAAATAACACTTATTAAAAGAGGGCTGCTACACAGTACCCTGTCTTGTGCTGCTGAGGTAAGCTAAATTCTGATTTGATTTAAATTATAGCTCTTAGCTGCTGCTAGGCTCTAACTTCTTATGAAATTTAAACTACAAGCTCTCTGCTGGGTTCTAAATTTAACCAGAAAGCTCTCTTCTGTGTTTTAAAACTAAAAGTACTTTTCTGATGCTAGGCCCTGAGTGACTATTAAATTTAAACTACAAGCTCTCTGCTGGGTTCCAAATGTAACCAGAAAGCTCTCTTTTGTGTGTTAAATTTAAACTAAAAGTACTTTGCTGTTACTTGGCCCTGAGTGACTATTAAATTTAAACTACAAGCTCTCTGCTGGGTATGAAATGTAACCAGAAAGATCTCCTCTGTGTTTTAAATTCAAACTTTAATTGCTGCTACTAGGCCCTAACTGATCCAACAAAAAACAGTGGGTTCACAGATTAAGTAGCTTTAATACAAAGAATTCTTTTTAGAAAATTACCAGAAGTATATACTCACAGTTGCAGATTTCTCTCCAGAAGTAATAGTCCCCCTTTCTAGTCCTTCAAGACAAAAAATATGTGGACTGGATTGGCAGTAGCCCCAGCTGGGCTTTGAACCTGTGACCTTCTGTTCTTGCACACACTGTCTGTGTGCACTGCACCACCCTGTTGAATGGGCCTTCCTTAGAAAGAAAAATAGCCAGGGCCAGTACTACCTTTTTTGTTGCCTTAAGCGAATGCCGCCTCTTCTCTTTTGTCCCAGCAATAAACAACATTTACCTGTGCATTGGGCTTAGATAAGGGCTATGAGATTATTACATGACTTCCCTCCAATGTTATTTGCCAGGTATATTATGAAGTACTAAAAACTCTGCAAAATGTACAGAGCCTATGGCAAATCTGTCATACCATAACAGTGCTACCAGGACTCAAACAGCACCACATAAATAATAAAAGCACCTCAAATATATCAGGCCTAGAACAGTAATACATCTACTACTAGGAAGACAGCAAGTGGGACAGCTACAGCTCTCTAGAAAGAAATTGCATGCTAACAGAATACCACAGCTCGGTTGCACCAGCAAAATATACACAGAATGTCACAAAATACAGAACAAAGGACTACAAATTAGAAATATAATAGGCAGACCAAAATTTAAATGAAAACCCCAAGACGTCAGACTGGCAATATGGAATGGCATTTAAGAGCATAAAATATGCCATACTGGGTCAGACCAAAGGTCTATTGAGCCCACTATCCTATTTTCAACAGTGGTCAATTCAGATCACAAGTACCTGGCAGGATCCTGAAAGGTAGACAGATTCCATGCTGCTTATCCCAGGGGCAAGAGGTGGCTGTCCCAATCCACTTTAATAATGATTTATGGATTTTTCCTCTAGGAGCTTATCCAAACCTCTTTTAAACCCAGCTACACAAATAGCTTTTATTACATCTGCCAGCAGCAAATACCAGAGTTTGACTACACGTTGAATGAAAACATTTTCTCTGATTTGTCTTAAATTTGCTACATTATAACTTCAATTCATGTCCTCTAGTATTTCTACTTTTTGAAGGAGCAAACAACTGATCTACATTTACTCATTCCACTCATTTTATAAACCTCTATCATATCTCCCCTCAGTTGTCTTGTCTCCATGATGAAGAACCCTATCCTTTTAACCTTTCCTTATAGAGATATCCTTCCATCCCTTTATGATTTTGGTCACTGCTCTTTGTACCTTTTCTAATTCCTCTATATCATTTTTAAGATATGGCGGCCAGAGTTGCATGCAATATTCAAGGTGTGGTCATACCATGGAGCGATACAGAGGCTGAAATTTCCATAAAAGTGAAGAAAGACCTATCTACATGAGTCTGGGGAAATCCTACTTTCAAAAGTGTGTTCCGCTCTGGAGATAACATTTAGAAAAATATATTGACGAGGTAGAGGCAATGCAAAGAAGAGTCACAGAAATGGCACATGGCTTGCATTAGATGCCACAGAGAGGGAGAGTAAAAAGAGCTAAAGGCATACTCTCTAGAAGAGCAAAGTGAAAGAGGAAAATGATGCAAAAACAGTCAAATATCTGTTGGGTTCCTGAAATTCTCCTAGGACAAGCAAGATAAAGTCATCCACACCAGGTGACGTCATCCGACGGTGCCGAGACGGAAGTACTCTCTCTCTAGCCCAGAAGGCGTTCCCCTTCTGGGCATGGTCCATACTGGCCCTATCCCCA
Organism: Ichthyophis bannanicus; assembly: GCA_033557465.1. NCBI lineage: Eukaryota > Metazoa > Chordata > Amphibia > Gymnophiona > Ichthyophiidae > Ichthyophis > Ichthyophis bannanicus. Next base: position 1,459,350,578 of record CM066031.1, read on the forward strand.
GGTCCGCCCCTAGCCAGCCACTTTTTCGTCTTCCGCCTTGCCAGCAAGACTGATGCTAACCTCTCTCCAAACATTTTAAAGAAAATACAGCTTCTCCAAGAACTTCGGGGTCAAGATGCCTACGCTGGGTTTTAAAAAATGCCCCAGCTGTGCTAGGAAGATGAACTCTACTGACCTGCATGATCGCTGCCTCCGGTGCCTGGGTATCTCCCACCGAGTTGAGGACTGTGCCCACTGTGCCAGGATGTCGCCTCCAGCTAGGAAATCCCGCAAAAATGCCCTCCAAAGAACTGTTTCCAGCTCCTCCAGTCGGGCCTCAGCTAATTACTACTCCATCAGCAGTCCCCTTTGGCTCAGGAGCCCAGGGCAGTAGCATGGACAACGGGACATCGTCGGCTCCAGCACTGCCCCCTATGACTCTGGGTGTGCCCCTAGGGGCCTCTTCCCACAGCCTTGCTAATTCGGGCTCTGCTTCTGCTCCAGAGGCACTTTCCTCCTCTGTCCGGCTGCCCCAAACAGCCCTGCTTCTCGGCAGCCACGAGGCTCCCATGGCGGTGGCCATGTTGGATGACATCAGCGATCCTAACTCCTCCCCCCATGGTGCCATTGGTCCGCGCCGAAGCCTGCATCACAGCAGGAGGATGAGCCGCTCCTGCGGGCACGCCCACCACCAGAGCTCTCACTCGGCGCGGAGGCATCGCGTGGACACGTGTCGTCGATCCAGTCACCAGCACAAATGGAGAGGCACAAGAAGCTGCAGCAGTAGCAGAAGCAGCTCTGCTCAGCACCACGGAAGGAGCAGTTCTTCACCACAGCACCATAGAAAGCATCGCCGGACCAACAGGGGCAGCTACAGAGGAGACTCCACATCTGACAGCAGCCAAGCCAGGTACAGCAGCCAACACCATCTCCCCCACTCCTGACTTTTGCTGCCTCTCCAGCCTCCCCGGGACCCCAGGAACAACTCCTAATCTCCAGGGATCCTACTTGCTCTGCTCCAGGACTGCCTGAAGCACCTGAGCCACGCGCTCAGTTCTTCAACTTTCTTTCTGATCTCTTTGCTCAGTGGACTTCCACAGCTCAGATCCTTACTGCAGGAACCCCTCTCAGCGCTCCTTTTCCTTCCCCTCCAAAGGTTATAGACCCTGCCTCTGTACCCTGTGACAGCGCTGAGGTGACCGCAGCTCAGATATCTTCAGGAGATCCCCCTCCCTCTGTGGATCTCGAGTCCTTGGCACCATCAGCCGAGATCCCGGCGGATGTCCCGGCCAGCAGCCCAGAGGACTTAACCTACCCCAAGTTCCTCATCAAGATTACCAACGCGCTAAACCTCTCCAGTCCCTGCATCTTGTCCGACCAGCGCCCTGAGACTCAAGTGGCCAGGAAGTTCCTGGAGGCCCCACGACCCACTGCGCATATCCCGGTGCACCCTCTTCTTAAGGAGAACCTCCTCTCCCTTTGGCAGAACCCTACCTCCGGGGCAGCCGTCTCACGGAAGCTGGATGCCAAGTACCAAGTCCAAGCCTCACCGGGATTCGTCAAAACCCAGCTTCCTCACAACTCCATAGTGGTGGAGTCTGTGCTCAAGCACTCTAGATCCAACCGGACCAACAATAACTCCCCCCCCCCCCCCCCGGAAAGGACCTCAAACCTCTGGATGATGTTGGCCGCAAGACATTCCAGGGAGCAATGCTTTGCTCCAGAATCTCCCCTCACCAGTTGCAACAGGCTCTTTACCAGGACACCTTTGTGGAGCAGTTAAAGTCATCCCTCTCCACCTCCAGCCCGGAGGCACAGACAACTACCACCGCCATCATCGCGGACCTATAGGAATGCATCAAACACCAGGTGCGAGCTTCTTTCGATGCGTTTGATGCAGCGGCTCGCAGGGCGGCCACCTCTATTTCTGCTCGGCGGCTAGCCTGGCTCAGAGCATCTGGCCTGCGGGAAGACACCCATGACCGCATTGCTGACGCACCCTGCACGGGAGATACCCTGTTCGGTGAAAAAGTCAACGACACCGCTAATGCCAGGAAGGACCGCTGCACTACACTGCAGACCCTCGCCGACGAGGGCATGGAGCGGCCCAACCGCAGAAGCTCCTACCAGCACAAGCCCTACTCCTTTTCTGCATCAAAACGCCAATACGGATCCTATCGAAGATGGCAACAACCCCGCTACAAATCCGAGCCTCACCCTTCTCAGTCGGCCTACAGGCAAAAGCCCCGCCAGCGTGACAAGAAACAATCGCAGAAAAGTTCACAACCGGAACAGGGGAAAGCAAACCAGCCCTTTTGACGCCGAGCCTGGGGCCAACACTCCTACGGGGGGTCACTTGGCCATGTTTCTGCCGGCCTGGGAATCTATCACTACGGACAAGTGGGTCCTAGCAATCATCGCCAATGGATATCGGATAAAATTCCTGTCTCCCCCACTACAGCGTGTGATCCCAGCCTGCAAAGCAACTACCTCATCTTTAGAGAGAGAGATCTTGTCCCTCCTAGCATCCAGGGCCATCGAACCTGTCCCAGAAGCGGAGCGGAACACTGGATTCTACTCCAGATACTTTCTAGTTCCCAAAAAGGTCTGGCGGCATGCGTCCTATCCTCAACCTCTGCAAGCTCAACCTATTCATCGCAAAGGAAAAATTCAGGATGCACTCCCTCGGATCCATCCTGCCTCTCATCCAGCCCAAGGAGTGGCGCTCATCCATGGATCTCCTCGATGCATACACGCACGTCCCCATACACAAGGACCACAGACAGTACCTACGTTTTCAGGCCGCGGGGCAACACTTCCAGTACAAAGTCCTTCCGTTTGGCCTGTCACCCGTTCCACGGGTGTTTATGAAGTGTGTCGCGGTGGCAGCCGCACACCGCAAACAAGATTTGTTCCAAAGGTAGCTTCGGCTTTCCACATTAACCAGACTATAGAACTTCCTACCTTCCACCCGGAGCCCCATGCTTCCCCCGAGGAGGAGCGGCTTCACACGCTGGATTGTGTCAGGGCCTTGCGCCTCTACCTTCTCAGGACTGCGGCCCGAAGACAGGGCACACAACTCTTTGTCTCCTATGACCAAAACAAGCCGGGCCGCCCGGTCACCAAGCACACCCTATCGCTATGGATCTCCGCCTGCATCTCCTTCTGCTTGGACCAAGCCGGCACAGGGCCCTCGCCACATGCAAACGCGCACCAGCTGAGGGCACTCGCAGCTTCCATTGCCAATCTATGCTCGGTACCGGTGGCCGACATATACAAAGTATAAAATAATGAATAAATGCAGTCTACTTCTTCTTAAACGATGACTAACAAAAATCAAAAATCACGTCGTTTAATCTTTAACCTCAGCAATGCAGAAACTAAACATATTTCATATATGAGGTGCTTGTCTCAGAAAAAACTGACGGCACTTAATCATGGGCTAATAGCCACTGTTTAGTGCCAGCTTCAACATCAATGACCAAGCTCCCTCATTGGACATTTAAAATTTAAAATTTGAAAGTTCTCGAGGGAGTATCTGAGACTTTTTTAAGATAAGTTATTGATAATATGCACTTTAAGAAAACGTCCAATGAGGGAGCTTGGTCATTGATGTTGAAGCTGGCACTAAACAGTGGCTATTAGCCCATGATTAAGTGCCGTCAGTTTTTTCTGAGACAAGCACCTCATATATGAAATATGTTTAGTTTCTGCATTGCTGAGGTTAAAGATTAAACGACGTGATTTTTGACATATACAAAGTGGCTACCTGGTCCTCTCTCCAAACCTTCCAGAGACACTACTGCCTTGACCTACAGATGGGTTCCTTCGGACGGGCGGTCCTGACGGCCGCCTCTGGACCACCCACTCCTTGAACCATTGTACCATGGCCGTGCCGTGCTGGCCACTTGATTCATGAGCCTGCACCTGGACACAGTTTTCCTACTTAGGGGTGTTCGCACAACTGCTGCTCTCGCACTCATTCTTAGTGCACATGGCCTTATTTTGATTGTTACATATGTGTTATGGCTTGTACATGTTGTTGATCTGACTTGCACTATCTATCGCACATGTCATTGATTTACAATGCATTTATTGCGTTATTTGATTTGCACATATTGCACATGTTACTATTGATTGCACATGTTGTGGTTTTACCTTGCACATCTTGAGTTACTTTGCACATATATGTTGTTGTTTTTACCTTGCACATTTTGCGTTTTGTTGTTGCTCATTCTGACCAGCAATTAAAGTCTTGTCGCATCCAACCATGCTTCTGTCATATATCCCGACAGGGCCCCTTCCACCTCAGCCATTCATAGCTAGGGAGGCACCTGGTGTGGATGACTTCATCCTGCTTGTCCTAGGAGAAATCGGAGTTACTTACCTGTAACAGGAGTTCTCCGTGGAGAGCAGGATAAGTCATCCACACTTTCCCTCCCTTCCTCCCCTGCAAGGGACCCTGCCTCGGTCCTGGCCCTCTTCACCCCTAGCATTTGGCTAGCTCGAGACACAGTGGCTGGCTAGGGGCGGACCTGGGGGTAGGGCCAGTGTGGACCATGCCCAGAAGGGAAACGCCTTCTGGGCTAGAGAGAGAGTACTTCCGTCTCGGCGCCGTCGGATGACGTCACCTGGTGTGGATGACTTATCCTGCTGTCCACGGAGAACTCCTGTTACAGGTAAGTAACTCCGATTTAGCATCTACCATGGAATGCAGAGTTCAAGGAGATGGGCTGGTCATATTAAGCTGATGGGAGAGAAGCTGAAAAGCACTATGAGAAAACACTTTTTGACTGAGAACGTGGTGGTAACCGGCAATAGACTTCTAATAGAGGTTACTGGAGCCAAAAGAGTGGTTGAGTACAGGCCTGCATAGGGATGGAAAGAAAGGGAGCTGAGCAGCAGAGGGAGAAAGAGTGGCTCATAGATCAAGTAAGAGTTGTGACCATACAGAAGGCAGGTAGAAATAGGCAGACTTTCAAACAGACATCTTTTCTCTTGCTAGGAAATGGTATCTGCAAAAGTGACTGATTTTGCATGGTAAAGCAGTTGGTGTGGCCTCAGCAAAACATCTGCTTTCCTCTGTCAAGGCAGGAGAATTAACTCAAATGGTAAAGCACTCACTTTGCATGCAAAAGGGGGTGGGATCGATTCCCACATTCTCCAGGGAGCCATTCTGCTACCTTAGCATTTCCAAATCAAAATAGCGAGATCTAAAAAAACCTGCTTATGCTCTCTCTTTTTTTGCTTGGAAGGCATTATTGAAATAGATGGTGACATTCAGGAAGCATTTAAAATGTACAATGGTCATTAGTCAAGAGGGTCTGTACCACTAAGATAAAGGTTCTCACCATGCCAGAGTTGCAGGATCAGTATACCTGCATTCTCCATGCAGTTTTTCTAGCACTAGAAACCTCAATAATAGGATGCCAAGGAAAACCAATTGTAGACAATAGCTTTCTTTGAACATTTTAAGGGAGGGGGGGGGTCTCAGGCTTCTAGCTCTCTTTGGAGATACAACTTGCTCTTTATTCTCTACATATTAGTCTAAAAAGGGATTTAGTTCATATGGAAGAAAGCTATTTTGCTATGGAGTGAAACATGCAGTTTCCAGATGACACACAGATCCATGAAAACCTTCCTAAAAGTGTTGTTTCTGCTAACCTAGCAAAAGGTTTTGCATTGTTAATTGCCAAATGGCCAGTACTCACCAGTCTTAGAAGTATTTAATAAATACTTCTGGACCCAATGGTATACATTCAAGGGTGTTGAAAGACATGAAAGATGAGATTGCAGATCTATTAGTAGACTGCAAACTATCATTGAGATCATTTGTAGTACCTGAAGATTGGTGAATGGACAATTTAACCCCAATTTTTAAAAAGGATTCCAGAGAGGGATCCAGGAAACTATAGATCAGTAACATAGAAATATGATGACAGAAAAAGACCACATGGCCTATCTAGTCTGTCCTTCCATATCAACAACTACAACAGTCCCCTTTTTACCTTTAGAGATCCTCTGTGTTTGTCCCATGCTTTTTTGAATTCAGTTACTGTCCTCATCTCTACTACCTCCACTGGGAGACTATTCCATGGATCCACCACTCTTTCCATAAAGAAATATTTCCGCATATCACTCCTGAATCTATCTCCCTTCACCCTCATCCCATGTCCCCTTGTAGCAGAACTTGCTTTCAATTGAAAGAGGCTCTCTCCCTGAACATTTATGCCACGGAGGTATTTAAACATTTCAATCATATCACCTCTATCCCGCCTTTCCTCTAAGGTGTACATATTAAGATCCTTCAGTCTGTCTTCATATGCTTAATGAAGACAGACTGAAGGATAATGAAGACCACTAATCATTTTAGTAGCCACCCTCTGCACTGATTCCATCCTGTTCACATCCTTTTGAAGGTGCGGTCTCCAGAATTGCACACTATACTCCAAATGAGGTCACACCAAAGACATACAGAGGCATTATCACCTCCTTTTTTTCTGCTAGCCATTCCTCTCCGTATGCACCCAAGCATCCTTTTAGCTTTTGCCGTCGCCTTTTCTACCTGTTTAGCTACTTTAAGATCATCAGACACAACCACGCCTAGGTCCTGCTCTTCTTTAGTGGACAAAAGTACTTCACCCCCTATACTATATTGCTCCCTTGGATTGCTGCAGCCCAAATGCATGACCTTACATTTTTTAACATTAAATCCCAGCTGCCAAATTCTAGACCATTCTCCAAGCTTAGCTAGATCCCTCCTCATGTTATCTACACCTTCCTGGGTGTCTACTCTATTGCAGATTTTGGTATCATCCGCAAAGAGGCAAACCTTACCCGACAGCCCTTCCGCTATATCACTAACAAAGATGTTAAAAAGAATCGGACCAAGGACAGATCCCTGGGGCACACCACTAGTAACATCCTTCTCCTCAGAGTGAGCTCCATTTACTTGTACTCTTTGTTGCCTCCCACCCAACCAATTTCTAACCCAAGCAGTAACTTTAGGGTCCATCCCTAGGGTGCTCAGTTTGTTTATAAGTCGCCTGTGAGGAACAGTGTCAAAGGCTTTACTGAAATCTAAATACACCACATCTAGGGCTCTCCCTTGGTCCAACTCCCTGGTCACCCAGTCAAAGAAATCAATCAGATTTGTCTGACAAGACCTGCCTCTGGTGAGTCCATATTGCCTCGGATCCTATAATCCGCTGGACTCCAGAAACCTCACTATTTTCTCTTTCAGCAGTGTTTCCAATAATTTACTCACCACCGAAATTAAACTAACTGGCCTGTAGTTTTCAACCACACCCTTACTTCTGCTTTTGTGTAAAGGCACCACATGAGCCTCTCTCCAGTCCTTTGGCACCAATCCCGACTCCAACAAGGCATTGAAAAGGTCAGTCAGTGGAGTTGCTAGAACGTCGCCAAGTTCCCTCAGTATTCTAGGGTGTATCACATCCTGTCCCATTGCTTTGTCTACTTTAAGTTGAGCTAGTTTCTCACGAACACAGTCTTCTGAAAATTGTTCAAGATGTCCCTCGCTTCTGTTCTTATTTGTGGGTGTTTTCTTAGGTCCTGCTTCTGGTTCTTCATCTGTGAACACAGAACAAAAATATTTGTTAAGCAATTCCACTTTATCCATATCAGCTTCTACATATTCCCCCCCTGCACCCTTGAGTCTGACAATACCACTTTTGCCCTTCCTCTTCTCACTAATATATCTGAAAAATGTCTTATCCCCCCATTTTATTGCATTGGCTATTTCCTCCTCCTTTTGAATCTTTGCCCTCTTGACTACTTTGCTAGCTTCTCTAAGTTTTTCCAAATACAGATGCCTGTCTTCCTCACTCTCTGTGATCTCTTGTATTTCATGAAGGCCTCCCTCTTTTTCTTCACTTTTTCAGCTATTTCTTTTGAAAACCATAGCGGTCTCCTTTTCCTTTTACCTTTATTTACCATTTTAACAAAAAGGTTGGTTGCCCTTAAAATATCCCCTTTCAGTTTTGCCCACTGTTTTTCTACATCCCCCAGCTGTTCCCATCCCGCTAACGACTCCCTGAGGTATTGACCCATCTTCGCAAAGTTAGTCTTCCTAAAGTCTAAGATCCTCACCTTTGAATGGATTCTAACAGCCCTAGTCCTAATACTGAACCACACCATCTGGTGATAACTGGATGCAAAATGATCTCCCACTACAACATCAGAAACACTTTCACCATAGGTAAGCACCAAGTCCAGTATGGCCCCTTCACGTGTGGGGTCTGTTACCAATTGCCTGAATAGTTCTCCCTGTAGAGAATCCAGGATCTCCTTACTTTTAGATGATACTGCAGCAGGAATGTGCCAATCAACATTTGGGATATTGAAATCTCCTATCAGTAGCACTTCCCCTTTCCTAGCAATGCTGCGTATGTCTTCAATTAACTCTCTGTCCACCTCTTCCTCTTGTGAGGGAGGTCTGTATATCACACCAATGCAAATAGATTTCTCTTTCCCTCTTTCTAGTTTAACCCACACTGCCTCCTCTCTCCCTTTTAAGCTCTGTAATTCCATAGCTTTAATAGTAGTTTTTACATATAGTGCCACTCCTCCTCCCTTTCTTCTTACCCTGTCCTTTCTGAATAAAGTATAGCCAGGTATAGTTACATCCCAATCATGGTTTTCTGTGAACCATGTTTCTGTAACTGCCACTAAATCCAAGTCAGCCACTCCCACCAAAGCTTCAACATCAGGGATCTTATTTCCCATGCTACGGGCATTTATACACACTGCTTTCCATATGTTACATTAAATACCTTTATGGAAATGGGTATCACCTACCTGGGGGCTTTCACTTACCTGGGGGTTTTCTTCACCCATCCCCAAGGAATCTAGTTTAAGCCCTCTTCAGTAGATTAGCCGGTCTACTACCGAAGACGCGTTGACCTTTCTTGGAGAGATGGATGCCATCTCTGACCTGCAACCCTTGGAACAGCATCCCATGGTCTAGGAAACCAAAACGCTCTCGATGACACCATCAATGCAGCCATGCATTCATCTCCAGGATGCGAGCCTCTCTGCCTTGGCCTTTACCCTCAACAGGGAGGATTTAAGAGAACACCACCTGTGCACCTAACTGCTTCACCCTTTGTCCCAGAGCCATGAAGTCACTTTTGATACGTTCTGATGTATATCTGGCAGTATCCTGATGTCAGTACCAGGCAAAATAGTAGAAACCATTATAAAGAATAAAATTACTGTACATGTAGATAGTCATGGTTTAACAGAAGAAAGCCAACATGGATTTAGCCAAGGAAAGTCTTGTCTTACTAATCTGTTATAATTTTTTGAAGGTGTGAATAAACAGGTAGACCAAGGTGAGCCAGTTGATATAAGGCCTGATATTCAACAAGGTGCCAAGGTCTACCATACCGGTAGAAGGTTACCTGGTCAGGAAAAGTGCTTGAATCGTGAGTCAGGTGCCGACAAAATGGGCAAGCAATGAAAATGCAGCACAAATCAAGCACAGCCGCAGACACCCATCACAGCAATGACAGATAAGCACAAGGCGCATAACCCGGGCATGGCACCGAAGGCAGAGGCAATACCTGTATATGTGGCCACAACAACAGTGGCTAGAGATGCTCAATGGACTGTGGTCAGCAACCCATGTATTGCCTGACCGACATACCTGGGTACTGGCTGTCTGGTGTACCTGAGCATAGATGACACCATCATGTAAGCCCTGTGGGCTGCCTGTGCAGGAGCACCCTGTGTCTGGAGGGACAGATACCAGCGACATGCTGGCAAGAAGAAGCGTGAACCTTTCCCTGGATGAGAGTGAATGCTTTGTCTGTTCTGTTCTGTGCTGCAGCATGAGGGTGTTCTCTACCTCGGGGGAGGGGCCGTCACCCAAACCTGAGGCTTGCAACAGCCCTATGGAGGGGGATCCAACTCCAGCTGTGCAGGTAAGGAGGCTTCAACAGGCAGGGGGGGGGGGGACTAAGCACCATGCTAGGCAGACACACCCTGAAGGGCACAGCTGTGTGTCTGCACAGGGAGATTGGGCATGATGCCCTACTGTGTGCCTATCAGGAGGTGGGGGGTGGGGGATAGGCCATGCATTGGTACAGGCGCCAGCCCCAAATGCCTGCAGCAGGGGGCATATCCACACATAGCAAGTGGTGAGGGCACTGCACCCCCTAGTGGTGGTTGGTAGCAATGCTACAGGGCATGCACAGCAATGGAAAAGCCCAGTGCAGGGGGTGCCATGGGACGGCTGGGCACTGCAGGGGACACAGACAGCCAGTTTAGATGCCCTTAACACCTGCCCTATCCCCAAGCCCCTGTGCCTTGGTGCAGGGGTGTGGGGGGACTGGAGGCAGAAACCATACATGTGGTGCCTATACATCTCTGCAAGCAGCTGTGCCACCACAGCCACGCACCCATGTCTGTGCCCCTGCCCCTAGGAAGGGCATGTCACCAGACCGTTGCAAGATACAGGGATGCACAGCAGGCAAAATGGTAGTGGCCAACTGAGCCCGTCTCCCCCTCTCTCCCACAGGGAATATGGAGTATGCCAGACACTAGAGGCTCTGAAATGCCCCATCAGGATGCTGCACCGGAGGCAACCCAACCAGGTTCAGAGGATCAGGGAGAGGCTGGCGGCTGAGGAAGGTCAGTAGGGTACACAGTGTGCCCAGCAAATGCAGGGGGTAGCAGCCAGGGCTGCAAGACTGGTCCAGGCAGACTACCTGGTGGTGGACACTCCCAATATGCAATGATGGGACTGGTCTGGGGGCAGCTGTGCCATCCCCCAGTGCCACCAGTCCACCTGTGCCACAGCCAGCACACATGATGCACAGGTGTGCGTGAACCTAGCTGGGACATGGCACATAAAGGCAGTACAGGGGCACACACCTCCAGCCAAGGTTGCAGGGGCACATAGTGCACCTGCTCATGCTGCCACCTATGTGCGACCAGTGACTGGGAGGGGGACCGGCAGGTTACAGCCTAGCATGGGTAAAGGGGGGGGTGCAGTTTGCAATGTGGTGGGGACATCTGAGGACACCACAATGGAGGAGGGGGCAGCGAGGGGTCAATGGCACAGTGGGAGGAGGGATCAGAGGACCAGGAGCAGGGTGGGGAGGAGGGGGTGTCAGGGGAGGAGGAGGGATCACAGAACCAGGGGCAGGGTGAGGAGGAGGGATCACAGGACCAGGGGCAGGGATGGGGAGGAGGGGGTGGGAACAGAGGGGGTGGCAGGGGAGACACAGGAACCACCCACCAAGTGCCCCAGGTATGAGAACAGGGCACCACTGGCAGGGAGGCCAGAGACAGAGCTGCACCACCCAGCAGAATCCCCCAGCCCACAGACCACAGATGCACCCACCAGCTAACCAACCAAGGGGCCATGTGCCTGCTGCATGGCACAGCACAGGCCAGGGGAGACCTGGAGCAGTGCTGAAGGCCACCCTCCACAGCTGGGGTCCTCCACAGAAACCCCAGCACCCATGGGTGCACCCTGGCCATGTCACAGCTGGACCCACAGTGCTACCATCCCCTTGTAAATGGAGTGACTGGATCCTGGCTGCCCTGGTGGCAGAGGTGCACCTCCTCAGGGAGGAGGTTCATACCACAGCACAGACCATCAGCCGGTACCTAGAGGTTCTCACAGCAGCTGTATCAGGGCCCAGGCAGGGACCCCCTAAACCATAGGGCGACACCCCCCCCCCCCTGTCCTGTATGCCCTGGGCCTGGGTGGGCCGCAAGGAGACCAAAGTGCACCATTGTCTGTAGCTGTTGGCAGGATTGTAAATGTGTTGACACAGTTGTCAAATAAATGTTTCCATGTTTGTAAGCATTGTGTTGTCCAGTTTGAGGGGGCAGGGCAGCGTGTGTGTGTGTGTATGTGTGTGGGTGGTGAGGGGGACCAGATGATGCGCTACTTGCTGAGCTATAGTTTGACATCCTGGAGGAGCCTGTGTGTGCAGGGAGTGATGACCTAGACCAGAAGCTATGACAGGAGGCTGTGCACCTGGTGGCAGGCACTGAGGGCATACAGTCCAAGCTGCAGAGTATCCGGCAGGACTTGCAGACTGCAGAACAGGCCAGGGAGGCTGAGTGTGAGGAGTGGCGGGACCACAGACAGTGCTTAGAGTGCCACATGGAGGGGCATCTGTGGCTGATGCGGGAGATGGCAGCATACCAGGCATCTGTAGCTGGCTCCCTGCGTAGTTTGGTGGGCCTCATGCAGGCACAGAGGGTGGGTACTGGGACCGCCTGCACAGCTGCACAGCCACGTGCTAGCCCGGCACCATGTCCATCCAACCATCCTGCTGGGGAGAGTAGTGACACCACTAGCACGTCCTCTGACAATGCTCCACTGCATCACAGTGTGTGTGTGTGGGCAAGCACCCATGGCCAGAAGGGAGCTCTGAGGAAGGGGGTTCACAAGGGGGGGAAATAATGAATACTCTGACACAATGGTTGGTAATGGGCACTTTATTGGGTCCTTCAGTGCACATTACATGGTACTGGGCACATAATTGGTATTTGTGTATGTACAATCCTGGTGCTGGTGCAGGGCAGCCATCTCAGAAGCTTTCCCGTATCACCCGGGAACAGTGGACCAGAGCCCTGGCCTGCTGCTGACTCCTAGACTCGGCCCCATAACCATCTGCTGCCTCTGCGGCCTCCCACTCCTCAACATCTGCTGGCTCTGGGTCTGGCACTCCATGCATCGTGCCAGGTTGTGGAGTATGCAGCATGCAGCAAATATCTGGCATAACCACTCCAGACTGTAGAGGAGTTGGCCACCGCTTCTGTCGAGGCACTGGAAGCGGCTTTTCAGCACCCCAATTGCATGCTCCACAACCGCTCATGTCTGATGGTGGGTGCTGCTATACCACTCCTCCTGCTGACTTCTGGGGTAGCACACTGGGGTCAGCCGCCAGTTTCTCAGGGTGTACCCATGGTCAATTGTGGGGGCTGTAGAAATGGACAGGTAAAGGGATACCAGAATCCCCAATATATAATTGAAGATGGATGAATTTCTTGATACAGAATGTGTTTAGAAGTTTGGTTTTTCACCTACTTCCTCTTAAATAGAATAGGATGTCATGATCATGAGTTCTGTGTAACTGTCTTTAAAATAGTTTGAGAACATTGTTAACGCAAGCATAAAGAGTAAACATAGGCTATGAACTGTGCAACCATAGTTCATTGTACAGTCAATGCTGACACAACATAACACAGGTACACTACCAAAAAACTGCCTCCAGTTTTGCAACTGATTCCTATAGATTTTGGGGTGCTGAATCCAGGAAAAATAGCCAAAATGTTCCATCACGTCACGTTTTCTTGCAAAATTAGATTTCTTACCCATATAAGGAATGTTCACATAATTTCTTTTTAGCCGACTGCAGTTTATTTTCTTGGCCCAAAATAGAGGTTGTAATGGTTAACTAACTAGAAACACTCCCTCATGATATTTTAGAGTGTTTTGTATTCATTTTATACATTAACAGGACAATTGGGAGGCGGGGGGCTAAATCCAGTACTCGCGCTGGCGCATGTTCTTTCCTGTTCGCCTCGCCTCGTTCGCTCGCTCAAACACGGTGGTTGCGACATGAACGTTCCTGTCAAATTTCAGTTTCTTGCAAGTTCATTATTACCTTTTGTTTGCTCAGTCGTAATCCAGCTTTATTCCGAAGTGGTTCACTACAGTTGTAGTTTGCAGTGCTGTGTATTTGTGATGGCTCACAGAGCCAGAGGTTGCGTCAACTCTCCGGACAGTTTTTGTTTTATTTGTGGGGAATATACCGTGAAAAAGCGGCAGAGGAACATTTCTGCATTTATTAAAAAAGTATATTTCGTCTATTTCGGTTTGAAGTTAGGCGATCAAGACAAACCGTGGGCTCCTCACAAAGTGTGCAAGACATGTGAGGAAGATCTACGCTTATGGATGAAAGGTAAAAAAGAAGCATTTCGTTTCGGAATACCTATGATGTGGCGTGAACAAAGAGACCACAGCAGTGACTGCTATTTTTGCTCTTGCATTGTGAAGGGATACAACTTAAAAAATAAGAACGTAATAAGTTACCCCAACCTTCCCTCAGCAATTAGGCCTATGCCTCATAGCAACGAAGTACCTGTGCCTGAACCACCAAAATCTTTGGATCATATTTATGTGGACGGTTCTGATCATGATGAGACTCATCAGATGGCTTTTCCCGATGAGTCCAGTACTTCCGAGTTTGAAACTGAACCAGATCCGAAACCTGAACTTTTCTCTCAAGCTGAATTGAATGATTTAGTCCGGGATTTAGGACTCCCAAAAGATGCTGCCCAACTGCTAGGTTCTCGGCTTAAACAGAAAAATCTATTGTCACCAGGAACAACTTTTTATTGGTACCGCAACCGCGAGAGACAATTTTTGAAGTTTTTCAGCAAAGAGGAAGATTTGGTATTTTGCAACGATATATACGGAGTGATGGAAAAGTTTAAACTCAAGTATGATCCTGCTGAATGGCGGCTGTTCATTGATTCATCAAAAGACAGCATAAAAGGTGTTCTTCTTCATAATGGCAACACATTCGCTTCAGTTCCTATTGCTCACTCTGTTATTCTCCAAGAAAAATACGAGAATTTGGCCCTGATTCTTCAGAAGATTCGTTATGATGAGCATAAGTGGATGATTTGTGGAGACTTTAAAATTCTATCCATGCTATTAGGGCAGCAATCCGGTTTCACCAAATATCCCTGCTTCCTTTGCTTGTGGGATAGCCGGGCCCGCGACCTACACTGGGGGAAAAAAGACTGGCCAATTCGGGAGTATTTGAGACTCGGTGAGAAAAATGTTCTTCATGAGAGCTTGGTACCTCGTGATAAAATTCTATTACCACCTCTCCACATTAAGTTGGGTCTCATTAAGCAATTCATCAAGTCCCTTCCAAAAGATGGTGAGTGCTTTCGGTACCTTTGCTCAAAGTTCCCCCGACTTTCTGAAGCAAAGCTAAAGGAAGGAGTGTTTGTTGGCCCCGATATAAGGAAACTCATTTCAGATGGAGCATTCGCTGAAACGATGTCTGAGAAGGAAAAAGAAGCCTGGGATTCCTTCAAGGATGTTGTTCTCAAATTCTTGGGGAACAGGCGGGATGAGAACTATAAGGATATTGTTGCCAGGATGCTCAATGCCTTCAAAGAACAAGGCTATAACATGAGCCTGAAAGTCCATTTCTTGCACTCCCATGTGAACTACTTTCCCGAAAACCTGGGGGCGTACAGTGAAGAACAAGGTGAAAGGTTTCACCAGGACATCAAGGACGCAGAGAGAAGGTACCAAGGAAGATGGAACACCACTATGATGGCTGATTTCTGCTGGTTGCTGCTGCGGAAAACCCCAGATGAAAAATACGCCAAGCAGCGCACCAAGAGAAGCATTCGGGGGAAGAAGAAACGGGCCCACCAGGAGATTGATTGACCCAAGAATGACTTTAAAATCTAAACTGTGTTGACAAATATCGTGTTTTTACTAAACTTTGAAATAAAAATTTGCTAGTTATTACCACAGTGTCGGATCTCATTTATTAGAATTTTATTTTCACACCAACGGGTGTTTGTCTTCATGTATTGCAATGGTGCGGTTTGCGTTTTCTATTCTTACATACATACCTGTACAACATTTTTTGCACATTTCTTTGCTTTTCTTTGTGTCTAACCTCGCTCTTATATGCTCAATGTTTGTGCACATGTATGTGGCTGTTTTAAGTGCAGACAATTTTGCTACCATCACAGTGTGTTTTGTTGACATTACTCTATTCTTATGTGCTGCCTTGTTACAATTTTCTTTATTCTTATTTGAATAACTACTAAACAATTAGTATAAAGAATTCATCCAAGAAACTTTTATCTCGATCGCACTCAATCTGAAACGTTCACCTCAAACTGCTAACCCAATGTAGCAAAAAATCTGTACGTGATGGAGCAAATTGGTTACCAGATTTGGATTCAGCGCACCAAAAAACGTAAAAATCAATCAAAACATTAGAGGCAGTTTAAAAAAAAATTTTTTTAGTGTACCTGTGTAATTTTTGCAACTTTGCAATTACAAATAATTTTGTCATAATCAAGTAAATTTCATCTAATACACTGTAATCAGCTCTTACTCTGTAAAAAGAACTTTAGCAACACCTTGTGTTATTTCACATTTATAATAAATGACTGTTACTTCCCCTTTTTTCTTTAATAAAAGGAGCTTTTCAGGAGGAAGAATTTGAATTCGGCAGACGTGGAACTGTCTGTTGTTTTCCCTCTGAGCTCAAAGAAAATTGCACTTTGTGATTGTGTTCTGTATTACTCTCTGCCTGTTTCTCACTGCTTGAGGGACCAGAGACCAAGAGAGCCGTGGTATTGTGGCCAGATCACGGGGTTTTCTTCAGTTTTTGCCGTGACTCAGATCACTGTGTTTCTTTAGCAGTTGGAAACAGCAGACAAGTCTCCAGGACACAGGCAGTGGTTGCCGTGAGTGAGTATACTAAAGAATTGACAGATATCTGTGTATATATTGTGATTGTAATGTAAAGCCGGTAAGGTTAAACAGAGATCTCAGTTAGATAAGTGGAGCGAGAAGGCTCGTGAGATAGGGCAAAAGAAAGGAAACCATAATTATGAAATGAGGCGCAAGTTTGGTGATAGTGCCTTAGATTATGTGGCCAAGTGGCATTCATTGACTGCCAGTAATCCCAATTTGCAGTTTCCCCATGGGGGAACATTTCAGGAGGACAAATTGAGGTGGTTACAGTATGAAATGGCTTTTTAAGATTTAAGCAAATCTCATACCAGTCATGAATGGGTCGTATATAGTTGGTGGCAGTTTGAGGCTGCTAAAAAGTGCAGCAAGCCACTGACTCTGTGTTTTGAAAAATTTAAAAATCAAGTGTTTAGGATGGATAGTGTAAATATAAAAGAAATTGAAACTTACAGGGAAAAACTTAAATCATTGCTCTATGAAAAAATAGAATTAATCAAACAAAGTTTTGAAGGACTAATTTTCATGTCATAATTGTAGTGTGAAGTTTGTTTTCTCTAATTTAGAGGTTAGGGAAGCGTGCTGTGCAGTATAAGTTTTGTTTTTTACTGCAGTAATAATTTGGAGGTTTCTGGGACAGATAACAGCTTGGCATGACTGTAGTATTAGCAGGAAGAAAGTCTTGAGCAACCGTGGTAAGATTTTTTTTTTTTTTTTTAGTTAGACTAACCATATGCCTTATTGGGGAAGTTAAAAAAAAACCTCCAAATGTGATTAACTATTTATTTTACTTGTGTATGTATAGTAAATAAGTTTTGTTTTCTAGGTCATGGATCTGAACTTATTTTGGATTATGAGAATTTATCTACTGATTCCATTCTATGTGTAATAATGCAAATGCTGAAAAATATTATTAGAAACACTACTCCTCGGTGCTTCTTATGTCTCTGGATACTTTGGGAAAAATGATTGATGATATATTCTCCAAATTGTATTTTTAGTTATAATTGATGTGAATGAATGGGAAGATCTTCCATGCTTTGATGTATTTAGATATTTGATAAATTGTGTGGATTTGTGTGATGTGACAAAGGTTAAGAAAAATTAAGTGTTTAAAGGAACGATAGAAGTTAGTAATTTAACTGGAAAAAACAAAAACAAAATTGCATTGCTTGTCAAGTTAAGTCCAGCAAATTTGTTTACTTAAAGGGAAAAAGTGAATGATACAATTACTTTCAAACAAGTGAATTAAGTAATTAAACAGTATGGTAAATATATGTATAATGTTTTATTTTTCTTTTGTGATAGTAGACTGGTTGAAAATTACAACTATGATAGTGTATGAGTAACAATGTCTGCAGAAAAAATGTTGATATTTCTCCTAGTTTCTTTTAAACTAATCTGCAGGAGTCGATTGGAGGAGTGATCTTAAATTCTCATGTCATACATGTTTTAGTTATTATGGAAAGACCTCTGCAGAATTGATGTTGTTAATTGCAAGTGTGATTTAATATGTTACCTCTTCTATTGCTGCTGTTTGTGTTTATGCTCAGAAATTTCCCACTGGACTTAAGCCACTGGGCTACTTTTCAGACTTTTGTTGCCCTGTTATAGCAGGAATGCCTCCATGTTTTCAGTTTCTGGCAGCAGTAGTCTTTGCAATCCAAATGACTGATTTTCTAGTACTATAACATGCCTCTCATTCAGTTTTCGTATCTTTTACACAGCTTTCTTCCAGCTCTAGATTGTTACTGTTTGACCTCACTATGTACTGATGGTTCTGCTTTGCGCAATGAATAAGGAAAACTGATGCAATTATAAGAGTTGATTCTGTGCAGAGTCGGCTGCTTGTTATTTGCTAGTGCTCAACCAGCTGAAGTGTTCGCTCTTTCTAGAGCTCTTATCTACTCATTTGATCATCAATACTGATTTTTGTCTCAGGCTTCTTGCATGGGGAGCTCTATGTGCTGATACTTTACTACTATGCTGTTTTGTTCTGAAAACAGTGTAACAAAGATAGAACTGTTAAGCCATTAAGAAGTGGTAATTGACTTTCTAATTGATTCAAATTTGGTGTTAAAAAGTTTTACCCTTATGTAAATGTTCCTTCTTTACGAGCTTAGATGTCTATGCGAATTAGAATGGAATAGAGAAGTAGTCTGACTAGAGTACTAGCACTCCTTGTGACCTTGGATAAGTCACTTAACCCCTCATTGCCTTACAAAGAAAAATTCCAAGTTATCAACGTTCCTGTTTTATGTGCTGTACCAAGTTTTAGTTGCAATGTGAACTGCTGTGATTAGTGGGGAAAGTGGTATTAAAAAAAATAACATAAAAAGGAAAAAGGGTATATTACTGATAATGTTTAAAGTAATGTGAGTTGAACCATCACCTAAGATAAGACAGCCTTCCTAATAATTGTTGACAAACAATTGAAATGAGTTTAATTTAATTGTCATAAACTGCTAGTTATGTTTTGATGTTTGTTACCCCTTGAATAACCAGATTGACTATATCTTGTATATTGCTATAACTGGAGAGTACATCACAAATATAATTAGTGATATGAATATGTACAATTGTGTCCCTGACAGGAAAAAGAAATGTCTATTAGGCCACATGTTAACATTTGATTTGGCAAGTAGACAGAATAAGTTTAGGAATGTGGATGAAAATAATAAGTATATTATAGGCTAGCTATGTAATAATTTAGTGCTAGCTATAGATGTATTATAATTAACAATAGATAATATAATTCTGTTCAACAATTTAAGACTGTCATTAGGGATGAATAATTGTGCTTGTATGCAATTGTATGGAATGAAGAGAGATGCTGTAGTGGAGAATTGGATTTTTACAAATTATATATTGTATGCACTGAATCCTATGTGCCGAAGAGGAAAACGACTGAATGAAATGCTACTGGATATGGAGACTCCTGATAAAGATCAGCGGAACTACTCATGTATGCGCAGCAGTGAAGCCTGGGTAGACAGTCACTGAAAAAGCTCTATCTAAGATGTGCATGGCACAGCCCATGGTGAGAAAGGATGCTGCTGAAGAATCTGGAGTGATGACTGGTGTCATGATATGAGGGACTAATTTTGGAATTATTGCTAGATCTATGAAAAGCAATTGGCCACTGCTAGAAGAGGTAGTGCTTACAAGAATAATTGGTAAAGTCTTGCGCTCTGTACACATTTTTTTATTGAGGCTAAGCAAAGGCAAACAATGTCACATGATTTTGTATAACAATTTCTCCAATGGGCAAGATGGCGCTCACCTATGGACCAGATGTGCCTGGGACTCTGAAGGAACATCTGCAAAATGAAGCCTACTGTACAAGATTTATTCTGGAATTGGACATGTTTCAGCTACCGCTCTTTTGTAATGATTCTTTATAGAATCACAGCGAGGACTGTAGAAATGGACAGGTAAAGGGATACCAGAATCCCCAATATGTAATTGAAGATGGATGAATTTCTTGATACAGAATATGTTTAGAAGTTTGGCTTTTCACCTACTTCCTCTTAAATAGAATAGGATGTCATGATCATGAGTTCTGTGTAACTGTCTTTAAAATAGTTTGAGAACATTGTTAATGCAAGCATAAAGAGTAAACATAGGCTATGAACTGTGCAACCATAGTTCATTGTACAGTCAATGCTGACACAACGTAATTTTTGCAACTTTGCAATTACAAATAATTTTGTCATAATCAAGTAAATTTCATCTAATACACTGTAATCAGCTCTTACTCTGTAAAAAGAACTTTAGCAACACCTTGTGTTATTTCACGTTTATAATAAATGACTGTTACTTCCCTTTTTTTCTTTAATAAAAGGAGCTTTTCAGGAGGAAGAATTTGAATCCGGCAGACGTGGAACTGTCTGTTGTTTTCCCTCTGAGCTCAAAGAAAGTAGCACTTTGTGTGTGTGATTGTGTTCTGTATTACTCTCTGCCTGTTTCTCACTGCTTGAGGGACCAGAGACCGAAAGAGCCATGGTATTGTGGCCAGATCACGGGGTTTTCTTCAGGGGCAATGTGAGCTGTGAGCATGTGCATTGGGACGTGCATTGGGTATAGTCTATGGGCTGCTGTGGACAGCGTGCAGTGGTGCTCATGTGGTGCGTGACATACACTATACATCTATCATTGTATGTTTGCAGTACCCATAGCATCAGACTGCAGCAGGCATCCATTCTGGGCCTGTTCTGGGGCCCACACACATGCACACTCAACTAGCAGCCATGCATCTCCAAACTGACCACTGGCTGCTGCCTGTCCCAGGCTGAATTGTGAAAGGATGAATGCATCATGGCGGGACCTTGGGTAGTGGGCACACACATCTGTGAAGGCCATGTTGGCATCCACAATGACCTGCATGTTCATTGATGTGTACCCATGCCTATTCTGGTATGCCCTCTGCTCCAGCCTTGGTGCCCACAGAGCAATGTGGGTGCAGTTTATAGATTCAAGCACCGATGGGAAACCAGCAACACTGTAGAATGCCTGCATGGTCTCCTGACACCTCTGCTGTCTGGGGGAGGGCTATGAGATGGCACATCCTCTGCAGCAGAGCCCTGGTGAATGATCCATTGCAATGGCTGGTAGTGGGCTATGTGATTCCAACAGTTGCCCCTATCACATGCTGGAAGCTGCCGGGTGCAAGGAATCCCAGAACAGTGGTCACCATCATGGCCACCAGCAGGGCTTGGATTCTGGATGTAGTGGGCTCCAGGTCCTCAATGAGTATACTGCACAACTCGGTTATGGTTGCCCTATCCAGTCTGTATCTCTGGTAAACCTCCTCCTTTGTCAGTGGCAGGTAACTCACCCTGGGTCTGTGTACATGTGGGGCATGGTACCTGCATCTTGGGTGTTGGGCCACTGCCTGCTGCTGGGTATGCACCGCCTGTCAGAGCCTCCACTGTGCCTGGGCATGGTGTGCACGTCTCCACCTCTGTATCACTATGTGCATGGCCCACATGGTGTCTTTGCCTGTCCGGCTGTGCTTTGTCTGCCCAGTTTAGATGTGGACCTGCTCACACACCCCTTGGTCTATTGTGCCCTGTTCTGCCGCTACACGGGTTGGCGGCTCACTATCAGCAATCATATGCGCTAAGTTCCATCACTTAAGGCTATGCGGTTAGTGACGTCTAATGTGGGCGCACACAGGTTTCTTAAATCCGCTTTGCGCAGGTTTCACTGCGACATGCCCCCGTTCCGCCTCCAGGCTTCTGTGCCCTGGCACTGTGCAGATAGCTGGGCCTCAACGATTCAAGCCGCCTTGTTGAATATGTGGTTTATACGGTTATGATGGTTTTCCATGTAAAAGGCCGGCACGAGCCTATCCTTTCGAATATTGGTCACATAGTGTACATGGATTTTCAGAAAATCTTTGACAAGGTCCCTCATGAGAGACTCTTGGCCAAATTAGAAAAGCATGGGATTGAAGGCAATGTAGTATTATGGATCAGGAACTGGTTAAAAAGATAAAAAACAGAGAGTAGGGTAAATGTCCATTTTTCTCAATGGAGAAAGGTGAATATTGGAGTACCCCAGGGATCTGTACTGGGCCCACTCCTTTTTAACATCATAAATGACCTGGAAATGGGAATAACGAGTGAGGTGAACAAATTTGCAGATGACCCAAAATTATTGGAAGTTGTTAAAACACAAGAGGATTGTGAAAAATTGCAAGAGGACCTTGATAAATTGGAAGACTGGATGTTCAAATGGCAGATGAAATTTAATGTGATCAAGTGCAAAGTTATGCACCTAGGAAAGAACAACCCAAACAATGCAAGGTTCCACAATAGGAACCACCACTGAGGAAAAAGATTTAGGTGTCATCGTGGATAATATGTTGAAACCCTCCGCCCGGTGTGCAGTGGCGGCCAAGAAATCAAATAGAATGCTAGGATTCATAAGGAAAGGGATAGAGAATAAAACCAAGGATATTATAATGCCTCTGTATTATTCTATGGTGCAATTCTGGTTGCTATATCTTAAAAAGGATATAGCGTTATTAGAAAAGCTATAGAGAGTAACTGGATGGAATGATACCCTTCTGAGGAAAGGCTTAAAAGGTTAGGGCTCTTCAACTTGGAAAAGAGAAGGCTGGGGAGATATGATAGAGGTCATATATATAAATTAGTGAATGGAATTGGTAAACATAGATAATTTGTTATGCCATCAAAAAGTAGAAAGATTAGGGGCACACAAAGAAGCTACAATGTAACCCATTTAAGACTGGTAAGAGAAAATATTTTTTCACTCAACACGTATTCAAGGTCTGGAATTCATTACTGGAGGATGTAGTAAAAGGTGTTAGTGTAGCTGGATTGAAAAAAGTTTTGGCCAAGTTCCAGAAAGAAAGGTCCATAAACCATTATTAAAGAGGACCCGGGAAATCCACTGTTAGCCCTGGGACAAGCATTGTGGAACCTGTGTGCCTAGATTGGCCACCGTTGGAAACAGGATACTGGGCTTGATGGACCTTGGTCTGACCCAGTATGGCATTTCTTATGTTCTTATTTCTAGCACAGATTTTTTTCCTCTGGGGACTCAGTTCAGCAGCACAAGGCTTTGTTATTTCTATGAAATGAGGGGGAAGTAGAAGGGTTTCCTCAGAAGAGGTATAGTCCTTGCACTGGCATCATAGGCCAGAAGATAGTTTCAGGAAAAAAAAAAGCAAAAGAGAGTGCAAAAGCCATAGAGTCCACCACACAAGAATGAAGCACTGCTGAGAGCAAAGCCATCAGTTTTTCTGGTTTTGAGAGGCTTGTTTGAGGCTTGATAATGATGGAGGGTGAAAATGAGGCTTTGGAAAACAAACTGGAGCCGTGTTTTGCTGACATAAAGGTCATTGCAGAAACCTACCGCAGCCTTTAAGCAAAGATAATGGCATGGTTAAGCACATTTAAGCTAACGTCAAATGCAGAAAAGAGACGGATGCGTACGTAAACAGCAATGGAAAATCTAGCACCCAATTAACGCCACAAGTATTTAAATGATTTAAATTGCAGGCAAATGAGCTGTATATAATAATCTGGTATGCAAATGATGGTTGCTCCCGATGCAGAAACAGGTGTAGAGAATTTCACAATCAGCTTTAGTGCCAATATCTCTATGCCTGGGTCTGAGATGGTTTAAACCTCTAGGACCTGCCCCAACAGTATTTTGATGGCATTGGGTGCTTTCCCTGATTCCTGGCTCATCTTGCCCTCAGATGATCCAGGCAACGAGCAAAGCCCCCGATGCCATCAAAATACTGAAGCAAATCCCTGGTGGTCTAGCAGCTCTGATCCCCTCCCCCCATCCAACATCATTTTGATGGCATCAGGGGTGATTGTGGCATTGAGAAAAGCTACCGACGCCATCAAAATATTGTTGGGGCTGGTGCCCAGACAGAAAGTGACTCCCTAGTGGCCCCGATCCCCCCACCTGACTTAAAAAAAAAATACCCTGGTGGCCTAGAGGCCCCCTGAACCCCCAACCCAACTTTAAAAAATTACTCTGTGGCCTAGAGGCCCCCTGAACCCCCACCCCATTCTGACTTTTAAAAAATTACACTGGTGGTCTAGCAGTCCCTGAGCTCCCCACCTGGTACCTTTCAAAGTGGAAGCGCTGCCTATGCATTCTGCTCTTAGTCCAGCAGCTTGAAAAATGACGGCAAGATAATTTTTTTTAAGTCAGTGTGGGGTTCAGGGGGCCTCTAGGCCATCAGGGATTTTTTTTTAAAGTTGGTTGGGGGGTGAGGGATTCAGGTGGCCTCTGGGCCACCAGGTTAATTTTTTTAAAGTCGGGTGGGGGATTTGGGGGCCATGAGGCCACCAGGGAATCACTTTATGTTGGGGCACCAGCCACCGACACTATTTTGTTGGCATCAATGGCTTTTTCCAATGCCGCAATTGCCCCCTATGCCATCAAAATACTGTCGGGTTGGGGATAGAGCCGCTATGCCATCAGGGAGTCACTTTCTATCAGAGCACCATCCCTCAATAGTATTTTGATGGCATCGGAGGCTTTTCCCGATGCTGCGATGCCATTAAAATACTGTCAGGGCCAATATGCAAATTAACCACCCGGTGCCTGTTTCTCTGGGAGAGCATGCCAAACTAGCGCCGACTTCTTGTACACTTGTGTTTGGCTTGCTCTCCCAGTTTAACGCTGCCATACTTCTCCCAGTTTAATGGGTGGCTCATTTCCATGCGCATGGTTTAATACATGACTAATTTGCATACTCGCCCTTTCTGCATGGTTGCACTGAAGTCGTGAGCTATCGCTGCATTGCAAACAGGCGTAAAAAGCTGATAGAATGTGACTTCAGCACCAGCTTTCTACAACGGCCTGATAGGGTCTGGAGCAGCAACCTATGGTTCTGGTGGCAGTGATCTACTGTATTTTATGCTCTGTAATAAAATTTATATTGGTCAGATTTCATGTAAATTTAAGACGAGGATCATTGATCATCTATTTGTTCTGCGACTTGGGGTATTGACTGCCCTCCTCATGGAACATCTGAGGATCATCTGCTAAATAACGTTTGGTGCTGCATTTGGGATCGTATATCAATAGTAGGTAGTGGGAATCTTTCTTTAAAATTGTTTCAGCAGGAACAAACCTTAATTTATCGCTGGCATACATACAGTCCTGGTGGGGTCAATGGGTCAATTGAATGGCAGTGGGTTTTCTAAGGGGTATGTTTACTAAACTGTGGTAAAGGAGCAGTCTTTTCCGTGCGTTAATGGCAGCGATAAGGGGTTTCCGTGCGGTAAGTGTTCTGGGCGTGTTAGAGGTATTCTGGCTTTAAGGGGTGCTAGTGGACACTTAGCAGGCGGTAATAGCAAATGCCGCATTAAGAGGGGGTACTGGACACACTGGGCAGTAATAGGACATTAAGGGGTGGTAGTGGATACTTACCGTGTGGTAATAGCACATGATGCAGGAAGGTGTCTGGCATGCACCTTAATGCAGCAAAGCCACTGAAACACTGAAAGTGGGGCAGGGAAGCCATTGGAGAAGGTATGGATGCAAGCATGACTGGTAGCTGATGGAGTTGAGTAACCTGATGCCTGGCAATGTGGCAGTATGTGTGATGAGCATGTTTAACCATACAGCAGGCCTGTGCAGTTGACTAAGTAAGATAGGTGGCTGCCTATTGATGAAGGTCAGTGTGGGTGTTGGCTGTGTCATGGGTGGGTGATGGTAGCAGCAGAGTCAGCGGAGGAGATGCGGGCGGGCGGGGGGGGGGGGGAGGGGGGGGCTGTGACAGGCATGCAGTTCTAGATGCCCTTGAAAGCATACACTGTGCCGTAAGCTACATTATAAAGTCTGTGAGGTGTGACAGGTATCCAGATGTAGTGTCAGTGTGTGGCATACCATATGCCAGGACAGTATCTGGGTGGAGGCAGCATGTGCCTGATGTGGGCAACAAAGAGAGGATTGTCCATGAGTACACATATGGAGCAGTCACAAGAGAGGTGTGCATGATATAGCTGACTGCTGCAAATGACCCCTGAGGGCCATGGTGGGGCAGCTTACTGTCAGTAAGCTGCTCCACCATGAATCTCCCTGATGGTCGAATGGTGGGTGCAGGGCTGTGCCATGGATCATCCAAGCAGCGAATTTGCATTGTGTGTGGTGGGTGGATGTATGGGATCATAGAGACCAAAAGCATTTGGTGTGTGTGAACCAAAAATAGCAGTGCCATGGGCTTCATGAAACACCATTTGTGCGGGTGAGACTGGTGCCCTAGCCTGTGCAACTGCAAAACAATACACCCAACAGAGTGGCATGATAGAAAGGGACAAGGTGAGCCCATTTGGCCCATGTTGTGCAAGTAATGATGGCAAAACAGTGCAGGGAAGAGCTATGCAATGAGTGTTAGGTGCCTGAATGTACAAGATACATCCTCTTTATGTAAAGCTGGGAGGTCACAATGATGGCAAAACAGAAAACGCATCTATACCATACCCAATTCAGGAAAGCGCTAAAGCACCATCTTTTTCTTCAGCATTACTCATATTCAGGTGATACAACACCACCCACCATACCCCCACCCACCTTGACAACAGCACCAGCACACTCTAATAGTGCTGAGGCAACAGCAATCATCAGCCCGACTGTCTAATCGTAAATAATCAACAATCCTGTATATAGTCTAATTGTAAATAATTGACAATCTTGTATATAGTTATTAGAGCACGCCATGTTGCTCAGCCTGTACATAGTTACCCTAGTTATATTCCAAGTTACAATACCCGTTCAATGTAAGTGCAATGTAGGTTAGCTCCTGCATGGTACATATAAATGTTACTTGTAAACGACACTGATTTTAAAGAGTGCGGTATAGAAAAACTATAAATAAAATAAATAAGTAAAATAAATAAATACCAGTTGACCCAGAATCTGCTGCATAGACATCACTGACCTGCTGCAATGCACCACGGCAGAGCGACTAAAGCCATGTTCACACATGTCCATGATGGGGAATGCCATGTTGGGCTACCCAATGTGTGGCCATAATGCATAGAAATGTAGAAGAATGATTCTCTGCAGGTAACAACAGAGCAAGGACTCTGCAAGTGCATCCAGGCATAAAATGAACAAGTGGAATCAAACCCTGAACCTTTGACTATTGAGACATTGCACCAACCAGTTGGCTACACCTCCACACAATTTTATGCAGATGTATAGAGCCTGCAGATCTCCGATCAAACTGTTTGCTGTCTGCCGGCATAGGTTGGGCCCTCCACTACCTATGAGGCACTGCACATGCAAAACAGCTGTCTTCAGCTGAAGAGTCAGTGGAGAATGCACTAATCCAGCATACCAGCTCAGTAAGACACCCTGGCTGCATGTGCTACATGCACATAACAGCAAGCTGTGCTACAGAGTGGATTCAGCTGTCACCATGAGGGTGAGGAGGAATGCCCAGCACCTGGTCCACTGAACCTGCACTGTTAGAAATGATCTCTGCTGTATGTCCACATCACTGCTAGTGTTTATCAGGTATCATCTATAGTGTGTTATGTTTTCCCCCCCCCTGTTTTCTGCATGCTGAGGGTGATAGTGACAGCAACAATTTGGTCCTGTGTTCTTCCCATTGGGCAGTAATTCTCCAATAACAATGTAGGTTAGTAGTCAGTATTAATATGCTGCTGCCATGGACAGCTACTGCAATGGGGGTGTATAGGCTGGTGTGGGGCTACTGCTACAGTCCTGTCAGGACCCCAGTAACTAGGCCATAAGCTGCTGCTGTCCCAACCATTGAGGACTAACAATTGATTACAGCCTGTGCAGAAAGACTGCCCCACACTGGGCTGTATCAGCCAAGCACAAACCAACTACTGTAGGTCTGTTGATCAGCATGCACATAGTGTGACCACAAGCACTCTGTCTTGGGATACGCAACACTGACACCCAGCCATTTACTCAGTGATTAACATCCTGAGATAGAGAATGCATCCTCATCACTGGAGCCAGACATTGTCCTAGCTCTATGTGGATACATAGCCGTGCCATGGTCACTTTTTGGTCATACTGAGAGTACCTCTCAGCATGATATGCTATGGCCATCCAGGCAATGCATGTGGCAGACGAGCACAATGACATCTCAGCCATTGCGGCAGACACATCCAGGCCAATCTGTGCTGTTTCAGGTGATACCCACAATCCTCTGCCTTGCATTATTCACATTTTCAAACAAAGTCTGGGAACAACTTGGAAAATGTGAGCAAAAGTGAAGTGCAGAAAGCCACAGGACAAAGGAGAACCATACACACATGCATCCACTCTCATTGGCACACTGTGCAAAAGTGGGAATGGTTGGCATTCCTGCCTGCCATTCCTGTCAGCTCAAGGATTGATAATGTGTGCTCGGTGTGTAGGTGCTATAAGCATGCTTTGGCCTCACCGCATTTTGTTACCACCTGCTCAGTATGCTGTTAGCCTCCAACCAGCTGTGGATAGTGGAGCCTGTCAGTGCTGCTGGCCTCCTTCTTGGAGCTATACTTGCACTGTCGACTAAACCCTGTCTACAGGAACATGCAATATGGAAACTCCAGTGGGGATTTGAACTTCTGACCCTCCACATTTATACACACCAACCATGGTGTGTTGCACCACAGTGCTGTCATGCAGGATAACAGCCCCTGTTGTTGCTATGCTCCCCTTCTGCTGACCTTTGGTACATGTTGCAGTGTGCATGGCACACAGGACTAGGGCAAGGCTTCTGTCTGCTGCAGGCTGGTGGTGCATGCTGGTGTTGCTGCCCACACAACCACCACCACCACCACACATGTCAGTGGTGGTGATGCACAGTCCCAGCATGTTAAACATGGACGTTAGGTGGGTGCCTTAGGTATAAGACCTGGATTGGGGGGGGGTCAGAGGTGCACATGGATGGCCACGCAGCCCCTCCCCCACCAGCTGACAATGCAAGGGTCTCATCACCACCTGCCATCGAAAGGTCTTGGGAGGATGGCAGGCACTGCTGTGGTATTTCCCTGGGCATCTGCATTTTCCAGCTACCTGGAGGGCTACAGCTGCAGGTGCTATCAGCCTCTTCCTCTACAGCTGGGTTCAGTGGTACCATGGGGGAGCCCACCGGGATCTCTGTCTAGGGTGCCATGTGGGGGGACAAGGGGACAGGTAATGCTGTTACAGAGTAATGCATTCAGAACTGATAGGGGCATATAGTTTGTCAGGCAACGTGTAGGCAATCTCTGGCACTCTGATCATGAAGATGTTATAACAGCTCCTCATGTAACTGTGCTTAGAAAAGGTTTGGTTAGGTTCCAGGGGACTGGTCATTGCCCCATTATGCAGGAGGCATTGCAGATCCACAGCTTGCCCCACTACAGGCATCATTGAACATGGGCACATTTTAAGAAATGTATGGCTGGTACCTGTTCAGAAACTAATGTCTGAACCACTAGCATGGCTTCCTCTTACAAGAGGGGGCCTGCTCTGAACCAAAGACTGAATTAAACAAGATGGAATCCTGTTTTGTTATAACTCAGAATCAAAACTTGCAGATCAAGCAATGCTGCCAGTTTATACTTCACAGTAAAAGTTTTTTTTCCAGCTGATTATGTGCAGAAGAACATGGCTGAAACCTTCACTGTGCCTGGCTTTGGCAACAATGTATGAACCTGCATACCAGCAGTTTTCAAGCACGATGGACCTTTGTTTGCAGAAGGACCACCTATTAGCTGTTACCAGATTTGCTCAAGATGACATAGAGGGTTCAAGTCCAGCCAATCACCAGATCTTCAGGACAAAGAATTATATAGCTGTACACCAGAACACAGAGGGTGGAACCCTGCTTGCAGAACCCAGAGGGCAGAGAGAGAACTCAAAAAGAAAGGAAGAACAAGAGAAGAGAACTCTAACTTCTGATATAGACTGTTCATTTGCATTTTCTCTCTGGCTGAAAAAGTCAGATAGTGTTCAAGGCCAAAGACTCGAGACAGAGTTAATTTCTCCCACAGACCAGCAGCTCAGTGTGAGACTTCACAGGTCGTTTCAGCTGACATTGGACCTCTGCCATACCCTGACTTTGTTCTGTTCCTGAGACTCGGACCACAGCCACAGATGCATTGGCACAAGCTAAGGTACTGGTCTTTAATTTCCCTGAGGTTGGAGCTAGCTTAGACAGATAGATAATTTGCATACGTCAGAGTGCATTCGAATAGGTGACAATGGTTTCTAAAATAGAGATTAGATCTCTCGGTAATTGTAACATAGAGCTGAATAACATGCTACCTCAGAAAGCTAATTTATTCTAATTTTCATACAAACAGGGCTTGTTCTTGTTTTATCACGTGATTTGTTTTCCAGATGGTCCTATGGAATCCTGGGAGAAGGAGTGCAGCAGAACCCCCTAGACAGACTGAGACTTTATATATGTGTATTTATCTGCTACTGATAATATCTCCTACAGAACCCAGCTAGGTACTTGTGAGCATAATTGGCCATTGTAAGACAGAGGATACGGGGCTTGACGGACCATGGTCTAACCCAATATGGCATATCTGCAGATCCTCAGTTCTTATGCCACTATCTGCCACCTGGGCAGCTGTCTGGTCCACAATGTGCATCTGCACCTACCACTGCATGACTAGTATGCCACCCTCTTTGCTCCATTGGCAACATCAGCATGGTGCCCTTTCCTATTTGTGCACAATGCTGCTGCTGCTAATGGAGCACTACTATCACTGTCTTGGGCTCCCTTGTCATTTCATCACACTGCTCACATTAACTAGGCTCTCTCCCCTCTGCAGATACCCATTCTGCGAGGTTTTACATGGTGGTACGGTTACAAGCATAAAGGGGCTCTAAGGAGTGTCATGCAAGAGATGGTAAGGGAACACATGGTGTTACCGCCCACTCTCCGCCCCTTCACACCCGCTCTCTGCCTCCTGTTCCCTTCATGCTGCAGGAGCCTTTTACGCATGGAAACTCCGCATTTTTGCAGTGTTAAGGAGACATGTGTGCCATCACCACACGTAAACGGCACACGTGCTCCCTTACTGCCGTTTAGTAAACATACCACATAGATTGGTCTTTACATAAACAAAATTGTGCTCAAGAAATATTCAAAAACATAGAATTTAAACCAATTAGAAATTCAATTGTCATTGTTTACAGACTCTCTTTGTTGGCACTTTATTCAGCACAAACAGCATAATAATAAAGGCTTGATTAATCTCTTGCACAGAGAAATGTATTTACACCTTGAATCTATCTCAATCAGTGATACTAATTTAGTTAATAGATCTTGGCATTTGCTTTACCTATTCTACTTGTAACAGGACATTTGCTGCACACTTCCTTAATAACATCAACTCTACATGGGTTATTTCATAATAACAAACTGAAACATGCATCCTGAGAATTTAAAATCCAATAGACTCTTGTAGGTGGCTGAAAAATAGACTGGGACATTGTTACTCTAATCTCTTACACTTTCATGAATGAAATTGTATCACTCATTATTTGTTACTTGTAAATGCTAAATCCCTAATCTAAAGATGTTTCTTTAATATTACATGTACACTATGCTTCTTGCACAATAAGAAACAAAATTAATAACAAATACCAACAAACTATCAAATCTTCATGACAAGCGTTGTCACATAAATACACTTGATGACCTGCACTCCTAGACTGAATTCATTGCATACCTTTCTTTTACCTTTTTTTAAATCAAATAAACTTGTTTTGACTTTGACATGCAATTCAGCTTTCACTTGTATCTGCATTTCCTTCAAACACTTTCATATCTTTTCTTAGTCATTGTCATATCATGCAAATTAACACAACTTATCAGATATCTAAACACTTCAATACACTATCACACATTGAAGATCTTCCCATTCACATCAATTAAAATATATACTCTAGAGAACCTTATTCTGTATATATAAGAAGCTCTAGGAGGTCCTATTTGCATTTGCATTCAACATGCTCACACATCATGGATCAAACGTATTTACTGTACAAACACAAATATAGAAATGTATATCATTTTGGGGTTTTCCTCCCCCTCTATCACACTTGTCAAATCCAGTATCCCTGTAAAATAAACATAATTTTAAATGAAATCACAATCATGCATATTTATTTCTACTGCTGCCAACTGGAATCAAAAGTTGTTTCTGCTATAGATGGGAATTTGCTATATTATGCTTTATTGTAACTGTAAACAATTTTTTTTAAAGACTTTCTCTAACAAAGCTTCATCTGGCTAGCAGACCTTGAACAACTCAGCAACGTGTCTCCCCTTTCTGTAAACACCCAATCCTGCCAAGCTATGTTGCCGTTAGGTTATCTGTGCTGTCTTTTTCTATCAAGCTAGTACTGCAGTGTACGCTGCATTCTCCCAATCCATTAACTCAGGGAATCCATTCCATATTATAACACAGTTTCCTGGCTTAAAATCACATGAGAACAATTCCTACTAATCATACCGGACATTGTACACTCATCCCTTTCTCAAGGACTCCTTCCCCCCTCCCTCAAACAAGCCTCAATCAGACTGCTCCTAAAAAGCAAATCTGGATCCACACTCACCCTCCTCCTACAGACCTATAACTGGTATACCATTTATCTCCAAAATCATTGAAAAAGCTGTACAAACCCAACTCCAAGATTATATAGACCACTGTGCACCTCTAAACATGCATCAACATGGATTCTGACTAATCATGGCACAGAAACCCTTATGACTTCTCTCCTAAACTCACTCATCACAGAAATTGAAACAATCACCCAAGGCTTCATTCTGCTCTTTCTGGATATCACTGTCGCCTTTTACACTTTCCTACCAGCTCCTTCTCAACCAACTCCACAACATTGGAGTCTGCGGCACCCCCTCAACTGGTTCCATTCCTATCTCTCCAACCAAAACCAAAGAATAAAGATACAATCACAAACCTCAGCTCCATTCACCCTAAACCAGGGAGTGCTACAGGGATCATCCCTCTCCTCCTTACTGATCAACATATATATTCAACTACTATGTACCATCCTCTAACAATTCCAACTAGAGTTCCTAATATATGCGGGTGACATAATGATCTTTGCACCATTCTCCACTTCTGCTCCTAATTACTCCATGCTCTCAAGTTGCCTCACGGAAGTAATCAACTGGTTCCATCTTCACAATCTCTCCATCAACCTCAATAAAACAGAGTTCCTCCATGTCATAAGGGACCCCAACTTCATCCCCCCCCTGCCTCCATCAGACTCAGCAACAATGATATCCAAGTCAGCACCCAGATAAAATTCCTTGATATCATACTGGACCAGTAGCTGCAATTCAAGGCTCATATTCAAAGTATCACCAAGGCAGTATATTATAAACTCAAAACTCTCCGAAATCTATGCCCCCTCCTGTCTACTAACACATTCCACTCAGTCTGCCACCATTACTCCCCTATTTGACTACTGCAATTCCATTTATCAAGGTCTACACAAATACGCACTCCTCCCACTACAACTCGCCCAAAATGTTGTCACCTGAACCATCTTCCAAGCCTCAAGGCAAACCTACATCACTCCCATCCTCAAACACTCCACTGGCTTCCCATCAGCTCCAGAATACAATTCAAAGTTCTAACTCTCATTCAAAAAACTCTAATAAACAATCCTCAGAGCACCTCCAAGCAATAATTCACACCATGAACTCTGACAGACCAAGAAGAAAAAGCACCCAAAACCTCCTCAGTCTCCCACTACAGACACGCAAATGCAAGCAAACCACAAGAACAAGAGCATTCTCTCTGTACGCCCCATCCTCTGGAATTTACTACCACCATCAATTCAAAACATCAAATCCACCACAGATTTTCACAAACACCTCAAGACCCACCTCTTCCTGGAACATTTTGGCAACAGATACCCAACATCCACAAACCAGGACAACCCCACACAAACAATCATCTCACTCCCCTACCCCCATAAAGCCTCTGCAACCCCTAATCCTAAGCCCCTCTACCTTTCATCCCACTATGCATAGTTCTTTAAATTTATACTGTGCTTATACAGGGTGGCCCAAAAAAAGTGAGAACATCTCGTAAATTAAAAGCTTAAATAGTTTACTTATTTACCTTTTTTAGCTATATAACATCTTTATTTCGACAATTTCCGGTCACCATCTTTTTTTAAAAAATTTGTCAATTGTTTACATCTGTCTTTTTGAATTTTTAAATAGCTTATATGCTACGAGATGTTCTCACTTTTTTTGGACCACCCCTGTATATTGATACATTCAAAAGGTTCTATGTTCTTTGTTCACATTTAAAATTTTGTTTCATGTTCATTATAAATGATTATTAATGTTCATCATAATTCGTTCATTGTATCAACTCAGTTCCATGGAAACCATTTTGACTTATACAAAAACAGTGTATAAAAAATTGTTAAATAGCACAAACCCAAACAGATAGCAAGGGAAAAAAACAAAAATTGCTGAACATGTAGATAGTCATGGTTTAATGGGAGACAGCCAACATGACTTTAGACAAGGAAGATCTCGTCTTACTAATCTGTTATGTTTTTTTGAAGGTGTGAATAAACAGGTGAGTCGGTTGATATAGTGTATTTGGACTTTCAGAAAGCCTTTGACAAGGTCCCTCATCAGAGACTTTTGGCAAAACTGAAGAGTCATGGAATAGGAGGCAGTGTACTATTGTGGATCAGGAACTGGTTAAAAGATAGAAAGCAGAGGGTAGGGCTAAATGGCCAATTTTTCCAATGGAGAAAGGTGAATAGTGGTGTACCCCAGGGATCTGTGTTGGGTCCGCTGCTTTTTGACATATTCATAAATGACCTGGAAAAGGAAATAACGAGTGAGGATATCAAATTTGCAGATGACACAAAACTATTTAAAGGGGTATGTTTACTAAACAGCACTAACGTCGTAGAGGCAACGTTATCGCGCGATAAGTAATGTTATCACGCGATACCGTGAGATAACATTACTTATCGTGCAATAACATCTCCAGCGGCGTTAAAGTGCACAGAGGGTGGAGTAAATCTCTCCAGAGGGCGGAGAGAAGGGGGTCAATGGGCGGCGAGTGGGTGGGGAGAGGCTCCAGGCACACTAACGCTGTGGAATGAAGGTATGAAAATTAACGCCAGTGAAAACCTCGCATTAGAGGCACATTTGCAGGAGAGAAAAACCATTTCAGTCAGCAATGTACAGCAAAGGCAGGGAAACAAAGAAAAGTGATAGTAGTGATACATGTGCAGCAACAGCATAGTGCCCAAGTATGAAAGGGCACGACGGTGAGGCTGCAAATGGGGTACAGGGGGCTGAAGGCGGGACATGCAGTGAGGCAGCTAGGGCACAGGGTGGACTAGGCAGATGCCTAGGTGGCACATAGGCAATCAGAAACTGAAAATCAGCAAGACAGCAACTGACCAAGGTCATACATGCCCACGAGTGTGTGTCCCACAGTGTCCCAAGGGGCAGTACCCAGCAGGTACCCCAAAGAGCACATACCATGGACAGGCGGTGCCGGGGGGAAGCGCGGATGTCTATGTAGGTACCCCTAACCCAGATCCCACACCATAGGCAGCTGCCTACCGGCACACTGGATGGCCTGGGAATGCGCACCACCAGCACCACCAGCATAAGGGCATGTCAGCATGGTGGCAGAGGGGTGCTGGTGGTGGAGAGGGCAGTGGCACCTGCCCACAGCACACCAAGGCCAAGCCCTGTTCAGGTGGGTGGCATGCAGTGCAACAGACAAATTCTGTCTGATGAACAGTAATGGTATCCCCAGGGAATGACCTGCCTCTGTGGCAACAGTTTGGTGCAGTACACACAGCCAGTGTGTTCAGGGGCAGAAGGTCACAGGTTCAAGTTACAGCTGTGGCTCCTGCAGACCATGTCCCCTATATTTCACCCTACAGCGCACATACACCATAAACATGTGCAGTCCCTAGAGCAGAGGTTCCCAACTGCAGTCCTGGAGGGCCAGACACCATTCAGGAGTTCATGCTGTCCCTAATAAATATGCATGAGATGCATTGCTATGAAGTGCCCCCATTGAATGTAAATGTATCTCATGCATATTCATTAGGGACAGCCCGAAAACCTGAATGGTGTTTGACTCTCCAGGACTGGAGTTGGGAACCACT
The DNA here is from genome assembly GCA_033557465.1 of Ichthyophis bannanicus. Taxonomy (NCBI): domain Eukaryota; kingdom Metazoa; phylum Chordata; class Amphibia; order Gymnophiona; family Ichthyophiidae; genus Ichthyophis; species Ichthyophis bannanicus. The sequence continues at coordinate 1,459,386,729 of CM066031.1, forward strand.
GCCCTAGAGTATCAGCTAACAGGGGCACAAACACCCACACCCACAGGCTCCACTATCCAAAGCCTCATGGAGAGTCAGGCTGTTGGGCCCTGCTCAGAGCAGCAGCTACCAATACTAGCACCTGCATACCTTAGCAATGCCTGCACTGTGCCCAGGACTGGTGTGGCGGCCAGGGCTGCCAACCACCGCTATCTTTGCACAATGCTGAAATAGGTGAGGAAGTGTGTGTATGTCTTTCCAACGTTTTGTGGCTGCCTACACCTTACTTAGCCCCCAATGCTTTCACTGTTTCCAGTGTTAGCCTGCTAATGTGCATAATGAGGAGCAAGGTATTGTGGGTATGGCCCGGACATGGCGGTCTGGGCAGGATGCATCTGCACAGGGCATAGGGCAATGGCTTGGGACATTGTAGTGCCCAACCACCACCTGCACGGACAGGCTGGCCACAGCATGTCATGCTGGGAGGTCACTCTCACCCTGACTGAGCAGTGACCATGGCATGGCTAGGTTCCCCCATAGTGCTATATAGCGTTTCTCTCAAGTGTCTTGGTGGACAGGGCACTTTATAATATGCCTTATGAGGCACCTTAGGTTACGCACTGTGAGGGTGTTTTTGCTGGCAGCACAGATTCAAATTAGAAGGAAATCCTTTGGACATCCTTATTAAATTACACCACCGTGGGTTTGAACGCATAACCTCTGCCTCCACAGTCTTTGTCATAACCACTATTCCCTCTAAGCTGTGCGCGTGTGCGCGCGCACACACCTTGCCAAGCGAGCACACATACTTTACAACAGAGCACACAAAAATTACGGCTCTGATTCTGATAGAAAACAACACAGACGCGTTAAAAGATATGATTGTAATTATTAGAAATTTCCCGCTTCATTTAGTAATCGTCTATTTTCATTTAATTTGATTAAAATCAATGTGGTGTACATACTGTATTCTGACGTGTAGTCAAATTTTAAAGTATATAACTCCGAGTGTCGTTATGTGGCGTACAAAAATTTAACCTTCCTTCAAAAGTTGCACACAGCTGATATTTTATGCGCACACAGCCTACAGAAAATTAGAGGGAACATTGGTCATAACCAGTGGGCTACATCTCTATAGTTTCTAGCACAGCGCTGGCATGGACTTAAGGTTACTGCATGTTAATGAGCCAAGACGCCCTCTATTGCGCAATACAGATTCTTGCTACCTTGCTGCCGGAACACCCACTACCTTATATGGCATTCTTCACATTAACGCTGTAACTAGCGCCGGTAACATTAAGATGGTTTAGTAAACATACCCCAAAGTTGTTAACACCCAAGAGGATTGTGGAAAATTGCAAGAGGATCTTGATAAATTGGAAGACTGGGCATCAGAATGGCAGATGAAATTTAATGTGGACAAGTGCAAAATTATGCACCTAGGGAAGAACAACCCAAACTATGGTTACACGATGCAAGGCTCCACATTAGGAACCACCACCCAGGAAAAAGATTTAGGAGTCATTGTAGATAACATGTTAAAACCCTCGGCCCAGTGTGCAGGGGCGTCCAAGAGAGCAAATAGAATGCTAGGTATCATAAGGAAAGGAATGGAAAATAAAACAAAGGATATTACAATGCCTCTATATTGTTCCATGGTGAGACCACACCTTGAATATTGTGTGCAATTCTGGTCGCCGTATCTTAAAAAGGATATAGCGTTATTAGAAAAGGTTCAGAGAAGAGCCACCAAAATGGTAAAGGGAATGGAAGGATACCCTTATGAAGAAAGGCTAAAAAGGTTAGGGCTCTTTAAACTGGAAAAGAGATTGCTGAGGGGAGATATGATAGAAGTCTATAAATTAATAAATGGAGTGGAATGGGTAAACATAGATCGATTGTTTACATTATCAGAATATAGAAAGACTAGGGGACATGCTACAGGGTAAACTATTTAAGACTAATAAAAGAAAGTATTTTTTCACTCAATGTGTAATCAAACTCTGGAATTTGTTACTGGAGAATGTAGTAAAGGCTGTTAGTGTAGCTGGGTTAATAAAAGGTCTGGACAAGTTCCTGGAGGAAAGGTCCATAAACCATTATTAAAAAGGGACCCAGGATATCAATGCTTGACCCAATACAAGCACTGTGGAACCTGTGTCTTTTGGGGAAACTGCTAGGTAAGTATGATCTAGATTAGCCATTGTTGGAAACAGGATACTGGGCTTGATGGACCTTGGTCTGATCCAGTATGGCATATCTTATGTTCTTATGTAACACGCTACTCTACTGCTGCAAAATCATAGAACCTTATTTCCAAAAGAAGCAGGATAAAAAAAGGAAAGTAACCTTATTCTTAGGGGTATATTTATTAAATGATGGTAAAGGAGCAAGTGTGCCATTAGCGTGTGCTAACTGTGCATGTGCACACTTAGCTCATGCAAAAAGGCACTTTAGCGCATGCTAACAGTATTTATTTATTTATATTCCGTGCTGTTCTGCATCAGTGTGGTTTACATTGAACAAACTGAAATTACTTTGAAGAGGGCATTATAACTTGGAGATAACTATTTACAGGGAACATGGGCTATGGAGGGTTAAGTGGTTTGCCCAAGACCACAAGGAGCACCTGTGGGACTAGAAACCCCAGTCCTTCTGGCCCAAGATTGCTGTCCTCTAGTGGGATTTGAACTCCTGACCTTCTGGCCTGAAGAACCTTGCCCCAACCACTAGGCCACTCCTCCGCTCCAGTACTAGCAGTGTAAAGTGCCTGTGAGTGGAGAAAAGGCGTGCACAGGGTGCATAGTGGGGGTCAATGGGTGGGGAGTGTGTGGGAAAAAGGCTTGTTCCCTTAATGCAGGCACCTTAACGGCAGGAACCCTAACGCAATTCAAAATGTGGCGGAAAGGGTGTTTTTTTGAGGAGAGAGAGCCTATTTTACATCTGCAATGTGATGCACAGACAGGGATGCCAAAAGAGTGATAGTAGTGCTCCATTATCAGCAACAGCATAGTGCCCAAGTATGAAAGGCACTATGTTGATGTTGCAAATGGGGGCAAATGAGGTGGCACATGGGTCATGCAGTGGGGGCTGCTGGTGCACAGGGGAACATAAGACTACAAAATATGCCAAACTGTGTCAAACCAAGGTCCATCATGCCCAGTATCCTGTGTCTAACAGTGCACAATCTAGGTCACAAGTACTTAGCAGTTTTTCCAAAAGACACACAGAATCCCCAATAACTGTAATGGGGCAAGCAGTGCATAGTTCAGATTCTGTTTAGCAGTGGTATATGGACCATTACCCAGAAACCCGTTCACACCTTTTTAAACCCAGCCACACTGACAGCTTTTACCACATCCTTCGGTAATGGATTGCATAGTTTGATTACGCGTTGACTGAAAATAGTTTTACCTAGAAGACCCAAATCGGTTACACTGTAGCCACATTGCAGGTCCTCTAGTCTGTCCACAGTCTGATGGCATAAAAAAGCAACTTATGTTTACCTATTCTACTCCAGTCAATAATCTATAGACTTTGATCATATCCCCCCTCAGCCGTCTCTTCCACAGGTTGATGAGCCCCAACCTTTTTGGCCTCTCCACAAAGGTATATTCTGCCATCTCTAGAACCATCTGTGATGTTTGTCATGATCCCACAGAGACAGTGGCAGACCATAGCCCTGCTATGACTGCGGAAAAGCAATGTGCCACATGGGGCGGTCCAAGGGTCCTGACACCCCAGGCAGGGATCCAGGCTGCCTCCCCACTCCCTCGCTGCCACAGAACCCAGCTATGGGGGAAGAGGCCGATAGTGTCAGATTCTGTAGCCCTCCAGGTAGTTGGAAAATGCAGGTGCCTGGGGAAATACCACAGCAGTGGCTGCCATTCTCCCTCAGAGACGTATCAGTGGCAGGTGGTGATGGTGCCCCTGCATGGGCAGCTGGTGGGAGAGCTGCGAAGCTGTTCATGTGTGCCCCTGCCCTCCCCATTTGGCCCTTGTGCCCAAGACACCCGCCAAACCCACATGTTTAACATGCTGGGACTGTGACCACCACCACTGACAGTGCATGGGCATGTCTGCCTGGTGGGGTTTTGATGGTGGCATGGGAAGCAGCACCAGCCTGCAGCAGAAAGAAGCCTTGTCCTGGTCATGTGCATCATGTGCATTGCAACATGTGCCAAAGGCCAGCTGAAGGGACGCATGTCAGCAAAAGAAGCTGTTATCCCAATGAGGTAGTACTGTGGTGGGTCACAGGTTCAGGTCCCTGCTGGGGTTTGTGTATTGCATCTTCCCATGGACAAGGTTTAGCTGACAGTGTAAATATAGCTCCAGCATGTGCAACCCCCAAGGAGATGGCCAGCAAGGGTGACAGGTTCCACTGGTTGGAGGCTAATAACACACAGTAATATATGGTGATGGCAAGGCATATAGCGGTGCACACAGAGCACATGTTATCATGCGGTGCCTCATGGGTAGTGGAGGGCCCAACCTATGCTGGCAGAAAGCAAACCATTTGATCAGAGATTGCAGGCTCTATGGCAGGGGTCCCCAAACCTGTCCTGGAGGGCCGCAATCCTGGCAGGTTTTTGGGATAGCCCTAATATCTCCAGGAACAAGCAGGAATGAGTCTTCACATGTGGGTACGTCGGCGCCGACGGAGCCCGCACGGAAAATGCTCCCCAGCATCCAATAAGAAAGCCTTTGGGAGCATCCCCCGCGCCTGCGTGGTGACTTCCCGCCCTTCCAACAGTCTCTCCTCAGTTTTCGTTTTTCCGCGGAGCCTACAGGACGTACCTCCTGTACCGCAGAAACCTTTTTTTCTTATATCCTTTTATTCTTACTTTTTCTTGTTTTGTGCGGTCGCGGTGGTCTTCCCCGCTGATACCGGTTCCTCCGGTGCTTCACTTTTTCCCTTGAGAAATAATTCCTTCGTCAGTTTTTTCTTTGTTTATCCTTTGAGGCCTGCTAGGCCCTTTTTCTTCCACATGGAGCCTTCTTCCCCCTTGAAGTGCCCCCACTGTGGAGACTTGGTTTTCTTTTTAGACTCCAAGGCCTGGTGTCTATCCTGTTTGGGCCCCGACCCTTTTTCCCCGGGTCCGTGGGGCCTTAGCGTCGGGAGAAGACCTTCTCTCTTTCGCGTATCCCTCGATGCCGTTTTTCCTTCTCGGGTGAGGTCCTCGGTTTATTCCTCTCTCCAGGATCAGGTAACCCACAAACAGTCTGTTAAGACTAGCCGATCCGTGAAGGGCAGGTCTCATGCCCAGCATGATGACAGCTCCGGCCTTGCCCTCAAGACCTCCTCGGTAATAAGACCCCGGCGGGAGTCCTCGGGCTCCAAAGCATTTATGGGGTTTCAGGTTGTTCCTAGGGTTCACTCCTCATAGAACATACCTGAGCCATGCTCGGGGGTGGTATCCGCTTCGGGCGGTACCGATTCCCCGGCATCGGCACCGGTGTCGAGTGCTCCACTCCTCACCGAGGATAGTCAGCTGGTGTTCTCGGTGCCTTCGGGGCCGATCGATTCAATCCAGACTGGCTTTCCTGCGCCCAAGCCATGCGCGGGGTTGGCACCGGCTCCCCCGGCGTCGGCGTTGACGTCGAGTGTTTCCCTCGCCGCCAGGGATTGCGGTCTGGCTCCGAGCGGTACCGCTCCCCCGGCATCGGCACCGGTGTCGAGGGACCCACCCTGCACCGAGGATCATCGTCTGGCGTCCTCGGTGCCTTCGGGGCCGGCCGGTTTGGCCCAGACTGGCATACCTGCACCCCAGCCATGCGCGGGGTTGGTACCGTCTTCGAGCGGTTCCGCTCCCCCGGCATCGGCCCCGATGTTGAGTGTTCCACTCGCCACCAGGGATTGCGGTCTGGCTTCGCGCGGTACTGCTTCCCTGGCATCGGCACCGGTGTTGAGTGCTCCACTCTTCACCGGGGGTCGGCGCCTGGTGTCCTCGGTAACCCCGGGACCGTTTGACCCGACCCGGGCTGACTCTTCGGCCTCCCAGCCTTGCGCGGGGGTGGTGCCGCCCTTGAGCGGTGCCGGCCCCCCGGCATCGCCACGAGTGTCGAGTGCCCCGCTCTCCACTAAACGAACCCCCAGTACTTTCGGCTCCGGTCGACGCGGACCAGGCTAGCGTACCTGTATCCGGGCCAGCTGCGGGGCGGATGCCGACTTCGAGCGATACCGATGCCCCGGCATCGGCATCGGTGTCGGGTGTCCCACTCTTCACCGGGGTTCATCACCGAATTTCCTGGTCGGAGCCGATCGATACGCCCCGGAGGGACGTCCATCCCCCTTCGCCATGCTTGAGGGGGGTACCGGCTTCAGGCGGTACCGATACTCCGGTGTCGGGGCTGGTGTCGAGTGTTCCTCTCGTCCCGGGGCATCATCTTTGGACGTCTGCGGTACCTTCAGCACCGACCGCCTCGATCCCGATCGCCTCTCATGGGGGGGCACCGCCGGTACCATCACCAACGTCGGTGCCTTCTCGGCGTGCATCAATAGCCCCGCTCGCTTCGATGCCCAGTCTAGGATCAATATCCAGTCTGGATGACTTGGTTGCGGCATCGCCGATGCCACCTCTGACGTCGGTGTCTTCTCGGCATGCGCCGATAGCCTCGCTCTCTTCGATGCCCAGTCTAGAATCGATATCTAGTCTGGATGATCCGATTACGACGCGGTGGGGAACCGGTCCAGGTCGTCCCCGACTATGCAGTACCGAGGGTAATCTCCAGAGCTCTCTGGTTACCCCGGTGCCGTTTCGGCAACCTTCGCTACCGGCTCAGCTGGCACCGATATCGATGTCGATTCCTGCGACTCCATCGGCGCCATCGATCCTTTCTATGCCTAGCTTGGAATCGATACCGGGTGCCGATGATGCACTACTGGCTGCCTCGACTCGGAGCTGTCAGTACCGTCCCCCATATGGCAGGATTCTTTCTCTACACCAGTCCCGTAGGTCTTCTGGTGTTCACGACCCTCATTCTGCCTCAGCCGACCCGGGACTAACTCCTCTGGGAGATCCTTCGTTTCAGAAGTTCTCCTTGACATGGCTGCTTTTCTTGCCATTCCTATCTCGGGCGCTACCCAAGATTCTGCCGAACAGGGGACCGTCATGCTTCCTTTACATCATTCCTTGCAGGACCTTCTTTTGAGGATTTGGGAATCACCTTTGAAGGTTCCTGCGCCCTCTACGGCCATGAATGTTCTGTATCAGGTGCCCCCCTCTCCGGGGTTTCAGAACAACCAGCTTCCGCATCACTCCCTTGTAGTGGCATCAGCGATGAGGAAGGTCAGAAGTAAGAAGACACACTCTTCTTATCTGCCTGGTCGTGCATCTAAAGCACTCGATGCCTTTGGACGTCAAACCTTCCAAACTTCTATGTTGGCTTCGAGAATCATTTCATATATTTTTTATATGAGTCTAACACTTCAGGAGGTCACAGAGAGATTATCTCTTCTGTCTCCCTTCTTGTCAGAACCTAAGGCCTCTGACTATTCCTTGCTTCTTAATCATAGCAGGAACATCTCTTGGTTTCTTTCCCGTGCTTCCCTAGACTCTTTTGAGTCTGTTAGCATATCCTCGGCTATTGCCATTGGAGCACGTCGTACTGCGTGGCTGCAAGCTTCAGGCTTGAACAGATGGGCACAACATACACTGGGTAACTCTCCTTGTACTGGAGAACATCTCTTCAATAGGGAGGCTTTACGTCAGGTTGCTCGCTGCTCCACTGACTTCCCTGGCTATGGAAACCATCCCAAGCCTCCTTTTTCCCCGGGACGTGGAAAATATCCTACGAACCCTTCTCTCCCGAAGAGGAGGAGGGTTCACCCTTCTTCTGCCCATTCCCCCGGTGTACCCGAGCAAAGGCCGTCTCCTCCTAGCCTGAAGTCTCCAGGCTCAGACCGGTCTACCCATACCGGCTCTCATCGGGTCCGGCGTGGTGCACCATACAGTTAACTTCTTCTCTGCAGAAGTTTCTTTCTCAAACCCCACGCTGGGTTTTTTCTTTTTCCAGTATGCTATGCTCTTGGGATACTTCTCCATGGGTCCCAGACTTCTCCCGTTCTTCTACCATGAAGGAAGGTTGCAACTATCCCAGGATAGTTTTGGTCTCCACTTGGGCATTTTTTCTTCAGCGGACTTACCACATAGTGGGTCACTTTCCTATTCCCTCTCTTCCAGGTTTTTCCCCTGCTTGAGTTGGTGCAATACTGACATACTTCTTTTTCTTCCCAGCGTAGTCAGGTTGTCTTCCTTCAATGCATATTCTGAACAACTCATCCGGCAGGGACGGAGTCTCCGCTGCCTTACCTGTTTTCTCATACAGGAGAATCCCCTTAGTGTTCGGTTGCTGTCGGGGTTTTTTCTGACAAGAGACAAGTACCTTTGCGTGAATGTACACGGAGCTCTCCTTCTGATCGGAGTATGCCCTGCTCCACAGAACTGGAGTCTCCATATCTCTTCTGGTGGGTTCACCCCTATTATTGAACCATCACATTCCCCATGTGAAGGTTTTTATTTTTTTTTTTTTTCAGTGGCAGGCATGTCTTCTAGGATTTTTTCCGTATCCGTAGGCGCATACCTGTTTTTATACGCCTGGGTGGCGTGACCACCCCGTTTTGCTGTATATCTATACCTTCCTCCCCGTAGGTGGTGGTGGTGAGAAGCGAGGAGGAATGTGACAAAGTCTATCTACCCTTTTGATGTCTAGGACATCTGTACCTTGCGCACTCACAATCTTAAATGACAGAGGTGTAAGGCAGGGGTCTCCCAATCCAGTACTGGAGGGCCACAAACCAGTCAGGTCGGGAGGATATCTCTAATGCATATATATCTCATGCATATTCATTAGGGCTATCCCAAAAACCTGCCAGGATTGCGGCCCTCCAGGACAGGTTTGGGGACCCCTGCTCTATGGGGTATGTTTACTAAACTGCGGTAATGTCATTCGCATTAGGTTCTGCGGTAAAGGTACAGATGCCCATATAAAGGCGTGGACAGTGCATCATTACAGCAAGCCGTATCAGCTAACGCATGTTACAAACTAACGTGCGCTACAAGGCGCCTCATAAGGCACCTTACAAGGCACATTACAAGGCGCCTTGTAAGGTGCCTTGTAGGGCGCCTTGTAAGGTGCCTTATAAGTAAGGTGCCTTATAAGGTGCCTTGTTAGGTGCCCTATAAGGTGCCTTATAAGGTGCCTTGTTAGGTGCCCTATAAGGTGCCTTGTAAGGTGCCTCATAAGGTGCTTTGTAAGGTGCCCTATACAGTAGGGCTCCTTAGGCTATGCACCGTATTAGGCACCTCTGGACAAGGCACCTTAGAAGACACCCTGGGTTACGGAACCATAGGTTAAGGTGGCCTAACAAGGTTATGGTGCCCTAGGTTAGTGTTGCCTAAGGACTGCAAGGTGCTTCAGGATGACATGCATGACCTGTGAGGAACAGAGACACATGTAGCCCTAACACTAGATAGAGCACTCAGGAAAGGCAATGAACAGGTGAGTGAAGGAGGGAGAGCTGGGAGCCGCTGGATCTGCCATATATGCCGGCATCCCATGTGGCTGCCAGTACTGATGACAAACATGGTGGGGGCAACTGTACCACAGCACAGGGTGTTGGCAATGTAAAGTACTGGAAAGACAATTGGTGGCAGATGATGGGAATACGTGTCCCCTAGTGGAGGCGGAGGTGGCAGGATAGTTACAATGATGGGTGGACAGAGGAGTGGTGGTGCCATGCAGATCAGGCACAGGTGAGGCAAGCATGAAGAGGCGCAATGCATGAAAGGGTAGCAGTGCAGGACATGGGGTGACAGCCTGCATAGGCAGACAGGACTCTACACAGCTGACAGACGCACCAAGGGAATGTTGGCAATTGTGGAGAGGGTATTATGGGCTGGCAGCACAAATCTGCAAAGATGTGACTGTTACAGGCATGCACACTATTTGAGTAGGACAGGCATGAGAGGAGGGAACAATGAGGAACTGAACCCATGAACACTGCCAAGAATGGCATTGTATTAACCAGTAGGCTATACCTCTGTGGTGTATGTCACAGCAATGGCTGGGTACAGAAGGACTGCAGGTCACCGCACAAACTGTCTGCTCTGAGTGCCAGGATAGGTAACCCCACCAGTACCCATGATGCAATGCACATGCTGAATAGCTGTCTACAGCTGATCAGCAAATGGGGTCTGCACCTCTCCGGTACCTCAGCTTGGAAAGATAAACTGACAGTGCATGATACTGGCACAGAGTAGCTACAGACCATGCCATTGTGCAGGTTCTGTGTTCTCCCTGAGGGATAGGATGGGGGCCCAGCACTAGGTCCACACTGCATGTGGTGCTAGAGATAGGCTCTACTGTACATCCCCATCACTACCAGTGTGTGACAGGTGTTCTTTGCAGTGCAGCTGAAGGTAATTCAGTGTCCATCTTTATCCTGCAGTCACATGTGGCCCTCTGGAACCAGACACCACCCAGATTAGTGTGTACCCCATGTTAGGGTCTGGCTGACATGGGCACCTGTCATCAGGGCAGAGGGGTTTCTAGACTTGCATGAAGTTTGTGTAGCAGTGCCTTTATAGGTCAAAGTGGTATACACTACATACCCCAAAGGGCTCACATAACCCTTTTTGTAGGTAAGGGACAGGTGCCCCAGCCCCTGTGAAGCAACCTCCATCCTGCTGGTATACGACAGCCTTCCAGGGTTGTTGGGCCAGAGCCATATCTGTGGCTGGGGCAGTGGCTGACCAGCAGCAATGGTGGGGTTTAGCTCTGGAAAACCCCAACTGCCTCATACCACTGTCTGGCAGTCACCAGCAGACAGCACAGTCAGACTGTACTGTACAGGTGTTCCGACCATACACAGTCTGACTGCAGACAGCCCACTAGCCAGTCCATAGTGCATGCTCACAGAGAAACTATGTACATCAAGCAGGCATCTCAGTGATTGGGGGCCCCGCACTGGAAACACAAAAGTATCACTGGAGGCAGATAGTGTAGAGCGCTATGTGGGAACCTAGACATGCCATGGTCACTGCACGGTCAGAGTGAATGCCCTCCCAGCATGCCATGCTGTGGTCACCCTATCCATGCAGGCAGTGGTCTGACACTACAGTATCCCAGCCATTGCCCCACACCCTGTGAAGATGCATCCTGGACAATCCGCCCTGTCTGGGCCATACCCACAATACCTTGCTCCTCATTATGCACATATTCAGGCTAACGCTGGTAACAGTGGGACATTGTGGGCCCAGTGAGGTGTGGGCAGCCACAAAACAATGGATAGACATACACACACACACTCCTATTTCAGCATTGTGCAAAGAGAGGGGTGGTTGGCAACCCTGCCCGCCACACTGGTCCTGATCACAGTGCCTACATTGCTAAACTGTGCAGGAGGTAGTAGTAGTGCCCTGGTGATAACTGCAGCTCAATGCTGGGGCCAACAGCCTGACTCTCCATGCATCTTTGGATTGTGGAGCCTGTGTGAGTGGGTGTTTGTATCCTTGTTCGCCGCGGCTTTGGGCTTTGCACATGTTGCTGTTGTATCTGCATTATAGGGTAAAACATAGGGACATGCTCTGCAGGAGCCACAGCTGGGGCTTGAACCTGTGACCCTCTGCTTCAGGACACACTGGCTGGGTGTACTGCACCACACGTGCATGGTTGTCCCTGGGGCTACCTGTACCTTTCCTCAGCCAGACCTTTTATGTTGCACTGCACACCACGTACTGGTACAGGACATGGCCTAGGTCCACTGCAGGCAGGTGCCATTGCCCCCTCCAGCACGGGCACCCCCTCCCCCGCCATGCTGACATGACCATATGCTGTTGGTGCTGGTAGTGCGCAGTCCCAGGCCATCCACTCTGTGGGTAGGTGGTCGCCTAGGGAGCGGGGTATGGGGCATGGGGCATACATGAGCATCCTCTCATCCCCCCCCATCACCGCCTACCAATAGTCTGTCCCTTCTGCTTGGGGGAGGGTTGGCTGGGGGGATGTCAGGTCAGTGCCCTGGCAACTGTTAGCTCGGGTGGACCAGGTAGATGTAGGTGGATGGTGTTTGGCCTTTGCCAGCTGCTGTCATGCTGATTTCCGGTTTCTATGTTCCTATGTGCCACCTAGGTGCCTGCCTAGTCCACCCTGTGCCACAGCTGCCCCGCTACATGTCCTACCTGAAGCCCCCTATGCCCCACTTGCACTATCGCCATAGAGGCCTTTCATACTTGGGCACTATGCTGTTGCTGGAAATGGAGCACTACTATCATGTTTCTTGGGCTCCCTGTCTATGCTGTACATTGCTGACAGTGAAATGGTTTCTCTCTCCTGCAAATGTGCATCTAACAGCAGGTTTTCATTTGCGGTAGGATTCAGCCCTTCATTTCAGCGCGTTAGTGTGCAGGGAGCCTCTCCCCGCCCACTCTCTGCCCATTGACCCCTTCCCCCCTTCCCCCGCCCTCTCTCCACCCTCTGCGGTGTTTACCGTGGCTGGGGACATTAACAATCGTTAGGTAACGTTAACGCGCGTTAACATTACATACCGCGTGTTAACGTTACTTAACAATCGTTAACGTTACATAACACGCGGTCTGTAACGTTACCGCAGTTTAGTAAACATGCCCCTATATGTTTGATCTATGGAAGGGGTGGTATATAAAAATGTTTAAAGAAAAATAAAATAAATGTCTGCATAGCAATTTGTGGAGGCATAACCTACTGGTTGGTGCAGTGTTGCCATAGTCAAAGGTCCAGAGTTTGATTCCCACTTGTTCATTTTGTGCCTGGGTGCACTTGCACAGTCCTGGTTCTGCTGTGATCTGCAGACAATCATTCTTCTACATGTCTATGCATTATGGCCACATGTTGTGTAGCCCAACATGACATTCCCCATCATGGACATCTGTGAACATTGCTTTAGTGGCTCTGTCGTGGCACATTGTTGTGGGTCAGTGATGTATATGCAGCAGATGTCTGGGTCAACTGGTATGGATGCGTTTTCTGTTTTGCCATCATTGTGACCTCCAAGCTTTACATAAAGAGGATATATCTCGTACATTTAGGCACCTAAAACTCATTGCATAGCCATTCCCTGCACTGTTCCACCATCATTACTTGCCCCACATGGGGAAAATGGGTTCACCTTGTCCCTTTCTATCATGCCACTCTGTCGGGTGTATTGTCTTGCAGTTTGACAGGCTGAGGCACCAGTCCCACCCGCACAAATGATGTTTCATGTAGTCTGTGGTGCTGCTACTTTTGGTTCACACATACCAAAAGCTTTTGGCTTGTATGATCCCATACATCCACCCACCACACACATTGCAAACTCTCTGCTTGGAAAATCCATGACACAGCCCTGCACCCACTATTGATCGTCAGGGAGATTCATGGTGGAGCAGCTTACTGGCAGTAAACTGCCCCACCATGGCCATCAGGGGTCATTTATAGCAGTTAGTCATATCATGCACACCTTTCTTGTGACTGCTCCACATGAGCACTCATGGACAATCCTCATTTTGCTACTCACATCAGGAATATGCTGCCTCCACCCAGACACTGTCCTGGCCTATGGCATGCCACACACTGACAGTACATTTGGATACCTGTCCTCACCTCACAGACACTATAATGTAGCTTATGGCATGGTGTATGCTTTCAGGAGCATCTAGATGGCTCACCTGTTTCAGCGCCCCCCGCTGCAGCATCCTGTCTGCTGACTCCACTCCTCCCACCACCCACCCATGACATAGCCAACACCCACATTGACCATCATCACTGGGCAGCCGCCTATCTCGCCTAATCAACAGCATAGGCCACATTGCCTGGCATCAGGTGAGTCAGCTCCATCAGCTACCAATTGTGCTTGCATCCATACCTTCTCCAATGGCTTCCCTTCCCCCCTTTCAGAGTTTCAGTGGCTTTCCTGCATTAAGGTGTATGCCAGATTTCTTCCCACAGCATGTCCCATTACTACACAGTAAGTGTCCATTACCATCCCTTAATGTCCTGTTACCATATGGTAAATGTCCATTACCACCCCTTAACACAGCATGTGCTGGTATCACATGGCAAGTATCCGCTAGCACGCCTTAATGCCGGAACACCTCTGACATGCCCGGCACACTTACCACAGAGTAACCCCTTATCACTGCTATTACCGCATGGAAAGGACTGCTCCTTTACCGTGGTTTAGTAAACATACCCCTTAGTCTTATTTCCAACACGAATATGGGCGTCATTTAATTTAAAAATATATTCCAGCAGTCATCCGATTCTAAGGGGTATGTTTACTAAAGCGTGATAATGTAGCATTGGTAACGTTAACACATGGTAACGTTACCTCATGCAACGTTAACGTGCGGTAACATTACCGGCAGCGGTAAATTTCCCAGAGGGTGGAGAGAAGGGTCAATGGGTGGGGAGTGGGTGGGAATCAGGCACTGATACATTAATGCAGTCATCTAAACACCAGGAACATCATCGCCGTTCAAAACCAGACGGTAAGGGTGCACAGTGAGGACAGAGAGCCTTAAATGTATGCAATGTGCTGCACAGACAGGTGAGCCCAAAAAAGTGATAGTAGTGCACATTTTATTTATTTATTTATTTATTGAACAGCTCTTTTATACCGCTCCTTCCAGCGATCAGGGGCGGTTTACATTGAACAATAACATGAAGTTACATAGAACATTTAACAACATTTTGCAACAACAGCACAGTGTCCTGCCATGAAAGGGCACTGTTACAATGGTGCAAATGGTGCATAGTAGGACACCGATGGAACATGCAGTGGTTGCTGCAGTGGCACAATGCGCACCAGGTGGCTGCCGAGGTAGCACATATTAACAGAACTCCGGCAAATATGTAATACAGCGTCTGACCAAGGTCCAAAATGCCCAGTATCCTGTGACCAGCACTGTATGAACCATGACACATGTGCCTCATAGGTATCCCCCTCACCCCAAAAAAAGAGACAAAATCTCTGCAAAGGGATAATCAGGTCAAAGGTGTGTCCATCACCAGGGACCCTCCCCAGGAACCTACCAAAAACATACAAGGAAACCATTGGTGGTGTGTAGCGATCTGTGCCTCACCAACTATCACCAACATCTCAACTTAAACGCCCAGATAGGCAACATGTCAATGGCAATTTACCACAAAGTCTGGATGCTACTTCACATCAGACCGCTACTTGAGCCTGAAGACTTTCGAACAGTCTTTCAGTCACTAGTGATGCCCCACTTCGACTACGCAAACTCCATAGTCCACGGCCTTCCGAAGTGCACACTACAACCTTTGAAGCTAGCCATGAACACGGCAGCCAGAACCCTTCACCAAGCCTCTAGAAGAGATCATATCACCCCTATCCTCAAAACACTACATTGGCTCCCTGTACGCTACAGGATCACCTTCAAATTCTTAACAATAACATTCAAAGCCATCAACAAATGCACGGTCAGCGCCCTCTCTGAACTTATCCAACTCACCCCCCCCCCCCAACAGACTGAGAAGATCTGCTGCCACCAACTCCCTAATACTCCCGAAAACCATCACCAAATGCACCAAAGCCTCTAGAGACCGCGCTTTTGCTCTATCTGCACCTTCATGCTGGAACAACTTACCAACCAACATCCGTGCCATAAACAGCCTTCACCAATTCAGAAAGGCACTGAAGCACTACCTCTTTCTTCAATGCTTTTCCAACTCAGACGACATCACGTAGCCGCATCTCAACCCTACCCTACACCCATGGAGCTGACACCCCAATCACCCTTGATTCTACACTTCACAGCGACCTGTAAATACCGTGCATAGATATATTGAGGAGTTATGTACATAGTTTTACCTGTCCTCCAAGTTTAAATTCCTTGTTATAATGTAAGTCCAATGTAGACCCCCCACACTGGACATTTGTGTTATTTGTGAACCGCGCAGGTGTTGAATAGTGCGGTATAGAAAAATACTAAATAAATAAATAAATAAAATAACTATCGCTCTGGGCCACATGGAAGTTATGCCCAGCTACCTGCCTATCTGTATGTTCCGGGGTCAGTGCACATGCACAACCACACTGATGGCACATGTCCACCTCAGCATCATGTGTGGGGTAAGGTGGACGTGAATGTCACCTGCGTGCAGCTGACAACAGCTCTGCCAATGTCCACTATGCTATTTGCAATACAAGATTTGCCAAGGCTCATCTGATGGAAAGCCTACAATCAGCATGGATATCTGTGGCAGCATTGTGGTGTACCCTGTACAGTTGCTGTATACAGATTGTGGGTTTGTGTCCTGCCAGTGGACCAGGTTTTTTTTTACCATGTCCCTGTGGTAACATGATGGGCCAAAGTGCACAAATAACACCAACCTATTCGTATCACAAACTATTTTGACACTTCCAGTGCGCCATGTGCAAGACAAGATCTGCCAAGGCTGATCTGATGGAAAGCGTACAATCAGCATTGATGTCTGCATCACTGTGGTCCACCTTGTACAGTTGTATACAGAACTTGAAAGTTGTGGGTTTGTGTCCTGGCAATGGATATGTCCCCATGGTTACATTTTATACCACAGTGCAGGAAGAATATCAGTATGTGGAAACACCAAACGTTTGCCTAATAAGGGTACAGACACCAACACAACCAAGAAGCAGTAGACACATCTACATCATTACAGTGAGCAGCTGTAAACACAACAGCACAGCACACAACCTGCTCCCACACCCACAGTGCAACTGCTGCCCTATGTCTCGCACACCATGACAACATGGTCCTGTGGCCGGCACCAACCAAGATGGATGAACCAAGCTATATTTGCTGGTGTCCTGCTCACCTCCACATGTAGAGTAGTGCCATGCAGCATCTAGAAATGAGGTTGCTTTTATTTGATGTGCCATGTATCTGCAGCAAAAATGAGGCTCAACAGCCACTCCACAATGCACCTTACTTCCACAGCAGTGTCACACATTAGAATGTCATGCATATGATGGGAAGAAGATGCTGGGAACTGCATGAAACAGCATCATTGCCACAGGATAAATATGTGGGAGAGGGAATGTACAAGGAATATATGCTTGCCCATGTCAGACCCATCAGCGTGACTAGGGTGCAGACCAAAGAATGTTGATATGACAAGATCACCATGAATGTGTTGTGACCCTACACAAGCTATGCAATGACATTCTGAAATATACTGTGTGATAAGGAAGCCTGTAGTGAGCCTATGGAAATAGGAGAAACTAATGATTTTGCTTTTAAGAAAAGTGACATCCCTGCAGTGCACAGGTTTCAGCTTTTGCCTAAAGAAAGCAAGCAGAGAGAAACTGAACCTAGGCTGCCACACCCAAACTTATTGACGTAGTTGCAGGCTTGGAAGATAATTGCAAGCACCTGTCCAGAGAGGGAGAGACACTGCCCGGGAAGCAGGGATATAAACCTTGGCTAGAGATAAAGGAGAGAGGACAGCCCAGGAGGAGAGAGCCCGGAGGAGGAGAGCCTGGAGGGAGAGAGCACGGAAGCAGAAAGCAGAGAACGCTTCAAACCCCAGTTCCTGATCAGAAGGTTCAGAGAGTTCAGAGGTGGGAGCCCAGGACTCAGCACAGGAGTCAAAGGTGCCAAGCCTGGAACAGGGAGCCGTGACAGAGCTCCAGGAAGGAACTCAGGGAAGTGAACCAGGGACTGTTTCCCAGAAGCTGGAGGGAGACTGGTGAACACAGCCAGGGAGAACTGACCACAGCTTCAGGTACAATTTATCCTTTCTGGGTGGAGCTGTGCTCAAGAGAGACACAGGGATCCTCAGAGAGAAGAGACCCTGAGACATACGTTAAAAGCTCAGAGCAGGGCACTGCATTACCGGAGCCAGAGGAAATGCAGGTTGAGCCTATTGAGCAGGATTTATTGCCACCAGAAGTACTCATGGACTGTACTCTATGTCAGGCTGTTAGCATTGAGTCCCTTTGCCAAAGAATAGCTGAAAAAGATAAAGTCTCCTGAAAAGTAGAGTAATGAAACCTAGCCTGAACTGAAGGTAGGAACTTGCTCTTTTTAATGGGAAGATACCTGTTGCATGTACATTTGAATGCTTAATGAAGACAAAGGTAAAAAGAAGATATTTTTACTTTGTTGAATGAAGAAGCTGTGTTTCCTTTATCCGTTATATTGATAAGCGGCTGCATATAATTAATGACTGTGAAGCTCATCCAGCATAAGTTGTAAATAACCTTCAGCGAATGAATGGAGAAGTATCCTGTTACAGTCTACATGGACTATGTTTGCGTTTGGGGAATAAATTTTGTCATTTGCCTTTACTTTCGGTTTCATGACTACACTTCATCTTAGAAGGCCAAAACTACAACTCCCAGCATGCTTCACTGGAGAAAAATAGTTTATTCAACCTTTATAAGAGAAGTTAATGGCAACCCTACCCCTCTAAGCCTTAGGCAGAGGGCTGGGGCGTGACAACTGATTAAAGTTACATTTGTCTGTCTGACACCTCACGTTTTGCATCAGTTGTCAGAAGTTAATGAGAGTCTCTATCACAGAGAGGCTGTATAGTGCACGAGTAGTCTGTGTGCAACAACAGCCCTGTGATGTGGATGCTGGGAGATGACTGCATAGTATAGCATACATGTCTAGGGTGCTGAAAGAATCACTACATGCTGTCCATAGCATGTGTGAGGGATAAAGATTGAAGATGGATGTGGTGAAACACAAAGATACCACACGAAATAATTGACTATGTTGTCAACAAAACACACATGTAGAAACCCTAAAATATAGTGCAAACACACAGTCCCTACAAAAAAGGCAACAAATTAAAAACACAGCTATGGAGCTTGCTTCGCATGTGAGAGGTAGTGAGATTGATGCCCACATTCTCCAGAGACATTTTTGATAATAAATTGTGTGAAAGCTGAATGGGTCTTTGAGTACCTGTTCTCACTGCACTGCAGCTTTTCAACTGAGGGTGACCGTCTGGATTGTTTAAAAGCTATGATCCAAATGGGACTGCACTAGATAGTTAAGGACGTAAACAGCTCTCTAAGCTTTTGAGAGAGAGAAGAATCAACACAAGCGCGCTACACACATTTCGCCAAGCACTAGTGGATGGCCTGAGCTATAAGCCACAGATAGGGAAACCAGACGAGCCAAAATTGTGCTGTCTAAAAGACAGAGGGGAATAACGCAAATGCTCAGTAACCTACCGGCATTCAATAATGTCCAGAGTCATTAGCTCAAATGGTAGAGCGCTTGCTTCGCAAGTGAGAGGTAGTTGGATCGATACCCACATTCTCCAGAGACATTTTTTTTATTTTTTTTATTTAAACAGTTTCCCATTTTACAAACAAAAAAAAATATTAGGAACATACTACTCATATCAACATAAAAAATACACAACTAAATAACCAACCACTCAATAATCAGTAGATAAGTTCCATTACCTTAGTCCCCAATATGAACACCTCTATAAGGTTAAAAACAAGTAATCATATTAAAGAAAAATACACATCGATTGAGCAAAGATATAACACATGGCTGCCAGTACAGGAATTATCCCACCTCCCCCCCTCCCACCTCCCTCACCTGAAGAAATTTAAGCAGTTGTAAGGGTTCAAAGAACAAGAAATGCTTAGACTGATACAATAAAGCACACTTACAAGGAAACCTCAATTTAAATTGGGCACCCAAAGCAGTAGCTCTCTGGCGTAAAGCCAGAAACTCCTTCCACCGTTTTTGGGTGTCTCTTGACAAATCAGGAAATAACATTACCTTTGAACCCATAAACTGAGACAATGACATCCTAGTGAAATATAACCTAAGCACGGTATTGCGATCAGACTCAAAGGCAAAGGAAACTAACAATGTGGCTTTGCCAGTGACCACCTCCAGGGAGCTCTCCAAAAAATCCGTTAGTTCCAACTGGACCGGCCCAGAAGCACCCACATCTCCTCCCTTCGCCCCAGACCCAGAAGACACAATATACTGAACTCTAATAATAGGTGACAAATTGTCCGATGGCATCAGGAGGACCTCCGTAAGGTACTTCCGGACAAGTCCCAGTGGTTCCAGTAATGGTGATCTCGGGAAATTCAGGAAACGCAACATATTTCTACGCATAGCATTATCCATATATTCCAATCGGCACAAGGAAATCAAGCGCTCCTTAGCAGAATCCTCCCCCACATTCTGTAACTCCTCCACCTTAGCTTCCAGCACTGCCACCTTATTGGCTTGCTCCACACACTTGGACTCAACCGCCACACACCGGCCCTTCACAAGTAGAAATTCCTGCGACAATGCTCCCACCACTGGAGCGAGGGAATTCTGGAGCGAGGAGATAGCTTCCCATAAGCTATCTAAAGTTACCTTAGCTGGTTTCTTCAAACCGCATATCACCCGCAATGCTGGAGATCCTGTCGATTCGGTGGTCATTCGAACCCTGCCGGGTCCCTCGAATGGAAAGCACTCCACTGCCACTGCTCCTCCCAACTGCACAGCAGGGCTCCTAGGCGGCTGAGAGGAAGTGCCCCCACACAAGGCTGGATCCTCCTGACCCGGAGGTAAACCTGCACTCTCTACCTCCTTTCGCCGACCGCTGGGCTGCGGTGGCAACAGCTGACTGACGGGGCTAAGATCCACCCTGTTACTGCTCAGATCGCCCGACACTTCCGAGTGATCTGCTGAGGCCATGGTGACCGTCCGAGGAGCACAGAAGGAAGCAATTGAGGTTTGTACCGAACCCCAGATAGGGGTAGAAGAAGTCGGGGTCTGTGTTGATTTTTGCTTCCGCTTTCTCCCCAACGGAGCCGAGTCCACCTCTCTGCTATCCTGAGCTCCGACTGACGGCGTCTACTCCTCCGTCATCTTGGAACCCTCCAGAGACATTTTTGATAATAAATTGTGTGAAAGCGGCATGGGTCTTTGAGTACTTGTTCTCATTTCACTGCAGCTTTTCAACTGAGGGTGACCGTCTGGATTGTTTAAAAGCTATGATCGAAATGGGACTGCGTTAGACAGTTAAGGACGTAAACAGCTCTCTTAGCTTTTGAGAGAGAGAAGAATCAACGCAAGCTCCCTACACACATTTCGCCAAGCACTAGAACCTTTCAAATAACGGAAGGAAAATCCAGACAAAAAAAGTATTGAGGTCTTGAACCTTGTAGGTTTTGAAATAAAGGCTCCTTTAATAAGTAGCATCAGTGGTGTGGCCTTGTCTTCCTCCACATTTTTGCAAGGTAGAGGCAATGCAATGCAGGGTCATAGAAAAAGTGGATGGCCTGAGCTATAAGCCACAGATAGGGAAACCAGACGAGCCAAAATTGTGCTGTCTAAAAGACAGAGGGGAATAACGCAAATGCTCAGTAACCTACCAGCCTTCAATAATGTGCCAGAGGGTAGCAATTTTTCATAGAATGAAGAGCTCGAGGATAAGGAGCCACAGTATGGAGTTGAATGGACGGTAAGAAATCAGTTTGTCATGGAGAAGGTGACGGTAACAAGAGGCAAAAGACTTCCTGCAGAGTCGACGGGAGCCGGAAGATGTCTGAAGAAAAAATGACAGAGAACAGCCATGTAATGATGGAGCACTACAGAGAGGGAATCCAAGGTGTCCTCTTGGGTTGAGAAGCTCGCTTGAGCCTCAACACGAAAATGATGCCATAGAAGGCAAGTTGGAAATGTGTTTTACTGACTTTGGGTCTGGAGAAGTGACTTGAGCTGCATGTGGTAGAGCAGCAGGATTGTTATGAACCGAGCATCTGCTTTCCTTTGGCTAATCTACCCAGAAAGGCAGGGGAATTAGCTCAAATGGTAGAGCGCTTGCTTCGCATGTGAGAGGTAGTGGGATCGATACCCACATTCTCCAGAAACTCTTTTGATAATAAATTGTGTGAAAGCGGCATGGGTCTTTGAGTACCTGTTCTCATTTCACTGCAGCTTTTCAACTGAGTGTGACCGTCTGGATTGTTTAAAAGCTATGATCCAAATGGGACTGCGCTAGACAGTTAAGGACGTAAACAGCTCTCTTAGCTTTGAGAGAGAGAAGAATCAACGCAAGCTCGCTACACACATTTCGCCAAGCACTAGAACCTTTCAAATAACGGAAGGAAAATCCAGACAAAAAAAGTATAAAGCTTTCTCACGTCCATGAAATGAGGGGGAAGGGGCACAGCTTTGTCAGGAGAGAGGTACTTATTGTGCTGACAAGTCGGAACGGTATTTGGACTGAAATTTCATTAGAAGTCAGGAATGACCTCTCTACCTTGGTGGAAATGTGATTCTGGACTATGACTATTATGCAACTGAGGTCAAAAGGCAATTACATGACACATGCTTTCACCAAATACTCTCATGTGATCCTACTCCTGCCAAATGGACTAAAATATATAGTCTATTGTCTTTGGGATCCACTGCTGGCTATATTACCGTACGTGAACTTTCCTTTTTGCGTGTTGATCAGCCTGTTATATCCACAATATATATTTTGCCAAAAGCACACAAGTCTATGACAGCGCCTCCTGGCAGGCCCATCGTTTCAGTGAGGGGTTCTGTTCTGGAGCCTCTTTCAAACTTCATTGATGTTTTATTCAGCAGCTATCATCAATTTTTTGGATGCTTTTGATGGTGATACATCTAATTTGCATTTTGCCACTCTAGATATAGAATCTCTGTATACCAATATCCCTCAGGATGGAGCAATAGAGCTTGTGAGGAAAACCCATGACACGGGCTATTATAATTCCAACTGAGTTCTTAGTCGAGACGGCTAGGATAGCTCTTGCATGCAATGATTTTCGAAGGGTGCTTTTACCAACAATTTAAAGGCACAGCTATGGTCCCCGACCTTGGCTAATTTATATGTGGCTGAGTTTGAGGACCTTCACCTCACTACATTTCCTTTTTCAGGTTATGTTGATAATGCGTTATATAGATGACATCTTCATCCTTTGGGGAGGAGATGTTTCCAGGATTTTCCAATTCTTAGAATGGCTGAAGACCTGTGATATCACTCGAAAGTTCCAGATGCAGTTTGATTTTAATCAGGTACTCTTTTTGGATATCCTCATCATAAAGTAAGCCCCTGGGTCAACTACCACCATCTGTAGGAAACTCACATGTTGGAATAAATGGTTAGGATATGATTTCAGAACACCAGTCTTAAGAGAAATTTAGCCACGTAGCAATTTCTACCCCATTGTGGGCATTGTACGGATGTAGAAGAGTTTGATACTCAATCAAAGGACATGGCTCTGATGTTTCACAGAAGGAGGGTATCCCACGTATTGAGGTCTTGAACCTTGTAGGTTTTGAAATAAAGCCTCCTTTAATAAGTAGCATCAGTGGTGTGGCCTTGTCTTCCTCCACATTTTTGCAAGCCTCTTTAAAGAGGTAGGAGAGTTAGCTCGCATGGTAGAGTGCTTGCTTTGCATGCAAGAGGTAGTGGGATCAATATCCACATTCTTCCAGAGATTTTTTTCTGATAACAAGCTGTGTGAAAGCCTGATGGCTCCTTGTCTACCTGTTCTCTTCTTTAGGCAGTTTTTGAACTGAGGTTAGGTTAGCCGCCTGGACTGTTTAAAAGCTGTGATCGAAATGGGAGTGCGCCAGTTAGTTAAGGATGTAAACAGCTGGCTTCACTTTTGCCAGAGAGAAGAATAAAAATGAGCGTGCTACATTCAACTCGCCAAGCACTAGAACTTTTCAAATAAAAGAAGGAAAATCCAATCAAAAAAAATAAAAAGCTGTCTCATTTCCATGAAATGAGGGGGAAGTGGAACAGCTTCCTTAGAAGAGAGGTACTTATTGTGCTGAGAAACCAGAACGTTTTTTGGACTGAAGTGTCAATAGAGTTGAGGAATGACGTCTCTACAGGCGTCCAGAGAGACCCCTTCTTCAAAAGCTGTTGCGCTCTGCAGAGTATCTCTACAAAACGACCTTGACAAGGTAGAGGCAATGCAATGCAGGGTCATAGAAAAAGTGGATGGCCTGAGCTATACGCCACAGATAGGGAAACCAGACGAGCCAAAATTGTGCTGTCTAAAAGACAGAGGGGAATAACGCAAATGCTCAGTAACCTACCAGCCTTCAATAATGTGCCAGAGGGTAGCAATTTTTCATAGAATGAAGAGCTCGAGGACAAGGAGCCACAGTATGGAGTTGAATGGACTCTAAGAAAACAGTTTGTCGTGGAGAAGGTGACGGTAACAAGAGGCAAAAGACTTCCTGCAGAGTCGACGGGAGCCGGAAGATGTCTGAAGAAAAAATGACAGAGAACAGCCATGTAATGATGGAGCAGTACAGAGAGGGAATCCAAGGTGTTCTCTTGGGTTGAGAAGCTCGCTTGAGCCTCAACACAAAAATGATGCCATAGAAGGCAAGCTGGAAATGTGTTTTCCTGACTTTGGGTCTGGAGAAGTGACTTGAGCAGCATGTGGTAGAGCAGCAGGATTGTTATGAACCGAGCATCTGCTTTCCTTTGGCTAGCCTACTCCAAAAGGCAGGGGAATTAGCTGAAATGGTAGAGTGCTTGCTTCGCATGTGAGAGGTAGTGGGATCGATACCCACATTCTCCAGAGACATTTTTGATAATAAATTGTGTGAAAGCGGCATGGGTCTTTGAGTACCTGTTCTCATTTCCCTGCAGCTTTTCAATTGAGGGTGACCGTCTGGATTGTTTAAAAGCTATGATCCAAATGGGACTGCGCTAGACAGTTAAGGACGTAAACAGCTCTCTTAGCTTTTGAGAGAGAGAAGAATCAACGCAAGCTCGCTACACACATTTCGCCAAGCACTAGAACCTTTCAAATAACGGAAGGAAAATCCAGACAAAAAAAGTATAAAGCTTTCTCACGTCCATGAAATGAGGGGGAAGGGGCACAGCTTTGTCAGGAGAGAGGTACTTATTGTGCTGACAAGTCGGAACGGTATTTGGACTGAAATTTCATTAGAAGTCAGAAATGACCTCTCTACCTTGGTGGAAATGTGATTCTGGACTATGACTATTATGCAACTGAGGTCAAAAGGCAATTACATGACACATGCTTTCACCAAATACTCTCATGTGATCCTACTCCTGCCAAATGGACTAAAATATATAGTTTATTGTCTTTGGGATCCACTGCTGGCTATATTACTGTACGTGAACTTTCCTTTTTGCGTGTTGATCAGTCTGTTATACCCACAATATATATTTTGCCAAAAGCACACAAGTCTATGACAGCGCCTCCTGGCAGGCCCATAGTTACAGTGAGGGGTTCTGTTCTGGAGCCTCTGTCAAACTTTATTGATGTTTTATTCAGCAGCTACCATCAATTTTTTGGATGCTTTTGATGGTGATACATCTAATTTGCATCTTGCCACTCTAGATATAGAATCTCTGTATACCAATATCCCTCAGGATGGAGCAATAGAGCTTTTGAGGAAAACCCATGACACGCCCTATTATAATTCCAACCGAGTTCTTAGTCGAGATGGCTAGGATAGCTCTTGCATGCAATGATTTTCGAAGGGTGCTTTTACCAACAATTTAAAGGCACAGCTATGGCCCCCGACCTTGGCTAATTTATATGTGGCTGAGTTCGAGGACCTTCACCTCACTACATTTCCTTTTTCAGGTTATGTTGATAATGTGTTATATAGAGAACATCTTCATCCTTTGGTGAGGAGATATTTCCAGGATTTTCCAATTCTTAGAATGGCTGAAGACCTGTGATATCATTCGAAAGTTCCAGATGCAGTTTGATTTTAATCAGGTACTCTTTTTGGATATCCTCATCATAAAGTAAGCCTCTGGGTCAACTGCCACCATCTGTAGGAAACCCACATGTTGGAATAAATGGTTAGGATATGATTTCAGAACACCAGTCTTAAGAGAAATTTAGCCACATAGCAATTTCTACCCGATTGTGGGCATTGTACGGATGTAGAAGAGTTTGATACTCAATCAAAGGACATGGCTCTGACGTTTCACAGAAGGAGGGTATCCCACGTATTGGGGTCTTGAACCTTGTAGGTTTTGAAATAAAGGCTCCTTTAATAAGTAGCATCAGTGGTGTGGCCTTGCCTTCCTCCACATTCTTGCAAGTCTCTTTAAAGAGGTAGGGGAGTTAGCTCACATGGTAAAGTACTTGCTTTGCAAGCAAGAGGTAGTGGGGTCAATGTTCACATTCTTCCAGAGATTTTTTTTCTGATAACAAGCTGTGTGATAGCCTGATGGCTCCTTGTCTACCTGTTCTCTTCTTTAGGCAGTTTTTGAACGGAGGTTAGGTTAGCCGCCTGGATTGTTTAAAAGCTGTGATCGAAATGGGAGTGCGCCAGTTAGTTAAGGATGTAAACAGCTCGCTTCGCTTTTGCCAGAGAGAAGAATAAAAATGAGCGTGCTACATGCAGCTCGCCAAGCACTTGAACTTTTCAAATAAAAGAAGGAAAATCCAATCAAAAAAAACTAAAAAGCTGTCTCATTTCCATGAAATGAGGGGGAAGTGGAACAGCTTCCTTAGAAGAGAGGTACTTATTGTGCTGAGAAACCAGAACGTTTTTTGGACTGAAGTGTCAATAGAGTTGAGGAATGACGTCTCTACAGGCGTCCAGAGAGACCCCTTCTTCAAAAGCTGTTGCGCTCTGCAGAGTATCTCTACAAAACGACCTTGACAAGGTAGAGGCAATGCAATGCCGGGTCATAGAAAAAGTGGATGGCCTGAGCTATAAGCCACAGATAGGGAAACCAGACGAGCCAAAATTGTGCTGTCTAAAAGACAGAGGGGAATAACGCAAATGCTCAGTAACCTACCAGCCTTCAATAATGTGCCAGAGGGTAGCAATTTTTCATAGAATGAAGAACTCGAGGATAAGGAGCCACCGTATGGAGTTGAATGGATGGTAAGAAATCAGTTTGTCATGGAGAAGGTGACGGTAACAAGAGGTAAAAGACTTCCTGCAGAGTCGACGGGAGCCGGAAGATGTCTGAAGAAAAAATGACAGAGAACAGCCATGTAATGATGGAGCAGTACAGAGAGGGAATCCAAGGTGTTCTCTTGGGTTGAGAAGCTCGCTTGAGCCTCAACACAAAAATGATGCCATAGAAGGCAAGCTGGAAATGTGTTTTCCTGACTTTGGGTCTGGAGAAGTGACTTGAGCAGCATGTGGTAGAGCAGCAGGATTGTTATGAACCGAGCATCTGCTTTCCTTTGGCTAGTCTATCCAGAAAGGCAGGGGAATTAGCTCAAATGGTAGAGCGCTTGCTTCGCATGTGAGAGGTAGTGGGATCGATACCCACATTCTCCAGAGACATTTTTGATAATAAATTGTGTGAAAGCGGCATGGGTCTTTGAGTACCTGTTCTCATTTCCCTGCAGCTTTTCAATTGAGGGTGACCGTCTGGATTGTTTAAAAGCTATGATCGAAATGGGACTGCGCTAGACAGTTAAGGACGTAAACAGCTCTCTTAGCTTTTGAGAGAGAGAAGAATCAACGCAAGCTCGCTACACACATTTCGCCAAGCACTAGAACCTTTCAAATAACGGAAGGAAAATCCAGACAAAAAAAGTATAAAGCTTTCTCACTTCCATGAAATGAGGGGGAAGGGGCACAGCTTTGTCAGGAGAGAGGTACTTATTGTGCTGACAAGTCGGAACGGTATTTGGACTGAAATTTCATTAGAAGTCAGGAATGACCTCTCTACCTTGGTGGAAATGTGATTCTGGACTATGACTATTATGCAACTGAGGTCAAAAGGCAATTGCATGACACATGCTTTCACCAAATACTCTCATGTGATCCTACTCCTGCCAAATGGACTAAAATATATAGTTTATTGTCTTTGGGATCCACTGCTGGCTATATTACCATACGTGAACTTTCCTTTTTGCGTGTTGATCAGCCTGTTATATCCACAATATATATTTTGCCAAAAGCACACAAGTCTATGACAGCGCCTCCTGGCAGGCCCATCGTTTCAGTGAGGGGTTCTGTTCTGGAGCCTCTGTCAAACTTTATTGATGTTTTATTCAGCAGCTATCATCAATTTTTTGGATGCTTTTGATGGTGATACATCTAATTTGCATCTTGCCACTCTAGATATAGAATCTCTGTATACCAATATCCCTCAGGATGGAGCAATAGAGCTTGTGAGGAAAACCCATGACACGGGCTATTATAATTCCAACCGAGTTCTTAATCGAGACGGCTAGGATAGCTCTTGCATGCAATGATTTTCGAAGGGTGCTTTTACCAACAATTTAAAGGCACAGCTATGGCCCCCGTCCTTGGTAATTTATATGTGGCTGAGTTCGAGGACCTTCAACTCACTACATTTCCTTTTTCAGGTTATGTTGATAATGCGTTATATAGATGACATCTTCATCCTTTGGGGAGGAGATGTTTCCAGGATTTTCCAATTCTTAGAATGGCTGAAGACCTATGATATCACTCGAGAGTTCCAGATGCAGTTTGATTTTAATCAGGTACTCTTTTTGGATATCCTCATCATAAAGTAAGCCCCTGGGTCAACTACCACCATCTGTAGGAAACTCACATGTTGGAATAAAAGGTTAGGATATGATTTCAGAACACCAGTCTTAAGAGAAATTTAGCCACGTAGCAATTTCTACCCCATTGTGGGCATTGTATGGATGTAGAAGAGTTTGATACTCAATCAAAGGACATGGCTCTGACGTTTCACAGAAGGAGGGTATCCCACGTATTGGGGTCTTGAACCTTGTAGGTTTTGAAATAAAGGCTCCTTTAATAAGTAGCATCAGTGGTGTGGCCTTGCCTTCCTCCACATTCTTGCAATTCTCTTTAAAGAAGTAGGGGAGTTAGCTCACATGGTAAAGTACTTGCTTTGCAAGCAAGAGGTAGTGGGGTCAATGTTCACATTCTTCCAGAGATTTTATTTCTGATAACAAGCTGTGTGATAGCCTGATGGCTCCTTGTCTACCTGTTCTCTTCTTTAGGCAGTTTTTGAACGGAGGTTAGGTTAGCCGCCTGGATTGTTTAAAAGCTGTGATCGAAATGGGAGTGCGCCAGTTAGTTAAGGATGTAAACAGCTCGCTTCGCTTTTGCCAGAGAGAAGAATAAAAATGAGCGTGCTACATGCAGCTCGCCAAGCACTTGAACTTTTCAAATAAAAGAAGGAAAATTCAATCAAAAAAAACTAAAAAGCTGTCTCATTTCCATGAAATGAGGGGGAAGTGGAACAGCTTCCTTAGAAGAGAGGTACTTATTGTGCTGAGAAACCAGAACGTTTTTTGGACTGAAGTGTCAATAGAGTTGAGGAATGACGTCTCTGCAGGCGTCCAGAGAGACCCCTTCTTCAAAAGCTGTTGCGCTCTGCAGAGTATCTCTACAAAACGACCTTGACAAGGTAGAGGCAATGCAATGCAGGGTCATAGAAAAAGTGGATGGCCTGAGCTGTAAGCCACAGATAGGGAAACCAGACGAGCCAAAATTGTGCTGTCTAAAAGACAGAGGGGAATAACGCAAATGCTCAGTAACCTACCAGCCTTCAATAATGTGCCAGAGGGTAGCAATTTTTCATAGAATGAAGAACTCGAGGATAAGGAGCCACCGTATGGAGTTGAATGGATGGTAAGAAATCAGTTTGTCATGGAGAAGGTGACGGTAACAAGAGGTAAAAGACTTCCTGCAGAGTCGACGGGAGCCGGAAGATGTCTGAAGAAAAAATGACAGAGAACAGCCATGTAATGATGGAGCAGTACAGAGAGGGAATCCAAGGTGTTCTCTTGGGTTGAGAAGCTCGCTTGAGCCTCAACACAAAAATGATGCCATAGAAGGCAAGCTGGAAATGTGTTTTCCTGACTTTGGGTCTGGAGAAGTGACTTGAGCAGCATGTGGTAGAGCAGCAGGATTGTTATGAACCGAGCATCTGCTTTCCTTTGGCTAGTCTATCCAGAAAGGCAGGGGAATTAGCTCAAATGGTAGAGCGCTTGCTTCGCATGTGAGAGGTAGTGGGATCGATACCCACATTCTCCAGAGACATTTTTGATAATAAATTGTGTGAAAGCGGCATGGGTCTTTGAGTACCTGTTCTCATTTCCCTGCAGCTTTTCAATTGAGGGTGACCGTCTGGATTGTTTAAAAGCTATGATCGAAATGGGACTGCGCTAGACAGTTAAGGACGTAAACAGCTCTCTTAGCTTTTGAGAGAGAGAAGAATCAACGCAAGCTCGCTACACACATTTCGCCAAGCACTAGAACCTTTCAAATAACGGAAGGAAAATCCAGACAAAAAAAGTATAAAGCTTTCTCACTTCCATGAAATGAGGGGGAAGGGGCACAGCTTTGTCAGGAGAGAGGTACTTATTGTGCTGACAAGTCGGAACGGTATTTGGACTGAAATTTCATTAGAAGTCAGGAATGACCTCTCTACCTTGGTGGAAATGTGATTCTGGACTATGACTATTATGCTACTGAGGTCAAAAGGCAATTGCATGACACATGCTTTCACCAAATACTCTCATGTGATCCTACTCCTGCCAAATGGACTAAAATATATAGTTTATTGTCTTTGGGATCCACTGCTGGCTATATTACCATACGTGAACTTTCCTTTTTGCGTGTTGATCAGCCTGTTATATCCACAATATATATTTTGCCAAAAGCACACAAGTCTATGACAGCGCCTCCTGGCAGGCCCATCGTTTCAGTGAGGGGTTCTGTTCTGGAGCCTCTGTCAAACTTTATTGATGTTTTATTCAGCAGCTATCATCAATTTTTTGGATGCTTTTGATGGTGATACATCTAATTTGCATCTTGCCACTCTAGATATAGAATCTCTGTATACCAATATCCCTCAGGATGGAGCAATAGAGCTTGTGAGGAAAACCCATGACACGGGCTATTATAATTCCAACCGAGTTCTTAATCGAGACGGCTAGGATAGCTCTTGCATGCAATGATTTTCGAAGGGTGCTTTTACCAACAATTTAAAGGCACAGCTATGGCCCCCGTCCTTGGTAATTTATATGTGGCTGAGTTCGAGGACCTTCAACTCACTACATTTCCTTTTTCAGGTTATGTTGATAATGCGTTATATAGATGACATCTTCATCCTTTGGGGAGGAGATGTTTCCAGGATTTTCCAATTCTTAGAATGGCTGAAGACCTATGATATCACTCGAGAGTTCCAGATGCAGTTTGATTTTAATCAGGTACTCTTTTTGGATATCCTCATCATAAAGTAAGCCCCTGGGTCAACTACCACCATCTGTAGGAAACTCACATGTTGGAATAAAAGGTTAGGATATGATTTCAGAACACCAGTCTTAAGAGAAATTTAGCCACGTAGCAATTTCTACCCCATTGTGGGCATTGTATGGATGTAGAAGAGTTTGATACTCAATCAAAGGACATGGCTCTGACGTTTCACAGAAGGAGGGTATCCCACGTATTGGGGTCTTGAACCTTGTAGGTTTTGAAATAAAGGCTCCTTTAATAAGTAGCATCAGTGGTGTGGCCTTGCCTTCCTCCACATTCTTGCAATTCTCTTTAAAGAAGTAGGGGAGTTAGCTCACATGGTAAAGTACTTGCTTTGCAAGCAAGAGGTAGTGGGGTCAATGTTCACATTCTTCCAGAGATTTTATTTCTGATAACAAGCTGTGTGATAGCCTGATGGCTCCTTGTCTACCTGTTCTCTTCTTTAGGCAGTTTTTGAACGGAGGTTAGGTTAGCCGCCTGGATTGTTTAAAAGCTGTGATCGAAATGGGAGTGCGCCAGTTAGTTAAGGATGTAAACAGCTCGCTTCGCTTTTGCCAGAGAGAAGAATAAAAATGAGCGTGCTACATGCAGCTCGCCAAGCACTTGAACTTTTCAAATAAAAGAAGGAAAATTCAATCAAAAAAAACTAAAAAGCTGTCTCATTTCCATGAAATGAGGGGGAAGTGGAACAGCTTCCTTAGAAGAGAGGTACTTATTGTGCTGAGAAACCAGAACGTTTTTGGACTGAAGTGTCAATA
Source organism: Ichthyophis bannanicus (assembly GCA_033557465.1). Classification (NCBI taxonomy): domain Eukaryota; kingdom Metazoa; phylum Chordata; class Amphibia; order Gymnophiona; family Ichthyophiidae; genus Ichthyophis; species Ichthyophis bannanicus. The sequence goes on from CM066031.1 coordinate 1,459,418,683, forward strand.
GAGTTGAGGAATGACGTCTCTGCAGGCGTCCAGAGAGACCCCTTCTTCAAAAGCTGTTGCGCTCTGCAGAGTATCTCTACAAAACGACCTTGACAAGGTAGAGGCAATGCAATGCAGGGTCATAGAAAAAGTGGATGGCCTGAGCTGTAAGCCACAGATAGGGAAACCAGACGAGCCAAAATTGTGCTGTCTAAAAGACAGAGGGGAATAACGCAAGTGCTCAGTAACCTACCAGCCTTCAATAATGTGCCAGAGGGTAGCAATTTTTCATAGAATGAAGAACTCGAGGATAAGGAGCCACCGTATGGAGTTGAATGGACGGTAAGAAATCAGTTTGTCATGGAGAAGGTGACGGTAACAAGAGGCAAAAGACTTCCTGCAGAGTCGACGGGAGCCGGAAGATGTCTGAAGAAAAAATGACAGAGAACAGCCATGTAATGATGGAGCAGTACAGAGAGGGAATCCAAGGTGTTCTCTTGGGTTGAGAAGCTCGCTTGAGCCTCAACACAAAAATGATGCCATAGAAGGCAAGCTGGAAATGTGTTTTCCTGACTTTGGGTCTGGAGAAGTGACTTGAGCAGCATGTGGTAGAGCAGCAGGATTGTTATGAACCGAGCATCTGCTTTCCTTTGGCTAGCCTACCCAGAAAGGCAGGGGAATTAGCTCAAATGGTAGAGCGCTTGCTTCGCATGTGAGAGGTAGTGGGATCGATACCCACATTCTCCAGAGACATTTTTGATAATAAATTGTGTGAAAGCGGCATGGGTCTTTGAGTACCTGTTCTCATTTCCCTGCAGCTTTTCAATTGAGGGTGACCGTCTGGATTGTTTAAAAGCTATGATCGAAATGGGACTGCGCTAGACAGTTAAGGACGTAAACAGCTCTCTTAGCTTTTGAGAGAGAGAAGAATCAACGCAAGCTCGCTACACACATTTCGCCAAGCACTAGAACCTTTCAAATAACGGAAGGAAAATCCAGACAAAAAAAGTATAAAGCTTTCTCACTTCCATGAAATGAGGGGGAAGGGGCACAGCTTTGTCAGGAGAGAGGTACTTATTGTGCTGAGAAGTCGGAACGGTATTTGGACTGAAATTTCATTAGAAGTCAGGAATGACCTCTCTACCTTGGTGGAAATGTGATTCTGGACTATGACTATTATGCAACTGAGGTCAAAAGGCAATTACATGACACATGCTTTCACCAAATACTCTCATGTGATCCTACTCCTGCCAAATGGACTAAAATATACAGTTTATTGTCTTTGGGATCCACTGCTGGCTATATTACCGTACGTGAACTTTCCTTTTTGCGTGTTGATCAGCCTGTTATATCCACAATATATATTTTGCCAAAAGCACACAAGTCTATGACAGCGCCTCCTGGCAGGCCCATCGTTTCAGTGAGGGGTTCTGTTCTGGAGCCTCTGTCAAACTTCATTGATGTTTTATTCAGCAGCTATCATCAATTTTTTGGATGCTTTTGATGGTGATACATCAAATTTGCATCTTGCCACTCTAGATATAGAATCTCTGTATACCAATATCCCTCAGGATGGAGCAATAGAGCTTGTGAGGAAAACCCATGACACGGGCTATTATAATTCCAACCGAGTTCTTAATCGAGACGGCTAGGATAGCTCTTGCATGCAATGATTTTCGAAGGGTGCTTTTACCAACAATTTAAAGGCACAGCTATGGCCCCCGACCTTGGCTAATTTATATGTGGCTGAGTTCGAGGACCTTCACCTCACTACATTTCCTTTTTCAGGTTATGTTGATAATGCGTTATATAGATGACATCTTCATCCTTTGGGGAGGAGATGTTTCCAGGATTTTCCAATTCTTAGAATGGCTGAAGACCTGTGATATCACTCGAGAGTTCCAGATGCAGTTTGATTTTAATCAGGTACTCTTTTTGGATATCCTCATCATAAAGTAAGCCTCTGGGTCAACTACCACCATCTGCAGGAAACTCACATGTTGGAATAAAAGGTTAGGATATGATTTCAGAACACCAGTCTTAAGAGAAATTTAGCCACGTAGCAATTTCTACCCCATTGTGGGCATTGTATGGATGTAGAAGAGTTTGATACTCAATCAAAGGACATGGCTGTGACGTTTCACAGAAGGAGGGTATCCCACGTATTGGGGTCTTGAACCTTGTAGGTTTTGAAATAAAGGCTCCTTTAATAAGTAGCATCAGTGGTGTGGCCTTGCCTTCCTCCACATTTTTGCAAGCTTCTTTAAAGAGGTAGGGGAGTTAGCTCACATGGTAGAGTGCTTGCTTTGCATGCAAGAGGTAGTGGGATCAATGTCCACATTCTTCCAGAGATTTTTTTCTGATAACAAGCTGTGTGAAAGCCTAATGGATCCTTGTCTACCTGTTCTCTTCTTTAGGCAGTTTTTGAACTGAGGTTAGGTTAGCCGCCTGGACTGTTTAAAAGCTGTGACCGAAATGGGAGTGCGCCAGTTAGTTAAGGATGTAAACAGCTCGCTTCGCTTTTGCCAGAGAGAAGAATAAAAATGAGCGTGCTACATGCAGCTCGCCAAGCACTAGAACTTTTCAAATAAAAGAAGGAAAATCCAATCAAAAAAAATAAAAAGCTGTCTCATTTCCATGAAATGAGGGGGAAGTGGAACAGCTTCCTTAGAAGAGAGGTACTTATTGTGCTGAGAAACCAGAACGTTTTTTGGACTGAAGTGTCAATAGAGTTGAGGAATGACGTCTCTGCAGGCGTCCAGAGAGACCCCTTCTTCAAAAGCTGTTGCGCTCTGCAGAGTATCTCTACAAAACGACCTTGACAAGGTAGAGGCAATGCAATGCAGGGTCATAGAAAAAGTGGATGGCCTGAGCTATAAGCCACAGATAGGGAAACCAGACGAGCCAAAATTGTGCTGTCTAAAAGACAGAGGGGAATAACGCAAGTGATCAGTAACCTACCAGCCTTCAATAATGTGCCAGAGGGTAGCAATTTTTCATAGAATGAAGAACTCGAGGATAAGGAGCCACCGTATGGAGTTGAATGGACGGTAAGAAATCAGTTTGTCATGGAGAAGGTGACGGTAACAAGAGGCAAAAGACTTCCTGCAGAGTCGACGGGAGCCGGAAGATGTCTGAAGAAAAAATGACAGAGAACAGCCATGTAATGATGGAGCAGTACAGAGAGGGAATCCAAGGTGTTCTCTTGGGTTGAGAAGCTCGCTTGAGCCTCAACACAAAAATGATGCCATAGAAGGCAAGCTGGAAATGTGTTTTCCTGACTTTGGGTCTGGAGAAGTGACTTGAGCAGCATGTGGTAGAGCAGCAGGATTGTTATGAACCGAGCATCTGCTTTCCTTTGGCTAGCCTACCCAGAAAGGCAGGGGAATTAGCTCAAATGGTAGAGCGCTTGCTTCGCATGTGAGAGGTAGTGGGATTGATACCCACATTCTCCAGAGACATTTTTGATAATAAATTGTGTGAAAGCGGCATGGGTCTTTGAGTACCTGTTCTCATTTCCCTGCAGCTTTTCAATTGAGGGTGACCGTCTGGATTGTTTAAAAGCTATGATCGAAATGGGACTGCGCTAGACAGTTAAGGACGTAAACAGCTCTCTTAGCTTTTGAGAGAGAGAAGAATCAACGCAAGCTCGCTACACACATTTCGCCAAGCACTAGAACCTTTCAAATAACGGAAGGAAAATCCAGACAAAAAAAGTATAAAGCTTTCTCACTTCCATGAAATGAGGGGGAAGGGGCACAGCTTTGTCAGGAGAGAGGTACTTATTGTGCTGACAAGTCGGAACGGTATTTGGACTGAAATTTCATTAGAAGTCAGGAATGACCTCTCTACCTTGGTGGAAATGTGATTCTGGACTATGACTATTATGCAACTGAGGTCAAAAGGCAATTACATGACACATGCTTTCACCAAATACTCTCATGTGATCCTACTCCTGCCAAATGGACTAAAATATACAGTTTATTGTCTTTGGGATCCACTGCTGGCTATATTACCGTACGTGAACTTTCCTTTTTGCGTGTTGATCAGCCTGTTATATCCACAATATATATTTTGCCAAAAGCACACAAGTCTATGACAGCGCCTCCTGGCAGGCCCATCGTTTCAGTGAGGGGTTCTGTTCTGGAGCCTCTGTCAAACTTCATTGATGTTTTATTCAGCAGCTATCATCAATTTTTTGGATGCTTTTGATGGTGATACATCAAATTTGCATCTTGCCACTCTAGATATAGAATCTCTGTATACCAATATCCCTCAGGATGGAGCAATAGAGCTTGTGAGGAAAACCCATGACACGGGCTATTATAATTCCAACCGAGTTCTTAATCGAGACGGCTAGGATAGCTCTTGCATGCAATGATTTTCGAAGGGTGCTTTTACCAACAATTTAAAGGCACAGCTATGGCCCCCGACCTTGGCTAATTTATATGTGGCTGAGTTCGAGGACCTTCACCTCACTACATTTCCTTTTTCAGGTTATGTTGATAATGCGTTATATAGATGACATCTTCATCCTTTGGGGAGGAGATGTTTCCAGGATTTTCCAATTCTTAGAATGGCTGAAGACCTGTGATATCACTCGAGAGTTCCAGATGCAGTTTGATTTTAATCAGGTACTCTTTTTGGATATCCTCATCATAAAGTAAGCCCCTGGGTCAACTACCACCATCTGTAGGAAACTCACATGTTGGAATAAAAGGTTAGGATATGATTTCAGAACACCAGTCTTAAGAGAAATTTAGCCACGTAGCAATTTCTACCCCATTGTGGGCATTGTATGGATGTAGAAGAGTTTGATACTCAATCAAAGGACATGGCTGTGACGTTTCACAGAAGGAGGGTATCCCACGTATTGGGGTCTTGAACCTTGTAGGTTTTGAAATAAAGGCTCCTTTAATAAGTAGCATCAGTGGTGTGGCCTTGCCTTCCTCCACATTTTTGCAAGCTTCTTTAAAGAGGTAGGGGAGTTAGCTCACATGGTAGAGTGCTTGCTTTGCATGCAAGAGGTAGTGGGATCAATGTCCACATTCTTCCAGAGATTTTTTTCTGATAACAAGCTGTGTGAAAGCCTAATGGATCCTTGTCTACCTGTTCTCTTCTTTAGGCAGTTTTTGAACTGAGGTTAGGTTAGCCGCCTGGACTGTTTAAAAGCTGTGATCGAAATGGGAGTGCGCCAGTTAGTTAAGGATGTAAACAGCTCGCTTCGCTTTTGCCAGAGAGAAGAATAAAAATGAGCGTGCTACATGCAGCTCGCCAAGCACTAGAACTTTTCAAATAAAAGAAGGAAAATCCAATCAAAAAAATAAAAAGCTGTCTCATTTCCATGAAATGAGGGGGAAGTGGAACAGCTTCCTTAGAAGAGAGGTACTTATTGTGCTGAGAAACCAGAACGTTTTTTGGACTGAAGTGTCAATAGAGTTGAGGAATGACGTCTCTGCAGGCGTCCAGAGAGACCCCTTCTTCAAAAGCTGTTGCGCTCTGCAGAGTATCTCTACAAAACGACTTTGACAAGGTAGAGGCAATGCAATGCAGGGTCATAGAAAAAGTGGATGGCCTGTGCTATAAGCCACAGATAGGGAAACCAGACGAGCCAAAATTGTGCTGTCTAAAAGACAGAGGGGAATAACGCAAATGCTCAGTAACCTACCAGCCTTCAATAATGTGCCAGAGGGTAGCAATTTTTCATAGAATGAAGAACTCGAGGATAAGGAGCCACCGTATGGAGTTGAATGGACGGTAAGAAATCAGTTTGTCATGGAGAAGGTGACGGTAACAAGAGGCAAAAGACTTCCTGCAGAGTCGACGGGAGCCGGAAGATGTCTGAAGAAAAAATGACAGAGAACAGCCATGTAATGATGGAGCAGTACAGAGAGGGAATCCAAGGTGTTCTCTTGGGTTGAGAAGCTCGCTTGAGCCTCAACACAAAAATGATGCCATAGAAGGCAAGCTGGAAATGTGTTTTCCTGACTTTGGGTCTGGAGAAGTGACTTGAGCAGCATGTGGTAGAGCAGCAGGATTGTTATGAACCGAGCATCTGCTTTCCTTTGGCTAGCCTACCCAGAAAGGCAGGGGAATTAGCTCAAATGGTAGAGCGCTTGCTTCGCATGTGAGAGTTAGTGGTATCGATACCCACATTCTCCAGAGACATTTTTGATAATAAATTGTGTGAAAGCGGCATGGGTCTTTGAGTACCTGTTCTCATTTCCCTGCAGCTTTTCAATTGAGGGTGACCGTCTGGATTGTTTAAAAGCTATGATCGAAATGGGACTGCGCTAGACAGTTAAGGACGTAAACAGCTCTCTTAGCTTTTGAGAGAGAGAAGAATCAACGCAAGCTCGCTACACACATTTCGCCAAGCACTAGAACCTTTCAAATAACGGAAGGAAAATCCAGACAAAAAAAGTATAAAGCTTTCTCACTTCCATGAAATGAGGGGGAAGGGGCACAGCTTTGTCAGGAGAGAGGTACTTATTGTGCTGACAAGTCGGAACGGTATTTGGACTGAAATTTCATTAGAAGTCAGGAATGACCTCTCTACCTTGGTGGAAATGTGATTCTGGACTATGACTATTATGCAACTGAGGTCAAAAGGCAATTACATGACACATGCTTTCACCAAATACTCTCATGTGATCCTACTCCTGCCAAATGGACTAAAATATACAGTTTATTGTCTTTGGGATCCACTGCTGGCTATATTACCGTACGTGAACTTTCCTTTTTGCGTGTTGATCAGCCTGTTATATCCACAATATATATTTTGCCAAAAGCACACAAGTCTATGACAGCGCCTCCTGGCAGGCCCATCGTTTCAGTGAGGGGTTCTGTTCTGGAGCCTCTGTCAAACTTCATTGATGTTTTATTCAGCAGCTATCATCAATTTTTTGGATGCTTTTGATGGTGATACATCAAATTTGCATCTTGCCACTCTAGATATAGAATCTCTGTATACCAATATCCCTCAGGATGGAGCAATAGAGCTTGTGAGGAAAACCCATGACACGGGCTATTATAATTCCAACCGAGTTCTTAATCGAGACGGCTAGGATAGCTCTTGCATGCAATGATTTTCGAAGGGTGCTTTTACCAACAATTTAAAGGCACAGCTATGGCCCCCGACCTTGGCTAATTTATATGTGGCTGAGTTCGAGGACCTTCACCTCACTACATTTCCTTTTTCAGGTTATGTTGATAATGCGTTATATAGATGACATCTTCATCCTTTGGGGAGGAGATGTTTCCAGGATTTTCCAATTCTTAGAATGGCTGAAGACCTGTGATATCACTCGAGAGTTCCAGATGCAGTTTGATTTTAATCAGGTACTCTTTTTGGATATCCTCATCATAAAGTAAGCCCCTGGGTCAACTACCACCATCTGTAGGAAACTCACATGTTGGAATAAAAGGTTAGGATATGATTTCAGAACACCAGTCTTAAGAGAAATTTAGCCACGTAGCAATTTCTACCCCATTGTGGGCATTGTATGGATGTAGAAGAGTTTGATACTCAATCAAAGGACATGGCTGTGACGTTTCACAGAAGGAGGGTATCCCACGTATTGGGGTCTTGAACCTTGTAGGTTTTGAAATAAAGGCTCCTTTAATAAGTAGCATCAGTGGTGTGGCCTTGCCTTCCTCCACATTTTTGCAAGCTTCTTTAAAGAGGTAGGGGAGTTAGCTCACATGGTAGAGTGCTTGCTTTGCATGCAAGAGGTAGTGGGATCAATGTCCACATTCTTCCAGAGATTTTTTTCTGATAACAAGCTGTGTGAAAGCCTAATGGATCCTTGTCTACCTGTTCTCTTCTTTAGGCAGTTTTTGAACTGAGGTTAGGTTAGCCGCCTGGACTGTTCAAAAGCTGTGATCGAAATGGGAGTGCGCCAGTTAGTTAAGGATGTAAACAGCTCGCTTCCCTTTTGCCAGAGAGAAGAATAAAAATGAGCGTGCTACATGCAGCTCGCCAAGCACTAGAACTTTTCAAATAAAAGAAGGAAAATCCAATCAAAAAAAATAAAAAGCTGTCTCATTTCCATGAAATGAGGGGGAAGTGGAACAGCTTCCTTAGAAGAGAGGTACTTATTGTGCTGAGAAACCAGAACGTTTTTTGGACTGAAGTGTCAATAGAGTTGAGGAATGACGTCTCTGCAGGCGTCCAGAGAGACCCCTTCTTCAAAAGCTGTTGTGCTCTGCAGAGTATCTCTACAAAACGACCTTGACAAGGTAGAGGCAATGCAATGCAGGGTCATAGAAAAAGTGGATGGCCTGAGCTATAAGCCACAGATAGGGAAACCAGACGAGCCAAAATTGTGCTGTCTAAAAGACAGAGGGGAATAACGCAAGTGATCAGTAACCTACCAGCCTTCAATAATGTGCCAGAGGGTAGCAATTTTTCATAGAATGAAGAACTCGAGGATAAGGAGCCACCGTATGGAGTTGAATGGACGGTAAGAAATCAGTTTGTCATGGAGAAGGTGACGGTAACAAGAGGCAAAAGACTTCCTGCAGAGTCGACGGGAGCCGGAAGATGTCTGAAGAAAAAATGACAGAGAACAGCCATGTAATGATGGAGCAGTACAGAGAGGGAATCCAAGGTGTTCTCTTGGGTTGAGAAGCTCGCTTGAGCCTCAACACAAAAATGATGCCATAGAAGGCAAGCTGGAAATGTGTTTTCCTGACTTTGGGTCTGGAGAAGTGACTTGAGCAGCATGTGGTAGAGCAGCAGGATTGTTATGAACCGAGCATCTGCTTTCCTTTGGCTAGCCTACCCAGAAAGGCAGGGGAATTAGCTCAAATGGTAGAGCGCTTGCTTCGCATGTGAGAGTTAGTGGTATCGATACCCACATTCTCCAGAGACATTTTTGATAATAAATTGTGTGAAAGCGGCATGGGTCTTTGAGTACCTGTTCTCATTTCCCTGCAGCTTTTCAATTGAGGGTGACCGTCTGGATTGTTTAAAAGCTATGATCGAAATGGGACTGGCGCTAGACAGTTAAGGACGTAAACAGCTCTCTTAGCTTTTGCGAGAGAGAAGAATCAACGAAAGCTCGCTACACACATTTCGCCAAGCACTAGAACCTTTCAAATAACGGAAGGAAAATCCAGACAAATAAAGTATAAAGCTTTCTCACTTCCATGAAATGAGGGGGAAGGGGCACAGCTTTGTCAGGAGAGAGGTACTTATTGTGCTGACAAGTCGGAACGGTATTTGGACTGAAATTTCATTAGAAGTCAGGAATGACCTCTCTACCTTGGTGGAAATGTGATTCTGGACTATGACTATTATGCAACTGAGGTCAAAAGGCAATTACATGACACATGCTTTCACCAAATACTCTCATGTGATCCTACTCCTGCCAAATGGACTAAAATATACAGTTTATTGTCTTTGGGATCCACTGCTGGCTATATTACCGTACGTGAACTTTCCTTTTTGCGTGTTGATCAGCCTGTTATATCCACAATATATATTTTGCCAAAAGCACACAAGTCTATGACAGCGCCTCCTGGCAGGCCCATCGTTTCAGTGAGGGGTTCTGTTCTGGAGCCTCTGTCAAACTTCATTGATGTTTTATTCAGCAGCTATCATCAATTTTTTGGATGCTTTTGATGGTGATACATCAAATTTGCATCTTGCCACTCTAGATATAGAATCTCTGTATACCAATATCCCTCAGGATGGAGCAATAGAGCTTGTGAGGAAAACCCATGACACGGGCTATTATAATTCCAACCGAGTTCTTAATCGAGACGGCTAGGATAGCTCTTGCATGCAATGATTTTCGAAGGGTGCTTTTACCAACAATTTAAAGGCACAGCTATGGCCCCCGACCTTGGCTAATTTATATGTGGCTGAGTTCGAGGACCTTCACCTCACTACATTTCCTTTTTCAGGTTATGTTGATAATGCGTTATATAGATGACATCTTCATCCTTTGGGGAGGAGATGTTTCCAGGATTTTCCAATTCTTAGAATGGCTGAAGACCTGTGATATCACTCGAGAGTTCCAGATGCAGTTTGATTTTAATCAGGTACTCTTTTTGGATATCCTCATCATAAAGTAAGCCTCTGGGTCAACTACCACCATCTGTAGGAAACTCACATGTTGGAATAAAAGGTTAGGATATGATTTCAGAACACCAGTCTTAAGAGAAATTTAGCCACGTAGCAATTTCTACCCCATTGTCGGCATTGTATGGATGTAGAAGAGTTTGATACTCAATCAAAGGACATGGCTGTGACGTTTCACAGAAGGAGGGTATCCCACGTATTGGGGTCTTGAACCTTGTAGGTTTTGAAATAAAGGCTCCTTTAATAAGTAGCATCAGTGGTGTGGCCTTGCCTTCCTCCACATTTTTGCAAGCTTCTTTAAAGAGGTAGGGGAGTTAGCTCACATGGTAGAGTGCTTGCTTTGCATGCAAGAGGTAGTGGGATCAATGTCCACATTCTTCCAGAGATTTTTTTCTGATAACAAGCTGTGTGAAAGCCTAATGGATCCTTGTCTACCTGTTCTCTTCTTTAGGCAGTTTTTGAACTGAGGTTAGGTTAGCCGCCTGGACTGTTTAAAAGCTGTGATCGAAATGGGAGTGCGCCAGTTAGTTAAGGATGTAAACAGCTCGCTTCCCTTTTGCCAGAGAGAAGAATAAAAATGAGCGTGCTACATGCAGCTCGCCAAGCACTAGAACTTTTCAAATAAAAGAAGGAAAATCCAATCAAAAAAATAAAAAGCTGTCTCATTTCCATGAAATGAGGGGGAAGTGGAACAGCTTCCTTAGAAGAGAGGTACTTATTGTGCTGAGAAACCAGAACGTTTTTTGGACTGAAGTGTCAATAGAGTTGAGGAATGACGTCTCTGCAGGTGTCCAGAGAGACCCCTTCTTCAAAAGCTGTTGCGCTCTGCAGAGTATCTCTACAAAACGACCTTGACAAGGTAGAGGCAATGCAATGCAGGGTCATAGAAAAAGTGGATGGCCTGAGCTATAAGCCACAGATAGGGAAACCAGACGAGCCAAAATTGTGCTGTCTAAAAGACAGAGGGGAATAACGCAAGTGCTCAGTAACCTACCAGCCTTCAATAATGTGCCAGAGGGTAGCAATTTTTCATAGAATGAAGAACTCGAGGATAAGGAGCCACCGTATGGAGTTGAATGGACGGTAAGAAATCAGTTTGTCATGGAGAAGGTGACGGTAACAAGAGGCAAAAGACTTCCTGCAGAGTCGACGGGAGCCGGAAGATGTCTGAAGAAAAAATGACAGAGAACAGCCATGTAATGATGGAGCAGTACAGAGAGGGAATCCAAGGTGTTCTCTTGGGTTGAGAAGCTCGCTTGAGCCTCAACACAAAAATGATGCCATAGAAGGCAAGCTGGAAATGTGTTTTCCTGACTTTGGGTCTGGAGAAGTGACTTGAGCAGCATGTGGTAGAGCAGCAGGATTGTTATGAACCAAGCATCTGCTTTCCTTTGGCTAGCCAACCCAGAAAGGCAGGGGAATTAGCTCAAATGGTAGAGCGCTTGCTTCGCATGTGAGAGGTAGTGGGATCGATACCCACATTCTCCAGAGACATTTTTGATAATAAATTGTGTGAAAGCGGCATGGGTCTTTGAGTACCTGTTCTCATTTCCCTGCAGCTTTTCAATTGAGGGTGACCGTCTGGATTGTTTAAAAGCTATGATCGAAATGGGACTGCGCTAGACAGTTAAGGACGTAAACAGCTCTCTTAGCTTTTGAGAGAGAGAAGAATCAACGCAAGCTCGCTACACACATTTCGCCAAGCACTAGAACCTTTCAAATAACGGAAGGAAAATCCAGACAAAAAAAGTATAAAGCTTTCTCACTTCCATGAAATGAGGGGGAAGGGGCACAGCTTTGTCAGGAGAGAGGTACTTATTGTGCTGACAAGTCGGAACGGTATTTGGACTGAAATTTCATTAGAAGTCAGGAATAACCTCTCTACCTTGGTGGAAATGTGATTCTGGACTATGACTATTATGCAACTGAGGTCAAAAGGCAATTACATGACACATGCTTTCACCAAATACTCTCATGTGATCCTACTCCTGCCAAATGGACTAAAATATATAGTTTATTGTCTTTGGGATCCACTGCTGGCTATATTACCGTACGTGAACTTTCCTTTTTGCGTGTTGATCAGCCTGTTATATCCACAATATATATTTTGCCAAAAGCACACAAGTCTATGACAGCGCCTCCTGGCAGGCCCATCGTTTCAGTGAGGGGTTCTGTTCTGGAGCCTCTGTCAAACTTCATTGATGTTTTATTCAGCAGCTATCATCAATTTTTTGGATGCTTTTGATGATGATACATCTAATTTGCATCTTGCCACTCTAGATATAGAATCTCTGTATACCAATATCCCTCAGGATGGAGCAATAGAGCTTGTGAGGAAAACCCATGACACGGGCTATTATAATTCCAACCGAGTTCTTAGTCGAGATGGCTAGGATAGCTCTTGCATGCAATGATTTTCGAAGGGTGCTTTTACCAACAATTTAAAGGCACAGCTATGGCCCCCGACCTTGGCTAATTTATATGTGGCTGAGTTCGAGGACCTTCACCTCACTACATTTCCTTTTTCAGGTTATGTTGATAATGCGTTATATAGATGACATCTTCATCCTTTGGGGAGGAGATGTTTCCAGGATTTTCCAATTATTAGAATGGCTGAAGACCTGTGATATCACTCGAGAGTTCCAGATGCAGTTTGATTTTAATCAGGTACTCTTTTTGGATATCCTCATCATAAAGTAAGCCTCTGGGTCAACTACCACCATCTGTAGGAAACTCACATGTTGGAATAAAAGGTTAGGATATGATTTCAGAACACCAGTCTTAAGAGAAATTTAGCCACGTAGCAATTTCTACCCCATTGTGGGCATTGTATGGATGTAGAAGAGTTTGATACTCAATCAAAGGACATGGCTGTGACGTTTCACAGAAGGAGGGTATCCCACGTATTGGGGTCTTGAACCTTGTAGGTTTTGAAATAAAGGCTCCTTTAATAAGTAGCATCAGTGGTGTGGCCTTGCCTTCCTCCACATTTTTGCAAGCCTCTTTAAAGGGGTAGGGGAGTTAGCTCACATGGTAGAGTGCTTGCTTTGCATGCAAGAGGTAGTGGGATCAATGTCCACATTCTTCCAGAGATTTTTTTCTGATAACAAGCTGTGTGAAAGCCTAATGGATCCTTCTCTACCTGTTCTCTTCTTTAGGCAGTTTTTGAACTGAGGTTAGGTTAGCCGCCTGGACTGTTTAAAAGCTGTGATCGAAATGGGAGTGCGCCAGTTAGTTAAGGATGTAAACAGCTCGCTTCGCTTTTGCCAGAGAGAAGAATAAAAATGAGCGTGCTACATGCAGCTCGCCAAGCACTAGAACTTTTCAAATAAAAGAAGGAAAATCCAATCAAAAAAATAAAAAGCTGTCTCATTTCCATGAAATGAGGGGGAAGTGGAACAGCTTCCTTAGAAGAGAGGTACTTATTGTGCTGAGAAACCAGAACGTTTTTTGGACTGAAGTGTCAATAGAGTTGAGGAATGATGTCTCTACAGGCGTCCAGAGAGACCCCTTCTTCAAAAGCTGTTGCGCTCTGCAGAGTATCTCTACAAAACGACTTTGACAAGGTAGAGGCAATGCAATGCAGGGTCATAGAAAAAGTGGATGGCCTGAGCTATAAGCCACAGATAGGGAAACCAGACGAGCCAAAATTGTACTGTCTAAAAGACAGAGGGGAATAACGCAAATGCTCAGTAACCTACCAGCCCTCAATAATGTGCCAGAGGGTAGCAATTTTTCATAGAATGAAGAGCTCGAGGACAAGGAGCCACAGTATGGAGTTGAATGGACTCTAAGAAAACAGTTTATCATGGAGAAGGTGACGGTAACAAGAGGCAAAAGACTTCTTGCAGAGTCGACGGGAGCTAGGGTTGCCAACTGGCTCCAGATGCGCCCGACAGGCTTGATCCAGTCCTGGGTTTACTCCATTGCATGCAGGGACATGTAGTTGTGATTTCTCCACTGCATTCCATAAGAAAAGCAAGACTACAAGTCCCTGCATGCAATAGGGTAAATGCAGGACTGGATCAAGCCTGTCGGGCGCATCTGGAGCCAGTTGGCAACCCTAACGGGAGCCGGAAGGTGTCTGATGAAAAAATGACAGAGAACAGCCATGTAATGATGGAGCACTAGAGAGAGGGAATCCAAGGTGTTCTCTTGGGTTGAGAAGCTCGCTTGACCCTCAACACGAAAATGATGCCATAGAAGGCAAGTTGGAAATGTTTTTTACTGACTTTGGGTCTGGAGAAGTGACTTGAGCTGCTTGTGGTAGAGCAGCAGGATTGTTATGAACCGAGCATCTGCTTTCCTTTGGCTAGCCCACCCAGAAAGGCAACGGAATTAGCTCAAATGGTAGAAGGCTTGTTTCACATGTGAGAAGTAGTGGGATCGATACCCACCTTCTCCAGGGACATTTTTGATAATAAATTGTGTGAAAGCGAAGGCAAAAATTGTTGAAAATGGGGTTGAAAAAGGGGCTGATTCGGAGGGGGTAAAAGATCAAGTTAATGTTCTGAATGTTACAGATTTATTGGAAACCTCTGAATGTGAGACTCCGGTTTCATCTACGCTGCTTGTTACTTTTGCATTATTGTCAGATAGAGAGTGGCTTCTTAGGCTATTCTTTAAGAAAAGAAATTTATTGTTTAAGGGTTTAATGGTACGCATTTTTCCAGACTTAGCTAAAGAAACACAGAGGCGTCGCAAGGATTTTCTCCTGTTACGCCCTGGGGTTCTTCAACTGGGAGGGCTCTTTTTTCTTAAACACCCATGCAAATGCTTGGTGAAATACAGAGCTATTTCATATATTTTTTATGATCCTTCCCAGTTAACGGCCTTTATTGCTGCCAGGCGCTTGGAGATTTCTATTGGGGCCTCACCTGTGCTCTCATAAAATAATACTGGAGTTAGTTAGCTGCCTTTTCCTTTCTACTTTGTTAGTATATTGTGTATTTGGAATTTTGGAATTCTCCCCTCTTATATTGTGGGCTAGGGTGAACAGATGCATTGATTTTTGAAAAATTTTCTTGTTATAATTAATCTGCTATGATTGTTCCTGATTGTATCTGTACTTTTTCTTTCAAGATTGTTCTGTGAACTTTCTTGATTTATAATGTAAAATGATTATAAATAAATAAATAAATAAAAATTGTGTGAAAGCGGCATGGGTCTTTGAGTACCTGTTCTCATTTCACTGCAGCTTTTCAACTGAGGGTGACCGTCTGGATTGTTTAAAAGCTATGATCCAAATGGGACTGCGCTAGACAGTTAAGGACGTAAACAGCTCTCTTTGCTTTTGAGAGAGAGAAGAATCAACGCAAGCTCGCTACACACATTTCGCCAAGCACTAGAACCTTTCAAATAACGGAAGGAAAATCCAGACAAAAAAGTATAAAGCTTTCTCACTTCCATGAAATGAGGGGGAAGGGGCACAGCTTTGTCAGGAGAGAGGTACTTATTGTGCTGACAAGTCGGAACGGTATTTGGATTGAAATTTCATTAGAAGTCAGGAATGACCTCTCTACCTTTATGGAAATGTGATTCTGGATTATGACTATTATGCAACTGAGGTCAAAAGGCAATTACATGACACATGCTTTCACCAAATACTCTCATGTGATCCTACTCCTGCCAAATGGACTAAAATATATAGTTTATTGTCTTTGGGATCCACTGATGGCTATATTACCGTACGTGAACTTTCCTTTTTGCGTGTTGATCAGCCTGTAATACCCACAATATATATTTTGCCAAAAGCACACAAGTCTATGACAGCGCCTCCTGGCAGGCCCTTCGTTTCAGTGAGGGGTTCTGTTCTGGAACCTCTGTCAAACTTCATTGATGTTTTATTCAGCTGCTACCATCAATTTTTTGGATGCTTTTGATGGTGATACATCTAATTTGCATCTTGCCACACTAGATATAGAATCTCTGTATACCAATATCCCTCAGGATGGAGCAATAGAGCTTGTGAGGAAAACCCATGACACGGGCTATTATAATTCCAACCGAGTTCTTAGTCGAGACGGCTAGGATAGCTCTTGCATGCAATGATTTTCGAAGGGTGCTTTTACCAACAATTTAAAGGCACAGCTATGGCCCCCCGACCTTGGCTAATTTATATGTGGCTGAGTTCGAAGCCCTTCACCTCACTACATTTCCTTTTTCAGGTTATGTTGATAATGCGTTATATAGATGACATCTTCATCCTTTGGGGAGGAGATGTTTCCAGGATTTTCCAATTCTTAGAATGGCTGAAGACCTGTGATATCACTCGAAAGTTCCAGATGCAGTTTGATTTTAATCAGGTACTCTTTTTGGATATCCTCATCATAAAGTAAGCCTCTGGGTCAACTACCACCATCTGTAGGAAACCCAGAGATTGGAATAGTTAGGATATGATTTCAGAACACCAGTCTTAAGAGAAATTTAGCCACGTAGCAATTTCTACCCAATTGTGGGCATTGTACGGATGTAGAAGAGTTTGATAATCAAATGATATGGCTCTGACGTTTCACAGAAGGAGGGTATCCCACGTATTGAGGTCTTGAACTTTGTAGGTTTTGAAATAAAGGCTCCTTTAATAAGTAGCATCAGTGGTGTGGCCTTGTCTTCCTCCACATTTTTGCAAGCCTCTTTAAAGAGGTAGGAGAGTTAGCTCGCATGGTAGAGTGGTTGCTTTGCATGCAAGAGGTAGTGGGATCAATGTCCACATTCTTCCAGAGATTTTTTTTCTGATAACAAGCTGTGTGAAAGCCTGATGGCTCCTTGTCTACCTGTTCTCTTCTTTAGACAGTTTTTGAACTGAGGTTAGGTTAGCCGCCTGGACTGTTTAAAAGCTGTGATCGAAATGGGAGTGCGCCAGTTAGTTAAGGATGTAAACAGCTCGCTTCACTTTTGCCAGAGAGAAGAATAAAAATGAGCGTGCTACATTCAACTCGCCAAGCACTAGAACTTTTCAAATAAAAGAAGGAAAATCCAATCAAAAAAAATAAAAAGCTGTCTCATTTCCATGAAATGAGGGGGAAGTGGAACAGCTTCCTTAGAAGAGAGGTACTTATTGTGCTGAGAAACCAGAACGTTTTTTGGACTTTAGTGTCAATAGAGTTGAGGAATGACGTCTCTACAGGCGTCCAGAGAGACCCCCTCTTCAAAAGCTGTTGCGCTCTGCAGAGTATCTCTACAAAACGACCTTGACAAGGTAGAGGCAATGCAATGCAGGGTCATAGAAAAAGTGGATGGCCTGAGCTATAAGCCACAGATAGGGAAACCAGACGAGCCAAAATTGTGCTGTCTAAAAGACAGAGGGGAATAACGCAAATGCTCAGTAACCTACCAGCCTTCAATAATGTGCCAGAGGGTAGCAATTTTTCATAGAATGAAGAACTCGAGGATAAGGAGCCACCGTATGGAGTTGAATGGACGGTAAGAAATCAGTTTGTCATGGAGAAGGTGACGGTAACAAGAGGCAAAAGACTTCCTGCAGAGTCGACGGGAGCCGGAAGATGTCTGAAGAAAAAATGACAGAGAACAGCCATGTAATGATGGAGCAGTACAGAGAGGGAATCCAAGGTGTTCTCTTGGGTTGAGAAGCTCGCTTGAGCCTCAACACAAAAATGATGCCATAGAAGGCAAGCTGGAAATGTGTTTTCCTGACTTTGGGTCTGGAGAAGTGACTTGAGCAGCATGTGGTAGAGCAGCAGGATTGTTATGAACCGAGCATCTGCTTTCCTTTGGCTAGTCTACCCAGAAAGGCAGGGGAATTAGCTCAAATGGTAGAGTGCTTGCTTCGCATGTGAGAGGTAGTGGGATCGATACCCACATTCTCCAGAGACATTTTTGATAATAAATTGTGTGAAAGCGGCATGGGTCTTTGAGTACCTGTTCTCATTTCCCTGCAGCTTTTCAATTGAGGGTGACCGTCTGGATTGTTTAAAAGCTATGATCGAAATGGGACTGCGCTAGACAGTTAAGGACGTAAACAGCTCTCTTAGCTTTTGAGAGAGAGAAGAATCAACGCAAGCTCGCTACACACATTTCGCCAAGCACTAGAACCTTTCAAATAACGGAAGGAAAATCCAGACAAAAAAAGTATAAAGCTTTCTCACTTCCATGAAATGAGGGGGAAGGGGCACAGCTTTGTCAGGATAGAGGTACTTATTGTGCTGACAAGTCGGAACGGTATTTGGACTGAAATTTCATTAGAAGTCAGGAATGACCTCTCTACCTTGGTGGAAATGTGATTCTGGACTATGACTATTATGCAACTGAGGTCAAAAGGCAATTACATGACACATGCTTTCACCAAATACTCTCATGTGATCCTACTCCTGCCAAATGGACTAAATATATAGTTTATTGTCTTTGGGATCCACTGCTGGCTATATTACCGTACGTGAACTTTCCTTTTTGCGTGTTGATCAGCCTGTTATATCCACAATATATATTTTGCCAAAAGCACACAAGTCTATGACAGCGCCTCCTGGCAGGCCCATCGTTTCAGTGAGGGGTTCTGTTCTGGAGCCTCTGTCAAACTTCATTGATGTTTTATTCAGCAGCTATCATCAATTTTTTGGATGCTTTTGATGGTGATACATCTAATTTGCATCTTGCCACTCTAGATATAGAATCTCTGTATACCAATATCCCTCAAGATGGAGCAATAGAGCTTGTGAGGAAAACCCATGACACGGGCTATTATAATTCCAACCGAGTTCTTAATCGAGACTGCTAGGATAGCTCTTTCATGCAATGATTTCCGAAGGGTTCTTTTACCAACAATTTAAAGGCACAGCTATGGCCCCCGACCTTGGCTAATTTATATGTGGCTGAGTTCGAGGACCTTCACCTCACTACATTTCCTTTTTCAGGTTATGTTGATAATGCGTTATATAGATGACATCTTCATCCTTTGGGGAGGAGATGTTTCCAGGATTTTCCAATTCTTAGAATGGCTGAAGACCTGTGATATCACTCGAGAGTTCCAGATGCAGTTTGATTTTAATCAGGTACTCTTTTTGGATATCCTCATCATAAAGTAAGCCTCTGGGTCAACTACCACCATCTGTAGGAAACTCACATGTTGGAATAAAAGGTTAGGATATGATTTCAGAACACCAGTCTTAAGAGAAATTTAACCACGTAGCAATTTCTACCCCATTGTGGGCATTGTATGGATGTAGAAGAGTTTGATACTCAATCAAAGGACATGGCTGTGACGTTTCACAGAAGGAGGGTATCCCACGTATTGGGGTCTTGAACCTTGTAGGTTTTGAAATAAAGGCTCCTTTAATAAGTAGCATCAGTGGTGTGGCCTTGCCTTCCTCCACATTTTTGCAAGCCTTTTTAAAGAGGTAGGGGAGTTAGCTCACATGGTAGAGTGCTTGCTTTGCATGCAAGAGGTAGTGGGATCAATGTCCACATTCTTCCAGAGATTTTTTTCTGATAACAAGCTGTGTGAAAGCCTAATGGATCCTTGTCTACCTGTTCTCTTCTTTAGGCAGTTTTTGAACTGAGGTTAGGTTAGCCGCCTGGACTGTTTAAAAGCTGTGATCGAAATGGGAGTGCGCCAGTTAGTTAAGGATGTAAACAGCTCGCTTCGCTTTTGCCAGAGAGAAGAATAAAAATGAGTGTGCTACATGCAGCTCGACAAGCACTAGAACTTTTCTAATAAAAGAAGGAAATCCAATAAAAAAAACTAAAAAGCTGTCTCATTTCCATGAAATGAGGGGGAAGTGGAACAGCTTCCTTAGAAAAGAGGTACTTATTGTGCTGAGAAACCAGAACGTTATTTGGACTGAATTGTCAATAGAGTTGAAGAATGACGTCTCTACAGGCGTCCAGAGAGACCCTTTCTTCAAAAGCTGTTGCGCTCTGCAGAGTATCTCTACAAAACGACCTTGACAAGGTGGAGGCAATGCAATGCAGGGTCATAGAAAAAGTGGATGGCCTGAGCTATAAGCCACAGATAGGGAAACCAGATGAGCCAAAATTGTGCTGTCTAAAAGACAGAGGGGAATAACGCAAATGCTCAGTAACCTACCAGCCTTCAATAATGTGCCAGAGGGTAGCAATTTTTCATAGAATGAAGAGCTCGAGGATAAGGAGCCACCGTAAGGAGTTGAATGGACGGTAAGAAATCAGTTTGTCATGGAGAAGGTGACGGTAACAAGAGGCAAAAGACTTCCTGCAGAGTCGACGGGAGCCGGAAGATGTCTGAAGAAAAAATGACAGAGAACAGCCATGTAATGATGGAGCACTACAGAGAGGGAATCCAAGGTGTTCTCTTTGGTTGAGAAGCTCCCTTGAGCCTCAACACGAAAATGATGCCATAGAAGGCAAGTTGGAAATGTGTTTTCCTGACTTTGGGTCTGGAGAAGTGACTTGAGCTGCATGTGGTAGAGCAGCAGGATTGTTATGAACCGAGCATCTGCTTTCCTTTGGCTAGCCTACCCAGAAAGACAGGGGAGTTAGCTCAAATGGTAGAGCGCTTGCTTCGCATGTGAGAGGTAGTGGGATCGATACCCACATTCTCCAGAGACATTTTTGATAATAAATTGTGTGAAAGCGGCATGGGTCTTTGAGTACCTGTTCTCATTTCACTGCAGCTTTTCAACTGAGGGTGACCGTCTGGATTGTTTAAAAGCTATGATCCAAATGGGATTGCGCTAGACAGTTAAGGACGTAAACAGCTCTCTTAGCTTTTGAGAGAGAGAAGAATCAACGCAAGCTCGCTACACACATTTCGCCAAGCACTTGAACCTTTCAAATAACGGAAGGAAAATCCAGACAAAAAAAGTATAAAGCTTTCTCACTTCCATGAAATGAGGGGGAAGGGGCACAGCTTTGTCAGGAGAGAGGTACTTATTGTGCTGACAAGTCGGAACGGTATTTGGACTAAAATTTCATTAGAAGTCAGGAATGACCTCTCTACCTTGGTGGAAATGTGATTCTGGACTATGACTATTATGCAACTGAGGTCAAAAGGCAATTACATGACACATGCTTTCACCAAATACTCTCATGTGATCCTACTCCTGCCAAATGGACTAAAATATATAGTTTATTGTCTTTGGGATCCACTGCTGGCTATATTACCTTACGTGAACTTTCCTTTTTGCGTGTTGATCAGCCTGTTATATCCACAATATATATTTTGCCAAAAGCACACAAGTCTATGACAGCGCCTCCTGGCAGGCCCATCGTTTCAGTGAGGGGTTCTGTTCTGGAGCCTCTGTCAAACTTTATTGATGTTTTATTCAGCAGCTATCATCAATTTTTTGGATGCTTTTGATGGTGATATATCTAATTTGCATCTTGCCACTCTAGATATAGAATCTCTGTATACCAATATCCCTCAGGATGGAGCAATAGAGCTTGTGAGGAAAACCCATGACACGGGCTATTATAATTCCAACCGAGTTCTTAGTCGAGACGGCTAGGATAGCTCTTGCATGCAATGATTTTCGAAGGGTGCTTTTACCAACAATTTAAAGGCACAGCTATGGCCCCGGACCTTGGCTAATTTATATGTGGCTGAGTTCGAGGACCTTCACCTCACTACATTTCCTTTTTCAGGTTATGTTGATAATGCGTTATATAGATGACATCTTCATCCTTTGGGGAGGAGATGTTTCCAGGATTTTCCAATTCTTAGAATGGCTGAAGACCTGTGATATCACTCGAAAGTTCCAGATGCAGTTTGATTTTAATCAGGTACTCTTTTTGGATATCCTCATCATAAAGTAAGCCTCTGGGTCAACTACCACCATCTGTAGGAAACCCAGAGATTGGAATAAATGGTTAGGATATGATTTCAGAACACCAGTCTTAAGAGAAATTTAGCCACGTAGCAATTTCTACCCAATTGTGGGCATTGTACGGATGTAGAAGAGTTTGATAATCAAAGGACATGGCTCTGACGTTTCACAGAAGGAGGGTATCCCACGTACTGGGGTCTTGAACATTGAAGGTTTTGAAATAAAGACTCCTTTAATAAGTAGCATCAGTGGTGTGGCCTTGCCTTCCTCCACATTTTTGCAAGCCTCTTTAAAAAGGTAGGGGAGTTAGCTCACATGGTAGAGTGCTTGCTTTGCATGCAAGAGGTAGTGGGATCAATGCCCACATTCTTCCAGAGATTTTTTTCTGATAACAAGCTGTGTGAAAGCCTGATGGCTCCTTGACTACCTCTTCTCTTCTTTAGGCAGTTTTTGAACTGAGGTTAGGTTAGCCGCCTGGACTGTTTAAAAGCTGTGATCGAAATTGGAGTGCGCCAGTTAGTTAACGATGTAAACAGCTCGCTTCGCTTTTGCCAGAGAGAAGAATAAAAATGAGCGTGCTACATGCAGCTCGCCAAGCACTAGAACATTTCAAATAAAAGAAAGAAAATCCAATCAAAAAAAATAAAAAGCTGTCTCATTTCCATGAAATGAGGGGGAAGTGGAACAGCTTCCTTAGAAGAGAGGTACTTATTGTGCTGAGAAACCAGAACGTTATTTGGACTGAAGTGTCAATAGAGTTGAGGAATGACGTCTCTACAGACGTCCGGAGAGACCCTTTCTTCACAAGCTGTTGCGTTCTGCAGAGTATCTCTACAAAACGACCTTGACAAGGTAGAGGCAATGCAATGCAGGGTCATAGAAAAAGTGGATGGCCTGAGCTATAAGCCACAGATAGGGAAACCAGACGAGCCAAAATTGTGCTGTCTAAAAGACAGAGGGGAATAACGCAAATGCTCAGTAACCTACCAGCCTTCAATAATGTGCCAGAGGGTAGCAATTTTTCATAGAATGAAGAGCTCGAGGATAAGGAGCCACCGTATGGAGTTGAATGGACGGTAAGAAATCAGTTTGTCATGGAGAAGGTGACGGTAACAAGAGGCAAAAGACTTCCTGCAGAGTCGACGGGAGCTGGAAGATGTCTGA
This sequence comes from Ichthyophis bannanicus, assembly GCA_033557465.1. NCBI lineage: Eukaryota > Metazoa > Chordata > Amphibia > Gymnophiona > Ichthyophiidae > Ichthyophis > Ichthyophis bannanicus. Next base: position 1,459,441,672 of record CM066031.1, read on the forward strand.
AGAAAAAATGACAGAGAACAGCCATGTAATGATGGAGCACTACAGAGAGGGAATCCAAGGTGTTCTCTTGGGTTGAGAAGCTCTCTTGAGCCTCAACATGAAAATGATGCCATAGAAGGCAAGTTGGAAATGTGTTCTCCTGACTTTGGGTCTGGAGAAGTGACTTGAGCTGCATGTGGTAGAGCAGCAGGATTGTTATGAACCGAGCATCTGCTTTCCTTTGGCTAGCCTATCCAGAAAGGCAGGGGAATTAGCTCAAATGGTAGAGCACTTGCTTCGCATGTAAGAGGTAGTAGGATCGATACCCACATTCTCCAGAGACATTTTTGATAATAAATTGTGTGAAAGCGGCATGGGTCTTTGAGTACCTGTTCTCATTTCACTGCGGCTTTTCAACTGAGGGTGACTGTCTGGATTGTTTAAAAGCTATGATCCAAATGGGACTGCGCTAGACAGTTAAGGACGTAAACAGCTCTCTTAGCTTTTGAGAGAGAGAAGAATCAACGCAAGCTCGCTACACACATTTCGCCAAGCACTAGAACCTTTCAAATAACGGAAGTAAAATCCAGACAAAAAAAGTATAAAGCTTTCTCACTTCCATGAAATTTATTTATTTATTTATTTATTTACAGTTTCTTTTATACCGCTCTATTTGACATCAGTGCGGTTTACAATGAACATAAAACTACACGTCTCAAAAATTGATCTGTGCTTACAATGAACAGGACAATAAACTGGGTATACATTAAACAGGTTTCATGAACAGTGAAAACAGAGAACAGAGAACATGAGAACTATGTACAAAGCAACTATGTACAAAGCAACTAAATGCAGCTATATGTAGAGCTTAAATGAATCTAGGTAATTTCTTGATGAGAGGAGGTGCAAGGTGAGATTGCAGTTCTACGGATTAAGACTATGGAGTGCATGGGTTTAATGTGTTGGCCTGGGGTGTAGAGGTGGGTTGGTTTGGGAGGGTTTCTGAAACACCGTAGTGCTGCAAGAATAGGTGATGCTTCAGTGCCTTCCTGAACTGGGGGAGGTCACTGATGGTTCTGATGCCTGATGGTAGGGCGTTCCAACATGATGGTGCAAAGTAAGAGAAGGCTCTGGATCTAGTGACTTGAGAGCATTTCGTGATTGCCTTAGGTAGTACAAGAGAGTTGGAGGCAGTCGATCTCCTTGCTCGATTAGGGGGTGTAATTGCTATCAGGTTGGTGATAGTAGATGCGGAGTTGTTATTGATCGCTTTGTGAGTCATAGTTAGGATCTTGAAAGAGATCCTAGATTGTATAGGCAGCCAATGTAACTGTTTCAGTATTGGAGTGATGTGGGTTCTCTTGGAGGCTCCATAAAGGATTCTTGCAGCTGAATTCATTGCCAATTGTAAGGGGTTAATCGTGCTCTTTGGTAGGCCATGTAGGATCGCATTGGCGTAGTCCAGGTGAGGCATTATTAAGGCCTGAAAGACTGATCGAAAGTCGTCTGGTTCTAGCAGCTGACGCAGATGACGAAGGGTCCGGATTTTATGATAGACAGATTTCGCTATGTTGCTGATATGAGCCTTCATATTGAGTTGTTGATCGAGCGTAACCCCTAGGTATCTCACTGTAGTCTTGCAGAGGAGTTCAGCGTCACGCACCTTGATGGACGTTGGTGAGGTAAATGCAGGGTTTCTGGTCACGAAGAGGACTTCTGTCTTTTTAAAATTTATCTTAAGCATTTGTGCATTTAGCCAGTCTGTGACTGCGTCAAAGCACTTGATTAGTGGGGAGAGGTCCAGGAGTTCTGTCGAGAATGGCATATACATCAGGACATCATCGGCATAGACCAGGCAGTTGATGTTAAAAGAGTGGATGAGGTCACAGATAGGCTGCATATAAACGTTGAACAGTAAGGCGGAAAGGGAAGAGCCTTGTGGCACACCTTTAGTTTGAGGGAAGGGGTCAGAAGTTGAAGATTGTCAGACGGCTGCCTGGGTGAGAATCTTCACACTCTTGGCAAGTGCATATATCTATATGATTTGCAAGGTATTGTGGGCAATGTAGTTCATTCACACCAGACACAGCTGCTGACAATAATTTAGTTGTGCTCTTGGGTAAAGCCAATAAGATATTTATTTATGGGGTTATTTCTCCCAACACAGATATGCTTGGTAGCACATAAAATCAGGTAACTTGCTTTCAGTGTTAACTTGGAAAAACAAAGTCAAGATCAGGAAAACAACAAATGAAAAGCCACAAAGCAAGAAACAAACTGTTCTTTTCAGATTAACTTCTGATTACTTCCCACATAGATACAGAAGTGATTCTCTCCTAGCTCACAAGCAATTAGGTAAGGCTTAATTGCTAGCAGTTATCCAGCTGAAACCCCTTTAGCTGGCTTGCTTTCTACTGTGTGAGTCAAATCCTGCTTCAGGAGCTTTTCTGAGTAGATTAAAGAACAAATTTGTATTTCTTTGTGATGGTTGCTGTACTTTATAACAGAAAGTTACCAACGGAGTTTAGATAGAGAGCAGTCCATATAAATAGGATCTTCATCTGCTATTATTCCCCCTTGTTCAACAAGCATGGGTTCAATATCATGGATTGGCACAGATGAATCTCTCAATGGAGCATTTTCAGGAGAATACTTGTTTCCCTGCTGTCTTTCAAGGTTATAGCTAGGGCATAGATCAGTGTTCATACCTGAGCTTCCATTGCTGCTAGAGTTCCTCTCTATATAGCCTGGCCAGTATGTAGTCCAGTTCTTATGTCCAGCCTTCCAATCCAGATCCCTGGACACTGGATCTCTCTTCACATACCTTCAGGCACAGGTCTTAGGGTCCCTTCCACGTGCAGCCGTCTCCCTCACAGGTAGCGTCTGGAGATTCCTAGCTCTGCAGCACCATTCCTCTGGCTTTCCCCAGTCCAATGGTGTATGCTGGCCCTTGAAATGCCTCCCAGTATACGTACTGCTTTGGACTCTTCTAGACCTCTCAAAGGCTTTTCTCCTCTTTCTTCCAGAGGGTTTTCTTTTTCTCTCTGTCCGTCCGGTTTGGCTTCTGCCTCTGATGATCCTTCAGATGAAACTGGTGATCCTTCTCTGGATATCCAAGGTGATCATGAAGATGGTCATCTGTAGAATAAACTCTACTCTTATTCTGCCTGGATGAGTGCTTCTCCCTAACACAGCGCAGCTGTGCTGAATCAGGCCCTGCCCTTTGAGATGAGTGCTTAGGGATTACCTCATAGCCCTCCTGATTGAACACACGTTTCCCCACTTCAGCTCCTCTAATGGCTGTTGGAAACCTGGTGCATTCTGGGACTGGTAGTCTTTTATGGCAAAATTATATTTTCTCATTTCTACCAGAACTGACAGGTTGCTTGTTCAGAGTCACTTCACCTTTTCTATAGCCCCTTCCTGAGCTATGATAAGCTTCCTTATCACATACCCCCCTGCTTAAGTTATTACGGACTGGTGTAACTGGTGAAACTTCTTCTCTACAGTCCGTAATCCGGGAAAGGGCATCCGCATTCTTGTGTAACTTCCCAGCACGATGTTCAACTTGAAAATCAAATGCCTGTAAGGCCATGTACCAGCGTGTCAACCTGGCATTGTGGTTCTTCATTTGCTGCAACCACTTAAGTGGGGCATGGTCCGTGACCAACTGGAACTTTCTTCCTGTAAGGTAAAACCTTAACGCCTCCATTGACCACTTGATAGCTAAACATTCTTTTTCTATTGTGGAATACTTTTGTTCAGCCGGTGACAACTTCCTGCTCAGGTACATCACAGGATGCTCCTCCCCTTCGTGACACTGGGATAGAACCACTCCTAGCCCTACATCCGATGCATCCGTTTGAACCAGAAAGGGTTTCTTGAAGTCCACCCCTTTCAGTACCGGTCCTGTACACAATTTTCCTTTTAAGACTGAAAACGTTTTTTCAGCTTCAGGTGTCCACTTTAGCTGGTTTGGACAATTCTTCCGCAGCATATCCGTGAAAATCGCACTTTTCTCTGCGAATTGCGGTATAAATCTGCGGTAGTATCCAATAAGTCCTAAGAAACTTCTTAGTTGTTTCTTTGTTGTTGGAGGAGGAAAATTCCTGATGCTATCTACTTTACTCATTAGAGGTTTAATTTTTCCTCTCCCCACTAGGTGGCCCAGGTATTTTACCTCCCTATTTGCAAAGGCACACTTCTTCGGGTTTAAAGTGATTCCCGCTTGCTTCATGGAGCACAAGACTGCCCTGATCCTCTTTAGATGCTCCGCCCAGGTGTTACTATGGATTATGACATCATCCATATATGCAAAAGCATAATTTTGGTGGGGTCGAAGTACCTGATCCACTAACCTTTGGCAGGTAGCCGCTGCTCCATGCAGTCCGAAAGGCATCCTTTTGAACTGGAAAAGGCCAACGGGGGTGCTGAACGCAGTCTTCGGCTTCGACTCCCTGGTGAGAGGGATTTGCCAATATCCTTTTGTCATATCAAGGGTGGTTAAGTATTGAGCCTGTCCCAGCTGGTCCAACAGCTCTTCAATTCTTGGCATTGGATATGCATCAAAAACTGATATGGCGTTTACCTGCCGAAAGTCAATACAAAATCTTAAAGATCCATCAGGCTTCGGCACCAGGACTATGGGGCTATTCCAGGGACTCTTTGACTCCTCTATTACTCCCATGTCCAACATCTCCTGGACTTGTGCCACTACTTCCTGTCTCTTGGCTTCAGGCAAGCGGTATGGCCTTTGACGAACTAATTTCCCAGGTGGAGTTATTATTTCATGGGCAACCAAATGTGTCTCCCCAGGTATGGGTGTCAACACATCTGGGAATTCTTTAAGCAACTTCCTAATTTCTTCCTGTTGTACCACTGTCAGGTCCTCACCTATTTGGGGCTCTGATTTTTCTTTACAATCAGATACCTGGGGTCCCAAATCTTCCTCTTCATTCACCTCCCTCTCTCGGGCACAGGTGGCAGCTAGGCTTTTAACCCCTTTTATTTTATTTATTTATTTAACACTTATTTATATACCGCATCTTCCAGCGATCAGTTGCGGTGTACAATTAACAACAGTTAACAAAGCAGAGTTTGTTTTACATAGAACATTATAACTTTTTACATAGAACATCATAACTTGCACAAAGCAGGGTTTAAAAAACTAAGTGGGATATATCAACTAAACAGTGTGTGTAACCATTTAAACAAAAGAGCTGTCTCTACCGCATAGGCAGATCATAACAGTTGCAACTATATACAAGTAGGGTATCAGGGCATAGGAATGGAGTGTTTATTCGTTTAAGTTTTGTATGTTATCCTTTATAGCAGGGAGTATAAGCTTGATGTGGGCAGGTTCATGTTTAGCCTTTATCTAAGTTGAGTGGAGGGTTTTCCATGGTATTATAGTGTTTAGTGAATAGATACGTTTTCAATTTTTTTCTGAATTCCGTTATCTCTGTTAGTGATCGTAAGTCCTCTGGTAACGAATTCCAGACGGTTGGGGCTATGTGGGAAAAGGCTCTATTATTTGTTAATTTGTGAGTTTTTATAAATTCTTTTGGAATCTTTAGTTTATTTGATTGTCCTTTTCTATGAGTGGGCTTAGGTGGTTCTTTGCATATTAGATTACATAGTGTCTTTGGGGCCATGTCATTTAAGGCTTTGAATGTAGTTATTATTGTTTTGTATATTATCCTGCTTTGTATTGGTAACCAGTGAAGGGATGCTAGTATCGGTGTTATGTGTTGAAGTGAATTTATTTTTAATATAATTCTAGCTGTTGCATTTTGCGCAAGTTGGATTCTTTTGATGTTTTGTTTTGAAATGCCTATAAGTATTAAGTTGGCGAAATCGAAGTGGGGAGTTATGGTAGCCTGTGTTATATTGATAAAATCTTGTATAAATACAAGGGGGCGTAGTTGTTTGAGGATTTTAAGTTTGAAGTAGATTTTCTTTATGGTATTTCGAATGTGAGTTTCCATTGTAAGGTGTGTATCTAAAATGACACCTAGATATCTAATTTCATTTTTTATTTTAATTTCTTGGTTTTGTAGTGTTATGTGGGTTGGAGGAATAAATGATTGGTTTTTTGTTACGATTAAGACTTCGGTTTTAGCATGGTTTATATGGAGGTTTTGGGTTTTTAGCCAGATTGTAATTTCATTGTAGCAGTCTGATAGGAGTTGAATCGGTAGGTTAGGAATCGTAAAAGGTATGTACATCATAATATCATCCGCATAAAGGTGATATTGTACTCCAAATTTTTTTAAGATATTGCAGACCGGTTTTATATAGATATTGAAAAGTAGGACTGAAAGCGCTGAACCTTGTGGTAAACCTATTTCTTGTTTGTATGTGTTGGATGTTTGATTACCTATTCTTACATTTTGTGTTCTGTTATTTAAATATGAGGTGAACCATTTATGTACGGTAGAGTTTATGCCTAACTGTCTTAGGTTGTTGAGCATTATTGAGTGATGCACGCTATCAAAAGCTGCTGATATGTCAATGAAAAGGAGGATGAATGCCTGTTTATGATTGTTAATTCCTTTTAGGAGTGTATCTATTAATACTGTTAGAAGTGTTTCTACTCCATGGCGGGGCCGGAATCCATATTGTTGTTCATCGAGTGGGTAAGATAAGTCTATAAATTCCTGTGTCTGTAATTGCACTACCTTTTCAATTATTTTGGCCAAGAATGGTATGCTAGAGATGGGCCTGTATGATGTTGGAGATGTTTTATCTAGTTTGCAGTTCTTTAGAATTGGGCGTATTTGTGCATGTTTGAGCAGGGGTGGAAGGTATCCTTGGGTAAGTGAAGAGTTTTACTATTGTGAGAATATAGGATAGTAGAGTTGGTAGTGTGTTTTTTATCCATGATACTGGGCATGGATCTAAATACGAAGTTGTGGTATTTAGGCCGGAGATGATAGTTTTTAGTGACACTTTTGAAATGGGGTAAAATTCTGACCATTCATCTACAGATTGATGAGAGATGTTGATATTTTCTGAGGGCATAGCAGGTTTTTTTGATTTGTTTTGATAGTGATTAGCTAGGGTTTGTACTGAGATGTCTGTTATTTCGTTGCTAGAGGTTTGTGCGTTATTGGTTAGTTTTCTGACAATGGAAAATAGCTCTCTAGGTCTATTGTATGATTTTGCTAAGGTTGCTGCATAATAATTTTTCTTTGTGCTGTCTATTGTTTCCTTATATTTTGTTAGATAGTTATTATATATTTCCTTGTGTACAGACAGCTTGGATTTCCGCCATTTCATTTCAAGTTTTCTTAGTTCTTTTTTCATTTGTCTTAGTGTGTTATTAAACCATGGTGAACTATTTGTTTTGGTGTATGTGGTCTTTTTATTTGGTTGATTATTTTTAGCTGCATTATTGATAGTATCATTCCAGTTGTTAACAGCATCGTCCAAATTAGATGTTGATAAGAAGTGGGGGATTGTTGAATCAAGGAAGTCTGTTTCATTAAATATTTTGAATTTTGAAGTGGGGCCCCTTCTTAAGTAATTTTTGATGCTAGGGATGGGATATGTAAGATTTATTTTGATGATAGAATGATCAGACCAAGGCGTCTCTGTGCATTCAATGGAATTTGAGTTAACTAGCTTGAAGAGTATCTCAGGAAGAAGAACCAAATCTAGTGTTCCTCCTTTGATATGTGTTGCTGTTTTAATTATTTGATGGTACTCTATGTCTGCTATGGTGTCTAGGAATAGTTTAGAGTCTAGTGTTGGTAGTGACGGAAGGTTAAAATCGCCTAGCATGATTACAGGATTTTGTTCAGTAGATGAGCTGAGGAGTTCAATAAGAGAATCCAGGCCATCTGTTTTATGATCTGAGGGTCTATAAATTAAGCAAATTTTTATGAGACCGATTTTTATTAATAATGTGTCCAAGTTATTAGAGATATTTGATTGGATTGACTTGGCGTTTAATATTTTTTTTGTCATCATTAGAACTCCACCACCTTTTTTATTGGATCTATGTTTGTAAAATGTGTCATAGTTTTCTTTATCAAGTTGATTTAGATAGACAGTATCTGTTTCAGAAAGCCATGTCTCTGTGACGCATAAAATGTCTGGTTTTAAGTCAGTTATCAGATCATTAAATATGGGTAATTTATTTTTCATTGATCGTGCATTAATAAGGATGCATGATAGGGAGGATGGGTTGTTAGAACAGATTTTCTTGCCTGTTTGTTGTGGATTTGTTTGTTGTATGTGTATTAGTCTATGATAATTAATTTTTGGGTAGTTTTCATTAGTGTGTCCAATATGGCAGTCATTTCGGGTATGTGTGTGTATTATAGGTATAGTCATGTTATTTTTGCTGTTTAAACTTAGTGATAGGTCAATTATTGTTGTTGTTGTTAAGTGCCGTCGAGTCGGAGTCGACTCATGGCGACCCTCTGGATAGCTATCCTAAATTGTGTTCGGTCTTCAGTCAGGCGGCTCATTGTTGACAGACTGGTACCCGTAGCTGCTGTTATTGTAGCGATCCATCTCATTGCTGGCCTTCCTCTTTTGCGTTGACCTTCTATCTTTCCAAGCATGATGTCTTTCTCTAATGATCTCTCTCTTCGCATGATGTGTCCGAAGTATGAAAGTCGAAGTCTTGTCATCTGAGCTTCTAAAGAAAGCTTAGGTTTGATCTCCTCTAGTACCGACTGGTTTGTTCTTCGGGCAGTCCATGGTATACACAGTATTCGCCGCCAGCACCATAATTCAAAGGCATCAATTTTCTTCCTGTCTGTCTTTTTCACTGTCCAGCTTTCACATCCATATGATGTTATTGAAAATACCATGGCTTGAACAAGTCGAATCTTTGTATGGAGAGAGACATCTCTGCTCTTGAGAATCTTATCTAGGTCTTTCATAGCCATTCTGCCAAGAGCAATGCGTCGTCTGATTTCTTGACTGCTTGTTGCTTCTTTATTGATAGTTGATCCAAGTAGGTTAAAGTTGTTCACGATTTCAATTTCTTCTCCTTCAACGATGAACCTGTTGATTATGCCAGTTGTCATGATCTTTGTCTTCTTTACATTAAGGTGCAGGCCCATTTTGAGACTATGTTCTTTGATTGTGAGAAGCAAATGTTTCAGATCATCTTCACTTTCTGCCAGTAATGTGGTATCATCAGCATAGCGAAGGTGTATGATATATACAGGTGTATGATATTCGTATGAGCATGTTAGGGTGTAGCATTTTCTGTATTTGGCTCAGTGGTCTGTTGAATAGAGTCGTAATAATGTGGGTGTCTGTCAGCAGTGATAAAATCTGATAGAGTTAAGTGGCAATAGTGGTTGTAGTAATTCAAAGTGAGTTACTGACAACAGTAAGTCCAGAATAAGTTACTGACGACAGTAAATCCAATGTAAAATACTGACAACAGTAAAACCAAAGTGATTCACTAACAACACTAAATCAACAGTGAGTTACTGACAACAGTAAATTCAAAGTAAATTACTAACAACATTAAATCAGGGTGAGTTATTGGTAACAGTAATGAGTCTGTGAATTACTGACAACAGTAAAATAAAAGTGAATTACTGACAACAGTAAATTCTTGTAAATTACTGACAACAGTAAGTCAAAGTGAGTTATTGATAACAGTTATGAATCTGCAGTGCATTAATGTCAATAGATAATCTGAGTTGAGTTAGATAACAGTTAATCTGGATTGAGATACTGACAACAGTACTGATTCAGAGGTGGATCAGGGACAGCAGCAATAGATCTGATGTGAGTTAACAACAATACTGGATTGCTAATAATGCTAAACAATACTAAATTTAGGTAGGGTATTATCACGGCTTAAGTGTGATAATGTTAGCAATAGGATGGTCCTTTATAAGTAATACTGACTACTATAGTCCAGTAAAGCAGTATAATATAAATAATGCTTCTGTACAGATAGGATTTGATTGTTGGCAATAGCCTGTTATTCCGGTACCAGGGTGAAGAATTAAATCGTAATAATTAGTTTAGTCCAGCAATTTTAGCAGTTCAAGATAGGTCTGTTAAGAAATAAGAGTTATTTTGGTAGCATATTCTTGCTGCAATTTTTGGTGTGTCAGTTCGGTGGTTCCACGCGAGCTCAACCTTGAGGGAGCTCAGCGGTGCGGTGAAGAGGCTGTTGGTCTCTGCGATGTAGAACTGTTGCGTTTTCGTGAGGATTTGAGGATCCTTGACACGCCTTTGCCTAAGGGCCGTGCCAAAGGGCCCTCTTGCGCGGCCCTCTTGCGCGGCCCTCAGGCGCGGGCCCGCAAGGCGCGGGCGCGCTTGGCGCGCTCTCTATTTAAAGTAGAGAGTGGAGCCCCGATTGCGCGGTGGAGCTGTGTGACGCCGTGTGGAGGGTGGAGCCAGCGATCAGCACTCCGGTTCTCCTTCGAAGCTCTTTTGTGAAGCGGCAAGGCTTGCTCTTTTAGCCGCTGGTCACAGGCAGGCTGCAGGCTCGTTCTCCGCTGCAGGCTTCAGTCGGGTGGATGGTTTCAGCTCCTCCTGGAGCACAGTAGAAAAGGATCTCCCTCCTGGCGCGCTCTCTATTTAAAGTAGAGAGTGGAGCCCCGATTGGGCGGTGGAGCTGTGTGACGCTGTGTGGAGGGTGGAGCCAGCGATCAGCACTCCGGTTCTCCTTCGAAGCTCTTTTGTGAAGCGGCAAGGCTTGCTCTTTTAGCTGCTGGTCACAGGCAGGCTGCAGGCTCGTTCTCCGCTGCAGGCTTCAGTCGGGTGGATGGTTTCAGCTCCTCCTGGAGCACAGTAGAAAAGGATCTCCCTCCTGGCGCGCTCTCTATTTAAAGTAGAGAGTGGAGCCCCGATTGGGCGGTGGAGCTGTGTGACGCCGTGTGGAGGGTGGAGCCAGCGATCAGCACTCCGGTTCTCCTTCGAAGCTCTTTTGTGAAGCGGCAAGGCTTGCTCTTTTAACCGCTGGTCACAGGCAGGCTGCAGGCTCGTTCTCCACTGCAGGCTTCAGTCGGGTGGATGGTTTCAGCTCCTCCTGGAGCACAGTAGAAAAGGATCTCCCTCCTGGCGCGCTCTCTATTTAAAGTAGAGAGTGGAGCCCCGATTGGGCGGTGGAGCTGTGTGACGCCGTGTGGAGGGTGGAGCCAGCGATCAGCACTCCGGTTCTCCTTCGAAGCTCTTTTGTGAAGCGGCAAGGCTTGCTCTTTTAGCCGCTGGTCACAGGCAGGCTGCAGGCTCGTTCTCCGCTGCAGGCTTCAGTTGGGTGGATGGTTTCAGCTCCTCCTGGTTCCACGTTCAGAATTCTCCAGGGATGTGACCTCCTCCACAGGTGGAAAACCCAGCCTCTCACAGATCAATTGGGCAATTCTGTCTCCTGTCTTCACGTGATAATCATTCTGTCCAAAATTAAACAACAGAACTTTAATATTGCCCCTGTAATCGGGATCAATTACTCCCGCACCCACATCGATGAAATATTTAAGGGCTAATCCGGACCTTGGGGCTACTCTCCCATAGCATCCAATAGGTATTTCCACTTGGAGACCAGTGTCCACCAGGGCTCTCCCTTGGCTAGGTACAGTCACATTTTCTATGCTGCACAGGTCAAACCCAGCAGCTTGAGGGGTTGCCCGCTTAGGAGCTTGGGCCTTCTCTGTGACCCTATGGTACTTTAGGACGAATGTCTGCTTTGGGGTAGCTTGGTCTTCTGGACGCTTAACCATCTTTTTAGCTGGGGTCTGAGGACTTCCAAATAAAGGCCCGGGAGCTATTACCATTAAACCTTCTCCCTCCTTCTTTCCTAGTCCTTCCACTAGACCCTGCTTAAATCTTGGCCAGTCTCTTCCTAGAACCAAATCAAAGGGTAGCCTTGGCACCACTGCTAACAGAACTTCCTCTTGTTCCCCCAGGCACTTAACCTTTAGCCTATAGGTGGGATATGATGTTGCAGCACCATGAATGCATCTGATGTGAACTTGGCTTTCAGGGGTTCTAGGCACAAATCCTTCTTGGGCCTCTATCCTCTTCCAAAACCTTTTTGACATCATACTCTGGTCTGCCCCAGAGTCTAACAAAGCATTTATGGTAATTCCTTGCACATCAACCATCAAAAGAAATCCTTCTTTGGGCTGTTTTAAATCCAGACCCATTAAGCTAGTGTGTGACTGGCATCCCTTCTCTAAATGTCCCCATTTTCCACACTTGAAACATTTCTTTCTATTCCACTGTGTCATCTGGTTTGATACAGTACATTCATTTTCAGAAACATTTTTAATTATTTTCTTTTCTGATACAGCACATCTAGCCTCAGCACCAATCTTCAGAGGGCCACCCATTTTATGGCAAGCCTGCGTGGCTTCCAAGAATCTCTCTGCTAGCATGGTTGCCTCTCCAAGATTTTGGCAATTTTGCTGTATAAGGAAAGTGTGCAAATCTTTAGGCACAGCAGACATCAATTGTTCCAGCATAATAATGTCTAATAACATTTCTACCGTCTTTTGCTCAGGCTCCAACCATTTTACAGCTAAACCTCTGATTCTCTGACTCAGAGCCCTGGCTGTTTCACCCACTCTCAATGTAGTAGCTCTAAACATTCGCCTATACTCTGAAATAGACAACCCTAGGCGATCTCTAATAGCAGCCTTTACATCCTTATAATTCAACGCCTGGGCTGCTGGCATTGCTCTATAAGCTGCAAGCGCCTCTCCAGTTAATGAGGCTGCCAGCCTTACTGCCCACTGGGTCTCTGGCCATGCTAAAGCTTGTGCCACTCTTTCAGAAGACTCTAGAAAATCATCAACATTATCATCTGGAGTTAATTTCCCAAAACTTAATGCCCCAATCCCTTGATTGAGTTCCACACTGTCCACATGTGGTGTACCAGTATTTACTGCTGGTCTTGCATCTGTTCCACTTTGGTTCTTCAGCTCAACTAGGGCTTGCACCAGATCAAGCACTGGCCTCTGCTGGTCCATTAAGGCTCTCATAGCAGTGTCCTGAGCCTGCTGTGCTAGCTCCTGCTGCCTGCTGAACTGGGCTGCCATCCACTGAGCTAGTTCCTTTGAATCCATCTTGAACCCTGTAAGAAAATACAAAGAAAAAAAACACAGTGCACCACCTTCCAAACAGGTGTTTTTTTCTACACTCTTTGTTTTTTCAATTACCCCTGTGCCTTACTCCCATCCACCACTAGACATGCCTAGGTACTTTTTACCTTATGCCAGTGATGAATCCAGCTCTGCACAGGGTCTTTTCCTCCTGGGACAGCCACTTCTCCTCCAAAGTGCAGTTGAGGGAAAATCTTTTTTTTTCAGCTTTAAACTTGAACTTTAGTTGTAATCCTCAGCAAGTAATTCCCCTTTGTGCAAAAGCAATCCGAAAAACTACGCCATTTGTCAGACGGCTGCCTGGGTGAGAATCTTCACACTCTTGGCAAGTGCATATATCTATATGATTTGCAAGGTATTGTGGGCAATGTAGTTCATTCACACCAGACACAGCTGCTGACAATAATTTAGTTGTGCTCTTGGGTAAAGCCAATAAGATATTTATTTATGGGGTTATTTCTCCCAACACAGATATGCTTGGTAGCTCATAAAATCAGGTAACTTGCTTTCAGTGTTAACTTGGAAAAACAAAGTCAAAATCAGGAAAACAACAAATGAAAAGCCAGAAAGCAAGAAACCAAACTGTTCTTTTCAGATTAACTTCTGATTACTTCCCACATAGATACAGAAGTGATTCTCTCCTAGCTCAGAAGCAATTAGGTAAGGCTTAATTGCTAGCAGTTATCCAGCTGAAACCCCTTTAGCTGGCTTGCTTTCTACTGTGTGAGTCAAATCCTGCTTCAGGAGCTTTTCTGAGTAGATTAAAGAACAAATTTGTATTTCTTTGTGATGGTTGCTGTACTTTATAACAGAAAGTTACCAACGGAGTTTAGATAGAGAGCAGTCAATATAAATAGGATCTTCATCTGCTATTATTCCCCCTTGTTCAACAAGCATGGGTTCAATATCATGGATTGGCACAGATGAATCTCTCAATGGAGCATTTTCAGGAGAATACTTGTTTCCCTGCTGTCTTTCAAGGTTATAGCTAGGGCATAGATCAGTGTTCATACCTGAGCTTCCATTGCTGCTAGAGTTCCTCTCTATATAGCCTGGCCAGTATGTAGTCCAGTTCTTATGTCCAGCCTTCCAATCCAGATCCATGGACACTGGATCTCTCTTCACATACCTTCTGGCACAGGTCTTAGGGTCCCTTCCACGTGCAGCCGTCTCCCTCACAGGTAGCGTCTGGAGATTCCTAGCTCTGCAGCACCATTCCTCTGGCTTTCCCCAGTCCAATGGTGTATGCTGGCCCTTGAAATGCCTCCCAGTATACGTACTGCTTTGGACTCTTCTAGACCTCTCAAAGGCTTTTCTCCTCTTTCTTCCAGAGGGTTTCTTTTTCTCTCTGTCCGTCCGGTTTGGCTTCTGCCTCTGATGATCCTTCAGATGAAACTGGTGATCCTTCTCTGGATATCCAAGGTGATCATGAAGATGGTCATCTGTAGAATAAACTCTACTCTTATTCTGCCTGGATGAGTGCTCCTCCCTAACACAGTGCAGCTGTGCTGAATCAGGCCCTGCCCTTTGAGATGAGTGCTTAGGGATTACCTCATAGCCCTCCTGATTGAACACACGTTTCCCCACTTCAGCTCCTCTAATGGCTGTTGGAAACCTGGTGCATTTTGGGACTGGTAGTCTTTTATGGCAAAATTCTGTTTTCTCATTTCTACCAGCACTGACAGGTTGCTTGTTCAGAGACACTTCACCTTTTCTATAGCCCCTTCCTGAGCTATGATAAGCCTCCTTATCACAAGATCCAGAATGAACATGTTGCCAACGGTCTCTGAGGTATGAAGAGCACCAAGACAGGGCTGATCCATGAACTCCCTTCTCTCTAAGACGTGACAGGAGTACTTCATGATCGACAGTGTCAAACGCAGCGGCAATGTCCATGAAGATTAAAGCAAAACCTTGTCTGACGTTGTCTAGGCCTATGGTTAGAGCATTAAACAGGGATGTCAGTAGAGTTTCCACACCATGTGATTCACGAAATCCATTCTGACATGGGTGCAAGGGTGCATTGGAATCTAAATAATCTTGTAGTTGACGTTGGGTAATCTTTTCGATGATTTTCGAAAGGAGAGGAATGCTGGAGATGGGTCTGTAGGATTCCATCAAGGAGGGGTCCAACCTGCTGTTTTTTAGGAGAGGTCTGATGGAGGTCTGCTTCAGAGTGTGAGGGAAGGTCCCAGTAGAGAACGATACATCTATCATTTTAGCTAGAAATGGGCTGAGATCCGCCCGTAGTGACTTTATCCAGGAAGCTGGACAGGGGTCGGAAGGTGATGTTGTGGAGTTTATTTTTAAGATGGTGTCTTGAATGACTCTGTCATTTGGGATGGAGAAGGATGAAAGAGTGTGTTGAGTCTCACCTGAGATTTGGCTAGGTGAGGGTAGAGGGACAGTGTAGGGAGTGTTGGCTGAAGTAGGGGGCTTAGAGGTTGGAGCGAGCTGATTAATTTTGCTTCGTAATAGTTGGCATATTCCTGAGGGTCTAGGTGGGGCAGTGCAACCTGAGAAGGTTCCTTTGCTAAGGTTTTCACAATGTGGAAGAGCTCGTGAGGTTTGTTGAGGGAGCGCTGTAGTCTGCCTGCGTAGTATTGTTTCATACTGGAAGATACGGATGAGCGATGTCTTGTTAATTGTGCTTTGAATGCATCATGATTTTCGGCTGTTCTTGATCGTCGCCACCGTCTTTCTAGTTGTCTGAGGAGGAGGAGTGATTTTCGTAGCTCTGGGGAGTACCATGGTGCATTCTTTTTCTAATGAAGTGCCTTGATTGAGGTAGGAGAGTGGATCACCTACCAAGGCTTTTTTCAGGAGGGCAAAGTAAGTTCTGGGTCCTCTTTAGGATGTCCTCTCTGTTAAAAGGGTGAAAGCGTCTAAAGTGTTCTGGGGAGGGTGTATCTACTGGTAATGTCTTGGAAGATCTGGAACATATTGGCATCTGGAACAGTATCAGGAGATGATCAGACCATGGTACTGAGATTGAATTTAGGTAGGAATTGTGCCAATGAGTAAGAGCTGATTGTGGTGCAAAGATAAGATCCAGTGTGTTACCTTTTGTATGAGTAGGAGTGTCGACCAACTGAACATAGCCTAGTTCACTGAGAGCATCAATAAAGGCACTGGTGTGGCTGTCTTGAATGGTTGGGAGGTTAAGGTCGCCTAATACCCAGTTTGGGGTGTGTGGGTTCGTAGAGTTGCAGGCAAGATCAATGATTGTGGCTAAATCGTCTGGTGAAGAGGATGGTGCTCTATAAAGTAAATTGATAGTGACCTGCTTATTTGTGATGGTCACAGAGTCAAGGGTCGAAGTGCTGTTTGAGGCTACAAGCTGGAACCTAAGGTCAGATTTAGATAAGATGAGTACCCCTCCACCGCGGTCGTCGGTTCTGTGACATGAGTGAACTATGAAGTTGGGAGGAACAATCTGGTGGAGGAGCACAGAGTCAGAGGCAGATAGCCAGGTCTCAGTGACACATAAGACATCGAGGTTATGGGCTGAGAGAATATCTGTTAATGCTGGCCATTTTTTCCGTATTGATCGAGCATTTATTAGTGCGCATTTGAGGTTAGAGGGATAGAGAGGCTGTGCGCTCTGAGGAGGGTTGTGCTGCTGTAGGGCAACATAAATCACATGTGGACCAGGTGGGCGCCATGGTGGTTCAGTTTGATGGTTGGGGAGGCCAAAGGGTCTTTTCCATGGTCTATGAAGGATTGGAATAGCATTGTGGGGTGAAGTAAAGGCTAGGGTGTCATAAGTTAAAGCTATTAACATATAACAGAGAGAGAGGGTAAAGGGGTATGAGGTTGCACAATATGGTAGCATGGTGAAGGTAAAGAGTGAGCTAGTGTAATGGTACTAGGTAGTATCTGTGCGCACTAGGAAGTGTTTGAAATATGTATCTAAACAAAAAGGCAGGATAAGTGATCAATTAATTGAAATAGCTAGAGCAAGACTGGAATAGTATCTATTCAGTATAAACTATTAAACAGGATGCATAGCATTAGGAGACAAAGTATCTAGAGATAGTATACAATGTTGCCAGGTTACTGACTGACTCTAGAATTATCCTCTAGTGAGGGCTTGCATAAGTATACGGCATGCATTACAATGACAAACCTGGTACAGCATTATATGTGGGCTCCGTTTTGAATTGCATGTTGTGCCCCGCCTAAGGGCCACGCCAAAGGGCCCTCTGGCGCGGGCCCGACAGGCGCGGGCCCGCCTGTCGGCGGTTTGAAATTAATGGAGCTGCTGCTCCCCTCCCACAGCCCCGATTGGGCCGGAGGCAGGCAGATGATCTGGCCCCTCTCACAGGGAGTCCGACGGTGGAGTCCTTCCCGCCGTCGGCGGTTTGAAATTAATGGAGCTGCTGCTCCCCTCCCACAGCCCCGATTGGGCCGGAGGCAGGCAGATGATCTGGCCCCTCTCACAGGGAGTCCGACGGTGGAGTCCTTCCCGCCGTCGGCGGTTTGAAATTAATGGAGCTGCTGCTCCCCTCCCACAGCCCCGATTGGGCCGGAGGCAGGCAGATGATCTGGCCCCTCTCACAGGGAGTCCGACGGTGGAGTCCTTCCCGCCGTCGGCGGTTTGAAATTAATGGAGCTGCTGCTCCCCTCCCACAGCCCCGATTGGGCCGGAGGCAGGCAGATGATCTGGCCCCTCTCACAGGGAGTCCGACGGTGGAGTCCTTCCCAAAATGAGGGGGAAGGGGCACAGCTTTGTCAGGAGAGAGGTACTTATTGTGCTGACAAGTCGGAACGATATTTGGACTGAAATTTCATTAGAAGTCAGGAATGACCTCTCTACGAGGGTCAGCCCAATACGGCGTGCGGAGCTATGTGCAGAGATTCATTGCGTGGCTTCATTTGCATAATATGCCTCATTTGCATAAATATTTGCATAACATTAACATGCACTTTTAGTAAACATGCCCCTTATTGAGTGTCTGGAAAAAGAAAGAGTTACAGATTTCTACATTACTATATTGCAGTGAGAACCGCCAGGACCATTAGAAAGCACTATAAAGATTGACCATTTAGAACCCATAGCAAATGCACCGTATCATAGCAGCACTACCAGGACTCACAAAGCACCAAACCCTACCTATCAAAAGGAAACACTGTAAATATTAAACCAATACATCTCAGAGAATACCAATACATCTCACTGGGGGAAAGAGAACACTTGGGATTGTCACATAGAAACTATATGAACAGAATACCTCAGCTCGTTTATTTATTTATTTATTTTATTTATTTAGCTGCATTTATATCCCGCTTTTCACAGGGTCAAAGCGGTTGGGAGATATATTTAACACGAGAGGATTTGAGACACATACATGTTTTGTTTTGTTTATACATGCAAAACATAGACCATCAGCAAACAATGAACAAGGGATCACAATTTAGAAATAGGAAGATAATATTGAAATTGGGAATCCCAAAAGCCAAACATGAAATATACAACACTGGAGAAATAAAACTTTAAATTAATTTCCTCTTGCACTTATCAAAAACGCAAAGATGTTAGCGATACACATTTCCCAGACCTGAGATATTCCAGTTAATAAATTCAAAATAAAAAGTATTTTTCTACCTTTTGTTTGGCCATTTTATTTTTCAGTTGTAATTGCTCCAGTCACTTCCTTCTGGTTTGTTCATGTCTTCTGCGAGCTGTCCATTTGTGCTTTCTTCTATTTTAGATGTTTTCCATTCTGTCTCTATATCTGTTTTAACATACTGATTGTTTCCCTTTTGCTTTTTCCCCCATTTCTTTCCTTATTCCTTTATCATCCACTCAAATTTCACCCTTCCATTTTCAATCCCCACTTACTCTCCCAATACCCAGTCCATCGTAGATTTTTCTTCCCTCCCACACAAAATATCTTTTCCCCTCTCCATTCTCTTTCCCCATCCCCATCCTCATCCCCACCCCCTTCGAGTCCTCCCCCAAATCAGCTCCCTTTTAGTTCTAGACCCACCAAGCATCCTCTCCTTTCTAGTCCCATTCTCCCATGCCCCACATCAGCCCATTTCCAGTCCTAGCCCCCCCATATCCAGTCCCATTCCAGCCCCCCATCAGCCCATTTGTACTCCAAGCTCCCCCATCAGCTAATTTCCAATCCTAGCCGCCCATTTCCAGCTCTATTCCAGCTCCCATCAGCCCACTTCCAGTCTTATTCCAGCCCATCACCCATTTGCAGTCCAAGCTCCCCCTTCAGCCCATTTACAGTCCTATTCCAGCCCCTCATCAGCCCATTTCCAATCCTAGCCCTCCCATCACAGCCCATTTCCAGTCCTAGCCCCCCATCACAGCCCATTTCCAGTCCAGGTTTCCCTCATCACAACCTATTTTCAGTCCTAGCCCCCCCCCCCCCCGCATCACAGCCCATTTCCAGTCCTAGCCCCCCAGCAACATAGCCCATTTCCAGTCTTAGTCCCCCCATCACAGCCTGATTCCAGTCCTAGCCCCCCCATCACAGCCCATTTCCAGTCCACGTTTCTCCCATCACAGCCTGATTCCAGTCCTTGCCCCCCCATCACAGCCCATTTCCAGTCCACGTTTCCTCCCATCACAGCCTGATTCCAGTCTTAGCCCCCCTCCCATCACAGCCTATTTCCAGTCCTAGCCCCCCACCTTCATAGCCCATTTCCAGTCTTAGTCCTCCCATCACAGCCTGATTCCAGTCCCCCCATTACAGCCTATTTCCAGTCCTAGCCCCCCACCACCACTGCCTGATTCCAATCCTAGCTCCCCCTACCATCAGAGCCTATTTCCAGTCCTAGCCCCCCACCACCACAGTGTGAGTTCAGTCCTATCCCCCCATCAACACAGCCTGATTTCAGTCCTAGTACCCATCATGCCTGATTCCAGTCCTAGCCCCACTCACAGCCCTAGCCCCCCATCAGAGCATATTTCCAGTCCTAGCTCCTCCCATCAAGCCTGATTCCAGTCCTAGCCCCCATCATGCCTGATTACAGTCCTAGCCCCCCATCATAGCCCTAGCCCCCCATCAAACCTTATTCCAGTCCTAGCCCCCCCATCATGCCTGATTCCAGTCCTAGCCCCCCATCACAGCCCTAGTCCCCCCATCATGCCTGATTCCAGTCCTAACCCCATCACAGCCCTAGCCCCCCCATCAGAGCCTATTTCCAGTCCTAGCCCCCCATCAAGCCTGATTCCAGTCCTAGCCCCCGTCATGCCTGATTCCTGTCCTAGCCCCGCATCACAGCCCTAGCCCATCAAGCCTGATTCCAGTCCTAGCCCCCATCATGCCTGATTCCAGTCCTAGCCCCCCATCACAGCCCTAGCCCCCCATCAAGACTGATTCCAGTCCTAGCCCCCCATCATGCCTGATTCCAGTCCTAGCCCCCCCCCCCCCCCATCAAGCCTGATTCCAGTCCTAGAACCCTCCCTCCGAAGAGCCCCATGGCCATCTAAGGAGCTGCAGAGGGAGCCGGGGAAGCCCGCATGAGGCCTTGGCTCCCTCTGCTCAGCCACCAGCATGAGGAGTCTTTTCCCTCATGCTGGCGGCTGTATCTATGGAGGAAGAGTCCATAAATTATATATTATTAAGATAGACATGGGGTATGCAGCATGGGATCTTGCTACCTTTTGGGTCATGCCAGGTACTTGTGATCAATATTTGTCACTGTTGGAAACAGCATACTGCCACTTGACAGACCTTTGGTCTGTTCCAGTATGACAATTTCTTAAGATCTTATGAATATATGAACATAAGAACATAAGATATGCCATACTGGGTAAGACCAAGATCCATCAAGCCCAGTATCCTGTTTCCAACAGTGGCCAATCTAGGTCATATGTACCTAGCAGTTTCCCCAAAAGACACAGGTTCCACAATACTTATATTGGGTCAAGCATTGATATCCTGGATCCCTTTTTAATAATGGTTTATGGTCCTTTCCTCCAGGAACTTGTCCAAACCTTTTTTAAACCCAGCTACACTAACGGCCTTTACTACATCCTCCGGTAACAAATTCCAGAGTTTGATTATACGTTGAGTGAAAAAATATTTTCTCTTATTTGTCTTAAATAGTTTACCCTGTAGCTTCATTGCATGTCTACTAGTCTTTCTATATTCTGATAACGTAAACAATCGATCTACGTGTACCAGTTCCATGCCATTCATTAATTTATAGACCTCTATCATATCTCCCCTCAGCCTTTTCCAGGTTAAAGAGCCCTAACCTTTTTAGCCTTTCTTCATAGGGGTATCCTTCCATCCCCTTTACCATTTTGGTGGCTCTTCTCTGTACCTTTTCTAATAACGCTATATCCTTTTTAAGATACGGCGACCAGAATTGCACACAATATTCAAGGTGCGGTCACACCATGGAACGATACAGAGGCATTATAATATCCTTTGTTTTATTTTCCATTCCTTTCCTTATGATATCGAGCATTCTATTTGCTCTCTTGGCTGCTGCTGCACACTGGGCGGAGGGTTTTAGCGTATATATGAATATGAATATACATGGCTTTAGAATTTCAGGCCAACATAGATTTAGCAGACGCAAGTCTTACCTTATCAATCTGTAAGATTTTTTTGAATGGGATAATAAACATGTGGATAAGGGTTAGCCAGTTGATATGGTGTATCTGGATTTTTAGAAGGAATTTGTTAACAACCCTCTTGAGAGACTCCTAAAGAAATTAAAAAGTCAAGGGATAGAAGGCAATATCTTATCGTCAATTCAGAACTGGTTAAAAGATATAAAACAGAGAATAGGCCTAAATAATAAATTTTCTCAGTTGAGAAAGGTGAATAATGGAGTACCTTAGGAAACTGCATTGGGACCAATGCTTTTTATTGCCTCCATTGCAGGCTAATTTATCTTGATCTTCCGGGGTAGAAGCAGGCAATATTCAAACAACTGGGAGCAGGGAGCAGAGAGGCCAGTGAGTCAGAAGGTATCCCTGCATGAGGCGCATGTGTGCCCTGGCCCAAGGTAGTAGTTCCAGAGTTGATGTCATTCACCCCAGGAGCTGCAGGTAGTCTCAGCCCCGGAAGTTGCCTGAGATCCCAGATAGTCCAAGTCCTGGTAGGGAACTAGGCTGCTCTTTATCACCCATCCCAGCTTCTCCAATCACCAGATCATTTGAGTTGTGACTGCTTGGACTTCTTCATGGAATCAGATTGAATAAGCCAGCCATCTAGATAGGACTGAATCAATATTCCTTGTTTGTGCAGGAAGGTGCGACGCACCACGGTCAGGGCAAAAGGCAAGGCATGAAACTGAAAATGGCAGACCAGGACACAAAAGCAGAAGAACCACTGATGTTGCTTCCAGATCAGAATATGGAAGTATGCTTTGGAAAGGTCCAGGAATATTAGAAACTCTCCTTGCTGGATTGATACAGTGTCTGACCTGTCTGACCTGAGGGTCTCCATGTGGAAGTGGAGCACTCTCAGCTTAGCATTGATTGCCTTCAGATCTAGAATGGATAAGAAGGATCTGTCCTTTTTGGGCACCATGAAGTAATGGGAATTCTGCCCTTGACCTGGTTTCGCGAAGGGCATGGGAATGATAGCCTGAAACAGTAGGAGGTGCTGAAGAGTTTCCTTCACTGACATTCTCTTGTTTAAGGAGCTGCAAGTAGATGACACAAAGGTGGCCTAAAGAGGCTCTGCAAACTCCAGTGCAGGTCTTTCCCAAAGAGCATCTTGCTCTTAAAGGGGAGTTTGCTCAGCCACAGCTTGGTCGGGGCATCAGCAGACCAATCACAGAGCCAAAGCCACCTTCAATGTAACATAACATAGTAACATAGTATATGATGGCAGATAAAGACCAGTATAGTCCATCTAGTCTGCTCAGTAAGGTGGCTAGAGTGGTTGAAACTACAGCTCTGTGCAGGTCACCCCCCTCTATTAAAAGATATTTAAGTTTGCTGTGATTTTATCCTCTTGCTATAAAGGAATTCACTGTGTCTGTCCCATGACATTTTGAATTCCATCACTGTATTTGCCCCCACCACCTCTGTCGGGAGGGCATTCCAAGCATCCACCACCCTTTCAGTGAAAAAGTATTTTCTGATGTTGCTTTTAAGTTTATCACCTTAGAGCTTCATCGTATGCCCTCTAGTTTTAAAGCTTCCCCTTTTTTGAAAAACATTTGCTTGTTCATTGATACCCTTTAACTATTTAAAGGTCTGTATCATGTCCCTCCTTTCCTCTAGGGCAGGGGTCACCAACCTGCGGCCCGCGAGGTCCCTTGGTGCGGCCCGCGAGGCTCTACCCCGGTGCGGCCCGCCAAGGATGCTGCTGAAAGTACCGGCAAATTCATCGACTCCTTCTTCTGCAGCCGCGGCTCCCTGCCTCTTAGGGAACCGCGGCTGTGCTTGTAAAATCATCGCGGAGCCCTTCCTGTCTTGACAGGCTCCGTGCAGCATTGTCCCGCCTCCAAAGGAAGTGGTAAACAACTTCCTTTAGAGGCGGGACAATGCTGCACGGAGCCCGTCAAGACAGGAAGGGCTCCGCGATGATTTTACAAGCACAGCCGCGGTTCCCTAAGAGGCAGGGAGCCGCGGCTGCAGAAAAAGGAAGGGAGCTGACATGGAATAAAAGTACAGGTATGAGCAGTTTTTTTTTTCGCGGGGGGGGGGGGGGGGTGTGCGGCCCGCGAATCTGCCGGTAGTCGGCTGTGCGGCCCGCGGCCCTCTGGAGGTTGGTGACCCCTGCTCTAGGGTATACATATTTAGGTCTTCAAGTCTCTTCTCATAGGTCTTAATGCAAAGAATTAGACCATTCTCCCAGTGTTTTTAGATCTTTCCTCATGTTGTCCAATCCCTCTGAAGTGTCCCTTCTGTTGCAAATTGTCATGTCATTTGCAAAAAGGCAGACTTTTCCATTCAGTCCTTCGACACTATCATTCACAAATACATTAAATAGTACTGGTCCTAGGACTAGTCCCTGAGGCACACCACTATGCACTTTCCTTTCTTCTGAGTGAGTTCAGTGTACCACCACCTTCTGTCATCTGTCAGTCAACCAATTTCTGATCCAGTTCACCACCTTGGGACCTATCCCAGGTTGTTCAGCTTATTGATAAGCCTCCTATGAAGAACAGTATCAAAGGCTTTGCTGGAATCCCGGTAGAATGCATCCATCGCATGCCCTTGATCTAGTTCTCTGGTCATCCAGTCAAAGAACTCAATCAAATTTGTCTGGCATGATCGATCTTCCTCTGGTGAAACCATGTTGCCTCGGATCCTGCAAGCCATAGAAAGTGCACTATTCTTTCTTTAAGAGTGCCTCCATTACTTTTCCCACCACAGTGGTAAGGCTTACCTGCTTATAGTTTGCCACCTCTTCTCTATTACCACTTTTGTGAAGAGATAGAACATCAGCCCTTCTCCAGTCCTACGGAACTTCTCCAGTCTCCAAGGATCTATTAAAAACATCCTTTAAAGGCCCTGCCAGAACCTCTCTGAGCTCCTTTGGTATCCTGGGATGCATCTCATCCAATCCCATAGTCTTGTCCACTTTCAGTTTTGCAAGCTGTTCAAAAAAATCATCTTCTGTGAATGGTGTGGTATCTACTCCCTTCCCATTTGTATGTTTGTCAATCTTGTATGGTCCTTCTCCAGGATTTTCTTTCGTGAATACAGAACTGTTTAGCATTTTTGCTTTTTCAATGTTACTTTCCACAAATCCATCCTTGGCACTTTTGAGTCTAGTAATTTCACTTCTGATCTTCCTCTTCTCCCGAATATACCTGGAAAAAGTTTTGTCTCCACTCTTCACATCTTTAGCCACCTTTTCTTCCACCTTTGCCTTTGCTATCCTTATTTCTCTCTTTGTCTCTTTTAGCTTTATCCTGTATTCTTTTTTATGTTTCTCTTTTTGTGATGTTCTGAATTTAGTGAAAGCTGCGGTTTTTTGCCTTTATTTGTGCAGCAACTTCTTTGGTGACCCATATAGGTTTCCTTTTCCTCTTATTTACTTTCCTTACATATATGTCCATTGCCCCTTTTATTGTCTCTTTAAGTTTAGCCCACGGCAATTCCACTTCCCTTAACTCTTCCCACCCTGCCAATTTCTCCTTCAGGAACTTTTCCATTTTTCTGAAGTCAGCATTTTTGAAGTCTAGGGGCTATGTTTACTAAACCATCTTAATGTGCGCTCTGTGACGTTATCGTGCGATAAGATACCTTATCACGTGATAATGGCGCTTTATCACGTGTTAAGGTACCATAGCGCGCGATAACGTGCGCAGTGGCGCAAACGAGCGCTGAAGGCGGAGAAAGGCTCCCGGAGGGCGGAGGAAGGCTCCCCAGGGGCGGAGAGAAGGGGTCAATAGGTGGAGAGTGGGAGGGGAGAGGCTCCCCGCACACTAACGCTGTGAAATCCGAGGCTGAAAACTAACGCCAGTGAAACCCTGCAATGGCGTTAGAGCTGATTTAAAGGGAAGAGAAACCATTTCTGTCAGCAATGTACAGCAAAACCAGGGAAACCTACAAAAAAGTGATAAGTGTGATACATGTGCACGGAACAAAAGGACAAATAAACAGTGAAAATGACCAGAAGTAAATGGAAAAATAAAATAACCAAGCTGGGCAATAGTGATCTCAATGGGAAACATCAAAAAACACCCCCAAGAAGGCACCAAAAAAAGGATATGAATGCTGGAAGGGTCCATGCTCCGTCCCCATACAAGGTGAATGAGCCCACAGTGAAATTGCGCTGTGCAGGGTTTTCCTCTCCATCAGACAGGTTTCCTATGGCATGCACATGTGCGGCAACAGCAGGGCGGGCATGTCGGAATGGCCAACTGGACAGATGCTTGGAAATGGGATACAGAGGGCTGCAGGCGGCACATGCTGTGGTGCAGCTGGGGCACGGTGTGGACTAGGCAGATGCCTAGATGGCACTTAGGAATGCTGAAACTGTACAGCAGCCAGACAGCAACTGATGAGGGCCCAACATGTGCACGAGTGTGTTTATCACAGTGTCACAGGGGATAGTACCCAGCAGGTACCTCCAAGGGCACAGAACTTTGGCAGGCGGTATTCGGGGGGAAGTGTGGACGTCTATGCAGGCACCCCTACCCCAGAACACGCATCATAGGCAGCCGCCTACCTGCACACTGGATGGCCTGAGACTGCGCACCACCAGCACCACCAGCAGAAGGGCATGTCAGCATGTTGGCAGAGGTGTACTGGTGGTGGAGGGGGGCAGTGGCAGCTGCCCAGAGCAGACCATGGCCTAGCCCTGTGTAGGTGGGTGCCATGCACTGCAACAGACAGGCCCTGCCGGACGAACAGTCATGGTATCCCCAGGGAGTGCACTGTCTCTGTGGCAACATGGTGGTGCAGTGCACACAGCCAGTGTGTTCAGAGGCAAAAAGTCACAGGTTCAAGTCCCAGCTGTGGTTCCTGCCAACCCAGTCCCTATATTTTACCCACCACTAAAACGTGCTAATACAGACAGAACCTTTAATGCAGATGACATAAACATGCCCAAAACACCTACATTTTACCCTACAGAGCACAGACACCATAAACAGGCGCATTACCTAGAGCAGAGTCCCCCAAATGCAGTCCTGGAGGGCCAAACACCATTCAGGTTCCATGCTGCCTCTAATAAAGATGCCTGTGCTGCATTTCTATGCGCCGCCCCCATGGTATGCAGATGTATCTCATGCATATTCATGAGGGACAGCATGAAAACCCGAACAGTGTTTGGCACACCAGGATTGGAGTTGGGAACCTCTGCCGTAAAGCAGCAGCAAACAGGGGCAGACACACCCGCACCCACAGGCTCCATTATCCAATGCCTCCTGGAGAGGCAGGACATTGGGCCCTGTGTGCATCTCCCAATACTAGCACTTGCATACCTTACTTCCACCCTAAACCCGGGAATACGGTACACAGCTATCAAAAGGTTGCTATGATTACTGGCAGATAGCAATTCTGAAGTTAAGTACACTTTTCTGATTGAGCTGCATCATGGCAACCTTTCTGATGTCTGTGGAGTGTGCTACAGGTCTTGTGTCTGATAGTGTTTACCACCCTGGGGAGTGACCCCAACAGTATTGCATACCATAGCCATGCCTGCACTGTGCCCAGGACTGGAGCGGTGACCAGGGCTGCCAAACACCTCTATAGTTGTACAATGCTGGCATAGGTGTGGGAGTGTGTGTCTGTCTATCCAGTGTGTGGTGGCTGCAAACACCCTCCACAGCCCACACTGCCAGCACTGTTGCCAGTATTGGCCTGCCAATGTGCATAATGAGGAGCAAGGTACCACGGGTATAGCCCGGACAGGGTGGCCTGGCCAGGATGCATCTGCACAGGGCAATGGCTGGGACATTGTAGTGCCTGGCCACCACCTGCACAGACAGGGTGGCCACAGCATGTCCTGCTGGGAGATCACTCTCACCCTGACTGAGCAGTGACCACGGCATGGCTAGGTTCTCCCATAGTGCTCTATAATATTTCTCTCATGTGATATTTATGGGTTCCCTTTTGGGGCCCAATCACTGACCTATCTGCTTGGTGTGTATGCTAACATCCCAGTTCTGGGTGTATGCATCTCCTCCAGGAACATGCACTATGGACTAGCTAGCAGACTGTCTGCAGCTAGTATGTGCTGTGCTGGAACACCTTGCAGGGTGCAGTGGCTGGAGGCTTGCTTCAGAAGAATATCAGATAGTGGTGGGGTGCAGCTGAGCATTTCCGGGCCTAATGTCTGTCTGCTATTGCTTTATAGATGTGTACAGAGCTGCACTGACTGCCCTGTAGGGTGTCTGTTCCCCAGCAGGACTGCGGTTGATGGTCCCCTCTACTGCTGCCATTGCAGGGAGGTAAAATGTGGATCTGTTTGTGGGAGACCCTGTTACCCACCCTCAGCCCCAGAGGGTGGGTTGGATGGTGGTACATAATCCGCCTATGGGTCCATAAGGGCTAAACCTGACTGAGAAATACAGATGTATCCAAAGTGTATCTGAAGGAACTACCTATCTCACACACTAGCACTGCTGGGAACCTGCAGCATGGCCTATTTCTGCCATGGAAGGTGCTGTGGACCTGGTGCTGGGCGCCCCACCTCACCCTCAGGGTGAGCACAGTACCCGCACAATGTGACGGTGTGTAGCTACTCTGTGCCAGTAACACACACGGTCAGTTCCTCCTACCAGGCCGAGGTGCTGTGGGGGTGCATACCCCATCTTGTGTTCATCTGTAGACTGCTGATTTGCATGTGCAGTGCATCATGGGTACGGGTGGGTTAACCCTATCCTGGTGATCACAGCAGACTGTGTGGTGACATGCAGTCCTTCTGCAGCCAGCTAGGGGCTTGTTAGCAGCTGTAGCCCACTGGTGGCTTCACTGCCTGTGGAGCTTGAGGTCATGGGTTCAAACCCACAGTGGGGTTATTTGATAGGGCTATCCAAAGCATTATCTTTTTTTAATGTACATTAGTGCTGCCAGCAAAAACACCCTCAGCGTACTGTAACCATAAGGTGCCTCAGAAGGCGCTTTATAGGGCGCCCTATAAAGCGCCTTTCTTAGGCACCTTATGGTTACCGTCCATATAAGGTGCCTTATAAGGTATCCTATGGAGCGCCTTATAGGGTGCCGTGGCGGACAGTGCACTTTATAATGTGCCCTATGGAGTGCCTTATAGGGTGCCTTATGCAGCACCT
Organism: Ichthyophis bannanicus; assembly: GCA_033557465.1. Lineage (NCBI taxonomy): Eukaryota > Metazoa > Chordata > Amphibia > Gymnophiona > Ichthyophiidae > Ichthyophis > Ichthyophis bannanicus. The sequence continues at coordinate 1,459,470,420 of CM066031.1, forward strand.
TAGGTTACGGCACGTGAGGGTGTGTTTGCTGGCAGCAATAATTAAAATACAAATAAACTGCCTCAGGAAACAATACTTACATGTCAAAGCTGATGCCTCAGCCAGCCTTATGCATTAGGTACACTGGCAGATCAAACTCATGACCCCTGTATCATCAGTCAGTGTATTAACCATTGTGCTACACCTCTGTTTCTATGTTTTCATGTCTGGGCGCCTACTTAAGATTACCGCGCATTAATGCACTTAGCGGCGCTTCGCCCGATAATGTGCGCCGCAGCACGCGTTATCACGCAATACTCCCGTTTTGCTGCTTTAAGACTGAAACGCCCACTCCTTTTATGGCAGCCTGCACACTATTGCCGGGCGCACGTTAACATACCCCTAGGACTTTGAGTTTGCTGTGATTGGAGTCTGCCTTGGCTTTTACCTCAAACCATACTGTGTGATGATTACTGCTGCTCCAGGCCATTGCCATGGGCTTTGAAGAGAGCCTGATGAAGTTCTACAGGGCATCCACCACAAATGATGCTCCAGACTCCAATTTTGCTATTTCTGGGCTGTCTGACAATTTCTGGATCCAGGGTAAGAATGATTGGAGCACCATGCCTGCATAGAGCACTGCCTGAGTATCCAAGGTTGAAGCCATGAAGGCATTCTTTAGGAGGGCTTCCACCCTCCTATCATGAGTCTCCTTGAGCACAATGCCATCTTCCACCTGAATGGTTGTGCACTTTGTCACTGCCATAACCAGGGCATCCACCTTAGGGATACTGAAAAACAGTTCCATTTCACCTTGGCATATAAAATACAGCCAAGCTAGGACCTTAGTATTCTTCAGCCCCAGTTCTGGGGTCTCTAATTGAGAAAACATTAGCTATTGCAAGGACTCCAGGAGAGGAAAGAAGTCAGAAAGATGTCACAATCCTAGGAGAGGGTCAATTTGTGAAACCTCCACTGGAGGGGGCTCCATAATGCACAGAATATCATGGTGTCCTTAATAAGGGTGGAAAGTTCCTTCCTGTGAAAGGATCTTCTCAGTCTGCCAGGGAATGCTCCCCTTCCTCCAGTGACTCACTCATTGAGGATAGAGAATCCTCCTATTTTCCCCAGGCTCCCCCAGTGGGGACAGGGCTAGGCTCTTGAAAGAATGAGCAGGCAAAAATGAAGTGGGAGCCCCCTTGCCGCCAGCAGGGAGATACCAGAGGGCCCTGAGCTCCCTGTAGAGGAGTTCAGGACCTTGGATCTCATGTGAGGGACTGCCACACAACTACCAGAGACTGAAAATAGTCTGGGACTGCTGCTCAAAACCAGCTAAGAATGGGCCCTGGGGCCCCAGAGTTCACTCAGGGACCTCTGGCTTGAGCATGCAGCCACCTTAATACAGTCCCCTTTAGCCAGGACCATACAGCTATCAAATGCTGGCCGCTGTTCCCCCAAGCAGATAAATCATGGGAAACATGGTAGAGGCACGAAAATCAGCATCAGTCCTGATACTGCCAAAAAAATGTGCCCCAGGGCTTCTCCATTGCACTTGAAGCAAAAACGTCAGCCATGGAGCTCACTCAATAGAAGCCACAAGCAGCATACCTCCATGCACCTGGCATCACAGCAGAGTTCAAACACTGTCAAAGAAAAAAACCAAAAAGGAAAACATTCTGATGGAAAAGAAAAATGTGGCAAAAAAGGAACACCTGATCGCTAAGGGAATTCTTGACCTGTCAGGCTGACTGCAGAAACCAAAGAATCACATAGGCTTGGGAAGACCTGGTTGCCTGAAAGGAGACTTTTTCTTTAAAGCTGCTTTATTCAAGCAGTAGAGACGGAGAGCCAAATAAAGAAACAGGACAAATGTTTAAAATAGGGAAAAATAAAAATAAAATGCAGAAATAGGACAGTGAGAGAGAAATGGGCTGAAGCCTGGCCCATACTTACCAACCCCACTCAGTGGCTCCCCTTTTGATATTTCAGTGCTAGAACCTGCATTTAACAGTGCTGGACACAGGACAACTATTGGCTTGAGGAGACAATTGGTGTACCCAAGGTCTGAGCAAATATTGGGCAAAGGTCTCAAACACACAGGCCAGAAGACCATGACCTGGGCCAGGGGAGAGCAGCCTATCAGTACTGCTGCATCCATCCACACACCTTGTCATGTACTGTAGGTAGACAGTATAGTGAATACTCTCAGTACTGCACTAGTAGATGTGTGTGATGACATCATTGAAAGCTGTTCTGGTCTGCTTCCACCTGCTGGCTGGAGAGAATAATCCACTCATCCAGACAGGTTTAGCAGGGTGATAAGAAAATAGCTTTTTTTTTGTACAGAGAAAGCAATAGAAGATTGTGTGTAGCTGTGTGTGACAGGGAGCTCATGACTGTGACTCATATTGTTTATGGGAAGGTGTTATAGCAAATGCTGTGAAAAGCTCTTATTCAATCACTCACCCACAGAAGGAAGACTCACAGACAGGCTGGAATGCAAACAGGATCTTTAATGTGCACACAGGATCAGACAGAGAGCCGGTACCCTCCAACAAAAAGTCTGAGCCCTGAGGGACGTCCTACAATGCCTTATATACAGTACAGTTTTTAAACTCATTCTACAATCCCATTTGCCACAGGTATTTCCTGCCCACCAATCAGCAGCCCCTGGGGAAGGTACCTGGGTGACCTGTTCAAACCGGTGTGCTCTGGTCTGTTGGTTTCTGGGCTAGGGGATACTGTGCTCAGACCTGGAGTGGGGGAAGGGTGTCTACTGAAATCTCAATGCCTTCTCTTAGCAGGCTGATTACCTCATGGCTTGCGGGGGAAGGGTCAGGCTGATAAGAGCCTCATGGCTGCCTCAAAGGCACTGGCAGAGAGAGCTGGAAAGTGTGTGTATGTGGGGAGCAGTGAAAGGAGAGAACAAAAGAGTGAGGGTGGGACACACAAAACAGAGCAAGAGATTGTGTATGAGGTAAGAGAGATACATAATCTAGACAGAGTACGAGTGTGAGTATAGGGAGTGGATAACAAAGACAGGAGAAAAGTGCTCTGTGTGTGTGTGTCTGGGATGGAGAACAGTGGGAAGCAATAACTTTTCTAAGCAATGTCTTCTGGTATGTAATGGGCATTGCTTGAAATCATTTGCTAGCAATATTGTATAAAGTTTCTCTGTTGCATCAGGTAGGGTTAATGCAGGAGAAATAAAAGGGGCCCATTCTCAAAAGTTTGCCCAGGGCTCTGTAAGTATTTAAAGCTGCCCTGGACAGCCTGTAGAGTGACTCAGCAAAGATGTAACACATTGTAGTTACAAACCAGCTGCTGCATGTCTTGGTTTCTCTTACATGCTAAAATAAGCAAATGCTTGTCACTTCTACTCTGTCCTACAAAGTTCTAATAAGTAAGGGGAATTAGCTCAAATGGTAGAGCACTCGCTTAGCATGCAAGAGGTAGTGAGATTGATACCTGCATTCTCCACTCAATGTTTTGAAGCCAAGAAATCATAGAAAATGAGAAATCTATAAAAGTTTACATCTTGTGTGCTCTTCTCTTACTTTCAGAGCTATGTTATATGCATATACATTCATTTTAAAAGTTACATTGCTAGTTCTTGCTAAAAATATTACTACGTTCCATTGTTCTAGGCAGAAAAGAAATATGTTTTATTTATTTTGGAATGAAATATTCTGTTTTCCCCCACTAGCTTGACAAACATATCAGTAGAAATAATGTAAAGAAAAAGCAGTGCTCTGGGTAATATTCAGGTTTTACTCGGAACTGTGCCATAAACATAAGGCTCCATAATTTGCACAAAACTGGGGAAAAAAGAGAAGTATGAGGAAAACAAAAGTCACTCTGAAGGGATCAAATGCTTGGAGGATAGAAAAATAAAAGCATAAAGCTTTTCCATGGTAACCCGTCTACTATCAAAGATGCTATTTGAGGGATGGGAGCGTCCACCAGAATAAATGACTGTGATGTTAGTGACGTGGCATCAGAGGAGGGAGGGACAGATCGGCTTAGCACACCAGCGACTTCCACATCGAACGTGCCTTTTCTCTCCCATCAGTCTCCAGAAAGTGGCTGGGTGGGGTGGGGTGGGGTGGGGTGGGGTGGGGTGGTGGGGGGGGGGGGAAGCACGCGCTTGATATGCAAGTCACACAGGGTGTGATTCACGCTCGGTACAGCCCTGATCTTGTCTTCCACTTTTGGCAGTATTTGGTATATTTTGCCACATTGCATAATGGTCAGGATGTGCTATTGCTCAGTGCTGTTTTGTTACTGAGCAAGTGTCAATTTTTAATGCATGTAAAATAACAAAACAGAATATAAAAAATGATTAGAAAAAACAAAACAAAACGTTTTCTCTACATAAAGGATATTCTCTTACATTGAAAATGTTATACTTGTTTAGCCCAGTTTCTTGGGCTGTTATCATTGATTACAGTTCAGACCAGGGGCAGTGGAACGCCATTTGCTTTGGGGGGAGGGGGCCAAGCTCCATTCCTAGGCCTGCCAAACCGCATGAGGCTGCGATCGCTGGTCTTCTCCTCCTGTCTGCTAGCAAAAATCTGATCTCCCGCAGGCAGACAGGAGGGGAAGACGGCCATCGCAGCAGCAACATTTTGGTGGGGCCAGGGCCTGTGTGGCCCATCCCTTTCTGACACCTATGGTTCAGCCTGACTGTCAGGCCAATACAGAAACCCTGCTCCTCTCTTGCTCTGCTCAGCTCCAGGAGGAGCCGAGCCATCGACCTGAGCCGAAGCTTCATCGAAGGGAACCTGCCTTGCTCCAGCAGATCAGCGGCGAAAAGAGCGAGCCAGCTGCAAAGACCTCGGCTGCACACAAAAGAGCTCATCGGGGAAAGCTGCTTTTTGGCTCCACCCCTCCAGCAGCGTGTCACAGAGCATCTCTGCCCAATCGGGGCTTAGCTCTCCTCTTTAAAAGGAGAGAGCCACAGGCACAGGATTCTCTCTTGCTCTGCTCAGCTCCAGGAGGAGCCGAGCCATCGACCTGAGCCGAAGCTTCATCGAAGGGAGCCTGCCTTGCTCCAGCAGATCAGCGGCGAAAAGAGCGAGCCAGCTGCAAAGACCTCGGCTGCACACAAAAGAGCTCATAGGGGAAAGCTGCTTTTTTGGCTCCACCCCTCCAGCAGCGTGTCACAGAGCATCTCTGCCCAATCGGGGCTTAGCTCTCCTCTTTAAAAGGAGAGCGCCACAGGCGCACCCGCGCCTTGCGGGCCCGCGCCTGAGGGCCGCACAAGAGGGCCCTTTGGCACGGCCCTTAGGCAAAGGAACGTCCAAAGATCATCACAGTAACATAACAGAAAATCGATGCTGAGACGATCACCTCCCTCTTGGTACAGCTGAGCTCCCTCAGGGTCGATCTCGCGTACAATCACCGGACTGACAGACCAACAACACACAGCAAGTATATCCAACCAAATGCAATCATAAAACAGACTTATTCCTAACAATCTAAATTTGCCTACCTGACTCTTATGCTGTTGCCAGCAACACATTGTAACATTACACTATCAGATTGTATTATTGTTGTCAGTAACTACTGTAGACTGATACTAACTTCACTACTACACTCAATAATAATCATTGCTGAATTATCTGTTGCAGACATAGTACTATTGAGGTTCTAATGTTGCCAGTAATCCTAACTTATTTATTTATTTACATTCTCTTATATACTGTGCTATTCTGCATCAGTGCAGTTTACATTGAACAAACTGAAATTACATTGAACAAGGCATTATAACTTGGAGATAACTATTTTACAGGGAACATGGGCTATGGAGGGTAAAGTGGCTTACCCAAGACCACAAGGAGCACCTGTGGGACTAGAAACCCAGGTCCTTCCGGCCCAAGGTTGCTGTCCTCTAGTGGGATTTGAACCCCCGACCTTCTGGCCTGTAGTACCTTGCCCCAACCACTAGGCCACTCCATCTATGGATGATATATTACTGCTGACTTCCCTACTGTAGCCAGTACAATACTATTACTTTAGCGTCAAAATATATTACTGTTGCCAGTAACTTACGCCTTTAATACCTTGACTAAACATCACTGCACCAGGAAATAGACGTCAGTTGCCAGTTTTAGACAGCTGAGACTATTAATAGATTTTACTACTGTAGACTGATAAATGCTGAGATTATCACTATTGTAGATTGATAACTGCTGTTGCGCATATCAAATTACTATTGTAGACATCTGTCGCTATTAGATTACTATTGTTGATATCTGTTGATAACCACTGCCACACACAATAGACTTCTGTTGCCAATATTTGACTACCATTGCCGTGATTTATCATTGCCACCAGTGTTAATTAATTGTCCCCAGTTATAGAGTAACCAAACGGATTACTTCTAGCAGGAGTCACACATACTTCTTGACATTGCTAACAGCATACTTGTTAACAAGTTTGACCTACTCTTTAAAAATGCCACGTACAAACATCATGCTAATAAGATTATCCTACACCTGTATAGTATTAGCAATACTAATTATTGACCTAACACTAAGCTTAAACAGCAAAAATTATAAGACAATTCCTATAATACACACACATACCCGTAACAACTACCATATCGGACACACTTATTCAAACAACCATCCTAGAATAAACTTCCATAGACTAATTCACATAAAACAAACAAACTCACATCAAACAATCAAGGGAACATGCCCCAATGACTCAACATCCCTTTCATGCATCCTTATTAACGCACGCTCGATGAAAAACAAGCTTCCCATATTTAATGATTTGATATCTGACTTAAAGCCAGACATATTATGTGTCACTGAAACCTGGCTCTCTGATACCGATACAGTCTACCTAAATCAACTTAATAATGAAAACTATGACACATTCTACAAACATAGAACTAATAGAAAAGGCGGAGGAGTATTAATGATGACGAAAAAGGTATTAAGTGCCAAAACAATCCAATCAAACATTTCTAATAACATAGACACATTATTAATAAAAAATTGGACTCATGAAACTCTGCTTAGTATATAGACCCCCAGATCAAAAGGCAGATTGTCTCGATTCTTTTATTGAACTCCTCAGCTCCTCCACTGAACAACACCCTATAATTATGCTAGGTGATTTTAACCTTCCCTCGCTACCAACATTGGACTCTAAACTATTTTTTGATACTATATCAGACATGGACTATCATCAAATAATAAACACGCCTACACACATCAAAGGTGGAACACTCGATCTTGTTCTTCTCCCTAATACACTCTTCAAACTAATCAATCCAAATTCCGTAGAATGTACACAGATACCCTGGTCTGATCACTATATTATCAAAATAAATCTTACATATCCCTCCACTAGTACTAATAACCACACTAGAAGTGTCCCAACTACAAGATTTAAAAAGTTTAACAATACAGAATTCATTGACTTAACAATCCCCCACCTCTTATCACCTGCAATGAATTTGGATGATACTGTCAAAAACTGGCATGAAACCATCAACAATGCAGCCAAAATTAATCACACAAATAAAAAGAGCAGCTACTCTAAGACTAATAGCAAACCATGGTTCAATACTACTCTAAAACAAATGAAAAGGAACCTTAGAAAACTAGAACTCAATTGGCGCAAATCTAAATTGACGATACACAAAGAAATATACAATAACCACCTTACTAAATACAAATAAACCCTGGACAGCACAAAGAAAAAATACTATGCTGAAACACTATCAAAATCATATAACAGACCAAGAGAGTTATTCTCCATTGTCAGAAATCTAACCAACCCTCAAACTTCTGGCAATGAAATTACTGACATCTCGGTACAAACCTTAGCCTATCATTATCAAAACAAAGCAAAAAAGTCTTCAATGTCTATAGACACTATTAACATATCACACCAGCCTTTAAACGAATGGTCAGAGTTTCATCCCATAACTAAAGAGACACTAAAAAATATCATCTCCAGCCTCAACACTACTACTTCTTACCTAGAGCCATGTCCAGTAACATGGATAAAAAATACACTCCCAATTTTATTACCCTACATTCTCCCAATAGTTAACCTCTCACTAACTCAAGGTTACCTCCCACCCTCTCTCAAACATGCACAAATACGCCCAATCCTTAAGAACAGCAAACTTGATAAAACTTCGCCAGTATCATACAGACCCATTTCTAGCATACCATTTTTGGCCAAAATAATTGAAAAAGTGGTTCAATTACAGACACAGGATTTTCTAGACTCATCTTACCCACTTGATGAGCAACAATATGGCTTTCGCCCCCGCCATGGAGTTGAAACACTCCTTACAGTTTTAATTGATGCGCTCCTAAGAGGGATTGACAATCATAAACAGGCCTTCATTCTACTTTTCATTGATATATCAGCTGCATTTGACAGCGTACACCACACAATAATGCTCAACAACTTGAGACAAATAGGCTTAAACTCTACAGTACATAAATGGTTCTCTTCCTACCTAAATAATAGAACGCAAAATGTAAGAATTGGGAATCAAACCTCAACTATATATAAACAAGAAATTGGATTACCACAAGGCTCAGCGTTATCAGCCCTACTTTTTAATATTTACATAAAACCAGTCTGCAACATTTTCAAAAAATTTGGAGTACAATATCACCTATACGCAGGTGATATTATGATGTATATTCCATTTACGATACCCAATCTACCGCTTCAACTCCTATCGGACTGCTATAATGAAATCACAACTTGGCTCAAAGCACAAAACCTCCACATAAATCATGCTAAAACTGAAGTTCTAATCGTGACTAAAAACCAATCCTATATCCCCCCAACACACATAACACTCCAAAACCAAGAAATTAAAATAAAAAATGAAATAAGATATCTAGGCGTTATACTAGACACAAACCTTACGATGGAAACCCACAATAGCAATACCATAAAGAAAATTTATTTCAAACTCAAAATCCTCAAACAACTACGTCCTCTAGTATTTTTACAAGATTTTATCAATATAATTCAGGCCACCATAACTCCTCACTTTGATTTTGCCAATCTAATACTAATAGGCATATCAAAACAAAACATCAAACGAATACAATTAGCACAAAACGCAGCTGCTAGAATTATATTGAAAGTAAACTCACTCCAACACATAACACCAATACTAGCTTCCCTCCATTGGCTACCAATTCAAAGCAGGATAATTTACAAAACAATAATAACCTCATTCAAAGCCTTATATGATATGGCTCCAACTACACTATGTAACCTAATACGCAAAGAACCATCTAAGCCTACACACAGAAAAGGACAATTAAACAAACTAAAGATTCCGAAAGATTACACAAAAGCTCATAAATCAACAAACAATAGAGCCTTTTCTCACATAGCCCCAACTATCTGGAATTCCCTCCCAGAGGAGCTACGAACACTAACTGAGATCATGGAACTCCGTAAAAAACTGAAAACTTATTTATTCACCAAACACTACAACAACATAGATAATCCCTCACCCGCTTTAGACAAAGGCTAAACAGGTACCTGACTGTTTCAAATAAAAACCCTTTCACTCAAACAGCACACTTAGTTGAATTCCTTTGATGATCCAATCTCTTATGCCCTATCACTTCCATATATATATATATATATATATATATGTATATAGTTTATTCTGTTCCGTATTGTCTCACAGTGTTTAGACAATACATTGTTTAGTTAATTACTTCGTTCCAATACATATGCTGTTTTGTTATTCATTATACTTATAATATGACATTCCTTGTAAAACAAACTTGCTTTGCTTTGTTAATTATTGTTCACTGTAAACCGCAACTGAACTCTGGAAGATGCGGTATATAAATGTGTGTAAATAAATAAATAAACATAGGTCTTCGGTGTTTGCTCCTCAGATTGCCTTTGGGTAGCATATGGTCAATCGCAGACCACCCTGGACCTCCATTGGGTACCATGCACAGATTTCCCATCACTCTAGCTGACGGGCCATTTTTAGGGACAGCCCCATTGTCCCCTCCTTCCATTCTGCCTTTGGTGTTGCTCTGTGTTTTGCTATTGGTTCATCCCACCATCCCCCTTGATACATTGCACATTCAAACCTGCTGTATGCATGCCCTCCAAGACCAGCAGAGGCTCTGTACCTTCACATAATAACACAAGTTTACAGGCCCTCATGGCCTTCATGATACATACAGCATCAGAGACTATTACCTTGCAGTTGCAGAGGTCACCATGAATGGGCAGAAGTCAATATTTCGGTGGTGATGAGAAGCGAGGAGGAATGTGACAAATTCTATCTAACCTTTTTGATATCTTGGACATCTGCACCTTGCCCACTCACAATTTTAGATGACAGAGGTGTAAGGCAGGGGTCTCCAAATCCAGCCCTGGAGGGCCACAAACCAGTCAGGTTGGCAGGATATCTCTAATGCATATATATCTCATGCATATTCATTAGGGATATCCCAAAAACCTGACTGGTTTGCGGACCTCCAGGACTGGATTTGAGTAGCTCTGGCATAGAGGATGGTGGGCGAAAGGTGTGGAGGACCCATGGTAGCTGACAGAGGTGATCCAGACACCCTCTGCAGCAGACGCCCCCTCTCTCACTGCAAGAGGTGCATGGCTTTACTGCACTTTCAGTTCACACCCATTGCTGCAGCTATAGCCATCATCACCCTGATGGGCCAATCAGACACAGCTGAAACTGACACTCTGCATGTATCAACAGACCCAAGGACATCAGGTGTGCATACCCTAACTGTCCCAAGGCTGTCGTTGCACACAGAATATATGTGCTCAGTGCAATCATGTGTAGTTTGTGTTTCTGAAAACACTTACCAAACCAAAACAACAAGTACAAGACCTGAAATAACAGGCAAATAACTGCAGCTTTGACCTATGTATAACACAATGTGGCTACATAGCCCAGCCAGAGTCACACCACAGTCAGGGCGATGGTTATCTATCAGTATTCTCTGCTGTTTGCACCCTAGTCAGGCGGATGGCTATCACATGTTCACCCATCTCTTCCATATACATTCCCTCTTACACATGTGCATCCTGTGTTAATGATGTTGTTTCATGTATTTTCCAGCATCCTCTCCCCTTCATTTGTATCACATTCTACTGTGGGACTGTGCTGTGGGACTGCAATGCATAGCGGACTGGCTGATGTGCCTCATTCTTGCTACATCTGCCACGTTCTCAGATGCTGTGTGCCCCTACTCTGCCTGTGGCGGTGAGCAAGACACCATCAACTCTGTCTTTCTCCATCCATCCTGTTTACTCTCTGCCACAAGACTGTGTTGCTATGGCATGAGAGGCAAATGTAGTCACTCCCACTGCAGGTGTAGTGGGCACCAGCACGGGTAGCCATGTGCACTGGGCCTGTGCATGTTATGTACATTTGAGGAGTGGGTGCCCAGCAGCACATTGTGGATCTGTTTGTACTGCTAGACCATTACATGCATGCACTTTGGATAGCTGCACCTCACACTCCACAGGTCACTCCCCCCCCCCCCACTGCATACTGTCTAGACCCTTTTAGGTATGTTGTTCAACATATGCTTGTTAAATACCCCTGGATTGCATATGGCTGCACACTATGCATGCATTATTGCAACTCACTTCACAATACATGCACTTGCCACACCCATCCGACCATAAATGCTCAACCTGTGAGATTTGCCATCATTTATTTATTTTATTTATTTATTTATTCAAACACTTTTCTATTCCATCCCTCCCAGTGGTGAGGGGTGGTTTACAATGTAACAAAACATAATGCATTGAACATCATGTAACCGGTGAATTTACACTGGCTGTTTACTCCTTTTTAAATCTGCATGTGGGGATCCCTGTCTGCTGTGATGTGGCAGGTTACACCTACTGTCCCTGGTCACAGCTGCTCTGGTACAGCCACGACAGCCGTTTCTATCATTATTAATCCACATGCTGGCCTTGCTCCTGCATCCTCTGATCGTTCGCACACTGACCTTGTGCTTGGCATAACAGAGCTGCTGTATATTTCTTTGTCATCATATTTGGATGTCCATCGTCAGGGTTCATGTGGGCCCGACATCATGTGTGCTTGACGTTATGTGTGAGTATGTGCACCTAGCTGTCTGAGGGCTCTGTAATTTACTGCACACAGTCAGAGCCTAGTAGCAGCAAAGAGCTTTAATTTAAATCAAATCAGAATATAACTTAGCATAAAGGGCAAAACAGGGTCTGAGCAATAAATTATTTCTAGAGATCTTTACAAAGAGGCCTTCTACATAGGGGGCAAGAGACCTGTGAATTTTTTAAAATAGGTGTTAAAGCCAGGTAGCAGATCAAAGGGCCAGTTTGAAAGACTCCTTCTATCCAAGCAAGGAGTGTGTTAATCACCCAGGAAATTGGTCACAGCAGACCTCAGAAGCACAGGCATAAATAGTTCAACCAGAGTTTGGTGATTCTTAGTCTTGAAGGACTACAAAAGGGGACTGCTACTTCTGGAGAGAGATTTGCAATTATAAGTATTTACTTCTGGGAATTTTTCTAAATCTTGGGGAAAAAGGAATTCTTTAGATTAAAGCTGATTAATCTGTGAACCCAGTGTATTTGTTAAATCAGTCAGGACCTAGTAGCAGCAAAGAGCTTTCAGTTTAAATTTAAAACACAGCAGAGAGCTTTCTGGTTAAATTTAGAACCCAAGACTCCCTACTACTACTACAACTACTACTACTATTACTGAGCATTTGTATAGCGCTACAAGTCATACGCAGCGCTGCATAGACATGTAAGAGACAGTCCGTGCTCATCAGAGCTTATAATCTAGTCAAGACAGACAACACAGAAGGTGAAGGCAGGGATAAAACAAGGGGGAAAGAAAAAGAAAAAAGGAGATCAGGTAAGTCAAGATCCAAAGGCAGCAGCGAAGAGGTGAGTTTTCAGCCTGGATTTGAAGAGGGTTAGAGAAGGTGCCTGGCATACAGACACAGGTAGTTTGTTCCAGACGTAAGGTACAGCAAGGTGAAAGGAGCGAAGTCTGGAATTAGCAGTATAAGAGAAGGGCACAGATAGAAGCAGTTTGCTAGAAGAGCGGAGTTCCCGAGGGGGGTTGTAAGGAGAGATAAGAGAAGAAAGGTAGTGAGGAGCTGCAGAGTGAATGCATTTATAGGTCAGCAGGAAAAGTTTGAATTGGATGCAGAAATGGATAGGGAGCCAATGAAGTGACTTGAGAAGAGGAGTAATATGGGCATGACGAGGCTGATGGAAGTAGCCGCGCAGCAGAGTGTTGAACAGATTGAAGCGGAGAGAGATGATTCAAAGGGAGACCAGCAAGGAGTAGGTTACAGTAGTCAAAACGGGAGGTGATTAAGAAGTGGATAAGCATCTTAGTAGTGTGTTCAGAAAGGAAAGGGTGGATTTTGCTTATGTTATAGAGAAAGAAACGGCAGGTCTTAGCTATCAGATGGATGTGTGTGGAGAAAGAGAGAGAGGAGTCAAAGACAACCCCAAGATTGTGGGCCGAGGAAAGAGGAAGGAGTACAGAGTTATCCACAGAGACTGAAAAAGAAGGAAGAGGAGGGGAGGTTTTAGGGGGAAAGATAAGAAGTTCATTCTTGGCCATGTTCAATTTCAAGCGACGGTGAGACATCCAGGCAGCAATGTCAGAAAGGCAGGCAAAGATCTGGGTCTGGATTGCCGGAGAGATTTCAGGCATAGAGAGGTAGATCTGGGAGTCATCAGCATACAGATGGTACTGAAAGCCATGGGAAGAGATAAGTGCACTAAGGGACTGGGTATAGAGAAAAAAAAGGAGCGGATCCAAGAAAGATCCTTGGGGTACACCAACTGGGAGTGGGATAGCAGAGGAGGAGGAGCCACCAGAACACACACTAAAAGAGCGATGAGAGAGATAGGAGGAGAACCAGAATAGTACAGAGCCTTTAAAATCAAGCAAGGGCAGGATATTAAGGAGAAGGTTGTCAACAGTTTCAAAAGCAGCAGAGAGGTCAAGAAGGATGAGGACAGAGTAAAAGCCCTTGGATTTAAAGAATCCAGGAGGGCATGAGAGGAAAGGAAGTTGAGGCAGCGGTGGTCAACCGCATGTTCAAGTAGTTTAGAAATTAAGGGAAGGAGGGAGATGGGTTGATAACACAGGTACACTACCAAAAAACTGCCTCCAGTTTTGCAACTGATTCCTATAGATTTTGGGGTGCTGAATCCAGGAAAAATAGCCAAAATGTTCCATCACATCACGTTTTCTTGCAAAATTAGATTTCTTACCCATATAAGGAATGTTCACATAATTTCTTTTTAGCCGACTGCAGTTTATTTTCTTGGCCCAAAATAGAGGTTGTAATGGTTAACTAACTAGAAACACTCCCTCATGATATTTTAGAGTGTTTTGTATTCATTTTATACATTAACAGGACAATTGGGAGGCGGGGGGCTAAATCCAGTACTTGCGCTGGCGCATGTTCTTTCCTGTTCGCCTCGCCTCGTTCGCTCGCTCAAACACGGTGGTTGCGACATGAACGTTCCTGTCAAGTTTCAGTTTCTTGCAAGTTCATTATTACCTTTTGTTTGCTCAGTCGTAATCCAGCTTTATTCCGAAATGGTTCACTACAGTTGTAGTTTGCAGTGCTGTGTATTTGTGATGGCTCACAGAGCCAGAGGTTGCGTCAACTCTCCGGACAGTTTTTGTTTTATTTGTGGGGAATATACCGTGAAAAAGCGGCAGAGGAACATTTCTGCATTTATTAAAAAAGTATATTTCGCCTATTTCAGTTTGAAGTTAGGCGATCAAGACAAACCGTGGGCTCCTCAAAAAGTGTGCAAGACATGTGAGGAAGATCTACGCTTATGTATGAAAGGTAAAAAACAAGCATTTCATTTCGGAATACCTATGATGTGGCGTGAACAAAGAGACCACAGCAGTGACTGCTATTTTTGCTCTTGCATTGTGAAGGGATACAACTTAAAAAATAAGAACGTAATAAGTTACCCCAACCTTCCCTCAGCAATTAGGCCTATGCCTCATAGCAACGAAGTACCTGTGCCTGAACCACCAAAATCTTTGGATCATATTTGTGTGGACGGTTCTGATCATGATGAGACTCATCAGATGGCTTTTCCCGATGAGTCCAGTACTTCCGAGTTTGAAACTGAACCAGATCCGAAACCTGAACTTTTCTCTCAAGCTGAATTGAATGATTTAGTCCGGGATTTAGGACTCCCAAAAGATGCTGCCCAACTGCTAGGTTCTCGGCTTAAACAGAAAAATCTATTGTCACCAGGAACAACTTTTTATTGGTACCGCAACCGCGAGACACAATTTTTGAAGTATTTCAGCAAAGAGGAAGATTTGGTATTTTGCAACGATATATACGGAGTGATGGAAAAGTTTAAACTCAAGTATGATCCTGCTGAATGGCGGCTGTTCATTGATTCGTCAAAAGACAGCATAAAAGGTGTTCTTCTTCATAATGGCAACACATTCGCTTCAGTTCCTATTGCTCACTCTGTTATTCTCCAAGAAAAATACGAGAATTTGGCCCTGATTCTTCAGAAGATTCGTTATGATGAGCATAAGTGGATGATTTGTGGAGACTTTAAAATTCTATCCATGCTATTAGGGCAGCAATCCGGTTTCACCAAATATCCCTGCTTCCTTTGCTTGTGGGATAGCCGGGCCCGTGACCTACACTGGGGGAAAAAAGACTGGCCAATTCGGGAGTATTTGAGACCCGGTGAGAAAAATGTTGTTCATGAGAGCTTGGTACCTCGTGATAAAATTCTATTACCACCTCTCCACATTAAGTTGGGTCTCATTAAGCAATTCATCAAGTCCCTTCCAAAAGATGGTGAGTGCTTTCGGTACCTTTGCTCAAAGTTCCCCCGACTTTCTGAAGCAAAGCTAAAGGAAGGAGTGTTTGTTGGCCCTGATATAAGGAAACTCATTTCAGATGGAGCATTCGCTGAAACGATGTCTGAGAAGGAAAAAGAAGCCTGGGATTCCTTCAAGGATGTTCTCAAATTCTTGGGGAACAGGCGGGATGAGAACTATAAGGATATTGTTGCCAGGATGCTCAATGCCTTCAAAGAACAAGGCTGTAACATGAGCCTGAAAGTCCATTTCTTGCACTCCCATGTGAACTACTTTCCCGAAAACTTGGGGGCGTACAGTGAAGAACAAGGTGAAAGGTTTCACCAGGACATCAAGGACGCAGAGAGAAGGTACCAAGGAAGATGGAACACCACTATGATGGCTGATTTCTGCTGGTTGCTGCTGCGGGAAACCCCAGATGAAAAATACGCCAAGCAGCGCACCAAGAGAAGCATTCGGGGGAAGAAGAAACGGGCCCACCAGGAGATTGATTGACCCAAGAATGACTTTAAAATCTAAACTGTGTTGACAAATATCGTGTTTTTACTAAACTTTGAAATAAAAATTTGCTAGTTATTACCACAGTGTCGGATCTCATTTATTAGAATTTTATTTTCACACCATCGGGTGTTTGTCTTCATGTATTGCAATGGTGCGGTTTGCGTTTTCTATTCTTACATACATACCTGTACAACATTTTTTGCACATTTCTTTGCTTTGCTTTGTGTCTAACCTCGCTCTTATATGCTCAATGTTTGTGCACATGTATGTGGCTGTTTTAAGTGCAGACAATTTTGCTACCATCACAGTGTGTTTTGTTGACATTACTCTATTCTTATGTGTTGCCTTGTTACAATTTTCTTTATTCTTATTTGAATAACTACTAAACAATTAGTATAAAGAATTCATCCAAGAAACTTTTATCTCGATCGCACTCAACCTGAAACGTTCACCTCAAACTGTTAACCCAATGTAGCAAAACATCTGTATGTGATGGAGCAAATTGGTTACCAGATTTGGATTCAGCGCACCAAAAAACGTAAAAATCAATCGAAACATTAGAGGCAGTTTAAGAAAAAATGTTTTAGTGTACCTGTGTAATTAGAAGGACAGGTGGGATCAAGTAAGGGTTTCTTGAGGAAGGGTGTGACTTGTGGTGAAGAGCGCCCTCCTGAGGCAATGGAGACCGAGGAAAATCCTGAAGGGCAACAGGATTTACGCCAGATTGACAATACTGGAAGGAAAGAAAAACTCCTTTCTGCTGAGCTAAGAATGGATACCAGCCCAGGGGAGGAGTTGAGTAGTCCTGATTGGGCACACCCAGTGGTTGGAAGGGGCGTGCCTGGAAGAGAACCTCGTTTTAAACCTGAGAATGACCCTGGTAAGGAGAGCAAAGGGAGCAGAGAGTGCAGGAGGAGCAAAGAGAGCAGCAAAGGACTGAGCCGAAGTAGGCAGAGCAGTGCACAGAGCTGCACAAGGAACTCTGAGCAGAGGACCTCAGAGCAAAGGACCTGTGAGAGGACGAGCTGTGGAAAGACGTTTGGTACGTCAGCTGAGAGTGAGTCAGAGAGTGAATGGAAGACCAGGAAGCAGTGTGGCAGTACGTTTGACCCTGGTAATAAAAGAAGACCTGCAAGGATCTTTTCAAGGGCTGTGAATGAAAGTCCTGAGGAAAGTGGATGTAGCCCTGGATTAGACTCCTGGAAGAAGGCAGAGCCCTGGAAGAGGAAGCCTCCACGGCAGGCAAGTGAGAAAGAAAACTCATTCTTTGGAATACAGTTGGGACCAGAGAGACACAGGAACCCTCACAGCTGGAAGACGTCTGAGCCACCTAGGACGAGAGGGGCTTGGCAAAAAGTAAGCAGTTTTCCTAAGAGTTACAAGAGTGAAGGTAAACTCAAGTCTCCTATGTTTGAAGCCTTACTAAGAGAGCCTAAATGTTACCCTGACTTATTTAGCCTGAGAGGGGAGAAGGGAAACATTACTGACCAAGAGAGAAGCTTAATAGCTGCTGACAATTGCTTATCTAGCAACCAACAGGCTGAATTGCTTCTCCAAAGCTTTAAAGAGTTTCTAGATCTAAAAGCAGGCAGACAACCAGTACTGAATGAAGATACTAATTCTATACAGTCTGAAGAATTAATGCAAACTGATTCTGACTTACCTGACTGTAATAGTATGTATTGTTCATTGTGTTGTATGGAAATACCAGAGTAAAGAAGCTTGCTGTGCCGTGTATGAGTAAAATACAACGGAGCTGTTTCTACTGCCATGCTTTGGAAACCTTAATTACTCGCACCTGAATTAAGCTCCCACTGTGAACGTAACAGTGCATGTAAAGAGGCTGCATTAAATGGGAATCACCTCTTGGGGCAGAGCTGAGTCAAACTCCCTAGAAGTAAAGCTGAAGTTAAAGCTGAATTCTACTTTAGTTGACTTTATTCCTAAGTTTATTCTGTTCATGTTAAAGCACCAGTTTTTTTGTTCATGTGTATGAATTTGTGATGCGCTGGAAGAATCTCCCCAACAACAATAAAATACTTGCAAACAAGCCTTACCGTCTCTGGCGCACAACTACACTTATTTCGGAGTGAAAGGAGCACAAGAACTACATTACCCAGCATTACCAGGGAACAGTTTTTAACTCCATTCCTCACGAGGCAATAGGCCGCTCCTGTCTTTTAGCCCTAAGGCGGGGCAGGGGCGTCGCAGACTGCAGCATGCTTGATGTCTGCAGGGACTGTTGCAGGGGAGAGCGATAGGTTCAGAATATGAGAGATGGAAGGGACAACGGTGGAGGAGATGGGGCTTAGGAGATGGGTGGGGATAGGATTAGAGGAGTAGGTGGTGAGTTTGGAGGAAGAAAGAAGGTGTGCAGTTTCCTCTTCAGAGATCACAGTAAAGGGCTATGGGACTCCCCCTATAAAATTGGTCACAGATTACCTTAGAAGCACAGGACAGGGTACTATATAGCAGCCAACCTTTCATAGGTCTTCTTTCCCTCCCTCCCTCCCTCCACAACACCCACCCACCCCTGGGATAATCATAGCTTTATAAGTGCTTAAATCTCTTAAAGGAAAGAAGGTGCCATATTCACTCTCAGGTGTAGCTGTTTATTCTCATCAGGCATATATTAAGGACCTGAGATTAATTAAGCTTCAGGTGAACAAAGTACATTAAACATATTAGGTATAGTTTTATTAGTATAAGTATCCCCAGCAACCCTTATTAAGTAAAGAACTTAAATATTTAAACACAACCTAAACTAAAATGCAGACAGCAGTCCAGCAGCAAGATGGGGGCTTTTCAGTCTTTTGCAATGAATGTCACATGTATGATTTTCTCCCAGTTGGTAAGGGGTCTTACGTGTGCACTAGGTGCAAGGAGCTCTTTGCTCTCAGGGAACGAGTCCGATCTCTGGAGGCTAGAGTAGCAGACTTGGAGGATATAAGGAAGACAAAGAGATACATAGATGAGACGTACAGGGATATAGTCCTGAAGTCCCACCTCCAGTCTGGCAGCCTCCCTGTTGCCATGGAGGAGAGAGGTCATGTGACAGGAGAGCATCACCCTGGTGTGGCAGGAAGTGATCCTGTAACTAGGACCTGTCCTCCAGGTGATGTAAAACCCTCTCGCACCGAGGAAGTTTCTCTAAGGCCATGTGCCCAGGAGGGAAGGGTTAGGACAGCCGTTATAGTTGGTGATTCGATCATTAGACATGTAGATAGCTGGGTGGCTGGTGGACATGAGGATCGCCTGGTAACATGCTTGCCTGGTGCAAAGACAGCAGACCTCACGCGCCACCTAGACAAGGTCTTACATAGTGCTGGAGAGGAGTCTGCTGTCTTGGTACATGTCGGTACCAATAGAAACATAGAAACATAGAAACATGATGACAGAAAAAGACCACAAGGCCCATCTAGTCTGTCCTTCCATAACAACAACTACAACAGTCCACAATGACATAGGAAAATGTGGCAGGGAGCTCTGGAGGCTAAATTTAGGATTTTAGGTAGGAAGTTGAAGTCCAGAACTTCCAGGGTAGCATTCTCCAAAATGTTTCCCGTTCCACACGCAGGACCCAAAAGGCAGGCAAAACTCCAGAATCTCAATGCGTGGATGAGACAGTGCAAGGATGAGGGGTTTGTATTTGTTAGGAAATGGGGAACATTCTGGGGAAAGGAGGGGCTCTTCCGAAGGGGTGGGCTTCACTTTAACTGGGATGGAACCAAGCTCCTGGCATTAACCTTTAAAAAGGAAATAGAGCAGCTTTTAAACTAGATAATAGGGGAGAGCCGACAGTCGACCAAGAGCACATGGTTCGGAACAATGTATCCTTGAAGGATACTACCAAAAGAATGAAGTTAGGACATATCAGCAGAGAGATTCCAATAAAGACAAAAGTAGCCCAAATGCCCTTGAGTACAGAGCAGACAGAGCTTAAAGATTCCAAATTACCCCTGTCTACTGATAGCCAGATTAATATGAATAAAATACAGTCTCTAAAATACTTGTATGCAAATGCTAGAAGTCTAAAAAATAAGATGGGAGAGTTAGCATATAGCACTGAATGAGAGGTTGGATATGATTGGTATCTCAGAGACATGGTGGAAGGAGGATAACCAGTGGGACATTGTGATACCTGGGTACAAACTATATCGCAATGATAGAACTGATCAAATTGGTGGAGGGGTTGCGCTCTATGTTAGAGAGGGCATTGAGTCACAAAGGATTAAAATTTTGCAGGAAACAAAATTTGCTGTAGAATTTCTATGGATTGAAATTCCATGTAAAAAGGCAAGGAGATGGCAGTGGGGGTGTACTATCGACTGCTGGCCAGAATGAACAAATGGATGATGAAATGCTCAAAGAAATCAAGGAAGCTATCAAAAGTTACAGCACAGTAATAATAATGGGTGATTTCAATTACCCTGGTATTGACTGGGTCAATGTCATGGCAGGACACACTAGGGAGATAAAGTTTCGAGATGAAATAAATGACTGCTTCTTGGAGCAGCTGGTTCATGAACCGACCAGAGGGGAAGCCATTTTGGACCTAGTCCTTAGTGGAACACCAGATCTGGTGCAAGACATAAGGGTGTTGGGGCCACTTGGCAATAGTGATCATAGTATGATCACGTTTGATTTGATTAATGGAGGAGGGATGGTAAGGAAATCCACAGTATACTAGCTTTTAACTTTCAAAAGGGAGACTATGATAAAATGAGGGAAATAGTTACGAAAAAACTAAAAAGAGCAGTTGCAAAGGTTAAAGACTTACATCAGACTTGGGTGTTGTTTAAAAATACTATCTTGGAAGCCCAGACCAGATGATTCCACACTTTAAGAAAAGTGGAAGGAAGTCCAAAAAGCTGCCAGCATGGTTTAAAGGTGAAGTCAGAGAGGTTGCCAAAAAGCATCTTTCAGGAAATAGAAAAAAGAGTCAAATGACGAAAACTGGAAACAGCACAAGCACTGGCAAGTTAAATGCAAAGTCAAAGCAGAAAGAACCCTGTTCAGAGTGAAATAAGAACTTCCAAAAATTGAACTCTGAAAAGAATAGTAGGAAGACCCTCTCTTTTTTTGTCGGAGTATAACACACCAGAGTGGGGTGAAGCAAAACCACCCTCTCACTGTGGTTACTCCATTTTAATAATTTGAAAAGGTAAACTTGTTTAATTAAATTGTATCACTTAGCTGCAATCTGCCTCGAGCTCCTTTTCACCACAGGAACCAAAATGTACACTGCAATCTGTCCCAAGCTCCTTTTCACCACAGAGACCAAAATATACGACGTGGCACATTTTGGGTCTAAAGAATTTTTTGACCCTGCATCAGGTAAAATAAAGGGCTTGTAGATTGCAGTGTACATTTTGGTATGACCTGATTTGGAGTATCGTGTGCAATTCTGTAGACCGTATCTTCAAAAGGATGGAGTCAGTACAGAGGGTGGCTACCAAAATGGTTAGTGGTCTTCATTATAAAGCATATGAGGGCAGACTTAAGGATCTTAATCTGTAATCAAACCGCTGCTGATCGCTGGAAGTAGCGGTATACAAATGTATACTAAATAAATAAATAAATAAATAAATAAATAAATGTACACCTTAGAGGAAAGGCGGGATAGAGGTGATATGATTGAGACGCTTAAATACCTCTGTGGTATGAATGCACAGGGGGAGAGCCTCTTTTGATTGAAAGCGAGTTCTGCTACGAGGGGACATGGGATGAGGGTGAAAGGGGATAGATTCAGGAGTGATATGTGGAAATATTTCTTTATGGAAAGAGTGATGGATCCATGGAATAGTCTTCCAAAGGAGGTGGTAGAGATGAGGACAGTATCTGATTTCAAAAAAGCATGGGACAAACACAGAGGATCTCTAAATAAAAAAAGGGGACTGTTGTAGTTGTTGATATGGAAGGACAGACTAGATAGGCCATGTTGTCTTTTTCTGTCATCATTTTTCTATGTTTCTATGTTTCACTCAACATGTAATCAAACTCTGGAATTTGTTACCGGAGGATGTAGTAAAAGCCGTTAGTGTAGCTGGGTTTAAAAAAGGTTTGGACAAGTTCCTGGAGGAAAGGTCCAAAAAACATTATTAAAAGGGACTCAGGATATCACTGCTTGACCCAATACAAGCATTGTGGAACCTGTGTCTTTTGGGGAAACTGCTAGGTACTTATGATCTAGATTGGCCACTGTTGGAAACAGGATACTGGGCTTGATGGACCTTGGTCTGACCCAGTATGGCATACTTTATGTTCCTTATGCTATGTTCCTTATGCACAGCTGCACCTACAGTTTCATTGTCAGGCCATAGTTTGTGTACATGAGGATTGGCATAGATAACAGTGTGGGTGATGGCTCCCATGCAGGGTCTGTGACATGGCTAAGGGGCACAGGTGGCGTGTTGGTTGAATTACAGAGTGTGCTTCCCTCCTAACCTATTGTGACAGTGGGTGCTGACTGACTGGGGGTGCAGAGTGGGTTGGCTGATGAGGGACAGGGGTGTACGTGTCAGAGTTCACAATGACTGAGGTGGGCTCTGTGACTGCAGTGAACTATGCATGCCATTGAGAGGGGGAGGAGGGAATGAGACCCACAGATCATGTCCTAGGATGGTAGGCTTACTTATAGGGAATGGAGTCTAGCTATGGTGATCCATGGACTGGCCTTGGACATGCCACCCTACAGTCATGCACAAAGTGACCTTAGGATTTGGGCTACAGGGCTGCCAGATACAAGAGCCATTCCGGTATACTTAGGCTTTCCATACATGATGCATCTAAGCATGTGTTGGTGTATTCCTATGTGGATGTAGCTGACTGCTACCCCTGTGACATGCTGACAGACAGACACACACGTAGTCACAGTCACATTGATGCACCGTGCAAGAATAGAGCTAATATACTTGATCTACTGTCATAAACTATGTTAGAATGTTACTATTCCTGCCTGGTCTCAATTTCAGCTCAGCCATTGTTGCGGTGTGCTCATTGTGTAGGAGCAGGATGTGTGCTCTGATGTTGACAGCTGCTCACTGTGCCGGTGATGTCAGCCTGACTCTGCATGCAGATATGGATAGTGGAGCTTGTTTCTGGGGGTGTTTGTACCCTTGTTGGCCAATTCTTTGGTGGTTGCACATGTTGGTGTTGTACCTGCACTGTGGGAAAAAATTTAGCCATGGGAACATGACCCTCTGCTTCATCTACACATCAACTACCACATTGTTTTTATTGTCTATGGTGATTGCATGCTTCTCATCAGACAGACCTTGATAGATATTGTATTGCTCATGGCGCACTGGATCTGGCCATGGTTTTTGTCAGCTGAACAGGTTGGTGTTGTACCTGCACTGTGGGATATCATTTTTCCACAGGGACATGGAAAAAAAATCCACTGCCCGGACCTGAGACCCTTTGCTTCTCTATACACCAATTGTGTGTGGTGCACCAAAGTGATGCAGCATTGCTGCCACTATCCATGGTGATTGCATGCTTCCCATCAGAAAGACCTTGGCAGATATTGTATTGCTCATGGTGCACTGGATCTGGCCATGGCTTTTGTCAGCTGCACGCAGGTAACACTTCCTCCCGCCTTACACCCCATACCATGCTGACATGCCTATGTGCCATGAGTGTTGGTGGTGCCTGATTCCAGGCTTGCCAACTTGCTGATAGGCGGGTAGCTAGGGCATGGGCTCCTTGTGGGGCAGAGGCATACCTGGACAGACACACATCACTCCCCCCTCCAAATCTGCTTCTCTTGGGTCTCCATCACCACATGGCAATGTTATGTTTCTTTGACCTGGAGATGGGACAGCTGTGTGGTGTTGGGTTTGAAGTATTGGGAATATTGTCTGCAGTGAGTGAGGTATTCGTTGTCCAATTGTCTATACCATCTGACTGCTGTAGGACTAGGGGACATGCACTGCAGCTGCTGTGTTGGCCATTCTGGACCACTATGTGAACATATGTTGTCCTTCCACCCATCATCACACCTCACACTCTATTACCAGAGGATATAGTAAAGGCTGCTAGTGTACTGGGTTTCATGTATGTTTGGCCAGGTTCCTGGGGAGGGTCCCTAAAACATTGTTAGTGAGGACCACAGATCTGCACTGCATGCCCCATTGCAGGCATTATGGATTATGTGTGTCTTTTGGGGTACCTACTAGGTACATGTGCCATAGTTCATACACTGTTGGTCACAGGTTACTGGGCATGATGGATCTTGGTCAGACGCAGTCTTGCATATTTACCGGTCTTCTGTTCATATGTGCCACCTAGGCAGCCTCCTGGTCTGCCCTGTGCCTTCGCAGCCCCCACTGCATGTTCCACATACACCCTCCTATGCCCCATTTGCACCATCAACAAAGTGCCCTTTCATACCTGGGCACTATGCTGTTGCTGCAAATAGTGCACTACTATCACTTTCTTGGGCTCGTCTATCTGTGTAGCACATTGCAAACATTTAAATAGGCTCTCTATCCTCTAAGTGCACCCTTACTGACAGATTTTCACTCGCGGTAATGTTCCTGGTGTTAATGTGACAGCGTTAAGGGAGTCGGGTCTTGTTCCCACCCACTCCCTGCCCATTGACCCCTATTCTCCACCCTCTCTCCACCCATAGTGTGCTTAACGCTGTGGGTAATGTTAGTACACGCTAATGCGCTGTTTACCGTGCGCTGTCACATATATAACATTAGCGCGTGCTAATGTTACACTTGTTACCTTAACGCAGTTTAGTAAACATCCCCCTAAATGTTATGATTGAAAGCATAAACAGAAGAAGGGCAAGAGATGGATGACCTATCCAGGCAGAGGCAATGGGGTCAAGGGGACAGGTGGTTTTACGTGAAGAGGAAACAACTCTGGTCAGAAGTCAGGGAGATGGGGCTAAAGGTGGACCAGACTAGATACCAAATTTTGTGTAAGATGAGTTAAGGGTTGTGGATCTGGGTTTCTTGGAAAAAATTGGCATATGAAACTAACTTTGCTAAAGAAAAAAGAAGCCAAAGCATCTGGGGTGGGACCCATCTAAGTATGCTGGATGGTAGTAGTATTAAGTGATATTAGCTGGGAGATAATGGAATATAGTTTCCTCATTTGGTTCAATGATATAGAAATAAGATTGAAATGGTAACTCTTCTTGGCAGTCTGGAGCTCAGAATGGTGACAGGCAGAGCTGGCCTTGAACAGTTCAAGACTGTCATGGGTTTTAGTCTTAGACCCGCTTGCATCTCAGAGACCTGTGGAAGGTTGACAACCAATGGGACACTGTGATACCTGGGTACACACTATATTACAATGATAGAGTAGATAAAATTGGTGGATGGGTTGCGCTATATATTAAAGAGGGCATTGAGTCATACAGGATAAATATTTTGCGGGAAACAAAATACACTGTAAAATTTCTATGGATAGAAATTCTATATAAAAAGGGGAAGGTGATGGCAGTGAGGTTGTACAACCGTCTGCCTGACCAGAATGAACAGATGGATGATGAAATGCTAAAAGAAATCAGGGAAGCTATCAAAAGTCATAACACAATAATAATGGGTGATTTATATTACCCTGGTATTGTCTGGGTCAGTGCCACACCAGGATATGTTAAGGAGATAAAGATTATGAAATAAATGTCTGCTTTATGGAGCAGCTGGTTCATGAACCATCACAAGGGAAAGCTATTTTAGACCTAGTCCTTAGTTGAACCTAGGATCTGATGAAAGAGATAATGGTGTTGGGGGTCACTTGGCAATAGTGATCATAACATGATTGCATTTGATTTAATAAATGGGAGACTGATAAAATGAAGAAAATAGTTAAGAAAAACACCAAGGATATTATAATGCTTTGTATCATTCCATGGTGAGATAACACTTTGAATACTGTGTGTGGGGGCCGTGTGATGTTACCAGCCAAGATGGCGGCACGTGCCTGAGCTCCGCGGAGCCCAGATAAAACAGCCTGTGATCTGGCCCCCATGTGTGAGTAGCAAGCCTGCGTTATTGAGGGTGGAGAGCAGGCAGTGAGAAAAGCATGACCATGAAGAAAATATCACTAGACTTGAAAGAATTTTCATACCAGAGCTCTGTTACCCCACGATACACTAGGGACAAGATGGCGGCAGTGGCAGAGGCAAACATGGTGAAAGCGCAAGCTGAAGGAAGGGGAGAGGCTGCTTGAGGGTGTGAGTGCTTTGGTGGCCAGCACAGATCTGGTCAGTGCACCTTTCAGTGAACAGGGGTTCCATAAGAACACAACATAAAAAACATAAGAACATAAGAAATGCAATACTGGGTCAGACCAAGTTCCATCAAGCCCAGTATCCAGTTTCCAACAGTGGCCAATTCAGGTCACAAGTACCTGGAAGGTTCCCAAAGAGGCACACAGATTCCACAATGATTGTCCCAAGGCAAGCAGTGGATTTCCAGGGTCCTCTTTATGGACCTTTCTTCCAGGAACTTGTCCAAACCTTTTTTAAACCCAGCTACATTAACAACTTTTACTACATCCTCTGGTAACAAATTTAAGTTTGATTACGCATTGAGTAAAAAAATATTTTCTCTTATTAGTCTTAAATGGGCTACATTGTAGCTTCATTGTGTATCCCCTAGTTTTTCTACCTTTTGATGGCATAAACAACCGATCTATGTTTACCCTTTCCATTCCATTCATTAATTTATAGATTTCTATCATATTTCACATCAGCCGTCTTTTTTCCAAGTTGAAAAGCCCTAATCTTTTAAGCCTTTCCTCATAAGGGTATCCTTACATTCCATTTAACATTTTGGTGGCTCTTCTCTGTACCTTTCTAATGCAACTATATTATTTTAAAGATATGGCAACCAGAATTGCACACAGTATTCAAGATGCAGTTGCACCATGGAACAATACAAAGGCATTATAATATTAGGGCGTGTCAATTTTAGGGGTAGATTTTTATTTTTCCAAACTTTACAAACTACTAATTACCAAATTATGCAGTTTTGCATGCTGAATCTAAAGCTATCTTCAGAAACTGCTTAAAGTGAATCTTACCTACATCAAATCACAGTTGAAATATGTGGAAATTAAGTAATATTTATTTGAATATACAAATTAAACAATACCTGTAGCCACATAATTGTCTTTAAAATGACATTTATGCAGTTAATTTAATGTTATTTAACAAAATCCAGCAAAGAAGTCATATCTTGCTTGCTTCTGTTTTGGCTCATGATCTCCCTGCTGACCATCTGACTCCTCTCCTGATTGTACACATGACCAACAGCCTCAGTTGTCATTTTTACACACCTATGGACTGGGTGTGTGATGGCCAGTCTGGAATCGCCATGGGCTTGCTCAGAAATGCCTTGATCTCTGCTGTTGTCATGGTACATGTAAGAGAAGGATCAGAGACTCCGGAGCGCCAGTCAAGTAATTGGGTGAGTGATGTCATCACACTGCTATCTCCAAGCTGAGTCTTCTCATCTCTTTCACCTATCTTCAATATCTTCTCCACTGCATCTCCTCACTCCTGTTCCTCTTCACTGCACAACATAGCTTGCAGAACAGATTTGCTGTAAACAAATAAAGCTGACCTTCTCGCTGTAGGCATGACTGTCTTCTTTACCTCTTCACACTGTTCTTTCAAAGGTTACAGCTAGAAAGGGAGATGCCTGGGACCTTATGTCCAATTGCTATTTATTTTTCTATTGAACCAGTTCACCATGTAAACCCAATACAGAACTCTACAATCATTCTTAAGCTTTTCAGATTCTTTCCTTTCAGATTATGCTTGGAAATCCATATTCTCATGAACCTTAGAGCTGTTGTAAGCCATCTGCTATGTGACACAGGTCCTATTTCCAACAGCATTTTGTGTATTTTTGTGTAATTTGCATACAAGTAGGTAAATAATGTATTACACAAAATTTAAAGCTAATTGTTGATTTGCCCCATTAAATTGTACCATTTTTTCACTAGTGCTTTTTAAAATTCTGACATCTCCAAAATTGACACACCCTATTATAACATCCTTGCTATTATTCTCAAAACTATGTGGAGAATGTGGGCATCAATCCCACTACTTATCATATACTAAGAAAGCATGCTACCACTTAAGCTAACTCCCCTGAAAACACAATGCATGCCTTTGAGTCAGCGCTGACTCCTGGCAACCCAGCAGCTCCTGGGTTTTCTTGGTAATGTGACTGGAAGTAGATTGCCAGTCCCTTCTTCTGAAGCAATGGAGAGTTAAGTGACTTGCTGAAGTGCCTGTTTTCAAGATAAAAAGCAGGATCTGCTGGAGTAAAGGAGGAGCTAAAGGTTGGTTTGGACAAACTATATCAGGATTTAAATGACTTGGGAAGACAGGTGGAAGAGGCAGAATCCAGGACTGAGGAGCAAATGGAGACTGTGGCTGTTCTGGATCAAAAAGTGGTGGAACTGGAGCAGCAGTGAGAGTAAATGTGGGATATATTAGAAGACCTGGAGAACCACTGGCAGTGCAATAATCTAAGCTTCTGGGGCATACCTGAGAATGCTGAGTTTTTGGATTGTGAACAAGTTGTGCTAAAAATTACTAAAGTGCTTTTCTAAGCTGCCAATCTGGAATGGACTGATATGGATTTGAGGATTGACTGGGCACACTAAGTGCTGGACCCATTTGGGCTCAAAAGTCCCCATGACATCATTGCCTATTATCATGACTATGGTGTGAAGGAGAGGGTTACCAAGAAGATCCATGTCATAGGAGCTCTACAATAGGAAACCTGTAAAGTGTAGGTATTTGCTGATCTGGTTCAAACCCCATTGCACAGGAGGCAGGAGATGTAAGATGTCTTGCAGAAGCTGAGGATGGGGAATATATGCTATAGTTGGGCCTTCCCTTTGGACTTGAACTTTACGCTCAAGGGAAAGTGATAACCGTGTGTGTTTCAGAGGAGAGGTAGTGAAACTCCTCACAGAGGCTGGAATCAAGGGATTAGATCCAGATTCGGGTGGGTGTTGATGACCATCATAAGGAATATACAAAGTGGCAGAGGGTATCGCATGACCGGAGATGGCACTCAGCAGATGCAGGGCCTAGTCATGTCCATGGCACATGACATTTTGGGACACTAAGGGGTATGTTTACTAAAGGACGCTAACGTCGCGGCTGTGATGTTATCGCGCGATACATGCTGCTATCACGCGATAATTGTGTATTACCATGCGAGAACGTCATGTATCACGCGATGATGTCTTCGGCGGCGTTAAGGTACGCAGAGGGTGGAGTAAGGCTTCCCAGAGGGTGAAGTAAGGCTCCCCAGGGGCGGAGAGAAGGAGTCAATGGGCAGAGAGTGGGCGGGGAGAGGCTCCATGCACACTAACGCCGTGAAATGAAGCTCTGAAAATTAGCGCCAGTGAAAACCTTGCGCTAGAGGCACATTTGCAGGGGAGAGAGACCATTTCAGTCAGCAATGTGCAGCAAAGGCAGGGAAACCAAAAAATGTGATAGTAGTGATACATGTGCAGCAACATCACAGTGCCCAAGTACGAGAGGGCACTCATGTGAGGCTGCAAATGGGGTACAGGGGGCTGCAGGCGGGAAATACAGTGGGGCAGCTTGGGCACAGGGTGGGCTAGGCAGATGCCTAGGTGACACATAGGAATGTAGAAGCGGAAAACCAGCAAGACAGCAACTGACAAAGGGCAAACATGGTCACGAGTGTGTGCCCCAAAGTGTCCCAGGGGACAGTACCCAGCAAGTACCCCAAAGGGCACAGAACATTGGCAGGCGGTGCCGGGGTGAAGCGTGGATGTCTAGGTAGGCGCCCCTACCCCATATCACACACCATAAGCAGCTGCCTACCGGCACACTGGATGGCCTGGGACTGCGCACCACCAGCACCACTGGCACAAGGGCATGTCAGCATGGTGGCGGAGGGGTGCTGGTGGCAGAGGGGGCAGTGGCATCTGCCCACAGCAGACCACGGCCAAGCCCCGTTTAGGTGGGTTCCATGCACTGCAACAGACAACAGTCTGATGAACAGTCATGGTAACCCCAGGGAATGACCTGCCTCTGTGGCAACAGTTTGGTACAGTACACACAGCCAGTGTGTTCAGGGGCAGAAGGTCACAGGTTCAAGTCCCAGCTGTGGTTCCTGCAAACCATGTCCCTACATTTTACCCAGTACTAAACCATGGTAATAACGACGGAACTGTTATTGCAGATAAAAGAAACACACACCATAAACTCCTATATTTTACCCTACAGAGCACAGACACCATAAACATGAGCAATCCCTAGAGCAGAGTTTCCCAACTGCAGTCCTGGAGGGCCAAACACCATTCAGGTTTCATGCTGTCCCTAATAAATATGCCTGTGCTGCATTTGTATGCATCGCCCCCCTTGTATGCAAATGTATCTCATGCATATTCATTAGGGACAGCATGAAAACCTGAACAGTGTTTGGCCCACCAGGACCAGAGTTGGGAACCTCTGCCCTAGAGCAGCGGCCAACAGGGGCAGAAACACCCACACCCACAGGCTCCACTATCCAAAGCCTCATGGAAAGTCAGGCTGTTGGACCCTGCGCGGAGCAGCATCTCCCAATGCTGGCACCTGCATACCTTAGCAATGCCGTCCTAAACTTGGGAACACGTTCCACATATATCAAAAGGTTGCTATGATTAATGTCAGATAACAAATTCTAGGTTAAACACGATTTGTTGACAGAGATTCATCATAGCAACCTTTCTGATATCTGTGGAGTGTGTTTCATTTTTTGCTTCTGACAGTGTTTACCACCCCGGGGAGTGACCCTCAAATAGTATTGCGTACCATGGCAATGCCCGCACTATGCCCAGGACTGGTGTGGCAGCCAGGGCTGCCACAAATCTCTATAGTTGCGCAAAGCTGGCATAGGTGTGGGAGTGTGTGTATGTCTCCTCTATCCAGTGTGTTGTGGCTGCCTACACCTTACTGAGCCCACACTGCTTGCACTGTTTCCAGTGTTAGCCTGCCAATGTGCATAATGAGGGGCACAGGACTACAAAAGGGGACTGTTACTTCTGGAGAGAGATCTGCAATTGTGAGTATATACTTCTGGGAATTTTCTGTAAGGAATTCTTTGTATTAAAGCTAATTAATCTGTGAACCCACTATTTTTTGTTAAATCAGTCAGGGCCTAGTAGCAGTAGTTTAAGTTTAAATTTAAAACACAGAAGACAACTTTCTGGTTACACATCATACCCAGCAGAGAGCTTGTAATTTAAATTAATAGTCACTCAGGGCCTAGTATCAGCAAAGTACTTTTAGTTTAAATTTAAAACACAGAAGAGAGCTTTCTGGTTTAATTTGGAACCCAGCAGAGAACGTGTAGTTTAAATTTAATAGTCACTCAGGGCCTAGCATCAGCAAAGTACTTTTAGTTTAAATTTAAAATACAGAAGAGAGCTTTCTGGTTAAATTTAGAACCCAGCAAAGAGCTTGTAGTTTAAATTTCATAATAAGTTAGAGCCTAGCAGCAGCAAAGAGCTATAAGTTAAATAAGAATATAGATTAGCACAAAAGGCAAAACAGGGTCAGTACTCTTTGAAGAGTAAATAAAGTCTTCTAGAGACCTTTACAAAGATGCCTTCTACCTAGGGGGCAAGAGACCTGTGAAATTTTTTCAATAGGTGTTAACACCAGGTGGCAGGACAAAAGGCCATTTTGAAAGACTCCTTCTATCCAAGCAAGGACTGTTAATCATCCAGGACGTTAGTCACAGCTTACCTCAGCAGCACAGGCATAAATAGCTCAACCAGAGCTCTGTGATCTTCAGTCTTGCAGGACTACAAAAGGGGACTGTTACTTCTGGAGAGAGATCTGCAATTGTGAGTATATACTTCTGGGAATTTTCTGTAAGGAATTCTTTGTATTAAAGCTAATTAATCTGTGAACCCACCATTTTTTGTTAAATCAGTCAGGGCCTAGTAGCAGCAGTTTAAGTTTAAATTTAAAACACAGAAGACAACTTTCTGGTTACATATCATACCCAGCAGAGAGCTTGTAGTTTAAATTAATAGTCACTCAGGGCCTGGTATCAGCAAAGTAATTTTAGTTTAAATTTAAAACACAGAAGAGAGCTTTCTGGTTTAATTTGGAACCCAGCAGAGAGCTTGTAGTTTACATTTAATAGTCACTCAGGGCCTAGCATCAGCAAAGTACTTTTAGTTTAAATTTAAAACACAGAAGAGAGCTTTCTGGTTAAATTTAGAACCCAGCAGAGAGCTTGTAGTTTAAATTTCATAATAAGTTAGAGCTTAGCAGCAGCAAAGAGCTATAATTTAAAATTTAAAATCAAATAAGAATATAGCTTACCTCAGCAGCACAGGACAGGGTACTGTGTAGCAGCCCTCTTTTTAGCCTTTCTTATAGGGGTATCCTTCCATCCCCTTTACCATTTTGGTGGCTCTTCTCTGAACCTTTTCTAATAATGCTATATCCTTTTTAAGATACGGTGACCAGAATTGCACACAATATTCAAGGTGCGGTCTCACCATGGAACGATATCAAGGCATTACAATATCCTTTGTTTTATTTTCCATTCCTTTCCTTATGATACCTAGCATTCTATTTGCTCTCTTGGCTGCTGCTGCACACTGGGCCGAGAGTTTTAACATGTTATCCACAATGACGCCTAAATCTTTTTCCTGGGTGGTGGTGGTTCCTAATGTGGAACCTTGCACCGTGTAAACATAGGGATATGTTTACTAAACCGTCTTTGGGAGCTCATGCTGAAAGGAGGATTCTGCAGGGCAGGGGGGCCCCGCGGGGTGCTTGATTCTGCCGCTGCTACGGCGGCAGCGGCAGCAGCAGCAGCAGACGGTTTGTGTTTTTTTATTATCTAGCTGGGCTGATGGGGGGGAGGGTTAGGACTGGTAATGGGCTATGGGGGGGCTAAGACTGTAAGTGGACTGATGGGGGGGTTAGGACTGGTAATGGGCTATGGGGGATTAGGACAGGTAATGGGCTATGGGGGGCTAGGACTGGAAATGGGGTTATGGGGGGGTTAGGACTGGACGTGGGCTGATGGGGGGTTAGGACTGGTAATGGGCTTTGGGGGCGGGGGGCTAAGACTGGAAATGGGCTGATGGGGTTAGGACTGGAAGTGGGCTGATAGGGGGATTTGGACTGGTAATGGGCTATGGGGGGCTAGGACTGGTAATGGGCTATGGGGGCTAAGACTGGAAATGGGCTGATGGGGGGGTTAGGACTGGAAGTGGGCTGATGGGGGGTAGGACTGGTAATGGGCTGGGGGGGGTAAGACTGAAAATGGGGTGATGGGGGGTTAGACTGGAAGTGGGCTGATGGGGGGCTTAGGACTGGTAATGGGTTGTGGGGGGGCTTAGGACTGGTAACGGGCTATGGGGGGGCTAGGACTGGTAATGGGCTGGGGGGGTTGCTAGGACTGGAAATGGGCTGAGTGGAATGGGGGCTTAAACTGCAAATAGCTGATGGGGACGGGGGCTTGGAATGGAAATGGGCTGAGTGGAAGGGGGACTTAAACTGCAAATAGCTGATGGGGAGGGGGCTTGGAATGGAAATGGGCTGTGAGGGGAGGGAGCTAGGAGTGGAAATAGGCTGAGTGGGCAGGGGCTAAGACAGGAAATGGGCTGATGGAGGGGCTAGGATAGGTTTGGAAATGGGCTGTTGGGGGGGTGCTAAGATTGGAAATGGGCTGTAGTGGGGGCTTGAATTGAAATGGACTCATGTAGGGGCTAGAACTGGAAGTTCTAGAACTGGAAGTTCCTGCTCCTGCACTCCAACCCAATCGGGGTGGTGGGAGGTCCCAGCAGCCCGGCACGACAGGCGGGAAACAAACTTCAACCCAAGTAAATAATCTCCAAACGAAGCTCCAGCTCATCACCATACAACAGATTTCGAAAAGACTTACTCACATGTAGAGAACTTACTTTCGGAAGGACACCAACTGAGTACAGTTCTTTTCAAGTGATTTTCTGACCCAAGCTCTCCTAGGAAGGATTGAGCTCCCAACGTGGTCAACACCACCTATAATCATAGTCACACCTACATCAGGAACTGCAAGTATTATCAACACATCTAGAACAGTAATAGCCTCTTTAATATTGCTTATCCCCATAACGCTGCTTGCTGCCATTATTTACTGTTGCCAGTATCTACCTTCATTTGCTATATCTATTATTGCCTGTATTTACTGTTGCCAGTATCTACCTTCATTCTACTGTAATTACTGTTGCCTGTATTTACTGATGCCAATAACTACTCTCATTCTACTCTAAATCTACTGTGGTACCTTCTACTGTTGACAGTAACTCTACCCTCACTCAAATGAGTCCCCGTACTACTCTCGCCAGTAACTCACCCTCAATCAACTGTGTCACGCTTAATCTTCCTGTAATAAATTAGAAGCAACTGCCTGTCGAAAAACATTCACAACTAGAAACCTCTCCAACTGTCTTACATCTTCCTCTACCCCCCTTGTACCGACACAGAAAGATCCAAAATGAAGCACATAACCCTCACCCTTATGAGTCTTTACCTTCTACTCACTA
The DNA here is from genome assembly GCA_033557465.1 of Ichthyophis bannanicus. Classification (NCBI taxonomy): domain Eukaryota; kingdom Metazoa; phylum Chordata; class Amphibia; order Gymnophiona; family Ichthyophiidae; genus Ichthyophis; species Ichthyophis bannanicus. The sequence goes on from CM066031.1 coordinate 1,459,505,353, forward strand.
TCTTACCATCCAGCTCACTAGCTCTAACGACAGCACAAAACCACATCCCAAAGCTCTCAACTGGTGGAAGAAAATGGCCCGATGACTCCAACAACCTCTATCATGGAGCGAGCTATCCACGCCGCCCCCACTTAATTTATATCCCTCTACAAAACTCCTCAAAACCCAAGCAAAATAAACGCCCACACACTAACAGCCTGAAGTGCGCACTCATTAACTCTCGATCACTTCGCAAAAAATGGCCAGCAATCACTGAAACAATAACGCATCTTAACCTAGATATCATTATGATCACCGAGACCTGGCTCTCACCGGAAGATAATACCATCCTCAATCAACTTCTACCACCTAACTTCGTTACTTTCACCAGCCACAGGCAAAACAAAAGGGGTGGAGGAGTTGCCATCATCACCAGATCTGACCTTCAATTTGAAATGGTAGAAGCCAGCAACACCAATGCTCTTGAAACAGTATCTATATCCAACCACCTTTGCTCCATAAACCTTATTTATAGAGCGCCCTCTCCTGATCCAGACAACCTCTCCAGTATCATAAACCTAGCATCTAACACCTATGTTCCACATAGACCAAATTGGATATTAGGTGATTTTAACTTGCCATCCCTACAGGACAATCAGGCAGCCGCCTTCATAGAGGCCCTAGACATCCTGGGATATACCCAATTGGTACAAGAACCTACGCACACAAAAGGCAATATTCTCGACCTGATATTCGCCCCACAAACAGTGCTTCAACAAGCACAAAACGTCACGTTATCACTAACAGCAGTCCCATGGTCGGATCATAAGCTTATCTCCTTCCAAATTCCAACCCCCATCAAGTCACAAAGGCCTATCATGAACTCACAAACAAACACAATCTCAAACGCCAGAAGATTTAAACCGTTTAACAAAGAATGCATCCTTGCTGAAACAAACTCTCTCCTTGACAAGACCTCACAAGACCTAGACATCCTAATTTCCACGTGGAACAGCAAACTCAGCGCGATCGCAATCTGTCCCACCACAACTAAAGCCCCAAAGAAAAGACCATCCGCACCATGGTTTACAGCTGACCTAAAGGCGTCTCTAACCCTCCTACGAAGATTGGAAAAGCGCTGGAGGAAATCACGTACCAGCAGTGACCAAACAGCATACATCCAACTCCTACACACACATCGCAAGGCTGTCACCGACAAGATGAAACAACATCACACAGACACTCTGAAACGTTCATTAAACAAGCCGCATGACCTCTTCAACCTGGTCAAATCTCTTGCCAAAGAACCGACTCCGGAGCGCACAGGATCTATACACCCACAGGAGTATGCCGTCTTTATGCAATCAAAATTATGCAAAACTGACAAGATGGTTATACCGGACCCCCCTGATTCTCAAGTATGCGCAACATATCTATCCGCCTTCACCGCACCATCCAAGAGAACTATCGAAGACACCATCGCTACCATAAATACTTCCACCTCATACTCAGACCCATGTCCAGCATTCTGGATAAAAGATCTGCGATCCGACCTTGCCCGAATCTTAACCAAAATGATAGGACTATCATTGAGCACAGGGTCGTTCCCATCCACGCTCAAACAGACCTCCGTCAGACCGCTGCTCAAGGACATCAAATTAGATCCTCAAAAGGTCGAGTCCTACAGACCTATTTCTAGTATTCCGATGCTCGCTAAAATCGTTGAAAAAATAGTCTACAGGCAGCTACAAGATCATGTGGACACCAACGCACCTCTAGATCCATCGCAACACGGATTCAGAGAATCACACGGAGTAGAAACACTACTCACTACTCTTTTCAACACCATAACATCAGGCATTGACAACTCACGTACAGGCTTCGCACTCATCTTCTTGGATATTGCCGCAGCCTTCGACTCAGTCTGCCATGAGATTCTCCTGATTCGGCTAAGGGAGAAAGGCATCACCGAAACAGCTCTGGAGTGGTGCAGGTCTTACCTGTCTGGAAGATGGCAACACGTACGAGCAAATGGAACCACATCCGAGCCATTCCTACAGAGCCAAGGAGTCCCTCAAGAATCCTCACTGTCTTCACTTATGTTTAACATCTATATCCAACCCATTTGTAACATCATTAGATCGTTTAACGTGAGTTGCATGATTTACGCAGACGATGTACTAATGTACCTGCCAATATCCCTGGAATGCCCGGATCTCACCCCACTAACTAAGTGTTTCAACGCAGTATCCAAATGGCTCCTCTCCCAAAATCTGCGCATCCAACATAAGAAAACGGAGGTCCTGTTCATCTCTAGAAACCCTGAGTTTACACCACCTAATCATTTGGAAGTAGATAACGCCAAGCTGCAAGTAAAATCAGCCATACGGTATCTCGGAGTCACATTGGATCAAAACCTCAATATGAAGCAGCACATAGCAAAAACAGTAAGAGCGATCTACTTCAAGATCAGATCCCTTAGACACATACGCCCCCTACTCGAGCTGAGCGACTTCCGCACCATTTACCAAGCTCTCATCATCCCTCATTTTGACTATTCAAACGCCATCCTACAAGGACTCCCTCAGGCAACCTTACATCCCTTACAACTCGCAATGAACAGTGCAGCGCGAATCCTCTTCGGAGCACCAAGGAGAGAGCATATCACACCCCTCCTGATGCAGCTGCACTGGCTCCCCATTCAAGCCAGGATTAGCTTCAAGACCTTAGTGATGACATTCAAGGCCATCAACGGGCTCTCCGCATCCTCAGTATGTGACCTCATACAACCACCCACACCCAACAGGATAAGAAGAACCACCGCAGCCAACATGCTAGCAATACCAAAAGCCATGACAAGATGCTCTATATCAACTTCAAATAGAGCCTTCAGTCTGAGCGCCCCAAGCCTATGGAACTCCCTACCACCACACATCAGAGCTATCCCCAACTTGAGCCAGTTCAGGAAGGCCTTAAAAAAACTCCTCTTTATTAGATACCTTATAGACTCCCCCGAACCACAGCCACCAGGTATGACCATCTCACAATAACTCCATCCCACATGCATACAGTTACCTATTTCAATGTTTCACACATGTAGATAGTTTCCCCTGTTATCCAAGTTGATTGCTCCTGTTTATTGTAATGACCTGACTCCTGTTTATTGTCGGATACTGTTAGTTTTATGTAAACCGCGCTGATCGCAAATAGTGCGGTATATAAGAAATGTAAATAAATAAATAAATAAAATAAGTAGGCTCACGGGGGGCTTGGATTGGAAATGGGCTGAGTGGAGGGGAGCTAGGATTTGACATGGGCTGATGGGGGGCTGGGATTGGAAATGAGCTGATGGAGGGACTCGGATAGTACTGGAAATGGATGGGGGAGCTACCACTGGAAATGGGCTGATGGTGGGGCTAGGATAGGACTGGAAATGGGCTGATGGGGGGCTAGGACTGGAAATAGGCTGATGCAGGGACTAGAAGGGAGCGGATGCTGGGTGGGGCTGGAACTAGAAGGGAGCTGATGTTGGGGGAGGATTAGAATGGGATGGAGCTGGGAGAGTGAAATGGGGAGGGAAAAAATATTTTCTGTGGGAGTGAAGACAAATCTACAATTGGCCGGCTATTGGGGGAGTAAGTGGGGATTGAGGATGGAAGGGTAAAATTTGAGTGGATGAAATGGGAATGAGGAAAGAGCAAAAGGAGAAAGATTAGTATGTTAAAGCAGATGTAGAGAGAGGATGGAAAAAACCTAGAAGAGAGAAGAAAGGACAAATGGACAGCAGACGATGGAGAGTTAGCAGAAGGCACGAAGAAACCAGAAGAAAGTAGCTGGAGCAATTGCAACTGAAAAAAAAATGCACAAAAGGTAGAAAAATATCTCCTTATTTTGAATTTATTAACTGGAATATGTCAGCTCTAGGAAATGTGCATCATTAACGTCTGCGCTTTGTTTAGTACAAGAGGAAATTAGTTTATAGTTTTATTTCTACAGTGTTGTACATTCCAAGTTTGGCTTTTGGGGTTCCCAGTTTAATTATTGTCTTCCAGTTTCTAAATTGTGATTCCTTGTTTGGTGATGGTCTATGTTCTGCATGTGTAACTGAGCTGAGGTATTCTGTTTATGTAATTCCTATTTGACATTGCCACTTGTTCTCTTTCCCCAGTAGGTCATGTATTGTTATTCTCTGAAATGTATTGGTTTAATATTTGCAGTGTTGCCTTTTGATAGGTAGGGTATGGTGCTTTGTGAGTCCTGGTAGTGCTGCTAGGATACGGCGGGTTTGCTATGGGTTCTAAATGTAAACTAGAAAAACATGATTCCCTTATACTATATCACCAATCCAAACAACTACAAATGTTACCCTGGACTCCATAACCAACTACTATCCCCACACTTAAGTACCAAATTTTTTGTCGGATCGTTCACCGTGAGACGAAACTTTTCATCTCCTGAAGTGAACCCTCCTTTTTACTCAAAATTGAAAACGGCTGTTTCTCAGCCAAGCCGACCAAATCAGCACTTTGCTGTCGTCAGCACAAAACATTTTAGTTAAAACTTCAAAAAGAGTCTGTTGGCTCCCAAATGGTCCTCGGGCTACAAAAACCCAAATTCACAGCTCCAAAAGTCCCCCTTAAAACGTAAAGATATTTTAGAGGACTTAGCTGTTACGGAACGGGTCCCCTTCACTCTGTCCGTGATAGTCTCCAAAAGTCACTCCTCTTGCCGCCAAGAATTAAGGGCTCATGAGTTAACCGACAAGGGAACAGCACCGCTCCACCACTCCACACAACGAGGTTCAAGCGCGACACCAAAGGTGTTTCAAGCCGTCAGTTCTTCCATCTTCCACAGCTCTTCGTCAGGCAGACTATCACGGACAGAGTGAAGGGGACCCGTTCCGTAACAGCTAAGTCCTCTAAAATATCTTTACGTTTTAAGGGGGACTTTTGGAGCTGGGTTTTTGTAGCCCGAGGACCATTTGGGAGCAAACAGACTCTTTTTGAAGTTTTAACTAAAAAGTTTTGTGCTGACGACAGCAAAGTGCTGATTTGGTCGGCTTGGCTGAGAAACAGCCGTTTTCAATTTTGAGTAAAAAGGAGGGTTCACTTCAGGAGATGAAAAGTTTCGTCTCACGGTGAACGATCCGACAAAAAATTTGGTACTTAAGTGTGGGGATAGTAGTTGGTTGTGGAGTCCAGGGTAACATTTGTAGTTGTTTGGATTGGTGATATAGTATAGGGGAATCATGTTTTTCTAGTTTACATTGGGTTGATTTCCAGGGGTGTATTGGATATGGGTTCTAAATGGGCAGTGTTTGTAGTAGTTCCTAATGTGCCTGGCGGTTGGCACTGGATTATAGTAATGTAGAAATCTTTTAGTCTTTCTTTATCCATACACTCATTAAGAGGCATGTTTACTAAAAGTTAGTGTATGGTAACATTATGCAAATATTTATGCAAATGAGGCACCTTATGCAAATGAGGCCCCGCACATGGCCCCGCACCCCCCTTGGGCTGCCCCTGCTGGTGAGAGTGATGTGCTGCTTCTCTCTGATGCCAGCCTTTTCTTCCACCTGTTCTCTGAAGAGGTTCTCTCACCGGCACGGCACATCTGCCAGCTTATTCTGCACCAACTGCTCCAGATCAGAAGACTGAAGCCAGGCGAGGCGGCAGGCTCCAACAGCCACAGCCACCACTCTAGAGACCATCTCAAAGGCATTATACAGCGACTTGACCACAAACTTTAAACAGTCTTTGCCATGGCCCACCGGGGTGTGATGAAGCTCCAGCTTCTCCGTAGTGAGGAAAGGGCACAGTTTGGCAAGATCACACATTTTGTCCTTCAGGAATATACTCATGTAGAGCTATTAAGACAGTACTCTAGCCACAATCATGGAGCTCTGGAAGCACCTCCTGCAGAAGGAGTACAATGTCTGAACCTCCTTAACTGAGGAATGAGTCTTGGTGCTCCTAATCCTCTTAAGGGCAGACTCAACAACCAGGGAGTGGTACAGAAACTGAGGCTTCTCAAAGGCTGGGGCTTTCTGAACCTGCTACATCAAGTCCAAACTCCTACTGAATAAAGGCACAGTGAGGGGGTTCTCCCACATCCTCATTTGTCTTTGTACTGGCACAGTCACCACTTTCTTAGGAGCTGAGGAATGCTGGAGGATCTCCAACTCCTCTGCCCTGGGTTCCATCTCCAGGGAAAATGGGATGGCCTTGGCTATATCCCTCATGAAGTTCTGGAAGGACATATCCTCTGGAGGAGACTTCCGCTGTTCATGCGGAAAGGAGGAATCTGAGAGAAGCTCAAGAGACCTAGTCTCTGACAAATTCTCCAATTCCATGTTGGTAACTCAGCCATCACTCAGACTCTGAGAGGAAATCAAAGTACCTCTGCGATTCAGCCCAGAGCTCCCTCTGGCTCCAAGGGAAGTAGCAGCATTGATGGGATTGATGATGCATCGAGTGCTTTCATGGCTTTGTTGTGTCACCAGTGGCCTACACTGGGTCCTAGGGCATGCAGAGAGGGTCAGGCTGGTGAATATCCTGAGACAGGAAGTGGGGGTTGTGCAGGCATAGTAGAACACACCCTCTGGGTAATGAAGTCCCAAACACTCCCCAAGCAGAGGAATAGATGTAACCAAAAGTAGTAAGGTCAAAATGAGGTTTTATTTCCCCATCCCGGGGTTTGGTAAGCACAAAGAACTTAGGACAAAATAACCATGTGTCTGGTACAAAGAAAAGTAAATCAGGAACTGAAGAAAAATAACTCCTTTTTCTTCCAGCTTTCACTTATACAGTCCTTTAACACAGGAATCAATAAACGTTTCTTTTCAAAGGCAGCAATGCTCACTTTGCTTCTCAATGCTGTTCCTACAGCTTTATACATCCAACTCAGCAAAGTGATTCTACGTTATCTGCTATAGTCAGTGTACAATCCATGGGCTCATCAATTATACATTCCTCTATGGATTCAACTTGCATATCTTCCAGCCCTTCCCCCGCTGGATACATGGGAACACATTCACACAGGGATTTAAAACAATTCTCTTTACCTTTAGACTCTAAAGTTTACCTTTAGACTCTAAAGTTTAGAGAGTCCCAGAGAACTTTTCTATCCCAGAGAAAATTGGTATTCTTTGTTTTCTCCCTGTTCCTTTTACAGCGACCACTGTCTGGCTTTTGCCTGTAAAGTTTACTTGGCAGTGTTTCTTCAATATCAGCAGAGTCTAGAGATTTGTACCTTCCTCTCACCGGAGCTTCTGGGCACACCCAAACTGACTTTCTGCGTGGCTTTTCTCTCCAGTTACCTTCAACACCAGGCTTTAACTGAGAGTAGCTTTCCTGTAGTCTTTGGGTTTGAGTTCTCTGTACCTTTTCAGCTGAAGCTTTTCCTGGTCGGTTCTCAGGGCTGCTTAAATCACTCTCAGCCTCTCTGCTATCAGTCCTTCTAACAGCTCTCCTTCCAGTTCCCGTTTCAGTTCTCCTTCCAGAGTGGAGTGGAGGAGTAGCCTAGTGGTTGGGGCAAGGTACTTCAGGCCGGAAGGTCGGGGGTTCAAATCCCACTAGAGGACAGCAACCTTGGGCCGGAAGGACTGGGGTTTCTAGTCCCACAGATGCTCCTTGTGGTCTTGGGCAAGCCACTTAACCCTCCATAGCCCATGTTCCCTGTAAATTAGTTATCTCCAAGTTATAATACCCTGTTCAATGTAATTTCAGTTTGTTCAATGTAAACCGCACTGATGCAGAATAGCGCGGTATATAAGAGAATGTAAATAAATAACTGCTTCCAACTCCTACTCCAGACCTCTCACTGCTTCCTAATGAGTGTTTTTTATCAGCCTTAGGGCTTAGCTTCGTTCCTCCCCCACCCAGGTGAATCCTATTACACCCAAGGCACGGGGATTGTTTGAAACTTGGGCGGGGCTGCTGCACTCGTGGCTGGGTTTGTTTATATCTCCCCTGGCAACCTGTAGCCATGTGCTTTTCTTGGCTGTCAGAATCTGACGTACTTTCCTCAGTTTCCTCTGACTGCATGGCAAGGGACGGATCTACCCCATTACATATCCCCCCCCTTAAGATATTACGGGCTGCTGACTTTTTAGTCTGACAGCACGTAATCCTAGACTGGTTGCACAGACGTTCTTCTACCTTAACTAGCCTCGCCGTTGCTGATCTGTCTTGCCAAGGTTTCAATACGTTTAGGTGGTATACTTGGCGACATCCCTTCTCATTCTCCACCCTATAGGAAACAGGACCTACCTGTTCCACCACTGTACAGGGTCCTTTCCACCTAGATTCGAATTTTGGCCCGGCATCTGCAACTAAGATTATCACTTTATCTCCTACAGCTAATTGCCGTGTTTTTGTCCCTCAGTCATAGTAGTGTTTTTGCCGGCGCTGGCTGGCCTGCAAATTCTCCATAGAGACCTGGGATGTCCTCTCTAGGCGGTTCCTAAGATCCCTCAGAAACTGGGGTACCCCTACCTCCTCTGTTTCTGGCTCCACCCATTGCTCACGTAGGATGTCTAAAATCCCCCTCGGGGCCCGGCCAAATAAGAGTTCATAGGGAGATGCCCCCAAGGACGCTTGCACGCGTTCTCGGCACGCATACAGGACGAATGGGAGTAGATTGTCCCATTCAGACATTTTTCCCTCTAGGCCACGTCTCAACATTTGCTTGATGGACTGGTTCATCCTCTCTACCAGTCCATTGGACTGAGGATGATAAGCAGAGGTCCGGATATGACGTATTCCAAAAGCGTCCCATACCATAGCTAAATGCTTAGATGTGAAATTGCTCCCCTGATCCGTGAGAATTTCCCGGGGAAATCCAATCTCGCAAAATAACTTGATAAATTCAAGGGCTATCGTCCTTGCTAAAATATTATGCAATGGGATAGCCCAGGGAAATTGAGTAGCCTGGTCTATGATTACTAAAATGTACTGGAAGCCCCTTGGCGTCCTTACCAGGGGTCCTACTATGTCCATGGCCAGGCGACGCACTGGTGTAGAAATAGTGGGCGTGGGTATCATTGGCACAGGTTTGGTCCTCGTGGCAGTGACCCTTTGACAAGCGGGACAGGACTCACAATAACGGGCCGTTTCCTTAAACACCCCTGGCCAGTAAAAGCGGGTCAGGATCTGGTCCAATGTCCCTTGAATACCCTTGTGCCTACAGGGTGGTCATGGGCCAACCGCATAACTACTGCTTTAAAAGTAGTTGGCACCACCAACTGTTTTCTTACAGTTCCTGTACGCGGGTCAGTGCTCTCCCTGTACAATAACTCTCCCTCTAAGAAGAACCTGGAAAGGATAGTCCTATCTTCCTGAGCATATTCGAATGCTCGTTTTAAAGCAGGATCACATGTTGGTAGAGAGGGTTGGCATACAAGGGAATGACAAATTGGGGGAACGATTCCTGATGGAATGGGGACCTTTTTTACAGACACTCTCTGCGCGGGAGAGGAGCAGGATACTCAATACATTGAGATAGAGAACCGATTATGTATGACATTGGGAGTATTTGGACCACTAGCAATGGGGATTTGGCAGAGGGGTGGGGGGATAGGACGGAAAGAGGCAGGGAGGGTAAGGAGTGGGGAAGGAGGGAGGTTGGAGGGGGGGGGGACAAACAAGTGCTTAATTGGGCGGTGGGATGGTCGTTGAGGTATAGTTGAATAAAGGAAGTGAATGGACTCCTGGGCGGAGTGTAAGAGTCATCACCCGCTGGGGGAGTGGGCATGGGGTAGGGGAGGAGGGCAGAGGTACACCGTCAGGTAGATATTGGGGGGGATTAGGGGGGGATAAAAGGGTGGAGGGGGGACTATTGAAAGGGGGTGGAGAGATAAAATAAATGATATAGGCTAGAGAATGGTCTGTATATGTTTTTGATGAATGGTTTACCATGTACATTTTGATATAATATGATAATGTTATTTGGATTTGGAGTCTGCCTAATAAAAGAAAATTGACATAAAGCAGGATCACTTCTTTGTTCTTTTGGGAAGGAAGGGAATTTCTGGACGAGCTCCGCAGGAACCCAGGGTAACCCCTCTCCTGCTTCTAACTCCGCCCTTCCTTGGGACCTACGTCACCTCTCCTGGCGCCTCTGGGCCTTTCCTTTTCTATCTTTAGAGGGAACATTAATCAAATCTTCCTGGGAGGGAAGTATATCAGGTACTTCCTCTTCTATTCCACTTTCACCCTCCAGGGGCTCTTCCCTATCTTCAGGTGCTTCCTCTGCCTCGCCTACTGAACTAACTGTTCCCAAAGCCTTGACCTGAGATCGGGTAGAAACCAGGCCTGTTTTCTCACTCAAGCCCCTTTTTAACCCCTTGTGAAAGGGAGGCCAATCCCTCCCAAGGACAATGTCACGCGGGAGCTGTGGGATTACGGCCACCTGCACCTTCTCATTAGTGCCTAGCCCTTTCACAGATACTTTGTATAAAGGGTAATATGAAGATGCCCCATGCACACACCTCACTTTCACACGTCCTTCTGCTTGACTCGGGGTAGACCGGGCATGGGCATTAATGGTCTGCCACAGCTTTTGCGAGACCATGCTCTGGTCTGCCCCCGATTCCAGCAGCGCCAGAGCCTCTATGCCCTCTACTTGGACTTTTAGTAGGAAGTCTTCCCCAATGTGATTCTCACCTCCTGACACTAGGGCAGTTCGTAACTTGCAATCCCTACGGAAATGTCCAACCTGGCCACAATTATAACATTTGCCTTTAGAAAAAGACTTTGCAGTATATCCATCAGATACTTTAACCTTCGGGTCTTTTCTAATCTCCAAAGGTTGTTAATGCCCGCCACCTTCAAAACACTTCCTCTTGAGGTCCCGGCCAACTCCGCCCAAAGTAGTGCTGAGTGAGGTCGGCCACTTCCTCAGTGGAATGGCATTTTTGGAGCATCAGAAAAGCCTTTGTTTCAGGAGGCACGGCTTCTAGGTATTGCTCCAGGATTATGGTGTCCATTATGGAATCAACTGTCCTCCTCTCCGGAGCAAGCCACTTCATAGCCAGTCCTTTCAACCTCTGAAACAGAGCTTTAGGAGTCTCTCTAGGCATTAGCCTAGCTTCTCTAAACATACGCCTGTAATGTGTGGGTGTTAACCCCAACCTATCTCTTACAGCATTTTTCACCTCCAGATAATTTGACGCTAGAACAGCGGGCATCGTTTTATAGGCTGCCAAAGCCTCCCCTGTCAGGGATATGGCAAACTTTATGGCCCACTGGTCTACCGGCCATTTAGCTGCCCCAGCAATGCGTTCAAACGCATCCGCAAAGTCATCAAAATTATCGTGGTCAGTCAGCTGTCCTAGTGCAAGCGCACTACATTCAGGTAGTCCTACCCCCTTCCGCATTGAGGGAATAGTCTCCTCTGGATCCTTAGACTTTTTTACCAAAGCCTCTAATAGTTCCAGGAGTGGCTGCTGTTGCGCCGCCATTGCTGCAGCAGTCCGCTCTTGGGTCAGCCTCACCAGCTCGCTTTGTTTTTCCCACTGGGTGTTCATCCAGCTCATGACGTCTCGTGGATCCATCTCGGGTTTTCCTGCAGGGACAGAGAAAAAAAAAACAGGCCCACCAAGTGCGGCACACAAAACCTTTTTTCTGCCTCCTATCTGCAGTACAGATGTTCCCCCTTTCTCACTGAATCCTTCTACTCCCGTGCCCACCTACTATTACCTGAGCACAGTGTAGATTCCAGCACTGAGAAAGGTTTCTTTGTCCTCCAGGTCAGTCTGCTGACGAATCCAGTCCGTCTTTTCCTTCTTTTCAGGATAGCAGAACTTCTTCCTCTTTCAAAGCTGGTATCTCCTGAGGTTTTCCTTTCTTTTAAATGTCCTTATCTTGTGCAAAAATCCTGCCAACTATGCCAATCTTGTCACCAGTGGCCTACCCTGGGTCCTAGGGCATGCAGAGAGGGTCAGGCTGGTGAATATCCTGAGCCAGGAAGTGGGGGTTGTGCAGGCGTAGTAGTACACACCCTCTGGGTAATGAAGTCCCAAACACTCCCCAAGCAGAGGAATAGATGTAACCAAAAGTAGTAAGGTCAAAATGAGGTTTTATTTCCCCATCCCGGGGTTTGGTAAGCACAAAGAACTTAGGACAAAATAACCATGCGTCTGGTACAAAGAAAAGTAAATCAGGAACTGAAGAAAAATAACTCCTTTTTCTTCCAGCTTTCACTTATACAGTCCTTTAACACAGGAATCAATAAACGTTTCTTTTCAAAGGCAGCAATGCTCACTTTGCTTCTCTATGCTGTTCCTACAGCTTTATACATCCAACTCAGCAAAGTGATTCTACGTTATCTGCTATAGTCAGTGTACAATCCATGGGCTCATCAATATACATTCCTCTATGGATTCAACTTGCATATCTTCCAGCCCTTCCCCCGCTGGATACATGGGAACACATTCACACAGGGATTTAAAACAATTCTCTTTACCTTTAAGAGAGTCCCGGAGAGCTTTATCCCAGAGAAAACTGGTATTCTTTGTTTTCTCCCTGTTCCTTTTACAGCGACCACTGTCTGGCTTTTGCCTGTAAAGTTTACTTGGCAGTGTTTCTTCAATATCAGCAGAGTCTAGAGATTTGTACCTTCCTCTCATCGGAGCTTCTGGGCACACCCAAACTGACTTTCTGCGTGGCTTTTCTCTCCAGTTACCTTCAACACCAGGCTTTAACTGAGAGTAGCTTTCCTGTAGTCTTTGGGTTTGAGTTCTCTGTACCTTTTCAGCTGAAGCTTTTCCTGGTCGGTTCTCAGGGCTGCTTAAATCACTCTCAGCCTCTCTGCTATCAGTCCTTCTAACAGCTCTCCTTCCAGTTCCCGTTTCAGTTCTCCTTCCAGAACTGCTTCCAACTCCTACTCCAGACCGCTCACTGCTTCCTAATGAGTGTTTTTTATCAGCCTTAGGGCTTAGCTTCGTTCCTCCCCCACCCAGGTGAATCCTATTACACTCAGGGCACGGGGATTGTTTGCAACTTGGGCGGGGCTGCTGCACTCATGACTGGGTTTGTTTATATCTCCCCTGGCAACCTGTAGCCATTTGCTTTTCTTGGCTGTCAGAATCTGACGTACTTTCCTCAGTTTCCTCTGACTGCATGGCAAGGGACAGATCTACCCCATTACAGTTGGGACAGCAGAACCCAATACACTTGAGAGAGAGATGGTCTTGCTGGGAACCGGCATCTGGTCTCTCTAATGCCCCAAAGTCGATGCCTCCGCAGGCAGGGCATACATTTTGAGGATCGGCTACACAACGGTCGATGACAATGCCTTGGGTACCGAAGGACCAACCAGTTGTTTCTCTAGCATTGATGTGATGTGAGCCTTGAGTGCCTGAAGGCTTTCCTCCATGACTGCCATGTCTGAAGGCCTTGGGGCCTGAGCAGCTTTGACCAATGTCTCCAGCATCCCGAAAGGGGTAGCGACATGGCGTCCATCACTGGGAGATGGTCGGTGCCCCTTGTCGTGAGGTACAAGGTTCAGAGCCGATGGAAACAGAAAATTCACTGCAAAGTGAAACCAGGGTTGACAGCTCTGAAGCAAGCATGGAGGGTTGTCATAGAAACCCCAAACAAATAACGTCACAGTGTGCTAGGGAACGCCCGTCCCACAAGCTAATTCCTGTTTCATCAGGGAAGGGGAAACAGCTGGTGGGAGGTGGAGCCCAGCCCAACGGAAAAAGAAACACAGATAAAAATCCCTTAGTGGAGGATAGAAGGGAGACTACTAAGAGACATGAGGAGAGACCTGACGAGAGGCAGGAAGGAAGTTCTAGGTATAATCCTAGACACAGAGAGAGACCTGGAAGAAGCCAAATAGAGAAAGACAGATACCCTGAATTCAGCCAAGGCTTGAGGCTGGGAGAAGAGAGAAGGGAAGGGAGTCCCAATCTCACTCAGGGAAGCTTCTCGGAGGAGGGGAACTGTGAGAGATATACAGTCCCAGGTCGCAGAGAGCAGTGCACAGCTGGCAAAAGCACTGGGGATTTCTGCCACTCCAAAAGCAAGGAGGTTTACTCTAAAAGCCAGAAAAGACAGCCACAGTCTTATAACTACAGATATCCTGAAGGTAACGCTCATTTTCCTGTTACAAAGGTTTTATCTGAAGGAAAGAAAAAGTTTTACCTGACACCAGATTGCAGCCAAGAGAGGTTCCTGGGAAAAAGCTGTTTAGAAGACAGGCACGTAACTCATAATAGCCAAGCAGAAGAGGACAGTTTGTATCCTTGCACTTACCAGGAGCTGTGTGCTCGAGAATCCAATACTTATGGTAAACACCCAGACTCCTCTAGCTGGTTGGGGGAAGGGAATACACTGACTGAAGCCGAGAGGTTTTCCCAGCAGGCAGAAGAGTTTTCTCCACGGGACACTGAAGGAGAAAGTGACCCCATGCAATGGGATTCCTACCAACCCCCTGAGCCTGAGGTATACAGGGACTGCTCATATATGATATCTGATAATGTAAAGTCTCTTTGTTAACATTGTTGGAGTATTTGAAAAGAAGAAAACAGTCCAAAAGAGCATTTGGGAGCTAAACTGTTTTCTGTTCTTTTTGCCTTAAAGCTGAAGACAAGCATTGTTTGAGTTTACTTATTTTTGTTCATACCAGAAGCTTGGTTTTTCTGTTGCTGTAACCGTTTGTTCAATGGTCAACGATATCCAACCCCGGGAGGGGAATAAATTCCTATTTAACCTGAAAATCACTCGTGCACAACTATAATTTCTTCAAGTGCTGTAGAACTACATTACCCAAGAGGCCGTTCCAAACCTCACCTAGTGGTTCCCAGACACACGAAGCACAACTGCCCACTCACCTAGCTCAAGCTGCATGCCTCTGGGAAGGTGAGTGGTGACACATCTGGCGTAGTTTTTAGGATGGTTGACCTTGGATAAAGGACATTATACACGAAACTACGGTACTAGGACTCCTGCACAAGCAAGTGGGCTACCGGAATGCTGCAAGAAAAGTAAAGCACAAGAACACAGCTTCTTTTCCTGAATGCTGACCTCTACACAAAGCCTCAGGTAATAGCACCTGGGCATAAGTGAGGGAGGATATCGCAGGAAAAGGGGGCGCTGTGGGGCTGAAAAAAAAAATTTAAAAAAGGGAGCCGCACTTGGGTTTTTTTTTTCTGTCTCTTTTATTGCAGGACTGACGGCAGAAGATGGAGGCAATGGATGTGATGGCCTGGATGCGGCAGCAGTGGGATACGCAAATGGAGCTCACGAAGCGCATCCAGGAAGAAAATGCTACCCTTATGAGAGAACAGCAGAAGCCGTTGCTGGAGGCTGTGACAGCGCTGCTGAAGGAACCGCGAGAACCACGGATTGAGAATCCTATGGTTGTACCAGGGACCACATTGAACGCAAGTCATGCCTTCTCTTTAGGACAATTGAGTCCAACTAATAACATAGACAATTTTATTGATGCATTCGAGCGTATTGGGCAGGCATTAAAATGGCCTGATAATCAATGGGCCACCCGCTTTGCAGTTTCGCTGACAGGCGAAGCCCTGTCAGCCTACAAAGCCATGCCAGCCACCCTTGCGGGGGATTATAATGAGATAAAGAAAGTGGTAAAGGACAGGTTGGGGCTCACTACCTCACATTATAGGAGGCTATTTAGGGAAGCCCGCCTGAAGCCGCAAGAAACCCCAAAGGCGTTGCAGCAACGTCTGAAAAATCTGGCTTGGAAGTGGTTAAGTCCAGAAACAAAATCTGTAGAAAGCATGCTAGACACAGTAATCTTAGAGCAATTTGTACAGGCGGTGCCTAAAGAGATGAGAATGTATCTCACCTTGCAGGACTGCCGGACCACCGAGGAAGCAGCAAATTTGGCTGACCGTTTTCTGGAGGCCCAGATTGCTGATCCCTCGGAGCGTAGCGTACTGCAAGCCGCAGGTTTGTTTGGTAGTAAAAAGGGAAAGATTCCCTATAGAGAAAAATACACTATGGCAAGTATGAATGTTAAGAATGATA
This sequence comes from Ichthyophis bannanicus, assembly GCA_033557465.1. Lineage (NCBI taxonomy): Eukaryota > Metazoa > Chordata > Amphibia > Gymnophiona > Ichthyophiidae > Ichthyophis > Ichthyophis bannanicus. Next base: position 1,459,521,336 of record CM066031.1, read on the forward strand.
GTGATGATGATGTTTTTGTGCCTAGAGGGAATGTTTCTGTACCCAAAGGAAAATGCTATCTGTGTGGGAAAATGGGGCATTTTAAAAGGGAGTGTACAAAACGAACTGTCCTGATGTCTGGGGTGGATGAGCCGGTACAGGATAGGTTTCTGTTACATGCACAGGTGGAGGGGGTAGACACCTTGGCCTTGCTTGACTCGGGGGCCGACCAGAGCATGATTTCCCGTAGGCTCTGGGAGGCCACCGAGAGGCGCCGTTCGTCGCCCCCGAGTCAAGCAGAAAACCAGGTCAGAGTAAAATGCACCCACGGTGCGTTTGCACTTTATCCTCGGCGGAATCTCTCTGTAATTGCACTAAAGTTCAAACAAATAATGCCTTTAGCTATACTTCCCGCACTACCCCAAGACCTTATTTTAGGCAGGGATTGGTCACCCTTTTATGAGGGACTAGTGGCAGGTTTGAATACCCGAGCCAGCTTGGTCTCAACCAGATCACAAGCTGGGACCTCAGGGATGGGAGAGACATCAGCTGGGGACAGGGAAGAACCTGGTGAAGGACTAGTACCCCAAGAGGAGGAGTCACGGGAGGAAGAAGCAGATATTCTTCCTACCCACGAGGACCTAATAAATGAACCTGTTAGGCAAGGGAGGAAGGCCAAGGCAAAGAGACGCCATGAGAGGCAATCTAGATCCCGGGGCAGAGCAGAATTGGAGGCAGGTGCGAGCCTACCCTGGGTACCCGCAGAGCTAGTGAATAAATTTCCCTCCTTTCCTGCTGAGCAGCGGGCTGACCCAGCGCTCAAGAGAGCCTTCGAATGGGCCCGGGAGATCCGGCCTACGTTGCCTAGGTTTTTCATAGACAATGGCATCCTATATAGGGAAAGCGTGGACCCTTATTCTGAGGCAGTGAGGAAGCAGCTTGTAGTGCCAACAACGTTCAAGGCTACAGTCTTGTGTCTCGCGCACGACCACCCTATAGGAAGCCACAAAGGTATCCAAGGCACCCTGGACCAAATATTAGGTCGCTTTTACTGGCCCGGGGTGTTCAAGGAGACTAAACAGTATTGCGAGTCGTGTGCTCCATGTCAGAGGGTATCAGCATTAAGGCCGAAGGCTGTACCTTTGATACTTACTCCGACCATAGCCGTACCCATGAGCCGAATAGGCATAGATATGGTGGGCCCTATGACACGTACACCCAGGGGTTTCCAGTACCTACTGGTGATCGTCGACCATGCCACCCGATTCCCCTGGGCTATTCCCCTAAGGAACACCTCTGCGAGGATTATAGCCCAGGAACTTGTCAAATTATTCTGTATGGTAGGATTCCCCAGGGAGGTACTTACTGATCAGGGCAGCAACTTTTTATCCAGGTATTTGTCCACCGTATGGGAAGCTTTTGGAATAAAGCACATACGGACGTCAGCATACCACCCCCAAACCAATGGTTTGGCGGAACGCACAAATCAAACTATCAAGCAGATGCTGAGGAGAGGGTTGAAGAAAGAGGAGATAGCAGAATGGGATACTCTGCTCCCATTCATATTATACGCGTGCAGAGAACGCGTGCAATCCTCTCTAAAGGCCTCAACCTACGAGCTTATGTTTGGGAGATCCCCTAGAGCAGCGATGGCGAACCTATGGCACGCGTGCCAGCTGTGGCACGCGAAGGCCTTGCAGCTGGCACGCGGGAAGGTCCGCAATCAAAATATGCGGCATTAAAAAAAAAAAAAAATAGCTGCCGCTGCCGGGGCCGGGGCCGCCGCGGCAGAATCGAGTGTGCCGCGGGGCCCCCCCGCCCAGCAGAGCCTGCCCTCCGTCCCCGGTATCACCTCTCTCAGCTGCCTCCAGTCACACGCGCCGGCTTTCAGAGCGCGAGGGGAGTTTCTCCCTCGCTGCTCTGTTAAGCCCGCGGGGGCTGATGGGAAGTTCCCATCAGCCCCGCGGGCTTAACAGAGCAGCGAGGGAGAAACTCTTCCCTCGCGCTCTGAAAGCCGGCGCGTGTGACTGGAGGCAGCTCAGAGAGGTGATACCGGGGACGGAGGGCAGGCTCTGCTGGGCGGGGGGGCCCCGCGGCACACTCGATTCTGCCGCGGCGGCCCCGGCCCCGGCAGCGACAGCTTTCTTTGTAAAAAAGTTTTGCGGGGGGGGGGGTGGTTAGGAGTGGTGATGGGCTGGGGGGGTTAGGAGTGGTAATGGCTGGGGGGGGGTTAGGACTGGTGATGGGCTGGGGGGGGTTAGGAGTGGTAATGGCTGTGGGCTGTTGGGGGGTTAGGACTGGTGATGGGCTGGGGGGGGCTAGGACAGGAAATGGGCTGATGGGGGGGTTAGGAGTGGTGATGGGCTGGGGGGGTTAGGAGTGGTAATGGGCTGGGGGGGGTTAGGAGTGGTAATGGCTGTTGGCTGTTGTGGGGGTATGGCTGGTGATGGGCTGGGGGGGTTAGGAGTGGTAATGGCTGTGGGCTGTTGGGGCTAGGACTGGTACTGGGCTATGGGGGGCTAGGACAGGAAATGGGCTGATGGGGGGGTTAGGAGTGGTGATGGGCTGGGGGAGGTTAGGAGTGGTGATGGGCTATGGGGGGGCTATGGGCTATGGGGGAGCTAAGTCTATATGGGCTGATGGGATTAGGACTGGAAGTGGGTTGATGATGGGGGCTTAGGACTGGTAATGGGCTATGGGGGGCTAGGACAGGAAAAGGGCTGATGGGGAGGGGTTAGGACTTGAGGTGGGCTGTTGGGTGGGGTTAGGACTGGAACTGGGCTGATGGGGGGTTAACACTGGAGGTGGGCTGATGGGGTTAGGACTGGTAATGGGCTGTGGGCTGATGGAGGGGGTTAGGACTGGCAATGGGCTATGGGGGGGTTAAGACTGGTAATGGGCTGTTGGCTGATGGGGGCTGTCTGGTAATGGGCTAAGGGGGGTTAGGACTGATAATGGACTATGGGGGGGGCTAGGACAGGAAATGGGCTGATGGGGAGGGGTTAGGACTTGAGGTGGGTTGATGGGATTAGGACTGGTAATGGACTGTGGGCTGATGGGGGGGTTAGGACTGGCAATGGGCTCTGGGGGGCTGACTGGAAATGGGTTGATGGGGGTTAGGACTGGAAGTGGGCTGATGGGGGGTTAGGACTGGAAGTGGGCTGATGGGGGTTAGGACTGGTAATGGGTTATAGGGGGGGCTTAAACTGAAAATGGGGTGATGGGGGATTAGGACTGGAAGTGGGTTGATGAGGGGGGGCTAGGACTGGTATTGGGTTGGGGGGTTTGCTAGGACTGGAAATGGGTTGGGGGGCTGCTAGGACTGGAAATGGGCTGATGCAGGGACTAGGAGGGAATGGATGCTGGGTGAGGCTGGAACTAGAAGGGAGCTGGTGTTGGGGGAGGATTAGAATGGGATGGGGCTGGGAGAGTAAAATGGAGAGGGGAAAAATATTTTGTGTGGGAGGGATAAAAAATCTACAATTGGCCGGGTATTGGGAGAATAAGTGGGGATTGAGGATGAAGGGGTAAATTTTGAGTAGATGAAATAGGAATGAGGAAAGAGCAAAAGGAGAAAGATTAGTATGTTAAAGCAGATGTAGAGAGAGAATGGAAAAAAAAAAACAAGACAGAAGAAAGGACAAATGGACAGCAGATGGAGAGTTAGCAGAAGACACGAAGAAACCAGAAGAAAGTGGCTGGAACAATTGCAACTGAAAAAAAATGCACAAAAGGTAGAAAAATATCTCTTTATTTTGAATTTATTAACTGGAATATGTCAGCTCTGGGAAATGTGCATCATTAATTTTTGCGCTTTGTTTAGTACAAGAGGAAATTAATTTATAGTTTTATTTCTACAGTGTTGTTGTATATTCCAAGTTTGGCTTTTGGGGTTCCCAGTTTAATTATTGTCTTCCTGTTTCTAAATTGTGATTCCTTGTTTGGTGATGGTTTGTTCTGCATGTGTAACTGAGCTGAGGTATTCTGTTTATATAATTCCTATTTGACATTGCCACTTGTTCTTTCCCCAGTAGGTCATGTATTGTTGTTCTCTGAAATGTATTGGTTTAATATTTGCAGTGTTGCCTTTTGATAGTTAGGGTATGGTGCTTTGTGAGTCCTGGTAGTGCTGTTAGGATACGGCGGGTTTGCTATGGGTTCTAAATGGGCAGCGTTTGTAGTAGTTCCTAATGTGCCTGGCGGTTGGTACTGGATTATAGTAATGTAGAAACCTTTTAGTCTTTCTTTATCCATATACTCATTAAGAGGCATGTTTACTAAAAGTTAGTGTATGGTAACATTATGCAAATATGTATGCAAATGAGGCACCTTATGCAAATGAGGCTTTAATTGACGTGCTGGCACTTTGAGGAAATTCTTTGGTTTTGTGCGGCAGTTTGGGCACTCGGGCTCAAAAAGGTTAGCCATCACTGCCCTAGAGGGATATTAGATATACTACACGAGCAATGGGTAGAACCGGACACTTCTGAAATGGGAATACCTCAGTTCTTAAAGGGTCTGAGGCGACGCCTAGAAAGAACCGCAAAGGCCGCAATGGAAAATCTGCAAGCTAGTAAACAAAGGCAGAAGCAGTATTACGACAGGGGCAAAAAGCCCCGGACATTAAATGTCAGGGATAAGGTAATTATCCAGGTGGCAAATCCGGGCCCAAAGTTCGAAGCCCATTGGAGGGGACCCTGCACAGTTGTAGAGAAAGTAGGACCAGTCTCCTATAGGATAGAAAACACAAAGGGTCGCAGGCAGGTGTATCACCTGAACCTTTTAAAACCCTGGAAAGAGAGGGTTGCCACCGCTAGTATGGTGTATATGGAACAGTACAGCAGATCCCACACTGGAATTAGGTACTGTCCGACGGAAAGTTCGGCAGTACGTAATATTTTAAGGCGGGGGATCTGTCGTGAGGTACAAGGTTCAGAGCCGATGGAAACAGAAAATTCACTGCAAAGTGAAACCAGGGTTGACAGCTCTGAAGCAAGCATGGAGGGTTGGCATAGAAACCCCAAACAAATAACGTCACAGTGTGCTAGGAACGCCCGTCCCACAAGCTAATTCCTGTTTCATCAGGGAAGGGGAAACAGCTGGTGGGAGGTGGAGCCCAGCCCAACGGAAAAAAAAGAAACACAGATAAAAATCCCTTAGTGGAGGATAGAAGGGAGACTACTAAGAGACATGAGGAGAGACCTGACGAGAGGCAGGAAGGAAGTTCTAGTATAATCCTAGACATAGAGAGAGACCTGGAAGAAGCCAAATAGAGAAAGACAGATACCCTGAATTCAGCCAAGGCTTGAGGCTGGGAGAAGAGAGAAGGGAAGGGAGTCCCAATCTCACTCAGGGAAGCTTCTCGGAGGAGGGGAAACTGTGAGAGATATACAGTCCCAGGTCGCAGAGAGCAGTGCACAGCTGGCAAAAGCACTGGGGATTTCTGCCACTCCAAAAGCAAGGAGGTTTACTCTAAAAGCCAGAAAAGACAGCCACAGTCTTATAACTACAGATATCCTGAAGGTAACGCTCATTTTCCTGTTACAAAGGTTTTATCTGAAGGAAAGAAAAAGTTTTACCTGACACCAGATTGCAGCCAAGAGAGGTTCCTGGGAAAAAGCTGTTTAGAAGACAGGCACGTAACTCATAATAGCCAAGCAGAAGAGGACGGTTTGTATCCTTGCACTTACCAGGAGCTGTGTGCTCGAGAATCCAATACTTATGGTAAACACCCAGACTCCTCTAGCTGGTTGGGGGAAGGGAATACACTGACTGAAGCCGAGAGGTTTTCCCAGCAGGCAGAAGAGTTTTCTCCATGGGACACTGAAGGAGAAAGTGACCCCATGCAATGGGATTCCTACCAACCCCCTGAGCCTGAGGTATACAGGGACTGCTCATATATGATATCTGATAATGTAAAGTCTCTTTGTTAACATTGTTGGAGTATTTGAAAAGAAGAAAACAGTCCAAAAAGAGCATTTGGGAGCTAAACTGTTTTCTGTTCTTTTTGCCTTAAAGCTGAAGACAAGCATTGTTTGAGTTTACTTATTTTTGTTCATACCAGAAGCTTGGTTTTTCTGTTGCTGTAACCTTTTGTTCAATGGTCAACGATATCCAACCCCGGGAGGGGAATAAATTCCTATTTAACCTGAAAATCACTCGTGCACAACTATAATTTCTTCAAGTGCTGTAGAACTACATTACCCAAGAGGCCGTTCCAAACCTCACCTAGTGGTTCCCAGACACACGAAGCACAACTGCCCACTCACCTAGCTCAAGCTGCATGCCTCTGGGAAGGTGAGTGGTGACACCCTCCAAGACTATGGAGGTGGATTCCTCTCTCTGATGCACTCTGGCAGGCTGTTTGCAGCCACTACTCTTGATATCACGTCGGGAAGCGCTTTGATGCAGAGCACAAGGGGCTTTGCCTGGTGCTCAGAAGGGTTCCCCTTCGATGTCATTGTTGTCGAGGTTTTCTTTGATTTCATGTGGAGACGGGCTGACAGCTGATGCTCCAGGGCACTATGGGCCCTTGGCTTTGAATGAGCCTGGAAACCTCCTGATGTTGATGCACCTTTGGCAGAATCAAGTGGAGACATTGATGCTGGTGCTGAAGATGTTGAATCAGACCTCTGGCCAAAGAGGGATTCTCTCTGCTTCTCTCAACCTTTCAGGCCTCTCCTTGTCATTTGTAGGCATAAATTACAAGAAGAGGGCTGGTGATCAGCACCCAGACTCTGGAGGCACCAATTATGCTTGTTGGTGACCGAGATGGTCCAGGCACATTTGGTGCATTTCTTGAACCCACTGACCAGCTTCTGGAACATATCTGCGAAGATAGCCATGGCAAAATCAAATGGCTCAGTTGTGACCAGAGGCCCAGCTGAGCCATAGGAAAAAAATAAGAAAATAAAAGTACCAAGAAAAAGTGCCGGAACCGAGGTGGAACCGCAATTGATGGACCTGATGCTACCAACAGCAGGCAAGAAAATACAAGTAAAAAGAAACTCCGAAGGAGAAAAAGTGAAATGTTTACCCGTGGATGACTGATTCACATCTGTGGGGCACAGCAAAAGAAGACTGAAGAAGATGGCGCTGTGGCAAGTGGGAAGACAGGTGCACAGGAGCCTCCCAAAAGCTTCAAATAGAAGCTGGGGAGTGTTCGTGCGCAGGGCTCCTTCGGTGATGTCATCCATACGTGAGGACTTCATTCCTGTATGTCCACGGAGAATAAGTTGAAGCAGCACTATGATTATGTAGTAGCAATAACTCACTGATTAGCAACCAGAGGTCACAGGCTCGCTCTGCATTTAGGAAAAGTACAGGAATAAGCAACCTGACTAAAACCACCCCTGGTGAAGACATAAGACCAGTACTTTAGCTCTGCCAGGTGAACAAATGCAGCTGGGGTCCAAGACAGTATTTGGAACAGCATGAAGTCCAAAAGAGGCAGCTAGGCTAGATAATGCTGGCTCTAGCTGATCAGAGGCAAGCTATGTGAGGGCACACAACCTTTTGGGTTTCTGTGGGAGTCTAAAAAGTCTCAAGGTTAGTGGGACAGTCTGGGAATGACAGAGTATCTTTGTGCTTACATAATGTTACTATAAGTAGTAAGGAAAGAAAAGGCAAAGTAGCCTAAGCAAAATGGCTTCCGAGTTCTTCTATGTATACTGTATTATTCTTTGCGATGAGTCCTTGTCACATTTTTGTGATTGGTTGACATGAGATACTGCGAGGCATCTTGGTGAATCAGAAGGTAATCACTGGATGATCATCTTGCAGACAAAGAGTCCATGGTGAGAGACAAAATGCAGAAGATGATGATATGTAGTCTCATACATTGTTGCAAATGTCCAAGGCCAGTAGAAAAGTCTGTGGATGAGAAAGGTCTGAGAAGCTGGTTCTCTTGCATGCAGACATGACCAGGAACAAACAGTCTTCTGTATGCACACATACAAATACTTAGCAGGCAGTTGCTTGGTCAGCAGGTCTAAGGCTTAGTATAGAGAAGACATATTTTATCAGGAATCCATCTTGTTTGGTTCAGAGCAGGTCACAGGGTACCAGTCCTACAGGTTTCCCCCTTCCCCAGAGCAAGTATGGCCTTTAATTAACTATTGAGAAATTCCTCCTTTGCAGAACTCGTATTGATCTTTATGGCCCATCAACACCACCCAAACATGACAGACCCCACTTATTATGAACGCTGCTTTTTCATTTCCGAATTATATATCTATATCTGTATATCTCTTTGTGAAATGTTAGTCAGTTATCACCTCCCTAACACTTTTTAAGTGGGATTGGAAATGCTATATCAGCAATTTAATCCATCCTTGTCTGGAGGAAAGCTAAGTTCTGCAAAAATTCACTGACTGCGTCAAAACTTGAGGGGTGAGGTCATTTTTATTTTCAACAGGGTGAAAATTGAAGAGCACTTGAAAATCCATGCATAAACATAATGTTCATATCCTTCCTTGTTTCAGTTTGTCATGCAAATCTTTGACCGAAGCAGTTTTATCCTGCACATGGTAGTGCATGGTGCTGCCCACTGAACAGACATTATGAAGTCTTAGGGGCATGTTTACTAAACTGTGGTAAAGTCACTGGTGGTAAGGGCAGAGTTAAAGGGGCCTGAAATCATATAAGGCAGTGGGCGGGTAGGGGGCGTACCAGTGTTAGGGTGCCTTGGGCCATTTAACGTGAGCTAACAGGACCAAGTGCGGTAACGTGACAAGATGTCCTAAGGAGAGACAAGGCATCCTAATATGTGATAAGGTACCCTAACATGAGACAAGGCATCCTAAAGAGAGACAAGGTGTCCTAAGAGAGACAAGGTGCCCTAATATGTGATAAGATGCCCTAACATGAGACAAGGCACCCTAAGGCAGAAAAATGGCTGTAACCCAAACACTGGATAGAGTACCAAAGAATGTCAATGTAAAGGTAATGGAAGGACAGGTGGGAATTGATGGACCTGCCATATCGGTGAGCACCCTATGTGGCAGCCAGTAAAGTCGATGAGCATGTGGGAGGCAGCTGTACCGATGAACAGAGTAGTGCCAATGTAAAGTGCTGCAATGTCAGTGTGTGGCATAGAATGGGGAAGACATGCCCCCCAGAGGAGGCAGAAGCAGCAGGATGTTTGTAGTGACAGGAGGATAGAGTAGTAGTGCTTATGTGCAGATGAGGCACAGGAGAGGCGAACATGAAGAGCCATAATGCGGAAAAGAGTACCAGTGCAGGTCATGGAGTAGCAGTCTGCACAAGAAGACAGGACTGTACATAGCTGACAGAGGCAGATAGATGGGCTAAAGGACAGATGGCGGCTGAGGAGAGGGTGGTATGGGCTGGCAGCACTGATCTGCAGAGCCCTGACTGTTACAGGCATGAAAATGATCTGAGTAGCACAGTCACAAAAAGAACAAGTAGGAATTGAACCCCTGCGTACAGAGACCTTGCACTAATCAGTAGGCTACACCTCCACCCCTCTCTGCTGTATGCACCAGCATAGGGTAGCCCCACCAGTACCCATGATGCAGTGCACATGCAGAACAGCAGTCTACAGCTGATCACAAAATGGAGAATGCACTTATACATCACCTCAGCTCAGTAAGATGCACCGACAATATGTAATACAAGCACAGAGCAGTTACAAACTGTGCTACCTAATAGTTTCTGCGGTCACCCTGAGGGTGAGGATGGGCACCCAGCATCAGGTCCCCAGTACCTGCAGTGCAAGAGATGGTCTCTGCTGCAGATCCACATCACTGCCAGTGTGTGGTAGGTATTGTCTGCAGTGTGCTCTGATAGTCACCTTGTGTCCTGCAGCATGCACCAGTCGGCTCTGGCTCTGGCTCTGTAACAGGCCCATCTAGAACAGTTCATGTCAATACCCAGTGTTACAATGCTGATGTCATGGTGGCCAACTACCTGGGAGGGGCATCTAGACTTGCACAAGGTTGTTACTAGGGTCCTGCTGGCCCTACCAGTACCACTGGGAGTAGGCCTGGAACACCTCACATCCCAACCACCTAGGTCTATCATCCACTCACATAAAGCACAGTCAGACTACACCTGCTGCCCACCACTGCGTTTTTCAGCCATGCACATACCAACTGCAGACAGTCTGCTGGGCAGTACACATTGCATGTGCACAGAGCAACCATGTGCACCCAGCAGATGGCTCCGTGATCAGGACAAGAGGTGCACCCACATCACTAGAACCAGACACTATATAGCACTATGTGGATACATAGCCGTGTCATAGTCACTGCTCAGTCAGAGTTAGAGTGCCCTCCCAGCATTACATGCTGTGGCCACCCAGGCCATACACGTAACAGATGGGCACTATGACATCTCAACCATTCACCCTACCTCCAATGCAGACCCATCCTGGCCAATCTGTCCTGTTTCAGGCCATACCCACAATACTTTGCTCCTCATCATGCATATTTGCAGACTAATACTGGAAACAGCTTAGGCACTGCGAGGCTCTGTGAGGTGTAGAAAGCCACGACTAAATTGCTAGACATACACACACTCATAATGACGCGCTGTGTAAAAATGGGGATGGTTGGCACTCCTGCCTGCCACCTTGGTCCCAAAATCAACTTGAGTATTGTTAATGTGTGCTCCTTGTGCAGGAGCTAGATTGCAAGCTCTGATACTAACAAATGCTCAGTGTGCTGGTACTATCAGCTTGACTCCATGCAGCTGTGTATAGTAGAGCCTGTGTGACTGATGGGTGTTTGTACCCTGCTTGCAAATTCATTGGTGTACATGTTGGTGCTGTACCTGCACTGTGGGCTTAAGTTCAGCCACAGGGACATACAATGCATAATCCACAGCCAGGACCCAAACCTGTGACCCCCCCCCCACTCGCATGCACACCAACTGTGTGCATTGAACCACAGTGCCTGCCACATGGTTACAACACTCCCTGGGACTGACATACTTTGCATCAGACAGACCTTGGTACATGTTGCAATGTGCACTGTGCACAGGACCAGGGCATAATTTGGTCTGCTGCAGGCAGGTGCCACTGGCCCCTCCACCAACACCCCCACACATGCTGACATGTCCATATGCTGTCCATGTTGGTGGTGTACAGTCCCAGCCCATCCAACATGCAGGTTGGCGGGTGCCTAGGGCACATGGTCCAGATGGGGAGGCAGGCATACATGGATGGCCACACAACTCCCTCCCCAACCATCTGCCTCTGCAGGGACCCCATCACCACCTGCCAATGATACGTCTTGGGGGGAGGATGACAGCTGTTGTAGTGTGCTGTTGTAGTGTGCTGCCACTGTCACTGTGGGATCATGATGGACATCACAGATGGTACTGCAGATGGCAGAATACTCCTTTGTGGAGAGGCTAAAAAGGTTGGAGCTCATCAACCTGGGGAAGAGATGGCTGAGGGGAGATATGATAGAGGTCTATAGATTATTGACCAGAGTGGAACAGGTGAACGTAAGTTGCTTTTTTATGCCATCAGACTGTGGACAGATAGGGGACCTGCAATGCAGCTACAGTGTAACCCATTTGGGTCTTCTAGATGAATATATTTTTTTAATTAACACATAATCAAATCCTGCAATCCATTACTGGAGGATGTGGTAAAAGCTGTCAGTGTAGCTGGGTTTAAAAAACTTTGGACGGGTTTCTGGGTAATGGTGCATACACCATTGCTAAAGAGGACCCAGGCTATGCACTGCTTGCCCCATTACAGTCATTGGGGATCCTGTGTGTCTTTTGGGAAAACTTCTAGGTACTTGTGCCCTAGATTGGCCACTGTTAGACACAGAATACTGGGCATGGTGGACTGACACAGTTTGGCTTATTTTGTAGTCTTATGTTGCTATGTGCCATCTAGGCAGTTGCCTGGTCCGTCCAGTGCACCAGCAGCCCCCCACTGCATGAATCATATGCCATCTCCCTTGCCCCCATTGCACCATCAACATAGTGCCCTTTTTTACTTGGGCTCCATGCTGTTGCTGCTAATGTAGCACTACTATCACTCTTTTGGGCTCCCCTGTCTGTGCATCACATTGCAGACATTAAATAGGCTCTCTCTCCTTAAAAAACACCCTTTCCGTGAGGTTTTGAGTTGCGTTAGGGTTCCTGCTGTTAAGATGCCTACGTTAAGGGAGCAAGCCTTGTTCCTGCCCACTCCCCGCCCACTGACCCCCTACTCTCTGCCCCATTCACGCCTTCTCTCCGCCCACTGGGCACTTTACACTGCTGGTACTGTTAGCGCGTGCTAACGTAGCTTTTTGGGCATGCTAACGGCACACTTGTTCCTTTACTGCAATTTAGTAAACATACCCCTTAGCATACAGAATATTTTCTGAAACAGTGGGAGTGGTAAGTATCTTTTGCACTATTTATTTAAAATGTTCTGTGGATCACCCCACTATGTCTAAGGACACAGAAAGTGGTTACCAGCAATGAGTGATAGAAAAAAAATTGATATAGTGTCTTTTAAAGCATCATAGCAGTTTAAAATAATCAATTAAAATATAATTAGGATAAAAATATATAGGAAAAGGGATTTTTTTTTTCAAAAAGAGAGAATAAGTAGAGAGAACTTGGGGGGTAAGAAACTCAATCCCAGTGGTAGACAGGCCCAGTCATCCTTCTGTGTTGAAAGCTAATTTTGAAGTAATATATTTTGAGAGCTTTTAAAATTTATGCAGGAATGTTCCTTCCCTGAGATAAAGTATTAGGGAGTTCTTAAGGTTGGGGAGGGGGGGGGGGGGTGCGCTAGGAAAAAGAATGCTGAGGTACCAGTGGATTCTAGACGTGCTTCGAATTTAGCTGGGGTAACTAATACATGTACTACTATTGTAGCAGCTGATAAGCATGCAATAAATAATACCAGGAGTCAGTTCAAAAATCCAAGCCAATTTATTGTGCACAAGGCTCAGATAGTCAAAGCTTCAAAAAGGACAGAGCAAAGCTCTTACAGAAACATATTCATTTTATACATTCCTTTTCAGTTTGATACATGCAGACTTTCTATTGGTCTCAACGCTCCCTGCATTTGTCCAATCGGAGATCCTTTCTGAGCCTAGCTCCCTGCTCCCCCTTCCCAGGTTATTCTAACAATGGTACAGTTTCTAGGTATGGATACACTTCTCCTGCAAGGTCGTTTCTAGCTCTAGGAATGCAAGTATTGAAACATTTCTATCATCAGAACACGAGAGAATAATGAAAGATTTATGTATTCATGAAGACTCCTTATTAAGCAGTTTAAAACAGCTTTCTCAGACTTTTACAGATTTTTAGTTCTTACTAAGATGGGGGTTGGAATCAGGTCCTAACTTACAGGCCTTTCATATTTGCAGACTATTATAGGCCATAGCCTGCCACACTATTACTACTAATTATTTATATAAGGCTCAATTCCATCCCGGATGTACAAGCCCTCTGTACACCCAGTGAACCGGATGTACAGAGGGCGCTGCAATTCTGATCCCGCGGGGCACATCTAGCCCCACAGGATCAGAATCGTGATAAGGCCTGCACGTACAGGCCTTGCCCGACTAAGTCAGTCTGGGCTTTACAATGGAGCCGTGCCATTGTAAATCTGCGATCCCGGCCGCCGGCTCCTGCACTGCATTCCCCACAGCCTGACCCCCCGATCCGGCCTCCCAAGGCCAGGGTTGGGCTGCGGGGAATGCTCACTGCCCTTTCCTGCCACTTTCTGGCCCCAGGCCCGCTGACCTCTGGCAACTAGGGAAGTTATTCCACCTCCGAGGTGGAATAACGTCCCCATGCAGGTCGCCGGCTCCGGATGTACAGGGCCTATATTAGAATCGGCCCTGTACATCCAGGGCCAACGACCGCCCACTGGTTGCCCTAATTCTGCCCCCAATCTGCCCCTTCCCCACCCTTCTTACTTCCCCATACAACTGGTGGGTAAGTTAGCCGCCGGTGGGAAGGGGCATGAATATTCTGTTGGGTCATCCATCCCCTCTATTCGCGGGCTGGAATGACCCCAATAGTGCTACAAGGCATACGCAGTGCATACTGGAGAGGAGAATTCTATGGGAGTATATGGAGTAAGATGGGCTACAAGATACTGTGATGTTCCTGAGTAGAAGATTTTGTGAATTAGAGTTCGAATTTTAAATTTTGTTCTGTACGAGATGGGGATCCACTGTTTCTCAATTAGAAGTGGGGTAACCTGGTTGAGTAGTTTAACAGCTGCATTTTGTAGTTCTTGCAGCTGTGTTTTGCATGGCTGTTTCTTGCTGATCAGTTTTGTATAATGGTCAGAGTGCTTCTATCCCTAATGTGTTTCCCCCATTTTGTTTCTGTGGATAAAAAAAGCTTCTCTTGGATAGTTCCCCCACTTTCTGCAGTATAGGGTGTGGAGGAAGAAAATTCTTGCATTTTGTTTGGTTTTATTTTTTGACTATTTCATTTTACTTTTGTATGCATCGTTTCATTTTTTTTGTAATACCATGTACTAAACAAAATATTGTGCGCTATTACAATAGGAAAATTAAACATTGAGATAAAGAAAACAGCAGCAGTTGTAGACCATATGGTCTATTCAGTCTGCCTACCCATATAAACTACTAAGTTCTACAATCCATTCCTCTCCCTTTGAGATCCTCTTTGCTTATCCCATGCTTTCTTGAATTCATATATAGTTCTCATCTCTGCCACCTCTGCTGGGAGGCCGTTTCACGTATCTACTACCCTTTCCATAAGGAAATATTTCTTTATATTACTCTTTAATATATCCCTTCACCTTTCTTTCAATTGAAAAAGGCCCACCATCTGTGCATTTATGCCACAAAGCTATTTCACTGCCTCTATCATAGCTCCCCTCTCCCTTCCAAGTATCCATATTGAGATCTTTTAAGTCTGTCCCTATATGTTTATGATGATCATTGATCTTTTTAGTAGCCACCCTCTGACTCTATCCTGTTTAGTTTGAAGGTGCTATGTTCAGAACTGCATATAGAGCATTAAATGAAGTCCCACTAGAGGCTTATACAGAGACACCATCCTTCTGGCTTTTGCTATCATCTTTTCTACCTATTTGGCCACCTTAAGATCATCAGGTATGATCACCCTTAGGTTCCAACCTCTTTCCCTATGCTCTACCACTTCCTTGGGTTTTTGTAGTTTACATGCATGACCATACATTTTTTTAGCATTAAATCCTATCTGCCAAACTTTAGATCATTCTTCAAGCTTTGTTTGATTCCTCTTCATGTTATCTACATCCTCCAGGATGTCTACCCTATTGAAGATTTTAGTATAATCTGCAAAGAGGTAAACCTTATCCAATAGTTCTTCCAAAATATCACTTACAAAAATGTTAAAAAGTACTGGACAAAGGACTGATCCTTGTAGCCCACCACTTGAAATGTCCTTATTCTCAGTATGAACTCCATTTACCACTAGCCTTTGCATCTCCCATTCAACCAATTTCAAACTCAGTCAGTCACTTGAGAGTCCACCCCAAGGGCTTTCAGTTTATTTATAAGTTGCCTCTATGAAGTTACATCAAAGGATTTGCTGAAATCTAAGTATACCACATCTAACACTCTCCCTTGATACAACTCTCTGGTCACCCAGTCAAAGAATTGAATCAGATTCATTTGACAAGGTCTACCTCTAGTACATCCATACTGCCTTGGATCCTGCAATCCATTGGGAGTCCAAAAACAGAACTAACCTCTGTTTTAGCAGCGTTTACAATACACCAATAGTTTCCATGAAATGATACAAAAATCCCAAGTGTCCTTGGAAATAGTCTATAAAGCATCGATTAGTGAGTATTATTTATTTATTTATTTAAAGTCTCTTCTATACCGCACTATTCAGCATCAGCGCGGTTTACATTGAACAAAGAATTTACACATTTCCGATGGTACTTTGTGTTTACATTTGAACAGGAAGAAATAACTTGGATAACAGGGGTAACTATTTACAAATTAAGACAGGTAACTATTTACAAATTAAGACAGAATCATGAACATTTCTTGGTTTCAGCGTTATTGGTTTTGGGAGGTTTGTGAGGTGGTTGAAATAACTGCATTGGTTACTGGGTAATACAATAGGAAGAGGTGGTGTTTCAAAGCTTTTCTGAATTGCAATAGATCCGGGATTGCTCGGATGTCTTGAGGGAGGCTGTTCCAACACCTTGGGGCACAGAACTTGAAAGCCCTGTCTGCTGTTGCTTTGGTACAGTGTGAAATTGATTTTGGGATTACAAGTGTGTTGAGTGTTACTGACCGTCTGTCCCTATTTTGAGGTGTCACCTGGATCAGATCCGTTAGTGACTCAGATGAGAGCCCTTTGATGGCCTTGAATTTATTTATTTTATTTTTTTTTATTTAGCAAGCATTTGTAGCCCGCTCCTTCCAGCGATCAGAAGCGGGTAGGATTACTATTGTGAAACTGCCGAATCAAGGCAGGTACAAATTTTGTTTACATACAGATTGTCAGAAAAGCACATCATACAGAGTTAACACTTCTTAGCTATGGGGGAGTTCATTTACATATATACATAAATACATATATACAGGATAATCTTCTTGGACACAGTGGTCAGGGGCTGCTCCATCTGTGGGTTTAGTTCAGGTTGAAATGTGATTGGAAAATGTGCATTTTGAGTTTCTTTCTGAAGTCTAGAAGGTCATTGCTAGCTCGTAGTTCTGGTGGGAGTTGGTTCCACAGTGTTGGCGCCGCATATGAGATAGCCCTGTGGCTGGTGTTAGCTTTGGCAGATCTTATATCTGTTGGAGTGTGAAGGATGTTGGAATTGTGGGTTCTTCTGTTTCGGGTAGGAGGTTGCAATCTTACTAGGTTGTTGAGGAAGGAAGGTGCTAAGTTGTGGATGAGTTTGAAGGTGGTTGTTAGTATTTTGTATTTTGTGCGAGCTGTTATGGGTAGCCAGTGTAATTGAATTAGTACTGGTGTGATGTGGTCACTTAGATTTTTCTTCATTATGACCCTGGCAGCTACATTTTGTGCCATTTGTAATATGTTTAGGGTTTTTTTTAGGTAAACCTTGTAGGATGGCGTTGCAGTAGTCAAAATGTGGCATGATGAGTGCTTGGGCCACTGTTCTGAAGTCTTGGGGATCAATAATATTCCGAATGGGTTGGAGCACTCTAAGCTTGTGGAAAACTGCTCTGTTGGTCTTTCGGAGGTGTTTTTCCATCTTTAGGTCACAGTCAAATGTGACTCCTAGATACTTTATTTCTTTTTTTGTTTGGTAAGTGTTGTTACATAGTGTTATTGATGTGGGAGGGTCAAAATTCGGTTCTTTGGAGATATACATTACTTCGGTTTTTTTGTGATTAATTGACATACTACTTTGTTGTAACCAGTCTTGCATCTCTCCGATACATGTCTCCAGTGGGTTGTAGTCTGGGTTTTTAGTGTCTAGTTGTGTGTATAGCATGATATCATCGGCATAGATGTGGTAATTAATTTCGTGCCGTGAGAAAATTTTGCATAGTGGCTGCATATATATGTTAAACAGAAGTGCTGAGAGAGCAGAGCCTTGGGGGATTCCCTGTGTTTGTGAGAAAGATTCTGCTTTTTCTCCGTTGAATTGAACCTGTTGTGTTCGATTTGAGATGTAGGATGAGAACCATTTTAGTGGGGTTCCTGTTATTCCTATTGATTTTATCCTATTTATGAGGGTCCCATGATTAACTGTATCAAAGGCAGCTGAGATGTCAATGAATACAAGAATGTACATTTTCTTTTTGTTTTCAAGGCCCTTTAGGAGGTTGTTAAGTAGAACTAGTAACAGGGTTTCAACTCCATGATGTTGCCTGAAGCCATATTGCTGGTCATCAAGAGGAGCACTGTCAGTCAGATGGTCTTGGAGTTGTAGAAGGACCGTTTTTTCTATGATCTTTGCCAGGAATGAGATACTTGATATGGGACGGTAGGAGGCTGGGTCTTCTCCGTTGAGTGTAGTGTTTTTTAGGATCGGTCTAATGACTGATTTCTTTAGTTCTGAGGGCATGATTCCTTGTTGTAGGGATAGGTTAACTATGTGTGCTATGTGAGGTGCTATGTCTTGTTTCACTGCCTTGATCCAGGATGCAGGACAGGGATCTAGTGGGGAGGTGGTGCTTTTCAGGCTTGTGACAATGGCTGTGATTTGCTTGGTTCCTATTTTGTGGAAGTGCTCCCATAACTGGTTTTGCGTTGTGTTGTTCTCACTTCTGATTTGTGGTGTTGGTGGGGAGGGTGGAGGACCAGGGGCCGTCAGTTTGGTCGCGTAGTGGTTTGCCAGTGTTTGGACCTTGATGGATTTGTTGAGGTTGGCATTTTGGTCGGTTTTGGTTAGTGATTTGACTAGTTCAAATAACTCTCGTGGGCGATTGATTGCCTTGTTTAGGATGTTGGTGTGATGTAATTTTTTTGCATTGTTCACGTCGTCTTTGTATTTTGCGAGATGGGCCATGTATTTAGTTTTGAGATCGGAGATTTGGTTTGTCTCCATTTTCTCTCTATTTTACGGAGCTCCCTTTTTGATTTTATTAGAGTTCCTGTGTACCAGGGTTCCGAGTTGATCTTATGTGGGTTTGATGTGTGTTTCAGAGTTGGGTTAGATGTATTTTGGATGTGTGTGTTCCATCTGTTAGTTAGTTCGTCTAGGTCTGTGGAATCTAGGTTTATGTGGGATGCAATGGTGCTTATGAGGTGTTCCTCGTTGAGTTTGCTGAATTTCCTAATGGGGTTGGTCATTCTCATCTCCTTTGAGTTTTTGGGTTGGCACTGTAGTTTAAGTTTACAGTTGATTTGGTGGTGGTCTGACCATGGTACTTGAGTTATGTTTATTATAGGTGGTTCATTGCTTTGTTGTGGATTTCTGGGTATGAAAATCATATCTAGGATGTTTCCTCTATCGTGTGTGGGGTTGCTTATTATTTGTTGGAAACCCAATTGGTCGATGGCTTCATAGAAGGAGTCCGTGTGGGACGGAGGAATTGATGTTAGGTTCAAATCTCCGAGGATGATCTGGAATTTTTTTGCTTTGTGTGGATGTGATGGTTTCTAGTGCTGTGGCTAGTGTTTCGTGCTGTGGTGAGGGAGGTCGATAGATTAGGCAGATGGATAATGCCATGCTCTCGACTTTAAGTAGGTCAAGATCTGGATTTGTGACCGTAGATGTGGTTGTGAGTTGAAGGCTGGTTTTGGCTGCTATAAGGACTCCGCCTCCTCTTCTGTTGATGCGTGGGCAGTTTGTCAGACGGCTGCCTAGGGTGAGAACTTACACAATCTTGACGATGCATATATTCATATGATTCTTGCAAGGTATTGTGGGTATTGTAGTTCATTCACTCCCAAACACAGCTGATGACAATAATTTGAGTTGTGAAACCAAGTGGTAAGATCAATAAAATACTTCTTTTATTGATGGGGTTTAATTCACCCAGCACATGTATGCTTGATAGCACTATAAATGAGGTTACTTGCTTGCAGTGTTTAAAATGGATAACAAAAAGTCACAAAGTAAACCAAAAACAACCTTCAGCTTGTCAGGCAATTAGCTAATGTTTTCTTAGCAAATAATTACCAAATACAAAGGCACAAAGAAAAGAATAAACTTTGCTGGTTAGGTTAACTTCTGCTTATTTTCCACGCAGATCTCAGCAGTGATTCTCCCTTGCTCACACACACAATCAGGTGCAGCTTTAATTACTATCAATTGACCAGCTGTAAGCCTTTAGCTGGCTGGCTGCTACTGTGTGAACCCAAATCCTGCTTTAAGAGCTGTTTGCAGTGGAAATAAAGAACAAAGTTAGGTTTCTTTGTGATGGCTGATGTGTTTGCTCATAGAAAACTAGCAATAGCATTTAGATAAAGAACAGTCCATGTAAATAGTTTCATCTGCTGTATTTCCCCCTGCATCAACAATCATAGGGTCAATATCATACATTGGCACAGATGAGTCTTTCATTAAGGCACTATCATGAGAATGCTTATTCCCTTGCTGCCATTCTCTATTATAGATAGGGTCTGGATCAGTGTTCATACCTGAGCCTCTCCTGCTATCATTATTCCTCTCTGTATAGCCTGGCCAATATGTAATCCAATTCTGATGTCCAGCCTTCCAATCTTGATCCCTGGACACTGGATCTTCTCTCACATACCTTCTGGCCTTGGTCTGAAAGTCCCTTCCACATGCAGTCTTCTCTCTTCCAGGTAGCCACTGGTGATTCCTATCTCTGCCACTCC
Source organism: Ichthyophis bannanicus (assembly GCA_033557465.1). Lineage (NCBI taxonomy): Eukaryota > Metazoa > Chordata > Amphibia > Gymnophiona > Ichthyophiidae > Ichthyophis > Ichthyophis bannanicus. The sequence goes on from CM066031.1 coordinate 1,459,541,547, forward strand.
ATTCCTCTGGCTGAATCCAGTCCAATGGACTCTGCTGGCTTTTGGAATACCTCCCAGTATGAGTACTGCCTTGGAATCTCCCAGACCTTCCAATGGCCTTCTCTTCCTTCCAGAGAGTTTCCTTCTCTCTCTATCTGCTTGGCTTTTGCTGAAGCTGTTCTTCCAACTGTTGCTGAAACTGTTTCCTGAAGAATAAGCTCTACTCTTATCCTGTTCTAATGTGTGCTGCTCCATAACACAGCGCAGCTGTCTTGAATCAGGCCCTGCCCTTTGAGATGAGTGCTTAGGGATTACCTCATAGCTCTCTTGATTGCACACACATTTTCTCACTTCAGCCCCTCTCATGGCTGCTGGAAACCTGGTGCATTCTGGGACTGGTAGTCTTTTATGTGAAAACTCTGTTTTCTTGCTTCTACCAGAACTGACAGGTTGCTTGTTCAGAGTCACATCATCTTTTCTATAGCTCCTACCTGAGCTATGATAAGCTTCCTTATCACAAGTTGTATAGTTGGTATCCGGGCTTCTGTATTTGGTTCATTGTTGCAGAGTCTGAGTCAGTGAGCCATGTTTCTGTTATGCATAGGATATCTGGTTGTTCGTCAGTTAGAATGTTGTGGATAATATGCGTTTTATTCCTTATTGACCTAGCATTAATAAGGATAATGTTACATGTGTGATGTTCTTGGTGTGTGGTTCGTGTGAGTTGTATTTGAGATCCAATAGTGTTCTTTGCTTTGGTTTTAGGGTGTTTTTGAGATTTGTTCCCTTTGATATGGGTGTGTCGTTGGGGTAATTTACTTGGTGTTTGTGTGGTGGTGATAGGATTTAAGTTGTATTGATGCAGGATGGGTAATGGAGGGGGGGTGGAGAAGGTAGATTGGTGTATATAGTAGAGGAATGCAGTATTGTGAGTGTGGGATGGTTCTATATGAAGATGTTAGTATACACATGCACAAAATCAGGAAGGTGTGAGCAGGCTCCATTTTATGTCTGCCAGAAATACTTGGATTTTGGATTCGAGTGGCGCAGTGTGGGGTGAAGTCAAGGCAGCTGGCCTAGAGATGAGTTAGTGTAGGCCGGCAAGATAGTTGTTGGGTACCAACAGTCTAGCAGGGATAGATGGGTTGGGGTACAGCGTTTCTTATTACTTTAACAAAATAGGGATACAGTCCTAACGTTCCTTATCACTCAGTATAAACAGATACAGTATTGTGCGATACAGTCCTATCGTTACCTATCATTCAGTATAAACAGATACAGTATTGTGCGATACAGTCTTAAGGTTATTGCAAGAAGGTTATTGGGTTACTGCATTGAAATGTAACAACTTGCTGGTTAGAGATACTTTGTTTCATTTAGCTCTAAATAAACAGTAGTAGCCTTTAGAGTTGGTAGGGGTCTACAATGTAACAGCTGGCTTGAGGAGAACAGGGCTTGTGACAGTGGGGAGTTTACACATTATATATACAGAGGTATGTTGGCTCCTACTTGGGGGGGGGGGGTTAGGCCAGGGTTGCACAGTGGTCTTTTGCATCAGGAGGTAGATAAGTCCAGTAATTGTTTACCTGGGTGATATCGTTGTAGTTGAAAGCTCTTGATGTCGAATTTTGGTCCAGCTATGGGAATCTCGTGGAGCGTGGTGGTCGGGACCGGCGAGCTCAGACCCGGCCTGGGGAGCTCAAGCCGTCAGTCATTTGATTGTTGCACTTTCGTTTTCTGTCCGTTATCGGAGTTTTGGTCATGTGAGTCAGGCTTCTTGATACTTGCAGCCTTGTTGCGGTTGAGTGGATGATGTTTCAACTGCGCCTAATCTCCACCGCCTAAGGGCCCTCTGGCGAGGCCCTCAGGCGCGGGCCCGCAAGGCGCGGGCGCGCCCTGTAGGGACGCCGCTTTTATGCGTTTCTGCCTGCGTGCGTGTGAGCCTCCCACTGCCCGGATTGGGCAGGAGTGTGTGGAGGGAGGGCTCCCACTGCCCGGATTGGGCAGGAGTGTGTGGAGGGAGGGCTCCCACTGCCCGGATTGGGCAGGAGTGTGTGGAGGGAGGGCTCCCACTGCCCGGATTGGGCAGGAGTGTGTGGAGGGAGGGCTCCCACTGCCCGGATTGGGCAGGAGTGTGTGGAGGGAGGGCTCCCACTGCCCGGATTGGGCAGGAGTGTGTGGAGGGAGGGCTCCCACTGCCCGCATTGGGCAGGAGTGTGTGGGGGAAAGGCTCCCACTGCCCGGATAGGGCAGGAACTTCACCAGGGCGGTTGGAGGTCTAGCGATGCTCAGCGGCTCCCACGAAGTAGGGACACCGCTTTTATGCGTTTCTGCCTGCGTGCGTGTGAGCCTCCCACTGCCCGGATTGGGCAGGAGTGTGTGGAGGGAGGGCTCCCACTGCCCGGATTGGGCAGGAGTGTGTGGAGGGAGGGCTCCCACTGCCTGGATTGGGCAGGAGTGTGTGGAGGGAGGGCTCCCACTGCCCAGATTGGGCAGGAGTGTGTGGAGGGAGGGCTCCCACTGCCCGGATTGGGCAGGAGTGTGTGGAGGGAGGGCTCCCACTGCCCAGATTGGGCAGGAGTGTGTGGAGGGAGGGCTCCCACTGCCCGGATTGGGCAGGAGTGTGTGGGGGAAAGGCTCCCACTGCCCGGATAGGGCAGGAGCTTCACCAGGGCGGTTGGAGGGCTAGCGATGCTCAGCGGCTCCCACGAAGTAGGGACGCCGCTTTTATGCGGTTCTGCCTGCGTGCATGTGAGCCTCCCACTGCCCGGATTGGGCAGGAGTGTGTGGAGGGAGGGCTCCCACTGCCCGGATTGGGCAGGAGTGTGTGGAGGGAGGGCTCCCACTGCCCGGATTGGGCAGGAGTGTGTGGAGGGAGGGCTCCCACTGCCCGGATTGGGCAGGAGTGTGTGGAGGGAGGGCTCCCACTGCCCGGATTGGGCAGGAGTGTGTGGAGGGAGGGCTCCCACTGCCCGGATTGGGCAGGAGTGTGTGGAGGGAGGGCTCCCACTGCCCGGATTGGGCAGGAGTGTGTGGGGGAAAGGCTCCCACTGCCCGGATAGGGCAGGAGCTTCACCAGGGCGGTTGGAGGGCTAGCGATGCTCAGCGGCTCCCATGAAGTAGGGACGCCGCTTTTATGCGGTTCTGCCTGCGTGCATGTGAGCCTCCCACTGCCCGGATTGGGCAGGAGTGTGTGGAGGGAGGGCTCCCACTGCCCGGATTGGGCAGGAGTGTGTGGAGGGAGGGCTCCCACTGCCCGGATTGGGCTGGAGTGTGTGGAGGGAGGGCTCCCACTGCCCAGATTGGGCAGGAGTGTGTGGAGGGAGGGCTCCCACTGCCCGGATTGGGCAGGAGTGTGTGGAGGGAGGGCTCCCACTGCCCGGATTGGGCAGGAGTGTGTGGGGGAAAGGCTCCCACTGCCCGGATAGGGCAGGAGCTTCAGTAGTAATGACTTGTAAGTGTGATGACTTCGTATGTGTAAGTGTGATGTCAGTAGTAATGACTTGTAAGTGAGTCTACTTCGTATCGGGAGCCAATGGAGTTGTTTTAGGATGGGTGAGATATGGTCTTTCCTGGATGCTCCATGTAGGACTCTTGCTGCGGTATTCATTGCCAGTTGTAGTGGTTGCAAGGTGGATTGAGGGAGCCCTTGTAGGATTGAATTCGCATAATCAAAATGTGGCATGATTAGGGCCTGATAGATGGTTCTGAAATCATTCGGCTCTAGCAGGGATCGTAGGTGTCTAAGGGAACGGATTTTATGGTATACCGCTTTTACAATGTTTCCAATGTGCGCCTTCATATCCAAGTGCTGGTCTAGAGTGACGCCGAGGTACCTGATAGTGGGTTTGGTCTGGAGGTCTGCATCCTTCACCTTCAAGAAAGACGGAGCAGTGAAGTTTCGGTCTTTTGTGATGAACAACACCTCCGTTTTCTTGTGTTGGATCTTGAGGTTTTGGGATCGCAGCCAGTTGGATACTTCATTTATGCAGTTTGTTAATGAAGTGAAGTCGGGGTTCTCTGTTGTAAAAGGCATGTATAACAGCACATCATCCGCATATATCATACATTTGATATTGAAAGACCGTATCAGGTTGCAGATAGGCTGCATGTATATATTGAACATAAGGGCGGAGAGGGAGGAGCCTTGTGGGACCCCCTGCTTTTGATGGAACATATCTGATGCAGTATTGTTGGATCGCACCTGCTGCCACCTGTCAGAGAGGTAGGATCTGCACCACTCGAGTGCTTTATCAGTAATTCCCTTACCCTCGAGTCATTCTAGGAGACGTTCATGGCTCACGGAATCGAATGCCGCTGCTATGTCTAGGAAGACTAGGACGAACCCTTGGCGGATATTGTTGATGCCTGTTAATATATTGCTGAATAGAGTAGTGAGCAGTGTTTCCACACCGTGGGCTTCTCTAAAGCCATGTTGACAAGGGTCTAGTGGTGCGTTAGTTTCTATATGCTCTTCGATTTGTCTTTGTACCTCCTTTTCCATTATTTTTGCCAGCAACGGTATGCTTGATATTGGCCTATAGGATTCAGGCTTCAGAGGGTCAAGCTTGTTGTTTTTTAGCAAAGGCCTTATGGATGTGCGTTTGAGGGTATTTGGGAAAGTTCCTGTTGTGAAAGAAAGTTCCATAAGGCTGGATACGAATGGGCTCAGGTGGTTTCGTAGTTCCTTGATCCAGAACGCAGGGCATGGGTCGGTTTGGGCGGTGGTCATGTTGATGCCAGCAATGGTGTCCTCAATGCGCAGTTTGGGTGGTATTTTGAAAGTAGTGAGTAGAGTCTGATCGTATGGTTCAAGGATCTTGCAAGGTGTAGGGATATTGTCAATCTGGCAGAGTTTGGATTGTAAATAGTTAGCGAAAGTTTGAGGGTGGATTTCGCTAGCATGTTGAGAGGTGGGTTCATTTGTCAAACGCTTGACAATAGCAAACAAGTCATGAGGTTTGTTGAGAGATCTTTTCAGTGTGTCTGCATGGTGGCGTCTCATTGATTTTGTCACCGCGGCACGATGAGCTACTAGTTGTGACATATATGCAGTTCTGTCTTCCTCTGAGTGTGAGTGTCTCCATCGTCTCTCAAGTTTCCTTAGTGTTGTGCGTGAGGCCTTCAGTTCTGTTGAATACCAGGTTGCAGAGTGTCGCTTTCCATGGAGGTTGTTATTTGATGGGCAGGTGGCGATCGAACTAAGTTTATTATTCCAGTCGGTGACTAACTCATCTGGGTTGTGAGCCGGTGGGATAGTCAGTGGAAGCATCGTTTTCAGTATTAGGTCTTTGTCAAAAGGCTGGAACTGTCTCAGGGGGACATTGTGATGGTTACTTGGTTCTCTTTCTTCCTTTTGGTTACTTCTGGGAAGGGGAATTTTGAATAGGATTAACTTGTGATCAGACCATGGAACTGGGTTGATTGATAGCTCCAGGGTGGTTGGAGTGATGAGGGTTGCCTCAGTTGTGAATATGAGATCTAGGATGCCTCCTTTGTTATGGGTTGGATCCTTGATTAATTGATTATACCCCAAATCCTGTAGAGCACCAAGAAAAGCTGTTGCATGGGAGTCTTGCAGTGATGGTAGGTTGAAGTCTCCAAGTATCCAACTCGTTTTATAGGGGTTCTGGTTATTGGAGGCCAAGTCAATTATTGTTGATAGGGCGTCTGGGTCGGTTGATGGAGCACGGTATAATAGAGTGAGGGAGCAGCACTTGTTTGCTATTGAGATTGTGTCCAGGAGTGTTGAGCTGGTTGCTTCTCTGAGGTTGAACTGGAGGTCAGATTTGGAGATGGCTAGGACACCTCCTCCTCTTTTGCCATTTCTATGACATGTATGTATGGAGAAATTGGAAGGCAGGAGTTGGTTGATTAACACGTTGTCGTCGCAGGAAAGCCATGTTTCGGTGATCAGGATTAGGTCGAGATTGTGTAGTGATATCATTTCAGAGATGACTGGCCATTTCTTACGTATCGATCTGGCATTTATCAGTGCACATTTCAGGTGTTGGGGGATTGAGTTATCATCCTGTTTCTTCTTTGCATCATGTTGTAATGAGATGAGTAGGAGGTGGTGGTGGGGAGTTCGGGTGGACTCTCTTGAGTTGTAGAAGGGAGCGTCTGGCCATCTTCTTCTGTAATTGTGTATTGTTGGTATGTGATTGTGGTTAGCGTGCAGGCTGGTAGCGTTGCCTATACCTATAGTGATAAGGTAAAGGGTCATTGTGATAATGCAGGACAGTGTCATTTTGAGTGTGTGGAATGGAGGTGGGCCAGAGTTGGAGTCTTGGCTGATTGGGAGTTAGGAGTGTTACACAGTCTCTCTGCTCTTGTAGTGGAAACTGCACAGTTGTATGAGAAACCGCTAGTGATGGTGACTATCTGTATTTCAGAAGGATTGGGATGGGCTGTTACATAATTACCAATTTTCAGTGGTATCAGGATAATAGGGGCTGTCAGGTTGTGTAATTAACTACTATGTCAGAGGTAATCGAAGATCTCCTGTAAATCTACCATATGTTAGCGGCAGGTTAAGGGATGGTAGATTATACCGTTATGTCTTATATCAGAGGAAACAGGTTGAGCAGATCACAGTATATCAAAGGTAATTACACAGAATATTAGAGGCAATTATAACCTATTACATAGTATAACTGAGGCAAATATACAGTCAAACCTCGGTTTTCATGATTAATCCGTTCGAAAAAGTCTGACTAAAACCAAAACGTATGAAAACTGAAGCAATATTTCCCATAAGAAATAATGTAAATCCAATTAATCCGTTCCAGACACCCAAAAATATTCACAAAAAATACATTTTATAGAGAATAACTATATTTTTACATACAGAAAACAATGAGAAATAAATATAAATGACTAATGAAATGGATAAATGAACATTTAACATCACTGAAAGCAAGCTAAGTACAGTACTGTACAGTACAGTATGTTAACATCTGGCCTTAGCCACCCCTGACAAGCTGCTGTGCCCAGCTCTCTTCGGAATCACATTGAATTCAGTCCATTAAAATACCTTTACATTATCTGCTCAATGCTTCAGAATGGCAGAAAACCTTAATGATATAGCTTCAGACGTACCCTGCAAGAGAGAGAACTGCCTCCCACATTCATGCAACATCTCCTGCTTACGTTGACAGCTTTTCTTCCCTGCTACCGGGACAAAATCTCAGTCAAAAGACGTTGAAAACCGAAGCAATGCATGAAAACCGGGACAAAATCTCAGTCAGAAAAGACGTTGAAAACCGAAGCGTATGAAAACCGGGGCAAATGAAAACCGAGGTTTGACTGTACTATATATCTGAGAATTTCAGGTTACACATATATCTAGTATATCAGAGGTAAATTGCATAGCATGTAAGAGGCAGATTATACCATATATCAGGGAAACACAGGTTGAAAGATAATAGTATCTTAGAGGCGGCTGGGGATAGTAGGTTGCTCGCATAAATGATTACAATTACACAATGATAATAACTTTGAGACCTAAGTCCTGGGTATTTCTGCGTAGTGAGCTGGGGAGATAAGATGTTACTTGCGGTATTGTAATCAGGAGCTGTGCTTTGCGTTGTCCCGAGGTAGGTCTGATGGAGAGTGGCCTCCGTTAATGGCCTCCGCCTAAGGGCCACACCAAAGGGCCCTCTGGCGAGGCCCTCAGGCACGGGCCCGCCAGCGCAGGTGCGCCGGATGGCGCGAAGTTTTAAATAGTTGGGGCCTGCCCCGATTGGGCCGCGATCCTCCTCAGGCCCCTCCCGCCGCTGGTGGCTCGATCCCCGGGAAGGGGAGAGCTGCTGGTGGTGGCGGGGGCTCCAAAGGACTGGCGCCAGGTGGCGCGAAGTTTTAAATAGTTGGAGCCTGCCCCGATTGGGCCGCGATCCTCCTCAGGCACCTCCCGCCGCTGGTGGCTCGATCCCCGGGAAGGGGAGAGCTGCTGGTGGTGGCGGGGGCTCCAAAGGGCTGGCGCCGGGTGGCGCGAAGTTTTAAATAGTTGGGGTGACAATAGTTGAGTGACATATCTCCCTGGGATGCAGTCTCTGAATTCAATATCCATTGCCTCCAGTAACATTTGTTCAAAGGAATACTCCCACAACAGGGGATGGGTTTTCTATTCTTCTGTGCAGTCCCTTGAGCAGTGCCTATACTTGCAGAAGCCTCTTATCTGCATAAATACCCATGTGGGTAATTTGCCTTGCATGACCATCTGTGCACTATCTTTGTACTGTTCCATCAGCCTCCTGGAGGAGGTGTTTTGCTTCTACTACCAAGCACCCAAATTATCTCATCTTAACGCTTGTCTTAGATTGGCTCTCAGCAGACCACTTAAAACTAATTCACTCCAAAACCAAAGTAATGTGGATTACAGGGCTCTCCTCCTTTTCATCAATCACCCCTATTATAGACAATTATTCTATAACTACAGTAAATGTAATCAAAATTCTGGACCTGTATCATGAACTCAGAGCTGACTTTCACACCTCATAATTCTGTAATTGCAAAATCATCTTTTCTCATCCTCAGAAATACTTCACTCATGGTGCACCTCATACCCTTATCCTAACTCTAATAATGTCACACACTGATTGTAACATATGGTATTACTAATGCAAATCTTAACAAATATTTCTGCTCAATGTTCACAACTGAAAAGCCATGAGCAGGACCTCAGAAACACACACAAGTAAAAACAGAAGTGAGGGGAATCTTGAATGATTTTCAGAAGAGGAGCTAGGTAAACTAAAAGTCGACAAAGCGATTGGGCTGAATGAGATACATCCAGAATGTTGTAGGAACTTAGGGAAGTTCAAGCGGCTCCACTGTCTGACCTTTTCAATGCTTCTTTACAGTCGGGAGTGGTCCCACAGGACTGGAGAAGGCACATGTGGTCCCTCTACACAAAAGTGAAAGTAAGAATGAGATTGGGAACTACAAGCCAGTTAGTCTGACCTCCGTGGTTACTAAATTAATGGAAACAGAGGATAGCAAGGTTTCTGGAAATCAATGGATTGCAGGATCTGAGGCAGCATGATTTTATTAGAGTCAGATCTTGTCAAATCTCATTAATTTCTTTTACTGAGTAACAAGAGAGTTGGACCAAGGGACAGCGCTAAACATGATGTGCTTAGATTTCAGCAAAGCCTTTGACACTGTTCCGTACAGGCAACTTATGAATAAATTGAGTGCCTTAGGGATGGAGTCTAAAATTACCGACTGGGTTAGAAAATGGTTGAGGGGGAGGTGACAAAGGATACAGGTAGATGGAGCTCATTCTGAGAACATTACCAGTGGTTTGCCACAGGGATCTGTTCTTGGTCCGATTCCTTTTAAAATTTTTGTAAATGATATTGTGGAACGGCTGTCAGATAAGGTTTGCCTCTTTGCAGATGATACCAAAATCTGCAATAGGGTAGACTCCCAGGAAGGTGTAGATAACATGAGGAGGGATCTAGCAAAGCCTGAACTATGGTCGAGAATTTGACAGCTGAGATTTAATGCTAAAAAATGTAGGGTCATACATTTTGGCTGCAAAAATCCAAGGGAGCAGTACAGTATAGGAGGTACTTCTGTCCATGAATGAAGAGTGCGACCCGGAGTATGACTGTTTCTGATGATCTCAAGGTGGCTAAAAAGGTAAAAAAGGTGACAGAGAAATTCAGAAGGATGCTTGGGGTTCATAGGGAGAGGAATGCCAGCAGGAAGAAGGAGGTGATAGTGCGTCTTTGGAGTACTGTGTGCAATTCTGGAGACCACACTTTCAAAAGAAAATAACAGGATGGAGTCGATTTAGAAGGTAGCTCCTAAAATGGTCTGTGGTCTTCATCATAAGACATATGGGGACAGACTTAAAGTCCTGAATATACAGTTTGGAAGAAAGATGGGAGAGGGAAGATATGATAGAAACATTTACATATCTGTAGCATAAATGCAGAGGAGGAGAGTCTCTCAATTGAAATAAAACTGCAATGAGGGGACATAGGACTAAGATGAAAGGGGATAGACTCAGGAATAATTTGTGGAAATACTTCTTTACGGAAAAAGTGGTAGATGCATGAAATATTCTCTCAGTGGAAGTAGTACAGACAAGGATTGTATCTGAATTCAAAGGAATAAAGGGACTTTCAAGCTTATTGGTTGGTATAGAAGAGCAGACGATAGGCCACATAGTCTTTATCAGCCATCATTTTTCTGTTTCCAATAGATTTCAACATAAACAAAATGCAACTATTAAACTCCTCCATAATACATCAAAATATGACCATCTTACACCTTTGTTATGGAAAAATCATTGGCTGCCCATTGCCTACAGGCCAAAATTTAAGGTGCTTACGCTTACTCATAAAATTTTCTATTCTGGTGTTCTATTACATCTATTCCCCCTGCTGTACACTCTGTTCCCAGAATGCACATTGTCAGACGGCTGCCTGGGTGAGAATCTTCACAGTCTTGGCAAGTGCATATATCTATATGATTTGCAAGGTATTGTGGGCAATGTAGTTCATTCACACCAGACACAGCTGCTGACAATAATTTAGTTGTGCTCAAGTGTTAAAGCCAATAAGATATTTATTTATTTATGGGGTTATTTCTCCCAACACAGATATGCTTGGTAGCACATAAATCAGGTTACTTGCTTCCAGTGTTTAACTTGGAAAAACAAAATCAAAATCAGGAAAACAACCTTTAAACTTGTCAGGCAATTAGCTAATGTTTTCTTAGCATATATCTAACAAACGAAAAGCCACAAAGAAAGAAAAAAACTGTTCTTTTCAGGTTAACTTCTGATAACCTCCCACATAGATTCAGAAGTGATTCTCTCCTAGCTCACAAGCAATTAGGTAAGGCTTAATTGCTAGCAGTTATCCAGCTGAAACCCCTTAGCTGGCTTGCTTTCTACTGTGTGGGTCAAATCCTGCTTCAGGAGCTTTTCTGAGTAGATTAAAGAACAAGTTTATATTTTTTGTGATGGTTGCTGTACTTTGTAACAGAAAGTTACCAACGGAGTTTGGACAGAGAGCAGTCCATATAAACACATTCTTCATCTGCAATTTTTCCCCTTCTTCAACAAGCATAGGTTCAATATCATGGATTGGCACAGATGAATCTCTCAATGGAGCACTTTCAGGAGAATACTTGTTTCCCTGCTGTCTTTCAAGGTTATAGCTAGGGCATAGATCAGTGTTCATACCTGAGCTTCCATTGCTGCTAGAGTTCCTCTCTATATAGCCTGGCCAGTATGTAGTCCAGTTCTTATGTCCAGCCTTCCAATCCAGATCCCTGGACACTGGATCTCTCTTCACATACCTTCTGGCACGGGTCTTAGGGTCCCTTCCACGTGCAGCTGTCTCCCTCACAGGTAGCCTCTGGTGATTCCTAGCTCTGCAGCACCATTCCTCTGGCTTTCCCCAGTCCAATGGTGTGTGCTGGCCCTTGGAATACCTCCCAGTATACGTACTGCTCTGGACTCTTCTAGACCTCTCAAAGGCTTTTCTCTTCTTTCTTCCAGTGGGTTTCTTTCCCTCTCTGTCCGTCCGGTTTGGCTTCTGCTTCTGATGATCCTTCAGATGAAACTGATGATCAAGCTCAAGCTGATTCTCAGGATAATGAGGATCATTCTCTGGATATCCAAGGTGATCATGAAGATGGTCATCTGTAGAATAAACTCTACTTTTATTCTGCTTAGATGAGTGCTCCTCCCTAATACAGCGCAGCTGTGCTGAATCAGGCCCTGCCCTTTGAGATGAGTGCTTAGGGATTACCTCATAGCCCTCCTGATTGAACACACGTTTCCCCACTTCAGCTCCTCTAATGGCTGTTGGAAACCTGGTGCATTCTGGGACTGGTAGTCTTTTATGGGAAAATTCTGTTTTCTTATTTCTACCAGAACTGACAGGTTGCTTGTTCAGAGTCACTTCACCTTTTCTATAGCTCCTTCCTGAGCTATGATAAGCTTCCTTATCACAACATTTATTAGTCACCTCTAACAAATGACTAGTACACAATCTCTGGAACTTTCCCTCATTGCTTTTTAACAAGTCTCTTCATTTCTTTCCTTCTTGCAGGTAGTTCTTCCCTCCTCCCAGATCCAGCCATCGATCTGTCGCAATTTCAGTGTTGGCAATTTTTAGTGTTCAGGATTTTTTTGCTTTACAGTTGTTTTACATTTTCAGCTCTGCATGGAAAACAAATGCATGTACAGTATTTTTGGATTCTATGTTGTATATATATTTTGGTTGCCTTTGTTGTATTAAATATTTGTTGTTGATCTGGCATTGTTGTATTTTGCATCCATAAGGGAGATAGCAGTAGCTGAATCGCTCCCACACACCACTACTGCTCCCCCATCAAACCTGTGCCCATGCCCACCCCCTTACTGTAGACCAGGGATGGCACTGAAAAATAGGCAGGACAAATTTGTAACAGTAGAGAATAATTTTTTTTTGTATCGAATAAACCATTTACAAAGAGGCCTATTCCATTCAGGCCGTGCAGCCCCAGTGTAGCTGATCAGAAGTGGGATGTACAGAGGTAGACCCGATTCTTATCCCGCAGGAGCTAGACATGCCCACAGGATCAGAATTGGTTCTATGGCCTGGACATGCAGGCGAGGCCCCGATTCTGATTGGCCTGCACACCCAGCCACATACCCGGCTACCTCAGCCAGGCTCCTGAATGGAGTTGCAGTGCCATGGCATCCCGTCACGATGGCTCCATTCAGGAACCGTGATCCCCAGCCACTGCCCAAGCTCTGTTTTCCCCACATCCCCACCCCCAATCTGGCCTTCCAAGGCCTGGGTTGGGCTGCAGGGAACTTCTGTGCCCCCTCACCTTCATCCCCAGGTCCCAAGCCACAATCCCCCTCCATCCAGGGGGGAATAAGTCCCCATCTAGATTTGAGGCCCCGGACGTACAGGGCTGACCTCTGAATCAACTCTGTATGTCAGAGGTCACAGCCCTCCCATGCCCTGCACTCGTTCTGCCTCTGGAAGGCTCCCTTCTGCCCCATCCAGGCCTCCCCATACAAACCCGCTGTTCATATGGGGAGGCTTTTGCCGGGGCCAGCCCAGGGACGAATAGTGGGTTTGTACTGCTATTTTTGGGACACAATGACCCCCAAAATAAACTATTTACAAATTTTTTAACCAGCGGGGAGGGGGAGGGGTAACAAAAATGGAGAAAAAACCCAGTGGCAAAAGAAAAACAATCCAGGGGGACGAGGATCACTGAGAGGGGCACGGTAAGCACTGGTCAATATGCTCTATGTCCTCGTCCCCCTGCTTGCCCCGGCTAAACATGCTGTGGACCCCATCCTGTGCCACAACAGCCAGTTGCAGCCAAGAAGGTGGTCCCTGAGATCCCCTTCCTCCTGGATTGTGGGGGCAGGGGAGTATAAAGAATAACCACCAGCCATGGAGGTGAGTTGGGGGCAGGGAGACATACTTTATAATCCATGGCCGTGGGGGTGGGGAAGGGAAATCAGGGACAGGGACAGCAGATTTTGGGCATCAGGGGGTGGGACACAGGCTTGGGCATCAGGGGTGGGACAGGGGGTTCAGCATCAGGAGGTGAGACACAGTGTTGGGCATCAGAGGGTGGGACAGGGGGTCGAGCATCAGGGGGGATTGCGGCTGCCATGCTGGCTGTGGCTGTGGGTGCCTCAGATCCTCCTCATCTTCATCTGGACTGGGCTCTGCCAAAAGAAAAGAAAAGCACATGTCATCCAGGCAAAGCAGTATGCAAGACAGAAACTGGGGGAAATTGTACAGGGTGCAAAGGCTTAGGGGGTGCATTTCGGCTGCCTATTGTTGCCCTGCCGCCACCACTTTTTCTTCTCTCAGTGGCGGCAGGGCAACAGCAGGCAGCCAAAATGCATCCCTAAGCCTTTTTGTGGCACTTTAAGCAGGTTGATCCCTCCCTCCTCTGACGCGATGTCAGAGCAGGGAGGGACAGATTTGCTTAAAGTACCGATGACTTGCACATCAGGCATGCATCCTCCATCCAGCCACGTTCTGCTCTTTCCTGCTACTGGCACCGCTGTGGAGAAAACAGAGGGCGGCACCAGCAGGGCAAGAGCGGGCAGTGGCTGGACAGAGGTATGGGGAGGAGGGGGGTGCATGCCCAATGTGCAAGTCACACAGGGCATGATTCTGGCTCGATACTGCCCTGTCTGTACATATGTTCATGCATGCATAAACACGCGCATGTGAGGCTACTGAAACACTGCAGTTCAGACTTCCTCCATGGTGATGAGGCTCGACTGATCTTGTGGTTTGCAGCCTTGTGAGACGTCAAACCTGGAGATCATCTGAATTTCCTCCATCTCGGAGTGCCACCATTCAAGAGAGCCGATCATGGTGGGGGAAGCCTGAACTGCGGTATTTTTTAAGGCACTGCAGCCAGGGACAAGGAAGGGTGAGAGACAGAATGAAGGGGAAAGTGGGAATGAGAGAGAGAATGAGCCTGGGAGGGGATTCATGAAAAAAAAAGAGACCCATGCACACAGTGCTTGACACGCCCTATCACACACACAAACATATGCACGCATGCACAAACCCAGTGACACGTCCCATGAGTCATATACACACACCCCAACACTCCCAGTGACACACATACAGGCACACAACTAGCTTCTGATACCCCCTGACACACATTCAGGCAAATGTCCTTGTGTACCTCTTGATACTTCCTGTGAGACATGTTTATGAATCCCCTACATTTCTGATTCTGGAAATGGGGGAAACATGCCATCATGTCACACTACTAGTGTACAATTTTCAAGTTGTTAGCTAAATGTTTGAGCAAGCTTTTCCTGTTTTTAATATCACTGTTTGGAGGTGTACAGCCTCTCCTCTTTCCTCAGTTAAAGGCAATTTCTGTTTGCACTGTGTATATTAGGGGCTAGATTTTATAACAAGACATTTATGTGAGAAGCCTAAAAAGCACATATTTTAAGACTATTTTATAAAGGCTTATGCACCTCTGTGCCTTTATAAAATAGGCACCAAGATCTAGCTCTAGTGGTGTGCAAATGCCAACACATACATTTACATTTGTGTGTTTGTAATTGAAGCATGCACTCACGTATTTGATAAAATAAGCACAGATATGGCAACCCTCCCTCCACTCCACCCAAACTAAGCCCCCAGGAATGCCTACATATAGATCTCATAAAAGCAGGCACACACTTTCCATGCATGTACTTTTTACATGTGTATGTGGTTCCCCAATTTCATAAAAAGCCCCTTTCTGCATATAAGACATTCTTTACATATGAAAAACCTTTTAATAAAATTACCCCCTAAAAAAACTATTGCTTTGAAGTTATAACTGGGATTTAACTTTATTGTCTTTTAAAGTAAATAAGTTTAATTGAGAAAAAACTATTGAGAGTAATTACAGAACTACATATACTCAGTAGACAGCACTAGTAGGCTGTTCTGCAGCTTATTACAAAAGAATGAACAGAATGACTCTAACACAGCAGGATTACTCTCAATAGTAAGCAAGCATGTGGCAGCTCCAGCAGCACAAAGGGGAATTAGCTCAAATGGTAGAGCGCTCGCTTAGCATGCGAGAGGTAGCGGGATCGATGCCCGCATTCTCCAGAAGCTCCTTTTTGAGGATTAATATTTCTGTTGAAATCTGTAGCTATTCAACTGTGCTATAGTTCTCTCTGACTTTGCTTTACGCATTTTCATATTTATATTAAAGTTTCCAATTATGTTTGCTGTTTGTAAGATGTTTTATCTTTGATTACTCAAACCTATATAAATGTGAAGTATGTGCAACCCTGGGAACTCAGTAGGGTTAATCCATAGTCTTTGATTTTGAAACCAAGTTTTGGGTCTCCTAGAGAATTTCCACACTTACAGGCATCTGTTGTTCCACAAAAAATTATAATCTTTCACTGTAGCTGGGCTACAAAAGCAGCATGGGAGAGGAAGCTGTCTTCCTCATGTGAAGGCAATTGCTGCTGCTGCTAGCTCCTCCCTTTTCTGGGTCCAAGCAGCAGCTATCTACACTCTACAACATATGTACTGACTGCCAAATGAGAGTGATTTTAAGAGGGAGTGTGGGAGACCAGAGTGGGTGTAGAATGAGCCCTGATGTGGAATAGGTTTAGTTTATACTTATTTTATTTTATTTAGTTTTTATATTTAATATGATTTGTTTTAATTACGTATATATGAACTATTCACCCTAGAAACATTCTGCCACTTATGTGCAGCTTGATGATTCCGGAGAACAATTTAAAGGGACCAGTGTATTTAAAAAGTTCCCACTATCCCCCCCTCCCCAATCCCCTTTTTCAGGTTCAGTGCAAGGATATGAGGCATCCTGGGTGAGCCCTCAATCTTGCCGTCCCCCCTGCTTCTATTCCACCTCATTATTGCTGCTGCTGCTGCTGCCGCCCCTCTCCAGGACCTGAAGCGATGGCAATGTCATTTAAATGTCAACATTGCACTTACACAAACTCTCTGGTGCCACATTGCTCTTCCAGTTCTCTGTGACCTGCCTCTTCCACCCCCTCTGATGTCAAGAGCAAAAATGGAGAACTGAACAACAGTTGCAGAGGGAAAAGGGAAACAGACTCAAACAGAAGGACTATAACAGAGCCAGTGTTAGGGAGGCAACAAAGCAACTTCCCTGAGCCTCAGGGTTACAAAAGGCCCCTGCCAGAGAAGTGAATCAAGTTACTAAGATGACAGAATGTTTCCCCAGTCTCCATCCAACTAAAAGCATAAAAAGCATGTGAGAAACATGACGCATGGGAGCCACACAGGTTGAGCTAACCAGGATATCTGGCAACTGACAGCTTCCAGCATGTGATAGGGGAGACTGTTAGAAACACGCAGTCCACTGCCAGCCACTGCATAAGTTCCTTCACCAGGGCCCTGCTGCAGAGGATGTGCCACCTCATAGCCTTCCCCCAGACACAGCAGATGTGATAAGAGACCATGTAGACATTCTACAATGTTGCTGGATTCCCATCGGTGCTTGGAAGTATAGACTGCACTCACATTGCACTGAGGGCACCGTGGCTGGTGCAGAAGGCATACCAGAACAGGCATAGTTACACATCGATGAACATGCAGGTCATTGTGGATGCCAACATGACCTTTACTGATGTGTATGTCCGCTACCCTGGGTCCTGCCATGATGCATTTGTCCTTGCCCGGTCCAGCCTGGGACAGGCAGCAGCCGGGGGTCAGCTTTAAGATGCATGGCTGCTAGGTAAGTGCACACATGTGTGAGCCCAAGGACAAGCCCAGAATAAATAGTTGCTGTAGTATGATGCTATGTATAATGCAAACAGATGGGGATATATGCGTTACGTACATATTGCAACGCATGATGATCACTGTGTGAACATGCGCTGCTGTTCTGCAGATCCTTGCACACAGCGGGCCATGTTGCACATTGTGGAGACAACCAGGGGAAGCCCCATGGTTAGGAGCAGACAGCACGCACCAACATGTGGCATGAGGAAGAGCACGGGTGGTGCCATGTAGTGCAGCCACATGACAGCAGCCCGAGTAGAGCACATCCATGTCTGCCCCATCCCAGCCAGCAGACCCCCCAACTACATCTCTGTGCCATGCCCCTGCCCCCCCATACCAACAGACCAGCCCATGTCACCATCCCCCCACTGCCCCGCTCCAAATGCCTGACTGCCGCAGAAGCCATATGTTGATGTCCTCTCACTGCCACAATGTCGCTGACTGTTACATACTGCACCCTGCCCTGCTAGATGGTGTGTTGTATGCTGTCCGTAATAGCCCATAGACTGAAACCAACACATGTCCTATGCTCATGTGCACATCTCACATTGCCCTCATAGGCGACCATGGATATCCCCTGAGGACCTAGCTGCTGACCCCAGTGTGCCACCCCATGAGCTGGCAGAGGAGTGGTACAATGCTGCCCATCAGCAGATCTGGGTGATTGTGGAGCGAGCTGAAGAGCCACTTCCGGTGCCTGGACAGGAGTGGCGGGGGGCACCTCTACAGCCCGGGGTGTGTATGCCAGATATTTACATCGTGCTGCATACTCCACAACCTTGCATGGATGTGGGGATTGGCAAACCCAGAGCCCATGGTTGTGGAGGAGTAGGAGGCTGCAGAGGCAGCAGATGGTGATGGGGCAGAGGCTGGGAGCCAGCAGCAGGCCTGGGCACTGGCCCACCATGCGTGGCTGATACATGACAGTTTCTAAGGTGACTGCCCCACACCATGACCTGGATAGGATACACACATTCACTAATAAAGGGTCCAAACTGACGCTACATGTGCAGAGTATTTATTTCCCCCACGTGTATCCTCTGCCCCAGACTTGCCGCTGGCCATGGGTGCTTGCTGACACATGCACTACGACACAGTGGAGCGATATCCGATGATGTGCTGGCAGCATCATCACTCTCCCCAGCAAGGCAGACCACTGGACATGGTTCAGGGCTATCAGGTAGATGTGCTGGTGCACTGGCAGCCTCAGCACCCACCCCCTGGGCCTGCACGTGGCCCATCAAACTGTGCAGAGAACCATCAATCATTGACTGGTATGCCGCCATCTCCTTCATCAGACACAGGTGTCTCTCCAGATGGCACTCCACATGCAATCGGTGTTCCTGCTACACCTCAAACTCAGCCTCCCTCACCTGTGTTGCTGCCTGCCAGTCCTGCCAGATACCGTGTAGCTCAGACTTTATGCCCTTGGTACCAGCCACCAGGCGTGCATCCTCTTGTAGTAGCTCCTGGTCCACATCAGTGCCTCCTGTATCCACAGGGTCATGCAAGATTGCGAAATGTAGCTCGGCGAGTGGAGCATCATCCGTCTCTATCTCCTCATCACTGGCAGACACACTGGCCTGCTCTACTGCCTTGGGATCTGCATCAGCCAACTCCTCTGCCCTGGGTGTCGCACCAGACTGCTCCTCTGCCCTGGGTGTCGCACTGGACTGAACCTCTGCCCTGACAGGCACACTGGCTTCTGTGGCTGTGCTGCATCCCAGATGTGTACTGGCATCATTCGCGGTGGGTGGTGAGGCTCTCCTTGATGTTTTGGTTCCAGGCTGTGAGGGTTGGGTCCCTGGCAGGTCTGTTGGCGAGCAAAGGTGGAAAGGGTTAGTGACATGGGTTGCTATGTCAGCCTATGGGGTGCCACCAAGCTCACAATGGAACTGGTAGAGGGATCCACAGTCCACAGTGTCCCAAACCCATGCATCACCCAAGGACTGACAGGCAGGCCCGGGATGGTGGGGACACATACATGGCCATCATGGTAACACACAGGCCATAGGGCAACCCCTACTCACCCTGCTGGGTGCCTGGGGTAGAGTTGTCAAAGCCCACAACCCCTGAGACAGAGACCTCCTCCACAAACAGCAGCACCTGTTCCTCCAGAGGAGTAAGCTTGTGCTGTTGCACAGGTGGCAGCCTACTGTTCCTGGCCCTCTTCTCCTTCACAGCCTGCAGTACCATCCACCATTCCTTCTTAATATATTCCCCGACCCTGTTGTAGTGGACAGCATTGACTCTCCTGACGATGTAACGCTATTCTAACAGCTGTGAGCTAACATCCTCTGCTGCTAAGAGGGCAGCATGCTGCTGCATGATGAGCCCTACGGCCATAGAGATCTTGGAGGGTGTAAAGGTCACCTTCCAGGTTCGCTTTGGGCCTTTTGGTACGTGTCTGCCATTGTGTAGCTCAGGCACTAATGGCGGTGTTAAGCTACCTGCGTAGGCCCTATAACATAAGTGGATACATTGTGCAGCCACACCATGCCCCGCCCAAAGGCATATAAAAACATAGAAAAATGACGACAGAAAAAGACCACATGGCCTATCTAGTCTGTCCTTCCATATAAACAACTACAACAGTCTCCTTTAGAGATCCTCTGTGTTTGTCTCATGCTTTTTTGAATCAGATACTGTCCTCATCTCTACCACCTCCAATGGGAGACTATTCCACGGATCCACCATTCTTTCAGTAAAGAAATATTTCCGCATATCACTCCAGAATCTATCCCCTTTATCTTTATCTTTATTGGTAGGATTTGATAAACCGCCAAAGCCGGGCCGTCAGGGCGGTGTACAATGAAAAAACAATGGCTACAGAAAAAATAAAGTCAGAAAGGAACGCCAATGATGATAGGACAGAAAGAGGCAAAGAGAAAGTAGAGAACCAAAGTAGGTCGTAAAGTAGAAAAGGAGACAGCAGAAAGGCAGGACATAGGGGACGGATCAGGTAACACTGTATTTGAAAGGGTGCTACGAGGAGTGGGGGACACGGCTGGGGAGCAGAGCATCACCGGCAGGGGGGGAAAGGTCAAAGGCTTGACAGAAGAGGTGGGTTTTGAGAAGGGCTTTGAAGACAGTTCAGTGCGGAAGGGGAGGGGGAGCGAGTTCCATAAAGCAGGGCTGAGAAAGAAGAAGGCGGAGTGACGGGTAAGTTCCAAATGTGCCTGAGAGGGAGAGGGAAGGAAGAGACGGTTACCGTGCGCTGAACGAAGAAGCCATGGAGAGGTTTGAAGATGAATGACATCAGCTAAGTACTGAGGTGTGCTAGCGTGAAGAGCTCTGTGTGTGAGGATAAGCAATTTATAGATGAATCTGAATTTCACCGGGAGCCAGTGAAGGGCGAGAAGACAAGGAGTGATGTGTGCACGGGCAGGAGAGGAGGGAATGAGACGGGCCGCGGTGTTTTGAACTAGTTGGAGACGATGAAGCTGAGAAGAGGGGAGGCCGGCGTAGATAACATTACAATAATCCAGGCGCGCAATCACCAATGACAGAGCCAGAGTGACAACAGAAGAAGGGGGGAGGAATGAGCGAACAGCCCTTATCTGACGGAGATAGAGAAAGGAAGTGCGGACAACCGAGGAGATGTGTTGCTGAAAGGAAAGAGAAGAGTCCAAGGTGACACCCAGGTAATGAAGAGTTGGTACCAGGGGGATAGGGCGGGAGGCCATAGAAGGAGACAGAATAGGAGGGGGAAGACCAAAGGAAAACCTTCATCCCATGTCCCCTCATAGCAGAACTTGCTTTCAATCGAAAAAGGCTCTCCTCCTGTGCATTTATGCCACAGAGGTATTTAAACATCTCAATCATATCACCTCTATTCCACCTTTCCTCTAAGGTGTACATATTAAGATCCTTAAGTCTCTCCTCATATGCTTTATAATGAAGACCACTAACCATTTTAGTAGCCACCCTCTGCATCGACTCCATCCTGTTTATATCCTTTTGAAGGTGCTGTCTCCAGAATTGCATACAACACTCCAAATGAGGTTGCACCAAAGACTTGTACAGAGGCACTGCAAAATGCAATGTGTGCCTTCGAGTCAGTCCTGTCACAGGAAGTAGATTGCCAGGCCTTTCTTCCAAGGCAATGGAGGGTTAAGTGACTTGCCCAAGGCCACAAGGAGTGCTAGTGGGAAACAAACCCTGGTTGCTTGGTTACCAAACCAGTGTTCTAACCACTAGGCTACTCCTCCACTCACAGAGACATTATCACCTTTTTTCCTCTTCCTATGCATCCAAGCATCCTTCTAGCTTTTGCTCTCGCCTTTTCTACCTGTTTAGTTACTTTAAGATCATCATGTTGCAGCGAAGTGCACGCAATGAATAAAACCAGGAATCAGTTCGAAGATCCAAGCCAATTTATTGTGCACACGTCTCAGGCAATTGTCACATTCAAAATGGTCTGAGCAATGGAGTCCAGTAAACAACACCTTTTATACCTTTCTTCTTCACTTTAATACAGGCAAACTTTCTATTGGTCCTTCTGACCCTTGCACCCATCCAATTGGGATCTCTCTCTGGGCCTAGCACTCTGTTCCCCCCTGCTCAGAATTCTCTAACAAAGGCACAGTTCTTAGACGTTGATACATTTCTCCTACTGTAGCAGCAGAGCGCAGACAAACCAATGATACCAGGAGTCAGTTCAGAAGGTCCAAATCATTTATTTGTGCACAAGACTCAAGCAGAATCAAATTCAAAATGGCTGAGCAATGGTTTCTAGCAAAACAACAACTTTTATACCGTTCTTCTCCATTCTAGACATAGGCAAACTTTTCATTGGTCCCAGTAACCCCTCTCACCCATCTATTGGTCCCGGTACCACTACGTAGCTATCCAATGAGGACCTTGATCTGGGCTCAGCACCTGGTTGCCCCCCTTTCAGTCCTCATTACAATGGACAGTTCTTAGACTTTCGATACTTCTCTCCTCCAAGGTCACTGGCTTGCTAGAATATGAGTGAGAGCGGGGCACTGTAACCTTGCTTTCTGCAGAGTTAATTAATTCCATAGAAGCTGTGCTCTCTTATCAGCACCAATTAGACTTGTTTTTCTATATTTTCTAAGTTTCGAAAATGTGTGAATACAGAGTACTGGAACATGTCTGTCATCAGCATAGAAGAATTCAACAAAGGATTTATACAACCTTATCAAAAAGCAGTTTAAAGCAGTTTCTCTAACTTTTACTGACTCTGGTTTCTCTTAGCATTACTATTCTCAGGTGGGGGCTGGGATTCAGGCCTAGCTTACAGGCCTCTCATACATTTACAGGCTATTCTAGGCCATAGCCTGCCACATTCCCCCCTTTGATTATTCTCACCCGCAAGTGAGAAAGGGTGAGAATCAAATCATACATTACACGTGGTCATCAGCATCATGTTCGGGTACAAGGGAATATTGCCACATAGCTAATACTTTTGTAGCTGCTTTACGTTCAACAATACTATCAATGGTTGAATTCAGCATACGCAAGCATAAGGGTAGGAAACATGGGAGAAACAAGCAGATAGCCAATATGAACAGGACAATGAACACAAGTGTTTTCAGGCCGCCCATTCCTGAAAACAGAGAACCAAACCATCCATTGAGTTGCAAGCCATGCCAGGTCTGGACTGGTACATAGGTTTATTTTCTCATGTGATTGGCTATATCTTCTACAACTTGTCCTTCATTATCGATTTGCAAACTGTAGTGATGAAAGCTCTCTGGAGGATATGGAACTTGAAGAAAATCCTGATTTCCCCTTGGAAGTGAATGGCAATGCACACGTGCAGGGGAATTACATGCCAGATAAGAGGAAAAGTCAGCTCCCTGCTAAAGTCAGGCCACGCCCTAGCTCAGGGGTGGAGACAGGCTTCCCTGCTGATTGGTCACACAGGTGCAGAGAACAGGGAATGCCCAGCAGGCAACAGTGTTTAAAACCACGAGCAGAGCAAAGCAAAACAGACAGAGAGAGAGTCAAGGGAAGAAGCACTGACTCAAGAAACACAAGGACAGGCACAGGAGGTACAGATACGGAGACAGCAACAGAAGGCAGAGGCACAGGTGAACGGAGGAGAGGTGGACATGGAGAGAGGAACAGGAACAGCTGTTGGAGTTGGAAAGGTGAGAGAGGAGAGAAAGAAGCTGAAGCTGTGCTTAGCTGAAGGAGAAAGCCAGAGGAAATCTCCCAAGAAAGCAGCTACCTCAGAGGGACTGGAGAAGGACATAAGGAGGCTGCATTTCAGAGCCTGGAGGAACCCAGGAGGAAAGAAAGCAGCATTTGTCTGAGGAAACATCCCCAAGGTAAAGCCAGCAGTTTTATTACTGATAATTCCAACTAGAGGACAGCAACCTTGGGCCGGAAGGACTGGGGTTTCTAGTCCCACAGGTGCTCCTTGTGGTCTTGGGCAAGCCACTTAACCCTCCATAGCCCATGTTCCCTGTAAAATAGTTATCTCCAAGTTATAATGCCCTGTTCAATGTAATTTCAGTTTGTTCAATGTAAACCGCACTGATGCAGAATAGCGCGGTATATAAGAGAATGTAAATAAATAAAAATAAATAAAAAATTCAACAGAGAGACAATTTGCCAGTTATAAAGGTCAGGAAGCTGAGTCCTCACCGTCTACTGTTAAGAAGTGGGTAGAGAGTTTTTCATATGAAAAAAGCCATAGCCCTGATAAAAGCACAGCCTTTGAAACTCCAAAGCTAGAAGCTTTAAGAAAGCTGTTTTCTGAGGAAAAGGTTCACTCCCCTAATGAAAAGGTGCCTGTACATGCTGAATTGCTGTGGAACCAATTTCAGGAGTTCTTGAAAGAGAGAAAGCTTGAGAAGGCTTATAATCCTGAGAGAGATACTGTTTGCTCTGATGCTATTGAAGGAATGCAAGGAGATTCTTGTTTGCCTAATTGTGAATGTGACCCCATTCCAATGGACTGTTCATTATCTTTAAGAGAAGTTTATGCAGTGTGAAGGGAACTGAGAATCTGTGAAACCGTATGGGAAATAAGGGCAGTTCCTGCTTTGAGCTGAGGGAAGCTAATTCTGTGTTTCACTCAGTTTTATTACTTGATGAAGTTAAGAAGCAGTGCTGTGAAGAAGTGTTTGCTTTCAAAAGAAAAAACACAGCTGTTATAAGTTTGCTTGTGTTGCTGTTAATTGACTACATGGGGCAGTCCTCGGTGTGAGAGTGTGTGAGAAGCAGAACAGCTGAATAGTGGAAAAGGTTTTGTTACGTCATTCTCATTATCCTGATTTCATCTTTATGTTGGAGATGTATCCTTCTGCCTTTGTTGTGTATTGAACTTTGAATGCCCTGGAAATCCCCACAATAAATTTTCTTGCTGCCTTACAACCACCGACTCAACTACATTTTGTCCTTCAAGAGTAAAAATCACTACAAGTCCCAGAATACCCTGGTGACAACAAAGGGAACTTTATTCCAAGGAGGACATATAAGGCCGTTTCCAGCTTGTAAGCCCTTGGGCCCAAGTGGAGGCGTCGCAAAACAACAGTTAGTTAAATTCAGCTTTCCACATACTCCTCCTTCAGCAGCAAGTAAATAATCTAATGCTAAGCGATTCTGATAAATGGCTGTACGCATCTGCATGGCTTGTTTAGCTAACAGGGTTAGTGCTCTACTAGTTTCATTAGTTATTATTTCTACAACAGCTTGCAAATGTATAATACGATTTAACATATACACAAGGGTGCAGTAACCCCAAGAGCCATCTTGTGCCCAGGTAGCAGGTCCAGGTCCATAGTAGGAAACAATTCTCTCCGGTGGCCATTCTTCAGATGCCGTATCCCATTTGTCCCATTGGCCTATCTTCAGAACCTCTCGCTTCTGTCGACTCTTGTATACGGGAAATCCCAGCTGTTCCCCGTGGGAAATGGGCAAGAGGAAGAAAGAAGGTCTTATGGTCCCCAAAACACACGCACCCCCCCAGTTGGCAGGGAGTCTAGCATATGCTCGAGTTCCGCAGATCCAATATAGTCCAAGTGGAGCTTGCCAGTTATTGTGAGAAGCCAGATTTGTCCATAACCTGGCAAGGTTAGGAAAGATAATCAGAGGATTGGAGGGTTCCGGGGCATTGGTTCCTGACCACCAGGATGTCTTTTTGGTAGTAGCATTATAGTACTTCTGGTTCAAACAGACCAATTGCCCCACTAACATAGTCAATTGTGGTCCAGCTCGAGCAAAACATAGGTTTCCAACAATGGGGTTAGCTAGGACCCATTCGCTGGTAGCTTTATGTAGATCAGTTTGGTTATAGGGTACAGAATAGTTCAATTCTTGTGCCTCCCAAGGCCACTGGTCTCTCATCTGAGTTCCCCCACAGAAAAGACAGTCAGAGACATGGAGACTGGACGCTACAGCTCCAGCTAGTTCAATGAACAAATTTCGAGAAGCGTGGGGAATTACAAATTCTGCCTTCATGGCCTCATAAAAGGTATGATGTATTCGGTAAGGTGAAGAGACATGAGTTTTTGTGTTAAGCTGGATATATACAATAGTTCCAGGGTCAGTTCCACTTCTGGCAATACGTAGGCCGAATCAGAATCCTTGCTTCCACTGGCTTGGGTCGAGGATGAGAAGCCGTAGAGGATTACAGGCACCTTTCTTGCACTTCTTAGGTTCCAGTAGGGGTAATCTTTCTAAAGTAGCCTTGCGATTATTTCCAGTTTGTCCAGTAGGACTACCAGACCAGGTAGCATAGTACACACAACCCCATTTTGGGCAGAAATAGTCATCTTTTGATGGCTTACCATAAGTGGATGGGGAATGCATCCCGGTACATATTCCCCATCTGTATGCACCTTCGGGACACATATATTTGTCATCATAGTAGTAAGCTTGTTCCCACGACCCACACCTATAATAGTCATTTCTATTTATCAGATCACAAGCATCAAAATACAGGGGTGCAGTCCGGGTGGAATCAGAGAGTTGAGTGGTAGCATTTATGAGGGCTCCATCTTCATCATTCCATCGTAGTTCCAGGACATAGTAAGAAGGATTCTGTCGGGGTCTAAAACAAGTACGAGTCTTTCCATTCGTGCAGACATTCAGTTCTGTACCATTATATATGCACTGACTGACTTTACCGGTGCAAGTGTAGTAAGAGTGATAGAGTAAAGTCTGGGTGATTCTCATCCCAGTTCGGGTAGTGGTTATACAAGCTGCACAAGGGGGCAGGGCAAAAGTTGTCCCAAGGGGTCCCAGGGTTACCGCAAAAATGAAACAGTAGTAGGTAATCATCATGATCATAGTCTCTGATGATGGATAAACTGAAATGTTGATAATTCAGAGCTTGAAAACTTCTTCCAACTTCCAGGAGCAGGTTTTCAAATCTTCACGAGGATGATTGTTTTCTTCGCAGTGTAAGTCTCAATGGTGATGCAGGATCCGCGGTCGAAATCCAAGGACGACCTTCAGGAACTGCTGCTGACTTCACTCGACTGTGGTGGATCCAGGAGTCGATTCCTGCCAC
Organism: Ichthyophis bannanicus; assembly: GCA_033557465.1. Taxonomy (NCBI): domain Eukaryota; kingdom Metazoa; phylum Chordata; class Amphibia; order Gymnophiona; family Ichthyophiidae; genus Ichthyophis; species Ichthyophis bannanicus. The sequence continues at coordinate 1,459,568,313 of CM066031.1, forward strand.
TTTAACTGCTGTGGGTGTTGACAGCAGAACGACATATGGTCCCTTCCAATGAGGTGCCAACGGTGTCTTCTTCCACTCTTTGACCCACACCGAGGCTCCAGGCTTGGAAGGATGCAGTGGCTCTGTCAGATTGATAGGCAACTGGTCTTGCACCCAGGTATGGAGTTCCTGCAAGACAGAACTTAGAGCCAACAATTCTTGTCTAGTGATTTCCACTCCAATCTGACTCATTTTCCCCCTTATTCCCTGAACTATGGGCGGGGGTCTCCCATACAAAACCTCAAATGGGGAAACTCCTAATGACTTAGTAGGGGCTGAACATACTCTGAGAAGGGCTATGGGGAGAGCTTGGGGCCACTTCAGGTGAGCTTCCTGACAGAGCTTGGACAACTGGGACTTCAGGGTTTGGTTCATTCTCTCTACTTTCCCTGAACTCTGGGGTCTATAAGCTGTATGTAACTTCCACTGTATTTATAAAGCATGGGCTAGCTGCTGAGTTACTTGTGACACAAAGGAGGGCCCATTGTCTGACCCTATGGTCAAGGAATGATTTGATTATACCTTCCTTCTTCAGTTTAATACAGGCAAACTTTCTATTGGTCCTACTGACCCTTGCACCCATCCAATTGGGATCTCTCTCTGGGCCTAGCACTCTGTTCCCCCCTGCTCAGAATTCTCTAACAAAGGCACAGTTCTTAGACTTTGATACATTTCTCCTACAAGGTCACTGCTAGCTTAGAAAATGTGTGAATACAGAGTACTGGAACATGTCTGTCATCAGCATAGAAGAATTCAACAAAGGATTTATACATCCTTATCAAAAAGCAGTTTAAAGCAGTTTCTCTAACTTTTACTGACTCTGGTTTCTCTTAGCATTACTATTCTCAGGTGGGGGCTGGGACTCAGGCCTAGCTTACAGGCCTCTCATACATTTATAGGCTATTCTAGGCCATAGCCTGCCACAATCAGACACAGCCACACCGAGGTCCCACTCTTCTTTAGTGGACAAAAGTACTTCACCCCCTATACTATATTGCTCCCTTGGATTGCCGCAGCCCAAATGCATGACCTTGCATTTTTTAACATTAAATCCCAGCTGCCAAATTCTAGACCATTCTTCAAGCTTAGCTAGATCCCTCTTCATGTTATCTACACCTTCCTGAGTGTCTACTCTATTGCAGATTTTGGTATCATCCGCAAAAAGGAAAACCTTACCCGACAGCCCTTCTGCTATATCACTAACAAAGATGTTAAAAAGAATCAGACCAAGGACAGATCCCTGGGGCACACCACTGGTAACTTCCTTCTCCTCAGAGTGAGCTTCATGTACCTGTACTCTTTGTCGCCTCCCACTCAACCAATTTCTAACCCAAGCAGTAACTTTAGGGTCCATCCTTAGGGTGCTCAGTTTGTTTATAGGTCACCTGTGAGGAACAGTATCAAAGGCTTTACTGAAAACTAAATACACCACATCTAGGGCTATACCTCGGTCCAATTCCCTGGTCATCCAGTCAAAGAAATCAATCAGATTTGTCTGACAAGACCTGCCTCTGGTGAATCCATGCTGCCTCGGATCCTGTAATCCGCTGGACTCCAGAAACCTCACTATTTTCTCTTTCAGCAGCGTTTCCAATTTACTTACCGCCGAGGTTAAACTAACCGGTCTGTAGTTTTCAACCACATTCTTACTTCCGCTTTTGTGTAAAAGGACCACATGAGCCTCTCTCCAGTCCTTTGGCACCACTCCTGACTCCAACAAGGCAATGAAAAGGTCAGTCAGTGGAGCTGCTAGAATGTCCCCAAGTTCCCTCAGTATTCTAGGGTGTATCCCATCCGGTCCCATCGCTTTGTCTACTTAATGTTTAGCTAGTTTCTCATGAACACAGTCTTCTGAAAATTCTTCAAGATGCCCCTCGCTTCTGTTCCTGTTTGTGGGTGTTTTCTGAGGTCCTGTTCATGATTCTTCATCTGTGAACACAGAACAGAAATATTTGTTAAGCAATTCCACTTTATCCTCATCGGCTTCTACATATTCCTCCCCTTCACCCTTGAGTCTGACAATAACACTTTTGCCCTTCCTCTTCTCACTAATATATCTGAAAAATGTCTTATCCCCCCATTTTATTGCATTGGCTATTTCCTCCTCTTTCTGAATTTTTGCTTTCCTGACTACTTTGCTAGCTTCTCTAGGTTTTTCCAAATATAGATGCCTGTCTTTCTCTCTCTGTGATCTCTTGTATTTCATGAAGGCCTCCCTCTTTTTCTTCACCTTTTCAGCTACTTCTTTCGAAAACCATAGCGGTCTCGTTTTCCTTTTACCTTTATTTATCATTTTAACAAAAAGGTTGGTTGCCCTTAAAATATCCCCTTTCAGTTTTGCCCAATGTTTTTCTACATCGCCCAGCTGTTCCCAACCCACTAACAACTCCCTGAGGTATTGGCCCATCTTGGCAAAGTTAGTTTTCCTAAAGTCTAAGACCCTCACTTTTGAATGGATTTTATCAGCCCTAGTCCTAATACTGAACCACACCATCTGGTGATCACTGGATGCAAAATGATCTCCCACTATAACATCAGAAACACTTTCACCATTGGTAAGCACCAAGTCCAGTATGGTCCCTTCACGTGTGGGGTCTGTTACCAATTGCCTGAAGAGTTCTCCCTGTAGAGAATCCAGGATCTCCTTACTTCTAGATGATACTGCAGCAAGAATGTGCCAATCAACATCTGGCGTATTGAAATCCCCTATCAGTAGCACGTCCCCATTCCTAGCAATGCTGCGTATGTCTTCAATTAACTCTCCATCCACCTCTTCCTCTTCTGAGGGAGGTCTATATATCACGCCAATACAAATAGATTTCTCTTTCCCTCTTTCTAGTTTAACCCACAGTGCTTCCTCTCTCCCGTTTAAGCTCTGTAATTCCAAAGCTTTAATATTATTTTTTACATATAGTGCCACTTCCCCTCCCCTTCTTCCTACCCTGCCCTTTTTGAATAAAGTATAGCCTGGTATAGCTACATCTCAGTCATGGTTTTCTGTGAACCATGTTTCTGTAACTGCCACTAAATCCAAGTTAGCCACTCCCGTTAAAGCTTTAACATCGGGGATCTTATTTCCCATGCTATGGACATTTATACATACTGCTTTCCATATGTTGCCCCTTTTACCCATTTCCAAAAAGGTATTTAATGTTTCACTTACCTGGGGGCTTTCACTTACCTGGGGGCTTTCTTCACCCATCCCCAACGAATCTAGTTTAAAGCCCTTTTCAGTAGATTAGCCAGTCTGCTACTGAAGACACGTCGACACCATCTCTGCTCTGCACATTTCAGCCTGCACATGTGCTGTTACCTTGTTTAGTAATGCACACTAGAACAGCAGACACATGTGAGCGTGTGGGTAGTTTGGCTTGTGGAGAATAGTGAAGGGACAGCCAGCATGAATGCACATGAGATATAACCTGCACCAGTGTGGCATAATCAGCCGCAGTACTGTGTCTTGTGCATCAGGTACTGCATGTGCACTGCTATAGCCGGGCCTGAGATGTGCTGGACTATGGCCTCTAAATGTGTGTGTAAAGAGCCTCCCAGGCTCTTCAGCCAGCAGGAATACAAACCAAATTGTTGATATAGTTAGTGCAGAAAAAAGCTGGATCCTGTCCTGGGTGTAGCACATTGTTTGGAGGGACCTGCATTATCTGTAATGATCGCCAGCACTGTGTCTGACTGTGTTGAGGTGTAGTTAAGAGATTAGAGACCTGCCTATGTAAGGTGTAGAGAAAATTGTTTAGGTTCTGTGGCCTGTTCACTGGCTGATGAATACTCATGTAGGTGATGGCCAGGAAATGTTGAGTGTCTGCAGTGACTGATGCACATACAGCAGTATGCTGCTCTGTCCACCAAGCGCACATTGGGTTGGTACAAATGCTATATATGAACATGTCCTGCTGAGGGCCTGACCCTATTTGCTTGACTCAAGGGCATTACAGGGGATGAGACCTGTCCATGCTTCAGATGCACAACACCTGACTGCAGATATAACCTAATGGTTGGGTCATGTGCAATATTAGGGAAAAGCCTGGGTTTAAATTCCTGCCAAGAGGATTCTGACTGTGGCCCATGCACCCCCGCTTTGGCAGTAAGTATGTTTGATATGCACTGATAATGATCCCTGGAACAGGCTGGGCACTGAAATGACTCTGGAACAGACATCATGATTACCTGTTTGTACTGTGCGCTGATGAAACAGTGTGCTCATGCACATCTGACATGATGTGTGCCTGGCCTCTGCTGTAGGGAAACACAACAGATGAAGGCTAATAAAGGTCACAGGTACTAACTTTATTAATTAAAAACCCCAACGTGTTTCGGCATCACGCCTTCATCGGGGTACACATCTAAAAATAACAATAAATAAATAATAAATAACACTGATAGAGCACACATTTAAAAATATAAAAAGTATATGCAAAAAAAACATATATAAAACAGTGTGTATCATAAATATTGTGCTATATACCATTAAAAATGATAAAAGTAATGAGAAACAGAGAGGAAATGATGTCACAGACAGAGACGGTAGCCTGAACGCTGAGCTCCGTCGAAGGGAGACAAAATACCTGAGTAATTAAACTTCCCGAGTCTGGAAACCGACCCAGCACCGGAGTCAGAGGTGGATAGGTGCTCCGGAAGATGGCAGGGGCAAAAAAGAGTGCCGCGGACCTGAAGGCCTTCGCATTTAAAACAGCGAACAGCGGGCCTGCGGGGAAGAGCAAAATGGCGGCGCCATGTGCGAGCCCGATGAGTACAGTGCCGGAGGGAGTGGCTGCACCGACAGAAGTCCCGCGGCCCAGCGAAATCGCTAGCCTGAAAGGTGAGCTCCAGGAGTGGTTTGCCTCTCTCAGACAGGATTTGGCCCACTTCAAAGCTGAGGCCCAGACGTGGATGGAGGAGTTGCGCATGGATGTGCGGGAAGTGGGGCAGAGGCTGGAGGACGTGGAGAATAAAGTGGAGGAGCAAGAGAGTGCGATAAAAGATGTGCAAGTGAAATATGGAGAGCTGGAGGAGGAACAGGAGGAGATGTGGCGGAAAATTGAAGATATGGAGAATAGATCGCGAAGGTCCAACCTGAGAATACGAGGTGTGCCGGAGAGCAACGGGAAGGAGGACTGTACAAAAATGGTGGAGCAGGTGGGCAGGTGGATCTTGGGCCAGGCTGGAGCGGAGAGTGCAGGACTGTGTTGGAAAATAGATAGGGCCCACAGAGCACTTGGCCCGCAGAGAGAGGGGCACCCACGGGACATTATCGCCAGCTTCCACGAGTATAACACAAAGACTGAGATAATGAATGCAGCAAGGAAATTGGCGGAGATCACGTGGGAGAACCGGAAAATTGAGATCTATGCCGATTTATCTGCCATCACGATGCGGAAAAGGAGGGAGATGGCTGGCTTGACCAAACGGTTGAGGGAAGAGCAGATCAAGTACCGCTGGACATATCCGTTTGGATTACAATTTAGCAGGGAAGGGGTCTCCTCCTACATTCGGACACTAAAAGAAGCACAACAATTCATGAGTCAGGCCGGCTGGTCGGAGAGAGTGGCAGCCGCTAATAGCACGGCTGGGCAGTCCTCGACAGTAGCGGAGCGCTGGAGACGTACACCATCGGGAGAGAAACGACTCCGGCGACAGAGGAAAGCCGGCGCTCTGTTAGAGGATAAGAGATGACTTTGGGGACACTGATAGTATTATTTGATTATTTCATTATCTGTGCTCAAGTGGAAGTTGGGTTGGGATAATTTCGAGGGATGATTGCTAATGTTGTTAACTAACAGGTGTTGGAAATGTGTGATGAGAGGGGGGGAGCTGTCTGGTCTGTCATGCCTTACTGTCAAGGGCAGCAGGTGGAGGAGGTAGACGACGAGGGGAGGGGGGAGGGGGGGTGGGGGGAGGAGAGGAGAGGGGGAGAGGGGGAGAAGGAGGGGGAGGGGGAGGGGGAGGAATCTGGCCCGTACGTATAGTGCCTGTGCAGCCCTGCATATCTTAGAGTATGGGTAGTATAAGAGTACTTACTATGAATGTGAGAGGTTTAAATTCACCGATAAAGCGACAAAGAATGTATAAGGAGATCAATCGGTTGAAAGGAGATGTTATCTTCTTACAGGAAACACATCTGAGAAAGGGGGACGAATGGAGGGTGGCCCATCGGCAATTCGGGGGACAGTGGTATGCATCCAATCGGATTGAGCTTAAGAAAGGGGGTGTGGGGATTCTGCTGAGGGGAAGCATTCCCTACTCTGTTTTGGCTATACAGAGGGATCCAGGGGGCCAGTTTTTGCTCCTTAAGCTTAAAATATCTGAGCAGGTGCTCACATTGGTCAATATCTATGGGCCCAATAGCCTACAGGGGGCCTATTTTGATAAGCTTACGGCATTGGTTGAGCAGTTTGCTGAAGGCCAAGTGATCATGGGCGGAGATTTCAATTTGACACCCAACCCGCAGTTAGATAATTCTAAAGGATATTGTTTGGGTAATGCGAGGAGCAGGAGGAAACTCCGAAACATGGGGCGACAATTCGGGGTGAAAGACACATGGAGAGAGTTGAGGGGGCGAGAGCGGGACTTCACCTTTTTTTCACCGGTTCACAACTCCAGCTCACGGCTAGACATGATATGGGTCTCCCAAACTTTCTTAGAGAGGGTGAAATGGTGTGACATAGGAGAGCGCACCTGGACGGACCATGCTCCGGTGTGGATTGATTGTGATTTGGAGAATCCAGCCAGGCCAAGGAGGGGGTGGACATTGAATGATTCCCTGCTGGATCGTCCAGAGACCGTAACTAAGGTCTCCCGGGCGATCTCCACTTATTTGGAGATCAATGATCGGGAGGGTTGCAAAGCTGGGATTCTGTGGGAATGTTTGAAAGCAGTCGTGAGGGGGGAGCTGATCTCCATAGGTTCTTATGTGAAGAGAACTAAAGAGGAGAAAAAGGAGGCTCTGCGTGGGCAGATTTGAGATCTGGAGGGTGTGCAGAAACGGGGGTTGGGGGGTGTGGCCACTACTAGGGACTTGGAAAAGCTTAAGCAGGAGCTGGAGGGTATAGAATTAGCGGAGCTTAGCTTTGCCCAAGAACAGCTAAAACAACAATTTTTTGAACTAGGGAATAAGCCCTCCAAGTGGCTGGCCTTTCGGCTGAAACAGAGGCGTCATAAAAATTTCATTAGTAAAATCAGAGATGCTGACGGGAAAGAGGTAAGGGGGCGAGAGCAAATTCAAGAGCGCTTTGTGCAATTTTATGAGCAATTGTATGCGGCCGATGAGCTAAAATCCAGGGAGGAGATAGATGGATATTTACCACCCTCCTTGCCCAAACTGTCCGGGGAGGAGGCAGAGCGGATTGCGGGACCTATTAGGGGGGAGGAAGTCTGTGCAGCCATTCGGGCTTTACCGCCGCACAAGGCCCCAGGATTAGACAGGTTCACTAATAAATTCTACAAGGTCTTTCAAGGAATACTGAGTGAACCGTTGGCTAAACTTTATAATTCCTTTAAGGATGGGGGACCCCTCCCGGAGACTATGAGAACTGCGGGGATTACTGTGTTGCCTAAAGAAGGGAAGGATCCCACAGTTTGTGGGTCCTATCGGCCCATCTCCCTATTGGGAATGGACTTTAAAATTTTTACTAAGATTCTAGCTACTCGACTAATGCCGTTTATGCCGAAATTAGTGCATGAGAACCAGGGGGGGTTTGTGCCCGGTTGGCAGACTGCCGACAATATTAGGAGGGTGTTGAATACCATCTGGCATGGGAGGAGGGGGGCGGAGCAAATGCTTTTATTAACCATTGATGCAGAAAAGGCCTTTGACCGCATCTCGTGGCCCTATTTACTCCGGGTGCTGAAGTGGGTGGGGCTGGAAGGGAACTTTCTGAAGTGGATTGAGGCCATCTATACCCAGCCGCTGGCAAAAATAGCTATTAATGGGGAATACACTAGAGCGTTTGCGTTGCATAGGGATACTAGACAGGGGTGCCCACTGTCGCCCCTGTTGTTCGTTTTATCTATGGAACCATTGGCGCAAAGAATTCGGGAGTGCCCTGAGGTTCGCGGCGTGCACGTGGGGGCGATGGAGAGTAAGGTGTCCCTCTTTGCGGATGACATACTTTTTATGTTAACAAAGCCGGAAGAGTCGGTGGGGGGAGTATATTGGATGTTGCGGGAATTTGGGGACTACTCCGGGTTTAAGCTTAATGCTACCAAGTCCGAGATTTTAAACATCTCCGCAACAGCCCAGACGAAAGTGTGCCTGCAGGGGTCTTTTCCGTTCAAATGGGCTAAGTCTTGTGTGAAATACCTGGGCATCCATTTAACGGCAAAAGAGATAGACCTGTTCCAGGTTAACTTCGGGATGTTGGAGAAGAAGATGGGGAAAGAGTTAGAGCTGTGGGAAAGTAGGGGTTGTCCTGGTTGGGCAGGATATCGGCCGTCAAAATGATGATCCTGCCCCAATGGCTCTACCTTTTTAGGGCGCTCCCGATTGGGGTACCTCGGCAGCTTATGGGGCGAATTCAGAAGCGGATCATGGGCTTCATAGGAGGGGGGAAGAGGAACCGAGTGGCATGGACAGTTCTGACTAGGCGAAGAGAGAGGGGGGGACTGGCCATACCTGATATGCAACGCTACCTGGAGGCGGCTCAACTTAGTGCGATTGTGGAGTGGGGGGCCGAGGAGGGGAAGGAGTGGGCTCGGATGGAAGAGTACGAATTGGGGGAAGGGACGTTGGGGGAGTGGTTATGGCTCCCCAGTGGGGAGAAGGAAATAGCCCGCATTCATAATCCCTTTGTTCAGCGGATGATGCTCCTCTGGCGAAAGTGGAAAAGAACCTGGTTGGGAAGGAGGGGGGTGTCCCGGTTAATCCCCCTAGTAGGGAACTTGGACTTCCCGCCTTCAGTGGGGAGGAGTGCCTTCGAGAGGTGGGTGCAGAAGGGTATAACTCACCTGGGCCAGCTCCTAGAGGGGCAGTGTATTAAAGAATTTCCGGTGCTTATGAAGCAATATGGGCTGGAATGGAAAGACTTGTATCAGTATCAGCAGGTCTGTCACTATCTTCGGCATGACATCCTCCCGGACCTGAAGGGGGACCCCACTGAAATAGAGCTAATGTTCTTGTTGGGACAGCGAGGGAAAATAGTGACAAAATTGTATAATATGATGGAAGGGGTGGGGCCCAAGAGGGGGTTTCAGGAATCGTGGGAGCACGAGGTGGGGGAAGTGTGGGATGAGGAGCAATGGAGCTGGATTTTTCAAAACAGGTACAAGGGGTTGGTTGCGGCTCATTTGATAGAGAATAATTATAAAATTTTGTATCGATGGCATTTAACACCTGAGAAATTGAGCCACATGTATGACGGGAGGGGTGGGGCATGCTGGCGAGAATGTGGTCAGATGGGGAGCTATCTACATATCTGGTGGGAATGTGAGCCCATCAGGCGAGGGTGGGATAGTGTCTTTCGGTTATTGAGTGTGATATTGGAAACAGATATTCCCCCAACAGTGGGAGTAACGATGTTGGGTGTCAGATTGGGCTCCTTGAATTGCTCAGAAAATGCCTTTCTAAACATCGGTTGTGTTGCTTTCCGAATCCTGATAGCAAGAAGGTGGCAACAAAGGGTAGTACCCACTCTAGGGGAGTATAAAGCCTCACTGGGCAGGGTGTACCAGTTAAGTAAGTTAACGGCGGTGAAACACAATAGACAACCAAAGTTTCTCAGTGTGGGGGAAGTACATTTCGTGGTATGATGGAGAATAAAGAGGGCAGATAAGGTGGCAACTTAGATGGGGAGGGGGAGGGGGAGGGGGAGGGGGAGGGGGGCAGGGGGGTGGGGGGGTGGGGGGGGGAGGTATGGGAGGGAGAAAATTGTACCATATGTTTCAGGGAGGGAGATGAACTCCGCTGCGACGGAGAGTGGGAGTGGGTGAATGTCTGAAGTTGAGCATTGTTTAATATGGTCAATAAACTTTAAATAATAAAAAAAATAAAAAAATAAATAAAAAGTAATGAGAAACTAAAATTGATTAGAACATAGGTATAAAAAAGAGACATAAATAAAATTATACAAACGTATGGAGGCTAAAAGAAGTCAAATAAATAATATAAAACAACCAATACTGACTAGCGAGAAGTGCTACAGAGAGAGTACTTACGTAATGCACCACATGAGCATGAAAACAAGGGTCTTGACAAAGACCTTATACAGTTAATGTCTCAGAGTGGTGAAAAACTAAGATAATCAAAAAAGGCTATTGTGATACAAATGTATAAGAATATGTAAAACTAAAACAGAAAAATAATAAAAAATGATAAATAAAACCAGAGCACATATCATAAAAAGGGAACATTAAAAATCGTACTGGAATGGTATTAAAATAAAAATACATTAATAAATAACTAAAAAGCAAAGAAAGGATATGTTCAAAATAACGACATATACTTAATAAAACCACACTGAATTACTACAATTGTGCAAGGTGGATAAGAAATTAAAAAGCATGACAAAACAATAATCAAGAAATATGGGACGTGGAGAGGGAACCGGACATTCTGGTACGGTGCGAGCAAAAGCCGTATAAAGAGGGAACTCTAAAATGCAATCAAATTATAAAGTTAAAATTATGCAGCCAAGTTCTTCAAGGAGGGGAACTAGTTGCACTACGGATCGTATTCATGGCAAAAAATAATAACCGATGTGTTGGGAAAAGATACATGTAAAGGTTTTGCTAGAATGTTTCAGTTAACAGGCAAGAATAGTGTACAAATAAATATGTGAATTAACTAACCACAGTCAGGGAAAGCAGCAACGTTACAACATAATGTATATATTAAAAGTATGCTTGAATTGAGGGGTCCACCAAAGTAGCACAGCACCACGTAAACAGAAGAAACTCAGTACTAAACCGTGGTATTAGAGAAGGAAATCTTTATTGCAAAGAAATTGCACACGCCAAAACGCCCGACATAGGCCGTGTTTCGAATTCTCTTCTTCAGGGGAATTCAGGCATATTCTATCCATAAACACACGAACAAATGATAAATATATACATAAAAATTGTTCATGAATGAATAAAAAACATAAAATAAAATTAATAACATCATATATGTTTATGTTTATTATCTTGATATACCGCTTAGGAGAAAACATCAAAGCGGTTTACATAGTACAAATTTCAGAAAAACCATAAGGTGTGAAAAGGAAAAGAAATTACAATAATAAGATAGGAAAGCATACCAGACAGAATCATGCAACGAGACAAGAGTGGGACAGAGAGGAGGACAGGGAAAGGGAGGTCATACAGAGGGATCAGGGAGGTCGAAAGCAAGGGCATAATCACCAAATGTTAATAAAATGTAGGAATGCCCAAAAAACATAATACAATGAATCAATAAACAGCAATAAAAACATTAATAAGAAAAAAACAATATCTATATTTATTGTGGTGAACAGCGCCCTCCTGAGCCTATGAAGACAGATGAAAATCCTGAGGTTCAGCAGGATTTATGCCTATTTGAGAAACCAAGGAAGAAAGAGAGACTCTATTCCACGGAGCTGAGCATGGAGACCAGCCCAGGGGAGGAGTCCTGCAGTCCTGATTGGGCACACCCTGTCCTTGGAAGGGGCGTGACCAGGAGAGAACGTGGTTTTAAACCAGAGTATGGCTTTGCTAGTCAGAAGAGGAATGGGATTAGGAATGAGGAGAAGGAGAGGAGAAAGAAGGAGAAGAGGAAGAATGATTGGAAGTCCAGAAAACAGTATGCTGATACTTGGGAACCTGGCATTGGAAGGAGACCTGCAAAGTTCTATTCAGAGGCAGTGAGTAGAAGTCCCAAGGAGAGAGGACCTAGCCCTGAATTAGACAACCGTTGGAAGGCACAGCCCTGGGAAAGGGAACCTTCAAGGCAGGCACAGGATAGAAAACAATCATTCTGTGAAGTACCGTTTGAGCCAGAGAGCAACAAACATTCTAACAGCTGGAGAACGTTGGAGCCATCTGAAGTCAGAACGGCATGGCAACAAGTAAGTGAATGGCCACAAAGTTTCCAGGCTGAACGTAAAGCTAACTCTCCTGTGTGTGAAACATTAGCAAAAGAGACTAGCAGTTACTCTGATACAATTAATCTAAGAGAGGAGAAAATAAACAGCCTTAAGCCAGAGGGAAGTTGTATAGCTGATAGCAATTCCCTACCTCCCAAACAGCAGGCTGAATTGCTCCTACAGAGTTTTAAGCAGTTTTTAGAGTTGCAAGCTAGAAGACAGCCAGTGTTATCAGAAGCCAGTAATTCCCTACAGCTTGAAGAGTTAACACAAGATAATACAGACTTACCAGATTGTGAGAGCATGGATTGCACGGTCTGCTGTGTAGAGATGCCAAGCTGAAGGAAACTGCTTTTTACCGTATGTGAATTGAATGCTACGGAGCTGCTGTATTGCCTTGCTGAGAAAGCTCTAATTATGTGCACCTGATTTTCCCCAGCACTGTGAAGGTAACAGTGGCTGAAAGAGGCTGCAGTGAATCTAACTGACCTCTTGGGGCAAAGTGAGTAATTTGCTGAGAAGTGAAAAGAAGCAGTTATACTTTAAGTTGCCTTTATCCTAAGTTTTCCTGTTAGCATTTGAAGCACCTATTTTGTTTGCATTTATTTGCCATGTGATGGAACAATATCCTTTACTATAATAAAAATACTGGAAACCCCATAACTACAACTCTTTATTTCGGAGCGAGAGGAGCGGGAACTACAATACCCAGCCCGCGCTTTGGGACTCTGTCCGAAGCTGATGTTTCTGGGAGGCTTTGCCGGGTAGGGGGGGCCCCGCGGCGGGATGCTTGATTCTGCCGCTGCCACGGCAGCAGCGGCAGCAGCAGCCAGTTTGCTTTTTTTAAAAATCTATTTGGCCTGATGGGGGGAGGGGGTTAGGACTGGTAATGGGCTATGGGGGGGGGGAGCTAAGACTGGAAGTGGGCTGATGGGGAGGTTAGGACTAGTAATGGGTTATGGGGGGCTAGGACTTGAAATGGGGGGGGGGTAGGACTGGTAATGGGCTGATGGGGGGCTAAGACTGGAAATGGGCTGATGGGGTGGCTAAGACTGGAAATGGGCTGATGGGGGGTAGGACTGGAAATGGGCTGATGGGGGGGGCTAAGACTGGAAATGGGCTGATGGGGGGTTAGAACTGGAGGCTGATAGGGGGGCTAAGACTGGAAATGGGCTGATGGGGGGCTAGGACTGGTAATGGGCGATGGGGGGGCTAAGACTAAAAATGGGCTGATGGAGTTAGGACTGGGAACGGGCTGATGGGGGGTTAGGACTACTAATGGGCTATGGGGGGGGTTAGGCCTGGAAATGGGCTATGGGGAGGCTAAGACTAAAAATGCGCTGATGGGGGGGGGTTAGGACTGGATATGGTCTGATGGGGGGGTTAGGACTGGTAATGGGCTATGGGGAGGCTAAGACTAAAGATGGTCTGATGGGGGGGTTAGGACTGGAAGTGGGCTGATGGGGGGGTTAGGACTAGGAATGGGCTATAGGGGGGGCTAGGACTGGAAATGGGCTGATGGGGGGCTTAGGACTGGTAATGGGCTGATGTGGGGCTTAGGACTGGTAAGGGCTATGGGGGGGCTAGGACTGGAAGTAGGCTCATGGGGGGCTTGGATTGGAAATGGACTGAGTGGAGGGGAGCTAGGATTTGACATGGGCTGATGGTGGGGCTAGGAAAGGACTATAAATGGGCTGATGGGGGGCTGGGATTGGAAATGAGCAGATGGAGGGACTCGGATAGGACTAGAAATGGATGGGGGAGCTAGGACTGTAAATGGGCTGATGGTGGGGCTAGGATAGGACTGGAAATGGGCTTATGGGGGCTAGGACTGGAAATGGGTTTATGGGGGGCTAGGACTGGAAATGGGCTGATGTGGGGACTAGAAGGGAGCGGATGCTGGGTGGGGCTGGAACTAGAAGGGAGCTGATGTTGGGGGAGGATTAGAATGGGATGGAGCTTGGAGAGGGGAAAATTATTTTGTGTGGGAGGGAAGACAAATCTACAATTGGCTGGATATTGGGAGAGTAAGTGGGGATTGAGGATGGAGGGGTAAAATTTGAGTGGATGAAATAGGAATGAGGAAAGATCAAAAGGAGAAAGATTAGTATGTTAAAGCAGATGTAGAGAGAGAATGGAAAAAAACTAGAAGAGAGAAGAAAGGACAAATGGACAGCAGACGATGGAGAGTTAGAAGAAGACATGAAGAAACCAGAAGAAAGTGGCTGGAGCAATTGCAACTGAAAAAAAATGCACAAAAGGTAGAAAAATATCTCTTTATTTTGAATTTATTAATTGGAATATGTCAGCTCTGGGAAATGTGCATCATTAACGTCTGCGCTTTGTTTAGTACAAGAGGAAATTAATTTATAGTTTTATTTCTACAGTGTTGTTGTATATTCCAAGTTTGGCTTTTGGGGTTCCCAATTTAATTATTGTCTTCCTATTTCTAAATTGTGATTCCTTGTTTGGTGATGGTCTATGTTCTGTATGTGTAACTGAGCTGAGGTATTCTGTTTATGTAATTCCTATTTGACATTGCCACTTGTTCTCTTTCCCCAGTAGGTCATGCATTGTTATTCTCTGAAATGTATTGGTTTAATATTTGCAGTGTTGCCTTTTGATAGTTACAGTATGATGCTTTGTGAGTCCTGGTAGTGCTGTTAGGATACGGCGGGTTTGCTATGGGTTCTAAATGGGCAGTGTTTGTAGTAGTTCCTAATGTGCCTGGCGGTTGGCACTGGATTATAGTAATGTAGAAATCTTTTAGTCTTTCTTTATCCATACACTCATTAAGAGGCATGTTTACTAAAAGTTAGTGTATGGTAACATTACGCAAATATTTATGCAAATGAGGCCCCTTATGCAAATGAGGCCCCGCACCGAGTCTCCGCACATAGCCCCACACCCCCACACCCCCCTTGGGCCGCCCCTGGGTGCTTTGTTGCGTGTCGTCCTTGGTGAGCTTTTGGACAATGCTAAAGAGTTCTCTTGGTCTATTAGCAGATTTCATGATTAGGTTGGTATGGTGTTGCTGTCTACGCTCATTTATTAGATTTTTATTTTCCAGTTGTTTGTCTCTGTATTGGGTTTGGAGGTTGTGTGATTTGTCTCTTCTCCATTTTCTTTCCAGTCTTCTGAGTGTGCACTTTGCAACTCTGATATCATGTGAGTACCATGGAGAATTGGATCTCTTGCGTGTTTGTGGTTCTTTGATGGCTGGGGCAGATGCTGCGTTGGATATTATTGTGTTCTATTCTTCTATGTTTAGGTCCAGGGAGTCATGTTCCTGTTGAAGTTGTGGGGTGATTTTGTTTATGAATGAGTCTCTGTTAAATGTTTTGAACCGTCTAGTTATTCTATTGATAAAAATAAGCTCAAAATGGAAGTGAAAATAATAATAATTCAAAACAGACATATAAGGGTGTGTCAAACTAAAGAAACTATTAAAATCTTAATGACAATACCTCCCCAGTAAGTTAAAACCGATTGCATTGACCTTGTGCTAAAACGGAGGAAGAGGAAAAAAGGAAATAAAGAGTAGTTACTCACCTGTAACAGGTGTTCTCCAGGAGCAGCAGGAATCAGTCCTCACATATGGGTGACGTTGGCGCCGATGGAGCCCCCATGCGGAGCATTTCCCCAGCTTTCAAGGAAAGCCTTTGGGAATGCAGCGCATATGCGCCGTCCCCTTCCCGCCCAAGGGTGCCATCTTGCTCAGTCTGATGACATAGCTAAAAGAAAGCAAAAAACAAAATAAGGTATATGACTGCAACTCCAGGGGAGGAGGGAGGGTCATGAGGACTGATTCCTGCTGCTCCTGGAGAACACCTGTTACAGGTGAGTAACTACTCTTTCTCCAGGACCAAGCAGGAAGTCAGTCCTCACATATGGGACTCCCCAGCTCTAGGCTACTGGGAACCCAAAGCTGAAAAAATGGTTCCCTCTGCAGAGCCTCAGCATCCGTGAGAAGAACATCCTCTGAGAACGTCCCCTTACGGTAGCCCAACACAAGGGCCGGAGGGTAGGAGTTGCCTAAACCTCAAAGAGATTACGGAGTATTGCCTGTCCGAAAGCACTGTCCCTTTGGGACTCTCTCTCGAGGCAGTAGTGGGCTGCAAAAGTCTGGCTTGAAGACCAAGTAGCGGCCCGGCAGATGTCTGCCAACAGAACAGAGCGGAGATGGGCTACTGACGTGGCTTTCGCCCTGACACGGTGGGCCGTGACTCGACCCTGCAAGGGAAGGTCGGCTGCCTTGTACGCCCAGGCGATACAATCTGCTACCCAAGTGGACAACGTACGCTTGGAGACAGGTAACCACATCTTATTAGGGTCAAATGAGACGAAAAGCTGAGTAGCCCTTCAATGCCCTCGTGTACGTTCAATGTAAAAGGACAACGCCCTCTTACAGTCCAGAGTATGCAAGACTGTCTCAGTCCGGCTGGTATGTGGCCTGGGAAAGAATGTCAGAAGAACCACCTCCTGGTTGAGGTGGAAAGAGGAGACAACTTTTGGAAGGAACTTCGGATGAGTCCAAAGGACCACCCTGTTCCTATAGAACCGTGTGTATGGTCTATCAGAAACCAGAGCTTGTAGTTCACTCACATGTCTGGCCGAAGTAAGAGCTACCAGGAAGAGCGCCTTCCAAGAAAGGAAGCGTAAATGACAAGTAGCCATCAGCTCAAACGGTGGGCGAGTAAGTTGCTGCAAGACCACGTTCAAATCCCACTCAGTGGCAGGTGGACAAATCAGAGGCTTGAACAAAAGCAGGCCTCTGAGGAAGCGGGACACCAAGGGGTGAACCGACAGAGCCTGTCCCTCCACCTGTGAGTGGTGTGCCGAAAGAGCACTGAGGTGGACCCGAACAGAGTTGGACTTAAGGCCTAGGTCTGATTGGTGAAGTAGGTATTGTAGCACTACTGGCAGAAGGCAGGAGAAAGGATCTTCATTGTGCTGAGCACACCACACTGAGAACCTGCGCCACTTGAGTGCATAGGACTTTCTGGTGGATTGCCTCCTCGAGGCCATGACCACCTCCTCAACTTCCCTTGGAAGTAGTAAGGGAGCTAGCACTATTCTTTCAGCTGCCAGGCCATCAGATTGAGGGATCTGAGATTGGGGTGCAGAAGGGAACCCTGATCCTGAGACAGGAGATCGGGTTGCAACCCCAGAGAGAATGGAGTTTCCACTGCCGACTGCAGAAGTGGAAACCACGGCTGCCTCGGCCATCTGGGGGCTACCAGAATGACCGAGGCTTTGTCCCGTAGAATCTTGAATAGTGTTCAGGCCACCAGTGGCGTGGGAGGAAACGCATACAGGAGGCCCACAGACCAAGAGATCAGAAACGCATCTGCTGCCATTCTTAGGGGATGCAGCTGTCTGGAGCAAAACCTGGGCAGCTGACAGTTCAGTGGACTTGCAAAGAGATCGATGGCCGGAAGTCCCCATCGAAGAAAGATCTGCTGAACCACCAGTGGATTCAACTGCCACTCGTGAGGCTGGAGAATCCTGCTTAGTTTTTCTGCCAAAAAGTTCTCCTGACTCGATAGATAGACTGCTTTGAGAAACATGCCTTGCTTGACTGCAAAGGAGCAAAGGGCCTGCGCCTCCTGACATAGGGGTCTGGACCCTGTGCCTCCTTGCTTGTTCACATAGAACATTGCTACCTGATTGTCTGTCTGAACTAAGACAGACTGGTGAGAGAGGGCATGGGAAAAGGTTTGTAGAGCCAAGCGAATTGCTCGCAGTTCCAAAAGATTGATCTGCTGTGTGGCCTCCCAAGGAGACCAGAGGCCTTGAGTGCACCGACCCTGACAATGTGCACCCCAGCCCTTCAAAGAAGCATTGGTCATCAGCACCCTGGTGTGTGCTGGGGCCTGAAAGGGTACCCCCCTGAGAAGGTTTGGGAGATGTAGCCACCACTGTAAGGAGTCCAAGAATGGTTTGGACACCCTTACTCTGTCTCGGAGGCCTCCTGTGGCCTGCGCCCACTGAGCTCTGAGGCACCATTGAGCCACCCGCTTGTGCAAACAGGCATTCGGGGTCACATGTACCATGGATGCCATGTGGCCCAGGAGCCGCAGGAAGTGTCTGGCGGAGACCTAAGAATTGCGTTGGAACTGGTCGGCCAAGCCCATCAATCTGTGGGCCCTGCCCACGGGCAAGTAAGCTCTTGCCTGCAGGGTGTCCAACCTTGCCCCTATAAACTCTAGGTTCTGTGAGGGGAGCAAAGTGGACTTTGCGTAGTTTATGACAAAGTCCAGATGTTGAAGAAGAGAGACAGTGCGAAGAGTGGCTTGTCTGGCCTCCTGGAGAGACGGACCTTTGATGAGCCAGTCGTCCAGGTATGGGAAGACTAAAATTCCCTGATTTCTGAGATAGGCCGCCACCACCGCCAGGCATTTGGTGAAAACCATGTTGGCGGACGTTAGGCCAAATGGAAGTACTCTGTACTGGAAATGGTTTCCTCCCACCACAAATCTGAGATATTGTCTGTGGTCTGGATGAATGAGGATGTGAGTATACGCGTTTTTTAGGTCTAAGGAGCATAGCCAGTCTCCCTGCTGGAGGTAGGGCAGCAGTATCCCAAGGGTAAGCATCTTGAACTTTTCCTTCTTCAGAAACTTGTTTAGGTTTCACAAGTCTAGGATAGGCCGGAGGCCTCCTGTCCTTTTTGGTACCAGAAAGTACCTGGAGTAGAAGCCTTGCCCTTTCAGGTGGTGAGGCACCGGTTCCACCGCCTGTTCCTGTAGAAGACTTGCCAACTCCTGAAGGAGGAGGTTTCTGTGTAGAGGGAGTCTTGGAGGCTCCCCTGGAAAGTAGGAGGGGGGTATCTGGTGGAAGTGTAGCATGTAGCCCTGTTGGATTATGCTGAGGACCCAGGTAGCCCCTGTGATGGCTAGCCACCTGTAGGCGTACAGGGTCAGCCGACTTCCTGTGCTGAGTTGAGCCAGCTGAGGAGAAAAGGCTATGCTGTGGGAGTCAAAACCCCGCTTCCTGCTGTGCAGGAGCCGGAGCTGGCGGCTTGGGGGCAATGTTCCCTCTAATTTTCTGTAGGCTGTGTGCGCATAAAATATCAGCTGTGTGCAGCTTTTGAAGAAAGGTTAAATTTTTGTGCGCCACATAATGACACTCGGAGTTATATACTTTAAAATTTGACTACACGTCAGAATTCAGTATGTACACCACATTGATTTTAATCAAATAAAATGAAAATAGATGATTACTAAATGAAGCGGGAAATTTCTAGTAATTACAGTCATAACTTTTAAATTTTAAGACGTCTGTGTTGTTTTCTATCAGAATCAGAGCTGTAATTTTTGTGCGCTCTGTTGTAAAGTATGTGCGCACAGCTTAGAGGGAACAGTGCTTGGGGGTCTTCTGCCTACAGGGCCCATGCCCCTGCCCCTTGGCCTGCTGGCCCTGTTGGGGAGCTGGAGAGGCCTGATAGTGAGGGTAGGATTTGTAGGCAGCACCCTTCCTCGGGAAAAAGGGCTTTTTCCCCGAGCCCTTCTTTTTCTGAGAAGGGGCAGAAGTCTTCCTGGACAGCCTTGTCCTGGTGAGAGTCTCAGTCTCGATTTCTGCAGCCTTTTCAGTCATGGGCTTACCGAAAAGGTTCTCACCTTGGCAGGGGACATCGACCAACTTGTCCTGCACCCATGGCTCCAGGTCTGATGACTGTAGCCAGGCCTGACGGCGTGCACCGATGCCGGCCACGGCTACCCGGGCCGAAGCCTCGAAGCCATCATAGGCTGCTCGAGAGATAAACTTCGAGCACTCTTGAATCCCTGTTGACAAAGCCTTGAACCTCTGCAAAGGTTCCTCGGAGAGGCCAGCTGAGAACCCGGCAATCTCCTTTGCCAGGTCTCGTAGGTACATGCTCATGTACAGCTGGTAAGTCTGGACACGGCAAGACAGCATAGAGCCCTGGAAACACTTTCTACCGAGGGCATCCAGGTTCTGGGCCTCCCGGCCGGGGGGCACCAAGTAGTGCATCTTCTGACTCTTCAGACGGTGCATGGCCGATTCCACAACCATGGAGTGGTGCGGTAGCTGCGCCTTTTGGAACCCAGGGCTCTTACGGACTCGATAAGACCCGTTTGCTCAGAACCGGTGTCGAGGCCGGTGCCTCCCACATATGGAAGAGCAGCTGTTCCAGCATTGGAGGAACCGGTAGAGTAAAGTCTTCTTTCGGAGGAAAGTCATACTGGAGGGCATCGAGCTCCTCGGCTCGAGGCTCCTCCTCAGCATCCACAGGGAAGGCCAAGGCCTTGGCCATGTCCCTCACGAAGTCTGGGTATCCTCTAGGGGGGACCTTCTCCGAGGCTCGGACTCTGGTGAGTCCGAAGGGACGCACCGGGTCCGGAAGGTGTCCGGGGACTCCTCGTCCTCCATCTCCCACTCCGACTCATCCGAGGAAGAGTCGAGCGGCTTCGGCCGTGTGGGCCTCGGTGTCACCCGCCCCGACGCCGAGGGTATCGGCGTTGACGACCTCGGCCACGCACGGGAGGTCGAGGGAGACCTTGACCGAGGATCGACTCGAGACTTCATCGACTCGAGGATCGGCTCGGTCTCCGGGGTCGACTTAGACGTCGAAGTCCCGGTGGTCGGGTCAGATGCACCGGTGAGACCGGCGATCAGCACCCGCTGCTGTTCCATGAAGGCAGCCAAGCTGCTCTCCAAGGCCGTCAACCTGAGTCCAAGCTCAGGAGACTCAGCAGCCCCCGACTCAGGGCCCGACGTTGGCTCCCCCAGAGGAGAGTCTACGAGGACAACTGCACTTACGTGACTCAGGGACTCTGGCTCCACACGAGGTAGCTTGGAAGGCCTCTCTGACTCCGAGAGCCCGAGGCGGTGGTCAGGGCTACGCGACCTGGCCCTCGAGGAACCAGGCGCCTCCACCGACGACGCCCTTGCAAGCTTCTTCTTCCTTCTGTGCTCCCGGGAGGGGGATCCCCTTTCAGAGGAACCCCGATGGCGCTCGGGGTCAGACTCCCGAAATGTCGAGGCCTCTGACGAAGTCCGGGCCCGGCTGGACGCGGAGTCCAAGAAAATCCTCTCACGTTGATGCTGACAGCTCCGAAGTGCCTTCGATGACATTTTGCCGCACGGGCCACAGGCCAGAGGGTCATGGTCGGGCCCGAGGCATCGGAGGCAGCAGTCGTGTGTGTCGGTGTCAGTTTCTTGCACCGATCACACTTTTTAAACCCGCTGGCAGCCATCGGTGGAAAAAGGGCCCCTGCAAGGTCAAAAGATCAGACTGCCAGTGAAAACATAAAAAGAGCGCGAATGCTAGTCACGAAGGACAAAAACCGAAAATCACGAGTCCAGACTCGATACCGGTGTACCGAGCCCAGGTGGGAAGGGGAACCGGCGTCGAACCAGAGAACACACGCAAAAATCACAGAAAAAAAGCAACTTTTTTCGGATGACACGAACTCACGTCCGTCGGGCTCCGTGGAAAAAGAAAGACTGAGTAAGATGGCACCCTTGGGCGGGAAGGGGACCGCGCATGCGCGCTGCATTCCCAAAGGCTTTCCTTGAAAGCTGGGGAAATGCTCCGCACGGGGGCTCTGTCGGCGCCGACGTCACCTATATGTGAGGACTGACTTCCTGCTTGGTCCTGGAGAATGCAGGAGTGATCTCAAGAAATGCCAATTCTCATACATAAATATTAGAAAAACAACAATATAGCGATACATAATGTGATCTCGAGAAATGCCAATTCTCAGACATAAATATTAGAAAACCAACAATATAGGGATATATAATTTGTATAGCTAACAAAAGGAGGGGAACGCGGAGGTTGATCATTGGAAGGAAACAGATCCCATATGCTAAAGGGGAACTTTTAAACGGATTTGTATAAAACCCTTATAACTATTCTCCATGCCTTAATGCCCAATGAACAAATTATATCTTAGAACTTTGATTAATAAATAAATAAATAAAACATTTCATCCATCAGAAGCAAACATGTTACCTGAAGGGAATCATGCTCGATTGCAATCACAAGGAAAAAAATCTCGTATGTCATCCTTTCACAGCAAAAATAAAGGGGTATGTTTACTAAACCATCTTAATGTTGCAGCGGCGCTGTTTGCACGTGATACGTAACGTTATCGCGTGATATGTAACGTTATCACGCGATAAAGTAACATTATCGCGCGATAGCGTGAGGTTTCGTGTGAACATGTCTCCTGTGGCGTTAAGGTACACAGAGGGTGGAGTAATGCTCCCCAGAGGGCGGAGAGAAGGGGTCAATGGTCGGAGAGTGAGCAGGGAGAGGCTCCATGCATACTAATGCTGTGAAATGAAGGCCTGAAAATTAGCGCCAGTGAAAACGTGGCGTTAGAGGCACATTTGCAGGAGAGAGAAACCATTTCAGTCAGCAATGTACAGCAAAGGCAGGGAGACCCAGATAAGTGATAATAGTGATACATGTGCAGTAACAAAACATGCAAAAACCAGAGAGATAATGAGCAGAACCAAAATAGAGATACAAAACACCAAGCTGGCCAATAGAAAAAAACAGTGATAAATGGTAATCAACACTACCCATAAAGAATAAAAAGGAAGATGTCACTTTTGGAAGGGTCAATTCTGATTCCCCCTACAAAGTGAATGTTCCAACATTGATAGTGTTGATGAGGGTTTGCTGTGGTGTATATTGGGCAGCTTGCTTATGTGGCTTTCACATGTGCAGCAACAGCAGAGTGGCCACGTAGGAAAGGGCACTATGGTGATGGTGTAAATGGGGTACAGGGGGTACAGGGGGCTGCAGGCGCCACATGCAGTGGACCAGCTGGGGCACAGTGTGGACTAGGCAGATGCCTACCTGGCACATAGGAATGCAGAAACTGAAAAGTAGCAAGACAGCAACTGAGCAGGGTCCAACATGGCCACGAGTGTGCATCCCACAGTGTCCCAGGGGACAGTACCCAGCAGGTACCCCCAAGGGCACAGAACATTGGCAGGCAGTGCCAGAGGGAAGTGCTGATGTCCATGTCAGCACCCCTACCCCAGACCCCACACCATAGACAGCCGCCTAGTGGCACACTGGATGGCATGGGACTGTGCACCACCGGCATAAGTGCATGTCAGAATGGTGGTGGAGGGGTGCCGGTGGTGGAGGGGGCAGTAGCAGCTGTTGGGGATAGGTGAAGAAAGCCCCCAGGTAAGTGAAAGCCCCCAGGTAGGTGATACATTAAATACCTTTATGGAAATGGGTAACAGGGGTAACATATGGAAAGCAGTGTGTATAAATGCCCGTAGCATGGGAAATAAGATCCCTGATGTTGAAGCTTTGGTGGGAGTGGCTGACTTGGATTTAGTGGCAGTTACAGAAACATGGTTCACAGAAAACCATGATTGGGATGTAACTATACCTGGCTATACTTTATTCAGAAAGGACAGGGTAGGAAGAAGGGGAGGAGGAGTGGCACTATATGTAAAAACTACTATTAAAGCTTTGGAATTACAGAGCTTAAAAGGGAGAGAGGACACATTGTGGGTTAAACTAGAAAGAGGGAAAGAGAAATCTATTTGCATTGGTGTGATATACAGACCTCCCTCACAAGAAGAAGAGGTGGACAGAGAGTTAATTGAAGACATACGCAGCATTGTAGGAAAGGGGAAGTGCTACTGATAGGAGATTTCAATATGCCAGATGTTGATTGGCACATTCCTGCCGCAGTATCATCTAGAAGTAAGGAGATCCTGGATTCTCTACAGAGAGAACTATTCAGGCAATTGGTAACAGACCCCACACGTGAAGGGGCCATACTGGACTTGGTGCTTACCAATGGTGAAAGTGTTTCTGATGTTGTAGTGGGAGATCATTTTGCATCCAGTGATCACCAGATGGTGTGGTTCAGTATTAGGACTAGGGCTGTTAGAATCCATTCCAAGGTGAGGATCTTAGACTTTAGGAAGACTAACTTTGCGAAGATGGATCAATACCTCAGGGAGTCGTTAGTGGGATGGGAACAGCTGGGGGATGTAGAAAAACAGTGGGCAAAACTGAAAGGGGGTATTTTAAGGGCAACCAACCTTTTTGTTAAAATGGTAAATAAAGGCAAAAGGAAAAGGAGACTGCTATGGTTTTCGAAGGAAGTAGCTGAAAAAGTGAAGAAAAAGAGGGAGGCCTTCATGAAATACAAGAGATCACAGAGAGAGGAAGACAGGCATCTGTATTTGAAAAAACTTAGAGAAGCTAGCAAAGTAGTCAAGAAGGCAAAGATTCAAAAGGAGGAGGAAATAGCCAATGCAATAAAATGGGGGGATAAGACATTTTTCAGATATATTAGTGAGAAGAGGAAGGGCAAAAGTGGTATTGTCAGACTCAAGGGTGCAGCGGGGGAATATGTAAAAGCTGATAAGGATAAAGCGGAATTGCTTAACAAATATTTTTGTTCTGTGTTCACAGATGAAGAACCAGGAGCAGGACCTCAGAAAACACCCACAAATAGGAACAGAAGCGAGGGACATCTTGAACAATTTTCAGAAGACTGTGTTCGTGAGAAACTAGCTCAACTTAAAGTAGACAAAGCGATGGGACCGGATGGGATACACCCTAGAATACTGAGGGAACTTGGGGACGTTCTAGCAACTCCACTGACTGACCTTTTCAATGCCTCGTTGGAGTCGGGAGTGGTGCCAAAGGACTGGAGAGAGCTCATGTGGTGCCTTTACACAAAAGCGGAAGTAAGGATGTGGTTGAAAACTACAGGCCGGTTAGTTTAACTTCGGTGGTGAGTAAATTATTGGAAACGCTGCTGAAAGAGAAAATAGTGAGGTTTCTGGAGTCCAGCGGATTACAGGATCCGAGGCAGCATGGATTCATCAGAGGCAGGTCTTGTCAAACAAATCTGATTGATTTCTTTGACTGGGTGACCAGGGAGTTGGACCGAGGGAGAGCTCTAGATGTGGTGTATTTAGATTTCAGTAAAGCCTTTGACACTGTTCCTCACAGGCGACTTATAAACAAACTGAGCACCCTAGGGATGGACCCTAAAGTTACTGCTTGGGTTAGAAATTGGTTGGGTGGGAGGCGACAAAGAGTACAAGTAAATGGAGCTCACTCTGAGGAGAAGGATGTTACCAGTGGTGTGCCCCAGGGATCTGTCCTTGGTCCGATTCTTTTTAACATCTTTGTTAGTGATATAGCGGAAGGGCTGTCGGGTAAGGTTTGCCTCTTTGCAGATGATACCAAAATCTGCAATAGAGTAGACACCCAGGAAGGTGTAGATAACATGAGGAGGGATCTAGCTAAGCTTGAAGAATGGTCTAGAATTTGGCAGCTGGGATTTAATGTTAAAAAATGTAAGGTCATGCATTTGGGCTGCAGCAATCCAAGGGAGCAATACAGTATAGGAGGTGAAGTACTTTTGTCCACTAAAGAAGAGCGGGACCTAGGCGTGGTTGTGTCTGATGATCTTAAAGTAGCTAAACAGGTAGAAAAGGCGACGGCAAAAGCTAGAAGGATGCTTGGGTGCATACGGAGAGGAATGTCTAGCAGAAAAAAGGAGGTGATAATGCCTCTGTATAAGTCTTTGGTGCGATCTCATTTGGAGTATAGTGTGCAATTCTGGAGACCGCACCTTCAAAAGGATGTGAACAGGATGGAGTCGGTGCAGAGGGTGGCTACTAAAATGATTAGTGGGCTTCATTTTAAAGCATATGAGGACAGACTTAAGGATCTTAATATGTACACCTTAGAGGAAAGGCGGGATAGAGGTGATATGATTGAGATGTTTAAATATCTCCGTGGCATAAATGTTCAGGGAGAGAGCCTCTTTCAATTGAAAGCAAGTTCTGCTACGAGGGGACATGGGATGAGGGTGAAGGGAGATAGATTCAGGAGTGATATGCGGAAATATTTCTTTACGGAAAGAGTAGTGGATCCATGGAATAGTCTCCCAGTGGAGGTGGCAGAGATGAGGACAGTAACTGAATTCAAAAAAGCATGGGACCAACACAGAGGATCTCTAAAGGTAAAAAGTGGACTGTTGTAGTTGTTGATATTGAAGGACAGACTAGATAGGCCATGTGGTCTTTTTCTGTCATTATGTTTCTATGTTTCTGTGTAGGTGGGTGGTGTGCAATGCAACAGATAAGGTCTGTCTGAGGAACAGTTATGGGATCCCCAGAGAACAACTTGCCTCTTTGTCAACAGTTTGGTGCAGTACACACAGCCAGTGTGCAGAAAGGCAGAAGGTCACAGGTTCAAGTCCCAGCTGGCACTCTTGCAGACCATGTCCCAATATTTTACCCTACAGAGCACATACACCATAAACATGTCTACTCCCTAGAGCAGAGGTTCCCAACTCCAGTCCTGGAGGGCCAAACACCATTCAGGTTGTCAGGATGTGCCTAATAAATATGCATGAGATGCATTTACATGCACTGCCCCCACTGTATGCAAATGTATCCCATGCATATTCATTAGGGACAGCCAGGAAACCGGAATCGTGTCTGGCCCACCAGGACTGGAGTCTGGACCCTCTGCCCCAGAGCATCGGCCAACAGAGGCACAAACACCCACACCCACGGCCTCCACTGTCCAAAGCCTCATGGAGAGTCAGGCTGTTGGGCCCTGCGCGGAGCAGCAGCTGCTACTGCTTGCATCTGTATGCCTTAGCAATGCCGTCAGAACCATGGAAACACGTTCCATATATCTATCAAAAGGTTGCTATGCTTAATGTGAAATCACAAATCCTAATTTAAACAAATTTGTTAAAAGAGATTCATCATAGCAACCTTTCTGATATATGTGGAGTGTGCTTCCATATGTGTTTACAACACTGTTTACCACCCCAGAGAGTGACCCTAACACTATTGTGTTCCTTCGCACTACCTGCACTGTGTCCAGGACTGGTGTGGTGGCCAGGGCTGGCAGCCACCTCTATCGTTGCACAATGCAGAAATAGGTGTTGGAGTGTGTTATGTCTATCCAGTGTTTTGTGGCTGCCTACACCTTCCTGAGCCCACAATGCTTGCACAGTTTCCAGCGTTAGCCTGCCAATGTGCATAATAAGGGGCAAGGTATTGTAGGTATGGCCCAGACAGGGCGGTCTGAGCAGGATGCATCTGCACAGGGCATAAGGCAATGGCTGGGATATTGTAGTGCGTGTCCACCACCTGCAAGGACAAAGTGGCCACAGCATGTCATGCTGGGAGGTAACTCTCACTCTGACTGAGCAGTGACCATGGCATGTTTAGGATCCCACATAGTGCTAGACAGTTTTTCTGTAAGTGATATTTGTGGGTTCCCATTTCTGGGGCCCAATCACTGACAAACCTGCTTGGTGTTTGTGTTAGATCCCACGTCTGGGTGCACATTGTTCCTCTCAGAACATGCACTATGTATTTGCTAGCAGACTGTCTGCAGTTAGCATGTGTATGGCCGCAACACCTTGTAGGGTGCAGCAGGTGCACACTGACTGCCCTCTGCTGGTGAATGTCAGATCGTAGTGGGGGGCAGCTGAGCTGACCAGGCACACTACCTGTCTGCCGGTGGCTCTGTTCCATGTGCAGATCTGCCTCAGCTGTCCTTTGCCAGTAGGACTGGGGGTGCTGGTCCCACAGTCTGTCATCATGTATCTCCACTCCTCTGCCACCATCTTCACTCTCCCCGTCTGGGTGAGAGCAACTCAGCTGTCCGGCCTGCCCTCCTGAGCAGTAACTCCGGCCCAATCGGGGCTGTGGGAGTGGGAGGAGCAGTAAGCAGCTTGAAATAGCAGCTGCTGCCGGCGGGAAACCTCTTGGCTCGCCGCCACCATCTTCACTCTCCCCGTCCGGGTGAGAGCAACTCAGCTGTCCGGCCTGCCCTCCTGAGCAGTAACTCTGGCCCAATCGGGGCTGTGGGAGTGGGAGGAGCAGTAAGCAGCTTGAAATAGCAGCTGCTGCCGGCGGGAAACCTCTTGGCTCGCCGCCACCATCTTCACTCTCCCCGTCCGGGTGAGAGCAACTCAGCTGTCCGGCCTGCCCTCCTGAGCAGTAACTCCGGCCCAATCGGGGCTGTGGGAGTGGGAGGAGCAGTAAGCAGCTTGAAATAGCAGCTGCTACCGGCGGGAAACCTCTTGGCTCGCCGCCACCATCTTCACTCTCCCCGTCCGGGTGAGAGCAACTCAGCTGTCCGGCCTGCCCTCCTGAGCAGTAACTCCGGCCCAATCGGGGCTGTGGGAGTGGGAGGAGCAGTAAGCAGCTTGAAATAGCAGCTGCTGCCGGCGGGAAACCTCTTGGCTCGCCGCCACCATCTTCACTCTCCCCGTCCGGGTGAGAGCAACTCAGCTGTCCGGCCTGCCCTCCTGAGCAGTAACTCCGGCCCAATCGGGGCTGTGGGAGTGGGAGGAGCAGTAAGCAGCTTGAAATAGCAGCTGCTGCCGGCGGAAAACCTCTTGGCTCGCCGCCACCATCTTCACTCTCCCCGTCCGGGTGAGAGCAACTCAGCTGTCCGGCCTGCCCTCCTGAGGAGTAACTCCGGCCCAATCGGGGCTGTGGGAGTGGGAGGAGCAGTAAGCAGCTTGAAATAGCAGCTGCTACCGGCGGGAAACCTCTTGGCTCGCCGCCACCATCTTCACTCTCCCCGTCCGGGTGAGAGCAACTCAGCTGTCCGGCCTGCCCTCCTGAGCAGTAACTCCGGCCCAATCAGGGCTGTGGGAGTGGGAGGAGCAGTAAGCAGCTTGAAATAGCAGCTGCTGCCGGCGGGAAACCTCTTGGCTCGCCGCCACCATCTTCACTCTCCCCGTCCGGGTGAGAGCAACTCAGCTGTCCGGCCTGCCCTCCTGAGCAGTAACTCCGGCCCAATCGGGGCTGTGGGAGTGGGAGGAGCAGTAAGCAGCTTGAAATAGCAGCTGCTGCCGGCGGGAAACCTCTTGGCTCGCCGCCACCATCTTCACTCTCCCCGTCCGGGTGAGAGCAACTCAGCTGTCCGGCCTGCCCTCCTGAGCAGTAACTCCGGCCCAATCGGGGCTGTGGGAGTGGGAGGAGCAGTAAGCAGCTTGAAATAGCAGCTGCTACCGGCGGGAAACCTCTTGGCTCGCCGCCACCATCTTCACTCTCCCCGTCCGGGTGAGAGCAACTCAGCTGTCCGGCCTGCCCTCCTGAGCAGTAACTCCGGCCCAATTGGGGCTGTGGGAGTGGGAGGAGCAGTAAGCAGCTTGAAATAGCAGCTGCTACCGGCGGGAAACCTCTTGGCTCGCTGCCACCATCTTCACTCTCCCCGTCCGGGTGAGAGCAACTCAGCTGTCCGGCCTGCCCTCCTGAGCAGTAACTCCGGCCCAATCGGGGCTGTGGGAGTGGGAGGAGCAGTAAGCAGCTTGAAATAGCAGCTGCTGCCTGCGGGAAACCTCTTGGCTCGCCGCCACCATCTTCACTCTCCCCGTCTGGGTGAGAGCAACTCAGCTGTCCGGCCTGCCCTCCTGAGCAGTAACTCCGGCCCAATCGGGGCTGTGGGAGTGGGAGGAGCAGTAAGCAGCTTGAAATAGCAGCTGCTACTGGCGGGAAACCTCTTGGCTCGCCGCCACCATCTTCACTCTCCCCGTCCGGGTGAGAGCAACTCAGCTGTCCGGCCTGCCCTCCTGAGCAGTAACTCCGGCCCAATCGGGGCTGTGGGAGTGGGAGGAGCAGTAAGCAGCTTGAAATAGCAGCTGCTACTGGCGGGAAACCTCTTGGCTCACCGCCACCATCTTCACTCTCCCCGTCCGGGTGAGAGCAACTCAGCTGTCCGGCCTGCCCTCCTGAGCAGTAACTCCGGCCCAATCAGGGCTGTGGGAGTGGGAGGAGCAGTAAGCAGCTTGAAATAGCAGCTGCTACCGGCGGGAAACCTCTTGGCTCGCCGCCACCATCTTCACTCTCCCCGTCCGGGTGAGAGCAACTCAGCTGTCCGGCCTGCCCTCCTGAGCAGTAACTCCGGCCCAATCGGGGCTGTGGGAGTGGGAGGAGCAGTAAGCAGCTTGAAATAGCAGCTGCTGCGGGCGGGAAACCTCTTGGCTCGCTGCCACCATCTTCACTCTCCCCGTCTGGGTGAGAGCAACTCAGCTGTCCGGCCTGCCCTCCTGAGCAGTAACTCCGGCCCAATAGGGGCTGTGGGAGTGGGAGGAGCAGTAAGCAGCTTGAAATAGCAGCTGCTACCGGCGGGAAACCTCTTGGTTCGCCGCCACCATCTTCACTCTCCCCGTCCGGGTGAGAGCAACTCAGCTGTCCGGCCTGCCCTCCTGAGCAGTAACTCCGGCCCAATCGGGGCTGTGGGAGTGGGAGGAGCAGTAAGCAGCTTGAAATAGCAGCTGCTACCGGCGGGAAACCTCTTGGCTCGCCGCCACCATCTTCACTCTCCCCGTCCGGGTGAGAGCAACTCAGCTGTCCGGCCTGCCCTCCTGAGCAGTAACTCCGGCCCAATCGGGGCTGTGGGAGTGGGAGGAGCAGTAAGCAGCTTGAAATAGCAGCTGCTACCGGCGGGAAACCTCTTGGCTCGCCGCCACCATCTTCACTCTCCCCGTCCGGGTGAGAGCAACTCAGCTGTCCGGCCTGCCCTCTTGAGCAGTAACTCCGGCCCAATCGGGGCTGTGGGAGTGGGAGGAGCAGTAAGCAGCTTGAAATAGCAGCTGCTACCGGCGGGAAACCTCTTGGCTCGCCGCCACCATCTTCACTCTCCCCGTCCGGGTGAGAGCAACTCAGCTGTCCGGCCTGCCCTCCTGAGCAGTAACTCCGGCCCAATCGGGGCTGTGGGAGTGGGAGGAGCAGTAAGCAGCTTGAAATAGCAGCTGCTACCGGCGGGAAACCTCTTGGCTTGCCGCCACCATCTTCACTCTCCCCGTCCGGGTGAGAGCAACTCAGCTGTCCGGCCTGCCCTCCTGAGCAGTAACTCCGGCCCAATAGGGGCTGTGGGAGTGGGAGGAGCAGTAAGCAGCTTGAAATAGCAGCTGCTACCGGCGGGAAACCTCTTGGCTCGCCGCCACCATCTTCACTCTCCCCGTCCGGGTGAGAGCAACTCAGCTGTCCGGCCTGCCCTCCTGAGCAGTAACTCCGGCCCAATCGGGGCTGTGGGAGTGGGAGGAGCAGTAAGCAGCTTGAAATAGCAGCTGCTACTGGCGGGAAACCTCTTGGCTCGCCGCCACCATCTTCACTCTCCCCGTCCGGGTGAGAGCAACTCAGCTGTCCGGCCTGCCCTCCTGAGCAGTAACTCCGGCCCAATCGGGGCTGTGGGAGTGGGAGGAGCAGTAAGCAGCTTGAAATAGCAGCTGCTACCGGCGGGAAACCTCTTGGCTCGCCGCCACCATCTTCACTCTCCCCGTCCGGGTGAGAGCAACTCAGCTGTCCGGCCTGCCCTCCTGAGCAGTAACTCCGGCCCAATCGGGGCTGTGGGAGTGGGAGGAGCAGTAAGCAACTTGAAATAGCAGCTGCTACCGGCGGGAAATCTCTTGGCTCGCCGCCACCATCTTCACTCTCCCCGTCCGGGTGAGAGCAACTCAGCTGTCCGGCCTGCCCTCCTGAGCAGTAACTCCGGCCCAATCGGGGCTGTGGGAGTGGGAGGAGCCGTAAGCAGCTTGAAATAGCAGCTGCTACCGGCTGGCCCGCGCCTGAGGGCCGCGCAAGAGGGCCCTTTGGCACGGCCCTTAGGCTAAGGTGCTTCAGACAAACACAAATCCAGACCAGAGTCACGGAAGAAATTGAAGAAAAATCCCACTACAACATCCTTGTACTGCTGGAGCACCCCAAGGGTCGAGCTCGCGTACTTCACCATATCAGCTAGATCTCCAACGCAGCAAATATAGCCCTTTGAAAGAGACTAAATAGATAGACCTTCTAACAGATTATATATTAGCTTGTACCACTCTACCATCTTAATTAGCTTGTATGTTAATTCTGCCGGTATACCAAACATAGTACTGCTAAGACTTATTCTCTTAAACACTCTTGATTTGATCTTTACTGTTGTCAGTAAGTCAATTGTAATACTGTCTGATTGCTACTGTTGTCAGTAATCTCTTCAATACCCATTATCTGATTCACTGTTGCCAGTAGCCAAGTTATAATTACTGTTGTCAGTAATCTACTCAATATCTATTATCTGATTTACTATTACCAGTAGCTAAGTTATAATTACTGTCTGACCCATACTGTTGTCTGTAAATCATCCCCCAGTATTATCCTCGGGTCCTCACTGCTATCTAGCCATTGTACTGTTGTCACTAATTCCTCACTTCTATCTAGCCATTGTACTGTTGTCAGTAATTCCCCACTGCTATCTAGCCATTGCACTGTTGTCAGTAATTCTCCCCTCAATACTTGTCCACAATCACAAGTAATTCTGCCCTAAACTACCCGTTTCACAATCACACAGTGCCCTGCCACGATGGGTTCCCCCTTTACCACCATAATCGGATGTTATATCATCCTTGCTAGTTGGTTTTCCTGCTCTCTTACCTTAACCCCTCCTTCCAATCAGATCCCAATATTACAGAGCCATGGAAGGAGATGGTCTGGTGCATCCCGTAACAATATAAATTGGGATACCCGCGCACATCACCCACATCTGCTACACATTGCGCTTCAGCACTCTATGAAATCCAAGCAGGTGGAAAACTCCTACCCTCATAACCTAAAATGTGCCCTCATCAATGCCCGTTCTATCCGGAAGAAGTGGCCAGCTGTCACTGACATAATTTCCCTCCACGACCTTGATATACTCTTGGTCACCGAGACGTGGCTATCCGACGAAGACAACGTCATACTCAACCAGCTCCTCCCCCCGAACTTCACAGCTCATACAAGTCATAGACGAGACAAAAGAGGAGGAGGGGTGCTCATCCTCACCAGGACAGACCTCCATTTCCAGACGGTGGACGCCACCAACACTAATCACCTTGAAACCGTCACCATCTCCAACAAACGCTGCTCAATCAACCTGCTTTACAGAGCACCCTCAGCTTCTCCAGATGATCTTGCTGCAATAATTGATCTCGCCTCCAACACGCTTAACCCAAGCATCCCAAACTGGATCCTAGGCGATTTCAACCTGCCAACGCTGCAGGACAATCAAGTGTCACCCTTCCTTGATGCCCTTACAAATCTCGGCTTCAAACAATTAGTAAAGGAACCTACCCATACTAAGGGAAATATTCTGGACTTAGTATTCGCCCCTCAGATATCTCTTAACACATCGCAGGACCCCATAACGTCCATAACTTCTGTTCCTTGGTCAGATCACAAACTGATCATCCTCCAGATTCCTTCACACAAAATCGATTCAACGTTCAACAGGATACCGAGCAACACTGCAAGACCACACGCCAGATGTTTCAAGCCTTTCAACAGAGACCTTATCCTCATGGAAACGCAACAACTCATCAGCGAAACCACCTCGAACCTTGACGACCTAATTACCCACTGGAACAACTGCCTCAGTGCAATTGCCCTACGCACACCAACCAACAAGCCCCCAGGGAAAAGAACGAGCGCTCCATGGTACACAGCCGATCTTAGAGTTTCTCTTACCCAATTACGGAAACTTGAGAAACGCTGGCGTCGATCTCACTCTTCAAATGACCAGACAGCTTACAACTGTCATCTGACTGCACACCGCAAGGCAACCACTGATGCAATGAAACAATACTACTCAGAGACCTTAAAGAGATCACTTAATAAACCTCACGATCTTTTTGACTTAGTCAAGACTCTAGCAAAGGAACCAACCCCCGGGCCTCAATTTGAGATTCACCCACAGGATTTTGCTAACTATGCACAATCCAAGATATGCCGGACGATCAAAATCTCGACTACAACCACCACCCCGGAGCAAGATTGCCCTACAGCTCTAACCGTATTCTCTACCCCTACCAAGAAAGGAATTGAAGACACTATTATGGCCCTTAACACCACCACATCTCAGTCCGATCCATGCCCAGCCTTCTGGATTAAGGAACTCCGCAGCCACTTCAGCCCAATACTATCCAAAATAATGAACCTCTCCTTCACAACAGGTTCTTTCCCCTCAGCTCTTAAGCATACCTCTATCAGACCTCTTCTAAAAAACTGCAAGCTCGATCCCCAAAAAGTAGATTCATACAGACCTATATCCAGTATACTTCTACTTGCGAAGATCATTGAAAAAGAGGTCCAACGACAACTACAGGATCACATCGACGCTGCTGCACCATTAGACCCCTGCCAACATGGTTTTAGGGAATTCCACGGAGTGGAAACTCTTCTTACCACCCTCTTCTGCAAGATAATCACTGGCATTGATGACATCCGTCAAGGTTTTGCTCTCATCTTTCTGGACATCGCTGCAGCTTTTGATTCAGTAAGTCATGAGCTTCTCTTAGGACGACTAATTGAGAAAGGCATTAATGGAAGAGCGCTTGAATGGTGCAGATCTTACCTGTCCGGAAGATGGCAGCATGTTCGTTCTGGAGGGATAACTTCGGAACCTTTCCACCAAAGCCAGGGAGTCCCACAAGGTTCCTCCCTTTCAGCCCTCCTGTTCAACATTTACATGCAGCCAATTTGCAAGATCATCCGATCCTTCAATGTTGACTGCATGTTATACGCTGACGATGTCCTGCTGTACATACCCTTCTCTACGGAACATCTGGACCTCTCTCCACTGACGAGCTGTTTCAATGCAATATCTGACTGGCTTCTCTCCCAAAACCTCCGAATACAACATAAGAAAACGGAAGTACTCTTCATTACGAGGAACCCTAACTTCACCCCACCACAATTCCTTAAAGTAAAAGAAGCAGAGTTACAATCTAAACCATCAATACGCTACCTGGGAGTCACCTTGGATCAACGCCTGGACATGAAAGCCCACATAGGGAACACAGTCAGAGCAGTATACTACAAGATCCGCTCACTTAGACATTTACGTTCCATGCTGGAACCAAATGACTTCAGGACTATATACCAGGCGTTGATTATACCTCATTTTGACTACGCCAATGCCATCCTACAAGGCCTGCCCCTATCCACCTTGAACCCGCTGCAGCTCGCCATGAACGCGGCAGCAAGGGTCATCCATGGAGCCTCCAGAAGCAACCACGTGACACCTTTGCTGATACAGTTACATTGGCTACCTATCCAGGCTAGAATCGTTTTCAAGACTTTGTTACTCACTTTTAAAGCTATTAACAAGCTCTCCTCTGATTCAATAACTGCCCTCATCCATACCACATCTCCAAATAGAGCAAGAAGATCCACGGCTATAAACTCCCTAAAAGTCCCGAAAGCATTAACAGATTGCTCTGCATCCACAGCCAATAGGGCGTTTAGTATCAGTGCGCCAAGATGCTGGAACGCATTACCTCCAGATATCCGGGCCATTAAGAGCCTTACACAGTTTAGGAAAGCACTCAAATGCCACCTTTTCAATAAGTACCTCATAGAACCCAACCTCACCCCATTGAGACCGGAGATGCAATCCGCTAAGCAAATATATGGTTTCCCAACAACATGCCGAGAAAGATACCCTAACCCTTAGTGGTGCATATGTTTCTATGGAATTCATGTTCATATGACTCTATGTAGCAAGATTTGTAAATAGTTTACCCCTGTTATCCAAGTTATTTGCCCTGTTATCTGTAAACTCATACATGTTAATTGTACTGAGCATTTTTGTTCCATGTAAACCGCGCTGATGCTGAATAGTGCGGTATATAAGAGACTGTAAATAAATAAATAAATAAATGGTGATCGTGTCTGTCTGTTGTTGGCAGATCATGTTCCCTACCCTGACCCAGAGAGGGCAGTTTGCTACATACATCTTCGTCATGTGAGTCCAGACACACCCCTGCTCCAAAAACAGGTGTCCATGACAACCTCTCTGGATATGCATTATGTTGTGTGCATCATGGCTCACAAGGGCTATACATTACTGGCAAATAGAAATGGACATAGAAAAAGCCTATGGCTGTCTGCAAAGAATACCTCCCACACTGGCAGTGATGGTGACCTGCAGCAAAGCCTACTGTAACCAACCCGGATACTGTGGACCTGGTGCTGGCCACAACATTTCACCCTCAGGGTGATCACAGAACACACACAATGGCATGGTCAGTAGGTACTCTGTGCCAGTAACACGCACGGTCAGTCCCCCTTTCCCAGCTGACGTGCTGTAGAGGTGCAAACCCCAGCTGGTGAGCAGATGTAGACTGCTGTTTTGCAGGTGAATTGCATCATGGGTAATCTTGGTGCTATCCTATCCTGGTAGCCACACCAGTGTGTCTGGTGACCTGCACTTGTTCAGTAGGTAGCCATAGTTTAGTTCAAACCAATATTGATGTAGCACAATGGTTAAGACAGTGATCTCACTGGGAGTGATCATGGGTTCAATCCCCCAGTGGGCCTCTTGATTTATTTATCTGGACGATATAATATACTGCATTATCATTACATCAAAGCGTTTTATCACATGAACCTAATTTTTAAAAGTGTGGTCAGTCACATGCAGTGGGTATGTTGAAAGAGTGGTGTGGGATGCAGGTTGCTAGAATTGCTGGTGAGCTATATACAAAGTGCATCCTTTAGTAAAACTGTCCAAGGCTACGGCCGTTTATGCCTGTAACAGTCAGACATAGGACTGAAATCAGTGTTTACACCCAAAAGCACCCTCGCCTCAGTTGCCCACCTAAGGTGACCTGTAAAGTGCCTTAGCTGTGACCTTAGACTATCCCGGTAAGCACAGCAGAAAGTGTGTGCAGATGACCTGGTGTTGCTGTATAGCCAGCCACAGCCATTTCTATGTTAAAAGGCATAGCACACTGGTTAATACAATGCTTTCCCAGCCAGTGGTGATGGGTTCAATACCCCAGTGTTCCAACATCAAGATAAGTGCCTAAGACAGGTGCATATTGTGGCAAGAATAGTCAAACACATCTCTACAATGTGTGGCTGCAGCATAAAACATTTTCACCGTAGTCGTGTACCCCAAGGTGCCTCAGAGCATGGCGTGGTAGAAAGTGCGTCATAAGGCGCCCTATGAAGCAGCCTGGCCAAACGGTGGGCAGCATGCTATGCTGTGTATCTTGGTCGCTGTGTATCGGGCTTGGCATTGGCACATGCTGTGCAAGCCATAGTAGCACACGTTGATGCGCGGCAGCGTGCCTGCATGACATGCATGCATGCACATCTGAGAAAATGGAAAGGTGTTCTTGGAAGCCAACTTTTACAAGGCGTGATCTGCATCACCTTGCAGGACTGATGTGCGACAGGCAGATGTGCTTATTCCCTGGCTCCTCCAAAAGGTAGGACCTTGGCCGCATCAGGAGGGCATGGGCGCACCTGACGAGGCGGTTTAATCGTCTTGCAGACTACCCACGTGAGGTAAGTGTATGGGGACAGGTCACACAATGCAAGGTTTGCAACACAATATCCAGCAATCAACACACATCATACATGTGCAACATGGTAGAGACACCAGTCTATGGGCCAACCAGTGATGAATGTAGCTGCGTACGCTGCTGTGTGCAAGTATGCCCTATCCCCAGGAGGCTGTGGACCTGATCACAGAGGTCTAGTTGTCATCCTGTTGTTATGGTACCTGCTGCTATTCATGTGTTTAAATCCACCCTACCCCCAGGAGGCCTTAGACCTGACTAAAGAGGTCTGTTCAACATCCTGCTGTTATGGTAGTTGATGCAGTTGCAGGTTCACACATCTGCCCTATCCCCAGGAGGCCCAGACCTGATTACAGAGGTCTGTTATAAATCCTGTTGGTATGGTAGTTGCTGCTGTTGCAAGGTTCACACATCTGCCCTATCCCCAGGAGGCCCAGACCTGATTACAGAGGTCTGTTATAAATCCTGTTGGTATGGTAGTGAGGTAGAAATCCAGGCAGGGCTGAGAGCTGGAAGGGTTAAGTGAAAAGGATACACCCCTCTTGATGAAGTCATACCCTGGTACATGCTTGTCCCTCCCCTATTCCTTTGTCCTGCTGCTCTCTCTGCTTGCTAGAGATAACTACTCTCCCTCTGCTTCGCTAGAGATAAGAGTACAGTAGACTTTCTCCAATCGGGACTATACTGTAATAAAGTGACCAATAATGAAGAAATGCTGTAATAATCTGATAAGAAGTCTATATAATCTCTCTGAGCCCTCTGGTGGGGGCCCAGAATTTGGAAAAACTATTTTTTCTGGATCTGTGCACATTAAAATGTTGTTTCCTTCTAAGACTCCTTGGATGTTTCTTTCTTCACTCGTTTATCTGCTACATTTTTGGTTCCCTGACCCGGCTGAGACAGTGAGATAAGAAAGAAAAGGTTATCTTGCTACCTCTAGGTTCAATCGGTTTGAGCCGGGCTGGTGCTGAATGCAGGGGGGAATACAAGGTGCCACCAGACCAGTTGTTCTGGAAAGTATTCCTTCCTGACTCGCCTCTGCCGCTGGCTTTATCTGATGGACACCTAAGAACCTGCTCTGGGGTCTAGGAAACAACCCATTCAACTCCAGAGGACATCTGAGTGGGGTAAGTGATAACGGGGGTCTGTCTCTGTCTGCAGTTCAGAAAAATCGGTCCTTCCTACGGGGAGAAGGAGAGTGTGATCACCTCTCGAGGGAATCGCCCTAGTACCCTGAGCTGAGCTGAGCTGGGGCAAACCGCGTTAGACTGTTTTCTACGGAGTTGGGAGGCTGTCTATGTGTTGGTCTGTGCTTGATTTATGTGTTTGGCACAAGCAGAGGCTTGTGCAGTGAGCATAGACTCCTGATTAATGCAGTTCCTGGCCAGGCGACCGCGCCCAGGTCGGGGAAAAATGGCGAAAGCGCCATTTTGTTAGGGTGTGGTGAAAGCGCCATCTTGTTAGTTACCCTTCTTGAGACTAGAGCAGCCGGATTCCTGGCTGTCTGCATTCCTTTCCCTCTGTGTTTTCAAAGCCTGGAAGAAAGATATGGGGGGATCAGAGATGAAATGCAGCCCCTTAGAGTGTATGGTAAAGTATTTCAGGAAGGGATTCTCTGCAGATTATGGAGTTTGTATGACTCCATCCTTGTTAAAGAAATATTGTGAGCATGAGTGGCTAGCTTTATTACTGATTGGCCCCGAGAAGGAACATTTGATTATGACTTGGTTAGCCGAGTGCACCAAGTTGTGGTAGCTAAACATCCTGATCAATTCCCTTATATTGATTCCTGACTGGATGTTTGTCATCAGAGACCTAAATGGCTCAGGAGATGCTACGGGGAATACTGTCGCATACTTTTGTCTCGTAGCCCACAGGAAATGCAGCCTAAATTAAAATCATAATTGCCCATTTTAGTACAGGAGCCAGAGACAGAAGAATTCCCCCCCTTTCCCTCCTCCCAGGCAGATTTTTGTGACTTCAGCTAGGTCGGCAGTCTCAGCAGGGAATTCGACTAGTTCTTCCCCGCCCCTCTCAACAGATACTACATTCTCTGACAGTCAGAAGAGCAGTGAGGGAAGCATACAAATGCCAATTTCAGATACAGACCTGCCCAGCACTTCAGAAAGTTCCCTGAGTCCCAGAACTGAAGAATGTCAGTTCCATGTTCGTATACCCTCCCCCCCATACTAGAGCACTGCGACCTCATTTGGGGGCCCCAGCGAGAAGCGCTGAGAGACTATCCTGACCTAAAA
The DNA here is from genome assembly GCA_033557465.1 of Ichthyophis bannanicus. Taxonomy (NCBI): domain Eukaryota; kingdom Metazoa; phylum Chordata; class Amphibia; order Gymnophiona; family Ichthyophiidae; genus Ichthyophis; species Ichthyophis bannanicus. Next base: position 1,459,607,997 of record CM066031.1, read on the forward strand.
CCCCACTGGGCGGCAAACAGTGATGCAGGCCGTCTTGCTCTGAATTGTTATCATCGGGCTCTCCTTGAAGGCTTTAAAAGGGGGGCCAGAAAGCGATTAATGTAGGGAAAATATCTGAGGTATTACAAACCCCTGATGAGAGTCCTGGCCAGTTTTATGAAAGAGTCTACATTCGAAGGAAACTTCAGAAGCTTGAGGGCTTTGCTGGAATGAATATAACCCAGCGGATGGAAGTTGCTATGAAAGTATTTGTGAACAGAGAAATGGACTCCTTCACCGCCGCTTCCCTTTGCGGGGCTCTCTGAACACCCCGAAGAGAGACAATCCGCCTTGTGAAAGTTTCTGAAACCTTTAAACACTGCCGCAGCGCTCTCTTGACGTCCAAACAGCACAAGCTATGATTCAATATGCTCCCCTCCGCCGCACCTAGTGCTGGAAGAGAGACCATTTTAGTTAGGTGAACGTAGAAACCACTTTTGGCAACAAAGACGGAACCAGCCGCCAGGCCACTTTCTGTCTGGAGACAGACAAAAAATGATTCCTGACAGGTCAACACCTGCAACTCTGAAAATCGCCTCGCCGGACAGATGACCATCAAACATACCGTCTTCAAGGCAAAACCCTTAACCTATGCCTGTTGCAAGGGCCCCAATAGCACGCTAGCCAATGCTCCTAAAACCAACTTGAGCTTCCCCGGTGGAATTAATATCCTACAACAGGGCTACAGTCTGGTAACCGCCTGAGAAAGCGTACCACATTGACCTGTGCATGAGAGCCACTCCCTGTCCTTTGCCCCTATAGCAAAACAGAGCTGCTAACTGAACTCTCCAGGACCTGCCTTTACCAAACCCATCCTGCAGAAAACTTAATACCAAGGGAACTGACACTGTTGTTGCACGAGCGTGCCTCCGCGAGCACCCATCCTCAAAGATGCGCCATATATGCACATATGCAAGGAACGTAGACTTTTTTTTTTTTTTTTTTGCGGCAAGGTGGCAAAGACTGCTGTCGAGCAACTCTTTTTCCTTAAGCTTGCCCTTTCAATGGCCACCCCATAAGCAAAAACCGATGCACCTGAGACATTCGAAGGGAACTCTGTAGCAACAGAATCTCCAATGTCGGAAACCTCCATGGATTCCTATCGAGCAACCGTATGAGGCAGGCATACCAAGGGCGCCTCGGCCAGCCCGAGGCCCCCAACCACACGTTTCCCCGAAGTGCTACGATACGCAGAACCACTCGACCTATTAGTGCCCCCGGTGGAAAGACATAGAGAAGACCGGACGACGGCCGCCGTTGAAACAGTGCGCTGATGCCTTCCGACCTCCTTTCGCGTTGTCTGCTGAAGAAGCGACCCGTTTACACAGAGTGAACCGCCGCCATGAGGTCCATTACTGGCTGTCCCCATATGCGACCGATCTGTGCGAACACCTCCGGATGCCACTCCCATTCTCTGGCATCTACTCGGACCTAGCTGAGGAAATCCGCTGTCACAATGTCCTTACCCGCAACATGCGCCACCGAAAACGCTGGCAGCCAAAGCTCTATCCACACACACAGACCCTCTGCCACGGCCTCTATGGCCACACTTCCGCTTCCGCCCTGCCGATTGATGTAGGCCACCGCCGCGGAGTTGTCGGACAGTACTCACACCGCTCGACCTGTCACCGTAGCTTTGAACGCCTGCAACGCCTGGCATATCGCTCGCATTTCCAGTCGGTTGATTGACCACCGGGTCTCCTGTGTACCCCAAGAGCCTTGCGTGAAACGATCTCCGAACATAGCGGAGTTAACAAAGTTTTTGGCCAATCTCCCGGAGGAAAGGTCCATAACCTTTTATTAGAGAGAAGCTGGAAAATTATAATTTTTTTTATACCAACTTTCACCAATTCAAGATGTTCTACAAGGCACACAACCCAACAGAGCGCCACATCTGTTGTACATGCAATGGAACCCTTAAAATATGAGCATACATGAATCTACCGGTTGCCTCGATACAAGCATTGAGTAGTCTATTTGTCTTTTTGGAAACCAGCCAGGTCCTTAAGACCAGGACTGGCTACCCTAGGAAACAGGATACTGGACCTGAAAGAGCTTGGCCTGACCCAGTATGGCATTTCTCATATCCTTATGAACGGAACCTCCCCAAGGTCTCTGCCTTGGAAGTAACAGGCTGTGCCTGGCCCTATGGCCCTGTGGCTAGCTCACACGGAGCAGCGTGGCCTAGTGGTTGAGGCAAGTTGCCAGAGGACCAAGAATTCCAATCGAGACCACCAACCTTGGGCCATAAAAACTGGAATTTCTGGTCCCACAGGTAGTCCTTCTGGCCTTCGTTAAGCAACTTAACCCTCTGCCTCAGGTACCAAAACATAAATTGAGAGCCCTTCAGGGACAAGGGAAATAGAAATACCATAATCGACTGTATGCCACCCTGACCTATAGGCAATCAATATACTCAAATAAATAACTGACTGGGAATATGTGACCATAGCAAACACTGGCAGTGGAGAGACATCAGAGCTGGTGCTGGTTACTAGTCTTCCTTTCTCGCTCTCCCAGTCCTTCTGCCGACATTGAGAAAAGACTGAGAATAGATTGTCCAGTGGGCCGGGGACCTTGCGTCTGGACATCAGAGAGAAAGAGGGGCTAGGATCTGGGAGCAAAGCCCAAAGAGAAAGGTAAACTGGTGACTGTGACACTGTAGCTCCTCCAGACGGCTCACTCCACAGCAGATCCCATGACTGCATCTCCAACCCCATGTAACACCATGAGGACCTCATGCACTTTATTACAATCGACATCCCCCCATTACTGGAGAAATTACCTTAGTCTGATAATTCAGTCTGAGCAAAGAAATGTAGTCTCACTCTGCAAAGAGTGCACCCAAAAATCATGCCTAAGCAATTGTGAGCACATAAAAAATGCACATCTACATATACGGGTGACCCAGCACCTGTCACCCAAACACAGTGCAGTGAGCACGCTTGAAGATAGGCTGAATGCATGGAGCATACACAGAGTACTGACTTTCTCTATGAAACTTTCCAGTGCCCTGGAGCGCTAAGCCCCAGACTGTGCTACCTAGACGTCCTTCTCTTCACCTTCAGCACGGGCCCTTTAACAAGATGGCACAGACGGGTCAGTGCCCCTGCTAAGTGCTTAAAGCCCTGCTCTGACAGTACAGGCTCTAGAAATAGATGAGAATTTCCTGGGAAGGGCATGCTAAGTGGAGCTATGAAACACACAGGCACCCTCCCCCCCCCCCCCCCGGGCTTCCTGCAGTCAGAGAAATAGCAGTGGGATACACCGACAACCTTGCAAGTGGGGATCTTAGAGGTTGCTGCCTGTGTGAACCTGATGAAGAATATGATTTTGTATTTTACCCCCCCCCCCAGGGAAGGGGGCACTGAATACTATATGTGATTCATGAGCAGCGCTGCCATCCGGTGGCCTTTAGGGCACCAGAGCCCAACAAACGATACAGAAGTTAAGAGCTTTAAATCTTGGTCATATAATCTTGATTTGCAGAACACTACAATTGCTTGTTTAGTCACTAACCCCTGAGTGCCCATGAGGTGGCCCTGTGGTTATTTCTTCCCTGACTTCCAGAGAATGATCAATCTGATGGCTGTATACACACGGTCACAGAAAGGCACTATTGAGTGTACCAGCTGCCCTCTGGTGGCCATAGACCGTAGCACAGGCACTTCTTGGTTGACAGTTTAACTGTCATTATTATTATATATATATTTTTTTATATCTACAAACAAAAGAAAGAAACACTAGACCTAAAAATCTAGTAATTCTGCCTGTCGTCTTCCTCATACAGGCAGCTCACTGCAACTCTCGCCATGCGGTCCAAATACCTAGAGAGAAAATGGCCGCCCCTTTGCCAACGAATTTTGGTGCCAAGAACAGCCGCTGCAAAAAGGAGGCCTCAGCAGACCGACAGAGCCCGAAGGCCTTACCTGCAGGGCCAAAAGCCACGCAGCCTGCTCCTAAGGCCTTGAATTCATCCGTTCCTCAAACCGCGCTGCTGCACCTGGCAGCCGCGGCGAGGACCGCTCAGCCAGTTCCACAGAGTAAAAGTAAAATCCCGCAGCAATGTACCATCAAGGGAGAGAGATCCGCACCGGCGAATGCCTGCAGCAAGTGAAAATAACTGACAAGGAGGGAAGGCGAGAGCTGCTACTAATTTAAAGAGCCAGGCTCAAATTTAAAATTACTGTAAATATAAGGAAATTTGCTCCTAACAACCAAAGGGAACTAATCCCTGATTGCCAATTAACCAAAAGTAACTGAATTAAAAGTAAAATTAAAAGTAAAATAAAAGGTAAAAATCAAAAGTAAAATCAGAATATAATTTGTCACACTAAATGCTCCTTATCTGTTCCCCCAAGTGAGCCCAGAAGCTAGGATCACTATGTCCTCCTGCTGCATGGAGACTGGACACACTGGGGGCTGATGGGAGAGACCAGCAGGCTAGATCCAGTGATGTCATGAGTTTTTGACATGCCCAGTCTCCAAGCTGCAGGAGGAGGTTCACTACCCAGAGGTTGTGGACTAAACTGGAGGAACGATAAGGAACAGTCAGTTTCTTTGCAGGGTTAGCAATTGGAAGGGCAGTAATTTCAGCTGACTGTCCTTATCTGAACACGATTAGAGGATGGATCCTGTTACTTGTACTATGTAATATGCCAATCATTAAAACAATATGCCAAGTCTCAGTGCACAGCGCTCTAATGCAAGTGCTGAAAAAATCTTTCATACTCGCTGCAAAAAACGAATGGCATGTAAATTACTGTTATAACCTCACTGCCAAAGGGTAAACTCAAACTACCAAGCCAAAACAAATACCCTTAATACCACCAAAATCCTAATAATCCAAAAGATATTTTACCTAAACCTCAAAAACCTTTCAAATTTCAATAGGGTAAAAATAAGACCTCAGGAAAACTCTTTCCCTACATCTGGCGAACCTAATCACCATAGGGTTAAGTAGTAGATCTTCACATCACGGGTCATACCCTCTCAATTTTGATATCCAATTATCACTAAAACTAATTAACCTAACTAATACCTACATCCGAATAAAGTACTTTTAAGGGATTCTCCATATATTGAAATAGCTTAATAATTTATTCATGTCCACATATTTCACATCTTCAGACTAATGCTGAAATTCTTCAGCAATTAATTTGGTTCCTAAAAGAGAAAGACAAAACACTTTTCAACGAAGGAATAATATACACCACTTAAATAGCATATAGTTACTTATCTGAACGTTTAACAGCAATCGTTTCAGGCAGCTACAATGCTACCATAGAAGTCGCGAATAGCTTCAAACAATGCAGCAAACTTTCGTCTGTATCTTATAAATGCCCAACAAAAGCTTTTGTTTCACCGTGCCAGGCTTCATCAGGGATTCTGATACTAAATTTCTTATACAGCGCTCTAAAGCCTACAGAGCATTATTCGTCACAGTTTTCTTTGGACATCACCAATGCCTCAACGCTTCTGAAGGCGTCTGACGTCCTTTTTTAAAGGGAAAACACATAAGCTGATTCGCTCACACAAATTGATGTAATCGTTCTGCGAAAAATAACTTTATTATCCACACTAAAAACAGAGTAAACCTAATCATACCGTAATCAATAAAACACTAATAAAAAACACAGAAAGAGGAAAAATCAGATGGGAACTTCAAAGCGCTCCCGCTGAATCAAAAAAACAATGTCCATTCAATTTTATCGTTTAATCCATTAGGAACTAAAGTCTGCAAATCATAAATCCATTTCTGTTCTTTTTGAAGAAGGAAACGACCTCTATCACCCTTCCGTATACACGGAAGAACTTGTTCTACAACAGTACAGCAAAGTTCTTCAAAAGTGTGATTCATTGCCACACAATGCTGCACCAGTGGAGTCTCAAGTCTTGCCTTAGTAATACTGTACTTATGCTCTGCTAATCTAGTGCGTAAAGGACGCGTTGTTTTTCCAATATACATCAAAGGACAAGGGCACCACAAAGCATAAACTACAAATGAAGCATTACAGTTTGTATGTTGTTTTAATTTGTAACGTTTGTTTGCAAATTGAGAACATAGCTGATTCGCCATCATATTACAAAAAAGCGTCCACATTTACTATGAATATAACTAGGAGGATCAATCCGTTTAGGAACTGCAGAACACAACTGATCACGTAGATTTCTACCTCTACTATAAGCGATACGTTCTTCACACTTTTGAAGAACTTCACTGTACTGTTGTAGAACAAGTTCTTCCGTGTATACGGAAGGGTGATAGAGGTCGTTTCCTTCTTCAAAAAGAACAGAAATGAATTTATGATTTGCAGACTTTAGTTCCTAATGGATTAAACGATAAAATTGAATGGACATTGTTTTTTTGATTCAGGGGGAGCGCTTTGAAGTTCCCATCTGATTTTTCCTCTTTCTGTGTTTTTTATTAGTGTTTTATTGATTAAGGTATGATTAGGTTTACTCTTTTTTTAGTGTGGATAATAAAGTTATTTTTCGCAGAACAATTACATCAATTTGTGTGAGCGAATCAGCTTATGTGTTTTCCCTTTAAAAATGGAGTGACGTCAGACGCCTTCAGAAGCGTTGAGGCATCGGTGATGTCCAAAGAAAACTGTGACGAATAATGCTCTGTAGGCTTTAGAGAGCTGTATAAGAAATTTAGTATCAGAATCCCTGATGAAGCCTGGCGCGGTGAAACAAAAACTTTTGTTGGGCATTTATAAGATACAGAAGAAAGTTTGCTGCATTGTTTGAAGCTATTCGCGACTTCTATGGTAGCATTGTAGCTGCCTGAAACGATTGCTGTTAAACATTCAGATAAGTAACTATATGCTATTTAAGTGGTGTATATTATTCCTCCGTTGAAAAGTGTTTTGTCTCTCTTTTAGGAAGCAAATTAATTGCTGGAGAATTTCAGCATTAGTCTGATAATGTGAAAGATGTGGACATGAATAAATTATTAAGTTATTTCAATATATGGAGAATCCCTTAAAAGTACTTTTTTCGGATTAGGTATTAGTTAGGTTAATTAGTTTTAGTGATAATTGGATATCAAAATTGAGAGGGTATGACCCATGATGTGAAGATCTACTACTTAACCCTATGGTGATTAGGTTCGCCAGATGTAGGGAAAGAGTTTTCCTGAGGTCTTATTTTTACCCTATTGAAATTTGAAAGGTTTTTGAGGTTTAGGTAAAATATCTTTTGGAATATTAGGATTTTGGTGGTATTAAGGGTATTTGTTTTGGCTTGGTAATGTAAATTACTGTGGCATTAAAAAATGTGCATTGACAGAAAAAAACAGCACACACTGACAGTAATTTATCATTTCTTATAAGTGTAAACCACCTTTCATGATATGGAGGTGGTTTATATTGAACAGACTGAAACTACATTGAACAGGGTATTATGGCTTGGAGATAACTATTTTACAGGGAACATGGGCAATGGGGGGTTAGGTGGCTTCCAAGGCCACAGGGAGTGCCTGTGGGACTAGAAACCTCAGTCCTTCTGACCCAGGGTTGCTGTCTTCTATTGGGATTTGAACCCCTGGCCTTCTAGCCTAAGGTAACTTGCCCCAACCACTAGGCCACTCCTCCCCATCTATGGTAGCTTGTTGCATCAGGAGTAAATGTCTCTTTTTCTGTCACTGCATGAGCAGAGATTGGCTCATGCACAAAAGGGAGATGTCTGTTTAAAAATCCAAGCCTCCCTGAACCCCGTCCCCTTCTCCCATGCCACAAAAATTCCCTGCTGGCCCAGTAGGGCTAGTCAGCCGCCTAGGGTGGCAGACCTCTGTGGGCAGCAAGCCATGTGCTTCTGTACACATAGCCTGCCACTTCTGCCCCCCCCCCTTGTGTTGGAGGGGGGTCAGAAGCGGCAGCCATGTATGCCGAAGCACATAGCCTGCTGTAGGCTGCTGCGCCAAGCCGAGCCATCCTACCGGCCCCATTGATGGGAATTAGTGGCAGTGCAGCTCGGCATGGGAGAAGAAATGGTGTGGCTTGGAAATGGGGGTGGCATGGCTGGGGCTTTTGCCTGGGGCGGCAGAAACCCTTGGGCCGGCCCTGCCCCACCCCAGACCTTCAGACACCCACTCTACCTGACCTCGGGGATATCTAGTCCAAGAAACCATGAGCCAGAGCACCCTTAGCCAGGGCACTCCAGGTCAGGACACCTGTCACAGAAAGACCTCTCGATCAATAACACCTGGACCAAGGAGCCGTCTAATGGTATCCTTCTCTTCCTGCCAACATCTAAGAAAATGGTGGCACCTGACCTCTAGCAGTGCATCAGAATGCCAAATAAGGCAATACTTCCTAATAAGAGAGGCAATCCTATATTTAGCAGACTAACTCCTAGTGGTACATAACAACACACTACTAGGGATCAGGTACTGCCGTTTTCCAGGTCTCTGGATCAGATAAGTGTTATTGGTCCAGGGGTATCCAGCAGCATGGAGTCTCTCTGATCAAGGGCCTACCTGTGCTGGGTGTCTGGCCAGAGGTGCCCTGGACCAGATAGCCTTGGGGGCCATGAGTCCTCTGAGCTGAACTGCTACACTTTATCTCAGGTGAACCTGCTACTCCCACCTACTACTACTACTACTATTTAGGATTCATATAGCGCTATGCACGCAGCGCTGTACAGAGATATATGCAAAAGAGACAGTCCCTGCTCATCAGAGCTTACAATCTAGTCAAGACAACACAACACAGAGCAATAAACAGCATAGAGCAACAGACAGTTCAGGGGAAGACAATTATGGTGACACAGAGCAATAGTTAATTCGGGGCAAAACAAGGTATGGCATTTACAATTTAGGCAAAACCAAGTATGGCATTTACAGTTTTAAGTCATGACAAAGGATGGGGAGTCAGGTCAGAACAGGGATAGAAGTCAGGGTCTCAGGATCTGAAAGCAACAGTAAAGAGGTGGGTTTTCAACCTGGACTTGAAGAGGGCAAGGGAGGGTGCCTGGCATATAGACAGAGGTAGGTTGTTCCAGGCATAAGGTGCAGCAAGGTGAAAGGAGCGAAGTCGGGAGTTAGCAGTGTGAGTGGAGCGTCTAGATAGAAGTAATTTGTTAGAAGAGCAAAGATCCAAGGGGGGGGGGGGTGTAGAGAGAGATGAGAGATGAAAGGTATTGAGGGGCTGTAGAGTGAATGCATTTATAAGCCAGGAGGAGAAGTTTGAATTGGATGTGGAAATGGATAGGGAGCCAGTGAAGCGACTTGAGGAAAGGAGTAATGTGGGCATGGGGAGGCTGGCGGAAGATTAGTCGAGCAGCATAATTTTGAATAGATTGAAGGGGAAAGAGATGGCTCACAGGGAGACCAGCAAGGAGTAGGTTGCAGTAGTCAAGGTGAGAGAAGATTAAGGAGTGGACAAGCATTTTAGTAGTGTGTTCAGAAAGGAAGGGGTGGATTTTGCTAATGCTGTAGAGAAAGAAGCAGCAGGTCTTAGCTATGTGTTGGATATGTGTGAAGGAGAGAGAGGAGTCAAAGATAACTCCCAGGTTGCGGGCCGAGGAAACGGGAAGGATTGTAGAGCCATCCATGGAGATTGAGAAGGGGGAGGGGGGAGAGGAGGGGAGGAATTGGGGGGAAAGACCAGAAGTTCAGTCTTGGCCATGTTCGGCTTCAAGCAGCGGTGAGACATCCAGGCAGCGATGTCGGAAAGGCAGGCAGAGATCTTGGTCTGGATTGCTGGAGAGATATTAGGTGTAGAGAGATAGATTTGGGAGTCATCAGCATAGAGATGGTACTGAAAGCCATGGGAGATAAGCGCACCAAGGGATTGGGTATAGAGAGAGAAAAGGAGTGGACCCAGGCAATGTTCCCTCTAATTTTCTGTTAGCTGTGTGCGCATAAAATATCAGCTGTGTGCAGCTTTTGAAGGAAGGCTAAATTTTTGTGCGCCACATAATGACACTCGGAGTTATATACTTTAAAATTTGACTACATGTCAGAATACACTTTGTACACCACATTTATTTTAATCAAATTAAATGAAAATAGACGATTACTAAATGAAGCGAGAAATTTCTAGTAATTACAATCATAACTTTTAAATTTTAAGACGTCTGTGTTGTTTTCTATCAGAATCAGAGCTGTAATTTTTGTGCCCTCTGTTGTAAAGTATGTGCACTCGCTCGGCGAGGTGTGTGCGCGTGCACATGCGCACAGCTTAGAGGGAACAGTGGACCCAGGACGGATTCCTGGGGTACACCAACGTGAAGCAGGGTGGGAGGAGGAGCCACCAGAGCATACACTAAAGGAGCGATGGGAGAGGTAGGAGGAGAACCAGAAAAGTACAGAACCCTTGAAACCAAATGAGGAGAGGATGGCCAGGAGAAGATTGTGGTCAACTGTGTCAAAGGCAGCTGAGAGGTCAAGAAGGATGAGGACGGAGTAGAGGCCCTTAGATTTAGCAAGGAACAAATCTCTGGAAACTTTTGTAAGAGCCGTTTCAGTGGAGTGTAAGGGACAGAAGCCGAATTTTAGAGGGTCCAGGAGGGCCTGAGAGGTGAGGAAGTCGAGGCAATGGCAGTGGACTGCTTGTTCAAGTAATTTAGATATGAAGGGAAGGAGGGAGATGGGTCGATAGTTGGAAGGACAGGTGGGATCGAGTGAGGGTTTCTTGAGGAGGTGTGACCACGGCATGCTTGAAGTCTGCGGGGACAGTTGCAGTGGAGAGTGAAAGGTTGAGAATAAGAGAGATGGGAGGGATGATGATGGGGGAGATGGGGTTTAGGAGATGGGTGGGGATAGGATCAGAGGAACAGGTGGTGGGTTTGGAGGAAGAAAGAAGGAGTGCGGTTTCCTCTTCAGAGATCGCAGGGAAGGAGGAGAGGGTAGCAGAGGAAGTATGTACGAGGCGGGAGAATTGGGGAGGAGGGGGGAAGTGGGGGAATTGGAGGGTAATCTTGTGGATTTTGTCATGGAAGTAGTCGGCCAGGGTTTGAGCAGACAGGGATGGCGGGACCAGGGGCGGGGGCACCTTGAGGAGAGAACGGAGGGTATTAAAGAGGCGGCGAGGATCGGAGGCAAGAGAGTTGGTCAGGTGGAAGTAGTATTCTTGTTTGGCAAGTGCTATGGCTGATTGGAATGAGCCAAGCATGAATTTGAAGTGTATAAGGTCTTCCAGGGAGTGGGATTTGATCCATGCACGTTCAGCAGAACGGGCACAGGTGCGTAAATAGCGGATTGTGGATGAAAGCCAGGGCTGGGGTGCGGAACGTCTGACGGGACATGGGGTAGGTAGGGCAAGGGTGTCCAGAGCCGAGGATAGTGCAGCATTAAAGGAGGTTACTGCCTCGTCGACGGACTTGGAGGACATAATGGAGGGGAGAGATGGAGAAATGGTGGAGGAGAGAATCTAGGGATCGATAGCATGAAGGTTTCTAAATAGGTCGGAGGAGACAGGACGAGGTTGAGATGGCGGACGCTGAAGATTAAAGCTTAAAAGGTGATGGTCAAATGAGGGAAGGATTGAGTTACGGAATTTCAAGTTAGAGGAATTGGAGAAGAGTATCAGATCAAGGCAGTGGCCGTGCTGGTGGGTGGGGGCAGTGGAACAAAGTTGGAGGTCGAACGAGGAGATGAGAGCGAGGAGTTTTGAGGCATGGGGATTGGAGGAGTTATCGACGTGAATGTTGAAATCGCCAAGAATAAGAGTGGGGGAAGAGGGATCCAGAAAGATGGAAAGCCAGGAGTCGAAGTCGGTGAGGAAGGTAGATATGGATTTGTTAGGTGGGCGAGATAACCGCTACTCTGAGGGGAAGAGGTGTGAAGAGGCAAATGGAGTGGACTTCAAAAGAGAGGAGTGAGAATGAGGCAGTGGGAGGGGTTGGAATTGGCAAGAGGAGGAAAGTAGAAGCCCAACACCACCACTGCGGCCAGTGGAACGAGGTGTATGGGAGAACTGGTAGCCCCCGTGACAGAGAGCAGCAGTTGATGCGGTATCATCTGGGAACAGGCAGGTCTCAGTTAGGGCAAGACTATGTAGAGCGTTAGAGATAAAGAGATCATGGGTAAAAGCAAGTTTATTAGAGACTGTGCATTCCATAAGGCACATGAGAATGGGAGAGTTGAAGGAGAAAGGAAGGAGATATGGATGAGGTTGGACAAGTTGCAGTGGGGATTTCTTTCCAGAGTAAGATAGAGATTTTGAGGGGCCAGGGTAAAGGTGGGTATCTCTGGATAAGTGTGCTTTCTGTGAGGCACCTGAGGGAAGGGAAGTGGAATGAAGGGGGATATTGATGATATTAGACAGGTTAGTGGGGAATGGGGATCTCTTTTTGGAGTGAGACAGAATTGTTTCAGTCTTGAGCTGAAGTAACGATTCTGTGCTAAAGAGGATGTAGGGAACATGCTAAAATTCAGCAGTTTTTTTTTTAACCTAGAGAGCAAGTCCCGATTTTGCGGGTTTGCTAGCGATTTGCATGATAACGACAGTGACTTTAGCACAAGGGTTCTACTGCAGATTTTTCTACGTTCAAACTCTCATTGCGCTGGGAGTAAAATTAACACAAGAAAATAAAAATATAAACCACTATGCTGCAAGATAGCTCAGCTTATTATATTGGTTCCTCAATGACAGAAGATTGGGAATAGGATCACAAAGTAGAAAGGATCCATTATAAAAGATTTGGGATGATAAGCATGTTCCTAGACTGGGTATACTTTCTGCTACGCTAAAAAGGGTAATTTTCAGCCAGTCAATCTAAACACATTACTTTGTTTCAAAGAAACAGGCTTAGTCTGAAAACTGCCCTCCCTACATATTATGAACTATCATACCGATAACATTTCTGATTTCTTTAATCCAAATTTGACAAACCAGCGCAATAGCTGCTGGGAAACTCTCACACCTCTATTTACAACTCGGTTTGCCCAATAAGGGCAGGAACCATTCGACACAGGGTAGTAGGTTGCACTGGGCGTGGTCTGGGGAATGGAACGGGTTGGAGGTGTGGCTTGCTTCTTTTCCTTCTCTGACTGCGCAAGCTGCAGACGACGACCGCCGCTTTCCAGGAAATAACGTCACTAGGTGACGGGGCATGCGCTCTGGCGTCGGTTGGGAGAAGATGGCGGTTTGTGCAGGTGTGTTTAGATGTCTGTATGCCGAGTCTATGAGTGACTTTCTGTTTGCTGGGTTGGGGCGAGGGTAATTGCACCACCAGAGACTGCTAAGTCTTGGCTTTGGAGGGAAAGACGGAGTTACGGCTGGTGAGATCTGACTGTCTCAGTCCTTCCTCTCAGCTGTGGGTGTGCGGCCGGGTGCAGAGCCAGGCCTGCCCGCTGGAGAGGGGGCCACGCAAGAAGAGCGTGTGTAGCTGTGATTTATCCTCCAGCTACACTTTGTCGCGTTCTCTTTGACGTGGCAACACGTTGTGCAGTAGACCCTGGTACAGTCATGACTCTCTGGTCTGATGTGTGCGGAAGATTTCTAGAGCAGGCTGAATTCCCCCCCCCCCCCACTTTTTTCTGTCAAAAGTAATGATTTTCATACTATCAGCCTAATGGAAATTGCTTCCCCCCACCGTCCCTGTTCATTTTAGTTAGGATTAAGAATTGTCGGATGTTAGCATGAGTGTTCTCTGATTCTGCAGCCAGACCTCCTTATTGCTAAATAAAAGTAATATTATGGTTTAGGAAGGCCGTGGCTACTTTGCAGGGCTTGTGAGGGTTTACAATTACTTTTATGCTTAGCCCAGACGTTAAAACAGCTCGTAAATATTTTCTGCTTGAGATGAGTGTGGCATTGGCTTTCCATTTGTTTTTATCGGTTAGATGTACAGGAGTTTGAGAGTGTTAGGTCCGACATGGGGTTAAGCAGCCTGCTTCACTGGGGCATGAGACATAGCTTCTCTTAGTAGTATTCTGTGTCATTGAGCCTGAAAGGGGTGGGAGGCATTATATCAAGACACTTCTATTAACAAAAATGTTCTGCAGCACATTAACCTTCCTATAGTAGGCAGTGTGGACACGGAGAGGCATCATATTGACCAAAGAAAAGCCAGGGATACTGAAAGCTCCCCTCCGAGAGGGAAGAAATGTTTTGTGCAGTGTGGCCTTGCTTTCTGTATCTTTTCTATTCACTTTCACACCTGATGTGTCATACTATTGCTAGAAAAGAAGCATGTGTGCTTACACACGTGCTTAGAAAGGAGCCCCCTATTGGGGTCTCTTACTGCTATGAAATGTTCCCAGCAGAGCTCAGGTGCTCAGTATTAGCTAATAGTGACTTCTGTGTTGCTCCTTATCAGATCTAATTGAGCGTCATACTTTGTGTACTTGGCCCTATGTCAGTAGTTTGGACCAAGGCTTCTCAGACCAGCCTAGCGACCCCACAGCCAGTCAGTTTTCGGGATATACACGGTGAATATCAATAAGATAAATTTTGAATATGCTGGGTTTCCAATGTTTACAAATGTATCTCTTGCATATTCGTTGATGATATCCTGAAAAACTTGGCTGGCTGTGGGGTCCCCAGAATAGGTTTAGGGAGCTCTGGTATAGGCATAACAATTCCCTGTAGCAATTAAAAATGGCAAATTTAGGACTTTTTGTCAAGTACTTGTTCTTGCCTTCTCTCTACAATTTGCTTTGTGTACTCTTGGTCCACGTTGGTTCTGGTGCTATATATGACATCAAACGTTAAATGGTCCAGTCATTCCTCTCAACATATGATTGCTTTCTGAAGTCCAGGGAACATACAAGAAATCTGTTAAAATGATCCCATGTATTGCAAATTGAATTACGTTTCTTAGGGACCCAGGGGAAGTAGGCATTGAACATTAAAATACAGGCTTTTGAAATGTTTACACAGTTCACGTGTGATTGGTATAATTTTTGTTTTAAACTGGGATAGTCTTGTCTCCCAAAGTACTTCTCCTACTACCTAATCTATCAAACATTTAAACAAAATAGTTGACATTTTTAATTCTTTAATGCTTTAGATTGAGACTTTCTCAAAATAGGGTACTGTCAGTAAATTTCCTGGCTTTTAGGCATTATTGCTTCAATAGCAGTCCCTGAGATGCCCTTGTGACTGTCTTTCTTGATGCTTATGACTAAAATTGGATATTGTAACTTGGCCAGTTATGAAGAGACAATTGATTTGTAACACAAATTATACATAATTATACATAGTTATCTCCAAGTTATAATGCCCTGTTCAATGTAATTTCGGTTTGTTCAATGTAAACAGCACTGATGCAGAATAGCGCGGTATATAAGAGAATGTAAATAAATAAAAGAAATAACCTGTTCCTTATCGTTCCTCCAGTTTAGTCCTCTACTTCTGGGTTGTGCACCTCTTCCTGCAGCTAGGAGACTGGGCATGTCAAAGTCGTGACATCACTGGATATAGCCTGCTGGTATCTCCCATCAGCCTCCAGTGTGTCCAGTCTCCTTGCAGCAGGAGGACATAGTGAAGCTAATATGTATCAGATTACTCTACTAGTTTGAGAATTGAACAATAAAAGTTCCCAATCGTTTCAAAACATTCTTTTTGCATTAAAAGATGTTATAATGTAGTCTATCTGGGTCTCAGACTTATCAGAGCTCATGGTATAGACTTTTTTCACCAGACGCTCTAGTTTGCATCAATGACCCACCTAAAAGGTATTTTTTTCTTTAACTTTTTTTATATTCATAGAAAGTTTTGCTATTTCAATAAAAATTCTTGAAAAAGAAGTCAGGCTTATCTTATTTTGAAGTAAAGAATCCCAACGTCAGCCATAGCGCTACTACGTTTCACGAAGGTTGTTTCTTCAGGGGTATTGCACTGACTTTTATTATCCTATATACATTAGGAAACAGAAATAAGATTCTCTCATTAATATCCATATGACTTCATAGTTCACATCGAGGAAAGGCATAAAAGTTATCGACACTTTCAAGTAATATACTCAGTTGACTCACTGTTGAAAAATACCCGCCAGCACGACCAGACTTGGTACGTGAACGCCGCGCATGCGGTATACAACAGGGGTAGGGATTTATTTATATGTTGCTAAAGAGATACGTCCCTTAGAAGATTACTGATCAGGTACATAGGTTCCAATCTATCTGAGAGTTCCTTATCGTTCCTCCAGCTTAGTCCTCAACGTATGGGTAGTGCACCTCCTCCTGCAGCATGAAGACTGGACCAATCAAATTTCAGCTCCACTGGAACCCTTATACCAGGCATCTCTGGAACTCCAGTGTGTCCAGTCTTCATGCAGCAGGAGGACGTTAGTGAGCCTAGCTGGGCTCACTAGTTGTTTAGTTAGTTGTATTTGCTTCCCTAGCTAACCTTTTGAGTATTTATTTTTTGTCCTATTGGGCTTCTTTTTGTTTAAGTAATTTAAGGGTTTCTGTCCCTTTAAATTGTGGGTTTATTCTCAGAGCACTCCATGGTGGGGGGGGGGGGTCCTGAGGAAGGTCCCTCTCCTGTCCAGCCTTTGCCGCTGTTGTTTTTTGTAGCCTGTCTACTTTGAGGTATTAGGATCTCTGCTCCAGGGACCTTCGGAGCAGAGCTCCTGCGGCGGCTGAACAGCAACTTCTCTCCGGAGGGTTGCTGGGTCTGCTTTATTTCTGCCGGTAAGTGCCGACGGCGGTGGGAGTGCAGAGCGGCTGCTGAGCCAAGTTCTGTGCTCTCTCCGACCGTGCTGGGATCCCTCAGTGCTGGTGCGATTTGTTTGGGGGGGCTCCCAGGGTCACGATATTCAGGGGCTACTAGTTGTAGGCGGCAGCGGTGTTTGCTTTCTCTCAAGCCTTTTTCTCGGCGGGGGAAAAAAGCGCGCCAAAGTTGCCTGGCTGCCGCGGCCATTTTTTCTTCACTCGCGGTTTTTTCTTCAGGGTGTCCCGCGGTAAATTTATTTATTTCCTTCATTTCTTTTCAGTATTTAAGTTAATTTCTTTTATTTCCTTTCTTTGCTTCGTTTTATTTTATTTTTCGACCTTTTTCCTCGGGCTGCAGCGGTCCCGCGGCTGGAAGGGGGGGGGGGATTAGGGGTCTCCTCTCCTCTTCCTTTGCATGATGATGATGGTCCCCACGGTTGCTTAATCTGGTTAAAAAAAAAAAAAAAAAAAAAAAAAAAAAAAAAAAAGAAACAAATATATATATTTTTTTTATACCTCAAAGGGGGCCACATATCTCGAAAGCCGCTGCTGCTGATGTTTGCTGGGCGCAGGGAGATACTTGCCTCTCTCCTCTCTTCAGAGGCTTTCGGTTGTCAGCTCAGGCCCAGTTCCCGCATGGTTCTTCTGGGCCAGTGAGCCAGTTTCTCCCTTTTCAGCGTTGCACTGTGTCTGCTAGCTTTCAACAGCGCAAGGGCTCTCATGCCAGGGGGTCTCTTTGTCTCATTTGTGGTTCTCGGCGGGGCGCTGACGCGGAGACCGGCGTGTGCCCACGCTGTGCCTCTCTCTCTCGCAGTATGGAGCAGCGCCTAGAAAGTTCTGTGGCTGCACCGGTGCAGGCCGAGGCCGCAGCAGGGGACTTGGACTCGCCGCTGGAAGGACCCTCGGGTCTTCTTTCTACCAGTTGCTTGGCGTCTGCGGGACAGTCAGACCTCGGCGGAGGCCTGCCCTTAGAGGATTTTTCTCCAGATTTTGTCTTGCTTCTGCACCAGGCGTTCTGCCGTAGGCGCCAGGTTATGGGAGCTTCGCCACTTCCAGCGCAGGGGATGTCTGCCCATCCCGCTTCGGGGGAGCCTCCGTTGCCCGCCGGCAGGGCCCCTAAGCGGACGCGGCTGCACGAACCTTTTCCTTCGGAAGCTGAGTGGCCTGAAGGGGATGACCCAGAGTTAGACCAGGAGATGGATGCAGATGGCTTGGAAGAGGGCGAGCTTCCTGAACCGGAGGATCAGGCTAAGATTATTCGCGTGTTCCGGCGGGAAGAGCTTCCTGCTCTAGTCTCGGAGGCGCTTCAAACTTTGGGTTTGGCCCCTACTGCTCCAGTGGAAGAGGCGGACGGGGCAGATCCCATTATTCAAGCGGTGCGTCAGACTAACGTGGTGTTCCCGATTCACAAAGTTATTGACCAGATGATTCAAGCCGAATGGGACATTCCTGAATCGGGTCTCAAAGGGGTTAAGGTCATGCGCCGGCTTTATCCTCTTTCGGAAGCCGATCTAGAGCGTTTCCGCTCTCCCAAGGTCGACGCGGCCGTGTCGGCGGTGACTAAGAAGACCACCATTCCGGTGGAAGGGAGTGCGGCCTTACGTGAGCCGCAGGACCGGAAAATGGACGGGCTATTGAAGCAATCCTTTGAGGCGGACGCGATTGCGTTACAAGCTTCCGTTTGCGGGGCTTGGGTGGCCCGTGCATGTTTGCGCTGGGTTCAGCGTCTGCAACAATCTCCTTCCTTAGAGACCGACATGCTGACTGAGATCCACCGCTTGGAATCGGGGGCGGCGTACTTAGCGGATGTCCAGTATGATCTCATCAGAGCTCTCTCCAATAGCATGGCATCCGTGGTGGCGTCCCGCAGAGCCCTTTGGTTAAAAAATTGGGCAGCCGATGGGTCTTCCAAATCGCGGTTGGGCAAATTGCCCTTTAAAGGGAGACTGCTCTTTGGTGAGGACTTGGATAAGTTGGTTAAGGACTTGGGAGACTCCAAAGGCGGTCGCCTGCCGGAGGATAGACCCAAGCGGGGTAGGTCGCTTCCGGTATCTCGGGGGCAGTTTCGAGACTTTCGCAGATTCCGCTCACCACGTTATGGGGGTTTCCAGCGTGGCAGATATAGCTCCCGAGCTTCGGTCTTTCGCGGCTTCCGTGGCGCCAGCAGAGGATTCTCGGCGGCTAGTTCTCCAGCCGCCCGCAAGCCCCAATGAAGGGCAGCGGGTCCAGGTGGAGCTGCCTGTGATCGGAGGGCGTCTTCGACGTTTTCTCTCCGCTTGGACCCATATTACTTCCGATCAGTGGGTTTTGGACATCATACGAGACGGGTACGTTCTCGATTTGGCCCGTCCCGTGCTCGATTCCTTTGTAGCATCCCCCTGCCGGGGAGTCCAGAAAACCCTTCAGATCCGGCAAACGCTCGATCGTCTTCTCCGGTTGGGGGCGGTCATTCCCGTACCGCCAGCGGAATATGGTCAGGGAAGGTACTCCATTTATTTCGTGGTGCCAAAGAAGGGTGGCGATCTTCGCCCCATTTTGGATCTCAAAGGAGTGAATCGTTGTCTACGGGTTCCCCACTTTCGGATGGAAACTCTGCGGTCCGTGATAGTCGCGGTCCGCCAGGGCGAGTTTCTCACGTCTCTCGACCTCTCGGAAGCTTATCTCCATATCCCGATTCGAGAGGACCAGCAAAAATATCTCCGCTTTGCACTGCCATGGGGCCATTTCCAGTTTCAGGCGTTGCCCTTTGGTCTTGCGACCGCGCCGCGAGTTTTCACCAAGGTCATGGTGGTGGTGGCGGCGGCCTTGCGCAAAGAGGGAGTGCTCGTCCATCCCTACCTGGACGATTGGTTAATTCGCGGAAAGTCTCGCGCAGAAAGCTTGGCGGCGACAGCAAAAGTCGTGGCGCTCTTGCAGTCTCTCGGTTGGGTGATCAACCCACACAAGAGTCATTTGGTGCCAACGCAGTTTCTCGAATATTTGGGAGTAACGTTCGAAACGGGCGTGGGATTGGTATCTCTGCCCGAACGCAGGATATTAGCTCTTCAATCCCTGGTACGGCGGTTCCGAAAGACTCCGGCTCCGTCGGCCTGGCAATACCTGCAGTTGCTCGGGACGATAGCAGCTTCCCTGGAGGTGGTACCTTGGGCACGCTTTCACATGCGTTCGCTCCAGCGGGCCTTACTCCGTCGCTGGTCCAACCAGTCCGATTCCCTGGGCAAACGTCTACCTTGCCCGTTGGGCGTTCGGAGAGACCTGCGTTGGTGGCTGAATCCATCCTCGCTGCGGATGGGGATGCCGTTGGAGCAGCCGAACTATGTTCCGCTCTTGACGGATGCCTGCCTGTCGGGCTGGGGCGCACACTTCGAGGGTCAGTTCGCTCAAGGTCTCTGGTCCCCGGAGGAGAGAACTTGGTCGATCAATCGCTTGGAACTTCGAGCCGTTCGATTGGCCTTGCAGCACTTCGAGACCCAGATAGCGGCTCGGGCGGTTCGAGTTCTCTCCGACAATGCGGCGACGGTGGCCTACATCAACCGGCAGGGCGGTACCGGAAGCGTCGGCCTGGAAGCGGAGACTCGGACGTTGTTCGAGTGGGTGGAACCCCGACTGCTGGCCATCTCGGCAGCACACATTGCCGGAAAAGACAACGTTACGGCAGACTTTCTCAGCAGAGTTCAGGTGGATCCCGGCGAATGGGAACTTCATCCGCGGGTGTTCGCGCAGCTGGTGCGGCGGTGGGGCCAACCGGTCATGGACTTGATGGCCACGTTCCGCTCAGCGAAGGCTGCTCGATTCTACAGTCGTCGGAGAGAGCCGATGTCCGAAGGTCTGGATGCTCTTTTGCAGATTTGGCCCTCCGCGGGTCTGCTCTACGTGTTCCCTCCGTGGCCTCTGCTGGGGCGCGTGATCCAGCGGATCGAGGCTCACCGAGGTCGGGTGCTGTTGATAGCGCCGGATTGGCCTCGTCGGCCTTGGTATGCCGATCTGATGCGGTTGGTGGACGGTTCTCCGTGGAGGCTTCCCGTGGTTCCAGATCTGTTGTGTCAGGGTCCTCTTCGCATGCCTCAAGTGGGGAGATTCTCTCTTACGGCCTGGCTATTGAAAGGGCTCGGCTAAGAAAACGGGGTTATTCACGGGCGGTCGTGGCGACCCTGTTACAAGCGCGCAAGAGCTCTACTTCGCTGGCCTATGTACGGGTTTGGCGTGTTTTTGAGGACTGGTGTTCTCGACATCAGATCCGAGCGGCTACAGCCTCTATTCCGATGATACTGGATTTTTTGCAGGACGGTTTTGCTAAGGGTTTGGCCGCCAGTTCGTTACGCGTGCAATTGGCGGCTCTGTCCTGTTACCGTGGAAAGGTCCAGGGCGTGGCGTTAGGTGCTCATGCTGACGTCGTGCGTTTCTTGCGGGCTGTTTCTAGGCTGCGTCCGGCCCGTAGAGTCTCTGTACCCTCTTGGGATCTTAATTTGGTGTTGCGAACTCTCAGTGCAGCTCCTTTTGAGCCTCTGTCTCGTAGTTCGGTAAAGGATTTGACTCTCAAAACGGTGTTTCTAGTGGCGATTTGTTCCGCACGCCGTATTTCCGAGCTACAGGCTCTTTCTTGCAGGGAGCCTTTTCTGTCTTTCTCGGCTCAAAAAGTGGTTCTGCGGCCTGTGCCTTCCTTTCTTCCTAAGGTGACGTCTCCTTTCCACTTGAACCAGGTCGTCTCCCTTCCGGTATTTCCGGAGTCGGAAGGGCATGCTTCTGATCGCGGTCTAAGTCGGTTGGACCTCAAGAGGGTTCTCCGACGCTATTTAAAGGTTACCAGCGGTTTTCGTAAATCGGATCACTTGTTTGTGCTGTTTGGCGGTCCTCGCAAAGGTGAAGCGGCAGCGAAGGCTTCTATTGCTCGGTGGATTAAGGAGGCGATTGGTTCAGCTTATCTGTTACACGGTCGAATTCCACCTGTTGGGTTGCGCGCTCATTCTACAAGAGCACAGGCAACGTCCTGGGCGGAGTTCAGTTTGGTTTCGCCGGTGGATATCTGTAAGGCGGCCACGTGGTCTTCTTTGCACACTTTCAGTAGACATTATCGACTTGATGTCTTGGCGGCGAGCGATGCCGGTTTTGGTTCCGCGGTTCTGCGTGCCGGCTGGAAGAATCCCACCCGTTAGGCTGCTTTGATACATCCCATACGTTGAGGACTAAGCTGGAGGAACGATAAGGAAATAGTAATTACACTTACCTGGTAATTGTAGTTCCTTGAGAGACGACAGCTTAGTCCTCCTGCCTCTCCCTGTCTCTTTGTTTTTAGCGCGGCACGCCTTGGGTTCAGAGGTCCGTATTCCCAGGTGAGTGCGTTTCCTTCTACTTTTTTCCTTTCGCTCCAATGTTTTCCTTTTCTTCTCACTGTCTGCTTTGGCTGTGGCAGGGGCGTGACATTCCGTTCCTGTTAGGGGTGGCCTTTGGCTACAATATAAAAAAAAAAAAAAAAAAAAAAAAAAAAAAAAAAAATTGCACAGTTGGGCTCGATTAAAGGTTAGCTACGTGTTTGAGTTTGCTTTGTCAGTAGGTCACTGGAGTTCCAGAGATGCCTGGTATAAGGGTTCCAGTGGAGCTGAAATTTGATTGGTCCAGTCTTCATGCTGCAGGAGGAGGTGCACTACCCATACGTTGAGGACTAAGCTGTCGTCTCTCAAGGAACTACAATTACCAGGTAAGTGTAATTACTATTTTAAACCTCCAGGATAAACTGTTTGAAGCCTAAAAATCCAACGTTGTTCTTTGTAGATTAATGTCATATCCAGTGATTTTCCTCTCATTGCTTTAGATACCCGTTCTAGGCAAAAACATCGAAGCTCCGTAAATTGGTGATTATAGGCTAAGCAATGTTCTACTATTGGCGCCGTCATTGTTTTACAGCGAAGGCGGCTGCGGTGCTCTGCTAATCGCACTTTAAATGCCCTTAAGGTTTTCCCGATGTAGAGTAGAGAACAGGGACATTGAATAGCGTATACCACTTGAGTAGTAGAGCAGTTAGTGGAATGTTGTAGTTCGAACGTTCTTCCTTTCCAACTAAACGAGGATATCGTATGATTTACTTCACATAAGGGGCAATTGCCACATCTTGTATGTCCTCGAAGTGTCAATCATATATTCTTGTAAAGGAGGCACAATAGCAGGACATAATAGATCTTTAAAATTACTCTGTCTGGTCCAAACGCATCGCACATTTTTATTTTTCAAAGACGGAATGCTATGAATGACATTCATATGCTTTTTAACAATACCCATGATGTCATTACTATATGGAGAATAAGGAGTAACTAAATTAATAGTAGTGTCAGAGCAATTCTTTGTCTTTGGAACCAATAAAGTTTCACGATGGTTGTATAAGGCTCTTTTATAGGCCTTATCGATCATCTGAGACGGGTAGCCTCTTTCACAAAAATTTCTTTTCAGTAAACGAGCATGAGCTTTAAATTCTTGTAAATCTGTACAATTCCTCCGATAACGGAGGAATTGAGAGAAAGGTAAACCATTTTTTAACTTTCGGGGATGTAAACTTGTGTAATGAAGGAGGGCATTACGATCGGTGGGCTTCCGAAAGACAGTTGTTATCCACCCAGTTGCTCCTTTGATAACTTGTACATCCAAAAAGGTTAGTTTTTCTTGACTATATACACTAGTAAAACTAATCGTAGGTTCTCTAGTATTAAGCCAGTGAAAAAATTCCAACCACATTTCTAACGTGCTAGACCAAATCAAAAAAATGTCATCAATGTAGCGACACCATAGATGGACATATTGAAAGTAAGCTGATTGATATAACCATTTGTCCTCGAAAGCTCCCATGTAGATGTTTGCTACAGATGGGGCGCAAGTCGCGCCCATTGCAACCCCGATTTTTTGATGGTAGATAAGTTCATTAAACTGAAAATAATTTTGAAACAGAACCATTTGAGTAACCTTATCCAGGAGCGCCAGTTGTAAGGGAGACACATCCGGACGATGTGCACAAGTGATGACGACTCTGCAGGCTCGTCCGGATGTGTCTCCCTAACCTTTTTGGATGTACAAGTTATCAAAGGAGCAACGGGGTGGATAACAACTGTCTTTCGGAAGCCCACCGATCGTAATGCCCTCCTTCATTACACAAGTTTACATCCCCGAAAGTTAAAAAATGGTTTACCTTTCTCTCAATTCCTCCGTTATCGGAGGAATTGTACAGATTTACAAGAATTTAAAGCTCATGCTCGTTTACTGAAAAGAAATTTTTGTGAAAGAGGCTACCCGTCTCAGATGATCGATAAGGCCTATAAAAGAGCCTTATACAACCATCGTGAAACTTTATTGGTTCCAAAGACAAAGAATTGCTCTGACACTACTATTAATTTAGTTACTCCTTATTCTCCATATAGTAATGACATCATGGGTATTGTTAAAAAGCATATGAATGTCATTCATAGCATTCCGTCTTTGAAAAATAAAAATGTGCGATGCGTTTGGACCAGACAGAGTAATTTTAAAGATCTATTATGTCCTGCTATTGTGCCTCCTTTACAAGAATCTATGATTGACACTTCTCGAAGACATACAAGATGTGGCAATTGCCCCTTATGTGAAGTAAATCATACGATATCCTCGTTTAGTTGGAAAGGAAGAACGTTCGAACTACAACATTCCACTAACTGCTCTACTACTCAAGTGGTATACGCTATTCATTGTCCCTGTTCTCTACTCTACATCGGGAAAACCTTAAGGGCATTTAAAGTGCGATTAGCAGAGCACCGCAGCCGCCTTCGCTGTAAAACAATGACGGCGCCAATAGTAGAACATTGCTTAGCCTATAATCACCAATTTACGGAGCTTCGATGTTTTTGCCTAGAACGGGTATCTAAAGCAATGAGAGGAAAATCACTGGATATGACATTAATCTACAAAGAACAACGTTGGATTTTTAGGCTTCAAACAGTTTATCCTGGAGGTTTAAACTCTCAGATAGATTGGAACCTATGTACCTGATCAGTAATCTTCTAAGGGACGTATCTCTTTAGCAACATATAAATAAATCCCTACCCCTGTTGTATACCGCATGCGCGGCGTTCACGTACCAAGTCTGGTCGTGCTGGCGGGTATTTTTCAACAGTGAGTCAACTGAGTATATTACTTGAAAGTGTCGATAACTTTTATGCCTTTCCTCGATGTGAACTATGAAGTCATATGGATATTAATGAGAGAATCTTATTTCTGTTTCCTAATGTATATAGGATAATAAAAGTCAGTGCAATACCCCTGAAGAAACAACCTTCGTGAAACGTAGTAGCGCTATGGCTGACGTTGGGATTCTTTACTTCAAAATAAGATAAGCCTGACTTCTTTTTCAAGAATTTTTATTGAAATAGCAAAACTTTCTATGAATATAAAAAAAGTTAAAGAAAAAAATACCTTTTAGGTGGGTCATTGATGCAAACTAGAGCGTCTGGTGAAAAAAGTCTATACCATGAGCTCTGATAAGTCTGAGACCCAGATAGACTACATTATAACATCTTTTAATGCAAAAAGAATGTTTTGAAACGATTGGGAACTTTTATTGTTCAATTCTCAAACTAGTAGAGTAATCTGATACATATTAGCTTAACGGTGGCATTACTCTATAAGATAATCTGACCACTTTTTGATTGTGGAGGACATAGTGAGCCTAGCTTCTGGGCTCACTTGGGGGGAACAGATAGGAGCATTTAGTGTGACATTCTGATTTTCCTTTTGATTTTTACCTTTCATTTACTTTTAATTTTACTTTTAATTCAGTTACCTTTTGGTTAATTGACAATCGGGTATTAGTTCCCTTTAGTTAGGAGCAAATTTCCTTATTTACAGTAATTTTAAATTTGAGCCTGGTTCTTTAAATTAGTAGCAGTTCTCGCCTTCCCTCCTTGTCAGTGATTTTCACTTGCTGCAGGCATTTGCCGGTGCGGATCTCTCTCCCTGGACTGTACGGGAGAAAGCTCCGGGACCCGTACAGCCACACTGAAGCGGTGTGAGACGGAGCCTCTCCGTTGCTGCGGGATTTTAATTTTACTCTGTGGAACCGGCTGAGCGATCCTCGCTGCGGCTGCCAGGCGCATCAGCGCGGCTTGAGGATCGGAGGAATTCAAGGAGGTAGGAGCAGGCTGTGTGGCTTTTGGCCCTGCAGGTAAGGCCTTCGGGCTCTGTTGGTCTGCTGAGGCCTCATTTTTGCAGCGGCGGCTGTTCTTGGCGCCAAAATTCATTGGCGAAGGGGCGGCCATTTCCTCTCTATGTATTTGGACCACATCGCAAAAGTTGCCTGCGTGAGGAAAACAGGCAGAATAGCTAAATTTTTGGGCCTAGTGTTTGTTTGTTTGTTTCTTTTGTTTGTAGTTTTTTTTTTTGAGGCCAGGGGGTTCCTCAGCATTAAGGGGGACTGTTGTCAATCCTCTTTATAGAATAAATAAGAATAAACTTAAAAACAGGACAGCAGTTTTGGCATTGATCCCTGATACCACATGTTCTTTCCCTCCTAATCATGTCTCTGAGGAGCATCTGTTCAGGCCCAGGATATTAGGCAAATTGCCAGCTTTTAGTTTCAAGGGCAGAGCCCTAACTTGTAGTTTGCAGGAGGGAAAGCCTAGAAGTGTGCCTTTATGTATTCTATAGTGAAAGTTGCCCAAAATTCACAGGGACAGGTTTAGCAAACCTTAGAATGTACAAAAATAGACTGGCAGTTAAACTGCCAACCGGGAAGTGCCCGTGCTACGGTCTATGGCCACCAGAGGGCAGCTGGTACACTCAATAGTGCCTTTCTATGACTGTGCAGGCAGCCATTATCTGCAGATCAGGAAAGAAATCACCACAGAGCCTCGGTGATGTGATGTAAGGTCTGAGAATCCAGTTTATATGACCAAGATTTAAAGCTCTTAATTTCTGTATCATTGGTCGGGCTCTGCTGCCCTAAAGGCCACTGAATGACAGCGCTGCTAATGAATCACATAAAGTATTCAGTGCCCCCATCCCTGGTTGGTGAGTGGTACCATACAATATCATATTACTCATCAGGTTCACACAGGCAACAACCTCTCAGACCTCCATTTGCAAGGTGGTCGGTGTATCCCACTGCTATTTCTCTGACTGCAGGGAGGCCTGGTGAGGTGCTTGTGGGTTTCATAGCAACACTTAGCAGGCCCTTCCCAAGAAATTCTCATCTATTACTAGAGCAGGGTTTCATTTCATTTCTCTGGTTGCGGTTAATGCACAGCGTCAGGGGCTGTGTTCGAAAGCTTGGGTCCCATGGACTTCGGTGGGATTTCAAAAAGAAAGAAAAAGAAACTCGCTTTAGTGAGAGATAGCCTTGTTCATTTTTAGCTAACACTGTTGATTTTACTTTTGATTTTTACCTTTTGTGCCTGGATCCCAAGGATGGGACATTGTTTGTTTGCTTCCCGGGGTACTTTCTATTTTGCTCTTCTGCTCCCTGGCAGATGCAGTAGGCTGGCAGGGGGTGGGCAACGCCTCCTGCAATGCAGAATCTCCCAGGATAAGGGGGGGAAGGACCACTGGGTGCAGCGGGGGCTGGTAGCTTCTTGCAAAGCTATAGTAGCAGTTTGGGTAATTTTAGCGGATCTGCTTTGATTTCATTGAAGTTGGCGGAAACTTGTTTTTTGGAGTCCTATCTTGGGGGAAAAAAAAAAAAGGGCATAGCTATGTTGATTTACCAGAATCTCCTTCCGCTATCCATAGAAGGTCCTATACAGCGTTAAAGTCGCTTTATATGGTAGGATAATATTTTGGCTTAGCTGCTGTGATATAGCGCTATGTTCCGCTGTAAACATATTCAAGTCAAAAGGAATTATGGTGATAACTCTCTTGGACAGTTGTAACAGGTGCTTGGGTGAGCGCCATGGCCAGTCCACAGATGTGGAATGCTCTGCCATAAGCATTATGTCATGGGAAGATTTTTATAGTTGTGTGGTTTCTTCATGGAAAATGTTCCCGTTTAGTTTGACTTTGCCAAATTATAAGATTTTACGGTAGATTTGTAATGTCTTAATTTTGGCTATATGGAGTTTAATTTTACATATGGAAAAGGTAACTCAGCGGAGAGGGATTGCGAAATAGAACTCTGGCCTTTGGAGCTATCTATGCTCCCATTCCATTTATCAGAGGTTCTCCAGTACGGAGAGTCTCTGCTAGTGTTTAGTGAATGCCTTAATGGGGGGCCAGAACAGCTAGGCTAGTTCTCTAGCAGCAATGGCAGCTGCTCAGACTCTAGTAGGCATACTTCATATGCTGGGCTTAAGGGATGGCTTCTGCGCTGATCGGCATCAGCCAAGGTGACTGCCTGTTTAGACTGTGAATGTGGAGTCAGCCTGGAGGAGGGGCCTTGCGTTCTCTGGACAATGCCCTGCATACACTGAATCCCTTCAATTTGATCAGCTGCTGGCAGGACACAAGGCACGCTCGCATGCTTTTTTTTGCTTCAGTGGTCTAAAAGTGGAGTCTTTACCAGGTGGTATAATGGGAACTTGTCTGCAGTTTCTCGGCTTCTTTATTGCTGACTCAATTGCCACTGCAGAATGAGAGCTGTATTTCATATCACCAGGTGCTAGTTGAACTTAAAATATAAAGTCCATCTTTGTGCAGTCAGACAGAATGGGGCGTTACTCTAGCAGGACGGCCGTGGATTAGTATGCCTGTGTTTGGGAGTTCTTTCTACTTCATATTGTTGGCACGGAAAGAGCGTCTCTTAACATATGCTGAAGGCATTTTTGGTTTAGAGGTGTCTTTGTAAAAAAAAATAAAAAATAAATAAATAAATAAATAATAAAAATAAATAAATAAAGAAGGAAGGAAAATAAAGAAAGTATTCAGCTGTCCTGAATTCGCCTGTTCTTGATTGACATTTTGAGGCTAAGCAGGGGCACGCCTGGGTACC
The DNA here is from genome assembly GCA_033557465.1 of Ichthyophis bannanicus. Taxonomy (NCBI): domain Eukaryota; kingdom Metazoa; phylum Chordata; class Amphibia; order Gymnophiona; family Ichthyophiidae; genus Ichthyophis; species Ichthyophis bannanicus. The sequence continues at coordinate 1,459,636,583 of CM066031.1, forward strand.
ACGTGGCTGGGTGCACACATTGCACTTCCAGGGTGTGCGGACTCACTGTATGGAACAGAGCCCTAGCAATCTTCTTTATCGCAAGATGAGAAAGTAGATGGTTCACTGAAGCGATCGTTGGGGGCATTGCTCTGGCCTTACAAGCTCCCATTTTTGGAGCCTGGGGAGGCGAGAGCATGCTTCCGCTGGTCGCAGTGTTACGGCAGTCTACTCGCCTGGAACAGGAAAGGATCAGGGAGTTGAATCGACTACAGCCTGATTTGCTTTATGGGGCAAATGTGCATTATGGCTTGATTCAAGCGCTAGCTTATATTATTGGCTTCCTTGGGGTTCACCCAGAGGTCTCTCTGGTGGAGGAATGGGGCAGCTGATGGTTCGTCCCAGTCGAGTGTCAGTAAGCTCCCATTAAGTCTGTCTTGTCCTTTCCCCGTGGGCTCTCATAGGGCAGCTAGTTGGCGTATTGGGGCTTTCGGAGAAAGGTGCTCTTGGTAGCGCCCGGTTGGGCGAGATGGCCGTACTAGGCTTTTCTCATTCATCTCCTCGACAGGCTTTTCCTAGAAGTTGTCGGTAGCGGACGTTCTGCTGCGGCTAGGTCTGTGACGAATGTCTTAGGTGGATCTGTGCCTGCCTACGGTTTGGCCTTTGTATGGGCGGGGCCCAAGTAGAAGGGTTATTCTGCGGCAGTCTGCGGCAGTCTTCGCCGCCTTGTTGAGAGCAAGGAGGCAGGCTGCTTCTGCTACGTAGGTCCATGCTTAGCGCCTTTTGGAAGGCTGCTGTTCACGGCGGCAAGTCCGAGCGACAAAGGTGTCTGTATCCTTGGTCTGAGTTCTCTGCAGGACAGTGTCTGAAGGAACTAGTGGCCAGTTCCTTAGAGGATCCAGCGGGCGACTGTTTCCGGCTGTAGGAGTCTGTGAAGGGAATAGCGCTAGGTGTTTGGATCGATGTGTAGCGTTTCCTTAAGTTGGGATCCGACTGCGCTACTCAAGGAGAGTTCGGGTGCTGCCGGGGGATCCCGATTGGGCCTTAGAGGCGTTAGCTAAAGAGTCCTTTGATTCTTTACTCCAGGCGTCGGTAAAGGATTTGCTGTTATAGACAGTGGCTTTGATAGCTCGTTGTTCGGTGCGACGAGTTTCGGAGTTTCAGGCGTTGTCATCTAATGAGCCGTTTTCATCTAATGAGCCTTTCTGGATAGAGGGTGGTGTTTGCGAGCAGTCCTGTCGTCCTTCCAAAAGGTTGTTTTCTGATTTTTCTCCTGAGCCTATTGGTTTCTCTTCCAGTTCTCGGTTTTTCTGGAAGGGGAGGTTTTTATTCGTAGTTTACACCGATAGGAAACATTACATGCAGGGTGCGATGTTCCTTTCTTTGTTTTTGTGTGCTGGTTGGAGGTCCCCACAAAGGGGAAGCAGCAGCGAAGGCGGCCATTTCGCACTGAGTTAAGGCGGTGGTTGCCTCAGCTTTCTGCTGGCGAGGTTGTATGATTCCGGGGGGCTTTCTGACTCTTGCTACCAGGGCACAAGCGGCTTCATGGGTGAATCACCGTGTCATTCCACCAGGAGGGATTTGTAGAGCAGCTTCCAGGTCGTCTCTTCATTTCCTCAGTAACCACTACTGCCTAAATGTTTTGGCTGTAAAGGAAGCCTGTTCCGGGTCGGCAGTGTGGTGAGTTGGCTTGATAGGTCCCTCCCAATGATTACTGCTCTGTTACATCCCAGAAGTAGAGGACTAAACTGGAGGAACGATAAGGAAATAGAAATTACACTTACCTGGTAATTGTCGTTCCTTGAGTTACGACAGTTTAGTCCTCATTCCCGCCCAGGAGTGTGATTTCTTCAGAGTTTATTTTCAGGCGGAGTGAAGCATCAATCTCAAGGAGTAGACAGATCCTTTCAGTTTCTAGATCGCAGTGAGTATCCCTCTCTGTTCTTTCTTTCTTTTCTCTTATTTAAACGAGGTGATGGTATAGGATACGTGTTTGCATAGGGGGGACATGAATGTAAGGTAAAAAAAAAAAAAAAAAGAGAGAAAAGAAAATATAAGACGGATACGGTTTAAAAGGCTCCTCCGGTTGAAGAATGGGGAGTTATTTAAAGTTATGGTGTAGTTACTTATTTGTTGTTCCTTTGAGTTTGCTTTGTCAATAGTACACTGGAGGCTGATGGGAGATACCAGCAGGCTATATCCAGTGATGTCACGACTTTGACATGCCCAGTCTCCTAGCTGCAGGAAGAGGTGCACAACCCAGAAGTAGAGGACTAAACTGTCGTAACTCAAGGAACGACAATTACCAGGTAAGTGTAATTTCTATTTGTGTTGTGAAGGGATGCTAACAGTTGGCAAAATGGCTGAAGTTTGTGTAAAGTTGCTGTGTAGTAGCAAAACGATTCTAAACAATTATAGCAGACTTGACTGCTGTTCTGGAGGAACTGACAGAGAATGAGCCTATATTGTTTCAGTTTCCATTCTGCTATACTGCTGCAGAAAGTGAAAGTAAAACCAGTTGATTTAGCAGAAGTACAGTGTGTTATCTTTACTTCTCCCTAGAACATATACGGAAGTGAAGTTGAATCAAAAGGTAATTTTGTAATTCAGTTTTTACAGTAACTTTCCACTTTTTATAATTTCAATTAATCCCATTTCTAGTATAGCTGACTAAAGTGATGTAGAGCCAGTTAAATATTATATAAAAATAAAACAAATATTGAAAACTCTATAAAACCATAACTTTTCTTGTTGCAAAATCATTAACATAGTAAATGATGGCAGATAAAGACCAGTATGGTCCATCTAGTTGTCCAGTAAGATGGCAAGAGTAGGTGCACCTGCTGCTCTGTGCAGGTCATCCATCCCTCCCCCCATGTCTTTGTTTAGGGGTGAACCCACCTCTCTGTGTAGAACACCCCTGTTGAGAAATTAGATAGTCTATTTTGATTTTATCATGTTGCTGTAAAGGGATCCACTGTGTCTTTCCCGTGCCATTAAGAAACAACATAAGATCTCCAGGAACAAGCAGGAAGTTAGTCCTCACATATGGGTGACATCAGTGCCGACAGAGCCCGCACGGAGCATTTCCCCAGCTTTCAAAGAAAGCCTTTGGGAACGCTACCACGCATGCATGGTCCCCTTACTGCCCAAGGGTGCCATCTTGCCCAGTCTCTTTTTCTTCCGCAAAGCCGAATGGATGCATGTCCCGTGTCCTCAGAAAAATTCCTTAAAAATTATTCTCTTAGTGAGGTTTTTGTGTACTGGTTCTTCTTCCCGCCTCGAGCCAGCGCTGTTCTCGGCTCCTTTCTCTTTTTTTCATCAAGGCTCGGCTTGCCTCGCCAGCGTTCGCAACCTCTTTTGCTCGGAGGTTGTTGACTCCGTCTCGAGTATGATTCACCATGTCTCCCTGTGGCTTTAAAAAGTGATTGTTGCAGTCAAATTATGTATTTCACAGACACCCACGACTGCTACTTGCACTGCCTTGGATCGGACCACGACAGTACCTCCTGTGACCTTTGTCAGGCCATGACCCCTCGGACCAACAAGAAATGGTCGGAGTTGCAGGAGATGATGTTCTTGCAGTTTGGCTGTGCCCCGGCTTCTCTGACATTGAGCCTGAAGCTGAGCACCTCCTGTGAGGCACCGGCATTTTCGGAGTCCCGTGGCGGTGGCTCCTCTGGAAAGACGCCAGACCCTAGGAAGAAAAAGAAAAAAATCCTCAAAGCCAGTCGAGGTTCCACCAAGGAAACCAGGCAAGGTCCTGCTGTGGGACTCAGGTGACTCAGAGTAGTGCCCTCCTAAGGTTTCTAGGAAGGAGTCCTCAGCTGGCAGTGATCGTGCAAGGCTTCCTGAGGCCATGGTCCTTGGAGGACATGTTCTCCAGAACGCCGTGCCGAAAGCTGCAGAGCCTTCTGGCATTGAGGCCAGAATGGCGGTCCTGGAACAGAGTATCTCTGCTATCCTGACCATGCAGCAGGTGATGATGTTGGGTTCATCCTCAATGCTCTCTGAGTCAGACTGGGAGACTGATGTCAAGGCCTCCCCCGAGACCTCTCAACATGAAGACATCCCCTCGGAGCTGTCTCTCCCAGAGCTCCCACGCCATTCCCCACCCGAGGATGTGGCATTCCATGACTTTGTCCGGGACATAGCCTGAAACCTTTTGGTCTCCACAGAGTCCGAGGAGAGCCCACACACCGAAGAGCTGGAGATCCTCCAGTATGAATCTCCCCCGAAGGAAGCTCTATCAGTCCCAGTGCAACCCATCCTCCAACAACTGCGCCTACAAATGTGGGAGATCCCCTCGATACCAGTGGTCAGCAGACACCTTGATGCCATTTTACCGCATCAAGAGGAACCCAGGGTTCCAGAAGGCCCAACTTCCCCACAATTCCATGGTGGTGGAGTCCTCGGTGCAAAAGCTCAAGAGCCCGAAGACCTATTCTGTACCCCCAGGTAGAGAGGCCTGGGCCCTCGATGCCCTGGGGCATAAGTGTTTCCAAGGATCCATGCTGGGCTGCCGGATATGAGCTCTACAAGGGATGCATCCTAAGAGCCTCATTCAGGAGCTCGCTGGCTTCCTAGCAGGGCTCACCAGGCAACCCCTGCAACAGTTCCTAACTTGGTAGTCACCATCTGGTACTGTTCCAAGTTCCTGTCCCTAGCTACCTACGATGGGTTTGAGGCTGTAGCCCAGGTAGCAGTGCTCAGTGCCAGGCCTGGCTTTGGGCCTCGAGCAATGGGTTCAGTAAAAACTGCTGGATGTACCCTGCACCAGGGAGAATCTATTTGGAAAACCTATGGCTGACAAGGCAGCTGAAATTGAGGCCAAGGTGGTGACTAGGCAGAGACTGTCAAAGAAAACCTATCCTTCCTTGTAAGAATGCCTTGAGGAAAAGGCCAACATTCTTGAGGAAGAAGGGCCCTTTCCATCAGAGTCACCACTACTAGGTCTTTCCCAGCCAGCAGCACCATGGACACAGACCCAGGAAGCCAAAGGCTCCCAAGCCACAGACACCAGCTCCGGTTCAACTAGGCGGGAGCTTTTGACTCCCAGGGTGGGGCCTCCCTCCCCCTGGGAGACTCTCACCAGCCCACAGGGGGCCACTTGGGGACTCTTTGCTCACACACCTTGTTTAAACGTTCCATGTAACGCATGTATGTTAAAATGCAAGTTTGAGTTCTGTGTAAACCGCCTTGATTTGGGAAAGGCGGTATATAAGCGTGCACAAATAAAAAATAAAATAAAATAAGGTGGCCCGAGGTCACTTTGGACCAGTGGGCACTCCGGGTGGTGAAGGAGAGTTACCACCTCTGGGGCACTTTCCAGGAGAGCCAGTGTGACCTCTTCTTCACCAGGCCCTCTTGCTCTCAGAGCTAGCCTGTCTACTAAGGGACAGGTTGGTAGAGCCTGTTTCCCAGCACCTCTGGGGCAAGGGCTTCTACTCTAGGTATTTTCTTGTCCCCAAGAGAACTGGGGGTCTCAGGCCCATCCTGGATCTCCGAGACCTAAACAAGTTCCTGGTAAGGGAGAAGTTCAAAATGCTCTCTTTTGGGACACTGCTGCCCTATCTCCACCGGGGAGACTGGCTTTGCTCCTTGGATCTAAAGGATGCCTTCACCCACATCCTGGTCCACCCATTTCACCGACAATACCTAAGATTCATGGTAGGGGGAGGCCATTACCAATACAGGGTACTTCCCTTTGGCCTGGCCTCCTCACCAAGAGTGTTCACAAAGTATCTAGCACTGGTAGCCGCCCATCTGCACCTACAAGGGGTGTTTGTCTTCCTCTGCCTGGGTGACTGGCTTATCAAGGGTGGCACAGTCGCAGAGGCAAGTCAGGGCATAGAACGTACCATCCTCCAGCACCTAGGGTTCGTCATCAACTACCCCAAATCGCATCTCTCTCCAGTGAAAGATCTAGAGTTCATCGGTGCACAGCTGGATACGGTGTGGGCCAGAGCCCTCCTTCCTCAGGACAGGGCAGAACGCCTCAAACAGGGGAAGTCCAGCACTGTACAATGGTGGCGGCTTGCCTTCTCCTCTGCCTGTTGTGACACATGGCCTACACGGTCCATGTTGCACCCCTAGCCCGTCTCCAGGTGTGGACAGCCCAGTGGTGCCTGCATTTTCAGTGGACCCAGGCCATGGGCAGAGACAGGGACAGTGTCAGTCTCCCACCAGCTGGCAAGATCCCTCGACTGGTGGCAGAACCAGGGCCTCCTTCAGGCAGGGATGCCCTTACAGGCACCCCCACCGCAGTGTACCCTGACCACAGATGCCTCTCTCCAGGGTGGGGGAGCCCACTGCAGAGTTCACCGTATTTGGGGTTGCTGGTCTTGGGAGGAGTCTCTTCTGTAGATTAACCTCCTGGAACTCTGGGCAGTAGCTCTCGCCCGATGTGTGTTCCTCTCCCTCCTGCAGAACAGACCTGTGCTGGTCCAGACGGGCAACCAGGTTGCAGTGTTCTATATAAACAAGCTGTGGGGCCCTGGTTCATACTCCCTCTGCCAGGAGGCGGTAGCCCACCTTGGCTTTGCAGTGCGCAACGGCATGCTCCTGCGAGCGGCCTACCTCCCAGGCCAGGACACTCAGCAGAGTCCTCCACCCTCACGAGTGGTATCTTAACCCTGCAGTGGTGAAGCAGCTCTTACGCCTTTGGAGCTGGCCCGAGATGGACCTCTCCTGACAACGTGCAGCTGGCTTGCTTCTGCTCCAGGCAGCTGCACCCACTGAGGGTAGTGGCAGATGTGTTCCTGATCTCATGGTCAAAGGGTCTGCTGTATGCATCCCACCGACTCCCCTAATCGCCAAGACTCTGTTCAAAATCAAGAACGAGAGGGCTTCGGTGATGCTGATGGAACCAGGGTTGCCTGGGCCACCTGGGGGCTTGCTACTGCTCTCGCTGGTGGCGACACTCCCAGTACCCTTGGGCTGAGCCCTGGACCTCTTGATGCAGGAGGAGGGCTCCCTTCTGCACCCCAGTGTGGGGTCATTGACTCTAAAGGCCTGGCTGCTGAGAGGGTAGCCTTGGCCCTGCTCAACCTACCGCAAGAGGTTGAGGAAATCTGCTAGCCTCCAGGGTACCTTCAAATGGCTCAGGTTTGTTCTGTGGTGCGCAGGTGATAAGGAGAACCCATTCTCCTGCCATGTTCGGCTGGTGCTCCCAGTACCTAGTGCATCTCTCATGCACAGGGCTGAAATCTAACTCAGTCTGGGTGCATCTGAGCACCATAGCTGCTCGCCACCACCCAGTGTGGGGAAAGCCCTTATCTAGCCTGCCCTTGGTTTCCCATATCCTACGGGGCCTTCTGCTTTCCAAGCCCCCTGTCCGCCCTCTGGCAGCAGAATGGGACCTTTTGCATAGTGCTCTCTCAGCTCACTAGGTCACCGTTCGAGCCACTGGCCACCTTTAGATACCTATCCTGGAAAGTGGCATTCCTGGTGGCCCTGACTTTAGCTCACAGAGTCAGCGAGCTTCAGGCGCTGGTGGTGGGGGCCCCCCCCATGCATCAGGTTCTTCAGTGCTCCACACTCACCCTAAGTTCCTCCCGAAGTTGGTATCCCCGTTTCACCTCAATCAGGAGGTGGTGCTCCTTACCTTCTACCCTTGGCCTCATGCTGGCAGGGAGGAGCTCATGCTTCACACACTGGACTGTAAGCAGGCCCTGTCCTCTATCTGCAGCGAACCCAGGGCCACCGCAAGGCATCTCGGCTTGTCATGTCCTATGACCTCAGCAGACTAGGGCTCCCTGTAACCAAGTATACCCTATCCTTTCGGGTGGTGGACTGCATTGTCCTTGCCTATGAGCAGATGGGCCTCTCCCTGCAGCACCAGATCACAGCGCATCGTGTGAGGGTGATGGCCACGTCTGTAGCCCACCTCTGTTCTGTGCCAGTGACAGAAATTTGCAGAGCTTCCATTTGGTCATCCATTCACACATTCGCAGCACATTATTGCCTGGAAAGCGAATCCCATAGGGACAGTGCCTTTGGTCAGGCAGTGCTGCGTAATATTCTTGGAGTGTAGGCAACTCTTGACCTCCGACCCTCTGTGTTCAGGTTACCGGAGTGATAGTGTTGCTGGACACTAGGGTCTTGCAGGGACTCGCCTTCTGTATCTCATGGCCACCCGATCGGTTGCCATTGGTACTGTCGCGGTTCAATCCTTGGTGTCCTGGAGATAGGAAGTCCCTTATGTGAGGACTGACTTTCTGCTTGTTCCTGGAGAAAGTGTAGTTATTCATCTGTAAAAGGTGTTCTTCGGGAATAGCAGGAATCGATCCTCACAATGCTCCCTCCTCCCCTTGGAGTTGCTGTCTTTTTTTTGTTTTTTGCCCGATTGCCGTCTTATCTGTCATTTGACTGAGCAAGATGGCACCCTTGTGTAGGCAGGGGACCACGCATGCGTGGTAGCATTCCCAAAGGCTCCTCGTGGGCTCTGGCACTAACGTTGCCCATATGTGAGGAGGGATTCCTGCTGCTCCCGGAGAACACCTGTTACAGGTGAGTAACTGTGCTTTTTCATACTGCAGAAATACCAATACAAACTTGGATAACATGTTTTCAAGCTCCCCAGCCAAGGAATACACATGCAAATCTTAATACCTGTGTTGGGTTTTTTTTTAAAGTTAGAAAATGCTTTAAAACGAGTAACTAATTACTGTTTTCCAAACTGTTGCTGTAAGAACTGAGTATCAATGAGCTAACACTATTTTTGTTATGCATGAAACAAACCTCAAAGGTTGGGTGTTTTTTTTGTTTCTCTTCAAGAATAGCTTTCATGAACTTTTCTCCATATAGCTTGTCCTCCGAAGAACAAATATGACACTGAAATCCCTGGACATTACATTTAAAACTCTCTCTCCTTCATCTGAGTTAACTAGAGCTTGATGCTTATATGGCACAACAGCAAGATAAGCAAATGCAAATTGAAGTACAAATTAGTCCCTTTTATTGAGCTCCACTAAAGTGTAAAACTGTCAAACAAGTTAGCTTTTGCAGCATGCACACAGAGTCTCATGGGCCAGCAAACACTGATATCCCCAAGCAAGTGTCCCTTCTCTATACCATTCTACTTAAGTTTTCATTTCCTGAGAAAAGAAATGTGGAGGTGAGGAAGAGTGTGATGACTTTGCCCACTCCCTGCTCTACTGTTATTGATCAAAATTACTAAATTCACCATACAAGACCCCCTCTATAGAAAACTTATGTCTGTTTTCATATTCATTTTTGTCGGAGCAAGCCGGAGGAGGGCTGGTACTGAATAGCCAGCCCACACCTGACGGCAGGCTCCTTTTATTCAAATAGCCCTTAATGAGTTGGCTTCTGATTCCTCTATAATAATTCGTAAGGCAGATAAAGAGGGAGCTTTAGTATTACAGACTTCGGAAAATTACTTGTCACTTTGTTCTCATCTTAGTGATCGTCATATTTATAGAATCCTGGAAAATGACCCCACATCTGAGCTGATGGGAGAAATAAAATCATTTGGTAGAGACAGCTTGGGATAACGGTTGGATTACTCGAAATGAACATAATTTTTTAATCAAACCATACCCCAAAATTCCGATTATGTACATGGTCCCAAAAATCCATAAGTCCTTATCCTCCCCTCTGGGCAGACCAATAGTGTCTTGTAGAGATTGTGTTAGAACCACTATCTATTTTTTGTGACGTGTTTCTAAAACAGGAAGCCTGTGAAGTTTCATCATTTATAAAGGATTCCACACATTTTTTACAAGCATTGTCTGGGGTCACGATATCCCCCGAGGTTTTTTTTTAGTAACTCTGGACGTGGTGGCATTGTACACTAACATTGATCAGGAAGAAGCAATGAGCTTATTGAGCGAATTATTTCATCATACCCTGGCTCGGCTTCCTCGATCTTTTTTACTGCAATTGGTTGGTTCGGTCTTGACCAGGAATTATTTTCTGTCAGAAGGGATTTTTTACCAGCAGATTTCTGGCATTGCGATGGGGGCTACTGTAGCACCTTCCTTAGCTAAATTATATATGGTGGATATGGAAGAGAAATTGAACGATCCCCACATTTCGCTAATGTCCTTCTTTGGAAGAGGTTTTTAGACAATATATTTTTTATCTGGAGGTCTGATTTTAACATCACTCCAAGAATTTATTGTTTGGCTAAATTCATTGAAAAGGAACATACAATTCACTGAACACATAGACTCTGAGTATTGAATTTCTGGATATGTTGGTTTACGTCAAAGCGAGTAAGCTATCTACCACCTTATTTCGAAAGCCAGTTCAACGTAACAGTCTGTTCCTTATCGTTCCTCCAGTTTAGTCCTCTACCTCTGGGTTGTGCACCTCTTCCTGCAGCTTGGAGACTGGGCATGTCAAAGTCGTGACATCACTGGGTATAGCCTGCTGGTATCTCCCATCAGCCTCCAGTGTGTCCAGTCTCCTTGCAGCAGGAGGACATAGTGAGCCTAGCTTCTGGGCTCACTTGGGGGGAACAGATAAGGAGCATTTAGTGTGACAAATTCTATTCTGATTTTACTTTTGATTTTTACATTTAATTCAGTTACCTTTGGCTAATTGGCAATCAGGGATTAGTTCCCTTTAGTTAGGAGCAAATTTCCTTATTTACTGTAATTTTAAGTTTGAGCCTGGCTCTTTAAATTAGTAGCAGCTCTAGCCTTCCCTCCTTGTCAGTTATTTTCACTTGCTACAGGCATTTGCCGGTGCGGATCTCTCTCCCTTGACTGTATGGGAGAGCTCCGGGACCCGTACAGCCACACTGAAGCTGTGTGAGACGGAGCCTCTCCGTTGCTGTGGGATTTAAATTTTACTCTGTGGAACCGGCTGAGCGATCCTCGCCGCGGCTGCCAGGCGCATCAGCGCGGCTTGAGGATCGGAGGAATTCAAAGTGGTAGGAGCAGGCTGTGTGGCTTTCTGCCCTGCAGGTAAGGCCTTCGGGCTCTGTCAGTCTACTGAGGCCTCATTTTTGCAGCGGCGGCTGTTCTTGGTGCCAAACTTTATTGGCGAAGGGGCGGCCATTTCCTCTCTAGATATTTGGACCACATGGCAAGAGTTGCAGTGAGCTGCCTGTGTGAGGAAAACAGGCAGAATAGCTAGATTTTTGGGCCTAGTGTTTTTTTCTTTCTTTTGTTTGTAGGTTTTGTGTGGTTTTTTTTTTTTTTTTTTGAGGCTCGGGGGGTTCCTCAGCCTTATGGGGGACTGTTGTCAATCCTCTTTATAAAATAAATAAGAATAAGCTTAAAAATAGGACAGCAGTTTTGGCATTGATCCCTGATAGTTAATTTTGACTATCCAAGTTGAGCTACCTGTTATCTGTATTTTTACGGTTAACCCACTGTAAAACATAAATGTTCCATGTAAACCGCACTGATGTTGAAGAGCGCGGTATATAAGAGAAATAAATACCACATGTTCTTTCCCTCCTAATCATGTCTCTGAGGAGCATCTGTTAAGGATATTAGGCAATTTGCCAGCTTTTTAGGCTCAAGGGCAGTGCCCTAACTTGTAGTTGGAAGGAGGGACAGCCTGGAAGTGTGCTTTTATGTATTCTATAGTGAAAGTTGCCCAAAATTCACAGGGACAGGTTTAGGAAACCTTGGGATATAAAAAAAATAGACAGTTAAACTGTCAACCAAGAAGTGCCTGTGCTACGGTCTATGGCCACCAAAGGGCAGCTGGTACCCTCAATAGTGCCTTTCTATGACTGTTTGTATGCAGCCATTATCTGCAAGTCAGGAAAGAAATGCCACAGAGCAACTGCAAATGCAATGTGTGCCTTTTGAGTCAGTCCTGACTCCTGGTGACCCAGAAGCTCCTGGGTGCAGCTGTAATGTTCTGAAAATCAAGATTATATGACCGAGATTTAAAGCTCTTAACTTCTGTATCGTTGGTCAGGCTCTGGTGCCCTAAAGGCTGCCGAATGGCAGCGCGGCTCATGAATCACATATAGTATTCAGTGCCCCCATCCCTGGGGGGGGGGGGGTGGTAAAATACAAAATCATATTACTTATCAGGTTCACACAGGCAGCAACCTCTAAGACCTCCATTTGCAAGGTGGTCGGTGTATTCCACTGCTATTTCTCTGACTGCAGGGAGGCCAGGTGAGGTGCCTGTGTGTTTCATAGCAACACTTAGCATGCCCTTTCCAGGAAATTCTCATCTATTACTAGAGCAGGGTTTCATTTCATTTCTCTGGTTGTGGTTAATGAACAGCGTTAGGGGCTGTGTTCGAAAGCTTGGGTCCCATGGACTTCGGTGGGATTTCAAAAAGAAAAAGAAACTCGCTTTAGTGAGAGAGAGCCTTGTTCATTTTTAACTAACACTGTTTATTTTACTTATGATTTTTACCTTTTGTGTCCTGAATCCCAAGGACGGGACACTGTTTGCTTCCAGGGGTTCTACTTTCTATTTTGCTCTTCAGCTCCCTGGCAGACGCAGCAGGCTGGCAGGGGGTGTGCAATGCCTCCTGCAATGCAGAATCCCCCAGGATAAGGGGGGGGAAGGACAACTGGGTACAGCGGGGGCTGGTAGCGTCTTGCAAAGCTATAGGAGCAGTTCGGGTAATTTTAGCTGATCTGCTTTGACTTCATTGGAGTTGGCAGAAACTTGGTTTTTGGAGTCCTATACTTTAAAAAAAACAAAACAAAAAAAAAGGGCATAGCTATGCTGATTTACAAGAATCTCCTTCCGCTATCCATCGAAGGTCCTATAAAGCGTTAGTCGGTTTATATGGCAGGGTAATATTTTTGATTAGCTGCTGTGATATAGCGCTATGATACGCTGTAAACATATTCAAGTCAAAAGGAATTATGGTGATAACTCTCTTGGACAGGTGTAACAGGTGCTTGGGTGAGCGCCATGGCCAGTCCACATATGTGGAATGCTCTTCCATAAGCATTATGTCATGAGAGGGGTTTTTATAGTTGTGTGGTTTCTCAATGGAAAATTGTTCCTGTTTAGTTTTGGCTTTGCCCAAATTATAAGACTTTACGGTAGATTTGTAATGTCTTAATTTTGGCTATATGTGGTTTAATTTTACATATGGAAAAGGCAGCTCAGCGGTTAGACGTTGCACAATAGAACTCTGGCCTTTGAAGCTATCTATGCTCCCATTCCATTTATCAGAGGTTCTCCAGTATGGAGAGTCTCTGCTAGTGTTCAGCGAATGCCTTAATGGGGGGGGGCCAGAAGCACGCAGCCCGGCTAGCTCTCTAGCAGCAATGACAGCGGCTCAGACTCTAGTAGGCATACTTCATATGCTGGGCTTACAAGATGGCTTCCGCGCTGATCGGCATCAGCCAAGGTGACTGCCGCTTTAGACTGTGAATGTTGAGTCAGCCTGGAGGAGGGGCTTTGCGTTCTCTGGACAATGCCCTGCATACACTGAATCACTTCAATTCAATCAGCTACTGGCAGGACACAAGGCACTCTCGCATGCTTTTTTGCTTCAGTGGTCTAAAAGTGGAGTCTTTACCAGGTGGTATAATGGGAACTTGTCTGCAGTTTCTCGGCTTCTTCATTGCTGACTCAATTGCCACTGCGGAATGAGAGCTGTATTTCATATCACCAGGTGCTAGTTGAAATTAAAATATAAAGCACCACCTCTTCCTTCTACACTTCCCCCAATTCCAGTGCCCATCATCAACCCTTTAACACATTCCAAGCCCTCATAGTAAAATTGTAAATATCTTATTTACTCAAGATGTTAATAAATAATTCTATTCATTGTATATAGGTTCATAACATATATGTACAAAGCTTCCCAAAGTTGAATCCCAGTTGAATTCTCCTGTTACATGTAAACTCACAACAGCCTGTTGCTTGCTATGAGTATTCTTGTTCAGTGTAAACCACGCTGATGAAAGAGTGCGGTATAAAAGAACTATAAATAAATAAATTAAATTAAATAAAAATAAAGTCCATCTTTGTGCAGTCAGACGGAAAGGGGCGTTACTCTAGCAGGAAGGCCGTGGATTAGTATGCCTGTGTTTGGGAGTTTCTTTCTACTTCATATTGTTGGCACGGAAAGAGCGTCTCAACATATGCTGAGGGAATTTTTGGTTAAGAGGTGTCTTTGTAAAAAAAAATAAAAAAAAACCATTCAGCTGTCCTGAATTCGCCTGTTCTTGATTGACATTTTGAGGCTAAGCAGGGGCAGGCCTGGGTACTACGTGGGTGGGTGCATGGAAGAGAGCCCTAGCAATCTTCTTTATCACAAGATAGGAAAGTAGATGGTTCACTGAAGCGATCGTTGGGGGCAATTCTCTGGCCTTACAAGCTCCCATTTGTGAAGCCTGGGGAGGCGAGAGCATGCTTCAGGTGGTCGCAGTGTTTACGGCAGTCTACTCGCCTGGAACAGGAAAGGATCAGGGAGTTGAATCGATTAGAGCCTGATTTGCTTTATGGGGCAAATGTGCATTATGGCTTAATTCAAGCGCTAGCTAATATTATTGGCTTCCTTGGGGTTCACCCGGAGGTGTCTCTGGTGGAGGAATGGGGCAGCTGATGGTTCGTCCAAGTCAAGGGTCAGTAAGTTCCCAATTAAGTCTTTGTCTTGTCCTTTCCCTGTGGGCTCTCATAGGGCATCTAGTTGGCGTGTCAAGGCTTTCGGAGAAAGGTACTCTTGGTAGCGCCCGGTTGGACGAGACGGCCGTACTAGGCTTTTCTTATTCGCCTACTCGACAGGCTTTTCCTAGAAGTTGTCGGCAGCAGACGTTCTGCTGTGGCTAGGTCCGACGAATGTCTCAGGTGGATTGGTACCCGCCTACGGTTTGGCCTTTGAATGGGCGGGGCTGAAGAAGTGGTGTTATTCTGCAGCAGTCTTCGCCACCTTGTTGAGAGCAAGGAGGCAGGCTGCTTCTGCTACATAGGTCCGTGCTTAGCGCCTTTTGGAAGGCTGCTGTTCACGGCGGCAAGTCCGGGCGACAAAGGTGTCTGTATCCTTGGTCTGAGTTCTCTGCAGGACAGTGTCTGAAGGAACTAGCGGCCAGTTCCTTAGAGGATCCAGCGGGTGACTGTTTCCGGCTGTAGAGGTTCTGTGAAGGGAATAGCGCTAGGTGTTCGGATCGATGTGTAGCGTTTCCTTAAGTTGGGATCCGACTGCGCTCCTCAAGGAGAGTTCGGGTGTTGCCGGGGGATCTCGATTGGGCCTTAGAGGCGTTAGCTAAAGAGCCCTTTGATTCTTTACTCCAGGCGTCGGTAAAGGATTTGCTGTTATAGACAGTGGCTTTGATAGCTCGTTGTTCGGCGTGACGCGTTTCGGAGTTTTAGACGTTGTCATGTAATGAGCCGTTTTCACCCTTTCTGGATAGAAGGTGGTGTTTGAGAGCAGTCCTGTCGTCCTTCCAAAAGGTGGTATCTGATTTTTCTCCTGAGCCTATTGGTTTCTCTTCCAGTTCTCGGTTTTTGTGGAAGGGGAGGTTTTTATTCGTAGCTTACGCCGATAGGAAACATTAAAAGGTTATCCTAACCTTTTTGTAAATATCCTCTGTAAAGAGCAATGGCAGTTCGCTGCCCATTTCCCTGTAAAAAGTTAGAAACTTCTGATCAATATAACGATACAGAAGTATACAAAAGTACACACCTTGTAAATAGTTGAAACAGTATAATCTGTAATATGTAAAAAGTCAAAAAAAAAAAAATTTCCTGTTCAATGTAATGTTATACAAAACTGTTAAATTGTTCCATGTAAACCGCCCCTGATCTCTGGAAGGGGCGGTATAGAAGAAATAGATAAATAAATAAATGCAGGGTGCGGCGTTCGTTTCTTTGTTTTTGTGTGCTGGTTGGAGGTCCCCACAAAGGGAAGCAGCAGCGAAGGTGGCCATTTCGCACTGGGTTAAGGCGGTGGTTGCCTCAGCTTTCTGGTGGCGAGGTTGTATGATTCCGGGGGGCTTTCTGACTCTTGCTACCAGGGCACAAGCAGTTTCATGGGTGAATCACTGTCATTCCACCAGGGGGGATTGGTAGAGCAGCTTCCAGATCGTCTCTTCATTTCCTCAGTAACCACTACTGCCTAAATGTTTTGGCAGTAAAGGATGCCTGTTCCGGGTCGACTGTGTGGTGAGTTGGCTGGATAGGTCCCTCCCAATGATTACTGCTCTGTTACATCCCAGAGGTAGAGGACTAAACTGGAGGAACGATAAGGAAATAGAACTTACCCTTACCTGGTAATTGTCGTTCCTTGAGTGACGACTGTTTAGTCCTCATTCCCGCCCAGGGGTGTGATTTCTTCAGTGTTTGTTTTCAGGCGGAGTGGAGCATCAATCTCAAGGAGTAGACAGATCCTTTCAGTTTCTAGATCGCAGTGAGTATCCCTCTCTGTTCTTTCTTCCTTTTCTCTTATTTAAACGAGGTGATGGTATAGGGAACGTATTTGCATAGGGGGGACATGAATGTAAAGTTAAGAAAAAAAAAAAAAGAGAAAAGGAAAATATAAGACGGATACGGTTAAAAAGGCTCCTCCGGTTGAGGAATGGGGAGTTATTTAAAGTTATGGTGTAGTTAGTTACTTGTTGTTCCTTTTGAGTTTGCTTTGTCAATAGTACACTGGAGGCTGATGGGAGATACCAGCAGGCTATATCCAGTGATGTCACGACTTTGACATGCCCAGTCTCCAAGCTGTAGGAAGAGGTGCACAACCCAGAGGTAGAGGACTAAACTGTCGTCACTCAAGGAACGACAATTACCTATCAGAGTTTTCACCCAGGCCCTTTATGTTGGGGTTTACCTTTTTGGTCAGTTTTTGAGGTTACGTAGATTGTGTCATTCTTTAAGTGAATTTAAACAGCATGCTTCAGATCTAAGTTGCCGCCTATTACATAGAGGATACCCTATTCAAGTAGTGCGAAAAGCTTATTGTAGGGCTTATTTTGTACACAGGGAATGGTTGCTGGATCCACAATATGTAACATCAGCATCGTGGTCTGAGGATGCAGTAGTGGGAGTTTTACCATTTACAGAACGTAGCACAGAGATCTTACGGATCTTACATACACATTGGTCGGTGTTGCATCTTCATGATTGTTTTAATAAGCCACTACGAATAGCTTTTTCCAGGGGCCTTAATTTAAGTGATCGGTTAGTGAAAATGACTCCAATGATTGATAGACCGATATTACCGGTTGGGATTGTAGGCCATGGTCCCTGTAACAACTGATTATTGTTCTACGACAATTTTGGGACTGGTGTGGCGACATCCAAGCACACTTAGGGAATATGAGTGCCGATGGAATACTACTTGTCTGTCATGTTATGTGGTTTATGTCCTACAATGCCCGTGCGGTTTACTATATGTAGGCAGGACCATGCGGCCTATAAAGAAAAGATTGGCTGAGCATGCTTCAAGGATACGACAGCAATTGCACTCAGCCCCGGTAGTAGATCATTGGGTGGATAACGGCCACACGTTTGAGGAATTGCGGTGGACTGTTATTGATCATATACCTTTTTGATCCGCGTGGTGGGGATAGGATAAAAAGACTTCAATGGCTAGAGCAATGATGGATTTTTCAATTGGATACTATTTCCCCTCGTGGGTTGAACCGTGAGATTGATTGTATCAGTTTGATTGGCTGTTAACGGCAGATGACCCGAAAACATCATATCGTAGTAGGGATTCCCCTGAAAGTGGGGAGTTTCCTGTTTTCTATTGGCCGGTTCTCCATTTAAAATGCATCCATTCAGCCTGATTAGATAATGTTTGACCCGGAGCCGCATGACAGCGTTTTCTGGTGTGAAGATTTTAATGTTGAGAGCAACGGTGTGATTGAACATCTTTTTCAGAATTGGAGTTAATTGAAGACTTGGAATAAGTTTAATATAAATACATTTTTTTCAGGTGGTGAACCTATTTGAATAAAAGGAGCCTGCCGTCAGGTGTGGGCTGGCTATTCAGTACCAGCCCTCCTCCGGCTTGCTCTGACAAAAAGAATATGAAAACATAGACATAAGTTTTCTATAGAGGGGTTCTTGTATGGTGAATTTAGTAATTTTGATTATAATTGTATTCACCGGATTAGGTTTAATTATTTTCTACTGTTGATGGCTTGTAGTTCCATGCTTCTAATAGGCAGGGGTTGCTGAATGTTGGTTGCCCTGATTCCGGATGTGTTGAGGTGGACTTTGGGCCTAGATCTTAAGCATAAAAAGTGAGATTGAGAAATGTTGAGAAGAATTAAGAACTCACAGAGCTGGAAAAATGGAAGATACAGAGAAACATAGATATTAAATGGGGATAAACTGGAGAGACAGAAAGGGAGGAAAAAGGGCTGGCTAAGGTAAAGGTTGCTAATATGTTGGAAACTACAGGAAAGGGCAGATAGAAACCCTGATTTTTGAGTCCAGTATTTAAGAATTTGATCATTAAATTTGTTCTTGAAAGTGGATTCTGTTTTGTGTGATTTAAATTTTGTATACCAGTTCAAGAAGTATCAGAATTATTAATAAGTATTCAAAATAAATAAAATGATCTGAAAATCTAATATGCAGATAACACTGATGGAAAATTGTATTCTGATGTTTTCTCTTTAATAATTGATTTTATAATGCCGCCCAAAGATAACTAACATTTAGAGGTTTTTGTTACTGACTCATATGTCTATAATCTATTAAGTCTTCAGTAGAAATAGTCCATGGGATTATACAATTTAAATATACCATGTTTCTTGACTGAAACTAATTTGTTTGGATGTTCAAGTAAATTGATTTACAAACCTCTGTTCTTTAGTTTTAGGTACCTACCTCAGCTTTATCTGTTTTCATATTTCTAGTTTTTAGAAAGAAGACGGGTTTTTTTTTTTGTCTTGGCTCTCAGTAGTAAAGTAACCACAGCCCTGGTTTCTACTAAGGCAATATCAGCTCTCTAATCATGTCTGTGACACCCCTATTTCAGAGCTGGCAATGCCATTTTCTTTAGCATCTGAAAAGTGGTCTTGGGCAAGCCACTTAACCCTCCATAGCCCATGTTCCCTGTAAAATAGTTATCTCCAAGTTATAATGCCCTTTTCAATGTAATTTCAGTTTGTTCAATGTAAACCGCACTGATGCAGAATAGCGCGGTATATAAGAGAATGTAAATAAATAAATAAAAGATGTCTTTTGTTCCTTTTGTCCTATTATCTTCATTTGCTAAGGTCCTCATTTGGTAAAACAAATCATATTCTGATTAAGTCTTAAGGCTGGCCCTTTAGTTGTGTTTTTTTTCCTTCAGATGTACTTTAAAGTTCCATTCCAAGTCATACTGCTAGACCAGTCCAGACAAACGGGTTATGCACCCCTGCCAGCAGATCTTGGAGACAGAATTCCACCAGAGCTCTGATAGGCTGGAGACTGGTGATGTAAAGCTACCCCTAGGGGTCTCCCTCAGTATTTCTCTGTCTCCAGCAGATATGGATGCCTTTTTGTTTGCTCCTTCAAAATTCATGATATCCTTATATTGTTGGGATTCCCTTAATATAGATTGTTCCCTGTCGTTGCCAGTTTCATTCTCCTAGGCACCAGGGTTTTTTTCCAGCTGATCTCCTGTGTTCTGTCACAGTAGAGATCGCTGATGAGAAGACTCCCCAGCACTAGTCATGAGGGCTAGTTCGCTGGATGACAAGCCTCCTAAAATCTAGTCCCTGGGGCTGATTTTAGTGGTGAGGCAGCTGGATGTGGTCTGAGCAGCGGTCCTTGGCTTCCCTGCACCATCGGTATTGTGAGTACAGCTCCTGTCTCTCTCCCCTCAGTGCCTGCAGCTCCGTGGCAGCTCGATTTATCTTAGTTGAATTTTGGCGATTTTTGAGTTTTTTTTCGCCTTTCTACCGCGTTCCCCCTCTCTCCCTCGGGTTTTACTTTGATTAGTGGTGTTTTCGGGGGTTTAAATTCACTTTTTTGCTCCTTTCAGTTTGACTGCGGCCATTTTGTTTTGCCGAAGAGCTCCGGTTTTTGGCGGGCCAGCTTGCTCTCCTCTGCTTGTTGCTTTCATATCAGCTCTCCTGCTGCTCGTTTTTTCCCAGCACTTCATAACTGGAGGTTGGGGGATTTTGTTTCTCTCCCTGTGATGTAAAAAAAAAAAAAAGATAACAAACAAACAGATTTAAAGGAAAGCACAGCAGGGGTTTTCAGCACAGAATACTGACAGTTTTCCTACCTTGCACTGCAGGGCAGAGTTTTCATTGTCACTATGCCTTCTTCAGCACAACGCTGCATGGGGTGTCAGAAAAAGCACAAGGACCTCCAGAATCACCTGTGCACTGCTTGTTTAGCCCACCCGGGCGAGTCTTCGGCTACTGTATTGCCTTCAGACCCTTCGGCTTCTCCTCTGCCTGTCTTGGATGGTCCGCTGCCTCCGATGCTGCCTGTGGAGCAGCGGGATGCCCCTTCAGCAGCTTTTCAGGTTCCAGGGCTGTCATCGTCGGCAGGCATGCCATCTGAGGAACATCTCCTGTCCCTCTTTCGACAGGCGTGGCCTCTATGGAGGGCAGAGTCTGCGACGACAGGGGCAGAGCAGCTGCAGGTAGCTCCGGGGAGCTTCTCTGCGCCTTGTACAGGGAAGCGGACAAGGTCTGTCGCAGAGCTTAAGAGATCCCGCCCTCCGAAAGTGTCTCCGTTCATTCCTGACGAAGTTTTCAGTCTCCCTGAGGATAAGTCGTCGGGAGATGGCTCTGCGGCTTTGTCAGATCGGGAGGATGGCGAATATTCTCCTTCAGATTCGTCTTTGCCTGCCCAGGAAGACTCTCAAGACATTCGGCTATTCCGGAAGGAAGAGTTGTCCGCCCTGATTGCCCAGGTGTCAGAGGCGTCCGCCTTACGAATTTGGGGGAGCCTTCGACTCCTTCAGTTCAGTCTCAGGCAGATCCTATTTTGCAGGGCATTCGTAAGCCCTCCAAAGCTTTTCCATTTCCTCCAGAGTTTCAGCAAATGGTTTCCCGGGAGTGGGATTCCCCAGACGTGCCGCTGCGCAACGCTCGTCGCCTCAATCAGCTGTATGTCTGGTCTCCGGAAGCTCTGGAACAGTGGCTGGCATACCCTAAGGTGGATGCCTTAGTCACAGGAGTAACAAAGCACACCACCATTCCGGTGGAGGGTGGGGCGGTGCTCAAGGTTCCGCAGGATCGTAAGGTGGAAACTCTCCTGAAGACTGCTTTTGCTTCGTCGTCCCTGGCTCTGCAGGCGACGGTGTGCGGGGGCTTGATGGCGCGGGCCTTGCTCCGCTGGCTTCGATTGCCGGATGACCCGTCCCACAGCCGCCTCGAGTCGGCTACGGCGTTTATCGCAGATTCTTTCTGTGACTTACTGCACCTTTCGGCTCGCTCGCTTGCTGCTGTCACGGTGGCTAGGCGTTGGCTGTGGCTCCGCCAGTGGGCGGCGGATGTGGTATCTAAGGCCAGGCTTTCCAAGTTGCCTTTTAAAGGTCGACTTGTCTTCGGGGACGAGCTCGATAAGCTGGTGAAGGATCTCGGGGAGGTTAAGCCTCAACGTTTGCCAGAGGATAGACCTAAGGCGTCTTCTCGCCGTTCGTCGCGGTCACAGAATTTTCGGCGATATTCCAGGTCTCGAGACACCCGGAAGTTTCGTTCCTTTAAATCCTCCCAGATGGCGACTTCAGCCAATCACTATGGTGTGCGGTCGCAGTCCTTTCGTGGGGCCCGTAAAGGCGCTGACCCTTTCTCCTCCGCAGGGAAGTACTCCGGATCCGCGCGGTCCTCCTGCTGACGGAGCGGGAAGCCCACTCGGGACGTTGCCGCCGATAGGGAGGCGGTTGGCATTGTTTTCTCGAGAGTGGGCACGCATCACAACCGATCGTTGGGTGCTCGACAGAATTTCTCAGGGTTACTCGCTCGAGTGCGCTCGAGCCATCTCAGAGGCCTTTGTCGTTTCTCCGGCGGCCTCCCCTGAGAAACGCCGAATCGTTCAAGTAACCCTTCGTCGTCTTCTCTCTTTAAACGCCATTTGCCCCGTCCCTCCTGCGAAAGAGGTCTGGGTCGCTACTCCATCTATTTCGTGGTGCCCAAGAAAGATGGTTCCTCCGTCCTATCCTAGATCTCAAGGGCATAAACCGTGACCTTCGCGTTCCTCATTTTCGCATGGAAACCCTTCGGTCCGTGATTCAAGCCGTGCGCAAAGGCAAGTTCCTGGCGTCTCCCGGTTTAGCAGAGGCCTATTTTCATATCCCGATCCGGGCCGAACATCAGCGATTATCTACGGTTCTCGGTCAGCATTTTCAGTTTCAAGCCATGCCCTTTGGGTTGGTGATGGCTCCCCGGACTTTCTCCAAGATCATGATCGTCGTGGCAGCGGCCTTGCGCAAGCAGGGCATACGAGTTCATCCATACCTCGACGACTGGCTTATCCGGACCGACTCCCGGTCAGAAGCTTGGGAGATCGTTGCCCGGGTGGTCCTCTTCTTAGAGCAGCTCCGTCAGTTAACAGTGCAATAGCACAGAACGCTGGCTCTTGCCGTCAGTATCCCGTAGGTTCAATCCGGATAACATTCAATTTGATCCTATTAAGGTGTGTTCTCTAAGACCCCCTGAAGAAGGCCGGTGGCCGAAACGCGTTGGGGCGTAATAAACAAGGTTCAATATCAGTCCAGGCTCCGCTTTTTTGTTTTCTCCTGACACAGGGACCAGTGGAAATGGAAGACCCGGCTCCCTACTCGCTTACGGCCTGGCTATTGAACGCATGCAGGTTAGCTCGCAAGGACTATTCGCCTAGTGTGGTCACGACACTTCTCAAGGTGCGGCAGTCTACCACGTCGCTGACCTACGCTAGGGTTTGGCGTCTTTTTGACGATTGGTGTTCGCGACATCACCTATCTCCCTGGCGTTGCAGTATCCCGGACATCCTGGCTTTTCTACAAGCCGGAGTGGATAAGGGCTTGGCGCTCGGTTCCTTGCGTGTACAGGTGGCCACCTTGACGTGCTTTCGCGGTCCAATAGCAGGGCGCTCGATAGTGTCGCATGCGGACATGTCTCGGTTTCTCCGCGGAGTTAAATCCTTACGACCTCCACTACGTCCGCCTGTGCTGGCGTGGGATCTCGCGCTCGTGCTTCGTGCCCTCGTTGCTCCTCCCTTTGAGCCCCTGCAGGCCTGTTCTCTTAAAGGTTTGACTCTGAAGACAGTTTTCTTAGTGGCTATCACTTCGGCGCGCTGTATTTCCGAGCTACAGGCTCTCTCCTGTCTAGATCCCTATCTCTCGTTTTCTTCGGAGGGCGTTTCTTTTCGAACTGTCCCTTCTTTTTTGCCCAAAGTCCTGACGCCGTTCCATGTTAACCAGCCTCTTTTCCTACCGTCCTTTCCAAGGGCACAGTGTGACGGTAGTCGTTCTCCGTTATGGACGGTAGACCTTTAAGAGGGTTCTATCTCGGTACCTGAAGGTGACTAACTCTTTTCGTACGTCTGATCACCTTTTTGTCCTGTTTGCGGGTCCTCGTCGGGGCTCCGCGGCCTCCAAGTCTACCATTTCTAGATGGGTAAGAGGGGCCATTGAGGCGGCATATATTCTTCGGGGGGAAACCGGTCCTGGCGGGACTCCGTGCTCACTCTACTCGGGCGCAAGCGGCTTCGTGGGCCGAGCGGTCTCATGTACCCCCTCTCAATATTTGCCGGGCGGCGACTTGGTCTTCGCTGTCCACTTTTGTGCGTCACTATAGGTTGGACGTTCAGGCCCGTCAGGAGGGCCGCGTTGGAGCTGCAGTGCTGTTGGCGGCCTTGGCCCCCCCTTGAGAGCATGTAGCTTGGGTATTGCCCATTTGTCTGGACTGGTCTAGCAGTATGACTTGGAAGGAGAAATTTCCCTTACCGTTAATTTCCTTTCCTGGAATACTGCTAGACCAGTCCAGGACCCGCCCTGCTGTCTGTTGAGATACTGCTGGTCTGGTACAGCCGCCGACCGCTGTTCTTCTTCAGTATGCCTCACCATCGGCGTTCCATGAGTGCGTAGGTGCATACTGTCTTCATCTCTGGGGAGTTCTTTGGCTCCCGTGTATATAGTTAAACTGAACCGCACCCCAGAGGGTCCCAATTGATGTTCCAATAGCTTGTAGACGTTACTGAGGGAGACACCTAGCGGTAGCTTTACATTACCAGTCTCCAGCCTATCAGAGCTCTGGTGGAATTCTCTGTCTCCAAGATCTGCTGGCAGGGGTGCATAACCCGTTTGTCTGGACTGGTCTAGCAGTATTCCTGGTAAAGGTAGCAGGCAGAGCCACACCACTGGTAGACAAAGCTTTTATTTGTAGTCGCAAGGGTCAGACCTACACGTGTTTTGGCAGAAGCCTTCTTCAGGGGACTGTGACCTTAGAACATAACACATACATATATAGTACAAAAATTATATATCAGAAAAATACAGTATGGAAATGCTAGTCAATATAAAATAGTAAGTATACAACAACCACAAACATATTAAAAACATTAAATAAGAAAAGGGCGAGCCAAATGCAATTAATAAATAATAAAAACAATAATATTAATAACAATAAAAGGGGTTAATAAAATGCATAATATAAATAATAAAAACAATAATAGCCAGTGATCAATTAAAAAAATAAAACCAATCGTGCTTGGGAAAATAAAGGAACCTTAAGGAAGGGAGGGGAAACCTGCCACATAGACATGCCTGGGCTTGTCAGATACATAACAGAAAAGCAGATATATTGAGTAAAACATTGGTACATGGGACAATTAGGGGCACAATTCCATGCAAGTGATTGATACTGATGTGATAGGCGATGGCCTAGTATGTAGCTGAGGCCTGTCAGCTAGTCCTGAAGCCCTCTCTCCCACTTCAGAATATTATTGCTGACTTTGGAATATTATAGAAATGCCAGTAACTGTTAGCAAAACCGCTCTGCACTGCTTCTGATAAGCAAAAGTAAAACATTTCCACTGTTTATTGTTTTGATAAGCACAGATGTCTTTTCAGTGTTATGCTGCTCCATTGTATCTCTGCTAGATGTGCTGCGACCTTGCAAGCAGAATGAAAAAGCAGAAAAGTGTTAGAATGTTATGTCTGAAGTTTTGAACGATGGCGGGGGGGGGGGGGGGAAGGAACGGGGTAAGCCCAGTCACAGATGGCTATTGGATGACAGTAGCTGGGCCACCAAGACCAATGAGGAGGTTGACCTGTATTAGATTGGGGAAGAAAGGTATATAAACTGTCATTTTTCTGAGCTCTGGGCTCAGCCATTTTGTATGTAATCATTGTCTGAGTCTGTGCACATTAAACTGGCTTGAATTCTAGTCAATAGACTCCGGGTTTTATTGGTTGTGGACACTTCGCTATTACACTGAAGACCATTATACATCAAATGGCAAATGAAATTTTTAGACAAAGGGATGTATGTGTGTCAGCAGAGGTAGGAAAGCCATCCACCACAGAATATATGTAAAACAAAGGGGAGAACACACTCGCCACTGAATCAATTAGTGCACCACTAGGACGCTAAAAACAATGGTTGGTTAATAAAAACACAATCTTAAAAAGGGGCACAACAGAGCATGCCATCACAAAAAACTTCAGATAGTTGAAAATAACAGGTGGTAAATGAAAGGCTCAAGGGTAAAGTTCTTAGAAACCCCGCCCAAGCGCTTTAAAAATCACTGGGGAAAAATGTGGGAAAAGGGGAGGAGGGAGGAGAGCGAGAGAGCACAGGCAAGCAAAACTAGTGTCCAAAGGAGACCGTTCTTTACATACCTGGAGTAAAGCTTGAGCAGCAAATGAGGGAAGTAAAGTGATAAACACAGGCTTATAATGTCTCAGCAGTGAGCTCAACCAATGATACAGGGCAGTTATTCAGCAATTCCAAAATGCAATGCGAGACCCAAAAGGTCAAACTGGAGGAGAAGGGATATTTTATAAGAAGAAATGAACCATGTATAAACAGAAGAGAGAAAAATATATAAATACCATATAGAAAACAGTTATCCAATGTGTTTAAAATAAAAACAAACAAACCAGTGGAATCACCATAACCTAAAGGCATATACAAACTGATATAAATAGCAAAGGCAAAGCATGTCAAAACAAAGACACTCCACCAAGACTCTGCGTATCCGAGCCTGAAACAAGGGGGGGATATAAAACAAAAACATACTTTGAATTACTGGACAATAAAACAGGAGGGGGGAAGTATGCTTTATATTAAAAACAATATAAATGTAATATTGATAAATCTAAAAAGTGCATAAGCACAGTCTAAAAATGGAGAAATAAATTGAATTGTCCAACAATGAATAGTATGTGGTGACAAATAAAAACGACAATCATAAAAAGAACTAGCATAAACTGATATAAAGTGGAAAAGAACATAAATGAATAAAACAGAGGAAAAGGGAGACAACTTGAAATAAGACTCAAAATGTTGACCAAGGGATAGCCATGAGACCTGGCATAAAAATAACTAAGAAGATATATCTAAAGTTTTGCTAAACATTAAAAATGGAACTAAAGTAATAATAAAAGTAATTAATAATAATTGAACTTATAGGTATTTACATATATATATTTTTAATATATATTTAAATACAAGTACATAAATTTTTTTTTAATAATGGTAATTTAAAAAATATAATAGAAAGATAAAGTTAAAAGAAGGGTCAGGATTGGGCAGTGGTGTCCAAAAAGACACAAGATATATATAACTCATAAAAGTAGCCTCATAAATATACTCAAAGGTCAATCTCTTGGTTGAGACCTTTAGGGTGCAAAGTATCCATGTAAAAAAATGGTTTTCTGCTCTAACCTAAGAAGGGTCTTTTCCAAATTACCACCTCTCCAATGCAGGTGTGCTTGTTTGTAGACAAGATATTTGGGATCAGAAATTTTGTGATTAACCCTAACCCAATGTTCAACACGGGGCTTCTCAATGTGCTTAAGCCAACTCCTGTGCTGCATAATCCGTGTCTTCACTGGCCTGTTAGTCTTACCTATGTAAAGAAATGGACACAGACAGACTATAATATATATCATGTCTGAATTACAATTTGTGAATTTATCAAGGGTATACTCCTTCCTTGTGCAAGGATGTTGGAAGATACCATGACAGGTCAGGACATGGTCACAGGCAGAGCATGAACCACACTGCAAATGTCCCTTAGTGGGGGCACTACGCTGAGGCACAGGAAGGGCAGATGGAACCAATATGTTAGACAGGTTCGGATTCCTCCTATAGGAAAAAAGAAGGAATGGTCTGAATTCTACGTCATTCACGGCAGATATCTGCAATCTTCTTAGATTGATTAGAAAATTGAACGGAACAAACAACCTTGTCTAACTCTGGTTTGACTTTTTTCTGCAAAAGATCAGAACGACTGTACACTTGGCCCTAAGGTATGCCGACTCTACACATTTAGGGGAGTACAACTTTTCACCAAATCTTTCACGCAGGATGTCAGCATGAATGTCAGTCTGTATGCGTTGTACATATACGTCTTGCCCTAAGAAACTAACTTGCAGGGAGATTCCTTTTCAGTGAAGCCCTGTGGAAACTCTGATAATGTAAGAACTGATTCTTATTGGTAGGTTTCCGATACAAGGTTGTTTTAAAACTGTCAGTATCTTTAATAATCAGAATGTCTAGGTAAGGAGTCTGTCACTAATTGATGCTTCAAAACGTAAATTAGTGTCAAGCGTATTCATCCATAACTCGTTCAAAACTTGACGCTCACTGTCCCAAATAAGGAAAAACATCGTCGATGTACCTCTGCCACATTTTAATGTTGTCCTTATGTTGATGTCTATTCAAAAATTTGGATTCAAAATCTGCAACATATAAATTGGCAACATCAGGCGCAATAGAAGAGTCCATAGCTACTCCTTTAGTATGACCAGGCTGCGGAGACAGCTAGATTGGAGTCGGGGCGGCTTATCTGGCTGATATCCAATATGGCCTCATCGGACATCTCTTGAAAATCATGGCTTCTGTAGTGGCAGCATGTCACTATCTTTTGGTTAGGAAACTGGGCAGCGGACAGCTCTTCCAAGGTGTGACTCAGCAAGCTTCCCTTTTGAGGCAAGCTCCTTTTTGGGGAGGACCTCTACAAGTTGGTTAAGGACTGGGGGGGGGGGTCCAAAGGTGGGCGTCTGCCTGAGGATAAGCGGAAACAGAGCCACGCCTCTCCCAGGACTTCAAGAGAATTCAAGAGGTTTTGGGCATCCTGCTTTACCCCCTTCCATAAGGGCAGATTCCCCTCTAGGGAGCAGGGGTATTGGGGGTTTTGAGGGACAGGCAGGGGTTTTGGCCCCCCCCTCTTTGTCCTCGGGGCTCAAGAAGGCACAATGAAGGGAGGGGGCACAGGTATCGGTGCAGCCCATGGGAGGTCGGCTGCAGGAGTGCCTGGACCCATATACTTCCGACCAATGGGTACTGGAAGTAATTCGGAAAGGGAATGCTCTCGAGCTTGCTCGACCGGTGGCCAACTCTTTTTTTTTTTTTTTGTGCAGCCTCCATGCAAGGCACCAACGGTAAGGGGACACCCTAGTGCGACTTCTGCAGCTCAGGGCTGCAGTGCCAGTTCCCCAAGATCAATTCAGCTGTGGCTGGTACTCCATTTACTTCGTAGTGCCAAAAAGGAAAGTTTCTTCCATTCGATTCTCAGTCTCAAGGGGGTGAACCGCTGTGTACTGGTCCTACATTTTCAAATAGAAACCCTGCGTTCTGTCATAGCAGTCAGAGCAGGGGAGTTCGGACTTCTCTTGACCTCACAGAAGCATATATCCACATTCCCCATATGGCTGGAGCACCAGCAATTCCTTTAGGTTTGCAGTACCAATGGGACATTTCCATTTTCGGGCATTGCTGTTTGGTCTCGCAACGGCCCTCGTACCTTCACCAAGGTTATGGTAGTGGTAGTAGCGGCATCGCTTAACAAGGAAGGCATCTTGGTCCAACTGTATCAAAATGAGAGGGCTGATTTGGGCAAAATCCAGGGGCGAAAGCGAACTAGCAACTTTCCGGGTGGTGCAGTTCCTACAAAGCCTAGGTTGGGTAGTCAACATGGCCAAGAGTCAGTTGGTCCCATCTCAGGAACTTGAGTACCTGGGAGCGCACTTCGGATCTTTTTACCGGGACAGCATGCCCAGTAGGGTGGTCCATAAAAATGAATTCCTGAATTCCTTTGCTCCCTGGCCTGATTCTGGTTCCATTTAGGTAGAAAACACTGTGTACAAAGTTTGAAGCCAATCAAATAATATTTAGGGGTGGCTCAACAAGTCTTGAGATTTCCCCCTGGGAGCAGATGACGAAATGTTGCATCATCTGGTATCATCCGCTCAGTTCCACGCTGATTACATTTGATTGCGTCATATTTGAACTAATCTCGTCTCTGAGAGGTGGCAAAGACATTGTACTATTATCTTTGTATCTTTATTCTTTTCAGATGGCGAAAAAAACATGGTTTTTATCTCATTGAAGAAATGTCCACCACAATTCTGGGGGCCAAGCTCCCCAGCAAGGAGCAAGTGTTAAGTGTATTTTTACATCACCATATGACATTAAACAAAGGCGTTAGTGAAAGTGCATCTATTGTAACAAGTGAAGTAGAAGCTTACTGGGAAAAGGCCAGGCTTCCTGTTCAAAGAAATGACAAAATTCAAGAAAAAGTAAAGAAATTGTTCAATCAGTGGAAACCTTTGAAGAAAAACAAAGGGAGAGGAGGGAAACGAGGCAAATGAAAAAGAATTCCAGGTTGCAATGAAAAACCTATTTGATGTGGCACATGCCAATGCAATGTCTTTAATTCATATTCAAGAAGACAAAGAATTCTTAATAGCGCAACGAGAACCAGGGCGCCGCGGCTCAATGTGCGCGATGGACAAGAAACTGGCCAACACAGAAGCAAGATCGCAACAGCGAGAAGAAGAACTGAAAACGCGCAGACAAAAACATGTTGCCGAAGCCGAGGCAACTACAAGCCAAGTTCAGCTGGAAGGATCTTCTTCCTCAGCAGAGTCAGGTGAAGACTTGTCGACATCTGCGACGGGTGAGAATCAAGCTGCAGCAGTTTATGAACTGTTACAGGAATGGTGTTTGGATGAAAAGGTTGCAGGCTTCTGCTTTGATACAACTGCATCGAACACGGGACGTCAATCAGGAGCGTGCATTCTTCTAGAACAGAGACTCCGTCGCACAGTCCTTCATTTGGCATGCTGCCATCACATTTACGAAATAATTCTTGGTGCAGTATTCTCTACATGCTCTGGAGCTTCATTGGGTCCCGATGTCCAACTCTTTCACCGGTTCCAAAAGAATTGGGGCTCCCTTGACAAGTCCAACTATCAAACTGGAAAAGACTTGGAGGTGCTGCAACCTGACAGGGATCGCATCATGAAGTTTGCGAAATCCAAGTTGGCACAGGGCAATCACCGTGATGATTACCTGGAATTCTTGGAGTTAACGATTGTCTGCCTTGGAGGGAATCTTCCTAGTTTCAATTTCAAGAAACCCGGAGCTTTAAATCATGCCAGATGGATGGCAAAAGTCTTGTACTGTCTCAAGATTTGGATGTTCCGAGGATAACTCAAAGGTCTTACCCAACGGGAGGAGTCCTGTGTTCGTGATGTGAGCATTTTCTCCATCCTGATTCATGTGGAAGCCTGGTTTTCTGCCCCTGATGCCGCAGTTGCTCCTCGAACAGATTTGGAGATGCTGAAGAAACTACACTCTTACCACAATGACCGTGTTGGAAGAGCGGCCAGAGACAAACTGTAACAGCATCTGTGGTATGTGTCAGAGGAGCTTGTGGCACTGTCACTGTTCGATGAAGCTGTTTCAGCACCGACAAAGCGGGCCATAGTGTCGGCCATGATCCCGGCAGAATCAGATGAAAGCGATGAGGATGATGACGAAGATGAAGATCCCCCAAAGCGGGTCGAATTGAAAAGTTCCATGATTCCACCACTTGAATCTTTTGCAACTCGCAAGTCAATCCGTTTCCTGAAACACCTCGACATCAACAGTGATTTTCTTAATGCAGACCCAGAAGACTGGGAAGAGAATGCATCATTCAAAGACGGTCTGAAGAAAGTAAAAAATCCTCCAGTGATCAACGATGTGGCTGGGCGAGGGGTCAAACTCATTGAGGAGTTCAACGGCCGACACACCACAAAAGAAGAGCAACTCCAGTTCCTTCTGGGTGTTGTCTCGCAACACCGTAAGATGTTCCCCACATCGTCAAAGTCCTTACTAGCATCTGGACCACATTGAGTGCTTGGCAAGCATGATACCCCCGTCTATGAGCGGATAATACTCAGTGGTCTGACGAACCCTGGGGGGGATCCAGGGGCCTGATAGATAGGGACCTTGAGCCACCCCTAAATATGATTTGATTGGCTTCAAACTTTGCACACATAAATGGAACCAGAATCAGGCCAGGGAGCAAAGAAATTCCTACTTTTATTTTTTCCCCTATGGCAGTGGACCACCCTAATGCCCAGGGTCTTCGAACGCTGGTGCAACAATTTCTAAGGCGGACCAAATCATCGGCATGGCATTACCTGCAGGTATGAGGGACTGTGGCAGCCACTCTCAAGTTGGTGTCTTGGGCAAGGGCGCATATGTGACCACTGCAGAGGGCTTTGCTTTTGTGGTAGTTTCACCAGACACAGCCATTGTCCCAGAAGCTTACCTGCCCGCTGGCAATCAGGCAAGTGCTCAAATAGTGGTTATGCCCGGGGAATCTGGAGGGCGGTATGGCACTCAAGTCTCTACCATGGGTCCCGCTGATGACTGATGCTAGTCTTTCAGGATGGGGAGCCCATTGTGAAGGCACATTGCCCAGGGACTGTGGAGCACGGTGGATGCGTGTTAGTCGATCAACAGGCTGGAGGTGAGGACTGTGGTCCTGATGCTCCGGAGCTTCCAGCCTTGGTCACAGGGAAAGGCAGTAAGTGTCCTTTTGGACAACACAAACATGGTAGCATACATCAACCGCCAGGGAGGCACAGGCAGTGCAGTCCTAGAGGGTCCAAGGGACTGTTAAGCTGGGCCAAAAGTCACCTCCAGGTGCTGTCAGCAGCACATGTGGCTGGAGTTGACAATGTGATGGTGAACTGTTTGAGCCGGATACAGGTGTATCACGGAGAGTGGGTTCTCAACCAGGAGGTGTTTACTCAGGCGGTGCGATGCTGAGGCACCCCGGTTATGGACCTAATGGCAATGTTTGAGTTGGCTAAAGCCCGCCGCTGCTTTAGCAGAAGAAGGGAGAGAATATCAGAGGGCCTAGATGCCCTAGTGCAACAGTGGCCCATGGAGGGGCTCCTCTGTCTTCCCTCCATCGGCTCTGATAGGCTGGGTCGTGCAGAGGTTTGAGGTGCATCAGGGTTTGGTAGTTCTGATTGGCCAAGAAGATCATGGTATGACGACTTGGTGCGAATTCTGGTGGATCGCCCATGGCACCTTCCGGCTCGAGAGGATCTGCTGACCCAAGGGCCAGTCCGCATGCTGCGGGTAGATCGATTCTCATTTATGGCCTGACTTTTGAGAGGGTGCGATTAAGGAAGAAAGACTACTCAGGCTCGGCGATCTCGACTTTACTGCAGGCGAGGAGGAAGTCTGTCACTTGCCTACATTCAGGTCTGGTGTGGTGTGAGGGTAGGCAGGCTTGGCCAGCCACGTCTTTGGTGCCAGATATCTTAGCATTCTTGCAGGCTGGGTTCGAGTAGGGCCTAGCGGCTATTTCCTGTTATCATGGAAAGGTCCAGGGGGTAGTGTTGGGGACGCACTCAGATGTTGGACGGTCTCCCATTTGCGCCTGCCATGAAGGTCGGTGGTGTAGCCCTGGAATCTGTTTGGTTCTGGCAGCTCTGGGTGGAGAGCCCTTTGAGCCTTTGAACCGGGTGTCCCTGAAGGACTGTTCTGCATGCAGAATTCGGGAGCTTTTCCTCTCCTTTTTCCAGAGAGAAAGTGGTCTTGAGGATGGTGCCGTCCTTTTTACCCAAGGTAGTGTTGGCATTTCATTTGAATCAGTCTTTCTCCCTGCCGGTCCTCGGACACAGCAGATGTTTCCGCCAATTCGAAGTTGCGACTTCTGGATGTGCAGCGTGTTCTAAGGTGTTATTTGAAGAGAACTGCAGACTTTTGCAAGTCAGATCACCTGTTTGTAAGGGCCGTTTTAGAGGGGAGGCAGCGGCTAGATCCTCAATTTCAAGATGGATCAGGGAGGTAATCGTGTTGGCATATATCTTGAAGAGTAAGCTGGTTCCAACGGGGTTGCGTGCTTATTCCACGAGGACTCAGGCGGCCTTGTGGGCAGAGTATAGTTTAGTACCACCGATTTTTGAAATTTGCAGGGTGGCAACCTGGTCTTCGCTTCATACCTTTTTGCTAAGCATTATCGTCTGGACATCCAGGTGGCAGGAGATGCCGGTTTTGAATCAGCAGTGCTTCAGGCCAGACTGGCAGGTCCCTCCCATTAAGTTTTTAACTGCTCTGCTACATCCCCAGAGGTGTGGGACTGGAGTGGAGAAACATAAAGGAAGGTGAAATTAGACTTGCCTACTAATTGTTGTTCATTGTGGAACTCCAGGCCAGGATCCCTCCCCAATGGCCAAATGCCGGTGACTGCAGCCTAAAGGGGATTTCTTTGGCTGATGCAGTGGCCCGGAGGAGCCAGGTGTTTGAGTGAAAGTTGTGGTGAGCGTGCCTAAAGGATTCTGTCTCACGCCCAGTGCTGCATGCACTCACCCTGGGTGGGCTACAAGTAAGCCTCCACATTTTGAGGGGAGGGGGAATCTCTTCTCTGAGAGAGGGGAAGGTTTAGAGTTTACAGATTTACATTTGTTTGATTTAAGTGTATGTACTTATTTGTTGCTCCTGTGAGACTGCTTTGTTAGTAGATTACTGAAGCTTGTGGGCAGTCCCTGTGGTGTTTGAGCATGTCATCTTTTTGATGACAGTAGTACTAGTCTCCAAGCTGCTAGAAGAGGTACACTACCCCCAGAGGTGCGGGACTGGACTGGAGTTCCTTGAGGAACAACAATTAGCAGGTAAGTCTAATTTCACCAAACTGTTCTTGTGGTTTGAATTTAACATCCTTTAATGAGATTGGTATATTTGTATAAGGTTTTGAATACTTTATTTGAGTTTACCTGGCAGAGGCATATCTATAGGATCTGTTGTAATTTTTTTAGGCTTGACTTTATGCTTTAGGGTTATCTATGACAGGAACTGGTTATACACATTTTGTTACTTGAAATACTGATTTATGCCCTAATGTGGGCATAGATTTAATGCTCTACTTTGCCATTCAGTTGATCTGTTGTTTGTTAAAATGTTTTGATTGACATTTAGTCCTATTTGTGGTGGTTCCTGCTAATTGGTGATAAGTTTTGAGCTGGAACAAGAATTGGTGATTGAACCCTTGTTTTCTGCATGGCAGTGCATGGTTAAGCCATTGGCAC
The DNA here is from genome assembly GCA_033557465.1 of Ichthyophis bannanicus. Classification (NCBI taxonomy): domain Eukaryota; kingdom Metazoa; phylum Chordata; class Amphibia; order Gymnophiona; family Ichthyophiidae; genus Ichthyophis; species Ichthyophis bannanicus. The sequence continues at coordinate 1,459,670,958 of CM066031.1, forward strand.
AGATTAATTTTACAAAGTATAGAATGGTTTGGTATACAGTGTTAAGGTTTAGCCCACACACATTTATGAAGTAGAAAAAAATGTGCTGGGAGGAAGTGATGTCATGCTTCCAAGATGGCTGACTAATGCAAGAGCTCCGAGCCCCCACAAGCAAACTTGATGCACTTCTACCAAATAAGATGGTAGTCCACTCGTGAATGTGCTGCATGAGTTGCAGAGTTGGCTGATGTCCATCACATGCTGTAAGATGGTAGACTGGCAAGAGTTTGCTTACAGTGCCTGTAAGAGTGAGCCACAAGTGAAGGTCAAGATGGCAGCTGGATATGGGTCTCATGCGCAAGGGAAAGAACCATAAAGCAAAAAGGCTGGGCCTTCAGAGGAAATAGAGCATACAGGCCTTTGAGACGATATGAGGTCCTGGTTTGGGAGTTAAGAGGATTTTGGTGCAGTCCGGAAGGATGTGGCTGACCTTATTCAAGATGTGAAAGCAGATGTGGCTGTCCTGAGTTGTCAAGTGGAGGAAATGGGAAGATTGGTGGCGATGCATGAGGAGGCTTTAGGTGCTTTGAAGGCTGCCATCAAGGACTTGGTAATGCAGAGGGAGCAGATGCTGGGAAAACTTGAGTACACTGAGAACAAGTCTCACCACAATAGCCTGAGGATCAGGGGGGTCCTCGAAACAGCAGAATTCAATGATGTTAAAGTGGTGGCAATAAGGATCTGCAAAGCTGTCCTGGAATCTGGGGACTCCCCACAGTGTGAGGTGGAGATGAGGGTGGATCGGGTGCAAAAGGGCATTGGGGTGCCAAGATTGAACATGCCGAGTGACATTGCACAGAGGATGAGATCACAGAAGACCCCTTTACATGGGAAGGTCAGAAAGTTTTAGTGTTTGTGGATTTATCGCAGATAACATACAGCAGCATAGAGACTTCCGAGAGATCACTTGATCTCTGCAGAAGGAAGAACTCTGCTACAGATGGCTGTACCCTTTTGGGTTATTCTTCACTAAGGATGGTGTCACAGGAACGGTGGATGAGGCTGTGTGTACTTAGAGGTGGGGGGGTCGAAGGTTTGACGGTGCAAAGACTGGAGAAGGAGTCCCAGGAGAGTGGCCCGAGTGGATGGAAAATGGATCACCAGGCACACCCGTCAGCGGGGAGTGAAGACAAATGGATCAAAGTGGTGATAGTACATGGACTGGCTGGACGTTTTCTAGAGCATTGTAGCTGGTGACGTTTGTTTGGTTTGGGGGAAGGGGGGGGGGTTGGTGTGCCTTTCAGGCCTTTCAGAGGATGTGAAAGTTTTAGTCAAGGGTAGGGGTGCACTTGAGGAGTGGGAGAGTGAGAATGGATGGGCCTTGGATGGGGGGGGGTATGTGATAGGTGATGAGAGTGTGGTCTTGAGTGAGGAATGAGTTGGAGTCTATGTGGAGGATATGGATGATTGCTAAGGGAAGAGGAAGATGGATGGTTGGCTGTCTTGGAGGCAGGGGTTAAATCGTCAAGGGAATGCTGTGGCGTTTGGGTTGGGGGGGGTGAAGGGAGAGTGTTTGTTTGACGTGGCTCTTTGAGGAAAGTTGGAGGAAGAGGGGGGAAGGATTTGAGCATGGGTAAGCAGATAAAGGTGGTTACGTTAAAGGACTGCATACTGGTGCTAGGAGACAAAGGTTGTTTTGAGATGCTAGGTGGTGGAGAGAGGATATTTTACTAATACAAGAGACTCATTTAAAGCAGTCTGTAAAGCATCTATTGGGTAATAAACAAACAATATACTTGTGTTCTGGGTATCCAACCTAACACAGCCAAAGAGGGAAGGAGGTGGGTATTTTGATGTCAAAAAGATTGTAAGGTTGAGGTAAAGGAGGTGTTTGAGGATAAAGGGGGTAGATAGATTTGCTTCCCCTTGTAAAATCAAATATTACATAACGCCTTTCTACTATTCAAAGCGGTTTACGTGGAACGAACAAATAGTGCATGAACAGCTGTTTTACAGAGAACTGGAACATACTAGATATACAACTAATGAAACAAGTTGTTATGATTAAAACAATAACTAGAGTTAACGCAGAATAAAGTATGGGTCATAATCTGTGGGTGGTTTGAGTATAGAAGTTGTCTGTGGATTTGTAGAAGGTAGAGTATGGTGCTAAGTCCCACTTTACAGTGGGTGCATAGCTGTGGCATTGCTGAAATGTTCCTGGAATAGGAAGGATTTGAGCTTTTTCCTGAAGTCAGGAGGGATGATTGGAGCAACATCTCAGAAGTGGGGGGAGGGTGTTCCATGCGGTGGGGGCGAAGAGGGAGAAAGCACAGTTGCATGTGGATTGCTTGCTTTTGGGTTTATGTGCTGAGACGGCTAGAAGGTTGAGAGAACGGTGTCGTCAGAGTCTGTTACCCTTGGGTTTTGAAAGGAGGGAGTATAGGTAGGTTGAATGATGTTGCAATGACCCTGGTGGGTATCTGTGCTCCATATGTGCAGCAGTACCTGTGTGTGTGTGTGTTTTTTTTTTTAAATCATTTGAGAGGAGCTTTGGATAACTCAAGGCTGTTCGTGTTGGGTGGGGGGAAGTTAATTTGTTTTTCAGCCCACTTCTGGATATCTGAAATGGGGCCAGCGAGGTGGATAGAAAGCAACAACAGAAGTTGAAGCGTTTTATGGAATACTTTGAATTAGTGGATGCCTGGAGGTCTGGAAATGAAGGCGGAAAGGTTTTAACTTCTACTCGCCAGTTGGATATGTTGTTGGCTGATAAAAGAGCGATAAGTAAACTTGGGGAGATGTGGTCAGCATCGAGCTGATGAGATGGCCAGACCACGCACCAGTTTGGCTGGTTTATGGGGAGGGGACATTGGGGAAAGGAGGCTCAATGAATCATTGTTGGGGAGGACTGAAGTGTGTGGGCAAATTAGGAGGGAACTATAGAAGTACTTGGGGTTTAATAAAGGGGTGAGGTTTCTCCTGCAGGGGATTGGGGGGGGGGGTTAAAAACTATATTCAAAGGTCCTTTATTTCAGTAGCAGCACATTTACAGAAGGGAATGGGGGAAAGAAGCAGAGGAGTTGAGGGGGAAATTAATGCATTTGGAGAAACTACATAAAAGTACACAATCTGGTAAGACTTGGAGGGAACTAGAATGGGTGAAGACCCTTTTGGATCTGGAGGGGGAAAAGATTGCATTGGATAGGACAGAGTGAAGCAGAGGGTATTTAAGGAAGGGAATAGAGGTAGTAGGATACTAGCGAATAAATTGTGGAAGAAAAGTCACTCTACTATGGATCAAAGGTAGGGGGGTGATATCAGAAAGTCTTGTGACTTTCTGTCGGGATCTCTATCAAAGAGAGAGATCTGTTTCCCAGCAGAAAGTTCAGGAGTATTTGGACACAGTGTTTCCAAGGCTGGAAGAGGGAGACATTGCAGATTTGGATAAAGAGCTCACAGAAGTAGGTGCAACAGGCAATAAAGGCACTGAAACCAGAGAATGCCCTGGGATTAGATGGGTTATTGGTGGGTTTTTATAAAATGTTTGTGGATATTTTAACACTCTCTCTGGAAGTGTTTAATGAGGTTAGGGAGGGCATCTGGGAGAATCCATGAAAGTGGCTGGGATAACAGTTCTAAAACCAGGGAAAGATCCCGCACAATGTGATTTCCTACAGGCTGATTTTCTTGCTTAGTCTTGATGTGAAGTTGGGCCATATATTGTCAGATAGTTTGGAGAGGAAGATACTAAAATTGATGGAGGATCAATTGGGATTTATGCCAGGGAAGGTGGCAGGGAATAATGCTAGGAGGGCACTGAATTTTAATATGGAAAGTGAAAAGTTGCAAAATTCACTCTGATAGTAGGGATTGATGCAGAAAAATATTGGATAGAGTACACTGGGATTTTGTTGTCCACTATGCAGAGGATGGGGGTAGGGCATCGGTTCCTGGGATGGATTAGGAAAACCTTTTATAATGGCCTAAAGCTAGAATAAAGATAAACGAAGGGTATTTGGAGGTGTTTGTTAGGTGGCCCTTCTGTTTGACCTCTCTTGAGGCTATGGCGGGGAAGGTGAAGGGAAATGGTGACATTAGAGGGATTGAGCATGGAGGGCTTTCACATAAAATGATGTATGCTCATGATATTTTGTTCACCTTAACCCACCCTCAATTGCTACAAGTTGTTAAGGAGATGGGGGGGGGGGGGGGAGAAGTATGGTGAGGTATCTGGTTTTTAAAGTTAACATGGACAAAATGGAGGTGGTGGTTTCTTCGACTGGGGAAGAAGTCCATTTGGGAGGGGTTTGGGTTTAAATGATAGTGACTTCCTTAAACAATTTGGGAGTTCAACTTACCCCAGAGAAGATGAGTCTCTTTAAGAGTAACTATGGGTCCCTGGAGGGGGAGATCACTAAAGATCTTGATAGGTGGATGGGATTGGGATTATCGTGGGTAGGTAGAATAGCTAGTGTAAAAATGAACATTTTACCACGTTTCTTATCTGTTCCAAGCATTCCCCGTAAAGATACCAAAATAGGTTTTGAGAGGGATTCAGCAGAAGATTTTTAGCTTTATCTGGCGGAGGTGACCACCCAGAGTTTCCCGGGAGATGTTATAAACAGCGGAGGAAGGGAGGATTGAGGGTGTCCAATTTGTAGCTATATTATATTGCCTTACAGCTGAAAAATATCTGGAGTTGAAAGCTGGGTAGGATGGAGAAGCTGTGGGTCTGTTTGGAACAGGAAGAACTGGGGGAGATGTGTAAAAAGATATCTAATCCCTTGATGAAGTGGACATTGGCGAGGACAAGAAGTAGTGGGGAGGAAGGTATGGTTACACTCCACAATTTGTTATAACCCCATGTCTCTCCCCCCCCCCCCCCCCCCGGGAGACTATGTAAGCCATTCCAGGGCTGGAGAGAGCAAGATCTAGAAATGGTAGGGTAGCTGGTTCTAGAAGTGGAGCAAACTATGAATGTGGGATAATTGTAAGAACAGTTTAACCTGGGAGATGGGGAGTATTTTAGGGTGGGAGGGATAGTTTGAATAGAATGTCTACCCCTCTGGAAAGCCTCTGAGAAGCATACTGGAGGAAGGGGCTTGCTTGCGGGACTATATGGGCTCATGCTATCTTCTTAGGGGAAGAAATGGAGTTTTCAGAAGGGGTGGGAGCAGGATTTACGAGGATGGGCTTTGAAGGATAAATGGAAGCAAGTTTTTAAGACTGTGGCACAGATGGGTGTTTCAGCCCAGTTACAGGAGATGCTTTATAGAACGTACTTAACCCCTGAGAAGATGTTCAGATGGGGTTGTGGGAGTCGGGGGGGGGGGGGGGGCGCGTTCGAATTTGGTGGGAATTTCCAAAATTGCAGGGGTTCTGGGATCAAGGTCTTTTGGATTCACTTTGGAGCATAGCCCTGCTTGGAGGTTATTAAGTCTTGGGAACCCTGATAATATTGGGGAAGAAAACTTGAAATTGGTTGTGTTGGGAAAGGTGGCGGTGAGAAGACTGCGAGGAAATGGAAGCAGGTCGACCCACTTGAAATGTCAGAATGTTGGGTTTCAGTGTTGTGACAAAAGCAGTCTGGGAGGCACTAGAAGATGTGGCCAATATTGGGAGGAAGATTTTTAAGGCAAAATGAGTAAAACCAAGGAGTTTGTTTGGGGAGGGGGGTGCAGTTTTGAGTTGGTATATTATGTTTAATGGCATACAAGTTACGGATGGTGATTAAATATCAGACATATAGAAATGTTGATTCTTATATACTTTGGGCTACTATAATTGTCATCGTTATTGATTTGTTTATTATAATATACACTAGGCTCATTCGTGGGAGGGGAGGGGAAGGAGGGCTGGGTGGGTATAGATTATTTTTTTTTTCTTATTTTACAAGAGCCAGAACCGTAACTTGATATGAACGCTGTTTTGTTAAGAGGATGTTTCTTTTATCTTTTTTTTTATGCTACTATAATGAGTTCAGTTTTTGTGCTTTGAAATATGTTATTCAATAAAAACTTTAAATTACAAAAAAGAAAGTGTTCATTTTAATTTTGAGATTGGGCCCTGCTTGGAATTGTTCTGTACTGTATTAGTTGTATTAAAATATGCATATCTCCCATTGTCCAATTTGCAGTATACAGACTTGGTCTTCTAATGCCCTCACTATCATCTGGGACTGAGCAGAGGAAGCACAGTGAGCATATTCCTGCCCGAATGTCAGATGGAGCAAGAAGCAAACACCATTGATTCACACTTTATTTAATTAACAGGTCTTTTATAATGCTTTATCATTTCAATCAAAGTGGTTTACATTGCAACTTAAACTTGGTAAATTATATTAAACAGGGACATTGATAACTTGGAATTTTCTTTAATCGCCACCTCCTGCCTCATTTGGATGCAAATATCCCAGACACACGTATTTAAGAAAGAAGAAAATTTGAAGCAAAAAGCAACTTTCTCCCCAAAACACAACAAATAGCAACCCTCCCCCTATCCCATAGAAAGGAATATAAACATTTTTAAAAGAAAAATCTATACAAGCACATGGGGCTTAAAACAAAAGGTGTTATATAAAAGATAGATAAACCAGATAACTGGGCACACCAGCCAAAATGTTTTGCATTCTACATTTTTACAGTCTTGGCATCATGTAAATATTTTTCTAGCGTTCGTTTTTATTTAGTATTTTTTTATATATGCATTTCGAAGGGTCAATGAGGTTTTCATGGAACTATTTAAAGTTAATATTCCTTATCGTTCCTCCAGTCTAGTCCAAACATCCGGGTCTTGCATCTCTTCTAGCAGCTTTGGAGACTGAGTACGTCATCTTTTTGATGATGCTGGTATAAATAGCTGAGGGACCACCTTCCTTCTCCAGTATCTCAGTCTCCAAGCAGCTAGGAGTAGTGAGCCCAGATGTTCAGGACTCACTTCAGGGACAATTAAGGAGATTTAGTTAAATTAATTTTTTTATTTTTACTTGGGGTAATTATCCATTTGGCCTCAGATCCACTGATTCAAAGGAGCTTTGAGGAAGGTTAAAAAGGCCTGCCCTCCCCTCCTTCCCCTCTTTTTTACCTGCTGTTGTCTGGAAGGCTGAAGAAGAGCTCATTGCAGGGGGAAGGCTCCGGCTCCCGAACCCGATTTTGGGTGAGGAGCCGGTAGTAAGGGGCAAGCAGCAGTAGTGACGGAAGTAGAAAATCACTGCAGCAGCCCGTTTCAGTTCTTAGTTCCTCCTCCTCCAGAAGCTACGGATACTGGCTAAGCGCGTGTAGAGAGAGCAAGGCAGGAGCGCCAGAAGAGTGAGTATGGCACCAGGGGCGAATCTTCTGAGGTAAGGGGGATACCGCAGTGTGTTTCGGGCGGGTCCGGGACTCGGTGTTTCAACAATCGCGGAGGGCGGCAGGCCCGACCGCGTGATACCTGCGCGGGAAAAACAGTGTAGTCAGTTTTCTGTTGAGGGGCCGGGGGACAGCAGGAAGCTTCGTTTTCGGCACATTTTAGTACGAGGTTGCAAGGGGGTATCCCTCTTCTAGTGTAGATATTTAATTTAGATATTTAAAAACAAAACAAAACAAAAAAAAAAACCCCGAGTTGACAGAGCAGTGGGGCTGAGGTTTATTACAGTGGTTAACAGGGCTTGAACATACAGATAGTGTTTTTTGGCTCAAGATGCCTTCTAAGCCTCTCTGCATGGTATGCGGGGCAAAGAGGGGATCACTGTCAGAGGCAGGGCTCTGCAGGGAATGCGTCCAGGAGGCATCTACTCTGGATCAGCAGTTGGAGGTCAATGCTGGGAGTCAGAGGAGCCTCGGCTGATGGGCAAGAGCCCGTTTCACCTATATTGAGCCCGCTAGAGCCCATGGCAGGACCATCTTCAGTACCCAATATGCCTCCTTCTCAGGGGCCTATCCCTGGAGGTTTGGCAGCCATATTTTCTCAAGAGTTTATGCGACTTCTGCAGCAGTCCTTCGCTAAGGGGGCGGGGGATGGCGAGACGGAGCAGCCGCTATCAGGAAAGCGTCCAGGCAGTCTCTTGGACTCCGGAGCAGGGGGGCTTCCGGCCAAGAGGTTGAAGGTCGTCTGGGACCAGCAAGAACGTTCGGTTGCTTCCGAGACTCCATGTTCCAAGGATTTGGATCCGGATGTAGAGATCGAAGAGGAACTTTAGGAAGGAGAACTTGCGGACCACGAGGATCAGGCTCGGGTAGTTTGAGTTTTTAGGCGGGAAGAGTTAGCAGTACTCATTACGGAGACACTTAAGGCTTTTAATATGCTGGTCGCGGGTCCGGAAGCAGAGGCTTCCTTAGAGGACCCGTTGTTGCAAGCAGTACGCAAAGCTCAGAGGGTTTTTCCCGTACATAGAGTATTTCGGGAAATGATTCAGGACGAGTGGGACATGCCGGAAGCAGGGCTTAAAGGGGGCATAGTGATGAGCCGTCTTTATCCCTTGTCAGATCAAGATCGAGATTTATTCAAATCCCCAAAGGTGGATGCCACAGTTTCGGCGGTTACCAGGAAGACTACCATTCCGGTGGAAGGTAGTACTGCTCTCAAAGTTGCCCAGGATCGGAAACTGGACACTTTGTTGAAGCAGGTTTTTGAAGTTAATGCCCTCTCCATGCAAGCTTCGGTTTGTGGAGCATGGGTAGCGAGGGCCTGTCTGAGGTGGTCTCAAAGGTTACAAGGGGAGCAGGTGGAGGAGTCGGGTGGAGAGGCAGCCAGATTAGAGACTGGAGCGGCCTATCTAGCTGATATTCATTATGACCTTATTCGTGGATTAGCAAAGAGTATGGCCTCAGTGGTAGCGGCAAGACGGTACCTGTGGCTTCATAATTGGGCAACAGATAGTTCGTCCAAGACCAGGTTAAGTAAGCTTCCCTTTAGGGGCAAATTGCTCTTTGGAGAGGACTTGGACAAGTTGGTAAAAGACCTAGGGGAGTCCAAGGGCGGACTGCTTCCTGAGGACAAACCGAAACAGAATAAGCAGAATGTCCAGCCAAGGGGTCACAAAGAGATTTTTGACGTTTCCGATCTCAGAGGTTCGGACAGTTTCAGAGAGGACGGTTTCCATATAGGAATCCGGGGTTTCGGGGATTTTGAGGAGCAAATAGGGGTTTTGGGGGCTCTTCCTCCCCGAACATTAGAAAATCACAACGAAGTCAGGCGGACCCTGGTAGGACTAGTACCTGTGGGAGGTCAGCTATGGGAGTTTTTTCCTGCCTGGGTCCAAATTACCTCCGATCAATGGGTGTTGCAAGTGATTCGAGTGGGGTATGCACTAGAGTTTCAAGGTCCGCTCTGAGATTCCTTCGTTCAGTCTCCTTGCAAGGCGTGTTGCAAGTTAAAGGCAGTACAAGAAACCTTAGAGAGACTGATAAACCTGAAGGTGGTGGTTCTGGTACCCCCAAGCCAATACGGTTGTGGTCAGTACTCCATATATTTTGTGGTGCCATAAAAGGAGGGCTCGTATCAGCCATTTTTGGACCTCAAAGGGGTGAATCGGTGCCTCCGCGTGTCTCATTTTTATATGGAAACGCTAAGGTCAGTTATCGTAGCGGTAAGAGCAGGGGAGTTTCTTACCTCTCTAGATTTGTCAGAAGCCTATTTGCATGTGCCGATCCACACGGAACATCAGAAATATCTCAGGTTTGCGGTTCCTATGGACCGTTTTCAGTTCTGGGCTCTGCCGTTTGGCTTGGCAATGGCGCCGAGGACGTTCACCAAAGTAATGGTGGTAGTAGCGGCAGCATTGCGAAAGGAAGGGATACTGGTGCACCTGTATCTGGACGATTGGTTGATTTGAGCAAAGTCCTGAGGCGAGAGCGAGACAGCTACAGCTCGGGTAGTGGACTTCCTACAGAGTCTGGGTTGGGTGGTCAATATGGCAAAGAGCAGGTTGATTAATACCTGGGGGCTCGATTCGACATGAGCGTAGCAAGGGTTTTCCTTCCTCAGCTGAAGGCGCAGAGGTTGAGAAAGCTAGTACATAATTTCTTGGGGAAAAAGTTGCTGACAGCATGGCATTATCTGCAGGTGTTGGGTACCATGGCGGCAGTGATCGACATGGTGCAGTGGGCGAGAGCTCACATGAGGCCGTTGCAGAGAGCTCTACTTCGAAGATGGTCTCACCATTCGGATCCGCTGACTCGGAAGCTGCCCTGTCCTCTGCAAACCCGCAGGGCGTTACAGTGGTGGTTGTGCCCAGGAAATCTGGAAAAAGGGGTGCCCTTAGAACCGCCATCCTGGGTTCCGCTGACAACGGATGCCAGTCTCTCGGGCTGGGGAGCACACTTCGGGGGCCATTTCGCCCAAGGGGTTTGGACTCCAGTAGAACAGAAGTGCTCCATCAGTACGTTGGAGTTGAGAGCGGTTACTCTGGTGTTGAGAGCGTTTCGTCCTTACCTGCGTGGACAAGCGGTTCGGGTGTTTTCCGACAACGTGACCGCGGTGGCTTACATCAACCGTCGGGGGGGCACCAGCAGTGTGTCCCTGGAGGTGGAGGCGGATCAACTGTTGTTGTGGGCCGAAATGAATCTGGTAGCCTTGTCGGCGGTGCATGTGGCAGGAGTGGAGAATGTGGAAGCAGATTTTTTTTAAGTCAGATCAAAGTAGGACCCGGGGGAATGGGTGCTCCATCCCGAAGTGTTCGAAATGTTAGTTTGCTGATGGGGGACTCCGGTAATGGATTTGATAGCGTCGTACAAGTAGACAAAAAGCAGCAGATTCTTCAGCAGACGGCGTGAGAGAATGTCGGAAGGTCTCGACACACTAATTCAAGGATGGCCAGAAGATCAACTGCTATACGTGTTTCCTCCTTGGGTGTTGATCGGTCACGTGCTTCAAAGAATAGAGGTTCACAGGGGTCAAGTAATCTTTATAGCGCCAGACTGGCCACGGAGACCATGGTATGCAGATCTAGTGAGGCTGCTGATAGACCGACTGTGGCGGCTGCCGATGCGCAGAGACCTATTGTTGCAGGGGCCTCTGCACATGCTGCAGGTAGTTTGGTTCTCGCTTACGGCTTGTCTCTTGGATAGCAGATAGGAGGTACAGGAGGGACCAGAAGAGGTGCTCCGGCTCCTGAACCCATGTTAATGGGTGAGGAGCTGGGGTTCTGAGAAGTGCAGCATCCTGTGAGGCTCCCCGTGTAAGCGGGTGTTAGAGACCGGCGTTCGCTGAGGCAGCTGCTCCTCTATTCTGTGTTCTCCTGCCCGTTGCTGATGCCGCAGTTCCGGCCGAGCACGGGGAGAGCAGGACACATCCACGGCAGCCAGAGCAAGGTAAGGGGGGTCTAAGACCAGCAGTGGCGAGTCAGGAGGTGAGTCGCGATTTTGTGCCATTCGCGGAGGCAGGCCTAGCCGCATATTAAAAGCGTGGGAAGCAGCAGTTTCAGTTTTCTGAATTCTGGAGTTACAGAAGGGCCCGGTGGCTGTGAGGAACTTTGTTTTTTTTGGTTCAGATACTGGGGGTGCTGTGAGGTAGACTCCAGATAAATTTGACTGTTTAAAAAATAAAAAATTTCCTTTTTGCCACAGCAGAATCTAACAATACTGTTTTTAAGAAGCTGCAGTTTGTTACAGATTCAGATCCTCACGTTGAGGGGAAGAGTGGCAAGGGACAGGAATCTTAAACGGGATGCCGTCTAGGCCTCAGTGTTTGGTCTGTGGCACTTGAAGGGGAGTGGTGTCTGATACTGGTGTGTGTAGGGGGTGTGAACAAGAGGCAACCTCGATGGAGCAGGACTTGGACGTAGGTGTAGAAAGTATGACAGGAGCAATCTTAACCCACCCGGTGCCAGTTCCCCCTCTTTGCCTCCTTTTTAGAGTCGGTGGTGGGGCCTTCCTCCGCTCCGGACATCGCCCCTTCTCTATCGCTCTTGCCAGGGGGATTGGCGGCGGCGTTTTCTCCAGAGTTGGACACTGCTTCAGCAGGCCTTTGGGGGTGTTCAGAAAGGAGGCGGTTCTGCAGAAGGGGAACCGGGTGGAAAATGTCCGGGGACACCCCTAGGGTTAAGAACTAGTGGAGTCCTTTCAAAAAAGCCAAGGACTGTGAAGGAGCGGCTGGATCCGTTTGAAGAGGAAGTGGACCCGGACTTAGAAATAGAGGACGAGTTAGAGGAAGGAGAGCTCACGGAGCAGGAAGACCAAGCTAGAGTGTTTCGGGTTTTCAGGCGGGATGAATTGCCGGTGTTGATTGCAGAAACGCTTAAGGTGCTTAATATGCCATCCACAGGGCCGGCAGAGGATTCCACCTTGGAAGATCCGTTGTTGCAGGCATTTCGGAAGACCCAAAAAGCCTTTCCGGTACACAGAGCTGTGCGGGAAATGATTCAGGAAGAATGGGGCATGCCTGAGGCAGGTCTTAAAGGGCCCAGAGTTATGGCCCGCCTTACCCATTAGTGGATCAGGATTGTGAGTTATTTAGGTCTCCAAAGGTGGATGCAACAGTCTCGACGGTTACCAAGAAGACCACAATCGCGGTGGAAGGTAGTGCCGCTCTCAAGGATGCACAAGACAGGAAGCTCGACACCTTGTTGAAGCAGGTGTTTGATGTCAATGCTCTATCCATTCAAGCATCTATTTGTGGAGCATGGGTGGCCAGAGCCTGTCTTCGTTCATTATTTCTCTTTAAGTATTTAAAGATCTGAATCATATCCCGCTGCTAGCAAAAATAATTGAGAAAGCTGTCCAACGCCAAATACAGGATCACGTTGATTCAACAGCCCCACTCGACCCATGCCAACATGGCTTCAGGGAATCCCATGGAGTTGAAACGCTTCTCATCACACTCATCAATATGCTCATCGGCATCGACGATATCAAATACGGGTATGCTTTAATTTTCTTGGACATTTCGGCCACATTTGACTCTGTAAACCATGAGCAACTCCTCGTGAGGCTCCAAGATAAAGGAATTTGTGGCTCAGCATGGAACTGGTGCAAATCTTACTTAACCGATAGATGGCAACAAGTCCGGACAGGAACTAAAACTTCCCAGCCCTTCCATCAACAACATGGAGTACCATAGGGCTCGTCCCTCTCTGCCCTCATGTTTAACATTTATATGCAACCTATATGCGAGATAATCCGCTTATTCAACATCTCATGTCTACTCTATGCTGACGACGTACTGCTCTTCACCCCATTCAAGATTGAGAACCCAGACTTCTCTCAGCTGGTGAATTGCTTCGATACCATAACCGACTGGCTCCATTCACAGAGCCTCAAGATCAATTTCAATAAGACTGATATACTATTTGTCACGAGAAACCAGTCCTTCTCGCCCCCCCATCCTTAAAGATAAGACGCCGAGCTCTCGAGCAGAACCAGCATCCGCTATCTAGGCATAACATTAGACCAGCATCTCAGTTTCAAAACCCACATCAACAACACCATCAAACAAATATACCACAGGATATGAACTCTAAAACATCTTCGACCCCTGTTACAACCCGATGATTTCAGGTCAGTTTTCCAGGCACTGGTGACCCCCTCCCCCCCCCCATTTTGATTATGCTAAGGTGATCCTGCATGGCTTACCTAAAAACACCTTAAACCCCCTACAGCTGGCTATGAATGCCGCCGCACGTGTCCTGAGTGGAGCCGCCAGAAGCGACCACATCACCCCTATCCTCAAAAACTTACACTGGCTACCAGTCAGCTGCCGGCTAGCCTACAAAGTAATCATTATAACCTTTAAGGCGATCAACAAAACAGCCCCAACATCCCTTATAAACCTTGTTCACCCCACCACAGCAAACCGAGCAAGGAGATCTTGCATAACCAACACCTTACAGATCCCCAGCGAAATAACTAAATGCGATAAAAAAAACAAAGAATAGAGCCTTCAAACTCTATGCTCCCACCTGCTGGAATTCGCTTCCAACCTCCATCAGAGCCATAACTGACCTAGCCCAATTCAGAAAGGCTCTAAAACATCTATTCCTTAAGTACTACTTCCCAACCCACCAACCTGATACCATCTATCGCACACTCAATTAGAAACACACGTGCTTCCATCAATGTATGTACATACTGTAAATAACCGAAATTTGATGTATATAGTTTCCCCCCTGTTGTAACCCAAGTTAACGTCCTGTTCATTGTAAGTGCCTATAGTGAATCTATCTGGCACAAAACTGTTGTATGTAAACCGCGCTGATTTTTAAGAGTGCGGTATATAAGAACTATAAATAAATATCTCCCCTGTCCCTCTTCTCCTCCAGAGTGTGCATATTTAGGTCTTCAAGTCTCTTCTCATAAGGCTTCTGACGCAGGCTCCAAATCATTTTGGTCGCCTTCCTCTGAACAATTTCCAGTTTTTTTTATATCCTTTGCAAGATATGGTCATAATTCTGGCCCGCTGCCTTTGAAGGCGGCAATACTGGAGGAATGACTTCGTACCCTCGAGGTACATATGGCGGTGGTTCTGGCCTAGCAGCAAGCGGGCCCATTGATGATGTCCCAGGCATTACCACTGCAGTCCATTCAGCTGATCCTGGAGATCCATGCACTGCCTGCTGAGGCAAGTGTACTGGGCTAAAAATCGGAGTCGACACTGATTCCCACAGCCATGTCCTCTCCATCGCATCGGGGGTCTGATGTCCCAGTATATCTACGGAAGCACTCGGTGCACTGGCAGTCTCACCGATGCCTGGCCTTGCTGCATGGTTGGCGCCATTGTGGAGAGAAAGCCTGATATGATTTTGATTTCCTCTCTGAGTCTGACTCCAATGGCTTGGGAGACTGAGGCTCCTTCACAACTCCATGGTGGTGGAATCGACCTGAAGAAGATAGAGTAGCAAGACCCATTCCTCGTTGCTTCCAGGTAGGAAAGCCAGAACCTTGGACTTGTTTGGAAAGTGGTGCTTCCTGGGATCCATGCTGGTGACCAGGGTGCTCTCGAACCAGCAGTATATGAGCATGTTTCTCAAGGACGACATGCTGGACCTGGCTGACTTCGTTTCCCATATCTCAGTTTAGTGCAAGTTGAAAGATAATGTCTGGTGCTTTCCTAAAGGACAGGGTGGCTAGTTATATTAATTTGGTCACTTTCACTAGTTTTTATCTGTTTAGTTTTGTTAGAGAATTAGGTATTGACCCTGTTTGACACACAGCCTACACCTTGTTTTGGGGTTTTGTATGATTTATGACCATTGGCAATCTTTTAGGGGGGGGGGGGTTAGCCTATTAGAAGGTGGTTGATACATTTTTGGATGGACAACGTAATTCCTATGATATACCTTAAGATATGTGTGACATGAGGTTTGATTTCAAGACGGTTTTGGGCTGATTTATGGGTCTCTCCAAGTCGGTGCTACACCTCCAAGGATACTCGTTCGTTTCTTTTTTTTCATTTTTTTTTCATTGTGTCTTTGCTTATAAGTCTATATGACCAGCCATTGGTTCATCCCAAAGTTGGTTCTGTACATGAACATGGATTTGTCCCTTTTTGATCTCCCCTCTTTTTAGGTCCCTTCCTTAGACACTCCTGTCTTTGTATATGGAAGTTTTACTTTTCATTCTTCCTTTTTATGCTTTTCATTGCTCACAGTTCATTTTTTCACCACCATTCCTCCTCTTATATCTAGTGGTTGTTCGGACTCTGTGCTAAGAGGCAAGATCTCAGGACTATACAACAATTTGTGAGGTTTTTAAAGTGTGGTTTTTTTTTTCTCTAAAGATGAGCTCCATGGATACACACTATACATCCATATGGTCATTGGCAAATAGGATTTGAACACATTGGCCACACATTTTAAGTCTAATCACGTTTACAACTTTTTAGAATATGACCATATGTTTTTATCCTCATATTATTCATTGGTTTTTTTGTCTGATTTTTTTTTTTTATATGGCATTGCTTTATGTAATTCAGAATAGGATTTGTATTTATGTTCATCTAAATTCACAGTAGGATGAGTATTTGTTTTGCATTTCTTTCGCATTTATATGGTATAACTATTATTTATTTATTTATTTGCAGTCTTTTATACCGCGCTATTCGACATCAGTGCGGTTTACAATGAACATAAGAGTTGCACATCTCAATTTCGTGATTTGTGCTTACAGTGAAACAGGTATAATAACTTGGGTATACATTAAACAGGAAAATTAAACTTGGGTATGCATTAAGCAGGTATAACAGGTAAAATAGGGTATAAATAACCAGTCCCTTAACAAGGAGACACGATGAATAAATACAGTCTACTTTATGCAACAATATAATGAGTTATGCGGCACTGCATAAGTTTCTCATGGTGGTTGGAGGGGAAGGTGTGATTGCGAGTGATCAGTCTGGGAATGTGACGTGCATGAGTTTGAGGTGCTGCATTGAGATGTGAGAGTGGGTGAGTGTGGGGAGAAGACTGCATCATCGTAGTGATGAAGAAAGAGGTGCCGTTTCAGTGCCTTCCTAAATTGGGAGAGTTCACTGATGGTTCTGATAGTTGCTGGTAGTGCGTTCCAGCAGGATGGAGCAAAGAAGGAGAAGGCTCTGGATCTAGTGAATTGAGAACACTTCGTGCTTGCCTTAGGTAATATGAGAGTATTTGCGGCATTCGATCTCCTTGCTCGATTGGGAGGTGTGATTGAAATTAGATCAGTAATGGCAGTAGCAGGGTATTTATTGATGGCTTTATGGGTCATAATTAGGATCTTGAATGAGATCCTGGCTTGTATGGGTAGCCAGTGCAATTGTTTTAGTATTGGGGTAATATGAGAACTTCTTGAGGCTCCATGAAGGATTCTTGCAGCTGAATTCATTGCAAGTTGTAAGGGGTTAGTCGTGCACTTAGGTAGACCATACAAGATCGCATTGGCATAGTCAAAGAGGCATTATTAGGGCCTGAAAGACAGTTCGGAAGTCATCAGGTTCTAACAGTTGACGCAGATTGCGGAGGGTCCGGATTTTATGGTACACCAACTTTGTTATGTTTTTGATATGAGCCTTCATATTAAGTTGCTGATCAAGCGTTACACCTAGGTATCTTACTGTAGTCTTGTATATGATCTCTGCGTCGCGAACCTTGATAGAAAGGGGTGGAGTAAAAGCCGGATTCCTGGTTACGAAGAGGGCTTCTGTCTTTTTGAAATTTAACTTAAGCATTTGTGCATTTAGCCAGTCTGTGACAGCGTCAAAGCACCTGATAAGTGGGGATAGTTCAAGATGTTCTGTCGAAATTGGCATGTACATCAAGACGTCGTCAGCATAGACCAGGCAGTTGATATTAAATGATTGGATGAGATCACAAATGGGTTGCATATAGACATTGAATAGCAAGGCGGATAGAGATGAGCCCTGTGGAACACCTTTAGTTTGGGGGAAGGAATCGGAGTTGGAGGGGCCAGAACGGACATGTTGCCAGCGATCAGTGAGGTATGAAGCGCACCATGACAAAGCTGAAGCTTGAACTCCCTTCTCTCTGAGGCGTAGCAGGAGAACTTTGTGGTCTACGGTGTCGAATGCGGCAGCAATGTCCATGAAGATCAGTGCAAAGCCTTGTGTGTTTTTAATTTGTTAGTTTGTTCATTACTATTGCATTGTTTGTTAATTTTTTTCTCATGGTTTTCTTTATTTTTTAATGTTTGCATATTTGTTTTTATTTTCAGCAGACCATTTCCCCTGAAGAAGGCCACGTCAAAACACAGCTGTCGGGCTTTGTTTCCTTTGTTGGCTGGTTGCCTTTTGCATTGACCATTTTTAATAAAGCATTCATTTGTTACTTGCTCCTTGTCTGTGTTTTAAGGATTGCTCCAAATACATGGTCTGGGTGACCTATGATGCCCTTGAATCAGCCAGCATGGTTGCGACTTTGAGCATCAGGGCATGCTGGCTCACCTGGCTCCAGTCCTCAGACCTGGAACAAGCTGGCATAAGCTGGCAGATGTGCCCTGCCAGGGAGAAAACCTCTTCAGGAAACCTGTAGAGGACAAGACCAGAGATGAAAAAGGAGCATGTCACCTTCTCCAGGCTCTCGAGAGAGACCACTGATCCCTCTTAGAAAAATGATCAGGGCAAAAAGACCTTTTACAAGCACAAGTATCTGTGCTGCATGAGTCCTCTGAATTCTCAGCTTAAAGCCACAAGCTCCTTGCCAAAAGTGGTGGGAGAAGCCTCAGAAGGGCCCAGCCTGCTCTCAATCCAATCTTGGGGTGGGAATTTAGCAGTGCTGTGAAGGAACCTGCCAATCTGCCAGTGACTGAAGGGGTAACCCTCCAGTGGGGGGGGGGGGGGGGCGCATCCATTTCATCCACAAGTGGCTTATCATTATCTCAGAGGCATGGGAGCCGCAGATAGTCCGCAGTGGATACGTGCTGCTTCCCCCATCCTCCCCGTGAGGAATTCCTGGATCCCCCCCCCCCCCGTATTGCAATTTTCTTCAGGAGGAGGCCTTTGTCTTTCTTGCCAAGCTAGCTTTCAAGCCAGTGCCCTCTGCACAGGTTAGACAGGGATTCTACTTCAGGTACTTCCTGGGTCACAAGAAGATGGGAGGGCTTTGGCCCATCCTGGGCCTCTGAGACCTCAACACGTCTTGTGAGAGGAGTTCACAATGGTCTTACTGGAGACCCCTGCTTCCCCTGCCTACAAAAAAACGATTGGCTATGTTCCCTGGATGTCGGATGTGTACACACACATTCTGATCTATCCTGCTCACAGAAAATACCTCAGTTTTGTTCTGGGGGACTGTCACTTCCAGTACAGAGTGCATCTTTTCGGGTTGGCATCGGCACCCCAAACCTTCATGAAGTGCCTCGTGGTGGTAGCCGCCTATCTCCAAAATCTGGGAGTCTTCATCTTCCCCTATTTTGATGACTGGCTCATAATGAGCTCCACTCCTGATGGTGTTTGTCAGCTGGGCTCGCCTGACCATCCAGGTACTCAAGCATTTGGGGTTCATGATCAACTACCCTAAGTCTCACCTCCAGTCCTCCACAGCAGCTGGAGTTTAGGGGCCCTTCTCGACATAACTTGGGCTCAGGCTTTCCTCCCGATGGATCACCTGCAGAGGCTAGCAGCAGTGGTCAACGATGTTCGGTAGAAGCGCCACATGACAGCATGGGGGCTGCTGAAGGTCCATGGCCACATGGCCTTGACAATGCATGTCACCTCCCTAGCTTGCCTGTTCATGAGATGAGCTCAGTGGACCCAAACCACTAGCTGCCTATGGGACTGGGTGGTGGTCACAGTGCTTCTCACCCAGTCTCTGTGCTGGTGAGTGGAACTGCATTATCTGCTCAGGGGCCTTCTGTTTCAGGCATCCCCCCCCCCCCCGAGGTCGAATGTGCCCAAACTGGGCTGTGGGGCTCATCTTGACAGCCTGTGCACCCAAGGAAAGCCTTCACCAGATCAATTTCTTGGAGTTGAGCCATCGCGAATGCCCTCGGGGCATTCCAGGCACAATTGGCCATCCAGGTGGTTCTGATCCAGATGGACAACTAGGTAGCCATGTACTATGTTATCAAGCAGAGCGACACAGGATCTTACCTCCTATGCTGGGAAGAGATCTGCTTGTGGAAGTTTGCCATTGCTCACAGCATGGACCCTAGGATGACTTTCCTGTCCAGGGAACTCAACTCCCCGGTGGACCAACTGAGTTGCATCTTCCAGCCTCATGAGTGGACCCTCAACAGGGAAGTTGCAAATTGGATCCTTCATGAATGGGGCACCTGCAGTAGATCTGTTTGCCACACCACACAACGTCCAGGTGGATCAGTTCTGCTCCAGAGTGCCTTCCTTCTCCTTTGGCGGGTAGGCCTGCTTTACATATACCCTCCTATTCTGCTGGTGGCGAAGACCCTGCTGAAGCTTCAGGCTGATCAGAGGAAGGATGATCCTCGGTCCATATTGGCCCCGGCAGCCATGGTTCTTCCTACTGCTTCACCTGTCCTGCAGGAGCCTAGAGGGCGGGAGTTTGCTGCTCCCCAATGTCTGGTCCCTGGCCCTCATGGCCAGGATGTTGAGTGGGTAGTCCTCTTGGAGATCAACCTGCCTGACAATGTTGCGGAAGTACTGCTGGCCTCCCACAAGGATTCCATATGCAGCTGATATGTGTTTAAGTGGCATTGGTTCTCCTGGTGCATGGACAGTGCTCTGGATCCCTTCTCCTGAGCTTGACAAGTTGCTTGAGTACCTCCTGCACCTCTCAGATTCAGGTCTCAAGTCTAACTCCATCAGAGTCCATCTAAGCACAGTTGTGGCCTACCATTACGGCTCGGAGGAGAAGCCAATCTTCGCTCAGCCCTTGGTGGTTCCTTTTATGCGGAGCTTGCTTCTCTCTAAGTCTCTCTTTTTCAAGCCCCCTGCAGTGGCTTGGGATCTCAATGTTGTCCTCACACAGCTCTCAACGGCTCCCTTTGAGCCGCTTGCTTCCTGTTCCTTGAAATTTCTGACCTTGAAGGTTTTGTTTTTGGTGGTGGTGACTTTGGCAAGCTGTGTCAGTGAGCTCTAGGCTTTGGTGGCTTGTCCACTTTACACCAGGTTCCACCACAACAGGGTGGTCTTGCAAATGCATCCATATTTCCTGCCTACGGTGGTTTCTGCTTATCACCTGAATCGATCGGTTTGGTCAGCTTTCTTCCCCAAGCCGCCTCAGAGCCAGGGGGAGGCTGTGCTACATATCCTAGACTGCAAGAGAGCTTTAGCTTTCTACCTTGAGCTTATGAAGGCTCATCAGAGGTCCTCCCAGCTGGTCATCTCCAAACGCACGCTGTCCAGTTGGCTAGCAGACTTCATCTCTTTTACTTATGCCCAGGCAGACCTGAGCCTTGATGGTGGTCATGGCTCACACTGTCCAAGCCATTGCTGCATCGGTGGCTAACTTGCGCTTGATCTCCATGGAGGTGATTTGCAGTGCTACAGCATGGTCTTTTGTCCACACGTTTACAGTTTGTTACTGTCTGGATGGGGATTCCTGATGTGACAGCAAATTTGGCCAAGCCGTACTCTGGCATCTCTTTGTGACCTCTCCTTCCCACTGGCCCTTCTGTCCGTCCAGGCTGCCAAAGAGACCTCTTGATGAGGATGTATTCTTACGATGCTGAATTGGTAGAGTCCCCTTTTGGGCTTTTGGCCTCTTTGATTTTCGGTAGCCTGTAGAGGACTATACGTGAGGACTTACTTCCTACTTGTCCACATAGAAAGCGTAGTTACTCGCCTGTAGCAGGTGTTTTCCATGGACAGCAAGAATATGTCCTTGCAATTCTCCCACCTCCCTAAGGAGTTACTGTTGGCTAATGCTATGTTCTTTTACTGGAGAAGATGGTGCCGCAGCAGATGGGAAGGTAGGCATGCATGCATGGTGGAATGTGGGGAGCGATCCCGTACAGGGCTCCGTCGGGGAAGTTGCCCATAAGTGAGGACTTATTTTTGCTGTTCACGGATAACACCTGCTACAGGTGAGTAACTATGCTTTATGGGTCAGTATAAATATCCTGTAATGGATTTGGCAGAAGACAGGAAGCCAGTGGTGTTGGAATAGGAGCATTGTGACATAATCGAACCTTTTAGCTTGACTTAGAATCCAGACAGCCGTATTTTGAATGGATTGGAGACTCTTCGACATATGCCGGAATAAATGGAATTACAGTAGTCGATACATGAAATAAAGCAACTAAGTGCTAGAGTACATTGGGCGGATAATTGAGAAATGGATGGAGCACAAAATTGGCACAATACAAGGAAGGATGCCCTGACAATGGAACTAACCTTCTTTGAGAATAAAAGATCAGTGTCCAAATAGACACAAAGATACTTAAAATGAGGATTAAGTTCAATAGGGTAACCATCTAGAATGGGAGAGAGGGTAGGGGCAATGGCTGGTAGGCCAGGTAGCTGAAGGTTTGTGGGGTGTTTTTTTAAATTCAGTTTCAGCTGATTTGTCTTTAAGCCAGTCAGTAACCTAACATAGGCGGCTGTTAAGTTCAGTGAGCTCAGGAAAGTGTGAGACTATATGGGCAAGCAGGAACATGTTATCTACATAGTAGTAAGCATTTATAGTGGTCTTGTGTATCAGGGCTGTTAGGGGTCCCAGGAAAATATTGAAAAGGAGTGGAGCCAGTACAGAGCCCTGTGGAACTCTGCAGGTTAAGGGTATGACTTGGAAGATGAGGAGCCTGTTTTCACTATGTAAGAGCTGTTGGACAGAAAAGATGAAAACCAGTTAAGAACTGTGGCCCAGATACCAATTTTGGTCAGATGGGAGAGTAAGGTGGAGTGGTTAACCAAATCCAAGGCTGCTGACAAGGCCAGAGAAATGGCTAGGGCTGTTTTTCCCATTGTCAGGGTCACTGTGAGCCTCACTCAGGAGGGGGTGTAAGACTGGTCCATGTCTACAAAGATTCAAGGAAAAGAAAATGATCAAGTATGCAAAATTTCTCAGCAACTGCCACTTCGGAGCAGGAGCTTTCAGGAAGGCAATTTTATAAAGGCATACATAACTGTACCTTCTCAGTCTAGGCACCCTCTTAGAGATAATTGAGGATTTCTTGAATCCAGTGCCAAATATGCATTTACAGATTGCCATTCCATAACATTTCTTAAATGTGAGTGAGGGGAGAAAGTGGGGAAGGAGGACTGCACCTGCGGTGAAGTGAGGAGGAGAGTGAGGATGCCATGCCAGTGGGATTACTGCTTTTGGATCCTGAACGCATAGTCTCATGTTTAACTCCTATATGTTTCCGTACCATTCTCTTAGATATAGCTTAATCCCCAGTTCTATTGTCTGTTTGACTTGACTATAAGCTCTTAGGGGCAGGGA
This sequence comes from Ichthyophis bannanicus, assembly GCA_033557465.1. Classification (NCBI taxonomy): domain Eukaryota; kingdom Metazoa; phylum Chordata; class Amphibia; order Gymnophiona; family Ichthyophiidae; genus Ichthyophis; species Ichthyophis bannanicus. The sequence continues at coordinate 1,459,693,705 of CM066031.1, forward strand.
CTTCTGCTACATGACTAAGTACAGTTCTGTGTATGCCTTGTAGCGCTATATAAATTAGTAGTGGGGTGAAAGTAAGGGTGCAATTGCTAGGGCAAAAATACATCTTTTCCAACACCTTTCCAAATTCAAATTCATGGGGGGGGGGGGGTGGAGCGGGCAAGGAAGGCTAGTTTATATGGCGAGTGCATGTCATTGCTGTTGACTTAAGTCCTGGAAACATTTTAGAATGCCTGATGATCCGCATATTGGTTTGGATGTATCCAAGTAATAGCAGTCTTAAAACTGGACTAAGTGATCTCTCTGAGGACAGCAGTTGAGTTTCTTCCCACTTACTATTTCCAGGTAACTGTCAGAATGGTCTTGTTCCACAGGTTCCTTTTTGTTTTGTGAGATTTCTTCTGCAACACTGCTATTTAAATAGCACTTCACAGTAGACCGATTATCATCCACTTAACTATAGTGACAAAAATGCATTAGTAATGCCATTTACATTTCATGTGAGTGGACTCTATAGCTCCATGGCTAGAATACAGAATTGTAATGCCTCAGAGCCCTGCCGAGATCCCAGATTTGGGGCATGCATCCTCACCATTACTGACTGACTGTTACCTTCTTATTATCTGAGAACATATGGAGTGGGGGAGTGGCCTAGTGGTTGGGGCAAGTACTTCAGGCCGGAAGGTCGGGGGTTCAAATCCCACTAGAGGACAGCAACCTTGGGCCGGAAGGACTGGGGTTTCTAGTCCCACAGGTGCTCCTTGTGGTCTTGAGCAAGCCACTTAACCCTCCATAGCCCATGTTCCCTGTAAAATAGTTATCTCGAAGTTATAATGCCCTGTTCAATGTAATTTTAGTTTGTTCAATGTAAACCGCACTGATGCAAAATAGCGCGGTATATAAGAGAATGTAAATAAAATAAAATAAATTAAAAAAAAAAAAATCTTGCAACCTGGTTTTACATTATAGGATGTTATGTGTGTTTTGTTTCCTGTTCTGCTTCTGACCTGTTAGGTAGGTGTGCAGATAAATGTTGAGTTCATTGACCAAAGAATGATGCTCAGAGCCTGTTGCCTCAGTCTTATCTCCTTTGAAAATCATTTTATTTAAACTTGTAGTACCAGTGTTTCTGCTGTTCATTAATCCTATGCAGGGTAGTCTTCAGTATTTTAGTCTATTTTAAAAGCAGTTAGCTTATTTTTCCACTGTTTAATTTTTAACTGTTACTTGTCCAACAGCATGTCTACTTGAAATAATTGCTTCAATTTTGTATGTAAAATATTTTAATAGAAAATAGTCTGAGACATGGTGGAAGGAGGACAACCAGTGGGACACTGATACCTGGGTACAAACTATATCGTAATGATAGAGCTGATCAAATTGGTGGAGGGGTTGCTCTCTATGTTAGAGAGGGCATAGAGTCAGAAAGGATTAAAGTTTTGCAGGTAACAAAATCTGCTGTAGAATCTATATGGATTGAAATTCCATGTAAAAGGGGGAAGGCAATGGCAGTGGGGGTGTACTATCGAGCGCCTGGCCAGAATGACCAAATGGATGATGAAATGCTCAAAGAAATCAAGGAAGCTAACAAAAGTTACAGCGCAGTAATAATAATGGGTGATTTCAATTACCCCGGTATTGACTGGGTCAGTGTCACGTCAGGACATGCTAGGGAGATAAAGTTCCTAGATGAAATAAATGACTGCTTCTTGGAGCAGCTGGTTCATGAACCGACCAGAGGGGAAGCCATATTAGACCTAGTCCTTAGTGGAACACCAGATCTAGTGCAAGAGATAAGGGTGTTGGGGCCACTTGGCAATAGTGATCATAGCATGATCGCCTTTGATTTAATTAGTGGAGGAGGGATAGTAAGTTAATCCACAGTTCCTTATCGTTCCTCCAGTGCAGTCCTCAACCTCTGGGTTGTCAACCTTCACCTGCAGCTAGGAGACTGGCATGTCAAAATTTATGACATCACTGGATATAGGCTGCTGCTCTTGCTCCACCTCCCCAGTGTGACCAGTCTCCTTGCAGCAGGAGGAAGTTGTGAGCCTCTTCTGGGGCTTACTAGAGGAACAGATAAGGAGCGATATAGGCTAGGGTAGCTACTTTAATTTTCGGCTAATGCTGTGGGTTCTGTCACTTTAAAAAAAAAAAAAAAAATATATATAACTAAATAAATTGACACCAATAGGTAGAGACCTTATCAAAGGGTGAAGATTTCTCACACAGGGGAGGTGGGAGTAAGGTTTTGGCGGCTCTTACACCTTCCCTGTCAGTGTTCAGGTTGTCTTGATTGCCTGAGTGCCTTCCTGAGGACCGACGGATCTCACCCAGGACTTTCGGGTGAGAGCCCTCCCTCAGGTCAGTGACTCCTCCAAAAACCGCATCTCCCGAGCCCGGCTGGTGCATGTCGGCTGAGAGGAGCTGCGCTTAGCGGTACTCCTGCAGGCTCGCGGTGGTGTAACCGAGCCGAATTGGAAGGCCGGGAGGCAGCTTTATCCCAGCGCAGACCTGTCCGGTAAGCCAGTAACCGGTTCAGGCGGCGTCTGGTGCGTGCGAGTCGGGGCTTTATCTTCCGCTGTTCCAGCCGGTCTGCTGCATTCTTTCGTGCCCTTTTTTTCTTCCCTCCGGGACCTGCGGCGGCCATTTTGAACGGGGCAGGGAGCCGCGTGTTTGTCTGCGCTCTTAGTGCTGTTGCTCCGGGGGACAGTGGTGCCGTTTAATCCCTTTCTTTTCTTGGTTTTTACTTTATTTCTTTTATTTGAGGGGTTCTTTCTCTTCGCATTGAAGGCCTTTGTTCTGGCGTTTCTGCCTCCGGTCTGGGGGGCGGGACTGTGCTCTTCGGTTGGACCGTGTGCAGGACAGGATTTGGGGGCCTAAGCTTACTGCCTTTCTTACCCCTTATTTGTAAGGCTTTGGTTTTGGGTTAGCATTCATACCTAGCTACATAGAGTGCCAAAAAAAAAAAAAAAGAGAGAAGCAACAGACCCCGGGGGGGGGGGGGGGTGTGTTTGGGGGTTATGACCTCCCGACCGCAGTGTGTGGTTTGCGGCACTCGGAGGGGAACGGTTGCGGACTCCGGTGTTTGCCGCGGCTGTGCATCCCTCTCGTCCTCTGTGGAACAACAGATGGACCTTAAGGAGCCCTCTGAACTGCATGTGACCCTGCAATTGGCAGGGGGGGACCCATTGCAGAGTTCGGAGCAGAGTCCTGCGGTTGAGGACGTGGGGGGGGAGGGGGGGGGCGTTTGGATTCGCTCCCGAGTGCTCAACCGGCGGCTCTTGGGGATTTTTCCCCGGATTTTGTATTGTTGATGCACCAAGCCTTTTGCTTGTGCCGTCAAGGTAGGCTGCCGTCTACGTTACCGCCCTTCCTCCCGCCACCACACCTCGAAGGGCCGGAGCTGGGGGGCGAGGGCCCCTCCGCACCTAAAAAGGCGAAGACGTCATGGGAGGCGGACGGGGAACGGCTAGATGTCGAGGATGCTGACTGGCAGCCTGAGGAGGGGTTGGAGGATCTCGGACGGTGAGATTCCCGAACCCGAAGATCAAGCCAAGATCATCCGGGTCTTCCGTAGGGAAGAACTGACCGCCCTGATAACGGAGTCGATGCAGATCTTAAACCTACAGCAGCCGGCCGCTGCTGAGGAGGAGCTTGAAGATCCGGTGATCTAAGCGGTGCGCTGTACGAGGGTAGTGTTTCCTGTGCATAGAGTAGTTGACAAAATGATTCAAGACGAATGGGATCAGCCGGAAGCGGGGCTCAGAGGTATTCGGACCATGAATCGGCTCTATCCGCTGGCTGACAATGATAAGGATAAGTTCCGTGCCCCACGGGTGGACGCGGTGGTGTCAGCTGTCACACTAAAGACCACTATTCCGGTAGAGGGCAGTGCTGCCTTAAAGGATACTCAGGACCGGAAGGTTGACGGGTTACTGAAGCAGGTTTTTGAAGCGGATGCTATATCCTTGCAGGCCTCCATCTGTGGTGCATGGGTAGCCCGGGCGTGTTTGCGCTGGGTTCAGCGTTTACGCCAGTCTCTGCATTTGGCTCCCGAGGAGCTGCGGGAGCTCGGCAGGCTAGAGTCTGGTACTGCATACTTGGCGGATGTCCATTATGATTTGATCAGGGCTTTAGCTAATAGTACGGCTTCAGTGGTAGCCGCCCGTAGGTCGGTCTGGTTGCGCAACTGGGCGGCGGACGGTTCTTCTAAGTCCCGGTTGAGTAAACTCCCCTTTCGGGGGAGATTGCTTTTTGGGGAAGATCTCGATAAATTGGTGAAGGATCTCGGGGAGTCCAAAGCTGGTAGGCTCCCGGAGGATAGACCAAAACAGAGTAAGGGGCCGCAAACTTTTCATGGCCAGTTTCGGGACGTTCGGAGGTTTCGTACTTCTCGGTACAGCGGCTACCAGAGGGGCCGCTTTTCGTCACGGGCCCAGGGGTTTCGGGGGTTTCGAGGAGCCAATAGGGGTTTCTCCTCGACTGCCCCTCCAGCAGCCCACAAGTCGCAATGAGATGAGGCGGGTCCTCGCAGGGGAACCTTCCATAGGCGGGAGGCTTCGGGAGTTTCTCTCTGCTTGGGCCCACATCACATCCGATCAGTAGGTGTTGGAAATAGTTCGAGAGGGTTACGCGCTGGAGTTTGCGCGGCCCGTGCGAGATTCCTTTGTACTGTCCCCCTGTCGGGGCCGCAGGAAGACCCTGGAAGTCCGCAACACTTTAGAACGCCTGCTGCGCTTGGGCGCAGTCGTAGAGGTTCCGGAGGTGTAACGCGGACTGGGTCGTTACTCTATTTATTTCGTGGTGCCAAAGAAGGGCGGAGCATTGCGGCCCAATTTTGGATCTCAAAGGCGTAAACCGCTGTTTGCGGGTCCCTCATTTCCGTATGGAAACCTTGCAATCCGTCATTGTGGCGGTCCGTCAGGGAGAGTTCCTCACGTCGCTCGACCTGACGGAGGTGTACTTACACATCCCGATTCGTCCGACGCATCAAAAGTTTTTGCGGTTCGCTCTGCCTTGGGGTCACTATCAATTCCAAGCCTTGCCTTTTGTGCTCGCCACAGCGCCCCGCACATTCACCAAAATTATGGTGGTGGTGGTGGCGGCGGCGTTGCGCAAAGAAGGTATTCTGGTGCATCCCTATCTCGACGATTGGTTGATTCGAGCCAAATCTGCAGCGGAAAGCAGGCAGGTGACAAGCAGGGTGGTCGAGTTTCTACAGTCTCGGTTGGGTAGTCAACCCGACCAAGAGTTGTCTGGAGCCCTCTCAGGTGCTGGAGTATCTGGGGGTCCGGTTCGACACGAGGCAGGGGCAGGTCTTCTTGCCGTTCAAGAGAGCTCAGGCTCTGCAGAGTATGGTGCGCAGGTTCACGGTCACTCCCTCACCGTCGGCATGGGACTACCTTCGGGTGCTAGGGACTATGGCGGCGACCTTGGAGGCGGTTCCTTGGGCCCGGTTCCATATGCGTCCGCTACAGAGAGCGCTGCTTCGTCGCTGGTCTCATCAGTCGGATTCCCTGGGCCGACGGTTGCCGGTTCCGTCCAAACTCAAACAGTCCCTGCGGTGGTGGCTGCAGCTGCCGTCTCCGGAGGCCGGGATGCCGCTGGAACCTCCGGAGTGGCTTCCGCTATTGACGGATGCCAGCCTGATGGGCTGGGGGGCCCACTGCGAGGGCCGGTTTGCGCAGGGTCGTTGGTTTCCTCTGGAGATTTCATGGTCGATCAATTGCCTGGAACTTCGAGCGGTGGCTCGGGCGCTTCTCGCGTTCGAGCAGTTCGTAGTGGGTCGGTCGGTTCGGGTTCTATCCGACAACTCGGCGACGGTCGACTACATCAATCGCCAGGGCGGCACCGGAAGTGCAGCGATGGAAGAAGAGGCGGATCTCCTCTTCTCTTGGATAGAAGGTCGATTATCGGCGATTTCGGCGGCGCACATAGCGGGGAAAGACAACGTGCGGGCCGATTTTCTCAGCCGGGTTCACGTGGATGCAGGGGAGTGGGAGCTGCATCCGGACGTGTTCGATCAGATCGTCCTTCGTTGGGGGACACCCATAATGGATTTGATGGCGACCTTTCACTCTGCGAAGGCCAATCGGTTTTACAGCAGAAGACGGGAGAGAATGTCCGAGGGCATAGACGCCCTGTTACAGCGATGGCCGGTATCGGGTCTCCTGTACGTGTTTCCTCCGTGGGCCTTGATAGGCCGCGTGATTCAAAGGGTCGGAGCTCATCCAGGAAGGGTGCTGCTGGTAGCTCCCGACTGGCCGCGGCGCCCTTGGTATGCCGATCTGATACGTCTTCTGGATGGAGAGCCGTGGTGGCTGCCAGAGAGGGCAGATCTGTTGAGGCAAGGCCCCCTCTTCATGCCGCAGGTGGATCGGTTCTCGCTTACGGTCTGGCCATTGAAAGGGCTTGGCTGAAGAAAAAGGGCTATTCGCCTTCGGTTGTGGATACATTGCTCAGAGCCAGGAAACAGTCTACGTCTTTGGCCTATGTGCGCGTTTGGTGTATATTTGAAGATTGGTGTTCGGCGGTGGATTCGGGCTGCGACTGCCTCTGTCCCGGTGGTTCTCAATTTTCTTCAGGATGGTTTTGATAAAGGACTTGCGGCCAGCTCATTGTGGGTTCAGCTGGCGGCCCTCTCTTGTTATCGGGGCAAGGTACAGGGGGTGGCTCTCGGGGCTCACTCTGATGTGTTGCGGTTTCTCAAGGCGGTCTCTCGGCTGCGACCATCGTGCAGGGTGGTGGTGCCGCCTTGGGATCTCAATCTCGTGCTGAAAGCCTTGACCGCTTCTCCCTTTTGAACCGTTGAGTCAGGCGTTGGTGAAGGATTTAACCTTTGAAAGTGGTTTTCCTAGTGGCTATATGTTCTGCCCGGCGCATTTCGGAGCTGCAGGCCTTGTCATGCAGGGATCCTTTCCTGTCTTTTTCTAAGGAGAAAGTTGTCTTGCGGCCCGTTCCATCCTTTTTGCCTAAGGTGGTGTCGTCCTTCCACTTGAATCAGGCGGTTACCTTGCCGGTGTTGGGTTTGCTAGGCGGTTTGGATCAGGATCGCTGTTTGCATCGGTTGGATGTTAAAAGGGTGTTGCGGCGTTATCTGAAGGTGACTCAGCCTTTTCGTAGGTCGGATCGGCTCTTTGTGGTGGTTGGTGGTGTTCGCAAAGGAGGTGGCTGCTAAGGCCTCTATTGCCAGATTTATTTATTTAGTAAGGACTTATACCGCTCCTTCCAGCGATCAGAAGCGGTTTGATTACAAGTACGGGATTTGTCATAAATTACAGACAGAATTATTTGGGGATTAGATAGAGAGATCAGGGGGAATACACAGCACACATATGCGGGTCCATATAAAGACCTTAGTTATTATCATACATTTACACAGGCACTAACCACCATCTATTTACATTTGTACATACAGCAATTCAATTTCTTTTGTCCTTTTGGATTTTCATCTGGTATAATGACAATTGAACAGGTGCGTCTTCAGTTGTTTTCTGAAGTTGCTTATGTCTTTAATTTCTCTCAGCTCGTGTGGGAGCTGGTTCCATAACGTGGGGGCAGATAAGGAGAACGCTCTGCGACTAGTACTGACCTTTACGTGCCTAAAGCTGTTTGGAACTCTTAGTGTGTCAGAGTTAATGGTTCTCCTGCTTCTGGTTGTAGGTTGCATGGAGATCAGGGTGGAGAGGAATGAGGGGGCCAGGTTGTGAATTAACTTGAATGTAGTTACCAATGTTTTGTATTGAATCCTTGCAACGACTGGAAGCCAGTGTAGTTCCATCAATACAGATGTGATATGTTCGGTGACGCTAGTTCTCATGATGATCCTTGCTGCTATGTGTTGGGCCATCTGTAGTATGTTGGTTGTTTTCCTTGGTAGCCCCTGCAAGATGGCGTTGCAGTAGTCCAGGTGGGGCATGATGAGAGCCTGAGCAACTGATCGGAAATCGCACGGATCTAGTATGTTACGCAGGGGTCGTAGTACTTTAAGTTTGTGGAAGATGGCTTTGTTGGTGTTGTTGAGGTGTTTTTCCATTTTCAGTTTGTTATCAATTGTGACTCCCAGATATTTTATTTCTTTCTTAGTATTGTATGTATTGTTGCACAATGTAATTGTTGGAGGTGGTTCGAAGCCCAAGGTATTTGATATAAACATTACTTCGGTGGTCTTATGATTAATCGACATGTTATTTTGTTGTAGCCATCCCGACATCTCTCCCATGCAGGTTTCAAGCTGGGCGTAGTTCGGGTCGGTGGTCTCTAGTTGGGTGTACAGCATGATATCGTCTGCGTATATGTGGTAGTTTATGCCATATTTCCTGAATATTTCACTGAGTGGTTGCATGTAAATGTTAAAAAGTAGCGCCGAGAGTGCCGAACCCTGAGGAATGCCTTGTGTTTGGATGAACGGTTCAGCTTTCTCTCCGTTGAACTGGACCTGTGGCTTTCTGCCTGTTATATAAGAGGAGAACCATTTCAAGGCGGTTCCTAAAATTCCAATTGATTCCAGCTTGTTCAGGAGGGTTAAGTGATGGACAGTGTCAAATGCAGCGGATATGTCGATGAAAATGAGGATAAACATTTTCTTCCTGTCTTCCAGCCCCTTGAGGAGGTTGTTAAACAGGGCTAAAAGCAGGGTTTCGACCCCATGATTTTTTCTGAATCCGTATTGCTGTTTGTCCAGTATTTCGTTGTCTTCAAGGTGTTCTTGCAGTTGGATGAGGGCTGCTTTTTCAATGATTTTTGCTAAAAACGATATGCTGGAGATTGGACGGTAGGAAGATGGATCTTCCTTGTTTAGTGAGTTGTTTTTTAGTATTGGTCTTATTATAGACTTTTTGAGCTGGTTAGGCATGATTCCTTGGGACAGTGATTGGTTCACAATGTGAGCGACTTGGTGGCCAATGTCCTTTTTTGCCGCTTTAATCCAGGTGGCTGGGCATGGATCAAGCAGTGAGGTGGTGGTATTTATGCTGGTTATTATTTCCACTGCTTGCTTATCATCAATTTTGCAGAATTCGTTCCACGTCTGTTCATGCTTCTCTACAGTTGTCAAGTTGGGTTTGGCCAGAGATAGCGTGGTTGCAGTTGTGGTCAGCTTGCTTGCGTAGTGGTTAGCTAGGGTTTGGGGCTGAATGGTATCGCTCTGCTGTTCTGGTTGGTTTGTTTTGGTTAGTGTTTTCACTATTCGAAATAGTTCCCGTGGTTTATTGATGGCTTTATTCAACAGGTTGTTGTGGTGTTTCCTTTTGGCATCATCTACCTCGTCTTTGTATTTTCTGAGGGTGTTGAGGTATTCAGCTCTGAGTTCCGAAGTTTTGTTGCGTCTCCACTTTTTTTCACACCTTCTTAGTTCCCTCTTCCTTTTGGACAGCGTAGTCGTGTACCAGGGCTCTGACCTTTGTTTGTCTGTGCTTGCTGTGTTTTTCCATTTCCGGTTTGCTGATGCCTGGATCCCTTCATTCCAGCTATTTGTTAGGGCATCGAGGTCTGTAGACTCCAAATCGATGTGCGCTTTGATGTTACTCGTGAGATTATCCAGTTCAAGCTTATTGAAAGATCTCTGCTGACGGGTTTCTCGTTGGGCTTCCGCATTCTTTGGAGCCAATGGGAGTTTCATCCGTAGGTCTATTTGGTGATGGTCAGACCAGGGTATTGCTTTGATTTTAATCAGGGGTTCAACATGGTTGGGTGGCTTGTTTTTGGGAGCAAAAACCATGTCCAGTGTATGTCCCTTTTCGTGTGTCGGCTCCTTTATTATTTGGTGATACCCAAGTTGTGACATAGCTTCGAGGAATGTGTTGGCGTGCACCTCTGTTGTTGATGCTAGGTTTAGGTCACCGAGGATGATTTGGAATTTCCTTGGCTGTGTTGAGGATATGTTTTCCAACGCTGCAGCAAGTCCTTCATGATTTGGTGAGGGGGACCTGTATATTAGGCAGATGGATATTGCTGAGTTCTCCACTTTGATCAGGTCTATATCCGGGTTTGAGTCCAGGGACGTGCATGAGAGTTTCAAGTGTGATCTTGCAATTATGATCACTCCTCCACCTCTTTTGTTGGAACGTGGACAGTTGTACAGGTTGTAGCCTGGTCTGTCTATCTGGTTCAGTAAGGCAGTGTCGGTGTTTGTTATCCAGGTTTCTGTTATGCAGAGGATGTCAGGTTGTTCATCTTTGATTAAGTCAAAGATAATGTGGGTCTTGTTTCTGATTGATCGGGCGTTTATGAGGGTGATGCTACAGATCACTGAAGGCTCTGATTGTGCAAGGTTTTGTTGAGCAAGGGGTCGGCAGGGTTTCTGCATCCGTTGCCTTTTTGATTTTGGCTTGTTGCGCTTCGGTGCTCCCGCGTGTTTTCTGCCTGTGTGCCCTTGATGGGTCATGAGTGATGGTCCTATATTGGTAGTGAGGTAGGTTGAGGGAGGGGGTTCATGAGGGGTATGGATGGCATAGAGGATGTATATTGGGCCACATATAAGTGGGGTAGGTTGGTAGATGTTTGCTTCGGTTGTGTAAGTTGAGATTAGGGTGATCAGGCTAATCCCTAATACCAGTTTTAGTAGATGCATGTTTAGGTGTGGGTGTGCAACAGTGCAATACAATTTGCTTTGTATCTAATGCTAATCTTAGGACAGATGTAACGGTTGTGGTCTCAGTAGGTAAACTTGGTACAGTGGTAAGTGTTGTTGTCTCAGCACACAGTAGAACAGCAGCAGCATGTAATAGATACAATATCACATGTAATAGTTACAGTAGTACAGCATCAGCATGTAATAGTTAACAGTATCAGCTGGTAATAGTATCAGCGTGAGAATGGGTCATCAGTATGTTTGCAAGGGTGCTAAATAAGTCGTATAGTGTTGGTTACAGTACAGTTGTTACAGTACAGTATAGTTGTCTACAGCATCAGTATACTTTGTAGGGGCTGCCCTTCCAGTCTACTAATAGCCCGGTTTTGAGTTGACCAGCTAGGATCGTGTCCTATCCATTGATTTTCTGGAGCGCATTCCGTGTGTGATTATTTTCGTGTCTCTTACCTCCTGGGTACTGCCTCCTGTTATCGCATGCCTGTTGTTGCTTTCAGTTGGCGTGTCTCTCGGTGCTCCCGCCTTGCTGCACCTAATGTTGGCGAGCTCAACCTGGTCAGAGGGAGCTCCAGCCGGGCAACAAAGGGGTTTTTGTGGATTTCGGGTGTACTTAGAACAACGGTGAGGGCGATCTCGAACCCATTTAGGGGAGCTCCAGCCCGGCGTAGCTGTGGTTCCTTGCTTGGTTTGTCCTCCTCAGGGCGTTGGTTTGTTGCAGCAGTATTACCTCTTCCTCGCCTATCGGCCCTCGCCTAAGGGCCACGCCAAAGGGCCCTCTGGCGAGGCCCTCTGGCGCGGGCCCGCAAGGCGCGGGCACGCCCTGCAGGGACGCTGCTTAAATTGGCTGCGGGTGCCTGGTCACAGCTGCTCCCACTGTCCCGATTGGACAGGAGCCCTCCCACTGCCCGGATTGGGCAGGAGTGAAGCTGGACGGCTGCGGGGGAAAAGCGGCTCCCTCGGAGCAGGGACGCCGCTTAAATTGGCTGCGGGTGCCTGGTCACAGCTGCTCCCACTGTCCCGATTGGACAGGAGCCCTCCCACTGCCCGGATTGGGCAGGAGTGAAGCTGGACGGCTGCGGGGGAAAAGCGGCTCCCTCGGAGCAGGGACGCCGCTTAAATTGGCTGCGGGTGCCTGGTCACAGCTGCTCCCACTGTCCCAATTGGACAGGAGCCCTCCCACTGCCCGGATTGGGCAGGAGTGAAGCTGGACGGCTGCGGGGGATGGATCCGAGAGGCGATTGCGTCCGCTTACATGCTTCAGGGACGGTCCGTGCCCGTCGGTTTCCGAGCTCATTCTACTAGAGCTCAAGCGGCTTCCTGGGCGGAGCACAGCTTGGTGCCCCCAGGGGAAATTTGTAGGGCGGCGACTTGGTCGTCCTTGCATACCTTCAGTAGGCATTACCGTCTTGACGTAGCGGCGGCCAATGATGCTTGTTTTGGTTCGGCGGTTTTACGTGCCGGATGGAAAGGTCCCGCCCCATGATTACTGCTCTGGTACATCCCAGAAGTTGAGGACTGCACTGGAGGAACGATAAGGAAATGATAATTACACTTACCTGGTAATTGTAGTTCCTTTAGTGATGACAGTGCAGTCCTCAGTCCCGCTCGGAGTTCTTTCAGGTTCAGCTCAGCATTCGTGTCGAAGTGGAGACGAATTTCAGGTAGGTTCCCTGTCGGTCGTTTTCAGTTCCCTCAGCTTTCCGAGTATCGGTATCAGTATCTGCGTCTGCGTACCGCAGGGAAGGTTTAAGACCGCCTTACCTAGGTTGGTCAGTGTTCAGTTTAGTTAATCATGTTTATTGTAGCTACTTATTTGTTGCTCTCTTGAGTCTGCTTTGTTAATAGTTCACACTGGGGAGGTGGAGCAAGAGCAGCAGCCTATATCCAGTGATGTCATAATTTTGACATGCCAGTCTCCTAGCTGCAGGTGAAGGTTGACAACCCAGAGGTTGAGGACTGCACTGTCGTCACTAAAGGAACTACAATTACCAGGTAAGTGTAATTATCATTTCTACCTTTTAACTTTCGAAAGGGAGACTATGATAAAATGAGGAAAACAGTTAAGAGAAAACTAAAAGGAGCAGTTGCAAAGGTTAAAGATGTACATCAAGCTTGCGGGGTGTTGAAAAATACTATCCTGGAAGCCCAGACCAGCTGTATTCCACGCTTTAAGAAAAGTGGAAGGAAGTCCAAAAAACTGCCAGCATGGTTTTAAGGTGAGGTCAGAGAGGCTGTTGCCAAAAAAGCATCTTTCAGGAAATGGAAAAAAGAGCCAAACGACGAAACCTGGAAACAGCACAAGCACTGGCAAGTCAAATGCAAGGCATTGATAAGGCAGGCAAAGAGAATTTGAGAAGAAGCTTGCTGCGGAAGCAAAAACGCAAAATAAAGACCTTTTCAAGTACATTCGTAGCAAAAAACCTGGTCCATTAGATGATCAAGTGGTTAAAGGAGCACTAAGAGGCGACAAGGCGATAGCGGAGAGACTGAATGAATTCTTTGCTTCGGTCTTTACTGAGGAAGATGTAGGGATGTTACCCATGACTGAAGTGGTATTTAAAGGTGCGGAAGAATTGAAGGAAATATCGATACATCGGGAAGATGTATTACAACTATTAGATAAACTGAAGAGTAGCAAATCACCTGGGCCGGATGGTATACATCCAAGGGTGTTGAAAGAACTGAAATATGAGATTGCAGACCTGCTATTAGTAATCTGTGAACTATCATTAAAATCATCTCTAATACCTGAAGATTGGAGGATGGCCAATGTAACACCAATTTTTAAAAAGGGTTCCAGGGGTGATCCGGGAAACTACAGACCGGTGAGCCTGACATCAGTACCGGGAAAAATGGTAGAAACCATCATAAAGAATAAAATTACTCAGTATGTAGATAGTCATGACCTAATGGGAGACGGCCAACATGGCTTTAGACAAGGAAGATCTTGTCTTACTAATCTGTTATGTTTTTTTGAAGGAGTGAATAAACAAGTGGACAAAGGTGAGTCGGTTGATATTGTGTATCTGGACTTTCAGAAAGCCTTTGACAAGGTCCCTCATCAGAGACTTTTGGCAAAACTAAAGAGTCATGGGATAGGAGGCAGTGTACTATTGTGGATCAGGAACTGGTTAAAAGATAGAAAGCAGAGGGTAGGGCTAAATGGCCAATTTTCCCAATGGAGAAAGGTGAAAAGTGGTGTACCCCAGGGATCTGTGCTGGGTCTGCTGCTTTTTGACATATTCATAAATGACCTGGAAAGTGGAATAACGAGTGAGGTTATCAAATTTGCAGATGACACAAAACTATTTAAAGTTGTTAAAACCCAAGACGATTGTGAAAAATTGCAAGAGGATCTTGATAAATTGGAAGACTGGGCATCAAAATGGCAGATGAAATTTAATGTGGACAAGTGCAAGGTTATGCACCTAGGGAAGAACAACCCAAACTATGGTTACACGATGCAAGGTTCCACATTAGGAACCACCACCCAGGAAAAAGATTTAGGCGTCATTGTGGATACCATGTTAAAACCCTCGGTCCAGTGTGCAGCGGCGGCCAAGAGAGCAAATAGAATGCTAGGTATCATAAGGAAAGGAATGGAAAATATAACAAAAGATATTATAATGCCTCTATATCGTTCCATGGTGAGACCGCACCTTGAATATTGTGTGCAATTCTGGTCGCCGTATCTTAAAAAGGATATAGCGATTTTAGAAAAGGTTCAGAGAAGAGCCACCAAAATGGTAAAGGGGATGGAAGGATACTCCTATGAAGAAAGGCTAAAAAGGTTAGGGCTCTTTAACCTGGAAAAGAGACGGCTGAGGGGAGATATGATAGAAGTCTATAAATTAATGAACGGAATGGAACGGGTAAACGTAGATCGATTGTTTACCTTATCAGAATATAGAAAGACTAGGGGACATGCAATGAAGCTACAGGGTAAACTATTTAAGACTAATAAAAGAAAATATTTTTTCACTCAACGTGTAATCAAACTCTGGAATTTGTTACCGGAGGATGTAGTAAAGGCTGTTAGTGTAGCTGGGTTTAAAAAAGGTTTGGACAAGTTCCTGGAGGAAAGGTCCATAAACCATTATTAAGAAGGGACCCAGGATATCAGTGCTTGAACCAATACAAGCATTGTGGAACCTGTGTCTCTTGGGGAAACTGCTAGGTACATATGACCTAGATTGGCCACTGTTGGAAACAGAATACTGGGCTTGATGGACCTTGGTCTGACCCAGTATGGCATATCTTATGTTCTTATGTTCTTATCCTGCTAGTTCAGTCCAGGCGAGTTGGCTTTGCTTCCTAGCAGGTGGAGGCAGACTTGAGCAACATTCAGTGATGCCATCACTAAATATATATGCTGGTGCAGCACGGAGAGAAACCAGTATTTGTTGCCCTCCTGCAGGTGTCAAGATGCTTGGGACTGGTGCATCAGTGTAGATATGTCTCCCCGACCCACACCACGGTGCTGTGCCCTGTATGACTTGTAGTCCCAACTTTGCTTGGAGCTTAGGTACTATCCTGTCTCCATGAGCCAGCAGCTGCCCTGCGTCTAGTGCTGTTATCTTCTGGTTCCAGCACTGGTGGGCCTGAGAGGAGCAGGACCACCTCATAGGGCCCAGGCCCCTCTTGCTGTCCTTGATCTGCATGCTTTTTTTCTTTGTCTTGGTTTTCCTGATTTATTTTTCCTCCCATTGATTTCAGTGGGCTGTATTTGACTGTCTTGCTGCTTAAAATAAAGCAGATCCAAATTAAAAAAACAAAACAGAAACCCTTTTTACTCAGTGACTGGGCCTCCCAGCCCTGCGTGTGTATCTTGGGTTCCCCCAGTCATACAGATGTGCTGGAATTCCCTTTTGGAGACACCCTTATCACTGCAGCCATGGCTTCTTTTTCTGCAGGTATTTTTCATGGTCTGTTTTGTTTGTTTCTTTTTTTTTCTTTTTCTTCCCCTTCCAAAGATCAGGGGTGATTTACAAAGAACAGAACATTTTATGTTGAACGGTGGTATAACATTTTACATAATAAACGTTATAATTACAGCTAACATAATTTACATTTTGCTTAGAATAAGAAGCTAATAAAGTATGTACATAATCTCTGATTATCTCTGATTATGATGATTTTCTTAGAGCTTGAGGATGTGGAATGTATGTCTCTCTCAGGGGGTGTATTGTGATGTAGCTCGCGAGGGGGGGGGGTTCTATGTTTGTGTTTCCATAGTGTGCAAGGAAGAGGTAAGTTTTGAGTTATCTCCTAAATGTTTGGAGGTCTTTGATCGATCGTAGCAGAAGTGGGAGGGAGTTCCAGAGACTGCGGGCGAGATATGTGAATGCTCTGGAGCTTGTGGTCTGTTTTGTCTTGCGGATAGAGGGGGGGGGGGGGTTACAAGCGAGTGGATAGCATTTTGCCTGCAGGATCTGGTATCTGGTTGAGTATGAATGAAGGTTGATAAGGTTGAGGGAGATGTTAAATTTGAAAGTTACTGTTACTGACAGTGGAGCTCATATAGGATGGGGGTTATATGATCAGCTAGGCGGGCCTTGCAGACAATTCTAGCTGTGATATTTTGTGTTCTCTGTAGTAAGTTTGTTTTTGATTTGGTAGACCCTGTAACAGACTACTGCAGTAGTCAAAATGTGGGGTGATATCATTGATATCTAGAACGGGTCTAAGATGTTGAACAGTTTTCAGTTTGAAAAAGATAGTCCTTAACTGTTTGTTTTTATATGTCAGAGCATGCTGAGGGATTGATCTAGTAATCTCCAGGAAGAAGCAGGAATGTAGTCTTCACATATGGGTATCTTTGGCACCGACGGAGCCCGTGTGGGAATGCTCCCTAGCGTCCTATAGGAAAGCTTTTGGGAGCATCCCACTGCGCCTGTGCTGCTGCCTCCCGCCTTTCCAGCTCTCCCTCTTCAGTTTTTCGTTTTCTGCGGAGCTGACAGGTAGCAAAGCCTGTCACTGAGAAAATGTTCTATTTTTTTGTGGTCATGTCTGCCTTCCCGTCGATGCCTTCACTGGCACAACCGGTGTCGTCTTTATTTTCTTTCTTTAAAAAAACCCAAAAAGCCCCCCAAAACCTTTTTACCTGAGGGTCTTTCCCCTCTTGGTGTTTCGATGCCATTTTGGGCACTAGGCCCTCTTTTTCTCTAAAATGGAGAAACCAACTAGTGGTTTCAAAAAAATGTTCAAAATGTAGCAGTACCATTTCTGCTACCAGCACCTATGATTGGTGTCTTAAATATTTGGCTCCTGACCATTTGCCATCGGAGTGTCTCCTTTGCAGAAAGATGACTGAGGGGCCTGCAGAATAGAGCTGCGAAACTTGGCACCCTCTTTGCCTCAGATGCAATGTCTGTTGAATTGACATCATCCAGGGCTTCATCTTCCTCCCATGGATCTCAGGTAACTAAACCCAGGTCTTCCAAGACTGGCCGGTCCTTGAAGGGTAGATCTCCTTCTAAGCATCGAGATACTGTTAGCGTTGCCCTTGGAGAATACACTGGCCAAACAACCTTGGCAGGAGGTCCTTGCCTCCAAAGCATTAACGGGGTCCCAGGATGTTCCTGAGGCTTCCACCTCTGGAGAACTCTTGGTGCCATGTTCTGGGGTCGTGGCCTGCTCTGCCGGTACAGACATCCAGACATCGGTGGGCTCTATGGATCAACGTATCCTAGCTATTGAGCACACTTTTGCGGCTCTTTTAACAGCTTTGGTACCGCTAAAGCCCCTGCAATCGGTTCCGCAGCCATTGGTACCGATAACAGTACTGGATGCAGCTGTAGCCACTGGTGTGCCACTCTCCATGCTTCTACCCATGCCAGCCCTTGAAACGGTGTCCGGCATGGAGGGTTAGGTATCGAGGCATTCCGATGCCGACTTCTGTACCGAAGACAGGTAGTACGAGAGCACCCGGCTCATAGATACTTTGAGTCCTCCGATTCAGATGATTCTGATGACTCTGCCGGTACTGGAGTGATTCTTCCGGAGGATCCCTCTCCTTCGCCACAGTGTCAGATGTCTTCCCCGGAAGATATGTCTTTTCAAGACTTTATACGTGATATAGCTCGGGGCCTCTCGATCACCGTGATCCCTGAGAAGGAACAGAGCTGAAGAACTAGAAATTCTTCAGTATCCAGCAGCCCCAAAAGAGGCCGCAACCCTTCCCATACACTTGATTTTTTTTTTTTTGTATTTAAGTGTTTATTATCAACATTTCCGTAACACAACCATATACAAGTATCAATAGCATTTCATCATCTATACATTGGGTACCTAGCATCCAATTTTCCTATACAACATTACCCTCCAAAAAATGTTAGCCATTGTGTCTTATTTTGATCCCCTATTGCTATCCAAATGTGTTTCCACAATAAACATTAAATATTAAACATTATAACTAGACCTTTGTCTCCATTCTTTTGTATTTTCTCCCCTGAAAGAATTGCATTGCTCAACAACCCATTAAACAAACAGACCATCCCCCAGAGCCCCATAACCCTCAACTATTGGGGACCCCCAATATCTCCCCCCCCCCCCCCAGTCCCTCCTACCCCCCACCCCATCTGAACCCATCCTAACCCATCCGGTCCCCACCCATGACACCACTATCCTCCTCAGCCTCTACCACTACGTACCCCCCGTTTACAGTAGCAATGTCCATACTGTACATCAGCAGCAGCTATCAACCATATCGAGGCTACCCACCTCCAGAGCCTGTCTCCACCCCTATACCCTACCCAGTATCTCCCTAATACCATTGCCCCCCCAACCCCCTTCCCTCCCTCCAGCTTCCTGGCCCAATGCTGCCCCCATATACCCTTGGGGTAATCCACGCCTCAGACCTTCTCCCATCCCTCCTTCCTCCTCCCCACCACCCCCACTCATTTCCCCCCTCACTTCTGCATCCATACGTGCCAACCCCTCTCTCTCCATACCTCATAATCCTGCGATATCTCCGCATGCTTAGCCTCCTTATTTCGCCCACAGGCCCCCACCTTCTGAGAGTCCAAATGCCTCCAACTTCCCAATAATTTCCCGCATTGATGGAACACCCCCCCCCCCCCAGTTTTCCATTTCTGTAACATTCCCAGTCTAGCTGCCACCACACAGTAGTTGCAGAAAGTGACCAACCCCCAGCTCCCTTCCTCTCCCCACTCCGTCAAAACCAGCTGGGCAGGAGTGAATGTTATCTGTACCCCTGTGACCTCTCTGTAATAACCCTCCAGCTCACGCCATAGAGGCTGCACTTTCGGGCACCCCCAAACCATATGGAGAAGATCTCCCCACTCCCCGCACCCCCTCCAACAACTACCCTCCCTCTCTGGATAGATTCGGCGCAGCTTAGCTGGCGTCCAAAGCATCCGAAGCCTGAACTTAAGGCAGTTTTCCATCAAAGCCGTTCCCCACGCGAGCCTCTTCTCCCCCTCAGATACCCTTCCACCTCCCTTCCTCCCAGGGACCCCCCCCAATTCCCTCTCCCACTGTTTCTGCCAACGTGCTATACCCGCCTGCTTAGCGTTTAACAACTTGTAAAGTTTAGACACCAGACCCTTCACTATATCCTGTTGGCCCAGCAATTCTTCAAAACCTGTTGGGCACCCTTGCAGGTCTCTTTGCATATAATACCACAAGCGCATATAAGCATAATACTCAGTCCCCCACTCCATATTCCCTTTGCAGCTCCTCAAATGACCTAATCCTCCCTGTCGCATCCAACACTTGCCCCACCCTCTCCAATCCCTTCTCTGCCCAGTTCCTAAAAATCTCTTCCCCTCTTCCCGGGGTACTGTCACCCATATTCTGCAGATACGTCTCCCGAGACACGTTTTTCCCCTGCAGCAAATAGCCCTTCCATTTACCCCAGAGTTGCAACGCCATCTTCCGTTGTGGGTTCTGACTCCCCCTTTCGCCACCCCTCCTCCCCACATCACCGCCTCCAAACATTCTCCCCCTGCTCTCTCCATATGGACCCATTGCGAGGTTTCCCCCCTCTCCCTCCACCCAAACAGGGCCTTCAGCTGTGCTGCCTCGTAGTACTTAACCAAGTTAGGTACTCTCAGCCCCCCTTCATCCTGTGGCCTAAACATCGTGAGCCTGCTAACTCTCGGTCTCTTCCCCTCCCAGATAAACCGCATTATCCCGTCCTGCAGCCCCTTCAGACATCTCCTTGACACTTTTACACGGCAGCGCCATAAAGACAAATAATATCCTTGGCAGCACATTCATCTTTATTGTAGCTATTTTCCCCATCTATGATAAATGTAGACCCTTCCATCTGTCTAAATCTCACCTTATTGCCCCTATTAGGGGTTTATAGTTCCAGTCCTGTAGCCGCTCTATTTAATTACCCAACTGTATACCCAAGTACTGAAAACTTCCTCGCACCCACTTAAATGGAAACTTTTCCCGCAACCTCTCCTCGAGTCCCTCTGCCAGGTTAAAGCCCAATATTTCAGTCTTATCTAGATTCAGCTTATAACCCGACACCTCACTATATTGCTCTACCGCCTTAAGTAAGTTCAGGAGGCTAACACAAGGGTGCCCCACTGTATAGATGACATCAGCGAAAAGTGCCACCTTACTCAACTGCCCCTGCACCTCAATCCCCCTAATATCCACCTGCCCCCTGATGTAGGTTGCCATCGGCTCTATTACCAAGGCAAACAACAAGGGTGACAAGGGGCACCCCTGTCTTGTTCCTCTGCCCAGCCTAAAGCTATCCAAGTACCCCCATTAACCCTTATCCTAGCCCTTGGGCAGGCATACAATGCTCTTACCCACTTCAAAAATTGCTCCCCCAATCCTAATTTATCCAACACCTGCAGCATGAACCCCCATTCCACCCTATTGAAAGCCTTTTCGGTGTCCACCGTCAAGACAGCCTCCTGCCTTGTTTCCTGCAGAGACCAAATAACATTTAACAATTTCTGGATATTATCCCCTCCCTGTCTCCCTTTGATGAATCCCGTCTGATCCTTATGCACTAACTTCTGCATTACTTTCTGCAACAGTGCTGCCATGATTTTGGCCAACAGCTTAGCATCCAAGTTAAGCGCTATGGGCCTATAGGCTCCACAAACAGAGGGATCCTTCCCTGCTTTAGGAATAACCATTATACCTGCTTCCTCCATAGAGCTGGGTAAGCCTTTCCCCCGCAACACCCCATTGAAAACCTCCATCAGCAACCCCCCTATCTCATCCTGCATAACTTTATAAAACTTTGCCGTATACCCATCGAGCCCCGGTGCTTTCCTGTCTTTGAAGGATTTCACTGCTACCTTCACCTCCTCATAGCTCACCAGTCTCCCAACTCCTCCGCCTGCTCCTCCGTAAGCTTACTCAGACAACATTTCTCCAGAAACTACTCCCCTTTCTTCCCATCCCCACTCACCTCACTACGATAGTTTTTCGTGGTATGCTACAAAGGCCTGCCTAATTTCTTCTACCTTATACACCATTTCCCCTTTTTGGTTGCGTACCCCTCCTATCGTTGACTTCTGTTGGCGCGCCTTCAACCGGGAAGCCAACCTCTTTCCCCCCCCATTTCCCCCCTTCAAACCACCCCTGCTTTAATTTTGCCAGGGCGTGTGCTATCTCCGCCACCCTTAACTGACTCAGCTCCCCTCTCACCTTTAACAGCTCCTGGAGAACACTGGGATCCACCCCCGCTTGGTGAGCCCTTTCTAGCCACTCCACCCGCTGCAACAACTTTGTTTCCACCTCTCGCTTTTTCCTTTTCTCCTGTGCAGCTATACTAATCAGATGACCCCTCACCACCGCCTTCAACCCATCCCACACTATTCCCGTGGCCACCTCCCCATTCCAATTACACTCTAAGTAGTCCCTGATCACCCCTTTGACTTTTGCCACATAAACCTTATCGTTCAGCAAAGATTCGTTCAACCGCCAAAATCTCACTCCCTTATCTCTCTCCCCCAGATCCAAGGCAATATGCACTGGAGCATGATCCGACCATGTTATATTGCCGATTTCCACCTCTTTTACCCTGGACTCCCAATTACCGCTCACCCACACCATATCCAGCCTACTATACATATGTACTGCGGAATAGAAGGTATAATTCTTTTCCCCTGGGTGCCTCACTCTCCACATGTCTACCAAACCTAGCCTCTCCTTTAATTTTAACAGACTCCTCCTCTCCTTCCCCCCTCCCCTCCCCTCCCCCTCTATTGTCCAGCCTTGGGTTCAGTGTAATGTTAGTCACCCCCCAATATCACCGGTGTTGCTCCCCATCCCTCCAATTCTAACAAGAGCCTCTCATAAAACTCCTCCCTCTTCGTGTTAGGCCCGTAAATACTGACCACCCACACCACCTCCCCAGAGATCTTTATTCTAACTGCTGCCCATCGCCCTTGTCGATCCCTCCTCTCCTCCACCACCGCATCCTTTTATTGTCGTCCTATCAATATTCCCACCCCTCCCTTCCTTGGTTGCTCTCTTTGACCAGCCAACAGGACCCTCGGGTAGTCCCGTGACTTTATCAACCCTTCCTGGCCAACATTCAAGTGCGTCTCCTGTATACATACCAGGTCCGCCTTCAACCTTATAGCCTCCCACTCCAGCAAGCACCTCTTGCGCCATGTCTGCAATCCTTTAGAGTTGTTGCTACTACCCACTTCTCCCGCTCCTTACCCTGATTACTCTTCAGCTCCATAGTGCCATCCCCTCCCCTGCCCCCCCCCCCGCCTCGTCCCTGACCAGGCTTATATGGGAGTAGTAAGTCCCCCTCCCTCCCCGGACCCCCTTATTACTCTTCACCCCATCCTTCCCTACCCTCCCACTCCTGCCACCTTCCCCCTTCCACCTCCCCCAAACCCCTCTGCTTCCCTCTCCCCTAGCCCCCCTCCTCCCCCTACTCATCCCAACCCGCTCCTCCAACATTTACCTCGCCCAACTCTTATTTCTTCAGTTATGTTTACAATACCAATAACAATAGCCCCCCTCCTTTCACCCTGGAGCACTGTTCATCTCTTCGGTACTCTCCGTCGTCCTCACCCGGTCGCTCCCGTTGCATTCCTGCGGGCTTGACTCTGCGCTTTCCCTTGTGCTCCCTTCGCCCACTCCACTCTCGCTTCCTCTGCTAGTCCTTCCATACCCACCGCCCTCAGAGCGGTCCAAGCTGCCTCTGTTTGTATTCTCCAAGTTCTTTCTCCTTTTGTGAAGGCCAGCCCAAACGGGTATAGCCATCGGTATCGTACCTCCTCTTTCCTGAGGAGCTTAGTAATGGGGGCCAATTCCCTCCCTCCTCTGCAGAGTCCCCAAGGAGAGGTCCACAAATATAGCCACTGAATAGCCCTGCCATTTGAAATTGCTCAGTCCTCTCATTTTAGCGGCTATTTTCTCTTTCACTTTATAATCATTGAGACAAATAATTGTCTCTGGGCTGATTGTTGCGCACTGGGCCCAAAGCTCTATGGGCTCTATCCAACTGGATGCCTTCTCCCATTGCCTCCTCACCCCCTTGCCTCAAGGCCTCCAGGCACACGGCCTCTGCAACTTTTGCGCAGTCCCTGAACTCCGCCTCCTCCGGCACTCCTTTGATTCTCAAATTATTTCTCCTGGAGCGGTTCTCGAAGTCCTCCAACTTCATTTGGATCTGCTCCTTCCAACTCTCTTCCCCTTGTCGCTGCCCATTCCACTCCTCCTGCTGCTGTTCCAACAGCTCCAGGCAGTTTTCATGATCTCCCAGCCTGGCAGCCACTTCTCCCACCACCTCCTTGAGTGTGTTCATGAGCCCCTCAAGCGCCGTTTTTGAGCCCTGGACTTCAGCTTTAACCTCAGCAAACCACTGCTTCAGCTCTTCCCTGGTCATCGGTCCCAGTCTGCTGGGCTCGACATCTGCCTCACCTCTCTCCAATCCCCTTGCTGCTGGCTCAACATGCTCACGCCACGTGGCCTCCACACCAGGCATTTTGCCGTCTCCCGCCGACGTTGCCGCTCCGGCAAAGGTGAATTCCTGCAGATCTGTGTTTTTTTTTTTCCAGGTGGTCATTCTCTCCACTGCCTCCGCTTGCCTTCACACTCCTTCCCCTGTCTTTCTCCTGCAATTCGGGGCAGTAATATTTCCTCTTTCACTGGGGTTGGGTCGGAGCTCGCCGCTCACACGGCCATTCGAGCGGGTGACGTCACTTCCTCCCATACACTGGATTTTGCATGACCTTATGCTTAGGATGTGGGAAACACCTTTAACGGTGTCTCCACATTCTCGGAAACTCGATACAATGTACTGGGTACCGCAGTGTCCCAGGTTCCAAAAAAATGCAATTACCACACCATTCTATGGTGGTGGAATCGGCAATGCGCCAAATTAAAAGTGCAAAGATGCATTCTTCTAATCCTCCAGGCCGTGAAGCAAGGACTCTCAATGTTTTTGGTCGTCAATGTTTTCAGGCCTCTGTTATCGGCCAGAATAAGCTCATACATCTCTACATGGGTATGTTTCTTCGAGAGGTTGCAAAAGATTTGGAACTCATGGCTCCTCCTCTTCCCAATGACAAGAGGGCCGACTTCCTCTTTCTTGTTAAGCATGCCCAAAATGTTTCAAAGTTCATGAACGGGGTAACCTTTGATTGTTTCAAATGTATTAGCAGCACCTCTGCTATTTTCTATCGGTGCACATCGAATTGCTTGGTTACAAGCATCTGATTTGGAACAGTGGTTGCAAGACCAGCTGGAAAATATTCCTTGCATGGGAGAAAACCTTTTTTGGCGAGGATTGGCAGGATAAAGCTTCTCAGCTTGAGTCCGAGAATACTACCTTGAATAGACTTTCCAGGACCACTGCCAACCCAGATAAGAAAAGGCAGTTAAACCTTTTTTTTAGCAAAAAGAAGAAATTCTATCCCAAAACTGTCCACTGCCCAGTCCATGCTCCCCAAAAGGGGGGGGGGGGCAGCAGCAGCCCAAGCAACAGAGGAAGGCTCAAGCCCCCCAGAGCTCAACCAGCTCAGTAGGCACAGCCTCCACAAGGTCTTTGTCTCCTTCCTAGGGGACCTAGTCATCCTACCTCCTAAAAGGTCCAGAGCCTCTCAACATTCCAGGCATATTCTGTTATTTTGCCAAGAGGTGGCAGCAGATAACATCAGAGCAGTGGACTCTCTCCATAGTGACAGAGGGGTACAAACTCTACTTCCACAGTATGCCCCCTCCCTCTTCTCCAAGAGTTCCGTTCTCGGGCCCCCCCTCACCACTCTCTTGTGTCAAGAGGTCACCTTTCTCCTTGCTCAGGGTGCAATAGAGGAGGTACCTCTTTCTCAACAGGTCCTGGGCTTTTACTCCCCCTACTTCCTCATACCAAAGGTGACAGGAGGGTACAGGCCCATTCTGGACCTCAGGGAGTTGAACAAGTATCTGTTCCAAGGAAAAATTCAAAATGATCTCTCTCGGAACACTTCTCCCTTACATGCAGAATCAGGATTGGCTATGTTCTCTAGACCTAAAGGACGCATATACACTTATTCTTATTCATGCAGAACACAGAAGGTTTCTTAGATTCCTCTTTCAGGGAAGACATTACCAGTACAGAGTTCTACCCTTTGGCTTAGTTTCCGCCCCAAGAGTCTTCACAAAATGCATGGCAGTAGTAGCAGAATTTCTAAGGACTCTAGGGATATTTGTCTTCCCCTACTTAGACAACTAGCAAATCCGAGCATCAACAGTTCCAGAAGCCAGCTCGGCTGTATCCTGCACAGTGCAAATCCTGCAATACTTGGGACTGGTCATAAACCTCCCAAAATCCCAGCTCGCCCCATCTCAATTGCTGGAGTTTTTATAGGGGCTCTCCAGTCAAGGGTTTTCCTGCCACAACTTCGTTGTGCTCAGATACTCCAACTGGCCTCTCAAGCAGCTATGAAAACTTTCCGAACTGCTCGAGAAATGCTTCAGTTGCTGGGGCATATGGTGTCCACTGTTCGTGTGGTCCCCTACGCTCACCTACACATGCGAGCAGCCCAGTGGACCCTAGCCTCTCAGTGGACACAGGCATCAGGTCGTCTGGGGGACAAAATCAGAAACTGCACGCCCCATTTCGTCCCTTCAGTGGTGGCAATCACTGGAAAACCTTCTCGTAGGGTCACCTTTTCAGCATCCACTACACCAAGCTACCTTGATGACGGATGCATCCAAGTCAGGTTGGGGGGCTCATATGGACGATCTCGCCACTCAAGGTCTTTGGACCGAACAGGAGGCTCGTCTTCACATAAATCTACTGGAACTCAGACATTTTCTATGCTCTCCAAGTATTTCAGGTCCACCTGAGCTACAAGACTGTGATTGTCCAGACGGACAATCGGGTAGCCATGTTCTATGTGAACAAATAGGGTGGAACAGGCTCTCAGGTGTTGTGAAATGAAGCTCTATGCCTCTGGTCCTTTGCAAGAGGCCCTCAGATTCATCTACTAGCGGTGTATCTCCCAGGCACACACAATCTTCTGGCAGACAAGCTTAGTCGAGTACTGCTGCCACACGAGTGGTCTCTTCATCTGTAACAAATTGCGCGAATCTTTCGGATCTGGGGAACTCCAGATATAGACCTGTTTGCAAGTCCTCAGAATGCCAAACTTCCCTGATTCTGTTCCAGAATTCCGGCTCAGAACAGTCAGGCAATGAATGCTTTCCTCCTCCACTGAGGTCAAGACTTCCTCTATGCCTACCCATCCATTCCCCTCATCCCCAAGACACTGTTCAAGCTTCAGAGAGACAAGGGCCATATGATCCTCATAGCCCTACGTTGGCCACGACAGACGTGGTATCCACTGCTTCTACGTCTCTCTCAAGCCAGGCCTCTGGACTAGGGATGTGCTCCAGATCTTCTATCCCAGGAGGACGGGAGGCTTTTGCACTCGAATCCTCAGACCTTACACCTGATGGTGTGGCGGCTGAAAGCTTAGGGTTCCAGGATATCAACCTCTCTCAACAGGTTAAGGATATCCTTTTAGCCTCTAGGAAACCTTTCACAAGGCAGGCCTGTGCCTTTAAGAGGAGAAGGTTCTCTATCTAGTGTTGAAAAAAGGAACTTAATCCTTTTTCAGTTCCAGTGGGGGCGTTACTTAGAGTATCTCCTCCACCTATCATCCTCTGGTCTTAAGACTAATTCAGTAAGGGTCCACCTCAGTGCCATTGTGGCTTTCCACGAGCCCTTGGATGGACAACCTATCTCCTCTCAACCGCTTGTAGCACGGTTTGAGAGGCCTACTCTTGACTAGCCCTCCCATTAAGCCACCACCCGTTGCATGGGATTTAAATCTTGTCCTTGGGCAGCTTATGAAGCCACCCTTTTGAACCCTTAGCCACTACATCTCTTAAGTTTCTTTCTTGGAAGGTAATCTTCCTCATTTCCCTCACTTCTGCCAGACGCATTAGTGAGCTACAAGCTTTAGTGGCTGATCCTCTTTATACAAGGTTCCACCATGATAAAGTAGTCCTTAGGGCTCATCCTCACTTTATGCCAAAGGTGGTTTTGCCTTTTCATTTGAACCAGTCGGTTTACCTTCCTGTCTTCTTCCCTAGGCCTTGCATCTCTGGTGCAGAAAGAAATCTTCATACTCTGGATTGTAAAAGAGTTTTAGCTTTTTACCTTCAGAGGACTAAGCAACATAGAAAGGCTTCACAGCTTTTTGTTGCCTTTGACTCCAGTCATGGGCCTACCAGTTTCCAAGAGAACGCTCTCTAAGTGGATTGCAGACTGCATATCATTTACCTATGAGAATAAGGGACTTTCTCTCAAAGGTCATGTCACAGCTCACAATGCGAGAGCAATGGCTGCCTCTGTCTCGATTGACGACATTTACAAAACAGCCACTTGGTCTTCGGTCCACACCTTTGCAGCCCATTACTGCTTGGACAAGGACTCCTGTCGGGATGCCTTGTTTGGCCAGACTGTTTTCCAGCATCTCTTTCAGACTTGGGACAGCTCCTACCTGCTGTCCCGGGTTTCGATGCCAGAGATTCTTGGGAGGAAGCATGACCCACCTCAGCCTGGGTTTTGCAGCTTCTGGGGTCATCTCCCTGGCATCTCTAAGCTTGGAGTCCCCATATGCGACGACTACATTCCTGCTTGTTCCTGGAGATAGCATAGTTACTCACCTGTAACAGGTGATCTCCGGGAACAGCAGGAATTTAGTCTTCACAACCCACCCACCTCCCCTAGGAGTTGTGTATCCCACTCTCGCTCTCTCCCGCTCTCGCTCTCTCCCGCTCTCGCTCTCTCCCGCTCTCGCTCTCTCCCGCTCTCGCTCTCTCCCGCTCTCTCCCGCTCCCGCTCTCTCCCGCTCCCGCTCTCTCCCGCTCCCGCTCTCTCCCGCTCCCGCTCTCTCCCGCTCCCGCTCTCGCGCTCTCGCTCTCTCCCGCTCTCGCGCTCTCCCGCTCTCCCGCTCTCGCGCTCTCGCGCTCTCCCGCTCTCGCGCTCTCCCGCTCTCGCGCTCTCCCGCTCTCCCGCTCTCCCGCTCTCCCGCTCTCGCGCTCTCGCGCTCTCGCTCTCTCGCTCTCTCCCGCTCTCGCGCTCTCGCGCTCTCGCTCTCTCCCGCTCTCTCCCCTTTTATCTCGGCTACAAACCCAACTGAAGAGGGAGAGTTGGGAAGGCAGCAGTGCAGGCGCAGTGGGATACTCCCAAAAGCTTTCCTATAGGATGCTGGGGAGCGTTCCCGTGTGGGCTCCGTCGGTGCTGATGATACCCATATGTGAAGACTCAATTCCTGCTGTTCCCGGCGATCACCTGTTACCTTGGCATAAAGCGTAGTTACTCGCCTGTATTTCATCTCTTGCTTAACAGGGAGTGCAGTATTAATCCTGATGGTTTGAAAGGGGTAGGGTTTTGATTTCTTGATATGTATAGGACTTCTGTTTTCTTGTAGTTAATATTAAAGTTGTTGGACTTTGACCATGATTCCATTTTGATAATGCAGTCTGTTAGATTGTGATAGGTAGGATTGTTTATGTCTATGGGGAGAGACAACATAATGTCGTCCACATAGATATAATACCCAATGTTGAATTTTCTGAAGATGTTGGTAATTGGTTGCAGGTATAAGTTGAAAAGGAGGGGTGAGAGGGTAGAACCTTGGGGTATTCCTTGTTCTTGGGGGAATGTCTCTGAGTCTTGGCCTATTTGGACACAAGTTTACGGTTTGATATGCATGATTTGAATCGGTGTAATACTGTGCCTCCTAATCCTATTTGTGCTAATCTCAAGATGAGGGTGTCATGGCTAAGGTTGTCAAATGCTAACGCGATGGCAGTTAGAGGAGAATGAATGCATGACTGGGATTGCTTGTGCCTCTGAGGTGGTCCATTAGTGTTAGCAGCAAGGTTTCAACTCCATGGAATGATCGAAAACAAAATTAGTGGGTGTCTAATGGTGCATTGAGGTCAATGTAATCTTGGAGTTGTAATTGAATGACTTTTTCAATTAGTTTGGCAACAAATGGTATACTACTATAGGTCTTTTTGCGCTTGGGTCTTTTTCATCAAGTGTCTTGTTCTTAAGTATAGGATGTATGGACGTAGTTTTAAGGTCAGCGGGCATGATTCCTTAGTGATTAACAATATGGAGGATATGTAGGGTGAGTTGTGTGGTTTTTTTTGTTTTTTGTGGATTTTATCCATGATACTGGGCATGGATCCAACGGGGAAGTTGTAGTGTTGATGTTTGTTTATAAAGTTTAGTAGATGTTTTTGGTCTACTGGGTAGAAGCTATTCCATGTGATAAGGTTTATTGGGTGGTCTAGGGAAGGGGGTGGTATGGCTAGCATTTTTATTTTTAAGCTTGGATGCAAATTAGTGTTTGTGGGTTTATTTGTTATACTTCTGATTCAGTATGGCTTGTCTTGGTTAGATATCTAGGGATGGCAGAGCTCTCTAGGACAGCTGAGAGAGCAGTTTAGGATTTTTGTGTGGTAATCTCCTTTTTGTTAATTGTGTCTCTGTAGATAGCAAGTAGTATTGTAGAGTGGTTTATTTTCTTGAGTTTTGGTTAGCCTCCATTTTTTTTCTTGTTAATTGCCTGTTTAGCTCCTGTGTGTACCATTTTTCATTGATTTTAGAGGTTTTTTTAGGGAGTATGATGGGGGGAGGAGCAACGTTGTGAATAGAGCAGTTCCATATGTTTAGAGTGGTGTCGATGTCAGGGAGTCAGTTGAATCAATTATAAGTTGGGGCAGGATGTTTAGAAAGGTGCCTCTATTGAAGTGGGTAAAACGCCTAGATCATGGTTTTATGCCCATTGTTGTGGTAACAGTTGCTTAATGGTATATGAAAGGTTAACAGGAAGGTGTAGATAACATGAGGAGGGATCTAGCTAAGCTTGAAGAATGGTCTAGAATTTGGCAGCTGGGATTTAATGTTAAAAAATGTAAGGTCATGCATTTGGGCTGCAACAATCCACGAGAGCAATATAGTATAGGGGGTGAAGTACTTTTGTCCACTAAAGAAGAGCGGGACCTAGGCGTGGTTGTGTCTGATCTTAAAGTAGCTAAACAGGTAGAAAAGGCGATGGCAAAAGCTAGAAGGATGCTTGGGTGCATACGGAGAGGAATGGCTAGCAGAAAAAAGGCAGTGATCATGCCTCTCTAAGTCTTTGGTGCGACCTTATTTGGAGTATAGTGTGCAATTCTGGAGACCGCACCTTCAAAAGGATGTGAACAGGATGGAGTCGGTGCAGAGGGTGGCTACTAAAATGATTAGTGGTCTTCATTATAAAGCATATGAGGACAGATTTAAGGATCTTAATATGTACACCTTAGAGGAAAGGTGGGATAGAGGTGATATGATTGAGATGTTTAAATACCTCCGTGGCATAAATGTTCAGGGAGAGAGCCTCTTTCAATTGAAAGCAAGTTCTGCTACGAGGTGACATGGGATGAGGGTGAAGGGGGATAGATTCAGGAGTGATATGCGGAAATATTTCTTTACGGAAAGAGTAATTGATCCATGGAATAGTCTCCCAGTGGAGGTGGTAGAGATGAGGACAGTAACTGAATTCAAAAAAGCATGGGACAAACACAGAGGATCTCTAAAGGTAAAAAGGGGACTGTTGTAGTTATGGAAGGACAGACTAGACAGTCCATGTGGTCTTTTTCTGTCATCATATTTCTATGTTTCTATGTTAACAGGTGGTGGTCAGTCCATGGGTCTTGAGTTATTACAGGGGGAGTGCGCATGTAGTGGTTTATGGTTTGGTGTGGTAGGAAGACAAAGTAGAGAGTTTCCCTTTGTGTGTTGGAGAGTGTATAATTTGGTGGAATCCCATGTTTGTCATTGATTCTAAGAAAGTGGAGGTGTTGGTTTGAGGGATGGGATATTAAGGTATCCTTGGATGATGTGGGGTTTCCTCAGTGAGGCTGCACATGCTGATTCTAGTATGGGGGTCAGGTGGTTGTGGTTGGGTGATGGTGGTATGTATACGAGACAAAGCTATATGTTCTTGTTCCTTATTTCAAGGAAATCCATTCCATCTAAATTGCTTGATATTGTAGGGGTAGATTAGAGTTCTTTTTTGCTTAGTACAAGTACTCCCTCCTCTTTTTGATTCCCGCTGGCAGTTAAATAGGTCATATCCCTTTTTGCCACTTCAGTGCTCAGCCACACAGCTCAATGCAACCTGTAGTCAGTGTGTATCTCTCCCCCTCCTCCCACTTGGCTTCTGGTTTTTGCCCAGATTGTGACTGAAATGCCCAAGGCATCACCTTTTTGGCATTTGGGATCCCCCTCATGGGAGGTCAAGAGATTGATGCCATTTCTGTATTTTTGTTGCTCCTTTCCACCACCACCCCCCTTCCAAAGCAACTGGGCATCACCGCCATTTTAAGATGGCTGCTTGATCCTTGCAGAGACAGAGTTGGCCTAGTGTCAGGCCCTGGGATCCCCCTCCCTTCCTCTTTTCAACCAGCTTGAGCTGCAGCTCCTGCAGCAGTCCACAGGCTGCACAGTCTCTTGGAGTTACCTGGTATCTTTATCTTTATCTTTATTAAAATTTGATATACCACTACAGCAGCGCATTGAGCGGTGTACAATAAAATTTGATCAACACTACAATCCAGGAAAAAGAACGCCAAATTTAAGACAGGAAAGAGGGTTAGAAAAAAGTGAACAAATTAAAACACTAATCAATAACTCATAATAAGTTTGACACAACTGATGTTAACAATATACAACAAATCATAACAAATCAAAAAGAAATTAACAATAATCAAACCAGGGCATACAGATACAAAGTACGTGGACATAGACAATACTTGGTTAGACATGTAGACAGGACCAGTCAAGGTGGGTCTTCAGAGGGAAGGTCAAAAGCTTTTTGGAATAGGTAGGTTTTTAGCAGGGATTTAAACTGAGGGTAGGATGGTTCTAGACGTAATGAAGTGGGAAGTGTATTCCAGAGTGAAGGGCCAAGGAAAAACCAAGCTGAATGCCGCGTCTGAGGCCCACACCTTTCTATGAGACACCTGGGGCACTCTAACACCTCTGTCATGGATAGTATGGGAAGGTTAAAGTCCTTGTTTCGCCCTTATGCTTGTTTCTTCCAGGAGCCCAACCTTATCTTCCTATTGGAGTTGGTTGAGAGGCTCAAAAGAAATCCTTTCTCCGAAAGGTAAGTCTGAGGAGGTTGGGGTAATTCCTTTGGTGGACATCTAGAATCTCCGCAATCCATCTTTCTCAGAAGTGTCTCTTTTCTGCCCTTTCGGCATGCTGTGGCAACTCTGTATATAATAGAGCCTGCTCTCTGTTGAGGTTAGTAGGCGGGCTTCCCCTCCACTTTTCCTGGAGGGTATCTTGTCTCCTGCTGCATTTATTCCTCACCCTGCTGCATAGGATATGGCAGTCGGGGGGGGGGGGTGGGGAGGGGGCGGCGACGGGACTTCCAAGTTGGGCCCTAGGGATCCTAAGGGCTTGGCTTGGCTTGGCTGTATCCTGGCCCCAGAGCAAGCTGGTTCAACCTCTTGGGCTCCCTAAGGTGGGAGCCTTGGTCAGGGCTCTGACAGTGTATGACCATCCCTATGGAGGAAGGCGCTGCACTCGAGCCTCATGTTCGGAGGGTCAAGCCCCTCTCTATGTTGTCTTTGCTGCCTCAGCCTTAGGCTGCGAGGATGAAAGCAGGCTGCCTGGATGGTTGGTGCCCTCTAAGACCTGGTAAGGATGTCCTCCAAGTTCAGGGTGGTGGTGGTAGTCGGACAATAGCTCTGGTGCTGTGTTTGGTCAGTGGATGCTGCTTTTGAGCTGTGGCTGAGCTAATTCCCTTATGGGTTGGTGGTTATTTAGGATTGGCCTGGCAAAATGGTGAGGCTTTCCCTTGGAGACTCCTTGAAGAGCTACCAGGAGTGTATCTCGTAGGACTGGATACATCCTTTGGATCTCAGCCCAAGAAAGGGTAGCTCTTTCGAAGCTTCAGTGTGCTAGAACTTCACTATGACTCTCAATTTTTGGGAGCCAGTTATTATCGATGTGTTCCAGAGGTCCCTCATGATGGTAACTGTTTGCAGTATGTGGCCATCTTTTTCTCCCTGAGGGGACTTCTACCACTTCAGACCTGTGGGTCCTTGGGGTCACTGGTCAAGATTGGAGGGGTGTTGGCGCTTTCTGCACGACTCCTTTCTTCTAATCCTGATGTCACAGGTTTATAGCAGCTATAGGATGCCCATGTAGAGTCTGTCTTTACAGCTCCCTTCTCATGTGGGTGACATTCGAGGAAACACCTCAATATTTTGTGCAATTGCAGGCAACTTTATCTATGCCCTCTGTAGAGCAGGACCAGAAATGCTTTTCCATCTGCATAGTGGTGCCAGGAAGGGAGGTTCCTTCTGGCATATCCTGGACCTAAAGACTGTCTTAGCTGAATTCTGGGTCACTCTCTCCGTATGAGGACTATCGGGTCTGTCTTTGCATCAGTCAGGCAATAAGAATTCTTCTAGTTTTTCCTAGATTTTGCCAAGGCGTATTTTAACATTTCTATATGGAAGCATCTTCAGCGTTTTTCTCTGTTTCTGTGTGCTGGGCCATCATTTCTAGTTCTAGGTCCTGCCCTTTGGCCTAGCTCCCTGTATTTTTCCAAGGTAATGGTGGTGATGGTGGCATTTCTTTTCATGCAGGGAATCGTAATTCTTCCATGCCTGGATGTCTGGTTTATCATATTCTGGTGACGTCCAGAGATGATACATTACAGACCTAGCGACTTACTGGCTGGAAGGGCTGGGATTGATGATGCCTATCCCAAGAGCAGCCTGCTTTCTGTCCCACGACTTGTAGTGTCTGAGGGCTCATTTCCACTCACCTAGGTTGAGCTTTCCTCATAACGGAGAGGTTCCTCCAGACTTCAGAACCACTTTAGGGCATTTTGTACTCTGCTCCATGGCCTCGAATACCTCCATTTCCTCTGGTTCATAGCATTGCCCTTGGAGCTCGTTCCTTGCACTAGAGTATGCATGCGCCTTCTGTAGAGATGGCTGTTAATCCACTTTTCTTCCTGTTCCCTTTCTGCCCCTGGGAGATCAAGCAGCAGTTGTGGTTGGAAGCACTGAATTGGGTGCTCGTCACCTTGAATGCCAGCCTAAAGAGCTAGGGTGTGCAGTGCCTGGGCCA
Organism: Ichthyophis bannanicus; assembly: GCA_033557465.1. Taxonomy (NCBI): domain Eukaryota; kingdom Metazoa; phylum Chordata; class Amphibia; order Gymnophiona; family Ichthyophiidae; genus Ichthyophis; species Ichthyophis bannanicus. The sequence continues at coordinate 1,459,727,901 of CM066031.1, forward strand.
GCGGGCCCAGGGATTCTGGTCCACTCAGGTGATCTGGGTGATTATCTACCTGGAGGCCAGAGTGATCTGTGTACCAGGAGAGATCCAGACATCTCCTTATGGCCAAAACTTCCATGTGTTTTCAGACAATGCTAAGGCAGTGGCATATGTCAACAAACCATGTGGAATTCAGAGCTGGAGTGGCAGCTGGGATTGCGAGGCTGTGGTGTTAGGTGGAGGTGGCTCTGATTCTCTATTTGCAGCACTCACTGCAGTTGTAGATAAAGTGCAGACCAGCTTCCTGGGTTAGAACGCTCTAGATCTGAGCAAGTAGATGAACTGTCCTCATGCATGTGATGTCATGGCGCAGAGCTGGGGCCTTCCAGTGTTCAACTTGATGACCATTCAGGAGAATGCCAAAGTGGGGAATGTTTCAGCTGTGGGAAATATCCATGGATGGCAGGCTTAGTAGCCCTACTTCAGGAGTAGTTTCAGGAGGGATACTGCATATCTCCTTTCCTGGCTCTGTGAGCTGCCATCTGCACTGGATTCAGGGCTATCTGAGTTTGATCATAATGTCCCTGGATTGGCCTCGCAGGCCATATGTTGATCTCTTGAACCTGTTGGCAGGGCCTCTTCGCTCACTTCCACCTCAAAAGAAGGGCCTCTTATGGCAGAGGCTACTGGTAATGGAGGATCCCACTCCCTTCTTGCTTACAGCCTGGCCTTTGAGGGGCATAACCTCTCCAAGAAAGGCTACTCTGGAGCAATATTAGACACCCTGCTTAAGGGCTGGGTGAGCCTCCATGTCCCTAGCTGATGCACAAGTCTGCAGAGTTTTTGAGAGATGGTGTCCTTGGTCCATGGAGGCAGAGAAAGTGGGCATTGTCACTATTTTGTCCTCCTGCCAGTCCAGCCTGGCCAAGGGTTTGGCCCTGAACTCTCAAGGTTCAGATGACAGCCCTGACCTGATATAGGGGTCCCATCAAAGGGATTTCATTGGCAGCATACACTCCCATTCCCTCCATAGAGGAAGCTGTTTGTTCCATCTCTCTGCCTAGCTTTGCCTCATTGGAGTCTCCTCTGGTGTTGATGGTATGGAAAGGGTTTCCTTTTGAACCCATTTGTAAGGCTTTGGTCAAGGATTTCACCCTTTTAAGGTGGTTTTCCAGTTGGCTATAGCATCCACCAAATGGGTGTCAGTGCTTCAGGCCTTGTCTTGCAAGGAGTCTTTCTTGATCACTCAACAGCTTGTCTCCTTGCGGGCTGTGCCATCCTTTCTCTCATACATGCTATCCTTCTTTCACCTTTAACCAGACTGTCATTCTGCCCTCCTTCTTGGAGGAGGATCTTTAGAAGGAACCCTGCGCTGCGTCTGGACATATGGAAGTTGTTGATTAGATACCTAGAGCTTACTAGTTCCTCCTTTTGGTCTGCTCAGCTTTTTGTCCCCCTTGGCAGCCTGAGAAAGGGACTTGCAGTGGGCAGGTCCTCTCTCATCTACTGGATTCAGGATGCCATTGGATCAGCAAACGTTCTGGGTGGTAAGCAGGTGCTGGAGAGAGTCAAAGCTCATTCCGTTAAGGTGCAGGTCTCTTGGGCAGTGTCTGCCTTGGGGTCTCCAGAGGGTATCTACAGAGCAACAACTTAGTCATCTCGAAGCACCTTTTGTAAAATATTACAGGTTGCATGTGGGAGTGGGAGCAGACAGTACCTTTGGCAGGACAGTCTTGTCTGGATCGTTGTCGTCTTCCTACCCTGGATCCTGATTACTTGGGTATATCTCACTTATTTGAGCTGGTCTAGCAGGATGACAATAAGAAATTTTACTTGATACGTTTTCTCTCCTTGGACCTACCCTGGAAGACACTTAAAGGTTGGGAAGCCCTGCTTCCTTTTGATCTTATTATTTTTGTGAGTGCCTGGCACAGAGTTAATTCTGGTAGGAGCCAATTACTTGCTCAGGTTGTTTGTTAGAGTTGGATTGTTAATGTTTACTGTTTGGGAAATGTGTTATACTGGCTTCTCTCAGTGCTGTTAGCATATATACTTAGGGATGGCATCACTGAAAGTTGCTCACGTCTACTTCCACTTGCTGGCAAAGGAATATAACTCGCTTGTCTGAACTGGTCTAGTCGAATTAAAGGAAAGAAAATTATCCAGGAAAAATTTTCTCCATAGCTGTTTTAAAGTGTCGCTCTTGATTTCTGCTTAAGTATGGAATCGGATATCATAATGATCTAGATTTTCACATACGACCCAAAAGACAATTAGAGCTCTGGAGTCTCGGTGCATGGATGAGGTGATGCTACAAAGAAGAGGGTTTTGGATTTGTTAGGAACTGGGCAACATTCTGGGGAAGGGATGGGCTCTTCCAAAGGGATGAGCTCCACCTCAACCAGGAAGGAACCTGGCTGCTGGCATTAACCTTTAAAAAGGAGAGAGAGCAGTTTTTTAAATTAGATAATAGGGGAAAGCTGAGAGTCACCCAAGAGCACGTGGTTTAGAAGGATGTGTCCTTGAAGGATAGTAGCAAAAGAGGGGGAAGTTCCTTATCGTTCCTCCAGTTTAGTCCTCCACCTCTGGGTTGTGCACCTCCTCCTGAAGCTTGGAGACTGGGCATGTCAAAGTCGTGACATCACTGGATATAGCCTGCTAGTATCTCCCATCAGCCCCCAGCGTGTCCAGTCTCCATGCAGCAGGAGGACATAGTGAGCTTAGCTTCTGGGCTCACTTGGGGGGGGGGGGGACAGATAAGGAGCATTTAGTGTGACACATTCTATTCTGATTTTACTTTTGATTTTTACTTTTGATTTTACTTTTAATTCAGTTACCTTTGTTTAATTGGCAATCAGGGATTAGTTCCCTTTAGTTATTAGGAACAAATGTCCTTATATTTACAGTAATTTTAAATTTGAGCCTGGCTTTTTAAATTAGTAGCAGCTCTCGCCTTCCCTCCTTGTCAGTTATTTTCACTTGCTGCAGGCATTCGCCAGTGCGGATCTCTCTCCCTGTATGGTATGGGAGAGAGCTCCGGGACCCGTACAGCCACACTGAAGCTGTGTGAGATGGAGCCTCTCCGTTGCTGCGGGATTTTAATTTTACTCTGTGGAACTGGCTGAACGGTCCTCGCCGCGGCTGCCAGGCACATCAGTGTGGCTTGAGGATCAGAGGAATTCAAGGCGGTAGGAGCAGGCTGCGTGGCTTTCGGCCCTGCAGGTAAGGCCTTCGGGCTCGGTCGGTCTGCTGAGGCCGCCTTCTTGCAGCAGCTATTCTTGGTGCCAAAATTCATTGGCGAAGGGGCGGTCATTTTCTCTCTAGGTATTTGGACCGCATGGCGAGAGTTGCAGGGAGCTGCCTGTGTGAGGAAGACAACAGGCAGACTAGCTAGATTTTTGGGCCTAGTGTTTCTTTTGTTTGTAGGTTTTTTGAGGTTCGGGGGGTTCCTCAGCCTTAAGGGGGCTGTGTCAGTCCTCTTTATTTTTAAGTTTATTCTTAGTTTTATAGGACAGCAGTTTTGGCATTGATCTCTGATACCACATGTTCTTTCCCTCCTAATCATGTCTCTGAGGAGCATCTGTTAAGTCCCGGGATATGAGGCAAATTGCCAGCTCTTAGGTTCAAGAGCAGAGCCCTAACTTGTAGTTGGAAGGAGGGACGGGCTGGAAGTGTGCCTTTGTGTATTCTATAGTGAAAGTTGCCCAAATGCCTCTGATTTCACAGGGACAGGTTTAGGAAACCTTAGGATATAAAAAAGTATGTAACAGTTAACTGTCAACCAAGAAGTGCCTGTGCTACGGTCTGTGGCCACCAGAGGGCAGCTGGTACACTCAATAGTGTCTTTCTGTGACCTTGTGTATGCAGCCATATCAGATTGATTATTCTTTGCAAGTCAGGGAAGAAATAACCACAGGGCCACCTCATGGGCTCTCAGGGGTTAGTGACTAAACAGGCAACTGTAATGTTCTGCAGATCAAGATTATATGACCAAAATTTAACCCTTTCCAGGCCGAGCCCAAAACTCTTGGGATCCAAACTTCTGACTAAATGTTCCTATCAAATGGTATATAATACATGACCATAGCAGAAGGAAAATCACCATTAGAACATATTGAATAAGACTGGTACAATTTTCTTGAAATATGCCAAAATTAACCCGGCTGCAGAATGTTGATTAAGCTTCTGTATCGTTTGTTGGGCTCTGGTGCCCTAAAGGCCACCGGATGGCAGCACTGCTTATGAATCACATATAGTATTCAGTGCCCCCATCCCTGGGGGGGGGGGGGGGGGGTGGTAAAATACAAAATCGTATTACTCATCAGGTTCACACAGGCAGCAACATCTAAGACCTCCATTTGCAAGGTTGTCGGTGTATCCCACTGCTATTTCTCTGACTGCAGGAAGGCCGGGGGTGCCTGTGTGTTTCATAGTTCCACTTGGCATGCCCTTCCCAGGAAATTCTCATCTATTTTTAGAGCAGGATTTCATTTCATTTGTCTGGTTATGTTTAATGCACAGCGTTAAGGGGCTGTGTTCGAAGGCTTGGGTCCCACGGACTTCGGTGGGATTTCAAAAAGAAAAAAACTCTTTAGTGAGAGAGAGCCTTGTTCATTTTTAGCTAACACTGTTGCTTTATTCGGTGGCCTTTTGCATCCTGAACCCCAAGGTCGGGACACTGTTTGCTTCCAGGGGTTCTACTCTCTATTTCGCTCTTCAGCTCCCTGGCAGACGCAGCAGGCTGGCAGGGGGTGCACAACATGTCCTGCAACGCTGAATCCCTCAGGATAAGGGGGGAAGGAAAGCTGGGTGCAGCGGGGGCTGGTAGCTTCTTGCAAAGCTATAGGAGCAGTTTGGGTAATTTTAGCTGAGCTGCTTTGATTTCATTGGAGTTGGCAGAAACTTGGTTTTTGGAGTGCTATACTTTTTTTTTTTTTTTTTTAAAGGGCATAGCTATGTTGATTTACAAGAATCTCCTTCCGCTATCCATAGAAGGTCCTATAAAGCGTTAGTCGGTTTATATGTCAGGGTAATATTTTGGCTTAGCTGCTGTGATATAGTGCTATGATCTGCTGTAAACATATTCAAGTCAAAAGGAATTATGGTGATAACTCTCTTGGACAGTTGTAACAGGTGCTTGGGTGAGCGCCATGGCCAGTCCACAGATGTGGAATGCTCTGCCATAAGCATTATGTCATGAGAGGGGTTTTATGGTTGTGTGGTTTCTTAATGGAAAATATTCCTGTTTAGTTTGGCTTTGCCCAAATTATAAGATTTTATGGTAGATTTGTAATGTCTTAATTTTGGCTATGTGGTTTAATTTTACATATGGAAAAGGCAGCTCAGTGGAGAGAGGTTGCAAAATAGAACTCTGGCCTTTGAAGCTCTCTATGCTCCCATTCCATTTATCAGAGGTTCTCCAGTACAGAGAGTATCTGCTAGTGTTCAGCGAATGCCTTAATGGGGGCCAGAAGCACGCAGCCAGGCTAGTTCTCTAGCAGCAATAGCAGCAGCTCAGATTCTAGTAGGCATACATCATATGCTGGGCTTACAAAATGACTTCCACGCTGATCGGCATCAGCCAAGATGGCTGCCGGTTTAGACTGTGAATGTGGAGGCAGCCTGGATGAGGGACCTTGCGTTCTCTGGAAAATGCCCTGCATACACTGAATCATTTAAATTTGATCAGCTACTGGCAGGACACGATGCACACTCGCATGCTTTTTTGCTTCAGTGGTCTAAAAGTGGAGTCTTTTCCAGGTGGTATAATGGGAACTTGTCTGCAGTTTCTCGGCTTCTTCATTGCTGACTCAATTGCCAGTGCAGAATGAGAAAGCTGTATTTCCTAACACCAGGTGCTATTTGAACTTAAAATATAAAGTCCATCTTTGTGCAGTCAGACGGAATGGGGCGTTACTCTAGCAGGAAGACCGTGGATTAGTATGCCTGTGATTGGGAGTTCTTTCTACTTCATATTGTTGGCATGGGAAGAGCTTCTCTTAACATATGCTGGAGGAATTTTTGATCTTTGTGGGGGGGGAAAACAAAAGTATTCGTCTGTCCTGAATTTGCGTGTTCTTGATTGACATTTTGAGGCTAAGCAGGGGCAGGCCTGGGTACTACAAGGGTGGGTGCACACCTTGCACTACCAGGGGGTGTGGACTCACTATATGGGAGAGAGCCCTAGCAATCTTCTTTAGCGCAAGATAGGAAAGTAGATGGTTCACTGAAGCGATCGTTGGGGGCAATGCTCTGTCCTTACAAGCTCCCATTTGTGGAGCCTGGGGGGGCGAGAGCATGCTTCAGGTGGTCGCAATGTTTACGGCAGTCTACTCACCTGGAACAGGAAAGGATCAGGGAGTTGAATCGACTAGAGCCTGATTTGCTTTGCTTTGTGGCAAATGTGCAATATGGTTTAATTTGAGCACTAGCTAATATTATTGGCTTCCTTGGGGTTCACCCAGAGGTCTCTCTGGTGGAGGAATGGGGCGGCTGATGGTTCGTCCAAGTTGAGGCTCAGTAAACTCCCAGTTAAGTCTTTGTCTTGTCCTTTCCCCGTGGGCTCTCATAGGGCAAGTAGTTAGCGTATCGAGGCTTTCGGGGAAAGGTACTCTTGGTAGTGCCCGGTTGGACGAGACGGCCGTACTAGGCTGATCTCATTCGCCTACTCGACAGGCATTTCCTAGAAGTTGCCGGTAGTGGACGTTCTGCTGCGGCTAGGTCCGCGACCAATGTCTCAGGTGGATCGGTGCCCGCTTACGGTTTGGCCTTTGGGCGGGGCTGAAGAAGTGTTATTCTGCGGCAGTCTTTGCCACCTTGTTGAGAGCAAGGAGGCAGGCTGCGTCTGGTACATAGGTCCGTGCTTAGCGCCTTTTTGAAGGCTGCTGTTCACGGCGGCAAGTCCGGGCGACAAAGGTGTCTGTATCCTTGGTCTGAGTTCTCTGCAGGACAGTGTCTGAAGGAACTAGCGACCAGTTCCTTAAAGGGTCCAGCTGGCGACTGTTTCCGGCTGTAGAGGTTCTGTGGAGGGAATAGCGCTAGGTGTTCGGATCGATGTGTGGTGTTTCCTTAAGTTGGGACCCGACTGCGCTCCTCAAGGAGAGTTCAGGTGCCGCCGTGGGATCCTGATTGGGCCTTAGAGGCATTAACTAAAGAGCCCTTTGATTCTTTACTCCAGGCGTCGGTAAAGGATTTGCTATTATAGACAGTGGCTTTGTTAGCTCTTTGGTGCGACGAGTTTCGGAGTTTCAGGCGTTGTCATGTAATGAGCCGTTTTTCACCCTTTCTAGATAGAGGGTGGTGGTTGCGACCAGTCCCGTCGTCCTTCCAAAAGGTGATTTCTGATTTTTCTCCTGAATCTATTGGTTTCTCTTCCAGTTCTTGGTTTTTCTGGAAGGGGAGGTTTTTATTCGTAGCTTACGCCGATAGGAAACATAAAATGCAGGGTGCGACATTCGTTTCTTTGTTTTTGTGTTTGGTTGGAGGTCCCCGCGAAGGGGAAGCAGCAGCGAAGGCAGCCATTTCGCACCGGGTTAAGGCGGTGGTTGCCTCAGCATTCTGGTGGCGAGGTTGTACGATTCCGGGGGGCTTTATGACTCTTGCTACCAGGGCGCAAGCAGCTTCATGGGTGGATCACTGTGTCATCCCACCAGGGGGGATTGTTGGAGCAGCTTCCAGGTCGTCTCTTCATTCCCTCAGTAACCGCTACTGCCTAAATGTTCTGGCAGTAAAGGATGCCTGTTCCGGGTTGACGGTGTGGTGAGTTGGCTGGATAGGTACCTCGCAATGATTACTGCTCTGTTATATCCCAGAGGTGGAGGACTAAACTGGAGGAACGATAAGGAAATAGAAATTACACTTACCTGGTAATTGTCGTTCCTTGAGTGACGACAGTTTAGTCCTCATTCCCGCCCAGGGGTGTGATTTCTTCAGAGTTTATTTTCAGGCGGAGTGGAGCATCAATCTCAAGGAGTAGACAGATCCTTTCAGATTCTAGATCGCAGTGAGTATCCCTCTGTTTGTTCCTTCTCTCATTTAAACAAGGGGATGGTATAGGAAACGTGTTTGCATAGGGGGGACGTGAATGTAAAGTTAAAAAAATAAATAAATATATATAAGACTAAGGTTAAAAAGGCTCCTCAGGTTGAGGAATGGAGAGTTATTTAAAGTTATGGTATAGTTACTTATTTGTTGTTCCTTTGAGTTTGCTTTGTCAATAGTACACTGGGGGCTGTTGGGAGATACCAGCAGGCTATATCCAGTGATGTCACGACTTTGACATGCCCAGTCTCCAAGCTGCAGGAGGAGGTGCACAACCCAGAGGTGGAGGACTAAACTGTCGTCACTCAAGGAACGACAATTACCAGGTAAGTGTAATTTCTATTTAGGGCATCCTGACAGAGGTTCCAATAAAGATGAAAGTAACACAGATGCCCTTAAATACAGAGCTAAAAGATTTCAAGTTACTCCTATCAACTGATAGCCATATTAATATGAATAAAAGATAACCTCTAAAATGTCTGTATGCAAATGCTACACATCTAAAAAATAAGATGGGAGAACTAGAATATACAGCACTAAACGAAAGGTTAGATTTGGCATCTGAGACACCTTGGGGGAAGGAGGACAACCAATGCGACACTGATACCTGGGTACAAACTATATCACAATGATAGGGTGCAATCTCTCCACCAATTTGGTCTACCACATGTTAGGGCATTGAGTCACATAGGATTAAAGTTTTGCATGAAACAAAATACACTGTAGAATATCTAGGAATAGAAATCCCATGTAAAAAAGGGGAAGGCGATGGCATGGGGGGGGGGGGGGAGGTGGATGTACTACAGACTGCCTGACCAGAATGAACAGATGATGAAATGCTAAGAGAAACCAGGGAAACTAACGAAAGTTACAACACAGTAATGGAGATTTCAATAGTATCAACTGGGTCAGTGTCATAGCAGGACATGCTAGGAAGATAAAGTTTCTAGATGAAATAAATGACTGCTTCTTAGAGCAGCTGGTTCATGAAGCAGCAAGAGGGGAAGTTATTTTAGACTTAGTCCTTAGTGGGGGGGGGGGGGCGGGGGGCGGGGAAAGGATCTCATGCAAGGGATAACAGTGTTGGGGCTACTTGGCAATAGTGATCATAACATGAACCTATGTAATTTAATAAATGGAGGGATGGATGGAAAGGAAATCCACACTATCTTAACTTTCAAAAGAGAGACTGATAAAATGAGGAAAATAGTTACAGTAGGAAAAAACTAAAAAGAGCAGTTGAATGATTAAAGGTTTACATCAGTATTTTAAAAATACAATTTTTGAAGCCCAAACCACATGTATTCCATGCTTTAAGAAAGGTGAAAGGAAGGCCAAAAAAATGCCAGCATGGTTTAAAGATGAGGTCAGAGGGGCTATTGTAGCCCAAAAAAAGCATCTTTCAGGAAATGGAAAAAGGAGCCAAATGACGGAAGCAGGAAACATAAGCACTGGCAAGTTAAATGCAAGGCATTAATAAGGCAGGCAAAGAGAATTTGGAAAAAAAGCTTGCCGTGGAGGCAAAAACTATACAATAAAAACTTTTTCAAGTACATTGTTAGCAGAAAAGCCTGTGAAGAGAGTCAGTTTGAGGGCTGAGAGGGGCACCAAGGGAGGACAAGGCCAAACAGGAGAGACTGAATGAATTTGCTTTGGTCTTTACTGAAGATGATGTAGGGATGTTACCCATGCTTGAAATGGTATTTAAAGGTGATGTATCGGATATAAGAATTAAAGAAATACTGCTAAACTGAGAAGATGTATTGCAAGTATTTTATTAAACTCAAGAGAAATAAATCACTTGGACCAGATAGTATACATCAGAGGGTGTTGAAAGAACTGAAAGATGAGATGACAGACCTACTATTAGTTCAGTTTACTATCATTAAAATCATCTGTAGTATCTGAAGATTGGCCATTGTAAAACCAATTTTTAAAACGAGTTCCAGGAGTGATTTGGGAAGCTGCAAACTGGTGAGCGTGACATTGGTACTGGGCAAAATGGTAGAGACCATTATAAAGAATAAAATTGCGGAACATCTTTTTAACATCTTTGTTAGTGATATAGCGGAAGGGCTGTCAGGCAAGGTTTACCTCTTTGCGGATGATAACAAAATCTGCAATAGAGTGTAGACACCCAGGAAGCTGTAGATGACATGAGGGATCTAGCTAAGCTTGAAGAATGGTCTAGAATTTGGCAGCTGGGATTTAATGTTAAAAAATGCAAGGTCATGCATTTGGGCTGCAGCAATCCAAGGGAGCAATATAGTATAGGGGGTGAAGTACTTTTGTCCACTAAAGAAGAGCGGGACCTCGGCGTGGTTGTGTCTGATGATCTTAAAGTAGCTAAACAGGTAGAAAAGGTGGCTGCGAAAGCTAGAAGGATGCTTGGGTGCATATGGAGAGGAATGGCTAGCAGAAAAAAGGAGGTGATAGTGCCTCTGTATAAGTCTTTAGTGTGACCTCATTTGGAGTATTGTGTGCAATTCTCGAGACCGCACCTTCAAAAGGATATAAACAGGATGGAGTCAGTACAGAGGGTGACTACTAAAATGGTTAGTGGGCTTCATTATAAAGCATATGAGGACAGACTTAAGGATCTTAATATGTACACCTTAGAGGAAAGGCGGGATAGTGGTATATGATTGAGACGTTTAAATACCTCCGTGCCATAAATGCACAGGGGGAGAGCCTCTTTCTTTTGAAAGCAAATTCTGCTATGAGGGGACAAGGGATGAGGGTGAAGGGGGTTTAGATTCAGGAGTGATATGCGGAAATATTTCTTTTAAGAAAGAGTGGTGGATCTGTGGAATAGTCTCCCAGTGGAGGTGGTAGAGATGAGGACAGTATCTGAATTCAAAAAAGCATAGGACAAACAGAGGATCTCTAGTGGAAAAAAGGGGACTATTGTAGTTGTTGATATGGAAGGACAGACTAGATAGGCCATGTGATCTTTTCTGTTGTCATTTTTCTATGTTTCTATATAGATTTTTTTTTTTTTTTTAGTTCCTTCAAGTCGGTGCTGACTCCTGGTGATCCAGCTGCTTCTGAGTTTTCTTGGCAATATATCACCAGAAGTAGATTGCCAGGCCTTTTCTTCTGAGGCAATGGAGGGTAAAGTGACTTGCCACTTCAGGAGTACCAGTGGGGATTGAACCCTTTATCTTCTGGGTATTAGGCAATTGCTGTAACCCCTAGGATGCTCCTCCACTCTGAGCATATAGATAGCCATGGTTTAATGGGAGAAAGCAAACTTGGGTTTAGCCAAGAAAAGTCTTGTCTTACTAATCTGTGGTGGTTTTTTTTTTGAAGGTGTGAATAAATAACGGAGAGTTGGTTGATTTATAGTGTATCTGGATTTTCAGAAAGCCTTTGACAAGGTCCCTCATAAGACTGTTGGCCAAATTAAAAAGTCAGGAGATTGGAGGCAGTGTAGTATTATGCATTAGGAACTAGTTAAAAGATAGAAAGCAGAGAGTAGGACTAAATTGCCAATTTTCTCAATGAAGAAAGGTGAATAGTGGAGTAACCCAGGGATCTGTGCTGGGCCTGCTTTTTTTATCATCATAAATGACCTGGAAATAGGAATAACGAGAGGTGATCAAATTTGCAGATGAGACAAAATTATTCAAGTTGTTAAAACCCAAGAGGATTGTGAAAAATTGCAGGAGGACCTTGATAAATTGGGAGGCTGAGCATCCATATGGCAGATGAAATTTAAAGTAGACATGTGCAAAATTATGCACCTAGGAAAGAACTAGCCAAAATCAGTGTTATGATGCAAGGTTCCACATTAGGAACCACCACCCAGGAAAACGATTTAGGTGTCATTGTGGATAATACATTGAAACCCTCTGCCCAGTGTGCAGCGGTGGCCAAGAAAGCAAATAGAATGCCAGGAATCATAAGGAAAGGAATGGAGAATAAAACAAAGGATATTATAGTGCCTCTTTCCTTATCGTCCCTCCAGTCCAGTCCCAATTTCTGGGTAGTGTACCTTTTCCAGCAGCTTGGAGACTGAGCATGCCATGTTTTGATGACACCAGTACTAATGCAGCTGGCACCGCCCACCAGCTCCCAGTATGCTCAGTCTTCAAGCAGCTGGAGGAGGTAGTGAGCCAGGACTGGACTCACTGAAGGGGTAAGTAAGGAGATTAACTATCTTTTTATTTTGATTTGGCTTCTTTGGTTACCTTTACTTTTACTTTAGTTTACCCTTAGAACAGAACAGAACAAAACAAAAAAAAGAAAAAAGGAGGAAGAGTTTTCCTGAGGAGGACCCCCTCCCCTTGAGGCCCTGGGGGTGTAGGAAGTCCTGCCGGCATCCTGGGATTCTGGCAGCTCCCAAACCCGTAACTGGGTGAGGAGCTGCCACTCAGACATAGCACTGCAGCTAAGAGCAGGTTCCTGCCACCCCTCGTTGCTGAAGTCGCTGAACACAAGGTGTGCAGCAGCAAGGCAGACCGGGTGCGAGCAGCAGAGGCGTCTCTCCACAAAGACAGCACAGAGCAGGTAATCGTGTCCAGGTATGGCACTTTCACAACCCAGGGTGTTTGAAAGGGACCAGGAGTTTGAAGTGCCTGTTTTCTCTTTGCCGGCAGCCTGGCCGGCATGGTGAGGCCTTGTGTCACAGCTGTTGCAGCTGTGCAGGAAGAGTAGAAGATGCGGCTTCTTTCTCCTGCGCTCTCATTCTCAGTTTTCCTGCCGCATTTCATCAGCTTGCTCTCCCCCCCCCCGGGAGCTAAAGCACCTTTCATTTAGGTTTTTTGGGCTCTGTTTATATTTAAAAAAACAAAAAAAAAAAGGATAGAATTAAAGGAAAAGTTTCTAGGACAAGTGTCCTCAGCTGGCTGTACCTTTTCTGTATTAGTGATTTGTCATTGGTCTCCACCAGGAAAGTGTCTCTCCCGGCCCAGGCACGAAGTGGGAGTACAGCTTTTGCACTCATGCCGGCCCGCGCACAGTGTCTTGTGTGCGGAACCTGGCGGGGTTTGCTGTGGCTGTGTTCTGGAGGCCACCTCCATGGAACAAGCATTGCAAGACAAGTCACAGCAGGAGACGGCCCTCTCTCTTTTTGGGGTGACACTGGACTCTGTGGAGGCCATGCCTCTGCCTCTGGAAGTGGCATCCAGCTCCACGGCAGCTCCAGGGCCGTCCACTCCTCACAAGTTGGGGGAAGGAGGGGGTCCCAGGTATATTCTCCCCAGAGTTTGTCCTTCTGCTGCATCAGGCCTTCTGCTTGCAGCAGGTGGCCCCTCGACCTCTGAGCACAGGGCCATGTGGATAGCAGTCACTAAGAGGAGTCATCCGGTGATAGTGCTGGCAGAGGTCCAGGCTCTCAGAGGAGTGGTGAGAGCAGTTGCCTTTGTCTGAAGGACCGGGGGCAGAGGACCTGGATGTGGACCTGGACTTGGAGGGCGAGAAGCTTGAAGAGGATGAGATTTCGGAACCAGAAGACCAAGCCCGGATTGCCAGAGTGTTTCATCGGGAGTAATTACCTGCTTTCATCACAGAATCTCTCAAAGCCCTCAATATATTCTGCTAGTTTTCCGGCGGAGGATGATTCACTGGAGAACCCCTACTCCAAGTGGTTCGGAAGATGCAGAAGGTCTTCCCCGTGCAAATGGTCCAAGATGAATGGGACCTGCCGGAGGCGGGTCTTAAGGGTATGCAGATTATGATGTGCCTCTATCCTTTGCTGGAACAGGATCAGGAGCTCTTTCAGTTCCTTTAGGTGGTTGTGGCTCTTTTGGCTGTCACAAAGAAAACTATCCCAGTCGAGGGGAACGCAGCACTAAAGGATGGGCAAGACAGGAAGTTGGACACCTTGTTGAAGCAGGCCTTTATCAATGCCCTATCCTTGCAGGCGGCTATTTGCGAGGCCTGGGTTGCTCTGGCCTGTCTGCGCTGGTCGCAGTGGCTCCTACAGCCAGGGGAACCAACAGCAGACCAAATAGCGGAGGTGTCCAAATTAGAATTGGGAGCGGTTTACTTCGCTGATATTCACTATGATCTTATCTGCAGACTCAATAAGAGCATGGCATTAGTGGTGGCGGCCCGCCACTACCTTTTGGCTATGAAACTGGGCGGCGGACATTTCCTCCAAGTCCCACCTTAGCAGGCTCCTCTTTTAAGGGTAAGCTACTTTTCAGTGAGGAACTAGACAAGCTGATATTAAGGACTTGGGAGAGTCCAAGGGAGGATGCCTGCCCGAAGATAAGTGAAAACTGTTTTGCAATCAGTCTGTCTCTCAAGACTAGCCTCGGAATTTCAGACATTTTCGTTCATCTTGTCTCTGCTCCTTCCAGAGGGGAAGGTTCTCCACTAGGGGGCAGGTGTTCCAAAGTTTTTGAGGGGTGGGTAGAGGTTTTGCTGCTCCCTTGTCCTCTGAACTCAAGAAGCCCCAATGAAATGAGGGGGGCCCAGACTCGTGGTATGACTCGTGGGAGGTCAGTTGTGGGAGTTTTACCCTGCCTTGGCCCAGATCACGTCTGACCCATGGGATCTAGAGATCATCCGCGAAGGGTATGCCCTTGAATTGGCCTGACCAGTGGGGGAGGCCTTTATCCAGTCCCGCTGCAAAGCACAAGGCAAGGCGGCAGCAGTAAGGGATACCTTGTCATGGCTGCTCCAACTTGGGGCAATGGTTCTGGTCCCCAGAGACCAGTTTGGCTACGGTCAATACTCCATTTACTTTGTGGTGCCCAAAAAGGATGGCTCCTTTCACCCGATTCTAGATCTCAAGCGTGTGAACCATTGTCTTCGGGTTCCACACTTTCACATGGAAATGTTGTGGTCCGTTATAGTTGCTGTGAGAAGCAGGGAGTTCTTGACACGTCTCAACCTTGTGGAGGCGTACCTGCACGTCCCCATTTGACCAGAGCACCAGCAGTTCCTCCGATTTGTGGTGCCAATGGGACATTTCCAGTTTTGTGCTTTGCCGTTAGGCCTCGCAACGGCACCTCGTACCTTCACCAAGGGTCATGGTGGTGGTAGCTGTGGTGCTCCGCAAGGAAATGGGTGCTGGTACATCCATACCTTTACGACTGGCTGATTCGGGCAAAGTCCAGAGATGAGAGCGTGCAGGAGATGACTCAGGCTGTACAGTTTCTGGAGAGCCTCGGTTGGGTGGTCAATGTGGCCAAGAGCAACTTGATCCCATAGCAGGAGTTGGAGTATTTAGGAGCGCTTTTCAACACCTGTCTAGGGTGAGTCTTCCTGCTGAACAGCGAGCTCAGGGGCTGCGGCTCTTGGTGTGTCGGTTCCTGAAGTTGTCGGAGCTTACGGCTTGGCATTATCTGCAGGTCCTGGGGACCATGGCAGACACTCTAGAGGTGGTGCTGTGGGCAAGGGCTTACATGTGTCCGCTGTCCCAGAGGCTCCCCTGCCAGCGAGAGACCAGGAGGGTGCTCAGATGATGGCTTTGCCCAGGAAATTTGGAAACAGGCATGCCCCTCGAGCCTCCGCAGTGGGGTCCTGCTGATGACTGACGCCAGCTTGTCAGGCTGGGGAGCCCATTACGAGGCACACTTTGCTCAGGGATGCTGGAGCTTGCCGAAGACTGGTTGGTTGATCAACAGGCTGGAGATACGGGTGGTAGCTCTAGCGCTCCGCAGTTTCCAGCCATGGCTGCAGAGAAAGGCGGTCAGGGTCCTCTCGGACAAAGCAACCACGGTGGCCTACATCAACTGTCAGGGAGATACGGGCAGCGCAGCCATGGAAGAGGAGGCAGAATTGCTGTTTGGATGGGTCAAGATCAACCTTCAGAAGCTGTCGGCAATGCATGTAGTGGGGATTGATGACGTGACAGCGGACTACCTCAGCCAGGTACATGTGGATCCTGGGGAGTGGACGCTCAGGTGGTGCATAGATGGGGATGCACCTGTCATGGACCTAATGGTGACATTCGAGACGGCCAAAGCAAGCCGTTTCTTCAGCAGGTGGTGAGAAAGGATGTCTGAAGGTCTCAACACCCTAGTGTAATCGTGGCCCGCGGAGGGTCTTCTGTGTGTCTTTCCACCATGAGCTCTCATAGGCCAAGTCGTACAGCGGATCGAGTCTCACTGGGGTTGGGTCATTCTGATCATCTCAAACTGGCCGCACGCCTATGGTATGCTGACCTGGTACGGCTCATGGCGTCTCCCATTCTGGGAGGATATCCTAATGCAGGGGCCAGTGCACATGCCCCAAGTGGATCATTTCTCGCTTACGGCCTGCCTCTTGAAAGAGCGTGTTTGAGAAGGAAGGGCTACTCTGATCTGGTGAGTTCAACCCTTCTGAAGGCGAGGCGGAGATCTTGTTGGCTTACATTCGAAAATGGTGCATTTTTGAGTCCTAGTATAAGGACAGGCAAGCACAGCCTGCAACAGCCTCCATTTCAGACATCCTAGCCTTCTTGCAGGCCGGTTTTGATGGGACTAGTGGCCAGTTCCTTGCGGGTGCAACTGGCAGCAATTGCCTGTTATCAGGGAAAGTCCAGAGTATTGTTGAAAACACCTGGACGTTGTGTGCTTCCTGATGGTGGTATCCTGCCTTCATTCTCCATGGAGAATGGTGGTCCTGCTGTGGGATCTCAACTCTCTTGACAACACTGACTAGAGGGCCCTTTGAGCCTTTAAGTCGGGCTCACTGAAAAGGATTTAACCCTCAAGCGGCCCAAGAACATCAGTTTTGGATCAGTGGTACTTCATGCCGGGTTTGCAGGTTTCTCCTGTTAGGTTAACTGCTCTGTTACATCCCAGAGGTTGGGATTGGACTGGAGGGACGATAAGGAAAGTGAAATTAGACTTGCCTGCTAATTGCTGTTCCTTGAACTCCAGTCCAGTCTCAAATCCCACCTGGGAGCTGGTGCTAGCAACTGGGGCTGGCAACTGGTCTGGCTCTCGGCTCTCCGGGTGATGCAGGGGCCGGAGAACCAGAGGTTTCTGGAATTTCAGCGTTCAGAGGGCAGTCCAGGAAGGTTCTCGGCCTATCGCTCGGAGCTGGATGTCGTCATCCTGGGATTCCTCAGGTAGGCCTTCCCTTGAGGGGTGTGTGTGTGTGTGTGTGGAAAGGGTTCCTCCTCGGGTGCGGTGGGGGGGGGGGGGGAGGTTGTTAGATTATCTATGTTTAGAATTGTTTAATTCTGTGTAACTCTGTTTAACTACTTATTTGTTGTTCCTGTGAGTCTGCTTTGTCAGTAGATTATGGGAGCTGGTGGGCGGTGCCAGCTGCATTACTACTGGTGTCATCAAAACATGACATGTTTAGTCTCCAAGCTGCTGAAAGAGGTACACTACCCAGAGGTCGGGACTGGACTAGAGTTCCTCAAGGAACAACAGTTAGCAAGTAAGTGTAATTTTGCTGTATTCCATGGTGTGACCGCACCTTGAATATTGTGTGCAATTCTGGTCGCCGTATCTGAAAAAGGATATAGCGGAATTAGAAAAGGTTCAGAGAAGAGCCACCAAAATGATAAAGGGAATGGAAGGATACTCCTATGAGGAGAGGCTTAAAGGTTAGGGCTTTTCCAACTTTGAAAAGAGACGATTGAGGAGAGAGATGCAGAGGTCTATAAATTGGTGAATGGAATGGAACTGGTAAGTATAGATTGGTTGTTTACTCCATCAAAAAGTAGAAAGACTAGTAGACACGAGATCATCTAGCTACAGTGTAACCCATTTAAGACTAATAAGAGAGAATTTGTTTTTATTGAGCATGTAATCAAACTCTGGAATTCCTTACTGGAGGATGTAGTGAAGGCTGTTAGTGTAGCTGGGCTTAAAAAAGGTTTGGACAAGCTCCTGGAGGAAAGGTCTATAAACCATTATTAAAGAGCACCTGGGAAATCCACTGCTTGCCCCGGGCAAGCATTGTGGAACCTGTGCCTTTTTGGGAACCCGCCAGGTACTTGTGACCTGGATTGGCCACTGTTGGAAACAGGATGTTGGGCTTGATGGACCTTGGTCTGACCTGATATGGGATGTCTAATGTGACCTTAGTCTGAGAGCTATATTTGAAGTATAATTGGGTCAGCAAGATGCTTATTCAATTGTGATTGTCTGCAATTCTCCAGGGCTACATTGGATATAGGTATTAAGTTGGCAATATCTTCTCCAGTATAGTTCATTAGTCTAGTCCTAAGAATTTTTTCAGATTTGAAATTTGATCAATTATAATAATGTTGTAACTTAGTAGCATAGTATATGACTGCAGATAAAGACCAGTATGTTTATTTGGTTACTTGATAGACCGTGCCTTCATAACACAATCACTAAAACATAAAAAGAATGACTAAAGCCAGAAAGGAAAAACTACAATGGTTAGGAAAGAGCAATGCAATTATACAAAGTGAAGAAGAGCATACAGAGGCCAGTGTAGAGGGTAGTCAGACATTGGAGAGGGGGAGGTCAAAGGCAGAGCAGAAGAGGTGGGTTTTCAGAAGAATCTGGGGAAGGATGGTTCCAGATGGAGAGCAGTAGGGAGGGAGTTCCACAGGGAGGGAGCCAGAAAGAAAACAGCAGAGTGGCGAGTTGATTGCAAGTGAGCGCGTGATGGATGAGGGAGGTGTAAGCAGTTAATGTGAGTCGAGTGGAGACTTCGCATGGGAGTAAAAAATGTCTGCCAGGTATTGTGGTATATGCGTATAGATGACACATTGTACTAAGATAAGAATCTCATAAACAGTGGTTCCCAACCTAGTCCTCGGGTATCCCTAGGCCAGTCAGGTTTTAAGGATATCCGCAATGAATATGCATATGAGAGATCTGCATACAATGGCAGCAGTGCATCTATACGCATAACGGATACGAAAGTCAATGGGAAGCCAATGGAGCTGAATGAGGAGTGGAGTAGTATGGTCACGACACATGGTATACATGAGGATTCTAACTCCTGTGTTTTGTAACAGTTGGAGGCGGTGGAGTTGGAACTGAGGGATACTAGTGAGGGCAAGGTTACAAAAATCAAAATGAGACATGGTCAGAGACAGCAGAAGAATCGCTGGGGCTAAGGATAACAGGAAAGGACAGACAGTGCAAATCTTTAAAATAGATAAAGGACCGATGAATAAGCAGTGAGATATGGTCGTGAAAGGTGAGAGCAGAATTAGGGTGTCACGCCGAGATCATGGAAAGAGGAGACCTAAAGAATAGTGGAGTTTGAGAGAACTGGTGCCACAGAGAGAAGGGCACCGAAAGTAAACCACATAGCTGATGTCTTGAACACATTGAGATGGAGACAGTTTGTTACTAGCCAGCTGGAGACCTGGGACAGACAAGTATTAAGGGGTGAGAAATCTGGCTGGAGGAAATTGATATGATGCAACAAGATATCATCAGCATATTAGTATGCTGACAGATGAGCAGAGTGAGAGGTGGCAAGGAGATATTAAACAATAGAGATGCAAGAACAGAGACCTGTGAGACCCCGCAGCAGAGAGGGACAGGGTCAGAGGATGTAGTACCAGAAGTGACCGAAAAAGATCGTGAGAAGAGAGTGAAACTAGTGGAGGTCTGAACCCTTAAGACCTGTGTCACGAAGGCAAGACAGAAGGGTGGAGTGGTCAACAAGATCAAAGACTGCTGAGAGATCAAGAGATACTGCCAGGGAGACATCACCACGTTGTGAGAAATGTGAAGCTCATTGAGAAAAGAGTATGATGGTTTCCACCCTATGTCCTGGATGAAAGCCAGATTGTCAGGGATGGAAAAAGTGGATGAAGTCAAGATGGTGGGCCAGTTGTGAGAAAACAGCTTTTTCAAGAATTTTTGAAAGAAAAGGAAGGTTTGAGACTGGGCGATTAGTGAGCAGGATAAAGTGGATGGAGAGTCGGGGTTTTTTTTTTTTTTTTGAAGAGGGCGGACCATAGCATGTTTCCAGGGTGCAGGGAAAGAACCAGAAAAGAGACTAGAATTCAGCATGGTGAGTATTGTAGGAATGGACAGGTAAAAGGGATACCAGAATCCCCAATATGTAATTGAAGATAGATGAATTTCTTGATACAGATCTCTAAAATGTGCTGATAGAAGAACTTTGCTAACAATGACCGTCACTCACAAGTTTTTATCCTTTCACCTACTTCTTAAATAGAATTAGGATGTCATGATCATGAGTTCCGTGTAACTGTCTTTAAAATAGAGAACATTGTTAACGCAAGCATAAAGAGTAAACATAGGCTATGAACTGTGCAACCATAGTTCATTGTACAGTCAACTATAGGTCTCTGCTGGCACAGCATAATTTCTGCAACTCTGCAATTCTAAATTCTGTTAATCAAGTAAATTTCATCTAATACACTGTAATCAGCTCTTACTCTGTAAAAGAATTCTAGTGACACCTTGTGTTATTTCATGTTTATGATTGACTGTTACTTCCCCTTTTTCTATAATAAAAAGGGCTTCAAGGGAGGAAGACTTTGAATCCAACAGAAGTGGAACTGTTCTGTGTCTATGGACCTTCTGTTGCCTTCCCTCTGAGCTCAAAGAAAGTAGAACTTTGTGTGTGATTGTGTAGTGTTACTCTGCTTATTTCTCACTGCTTGAGGGACCAGAGACCGAAAGAGCCGAGGTATTGTGGCCAGATCACGGGTGGTGTTCATATCTTAGCCACTTAACCCTCCATTGCCCATGTTCCCTGTAAAATAGTTATCTCCAAGTTATAATGCCCTGTTCAATGCAATTTCAGTTTGTTCAATGTAAACCGCACTGATGCAGAATAGCGCGGTATATAAGAGAATGTAAATAAATAAATATCTTAAAAAGGATATAGTGGAATTAGAAAAGTTACAGAGAAGAGTCATCAAAATGGTAAAGGGGATGGAAGGATACCTCTGAGGAGAGGCTTGAAGGATTAGGGCTCTTCAACGTTTGAAAAGAGATGGCTGAGATCTATAAATTAATGAATGGCGTGGAATGTGTAAACTTTGATTGTTAATGGCATCAAAAAGTAGAAAGACTAGGGGACATGCAATGAAGCTACAGTTTAACCTGTTTAAGACTAATAAGAGAATATTTTTTTTCACTCAACGTGTAATCAATCTCTGGCATTTGTTACCGGAAGATGTAGTAAAAGCTGTTAGTGTAACTGGATTTAAAAAAAGGTTTGGACAAATTCCTGGAGGAAAGGTCTATAAACCATTATTAAAGAGAGGACCCAGGAAATCCACTGCTTGCCCCAATACAAACATTGTGGAACTTGTGTCTCTTTTTTGGGATACTGCCAGATACTTGTGATCTGGTTTGGCCATTGTTTGAAAGAGGATACTGGGCTTGATGGACCTAGGTGTGACCCAGTATGGCATTTCTTATTTTCTTAAATTACACAGGTACACTAAAAAATTTTTTTTTAAACTGCCTCTAATGTTTTGATTGATTTTTACGTTTTTTGGTGCGCTGAATCCAAATCTGGTAACCAATTTGCTCCATCACGTACAGATTTTTTGCTACATTGGGTTAGCAGTTTGAGGTGAACGTTTCAGATTGAGTGCGATCGAGATAAAAGTTTCTTGGATGAATTCTTTATACTAATTGTTTAGTAGTTATTCAAATAAGAATAAAGAAAATTGTAACAAGGCAGCACATAAGAATAGAGTAATGTCAACAAAACACACTGTGATGGTAGCAAAATTGTCTGCACTTAAAACAGCCACATACCATGTGCACAAACATTGAGCATATAAGAGCGAGGTTAGACACAAAGCAAAGCAAAGAAATGTGCAAAATATGTTGTACAGGTATGTATGTATGTATGTAAGAATAGAAAACGCAAACCGCACCATTGCAATACATGAAGACAAACACCCGATGGTGTGAAAATAAAATTCTAATAAATGAGATCCGACACTGTGGTAATAACTAGCAAATTTTTATTTCAAAGTTTAGTAAAAACACAATATTTGTCAACACAGTTTGACTCAAGAATGACTTTAAAATCTAATCTCCTGGTGGGCCCGTTTCTTCTTCCCCCGAATGCTTCTCTTGGTGCGCTGCTTGGCGTATTTTTCATCTGGGGTTTCCCGCAGCAGCAACCAGCAGAAATCAGCCATCATAGTGGTGTTCCATCTTCCTTGGTACCTTCTCTCTGCGTCCTTGATGTCCTGGTGAAACCTTTCACCTTGTTCTTCACTGTACGCCCCCAAGTTTTCGGGAAAGTAGTTCACATGGGAGTGCAAGAAATGGACTTTCAGGCTCATGTTACAGCCTTGTTCTTTGAAGGCATTGAGCATCCTGGCAACAATATCCTTATAGTTCTCATCCCGCCTGTTCCCCAAGAATTTGAGAACAACATCCTTGAAGGAATCCCAGGCTTCTTTTTCCTTCTCAGACATCGTTTCAGCGAATGCTCCATCTGAAATGAGTTTCCTTATATCAGGGCCAACAAACACTCCTTCCTTTAGCTTTGCTTCAGAAAGTCGGGGGAACTTTGAGCAAAGGTACCGAAAGCACTCACCATCTTTTGGAAGGGACTTGATGAATTGCTTAATGAGACCCAACTTAATGTGGAGAGGTGGTAATAGAATTTTATCACGAGGTACCAAGCTCTCATGAAGAACATTTTTCTCACCGGGTCTCAAATACTCCCGAATTGGCCAGTCTTTTTTCCCCCCAGTGTAGGTCGCGGGCCCGGCTATCCCACAAGCAAAGGAAGCAGGGATATTTGGTGAAACCGGATTGCTGCCCTAATAGCATGGATAGAATTTTAAAGTAACTTCAAACCGAAATAGGCGAAGTATACTTTTTAAATAAATGCAGAAATGTTCCTCTGCCGCTTTTTCACGGTATATTCCCCACAAATAAAACAAAAACTGTCCGGAGAGTTGACGCAACCTCTGGCTCTGTGAGCCATCACAAATACACAGCACTGCAAACTACAACTGTAGTGAACCACTTCGGAATAAAGCTGGATTACGACTGAGCAAACAAAAGGTAATAATGAACTTGCAAGAAACTGAAATTTGACAGGAACGTTCATGTCGCAACCACCGTGTTTGAGCGAGCGAGCGAACGAGGCGAGGCGAACAGGAAAGAACATGCGCCAGCGCGAGTACTGGATTTAGCCCCCCGCCTCCCAATTGTCCTGTTAATGTATAAAATGAATACAAAACACTCTAAAATATCACGAGGGAGTGTTTCTAGTTAGTTAACCATTACAACCTCTATTTTGGGCCAAGAAAATAAACTGCAGTCGTCTAAAAAGAAATTATGTGAACATTCCTTATATGGGTAAGAAATCTAATTTTGCAAGAAAACGTGAAGTGATGGAACATTTTTGCTATTTTTCCTGGATTCAGCACCCCAAAATCTATAGGAATCAGTTGCAAAACTGGAGGCAGTTTTTTGGTAGTGTACCTGTGTTCTGTCAGGGTGCAAGTTCTGTAATTAACTGGAAGTACTAGAGCAAATTGTAGACATTCATATAGCAAGATATGTCTTGCAGGCTGCTCTGTTTTGGGAGGCTGGATGTTTTGGCAATGACTATTTTAGTGTAGCTGGCTATTTAGATTACTACTGCAGAACCTTATGGAAGGCATGGAAAAGGTAGATGCTGGAAGGAGCTAAGTGAGGGTATTGTATGCTTTTCTACTCAAGATGATTATGTATAAAGGAAGAAGTTAAAAAAAAAAACAAAAAAAAAAACTGTCCTGGACAAAAGTCTTGTAGATGGTCAAATTCTGTGGCTGGCATCTGGGATATATTTAGAGTAGTGGAATATTTGAGTAGACAGGATGGGCCAAATGATATTTCGTTTGATCTCCAGGAACAAGCAGGAATGTATTCATCACATATGGGTGACATCAGGTACTGACGGAGCCTGTGCGGGAAGCTCCCCAGCCACCAATAGGAAAGCCTTTGGGAGCAGTCCACTGCGCCTGCGCTTCTGCCTTCCCGCTATTCTGACTGACTCTCCTCAGTTCTCTTTTTTCCACGGAGCTGACAGGATCACTCCTGTACCCGCTGAAGAACTGCTGCCTTCACCCATAGCATTGATACCTTTTTCTTATCACTATTCTAATTTTCATTTCTAGTTCTACTTCTTCTAGCTTGATAAAATTAAAAAAAAAAAGCAAAACCCAAAAAGCTTTCATTCACTTTCCTCTGAGCCTCACCAGGCCTACCCTCTGAGGCCTTTCCTCTGAGACACCATGGAAAAACCAGCCAGTGGTTTTAAAAAATGTACAAAGTGCTCCGGCACAATATCCTTCCTCACTTGCAGCAAAGCTGGCTTTGCTCCCTAGACCTCAGAGGCCTACACTCGCATTCGAATATATCCTCCTCACAGGCAGTATCTCTGATTCGTCTGCCAAGAGAGTCATTCTCAATTCAGAGTGCTACCCTTTGGCCTTGCCTCAGCGCCAAGAGTCTTCACAAAGTGCATGGCCATCATAGCAGCTCATCTTCACATCAACCGCGTCTGTGTCTTCCCCTACTTAGATGATTGGCTCATAAAGGCTGACTCTCCTAGGGAGCTCTCCTTGGCTCAACACAACACCATAAACCACCTTCAGTCCCTGGGCTTTCTAATCAACTTTCCAAAATCACAACGGATTCCAACACAGACTGGAGTCCATATGAGCCACCTTGAACACTGTCCAATGC
This sequence comes from Ichthyophis bannanicus, assembly GCA_033557465.1. Classification (NCBI taxonomy): domain Eukaryota; kingdom Metazoa; phylum Chordata; class Amphibia; order Gymnophiona; family Ichthyophiidae; genus Ichthyophis; species Ichthyophis bannanicus. Next base: position 1,459,752,491 of record CM066031.1, read on the forward strand.
AAGGCTTTTCTCCCACAGGATTGTATGCAGAGGATCATACTCTTAGCAGAGACCTTGCGGTGACACCAATGGGCTCTGGCATGATCCTTTTTACAGCTGTTGGGCCACATGGCCTCCACGGTACACATAGTTCCAAATGCCAGACTGCATGTGCACCAGACACAATGGACTCCGTCAACCCAGTGGACACAAACCACCAAAGGTCTGCATGCATCCATCACCATCTCACCGCACTTGGCACAGTCACTCCAATGGTGGACAACCCCCAGAAATCTCCTCAAAGGATCACCATTCTGCCCCCCACTCCAGCCTTAACATAGCCTTGCAATGGATGCATCCAAACGCGGCTGGGGAGCTCACTTGGACGCTCTCTTCACGCAGGGCTACTGGAATAGACTCGAGTCCACACAACAAATAAACCTCTTGGAACTTCGAACTATGTCGAGGGCTCTTCAGGTCTTCAAGCATCTTCTCGCCAACAGTTCTGTCCTTGTAAGAACAGGCAATCAAGTGACCATGTTCTATATCAACAAACAAGGGGGTACAGGCTCCCTTCCCCTTCCCCTCTGCACAGAGGCATGCCAGATCTGGGACCTGGCCCTTCAGCATCACATACTGCTCACAGCAATCTACCAGGTCAGGACAACCCGCAGGCGGACAAGCTCAGCAGACTGCTCAACCCTCATGAATGGGCTCTGGACCAGACGGTGGTCAACCACCTGTTCAAAACCTGAGGAACTCTGTGGATAGACCTATTTGCTACACAGCGCAATGCCAAACTTCCCTGCTTTTGCTTGAAGCTGCCAACAAACCTCAGTCTGTTCAACGATGCCTTCATCGGTCCTTGGAATCGTGGGCTTCTCTATGCATTTCTGCCAATGCCCCTGATCCTGAAAACACTTCTCAAACTCCGAGAGGACAAGGGATACATGATTCTCATAGCCTCTTTCTGGACCTGCCAACCCTGGTTCCCCCTCCTCCAACGTTCTAAAACTCAACCAGTCCCACTGGGATCCTCACTGGGTTTCCTCTCCCAGAACGACTGAACACTTCTCCATCCCAACCTTCGATCCGTTCATCTAACAGCATGGCTTCTGAAAGCCTAGCATTGCGTCTTCTCTCCAAGGAGATCAAAAATCTTCTCTTTTCCAGGAAACCTTCCACAAGAAAGGCGTATTCGCTAAAGTGACGCAGATACGATGCATGGTGTTCACAAAATGCGCTCGGTCCTTTTCAGACATCGGTTGCGACCCTACTTCGCTACCTCTGGCACCTCTCTTCTCAAGGCCTCAAATCATTCTTGATAAGAGTCCACCTAAGCACAATCTCTGCTTTCCATGACCTGGTGAATGGTAAACCCATCTCAGACGACCCTTTGGTCGCACAGTTCATGAGAGGTCTCCTGCTTACCAAGCCACCCATCCGCCCATCCCCAGTAGCAGGATTATCCCTCACTGGGCACGTCGCTGCACACAACGTTCGAGCAATGCCCATTTCGGTGGCAAATCTACATGCAGTACCAATTGCTGAAATCTGCTGTGCTGCTACGTGGTCCTCCATCCATACCTTTGCAGCACACTACTGCTTGGACCAGGGTGTGGCCTTTGTCCAAGTAGTCCTTCGGCATCTCTTTGGAACATAAGACAACTCCTACTCCTGCCCACTTCAGTCCAATTCTCCATGCCGGGGAAGTCGGGGACAACGAACCTATCCAAGTTCTAACCCCCACGTGATCTGGGAGCTAGGGAGTCCTATACATGAGGATTACATTCCTTGTGTTCTTGGAGATAGTGTAGTTACTGACCTGTAGCAGGTGATCTCTGGGAACAGCAGGGATTTAGTCCTCACAACCCGTCCACCTCCCCGAGGAGTTGTAGGGCTCTCTCCTTTCTTCTCTCCTTTCTCTTTAGATATGCACTTAACTGAGGAGAGTCCATTAGAAGGACAGAAAGGCAGCAGTGCAGGTGCAGCGGACTGCTCCCAGAGGCTTTCTTATTGGTGGCTGGGGACCTTCCCATGTGGGCTCTGTCGGTACCTGATGTCACCCATATGTGAGGACTAAATTCCTGCTGTTCCCAGAGATCACCTGCTACAGGTGAGTAACTACACTTTATTTACTTCTATTACAATCTAATTAAACTTTTGTATCACTGTGTTCAAAGCACTATTGGATAAAATATTAAAAGGTGTTTCCAAATCATCTCTCCAGTCCAGACCATTGGGTTGTGCCCCCCCCCCCCCCACCCAACCAGCAGGTGGTGACTGAGCATAACCGGTTTTACTGCTGACATCCTCTATGGCTCCTGCACACTGGAAGCCCTTGCTAAGTTTCCCAGCAAGTGGGGAGCTCTCTCTGCTCTGAGCTGTTCTTGAGGGATTTTGGGACAGTCAGCCGAATTGAGCCATAGCAATTGATAGTAAGGGCTAGAAATCCTTAGGATGTTTTCCTGCTTCCTTTTGTTATGTGGCAGCGAGCAATGTACAGAGAAAGTTTAATTGTCTCACCGGGTGTAAGGGAAAGGGTCCTCCACTCTGGATCCACTGCTGGTGTGGAGTGCTGCGAACTGCTCTTGTGTGATGACTGCCTCCTGCACAGTGGGGTGTAAACCTGGAGGTCCTGGGTCCCTCCTGGTCTCCATATAGCTGCACTGTGCAGCATGTGTGTTCCCTGCTGGTCTTCTCATTCATTCCGATGCTTTGGGGTGAGCTCGCTTGCTCCACCAATCTTCTGCTGGGTCTTCCGGTGGGGGACTTAGCTCACTGTTTCAGCCACCAGACTCTGCCATCTTTGCTCAGAGGAGAGCAAGATGGTAGAGCAGGAATTCCAAGCATATCAGCATTCTGATGAAGACTTTGGTGCTTTTTGGCACCCTTCCCCCAACTGCACGGGCCTGTTTTGGTGCCAAAAAAAGACCATTGTAGACAGGGGGGGCGGGGGGGGGGGAAGAGGCCAAGGGTGAGTCTAGCAAGCCTTTGGGTTGCAAAGTAAAGTCAAAAAGGTGCCACTGCACTGATCAGCCAGCCATGGGGGAAGTGGGCTTGCCATTCTCCCCCGAGGTTTGTGTTGCTTCTCCACAAGGCTTCAAGCAGGGCCAGTCTCTGGGGGATACTAGGGGCCAGCCAGTGCAGGAGGCTGTGGGGATCTGACCTGGGTTCTGGCAATGGTGACGTGGCCTCTGACCTGGAAGACCTAGAGGAACTAGGATCCATGGAGTCCCCGGTCTCGATGGAAGCAGCCGAAGGGACAGAAGTAGACTGGGGGACAGGACTATGGTCCCGATGTGGAAGGGGTGATCACCTGCTGGGCAACGAGCCCACCGTGGTGTGCCTTCCGGAGGAATGAGCTGGCTTCACTCATCTCTCATTCTTTGGGGGCCCTAAACTTGGCAGTTGGTCCCGCCTCTGAGGAGCTGGAGCTGGAAGATCTGCTCTTGTAGGGACTCCGGTATCCCCAGGATTTCTTTGGTCCACAAGGCTATCAAACAGATGATTGATGCCAAGTAGGAGGCTCTGGAATCTCGTATATGGAGGGTCCAGACTATGTCTCTCTATCCAATTGCTCTGAGGAGAGGGAGGTTCTTAAGCTGCTCAGGGTGGATGTCCTGGTGTCTGCTGTCACCAAGATGACCACTACCTGGTAGAGGGAGGCACGGCCCTGCGGGATGCACAGCATCGCAAGCTGGAGACTATGCTTTAAACAGGCGTTCAGTGCAAATGCCGTCACTCTTCAGAGCTCCAACTGTTGGGCGTATGTGGCCAGGGGCTGTCTGACTTAGGTGCTGGACAGGAGGGATCCCTATTGGAGTCTGGGGCCGCATACATGACTGATGTCCTTTGCAATCTCGTCCAGGTTTTCTCCAAGAGCATGGTGTCTGTGACTTGGGTCGTAGATATCTCTTTGAAGGTTCACCTCACCAAATTGCCATTTAAAGGTAGGTTGCTATTTGGCGAGAACCTGGAAAAGTTGATCAAGGACCTGGGGGACTCGAAAGGTGGCTGGCTGGCTCCTGGAGGATAAGCCGAGTGGTGCAAAATTAGCAGGAGCTGGCAGAGGGGAGCCGCATGACTTAGATTCCGAGCGACTCACTTCGCTCCCTTCCAGTAGGAGCGATTCCCCTCCAGGTGCAGTTCATCCTTTCGGGGCGATGGAGGAGATAGGGGATTCTTGCCCTCTTCTGCTGGTCCTTCCAAGAAGCCCCAATGAAGTGTGGGGGATTCATGGGGGGGAGTGGGTCGGAGGTCTATTCTTCCACTCTTCCTGGGTCTGGGTCCTGGATATCATGTGGGGTGACTGTGCTGGAACTGGCATGACTCGTTTGAGGCCTTTTTCCTTTAGCCCTGCAAGTCCCCCCAGCCAAGTGGGTGGCAGTCCAGGAGACCCTGTGTTTGGGCAGTTGGTCCCCAATGTAGGCCCGGTCCGTACTCAATCTGCTTTGTCGTTCCAAAGGAAGGGACCTTTTGGTGGCCCATCCTGGACCTCAAGTTCAGCAGATCTCTGCACATGCCGCAGTTCCATATGGAAATGCTGTGCTCCATCACCTTGATGCGAAAGGGGGAGTACCTCACCTCCCTGGATATCATGGAGACATATCTCCATATTCTGATCTGTGACGAGCATCAGCGTTTCTTGCGGTTTGCAGTCCCCATGGAGACTTACAGTTTCGCGTGCTGCCCATCGGACAGGCCACCATACCACACCCTTTCACGAAGGTAATGGTGATCGTGGCGGTGGTTCTTTGCTGGGAAGGCATCCTCGTCTACACTTACCTGGATGACTGGCTCATCAAGGCAAAGTCTTGCAAAGAGAGTCAGTGAGCCATGAGTTGGGTGGTGGTGCTCCTGTGCAGCTTAGGCTGGGTTGTGAACCTCAAGAGGCAGTTGGTGCCAGCGCAGGAGCTGGTGTACCTGGGAATGCAATTGGATACCAGGGACGTCTGGGTGGCCCATCTACCAGAGCATGCCGGGATGCTGAGGGAGCAAGTGTCTCTTCCTCACGATGACTCAGCCTTCTGCATGGCACTACTTACAGCTCCTGGGATCCATGGTGGCGATGATAGACCTGGTGGCCTGGGTGTGGGCCCACATGAGGACCCTGAAGCGTGCCCTGCTGTCATGCTGACCCCCCCTCCCACTCCCCGTACAACCCACTTGTGCAGAGGTTGCCGTATCTGGCAAAGGCGATGGAAAGCCTAGAATGGTCACTCTCCTCCTAGGCCCTGACAGAGGGCCTTCTCCTGGAGGCACCCCTTTGGGTGACTGACAACCAGTGCCAGTCTGGTTGGCTGGGAGTCCATTGTCTGGATCAGTTTGCCCAGGGTACGTGGTAGATGGAGTCGTCCTGGTCGATCAATCGGAGTTCCGGACGCTCTGCCACTTCATGGGCCTCCCTGAAGGGTCAGGCAGTGTGGGTCGTCTTGGACAGTGTGATGGTGCTGGCCTACATCAGTTGCTAGGGTGGAACAGTCTGTGTGCCGTTGATGGAGGCATTAGCTCCTCTGCTTCAGTGGGTGGAGGAGAACGTCTTGGTCTTCAAGGCAGCACACGTGGCCAGCTGGGAAAACGTGCAGGTGGATTTCCTGAGTCGCTATCAGTTGGACCTGGGGAACTGGTCCTTGGTGGACTGAATGTTTCAGGAGCTGGTCCAGCACTGGGGCCAGCCAATCTTGGACCTGATGGCCTTGGCGACCAATGCCAAGATGAGCCAATTCTTCAGCTGGCACCATGAGCACATGTAAGAGGGACTTGGACGCCTTGGTCCAGCCATGGCTCAAGGGGGCGTCTCCTTTACGTCTTCCTTCCCTGGCCGTTGATAGGGCGTGTGCTACACAGGATTGGGCGGCACTGGCGTCCGGTGATCCTGTTTGTACCAGATTGGCCAAGGAGGCAGTGATACATGGACCTCATCCACCTGAGGGTGGGGGCCTAGTGGCATCTCACTGAGCGCGGTGGGTACTGATACAGGGACCAGTGCGCATGCCCCAGGTGGATTGTTTATCGCTTAAGGCTTGTCTCTTGAAAGGGCAAGATTGAGCGGGGTGGTGGTGTAACTCTCCCACAGTGGTGGTGACGCTACTGAAGGCCCTTAAGTGTTCACCCTCCCTGTCATATGTGAGCATATGAAGGATTTTTGAGGAGTGGTGCGTGCCACAAAGGATTGTTTCCTTTCGGCTTCAGTGCTGCAGATTCTGGATTTCCTGCAGGCGGGGCTGATCAAAGGCCTGGCACTAGGCACTTTACAGGTCCAGGTTGCGACATTGCCCTGCTACTGCGGCAAGGGGTGTGGGTCATCACTGGGGGCTCATGCGGCTGTGGTTCATTTGATGCTTGGTGAAGATGTGCAAGGTTGCCCATCGGCTCGATGTCTGTCTGGGTTTAAGAGGCTGTGCGTTTGGTGAATGAGTTTTGCAATCTGGCCTTGTGAGTCCCTCCCAGTCTGAACTGCTTTGATACATCCCAGTGGTCTGGATTGGATTTGAAAGGTGTAATTAGGCCTTTATTTCTAAGTGCCTTTCCTTGAATCCCTCCAGTCCAGTCACCTCCCGGTGCATCGCGCGGCCGGCCCTAGGAAGGCAGTGTCTGGTTGTGTAAGTCTGTACGTGGCTGCGATGTGTTTGAGGAGCGTTAACTATTTTAAGAGAAAAGTAGTATACGAGATATACAATTGTGTTAGAGGCATTTGGGGCTGCCAGAGGACAGTGTCTGCTATGGAGTCCACTAAAAAAAAATAAATTAAAAAAAAATAATTTTAAAGGGCTAGAGGCTGAGAGAACAAAGCCCTGATTCTCTGTCCAAGGAGACCCAGAAAGCATTTGAGTGGAGTGGTGGTGGAATCCTGCCTGGTGGGGGTTGACGGGATCCTCATCTGTAATAGGCTCCATTCCTTGGGGTTAGATAGGACCTGTTTGGTTTGGTAGGCTTGAATTCTGCTCTGTGATTCCATTACTGGCCTGGCCTCTGTTGTGCAGTACCCATAGGGGCTGTCAGCAGTAAAACTGGTTATACTCAGTCACCACTTGCTCTTTGGGAGGCACAACCCAATGGCCTGGTCTGGACTGGAGGGATTCAAGGAATTGCGATTAACAGGTAAGACCTAATTACACCTTACATGATTTTGGCTTAGATATTGAATTCCACATCTGTCTAGATGCATGGGTTCTGCTCTCCAACCAGAAGATGGAGGCTGAAGCATATACCATCCTATAAGGGTTTTATGCAGCTTGTACACTTCTCAGTTTCCAGCAGATGGTAGATGAGTATGCCTTTGCAGTCTGGAGGACTTTTTGGTTCTCTGGAGAAGAGGATCCGGCTCTTAGGAGTAAGAAGGCTGATCAGACTTGGATGAGTCTGATTTGTGGAGTCATGGAGTGCAAACCCAGTGGTGCAGGGTCTCTCCCCACCCCATTCCAATCCATTTTTTCTGGGGGGCTGTGTTGGTGGCAGTATCCTTTTGTTATCTTCTGCTACCTTTGGGAGGGGCTCCAGGGGGTTGCTAGCGGCAAATTACTTCTGTGATGGATTTCTTCAGCTGCAGTATCCTCTATCATACTCCCCTGCCTATGGGAGGAGATCCGAGGATGAATGGCTAAGGTGCTAACACAGTGGGGGGAAGAAAGAGAGCCACAACAGCAGAGACTGACAGGCTGTAGCTGCAGCAGTGCCTGCTGAGGGGTGGGGGTGGAGCTCGCATCGATGCAGGAAGAACTTAGAATATTCATGAGCTAAGAGCTCTGGAAGGAAGAGAGGGGTGGGGGAATCCAAACCCATAATAGATTCTTAGCTGGCTACAGGAAACATTTCTAAGGTTTTTTTTTTTTTTTTTTTTTTAAATTTCTGCCATAGTACTGACGGAAAAGGTGCACCAGCTTTTGCAGCTGACACATTAAATTGTCTTATTTTTAATCTTACAAAAACCTCTGCAAAACTTTAGTAATTATACATTAAAGATGGCTGGAAAATGCCATGTTCAGCTCTGTGTTATGTAGAGAGGTGTCTGCTTCTGTTCGTTTAGGGATTCATTGAAACATACAATTTAGCCAGGCTTTAAATTTTGCACATAATCGTTTGGTTGTTCCCAAATAGTTTTATGCTCCTCTCTGCAAAAGTACTTATTTTTTTGTTCTAGCAGTTTTCTCCTGTTTTGGACCTTCATGTGAATCTGAATTGACCTGGGGTTATTTTTTTTTCTTATCCCATACCTTTTTATGCTTGCTCAGCCATTGTAGTGGCTGCTGTTAGAGTTCCACAAATGTGGCTCCCTCCAGAATGAATAATTGTGAGACTTGAGTTTGGCGCACTTGTGTTGCCTTGAGCAATGGATGACCCTCCTCTTTCTAAGACTGGTCTTGGAATTGAACCAAGGTCATCCCATGGCAGCATATATCAGTTGCTGACCCAATGGGCTGGCACCAGAATACTTGAACCAATATTTTACATATTTTATCTATATTTATTTACCAAATACAGTATAATAGCACAAAATCATTTCTCATTGGCCAGTTCATTTTCTCTTCTTAGATGCTAAAAGAGGTTAAATCAGCCTATTGGGTGTAGGTTTTTTTTTAAAGATTTTAAAACCTTACTTTGGATATACAGCCATGTGGCAAGGGAAGGTTATTTATTTATTTATTTTATTTATATTCTCTTATATACTGCGCTATTCTGCATCAGTGCGGTTTACATTGAACAAACTGAAATTACATTGAACAGGGCATTATAATTTGGAGATAACTATTTTACAGGGAACATGGGCTATGGAGGGTTAAGTGGCTTGCCCAAGACCACAAGGAGCACCTGTGGGACTAGAAACCCCAGTCCTTCCGGCCCAAGGTTGCTGTCCTCTAGTGGGATTTGAACCCCCGACCTTCTGGCCTGAAGTACCTTGCCCCAACCACTAGGCCGCCACTCCACTCCAGGTTGAAATCAAAATCATTCCCTTACTTCTATGTGCCTAGTCAAGTAATTGATTTAAAATTGGAGTGTACCGTTTATAAGTTCTGATATTTCTAAAAATTGATTTACGTATATATGGTCTAAAATAAGCGGTACTATGTTATTCTGTAGTGGTTTATCAATTTGAACACTAAGCTACCATAAAAATGGTTAGAACTGATTTGACTGATTTATAAGAAGAGGGTATTTAGGAATTTTATTTGTTTTGAGGCTAGTATTAAGGTTATTTAACATAAGTCTTTTATGTGAATGTTGCTTTTTACCCTATTTTACTAATTTAATTTCTTTGAACAGGAGTTAAAGTTCCTCGTAATTTTCGCTTGTTGGAAGAACTTGAAGAAGGGCAGAAGGGAGTAGGCGATGGTACTGTAAGCTGGGGCCTTGAAGATGATGAAGATATGACACTTACAAGGTGGACAGGCATGATTATTGGGCCACCCAGGGTCAGTTCTCAAAGTTAAAAGTACTTTTTCAAATTGATTTTTTTTAAGCTGAACAGTTCACCTCTATTCCTTTTTGGACTTTTTTCTGATTTGGAGCCATCCTCTGCTAAGCTCTAGTGATATCAGCCTTGATGTTTAATTACCCATAGTATTTCCCCTATTTTTATAACCTTCCCTGACCCAAACTTATGGTGATGCTCATTTGGTCTGAGCCACAGACCGCAGTTCCCTTATACAGCGGGAATTGTCATTGATCAGTGGCAATGAATTCTGCTTCCATGGCATTCCCCAGGCAACCTGGGGAGCAAAAGATAGGTCTTTTGGAAACATTCTCACTGACACCAAAATGCTACTTTTTAAACCTGCTTTATTTCAGCATTGCACAAGCAGTATGTGGGCAGGATTGCTTTATGTTTAAATTTGGTTTATATTAATTATGCAGAATAGTGTATAGCAGCACACTCTGTCACAGGTTTGACAGCTTAATGCATTATCTAATATAAAACATTAATTCAGTCTAACATGATAGCTGTCTTGAAATACTCCATGGATATAATGTAGTGAAAAAAATGTGCTTATACACTTTTGGAAAGAATTTGTCCATTTTTAATTTATAAGCTATTTTTTTCTGTGATTTGAGGTTCGGTTCATACTAAAGTATTGATTCCTTCATCTTTGATACTGTGCTGAATATACCAGGAGTCCTGTGCTTTCATTGCACTGCATTGATATTTATCTGGGAACTATTGAGTATCATAGGTGTGCCATGCTCAAAAATGAGTACAACTTTTTAAATTAAATTTAGCACTGTAACCCTCTGAACATTTCCTGATAGATTTGAGTTGACTGGTGCTTTAAATGCATTCCTAAATAATTGTTATAAAAATAGGAAATGCTTTCTGTTCATCTATTAAATGACTTTCTGAAGTGTAGGCTCAAGCCATTATATAATATGCAGAATTCCATATGCTTTATTCTGTTCATAAAGTAGCAATGAAAAGCAACTGATGGTCAACTGTGTTAAAATCAGGTACCGGTAAATATTGCAATGCTCAACATTTTTTGTGGTAAATTCCTTATTTTAATTAATGCTATATATGCTCACTGTTTCAGAGGGATAATTTTAATTTTTTTTCTTTTCAGTTAATTGCTCTCCATGGTACTGGCTTGCCAACCAACAAGTATACTGGTATACCAAACTGTCTGCATTCCTCATTTCTTATATTCCGCAATGTACATTGAGATCTTCTCAAGCTAATTATCCTATCGTTCAGCTGTTGCAAAATTTAAGATTAGAATCTTCTCAAAATATAGCTGTTTAGCTGCATAGTTCCCATACTCCAGAATTCTTTACTAGTACATCTTAGATTGGAAGACTCTTATAAGAAATTTTAAAATTGGAATGATGGCCTGGCTGTCTTACCATGCCTTTTCTAGCTATGAATTGGCAGCATGTACTGCGTAAGATGGGTGTAGTAACCATCTTAGCTATCTTGGTTTCTCCAGGACCAAGCAGGAAGTCAGTCCTCACATATGGGTGACGTCGGCGCCGACGGAGCCCTCGCGGAGCAATTTTCCCCAGCTTTCAAAGAAAGCCTTTGGGAATTGCAGCGCGCATGCGCGGTCTCCTTCCCGCCCAAGGGTGCCATCTTAGCCAGTCTTCTTTTTTCCGCGGAGCCCTTCAGACGTACCCGTCGTGTCCCCGCTGAAAAAGTTGATTTTAGTGATTTATTCCTATTTCTTTCTTCGGTTCGACGCCGGTCTTTTTCCTGCCCGGACTCGCGACGCCGTTGCGAGTCCTTCTATTATTTTTCGGTTTTTCTGATTTTTGGTCAGTTTCGTTTTTCGGTTTTTCGCTGGCAGCCCGGTCCTTTGACCTTGCAGGGGCCCTTTTTCCCCCGATGGCTGCCAGTGGTTTCAAGCGGTGTGTTCAGTGTGACAGAAATATGTCACTCACTGACACACATGATAATTGCCTCCGCTGCCTCGGCCCGGATCACGAAGAACTGATCTGTGGGGCCTGCAGCAAAATGTCCTCCAAAGCGTTAAGGAGTCGGCGGCACCAGCGGGAACGAATCTTCGCTGACCCCGGCCGTACCCGGACCTCGTCGGAGGCCTCGGCGTCCAGAGGTTCCAGCTCTGACCATCGCCGAAGTTCCTCCGACAGGGGTTCTCCCTCCGGGGACCATCGACGGAAGGTAAAACCCGCGAGGGCGGCGTCGGTGGACGCTCCTGGCTCCGCGGGGGCCAGGTCGCATAGCCCCGATAGCCGTCCCGGGTCTTTGGAGAAGGAGCACCTCCCGAAGCGACCTCGTCTGGAGTCGGAGTTGCCTGCTCGGGTAAGTCCTGTAGTCCTCCTGGACTCGCCTCCGAGGGGTCCGACGCCGTCCCCGACGCCGTCGGGGCCCGAGTCGGGGACTGCTGGGTCACCTGAGGTCGGACTCAGGTTGACGGCCTTGGAGAGCAGACTATCTGCCTTCATGGACCAGCAGCAGGCACTGATCGCTAGCCTCGCTGGCGCCGCTGCCCCGACCGCCGGGACGTCGACGTCTAAGTCGACCCCGGAGACCGAGCCGATCCTCGAGTCCATGCGAACTCGAGTCGATCCTCAGTCGAGGTCACCCTCGGCCTCCCGTTCGGGACCGAGGTCGTCGATGCCGACTCCCTCGGTGTCGGGGCAGCCGACGCCACCGCCTGCCCGAGCCGACCCCACCGATTCCTCCGCGGAGTCGGCCTGGGAGTCTGAAGAGGAAGAGTCACCTGATTCGTTTCGGACTCGGTGTGTCCCCTCGGACTCACCTGAGTCCGAACCTCGGAAGCAGTCCCCTCCGGAGGATGCCCGGTTCTCGGACTTAGTCAGGGATATGGCCAAGGCTTTGGCCTTCCCTGCGGATCCCGAGGAGGAGCCTCGAGCCGAAGAGCTCGACGCCCTTCAGTATGACTCTCCCGCCAGGGAACACTTTACTGTACCGGTTCCTCCCATGCTGGAACGACTACTCTTCCGCATGTGGGAGAGTCCGGCATCGTCGCCGGTATTAAGCAAGCGGGTCGATTCCATCTATCGAGTCCGCAAGAGCCCCGGCTTCCAAAAAGCACAGCTACCGCACCATTCCATGGTAGTGGAATCGGCCATGCATAGGCTTAAGAGCCAGAAGATGCACTCCTCGGTGCCTCCTGGCAGGGAGGCCCGTAACCTGGATGGCCTCGGTAAGAAGTGTTTCCAGGGCACTATGCTTGCTTGTCGGGTCCAGACCTACCAGCTTTACATGGGCATGTATCTCAGAGACCTGGCTAAAGAGGTAGCCGGATTCTCCGCTGGGCTGTCCGAGGAACCTTTGCGGAGGTTCCTGGCCTTGACATCTGGTATTCGGGAATGCTCCAAATTCATGTCCCGAGCAGCCTATGATGGCTTTGAAGCATCGGCTCGAGTGGCCGCAGCCGGCATCGGTGCCCACCGACAGGCTTGGCTTCAGTCGTCTGACCTTGAACCCTGGGTGCAGGACAAGTTGGTCGATGTCCCCTGCCGAGGTGAGAACCTCTTTGGCAAGCCCATGGCTGAAAAGGCTGCACAAATCGAGACGGAGACTCTCACCAGAACTAGGCTTTCTAGGAAGACCTCCGCCCCTTCCCAGAAAAAGAAGGGCTCGGGAAAGAAGTCCTTTTACCCGAGAAAGGCGGCTGCCTATAAACACTACCCTCAATATCAGGCCTCCGCAGCTCCCCAACAGGGTCAGCAGGCCAAGGGACGGGGTAACGGGTCCCGTAGGCAGCAAGCCCCCAAGCCTGCACCACCGGCCCCTGCTCAGCAGGGTGGGGGTTTTTGACTTCATCAGCATAGCCTCTCCCCCTCAGCTGGTTCCTCCCAGCACCGGAGGCCGGCTGGTTCACTTCGCCCACAGGTGGTCCAACATCACTTCAGATGCCTGGGTGCTTCAAGTCGTAAGAGAAGGCTATCTTCTCCACTTCCACCAGGTCCCTCCCTCCTATTTCCCGGGAGAACCTCCACGACTCCCTCTGCACAGAGACTTACTCCTTCAGGAGTTAGCAAGTCTTCTTCAGGAACAGGCGGTGGAACCGGTGCCCCACCACCTGAGAGGTCAAGGTTTTTATTCCAGGTATTTCCTGATACCAAAAAGAACAGGAGGCCTCAGACCCATCCTGGACTTGCGCAACCTCAACAAGTTTCTCGTGAGGGAGAAGTTCAAGATGCTTACCCTTGGAATCCTTCTGCCCTACCTCCAGCAGGGAGATTGGCTATGCTCCTTGGATCTAAAAGATGCCTACACGCACATCTTCATCCACCCAAGCCACCGCCAATACCTAAGGTTTGTGGTGGCAGGAAATCATTACCAGTACAGAGTACTACCCTTTGGCCTATCCTCCGCACCACGAGTCTTCACAAAATGTCTCGCGGTGGTGGCGGCTTATCTCCGGCTTCACGGCCTCTGTCTTTCCGTACCTAGACGACTGGCTCATCAGAGCATCGTCCTCTCCGGAAGTCACAAAAGCCTCGCACCGCACTGTGACTCTTCTGCAGTACTTGGGCTTTGTCATAAACTTCGCAAAGTCCACTTTGCTCCCCTCACAGGATCTCGAGTTCATCGGCGCAAGACTGCACACTCCTCAGGCACGAGCTTTCCTGCCTCTCGACAGGGCTCAACGGCTCATGGACCTAGCCGGCCGTTTTCGCAGCCAGTCCCTGGTCTCAGCCAGGCGCTTCCTGAGACTACTCGGCCATATGGCTTCCACCGTCCACGTGACCCCCAATGCCCGCCTGAATATGCGGCCTGCTCAATGGTGCCTTCGCAAGCAGTGGCAACAAGCCACGGGCGGCCTAGCCGACTTAGTGCGCGTCTCCGGACCGCTGGCCTCTTCTCTACAATGGTGGCTTCATCGGCCGAACCTGGTGCTCGGGATGCCTTTTCAGTCTCCCCCGCCGGCTCAAGTGCTGACGACCGATGCTTCTCTCCTAGGATGGGGAGCGCATTGCCAGGGGGCATGTACTCAAGGTCTCTGGTCCACGTGGGAGTCTGCTCAGCAGATCAACTTCCTGGAGCTCAGAGCAATACGTCTGGCTCTCAAGGCTTTCTCCCACCTGACTTCTCACCAGTCCGTCCTTGTCCAGACAGACAATCAAGTTGCCATGGTCTACGTGAACAAACAGGGAGGCACGGGCTCCTTCCTTCTCTGTCGAGAAGCACAGAAGCTCTGCTCTTGGGCCGTCAGCCACGGCATTCTTCTCAAGGCAGTTTATCTCCCAGGCCAAGACAATTGCCTGGCCGACAAACTCAGCAGGATCCTCCAGCCGCACGAGTGGCGCCTTGATCCCTTGGTAGTTCAGAAACCTTTCCTGAAGTGGGGCCTCCCCACGATGGATCTCTTTGCCAGTCCTCTCAACCGGCAACTTCCTCGCTTCTGCTCTCGTCAGCCGCATCCCCTTCGAGTAGCGGCGGATGCTTTTCTGCTCTCATGGTCGAAAAGCCTTCTGTATGCCTTTCCTCCCATACCGCTAGTCTCCCGAACTCTTTTCAAGGTTCTCCGAGACAAAGCTTCCATGATCCTGATAGCTCCTCGCTGGCCCAGACATCTGTGGTTTCCACTCCTCCTGCAATTAGCGGTAGAGGATCCGTTCCCTCTGGGGTTTCAACCGGATCTCCTAACACAGGATCAGGGGTCCCTGCTACACCCCAACCTCAGATCTCTACATCTGATGGCCTGGCTGCTGAAAGGGTAGTCCTTGCTCCCCTTCTACTGCTGGCAGAGGTGGAAGAGTTCGTCCTAGCTTCTCGGCGACCTTCTACCCGCAAATGCTACGCCCTTAAATGGCGTCGCTTTTCCACTTGGTGTGCCCAGCAGTCTCAGGATCCCTTCTCCTGCTCGGTGTCTGTGATCTTGCAGTACTTGCTCTACCTCTCTAATCTGGGACTTAAGTCCAACTCCGTCAAAGTCCACCTCAGTGCTCTTTCAGCACATCATGTGCCGGTGGACGGCAGACCTCTTTCCAGCGACCCTCTCGTAGCGAGGTTTCTCCGAGGTCTCCTTCTACTTAAACCACCTCTGCGCCCGCCAGCACCTGACTGGGATCTGAATGTGGTTTTACAGCGGATCACCTGTCCGCCTTTTGAACCTATGGCTACCTGTTCTCTCCGTTTTCTTTCTTGGAAAACTTTATTCCTGATAGCCCTCACTTCCGCTAGACGTGTAAGTGAATTGCAGGCCCTCGTGTCTGATCCCCCTTACACTCGGTTCTACAAAAATAGGGTAGTCCTACGGACTCACCCGAAATTTCTTCCAAAAGTGGTCTCCCCTTTTCACATCAATCAGGAGGTGGTACTTCCGACCTTCTTTCCCAGGCCACACTCCAGCCGAGCTGAAATGGTCCTGCACACCCTGGACTGTAGAAGGGCATTAAACTTCTACCTTGACCGTACGCGGGAGCACCGTAAAGCTGCTCAGCTTTTTGTGTCTTTTGACCCCAATAAATTGGGGCTCCCGGTCTCCAAGCGTACTCTGTCCATCTGGGTTGCTGACTGTATCGCTTGGGCTTATGGGGCAGCCGGACTCTGGTTAGAAAGTCGAGTCACGGCTCATTGTGTTCGGGCGAAGGCTACGTCAGTGGCTTATCTCCGCTCTGTTCCGTTGGCAGACATCTGCCGGGCCGCTACTTGGTCTTCGAGCCAGACTTTTGCGGTCCATTACTGCCTCGAGAGGGAGTCCCACAGGGACAGTGCTTTCGGACAGGCAGTTCTCCGAAATCTCTTCGAGGTTTGAGCAACTCCTACCCTCCATCCCGGATGGGGGCTACCAGTGGGTAATAATTCAGTGAAGATTCCTTCCTTCTGTACCGCTGAGCTAGAGGGAGCTCATTTTTGTGCTTAGGGTCTCCGGTAGCCTTAAGCTTGGGAGTCCCATATGTGAGGACTGACTTCCTGCTTGGTCCTGGAGAAAGCGTAGTTACTCACCTGTAACAGGTGTTCTCCAGGAGCAGCAGGAATCAGTCCTCACAACCCTCCCTCCTCCCCTTGGAGTTGCAATCATCTGCTTAAGTTTTTTTGCAAATTTTTATGCTGTCTTTTAGCTATGTCATCAGACTGGCTAAGATGGCACCCTTGGGCGGGAAGGAGACCGCGCATGCGCGCTGCAATTCCCAAAGGCTTTCTTTGAAAGCTGGGGAAAATTGCTCCGCGAGGGCTCCGTCGGCGCCGACGTCACCCATATGTGAGGACTGATTCCTGCTGCTCCTGGAGAACACCTGTTACAGGTGAGTAACTACGCTATCTGGCCCGTCTCAGGACACTTCCACAATCAGCAATGATCATATTTATTTCTCTTCCTTTCACCCTTAGTTATGTTTGTCCTTTGGATTTTTAATGTTGTTCTGCTGTTTCCCTTCCTTATTTTGATATTTTGTGACATGTAAGCATATTTGTGACTATTTTCAGTATTATATTCCACTGTGGTGTACTTTTGTTTTAATAGTGGTCCATCAAATTCCTGTATAAATAAAAATTAATATGAGCATAGGTTTTCTTTAGTCTAGCCCAATCTTAGTTCCTGATCGCCTCTACAGTCCAGTCCCTGCATCCTGGGTTGTGCCTCTCTACCTGCAGCTTGGAGACTGAGCCAATCAATCTTCTGACGTCACAGGACCCATATAACCCACTGGCACACCCACCAGCTTCAGTATTCAGTCTCCAAGCAGCTGGAGAGAGCAGCAACCTAGTGAGCTAGGGTAGCTGGAGAGGTTTAGGTTTTTGGCTGTTCAGCTGTTTCTTTGGGGTCTCTGGACTTCCTATCTCTTTATTTCTTTTTCTTCCTGGTAGCCAGGACTTCAGGCTTAGGTTCCTTTCCCCCCTCCTTCCCCTCCCCCCCCCCTCTGGAGGAGGCTTACAGCACCGGGATCGGTGTCCTTTTTTTTTTTTTTTTTTAAGATAAAGGGCCAAGGAGAATAAGAAGACAGCGCGAAGCAGGACTTCTAACGGCGCAGACCGGCTGTTTTGAGTGAGCCGGTTCATTTCGCCGGCTCAGGACCTCCTCTTCAGTCTCCCGCCTCGCTGCCGAAGCCCCGAGGCGGCTGAGCGCGAGGGCAGGACGACCGCGGCTCCTCACTGCTCTTCGCACTGTTTGGAAGTGCTTGTGGAGCACCGCGGATTTCAGCGGTGTGAGTCGGCCGCGGACAGAGCAGCCGGGCCATATGGTAGGTGTAGGCCCGGGCCTCCGGCGCTCGCGGCTCAGCGGGGGAAGCTAGCAGTGGGGTTTTTTCCCGCGCAGGGCCCAAGGCGGCCTGTCCTGAGGTGGGGGGTGTTATCTTGGTAGGGGGGAAGGACAATTTAGCTTGTTCCTTTTATTGCTTGGTTATAGGCTTTCTATATATATCTATCTATTTAAATTTAGGTGCTAGGGAGTTCTCTGGTTAGCTAAGCCTTAGTGTTTAAAAAAAAAAAAAATTATAAGATTTCAATTCAGGAACAAGAGAAGCAGCAGAAGGTCCTAAGCACAGCTATGCCTGCTCGCCCTCAATATCTGGTCTGTGGGGCCCGCAGGGGGGCAGTGTCCGAGACCGGAGTATGCAAGGGCTGTGCGCTGGAGGCAGTTTCTGTGGAACGGGAACTTCCTTCTGGTACAGACTTTCTCCCGGCTGCGGCTGGGATGGCGCAGGCGGCAGAACCTTTGGGGGAGACCAGGGGCGAGGAGTCTTTGTCATCGGTTCCCTTAGGTCTCCAGGTTCCCTCCCAGCCTCAGCCGGGCCCTTCCTCGGTGGAGGGCGGCCTTGGGGGGTTCTCTCCGGAGTTTGTCCTCTTGTTGCATAAGGCTTTCTGTTTGAGACAGCAGGAAGGTCCGGGGGGTTCCCGCAGGCGGCAATTGTTGGACAAGTCTCTGGCGGAGGCTGTTTTTCCCGCCAAGCGTCCTAGGCAGGAGAAAGAGGAGCCCTTTTCCCCAGAATCTGAATTGGAATCCGATAGAGAATGGGGGGAAGAGGAGCTCGAGGAGGGAGAAATCCCGGAAGAGCAGGCAAGAATTGTGAGGGTATTTCGCAAGGAGGAGTTACCTGCCCTGATTTGGGGAGTCCTTGAAGGCCTTGAACATGTCCGTGGGGGCTCCTGAGGACGAGGAAGCCTTGGAGGACCCATTGATTCAGGTGGTCCGGAAGTCTCAGAAGGTGTTTCCCGTCCATAAGGTGGTCAAGCAGATGATCCAGGAGGAGTGCGATCAGCCCGAAGCTGGCCTTAGGGGCGTGCGTTCCATGGCACGCTTGTACCCCGTTCTGGAGGCGGTGAAAGATATGTTGAAGTTTCCCCGGGTGGACGCGGCGGTGGCAGCTGTGACCAAGAAGACCACCATCCCGGTGGAGGGCAGTGTGGCACTGAAGGATGTTCAGGATCAGAAGCTGGACTCCTTGCTGAAACAGGCCTTTGACATTAGTGCTATGGCCCTTCAGGCTTTGGTGTGCGGAGCTTGGGTGGCCAGGGCATGCTTGCCGTGGTCCCAGCAGCTGCAGGGGGCTGGGGAGTCGCAAGTTGGAGTGCTGGGGGAGACCGCGCGCATTGTGTCAGTGGTGGAGTACCTAGCGGATAGTCAGTACGATCTGATTTGGAGTTTGTCAAAGAATATGGCTTCTGTGGTGGCGGCTCATAGGTACCTTTGGCTCAGAAATTGGTCGGCCGATGCTTCTTCTAAGTCTCGTCTTAGCCGGCTTCCCTTTAAGGGCAAGCTGCTCTTTGGAGAGGATTTGGATAAGTTGGTAAAGGATCTGGGGGAGTCTAAAGGGGGTAGACTTCCAGAGGATAAGCCGCGGCAGGGTCGTTTTGTCTCCGGGGGACGTTCTCAACAGCGGGACGTCAGGAGACCTCGACCGTCTCGTCGGGGCTCCTTTTTGAGGGGCCGATTCTCTTCCAGGGGCCAGAGCTTTCGGGGGTTTCGTGGAGCAGGAAGGGGCTTTGGCGCCTCTTCCGCTTCTTCGGGCCCGAAGAAGCCACAATAAGACAACGGGGGTTCAGGTGGAGGAGCTGCCGGTAGGAGGACGTTTGCGGCAGTTCCTTCCCGCCTGGGCCCGGGTCATGTCAGACAGGTGGGTTCTGGAGGTTATCCAGTTCGGTTATGCCCTGGAGTTCTCAAGACTGGTTCTTCCTTCCTTTGTTTAGTCTCCGTGCAGGACGATGGCCAAGCGGGCAGCGGTGGAACAAACGCTGTCGAGGTTGGTGGCCCAGGGGGCCATAGCCACGGTTCCAGGCGATCAACGCGGCTGCGGTTGGTACTCGATTTATTTTGTCGTCCCCAAGAAGGAAGGCTCCTGGCGCTCAATTTTGGATCTCAAGCACGTCAATCGGTGTCTCCGCATTCAGCACTTTCAGATGGAGACGCTGCGGTCAGTAATAGTAGCGGTGCGGCTAGGGGAATTTCTTACCTCGCTCGATCTCACTGAGGCGTACTTACACATTCCCATCAGGGCCGCTCATCAGCAGTTCTTACGGTTCGCGGTGCCAGGGGGTCGCTTTCAGTTTCAGGCGTTGCCGTTCGGTCTAGCGACGGCCCCACATGCATTCACCAAGGTGATGGCGGTGGTGGCTGCAGCCCTGCGCAAAGAGGGCGTCCTGGTCCATCCTTATTTGGACGATTGGTTAATCAGAGCCAAGTCCGAGGAGGAAAGCTTGAGGGCGACGGCCAGAGTGGTGGCTTTTCTTCGGAGCTTGGGATGGGTGATCAACGAGGCAAAGAGCAAGTTGACACCCTCCCAGGATTTGGAGTACTTGGGTGTGAGATTCGACACCCGCATGGGCGAGGTGTTTCTGCCAGCTCACAGGGTAGAGAGCCTTCGTCTGCTGGTGCGAGAGTTTCTAGCAAGGGAGTCGCCCTCAGCGTGGCACTATTTGCAGGTTCTGGGGACCATGGCGGAGACGTTGGATCTGGTTCCTTGGGCCAGTGCTCATATGCGGCCTCTGCAACGGGCACTGCTTCGGCGCTGGTCCCATCAGACGCAGTCCTTAAGGACGGTGCTTCTGTGTACGGAGGAGGCCAGGGAGTCCTTGAGTTGGTGGCTTTCTCCGGGGAACCTGGAGAGGGGAATGCCTCTGGAGTCCCCTTGTTGGATTCAGGTGTCCACGGATGCGAGTCTGTCAGGCTGGGGGGCTCACGGCGAAGGCCATTTTGCCCAAGGGGTTTGGAGTGTTCAGGAGGCTCGGTGGCCCATCAACAAGTTGGAGTTGAGGGCGGCGACGTTGGCCCTCAGAGTTCCGTTCCTTGGTTCTGGGGAAGGCAGTCAGGGTTCTCTCGGACAATGTGACAGCGGTGGCCTACATCAATCGGCAGGGCGGCACAGGCAGCAGGCTATTGGAAGAGGAGGCGTCCGATTTGTTCGCTTGGGCTGAGGAGTATCTGCTAGCCCTGTCGGCTCAGCATGTCGCCGGAGTAGAAAATGTGACTGCGGACTATCTCAGCAGACACAGAGTGGACCATGGCGAGTGGGAGCTCTGTCAGGATGTCTTCGACCAGATAGTGCGCCGGTGGGGGCAGCCGGTGATGGATCTGATGGCGTGGTGGTCGTCGGCCAAGACTGGCAGATTTTTCAGCAGAAGAAAAGAGTATGTCGGAAGGGCTCGTCGCTCTGGTTCAGAGGTGGCCCGCAGAGGGAATGTTATGTGTTTCCTCCCTGGGCGCTCATAGGTTGGGTTCTGCACAGGATAGAGGCGCATCGAGGGGTAGTCATCCTGGTAGCGCCGGACTGGCCCAGGCGGCCCTGGTATGTCGATCTGGTCCGGTTGCTGGCGGACCGTCCTTGGCGGCTCCCGGTTCGGGAAGATCTTCTCAGGCAGGGCCCGCTCCGGATGCCGCAGGTGGGTCGGTTCTCGCTTACGGCCTGGCTATTGAGAGGGCGCAGCTGAGCAAGAAAGGATACTCGAGGGCCATGATATCGACTATGTTGAAGGTCCGCAAGCGGTCGACCTGCTTAGCCTATGTGCGCATTTGGCGTATTTTTGAGAACTGGTGTGAGGAGCGAGGTATGCGTCCCCTGGCGATTTCTGTGGCGGAGGTGTTAGATTTTTTGCAAGCTGGGTTCGAGAAGGGGCTGGCGGCCAGTTCGTTGTGGGTCCAGCTGGCAGCCATTGCTTGTTACAGGGGTAAGGTTAAAGGTAAAGCCCTGGGGCAACACCCCGATGTGGTGCGGTTTCTTAAAGCAGTAAGGAGGTTACGGCCGCATCGGACGTTGGTAGTGCCGCCTTGGGATCTAAATTTGGTGTTGGACGCTCTGACTGGTGTGCCCTTTGAGCCGCTTGGTGGGGCTTCTCTGAAGGATTTGACGCTTAAGGCGGTGTTTTTGGTGGCCATTTGCTCAGCTCGGCGAGTGTCGGAGTTACAGGCGCTGTCCTGTCGGCCGCCCTTTCTTGTCTTTTTTGAGGAGAAGGTAGTGTTGTGGACAGTTCCTTCCTTCTTGCCTAAGGTCGTCTCGCCTTTTCACGTTAATCAGTCGGTGTCTCTCCCCTCCTTTATTGCGGGGGGGGGGGGGGCAGGGGGAAGGGAATTCTCGTTTGCGGCTCCTGGATGTACGTAGAATCCTGAAGAGGTATTTGAAGCGGTCTAAGGCCTTCCGTAAGTCGGAGCGCCTCTTTGTGGTGTTCGGGGGACTGCGTAAGGGGAAGGCTGCGGCCAAGGCCACGATTTCTAGGTGGATCAGGCAGGCCATTGCATCCGCTTATATTGTGAAGGGTAGACAGGTCCCTGTGGGCTTGCGGGCGCTTTCCACAAGGGCTCAGGTGATGTCCTGGGCGGAGTTCAGTCTAGTTCCCCCTCTGGATATCTGCAAGGCAGCGACTTGGTCGTCGTTGCATTCTTTTGCCAAGCACTACCGGTTGGATGTGCAGGCAGCGGCGGATGCCAGTTTTGGTAAGGAGGTGCTTCGATCTGGCTTGGCGGGCCCTTCCCATATTTGAACTGCTCTGCTACATCCCAGGATGCAGGGACTGGACTGTAGAGGCGATCAGGAAGAAGTAATTAGGTCTTACCTGCTAATTAGTGTTCCTGGAGAATCTACAGTCCAGTCCCTGGCCCCACCCAGATTCTTAGTGCTGGATCGAAGCGCCTCGGGTGGTTCAGTGGTCTGGAGCTGGGCTTGCTCAGGTTGCCCTGCGGTTCTAATGTCAGGACGGTTGAGGCTGTGGCGGAGCCCTTTTGGATGGTGAGCACGGTATTTGTCCTTAGGTAGTTTGGGGGGGGGGGGCTAGGGCCTGTAAGCCTTCTCCTTCCCCTGCACTCCTTCCTTCTGTCACGAGAAAGGGGGATTCCGGCTTCTTCCCAGTCTGGGGCGGGAGGGGCGTGGGTGAGTTGGTTCCGTCTGTTAGTGGTAGTTGTTAGTTGTCTCTCCGGTTACTTTGCTTTGTCAACAGGATACTGAAGCTGGTGGGTATGCCAGTGGGTTATATGGGTCCTGTGACGTCAGAAGATTGATTGGCTCAGTCTCCAAGCTGCAGATAGAGAGGCACAACCCAGGATGCAGGGACTGGACTGTAGATTCTCCAGGAACACTAATTAGCAGGTAAGACCTAATTACTTCTTCTGACAGTGAGCAGATGAATTGTTTGATACACATGACTCAAGAAAATAGATGTTTGATTCTTTATAGCACTTAACTTGCATGATTCAGCACAGGGCATGTCTATACTTATAAGAGGTTCTGCATTCACATAGCAACATCATGGCAGGACCCAGTGAAATAATGTCATATTCAGCACCTACATTGGAAAAGTGAGTTATATTACAAAACCCTTTCTCATTACCTCGTGTCAGCTCTATACATTCTAGTTGCACCTTGTCGAGACAAACCAAGGGGATAGGGACAACTATTTTTTATTTTATTTATTTATTTAATTGTATTTATATCCCGCTTTTCACCGGGTCAAAGCGGCGTTACATATAAGGGTGTGGAAATCAAGTAGAAGGGTGGGGGGCCATCACCAGGCTGGCAACATTGATGATTCTGACATAAGACAGCTTTTAGACATGGACAGTACAGTGTAGTTGTCACGCAGAGGGTCATGGTGAGTTCAGGGGTTGTTGCATTTTTTGGTGGAGGTTGTCTTGAAATATTCTTGGAATAGGATGGTTTTCAGCTGTTTTCTGAATGATAGGAGGTCGTTATTGTTTCTGAGGTGGTTTGGTAAAGAGTTCCATAGGGATGGTGCATAGAGTTCGAAGGCTCGGTTGCATGTCTTTTGAGAGCTTTTGGTTCTTTTGTGAGGGACGGTGAGGTAGTTGTTGGAGGTCTGTCTAGTTGTTGTTCCGTGGGTCGGGCGGGTCAGCAGGGTGCAGAGCTGGGTGTTCCGCGCTTGGTGGATGGCTTTGTGGGTGAGTAGGATGGACTTGTATTTAGTGATTGCTTCGAGGGGAAGTATGTGTAGGTCTCTTAGGATTGGGGTGATGTGGTCGCTTTTCTTTGCTCTATTCACAAGATCGCCAGGAGTCTGCATTGTCTCAGTGGCATACAACATCCTCTCAGGGCTTGACAAATCCAGGTCACCTAGAAATCTGGCTGTGGCTCTTGGGATTTGACTACCCAAATATTTTACCTTTGCTACCGCAGAACAACGCTTCCTTCACTTGCATGACTGTCAGTTCAACTTGAGCTGCATGGTACCTGAATTTTCTTGCCAAATCCATTGCAGGATTTCAGGCACTGTGCGGTTCAAATATTGGGTCATTTAGGTACAGGAAAGAAAACAGCTAAATGGCAGTCCTCATGCAAAAAGATTACAGTCAATCTTGGAGGAGCTTCATGAGCCAGCAAGGTGAGGGGAGAAGTGGCTGACTCTGAGCAGCTTGGGAGAGAGGCAGCTGGGTGGGTGGGAAAGTTGGAGGGATGATTTCCTGGAGACTATGCATGGATGACTGGTTAGTTAGGATGGCTAGCCAAGCATGGGGAGAGGAATGGCTGGGGGAGGGTTAAATAGATAGGGGGGAGACTAATGGGGGATGATTAGCAAGGAAGAGGGATGACTGGTGAGGATGAGGGTGGGACAGGCCTTGACAAGTTTTCTTGGAATTTAGAAGCCACCAGCGAGAATTCAAGCACGGTGCCCCCCCTCCCCCCCATGGTCCATGTCACCCCCTACGCTCACCTAAAAGGTGTATCACAATTTTTTTTTTCCTTAAGGGCCTGATTTACTGTGTTCCTGTTTTCGATGGGAATTAGAAAGCTTAATAAATCATGCCCTTAATGTGCTATTACACAGTATCAATAGAAGGTGGAGACCCTTTTCCGGAAACAAGCAGGAAGTCGGTCCTCACATATGGGTGACGTCAGCACCGACAGAGCCCTTGGGGAAGCATCCCCCTAGCTTTCAAAGAAAGCCTTTGGGAGGCTTTGTGGTCCCTGTCCCGCCCAAGGATGCCATCTTGCTCAGTCTCCTTTTTTTTTTTCTGCGGAGCCCTTCAGTTTGGCTTGTCCCTGGAAAAAGTTGATTTTTCTTTCCGAGTTTCATACTCACCTCTGGTATCTCACCGGTACTCTTCCTGCCACTGTCCTCGTTGCCTCGGCATTGAGTTCAGTCTGTAGTTTTTGTTCTTTTCTTTTCCTTTCCTTTCCTGGCATCTAAGCACCCTTTTTTTCTCCCACTGGCAGCCTAGAGAGTCTTCGACCTTGAAGGGGTACCTTTTTCCCCCATAGCTACCAGTGGCTTTAAGAAGTGTGATCGGTGCTCTAAAATTATATTATGTCTTTGACCAACACACACGACTGCTGTCTCCGCTACCTTGGGCCAGACCACAACCCGGCAGCCTGTGGTCTCTGCAAAAGGATGGCCAGTAAGGCCCTCAAGAGCCACCAGCAACAGCATAAGTGTGGTTCCCCCCCGAGTCCTCGGTGCCTCTGAAGGCCAGGGCCTCGTCTGAGGCCCCGATGTCCTGGGCGGAACCTCCCTAACCCAAGCCTAGTCGTGCGTCCTCAGAAAGAGGGTCTTCCTCGAGGGAACACAGGAAGAAGAAACAACCCTCGAAGGCGGCATCCTTAGATGGTTCCGACCAGCTGGGTGCTCCCCGGCCCTGGTTCTGCAATCTGAGACATTCGTCTGAGGCATCTGAGGAGGAGTGACCTGTGAAGGTCCCCTGAAAGGATCCAACCGCAGACTGACCTCTGTCCCCAGACACCATCCTTGTTGAGGATTCCCTTTCAGGGGAGCTGGCGTCTGGTCAGAGTCCCTTGGTGCCTGCGCCAAAGGCTGTGGAACCTTCTGGTCTGGAGTCCAGAATGGCGGCCCTGGTGCGCAGTTTGTCTGCCTTCATGGATCAGAAGTAGGCGCTGTTGACCAGCATGACCGGTTCATCTACCCTGACCACTGAGCCCTCAACGTCCAAGATGTCCCCAGAGACCGAGCCGATCCTCGAGGTCCTTCAGCCTCAAGTCTATCCTCAGCCAAGGTCGGATCCGAGTCCTGTTTGACAGGACTGCAGTCATCCCCAGCAAGTATGCCAGGCGCCGGCCGCAGGGCATCGGGGGCCCCGAGGCCCGTGGAGCAGCCCTCCTATGAGTCCTCGATGGACTACTCTGAGTGGGAGACGGAGGACGAGGAGTCCCCTGATACCAGTTGCTACCGCAGTGTCCCATCTGACTCTTCCGTCTCGAAGCTTCGACAGCGGTCCCTGTCGGAGGATATGGGCTTCCTTGATTTCGTCAAGGATATGTCAAAGGCCCTGGTGTTACGGACAGAGTTGGAGGAGGACCCTCAGGCAGATGAGTTGGAAATCCTCCAGTACGAGGTTCCTCTGTGGGAATCGCTCACGGTGCCCATCCCTCCCATCCTGGAATGGCTGATGCTCCGAATGTGGGAGACACTGGCTTCAGTACCAGTGATGAGCAAATGGCTCAACTCGAAGTATTGAGTCCGTTGGAGCCTGGGCTTCCCAAAGTCACAGCTGCAGCATAACTCCACGGCGGTGGAGTCAGCCATGCATTGGCTGAACAGCCAGAAGACACTCCTTGGTGCCCCCTAACAGGGAGGCCCGCACCCTGGACACCCTCAGCAGAAAGTGTTACCTGGGCTCAATGCTCATTGGCCACATCCAGGCCTACCAGCTGTACATGGGCATGTACCTGAGACCTGGTGAAGGAACTTGCCGGGTTCCCAGCTGGTCTCTGAGGGAACCCTTGCAGAGGTTCAAGAACCTGACCAAGGCACTCTGGGTGCTCCATATTCATGTCTCGAGCGGCCTATGACTGGTTTGAGTCGGTGGCTCGAGTAGTGGGAGCTGGCATTGGTGCATGCTGCCAAGCTTGTCAAGAGTCGTCCAACCTCGAGCAGAGGTTAAGGACAAATTGGTCAATGTCCCCTGCCAAGGAGCGAACCTCTTTGGCAATCCCATGATAGACAAGGCTGCTGAGCTGGAGACCGAGTTCATGATGAGGACCAGGCTCTCCAAAAAGATCACTGCTCCTCCCCGACAGAAGGGCTTGGGTAAAAAGTCCTTTTACCCGAGGAAGGGAGCTGCTTACCAAAACTACCCACCTTTTCAGGCCTCCCCAGTCTCCCTAACAGGGTCAGCAGGCCAAGGGACATGGGCGGCATGGTCCTTGTAAGCAGAAGGCTCCAAAACCCCAGGCACCAGCTCCAGCCCAGCCAGGGGGGAGTTTTTGACTCCTTGAGCATAGCCTATCTACCTTAAGGAGATCAACAGTCCATAGGGGGACGTCTGGCTCTCTATGCCCAGAGGTGGTTGACCATCACCACAGACTCCTGGGCACTTTGAGGTAGTCAGGAAGGGTTACCTCCTCCACCTGACTCGGACACTGCCCCCTTATTTCCTGGGAGAGCCTCTCAGGTCTCCACTCTACCAGGAGCTTCTACTGAAGGGGTTGGCAGGTCTTCTCGAGGACAAAGCGGTGGAGCTCGTGCCCCACCATCTCAAGGGCAAGAGGTTCTACTCCAGGCACTTCCTCATGCCAAAAAGGACAGGAGGCCTAAGGCCCATCCTTGACCTGCACAACCTCAACAAATTCCTGGTGAGGGAGATGTTCAAGATGCTCTCCCTTGGAACATTGCTGCCATACCTTCAGCAGGGAGATTGGCTATGCTCCTTAGACCTCAAGGATGCTCATACCCACATCCTCATTCACCCCAACCACAGGCAGTATCTGCGGTTCGTAGTGGGAGTCAGGCATTTTCAGTACAGGGGCTTGGCCTCTGTCCCAAGAGTCTTCAGAAAATGCCTGGCAGTCATGGCCGCCTTCCTCAGTCTCCAGGGGTCTTCATCTTTCCCTACCCGGACGATTGGCTCATAAAGGGAGGCATGGCCTCAAGATGTGCAGTAGGTCACTGCAAGCACCATCCAGGTCCTGCAAACACTTGGGGTTTGTCATAAACTACCCCAAGTCTCACCACCTTCTGACAGTGTCTGGAGTTCACTGGGCAAAGATCGACACTCTCCATCGAAGGCATTCTTGCACAGGGACCAGGCCGACCATCTCAGGACTCGGGCTCGGGGCATACAGTACTGTCCCTCGGTGACCATTAGGCTTCTTCTGCGCCTCCTCGGGCATATGGCCTCCATGGTTCATGTCACCCCCTACGCCCGCCTTCACATGAGGGCGGCGCAGTTGTTGTCTCTGGGACCAGTAGTCTCAGGCCACGGGTCACCTCCCAAGACACTGTCTCTATGACCCGCCAACTGGCAGACTCCCTGGTCTGGTGGCAGTCTCTCCACCATCTCGAGGTGGGCATGCCTTTTCAAACCCCAAGTCCCTCAAGCATTCTCACCACAGATGCCTCCCTGCTTGGCTGGGGAAAGCCCACTGTGGAGATTTCTGCACCCAGGGCAACTGGTCACCAGACGAGAGCACCCAGCAGATAAACCTCCTGGAGCTCCGAGCCATACGCTTAGCCCTGTGTCACCAGCTGGTGCTGGTCAAGACAGACAACCGGGTGGTGGTGATCTCTGTGAACAAATAAGGGGGCCTGGGGTCTCGTACCCTTTGTCAGGAGGCACTGGTCCTCTGCTCGTATGCAATCCAACAGGGTGTCCTCCTGCAGGCAGTATACATGCCAGGCCAGGATAACCTGCTGGCCGACAGGCTAAGCAGAGTCTTCCAGCCGCATGAGTGGTAGCCAATCGCCCAGGGTAGCCAGTCAGCTTTTCCAGCTCTGGGGGGGGATCCTGTGATGGACCTGTTTGCCAGCCTGGACAACTTTCAGTTGCCCTGCTTCTGTTCGCCGCAGGCCCACCCCTCCAGGGTGGCAGTGAATGTGTTCCTTGTCTCATGGTCAGAAGGCATCATGTACACCTTCCTTCCTATGCCGCTGATTGCCAAGACCTTGTTCAGGATCCTCCGCGACAGGGCCTTGCTCATCCTGAAAGCTCCATGGTGGACCAGGCAAACATGGTTCCCGCTGCTCCTCCATGTGATGGTGGAGAACCCCATTCCCTTGGGGACTGCCCCGAGACTCCTATCTTAGTGGGGGGGGGGGGCGGCTCTATTGCACCCCAACCTGGGGTCCCTGTTGCTGACAGTGTGGCTGTTGAGAGGGTGACTCTGGCCCCTTTCAACCTTCTGGTTAAAGTGGAAGACATTCTGCTGGCCTCTCGCAAGGCCTCTACTAGAAAGGCTTACGCCCTCAAATGGTGCAGGTTCTTGGTTTGGTACACCAAACACGGGGCTGACCCTTTCTCCTTCCTGGTGGGACTAGTGTTACAGTACCTTCTCCACCTCTCTCAATCCAGGCTCAAGTCTAACTCCGTCAGAGTGCACCTTAGTGCCCTGGTGGCACACCACCATCCAGTGGATAAGCCCCTCTCGGTCCAACCTTTGACCCATGTTCTTTGGGACCTGCTCTTATCGAATCCCCTATTTCGCCCTCTGGAATCGAATGGGACCTCAACAGAGTATTGGAGCAGCTCACTCGCCCGCCTTTCGAGCCCCTGGCTACCTGCCACCTTCGCTACCTCTCTTGGATGGTGGCTTTCCTGATCGCGTTAACCTCCGCTCACAGAGTTAGCGAGCTTCAAGCCCTTGTGGTGTTGGCGCCCTATACCAAATGCTACAAGAACAGAGTGGTGCTTTCTATGCACCCCAAATTTCTGCCGAAGCTAGTATCGCCCTTCAATCTCAACCAGGAAGTGGTGCTCCCTACCTTTTTTCCAAGACCTCACTCCAGTTGGGCGAAGACTGTCCTTCACACCTTGGACTGTAAGAGGGCTTTGTCCTTCTGATCCAACACACTCGGGGCCACCGGATTGCTGCTCAGCTTTTCATCTCCTACAACCGTAGTAAGTTGGGGGAGGTGGTGACCGTATGCTGTCCACATGGATGGCAGACTATATCGCTCTCACTTATGAGCAGGCAAGGCTCCCACTGGAAGGCTGCATCACAGCGCACCATGTCAGGGCCATGGCGGCCTCTGTTGCAAACTTGGACTCTGTCCCGATGGTGGACATCTGCTGGGCCACCACCTGGCCTTCAGTCCATACCTTCGCAGCCCATTACTGCCTGGAAAGAGAGTCCCAATGGGACAGTGCCTTCGGCCAGGCTGTGCTCTGTAACCTTTTCGGGGTTTAGGTAGCTCCTACCCTCTGTTTCTGTGTTCAGGCTACCGGAGTGCTGGTTTCATCAGACACAGGTCTTACTGTGGTCTGTGTACACAGACTAAATTGCTGCTGCTTGCTGCTCCCCGTGAGGGAGCCCCTATTTTTTGCTATGGGCTTTCAGTAGCCTGTAGCTAGTGAGTCCCATATGTGAGGACTGACTTCCTGCTTGTTCCTGGAGAAAGCGTAGTTACTCACCTGTAATGGGTGTTCTCCAGGGACAGCAGGTAACAGAAACATGATGACAGAAAAAGACCACATGACCTATCTAGTCTGTCCTTCCATATCAACCACTACAACAGTCCACTTTTTTCCTTTAGAGATCCTCTGTTTGTCCCATGCTTATTTGAATTCAGATACTGTCCTCATTTCTACCACCTCCACTGGGAGACTATTCCACAGATCCACCACTCTTTCCATAAATAAATATTTCCACATACTACTCCTGAATCTGTCCCCTTTCACCGTCATTCCATGTCCCCTCATAGCAAAGCTTCCTTTCCTCCTATGCATTTATGCCATGGAGATATTTAAATGTCTCAATCATATCACCTCTATCCTGCCTTTCCTCTAAGGTGTACATATTAAGATCCTTAAGTCTGTCCTCATATGCTTTATAATGAAGACCACTAACCATTTCAGTAGCTACCCTCTGTACCGATTCCAGCCTGTTTATATGCTTTTGAAGGTGCGGTCTCCAGAATGGCACACAATACTCCAAATGAGGTCGCACCAAAGACTTATACAGAGGCACTGACACCTTTCTTCTACTGGCCATTCTTCTCCCTATGTACCCAAGCATCCTTCTAGCTTTCGCTGTTACCTTTTCTACCTGTTAAGCTATTTTAAGATCGTCAGATACAATCATGCCTAGGTCCTGCTCTTCTTTAGTGGACAAAAGTACTTCACCCCCTATACTATATTGCTCCCTTGGATTGCTGCAGCCCAAATGCATGACCTTACATTTTTTAACAATAAATCTCAGCTGCCAAATTCTAGACCATTCTTCAAGCTTAGCTAGATCCCTCTCCATGTTATCTACACCTTCCTGGGGGGGTCTACTCTATTGCAGATTTTGGTACCATTCGCAAAGAGGCAAACCTTACCCGACAGCCCTTCTGCAATATCACTAATAAAGATGTTAAAAAGAATTGGACCAAGGACAAAGCCCTGGGGCACACCACTGGTAACATCCTTCTCTTCAGAGTGAGCTCCATTTACCTGTACCCTTTGTCGCCTCCCATTCAACCAATTTCTAACCCAAGCCATAACTTTAGGGTCCATCACTAGGGTGCTCAGTTTGTTTATAAGTCTCCTGTGGGGAACGGTGTCAAAGGCTTCAATAAAATCTAAATACACCACATCTAGAGCTCTCCCTCATTCCAACTCCCTGGTCACCCAGTCAAAAAAAACAATCGGATTTGCCTGACAAGACCTGCCTCTGGGGAATCCATGCTGCCTTGGATCCTGTAATCCGCTGGACTCCAGAAACATCACTATTTTCTCATTCAGCTGCGCTTCCAATAATTTACTCACCACCGAAGTTAAACTAACCAGCCTGTAGTTTTCAACCACATCTTTAATTCCGCTTTTGTGTAAAGGGACCACATGTGCCTCTCTCCAGTTCTTTGGCACCACTCCCGACTCTGAGGCATTGAAAAGGTCAGTCAGTGGAGTTGCTAGAACATCCCCAAGTTCCCTTAGTATTCTAGGGTGTATCCCATCTGGTCCCATCGCTTTGTCTTCTTTAAATTTAGCTAGTTTCTCACGAACAGTCTTCTGAAAATTTGTTCAAAATGCCCCTTGCTTCTGTTCCTATTTGTGTGTGTTTTCTGAGGACCTGTTCCTGGTTCTCCATATGTGAGCACAGAACAGAAATATTTGTTAAGCAATTCTGCTTTATCCTCATCAGCTTCTTCATATTCCTCCCCTTTACCCTTGAGTCTGACAACACCACTTTTGCCTTTCCTTTTGTCACTAACTTATCTGAAAAATGTCTTTTCCCCCCATTTTACTGCGTTGGCTATTTCCTCCTCTTTTTGAATCTTTGCTTTCCTGACTACTTTGCTAGCATCTCTAAGTTTTTCCAAATATAGTTGCTCCTTTACCATCTTTTATTTTGGCCGTCTTTTAGCTATGTCATCTGACTGAGCAAGATGACACCCTTGTGCATGCATGGTGGTATCTCCTAAAGGCTTTCTCTCAAAACTGGGGAGATGGTTCCACGAGGGCTCAGTCGGTGCCCACGTCACCCATATGTGGGGACTGATTCCTGCTGTCCCCGGAGAACACCTGTTACAGATGAGTAACTACGCTTTGTCCTCCCCCCTCCCACCACCTACAGTGAGTACATTGTCAGCAGCATATTGTTGGCCCATAGCATGGTAATATATGAAGCAAAAAAAAAAAAATCTACTAGCTCTTGCACCCTGCCTTTACCTGGTCTCTTTCATAGCAGTCTCCCAGCCATCACCCAGTCTTTCTCTCTCATTGACCCCCACCCCTCCCCAGCCATCTCCCTCTTAACATTCCTGCTGCGTTGTTCGCTGCTCCACCTTGATCGGCTCTGCATGTAGCTAGAGCCATGCAGTGGAGGAAGTTTGCTGATCTCATGGTTTCAAGTTTTCCTCAACTGTGTGGGTCGAGCTACACAGCCAATCGTGGTGTAACAGTAAACAATACAGTAGAATGGTAAACTTATCGGATGATAACTGGGGTAGGGGAACAGTGACATCCTGGGTGCCAGGGTGCAATTTAGTTGCCATGGCAACCTGGCACCTGGGATTTGTCAAGCCCTGGGATAGGAGATTGAAAGGCAAAGATCGAAGCTAGGACAGAAGAGGAAGGAGTCAGAAATGGATTTAGTTCTAGGGACAGGTTGAGAGGGAGGGATGAACAATGGAATAAAAGCCCAATATGGTAAGCTTCCCCCCCACCCCGATAGATCCAGAATGGGAAAACAGTCTTAATAAATCGGGCCTTTTCTATACAAAGATTCAACTTGTTCAAGCTATGGTATTTTCAATAACGTCATATGGATGTGAAAGTTGGACAGTGAAAAAGTTAGACAGGAAAAAATTGATGCCTTCGAATTATGGTGCTGGTGACAAATATGGTGTATACCATGGACTGCCAAAGAAGAAACCAGTCAGTACAAGAGGAGATCAAACCTAAGCTTTCCTTACAAGCTGAGATGTCAAGTCTTTGACTTTCATACTTTGGATACATCATGTGAAGAAAGAGGTGGTTAGAGAAAGACATTGTTTGGCAAGGTAGAAGGTCAACACAAGAGAGGAAGGCTAGCAGTGAGTGAAGTCTGAACACAGTTTAGGACAACTATCCAGAGTTGCCAGAATAGACACAGACTCAAGGACATTTAACGACAACAACAAAGTAGATAGCTAGCTGCTGCAGACCTTGGATAAGGACCCCTGAAAACTTTAGAAGGCAGCTGCTGGAGATCTTTCTAAACTGGCATTTACTCCCATCCCGCTCCCAACATTTTCACTCTCCTGCTGTTTTTAAGTTTGTGCCTAGATCCAAAGAACATTTGTCAAGGCCTACTGTACACAGATGCTACATTTTGTTACTTAGGGGCAGTCACTGCATGCAGAAGGTAGTCTAGTAGTTAGAGCAGTGGCCTTTGACCAAATCTCAAATACTACTAGCACTTCTTGTGGCCTTGGGCAAGTCACTTAACCCTCCATTGCCTCAGGTACAAACTTTGATTGTAAACTCTTTGAACAGGGAATTACCTGATTTGTAATTCGCCTTGAATTATTTGAAAAGGCATGAGCAATACTACTAAATAAATACATAGAGACTCAATAATAAATCTAGAGCCAAGGGATCTCCAAACCTGTCCTTGAGGGCCGCAACCCTGCCAGGTTTTTGGGATATCCCTAATGAATTTGCAAGAGATATATTTGCATGCACTGCCCCCATTGTATTTGAATTGATCTTGTGCATATTCATTAGGGATATCCTGAAAACCTGACTGGTTTGCGGCCCTCCAGGACTGTATTTGGAGACCCCTGATATAGAGTACGGAGAGTGACTGCTGCCACTTGCACTTCCATGTTGCCTAAAAGTAAGAACATAAGATATGCCGTACTAGGTCAGATCAAGGTCCATCAAGCACAGTATCTTGTTTCCAACAGTGGCCAATCTAGGTCATACGTACCTAGCAGTTTCCCCAAAAGAGACAGCTTCCACAATGCTTGTGTTGGGTCAAACATTGATATCCTGGGTCCCTTTTTAATAATGGTTTAGTGACCTTTCCTCCAGGAACTTGTCCAAACCTTTTTTTTAAACCGAGCTACACTAACAGCCTTTACTACATCCTCCGGTAACAAATGTCAGAGATTGATTACACGTTGAGTGAAAAAATGTTTGTCTTAAATAGTTTACCCTGTAGCTTCATTGCATGTCCCCTAGTATTTCTGTATTCTGATAACAATCGATCTACGTTTCCCGTTCCACTCCATTCATTAATTTATAGACCTCTATCATATCTCTCCTCAGCCGTCTCTTTTCCAGGTTGAAGAGCCCTAACCTTTTTAGCCTCTCTTCAAAGGAGTAGCCTTCCATCCCTTTTATCATTTTGGTAGCTCTTCTGTGTACCTTTTCTAATAACGCTATATCCTTTGTAAGATACGGCGACCAGAATTGCACACAATATTCAAGGTGCGGTCGCACCATGGAACGATACAGAGGCATTATAATATCCTTTATTTTATTTTCCATTCCTTTCCTTATGATACCTAGCATTCTATTTGCTTTCTTGACTGTCACTGCACACTGGGCGGAGGGTTTTAATATGTTATCCACGATGACGCCTAAATCTTTTTCCTGGGTGGTGGTTCCCAATGTGTGGAACCTTGCATCGTGTAACAATAGTTTCGGTTGTTCTTCCCTAGGTGCATAACTGCACTTGTCCACATTAAATTTCATCTGCCATTTTGATGCCCAGTCTTCCAATTTATCAAGATCCTCTTGCAATTTTGCGCAATCCTCTTGGGTTTTAACAACTTTAGTTTTGTCTCATCTGCAAATTTGATAACCTCACTCGTTATTCCCTTTTCCAGGTCATTTATGAATGTCAGAGCAGCGGACCCAGCACAGATCCCTGGGGTGCTCCACTATTCACCTTTTTCCTTGGGGAAAATTGGCCATTTAGCCCTGCCCTCTGCTTTCTATCTTTTTAACCAGTTCCTGATCCACAATAGTACATTGCCTCCTATCCCATGACACTTTAGTTTTGCAAAAGTCTCTGGAGGGACTTTGTCAAAGACTTCTGAAAGTCCAGATACACTATATCAACCGACTCACCTTTGTCTACCTGTTTATTAGACCATGACTATCTACATGCTGAGTAATTTTGTTCTTTATGATGGTTTCTACCATTTTTCTTGGTACTGACATCAGACTCACCGGTCTGTAGTTTCCTGGATCACCCCTGGAACCCTTTTTAAAAATTGGTGTTACATTGGCCATCCTCCAATCTTCAGGTATTAGAGATGATTTTAATGATAGTTCACAGATTATTAATAGGTCTGCAATCTCATATTTCAGTTCTTTCAACACCCTTGAATGAATGCCATCTGGTCCAGGTGATTTGCTACTCTTCAGTTTATCAAATAGTTGTAATACATCTTCCCGGTGTAGCGATATTTCTTTCAATTCACCTTTAAATACCATGTCACTCATGGGTAACATCCCTACATCTTCCTCAATAAAGACCGAAGGAAAGAATTAATTCAGTCTCTCTGCTATAGCCTTGTCCCCTCTTACTGCCCCTTTTACCCCTCTATCATCTAATGGTCCACCTGATGCTGTCATAGGTTTTTTTGCTACGAATGTACTTGAAAAAGTCTTTATTACGCGTTTTTGTTCTATAGCAAGTTTCTTCTCAAATTCTCTTTGCCTGCCTTATCAATGCCTTGCATTTAACTTGCCAGTGCTTGTGCTGTTTCCAGTTTCCGTCATTTGGCTCTTTTTTCCATTTCCTGAAAGATGCTTTTTTGGCAACAGCCTCTGTGACCTCACCTTTAAACCATGCTGGCAGTTTTTTGGACTGACTTCCACTTTTCTTAAAGCGTGGCATACTGCTAGTCTGGGCTTCCAAGATAGTATTTTTCAACAACACCCAAGCTTTATATAAGTCTAACCTTTGCAACTGCTCCTTTTTAGTTTTTTCTTAACTAATTTCCTCATTTTATCATAGTCTCCCTTTCGAAAGTTAAAAGGTAGTACTGTGGATTTCCTTACCATCCCTCCTCAATTAATTAAATCAAACCTGATCATGCTATGATCGCTATTGCCAGTGGCCCCAACACACTCTCTTGCACCAGATCTGATGTGCCCCTAAGGACTAGGTCCAAAATGGCTTCCCCTTTGGTCAGTTCATGAACCAGCTGCTCCAAGAAGCAGTCATTTATTTAATCTAGGAACTTTATCTCCCTAGCATGTCCTGCCGTGACACTGACCCAGTCGATACCGGGGTAATTGAAATCACCCATTATTATTACTGTGCTGTAACTTTTGTTAGCTTCCTTGATTTCTTTGAGTATTTCATCATACATTTGTTCATTCTGGCCAGGCAGTCGATAGTACACCCTTACTGCCAATTCTTTCCCCTTCTTACATGGAATTTCAATCCATAGAGATTCTACAGCAAATTTTATTTCTTGCACAACTTTAATGCTTTCTGACTCAATGCCCTCTCTAACATAGAACGCAACCCCTCCACCAATTTGATCAGCTCTATCATTGCAATATAGTTTGTACCCAGGTATCAGTGTCCCACTGTTTGTCCTCCTTCCACCATGTCTCTGAGATTCCAATCATATCTAACCTCTCATTTAGTGTTAGATATTCTAACTCTCCCATCTTATTTTTTAGACTTCTAGTATTTGCATACAAGCATTTTAGAGACTGTATTTTATTCATATTAATCTGGCTATTGGTCGGCATGGGTAATTTGGGAACTTTAAGCTCTGTCTGCACCATACTCAAGGATATTTGGGCTACTTTACTCTTTTTTTGGAACCTCTCTGCTTTTGGTAGTATCCTTCAAGGATACTCTTCTGAAACATGCGCTCTTGGGCGACTGTCGGCTTTCCGCTGTTATCTAGTTTAAAAGCTGCTCTATCTCCTTTATCTCCAGGAACAAGCAGGAATGAGTCTTCACATATGGGTATCATCGGTACCGATGGAGCCCTGCGCGGGAACGCTCCCCAGCGTCCAAAAGAAAGCTTTTGGGAGCATCCCACAGCGCCTGCGCGCTGCCTTCCCGCCTTTCCTAACTGTCTCTCTCCAGTTCTTCTTTTCCGCGGAGCCAGCAGGTCGTGTTTCCTGTCACCGCTGAATTTCTTATTTTCTTTTATTTTTCTTTAGTCGCGTGTCTGCCTTCTCGATTCCGGACCGGTACCACCGGTCTTTTTTCTTTCTTTTAAAAAAAACAAAAACAAACTACTCTTTTCAGTGCATTTTTTTCTTCTGGGGCCTTAGGCCTACAGATATATTTTTCTTCATGGAAAAACCCGCCTCCGGGTTTAAAAAGTGCTCGAAGTGCAGTAGTACTATTTCTGTCACTGACACCCATGACTGGTGTCTAAAATGTTTAGGTCCTGACCACTCCATTGCAGATTGTGAGTCCTGTTCCATGATGTCTAAGAGAGGGTTACAAAATCGGGCAGCCAAGCTCAGTACCCTGTTTCCCTCCGATGCAGCTTCTGTGGCATCGACGTCTTCCAGGGCTGCTTCTTCATCCCATGGATCTCAGGTAACCAAACTTAAATCTGGCCGGTCCTCAAAGAGTTCATCTCCCTCTAAGTATTGAGATGCCCCCGGGCTTACTCTTGAGGAATCCACTCCGGCAAAATTACCCCGGCGGGAGGCTCCGGCTTCCAAAGCTCTACCTATGGGGTCACAGGTTGACATCGATGGCTCGGCCTCGACCGATCACCTGTTAGTGTTCTGGGGTACCAGCGGTTACCACCGGTACCGACTTCCAGACATTGGTGGTGTCAATGGATAAGAATATTCTGACCATGCAGCGTGCCATCACGGCATTCATACAAGCTGCGACGCCTATGGTACCGTAACAAACCCCGTTGTCGGTACCGGTACCAATTCCGGTACTGGATCCGAAATCGGTTCCGATACCGGTACCGCTTGCATCGACATCAGCATCGACGGCAGCGGTACGCTATCCAGTGATGCCCATCAGTACCGACTCGGTACCGATTACTCCCGATGTCGATACCTCCCGGTACGCGTATCGGGCTCTGCGAGAGCATCGAGACAGTCGATACTTCGATTCCTCTGAAGACTCTGATACTTCAGAGGCCTCAATTGCAGCATCGGGGATCCACTTGTCTTTTCAGGACTTCATTAGGGAGGTGGCCAAAGGCCTGTCCATCTCAGTGACCTCTGAAACTGAACCTAGAGCCAAAAAATTAGATATCCTACAATATCCTAAGGCTCCTAAAGAGGCAGCCACCTTACCAATACATGAGATTCTTTATGCTCACATGTTGGGCATATGGGAGACTCCTCTTTCCACCTCCCCTCATTCTAGAAGGTTGGACACCATGTATTGTGTTCCTCCTTGTCCTGGGTTTCATAAGACTCAGCTTCCTCACCACTCCATTGTGGTAGAGTCTGCTATGAAAAAGATCAAGAGTACAAAAAGGCACTCCTCTGCTCCTCCAGGAAGAGAATGCAGAACCCTAGATGCCTTTGGCAGGAAAATCTTCCAGACCAGTATGCTTGTAGCCAGAATCAACTCCTATAGTCTCTATATGGGGATGTTTCTAAAAGAAGTTACAGATCATCTGCAAACCGTATCTCCTTTTATGTCAGAAGATAAGAGAGAAGAATATTTATTTATTTTTATTTATTTAACAAATTTTTATATACCGCAACCTTCCGAAGATCAGGTGCGGTTTACATAGAACAATTAAAGAAACAGAGTGACATTTCTGTTTTTTACATAGAACAATAGAACGATAACCTAATCTAAGTACATATTACATTTAACTTTTTAACATTTGAACTTTCATTAGTAACTATGTACACATAACTATGTACAGGCGTGGAAGGAGGAGTTCAGCGGTGTAAGCGGTTGTGAAGTCTAGATGTGTTTAAGTCTTGGGATGATGGTCTGTATGTATTGTCTGGCTTATCCTTTTTCCTCTTGTTGGGAGTTATTTAGCGTGCCATAGTAGGAGGTAAATAGGTGTGTTTTTAAGTTTTTGCGTAGGTCTTTGATATCAGTTATGGATCGGATGTCTTCTGGTAGTGAGTTCCAGAGCATGGGGGCTGCATGGGAGAATGCCTTTTTATTTGTTGTCTTCGTGGACTTTGTGAATTCTTTTGGTATTCTTAGTTTGTTGGCATTGCTTCTTCTATAAGCGCTGTGGGGTGTGTCTTTGATGATAAGTTTATTTAGCGTTTCTGGGTCGGTATTATTTAGTGCTTTAAAAGTAGTTATTATTAGTTTGTAGTTTACTCTACAATGAATGGGGAGCCAGTGTAGTTTGGCCAGGTATGGTGTTATGTGCTCGAAGGGATGAGCTTTCGTTATGGTTCTGGCCGCGGCATTTTGCGCCAGTTGGAGTTTTCTGATGTTTTGGTTTGTTGTGCCTAGTAGAGCGAGGTTGGCGAAGTCGAAATGTGGGGTGATAATGGCTTGAATAATACTTGAATATATCACCTGGCTTAAACATGCACAGGATGTATCCAAGTTTTCCAACCATGCAGCCTTTGACTCTTTTGAGGGTGCCAGTAGAGCCTCGGCTATTGCCATAGGTGCACGCAGAGTTGCTTGGTTGCAAGCCTCTGATTTGGAATCCTGGGTACAGAATGGTCTAGGTAACCTTCCCTGTACAGGGGAAAATCTGTTTGGCAAAGATTGGCAAGCAAAGGCCAACCAGATGGA
Organism: Ichthyophis bannanicus; assembly: GCA_033557465.1. Taxonomy (NCBI): domain Eukaryota; kingdom Metazoa; phylum Chordata; class Amphibia; order Gymnophiona; family Ichthyophiidae; genus Ichthyophis; species Ichthyophis bannanicus. The sequence continues at coordinate 1,459,792,388 of CM066031.1, forward strand.
TGCTGAAAATTCTGCTTTAGATAGACTTTCAAAGTCTACTACTGCTCCTTTTAAAGAGGTTGTTCAAAAAGGGATCTTTCCCAAAAAAAGGGAAATTTTCTTCTGGTTATGGTCAGGCCTCTTCTCAAGGTCGTTTTGCTACAAAGAGACAGCAACAATCAAAACAGGCCAAACCTCAGGCTGCGAGGACTGCTACGGCCCAACAACCTCAGCCTCCTCAGGGCCTTTGACTTTGCACTAGAGAACTTAGCCTTTCTGGCTCTAGAACATCCAGAGCCTCTCGCCATCCCAGGAAGGTTAGCTCACTTTGCTTCCAGATGGGAACAAATCACAGCAGAGCAATGGACCCTCTCCATCATACGGGATTGGGTACAAGCTTCATTTCTTAAACCTTCCTCCTCACACCATGGTGAAACAGTTCAATTCTCCAACATCACTCCTCAACCTTCTAGGTCAAGAGATTGCTACCCTTCTTGCCCAAGGGGCAATAGAAGAAGTACCCCTTCTTCAACAGGGCTTAGGGTTCTACTCCCCCTATTTTCTCATTCCAAAGAAAATGGGGGGCTACAGACCCATATTAGATCTCAGAGAATTAAACAAGTTTCTATGCAAGGAGAGAAATTCAAGATGACTTCTCTCGGAACTCTCCTTCCATACCTCCAGTGTCAGGACTGGCTTTGTTCTCTAGATCTCAAGGATGCGTACACCCATGTTCTCATCCATCCAACACACAGAAGGTTCCTTCGGTTCCTTTACCAAGGAAAGCACTACCAATACAAAGTGCTTCCTTTCGGTCTGGCCTCTGCTCCAAGAGTGTTCACAAAATGCATGGCAGTAGTAGCTGCATTTCTTTGCACTCTAGGAATATTAGTATTCCCATATCTGGACGACTGGCTTATCCGAGCTCCATCCCAGTCAGAGGCCCAGACTTCCCTGGCCTGCACAAGGCGTGTTCTTCAGTATCTGGGACTGGTAATCAACATTCCAAAATCCCATCTCACCCCTACTCAGTCTCTAGAGTTCATAGGGGCCTTACTGGATACCACAACTGCAAGGGCCTATCTTCCCCAGGCCCGTTGCCTACGCTTGGTGCAGTTAGCCTCCCAGATTCAGTTAAAATCCCATTTAACTGCTCGAGAGATGTTGCAACTCTTAGGCCACATGGCATCCACGGTGCATGTGGTTCCTTATGCTCGCCTTCACATGAGGGCAGCTCAGTGGACTCTATCCACCCAGTGGACCCAGGCCTCAGGTTGCCTGTCAGACAAAATAGCAACCTCCAGTCGCCTCTTTTGGTCCCTCCACTGGTGGAAGTCCACTCAAAATCTGTTGCTGGGGTCCCCCTTTCAACAGGTGTTACCCCAAGCAACCCTTACAACAGATGCCTCTCCAAAGGGTTGGGGAGCTCATCTACAAGATCTCTCCACCCAGGGCATCTGGTCTCCACAGGAGACATCTCTACATATCAACCTCTTGGAGCTCAGAGCAATCTTTCTAGCTCTCAGTGTCTTCCACTCCCTGCTCAGCTACAAGACAGTCCTCATCCACACGGACAACCAGGTAGCCATGTTCTACGTGAACAAGCAGGGAGGGACTGGCTCTCTGTCGCTTTGCAACGAAGCTCTGAGATTGTGGGCCTTCGCCAGAGAGCATCAAAAACATCTCATGGCAGTGTATCTTCCAGGGGTTCAAAACTCTTGGACAGACAAACTCAGTCGAGTTCTGCTTCCGCACGAATGGTCCCTCCATGGGGACCAGATAGCCAGGATTTTTCGGATTTGGGGTACCCCAGACATAGACCTGTTTGCAAGTCCGTGGAATGCCAAACCTCCCCGGTTTTCTTCCAGGATTCCATGTCAGGGAGTTCAGGCCAGGGATGCCTTCCTCCTTCATTGGGGGCAAGACTTTCTCTATGCCTTTCCACCTATTCCCCTCATCCCCAAGACTCTGTTCAAGCTCCAGAGAGACAAGGTGTCTATGATCCTCGTAGCACCACTTTGGCCACGCCAAGTGTGGTACCCTCTACTTCTGCATCTCTCTCAAGCTCCCTCCCTAGACCTGGGGTCTGCTCCAGATCTCCTCTCCCAGGAGGAGGGAACCTTGTGGCACCCAAATCCTCAGTCTCTTCATCTCAGGGCCTGGTTGCTGAAGGCCTAGACCTTCAGGATTTACACCTTTCTCAGCAAGTGAAGGATATCCTTCATGCTTCCAGAAAGCCTTCCACCAGACGTTCATATGCTTTTAAATGGAAAAGGTTTTCCATTTGGTGTGCAGAGAGGGGTCTCAACTCTCTTGCAATACCTTTGAATTCTTTACTAGACTATTTGCTGCATTTATCCCATGCAGGCCTTAAAACAAATTCAATCAGGGTCCATTTGAGTGCTATTGCAGCATTCCTTAAGCCTCTCAATGGACAACCTATTTCCTCTCATCCTCTTATAGCAAGATTCATGAGAGGCCTTATTTTGACTAAAACTCCCATTAGACCACCTCCAGTGGCATGGGACTTGAATCTGGTTCTTGGCCAGCTTATGAAGCCACCCTTTGAACCTTTAGCCACTACCTCCTTGAATTTCCTTTCCTGGAAGGTTATTTTTCTCATTGCAGTCACCTCAGCTCGCCGTATCAGTGAGTTGCAAGCTTTAGTGGCTAATCCTCCTTATACAAGGTTCCATCATGACAAGGTAGTCCTCAGAACTAATCCACACTTTATGCCTAAAGTGGTCTCACCTTTTCATCTGAACCAGGAGGTGTATTTACATGTCTTTTTTTCCAGGACCTCATGCATCAAGTGCAGAGAGGAATCTTCATACCCTGGATTGTAAAAGAGCACTCGCTTTCTACTTACAAAGGACACAGCAACATAGAAAGTCCTCTCAACTTTTTGTTGCTTTTGATCCTTCTCATTTAGGACTTCCAGTCTCTAAGAGAACTCTGTCCAATTGGATTGCTCAGTGTATTTCCTTCGCCTACCAGAGTAAGAACCTTTCTCTGGAGGGCCATGTCACAGCTCACAATGTGAGGGCCATGGCAACGTCTATGGCTCATCTAAACTCTGTGTCCATCGACCAAATCTGTCGAGCGGCCACCTGGGGATCGGTTCATACCTTCACAGCCCATTACTGCTTGGACAAGGACTCCCGCCGGGATGCCTTGTTTGGTCAGGCTGTTCTCAAACACCTGTTCCATACCTAATCAACTCCTACCCTCCATCCCTGACTGGATGCCTGAGATTCATGGGTGGAAGTGGAGCCCTTCCCAGGGACTCACAATCTGGGTGATCTCCCAGGCATCTCTAGCTGGGGGGTCCCCATATGTGAAGACTCATTCCTGCTTGTTCCTGGAGATAGCACGGTTACTTACCTGTAACAGGTGATCTCTGGGAACAGCAGGAATAAGTCTTCACAACCCACCCACCTCCCCTAGGAGTTGTAGCTCTCTATCTATCTTTCCTTTCCTCTCTCTCTCTCTGTCTCAGCTTTAAAACTTGAACTGGAGAGAGACAGTTAGGAAAGGTGGGAAGGCAGCGCGCAGGCGCTGTGGGATGCTCCCAAAAGCTTTCTTTTGGACGCTGGGGAGCGTTCCCGCGCAGGGCTCCGTCGGTACCGACGATACCCATATGTGAAGACTTATTCCTGCTGTTCCCAGAGATCACCTGTTTACAGGTAAGTAACTGTGCTTTAAAGGTTAATGCCAGCAGCCTGGTACCAGCCTGGTTAAGGTAAAGCCCATCCCTTCGGAAGAGCCCCTCCTTTCCCCAGAATGTTCCCCAGTTCTAACAAATCCAAAACCCTCTTCCTTGCACCATCGTCTCATCCACGCATTGAGACTCCGGAGCTCTGTCTGCCTTTTGGGTCCTGCATGTGGAACAGGAAGCATTTCGGAGAACGCTACCATGGAAGTTCTGGATTTCAACTTCCTACCTAAAAGCCTAAATTTAGCATCCAGAACCTCCCTACCACATTTTCCTATATCATTGGTACCGACATGTACCAAGACAGCAGGCGACTCCCCAGCACTATCAAAGACCTTATTTAGGTGGCTCGTGAGGTCCGCTACCTTCGCACCAGGCAGGCATGTTACCAGGCGATCCTCATGTCCACCAGCCACCCATCTATCTACATGCCTAATGATCGAATCACCAACTATAACTGCTGTCCTAACCCTTCCCTCAATGGCACATGGCCGTGGAGAAACTTCCTCGTTTTGAGGGTTTTATATCTCCTGGAGGACAGGTCCTAGTTACAGGATGACTTCCTGCCACACCAGGGTGATGCTGTCCTGTCACGTGACACATCTTCTCCATGGCAACAGGGATGCTGCCAGACTGGAGGTGGGACTTTAGGACTGTATCCCTGTAGGTCTCATCTATGTACCTCTGTCTGTCTTATGTCTTCCAAGTTTGCTACTCTAGCCTCTAGAGAACGGACTCGTTCCCTGAGAGCAAAGAGCTCCTTGGAAATAATGTCCATGTAAGACCTCTCACCAACTGGGACAAAATCATACATGTGACACTCAATGCAAAAGACTGGAAAGCCCCCATCTCGCTGCTGGACTGCTGTCTGCATCTTAGTTTTAAGCTTGTGTTTAGAGATTTAAGTTCTTTACTTACTAAGGGTTGCTGTGGATGCTTATACTAATGAAAGTGTATCTAATATGTTTTATATACCTTGCTCACCTGAAGCTTAATTACTCTCAGGTCCTTAATGTATGACTGATTTGGATAAAGAGCTGCACCTGAGAGCAGCTCCTTTCCTTTAAGAAGTGTAAGTACCTATAAAGCTATGATTATCCCAAGAGTGGGTGGGTGTTGAGGGGGGAGGGAGGGAGGGAAATAAGACTTATTAAAAGAGGGCTGCTACACAGTACCCTGTCCTGTGCTTCTACACAGTACCCTGTCCTGTGCTTCTACACAGTACCCTGTCCTGTGCTTCTAAGGCAGTGGTTCTCAACCTTTTTTGTACCGTGACCCCTTTTACCGTTGGTCAACTTGTGATGACCCCCAATGATAAAATCAAATGCGTCTCTCTTCCTTTACTGTTAACGCATTGTCGCTGTAATCATTTGTTGAATTATTAATATATTATAGGCCTTTGCAATATGTTTTTATTTATAAAACACTTATTTAAACCACAATAATTAATCACAAGTAACAATATTTGATTTCAAAATTATGATGATTTTGTAGTCAAATCACTAATATGAAATAAAATTATTTTTTCTACCTTTGTTGTCTGACCAATTTATTCTCTGATCATGCTGGTCCCGATCTGAGGCTTCTGCTTTCCTGTCTTCTCTTAGCTCTCTTTCTGTGGTCTATGGTCCATCTGCCATTTCTTATCTCTTCTTTCGTTTTCTTCACTTCTTTCCATCAGCCTATTTCCAGTCCCAGTAACCCTCCCCAGTATCAGCCCCTTTCCAGTCCTCACTCCCAGTACCTTCCAATGTCAACTTGCATTCCCATGACTGCCACTGGTGTCCATTCCCTTCCAGTCCCCCTCCTTCCCCACTGACCAGTCCCTTCTAGTACAAATACCATGGCAGCCCCTCTCAGATCCACTCCCTTCCAGTTCCATTCTCCCATCCCCTTGTATCAGCCCACTTGTAGCCTTAGCCCCCAGTTTTCTTCCAGGGCCAGCAGCTCTATCCTCCCTCCCCACAATCAGCCCATTCCCAGTCAAAGCCCCCCAATCAGCTCACTTCTAGTGCTAATCCCCCCTCAACCCCATTACCAGTGCTAGCCTCCCCTAATCAGCCCAATACCAATCCTACCCCCCCATCAGCTCATTACCAGTCCTAGCCTCCCCTAATCAGCTCATTTCCAGTGCTGGTCCCCCCTCAACCCCATTACCAGTGCCAGGCTCCCATAATCAGCCCATTTCCAGTCCTAACCTCACCGATCAGTTCATTTCCAATGCTAGACCCCCATCAGTCCATTACCAGTCCTACACCCCCCTTGATAAGTCCATTCCCAGTCCTAGCCTTCCCTAATCAACCCATTACCAGTCCTAGCCCCCCCCATCTGCCCATTACCAGTGCTAGCTCCCTCATCAGCCCATTATAATCCTAACCTGCACTGTCTCTCGCCTCTGTCCAGCATTTATCCCGTCTGTCCAGTATGTCCCCCTGTCTCTCCCCTTTGTCCATTCCAGCCCCCTCCCTCCATGTCAGCCCCATCCTTCCATCTGTCCATGTCAGCCCCCCTCCCTCCATCCATGTCAGCCCCCATCCTTCCATCTGTCCATGTCAGCCCTCCTCCCTCCATCCATCCATCCATATCAGCCCCCTTCCTCCCTCCCTCCCTCCATCCATATCAGCCCCCTTCCTCCCTCCCTCCATCCATGTCAGCCCCCATCCTTCCATCTGTCCATGTCAGCCCTCCTCCCTCCATCCATCCATCCATATCAGCCTACTTCCACCCTCCCTCCATCCTTGTCAGCCCCCATCCTTCCATCTGTCCATGTCAGCCCCCCTCCATCCCTCCATGTCAGCCCCCATCCTTCCATCTGTCCATGTCAGCCCCCCTCCATCCCTGCCCCCATCCTTCCATCTGTCCATGTCAGCCCCCTCCCTCCATCCATATCAGCCCCCTTCCTCCCTCCCTCCATCCATGTCAGCCCCCATCCTTCCATCTGTCCATGTCAGCCCTCCTCCCTCCATGTCAGCCCCCATCTTTCCATGTCCATGTCAGCCCCCCCCATCCCTCCATGTCAGCCCCCATCTTTCCATGTCCATGTCAGCCCCCCCCATCCCTCCATGTCAGCCCCCCTCTGCCGATGTCAGCCGTTTTGCAGGTTCCCTGCCCCCTCATCCCCTCTCCTCATGTCTGCCTCTCTTTTAATGCAGCCGCGGCTCCCTGCCTCTTAGGGAACCGCGGCTGTACCTGTAAAATCGTTGCGGAGCCCTTCCTGTCTCGACGGGCTCCGTGCAGCATTGTCCCGCCTCCAAAGGAAGTTGTTTGCCACTTCCTTTGGAGGCGGGACAATGCTGCACGGAGCCCGTCGAGACAGGAAGGGCTCCGCAACGATTTTACAGGTACAGCCGCGGTTCCCTATGAGGCAGGGAGCCGCGGCTGCAGAAGAAGGCAGTGAGTTTAAAGGAGTTTGCCGCTGCCGAGAAGCGGACTCGGCAGCGGCAGCAACTTGTGCGCGTTTTTTTAAAACTTGGTGGAGGCTAAGCGACCCCCGCCAAATCCTGTGGCGACCCCCGTGGGGGTCGCGACCCACAGGTTGAGAACCGCTGTTCTAAGGTAAGCTGTGACCATCTTCCTGGTTGATTAACAGTCCTTGCTTGGATAGAAGGAGTCTTTCAAAATGGCCTTTTGACCTGCCACCTGGCTTTAACACCTATTTAAAAGGTTTCACAGGTCTTTTGCCTCCTACGTAGAAGGCCTCTTTATAAAGGTCTCTAGAAGACTTTATATCTCCAGGAACAAGCAGGAATAAGTCCTCACATATGGGTACGTCGGTACCGACGGAGCCCGTGCGGGAAAGCTCCCCAGCTTCTTAGAATAGAAGCTTTTGGGACCTCCCACTGCACATGCGCACTGCCTTCCCGCCTTCCTGAACAGCTCTCCTCAGTTTCTCTTTTTCCGCGGAGCCAGCAGGTCGTGTTCCTGTCACCGCTGAAGAAATTGTTATTTTATTTGTTTCTTTAGACCGCGTACCTGCCTTCCCCATACCGATACCGGTATCGCCGGTCTTTTCTTTCTTTCTTTAAAAAATTATAATTCTTTTTTCTTATTTTTTAGCTTTTTGGTCACTTCAGAGAGGCCTCTCGGCCTACTCAATTTCTCCTCATGGAGAAGCCAGCCCCTGGATTTAAGAAGTGTACCAAATGTAATGCTGTTATTTCAGTCACAGACACCCATGACTGGTGTCTGAAATGTTTGGGGCCTGACCATTCCATACCGGACTGCCCATCTTGCTCCCACATGTCTAAACGTGGGCTGCAGAACCGGGCCAACAAATTCCATGTGCTGTTTGCTTCAGAGAATACAGCATCACAGTCATCCAGGTCTTCTTCTCCGGATGGATCTCAGGTAACCAAACCTTCTGTGGGCAAGTCCTCAAAGAGCAAATCTCCTTCAAAGCATCGAGAGGCTCTTAGCTTAGAACTTGAGGACCCTGCCCCAGCCAAACAACCCCGGCGGGAAGTCCAACTTCCAAAAACGCCAATTCAGGGGTCTCAGGTTGATATCGATGCTACGGCCTCGACAGATCACCTGTTAGCCTGCTCTGGGGTACCGGGTCACTCCTGTTACGACATCCAGGCAGCTATGGCGTCCATGGGCGATACTGTACAGTCCATGCAGCAGGCCGTCATGGCTTTCATTAAAGCTGCAACGCCATCGGTTCCGCTTTCAGCGGTTCCGGGCCCGATACCGGTATCGTCCGCCATGCCGGTATCGAGGCCGTCCACCTCTAAACGCAAGTCGGTACCGTATGGGCTTTCGCTCCATACCGGTTCCATACCCGATACGCCCGATATCGATACCGATCGGTACGCGTATCGTGCGTTAGAGGAAAGCACCGATTCCTCTGAGGATTTTCACTCCTCTGATGATTCTGCTGAGTTTTCACTCAACTTACCTGAGGAGCCCTCTTCTCCTAAAAGGAGAATGTCCCCTCCAGAGGATTTGTCCTTTCAGGACTTTGTTTTAGATATGGCTACAGCCCTTTCTATTACCACATCCTCTGAAAAGGAACCCAGATCCAAAAAACTGGATATTTTGGGATACTCAAAGGCCCCTAAGGAGGCAGTTACCCTGCCTATCCATGAAATCCTCAAGAACAACTGATGGATTTCTGGGAAAATCCTTTGACTTTGTCTCCTTATTCCCGTAGGTTGGACACCATGTATAGGGTCCCTCCTTCTCCTGGTTTCCAAAAGACTCAATTGCCCCACCACTCTATTGTGGTGAAGTCTGCAATGAAGAAGATTAGGAGTACCAAAAGGCACTCTTCCACCCCTCCAGGACGGGAATGTAAGACTTTGGACTCTTTTGGTAGGAAAATTTTCCAGGCTAGTATGCTTATAGCCAGGATTAATTCCTACAGTCTCTATATGGGCATGTTCCTGGAGGAACTTGCCAAAAAGGTGCGGCATTTTGCCCCCTTTATCCCTGAGGATAAAAAGCAGGGATTCCTTTCCCTAGTGAAACAACTCTTAGAGGTTTCTAAGTTCTCTAATAGGGCAGCATATGATTCCTTTGAGGGAGCCAGTAGGGCTTCGGGCATTGCTATTGCAGCCCGACGTCTTGCTTGGCTCCAGGCCTCTGATCTGGAACCTTGGGTTCTAGATGGCTTACGGAATCTGCCCTGTACAGGTGAGAACTTATTTGGGGAAGAGTGGCAAATCAAAGCCACCCAGATGGATGCTGAAAATGCCACCTTGGAAAGACTTTCAAAGTCCACTTCAATTCCTACTAAGAAAAAGTCTTTTAAAAGGCCTTACTATAAGAAGGCCAGAGTTGCTTCAAATACTGGCCAGCAGTCTTCTCAACCTCGCTATACTGCTAAGCGTCAGCAATCCAAACAAGCACGAGCTAAGCCTGCAGCAGCTACTGTAGCTCAGCAGGCTCCAACCCCTCAGGGGTTTTGACTTGCTCCTAGGGAACTTGCCACTTCTGGTTCTAACACAACCAGAACCTCTCACCATACCCGGAAGGTTGGTTCACTTTGCTCCCAGATGGGAACAAATCACAACAGAACAATGGACCCTCTCTATCATTCGAGAGGGTTACAAACTTCATTTCTCCAGCCTTCCTCCCCATCATATGGTGAGACCATTCAATTCTCCCCCATCTCTCCTAACCCTGTTGGGTCAAGAGGTTTCCTCTCTTCTTGCCCAAGGGGCCATAGAAGAGGTTCCTCTTCCTCAACAAGGGTCCGGTTTCTACTCCCCTTACTTTCTCATTCCAAAGAAGACAGGGGGATTCAGACCAATCCTAGATCTGAGAGAATTGAACAAATTTCTCTTCAAGGAGAAATTCAAAATGCTGTCTCTCGGCATTCTCCTTCCTTACCTCCAGGGTCAGGACTGGCTTTGTTCTCTAGACCTACAGGATGCGTATACACATATACTCATCCATCCATCCCACAGAAAGTATCTTCGCTTTCTGTTTCAGGGAAAACATTTCCAATACAGAGTACTCCCCTTCGGTCTAGCCTCTGCTCCAAGAGTATTCACAAAATGCATGGCAGTCGTAGCCGCATTTCTAAGAGGCATGGGAATCTTTGTCTTCCCATATCTGGACGACTGGCTCATCCGAGCTCCAACTCAGTCACAGGCCCAGATTTCCCTGGACCACACAAGGAGCCTTTTGCAGTATCTGGGACTGGTAGTAAACCTTCCCAAGTCCCAACTCATCCCTACTCAATCTCTAGAATTCATAGGGGCCCAGTTGGACACCATCACTGCAAGGGCCTACCTTCCACATGTTCGAGGCCAGCGCCTCCTGAGTTTGGCCTCCCAAGCTCAGTCCAGCACTCACTTGACAGCCAGGGAAATGCTACGCCTACTGGGTCATATGGCCTCCACAGTGCATGTGGTGCCCTATGCTCGTCTTCATATGAGAGCAGCTCAATGGACCCTGGCCACTCAGTGGACTCAGGCGTCAGGAGCGCTCTCAGACCAAATACAAACCTCCGATCGTCTGTTTTGGTCCCTCCACTGGTGGACTTCCACCAAGAATCTGTTGTTGGGGGCTCCATTTCAACCATTGCTACCCCAAGCAACCCTCACAACAGATGCCTCCCAAACAGGGTGGGGAGCCCATCTGCAAACTCTCTCCACTCAGGGCACTTGGTCTCTACAGGAGACCACCCTTCATATCAATCTTCTGGAACTGCGAGCAATTTACCTTGCCCTCAAGGTCTTCCACTCCCTCCTAGCCAACCTCACTGTCCTAGTTCAGACGGACAATCAGGTGGCCATGTTTTACATAAACAAACAAGGAGGGACGGGCTCTCTGTCGCTTTGCAACGAAGCTCTAAGACTATGGGCCTTCGCCAGAGAGCATCAGATTCACCTGCTAGCAGTGTATCTCCCAGGAGTTCAAAACTCTCGGGCAGACAGGCTCAGTCGAGTTCTGCTGCCACACGAATGGTCCCTACATTTGGACCAAATAAACCGAATCTTTCAGGAATGGGGGACCCCGGACATAGACCTCTTTGCAAGTCCGTGGAATGCCAAACTTCCCCGGTTCTGTTCCAGAACTCCGTGTCAGGGAGCTCAGGCTACGGACGCCTTTCTCCTGAATTGGAATCAGGCATTCCTATATGCCTTTCCACCCATTCCTTTGATTCCCAAGACTCTGTTCAAACTCCAGAGGGATCATGGAACTATGATCCTCATAGCTCCACGCTGGCCACGCCAAGTGTGGTTCCCTCTACTTCTACAGCTCTCCCAGGGATCCTACCTGGATCTGGGAGCTGCGCCAGACCTCCTGTCTCAGGAGGAGGGGACTTTGTGGCACCCAAACCCCAAATCCCTTCACCTCAGTGCTTGGTTACTGAAGGCTTAAGCCTTCAAGACTTTCATCTTTCCCAACCAGTGAAAGATATCCTTTCTGCCTCTAGGAAACCCTCTACCAGGCGTTCCTATGCTTTCAAATGGAAACGTTTTTCCATTTGGTGTGCTCAGCAGGGTCTTGACCCTCTGGCACTTCCTTTGAATTCTCTTCTTGATTATCTCCTGCATCTATCCAATGCAGGCCTCAAGACGAATTCGGTAAGAGTCCATTTAAGTGCTATTGCAGCATCCTTGAAACATATAAATGGACAACCTATCTCCTCTCATCCTCTTGTTGCAAGATTCATGAGAGGCCTGACTCTCACTAAACCTCCCATCAGACCACCCCCGGTCGCATGGGATTTGAATCTAGTGCTCGGTCAACTTATGAAGCCACCTTTTGAGCCAATGTTTTCCACCTCCTTGAAATTTCTTTCCTGGAAGGTCATCTTCCTCATTGCAGTCACTTCGGCTCGCCGCATCAGTGAGCTGCAGGCTTTAGTGGCTAATCCACCTTACACAAGATTTCATCATGATAAGGTGGTCCTTAGGACGAATCCCCACTTTATGCCCAAAGTGGTCTCGCCTTTTCATCTTAATCAAGAGGTATATCTACCTGTCTTTTTTCCAGCTCCTCATGCATCCAATGCAGAGAGGAACCTTCATACTCTGGATTGTAAAAGAGCTCTCGCTTTTTACCTTAATAGGACTCAGCCACATCGAAAGTCTTCTCAACTTTTTGTGGCCTTTGATCCTTCCCATTTGGGACTTCCAGTCTCCAAGCGTACACTTTCCAATTGGATTGCTCAGTGTATTTCTTTTGCTTACCAGAGCAAAAACATTTCTCTGGAAGGCCATGTCACTGCTCACAATGTGAGAGCCATGGCAACTTCTATGGCTCATCTGCACTCTGTTTCCATTGATCAGATCTGTCGAGCCGCTACCTGGGCCTCGGTTCATACCTTCAGAGCCCATTACTGTTTGGACAAGGACTCCCGCCGGGATGCCTTGTTTGGCCAGGCTGTCCTCAAGCACCTGTTCCATTCCTAAACAACTCCTGCCCACCTTCCCAGAATGGATGCCTGAGATCCATACGAAGATGGCGAACCTTTACAGGGGATCCCATGCATCTAAGCTAGGGAGTCCCCATATGTGAGGACTTATTCCTGCTTGTTCCTGGAGATAGCACAGTTACTTACCTGTAACAGGTGATCTCTGGGAACAGCAGGAATTAGTCCTCACAACCCACCCACCTCCCCTAGGAGTTGTATCTTTATCTATCTATCTTCCTGTCCTCTCTCTGTTGACTCAGCTATAAACTCGAAACTGAGGAGAGCTGTTCAGGAAGGCGGGAAGGCAGTGCGCATGTGCAGTGGGAGGTCCCAAAAGCTTCTATTCTAAGAAGCTGGGGAGCTTTCCCGCACGGGCTCCGTCGGTACCGACGTACCCATATGTGAGGACTAATTCCTGCTGTTCCCAGAGATCACCTGTTACAGGTAAGTAACTGTGCTTTATTGCTCAAAGAATACTGACCCCGTTTTGCCTTTTATGCTAAGTTATAGTCTGATTTGATTTAAATCAAAGTTATTTGCTGCTGCTAGGCTCTGACTTAGTATGAAATTTAAACTAGAAGCTCTCTGCTGGGTTCTAAATTTAACTAGAAAGCTCTCTTTAGTGTGTTAAATTTTAAAGTTAAACTGCTGCTACTAGGCCCTGACTAATTTAACAAATACACTGGGTTCACAGATTAATCAGCTTTAATTCAAAGAATTCCCTTCAGAAAAATTCCCTGTAGTATATACTCAATATTGCCGATCTCTCTCCAGAAGTTGTTGTTGTTAAGTGCCGTCGAGTCGGAGTCGACTCATGGCGACCCTCTGGATAGCTATCCTAAACTGTGTTCGGTCTTGAGTCGGGCGGCTCATTGTTGACAGACTGGTACCCATAGCTGCTGTTATTGTATCGATCCATCTCATTGCTGGCCTTCCTCTTTTGCGTTGACCTTCTATCTTGCCAAGCATGATGTCTTTCTGTAATGATCTCTGTCTTTGTATGGAGAGAGACATCTCTGCTCTTGAGAATCTTATCTAGGTCTTTCATAGCCATTCTGCAAAGAACAATGCGTCGTTTGATTTCTTGACTGCTTGTTTCTTTATTGATAGTTGATCCAAGTAGGTTAAAGTTGTTCACGATTTCAATTTCTTCTCCTTCAACAATGAACCTGTTGATTATGCCAGTTGTCATGATCTTTGTCTTCTTTACATTAAGGTGCAGGCCCATTTTGAGACTGTTCTTTGATTGTGAGAAGCAAATGTTTCAGATCATCTACACTTTCAGCCAGTAATGTGGTATCATCAGCATAGTGAAGGTTGTTGAGTCTTCCACCAATCTTCACACCTCTGTCTTCATACAATCCTGCTTCTCTGATGATTTGTTCTGCATATAAATTAAACAGGTAGGGGGAAAGTATGCATCCTTGTCTTACACCTTTGCTTATTTTAAACCATTCTGTTTCTCCTTCTTCCGTTCGAACTGTTGCTTCTTGATCATTGTACAGATTGTGCAAGAGTATGATCAGGTGTTCTGGTATACCCATGCTTCTTAATGTGGCCAAGAGTTTCTCATGGTTTACACAGTCAAAAGCCTTGCTTTCCTTAGCGTCCCTCTAGTCCAGTCCCGGAACCATAGAGTTGTCAACCTCCTCCAGCAGCCTTGGAGTCTGAAATACATCATCGCTTTGCTGGCACCAGTATAAGTAGGCAAGGACCGCCCCCTCTCACCAGTACTTTCAGTCTCCAAGCAGCTTGGAGGTTCTGAGCCCAGGGCTGGGCTCAGTGAGAACAAATAAGCAGTGCTTGGGTTTTTGAATTTAACTCCTTTTGATTTATTTCCCTGTTTGATTTGGTTACTTCGTTTTCTTTTATGTCAGATCTGCTGCTGCTGTTGTAAGGGTTCCTGTGTCTGTGGACCTTTATTTTTTGTTTCTAAAGGATCAGGGAGTTCTTCACCCTCCCTCTCTGCATTGCCCCAGCGTCTAAACGAGCACAGGGGAGACAGTGCTGATCCGTGGCCTCCCTGCTCCCGAACCCGCGTTGAAGGGGTGAGGAGCCGGTGGAAGGCGGGCAGTTGCAGCAGCAGCGATGCAGGGGCTGAAAAGTCTGAGAAGGTTGTGCCCAGATCAATCAGAGCTGAAGCCGTTAAAAAGGCTGTGCTCCAGTGCCCTGTTGGCTCCTTTCCCTCACTTCCCTCCCCCTCCCCTTCCCCTCCGGGATCGGTGGCGGTGGTAAGTACCCACACAGATCTGCTTTGGGGAGCTGGTTTACACTGGGAGGGGAGGCTTCGCGGCGGCTCCCGGGGTTGCAGGGTGCTCGGGGCCTTGCCGTGGGGGTGAGAGAGTGTGCTTTTTTTGAGCGTGAATGCTGGCAGTGGCCATTTTGAGGGCCACGTTTTCAACGGCAGGATTTATTTGTTTTGGTAGACAGCCTTGCTCCTGGGCTCACTTGGGGGAGCAGATAAGGAGCGTTTAGTGTGCAAATTCTAGTCTGATTTTGATTTTTGCCTTTAATTTACTTTAACTTTATTTTTGATTCAGTTGCCTTTGATTAATTGGCAACCGGGGATTAGTTCCTTTGGTTAGGAGCAAATATCCTTATTTACAGTGGTTTTAAATTTGAGCCGGCCTCTTTAAGTTTGTAGTAGCTCTTACCTTCCCTCCTCAATTATTTTTTGCTTGATGCAGGCCTTTGCTGGGGCGGATCTCTCTCCTTTGACTACGGGAGAAAGCTCCGGGACCCGTACATCCACACTGCAGTTGTGTGAGACGGAGCCTCTCCGTTGCTGCAGGATTTGATTTACACGGTGGAACCGGCTGAGCGATCCTTGCCACAGCTGCCAGGCGCATCAGCGCGGTTTGAGGATCGGAGCACTTTAAGGAGGTGGTAGGAGCAGGCAGTGTGGCTTTCGGCCCTGCAGGTAAGGCCTTCGGGCTCTGTTGGTCTACTGAGGCCTCCTTTTTTGGGGCCCTTTCTCTCTGGGTGTTTGGACCACATGGCAGGAGTTGCAGTGAGAGGCCTGTGTGAGGAAGACAACAAGCTGAATAGCTAGTTTTTTGGGCCTAGTGTTTCTTTCAGACCTCTTTATTTTTGAGTTTGTTCTTAGTTTATAGGACAGCAGTTGTGGCATTGATTCCACATGGTCTTTCCCTTCTAATCATGTCTCTGAGGAGCATCTGTTAAGTCACAGGATGTTAGGCACATTGCAAGTTTTAGGTTCCAGAGCAGGTATTTGTAAGGAGGGACAGGCTGGAAATGGGCCTTTGTGTATTCTATACTGACAGTTGCCCAAAAGCTCTGTCTTTCACAGGGACAGGTTTAGGAATCCTTAGGATATAAAGAAGTATATGGCAGTTACCTGTCAATCAAGGGGTGCCTGGGCTAAGGTCTATGGCCACCAGAGGGCAGCAGATGCACTCAATGGGGCCTGTCTCTGTCTGTGTATGCAGCAGTTGATTGCTTATCCTCTGTAATGCTGCAGCTCCTGTTTATATAACCAAGATTGCAGCTCTTAAATTTACTTTACTTTACTTTACTTTATTAAAACATTTGATAGACCGCCCAGGCCGAAGCGTCAGGGCGGTGTACAATCATAAAATGTGACAGCTGCTGAGAAAGGAAAAAGAAAAGAACGCCAAAAAAATAATAGAACAGCAAAGAAATAGTAGAGAATAAAGAGAGAGCAGAACAGTAAGACAGTAAAACTGATAAAACAAAATTGTAAAAGCAATAAAATAATAACTTAAAAATAAGACGAATTAAAAAGGCAGGGGAGGGGAGGAGGAAACACGAGCCAGATATAGGTGTAATAGGGGGCGAGACTAGGGGGACAAACACCATCAGTGGGGAGAACAGAAGGGAATAGGGGGGGGAGAAGAAATGGGAGACTAGGGGAGAAAAGCATCATCATTCTGTATGGTTTGTTGGTTTCTGTTGTCCTAACAGCCACAGCTGCTCATGACTCACATGTAGTATTCAGGGCCCCCATCCCTGGGGGTGGGGGCTGGTAAAATAAGAAATTGTGTTACTCCTTAGATTCACACAGGCAGCCACCTCTTTGCAAGGTGCCTGGATGTTTCCTAGCTTAAGGGGGGATCACTTATCGTGCCCTTCCCCGGCAGTTCTCATCTATTTCTAGAGCAGGATTTCAAAAGGAACAAGAAACTCTCTAGTGAAAGAGCCTTGTTCATTTTGAGCGACCACGGTCGATTTATTCGGGGGCTTTTGGTGCCCTGAACCCCACGAGCTGGAAGCTATTTGTTTACTTCCAGGGGTTCTGCTCTCTATTTCGCTCTTCAGCTCCCTGGCAGTCGTAGCAGGCTGGCAGGGGGTGAGCAACGCCTCCTGCAACGGTGAATCCCTCAGGATAAGGAGGGAAGGAAAGCGAGGTGCAGTGGGCCCTGGGAGCCTTTGCAAGGCTATAACAGCAGTTCGGGTAATTTTAGCTGATCTGCTTTGATTTCATTGGAGGTGGCCGGAGCTTGATTTTTGGAGTCCTATACATCCTTTCCTGGATGTGCCCAAAACTCTCGGGCTCCCAACTTCTGACTACATATTCCTCTCAAATGGTAGTAAGTGAACATGGCAGATAGAAAATCACTATTAGAACAGAGTGCATAGGATGGGTGCAATTTCCTGAAATGTGCAAAAAATAAAATAAAATACATAAATAAATTAACCCAGCTGCAGAGTATGGATTACACTTTTTCAGTAGGCCTTCACAGCCTCTAAGGCGTTAGTCGGTTGCTATGGCAGGGTAATATTTGAGGTTAGCTGTTGTGATATAGCGCTATGATCCGCTGTACACATATTCAAGTCAAAAGGAATTATGGTGGTAGCTCTCTTGGACAGTTCTAAAAGGTGCTTGGGTGAGTGCCTTGGCCAGGCCCCAGGTGTGGAATGCTCTGCCATACGCATTATGTTATGAGAGGGGTTTTATAGTTCTGTGGTTTCTTGAGGGAAAATATTCCCGTTTAGTTTGGCTTTGTCTGATTTATAAGGTTTGGTGGTAGATTTGTAATGTCTTCATTTTGGCTATATGTGGTTTCTTTTCCTTCTGTAAAAGGCGGCTCAGCGGAGAGAGGTCGCTGAATAGGACTCTGGCCTTTGCGGCTATTTTGGCTCCAGTACGGAGAGTATCTGCTAGTTTTCAGCGCCTGTCTTACTGGGGGCCAGAAGCGCACAGCCCGGCTAGTTCTCTCGCAGCACTAGCAGCAGCTCAGATTCTCCAGGACCAAGCAGGAAGTCAGTCCTCACATATGGGTGACGTCGGCGCCGACGGAGCCCTCGTGGAGCAATTTTCCCCAGCTTTCAAAGAAAGCCTTTGGGAATTGCAGCGCGCATGCGCGGTCCCCTTCCCGCCCAAAGGTGCCATCTTGGCCAGTCTTCTTTTTTCCGCGGAGCCCTACAGACGTTGTCTAACAGTCGCCGCTGGAAAAGTTGATTTTCTTTCTTATTTTAAGTATTTCTTCGGTTCAACGCCGGTCCTTTTTCCGTCCGGCCTCGCGACGCCGGTTGCGAGGCCTCCCCTTCTTTTTCGGTTTTTCTGTCCTTCGTGACAAATTCACGCTTTTTCTCTTTTCCCTGGCGGCCCGCTCGTTTGACCTCGCAGGGGCCCTTTTTCCCCCGATGGCCGCCAGTGGCTTTAAGAAGTGTGTTAAGTGTAAGAAACTGATGTCTCTTACCGACACACATGATTGCTGCCTCCGTTGCCTGGGCCCAGATCATGAAGAAATGATCTGTGGGGCCTGTGGCAAGATGTCCGCGAAATCCTTGCGGAGTCAGCAGCATCAGCGGGACAGAATCTTCTCTGACCCCAGCCGTACCCGGACCTCGTCAGAAGCTTCGGTGTCCAGGGAATCTGGCTCTGAACACCATCGGAGCTCCTCTGAGAGGGGGTCCCCTACTCGGGAACATCACCGGAAGAGCAAACCTGCGAGGGCGGCGTCGGTGGACGCTCCTGGCTCCTCGAGGGCCAGGTCGCATAGCCCTGACAGCCGTCCCGGGTCTTTGGAGCTGGAGCGGCCGTCCAAACAGCCTCGTCTGGAGATGGACTCCTCTGCTCACGTAAGTGCTGTTGTCTTCGTGGACTCGCCTCCGAGGGGTCCGACGTCGGGCCCGACGCCGTCGGGGCCCGAGTCGGGGGCTGCTGGGTCTCCTGAGTTCGGACTCAGGTTGACGGCCTTGGAGAGCAGCCTTGCTGCCTTCATGGACCAGCAGCGGGCATTGATCGCTGGCCTCGTTGGTGCTTCTGCCCTGACCGCCGGGTCGTCGACGTCTAAGTCGACCCCGGAGACCGAGCCGATCCTCGAGTCCATGCGGGCTCGAGTCGATCCTCGGTCGCGGTCGCCTTCGGCCTCCCGTTCGGGGCCGAGGTCGTCGACGCCGACCCCCTCGGCGTCGGGGCGGATGGCGTCTGTACCCACCCGGCCGGAGCCGCTCGACGACTCCTCCGAGGAGTCCGCCTGGGAATCCGAGGTGGATGAGACGCCTGATTCTTTTCGGACTCGGTGTGTCCCTTCGGATTCCCCCGAGTCCGAACCTCTGAGACAGTCCCCTCCGGAGGATGCCCGGTTCTCGGACTTCGTGAGGGATATGGCCAAGGCCTTGGCCTTCCCTGCAGATCCCGAGGAGGAGCCTCGAGCCGAAGAGCTCGATGCCCTCCAGTATGACTCTCCTGCAAAGGAGCATTTTACTGTACCGGTTCCTCCGATGCTGGAACGACTTCTCTTACGCATGTGGGAGAGTCCGGCGTCGTCGCCGGTGTTGAGCAAGCGGGTCGATGCCATCTATCGAGTCCGCAAGAGCCCTGGCTTCCAAAAAGCACAGCTGCCGCACCATTCCATGGTGGTGGAATCGGCCATGCATCGGCTCAAGAGCCAGAAGATGCACTCCTCGGTGCCTCCCGGCAGGGAAGCCCGCAGCCTGGATGGCATTGGTAAGAAGTGTTCCCAGGGCTCTATGCTTGCTTGTCGGGTCCAGACCTACCAGCTCTATATGGGCATGTATCTCCGAGACCTGGCTAAAGAACTAGCCGGATTCTCTGCTGGTCTCTCCGAGGAACCTTTGCGGAGGTTCCTGGCCTTGTCCACCGGTATTCGGGAGTGCTCCAAGTTTATCTCTCGAGCAGCCTATGATGGCTTTGAGGCATCGGCTCGGGTAGCCGCAGCCGGCATCGGGGCCCGCCGACAGGCTTGGCTTCAGTCATCCGACCTCGAGCCCTGGGTGCAGGACAAGTTGGTCTATGTCCCCTGCAGAGGTGAAAACCTCTTTGGCAAACCGATGGACGAGAAGGCTGCACAGCTCGAGACAGAGACTCTCACCAGGACTCGGCTCTCCAGGAAAACCTCTGCCCCTTCCCAGAAGAAGAAGGGCTCGGGGAAAAAGCCCTTTTACCCGAGAAAGGCGGCTGCCTATAAACACTACCCTCATTATCAGGCCTCAGCAGCTCCCCAACAGGGTCAGCAGGCCAAGGGACGGGGTACCTGGTCCCGTAGGCAGCAAGCCCCCAAGCCTGCGCCACCGGCCCCTGTTCCGCAGGGTGGGGGTTTTTGACTCTTTCAGCATAGCCTCTCCCCCTCCGCTGGTGCCTCTCAGCACGGGAGGCCGGCTGGTCCACTTTGCCCACAGGTGGTCCAACATCACGTCCGATACCTGGGTGCTTCACATAGTCCGAGAGGGCTATCTTCTACACTTCCACCAGGTACCTTCCCCCTACTTTCCAGGGGAGCCTCTGCGACCCCCTCTCCACCGGGACTTACTCCTTCAGGAGTTGGCAAGTCTTCGGGAACAGGCGGTGGAACCAGTGCCCCACCACCTGAGAGGTCAAGGCTTTTATTCCAGGTACTTCCTGGTACCAAAGCGAACTGGGGGCCTCAGACCCATCCTGGACTCGCGGAACCTCAACAAGTTCCTGGAAAGGGAAAAGTTCAAGATGCTTACCCTTGGAATCCTGCTGCCCTACCTCCGGCAGGGAGATTGGCTATGCTCCTTGGATCTAAAGGATGCCTACACTCACATCCTCATCCACCCCAGCCACCGACAATACCTCAGGTTTGTGGTGGCAGGCAATCATTACCAGTACAGAGTATTGCCCTTTGGCCTATCCTCCGCACCACGAGTCTTCACAAAATGTCTCGCAGTGGTAGCGGCTTATCTCCGGCTTCAAGGCCTCTTTGTCTTCCCTTACCTAGACGACTGGCTCATCAGAGCACCGTCCTCCACAGAGGCCACTCACGCCACGCAACGTACTGTGACTCTACTCCAGTACTTGGGCTTTGTCATAAACTTCGAAAAGTCCACTTTGCTCCCCTCTCAGGATCTCGAGTTCATCGGCGCCAGGTTAAACACGCTTCAAGCGCGTGCCTTTCTGCCGCTCGACAGGGCACAACGGCTCATGGCCCTCGCCAGCCGCTTTCGCAGCCATTCCCGGGTCTCGGACAGGCGCTTTCTGCAACTGCTCGGCCATATGGCTTCCACGGTCCATGTGACCCCCAATGCCCGCCTGAATATGCGGCCTGCTCAATGGTGCCTCCGCTCACAATGGCGTCAGGCCTCGGGGAGACTAGCGGACTCAGTACGAATCTCCGGCCCGCTGGTCTCTTCTCTACGGTGGTGGCTTCATCTGCCCAACCTAGTGCTCGGAATGCCTTTTCAGTCTCCCCTGCCGGTTCAGGTACTGACGACCGACGCTTCTCTCCTGGGTTGGGGAGCACATTGCCAAGGGGCATGTACTCAAGGCCTCTGGACCCCGTGGGAATCTGCCCAGCAGATCAACTTCCTGGAGCTCAGAGCGATCCGCCTGGCTCTCTGGGCTTTCTCCCACCTTACCACTCGCCAGTCCGTCCTCGTCCAGACGGACAATCAAGTGGCCATGTTCTACGTGAACAAACAGGGGGGCACGGGCTCCTTCCTTCTCTGTCGGGAAGCGCAAAAGCTCTGCGCTTGGGCCGTCAGCCGAGGGATCCTCCTCAAAGCTGTCTACCTCCCAGGTCAAGAAAATTACCTGGCAGACAAACTGAGCAGAATCCTCCAACCACACGAGTGGCGATTGGACCCGTTGGTGGTTCAAAGGATCTTTCTCCAGTGGGGCCTCCCCACGCTGGATCTATTTGCCAGTCCTCTGAACAGGCAACTTCCTCGGTTCTGCTCTCGGGAACCGCACCCCCTCCGAGTAGCGGCGGATGCTTTCCTGCTCTCATGGTCCACGGGCCTTCTGTATGCCTTTCCTCCCATGCCGCTGGTGTCTCAAACACTTTTCAAGGTTCTCCAGGACAAGGCTTCGATGATCCTGATAGCGCCCCGGTGGCCCAGGCAACCGTGGTTCCCGCTTCTTATGCAACTGGCGGTGGATACTCCGTTGCCTCTGGGGTTCCAACCAGATCTCCTGACCCAGGATCAGGGGTCTCTCCTACACCCCAACCTCAGATCTCTTCATCTGATGGCCTGGCTGCTGAAAGGGTAGTCCTTGCTCCCCTCCTGCTGCCTCCGGAGGTGGAAGAGGTCGTGCTGGCTTCCAGGCGACCCTTTACCCGGAAATCCTACGCCCTTAAATGGCGTCGCTTCTCCACCTGGTGTACTCAACAGTCTCAAGACCCCTTCTCCTGCTCGGTGTCGGTGGTCTTGCAGTACTTGCTTTCCTTCTCCAATCTTGGACTGAAGTCCAACTCGGTCAAGGTTCACCTCAGTGCTATTTCGGCACATCATGTGCCGGTGGAAGGAAGGCCTATTTCCGGCCACCCTCTTGTGGCACGGTTCTCCCGAGGTCTCCTTCTCCTTAAACCACCTTTGCGCCCCCCAGCCCCCAACTGGGACCTGAACGTGGTTTTGCAACGGCTTACCTGTCCTCCTTTTGAACCCATGGCTACCTGTCCTCTCCGTTTTCTTTCTTGGAAAACCTTATTCCTGGTAGCCCTCACCTCCGCTAGACGTGTTAGTGAACTGCAGGCCCTAGTGTCTGATCCCCCTTACACTAGGTTCTACAAGAACAGGGTGGTCCTGCGGACTCACCCTAAGTTTCTTCCAAAAGTGGTCTCCCCTTTTCACATCAATCAGGAGGTGGTGCTTCCGACCTTCTTTCCCAGGCCACACTCCAGCCGAGCTGAGATGGTCTTGCATACCCTGGACTGTAGAAGGGCGCTGAACTTCTACCTTGATCGTACGCGGGAGCACCGTAAGACTGTCCAGCTCTTCCTGTCTTACGACCCTAATAAATTAGGGCTCCCTGTCTCCAAGCGTACTCTGTCCATCTGGGTAGCTGACTGTATCGCTTGGACTTATGGGGCGGCAGGCCTCTCGTTGGAGAGTCGAGTCACGGCTCATCGGGTTCGGGCGAAGGCTGCGTCAGTGGCTTACCTCCGCTCTGTTCCATTGGCAGACATCTGCCGGGCCGCTACTTGGTCTTCGAGCCAGACGTTTGCAACCCATTACTGCCTCGAGAGGGAGTCCCGCAGGGACAGTGCTTTCGGACAGGCAGTCCTCCGTAATCTCTTCGAGGTTTAAGCAACTCCTACCCTCCATCCCGGATGTTGGGCTACCGGTTGGAGATTAGTCAGAGAAGATTCCTTCCTTCTGTGCTGCTGAGCTAGAGGGAGCTCATTTTTGTGCTTGGGGTCTCCGGTAGCCTTGAGCTTGGGAGTCCCATATGTGAGGACTGACTTCCTGCTTGGTCCTGGAGAAAGCGTAGTTACTCACCTGTAACAGATGTTCTCCAGGAGCAGCAGGAATCAGTCCTCACAACTCTCCCTTCTCCCCGTGGAGTTGCAGTCATATGATTTAGTTTTTGCAAATTTTTTTGGCGTCTTTTCGCTATGTCATCAGACTGGCCAAGATGGCACCTTTGGGCGGGAAGGGGACTGCGCATGCGCTCTGCAATTCCCAAAGGCTTTCTTTGAAAGCTGGGGAAAATTGCTCCGCGAGGGCTCCGTCGGCGCCAACGTCACCCATATGTGAGGACTGATTCCTGCTGCTCCTGGAGAACACCTGTTACAGGTGAGTAACTACGCTTTCTGGAAGGCATACATCATATGCTGTGTTTGCGGGATGGCTTGCACGCTGCTTGGCGTCAGCCTGGGAGCTCCATCGGCTCGTATTAGCTTCCTTTGTCCAATCCTTCTGCAGAGCTCCGCAAAAGTTTCAGGCGGTCGCAGGAACGCTCCAGCGGCTGCTTCAACTTAAAGCGGAGGTGCCTGTGCTGGCAACCCAATACGGTTGATACTCCCTCTACTTTGTGGTTCCAAAGAAGGAAGGCTCGTTTCGCCCGATTCTGAATTTTCAAAGGGTGAATCGGTGTCTGCCCAAAGAATTCTCCCGGAGCATTCCTTCAATCCCGAAAGAAACCGTAGTGACACACATGATAAGTTTGGTCAGCTACTGGCAGGACACAATGCACGCTTGCATGCCTTTTTGCTTCATGGGTCTAGAAGTTTAGTCTTTACCAGGTGGTATAATGGGAACTTCGCTGCGGGTTCTCGGCTTCTTCTTTGCTGACTCAATTGCCACTGTGGAATGGGAAAGCTATCTTTTCTAACACCAGGGGCTAGTTGACCTTAAAAAAAAAAAAAGAATGTCCAGCTTGGTGCAGGCAGACGGAATGGGGCGTTCCTCTAGCGGGAAGGCTGTGGATTTCTATGCTTGTCATAGGGAGTTCTTTCTGCTGCATTGTGTTGGCTCGGAAATAGCTTCTCCACATCGGCTGAAGGAATTTTTGGTTAAGAGATGTCTTTGTACAAAAAAAAAAAAAAAAAAACCACAGCGTATTCAGCTGTCCTGAATTGGCCTGTTCTTGATTGACATTTTGAGACTAGGCAGGCGCAGGCCTCGGTACTACGTTTGTGGGTGCACACCTTGCACTTCCAGGAGGTGTGGACTCGCTGTCTGGAAGAGAGCCCTAGCGATCTTCTTTAGCGCACGATAGGAGAGTAGGTGGTTCACTGAATCGATCGTTGGGGGCACTGCTCGGTCCTTGCAGGCTCCCATTGGGGGAGTCTGGGGAGACGAGAGCATGCTTCCGGTGGTCGCAGTATTTACGGCAGTCTACTCGCCTGGAACAGGAAAGGATCAGGGAGTTGAAGTGACTAGAGTCTGATTTGCCTTATGTGGCAAAGGTGCATTATGGTGTGATTCGAGTGCTGGCGGAAGTGCAGGGTCAGTCTCTCGGAGCCCACGTGGATGTCCGGCGGTTTTTGAGGGCGGTGTTGCTCATGCGGCCGCCTCGGCGCTGTGCTGTTCTTCCGTGGGATTTGTATTTGGTGTTGGAAGCCTTGCTGGCTCCTCCGTTTGGGCCGTTGTCCACTGCTTCGCTAAAAGATCTCACATTGAAGATGGTTTTCTTGGTGGCGATTTGTTCGGCTAGGAGGATCTCGGAGCTACAGGCCTTGTCTTGTAGGGAGCCCTATCTCTCTTTTACCGACCACAAGGTGGTTCTCCGTACCGTTCCGGCGTTCTTACGCACGGTGTCTGCTTTTCATGTTAACCAAGTGGTCTCTCTTCCGGTGTTCTCCGATCGAGATGGGGTCGGATCTGGGGGTCAGTTGCGGCTGTTGGACGCCCGCAGGGTTCTCAAGAAGTATCTCTCCCGGACGGCATCCGTTAGGCGGTCGGATCGACTTTCTGTGGCGTTCGGGGGACCGCGTAAGGGAGAAGCGGCCTCAAAGTCGTCTATTTCCCGCTGGTTGAAGGAAGCTATTGCATCGGCCTACATCTTGAAAGGCAAGGTGGTTCCGCAGGGTCTTCGGGCTCATTCCACTTGGGCGCAGGCGGCGTCTTGGGCAGAGTTCAGTCTGGTCCCAGTGCGTGACATCTGTAGGGCGGCGACTTGGTCATCCTTGCATTCCTTTGCCAAGCAATACCGCTTGGATGTTTTGTCCGCAGAGGATGGGCGTTTCGGCTCAGCGGTGCTTCAGGCTGGGCATGCTTGTCCCTCCCGTTGATATTCACTGCTCTGTTACATCCTCTATGGTTCCGGGACTGGACAAGAGAGACGCTAAGGAAGGGTAAATTAGACTTACCTGCTAATTGTTGTTCCTTGCGGAACTCTAGTCCAGTCCCGGATCCCTCCCTTGGTTTGAAGAGTTGCCAGCCTGATTGTTTCGGCTCCCGCGGGTGCTCTGCGTTGTCTTTGCTCCCGGGTGGCGCGGGATGAAGCCATTGGAGGACCCTCTTGCGTATCGCTCTTGCCTGTCCATCCTCTTAGGAGGTGGTGTGGTACGGCGCTTCTGTGTTGTCAGACGATATTCTTATTCAGACACAGTCGATGAATGCACTTAATTTGTTAAAAAAGAAAATAAATAAATAATTAAAAATAAAAACTAAACTAATAATAGTTACTTGAAGTGGAACATGAAATATTCTGTTCCATATATATATATTGCTATGTTGAATGTATTCTGGTTAATTCTCCTTATTTGTTCTGCTTAGTGTGCTTTGTCAATAGGTACTGGTGAGAGGGGGCGGTCCTTGCCTACTTATACTGGTGCCAGCAAAGCGATGATGTATTTCAGTCTCCAAGGCTGCTGGAGGAGGTTGACAACTCTATGGTTCCGGGACTGGACTAGAGTTCCGCAAGGAACAGCAATTAGCAGGTAAGTCTAATTTACCCATAGTCGATAAAGCACAAATAGATATCCTTTTGGTATTCTTTAGTCTTTTCAAGGATCCATCTCACATCCGCAATGATGTCTCTCGTTCCTCGCCCTTTCCTGAACCCTGCTTGCACTTCAGGGAGTTCTTGTTCCAGGTATGGTTGAATAATCTTCAGTAGAATCTTGCTGGCATGTGGGATCAGAGCGATTGTGCGATAATTTCCACAGTCGGTTGGATCACCTTTCTTTAGTATTGGTATAAACAGATCTTTTCCAGTCAGTTGGCCATGATGTTGTCTTCCATATTTCTTGGCAGAGCCTTGTAAGTGCGGTAGCAGCTGCATCAGATTGCTGTAATACTTCTATGGGAATGCTATCAATGCCTGGTGCTTTGTTCTTTGATAAGGCTTTCAATGCTGCTTCAACTTCTTCTTTCATCACCAATGGTTCCCGATCTTAAGGTACAGGTTGAAACGGCTGTTGGTCCACTTGATCTTTATCATATAAAAACTCTGTATATTCCTTCCACCTTTTCTTGATCTTCTCAGTATCATTCAACATAGAACCTTGAGCATCTTGTAACATTCCATTTCGAGGCTGGAACTTTTTCTTTAACTCTCGTAGCTTTAGGAAAGCCGATCTTGTTCTTCCTCTAATAGTTTCTGCTTCTATTTCCTTGCATGCGTCGTTGTAGTACTTTTCCTTGTCCTGTCTTGCTGCACGTTGGAAATCTCTGAGTTCTCTTATTGTCTTTCTTTCTCCTCTGGCTTTAGCTTCTCTGCGTTTCTGGGCAATTTTCAGAGTTTCTTCCGTCATCCATTTTGGCCGTTTTTGCTTTTTCACCTTTTGTAGAGACTTCTCGCTTTCTTCCAACACAACCTTCTTGATGTCATTCCATAACTCTTCTGGAGCTCTGTCATTTGTATCTAAAGCAGCAAATCGATTTTGCAGGCAGTCTTTAAATTCCAGTGGTATATTCTTAAGGTCATATTTTGCTGCATTCATGAGTGTTTTGCTCTTTTTCAACTTTAGCTTGAGTTTGCATACTAGTAGTTGATGATCTGTACCACAGTCAGCTCCAGGTTTTGTCTTTGTTGATGTTATAGAACTTTTCCATCGTTGACTTCCACAGATGTAGTCAATTTGATTTTTATACAATCCATTGGGTGACGTCCATGTGTACAGTCGCCACTTGTGTTGATGGAAGAAGGTGTTTGAGATGAATAGATCGTTGGTCTTGCAGAATTCTATCAGTCTTTCTCCAGCTTCATTTCTGTTGCCAAGTCCATATTTTCCAACTACTTTGCCTTCTTCTTTGTTGCCAACTTTTGCGTTCCAGTCACCCATGGCTATCAGGATATCCTGTTTGCATGTTCTGTCAATTTCAGCTTGAACTTGTTCATAGAACTCTTCAATTTCATTCTCTTCTGCAGCTGTTGTTGGGGCATATAATTGAATTATAGTTGTGTTGATAGGCATTCCTCGTAGACGAATAGAGATTAAGCGTTCGATGACTGCATTGTATTTCATTACAGTTCTTGCAAGTTTTTTCTTTATTATAAATGCAACACCATTTCTTCTTTGTCTTTCATTTCCAGCATAGTAGACCATGTGATCATCTGATGCAAAGTGCCCGATGCCAGTCCATTTCAGTTCGCTGACACCCAACAGATCAAGTTGTACACGTTCCATTTCATTCTTGACCACCTCCAACTTCCCTTGGTTCATGCTTCTTATGTTCCATGTTCCAATGCGTAAGACATCTTTACAGCTTCTGACTCTCATTTCATGCGCAGCTACATCAGCAGTCAGACGTCCCGAGGGCTTTGATCCAACCACATCATAAATGCTGGCTTTACTCTGAAAAGTCTTCAGCTCTTCCCCAGTAGCTAGTTGAGTGTCTTCCGACCTGGGGATCTCATCTTCCAGCACCATAGCACAATTTGTTTTGTTGTAACTATCCATTGGGTTTTCATGGCAAGATACAGAAGTAGATTGCCGGGCCTTTCTTCCGCGCAGTTTGTTTGGTGGTGTTGCCGTTGTCACAGAAATGTGATCCTCCGCCGTCAACACTATCCCATTCTGCTGCTGCTCAGATGTGTGGTTTGTCTTGGTCTGGCACCTCAGCTGAGACCTGTCCATCTTGGGAGACCCTGCCAGTAGTTAAACTACCAATAGTTTAGCTCTCATCATCACTGATGCTGCACACAAGCCCTCACAGCACGACAAGCTGCAAACCAAGTGAGGTTTGCAGCTTGTCATGCTGTGAGGGCTTGTGTACATCAGTGATGATGAGAGCTAAACTATCGTGCTCCAGAAGTAGCAGTTCCCTTTTGTCGTCCTTCAAGACTTTGTGTTGACCATTCATATCAGTTAATTGAAAATGTTCCTTGCCCTTCAGCATTGTTTCTATTTATCCATTTACAGTGCTGACAACATTTCTGAACCCCCAGGGTAGTCTGCATTTAGCGCAATATATACTAATTACCAAAATTGTGGATACACCAGCAATTCATTCCCTTCATGCATATTTTGAGGTGTCTTACTTGCTTCCCTGGCCTATTCTAGTTGATGTCAAGTCTATGATTGATATATTGTTTTTTTGAATCAGTGGAGACCTAAATAGCGTACTTTTACTCTGAAAATTAGATTTTTTTATGTTAAGACTAGAGGTGAGCATAATTTTGTGTATTTCCCTTAATTACACCACTTGTTCATGCAGTTTTACTCTGCTATAACATTAATATTTGTGTGTTCCTTTTGAATGTTTATCAACGTTTGTAAGCATGTTTACTTATTCAAAGTGGTTTTTTTTTAAATGTTTTTTTATACTTAAGTAAAATGTAATTATGTGATATAGATTTCACTTAATATTTGCTATCTACTGTCAATTTATTATGGTCTTTCTTTTAAGCAAATACTAAGAATGAAAACTACCAAGAGACAAGACTGGTCATCCAAAAAGAGGGTTTCTGTAGTAACATTGAGGGTGGAAGGCTACAGCTTTAGAGAAATAACAAAGAAACTTGTCAGCAGAGTAATAGCCTCCGGTGTTTAGAAACTGTTCAACTACTTTAAGATGACTAGAACAATTGCAAACAAACAGGGAAAGGGCAGAAAAAAGGCAACACCAGCTACAACTATCAGGAGACTAGCAAGATTGGATCCGAGGAACAGAAGAATTACTGTGAATGATATAAACAACATTTTGTCTGATACCGGAGTGTCAGTATGAGAACTGTTCATCATAGACTAGTTGAGGCTGGTCTGAAAGCCAGAAGACCAAGGAAAAAGCCATTCCTGAATCCAGTTCAAAGAAGGAAAAGGCTTGACTGGGCCAAAGAACACTTGAGTTGATCAATTGAAGAATGGAAAAGAGGTTTTTGGAGCTATGAGACAAAGATTTTAATTTTTGGGAGTGAATAGTATTCAATATGTTCGAAGAAGACCCAGGGAAGACCTTATCCCAGAATGCCTCAACACCACTGTTAAGAATCCCCTGAGGGTCATTATATGGGATGCATGATATAGGCAGGGTTCATGTTTTGAGTGGCATCATCAATGCAAAAACAATACAGTGCAGACATCCTCAAACCCAAAATGCTGCCTTCGACTTCTGTCATATTTAGGTCTGATGGGGACTTTGAATGTCAACATGATGGAGCACCATGTCACACAACAACCATTTGGAAGAAGTGGTTTGCTGACAATGTGGAATTGTTGTGGCCTGGAAACAGTCCTGACCTCAATCTGATTAAAAACCTTTGGTCCAGACTGAAGACGGCTGTGGCATTAAGGTGACCAGGCAATAAACTGGAACGGATTGAGTGCATTATCAGTTCTTGGTTCCATATAATCAAAAAGGAGGACCTTGAGAAACTTGAATCAATGCCCAGGAGATGCCAAGCTATCATTGATGCCAAAGGATTTACAGCACGTTGTCTTTAATGATGTAAAATGGTTCTGATTTATTAAAACCCCATAGCAATATACTTCTGACACTGTATCTTCAGGTTTTTTTGGACAGAATAAGACTATATTGAAATAACAAATTCATCAAATGGTTTCTGAACCAATATTGTGAACTTTCCTTCCTAAAGCGCACAAAATATTTGAACAATTGAGCACATATTGCTAGAAATGAACTAAATGTCAAGTTGTATCCATAATTTTGGTCGCTACTGTATATATACAATACATGTTTCTTTATCCTGCTAAACCGGTCCAGGTGAGTTGGTTATGCTGTCCAGCTAGCAAGTGGAGGCAGAATTGAGCAACTTTGTGATGTCATCACTTGTTTTCTCCAGGAACAAGCAGGGAGTCAGTTCTCACATATATGAATGATGTCTGTGCCGACGAAACACACATGGAGCATTTCCCCAGCTTTCAAAGAAATGATTTCCCTTTTTACTTTTTACTTTTCAAAGAAATGATTTCCCTGTTTACTTCCATGTTAATTTTCCTGTTACTTGTAATAGGTCTGTTATATCTGACCAACTGTTGTATTGTTTCAATGTAAACCGTACTGATGACAAATAGCGCAGTATATAAGAAAATTAAATAAATAAATAAATAAATGCTACCACATATGCATGGTCCCCTTCCTACCCAAGGGTGGCATCTTGCTCAGTCTCCTCTTTCTGTGGAGCCCAACAGACATCTGTCCTGTTTTCCTGTAAAAAAAAAAAATATATCCTTGCTGTATCCTGAAAAGCTTTTCCTGGTTTGTGTACCGGTTCCACTTCCCACCTTGAGCTGGCACTGGACCTGGTGCTGTTCTCAGCCTTTTCCCCTTTTTTTGATCGAGGCTTGCCTTGACTGGAGTTCGCACCTTTTTCACTTGGGGAATCGTTGACCCCGGCCAGGTGTTTCCCACCATGTCTCCTGGTGGGTTCAAAAAATATGACTGCTGCAGTCAAACCTTGTCAGTAACAGACACCCATGACTTCTGCCTATGCTTCTAGGACCCCGGACCATGACAGCACCTCCTGTGCCAGGCCATGACGCCTCAGACCAATAAAGAGGTCTGAGTTGCAGTAGAAACTGTTCCCAATGTCTGACTTGGCACTGGCTTCCCTGATGCTGCTCCAAGCCCAGCACTTCCCTTGAGGCCTGAGCGTCCTTGGAGTCCCACAGCTGCGGCTCCTCCAAGAAGACCCTGGACCCTGAGAGAGAGAAGAAAACAGTCCTCTAAGTTCGTCGAGGTTCCACCGGAAAAACCCAGTAAAATCCCTTTGGAAGGATTTGGGGCGACTCCGAGAAGCGCCTTACCAAGGTCCTCACCAAGGTCCTCAAAAAGGGGACGACTTAGCTAGTGGAGACCATGCGAGGTTCCTCGAGACCATGAGTTCTGGCGCAAGCCCGATATCCTTGATGCCTGTGCCGAAAGCTGTGGAGCCTTTTGCCTTGGAAACCAGAATGGTGGCCCTGGAGCAGAACATCATTGCAGTCCTGGCCCTGCAGCAGGCAATGGTTGCTTGTTTGTCCACATCATCTGCCCTGACGACTGGCCCCCAGATTACAGTGGAGTCCCAGGTCCTTGAACTGAGCTCCAAGCGCCACCGGCCTCGGTAAGCTCTCAGCACCAGTTGATGTCCCGGTCCCATTCCTTGGGAATCCGGTCCTCGCCGGCCAGTTTCTGTGACTCGGACCCCAGGTCCTCTGAAGGCCTCCAGCCCCTCAGCACTGGCCTCGAGGCAAGGAGTCTCACTACCTTGGAATAGTCATCACCCCTTGACTCCAAGTGGGAGACAGACGACAAGGCATCCCTGGAAACCACACGACAGACACATCCCCCTCAGACCTTTCTCCCCCGGCACTGCCATATTCCAGAGGATGTGACCTCTGTCTTGAAAGACTGGTAAGGGGGACTGTTGCTTCTGGAGGGAGATCTGCAGCTGTGAGTATTTACTTCTGGTAATTTTCTAAAAGGAATTCTTTGTATTAAAGCTAATTAATCTGTGATCCACTATTTTGTTAAATCAGTCAGGGCCTAGTAGCAGCAGTTTAAGTTTACATTTAAAACACAGAGGAGAACTCTCTGGTTACATTTCATACCCAGCAGAGAGCTTGTACTTTAAATTTAATAGTCACTCAGGGCCTAGCATCAGCAAAGTTCTCTTAGCTTAAATTTACAACACAGAAAAGAGCTTTCTGGTTAAATTTAGAACCCAGCAGAGAGCTTGTACTTTAAATTTCATAAGAAGTTAGACCCTAGCAGCAGCTAAGAGCTATAATTTAAATCAAATCAGAATATAGCTTACCTCAGCAGCACAAGACAGGGTACTGTGTAGCAGCCCTCTTTTAATAAGTGTTAATTTCCTCCCACCCTCCCCACACCCACCCACCCCTGGGATAATCGTAGCTTTATAGGTACTTACACATCTTAAGACAAGAGGTGCTCTCATGTGAAGCTCATTACCCAAATCAGTCATACACTAAGGACCTGAGATTAGTTAAGCTTCAGGTGAACAAGGTATATTACACGTATTAGGTTCAGTTTTATTAGTATAAATATCCATAGCAACCCTTAGTAAGTAAAGAACTTAGATCTAAACACAAACTTAAAACTAAGATGCAGACAGCAGTCCAGCAGCGGGATGGGGGCTTTCCAGTCTTTTGCATTGAGTGTCACATGTATGATTTTCTCCCAGTTGGTGAGAGGTCTTTTGTGTGCACTAGGTGCAAGGAGCTCTTTGCTCTCAGGGAACGAGTCCGTTCTCTAGAGGCTAAAGTAGCAGACTTGGAAAGCATAAGACAGACAGAGAGGTACATAGACGAGACCTACAGGGATATAGTCCTGAAGTCCCACCTCCAGTCTGGCAGCATCCCTGTTGCCATGGAGGAGAGAGGTCACGCGACAGGAGAGCATCACCCTGGTGTGGCAGGAAGTGATCCTGTAACTAGGACCTGTCCTCCAGGTGATGTAAAACCCTCTCGCGCCGAGGAAGTTTCTCCAGGGCCATGTGCCCATGAGGAAAGGGTTAGGACAGCCGTTATAGTTGGTGATTCGATCATTAAGCATGTAGATAGCTGGGTGGCTGGTGGACGTGAGGATCGCCTGGTAACATGCCTGCCTGGTGCGAAGGTAGCGGACCTCACGCGCCACCTAGATAAGGCCTTAGATAGTGCTGGGGAGGAGTCTGCTGTCTTGGTACATGTTGGTACCAATGACATAGGAAAATGTGGTAGGGAGGTTCTGGAGGCTAAATTTAGGCTTTTAGGTAGGAAGTTGAAATCCAGAACTTCCAGGGTAGCATTCTCCGAAATGCTTCCTGTTCCACGCGCAGGACCCAAAAGGCAGACAGAGCTCCGGAGTCTCAATGCGTGGATGAGACAATGGTGCAGAGATGAGGGGTTTGGATTTGTTAGGAACTGGGGAACATTCTGGGGAAAGGAGGGGCTCTTCCGAAGGGATGGGCTTCACCTTAACCGGGATGGAACCAGGCTGCTGGCATTAACCTTTAAAAAGAAGAGAGAGCAGCTTTTAAACTAGATATTAGGGGAAAGCCGACAGTCGCCCAAGAGCAGATGGTTCGGAAGAATGTATCTCTGAAGGATGCTACCAAAAGCAGAGAGGTTCCACAAAAGAGTAAAGTAGCCCAAATGCCCTCAAGTATGGAGCAGACAGAGCTTAAAGATCCCAAATTACTCATGTCTAACAGACAAATTAATATGGATAAAATACATTCTCTAAAATTCTTGTATGCAAATGCTAGAAGTCTAAAAAATAAGATGGGAGAGTTAGAATATATAGCACTAAATGAAAGGTTAGATATGATTGGAATATAAGAGACATGGTGGAAGGACGACAACCAGTGCAACACTGTGATACCTGGGTACAAACTATATCGTAATGATAGAGCTGATCAAATTGGTGGAGGGGTTGCTCTCTATGTTAGAGAGGGCATTGAGTCAGAAAGGATTAAAGTTTTGCAGGAAACAAAATTTGCTGTAGAATCTATATGGATTGAAATTCCATGTAAAAGGGGGAAGGCAATGGCAGTGGGGGTGTACTATCGAGCGCCTGGCCAGAATGACCAAATGGATGATGAAATGCTCAAAGAAATCAAGGAAGCTAACAAAAGTTACAGCACAGTAATGGTGATTTCAACTACCCCGGTATCGACTGGGTCAGTGTCACGTCAGGACATGCTAGGCAGATAAAGTTCCTAGATGAAATAAATGACTGCTTCTTGGAGCAGCTGGTTCATGAACCGACCAGAGGGGAAGCAATATTAGACCTAATCCTTAGTGGAACACCAGATCTAGTGCAAGAAATAAGGTTGTTGGGGCCACTTGGCAATAGTGATCATAGCATGATCGCCTTTGATTTAATTAGTGGAGGAGGGATAGTAAGGAAATCCACAGTACTACCTTTTAACTTTCGAAAGGGAGACTATGATAAAATGAGGAAAACAATCAAGAAAAAACTAAAAGGAGCAGTTGCAAAGGTTAAAGGCGTACATCAGGCTTGGCTGTTGAAAAATACTATCTTGGAAGCCCAGACCAGCTGTATTCCACGCTTTAAGAAAAGTGGAAAGAAGTCCAAAAAACTGCCAGCATGTTTTAAAGTTGAGGTCAGAGAAGCTGTTGCCAAAAAAGCATCTTTCAGGACATGGAAAAAAGAGCCAAATGACGAAACCTGGAAACAGCACAAGCACTGGCAAGTCAAATGCAAGGCATTGATAAGGCAGGCAAAGGGAGAATTTGAGAAGAAGCATGCTGCAGAAGCAAAAACGCGAAGTAAAGACCTTTTCAAGTACATTCGTATCAAAAAACCTGTGAGAGAGTCAGTTGGTCCATTAGATGATAAAGGGGTTAAAGGAGCACTAAGAGGCGACAAGGTGATAGCGGAGAGACTGAACGAATTCTTTGCTTCAGTCTTTACTGAGGAAGATGTAGGGATGTTACCCATGACTGAAGTGGTATTTAAAGGTGCAGAAGAATTGAAGGAAATATCGATACATCGAGAAGATGTATTACAACTATTAGATAAGCTGAAGAGTAGCAAATCACCTGGGCCGGATGGTATACATCCAAGGGTATTGAAAGAACTGAAATATGAGATTGCAGACCTGCTATTAGTAATCTGTGAACTATCATTAAAATCATCTCTAATACCTGAAGATTGGAGGATCGCCAATGTAACACCAATTTTTAAAAAGGGTTCCAGGGGTGATCCGGGAAACTACAGACCGGTGAGCCTGACGTCAATACCGGGAAAAATGATAGAAACCATCATAAAGAATAAAATTACTCAGCATGTAGATAGTCATGAACTAATGAGAGACAGCCAACATGGCTTTAGACAAGGAAGATCTTGTCTTACTAATCTGTTATGTTTTTTTGAAGGAGTGAATAATCAGGTGGACAAAGGTGAGTCGGTTGGTATTGTGTATCTGGACTTTCAGAAAGCCTTTGACATGGTCCCTCATGAGAGACTTTTGGCAAAATTAAAGAGTCATGGGATAGGAGGCAGTGTACTATTGTGGATCAGGAACTGGTTAAAAGATAGAAAGCAGAGGGTAGGGCTAAATGGCCAATTTTCCCAATGGAGAAAGGTGAATAGTGGTGTACCCCAGGGATCTGTGCTGGGTCCGCTGCTTTTTGACATATTCATAAATGACCTGGAAAGTGGAATAACGAGTGAGGTTATCTAATTTGCAGATGAGACAAGTATGTAAAGTTGTTAAAACCCAAGAGGATTGTGGAAAATTGCAAGAGGATCTTGATAAATTGGAAGACTGGGCATCAAAATGGCAGATGAAATTTAATGTGGACAAGTGCAAGGTTATGCACCTAGGGAAGAACAACCCAAACTATGGTTACACGATGCAAGGTTCCACATTAGGAACCACCACCCAGGAAAAAGATTTAGGCGTCATTGTGGATACCATGTTAAAACCCTTGGCCCAGTGTGCAGCGGCGGCCAAGAGAGCAAATAGAATGCTAGGTATGATAAGGAAAGGAATGGAAAATAAAACAAAGGATATTATAATGCCTCTCTATCGTTCCATGGTGAGACCGCACCTTGAATATTGTGTGCAATTCTGGTCGCCGTATCTTAAAAAGGATATAGAGTTATTAGAAAAGGTTCAGAGAAGAGCCACCAAAATGGTAAAGGGGATGGAAGGATACTCCTATGAAGAGAGGCTAAAAAGGTCTCTTTAACCTGGATAAGAGACGGCTGAGGGGAGATATGATAGAAGTCTATAAATTAATGAGCGGAGTGGAACGGGTAAACGTAGATCGATTGTTTACCTTATCAGAATATAGAAAGACTAGGGGACATGCAATGAAGCTACAGGGTAAAC
Organism: Ichthyophis bannanicus; assembly: GCA_033557465.1. Taxonomy (NCBI): domain Eukaryota; kingdom Metazoa; phylum Chordata; class Amphibia; order Gymnophiona; family Ichthyophiidae; genus Ichthyophis; species Ichthyophis bannanicus. Next base: position 1,459,828,850 of record CM066031.1, read on the forward strand.
TATTTAAGACTAATAAAAGAAAATATTTTTTCACTCAACGTGTAATCAAACTCTGGAATTTGTTACTGGAGGATGTAGTAAAGGCTGTTAGTGTAGCTGGGTTTAAAAAAGGTTTGGACAAGTTCCTGGAGGAAAGGTCCATAAGCCATTATTAAGAAGGGACCCAGGATATCAATGCTTGAACCAATACAAGCATTGTGGAACCTGTGTCCCTTGGGGAAACTGCTAGGTACATATGACCTAGTTTGGCCACTGTTGGAAACAGAATACTGGGCTTGATGGACCTTGGTCTGACCCAGTATGGCATATCTTATGTTCTTATGTTCTTCCACGACTTTGTCAAGGATATGATCAGAGCCCCCTCGGTGTAAACCGAGACGGAGACCGAAGAACTGGAGATTCTCCAGTATGAATCTCCACCCAAGGAAACTCTCACTGTGCTGGTGCAGCCGATCTTGAGTGGCTCCTGTTGAGAATGTGGGGGATGCCGGCGTCAGCTGGTGCCTCGACGCTATGTACCGTGTCAAAGGGCCAGGGTTCCACAAACCCCAACTCCCACAACTCCATGGTTGTCGAGTCAACCATGCAAACACTTACGAGCCAGAAGACCCATTGTTCTGTTCCCCCTGGTAGGGATGCTAGAGCCCTCAATGCCCTTAGGCGCAAGTGTTACCACAGCTCGATGCTGGTGTGTCTAATCCAGGCCTATGAGTTATACATAGGCATGTACCTCAAGGCCCTAACCCAGGAGTTCTCTGGGTTTTCAGCAGGGCTTACTGGGGAGCCCCTCCAACAGTTCCAAGGACTGCTCTAAGTTCCTTTCCCGGGCAGCCTATGAGGGCTTTGAGTCAGTAGCAGCAGCTGGCATTGGTGCCTGGCGCCAAGCCTGGCTGCAGTCTTCGGACCTAGAGCAATGGGTCCAAGACAAGCTGCTTGATGTTCCCTGTACCGGGGCGAATCTATTCGGCAAGCCTATGGCCAATAAGGCAGCCGAGATAGAGGCTGATGTGGTGATTCGACAGAGGCTCTCCAAAAAGACCTCATTCCCCCATAAGAAACCATCGGGGAAAAGACCCCTGTTCTTGAGGAAAAAGGGGCCCTTTCATTAGTCACCACTACCATCCCTTCTTGGGCCAGCAACAGGATTTTCACCCTAAAAGACAGTCATGGAGCCCAGAAGCCAAAGGCACAGAAGCCACAGACCCTAGCTCCCACCCAGCCCAGGGGGAGCTTTTGATTCCCTGGGCAGGGCCTCCTCTCCCCCCGGAGACCTTCACCAGCCACAGGGGGGCCAGTGTCACCTCGGACCAGTAGGTACTGCAGATGGAAAGGGAGGGATACCTCCTCCACCTACAGCAGGTACCATGCAGGTTTTTTCCAGGAGAGCCTGTGGGACCTCTCCTTCACCAGACCCTTCTGCTCTCAGAGCTTGCAGGTCTGCTCAGGGACAACGCAGTAGAGCCTGTACCCAAACATCTATGGGGAAAAGGCTTCTACTCAAGATACTTGCTTGTCCCGAAGAGAACTAGGGGCCTCAGGCCCATACTAGACCTGAGAAACTTAAGCAAGTTTCTGCCCTTGGACCTAAAGGATGTATATATGCACATCCTGATCCACTCCTCCCACAGGCAGTACCTATGGTTTATGGTGGGAGGAGGGCACTACCCAGTACAAGGTGCTATCCTTTGACCTGGCCTCTCTCGCAAAGGGTCCTTACCAAATGCCTGGCAGTGGTTGTTGCCTACCTGCACCTACAAGGGGTTTTCATCTTCCCTACCTGGATGACTGGCTCATAAGGGCAGTACGGCCTCGGGTCAGTCAAGCCGCAGAGTGTGCAACCCTTCCTTCTCCGGGAACATGCAGGAAGTCAGTCCTCACATATGGGTGAAGTCTGCACCGATGGAGCCTGCTTGGAACATTTCCCCAGCTTTCAAAGAAAGCTTTTGGGAATGCTACTACGCATGCATGGTCCCTGTCCTGCCCAAGTGTGCCATCTTGCTCAGTCTCCTTTTTTTTTTCTGTGGAGTCTTCCAGACGTTGTCTGGCTTGTCCCTGGAAAAAGTTGATTTTTCTCTCCCTGAGTTTCACACATGCCTCTGGTATCGCACCAGTATTCTAATCGCCTACTGATTTTAGTGCCTCTGTTTATTTTTGTAGTCTTTTGTAGTTTTCTTTGCCTGGCGTCTTCGCGCCCTTTTTTCTCCCGCTTGCAGCCCGGAGAGTCTTCGAACTTGCAGGGGTACATTTTTCCCCCATGGCTACCAGTGGCTTTAAGAAGTGTGATCGGTGCTCCAAAATCATGTCTTTGACCGATACATGCGACTGCTGTCTTCGCTGCCTCAGGCCAGACCTCAACCTGGCAGCCTGCGGTCTCTGCAAGAGGATGTCCAGCAAGGTCCTCAAGAGCCACCAGTAGCAGCACGATAAGTTTTTTTTTCCCCGATGCCTCCGAAGGCCAGTGCCTCATCTGAGGCCCCGACATCTCGGGTGGAACATTCTGAGCCCGGGCCTCGTCTTGGGTCCTCAGAAAGGGGGTCTCCCTCAAGGGAACCCAGAAAGAAGAAAAAACCCTTGAGGGTGGCGTCCTTGGATAGTTGTGACTGACCGGACCTCCCCGGGCCCAATCCTGCAATCCGAGACGCTCGTCTGAGGCGTCTGAGAAGGAGCAGCCTGTGAAGGTCCCCCGGAAGGATCCGACTGCGGACCTGCCTCGGTCCTCAGACACTGTCCTCATTGAGGATTCCCCTTTGGGGGAGGGAGCCAGCATTGAACCCGAATCCCTTGGTGCTTGTGCCGAAGGCTGCGGAGCCTTCTGGTTTGAAGTCCAGAATAGCGGCCCTGGAGCGCAGCTTGTCTGTCTTCATGGACCAGCAGTGGGCGCTGTTGTTGGGCACGACCAGTTCATCCACCCTGACCCCCGGATCTTGATGTCCAAGATGTCCCCGGAAGTCAAGCCGATCCTCGGTCCTTCAGCTTTGAGTCTATAGTTAGTCAGTCGTGCTCCGAGTCCCGCGGGACCGTGGTCATCTCCGGCAAGTCTGCCAGGCACCGGCCGCAGGGCATTGGGGGCCCTGAGGCCCGCAGAGTAGCCCTCTTATGAGTCCTCGTTGGACTACTCCAAGTGGGAGATGGAGGACGAGGAGTCTCCCGATACCCATCACCACCAAAACGTCTCTTCTGACTCTCCCGTCTTGGAGCCTCGGCCGTGGTCCCTGTCCGAGGACATGGGTTTCCTGGACTTTGTCAAGGACATTTCTAAGGCCCTGGCATTCCTGACCATGTCATAGGAGGACCCTTGGGCGGATGAGTTGGAAATCCTCCAATATGAGATCATTCCGTGGGAATTGCACACGGTGCCTATTCATCTTATCCTGGAACAGCTCATGCTCCGAATGTTGGAGACATCGGCATCTGTGCCAGTGGTGAGCAAATGGCTCGACTCGATGTATCGATTCTGCCAGAGCCCGGGCTTCCAGAAGTCACAGTTGCCGCATAACTCCATGGTGGTGGAATCAGCCATGTGTCGGCTGAAAAGCCAGAAGACGCACTCTTCTGTGCCCCCCAGCAGGGAGGCCCGCACCTTGGACACCCTTGGCAGAAAGTGCTACCAGGGCTCAATGCTCATCTGCCACATCTAGACTTACCAGCTGTACATGAACATGTACCTGAGAGACCTGGCGAAGGAACTTGCCAGGTTCTCGGCTGATCTCTCCAAGGAACCTTCATAGTGGTTTATGAACCTGGCCAAGGCAGTCCGTGAGTGCTCCAAATTCATGTCTCGAGCGCCTATGACAAGTTCGAGTAAGCGGCCCAGATCGCCACAGCGGGCATTGGTGCATGCCGTCAAGCTTGGCTTCAGTCATCCGACTTCTCGCAGTGGGTTCAGGACAAATTGGTCAATGTCCCATGCCAAGGAGAGAACCTCTTTGGCAAACCCATGACTGACAAGGCTGCCGAGCTGGAGACTGAGTTCATGAGGACCAGGCTCTCTCAAGAAGACCGCTGCCCCTCCCCGATGGAGAGGCATGGGTAAGAAGACCTTTTACCCAAGGAAGGGAACTGCTTACCTAAAGTACCTGCCTTATCAGGCCTCCCCGGCTCCCCAGCAGGGTCAGCAGGCCAAGGAACATAGGCATGGCCCGTGTAAGCAGAAGGCTCCAAAGCCCCAGGCACCGGCTCCGGCTCAGCTAGGGGTGGAGCTTTTGACTCCTTGAGAATAGCCTCTCTTCTCCAAAGAGATCAGTAGCCCATAGGGGGCGTCTGGCTCTCTATGCCCCGAGGTGGATGTCCATCACCGATTCATGGGCTCTTTGGGTAGTCAGGGAGGATTACCTTCTCCATCTGACTCAGACACCTCCCTCTTATTTCCCAGGAGAGTCTCTCAGGTCTCCCCTGCACCAGGACCTTCTGAAGAAGTTGGCAGGTCTTCTCGATGAAAAAGTAATGGAACCGGTGCCCCACCACCTAAAGAGCAAGGGGTTCTACTCCAGGTACTTCCTTGTGCCAAAGAGGACAGAGGGCCTAAGGCTGATCCTCAACTTGCACAACCTCAACAAATTCCTGTTGAGGGAGAAGTTCAAGATGCTCTCCCTTGGAACCTTGCTGCCATGCCTCCTGCAATGAGACTGGCTATGCTCCTTAGACCTCAATGATGCTTATACACACATCTTCATCCATCCAAACCATAGGCAATTCCTGCAGTTCGTAGTGGGGGGCAGGAACTTTCAGTACAGGGTGCTCCCCTTCGGCCTAGCCTCTGCCCCGAGAGTCTTCAGAAAATGCCTGGCGGTCGTGGCCACCTCCCTCCAGCTCCAGGGTGTCTTTGTCTTTCCCTACCTGGACAACTGGCTCATAAAGAGGCACAGCTGGCCACCGCACACACCATCCAGGTTCTGCAACACTTGGGCTTTGTCATAAATTACCCCAAGTCTCACCTCCTCCCGACAGTGTCTGGAGTTCATCAGGGCAAAGATTGACACTCTTCAGTTGAAGGCTTTCTTGCACAGGGACCGAGCCGACTGTCTCAGGTCTCTGGCTCTGGGATGTGCAACACCCGTCCCTCTGTGCCCACCTGGCTTCTCCTGTGCCTCCTCGGGCACTTGGCCTCTAGGGTCCACATCACCCCAGACGCTCGCCTCCACATGAGTGGGCAACAGTGGTGTCTGAGACAAGTGGTCCCAGGCCGCAGGCCACCTCCAAGACAGTGTCTTCGTGACCCGCCAATTGGCAGACTCCCACGTCTGTTGGCAGTTGCCCATGCATCTCGAGGCGGGCATGCCTTTTCAGGTCCCAAGCCCCTCGAGGGCCCTCACCAGACACCTCCCTGCTCGGCTGGGGAGCCCACTGCAGAGATCTCTGTACCTAGGGCAACTGGTCTCCAGACGAGAGCACCCAGCAGATCAACCTCCTGGAGCTCCGAGCCATATAACTAGCCCTGAGGGCCTTCCATCACCACCTGCATCACCAGCCAATTCTGGTCAAGATAGACAACCAGGTGGCAATGTTCTACGTGAACAAACAAGGGGGCATGGGGACTCGTACCCTTTGTCAGGAGGCTTTAGCCCTCTGCTTGTATGCAGTCCGACAAGGCATCCTCCTACGGGCAGTGTACCTGCCTGTTCAGGACAACGAGCTGGCCGACAGGCTCAGTAGAGTTCTCCAGCTGCACGAGTGGCAGCTGGACCCCAGGGTAGCCATTCAGCTCTTCTGGCTCTAGGGAGAACCCATGATGGATCCATTTACCAGCCTGGACAAATTTGTTGCCCCGCTTCTATTCCCTTTTCGTGATCAAACACAGGCAAAAATGGGCAATCTCTTAGAGTGTAGTATATTAACTCAAATAATTTCTAATTCACTCTACACATATCAAAGCCCCTAACTTAAATTTCAAATAACCGCTTTAAGAATAATAAGGATGGTCTCAGACTTAACGGCACTATATTTGCTAACTCCCAATCAACGGGAGCTAACTGTGCCTAAATAGCATCAATGACCAATCCATTCTTGTGTGATATATCCCAATCAATAACAGTCCCTTTGAAAAATTTCCTTATCTCTTTTTATATTCTTCTCCCAATGCCGTCAATTAGCGCCACATCGCGTTTCACTTGTTGAACTTTCATCAGGGGATAAAGCTTCTAAAATACTCATTTAGATGTCCATCGGGATGCAGTTCTAAGAGGTTTATTTGTATATCCTCTGGGATTCTTTCCTTGATGCTGCCCGTGTTTAGCATGTATACCTCTGCCATCCAAGTCGGGAAAAACGCCGCACAAGAGTGGATTGGTCATTGATGCTATTTAGGCACTGTTAGCTCCCGTTGATTGGGAGTTAGCAGATATAGTGCCGTTAAGTCTGAGACCATCCTTATTCTTAAACCGTTTCTATTCCCGGCAGGCCCACCCCTCCAGGGTGGCAGCAGACGCGTTCCTGGTCTCATGGTTGGGAGGCCTCATGTACGCCTTCCCTCCTTACCCCATTGATCGCCAAGACCTTGTTCAGGGCCCTCCACGACAGGGTTTCTCTCATCCTGATAGCTTCTCGGTGGCCCAGGCAGCCGTGGTTCCTGCTGCTTCTACAGTTGACGGTGGGACATCCCCATCCCCTTGGACTGCTCCGGGACTCCTGTCTCAGGAGGGAGGCTCCCTCCTGCACCTCAATCTGGGGTCCCTGTAACTGACAGCGTGGCTTCTGAGGAGACTGGCCCCCTTCAACCTCCTGGTTGAAGTTGGAGACATCCTGCTGGCCTCTCGCAAGGCCTCTACTAGAAAGGCTTATGCCTTCAAATGGTGCAGGTTCTCTGTTTGGTGCGCCAGTCACGGGGCTGACTTTCTCTTGCTCAGTGGCTCTGGTGTTACAGTACCTTCTCCACCTCTGTCTGGGCTCAAGTCCAACTCCGTCCATGTGCACCTCAGTGCCTTGGTGGCACAGCACCATCCGGAGGATGGTAAGCCCCTCTTGATCCAGCCATCGGTGACCTGTTTTCTTCGGGACCTGCTCTTATCGAAGCCCACGGTTTGCCCTCTGGCAACCAAATGGGACCTCAATGTGGTGCTGGGGCAGCTTACACACCCACCCTTCGAACCTCTAGCTACATGCCACCTCTGCTACCTCTCTCTTGGAGCATAAGAACATAAGATATGCCATACTGGGTCAGACCAAGGTCCATCAAGCCCAGTATTCTGTTTCCAACAGTGGCCAATCTAGGTCATATGTACCTAGCAGTTTCCCCAAGGGACACAGGTTCCACAATGCTTGTATTGGTTCAAGCATTGATATCCTGGGTCCCTTCTTAATAATGGCTTATGGACCTTTCCTCCAGGAACTTGTCCAAACCTTTTTTTAAACCCAGCTACACTAACAGCCTTTACTACATCCTCCGGTAACAAATTCCAGAGTTTGATTACACGTTGAGTGAAAAAATATTTTCTTTTATTAGTCTTAAATAGTTTACCCTGTAGCTTCATTGCATGTCCCATAGTCTTTCTATATTCTGATAAGGTAAACAATCGATCTACGTTTACCCGTTCCACTCCGCTCATTAATTTATAGACTTCTATCATATCTCCCCTCAGCCGTCTCTTTTCCAGGTTAAAGAGCCCTAACCTTTTTAGCCTTTCTTCATAGGAGTATCCTTCCATCCCCTTTACCATTTTGGTGGTTCTTCTCTGAACCTTTTCTAATAACTCTATATCCTTTTTAAGATACGGCGACCAGAATTGCACACAATATTCATGGTGCGGTCTCACCATGGAACGATATAGAGGCATTATAATATCCTTTGTTTTATTTTCCATTCCTTTCCTTATCATACCTAGCATTCTATTTGCTGTCTTGGCCGCCGCTGCACACTGGGCCGAGGGTTTTAACATGGTATCCACAATGACGCCTAAATCTTTTTCCTGGGTGGTGGTTCCTAATGTGGAACCTTGCATCGTGTAACCATAGTTTGGGTGGTTCTTCCCTAGGTGCATAACCTTGCACTTGTCCACATTAAATTTCATCTGCCATTTTGATGCCCAGTCTTCCAATTTATCAAGATCCTCTTGCAATTTTCCACAATCCTCTTGGGTTTTAACAACTTTAAATAGTTTTGTGTCATCTGCAAATTAGATAACCTCACTCGTTATTCCACTTTCCAGGTCATTTATGAATGTCAAAAAGCAGCGGACCCAGCACAGATCCCTGGGGTACACCACTATTCACCTTTCTCCATTGGGAAAATTGGCCATTTAGCCCTACCCTCTGCTTTCTATCTTTTAACCAGTTCCTGATCCACAATAGTACACTGCCTCCTATCCCATGGCTCTTTAGTTTTGCCAAAAGTCTCTCATGAGGGACCTTGTCAAAGGTTTTCTGAAAGTCCAGATACACAATATCAACCGACTCACCTTTGTCCACCTGATTATTCACTCCAAAAAAAAAACTCACTCCTTCCTGGTCATGCTTTCCTCCGCTCGCAGAGTTAGCGAGCTCTAGGCCCTTGTGGCAGAGGCACCCTATACCAGGTTCTACAAGAACAGAGTGGTGCTTCGCACGCACCCCAAATTCTTACTGAAGGTAGTGTCGCCCTTCCACCTCAACCAGGAAATGGTGCTCCCTACCTTCTTTCCAAGACTTCACTCCAGTCGGGCGGAGACGGTCCTCCACAATTTGGACTGTAAGAGGGTTTGTCCTTCTACATCCAACGTGCTCAGAGCCACTGCAAAGCTGCTCAGTTTTTCATCTCCTACGACCCCAGTAGGCTGGGGGAGGCGGTGACCGTACGCTGTCCACATGAGTGGCAGACTATATTGCTCTCACTTATGAGCAGGCGAGGCTTCCACTGGAAGGCTGCATCATGGCGCACTGTGTCAGGGCCATGGCCGCCTCAGTGGCAAACTTGTGCTCTGTCCCGATGGTGGACATCTGCCGGGCCGCCACCTGGCCTTCAGTCCATACCTTCGCAGTCCATTACTTCCTGGAAGGAGAGTCCTGACAGGATAGTGCCTTCAGCCAGGCTGTGCTCCGTAACCTTTTTGGGGTTTAGGCAACTCCTACCCTCCAACCCTTCTGTGTTCAGGCTACCGGAGTGGGCTAATTGCTGCTGCTTGTGGCTCCCCATGAGGGAGCTCCTATTCTTTCTATGGACGTTCGGTAGCCTGTAGTTGGGGAGTCCCATATGGTGAGAACTGACTTCCTTCTTGTTCCCGGAGAAAGCAACAGGTGTTCTCCGGGGAGAGCAGGAATCAGTCCTCACAACCCTCCCTCCTCCCCCTGGAGTTGCTCCTTTACCATCTTTTATTTTGCTGTCTTCTAGCTATATCATCTGACTGAGCAAGATGGCACCCTTGGGCGGGAAGGGGACCCCGCATGCCTGACAGCATTCCCAAAGGCTTTCTTTGAAACTGGGGAAATGCTCTGCGTGGGCTCCTTTGGTGCCAGTGTCACCCATATGTGAGGAATGATTCCTGCTGTCCCCGGAGAACACCTTTTACAGATGAGTAACTATGCTTTTGCAGCACCTGGTATTTTGTCATCAACTACCCCAAATCTCATCTCTCTCCAGCCCAAAGTCTGGAGTTCAAAGGTGCCCAGTTGGGCATGTTACAGGTGAAAGCCATCCTCCCAAGAGAGGGGGCAGAAAGCCTCAGGCAACTGGCAGGGAGGTACAGTGCCACCGGTCAGTGCCAGCTTGTCTCTGCCTACTCGGCCATATGGCCTCGACTGTCCGTCATGCTTTCAGCCCCTTTACACATGCAGACAGCCCAGAGGTGCCTACGCTCGCAGTGGACTCGAGCCACGGGCAGGCTATGGGACAGGGTCAGAGTTACCTGCCAACTGGCAGAGTCCTTCAACTGGTGGCAAAACTTCAATCACCTCCAGGCAGGAATGCCTTTCCAGGCACCCTCGCCGCAGAGGACCCTGACCACAGATGCCTCCTTCTTGGGTTGGGGAGCATATTGTGGAGACTGCCACACGCAGGGCAGCTAGTCTTAGGAGGAGTCACTCCAACAGATCAATCTCCTGGAGCTCAAGGCAATCTTCTTTGCCCTACGAGCATTCCGCCACTGCCTGCGACACTGGCCTGTACTGATCCAGATGGACAACCAGGGTCGCCATGTTTTATATCAACAAGCATGGTTTTACCGTACTTCTGCTCCTGTCAGCCACACCCGGAGAGAATGGCGGCAGATGCCTTCCTGATCTTGTGGTCTGAGGGCCTACTCTGTGTTCCCACTGACTCCCCCCCCCCCCCCTTGTTGCCAGGACCACCTTCAAGGTTCAGACAAAAGGACATCAATTATACTGATTGCCCCCAGGTGGCCCAGGCAACCTTGGTTCCCTCTGCTGTTTTCCATGTCGGTGGTGCTCCCAGTCCCTCTGGGCCAAGCCCTGGACCTCTTGCCCAGGACGAGGGCGCTCTCCTGCACCCCAATCTGGAGTTGCTAACACTAACAGCATGGCTGCTAAATGGGTAGCGTTGGCCCCTTCCAATCTTCCAGAAGAAGTTGAGGAGATCCTGATCTCCCCAAAAACCCTCCACCAGGTGGGCTTATGCCTTTAAGTGGAGAAAGTTCTCTGCCTGGTGTGCGGAAAAGGAGGAGAATCCCTTCTCCTGCCATATGCAACTAGTACTGCACTGCGTACTGCATCTGTCACACACCGGGCTGAAATATAACTCGGTGAGGGTACTTCTGAGCGCCATAGCTGCTCACCACCATCCTGTCGAGGAAAAACCTCTCTCAAGCCAGCCTCTGGTCTCCAGGTTCCTCCAGGGCTTCTTGTTATCCACGCCCCTTCTCTGCCCTCCAGAGGCTCGAGCCCCTGGCCACTTGCCACCTGCAATACCTGTCATGGAAAGTGGTTTTCTGATGGCCCTCATATCCGCTCAAAGGGTGAACGAACTCCAGGCCGTGGTGATAGATTCACCATATAGTGGGCATTAGGGTGGTCCACTGCCATAGGGGAAAAAATAAAAGTAGGAATTTCTTTGCTCCCTGGCCTGATTCTGGTTCCATTTATGTAGAAAACAATGTGTGCAAAGTTTGAAGCCAATCAAATAATATTTAGGGGTGGCTCAAGGTCCCTATCTATCAGGCCCCTGGATCCACCCCAGGGTTCGTCAGACCACTGGGTATTATCCTCTCATAGACGGGGGTATCATGCTTGCCAAGCACTCATTGTGGTCCAGATGCTAGTAAGGACTTTGACGATGTGGGGAACATCTTACGGTGTTGCGAGACAACACCCAGAAGGAACTGGAGTTGCTGCTCTTTTGTGGTGTGTCGGCCGTTGAACTCCTCAATGAGTTTGACCCCTCGCTCAGCCACATCGTTGATCACTGGAAGATTTTTTACTTTCTTCAGACCGTCTTTGAATGATGCATTCCTCTTCCCAGTCTTCTGGGTCTGCATTAAGAAAATCACTGTTGATGTCGTGGTGTTTCAGGAAACGGATTGACTTGCGAGTTGCAAAAGATTCAAGTGGTGGAATCATGGAACTTTTCATTGCACCCTGGAATTCTTTTTCATTTGCCTCTTGTTTCCCTCCTCCCCCTTTGTTTTTCTTCAAAGGTTTCCACTGATTGAACAATTTCTTTACTTTTTCTTGAATTTTGTCATTTCTTTGAACTGGAAGCCTGGCCTTTTCCCAGTAAGCTTCTACTTCACTTGTTACAATAGATGCACTTTCACTAACGCCTTTGTTTAATGTCGTATGGTGATGTAAAAATACACTTAACACTTGCTCCTTGCTGGGGAGCTTGGCCCCCAGAATTGTGGTGGACATTTCTTCAATGAGATAAAAACCATGTTTTTTCGCCATCTGAAAAGAATAAAGATACAAAGATAATAGTACAATGTCTTTGCCACCTCTCAGAGACGAGATTAGTTCAAATATGATGCAATCAAATGTGATCAGCGTGGAACTGAGTGGATGCAAGATGATGCAACATTTTGTCATCTGCTCCCAGGGGGAAATCTCAAGACTTGTTGAGCCACCCCTAAATATTATTTGATTGGCTTCAAACTTTGTACACAGTGTTTTCTACCTAAATGGAACCAGAATCAGGCCAGGGAGCAAAGGAATTCAGGAATTCATTTTTATGGACCACCCTAGTGGGCATGCTGTCCCTGTAAAAAGGTCCAAAGTGCGCTCCCAGGTACTCAAGTTCCTGAGATGGGACCAACTGACTCTTGGCCATGTTGACTACCCAACCTAGGCTTTGTAGGAACTGCACCACCTGGAAAGTTGCCAGTTCGCTTTCGCCCCTGGATTTTGCCCAAATCAGCCCTGTCATTTTGATACAGATGGACCAAGATGCCTTCCTTGTGAAGCGATGCCGCTACTACCACTACCATAACCTTGGTGAAGGTACGAGGGCCGTTGCGAGACCAAGCAGCAATGCCCGAAAATGGAAATGTCCCATTGGTACTGCAAACCTAAGGAATTGCTGGTGCTCCGGCCATATGGGGAATGTGGAGATATGCTTCTGTGAGGTCAAGAGACGTCCGAACTCCCCTGCTCTTACTGCTATGACAGAACACAGGGTTTCTATTTGAAAATGTGGGACCAGTACACAGCGGTTCACCCCCTTGAGACTGAGAATCGAATGGAAGGAACTTTCCTTTTTGGCACTACGAAGTAAATGGAGTACCAGCCACAGCAGAATTGATCTTGGGGAACTGGCACTGCAGCCTTGAGCTGCAGAAGTCGCACTAGGGTGTCCCCTTACCGTTGGTGCCTTGCATGGAGACTGCACAAAAAAAGAGTTGGCCACCGGTCGAGCAAGCTCGAGAGCATTCCCTTTCCGAATTACTTCCAGTACCCATTGGTCGGAAGTATATGGGTCCAGGTACTCCTGCAGCCGACCTCCCATGGGCTGCACAGATACCTGTGCCCCCTCCCTTCATTGTGCCTTCTTGAGTCCCGAGGACAAAGGGGGGGGGGGGCAAAACCTCCATCTAACGGTCTGATGGATCGTTTCGTGGTACTCGGGCACAAAATCAGGAGAAATCGCTCTGGTGGTGGTGCGACGGCAGAAGAGAGCTTATCGTTGCCTTTGGAGCTAGAATTCTCTGTCTCCTGGGGAGAGATTGCCGCCGCAGTGCCCTGCTACGCTGAGTTCGAAACCGGCAGTTTTGGCGCTCCCTCCCTCTTTCAGGGGAAGCGGAGATGCTGGTAGAGGGGAGAGTGCTTCGGCTTTGGCTCAGCTGTCCCCCGGGGAGGATACAGGAGCACTGCTGCAGCCTGAGGCTCTGATGGTTCCCTATCTGCTTTATGGTTCTTTTCTTCAATCTACTTCAATGGTGACTTCTACCCCTGAGATTGGTATTCCTACCAGATTGTCCTTTGTGCCAAAAAATGACAAAGCAAGACCTAAAGAACAGGGCCAGACAGTATGGATCCATGTTTGCCTAGGACTCCATTTTAGTAGCTTCGGCATCTTCGAGGACATCTCCCTCCTCTCTTCAACCTCGGCAGAACTACTGGTGCAATGCTCTGGGGTACCAACCGCTTCATCTGGTACTGATACCCAAGCATCGGTAGTGTCGATAGACCAGAGATTCTTGGCTATTGAACGCAGTCTGGCGGCTCTTCTCATGGCCTCGATGCCCCTGAAACAGTTTCAGACAATTCAACCGGTACCGACTGCATCGACATCAGCAGGTATTCTACCGGTACCGAGTCATGCGTGTCTATCCGGCATCGACAAGTCAGTACTGGACCACTCCGATGCTGACTTCAATCAGTACCGATACCATGCCTTAAACAATCACCCGGATCGGAGATACTTCGAATCCTCGGATGAGTCTGAAGACTGAAAGCTCTGCCAATACCAGAGTACTTCTTCCTGAGGATTCCTCTTCTCCTCAGCATAGGATGTCTCCACCAGAGGATATGTCTCTAAAGGATTTTATCCGAGATGTGGCCCGAGGTCTTTCTATCATAGTGGCTCCTGAAAAAGAGCCTGGGGGCAAAGGAATTAGAAATCCTGCAATACCCTAAAGCTCCCAAGGAGGCAGCTACCTTACCTATTCATGAGATCTTGCATGATCTCATGTTAAGGATGTGAGTAACACCTCTAACCACATCTCCTCACTCTCGAAGACTTGACACCATGTATCGAGTTCCTCCTTGTCCTGGGTTTCAGAAGACTCAATTACCACACCATTCCATGGTGGTGGAATAAGCTGTGAGAAGGATAAAGAGTTCAAAAAGGCATGCATCTAATACTCCGGAACTTGAGTGTAGAACTCTGGACGCCTTTGGACATCGAACTTCCAGGCTTTCTGCTAGGATCAGTTCCTATATCTTATATATGTTATCTGTTATCTGTAAACTCATACATGTTATTTGTACTGAGCATTTTGTTCCATGTAAACCGCGCTGATGCCGAATAGTGCGGTATATAAGAGAATGTAAATAAATAAATAAATAAATATGGGATTGTTCCTTAAAGAGGTCACAGGAGATTTAGAGCTTATGAGCCCCCTCCTTCCTGATAAGAGGCAAGATTATCTCGCCCTTGTAAAATATGCCCAGGATGTTTCCAAGTTTGTGAATCGTGCAGCCTTTGCTTTGAGTGCATAAGCAGAACCTCTGCTATTGCCATAGGTGCACGTAGGATTGCCTGGCTCCAGGCATCTGACTTGGAAATTTGGGTACAGGACAAATTAGGGAATATTCCTTGCACAGGAGAGAATCTCTTTGGCAAGAATTAGCAGGAAAAAGCTAATGAGATAGATAATGACAATATCACTTTGGATAGATTGTCTAAATCTACAGCTGATCCTGCGAGGAAAAGATCCTCTAAGAAACCATTCTTCAGCAAGAAGAAAAAGTTTTATCCCTCCTATAGCCAGCAGGAGCATCGTTTAGGTTAGTATGCCCAAAAGGGACAGCAGCAACAAGCTAGGCAGAGGAGGCCAAAAGCAGCTAAGCCTCAACCGGCTCAGCAGACTCAGCCTCCACAGGCTCAGCAGACTCAGCCTCCACAGGGGCTTTGACTCCTTTCTAGAGAACTTTGCCTTCCTGGCCCTGAACGGTCCAGAACCCTCCACCATTCCAGGAAGGTTATCTCTTTTTGCCCCCAGATGGTGTCAGATAACAGAAAATTGGACTTTGTCTATTGTAAGAGAGGGGTACAAGCTTCATTTCCTCAACATGATCCCTCCTACAATAGTAAGACAGTTCAATTCTCAGACCTCTCTCAACGACCGGTTAGGTCAAGAGGTCACTGTGCTCCTTGCTCAAGGGGCAATAGAAAAGGTACCCATTCCCCAATGGGGTACAGGTTTTTACTCCCCCTATTTCCTTATTCCAAAGAAAACAGGAGGACACAGACCCATTCTAGACCTCTGAGAATTGAACAAATTCCTCTTCAAAGAGAAGTTCAAAACGATTTCTCTGGGAGCTCTGCTGCCATACCTTGAGTCAGGATTGGCTTTGTTCTCCAGATCTCAAGAATGCCTACACTCATGTTCTCATCCATCCAACTCACCAAAAGTTCCTTCGCTTTCTGCCTCAAGGGAAGCACTACCAATACAGGGTTCTTCCTTTTGGCCTGGCCTCTGCACCAAGAGTGTTCACAAAATGCATGGCTGTAGTGGCAACATTTCTTCGCACCCTGGGAATATTCATCTTCCCTTACTTAGATGACTGGCTCATTCAAGCCCCTTCAGAGCCAGAGGCCAGGGTTGCTCTCTTGCACAATGCGCATCCTTCAGTGTTTGGGCCTTGTCATAAACTTCCCAAAATCCAGTCTTGCTTCCACTCAATCCCTAGAGTTTATTGGAGCTCTGCTGGATACCAGGCAGACAAGGGCCTTCCTTCCACAGCCCCGCTGCCTTCGCTTTGTGCAGTTAGACTCCCAAGCAGTGCTAAAGCCTCTTCTCACTGCTCGGGAAATGTTACAGTTGCTAGGCCACATGGCATACACCGTGCATGTGGTTCCCTATGCTTGTCTCCATATGAGGGCAGCCCAATGGACCTTATCCACTCAATGGACTCAGGTGTCAGGTTGCCTGTCAGACAAAATAGCAAACTCAGATCGCCTTATTTTGTCCCTTCAATGGTGGCAGTCACCCCAAAACCTTTTCGTGGGGTCTCCTTTTCAGCAACCCCCACCCCAAGCCACTCTAACAATAGATGCTTCACAAGTGGGTTGGGGAGCCCATCTGCAAGGCCTCTCCACCCAGGGTACCTGGACTCCACAGGAGTCCTATCTCCACATCAGTCTCTTGGAACTCAGAGCAATCTTTGTTGCTCTTCGAGTGTTCCACACCCAGCTCAGCTACAAGACAGTCCTAGTTCAAATGGACAATCAAGTAGCCATGTTCTATGTGAACAAGCAGGGCAGAACAGGCTCTGTTGCTCTGCAATGAAGCTTTGCAACTATGGGCCCTCGCCAGAGAGCATCAGATTCATCTCCTTGCGGTGTATCTTCCAGGCATTCAAAACTCTTGGGCAGACAGACTCAGTCGAGTTCTGCTTCCACACGAATGGTCTCTCCATGCAGACCAGGTGGCCAGAATTTTTCAAATTTGGGGAACCCCAGGCATAGACCTCTTTGCAAGTCCGCTGAATGCCAAACTTCCCTGGTTCTGTTCCAGAATTCCGGCTCAGGGTTGTCAGGCCAGGGATGCTTTCCTCCTCCATTGGGGTTAGGACTTCCTGTATGCCTTTCCACCCATTCCCCTAATTCCCAAAACGCTATTCAAGCTTCAGAGAGACAGAGGTCATATAATCCTCATAATTCCATGTTGGCCACGGCAAATGTGGTACCCTCTGCTCCTACATCTCTCTCAAGCTCCGCCTCGAGTTAAGATCTGTTCCAGATCTCCTTTCTCAAGAGGACGGGATGTTGTGGCATCCCAATCCCCAGTCTCTGCATCTCAGGGCTTGGTTGCTGAAAGCCTAGAACTTCGCGGTCTTAACCTTTCCCAGCATGTAAAGGATATCCTTTATGCTTCCAGGAAGCCTTGCACAAGACGCTCTTATGCGTTTAAGTGGAAAAGATTTATCATATGATGCTCGCAGAAGGGTCTTAACCCTCTTGCGATACCTCTGGAATCATTACTGGAGTATCTCCTTCATTTGTGAAATGCAGGGCTTAAGACCAATTCAGTGAGACTCCATTTGAGTGCTATTGCAGCTTCTTTCAAGCCTGTAAATTAACAACCTATTTCCTCTCATCCTCTCATAGTGAGATTTATGAGAGGCCTTCTTTTGACTAAGCCTCCCATTTGGCCACCACCGGTGGCATGGGATTTAAATCTGGTTCTTGGGCAGCTCATGAATCCGCCCTTTGAACCAGTAGCCACTACCTCTTTGAAATTCCTTTCCTGGAAAGTTATCTTTCTTATTGCAATCACATCAGCACGTCGCATCAGTGAATTGCAAGCGTTGGTGGCTGATCCTCCTTATACAAGGTTCCATCATAAGGTTGTCCTTAGGACTCATCCACACTTTATGCCAAAGGTGGTGTCGCCTTTTCATTTAAACCAAGCGGTTTACCTTCCTGTAATCTTTCCAAGGCCTCACGCCTCAAATGCAGAAAGGAATCTTCATACTTTGGACTGTAAAAGGGCTTTGGCCTTTTACTTAAAGGACACAGCAACATAGGAAGTCTTCTCAACTTTTTGCTGCTTTTGATCCTAGTCATTTGGGACTTCCAGTCTCCAAAAGAACACTGTCCAGCTGGATCGCCCAGTGTATATCTTTTGCCTATGAGAGTAAAAACCTTCCTCTTGAAGGCCATGTCACAGCTCACAATGCGAGAGCCATGGCAGCCTCTATGGCTCATCTTCACTCTGTGTCTATCGACATCTGTCGAGCAGCTACTTGGGCTTCGGTTCATATCTTCATAGCCCATTGCTGCTTGGACAAGGACTCCCGCCGGGATGCCTGTTTTAGTCAGGCTGTTTTTCAACACCTGTTCCATACTTAATCAACTCCTACCCACCATCCCTGATAGCATGCCAGAGATCCATGGGGGGAAGTGGAGCCCTTTCACAAGGGCACTCAACTTTCTGGGACCATCTCCCTGACATCTGCAGCTATGGAGTCCCCATATGCGAAGACTACATTTCTGCTTGTTCCTGGAGATAGCATAGTTACTCACCTGTAACAGGTGATCTCCGGGAACAGCAGGAATTTAGTCTTCACAACCCACCCACCTCCCCTATGAGTTGTATCTCTTTCTCTCTTTCCCTCTGTCTTTTGGCTCAGCTTTAAACTCAACTGGAGAGGGACAGTTGGGAAAGGCGGGAAGGCAGCTTTCCTATTGTATGCTGGGGAGCGTTCCTGCGCAGGCTCCGTTGGTACCGACGATGCCCATATTTATTTATTTTATTTATTTTATTTAACAATCATTTATATCCCGCATCTTCCAGAGTTCAGTTGCGGTTCACAATAAAACAAAATCCACAAAGCAAGAGCTTGGTTTTACATCGAACATTTTGTAACAATAAACAATATAATGGTTAACAGCATGAGCTAATACATAACAGCATAAAACTGGCTTGTAAACTATGTACAATAAACTATATACAAATACAAGTTGTAGGTACTTTAGGGTTGAATCATAGTGTTTTTAGTTCAGTGATTTTTCTGTTAAGTTGTTGGATTTAGTATTAGTCAGGTGATTTTAGCCTTTATCTGAGTATATCGAGGGATTATCTATGTTGCCGTAGTGCAGGGAGAATAGATAGGTTTTTAGTTTTTTACGGAGTTCCATAATTTCGTTTATAGATCGTAGGTCCTCTGGAAGGGAATTCCATGTGGATGGGGCTGCATGAGAAAAAGCTCTGTTATTAGTTTAATTTGCTTTTATGAAATCATGAGGAGAATTTAGTTTGAGTGTCCTTTTCTGTGCGTAGTTTTTTGAGATTCCATACTGATTAGGTTGCTTAGTGGGATTGGAGCCATGTGATTTAAGGCTTTAAATGTAGTTATTGTAGTTTTATATATTATCCTGCTTTGAATTGGCAACCAGTGAAGGGAAGCTAGTATTGGTGTTATGTGCTGGAATGAGTGTGCTTTCATTATAATTCTAGCTGCGGCGTTTTGTGCTAGTTGGATTCTTTTGATGTTTTGTTTCGTTATTCCTAAAAGAATTAGGTTGGCAAAATCAAAGTGCGGGGTTATTGTAGCCTGGATTATATTAATGAAGTCTTGTAGGTGTACTAATGGGCGAAGTTGTTTAAGGATTTTGAGTTTAAAATATATTTTCTTTATAGTGTTTCTGATATGAGTAGTCATCGTCAGATGTGTGTCTAATATAACACCTAGGTATCTTATTTTGTTTTTTATTTTAATGTCATGATTTTGTATTATGTGGGTTGGAGGGATATGTGATTGGTTTTTTGTTACAATTAGGACTTCTGTTTTTGAATGATTAATGTGGAGGTTTTGAGCTTTTAGCCAGGTTGTTATTTCATTGAAACAATCTGATAGATGTTTTATTGGTAAGTTAGGGATTGTGAAAGGGATGTACATCATAATATCATCTGCATATAGATGATAGTATACTCCTAATTTTTTAAAAATATTGCAGACTGGTTTTATGTAAATATTGAACAGGAGGGCTGATAGCGCAGAGCCTTGTGGGAGTCCAATTTCTTGTTTATAAATGGTTGATGTTTGGTTGCCTCCTCTCTTAAGCATTATAGTGTGATATAAGCATTATATATGTGAAGAGTAAATTCCTTCTCTTCCCGGAGATCACCTGTTACAGGTGAGTAACTATGCTTTCTCTGATTAGTCTTAAATGTACTACATTTTAGCTTCATTACTTGTTCCCTGGTCTTTCTGCTTTTTGAAGAAGTAAATGGCCAATTTACATTTACTCGTTCCACTCCAATATTTTATAGACCTATATCATATCTCCTTTCACAGAAGAAGCAGCCAAAAAAACCCTTGGAGGACAAAACTGATTGGCCAGCCCAACACGTGTTTCAGCCACTGAGGCCTTCATCAAGGGACTATGACTACTACAACATAAAAACATAAAAGGATTAATTGTAATCATAAACAAACGGGTAATAATGACAATAGAAATATAATGTAATATAAACTAAATAGGCAATTAAAAGCAGCCCTATTAATAGTTAAAATGTGTACATATAACAAATAATAAATAAATATAATTATATAAAAGCATATACAGATGTATAAGCTGCTGATAGGGAGACATATCATGAAACAAGGTCAATAAAAACTGCTGCTTACCAATGGACGAATAAACAATCAGCATCTAGACAGTAGTTATAGGCACTAGATAACAACTAGGAGATAGAACGACAAACTTATTATTAGACCATAGTGAAAACAATGGAAAAATACAAAAACAGACAGCAAAATGACTCAAAAATAATCGGAGAGGAGGAGGAGGGAACAGGGAAGGTGAGAACAATGTGTAAGAAACAGCAAGCACTAATAGTGGGCTGATCGGAGATAGTGAAAGCATAACAATTAAAAGGAGAACCTTAATGGAGGAGAGAGATTTAAAATAATTAGATTAATAATATAACTGGGTGGCCACGGGGACAGAAGGGCCATGAATTGCATTAATGTAGAAAGCATGATTGTGAACAGCTATATATTGAAGAGACAACCAACAAAAACAAATATGAGAGGTGACATTACATGTTTAAAAACCTGGATGCTGCATACAGTCCGCAGTGGGTAGGTCAAACTGTAACTTAAAATAATAAGTAGTAAAAAGAAAAGATGATGCATAAAAATCAACATCGTGCTATAGAGATAATTAAAAATAATTTCTCCCCCTCCTTCCCTCCCCTTTCCTTTCCCCCTCCTCCTCCTCCCCCTTTTGCAAAGTGGCAGTGTCTGGCCCACCAGGATGCACCATGTGGGGCCAGACACCACCATTTTGCAAGATGGCTGATGCAGAGCGGGAGCACGTAGATAGCGCTCCCGCTTAAGGTGAATTTGGGGCTGCTAGACTAGCAGGTAGGGGCCTCTAGATCGCCAGGTTTTTTTTATTTAATGGGGGTGGGTTGAGGGGCCACTAGACCACCAGGGATCATTTTGTGGGGCATGGCCCCTACAGTACTTTGATGGCATCAGGGGCTTTTCCTGATGCTGAGATCGTCCCCTTATGCCATCAAAGTATTGTTGGGGCTGCTATGCAAATTAGTCACACGGTGCCTGGTGAGCGAGCCAAACTAGCACAGACTTTGTGTTCATGTGTTTGCCTTGCTCTCCCAGTTTAACACTGCAATGGCTCATTTGCATGCGCACGGCTAATGCGTCGGTCATTTGCATGCCCTATCTTTGCTGCATTTGGCTTTTAAAAAAAATGCATTGTCAGGCTGTGTTAGTCGTCTTCAGCCGCGTTTAGCACCAGTTTTCTGCATCATGTATGTGTGGGAGAAATCGGGGTTGGAAGCAGTGGCTGCTTTTGGCTTTTCAGAGACCTTTTTTAAATTGGATGATTCTTTTAAAGTTTCTTTTTTTTATGTTGAGTAATTTTAGTATGGGCAACCTTTGTACAGTGGTCCTGAGAGTGGCAGGAAGTGTTAATATAGTTAAAGCATCCTGCTGTGAGAACTGACAGCAGCGCCCACAGTGCTTCCCATGGTGTGTTTTAAATGCTAAGTGTGGGTCAGTAATAAGTGTTTAGTTTTCCATAGCATTTTAACAGTTTTGGTGCAATATTTTCTGCTTTTGAATTTGTTTGAATCATTTGGCTTGGGTTTCTGCAGCTGTTGGACATCTTGTGAAGTGTTCTGTCACAAGGGATTTGAAATGGTTTGCCATTTCCAGTTGTGGAATTAAATGTATTACTTTTGGATTTGCATTTATCTTTTATTAGGCCCTTGACTAAGTTGTTATAAGGAGGTTACATTTTTTGGTATACTTATATTCTCCAGGACCAAGCAGGAGGTCAATCCTCACATATGGGTGTCATCGGCGCAGATGAAGCCCCAGCGGAGCATTTCCCCAGCTTTCTATGAAAGCCTTTGGGAATGCAGGCACGCATGCGCGGTTCCCTTCCCGCCTAAAGGTGCCATCTTACCTCAGTCTCTTTTTTTCCGAGAAGCCCACCGGACGTGTGTCCTGTCATCCCGGATAAAAGTTGATTTTTTTCGGCGATACTCGCTGTTTTTTCTCCCGGTTCAATGCCGGTTTCCCCTCCCGCCGGGTTCGGTACACCGGTATCGAGCCCGATTCTTCTTTTTCGGTTTTTGCCCTTCGTGGCTGGCGTTCGCGCCCTTTTTTGCTTTTTCCCTGGAAGGCTGGTCCTTTGACCTCGCGGGGACTCTTTTTTCCCCGATGGCTTCCAGCGTTTCAAGAAGTGTGATCGGTGTGCGGGCACTGATGGCCAGCCTGTCTGGCGCATCTGCCCCGACCACCGGGACATCAACTTCGAAGTCGACCCCGGAGACCGAGCCGATACTAGAGTCCATCATGGCTCAAAGTCGACCTCGGTCGCGATCTCCCTCGACCTCCCGCTCGGCACCGAGGGCATCGGGGCAGGTGCTCCAGGGCCCCGTGGGGTCTGACCCTGACTCCTCTTCTGACGAGTCCGCCTGGGAGACGGAGGATGAGGAGTCCCCCAATGCGTTCAAGACTCGGTGCGTCCCGTCGGACTCACCGCAGTCTGAGCCCCGGAGTAGATCCCCTCCGGAGGATACTCGGTTTTCGGAGTTCGTCTGGGATATGGCCACAGCCTTGGCTATTCTGGCGGACCCCGAGGAAGAGCCTTGAGCTGAAGAGCTTGAGGCCCTGCAGTATGATTCTCCTCCGAAGGAGGCCTTTACTGTCCCGGTTCCTCCGATGCTGGAACGGCTCCTCTTCCGGATGTGGGAGGCACCAGCCTCGGCGCCGGTTTTAAGCAAGCAAGTCGACTCGATTTATCAACTCAGGAAGAGCCCTGGCTTTCAGAAAGAACAGCTACCACACCATTCCATGGTTGTGGAATCGGCCATGCATCGTCTGAAGAGCCAGAAGATGCACTCTGCAGTGCCCCCCGGCAGGGAGGCCCGGAACCTCGATGGCATCGGTAGAAAGTGCTTCCAGGACTCGATGCTTGCTTGCCGTGTCCAGTCTTACCAGCTGTACATGGGCATGTACTTGCGGGACCTGGCCAAGGAGTTGGCCGGGTTCTCTGCTGGACTCTCCGGGGAACCCTTGCAGAGATTCAAGTCCTTGTCCTCGGGGATTCGGGACTGCTCGAAGTTCATGTCCCGCGCCGCCTACGATGGCTTCGAGGCTTCGGCCCGAGTCGTGGCAGCCGGCATCGCGGCTCGACGCCAGGCATGGCTCAGTCATCGGACCTTGAGCCATGGGTTCAGGACAAGTTAGTCGATGTCCCTTGCCGAGGTGAAAACCTTTTTGGCAAGCCCATGACCGAGAAGGCTGCCCAGCTCGAAACAGAGCACCTTACACGGACAAGGCTGTCTAGGAAGACCTGCCCCTTCTCATAAAAAGAAGGGCTCGGGTAAAAAGCCCTTTCACCCGAGGAAGGGCACTGCCTACAAACAGTACCCTCAATATCAGGCTACCCAAGCTGCACCCCAGGATCAGCAAGCCAAGGGGCAGGGTAATGGGCCCCGTAGGCAGAGGACCCCAAGCCTCCGACCCCTGCTCCCACTCAGCAGGGTGGGGGTTTTTGACTCCTTGAGCGTAGCCTCGCCATCCCTGCTCTCCCAACCCTGCACAGGAGGTCGCCTCGCCCTCTTTGCCCACCAGTGGCCCCTCATCACTGGGGACAGTTGGGTGTTGGACATAGTCTACAGGGGCTATGCACTGCATTTTCACCAACTGCCTCCACCATACTTTCCAGGGGAGCCTCCAAGGCCTTCCCTGCACACAGACCTTCTCCTTCAAGAGCTTCAAGATCTGTTGGTGGACAGGGCGGTGGAGCCTGTGCCTCCCCACTTGCAAGGTCATGGTTTCTACTCCAGGTATTTCCTGGTGTCCAAAAGAACTGGTGGCCTTCGACCCATTCTGGACCTCAGGAACCTCAAGTTCCTAGAGAAAGAAAAGTTCAAGATGCTTACTCTTGGAACACTTCTGCCCTACCTCCAGCAGGGAGATTGGCTATGCTCCTTAGATCTAAAGGATGCGTACACTCACATCCTCATTCATCCAGACCACAGAAAGTACCTCAGGTTCCTTGTGGGAGGAAACCATTATCAGTACAGAGTACTGCCTTTTGGCCTCACCTCCGCTCCCAGGGTCTTTACCAAATGCCTGGCAGTGGTGGTGGCCTACCTAAGAAATCAGGGAGTCTTTGTCTTCCCCTGTCTGGACAACTGGCTCATCAGGGGCCAGACGTGCCAGGAGGCCAGACAAGCCACTCTCAGAACTATTGCTCTTCTTCAAAGCCTAGGGTTTGTGATAAACTTCGCAAAGTCCACTTTGCTCCCCTCCCAGAATTTGGAGTTCATAGGAGCAAGACTGGACTCTCTCCTGCCAAAGGCTTTCTTGCCAGAAGACAGAGCACAAAGATTGATAGCCGTGGCAGACCAGTTTCTCAACAGGTCACTAGTCTCCGCCAGACTCTGCCTGAGGCTTCTAGGCCACATGGCTTTGACAGTGCATGTGACCCCCAATGCCAGGCTCCATATGAGGCCTGCACAGTGGTGCCTTCGGACTCAGTGGTCACAGGCCACAGGCAGCCTCAGGGACAGGATAAGGGTGTCCAGACAATTTCTGAACTCCCTCAGCTGGTGGCTACACCCACCCAATCTACTAAAGGGGGTGCCTTTTCAGATTCCTGGGTACACGGTGGTACTGACCACCGATGCCTTCCTGCAGGGCTGTGGAGCTCATTGTCTAGACAAGTGCACCCAAGGCCTGTGGTCTTCTTGGGAGGCTGCACAGCAGATCAATCTCCTCGAACTCAGAGCTATTCGATTAGCACTCAAAGCTTTCTCTCCTACCCTGGTTCAACAATCTGTCCTGATTCAGACAGACAACCAAGTAGCCATGTTTTATGTGAACAGACAGGGCGGGACTGGGTCTAGACTCCTTTGTCGGGAGGCTCAGGACCTTTGTTCATTTGCCCTCAAGCACAACATGCTCCTCAAGGCTGTGTACCTTCCAGGCCAGGACAACTACCTGGCCGACAGGTTAAGTAGGATTTTGCAACCCCACGAGTGGCAGCTGCATCCTTCTGTGTTCAGAAAATCTTCCTAAAATGGGGTCTCCCTTTGGTAGATCTTTGCCAGCCCAATGAACAAGCAACTGCCAAAGTTCTGCTCCAGGCAACCGCATCCTCTGAGAATAGCAGCAGATGCTTTTCTGATTCCATGGTCTCAGGGCCTCCTGTATGCGTTTCCTCCCACGCCTTTGGTGGCCCGAACTCTCTTCAAAATTCTTCAGGACAAGGCCTCTGTCCTGCTGGTGGCTCCCAGGTGGCCGAGACAGCCTTGGTTTCCACTTCTACTTCAACTGGCGGTGGATCCCCCACTGCCCTTGGTGTTGCAACCCGACCTTCTCTCACAGGAGCAGGGTTCCCTTCTGCACCCCAATCTCAAAGCTCTCAATTTGATGGCCTGGAGGCTGCAAGGGTAGTTTTGGCTCCCTGGGGCCTACCTCAGGAAGTTGAGGAGGTTGTCCTGGCCTCTAGGAAACAGTCCACTAGGAAAACCTATGCTCACAAATGGAAAAGATTTTCTCTGTGATGTCAGCTATGTACCGAAGATCCCTTCTCCTGTACTGTACCAGTAGTGCTTCAGTACTTACTGCACTTATCCAATCAGGGACTTAAGTCCAATTCTGTTCGTGTCCACCTCTCAGCTCTAGCAGCTCACCACTCACTGGTGGAAGGACATTCTCTGTCGGTTCACCCCTTGGTGTCCCGCTTTCTCAGAGGCTTGCTTTTGCTCAAGCCTCCAATCCGTCGTCCTGCCCCTGAGTGGGAGCTGAATGTGGTCTTGCAGCAACTGACTCGCCCACCTTTTGAGCCGATGGCTACTTGTCCACTACGCTTCCTATCCTGGAAGACACTCTTCCTGATAGCCTTAACCTCGGCCAGGCAAGAGAGTGAGCTTCAGGCCCTGGTCTGTGATAGGCCTTACACCAGGATTTATAGGAACAGGGTAGTCCTCAGGACTCATCCAAAGTTCCTCCCAAAGGTTGTCTCCTCTTTCCACCTCAATCAGGAGGTGGTTCTTCCAACATTCTTCCCTAGGCCTCATGCAAGCCAGGCTGAAGCAGTCCTGCATACCCTGGACTGTAGGAGGGCCTTATCCTTCTACCTTGACCGTACGCAGGGGCATAGAAGGGCTACTCAGCTCTTCGTTTCTTTTGACCCTAATAAGTTGGGGTTGGCTGTGTCCAAGCGTACTTTGTCCATCTGGGTGGCTGACTGTATCACCTGGGCTTACAAGGCGGCTGACCTTCCTTTGCAGGGTCGGGTTACGGCCCACCGAGTCATGGCAATGGCTGCCTCAGTGGCTCATCTCCACTCTGTGCCCTTGGTAGACATCTGCAGGGCTGCAACTTGGTCTTCAAGACAGACTTTTGCGGCCCATTACTGTCTGGAGAGGGAGTCCCGTAGGGACAGTGCTTTTGGCCAAGCAGTACTCCGGAATTTCTTTGAGGTTTAGGCAACTCCTGCCCTTCTGCCCTCTGTTGGGCTACCGGTGGAGGTTGTGTCCTTGAAAAGCCGTTCTTTGCTGCTGAGAATAGAGGGAGTTCTCTTGTTCAGCCTGGGTTCCTCGGTAGCCCAGAGCTTGGGAGTCACCCATATGTGAGGACTGACTTACTGCTTGGTTCTGGAGAAAGAGTAGTTACTCACCTGTAACAGATGTTCTCCAGGAGCAGCAGGAATCAGTCCTCACAACCCTCCCTCCTCCCCTTGGAGTTGCAGTTGTACATAGTTTATTTTTCATTTTTGTGTGCTGTTCTTAGCTATCTCATTTGACTGAGATAAGATGGCACCTTTAGGCGGGAAGGGAACCGTGCATGTGTGCCTGCATTCCCAAAGGCTTTCATAGAAAGCTGGGGAAATGATCCGCTGGGGCTTCATCGGCGCTGATGGCACTCATATGTGAGGACTGATTCCTGCTGCTCCTGGAGATCACCTGTTACAGGTGAGTAACTACTCTTTACCTATAGGTGACCCTGTGGCTTTCTCTGATTGGAATGCTTATGCAGTGTTTTTATTATAAATCTTTTTATTAATTATTGAACATATAATAACATAAAAGCAGCTTACATGTTGAAACATTACAAACATATTAAAATATTGTAAGCAGAATACAAATTAAGACATAAAAAATATAACCCAATTCTGTACTTATATCTTCTTACACAATTATACCCATTACCATCCTTCCCAATTCCCACCTTTATCTCCCTTCCCCCAAAACCACCCAACCCTTTATTCCTCCCAATTCCCACCATGTTCTCCCCCTTCCCACTCCCACCCTTATTCCCAACCCATTCCAGTCTTAAATCCTAAATATGCCAACTTAATCACTTAGTTCAAAGTTATACCAAATTACACCGTTAAAATATCATTTCTTGCCCTGGCCGACAACTTTTCAAGATATGGAGACCATATCATCAAGAACTTTGCTCTTCTACGAACATGTTTCCTAGAGGCCTCTCCCTCCCATAAAACTAATTGATGCATTACATTCCTCCATTCCCAATATTCTGGACCACCAGAATCTCTCCATTTTCTAAGAATACAATGTTTTGCAAGCAGACAGCATTTCCTTATTAATAATCTACTCCCTGAAGAATAAAGTCCCTGTAAAGGAGCATCTAAAACAACAAAACCTGAGGTTAAAATCAAAGTTTGCCCTAAAATACTTATTAAAAATTTTTGAATCCTATCCCAAAATTTTTTTACACGTTTACATCCCCAGAACATATGCCCCAAATGTGCTCGCTCCAATCCGCACCATGGACAATTACCATGTTCAGCAAAACCTGCCTTCCAAGCTTTATAGGGAGATATATAAGCACGCTTTATTATTTTAAATTGCATATCACGCAACTTAGTTCCTATAATTATTTTTGGAATACTCCCAATACTTTTTTCCCAATCATATAAATCAAGATTAATTCTAAGATCTCTTTCCCATTTCAAACTCAAATGACTAACTCTGAACTTGTGATATGTTTCTCAATGCTTTACTATATTCTGCTATTGAAATACGTTCTTTATCTTTTATCATAAACCATTTTTCTAATTTATCAAAATTTTCCCGTCTCAAACCTCCTACCATATCTTTTATCGAAATCAAATAATATTTTAAATGTAAATAAACATGAAAATGTCCCTGCGATAATCCATAGAGTTTTTTAAATTCATTAAAGGGTTTAAGAGCACCTTCATCATTTATTACTTGCCACAATTGTTTTAAACCTTTTCTCTCCCAACCCTTTAAAAAAGTAGATGTTATACCTTTTTGAAAGGCTGAATTGCCTTGCAAAGGCAAAAATCCAGAAATTTCACTTGAAATATCCAATTGTTCACAAAGTAACTTCCAACTCCAACGAACCCCTTGCCATAAAATATTATTTTTGAAATCTTTTGGTAGTTTTATATTTGTTACATGTAACACATATAAAAGTGAATATGGAGCTACTAACGCGGATTCAAAATCATAAGGTGTATATACTGATGTCCCTATTAACCAATCTCTTACATGACGAAACTGACAACCTAGATTATAATGTTCTATTTTTGGCAACCCTATACCACCCTGATTCCACGGCCCATATAATTGATCAATTTTTAATCTTGGTTTTTTCCCACTCCAAAAAAAATTTTGGAGTAAACTTTCCATTTTTCGAACATCTTTCCTTAGTAGTCGTAACGGAATAAGTTGCAAAACATATAAAATTTTTGGAAAAATCATCATCTTGTAAGCAGCCACTCTAGTCTATGGGGTCCCTTATGTTAGTGTCTGTTTTTTGACCTATATGGTGGTGCTGCATCCCCCAAAACAAATATTTTAAAATCTGTTAAGGTTTGGGTATAGATAGGGTGTGCAGTGTTGCATTTGTTTTTTTTCTTATTCGTATTAACCTTTTCTGTTTTTACATGTTTTTTTTTTCCTTTTTTAAGCTTTTTTTTTGTTAGTGTGTTTTTTCCTTCTTTTCAAAGTTCATAAGGAGCTTTCACCTTTCTGTTCCATTACCTCTGTTTATTATGATGTTTGATTTCATATTGTATATGTCTCTAATGCAAACATTGTCTAAACAGCAATGTTGTGCTTTGTAATTGATCCTGGATGTATATTTGATAATTTCAAAACGCAAATAGCTTTATTTAAATTTTATTGTATATACTTTATCTCCAGGAACAAGCAGGAATGAGTCTTCACATATGGGTATCGTCGGTACCGACGGAGCCTCCACGGGAACGCTCCCCAGCGTCCAAAAGGAAAGCTTTGGGAGCATCCCATAGCGCCTGCGCGCTGCCTTCCCGCCTTTCCTAACTGCCTCTCTCCAGTTCTTCTTTTCCGTGGAGCCAGCAGGTCGTGTTTCCTGTCACCGCTGAAGAATTTCTTATTTTTTCTTTATTTCTTTAGTCGCGTGTCTGCCTTCTCGTCTCCGGACCGGTACTGCCGTTTTTTTTCTTTCTTTCTTTAAAAAAAAAACCAAAAACTACTATTTTCTCACTTCGGTGCTTTCTTCTGTGGCCTTAGGCCTACACAAATTTTTCCTCATGGAAAAGCCCTCCTCCGGGTTTAAAAAGTGCACGAAGTGCAGCGGCACCATTTCTGTCACAGACACCCATGACTGGTGTCTCAAATGTTTAGGTCCTGATCATTCCATGACGGACTGTGAGTCCTGTTCTATGATGTCTAAAAGAGGTCTACAGAATCGAGCAGCCAAGCTCAGTATCCTGTTTCCCTCTGATCATTCGGTGGCATCGACGTCTTCCAGGGCTTCCTCTTCCTCCCATGGATCTCAGGTAACCAAACTTAAGTCCAGCCGGTCCTCGAAGAGTAGATCTCCCTCTAAGTATCGAGATGCCTCCGGGCTTGCTCTCGAGGAATCCGCACCGGCAAATGTACCACGGCGGGAGGCTCCGGCTTCCAAAGCTTTATCTATGGGGGTCACAGGTTGACATCGATGGCTCGGCCTCGACTGATCACCTGTTACAATGTTCTGGGGTACCGGTGGTTTCCACTGGTACCGACATCCAGACATTGGTGGCGTCGATGGATCAGAATATTCTGACCATGCAGCGTGCCATCACGGCATTCATACAAGCTGCGACGCCTTCGGTACCGCAACAAACTTCGTTGTCGGTACCGATTCCGGTACCGGCACCGATTGCATCGACATCCACGTCGACGGCAGCGGTACACTGTTCTTTGATGCCCATCGGTACCGAATCGGTACCGATTACTCCCGATGGCGATACCCCCCCGGTATGCGTATCGGGCTCTGCAAGAGCATCCAGACAGGCGATACTTCGATTCCTCTGAAGACTCTGATGAATCAGAGGCCTCTATCGAAGCATCGGGGATCCTTCCTCAGGAACCCTCTTCTCCAAAAAGGAGAATGTCTCCTCCAGAAGACTTGTCTTTTCAAGACTTCATCAGGGAGGTGGCCAGGGGCCTTTCCATCTCAGTGGCCTCTGAGACTGAGCCTAGAGCCAAAAAATTTAGATATTTTGCAATATCCTAAGGCTCCTAAAGAGGCAGCCACTTTACCAATACATGAGTTTCTTTATGATCACATGTTGGGCATATGGGAGACTTCTCTTACCACCTCCCCTCATTCTCATAGGTTGGACACCATGTATCGTGTTCCTCCTTGTCCTGGCTTTCATAAGACTCAGCTTCCTCATTACTCCATTGTGGTGGAGTCTGCTATGAAAAAGATCAAGAGTGCAAAAAGGCACTCTTCTACTCCTCCAGGAAGAGAATGCAGAACCTTAGATGCCTTTGGCAGGAGAATCTTCCAGGCCAGTATGCTTGTGGCCAGAATCAACTCCTATAGTCTCTATATGGGGATGTTTCTAAAGGAAGTTACAGATCATCTGCAAACCTTATCTCCTTTTATTTCAGAAGATAAAAGGGAAGAATTTCTCACCTGGCTTAAACATGCCCAGGATATTTCCAAGTTTTCCAACCGTGCAGCCTTTGACTCTTTTGAAGGTGCCAGCAGAGCCTCGGCTATTGCCATTGGTGCATGCAGATTTGCTTGGTTGCAAGCTTCTGATTTGCAACCTTGGGTTCAGGATGGACTAGGTAACCTTCCTTGTACAGGTGAAAACCTTTTTGGCAAAGATTGGCAAGCAAAGGCCAACCAGATGGATACTGAAAACTCTGCTTTAGATAGACTTTCCAAGTCTACTTCTGCTCCTTTTAAAAAGAGGTTGTTCAAAAAAGGATTTTTCCCAAAAAAGGGAAATATTCTTCTGCTTATGGTCAGGCCTCTTCTGCAGGTCGTTTTGCCACAAAGACAGCAACAACCAAAACAGGCCAAGCCTAAGGCTGCCAGGAGTGCTACGGCCCAACAGCCTCAGCCTCCTCAGGGCCTTTGACTTACAACTAGAGAACTTAGCCTTTCTGGCTCTAGAACATCCAGAGCCTCTCACCATTCCAGGAAGGTTAGCTCATTTTGCTCCCAGATGGGAACAAATCACAGCAGAGCAATGGACCCTCTCCATCATAAGAGAAGGGTACAAGCTTTGTTTCTTAAACCTTCCCCCTCACACCATGGTGAAACAGTTCAATTCTCCAACATCTCTCCTAGACCTTCTAGGTCAGGAGATTGCTACCCTTCTTGCCCAAGGGGCAATAGAAGAAGTACCCATTCTTCAACAGGGCTCAGGGTTCTACTCCCCCTATTTTCTCATTCCAAAGAAAACGGGCTACAGACCCATCTTAGATCTCAGAGAATTGAACAAGTTTCTATGCAAGGAGAAATTCAAGATGACTTCTCTCGGAACTCTCCTTCCATACCTCCAGAGTCAGGACTGGCTTTGTTCTCTAGATCTCAAGGATGCGTACACCCATGTCCTCATCCATCCAACACACAGAAGGTTCCTTTGGTTCCTTTACCAAGGAAAGCACTACCAATACAAAGTGCTTCCTTTCGGTCTGGCCTCTGCACCAAGAGTGTTCACAAAATGCATGGCAGTAGTAGCTGCATTTCTACGCACTCTAGGGATATTCGTATTCCCATATCTGGACGACTGGCTCATCCGAGCTCCGTCCCAGTCAGAGGCCCAGACTTCCCTGGCCTGCACAAGGCGTGTTCTTCAGTATCTGGGACTTGTTATAAACATTCCAAAATCCCATCTCACCCCTACTCAGTCTCTGGAGTTCATAGGGGCCTTGCTGGATACCACAACTGCAAGGGCCTATCTTCCCCAGGCCCGTTGCCTACGCTTGGTGCAGTTAGCCTCACAGATTCAGTTAAAATCCCATTTAACTGCTCGAGAGATGTTACAACTCTTAGGCCACATGGCATCCACCGTGCATGTGGTTCCTTATGCTCACCTTCACATGAGAGCAGCTCAATGGACTTTGTCCACCCAATGGACCCAGGCATCAGGGTGCCTGTCAGACAAAATAGCGACCTCCAGTCGCCTCTTGCTCTCTCCATTGGTGGAAGTCCACTCAAAATCTGTTGCTAGGGTCCCCCTTTCAACAGGTATTACCCCAAGCAACCCTTACCACAGATGCCTCTCCAAGGGGTTGGGGAGCTCATCTACAAAATCTCTCCACCCAAGGCATCTGGTCTCCACAGGAGACATCTCTACATATCAGCCTCTTAGAGCTCAGAGCAATCTTTCTGGCTCTGAGTCTTCCACACCCTGCTGAGCTACAAGACAGTCCTCATCCACACGGACAACCAAGTAGCCATGTTCTACGGGAACAAGCAGGGGGGGACTGGCTCTGTCGCTTTGCAATGAAGCTCTGAGATTGTGGGCCTTCTCCAGAGAGCATCAAATCCACCTCATGGCAGTGTATCTTCCAGGGGTTCAAAACTCTTGGGCAGACAGACTCAGTCGAGTTCTGCTTCCACACGATTGGTCCCTCCATGGGGACCAGATGGCCAGGATCTTTCGAATTTGGGGAACCCCAGACATAGACCTGTTTGCAAGTCCGTGGAATGCCAAACTTCCCCGGTTCTGTTCCAGGATTCTGTGTCAGGGAGTTCAGGCCAGGGATGCCTTCCTCCTTCATTGGGGGCAAGATTTCCTTTATGCCTTTCCACCTATTCCCCTCATTCCCAAGACACTGTTTAAGCTTCAGAGAGACAAGGGGTCTATGATCCTCATAGCACCATGTTGGCCACGTCAAGTGTGGTACCCTCTACTTCTGCATCTCTCTCAAGCTCCCTCCCTGGACTTGGGGTCTGCTCCAGATCTCCTCTCCCAGGAGGAGGGAACGTTGTGGCACCCAAATCCCCAGTCTCTTCATCTCAGGGCCTGGTTGCTGAAGGCCTAGACCTTCAAGATTTACCTCTTTCTCAGCAGGTGAAGGATATCCTTCATGCTTCCAGAAAGCCTTCCACCAGACATTCCTATGCTTTTAAATGGAAGAGGTTTTCCATTTGGTGTGCAGAGAAGGGTCTTAACCCTCTTTCAATACCTCTGAATTCTTTACTAGAGTATTTGCTGCATTTATCCCATGCAGGCCTTAAAATGAATTCAGAGTCCATTTGAGTGCTATTGCAGCATCCCTTAAACCCCTCAATGGACAGCCTATTTCCTCTCATCCTCTTATAGCAAGATTCATGAGAGGCCTTCTTTTGACTAAACCTCCCATTAGACCACCTCCAGTGGCATGGGACTTGAATCTGGTTCTTGGCCAGCTCATGAAGCCACCCTTCGAACCCTTAGCCACTACCTCCTTGAAATTCCTTTCCTGGAAGGTTATTTTTCTCATTGCAGTCACCTCAGCTCGCCGTATCAGTGAGTTGCAAGCCTTAGTGGCTAATCCTCCTTATACAAGTTTCCATCATGACAAGGGAGTCCTCAGAACTAATCCACACTTTATGCCTAAAGTGGTCTCACCTTTTCATCTGAACCAGGAGGTGTATTTACCTGTCTTTTTTCCTGGACCTCATGCATCGCGTGCAGAGAGGAATCTTCATACCCTGGATTGTAAAAGAGCTCTTGCTTTCTACTTACAAAGGACACAGCAACATAGAAAGTCCTCTCAACGTTTTGTTGCTTTTGATCCCTCTCATTTAGGACTTCCATTCTCTAAAAGAACTCTGTCAAATTGGATTGCTCAGTGTATTTCCTTCGCCTACCAGAGTAAAAACCTTTCTCTGGAGGGCCATGTCACAGCTCACAATGTGAGGGCCATGGCAGCTTCTATGGCTCATCTAAACTCTGTGTCCATCGACCAAATCTGTCGAGCGGCCACCTGGGCCTCGGTTCATACCTTTACAGCCCATTACTGCTTGGACAAGGACTCCCGCCGGGATGCCTTGTTTGGTTAGGCTGTTCTCAAACACCTGTTCCATACCTAATCAACTCCTACTCTCCATCCCTGACTGGATGCCTGAGATTCATGGGTGGAGGTAGAGCCCTTTCCAGGGACTCACAACCTGGGTGATCTCCCAGGCATCTTTAGCTCGGGAGTGCCCATATGTGAAGACTCATTCCTGCTTGTTCCTGGAGATAGCACAGTTACTTACCTGTAACAGGTGATCTCTGGGAACAGCAGGAATAAGTCTTCCCAACCCACCCACCTCCCCTAGGAGTTGTATCTCTCTATCTTTCCTTTCCTCTCTCTCTCTTTGTCTCAGCTTTAAAACTCGAACTGGAGAGAGGCGGTTAGGAAAGGCGGGAAGGCAGCGGGAAGGCAGCGCGCAGGCGCTGTGGGATGCTCCCAAAAGCTTTCCTTTTGGATGCTGGGGAGCGTTCCCGCGCAGGCTCCGTCGGTACCGACGATACCCATATGTGAAGACTTATTCCTGCTGTTCCCAGAGATCACCTGTTACAGGTAAGTAACTGTGCTTTATCTGCATTTTGTGCCAGACGTTTTCTGCTCTTTGGCTTTTGTCATTCTACAAGGGATTAATGTTTTTCTTTGTGTGTTTTGAATTGTGGTCCTGTCTTCCTTCGTAGAGAAGGATCTTCAAACGGACGCCTTACTTTATCTGGTAAATGGGTAGAGATGTAGCTTGAGTTTGTCGCAATTTCTCTTTACTCCTGACCTTCTCAATCTTCGGCAGCTCAAGTGCTAGTAGAGGTCAAGCCCTTTTATTGCATGTTCATCCCTGGAGACTGTTGTGGGAAGGGTGCATTCTGCCTGGTAAACAAATTCAGGAGTGCAATGCTCTTAGGTGGAGGCTGCTGGGGTGTCCCCAGAGGACAGTTCCAAGGTTTCCTGACCTTCGTTGATCGCCTTGTGATGCCCTATAGTGCGCTTGTGGAAATTATTCAGATGAATCCTTTGACAGTGTAGTCTGTCTTCAATGTTGTTTTCTTACCACCCTGGGTCCTGACAACTGGGTACATCTCACTCATCGGGACTGGTCTAGCAGGATAATAAGGAATGGGGAGACTTTAATCATACCTGAATCTTCTTTCCTTGCATTCTGCTAGACTAGTCCGGGACCAACCCTGGAAGACTCCTCCTGTGGGTTGGAAGGGTACTGGCTTCCATGGAAGGTCTTGTCAGCCTTGTGGGCTGGCTCCATTTTCCTCATAGTAAGAGCCAAATACTTGGATTTAGCTCTTGCCCTTTGAAGTCAAAATGAGTTACCTACCGTACTTGAATGTATCTTTCCTGTCCACAGGGCCTGCTGTCTAACTTTGTATATGAGGCTATGGCAGGTTAAGTGACTTGTCCAAGATTACAAGGAGAGGCAGTGGGATTCAAACTTTGCTTCCCTAGTTCTCAGCCTGCTTCTCTAGACATTAGGCTACTTTTTCACTCCAACCGCTTTGATTGAAGGATAAGGCGGTATAAAAAACTAGTTAAATAAAATGAATGAATAAATAAATGGATAGCAAATGGGATATTGATACAAAGGTACAGATTATATTGATAGCGTTGATCAAATTGCTAGTGTTTATATATTTAGAGCGGCCTAAAATACACTGTAAAATCTTATCTCCAGGAACAAGCAGGAATGAGTCTTCACATATGGGTACGTCGGTACCGACGGAGCCTGCGCGGGAACGCTCCCCAGCTTCCCAAAAAGGAAAGCTTTTGGGAGCATACCACAGCGCCTGCACGCTGCCTTCCCGCCTTTCCTAACCGCCTCTCCTCAGTTCTTCTTTTCCGCGGAGCCAGCAGGTCGTGTTCCTGTCACCGCTGAAGAAGTTCTTTATTTTATTTTATTTCTTTGGTCGCGCGTCTGCCTTCCTTGACGTCGGACCGGTACTGCCGGTCTCTTTCTTTTCTTTAAAAAACAAAACAAAACACTTTTTCCCTCTGTGTTTTTTCTCTTGGGCCTTAGGCCTCACGAGACTCATGGAAAAACCAGCCTCTGGGTTTAAAAAATGCACTAAGTGCAGCGGTACTATTTCTGTCACCGACACCCATGAATGGTGTCTTAAATGTTTGGGTCCTGACCACTCCATTTTGGATTGTCCGTCCTGCTCCTTGATGTCTAAACAAGGTTTACAGAACCGAGCAGCTAAGCTCCATGTGCTGTTTCCCTCTGATGCAGCTTCAGTAGCATCGACGTCTTCCAGGGCCTCTACTTCCTCCCATGGATCTCAGGTAACCAAACATAAATCCAGCCGGTCCTCGAAGGGCAAATCTTCCAAGCATCGAGATGCCTCCGGGCTTGCCCTCGAGGATCCTGCACCGGCTAAACAACCCCGGCGGGAAGCTCCGGCTTCCAAAGCTCCTCCTATGGGGTTACAGGTTGACATCGATGGCACGGCCTCGACCGATCACCTGTTAGAATGCTCTGGGGTACCGGCGCAACCCTCCGGTACCGAATTCCAGACATTCATGGCGTCAATGGATCACAATGTTCTATCCATGCAGCAGGCTATCGCGGCCTTCATTCAAGCTGCGGCGCCACTGATACCACAACAAAACCCGTTGTCGGTATCGGCTCCGGTACCGGCACCAGCGCCGGTACTGGTACCGACTGCATCGACATCAACCAGGATGCCGACTGCGGCGGTTCCCTGTCCAGGGATGCTCATCGGTACCGAACCGGTACCGATGACGCCCGATGTCAATACTGCTCGATACGCGTATCGAGCTTTAGAAGAACACCCTGACAGACGATACTTTGATTCCTCTGAAGATTCTGATACATCAGAGGAGTCTCCTGAAGTATCTATACCCCTTCCTGAGGAACCTTCTCCAAAAAGAAGAATGTCTCCTCCAGAGGACTTGTCCTTTCAAGACTTCATAAGAGAAGTAGCTAAAAGACTCTCTATTTCAGTGACCTCTGAGTCAGAGCCTAGAGCTAAAAAATTGGACATTTTAGGTTATTCTAAGGCTCCTAAGGAGGCAGTCACCTTGCCAATTCATGAGATTCTTTCTGAGCACATGATTGACTTATGGGAGACTCCTCTCACTATCTCTCCTCATTCTCGAAGATTGGACACTATATATCGTGTCCCTCCTTGTCCTGGTTTTCATAAAACACAGCTTCCTCACCATTCTATTGTGGTGCAGTCAGCTATGAAGAGGATAAAGAGTGCAAAAAGACACTCCTCTGCCCCTCCAGGAAGAGAATGTAGGACTTTGGATGCATTTGGTAGGAAAATCTTCCAAGCCAGAATGCTTATTGCCAGAATCAACTCCTATAGTCTTTACATGGGTATGTTTCTAAAAGAGATTGCAGATAAACTGCACACTTTCCTCCCTTTTCTTCCAGAGGATAAAAGGGAAGAATTCCTTACTTGCCTTAAGCATACTCAAGACATTTCAAAGTTTTCCAGCCGTGCAGCCTTTGACTCCTTTGAAGGTGCCAGCAGAGCTTCGACCATTGCCATAGCTGCTCGCAGAATTGCTTGGCTCCAAGCTTCTGATTTAGAACCTTGGGTCCAAGATGGCTTAGGAAATCTTCCCTGTACAGGCGAAAACCTGTTTGCCAAAGAATGGCAAATAAAAGCCACTCAAATGGATGCAGAAAATTCTGCTTTGGATAGACTTTCAAAGTCAACCTCCATTCCTGCCAAGAAAAAACCTTTCAAGAAGTCTTTTTTCAAAAAGGGCAGATTCACTTCTACTACTGGCCAACAATCATCTTCAGGTCGCTTTGCTACTAAGTGTCAGCAACCTAAGCAGGCCAGACCTAAGTCTACAGGGGCTGCTGCAACTCAGCAGACTCGACCTCCTCAGGGGTTTTGACTTGATGCTAGAGGACTTAGCCTTTCTGGCTCTAAAGCAGCCAGAACCTCTCACCATTCCAGGAAGGTTAGCTCATTTTGCTTCCAGATGGGAGCAAATTACATCAGAGCAGTGGACCCTCTCCATCATAAGGGAGGGCTACAAGCTTCATTTCTCAAGCCTTCCTCCTTACACCATGGTGAGACACTTCAATTCTCCAACATCTCTTCTCGACCTTTTAGGTCAGGAGGTAGCTACCCTTCTTCAACAAGGGTCAGGGTTTTACTCCCCCTATTTTCTGATTCCAAAGAAAACAGGGGGCTACAGACCCATATTAGATCTCAGGGAATTGAACAAATTTCTATGCAAGGAGAAATTCAAAATGCTTTCTCTGGGAACTCTCCTTCCATACCTTCAGAGTCAGGATTGGCTTTGTTCTCTAGATCTCAAGGATGCGTACACACATGTCCTCATCCATCCATCTCACAGAAGGTTCCTCCGTTTTCTTTTTCAAGGAAAACATTACCAATACAGAGTGCTTCCTTTCGGTCTGGCCTCTGCTCCAAGAGTGTTCACCAAATGCATGGCAATAGTAGCTGCATTTCTACGCACTCTGGGAATATTTGTATTCCCATACCTGGACGACTGGCTCATTCGAGCTCCATCTCAGTCAGAAGCCCAGACTTCCCTGGACCGCACAAGGAGCATTCTGCAATATCTGGGACTTGTGGTAAACCTCCCAAAGTCCCAGCTTACCCCTACTCGGTCCCTAGAATTCATAGGAGCCTGGTTGGATAGTACCACTGCAAGGGCCTACCTTCCCCAGGCCCGTTGCCAACGTCTGGTGCAGTTAGCCTCCCAAATTCAGTCAAGAAATCACTTAACTGCCCGGGAGATGCTACAACTGCTAGGCCACATGGCATCCACAGTGCATGTGGTACCTTATGCTCACCGTCACATGATAGCAGCTCAATGGACTTTGTCCACCCAGTGGACTCAAGCATCAGGAGCTCTCTCAGACCAAATAGCAACCTCCAAACGTCTCTTTTGGTCTCTCCAGTGGTGGATGTCCACCAAAAATCTGTTGCTGGGGTCTCCCTTCCAACAGTTGTTGCCCCAGGCAACTCTCACAACAGATGCCTCCCAAACAGGTTGGGGAGCTCATCTACAAGACCTCTCCACTCAGGGCACTTGGTCTCCACAGGAGGCCTCTCTTCATATCAACCACTTGGAGCTTCGAGCAGTTTTTCTGGCTCTCAAGCTCTTCTATACCCTCCTAAGCTACAAGACAGTCCTTATTCATACGGACAATCAAGTAGCCATGTTCTACATAAACAAACAAGGAGGAACTGGCTCTCTGTCGCTTTGCAACGAAGCTCTAAGATTGTGGGCCTTCGCCAGAGAGCATCAAATACATCTCCTGGCTGTATACCTCCCAGGAATCCAAAACTCTTGGGCAGACAGACTCAGTCGAGTTCTGCTTCCACACGAATGGTCCCTGCACATGGACCAGGTACTCAGAATCTTCCAGGAATGGGGAACCCCGGACATAGACCTCTTTGCAAGTCCGTGGAATGCCAAACTTCCCCGATTCTGTTCCAGAATTCCGTGTCAGGGAGTTCAGGCCAGGGATGCCTTCCTCCTTCACTGGGGTCAAGGCTTCCTATATGCCTTTCCACCCATTCCCTTGATTCCCAGGACTCTGTTCAAACTCCAGAGGGATCAAGGATCTATGATCCTCATAGCTCCACGCTGGCCATGCCAAGTATGGTACCCTCTACTTCTGCATCTCTCCCAAGCCCCCTCCCTGGACTTGGGGGCTGCTCCAGATCTTCTGTCCCAGGAGGAGGGGACTCTGTGGCACCCAAACCCCAAGTCCCTTCACCTTAGAGCCTGGTTACTGAAGGCCTAGACCTTCAGGGTTGGAATCTCTCTCAGCAAGTGAGGGATATCCTCCATGCTTACAGAAAACCTTCTACTAGACGTTCCTATGCTTTTAAATGGAAAAGGTTTTCCATTTGGTGTACTGAGAAGGGTCTTGACCCTCTAGCACTACCCTTGAATTCTCTTTTGGAATATCTCCTGCATCTTTCTAATGCAGGTCTTAAGATGAATTCAGTAAGAGTCCATTTGAGTGCTATTGCAGCATCTCTTAAGCCTATCAATGGACAACCTATTTCCTCTCATCCTCTTATTGCAAGATTCATGAGAGGCCTCACTTTAACTAAACCTCCCATTAGACCCCCTCCAGTGGCATGGGACTTAAATCTGGTTCTTGGTCAGCTTATGAAGCCACCTTTTGAACCTTTAGCCGCCACCTCCTTGAAATTTCTTTCCTGGAAGGTTATTTTCCTCATTGCAGTCACCTCAGCTCGCCGCATCAGTGAACTGCAGGCCTTAGTGGCTAATCCACCTTATACAAGGTTCCATCATGATAAGGTAGTCCTTAGGACCAATCCTCACTTTATGCCTAAAGTGGTCTCACCTTTTCATCTTAATCAAGACGTATATTTACCTGTCTTTTTTCCAGCTCCTCATGCATCAAGTGCAGAAAGGAATCTTCATACTCTGGATTGTAAAAGAGCTCTTGCTTTTTACTTACAAAGGACACAGCAACATAGAAAGTCTTCTCAACTCTTTGTTGCTTTTGATCCCTCTCATTTGGGACTTCCAGTCTCTAAGAGGACACTGTCCAATTGGATTGCTCAGTGTATTTCTTACGCCTACCAGAGTAAGAACCTTTCTCTGGAGAGCCATGTCACAGCTCATAATGTGAGGGCCATGGCCACCTCTATGGCTCATCTAAATTCTGTGTCCATCGACCAGATCTGTCGAGCGGCCACCTGGGCCTCTGTTCATACCTTCACAGCCCATTACTGCTTGGACAAGGACTCCCGCCGGGATGCCTTGTTTGGTCAGGCTGTTCTCAAACACCTGTTCCATTCTTGATCAACTCCTGCCCTCCTTCCCATAATGGATGCCTGAGTTCCATAGGAGGAGGTAGAGCCCTTCCCGGGCTCTCATAACCTGAGGGATCTCCCAGGCATCTCTAGCTAGGGAGTCCCCATATGTGAAGACTCATTCCTGCTTGTTCCTGGAGATAGCACAGTTACTTACCTGTAACAGGTGATCTCTGGGAACAGCAGGAATAAGTCTTCACAACCCACCCACCTCCCCTAGGAGTTGTATCTCTCTATCTATCTTTCCTTTCCTCTCTCTCTCTTTGTCTCAGCTTAAAACTTGAACTGAGGAGAGGCGGTTAGGAAAGGCGGGAAGGCAGCACGCAGGCGCTGTGGGATGCTCCCAAAAGCTTTCCTTACCGACGTACCCATATGTGAAGACTTATTCCTGCTGTTCCCAGAGATCACCTGTTACAGGTAAGTAACTGTGCTTTATTGAAGAAAATATTGTGTGGTGGGGGAAAAGATAACCATGGGGGCATATTATCATTCATCTGAACAGGGTGAAGAAGCAGTGTAATGCTGATTAAATTATGAAAGCTAACAAATTTGTAAGAATTATGAGAGATTTTAATTACTTCTATATTGGGTAAATATTACATCAGGACATATTAGGAAGTTAGCATCTAGATGCCATAAATTACTTTTTCATCAAGCAGTTTGTACTGGAATCCTTGAGAGGGAAAATACTTTAGATGTAGTTCTCACTTGAATGAAGTATTAACATGGTTTAAAAATAACATCTTGGGAGCCCAGACTAGATGTATTATGTG
This sequence comes from Ichthyophis bannanicus, assembly GCA_033557465.1. Taxonomy (NCBI): domain Eukaryota; kingdom Metazoa; phylum Chordata; class Amphibia; order Gymnophiona; family Ichthyophiidae; genus Ichthyophis; species Ichthyophis bannanicus. Next base: position 1,459,870,793 of record CM066031.1, read on the forward strand.
CATTAGAAAAGGTCAAAGAAAGACCAAATGGCTAGTGATCTGGTTAAAGGTGAGGGGAAACGTTAACAAAACAGCTTGTGGAGGGGGGGGGGGGGGGGAGCAGGCAGATCAAAATGATGAAATTAGTAATTGAGGTATAAAGCTTTAAGGCAGACCAAAAGAGAATAAGCTTGCCATAGAAGCAAAAACTCATATAAAGTTTTGCATAATCAACATTTTTTTTTGTATATCAATCTTGTTTTTCTCATTTCTAGACAAATTATGAAAACAGAATATACAGTCTGAAAATAGAATGTGGACCTAAATATCCAGAAGCACCTCCTACAGTTAGATTTGTAACAAAAATGAATATGAATGGAATAAATAACTCCAATGGAATGGTAAGTTAGAGTACACTAAATACTTCATATAAACTAGTGAAACCATAATTGTTACTCTTCGATAGCACTGTAGTGAGCTAAGTATACCTCTATCCCTCTAGCTAGTCTTGTTTAGTATTCAAACTGTTAAAGTTAATTTTATTTCTAGATTCTAGTTTAATCCACCCGTTTAACTAGATCTTTTGATGCCATAACTTAAACTTCACTTTTCTCTGATCAAGTAGGGTAAGAATTTCGTATATTGTTTACAAGCTGAGATAGTGTTACACCAACCAGATTTCAGGTCAGCACACTTCTTGAGGTTTTTGATCTATAAAAAAACACAGGGATTCAGATATCTCAAATTGTTGCAGTGGTAAGGCAAAACTCTCCAGATGTCTTAAAATTTGAAACTAGGAATCATTAATTGTTCTACAAATATTTGGTATATATGTAGTAGTTGTAGCTCATTTTATAGCACAGGCACAGTTTTGCCAAAGGAACTTTAATAGGCAATCCAATCTAATTCATATGCAGAGGTGTTTTTGGTCATAAATAACTTTGGTCAGTACATTATAATATGGAAATTATGACCTATTAAAGTGCTCTACTGTTCATTAAAATCTTCTAGCTATATATTTATAATAAAACTGTTCATGTTGAGTTCTGAATATGCCCTAATGTACATTGTAGCTATCTCTTAGTAGCCTGAAGCTGCCTACTCTCCTGAAAACCTTTCTGGAGTGTCCCTTTTTTCTAGTATCTCATTTTAAACCACGGGGGAAGTGGAGGAGTGGCCTAGTGGTTGGGGCAAGGTACTTGGGGCTGGAGGGTCAGAGGTTCAAGTCCCGCTGGAGGATAGCAACCTTGGGCCGGAAGGACTGGGGTTTCTAGTCCCACAGGTGCTCCTTGTGGTCTTGGGCAAGCCACTTAACCCTCCATTGCCCATGTTCCCTGTAAGTATTAGTGTATATGTCTCATATCCCCTCGTGTTAAATGTATTCCCCAATTGTAACCGCTTTGACCCGGAGAAAGGCGGTATATAAATATGGCTAAATAAGGGGGGAGCAGTAGTTTCTTCAAATTTCTGTGTGACATTGCTTGCACTAATTATTCTTGGATATTATGGCACCTCATTTATGTTTCTAACTATATTGTAATTTGGAGCATCCCTTGTACCCACTCTTCAGGCTTGGCCCTATCCCCTGTGTACTGTGCAGTATTTCACAAACGCATAGACTTTCAGGGAATTGAGAGAATTTGGTCTCGCAAAACTTGCAACATTTGTTAACCATATTATGTTTCAACTTTGGGTTTCCTTTTAGAATTTAATTTGGCCGAAAGCAATCTTTGCTTCTCGAATGTCTCCAGCATAGGGATAAGTAGAAAAAAACCCATAATAGTGAGCAAAGAAGCATGGCTGGTTAAAACTGAGACTAGATACAGTAGACATTAGGTAATTGCAGAACTAACTTAGCTGAGTAAAACATTTTGGTTCCAGGATGTACGCTAGATATTGTGTATAGTTCTGTTTTTTTCTAAAGGACAGGTAGATGGTACTCACATCTCAGATGAAGGAGCCTGGGTTATAGAAATAATAAAGAGCTGCCAGAGCTTTATATTACATGTGCTTGGGGCCATTTTAATTCTTTCTTCACAGAGCCCAGTAAGTCATATTTTTTTTTCTCACCATGGTTCCTGTAAGTCATAGGTAGAGAGGCACTGTGGTCTGTTTCTAAGCTAGCTGGATAGGCCTCCATGCTATGATGCCCTTTATTCTGACAGTAGATAGTCACTCCCAGTATTGCAATAAGATTAAGCTCCAAACTTTATTTCTTAGATTATAACAGAAAAATGCAGCAGAGCAAAAATAAGGCTGGCTTTTCATGAAGGACAATTACAGGAAAGTCATAATAGGCATGCAGCCTCTCATAAAAAGAACACTGTCACTTTAAGAGTTACTCTGTTTATATTTAGGCCAGCCTGTGGGATTCCAAATCCAGTCCCACGTTACTTGTTTCATCTTCCAATAAATGCAAATACATTATTGCCCTTTCTAAATCTTTTCTGGACTTCTCTAAGGTGCTGCTGTTGGCACTCTATTGATATGCTCAATCTAATTAACAGCAGAACATTACTTTTAGGCTTGTAGAGTTTCAAATATTCTTTCAATTCTTCCCCAGCAAATAAGGCAAAACATACAAACCACCATATTTGGCTCTGGCTTTCAGCATCCCAGGTAAACTTAGTTTTCTGCTTTTAACCCATTCCAAAAGCTTCACATGCAGCAGCAGCATAGTATTCTCAGACCTAAGCTAGCTTGTTCCAGGGCTGTTGTGACAGTCTGCTTCAGCTCTGCTTTTCCTACTAGCAGTGCAGGAAAAGGCCCTTCAGCCTTGCCTCCCCTGCTCTTAGTGCACTCTCAGGAAAACAAACCTGAGTAAAAACAGTTCACAACTTCTAGTTTGCTTCAGCTGGTTTCCACAACTCTTCAGCTGCAAGGCGCACCTTCCTGCACTACACTGACAGGGTAAATTCTCTGTCATTTACAAAGGCCCTTTCTCTCTTACCAGATGTTCCTAGCAAAGCTTTCTTTTCTCAGCTTGTCAACCTCAACTGGTTTCCACAACCTCAGTTCAGCATTGCAACTGTAAAGCCCCCTCTCCCACCACTCTCTCTCACTTTAAGTCTGAGCACTCTCATTACAGAACCCATGTTCACAAAGCCAAGCAGGCTTACTTTTCCACTACCATCTCCTCTGCACCTAACCAGACACGCCACCTTTATTCCATTCTTCAATCCCTTACTTCCCTTCAATCCCGTACCACCCCTCCCTCTCCTGCTCCCTCACCCTCTCCCTCCGAGTTAGCAACCTACTTTAGTACTAAGATATCCATTCTCAGACAATCTCCAGGAACAAGCAGGAATGAGTCTTCACATATGGGTACGTCGGTACCGACGGAGCCTGCGCGGGAACGCTCCCCAGCGTCCAATCAGAAAGCTTTTGGGAGCATCCCTCAGCGCCTGCGTGCTGCCTTCCCGCCTTTCCAACTGTCTCTCCTCAGTTTTCGTTTTTCCACGGAGCCGACAGGATGTCTTCCTGTCACCGCAGAAAATTTTTTCTTTAAACCTTCCAGGGACTTACCATATGGTAAGTCCTTCTTCAGCTTCTATCTCTACCCTCTCTCCAGGTTTCCCCTGTAAGAGAGGTACCATACCATTGATAGACTTTTCTTGTTTTCTTTTCACTGTAGAGTTTCTTCTCCTGAGTAAACTCCTTTCTTTGTCTGGGCAGCTCTGCAGACAGGGACAGCTTTCTCTCTTCAGTCTGTTCTCTTTGTTCCACACAGAAAGAATCCCTCTGTTGTCCTATTCAGTAGCTGCCCATGCAGGAGTTCCATTGATTGACTACTGGTACTTTTCCGCAAGTCCCAGTCTTGTCTTCCACCACTTCTGTCTAGCCTTAGTAGTGATTCCAAGACAGTTTTTCTACATCTTTCTTGGATGATCCTTCTCACTACAGGCTTCTTACACTATTTTCTACCCTTGCCATCTCCAATCTCTGGTTTGGCAGCATGGTGGACGTGGCTGTGAGATTCCTCCATCAGCCAGTTCTATATCCCAGTTCTCCTGCATAATGCTCTCTGCAATCCTATTGAGAAGTTTTCCACTATGGGCTCTTGCTAGAGAACATAGAGTTTCTCTCATGGCTATCCATCATGACTATCTCCTTTAAAAAAAAAAAAAAAAAAAGAGAGAAGGACATAAGCCTTCTCCACGTGAAAGTCTGAGTTACCCAATTCCTACAGGGAATTTGCTCTTTTTCCTTGCAACTTGTCCTCATGGTATCTTAATCTTTTATGGACAGCATATCTTATTCTGGAAAACGCCTGATACCTCTTTTGTCCCTCACGTAGGTCAACTTGGTATCTCATTCTATGCGTTTCTGTCCATTTCCCATGCCAGAGTTCCACAGGACCCAGGACTTGCTGTTTACAGACTGATATTATCCTGTTTTTTCATGTAACCATCCTGGTTATTCACGGGATAGCATTCCTTTCCATCATCCCTGTGGGAATAGATTCTCGATATGTCTTCTCAAGTAGGTTCCACCTCCTTGTGCTTAGATTAATCTTTCCCCTTCACATCTCCATGGGAATGTCCTGATATGCATAGCTCTGTCTGCTTAGTTGCAGGCATCTATCTTAAACCTATCTATCTAGGTATATATATCTCCATATATATATATCTCCATATATATATATCTCCATATATATATCTCTATAGATGTATCTGTCAGCTAAGTGTGCATATGTTATGCCCTTTAGATCTTCTCATAGATATATATATATATATATAGAGAGAGAGAGAGATATAATGTGTGTGTGTATCGGTCGAGATATTCTTATAGGTAGGGAGATAAGTATATAGATACATATCTATCTGTCTATGCTCATAAAGGTTCCACCTTTCTCTGTGTTCCTGACAGTGGGCTGCACAGGTTCATACTGTTTCACAGTATGTTTTTGCATATTATGCACACAACCACTTCTGTGGTACTGACAGCCCTACCGTAACCCTAGGTTTAGGTATCCCTGAAGCTCCACACTACAATGTCTTCCTGCCTCTCACCAGTTAGGAAAGACATGGTGGATCTTCAGTGCATTTCAGATTCAACTCCTCAGACATCTGTCCTTTCTTGGGAGTGCGAGGTTCTTCTCATACCCTTTCTTCCCTCAAGGACTACGTCTGTTTGTCAAAAACGGTCAGTCTTCCTCTTTTGCTCCTACCTCTGAATACTTCTGTAGCCAAAAGAGTTTTCAGCTTCCATGAAGCTTCCTACTGCAGATCTGCCGTTTTTCTGCTACCCCAGTTGCATCCTGGGGTTACCTCTCACTCCAGATGTGGACCTCCATCTTCACTTCAGTGAGATCACCTTGAAGATTATTTATTGGATACCCAGTAGACTCCATCAGCCTCTCTACTTCCTGCAATCCAGCAGGTGAGCATCCTATTGTAATTGTTCATTTCAATATTTTTTATGATAATGATCATACATACAAGGACTCCTTGTCGGTAGTCCTTTCTTAGGTTAGCTGTTTTCTACAGCTCCTCTCCAACTCCTACCCTCCATCCTCAGGATGCCTGGCCATATGAGGTGTAGCATGTTTCAATCTCCAACATGTTAGGGCTCCAGGCATCTTAGCTTGGGAGTCCCCATATGTGAAGACTCATTCCTGCTTGTTCCTGGAGATAGCACAATTACTTACCTGTAACAGGTGATCTCTGGGAACAGCAGGAATAAGTCTTCACAAACCACCCACCTCCCCTAGGAGTTGTATTTCTCTATCTCTTCCTTTCCTCTTTCTCTCTCTTTGTCTCAGCTATGAAACTCAACTGAGGAGAGACAGTTGGAAAGACGGGAAGGCAGCATGCAGGCGCTGAGGGATGCTCCCAAAAGCTTTCTGATTGGACGCTGAGGAGCGTTCCCGCGCAGGCTCCGTCGGTACCGACGTACCCATATGTGAAGACTTATTCCTGCTGTTCCCAGAGATCACCTGTTACAGGTAAGTAACTGTGCTTTCTCTGCCCCACTGTCCTCCCCCCATCTCAAGTCCTCCTTGTTCTCCTCCCCACACCCCCCAACTATCCCACGTCTGGCATTCATTCCATCCACTCACTTCTCCCGAGCTCATTGCAATTATCTCCTCCTCTATGAAAACTTTCTGTGCTCTGGATCCCATCCCTTCCTCCTGGCTGCTTATCTCCTCTCTAGCCCTTATCCCTCCAGCTCTTTCCATGATCAACTCCAGTCTTTTCTCAGGTGTGTTCCCCCAGCCCTGGAAACACGCTCTGGTACGGCCTATCCTTAAAAAGCCCTCACTTGATCCTTTGATTCCTGCGCACTACCGCCCAGTCTCCAACCTCCCCTTCTTATCTAAAATTCTTGAAAAGGTTGTCTTTTCTCAACTTTCCTCCTATCTTGACTCCACCCACTTTCTTCATCCCCGTCAGTCTGGCTTTTGCCCCAGCCATAGCGTCGAAACTCTTCTTGGTTTTCTAAATGAAATTCACACTGCCCACGACCGCGGTGATCTCTCGGTGGCGGTTTCCCTCGATCTTTCGGCTGCCTTCGACCTTGTTGACCACTCCCTTCTAGCCCGTCTACGGGAGGCAGGTCTCTGTAGCACAGTCCTTCATTGGCTCCACTCTTTTCTTTCCTCCAGGTCCTATTCTGTTCTCTCCACTTCTACTCCTCCGATTGCTTCTGAACCTACTCCCCTCCTCTGTGGTGTTCCTCAAGGCTCAGTCCTAGCTCCTCTTCTTTTTAACATCTTTCTCACACCTCTCTCTTTACTGTTCCAGCAACACGGGATTTCGGTCTTTTACTACGCTGATGACCTGGTCCTTCTGTATCACACCTCCCCCCTTTCCCTTGATCTCTCCCCTCTGAACACGTGTCTCACTGCCGTAGCCAACTGGCTCACCACTCACTGTTTACACCTTAATCTTACAAAAACCTTGGCCATCTGGTTCTCCTGTGATAGTGCTCCCCCTCTGGTCTCTCCCTCCTTCTCTGGTTCACCCATTCCCTTAGTCTCTTCCTTTCGCTATCTGGGGGGTCCTCTTTGACCCTGGCCTAACTTTTCGGGATCACATCGCTCACGTTTCAAAGACTTTATTCTTCTTTACGTCAGATCCGCGCTATCAGGCCTTTTCTTTCTGCACAGGTTCTCTCTACCCTCCTTTTGTCCCTGGTCATATCTCGCGTTGATTTCTGTAACTCAATCCTAGCCGGTCTCCCTGCCACACAACTGCACTGTCTCCAACGCATCCAAAATACTGCTGCCCGACTCATCTTTCATTCTTCTACGCGCGATCACATCACTCCTCTTCTCATCCGTCTTCACTGGCTCCCCATTAAATTCCACTTTCACTTTAAAATCCTGGTGCTACTCCACCGTGCTCTTCACACCCACTCCCCTCAGTATCTAGCAGACCGTGTCCATTTTCATACCCCAGCTCGCTCCTTGCGATCCCTCCATCTAAACTGCTTACATCTTCCTGCGCTCGCCTCCAATCCACCTGCTCCTCTGCGTTCTTCTTCCTTGCCCCCGCCCTATGGAACTCTCTGCCCTCTTCTATCCAGCTTGAGCAGGAACATACTACTTTTAAGAACAGCCTCAAAACCCATTTCTTTGCCCTTGCCTTCGACCTTCCTGATCCCTTCACATGACTGTCTTCCCCTTTCCCTTCTCTCTCTTTCCTCCCTACTGTCCTGTTGTATGAATCTGCTTGGTTTGCTTTCCTATCCGCCATTGTAACTTCTTTTCCTTCTTCCTTTGCCTTATGGTATTTCTATGATTTGAATTATGTAAACCGCTATGATTTTTGTTTAGCAGTATATTAAGTCAATAAACATAAACATAAACTGCAGGGCACATGTTTCTGCAGCATATTTTATTTATTTAAACAAACGTATTTCTATACCGCCTTATCCTGCAATCAAGGCGGTCTGAACAGCAAACAATAAGATAGTGTATAGTGTGCACATGCAGTGAGTAGTGTATGCGTGTGAGTGTGTCTGGACGTTGATTCTTGTGCTATTTACAATGCTATGGGTATCAGATCCTTGCTTAATTACAATTATAGTGATGTGGGGGGAATTGAGGTGTCTGTTGCATGGTTTAAGTAATGTCACCGTAGTGTTCTATGAAGAGGGTTGTCTTCAGTAGTTCAGGGTAAACGTATGTCTGGCTTACCTTGAGCCCCTTTTAACCTATTAGGCTTCTCAGTTACTTGCAAGGGCTTGTTCTCTCTCTCTCTCTCTCTCTCTTTGTCCCTGGCAGTGTCTTCTACCTCACAAGTTATCCTCTAGACTAAGTCATTAGGACTTTCTGCCGCAAGAGCTGGCAGAGTATTGGAGACTTCAGCTTACTTTTTCCTTGGGACCTCCCTGACTTTATGCCCCTAACCGTTACTATGATGCCTGACAGGACTGTGTACCCTCCTGACTAGACAGTCCCTTTCCAGTTTCCGTAAGGTGGCTCCTAATGGATAAGCCTGTAAGAAGTACCTGACTTCCCTTAGACATTCTCCTGTAGACCAATGAAGCTACAATGGGACATGTAATAAAGCTAAAATGTAGCATAGACCTTGACAAACTTGTGCAGATTTAGGAGCCAGCCTAAAATCCTAGGAACCAGTGCTCATGACCTCCCCTTGCGCCTCCTCACTCCCGAGTTCTTTCACGCTGGTCTCATGTTCTCAGATTTCATGAGACCAGTGCCAAAATTCTTAAGCCATACATTAACTTTAGATAACAGCTATAGCTTCAGATAGCAAATGTGTGTGGTGCAAAGGTGGTGTGCCAGTCTGTGCGTGGGATGAGGTGGTGGGTGCCTTTATGAGTTGGGTGCAGGGCTGCAGTGCATGTGTGCTGCAGAACTGAGGAACGTCTGTGTGTACAATGTGGAGGTGAGGTTCCTGTGTGCGAATGTGTAGTATGGAGCTGGGGTATGTGTCTTACGAAGATGGAGTGGCTGTGTGTGTGTTCTTGGGGGAGGGAAATGCACCTTTTGGTAAACGGGCATTGTAACTTTTTGTTCCCATGCACTCGTCCCTTTAACCTGGCACTCTTCCTTCCCCCTCCAACTCCTACCCACTCTCTGTTCCTCTTCCATACTCTCCTCCCCTTCCTTCTCCCCTCCCCTCTAGCACTTCTACCCCCTCCTCTCCATTTCCTCTCTCTTGCCTTCCTTTTTTAGTTACTGGCCTTTTGCAATTTTGCAGGTCACCTCCCCGCCACCCTCCTGTGTGTCTTTTATAATTGTAGGCCCCTACTGACTCTTCTGCCAACACAAGAGATGGGTCCCTGTGGGCAGTCTGCTGCCTTGCGGGCAGTGATCGCAGCCCTCCCCTTCTGTTTGCCCGCAGGGATCCAATCTCCTGGAGGTAGAAGAGAATTGGAAGTCTGCGATCACAGTTCAGATGCAAGCTGCCTGCCCATGGAGATTCCATCTCCCACCAACAGACAGCTTGCACCTGTGCCATTGTCTCAGTCTTCACTATCTCTTCTGCCTGCGGGGCTAGGATCCCCACAAGCAGCCAGTGGCAGTACTTCTGCCTTTGAGGATGGGATTCCTGTGGGCAGTCAGGGCTGGTCATGGTCTTTGGGATCTTCATGTTACTGCACAGGTGTTCCAAGGCCCATGTGCAAGCTGATTTTAGTTGCCATGGTGACCTGGTGCCTGGGGTTTGTCGAGCCCTGATGTAGCCATACTGAAAAAGATTCTGACAACAAGAATTCCCTACTTGTCAATGTTTTTTTTTGTCGGAGCTAGTTGGCTCAGTGCAGGGAAGCTTCCCATGCACCACTGCGACCTCCTTTTTATTTAAAGAATTTTGTTAAAACACGACTTAGCTTTGTTGAAGACAAGCATAATCAGCTTGAAAACCTCTGCCAGGATAACAGAAATGACGACGTGCCACACGTTTCGGGTTGTTTCAAATTTTCATATCACCCTGCTTCAAGTCCATCTGTTGCTGGCAAATTGGATGAGGGGGAGCTGGACTTGGACTTGGACGATGAGTTGGAGGAAGGTGAGATTCCGGACAAGGAGGATCAGGCTAGGCTTGTGCGAGTGTTTTGGAGGGACGAGTTGCCCGCCCTCATAGACGAGGAGCTCAAAGCGCTAAACATGCCGTTACCTGGGCCGGCAGAGGATGTTACGTTGGAGGATCCCTTGCTGCAAGTCTTTAGGAAGACCCAGAGGGCCTTCCCGGTGCATAGAGTAGTGTGAGAAATGATTCAAGAAGAATGGGATCTGCCGGAGGCCGCACTCAAGGGGGCTAGAGTAATGAGGAGACTCTACCCCGTTGTGGACCAGGACCGCGAGCTATTCAAACCTCCTAAGGTGGATGTGGCCGTCTCGGCGGTCACTAAGAAGACTACCATTCTGGTGGAGGGGGCTGCGGCCCTTAAGGATGTGCAGGACCGTAAGCTGGATACCTTGCTAAGACAAGTGTTAGCCACCTGCATCCCCAAGGCATTGATGTCAATTTGTGGGGCTTGGGTAGCCAGAGCCTGCCTGCCCTGGTCTCAAAGGCTGCCGACCGACCCTAGTGGTGAGAACTTGGGGGAAGCGGCACGACTGGAGTCCGGAATGGCATATTTAGCAGATGCCCATTATGATCTTATCTGCGGTTTGTCAAAGAGCATGGCATTGGTGGTGGCGGCGCGTCGTTATCTTTGGCTGCGCAATTGGTCAGCGGATGCTTCCTCAAAATCTAGGTTAAGCAAGCTTCCGTTCAGGGGGAAGTTGCTTTTTGGGGAAGATTTGGATAAGCTGGTGAAAGAGCTGGGAGAGTCTAAGGGGGGGCTGGCTCCCAGAAGATCGTCCGAAACAGGGCCGTCCTGCTGCCGTGGGCAAGGGGCTGCAGCAACGGGATTTTTGGCGTTTTCGGTATCCGAGATTTAGTCAGACTTCTTGCAGAGGAAGGTTCCTGGGCAGAACCCAGGGATTTCGAGGGTTTCGGGGAGCAGGTAGAGGTTTTGGGGCCTCTACCTCGTCCTCGAATTTCCAAAAATCGCAATGAGATCAGGAAGGCTCTGATCCCAGTCGGAGGTCGTCTAAGGGAGTTTTATCCTGCCTGGGCCAAAGTAACGTCCGACCGGTGGGTGTTGGAGCTCGTTTGCGAAGGATATGCGTTAGTTCCACTGACCGGTCTGAGAATTTTTTGTTCAGTCCCCTTGCAAATCGCAAGTCAAATGCGCCGCCATTCGGGAGACTGTTTTGAAGTTGCTAGCTCTCAAGGCAATTGAGCCGGTGCCTCTGGAGCAACGCGGCTGCAGTCGATACTCCATATATTTTGTGGTTCCAAAAAAGGAAGGGTACCTTTCGGCCAATCTTAGATCTCAAGGGCGTAAACCGCTGTCTGCGAGTACAGCATTTTCATATGGAGACGCTCCGGTTGGTGATAGTGGCGGTTCAGAAGAGGGAGTTTCTGACGTCCCTGGACCTCCCGGAAGCGTATTTGCATATTCCCATACGGCGAGAGCATCACCGATTCCTCAGGTTTGCGGTGCCCATGGGGCGGCATTTTCAGTTCCGGGAGTTGCCCTTCGGATTGGCTACTGCCCCAAGAACATTTACCAAGGTGATGGTAGTCGTAGCGGCCGCATTGAGAAGAGAGGGCATTCTGATACACCCGTATCTAGACGACTGGTTGATTCGTGCAAAGTTCCGGGTTGAGAGCAGGAAGGCTACGGCAAGAGTTGTGGAGTTTCTGCAGAGCCTAGGTTGGGTGATCAATATGCCCAAGAGCAGTTTGGTGCCGTCTCAAAGACTAGAGTATTTAGGGGCGCCGTTCGATATGCAGACAGGAAAGGTTTATCTGCCGCAGCACCAGGCACGAAAGCTCAGGATGCTCGTCCAGCAGTTTCTGCACAGGGGTGTGCCTGTGTCGTGGCACTACATGCAGGTCCTTGAGACGATGGTGGTAACTATCGAGCTGGTCCCGTGGGCCAGAGCGCACATGAGGCCGGTACAGAGGGCATTGCTCCGGAGATGGTCTCATCAGCGTGATCCCCTGTCGCACTGCCTCCCTTGGCTTCCAGAGACGAGGCGGGTGTTGCACTGGTGGACCAGGGTGAAGGTGTTGAGCAGGGGCATGCCATTGGAGGCACCTACTTGGGTTCCCTTGACGACGGACGCCAGTTTATCAGGTTGGGGTGCTCACGTGCAGGGAAGATTCGTCCAGGGTCTGTGGTCCGAGGAGGAAAAGACCTGGTCTATCAACCGGTTGGAGTTGAAAGTGGTTCGACTAGCGCTGCGGGCGTTTCAGGTTCCTCTGCAAAACGGGGCGGTTCGGGTGTTGTCCGACAATGCCTCGGCGATGGCCTATATCAATCGGCAAGGCGAAACCGGCAGTGTGGCCATGGAGGAAGAGGCCCGGATGTTGTTTGAGTGGACAGAACAGAATTTGCAGGCGCTGTCGGCGGCGCATGTAGCCGGAGTGGACAATGTGGAGGCAGATTTCCTGAGTTGGTTAAGGGTGGATCCGGGAGGGTGGGTCCTTCCATCAGGAGGTGTTCGAGCTGTTGGTGCAACGTTGGGGGACTCCGGTGATGGACCTCATGGCAATGTTCCAGTCTGCCAGGGTAGAGCGGTTTTACAGCTGAAGAAGAGAGCGAATGTCAGAGGGTCTGGATGCTCTCATACAGAAGTGGCCGGAAGAACAACTCCTGTATGTATTTCCACCTTGGGTGTTGATAGGCAGGGTGGTACAGCTCATAGAACGACACAGGGGCACAGTGTTGTCGATAGCTCCGGACTGGCCAAGATGACCTTGGTATGCGGACCCGTTGAGGCTCGTGGTGGGCATGCCGTGGCGGCTGCCGCTGCAGGACGACCTGGTGACTCAAGGACTGTTGAGAATGCCTCAGGTAAGTCTATTCTCGCTTACGGCCTGGCTCTTGAGAGGGCTAGGCTGAGGGCCAAGGGCTATTCGGCACCGGTTATTGCCACCTTGTTGAAGTCACAGAGCCTGCCCACTCCATTGGCTTTTAAACTGCCATTCCACCAGCGTGTTCTGTGAGGGGAGAGCAGCAGCCAGCATCAGAGGTGAGAGCAGGAGCTCCACCTTCCTCCACAGAGCCTGCCCACTCCATTGGCTTTTAAACTGCCATTCCACCAGCGTGTTCTGTGAGGGGAGAGCAGCAGCCAGCATCAGAGGTGAGAGCGGGAGCTCCACCTCCCTCCACAGAGCCTGCCCATTCCATCGGCTTTTAAACCGCCATTCCACCGGTGCGCCCACGCCTTGCAGGCCCGCGCCTGAGGGCCTCACCAGAGGGCCCCGTGGCGTTGGCCCGTGGCGTTGGCCCTGAAATGAGCATTGAATATGTGGCCTGGATTGTCATACGCATATATTATGGTAACCTGCTGTTCCCTTTCTTTTCTTTGCCTATCCTTTTGTCTGTTTCTGTCCTCTACTCTGTCCTATCTTACAAATGGCGTTCCTTTCATATTTCCACAAATGATATATTATTGTAAACCGCTCTAATGCTTCGGCCTGAGCGGTATATCAAATTCAAATAAACATAATAAACATGTGCGTGTTTGGAGAGTGTTTGAAGCCTGGTGTGCGGAGGCGAAAGTGGAGCCGTTGCGGGCGTCTGTTTCTCAGGTTTTAGCTTTTTTGCAAGGCGGTTTCAAAGGGCTTAGCGGCTGCATCCTTGCGAGTGCATGTTGCAGTGTTTGCGTGCTATAGAGGGAAGATTCGGGGGCAGGCGATAGCTTCGCATGCGGATGTCAAGAGGTTCCTGCGGGCCGTTTCTCTGCTTCGTCTGCCTGGTCGACAAGAGGTGCCCCATTGGAGTCTTCCGTTTTTACTGGACGCCCTGGGAAGAGAGCCTTTTGAGCCTTTGGGGGAAGCGTCCTTAAAGGATCTTACCCTTAAAGTGGTGGTCTTGGTGGCGATATGTTCGGCTCACAGAATATCGGAGTTGCAGGCCTTGTAGGAAGCCGTTCCTTTCCTTCTATGAAACCAAGATGGTTTTAAGACCAGTTCCATCTTTCCTGCCGAAGGTCATTTCGGGGTTTCATGTAAATCAAACTTACTTTACCGGTTTTTCGACAGCAGTCCGCAGATTCTTCCTCCAATAGATTGCATCATTTAGACGTTCGTCATGCGTTAAGGGCTTGCGGAGGACAGTGAGTTTTCGCAAATCAGATAGGCTCTTCATTCTGTTCGGGGGCCCTTGGAAGGGGCGGGCGGCTGCTAAGGTAACCATAGCTTGTTGGTTAAAGTCGGCTATAGTCTGCTTATATTTTGAAGGGCAGAGAGGTGCCCGTAGGGCTCAGGGCGCATTCAACTAGAGCTCAAGCTGCTTCTTGGGTGGAGTGCCAGTTGGTACCAGCGGTGGAAATTTGCAAGGCAGCTACCTGTTCCTCGCTGGACTCTTGTCAAGCATTACCATCTGGATGTGCAGGCGGAGAGGGATACTTGTTTTGGATCAGCGGTTCTTCAGGCTGGCTTCGCAGGTCCCTCCTGATAAGGCAGGGGTTCTCAACCCTGTCCTCGGGACCCACCTAGCCAGTCGGGTTTTCAGGATAACCACAATGAATATGCATGAGAGACATTTGCATATAATGGAGGCAGTGTATGCAAATCTCTCTCATACATATTCATTGTGGTTATCCTGAAAACCCGACGGGCTAGGTGGGTCCCGAGGACAGGGTTGAGAACCCCTGCGATAAGGTTTTGTTGATTTTCGCTGCTCGGGTACTTACCCAGTGGTCCGGAACTAGCCTGGAGGGACGATAAGGAAGAGTAAATTAGACTTAGCTGCTAATTGTTGTTCCTGAAGGAACTCCAGGCTAGTCCCGTAACCCTCCCGGTTAGTACATTAAGGGCTGCAGCCTGAAGCACAAGCAGTTACAGGTAAGATAGGGCTGGGGGGGCAGTGGCGCTCTCGCTGGGATTCGGACGTGTTTTCCATTCACCTAAAGGGGAGGAAGAGAGACCTCCTGTTGGGGGGGCGTAGGAGTCCATGGGGGGCGCTGCAACTGTTCGTTCAGTTGGCTCTCTCGTGTTCGCTAGAACTTTGGTTTGGAAAGTTAGGTTAATTGTGGTGTTTGTCAGAATTGTGTTCTACTTAATTGTTGCTCCGTTGAGTCTGCTTTGTCAATAGGTTACTGGTGTCAGGAGGCGGATCCGGTGAGGATATACCAGTGACATCACAAAAAGAAAGGATTTTTTTTCTTAGTCTCCAAGCTGCTGGAAGATGGTGACAACCCAGTGGTCCGGGACTAGCCTGGAGTTCCTTCAGGAACAACAATTAGCAGGTAGGTCTAATTTACTCTTACATCATTCAGTTCTCTACTCCAGCCCACTATAAGAAAAGATTCCAAAGGAAACAACATAATATACCAAACATGCAGGAAATAAGCAGCATCATAACAGCCAACTAATCATATCATAGTGGCAGCATGCTTCATACTAGGGGGATTAGGGACCGGATGAGCATTAAGAAAAGACAAGCTGAGAGGGATTTAAGAAAACATAAGAATTAGATGAATACTTAACTAAACATTTGCAGGGATATTTAAGGAAAAATATAGCACCCAGCTGAGACCCTGGGTGGCGGAGGAGAAATTCCTTCCTAAGTTGCTGGGTCTCCCAAACCATATCAGAAACTGCCCTAACCAAAAGACCCCAAAACCGAACATTCCTTTTCCTAAAGAACATCCTTAAGAACCAGTCTCTATTCGACGACAGGGCAAACTGGACCAAACAGGTAGCAGGAACAACATTGTCAGTTGGCAAACTTTCCAATATCGTGGAGATATTAAGTTCTTCAAACTGTTGCAAACCCGGCCCATTCGCCATATTTGTGTATTTTCCACCAGGAATTCACTACAGTCGAGGAATCATCTTTCCAGTTATTGGTTGATACATTTTTAAGCACAGAGTAGTTCTGTTTTGCTGCACAGTTTTTTTTTTTTTTGGCTCCGTGTCCTTAAAACTGAAGATCCCCCAACAGCTGTCATGACAAGATATTGGTGACTAGTACCTTACTTCTGTTGAGCCTTGAGCCTGATTTGACATTCCTAATGCTGCATTTCCAGACATTCCATGTGCTGATTTGACATTCCATGTGCTGCATGTCCAGCATGCCTATTAGAAGAAATAAGTGCCTTAGCGTGTCTGTTCTTTTCTACTGCAGACTCTGTTCCTTCCACCTTGCTGCACCATATTCCCAAAATAGATTACTTCAGATCCATTATGTTGGGCTCCATCTCTGGTCCTAGTCAAATTGGGCTAAAATATCGTCTAGGCTGCCTTTGGATCCTACCCCCTTATCCTTCATATGTGTGTTTTACTCATTTCCCTAAGAATTCCCTAGCTCCCTAATGTTCTGTTTCTCATAGTAGATTGTAAGCTCTGTGGAGCAGGGACTGTTTTTCTGTGTACTTGTACAGCATGTACAGCGATGCGTATGCCTATTAAAGTTATATAAATGAGGAGGAGGAGTAATCAACTAGGTAGCCACATACTACGAGGGGGTGCTGATAAGTCTCTGGCCTTATAACAAAGCAGAAATCTATGGGCACACTTCAGTTCTGGACGTCCGAATGATCTTTCTATAGTTTTGTTTGGTACTGAACAAAACGAAACTATAGAGATCATTCTACAGCTTATCACTCTACAACTTCAGAGTGTTCATTTCTTACGGGCTTGCTTCTCACAAAGCTACCTGCAGTGCCTTGGAATCTCAATGTGGTCTTAACTCAGCTGATGAAAGCTCATTTGAGCCGCTGGATACCTGTGGACTGAAGTTTTTGACCTGGAAGGTATTACTTTTGGTGGTCACATCAGCACAGTTAACGAGCTCATCTACCCTATACCAAGTTTTACAACAATAGGTTAGTTTTGCATACTCAGCCTAAATTCCTTCCTAACGACGTCTGCCTTCCAACTTTAACCTATCAATAGTCCTTCCAACTTTTCCCCCAAAATTCCATGCTCTCAAAGGGAAAGGTGCATTGCACATGTTGGACTGCGAGAGAGCCTTGGCCTTCTATTTGGAGTGAACTAAAGCCCATAGAAAGTCCACCTAACACTTTTTTGTTTCTTTTGACCCCAGTAGGTTGGGGACTGCTGTCAGCTTTGTTTGGCTAGTGGATTGCATTTCTTTCACTTATGATCAGGCTGGCTTGAATCTTAAGAGTTGTGTCACAGCTCATAATATCTGAGCTGTGGCTGCAATGGTGGCCCACTTGAGATCAGCACTTTTCTCCTTGAATAGGCAAGATAAGTTACTTCTCCGGGAACAAGCAGGAAGTCAGTCAGTCACATATAGGTGATGTCTGCACCGACGGAGCCCTCGCAGAAGCATCCCCCCAACCTTCAAAGAAAGCCTTTGGGACATGCTACCACCCATGCGTGGTCCCCTTCCCGCCCAAGGGCACCATTTTGCTCAGTCTCCTTTTTACCACAGAGCCTTTCAGACGTCCGTCTGGCTTGTCCCTGGAAAAAGTTGATTTTTCTGCTCGAGTTTCGTACTCGCTCTGATAATGCAATGGTACTCTTCTTGCCACCTGACCTCGTCTCAGCATCGAGTTCGGGTCCCTTTTTGTAGTAGTTCATTTTTGGCATCTTCGAGCCTTTTTTCCAACTGGCAGCCCGGCGGGTCTTTGACCTCACTGGGGTACTTTTCTCCCACATGGCTGCCAGTGGCTTCAAGAAGTGTGATCAGTGTGCCAAAATTATGTCCTTGACCGACACATGACTGCTGCCTTCACTGCCTTGACCCCACAGCATGCGGTGTCTGCAAAAAGATGTCCAGCAAGGCCCTCAAGAGCTGCCAGCAGCAGCACCACCACCACGATAACGTTTTCTCCCAGAGTCCCCAGTACCTCCGAAGGTCAGGGCCTCATCTGAAGCCATAGCATCTTGGGGGGTGGGGGGGGTGGTCCTACTGAACCCGAGTGGCACTGTGGTTCTTTAGAGGGGGGTCTCCCTTGAGGGGGACACAAGAAGAAGAAAACCTTGAAGATGGTGTCCCTGGACGGATCCGACAGACCATGTATGTCCTGAGCCAGGTCCCACAGTCATCAGTAAAGACCAAAGCAAAGAATTCATTCACCCTCTCCGCTATGGCCTTTTCCCTTCTTAGTGCCCCTTTTACCCCTCTATCATCTAATGGTCCAACTGACTCTCTCACAGGTTTTTTACTACGAATGTACTTGAAAAAGTCTATCTCCAGGAACAAGCAGGAATGAGTCTTCACATATGGGTACGTCGGTACCGACGGAGTCTGCGCGGGAACGCTTCCCAGCGTCCAATCAAAGAGCTTTTGGAAGCATCCCACCATGCCTGCGTGCTGCCTTCCCGCCTTTCCCATCTGCCTCTCCTCAGTTTTCGTTTTTCCGCGGAGCCGGCAGGACGTCCTCCTGTCACCGCAGAAAATTCTTATTTTTTATTTTTAGTTTTCTTGTGGTCGCGGCTGTCTTCTCGACGCCACCAGTACTGCCGGTGTTTTCTTTTCTTTCTTGTAAAATTTTCCTTTTCAACGGATATTTTTTCTTCATAGTGTCCCACGCGGTCTTAGGCCTTTCAGGCCTCCCCTATTTTTCCTTCATGGAACCGCCAGACACTTTCTCCACGGAATGTTCAGATTGTGGCGGTACAACTTTATTTTTAGACCCTCGAAGTCTGTGTCTAACCTGCTTGGGTCCTGACAACAGTTTGGTGAGAAGATATCTTCAACATCGAGAATCCCTCGATACACGGTTGCCCTCCAACTTCGGGGCACCGTCCCCTTCTTCCACTTTGATTCAGGTAACCCACAAACAGTCTGTTAAGACTAGCCAGTCCTCGAGTGGTACGTCTCATGCACAGCATGTAGACAGCTCCGGCTTTGCCCTCGATGGCCTCCTGGCTTCAAAACCCCGGCGGGAGTCTTCGGTCTCCAAAGCGTATAAGGGGTTTCAGGTTGTTCCTGGGGTTCACCCCTCACAGAACATACCTGAGCCGTGCACGGTGGTGGCATCCGCTTCGAGCGGTACCCTGCATCGGCACTGGTGTTGGATGAAACACTCCTCACCAGGGATCGTCATCTGGCCTCTTCGGGACCGATGGATACGTCCCAGATTGACTTTCCCTTATCGGTTCCAACACCGATACTGCCACCGACATCGGTACCCTCCAGATATGCATCGACAGCCTCGCTTCCTTCGATGCCGAGTCTGGAATCGATCTCCAGTTTGGAGGACTGGGTACCGACTCGCCTGGGTACTGTCTCGCGGCGGTACCGAAGGCTCGGATCCGCAACTCTCGGTTCCCCTGAGGCCGCTTGAGTTACCACTGGTAGACCTTCATTCACCGGTATCGGACACGGTACCGAAGTCGGTACCGATGTCTTCATTACCCTTACAGTCGGTGCCTTCCATGCTTCGCTTCTCAGGCTCCTTGCCCTCTATGCCGAGTTTGGAATCCATTTTTAGTCTAGAAGACTGGGTACCAATAGATTTTGGTACTGACACCGATCGATACCGGTGGCTCGGTACCGAGGATAGCAGCCGGAGGTTTTCGGTTCCCTCGGTACCGATTGAAGTGTCACCGATGACTACTCTGATGTCTTTGTCGAGCCCGATTCCGACATCGGTACCGGTATTGACTTCAGTACCGGTATCCACAGTAGCATCATGGCAAACTACTACCATGCTTTTTTCAACAGCATCGCTCCATTCTATACCAAGCTTGGAGTCGATACTTGGCATGGACAATGTGATGAGGATGGTTGCTGCTCCTGACAACCAGTCCAAGCAACCATCCCTTAAGCATTCCACACTGCACCCTGCAGGATCTTCTATTTCTATATATCTGGATAACTCTGTGGATGCTCAGGCTAGTTCTTTAGATCTAACCTGTCCAAGGGAGATTCCTGTTGGGGATCCCTCTTTTCAGAGTTTCCTCCTGGATATAGCAAGATCCCTTGCCATTCCTATTCCAGGACATGATCCTGCACCAGGCTCTGTTTCTACCAAAGCAAAGGACAACATAATGCTTCCTTTGCATCATTCCTTGCAGGATCTCCTTCTAGGAATGTGGGAAACACCTTTAAGGGTACCCCCACCTCCCAGAGCAACTGATCTCTTATATCAGGTGCCCCCCTCTCCAGGGTTTCAAAAGACTCAACTTCCTCATCATTCCATAGTAGTGGAATCATCAATGAGGCGGATAAAGAGTAAGAAAAAACACTCTTCTTATCCGCCAGGTCGTGAGTCTAAGACACTAGATGCCTTTGGATGTCAAACCTTCCAGACATCTATGCTTTCTGCAAGAATTCTCTCATATTTTTTATACGAGTCTTTTTCTCTTGAGGAGGTCACAAAGCAATTACATCTTTTGACTCCTTTCCTTCCAGTTTCCAGGAGTACAGACTATTCCTCGCTGCTTAAGCATATCCAGAATATCTCTTGGTTTCTTTCTCGTGCTTCCCTAGATTCTTTTGAGTCTGTTAGCAGGACCTCTGCTATAGCTATAGGGGCACGAGGTAGAGCCTGGCTCCAAGCTTCAGACTTGGCCAAGTGGGAACAACAACAATGACTGGGACATACTCCTTGCACTGGAGAAAATCTTTTCAACAAGGAGTCTTTACGTCAGGTTACTCAGTTGTCCACTGATTTACCTGTTCCTAAGGGTTCTTTAACTTCTGTCCCAGTAAGTAGGAAATGTCCTACCAAACTTTCTTCCCACAGGAGAAGAAGGTTTTATTCCTCACTTGCCCATCATACAGATGTTCCCCTACAGGGGAGCCATCGTCCTGGTCTGAAGAATCCAACCTCTCACCAGGCTCAGCAAACCCGGCCTCTGCAGGGTTTCTGATCAGTCATCATCAAATGCTTGTGACCCTTGGGGTTAGAATCTACAGTTGCTTCTTCTCAACAGAGGCAATCCATTACTCATTCTAACCCCTACATATGGATCTCTTTCCGAAAGACATCCATTTTTCTATGAGCTGTCAGAATGTTCATGCCTATAAGTCACAGGTTTCTCCTCTTCTCCTGTCAGAGAAAGAGGTCTGACCACTATCAAATGATAGTTCCTGTGCCAGCATGTATTTTTCCTTTCTATAGACTTACTACTTGGTAAGTCTTCTTCAGCTCTATTCTCTTCACCCTCTTACCACTGTAAGAGCGGAATTACTTGAGGGTTTTTCTTCAGCCTCTCCAGGTTTGTCACTTTCCAGTGCGGAGTTTTCCTCCCTGAGTTTCCTCCCCTGTTTCAAATTTACTTTAAGGCAGCTTATCAGACATGTCCAGAGTTTTCTACTCCTGTTCTGTCTGTTCTTTCTGGTGTTTAAACAGTAATAGCCTTTCTGCTGTCTTGCTAGCAGCTGCCTATGCAGGAGCCTTAATGTTTGGTCCACTGGTTCTTGTCCACATACAACCAGATTTGTCCTCCTCTGACATTCTATCTGGTCTTAGTAGTGGCTCCAAGTCAGTGTTTTTCATCTATCTTGGAAATTATCCCACTACAAGCTTCTGGGTTGGTCTTCTATTTCTGCCATCTCCATTCCCCTGGATTTGGCAGCATAGTGGACTGAGATACTGGCTCTAGCAGCCAGTCCTATCTCCTCATTCTCCTGCATCATGCTCTCTGCAGTTCTACAGAGAAGCTTTCCACTATGGGCCCTTGCTAGAGAGCATGGTTTTTTTTTCTCCAACAGCTATCTTAGATGGTTGGAAAAGGCTTTTCAGTCATGTCTCCCATGACTAGAAGGTTCTCCCTTCTTTTACTATCTCCTTTTGCCATAAAGGATATAGGCCTTCTCTTACCTAAGGGCTGAAGGAGTTGCCAATTCCTTGCTTTGGTCCATAGCATTCCCAATCGGGGATATGCTCTTTCTCCTTGCAGCTCGTCCTCATGGTAAGAACGCATGATACTTTTTGCCCTTAAGCAGGTCAACATGGTACCTCATCCTTATCTGTCTTCTGTCTACTTACCATGCCAGAGTCTTGGACGACTCAGGACTTGCTGGCTACAGATTGATATTATCCTCTGTTTTCATATAACCATCCTGGTTATTTCACTAGCTAACATCCTTGCGGATCATAACCAGGGGGAATAGATTCTCTATATATCTTCTCAAGTAGGTTGCACCTCCTTGTTAGATGAATCTTTCCTCTCCACATGTCCTATGTGACTACCATGCTGTAGGCATATATCTGTCTGTTTAATTACAGACACCCATATTTAGGCCTACATATTCATATTTATCTTTGTGTGTATTTTATGCCCTTCCATATCTCACTATATATTCTTATATGTCTATATATATGTATATGTGTATGTGTGGAGATTTCATTATAGATAGATATGTCTCCACATACTTATCTATCTCACTGTCTATGCTCATATACCTATCTGTTCCTGACAGAGGGATTTTACCCATACCTCTGCTATTCAGCAGGTTTGGGATTCTACACACACAACCACTACTGTGGTGGTCAACAATTTTTATACCATAACCTAATGGGTTTAGGTACCTCTGAAGCTCTCCGTACCTAATATCTCTCCTACCTTACCCCAGTTAGGAGAGATATTGTGGATCTTCAGTTAATCACAGGCTTAACGCCTCAGGCATTTGTCTTCACTCTGGGATACAAGGTGTTCCCATACCCTTTCTCCCCATAAGGACTGTGCCTGTTTGTCCAAATCGGTTAGCCTTTCTCTTTTTGCTCCCAAGAGTGAGTTACTCTGCCGCCAAAAGAGTTTGGTTTTTACCATACAGCTTTCGCTGAAGGCCCACCGTTTTTGTACTACCCAAGTTTTTCCTACCAGGGGTGCCTGTTACCTTCAGGATTCTGACCTCCTCTGTTTTTCCTACAGGTTTATTTCCTCCACTTTTCAGTGAGGTCCTCTTCACGGTTCCTCTACTGGCTCCCAGTAGATCCATGAACCTCCATACTTCTATGAAATCCTGTTAGTGGAGGTACATATTGCAATATTCTTTGCAATATCATTGGTAACAATCAATCTCCAGGAACAAGCAGGAATGAGTCTTCACATGTGGGTACGTCGGCGCCGACGGAGCCCGCACGGGAATGCTCCCCAGCATCCAACCAGAAAGCCTTTGGGAGCATCCCTCGCGCCTGCGCGGTGGCTTCCCGCCCTTCCTACTGCCTCTCCCCAGTTTTCGTTTTTCCGCAGAGCCGGCAGGACGTACCTCCTGTCACCGCAGAAACTTTTTTTCTTTATTTTTCCCTTTTCTTGTTTCTTGTGGTCGTGGCCTTTTTCCCGCCGACACCGGCACCACCGGTGCCTTATTCTTTCTTTTAATCCCTCGAGGTAAATTTTTTCCTCAAGTCCCTTCTGAGGCCTACCGGGCCTTTCCAGCATGGAGCCGCCTTCCCCTAAGAAGTGCCCTCACTGTGGAGACTTAGTTTTTTTATTTAGACTCCAATGCCTGGTGTCTCTCCTGTTTGGGCCCTGATTCTTTTTCCCCCGGTCCACCGGGCTTCAGTGTCGGGAGAAGACCTTCCCTTTTTCGGGTGTCCCTCGATGACGTTTTTCCTCCTAAGGTGCGGTCATCGGTTTACTCTTCTCTCCAGGATCAGGTAACCCAAAAACAGTCTGTTAAGACTAGCCAAGTCTTGAGGGGTGAGTCTCATGCTCGGCATGATGACGGCTCCGGCCTCCCCCTCAAGTCCCCCTTGGCAAATAAACCCCGGCGGGAGTCTTCGGGCTCCAAAGCATCCACGGGGTTTCGGGTTGTTCCTGGGGTTCGCTCCTCACAGAACATTCCCGAGCCATGCTCGGGGGGTGGTATCCGCTTCGAGCGGTGCTGATTCCCCGGCGCCGGCGTCGAGTGCTCCACTCTTCGCCAGGGATCGTCAGCTGGTGTCCTCAGTGCCTTCGGGGCCGATCGATTCGACCCAGTCTGGCTTTCCTGCATCTCAGCCATGCACGGAGGTGGTACCCGCTTCGGGCAGTACCGATTCCTCGGCGTCGAGTGCTCCACTCTTCATCAGGGATCGTCATCTGGTGTCCTCGGTACCTTTGGGGCCGATCGATTCGACCCAGACTGGCTTTCCTGCATCCCAGTCCTGCGCGGGGGTGGTACCGGCTTTGAGCGGCACCGCCTCCCCGGCATCGGTATCGGTGTCGAGTGCTCCACTCTTCACCAGGGATCGCCACCTGGTCCCCCCGGTACCTTCTGGGCCGACCGATCTGACCCGGACTGGCGTTCCTGCCCCCCAGCCATGCGCGGGGCTGGTGCCGGCCTCGGACGGTGCCGATTCCCCGGCATCAACGCGGGCGTCGAGTGCTCCGCTCGCCACTAGGGTTCGTCCTCGGGGGGCCCTCTGTGCCTTCAATCGATACGACCCAGACTGGCTTTCCTTCGTCCCGGCCAGCCACGGAGTTGGTTCCGGCATCAAGTAGCGCTGAAGCCCTGGCATCGGCGCCGGAGTCGGGCGTTTCACTCCCCACCGGGGCTCGTCGTCGGGTAACCTGGGTACCCTCGGGGCCGATTGGTACGCCCCAGAACGGTTTTCCTCTTGGTAAGCCAGGCTCGGGAGGGGTACCGGCGTCTAGCGGTGCCTATCTCCCGACATCGGCGCCGGTGTCGGGTGTTCCCCTTTTCACCGAGCGTCGTCCTCGGCGGTCCTCGATGCCTGCGGCACCGATCGATGCGATTCCGATTCGCTTTCCGGGATCGGCATCGCCGCCACCGCCACCGGAGCCCTCTAGGAGGGCGTCGATAACCTCGCTCGGTTCGATGCCCAGCCTCAAATCGATATCCAGTCTAGAGGACTTGGTTCCGACACGTTTCGGAACCGATCTCTGTCTCTTATGGCGACGCAGTACCGAAGATAATCACCACTGCTCTCCGGTTGCCTCGGAACCGCTTCGGCCACCTCCGCTGTCTGCTCTGAGGGCATTGCCGTCCCCGAGGCCGGGGTCAGGGCCGATGCCGATTCCTGCGGTTCCATCGGTGCCATCGATCCTTTCGATGCCTAGCTTGGAATCAATACCAGGAACCGACGATGCAGTACTAACTGCCTCTAATCGGGACTGTCGGTATCCTTCTCCGTCTAGCAGGATTCCTTTTGTGCACCAGTCCGGTAGGTCTTCTGGTGTCCAGGCGGCCCCTTCATCCTCAGCCTCCCCAGGAATAGCTCCTCTGGGAGAGCCTTCTTTTCAGGATTTTCTCCTTGACATGGCAGACTTGCTCGCCATTCCTATTCCTGGTCCTTCTCTAAGTCAAGGTCCTGCGGAACAGGCAGCCATAATGCTTCCTTTACATCCTTCCCTGCAGGATCTTCTTCTGGGGGTTTGGCGGTCACCTTTGAAGGTTCCTGCGCCTTCTACAGCCATGCATGTTCTGTATCAGGTGCCCCCCTCTCCGGGGTTTCAGAAGCACCAACTTCCGCATCATTCCATTGTGGTGGAATCGGCACTGAGGAAGGTCGGAAGCAAGAAGAAGCATTCTTCTTGCCCTCCAGGTCGTGCATCTAAAGCACTTGATACCTTTGGGCGTCAAACCTTCCAAACGTCCATGTTGGCTTCTAGAATTATTTCATATATTTTTTATGAGTCTGTCACTTCGGGAGGTCACAGAGAAATTATCTCTCTTGTCTCAGTTTTTGTCAGAAACTAAGGCCTCTGACTATTCCTTGCTTCTTTACCATTGCAGGAATATCTCTTGGTTCCTTTCTCGTGCTTCTCTAGACTCTTTTGAGTCTGTTGGCAGGTCCTCTGCTATTGCCATTGGAGCGTGGCGTACAGCCTGGCTGCAGGCTTCAGACTTGTGCAGATGGGCACAACATAATCTGGGTAATTCTCCGTGTACTAAAGAAAACCTTTTCAATAGCGAGGCTTTACGTCAGGTTGCTCAGTGCTCCGCTGACTTTCCTAGCGCTGGAAGCCAGCCCAAGCCCTCTTTTTCCCCAGGAGGTAGGAAATGTCCTACCAAACCTTCTTTCCCGAGGAAGAGAAAGTTTCATCCTTCTGTCCATCCTCCAGGTGTACCCAAGCAAGGGACAACTCACCCTGGTCTGAAGTTCCCGGACTCTCGCCAGGATACTCATACCAAGCAGCCATAGGCTCCTGTATGTGGCAGTCTACAATTAACTTCTTCTTACCAGAAGTTTATTCTTCCAGCTCTACACTGGGGTTTCATTTCAGTATGACAAGTGGTTCGGATGCTTTTGTCCAGGGGTTAAGGTATTCTCCCTTTCTTCGTTGTAAAGGGAGATCACCACTATCCCATGATAGTTTCTGGCCACACATGGACATTCTATCCTTCAACTGACTTACCCTAGGGTACGTCCTTCCGACCCCCTCTCTTCCAGGGTTCCCCTGCTTGAGTGGGTACCATACCGAAACATCTCTCTCTCTTCCAGTGTAGACTTTTTCTGTTATCCTTCAACGCATGTTCTGAACAACTCCTCCGACAGGGCCGGAAGATCTCCGCTCCCTTTGTCTGTTTTCTCCCTGTTTCATACAGGGGAATCCCCTTGCTCTTTTGTTCAGTTGCTGTGCGTGCAGGAGTTCCAGTGAGTGCTTTAATGCTTCTGCAAGCTGCCTTCAACTGTCTTGCGTGCTAACACTCCCTGCAGGCTCTCTTCTTCTAGCCATATCCTTATCTAGGATGTGGCGACATGTCTGACCCCTGTCAGTTTTATCTCATCCTCCTCCTGCACACTGCTCTCTGCAATCTTCAGAGGAGCTTCCCATAGGGCATTGGACCTTGTCTCTGAGGGTCTTCCATAGAAGAAGCTTATATAGTCACTCCATGGCTATATAGATAATTATACCCTCTTGTCTCCCATTGTGGTACGGCAGACACGTTTTTTTCTGCGTGAATGTCCCGGGGACACGTCAGAAGCCTAAGTACTCCTGACGTGCTTTTCCCAGACTGATATTATCCCCTGTTCTTCACGCAACTCTACTGCTAATCCCACTGATCTGTATCCCTGCACCACAGAAATAGATTCTCTATACTCTTCGGGTGGTTTCACCCCTATTATTGGATGAATCTTTTCACGTCACCTTCCCCAGGTGGACGTTCTTCTGTGGCTCATTTGCCGGCCTGGATTCTCAGTATTATACTCATGTATGTATGTGTCCTCTGCATACATGTTTTAGTACCTGGGTGGGCATTTGTCATGCCCATCTATATCTAGATATATATCTATCTACGTTCTATATAGATATATATATCACACTTGTATAGACAGATATACTCACATCTGTGTAGCTATGTATGTAGCTCCCTATATATCTATATCTATCTATCTATATATATATAGGCGCATGTTGGGAGATGTTCATAGCACCCTGTGTATTACCGACTATCTCCCCAACTGTCGGTACTTACGCTTTTACTTTCTTAAGGGGTCCAGACAGTCCACTTGCCTATTATCATACGGCTCGGTAACTGGGACCGGTTATGCTCCAAATTACTGCTGTGAAGTCAACAGCTTCTTTTTTTTTTTTTTTTTGTTATACACCTCCCTATCTATGAGGTATCCAACTCAATGTCTTCCTATCTCTTACCAGCTAGGAAAGACAGTGTACTACTTCGATATTCCGGAGTACACTCCTGTTCTCCCTGAGAAAAAGGTTTTTTTCCATACCCTCTCTTCCCTTCCGGACTGGGCTTATTCCAGATCGGTCAGTCTTCTACTTTTAGTCCTCATGGTTAATGACTCTGCACCTAAAAGAGTTCTCAGCTTTTCACATAAAGCTTTCCATTGAAGACCTGCCGTTCTTCTCCTGCACCAGTTGACACCTGGGTCACCTGCCCTTCCGGACTTGGAACTTCATCCTCACTGCTGTGAAGTTCCCTTGAAGATTCCGTTACTGCGTCTACAGTACCACCGTCGCAGTTCTACTTCCTACAATCCAGTAGGTAAGCTATATTGTACTGGTTCATTAAATACTTAATGATACTTGGCATGCATGCTAAAGACTCATCTCCCCTGTAGTCTTTAGGTTTTTTGCTGTTCCTCTGCAACTCTTCTCAACTCCTACCCCTCATCCCTCAGGGGATGCCGGGGATCCAGGTTGGGAAAATGCCGTCCTGTCCAGGGTATGCATTTTATGGGATCTTCCCTGGCACCCTCAGCTAGGGAGTCCCCACATGTGAAGACTCATTCCTGCTTGTTCCTGGAGATAGCACAGTTACTTACCTGTAACAGGTGATCTCAGGGAACAGCAGGAATTAGTCTTCACAACCCTCCCACCTCCCCTAGGAGATGTATCTCTCTATTTCCTTTCCTCTTCCTCTCCTTCTGTCTCAGCTATGAAACTCAACTGGGGAGAGGCAGTAGGAAGGGCGGGAAGCCACCGCGCAGGCGCGAGGGATGCTCCCAAAGGCTTTCTGGTTGGATGCCGGGGAGCATTCCTGTGCGGGCTCCGTCGGCGCCGACGTACCCACATGTGAAGACTAATTCCTGCTGTTCCCTGAGATCACCTCTTACAGGTAAGTAACTGTGCTTTATCCACACATGGACTCCTTTTCTGCAGTCCTGTGCTAGGTTAGCTGTTCCACAGCATCTTCTTTCTTCAACTCCTACCCTCCATCCTCTGGATGCCTGGTGTTGTGGGGGATAGCATGTTCCAACCTATGACATGCTCGGACTCCAGGCATCTCAGCTTGGTAGTCCCCATATGTGAAGACTCATTCCTGCTTGTTCCTGGAGATAGCACAGTTACTTACCTGTAACAGGTGATCTCTGGGAACAGCAGGAATAAGTCTTCACAACCCACCCACCTCCCCAGGAGTTGTATCTCTATCTTTCCTTTCCTCTCTCTCTCTCTCTCTTTGTCTCAGCTTTAAAACTTAACTGAGGAGAGGCAGTTGGGAAAAGCGGGAAGGCAGCACACAGGCGTGGTGGGGTGCTTCCAAAAGCTCTTTGGACGCTGGGAAGTGTTCCCGCGCAGACTCCGTCGGTACCGACGTACCCATATGTGAAGACTTATTCCTGCTGTTCCCAGAGATCATCTGTTACAGGTAAGTAACTGTGCTTTATTCCTGATTGTGTATCCAGTCTAGTTCCGAACCTCTGGGTTGCCCATCTCATCCAGCAGCTTGGAGACTGAGAAACTCCTTCTTTTGTGATGTCGCTGGTATATCCTCTCAGGAGCTTCTTCCTGTCACCAGTTACCTCAGTCTCCAAGCAGCTGGATGGATGGTGAGCCTGGAGGTCCGGGCTCACTGGAGGAACAATTGAGGATAGTTCAAATTAATTGTTAAAAGAATTTGGAAAATTAAAACAGAAGGGCAAGAGCCCTTATCTTGAAGGACTGTGCCTTTAAATTTGCAGGAGGCCTTCCTTCATCCGTTGCCCCCTCCCTCTTTCCTCCTCTCCTTGCCTTTACTGCTGCTCTGGGCACGGGTCGTACAACAGGTCTTTGGAGGGGGGGACAGCTTCGGTTCGCAGGCCAACCGTGAGGGTGAGGAACCGGAGCAGAGCATAGACAGCCCTTTTCAGATGCTCTGCCTGTTAGCGCGCTGTGGCTGCTCTTCACGATTGCCTGGAGGCGGGGAGTTAAAGCGGGACGAAGATCGCAGGCTGTTCTGTCTCAATGGCTCGGCTCCAGGGCCAGTGGCAAGCACAGCACGACTGAGATTTGCTGCTGCTTCGCTCGGAGGCCAGCGGAGGTAAGGGGGCACGATCGGGAGCATTTCCTTTAGCAGCGTGTTTTGGCGTGAAGCGGACATTTGGCCCAGCCGCATGGCGCCGGCACAGGAAGTGCCGCATCGGTGAAGAGATTTTTTCGGGGGTTTTGGTTAGACGGGGAAGCCTTCTTTCGGAGCCTTAGATGTAGCGGTCTGGCTGGCAGTCTCTAACTGTTTAGGCTAGTGGTTTAAAAAAAAAATCAGCTGAGTAGTTGCAGGGACTGATCCCGGTGGGGGGGAGAGGGAGACAGTCTAGACGTGCAGGGGACGTGACAGCTGTTCTCTGAGCTGGGATGCCTTCTAAACCACAGTGTGTGGTATGTGGGGCCAGAAAGGGCACAGGCTCAGGGGTTTGTAGGTCCTGTGTTAAGCATCTATGGAGCATACACTGGAAGAGAAGGAGGTGGTCCCGGGGGCCAAAGCAGGGGAATCGGCCTCGCAGATAGCGGAGTTGTCTCTGGAGCTGGTGGCAGGGGCTGTCTTACGTCCCGGACACTCCCTCCTCTCAGGTGTCTTTGCCCAAGGGGCTGGCATCCATCTTTTCACAGGAGTTTGTAGCTCTCCTGCAGCAAGCTGTGTGTGGCAACGGCCAACAGCGAAAGAGCACCATGGACACTGGAGGAGTGAAGAGGGTCGCGGCTCCGCTGCAGATGGAGGAGTCCCTGTGCGGGGTTAAGAGACCTCGGGTCGAGGGGGAGCCAAGAGAGCAGTTAGTGGCTTCGGAGGGTCCGCTGTCGGATGAGGAAGGCCGCAGTATGGATTTGGAGGAGGAGTTAGAGGAAGGTGAACTCTCAGAGAAAGAGGACCAGGCAAGAGTAGTACGGGTCTTCAGAAGAGAGGAACCGCCGACGCTCATTGTAGAGACACTAAAGGTGCTAAATATGCCGGTCCCGGGGTCGGCGGAGGATGAGGCACTAGAGGATCCGTTATTGCAGGTCTTCCGAAAGAATCAGAGTGTTCCCGATGCACAGGGTGTTTCAGGAGATGATTCAGGAGGAGTGGAACATACCAGAGGCACCTCTGAAGGGGTCCAGAGATATGAGCAGTCTTTATCCGTTGGTGGACCAGGATAGGGAGGTGTTTGTCGCCCAAGGTGGACGTGGCCGTCTCAGCGGTGATGAAAAAGACCACCATACCCGTAGAGGGTAGTGCAGCACTCAAAGATACCCAGGACAGGAAGTTAGATGCCTTGTTATAACAGGTTTTTGAGGTGAATGCTCTGTCGCTCCAGGCGGCTATTTGTGGGGCATGGGTGGCTAGAGCCTGTCTTCAATGGTCACAGCGCATGCAAGGTGGGCAGGAGAGAGTTGACCGGAGAGGCGTCCAGGTTAGAATCAGGCACAGCCTATCTGACGGATATTCATTATGACCTTATGCGTGGATTGTCAAAAAGCATGGCGTCGGCCGTAGCATCACGGCGCTACCTGTGGCTGCGCAATTGGTCGGCAGATAGCTCCTCTAAGGCTAGGTTAAGTAAACTTCCCTTTAAAGGGCATCTCTTGTTTGGGGAAGATTTAGAGAAGTTAATCAAGGATCTAGGGGAATCTAAAGGAGGTAGATTACCAGAAGACAAGCCTAAGCCAGAACGGACGACTCCAGGATTTTCGTCGGTTCCGTTTCCAGAGGTTTAATTCAGGTCAGAGGAAGATTATCCGATAGGAATCAAGGGTTCCGGGGGTTTCGAGGAGCGGGAAGGGGCTTCGGGCCTTCCTCATCCTCCCTCAACCCCAGAAAGCCACAATGAGATCAGGGGGACCCAGGCGCCCTTACTTCGCATAGGGGGGCGGTTGTAGGAGTTTTATTCTGCCTTGGACCAAGTCACATCAGATCAGTGGGTGCTGGAAGTCATCCGAGAGGGCTATGCGCTGGAACTGCTAAGGCCAGTGCGAGACGCCTTCGTGAGGTCCCCCGGCATGTCGGCCTCCAAATGCAAGGCCCTGCAGGGGACAGTACGAAGGCTACTAGTCCTCAAAGCGATAGTGCCAGTGCCGCCAGACCAATGCGGCTACGGTCGATACTCCATTTACTTTGTGGTACCAAAGAAGGACGAAGGCTTTCGGCCTATTCTAGATCTCAAAGGAGTGAATCGTCTTAGTGTCGCATTTTCACATGGAAATGCTGCGATCGGTAATTGTGGCGGTACAAAAAGGGGAATTCCTTACATCCCTGGATTTGTCAAAAGCGTACCTTCACATTCCCATAAGACCGGATCATCACAAGTTTCTCAGATTCGCGGTCTCCTTCGGGAATTTTCAGTTCCGAGCGTTGCCCTTTGGCCTACAACAGCACCGCAAACCTTCACCAAGGTCATGGTGGTGGTGGCGGCAGCCTTGCGGAAGGAAGGAATTCTCATACACCCTTATCTAGACGATTGGTTGATCCGGGCAAAGTCAAGGACCGAGAGTGAGGGTGCAAAATCCAGGACATGGCGGAACTCGATACATAGTATCAAGTTTCCTAGAGTGAGGAGATGTAGTCAGAAGTGTCTCCCACATTCTGAGCATCAAATTATGCAGAATTTCATGGATGAATAGGGGTAAATCCCTCCAATCCTCCAAGGCTATGTAATCTCTAAGACTGTCTCTTGTTCTCAACACTAAAATCAAAATATCACATTGACTTTGTATATTTGAAACTGAATTTTACAAATAGGTTATAAGGGGTATGTAGGTCTCAGACTTCCCATAGCACTGGCTTATCAGACAATGTCCTATGCCTTAGTGCTTGTTTGCATCAACGACCTTTGTATCCACATCCCCTAAGATGTTTAGTGTTAAGATTGCATTCGGATATATTATTATATTATTGATCGTGCTTATCTGAGCAGGTGTAGACTCCCCGACGCCACCATCCAGCTCCGTTCATGCGTTTCACAGGTGAGAAGTTTCTTCAGGGGGAATTTAGATCCTTTAAGCACTCAAGGCGGTATCTAGTGTTCAATCGTTTGGTGTATGTAGATGCTCAACTCTGATAATTTACTGTTTGTTTCCTTATCAGAAAGATGACTTCAGGATGGAACACCACGGTTTTTAGGAAACAGATCGTAACACGTTTCTCCACTACAGCAGTGCTCACCCACTACAGTTACGAAATAGTTTGCCTCTGTCGCAGTTTATACGGTATCGCCGAAATTGTACTGATATTCAAGATTTCAAAATACAATCTAAGACCTTAAAGAAAAATTTCAGCAACAGAGGCTATCCAAAGCGAGTAATTGAAGGAGCTTATAAGAGAGCGCTGTATAGCAATCGGGAGCTCTTGATACATCTTCAAACACGACCGCTGGTGGAAGTGAATAACAGATCCAACGTCAACTTGATCACTCAGTACTCTCCGTTCAGCTATCAGTTAAAGCGTAGTCTTAAACGACATGCAAATGTATTACGTAGCATCCCCCATCTTGAGGGTAAAACCGTCCGATGTGTCTGGCAACGCAATAAAAATTTTAAAGAATTGCTGAGTCCTGCGATTCTGAGACCTTTAAGCATGTCAGTACCAATACAGGCAGGACATAAGAAATGTGGGGAATGTGGCATTTGCAGCATCACTATGGAACTTGTTGAATTTCAATATCATGGAAGGATTTACCGCCTACATCATTCTACCTCTTGCACGTCTACGTATGTAGTATACGGCATACAATGTCCCTGTGGTCTTCTATATGTGGGAAAAACGATAACGGCATTTAAAACACGCATGTTTGAACATAGAAGTAAGATTAAATGTCAACAATGCGAAACACCCATAGTGGAACATTGTCTTCGGTATAACCATCATTTTGATGCACTTAGCTGTTTCTGCATTTCCCAGATCTTGGCAGGCCAGAAGGTTGAATAAACCATACCCCCTTAGTTAATTTTAATAAAGGGGAGGGGAGGGATTAGTGTGAGCCATAAAACGCACTGCACATGCGCGGCGTTTTTTGCAAGCCGGTGTACTCGAGAAAAAGTCTTCGGTTGGTAAAAAAAAACACAGGAGAGAAAACAGGGAGCCATAGCCTAATTATAAGAGATTTGTTTGAAGAACAGGTAACAGCCTTTCTTGTTGGAGCGATATCCTGAAGTTTCAAAGTTTCAATATTAATGTATGGAAAGTGATTTCATATAGTAAGCATATTTATGGTTAAATTGCAGTGCTTTTCACAAGACCCCCTGAAGAAACCGGAAAGCAGTGAAACGTGGATCTAGCGCAGAAGGTGGTGTTGGGGACGTTGTCAAAAGTTAAGCACATTTTCTAAAGTTTGAAAAAAAACGATTTATTACAAGGTCATTGATGCGAATTAGGGCGATTTTCAGAAAGTACCTATAAGTCTGAACAGTTATTACGCCCGAAAGTCAGACCTATGTTGAACAGGAAATGAATGATTTAGCAACAATAGATAGTTACACTTTCATGATTCTATTATCAGAATAATTGTTTTGATTTACATAGATCCATTGCATCGACATCGTCAAGGGCCGCCTCTTCCTCCCATGGATCTCAGGTAACTAAACATAAAAGCCGGTCCTTAAAGGGTAACTCTCCTGCTAATCATCAAGAGGCCATTGGCATTGCCCTTGAGGGAACCACACCGGCAAAACAGCCCCGGCGGGAGGCTTCGGCTTCCAAAGCATCGATGGGGCTTCAGGATGTTCTCGAGGCCTCAACCTCGCAAGAACTACCTGTGCCATGCTAAGGGGTTCCGTCCGTCCTTACCGGTACCGACACCCAAGCATCGGCAGCGTCGCTAGACCAGAGGTTCCTCGCTATCAAGCGCAGCATTGCAGCTCTTCTTTCAGCTGTGGTACCGGTGGGCACACGGGCACCGGTACCGACACCGACATCGATACCGATACCGGTACCGACGCCACCAGCCCCGGTGGGAACTCTTCCCATGCTATCTCTGGCGGGAATTGACAAAGCGGTACCGGGTCAGCTCGGTACCGACTTCAATCGGTACCGAGATTGTGCTTTGCAGGAGCATCAGGGTCAGGAATACTTTGATTCCTCCGATTCCGAAGACTCTGACAATTCTGCTTTCACTAGAGGGTTTCTCCTAGAAGATCCCTCTTCTCCCCAACGCTGAATGTCACCTCCAGAGGACATGTCATTTCAGGATTTCATCCGTGATATTATGGCCAAAGGTCTTTCAATCACAGTAGCTCCTGAGGAGGAACCCAGAGCAAAGAAATTGGAAATTCTCCAATATCCTAAAGCTCCTAAGGAGGCAGCCACTCTGCCTATCCATGCAATTCTTCATAATTTGATGCTCAGAATGTGGGAGACACCTCTGACTACTTCTCCTCACTCTAGAAGACTGGATATTTTTATTTACATTCTCTTATATACCGCGCTATTCTGCATCAGTGCGGTTTACATTGAACAAACTGAAATTACATTGAACAGGTCATTATAACTTGGAGATAACTATTTTACAGGGAACATGGGCTATGGAGGGTTAAGTGGCTTGCCCAAGACCACAAGGAGCACCTGTGGGACTAGAAACCCCAGTCCTTCCGGCCCAAGGTTGCTGTCCTCTAGTGGGATTTGAACCCCCGACCTTCCGGCCTGAAGTACTTTGCCCCAACCACTAGGCCACTCCTCCACTCCAATCTGTATGTATCGAGTTCCGCCATGTCCTGGATTTCAGAAAACTCAGCTGCCACACCTTTCAGTGGTAGTGGAATCAGCCATGCGTAGGATGAAAAGTGCAAAGAGTCATGCATCCAATCCTCCAGGTCGTGAATGCAGTATTTCGGATGCTTTTGGGCGCAGAATGTTTCAAGCTTCCATGCTTTCAGCTAGGATCAGTTCATATATCCTATATATGGGCATGTTCCTCAAGGATGTCACAGGAGACTTGGTACTTATGAGCCCATTTCTCCCAAATAACAAGAGACAAGATTTTCTTGCTCTATTTAAGCATGCTCAGGATGTCTCCAAGTTTGTTAATCGTGCAGCTTTTGACTGCTTTGAATGCATCAGCAGAACCTCTGCTATTGCCATTGGTGCACAACGGATTGCCTGGCTACAGGCATCAGACTTGGAGACTTGGGTACAGGACAAGTTAGGCAACATTCCTTGCACGGGGGAGAATCTCTTCGGCAAGAACTGGCAGGAAAAGGCTAACGAGTTAGATGCTGACAATTCTACCTTAGATAGATTGTCCAAAGTCTACAGCCACTCCAGCCAAAAGGAAGCCTTATAAAAAACCCTCTTTTAGCAAAAAAAAGGAAGTTTTATCTTTCCTATACCCAGCAGAGTCAAACTCCAGGTCAGGTTGCCCAAAAGGGACAAACTAGACAGCAAAAGAAGCCAAAAGGCCCGAGAGCCCAACCAGCTCTCCAGGTTCAGCCCCCTCAAGGGCTTTGACTCCTTCCTAGAGAGCTTTGCCTCCCTGCCTCTGAGGGGGTCCCCAAACCCCCAATATTCCGGGCAGGTTATGCCACTTTGTCAACAGATGCAATATCAAAAAAACCTTCAGGTTAGGACAAATCAATAATATAAAGTAAAGGTACCCAACCTCAATCAATGACCATCAAACTAATTTTTTTTTTTTTTTTTGTCGGAGCTAGCCGTAGGAAGGTCAGAAGGGAAACCGACCTACACCAAGTGGGCAGCTACTTTTATTTTAAAGGTTCTTTACCAAAAATTAAAGTTCAAATAACCAATAAAATTATAGTCAAAAGACTTATCTCAGTCCAGAAATGCCAGTTAGGATGAATCCAATACACGACGCGCACGTTTCGGGCACTATTGCCCTGTATCAAGTGTAGTAACCAGAATTTCAAAATCTTCAGAAGCTGTATTCCAAACGCTGTCAGTGCAGCTGTGGTCAAATTTACAATGGCTGATAAATCACTTTTAAAAGAAGAACCAACCAATCAGTGTCGGGAAAACCCCCACATGATGGGGAACCCCTGATCTGATTGGCTTACCTAGAGTTATGACGAAACTTCATTCAAATGAGACTTTGCCAGTCAATTTCTCTATTCAAACCCCCTGGCTCCATCGCGCCAAGGCGGAATATCCAGCGCTGCTCAAGGTATTGAAGACGCTCCTCCCGCTGTCCCCCTCGAGGGTTAACTGGAACATGGTCTATAATGGACCAGTGAAGCTGTTCAAAAGTATGAGAATACTTAATACAATGAGATATCATAGGTGCAGACAATACCGCACAGCGGAGCCTAGAAGCATGTTCTGTTAAACGGCACTTCATAGAACGGATAGTTCTACCAATGTAGAGAAAGGGGCAGGGACATTGAATTAAATATACTACATAAGTAGTATCACATATAGTGTCCCAACGACGCCGATAGACCTGATGTGTAATTGGATGACTCCATTCAATACCTGTAAATGTAGAACCACAGTATTTACAGTGCTGACATGCTAAATGGCCAAAATTAGGCTCCCGATATAAACAGCTATCTTCCCGCATAGATGTTTTTACAAGGGTATCACCTATATTCCGACCTCGAGAAAATGCAATCTGTAGGGGAACATTAAAACAGTCATGAAGCTGGAGGATTGACCAATGGGTTTTCAAAATTCGCAACACTTGCGTGCTCTGAACCGTATAGGGTAAAACCCCAGTAATTTTCGGTGAATCTGGTAACTTTGAGGCAGCATATGCAGGATCTAGTAACCACTCTCGATGGGTATAACATGCTCTTTTATAAGCTTTCCCTATAACTGAATCTGGATAACCCCGTGATTTTAAGCGATTGCAAATGTCTTGAGCATGGACTTTAAACACTTCAAGCGAATGGCACAAACGCCGTAGTCGGAGAAATTGTCCATAAGGAAGCCCACGTCGCAGGGGACCCGGATGAAAACTATGATAGTGTAAGAGGCTATTTCTTTGTACAGATTTTCGATACAGAGATGTATATAAATGCCCATTTTGGTGAGAAATTTTAAGATCTAAAAATTCAATCTCATCAACTTCAATATGTGCAGTAAAAGCAATATTTGGTTTTAATCCATTTAGCCATTGTATAAAGTCCTGCAATAATGTAGGGCCGGATAACCAAATAAAAAATATATCATCTAGAAAGCGCTTCCATATCAGTACATGTTGATACATAGCAGATCGCTCAATCATAGAGGTCTCCATATCTGCTAAATACAGGGTAGCTATAGATCAGGGGTCTCAAACTCAAATTGCTTTGAGGGCCAAATGAAGACTTGTAGAGTAACCCGGGGGCCGCACAAGACGCAGGCCTCATTTGCATAAGGGCATCATTTGCATAAGGGCATCATTTGCATAAATATTTGCATAATGTTACCATACACTAACTTTTAGTAAACATGCCTCTTAATGAGTGTATGGATAAAGAAAGACTAAAAGATTTCTACATTACTATAAACCAGTGCCAACCGCCAGGCACATTAGGAACTACTAGAAACACTGCCCATTTAGAACCCATAGCAAACCTGCCGTGTCCTAACAGCACTACCAGGACTCACAAAGCACCATACCCTAACTATCAAAAGGCAACACTGCAAATATTAAATCAACACATTTCAGAGAATAACAATACATGACCTACTCGGGAAAGAGAACAAGTGGCAATGTCAAATAGGAATTACATAAACAGAATACCTCAGCTCAGTTACACATGCAGAACATACACCATCACCAAACAAGGAATCACAATTTAGAAACAGGAAGACAAACTGGGAACCCCAAAAGCCAAACTTAGAATGTACAACACTGTAGAAATAAAACTATACATTGATTTCCTCTTGTATTAAATAAAGTGCAGACGTTAAAGATGCACATTTCCAAGAGCTGACATATTTCAGTTAATAAATTCAAAATAGAGATTTTTCTACCTTTTGTGCATTTTTTTTCAGTTGCAATTGTTCCAGTCACTTTCTTCTGGTTTCTTTGTGTCTTCTGCTAACTCTCCATCGTCTGCTGTCCATTTGTCCTTTCTTCTTTCCTAGTTTTTTTCCATTCTCTCTACATCTGCTTTAACATACTAATCATTCTCCTTTTGCTCTTTCCTCATTCCTATTTCATCCACTCAAATTTTACCCCTCCATCCTCAATCCCCACTTACTCTCCCAATACCCGGCCAATTGTAGATTTTTCTTCCCTCCCACACAAAATATATTTCCCCTCTCCATTTCACTCTCCCAGCCCCATCCCATTCTAATCGTCCCCCAACATCACCTCCCTTCTAGCTCCTGCCCCACCCAGCATCCGCTCCCTTCTAGTCCCCGCATCATCAGCCCATTTCCAGTCCTAGCTCCCTCCCCTCACAGCCCATTTCCTTTCCAAGCCCCCTTCCACTCAGCCCATTACCATTACCATTCCAAGACCCTGTCCCCATCAGCTATTTGCAGTTCAAGCTCCCCCTTCTACTCGGCCCATTTCCAGTCATAGCACCCCCCCCCAGTCCATTACCAGTTCTAGCCCCCCCCCATAGCCCATTATCGGTCCTAAGCCCCCCAACAGCCCACTTCCAGGCCTAACCCTTCCATCGCCCCATCTTCATTCTTAGCCCCCCCATAACCCCATTTTCAGTCTTAGCCCCCCAATCAGACCACCTCCAGTCCTAACCCCCATCTGTCCATTACCAGTCCTAACCCCCATCACCCCATTACCAGTCCTAACCCCCATCACCCCATTTTCAGTACTATCCCCCCATCACCCCATTTCCAGTCCTACCCCCCAGCAGCCCACATCAAGTCCTGCTCCCCCCCCAGCAGCCCACATCAAGTCCTGCTCCCCCCCCCAGCAGCCCACATCAAGTCCTGCTCCCCCCCCCAGCAGCCCACATCAAGTCCTGCTCCCCCCCCCCCAGCAGCCCACATCAAGTCCTGCTCCCCCCCAGCAGCCCACATCAAGTCCTGCTCCCCCCCCCCGCCGCCCACATCAAGTCCTGCTCCCCCCCCCCCCCCCCCCCGGGAAAATTAAACTTTAGAAAAAAGCTGGCTGCTGCCGCTGCCGCGGCGGTAGCAGCAATATCGCAAGTCCCGCGGCCCCCCCCTCCCTCCCTCCCCCCCCCTCTTCCTGCTTGCCTGCCTGCTTGTGAGTTCTTCTCCGCTTCGGCTTTCAGAGCCGCGAAGGGAGAGCTTCTCCCTCTTGACTCTGTTAAGCCCGCTGGGGCTTATGGGAAATTTCCCATCTGCCCCGGCGAGCTTAACAGAGTCACGAGGGAGAAGCTCTCCCTTCGCGACTCTGAAAGCCGAAGCGGAGAAGAACTCACAAGCAAGCAGGCAGGCAGGCAAGCAGGAAGGGGGGGGGGGGCCACGGGACTTGCGATATTGCTGCTATTGCCGGGCAGATGGGAAGGGGCCGCGGGACAGGTGATTCTGCCGCTGCCGCGGCAGCAGCAGCAGAAGCCGGGTTTTTTTTTTCCTGTGCATTGCGGGCCGCACAAAGGTCTCTCGCGGGCCGCGTGTTTGAGACCCCTGCTATAGATGGCGCCATTGTAGCCCCCATGGCAATACCCGAAAGCTGTTGATAGTAAGTCCCTTCAGATATAAAATAATTCCGAGTAAGGACCAATTTAGCTAATTGTAGCAAAAAATGTTTTGGTAGACGTTCTGGTGCAAAAAATAAATTTTTGTCGTAAAAGATCTAGAGCCTCCAATTCATCAATGTTGGTATAAAGGGAGACTACATCCAAGGTGACCAATAAAGCGCCAGGTGGAATAACCAAATGAGAAATCAGTTGCAGAAAATGGGTAGAGTCCCTAATATACGAGTTTACCAGACACGCTTCTTGTTTCAAAAATTCATCACAAAAAATTGATAATGGTTCTAAAATTGAATTACGGCAAGAAACTATGGGCCGCCCTGGGGGGGGGGCAGTAAGGGATTTATGAATCTTCGGAAGCAAATATAATACTGGACATATAGGATGTGTCCTATATAAAAACAGATATTCACGTTTTGTTATCCAATTATTATGTAATGCTGTACCCAATAAAGATTTTAATTCTTGTAGCAATGAAATAGTAGGATCCTCCGATAAACGTTTGTATACATCAGGCTCATTTAGATGTTCACGGAGTGTCTGTGTATAAGCAGATAAATCCTGCAGAACTAGCGCTCCCCCCTTGTCAGCTCTCCGTATAACAAGAGAAGAATCAGCACTTAACTCATTCAAAGCTGAACGTTCATCCCACGTTAGATTAGAAAAAGATCTAATAGATCGCTGTTCCAGGAGAGATAAATCTCGTAACACTAGAGATTGAAAAGTAGCTAGTACTGAATCAATCGGCAATTCAGGAGGCATCCAACGAGATTTGGGACAGACTATAGAACCATCATCTACAGAAGTACGATGTTGGAAAAATTGCATTATCCTAAGCTTTCGAAAAAACCGATGCAGACAGACTCGCATCTCAAAGGGATCATAACGAGAGGTTGGGACATATGATAAGCCATAGTTTAACAATTTCTCTTGTACCGGGGTCAGCACTCTTGTAGACAAGTTAACCACTATTGATGGATTTGCTTGTATCTCTGTCGTGTGACAGGGGGGTCCCAGTCGTCGGCCGTCGAAACTTGACGAGATCGCCGACCCCGCCGAAAAACCGGACGACTACGTGTAGTCTTCTGAGTCTCAGACCCCGAAGTGCTTTCATCAGTATCATCTGATGTACAGTCAAAGGTCACTACTTTCTTGACCGATTCCACAGCATCATCTTGCTCATACATCCAATAATAAACCCGTTTCTCATCATAATCTTTTTTATCCCGCAAAAATTTCTTGGATTTGAGTGATTTAATATAATCCGTATAACTCTTTATCTGGCGATCAAGATCTAGCAATTTAGCCTTCCACGGATCCTCTCCCATTGATTTCAATAAAGTTGCCTTAGCTTCAGTAATTTGTGTGTTTAATGTTAGCTGATTACTGTAGCTAAGGCAACTTTATTGAAATCAATGGGAGAGGATCCGTGGAAGGCTAAATTGCTAGATCTTGATCGCCAGATAAAGAGTTATACGGATTATATTAAATCACTCAAATCCAAGAAATTTTTGCGGGATAAAAAAGATTATGATGAGAAACGGGTTTATTATTGGATGTATGAGCAAGATGATGCTGTGGAATCGGTCAAGAAAGTAGTGACCTTTGACCGTACATCAGATGATACTGATGAAAGCACTTCGGGATCTGAGACTCAGAAGACTACACGTAGTCGTCCGGTTTTTCGGCGGGGTCGGCGATCTCGTCAAGTTTCGACGGCCGACGACTGGGACCCCCCTGTCACACGACAGAGATACAAGCAAATCCATCAATAGTGGTTAACTTGTCTACAAGAGTGCTGACCCCGGTACAAGAGCAATTGTTAAACTATGGCTTATCATATGTCCCAAACTCTCGTTATGATCTCTTTGAGATGCGAGTCTGTCTGCATCGGTTTTTTCGAAAGCTTAGGATAATGCAATTTTTCCAACATCGTACTTCTGTAGATGATGGTTCTATAGTCTGTCCCAAATCTCGTTGGATGCCTCCTGAATTGCCGATTGATTCAGTACTAGCTACTTTTCAATCTCTAGTGTTACGAGATTTATCTCTCCTGGAACAGCGATCTATTAGATCTTTTTCTAATCTAACGTGGGATGAACGTTCAGCTTTGAATGAGTTAAGTGCTGATTCTTCTCTTGTTATACGGAGAGCTGACAAGGGGGGAGCGCTAGTTCTGCAGGATTTATCTGCTTATACACAGACACTCCGTGAACATCTAAATGAGCCTGATGTATACAAACGTTTATCGGAGGATCCTACTATTTCATTGCTACAAGAATTAAAATCTTTATTGGGTACAGCATTACATAATAATTGGATAACAAAACGTGAATATCTGTTTTTATATAGGACACATCCTATATGTCCAGTATTATATTTGCTTCCGAAGATTCATAAATCCCTTACTGCCCCCCCCCCCCCCCAGGGCGGCCCATAGTTTCTTGCCGTAATTCAATTTTAGAACCATTATCAATTTTTTGTGATGAATTTTTGAAACAAGAAGCGTGTCTGGTAAACTCGTATATTAGGGACTCTACCCATTTTCTGCAACTGATTTCTCATTTGGTTATTCCACCTGGTGCTTTATTGGTCACCTTGGATGTAGTCTCCCTTTATACCAACATTGATCAATTGGAGGCTCTAGATCTTTTACGACAAAAATTTATTTTTGCACCACAACGTCTACCAAAACATTTTTTGCTACAATTAGCTGAATTGGTCCTTACTCGGAATTATTTTATATCTGAAGGGACTTACTATCAACAGCTTTCGGGTATTGCCATGGGGGCTACAATGGCGCCATCTATAGCTACCCTGTATTTAGCAGATATGGAGACCTCTATGATTGAGCGATCTGCTATGTATCAACATGTACTTATATGGAAGCGCTTTCTAGATGATATATTTTTTATTTGGTTATCCGGCCCTACAGTATTGCAGGACTTTATACAATGACTAAATGGATTAAAACCAAATATTGCTTTTACTGCACATATTGAAGTTGATGAGACTGAATTTTTAGATCTTAAAATTTCTCACCAAAATGGGCATTTATATACATCTCTGTATCGAAAATCTGTACAAAGAAATAGCCTCTTAACTATCATAGTTTTCATCCGGGTCCCCTGCGACGTGGGCTTCCTTATGGACAATTTCTCCGACTACGGCGTTTGTGCCATTTGCTTGAAGTGTTTAAAGTCCATGCTCAAGACATTTGCAATCGCTTAAAATCACGGGGTTATCCAGATTCAGTTATAGGGAAAGCTTATAAAAGAGCATGTTATACCCATCGAGAGTGGTTACTAGATCCTGCATATGCTGCCTCAAAGTTACCAGATTCACCGAAAATTACTGGGGTTTTACCCTATACGGTTCAGAGCACGCAAGTGTTGCGAATTTTGAAAACCCATTGGTCAATCCTCCAGCTTCATGACTGTTTTAATGTTCCCCTACAGATTGCATTTTCTCGAGGTCGGAATATAGGTGATACCCTTGTAAAAACATCTATGCGGGAAGATCGCTGTTTATATCGGGAGCCTAATTTTGGCCATTTAGCATGTCAGCACTGTAAATACTGTGGTTCTACATTTACAGGTATTGAATGGAGTCATCCAACTACACATCAGGTCTATCGGCGTCGTTGGGACACTACATGTGATACTACTTATGTAGTATATTTAATTCAATATCCCTGCCCCTTTCTCTACATTGGTAGAACTATCCGTTCTATGAAGTGCCGTTTAACAGAACATGCTTCTCGGCTCCACTGTGCGGTATTGTCTGCACCTATGATATCTCATTGTATTGAGTATTCTCATACTTTTGAACAGCTTCACTTATCCATTATAGACCATGTTCCAGTTAACCCTCGAGGGGGACAGCGGGAGGAGCGTCTTCAATACCTTGAGCAGCGCTGGATATTCCGCCTTGGCGCGATGGAGCCAGGGGGTTTGAATAGAGAAATTGACTGGCAAAGTCTCATTTGAATGAAGTTTCGTCATAACTCTAGGTAAGCCAATCAGATCAGGGGTTCCCCATCATGTGGGGGTTTTCCCGACACTGATTGGTTGGTTCTTCTTTTAAAAGTGATTTATCAGCCATTGTAAATTTGACCACAGCTGCACTGACAGCGTTTGGAATACGGCTTCTGAAGATTTTGAAATTCTGGTTACTACACTTGATACAGGGCAATAGTGCCCGAAACGTGCGCGTCGTGTATTGGATTCATCCTAACTGGCATTTCTGGACTGAGAGAAGTCTTTTGACTATAATTTTATTGGTTATTTGAACTTTAATTTTTGGTGAAGAACCTTTAAAATAAAAGTAGCTGCCCGCTTGGTTTAGGTCGGTTTCCCTTCCGACCTTCCTACGGCTAGCTCCGACAAAAAAATAATTAGTTTGATGGTCATTGATTGAGGTTGGGTACCTTTACTTTATAACTTTGTCAACAGATGGCATCAGATAACAGCAGAAGATTGGACTTTGTCCATTATAGGAGAG
Organism: Ichthyophis bannanicus; assembly: GCA_033557465.1. Taxonomy (NCBI): domain Eukaryota; kingdom Metazoa; phylum Chordata; class Amphibia; order Gymnophiona; family Ichthyophiidae; genus Ichthyophis; species Ichthyophis bannanicus. The sequence goes on from CM066031.1 coordinate 1,459,915,336, forward strand.
GGGTACAAGCTTCATTTTCACAGCATGCCCCCTCCTACAATTCTAAAGCAAAGCAATTCAATTCACAAACCTCTGCAGACAATCTTCTAGATCACGAGGTCTCCACACTTCTTGCCCAAGGGGCAATAGAGGAAGTACCCATTCTTCAACGGAGTGCAGGGTTGTACTCCCCCCTATTTTCTTATTCCAAAGAAAACAGGAGGACACAGACCCATTCTAGACCTCAGAGAATTGAACAAATATCTGTTTTCAGAGAAGTTCAAAATGATTTCTCTAGGAACTCTTCTGCCGTACCTTCAAAGCCAGGATTGGCTTTGCTCTCTAGACTTAAAGGATGCATGCACTCACATTCTCACCCATCCAGATCACAGGAAATTCTTACGTTTCCTTTTCAGGGGAAGACATTTCCAGTACAGGGTTCTTCCCTTTGGTCTGGCTTCAGCACCAAGAGTATTCACGAAATGCATGGCAGTAGTAGCTGCTTTTCTACGAACCCTGGGGATTTTCGTCTTCCCTTACTTAGACAACTGGCTCATTCGAGCCCCTACAGTTGCAGAGGCCAGCACTGCACTATCCCATACAATGCGAATCCTCCAATACTTGGGATTGGTAATAAACTTCCCAAAATCTCAACTAGTTCCTTCACAATGCCTAGAATTCATAGGAGCCTGTCTAGTTACCAGATAGGCAAGGGCTTTCCTTCCACAAGCCCGGTGTCTTCGCTTAATGCAACTAGCTTCTCAAGCAGCAGGCAAATTATCCCTCACTGCTCGAGAGCTACTGCAGTTATTGGGACATATGGCATCCACAGTTCATGTAGTCCCATATGCTCGCCTCCACATGCGAGCAGCTCAGTGGACACTCTCCACACAGTGGACACAAGCCACCGGTCATTTGCCGGACAAAATAATCTCTCAACGGCTAATTTTGTCCCTCCAATGGTGGCAATCACTAGAAAATCTGACAGTGGGGTCTCCTTTCCATCAGCCCCTCTTTCAGGCCACCCTAACAGATACATCCAGGTGGGTTGGGGAGCACACCTGAATCATCTGTCTACTCAGGGCACCTGGAATTAAGAGCAATCTATTTAGCTCTTCGAGTATTCCATGCCCAGCTCAGCTACAAGACAGTCCTAGTCCAGACGGACAATCAGGTAGCCATGTTCTATGTGAACAAGCAGGGCGGAACAGGCTCTCTGTCGTTATGCAACGAAGCTTTACGACTGTGGGCCCTCGCCAGAGAGTATCAAATTCAACTTCTAGTGGTATATCTTCCAGGCATTCAAAACCTTTGGGCAGACAAACTCAGTCGAATACTGCTGCCTCACGAGTGGTCCCTCCACCTAGACCAGGTGGCGAAGATATTTCATCTCTGGGGCACTCCAGACATAGACCTCTTTGCAAGTCCACTGAATACCAAACTTCCCCGGTTCTGTTCCAGGATTCCGGCTCACAACTGTCATGCAAGGGATGCTTTCCTCCTTCACTGGGGTCATGACTTCCTTTATGCCTTCCCACCCATTCCCCTCATCCCCAAAACACTCTTCAAGCTTCAGAGAGACAGGGGTCACATGATTCTCAACACCACGATGGCAACGCCGAACGTGGTATTCCATGCTTCTACATCTCTCTGAAGCGGCACCTCTGGAGTTAGGGCATGCTCCAGATCTCCTTTCCCAGGAGAACGGGACGCTATGGCACCCGAATCCCCAGTCCCTGCACTTCACGGCCTGGTTGCTGAGGGCTTAGACCTCCAAGATTTCAACCTGTCCCAGCAGGTAAAAGATATCCTTCAGGCTTCTAGGAAACGTTCCCCAAGAAGATCTTATGCCTTCAAGTAGAAATGTTTTACTATATGGTGCTCCAAGAAGGGATTAAAACCCCTGGTTATACTCTTAGAATCGATACTAGAGTATCTCCTTCACTTATCGAATTCTGGTTTAAAGACCAATTCGATAAGAGTCCATCTTAGTGCAATTGCAGCTTCTTATAAGCCTCTGAATGGACAACCAATTTCCTCTCATCCACTCCTATCAAGATTTGAGAGGCCTTTTATTAACTAAACCCCTCCCATCAAGCCACCACTGGTGGCATGGGATCTAAATCTAGTTCTCGGGCAGCTCATGAAGCCGCCTTTTGAGCCTTTAGCCACTATATCCCTTAGGTTCTTCCTAATTGCAATCACCTCTGCCCGTTGCATTAGTGAATTGCAAGCTTTAGTGGCTGATCCCCTTTATACTAGGTTTCATCATGATAAGGTTGTTCTTCGAGCTCGCCCACACTTTATCCCAAAGGTGGTTTCGCCTTTTCATTTAAATCAATCAATTTATCTTCCTGTATTTTTTCCGAGGCCTCATGCCTCTAATGCAGAAAGAAACATTCATACATTGGATGGTAAAAGGACCTTAGCCTTTTACATACAAAGAACACAACATAGAAAGTCCTCACAACCTTTTATAGCTTTTGACCCTAGTCATTTGGGACTTCCAGTCTCCAAAAGAACTTTAAATGGATTGCCCAGTGCAAATCCTTTGCTAATGAGAGTAAGGGTCTTCCTCTTCAGGACCATGTCACAGCTCATAATGTGAGAGCCATGGCAGCTTCTATGGCTAATCGCCACTCTGTGTCTATCAATGACATTTGTCAAGCAGCCACCTGGGCTTCGGTACACACCTTCACAGCTCACTACTGCCTGGATAAAGCCTCCCATCGGGATGCCTTCTTTGGCCAAGTTGTTATTCAAAATCTCTTTCAAACCTAAACCAACTCCTACCCACCAACCCTGGTGGGATGCCAGAGATCCATGGGAGGAAGGATTCCCACCTTCTAGGGTGGCACCTTCCCGGCGCTATCTCCCTGGCATCTTCAGCTAGGGAGTCCCCCATATGTGAGGACTACATTCCTGCTTGTTCCTAGAGATAGCATAGTTACTCACCTGTAACAGGTAATTTCCAGGAAGAAGCAGGAATGTAGTCTTCACATATGGGTATCGTCGGTACCGACGGAGCCTGCACAGGAAAGCTTTCCAGTGTCCAATTAGAAAGCTTTTGGGAGCATCCCACAATGCCTGCATGCTGCCTTCCCGCCTTTCCCAATTGCCTCTCTCCAGTTCTTCGTTTTCCGCGGAGCCAGCAGGTCGTTGTTCCTGTCACCGCAGAAAGGTTTTCCTTATTCTCCTCTGTTTTGTGGTCGCGTCTGCCTTCCTCGACGCTATACCGGTACTGCCGGTGGTTCTTTCTTTAAAAAAAAAAAAAAAAAAAATCTTTTTCCAAACTTTTCTTTTCCAGGTGCACGTGCTATTTTGGGCCTTAGGCCCAAAATTTCCTCTACCATGGAAAAACTCGCTTCGGGTTTCAAAAGGTGCACTAAGTATGGTGGTACCAACTCCGTTACCAACACCCATGAGTGGTGTCTTAAATGTTTAGGTCCTGACCTCTCCATATCGGAGTGTATGGCTTGTGCCACGATGTCCAAGAGGGGTCGAAAAAACCGAGCTGCTAAGCTCAGCAGCCTTTTTCCCTCCAATGCAGCTTCTGTGGCATCGACGTCTTCCAGGGCTTCGTCTTCCTCCCATGGATCTTGGGTAACTAAACATAAGTCTAGCTGCTCCTCAAAGGGTAGATCTCCTTCTAAGCATCGAGATGCCTCTGGCGTTGCCCTTGAGGGTTCTGTACCAGCAAAATTGCCCCGGCGGGAGGCTTCGGCTTCCAAAGCATTATCGGGGCTCCAGGATGTTCTCGAGGCCTCAATCTAGGCAGAACTACTGGTGCCATGCTCTGGTGTACTGGCTGCTTTCTCTGATACCGTCACCCAGGCATCGGCAGCGTCGATAGACCAGAGGTTCCTGGCTATTGAACGCAGTCTGGCGGCTCTCCTTGCGACATCGACACCCTTGGAACTGCGTCAGACAGTTCAACCGGTACCAGCATCGGTACCGGTACCAACAGCATCGGGATCGACTTCGGTGCCTGCTTTGCCGGCACCCAGTCATGCTATGCCTTCCGGTACCGATTCTCCCCTGGTACTGACTTCGGTCGGTACGGGTATCATGCTCTACAAGAGCATTCGGACAGAAGGTACTTTGAATCCTCTGAGGATTCTGACGATTCTGTTGGTACCGGAATACTTCTCCCGGAGGAGCCTTCCTCTCCTAAACGTAGGATGTCTCCTCCAGAAGACATCTCCTTTCAGGATTTTCAGGGAGGTGGCTCGAGGTCTTTCCATTACTGTGGCTCCCGAAACAGAGCCCAGAGCAAAGGAGTTGGAGATTCTACAATATCCCAAAGCTCCTAAGGAGGCAGCTACTTTGCCTATCCATGAGATCTTACATGATCTCATGCTAAGAATGTGGGAAACACCTCTTACCATCTCTCCTCACTCTCGTAGACTGGATACTATGTATCTAGTCCCTCCTTGTCCTGGTTTCCAGAAAACTCAGCTTCCTCACCACTCTACTGTAGTGGAATCAGCTATGAGAAGGATCAGGAGTGCAAAGAGACAAGCCTCTAATCCTCCAGGACGTGAGTGTAGAACATTGGATGCCTTTGGACGTCGTACTTTCTAGGCTTCCATGCTTTCTGCCAGGATCAGTTCCTATGTTTTATATATGGGAATGTTCCTTAAAGAAGTCACAGGAGATTTAGAGGTTCTGAGCCCTCTTCTTCCTGAAGATAAGAGGCAGGATTTTCTCACTCTGGTCAAACATGCCCAGGATGTTTCTAAATTTGTCAATCGTGCAGCTGTTGACTGTTTTGAGTGCATAAACAGGACCTCTGCCATTGCCATAGGTGCACGTAGAATTGCCTGGCTCCAGGCATCAGATTTGGAGCTTAGGGTGCAGGACAAACTGGGCAATATCCCTTGTAAAGGTGAGAATCTATTCGGCAAAAATTGGCAAGAGAAAGCCAGAGTTGGATGCTGACAACTCCACTTTGGATAGGTTATCCAAAGCCACAGCTGATCCTGCAAGGAAGAAATCTTTCAAGAAACCATTCTTCTCAAAAAAGAAGAGGTTTTACCCCTCTTATTCCCAGCAGGGATGTTCCGCAGGTCAGCCTGCCCGGAAGAGTCAGCAGCCATCTAAACCAGGGGTCTCAAACTCAAATTGCTTTGAGGGCCAAATGAGGACTTGTAAAGTAACCCGGGGGCCGCACAAGATGTGGGCCTAATTTGCATAAGGGACCTCATTTGCATAAATATTTGCATAATGTTACCATAAACTAACTTTTAGTAAACATGCCTCTTAATGAGTGTATGGATAAAGAAAGACTAAAAGATTTCTACATTACTATAATCCAATGCCAACCGCCAGGCTCATTAGGAACTACTACAAACACTACCCATTTAGAACCCATAGCAAAGCCAACGTATCGTAACAGCACTACCAGGACTCACAAAGCACCATACCCTAACTATCAAAAGGCAACACTGCAAATATTAAACCAATACATTTCAGAGAATAACAATACATGACCTACTGGGGAAAGAGAACAAGTGGCAATGTCAAATAGGAATTACATAAACAGAATACCTCAGCTCAGTTACACATGCAGAACATACACCATCACCAAACAAGGAATCACAATTTAGAAACAGGAAGACAATAATTAAACTGGGAACCCCAAAAGCCAAACTTGGAATGTACAACAACACTGTAGAAATAAAACTATAAATTAATTTCCTCTTGTATTAAAGCACAGACGTTAATGATGCACATTTCCCAGAGCTGACATATTCCAGTTAATTCAAAATAGAGAGATTTTTCTACCTTTTGTGCATTTTTTTTCAGCTGCAATTGTGCCAGCCACTTTCTTCTGGTTTCTTGGTGTCTTCTGCTAACTCTCCATGGTCTGCTGTCCATTTGTCCTTTCTTCTCTCTCTACATCTGCTTTAACATACTAATCTTTTTCCTTTTGCTCTTTCCTCATTCCTATTTCATCCACTCAAATTTTACCCCTCCATCCTCAATCCACACTTACTCACCCAATACCTGGCCAATTGTAGATTTTTCTTCCCTCCCACACAAAATATTTTTCCCCTCTCCATTTTACTCTCCCAGCCCTATCCCATTCTAATCCTCCCCCAACATCAGCTCCCTTGTAGTTTCAGCCCCACCCAGCATCCGCTCCCTTCTAGTCCCCGCATCATCAGCCCATTCCAGTCTTATTCTAGCCCCACCATCAGCCCATTTCCTGTCCTTGCTCCCCCCCCAACTAAGCCCATTTCCAGTCCTAGCTCCCTCCCCTCACAGCCCATTTCCTTTCCAAGCCCCCTCCCCATCAGCCCATTTCCATTCCAAGCCCCCTTCCACTCAGCCCATTTCCATTCCAAAACCCTGTCCCCATCAGTTATTTGCAGTTCAAGCCCCCCCCTTCTACTCAGCCCATTTCCAGTCCTAGCAACCCCCCAGTCCATTACCAGTTCTAGCCCCCCCATAGCCCATTACCAGTCCTAAGCCCCCCAACAGCCCACTTCCAGTCCTAATCCTTCCATCACCCCATTTCAGTCTTAGCCCCCCCCCAATCAGACCACCTCCAGTCCTAACCCCCATCTGCCCATTTCCAGTCCTAGCCCCCCGCCCCCGCCCAAGTAAATTTAAAAATTTAAAACAAAACAAAGCCCTGGCTTCTGCTGCCGCCTCCGTGGCAGCGCCAGAATCAGCTGTCCCGCGGCCCCTTACCAGGTGCCCGGCAGAGCCCTCAGCTTCAGCAACATCAGTGGCGGGCTTTTCAAGCTGCAAAGAGACGAGTGATTCCCCTCTCGCGGATCTGTTAAGCCCGCCGGTGCTGATGGGAATTCCCATCAGCCCCGGCAGGCTTAACAGAGCCGCGAGAGGGAAATACTACTCTCTTCGCGGCCCTGAAAGCTGCCGCTGATGTTGCTGAAGCTGAGGGCTCTGCCGGGCACACGGTAAGGGGCCGCGGGACAGCTGACTGTGGCGCTGCCACGGCGGCAGCAGCAGAAGCCAGGGCTTTGGGGGGTTTTTTTGTTTCTCCAGGACCAAGCAGGAAGTCAGTCCTCACTTATGGGTGACGTCGGCGCCGACGGAGCCCTCGCGGAGCAATTTTCCCCAGCTTTCAAAGAAAGCCTTTGGGAATTGCAGCGCGCATGCGCGGTCGTCTTCCCGCCCGAGGGTGCCATCTTAGCCAGTCTTCTTTTTTTCCGCGGAGCCCTGCAGACGTCCCCGTCTTGTCCCCGCGAAAAAGTTGATTTTCCTCTTTATTTTATACTTTTTTCTTTCGGTTCGACGCCGATCGTTTTCCCGCCCGGACTCGCGACGCCGGTCTCGAGTCCTCTAGCGTTTTTTCGGTTTTTTTTCGGTTTCTGACTTAGTCAGCTTTCATTTTCGTTTTCCCTGGCAGCCCGGTCCTTTGACCTCGCAGGGGCCCTTTTTCCCCCGATGGCTGCCAGTGGCTTTAAGCGGTGTGGTCGGTGTGACCGAAATATGTCACTAACCGACACACACGACTTTTGCCTCCGCTGCTTGGGCCCGGATCATGAGGAACTGATCTGTGGGCCCTGCAGCAAACTGTCCTCGAAGGCGTTGAGAAGTCGGCGGCATCAGCGCGAGAGAATCTTCGCTGACCCCAGCCGTACCCGGACCTCGTCGGAGGCCTCCGTGTCAAAGGGCTCCAGCTCGGACCGTCGCCGGAGCTCCTCCGACCGGGGTTCTCCCTCCGGGGACCATCGTCGGAAGGAAAAACCCGCGAGGGCGGCGTCGGTGGACGCTCCTGGCTCCGCGAGGGCCAGGTCGCATAGCCCCGACAGCCGCCCCGGGTCCTTGGAGAAGGAACATCTCCTGAAGCGACCTCGCCTGGAGTCGGAGATGCCTGCCCGGGTAAGTCCTGTAGTCCTTCTGGACTCGCCTCCGCGACAGCCGACGTCGGGCCCGACGCCGTCGGGGCCCGAGTCGGGGGCTGCTGGGTCACCTGAGCTCGGACTCAGGTTGACGGCCTTGGAGAGCAGACTGTCTGCCTTCATGGACCAGCAGCGGGCACTGCTCGCTGGCCTCGCTGGCGCCGCTGCCCCGACCGCCGGGACGTCGACTTCAAGTCGACCCCGGAGACCGAGCCGATCCTCGAGTCAATGAGAACTCGAGTCGATCCTCGGTCGAGGTCACCCTCGGCCTCCCGTTCGGGACCGAGGTCGCCGACGCCGACTCCCTCGACGTCGGGGCGGCTGGCGCCGCATCCTGCCCGGGCCGACCCCACCGAGTCCTCGTCGGAGTCGGTCTGGGAGTCTGAGGAGGAAGAGTCACCTGATTCTTTCCGGACTCGGTGTGTCCCATCGGACTCACCGGGGTCCGAGCCTCGGAAGCAGTCCCCCCCGGAGGATGCCCGGTTCTCGGACTTCGTTAGGGATATGGCCAAGGCTTTGGCCTTCCCTGCGGATCCCGAGGAGGAGCCTCGAGCCGAAGAGCTCGACGCCCTCCAGTATGACTCTCCCGCGAGGGAGCACTTTACTGTGCCGGTTCCTCCTATGCTGGAACGACTACTCTTCCGCATGTGGGAGAGTCCGGCCTCCTCGCCGGTCCTGAGCAAGCGGGTCGATTCTATCTATCGGGTCCGCAAGAGCCCTGGCTTTCAGAAGGCACAGCTGCCACACCATTCCATGGTAGTGGAATCGGCCATGCATCGTCTTAAGAGCCAGAAGATGCACTCCTCGGTGCCTCCTGGAAGGGAGGCCCGTAACCTGGATGGCCTTGGCAAGAAGTGCTTCCAGGGCTCTATGCTCGCATGTCGTGTCCAGACTTACCAGCTCTACATGGGCATGTATCTCCGGGATCTGGCTAAAGAGCTAGCCGGATTCTCCGCTGGTCTCTCCGAGGAGCCCTTGCGGAGGTTCCTAGCCTTGTCCACGGGCATTCGGGAATGCTCAAAGTTCATGTCCCGAGCAGCCTATGATGGCTTTGAGGCCTCGGCTAGAGTGGCCGCAGCCGGCATCGGTGCCCGCCGACAGGCTTGGCTTCAGTCGTCGGATCTTGAGCCCTGGGTACAGGACAAGTTGGTCGATGTCCCCTGCCGAGGCGAAAACCTCTTTGGCAAGCCCATGGCGGAAAAGGCTGCACAAATTGAGACTGAGACTCTCACCAGGACCAGGCTTTCTAGGAAGACCTCCGCCCCTTCCCCGGAAAAAGAAGGGCTCGGGAAAAAAGTCCTTTTACCCGAGGAAGGCGGCTGCCTACAAACAGTACCCCCATTATCAGGCCCCTGCAGCTCCCCAACAGGGCCAGCAGGCCAAGGGACGGGGTAACGGGTCCCGTAGGCAGCAAGCCCCCAAGCCTGCACCACCAGCCCCTGCTCAGCAGGGTGGGGGTTTTTGACTCGCTCAGCATAGCCTCTCCCCCCCCGCTGGTTCCTCCCAGCACCGGAGGCCGGCTGGTTCACTTCGGCCACAGGTGGTCCAGCATCACCGCAGATGCCTGGGTACTTCAGGTCGTGCGAGAAGGCTACCTTCTCCACTTCCATCAGGTCCCTCCCTCCTATTTTCCGGGAGAACCTTCGCGCCCCCCTCTGCACAGGGAGTTGCTCCTTCAGGAGTTAGCAGGTCTTCTGCAGGAACAGGCGGTGGAACCGGTGCCCCACCACCTGAGAGGTCAAGGCTTTTATTCAAGGTATTTTCTGATACCAAAGAGAACAGGGGGCCTCAGACCCATCCTGGACTTGCGCAACCTCAACAAGTTCCTTGTGTGGGAGAAGTTCAAAATGCTTACCCTTGGAATCCTTCTGCCCTACCTCCAGCAGGGAGATTGGCTATGCTCCTTGGATCTAAAGGATGCCTACACGCACATCCTCATCCACCCAAGCCACCGCCAATACCTAAGGTTTGTGGTGGCAGGAAATCATTACCAGTACAGAGTACTGCCCTTTGGCCTATCCTCCGCACCGCGAGTCTTCACAAAATGTCTCGCGGTCGTGGCGGCCCATCTCCGGCTTCACGGCCTCTATGTCTTTCCGTACCTCGACGACTGGCTCATCAGAGCAGCGTCCGCTCAGGAGGTCACCAACGCCACGTGCCGCACGGTGACTCTGCTGCAGCACTTGGGCTTTGTTATAAACTTCGCAAAGTCCACTTTGCTCCCCTCACAGGATCTCGAGTTCATCGGCGCAAGGCTGCACACTCCTCGGGCACGAGCGTACCTACCGCTCGACAGGGCTCAACGGCTCATGGACCTAGCCGACCGCTTTCGCAGCCAGCCCCTGGTCTCCGCCAGGCGCTTCCTGAGACTGCTCGGCCATATGGCTTCCACCGTCCATGTGACCCCCAATGCCCGCCTGAATATGCGGTCTGCTCAATGGTGTCTCCGCCAGCAGTGGCGACAAGCCACAGGCGGCCTGGCAGACCTAGTGCGCGTCTCCGAGCCGCTGCTCTCGTCTCTCCGGTGGTGGCTCCGGCAGCCGAACCTGATATTCGGAATGCCTTTCCAGTCACCTCAGCCGACCCGGGTGCTGACCACCGATGCATCCCTCCTGGGCTGGGGAGCACATTGCCAAGAGGCACGTACTCAGGGCCTCTGGACCACGTGGGAGTCTGCTCAGCAGATCAACTTCCTGGAGCTCAGGGCGATCCGCCTAGCTCTCAAGGCCTTCTCCCACCTGACTTCCCAACAGTCCGTCCTTGTCCAGACGGACAATCAAGTTGCCATGTTCTACGTGAACAAGCAGGGGGGCACGGGCTCCTTCCTCCTCTGCCGGGAGGCACAGAAGCTCTGCTCTTGGGCCGTCAGTCACGGCATTCTCCTCAAGGCAGTTTATCTCCCGGGCCAAGAAAATTGCCTTGCAGACAAACTCAGCAGGGTCCTCCAGCCGCACGAGTGGCGTCTGGATCCCTTGGTAGTTCAGAAGCTCTTCCTCAAGTGGGGTCTCCCCACGGTGGATCTCTTTGCCAGTCCTCACAACCGGCAGCTTCCTCGCTTCTGCTCTCGTCAGCCACACCCCCTTCGGGTGGCGGCGGACGCCTTTCTGATCTCGTGGTCGGGGAGCCTTCTGTACGCTTTCCCTCCCATCCCGCTGGTCTCTCGGACTCTTTTCAAGGTTCTCCGAGACAAAGCCTTCATGATCCTGGTGGCCCCTCGCTGGCCCAGGCAGCCGTGGTTTCCGCTCCTGCTGCAACTGGCGGTGGAGGATCCAATCCCTCTGGGGGTACAACCGGATCTCCTCACTCAGGATCAGGGGTCCCTTCTGCACCCCAACCTCAGGTCTCTCAACCTCATGGCCTGGCTGCTGAGAGGGTAGTCCTTGCTCCCCTTCTCCTGCCGGCGGAGGTGGAGGAGGTCGTCTTAGCTTCGCGACGGCCTTCTACCCGCAAATGCTACGCCCTTAAATGGCGTCGCTTTGCAGTCTGGTGTGCCCAACAGTCTCAGGATCCCTTCTCCTGCCCGGTGTCGGTGATCTTGCAGTACTTGCTGCACCTCTCTAATCTGGGACTTAAGTCCAACTCCATCAAAGTTCACCTCAGTGCTCTTTCCGCACATCATGTGCCAGTGGACGGCAGACCTCTCTCCAATGACCCTCTCGTAGCGAGGTTTCTCCGAGGTCTCCTTCTACTTAAACCACCTCTGCGCCCGCCAGCGCCTGACTGGGACCTGAATGTGGTTTTGCAGCGGATCACCTGTCCGCCTTTTGAACCTATGGCTACCTGTTCTCTCCGTTTTCTGTCTTGGAAAACACTGTTCTTGATAGCCCTCACTTCCGCTAGGCGCGTAAGTGAATTGCAGGCCCTCGTGTCTGATCCCCCTTACACTAGGTTCTACAAAAATAGGGTAGTCCTACGGACTCACCCAAAATTTCTGCCTAAAGTGGTCTCCCCTTTTCACATCAATCAGGAGGTGGTACTTCCAACCTTCTTTCCCAGACCACACTCCAGCCGAGCTGAAACGGTCCTCCATACCCTGGACTGTAGAAGGGCATTGAACTTCTACCTTGACCGTACGCGGGAGCACCGTAAAGCTGCTCAGCTTTTTGTGTCTTTTGACCCCAATAAATTGGGGCTCCCGGTCTCCAAGCGTACTCTGTCCATCTGGGTTGCGGACTGTATCTCTTGGGCTTATGGGGCAGCCGGACTCTCCTTAGAAAGTCGAGTCACGGCTCATTGCGTTCGGGCAAAGGCCACGTCAGTGGCTTACCTCCGCTCTGTCCCGCTGGCAGACATCTGCCGGGCCGCTACTTGGTCTTCGAGCCAGACTTTTGCGGTCCATTACTGTCTCGAGAGGGAGTCCCGTAGGGACAGTGCTTTCGGACAGGCAGTCCTCCGTAATCTCTTTGAGGTCTGAGCAACTCCTACCCTCCATCCCGGATGTGGGCTACCGGTGGGTGATAATTCAGCGAAGATTCTATCCTTCTGTGCTGCTGAGCTAGAGGGAGCTCTTTTTTGTGCTTAGGGTCTCCGGTAGCCTTGAGCTTGGGAGTCCCATAAGTGAGGACTGACTTCCTGCTTGGTCCTGGAGAAAGCGTAGTTACTCACCTGTAACAGGTGTTCTCCAGGAGCAGCAGGAATCAGTCCTCACTACCCTCCCTCCTCCCCTTGGAGTTGCAATCGTCTGCTTATGTTCTTTTTGCAAATTTTTATGCTGTCTTTTTTAGCTATGTCATCTGACTGGCTAAGATGGCACCCTCGGGCGGGAAGACGACCGCGCATGCGCGCTGCAATTCCCAAAGGCTTTCTTTGAAAGCTGGGGAAAATTGCTCCGCGAGGGCTCCGTCGGCGCCGACGTCACCCATAAGTGAGGACTGATTCCTGCTGCTCCTGGAGAACACCTGTTACAGGTGAGTAACTACGCTTTCCTCTCCATCGCGGGCCGCAGAAACTTCTCTCGCGGGCCGCGTGTTTGAGACCCCTGATCTAAACAAAGGAAAGCAAAGACTGCTAAGCCTCAACAGTCTCAGCAGTCTCAGCCTCCACAAGGCCTTTGACTTTCATCTAGAGAACTTAGCCTTCCTGGCTCTCAATGGACCAGAGCCTTCCACCATTCGAAGAAGGTTGTGTCACTTTGCCCCCCGATGGGGGCAGATAACAGCAGAACGTTGGACTCTCTCCATTATAAAAGAGGGGTACAAGCTTCATTTTATTTGCATTCCCCCTCCCACAATGGTAAGACAGTTCTATTCTCAGACCTCTCTCATCAACCTGTTAGATCAAGAGGTCACTATGCTTGCCCAAGGGGCAATAGAGGTACCCATTCCTCAACAGGATACAGGGTTTTACTCCCCCTATTTCCTTATCCCAAAGAAAACAGGGGGGGACAGACCTATCTTAGACCTCAGAGAATTGAAAAATTCCTGTTAAAAGAGAAATTCAAAATTTATTTATTTACATTCTCTTATATACCGCACTATTCTGCATCAGTGCGGTTTACATTGAACAAACTGAAATTACATTGAACAGGGTGTTATAACTTGGAGATAACTATTTTACAGGGAACATGGGCTATGGAGGGTTAAGTGGCTTGCCCAAGACCACAAGGAGCACCTGTGGGGCTAGAAACCCCAGTCCTTCCGGCCCAAGGTTGCTGTCCTCTAGTGGGATTTCTCTGGGAACTCTGCTGCCAGTCCTTCAGAGTCAGGATTGGCTTTGTTCTCTAGATCTCAAGGATGCGTACACTCATGTTCTCATCCATCCAACTCACAGAAAGTTCCTTCTGTTTCTTGTCCAAGGAAAGCACTACCAATACAGGGTGCTTCCTTTTGGTCTGGCCTCAGCACCAAGGGTGTTCATGAAATGCATGGCTGTAGTAGCAGCATTTCTTCGCACTCTAGGAATATTCGTCTTCCCTTACTTGGACGACTGGCTCATTCGAGCCCCATCAGAGTCAGAGGCCAAGATTTCTCTATCTTGCACAATGCGTATCCTTCAGTATTTGGGTCTGGTCATAAACATCCCAAAATCCAGTCTAACTCCCACTCAGTCTCTAGAGTTCCTAGGAGCTTTGCTGGATACCAGAAAAGCAAGGGCCTATCATCCCCAACCCCTTTGCCTTCGCATGGTGCAGTTAGCTTCTCAAGCAGTGCTAAAGCCTCATCTCACTGCTCGAGAAATGTTACAACTACTAGGCCACATGGCATCTACCGTGCATGTGGTTCCTTATGCTCGCCTCCATATGAGAGCAGCCCAGTGGACTTTAACCACTCAATGGACCCAGGCATCAGGGTCCCTGTGAGACAAAATAGCAAACACAAATCGCCTTATTTTGTCCCTCCAATGGTGGCAGTCCACTCAAAACCTGTTGCTGGGGTCCCCATTTCAGCAACTTTTACCCCGGGCAACTCTCACAACAGATGCTTCTCCAGTGGGTTGTGGAGCTCATCTGCATGACCTCTCCACCCAAGGCACTTGGACTCCACAGGAGACTCATCTACACATCAATCTCTTGGAGCTCAGAGCAATCTTTCTTGCTCTGCGCGTGTTCCACACCCTGCTCAGCTACAAGACAGTCCTCATTCATACGGACAATCAAGTAGCCATGTTCTACGTGAATAAGCAGGGAGGAACAGGCTCTCTTTCACTTTGCAACGAAGCTTTGCGACTATGGACCCTCGCCAGAGAGCATCAGATTCATCTCCTAGCAGTGTATCTTCCAGGTATCCAAAACTCTTGGGCAGACACTCAGTCGAGCTCTGCTTCCACACAAATGGTCTCTACATGCAGACCAGGTGGCCAGGATTTTTCAAATTTGGGGAACCCCAGACATAGACCTCTTTGCAAGTCCGTTGAATGCCATACATCCCCGGTTCTGTTCCAGAATTCTGGCTCAGGACTCTCAGGCCAGGGATGCTTTCCTCCTTTATTGGGGTCAAGACTTCCTGTATGCCTTTCCACCCATTCCCCTGATTCCAAAACCTTGTTCAAGCTTCAGAGAGACAGAGGCCGTATGATTCTCATAGCTCCACATTGGCCACGGCAAGTGTGGTACCCTCTGCTCCTGCATCTCTCTCAAGCTCCCTCTCTGAAGTTAGGCTCTGCTCCAGATCTCCTGTCTCAGGAGGACGGAATGTTATGGCATCCCAATCCCCAGTCTCTGCATATCAGGGCTTGGTTGCTGAAGGCCTAGATCTTCAGGATCTTAACCTTCCTCAGCAAGTAAAGGATATCCTTTATGCTTCTAGAAAGCCTTCCACAAGACGCTCTTATGCTTTCAAGTGGAAAAGGTTTACCATATGGTGCTCGCAGAAGGGTCTTAATCCCCTTGTGATACCTTTGGAATCATTACTAGAGTATGTCCTTCATTTATGCAATGCAGGACTTAAAACTAACTCATTAAGAGTCCATTTAAGTGCTATTGCGGCTTCTTTCAAGCCTTTAAATGGACAACCTACTTCTTCCCATCCTCTCATAGCAAGATTTATGAGAGGCCGCCTTCTAACTAAGCCTCCCATTAAGCCACCACAGGTGGCATGGGACTTAAATCTGGTTCTTGGCCAGCTCATGAAGCCACCTTTCGAACCCTTAGCTACTACCTCCTTGAAATTCCTTTCTTGGAAAGTTATCTCTCATTGCAATCACATCAGCACGTCGCATCAGTGAGTTGTAGGCACTAGTGGCCGATTCACCTTATACAAGGTTCCATCATGACAAGTTAGTCCTTAGGACTCATCCACACTTTATGCCAAAGGTGGTCTCGCCTTTTCATCTTAACCAGGTGGTCTACCTGCCTGTGTTTTTTCCAAGGCCTCATGCATCAAATGCAGAAAGGAATCTTCATATTTTGGACTGTAAAAGAGCTTTAGCTTTTTACTTACAAAAAACACAGCAACATAGAAAGTCCTCTCAATTCTTTGTTGCTTTTGATCCTTCTCATTTGGGACTTCCAGTCTCCAAGAGAACAATGTCCAACTGGATTGCAGTGTATTTCATTTGCCTATCAGAGTAAGAATCTTCCTCTGGAGGGCCGTGTCACAGCTCACAATGTGAGAGCCATGGCAGCTTCAATGGCTCATCTACACTCTGTCTATCGACGACATCTGTCGAGCAGCCACTTGGGCCTCGGTTCATACCTTCACAGCCCATTACTGCTTGGAAAAGGACTCCCGCCGGGATGCCTTGTTTGGTCAGACTGTTCTCCAATACCTGTTCCATACCTAATCAACTCCTACCCACCATCCCTGGTTGGATGCCAGAAATCCATGGGGGGAAGTGGAGCCCTTTCACAGGGACACACAACTTCTGGGGTCTCTCCCTGGCATATAAAGCTAGGGAGTCCCCATATGTGAAGACACATTCCTGCTTGTTCCTGGAGATAGCATAGTTACTCACCTGTAACAGGTGATCTCCGGGAACAGCAGGAATTTAGTCTTCACAACCCATCCACCTCCCCTAGGAGTTGTATCTCTCTATCTCTTTCTCTTTCCCTCTTTCCCTCTCTCTCTCTCTCTCTCTTTGTCTCAGCTTTAAACTCTACTGGAGAGAGGCAGTTGGGAAAGGCAGGAAGGCAGCACGCAGGCGCTGTGGGATGCTCCCAAAAGCTTTCTAATTGGACGCTTGGGAGCGTTCCCGTGCAGGCTCTGTCAGTAGCGACGATACCCATATGTGAAGACTAAATTCCTGCTGTTCCCGGAGATCACCTATGCTATCTCCGGGAATAGCAGGAATTTAGTCCTCACAACCCACCCACTTCCCCTAGGAGTTCTCTCTCTTTGTCTCTTTCCTCTCTCCCTCAATCCTTTCACTCAGCTACAAACTTAATTGAAGAGGGACAGTTGGAAAGGCGGGAAGGCAGCGCGTATGTGCTGAGGGATGCTCCCAAAAGCTTTCCTATTGGATGCTGGGGAGCGTTCCTGCGCATGCTCCGTCGGTACCGACGATACCCATATGTGAAGACTAAATTCCTGCTGTTCCCGGAGATCACCTGTTACAGGTGAGTAACTACGCTTTCTGCAAGATGGATTTGATAAAGGTCTGGCTGCTAGCTCTATGAAGGTCCAGTTCGCAGCTCTTTCCTGCTATAGAGGAAAAGTCCAAAGAGTGGCTTTGGGTTCTCATGTTGGATGTGCAGCGTTTCCTCAAAGCGGTGTATCGGCTCCAGCCTTCGTGCAGAATTGTGGTTCCGCCGTGGGATCTCAACCTGGTTCTAGGGGCTTTAACTAAGAAACCTTTTGAGCCTTTGAACCAGGCGTCGGTTAAGGATGTAACGCTAAAGACTGTGTTCTTGGTTGCCATTTGCTCGGTGAGATGTATTTCGAAGTTGTAAGCGTTGTCATGTAGAGCACCCTTTCTGTCTTTTTTTCAGGGAAAAGGTAATCTTAAGACCGGTTCCGTCTTTTATGCCAAAAGTGGTATCTGTTTCATTTAAATCAGTCTGTTTCCCTGCCGGCGTTCTCCGTAGCAGAGGGGAACGGAGTGGGCAATAGCCTGCACCGCCTAGACGTAAAGAGGGGTTTGATACGGTATTTAAAGGTCATGGATAATTTCCGCAAATTGGACAGTCTGTTCTTGCTGTTTGGAGGTTCTCGGAAGGGAGAAGCAGCTTCAAAAGCGTCCATTTCCAGATGGATTAGAGAAGCAATTGCGTCAGCTTATCTCTTACAAGGAAGGTCAGTGCCGGTGGGATTGCGAGCTCAGTCTTCTAGAGCACAGGCGACGTCCTGGGCAGAGCATGGTTTGATTCTGCCAGCGGAAATTTGTAAAGCTGCTACTTGGTCATCTCTTCATACCTTCAGCAAGCACTACCAGCTAGATGTCATGGCGGCGAACGATGCCTGTTTTGGCTCGGCGGTATTGCGTTCTGGCTGCAAAGGTCCCTCCCAATGATTACTGCTCTGCTACATCCCAGTGGTGGAGGACTGAACTGAAGGACTGATAAGGAAATGGAAATTATACTTACCTGGTAATTGTTGTTCCTTTAGGGACTCCAGTTCAGTCCTCATTCCCACCCAGGGGGTGTCTGTGTCTGTCAGATGTAGTTATTACTTTGCAGGGCGGATGGTGGTGTTTAGGAAGAATACAGTATAGATCTCTTGAGTCCTCCCTTACCATTGCCGGTTCTCTCTGTTCTGTATCTCTCTTTGGCTTCTCTCACCTCTATCTTTTGAGCTGTTTTGGGGAAAAAGGACAGAAGCCAGGGGGAGGGTATGGTTTCCCCTTTAATTTTCCGGGGATGTTAAATTTAATGAGTAAAGTTCATAGTTGAAAGGTTGGAAATGTTGTTCTGTTAATAATTAGCTACTTATCTGTTGCTCTTTTGAGTTTGCTTTGTCAATAGTTCACTGGGGATGATGGGATGTCCAACAGGAGGTACCCAGTGGTATCAAGAAGCTGATTGGTCCAGTCTCCATGCTGCAGGAGGAGGTACACACTACCCAGTGGTGGAGGACTGAACTGGAGTCCCTAAAGGAACAACAATTACCAGGTAAGTGTAATTTCCATTTTTCCACGGAGCTGACAGGTCGCATACCCTGTCACCGCAGAAAATTGTTTTACTTCTTTATTTTTTGTGGTCGCATCTGCCTTCATTCGATGCCTACCGGTACCGCCGGTTCTCTTTTCTAAAAAAAAAAAAATCTCTATCTTTCTGAAGTACTTTTCTTCAGAGGCCTTTCCCCTCTTGGTTCTAGGCACCATTTTTGGCACTAGGCCCATTTTTCTTTTAAAATGGAAAAACCAGCTAGTGGTTTTAAGAAATGTTCCAAGTGTGGTGGTACCATATCCTTACTGACACCCATGACTGGTATCTCAAATGTTTAGGACCTCACCATTCTCCATTGGACTGTCTCTCTTGCAGAAAGATGACCAAGAGAGGGGCCTGCAAAATAGAGCTGCAAAACTCGGTACACTTTTTGCCGCAGATGCGATGTCCGTTGCATCTGTCTTCCAGGGCTTCATCTTCCTCCCATGGATCTCAGGTAACTAAACATAAGTCTTCAAAGACTAGCAGGTCCTCAAAGGGTAGATCTCCTTCCAAGTATTGAGATGCCATCGGTGTTGCCCTTGAGGAAAGTTCACCGGCAAAACAGCCATGGCGGGAGGCTTCGGCTTCCAAAGCACTAACAGGGCTCCAGAATGTTCTTGAGGCTTCCACCTCTGCAGAACTACTGGTGCCATGCTCTGGGGTCCCGGCCATTTCTACTGGTACTGACACCCAAGCATCGGCAGGAGCGATGGATCAAATATTTCTCGCTATCGAACGCAGTCTAGCAGCTCTTTTACGGCTTCGGTACCGCTGAAACCGCTTCAGACCGTTCAACAGGCACCGGTACCGACTGCACTGGCCTCTGCAGGTATACCCCCCATGCCGAGTCTAGAGTTAATCTCTGGTATCGAAACATCGGTACCGAGACACCCCAATACCGACTTTGATTGATACCGGTTCCGTGCCTTGCACGAACATCGGGATCAGAGAGATTTTGAATCCTCCGATTCCGATGACTCTTCCGATACCAGAGCACTTCTTCCGGAGGATCCATCTCCTTCTCAGCGTGGAATGTCTCCTCCAGAGGACATGTCCTTCCAGGATTTAATTCGTGATGTGGCTCGAGGCCTTGCAATCACGTTGACTCCCGAAAAGGAGCCTAGAGCAGAAGTTTTAAAAAAATTCTTCAGTACCCTAAGGCTCTTAAAGAGGCAGCTACTCTGCCCATTCATAAAATCCTTCGTGATCTCATGCTGCGAATGTGGGAAACTCCTTTAACCACATCTCCACACTCTTGGAAACTCAGTACCATGTACAGAGTTCCACCTTGTCCTGGCTTTCAGAAGACTCGGTTACCACACCATTCAATGGTAGTGGAATCAGCCATGTGTAGGATAAAGAGTGCAAAAAGACATTCATCCAATCCTCCAGGCTGCGAGTCCAGGACTCTCGATGCCTTTGGGCATCGATGCTTCCATGCTCTCAGCTAGAATTAGCTCATACATCCTATACATGGGGTTGTTTCTCAGAGGCTACAGGAGACTTGGAGCTTAGGAGCCCCCTTCTTCCTGATGATAAAAGACAGGATTTTCTTGCTCTAGTCAGACATGCCCAAGATGTTTCCAGGTTTGTAAACCGTGCAGCCTTTGATTGCTTTGCATGGATCAGCAGAACCTCTGCTATATCCATTGGTGCACGTCGTATTGCCTGGCTTCAGGCATCAGACTTGGAAATTTGGGTACAAGATAAACTGGGAAACATTCCTTGCACAGGAGAAAATCTCTGGCAAGAATTGGCAAGAAAAAACTAATGAGATTGACTCTGACAATATCACCTTGGACAGGTTGTTAGTCTACAGCCAACCCAACAAAGAAAAGAACTAATAAAAAACCCTTTTTCATCAAGAAAAGGAAGTTTTATCCTTATACCCAGCAGGGTCACTGTCCAGTTCAAGTTGCCCAATAGGGGCAACAACAACAGACTAGACAACAGAAGAAACCAAAAGTCCCAGGAGCTCAGCAAGCTCAGCCTCCTTAGGGGCTTTGACTATTTTCTAGAGAACTTAACCTGCTGGGGATGGTAGAGGGTTCTGGACCCTGCAGGGGCAGGAAGGCTATGTCATTTTGCCACCAGATGGCACCAAATAACATTAGAAAATTGGACTCTGGCCATTGTTCAAGAGGAGTACAGACTTCATTTTCACAGCATTCCCCCTCCTACAATCATAACAGTTCAATTCTCAGACCCCTGTTGCCAGTCTTCTGAGTCAGGAGGTCACAACACTTCTTGCTCAAGGAGCAATAGAAGAGGTACCCATACCTCAACAGGGTACAGGGTTCTATTCCCCCTATTTTCTCATCCAAAAGAAAACAGGAGGACACAGACCCATTTTGGACCTCAGAGAATTGAACAAATATCTGTTCCAAGAAAAATTCAAGATTTCTCTCGGAACACTTCTGCCATACCTTCAGAGTCAAGATTGGCTATGTTCTCTAGATCTAAAGCAGGGGTCACCAACCTGCGGCCCGCGAGGTCCCTTGGTGCGGCCCGCGAGGCTCTACCCCGGTGTGGCCCGCCAAGGATGCTGCTGAAAGTACCGGCAAATTCATCGACTCCTTCTTCTGCAGCCGCGGCTCCCTGCCTCTTAGGGAACCGCGGCTGTGCTTGTAAAATCATCGCGGAGCCCTTCCTGTCTTGACGGGCTCCGTGCAGCATTGTCCCGCCTCCAAAGGAAGTGGTAAACAACTTCCTTTAGAGGCGGGACAATGCTGCACGGAGCCCGTCAAGACAGGAAGGGCTCCGCGATGATTTTACAAGCACAGCCGCGGTTCCCTAAGAGGCAGGGAGCCGCGGCTGCAGAAAAAGGGAGGGAGCTGACATGGAATAAAAGTACAGGTATGAGCAGTTTTTTTTTTCGCGGGTGGGGGGGGGGTGCGGCCCGCGAGTCTGCCGGTAGTCAGCTGTGCGGCCCGCGGCCCTCTGGAGGTTGGTGACCCCTGATCTAAAGGATGCATGTACTCATATACTCATTTATCCAGATCACAGAAAATTCCTTCAATTCCTTTTCCAGGGAAGACACTACCAATACAGGGTTCTTCCCTTCGGTCTGGCTTCTGCCCCAAGAGTTTTCACAAAATGCATGGCAGTAGTAGCTGCATTCCTATGAACTCTGGGGATATTCATCTTCCCTTACTTTGTTGACTGGCTCATTCAAGTACCCACAGCTCCAGAAGCCAGCTCCGCTCTTTCTCGCACAATGCGAGTCCTTCATTACTTGGGATTGGTAATACACCTTTCAAAATCTCAACTCACTCCTTCTCAGTCCCTGGAATTCATAGGAGCTCGCCTAGATACCAGACAGTCTAGGGCTTTCCTTCCCAGCCCCGCTGTCTTCGTATAGTGCAGCTAGCTTCCCAAGCAGTGGTAAGACTCCCTAGCTGCTCGGGAAATGCTTCAGTTTCTGGGACATATGGCATCCACTGTACATGTGGTTTCCTATGCTTGTCTTCACATGCGAGCAGCCCAGTGGACACTACCCTTACAGTGGACACAGGCCTCAGGTCACCTGGCGGACAAAATAAGAAACTCAAAACGTCTTATTTTGTCCCTCCAATGCTGGCAATTACTGGATAACCTACTCATAGGCTCTCCTTTCCAGCAGCCTCTAGTCCAGGCAACTCTAACAGATGCGTCCCAGCTGGGATGGGGGGACCCACCTGCACAATCTCTCCACCCAGGGTCTCTGGACCCCACAGGAGGCTTGTCTTCACATAAACCACCTAGAACTCAGAGCAATCTTCCTTGCTCTTCGAGTATTCCAAGCCCAGCTCAGCTACAAGACAGTCCTAGTCCAGACTGACAATCAAGTATCCATGTTCTACGTGAACAAGCAGGGCGGAACAGGCTCTCTGTCGTTATGCAACAAAGCTTTACGACTATGGGTCCTCGCCAGAGAGCACCAAGTTCACCACCTCGTGGTATATCTTCCAGGCATTCAAAACCTTTGGGCAGACTAACTCAGCCGAGTACTGTTGCCACGCAAATGGTCTCTCTACTTGAACCAGATTGCCCGAGTATTGCAAATCTGGGGAACCACCAGACATAGACCTCTTTGCAAGTCCACAGAATACCAAACTTCCCCGGTTCTGTTCCAGAATCCGTCTCAAAATTGTCAGGCAAGGGATGCTTCCTTCTTCACTGGAGTCAAGACTTCCTCTATGCCTTCCCACCCATTCCCCTCATCCCCAAAACACTGTTCAAGCTTCAGAGAGACAGATGTCCTATGATATTCATAGCCCCATGTTGGCCATGGCAAATGTGGTATCCTCTGCTTCTACGTCTCTCTCAGGCTACACCTCCTGGAGCTGGGGTGTGCTCCATATCTTCTCTCCCAGGAGAACGGGACGCTATGTCACCCTACTCTCCACTCCCTGCATCTCAGGGCCTGGTTGCTGAAAGCCTAGAACCTCAGTCTCTCTCAACAGGTAAAGGATATCCTTCAGGCTGTCAGAAAACCCTCCACAAGGCGATCATATGCTTTCAAGTGGAAACTGTTCACTATATGGTGTTCTCAAAAGGGACTTAACCCTCTTGCAATACCTTTGGAATCGTTACTGGAGTATCTCCTCCATTTATCAAATTCTGGTCTTAAAACCAATTCAGTAAGAGTCCATCTTAGTGCTATTGCAGCTTCTTACAAGCCTCTAAATGGACAACCTATTTCCTCCCATCCACTCATAGCAAGATTTATGAGAGGTCTTCTATTAACAGAACCTTTCATTAGACCACCACCAGTGACATGGGATTTGAACCTTGTTCTCGGGCAGCTTATGAAACCACCCTTTGAGCCTTTAGCCACTACAGCTCTAAAATTCCTTTCATGGAAGTTCATCTTCCTAATTGCAATCACATCTGCACGATGCATTAGTGAGTTACAAGCCTTAGTGAGTTACAAGCCTTAGTGGCTGATCCTCCTTATACAAGATTTCACCTTGATAAGGTTGTTCTTAGGACTCATCCTCACTTTATGCCAAAGGTGGTCTCGCCTTTCCATTTAAACCAAGCGGTTTACCTTCCTGTATTCTTTCCGAGGCCTCATGCCTCCACTGCAGAAAGGAACCTTCATACCTTAAACTGTAAAAGAGCCTTAGCCTTTTACCTGCAAAGAACACAGCAACATAGAAAATCTTCTCAACTTTTTGTTGCTTTTGATTCTAGTCATTTGGGACTTCCAGTCTCCAAAAGAACTCTCTCTAACTGGATTGCACAGTGCATATCCTTCGCTTATGAGAGTAAGGGACTTCCTCTCGAGGACCATGTCACAGCTCACGATGTGAGAGCCATGGCAGCCTCTATGGCTAACCTTCATTCTGTGTCTGTCGATGACATCTGCAGGGCAGCTACTTGGGCTTCAGTGCACACCTTTACAGTCCACTACTGTTTAGACAAGGACTCCCGCCGGGATGCCTTGTTTGGCCAAGCTGTTCTTCAGCATCTATTTCAACTTAATGCAACTCCTACTCACCGTCCTGGGTTAGATGCCAGAAATCCATGGGAGGAAGCATGACCCATCTCACCATGGGTTTGCAGCTTCCTGGGGCCATCTCCCTGGCATTTTTCAGCTGGGGAATCCCCTTATGTGAAGACTACATTCCTGCTTTTTCCTGGAGATAGCGTAGTTACTCACCTGTAACAGGTGATCTACGGGAACAGCAGGAATGTTAGTCTTCACAACCCACCCACCTCTCTAGTTCTCTCTATCTCTCTATTTCTCTCTCTCCTTCTCTCCTTTATCTCAGCTATAAACTCAACTGAAGAGGGAGAGTTGGAATGGAGGGAAGGCAGCACGCAGGCGCTGTGCCATGCTCCCAAAAGCTTTCCTATTGGACGCTGGGGAGCATTCCCGCGCAGGCTCCGTCTGTACCGACGATACCCATATGTGAAGACTAAATTCCTGCTGTTCCCAGAGATCACCTGTTACAGGTGAGTAACTACGCTGTCTCCCCAGATGCAGGAATCTTTGAATTCATACCTTGCAATAGGAGAAGCTGAAAAAGCCATTAAAAGTCTGTCCATAGGGTGGCTACTAAAATGGTCAGTGATCTTCCTCATAAAGCATATAGGGATAAGCTTAAAGAGCTCAATATGTATACCTTGGAGGAAAGGCAGGAGAGGGGTGATGTAAAACATTTAAATACTTCAGTGGAATAAATTAGCATGAGGTAGCCCTCTTCAAGTTCAAAGGAAGCTCTGGAATGAAGGGACATAAGACAGAGTAGGGGGCGAAGTACTTCTGTCCACAAAAGAAGAGTGGGACCTGGGTGTGATTGTTTCTGATGATTTTAAAGTGGCTGAACAGGTAGAAAAGGTGATAGCGAAAGCCAGAAGGATGCTTGGCTGCATAGGGAGAGGAATGATCAGCAGAAAAAATGAAGTGATACATTATGCTTCTATATAAGTCTCGGATATGACCTCATTTGGAGTATTGTCTGCAATTCTGGAGACCACACCTTCAAAAGTATATAAATAGGATGGAGTTTGGTACAGAGGGTTGTTATTAAAACGGTTAGTAGTCTTGGTTATAAACCATATGGGGAAAAACCTAAAGATCTTAATATGTATAAGTTAGTGCAGGGGTCTCTAATTCCAGTCCTGGAGGGCCACAAATCTTTCAAGTTGACCCTAATCAATATGCATGAGATATATTTGCATGCACTGCTCCATCATATTCAAATTTTTCTCATGCATATTCATTACTCATCCTGAAAACCTAACTGGTTTGCACCCTCCAGGACCGGACTTGGAGATCCCTGCGTTAAAGGAAAGGCAGGTTGATACCTCCGTAGCTTTAAATGCACAAGAGGAGAGCCTCTTTTGATTGAAAGCAAGCTTTGGTATGAGGGGGCATCGGATGAGGGTGAAAGGGGATAGACTCTGGAGTAATATGTGGAAATAATTTAAGAGTGGTAGATGCGTGGAATAGTCTCTCAGTGAAGGTAGTATCTGAATTCAAGAAAGCATGGGACAGAGAAGATATCTAAAGGAAAAAAAAGGGGACTATTGTAGATATGGAAGGGCAGACTAGATAGATCATATGGTCTTTTTCTGCAGTCATGTTTCTATGTTTCTAAGTTTGCTTTGTAGTGTCAGAGTGCTTCCTTCCTGAATTCTTAAAACGCAATATATGAGGAAGATATCAAAATATGCTTATATTCATTTTAATAAGGCTGTGGCACACAATAGAATTGGGATAATTTTTATATTCTAACATGTTTGTTGGTCTCTGCATTTGTTTATTCTTTCTCCACACAGTATGTAATGGTTACTTGATGTGGATACTTCTGTTAGTAATGCCCTACTTTTGATTTTCTCCTTTATTACAATGTCTAGTTTGCCTGCATATGTGCTTTATTTCTGGGAATGGAAATACTCATGTGATCACAATGTATTGATGCTCTGCAGTTCTGTCAGTCATGATCCCATAGCTTTTCTGACATGTTTATAGAGCTTCTAGTGGATGAAACATGCTACCTTATTGTGGCTTTTTGTATGCAGTTTTTCTGATGTCAGCATGTCACACCCATCAATGAGATGTGACATTTTTAATTTGGTGCTACAAAGCTGCATTTGTCTATTTTAACTAAGTCTTTCCATAGTCTTCTATCATGTGCCACAGTTATCACCCTGGTCTTTGAGGAGTAGCAAACTCAAAGGTTCTGACCTACTTTGTGCTTTATGAAACAATACTTTGCATTATATTTGTGCTTAAGCCAGTTGTTTTTCCTTGATTGCTAGTCTAATTCTTAATTTATTTTCTTATTTTGCAAATTGTTTCCCTCCATCTGCTGGTGGATTCCAACTCATTCTGTTAATTTGGAACACTTGCTTTAGTATTTCAGCAGTTCGAGTCTTTGGGTCTGTTAAGCTGTGTTTTAAGGCCTATGATGGTAGCTAAATTTGTGATCTGTTTCTATAAGTCCCATACCATTTTCAGTTATTGGGATGTTCAGTCATGGTATTTGCTAACACATTAAGGAGCTTTCTTTTTCTTGCATCTGGTATTCAAGATATTTATGAGGCCAGTGTAGGATTATAAAGATGTATGAGTACAGAAATTGCAAGCTGAGTAACAGCATGTAATATCAGTTTATTTTTGGTCTCTTTTCAGTAATTTGTGTGGGATTGTAGCAGCTTCTACTGATGGGTATTTATGTAGATCTTCCTGCCCAGGCTCCTCATATTAGCCTTCTGTCAGGGAGACGTTTTCAGTGCATCTTAGTTTTCCATCAAGGAAGGTTGCCTTTTTTTTTTTGTCCAGACTAAAAGTCATCCTCATATATGAGAAACCCTTCCCTACTTGAAGTGGTTGTCAAGTGATAGTTACAGGACCCATACGGCTGCAAATTATCTATAATAAGTAGGTGTGATGACGTCTGAGGGTTGCTCTTGCCTCAGTGTTTAAAGATAAATTCATAGCCCAGTAAAGGCTACTCAGTGGATTTAGTGCCAACAGAACAAGAATGGTGGTAAAGGATCTTCCTATATATTCCTAAATGGATCTTGATGTTTGAAATGACAAATCGTCCTTCATGGATAAGCTGAAGTATAGTTTTTCACATTTTCATGATGTACTTGATGTACATTTTCTTACTTAGTTTGCAGCTTGTCATGCTGTGAGGGCTTGCGTGCATCAGTGATGCTGAGAGCTAAACTATCGGTAGTTTAACTACTGGCAGGGTCTCCCAAGATGGGCAGGTCTCAGCTGAGGTGCCAGACCAAGACAAACCACCCTTCTGGGCAGCAGCAGAATGGGATAGTGTTGATGGCGGAGGATCACATTTTTGTGACAACGGCAACAACACCAAACTTAAACTGCGCGGAAGAAAGGCCCTGCAGTCTACTTCTGTATCTTGCCATGAAAACCCAGTGGATAGTTACAACAAAACAAATTGTGCTATGGTGCTGGAAGATGAGACCCTCAGGTCGGAAGGCACTCAGCTACTGGGGAAGAGCTGAAGACTTTTCAGAGTAAAGCCAGCATTTATGATGTGGTTGAATCAAAGCCCTCGGGACGTCTGACTGCTGATGTAGCTGCGCATGAAATGAGTCAGAAGCTGTAACGATGTCTTACGCATTGGAACATGTAACGTACGAAGCATGAACCAAGGGAAGTTGGAGGTGGTCAAGAATGAAATGGAACGTGTACAACTTGATCTGTTGGGTGTCAGCGAACTGAAATGGACTGGCATCGGGCACTTTGCATCAGATGATCACATGGTCGTCTATGCTGGAAATGAAAGACAAAGAAGAAATGGTGGTGCATTTATAATAAAGAAGAAACTTGCAAGAACTGTAATGAAATACAATGCAGTCAGCGAACGCTTAATCTCTATTCGTCTACGAGGAATGCCTAATCAACACAACTATAATTCAAGTATATGCCCCAACAACAGCTGCAGAAGAGAATGAAATTGAAGAGTTCTATGAAGAAGTACAAGCTGAAATTGACAGAACATGCAAACAGGATATCCTGCTAGTCATGGGTGACTGGAACGCAAAAGTTGGCAACAAAAAAGGCGGCAAAGTAGTTGGAAAATATGGACTTGGCAACAGAAATGAAGCTGGAGAAAGACTGATAGAATTCTTCAAGACCAATGATCTATATTCATCTCAAACACCTTCTTCCAGCAACACAAGCGGCGACTGTACACATGGACTTCACCCAATGGATTGTATAAAAATCAAATTGACTACATCTGCGGAAGTCAACGATGGAAAAGGTCTATAACATCAACAAAGACAAAACCTGGAGCTGACTGTGGTACAGATCATCAACTACTAGTATGCAAACTCAAGCTAAAGTTGAAAAAGAGCAAACTACTCATGAATGCAGCAAAATATGACCTTGAGAATATACCACTGGAATTTAAAGACTGCCTGCAAAATCAATTTGCTGCTTTAGATACAAATGACAGAGCGCCGGAAGAGTTATGGAATGACATCAAGAAGGTTGTGTTTGAAGAAAGCGAGAAGTCTCTACAAAAGGTGAAAAAGCAAAAGCGGCCAAAATGGATGACGGAAAAAACTCTGAAAATTGCCCAGAAACGCAGAAAAGCTAAAGCCAGAGGAGAAAGAAAGGCAATCGCAGAACTCAACAGAGATTTCCAACGTGCAGCAAGACAGGACAAGGAAAAGTACTACAATGACACTTGCAAGGAAATAGAAGCAGAAACTATTAGAGGAAGAACAAGATCGGCTTTCCTAAAGCTGCGAGAGTTAAAGAAAAAGTTCCAGCCTCAAATTGGAATGTTACAGGATGCTCAAGGTTCTATGTTGAATGATACTGAGAAGATCAAGAAAAGGTGGAAAGAATATACAGAGTTTTTATATAATAAAGATCAAGTGGACCAACAGCCGTTTCAACGTGTACCTTATGATCGGGAACCATTGGTGATGAAAGAAGAAGTTGAAGCAGCGTTGAAAGCCTTATCAAAGAACAAAGCACTAGGCATTGATAGCATTCCTATAGTATTGCAGCAAGTATTGCAGCAATCTGATGCAGCTGTTACCATGCTTACAAGGCTCTGCCAAGAAATATGGAAGACAACATCATGGCCAACTGACTGGAAAAGATCTGTTTATACCAATACTAAAGAAAGGTGATCCAATTGACTGTGGAAATTATCGAACAATCGCTCTGATCCCACATGCCAGCAAGATTTTACTGAAGATTATTCAAAAGAGACTACAACCATACCTGGAACAAGAATTACCTTAAGTGCAAGCAGGGTTCAGGAAAGGGCGAGGAACGAGAGACGACATTGCGGATGTGAGATGGATCCTTGAAAAGACTAAAGAATACCAAAAGGATATCTATTTGTGCTTTATCGACTATAACAAGGCTTTTGACTGTGTAAACCATGAGAAACTCTGGGCCACATTAAGAAGCATGGGTATACCAGAACACCTGATCGTACTCTTGCACAATCTGTACATTAATCAAGAAGCAACAGTTCGAACGGAAGAAGGAGAAACAGAATGGTTTAAAATAAGCAAAGGTGTAAGACAAGGCTGCATACTTTCCCCCTACTTGTTTAATTTATATGCAGAACAAATCATCAGAGAAAAGCAGGATTGTATGAAGACAACAGAGGTGTGAAGATTGGTGGAAGACTCATCAACAACCTTCGCTATGCTGATACTACATTACTGGCTGAAAGTGAAGATGATCTGAAACATTTGCTTCTCACAATCAAAGAACATAGTCTCAAAATGGGCCTGCACCTTAATGTGAAGAAGACAAAGATCATGACAACTGGCATAATAGGTTCATTGTTGAAGGAGAAGAAATTTAAATTGTGAACAACTTTAACCTACTTGGATCAACTATCAATAAAGAAGCAACAAGCAGTCAAGAAATCAAATGATGCATTGTTCTTGGCAGAATGGCTATGAAAGACCTAGATAAGATTCTCAAGAGCAGTGATGTCTCTCTCCATACAAAGATTCAACTTGTTCAAGCCATGGTATGTTCAATAACATCATATGGATGTGAAAGCTGGACAGTGAAAAAGATAGACAGGAAGAAAATTGATGCCTTTGAATTATGGTGCCGGCGGCGAATACTGTGTATACCATGGACTGCCCGAAGAACAAACCAGTCGGTACTAGAGGAGATCAAACCTAAGCTTTCTTTAGAAGCTCAGATGACAAGACTGCGACTTTCATACTTTGGACACATCATGTGAAGAGAGAGATCATTAGAGAAAGACATCATGCTTGGCAAGAGAGGTCAACGCAAAAGAGGAAGGCCAGCAATGAGATGGATTGATACAATAACAGCAGCTACAGGTACCAGTGTCAACAATGAGCCGCCTGACTGAAGACCGAGCACAATTTAGGATAGCTATCCAGAGGGTCGCCATGAGTCGACTCCGACTCGACGGCACTTAACAACACTTGATATACTCACTCATACAGAATTCACTATGTATGTTTAAAGGCAGTGTTTTATTCAAGAGCATGGGATGTTGGAATCCTTCTTTCCATGTTATGAGCTCTTTGTTTTTACAGCTGATCATAATGGCTTTATTCAGCATCAATTGGTCTTTGGGTCATATTGCTCTGCAGCTCTGCCGCCATAATATCAAAATCTGTCTCTTCATAATTCTATCTGCATCTATTGCAGTGAACTTTGTGGAAAATTTTGGGGATTGTTAGATCTTTGGAAGTAAAATTGTTCTTCCAGGGAGTCCCTCCAGTCCAGTCCAGACAAATGGGTATATGCTTGCAAACCAGCAGGTGGAAACTGAGGAAAACTTCTTAGCTCAGTATAAATGGCCAGTGCCCACTGGACTGAGTCAGTATTCCTTAATCTCCAAACAGGTGGTGTGCATAGCCTGTGAAAGGTGAAGCCTTGTTGTGGGTCTTGGCCTACAGTTTATTTAAGAGTGCAGAACCTGGAGGTCCTTGGGCCCTCCCCTGCTCTCCCCCACTAGCCCCTCTTTTGTTCCCTCCGTTCCCTCTCCCCGACATTTGGGTGAGGGCTGGAGGTTGTAGCAGTGCTCTTGTCCTGCTTGTGTGCACCGCAGAGAGCCTTATGCCGGTAAAATTTTATTTAAAAAAAGAGCTGGAAGGAGACACAGCACTTCTTTGGGGATCAAATAGGTCTCCGGTGGGGGGGGGGGGGGCGTCTGGATAAGACTTTAGGCCCCCGGCCTTGTCATGGTGGAGGGCTTCCATGTACATGTGGCCGCATGGACAGGGCCTGCTGGGCGGCAGCCGCAGAGCCCATTTGTCTGAACTTGAGCTTTGCCGTGGCTGCTGCAAGACAGATGGAATCGCTGCAGCGGAGTTAGGAGGGACCCAGGAGGGGTCAGAGGAAGGAACGGGACATTCCTCCGATAGTGGGGAAGCCGCAGGTGTGTCCTGCTGGTCTGCAATTCACCTCCATGCTAGATTTCTCGGCACAGGAGTCAGTCACTCCTGGGGCCTTCGGACTTGCAGGATTACCGCTCCTTTCACAGAGGGAAGCCCTTAGATATGCCAGCAGCTGTGGGGAGGTACAGGGTCCAGCTCCCTTTTCACCTGAATTCATACTCCTGTTTCATCAAGCCTTCCTGATGAAGCAGGGGTAGAGGGACGCCTTGCAGAAATCCCCCCTTGCCCATGGGCAGGGGCAGTCCTTTGGGGAAGTGCCTGAGACAGGAATGTCTGGATGAAGACCTGGAGGTGTGCTCCTTGACCTCTCTGGAGTTCCTGAGGGCACTGGAAGGGTCCTCAGATTTGTTGGACCAGTCTCTGGAGGAGCTTGAGGAGGGGGAAATGCTTGGGGGGAGGGGGCGGGAAGAGTGTGAGATGCCTCCGCTGTTAGAATTTTCCACAATGACAAGCTCCCTGGCCTTGATTATAGAAGCCTTGGCTGCCTTGTACATTGCCGAGCCCCGGGGCTGTTTGTTCAGACCTGGAGGAGAACCCGGTGATGGAATGTCTCCATAGACCTTCAAAATCCTTTCCGGTTTGTAGAGCCCCAAGTGCCATAATAGAGGAAGAGTGGAAGACTCTGGACGCAGGACTCTGCGGGTGGGACAGAGCATGGCTCAACTTTATCCCATCCCGCCGGATGACAAGGAGCGGCTATTCCTCCCTAAGGTGGATACCCTGGTGATGGCAGTCACCCTGAAGATCACAATCCTGGTGGAAAGGGTTGCGGCCTTAAAAGATCTGCTAGTTCAGCATCTGGAGGTGCTGCTTAGCAGGCTTTTGAAATCTCTGCCTTAGGGCTGCAAGGGGCCATCTGGGGGGTTATGTAGCCTGGGCCTGCCGTCACTGGTCCCAGGACTCTACGGATCCGACAGATGCGGAGGGCTCATGCCGTTCCACGGACAACCGGCTGGAATCAGGGTCAGCCTTTCTGGCCGACCTACTATATGATCTCTTAGAGGTTTCTGCCAAGGGCATGGCCTCGATAGTAGCAAACCCATCGCCTCCTGTGGCTTTGCCACTGGTCAGCAAATGTGGCATCCAAAACAAAGGTTTCCCAGTTATCTTTTGAGGTACCTTACTATTAGGAATAGGTTGGTAAGGTCTCTGGGAGAGACCAATGTTCCTCGCTTGCCGGAAGATAAGCCCAAGTCAGTGAGAGGAGGCCAGAGCTGTGGTCAGGGGAGGATTTCACCCCGCACGTGGCGGCAACTCCCAAAGGACCAGTTTCCTCCAACGGGGGGTGTCTTTACGTGAAGGATCCCGGGGTGATCATGGCTTTGGCCCCAGCCCAAGCTAAACCTTCCCAACGAAGGTGCGGTGGCCCCAGTGGGGGTTCAGCTGGTGGGCGGCTGCCTATGGTGCTTCCTTCTCACCTGAGCCCAAATTACATCAGAAGTCTGGGTTTTAGAGGACATTTGCGAGGGATACACTCTTGAATTTGTCTGGCCTCTAGCAGACCTCTTCATGTTTTCCCCATGCAGCTTGGCCCACAAATTCAGGCAATTCAGGAGACACTCAAACGCCTGTTGCAACTAGAGGTGGTCGCCCCGGTCCCACATGCAGAGTGGGGCCTAGGCCGTTACTCCATCTACTTTGTGGTACCAAAGAAGGAAGGTTTTTTACGCCAGATTCTGGACATGAAGTCATCAAGGTCCTCGATTCCACATGGAAATCTTGTGGTTGGTGATAGTGGTAGTACGCAAGGGCGAGTTTCTTACCTCCCTCAATCTCACGGAAGCCTACCTGCATATCCCGGTGCAGCTGCAACATCAACGGTTCCTCTGCTTTGCTGTGCCCGCAAGGCATTTTCAATTTCAGGCCCTTCCCTCTGGCCTGGGATTACCTCCAGGTCCTGGGATCTATGGCAGTCTTGTTAAAACTAGTGCCATGGGCCTGCCTGCATATGCAACCTTTACAGGCCTGCCTTCTGGCCACCACTGTGCCACTCCACAGAGGTGCGCCTCTCCCGCTCGCAAGCGGTTTGTTCCACTCTCTGATGGTGGTTGGACCCCAACAATCTGGAGGCAGCGATGACCCTGGAGACCTCTCAGTAGGTGGTCGCAATGGATGCGAGCCTCCTGGATTGGGGAAGACACTGCCAGGCCCAAGTAGCTCAGGGGCTCTGGTCCCCCGAGGAGAGTCAGTGTCCAAACAATCGACTGGAAACAAGGGCAGCTCAGCTGGAGGCATTTTGCCTGTTAGTGCGCCACAGGGCTGTGCGAGTCCTCTCTGACAATGCCACAACAGTGGCCTACATCAATCGCCAGGGCAGCACTCTGAGCTCACAGGTAGCAGCGAAGGCCCTCCCGTTGCTCCAGTGGGACGAGACGCACCTACTCATGCTTTTGGCAGCGAATGTACAGGCGAATTACTTGTCGCCACACCTTGGATCTGGGGGAGTGGTCACTCTCTAAGGAAGTCTTCCAGTCACTGGCAGTGTGTTGGGGCATGCCGGTGATGGATTTGATGGTCCAAACGCACGTTGCCAAAGCACCCTGTTTCTTCAGTCTGAAGTGCTCCCTGATGGCAGAAGGCCTTGACGTCCTTGTACAACCATGGCCCCGCTTGGGACTGCCGTACGTGTTTCCACCCTGGGCGCTGATAGGGCGGGTTCTCCACCCATCAGGGGCGGATGCTGCTGATAGCTCTGGACTGGCTGTGTCAGCCCTGATATGACAATCTAATTTGTCTCTTGGTGGCCGAACCCCTGCAATTGCCACAGGTTCCAGATGTCTTGTCGCAGTGGCTGGTGTGCATGCTGGACATGGATTGTCGCTTACAGCTTGGATCTTGAAAGGGCACAGTTGACATGCTGAGGTTATTCGGAACCTGTTATAGCCACTTTGTTGCAGGCACAAAAGCGTTCTACTACCCTGGCCTATATCTGGATCTCCAGGAACAAGCAGGAATGAGTCTTCACATATGGGTACGTCGGTACCGACTGAGCCTGCGCGGGAACGCTCCCCAGCGTCCAATCAGAAAGCTTTTGGGAGCATCCCTCAGCGCCTGCGTGCTGCCTTCCCGCCTTTCCAACTATCTCTCCTCAGTTTTCGTTTTTCCGCGGAGCCGGCAGGACGTCTTCCTGTCACCGCAGAAAAGTTTTTCTTTAAATCTTTAACTTTTTGTTTTCTTGTGGTCGCGGCTGTTCCCCCGACTCCACCGGTACCGCCGGTGGTTTTTTCTTTTCTTTTTCCTAAACTCAGGGAGTTTTTTTCCCTCAGTTTCTGTCTTAAATTTTGGGCCTGTAAGGCCTCTCCATTATGGAGCCGCCTTCTCCTAAGAAGTGCCTTACCTGTGGGAATACAGTTTTTTCTTTTTAGACTCCAATAACTGGTATCTAACCTGTTTGGGTCCTGACCCTTTTCCTCCGGAGCCATTAGGCTGCATTTTTATGAGAAGAGATTCTCCATTTCGAGTTTCCCTCAATACCGTTTTCCCTTCCAGTGTCAGGGCACCGACCATTTCTTCTCTACAGGATCAGGTAACCCACAAACAGTCTGTTAAGACTAGCCAATCCTTGAGTGGTAGGTCTCATGCCAAGCATGATGACGGCTCCGGCCTTGCCCTCAAGACCCAATTGGCTTCAAAACCCCAGCGGGAGTCTTCGGTCTCCAAAGCCTTTCAGGGGTTTCAGGTTGTTCCTGGGGCTTACCCCTCACAGAACATACCTGAGCCATGCTCAGTGGTGGCATCCGCTTCGAGCGGTACCGATACCCCGGCATCGGCACTGGTGTTGAGCGATCCACTCCTCACCAGGGATCGTCATCTGGCATTCTCAGTACCCTCGGGACCGATCGATACGTTCCAGATTGACTTTCCAGTATCGGCAGCACCGCCGATACGACCACCGACGTCGGTACCCTCTAGACATGCATCGATAGACTCGCTTCCTTCGATGCCGAGTCTAGAGTCCATATCTAGTCTGGAAGACTGGGTACTGACACGTCTCGGAACCGATGCTTACCGATTCTGGATGCGTGGTACCGAGGATAATCACCAAGGGTTTCTGGTTACCTCGGTACCGCTTGAGCAGCCTCCGATGACTGCTTCGATGTCGGTATCGCCTTCGATTCCGGCACAGCTACCGGTATCGATATCGATGCCGGTACCTGCAGTATCATTGGGACCAGCTCCTTCCATGCTTTTTTCACCGGGATCGCTCCTTTCGATACCCAGTTTGGAGTCGATACCTGGCATGGGCGATGCATTACTGACTGTCTCAGGTCATAACCGCCAGTACCAGTATCCATCTATTAGAGATCCTTTCCTGCACCGGACAGGTACATCCTCCGGTGCCCAGGCTAGTTCTTCAGGTTTAGCCTGTCCAGGGATCGTTCCCATTGGAGATCCTTTTCAGAAATTTCTCCTTGACATGGCAACATTCCTTGCTATTCCTATCCCTGGCTATGATCCTACACAAGGCTCTTCTGGGGAAAAGGAAAATATAATGCTTCCTTTACATCATTCTTTGCAGGATCTTTATTTATTTAACAAACATTTATATACCGCATCTTCCTGAGATCAGTTGCGGTTCACAATAAACAACTAATTAACAAAGCAGCGTTTGTTTTACATGTAACATCAAATAACAAAGAATATTATAAGTAAACAACAAATGTTAAGCTTGAGCAGAACATAACAGTAAAAAACTATATACATTATATACAGATACCGCTTTTAGGGCTTTAGCATTAGGGGTAGTACAGTTTCAGCTGGGATGCGATGTCTGTTTAGATCGTGATCAACTAAGGTCAATACTGGTTAACCTTTGTCCAAATCAAGTGAGGGATGATCTATATTGTAATGTGAAGTGAATAGATAGGTTTTCAATTTTTTACGAAACTCAATGATCTCAGTTATCGTTCTTATCGTTCTTATCTTCTGATGAGAATATGGGAAACACCTTTCAGGGTTTCCTCACCTTCTACAGCAACTGATCTTTTGTATCAGGTGCCCCCCTCTCCAGGGTTTCAAAAGACTCAACTTCCCCATCATTTCATTGTGGTGGAATCAGCAATGAGGAAGGTAAAAAGCAAGAAGAAGCATTCTTCTTACCCGCCAGGTCGTGCATCTCGAACACTGGATGCCTTTGGACGTCAAACCTTCCAAACATCTATGCTGGCATCAAGAATTCTCTCATATATTTTCTATATGAGTCTATCCCTTCAGGAGGTCACAAAGAAATTATCTCTTTTGACTCCT
This sequence comes from Ichthyophis bannanicus, assembly GCA_033557465.1. Classification (NCBI taxonomy): domain Eukaryota; kingdom Metazoa; phylum Chordata; class Amphibia; order Gymnophiona; family Ichthyophiidae; genus Ichthyophis; species Ichthyophis bannanicus. The sequence goes on from CM066031.1 coordinate 1,459,951,861, forward strand.
TTTCTATCAGAGCCCAAGGCTGCAGACTATTCCTTACTTCTTAGTCATAGCCAGGATATCTCTTGGTTTCTTTCTCGTGCTTCCCTAGACTCTTTTGAGTCTGTTAGCAGAACCTCTGCTATAGCCATAGGAGCACGACGTAGAGCCTGGCTCCAAGCTTCAGACTTGAACAGATGGGCACAACAGAGACTGGGTAATACTCCTTGTACTGGAGAAAATCTATTTACGTCAGGTTGCTCATTGCTCCACTGACTTCCCTGTTTCTGAGGGCCATACTAAGCCTTCTCCTTCTCCAGTAGGTAGGAAATGCCCTACCAAACCTTCTTTCCCAAAAAGGTTTTATTCTTCTCCTGCCCATCATACAGATGTTCCCAAACAAGGGAAACCTCGCCCTGGTCTGAAGAATCCAAACTCAAGCCAGGAAAATTAACCCTAAATAGGGTTCTAATTACTCTCTTATAGCCTACAGTTCACTTCTTCTCAGTAGAAGTTTTTCACTGTTTTTTCATTTAAACCTCTACACTTGGATTCCTGTTTCCAGGACATTTATTTATTTATTTATTTAAAACTTTCTTATATACCGCCTCTTCCAGCGATCAAAGGCGGTTTACATATAACAAGTGTAACCAGAACAGGTTTTACATGGAACAGATTTTAAATTATTTACAAACAACTTTTAAATCAACAATTTTTCTGAGTAACTATATTATTAATTGTAAACAACTATATACAGGAGTAGTAGAGTAGGTAGCATTGGTAGACATTTGTTGGATTTAATCATCAGTAGGGTTTCATTTAGACTTTTCTGATGTGTTTACAGTGTAAACGTCTGCATTTAAGGTGGGTTTGAGAGGTATATTGTGTTTGTGAAGTGTTCTGTGAATAAGTGGGTTTTAAGTTCTCTCCTGAAGAGATGGAGGTCTTTTATCATTCTAAGATTTAAAGGTAGTTTGTTCCAGAGGGCGGGGGCAGCATATGAGAAGGCTCTAGAGCTCGTAGTTTTTTTTGTTTTACGGATAGTATTTTGTATGCCTAACGAGTATGTTGCGTTTTGTCTTCTAGTTCTGTGTTCTGGTGGGGCTTGCAAGAGGGTGGTTAGATGTGATGGTGAGATGTCATTGATGAGTTTAAATGTGGTTATGATTATTTTGTATGTTGTTCTGCTGTTTATGGGGAGCCAGTGCAGTTCAAATAGGATGGGAGTTATGTGGTCTGTCAGGCGAGCTTTTGTTACGCGAGCGCAGATATTTTGGGCTCTTTGGAGGAGGTTAGTGTTTGCTAGTGGTAGACCGTTTAGGAGACTATTACAATAGTCAAAGTGAGGAGTGATGAGTGTACTGATGACCGATCTGAAATCATGGGAGTCTAGGAGTGGTCTTAAGTGTTGTATGGTTTTTAGCTTGAAGAATATTGTCTTAACTGTTTGCTTTATGTGAGGGATCATGCTGAGGGTATGGTCTAGTATTATTCCTAGGTATTTCACCTCTTTCTTGATTGGGATTGTGTTTATTGTGATGGTTTCAGGGAAGGTTGTGTTTGGTTTTCTTGCGACAAACATTGCTTCCGTTTTTTTCAAATTGATTTTGAGGTGGTTATTCTCAAGCCACGAGTCTGTTTCTTTGATACAATCATCCACTTGCTCTTAGGTATGCTGAGCTGTCAGGATATTCATGTCTATGGGTCACAGGTTTTCCTCCTCTTCCTACAATGAAGAGAGGTTTGCCAACTATCTCATGATAGTTTTTCTGTACCTCCATGAATTTTCCTTCTACAGACTTACTTTATGGCAAGTCACCCTTCAGCTCTTATTTTCTCTACCCTCTTTTTTCCAGGGTTTCCCCGGTAAGAGTGGTACCATTCCACTGGAAGGCTTTCTTAGCCTTTCTAGTCTTCCTTTCCATTCCAGTGTAGAGTTTTTTCTCTTGAGTAAACCCCCTTTTTTCATCTGGGCAGCTCATCAGACAGTGACAGGATATTCTCCTCTTGTTCTGTCTATTCTCTCTGCTGTGCCATTCAGCAGCTGCCCATGCAGGAGTTCCGGTGATTGGACTACTGGTACTTTTCCACAAGTTCCAGTCTTGTCTTCCACTACTTTCTGTCTAGCCTTAGTAGTGCTTCCAAGATAGTGCTCATCTATCTTGGATAATCCTTATAACTTCTTTTCTGCCATCTCCAAATCCTTGGAGTTGGCAGCATAGTTGAGATAGCAGCTGGTTGTCTCCAACAGCCAGTCTTATTTCCCAACTCTCCTGCATAATGCTCTCTGCAATCCTACAGAGAAGCTTTTCACTATGGGCCCTTGCTAGAGAGCATAAGGGTTTTTTCTCTAAAGACTATCCTATATGGTTGAAAAAAAGGCTTCCTCAGTCATCCCCCATGACTCTGAGGGTTCTTTATACCCTTCTATTTCCTTTTAATAAAGGACATAAGCCTTCCCTATGTGACAGTCTAAAGAGTTACCAAATTCCTACAGGAAATATGCTCTTTTTCCTTGCAGCTTGTCCTCATGGTATCCTATTCCTTCATGGACAGCACATATTTAACTAAATAACGCATGATACCCCACCCCTTGTCCCTCAAGTGGGTTTACCTGGTGTCTCTTCCTATGTGTATTCTGTCCATTCACCATGTTAGAGTTCTACCGGACTCAGGACTTGCTGTTTACAGACTAATATTATCCTCTGTTTTCTCACAACCATCCTGGTTATTTCCCTGGATAGCATTCCTGCTCCATCTTAACCAGAGGGAATAGATTCTCTATATCTTCTCAAGTAGGTTCCACCTTCTTGTTATGAGATGAATCATTCCTCTTCACATCTCCCATGTGAAGATTCCTGTAGACATATCTCTGCTTAATTGCAGACATTTATCTTTAGACCTATATATTCATATATGTACATGTGTCTATATGCTTTCTTTAGATACATATGTCTGTCAGCCATGTGTGCATATGTTATGCCCCCTGGATCTCGCCATAAACATATGTGTATATATATACCCCTATATCTATCTATCTATCTATCTATACACATCTACACATATATATATCTACACATATGTATCTGTCGAGATACTTCCTTTAGGTAGATATGTATTCACATACTTCTCTCTAACTGTGCTCATAAAGGTGTTTTCCTTCCTATCTGTTCCAGACAGTGGGCTTGCACATGTTCATACTATTCCTCAGTATGTTTAGGCTATTATGCACACAACCACTGCTATGGTACTGACAGCTCTTACCATAACCCTAGGTTCAGGTATCCCTGAAGCTCCCTATTCCTTTATCTTCCTACCTCTCGTCAGTTAGGAGAGACATGGGGGATCTTCAGTAGATCTGAGGTTTTCAACTCCTCAGACATCTGTCCTTCCTTGGGAATACGGGGTTTTTCTCCATACCCCTTCTTCCCTCAAGGACTAGGCCAGTTTTGTCAAAATCGGTCAGTCTTCCTCTTTTGCTCTTGACTATCAATAACTCTGTAGCCAAAAGAGTTTTCAGCTTTTTCCATAAAGCTTCCCACTAAAGACCTACCATTTTTTGTACTACCCCAGTTGATTCCTGGGGTGTATCCTGTCACTTCTACATTTTGACCTTCACTTTTACGTCAGTGAGGTCACCTTGAAGATTGCTCTACTGGATCCCCAGTAGATTCCATCAACCTCCCTACTTCCTGCAATCCAGTAGGTAAGGTCCATATTGTGATTGTTCATTTCAATATATTCATGATGATTATCACAAATACAAGGACTCCTTGCCTGTAGTCCTATCTTAGGTCAGCTGTTTTTCCCACACTCCTCTCATCAACTCCTGCCCTCCATCCTCTGGATGCCTGGCCATATGAGGTGTAGCATTTTTCAATCTCCAACTGCTGAGGCTCCAGGCATCTTAGCTTGGGAGTCCCCATATGTGAAGACTCATTCCTGCTTGGACCTGGAGATAGCACAGTTACTTACCTGTAACAGGTGATCTCTGGGAACAGCAGGAATAAGTCTTCACAACCCACCCACCTCCCCTAGGAGTTATATCTCTCTATCTTCCTTTCCTCTCTCTCTCTCTTTTGTCTCAGCTATAAAACTCAACTGAGGAGAGACAGTTGGAAAGGCGGGAAGGCAGCACGCAGGCGCTGAGGGATGCTCCCAAAAGCTTTCTGATTGGACGCTGGGGAGCGTTCCCGCGCAGGCTCCGTTGGTACCGACGATACCCATATGTGAAGACTTATTCCTGCTGTTCCCAGAGATCACCTGTTACTGGTAAGTAACTGTGCTTTCTGGTGCCTCTTTGAGGTCTGGTGCAAAGATAAGGATATGCGGCCCTTAAGGCCATGGTGCCAGTTCTCTCTGCAAGTTCAGGTGGTGGCCCTGGCTTGCTATCGGGGCAAGGTCCAGGGCGTTCCCCTAGTGGCCCACATCAATATAGTACATGTCCTGCGGGACGTGAAATATCTGCGGCAACCTACATGTCTGCTCGTCCCAGCATGGGATCTCAATCTTGTCCTAGCAGCTCTAGGAGGTCCCCCCTTTGAACCACTGAGGACAGCCTCACACTGAAGATCATCTTCCTAGTAGCCATCTGTTTGGCAAGGTGCATTTCTGAATTGCAAGCCCTGTCCTGTAAGGAGTCCTATTTGGTCATCTCTAGGGAAAAGGTGAATCTCCAGGAACAAGCAGGAATGAGTCCTCACATATGGATACGTCGGAACCGACGGAGCCTGCGTGGGAAAGCTCCCCAGCTTCCCAGAAGGAAAGCTTTTGGGGCTTCCCACAGCGCATGCGCGCTGCCTTCCCGCCTTCCTGACCAACTCTCCTCAGTTTCTCTTTTTCCGCGGAGCCAGCAGGTCGTGTTCCTGTCACCGCTGAAGAAGTTGTTATTTTAATTTGTTTCTTTGGCCGCGTGCTGCAACGTCCTCGGTACCGCAACCGTCGGTTCCGACCCTGGTTCCGTTACCGCAACCGATACCGGTACCCAGAGCATCTACTTCCAGTAGAATTCCGGTTCTCGGTTCCGGAGATTTTCTCGATACCGACCCGGTTCCCGGTACGCCCGATGTCGATACCGGTCGGTACGCGTATCGGTCTTTGAAAGCAAATAGGCGATACTTCGAGTCTTCTGAGGATGCCGATACCTCAGATGATTCTGATGAAGCATCCCTTATTCTTCCTGAGGAGCCCTCTTCCCCAAAGAGAAGAATGTCTCCTCCAGAGGACTTGTCCTTTCAGGACTTCATTCTTGAAGTAGCCAAAGGACTCTCTATTACAGTATCCTCTGAAAAAGAACCTAGAGCACAAAAATTAGATATTTTAGGATACTCTAAGGTTCCCAAAGAGGCAGTCACCTTACCCATTCATAATATTCTCCAAGAACACATGATGGATTTATGGGAGGCTCCTCTTACTCTATCTCCACATTCTCGTCGGTTGGACACCATGTATCAGGTCCCTCCTTCTCCTGGTTTTCAAAAAACTCAGCTTCCTCACCATTCCATCGTGGTGAAGTCTGCTATGAAAAAGATAGAGTACCAAAAGGCACTCTTGTACTCCTCCAGGAAGAGAATGTAGGACTTTGGATGCTTTTGGCAGGAAAATCTTCCAGGCTAGTATGCTTATTGCCAGAATCAACTCATACAGCCTCTATATGGGCATGTTTCTGAAAGAGCTTGCTCTTAAAGTACGAAATTTTCTCCCCTTTATCCCAGAGGATAGAAAAGAGGAGTTCCTGCTTCTTTTAAAGCATATCCAAGATGTGTCAAAGTTCTCTAATAGAGCTGCCTTTGACTCCTTTGAAGGTGCTAGTAGAGCATCTAGCATAGCTATAGCTGCTCGTCGAATTGCTTGGCTCCAGGCCTCTGACCTGGAATCCTGGGTACAAGATGGCCTAGGCAATTTGCCTTGTACAGGTGAAAATCTATTTGGCAAGGAGTGGCAAGTTAAAGCCACTCAAATGGATGCAGAAAATGCTGCTCTAGATAGACTTTCTAGGTCTACTTCTAACCCTGCCAAGAAAAAGCCTTTTAAGAAATCTTTCTACAAAAAGACTAGATTTTCTACCAATGCTGGCCAATCATCTTCTCAGGTTCGCTTTGCTCCTAAACGTCAGCAAGCTAAACAGGCCAGAGCAAAACCTGCAGGGGCTGCTACGCTTCAACAGTCCCAACCCCCTCAGGGTTTTTGACTTACTTCTAGAGAACATACCCTTTCTGGCTCTGCAGCAACCAGAGCCTCTCACCATTCCAGGAAGGTTAACTCATTTTGCTCCCAGATGGGAACAAATCACATCAGAACAGTGGACCCTCTCTATCATCAGAGAGGGCTACAAACTGCATTTTTCCAGCCTTCCTCTCTATCCCAGGGTGAGACATTTCATCTCTCCCCCATCTCTTCTACACCTGTTGGATCAGGAAGTGAATACCCTGCTTGCCCAAGGGGCAATAGAACAGGTTCCTCTCCTTCAACAGGGCTCAGGGTTCTACTCCCCCTATTTTCTCATACCAAAGAAAACGGGGACACAGACCCATCCTAGATCTCAGAGAATTAAACAAATTTCTATGCAAAGAGAAATTCAAAATGATCTCTCTGGGTACTCTCCTTCCATACCTACAGAGTCAGGACTGGCTTTGTTCTCTAGACCTAAAGGATGCGTACATACATATACTCATCCACCCATCCCACAGAAAATTCCTTCGATTTCTGTTCCAGGGAAAACATTTCCAGTACAGAGTACTCCCCTTCGGTCTAGCTTCTGCTCCAAGAGTTTTCACAAAATGCATGTCAGTAGTGGCTGCATTTCTACGCACTCAGGGAATCTTTGTCTTCCCATACCTAGACGACTGGCTCATCCGATCTCCATCTCAGTCTCAGGCTCAAACTTTCCTGGATCACACCATCTGCATTCTGCAGTATCTGGGACTTGTCATCAATCTGCCAAAGTCTCAACTCACCCCTACTCAATCCCTAGAATTCATAGGGGCCTGGCTAGATACCACCACAGCAAGGGCCTATCTTCCCCAGGCACGTTGCCACCGGCTAGTGCACTTAGCCTCTCAGATTCAGTCCAGAAGCCACTTGACTGCCAGAGAGATGTTACAACTGCTAGGCCATATGGCATCCACAGTCCATGTGGTGCCCTATTCTCGCCTGCATATGAGAGCAGCTCAATGGACTCTGTCCACCCAGTGGACCCAAGCATCAGGAGCTCTCTCAGACCAAATAGAAACCTCCAAACGTCTCTTTTGGTCTCTCCAGTGGTGGATATCCACTCAAAATCTGTTGCTGGGGTCCCCCTTCCAACCGCTTCTACCCCAAGCAACCCTCACCACAGATGCCTCCCAAACAGGGTGGGGAGCTCATCTTCAAGACCTATCCACTCAAGGCCTTTGGTCTCCACAGGAGTCCGCCCTTCATATCAACCTTCTGGAGCTTCGAGCAATTTTCCTTGCTCTCAAGGTCTTCCATACCCTCCTATACAACATGACAGTTCTTGTTCAGACCGACAATCAAGTAGCCATGTTCTACGTAAACAAACAAGGAGGGACTGGCTCTCTGTCACTTTGCAACGAAGCTCTCAGACTGTGGGCCTTCGCCAGAGAGCATCAAATCCATCTCCTGGCAGTATATCTCCCAGGAATTCAAAACTCTTGGGCAGACAGACTCAGCCGAGTTCTGCTTCCACACGAGTGTTCCCTGCACATGGATCAGGTACTCAGAATCTTTCAGAAATGGGGAACCCCGGACATAGACCTCTTTGCAAGTCCGTGGAATGCCAAACTTCCCCGGTTCTGTTCCAGAACTCCGTGTCAAGGGGTTCAGGCCAGGGATGCCTTCCTCCTTCATTGGGGTCAGGGCCTCCTAAATGCCTTTCCACCCATTCCTTTGATTCCCAAGACTCTGTTCAAACTGCAGAGGGATCACGGATCTATGATCCTTATAGCTCCACGCTGGCCACGCCAAGTGTGGTTCCCTCTACTTCTGCATCTCTCCCAGGGCCCATCCCTGGACCTGGGAGCTGCTCCAGACCTTCTGTCTCAGGAGGGAAGGGACTTTGTGGCATCCAAACCCCAAGTCCCTCCACCTCAGAGCATGGTTACTGAAGGCCTAGACCTTCAAGACTTAAATGTCTCGCAACAAGTGAAGGATATCCTCCATGCTTCCAGAAAACCTTCCACAAGGCGTTCTTATGCCTTTAAATGGAAAAGATTTTCCATTTGGTGTGCTCAAAAGGGTCTTGACCCTTTTGCTCTTCCTGTAAATTCCCTATTGGAATATCTCCTGCATCTCTCCAATGCAGGCCTTAAAACGAATTCAGTAAGGGTCCATTTGAGTGCTATTGCAGCATCCCTCAAGCCTCTCAATGGACAACCTATTTCCTCTCATCCTCTTATTGCAAGATTCATGAGAGGCCTAACTTTAACTAAACCTCCCATTAGGCCTCCTCCGGTGGCATGGGACTTAAATTTGGTTCTTGGTCAGCTTATGAAGCCACCTTTTGAACCTTTAGCCTCTACCTCCTTGAAGTTTCTTTCCTGGAAGGTTATTTTCCTCATTGCAGTCACTTCAGCTCGCCGCATCAGTGAACTGCAAGCCTTGGTGGCTAATCCACCTTATACAAGGTTCCATCATGATAAGGTAGTCCTCAGGACAAATCCACACTTTATGCCTAAGGTGGTTTCACCTTTTCATCTTAAGAGGTATATCTACCTGTCTTTTTTCCAGCTCCTCACGCATCCAGTGCAGAGCGGAACCTTCATACTCTAGATTGTAAAAGAGCTATTGCCTTTTACCTTCACAGGACTCAGCCACATGGAAAGTCTTCCCAACTTTTTGTTGCTTTCGATCCTTCTCATTTGGGACTTCCAGTCTCAAAAAGAACACTTTCCAATTGGATTGCTCAGTGTATTTCTTTTGCTTACCAGAGTAAAAACATTTCTCTGGAGGGCCATGTCACAGCTCACAATGTGAGAGCCATGGCCACTTCTATGGCTCATCTTCACTCTGTCTCCATCGATCAGATCTCTCGAGCAGCCACCTGGGCCTCGGTTCATACCTTCACAGCCCATTACTGCTTGGATAAGGACTCCCGCCAGGATGCCTTATTTGGTCAGGCTGTCCTCAAACACCTGTTCCATTCTTAAACAACTCCTGCCCACCTTCCCTCAATGGATGCCTGAGATCCATAGGAAGATGAAGAGCCCTTGGAGGGGGATCTCCCAGGCATCTCAGCTAGGGAGTCCCCATATGTGAGGACTCATTCCTGCTTGTTCCTGGAGATAGCAGAGTTACTTACCTGTAACAGGTGATCTCTGGGAACAGCAGGAATAGTCCTCACAACCCACCCACCTCCCCTAGGAGTTGTATCTCTTTCTCTTTCCTTTCCTCTCTCTATTGTCTCAGCTTTAAACTCGAACTGAGGAGAGTTGGGCAGGAAGGCAGCGCGCATGCGCTGTGGGAAGCCCCAAAAGCTTTCCTTCTGGGAAGCTGGGGAGCTTTCCCGCGCAGGCTCCGTCGGTTCCGACGTACCCATATGTGAGGACTATTCCTGCTGTTCCCAGAGATCACCTGTTACAGGTACGTAACTGTGCTTTCTGTCGCCTGTTCCATCCTTTTTGTCCAAAGTGGTGTCAGCATTTCACCTCAGTCAGTCCATAACGCTACCCTCCTTTGCTGGCCTGCAGGGCTCGGTGGATTTTGCTCAGCTGCATAATTTGGATGTGCACAGGGCTTTGAAGCGCTATTTTAAGGTCACACATTTCACCGTTGAGAGCATCTTCATTCTTTTCGGGGGCTCCCAGAAAGGGGAGGCTGCCTCAAGAGTTTCCATTGCCTGATGGATTCGAGAGGCGACTGCCTCGGCCTACATCCTGAAGGAGCGGCATGTGCCACTATGCTTACAAGCCCATTCAACTAGAGCGCAGGCTTCTTCCTGTGCTGAGATGGGGTGGATCCCTCCTGAACATTTGTAGGGCGGCCACATTATCTGGCTCTAGTCCAGACAAGACAGGCATTTTGAGGCGACAGTGCTGCATGCAGAGATCTCTAATCCCACCTGTCATTAGCTACGTCCCATTTGTTTGGACTGGACTTGGAGGGGTACCCTGGAAGATGAAAATAGACCTCACCTGCTGATTTTCTTTCCTGTAGTTCCTCCAGTCCAGTCCAGGACCCACCCATTCTGTATTCTGTGTGCGGTGTCATATCCATGTAGGAGTGTGTGTCTTTCTTTCTCGAGGTTCCTAGCCTTTGGCTATAATCTCTGAAGAAAAGACAAAAATAAATAAATAACATGAAATCAATCATTGGAGCCTTTAGTTCTGGTTCTGGCCATTTAACTATTAATGATGTAGTACAGCAGTGCAAAAGGCTCCCATTTACTGTCAGCGTTAATTGCTATTTCTTTTAACCCTTTGGGTAGAGGTGGGGATGGATCCCTGGTCTCTTTGGTGATGCTTCCTGCTTGGTGACGTGTCAATACTAGTTCAGTCCAGTGGGCACAGGCTATTTATACTGAGCTGAGACGTTTTCCTCAGTCTCTATCTGCTGGTTGGCGAGCATATACCCATTTGTTTGGACTGGACTGGAGGAACTACAGTAAAACAAATTAACAGGTAAGGTCTAATTTCACCTTTTTGCTTTGTAACCATTATGTTTAGCTTTGGCTGACTGAACAATTCCATCATTTTAATGTTTTCCATTTCCATTACCTTCTCTGTGTCGAGTAGCCATTCTGCTTCTGTCATTTTCTTGGCCACACTTGAAAGCCAAATGACCCTTATTTCTAGAAGGACAAAACTAACACTCAAAAAAGAAACATTGGTTATTGGCTATTGTCCTTAGTATTTAAAGGAAAGAAGGTTTCTGTAATTTTGGATCCTTATATAAGCCCCTCCATAACTTTTTTGTTTTCAGCTTTTGTTGGTGATAATGGCTTCAGTTAAATTTAGAGCTCCTATTTTTTCTGTGTTCATAAATTGTAAGTTCGTGTTTATTTTTTTAGCAAGTTTGAGGTTCTTTGAGAGTACAAAAAAATCTGTTTTTTTGGTGTTTTCCCTTTTTCTAATGGAATCAAACATGTACATTTGTATCACTTAAACGGTGTCAGTGCAGACAAGGCACAAAAACTGAATGGAGGATACAAGACGAGAGGAGGAGTAAGACTTCTAGGGGAAGTGTTTTCTGGTTTCTATCCAATAAATGCATAAATTTTTTTTGCATTGGAAGTGTGTGTTAATCTTCCTCAATTCCCAGTTGAATTACTTTGGGTCTATTTTGAATAATTTATTTTGATATCTCTCCTTTCTTCATATCTCCACAACTTCTGAGTTTCTGCTGTTTTCAATTTGTGAATTTAAGATCCTTCTGCTAGTGCAGCATACTTCAGCTTGAGATTTTGAATCTCTTATTTTTGACACATTTAATACATTAAGAAGTTCTATCAGTGGAACTTCTGCACACATGATTTTGTTTTCATCAGTTTTTACAAAGGAGCTCGCTCTTTTCTTTTTAGTAGGACTCTTAGTAATGATATACACTACACAATATTGAATTTGATTTATTACAGTGATATCAATACATGATCCCCTTCTGCAGGTTATGGTCTTTTAATCTTAGCATGCTTTTTTGCTTTAGCTGTCAAGTTCAGCTTAGTCTTTTTCCCTGTCCCAGCATATGAATCCATCTCCATATAGGCTAGGAGCTCAACCGCCAACTTTTTCTCTTCATTTGACCAACTTCCCTATCTTGCATTACTCCTACCCTCCTCTATTATACCCCTGTCTTTCATTGGTGGCTTAGTTATTACCACTTCCAAATGTTTCCTTCTGGTTCTCCTTTTCATATCTCCTTTTTTATTCTTTTTACAGCAGCCTTCAGTTTAAAATGTTATCGCTTATGTAGTACTTTGATTTTTGTAATTAGTAATCTTAAATTTGCTTTGCTTGATTTATTTATTTTTTTGCAACTTTACCTTTAATAGTATTCCTCTTTATTTTTTGATGAGCTCTTTGTAAACCTAGTTGATTTAAATATGCAGTCTTGTGGCATAAAAGTAGCAGTATGTTGTCTCCTTTTTAAATACTGTGCATCCATTTGTCTGTAGTTAGTCCTTGTAACTTTTTCATTAATTTCTCTGGTTTATCTCCTGCTGCGGTAGGTCAGTGAACAGGGTTGCTATGACCTGTTGCTTCAGGATGTTATCTTTTCCTGAAGATTCTTCAGTTGCTACCATCATCTTTAGTCCTAGTGCTTAAGAGACAAGTAGGCATTTTCTTTTTCCTTGCCAGCATTTAGCCAGAATCTATTTTATTTACTATTTACCATAATCCATTGTAGCGCTGCCTGACTGAGGTTTGGTAAAGAATCTTTGCAACAAGATCACAAGACGTAGGGATATTGAACTTTCCACACTTGGATCTTGCTGTGTAAGAGCTCTAGGTTTGAAGTGGACTGTTGTCCTTAAAAATTTGTTTAGACTGAAAAGTTGCCACCAGTCTTTCAGATCTGAAGGATCTAGCCATTGGGGTTGATTGTGGTGAGGTGTTCTGTGCTGGCTGTTTCATGCTGCAGTAACTGTTTTAGATTGTCCTATGGTCAGGGTGAGGGCTCATTTGTTCCCCCTCCCCCCAGAAACAAAGTTCATGGCACCAGCATAGCTCCTCTTTTGCACGTTTGCACCGATACATGGATTTATGCAACCCAACCTGTGCGGGGCCAGTGCAGGGGGTACTGGGCACTTAAGGTGAGGTTCCAGCCTTATGCTCCTTCCCACCTCATCACACCAGCAGCCCTCTCACAACTATCCAATGCATATCCCAGCAACATCAGGCAGCAGAAGACCAGCAGCAAGCCCCTGATTCCACCAATGAGGCTGCTGATCGACGTCGGGTAGCAGAGCGGGAAGGACTACTCTCCCCGTGCCATAGCCCAAGGCCAATCAGGGCCCTGACTGCCTCCATTTAAATCCAGAAACACTGGGCAGCAGAAGACCAGCAGAAAGCCCCCGATTCCACCAATGAGGCCGCTGATTGATGTCGGGCAGGAAAGCGGGAAGGACTGCAATCCTCCCTTTGCCACAGCCCAAGGCCAATCAGGCCCCCGACTGCCTCCATTTAAACCCAGCAACATCAGGCACTCCTGCATCTGAGGGCCCTTTAGCATGGCCCTTAGGCGTGGGTCCGCCAGGTGGGAAAGAGGAGAACGTCAGTTATCCAGAACCTGGCTTTTAAGATCATTCTAAGCAGTGGGCACTACATCCTCCCCTCTCTGGCCACAACAATGCAAGTAGAAGCATAAACGCTGCAGAGCCCCTGGACGCTGCCACAGAGAAGACAACACGAAAGCGGATCCCCCCACAGGAATAGCAGCTGACTGCACCAACATGCACAGAAGCTTCCGAACAGGAAAGAACATCCTCTGGCCTTCATAAGGACACAAAACTGTAAGTAGCAATCAACAGGGATGGGGCACTTAGAAGAAGGAGCCATGCCTTCACCCTCCCAACTCATACTCACACTCCAGAATCTCCAGCAACCCCTTATGGCAAGAAAACACAACAAACCAGTCACCCTTAATATTTATACCATCCTGCTGATCCTTATCCTCTTCCTCCAACTCACCAGGGCTTTCCCCACCATTATTACAGCATCAACAGCTCTACTAAAATCATCACTATACATATGACAACAATCATCAACATGGCAAAACACATTCAGACACTCAAACAAGAGACCAACTAGAATTATAAAGATCCAATCAGCAATCCATGCAATCGACCAGCACAAACAGACCATTCAGAGCTCTCCAATTAACATAGCACTCATAAATGCCAGATCGATACAAAAACAAGACACACTATTATAGACCACCTTCAATCACACCAAGCAGATATACTCTGCATTAACGAAACCTGGCTGAAAGACACTGACCAGGTCATCATAAACCAAGCTACACCTTGCACTCATACTGCATTCAACTGCCCTCATATCAACAGAGGTGGAGGGGTGCTAATCCTGGCCAGATCTGACCTTAGATTCAAAACCTCCAAGGCAACAAGCATGGATCACTCCAACATAATCACCATAGAGAATAGGCACCTAGCTCTTACCTACAGAGTCCCCAACGCTGATGATTTATCCACCATACTTGAAAACGGTATGTGCAACTAACTCCCCCTACAAACCACTCATATTACTGGGAGATCTCAACCTCAACTCCACACCCAGCAAAGAGACGGCCGCTTTCCTCAGTGCAATGGAATCCTTGCAATTCAACCTATTTCACATGGGTCCCTCCCACCACCTAGGCACCACTCCAGACTGCATATTTGTATCATGAAGCCGCCTCGGGTCACACCAATACCCTGGTCAGACCATCATGCTATTCACTTTAAGCTGCATATCCCACACCAAAGATCAACATAGAAAACACCTCAAACAGAAAGAAGATTCAAAGGATTTGATAAGTATCAGTTCCTCAAGGAAACCCTTCATAAACTCCCACACGACATCACCAATCTGGACAAGGCCATCAGAGCCTGGAAAACCACCATTGCTGCAGTGGCCAGAGCTCCTGAGCGAGTAAACCCCAATCATACAACGACAAGAACCATGTCAGCTCCCTGGTACTCTGCTGAAATAAGAGAAGCAAAGAAAACACAATGCAAGCTGGAACGTGCTGGTGGCAAGACAAGACTGAAGCTAACTTAAGACAATATCAAATAAAACAATGTGACTACATCAACATAATCAACCGACATAAACAGGAATATCATACCAACCTCGTATTAAGATCCAGTAACAAGCCCGGAGAACTCTTCGAGATTGTCTGTCTGCATGCTGACAGAACCATCCCGGACTGGAGAAGACACAATTCACCCCCAATCCTTTGCAGATTTCCTACTCGCCGAATTCAGCCTCCCTCCAAAGAGACACCGCTGGTTGATCCCCCCCAGACCGTACAGTATCCTCCCCTAAACACATATGGGCCGAGTTTTACATACCCACAACAGATCAAGTTGCACGCACCATCGCTGAACTAAACGCCTGCACGACACCCTCTGATCCATGTCCGTTAAGATGGATCAAATCAGCCAAGGATGAGCTCGTCCAATACATCCACAAAATAAGGTCATCTCTACCTCAAGGATTCATGCCTCCCTCAAATAGGTGACCATCTGACCAGTCCTCAAAAACAAATCAGATAATTCAGACCCTTTGTTGTACCGCCCGATATCCAGCCTTCCATTTCTAGCTAAAATTATTGAAAAGATAGTACAGTACAACTACAGGACCACCTTGACTCCCACGTCCCTCTGGATCCCCACCAATACGGATTGCGACCAACTCTCATGCAATTATTTGACAACTTGATCAGAGGGATTGACAATATAGAAAAGGGCAGCGTCCTCATTCATTGATAGCTCCTCTGCATTTGACACATTTGCACACGACACCCTACTAAACAGGCGCAAAGACACCAGGCTGCACAGCACAACACTTAAGTGGTTTCTGTCTTACCTCATTGATTGTCCCACAAGTTCTCATTGTCTGCTGTACTCTTCAACCTTTATGTACAACCAGTCTGCAAAATCTTCAATAAACATAACATCCAACATGCCATATATGCAGACGACAACATGGTATATATACCAATACATCTAGACCTACCAGACTACACAAATATGGCAGAATGCATACAAGAGATGAACGACTGGCTATCAAACAACAATCTAAGCATCAATTTCGAAAAGACTTAAGGCCCTAATTATCACACGCAACACCTCCTTCACTCCCCCCCCCCCCCAAACTCAATCACCTTGGCAAATGCATCCATACCAGTAAAAGAAGTGAGATACCGGGGAGTCACCCTGGACTGCAACCTGAATCTAAAGGCATACATCAGCAAAATCGCCAGCAATGCATACCTCAAAATAGCCACCCATACGTAGACTCAAACCTCTCAGCCAAGACCACTTCCGCATAGTCTGTCGAGATACCATTATACCTATACTGGATTACTGCAATTCTGTTTTCAATGGTCTATCGAAGCAAGCTACCAGGCCTTTACAATTGGCACAAAACACTGCTGCCAGAATCATCTCCGGCTCCGCTAAGTCTGACCACATAACACCTATCTTACACCGGCTTCACTGTCACCCAATTACCTCTCGGTTCATGTACAAAACGGCTCTTACCATCTTCAAAATCTGACAAAACCTGTCAGCTGACATATTCCAGGGCTTAATCTGCACACAATCCAGCAACAGGCCATGAAAACAACGGACCATTGTCAACATCTGAACACCCAGCTCATTTGCCAAGGCCAACAACTCTACAACCAAGAGAGCTCTCTCTAGTAGCACCCGCCATCTGGAACTCCCTGCCGGAGGCACCGAGGACTACCACGGACTTAAAAGACTTTAGGAAGAAGCTGAAAACATCCCAGACCACCCTTGGAGCCTAAACACGGATTCTTAACACGTTGGCTGACTAATGTAAATATTTCACAATGTACCTTTACCGCAAGTTCTATGTAAAGTTTGAGTTTTACTGTAAACCACTTTGATTATATGATAAGACGGTATAAAAAAACTGTTAAATAAAATAAATAGTAAGTCATTAACACATTAGATTTTGGGAATGACTTCTTACTCCCTAGAAGTTTAGTCTGAGAAGTACACATTTGAGGCCACTAATAAAGTTAGGGTCCTAGCAGATGATATAGTTTTTTGTTTTGTTTTTGGGTTTTTTTGCTATAGAATTCATATATACTGCTATTATTTTTTAAACAGAATTGAATTGAATGATCAGACATTTTAGACACATTTCACTCTAGTGATGGCATCTTTTGGGGAGGTTATATCTGTGCATGAAGAAATCTATGCATACAGATAACTTGACCTCCAACTATCCTACTGCTTCCTGCTGCTCTCCTTCGCAGCTTATCAGGAGCAGAGTTAGAAAATGTCTGTGCTGATGTATCCCAATTCTTACAGCTCAAAAACAAAATAGGAACTACACTTACCTGGTAATTGTGGTTTATTGAGTGACTCCAGTTTAGTCCTCAACCTCTGGGTAGTGAACCTCCTCCTGCAGCTTGGAGACTGGGCATGTCAAAAACTCATGACTTCACTGGATATAGCCTGCTGGTCTCTCCCATCAGCCCCCAGTGAACTATTGACAAAGCAGACTCAAAGGAGCAAAAATTCAGTAACTTTTTAAACTTTTATATTCAAGGGCACGCAGAACATATAACATCTACCTACTACTCCCCTTCCAGAAGGAAAGGGACTGCTTCCTGCATGCTCCCCTTTCCATCGAATGCCTAGCCCTAAACAATCCAGAGCAATATAACAATATATAACAATATCATAATATAATAAAATAATATAGCGCAAAACAAATGGAAGCATCAAAACGACTGAACACCAGTGAAGGCCTATATCCACTTTTAATCTTGCACTTCCCCCAACAGAAAAACCACTGCTAAGACCTCATCCCCGTGCGGGAATGAGGACTAAACTGGAGTCCCTCAAGGAACCACAGTGTAATTCCTATTTCCTTATCGTTCCTCCAATTTAGTCCTCAACCTCTGGGATGTATCAGAGCAGTAATCATTGGGAGGGACCTTTCCAGCCGGATCTCAACACTGCCTCCCTGAAAACGGCATCCTTAGCTGCCAGAACATCTAGGCGGTAGTGCTTACTGAAAGTATGAAGAGACAACCAAGAGGCCTTCCTACAGATGTCCACTGGCGGAGCCAAACTGTGCTCCGTCCAAGAAGATGCTTGCACTCTGGTAGAGTGAGCTCGTAAGCTCTCTGGGACTATACAGTCCCGTAGAAGATAAGCCGATGCACTCTCCGCTCCAATCCATCCAGAAATGGACTCCTTCGCCACCGCTTCCCTTTGCGGGGGCCCTCCGAACACCCCAAAGAGAGACGATCCACCTTGCAAAGGTTTCTGAAACCTTTAAACACTGCCGCAGCGCTCTCTTGACGTCCAAACAGCACAAGCTATGGTTCAATACGCTCCCCTCCGCCGCACCTAGCGCTGGAAGAGAGACCATTTTAGTTAGGTGAACGTAGAAACCACCTTTGGCAACAAGGACAGAACCAGTCACCAGGCCACTTTCTGGCTGGAGACAGACAAAAAACAATTCCTGACAGGTCAACGCCTGCAACTCCGAAAATCGCCTCGCCGAACAGATGACCATCAAACATACCGTCTTCAAGGCAAAACCCTTAACCTATGCCTGTTGCAAGGGCCCCAATGATGCACTAGCTAACGCTCCTAAAACCAACTTGAGCTTCCCCAGTGGAATTAATATCCTACGACAGGGCTGTGTCTGGTAACTGCCTGAGAAAGCGTACCACATCGATCTGTGCATGAGAGCCACTCCCTGTCCTTTGCCCCTATAGCAAGACAGAGCTGCTAACTGAACTCTCCAGAACCTGCCTTTTACCAAACCCGTCCTGCAGAAAACTCAATACCAAAGGAACTGACATTGTTGTCGTGCGAGCGTGTCTCCGCGAGCACCTGTCCTCAAAGTTGCGCCATATACGCACATATGCAAGGGATGTAGACTTTTTTTTTTTTTTTTTGCAGCAAGGTGGCAGAGACTGCTGTCAAGCAACTCTTTTGTTTCCTTAAGCTAGCCCTTTCAATGGCCACCCTGCAAGCAAAAAACGATGCACCTGAGGCCTTCGAAGGGAACTCCGTAGCAACAGAATCTCCAATGTCGGAAATCTCCATGGATTCCCATCGAGCAACCATATGAGGCAGGCATACCACGGGCGCCTCGGTCAGCCCGAGGCCCCCAACCACACGTTTCCCCGAAGCACTTCGATACGCAGAACCACTCGACCTCCAAGTGCCCCTGGTGGAAAGACAAAAGACTGGACGACGGCCACCGTTGAAACAGTGCACCGATAACTTCTGACCTCCTTTCGTGTCTGCTGAAGAAGTGACCCGTTTACACAGAGTGAAACGCCACCATGAGGTCCATTACTGGCTGTCCCCAAATGCGACTGATCTGTGCGAACACCTCCGGATGCCACTCCCATTCTCTGGCATCTACTCGGACCCAGCTGAGGAAATCCGCCGTCACAATGTCCTTACCCGCAACATGCGCCACCGAAAACGCTGGCAGCCATAGCTCTATCCACACCCACAGCCCCTCTGCCGCGGCCTCTATGGCCACACTTCCGGTTCTGCCCTGCCGATTGACCTAGGCCACTGCCGCAGAGTTGTCGGACAGTACTCGCACCGCTCGACCTGTCACCTTAGCTTCGAACGCCTGCAACGCCTGGCATATCGCTCGCATTTCCAGTCGGTTGATTGACCACTGGGTCTCCTGTGTACTCCAAGAGCCTTGCACGAAACGATCTCCGAAAGTAGCGGAGTTTAACAAAGTTTTTGGCCAAGCTCCCGGAGGAAAGGTCCATAACTTTTTATTAGAGAGAAGCTGGAAAATTGTATATATATATATATTTTTTATAACAACTTTCACCAATTCAAGATGTTCTACAAGGCACACAACCCAACAGAGCGTCACATCTGTTGTACATGCAACAGAACCCTTAAAATATGAGCATACATGAATCCACTGCTTGCCCCGATACAAGCATTGAGTAGCCTATTCTTTTTTTTGGAAACCAGCCAGGTCCTTAAGACCAGGATTGGCTACCCTAGGAAACAGGATACTGGACCTGAAAGAGCTTGGTCTGACCCAGTATGGCATTTCTCGTATCCTTATGAACGGAATCTCCCCAAGGTCTCTGCCTTGGAAGTAACAGGCTGGCCTGGCCCTGTGGCTAGCTCACACGGAGCAGTGCGGCCTAGTGGTTGAGGCAAGTTGCCAGAGGACCAAGGGTTTGAATTCCAATTGAGACCACCAACCTTGGGCCATAAAAACTGGGGTTTCTGGTCCCACAGGTGGTCCTTCTGGTCTTCGTTAAGCGACTTAACCCTCTGCCTCAGGTACCAAAACACAAATTGTGAGTCCTTCAGGGACAAGGGAAATAAATACCGTAATCGACTGTATGCCACCCTGACCTGTAGGCAATCAGTATACTCAAATAAATAACTGACTGGGAATATGTGACCGTAGCAAACACTGGCAATGGAGAGACATCAGAGCTGGTGCTGGTTCCTAGTCTTCCTTTCTCGCTCTCCCAGTCCTTCTGCCAGCATTGAGAAAAGGCTGAGAATAGCCTTGCATCCTGGACATCAGAGAGAAAGAGGGGCTAGGCTCTGGGAGCAAAGCCCAAAGAGAAAGGGAAACTGGTGATTGTGACACTGTAGCTCCTCCGGACGGCTCACTCCACAGCAGATCCCACGACTGCATCTCCAACCCCATGTAACACCATGAGGACCTCACGCACTTTATTACAATCAACATCCCCCCATTACTGGAGAAATTACCTTAATCTGATAATAGTCTGAGAAAAGAAATGCAGTCTCAGTCTGCAAAGAGTGCACCCAAAAATCATGCCTAAGCAATTGTGAGCACATACAAAATGCACATCTACATATATGGGTAACACAGCACCTGTTACCAAAACACAGTGCAGTGAGCATGCTTGAACATAGGCTGAATGCATGGCGCATACACAGAGTATTGACTTCCTCTATGAAACCTTCCAGTGCCCTGGAGCGTCCTTCTCTTCACCCTCAGCACGGGCCCTTTAACAAGATGGCACAGACGGGTCAGTACCCCTGCTAAGTGCTTAAAGCCCTGCTCTGACAGCACAGGCTCTAGAAATAGATGAGAATTTCCTGGGAAGGGCATGCTAAGTGGAGCTATGAAACACACAGGCACACCCCCCCCCCCCCCCCGGCCTTCCTGCAGTCAGAGAAATAGCAGTGGGATACACCGACAACCTTGCAAGGGGGGGTCTTAGAGGTTGCTGCCTGTGTGAACCTGATGAGGAATATGATTTTGTATTTTACCCCCCCCCCCCCCAGGGATGGGGGCATTAAATACTATATGTGATTCATGAGCAGCGCTGCCATGCGGTGGCCTTTAGGGCACCAGAGCCCGACAAGCGATACAGAAGTTAAGAGCTTTATATCTTGTTCATATAATCTTGATTTGCAGAACATTACAGTTGCTTGTTTAGTCACTAACCCCTGAGTGCCCATGAAGTGGCCCTGTGGTTATTTCTTTCCTGACTTGCAGAGAATGATGGCTGCATACACACGGTCACAGAAAGGCACTATTGAGTACAGCTGCCCTCTGGTGGCCATAGACAGGAGCACAGGCACTTTTTGGTTGACAGTTTAACTGTCATTATTATATATTTTTATATCCTAAGGTTTCCTAAACATGTCCCTGTGAAACCACAGGCGTTTAGGCAACTTTCACTATAGAATATACAAAAGCACACTTCCAGCCTGTCCCTCCTTCCAACTACAAGTTAGGGCTCTGCTCTTGAACCTAAAAGCTGACAATTTGCCTAATATCCCGGGACTTAACAGATGCTCCTCAGAGACATGATTAGGAGGGAAAGAACATGTAGCATCAGAGATCAATGCCAAAACTGCTGTCCTATAAAACTAAGAATAAACTTAAAAATAAAGAGGACTGACAACAGCCCCCTTAAGGCCGAGGAACCCCCCTCTGAGCCTCAAAAAACCTACAAACAAAAGAAAAACACTAGACCTAAAAATCTAGCTATTCTGCCTGTTGTCTTCCTCACACAGGAATCTCACTGCAACTCTCGCCATGCGGTCCAGATACCTAGAGAGAAAATGGCCGTCCCTTTGCCAACGAATTTTGGCACCAAGAACAACAGCTGCAAAAAGGAGGCATCAGCAGACCGACAGAGCCCGAAGGCCTTACCTGCAGGGCCGAAAGCCACGCAGTCTGCTCCTACCGCCTTGAACTCATCCGATCCTCAAGCCGTGCTGATGCGCCTGGCAGCTGCAGCGAGGACCGCTCAGCTGGTTCCACAGAGTAAAATTAAAATCACGCAGCAACAGAGAGGCTCCGTCTCACACAGATTCAGTTTAGCTGTACGGGTCCCGGAGCGCTGTCCCGTACCGTCAAGGAGAGAGATCCGCATCGGCGAATGCCTGCAGCAAGTGAAAATAACTGACAAGGAGGGAATGCGAGAGCTGCTACTAATTTAAAGAGCCAGGCTCAAATTTAAAATTACTGTAAA
Source organism: Ichthyophis bannanicus (assembly GCA_033557465.1). NCBI lineage: Eukaryota > Metazoa > Chordata > Amphibia > Gymnophiona > Ichthyophiidae > Ichthyophis > Ichthyophis bannanicus. The sequence goes on from CM066031.1 coordinate 1,459,974,007, forward strand.
TAAGGAAATTTGCTCCTAACAACTAAAGGGAATTAATCCCTGATTGTTAATTAACCAAAGGTAGCTGAATTAAAAGTAAAATTAAAAATAAATTAAAGGTAAAAATCAAAAGTAAAATCAGAATAGAATTTGTCACACTAAATGCTCCTTATCTGTTCCTCCAAGTGAGCCCAGAAGCTAGGCTCACTACGTCCTCCTGCTGCATGGTGACTGGACACACTGGGGGCTGATGAGAGAGACCAGCAGCCTATATCCAGTGATGTCATGAGTTTTTGACATGCCCAGTCTCCAAGCTGCAGGAGGAGGTTCACTACCCAGAGGTTGAGGACTAAACTGGAGGAACGATAAGGAAACATTCCTGGTGGCGCAGTCTTCAGATATGTTGGCAGGGACTAACGCTTCTCCTCCTCCACACAACTCCCTCTTCACACACAGGCACTCATATGTGTGACACATGCACTCATCCATGCCTACACTGCCCCTGAATGCTCTATTTGCCCTGACACACCTACATGTGGACACACTTTCCCTCGTCCTCTCACAGATCATTCTTTTTCTGCATTTATAGTAGACACTGAAACACAGGTGTCCTGCATTCATACATATCCCACAGCTGCCCTCTCCCTATAGCTATTGCAGAGGTACTCAAATCCAGTCCTGGAGGGCCGCAAACCAGTCAGGTTTTCGGGATATCCCTAATGAATATGCATGAGATATATTTGCATGCACTGCCTCCATTGTATTTGAATATATCTCATGCATATTCATTAGGGATATCCCGAAAACCTGACAGGTTTGCGTCCCTCCAGGACTGGATTTGAGTACCTCTGAGCTATTGAGCTGTTATCCAGAGTGCCACCTTCAATTTCATGAACTTGCTTAACCCATGCACTTAGTGAAAAATGCATGCACTTTTCAACTTGTTAAATTTCAGATCTCAAAAATTTGGTTAACAAATAAGTACTGGAGAATATATTTGGGGTAACCTGCATGGAGCAGCAGTTACAGCTCAAAGTAAAAGCATTTTACTGGGTACAATGACTGGGCCATTCTGGTCTGTCTGCAGTCGTTTACTTATGTTACCTTACTATCTCTTTCTCTGTCGCTAGTAGCTTAAAGATATGAATGTATTACCCAGAGTTTCTGATCCCATTTCATGGTCGTTTCTTTGCAGTCTGATGCTATCATTAACGACTTTATTATTCAGTCTGTTATTTAATCATGGTACAGAAATTTCTACTTAAGTCTTGTTTAATAATTAAAACATGGATTATTTTATGAATATTATGTAACCCTTGATGATTTTATGGAAGTCTGTAGTCTGGTCCATAGTAATTCTGTGTTTTGTTTATTTACAGGTGGATGCACGAAACATACCAGTGTTAGCAAAGTGGCAAAATTCTTATAGCATTAAAGTTATACTTCAAGATCTAAGGCGACAAATGATGTCCAAAGACAATATGAAGCTTCCACAGCCCCCAGAAGGACAAACATATAACAATTAATTGTAGTTGATTTTCAGTCTTATGTCTTAAAAACAGCAACCTTTTCCTTGTGTTAATGTGTTGATTAAATTTATCAATACAGAGCCACACCAGAATTCTTGCAAGTGTATGTGACCCTGACGTACATTAGCTAAAAAATAAATATATATATATATATATATATATATATATAAATAAATAAATATAAAATACACTATTTTTGGGGACTAATGGTGGCACGGTTGTTTTTTTTCCTTTTTATCAAGGCACTATCCTTTAAGCCTAAGCCTGAATTAGCCTAATATAAAAAAAGATTATTTAAAGATGAAAGCATGACAAATATCAGGTAACGTGGATATTGTATTTCACAAAATGAATCTGTTAAGAAGGAAACAAATGTAAATTATATGCTTTCTCCATCTTGCTTAGTAAAAGCTGCAGTTTTAATTACATCATTGAAAGTAGCAGGTACAGTGAAATACTGTTGCTTATTTTGTTCAACTTTTGCAGAAGTGTGGGTGCTGACTACTAGTAGTTTCAGAGTATGGCCAGGATTGTTTTGATACCTATATTTATAAACTGGGGTAATGGATTTCTGTTGAGCAGCTCCTGTGTGTTATATGTTACAGACATGGCAAATAGACCATGCATTTTAAGTTTTAGCAAAAAAAAAAAAAAAAAAAGGATGTAGGTGTGTGGATATGTGATTCTGAGATTAAAATTAGTCTTAAAGTGTAAATAAAATGTGGAAAGCTTATTCTGGAGCACTGCCATTTCTGTAAAACGTGTGCAGTTGTACAATGTGTTATGTTTTATCCTTCAGTTTTACTTTTTCCTACACTTGTCCTCTGACAATAGAGGTTATTGGATATAACAGAGCTAGGTCATGTGGTATCATATAAAACCTTTACTTATTTTGTGTGTTGGGTTATTTTCCAAAATACATTCAATTAGAGCAGATAGTGGCCAGCTTTGTAAAAATACCTTTGTTGGTTCTTTAAGAAAATGAAAGATGTGCCTGTGTGCTTGTCTGTGAAATACAGAATTAGGATAACAGATATTTAGTTAGGATGACTGTGTAGTTCTGAGAACAAAGCAGAACCTGTCTTGATTTTAGCTTGATACATGCAAGGAGATGTAGGTTTTTTTTTTTTTTTTTAAGGAGACTCAGTAATTGAGATCAGAGTCATAGTCTCTGAATGCATTGTAGTAAAGTCAGAACAGACTTGGCTTGTCTGCCTGCATATTAAGCTATGGGGTTAATTTTTATAAACAACTTGAGCATACTTTAGCATTTTATATGCTTAAGCAAACACTTATAAAATTGTCCTAGTGCATATGTGCAGGAAAGTAGGTGCCCAGAAGACACAAAGCCTACTTTTGTGTTATATATGCATATGTGTTCTGGGGAGGCAGAGAATGGCCGGAGTGGGGGTGGGATCAGCACTTATGCTTGTGTTTATAAAATACACACTTCCTTATTCTGCTAGACCAGCCCAGATGAATGGGTTATGCTCTCTTGCCAGCAATGGAGACAGACTTGAGCAACTTTGTGATGTCATTACTCCATATATGTACTGGTGCAGCACTGAGAGAAGCCAATATTTATCTGCCTCCAACAGGTGGCAAGGTGTTTGGATGGGTGCAGATAGTCTGAGCCAGGTGAGACAGACATTGGTCCAGTGGCCTTTATGGCAGAAGACTATAGGCCCAGTGTTGTCTAGAGCTTGGGTTACGCTCCTGTCTCTGAGCTGACAGCTTGCTTTGTGCCTAGCTCCGTTACCCACGGGTTCCTAGTCTGTGTTGGGCCAGAGAACAAGACCATAGGAGGCCCCTGAAGGGGGTTGGTAAGTTGGGCCTAGCCCCCCTCCCCCCTCTTGCTGCCTTTTTATCTGCTTGCTTAGTTTATTTTTTAAAATTTTCCTGATTATACTTTTCTATGCCTATTTTATATATATTATTATTAAGCATTTATATAGGGCTACCAAGCGTACGCAGTGCTGTACAGATACATAAGTAGACAGTCTCTGCTCATAGAGCTTACAGTCTAAAAGATGAACATACAGGACAAAATAATACAATAAGGTATAAGGAGCTGAAACACAAGGGAAGGGAATTATGAATAAGAAGCGGCCTCAAAGAGTTGAGCTTGAAGAGGGTGAAGGAGATTTGACGCAAGGACAAAGTTGTTCCAGGCAAATGGAGCAGCAAGGTTAAAGGAACAAAGCCTGGAGTTTGCCGAAGAAGAGTGGCATAGAGAGAGGGAAGGCAGAAGAGGAACGGAGATCATGAGGAAGGGGTATCAGAAGAGAGGAAAGGTAAGGAGAAGCAGCAGAGTGAATGCATTTGTGTCAAGATAAGTAGCTTGAACTGAATGCGGTAGCAGATAGGAAGTCGGTGAAAGGACTTTAAAAGAGGAGTAATGTGAGTGTAATGTGGCTGGCAGAGAATTAACCGCGCAGCAGAGTTTTGAGTATGTATAGATAAAATAAAGTAGTTCTAAACTGAAACAATTCTTTTTTTTTTTCTTCTCCAGCAGCTGGACCTCATATTGAATTAGCTGGGCTTTCAGATTTCAGCGAGCTGGCCTTGCAGGTGCTGCAGATGCCCTTTTTTCCTGTGACCTTTTTTCGGTGGGATGATTTTTGTCATGAATTCCCCCCCCCCCCCCGGCCTGTAGAGCGCTGCCGCAATGCAGGGAGCTGTGGCTCCTGTTGGGTTAGCTCTGTGGAAGGATATTTTGCTCTGTTTGACAATGATTCCTCTGGTACAGTTCCCCTGGCATTTGTGGGATTAGATAGCATTTTTGATGCCTCTTCAGATTCTCCTGTGGATTTTCTTACCTGTATGGTCTCGGGGGGGCGGCAGGGGGGGAGGCACATGGTGAGGAGACCGCATGGTCTAGGCAGCAGTCCCACTTGGCTCCTTCAAGGCTACGAGGTTCTCTTTCGCCTGGCATTGAGCAGCATCTTATGGAGCAGCCATGGGGGGGACTTGGGACCCTGGAGTGTATCTCCCACTAGTAGTAAGGGACTTGTGTCACCGCATTCTCTTCACTTGCTGCCTCTTCTGAGAGCCAGCCTTATCCCTATGGGAATTATCAGGGATGATGACGGGGGGGATGTCTTCTCTTGGGAAGGAGTCTCGAGGAGGAAGGGGAGATTCCCCTTATGGAAGGCGAGGATTCGTCTGTGATTTGCCTATTTCACAGGAAGGACCTCCCTGTTTTGTTACAAAATGTGATGGATCCACAAATAGCTGTCTGCTCTGCTACAAGCTTCACCTGTGGACCCTATTCTGGAGTGATTTTGTTCTATTTCTGAGGTGTGTGCCAATTCCTAGCCTCCAATGAGGGAGACTCCTGAGCTGGGCCTTTGAGTCCAAAGGTCCTATATTGGCTGTACCCTCTATCCCAATGCAAGCTGGATAAGCATTTGGGACTCTCTCATGTTGATGCCCTGTTCACGGTGGGGACAAAGGACATGACTGTTGAAGGGGTATATCATGTTCAAAGAATCTTATGATAGGAGAGTGGAGGCTATCCTTAAGGAATGCCTTTATAGCCTCCATGTTGAGCTGTCAGGTGGCACTATGAGTGGCCTGGTGGCCTGAGCTCTCTTGTGCGGGGTCCAGCCATTGCCAGACAGCTTGGCGGCTATGAGACAGGAGTCAGGCACTGCATATGGAATAGATGCCCTGTACAACTTAATCTGGACCTCCTCGGTCTTTGATTGTTAGGGCCAGGTGATGGCTGTGGCTCAGCAGTTGATCTGATGCTGCTTCCAAATTACATCTGAGCAAGCTTCCCTTTCGGGTCAGGTTGCTTTTAGGGGAGGATACAGAGAAGGTGGTGGAAGACCTTTAGGCCTATCATCAGGGAGTCTGAGGATATGGCTCTACAAGGTGGCAGGAGTGCACTCTGCAGGACCTTATGTGGAGCTTGAAGATGCCCTCAGACTGCTAGGAGTTTGGGTAGGGCCTTCTCAGCTTATAGTGGTAGATCTAAGAAGGCTTAGTTTTTTTGGAGCTCTTGGTCTTCCTGAGGCTCAGCCCTGGTTTTCATCAGAGCTGGTAGGCCCCTGCAATGAGATACAGCATGTCCCTTCAGAGGAAGAACTTATTAGGGGACAGCTCTGACTGTTTCTCTTGGAGTGAACCAAAATTACATCAGACCAATAGATCCTAGAGGTCCTAAATCAGTGATGATATGCTGGAATTCTCAGAGCCTCTGCAAGATGCCTTTATGGGGTCTCCCTGCCTTCTGTGCTCAAGCAGCTGGCGATTGAAGAAACTCTTCAGTGCCTCCTACAGTTTGCAGACTATTTCACCTATGCCTTCCACAGAGCAGGATCGGGGGTGTTCCATCTAGTTTCAGATGCCCAAGAAGTGAGGACCCTTTTCTACCCTATCCTGGACCTGAGGGACAATGCCAAGCTCGGTGTTCCGCTTTTCTGCATGGAGACCATCAAATCAGTAATTGTCAGCCCAACAAAGGGAGTTTCTTACTTTCCTAGATCTTGCCATGGCCCACTTTTCATATTTCTATCAGGGAGCAGCACCAGCAATTCCTCCGCTTCTCTGTGCTAGGTTACCATTTCCAGTTTCAGGCTGTGCCCTTTGGCCTGGCCATGGCTGCTCACACTTTCTCAAAGGTCATGATTATAGTGGTTGCATGTCTATACAAGCAAGGAATCGGGGCTCACTCATATACCATACCTGGATGACTGGCTGATTCAGTCAGATTCCCTGGAGAAGTCCAGGGAGGACATAGTGCTGGTGATTTGATGGCTGGAAGGGCTGGGTTGGGTGATCAACTATGCCAAGCACACTCGTGCCTTCCCAGAACCTGGAATATCTGTCTGGTTCAACATGCTTCCGAGTCAGGTGTTCCTAATGCCAGAGGTGTCCTTGAAGCTGCAGAGCCAACTCGGGGACTTTTGTGTCCAGTCAGCTTCTTTGGCTTTTGACTGCTTTCAACTCCTGGGGGTCCTTGGTGTTGACCCTAGAGCTGGTCACTTGGGCAAGGACTCACATGTACCCACTTCAGAGGCATCTACTCTCTCTGTGCCCCCTCTTGTCAATTTTCAACTGGACTCTGTCTCCATCCTTTTGCCCCCAGATATCAAGGAGAGGTTAACTTAGTGGCTTCAGTCATGCCATCTGATGGACCAGGTTTGGGTGACAGTCATTATAGATGCCAGCCTAAAAGGTTGAGGAGCTGACTTTCTAGGTCAGATAGTCCCTGCTAGAAGGCTACTGGTTGATTTGACCGGTTGGAAGCCAAAGCAATCTGCCTATCTCTGGAGGGGTGCCTGCCCCTTTTAGGGGGTCAGAATAGTCTGAATGTTTGTGGACAACACCACAGCAGTAGTATGTCGTCAAGCAGAGCAGAACTTACAAGGTGGCAAACTATTTAGTTCATCTGATTGCTGCAAGCTGTCAGCAGAGCAAGTGTTGATGTGCAAGTGGACTTAATTTGAAATATGGTAGACCCCAGCAAGTGGGAGATGGACTCTCATGCCTTCTACTTCATAGTACTGAGTTGTGGAATTTTAATATTTGACCTGATGACTACTTGGGAGAATGCCAAAGTGGCACACTTTTTCCAACCACAGGAGAGGCCTGCAGACAGTGGTTTTGGATGCCCTGCTTCAAGTGTGGCCTCAGGAAGGGACTCATGTGTGTCTTTCCCTTGGTGAGCTGCCTTCTGCACAGGATTCAGTTTCACCCAGGCTTGGTGATCCCTGTTGGCTTGGTGATCCCTGGTGGCCCTAGATTAGCCGCACAGTATGCAAATCTTCTAAACCTGTTGGTGGGGCCCCCTCTTCTGTTACCTCAGAAGAGGGGCCTTCTTACTGCAAGGCTCTCTGATGGAGGACCCTGCTCCCTTCTTACTTATAGCTTGCCCCTTGAGAGGCATAAGGGCTGCTCAGGAGTGGTAGTAGATACCCTACTCAAGGCCTGTAGGGGCTGTACTACTTTGTGAAAGTAGGAAGAGTTTATGAAAAGTGGTGTACTTCTCGGACTCTGGAGTCTAGGAAACTGACATAGTTGCTGTGATGTCTGTCTTGTAGTCTGGGTTGAGTCAGGGTTTGGCTGTGAAGTGTCTCAAGGGTCAGGTGGCAGCCCTAGCATACTACCCAGGGGCATGTTCAGGGTATATCTTTGGCAGTGCACCCTGTTGCCTTCCACTTCCTCAAGAAAGTGAAGCAGGTCAGTCTGCCACTGTATCCAGCAGCTTCTCAGTGGAGTCTCACTCTAGTTCTGAAGGCTCTTAAAGGCCCCCCCTTAAGCCTATTTGTAAAGCCTCATTCAAGGATTTGACCCTTAAGGCAGTTTTCCTGGTGGCTACTGCATCCACCAGGCAGGTGTCAGACTTGCAGGCCTTGTCCTGCAGGAAACCCTTTTTGGTCCTCTTGACAGCTTAAGTCTCATTGATCAGTGCCAGCCTTTTCCCCCAAAGGTGTTTCTCCCCCCCCCCCCCCCGCTTTCATTTCAATTAAACTGGTTCTGTGGTTGCCTTTGGAGGTGGATGGACCCAACTATATGTCTGCTTGGATACAAGAGAGGTTTTGGTTAGATATCTGTAAACCACTGACCATTTTTAACGGTTGGGCCATCTCTTACTCTTCAACAGTCTAAGGAAAGGAGAGGCAGGAGCCAAGTCTTCTATTGCCAGCTGGATTAAGAATACTATTGCTTCAGCATGCCTTTTGGCTGGAAGGAGCATGCCAAAGGGAATCAGAGCTCGCTCACTCTAGGGCACAAGCTGCCTCCTGGGCTGATTCTGCCTTGATTTCTCTGGAGATTGCAAGTGGGATTTGGAACAGATGGTGCCCTTGGTACGGCAGCTTTCTGCAGAGCATCATCTTCCCACCCTGGGTTCTGACTGCTTGTGTACATCCCACTTATCTGGACTGGTCTAGTAGGATAAGGAAAGAGAAATTTTACCTACCTAATATATTTTCTTTCCTTGAATCCTGATTGACCAGTCCAGGATCCACCCTGGAAGAGTTCTGCAAGTTTGAGAGCCCCACTGCTGCTTGATTGCCTTGTCAGTATCAGTTGTCTGATGCTTTTAATTATGGTGAGAGAGAAATACTTGTTGCAAATGTTTGTTGCCATTTATAGTTGGCTATTAATGTTCAAAGTTTTACATTTTTCAGTTTTGCTTACTGTTTGGGAAATGTCAATACCGGCTTGTCTGTGCTGCACCATTACTTATACAGAGTGATAGCATCACTGAATGTTGCTCAAGTCTGCTTCCATCTGCTATCAGGGGAGCATAATCCACTCATCTGGAATGGTTTTACAGGATTTAAGAAAAGAAAATGGTCAGGTATATAAAATGTCTCCATATATGCTGATTCCTATTGTCAAACAGTTACATCTGGTGTAACTTTGTGTAGGGGTTTTTGGATAAATACTTATATGGGCACATAGGTGCATATGCTGCCTTTGTGAAATAGGGCAGGGAAGGTATGTTTGTCCCTAAGTGCCCTGTTACAAAATTATCTTCAATATGATCACCCTACATTTAGCACATTTGCTTGTGAAGCCTGTGTTAACATTACATAACATTGGCATTTTGGTATATAATAAAATGTAAACTAGTTTATATTGCTGACGTCAAGTTTAGAATTTAAAAATTGCATTGATAACTAAAATACTGTTAATTTAAGTATTCTCTCTGCCAATTTGTCAGATATTGATGGTTACCTACATGATAAAGGTAATATTTAGCCACTAAATGTGAAGTTTTAATAGCATGGAAATTGAACTTGCTTATGAAAATTTCTCTACAGATAGTTTTAATTTGCTGTGGTCATGCCAGTATGAGTGAGCCTGATCTCGGAAGCTAAGCAGGGTCAGGCCTGGTTGGTACTTGGATGGAAGACCACCTTGAAATACCAGATGCTGTAACATTACTTTGTTGAAGAAAGGTCTGGCAATCTACATTTGGTCGCACCTTGCCAAGAAAACCCAGAGGATCATTGCAGCTATCCACAGGGTCACCAGAAATCTGCATTGAATTGACAGCACACAATAGCTTTAACTTTGGCAACAGCAGTGTAGGCTGTTTGCCCACAAGTCTTGGGAGAATCTTTAAAAACAAAAATCAATGGGTTGTTAAGACTCCAAAGGCTCTTTATCTGAGGTGACAGTTGGCGGTGTTTTTACTTGATACTTATTGAAGATGGTGGATCTTCCAAGTTCTTCCAATAAATTCTTAGGAATTTCTGGAAGAGTATAGATAATGGGGATTAGAGATGTTTTGCTTCACTGGAGTTCTCGTACATCTTGTAAAACCATATTCGGCAAGGGATTAATACCATGTGTAAGTAAGTCTTTTGGATCCAAGGAGCGTTTTCCATAATAAGATGTTTCTGAATGTTAAGTGCTTTAACATAATGGAGATTATTTACTAGTAGTATGGGTTAATGTTAGCAGGAGCTGTTTTCCATAAAACCCATTTCCAGATCAACCTGTTTAGATCAGTCCAGACCAAGTAGGTTGTGTCCCCCTGCCAGCAGAGGTGGTGATGGAAAACTAGAAATTTCTGGTAGCATCATCCTGCTACTTGAGCCAGTACAGCTAGGGGCATATGTTAGTATTTCTCTATCTCCAGCAGATGGTAGATGCAAGAACAGTACAGCTCAGATTTGGAAGTGGATTAGCCTCCTGGGCAGCTGTCCTAAGGGGCACTGTGGACACAGTAGAGCTTGGATGGATGTCTCCAGAGCATATCTAAGAGTACCCTGCGTGAGCTTCCCCGTGTGGAGGGGAATAAGGGCCATCTTCCTGTCAGTATCCTTGACTGGTTGAGAGCCTTAGATTGACAGATAAAGATCCTGTCTTCACAGACCTCAGCCTCCCTTCCCCTCTGTTCACTGGCCCCCCAGAGCAGCAATCAGAAGAAATGTGAGGCAAGAGCAGATCACCTGGGAGCGGCCTGAGTTCAGCACTGCCCTTTGATCCCGGGCTCTGCTGGGGGGTAAGTGCAGTTCTCTTGTTTGCTGTGTCTGCCTTGTCAGCTACTGTCGGGGGGGGGGGGGGGGAGAAGAGTGTAACTGGTGTGCTTCTGTGTGCACATGTAAGTTACATGTGCACAGTAATAAGTGTGTGTTTGCACATGCAAAGCATCCACGTACAAATTTTGCACATGTAAGTTTGTTGAATGTTGAACATCTTTCTACTTAGCAGGGATGCCATATGTTGGCACAGGATTGTCTGGGCTGTGGTAAATGTGGAGCCGGACCTATGGATTCTCTGTGTGAGCACTGCAAGATGGAGAAGACTAGCTTTTGGCAATGGACCCCATGAAAAAGGATGCATCTCAGAAGCTGGGGAAGGCTTGTGCAGAGCTCTCACTCAGCCTTGCACTGCTTTCTCCCTCTCGGCTGTTCCCCAAGCCAGGTTTGGGAAAGAGCAGCCCCAGTTCCTTCTCTTGGAATCAGGGCTTCCTACTTTCGGACATCCTTTTTTCAGGAAGCTTACTCCTAACAAAGCAGTGGATGTCAGAGTGGGGGATACTTCCCAGGCCATGGTACTACTGGGTTCCTCCATTTTTGCAAGTTGTAGCTGGGTCAAGTTGCTTGTGGCGGTGAGAGGTCTATGCTAACTCATGCTTCTCTTGGGAGCCCGAGTTGGAGGTTGGCTCAGATGACGAGCCTGAACTTGTTAGTGAGGATTCTTCACAAGAGCAAGCGTCAGAAGATTCACGTATTATCTGCCTCTTTAGGAGAGATGAATTGGTGGCCCTGATTTCGCAGGTGGTTTCTTCCCTACAGATTTCAGATGCACCTGCAACTAGTGCAGAGTTACAAAGTCACCCTCTCTTCTCCAGGGAGTCCATAGGCCTACCAAGTCTTTTCCTTTTCCACAGGTTCTCCAGGACACAATCTCACAAGAGTGGGATTCTGCAGATGCCTTGGTGAAAAGCTCTAGAGTCCTGAACAAGCTCTATGCTCTTCCTCTGCAGGAGTTGGTTAAGTGGCTGCACTTTCTGAAGGTGGATATGCATGTTGCAGCTGTCACCAGGTATACCACCATCCCAGTTGAGGGTGGTAGCTGTCTTTTTAAGAAACAGCTGGATCATAAAGTGGAGGTGCTCCTCAAGATTGGGTTCTCTGCCTCATCCCCTTATCCTTCAGGCAGTGATGCGTGGAGGTTTGACTGCATTGAGGTTGGACAGCATAGGCCCTCCTTCAGTGAGTGCAGCTGTTCCTGGAAGATGTTGCTTCTGCTCGGTTGGATTCTGTTTGTTTATTTTATTTGCTTGACCGCCCTTCAGTAATAATCAGAGCGGTTTACAATAAAAACTTCAATAAAGGAAGGCACAGGGCCAGAAAACGAAGAGGAAGTTACAATGTCTGATAGGACAGAAAGAGGAGAGCTAGCAGAATACTGTAATCACAGGGAAGAGCCTAATGGGGGGAGGAGGAGGGGAGGTCAAAAGCCAGGGAGAAGAGGTGAGTTTTCAATGCCTGTTTGAAGGAGGAGCGGTGGGATTCCAGATGGAGGGTAGTAGGTAAAGAATTCCAGAGAGCAGGACCAATGAACAAAAGGGCTAGGAACGGGTGGATTGAAGGTGGGCCTGGGAAGGAGATGGTAGTGCAAGGCGATTGAGATGGAAGGATCGAGGGGTGTGCCTAGGGGTATGGAAGTGAAGTAAGTTTGCCAGATATTGCGGGGTAGAGGTGTGCAGCGCTTTATGAACAAGTGTGAGTAGTTTAAACTGGATACGAAAAGACACAGGGAGCCAGTGGAGATGGATAAGAAGGTGAGTGACGTGACCATTAGGAGAGGAGCAAGTTACAAGTCTGGCAGCAGTGTTCTGAATTCTTTGTAGGCGAGTTAATTGGAATTTGGTAATGCCGGAAAGGACTGAGTTGTAAAAGTCAAGACGGGAAATGACCAATGATAGCAGCAGAGTTGTAAGGGCAGAGGGAGAGAGAAAGGGACGAATCGCACGAATTTGACTGAGGTAGATGGAGGACTTGGTGATATCGGAAACATGAGCAGAAAAGGAAAGATCAGAGTCAAAGAGCACACCAAGATAACGGAATGTGGGAACCAAAGAAATGGGAGTACCAGAGAAGGAGCCAGAGAAGGGGATTGGTGGCCATGAGGAAACCAAATTGCAGTAGTTTTGGCAAGGTTGAGATGTAGACAGTTTTGGGACATCCAGTTAGTAACGGCAGTGAGACAGGAGTTAAGCGGGGTAAGATCCGGGGACACAGGAGAGGTGTGGTAAAGTAGAAGAATATCATCAGCATAATAAAAGGCCGAAATCCCAAACTGTTGAATTAGCAAGGTGAGAGGAGTCAGGAAGAGATTAAAGAGCAAAGGGGCGAGAAGAGAACCTTGGGGAACCCCAAAGGAAAGGGGAAATGAGTCAGAAGGGGGGACAGATGGGGAGGAAGAGAGTACGGCACCAGAACGAGAGGAGAGAAAGGAGTGGAACCACCAATTAACCGTGCTGCAAAGACCAGCCTCACGCAACTATTGCTTACCTGGCCGTATCATGTATGATCTTGTCTGGCTAGTCGTCAGGGATATTGCAGTGACTACAGTAGTGAAAAGGTGCCTTTGGCTGCAGATTAGGGTGGCGGACATGGCTTTTAAGTCCCATCTGACTATGCTCACTTTTAAGGGGAAGTTCCTCTTTCTGCAAGAACAAGCAGGAAGTCGGTCCTCATATATGAGTGACGTCTGTGCTGATGGATCCCCACAGAAGCATCTCCCCAGCTTTCAAAGAAAGCCTTTGGGAGATGCCACCACACATGCATGGTCCCCTTCCCACCCAAGGGTGCCATCTTGCTGCTCATCCTTTTTTCTGCAGAGCCCAACAGACATCAGTCTTTTTTTCCCCAGAAAAGGTTAATCTTTTGTGCATTAAACTGTCTTGTTATCTCCAGGAACAAGCAGGAATGAGTCCTCACATATGGGTACGTCGGAACCGACTGAGCCTGCGCGGGAAAGCTCCCCAGCTTCCCAGAAGGAAAGCTTTTGGGGCTTCCCACAGCGCATGCGCGCTGCCTTCCCACCTTCCTGACCAACTCTCCTCAGTTTCTCTTTTTCCGCGGAGCCAGCAGGTCGTGTTCCTGTCACCGCTGAAGAAGTTGTTGTTTTAATTTGTTTCTTTGGCCGCGTGTCTGCCTTCCCCGATTCCGAACCGGTACCGCCGGTCTGGTTTTTTTTTTTTTTTTTTAAGAAATAAAATAAAAATCTTATTTTTCCTCACTTGGTGTATTTGTTTGTGAGGCCTACAGGCCTTCACAAATTCTCCCTCATGGAGAAGCCAGCTTCTGGTTTTAAAAAATGCACCAAGTGTTCTGCTACTATTTCAGTCACAGACACCCATGAATGGTGTCTTAAATGTTTGGGTCCTGACCATTCTATTCAGGATTGTCCCTCCTGCTCTCTGATGTCCAAACGTGGCTTACAGAATCGAGCAGCCAAATTCCATATGCTGTTTTCTACAGATAACCCAGCATCAACATCCTCCAGGTCTTCCTCTCCGGATGGATCTCAGGTAACCAAACATACTTCAGGCAAGTCCTCAAAGGGCAAATCTCCCTCTAAACAGCGAGAGGCCCTTGGGTTCGACCATGAGGACCCTGCCCCAGCCAAACAACCCCGGCGGGAAGCTCCGGCTTCCAAAGCTCCTCCTATGGGGTTACAGGTTGACATCGATGGCACGGCCTCGACCAATCACCTGTTAGACTGCTCTGGGGTACCGGCTCAAACCGGTACCGACATCCAGGCAGTTGTGGCGTCTATGGGTACTACTGTACAATCCATGCAGCAGGCCATAATGGCTTTCATTAATGCTGCAACGCCCTCGGTACCGCAACCGTCGGTTCCGACCCCGGTTCCGGTACTGCAACCGATACCGGTACCCAGAGCATCTACTTCCAGTAGAATGCCGGTTCCGGTTCTCGGTTCCGGAGATTTTCTCGATACCGACCCAGTTCCCGGTACGCCCGATGTCGATACCGGTCGGTACGCATATCGGTCTTTGGAAGCAAATAGGCGATACTTCGAGTCTTCTGAGGATGCCGATACCTCAGATGATTCTGATGAAGCATCCCTTATTCTTCCTGAGGAGCCCTCTTCCCCAAAGAGAAGAATGTCTCCTCCAGAGGACTTGTCCTTTCAGGACTTCATTCTTGAAGTAGCCAAAGGACTCTCTATTACAGTATCCTCTGAAAAAGAACCTAGAGCACAAAAATTAGACATTTTAGGATACTCTAAGGTTCCCAAAGAGGCAGTCACCTTACCCATTCATAATATTCTCCAAGAACACATGATGGATTTATGGGAGGCTCCTCTTACTCTATCTCCACATTCTCGTCGGTTGGACACCATGTATCGGGTCCCTCCTCCTGGTTTTCAAAAAACTCAGCTTCCTCACCATTCCATCGTGGTGAAGTCTGCTATGAAAAAGATAGAGTACCAAAAGGCACTCTTCTACTCCTCCAGGAAGAGAATGTAGGAGTTTGGATGCTTTTGACAGGAAAATCTTCCAGGCTAGTATGCTTATTGCCAGAATCAACTCATACAGCCTCTATATGGGCATGTTTCTGAAAGAGCTTGCTCTTAAAGTACAAAATGTTCTCCCCTTTATCCCAGAGGATAGAAAAGAGGAGTTCCTGCTTCTTTTAAAGCATATCCAAGATGTGTCAAAGTTCTCTAATAGAGCTGCCTTTGACTCCTTTGAAGGTGCTAGTAGAGCATCTAGCATACTATAGCTGCTCGTCGAATTGCTTGGCTCCAGGCCTCTGACCTGGAATCCTGGGTACAAGATGGCCTAGGCAATTTGCCTTGTACAGGTGAAAATCTATTTGGCAAGGAGTGGCAAGTTAAAGCCACTTAAATGGATGCAGAAAATGCTGCTCTAGATAGACTTTCTAGGTCTACTTCTAACCCTGCCAAGAAAAAGCCTTTTAAGAAATCTTTCTACAAAAAGACTAGATTTTCTACCAATGCTGGCCAATCATCTTCTCAGGTTCGCTTTGCTCCTAAACGTCAGCAAGCTAAACAGGCCAGAGCAAAACCTGCAGGGGCTGCTACGCTTCAACAGTCCCAACCCCCTCAGGGTTTTTGACTTACTTCTAGAGAACATACCCTTTTTGGCTCTGCAGCAACCAGAGCCTCTCACCATTCCAGGAAGGTTAACTCATTTTGCTCCCAGATGGGAACAAATCACATCAGAACAGTGGACCCTCTCTATCATCAGAGAGGGCTACAAACTGCATTTTTCCAGCCTTCCTCTCTATCCCAGGGTGAGGCATTTCATCTCTCCCCCATCTCTTCTACACCTGTTGGATCAGGAAGTGAATACCCTGCTTGCCCAAGGGGCAATAGAACAGGTTCCTCTCCTTCAACAGGGCTCAGGGTTCTACTCCCCCTATTTTCTCATACCAAAGAAAACAGGGGGGTACAGACCCATCCTAGATCTCAGAGAATTAAACAAATTTCTATGCAAAGAGAAATTCAAAATGATCTCTCTGGGTACTCTCCTTCCATACCTACAGAGTCAGGACTGGCTTTGTTCTCTAGACCTAAAGGATGCGTACACACATATACTCATCCACCCATCCCACAGAAAATTCCTTCGATTTCTGTTCCAGGGAAAACATTTCCAGTACAGAGTACTCCCCTTCGGTCTAGCCTCTGCTCCAAGAGTGTTCACAAAATGCATGTCAGTAGTGGCTGCATTTCTACGCACTCAGGGAATCTTTGTCTTCCCATACCTAGACGACTGGCTCATCCGATCTCCATCTCAGTCTCAGGCTCAAACTTCCCTGGATCACACCATCTGCATTCTGCAGTATCTGGGACTTGTCATCAATCTGCCAAAGTCTCAACTCACCCCTACTCAATCCCTAGAATTCATAGGGGCCTGGCTAGATACCACCACAGCAAGGGCCTATCTTCCCCAGGCACGTTGCCACCGGCTAGTGCACTTAGCCTCTCAGATTCAGTCCAGAAGCCACTTGACTGCCAGAGAGATGTTACAACTGCTAGGCCATATGGCATCCACAGTCCATGTGGTGCCCTATGCTCGCCTGCATATGAGAGCAGCTCAATGGACTCTGTCCACCCAGTGGACCCAAGCATCAGGAGCTCTCTCAGACCAAATAGAAACCTCCAAACGTCTCTTTTGGTCTCTCCAGTGGTGGATATCCACTCAAAATCTGTTGCTGGGGTCCCCCTTCCAGCCGCTTCTTACCCCAAGCAACCCTCACCACAGATGCCTTCCAAACAGGGTGGGGAGCTCATCTTCAAAACCTATCCACTCAAGGCCTTTGGTCTCCACAGTAGTCCGCCCTTCATATCAACCTTCTGGAGCTTCGAGCAATTTTCCTTGCTCTCAAGGTCTTCCATACCCTCCTATACAACATGACAGTTCTTGTTCAGACCGACAATCAAGTAGCCATGTTCTACGTAAACAAACAAGGAGGGACTGGCTCTGTCGCTTTGCAACGAAGCTCTCAGACTGTGGGCCTTCGCCAGAGAGCATCAAATCCATCTCCTGGCAGTATACCTCCCAGGAATTCAAAACTCTTGGGCAGACAGACTCAGCCGAGTTCTGCTTCCACACGAGTGGTCCCTGCACATGGATCAGGTACTCAGAATCTTTCAGAAATGGGGAACCCCGGACATAGACCTCTTTGCAAGTCCGTGGAATGCCAAACTTCCCCGGTTCTGTTCCAGAACTCCGTGTCAAGGGGTTCAGGCCAGGGATGCCTTCCCCCTTCATTGGGGTCAGGGCCTCCTATACGCCTTTCCACTCATTCCTTTGATTCCCAAGACTCTGTTCAAACTACAGAGGGATCACGGATCTATGATCCTTATAGCTCCACGCTGGCCACGCCAAGTGTGGTTCTCTCTACTTCTGCATCTCTCCCAGGGCCCCTCCCTGGACCTGGGAGCTGCTCCAGACCTTCTGTCTCAGGAGGGAAGGGACTTTGTGGCACCCAAACCCCAAGTCCCTCCACCTCAGAGCATGGTTACTGAAGGCCTAGACCTTCAAGACTTAAATGTCTCACAACAAGTGAAGGATATCCTCCATGCTTCCAGAAAACCTTCCACAAGGCGTTCTTATGCCTTTAAATGGAAAAGATTTTCCATTTGGTGTGCTCAAAAGGGTCTTGACCCTTTTGCTCTTCCTGTAAATTCCCTATTGGAATATCTCCTGCATCTCTCCAATGCAGGCCTTAAAACAAATTCAGTAAGGGTCCATTTGAGTGCTATTGCAGCATCCCTCAAACCTCTCAATGGACAACCTATTTCCTCTCATCCTCTTATTGCAAGATTCATGAGAGGCCTAACTTTAACTAAACCTCCCATTAGGCCTCCTCCGGTGCCATGGGACTTAAATTTGGTTCTTGGTCAGCTTATGAAGCCACCTTTTGAACCTTTAGTCTCTACCTCCTTGAAATTTCTTTCCTGGAAGGTTATTTTCCTCATTGCAGTCACTTCAGCTCGCCGCATCAGTGAACTGCAAGCCTTGGTGGGTAATCCACCTTATACAAGGTTCCATCATGATAAGGTAGTCCTCAGGACAAATCCACACTTTATGCCTAAGGTGGTTTCACCTTTTCATCTTAAGAGGTATATCTACCTGTCTTTTTTCCAGCTCCTCACGCATCCAGTGCAGAGCGGAACCTTCATACTCTAGATTGTAAAAGAGCTATTGCCTTTTACCTTCACAGGACTCAGCCACATCGAAAGTCTTCCCAACTTTTTGTTGCTTTCGATCCTTCTCATTTGGGACTTCCAGTCTCAAAAAGAACACTTTCCAATTGGATTGCTCAGTGTATTTCTTTTGCTTACCAGAGTAAAAACATTTCTCTGGAGGGCCATGTCACAGCTCACAATGTGAGAGCCATGGCCACTTCTATGGCTCATCTTCACTCTGTCTCCATCGATCAGATCTGTTGAGCAGCCACCTGGGCCTCGGTTCATACCTTCACAGCCCATTACTGCTTGGATAAGGACTCCCGCCGGGATGCCTTATTTGGTCAGGCTGTCCTCAAACACCTGTTCCATTCTTAAACAACTCCTGCCCACCTTCCCTCAATGGATGCCTGAGATCCATAGGAAGATGAAGAGCCCTTGGAGGGGGATCTCCCAGGCATCTCAGCTAGGGAGTCCCCATATGTGAGGACTCATTCCTGCTTGTTCCTGGAGATAGCAGAGTTACTTACCTGTAACAGGTGATCTCTGGGAACAGCAGGAATAGTCCTCACAACCCACCCACCTCCCCTAGGAGTTGTATCTCTTTCTCTTTCCTTTCCTCTCTCTATTGTCTCAGCTTTAAACTCGAACTGAGGAGAGTTGGGCGGGAAGGCAGCGCGCATGCGCTGTGGGAAGCCCCAAAAGCTTTCCTTCTGGGAAGCTGGGGAGCTTTCCCGTGCAGACTCCGTCGGTTCCGACGTACCCATATGTGAGGACTATTCCTGCTGTTCTCAGAGATCACCTGTTACAGGTAAGTAACTGTGCTTTCTCTATTTAGCATCAGTCCCTTTCCCGTCTCTGAGCCTGGTTGCCCCGGCATTGAGTCTTGGACCTGCTTTTCTTTTCCAGTGTGGTTTCACGCCTTTTTCTATCTGCTGGTCGCATCAAGGGTCTTTGACTTCGCAGGAGTCCTTTATGCCCCAAAGGCCAGTGGGTTCAAAAAGTGTGATTGGTGTGCAAAAACCAAGTCTCTCACCAATACACATGACTGCTGCCTCTGGTGTCTATATGCCAACCATGACCCAGAGGGCCATGCCCTGTGCAAACAGATGTCCGTGAAGGCCAGCCAGCGTCAGCAAAAGCAAGACATCTTCCACAGGTCAGATTCTACACTGGTTTGCCTGGTAGCCTCACATTCTAAGGCCCTGCATGGATCCTTGGAGTCTTGTAAAGCCCCTGCAGGTGCCCAGTCGAGTCCGTGGACACTCTGACAAGGTTCCCCGGAATGGGAACGCAAGAAGAAGAAATCCTTGACAACTTCATCCTGGGACTTGGACACATGGGGCAAGTCATATGCCAGGTCCCACAGTCCACCGAGAGTATTTGAGGAGTCAGAGTGGGAGCAGCCAGCAAAGTTTCCCGAACAGACACCGAGGCCTTCAGTGATGGGTCCCAGACCCCTGAGGCCTGTCCCATCTTGGACTCCCTCTCCTCCCCGTCACCGGACCTGGTAACCCCCGTGTCCATGTCAAAGACTACAACTCCTGACTGGGAAGCCAGGATGATGGTGCTGGAGCACAATGTTACTGCCTGCCTTCACAGCAGGCATCAACACCCAGTCCCACCGGTGCTCGGGCTGAGAGCACAGGGTCCTCTATCTTGAGCCGATCCTCGGTATGGGTCTCGATCCCGGTCCTTGGGAGTGCCATCCTCCCCAGCAAGTGCTTGTGGCTCCTGTCAAGCAACTGCCATAGGTCACCGAGGTCCCAGCCTGGGCCCTGTACCCCAGGTACCATTGATCCTTGAGTTCCTCGATCAATTACTCAAACTGGGAGTCAGAACAAGGCATCCCTGGAGTCACCTAAGCACCATGATCTCCCGATGGACCAGTCTCCCCTGGTGTAATGGCGCCTGTCCCTGCCCGAGGACACATTGTTTCTCATGTTCGTTTGAGACATGATGAAAGCCTTGTACCTCACTACGGAGTCGGAGGTGGACCCTCGCACAGAGGAGCTTGAAATCCTCCAGTATGAAGCTCCACCCAAGGATGTCCCTGCCATCCTCAGGCGGCTGCTCCTCCAAATGTGGGAGACGCTGGGGTTGGTACCAATAGTTTGCTGACGCCTCGATACTATGTACCGGGTCCAACGGTGTCCCATCTTCAAGAAGGCGCAACTCCCACAATCTCTATGGTGGTAGAGTCGACCATGCGCCAGCAGAAGAGCCCAAAGTCTCACTCCTCTGTACCCTGGGCAGGGAGTCCCGTGCCCTTGACGCCTTCTGATGCAAATGCTACCAGGGCTCGATACAAGGTTGCCGAATCCAAGCCTACCAGCTGTATATCAGCATGTATCTTCAAGACCTGGCAAAGGAATGCGCAGGTCTTGGTGGGGATCGCCTCCAGTGATTCCAAACCCTCACAAAGTGCATCAAGGAATACTCGACGTACATGTCCCGGTCCACCTATGATGGCTTTGAGTCAAATGTGAAAGTGGCCGCTGCAGGCATTGGCACTCGATGTCAGGCCTGGCTCCAGGCACCAGACTTCGAGCAGTGGGTCCAAGAGAAACTCCTCGACATCCCTTGCCTCGGGAAAACCTCTTCTACAAACCAATGGAGGAAAATGTGGCAGAGATCGAGACAGAGTTCCTCACAAGGACTCTGCTCTCCAGGAAGATTTCCACCCTTCCTAAGAAGAAACCATCAGGGAAGAGGCTCCCTTTTCAGAGACAGAGCCAGCCTTATAGAGGCTACCCCCAATACCAGGCCCCACAGACCCCACAGCAGAGCCAAAAGGGCAAGGGCAATGGAGCGGGGCAAGGGAGTGGGCCAAGGCCCGCGCAAGCCTAAAGGCTCCAAACCTCAGACCCCGCCTCCTGCCCAGGCTGGGTCGGGGTTTTGACTGCCTGAGCATAGCCATGGGGTGAGTAGCTGCCAACAGGGGGACATCCTGATTCATTTTGTCCCATTGGTGGCCTGCCATCACCACCAACATCTGGGCACTCCAAGTAGTCAGGTAAGGCGACCAGATGCCTTCCCCTTTTTTCCAGGAGAGCCTTCTTGGACTCCCCTGCACCAGGCCCTGCTACTGAAGGAACTCACAGGCCTCCTCATGGACAGAGCTCTGGAACCAGTATCCCACCACCTCAGGGGCAAGGGGTTCTACGTCCAATACTTTGTGATCCCAAAAAGAACAGGGGGTCCTAAGGCCCATTCTGGACTTACAAAACCTGAACAAGTTCCTGATTTGGGAGAAGTTCAAGATACTCTCACTTGGAATATTGCTGCCCTACCTCCAGCAGGGAGATTGGATATGCTCCTTGGACCTAAAGGATACTTACACCCACATCCTCATTCATCCCAGTCACAGGCAGTACTTAAGGTTCGTGGTTGGGGGGCGACCATTACCAGTACAGGGTACTATTCTTCGGTCTGGCCTCCGTGCCAAGAGTCTTCACCAAATGCCTGGCAGTGGTGGCTGCCTACCTTTGTTTCAAAGGAGCCTTTGTCTTCCTATATTTGGACGATTGGCTCAGAAAGGGGGACACAGCCACCGAGATGCAACAGGTGTGGCCCTCACCATCAATGTCCTGCTTCATCTGGGGTTCGTAATAAACCACCCCAAGTCTCACCTCATTCCAATGCAGGACTTGGAGTTTATAGGGACTCAACTGGACACTCTTCAGGCCAGGGCCTTTTTTCCCTTGAATGGAGCAAGTCATCTCTGGGCTCTAGCCATTGAGGTGCAATGCCATCACACAGTGTCGTTGCGGTCCATGCTCCGCCTACTGGGCCACATGGCATCCACAGTCCATGAGGTTCCCAATGCCCACCTTCACATGCAGGCGATACAGTGGTCTCTGCTCCCAGTGGACACAAGCCACAGGCAGGCTCCGGGACAAAGTCTTAGTTGCCAGTCAGCTAGCGGAGTCGCTCGACTGGTGGCAGACCATACAGCACTTGCAGGAGGGCATGCCCTTCCAGCCCCCAAATCCCTAGAGAGTCCTCATCATGGGCGCCAGCCCATTGTGAGGAACTCCGCTCACAGGGCAACTGGTCCCTGGTGGAGAGCCAGCAGCAGGTCATCCTGCTGGAACTCGGGGCCATTTTTCTGGCGATCAAGGCCTTCCACCACCACCTGTGGAACCAGCCGGTGCTAGTCTAAATGGTCAACCGGGTCGCAATGTTCTACCTGAACAAGCAGGAGGGACACAGGGTCTCACCGCCTCTGTCAGGTGGCAGTAACCTACGCATACACGATCATTCAGGGAATGCTCCTCAGAGCAGTATACCTCCCAGGCCAGGGCAATGTCCTAATGGACATACTGAGCAGGGTCTTCCAGCTGCACAAATGGTGACTAGCCCCCAGGGTGGCACAATGGCTCTTCAAACTCTGGGGCACCCCAAGTCTGGACCTCTTTGCTAGCCCGACCAATGCTCAGCTGGCCCACTTCTGCTGTTCCCAGTCGCATCCGTCCCGGGAAGCGGCAGACGTCTTTCTCATCTCGTGGTTGGAGGGTCTTCTGTATGCTTCCCTCCCACGCCACTAATTGTCTAAACCCTCTTGGGACAAGGCTTCATGGTCCTTGCGATCCCGAGGTGGCCCAGGCAGCCTTGGTTTTCCCTGTTGCTCTGCCTCTCGGCTGAGCTCCCAATCCTTCTGGGAAATGCCCCAGGGCTACTGACTCAGGAGAGCTCCCTTCTTCACCTTAACCTCTGGGGTCCCTGACATTGACAGCATGGTTGCTGAATGGGTAGCCTTAGCACCTTTCAACCTCCCAAGGGAGGTGAAGGAAGTCTGCCTGGCCTCTCGTAAGAACTCCACGAGATGGGCCTATGCCTTCAACTGACACAGATTCTCAGTGTGTGTAGAGCAACAGGTTGACCTGTTTTCTTGCCAAGTGCACACAGTGCTGCAGTACTTACTTCAGCTCTCGCAAACCGGACTAAAGTCCAACTCCGTCAGAGTGCACCTCCGCATGCTCTTGGTGCACCATCATTACATAGAGGGCAAACCTCTTTTTGCTCAGCTCCTCATTACTCAATTTATGTGGAGCCTTCTGCTCTCTAAGCCTCCCATCCGCCTGCCCTCAGCGGAATGGGACCTCAACGTGGTTTTGACACAGCTCACCAAGCCACCTTTTGAACCTCTGGCTACCTGCCATTTGCATTACCTTTCCTGGAAGGTCATATTCCTTGTGGCACTCTACTCTGCCTGCAGAATCGGTGAGCTTCATGCCTTGGTGACTGAACCACCCTACACCAGGTTTTACAAGAACAGGGTCATGCTTTTCACCCATCCTAAATTCCTTCTGAAGGTGGTATCTGCGTTCCACCTCAACCAAGAGGTGGTGCTCCTCACCTTCTTTCCACTGTTCCGTGCTGACAAGGCGGCAGCCATTCTCTATACTCTGGATTGTAAGAGGGTTCTGCTGTTCTACCTGTAGCATACCCAGAGCTATTGCAAAGCCTCACAGCTTTTTGTTTCCTATGACCCCAGTCACCTGGGAGAGGCTGTTACCAAGCAGACCCTATCCACTTGGGTATTGGACTGCATCACCTTTGCCCACAATCAGGCTAGGCTCTCGGAGCACCGGGTCACGGCACACACCATCAAGGCTATGGTAACCTTGGTTGCAAGCTTGCACTATGTCCCTGTGGCAGACATCTGCCAGGCTGCCACCTGGAGAGAAAGTCCCAATGGGACAGCACCTTTGGCCAGGCCGCACTCACCCTCTGACCCTTCTTGTTTAGGTTACCAGAATGATGGTTCTCCCTGGATACTAGAAACATAGAAAAATGATGACAGAAAAAGACCACATGGCCTATCTAGTCTGTCCCTTCCATATCAACAACTACAACAACCCCCTTTTTTCCTTTAGAGATCCTCTGTGTTTGTCCCATGCTGTTTTGAATTCAGATACTGTCCTCATCTCTACCACCTCCTCTGGGAGACTATTCCACGGATCCACCAGTCTTTCCATAAAGAAATATTTCCGCATATCACTCCTGAATCTATCCCCTTTCACCCTCATCCCATGTCCCCTTGTAGAACTTGTTTTCAATAGAAAGAGGCTCTTTGCCTGTGCATTTATGCCACGGAGGTATTTAAACATCTCAATCATATCACCTCTATCCTGCCTTTCCTCTAAGGTGTACATATTAAGATCCTTAAGTCTGTCCTCATATGCTTTATAATGAAGACCACTAATTTTAGTAGCCCCACCCTCTGTACTGACTCCATTGTTTAAATCCTTTTGAAGGTGCGGTCTCCAGAATTGCACACTATATTCCAAATGAGGTCACACCAAAGACTTATACAGAGGCACTATCACTTTCTTTTTTCTGCTAGCCATTCCTCTCCGTATGCACCCAAGCATCCTTCTAGCTTTTGCTGTCAACGTTTCTACCTGTTTAGCTACTTTAAGATCATCAGACACAACCACGCCTAGGTCCCGCTCTTCTTTAGTGGACAAAAGTACTTCACCCTCTATACTGTATTGCTCCCTTGGATTGCTGCAGCCCAAATGCATGACCTTACATTTTTTAACATTACATCCCAGCTGCCAAATTCTAGACCATTCTTAAAGCTTAGCTAGATCCCTCCTCATGTTATCTACAACTTTCTGGCTGTCTACTCTTTTGCAGATTTTGGTATCATCCGCAAAGAGGCAAACCTTACCCGACAGCCCTTCTGCTGTATCACTAACAAAGATGTTAAAAAGAATTGGACCAAGGACAGATGCCTGGGGCACACCACTGGTAACTTCCTTCTCCTCAGAGTGAGCTCCATTTACCTGTACTCTGTCACCTCCCACTCAACCAATTTCTAACCCAAGCAGTAACTTTAGGGTCCATCCCTAGGGTGCTCAGTTTGTTTATAAGTCGCCTTTGAGGAACGGTGTCAAAGGCTTTACTGAAATCTAAATACACCACATCTAGGGCTCTCCCTTGGCCAACTCCCTGGTCACCCAGTCAAAGAAATCAATCCGATTTATCTGACAAGACCTGCCTCTGGTGAATCCATGCTGCCTTGGATCCTGTAATCCGCTGGACTCCAGAAACCTCACTATTTTCTCTTTCAGCAACGTTTCCAATAATTTACTCACCACCGAAGTTAAACTAATGGGCCTGTAGTTTTCAACCACATCCTTACTTCTGCTTTTGTGTAAAGGCACCACATGAGCCTCTCTCCAGTCCTTTGGCACCACTCCTGACTCCGAGGCATTGAAAAGGTCAGTCAACGGAGCTGCTAGAACGTCCCCAAGTTCCCTCAGTATTCTAGGATGTATCCCCTCTGGTCCCATCGCTTTCTCTACTTTAAGTTGAGCTAGTTTCTCACGAACAGAGTTTTCTGAAAATTGTTCGATGCCCCTCGTTTCTGTTCCTATTTGTGGGTGTTTTCTGAGGTCTGGTTCCTGGTTCCTTCATCTGTGAACACAGAACAGAAATATTTGTAAAGCAATTCAGATTTAACCTCATCAGCTTCTACATATTCCTCTCCTTCATCCTTGAGTCCGACAATACCACTTTTGCCCTTCCTCTTCTCACTAACATATCTGAAAAATATCTTATCCCCCCATTTTATTGCATTGGCTATTTCCTCCTCTTTTTGAATCTTTGCTTTCTTCACTACTTTGATAGACTCTCCTTAGACTCCCTTGTGGCTGCGCTGTGTTTTCTATAGGTTCTCGATAGCCTGTAGCTAGGGAGTCCCATATGTGAGGACTGACTTCCTGCTTATTCCTGGAGAAATAAGTTACTCACCTGTAGCAGGTGTTCTTCAGGCACAGCAGTAATCTGTTCTCATAACCCTCCCTCCTCCCCTAGGAGCTGCTGTACAATTTTTGCCATCTTCTTTTGTCGGCTCTAGCTATGTCATCTGACTGAGTAAGGTGGCACCCTTGGGCAGGAAGGGGACCATGCATGTGTGGTGCATCTCCCAAAGCTTTTTTTGAAAGCTGGCAAGAAGCTTTTGCACGGGCTTCATAGGTGCTGATGTCACCTGTATGTGAGGACTGATTCCTGCTTTCCCCGGAGAACACCTGTTGCAGGTAAGTAACTACGCTTTGGCAAGAATCTCAAGAAACTCATAAAAGAACTGATGGATTCCAAGCCCCAGTGCCTCCTGGAGGATCTTAGAGGCTTGCACCCTCTTCATCATCTTCCTCATATTTTCCTCTAACATTTCTAGGACCTAGGGTTCGACAGTATCGGTCAGGAAAGGTTGCCCTTGCTTTCTCTGAAACCCAGGCCACGACTTAGCCCTTTAATGGAATGTACAGGTCCAGTGACTCATCCTCAAGGGCCAATCCCTCCCGTTCAGGGCAGTGGTGACTGCCTGTCTTTTTCACCCAGGAATGGGCCTGGGTCACTGTAGATTGATAGCTATGCTGAATGACAAAGAGCCTATGTAATGGAATGCAAGGCACCTTCGTGGTCTCTCCCTGTGGTTCAGATACCAAGAAGGCTCAATTTGGCCACCCCGGAGAGGCTAGTGTTCCTCCAGGCTTTTTCCGTACCCCTGTTCAGTGGGGCTGTGGAAGATACTCCGTATACTTTATCGTACCTGAAAGGGGTAAATGTCTCTCTGAGGGTCCCTTGCTTCTAAATGGAGATGCTCCGTTCTATCATTCTGGCTGTTTGTGGTGGGGAGTGGCTTGCCGCACTGGTTCTGGTGGAGACTCACTTTCACATTCCCATTTGGCAAGACCAGCAAAGGTTCCTATACTTTGCCATGCTGGGAGATTACTTTGTTTTGTGTTTTGCTCTTTTGCCTTGCCTCAGCCCCAAGAACCTTCTCCAAAGTCATGATAGTGACACTGGCGACTCTGTGACACGAGGGTATCTGTGTACATCCTTACCTCAAGAACTGGTTTATTTGCACCAGATCACACTCAGAAGCCGTCAGTGATAGCGCGAATGGTACAGTTTCTGGAAAACCTTGATTGGATGGTGAATTGAAGCATGAGTCACCTGGATCCCTCTCCATCCTTGGAGTATCTTGGGACTCTGCTCGTTACCCGCATCGGCAGACTCTTCTTGACCACTGAGAGCATTTTCAAGTTTCTGGAGCACTTGATGGATTTGCAGCAACATCGAAGTCTGAAGATTGGAGACTATCTTTAGTTCCTGGTCTCTGGTGGCTACCCTGAAACAGGTCCCTTCATTAAGGGCCTATATGAGACGACTTTAATGATTCCTACTGTTGCATTGGTCGCAGGACTTCAAGATCAGTCTTTCTTCCTCTTTTGATAGCGTCTCTAGCCTGATTTAGTGGTTCCATCCTGCAAATTTGAACAGAAGAATGCTTCTGTACAATCCTCAATGACTTATCCTGACATTGGATGCCAGTCTGTTTGGCTGGGGGAGCTCATTGCAAAGATTAGTTGATGCAGAGGTGTTGGTCCAGGCATGAAGTTAAAGAAGTTAAATATCTTGGTGTAACACTTGACAGACACTTCACATTCCAGACCCACATCATAAACTTAACTAAAGCAATTTACAATAAAATTTGACTCTTACGACACTTAAACCCCTACTACAACCCTCGGATTTTAGAATTGTAATGCAAGCCTTAATCACTCCCCCCCCCCCACATAAACTATTGTAATAGTCTCCTCCATGGCCCCCCTAAAGTATCCCTTCACCCACTTATCATGGCACAACATTCTGCTGCACGAATTATTCATAATTCCCCCCGCAATGAACACACACCACCAATCCTGTTTGACCTACATTGGCTACCGGTCCAAAGTCGGATAAAATATAAAATTCTGATGACATTTAAAATCATTAGGAAAATCGCTCCCACTACTCTCTCACCTGGTCAAAGCTGTATCCAATGACCGACAAAGAAGAAAACAAATGAACAATCTCCTCATTATTCCACCAGAATATTGCAACACAAAACAATGCACTAGCAATAGAGCATCTCCAGGAACAAGCAGGAATGTAGTCTTCAAATATGGGTATCGTCGGCACCGATGGAGCCCGTGTGGGAATGTTCCCCAGCGTCCAATAGCAATGCTTTTGGGAGCATCCCTCAGCATATGCGCGCTGCCTTCCTGCCTTTCCAACTGTCCCTCTTCAGTTCTTGGTTTCGGTGGAGCCGACAGGTCACATACCCTGTCAGCGCAGAAAATTTCTTCTTTAAACTTGTTTTTCTTGTGGTCGTGCCTGCCTCCGCTCGACACCTACCGGTACCGCCGGTTCTCTTTTCTTCTTTTCAAACAACAAAAAAAAAAAATATATACTGTATATATATACTTCTGAAGTGTTTCTCTTCAGAAACTTTTTTTCTTTTTGGTGCTAGGTGCAATTTTGGGCATTAGGTCCCATTTTCCTGAAAAATGGAAAAAACAGCTAGTGGTTTTAAAAAATGTACTAAGTGTGGCGGTACCATTTCCGTCACAGACACCCATGACTGGTGTCTCAAATGTTTAGGCCCTGACTATTCTCCATCGGAGTGTTCCTCTTGTATGGGGATGACTAAAAGAGGAAGACAGAACTGGGCTGCAAAGCTCGGTACACTCTTTTCTTCAGATGCCGATGTCCATTGCATCGACGTCTTCTAGAACCTCGACTTCCTCCCATGGATATCAGGTAACTAAACATAAGAGCCGGTCCTCAAAGGGTAGATTGCCTTCCAAGCATCGAGAAGCCTTTGACATTGCCCTTGAGGAAACTATACCGGCAAAACAGCCCCGGTGGGAGGCTTTGGCCTCCAAAGCACTAACGGTGCTCCAGGATGTTCTCGAGGCTTCGACCTCGGCAGAACTACTAGTGCCATGCTCAGGGGTTCCGGCTGCTTCTAGTGGTACTGACACCCAGGCATCGGCAGTCTTGCAGCTCTCCTTACAGCTGCGGTACCGTTGACACTGCTACCGATGGTTCAACGGGCACCAGCACCGATACCGGTACCAGCACCGACGGTACCGGCCCCGGTGGGAATTCTGCCCATGACAGCTTTTTCGGGCATCAACACATCGGTACCAGACCAACTCAGTGCCGACTTCGATCGATACCGATACCGTGCTTTGCATGAACATCGGGATCAGAGATGCTTCGAATCTTCCGATTCCAATGACTCGGATAACTCGGTCGGTACCAGAGTACTTCTTTATTAATTTAACATTTCTTATATACCGTGCTATTCATTATTAGTGCGGTGTACAATAAAACAGAAACCTTATACCATGCACTAGGACTGCATGGTATTTACATTGAACCGGATTTGTCTTCCGGAAGACGACTCTTCTCCTCAACGCAGAATGTCTCCTCCGGAGGACATGTCTTTTCAGGATTTTGTGATGTGGCCCGAGGCCTATCAATCATGGTAGCTCCTGAAAAAGAACCTAGAGCAAAGGAATTGGAAATACTCCAATACCCTAAGTCTCCCAAAGATGCAGCTACCCTGCCCATTAATGAAGTTCTTCATGATTTGATGCTCAGGATGTGGGAAACACCTCTGACCACATCTCCTCATTCTAGGAGACTCGATACCATGTATCGAGTTCCACCATGTCCTGGTTTTCAAAAGACTCAGCTGCCACACCATTCAGTGCCGTGTGTAGGATGAAAAGTGCAAAAAGACATGCATCCAATCCTCCAGGTCGTGAATGCAGGACTCTTGACGCCTTTGGGTGTCAAACATTTCAGGCTTCCATGCTTTCAGCTAGGATCAGCTCATATATTTTTATATATGGGAATGTTCCTCAAGAAGTCACAGGAGACTTGGAGCTTATGAGCCCCCTTCACCCTGATGACAAACGACAAGACTTCCTTACGCTTGTCAAGCATGCTCAAGACGTTTCCAAGTTTGTAAATCATGCAGCCTTTGACTGCTTTGAATGCATCAGCAGAACTTCTGCTATTGCCATTGGTGCACGTTGGATTGCCTGGCTTCAAGCATCAGACTTTGGAGACTTGGGTACAGGACAAATTAGGAAACATTCCTTGCACAGGAGAAGACCTCTTTGGCAAGAATTGGCAGGAAAAGGCTAATGAGATACTGGCAGTCTCACTTTAGACAGATTGTCAAAATCTACAGCCACTCCAGCCAAAAAGAAACCCTATAAAAAACCCTTTTTCAGCAAAAAGGAAATTTTATCCATCGTATACCCAGCAAGGGCAAGCTCAGGGTCAGGTTGCTCAAAAGAGACAACAGCAACAATTCAGACAACAAAAGAAGCCAAAAGGCCTGAGACCTCAACCAGCTCCACAGGCTCAGCCCCCTCAAGGGCTTTGACTTCTTCCTAGAGAGCTTAGCTTTCCTGCCTCTGAAGGGTCCAGAACCCCTAAACATTCCAGGCAGGTTGTGTCATTTTGTCAACAGATGGCACCAAATAACAGCAGAAAATTGGACTCTGTCCATTGTAGGGGAGGGGGGGGTACAAGCTTCATTTTCACAGCATGCCCCCTCCTACAATCGTAAGAAAGTTCAAGTCCAAAACCTCTCCAGGCAATCTTCTGGATCAAGAGGTCTCCTTGCTCAGGAAGCAATAGAGGAACTGCCCATTCCCCAACAGGGTACAGGGTTCTACTCCCCTATTTTCTTATTCCAAAGAAAACAGGAGAACACAGAGCTATTCTAGACTTCAGCGAATTGAACAAATATCTGTTCCGAGAAAAGTTCAAAATGATTTTTCTGGGAGCTCTTCTGCCATACCTTCAAAGTCAGGATTGGCTTTGCTCTCTAGATCTAAAGGATGAATATACGCATATTCTGATCCATCCAGATCACAGGAAATTCTTACAATTCCTTTTCAAGGGAAAACACCTCCAATACAGGGTTCTAATCCAGGACCAAGAGGAAGTCTGTCCTCACATATGGGTGCCAATGGAGCCCCCGAGCAGAGCATTTCCCCAGCTTTCAAAGAAAGTCTTTGGGAATGCATCGCGCCTGCGCGGTCCCCTTCCCACCCAAGGGGGCTTGCTCAGTCTTTTTCCGCTGAGCCCAACGGATGTGAGTTCGTGTCACCCAGGAAAAGTTGATTTTTTTTTTCTGCGATTTTCGCTTTGTCTTATCCGGTTCGATGCCGGTCCCCCTTCCCACCTGGGCTCGGTACACCGTTATCGAGTCCGGAGTTTTGATTTTTGTGTTTTGTCCTTCGTGACTAGCGTTCGCGCTCTTTGTGTTTTCACTGGCAGCCTGGTCTTTTGACCTTGCAGGGGCCCTTTTTCCCCCGATGGCTGCCAGCGGATTTAAAAAGTGTGATCGGTGCAAGAAACTGATGTCTCTCACCGACAAACATGACTGCTGTCTCCGTTGTCTCGGGCCTGATCATGACCCGCTGGCCTGTGACCCGTGCGTCAAGATGTCTTCGAAGGCGCTTCGGAGCCGTCAGCATCAACGTGAGAGAATTTTCTCTGACTCCGTGTCCGGCCGGGCCTCGACATCTCGGGAGTCTGATTCCAAGCACTGTTGGAGTTCCTCTGGGAGGGAGTCTCCCACCCGGGAGCACAGAAGGAAGAAAGAAGCTCGCGAGGGCGGCATCGGTGGAGGCTCCTGGTTCCTCGAGGGCCAGGTCGCTTAGCCCTGACCGCCGCCCCGGGCTCTCGGAGTTGGAGAGGCCGTCCAAGTTACCTCGTGTGGAGCCGGAGTCCCTGAGTCATGTAAGTGCAGTTGTCCTCGTGGACTCTTCTCCGGGGGAGCTGACGGGGGCTGCCAAGTCTCCTGAGCTTGGACTCAGGTTGACGGCCTTGGAGAGCAGCTTGGCTGCCTTCTTGGAACAGCAGCGGGTGCTGATCGCCGGTCTGACCGGTGCATCTGCCCTGACCACCGGGACCTTGACGTCCAAGTCGACCCCGGAGACTGAGCTGAACTTCGAGTCAATGATGTCTCGAGTCAATCCTCGGTCAACGTCCCCCTCGACCTCCCGTGCGGGGCTGAGGTAGTCGACGCCGATACTCCACACGACTGGAGCCGCCCAAGTCCTCGGAGGAGGAGTCAGTGCAGAAGACAGAGGACGAGGAGTCCCCGGACAATTCCGTACCCGAGCCTCGGAGACGGTTCCCCCCCCCCCCCGGAGCAGACCCGGTTCTCGGACTTCGTGAGGGACATGGCCAAAGCCTTGGCCTTCCCTGCGGACGCCGAGGAGCTTGATGCCCTCCAGTATGACTTTCCTCCAAAGGAAGCCTTTACTGTACCGGTTTCTCCGATGCTGGAACGGCTGCTCTTCCGTATTTGAGAGGCACCGGCCTCAACGCTGGTTCTTAGCAAACGGGTCGATTCCATTTATCGAGTCTGTAAGAGCCCTGGGTTCCAAAAGGCGCAGCTACCGCACAACTCCATAGTTGTGGAATCGGCCATGTGTTGCCTGAAGAGTCAGAAGATGCACTCCTTGGTGCCCCCGGGCCGGGAGGCCCGGAACCTAGATGCCCTCGGTAGAAAGTGCTTCCAGGGTTCTATGCTATCTTGCCGTGTCCAGACCTACCAGCTGTACATGGGCATGTACCTACGGGACCTGGAAAGGAGATTGCCGGGTTCAGCTGGCCTCTCCGAGGATCCTTTGCAGAGGTTCAAGGCTGTGTCAACAGGGATTTGAGAGTGCTCGAAGTTTATCTCGAGTAGCCTATGAGGGCTTTGAGGCTTCGGCCCGGGTAGCCACGGCCGGCATCGGTGCATGCCGTCAGGCCTGGCTACAGTCATCAGACGTGGAGTCATGGGTGCAGGACAAGTTGGTCAATGTCCCCTGCTGAGGTGAAAACCGTTTCGGTAAGCCCATGACTGAAAAGGCTGCAGAAATCGAGACTGAGACTCTTACCAGGACAAGGCTGTCCAGGAAGACTCCTCCTACCCCTTCTCAGAAAAAGGGCTCGGGAAAGAAGCCCTTTTTCCCGAGGAAGGGTGCTGCCTACAAAACCTACCCCTCAGTATCAGGTCTCTCCAGCTCCCCAGCAGGGCAGGGGCATGGGCCCCATAGGCAGAAGACCCCCAAGCCGCCAGCTCCGGCTCCTGCACAGCAGGGAGCGGGGTTTTGACTCCCACAGCATAGCCTCTTCTCCACAGCTGGCTCCACTCAGCACAGGAGGTCGGTTGACCCTGTACGCCTACAGGTGGCCAGCCATCACAGGGGATACCTGGGTTCTCAGCATAGTCCAGAAGGGCTGCATGCTCCACTTCCACCAGCTTGCCCCCCTTCTACTTTCCAGGGGAGCCTCCGACTCCCTCTGCACAGAAACCTCCTCCTTCAGGAGTTGGCAAGTCTCTTAAAGGAACAGGCGGTGGAACTGGTGCCTCACCACCTGAAAGGGCAAGGCTTCTACTCCAGGTACTTCCTGGTACCAAAAAGGACAGGAGGCCTCCGGCCTATCCTAGACTTGCGAAACGTAAACAAGTTTCTGGAGAGGGAAAAGTTCAAGATGCTTACCCTTGAGTTACTGCTGCCCTACCACCAGCAGGAAGATTGGCTATGCTCCTTAGACCTAAAGGATGCTTATATCCTCATCCATCCAGACCACAGACAATATCTCAGATTTGTGGTGGGAGGAAACCATTTCCAGTACAGAGTACTTCCCTTTGACCTAACTTCCGCCCCCAGGGTTTTCACCAAATGCCTGGCGGTGGCGGTGGCGGCCTGTCTCAGGAATCGGGGAATTTTTGTCTTCCCATATGTGGATGACTGGCTTATCAGGGGCCAGTCTCTCCAGGAGGCCAGACAAGCCACTCTTCGCACTGTCTTTCTTCTTCAGCATCTGGGCTTTGTCATAAACTACGCAAAGTCCACTTTGCTCCCCTCACAGAACCTAGAGTTTATAGGGGCAAGATTAGACACCCTACAGGCAAGAGCTTACTTGCCCGAGGACAAGGCCCACAGACTGATGGACTTGGCCAACCAGTTCCAAAGCAATTCTCAGGTCTCTGCCAGGCACATTTATTTATTTAAAAGCTTTTCTATACCGCTCTCTTTAAAATCTGTGCGGTTTACATTTAATTTATCCTTGTACAATGAGGGAGGGACCTGCATTGTACTTACTTTGAACGGGAGACATAACTTGGAACTGTAACTGGGGTAACTATATACAGGATGAGCCCCTTGTCCCTACAGTGTTCAATGATATGGCTGGGACTCATAACTATGTACAAAGCTTGTCATATGTTTACAGTTATTTACAGTCTGTCTTTATTCACGTTATCAGTTCATTGGCCTATCAGGTGGTTGGCTTAAAGCTCCCAGTTGTCTCGGACTGAATAGGGTGTGTTGGGATGCTGTCGGGGTGGGCTGGGTTGTGGCAGATGGGGTTGTATCATTGGGCTATGAGTAGTGTCAAAGAAACAGATGGTGCTTTAAGGTCTTTCTGAATTGGGTGAGGTCCGTGATTGCTCTGATGTTGGGGGGGGGGGGGGAGGTTATTCCAGTATGCTGGGGCATAGAACGCGAAGGCTCTGTTCCTTGTTGCCTGAGAGAATTTGTTGATTCCTTGGGGATTACAAGTGTGTTGGTAGCATGGATGGGGTTGAGGATGTCTGAGGGAGGGGGAGGATAACTTGTGGATGGCTTTGAAGGTCAGCAGCATTACTTTATATGTGAGCCAGCAGTCGATCGGTAGCCAGTGTAGGTCCTTCAAGATGGGGGTTATGTGGTCTCTTCTGGAGATCCCAGTGAGGACGCGGACAGCAACGTTCATTGTGAGTTGCAGCGGGTTTAGTGTGCTCTTGGGGAGACCATGTAGAATGGCTTTGGCGTAGTCAAAGTGGGAAGTTACCAGCGCTTGGAAGATTGTTCGTAAGTCATCAGGCTGCAGCATGGGTTGGAGATGTCGAAGTGTTCGGATCTTATGATAGATGGCTCTGACGGTGGTGTTTATGTGCACTTTCATGTCGAGATGCTGGTCTAGCGTGACACCCAGACACCCAGGTAGCATACTGTGGATTTACTTGGGAGCTCTGCGTCTCAAACTTTTATTGTAGGGGGGGGGGGAGAAGTTTTTGTTGTGATGAAAAGAACCTCTGTTTTGTTGAAGTTGATTTGGACGCTCTGTGCGTGGATCCAGTCAGAGATTGAATCGAAGCATTTCACTAATGTTGAGAAGTCAGGTTGGTTGATGGAGAATGGGGCGAGTAGCAGGACATCGTCCGCATAAATCAGGCTGGAGATGTTGAAGGAGCGGATGATTTCACAAATTGGCTGCATATATATGTTGAACAGGAGAGCGGAAAGTGAGGAACCCTGGGGAACCCCTTGTCTTTGTTGAAAAGGCTCTGAGGACTTAGGTCCCATCCTTATGTACTGCTGTCTATCTGCTAGGTAGGACTTGCACCATTTCCAGGCTAGGCCCTGGATTCCCTTCTCATGGAGGCATGTCAGGAGCTGCTCATGATTGACTTTGTCAAATGCAGCGGCGATGTCCAGGAAGAAGGGCATATCCGTTTCTGATATCTATTCCTCTGCTTATGGTATTGATTATCGTGGTGAGCAGCATCTCAACTCCATGCAATTCTCTGAAACCGTGCTGACATGGATCCAGGGGGGCAGTGATATCGATGTGCTACTGAATCTGCCTTTGGACGACCTTCTCAATTATCTTAGCCAGCAGGGGGATACTTGAGATCGGGCGGTATGATTCGGCCTTCTGGGGGTTTAGCTTGTTTTTTAGTAGGGGCCATATGGATGTCTGTCTGAGGGTTGATGGGAAGGTTCCTGTTGAGAAGGATAGGCCCATGATCCTGGCTAGGATTGGGCTGAGTTCTGTGCGCATCGATCTTACCCAGAATGCTGGACAGGGGTCGTTTGGGGCAGTTGTAGTGTTGATGGCTGCTTGATGTCCTGGATGCTTCTCTCGGATGGTGGTGTGAGTGGCGTTCGATGGTGTGGGTTTCGTGGCTGTCTCGACTTTCTTGGACTTTGCCAGTAGGTAGTCCGCGTACTCTTTGAGTTGTAGTAGGTTTGGTTGGGGGGGGGGGGGGCGCTGGTTCTTTCGTTAAGGACTTCACTATGTTGAAGAGATCCCGCGGCTGGTTTAGGGATCATTGCAGGAGTTCAGAGTGGTGCATTTTCATTTTGTCTGAGATTGCTTCCCGGTGTAGTTTTAAGTGGGATGTGTAAGCTGTTTGGTCAGCTGGGGATCGGGAGCGATGCCATTTTCTCTCTAGCTTCCTGAGGAGAAGTAGTGAAGTCCGCAGCTCTGTGGAGAACCAGCAAGCTGATTTCCTCCTCCTTGCTGACCTGTCCAGATCAAGTGGTTTGTTCGAGGAGGGTAGTTGTGCGAAGGAGCTCAGGCTATTATCCCACCTGGCTAGCATTTCATCCAGATTAAGTGCCGGCAGATTAAGATTTGGAAGTACATTCTTGATGAACTCTTCTCCAGGACCAAGCAGGAAGTCAGTCCTCGCATATGGGTGACATCGACGTTGATGGAGCCCTTGCGGAGCATTTCCCCAGCTTTCCATGAAAGCCTTTGGGAATGCAGGCATGCATGCGCAGTTCCCTTCCCGCCTAAAGGTGCCATCTTGCTCAGTCTCTCTTTTTCCGTGAAGCCCACCGGACGTGTGTCCTAGTCATCCCGGAAAATAGTTAGATTTTTTCGCGATTCCTTCGCTATTTTTTTCTCCGGTTCGACGCCGGTTCCCCTCCCGCCGGGTTCGGTACACCGGTATCGAGCCTGATCTTCTTTTTTCGGTTTTTGCCCTTCGTGGCTGGCGTTCGCGCCCTTTTTTCTTTTTCCCTGGAAGGCTGGTCCTTTGACCTCGCGGGGACTCTCTTTTTCCCTGATGGCTTCCAGTGGATTCAAAAAGTGTGATCGGTGCAAGAAGCTAATGTCTCTCACCGACACACACGACTGCTGCCTTCGGTGCCTCAGTCCTGACCACGATCCTAAGATCTGTGGACCATGTGGAAAAATGTCTTCAAAGGCGCTTCGAAGTCGTCAGCACCAAAAGGAAAGGCTTTTTTCTGACTCTGCCTCCGGCCGGGCCCGGACCTCGTCTGAGACCTCGACATCTCGGGAATCGGATCCCGAGCACCGTCGGGGCTCCTCGGACAGGGGGTCCCCCGACCAGGAGCGAAAGAGGAAGAAGCGGCTCGCGAGGGCGGCGTCGGAAGAGGTCCCTGGCTCCTCGAGAGCTAGGTCTCAGACCCCCGACCCAAAGTACTTTGAGTGGAGCCGGAGTCTGCTGGACACAAGTCCCGTAGTCCTCGTGGACTCTCCTCCCAGAGAGCTGACGTCGGGCCTGGCGCCGCCGGGGCCCGAGTCGAGGGCTGCTGAGTCTCCTGAGCTGGGTCTCAGGCTGACAGCCTTGGAGAGCAGATTGTCTGCCTTCATGGAACAGCAGCGGGCACGGATGGCCAGCCTGTCTGGCGCATCTGCCCCGACCACCGGGACATCGACATCGAAGTCGATCCCGGAGACCGAGCCGATACTCGAGACCATGAAGGCTCGAGGTCGACCTCGGTCGCGGTCCCCCTCGACCTCCCGTTCGGGACCGACGGTGTTGACGCCGGTGCCTTCGGCGTCGGGGCAGGTGCTCACAGACCCCGCGAGGTCAGGCCCCGATTCCTCATCGGACGAGTCCGCCTGGGAGATGGAGGACGAGGAGTCCCCCAACACCTTCAGGACTCGGTGCGTCCCATCGGACTCACCGCAGTCTGAACCCCGGAGTAGATCCCCTCCAGAGGATACCCGGTTCTCGGAGTTCGTCTGGGATATGGCCACGGCATTGGCTATCCCTGCGGATCCCGAGGAGGAGCCTCGAGCCTAGGAGCTCGAGGCCCTACAGTATGACTCTCCCCCGAAGGAGGCCTTTACTGTTCCGGTTCCTCCGATGCTGGAACGGCTCCTCTTCCGGATGTGGGAGGCACCGGCCTCGGCGCCGGTTCTAAGCAAGCGGGTCGATTCTATCGACTCCGGAAGAGCCCTGGCTTTCAAAAGGTGCAGCTACCACACCATTCCATGGTGGTGGAATCGACCATGCATCACCTGAAAAGTCAGAAGATGCACGCCACGGTGCCCCCTGGCAGGGAGGCCCGGAACCTCGATGGTTTTGGTAGAAAGTGCTTCCAGGGCTCGATGCTTGCTTGCTGTGTCCAGTCTTACCAGCCTTACATGGGCATGTACCTCCGAGACCTGGCAAAGGAGCTGGCCGGGTTCTCTGCTGGTCTCTCTGGGGAACCCTTGCAGAGGTTCAAGTCCTTGTCCTCGGGGATCCGGGAATGCTCCAAGTTTATGTCCTGCGCTGCCTACGATGGCTTCGAGGCTTCGGCTCATGTTGCGGCAGCCGGCATCACAGCTCGACGCCAGGCATGGCTGCAGTCATCGGACCTCGAGCCATGGGTTCAGGACAAGTTGGTCGATGTCCCTTGCCGAGGTGAGAACCTTTTTGGCAAGCCCATGACCGAGAAGGCTGCACAGCTCGAAACAGAGCACCTCACGAGGACAAGTCTGTCTTGGAAGACTTCTGCCCCTTCTCACAAAAAGAAGGGCTTGGGTAAAAAGCCCTTATCTCCAGGAACAAGCAGGAATGAGTCTTCACATATGGGTACGTCGGTACCGACGGAGTCCACGCGGGAACGCTTCCCAGCGTCCAATCAGAAAGCTTTTGGAAGCATCCCAACACGCCTGCGTGCTGCCTTCCCGCCTTCCCAACTGCCTCTCCTCAGTTTTCGTTTTTCCGCGGAGCCGGCAGGACGTCCTCCTGTCACCGCAGAAAATTCTTTTTATTTTTTATTTTTCTTGTGGTCGCGGCTGCCTTTCCCGACGCCACCGGTACCGCCGGTGTTTCTTTTTTCTTTTCTTGTAAAATTTTCCTTTTTAAGGAATATTTTTTCTTCCTTAGTGTCTCACGCCTTCTAGGCCTCCATTTCCTTCATGGAACCGCCAGCCACTTTCCCCAAGAAATGTACAAACTGTGGCGGTACAACTTTATTTTTAGACACTCACAATTGGTGTCTAACCTGCTTGGGTCCTGACCATTTTCCTTCAGAGCCCTCGGGCAATAGTATTGTGAGAAGAAGTTGTCAACATCGAGTTCCCCTCGACACGCTCAGGGCACCGACCATATCTTCTTTTCCACAGGATCAGGTAACCCAAAAACAGTCTGTTAAGACTAGCCAGTCCTCGAGCGGCAGTTCTCATGCACAGCATAGAGATTCCTCCAGCCTTGTCCTCGAGAATCCACTGGCTTCAAAACCCCGGTGGGAGTCTTCGGCCTCCAAAGCTGTGTGGGGTTTCAGGTTGTTCCTGAGGTTCACCCCTCACAGAACATACCTGAGCCATGCCCGGTGGTGGCATCCGCTTCGAGCGGTACCGATACCCCGGCATTGGCACTGGTGTTGGATGAAACATTCCTCACCAAGGATCGTCGTCTGGCGTCCTCGGTACCTGCGGGGCCGGTGGATATGCTTCAGACTGACTTTCCAGTATCGGTACCGACACTGATACTAGTACCGACGTCGGTACCCTCCAGACGTGCATCAATAGACTCACTTCCTTCGATGCCGAGTCTGGAATCGATCTCCAGTCTGGAGGACTGGGTACCGACTCGCCTTGGTACAGACTCCTGTTGGTACCGAAGGCTCGGTTCCGATACTTCAATCCGCAACTCTCGGTTCCTCCGACACCGTTAGAGTTGCCACCAGCTGGCCTTCATTCACCGATATCCGATACGGTACCGAAGTCGGTACCGATATCCACTTTACCTTTGTTGTCGGTACCTTCCATGCTTTTCTCATCAGGCTCGCTTCCCTCGATGCCGAGTTTGGAATCGATCCCTAGCATGGACGACCTGTTACCGACTGTCGCTGGTCCTGACCTGCAGAACCAGCGACCACCATTTAAGGATCCCATACTGCACCATTCAGGATCTTCTATTCCTATATACTTAGATCCCACGCTAGTTCTTCATCAGATCTAGCCTATCTAAGGGAAATTCCCTCTGGGGATCCTTATTTCCAGACTTTCCTCCTGGATATGGCAAAATCACTTGCCATTCCTATTCCTGGACAAGATCCTACACATGGGAATACAAAATACCTCTCTGTTCCTAACAAAGCAAAGGAGAACATAATGCTTCCTTTGCATCATTCTTTGCAGGATCTCCTTCTACGAATGTGGGCAGCTCCTTTAAAAGTACCCCCACCTTCTAGAGCATCTGATCTTCTATATCAGATGGACTGGGGTTTATATCGGAAGGACTTGGGTTTCTAGTCCCACAGGTGCTCCTTGTGGTCTTGGGCAAGCCACTTAACCCTCCATAGCCCATGTTCCCTGTAAAATAGTTATCTCCAAGTTATAATGCCCTGTTCAATGTAATTTCAGTTTGTTCAATGTGAACTGCACTGATGCAGAATAGCGCGGTATATAAGAGAATGTAAATAAATAAATATCAGGTGCCCCCCTCTCCAGGGTTTCAAAAGACTCAACTTCCTCCTCATTCCATTGTAGTAGAATCAGCAATGAGGCGAGTGAAGAATAATAAAAAGCACTCTTCTTGTCCGTCAGGTCGTGAGTCTAAGACACTAGATGCCTTTGGACGTCAATCCTTCCAGACATCCATGCTTTCAGCAAGAATTCTTTCATATATTTTTATATGGGTCTATCTCTTGAGGAGGTCACAAAGCAATTACATATTTTGACTCCTTTTCTTCAAGAGCCCAGATGTACAGACTATTCCTCACTGGTTAGTCATACTCAAAATATCTCTAGGTTTCTTACTCGTGCTACCCTAGACTCCTTTGAGTCTGTTAGCAGGACTTCTGCTATAGCTATAGGGGCACGACGTAGAGCCTGGCTTCAAGCTTCAGACTTGGACAAGTGAGCACAAGAAAGACTGGGAAATACTCCTTGCACTGGAGAAAATCTCTTCAACAAGGAGTCTTTACTTCAGGTTACTCAGTTTTCCACTGACTTTCCTTTTTCCAGAGGCTGTCCTACGCTGCCTTCTTTCCCAGTAGGTAGGAAATGTCCTACCAAACTTTCTTCCCCTAGGGGGAGAAGGTTTTACCCATCTGCCCATCATTCAGATGTTCCCAAACAGGGGAAACATCGCCCTGGTCTGAAGAATCCACAACCTCAACAGGGTCAACAAACCCAGCAGTCGCAGGGTTTCAAATAGATCATTGTCCCTTTTGGTTGGGGGTTAGGATAGCAGTCTGCTTCTTTTCACTTGAAGTATCTGCACTAATTTTCATCCTAACCTACCTAGATATCTCTTCATGAGACATCTTTCTCTAACTAAGAGTCTTTATGATGATCATGCCCATAATCAATAGATTTTCCTCTTCCTCTTGGAGGAAAGAGGCAGCAACTATCAATAGACAGTTGTTTCCCTGTACTGGCATGTATCATCTCATCTGTCCGAGACCACCTCCATAGTCGGTCTCTTGCAACTCTGTCTTGCCTCCCTCTTACTACAACATTTGCTTGTAAGAGTGGCTCTTTAAACGGGTAAGCCCCTATGGTCCTCTACCTGTTTTACCGGAGGATTCTCGCTTCTGGAGATGTCTCCCCCCCCCCCCCCTTCTTACATTAGAGCAGCTCATCAGACAATAGGGACTCCTGTCTGTTTCTTTTTCCCAGTCTAAAAAAGGAGCAGGGAAAAGAACTTTTCAATACTGCTCTGGTTGTTGCTGCAGATACAGCAATTCCTAGTGGTTAAGCCACTGGTTTTGTTTCTCTACAGAACCAGGGATTATCACAGTCTGGTTGGTTAACTTCTATTCTTCGCCCCTTTGTCCTTGGCAGAATAGCTGGTTACCTGCTGGCTTTTCACAGCCAGTTTTTTTCTTCTAACCAATCTGCAACATGCTCTCTGCATCTCTACAGAGTAGCTTTGCACTATGGGGCCTTGCTAGAGAGCATTAGTATCTTGCCTAGCAGATAACCCCAGATGGTTAGAGGGGGCTCCCCCAGTCATGTTCATGTCTGGCAGATATTCCCTATCCTAACCATCTCATCTTAAATCTCTTTTGAGGCATACGCCTCAGGCCTTTCATTGCGAGAAAGACTTAAGGAGGGCCAAATCCCTAGCTTGGCCCACATCTCCTTGGGTCTTTTTGCCAAAGGTCAATTTCTTCAGTGGCAGCTAGAGGACGCCTAATACCCTTCTTGCCCTCATAGGCGGGTCACTAGGGTATCTTCCTCCAGAGGCGTCCTCTCTCCATTCTCCATACTGCAATTCTGGAGATACCTGGACTTCCTGTCTACAGACTGAAGTTATCCTCTGCCATTTTCACGTAGGCCATCCTGGTTATTCAAGAGCTCAAATTCTGCAAGGAATTCAGACTTCTTGTCAGGGAGACCTCTCCTCTGACTCTACCAGTCATAACCAGGAAAAGAGGATTCTCTATGTATCTATTCAAGCAGGTATCAACCTTCTTGCTATCGGAGAAATCTTTCTCTCTCCCTATATCCCTAGGGGGGGGGGGATGAGGTTTTATGGACATCCCTCCACCCTTATACCTGGAGACATGTCTATATGCCTGCCTATTCATATAGGTATATATATATATATATATATATATATATATATATACTTATCTATATCTATCGGTGTGTCTTCTGCCCATACATATCTCTTATAGTTACATGCCTTTATACCCCCTAGGTGTATATATTTAAATAGATATATATGTATGTGTGTGTGTGTATGTATGCATGTGTATATGTGTGTGTATGTGTATCGTTATAATGAGATATATTTTTAGATAGATCTGTATCCATCTACTTATCTATCTGTCAGGTTCGGATATCCCTACATTCCTATATAAGCCTGACAGATGGGCACTACCTCTATCAATGCTGTGCCAGCATTCTTAGAGGGCTACAGCTATAACCATTTCCTGTGGTAATTAACAAATTTTTTCCTTACCATAACCTTTCAGGTTAGGTACTCCTGAAGCTCTCCCTGTACCTTTTTTCTTTCCTACTTGACCCCATTTAGGAAAGACATTGCGGAGCTTCAGTTACTCTAAAGCTTAGCGCTCCTGAGTCTGTCCTTACTTTCTTATCAGATACAAGGGTCTCCATACCCTTTCTCCCCTACATGGACTGATTCCAACCCCAGTCCAGTTAGGTCAGACTCATTTTTTCTCTTGGTCCAAGGTTTGTACTGTTTTTGGACCAAAACAGCTTAAGCTTTCTTTCATAGTAACTTCTGCGTCTCCGCTGAAGCTCTACTACTTATACTACCCCAGTTTTTTCCCCTGGGGCTATTTCTCACCCTGAAGGGTTCTGACCTCCACTTGCTTTTGTTCTACTTTATTACCGCTACTTCTCAGTGAGGTACCCCTTGAGCACATTCACTGGCTCTTCTAACAGATCCATATTGTAGCTCAGTGGACTTGTGCAATGCCAACAAGGGAGGCCCAGATTACAGTATTATACTACTAAATGCCCTCTGTACAGGGTCTTCCCCTTTTGAAGCCCTGTTCTAGCCAGCTGTTCCACAGCTCCTTTTCTGTATTCAACTCCTACCCTCCATCCCCAGGATACCTGAGGTACTGAGGAATAGCATGGCTCGTTCTAGACTTGCAACATGCTAGGATTCCCTCTGGGCATCTGAGCTTGGGAGTCCCCATATGTGAAGACTCATTCCTGCTTGTTCCTGGAGATAGCACAGTTACTTACCTGTAACAGGTGATCTCTGGGAACAGCAGGAATAAGTCTTCACAAGCCACCCACCTCCTCTAGGAGTTGCTTTTTCTCTATCTCTATCGTTCCCTTCCTTGCTCTCTCTCTTTGTCTCAGCTTTAAAACTTAACCGAGGAGAGGCAGTTGGGAAGGCGGGAAGGCAGTACGCAGGCATGTTGGGATGCTTCCAAAAGCTTTCTGATTGGATGCTGGGAAGCGTTTCCGCGCGGACTCCGTCGGTACCGACGTACCCATATGTGAAGACTTATTCCTGCTGTTCCCAGAGATCACCTGTTACAGGTAAGTAACTGTGCTTTACCCGAGGAAGGGCACTGCCTACAAACAGTACCCACAATACCAGGCCACCCAAGCTGCCCCTCAGGGTCAGCAAGCCAAGGGGCAGGGTAATGGGCCCCGTAGGCAGAGGACTCCCAAGCCTCCATCCCCTGCTCCCACTCAGCAGGGTGGGGGTTTTTGACTCCTTAGGCATAGCCTCTCCTTCCCTGCTCTCCCAACCCTGCACAGGAGGTCGCCTCGCCCTGTTTGCCCACAAGTGGCCACTCATCACAGGAGACAGTTGGGTATTAAGCATAGTCCACCAGGGCTATCTGCTACACTTCCAACAGCTGCCTCCTCCATACTTTCCAGGGGAACCTCCAAGGCCTCCCCTGCACACAGATCTTCTCTTCCAGGAGCTCCAAGGTCTGTTGGTTGACAGGGCAATGGAACCTGTGCCTCCCCACTTACAGGGTCAAGGGTTCTACTCCAGGTATTTCCTGGTACCCAAAAGAACCGGTGGCCTTCGGCCTATTCTAGACCTCAGAAATCTCAACAAATTCCTGGAGAAGGAAAAGTTCAAGATGCTTACTCTTGGAACACTTCTGCCCTACCTCCAGCAGGGAGATTGGCTATGCTCCTTGGATCTAAAGGATGCGTACACTCACATCCTCATTCATCCAGACCACAGAAAGTACCTCAGGTTCATTGTGGGAGGAAACCATTATCAGTACAGAGTACTGCCTTTTGGCCTCGCCTCCTCTCCCAGGGTCTTTACCAAATGCCTGGCAGTGGTGGCGGCCTACCTGAGAAATCAGGGTATCTTTGTCTTCCCCT
Organism: Ichthyophis bannanicus; assembly: GCA_033557465.1. Taxonomy (NCBI): domain Eukaryota; kingdom Metazoa; phylum Chordata; class Amphibia; order Gymnophiona; family Ichthyophiidae; genus Ichthyophis; species Ichthyophis bannanicus. The sequence goes on from CM066031.1 coordinate 1,460,018,865, forward strand.
ATCTGGGCGACTGGCTCATCCAGGGGTCAGACGTGCCAGGAGGCCAGACAAGCCACTCTCTGAACTATAGCTCTTCTTCAAAGCCTGGGGTTTGCAATAAACTTTGCAAAGTCCACTTTGCTCCTCTCCCAGAACTTGGCAAGGGCAAGGTTGGACTCTCTGCTGGCAAAGGAATTCTTGCCAGAAGACAGAGCCCAAAGACTGATAAACTTGGCAAACCAGTTTCTCAGCAGGCCACTGGTCTCTGACAGACTCTGCCTGAGGCTTCTTGGCCACATGGCTTCGACAGTACATGTGACCCCCAATGCCAGGCTTCATATGAGGCCTGCACAAAGGTGCCTTCGGACTCAGTGGTCACAGGCCACAGGCAGCCTCAGCGACAGGATAAGGGTGTCCAGACACCACCTGAACTCCCTCAGCTGGTGGCTGCACCCGCCCAATCTGCTGCAAGGGGTGCCTTTTCAGATTCCTGGGTTCACGGTAGTGTTGACCACAGATGCCTCCCTGCAGGGCTGGGGAGCTCATTGTCTAGGCAAGTGCACCCAGGGCCTGTGGTCTCCCTGGGAAGCCGTACAGCAAATCAATCTACTAAAACTCAGGGCTATTCGACTAGCCCTCAAAACTTTCTCTCCAACCCTGGCTCATCGGTCTGTCCTAGTTCAAACAGACAACCAGGTAGCCATGTTTTATCTGAACAAGCAGGGCGGAACTGGGTCCAGGCTCCTTTGTCAGGAAGCACAGGACCTTTGCTCATTTGCTCTCAGACACAATATGCTCCTCAAGGCTGTGTATCTCTCTGGCCAGGAAAACTACCTGGCCGATAGGTTGAGCAGGATTCTGCAGCCCCACGAGTGGCAGCTCCATCCTTTGGTGGTTCAGAAGATTTTCCTGAAATGGGGACTTCCATCCATAGATCTGTTTGCCAGTCCACTGAACAAACAGCTGCCAAAGTTCTGCTCCAGGCAACCGCATCCTCTGCGGATAGCAGCAGATGCTTTTCTAATTCCATGGTCTCAGGGTTTCCTGTATGCGTTTCCTCCCACGCCCTTGGTGGCCCGAACACTGTTCAAGATTCTTCAGGACAAGGCCTCGGTCCTGCTGGTGGCTCCCAGGTGGCCGAGACAGCCTTGGTTTCCACTTCTGCTTCAGCTGGCAGTGGATCCCCCACTGCCTCTGGGGTTGCAACCCAACCTTCTCTCTCAAGATCAGGTTTCCCTTCTGCTCCCCAATCTCAAAGCTCTCAATTTGATGGCCTGGAGGCTGCAAGGGTAGTTTTAGCTCCCTGGGGCCTACCTCAGAAAGTTGAGGAGGTTGTCCTAGCCTCTAGGAAACAATCCACTAGGAAAACCTATGCTCTCAAATGGAAGAGGTTTTCTGTGTTGTGTCAGCTACGTACAGAGGATTTATTTTATTTATTTACATTCTCTTATATCCGCGCTATTCTGCATCAGTGCGGTTTACATTGAACAAACTGAAATTACATTGAACAGGGCATTATAACTTGGAGATAACTATTTTACAGGGAACATGGGCTATGGAGGGTTAAGTGGCTTGCCCAAGACCACAAGGAGCATCTGTGGGACTAGAAACCCCAGTCCTTCCGGCCCAAGGTTGCTGTCCTCTAGTGGGATTTGAACCCCCGACCTTCCGGCCTGAAGTACCTTGCCCCAACCACTAGGCCACTCCTCCACTCCTTTCTCCTGTGCTGTACCAGTAGTGCTTCAGTACTTACTGAACTTATCAAATAAGGGACTTAAGTCCAATTCTGTTTGGGTCCACCTCTCAGCTCTAGCAGCTCACCACTCACTGGTGGAAGGACATTCTCTTTCGGTTCACCCCTTGGTGTCCCGGTTTCTCAGAGGCTTGCTTTTGCTCAAGCCTCCGATCCGTCGTCCTGCTCCTGAGTGGGAGTTGAATGTGGTCTTGCAGCAACTGACTCGCCCACCTTTTGAGCCGATGGCTACTTGCCCTCTACGCTTCCTGTCCTGGAAGACACTCTTCTTGATAGCTCTAACCTCGGCCAGGCGAGTGAGTGAACTTCAGGCCCTGGTCTGTGACGGGCCTTACACCCACTTCTATAGGAACAGGGTAGTCCTTAGGACTCATCCAAAGTTGTCTCCTCCTTCCACCTTAACCAAGAGGTGGTTCTTCCAACATTCTTCCCTAGGCCTCTTGCAAGCCAGGCTGAAGCAGTTCTGCATACCCTGGACTGTAGGAGGGCCTTATCCTTCTACCTTGACCGTATGCAGGGGCATAGAAGGGCTACTCCGCTCTTCGTATCTTTTGACCATAATAATTTGGGGTTAGCTGTGTCGAAGCGTACCTTGTCCACCTGGGTAGCTGACTGTATCACCTGGGCTTACAGGGCGGCTGACCTTCCTTTGCAGGGTTGGGTCATGGCCCATCTTGTCAGGGCAATGGCTGCCTCAGTGACTCACCTCCGCTGTATACCGTTGGTGGACATCTGCAGGGCTGCAACTTGATCCTCAAGCCAGACTTTTGCGGCCCATTACTGTCTGGAGAGGGAGTCCCGTAGGGACAGTGCTTTTGGCCAGGCAGTACTCCAGAATCTCTTTGAGGTTTAGGCAACTCCTATCCTCCAGCCCTACGTTGGGCTACCGGTGGAGGTTCTGTCAGTGAAAAGCCTTTTGGATGCTGGGACTAGAGGGAGTTCTCTTGTTCAGCCTGGGTTCCTGGTAGCCCAGAGCTAGGGAGTTACCCATATGTGAGGACTGACTTCCTGCTTGGTCCTGGAGAAAGACTAGTTACTCACCTGTAACAGGTGTTCTCCAGGAGCAGCAGGAATCAGTCCTCACAACCCTCCCTCCCTCCCCTGGGAGTTGCAGTTGTACATAGTTTATTTTTACATGTTTGTGTGCTGTTTTTAGCTATGTCATTTGACTGAGGAAGATGACACCTTTAGGCGGGAAGGGAACCGCGCATGCGTGCCTGCATTCTCAAAGGCTTTCATGGAAAGCTGGGGAAATGCTCCGCAAGGGCTCCATCGACGTCGATGTCACCCATATGTGAGGACTGATTCCTGCTGCTCCTGGAGAACACTTGTTACAGGTGAGTAACTACTCTTTCTTTGTCAAAGAGCCTGAATCGACCTGCGTGTGTCAGTGGTGCCTCGCTTGTCCTGCTGGGCGAAGGGTGATCTCGCTGTGTGGGAATCTGGAATGTGATTAGGCTGTGGTCGGACTATGGGACTGGGGTGACGGCTAGGTTGAAGTTGTAGTCTTGGCTTATGTCTGGCCGTGGGATGAAGACCAGGTCCAATGTGTTTCCTTTTTGGTGGGTAGGAGCCTTGACAATCTGTTCATAGCCCAGCTCCGTGCTTCAAGGAAGGTGTCGGCGTGGGTGGTTTGGAGAGCTGGCAGGTTAAAGTCACCCATCACCCAGTTTGGTTTGCGTGTATTTTCTGGGTTGCACGCAAGGTCGATTATGGATGAAAGGTCTCTGGGGGTGGACACTGGGGCCCTGTATATAAGATTGATGGTGCTGTGCTTGTTGGTTACGGTGATTGTGTCCAGGTGCATAGTGGTGTTGGAAGTGAGCAGCTGAAATTGGAGCTCTGTTTTTTCAAGGATGAAGGCCCCTCCTCCTCTCCGGGCAGTTCTGTGGCAGATGTGGATTGAGAAGTTGGGGGTGATAAGTTGGTTGAGGAGGACTGTCTGAGTCGGACAGCCAGGATTCTGTGACAAATAGCATGTCCAGATTAAGGTGTGTTAAGAGGTCGGTGCTGGCTGGCCATTTTTTGCGGACCGACCGTGTGTTTGAGAGCACATTTCAGGTTGTGAGGCTCATGGGACTGCACCACCTTGGGGTTATTTGGGTGTTGGAGTGGTATGTAGAGTAGGTGTGGGTTGATGGGTGCCGGGCGCTTCCGTAGCATCTCTTTCACAGGCTGTGGAGAATGGGAATGTGGTTGTGGTTGGAAGTGAGAACCAGGGTATCATGGATGGTATTGACAAGTATGTAAACACTGGTGAGGGTTAGGAAGGAGATGGCCATGTTAGACTGGTCGGTGCCGAAACCCACCTCTGACAATAGCTCCTTTTTAAACAGTGGCAAATATGGGACAGTAGTGACTACTTTGTGTGGCAGTAACAGAGGCTATATCAACACTCCCTTACAATAGTGTATTAGAAAGAAAAATTGGTTTAGAGCTTAATACCTTACATAGCATAACCAAGATAGGGGATGCTAGACACTTTAAAAATCCACTATTACTTGAAAGCAATTGGTATATGGTAGTCAGTATATCATTTCTGCAGGACAATGGATAAACATTTACTGGCAGTCCTTAGTTACGGCTGGAGCCAGGTTTTTTTCTAATTTGTGGTGGTATGATTACCTTGTAGTAGGCCGGCGTGGTCAAATGTTCTGGCCGGTAACCTGGAGTTAAGTCTGTGGTGTTTAACTGTTCTCCTCTTCGGGTGAGTCCGGCGGGTAGGTGACTACAGGGTCTGCTGAAGGTGGCAGCGTCAGGCGATGACAGGTATTTTAGGAGGTTCGCCAGTGGCATCAGATCGCTAGGACCCCGCCTGAGGGCCCTTTGGCGAGGGCCCACCTGGCGCAAGCACGCCCGATGGTGCTCCTTTTCAAATGTAGCGGCAGATTGCTGATGGCGTCCAGTTCCTGTTGGCTGGGGTAGCTCAATCCCAGGAGGGAGAGCTGCTGCTGCCGCTGGGTGGAGAATGAGGCAGTCTGATTCAAGTGCCCAATGACACGCCTTTTCAAATGTAGCGGCAGCTGCTCCAATTGGGCAGATCGCCGATGGCGGCCGGTTCCTGTTGGCTGGGGTAGCTCAATCCTGGGAGGGAGAGCTGCTGCTGCTGGGTGGAGGATGAGGCACTTCCTGCAGTTCCTGGGCCACATGGCATCCATGGTACATGTGACTCCGAATGCCCGTCTGCACACACGGGCTGCTCAGTGGTGCCTCGGAGCTCAGTGGGCGCAGGCGTTCTCCGAGACACAGTAAAGGTCTCCAAACCACTTTTGGACTCCTTGCAGTGGTGGCTACATCTCCCAAACCTTCTCAGGGGGGGTACCTTTTCAGGCCCCAGCGCACACAAGGGTGCTGATGACCGATGCTTCCTTGAAGGGCTGGGGTGCACATTGCCAGGGCATGTGCACTCAAGGCCTCTGGTCTCCTCGGGAGGCTACACAGCAAATTAATCTTTTGGAGCTGCGAGCAATCCTCTTGGCTCGACAGACTTTTTCTCATGCTCTCTCTCACCAGTCTGTCTTAGTTCAGATAGACAATCAGGTAGCAATGTTCTATGTGAACAAGCAAGGGGGCACAGGGTCCAGGCTCCTATGTCAGGAGGCGCAGGCCCTTTGCTCCTTTGCAGTCAAACAAGGCATGTTTCTCAAAGCAGTTTATCTACCCGGTCAGGAGAATTTCCTAGCAGACAAGCTAAGCAGGATTCTCCAGCCCCACGAATGGCAGTTGAAGCCATTGGTGGTCCAGCAGATCTTTCTGCGATGGGGTCTTCCATCCATCGATCTCTTTGCAAGTCCACTGAACCGTCAGCTGCCCAGGTTTTACTCCAGACAGCCGCATCCCCTGAGAATGGCAGCAGATGCTTTTCTGATCTCTTGGTCTACGGGCCTCCTGTATGCGTTTCCTCCCATGCCCCTGGTGGCCCGAACTCTGTTCAAGATTCTCTGGGACAAGGCCTCGGTGATTCTGGTAGCCCCCAGATGGCCTAGGCATCCATGGTTTCCACTCCTCCTACAGTTAGCGGTGGATACTCCTTTTCCTCTGGGGTTGCAACACGATCTCCTGTCTCAAGATCAGGGTTCCCTCCTGCACCCCAATCTCAGGTCCCTCAATCTGATGGCCTGGCTGCTGAAAGGGTAGTGTTAGCTCCCTTACTTCTACCTAAGGAGGTTGAGGAGGTGGTCTTGGCCTCTAGGAGGCAGTCCACCAGAAAGTCCTATGTCCTCAAGTGGCGTAGGCTCACAATATGGCTAAAAGACAGTGGCTCAGCGCAGTGAAGATCCTTTCTCTTGCCTTGTGCTAGTAGTACTGCAGTATCTACTTCACCTGTCAGACATAGGTCTTAAGTCTAACTCTGTTCGGGTCCACCTCAGTGCTTTATCAGAGCACCACTCACCGGTGGAGGGGCAGTCTGTCGGTTCACCCCTTGGTGTCCCGCTTCCTCAGAGGTCTGCTGCTTCTCAAGCCTCCGGTTAGTCCACCGGCGACTGAGTGGGATTTGAACATGGTCTTGCAGCAACTTACTTGTCCACTGTTTGAGCTGATGGCTACTTGCCATTTGTGCTTCTTTTCTTGGAAAGCGCTCTTCCTGGTAGCTCTTACCTCAGCCAGGCATGTGAGTGAACTGCAAGCTCTGGTTTCTGATAGACCATACACACGGTTCTATAGGAACAGGGTGGTCCTACGGACCCACCCTAAGTTCCTTCCAAAAGTCATCTTCTCTTTCCACCTCAACCAGGAGGTGGTTCTTCCGACCTTCTTTCCCAGGCCGCTTACCAGCCGGGCTGAAACAGTCTTACATACCCTGGACTGTAAGAGGGCGTTGTCTTTTTACATTGTACGCAGGGCATCAAAGGGCTACTCAGCTCTTTGTCTCCTTTGACCCTAATAAACTGGGGTTACCTGTCTCCAAGCGTACGTTGTCCACTTGGGTAGCAGATTGTATCGCCTGGGCGTACAAGGCAGCCGACCTCCCCTTGCCGGGTCGAGTCACGGCTCACTGTGTCAGGGCGAAAGCCGCATCAGTAGCTCATCTCTGCTCGGTTCTGTTGGCAGACATCTGCCGGGCCGCTACTTGGTCTTCAAGCCAGACTTTTGCAGCCCACTACTGCCTCGAGAGAGAGTCCCGAAGGGACAGTACTTTCGGACAGGCAGTACTCTGTAATCTCTTTGAGGTTTAGGCAACTCCTACCCTCTGGCCCTTGTGTTGGGCTACCATACGGGGGCGTTCTCAGAGGATATTCTTATCACAGGTGGTAAGGCTCTTGAGAGGGAGCCATTTTTTCAGCTTTGGGTTCCCGGTAGCCTAGAGCTGGGGAGTCCCATATGTGAGGACTGACTTCCTGCTTGGTCCTGGAGAAAGAGTAGTTACTCACCTCTAACAGGTGTTCTCCAGGAGCAGCAGGAATCGGTCATCATGAGCCTCCCTCCTCCCCTGGAGTTGCAGTCATATACTTTTTGTTGTCACTGTCTTTTAGCTATGTCATCAGACTGAGCAAGATGGCACCCTTGGGCGGGAAGGGGACCACGCAGGCGCGCTGCATTTCCAAAGGCTTTCTTTGAAAGCTGGGGAAATGCTCCGCATGGGGGCTCCGTCGGCGCTGACATCACCCATATGTGAGGACTGATTCTTGCTGCTCCTGGAGAACACCTGTAACAGGTGAGTAACTACTCTTTCCTTTTGGTCTGACTTCAGCACCAAGAGTATTCACGAAATGCATGACAGTAGTAACTGCATTCCTGCAAACCCTAGGGATATTTGTCTTCCCTTACTTGGACAACTGGCTCATTCGAGCTCCCACAATTCCAGAAGCCAGCTCTGCACTGTCTCGCACAATGCGAGTTCTCCCCAAATCCCAACTTGTTCCTTCTCAGACCCTGGAGTTCAAAGGCGCTTGTTTAGAAACCAGACAGCCAAGGGCTTTCCTCCCACAGCCCCGCTGTCTTCGCATAATGCAACTAGCTTCTCAAGCAGCGGGAAAGTCCTCCCTAACTGCTGGAGAACTGCTGCAATTACTGGGACATATGGTAGCCACAATTCATATAGTTCCCTATGCTCGCCTCCAGATGCGAGCAGCCCAGTGGACACTATCCACACAGTGGACACAGGCCACAGGACGTCTGTTGGACAAGATATCAGACTCACGACGACTGATCTTGTCCCTACAATGGTGGCAATCACTGGAGAATCTTTTAGTGTGGTCTCCTTTCCAGCAACCCCCATTCCAGGCCACCCTAACAGATGCATCACAGTTGGGATGGGGAGCACACCTGCACCATCTTTCCACCCAGGCAAGGGACGCCTTCCTCCTTCACTGGGGTCAGGACTTCCTCTATGCCTTCCCACCCATTCCTCTCATCCCCAAAACACTGTTCAAGTTTCAGAGAGACAGAGGTCGTATGATCCTCATAGCGCCACGGTGGCCACGACAAACGTGGTATCCCTTGCTTCTACATTTCTCTCAAGCTGCACCTCTGGAGTTAGGGTGTGCTCCAGACCTTCTCTCCCAAGAGAATGGGATGCTATGGCACCCGAATCCCCAGTCCCTGCATCTCAGGGCCTGGTTGCTGAAAGCCTAGACCTATAGGATCTTAACCTTTCCCAACAGGTAAAGGATGTCCTTCAGGCTTCCAAAAAACCTTCCACAAGATGTTCTTACGCCTTCAAGTGGCAACGTTTTACTATATGGTGTTCTCAAAGGGGCTTAAACCCCCTTGTGATAGCTTTGGAATCGTTACTAGACTACCTACTTCATTTATCTAATTCTGGTCTAAAGACAAATTCAGTAAGAGTCCATCTTAGTGCAATTGCAGCTTCCTATAAGCCTCTAAATGGACAGCCAATTTCCTCTCATCCACTTATAGCAAGATTTATGAGAGGTCTTCTATTAACAAAGCCTCCCATCAGGCTACCAACGGTGGCATGGGATTTATATTTAGTTCTCGGACAGCTCATGAAACTGCCCTTTGAACCTTTAGCCACTACAACCCTAAAGTTTTTGTCCTGGAATGTTATCTTCCTAATTGCAATCACCTCCGCACATCGCATTAGTGAATTGCAAGCTTTAGTGGCTGATCCCCCTTTATACAAGGTTTCACCATAAGGTTGTTCTCAGAACTCATCTACATTTTATGCCAAAGGTGGTTTCGCCTTTTCATTTAAATCAATCGATTTATCTTCCTGTATTCTTTCCGAGGCCTCATGCCTCTAATGCAGAAAGGAACCTTCATACTTTGGACTGTAAAAGAGCTTGGCTTTTTAACTACAAAGAAAACACAGCATCATAGAAAGTCTTCTCAGCTTTTTGTTGCTTTTGATTCTAGTCATTTGGGACTTCCAGTCTCCAAAAGAACTTTATCTAAATGGATTGCACAATGCATATCCTTTACTTATGAGAGTAAGAGTCTTCCTCTTCAAGGCCATGTCACAGCACATAATGTGAGAGCCATGGCAGCCTCTATGGCTAACCTTCACTCTGTCGAGCAGCCACCTGGGCTTCGGTGCACACCTTCACAGCCCACTACTGCCTAGATAAAGCCTCCCGTCGGGATGCAGCCTTTGGCCAGTCTGTTCTTCAGCATCTCTTTCAGACTTAATTCAGCTCCTACCCACCAACCCTGGTAGGATGCCAGAGATCCATGGGAGGAAGCATGACCCACCTCACTATAGGTGGCAGCTTCCTGGGGCCATCTCCCCGGCATCTTCAGCTAGGGAGTCCCCATATATGAAGACTACATTCCTGCTTGTTCCTGGAGATAGCGTAGTTACTTACCTGTAGCAGGTGATCTCTGGGAACAGCAGGAATTTAGTCTTCACAACCCACCCACCTCCCCTAGGAGTTATCTCTCTATTTCTCTGTCTCTTTCCTCTCTCCTTTCACTCAGCTACAAACCTAACTGAAGAGGGACAGTTGGAAAGGCGGGAAGGCAGCGCGCATGTGCTGAGGGATGCTTCCAAAAGCATTCCTATTGGATGCTGGGGAGCGTTCCCTCGCGGGCTCTGTTGGTGCCGACGATACCCATATGTGAAGACTAAATTCCTGCTGTTCCCGGAGATCACCTGTTACAGGTGAGTATCTACACTTTTCGAATACATATCACCAATACTCTGGAACGCATTGCCGCCTATCCTTTGAAATATCACAGACCTAATCTCCTTCCGATCCCACCTTAAAACTCACCTCTTTACTGAACATTTTGGTCACATGTCTCCAGCTGATAATAGCTCAACCCAATAACTCACCCCCCACCCAGTTCTAACTCTACTCCCCCCCACCCCTCAACCCTAATCCAATAAGCAATGATGCACTGTCATTGAAAATGTAAAAATATAAAAAGTTCTCAGTTGAATATGTAAACTTATGTTACAGCACCAGTTTTACTGTTAACCTGTTTTATGTATATGTTCATTTGTAAACTGCTATAATTACCTGACACACAAATAAATAAAATAAATGTGCCATTCCCCTGGCCCTCTGCCATCTCTGCTACCTGGTTGTAGGTCAAGCGGTCCAGATGTTCTTAGACAATATCAAGGCAGTGGCATACAACAACTAGGATGGAAGCAAGTGTATAGAGGTGTCCTAGAGATGGCCTTGTTCCTATGGACAGAGTTGAATCTTCTGGCCCTGTTGGCACAGCACATTGCAGGCACAATGTGGAAGCAGACTTTCTCAATCTTCACAACCTCTATTTGGGGGAGTGGGAGTTAGTGCCATCCCCATTCTGGTGGATCCTGGACTATTGGGGGCAGTCCCTGGAAACATTTAATGGCAACATGTGCCATTGTGAAAGTAGACAGGTTCTTCAGTTGATGCAAGGAACTTTGTGCCCAGCATGCTGATAGTCTGGTTTAGCCTTGGCCTCAACAGCCTCTGCTGTAGGTGTTTCTGCCATAGTCTTTGGCTGGTTGAGTGCTTCATTGGATAGAGCATCACTTAGGACTGGTGATTTTGGTGGTGCAGATTGGCCATGAAGGCCTTGGTTTACGGACCTGATGCAGCTCCTGGGTAGTCTGCTACTGTGCTTTCCTCAGTCCTGGGGTCCATTGTGCCAAGGACCCATCATGATTGAAGATCTTGGCTCCATTCTCACTTATGACTTGGCCCTTGAGAGGCAGCATTTAACACACACGGGCTACTCTACAGGCTATGGTTTCTACTCTCTTGAAGGCAAATGGTGGTTCCTCTGTCTGGCTTATGTGCGAGGGTGGTGCGCCTTTTGAGAACTGGTGTTGAGAGCTCCATTTGGAAGGTGAGGTTGCCATCCTTATCAGCCGCCTCGCAGGATTGATTTGATAAGGACATGTTCATGCCCTTGAGGGTACTGGCTGCAACCTTGTCTTGTTTTTGAGGCCCAGTTGTAGGTGATTCCATTGCCTTGCATCCCGATGTGGTATGCTTCCTTAGTGGGATGTGTCTTATGGACCCCGACCCTTTGTGTTTGAGGTTCCACCATAGGATTTGGGTTCCTTTTTGAATCCTTAAGGATCTCTCACCTTAAGCAATCTTTTCTTAATTGCCATTTGTTCAGCATGTATTTCAGAGATGCATACACACTCGTGCAGAGACCCTTACCTGTCCTCAGAGGCCTTGTTGATCCAGCCAGTTCCCTCCTTGCCTAAGGTAGTTTCAGCCTTTCATGTCGGTTGGCCTTTTCAGTAGAACAGAGTAAGGGAAAGGACTAAGATCTTCATCTTGACATGCACAGGGTGGTACTTAGATATCTGAAGGTCACCAGTTCTTTCTGAAAGTTAGATGGATTGATTCTGTGCCTTGCAGGCCTGCATAAGGGCAAAGTGGCTTCTAATGGCACCATGGCCCATTGGATTAGAGAGGCTGGGTCTTCAGCCTATCTTTTGTGGAATTGTGCTGTCCTGCAGAGTTTATGGGTGCACTCTGTGGGCTCAGGCTTCTTCCTGGGAAGAGTGAAGCTTGGTTGCTTCACTTGACTGTCATATCCTTAACTTATTGCTATCCACTGCAGCTGTCCCTATGGCCTTCAAACATGCTCTGGTCACACCTCTCCTCAAAAAGCCCCTCACTAGACCCTACCTGTCCTTCCAGCCATCAGCCTATCTCTCTCCTCCCCTTTGTTTCAAAACTATTTGAACGAGCAGTCCACTGCCATTGTTTTGACTCTTTCCTCTCAAGCCCTTCTGGATTCACTGTAGTCTGGCTATCGTCCCCTACATTCCAGAGAAATGGCTTTTGCCAAAGTTTCCAGTGACTTGTTCCTCACCAAATTCAGGAGCCTTTAGTTGATCCTCTTCCTTGACCTTTCTGCTGACTTTGACACTGTTGATCACCACCTTCTCCAGGAACAAGCAAGAAGTCAGCCTTTACATATGGTTGACATCGGTGCCGACTGAGCCCGCGTGAAAGCATCTCCCCATGAAAAAATGAGAAACATAATAGACTAATTTGAAGAGTGAGACAGACAAGCTGGGTTGGGGGCGGGAAGGAACCGGTATGCAAACCGGACAAAATGCAATAATTAAAATCAGACGTTTTCTGGGGAAAACTAGACAATGTCTGATGGGCTCTGTGGAATAAGGGAGACTGAGACAAGATGGCACCCTCAGGAGGGAAGTGGACCATGCATGCTTGGTGCATCTCCCAAAGGCTTTCTGGGAAAGCTGGGGAGATGATTCTGTGTGGGCTCTGTTGGCGTTGATTCCTGTTTTCCCCAGAGAACACCTGTTACAGGTGAGTAATTATGCTTTCTCCTCTATATCCTGTCCTCGCTTGGATTTAGGGGCTCTTTTCTGTCATGGTTTTCTTCTTATCTCTTCCATCGCACTTTTAGTGTATGTTCTGGTGGATCCTCCCCTACTACCATCCTGTTTTCAGTTGGTATACCTCCGGCCTCTGTCTTGGGACCTCTCTTTTTCTCTCTGCACGCAGTCCCCTGGTGCACTTATTTCCTTCCATGGCTTTCAGTTCCATCTTTATGCTGATGATTCTCAGATCTACCTCTCTGTGCCTGAAATCTCTCCAGGAATCCAGTCCCAGATCTCTGCTTACTTATCCAACATTGCTACCTAGATGTCTTGTTACTGTCTAAAATTGATCTTGGCCAAAACTGAGCTCGTTCTTTCCCCCAAACCCACCTTCCCCCTTCCATCTCTCTTCTGTGGATGACACTATACTCCTTCCTGTTTCCTCAGCTTGCAATCTTGGGGTCATCTTTGAAGCTTCTCTCTATCTCTGCCCACATCCAACAGGCTGAAACCTGCTGCTTTCTCTATAACATCAGCAAAATTTATCCCTTCCTTTCCACTCATATTACTAAAACCTTTATCCACTCACTAGTCACCTCCTGCCTTGACTATTGTAACCTGCTTCTTGCTGGTCTCCCTCTGAATCATATCTCTCCCCTTCAATCTGTTCAAAACTCAGCTGCACGGCTTATCTTCTCTCAGTCGTTATGCTCATGTAACCTCTCTTCTCAAGTCACTTCTCTGGCTCCCTATTGGTTTCTGCATCTAGTTCAAACATCTCCTTCTGACCTATAAGTGCATTCACTCTGAGGCTCCTCACTATCTTTCCTCTTAGCTCACTCTACGCCCCCTCCCCACTTGGGGACTCCACACCTCTGACAGATCCCTTTTATCTGTGCCCTTCTCTGTCACTGTCAACTCCAGACTTCATTCCATCTTGCTGCTCCATATGCAGGGCTGGCCCATCTAATTGGTGGCAGACCTCTGTGGGCAGCATGGTGCCTGTGGCAGGCCATGTGCTTTGGCCCCCCACCCCCGAAGGAAGTTGTCAGAGGTGAGGTCAGAAGTGGCAGGCCTTGTGTGCTGAAGCACATGGCCTGCCACAGGCACCTGTGGCAAGCCATTCTGTGCTCCGTGGACGGAAGTGGCGGCAACAGTGAGGTGTTATGGTTTGGCAGGGGGGGGGGGTGGCAGTGGCACAGCCAGGACTTCTGCTTAGGGCAGTAGAAACCCTTTGGCCGACCCTGTCTATATGCCTGGAACAAACGACCTGAGTCTGTGCATCAAGCTCCTCCTCTAGCCCTATTCAAATCCAGGCTAAAAGCCCATCTCTCTAAAACTGCTTTTGGATACTAATGTGTCCCACTCTTGTCCACTACTTATGTGTATCTTACACTTTAGTGCCCAGTTTTGCTATTTTTTTTGTCTTGATTAGTTTGTAAGCTCTGATGAGAAGGGACTGGGTCCTTTATATGTACAGCATTGCGTTTGCCCTATAGCACTATACAAATAGTAATACTTGATATTTTTGCAAATCAGTGACTTGGTCAACATTTTCTACCCTTGTTAAGCACTGCTGCTTGGGTATCCAAGCTAGGGCAGACACGGCCTTCATTGCATAGAGTTTGAAGGCAGCTGTCTTCTTCCTGCCCAGTAGAGTAGTAGCACTTGTCTGAACTGGTCTAGCAGGACAATCTGGAAGGTGACATTTTACTTGCCATATAATGTCCTTTCCTGGAGTCCTGCTAGACCAGTCCAGGACCAGCCTTGTGTGCTCTGTTCTCTGCAATCAGCCTTTCAGGCTTTGATCTGACATGACTGGACTGTACATATTTCTGTCTTGTTTCCCTCAATGAGGTTGTGTGTGGTCTGGTTCTTGACCATTTGCTTGAGTATGATTACTGATGCATGTCCCTAGCTGTACTAGTTCTAGTAGTAGGATAATGTCACAAGATGTTTCCGGGTGTTGTCTCCATTTGTCTGGACTGGTCTAGCAGGACTTCAGGAAAAGATGATATCTGATAAGTAAAATGTCACTTTTATTACTATGGACTCTGTAACAGATAGTATTTACTAACACCATTTACCATGTGCGAACTGTTAGGCCATATTTGGGGTCATCTACTATCTGGGATTACACCTTTATCAGTCCTTAGATTTAGCGTAGCTTCTTTTTACGTTCTAGTTATTTAAAAAGACATAGGATGGCCTTTATTCTATTGCTTTGAGAACTTGAAACTAATTATAGTAAAATTGTAATAAGGATGTCTGTTAAGTAAGGGTGGACACATTTAGACTTCAGACAAACCACCGAGCAGTCTGAGTGTCTGTATATGATGCCTTGTTAAAGTCTTTGTGCCTTTGTGCATTTTTTTTGTTTTTTGCATTCTGATTTCTAAAAGAAAATATAATACAATATGCATAAACCTAGGCATTTGTTTCGTTGATTTATTCTACACAATGTACTCTACACATTCAATGTGAGGGAATAGTTAAATATTAAAACAAAATACAAAACAAAACGATTTAATTGCATGTCTTCACACCTCTTGACTCGTCTTTATGGAATTGACTTTTGTAGCAGTAGCAGCCACGAGACATTTAGAATAAATGTATCAGCTTTGCACATTGGGGTGGTGCAGTTCCCCCCCCCCCCCCACTCTTTTTTGGCAGAATAGGTCCATGCTCTTTCAAACTTGCTGGGGAATCATTTGTGGACTGCAAAATTCAAGTCTTCCCATGCATTTTCTGTTGAATTCAGCTCTGGTCTTTGACTGGATCTACTTGAGGACATTCACTTTTTTTTTTATTTGGCTAAGCCACTCCATTGTTGCTTTGCTTTGTTCTTAGGATAGTATTCTGCTGAAAAGATGAATCTTCTGCCAAATCTCAGGTCTCTGGCATACTGGAACTGATTTTCCTCAAGGGCTTGCCTATATTTTGCAACATCCATCACAAGCCTGCCTATCTCTGCTGCTGCAAAGCATCCCTATAACAGCATACTGCTGTCACCATATATTTCCATAGGGATGGCATTAGCAGGGTCATGTTCTTGCTTAACATTAAGACCAAAAAGTTACACTTTAGTCTCTGATCACAAAACCACCTCTAACATGCATGGAATGCCCCCTAAGGTTTTACAGATTCTGTGCAGCACGCTTCCTCCTTGCCATCCTTTCATACAAGCCATATTTGTGGAGTCATTTTGAAATTGTTGTACAGTTAACATTTTCTGCAGTTTCAGCCAGAGAATGCTGTAGTTCTTAAAGTAATCTTAGTACTCACAATGACTTTCCTTAGCAATTTGCATTATCTATGGCTAGTGATTATGGAGGGACTGAATGCGTGAGGTGGTGCCAAATTGTTTCCAGTGCCCTAAGAGATATTTAAATACATTGAAATTTTCTTATACCATTCCCCCAATTTGTACCTCCATGTTTGGCATGTTTAGACCTTTGCTTCAAATTCACTTCATATAACGGAAACTGTTTGATTCCTTCAATCATAGGTATTTAAATTCAATCCGCTACTGTGATTGGATACTTGGGGGCTCTGTTTAACCTTTAGGCCATGTAAGGGCAATTTCTTCATGGACAAGCAGGATAAATGCTACATATGGATGATGTCACTGATGGAGCCTCACATGGGAACCTCTCCCAGCTCCTAGAAGCTTTTGATTTGTTTCCACCACACATGCATGCAAATTCTTGCCTGCTGCCATCATATTTGGCATCCTTAGTCTTGGTTTTTCCATGGAGCGCCACAGCTTTCTTTGAGTTTTACTAGTTTTTGAGAGAGATGCCTGTACTGTGGCCATCATTGCTTCTGAGCAGGAACCATCTTTTACATCTCTATGTACTGTGCTTGTATATACCCTGAAACACTACAAATTAGTAGTATAGGTTTTTTTTATGGTCGTCTTTGGTTTTTTTTTTCTCCTTGTCACTGATAATAGGCCACAATAGGGCCTCAGGCATTCTGGCTGAATTGCTTTCTTTTATTTCAAAAAGGAGTCATTTGATTTTATTGTTTTTCAAAGTGGTATGTTTCAACTTGGCAGCAGGTTTAAAAATAAGTGCACCCAATGTATCAGGATCTATGTCTGTTCCAGACATCCACAAATGGTGCCTTCAGTGCTTTGGGTCAGATCATGAGCCTCCTTGATGTGTTTTGTGTGCGGAGGTGAGGAAAAGCAGCAAAAACACATTTTTGCTGTAGATAAAATCGATGCTGCATCTTTAGCATCAGCAGCATTAGTCTCCGTGGCTTCTAGACTACATTGGATGCTGATGGTACATCAACATTGGGGGCCCTTGAGCTCACTTGGAGCCTAGCATTATTAAGTATTCTTGGTAAATTGATACCTACTGATACTGTCTGAGTAAGAGGAGGATTCATCTTCCTGAAAGACATAGCAAGAGATGTTGAACATCAAGCAGAGGCTTCAGTGCATAGGCTTGAAAATTAATCAGAGCATAATGTCAGGCACATAGAGGTACTGTATCTGAGGAATCTCAATCCTTGAAGCAGTGGGAAAAAGTTTATTACTCTGGGAATCTTTTGTTTATCAAGAATGGATACAAGAATGGCTAAGGAGATGTGAACTGAAACAGAAGGATGAGAGATTGATAGTTGCAGCCCAGGACAGCGGATTATGGACAAGATGGTTTAGAGCGAGCATTGAAAAAACTGGCAAAACACATGTTAATTCTTTTAGCAAGAGCTGGAAACGGTGACTCGTAGCTGGCTGTGAGGTTCTGATGGCAGAAAGAGTTTTTATACAGAAAGGCACAACAAAGTAGCACACCTCACACATTGAAACTCTGTAACTATTACAACTTTGCTGTCCCTGAAAAGCCCTAGGATCATGACCCTGCAGAGAATGGTGAGGTTATGATCACCTGTGACATTCCTATTCCAATGGATAAGAAATTGGATGTGAGGAAACCAGACATAGTAAAGGAGAAAAACATCAGAATGGCATTGGTGAAAGAGGTATCTGTTCCAAGTGATTATTCTGTAAATTGCATGGAAAGGGAGAAGATACTGAAGTGCCAAGAACTGTAGCCAGAGGCTGAGAAAATGTGGCAGAAAGATACAGAAATATTTCCCATTGTATTGGGAGCCACAAGCATGATAAGAGCTTCCAGGCAAGTCTTGACAAACTACCCATACATGTTATGACTCTTACGAACTCCAGAAGGAAGCTCTCTTTGGCACAATACAAGTACAGTGGTGAGCATTAGCAGTAAATTTGAGAAACTGAGATCATACTCCAGATATCTGGGCTTAGGAGTGGGGATTATGACTGTTATGGTATATGCAAAACTAACCCATTTGGAGAAATTGCCCCTGGGAGAAGCTTGATAAATGGCTATCTCAAAGGATCAAGATCAACAAAGATAATGTGAAAAATCTAAAACATCTAAAAACATGCTACGTTAACAGATGACCTTAAATTCATATGCTTCAATAATAAACTAGAAGTAACAGCAGAAGCACATAAATTGTGGAGATATGAAGAAAACAGGAAAAAAAGACAACAATGCAAACTATTTAGAGAGAAGCTAAAGCGGTTGTACAGAGATTTGGGAAAGAGAATTAGTGAGGTGAAAATACCACTAACTAAGACTGACACGGAAACATTCTGGAGAAATTTATACGAAAACCCTGTAGAGCACAACCAAAAAGTGGAGTGGCTACCTATCATAAGAGAGCATTTGGAAAAGTTGAACATTGAAACTATGGATTGGCCTTAGGTGGCAACACAAGAACTGGAAAATAGATTAAAAAGAGTGTCAAACTGGAAATCCCTGGCACAGATGGAGTAACTAAGTTTTAGCTCAAACAGTTAACATCCCTTCACCATGACCTGGCAATGAAAAAATTCAAGCAATCAATCAGTCAGCCAGATTTAACACCATAATGGCTAATAATAGGAAAAACACTTCTTCCAAAGGGAGACTCAGCTAACAGTCCCAAATATTATAGACCAATAACTTGTCTGCCTACAATCTACAAGCTCTTTACTGCAATAGATGCTGACAGAATTTATGACCATATTGATTACAATCTGATCCTCAGTAGCAGAAAGGTAACAAGGAGTATAGGGTACCAAAGACCAGCTTTTGCTAAACAAAAAAGCCATTATGACTTGTGCTAAGAAAAGTAGAAGTCTCAGCATAGCATGGCTTGAGTATAAGAAAGCCTTTGATAGTGTCCCATACTCCTGGATCATAAATTGCCTTGAAATGTATACAATAAATTCTAAAGTAAACGAGTATATCAAATTCACCAGAAAAATGTGGCAAACCACACTCCACCTACAGTATGCAAATAGACAGTTCACCATTCCTAATATCAAGATCCAGTGAGGAATATTTTGGGGAGATTCATTGTCACCACTCTTGTTTTGTATAGCAGTTAAGCCTTTGAGTGTACTACTTAACTCTTTGATATGATTTTAGCCTTTAACTTTAAATTTGGTAGAGACTCAGAGGTGACCTACCTACTGTTTGTAGATGATTTGAAGATCTATTGTTCCAGTGATAAACATTTAGATGAGCAACTCCATCTAGTAAAAAGCTTCTCCTATGATATCAGGATGACTTTTGCTCTAGACCAGTGTGCTAAGGCAACCTTCCTTGGAGGAAAATTTGAGGACAACTGTAACCATCTCTATGATGACTGTAACATAAAGGAACTTGAACATGAAGGTAATATAAATAGCACATGATGTATTATAGCACACAATGTATAGAAAATTGTATAATAGCTCACAATGTATTATAGCGCACAATGTACATAGCCCACCTAATCAAACACAATACTTCTAACACACCTAACACAACATCCCCCTCACTGCATGAAGACACATGTTCACCCCTGATTGTTTGCTGTGCAAACCGCCTTGATTGTAGGAGAAGGCGGTATAGAAATACTGTTAAATAAATAAATCTAGGAGTAGAAGAGCAACAATTCAGCATAAAATATTGAGAGAAAAGGCCAGCAACGAGTAGTGCAGCTGATTCTGACAAGTGCACTAACATCAAAAGAATAAGGTACAAGCCATCAATTAGCTTGCAGTCCTCATAGCTTTGGAATTGTACACTGGCCTCTGAGATATATATATTTTTTTTTTATTGAAATTTTTAAACATACTTACAAAATAAAGTACAGGTAATTAAGATGCCAATGTCATTACATAAACAAACAGAAAAACTAGGAAACCATCCATATATAAAGAAAAAAGATACATCAGCAATCATATTCTTAGCCCACTATAAAGGGGAGAGTTACAAGCAATAATACAAAGGAATATTCAGGAACAAAGTCCCACTACTAAGACAGCACAACCTATTATCCCCACTTCTCCTAACATAAATGTGCACTACTATTTACTATCCAAAAATACCTGCAATTGAGAAGGATCAACAAAGATAAACTTAGACCCCTGAAATGTAATTACACATTTACAGGGATACCATAGGAAAAAAGCCTCTGAGATATCTTGAGAAACTAGATGTATGAACAAGTAAACTCCTCCATGCCTATGAGATGGTTTATAAGAATCAGTGTATGCCGAGATTGTACATACTTAGAGCTGAAGGAAGAATGGGGCTCATAGAAATTGATTATACTTATAGAATGACCATCATAGGCCTACTTAACAGCATCAGCAGATCCTAATGTATGAAAAGTGTTGCAGTATGAAAATAAATGGCCAGAGTCTGTATCCATTATTAAAGTAAGAAGTCATTCTGATGAACAGAATAAATGGATGAGAATCCACCAGTATATATGGGGAAGAAAGCAACAGACTTTGCAAAACAAGAGACAAAACTCTTTAAAGAATTAGATTAGCAAATGAGGAGCAAGAAGTGGCAAATTCATAAGTTCAGTGGGAGATACAAAGCATTACAAACACACATGAGTGGTTAAGGAGAGGCAAAATGAAACCTAAGGATGAGAGACTGATAGTTGCAGTCCAGGACAGTGGATTGTGATGCTGAGGTCATCTTGCATTTGCACGGAACAGGAAGTTGGCTGGGTTTGCTTGATAAAGAGCCAGAGTTATGGCGGGCTTGAAACACAACGGTTTGTGTCGCAACATAACCCAACCATTGTCTGACTGCTACGGAAGTCTCTTGGCTGGCTTGTTAGTGAAGTTTTGGGTTACTGTCTGAAGTTTGGATTGAGTTCGAAACACCTCTTTTGGGGCATCTATGAAGATCCATTGAATTTGGACCACCACTCTCCAGACACGAAGGACAGAGAGTTTGGAGTACTCCATTTTACCTCACTATTCAGCTAAGTGTCATTACTTCCACATATATTCAGTTTGCTGGAGACAGAATTGTTCTGTTAAAAATATTTTTGATGCAGGTTAGCATCTTTATTATGCACGGGCTGGTCCTTTTGGGCTTGTTGTAGCCCTTAGCATATTCAGGTTGTGTGGACCTAAGGTTATACTGACCTTTTTAAAAAATAAGTTGAATAAAAGGAGAGCCTGTTTAATGAGAGTGTTTGTACACCCTCGCAACAGGCGATCCGACAAAAATTTGAGTTTTGGTAACTTCTTCTGT
This sequence comes from Ichthyophis bannanicus, assembly GCA_033557465.1. NCBI lineage: Eukaryota > Metazoa > Chordata > Amphibia > Gymnophiona > Ichthyophiidae > Ichthyophis > Ichthyophis bannanicus. The sequence goes on from CM066031.1 coordinate 1,460,039,899, forward strand.
TACACACAAGTGTTGATGATTCTTATGGGACAGTGAATGATCTTTAGGGTATAGCTATATTTATGTTCATTTCACAGAGGTTTATAGTTTATTGATGACACACATTATTCAAAGCTGTTAAAACCCAACAGGATTGTGAAAAATTGCAAACGGACCTTGATAAATTGGAAGACTGGATGTTCAAATAGCAGATGAAATGTAATGTGAACAAGTGCAAACTTGTGCACCTAGGAAAGAACAACCCAAACTATGGTTACACAATGCAAGGTTCCACATTAAGAACCACCACCCAAGAAAAAGATTTGTGTCATCTTGATAACATGTTGAAAACCTCCGCCCAGTATGCAGTGGCAGCAAGAAGGCAAATAGAATGTTAGGAATCATAAGGAAAGGAATGGCGAATAAAACAAAGGATATTATAATGCCTCTATAATGTTCCATGATGTGACCACACCTTGAATATTGTGTGCAATTTAAACCTAAGGATAAGAGTGATATTAGCAATTAAGGAATGAGGTTCATGATTGTCATGGTATGTGCAAAATAACTCATTTGGAGAAATTGCCTCCCTGATTATCATATGAGAGAGATATTTTAGATGCCAGTTCTTAAGAAAATATTTCATCAACATCTCATATGGTAACATTTAGTTTGGAACAAGGAGAATTCAGAAATTTTAAATTATAGCTCCTTCAGTCTCACCAACCATTTATAATTCTTTCATACTTTTTTTGAGTGCCTTACAATTTTGGGTTGCAAAATCTATTCTCATTTATCCTTTAAATTACTGAACATATAGAGAGTCATGGTTTAATGGGAGAAAGTCAACATGGATTTAGCCAAGGAAAGTCTCCTGTCTCACTAATTTGTTATAGTTTTTTGAAGATGTGAATAAAAACAGATAGATAAAGCTGAGTTGATTGATATAATATACAGTATCTGGATTTTCAGCAAACCTTTGACAAGGCTCCTTGTGGAGAGACTCTTGGGAAAATTAAAGTCATGGGATAGGAGGCAGTGTACTATTGTGTGGATTAGGAAATGGTTAAAAGATAGAAAGTAGGGCTAAATGGCCAGTGTTCTCAATGGAGAAAGGTCAATAGTGGAGTACCTCGGGGATCTGTGCCTTTTCTACTGCTTTATAACATAAAAGACATAAAAATGACAGTAATGAGTGAGATCAAATTTGCAGATGATACAAAATTATTCAAAGTTGTTAATATAGAAGAAGATTGTGAAAAATTGCAAGAGGACCTTAAAAAATTAGGAGACTGGGTGTCCAAATGGCAAATGAAATTTAATCTAGACAAGTGTAAAGTTAAGCACTTAGGGAAGAACAACCCAAACTACAGTTACATGATGCAAAGTTCTTCATTAGGAATTACAGCCCATGAAAAGAATCTTGGCATTATCATGGATAATATGTTTAAACCTTTTGCTCGGTGTGCAGCAGCAGCCAAGAAACCAAATAGAATGATAGGAATCATAAAGAAAGTCTTTGAGACCTTGTAGCTCATGGCAAGGATTGCTCGAAATTTATGGTCTGGGATGCCTATGATGCCTTCAAATCCGCTGGTAGGGTGGTGGCTGTGGATATCACCATGTAGAGGATGGTCTGGTAACCAAACAAAACAAGGAGCACTGCTCTTGCAATTGACCACAGGATACACAATGAGCAAGAGTCGAAGACCGTCAGGATAAATTCAAAGTTCCTTTATTGAAGTTGTCCCCAATGCGTTTCGGCATAAATAGCCTTCCTCAGGGGGTAACAGCTAAAACATCAAACATAAGAGCTTATAACAATAAAAATATGTTAACGATTATGGTAAAGGATATATATAAAGAATGCTTTGTATAGAAAAAGACAGACAACCAGAGAAATAAAATGTCAATAAAACATTATACTTAAATGGATACTCACATTAGATCAATGCTAAATTCCCTATTATATCATAGGCAATGGATGATGTCAAACTACAAAATAAAATAGACAAACTAATACAGTTGACCATAAATGATTGACTGATACTGATGACCTTAGAGGATCATACTGCCAACATTGTTACATACATAGCCATACTGTATAAAATTACTTGTCTAAGAGTTAATAAAGTGAATCTCATCGGGTTTAAGTAAATATCTCTAGACCAAATGTTTAGAATTTAAAAAGGACATAGTGGAACACGGGACCTTATACTGTATGATTACCATAAGACCTCTACAGCAGAGTTAATATATATATATTGATTTCTTTGACTGGGTGACCAGGGAGTTGGACCGAGGGAGAGCTCTAGATGTGGTGCATTTAGATTTCAGTAAAGCCTTTGACACTGTTCCTCACAGGCGACTTATAAACAAACTGAGCACCCTAGGGATGGACCCTAAAGTTACTGCTTGGGTTAGAAATTGGTTGGGTGGGAGGCGACAAAGAGTACAAGTAAATGGAGCTCACTCTGAGGAGAAGGATGTTACCAGTGGTGTGCCCCAGGGATCTGTCCTTGGTCCGATTCTTTTTAACATCTTTGTTAGTGATATAGTGGAAGGGCTGTCGGGTAAGGTTTGCCTCTTTGCAGATGATACCAAAATCTGCAATAGAGTAGACACCCAGGAAGGTGTAGATAACATGAGGAGGGATCTAGCTAAGCTTGAAGAATGGTCTAGAATTTGGCAGCTGGGATTTAATGTTAAAAAATGTAAGGTCATGCATTTGGGCTGCAGCAATCCAAGGGAGCAATACAGTATAGGAGGTGAAGTACTTTTGTCCACTAAAGAAGAGCGGGACCTAGGCGTGGTTGTGTCTGATGGTCTTAAAGTAGCTAAACAGGTAGAAAAGGCGACGGCAAAAGCTAGAAGGATGCTTGGGTGCATACGGAGAGGAATGTCTAGCAGAAAAAAGGAGGTGATAATGCCTCTGTATAAGTCTTTGGTGTGACCTCATTTGGAGTATGGTGTGCAATTCTGGAGACCGCACCTTCAAAAGGATGTGAACAGGATGGAGTCGGTGCAGAGGGTTGCTACTAAAATGATTAATGGGCTTCATTATAAAGCATATGAGGACAGACGTAAGGATCTTAATATGTACACCTTAGAGGAAAGGCGGGATAGAGGTGATATGATTGAGATGTTTAAATACCTCCGTGGCATAAATGTTCAGGGAGAGAGCCTCTTTCAATTGAAAGCAAGTTCTGCTACGAGGGGACATGGGATGAGGGTGAAGGGAGATAGATTCAGGAGTGATATGCGGAAATATTTCTTTAGAGAAAGAGTAGTGGATCCATGGAATAGTCTCCCAGAGGAGGTGGTAAGAGATGAGGACAGTAACTGAATTCAAAAAAGCATGGGACCAACACACAGGATCTCTAAAGGTAAAAAGTGGATTGTTGTAGTTATGGAAGGACAGACTAGATAGGCCATGTGGTTTTTTTCTGTTATCATGTTTCTATGTTTCTATATAAGAAATAAATTGAGCTAACCTGTTTTTGAGGTTCTAATGTAGCATAGCATCAACCATATATTCTCAGGAGGTAGATCATCTTTATATGGTGAAAAACTAAAAAACATATATATTTTAAACCATGTTATAAAAGAAGACATTATCTAAAAATAATATAATGAAGTATGAAATACATTAGTGGTTCCTATAATAAAAGTGGAATAATGGGAATGATAAAAGGAATGATAATAGACACCACCTTTTTAATTTTAGATAAATAAATAACTATCAAGGAACTATGTTTATAGAAGATGTAATCCGTATGCTTCATGATTTGATACTTCTAAAAATTGTAATAATTAAAAGGGAACTTAAATTATGCGAACCTATCTTTTTCTTTTATAAGGCAAGTGATAAAATCCAGCAGAGGACATGGTTTGTACTGTTTTGATATTAGACCACCAACCCAATCTGTATAATATTGCATGACCATATCTGGCCATAAACTAATATAACTTCCTAGTCACAATTTATGTTTAACTGTATGAAAAGAAACTCCAAAGTACTGTTGAAACGATATTTTAACCATAAATAGGAACAAGAAAAGCGCCAAACTTATACTTTTGATACGATATCGTTTTCAATCAAATGTCTACATGAGTTGCTAATATCTACTATTAATATCCATGTATTTGATGGTGTATACTTCTGAAACTATGTAGTAAAGGGAACTGCGAGCTTAAATGCCGCGGATCCACCTCATACTATCATGTTACAGATGAAAAAACCAGCAGATGAATGTCTTCCGTACTACGTGTGTGTGGTCAATATGTGTCTAAACCTATTAACTCTTTCTATTCTGAAGAATATAGAGCTGCGCAAAAACTAATTTTAAAAAACTGATCTTTTAAAAAAATGTGTGCAATTGCGAACATGATAGATTGATACTGGTCTTAATGGACTTTTTACTGAAACTGCGGTGTAACGTTATATGCTATTTAAAATTGCAGCTTGTCTGGGTGCATATATCGTATCTAAAGGCATCTTGGTCATAGCACATCTAAAAAACTGGAAGATGAAATCATAGCAGGACAACAAGTAATTCATCACGTTAGTCTTATTGGGGCAACGAAGATATTGTGCGAGAGTAACCGTTTATCTTATACCATGTAAAGACTACATAGTTAAAATCATGGTGATATTAATAGATAAATTACATCAGACTGTTTGCTATAATTCTATTGATATCACCATGTAGAGCAGGGGTCTCAAACACGCGGCCCGCGGGCCGCATGCGGCCCGCGAGACAACTTTGTGCGGCCCGCGACAGAGAAAAACAAAAAAACCCCAAAACCCGGGCTTCTGCTGTTGCCGCCGTGGCAGCGGCAGAATCAATTGTCAAATTAAAAAAAAAAAGACTTCTGCTGCTCAAGCAGCAATATCACCTGTCCTGCGGCCCCTTCCCCTGTGCCCGGAGATCCGAATCTGCTCTATCAGCGGCGTGCTTTTCAAGCCGCGAAGAGTATTCCCCTCTCGCGCGGCTTGAAACCGCGCGAGAGGGGAATACTCTTCGCGGCTTGAAAAGCACGCCGCTGATAGAGCAGATTCGGATCTCCGGGCACAGGGGAAGGGGCCACAGGACAGGTGATATTGCTGCTTGAGCAGCAGAAGTCTTTTTTTTTTTAAATTTGACAATTGATTCTGCCGCTGCAACGGCAGAAGCCAGGGTTTTGGGGTTTTTTTGTTTTCCTCTGTCGCGGGGGGGGGGGGGGGTATGACGGGTAAAGGGCGATGGGGGGGGCGAGGACTGGAAATGGGCCGATGGGGGTTAGGACTGGAAGTGGGCTATTGGCAGGGGGGGGGTTATGACTGGTAATGGGCTGGGGGGGTTATAACTAGTAATGGGCTATGGTGGGGGCTAGGACTGGAAATGGGCAGATGGGGGTTAGGACTGGAAGTGGGCTATTGGCAGGGGGGGGTTATGACTTGTAATGGGCTATGGTGGGGGCTAGGACTGGAAATGGGCAGATGGGGGTTAGGACTGGAAGTGCGCTATTGGCAGGGGGGGGGTTATGACTGGTAATGGGCTGGGGGGGTTATAACTGGTAATGGGCTATGGTGGAGGCTAGGACTGGAAATGGGCAGATGGGGGTTAGGACTGGAAGTGGGCTATTGGCAGGGGGGGGTTATGACTGGTAATGGGCTATGGTGGGGGCTAGGACTGGAAATGGGCAGATGGGGGTTAGGACTGGAAGTGGGCTATTGGCAGGGGGGGTTATGACTGGTAATGGGCTGGGGGGGTTATAACTGGTAATGGGCTATGGTGGGGGCTAGGACTGAAAATGGGGTAATGGGGGTTAGGACTGGAGGTGGGCTGATTGGGGGGTTAGGACTGGTAATGGCCTATGAGGGGAGGTAAGACTGAAAATGGGGTGATAGGGGATACGACTGCAAGTGGGCTATGGGGGGGACTAGGACTGGTATGGGCTATGGGGGGGGGTAAGACTGAAAATGGGGTGATGGGGGGGTAAGACGGGAAGGGCGCTATGGGGGGGACTAGGACTGGTAATGGGCTATGGGGGGGGGGTAAGACTGAAAATGGGGTGATGGGGTAAGACTGGAAGTGCGCTATGGGGAGGTTAGGACTGGTAATGGGCTATGGGGGGTCTAGGACTGGTAATGGGCTGGGGGGGGGGTTGCTAGGACTGGAAATGGGCTGAGTGGAAGGGGGGCTTGAACTGCAAATGGCTGATGGGGAGGGGGGCTTGGAATGGAAATGGGCTGTGAGGGGAGGGAGCTAGGATTGGAAATGGGCTGATGGGGGGCTAGGATTGGAAATGGGCTGATGGTGAGGCTAGGATAGGACTGGAAATGGACTGATGCAGGGACTAGAAAGGAGCAGATGCTGGGTGGGGCTGGAACTAGAAGGGAGCTGATGTTGGGGGAGGATTAGAATGGGATGGAGCTGGGAAAGTGAAATGGAGAGGGGAAAAATATTTTGTCTGGAAGAGAAGACAAATCTACAATTGGCCAGGTATTGGGAGAGTAAGTGGGGATTGAGGATGGAGGGGTAAAATTTGAGTGGATGAAATAGGAATGAGGAAAGAGCAAAAGGAGAAAGATTAGTATGTTAAAGCAGATGTAGGGAGAGAGAATGGAAAAAAACTAGAAGAGAGAAGAAAGGACAAATGGACAGCAGACGATGGAGATAGCAGAAGACACGAAGAAACCAGAAGTGGCTGGAGCAATTGCAACTGAAAAAAAATGCACAAAAGGTAGAAAAATATCTCTTTATTTTGAATTTATTAACTGGAATATGTCAGCTCTGGGAAATGTGCATCATTAATGTTTGCGCTTTGTTTAGTACAAGAGGAAATTAATTTATAGTTTTATTTCTACAGTGTTGTTGTACATTCCAAGTTTGGCTTTTGGGGTTCCCAGTTTAATTATTGTCTTCCTATTTCTGAATCTTTTAGTCTTTCTTTATCCATACTCATTAAGAGGCATGTTTACTAAAAGTTAGTGTATGGTAACATTATGCAAATATTTATGCAAATGAGGCCCCTTATGCAAATGAGGCCCCACGTCTTATGCGGCCCCCGGGTTACTTTACAAGTCCTCATTTGGCCCTCAAAGCAATTTGAGTTTGAGACCCCTGATGTAGAGGATGGTCTGGTGGCAGTCCTCTGACCTGGAGCAGTGGATCCAGGACAAGATCACTAATGTTCCCTGTCGGGGTGAGAACCCCTTTGGCAAGCCTATGGAGGAGAAGACTGATGAGCTAGAGAAGGAGAGGTGACTCTCACTAGGCTCTCCAGAAAGACTGTGGATCCCATGTGGAAGAAACAAGCCAAGAAGGCTTTCTTTCCATGCCCATGTTGGTACTTTCCATCCCAGTTGCAGGCGCAGCCTAAGTTGCCAGCTCCCTGCTTGCAGCAGAGGGAGAAAACTCCAAAGGCTGAGCTCACCCACAGCCCAGTCTGGGTGCGGGTTTTTGATGGGGTCCTCGGGAGCATAGCCAGTTGATCATTGTCTGCCACAGTCCCGCACAGATGGGGGGGGGGGGCATCTTGTTCACTTTGCCCACCGGTGGCTTCTTATCACCTCGGATGCCTGGATGCTGCAGATCATCCAAAGCTACTATCGGTTGCATTTCACCCAGCTGCTGCCCCCTTACAATCCCACGGAGTACCTCATGGGCCACGCACACTGGAGCCTGCTGTAGACTGAGGTCGTGGCCCTGCTAGTCTACCTCGCCATCGAGCCAGATTCCCCGGCTTAGATAAGGCAGGGCTTCTACTCCAGGTACTTCTTGGTCCCTAAAAAGACCGTCAGGTTCTACCCTGTTCTGGATCTGCAAAACCTCAACCAATGCCTGGTGCGCGAAAAGTTCAAGATGGTCTCGTTGGGGACGCTGCTCCCATTTCTCCTACAAGACAGCTGGCTATGCTCCTTGGATCTGAAGGATGCATATGCGCATATTCCGATCCACCCACACTACAGACAGTACCTTCGGTTCATGCTGGATGGCCATCACTATCGACACTGGATGTTACCCTTCAGGATGGCCACAAGCCCCATGTCTTCACGAAGTGCCTGGCAGTCGTGGCCGCCTTCCTCTGGACCCTGGGAGTCTGTCTTCCCATACCTGGACAACTTGCTCGTAAAGGGCTCCATGCTGGTCAGCATATGGCAGCCCACCGAGCTCACCATTCAGGTGCTGAAAGGGTTCTGCTTCATGATCAACTATCCAAAGTCCCAACTCCAGCCAGTGCAGCAACTGGAGTTCATCGGGCGCTCCTCCATACCACTCCGACGAGAGTGTTTCTGTCAGCAGACCACTTGCAGTATCTCATTGAGGTGGTGGGTGCGTTGCAGCACCAGCACCACACCACATCCCTCAGGCACATGGCGGCCATGGTGTATATCACCCTCAGGCCCACCTCTGCATGCGGCAAGCTCAATGGATCTTGCGAATGCAAAGGCATCAAGCCTCAGGCCGTCTGCAGGACAGGGTTGTGGTCACTGCATCATTCGCACAGTCCTTGGAGCAGTGGCTCATGCCCGGAGCCTGCATGGGACCTCCTTTTCCAGCCAGCAGCACCTTACAGGCTGCTCACATCAGAGATCTCCAAGCTTGGCTGGGATGTGCACCTGGATGGTCTCCCACAGTCTATGGGCCATTGCGAATGCTGTTTGTGCCTTTCGGGCACACCTGGTGAATCAGGTGATCCTGATCCAGAGGGCCATGTTCTGTGTACCTCCTGGTTTGGGAGGCTGTATGCCTCTGGAGGTTTGCCCTGTTCCACGGGATGGACCTCGGCAATGTATTTGCTCGGCGAGTGCAACGGCCTAGCGAATCGCCTTAGCTGGGTATTTCAGCCACACGAGTGAACCCACAAGATGGAGGTGGTAGATTGGATCTTCCGGGAGTGGGGCCACCTCCAAGGTGTACCACTTTGCTACAGCACAGAATGTCCAGGTAGCTTGGTTTTACTTTCAAAGGCCAGCCAGTGATCGCCTGGCCCCAGTTGCCTTGCTTCTTCACCGAGGAGAATGCCTTCTCTATGCCAACCCCCCCCCCCCCCCCCGATATTGCTCATCGTGATGATGCTTCTGAAGCTCCAGGCCAAGGGGGATCCATGATTCTCATTGCTCCCTACTGGCCTTGATAACTCTGGTTCCTGCTACTGCTGCAGATCTCACAGAGGGAGCCTCTCTGCCTGGGCTTCAACCCAGACCTCATCTCACAGGAGAGCGGCTCCTTGTTGCATCCCAGCATCCACTTCCTGTCACTCACAGCATGGATGCTGAGTTGGTAGCCCTTGGGGAGCTCGCTGTCCCTGAGGGCATTACTGATATTTTTCTGGCATCCTGTAAGGAGTCGACACATAAGGCCTATGTGTTTAAGTGGCAGCGGTTTAACTGATGTGCTGGTCAAGTGCTGGACCCCTTTGTCTCCTGAACCAGCTGTTGGAGTACCTCTTGCACCTCTCCAATTTTGGACTCAAGTCCAACTCTGTGTGTGTTCACCTCAGCGCGATAGTACAAGCATTGTGGAACCTGTGTCTTTTGGGGAAACTGCTAGGTACGTATAACCTAGATTGGCCACTGTTGGAAACAGGATACTGGGCTTGATGGACCTTGGTCTGACCCAGTATGGCATATCTTATGTTCTTATGTTCCATTGTGGCTGCAAGGGGAAACCTGTGTCAACTCAACCTCTGGTAGGCCGATTCATGTGGTGCTTGCTTGGGATCTGGATGTGGTCCTTGGCCTACTCCTTTGGAGCCACTGGACGCATGTCCTCTGAAGTTCTTGACCTGGAAGGTCCTCTTCCTGGTGGTCTTCAAGTCGACCTGACATGTTAGTGAGCTCCGGGTTCTGGTCACACACCTTCCGTACACCAGGTTTTGCCAGAACTGAGTGGTGCTCTGCATGCACCCCCATTTTCTGCTAAAGGTGGTCTCTACTTTTCACCTTAACCAGTCCATTGTCCTTTCAATGATCTTTCCTTGGTCTCACGCTGATCGTGGTGAGGCAGCGTTGCACACGCTGAATTGCAAGTATGCATTGGTCTTCTACCTGGAGTGCACAAAGGTACACCAACAATCCTCCCAGCTATTTGTCGTCTTCAACCCTAATAGGCTAGGTGTCGCTGTTTTGAAACATATGCTATCCCTCTGGCTCACGGACTGCATGGCCCATGCATATTTCCTGGCTGGGCTGAGCCTTGAGGGTCATATCATGGCTTACAATGTCCGTGATTGCTACATCGGTAGCCAACCTCCATTCTGTTTCTGCAGAGGAAATCTGCAGGGCTGCGACATGGTCTTCGCTCCATACCTTCGCAGCCCATTACTGTCTGAAGGGGGATTCCTGATGGGACAGCAATCTTGGCCAGGCCATGCTGTAGCATCTCTTTGGGTCTTGAGGATCAACTCCTGCTGACTGTCCCTTCTGTCTGTCCAGGCTACCTGCTGAAATTCCATTGGTCGATGTCGACTGTGGATACTGAATCAGATGGATCTCATGGTGGGACAGTCTCTCTCTCTGGTCTTCCTGGTTTCTCCAGTTCTCGATACCCGGTTTGGCTATTCTTTCTCCTCTGTTTCCGGTAGCCTGTAGCTTTGGAGTCCCATACATGAGGACTTATTTCCTGCTTGTTTATGGAGAAAGTGTAGTCACTCTCCTATAGCAGGTGTTCTCCTTGAACAGCAGGAAGAAATCCTCACAACCCTCCCACCTCCCTGTGGAATTGCTTTTTAGCTCCTGCTATATTGTTATCCTGGAGAATATGGTGCCACAGCAGACAGGGTAGGTAGGCGGACATGAATGGTGTACCTCCCAAAAGCTTCCTTTGAAAGCTGGGCAGCATTCCATGCAGGGCTCTGTCAATAATGTCACCCATATGTGAAGACTTATTCCTGCTGTTCATGGAGAACACCTGCTACAAGTAAGTAACTATGCTTTTTTGTTCCATAGAGCGACCACATCTTGCATATTGTGTGCAATTTTGGTCACCATATCATAAAAAGGATATAGTGGAATTAGAAATAATACACAGAAGAGCAACCAAAATGATAAACGGGATGGAAGGATACCCCTAAGAGGGAAAGCTTAAAAAGTTAGGACTCTTCAACTTAGATAAAAGATGGCTGAGGAGAGATGATGGTCTATAAAATAATGAATGGAATGGAACAGGTAAACATAGATCGATTGTTTACTCCTTCAAAAAGTAAAAAGACTAGGGGACATGCAATGAAGCTACAATAGCACATTTAAGACTAATCAAAAAACACATTTTTCACTCAATGCTTAATCAAACTCTGTAATTAGTTACCAGAGGATGTAGTAAAAGTAAGTGTAGCTAGGTTTAAAAGAGATTTGTACTAGACAAAAACTGTTAATTCGGTCCCTTATCAGAGCACTTCAAACATCAACTAAAAGTAGAAAAATGCCCCAATTCTTAACTGTGAAAATACGATGTTTATAGGTGAACAGGTCTCAGACTAAAGCGGGGGGGGGGGGGGGGGGGAAATATGTCAGGTTTTATCACTCCTAATCTCTGTATCCCCCTTTTTTTGCATCAAGGACCCTTAAAATTTCACCATCAACCTTAATCCAAAAATTCCTAGAACAGTCCAATCTTCAAAAGTATAACAAAAGTGTACTTATTTTAATGGAAAACGAAGAGCCCCATCCAATCTTCAAATTTTTAGCAAACCATGCTTATCTTGATGAGGAACGGGAACTCCAACCCCAACGCCAGTCTTCAGCGCTCGTGCGTTTCACCGACCTTTCGGTTTCTTCAGGGGGTATCTGAAGCACTTTTCAACATATGATAACGGCTTGAGATTCTCAGACTCATTGGTTTAACTAAAACGAATGAAAATGAATCTTATATCATCGCAATTTCTCATGAGTTTAAAAACTATACCTAAATGCATATCTATACCGTTCAAGCAGGGGACTAACATTCCGAACCATACCGCTTATTTATTTTTTAAGTTTATTTATTACTGGTAAATGGTTAGTTTTGGAATTTCATTCCGTATTACAAATAGTCACTCAGTGCTCATATAGAAGTATAATTATACATGATTGCATTATTGAATGACTGTATTCAATTGAGCTGTCAAAAACAAACCATATGACCACTGAGTGACTATATTTGTAATACGGAATGAAATTCCAAAACTAACCATTTACCAGTAATAAATAAATTTAAAAAATAAATAAGCGGTATGGTTCGGAATGTGTTAGTTTATAACACTCCCCTTTTTTTTAGACTGTAAAGTGATTGCAGTACGCTGCAATGGTTAATGCTCAAGTTTAAAGTCCATCACAATATTCAGTTTTCTTCTCGCTGGTTCGCTTCTGTTATTAAAAGCATATATTTGTGAGTTTATATACAAAAAAACAATGTTAAGTGTAATGTTGCTACATCACAGATAATGTTTTTAGTCATGATAACCCCCTTTCTACAGATTGTTAATGGTTTACATTATATTGTATGCAATGGTACAGGTTCATTTTTAAGTCCATTGCTATATTTATGTTCCACGGTGTTTACTCCTGCCTTTCATACTCATTTTTCTCATCTCTTTTTTAGCTCACAAGACTATTATATATGGGCTAACAAATAAAAGCGGTACAGATACATAATATTAATCTTATGGTTAATGTCACACCCTTACATGATCATTTTCTGTCATTGTCTTTTTTTATGATTTTATTTGATACTATATGACTGATTTTGATTGTGTTTGACTATTTAAACATTTGTTCGTGTAAATTTCATATTTTAAGTTTTCTTAATTGTTTTATGAGTTTAAAATTATTTTTTATGGTTTTTACATTTGTTTTAACTGTATTTTGTGTATTTATGATTTTAGCATGCCAGATTAAACCCTGATGAAGGTTCAATCAAAACACGGTCTGTTGGGTCTCTTTGGCAGTTTATCCCCTGTGATATGGTATAATAAAAAGCTCTGTCTTTCCTTTTAAGCCACATTTTAGACAGGGTTCTTTCTCTTTACGTGGAGTTTTTCTTTTTGTGGTGAACCTGAAAAAACAATGGAGACACTACTGAAGGAAAGGATAGTGAACGTTCTACAATCTAATGGATTGCAAGATTCAAGACAGCATGATTTTACCAAAGGTAGATCTTGCCAGACAAATCTGATATTCTTTAACTGGATGACGAGAGAACTGGATCAGGGGCATGCGCTGGACATGGTTTACTTGAATTTCAGCAAAGTGTTTGGAGACTCATGAACAAACTGAACAGCCTGAAGTTAGGACCTACAGTAAATGGTGAATTGGATTGGAAATTGGTTAATGGATAGATAAGAGAGTGGTGGTAAATGGAATTCACTTCGGAAGAAAGAAAGGTGAGCAGTGAAATGCCTCAAGGATTGGTCTTGGGGCCAATTCTGTTCAGTATGTTTTGTGAACTTCATTGCTGAAGGGTTGTAAGGACATTGTTGCCTTTTTGTGTATGATACTAAGATTTGTAACAGTGTGGGCATTATGGAGGAAATTGAGAGCATAAGAAACATTATCTACAAAGATTAGAAGAATGGTCTAATGTTTGGCCATTTAACATTTAATGCGAAGAAGTGCATTTAATGCAAAGAAATTCAAAGAAGCAGCCTGTGATAGGGGGCAAGAAGTTGATGTGCACAGACCATAGAAAGATCTTGTAGTTAGGGTCTGAGGATGTCAAAGTGGTGAAACAATGTGAAAAGGTGGTGGCTAAAACAGAGGGATGTTAGACTGCATAAAGAGGGGCATAATTGGTCCAGAGGAGGAGGTGGTAATGCCCTTTTACAGGAATTTGGTGAGCAGTGGCATTCCCAGCCCCTTCGCACCTGTGCATCATGGTGCCGTGCACCACAGTGCACCCCCTCACCCCCAAACAAGGGCCACGGAGGCAGCTTGGCAAACATGATTAAGCTGGCTTGCCACGGTGCCTTGCACTCCAGGGGCAGGTCACTTTTTTCTCTCAGCTGAAGAGTGACCAGCCCCTGAAGTGGAGGCACTGTGGCAAGCCAGCTTACTCGAAGTTTGCCACACTTCCAATATGAGCCTGGTGGCGGTGCACTTCCCCTCCTGGCTGACATCTAGGGTAGACTGCACCTACTGCCTCACCCTTGGAACGTCACTGTTGGTGAGTCCTCACTTGGAGTACTGTGTTCAGTTTTGGAGGTTGCATCTTGCTATAGAAAAAAAAAAAAAAGATGACGAAGCAATTCAGAGGAAAGTGACCATAATGATATGGAGTATGTGCCAGAAGCCATATGAAAAGACACTTGTATACCTGAGTAAGGAAGAAAGGGGGAAGGTGGGTTTTGGGGTGGGGGAGGGATAAAAAGCTCTGTCTTGGCCATATTTAGTTTCAGATGGCAATGAGGCATCCAAGCAGCAATGGCAGACAAGCATGCTGAGATGCAAGCCTGGATTCCTGGAGAGATTTCATGTGCAGAGAGGTAAATTAGTGAATCATCTGTGTAAAGATGGTACTGAAAACCAGGGCAGCCAGGGAGTGAGTGTAGAGAGAGAGAAAAGAAGAGGTCCCAAGACAGAGCCCTGAGCTACACTGACAGAAAGTGGGGAAGCAGTGGAGAAAGATTTGCCAGAGCATACGCTAAAAGTGCAATGAATTGGGATCCAAGATGGCCACATAGCTGTATCGCTGGGTGCGCTTACTGAGGAAGATGTAGGGATGTTACCCATGATTCAAATAGTATTCAAAGGTGATGCCACAGAAGAACTGAAAGAAATATTGATACACCAGGAAGATGTATTCCAACTATTTGATAGCTGAAGAGTAGCAAATCACCTGGACTGGATGGTATACATCCAAGGGTGTTGAAACAACTGAAATATGAGATTGCAGACCTACAATTAGTAATCTGTGAACTATCATTAAAATAACACAGGTACACTACCAAAAAACTGCCTCCAGTTTTGCAACTGATTCCTATAGATTTTGGGGTGCTGAATCCAGGAAAAATAGCCAAAATGTTCCATCACGTCACGTTTTCTTGCAAAATTAGATTTCTTACCCATATAAGGAATGTTCACATAATTTCTTTTTAGCCGACTGCAGTTTATTTTCTTGGCCCAAAATAGAGGTTGTAATGGTTAACTAACTAGAAACACTCCCTCATGATATTTTAGAGTGTTTTGTATTCATTTTATACATTAACAGGACAATTGGGAGGCGGGGGGCTAAATCCAGTACTCGCGCTGGCGCATGTTCTTTCCTGTTCGTCTCGCCTCGTTCGCTCGCTCAAACACGGTGGTTGCGACATGAACGTTCCTGTCAAATTTCAGTTTCTTGCAAGTTCATTATTACCTTTTGTTTGCTCAGTCGTAATCCAGCTTTATTCCGAAGTGGTTCACTACAGTTGTAGTTTGCAGTGCTGTGTATTTGTGATGGCTCACAGAGCCAGAGGTTGCGTCAACTCTCCGGACAGTTTTTGTTTTATTTGTGGGGAATATACCGTGAAAAAGCGGCAGAGGAACATTTCTGCATTTATTAAAAAAGTATATTTCGCCTATTTCGGTTTGAAGTTAGGCGATCAAGACAAACCGTGGGCTCCTCACAAAGTGTGCAAGACATGTGAGGAAGATCTACGCTTATGGATGAAAGGTAAAAAACAAGCATTTCGTTTCGGAATACCTATGATGTGGCGTGAACAAAGAGACCACAGCAGTGACTGCTATTTTTGATCTTGCATTGTGAAGGGATACAACTTAAAAAATAAGAACGTAATAAGTTACCCCAACCTTCCCTCAGCAATTAGGCCTATGCCTCATAGCAACGAAGTACCTGTGCCTGAACCACCAAAATCTTTGGATCATATTTGTGTGGACGGTTCTGATCATGATGAAACTCATCAGATGGCTTTTCCCGATGAGTCCAGTACTTCCGAGTTTGAAACTGAACCAGATCCAAAACCTGAACTTTTCTCTCAAGCTGAATTGAATGATTTAGTCCGGGATTTAGGACTCCCAAAAGATGCTGCCCAACTGTTAGGTTCTCGGCTTAAACAGAAAAATCTATTGTCACCAGGAACAACTTTTTATTGGTACCGCAACCGCGAGACACAATTTTTGAAGTATTTCAGCAAAGAGGAAGATTTGGTATTTTGCAACGATATATACGGAGTGATGGAAAAGTTTAAACTCAAGTATGATCCTGCTGAATGGCGGCTGTTCATTGATTCGTCAAAAGACAGCATAAAAGGTGTTCTTCTTCATAATGGCAACACATTCGCTTCAGTTCCTATTGCTCACTCTGTTATTCTCCAAGAAAAATATGAGAATTTGGCCCTGATTCTTCAGAAGATTCGTTATGATGAGCATAAGTGGATGATTTGTGGAGACTTTAAAATTCTATCCATGCTATTAGGGCAGCAATCCGGTTTCACCAAATATCCCTGCTTCCTTTGCTTGTGGGATAGCCAGGCCCGCGACCTACACTGGGGGAAAAAAGACTGGCCAATTCGGGAGTATTTGAGACCCGGTGAGAAAAATGTTCTTCATGAGAGCTTGGTACCTCGTGATAAAATTCTATTACCACCTCTCCACATTAAGTTGGGTCTCATTAAGCAATTCATCAAGTCCCTTCCAAAAGATGGTGAGTGCTTTCGGTACCTTTGCTCAAAGTTCCCCGACTTTCTGAAGCAAAGCTAAAGGAAGGAGTGTTTGTTGGCCCTGATATAAGGAAACTCATTTCAGATGGAGCATTCGCTGAAACGATGTCTGAGAAGGAAAAAGAAGCCTGGGATTCCTTCAAGGATGTTGTTATCAAATTCTTGGGGAACAGGCGGGATGAGAACTATAAGGATATTGTTGCCAGGATGCTCAATGCCTTCAAAGAACAAGGCTGTAACATGAGCCTGAAAGTCCATTTCTTGCACTCCCATGTGAACTACTTTCCTGAAAACTTGGGGGCGTACAGTGAAGAACAAGGTGAAGATGTCCTGGTGAAACCTAAGGACGCAGAGAGAAGGTACCAAGGAAGATGGAACACCACTATGATGGCTGATTTCTGCTGGTTGCTGCTGCGGGAAACCCCAGATGAAAAATACGCCAAGCAGCGCACCAAGAGAAGCATTCGGGGGAAGAAGAAACGGGCCCACCAGGAGATTGATTGACCCAAGAATGATTTTAAAATCTAAACTGTGTTGACAAATATCGTGTTTTTACTAAACTTTGAAATAAAAATTTGCTACCATCACAGTGTGTTTTGTTGACATTACTCTATTCTTATGTGCTGCCTTGTTACAATTTTCTTTATTCTTATTTGAATAAGTACTAAACAATTAGTATAAGGAATTCATCCAAGAAACTTTTATCTCGATCGCACTCAATCAGAAACGTTCACCTCAAACTGCTAACCCAATGTAGCAAAAAATCTGTACGTGATGGAGCAAATTGGTTACCAGATTTGGATTCAGCGCACCAAAAAACGTAAATATCAATCGAAACATTAGAGGCAGTTTAAAAAAAATTTTTTTTAATGTACCTGTGTAATCTGCAATACGTGAAGATTGGAGAATGGCCAATGTAACGCCAATTTTTACAAAAGGATTCCAGAAATGATCCCAGAACCTACAGACCGGCGAGCCTGATGTCAGTACCGGGAAAAGTGGTAGAAACCATAATAAAGAACAAAATTACTGAACATCCCTCTGGAACGCTCTACTCCTATCAATCTGCTCAACTAAAGACCTCCAGCAGTTCAAAAAGGTCCTCAAAACACACCTCTTCACCGCACTTTATGGAGCACAAAACACAACCCAATCCTACTTAAACTCACAGACAAACCACTCACTCACTCACACAGTGCAGACCGACTACCACCTAACCACCCCCGAGGTGAACACAACCCAGCTAACTAAACTAAGCCACACTTGCCTTCAACCAGTCTGTATATAGTGTAAATGTGTTAAGACCTAAAACCGTTCAAATGTTATAATGTAAAATTATAACATAAGTTCAGATGTTATAATGTAAAGTTACAAAACTGTTTCATGTAACATGTTAAGTTATCTGTAAACTGGCGATGGCAGTGGGGTTGTACTATCGACTGCATGGCTAGAATGAACAAATGAATGATGAAATGCTCAAATAAATCAGGGAAGCTAACAAAAGTTACAAAACAGTAATAATAATGGGTGATTTTAATTACCCTGGTATTTACTGGGTCAGTGCCACGGCAGGACATGCTAAGGAGATAGTTTCTAGATGGAATAAATGACTGCTTCTTGGAGCAGCTGGTTCATGAACCGGCCAGAGGGGAAGCCATTTTAGACTTAGTCCTTAGTGGAACACCAGATCTGGTGCAAGAGATAAGGGTGTTGGGGTCACTTGGCAATAGTGATCATAGCATGATCACGTTTGATTTGATTAATGGAGGAGGGATGGTAAGGAAATCCACAGTACTACCTTTTAACTTTCAAAAGGGACACTATGATAAAATGAGAAAAATAGTTAAGAAAAAACTAAAAGGAGCAATTGCAAAGGTTAAAGACTTACATCAAGCTTGGGTGTTTAAAAATACTATCTTGGAAGCCCAGACCAGCTGTATTCCACGCTTTAAGAAAAGTGGAAGGAAGTCCAAAAAACTGCCAGCATGGTTTAAAGGTGAGGTCAGAGAAGCTATTGTTGCCAAAAAAACATCTTTCAGGAAATGGAAAAAAGAGCCAAATGACGAAAACGGGAAACTGCACAAGCACTGACAAGTTAAATGCAAGGCATTGATAAAAAAGGCAAAGAGAGAATTTGAGAAGAAACTTGCTGTGGAAGCAAAAACACATAGACTTTTTCAAGTACATTCGTAGCAAAAAACCTGTGAGTCAGTTGGACCATTAGATCATAGAGGGGTAAAAGTGGCAGTAAGAGGGGACAAGGCTATAGCGAAGAGACTGAATGAATTCTTTGTTTCGGTCTTTACTGAGGAAGAAGTAGGGATGTTACCCATGACTGAATATATATATATATTCCATTGCCGATGATTTACTATTGATAGCCAGTTATTTCATTGTATTATTGAGTTGCAATTTAATAGTTAAATGTTTACGTTTATAATTTTGTTCTATGTAAAAACCCTTGTTCTCTATTTACTATTCTTTGTATTTACTGTTCTTTTTACTAAAATGTTCTATGTAAAATAGTTCAAAACCTGTTCTATGTAAAATAGTTTCTAAACCCGTTCTATGTAAAATAATAGCATGCTATTATTAAATTTTGTTTACTTGTAAACCGCCACTGATCGCTGGAAGTGGCGGTATAGAAGAGATGTATAAATAAATAAATAAATAAATAAATAAGTGGTATTTAAAGGTGATCCTGCTGAAGAAATGAAAAAAATATCGATGCACTGGGAAGATGTATTACAACTATTGGATAAACAGAAGAGTAGAAAATCACCTTGCACCGGATGGTATACATCCAAGGGTGTTGAAAGAACTGAAATATGAGATTGCAGACCTGCTATTAGTAATGTGTGAACTATCATTAAAATCATCTGTAATACCTGAAGATTGGAGGATCGCCAATGTAACGTCAATTTTTAAAAAGGGGTGATCCGGGAAACTACAGACCGGTGAGCCTGATGCCAGTACTGGGAAAAATGGTAGAAACCATCATAAAGAACAAAATTACTCAACATGTAGATAGTCATGGTTTAATGGGAGACAGCCAACATAGCTTTAGACAAGGAAGATCTTGTCTTACTAATCTGTTATGTTTTTTTTGAAGGTGTGAATAAACAGGTAGATAAAGGTGAGTCGGTTGATATAGTGTTTCTGGACTTTAAGAAAGCCTTTGACAAGGTCCCTCATCAGAGATTTGGCAAAACTAAAAAGTCATGGGATAGGAGGCAGTGTACTATTGTGGATCAGGAACTGGTTAAAAGATAGAAAGCAGAGGGTAGGGCTAAATGGCCAATTTTCCCAATGGAAAAAGGCGAATAGTGGAGTACCGCAGGGATCTGTGCCTGGTCTGCTGCTTTTTGACATATTCATAAATGACCTAGAAAACGGAATAACGAGTGAGGTTATCAAATTTGCAGATGGGACAAAACTATTTAAAGTTGTTAAAACCCAAGAGGATTGTGGAAAATTGCAAGAGGCTCTTGATAAATTGGAAGACTGGGCATCCAAATTGCAGATGAAATTTAATGTGGACAAGTGTATAGTTATGCACCTTGGAAAGAACAACCCAAACTATGTTTATATGATGGAAGGTTCCACATTGGGAACCACCACTCAGGAAAAAGATTTGGGCGTCATCGTGGATAACATGTTAAAACCCTCCACCCAGTGTGCAACGGCGGCCAACATAACAAAGAGAATGCTAGGTATCTTAAGGAAAGGAATGGAAAATAAAGCAAAGGATATTATAATGCCTCTGTATCGTACCATGGAGCAACCGCACCTCGAGTATTGCGTGCAATTCTGGTCGCCGTATCTTAAAAAGGATATAGCGTTATTAGAAAAGGTCCAGAGAAGAGCCACCAAAATGGTAAAGGGGATGGAAGGATACCCCTATGAAGAAAGGCTAAAAAGGTTAGGGTTCTTTAACCTGGAAACCCTGGGCTGAGGGGAGATATGATAGAAGTCTATAAATTAATGAACGGAGTGGAACAGGTAAACGTAGATCGATTGTTTACATCATCCGAATATAAAAAGACTAGGGGACATGCAATGAATTTACATTGCAATCAACGCTTACACAATGTATTATTTGGTTTTGTTAGAAGGACATCTATGCACTTCAAGTCACATGGACTGGCCACTATCAGAGCAAGGATGTTGAGCTCACTGAACTGTTGTCAGAACCAGCATGACACAGCCTTATGTATCTTGAATGTGTTGTGGGTAAGGTGTTACATTGGGTATTTACATAATAGCATTACAGTATAAGAATCAGCACTATCACTTCATGCTCGTAAGTCTTTCATCATCAAATGTGAATAATGTTGAGAAAAATCTTGTTTTTGTGTTCATTTCCTGTATGGGGAAAGTGCATAGGAAACTGTAACTAGAATTAAATAAAATACTCCTCCCTCCTGTTTATGGCTCAATACTGTATGTCATGCAGGAAGAATGAGGGGAAAGCAAGATTGTTACTGAGGGTTTAGTTTACTGTCAATACCCATCTTGTGTTATTGCAGATGCAAATCTGTCAATTCAAAGAAAACAGAAGTCTTATATTACATTACCTTTTAATGATTCTCAGTAGAAATCAAATCTAGAAGTCCTGCATCTAATAAGAAAATCTGTTTTTTGTGTTTGTTTTTTTTAATTTTCTTCCTGTATACTCTGAATTCCTAAGCATTTAAACAGGGGAGTTAATTTTAGCTGACATAAAATATTAAAGACCATCATCCTGTTCCCCACACATTTCTCACTCTTTTTTTAGCTTATACAAAAGGACAAAGAAGCCAATGTTTCACCTTTTTTATCATCTTGTCTGTGATCGCATCAAGCAGTAAATGCTAATAAGTGTATAAGAGAGAGAACATATGTACTTATCCCAGAGGTGAGCAAACAATGAAAGATGGTGAACCTGGTCCTAAGACATTCCCCTCACCCCATTCTACTGCTCCTCAGACAGATTCCTGGTGATGGGATTCTAGACTCCAAGGTTCTTGGGGGGGGGGGGACCCCCTCTCCCAGATCTAACCACTGCTATGAACCTCTGGTAGAAGCATTTGCTCATCCATAGTTATCTTTTTCTCATACCCAGAGTCTTATGTGCTACTATTTCAGGATCCCACAGAAACATGATGGCAGAAAAAAGACCATATGGTCTATTTAGTCTTTCCTTCCATATCAACTACTTATAGTCCCTTTTTTTTTCCTTTAGAGATCTTCTGTGTTAGTCCCATGCTTTCTTGAATTCAGATACCATCCTAGTCTCTACTACCTCCACTGGGAGACTTTTCCATACATCTGCCACTCCATAAAAAACTTTCCGCATATTACTCCTGAGTCTATTCCCTTTTACCCTCATCCTAAGAACATAAGATATGCCATACTGGGTTAGACCAAGGTCCATCAAGCCCAGTATCCTTTTTCCAACAGTGGACAATCTAGGTCACAAGTACCTAGCAGTTTCCTCAGAAACACAGGTTCCATACTGCTTGTATGGGGAGAAGCAGTAGATTTCCTGGGTCACCTTTAATAATGGTTTATGGACCTTTCCTCCAGGAACTTGTTCAAACCTCTTGTAAACCCAGCTACACTAACAGTTTTTACTAGATTCTCCTGTAACAAATTTGAGTTTGATTATGCATTGAGTGAAAAATATTTTCTATTATTAGTCTTATATGGGTTACACTGTAGCTTCGTTGCATGTCCCCTAGTCTTTCTACATTTTGATGGCATAAACAATCTAAGTTTACCTGTTCCACTCCATTCATTAACTTATAGATCTTTATTATATCTCCCTTCAGCAGTCTCTTTTCCAGGTTGAAGAGCCCTAACCTTTTTTAGCCTTCTTAGAGGGGTATCCTTCTATCCCCTTTACCATTTTGGCGACTCTTCTCTATACCTTTTCTATATCCTATATCCTTATGTCCTTTTTAAGGTACGGTGACCAGAACTGCATACAATATTCGAGGTTCGGTCGCACCATGGCACGATACAGAGGCAATATAATATCCTTTGTTTTATTCTCCATACCTTTCCTTATGATTCCTAGCATTCTATTTGCTTTCTTGGCCCCACTACACACTGGGCAGAGGGTTTCAATGTGTTATCCACAATGATGCCTAAACCTTTTTCCGGGGTGGTGGTCCCTAATTCGGAACTGTGCATCGTGTAACTATAGTTTGGGTTGTTCTTTCCTAGGTGCATAACTTTGCACTTGTCCACATTAAATTTCATCTGCCATTTGAATGTTCAGTCTTCCAATTTATCAAGGTCCTTTTGTAATTTTTCACAATCCTGTTGGGTTTCAGCAACTTTTAATAATTTTGTGTCACATGCAAATTTGATTACCTCACTAGTTATTCCAATTTCCAGGTCGTTTACGAATATGTTAAAAAGCAGCGGACTTAGCACAGATCCCTGGGGTACTCCACTATTCACCTTTCTCCATTGGGAAAATTGGCCATTTATTTATTTAGACAGATTTGTATGCCACCTTATCCTTCAATCAAGGTGGTCACGTCACATCACAATTGGAGAGTTACATTTAACATTAAGATACTTGTAAACATTAGACAGTACAATTGAAGGGTAACATTTAACAAGAGGGTGTTTAATAACGTAGTATTAGCCCTACCCTCTGCTTTCTGTCTTTTAACCAGTTCCTGATCCTTTCTCCACATGGCTTATAGCTTGCTTACTTGTGAAATTTCAGCGCGATTGTGAAACATTTAGAGGTCACCCCATTCTGAACATTTTATGGATGGGAAAGAGCATTTAAGTATTGAAAATATTCCTTCTTAAGGCTCAGTTCAGGATGACTGCATGTGAGTCCAAAAATATCACAGATTTGGCTCTGTTTGTCAGTTGTGTTTGTCAGACAGTGGCATGAAGCACCACTTGCATTCTGAGCTCCTTTAAATGATATTGAATTTTTATCAGTTCTTAAGACTTACCCAATCTAGGGTGTTGCATTTTCAAGGCATTTCTGTTTTTTCTCTGAACATTTGGCAGGCTTGGCCCTTTTTGATGACAGAGTCTCAGCAGAAACAAAGAAAAAAAATGGTACAGAACATTCAGCGGCCACTGTTTCCAGACATCCCAGTTGTCTGCTGTTCAGATGACATAAAAACTGCCAAATGGGGTGACCTCTAAATGTATGTTTTCATTTAAATTTTGTGTGTGTGTTATAAATATGATGAAGAAAACCAGCCTTGAGGAGAACTGAAATCTGTTTGTTTTTTTGGACCATCCTAATGTGTACATGTATCACTGAAAATAGGCGTTTTACGTGCATTGATATGTATCTTTAGGCGGCTCCTTATAAAATTGCCCCCATAACTGCCTCACTGTTGTGCATTAAACATATGTTTACAATATATACAATAAACACAAATTTAGCATGTATTAATATTGTAGTCAGCTTAAGACACTTGTTTGATTGCAGTAATGTTAATACAAACCAACATGACAAATATTAATATGAACAATGGCTGGGAAAAATCATATTGCCAAAGCTGTTGCCCCCATTACAGCTTCTGCCTCTGTACAGACAGCCCGATGCCAGTTGAAGGACCGGTTCCATGTGCAGGATGCCTGCAAGCTGAACCTTTCATGAAACAAGTGGAAGAGGTGGCGAAGCTGAGAAGCATTTGAGGCCGTGAGAAGTACATTGATGAGATGGTGCTTGTAACATCCAAGCTCTCTCACAGAGGTGAAGATGGGAGTCTACACAATGAAGAGAGTTGGACATGAGTCACCAGAGCCTGCAGAATCAACAAATAACTCCTCCAGCCCATAAGAACCAGTATGCAACCCTGGAAGTGGAGGAGGTGAAAGCATCCCAGGAAAGGGAAGAACCAGTGCTCATGCACTCCAAAGTTGCAGAATCGGTGACCACAAGGAAATGAAGGGTCGTGGTGGTTGGTCACTGTCTTCTAAGGAGTACTGAGGCATTCATCTGCCAACCAGACTTTATATCCAGAGAGGTTTGCTTTCTGCTAGGTGCCTAAATCCAAGATTGAGATTTTTCTTTGACTCATCAAGCCTACTATCATCTGATGTTGCTCATCCATGTCAGCACAAACGATACTGCTAGGTATCCCTCTGAACATATCAAAAGTGGCTTCATGGCTCTGGGACAGAGGGTGAAGCAAATAGGTGCATAGGTGATGTTCTCTTCGATCCTTGCTGTTGAGGATAAAGGCCGAGGCAGACAAGTTCACATCCTGGAGATGAATGAATGGCTGCATAGATCCAAGGGCTGCAGAGCAGAGATGGTGTCCGTCTATCCAAGAAGTGTCTTCCACAGCAGACTGGCTAACCTATTGAAGAGGGCTTTAAACTAGATTCGTTGGAGATGGGTGTAGAAAGCCCTCAGGTAAGTGAAAGATTAAATATCTCTGTAGAAATGGATAAAAGGAGCAACATCTGGAAAGCAGTGTGTATAAATGCCCGTAACATGGGAAATGAGATCCCAGGTGTTGAGACTTTAATGGCAGAGGCTGATTTGGATTTAGCGGCAGTTACGGAAACATGGTTCATGGACAACCATGAATGGGATGTTATTATACCAGGCTATACAGGGTAGGAAGAAGGGGAGAAGGAGTGGCACTATAAAAAAAATAATATTAAAGCTATAGAATTACAGGGCTTAAAGGGAGCGAGGAGACACTGTGGGTTGAACTAGAGAAAGGAAAAAGGAAATCCATTTGCATTGATGTGATATACAGATCTCCCTCACAGAGAGGAAAAAATGGATGGAGATTTAATGGAAGTATTGCCATCAAAGGAGAAGTGCTATGATAGGTGATTTCAATATGCTGGATGATGCTGACTGGCATATCCCTGCTACAGTGTCATCTACAAATAAGGAGATCTTAGAATCTCCAGGAACAAAGGAACAAGCAGGACTGTAGCCTTCACATATGGGTGACATTGGTACCGACACAGCCTGCACAGGAATGCTTCCCAGCATCCAATTGGAAAGTTTTTGGGAGCACTCCATTGTGCTTGCGCAACTGCCTTTCCACCTTCCCAACCTCTCTTCAGTTCTTTGTTTTCCGCTGAGCCAGCAGGAAGCAAATTCTGTCACCGCAGAAAAACCTTTTTGTGGATAGCGCCTCTGCCTTCCCGTTGACACTGGCACTGCCTAGGACATCGCTGGTTCCCTTATTCTTTTCTTTAACTTCTTTATTTTCTTTAACAAAAAAAGAAAGAGAGAAACTACTTGGGCGTCAACACCCTTTTTGGGCCTTAAGCCTACCATACTATTCACACTTGAAGGTATGGAGAAGCCATCTAGTGATTTCAAAAAATGTTCTAATTGTGCCAGCACAATTTCAGCAACTGACACACATGACTGGTGTCTAAAATGCCTTGGCCCAGTCCACCAGCCAAAAGACTGTTCCCTCTGTCAGAAAATGAGACAGAGGCCTACAAAACTGTGCTTCTAAATTTGGAGCACTCTTCGCTTCAGAAATGGTATCGATGGCATCCACTTCATCGATGACCTCATCCGCTCATGGATCTCAGGTATCTTCGAAGTCCAAGCATAAGGCCGCATTGAAGTCTGATGGCACCTTCAGGGGAAGATCTTGCTCAAAGCACCGAGACTCCTCGGGGGTTGCCTTGGAGGCAGATTGGCCTTCTAAACCGCCCCAGCGGGAGTCCCTGTCCTCCAAAGTCATTGAGGGGCCCCAGGATGCTCCCGAGGCCTCGATCTCCGGAAAGCTACTGGTACCATGTTCTGGGACGGTAGTGCAAATATCCATTGCCAACACCCATAGACCAGCACATACTAGCCATCGAGTGCAGCTTGGCAGCCCTTCTCGCAGCCTTGGTACCAATAAAACCCTTGGCTATGAGCATTACCCCGTCGATACCATTATGGTACTAACATCGACACTGGTTCCAGCCATGGCATCAGGATTGCTGCAGATGGCATTGACATCGCTCCCATCCATGCCCTCCCTTGAAACTCTTACTGATACTGGTGCCAAACCCAAGCAGCTCACCAAGGCCGATACCTCAGAGCATTGGTACCGACATCTAGCCTTCCCATACCCCTCATTCCCAAGATGCTTTTCAAGCTTCAGTCCAGCAGGGGCTTCATTATTCTCATAGCCTCTCATTGACTGCAGCAACTGTGGTTTCCGCTGCTACTATGTCTGACTCACTCATCCTCTGTGATTGGGATATGTGCCAGATCTCCTCTCCCAGGACAACGGCTCGCTACTCCATCCCAATCCACAGTCTCTCTGCCTCATAACATGGCTGCTGAGAGCATATCTTTTCAAGGCTTTGGCCTTATTCAAGAGGTTAAGGAGATCCTTTTGACGTCTCAAAAGCCCTCCACCAGAAGTTCATATGCTTTTAAGTGGCGTAGATTCTCTGTCTGGTGCTCCCAGAAAGATAGCAATCTCTTTTCTGCCCCAGTGAAGTCACTCCTTCAGTATCTCCTCCACGTGTCCTCAATGGGTCTAAAGACAAACTTGGTGAGAGTCCACCTTAGTGCCATTGCGGCCTCTCATCATCTACTCGATGGACAAACCATCTCCACACAACTGCTAGTAGCGCATTTCATGAGAGGTCTCCTGTCTAAACCTCCATTAAGCCATCTCCGGTAGCTTGGGACCTCAATGTCATTTTAGCGCAGCTTCTCAAGCTGCCCTTTGAACAGTTAGCCATGGCCTCACTTAAGTTCCTGTCTTGGAAGGTAATCTTCCTAATTGCCCTCACTTTGGCTAGACGCATTAGTGAGCTTCCGGCTTTGGTGGCAGATCCACCCTGTACCTGCTTCCAACATGACAAAGTAGTCCTTTCGACTCGCCCATACTTTATGCCAAAGGTGTTAACTCCCTTCCATCTAAACCAGTCAATTTACCTTCCAGTTTTCTTCTCTAAACTGCATGCGTGTAGAGAAGAAGCAACTCTGCATACTTGACTGCAAGTGTGTGTTGGCTTTTAATTTCCAAAGTTCTCAAGGTCATCGTAAAGCCACGTAGTTGTTCATCTCATTTGACCCCTTCCCAGCCATCTGGGATTATCTGTTTCTAAGTGTACGCTCTCCAGATGAATAACAGACTGCATTTCATTTGCCTATGACAAAGCAGGTCTCTCCTTGGGCATATCACTGCTCACAATGTTCGTGCCATGGCCACCTCGATGGCAAACCTATGCTTAGTGTTAAGTGCCGTCGAGTCTGAGTCGACTCATGGTGACCCTCTGGATAGCTATCCTAAATTGTGTTCGGTCTTCAGTCAGGCGGCTCATTGTTGACAGACTGGTACCCGTAGCTGCTGTTATTGTATCGATCCATCTCATTGCTGGCCTTCCTCTTTTATGTTGACCTTCTATCTTGCCAAGCATGATGTCTTTCTCTAATGATCTCTCTCTTTGCATGATGTGCCCAAAGTATGAAAGTTGAAGTCTTGTCATCTGAGCTGCTAAAGAAAGCTTAGGTTTGATCTCCTCTAGTACTGACTGGTTTGTTCTGGTTTGTTCTTCGGGCAGTCCATGGTATACACAGTATTCGCCGCCAGCACCATAATTCAATTTTCTTCCTGTCTATCTTTTTCATTGTCCAGCTTTCACATCCATATAATGTTGTTGAAAATACCATGGCTTGAACAAGTTGAATCTTTGTATGGAGAGAGACATCTCTGCTCTTGAGAATCTTTTCTAGGTCTTTCATAGCCATTCTGCCAAGAGCAATGCGTCTGATTTCTTGACTGCTTGTTGCTTCTTTATTGATAGTTGAGCCAAGTAGGTTAAAGTTTATTTATTTATTTAACAGTTTTTATATACCGCGCTATTCATCAGTGTGGTTTACATTTTAACAACCTTGTACTTAAGCATAAAACATATGTCAAGTTTACAGATAACAGGGAGTGAACAGGGATAACTGGGGTTAAAGATAATATAACAAATATTCACAACTATTTACAGTAAATTAGTATAAAGTTGTAAATTAAATTAAATATAAATTAGTAAATAAAGTTGTTCATGATTTCAATTTCTTCTTCTTCAACGATGAACCTGTTTATTATGCCAGTTGTCATGATCTTTGTCGTCTTTATATTAAGGTGCAGGCCCATTTTGAGACTATATTCTTTGATTGTGAGAAGCAAATGTTTCAGATCATCTTCACTTTCAGCCAGTAATGTGGTATCAGCATAACGAAGGTTGTTGATGAGTCTTCCACCAATCTTCACACCTCTTTTGTCTTCTTACAATCCTGCTTCTCTGATGATTTATTCTGCATATAAATTAAACAGGTAGGGGGAAAGTATGCAGCCTTGTCTTACACTTTGGCTTATTTTAAACCATTCTGTTTCTCCTTGTTCCGTTCAAACTGTTGCTTCTTGATCAATGCACAGATTGTGCAAGAGAACGATCAGGTGTTCTGGTATACCCATGCTTCTTAATGTGGCCCAGAGTTTCTCATGGTTTACACAGTCAAAAGCCTTTTTATAGTCGATAAAGCACAAATAGATATCCTTTTGGTATTCTTTAGTCTTTTCAAGGATCCATCTCACATCCGCAATGATGTCTCTCGTTCCTCGCCCTTTCCTGAACCCTCCTTGCACTTCAGGTAGTTCTTGTTCCGGGTATGGCTGTAGTCTCTTTTGAATAATCTTCAGTAGAATCTTGCTGGCATGTAGGTTCAGAGTGATTGTGCGATAATTTCCACAGTCAGTTGGATCACCTTTCTTTAGTATTGGTATAAACACAGATCTTTTCTAGTCAGTTGTCCATGATGTTGTCTTCCATATTTCTTGGCAGAGCCTTGTAAGTACGGTAACAGCTGCATCAGATTGCTGTA
This sequence comes from Ichthyophis bannanicus, assembly GCA_033557465.1. Classification (NCBI taxonomy): domain Eukaryota; kingdom Metazoa; phylum Chordata; class Amphibia; order Gymnophiona; family Ichthyophiidae; genus Ichthyophis; species Ichthyophis bannanicus. Next base: position 1,460,069,336 of record CM066031.1, read on the forward strand.
ATACTTCTATGGGAATGCTATCCATGCCTGGTGCTTTGTTCTTTGATAAGGCTTTCAATGCTGCTTCAACTTCTTCTTTCATCACCAATGGTTCCCGTTCATAAGGTACAGGTTGAAATGGCTGTTGGTCCACTTGATCTTTATCATATAAAAACTCTGTATATTCCTTCCACCTTTTCTTGATCTTCTCAGCATCATTCAACATAGAACCTTGAGCATCTTGTAACATTCCAATTCGAGGCTGGAACTTTTTCTTTAACTCTCGTAGCTTTAGGAAAGCTGATCTTGTTCTTCCTCTAATAGTTTCTGCTTCTATGTCCTTGCATGCATCATTGTAGTACTTTTCCTTGTCCTGTCTTGCTGCACGTTGGAAATCTCTGTTGAGTTCTGCGATTGTCTTTCTTTCTCCTCTGGCTTTAGCTTCTCTGCGTTTCTGGACAATTTTCAGAGTTTCTTCCGTCATCCATTTTGGCCATTTTTGCTTTTTCACCTTTTGTAGAGACTTCTCGCTTTCTTCCAACACAACCTTCTTGATGTCATTCCATAACTCTTCTGGAGCTCTGTCATTTGTATCTAAAGCAGCAAATCGATTTTGCAGGCAGTCTTTAAATTCCAGTGGTATATTCTCAAGGTCATATTTTGCTGCATTCATGAGTGGTTTGCTCTTTTTCAACTTTAGCTAGAGTTTGCATACTAGTAGTTGATGATCTGTACCACAGTCAGCTCCAAGTTTTGTCTTTGTTGATGTTACAGAGCTTTTCCATCGTTGACTTCCACAGATGTAGTCAATTTGATTTTTATACAATCCATTGGGTGAAGTCCATGTTTATAGTTGCTGCTTGTGTAGCTGGAAGAAGGTGTTTGAGATGAATAGATCATTGGTCTTGCAGAATTCTATCAGTCTTTCTCCAGCTTCATTTCTATTGCCAAGTCCATATTTTCCAACTATGTTGCCTTCTTCTTGGTTGCCAACCTTTGCATTCCAGTCACCCATGACTATCAGGATATCCTGTTTGCATGTTCTGTCATTTTCAGCTTGTACTTGTTCATAGAACTCTTCAATTTCATGCTCTTCTGCAGCTGTTGTTGGGGCATATACTTGAGTTATAGTTGTGTTGATAGGCATTCCTCGAAGAGGAATAGAGATTAAGCGTTCGCTGACTGCTTTGTATTTCATTACAGTTCTTGCAAGTTGTTTCTTTATTATAAATGCAACACCATTTCTTCTTTGTCTTTCATTTCCAGCATAGTAGAATATGTCATCATCTGATGCAAGGTGCCCGATGCCATTCCATTTCAGTTCACTGACACCCAACAGATCAAGTTGTACACATTCCATTTCATTCTTGACCACCTCCAACTTCCCTTGGTTCATGCTTCGTACGTTCCATTTTCCAATGTGTAAGATATCTTTACAGCTTCTGACTCTCATTTCATGCGCAGCTACATCAGCAGTCAGACGTCCCGAGGGCTTTGATCCAACCACATCATAAATGCTGCATTTACTCTGAAAAGTCTTCAGTTCTTCCCCAGTAGCTAATTGAGTGCCTTCCGACCTGGAGGTCTCATCTTCCAGCACTATAGCACAATTTGTTTTGTTGTAACTATCCATTGTGTTTTCATGGCAAGATACAGAAGTAGACTGTCGGGCCTTTCCTCCGTGCAGTTTGTTTGGTGGTGTTGCCGTTGTCACAGAAATGTGATCCTCCACCGTCAACACTATCCCATTCTGCTGCTGCCCAAATGGGTGGTTTGTCTTGGTCTGGCACCTCAGCTGATACCTGTCCATCTTGGGAGACCCTGCCAGTAGTTAAACTACTGATAGTTTAGCTCTCAGCATCACTGATGCACACAAGCCCTCACAGCACGACAAGCTGCAAACCAAGTGAGGGCTTAGTAGCCATTGACGAAATTTGCAAAGCCGCAACTTGGTCTTCTGTCCATATCTTTGCTGCCCATTATTGTCTGGACAAGGACTCCCATTGGGATGCCATGTTTGGTCAGGCTGTACTCCAGCATCTCTTTCATCACTTAGATGCAACTCCTACCCTCTGTTCCAGACTTTGAAGATACCAGAAATCCATATGGGATCCATGACCTCATCATGCTTACTCCGAGGCGAACCTCCACCAGTTATGAGGTCACTTCATCTGGTATTTGGGAGCTAGGGAGTCCCATTTGTGAAGATTACATTCTCCAGGAACAAGCAAGAAGTCAGTCCTCACTTATGGATGATGTCAGGTTGATGGCGTGTGCTTTCACTGTGGTTGTGCTATAACTTATGCGTGTTTCTTAAAAACCTGGGGTTGGTGTAAGTGATCTTGCCTAGATTTGTCATGCATATTGCACCATTTTCACCCCTATTTATAAAGCAAACTACAGATGTACTGTGATACAGAAAGCACTTCTGACATGATGGAATGGGAGAGTAGTGAGCCCTCTAGCAGTAAAACTCAGGAAAAGCCAGGTTTCCATAGAAGCAGGAAGCCTTTAGAAAAAATGCAGCTCAGTCAGGATTATGACGTAAGAGCTAGAGGCAGCTCTAACAAGAGGCAGCTGACTAATCAGGTGGGTGTGCCTGCACGTGGAAGCTGTTGGAGACCAGCTTCAGATTCACTCTTTAAGGGTGGAAGCAAAGTTAGTCGTGGAGAGACACAAAGAGAGACACAAGGAGACAGGCACAAGAGGAACACAGGAAATACAGAGAACACGAGGTCAGACACGGGGAAGGACGTGAAGGAAGACAACGTCCAGAGAGGATACAATCACAGCAGCAGCCACACAAGCCAACAGACAGGAAGGTCTGGAAACCCAGCTTCAGGCAAGAAGGATTCACGTGGGTTCATTCCTTACTACTTTAAAGCCAAGCTGAAGTCTGTTGATGAGCTACCTGAAGACAGGGCTAAGCTATTACCCTGGGGGAAGGGACAAAGCTCTCAACACAGACAGAGCAGTGCTGACAAAAGAGGTACGTCTGTATCACTTCCTAATCAAAGCCTGGTAGAAGAGATAGTAAAGCAGTTAAAATCTAGTGCTAGCCAATGCCAAGATAGCACTGCTGTAAATGCTTCTAATTCTAATGCTTTGGAGAAGTGGCTAAAAGCTGATATAAGTTCTATAAGAGAAAGCTTACATAACAAGTATTCTCCTGAACCAAAGACTGTCACGGCATATGATCAGGGAACCTTCCTAAACCAGTTGCAGGACGTGAGCATAGCTGTGCTTGATAGGAACTCTCAAGAGCAGTGCTGTAGCGTTGACAATGAAGAAATGATTGTTGAAGAACCTTTTGTTCCTAATGATATAGAATGCTGTCAGATGGATTGCTCATACTGTGATTCTGATAAACTGGATCTCCGTTGAAACAAGCTTTGCTGAAGTACTGACAAAGTTGTTTAAAAGGTTTTCAGTTACTGTGAAGAAAACAGTTTATTTCATGCTTTCTAGTTTACCCTTACTTTCTGTTACTCAGAAGAAAGAATTCTTATTTGCTTTATTTACCTATGAACCCTTGTGAAGAGGAAAAACCCGTATAATAAATTTATCTGTTTCAAATTGACCCTCGTGCCACAACACAATTTGTTCCAGGTGTTCTCAAAACTACAAATCCCAGCAACCCTTGCTGGCAAAAATAGTAAAAGGACACTGTCAAACAAATATAGCGGTCGCCCCTGCTATTAAGCCACTGGCCTGTAGGAGGGGAGTTGCGACAGTACTTCACTTTATAAAATAGACACAATAGATGCACACAACAATGTGCATTAAGTAGGCATCTTATATCAAATAAACCACCTGAATCAATGACACAGAAGTGAACTGTGATCAGAAAGTCATTGAAAAAATAAACCAGTAGCTACCACTGGCAGCTTTTTTTCAAAAACCTAACACACATAATTTTTTGACGGGATCAACCAACCCGAGCAGGAGGGATGGCAACCCTCCCCTCACCATCGGGAAAACCCTTTTATTCAGGTGAGCCTCAGCACACCATATTATAAAATAGTACAACACACACTTAACTTGGGTAAGGGCGATTCATGTCCTCCACCAACATCATATTGTCAATATCACCACTTAGCTTGAATGAAGGCGATTCATTTCTTCCACCACTAGCTGATTGTCAAAATCACGACATGCATGTTTCAGACCCCGCCTGGGCCCTGTGTCAAGTGGTCCCATTAAACAAACAAAAGTGGTCGCCCTAACTAACGTGATTGGATTCCTTATCATCTGGGTAAGGTATGGCGGGGATTTCCCTCCATGGTCTTCTCAGGAAATAACGATCTTGTGATTGGTTAGAGAGATGATGTTGTGGGGTTCCCCTTTTCTGATCCCTTTGATTCCTCTGATCACGTGGTCAGCTTGGTCAGCCAATCGGTAGTCATTTTAGCTATAAAAAGAACCGTTGGGTTCGGCGTTAGGGCGACCACTTTTGTTTGTTTAACGGGACTACTTGACACAGGGCCCAGGCGGGGTCCGAAACATGCATGTCGTGATTTTGACAACCAACTAGTGGTGGAAGAAATGAATCGCCTTCATTCAAGCTAAGTGGTGATATTGACAATTTGATGTTGGTGGAGGACATGAATCGCCCTTACCCAAGTTAAGTGTGTGTTGTACTATTTTATAATATGGTGTGCTGAGGCTCACCTGAATAAAAGGGTTTTCCCGACGGTGAGGGGAGGAGGGTTGCCATCCCTCCTGCTCGGGTCGGTTGATCCCAACAAAAAATTGTGTTAGGTTTTTGAAAAAATGTTGCCAGTGGTAGCTACTGGTTTATTTTTTCAATGAATTTCTGATCACATTAAGTAGGCATGACTTTATAACAGTACAATTATTCTGTAGCACTATTGATAAGCTTATGCACTTGGAATTTAAGTGGGTAAATTCAAGCATCTCCTGAGGCTTATTTTTTTTTGTTTTGAGCAGTGCAATGTTAATCCTTTCCACTCTGATAAATTTTCTGTCGCTCATTCTAGATCGGAATAAATTTTAACAAGAAACTGCCCAAACTACAACCAATATGATATACACATTTACAGTAACCAGTCATTTATTTTAGGCCCTAAACTAGCATCATGTTCATATGTCCTACAAGGTGGGAAAAACGATCAGAATTGGAAAATTTAAATGTCCCATGGTGTGGGACGGCCAAATGGAAAGGGTTAAAGCTCCAATAAGGTGTTACTCTGAGATCTTTATGCTATTATTCTGTGGGAGAGAATCTTTTCTAGGTCTCTGTGTTAAATATACTTTACCCTTTCTGCTCTTCATAAGTGGATACAATGAGCAGGCCTTTCAACAGTAAACCTGATGCTGTTTTCTGTACAAGAAACTGGGATTACAATCCATTGTAAATTCAGATTTTTGAGGAATTGTTTTTCAGAATTCTTTTTTTTAAATTGCAGATCTTGGATCTTACAGATGCATGAGGATGAGCACATGGCTGGCTCAAGAGTTTCGGCTGGCCAAAGGGTTTCTGCCACCCAGGCAGAAGCCCCAGCCATGCTCCCCTATGCCAAGCAGCCACTGCCGCTAGTTCCGTTGGTGGGGTTGGAGGGACTGCTCAGCTTCTGACTCCCGCTCTGACACAGCTTCCTGTCAGAGAGTGGTTAGAAGCGGTAGGCCATCTGTGTCGAAGCACGTGGGTGCCATGCTGCCCACAGAGGTCTTCCGCCCATCTCTCCTAATGGATAGGCTGGACCTGGATGAACATAAATCCGAATTTCAGAACCACCCACATATATTTATTTATTTTATTTATTTATAGGTATTTATATCCCACTTTATCCTTTAATCAAAGTGGTTTTACACTACAAACCAATCAGTTGGGGTGGGGCGGGGGTGTCGGCATGCAGTGGTGGTGTAGGTAGTGTTCTTGGATGTGTGGGTAGGTACATCTTTATTTGGAGTGCTATATATACAGGGGTGAGCTATATATCAAAAGAAAACTTCGAAAATTAGAAACCAAATGGAGACTAAATAAAACACCTGAACTCCACGAGCTATATTTTTCAACTCTAAATAACTATAGGTCAGCCACAAACAATGCCAAGAAACAATATCATACAACTATTCTATCAAAAGCTATCAACCGCCCAAGGGAATTATTTGAAATTGTAAAATCATTAACTAAAACCCCAACTGCTAAAACAAGCATGGTCCCTATTAACCCACAAGAACTAGCAAACTATTTTGCTAGTAAACTAAAGCTGTCTTCTATACCGATACCCAACCCCCTCCCAAATACAGCCAACAATGGCAATGTTTGTGACCGTTTCCATCTTATCGATAAAAAGCAATTACTTAATATAATCACTAATATTAACACTACCACATCCATCCTAGACCCTTGCCCGGTATCCTGGATTAAGACATCTAAAACTGTACTAGCCCCCTTTATATTAGATATAGTAAACAAATCACTTCAACAAGGCCTACTACCTAAGGAACTCAAAATAACTGCAATCCGCCCCATTAAGAACAAAACACTAAATGACAATGACCCATCATCATATCGTCCGATTGCAAGTATTCCCTTCCTAGCTAAAATTATTGAAAAAGCTGTCCAACTACAACTTCAGGATTATATAGATACATCCGCCCCCCTTGATCATCAATATGGGTTTTGCCCCTGCCACGGCGTGGAAACCCTACTACTTGCCCTTCTAGACACTATCATTAAAGGTCTAGATAACACAAAACAAGCCTTCATCCTAGTATTTCTTGACATATCCGCCGCATTTGACAGTGTAAACCATAATATACTCATATCAAGACTCAGCTAGGATTACAGAAATTAACCCTTGAATGGTGTAAGTCATATATCTGACCGTTCACAATATGTGCAAGTTGACCAAATGTCATCACCTACATTTCCTCAAGAACAGGGAATACCACAGGGCTCTGCTCTATCCGCCCTCCTATTCAATCTTTATCTACAGCCAATATGCACCATTTTCCAAAAATATAAGTTGAATTATCATATATATGCAGGCGACATTATGTTGTGTTCTCCAATCAACATACTTGATCCCAACTATGACAATTTAGCATTATGCCTCACTGAAGCTGAACTCTGGCTTCGATCAAATAATATGAACATAAATTTCAAAAAAACAGAAGTATTATTTACCTCAAGAAACATGAATTTTACCCCACCATCAGACATCAAACTCCTGAATTTTACCCTTCCAGTTAAAGACGAAATCAAATATCTAGGAGTCACCCTTGACAGAACCCTTAGCTTTATATCCCACATTAAGAAAATATCCAAAACAATTTATTATAAACTCAGATCGATCCAACAACTAAGACCACTACTAGAAAACAATGATTTTAGAACTATTACTCAAGCCTTAATAACTCCTCACCTTGATTACTGTAATGGTATTCTGCAAGGAGTAACAAAGAAAAACTTAAAAATCCTTCAAATGGCCCAGAATGTTACGGCACGAATAATATTCAAAGCCAAACTTACTGCCACATTACTCCAATCCTATACGAACTTAATTGGTTACCCATATTGAGTAGGATCCAATACAAAATCATATTGACCACTTTCAAATTAATAAGATTGCACCATCATACCTATCCACATTGATTTATAACCCACCTGACAACAGAGCAAGAAGAAGAAGGAATCTCAATACCATTCTAGTGCCTGACTCAATAAGGAAGACTAAACAAACAACAAGCAACAGCGCTTTCTCATATATTGCACCAACTTTGTGGAATAACCTCCCTGATCAGCTTAGAGAGATAAAGGACCTACAAATGTTTCGAAGAGAACTAAAAACACACCTTTTCACACAACATTTAGGCTTTATTCCGTTCATATGTAAATAGCCAATGTGTTGTATTCATTGTAAATAATTGCCCCGGTTATCCAAGTTTTTGTTCCTTGTTCTATGTAAAAAACAGATAACATGTACCTTATCTGATGTTTTCTTGTTCTATGTAAACCGCGCTGATTATAAATAGAGCGGTATATAAAAGATGTTAAATAAATAAATAAATAAATAAATATGGTTTGTGCCGTGGATATGACCTCCCATCCTCCATAATACAGTCTGATTCTATTTTCCCATACAATTTACTACTACCCACACTTCTACCTAAGCCGATATCTAAAACTTGTATATATGTAAAATATGTCAAAAAACTGTAAATAGTTCTGAACCTCCATAACTATACAAAGTTGCTTAAAGTTACTTGTACTTGTTGATAGTTACTTTTTCTCTGTATTTCACATTGTTCTCTGTATTTTTGACTTTTGTTTGATGTAAACTGCCACTGATCTTAGGAATTGGCGGTATATAAAAAAGTTGCAAATAAATAAATAAAATAAAAAATATACAGTGGGCTATGTACAAGAGTGGGGGGAGGGTAGTCGCCAGGCGTGAGGGGGAATACTAGTTAAAGATTTTAGAGTCATGTGATTTCTCCGTAATGTTCTGTGTAGAGCATTGTATTGAGTGATTTTTGGAAGTCCTTAATGTTGATCGTTGATCTCAAGCTGTCAGGGAGGGAGTTCAAAATGGCAGGTGCTGCCAGGGATATAGCTCTCTTTGAAGTGGTTTGTCTCATTTTGGTGAATTCTTTAGGGGTTGTAATGGTGTTTGTGGTACCTCTTCTTCTTGGTCTGAGGCTGGAGTCAAAGCTGATGATAGCCTGCATACTGTCGTTGAGATGTCCTGTTTGATTTTGAAAAGGTTCAGTATTGTTTTGTATTGGACGTGGGACTCTATTGGCAGTGAATGTAGGAGGTTCATAATGGGGTGATGTGGCCATGTCTTGTGGATCCTTTTATTATTTATGCGGCTGTGTTGTGCGCCAACTGTAAGGGTTGGAGTGTGTGTTTTGGGAGACTCAGGTAAATTTGGTTACAGTAGTTCATTATCGGTGTGATGATGACTTGGCAGACCGTTCTGAAGTGCTCTTGGGAGAGCATAGGCTTGAGGCGTCTGATAAGAACATAAGAACATAAGATATGCCATACTGGGTCAGACCAAGGTCCATCAAGCCCAGTATTCTGTTTCCAAAAGTGGCCAATCTAGGTCATATGTACCTAGCAGTTTCCCCAAGAGATGATTCTCATCTTGAAGTATGCGTTTCTGACAGTTTTGCTGATCTGGGACTCTGAGCTCTCTGTCAAGGATGATTCCGAGGTAGCTTATTTCTGGTTTTATAGGTATTGTGATATTGTTGAGTTCGATGGTTGAAGGGGGGGGGGGTTTCTGGTCATTAATAGAGCTTCTGTTTTGTTGTGGTTTATTTTCAAGTTGTTTTGTAGTAGCCAACTAGTCATTCATTGGAGGCAGTCTGCTATTTTTGTGTAGTCTGGGTTGTTCAGGTTAATTGGTGTGTATATCATTATGTCATCTGCATAAATGGAGTATTGTATATTGTGTTTCTTGATGATGTCGCAGATGGGCTGTATGTATAGATTAAATAGCAGTGCCGAGAGGGCGGATCCTTGTGGTACTTCCTGTTCTGCTTTGAATGGTCAGGAGGTGTTGGGGCCGTATTTGACTTGGAGCTGTCTGTTTGTGAGGTAGGAGGTGAAACAGTTCAAGGTGTTGCCATGTAGTCCTATTTGCTGGAGTCTTGAGATGAGGATGTTGTGGTCTACTGTGTCGAAGGCTGCTGTGATGTCCAGGAAAATTATGATGCCTCTTTTTATGTTGTCGATCATTTTGAGAAGGTTGTTAAAGAGGTGTAAGAGAAGCGTTTCGACGCTGTGGTTTGGGCGGAACCCATGTTGGTGTTGGTCCAGTGGGGCATGGGTGTTGATGTGTTCCTGTAGCTGGTGTTGTACCATCTTCTCGATGATCTTAGCCATTAGTGGGAGGCTAGATATTGGCCTGAAAGCAGCCGGGTTGTCTTTGTTCAGTGTGCATTTCTTTGGGATGGGGCAGATAGTCACCAGCTTTAGCGCTTCCAGCATAGTCCTGAGAGTTAGGGAGTTGTGTACTATGCTGTGGATATTTTTGATAAGTTTGTCCTTTGCTGATTTGATCCATGCCTGTGGGCATGGGTCAGTCGGGGCGGTGCTGGTGTTGAGCTTAGTGATTAATTATATTTGTGAGATCTGCTCTGTTGATGGGATGCTGAACTTGTACCATCTCTGGTCGGTAGTTGATGGCTTGAGAGGTGTGTTCGTGGTTGTTGTGGTGGGGGTGGAGAGTTTGATTTGTAGGTAGACCGCGAAGGTCTGTGGGTGTATTATTGCCTCTCTCTCTTTGTATTGGTTCCTTGGTGAGAGTCTTTACTATCTCAAATAGTTCCCTGGATTTGTTGGGGGATTTGAGTATCATGTTGGTATAGTATTCCTTTTTGTGCAAGTTGATGAGTTCGTTATATTCCTTCTGTTTTATCTGATATAGTTTTTGGGAGCTTTCAGATTTGGTGTGTCTCTAGCATCGCTCCAGTCTCCTTAGAGCTCTTTTTTATCCAGATTTCTTTTGAGTACCATGGGGTGTTTTTGGCTTTAGCATGGTGGGCTTCGGAGGTCTTGTCCAATACTCAGGATCTCCTGGAGCTAGATGCAGGCTGTATGCAGTGGCAGTGGAAAAATGTCAAGATCTTGCTTGGGCCAATGGTAGAAGCTGACCCTGCTTTCCTTCCATATCAGTTCTCTCCCACAGCAGTGAGTGCTGTTAGTCATTCATAGGCTTGACTGCTAGAAAAGTAGGGTGGAGCTTAGTTATTAGTGCACATGGAGCGTATGTAAAGCACTACACTTCATTACCACACCAGGCCTCGCTTCACTGTATGCACAGCTACTTCTGTTTAGGTCTTTCTCTTCAAACAGATTTCTCTTGAAAAATTGAGCTGTTCCACAGTGGTCTATGAGGGGTCCAGACCAGAGGTTTCTTAATGCCAGTTTTTGGGGCCCCAAACAGGTCTGATTTTCAGGATGACCGTCCAAGAGATACAAATTAACCTTGTCCTATGACCATAAATATACAAATCCAACTGATGAGTACTGAATGACGAAAACTGCAAACAGCACAAGTACTGGCAAGTTAAATGCAAGGCATTGATAAGGCAGGCAAAGAGAGAATTTGAGAAGAATCTTGCTGTGGAAGCAAAAACACGTAATAATGACTTCAAGTACATTCATAGCAAAAAACCTGTAAGTGTCAGTTGGACCATTAGATGATAGAGGGGTAAAAGGGGGCAGTAAGAAGGGACAAGTCTATAGTGGAGAGACTGAATGAATTCTTTGCTTTGGTCTTTACTGAGGAAGATGTAGGGATGTTACCCATGACTTAAGTGGTATTTAAAGGTGATACTGCAGAAGAATTGAAAGAAATATCGATACACCAGGAAGAGGTATTACAACTATTTGATAAACTGAAGAGTAACAAATCACCTGGACCAGATGGTATACATCCAAGTTTGTTGAAAAACTGAAATATGAGATTGCAGACCTGCTATTAGTAATTTGTAAACTATCATTAGAATCCTCTGTAATACCTGAAGATTGGAGGATCGCCAATGTAATGCCAATTTTTAAAAAGTGTTCCAGGGGTGATCTGGGAAACGACAGACCACTGGGAAAAATGGTAGAAACCATCATAAAGAACAACATTACTCAACATGTAGATAGTCATAGCTTAATGGGAGACAGCCAACATGGCTTAGGACAAGGAAGATCTTGTCTTACTAATCTGTTATCTTTTTTTGAAGGTGTGAATAAACAGGTAGACAAAGGTGAGTTGGTTGATATAGTGTATCTGGACTTTCAGAAAGCCTTCAACAAGGTCTCTCATCAGAAACCTTTGGCAAAACTAAAAAGTCATGGGATAGGATGCAGTGTACTATTGTGGATCAGGAACTGGTTAAAAGATAGAAAGCAGAGGGTAGAACTAAATGGCCAATTTTCCCAATGGAATAAGGTGAATAGTGGAGTACTGCAGGGATCTGTGCTGGGTCCACTGTTTTTTGACATATTCATAAATGACCTGGAAAAGGGAATAACGAGTGAGGTTATCAAATCTGCAGATGAGACAAAACTATTTAAAGTTGTTAAAACCCAAGAGGATTGTGGAAAATTGCAAGAGGATCTTGAAAAATTGGAAGACTGGGCATTCAAATGGCAGATGAAATTTAATGTGGACAAGTGCAAAGCTTTGCACCTAGGAAAGAACAACCCAAACTATGGTTACACAATGCAAGATTCCACATTGTGAACCACCACCCAGGAAAAAGATTTAGGCGTCATCGTGGATAACATGTTAAAACCCTCTGCCCATTGTGCAGCGGCAGCTAAGAGAGCAAATAGAATGTTAGGTGTCATAAGGAAAGGAATGGAAAATAAAGCAAAGGATATTATAATGCCTCTGTATCGTTCCATGGTGTGATCGTACCTTGAATATCATGTGCAATTCTGGTCGCCATATCTTAAAAAGGATATAGCATTATTAGAAAAGAGTACAGAGAAGAGCCACCAAAATGGTAAAGTGGATGGAAGGATACTCCTATGAAGAGAGGCAAAAAAGATTAGGCTCTTCAGCCTGAAGAAGAGATGGCTGAGGGGAGATATGATAGAGGTCTATAAATTAATGAATGGAGAGGAACGGGTAAACGTAGATCGATTGTTTACGTCATCAGAATATAAAAAGACTAGCGGACATGCAATGAAGCTACAGGGTCACCTATTTAAGACTAATAAGAGAGAATATTTTTTTCACTCAACGTGTAATCACACTCTGGAATTTGTTACCGGAGGATGTAGTAAAAGCTGTGAGTGTAGCTGGGTTTAAAAAAGGTTTGGACAAGTTTCTGAAGGAAAGGTCCATAAACCATTATAAAAAGGGACCCAGGATATAACTGCTTGACCCAATACAAGCATTGAGGAACCTGTGTCTTTTGGGGAGACTGCTAGGTACTTATGACCTAGACTGGCCACTGTTGGAAGCAGGATACTGGGCTTGATGGACCTTGGTCTGACCCAGTATGGTATATCTTATGTCTTGAAAACAACCAGTTTGCAGCTCTAAGTGAGAACCTCTTGTCAGATGTTTGCCATATCTGGAAAATGTTTATTTCTCACATTGCTGAGCATGGTGGTATGAGGTGAACTGCAGAGACGGTTGAGGGGATATATGATAGGGGTCTATAAATCAATGAATGGAGTGGAATGGGTAAACGTAGATCGATTGTTTGTCATCAGAATATAGAAAGACTAGGGGACATGCAATGAAGCTACAAGGTAACCTATTTAAGACTAATAAGAGAATATTTTTTCACTCAACGTGTAATCAAACTCTGGAATTTGTTACAGGAGGATGTAGTAAAAATTGTTAGTGTAGCTAAGTTTTAAAAAGGTTTGGACAAGTTCCTGGAGGAAAGGTCCATAAACCATTATTAAAATGGACTCAGGATATCACTGCTTGACCCAATACAAGCATTGTGGAACCTGTGTCTTTTGGGGACACTGCTAGGTACTTGTGACCTAGATTGGCCACTGTTGGGAAGAGGATACTGGGCTTGATGGACCTTCGTCTGACCCAGTATGGCATATCTTATGTTATGTCTCTACCTCTTCTGCAAGTACACCATGTGTTCATAGGCAGCAGAATGGGGTGAATCATAGGGGCAATATCCCTACCTATATTTTGTCCCAATTGACATAAGCAGTTAGGGAACTTGCAGGGTACAAGGGCAGAGGTTGCTTGATTTCTCCCCTTCAGTCAATAAGATGTTCTGCTGCCCCTCTCTGTGTTTGCAGATTCCTGTTGTCCTTGTTAAGTCTTGTCATCCTCTTCATTCCATTTCCTCAAAAAACCTAGTAGTCAAGCAGAAAAATAATAAAAGCTTGCAAATTAGTGAGCTAAGGTATCTTTTATTAGGATTCTATTGAGGTTTTACTCTTTGCTATGCAAAATTAATGGAGTCTTAACCTTCTGCAGTCCAACCTAGTATATTTAATGGAGTCATTCTACAGACATGCTTGTGGTCATGTCCAAGATCTCTGAAAACTTCTAGTGCTTTCTGTAATGAGCTCCCTCTTAGGATCTAGTATATGTGATCAATGCAAAAATTTATAATGCCCTTTTGTTTTCTTTTATACAGTCAGTACTGGTGATCTTGTATAAAGAGCAATACCAAGCTTTATCTATCTGGTTCCTGCTGGGATGGCTTGGTGGAGAGACTGGTAATTTTTGTGGTGCGTTCCTTATATATCAGCTATCTCTCCAGGTATACACATTGATTGTTCTATGCTGTAACTAAGTGGACTTTAGGCAAGTATGTGTGGAAATTAGAGTATTTTATAATTATGACTTCCAATTTTGATCATAATGGGGAAAATCCCAATCAACCCTGCCTGAAGGGTTCTTGCATTTTAAAACCCTGCTGCAGCACAGGGAAAGCAACAGAGAGCAATGGGAATAAAGACACTTTCATACATCTCTGCACTAGGTAGAGGGCTGGGGCGAGGAGGAGGAGGGGGGGGGGAGGTCTGGGCCAAAAGAGGGCTGATGCTGACACTGAGGAGAATGTGATTGGGCTGGAACAATCAAGGACTGAGATTGGGGCTTGGAAAAGAGGGGTGGTCTAGTGCTCATCTTGGAGCTGTGAGGACTGATGCTGGGGCTGTGAGAAGGGGGGGAATGATGTCTTTGCTGGGTCTTGGAGAAGGGGGATGGGGATAGTGCTGATGCTGGAAAATTGTGATTTGTTTCGTTGAATGAAATCCACCTAAAAGGCAACAAAAATCTTTCATGACGTGAATACACAAATAAACAGCTATTTTTGTAACCTTGGGAAAACATTTTATTGCCTCAAAAATAAACCTCTAAAATTCAAAATGATTGATGATTAGGATCAGAAGTCCTATTAATAATCAATGTACATACTTGCTTGGACACCCAAACTCCATTCATATGAATGCGGACAGTGAAAGTACACATGACGCAAGCAATGTGCGTACTTTCCCATTAGCCAGTATTTTATATGAGGTCATTGATGTCTGTAAGTGATCATTTAAGTGTAAATGACTAATATGCTGACATTCATGCAGGTTATTGGTGCCTAAATCTAGGCACTCCTTATAAAATTACCCTTGAAAAGTCTCTGTGCTGGAGGGCAGAGATTAGCCCCTTTCCTGAAATTGAGAAAAAGTGTAATAGCAGCCAGATGGCACAGAGCTAGGAAGGGCTCTCGCATTTTACACTGAAAACTCTTATCCCTTAATTGGGATTTTGTAGGTTCTGAGAGCTAAGTGCACCCAGCCTCTGATCCTATATCCTGCACATACCCATCAGACTCACTCCTCCCATCTGTAACAGGATAAGGTACATACTCTCCGACGTTCTGTATGACAGCTTATCATTTAACTCCATTACAAACATTTAACACTAACATAAATGTCAATAAAAGTCAAGTTCTCAAAACTGGTTGTCAGGAGCAAACAGAGCTAGGCAGGGAAATTATGAATAAACAGGGACGAAGCGTTAACAAAATGTTTTAATTTTTCTCTTGGGGTTCAGTTAGCTTTTCATAACACATGATTTCCTCACCCTGATAAATCATTCAGACATTCCTGGGATCATAACCTCACTTCATCTCCTGGCCACCACCATTTTGGCTGCAAGCAATAACCGAGAAATTAGTTTAAAATGATCTCAGATGGAACCCCCTTTCTCCCCAGTAAGTATAATTTACGGTCTAGGGATAGAATGACCACAGTTAACTCAAAGTTTTGCTTACAGATAACTTTCCAAAAGACTCAAATTTTGTGAGAGCTTATCTATATGTGATTAAAATCCTCTTTTTGCCCCACAACCCCTCCAACATTCTGGAGAGGCCAAGACACCCATTTGATAGTTTCAGTGAGGTAAGATTTCATATTGCGATTGTCACACATTATTTGTAAGGAAGCATCTTTGAGAGAAAGAGGGAAATTTTATAAGTGGGTAGCTTGTTTAGGGCACCCAATTTTCCTTATAAAATATTAGGTTAAGTAGTCAAAACATGCCTTAAGTTATGGTGTGAACATTTTTACTAGCCCTAGAGCTGGTGTAAATACCTGCGCCTGTATTTTTCAAAAATGCACATACTCATGTACTCCACCTATACTCTGCCAAAACTTTGCCCATGTGCACTCCTACAGTGAAAGTACATGCCTTACAAACAAGGTGTATAATTTTACACTAGTTAGTATACTATAAGAGGTAATTTACATATCTAAGTGGCTACTTTCATGCCTAAATGACTAAAATACTGAGACTTCAGTGTTTTCTTGCCACCTAAATCTAGGAGCTCCTTATAAAATTATCCCCAAAGTATATATTTTTTTCCAGTCCTCCTCTTCTATCAAGGAATCTAGCCAAATATTCTCTTCCTTAAGGTGCTTATGTTCCCATACTTGCCATACCCCATCAGGGCATTATATATCCTTGACTAGAAATCCACAAATTCTTTGTCCTGGAATTTACATTGTTTCCAACTGTAGCGGGGCCTGACTAGTCTGGCCCCCCCTACACCACCAACTAGAAAGAACTGTCCTTATGCACCACCAGCAAGAAAGAACTGTATGTATTCTTCTTTCTTCTAATCATATATGTTTTCTATATGCTGCCATGGGTGGAGGTTTCCCCAGATCGGCAGCTTATTATGTTCAGAAATAAATGTATACAGTAAATGAAAGTACTGTAAGAAGGGCACCTATCACTCAAGTCTGTCTTCTAGCTGGCTTATAGACATTAACCAAACTCTCAAGCCCATTGGTAGGCCTCATTCTTACTAAAAAGTACTAACCCGCAAATACTCAGTTTTCTCCTGACTGCTTTCCAGATGCTAATCAATGATTTAATCAGTAAGTGGTCCACCCATCTTAGACCCCCCCTTGATCCCGCTCTGATACTCCTCCAACATAACTTCAGAAACTGAAAGATGGGTCACATGAACTTTCTAATTTTCTATGGAGCATCATTGGCTTATCCCGATACTATTTAAGGGCAGACAGGATCGCTGCTTGATAATTCCATAAGTTTTTACACCCCAACCCACCCTCCACTACTGACAGGGTCAACCTTTTCCAAATAATACGGGTTTTCTTTTCATCCCAAACATAGCGATTTGCCATCCCATCCCATTTCCAATTGTGAAAACATGAAAATAAATTTGGATAGCACTGTCATTTTGACCACCACAATTCTGCCTGCCCAACTCAAAGTAAGTGATCTCTATTCCTCCATCTCTTCTGCAACCCTCTGAAGCAACAGCTCATAATTCAGTTTATAAAGTTTCCCTAAATATGGTGAGAGTTGCATTCTGAAATAACGGAAACTCCTTTCAGTCCAATCAAAAGGGAACACTATAATTTCATCCTTTGCAAAACCAATGGAGAAGGACTCACACAAACTTTAAACCCTAAGCAAGCTGAGAACAAATTTATTTACCCAAGTAAATGGTGAAGAGTCCTTCTGGAATCCTTCATAAATATCATGTATCGTCTTCATAAAGTGCAGCACCTTATGTTCCATCCTCTGACCATGACTGGGACAATATTAACACTATTACAAATGTGTGCTACAGAGGGCTCTATGGCTAAAGCAAAGAGAGGCAGCAAAAATGGACAGTCCTGCCTGCTTCCATGCTCCACATTGGTTAATAATATTAAATCAGAGGAATTCAATCTGCTCACCCTTGGGGTACCTGTAAGGGGCTTGGAGTCATCAAAGATAAAGAACTCCTATAGTAATGGCCTCCAATAGGGAAAATAAATGTTGCTCACCTGCAATGGGTGTTTTCTGTAAACAGGATTGATCAGGTTTACAAGTGGGTGACATCATCCAATGGTGCCAGGATGGAATAGCTTTCCCAGAATTAAGAACTTATTATAAAGTTCTGAGCATGCAAAGGCCCTGCTGTGCACAGTGGTCTTCTCATCTCCTCAGTTAGTTGCAAAGCTTAAGATTGTAGGCAGTTCTTAAGTTGCTAAAAGAGGTGAGGAAGATACTCTGTGCCTGACCAATTCTACTCTCTATGGAAAATACCTGTTAAGAAAAGTAACATTGCTTTTTCCATTGATAAGCAGGGAATGAATTAGGCACACAGGTAGGTGATGCTACCATTTTTGGCATTGTCCCAGCTGAAGGAGCAACCCAAACTGACAGATGTGAGTTAAATTATCTAAATAAATAAATAGTTATACCAATAATGGAAAAACAAAGTTAACATATTTATACTATTTACAACCAAGGTAAAATCTATAACCAAATTCATCAGGAGGGAAAAGAGACAAAAAACAAACACAGCATATAGTAACATAACCAGATATAGCAATGGCCCATTGGTCAGCCAAAAAAACAAAAAAAACCCAAACAGGTAGCACTAGGGCAGGGAAGTACAGAACAAAATCTTCCAGATAAATTTATAATAATAAAAATGCAGGCCACATAAGGAGGGGAGATAGCTCTGTTATGTCAGTGGAATAGCCAGGTTTTCACCTGTTTTTCAAACCTCTTGTAATATGTTTCCATATGAATATCATAGGATAATGAATTCCAGAGGGCCGGAGCATTATATGCAAAAATAGAACACAATCTATTTAAAGCTTAATTGTCGATATGTGGAAACAGTAAGGAGATGAACTGGAGATGGACATAGTTACCTGTGTGGCGTATAAAGAATACAAAGAGAAAAGGTATTGTGGTAATCTGGTATGCTCTCTGTGGTGAGAGCATCAAAATTTTAAAAAAATATATATTATTCGCTGTGAGACAGGAAGCCAGTAACATGATCCCTACACTTAGCCTTATATATCAATTTTACTGCAGTATTCTGAATAAGTTTAAGTGATTTATTGAATACTGTGGAAGCCCCTAAAAAAGGAGTTACAATAGTCTGATTCAAGAGTAACATGGACCAAAGTTCTAAATAACTTCCCATCTGAATGATGTCTGATCTGGGTGTTCGCAAGACAAAGATTTTTGGACTAGAATTGGAGATAGCGTAGTTACCCACCTGTAGCAGGTGCTCTCTGTGAATAGCAGGAATAGGTCCTCACATATGGATGATTTCATCGACTGAGCCCCTCACGGAATGTTCCCCAGCTTCCAAAGGAAGCTTTTGGGAGGTATGCCGCACCTGTGCACCTGCCTTCCCTGCCTGCCGCGGCAGCATTTTCTCCAGTATAATCACATAGTAGGAGCCAAAGGGCAACTCCTAGGGGAGGTGGGAGAGTTGTGAGGACTTATTCCTGTTATTTTTGGAGAACACATGTTCAAAGTGAGTAACTGCATTTTCTCTGTGAACAAGCAGGAAATAAATTCTCATGTATGGGATTTCCAAGCTACAGGTTCCCAGAACCCCAGGAGAAAAACAGCCCAACTTGGCATCGAGAACTGGAGAAACCAAGAAGACCAGAGAGGTAGTCCCACCGAGGGACTCATCTGATGCAGTATCCACAGTCAACGTCAACCAAGGGAATTTTGAGCAGGTAGCCTGGATGGACAGGAGGACCGGTGGGTAGGAGTTGACCTTCAAGACCCAGAGAGATGCCGGAGAACGGCCTGGCCAAAATTGCTCTCTGTATTTGGAATCCCATCCAGATGATAGTGGGCTGTGAAGGTATGGACTGACTATCATCTTGCAGCCCTGCAGATCTCCTCTGTTGAGACAGAACAGAGGTTGGCTACCGATGTAATCATGACATGACCTCAAGGCTCAGACCAGTCAAGGAATACATTTGGGTGATTCAGAAGCAAGTGAGAGGGATAAAGTGTGCTTCTACACAGTGACCCCAACCTATTTGGGTTGAAGGAGACAAACAACTGAGAGGACTGATGGTGTGCATTCATGGGCTCTAAGCAGAAGCCAACCATGCTTGCAATCCAGAGTGTGCAACACTGCCTCACCATGGTTGACGTGAGGCCAGAGAAAAAGCATTGGAAGGACAATAGACTGGTTGAGGACTAATACCACCTTAGGCAGAAAATGCAGGTGCGTGCGGGACACCACTTGATTCAGATGGAACCTGTTAAATGGAGGATGTGTGACAAGAGCCTGGAGCTTGCTCACCCGCTGAGCCGATGTGACGGCCACCAGGAAGAGGACCTTCAAAGTCAAGAACTTCAGCGGACATGCATCCAGCAGCTCAAAAGGAGCCTGCATGAGCTGGCTGAGGATCACGTTCAGGTCCCAAGCAACTGTAGGGGGCTTAACCAGAGGCTTTGAGAAAAGTAAACCTCGCATGAATTGGTGAACCAGAGAATGAGCAGAGACAGATGTCCCATCATAGCCACGATGGAATGCTCCAATCATGCTGAGATAAACACTCACCAAGTTGGGCTTTAGAACTGAAGAGGTTCAGGAGGTACTCTAACAGCTGGTCCATGGGGCAGACAAAGGGGTCCAATGTCTGATCAGTGCTTTACATGTTGACGCCTTGCGAGATGCTAGCAGGATCTCGGTGATACTCTCAGAAAGGCCGCGCTCCGCAAGGACTACCCACTCAGCATCCATGCTGTGAATGCTAGGGAGCGGATGTTGGGATGCAACAGGGAGCCTCCCTCTTGTGAGATGAGGTCTGGGTTGAAGCTCAGATAAAGAAGTTCCTTCTGAGAAAGCTGTAGCAATAACGGGAACCATGGATGTTGAGGCCAGTAAAGAGCAATGAGAATCATGGATCCTCTCTCGGCCTGGAGCTTCGAATGTCTTTGTGATGAGTGGAATTGGGGGGAAGGCATAAAGCAGGCCTCTCCCTCAGTGCAGCAGAAAGACGTCTGGAGTTGGGTGATTTCTGGCCAATCTTAGGAAGCAGAACTGAGCTACCTGGGCTTTCTGTGCTATAGCAAAGAGGTCCACGTTGGGGGTGCCCCACTCCCAAAAGATCTGGTCCACCATTTCTCTCTTGAGGGACCACTTGTGTGGCTGAAGAATCCAGCTGAGTCAATCTGCTAGACCATTGCTCTTGCTGGACAAGTAGGTTGCCTTGAGATCCATGCCATGTTGCAGGGCAAACTTCCAGAGGAGATATGAGCCCGTTCCCCCCTCCCCCATCTTATTCAAATAGAACATGGCAACTTGCTTGTCCATCGGAATCAGGACATCGTAATGGCCTGGAGCTTGAGGAAGTTGATCTGATGAAGACTCACTTTTTGGACCACAGACCCTGGGTGCGAAGACCATCCACATGTGTGCCCCAGCTGAGCTTGGAGGCATCCATCATGAGTAGCCTGCAGGGTGCTGCTGGTTGGAACGGAAGACCCTGATGCAAGTTTGCAGGCACGAGTCACCACATCAGAGAATGAGTGAGGGGAGCAGTGACCACTACCCTATCCCACAGGTGGCCTGAGGCTTGCTTGCCATTGTGTTCGCAAGGTCCATTGAGCCTGCTGCATGCAGAGGCAGGCCTGAGGAATGTGACCGAAGGCTCTCAACAGCCCATGGGCTGTGGTATGGTGCCCATGACCTCGATGAGATGCTGCAGGCAATCCATTATCAGGAAAGCTCTTACCTGAGTGGTATTGAGGAGAGAACCAATGAACTCCAGTTGTTGTACTGGCTAGAGGTGAGACTTTGGGTAATTGATCACGAAGCTGAGGCCTTCAAGCACCTGAATAGTGAGCTCAGTGGACTGCTGTACACTGTCTGGCATGGGGACCCTTTATAAACCAGTCATCCAGGTACGGGACGACAAAGACCCCCCCTCCCCTCAGGTCTGGAAGAAAGTGGCTATGGTGACCAGACACTTAGTGAAGACTCTGGGGACTGAAGCCAGCCCAAAGGGTAGTGCCCGGTACTGGTAGTGCTTGCTGACCAGCACGAACCAAAGATACTGCCTGTGATGCAGGTAGATGGGAGTATGCATGTGCACATCCTTCAGATCCAAGAAGTAAATGCCAGTCATCTCATAGGAGAAATGGGAGTAGTGCCACCAATAAGACCATTTTGAACTTTTCGTGCACCAAGAACTGGTTGAGGTTTCGCAGATCTAAAATTTGGCACCAGGAAGTATCTGGAGTAAATGCCCTGCCTGATCTGGGCCGGAGGTGCTTGCTTGATGACAGGGTTGACTAGCAGGGCCACAATCTTAGTCTGCAGGAGGATCCAGGGCATGGGGTCCATGGAATACTCCTCAGGATTGTAAGGAGATGGTAGCTGGGTGAAATGTAATGGATAGCTGTTCTGGACAATTTGTAGCACCAAGGCATCCGTAGTGACCAGAGGCCACTGGTAGGCAAAGTGGATGAGCTGCCCTCCCACCTGTGGAGAGATTTTGTATAGCGGTTAACTGGCTATACTCCTGAAGACCCCATCAAAATCCCCCACAAAGCTTGGGCTGGGGGGCAGGCTGTGCCTTTGGGGTCTTCTCCCTTTGCTGAGAGTGGGAAACCTGGGCCCTTAGGCTGTACTTGCAGCTGGGATGGAAAGTTCCTCCATGGGCGCTGGAGGAAAGCCTTCTTGGTTGGTGCTTTCTTCTGTGCGGGATCTGCAGTCTTTCTGGAGAGCCTGGGGAGGGTCACCTGCTCCTTTTCCAACTTTTTGGCCTTTTCCTCTATGGGCTTACCAAAGAGGTTTTCACTCCAACAGGGGACATTGGCGATCTTATCCTGGACCCACTGCTCCAGATCAGAGGACTGCAACCAGGCCATCAGCTGCATGGAGATCCTTATGGCTGCCACCCTACCAGCAGATTCAAAGGTGTCATAAGCTCCCTGGACAATAAACTTCAAGCAATCTTTGCGTGAGCTTTGAGACCCCGAAAGGATTCGAGATAGTCCTTGGGAATCAGGGAGGCAAAGTCTTCAATGTCTAGCATGACATCTTTGAGGAACATGGCAATGTCCGTTTGGTAGGCCAGGATCCATGTTATCAGCATGGAACCCTGGAAGCACCTCCTCCTGAAGGAGTCCAGGATCTGTGCCTCCAACATGGGTGGCAGTGAGGAGTGCGTCTTGGCATGCTTTGCCCACTTCAAGACAGACTCGACCACAATGGAATTGTGGGGTAATTGAGGCTTCTCGAACCCCAGATCCTTTTGACCTGGTATTGCTCGGCACCTCCCACAGCTGCAGAAGCAGCCTCTGCTGGACATTGTGGATGGGAACCATCACCACCTCACGAAGGGCCGGTGATTATTGAAGGAGTTCAGTTCCTCTACTCTGTTTCTCTTCCAATTCAAAAGAAAAGGGGGATGGCTTTGGTCAGGTCCTGAACATAATCCTGGAAGGACATGTCTTCCGGGGGCCACTTCCGCTGATCCAAAGGAGGCGATGGGAGATTCTGGGCCCTAAGGTCCAACACCATCAATTCTGCCTTGGTCTCCCATCCCAATATGGATTCTGAGAGGAAGTCTAGGTAATACTGATTCTCCTCCAAGCACTGATTATGTGGCTCAGGTGAGGTCGGATGTTGATAGTCTCCTTTGCACATGGCCCAGGGGCCTCAGATTCCGATACACTGTAGAGGAGACTGTTCCAATACACTGGTATCGATACTGGTCTCCAACCCAATGTCCCAGCTGCGGTGGGCAAAGCAAGGGTTTCCAAGACAGGCTGGAAGGAGTGCAGTGATACATTCCATGCCATGAAGCCTCAAGGCTTCTACCTCCACCAGGTGAGCTAAGGCTCGTAGGCATTTCTTCACAACTACCACTGACAAGGATGTCAATGCCGTGGACATCTCCGGTGAACCTATGGGTGAGTACTCCATGATGATAGGAGCATCGGGAGACATCTGGAAGCCCTCCTGGGCACTGGAAATGGACTCTGCCATTCGGGTCAGGTCCTTCTGCCAGGGAAGCTTGGACATTCTTGAGCCTTGCTGTCCGTCTCGCGTCTAGAGGGGTTGTGATGATGATGAATGTGGATTTTCTCCTTGCGTTCCCCTTTTGACATGGACAGGGTGTCTATAGAGGGACACCCATCTCTGCTTGAAGCCTTTTGCTCTGTCTGAGCCCTCTGTTCTTTTCCCTTGGCCACCTTAGGTGTGGATGGGGCTGAGGATACTGAATCAGATGAGCCAAAGAGGGATGACTCCTGCTTTTCCTGACCTTTAAGCCCTTGATGCGTCATCTGCAAGCAGAGTTCACAGGAAACCGGCTGGTGGTGCTACAAGCACCAATTATGGCGGTCAGTGACAGAAATGGTCTTGCCACATTTGGTGAATTTTTTAAAGCTGCTAACAGGCTTAGACATGCTGAAAAATATCACCTCGGCAAAATTAAACTGAAAGATGGCTGTGTGTGGGAAAAAGCTCCCAAAGGGGAATTAGATACCAAAAAGGCACAAAAACTATAGAAAAAGAACACCCAGAGGGTGAGGAAAAAAAGCTAACCGATGACAGTGGGTGAAAAAGTGAGCAAAAGCTCAACCAAAAGGGCAAGAAATTCAAACGTTTTTCCTGACTGCAGGAACACATCCTAGGGGCTCCACAAAAAAAAAGAAGACTGGAGAATATGGTGCTGCACGGTCAGGGAAGGCAGGCCTGCATGCACGGCATACCTCCCAAGCTTCCTTTGAAAGCTGGGGAGAGTTCCATGCAGGGCTTCGTTGGTGACATCACCCATACGCGAAGACTTATTTCCTGCTTGTTCATGGAGAAATGAGGTTTAAATGTTAACTTGCTATCCATTATAATGCCCAATGTCGTTATTTTATTTTTTTTTTGAAAACTTTATTTATTAACCATCATAAACATAACTTCCAGTGCGTTTAAAACAGTGTGCCGCAGCAGAGTGGGATCTTATCTCCGCTGGGGCCGATGCAGTATACAGTTATGTGATTACATCTGAGCTCAGTTCACATTTTTATACACTCATGGTTAAACTTTTCTTCCCTTTTTTATACCAGACCTCCCTACCCCACCCCTCCCCACCCCCCCTTCACTCCCTCCCCAACCCCTCCCCTTTGTCATCGCAACCCCTAGCTCTGTTATGATAGCAACAGTGACCCTCTCTTAATTCCCCCGCTCCCCCCATCCACTCCCAGTACCATTTGAGCTTAATGTCCCACATTTACTATTTCATTCCGGCAGCGGGACCCCAAACTCTGAATATAGGGTTCCCATATCAACATAAAGGTGGACCAACTCTTCACTGAACCCCAAGCCCTCCAGCGCTCTGCCAGCATTAGCTGATGGAAACTATTACGCCACTCCGAGAACGTTGGCGGGTCACGATCTCTCCATCTGCAAAATCGGACCCTTCCCCACCAGACATGCTTTACGCACCAATAACCGCTCCCATCTCCCAGTGGGAAGGGTTGGGTGCAATTGATCAAGTGTAACCAAAGCTCCAGTCCAAGGAAACCGCTGTTGTAATAATTTCATAATGCATCGACTGATATGGGACCAGTAAGGGAGGATGCGCCTGCACTGCCACCACATATGGGTCAAAGAGGCCAATGGTATGGAACACCTAGGACAAGACCCATCTTGGGTAATATGACTCCGCAACGCTCGTCGGGGCGAAAAATACACTCGAGTCAAGGCTTTATATTGTATTTCCCTCCATCACGCTCCCTCCACCAGCTCCACTATCCGCCCCACCGCCATACAAACAGTGCCTGGCGGTATCTCTCGTCCCAATTCTCCTGACGAGGCCGTCTCAGCCCTCCCAAAGTCCGGCAAGACCCCAAAGCACTCCAGCCGAGCCTTCAGCCCAGCTATCGTCGGGGGTGTCACCCCCAAGATCAAAAAATTCGATAATCTGCGCCGACCTATCCACCCCTAGTTCCTCTCTAGGCAACGTAGCCACATAATGAGAAAGCTGGATATACGCAAAATATTGGGTGGGAGGCAGCCGGAACTCCTCACGTAATTCCAAAAACGGCTTGCATTTACCCGTAAGGTCCATTACATGCCCTAAATGTCTTATTCCTTGCCGGTGCCATGTCTGAAATGCCCTGGAATCAGAACCTGGCGAGGATTGCACATTTTCTCGTATGGGCAGCCAACTGGACACCTGCCAGTTCCGTTGCCAAAAGCTATTTGTCGCCAAGTACGTCTCATCGCATTTAACATAATATTACACGTGAGTCGCATTGGCAGTTGTGCACTATCCGCATGTAAAACCCCCACCATCGAGAAAGGAGCCACTAGTGCCGCCTCCAAGTCCCTTGGCGTATATACATCTGTGCCCCCCAAGCAGTCCCCAACATGCCGTGCTTAACATGCCAAGGCATAGAGTTTTAAATCCGGAAGCCCAAGGCCACCTCTGCGCCATTTACCAGTCATACGGGACATCGGAATACGCGCTCTGGCCCCCTTCCACAGAAACCCTTGAATCTCCCTTTCCATTCTAAGCAAATCCCGTCAGAGTATCCACACGGGTAAAGTTTGCAACCAATAAAGTATGCGCGGCAAAACCACCATTTTAACTGCTGCAATTCTCCCCAGTAGTGACAATGGTAGCGGGTTCCAAGCTCTCAATTGACGCCGCATCCCAGACAAAACTTTCTCGAAATTAGTATGATATAAATCCTGTGGTGATCTCGTCAGAACAATACCCAAATATTTAAACTTGTGGTCTGACCACTTCAAGGGGAAATCCTCCCCCCAGCCTCCCGCAGTCGCCCCGAGACATCCAAGGCCTCTGATTTGTCTGCATTGATCCGAAGGCCAGCAAAACTACCAAACGTCCGAAACTCTGCCATCAGCCGAGGCAAAGATTCTCTCGGCGCCAGCAAGTGTACCAGCATGTCATCGGCAAAGGCCGACATCTTAAACCCCTTTTTACCCACCTCTATCCCATTAATCTGTCGATCCAGTTCAATGCTCCGTATTAAAGGATCCAAAGACAAAACAAATAATAAGGGGGACAGTGGGCAACCCTGCCTAGTGCCCCTACACAAAGAAAAGGGAGCCGATAACACCCCGTTACAAAGCACTCTAGCTGTTGGAGTATCATAGAGAATCTTCACCATGTCACAAAAAGCCTGTCCTAAGCCGTACAATGGTAGCAAATATTCCAGATATGTCCAATCAACCCTATCAAACGCTTTTTCCGCGTCAAAACTCACCAGAAGTGACTGCAACTGATGGTACTGTACCCACTCCAAAGATGTTAATATTCTACGTATATTACGGACTGCATAACGGCCTCGCACAAATCCCACCTGTGATTCGTGTACTACGTCATCTAATATTCCCGCTAAGCGCTCTGCCAAAATTTTCGCCAACAGCTTCATGTCAAAATTCAATAAAGAGATCGGTCTATAAGAGGCCGCCTGCATCGCATCTTTGTCCGGCTTAGGTATTAGCGTGATATAGGCCTGGTTATCACCCCATCTCCTACCACCCCCCTCTATTCTTTGACGGTAAGTGTCCACTAACAGGGGGCTCACCCAGTTCGACAAGAGTTTATAAAATTCGGCCCCATAGCCGTCCGGACCCGGAGCCTTATAACAGCTGGCCTGCTCAATTACGGACTGCACCTCCTTTAGGGTTATCGGTTGCCCCAACTGAATCCGTTGCGCCTCCGTCACCTTTGGGAGCTTCAGCCTTTGTAGATAGGCCTCCAGAGTAGAGGGGCTATTCTCTTCCGCTGCATACAGTTTTTGAAAGAAGTCTTTAAATATTGCACTTATCACCTCCCGATTTTGTTGGAGTTTCCCTTGCTCATCTCGAAGAGCTGCTACCTCCCTTCCTCCTCTCGGACCCTTCAGACATCTTCCTAATAGTTTCCCCGGTTTGTCGCCAAAGCAATACAACCAATATTTGTAATACATTATAGATTTCTTGGCTCTCTGATGGAGCAATTCATTTAAGGCAACCTGTAGTTCCCACAACCGTTTTCTGTTAGACACTGTAGGCATATGACCACTGAGCACTCGTGCTTGAGACACTTGTTGCTCCAACCGAATAATTTGTTCCGCCAACAATCTTCGTTTCCGAGCCGCAAACCCGATTATATCGCCCCTCAACACCACTTTGGCGGTTTCCCAAACCAGTTCTGGGTCATCTCTGTGTACCTGATGATTTAATTCGAAGTCACGCCAGCGCTGACCCAGAAATTGCCGAAAATGATTGTCTTTATATAGCTTGATGAGGAACCGCCATATACGAGATGCACTAGTCCCTCCCCCCCATTGCAACTCAATCCAGGCCATTGCATGGTCGGAGATCTCCAGGGGACCTATCTGCGCTTCTCCCACTTGTGCAAAGGCGGTTGTGGAAAGCAAAAGATAATCTATTCTCGCACTAGTCCCATGTGCCCTCGAAATATGGGTAAACTCCTTCTCGGAGGGGTGCAATAATCTCCAGGGATCTATCAAGCCCAATCTGGCCCAAAATCGTTGCAACAACTGAGAACTGAGTATTCTGTCTCGCGTCCCCCTGCCACTGGAGGTGTCCAGGCTCACTTCAAAGACCCCATTAAAATCCCCCCCAATAGCAATGGCACATCTGGCAATTGCTCCACTTTGGCAGCAATACGATTGAAAAAATCCTGATCCAGCAAATTGGGACCATATACATCTCCCAGTATTATCTCGCGATCTTCCAGTAAGCCCAGCAATAGCAAAAATCTCCCACTGGGATCAGCCACCTGTTGTTGCATCGTGAAGCGCACCCGCTTATGAATGAGAATGGCCACCCCTCCCCTTCTTCCCCAGTGCAGGCGCTCCCACACCTGACCTACCCAGTCCCGACATAATTTAGCATGTTCTTCTGCTGTCTGGTGGGTTTCCTGCAATAGCGCAACATCGCATCGCTGCCTGGCCAGCGCTTTCAGTACTTTATATCGCTTTATCGGGCTACCCAAGCCACAGACATTCCAGGTAATTACCCTCAGAGGATTTTCAAGTTTTTACGCCCCAGCTGCCAGCACAACGTGTTCGAGGAGACCCTCCCAGCCTGGAGCCTCCCCTCATTTTTCCCAAAGTATTGTACACTGTGCATCTGTATAAAGTTCTTTAGATTGCGACGACCCCTCCCCCACCCTTCCCACCTCCCCCTAACCTCGCTACCCCCCCAACCACTAACCCCTCTCCTACCTCCCCCTGCCTCCATCCTAAACCACTCCAAACCCTGTCTCTATACCCACCCCTATCCCCCCTTCAAACTACGCCTCCTATCTACAGGGCTCCCAACTCCTACCCCTTCCCAGGAAGCCCTCCCGAGACCCCTCTGAGCGTGACCTTTTGCTCCATGCCCATAGAACAGGTCCCCAAACCACAAACCACTCAACATTCTGCCTCCTTTGACCATGAATGAGCTATACCTTCCACAAAATGCCCGGTAACTACCAAACCCGATAGGCTGGGCCTCAGTTCCCCCCCCCTTCACGAGTAACCTTCCTTAGCCCCCCCCCCGCCCCACCCCCCATCCATCCCCATCTCATGCCATCCCCCCACCTCCCACCAAGGCACCCTCTCCCTGATTTAAAATAAACCTGCCTCCAATAGAAGGCAGACAAGAGTGGGGGGTGGGGTGGGAGGAGGGGCCGGCACCAAACTGCCAACGTCCAGACTCAGGCGGCCCGACTACGCGGGCCATGTGCGTCACATCCCTGCAAGCCCAAGTACTCAGGGCCTCTCTAGTTCAAGCCCCCACCCGCTTACATAATAGTAGTCCCCTCCAACCTTGAACACTCCCCCCACCCCGCCACGGCCGCCCAATCTCTGCAGCCGCGGCACCCTCCAGGATAACCCTTCCTCCTCCCCTCCACGGAATGCTGGAGGGATAACACAGGTTAACAAATATGGCGGGGGGAGCCCAGGTACCTGTAAAATGTAGCCAGGCTATCCAGTAATGCCCCTCCCCCCTTCTGCTGGGGGGGGGGCAGAATCACATACAGCTAATGTGACAGAAAACCATTCTAAATCCCCCTGCCAAATTTAACAAAGTATCTCTGCAAAGGATACACAACCCAGGCAAGAGAAAAAAAACCAAAAAACAAGAAACATAGTCATCCTAAAGTCCCAAGTCTTGGCAAGATTAGGTAAAGGAGGAAGGTTCAAAGCAGCTGGAAACTTTGTTGCACTGTCATTTTAAAGACACTTAGTGTCTCAGGAGGAAACAATAAGACACAAAGTTGCTTGGGGTCTGCGGCGCCATTCCAAACACAGACAAAAACCAGCTGTTGTGTCCATTCCTACGCTGTGTTTCCCCAGGCTTCACTCACCGACGGGGGGGTTTCTCTTAACTATTCAGTTCAATTAGCCCCCAGAAACTTCATGAAGGAGACACCGACGTTGCCGCCTTTCGGGTGTGGAGCTGCTGTACGTAATCTTCAGCTGCGGCGGCCGACTCAAAGGTGCGGTGAGCTCCTTCACAGAGCACATGAAGCTTGGCGGGATATTGAACTGAAAATCAGATTCCAGCCTCTATAAGCTTTCCGCAGAGGGGGGCATACTCACGTCTTTTCCGGCTCAGCGCCACTGAATAGTCTTGTGCCATGCGAATTTTAACATTATTATAAGTTATATCCCCCTTTTGCCATGTAGCCCTGAGAATCAGTTTCTTCTGCGGGTAATGTAAAAACTTGGCCAGAACAATTCTAGGGCGAGGGTCTCGCGTTTGCTTAGCGCCTACCCGATGCACCCGTTTGATGCACAGCTTGCCCCCAAGCTCACCATCACCGACGATATACATGACTAGCTCCGCTAGGTAGCCTCTTAGATCTTTGTCCAGGACGGTCTCAGGAATCCCCAGAAAACGCAAGTTATTTCGTCGTGACCTGTTCTCCAGGTCATCGAGCTTGGCTTCTTGCTGTGAGATCTGAGATTTTAGGCCTGCCACCTCTGCGGTCAGAGTCTCCACCTTCTCCTCCACCAGTCCCACGCGGTCTTCAGCCTCTCGCAGTCTATTGCCCAACAGGTCTACGGAGGAGCGCAATCCATCCATTTTGTCATGTAAGGCGTCAAACTGGGGTAGTAAAGCCGTCGCTACTGCCGCCGACATCTCATCCAAAGAGACAGGAGACCTGGGTGATGCCGGCAGTGGGGCTGAGTCCGCAATCTTACTCGAGCCGGTTCCCCGTTCCCGGTCTCTTCTCATCGCTTTTACTGCTGTCGCCATACAGTTCGGCCTCTCCAACTGCACTATGAAGATCCGCAGGCACTCCGATTCAATTTAATTACCTTCTCGTCGGATATTTGCAGTTTTTAACGGTACTTAATCGCCGGTTTGGGCTTAGGGCTTCAGGACCCGCTCAAGATGCGACCTCTACCCTGTCCACATCACGTGGTCTCTCTCGTTATTTTATTTTTAAATGGAATATAAGTCCCAGCCATATGAGACGAATAATCACAGGTTGCTATCCTTAGTGAACTAGATCACAGAGGATTTATTAGCATTAAGCACAAGTTTATGCTCCTGAAATCAGAGCGCAATTTTATCCAGTTGGTCCGATAGAGTCCTTCAAAAAGTAGAGTCCCACAGGTCAT
The DNA here is from genome assembly GCA_033557465.1 of Ichthyophis bannanicus. Taxonomy (NCBI): domain Eukaryota; kingdom Metazoa; phylum Chordata; class Amphibia; order Gymnophiona; family Ichthyophiidae; genus Ichthyophis; species Ichthyophis bannanicus. The sequence continues at coordinate 1,460,100,688 of CM066031.1, forward strand.
GACTGATGATTTGAATGTCAGTATACGTGTGGACTCCAAAGCAAAAACCTTGAATCAAGGTAGGCACAGGGGCCACAAAAATGTTAAACAGCATGGGAGATAAAACTGATCCCCGAGGATCTCCACAGCTTAAAGATATGTCAGTTCACATTTTTATTTAATTAATTAATTCATTTATTTATTTAATTTTATTTATTTATTTAACTGTTTTTATACCGTCTTTCTTCGATTCAAGACGGTTTACAATGAACATAACGTAACAGTGTGTTAAACTATTTCACAACTGTTTTACAAGGAACGGAACATTTGAACATGAGTAAATATGGTGAGACAAGAACTTTTGCCATAGGTATATATGGCACAAATGAGAACTTAGACTGAGCAGAACAGCTTGAATTTTATTGATATTATTTTAAACATCGCCTTGCTGTTTTTCTGAAAGGTGATTCATAAAATCAGTAAACATAAACATTAAGGCATTGTCCTTTATTTAATTTTGGTCCAGGCAGTAGTACAAAATAAAGGTTAGAAGTGAGGACCATGTCTTTGCTTTACAAATAGTATCTAGTGAAGCAGACTCTATGAGAAGCAGTTGCTGCAGTGGCTCTAATCTGAAAGGACTTTACTTTAGATGTGAGAGGAGTACCCATTTATTCAGAAAAGAACTGGATACAGGATGCCAGAAAATTTGCTAGAGTTCTTTTCACAAATACTATGCCAATTCTGTTGGGATCAAAGGAGACAATAAGCTGAGTAGACTTCCTAAGCATTTCAGTTCTTTTAAGGTAGTATATGAGACTGTTCACAATCCAGAGTATGAAGGGCATTTCTGCATAGATTTTTATGAAGTTTAAGGGCAAAAGTAGGAAGACCATTCCCTCACTGATGTGGTAAGCTTAGGTAGAAACTTAAGGTGATTCTCAGAACACATCCTATTATGATGAAACCATGTATACATCTTGTATGCTACTCTTCTTGCAGAGGGAACTGCTACTAGGAAGATTACCTTCTATGTAAGGAACTTAAGAGAAGTAGATTCCAACAGCTCAAAAGGCAGCTTCATAAGGGAAAGGTCACATGGTACTGGGGGCTTCTGTAGGGGGATTTGCAATGAAGAAGTCCCTTTATAAAATGTGATATAATAGGATATTTAGATGCTAGAAGGCTATCAACTGGAGCATGGTAGGCAGAGCATTAAGATGGACTTTGATGGAGGACATTTGGAGTTCTAGATGATATAGTAGTAGGGCTGTAGGTGGCCATGTTGTAGTGTTATGGCCATTTCTAAAACACCAGATGGAAAATCTCTTCCATTTGAAAGTGTAAGTCTGCCTATTGGATGATTTTGTGGCAGCTATAAGAATATCCTGGATAGGCTCTGGTAACCCTATAGCAGAAACTAAACATTGCTCAAATTACATGCTGTGAAAGCTAGGTACTTCAAGTTTGGATGAAGAAGTTGGCCCTCACATTGAGTTATTAATGTGGGAAATTCCTGGAGTTTTGCAAGAAAGTAGAATTGCTAGCCTTTCCAGAAGTGGAAACCAATTTTGCTGAGGAGAAAATATGGTGCTGTCAGAATCATGGTGCTTAGCTGTTAAACGTTTTGTAGGGTTCTCGCTATGAGAGGAATTTGAGGATATGTGTATAGAAGGGACTAGGTCCATAGAATTGCCAAGGCATTTTGAGCTAGATGTTCTGGGGACAGAAGTATGGAGCAGTAGAGAAGAAGATTTTGCATTTGTGCTGCTGTTAAAGAGGTCAACTTGAGGAGTTCCCCACTCCCAGAAGATGGACTGTATACTCTGCATCTAGAGACCACTTGTGAGGCTGAAGAACTCTGAGATTGTCTGCTGTAATGATTCTGAATTTGCAAGGCATTGGCAGTTTGTATTTGGATGTAATTGGCTATAACAAAGTTCCAAATCTTTGCTGCTTCTCAACAGAGATGCAGAGATTCTGTGCCTCCTTGTTTGTTGATATAATGCATTGCCACTCTATTTTAGTCTATCTGAATTAATACTGGTGAATTCCAGGAGCAGAGAGAAAAATGAAAAGGGCATAGTAAATTGCCTGCAGGCTCAACCAGTTGATGTGGATAAGTCTCTCTGGCCACATTCCCTACGAGTGAAGAGCAGTGATATGAGCTGCCCTTCCCAGGTTTGATGCATCTATATTTAGGACCAACTGGTCTTGCTACAGGGCAAAAGGAACACGTTGTAAGATTGGGTTTAGAAATCCACCACATAATTCTTTGTCCACCTACTTGACTTCAAATTGTCAAAAGAGGCTGGGAATGTTGATTCCAATGGAACCTGAAGTCCCATTGATGCTGCTTCATCTTGAGCTTAACTAGTGGGACTAGATGTACTGCTGTGGCTATGTGATCCTGTAGCAGCAAAGTGCAGACAATGAATAAATCCAGGAGTCAATTGCAGGGTCCAAGCCAATTTATTGTGCCAAGGCCCAGACAGTCAAGCTTCAAAAAGGACTGAGCAAAGTTCTTACAGAGACATATTCATTTTATACATTTCTTTTCAGTTTGATACATGCAGACTTTCTATTAGTTCCAACGCCCCCTGCATTTGTCCAATCAGAGATCCCTCCTGGGCCTAGCACCCAGCTCCCTCCTCTAGGATTGTTCTAACAATGGTACAGTTTCTAGGTATGGATACAATTCTACTGCAAGGTCGTTTCTAGCTCTAGGAATGCAAGTATTGAAACATTTCTATCCTCAGAACACAAGAGAATAATGAAGGATTTATGAATTCATGAAAAACTTCTTATTAAGCAGTTTAAAGCAATTTTCTCAATCTTTCACAGATTTTTGGTTCTTTACTAAAATGGGGTTTGAAATCAGGGCCTAACTTACAGGCCTTTCATATTTGCAGGCTATCATAGGCCATAGCCTACCACATTCCCCCTTTAATTATTCTCACCCACAAGTTAAAAAAGGGTGGGAATTAAATCACATATTAAACTCGTGTAACAGCATCATCTTGGGATATAGGGTAATATTGCCACATAGCTAAAACCTTTGTAGCTGCCTTCCGTTCTACAGTGTTATCAATTACTGAAGTTATCATACGTAAGCAAAGGGGTAATAGACATGGGAGCAATAAGCATGCAGCTAGTATGAATAATACTATAAACACAAGGGTCTTTAGACCACCTAACCATGAAAATGCTGAACCAAACCACCCATCAAGCTTCAAACCATGCCAGGTCTGAACAGGCACATATGTTTGTTTCTCGCATTTGAGTAGCTATATCTTCAACAACTTGTCCATTATTATCAATCTGCAAACAGTTGGTTAAATTCAATTTTCCACATACTCCACCTTCAGCTGCTAACAAATAATCTAGAGCTAAACGATTCTGATAAATAGCTGTACGCATTTGTGTACTCTGCTTAGCTAAAAGAGTTAGTGCTTTACTGGTCTCGTTAGTTATTATTTCAACAACAGCTTGTAAACGCATAATATGATTTATCATATATACAGGAGTGCGATATCCCCATGTCCCATCTTGTGTCCAAGTAGCAGGTCCGTAGTATGAAATGATTCTCTCAGGTGGCCACTCCTCATCATTCCACTTGTCCCATTGGCCTATTTTCAAGACCTCTCGTTTGTCGACTCCTGTATATGGGAAAACCCAGTTGTTCTCCAGGGGAAATGGGCAGAAGAAAGAAGGAAGGTCGTATAGTTCCCAATGCACATGCTCCTCCCCAATGGGGAGGAAGCCTAGCATATGCTCAGGTTCCACAAATCCAGTATAGTCCAGGTGGTGCTTGCCAGGTACCATGAAATGCTAAATTAGTCCAGATGCTGGCAAGATTAGGAAAGAGGACTAAAGGGTTGGAGGGCTCTGGAGTGTTAACCCCCGACCACCAGGACGTCTTCCTAGTGGTACTGTTGTAGAACTTCTGATTGAGACAGACCAGCTGTCCAACTTCCATGGTAAACTGTGGTCCAGAGCGAGCAAAACACAAGTTGCCAACAATAGGGTGGGTCAGTACCCACTCACTAGTAGTATTATGCAAAGCAGTCTGATTATAAGGAATAGAACAGTTCACTTCTTGTGCCTCCCAGGGCCATTGGTCTCCCATCTTAGTTCCTCCACAGAAGAAGCAGTCCGAGATGTGGAGACTAGATGCTACTGCCCCAGCGAGCTCAATGAACAAGTTTTGGGAAGTGTGAGGGACTTCAAATTCTGCCTTCATGGCCTCATAAAAAGAGTGATGTATTGATAAGGTGCGGATACATGAGTCTTAGTATTTAGCTGTATATGTATAAAAGTTCCAGGATCTATGCCGCCTCCTGCTATATGTAATCCAAATCTAAACCCCTGCTTCCACTGGCTAGGGTTGAGTATGAGTAGCTGTAGAGGATTGCAGGCACCTTTCTTGCACTTCCGAGGCTCTGGTAATGATAATCTTTCCAGGCTGGCTATGCGTTTATCTCCCTCTCGTCAAGTAGCCCACCAGACCAGATGGCATAATACACGCATTCCCACTTTGGATAGTAGTAAGCATCTTTAGATGATGTGCTGTAGACGGTTGGGGAACTCTTTCCAGTACACTGTCCCCATCCATATGCTCCTTCAGGACACATATATTTATCATCATATTAGTAGGCTTGCTCCCATGATCCACACTTGTGGTAGGCATATCTGTTTATCACATCACAGGCATCAAAAGTCAGGATGACATATTTTGTGGGATTAGAGAGTTGTGTAGCATTTATGAGGGCTCCCTCCTCGTTATTCCATCGTATCTCCAGTACATAATAAGAGGGGTTCTGCCGGGGGTTGTAGCAAGTCTTACTTTCCCCCTTCGTACAGATATTCAACTCTGTACCATTATACATACACTGGCTAACTATACCAGTGCAAGTATAGTAGGAATGATAAAGTCTGAGTGACCTTTATTCCAGTTCGGATGGTAGTTATACAAGCTGCACAGGGGGGTAAGGCAAAAGTCTTTTCCAGGAATCCCAGGACTATCACTCCCATAAGACAGTAGTGGAGGAACATCGGGATTACAGTCTTTAGAGGTCAACTGAAATATCGGGTACGATGAACTTGTAGAGTCTTTTCTTCTTCTTCTCTGCTTCGACTGCCACCCTTGCGTGACAGGGATAGGATTGTAGATTTTGAAGACTCTTACAACGCCGGTTGTCTCCGCAGTGTAAGCCGCAATGGAGTTTCAAGGTCATTTACTGAAGTCCATTGACCAAGTTCAGGAGCGGCTGCCGGCTTCACTCGACTGTGATGGATCCAGGGTTCGAGTTCTGCAACTTTCACTGCAGTTGGGGTTGACAAGATGACAACATAAGGTCCCTTCCAATGCGGTGCCAGCGGGGTCTTTCTCCACTCTTTGATCCACACTGACACTCCTGGCTTGAAGGGATGTAGAGGTTCTGTCAGATTGATGGGCAATTGATCTTGCACCCAGGTATGAAGACTCTGCAAAACAGAACCTAAAGTCAATAGTTCTTGTCTAGTTATTTCAGATCCAATTTGTTTCATATCTCCTTTTATTCCCTGTACAATGGGTGGAGGTCGCCCATACAAAATCTCAAAAGGGGAAACTCCTAAAGCTTTGGTTGGAGCAGAACATATTCTAAGAAGGGCTTTAGGGAGAACCTGGAGCCACTTTAGGTGTGTTTCTTGGCAAAGCTTGGACAACTGAGATTTCAGGGTTCTATTCATGCGTTCTACTTTCCCTGAACTCTGGGGTCTATAGGCAATGTGCAACTTCCATTGTATTTGTAGAGCTCGAGCTAACTGTTGAGTCACTTGGGACACAAATGAGGGTCCATTATCTGATCCTATAGTTAATGGTATTCCAAACCGAGGAATAATCTCATGGAGCAGTATTTTAGTGACTTCTCGAGCTTTCTCAGTTCGGGTGGGACAAGCTTCTACCCACCCAGAAAATGTGCAAACTAGAACTAACGGATAGCGATATCCATTTACTCGTGGCATTTCAGTAAAATCCACCTGAATATCACTCATAGGGGTCACCCCTACTGACTGAACTCTTGGGGGTGGAGTGGGACCCTGCTTAGCATTATTCTTGGCACATGTCAAACATTGCTGTGCCACTGAAGCGGACAGGGGTCCTAATAGTGAGATACAGAAATGGGGTCTTAGGGCTCTTTCCATGGCTGTTTTCACATAATGTGTGGCCTGATGAAAAGCATGAACAAAGGCTGGTCCTAATGCTTCAGGAATTACTGTGGGACCTGGAGGTGAGCTACCTTCTGGAGGTGGCAGCACTATCCAACCTTTTTCTGTTAAAACACCTCCTTCCTGTTCACAGAAATAATCTAACTCTCTTGTAGTATATCGGGGAGCCCATGAGCTAAGGGGCACAGGGAATAAAGCTGCCTGCACTGAAGTATCTTGGGTCGCAACTCGTCCAGTTGTGGCTGCTTTTCTGGCAGTGGCATCAGCAAATCTATTCTCTCGGGCAATTTCTCCTACTCCTGCCTGATGACCTCGACAGTGCATGACTGCAACTTGCTTAGGGGCCCACACAGCATCTAATAATATCTATATCTCGGGCCCATACCTAATGGACTTGCCTCCTGAGGTGATCAACCCTCGTTCTTTATACAGGGCCCCGTGTGTGTGTAAAGTTGTAAAGGCATACTTGGAATCTGTGTACACATTTAATCGGAGTCCTTCTCCTAATGTCAGTGCTCTAGTGAGCAAAAAATTATACTCTGTAAACCTTACCATGAAAGTGCAACTTATATACGTTGGAACTCGATAATATCAAAATTCTAAACAAACTTATAATACTTTTATATGACGAAAGTAGCCAAGAAAGGTCTCAGAATTAGCTGCAATCATTGACTTTGATTCTCCGTCAAAAGAATTGCTGCTACCAAACATCAACGACCTTATTTGCAAATGGCTACAAACCTTTAAAATTTTTCAATTATAAAATATGTTTTGAAAAGGTATTCTGAGAACAGTGCTTAACTCGCAAAACTTCAATGGAAACGGCGGCTTCTAAATACTTCTAAATGCTGATCCCGACGCTATTCAACGCGCGGTTTCTTGGCGTTTCACCCATGTGGTTTCTTCAGGGGAACGTATAAACAGCACTGCAAAATATAAAGTAAGTTTCTCTAATATAAGAACTTTCTTTCAATGAATCGCTGTTTTTTTAAAAGAAACAATGGATAGGGAAAATAGCTACATTGAGTGTACCTCAAATCCAGCCGACGCCGTTCTCTAAAGATCTCCTCTGATCTAAATTGAACTTTCCGCGCATGCGAAATATATAAGATGACAAATAAACTAGCACCTGGATCAAAGGTTAGGATCATTGCTTGCGTGGGGGCTGTCAAATGAATTAAATACACGCTTCCCATTCAATTCTTTCATTCAGCCCCTGCGGATAAACTGTCTGTAGCTTATGTATGGAGGCATATGTTGCAAGACCCACATTTCTGATGCCCTCCCCCAGTAACTTCCTTTTCTTCCTGTAACGGTCGTAAAGCAGCTGGACTCAATACCTCTTTTAAATTCCTTTGTCTTTGCCATAGGGGGAGGGCATCAGAAATGTGGGTCTTGCAACATATGCCCTATTACACAGGAACTTACAGAATTCAGTTATCATGATACAACGCACAAGATAAGGAGCCGAACATCATGTATTTCTACTCATGTTGTTTATTGCATTCGTTGCCCATGTGGGTTATTTTATATTGGGAAAACAACTAGATCACTCCGAATTAGAATGAATGAGCACAAAAGTAGATTAAAATGTCAGAGGAAAGAGGCCCCTATTGTCGATCATTGTTTACAATTTCATCATGTCTATGAAGATCTCAGAGTTTTCTGCATTGATCAAATAATTACATCTTTACAAGGGAAATCAAAGGATCAAACTTTAATTTACCATGAGCAACAATGGATACATAAGGTACAGACAGTTTATCCGCAGGGGCTGAATGAAAGAATTGAATGGGAAGCGTGTATTTAATTCATTTGACAGCCCCCACGCAAGCAATGATCCTAACCTTTGATCCAGGTGCTAGTTTATTTGTCATCTTATATATTTCGCATGCGCGGAAAGTTCAATTTAGATCAGAGGAGATCTTTAGAGAACGGCGTCGGCTGGATTTGAGGTACACTCAATGTAGCTATTTTCCCTATCCATTGTTTCTTTAAAAAAAACAGCGATTTATTGAAAGAAAGTTCTTATATTAGAGAAACTTACTTTATATTTTGCAGTGCTGTTTATACTTTCCCTTGAAGAAACCACATGGGTGAAATGCCAAGAAACCGCGTGTTGAATAGCGTCGGGATCAGCATTTAGAAGTATTTAGAAGCCACCGTTTCCATTGAAGTTTTGCGAGTTAAGCACTGTTCTCAGAATACCTTTTCAAAACATATTTTATAATTGAAAAATTTAAAAGGTTTGTAGCCATTTGCAAATAAGGTCGTTGATGTTTGGTAGCAGCAATTCGTTTGGCGGAGAATCAAAGTCAATGATTGCAGCTAATTCTGAGACCTTTCTTGGCTACGTTCGTCATATAAAAGTATTATAAGTTTGTTTAGAATTTTGATATTATCGAGTTCCAACGTATATAAGTTGCACTTTCATGGTAAGGTTTACAGAGTATCATTTTTTGCTTGTCAAGATTCAACTCTGCATAAAAGTGCTCTAGTGAGAGCTATCAGTTCAGCCTTCTGTGCTGAAGTTCCTGGGGCCAGAGCTGAGGACTCAACTACCAGATCAAGGGTCACCACTGCATATCCAGCACAACGATGTCCATTGATGATGAGACTGCTTCCATCTACAAAGAAAGTCCATTCAGGGTCCTCCAGAGGGACATCAGTCAAATCTGGGCGACTTGAAAAAACAGTGTCCATAGTTTCTAAACAGTCATGATCAGGGGAGCCAGGACCAATTGGGAACAACGTAGCAGGATTCAGGGCTTGACTGACCTTTAATTGTATCTGGGGTTTTTCACACAGCATACTCTGATACTTCAACGTTCGCGAATTTGTTAGCCAGAAACTTCCTTTGTGTTCCATGAGGGTCAGAACAGAATGTGGCACAGTAACTTGAAGATTCTGTCCCAGAGTGAGCTTGTCTGCTTCGCTCACTAGAAGGGCTGTCATTGCAACAGCTCTCAAACAAGGGGGCCAACCTCTTGCTACCACATCCAACTGTTTTGACAGATAGGCCACTGGCCGTGCCAAGATCCAAGAGATTGAGTCGGTACCCCTAGAGCATTTCCTTGTGACTCATGGACATAGAGATGGAAAGGTTTCTGGACATCTGGTAGACCCAGAGCTGGTGATGACATCAGAGCGGTTTTCAGAGATTGGAATGCTGCATGCTGTTCAGGTCCCAACTCCAGTGGAGACTTTTCCATTCCTTTGGTAGCTTGATACAATGGTTTTGCTAGCAGAGTGAAATTGGGGCTCCATATATGACAGTACCCTGTGGCCCCCATGAAGGCTCTTACTTGCCTCCTGGTGGTTGGAGTGGGAATACTGCGTATAGCTTCTTTGCGTTCCGGTCCCAAGCGTTGAATTCCGTTGGACAACTGGAACCCTAGATATTTAACTTCAGTTTGGCATAGTTGCGCCTTTGCTCTTGAGACTTTGTATCCAGCCTCATTTAGAAGGTGCAAGAGTTCACTGGTGGCTTGTAGACATTCACTTTCTGAATTTGTGGCTATGAGCAGGTCATCCACATACTGAAGGAGAACCCTTTGTCATGGGTTCACTGAGTAACTTGAGAGATCTTGATTCAAAGCAGCGCTGAAGAGAGTAGGTGAATTCTGGAATCCTTGAGGTAATCGAGTCCAGGTGAGTTGGCCCTGCCTTCCTGTTGCGGGGTCTTGCCATTCAAAAGCGAACAAAAGTTGACTGGTGGGGGCTAAGCGTATGCAAAAGAAGGCATCTTTCAGGTCCAGGATGGTAAAATGAGTAGCCTCAGCGGGGATCAGTCCCAAGAGAGTATAAGGATTTGGTACCACTGGGTGTATGGTTTCAACTGCATCATTTACCCGCCTTAAATCTTGTACTGGGCAGTAATCCCCTGTCCCAGGTTTCTTAACTGGGAGAAGGGGGGTATTCCAAGGTGACTGGCACTCCTTGAGAAGTCCATACTTCAATAGTTTCATCAGATGGCAGTGAATACCTTCAATAGCTGGTCGAGGAAGAGGATATTGCTTCACATGCACTGGTTCCGCTCCTGGCTTGAAAGCGACAATGACAGGGGCTATATTCTTTGCTAGGCCAGGTGGATTATCTTCTGCCCACACTTCAGTTGGGGCTAAAAGGTTAGGAGGTATACAGGAACTGTCTGTCTTGGTTGGAGGTACGCTGTAGAACCGCCACTCCTCTTCTCGGGGAACAGTTAGCATCATCAATCCAGCAGGCTTTGGGTTCACAGTCATTTGCATTTCTCCCCCTTCAGCAAAGGATATTTGTGCCTGAAGCTTGGCAAGCATATCTCGGCCCAAAAGTGGTATAGGGCACTCAGGCATATACAAGAACTGGTGCGTTATTTTCTGTCACCCCAGTTCACACATTCGGTTCTGCAAGAATGGCTTGGTGGCCCTGTTCCCAGTGGCCCCAATAATGGTGACAGATCGAGAGGAAAGAGGAGCCACTGGCTTTGCCACCACTGAATGTTCAGCTCCTGTATCTACCATAAAGTCCATATATTGGTCCCCCACTTTCAAACTGACCATAGGCTCCTGGGGACCCAGGGTGAACCTGGAGCCCAGTCTGGCCTAGTCTTTGTCCATTTCATCCACGTCATAGCCCGTTGCAACTGCAACTCCCTCAATAGCTGCTTCCCTTTCTCGCTGGGACTGTACTCGATCCATTCTTCCACGATTTTGAAATCGGCCTCCTATTCTCCAGGGAATCCCTCCTCCCCTCCTGGGGGCGGAGTCAAGATGCGGGCATTCACTTTTCCAATGTCCTTCTCTGCAATGGGCGCACTGATTTGCACCCAGTGGGGTCCAATTACTCTCACGACCCCTTCCACGTCCTCTGCTCCTTCGATTAGGAAAACCTCCTTCACGTCGTCCAATTAAAGCGGCAGCAAGAAGATCTGCTTTCTTCTTCATTGTTTGTTTACTTTTTCTGTTTCGTTCATTTTCACGATTCACAAACACTTTTTGAGCAACTTCCATTAACTGTGCTGTATTCATGCCCGCAAATCCATCCAGTTTCTGTAATTTTCGTTTGTCTCTCTCTGGGACTGACTGACAAAGGCTGCATTTACCATGTGCAAATTCTCCTGAGCGGCGGGATCATATGGGGTATACAATCTATAGGCTTCAGACAACCACTCATAAAAGGCCGCTGGGCTCTCATCTGGGCCCTGGATAACTTCTGATACCTTCCCGATATTCATGGCCCTCTGGCCTCCCTTCCTCAGGCCCTGCAGCAAGGCCTGGCGAAATCGCGTTATGGCCGCCGCCCCCTTTCATCATTTGGATCCCATCTAGGATCTTCATTTGGGAAAGCTGCGGCGGCTGCTTGTGGGAGATTCATTTCCCCCGCCTCTACGGGATTCTCTTCTAACCAGCGGATGGCTGCTTGCACAATTCGCGCTCGCTCCTCTGTAGTAAAGAGAGTGGACAGGAGCTGGCGACAATCAGTCCAGGTAGGCTGATGAGTTTGCATTATACTAGACATTAACTCTGTCAATTCTTGGGGCTTTTCAGTATAGGATGCATAATGTGTTTTCCAGTTTAATAAATCAGTAGTGGAAAAAGGCACGTAGATTAGACTGGTTGGTCCTGGCGCCATCTGGCCCTGTTCATTTAGGATAGGTAAACCAGGCACTTGACGCAATGGCAGTAGGCGCCCTGCTTTCTCCTTCTTCTTTGGGGTTACTGTTCTTAAATCATATGGCTCCCGGGTATAGGCTTCCTTGGCGGGTGACCCTGGACTGGCAGGAGAGCCTCTGCTCCCAGTATCGTCGGAGGACCCTGGTCCCCCTGGTGTACTTGGGCCAGACTCGGGGCTGTCACTCGGGGAAGTGGGCTTCTTTTGCTGCTGCAGCGGTAACTGCTGAGGTACCTCATCAGGTTCAGCTTCAGGTGGTGGAGCTGGTGGAACTAACTTAAATGGGTACTGGGGTAAACGGGCCAGGACTTCTGGAGACTCTGAGGCGGAATACACAGGCGGCTTCCCCTCTTATGACTTCCGGGTCCCCCTAGTGGTTGCTACTAATATTCTACACTGTTCCTCATAGCAGCGCTTTACCCAAGAGGGCTGCCTTTCGCAAACACCCAACCAGGTATCTATGTAGGGGAACTGATCAGAGTGCGCTTTTTGTACAAGCTGATGAACACGGGAAACTATTTCTACATCAAAGGTGCCCCCACGGGGCCATGAAGTAGCTAGCACAGGCCACTCCCTGTCACATAACATTCTTAATCGAGACGGAGACATTTTTATTCTGTAGTCTCCTGAAAATCCTTTACGGAAATTCTTGATCATACATTCCAACGGAGTTTGCGTGGACTCTGCCCCTCCCATAATTGTAATGGCGTACACGTAATGACATACACAACAACAGACAGTAAGGGTGGGTAGTATGGCTGTAGGTAAGGGGTCCGTACAGCCCACAAAACAATGGGGGGGACAAACACCACACACTTCCTCCTTTTCGTGACCTGGGTGCGGTCGCCCGGCCAGGAACTGCGCTACTCAGGAGTCCGCTCTCACTCGGTCTGTATCTCAAGACCTCTCAATCACACAGGCAGTCATACCATCACAAGAAATTATTTTCAAATGCCCAAGGTTTTCTGACTAACTCATCCCGAAGGGTCGATGGCTTCGGCTTCCGCTAACCCTTATGCCGAGCGTACTAGGACCGCCCTTATGAGAGGTGATCAAGCTCTCTTGTCTTTGCGCACTTATGCAAGATGTTCTCAGTTAGTCTATACCAAATGTGTCTCACATACTCATGCGAGACTTTTTCCCCAGGCTTCACTGACTATTGAACAAGAAAATGTCTACTCACCGGATCCGGTTCCCGATACCAAACCAGTTCTTGGGTTGGATCCCGGACTCCCCTCGGGTTCGGAGGTGTTGGCTGGCCGGACCCAGTGGCCCGCCGAGGCAAGGCGGAACCCTCTCTGATACAAGAGGACCGGTGGCACCTGAAGTTTCCCTTGTGGTCGGACAGACACGGTTCCAACTGGGCCAAACCTGGAGGCGAATTACGTGGAATATTCGCTTGAATACCATTCACTATCTGCACATTCCCGGCCAACGCACCAAGAATATGTAGCAGCGAAGTGCAGACAATGAATAAATCCAGGAGTCAATTGCAGGGTCCAAGCCAATTTATTGTGCACAAGGCCCAGACAGTCAAGCTTCAAAAAGGACTGAGCAAAGTTCTTACAGAGACATATTCATTTTATACATTTCTTCTCAGTTTGATACATGCAGACTTTCTATTGGTTCCAACGCCCCCTGCATTTGTCCAATCAGAGATCCCTCCTGGGCCTAGCACCCAGCTCCCTCCTCTAGGATTGTTCTAACAATGGTACAGTTTCTAGGTATGGGTACAATTCTACTGCAAGGTCGTTTCTAGCTCTAGGAATGCAAATATTGAAACATTTCTATCCTCATAACACAAGAGAATAATGAAGGATTTATGAATTCATGAAAAACTTCTTATTAAGCAGTTTTCTCAATCTTTCACAGATTTTTGGTTCTTTACTAAGATGGGGTTTGAAATCAGGGCCTAACTTACAGGCCTTTCATATTTGCAGGCTATCATAGGCCATAGCCTACCACAATCCAGCATTTGCAAATAGGTCTTTGCTGTGACCTTCAGTGCTGTTTGTATGACTTGAATATGTAAAATGAGGGCAGGTATTCTGTCCTCTGGCAGGAAGGCCTTTGCCTAAACTATGTTTAGGATAGTGCTTATGAAAAAAATGATATTTGTAGGGCGCAGCGTAGGTTTTTGAAAGTTGACCATGAAGTCCAGAATTTGGAAAAAATAAACTGTGCCATTTCATAGGGCAGGGGCTTCGGTTTCTGAAGTGGCCACTAGAAGGTATGGAAACACTAGATGGAGGTGGGTGATTGCGACCACCAGGCATTTTGTGAAGACTCTGGGTGCTGACGAGAGGCCAAATATAAGTTCTCTGACCTGAATGGTCAATCTGGAGAATGAATCTCAGATATATATACAGTATTGATCCATTTTCATTCCAGAAAATATGTGTATTCATTCTTGAGATCTTGAGTACACAGCCAGTCCCCCTTTCTTTAGAAATGGTAGAATGGTGAAAAGAGTATTCATTCTGAAATTTTCCTTGCAAAGAAATTGGTTGAGGTTTCTAAGGCCCAGGATTGGGTGCAAGCCTCCTGTCTTTTTCTTTTTGGAGGGAGGTTAGAAAATATCTGGAGCGGAAATCTCAAAAATATCTGGAGCGGAAATCTCAATTTCTCTCCTGTGGTGGGACTGGTTCTGTGGTGTTGGACTGTAGAAGAAGAGAAGCTTCCTCTTCCAAAAGATTGGTATGGGAAGAGAGAGGTGAATCCAGCATAAAGGACTATCCCGAGGTCAAGTGACTAACCTAGTCCACAATTTGTTTTGATTATACTCAAGATCCAGGAATCCATGGTGATCATTTTCTACGATGGAAGGGAGAATTGAATACGACTTCATAAGGACAGGGCAGAATATTCTACTGCAGTTGTGGCTACAGGAAAGGATGACAGTCAAAAAGAAGGCCACTGTTTTGAGTGAGTAGGCATAATCTGCTGAGGATGGACTCTTCCCTATTGATGAGATTTTAGAATGACAAGATGTTGGGTTAGTTGAAGTTGGTTTTGATAATCATGATTTTCGAATGTATCTAAACTAGAATAACTATAATATTGTTCCAAAGAATTCAAGTCTTCTGATCTAGCTTTTCTTCACAGGCTGAGGTCCAGTTGGCTGCCATAATACTAGAAGCAGTTGAGTGTGGCATTCATCTTATACAGACAGCATATGATATCTTTGAGATCTCTTCCAAAGTTTCCGCTTCCACAATGGCACCCCAATGCTTATAGCTTGGTTACAAATATCTGATTTAAGTGAGGACATATACAGTATATTCTAATTTGGTAGACATCCTTTGTACTAGTGATAATGTAAAATAGGCAGCTAGCACCTTTCAGCATCACTCTGCTATCCCATCTTTATCTGATTTGCACCTCTCTCAAACAGTAGCAAAAGCTTTACTACTACAAAAAAGTGCTTTTATTTTGAGACTGCTACTAGAAGTGAGAATCTGTCTTCCTTGAAAGATAATGAAAAGTGAAGGAAGGCATGCCCCACCGGCTGAAGTTTCAAAATATATGACGGTTTCCTATTAGTCATTTAGACCTGGAAAAATCACTGATTAGTTCTAGGCATAAGACAAAGGATTGAATCTTTTTTGGGATTCTATCAGGTATTTGTAAATCAAATTGTTGCATATGAGATGCTGGCTTGACGGACATTTCACTCAGTACTGTATGGTGCACTGCACAGAGATGTGTGAGCCATATTACATCTGCAACAGAGGCCCATTAGTAGTTTGGTCTTTCCGAAATTACTGTATTCTAGATGGTTTAAGAATCCCATGGGAAGAATTCAGTAGTGAACTATACACAAAATCAGCTGTCCTCTATTGTCTCTGTGAGGACGTCTTTAAGTTTGTCACAGTAACAGCATAGCTGTTTGAGATGCTCCCTTTGTCATGCCACGGTCATAATGGAGCAAAAGACACAATGGTCTAGATCATGGTTTGCATTGAGTCAAGAGAGGTAGACCAGGTGAAAGTCCTTGTGGAACATTATAGAACACTACAACAGGAATGGACTCCAGATATCGCTTTTTTATAATACATTTAAATTAAACAGAAATAAGTTGAAAAGTGCACACTTGATTTGACAGAATGGCACATTTTCCTTTCCTCCATATGGAAACTCATATATGTCGGGGGGGGGGGGGGGGGAACGACGACTGGTGGCAAAGACGCATGTTAAGTGTATTTCATTAAGGAAGAAGTGGATCTGGGCCAGTAGGAGGCTCTTGTATATATATTTGTATCTGTCTTGAGAGGGTGTGTGTCTTTGTATTGGTGCAGTATAATGCAAGGGTAGCGTGTGTGTGTGTGTGTGAATGCAGGGCTGGTGCAAGGATTGGAGGAGCCCTAGGCGAGCCCTCCATCCTACCGCCCCCATTGCCACCACTGCTGCCCCTCTCCAGGGCCTGCAATAAACCCAAACTGCTGCACAGTGCTTACTAATACACTCCAGCGCTGCTTTGCTGTTTCCTCCTCTTCCCATGTGCTATTTCTGCTCCCCCTCCAATGCTGCTTCCAGTTTGCATTAACTGGAGGTGGTGTTGAAGGGGGATGTAAACAATGTATGGGAAGAGGAGGAAACCACAATGCAGCGCTGGAGTGTGTTAAGTGCTGCGTCGTGGCTTGGGGCCTATTGCCATCACTGCAGGTCCCAGAGAGGGATGCCAGCAGTGGTAACGGGTGCCTCCGGATGACCAGCATCCTAGACAATCGCCTACTTTGCCAAGTGGCAGCACTGGACTGGTGTGTAAGTATAATGTGTGTGGGGGGGGGGGGGTATGCATTTCTATATGTGTGCTACAGTGGTTGCATATGTCCAGGTGTGTGTTTGGGAAAGGGGGGTGGGGTGGATGGTGTGCTATGAGAATGGCAGGTGTCCAGCTCTGGGTGGTATGGGCTGGGTGTGTGTATATATAGATATATATAGATATATATATCTATATATATATATATATATATATACACACAGCCCATATATATATAATCTATCTCTGTGTATGTGGTTGGGGTAAGTATGAGCATGCACAAATATGTGATATGCCACTCCTGTGGTGCAGGAGAGCATGTGTGGTCGGGGGGTGTGTGAGTGGGGTATATGTATCCGTTCATATGTGTGTGATATGGAGGTGAGGGGAAGGTGTGTATGGGGGTATTTACATGTATGTGGCATGGGGGTAGGGTGTCTGTGTGCACATGTGTGATATGCGGGTAGAATGTGCATGTATGTGGTGTGGGGAGTGGTGTCTGAATGAGGTCATGTGTGAGGGTAGGGTGTAGGTTTGTGTGTGATGCAGAAGTAGGGGGTGTCTGTGGGTGTGGGCATGTGCATGTATGTGGTGTGGAAGGAGAGGGTGTGTGTGTTAGCATGTATGTGGTGTGGGGCAATGCCCATCTTCACTGAAATTGTGACCTGCAGCACTTCTGCTGGCAGAAGATGGATATCCCCATTGGCACGTAAACCTAGCGCTGCCTGCATCCTATTGGGTCCCAGAGTACATTCAGTGTTATCGGAGCACTTAAACATCCTTCTTCAGTAAGCCCTACACCCCTCCCAGAGTGATACTGCTGCAGTATATCTCTCACTTCCAACTCTTTGCTTCCTTCCCCAGGAGAGGATATAGCCAGAGCTGGTCCCATTGCAACTGCAGAATCTGTGAGGGTCTCCACACCTGTGGTCACAGTGCCTTGCTTTCTGGCTGAGCTGCTTCTGGTTTGTGGAAGCAGTGCTTGACCCTTGGGGCTGAATGATATCCCATTAGTGCTTCCCTCCAAGCCTGAAACACCAGAGTAGTCCGAATTCAAGGGACATTCCTTTTGCAGGGAAATTTCAAGTTGCTTAAGGGTAAACTGGTTCTTACTTATGAATTCACCGGTCCCGGTGGGCTGGATTCTTGCCCTTTCTTTTCGGCATGCCTCAAACGAAAGGGAAGAGCCGCTCCAAGAGTCACCGTGGTGCTCACCACTGACTGTTTCTGTGATCCAAGTGTATATTGATGCCCCTCATGCAGGATTTATTCCGAAACATGTTGGGCTTTTAACAAGTGTTTGTAAAGCATTTGCATTTTACTGTAGC
Source organism: Ichthyophis bannanicus (assembly GCA_033557465.1). NCBI lineage: Eukaryota > Metazoa > Chordata > Amphibia > Gymnophiona > Ichthyophiidae > Ichthyophis > Ichthyophis bannanicus. Next base: position 1,460,118,622 of record CM066031.1, read on the forward strand.
TTTATCATTAGTCTTTTAAACTATTTATTCTTTTTAATACTATATTAAAACATTAGTGCTTTTAATTTGTTGGTATTATGATTACCAATTCTTTGCTGCTTGTTTTATTATATTTGTGGTGTTCTTATTCTTCTTATATTGTGTGTCTCTGTGATCTACCATCTAGGCCGAATGCTGGCATTGAGGGTTTTTTTATGATGTTCCTGCTGCTGCTGCCCTCCATCCCACAGAATAGGACCGTGGAGGCAGGCCTTGGTGTTGACATGGCAACAGCAGTGGTGATGCTCTACCCCTGTAAAAAATTTGACACCTGAGGCAGTTGCCTAAATTGTGTCTAAATCCATGCCTGATACCTATAAATGGTATATTTACTGTTTAATGTAAATAGTTGATTTCTATTGTTCTATGTTCTATGTTCTATGTAAAATGTATACAAACTGTGTACATGACTGTTGACTTGTTATATGTAAACCGCCCTTGATCTCTGGAAGGGGCGGTATAAAAGAAATAGTTAAATAAATAAATAAATAAAATAAAATTACAAATCTTTGTGGCTAGACATAAAAAAGGTAGATACTGGAGGAAACTAAATGCTCATCTACCCAAGACAGTGGAATGTAATGGAGAAAGACTGTTCTGGATAAAGGGAAATTTGCAGGTGATTGCACTTTGGCTAGTTGCTGGAATGTATCCTTAGCAGTGTGGACAGGAATAACTGAGCTAAAAGGCTAGTGTAGTTGGTCTTTTTCTCTCATCATCTACTATGTTATTAAGCTGCAGAACCTGACCTTATATTGAAGATGATCCTTGTAAGAATCACTTTAGCAGACAAAGCCTGATTGTATATTGGGCAATCAAACTTTGTCTGCATATACAAAGTATGTTTGACTATACCTTTTTTTTTTTTTTATAGTGCCATCAAGTCGGTGTTGACTCACAGAGACCAAGCTACCTCTGGGTTTTCTTGGCAATGTCTCATGGAAGTAGATTGCCAGCCTTTTCTTCAGAGGCAGTGGGGGGTAAAGTGACTTGCCCAAGGTCAAGTGGGAATTGAGCCCTTGAGCTTCTGGGTACTAGGCAGTTGCTCTAACCACTAGGTTACTCCTCTGACTATACCTACAAAAGCAGTAATTTCCTAAAAGGGTGCCTAAAAATGTTTTATAAAAAAACAGCATCTGTCTTATAGACTATAGGCACTAATGGCCTTTTTATAATAAGTTCCAAGAATTATCCCCAGAAGCACAAGCATTCTTTTGCACAAATTTAAAACTGAGGCAAACGTAAATGTGTCAGGGACAGCCTAAACCATCAGGCAACACAAGATGATCGCCTAGGGCAGCAGCTTCTGAGGGACAGCAAAGAGCAGCAGCAGTCAAAGCAAAACAATAGATCCTGACAATCAGACAAACTCAAAAAACATCAGCACATTCTTTCACCTGTAGGAAGAGCGGGCACACACAGACATGCATAGAAACATAGAAAAATGATGACAGAAAAAGGCCATATGGCCTTATATAGTCTGTCCTTTCATATCAACCACTACAACAGTCCCCTTTTTTTCCTTTAGAGATCCCCTGTGTTTGTCCCATGCTTCTTTGAATTCAGATACTGTTCTCATCTCTACCACCACCACTGGGAGATTTATTCCACGGATCCACCACTCTTTCCGTAAAGAAATATTTCCGTATATCACTCCTGAATCTATCCCCCTTCACCCTCATCCCATGTCCCCTCATAGCAGAGCTTGCTTTCAATCGAAAGAGGCTCTCCCCCTGTGCATTTATGCCACGGAGGTATTTAAACGTCTCAATCATATTACCTCTATCCCGCCTTCCCTCTAAGGTGTACATATTAAGATCCTTCAGTCTGTCCTCATATGCTTTATAATGAAGACCACTAACCATTTTAGTAGCCACCCTCTGCACTGACACCATCCTGTTTATACCCTTTTGAAGGTGCAGTCTCCAGAATTGCACACAATACTCCAAATGAGGTCACATCAAAGACTTATACAGAGGCACTATCACCTCCTTTATTCTGCTAGCCATTCCTCTCCCTATGCACCCAAGCATCCTTCTAGCTTTTGCTCTTGCCTTTTCTACCTGTTTAGCTACTTTAAGATCATCAGATACAACCACACCTAGGTCCCGCTCTTCTTTAGTGGACAAAAGTACTTCACCCCCTATACTATATTGCTCCCTTGGATTGCTGCAGCCCAAATGCAGGACCTTGCATTTTTTAACATTAAATCCCAGCTGCCAAATTCTAGACCATTCTTCAAGCTTAGCTAGATCCCTCTTCACGTTATCTACACCTTCCTGGTAACATCCTTCTCAGAGTGAGCTCCATTTACCTGTACTCTTTGTCATCTCCCACCCAACCAATTTCTAACCCAAGCAGTTACTTAAGAGTCCATCCTTAGGGTGCTCAGTTTGTTTATAAGTCACCCGTGATGAACAGTGTCAAAGGCTTTACTGAAATCTAAATACGCCACATCTAGGACTCTCCCTCGGTCCAACTCCCTGGTCACCCAGTCAAAGAAATCAATCAGATTTGTCTGACAAGACCTGCCTCTGGTGAATCCATGCTGCCTCGGATCCTGTAATCTGCTGGACTCCGGAAACCTCACTATTTTCTCTTTCAGCAGCGTTTCCAATAATTTACTTAGCACCGAAGTTAAACTAACCAACTTGTAGTTTTTGACCATATCCTTACTTCCGCTTTTGTGTAAAGGGACCACATGAGCCTTTCTCCAGTCCTTTGGCACCACTCCCAACGAGGTATTGAAAAGGTCAGTCAGTGGAGCTGCTAGAACGTCCCCAAGTTCCCTCACTATTTTAGGGTGTATCGCATCCGGTCCCATCGCTTTGTCTACTTTGTTTAGCTATTTTCTCACGAACACAGTCTTCTGAGAATTGTTCAAGATGCCCCTTGCTTCTGTTCCTGTTTGTGGGTGTTTTCTGAGGTTCTGTTCCTGGTTCTTCATCTGTGAACACAGAACAGAAATATTTGTTAAGCAATTCCGCTTTATCTTCATCAGCTTCTACATAGTCCTCCCCTTCACCCTTGAGTCTGACAATACCACTTTTGCCCTTCCTCTTCTCACTAACATATCTGAAAAATGTCTTATCCCCCCCATTTTATTGCATTGGCTATTTACTCCTCTTTTTGAATCTTTGCTTTCCTGACTACTTTGCTAGCTTCTCTAAGTTTTTTTCCAAATATAGATGCCTGTCTTCCTCTCTCTGTGATCTCTCGTATTTCATGAAGGCCTCCCTCTTTTTCTTCACTTTTTCAGCTACTTCTTTCGAAAGCCATAGCGGTCTCCTTTTCCTTTTACCTTTATTTACCATTTTAACAAAAAGGTTGGTTGCCTGTAAAATATCCCTTTTCAGTTTTGCCCACTGTTTTTCTATATCCCCCAGCTGTTCCCATCCTGCTAATGACTCCCTGGGGTATTGGCCCATCTTGGCAAAGTTAGTTTTCCTAAAGTCTAAGACTCTTACTTTTGAATGGATTCTAACAGCCCTAGTCCTAATACTGAACCACACCATCTGGTGATCACTGGATGCAAAATGATTTCCCACTATAACATCAGAAACTCTCTCCTCATTCGTAAGCACCACCTGTGCACCTATCTGCTTCACCCTCTGTCCCAGAGCCATGAAGTCACTTTTGATATGCTCAGAGGGATACCTGGCAGTATCATTTGTGCCGCCATGGATTAGTAACATTGGGTAATAGTCAGTGGGCTTGATGAGTCTCGGCAAACTCTCCGTAATATCTCAGATTTTGGCACCTGGCAGACAGCATACCTCTCTGGACATCAAGTCTGGTCAGCAGATGGACGCCTCAGTACTCCTCAGAACAGTGTCAACAACCACCACTACCCTTCGCTTCTTTGTGGTCACTGATTCTGCAACTTTGGGGTACTTGAGCTCTGGTTCTTCCCCTTCCAGGGATGCTTTCACCTCCTCCACTTCATAATGGTTCTTCAATTCAAGGGCTGGAGAAGTTGGATTGGTGATTCTGCAGGCCCTGGTGACCTGTGTCCAACCTTCGTCATTCTGGAGGCATCCATCTTCTCCTCTTTTGGAGAGCTTAGATGTTGCAAGAAGCATCTCATCAATGTACTTCTCACTGCCTTGAATGCTGCTCAGCCTTGCCACCTCCTTTCTGAGTTCCTCCACTTGTTTCCTAAGAGCTTCAGCATGCAGGTACCCTGCACATGGAACCGGTCCCTCAGCTGGCACTGGGTCTTCTGTTTGGACAGAGGCAGAAGCTGTAACGGGGGCAACAGCTTTAGCAATATGATTTTTCCCAGCCATTGTTCAGTCCGTGGAGATTAGGTATCTGTTAAAGCAAAAGAGAGAGATCTCCCAATGTACCAGCCGGTTTCCCAGCTGTCCTTTCATAGAAAAAGCAGTTAAATCTCTTTATGTATGTTTAAAATGTGCTGTTCCAAGTCCCTGTGTGTAGTTAATTGGGGAGGTGCCCTATAAAGCAAGACTGCTCTCTAGGGGTGGGTGCTAACTAACACCTGATTAGGTGTCAGTAGCTTCAAAGAGCTGAGAAACATACTAAAGCAGAGTTTTAAACCTACCCCACTAAAGAAAATATTTCTCCTTTTAAACTAAAGCACCAAAAATAATGTAACTTTGTTTTAAAAATGTACCAAACCCTTTTAAGTGCTCCCAGGCAGAGAGCTAGTAATTTAAAAAGCCACAAACGCTTACCTTTGCTTGAAATGTATAGCCCCTGTTAGGAATGCCTCAATAGTGCAGGGCTCTGAAGACTTTTATGCAGGCTTCAGCTGCTCTCAGTTCTTTCACAGACTAATCAGGCCCACTAACTCCTGATGAGGTGTCAGTAGCTTCAAAGAGCTGAGAAAGATACTAAAGTAGGGTTTTAAACCTACCCCACTAAAGAAAATATTTCTCCTTTTAAACTAAAACACCAAAAAGAATGTAATGCTTGAAATGTATAGTCCCTGTTAGGAATACAAAGCAACGTTCAGTATTTAAAAATATAGGGCCTGATTTTCATTTAGGAAGGTTATGTGCCACGCCAGCATATAGTCTGCCCACCGACCCCCTTAACCTGGATTTTCAGTTCCGTAGCGATGGAAGTGAAAATCCAGGTTGGCCGGATATGCCAGCAGCTGCCGAGGCTAAGCAGGTAGCAGCGATTTTGATGCTACCCAGTTAGCCCCAGCGCCTCAAAGATAGATGAGGAAAACTCGCGCCTATCCTAAAGTCATCTAGGGCTAACCGAATAGCATCAAAAATAGCTGCTATCCACTTAGCCCTTTCCTCCGCCCCTGCTGCACCCTGGAATGCCCTTGTCACACTCTGATGCTAACTGCATAACATCAGGGCGTGTAAGGGACAAACCAGGGAGTTTTCGAAGTGTAGTGCCTTTGAAAATTCCCTGTTAAGGCATTTACACGGATAACTAGGGCAGTTACCTGTGTAAATGCCTTAAAAAATTGGGCTCATAAGGTCTAGTTTTGCATTTTTACAGGATTGTTCTGGGAGGGATGGTGTTTCAATGATCATGGTTTATGGTTTATGGTTTATTAACTTAATATACCGCTAAACGCAATGTACATCATAGCGGTTTACAGAGTTCAAATCAAAGCAGTCACCAAAAGGTGGGAGGAGAAAGGAAAAGAAGTTACATCAACTGATAGGAAAGCAAACTAGGCAGATTCATACAACAGGACAGTAGAAAGGAAAGTGAGGGGAGGGGGAGGGGAAGACAGATCATGTGGGAGGTTCAGGAAGGTTGAAGGCAAGGGTAAAGAGGTGAGTTTTAAGGCGGGTCTTAAAGGTGGCATGGTCCTGTTCGAGGCGGATAGAAGAGGGGAGAGAGTTCCACAGGGCGGGAGCAAGGAAGAAGAATGCAGAGGAACGGGTGGATTGGAGGCGAGCACAAGTGGGTGAGGGGAGATGCAGACGATTTAGATGAAAGGAGCGTAGGGAACGGGTTGGTTATGGAAGTGAACCAGGTCAGCTAGATACTGAGGGGAGTGGGTGTGGAGGACACGGTGGAGAAGGACCAGAATCTTGAAATGACTGTGGAACTTGACAGGGAGCCAGTGGAGACGGATGAGGAGAGGAGTGATATGATCACGGATAGATGCATGAAAGATGAGTCGGGCAGCTGTGTTTTGGATGCGTTGGAGGCGTTGTAGTTGGGAGGCAGGGAGACCAGACATGACGGAATTGCAAAAATCGATGCGGGATATAACCAGGGAGAGAAGGAGGGTAGAAAGAGCCTGTGGAGAGAGAAAGGGACGAATAGCACGGATCTGACGCAGAAAGTAGAATGAGGTCTTAGAGATGTGAGCAATGTGAACCTGAAAGGTGAGGCCAGGGTCAAAAAGGACACCCAAGTAACGGAAGGAGGGAGACTAAGGGAATGGGGGAGCCAGAAAAGGAGGGGGAAACCGAGGGAGGGGTACCGTCGCGTGAGAACCAGATGGCCAGAGTCTTTGCAAGATTAAGATGTAAGCAGTGAGTGGTAAGCCAGTGGGCTACAGCTGTGAGACAAGTGTTCAGTGGGGAGAGGTCAGGGGAGAGGTGTGGTAAAGAAGAAGGAGGTCGTCAGCGTAGTAGAAGGCAGAAATCCCGTGCTGTTGAACCAGTAGAGAAAGGGGGGTAAGGAAAACATTGAAGAGGAGGGGAGCCAGAACAGAGCCCTGGGGGACACCGCAAAGCAGGGGAGTAGGTGTAGAGGCGGTTGGGGGGGTACAGGCAGAGAGAACTGAAAAGGACCTAGAGGAGAGAAAAGAGTGAAACCAGTGCAGAACGGTGCTGCAGAGGCCCGCTTCGCGAAGACGGGCTAAGAGGAGGGAGTGGTCTACAAGATCAAAGGCAGCGGAGAGGTCAAGAGAAACTGCCACCGAAAGATCACCACGGTCGTGAGCAGTGTGAATTTCATTCAGGAAACCAAGGAGAACAGTTTTGATGCTATGGCCGGGGCGGAAGCCGGATTGACGGGGGTGGAGAAAGTGAGTGGAATCAAGATGGGCAGAAAGTTGGGAGAAGACAGCTTTTTCGAGGATTTTAGATAAGAAGGGAAGGTTAGAGACTGGGCGGTAGTGCGCGGGAATCATGGGGTCAAGAGAGGACTTTTTGAGGATAGGTCGGACAAGAGCGTGCTTTCAAGGTTGGGGAAATACACCGGAGGATAGACTGGTGTTAATCATAGAGAGGATAGGAGGGATAAGGGCTAGGGGAGGGGGTGAGAAGCCAGGGGGTGGGGATGGGGTCCAGAGCACAGGAGGTTTTTTTTTAGAGGAGGTGATGATAGCAATCAGCTCAGAGGAAGTGAGTGGGTGGAAGGAATGCCAGACGTGGGACAGGTGAGGGGAGCAAGGGGGAGAAAAGGGGGGAGGACTTGAAATGGGAGAAGGACAGTAGGGCAGGGAGTGTCGGAGGGTAGATATTTTGGTACTGAAATAGTCTGCAAGATCGGAGGGAGTGGGGGAGGGGACAGAGGGCAAAGGGGTGGTGCGGGATTGAAGGGAGGTAAGGGATTGGAGTACAGAGTAGAGATGGCGGGTCTGGTTAGGAGCAGAGGATATAGCAGTGGTGAAGTAAGTCCGTTTAGCTAGATGGACGCGGGACTTGTAATAAGAGTGCTCGGACTTGAAACGAGAGAGGGAGGAGGGAGAAGGGGCTTTACGCCATAATCGTTCAGCCCGACGGAGTTGTGCACGGAGCAGTAACAGACCAGGATGGAACCATGGCTGAGAGGGACGGTGAGAAGGAGGCCGGGGACGGAGAGGGGCAATGTGATTGAGGGCAGCAGAAAGAGAAGAGAACCATGTGGACGCTTGGGAAGAGGGGGAGAGAAGGGGGAAGTCAGGTGGAAGTAAAACAGTTGCTGAAGGGAATTGTTGGAGGGTCTCAGGAGTGATGCGTCGAGAAAGGGATGAAGGAGCGGACTGAGAGATAGTAGGGGAGGAGGGAGAGACTGGGAGGAGAGGGGAGGAGGGGAAGAATTGGAAAATAACGCAAGAGTGATCGGTCCAGGGCAGGGGGAGAGCAGAGAAGGATTGAAGGAGGTAGGGGGAAGCTAAAGGGGAAAGAAGCAAGTCAAGGGTATACCCAGCAGAGTGAGTGGGGAAGGGGACTAGTTGTTGGAAGGATAAGTCGTGTAACAGAGAGCTGAAAGAGCGGTCCCTAGCAGAGACGGGGGGATCGAGGTGAAGGTTGAAGTCGCCTGTGATGAGCAGGTGTGGAAAGGCTAGGGTCAGGTCAGTAATGGAAGATGTGAGGGAATCCCAAAGATCCGGACGAGAGGCAGGAGGGGGGAGTAAAGGAGAAGAAGATGCAGGGGGGGTGAAATGTAGGTGGAGGAGCAGAGCTTCGGGATAACGCAGGAGGGGAGATGAGACGGTGGTGAAGGAGATTGAGGAGCGAAGGAGAGCAGCTACGCCACCGCCTGCGCGGCCTTTACGTGGGAGGGAGATGCCTGAGAAATCGGGGGGCAGACAGCGGGCCAAAAGAGCGTTTTCACCCTCCTTCAGCTATGTTTCAGTAAGCAGGAGGATGTCTAATGATTCGTGGGAGATAAGGTCGGAGATGAGCAGGGTTTTAGAACGGAGGGAGCGGCAGTTGAGGAGGCCAACGCGGAAAGAAGCGAGCTTAAGGGGTGGAGTGGGGGCCAGAGAATGTGTATGGGCAGAGGATGGTAGCGGTACACAGGAGAGAAGATTAGAAGGGGAACGATAGTGGAAACTGGGGAGGCGCCGCTGATAAGGAGGATCAGAGCGGTTGCCCCAAAACACAGGAATGGGAGATATGAGAGGCAATGCCATAGAGGATAAGGACAGCAATGGGGAAACTGGAGTCAAACGTACCTGGAGTGGGGTGGTCCACACAGGGAAGCCAAGTAAGTCTTGCGGGAAAGCAGTGGAGCCTGTAGGGGAAAGACAAAGAATGCCAAGAAGAATAAAGTGAATAGTCTGGAACGCCCTGCAGGATACGCCCCAAGGAGCGCACCTAAGGAGCACGGCGTGCTCCTTAGGTGCGCGCCCCTGCCGCCGGCACGCAGATTAAATAGCCGGGGCTACCAAATCATGACTGTTGAGTTTAATTATCAGAATCTTTGGGGGGGGGGGGAACTGAAGGTTTGCCTATGGCTCCCACTAGCTTTGCACCAGCCCTGAAATGCATGCATGTATTCTATGTGTGTACGGGCATATTTTATAAAGTATTGCAACTTCCCCCAACTCCGCTTCACCCAAACTATGCCCAGATTGTGCAAATGTCGGCACTATCTTTTGTTCTGTCTGGTTTTCACATGTGAATACCCCTGTGCAATTTTAGGATCGGTATTTTTTATTTATAAAAAAAAAAAAAACAACTTACAAAGCAAATTACAAAAGAAATACAATAGGGCAAAACCAACCCAAGAAATATACAAAAATCAACAATAAGGAAACACTTCACAAATCCATTAGCTTACTACTTGGGGAGAGAAGGAAATTAGGTACAAAAGAGCCATGTGCAATTTTATAGCAACCATATCCATGTGTAAAACATGTCTTGCATGTGGAAATGCTTTAGAAAACTACCCTCTAAGTATGCATCATGGGGGCATTTTTCAAAATACCCGCATAGCTTCAACATCCATGGGTATTTTTCCTTTGAACACTGCCTCAGAGGAAGTTCCAGTAGACGTTTGTACCTCCTTTTTGATTGCATACCTTTTCCGAGTGAAAAACAAAATTGTGTATGCTTCTGAAAAAATAAATATGGAATATGCATGTTGTCACACCATATGAGTTCTTTTACTAGCAAGCGGGGTGGTCAGTTTTCAGACATCTGATTTATCATCTAAAACACTTTGAAAATCACCCTCCATAGATATGTGCAGCAGGTAAAATCATCACACATTCACAAGAAAATTGGCTGGATTTGAGCTAAAAAGAAGTAACGGTGTAACTAGACTTTAAGGAAAAACGTTCACGAAGTGACTTCAACCATTTTAAGCTCCATTCAGCATAATAAAGCTATAAGGTAGTCTATATCTGGAAGGAAGCTAGACATTTCTTGTAGAAAGACTACCAAAGAGAAACTAGATATCCTGCGGCGTTTTATAGTTTTAAGGTCTCTCCCACACTGTAATAGAGATGTCTGTGAGGTGTTGAAACCTCAAGCACGGGTCACACGGATTCTTCCTGTAATACAGCATTACCTCCCTCTGCAGCTGAAGTGAATGATAAGCCTTTTGGGGTCCAGTTGTTGGTTGTAGTCTTTCTTATATAAGACTTTCATTTAGTATCATATGAGGGAGAAAACAGTGTTCATAAGAGATGTTACATTGCCGTGACAAAGGGCCTGCACATCATGATGCTTCTCATATAATCCTTTACTGCTTCCTCTTTCCTTCTCTCTCTTCCCAGTAAGCACCTCCCTCAACATAGCCTTTGGGTTCACTGTGCTGGGAAGTATTTCAGTGGTCATCTCTCTATGGAGGCCTGGTCCACAAGCCAAAGGAACAGTTGCAAAGTTCAGGAGCAGAACTCTTCTGGCTGCTGAGTCTGAAACAGGTGAGCTGTAAAAGGGGGAGGGGAATGGTAACCAGGTGACATCACAATTTGGAATGTACTCTCAGCCAATCAGCATGCAGAACTAGGGGATATGCTCTGATGATAGAAACCCATGAACACTCTTGACTGAAGAGCTGGTTTTATATTTTTGTTTTTTAACAATTTAAGCAAATTTTATTTTTTTCCTTGACTTCTGCTTTCATTAAGCTACAATACGCTGGAGGCTGTTATCTGGAAGCCCATCCCTCCACACATGGATGCTGATGCCAGTTTGATTCTAAACACTTCATTTTACTTTAAATCAGCTGTTCCTGAAGGCACAATAGCTGCCAATAAATATTACTTCTACCAGTGATTGTTAGGTGAATGCGTGTTCTGGCATTGAGGAAAACAGTTCTGCCTTCGGTTATAAGACTGCTTGGCATAAAGTCGAGGCTTTACGAGTATTTTGAGGATAATTTTCAGCAATCTTTTATGCGGGTATATCAGCTGGCACTTCTACCCCTTTCCCCAGGTAAATGCACATGTAAGGATCAGGAATACGCAGACTTCAACCTGTGGGATAAAGCAGGCACGATCAGGGTTAGGTTTTGGGAGGCAGCAATGTCATAGTTTTGTATTTACAAAACGACGTGCTATTTTGACTGGAAAAAGTAGCCACAAGTAAAGCAGATGCAAATGCTTGCTTCTTCCCGAGGCAGTTTTCAAAGGGTAGCTACTGCTGTACTTTCCATAGTGATAAATGCCTGCAAAGTCTGCTCCAGTGGGGTAGTGTGGATAATTTTCTCATTTATTCATAAGGATTTACCAAACACTAATTCATTCATATTTCACTCTGTGGTGCAACACCAAGTCCATCTTTATGCATTAAAGGGAATTTTTTTTTGAACTGTAATTAAAGAAATTATGACCTTTTGGTGACCTGCTCTCCCTTGCTCTGTTTTGTAGCCTTTCACAGAAAAGAAGATTATTGGATTACTGGTTCAGTCTCTTCTCTACCTGACCTCCAGGGTGCTACAGATATGCGCCAATGTAAGTTTAACTCTGACACAGTGGCATCTGACCATGCATTGTATTCTCCTTGAAAAGGAGAGAAGAGTGATATTGGCACTATTAACTCTGCTTTCCATCCCATAAGACAGCTGTCTGTCTGCCAAATCTCTCTCTTCAGCCCAAATTCACTTTGAAGCATGACACTCTTTAAGAGGGGAGACATGCTATGGATTAGAACAAGAGGTTATACTAGGAAACTGAAAAGGAGTAGATTCGGGGAAGACAGAGTATATTTCTTCATAGAATGGGTGGTGCTGCATGGAATGGACTTCCATCATGGGCCGGCCCTACTGCTAGGTGGACTAGGCTTCTGCCTTGGGGATGGGGCAGAGGCACAGGTCCTACACAGCCAGCAAGGAAGCAACAGTGTAGAACCTGGATGCTGCTGTCAGCATAGCTGCAAGTCTTTGAGTCCTGTGCATACTGGAGACCTGCCATGGTCCACCCCCTCCGCCAGGAAGTTTGTCAGAGGGAGTGGGATGTGGCAGGCTTTGAGCATGCACCGGAGCACAAAGGTTCTGTGCTGTTCTCTGTTTTATCCCGATGTAGCCAAAGATAGTGAGTAAAGGAAGAAGGCAGGGTGAGGAGGGTGGTGTCAGGGAGAAGAAGGGAAGAGGAGAGAGATGCTGGACATAGTGGGGGCGGGGATAGGGAAGGGGGATGCTGGACACCTGTGACTGGAGAAGGAGGAGAGATGCCAGACTATAGAGGTGGGAGGGTGAGGAAAAGTGAAATGCTTGATATGGGGAAAGAAGGGCACATGGCTGAAGGTTCTCCTAGGGCATCAGATACCTACCTATAAGCAGACCCTGTGTCCCCCAGGTGAAGACTTCTCTATCTACTACATTGGTTGCTATAATACTTGATTGAGGGCAGGAGAGAACCTATACCCAGAGCCAGTACAAGGATATGAGGCGCCCTAGGTGAATCTCATCCATTGCACTACCCTGCTCCAGCCCCCACCTCCGATTGCCACTGCTGCTGCCCCTCTCTGGGACACGCAGTAGCAGCAATGCTTTTAAAATGGCACTGCAGTGCCGGTTTTATCTTCAGCTCTGGTGCTGTAGTGCTATCGTGCTTCTGACCACCTTCAATTCCACTTCCTGTTTGCCACTTCTGTCCCCCATGCGAAAGGAAGTGGAATGGGTAAGGGGGTGGAAGCACAAACTGCAGCACAGCGCTAGAGCTGAAGGTAACTCCAGTGCTTCGGTGCAGTTTTAAAAGCATTGCCATAACTGCATGTCCCAGAGAAGGGCGGTAATGGGAGCGCCGGAAGGGCTGGTGCTCTAGGCAACTGCCTAGTTTGCCTAACCGTAGTGCCAGCTCTACAATGATTCATCAATCTACTAGAAGACAATAGATTTAATGCCTGTTAGTTCAGCCTTGGTGATTAGAAGAGGGTCTAGACATATATCTTGGCCTAGAGGGACAACTTTGGCCAATCATGTTTAGCCGGCCAGTAAGTAGATGTCCCTTCTGCTGTTTAACAGACCTCCATGGAGATGTGTGGTGCATGATCATTTGTCAGAATGGAAGCTGTGTAAGTGTTATGCTAGGTGACAGCTGTTTGATATACGATTGCCATGTCTTTGGAGAGGGCTCAGTTTTCCATTTGACTAACTGGGAAGCAATTAGGGATATGCATTCATTCGGAAATTAAATTAAATGTAAAAACAAACAAACCCCAAAACAAAGCTGCTCATTTCATTCTGTTCATTTGCATATGGGCAGAAATACCCTCTCTTCCCCCTCCAACATTCAGGGATAGAAGTGTGTTTAAATCCAAGATGGGTAGACATCTGAACTCTGCCTTTCATATTGTAATGTGCTTAAGGGACAGGAAATTCCTGTTCACAATTAGTGAGACAACTAATGATTTATATAGAGTTTGTTTTATGACTCTTTGGGGTTTATATTAAGAAGTCAATCCCATATGAACAATTATTCTTCCAAAGGTAAAACAGATAGGCTTATGAACAAAATAAAATATGCAGTTTTAAAAACTAAAGAGTAATGCAACTCTACTGATAATTATTAATATTTCGGAACTTAATTTCCTTTGCAAATCTCAGAAATCACCCTAAATAAAAATAAATTTTATTTTCAAAGTGCAAGTTTTTGAATTGGTCAAAGAAGACCTAGAGCAAGGATAACAAGTAAGTGGATTAAGTGCCATGTTATATGACTAGTTTCTGCATTTTTCTAAAGATTTAAAGTGCTATTCAAAACCCAGGGACAAGAGCAATAAAGCTGCACAAATTGTCTCTGGGGTATAATATATAAATTAAAACTAGGAAAAAAGTGCATTCACAGAAATAATTTTGAGTATACATAGAATACTGGCATGTATTACAGATACATCCAATTGTTGAATCTCCCAGTTTGTATTCATTAGAGAAAAGAATTTAAAGGACTGTATCATTCTTATCATCAGCATCTAACACAACTATTAAATCAGACTCCAAGTTGAAAAGTCATCGTAAATGTGGGTGATTTGTGCTTATGTGTGGGAGGCAGATTACATACAATATTCATCTTCAATATAATAATCAATTCAATACAATTTTGCTCAGTATATTGATTGTAATACAGCCCAGCCATTTATCTTATTCCACTTAGGCCTTTACCCTTAGAATATGATAAAATGAGGCAAATGATGATAAAAAATAACTAAAAGGAGCAGCTGCAAAGTTAAGTTTACATCAGGCGTGGGCTTTGTTCAAAACTATCATCTTAGAAGCTCAGACTAGATGTAGTCCACATATTAAAAAAGGAAGGAAGAGGCCAAATGACAGCCAGCATAGTTAAAAGGTGAGCTAAAGAGGCTATTATAGCCAAAAGAACTTTCAAAAAATGGAAAAGGATCCAAATGAAGAAAAAAAGGAAACATCATAAGCACTAGTAAGGAAGGCAAAAAGAAAATTTAAAAAGAAACTTGCCAAAGAGGCAAATTCTCATAACAAAATCTTTTTCAGGTACATTTGAAGCAAGAAGCCTATGAGGGAATCAGTTGGACCATTAGATGATCATGGAGCAAAAGGGGCACTCAGGAAGGATGAGGCCATAGTCGAAACTTGTGAACGCAAATTTCAGAAAGACTGTCCAGGCACCAGCAGGAACATACAAAGCAAAACATATGAGACGCCATGCCAATTTCAAACAAAGTACCCTATATAACTCTTCTGAAATTGGCACATTCATGTCTGTGAATATATGTGTCCCATGCTGTGGCATTTGCATGTGCATGTGATGGAAAATGAAACACCGCACACATACAGAGTCCCCATAGGGAACAGCGGCTTAATGCTCTCTCCCACTGCAACTGAGAGACCAAGAACCTCAAACACAAGTAGAGAGAGGTGAAAAGGAAGGCAAAGTCCAAGATCCTGGAGAGAAGACTAGATTGTTAGCCACAGATTCTCACCGATCTTGAGCAACAAGTACTCCAAATAATTGATGAGTAGACTGAGGTGGGTTGGAGACCTGGATATATCAACAGCCTCCCAGGAACAGAGTGAGAATGTAGCAGTCATGACAGGCACCTGGAAATCTGGGGAAGACATCATTTATTTCCCTCTGTGCATTGCAGACCACCTACATGTTGAGTGAGCTGAATGCCTTCCTGTTTTGTAGGTGACCTCCCTCTTTTTTGGGGGCCTCAGGGCTGCAGCGATGCAATCGATGAGCCCCCCCCCCAATACTTAAGGGGAGTAGATCATCTCATGGAACTAGATCATGATTTGCTGCTTCTTCTGCATGTTCTGTGGGAAGGCTACATATTGTGCAATGTGGGTTAGAAAGGCCCTCAGGAACTGTGAAGAGCCAGCTTGGCTGAGACTGGTAGAAGTGGCCAACACAGTCTGGAAACTACCAATGGTTAGGAAAGTGAATGCGGTGGTGTCCTTGAGGTGGACAGGCTCCTCTGTGTGATAGAGGGAAGATGGAGAAGCAGCAATAGCTCCTGCTGACATAGATGGTAGATGACTGCCTTGTCAAACAGAACACTGCTCATCCATGAGGTTCATGAATTGGATCCCGGGCCTATAGACTTTCTGATATGGATGCCTATTAGTTGCTCTCCTGTGCACCTTTTGGGCCTGCGCACGCGCACACACACACGCGGGAACCCCACAGAGGGCACAGAAACACTGGGTTGGGCACAGACAGACAGACAAGGAACAGGGCAGAGGCACAAAGGCCACAGTGAACACAGGGGCACACAGAGATAAGCAGCAGGGGGGGAGGTTGCATAGGGCTGGTGCTGGAGAAAGGGGTTATGCAGGGCTGGTTCTGAGGGTAGAGATAGGGGTGTGAACTGGGAGGGGCATGAGAGTATGTTGGGTGATGGTAGAGGATGGGCCCTTCACTGTATATGTTTCATGCATCTATAAATAAACACTTTCCTTCACATGAAGTTTGAGATTGGCCCTTGCTGCAAACCTTGTTAGTATGGTTGCCTGATCTTCTCATGCCTTGCCCCTTTGCCATCTGCAGAATAGAAACATAGAAACATGATGACAGAAAAAGACCACATGGCCTATCTAGTCTGTCCTTCCATATCAACAGCTTTAACAGGATCTGGATCTGGATCAGGATCTGCTGTCATCCATGTATGGTGGCTATTTTGCAAGCCTGCACATATAAATGATGTCAATTAGCAACATATGCCACTTTCTCTAATTAACTTTTGAGGGAGAAATAAACAATGGGGCATTAAGGAGGATAACCTTCTTAACCCATCCTGAACAGGAATGACCGATCCGAGCAATTTTGTAAAACCTAAACATAGGGATCAAGAGTAAATCTGATGTGGACTTTTGCAGTCATACACATATATTCTCTATATAAAATAGGAGATACACACGCAGATTTTTGACCTGCTCAGTCTACTCCCTAACCTCCCGCCGGCACCCCCCCTTGCAATTGCTGAATATTAAGGACATCCACATGTAAAATGAGCTCTTCCTAAAATTGCCTTTTCTATCCATAAATGCCTGCTTTGCTAGTAGAAATTGTGAATTAGGCTTTTACAATAGCCCCAAAGTGTATGTAGATTTTCAAAAAGCCTTTGCCAGACTACCTCATGAAAGACTCCTGAGGAAATTAAAAAGCCATGGGATAGGAGGCAATGTTCTATTGCGAATTGGGGGCTGGTTCAGAGATAGAAAATGGGGAGAGTATGGTTAACTGGCCAATTTTCTCAGTGGAAGGTGGTGAATAGCGGAGTACCTCAGGATCTGTACTGGGCTCACTGCATATTTACAATCCTGCTCAAGAGAATGTAGCACCCTGAGCCAACATTTGCTTTAGCCCCCCCCCCCCCCACTCCCCATCCCGGGTCTGATCTTTCGGTGCAAACTGCACAAACGGGTTAAAATTTCAGCCCATTGGCTTGTTATATGCCACCCTCTCATTTAACTTAATCTGTGTACTGTGTGTCACTATTCATATAGATAACATGCTGAATATACAGGCAGTGATGGTATGGTCATTATATTATCTATTTAGGCTAGGTCTGATATTCTGCATACCTAAACTAAACATGTAGCTTACTTGAATAGTGGCTGAATATTGTCACTATCTGGATAATTTTCTGGCTTACCCTTGGTCCTCCTCTAACATATCCCACACGTATACAGATATCTGGCCAGTCTGCGATTTAAAAGCCTGATATCTGTATATATTTTGAAAAAACATGGTCAGGCTAATTATGTATTTGCCTGCGAATGCCTAATTGGTTTTGAATATCAGTTTGATAGGGCATAATTATTCATTCATATAGAATACTCCCAGACTCACCTATAAAACTCTCCAACAGATGCAGAGCAGAAGTAGGGTGTTTCACTTCACATCTCAACATACAAAGAAATTCTATTCAAATTCTAGTCTCCCATCAGTGACAAAACCATTAACTCCCCCCACAGATAGCTATTGTGCATTATAACACAAAACCCTGCAAATGGACACTCAACACCAGCATCAAGAACTCATTGCACCAACCCTACCTATGGAAAATCAACACTGCAAATATTCTAGAACACCAGTAACCACCAGCTGGAAAAGAGAACAAGCTGAACTATTACAGATTCCTAGAGAGGACCTACTGTTAACAGAATTCCTTATCTCTGCTGCACATGGAAAACCTAGACCATTACCAATTATAGAATAAAAAACTACAAAAGACAAAATGAAATGGAAAACCCCCAAATCAGACACCAAGTTGTGAAACATGGAAGAAAGAGGAACAGAAATGCATTTCGTCCTGTAATGAACTATAAAAAATGCACATTTTCAAAGCTGACATTTTATTCTCTAAAACTGCCACTCTTTTGTACCTTTCTCATCGGTTTGCTTCTGTCCTTTTTCAAGATGCCATTAACATTTTCTGTTTCTTCACATTCCTTGTCTTTTTCGTCCTTTCCTTCACTCCATCTTTCTCATATTTCTCTCATTTGCCTTTTACCTAACTATAGCTTCATTACATTCCTCTTTCTCCTTCCTTCGATCTTCAGTCTTCCTCTTTTCACTTACTTATCAACTTTCCATTTCCTAATTTTATTTCCCTAGTCCCACATTCCACAGCTGTCTCATTCCTTTGCCAGCATCCCCCTCCCCCATCTTTCACTCACTTTTTAGTCCACCATCTTATCCCCAGTGTCTATTACCACCTTCTGCTTCTCATCCCTTTACCAGCCTCAGCTTATTCCCTAAAATCATCTCGTCTGTCTTCTCGGCGCAGATTGCTAACTGGGCAGCAAGCAATATTGTTGTTGCCTGGTTATCGCTTGTCTCCACCTCCGCCCCCGGCATGTCCCCGATGCTAACCGGATAGCATCAGGGCATGTAGAGAAGTTAGAAGAGGATATTCAGTGGCACTAACCGTGTAAGTGTCATTGACTATCCCGATTTGAGGCGTTTACACGGTTTGCTGGGCTGTAAACCGTGTAAATGCCTTTTGAATATTGGGCCCGATATGTTTAAATCTTCTCCAAATAGAATATTAGGAATTATTAGGAAAGGAATAGAAAATAAATCAAAGAATATCGTAGAGCCTTTGTATCACTCCATGTGATTAATGTGAACTCCTGTGCAGAGACAATTTTGAGATGTTACTTTTGGAATTATGCCAGGTACTTGTGACATGAATGGGCTGCCACTGGAAACAGAATATGAGACTTCATGGATCTTTGATCTGAACCAGTATAGCTATTCTTATGTTCTTTTATTCAATTAATGTATGTGGGCCAAATTAAAAGGTAATACAATACACAATAAACATGCTAAATATATCAAATGAGAAAATTAAAAGCACCCAGTACGCCTGCACCAGGGCATTTGAATTTTATGCTCCAACAATCTTGAACTCTCTCCTGGGAACTCTCTGAGCTACCAAAGATCTCTCCACATTTAGAAAACTTCTCAAAACCTACCTATTCAACGAACATTTTGGCTCTATCACATAATTCATCCCCCCTCACATCTCTCCCCCCTTTCCCTCCCCTTCCCCCACCAGAAAACAGACGGCATGTTCATATATACATGCCCCTCTCCCCTCCTAACGCCCCCATCTACATACCTCATAATGTAAATAAGTTCCTCTGTTCCATGCAATAAGCTACTATTGCTAGTATTCAATTTGTATATGTATATAAGTTCTCTTTGTTCTCTGTACAAGCTGTTGTTAAAGTGTACACCGCTTTGCTCTGGTGAAAAGTGGTACAAAAATCAAGCCAAATAAAATAAATAAATAAATAGAAATAAGAATTTCTGAATGTTTAGCTGTAGCAGGCATGACATAGACACTGTTGGTAGAGCAACTTGAAACATTCTATTGCAGACTCATTGCTTTGGAATCTGTATATCTCCCACAAAGGGATCATACTCGTATTTCTCAGAAACTGATAGATAAATAGGGTTTGGCTTCTATTCATAAGTGTTTATAAATCCTAAATTTAGGTGTTTATCTTTCAGCTAATTTAGGGTTCTTTGAGGATGGGAAAAAATCAGTATTTATTGATGTTTTCACGCCAAAGGTACTATTGCTGAGGTGTTTTTTCCAGTGAAATCAAATATGTATGTTACTTAGGAGTTGTCAGTGCAGAAAAGATACAAAAACTAAATGCAAGATACAAGACAATCTGGGAAAGGGGTAAGAGAGTAGTAGGAGACATGATGTTCATTCAGTAAGCATTTATTTATTTTTTGTATCAAGGATGTTTTATTTGATAAAACTTAGTCAGAAACCCTATATACTGTATAAGAAACAAAGGTGGATCTGCAAGTGGTAACTTATACAACCATTTGGTCTCAATCATAAGGTTGCCTGGGCACTTTTATATGGTGTTCTCCTTTTTCACAAGGTTTCTTTACATTACTGTATTAATGAGACTCTCTTCCAAATATGATTTATTTTGCCTAAGCCAATAAATCTCTATTTCACTTTTTCCCATGCTTGCTTGTGGAGGGTAATTTCATAACCTCCTGTGGAGTGTACGCATGTCAGTATGAGCGTATATGAGACCTATTTTATAAAGCGAAGTACTCACGTATTGTACTTTATAAAATATTTATTTATTTACATTCTCTTATGTCGCGCTATTCTGCATCAGTGCGATTTACATTGAACAAACTAAAATTACATTGAACAGGGCAATATAACTTGGAGATAACTATTTTACAGGGAATATGGGCTATGGAGGGTTAAGTGGCTTGCCCAAGACCACAAGGAGCACCTGTGGGACTAGAAACACCAGTCCTTCCGGCCCAAGGTTGCTGTCCTCTAGTGGGATTTGAACCCCTGACCTTCCAGCCTGAAGTACCTTGCCCCAACCACTAGGCCACTCCTCCACTCCTAGAGCTGTAAGTGGAACACTTCAATAGAGCTGTAAGTGGTGTGAACATGTGCGCAAACTAGGATCAAGCACTTATACTTGGCCTATGACAGATGTAAATGCCCATGCCTAGAAATTTTATGGATCTGCTTAAGTTCTGGAATTGTATAACACAGATGCATAAATTTGTGTTCCCCCTCCCACTCTTCACCCCTGTACACCTTCACACTGACGGTAAGCATCCCTGGACTTGCACACATACTTACTGAATAGTAACCACTTAAAGTGTGTGCATAAGTGCCCATGCAGGTATGGAAGTTCTTGATTTATGTGCATAAATGACACATATTTTTACAAGGCTCCTTTATAAAATCTGGCCCTTGATGTCAACAATCGATGTGATGGTGGTTGTTATTCCACAGTTGTGTTGCTACCCTTGGCTCCTTTTTGTTGAAACCTGCAACTTGGTTGAAGTTTCCAAGCTGTGCTATTTTACTGTACATTGTACTGCCATTGTTGGTGATCGTATCCCTTACACAAAACCTATTGGGAATTTTGCAACTCTTTTGTATGTTTTTTTTTCATAGATTACTGATATCTAATATTCACATATATAGGGGTATGTTTACTAAACTGCGGTAACGTTACAGACCGCGCATTAGGTAACGTTAATGATCGTTAGGTAATGTTAATGCGTGGTATGTAACGTTAACCTGCGTTAACCTTACCTAACGATCGTTAACGTTCCCGGGCGCGGTAAACACCGCAGAGGGTGGAGAGAGGGCGGAGAAGAGGGGTCAATGGGCGGGGAGTGAGCAGGGAGAGGCTCCCTGCACACTAACGCGCTGAACTGAAGGGCTGAATCCTACCGCGAATGAAAACCTGCCGTTAGATGCACATTTGCAGGAGAGAGAAACCATTTCAGTGTCAGCAATGTACAGCATAGACAGGGAGCACAAAAAACGTGATAGTAGTGCTCCATTTCCAGCAGCAGCATAGTGCCCAAGTATAAAAGGCCACTATGGCAATGGTGCAAGTGGGGCATAGGGGGCTTCAGGCAGGACATGTAGCGGGGGCAGCTGGG
Source organism: Ichthyophis bannanicus (assembly GCA_033557465.1). Lineage (NCBI taxonomy): Eukaryota > Metazoa > Chordata > Amphibia > Gymnophiona > Ichthyophiidae > Ichthyophis > Ichthyophis bannanicus. The sequence continues at coordinate 1,460,140,157 of CM066031.1, forward strand.
GCACAGAGTGGACTAGGCAGGCGCCTAGGTGGCACATAGGAACATAGAAACTGGAAATCAGCATGACAGCAGCTGACAAAGGCCAAGAACAATCCACCTACATCTACCTCGTCCACCCAAGCTAACAGTCGCCAGGGCACTGACCTGACATCCTCCCAGCCAACCCTTTCCCAAGCGGAAGGGACATAGTATTGGTAGGCGGTGATTGGGGGGGGGGATGTGAGGATGCTCATGTATGCCCCCTGTCCCAGACCCTGCTCCCTAGGCGACCACCTATCCACGCAATGGATGGCCTGGAACTTCGCACTACCAGCACCGACAGCATATGGTCATGTCAGCATGGCAGGGGGGTGTGTGCATGCGCTGGAGGGGGCAGTGGCACCTACCTGCAGTGGACCTAGGCCATGCCCTGTACCAGTACGTGGTGTGCAGTGCAACATAAAAGGTCTGGCTGAGGAAACGTAGAGGTAGCCCAAGGGACTACCATGCATCTGTGGCAACAGTGTGGTGCAGTACACCCAGCCAGTGTGTCCAGAAGCAGAGGGTCACAGGTTCAAGTCCCAGCTGTGGTTCCTGAAGAGCATGTCCCTATATTTTACCCTACAATGCAGATACAACAGCAACATGTGCAAAGCCCAAAGCAGCGGCGAACAAGGGTACAAACACCCACTCACACAGACTCCACAATCCAAAGATGCATGGAGAGTCAGGCTGTTGGCCCCAGCATTGAGCTGCAGTTATCACCAGAGCACTACTACTACCTCCTGCACAGTCTGGCAATGTCAGCACTGTGATCAGGACCAGTGTGGCGGGCAGGGTTGCCAACCACCCCTATCTTTTCACAATGCTGTAATATGAGTGTGTGTGTGTCCATTGTTCTGTGGCTGCCCACCCTTCTCTGGGCCCAAGATGACCCACTGTTACCAGCATTAGCCTGAATATGTGCATAACGAGGAGCAAGGTGTTGTGGGTATGGCTCAGACAGGGCCGGTTGGCCAGGATGCATCTTCACAGGATGTGGGGCAATGGCTAGGACACTCTAGTGCCCAACCACTGCCAGCATGGACAGGGTGGCCACAGCATGGCATGCTGGGAGGGCACTCACTCTAACCAAGCAGTGACCATGGCATGTCTAGGTTCCCACATAGCCCTCCACACTATCTGCCTCCAGTGATACTTTTGTGTTTTCAGTGCTGGGGCCCCAATCACTGAGATGGCTGCTTGGTGCACATAGTCTATGCTCTGTGAGCATGCACTATGGACTGGCTAGTGGACTGTCTGCAGACTGCATGGTTGGAACACCTATAAGGTGCAGTCTGACTGTGCTGTCTGCTGGTGACTGGCAGACAGTGGTGTGAGGCAGTTGGGGTTTTCCAGACCTAACCCTAACATTGCTGCTGGTCTGCCACTGCCCCAGTCACAGGTATGGCTCTGGCCCACCAACCCTGGAGGGCTATCTTATACCAGCAGGATGGAGATTGCTTCACCGGGGCTGGGGCACCCGTCCTTTACCCACAAAAAGGGTGATGTAGGCCCTTTGGGGTATGTAGTGTATACCAGTGTGACCTATAAAGGCACTGCTACACAAACCTCATGCAAGTCTAGAAACCCCTCTGCCCTGAAAACAGGTGCCCATGTCAGCTAGACCCTAACACGGGGTAGACACTAATCTGGGTGGTGTCTGGTCCCAGAGTGCCACATGTGACTTCAGGATACAGATGGGCACCGAATTACCTTTGGCTGCACTGCAAGAAACACCTGTCACACTGGTAGTGATGGGGACGTACAGCAGGATCTATCTCTAGCACCACATGTACTGCGGACCTAGTGCTGGGCACCTATCCTATCCCTCAGGGTGAACACAGAACCTACACAATGGCATGGTCTGTAGCTACACTTTGCCAATATCACATTCTGTCAGTTCATCTTTCCAAGCTGAGGTACCAGAGAGGTGCAGACCCCATTTGGTAATCAGCTGTAGACAGCTATTCAGCATGTGCATTGCATCATGGGTACTGGTGGGGTTACCCTATCCTGGCACTCAGAGCAGACAGTTTGTGCGGTGACCTGCAGTCCTTCTGTACCCAGCCATTGCTGTGACATACACCACAGAGGTATAGCCTACTGGTTAGTACAATGCCATTCTCGGCAGTGTTCGTGGGTTCAATTCCTCATTGTTCCCTCCTCTCATGCCTGTCTTACTCAAATACTGTGCATGCCTGTAACAGTCATATTTTTTCAGATCTGTGCTGCCAGCCCATAATACCCTTGCCACAATTGCCAACATTCCCTCGGTCTGTTTATCTGCGTCTGTCAGCTGTGTAGAGTCTTATCTGCCTGTGCAGGCTGCCACCCCATGTCCTGCACTTCTACCCTTTTCTGCATTGCGCCTCATTGTGCTTGCCTCACCTGTGCCTGATCTGCATGGCACCACCACTCCTCTGTCCACCCATCATTGTAACTATCCTGCCACCTCCGTCTCCACTGGGGGACACGTATTCCCATCATCTGCCACCAACTGTCTTTCCAGTACTTTACATTGCCAGCACCCTGTGCTGTGGTACAGTTACCCCCACCATGTTTGTCATCAGTACTGGCAGCCACATGGGATGCACGCAGATATGACGGGTTCAGCGGCTCCCAGCTCTCCCTCCTTCACTCACCTGCTCATTGCCTTTCCTGAGTGCTCTATCTAGTGTTAGGGCTACATCTGTCTCTGTTCCTCACAGGTCATGCATGTCATCCTGCGGCACCTTGCTGCTCTTAGAGCACACTAACCTAGGTGCCTTGTAACACGCGTTAGTCTAAGGTGCCTTGTAACATGTGTTAGCTGATGCGGCTTGCTGTAAGGATGCACCGCCCATGCCTTTATATGGGCATCAGTACCTTTACCGCGTAACCTAATGCGCGTGACATTACCGCAGTTTAGTAAACATACCCCATAGAAGTACATTTTACGATGCATATAGAAGTCTCTGTAGAGTGTTGGAGGTTGTTAGTTTCATGTTGGATTTATGGGATGTGTGGATTAATTCTGGAGTCTATTTTGTTCTAAAGAGATATTTGTAACAGTATCTATTTTTATCCTTAGAGTTTTCACTTGAAATATAATGACTTTTTTTTTGGGGGGGGGGGAATGATTTTATAAGGAGTTGTGGAAAGATGTGTGCCATTGATGCATATTTATGCTTTTCAAGCATTTACACATGTGAATGGGCACTTACCCATGTACTGTAGCCGGTCGCTATTCTGTAAATACACACTGAGACTGATGGTGAATACTTTCACTGTGGGCATGCATATGGAGGGAGCTTGGGGGAATATAGGTAGAACCCAAATTTATGTGTACAAGTTATAACATACCATAATTTACATTTGTTCTTTTCAAATCTTGTGTAGGTGCCCATGCCTAGATTAATGCATGTTTTTGGACACTTACACCCCTATTTTATAAAGAAAAGTAAGAGTTTGTTTTTCCATAATAAAATAGACTCAAAATAGCAATGTTCTAGGTTCCTAAAACTAGGTGCCTAGTTATAAAATTACCCTCTATGAAGATAATTTTTTAAAACTCCCTTGGAGGTAATGCGCATTAATATGCATGCATTTGAGGCTTATAAAGTGAAGTACACGTGCACTTTACTTTATAAAATAGGATCATAAATGGTGTGAAATGAACATAAAACTAGCTGCAAAGTATGCACAATTGGCCTTACACGTGTACCTATAGAATAGTGGCCAGCTAAAGCGTACACGTTAAGAGCCCATTCACGCACGTAGTTCTTTGCAAATAGTGGCTTACACACATAGATGGAGTGTATCTTTACACAGCTCCTTTATAAAATTGTCCCCCTAGTATGCAATGATTAGACTGTCAAAATCACTTCTATGGACACACTTTGTCCTGATTTTTATTTATGTATTGAACCATGGGTATAATTTGTGTATCTAAATATTCTGTGAACCTATTTTTTTATTATTGCTCATAACAGATGACTGAAACACTGCACAGAGACACATAGGGGTATGTTTACTAAACTTGCAGTAATGTTCCCCGCGTTAGGTCTCCTGGATGCCCATAAAAAGGAATGGGCAGTGCATCATCACGGCAAGCTGCGTGAGTTAATGCGCGGTACAGGGTGCCCTGGGCTAACGAGCTTTACAAAGCACCATACAAGGCACTTAGCGTAAGGTGCCCTACAAGGCGCCCCACAAAGTGTCGTAACTTAAGGTGCCCCAGGTCCAGGTGCCACAATGATGTGAAGGTGACCCAAGATATGGTGCCGTAAGGGCAGTAAGGTGACCCAAGTTGACAAGCATGAAATGTAAGGTTGAAACCCAGATGTAACCCTAACACTGTACCAAGCACCAAGCAAAGGCAATGGACAAGTGATGAAAGGAAGGAGAGGTGGTTGCTGACGGACCCGCCAAGTCTGCGTGCAGCCTATGTGGCAGCCAATAAAGTGGACAAACGTATCGGAGTTAGCTGTACAGATGCACAGGGTGTTGGCAATGTAAACTGCTACAATGACAGTGGGTGGCAGAGGATGGGGATACGTGTCCATCAGTGGAGGTAGAGGTGGCAAGACAAGTGCAATGATAGGAGTAGTAGTGCCATGCAGAGCAGACACAGGAGAGGCAAGCATGAAGAGCCGCAATGCAGAAAGGGGTACCAGCGCAGGACATGGGGTAGAAGCCTGCACATGAAGACAGGACGCCACACAGCTGACACACGCAGATAGATGGACAGAAGGATGGTTGGCAACTGTGATGAGGATATTATAGGCTGGCAGCACAGATCTGCAGAGATATGACTGTCCAAAGGATTGACAAGTAATTGTATAGGACAGGCACAAAAAAGGAGAACAAAGAGAAATCGAGCCCATGACCAGTGGGCAGAATGTCAGTGCACAAACCAGTAGGCTACACCAACATATTGAGTTCCACAGAAATGTCTGCATACAAGAACACTGCAGGATACCACACAAAATGCCTGTTGTGTGCCAGGATAGGGCAACAAATGCAGAACAGACATCCACAGCTAATATTGCAGTCTGTAAGTGGGACAAGAGACACAGATAAACTTATGCACACACACCATGAAATGGAATGCTGTGAACACAGCATGCCAAGGAGCGAAGATCCAAACTAGAAAGTGTGGCAGGGGCCTGCAGAGGGGACAGCCATGTGGATGGTCTGTGGACAAGGGCAAAACGGGGAGCAGAACCAAAAAGGAGCACATGAGAATCGAACCTGCACACCAACATGTCCAACACAAGCATCACAACAGCACTACCAATCCCCCAAGCCAACTGCTCACTTGGACAGCACAATGAAAAGGACCATATGTAACAGCTAATATGTGACAACTAGGCTGCATAGAGGGCACACTGTGGTGCACAGTAGAGAAGGGAGGGTGTGCGGAGAGGTGACAAAACTGCAGCCATTGCATGGTAAGGTTAGCAGAACACAAGAAAAGAAGAGGAATGGAACATGCTGGAATCAAACCCACAGCCTATGGTGGCCCAATGCATGTCTCTAACCACTATCCCAAACAACCACAGCAACTGCAATGCTAATATGTACCACCAAATGGAATGTGTGTATGGAAAGTCATAGCACCCTGTGAGGTGGCAGATGGCTGGCACACAGACAGCTGTCACTGTACAAGGTGGTGAGCACAGGTGGGCTCTGTACAAAACATCTCCCCCCATGTGGTGGCAGGGGGTGTCAGGGTCTTCCCCAGCCTTGTGGTGTTCCCGTGTCACAGGAAAGCACAGGGCAGGGGTGTCATGTGGCACCATGGTGTGTACACCCCCTGGGAGCCACATGACTGGATGGCTGGTGAGCTGCACTGCCCATCATGGCCTCATGCAGCATGCACATCTCACCAGCCATCCGTGACACGGCATCTACCACCTGCCCCAGGGCGCGGCTCTGTGCCCGCTAAGCCTGGGCCATAGCACACAGTGGCACAGACAGGTGGCATACACACATACCCCCACACAGACACCATGTGCCTGGTGTGTGTGCGGTGACATCTGCAGACATCCCGTCTGTGGCAATGTATGGTGTCACCATGCCCAGGTGGCCTACATTGCTGGACACATGTGGCAGGGGCCCCCAGTGGCCTGTGCTGTCCTGTGATCCCACCCTCCCATACCAGCCCCCCTCCCTGTCCACCCCACCCCCTCCACCCCTTCCCCATCCCACATTCCTACCACCACTTTCCCCCTCAGTGGCATCCCCCTCCATGTCCCCTGCCACGCTGAAATTGTCAGCAGCCACCGGCACTGGTCAACCGTGCATCTGTGGCTCTGATCCAAATGATGTCCCATCAGCATCTGCTGTGGGGGGAGGGGGGAAGCAGACATCACCACGGTGCCCATGTGTCAGCTACATCACTGGAATATAGTAAGTGGCTACACAGGCTGCATCACTCACCATCCCCATGGACCATTGCCCTCCATTGTAGGCTCCTGAGGAGGTGAGGGATGATGCAACCGCAGCTCCAGAGCACCCCTGCAAAGATCCACCACCTGGGGGTACAGCAATGGAAATGGACTGTTAGGGGACAGACATCTCTGTCCAATGGCAGATGCACATCACACATGGATGTGGGCACCAGGCTGCCGCCCCTGATATACACTGTTGGTCCAAAGCTAGCTGTGGCCAATGCCACCTACATGTATGCGAGTGAGGCACGCCATGTGCTGATGGCCCCCCTGTGTCATGTGTGCTACAACCCAGGCACCCCATGCCTACCTGACATTCTGCCCCTGCGTGACATGGGTTCCCCATGGCAATTGTGGCTGTGTCATGGTTCAGATCATGTTCAATGTGCCAGCAGTGCTGTATGGTGCAGTTATTCGTGTGCTGTGTTGCAAAGGGGTGGCTGGGGCATCTGTTACAGCCGACACACATGCACTTGATCTCCATGACTGCACCACCATATGATGTGCCCAAGACATGTGTTGACCATATTCTGGGAGTGCATATGCCCGTGCCACAATGGGCCATGGCGGCACTGTGGCACATGTGGTCAGTCAGTATGGGAGGCATACAGCAGCAGACGCACCCATGAAGGTCCAGGGGCAGACATGTGTACATCAACCTGTTCATCTGCTTGGGGTCAAGGTTGATCCACAGACCTGTCCATTACCCATGTTGCCCCTGTATGATATGTGTGGTGATTGCTGGCTACTGTGTTGCACCCCTTGCTTTGTATGACAATCCCTATGCGCATACGTCATGTGGGTAGGCAACAGCTCCATTAAAAGACCTGGTGAGGTGCCTACATGCCCCCTCCCCTCCTGAGAATGTGCCGCCTGGTGTAGCCCTGGAACAGGCACCTCTGCCGGTTGCAGATGAGGTGGGCAAGGAGGTGCAGGTCGTTACGTGAGAATGCCAGCAGTGGTGCATCGGCCTACATCCTGTCCGCTATGTGCAGTGCGTGCATGACTACATAACACAATATAAATGCGTCTGCGTGGTAAAACGTGTTCCTATGCACTCGACGCACATGTGCCGCCTGTGACACATGTGTTACGGCGCGTTGTATGGCACATTGGACAATGGCACCTTACTTTGCAGCACCTTACAATGCGGCATGGGCTAATGCACCTTATAGGCCCCATCGGTTAGGTCTCTGAGGTGAGGGTGTACCTGGCTGCGTGCACAGATTGCAAATATGTGTCTGACTGTTTCAGGCATGAGGACGTGCGTCAGCCAGGCCGACCAAAATGAGACCGATGGTCCACCCCTCCCTGGCGTATGTCAAACCAATGGCTGCCTACAGAAAGATTGCGAAGATAGGGTAAACCCATCGGTAACCATGATGCCCTGCACATGAAGAGCAGTGGTCTAAAGCTGGTGCCCAGATGGGGAGTGCACCTCCCCAGCACCTCAGCTTGGTAGGTGAAACTGACTCTGTGTGAAACATGGAGGAGGCCAAACCCAGGTCAGGGACACCAATAACAAACTACTGAGCCAACTGCCCACCCACACATCCCAAAGAAAGGGACCATATGTAGACGCCAGCATGTGATGGATAAGCTGCACGGAGGGGACAATGCACTGCACAGTGAAGAGAGGAAGGGTGTGTGGAGAGGGGAGGAAGCCAGAGCCACTCTTTGGTAGGCTTAGCAGAACACAAGAAAAGAAAAGGAAAGGAACGTGGGACTCAAACCTGCAACCTATGGCTTTCCAACACACGTTCTGAACAACTATCCCAAACAACCACACAGCTCCGTCACAGTTGCCACAAATACAATGTTGAAAACCCAGAACATGACTTGAACTAATGGCCATATGGTTGCCAAACGGAACATATGGGGTAGGGAGGTGCACAACAACATATGTGCAGTGGACAGAGAACCACATAAATGTGCTATGCTGCATTGCCCCCACAGTACAGGTACTGCTATGTCTACCCACCACAGTCACCTGCAGGTTGAATGACGTACACACAGGTACCACTGCACCACAGTGATGGCCAGGAACATACGCTACTCCTGGGGATGCAAAGACAGAAGGGAAACATACATATGTCCAGAGAGAGCCCAGAAACAGACATGGCAGCATGTACATGTATACACATATGCATATCCCCACATATGTAGGACTTACATGAGAACAGCTCCTCGATCAGAAGTTGCTTGATTGCCGTCCCCGCACGTGTGTCACCATGGCCACGTACAGGAGGGCACAGTGGATCCTCCTCCAGATCCTCATTAATGTCGACCCAGATATTGGGCCTGAGTGCAATGTTGTGGAGGATGCAACAGGCCAGAACGATCTGTGCCACAGTCATGGGTTTGTATTGTAAGGCCCCACCGGTCCTATCCAGACACCTGAAGTGACTCTTCAGAATGCCAAAGGTGTGCTCGATGACTGAGTGGTTGGAGGCATGGGCCTCACTGTACCCCATCTCTGCACGTGTCCGTGGAAGACGCACATGGGTCAGCAACCAGGCACGACAGCCATATCCCGCATCACCTGCAGACAGAAATGTGATAAGGTCAATCATGAGCTGGTGGACACACAAATGCGCACAAGCATCTACATGCAAAAGGTCAACAGATACACGATGACACACACAGATGATGTCACATAATGGCACATGGCAGCTGTGCACCAGCATCTGGAGGTGTGAGATACAGGACACCGGGAAGGGGCAATGAGGGCAACACACATCAACTGTAACCAGTCCAATCACATCACCAACCACCTGTAGCCAAAAGCCATGAGTGGCATCCCTGAATGAAAATGGCATTGCACCAGGAATGGGGCAGAGATGCGCATGCGTGCAGTAATGTGACAGCCATGGTACAGTGCGCACACACATGCTGTCACAGTAATAATATATACAGTAGGGGTATAGCCAAGATGGCTGAAACTACACACCAATGCTGCCCAATACAGAGCAGACATGTGGGATGCAACGTGTCACCACAATGCCAGCCACGTGATGTCACAGATGAGGCCAACGGAGATTGGCCCCCCAACACACAGTACAGCAAGAAAATGAATATGTGAGCCAACTCAGGCCTCCCTCCCCCAGTAGCACACACACACGCGTTGCAGACAGAGTCAACTAGGGATACACAACCAAGACAGACACATGCACATTTGCATATGTGTGTGAGCTGAGGCCGTGTGCCGTAGGTGTCAACCAATCTGTCTTGCACACCACCATGGAGGAACACACCATATGTGCTGTGATTGTGTCTGTCCAAAATACCTGTGCAATACTGCAACAGTACCTGGAAACAGTGTTATCCACACGTGTGCCGAGACACACAGAAGAGCAATGACGCACATATGGCAGGCATAGTTAAATGTAGAAACACACAAACGTATGTGTCCATGTCCCTGATGACAGTGACATGGCTTGCTGGAGGACACCACCCCACACAATGTCAGCGCTGCACAACCACAATGCAGGGAGAGACATGCAGGGGTCATAGTTGTCAATGGGACCATGTATAACAGACATTGGATGGGCAGTAATATGCCACAGCCTGACGGACTGTGTCTAATGTTTTTTGAAAAGACGTCTGAGATGCAGCATGCCATGTCATGTGTGTTGCAGGGGATATGCAGTCAGAAGGCCCAAATGGAACACCAAAGGTGACCCTGTCCCACCTGAGAGAGGTGCAGGGCCCCCAGGACACAGGGACAACATGTGCATGTTAGAGATGGTTAATACCCACCCAGCAGGGGACAGTCCTCATATTGTCCGGCCTCAAATTGTCCGAATAGTGCTGAGTGATGCAGGATATGGGAGTCATGGGCGGACCCTGGAAATTGGGAACCACATTCAGAATACGCATAGTTGCATCACAAACAACCTGAACATTCAGGGAATGGTAGTGTTTGTGGTTTCGGAACGCCATATCCCTGTCTCTGGGTGGGACCAGGGCAACGTGTGCAATCAATAGCTCCCATCACGTGTGGTATCCCTGCAATCCACTGGAATGCCTGGCCCATGGCTCCCCACTGTTTCCCACTGTTAGGAATCGTAATGTAATTCCTAACCCGGCTGACCATGGCCCGCAGTACCTGATGGAGACAGCGTGAGAAGGTGGGCCTGCTCATCCCACCCACTGCGGCCACCGAGGATTGGAAACAGCCAGAGGCAAGGAAATGTAGGGCACCCAGGAGCTTGGCCATTCCTGGTATGGCATGTGACCGGGCAGTCCTGGGCTCGAGGTCGGGTCTTAGATCCTCATGGAGCTCCCTAATAGCCCCCATGCTCAGATGGTAGAGGGGAGATGACCTGGTCCTCATGCATGTCCTGGAGCATGGGCCTGGGCCTGTAGAGGCAAGGCAGGTGAGGGTGTGCCTCGGCACACCTACGGTGCCGTGCTGGACATACCTTGGCCTGTGGAGCCTCCACAGCGGCAGGTCTGTGTTGCAGCGGGACCGCACCCATGCCCAGTTCCACAGCCCCAAGGACACCATCTCCCTCATCAGGCAATTGCAGCTCCTCCAAGACAAGCAACTCCACCACTGCACAACCCACATGGTCAGTTTGCGCCATCATGGACATCAGCTTGAGCAATGTAGGGTGCTAAATATGGCGTGGAGTGTGGCAACTAATCAGAACAAACATAACACAGCTGCAGATGCAGCAACGCACACAAGCAACAGTGTTACAAACTGCACAGTGCATACGGAAGCGGAATGCTGTAGCGCATGTAGTAACGCGCGTACCACAACACACAGGTGACCCTCGTGATTGGGTCTGCGAAGCTTGCATAGGAGGAGCACATGGCGTGTCCCCATGCACGTACAGATTGCGTAACATGCGCTGGACAACGTACACATAGATGCACCACGTGGGGTACCTACTTGCGGTAGAGAGCGCTGTAGCTATGGCCTAGCACATAGAGCAAAACTAAATACCAGAAACGGCAGGTGTGTGGCACCAAATACGGAACAGGATACAGCACCTGTGGATGTAGGGGCACACACCAATAGTAGTGACATCAAGAGGTCTGAAAGTAGAGAACGGTAAGCGCACAGGTGCGTAATGGCGTAGCTCATGTAGGACACAAGAAGAGCAAACGCTCTTGCTGATAAAGCAGGTGTACAAAAGAGGCAAGAGAGATGGATGATCACATGTGCCTTTATTGTGTCCCCTACGCGTTTCGGCGTATGCCTTCCTCGGGGGGATATAAAGGCACAATTGGTTAATGGCCAATAGGCAGAATGGTAAAGAGATTCCTTGTGTTAAAAATTAAATGAAATGAGCAATTCAATCCCAAGTAAAAGTAAAAAGGTTGTCAATGAACAGGAAGCACGTTCTGTTAGCGTTCAGGACGAGTTAACGCTAACAGAACGTGCTTCCTGTTCATTGACAACCTTTTTACTTTTACTTGGGATTGAATTGCTCATTTCATTTAATTTTTAACACAAGGAATCTCTTTACCATTCTGCCTATTGGCCATTAACCAATTGTGCCTTTATATCCCCCCGAGGAAGGCATACGCCGAAACGCGTAGGGGACACAATAAAGGCACATGTGATCATCCATCATCCATCTCTCGTAGCTCATGTAGGAACACACATTACAATCAACACACGCACGATGTGTGTATGGCACGGAGCAGCGCATGAAAGGGGGTAAGGGCCCGTATAGCACATCATGACACATGCGCAAGCCGGGTCTCCGTGTGCATATTGAGCATGTGACATACACCACCCCCTGTAGGTGGCACACAGAGGCAACGCATGCCTGTACAACAAACATGCCATGGGTAGCGGGTAACGCGCGTTGTGCTGTCTGAACATGTGGTGGACCATGCCTTGGGTACTTAAATGGGCCCACCATGCTCACAGAGGTGGTACACGATGGAACAGTGTGTAGCAGGTGAGATGGGTGTGGGTGCCATGACCAGCCAGCAGTCACCAGTGGCTGTCGCCGAAGAGGAGCCTGAAGTGGGGGAGGCAGGCCGATCCAGCCACAGCCAGGATACGTATGAACAGTGTGGAGGTGTGGCAGGTGGCAAGCGCCACTGCAGGCCAGTGCCTGCCGACTCCAGGAGGCGGGCAGCCTGCTACACCCAGAAGGAGAATGACCTCCTCTTGGCAGCTATCCTGGAGCACTATGAGGTGCTATTTGGGCGGCTCAGCAGCACCACCACCATTGCGCAATGCAACAGCCATGGGAGGAGGTCGCGACAGCAGTGGCTGCAGCAGGGGGCCCAAGCTGCGGCTGAAAGCATAAGAAAGTGCTACCAGGACATCAAGTGCTCAGTCTGGGCACGCGCCATCGCAGAGAGGTGCCACACCCATGCGACAGGTGGGGTGCACCACAGTGAACCGCCCTGTCACTGCTGGAGCAGCAGCTAGCTGACAGACTGGGGCCCATCTACCTCCACGGCCTGCCGCCTGAGCTGGACACAGCAGACCCATGTGCAGGTGGGGCGGAGAAATGTGTTGTGCCATGAGCCAACACCACAGCACACGTGGGGCAGGGGTGGGTGGGGGCCATGTCAGGGGACACATAGACCGCATGTCCCTAGCCAGTCCCACCCAATATATGGCGGGACCGAGAGGCCAGGTGTACCATGCCCACCCCACCCCCAGACTGCAGCCCCCAGTCAGCTATGCACGGTGGGACCTGCCACCCACAGTACCCAGAAACACATGCCCACCACCTGGCTCAGGAGAAAACCACAGCACCACACCAAGTGGCCCCAGCACAACAACGTTCAGCGCGCAGCTCCGTCCCGGGCCAGGGATCATACCCACCAGGGCACCATAATGTGCCACAGCGTGATCCTGGTGGCCCCCCTGAGGGCTGCCAGCCTGCCGGACCACAGATGTGAATGCTGGCAGTGCGTGGCCATCTGCCATGCGTGGCCCTGTGCAATCAGCCGGCGTGCACGATTGATGGACCGTCACTACACACATGGGAAGGGTAGCACACCAAGGGACTGCGAACACAGAGGGCACGGGGCAGGCCCCAGACAGGACCATGGGATACACCTATTATGAGCGAGCCAGCGGTGGATCTGCAGCCACAGCAACTCACACTGGTTTATCAGCACGGGTTTGGGGGGGAGGCTGGGGACAGGTCAGAGCCATAGAACCAAAGCACAGACAGGGTACCAAGGGGCGGAATGTGGCCAACAGTGACAGGAGCAGCAGAGAGGCCATGGGTGATGGGAACAGGGAAGGCCCATGTGGCACGTCAGAGACAGCTCACCGGGGGACCTGTGACAGCGATGCAACAGCTGAGGGTGGCTGACAGACGCCGGTCCCCATTGGAACCAGGGGGGCATGGGAGGGGGAATTGATGATGGTGTATGTGGGTGAGGGTGGGTAGGCAGGAGGCTGCAGGTGCAGAGGGTGACAGGCAGGGGCTGGGATAGGAGGTCACCAATGTGATGTGGAGCCACAGTGGAGGGGTGGGTAGGGAAGCACAGGGCCTGGGAATGTAGAATATGGGGGCGACAGTGTTCCCCCACATCCACATGCACGGTGGGTGGCGGGGGTGATGGCAGCAATGGGCGACTGCAATCAATGGGGTGGGTGAGGGGGATGCAGGGGCAGCTCAGGATGCTGGACACGGGGCATGTCACCATGCAGGGGGTGGTGTGGGTGGGGAGCAGAGCACGGCCAGCACATACCCATGTGGCACACACACATCCATGCACCCGCTCTGCACAACCACCCAATGTCGAATGGCGTTTGCAGTGCCAGGGGCCCATGCTGCCCCGGGGCATGCACCCCGGCCCACGGATCCCTGCCAGCACAGGGCACACCTGTCACAGGCAACAGGGATCCGCCAACCCCAGCAGCACCCCAGCAGTCCCACCAGTTGACGTGGCTTGTACCCAGTTGTACGCGCACACAGTCACCAGTGAAGCGCCGCTGACACCAGGGACACATACATCTGATGGTGCACCACACGTCCCTGCACCGGTACAGTCCCTGCCCACATGTACACAGCTGAGGTCTAAGAACATAAAATATGCCATACTGGGTCAGACCAAGGTCCATCAAGCCCAGTATCCTGTTTCCAACAGTGGCAAATCTAGGTCATATGTACGTAGCAGTTTCCCCAAAAGACACAGGTTCCACAATGCTTGTACTGGGTCAAGCATTGATATCCTGGGTCCCTTCTTAATAATGGTTTATGGACCTTTCCTCCAGGAACTTGTCCAAACCTTTTTTTAAACCCAGCTACACTAACAGCCTTTACTACATCCTCCGGTAACAAATTCCAGAGTTTGATTACACGTTGAGTGAAAAAATATTTTCTTTTATTAGTCTTAAATAGTTTACCCTGCAGCTTCGTTGCATGTCCCCTAGTCTTTCTATATTCTGATAACGTAAACAATCGATCTACGTTTACTTGTTCCACTCTATTCATTAATTTATAGATTTCTATCATATCTCCCCTCAGCCGTCTCTTTTCCGGTTAAAGAGCCCTAACTTTTTTAGCGTTTCTTCATAGGAATATCCTTCCATCCCCTTTACCATTTTGGTGGCTCTTCTCTGAACCTTTTCGAATAATGCTATATCCTTTTTAAGATACGGCGACCAGAATTGCACACAATATTCAAGGTGCGGTCTCACCATGGAACGATATAGACGCATTATAATATCTTTTGTTTTATTTTCCATTCCTTTCCTTATGATACCTAGCATTCTATTTGCTCTCTTGGACACCGCTGCACACTGGGATGAGGGTTTTAACATGTTATCCACAATGACGCCTAAATCTTTTTCCTGGGTGGTGGTTCCTAATGTAGAACCTTGCATTGTGTAACCATAGTTTGGGTTGTTCTTCCCTAGGTGCATAAGTTTGCACTTGTCCACATTAAATTTCATTTGCCATTTTGATGCCCAGTCTTCCAATTTATCAAGATCCTCTTGCAATTTTCCACAATCCTGTTGGGTTTTAACAACTTTAAATAGTTTTGTGTCATCTGCAAATTTGATAACCTCACTCGTTATTCCCCTTTCCAGATCATTTATGTATATGTCAAAAAACAGCGGACCCAGCACAGATCCCTGGGGTATACCACTATTCACCTTTCTCCATTGGGAAAATTGGCCATTTAGCCCTACCCTCTGCTTTCTATCTTTTAAGCAGTTCCTGATCCACAGTAGTACACTGCCTCCTATCCCATGACTCTTTAGTTTTGCCAAAAATCTCTGATAAGGGACCTTGTCAAAGGCTTTCTGAAAGTCCAGATACACTATATCAACCGGCTCACCTTTGTCCACCTGTTTATTCACACCTTCAAAAAAACATAACAGATTAGTAAGACAAGATCTTCCTTGTCTAAAGCCATGTTGGCTGTCTCCCATTAGGCCATGACTATCTACATGCTGAGTAATTTTATTCTTTATGATGGTTTCTACCATTTTTCCCGGTACTGACGTCAGGCTCACCAGTCTGTAGTTTCCCGGATCATCCCTGGAACCCTTTTTAAAAATTGGGGTTACATTGTCGATCCTCCAATTTTCAGGTATTAGAGATGATTTTAATGATAGTTCACAGATTACTAATAGCAGGTCTGCAATCTCATATTTCAGTTCTTTCAACACCCTTGGATGTATACCATCCGGCCCAGGTGATTTGCTACTCTTCAGTTTATCTAATAGTTGTAATACATCTTCCCGATGTATCAATATTTCCTTCAATTCTTCCACACCTTTAAATACCACTTCAGTCATGGGTAACATCACTACATCTTCCTCAGTAACGACCAAAGCAAAGAATTCATTCAGTCTCTCCGCTATCTCTTTGTCGCCTCTTAGTGCCCCTTTAACTCCTCTATCATCTAATGGACCAACTGACTCTCTCACAGGTTTTTTGCTACGCATGAACTTGAAAAAGTCTTTATTTCCCGTTTTTGCTTCCGCAGCAAGCTTCTTCTCAAATTCTCCCTTTGCCTGCCTTATCAATGCCTTGCATTTGACTTGCCAGTGCTTGTGCTGTTTCCAGGTTTCGTCGTTTGGCTCTTTTTTCCATTTCCTGAAAGATGCTTTTTTGGCAACAACAGCCTCTCTGACCTCACCTTTAAACCATGCTGGCAGTTTTTTGGACTTCCTTCCACTTTTCTTAAAGCGTGGAATACAGCTGGTCTGGGCTTCCAAGATAGTATTTTTCAACAACACCCAAGCTTGATGTAAGTCTTTAACCTTTGCAACTGCTCCTTTTAGCTTTTTCTTAACTATTTTCCTCATTTTATCATAGTCTCCCTTTCGAAAGTTAAAAGGTAGTACTGTGGATTTCCTTACTATCCCTCCTCCACTAATTAAATCAAAGGCGATCATGCTATGATCACTATTGCCAATTGGCCCCAACACCCTAATCTCTTGCACTAGATCTAGTGTTCCACTAAGGACTAGCTCTTATATGGCTTCCCCTCTGGTTGGTTCATGAACCAGCTGCTCCAAGAAGCAGTCATTTATGTCATCTAGGAACTTTATCTCCCTAGCATGTCCTGCCGTGACACTGACCCAGTCGATACCAGGGTAATTGAAATCACCCATTATTATTACTGCGCTGTAACGTTTGTTAGCTTCCTTGATTTCTTTGAGCATTTCATCATCCATTTGTTCATTCTGGCCAGGCTGTCGGTGGTACACCCCCACTGCCATCGCCTTCCCCTTTTTACATGGAATTTCAGTCCATAGAGATTCTACAGCAAATTTTGTTTCCTGCAAAACTTTAATCCTTTCTGACTCAATGCCCTCTCTAACATAGAGCGCAACCCCTCCACCAATTTGATCAGCTCTATCATTACGATATAGTTTGTACCCAGGTATCAGAGTGTCCCACTGGTTGTCCTCCTTCCACCATGTCTCTGATATTCCAATCATATCTAACCTCTCATTTAGTGCTATATATTCTAACTCTCCCATTTTATTATTTTAGACTATCCCGATTGTCCTATGTATCCCGCAGCCCACACAGCCTGGCAGGTCATGATGGGACAGTTACATGTACGTGACTGGGCAGGCACGGCACACCTGAGCTGTGTACCCTTCACCCCCACTGCCGCCTCCATGGCATGTACGTCACCTGTGGGGGGTAAGCCCCCAGAGTCTGGCCCCTGGCGGCACCTGATGTGGAGGTGGCTGAAGAGGACGAGGCAGCGCTGGAGGCAGAGGGGGGAGCAGCACCCCACCTGTCAGATGACGGGGAGATGGGTGTTGAGGCAGGCAATGGCAACATTATGGTAGAGGCTGCAGCCGGGAGCGTTGCTGGACCACCAGCCCTGGGTCCCACACCAAATCCTGCACAAGCAGCCATTCGCCAGGTGATGAGATGCGTTCCCTCTCGGAGGCAGTGCATGTGGACGCAGAGGGTGAGTGTCCGACCTGTCTGGTCAGCTGTTGCATGTGTACAGGTGGAATGTGTAACCCATGTCTCATGGCTCACACCGTGTCTCACCCACATGCATACAGATGGCATTGCATGAGGTGGCAGAGGAACAGCATCGCCAGCGACATGAGGCGTGACGCCAACGGCTGGTGCTGGATGGCCTCCTCCGCGAAGTGCGGGCCCTGAACATGTCAGCTGGGTTGATGGCAGCCAGGATGGTGTCTGTGCATATGGTCATGGTGGCATGCATGGACCAGCTGGTGGCAGCAGTGCCAGCGGTAGCAGTAGCACCCTCCCCACAGGATGTGCGGGGATGTGGCCGGAGCGGTAGAGGATGCGGGGGAAGGGTATAGTTGCAGGGGGGGGGGGGTTGAGATGTCCACAATAAATTGCATTTGAACTGGTGCAACCTGTGGCCACGTGTCCATTGTTTCAGCTGACTGCCCCATGTTCCCCCTGTCCCACATGTGGTCGTCCTGGGCACATGCCCCTTGCCTTTTCCTCGCTCAGGGTGCCCCTCCTCTATCCATCCCTGCTGGACATGACCTGGGTCACCCTTGCCACCCCCTTCCCCTCCCCCACCACCCCTATACCCATATCCCTTCCCTGGAATGGCCATTCCTGCCACCCTCCCCTGTGCCCGTCCCTCTCTGATCCCCACCCCTGGGACAGGGACCTGTCCTGCCCATCCCACCATCTCCTGCTGTATCAGTGCTACTACCCACACACAGCTCCCCGCCTCAGATGCTCTGTGTGCCGCTCACATGTATCCTCATCCCCTGCCATTGGCAACGTACCTGGGCCACAACACAGCCCCAAACCCCTGGCACCCTTGCATCCCCCCTCACCTCCACCCCCCCAACTGTACCCATCGCCCCTGGGTTCACCCTGGCCCATTCTGTCACCGTAGATACCCCCACCAGGCAGGGCATCTGTGGCGGTGCCATCCCTGTTAGTGCGATCTGCTTCATGTCCGTCTGTCCCACCATCGCTACCGTTTCCTTATGCACCGTGCTGATCAGAACCAGTGTTTGGACCGCAGCACCTCTGCTGCTGACCCCCATGCACATTGCGTCCTACCTACCGGTCTCTCCCTGCCCCACAGTTGTCCCACCCACACCCGTCCTCGTCCTCCATCCCTGCCCCAGCACTGCTGGCATACCGTATTGTATCCAAGGTCCCCTGCTGTCACCCCCTCCCCCTCATGCCACACCTCTCCCCACCCTCACTGCCGACCCCCCCACCCCCTTCCCCCCATCCCCCCCACCCATCCCGCCACCATCATTGGTCCACCTCAGGTCTTGTCTCTCTCTACACACTCTGGGGTCTGTACTCCCACCCGCAGGTCCACCTGCCCCACTAATCCTACCCCCACCCCACTGATTAATGGGCCATTCCCTTGCCCTGTCCCCAGCAGCCATACTATCCTCACCACCGGGATACCCTCTGGTATCCTTCCCCCCCCTGGGGGACACACACGGACATGCCCACACCTGGCAATCGCACTCCACTGCCATATTGTGAAATGAGACACACAAACGTGGTGGATGTGGCAACAACAGGTTATATGTTTATGGGGGGGGGGGTTACAAATGCTCCCGGTGGGCCTGGGTGGGCTTCAGCCCTGCCGCCCCATCCCCACTGGTGTTGGCAGTCCCGGGGCACAGGACACCAGAGGTGACATGGGTCTGGCTGGGACTCACACCCTCTGGGGGCCGCCCTGGTCGGGTGGCTAATCAGCTGCACCTGCGGTGAGTATGTCGTGCAGCTGGTCAGCCACCACGCACATGGTCACTGCCATCTGCCACACAACATGGCTCTGCTTCCGCAGGGTGTATGCCTTTGCATGCATTGTCGCAGCCATGCGGAGGCTGCACATACACCTGCACAGACACACTTCGCCCCTTGTCTGTGTGGCTGCATGTGCGGCCTGTTGTCCTGCGCTGATGTGCAGAGGCCCTGCGCCCAGACGGGGTATATCCCCGGCACTGTGGGGCAGATGGCAGAGGCCCCCAGCACCCTGTGGTGGCCTGTGCCACTCTGGACTTGCCACGCCCTCATGACCACCCCACCCCCACCCCTCCCCCTCCCCATCTCCACCCCACCTCACCCCTCACCACCCCCTCTCCATGGCCCCCTGCCCCATCCTTTCCCTCCCCGCTCCCCCTCCCCACTGCCACCCCCCCTCCTCTTTAGCCTCGCCACTATCGGCCACCTCCGGGCTCCTCTGGCATCCCTCCTCTGGTGCTGGCTGGCCGTGTCTGGCATCCAGCCCTCCTGGTTCCTAGTCTGCTGCTGCGTCCACTGTGGGGATAAGACATACATTAACACTGCAGTCACAGCTCTGGCACATCATGCACACATATCCCATGGCCACACAGGCTGCTGGCTCACCGGTGCATGCCATGGCACGGCCTGTACCACTCACCGTCACGTTGTTCCTGTTGATCGCGTTGCACCCACGTCAGGAATCGGGGGTAGTGTTGCCTCAGCTCCCACCCCTTTTTACAAAGGTCCTCCACCTGTGGGTACAGCAATGGGTGGGACCATTGGGGGCCATGCATCCCCGGCCATCGGCTTCTGTTCAGCACACATATCGGTGCAGCAGCTGGCTGCCTCTGCTGTGTGCTGTCTGTCCCCTACTTGCTGTTGCCTCTGCCACCCGCATGTGTGCGGGTGCAGCTGCGCATGTCTGGCCTTCCCCCTAAGTGCCCTGGGTGGACCACTCTTGGCCCCCTTTCCCGGGCAGCAGCCTATCCGTGCATGGGCCTGCACCACTATGCCATACGTGCCATCGTCATGCTGCAGGCCATGGGCTGCATGCCATGGGGGCTGCATGGTGGCATGCTTTGTGCACAGGGCACCGGGGGGGGGCAGGGCGTGGCACATGCCCCAGCCCACACACATGCACTGTGTCGTATGTCAGCTACACCCAGGGGCCTGGCAATGACACGTGTCCTACACATGCAGAGGCTGCATAGGCATGTGCCACAGTGGCGGGGGCATAATTCATGTGATCCACCATTGCACCCTGGCCACAGCAGCAGCCACATCAGGGTGTGGCCCGGGGATGTGCCGCCACATGGTGTTGGGGGTCCAGGGACCACATGCGGACAGGGCAGACCATGCATACATCAGCAGCTGCAGCCGCAGCCGCCATAACATCAGGATGGATAACACACCTCTGTAATAAGGCCTGGGGCATCCTGGGGGTGAGCAGGGCTATGCAACTGCAACAGTGGCAACCACCATGACACCAGGATGGATAACACACCTCTGTAATGAGGCCTGGGACATCCTGGGGGTAGGGCAGAGCTATGAGACTGCAGCAGGAGCAACCAACATAACACCAGGATGGATAACACACCTCTGTAATGAGGCCTGGGGCATCATGGGGGTAGGGCAGAGCTCTGAAATTGCAACAGGAGCAACCACCATAACATCAGGTTGGATAACACACCTCTGTAATTAGGCCTGGGGAACCCTGGGGGTAGGGCAGAGCTCTGAGATTGCAGCAGGAGCAACCACCATATTACCAGGATGAATAACACCTCTGTAATGAGGCCTGCGGGCGTCACGGGGGTAGGGCAGAGCTCTGAAATTGCAACAGGAGCTACCACCATAACATCAGGATGGATAACACACCTCTATAATGAGGCCTGGGGCATCCTGGGGGTGGTCAGGGCTATGTAACTGCAACATGGGCAACCACCATGACACCAGGATGGATAACACACCTCTGTAATGAGGCTTGGGGCATCCTGGGGCTAGGGCAGAGCTATGTAATTGCAGCAGGAGCTACCACCATAACATCAGGATAGATAAAACATCTCTGTAATGAGGCCTGGGGCATCCTGGGGGTAGGGCAGAGCTATGAGACTGCAGCAGGAGCAACCACCATAACACCAGGATGGATAACACACCTCTGTAATAAGGCCTGGGGCATCCTGGGGGTGCGCAGGGCTATGCAACTGCAACAGGGGCAACCACCATGACACCAGGATGGATAACACACCTCTGTAATGAGGCCTGGGACATCCTGGGGGTAGGGCAGAGCTATGAGACTGCAGCAGGAGCAACCACCATAACACCAGGATGGATAACACACCTCTGTAATGAGGCCTGGGGCATTCTGGGGGTAGGGCAGAGCTCTGAGATTGCAGCAGGAGCAACCACTTTAATACCAGTATGGATAATACACCTCTATAATGAGGCCTGGGGCACCCTGGGGGTAGGGCAGAGCTCTGAGATTGCAGCAGGAGCAACCACCATATTACCAGGATGAATAACACACCTCTGTAATGAGGCATTGGGGCATCACGGGGGTAGGGCAGAGCTCTGAAATTGCAACAGGAGCTACCACCATAACACCAGGATGGATAGCACTCCTCTGTAATGTGGCCTGGGGCATCCTGGGGATAGGGCAGAGCTATGTAACTACAACAGAGGCCACCACCATAACACCAGGATGGATAACACACCTCTGTAATGAGGCCTGGGCCATCCTGGGGGTGGGCAGGGCTATGAAACTGCAACAGGAGCAACCACCATAACACCAGGATGGATAACACACCTCTGTAATGAGGCCTGGGGCATTCTGGGGGTAGGGCAGAGCTCTGAGATTGCAGCAGGAGCAACCACTTTAATACCAGTATGGATAACACACCTCTATAATGAGGCCTGGGGCATCCTGGGGCTAGGGCAGAGCTATGTAACTGCAACAGGGGCCACCACCATAACACCAGGGTGGATAACACGCCTCTGTAATGAGGCCTGGGGCATCCTGGGGGTAGGGCAGAGCTCTGAAATTGCAACAGGAGCAACCACCATGATACCAGGATGGATAACACACCTCTGTATTGAGGCCTGGGGCATCCTGGGGCTAGGGCAGAGCTATGTAACTGCAACAGGGGCCACCACCATAACACCAGGGTGGATAACACGCCTCTGTATTGAGGCCTGGGGCATCCTGGGGGTAGGGCAGAGCTCTGAAATTGCAACAGGAGCAACCACCATAACACCAGGATGGATAACACATCTCTGTAATGAGGCCTGGGGCATCCTGGGGGGGTAGGGCAGAGCTATGGAACCGCAACAGGAGCAAACAACATAACACCAGGATGAATCACAGAGCTCTCTATTGCAGCCTGGGGCATCCTGGGGGTAGGGCAGACTTGCACACATCAGCAGTGAGGCCTACATTGCTCCTGGTTTTACCCACAAACACGTCCTTTTTCCTTGCTGTGTGTGTTTGATATGTGTGTTGGTTGTTGGCTATTGTGTTGCACTCCTGGGTTGGTATGCCTTTCCCAATGCACTTACCTCACGTGGGTAGTCTGCCACCATATTGTAGCGCCTTGTGAGGCAGACCCAGGCCCTCCTCACCCTGCTGAGGTCCTGCCGGCGGGAGGAGCCTGGGAACAGGCGCCCCTGGCAGTTGCATATCTGCTCTGCCAGGAGGTAGAGGTCTGCATGGGAAAAGGCTGGCTTCCTTGACCTGGCAGCCATCTTGTATGCTGCATGAGGTCAGTTCTCCCATGACGCAGTAAAAGCGCACATGAGCAATGCAGGCGTTGCTACGCGCATTCCCACGCGCCTTGTCACGCGCGTTCCTTGCTCGGTTTGTGACACAAGTTGGTCTGTATGTTTGTTTCTGGTATCCTGTTATATATCAAAACACAACTGTTCTTTCTAAGTGTGCTGTGCCATATTCCCATCCGTTTGGACTTGTGGTCCTCTCTTCCAGGACTTGAACCCCCAGTACATTGTTGTCAGACATATTGCCTCCCACTGCACTACACACACAACGTTATGATGCTCTGACTGACCATGATCTTGTGGGCATTGCGGTTTTACGTTACAGCATGTCAGGCTTGGTGCCATCTGGGCCTTATGCGCGTTTTAGGCTTACCTTGATTACAGCGTCTTGGAGCGTGCCTTGGCATCGATACGCTACGGAGCACGTCATGGGTCTCCTTAGCCCAAAGGCACGTCATACGACGCCCTAAAACCACGCTCCAGAAAATGGCGCGTTCTAGGTCTCTTGTGGTTTCTGCGCCTTACATGGCGCCTTAGTGGGCGCCATATTGTACGGTACTGTATTGCTCCTCAGGTGCTTTGTATGGTGCCTTGTGAGGCGCCGTATAGGGCACCTTCTCAGGCTCTCTAGGCAAGGCGCAGTACTGGGCACCCCTGGACAGGTCACCTTAGGGGGCTCTCTGGGATATGGCGCTACTAGTTAAGGTGCCCTAGCAATGTTAGGGTGCCCTAGGTTAGTATGTCCTATTGGATTCAAGGTGCCTCAGCATGACATGCATTACTTATGGGCATTGGGACAGATGTTACCCTGACACACGGTGGGCACTGGGGAACGGCACTGCACAGGTGATTGACGGAGGGAGGCTGGGGGGGTCCTGGATGTGCCATATCTGCGGGCAGACCATGTGGCTGTCAGTACTGACAGGCTGAGGGTGAGGTGGGGCGCCGAGAACCAGGTCCGCAGCACATGGCATGGCTGAGACAGGCTGTGCTGCAGGTCCCTGTCAGTGCCAGTGCGTGATAGGTAGTCCTTGCAGACACACCTAGGATACACGTGTGTCCCTCTGTATTTCTCAGTCATGTCTAGCCCTTGTGGACTATGAAGCACCCAGAATAGTGCATATCCTGTGCAGTTTCCATGGTCACATGTTATAAGAGAAAGATGGGGTTTGGACCCAAAAGCGGATTATGTATTACCACCCAACCCGACCTCTGTGGGTCAGGGTGGGGGACAGGATCTCCCACCAACAGATCCACATTCTACATCTCTGCAATGGTGGCAGTAGAGGGGAACATCAAAGCCAGTCCTGCTGGGGAATAGGCACCCTACTGCGCAGTCAATGCAGATATGTACGCAACACATAGGGTACTGGCAGAAGGCCTGGAAAAGCTCAGCTGCCCCCCACCACTATCTGACACTCACCAGCAGAGGGGTACAGTCAGTCTCCACCCACTGCACCCTGCAATGTGTTCCAGCCATACACATGCTAACTGCAGACAGTCTGCTAGCTAGTCCATAGTGCATGTTCCTGGAGGAACTGCATGCACCCAAAAATGGAACGTGAGCACACACACACCAAGCAGGTATGTCAGTGATTGGGCCCTAGAAAAGGGAACTCATAGATATCACTTGAGAGAAATACTGTGTAGCACTATGAGGGAACCTAGCCATGCCATGGTCACTACTCAGGGTGAGAGTGACCCCCCCAGCATGACATGCTGTGGCCACTCTGTCCATGCAAGTGGTGGTCAAGCACTTCAATGTCCCAGCCATTGCCCTATGCGCTGTGCAGATGCATCCTGCCCAGGCCGCCCTGTCCGGACAATACCCACAGTACCTTGCTCCTCATTATGCATATTGGCAGGCTAACACTGGAAACAGTGCAAGCATTGTGGGCTCAGTAAGGCATAGGCAGCCAGAAAACACTGGATAGACATACACACACTCCCACACCTATTTCATCATTGTGCAAATATAGAAGTGGTTGGCAGCCCTGGCCGCCACACCAGTCCTGGCCACAGTGCAGGCATTGCTATGGTACTCAATACTTTTAGGGTCACTCCCCGTGGTGGTAAACACTTTCAGAAACAAAAACTGAAACACACTCCACAGATATCAGAAAGGTTGCTATGATGAATCTCTGTCAAAAAATTGTGTTTAACTTAGGATTTGTTATCTGACATTAATCATAGCAACCTTTTTGATATAAGTGGAACGTATTTCCAAGTTAAAGATGGCATTACTAAGGTATGCAGGTAGTAGTATTGGTAGATGCTGCTCCGCGCAGGGCCCAACAGCTTGACTCTCCATGAGCCGTTGGATAGTGGAGCCCGTGGGTGTGGGTGTTTGTGCCCCTGTTGGCCGCTGCTCTAGGGCAGAGGTTCCCAACTCCTGTCCTGGTGGGCCAAACACGGTTCAGGTTTTCATGCTGTCCCTAATGAATATGCATGAGATGCATTTGCATACAATGGGGGCGGTGCATACAAATGCATCACAGGCATATTTCTTAGGGACAGCATGAAACCTGAATGGTGTTTGGCCCTCCAGGACTGCAGTCGGGAAACTTTGCTCTAGGGATTGCACATGTTTATGGTGTCTGTGCCCTATAGGGTAAAATATAGGCGTTTATGGCATGTTTATTTAATCTGCAATAAAGGTTCCGTCTTTATTACCACGGTTTAGTACTGGGTAAAATATAGGGTCATGGTTTGCAGGAGCCACAGCTGGGACTTGAACCTGTGACCTTCTGCCCCTGAACACACTTGCTTTGTGTACTGCACCAAACTGTTGCCACAGAGGCAGGTTATTCCCTGGGGATACCATTACTGTTCGTCAGACAGACCTTGTCTGTTGCAGTTCATGGCATCCACCTAAATAGGGCTTGGCCTTGGTCTGCAGTGGGCAGATGCCACTGCCCCCTCCACCACCAGCATACCTCCGCCACCATGCTGACATGCCCTTATGCCGGTGGTGCTGGAAAGTTAAGAGTCTTAAGGATGTTGAGATCATTTCTAGAGGAGTATGCTTTGGGGACAGTTAGTATATTGGCCAATACAATTTATTATATACAGGCTTATTGAATAAATTGATAAGGAAGTTACAGGTGGCCAAAATATAGCAGCGAGGGTGATGATGGGGGGCAGTAGATGGGAAAGTGCTAAATCACTATTGGACAAATGACACTGGCTGCTGGTGAAAGAGTACTTCAGGTTTCCAGGTTTAAGATGTTAATTATAACTCATAAGGTCAAGTCAAAGCCTGCCATCATGGCCTATCCTTGTGAACCCCTGGATACGGCCTGCCATTGCTGTGTGGGGACGCTGTAGGGCAGGAGATGCCATGCTGCCAACTGGACATGTTGGTGCCATGGTGACAGGACACCACTGCACCGGCACACCAGCTGGAGTCTTGTGTGATCTGGATGGGTAGCCTCTGTGATATCTCCCTCCAGGGAAATGGGTGCATGCCGAGCTGTCTATCTGCCCGATTCTACTGTTGCAGTTACATATAGCTCCCATGGTTGTGGAATCGGGTCCATCCTGGCCCCAACCAAGTTTTAGCCAGCCCCACGGCCCTGGCATGCACCTATTGGAATTAGCCTCCACCTGTTTAGACTTGAAAAATGAGTGCAAGGGTGGCACTTGGACCCATATTAAAATATGGAGGCATGCCTGGCATGTCCCCATGTAGCTAGTGCAGGTTTTGTGCCAGTCCCATGCTATGCTGTTTGTCACAATCCACAGGAGTATGGTTAACTCAGTCATTGAGGTGGTGGTAAGTGTACCCACACTGTTAAACATTGTCAGTCAGTGTGCGCCAAAGACACCCTGCGCTCACTGCAATGTGCATTCTGTACCCCTGAACCACCCAGTCTCCACCCAACCTATGATATGCAGGTAGTGTGAATTTTTAGCATGGCCACCTTTCTGGCACATGACAAATGTTACTGCACTGCATTTGGCACTTACTAAACCCCATGCTACCCGTTAGCGCGCTTTAGTAAACATGCCCCTTTGGAGTAGCAGCCCTGGAAATTTGGAACAAATTACCTGGGCAATTAACAGAGGAATTGCAGCTATTGTACTTTAGGAAGGGATTGAATTGCATAGTTTCCCCTAGTAGATGACAGATTCTTTTGTATTTGAAATAGTCAAGAGCGGATGGGAGGAGCATTGGCCCTGAATAGACATATTCCTGTATGTTCCTTGATCTTGTAATATTTGTGGAGAGTTTTTTTATACCATTTGAATGGCATCTTATCAAGAGAAATGGTATAAATATTCTCTAAATAAATAAACAAGTAAACTAATATTCTAAATCTGTTGTACAAATTTTCTGTAACGAAAAAACTATAGATATGGAAGATTGTCTTTTAATTTTACTGAATGGAAGCTGCCATATCTTACAGTCTGATGGCTTGGAATATACAGCAGTTGCTAACACATTATTCTTAAAAATCAACACATTCAAGAGCATTATCCTATTTTTATCAAATTGCATCTCAGACTGTATTGCTGCCTTACAAGAACTGAGCCAATAGAAAAACTGTTGCAACTACAATTTCATACCTGCCAAAAGAGCAGAAAAATATGTGCTCTTGGATCCGTCTCCCATATCTCCTTTACCACATTCAAGGCTTCTTTCTGCAAAATGTTAGTGTATAATAATTGGTACACTAAAAAAATTTTTTTTTAAACTGCCTCTAATGTTTCAATTGATTTTTACATTTTTTGGTGCGCTGAATCCAAATCTGGTAACCAATTTGCTCCATCACGTACAGATTTTTTGCTACATTGGGTTAGCAGTTTGAGGTGAACGTTTCAGATTGAGTGCGATCGAGATAAAAGTTTCTTGGATGAATTCTTTATACTAATTGTTTAGTAGTTATTCAAATAAGAATAAAGAAAATTGTAACAAGGCAGCATATAAGAATAGAGTAATGTCAACAAAACACACTGTGATGGTAGCAAAATTGTCTGCACTTAAAGCAGCCACATACATGTGCACAAACATTGAGCATATAAGAGCGAGGTTAGACACAAAGCAAAGCAAAGAAATGTGCAAAAAATGTTATACAGGTATGTATGTAAGAATAGAAAACGCAAACCGCACCATTGCAATACATGAAGACAAACACCCGATGGTGTGAAAATAAAATTCTAATAAATGAGATCCGACACTGTGGTAATAACTAGCAAATTTTTATTTCAAAGTTTAGTAAAAACACGATATTTGTCAACACAGTTTAGATTTTAAAGTCATTCTTGGGTCAATCAATCTCCTGGTGGGCCCGTTTCTTCTTCCCCCGAATGCTTCTCTTGGTGCGCTGCTTGGCGTATTTTTCATCTGGGGTTTCCCGCAGCAGCAACCAGCAGAAATCAGCCATCATAGTGGTGTTCCATCTTCCTTGGTACCTTCTCTCTGCGTCCTTGATGTCCTGGTGAAACCTTTCACCTTGTTCTTCACTGTACGCCCCCAAGTTTTCGGGAAAGCTGTTCACATGGGAGTGCAAGAAATGGACTTTCAGGCTCATGTTACAGCCTTGTTCTTTGAAGGCATTGAGCATCCTGGCAACAATATCCTTATAGTTCTCATCCCGCCTGTTCCCCAAGAATTTGAGAACAACATCCTTGAAGGAATCCCAGGCTTCTTTTTCTTTCTCAGACATCGTTTCAGCGAATGCTCCATCTGAAATGAGTTTCCTTATATCAGGGCCAACAAACACTCCTTCCTTTAGCTTTGCTTCAGAAAGTCGGGGGAACTTTGAGCAAAGGTACCGAAAGCACTCACCATCTTTTGGAAGGGACTTGATGAATTGCTTAATGAGACCCAACTTAATGTGGAGAGGTGGTAATAGAATTTTATCACGAGGTACCAAGCTCTCATGAAGAACATTTTTCTCACCGGGTCTCAAATACTCCCGAATTGGCCAGTCTTTTTTCCCCCAGTGTAGGTCGCGGGCCCGGCTATCCCACAAGCAAAGGAAGCAGGGATATTTGGTGAAACCGGATTGCTGCCCTAATAGCATGGATAGAATTTTGAAGTCTCCACAAATCATCCACTTATGCTCATCATAACGAATCTTCTGAAGAATCAGGGCCAAATTCTCATATTTTTCTTGGAGAATAACAGAGTGAGCAATAGGAACTGAAGCGAATGTGTTGCCATTATGAAGAAGAACACCTTTTATGCTGTCTTTTGACGAATCAATGAACAGCCGCCATTCAGCAGGATCATACTTGAGTTTAAACTTTTCCATCACTCCGTATATATCGTTGCAAAATACCAAATCTTCCTCTTTGCTGAAATACTTCAAAAATTGTGTCTCGCGGTTGCGGTACCAATAAAAAGTTGTTCCTGGTGACAATAGATTTTTCTGTTTAAGCCGAGAACCTAGCAGTTGGGCAGCATCTTTTGGGAGTCCTAAATCCCGGACTAAATCATTCAATTCAGCTTGAGAGAAAAGTTCAGGTTTCGGATCTGGTTCAGTTTCAAACTCGGAAGTACTGGACTCATCGGGAAAAGCCATCTGATGAGTCTCATCATGATCAGAACCGTCCACACAAATATGATCCAAAGATTTTGGTGGTTCAGGCACAGGTACTTCGTTGCTATGAGGCATAGGCCTAATTGCTGAGGGAAGGTTGGGGTAACTTATTACGTTCTTATTTTTTAAGTTGTATCCCTTCACAATGCAAGAGCAAAAATAGCAGTCACTGCTGTGGTCTCTTTGTTCACGCCACATCATAGGTATTCCGAAACGAAATGCTTGTTTTTTACCTTTCATCCATAAGTGTAGATCTTCCTCACTTGTCTTGCACACTTTGTGAGGAGCCCACGGTTTGTCTTGATCGCCTAACTTCAAACCGAAATAGGCGAAATATACTTTTTTAATAAATGCAGAAATGTTCCTCTGCTGCTTTTTCACGGTATATTCCCCACAAATAAAACAAAAACTGTCCGGAGAGTTGACGCAACCTCTGGCTCTGTGAGCCATCACAAATACACAGCACTGCAAACTACAACTGTAGTGAACCACTTCGGAATAAAGCTGGATTACGACTGAGCAAACAAAAAGTAATAATGAACTTGCAAGAAACTGAAATTTGACAGGAACGTTCATGTCGCAACCACCGTGTTTGAGCGAGCGAACGAGGCGAGGCGAACAGGAAAGAACATGCGCCAGCGCGAGTACTGGATTTAGCCCCCCGCCTCCCAATTGTCCTGTTAATGTATAAAATGAATACAAAACACTCTAAAATATCATGAGGGAGTGTTTCTAGTTAGTTAACCATTACAACCTCTATTTTGGGCCAAGAAAATAAACTGCAGTCGGCTAAAAATAAATTATGTGAAGATTCCTTATATGGGTAAGAAATCTAATTTTGCAAGAAAACGTGACGTGATGGAACATTTTGGCTATTTTTCCTGGATTCAGCACCCCAAAATCTATAGGAATCAGTTGCAAAACTGGAGGCAGTTTTTTGGTAGTGTACCTGTGTAATCTAACATTCAATGTTATTAAAACTGAACTTCATCCATGCTTGAATACTCCAGAGGAAACGCCTGAGACAGCATAAAATGCTTACCTGTTTTTTTTTTTTAATGGCATTAACATCACTTGTTCTGAAAAATAATTACTTAAATTTAAGGACTACTTCTATATGCAAATCTCAGACACTGCAATGGATCCTACTTTTGCCTCATCCCTGAACAGTTTGTGTAAGCAAAAAGTTGAGGAAGAACGGGTTTACCACTCCCCTTTCATAGAATGTGTTATGAACTGAACAGAAAGCATATGAGTTCAAAACCCACCTCTTCAAAGAACACTATGGAGCCATCACTAACACTGTCCTCTCCTACCCCCTTCACAGTCATTTCTATGCCCCCCCTTTAATGTATGCTCTCCCAGTTTTGCCATTGTAATATATTCTTACCAGCTCAACATGTAACTTGTTAATTCTAATGTAAACTGCTTTGATTGTATGATAAGGCGGTATATAAAACCAGTTAAATAAATAAAATAAAATCTGGAGAAGTTTTTAGATATTTTTATGCTTTGGGCAGGTATAGAATTACAGCTGTAACGGTTTTTCAATTGGCTCAGTTCTTATAAGGAAGCTGTACATTTTGATATACAATTAGATACACTGGGCCTGATATTCTTTTGGGACAGCTATGCACTGCTAAGGCGCACAACTGTCACCACCAACCTTTAACCCCGGATATTCAATGCCGGGATCATATGTGGCCCCAGCATTGAATATCTGGGGCCAGAAGCCTGCAGAAGCTAACCGGGCAGCAGTGATATTGAGACACTACCCAGTTAGCTTCCAACGGTGCAATATTGCCTCTGCCCGGTTAGCGAATGGTGCTGCCCTGTGGAATGCCCACAAAATACCCTGATGCTAAGCGGTTAGCATCGGAGCATGTATTGGAGGTACTCAGGGATATTCAGCGGCAATAACCGTGTTACTACTATTGAATATCTCTCTAAGTGGCATTTACACAGTTTACAAGTCTGTAAACCATGTAAATGCCTTTGAATATCAGGCCCACTACTTTTATCATTCTTAAATGTGGTGATTCGTATGAATAGTGTTAGAAACTACTGTATATTCCAAGCCATCAAACAGTAATACACTACTAAGCTTCTATCCAGTAAAATTAAAAGAATGTTTTCCATATTCAGGTTCTTCACTATAGAAGAATTTGTTCAACAAATGAAGACTATGGGGTATGTTTACTAAACGGCGCTATCATCGCAACTGCGAAGTTATCGCGCAATACGTGACATTATCGCGTGATAATGGCACATTACCGTGTGAGAATATCACGTATCGCGCGATAACGTCTCCGGCAGCGGTAATGTGCGCAGAGGGCGGAGTAAGGCTCTCCAGGGGCGGAGATAAGGGGTCAATGGGCAGAGAGTGGGCGGGGAGAGACTCCATGCACACTAACGCCGTGAAATGAAGGTCTGAAAAGTAGCGCCAGTGAAAACCTCGCGCTAGAAGCACATTTGCAGGGGAGAGAGGCCATTTCAGTCGGCAATGTGCAGCAAAGGCAGGGAAACCAAGAAAAGTGATAGTAGTGATACATGTGCAGCAACATCAGAGTGCCCAAGTACGAGAGGGCACCACTATGAGGCTGCAAATGGGGTACAGGGGGCTGCAGGCGGGACATGCAGTGGGGCAGCTGGGGCACAGGGTGGGCTAGGCAAATGCCTAGGTGACACATAGGAATGTAGAAGCAGAAAACCAGCAAGACGGCAACTGACCAAGGGCAAACATGGCCACGAGCGTGTGTCCCACAGTGTCCCAAGGGACAGTACCCAGGAAGTACCCCAAAGGGCACATAACATTGGCAGGCAGTGCCTGGGGGAAGCGAGGATGTCTAGGCAGGCACCCCTACCCCATATCACGCACCATAGGCAGCCACCTACCGGCACACTGGATGGCCTGGGACTACGCACCACTGGCACAAGGGCATGTCAGCATGGTGGCAGAGGGGTGCTGGTGGCAGAGTGGGCAGTGGCATCTGCCCACAGCAAACCAAGGCCAAGCCCCGTTTAGGTGGGTGCTGTGCACTGCAACAGACAAGGTCTGTCTGACGAACAGTCCTGATATCCCCAGGGAATGATCTGCCTCTGTGGCAACAGTTTGGTGCAGTACAATACAGCCAGTGTGTTCAGCGGCAGAAGGTCACAGGTTCAAGTCCCAGCTGTGGCTCCTGCAAACCATGACCCTATATTTTACCCAGTACTAAACCCTGGTAATAAAGACGGAACCTTTATTGCAGATTAAATAAACATGCCATAAACGCCTATATTTTACCCTACAGGGTACAGACACCACAAACATGTGCAATCCCTAGAGCAGAGTTTCCCAACTGCAGTCCTGGAGGGCCAAACACCATTCAGGTTTCATGCTGTCCCTAATAAATATGCCTGTGCTGCATTTGTATACACTGCCCCCATTGTATGCAAATGTATCTCATGCATATTTTTTAGGGACAGCATGAAAACTTGAACCGTGTTTGGCCCACCAGGACCGGAGTTGGGAACCTCTACCCCAGAGCAGCGGCCAACAGGGGCACAAACACCCACACCCACAGGCTCCACTATACAAAGCCTCATGGAGAGTCAGGCTGTTGGGCCCTGCATGGAACTACTAGCAACTGCATACATTAGCAATGCCGTCCTAAACTTGGGAACATGTTACACATATATCAAAAGGTTGCTATGATTAATGTCAGATAACAAATCCTAAGTTAAACACAATTTGTTGACAGAGATGCATCATAGCAACCTTTCTGATATCTGTGGAGTGTGTTTCAGTTTTGGTTTCTGACAGTGTTTACCACCCCGGGGAGTGACCCCAACAGTATTTCGTACCATAGCAATGCCTGCACTGTGCACAGGACTGGTGTGGTGGCCAGGGCTGCCAACCACCTCTATATTTGCACAATGATGAGATAGGTGTGGGAGTGTGTGTATGTCTATCCAGTGTTTTCTGGCTGCCTACATCTTACTGAGCCCCCAATGCTTGCACTGTTTCCAGGGTTAGCCTGCCAATGTGCATAATGAGGAGCACGGTACTGTGGGTATGGCCCGGACAGGGCGGCCTGGGCAGGATGCATCTGCACAGGGCATAGTTAATGGCTGGGACATTGTAGTGCCCGACCACCACCTGCACAGACAGGGTAGCCACAGCATGTCATGCTGGGAGGTCACTCTCACCTTGACTGAGCAGTGACCATGGCATGGCTAGGTTCCCCCATAGTGCTATACAGTATTTCTCTCAAGTGAAATCTATGAGTTTCCTTTTCTGGGGCCTAATCACTGACATACCTGTTTGGTGTGTGTGTGCGCTCGCATCCCATTTTTGAGTGCACACAGTTCTTCCAGGAACATGTACTACCTAGCAGACTGTCTCTGTTAGCATGTGTATGGCTGGAACACCTTGCAGGGTGCAGCAGGTGGAGACTGACACTGCCCTCTGCTGGTGAATGTCAGATAGTGGTGGGGGGCAGCTGAGCTTCCCCCAGCCTACTGCCTGTCTGCCAGTGCCCTATGTGATGCGTACCGATCTGCATTGACTGCCCTGTAGGGTGCCTACTCCCCAGCAGGACTAGGGTTAATGGTCCCCTCTACTGCCACCATTGCAGAGATGTCGAATGTGGATCTGTTGGTGGGAGATCCTGTCCCCCACCCTGACCCACAGAGGGCGGGTTGGGTGGTGCTACATAATCTGCTTTTATTTCCAAGCCCCACCCTTCTCTAATAACATGTGACCATGGCAACCACACAGAATATGCACTATTCTGGGTGCATCATAGTCCACAAGGGCTAGACGTGACTGAGAAATACAGATGGACACAGGTGTGTCTGCAGGGACTACCCATCACACACTGGCACTGATGGGGACCTGCAACGCAGCCTACCTTAGCCAACCCAGGTGCTATGGACCTGGTGCTGGGTGCCCCACCTCACCCTCTGGCTGAGCACAAGAACCGCACAATGTCACGGTCTGTAGCTACTCTGTGCCAGTAACACACATGGTCAGTTCCCCCTACCAGGCCAGGGTGCTATAGAGGCGCATACCCCATCTTGTGATCAGATGTAGGCTGCTGATCTACATTTGCAGTGCATCATGGGTATGGGTGGGTTTACCCTATCCTGGTAACAACAGCAGATGGTTTGTGTAGTGACCTGCAGTCTTTCTGTAGCCAGCCAGCTGTATATTAGAAGTTATAGAGATGTAGCCCCCTGGTTACATCAATGACTGTGGAGGCAGAGATCATGGGTTTGATTCCATAGTGCTGTTATTTAATAAGGCTGTCTGAGGCTTTTCCTTTTAATTTAAATCAGTGCTGCCAGCAAAAACACCCTCACAGTGCCGTAGCCTAAGGTGCCTCATAGGCACCCTATAAAGCGCTCTATAGGGCACATCATAAGGTGCCTTGGCAGACAGGGCACTTTATAATATGCCCTATGGAGTGCTTTATAGGGCGCCTTAAGTTACGGCACTGTGAGGGTGTTTTTGCTGGCAGCACTGATTTAAATTTAAAAAAGGAAATGCCTCAGACAGCACTGATTTAAATTAAAAGGAAATGCCTCAGACAGCCTTCTTACATAACACCACTGCAGAATCGAACCCATGACCTCTGCCTCCACAGTCATTGCAGTAACCAGTGGGCTATATCTTTATTGCTTCTAGCACTATGCTGGCATGAACTTAGGGTTAACGAGCGTTAATGTGCCACGGCGCCCACTATCGCGCGATACAGATTCTTGCTACCTTGCCGCCGGAACGCCCACTCCTTATATGGCATTCTTAACATTATCGCTGCAACTAGTGCCGGTAACATTAAGACGGTTTAGTAAACATACTCCTATAAGTTCCAAGCAATATCTATGAAAAAGTTAATGCGAGAAGCTATTAGGTCAGGATAGAACAGAAACATAGAAAAATGACAACAGAAAAAGTCCACAAGGCCTATCTAGTCTGTCCTTCCATATCAACCACTACAACAGTCCCCTTTTTCCCTTTAGAGATCCTCTGTGTTTGTCCCATGCTTCTTTGAATTCAGATACTGTCCTGATCTCCACCACCTTCACTGGGAGACTATTCCACGGATCCACCACTCTTTCTGTAAAGAAATATTTCTGCATATCACTCCTGAATCTATCCCCTTTCACCCTCATCCCCTGTCCTCTCATAGCAGAGCTTGCTTTCAATCAAAAGAAGGCTCTCCTCCTGTGCATTTATGCCATGGAGGTATTTAAACGACTCGGTCATATCACCTCTATCCGCCTTTCCTCTAAGGTGTACGTATTAAAATCCTGTACTCATATGCTTTATAACGAAAACCTCTAACCATTTTAGTAGCGACCCTCTGTATGGACTCCAGCCTGTTTATATCCTTTTGAAGGTGCGGTCTCCAGAATTGCACACAATACTCCAAATGAGGTCACACCAAAGACTTATACAGAGGCATTATCACCTCCTTTCTTCTGCTGGTTATTCCTCTCTTAATGCACCCAAGCATCCTTCTAGCTTTCATCTTTTCTACCTGTTTAGCTACTTTAAGATCATCAGACACAATCATGCCTAGGTTCCGCTCTTCTTTAGTGGACAAAAGTGCTTCACCTCCTATACTATATTGCTCTCTTGGATTGCTGCAGCCCGAATGCATGACCTTGCATTTTTTAACATTAAATCTCAGCCGCCAAATTCTTCAAGCTTAGCTAGAGCCCTCCTCGTGTTATCTATATCTTCCTGGGTGTCTACTCTATTGCAGATTGTGGAATCATCTGCAAAGAGGCAAAACTTACCCGACAGCCCTTCCGCTATATTACTAACAAAGATGTTAAAAAGAATTGGACCAAGGACAGATCCCTGGGGCACACCACTGGTAACATCCTTCTCCTCAGAGTGAGCTCCATTTACCTGTGCCCTTTGTCACCTCCCACTCAACCAATTTCCAGCCCAAGCAATAACTGTAGGGTCCATCCCTCGGGTGCTCAGTTTGTTTATAAGTTGCCTGTGTGGAACAGTGTCAAAGGTTTTACTGAAATCTAAATACACCACATCTAGGGCTCTCCCTCGGTCCAACTCCCTGGTCACCCATTCAAAGAAATCAATCAGATTTGTTTGACAAGATCTGCCTATGGTGAATCCATGCTGCCTCGGATCCTGTAGTCCACTGGACTCCAGAAACCTCACTATTTTCTCTTTCAGCAGCGCTTCCAATAATTTACTCACCACCGAAGTTAAACGAACCGGCCTGTAGTTTTCAACCACATCCTTACTTCTGCTTTTGTGTAAAAGGACCACATTGCCTCTCTCCAGTCCTTCGGCACCACTCCCAACTCCAATGAGGCATTGAAAAGGTCAGTCAGTGGAGCTGCTAGAACCTTCCTAAGTTCCCTCAGTATTTTAGGGTGTATCCCATCTGGTCCCATCACTTTGGGGTATGTTTACTAAACCGTCTTAATGTTACCGGCGCTAGTTGCAGTGTTAATGTGAAGAATGCCATATAAGGTAGTGGGTGGTCCGGCGGCAAGGTAGCAAGAATCTGTATTGCGTGATAGTGTGCGCTGTGGCATGTTAACGCGCGTTAACCCTAAGTTCATGCCAGCGCCGTGTTAGAAGCTATAAAGTTGTAGCCCACTGGTAATTGGCTTCCTATACAATCCAGGATCTCTTTCAAGATCCTAACTATGACTCACAAAGCGATCAATAACAACTCTGCATCTACTATCACCGACCTGATATCAATTACACCCCCTAATCGAGCAAGGAGATCGACTGCCTCCAACTCTCTTGTACTACCTAAGGCAATCACGAAATGCTCTCAAGTCACCAGATCCAGAGCCTTCTCTTACTTTGCACCATCATGTTGGAATGCCCTACCATCAGGCATCAGAACCATCAGTGACCTCTCCCAGTTCAGGAAGGCACTGAAGCATCACCTGTTCTTGCAGCACTACGATGTTTCAGACACCCTCTCATACCAACCCACCTCTACACCCCAGGCCAATACATTAAACCCATGCACTCCATAGTCTTAATCCGCAGAACTGCAATCTCACCTTGCACAGCCTCTCATCAAGAAATTACCTAGACTCATTTAAGCTCTACATATAGCTGCATTTAGTTGCTTTGTACATAGTTGCTTTTGTACATAGTTCTCATGTTCTCTGTTCTCTGTTTATGAAACCTGTTTAATGTATACCCAGCTTATTGCCCTGTTCATTGTAAGCACAGATCAATCTTTGTGACGTGTAGTTTTATGTTCATTGTAAACCGCACTGATGTCAAATAGCGCGGTATAAAAGAAACTGTAAATAAATAAATAATAAATAAATAAATAATAACTGCAATGACTGTGGACCTCACAGTGCCGTAACCTAAGGTGCCTTATCCGCCAAGGCACCCTATAATGTGCCCTATAGGGCACTTTATAGGGCGCTTTACTGGGCGCCTATGAGGCACCTTAGGCTATGGCACTGTGAGGGTGTTTCTGCTGGCAGCACTGATTTAAAGTAAAAGGAAATGCCTCAGACAGCCTTCTTAAATAACACCACTGCAGGATCAAACCCATGACCTCTGCCTCCCCAGTCATTGCAGTAACCAGTGAGCTACATCTCTATAGCATCTAACACACCGCTGGCTGGCTACAGAAAGACTGCAGGTCACCACACAAACTGTCTGCTGTGGTTACCAAGATAGGATAGAGCCAACAGTATCCATGATGCAATTCACATGCAGAACAGCAGTCTACATCTGAACACACTCCACATATATCAGAAAGGTTGCTATGATGAATCTCTGTCAACAAATTGTGTTTAACTTAGGATTTGTTATCTGACATTAATCATAGCAACTTTTTGGTATATGCAGAACGTGTTTCCAAGTTTAAGACGGCATTGCTAAGGTATGCAGGTGCTAGTATTGGTAGATGCTGCTCCGCGCAGGGCCCAACAGCCTGACTCTCCATGAGCCGTTGGATAGTGGAGCCTGTGGGTGTGGGTGTTTGTGCCCCTGTTGGCCGCTGCTCTAGGGCAGAGGTTCCCAACTCCGGTCCTGGTAGGCCAAATACTGTTCAGGTTTTCATGCTGTCCCTAATGAATATGCATGAGATACATTTGCATATAATGGGGGCGATGCATACAACTGCATCACAGGCATATTTATTAGGGACAGCATCCCTCCGCCACCATGCTGACATGCCCTTGTGTCGGTGGTGCTGGTGGTGCGCAGTCCCAGGCCATCCAGTGTGCCGGTAGGCGACTGCCTATGGTGCGTGATATGGCGTAGGGGTGCCTGCCTAGACACCCACGCTTCCCCCCGGCACTGCCTGCCAATGTTATGTGCCCTTTGGGGTACTTGCTGTGTACTGTCCCCTGAGACACTGTTGGACACACACTCGTGGACATGTTTGCCCTTGGTCAATTGCTGTCTTGCTGGTTTTCCGTTTCTGCATTCCTATGTGTCACCTAGGCATCTGCATAGTCCACCCTTTGCCTCAGCCGGCGCACTGCATGTGCCACCTGCAGCCCCCTGTACCCCATTTACACCATCACCATAGTGCCCTTTCCTACGTGGCCACTCTGCTGTTGCTGCACATGTGAAAGCCACATAAGCAAGCTGCCCAATATACACCACAGCAAACCCTCATCAACGCAGCGTGCAGCGTGGAGACTGACTGTGCTCTCTGCTGGTGAATGTCAGATAGTGGTGGGGGGCAGCTGAACTTTTCCAGGCCTACTACTGCCTGTCTGCCATTGCCCTATGTGATGCGTACAGCTCTGCATTGACTGCCCTGTAGGGGTGCCTGTTCCCCAGCAGGACTGGGGTTGATGGTCCCTCTACTGCCACCTTTGCAGAGTTGTAGAATGTGACAGGGCACTATATAATATGCCCTATGGAGTGCCTTATAAGGGTGCCTTATGTGGGACCTTAGGTTACGGCACTGTGAGGTGTTTTTGCTGGCAGCATTGATTTAAATTAAAAGGAAATGCCTCAGACAGCCTTCTTAGATAACACCACTGCGGGATCATACCCATGACCTCTGCCTCCACAGTCACTGCAGTAACCAGTGGGCTACATCATTATAGCTTCTAACACTGCGCTGGCATGAACTTAGGGTTAACGCGCGTTAACGTGCCATGGCGCCCACTATCACGCGATACAGATTCTTGTTACCTGGCCGCTGGAACGTCCACTACCTTATATGGCATTCTTCACATTAACGCTGCAACTAGCACCGGTAACATTAAGACGGTTTAGTAAACATACCCCCATGTTTCAAAGACCAGTTTGTGGTATGTTTATAAAATTGCCTCCATAATGGACATCACCTTAGAATAATCTTCTAATGGTTCTAAATGTCATGGGAATTGAGCTTCAATTGATTAGTTGTGCCATCTTTTGCATGGAACCATCTTTTTATGGAACTCAATGCTTGTTGAGTTAAAACAAAAATTCCTACACACATTTTAAAGTAGGATTCAAAACCTGGTGTTTTGCCTTTAGCATTTGAGCCTAATGGCATGGACTATTCTCCAGGACCAAGCAGGAAGTCAGTCCTCACATATGGGTGACATAGACGCCGATGGAGCCCTTGCGGAGCATTTCCCCAGCTTTCCATGAAAGCCTTTGGGAATGCAGGCACGCATGTGCGGTTCCCTTCCCGCCTAAAGGTGCCATCTTGCTCAGTCTCTCTTTTTCCGTGAAGCCCACCGGACGTGTGTCCTAGTCCTCCCGGAAAATAGTTAGATTTTTTTGGCGATCCTTCGCTATTTTTTCTCCGGTTCGACGCCGATTCCCCTCCCGCCGGGTTCGGTACACTGGTATCGAGCCCGATCTTCTTTTTTCAGTTTTTGCCCTTCGTGGCTGGCGTTCGCGCCCTTTTTTTCTTTTTCCCTGGAAGGCCGGTCCTTTGACCTTGCGGGGACTCTTTTTTTTCCCCGATGGCTTCCAGTGGGTTTAAAAAGTGTGATTGGTGCAAGAAGCTAATGTCTCTCTCCGACACACACGACTGCTGCCTTCGGTGCCTCGATCCTGACCACGATCCTAAGACGTGTGGACCATGTGGAAAAATGTCTTCCAAGGCACTGCGAAGTCGTCAGCACCAAAAGGAAAGGCTTTTTTCTGACTCGGCCTCCGGCCAGGCCCGGACCTCGTCTGAGGCCTCGACATCTCGGGAATCGGATCCCGAGCACCGTCGGGGCTCCTGTACAGGGGGTCCTCCGACCGGGAATGAAAGAGGAAGAAGCGGCTCGCGAGGGCGTCGGAAGAGGTCCCTGGCTCCTCGAGAGCTAGGTCTTAGATTCTCGACCGTCGCCCCGGGTCCGTGGAACAGGAGAAGCCTCCCAAAGTACCTCGAGTGGAGCCGGAGTCTGCTGCACACGTAAGTCCTGTAGTCCTCGTGGACTCTCCTCCCAGAGAGCCGACGTTGGGCCCGGAGCCGCCGGGGCCTGAGTCGGGGGCTG
Source organism: Ichthyophis bannanicus (assembly GCA_033557465.1). Taxonomy (NCBI): domain Eukaryota; kingdom Metazoa; phylum Chordata; class Amphibia; order Gymnophiona; family Ichthyophiidae; genus Ichthyophis; species Ichthyophis bannanicus. The sequence goes on from CM066031.1 coordinate 1,460,181,554, forward strand.
CTGAGTCTCCTGAGCTGGGTCTCAGGCTGACAGCCTTGGAGAGCAGACTGTCTGCCTTCATGGAACAGCAGCGGGCACTGATGGCCAGCCTGTCTGGCGCATCTGCCCCGACCACCGGGACATCGACATCGAAGTCGACCCCGGAGACCGAGCCGATACTCGAGGCCATAAAGGCTCGAGGTCGAACTCTGTCGCGGTCTCCCTCGACCTCCCGTTCGGGACCGAGGGTGTCGACGCCGGTGCCTTCGGCGTCGGGGCGGGTGCTCACAGGCCCCGTGCGGTCGGACCCCGATTCCTTATCGGACGAGTCCGCCTGGGAGACAGAGGATGAGGAGTCCCCCGACACCTTCCAGACTCGGTGTGTCCCGTCGGACTCAACGCAGTCTGAGCCTCGGAGTAGATCCACCCCCCGGAGGATACCCGGTTCTCGGAGTTCGTCCAGGATATGGCCACCGTGTTGGCTATCCCTGCGGACCCCGAGGAGAAGCCTCGAGCTGAGGAGCTCGAGGCCCTACAGTACGACTCTCCTCCGAAGGAGGCCTTTACTGTTCCGGTTCCTCCAATGCGGGAACGGCTCCTCTTCCGTATGTGGGAGGCACCGGCCTCGGCGCCGGTTCTATGCAAGTGGGTCGATTCAATCTATCGAATCCGGGCTTTCAAAAGGCGCAGCTACCACACCATTCCATGGTGATGGAATCGACCATGCATCGCCTGAAAAGTCAGAAGATGCACTCTGTGGTGCCCCCTGGCAGGGAGGCTCGGAACCTCGATGGTTTTGGTAGAAAGTGCTTCCAGGGCTCGATGCTTGCTTGCTGTGTCCAGTCTTACCAGCTGTACATGGGCATGTACTTGCGAGACCTGGCCAAGGAGCTGGCCGGGTTCTCTGCTGGTCTCTCCGGGGAACCCTTGCAGAGGTTCAAGTCCTTGTCCTCAGGGATCCGGGAATGCTCCAAGTTTATGTCCTGCGCTGCCTACGATGGCTTCGAGACTTCGGCCCGTGTTGCGGCAGCCAGCATCGCGGCTCGACGCTAGGCATGGCTGCAGTCATCGGACCTCGAGCCATGGGTTCAGGACAAGTTGGTCAATGTCCCTTGCCAAGGTGAGAACCTTTTTGGCAAGCCCATGACCGAGAAGGCCGCACAGCTCAAAACCGAGCAGCTCACAAGGACAAGGCTGTCTAGAAAGACTTCTGCCCCTTCTCACAAAAAGAAGGGCTCGGGTAAAAAGCCCTTTTACCCGAGGAAGGGCACTGCCTACAAACAGTACCCACAATACCAGGCTGCCCAAGCAGCCCCTCAGGGTCAGCAAGCCAAGGGGCAGGGTAATGGGCCCTGTAGGCAGAGGACCCCCAAGCCTCCGGCCCCTGCTCCCACTCAGCAGGGTGGGGTTTTTTGACTCCTTAGGCATAGTCTCTCCGTCCCTGCTCTCCCAACCCTGCACAGGAGGTCGCCTCGCCCTGTTTGGCCACCAGTGGCCACTCATCACTGGAGACAGTTGGGTGTTAAGCATAGTCCACAAGGGCTATCTACTGCACTTCCAACAACTGCCTCCTCCATACTTTCGAGGGGAGCCTCCAAGGCCTCCCCTGCACACAGATCTTCTCCTTCGGGAGCTCCAAGTTCTGTTGGTGAACAGGGCGGTGGAGCCTGTGCCTCCCCACTTGCTAGGTCAAGGGTTCTACTCCAGGTATTTCCTGGTACCCAAAAGAACTGGTGGCCTTCGACCTATTCTGGACCTCAGAAACTTCAACAAATTCCTAGAGAAGGAAAAGTTCAAGATGCTTACTCTTGGAACACTTCTGCCCTACCTCCAGCAGCTAGATTGGTTATGCTCATTAGATCAAAAGGATGCGTACACTCACATCCTCATTCATCCAGACCAGAGAAAGTACCTCAGGTTCATTGTGGGAGGAAACTGCCTTCTGGCCTCACCTCCACTCCCAGGGTCTTTACCAAATGCCTGGCAGTGGTGGCGGCCTACCTAAGAAATCAGGGAGTCTTTGTCTTCCCCTATTTGGACGACTGGCTCATAAGAGGTCAGACGTGCCAAGAGGCCCGACAGGCCACCCTCAGAACTTTTTCTCTTCTTCAAAGATTGGGGTTTGTGATAAACTTTGCAAAGTCCACTTTGCTCCCCTCCCAGAACTTGGAGTTCATAGGGGCAAGGTTGGACTCTCTGCTGGCAAAGGCATTCTTGCCAGAAGACAGAGCCCAAAGACTGATAAACTTAGCAAACCAGTTTCTCAGCAGGTCACTGGTCTCCGTCAGACTCTGCCTGAGGCTTCTAGGCCACATGGCTTCAACAGTACATGTGACCCCCAATGCCAGGCTCCATATGAGGCCTGCACAGTGGTGCCTTCGGACTCAGTGGTCACAGGCCACAGGCAGCCTCAGAGACAGGATAAGGGTGTCCAGACAGTTTCTGAACTCCCTCAGCTGGTGGCTGCACCCACCCAATCTGCTACAAGGAGTACCCTTTCAGATGCCCTGGGTTCACAGTGGTGTTGACCACGGATGCCTCCCTGCAGGGCTGGGGAGCTCATTGTCTAGGCAAGTGTACCCAGGGCCTGTGGTCTCCCTGGGAAGCCGCACAGCAAATCAATCTACTGGAACTCAGGGCTATTCGCTTAGCCCTCAAGACTTTCTCTGCAGCCCTGGCTCGTCAGTCTGTCCTAGTTCAAACAGACAACCAGGTAGCCATGTTTTATGTGAACAAGCAGGGCGGAACTGGGTCCAGGCTCCTTTGTCAGGAAGCACAGGACCTTTGCTTGTTAGCTCTCAAGCACAACATGCTCCTCAAGGCTGTGTACCTCCCTGGCCAGGAAAACTACCTGGCCGACAGATTGAGCAGGATTCTGCAGCCCCACGAGTGGCAGCTCCATCCTTTGGTGGTTCAGAAGATTTTCCTGAAATGGGGACTTCCATCCATCGATCTGTTTGCCAGTCCACTGAACAAACAGCTGCCAAAGTTCTGCTCCAGACAACTGCATCCTCTGCGGATGGCGGCAGATGCTTTTCTGATTCCATGGTCTCAGGGCCTCCTGTATGCGTTTCCTCCCACGCCCTTGGTGGCCCGAACCCTGTTCAAGATTCTTCAGGACAAGGCCTCGGTCCTGCTGGTAGCTCCCAGGAGGCCGAGACAGCCTTGGTTTCCACTTCTGCTTCAGCTGGCAGTGGATCCCCCACTGCCTCTGGGGTTGCAACCCGACCTTCTCTCTCAGGATCAGGGTTCCCTTCTGCACCCCAATCTCAAAGGTCTCAATTTGATGGCCTGGAGGCTGCAAGAGTAGTTTTAGCTCCCTGGGGCCTACCTCAGGAAGTTGAGGAGGTTGTCCTAGCCTCTAGGAAACAGTCCACTAGGAAAACCTATGCTCTCAAATGGAAAAGGTTTTCTGTGTATTGTCAGCTACGTACAGAGGATCCCTTCTCCTGTACTGTACCAGTAGTGCTTCAGTACTTACTGCACTTATCAAATCAGGGGCTTAAGTCTAATTCTGTTCAGGTCCACCTCTCAGCTCTGGCAACTCACCACTCACTGGTGGAAGGACCTTCTCTGTCGGGTCACCCCTTGGTGTCCCGCTTTCTCAGAGGCTTGCTTTTGCTCAAGCCTCCAATCCGTCGTCCTGCTCCTGAGTGGGAGTTGAATGTGGTCTTGCAGCAACTGACTCGCCCACCTTTTGAGCCGATGGCTACTTGCCCCCTACGCTTCCTGTCCTGGAAGACACTCTTCTTGATAGCCCTAACCTCGGCCAGACGAGTGAGTGAGCTTCAGGCCCTGGTCTGTGACAGGCCTTACACCCGCTTCTATAGGAACAGGGTAGTCCTTAGGACTCTTCCAAAGTTCCTCCCTAAAGTTGTCTCCTCCTTCCACCTTAACCAAGAGGTGGTTCTTCCAACATTCTTCCCTAGGCCTCATGCAAGCCAGGCTGAGGCAGTTCTGCATACCCTGGACTGTAGGAGGGCTTTATCCTTCTACCTTGACTGTACGCAGGGGCATAGAAGGGCTACTCAGCTCTTCGTATCTTTTGACCCTAATAATTTGGGGTTAGCTGTGTCCAAGCATACCTTGTCCACCTGGGTAGCTGACTGTATCACCTGGGCTTACAGGGAGGCTGACCTTCCTTTGCAGGGTCGGGTCACAGCCCATCGTGTCAGGGCAATGGCTGCCTCAGTGGCTCACCTCCGCTCTGTACCGTTGGTGGACATCTGCAGCGCTGCAACTTGGTCCTCAAGCCAGACTTTTGCGGCCCATTACTGTCTGGAGAGGGAGTCCTGTAGGGACAGTGCTTTTGGCCAGGCAGTACTCCGGAATCTCTTTGAGGTTTAGGCAACTCCTGCCCTCCAGCCCTCCGTTGGGCTACCGGTGGAGGTTCTGTCAGTGAAAAGCCTTTCTTTGATGCTGGGACTAGAGGGATTTCTCTTGTTCAGCCTGGGTTCCTTGGTAGCCCAGAGCTAGGGAGTCACCCATATGTGAGGACTGACTTCCTGCTTGGTCCTGGAGAAAGAGTAGTTACTCACCTGTAACAGGTGTTCTCCAGGAGCAGCAGGAATTGGTCCTCACAACCCTCCCTCCTCCCCTGGGAGTTGCAATTCTACATAGTTTATTTTTACATTTTTGTGTGCTGTTTTTAGCTATGTCATTTGACTGAGCAAGATGGCACCTTGAGGCGGGAAGGGAACCGCGCATGCGTGCCTGCATTCCCAAAGGCTTTCATGGAAAGCTGGGGAAATGCTCCGCAAGGGCTCCATTGGCGTCGATGTCACCCATATGTGAGGACTGATTCCTGCTGCTCCTGGAGAACACCTGTCACAGGTGAGTAACTACTCTAAATAGCTGATATGAATTCCTACAGCCCCTCACTGGCCATTGGTTGCAGAATGGCCACGGAAATGACTGGATATCTCTTTGTTCTCTCACTAACTCACATTGTGTTACTGATATATTTTTTTGTAAGCAGCTTTGGTATGAAATTGTAAAGCAATATGTCAAATCAATAAGCTAAACTAAACTTACAAATCTAGTCAAGACAAACAGACAAGACCCACAACAAGATCAAAGAAGAGGCTTTGAGCCAAGGCTACAAGATGCCTGTTTCTCAGACAGGGACCATTTAAACAAATTGGGCAAAGATGCAAGAAATCAGGACGTTGAAAAAGGGAAGGAGAAAAAGATTTCCAGTATGCCATTCTGAATAGAAGCCTCTATACTAATTGCTCATATTGAATATTCTCTCCTGCCAAAAATAAAGAGAATATTTGACAGAAATATCACTTTCACCCCCAATCGATCTTGAAAAAGTCACTAAAGAACTTTTTCCAAAGCAGTTCTGAGATTCCTAACCTTCGAATGAATTTATAATTACTGACAACAGATGTTTCAGCGTAAAAACAGTTTATTTACTTTTTATCAGAATTGGCTGAACCCATGCATTTCTTTTTATCTGATAGTTTTCAAACATAGGTGTACGAGGTACGATCAAAAAGTATCGAGACTTGTACAATAACAAAAGAAGTATAACGCTGACAGTTATTGCACTCAGTCTCCTTCCAAGTAGTCCCCTTCCGATAAAACACACTTCCTCCAGCGTTCCTGCCACTGCTGGAAACAATTTTGAAATGCCTCTTTTGTTATGCAGTGAAACTGCTGTGTCAAATTTTGCTTAATGGTCTCCAGGTCGTCTAATCTCCTGTGTGAACTGGGGCATTATCGTGATGAAGCAACCATTCACCATTCCTGTGCACCTTTGACCTTTTACAGTGAACTGCATCTCTCAAACGAGTCTGAACTTGGACATAATACTTCTTAGTGATGGTTAAGCTTTTTGGAGCATACTCATGGTGAACAATACCCTGATAAGAAAACTGTGAGCATGGCCTTGATATTGCTCCTCATCTGACAGGCTTTCTTGGGTCTGGGAGAGTCTGGAATCTTCCATTGTGAGTCTTAACCATAAACTCACGATTCACCACCAGTAATAATCTTTTTGATGAAATCTGAGTCAGTTTCAACACATTCCAACAACTCCCTGGCTGCAGATAGTTTTCTTTCTGGTCAGGGGACAGGAGTTTCGGCACAAATTTTGCAGACACACATCTAATCCCCAAATCGACAGTAAGAATGGACTGTACTGTACTGACCCAAAACTAAAATCCATGTCTTCAGCAAGCTCCCTGATAGTCAACAATTTGAGTGTATTGCGGCATGCACTGCTTCAACTTTGTCTTCATTCCATCTTGTGAACGTTTGTCATTGTCAACACTTTGGCAACCCTCTTGGAAACATTTGTACTGGCCATAAACTCGAGCACGACTCATGCATTCATTGCCATACACTTGCTGTAACTTGTCATAAGTCTCTGCACGAATCTCCAAGATTGTGGCAGAATTTAATGGAAGTTTGCAGTTCAATTTTTTCACTCATCGTAAATCTGACGAACTGCTTTTACATGATACCAAATATCACATGATTAAGAAAAGTACAGGCATGCTGCAGCCACACTGCACTCTGCACATGCAGAGCACATAAGTAGATCACTGCATGCTTAATAGCATCGTAGTGCAACTTATTATATAGCTACACAATAAGTCTTGATACATTTTGGTTACATCTCGTATTTCCTAGAAATTTGAGCATCTTATCAGATGCGTATCCTACAGTAATCTTTCCTTCTCAGTTATTTAAACTTTGAATAATGTTTCCAGTACACTGAGAACTGAACATTTTGGCTGCCATCCTACAGCAACTTATCCCTGTTGGTTTCACGAGTAAACTGAACAGAAGGCAATACATATGCAGCCCGTCTTCACAAACCTCTCCAGCAAATAAAGTAGTTCAAAGAATTCTCTAAAAAATAAATTAGGAAAAACACTCAGTGCCACATAAGCATTCTGTAGTCTGTTGTTCTTCAAGGGCCACATTCCCCCTCGTACTGTAGGCGACAGGAATTACGCTGACTTTGTAGGCCACTGTTTGCAGTATACGCACTGCTTACATTCCACACCATCTTCTGAAACAGCTAACTGGGGACCCATAGAGATCGTTTGTCCTCAGCAGGGCCAGTGTGCCCATTAGGCAAACTAGGCAGTTGCCTAGAGCGCTGCTGCCCCTCTCCAGGATGTGTACTAGTGGCAATACACTACAGTGCCAAAGTTAGCTTTTGTTCCGGAGCAGTGTGCCAAGCTCACTTCCCTCCCATTCCACTTCCTTTAGCGGGAAGGAAGTGGAATCAGAAGGGGTGGAAGTGCAAATGGCACCACAGTGCAGTGCTTTTTTAAATGTATTGTCTCTCCTGCACATCCCAGAGAGGGGTGTCAGTGGCGGCAAATGCAGTAGGTGTGGGGGTGGAGCAGGGGCAGCGCTGGGATCACATGGGGCAATAGCTACAAATAAGTCTTAAAGAACACTGGGGACTAGGGCACCTCATACCCTTGCATGGTCCTAGTCTCCAGTGTTCTTTAAGACTTATTTACAGCTGTTGCCCCATGTGATCCAAGGAGCTGGATTCTCCTATTATATTGGTGCTGATGATGTACAGATTTTCTGTGAATTATCGGGTAATCAATGGGAAACTACAAAGACTGAAGATCTGCTTGAGGGTGAGCAATGGTTAAGAAAACAAAATGAAATTAAATCAAACGAGAACTGACCTATTATGGTTAAGAGCCTAGGGTGCAGACGTGTGCTCAGATTTTCATGTCAGACCTGTGATTAGAAACAAAAGAGGAGATAAGCTTTGGTGAGTGATTTTAGACCCTTTTTAAATATGCAGAGCCGGATTAGAACTGTTAGAATTGTGGTTAGTGCATGTTGCAATCATCTTTGGAATATTTGCTTGATGCAACCATACTTGGGTAGAGCTGAGCAGTGGCAGAAGTTCAAACTAAGGACCCTCAAGTAACAGATTTTGAAAGGATCCCAAAGCAGGAACAATCCATTTCAAAAGATCTTGGAGAGGCAGCAAATGGGCCGCCTTCCTCCTTTGCTTGGGCAGAATTTATACCATTGATTGAAAGTGGAACATGCATTAGTGATGGCTCATTTAGATTACTGTAATTCATAATATGTGAGTTTGCTTAAAAATTAGGCAGATTACAATTAATCCAGAATATAGCAGCTGTTATACTGAACATAAGAAGATAAAATATGCCATTCTGGGTCAGATCAAGGGTCAATAAAGCCCAGTATCCTGTTTCAAAAGTGGCCAATCCAGGTCACAAGTACCTGTCAAGTTCCCAGAAGGTACATAGATTCCATGCTGCTTGCCCAATGGGTAAGCAGTGGATTTCTCCTGACCTCCTTAATAATGGTTTATGGACTTTTCCTCTAGAAACTTGTCCAAACCTCTTTTAAACCGAGCTACACCAGTAGTTTTCAACCCAGTCCTTTGGGATGCCTAGTCCAAATGGGTTTTCAATGTATCCACAATTAATATGCATGAGATAGATCTGCATGCATTGCTTTCATTGTATGCAGATCTATCTCATGCATATTCATTGTGGATATCCTGAAAACCTGACTGGCCTGGGGTCCCAGAAGGACTGGGTTGAGAACCACTGAGCTACACTAATAGCTTTTACTAAATCCTCTCATAACGAATTCATGAATTTGATTACGCGTTGAGTGAAAAAATGTTATCTCCAAGAACAAGCAGGAATGTATTCTTCACATATGGGTATCGTTGGCACTGATAGAGCCTGCGCGGGAACGCTCCCCAGCGTCCAATTAGAAAGCCTTTGGGAGCATCCCACAGTGCCTGCATGCTGCCTTCCCACCTTTCCCAACTGCGTCTTTCCAGTTCTTTGTTTTCCGCGGAGCCAGCAGGTTGTTCCTGTCACCGCAGAAAATTTTCCTATTCCTTCTTTTTTGTGGTCGCGTCTGCCTTCCCTCAATGCCATACCGGTACCGCCGGTTCTTTCTTTAAAAAAAAAAAAAAAAAAATCGAATTTTTTTTTTCTTTTTCAAAACCTTTTCTTCTTGAGGTGCACATACCATTTTGGCACTAGGCCCAAAATTTCCTTTACTATGGAAAAACCCGCTTCGGGTTTCAAGATGTGTACCAAGTGTGGCGGTGCCATCTCCGTCACCGACACCCACGAGTGGTGCCTTAAATGTTTATGTCCTGACCACTCCATTTCGGAGTGTATGGCCTGTGGGATGATGTCGAAGAGGTCGGCAAAACTGAGCTGCTAAGCTCAGCACCCTCTTTAATTCCCCTACTTAGACGACTGGCTCATTCGAGCACCCTCTGTGGCATCGACGTCTTCCAGGGCTTCGTCTTCCTCCCATGGATCTCAGGTAACTAAACATAAGTCTGGCCGGTCCTCAACGGGTAGATCTCCTTCCAAGCATCGAGATGCCTCTGGCGTTGCCCTTGAGGGACTTGCACCGTGCAAAATTGCCCCGGTGGGAGGCTTCGGCTTCCAAAGCATTATCGGGGGCTCCAGGATGTTCTCGAGGCCTCGACCTTGGCAGAACTACTGGTGCCATGCTCTGGGGTACCGGCTGCTTTCTCCGGTACCGATACCCAGGCATCGGCAGCATCGATAGACCAGAGATTCCTGGCTATTGAATGCAGTCTGGCGGCTCTCCTTGCGGCATCGGTACCCTCGGAACCGCGTCAGACACCTCAACCAGTACCAGCACCGGTTCTGGCACCAGTATCGGTACCGGTGCCGACAGCATCGGCATCAACATCGGTGTCGGCATTCCCAGTACCGATAGACCGGTACCGATTCCCCCCCGACACCGACTTCGGTCGGTACGGGTATCGTGCTCTACAGGAGCATCCGGATAGGAGGTACTTTGAATCCTCAGAGGAGTCTGAGGAATCTGACAGCTCGGTCGGTACTGGAGTACTTCTCTCGGAGGAGCCTTCCTCTCCTAAACGTAGGATGTCTCCTCCAGAGGATATATCCTTTCAGGATTTTATCAGAGAGGTGGCTCGAGGTCTTTCCATTACAGTGGCTCCTGAAACAGAGCCCAGAGCAAAGGAGTTGGAGATTCTACAATATCCCAAGGCTCCTAAAGAGGCAACTACTTTGCCTATTCATGAGATCTTACATGATCTCATGTTAAGAATGTGGGAAACACCTCTTACCACCTCTCCTCACTCTCGTAAACTGGATACCATGTATCGAGTGCCTCCTTGTCCTGGCTTCCAGAAGACTCAGCTTCCTCACCACTCCATTGTAGTGGAATCAGCTATGAGAAGGATCAGGAGTGCAAAGAGGCATGCCTCTAATCCTCCGGGACGTGAGTGTAGAACTTTGGATGCCTTTGGACGTCGTACTTTCCAGGCTTCCATGCTTTCTGCCAGGATCAGTTCCTATATTTTATATATGGGAATGTTCCTTAAGGAAGTCACAGGAGATTTGGAGATTTTGAGCCCTCTCCTTCCTGATAAGAGGCAGGATTTTCTCACACTGGTTAAACATGCCCTGGATGTTTCTAAGTTTGTCAATCGTGCAGCTTTTGACTGTTTTGAGTGCAAAAGCAGAACCTCTGCCATTGCCATAGGTGCACACGTAGCATTGCCTGGCTCCAGGCATCTGACTTGGAGCTCTGGGTGCAGGACAAACTGGGCAATATCCCTTGTACAGGTGAGAATCTCTTTAGCAAAAATTGGCAAGAGAAAGCCAATGAACTGGATGCTGATAACTCCACTTTGGATAGATTATCCAAAGCTACAGCTGATCCTGCAAGGAAGAAATCTTTCAAGAAACCATTCTTCTCCAAAAAGAAGTTTTATCCCTCTAATACCCAGCAGGGATGTTCTGCAGGTCAGTCTGCCCGAAAGGGTCAGCAAACACCTAAACAAAGGAAAGCAAAGACTGCTAAGTCTCAACTGTCTCAGCAGTCTCAGCTTCCACAAGGCCTTTGACTTCCATCTAGAGAACTTAGCCTTCCTGGCCCTCAACGGGCCAGAGCCTTCCACCATTCCAGGAAGGTTGTCTCATTTTGCCCCTAGATGGGGGCAGATAACAGCAGAAGATTGGACTCTCTCCATTTTAAAAGAGGGGTACAAGCTTCATTTTCTTTGCATGCCCCCTCTTACAATGGTAAGACAGTTCAATTCTCAGACCTCTCTCAACAACCTGTTAAATCAAGAGGTCACTATGCTTCTTGCCCAAGGGGCAATAGAAGAGGTACCCATTCCTCAACAGGGTACAGGGTTTTACTCCCCCTATTTCCTTATCTTAAATAAAACAGGGGGACACAGACCTATTTTAAACCTCAGAGAATTGAACAAATTCCTGTTCAAAGAGAAATTCAAGATGATTTCTCTGGGAACTCTGCTGCCATACCTTCAAAGTCAGGATTGGCTTTATTCTCTAGATCTCAAGGATGCGTAGACTCATGTTCTCATCCATCCAACTCACAGAAGATTCCTTCGGTTCCTTTTTCAGGGAAAGCACTACCAATACAGGGTGCTTCCTTTTGGCCTGGCCTCAGCACCAAGGGTGTTTACGAAATGCATGGCTGTGGTAGCAGCATTTCTTCACACTCTAGGAATATTCGTCTTCCCCTTCTTAGACGACTGGCTCATTCGAGCCCCATCAGAGTCAGAGGCCAGGATTTTTCTATCTTCCACAATGTGTATCCTTCAGTATTTGAGTCTGGTCATAAACGTCCCAAAATCCAGCCTAACTCCCACTCAGTCTCTAGAGTTTATAGGAGCTTTGCTGGATACCAGAAAAGCAAGGGCCTTCCTTCCACAGCCCCGCTGCCTTCGCATTGTGCAGTTAGCCTCCCAGGCAATGTTCCCTCTAATTTTCTGTAGGCTGTGTGCGCATAAAACATCAGCTGTGCAGCTTTTGAAGGAAGGTTACATTTTTGTGCGCCACATAACGACACTCGGCGTTATATACTTTAAAATTTGACTATACGTCAGAATACAGTATGTACACCACATTGATTGCACTAGAAAATATTGTAGAACTTGTGAAAACCGTAAATACACAGCAACTTTCAATTTTAAGGACGTCTGTGTTGTTTTCTATCAGAATCAGAACCGTAATTTTTGTGCACTCCGTTGTAAAGTATGTGCGCTGTGACATAGTGGGTCCCTCTAGCCCGTCAGAAAGAACTAAAAAGCAGGAAACAGGAGCAGTGCTGAGGCATAAACAAGAGCACATGGCTAATGGTGGCCATGGAAACCAAGCACAAAGGAAAGAAACACACCCGTGCTGCCAATTAGATAGGGAGCCACGAGCTAATTCAGAACACCTGTTAGGGGGTGGAGTTAAGCACTACCCTAGAATTCAGACTCATAAAGAGGTCCCAGTACAGGAAATGGGAGGAGTGGAGGAAGGTATCGAAGGAGTCGAGGAAGGTTTGGAAGGTATCGAGGAGAACGGAGCAAGCAAGGTTATCCTAGGGAGGAGAAGGACAGAGTCTCCGTGGAAGGGAGGAACCAAGCTTCCAGTCAGAGAGAGGACAGAGTCTCCAAGAGAAAGATACAACAGAAGCAGACCAGGTTATCTGCAGTATCCTGAGGATTACAGAAAGGAGAGAAAGCCAGGAAGGCAGTTTAAACCTTCTGTGCACAAGTCAGGTTTGGAACCTACAGCCATTCCCACGTCTCAGAGTAAACCTTTGTCAGCCAAGTTTAGAGGTAAGCCTAAAGGCTGGGGTTTTAATAATCACTGTGATTTTATCTACCCGGAGGGTTGGGGCTGTGAGGAAAACGACTATGATGAGAATGCTTGTTTAAAACAGTACCTGATTCAAGAGTATAGCCAGAAGCCTAAAGCAGTGAGGAAAGGCGTGGCACAAGATTTAACGTTGCAAACATTTCCTGCCTCACAAGAGGAATTAATGGAGACAGAACCAGAGTTTGTAAATACTCCGGAGGAATTGATGGACTGTACAATTACATTATCTAATGATATATTATCCCTGCGTTGAATTAATGCTTTGAAGAGAAATACAGAATTGTTGGGATTTAAAAGTACAAAGCTGTGAAGAAAACAGAACTGTTTACCTTGATTGTTGGAAGCCATGTTTTTGTGCTGAAGTAAGCTGTTTGAGTTTGAAAGTTTTATTTTGTCCTTCTGCCAGAAGTTCCTGGTTTTTGTACCTTATTTTCCTTGTTGAAATCCACCCCAGGAGGGGAATAAATCCTTGTTTGCTTTGATCACTTTTGAGTCACACTACCCTTTATTGGACGGTAAAAGAGAACTACATTTCCCACAAGGCTTTGCCTCAGGAAATAGTGGAACACCTGTTCAAGAAGGAAACAAACCCCTTAAGCCCTACATGCCTTTGCTGGGGGCGTTAATAGGAGGTCACAAGTGGCGTAGTAGTTTGGATTTTCACCTGGATTAAAGGACACCTGGAGGGACAAGAGTCCAGCAGCAAGGAGCTGATATCCGGGAGTAGCAGAATTCTGTGCTCGGCTGACAGACGGTCAGAAGGGGAGCTACTCTTTCTCAGTGCCTGACTCTGCACTGGGCCCAGGTAATTGTGGCTAGGCATAAGTGTAGAGGGATAAACCGGAGGAAGAGGTAGTGCACAGAACTAGTGCACAGCATTGGGAAAAAAAAAAAGAAAGGAGGAAATTTTTTTTTTCCAGGCCACACTTGGTGTTTCTTTTGTGTGTTTTCGCAGGTACCTGACACCCATGATGGAGCCTCAGGAGATGCTAAGATGGATGTCTCTCCAGTGGGACAAACAACTGGAGATGACCCGACGCGTGCAGGAACAAACAATGGCAGCCATCCATGAGCAGCAGAGACCTATGAGAGAGCTCATGGAACAACTAGTGAAGAAGCAGCAGGAGCCAGCAAAGGACTTACCACTGTATACCCAAGGGGTAGGACTACCTGGTAGTGGTGCACTTATGCTGGGACAATTAGCGCCTACAGATAATTTGGACGACTATATAGACGCATTTGAGCGTATCTCAGAAGCCATAAAACTGCCTAAGGAGCAGTGGGCCATAAAGTTTGCTATGTCCTTATCAGGCGAAGCGTTATCTGCATATAAGTCGATGCCTGCTGCCTTGACAGTAGATTATGATGCAATTAAGAATGTGGTGAGAGATAGGTTAGGGCTGACCCCTTTATTCTACCGACGCAGGTTTAGGGAGGCAAAATTGAAGCCTGGAGAAACCCCTAAAGCCCTGTATTATAGAATAAAAGGCTTAGCCTGGAAGTGGATTAAACCAGAGCATAAGACTATAGAGTCTATAATGGATGATGTAATTCTGGAACAGTATTTAGAAGCTGTGCCACCAGAGATAAAAACCTTTCTCATGTTGCAAAATTGTAGATCCACCGAGGAAGCAGCCAGCATGACAGAACGATATTTTGAGGCTGAATTTGCAAAAACCTCAAAATTAGACGTTCTGGGTGCAACAAGGGCTGGTAATATGGATAGGAATGTACGAAGTAAAATACCTTGTGAAAATGTGGTTTTTCCTGGAGGTAAAGGGAAATGTTTTAAGTGTGGGAACTTTGGGCATTTCCAGAAGGACTGTGTTTTACGTACTGCATTAGTGTCTGGCAATGGGAAGAAAATCCAGGCAGAGTTTTTAATTCCCGTACATGTAGAGGGCATAGAGGCCCGAGCGCTACTTGACTCTGGTGCTGACCAGAGTATGGTGTCCCAACGGCTCTGGGAAGCCATACAAGCCCAGTCAGCACCAGGTCAAGCAGTAGGGCAAGTGAGAGTACAATGCGTACACGGGTCGGCCTCCTATTACCCTGTATATAATTTTACCATAGAAGGGTTAGGAGCGCAAAAGAAAGTGAAGGTGGCAGTAGTCCCACAGTTATTATATGATATCATTTTAAGAAATGATTGGCCCCTATTTTGCCAGGGGTTAGGGAAGGGTATAGAGGAAAGGACAGGCTATGTCTCTACCCGGTCCCAGGCCAAAACCCCTCAGGGTGAAATGGACCCTGAAGAGGAAGGAGCAGGACCATCCCGAGATAGGGAGGATTTCCCTGAATCAGAAAGGGAGAGTGAAGAGGAGGTGACAGGCCCATTGCCTGCACAGACTGACCTTTTTGATGCCCCATCCAAGAAGGTGAAAAAAGGAAAGGCAAAGAAAAGACAGGAAAGGCAACACAGAATCCAGGGAAGGGCTGGATTGGAAGCCGGGGAGGGGCTACCCTGGGTACCAGCAGAATTAGTGAGAAAATTCCCTTCCTTCCCAGGGGAACAGAAAGCGGACCCTGCTTTAAAACGAGCCTTTGCCTATGCACAAGAAGAAAGGAATACTCTACCCCGATTTCTTTTAGACAAGGATGTTTTGTACAGGGAGAGTAACAATCCATTTACAGGGGAGGTAAGGAAGCAGCTGGTGGTACCGACCACGTTCAAAGCCATAGTGATGAGGCTAGCCCATGATCACCCAATAGGAGCCCACAAGGGAATTCAGGGGACATTGGACCAGGTCCTGGCCCGCTTTTACTGGCCAGGGGTCTACAAGGAAACTTCCCGCTACTGTGAAGCGTGTCCCACCTGCCAGCGGGTTACTGCCTCGAAACCGAGAGCAGTGCCTATGATACCCACACCTGCCATATCCACACCTATCCGTCGAATGGCAATGGATATTATAGGGCCACTCGTTAGGACTCCCTGGGGTTTTCAGTACGTATTGGTGATTGTTGACCAGGCTACATGTTTTCCGTGGGCCGTACCTCTTAGGAGTACCTCTGCCAGAACAATAGCCCTGGAACTTATCAAGTTCTGTGAGGTTGGCTTCCCTCAGGAGGTGCTCACTGACCAAGGGAGCAACTTTCTCTCTAAATACTTAGCTACTGTGTGGGATGCCTTTGGCATACACCATGTGCGGACGGCCGCATATCACCCCCAGTCCAATGGGATGGTTGAAAGAACCAATCAGACCATCAAGCAAATGCTTAGGCGCGGACTAGAGGGTCAGATGACCGAATGGGATACGTTGTTACCCTTTGTACTATACGCATGTAGGGAACGCGTACAGGCGTCCCTAGGGGCGTCCCCATATGAATTGCTATTTGGTAGAGCCCCTAGAGGAGTGCTTGACATACTACGCGAACAGTGGGTAGAACCCGATAAGGAGGAGACGGAGGTACCCCAGTTCCTTAAAGACCTGCGGAGTCCTTTGAAAAGAACGTCTCAAGTCTCTTTGGAGAACTTACAGCTAGCCAGAAGAGGCAGAAAAAATACTATGACAGGGGAACGAGTCCTCGCCAGTTGGTGGTAGGGGATAAAGTGGTCATTTTGGTGGGAGGAGTGGCCTAGTGGTTAGGACAAGTACTTCAGGCCGGAGGGCCGGGGGTTCAAGTCCCACCTGGGGACAGCAATCTCAGGCCGGAGGGACTGGGATTTCTAGTCCTATAGGTATTCCTTATGGTCTTGGGCAAGCCACTTAACCCTCCATTGCCCATGTTCCCTGTAAGTATTAGTGTATGTGTGTCATATCCCCTCATGTTAAATGTATCTCCCAATTGACCGCTTTGACCCGGTGAAAAGCGGGATATAAATACAGCTAAATAAATAAATAAATAAATAAATTATGGTTGCCGAGGTAGGACCCAAATTCGAGTCGAGATGGAAGGGGCCCTGCACTGTAGTGGAGAGGGTAGGTCCCGTCTCATACCTCATAGAAAATAATAAGGGCCGTCGCCAGACCTACCATATTAATGTTTTAAAACCCTGGAAGGAAAGGGTAGCGACGGTAAGGTTGGCCATTACAGAGAACCACAGGAACCCAGTAAGAAAGATTATGTGCTGTCCGTCACAGGTTCCGGCAGCCCGTAATATTTTAAGGGGGGGGGGGATCTGTGACATAGTGGGTCCCTCTAGCCCGTCAGAAAGAGCTAAAAAGCAGGAAACAGGAGCAGTGCGAGGCATAAACAAGAGCACATGGCTAATGGTGGCCATGGAAACCAAGCACAAAGGAAAGAAACACACCCGTGCTGCCAATTAGATAGGGAGCCACGAGCTAATTCAGAACACCTGTTAGGGGGTGGAGTTAAGCACTACCCTAGAATTCAGACTCATAAAGAGGTCCCAGTAGAGGAAATGGGAGGAGTGGAGGAAGGTATCGAAGGAGTCGAGGAAGGTTTGGAAGGTATCGAGGAGAATGGAGCAAGCAAGGTTATCCTAGGGAGGAGAAGGACAGAGTCTCCGTGGAAGGGAGGAACCAAGCTTCCAGTCAGAGAGAGGACAGAGTCTCCAAGAGAAAGATACAACAGAAGCAGACCAGGTTATCTGCAGTATCCTGAGGATTACAGAAAGGAGAGAAAGCCAGGAAGGCAGTTTAAACCTTCTGTGCACAAGTCAGGTTTGGAACCTACAGCCATTCCCACGTCTCAGAGTAAACCTTTGTCAGCCAGGTTTAGAGGTAAGCTTAAAGGCTGGGGTTTTAATAATCACTGTGATTTTATCTACCCGGAGGGTTGGGGCTGTGAGGAAAACGACTATGATGAGAATGCTTGTTTAAAACAGTACCTGATTCAAGAGTATAGCCAGAAGCCTAAAGCAGTGAGGAAAGGCGTGGCACAAGATTTAACGTTGCAAACATTTCCTGCCTCACAAGAGGAATTAATGGAGACAGAACCAGAGTTTGTAAATACTCCGGAGGAATTGATGGACTGTACAATTACATTATCTAATGATATATTATCCCTGCGTTGAATTAATGCTTTGAAGAGAAATACAGAATTGTTGGGATTTAAAAGTACAAAGCTGTGAAGAAAACAGAACTGTTTACCTTGATTGTTGGAAGCCATGTTTTTGTGCTGAAGTAAGTTGTTTGAGTTTGAAAGTTTTATTTTGTCCTTCTGCCAGAAGTTCCTGGTTTTTGTACCTTATTTTCCTTGTTGAAATCCACCCCAGGAGGGGAATAAATCCTTGTTTGCTTTGATCACTTTTGAGTCACACTACTCTTTATTGGACGGTAAAAGAGAACTACATTTCCCACAAGGTTTTGCCTCAGGAAATAGTGGAACACCTGTTCAAGAAGGAAACAAACCCCTTAAGCCCTACATGCCTTCGCTGGGGGCGTTAATAGGGGGTCACAGCACTCACTCGGCGAGGTGTGTGCGCGCGCACACGTGCACAGCTTAGAGGGAACAGTGCTCCCAGGCAGTGTTGATAACTCATCTCACTGCTCGGGAAATGTTACAATTACTAGACCACATGGCATCTACCGTGCTTGTGGTCCCCTATGCTCGCCTCCATATGAGAGCAGCCCAATGGACTCTATCCACTCAGTGGACTCAGGCATCAGGCTGCCTATCAGACAAAATAGCAAACACAAGTCGCCTTATTTTGTCTCTCCAATGATGGCAATGAACCCAAAACCTGCTGATAGGGTGCCCTTTCCTACAACCTCTACCCCAGGTCACTCTAACAACAGATGCCTCACAGCTGGGTTGGGGAGCTCACCTGCAAGGTCTCTCTACCCCAGGCACCTGGACTCCACAGGAGACCCACTTACATATCAATCTCCTAGAACTCAGAGCAATCTTCTTTGCTCTTCGAGTGTTCCATACCCAGCTAAGCTACAAGACAGTCCTAATTCACACGGACAATCCAGTAGCTATGTTCTATCTGAACAAGCAGGGAGGAACAGGCTCTCTGTCGCTTTGCAACGAAGCTTTGTGACTTTGGGCCCTCGCCAGAGAGCATCAAATTTATCTCCTTGCGGTGTATCTGCCAGGCATTCAAAACTCTTGGGCAGACAGACTCAGTCGAGTTCTACTCCCACATGATTGGTCTCTCCATGCAGACCAGGTAGCAAAGATTTTTCAAATTTGGGGAACCCGAGACATAGATCTCTTTGCAAGTCCACTGAATGCCAAACTTCCCCGGTTCTGTTCCAGAATTCCGGCTCGGTTCTCAGGCCAGGGATGCTTTCCTCCTCCATTGGGGTCAGGACTTCCTATATGCCTTTCCACCCATTCCCCTAATTCCTAAAACCCTATTAAAGCTTCAGAGAGACAGCGGCCATATGATTCTCATAGCTCTACATTGGCCACGGCAAGTGTGGTACCCCCTCTGCTCCTACATCTCTCTCAAGCTCCATCTCTGGATCTCGGATCTGCTCCAGATCTCCTGTCTCAGGAGGACGGGATGTTGTGGCATCCAAATCCCCACACTCTGCATCTCAGGGCCTGGTTGCTGAGAGCCTAGACCTACATGGTCTGAACCTTTCTCATCAAGTAAGGGATGTGCTTTGTGCTTCCAGGAAACCTTCCACAAGATGCTGTTATGCTTTCAGGTGGAAAAGGTTTTCCATATGGTGTTCACAGAAGGGTCTTGACCCCCTTGCGGTACCTCTGGAATCATTACTGGAGTATCTCCTTCATTTATCTAAGGCAGGACTTAAGACTAACTCAGTAAGAGTCCATTTAAGTGCTATTTCAGCTTCTTTAAAGCCTTTAAATGGGCAGCCTATTTCCTCTCATAGCGAGATTTATGAGGGGCCTTCTTCTAACTAAGCCTCCCATTAGGCCACCACCAGTGGCATGGGACCTGAATCTGGTTCTTGACCAGCTCATGAAGCTGCCTTTTGAACCTTTAGCTACTACCTCCTTGAAATTCCTTTCCTGGAAAGTTATCTTTCTCATTGCAATCACATCAGCACATTGTATCAGTGAATTGCAAGCATTGGTTGTTGATCCTCCTTATATGAGGTTCCATCATGATAAGGTATTTATTTTATTTATTTACATTCTCTTATATACTGCACTATTCTGCATCAGTGCAGTTTACATTGAACAAGCTGAAATTACATTGAACAGGGCATTATAACTTGGAGATAACTATTTTACAGGGAACATGGGCTATGGAGGGTTAAGTGGCTTGCCCAAGACCACAAGGAGCACCTGCGGGACTAGAAACCCCAGTTCTTCCGGCCCAAGGTTGCTGTCCTCTAGTGGGATTTGAACCCCCAACCTTCCGGCCTGAAGTACCTTGCCCCAACCACTAGGCCACTCCTTAGGACTCATCCACACTTTATGCCAAAGGTGGTCTCACCTTTTCATTTAAACCAAGCAGTTTATCTGGCTGTTTTCTTTCCAAGGCCTCATGCTTCAAATGCAGAAAGGAATCTTCATACTTTGGACTGTAAAAGAGCACTTGCCTTTTACTTACAGAGAACACAGCAACATAGAAAGTCCTCTCAACTCTTTGTTGCTTTTGATCCTTCTCATTTGGGACTTCCAGTTTCCAAGAGAACATTGTCCAATTGGATTGCACAATGTATTTCCTTTTACCTATCAGAGTAAGAACCTTTCTCTGGAAGGCCATGTCACAGCTCACAATGTGAAGGCCATGGCAGCCTCAATGGCTCATCTACACTCTGTGTCTATTGATGACACCTGTCGAGCAGCTACCTGGGCCTCGGTTCATACCTTCACAGCTCATTACTGCTTGGGCAAGGACTCCCGCCGGGATGCCTTGTTTGGTCAGGCTGTTCTACAACACCTGTTCCATACTTAATCAACTCCTACCCACCATTCCCGGAAGGATGCCAGCGATCCATGGGGTTAAGTGGAGCCCTTTCACAGGGGCACACAACTTCTGGGGTCTCTCCCTGGCATCAGGAGCTAGGGAGTCCCCATATGTGAAGACTACATTCCTGCTTGTTCCTGGAGATAGCATAGTTACTCACCTGTAACAGGTGATCTCCGGGAACAGCAGGAATTTAGTCTTCACAACCCACCCACCTCCCCTAGGAGTTGTATCTCTCTTTTCTTTCCTTTCCCTCTCTCTCTTTGTCTCAGCTTTAAAACTCAACTGGAGAGAGGCAGTTGGGAAAGGCAGGAAGGCAACACGCAGGCGCTGTGGGATGCTCCCAAAGGCTTTCTAATTGGACGCTGGGGAGCGTTCCCGCGCAGGCTCCGTTGGTGCTGACGATACCCATATGTGAAGACTAAATTCCTGCTGCTCCAGGAGATCACCTGTTACAGGTGAGTAACTATGCTTTCTCCATTTAGTCTTAAGATATGGTGGCCAGAATTGCACACAATATTCAAGGTGCGGTTGCACCATGGAGTGATACAGAGACTCATAATATCCTTTGTTTTTTTCTCCTTTCTTTATGATTCCTAGCATTCTATTTGCTTTCTTGTCACCCACTGCACACTGGGAAGATGGTTTCAACGTGATATTCATGATACCTAAATCCTTTTCCTGGGAGGTGCTTCCTGGAAACTTGCATCATGAAACTAGCTTGGGTTGTTCTTCCCTAAGTGCATAACTTTGCACTTGTCCACATTAAATGCCATCTGCCATTTGGATGTCCAGTCTCCCGATTTACCATTTTGATGTTAAATTTTGGCATAAGGGACTGAAAGGTAGCCACTGGTAAGGTGCACTGTCCTGGAGAGACTGCAGTACCAACTGTCAAAAACACAGTTAGTACACACACTGAAATCAGAGAGTGTGGGCATCTGCCCTTTGGTATAGCTCTACACTCCTTCCTCCTCCCAGTTGCATAACAATGAAGGCAAGCAAGGTAGGGTTTGCCTTCAGAAGCACTAACTTTTCCACCAAATTCGTGCTAGCTGTGAACAATGAGGAGCCATAATTTTCCCTGCCAATGAGAATATACATTCACTGGGCACACTGGCTGAATAGTAAGACAGGAAATGCCATGCAATCTTGGCCAGGTTTGGCCAGACTGCTGATTTGTCTGCCCATTATGCCAAAGGATCTATGTGCAATACCATGATGCTCTCTACATGGTAGTATGCTTCTGAAATCTGTGCAGGAGTTTGACTCGTGGCAGCCTTATCTCTGCAGCTTAGCATTGTGGCTAGGGCTTCAATCTTAAAAGATTATTCCTGGCTGGGGCTCATGGGCATGAAAAGCTTATGGGGGGAGTGGTAGGTGACAAGGTAGTACTGAAGCTAGCAATACTGCTTGCTGACCTGCCAGGTATTTCTCCTGCTGTATCACCACTGTCACTGCCCCCCTCTCCCTGGGGCTACCTTTTCTCTATCTCAGTCACCAGTTTTTCCCTCCATTTAGTCAGTGAGCTGCAATGCGGAGCAAAAGTTCCATTCACCTGCAGGTCTTAGGGACCAGCTGGCATATAAGCATCCTCCTTCATAAGGTCTTCAACTTTTTTCTCACTTGACCATGAAAG
Organism: Ichthyophis bannanicus; assembly: GCA_033557465.1. Lineage (NCBI taxonomy): Eukaryota > Metazoa > Chordata > Amphibia > Gymnophiona > Ichthyophiidae > Ichthyophis > Ichthyophis bannanicus. Next base: position 1,460,203,647 of record CM066031.1, read on the forward strand.
AAGTCTTCCATCACCAAAACCTCTGCTGTGAATCCCTGCTGCGATTGCTATTGAAAACCTTCTAACAGCCTGTAAATATTTACTACCAGGATTAGAAGGTTCAGGGTAACCTTTGTGGAACTCAGTTTCTCCATGACATCCTTAAAAGGGCTTTAGGATTCTATCACTTGTGTGATATTTGCCAAGTCCTGGTATTGATATCGATATTGATATCGATCTCAAACTCCAATGCCATCTTATGCAGGACTGCCTGTTGCTCCACTAACCTCTCCAGCATGTCATAAGTTGACTTCTACTTGGTGCTAACATTCTGCTTGAGCTGGTGGCAGGTGCCCCTGTTGTGTCCTGCTTCTCATTCAGCTCAAGCCCATTCATCACACTCTGGTGAAAATACCCAACTATTTTTTGGTACTTCTTGATCAATTTCCTAAGGACAGAACTGCTGCTTGTCTTGCTGCCCAAGTCTAGGGAGTATCTGACAATCAGTTGCAGCAATTTTCAAAGTATGTGATCCCATGGGAGCCCTACACTGCCTTGGCCATAGTTGTCCCACCACTTGTTACAAAGAAATCTGGATGCATGGTGCTTTTTTGTGCCCTATGTGCCAGCCTGCAGCATTGCCTTCACTTCTGCTAAGATATGGATCCACGTATAGCTGACATCCATTACCTGACTGTGTAGCACTGCTCATCAGTATCCTCTTGCTATTGCTCCACCATTAGACCTGCAGCCTGTGCCTGTCTCAGCCTGCTGCTAACAGTGTGCTGTGAGGGAGACATAGGCATGTGTAGCATACTAATAAGCCAAGATGTCAGTAGTAAAATGCATACTTGTACCAGCCTCTGCCGTTCACAGCTCTGCCTGCAGCTGGCGATGCAACTGATTATACAGACTGTGATTCACCTGCCTCCTAAAAGTTGTCCTGCAGGGCACTTTGTAAGAAGGAGCTAAGAGATACGCATTCTCTTAAATCCCCCTTCTTATTCATATTTAAGGAATGAATATCCAGGACTACCTCTTTGCACAGGATCACCACTTGGTAAGCAGCAGCCTCTTAACCCCACCTTCTCAGCCATGTTCAGGGAATGAATATCCAGGACTACCCTTATGCATGAGGTCACCTGGCCTGCCGCCTGCCCCTTGATCATGCTAGCGAACACCATTCCATGTCTTCCATAGGGGCTTGCTTCGATGCGCATGAGGCCTGTTGCCATACCATCTGACTGGTGGAAAAGAAAAGGGACTCCCTCAGGAAAGGGATTTTGTTTTTACTGTACCTATCCCACCAATGCTATTTCAACTCTTGGATGGAGTCTCCAGCCTAGGATCAGCCCCTTACTTTTGACTGAGCTGGAAAGGGAGCTGTTTTTCCAAATAATGCAGCATGTCAATGTAAGATGACCATCAACTTCCCTCTGCTAAAGTGCTGCCTACAGTAATTGCATTTTGTGGGTCATCAAGAACTTTAAAATGCTTCCATATATGTGACGTTTTACAAGACTTTCCCTGTACTTCCATGAGGGGAGGCTACTGCTGTTGGTGCTGCTGCTGGACCTGTAGCTGGGAGCAGAGGAGAGAATGAAAGGCTAGTAGCTTTCACCACACTCTCTACTGTCCCTCTATCTCTATGGTGCTCTTTAGCCTTGGCACTATCAGGATCACTTTCTACCTCCTTACCAGTTGGCATGCTAAGAACCTCTTCAACAGCCTCTTCAGTCAGTACATTTCAACATCTGATAATCCAGATATAAATCCCACTCATGTGAATCCCTCCAATTCTGTATCTGCCAAGACCATCTCCACACACTTTTCAGCGGGAAATAGAGTGCACCCGCTGTAAGGCTGATTTTCATTCACCTGCTGCTTCTCTCGTGTTCCCCACTCTGCACCATGCCAATCTCCCTTTGCCCCTCTATGGCAATGACATCACTCCTGTTCTATGTAAAGCAGAAGCATGTTATCCAAGTTGTTTTCTCCTGTTCTATGTGAAGCCAAACAGTTTGTTATGGTCATTTTGTTTTATGTAAACCGCGCTGACAATAGTGCGGTATATAAGAAATTGTAATAAATAAATAAAATAAACATAAACATAAAAACATGATGGCAGAAAAAGACCACATGGCCTATCTAGTCTGCCCTTTCATATCAAATACTACAACAGTCCCCTTTTTCCCTTTAGAGATCATGAGTTGGTCCCATGCTTTTTTGAATTCAGATACCGTTCTCATCTCTACCACCTCCACTGGGTGACTATTCCATGCATCTACCACTTTTTCTCTAAAGAAATATTTCTGTATATTACTGCTGAGTCTATCCCCTTTCACCCTCATCCTATGTCCCCTCTTAGCAGAGCTTGCTTTCAATTGAAAGAGGCTCTCCTCCTGTGCATTTATGCCATGGAGGTATTTAAACATCTCAATCATATCACCTCTATCCCACCTTTCCTCTAAAGTATACATATTAAGAGCCTTAAGTCTGTCCTCATATGCTTTATAATGAAAACCACTAACCATTTTAGTAGCCACCCATCTGTACTGACTCCAACCTGTTTATATCCTTTAGAAGGTGCGGTCTCCAGAATTGCACACAATACTCCAAATGAGATTGCACTAAAGACTTATACAGGGGCACTATCACCTCCTTTCTTCTGTTTGCCATTTCTCTATGTGCCTTTTCTACCTGTTTAGTTACTTTAAGATCATCAGACACAATCACACCTAGGTCTCGTTCTTCTTTTGTGGAAAGAATTACTTCACTCCCTATACTATTTCGCTCCCTTGGATTGCTGCAACTCATATGCATGACATTGCATTTTTTAACTTTAAATCTCAGCTGCCAAATTCTAGACCATTCTTCAAGCTTAGCTAGATCCCTCCTCACATTATCTACACCTTCCTGGGTGTCTACTCTATTTCAGATTGTGGTATCATCTGCAAAGAAGCAAGCCTTACCCAACAGCCCTTCTGCAGTATCACCAACAAAGATGTTAAAAAGAATCAGACCAAGGACAGATCCCTGGGGCACAACACTGGTAGCCACCTCTTTATCTTTATCTTTATTTGGCAAATTTGATATGCCGCCCATTGCTAGAGTATTAAGGCGGTGTACAATGTAAACTATCTTGGCTGCGGAAAAGAAAGATAGAAAGGAACGCCATTTGGTGGATAGGAAAGTAGTCAAAGGAACAGAGAGAAAGGGACAGCAAATGGTTACCGTGGGCGGAACGTAACAGGCGAGGGGTAGGTTGAAGAAAAATAAGATTGGCTAAGTACTGAGGGGTGTTAGTGTAAAAAACTTTGTGAGTGATGGTGAGAAGTTTGTAGACATAGTGGGCTTTGACAGGAAGCCAGTGAAGGGAGAGCAGGCGAGGGGTGACATGATCGTGATAAGAGGAAAAGGTGAGAAGACGGGCAGCTGTGTTTTGAATTAACTGCAACCTACGAAGTTGGTACTGAGGAATGCCGGCGAGTAGGGAGTTACAATAGTCGAGGCGGCTGATCACCAAGGAGAGAACCAAAGTGGCAAGAGATGCAGAGGGGAGGAAAGCGCGGATGGCCCTAATCTTCCGGAGTTGAAAGAGGGAGCTACGCACCACTCCGGAGATGTGCTGGTGGAAAGACAGTGAGGAATCCAGGGTCACACCAAGATAGCGGAGGGTAGGTGCCAGGGGGATGGGTGAATTAGACATAAATGGCGCCAGAGTGGGGGAAGGAGCACCAAAAGTGAACCAAATGGCTGCTGATTTAGAAGGGTTGACAATGAGATAGTTGTCACGGAACCATTGGGCAACAGAGGCGAGGCAGTTGTTTAAAGGGGAGAGATCGGGAGCAAGTGATGACGTATGGTGGACCAAAAGGATGTCGTCGGCAAAGAAGTAAGCGGATAGACCGGTTTGTTGTATGAGTAAGGCAAGTGGTGCAAGGAAAACATTGAAGAGGAGCGGTGCAAGAATGGACCCCTGTGGTACACCGCAGTGAAGAGGAAGGGAGGTAGAAGAGGAGGAACCGGAGCGCACTGTAAAAGATCGGGAGGAAAGAAAAGAATGAAACCATTGATAAACCGTGCCCTGGACACCGAGTTCCGACAATCGTGAAAGAAGAGTGCGGTGGTCAATGACATCGAAAGCTGCGGAGAGATCCAGTGAGACAGCGATTGGGAGATTGCCCTTATCGTGAGACTGGTGTATTTCGTTGAGGAGTGCCACAAGGATGGTTTCTGTGCTGTGACCGGCTCTAAAACCTGATTGTCGGGGGTGCAGGGAGATAGTAGAATCGAGATGTGCAGTAAGTTGGTGGAAAACAAACTTTTCAAGGATTTTGGACAGGAAAGGAAGGTTGGAGACAGGGCGCCAATTTGAGGGGACAGCTGGGTCAAGAGTAGCCTTCTTAAGCAGGGGGCGAACCAATGCATGCTTCCACACAGAGGGAAAGCTCCCAGACGAGAGACTAGAATTGATAATGGTGAGGGCAAGGGGGAAGAGCGTGAGAGAGGGTTCAAGGAGCCAAGGAGAGGGCAAAGGGTCGAGGGGACAGGTGGTTTTATGAGAGAGTGAAATAGCTTTGGTTAACTCGACTGAAGTGACGGGGCGAAATTCAGACCACCTCAGAGTGAGCTCCGTTTACCTGTACTCTTTGTTGCCTCCCACTCAACCAGTTTTTAGCCCAAGCAGTAACTTTAGGATCCATCTCTAGGGTGCTCAGTTTGTTTATAAGTTGCCTGTGCGGAATGGTGTCAAATGCTTTACTAAAATCTAAATACACCAAATCTAGGTCTCTCCCTCGGTCCAACTCCCTTGTCACCCAAAGAAATCAATCAGATTTGTCTGACAAGACCTGCCTCTGGTGAATCCATGCTGCCTCAGATCCTGTAATCTGTTGGACTCCAGAAACGCCAGTATTTTCTCTTTCAGCAGCGTTTCCAATAATTTACTCACCGCCGAGTTTAAACTAACCGGCCTATAGTTTTCAATTACATCCTTACTTCCCCTTTTGTGTAAAGGGACCACATGTGCTTCTCTCCAATCTTCTGGCACCACTCACGACGCCAATGAGGCATTGAAAAGGTCAATCAGTGTAGATGCTAAAATGTCCCCAAGTAACCTCAGTATTCTAGGCTGTATCCATCGCTTTGTCTACTTTACGTTTAGCTAATTTCTCACAAACACAGTTTTCTGAAAATTGTTCAAGATGCCCCTCGCTTCTATTCCTGTTTGTGGGTGTTTTCTGAGGTCCTGCTCCTGGTTCTTCATCTGTGAACACAGAACAGAAATATTTGTTAAGCAATTCAGCTTTATCCTCATCAGCCTCTACATATTCCTCCCCTTCACCCTTGAGTCTGACAATACCACTTTTGCTCTTCCTCTTCTCAATAACATATCTGAGAAAATTCTTATCCCCCCATTTTATCGCATTGGCTATTTCCTCCTCGTTCTGAATCTTTGCTTTCCTGACTACTTTGCTAGCTTCTGTAAGTTTTTCCAAATATAGATGCCTGTCTTCCTCTCTCTGTGATCTCTTGTATTTCATGAAGGCCTCCCTCTTTTTCTTCACCTTTTCAACTACTACTTTTGAAAACCATAGCGGTGTCCTTTTCTTTTTACCTTTATTTACCATTTTAACAATAAGGTTGGTTGCCCTTAAAATATCCCCTTTCAGTTTTCCCCACTGTTTTTCTACATCCCCCAGCTGTTCCCATCCTGCTAACGACTTCCTGAGGTATTGGCCCATCTTGGCAAAGCTAGTTTTCGTAAAGTCTAAGACCCTCACTTTTGAATGGATTTTATTAGCCCTAGACTTAATACTGAACCACACCATCTGGTGATCACTAGATGCAAAATGATCTCCAACTATAACATCAGAAAAACTTTCACCATTGGTAAGCACCAAGTCCAGTAAGGCCCCTTCACGTGTGGGGTCTGTTACCAATTGCCTGAATAGGTCTTCCTGTAGAGGATCCAGGATCTCCTTACTTCTAGATGATACTGCAGCAGGAATGTGCCAATCAACATCTGACATATTGAAATCCCCTATCAGTAGCACTTCCCCTTTCCTGGCAATGCTGCATATGTCTTCAATTAACTCTCTGTCCACCTCTTCAACCTGTGAGGGAGGTCTGTATATCATACCAATGCAAACAGATTTCTCTTTCCATCTTTCTAGTTTAACCCACAGTGCCTCCTCTCTCCCTTTTCAGCCTGTATTTCCATAGCTTTAATATTATTTTTTACATATAGTGCCACTCCTCCTCCCCTTCTTCCTATCCTGTCCTTTCTGAATAAAGTATAGCCTGGTATAGTTACATCCCAGTCATGTTTGTCCCTGAACCATGTCTCTGTTACTGCCACTAAATCCAAATCAGCCTCTCCCATTAAAGCCTCAACATCTGGGATCTTATTTCCCATGCTACAAGCATTTATAGACACTGCTTTCCAGATGTTGCACCTTTTGCCTATTTCTATAAAAGTATTTAATGTTTCACTTACCTGGGGGCTTTCTTCACTCATGCCCAACAAATCTAGTTTAAAGCGCTCTTCAGTAGGTTAGACAGTCTGCTATTGAAGACATGTCTACCCTTCTTGGACAGATGGGCACCATCTCTGCTCTGCAACCCTTTGAACAGCATCCCATGGTCCATAAAACCAAAACGCTCTTGATGACACCATCCATGCAGCCATGCATTCATTTCCAGGATGCAAGCTTCTCTGCCTTTACCCTCAACGGGGAGAATTGAAGAGAACACCAACTGCGCCCCTATCTGCTTCACCCTCTGTCCTAGAGCCATGAAGTCACTTTTGATACGCTCAGAGGAATACCTGGAAGTATCATTTGTGCCGACATGGATGAGCAACATCAGGTAATAGTCAGTGGGTTTGATGAGTCTCGGCAAACTCTCCATAAATCTCAGAGTTTGGCACCTGGAAGACTGCATACCTCTCTGGACATCAAGTCTGGTCAGCAGATGGCCGTCTCATTACCCCTCAGAAGAGAGTCATCAATCACCACTACCCTTCACTTTCTTGTGGTCACTGATTCTGCAACTTTGGGGTGCTTGAGCTCTGGTTCTTCCCTTTCCAGGAATGCTTTCACCTCCTCCATTTCCAGGGCTGCATAATAATTCTTCAATTCAAGGGCTGGGTGAGTTGGATTGATAATTCTGCAGGCCCTGCTGTGGAGAACTTGGATGTTACAAGAAGCATATCATCAATGTATTTCTCACTGTCTTGAATGCTCCTCAGCCTCACCACCTCTTCTCTAAGCTCCTCCACTTGTTTCCTGAGATCTTTAGTATGCAGGCATACTTCACATGGAACCGGTCCTTCAACTGGCATTGGGATCTCTGTCTGTATAAAGGCAGAAGCTGTAATTGGGGCAACAGCTTTGGTGATACAATTTTTTCCAGCAGGGAAGTGGAGTGCAAAGTGGTTATCTGAATGAAAGCTGGAAACTCTAGCTGGCAGGGCTATATTGGAACAGACACAAATTATCAGCAGAGTGATGGGTTGGAGAGGTGGTTTCTTATGATTCTAACTGCATTTCAAATAAACTGTTTTGCTAAATAATTAAGTTCACAATAGAACTCTAGCAATATTACTCTCATGCAATATGCATTATCTTAATCAAATATTTCATGCTTTGTCTCTATAAATAGTAATGAGACAGTTTTATTGTTATAGGAACAAAATGAAAATCCACTACCAGAAACATGATAAACTCCTTAGAGTAGACAGCCAATGTCTTAGCCAATAAACCACTGGAGTTACTACGTACTGTGATCAGAAAACATTATCAAGACAAAAACAGAGAGACCTACTAAAGTACTAGCCCATTTCCCAGCTGTCCTTTCAGAGAAAAAGCAGTTAACCTCTTTTAAGTGTGTTCTAAATGTGCTGATTCCAAGTCCCTGTGTGTAGCTTATTGGGGGAGGTGCCCTGTAAAGCAAAACAGCTCACATGGGGTGCGTGGGATTTAGGGGATGGTAGGGAGGGAACTAACACCTGATGAGTTGCCAGTAGCTTCAAAGAACTGAGAAAGATACTAAAGCAGTGTTTTAAATTTACACCACTAAAGACAATATTTCCTCTCTTGAACTAAAGCACCAAAAATATTTTAACTTTGTTTTAAAAATGTACCAAAATCCTTTAAGAGCTCTCAGGCAGAGAGCTAGTGATTTAAAAGCCACACATTCTTACCTTGGCTTGAAATGCAGAGCCCCTATTAGGAATGCCTCAACAGTGCAAGGCTCTGAAGACTTTTATGCAGCTTTCAGCTGCTCTCAGTTCTTTCACAGGCTAATCAGGCCCACTAACTCCTGAAGAGGTGTCATTAGCTTCAAAGAGCTGAGAAAGATACTAAAAGCAGTTTTTCTAAACCTACACCATTAAAGACAATATTTCTCCTTTTGAACTAAAGCACCAAAAAGAATATAATTTTGTTTTAAAAATGTACCAAAATCCTTTAAGAGCTCTCAGACTTCTTATCATTTGTATAGTGCTACAAGTCATACACAGTGTTGTATATACACAGGGAGAGAATCCCTGCTGAATAGAGCTTGCAATCTATGCAAGACAGAACCACAACAGAAAGGGGATTAGAGGTGATCTTGACACACATAGTTGATAAACAGGAGATTAAAGGGCCAGGATCCAAAAATAGCCTCAAAAAGGTGGGTTTTTATCTTGATTTGAATAAGACTAGAGATAGAGCCTGATGTACTGACTCAGGTAGTCTGTTCCAGGCATATTGTGCAGCAAAGTGGAAAGAATTTGGTCTATCCACCATAGCTACATGACTTCATGCCAATGCATTGAAATTGAACCCAACTAAAATCACAACTACCTGCTACCAGGTCAAAGACAGTTTCCGGGGTTGCCCCCACTATTGGCTTAAACATTGTCTCCATAGTTTCCACATTTAAATATCTAGGGGTCTTTTTAGACTCTGCTCTTTCTTTTTGTCCCCATATCACTTACCTCTCACAGTCTTCTATTTTGTCTTTACGCTGAGTTAGAGCCATTCGCCAATTTCTCACTCAAGCCACTTTAACTACTAGCCTACATAGTACAGTTATTTTGCGACTTCATTACTGTAATTCAGTCTTGGCTGGCCTTCCTCACTCACAACTTAAATGTCTTCAAACTTTCCAAAATACCGCTCTCTGTGCCCTTACGTTTTGACCATATTACCCCTCTTTTCATTGAGCAGCACTGGTTCCCATACCCACAGCCCATTCAATTTAAGTTGCTCATTTTGATTTATAAGGCACTTCACAATATGGCCTCTTGGTATCTTTCTGCTTTAACCATCCCCTATACCTCTGGTTGCACCCTCAGATCCTTTTCTGATAACCATTTAGTTCTTCCAGTTGCCCACCGGTTCACTAACATTACCCACTGTTCTGCTTTCTGTTACTCACCCCTGTCTTATGGAATAGCCTTCCAATGTACTTATAACTGGCCTCTTCCTGCATTCCTTAATAACCCACCAGAAAACATATTTGTTTAAACAAGTGCTCAGTTTGGAGGAAGTGGGAATCACTTGATATGACTATCAGTTACCTCCCTAGTTACTGATGTAAGGTGTCATAGATGACTATTCCAGTGTGTTTTATCTTTATTTGTAATTTATGACGTTTATCTTCTACCTCTCTTATTTGTAAATAATATTCTCTTATTTTCTTGTAATTATATTTGTGTTGCTGTAAACCGCTCTGTATGCTAACGCCAAGGGCGGTATATCAAATTTTAATAAACGATAAAGAATGCAGTCTGCAACTGGCAGTGGAAGAGGGCACAGATACATAGTATCATAGTATATGACAGCAGATAAAGACCAGTATGGACTATCTAGTCCATCTAGATAGAAGGGATTTGCCTGATGAACAGTGTTCCCAAAGAGGGGTGTAGGGAGAGATGAGAAAGGAGAGGTAATGAGGAACAGCAAAATGAATGCACTTGTAAATCAGTAGGAGAAGTCTGAACTGAATGTGGAAATGGATAGGAAGCCAAAGAAATGACTTGATGAGAGTAGTTGCATGAGAATAGCGACTGTGGTGGAGGATTAGCTTTGCAGCTGAGTTCTGAATGGATTGAAGAAGAGAGATGATTCAGAGGGAGACCAGCGAGGAGCAGGTTGCAGTAGTCTAAACAGGAGGTAACCTGAGAGTGGAATAGGGTCTGGGTAGTGTATTCAGAAAGAAAGGGACAAATTTTGTTGATATAGAGAAGAAATGACAGGTTTTAGCTATCTATTGGATGTGTGGGGGGAGGGGGGGGGAGAGAAAAGAGCCGAAGATGACCCCAAGGTTGCGGGCTGAGAAAAAGGGAGGGTGGTATTGTTATCCACCAAAATAGAGAAAGGAGGAAGGGGGATGTGGGTTTATGGGGAAAGATAATGAGCTCCATCTTAGCCATTTTTAGTTTTAGATGGTGGTGAGACATCCAGGCAGCAATATCGGACAAGCAGGCTGAGGTATGGGCCTGGATTCCTGAAGAGATTTCAGGTGCAGAGAGGTAAATCTGAAAGTCAGCAGCTTAAATATGGTACTGAAAACCATGAGAGGAGATTAGATCACCAAGGAAATGAGTATTAAGCAAGAAGAGAAGAAGTCCCAAACCCAATACAAACCTGAAGTAAATCTACTGAAAGGGGAATAGCAGTAGATAAAGTTTATTTATTTAACAGATTGTATATACTGCTTTATCATTTACACTGAAACTTGGATTGCTTTAAACAGGGACATTGATAACTTGGATTTTTCTGAGGCAACGGAGGGTTAAGTGACTTGCCCAAGTCCACAAGGAGTGTTAGGGGGAATTGAATGCTGGTCTCTGGGTTCCTAAGCCAGTGTTCTTAACCATTAGGCTACTCCTCCACTCCAAGTTCTGCCAGAGCATACATTAAAGTACAGGCCCTTGGGTCTGGCTAAGAAGAGGTCACTGAAGTCTTTAGCAAGAGCCATTTCAGTAGAATGTAGAGGATGGAGGTCAGATTGCAGTGGATCTAGAAAGGCATGGGAAGAGAAAAAATCAAGATGACCATGATGAACCAAAGGGAGAAGGAAAATGGGCCAAAATTGGAAGGGCAGGTAGTTCCGGTGAAGGGTTTTTTGAAGAGGGGTTTAACTACAGCGTGTCTGAAGGCTGCAGGAACAGTTGAGGTGGAAAGCGGCAGGTTGAGGATTTTATTTATTTATTTACATTCTCTTATATACCATGCTATTCTGCATCAGTGCAGTTTACATTGAACAAACTGAAATTACATTGAACAGGGCATTATAATTTGGAGATAACTATTTTACAGGGAACATGGGCTATGGAGGGTTAAGTGGCTTGCCCAAGACCACAAGGAGCACCTGTGGGACTAGAAACCCCAGTCCTTCCGGCCCAAGGTTGCTGCCCTCTAGTGGGATTTGAACCCCCGACCTTCTGGCCTGAAGTACCTTGCCCCAACCACTAGGCCACTCCTCCACTCCAAAACCAGGATATCACAAAGGGTGGGGACAACAGCAGGAAAGATAGATCTTAATAGGTGGGAATGGGATCAGAAGAACAGGTAGTGTGTTTAGAGGAGGAGAGAAGATCTGATGGAGGTTGAAGGAAGGATTTGAAGAGGAGGGGGGATTGAGGTGAACCTTATCATAGAAGTAGTCAGCCATAGATTGGGCAGAGAGGGAAGGTGGGGTAGGGGGTGGAGGTACTTTAAAGAGAGAATTGAGTGTTATGAAGAGACGGTGATGGTCAGAGGCAAGAAAGTTTGTAAGACTGACATAGTAGTGAGTGTTATGGCTGACTGGAAAGAGATGAGCATGAATTTGAAATATAGGAAGTCAGAAAAAGATACAGAATTTAAGCCACAGGTATTCAGCAGAGTGAACACAGGAATTTAGGCATTAGATTTAGAAGTTGGCCAAGGCCGAGGTACAGCACGCTTCACAGGGTGAGAAATGGCAAGAGAATCCAGAGGAGAAGAAAGTATAGTGTTATAGGAAGAGAGTACTTCATCAATGGACCCAGATGACACAGTAGATGAGAGGGGAGAAGAGAGAGCAGTGGAGAATAGAGAGGTCAATAGCCTTAAGGTTCTTAAATGTGGTGTTGGAGACAGGACGAGTGTGGTTGGGGTGCTTAAGAGTGAAAGTTAACAGATGATAGAAAGGGGAAGAACTGAGGTGGAGAAGTTAGAGGGTGAGCAGATGGAGAAACAGACAAGGTCAAGGCAGTGGCTATGCTGGTCAATAGGGGCTGTAGAGCACAGCTGAAGGTTGAATGAGGAGGTTAAGGCAAGGCAATTTGGAGCATAAAATACCAGATACAGACACCTGCTCTCCCATAGTTGTAAGGGGAATTGAAGATGTTTCTATTTTCCTTGTGAAGACATCTCTCTTTAGCTTGACTGGCAGACTAGAGGAGCCGATAATCATACTCTGGGAACACCCTGTCTCTTTCTGTGCACTTATGCCAGTACCGCTCTCACTTTCTTTCCTTTCTTTATTTCTATGATCATTTAATTTTCCAGATGTGCCCTTCCCAAACATTGTGAAATGCTTTTGTTCTATATTGTGGTGCCTGCCCACAAACATAAGAACATAAGAAATCACATACTGGGTCAGACCAAGGTCCATCAAGCCCAGTATCCTATTTGCAGCAGTGGCCAAGTACCACCTGGCAGTTTCCCAAAAAAAGGCACAAAGGTTTCTCCCTCTGTTTGGAACCCTCCTTCTCAAAATTCAAATCACTCCTCAAGATGCATCTGTTTTCTATTGCTTTTGACCTCTCACTCAACTCTTCATAACCCCCATCTTTCTCTGCTTCTGTCATTGATGTTCTGTCTTACTTTCCTGTCCACCACTGGAGTTCCTTTTTTTTCTATTTTTGTTTTTATTGGATTTTAATTGTAAACCACTCTGTCCCCTGTAAGGGCAGTATATCAAGTTTTAATAAATGAAATGAAGACTTTAATGGCTGTGGCAACTGACTATCCACTTGGTCACAGCACATCAGGACTAACCTGCCACACACCCTATAACTAAGAACAGTTCCACATACCCTATTCATCCATTCTGTACATATACAGGCACATTTTACAAAGGACATCCAAATGCAATCTGGGACATCATAGCTAGAATGTCTGCGAAAAAAAAAGCAGGCATGTGAAAATTCAGGCACAGTTTCAGAAACGTGGATGTGCCCAATGTGGATGTTTATGGAAACGTCTACATAGACATCCCCAGAATAGCATTTCACAACAGGGATGTCTAATAGCCTAATGGTTATTCTCCAGGACCAAGCAGGAAGTCAGTTCTCACATATGGGTGACGTCGGCGCCAACGGAGCCCTCGTGCGGATATGTGAGGACTGATTCCTGCTGCTCCTGGAGAACAGCTGTTACAGGTGAGTAACTATGCTAAATAATTGGCTAGGAGCAGTGTGGTCAGGGTTCAGTTCTCAGTGTGGGCCTTTGTGATTTTAGGTTAATCACTTAATTCGCCATCTTCTCTACACCCTTTGGATGTTTTAAGGCCACAACAAGCACTTTCCTGATGTCTCCTCGTTCCTGGAGCAGGTCTAAATTTACTTATTTATTTATTTGTACATTTGACTGCAGACAGCCCAGATGCTTCTGAAATTGAACAGGGACATCTAAGTTCATTTCATCTCCCCAGATACAGTTGTGGTCAACATTATTGGCACCTTTGCATTGTAGGTATGTTGTGTACAATATCTTGAGAAATAACAGGACATATTCCAACTGTATGTTATCATAATATTTTAATAGTATGTTCAAAGGTATACGACAACAAAAAAAAAAAAGATGTCTGTGCAATTTAGAAGTAGTAGTTTCTGAGAAAAAAAGAAATAAATATGACCTGGACAGCATTAATGGCACCCTTCACTAATACTGTATTTGGGTGCACAACCCTTGGCAGGGATGACATCCTCCAAATGTTTCTTGTAGCCATCTCTAAGTTTCATATATCTGTCTGCTGGTAGTTTCTCCCACTCTTCAATTGCAATTTGTTCCAGCTCATGAATGTTTCCAGGATTCCTTTTACCAATGGCAGATTTCAGCTCTTTCCAAAGATTCTCGATAGGATTGTCAGTTTAAAACAGTTCATTTGTTCCTTTTTAACCATTCTTTTGTACTTTTGGATATATGTTTTTGGTCATTGTCCTGTTGGAGGGCCCTTTGACCCAGACCTAGCTTTCTGACACCAGGTAGCACATTTCGCTCCAAAATACCTTGGTGGTCCTCAGACTTCATGATTCCTTTATATGTTCCAGGCTTCCAATTCCTAAGGCAGCAAAACAGCCCCAAAGCAACACAGTTAAATATGTTGGGGGCAAAACTAGAGCTATCTCAGACCTTACAACATTCCATCAGGAATTAAAAACCATTCTGTTCAAAGAATACTTTCAAAATAAAATGTAAACAGGCAAGCACAAAATGCCCACATAAAAGGATATGTAACATCTGACCACTTCCATCACTCTGATCTTAACCAGTCTAAATATAACTCTCCACAGACATGCCTACTAGCAAAACTCGCTCACACAGGCTTGGAAACACTATATTTTGATTTGTTGATGTTTTTAATCTTCATTTATTATATCATTATACTTGCTTATAAATTTGCTGTTAATATGTAAGTCATTGTTGAATTTAATCCTCACTTTGACCCTTTTATCTCATTATCACACCATGTAATATTTAAAGTTAAATATAAACTGCTTTTAAGCATAGGAAAAGCGGTCTGATGTGTATGACTGTACTTGATTCATCACTGGCATTTAGTTTAATCTTTTTCAGTACAAGATTTTTCTTTTTCCAGAAAAATCTATGTAGCCTGTCTATTTTATTTTTGTGCCTATGTCTTTACTTCAGAGAAGTGTGCCCTGAGAAGACCCACAGGAGTACGGCTTGAAGACATTCTTTCACTCAACCCAGCATGACCCCTAGGGTCTGGGAGCAGTAGTGGCTATCCTGCCCCACATCTCAAGCCTAAGAGGTGAACATATAGTACCCCGGCCTTACATAAAATGACTCCCAATGTGAGGCCTGTTGGAGTCTTCATGGACTTCCTAGGAGAGACCATGTCATGCCTTTGATACGGTGAGTTCTGAGAAAAATGTGGGAATTTGGAAAAGTATGGGAGATGTAAGATGGAAGCCAAACATTTGCCAGGAAAGGATAGCCCATGAAGTCTTGGTGCTGAAGAGCAGTGGCTCCTCCTGTTGGAGAGAAGGCAAATCCAAGTGATTAGCTAGTATCCAGTAAGGATTGTGTTGATGTCAGTCGTCAAGGTAGTTGGAACCTGCTTGCTGCTGTTGAGTCAGAACATGCTGGTGTTCAGAGTGAGAGTGTAGAAACAAACATTTGGATGTTATGAGTGACTTTCATTTTTGGGTGCGCTGAATATCTCCAGGTCCCATCTCCCAGGCTATGCAGAATGCTACTCTGCCATAGCTTGGAGAGTTGGAGAAAATGTTGCACACGAGGCTGTCACCAGCAGGTTTACAAACCATTACAGAGTAATTCAGTAACTTGATGTAGTCATCCTAGCAAGAAGAATACCTGTGAGGGAACATGAGTTCTGCCCAATTTATCTTGGAAGTAGGAATGGATACAGGGAAGATGGCCATCTTATCTACTCTGGAATAGCCTTATTGCATAGTTTTAAGTGACTTGGGTGATTTTAGAAGGAGTGGAGACCATAGAGAGGGACAAATGCCCTTGCTGTCACCTCCAACAGGAACTAGTATTGGTGCACTTAGTGTTTCGCTTGCTGGAAACTTTTGTATGACCCTACATTTGAGAGGATTCTTTTGCCCTTGTCCCATGATGAACCATCCTCAGATTCATCCGGAAATTTGGAACTGTCAGCCAACCTTCAGTAAGTGCGGGAGCCAGGAGAACCACTGAGGGATCAAACCTTTTCTGGTCCTGAATGATTCAGGCAGGAACCCAGTGAGTGCAGCCTATTTTCCAGATGAAGGGGCAGGCCAAAAAGTGGGGTATGTGGCATGAAGTATTTTAGGTGATGGGGAAAGAATATATGAAGGATTCCCCTTTGTTCTTTGTTAATTCCCAGTCAGACACTGCTCCTATTGAGATAGTTCCATTGTCTCCACTGCCTCCAAGGATCTTGTGATAGGCCCTGAGACAGACATGTGGGAGCTGCTGGATTAGTTCTTGCCTGCATTTAGAAATGACCCAAAATAAGTCATTGGTAGTTGGAGGATCTGGAATAAGCGGTGTCCATGGAACCAAGGGAGCCTAGCTGTGTGTTGCTACTTCTCGCTAGAAGATGGCCCTTTTATAGAGCAGACAACATTCAAGGATATGGATCAGTGTTCACAGATTTTCTAGTAGTACTTACAATGGGTTCCAAATAGATCAGAGGGAACCTCTGAGTGTAGAGACCCAGAAGGAGACCTCATCATACGGGACTAACTGCTTAACCGAACTTTGATGCGAGGGCAGAAATTCATTGAATCTTGCTACTGGCAGTAAACATTTTAACTTATCTAACTAAAATACAATGGTTTAGTCAAACACTTGGGCTGTTTTGAGAATTGGCCTTTGTGTGTTTGCAGTTCATAATTTAGAAATTTATACAAATGTATGACTGCATTCTACATATCAAATACAGAATGAAAAAATTCAAAGGGCATTCTCACAGCCTAACAGCAGAACTCAGTTTCAATAAAAGTGAGTGAAATGAAAGGGAATATGCTCTTTTGCCTAGCAAGCCTTTTTTATGTTCTTGTAAGTGGGAGGGGGCCTGGAACTTCTGCCTCTCCACCTAGAATATGCAGTCCACCCATAATATTTTGCCTTACCATCTTTTCTTGTAATTTATTTTAACTTTCCTAGTATTACACTGAGAGAGAGGACAGAAATTATGTGTTACAAATTAAGCTAAAACAAAAACAGAAGTCCTCTAAAAACAGGTTACTAAGAGCCAGAAATCTGGCTTCAGCAGGTTATCGATGACTTGCTGATGTCTGATTTGTGTATGGCCACAATAAACCAAAACAAAGTTATTTTTAGTTTGCACGGGTGTGCCATGCCTCCTGTTTTTTTCCCTTTCCTCTTGCAATTTTGAGAAGGATGATATTTCTGTCTCTACCCTAGAGTTATTAGCTGCTAGAGCCCCTGAAGAGTTGGAAGATGTTCTCTCTCCTGTTCCAGAAGACATCTGCTGATAACAATGAAGATCAACTGCTGCTGGATGAAGATGGGCCAGATTTAATTAATTCTCTGAATCCAGGAAAGTGCTGCAGAAGGAGGCAAGAGGCCAGTGGCTCATCGAGAAAGGAGAAAAGGTGTCTGGCATTCCACGAGAGTTTGGATTATATGCCTTCTCACAGTGAAGCCTTCAAAAAGTGGTTGCAGGAAAAGCCGTGCAGGTAGTGCATATTTTATTTATTTTTTTATTTATGATTATGTATTTTTTTCCCTTCCTAGACTGCATGCCCGAAACTAAAAAAGAATCCTTATTAGCCATGACTGGAGAGGAAGAAATGAGATTAAGTTGGATTTGATGCTGAACATTTGAGGCTGCTTAAACTAGCCGGATCCTGATAGTCAGCAGTCGTGGACCCAGATGTTCAATGTCAGGCCCTGGCATTGAATATCTCGGTTGCCTGGATTGTGATGAAGCTAACTGGGTAGTGATGATATTCAGCCACTACTCGGGTAACTTCAGTGGTAAATGTTATGCCAGCTTTTACTGCCCCTGAGTTTCACCACATTGTGGTAACCAGGTAATGGCTCTATATCGCCACTGCTCTGCCCTGCAATGCCCTGATCGTAGCCGTCAGAACCTGTGGATATTCAGTGGCACTAAATGTTAGTACCGCTGAATATCCCACCCAAGGGGATTAACATGGTTAGTAAGTCTGCTAACCACATTAATCCCTTTGAATATCGGACCCTTCCTGTTTGCGCGATTCAGTTACGCAGGTTTTGACAGCCTAAGTCAAAGCAACAGGGTAAAATATCCATCTCTTCATTTGTGGGAATCTGCCATTTAATACACAAGAGACTAACTTATTTTCTCCAGACATAAATATTGTAAAACAGTGAAGCGAGATGACTAAAAGGAGGTCAGTCAAAATGTTAGAATACAGGAATAGCCCAAATCAGCTCTTGCCCTGACGTTCTAATTCAGATGTTTTATGAAATTCATAAGTGACCATGCATTGCGTGTTTGCCACTTGTAGAGGTCAAACTGACCTATGCAGTCTTTTATGTTGAATAGGCACTGAATGCTGCATGTAGAAGTATTTAAAATGGTCCCTAGTGAGGTAATTTTGTAAACCTTTTTCGTGCATAAAATTAGGCCGCACCCAAAATTGTGTGGTGCAAATAGGTGTATATTTGAAGTGTGGGTGTACAAAGGGAAGAAATCCGGGCAGAGCATGGGCAGAGTCATGATTTACGTATGCATGTTATAAAATGTGCATATGCACATCCATTATATGCTAACATTTATGCCTGCTCGTGAGCATTCATAAGCTAGATACCACTTCTGCAGGATCGCACAGGCATCTATATGCCTTTATAAAAAAGGCTAAAAATAGTCACCTTCCCCACCTCCAAACCTGGCACCCTGCTATAAAAGAACCCTCCACCTATGTAACTTGATTGAGCTCTCTGCTTTTCTGTGGAAAGGTTGCATACTCCTAAAACTGTTGCCATAATTGTTTTTCATCATTCCATCAAGTTCTTTTGTATTTGGAACTCGGGGAAAGGGCAGATTTACCATCATAGCTCTGTTCCTTGTCTCCCTGCTAGTGGGGTTTTCTGCTGATCACACTCTATTGCAGGCAAATGTAATAATTAAGCAAGAAGAAAAGCAGAGCTGGATGAATTCAACCTTGACAGGTTAAAGGCTAATTTTAAACTGTCCCTTTCCCTTTTTTTCTATTTATATTAGTCATGACTTAAAAAGAAAAACTTAAACAAACCAGAAAGCCAGCTATCCATTTTTTGTGCCGTCACCCTAATTTGGTACTTGAAAAATTTATAGTAGGAAGTCATTTGCTTATTCAGGCACATAAGGCACACATTGAATTGCAATGATTGAAAAATGTCACACACGTTTTCTATTGAGGCTTATATTTTAAGCAAGCTATATGTTCTATAGCCATCAGTGAAAGTATGAGTGAGTAGCCATGTATTAAAAAAAATATGTTTAATATCAGCTATTCAAATCACTAAATGGTCCTATATTATCTACATAACAAGTAGGGAAAGTATGCAGTATCCAATCCTTCACACATATATACTGAGTAAGTGCTACCATTAGGCAAACTAGGTGGTCACCTAGAGTGCTGCCCCTCTGGGGGAGAGGGGGGGGGGACATTTCTGCCACTGCTGCTCCTCTATGGGACCTGCAGCAGCAGCACTAGCCCCCAAACCATGATGCAGCGCTTACCTGTGCATTTAACCACTGCATTGCAGTGTCTTTGCTCTTCTGTCTCCCACTTCCACCCCCTATGTTCCAGACATCTGGTTTAAGTCTGCACCAGAGGGGGACAGAAGCAAGAGATGGCCAAAGAAACCGCAATGCAGTACTGGCATGCGCAGATAAGTGCCATGTCCAGGGCTGGTGCTACCATTAGGCAAACTATGTGGGCACCTGGAGTGCTGACCCTCCAGAGGTGCCAATTGCTGCCATCACCCCTCTCTAGGACCTGCGGTGGTGGCAATGGCCGCAAACAGTACCGCTGTGCTTACCTTACAACTTTGCAAACAGGAAATCAGCATCTGGTGATCTGAGGGGGCGGAAGCAAACAGTTCCATGCTGCTAAAGTTGTAAGGTAACTGCCCCAGGGCTGTTTGTGGCCATTGCTGCAGCTGCAAGTCCTGGAGGGAGGCAGGGGCAGCAGCAGCAGCAATGGGTGCTGGCCGGGGCGAGGGGCAGGCAAGGGATGAGGTTTGCCTAGGGTGCCTCATCTTCTTTTCTAGGGTGCCTCCAGTCCTTGCACTGGCCCTGTATATATATGTATGTACAGTGCATTCTTCCTAGCAATAAAGGTACCGGTACCCATATGCAGGGCTCTTTCATTAATACTGTACATGAGGACCTTGGGTCAGTTTTAGCGGACAATGAAAAAAGTGCCAGTACTCGGTACCACTTCAAAAAAAGCTCTCTATGTATGTGTGTGTGCCTTGTGCTTGTGTTTCGTGTGTGTGTATGTGTATGTATTCCTGTTTTGTATGTATATCTATTTTGTTTGTATGTATGTGTGTTTATCTTCATGATCTGATATGTCTGTGTTTGTTTCTATGTATATGTGCAGTGCTGCGTATGCCTTGTAGTGCTATACAAATGCTCAGTAGTAGTAGTAGTAGTGTTAGTACATGTATGCGAGTCTTCCTGTGTGCAGACATGCTAGTAAGTTTGTCTGTGTGTCAGAGATGGCAAGGGTGAACCATCTCAAAGAGAGATTTATCGCTCCGGAATGTGAGATTGAAGTCCAAAGAGTGAGATTTTTTCAGATGATACATCCAGGGTATAAATCTAGAAAGATTCTAATGTAGTACTTTGCAAATGAAAAAAGAAGCATAAAATGATATTTGCTTTTCCTGGAGCCTCTGAAAGGATATAGACATAGTGGAGGTAATATGGATAAATTATCTTGACAAACTTGCTCTCCACACAGTGGCTAAATCTATGCACATAGGTTTCACAGTACTATACTTGTAGGTGCAGGGAAAAGAGATGGTTATAAGAGAAGACAGTACACAGGAAGGTGAGCTCAGATTTATTCCTACTGGCTGGGCACTTAATTTTACTTCTCTTAGATTTGTCTCTTCTAAAAGCAATGATTAGGACTGGTGAACTGGCACAGAGGTTCCAAAGTTTGAGATAAGGGGCTCAAAGAGTGGGAGCGTGAGAGAGAGCCTTCAAATGAATGTGACGCACTCCTAATGAGTGAGACTTGGCATCTCTGGTGTATTTGTATCTATGTTGGCTTTCTGTATATCTGTCAACAATAGAGAAGATGAGAGGGGAGAATATAGCAATGAGCCACCAGATGGCCTCAGTATCAGTTAATATCTGTAGCATTTCCCTTTCTTTCTTTGAGCCTGTGCACTACTTTCTATTGTAAATGTCCTACAGATCAAATCACTGAGGTGGCTTTGAGTGCTAGCCACTGTGAGCGTAGAATGGACTTTTCTGCATATGCAGCTGCTGGTCTTTGTCTGGCATTGGGGGGCTGTTATCCAACACAGCAAGCGTACCTGGTACTGAACTCCCGATAGGTGTGCCCATTGACTCAGGATTCTCATCACTGCCCTTCCCCTCAGTACTTGTACTCTCTGTGCTTTGGGACGTACCGAAGCAGGAAGGATTGCATATGTAACACCCCCACCTCTTTCTGTGCAATCCTTGTAGCTTCTACTAGTGACTTAGCAGACAAGGGAGAACACTAATCCAACGAGCCTTGTAACAATCTTAGTTTGGTGGGCATGGATTTTTATCATTGGGGTTCTTTTTGGTGGCATATAACAAGAGGCCCTTTGCACGTGACACACTCACACCTCTTCTCAAACAAATGAGTCCCAGCCAGAAAGCGTGTTCTGAACCAAGGGTTTACTTAAATTTTAGGGTCACTGAATAATAAAAATAACAATTTGGCAGAAGCAACAAACAAAACCTATATTACAATCAGTTATCTCTTCCTTCTTAGTCAAAGTTCAGTATAATTTATTAAAACTTGATATCCGCATTTTTGAACCAGCAAAGCACTTTACAATAAAACATATAAGAGAAAATTAAGAAAGGAATTCCATTAATAAGAAAGTAAGACCATTCTCAACAGGAGAAACTAGACAGAAACAGAGCAAGTAAGAAAGAGCAGTAAGTCAGGTATAGACAGAATAAGCAATATCAGGCCACTGCATTATCCAGAGAAAGGTGAGAAGCTTTCTGAAACAGATGGGTTTTGAAGGAAGCTTTAAATCGAGTGTAAGAGGGGTTCCAAATGGATGGAGTTCAGAGAGGAGGTCTTTCTAGAGCCTGGGCATAAGAAAATAAAAAGCAGAATGTCTAGTGGATTCATATCTGGCTTCTGAGGCAGAGGGCAGGAAGAGGTGATTGTCATGAAGTGAGCAGTGAACCCTATGAAGAGTGTGAAGAATAACATACGAAGAAAGATAAGAGGGGAGACCAGTGTGTAATGCTTTATGTATCAATATCGGAAATTTATATTGTATCTTGTAATGAATAGGCAGCCAATGGTGACTTATTAGCAGGGGTGTTATGTGATCATAGTTTGGGTATGAGAAAGTGTTCTAATGACAACTCTAGATAGCTTGTAATCTTTTGATCTCATACTCAGGGAAACCAGTATATACAGTAAAATAAATCAAGGCGAGTTATGACTAAACTGAGGAGGAGTGTGGCAAGCGCAGAAGTGGGGAAAGAATGAATGGTGCCATTGTTAGTGTGATATTTATTTATCTGTATGCTTGTTCAGTTTTCTCCATTCCTACCCATCTCCTACATATCTTAATAACTTTTATCCCTCCCTCCCACCCCTCTACCCACCCACCCCATGGTGTTTGGTCTCTTATAGACATTTTGTGCTCATTACCACAATTGCTCACAGGTGCACCTAATCTCCTGTGATCTCTCTCCCACCTATCCTTATTTGTTTTGACCTCTCTTCTTCTCTCCATCTCTCTCTTCTATGGCTCCTCATCACTTTCTATTCCTATTACTCATATGCCCTAATTGTCTCCCCTCCTACCAACACCTTCATTCCTCCACTCCTTATGTCCCCATTACCGTCTTCACTTTTCCCACCATTCTGTCCTCTACCCTGTCATCAGCACTTGAGCTTCACCACTTTCTCCCTCTCATTCAGCCATCTTCTCTCTCTAAAACAACCTCACCCCTGTTACCGCTGTGCTGTCTCCCTTCTGCCCTACACTTTTCTATTCCTTCTTCTTTTATCCAGAGATATCAACCCCAACCCTGGCCATCCTAGACTTTTGTCACACTCCCAGAACACATCTTCACATAACACCTCAAATCTTATTCTTATTCCTCTCTTTTCTTCTTCCTCTCTCCCTTTTTCATGTGCCTTGTAGAACATACAATCCAACTCAAATAAACTTGCCTTTACTCATGATCTCTTTATCTCTAATGCTCTCCATCTTCTTGCTCTAATTGAGACCTGGCTCCTCCCAGAAGACTCTGTCATTTGCTGCTCTCTGTCATGGTGGCTATCATTTCTCCCACATGCCTCATCCCACTGGTTGTGGTGATGATATTGGGCTTCTATTCTCTCCTTCCTGCCATTTTCAACCCCTCCTGCTGCCTCCATCTCACTCCTTTCCCTATTTTGAAGTCCACTCTATCTGCTTTTTTACTCAACTATCTCTCCAGTTTGCTGTTTATCAACCTCCTGACAAGTCCACCTCTACTTTCTCATTGGCTTTGCTTGTGGCTTTCCTTCTTTTGGATTCCTCTTCCACCTCTTATTCTTGGGGATTTTAACATTCATGTTAACTCCTCTGATCCTTATGCTTTAAAGCTCCTTTCCCTTTCCTCCTCATTTGACCTCCAGCTTTGTTCTACTGCCCCCACTCACCAGCACAGCCACTGCTCAACCTTGTATTCTTCAACATAAGAACATAAGATATGCCTTACTGGATCAGACCAAGGTCCATCAAGCCCAGTATCCTGTTTCCAGCAGTGGCCAATCTAGGTCATAAGTACCTAGCAGTTTCCCCAAAAGACACAGGTTCCTCAATGCTTGTATTTGGTCAAGCAGTGATATCCAGGGTCCCTTTTAATAATGGTTTATGGACCTTTCCTCCAGGAACTTGTCCAAACCTTTTTTAAACCCAGCTACACTAACAGCTCTTACTTCATCCTCTGGTAACAAATTCCAGAGTTTGATTACATGTTGAGTGAAAAAATATTTTCTCTTATTAGTCTTAAGTAGGTTACCCTATAGCTTCATTGCATGTCCCCTAGTCTTTTTATATTCTGATGACATAAACAATTGATCTACGTTTACCCATTCCACTCCATTCATTAATTTATAGACCTCTATCATATCTCCGCTCAGCCATCTCTTTTCCAGGTTGAAGAGCCCTAACCTTTATAGCCTCTCTTCATAGGAGTATCCTTCCATCCCCTTTACCATTTTGGTGGCTCTTCTCTGTATCTTTTCTAATAACACTATAGCCTTTTTAAGATAGTGCGACCAGAATTGCACACAATATTCAAGGTGCTGTCGCACCATGCAATGATACAGAGTCATTATAATATCCTTTGTTTTATTTTCCATTCCTTTCCTTATGATTCCTAGCATTCTATTTGTTTGCTCTCTTGGTCACCGCTGATTGCTTGCCCTCAAACATCTGTACTTCAGTTCTTCCCTCGGACCATCACCTGCTAAGCTTCCCTGTTCATCACCCTCTGCCTCATCCTCATCCTATTTCCTCCAACCTCTTTAGAAATCTTCATGCTATTTACCAGAGGTTCCCAACTCCAGTCCTGGAGGGCCAAACACCATTCAGGTTTTCAGGCTGTCCCTAATAAATATGCATGAGATGCATTTGCATGCACTGCCCCCATTGTATTCAAATGTATCTCATGCATATTCATTAGGGACAGCCTGAAAACCTGAATGGTGTTTGGCCCTCCAGGATTGGAGTTGGGAACCTCAGCTATTGACCCTTTGACTCTCTCCTCCACTGTTTCATCATCTCTTTCCTCCACTATATCATCTGAATCTGTTGATGAGGCAGTAGCTTCCTACAATGCTGCACACTCCTCTGCTCTGGATGCTCTTGCTCCTCCCATGCCACATCCTGTGAGACATACTATATCTCAACCCTGGCTGTCTTTCACTACTTGCTATCTTCGTTCCTGCGCCCACTCAGCTGGAGGACTTTATACACTTCAAATTCATGCTTGTCTCTTTCCAGTCAGCCATAGCACTTGCCAAACAAGACTATTTTGTCCATCTGACTAATTCTCTTGTCTCCGACCCTCGCCGTCTGTTTATAACTCTCAACTCTTCTCAAGGTGCCTCTGCCTCTGACCTCTCCTTCAATTTCTGCCCAAACCTTGGCAGAATATTTCCATGACAAAATCTACAAGATCACGCTCCAGTTCCCCACAATGTCAGCTACTTCCTCTCCTCCCCCTCTTCACTCCAAACTTTACCTCCTTATCTCTGCTACCCTTTCTTCGTTTTCTATGATCTCGGAGGAGGAAATTACACACCTTCTTTCCTCCTCCAAACTCACTCCTGCACCTCTCATCCTATTCCCACCCATCTCCTATGCCCAATCTCCTCCACTGTTGTCCCTTCCATCTCTCATATTCTCAACCTATCGCTTTCCATTGCAACTGTCCCTGTAGCCTTTAAGCATGCTGTGGTTACACCTCTCCTCAAGAAACCCCACTAGATTCTACCTGCCCTTCTAACTATTGACCATTCTCTCTCCCCCCCCCCTGTTGTTTCTAAACTAATTGAACGTGCTGTTCACCCCCATTGCCTCAATATTCTCTCCTCTCAAGCCCCCCTAGATCCTTTACAATCTGGCTTTCGTCCTTTACATTCTACTGAAACAGTTCTTGCCAAAGTCTCCAGCAACTTGTTCCTGGCAAAATCCAAGAGCCTTTACTCAATACTCATCCTTCTTGACCTTTCTATTGGTTTTGACATTGTTGACCACAACCTTCTCCTCGATACCTTGTCCTCGCTTGACTTTAAGGGCTCTGTACTACCTTGGTTCACTTCTTCTCTCCCATTGCTCTTTCAGTGTTTGTTCTGGTGGATCCTCTGCTGCTATCCCGCTCTTTTGGTGTACCCCAAGGATCTGTCTTGGGTCCACTCCTTTTCTCTTTCTATATCCAGTCCCTTGGTGCACTCATCTCTTTCTATGGCTTTCAGTAAAGTTTTAATGCTGATGACTCCCAGATCTACCTCTCTACACCTGAAATCTCTCTGGCAAGCTAGGCCTGGATCCTCTGCCTGCCTTTCTAACATTGCTTCTTGGATGTCTCACCACCACTTTAAACTGAACATAGCCCAAACTGAGCGTCTTATTTTTCCTCCTAAACCTGTCTCTCCCCTTCCTCCTTTCTCATTCTCTGTGGATAACTCTCGATTCCTCCCTGTTTCCTCGACTCACAACCTTAGGGTCGTCTTTGACTCCTCTCTCTCCTTCTCCACACACATCCATCTGATAGCTAAAACCTGACATTTCTTTCTCTGTAACATCAACAAAATCCACCCATTCCTTTCTGAACACACCACTAAGACACTTATCCACTCTTTAGTCACCTTCTGTCTTGACTATTGTAACCTACTCCTTGCTGGTCTCCCTCAGAATCATCTCTCTTCCCTTCAATCTGATCAACACAATGTTGTGCAGCTAATCTTCCACCAGCCTCATCATGCTCATATTACCCCTCTTCTCAAGTCACTTCATTGGCTCCCTATCTGTTTCCACATCCAGTTCAAACTTCTTCTGCTGACTTATAAGTGCATTCACTCTGCAGCTCCTCACTACCTTTCCTCTCTTATCTCACCTTTGGGAACTCTGCTTTTCTGGCAAATTGCTTCTATTCTCTTCTATTCTAACTCCAGACTTTGCTCTTTTCACCTTGCTGCTCCTGATGCCTAGAACAAGCTACCTGAGGCTGTACGTCAGGCGCTTTCTTTGGCCCTTTTCAAATCCAGGCTGAAAACTCATCTCTTTGCTTCTGCTTTTGGATCTTGACTCACCTAGATTCCTTTGTGTTCCCTTACCATTCTCCCTAGATATATCCCGTGTCTACAGATACTGTGGTGTTTGCCTTGACTAGATTGTAAGCTCTGATGAGCAGGGACTGTCTTTTACATGTGTCTGCAGTGCTGCATATGTCTTGTAGTGCTATATAAATGCTCAGTAGTAGCAGTAGTAATAGTAGTAGTAAGTGATCTAGGGACATGGTTACAGGTAGATTACTCCCCTGAGTGGAAATCCCTCTCTCCTTTTTCTGATACTCTTTTCCAGTGAACCTGAAGTGGGTGGTGATGCAGACACAGGTCGCCGATGCTGCGCTGGCTCACTCCTGGAACTGGTGTCACTGGTAACATAAGAATATGAGAAATGCCATACTGGCCCATCAAGCCGAATATCCTGTTTCCAACAGTGGTCATCTAGGTCACAAGTACCTGTCGGGTTCCCAAAAAGCTACACAGATTTTACAATGCTTATCTTAGGGTAAGCAGTGGATTTCCCTGGTCCTCTTTAATATTGGTTTGTGGATTTTCCGTTAGGAACTTGTCCAAACCTTTTTTTAAACCCAGCTACACAAACAGCTTTTACTACATTCTCGGGTAATGAATTCCAGAGTTTGATTACTTATTAAGTGAAAAAATATTTGTCCTAAATGGGCTACATTGTAGCTTCATTGAGTGTCCCTAGTTTTTCTACTTTTTGAAGGATTAAACAACTGATCTATGTTTATCCGTTCCACTCCATTTATAAATTTATAGACCTCTATCATATTTCTCCTCAGCCGTCTCATTTCCAAGTTGAAGAGCCCTAACATTTTAAGCCTCTCCTCACAGGGGTATCCTTCCATACCATTAACCATTTTGGTGGCTCTTCTCTGTACCTTTTCAAATTCTGCTATATCCTTTTTAAGATATGGTGACCAGAATTGCACACAGTATTCAAGGTGTAGCCACACCATGGAATGATACAGAGGCATTATAATATTCTTTGTTTTATTCTCCATTCCTTTCCTTATTGATTCCTAGCATTCTATTTGCTTTCTTGGCCGCCGCTGCACACTGCAGAGAGCTTCAACATATTATCCACGATGATGCCTAGATCCTTTTCCTGAGTGGTGGTTCCTAATGTGGAACCTTGCATCGTGTAGCCATAGTTTGGGTTGTTCTTTCCTAGGTACATAACTTTGCACTTGTCCACATTAAATTTCATCTGCCATTTGGATGTCCATTTTCCAGTTTATCAAGGTCCTCTTGCAATTTTTCACAATCCTCTTGTGTTTTAATAACTTTGAATAATTTTGTGTCATCTGGTGTGTGATGAGTGTTTGGTTCCTTTTTTTCTGAGAGCTGGTGGCTTCTGTAGATGTAGGTCCTCAAAACTGCTCTGCAGGGCTCCTGATTCTGATGGACTAGAAGGCTGCATTGTTGGTACAGTTCTTGGAACCTCTCTCACAGGCTGAGCTACTCTCCATTTGAGACAGTGGGGTGTTGGTAGGGTTTGCACAGACATCAAACCTCCTGTTTTCTCCTTCTGTGCTGCTGTTCTAAACCTGTTGTTCCCATTGGATGTTTGAGTGGCTGTGTGCAAAAACTCCTTTGCTCCCTTCTAGTACAGTGGCTGGATGCTAAAGACACCTGCCCCATAAGGGCAGACATATTGCTCCTGTATTGTACAGCGGCTGTGTGTCAAAGGCAGAGTTCTGTCTTTGGGAGTGATTTTTTTATGACTTGCATTTTCTTTCTCAGAGGCATCTCCTGCCAGCATGAAGTGACTGGTAGCAGGACCCTCCCCTGTTTAAGAAAATGTTAGGGTTTTCTTTAAGCTTCCTTGTAAAAACCTAGTAGGAACACTTGATGGTGCTGTTTCTCACATAACATCCATGCAGTCTCTGCACTTGGCTTTTCAGTTGAGCTGTGTGTTTGCTGTCCTTCTCAAGTTGGCTGCTCAGCCTCTTGTGGGTCCACATGATTGCAGTGTGTGATGTAGAAGCCCACACAGAACCTATGTAAATAGACAGAAAGGAGGAATTTACCTTTGAAACTGTTAGCCAGCATATACAGCTCATGAGAAACAGGGAAAGAGAGGAGCAGAGCTGACACACCCAAGCTCTGACGTAGCAGCAAGCTCAGAGCTTGATTACACTCACCTGGGCAAGAAAGTCGGGTCAGCCTGCAGGGAACAGAGAGATAAAAGCTGGAGGGTAGCTCCAGCAAGGGAGTGCTGTGATACCCCAGAGAGAAGGGAGTGCTGTGATTCCCCAGAGAGAAAGGACTGCTGGGATTCCTCAGAGAGAAGCAGTGGGCGTTTCAGAGAAGCAGGAAGCAGCAGAGGCGAAGCCTCAGAGAAACGTGGCTGGAAAAGCACACAGACTACAGGCAGCTGGAGGTCCTGTGAGGAACCAGGTTGCAGCTCAGAGAGAAGCCAGGGCAGCAGAAGGAAGGAAGGCACACCCTGTGGCTAGGAACCTACCTGGACCAAGAGAGCAGGGAGTCTCCCAGACCTCACTGCCAGAGGAGAGGCTTCAGCATTCATACAGGTGGGAGCCTAGCACTATAATAAGGAAAGCCAGAAGTTCTCTTTGGAACAGAGGGCCAGGGCACTGCTCAACACAAGAAGTGTCAGCAGAAAGTTATAAAGGAGTTCCTGATAACTGGAGGGAACAAAAGGAGAGCCGGGGAAGAAATACTACAGCTACAGGTACTTTTAAACCTCACTGTATGGAACTGTGTTCTTATGAGATACTCGAGTTCTCAGCGAGGGTTTTTTTCAGAGACAGCAGTAAAGGTCTGAAGCCAAACCCCACACACACTGAATGTGAGGATATGCAATGGGAGTGTAGCACTAGTGAACCCAAATATGCTCCTATGGATTGTACGCTATGCCTTGCAGACAACATTGAGTCTTTATGCTAAGTTTTGTATATAGCAAAGAAAAAGAAGATATTTTTCTTTCAGAAGAAGTTGTTTGTTTTCCATGTTTTGTTTTGCACTTAAAAATCCTTTGGGAAGGGGAATAAATTCCTTGTTATGTTTTGCCTTGAACACTCGACTTACAACTATTATTTGCTAACAGAAGATATCAGGGTAACCCCAACCTTCGCACCCTAGGCGAAGGCCTGGCACCAGTTTACAAGTGATAGAGAGTTCCTTCAAACACCCATCAGATATGAGCAAGGGGTGACATTTTTTACACAGGTATCCAACCTCCAATGATTTGTATGATCTCCTGATAGTGGTTTTATGTGGACTGACTATCTAATATTGAATACGGGCAAATCTCTTGACTTAATGCATTGCGTCTTGTATCAAAATTTTTTTGATACACCTTGTACCAGATAGGGCTCAAGTAGCTTGCTGGCTATTGGCAGAGAATTCTTCATTCTCCTTGACATCAGGCATTTTGTCGGGCTGCTATACATGCCTTCTTTTGGTTTGTTCCTCCAATTCAGTTTAGCTTTCCATGGGTCTTCACCATCCTTTTTTGCTTTCTTGCACAAGTTTTCACATTATCTTTACAGAAGATTCAGCTTTGCAATTGTCTTGTGAATACCTTGGTGATATGGTAACATCCTCAAATATTCGCTCAGCAGCAATCTATTTAAACTGCATGCAAGTCAATTGAGGACTATTACCTGAGATCACTCGATCAGGTTGGCCATAGCCAGCAAACTGTACTTTGCAATACTAGATTGTGGCTTCCACAGGGGCAGTTTGATTTCCCAGAAGTCTGAATAGTGTTCTGCTATTAAAAGAAACTTTTTCTTAGCAAAGTTAAGAAATCCATGCTGATAATCTGCCTAACATGTCATGTGACATTGTTTCCTTCTGCTGCTCGCATGCATATTCATTTCAAGGGAAGAATTGCTCACAAAGTCCTTGATCTCGCCTTGCATATTAGGCCAGTAAAGGGTATCACAAGCCATTCAATAACATGCTTCACCACCAATGTGTCTTCAATGTATATGTGTCAGCATCTCTGATCAGTGATTGAGCATAATAACTCTTGACTCTTTGAATAGAATGCATTTATATGCTGATTTCATCCCTGAATGACCAATATTCCCTAATTTCAGCTAGTGTTTCCTTCTTCAAGTCTGGCTATCCAGTCAGGACTACAGATTTCAGTACTTTTATTTATTTATTTATTTTATTAGCATTTATATACCGCTTTTTCCACAAGATCGAAGGCAGTTTACAATAAATAATGTCAGAGACATGCAACAGTATAACTATGTACAGTAAACATTGAACATGTCTCAAGGTGAGATAAGTTGATAACTATGTACAATAAACAGTGCCCTTAAATACAATTTTGTTCGGGGGATTAATTGGTAACTAGGATAGGTTGATAACCATGTACAACAACACTGGTCAACATTGAAATTGTTACTGACTTTAAAAGGCCCTAATCTGTAGTATCTTGGTGAGCTGAACACGAATATAACATTAAAAAAATTTATTGGCTCTCATTTTGAAGATATTGCATGTAGTTCATTTTTGACGTTTCACCGTGTAAATTTATCCAGTCGGACATCAACAACATCCCAAATAAGCCTTGAATGATGTAATATTGTAATGATGTAATATTGCATCACATTGCA
The DNA here is from genome assembly GCA_033557465.1 of Ichthyophis bannanicus. NCBI lineage: Eukaryota > Metazoa > Chordata > Amphibia > Gymnophiona > Ichthyophiidae > Ichthyophis > Ichthyophis bannanicus. Next base: position 1,460,235,015 of record CM066031.1, read on the forward strand.
TGATACCAGCATGCACACATCCAGAGTTGATTGCATCATTTTCTGATGCAATGCAATACTACTGCCAGAGGGCTGCTGAAGCTATCTGACGTCAGCAGTGTACTATACACAGTTGGAAAGGTTGAGCATTTAAAATATTTCAGACTGAGTGCGAGTCAGTTTAGGCTACTGTTACATGTAACTTTTATTAATCATATAATTTTAGCCATTTAGGTATAATACAGAATAGTAATGCTGCGAAAGTGCATTAATACCGTTGACATTTGCTAACCAGAAGAAAAGTATCACTTCTCAACTGAAGAAGGCATATCATCTTTACTTCAGATGCAAGATTGGTGACCAAGACAAGCCTTGGGCCCCGCATATATGCTGCGCTACATGTACAACACAGCTTTCACAGTGCTTGAATTGCAAAAGACCATCAATGCCGTTTGTAGTACCCATGGTGTGGAGAGAGCCAAGCAACCACATAAATGACTGTTACTTCTGCTTGGTTCCTCCTCTTTCCAGCGGAATAACGAAGCAAAAGAAGTCAAGCATAGTCTACCCAAACATTCCGTCTGCATTGAGACCAGTTCCACATGGTGAGGGACTTCCTATTCCAGAACCTCCATCAGAATATTCTCTTGATTCATCTGATGAGGACAAGGGTGAGCCGACCTGTTCTTCTCCTGGTCCGTCAGAATGCAGTGACCCAGATTTTCACTGGGATGCATATCAACTCCACACAGAATAACACAGGAAGAACTAAATGACCTGGTTCGTGATTTGGACTTATCCAAGAACAAGGCAGAATTGCTAAGATCAAGACTCCAACAATGGAATCTTCTAGAAGAAGATGTCAACATTACTTCATATCGAAAGCGCCACCAGCAGTTGGAGCCTTTCTTCAGAAAGGAAAGTAATCTGATATTCTGTTCCAATATTGAAAGCCTCATGAATGCCTTAAAAATCACTCATGACCCACGAGACTGGAGACTATTTATAGACTCTTCGAAACTGAGTCTGAAGGCTGTGCTTTTGAACAATGGAAACCGTCTTCCATCTATTCCAGTAGCGCATGCCGTCCACATGACAGAGACATATGATAACTTAAAGCATCTACTGACTTCCATTAACTATAACAAGTACAACTGGCACCTCTGTGGTGACTTGAAGGTAGTTGCCCTTTTAATGGGACTGCAGCAGGGATATATAAAATACATGTGTTTCTTATGTGAGTGGGATAGCCGAGCAAGGGATTGGCACTACTTGTGGAAGGAATGGAATCGCAGACAAAATGTAACAGTTGGAGAGAAGAATATCCAGCACCCAGCTCTGGTTGAGGCTCACAAAATCCTGCTACCACCACTTCACATCAAACTAGGTTTGATGAAAAACTTTGTGAAAGCCATGGACCGCACTTCGCCAGCTTTCCGATACCTGCATGAGAAATTCCCTCGACTCAGCGAAGCAAAGATTAAAGAGGGAGTTTTGTGGGTCCTCAGATTCGAGAGCTCTTCAAAGATGACCGGTTCAACAACTTGCTGCAGGGTGATGCGAAATAAGCATGGAATGCTTTTTGTCTAGTGTCAACAAAATTTCTCGGGAATGTTAGGGCAGAAAACTACAAGGAACTAGTAGAAGACATGCTGATGCAGTATCAGAAACTTGGCTGCAATATGTCTCTAAAGATCCATTTCCTTGATTCCCATCTCGATTTCTTTACTGACAACTGTGGTATGGTTAGTGATGAACAGGGTGAACGTTTTCACCAGGATATCGCAATGATGGAGCAAAGATACCAGGGAAAATGGTCCACTATAATGCTGGCTGCCTACTGCTGGACACTCCCCAGAGAAGCTCCCAAACAGCTGTACAAGAGACAGGCGAAAAAATCTAAGAAGTAGTCTGACTTAGTTTTTTACAGGTATTAACCGAAGGCCTATTATATTTACTATTGACATGCATTTCTTGATGTAAACATTAATTCTTGTAGATTACAAAAAAGCTAGAGCCAACTTTGCAATTTCACTGTCATATTCGTGTTCAGCATATAAAAATTGATAAGAAATGGCTATTTTTATTTCAGTGGGCACACAAGGGGAGCAGAAGCTCCTGCAGGAGATCAGAGAGTCACAAGAGGCAGGAGACGTTGGATGAACAGATTCTTCTTTATTGTATAGAGACCCCAACGCGTTTCGGCAACGCCTTCTTCAGGGGGAAGGGATACAAATCTATCTTCATATACACAACAATGAAAAAATAGATAAATAATTATTAAAATGACAATATTAAAAATATTAAAATAACACACCTGGCATGTAGCGTGCTAGAGAGACAAACATTCCTATGCCATAAATGTAAGGCACACCTTTGAACATGCAAACTTTATGATAAACATATGATAAGACAATAAATAAAAATTAATTAAAACTCAAACTAAAACAAAACAACCAAAACGCAGGGCTGAGAAACCAACAAATAAAAACGTTGCCAGAAGACTTGGCAAACTGGATGAAGAGATGGAGAATTTTACATTGAAAAACAAGATTATAATAAATAATATTATTCAATTAACGTCAGGATCAACATATAAATAAATATTATAAAAAATATGTTAAAAAATATATAATGTATATATGTGTGACTATATGGATAAGTTGTTAAAAAGAGATAAAAACATAACACCATGCATAATGGATAATGTGAGGCAATGATGATAAAAGTAATGATAATAACATTAAAATAAAATAACAATGATAAAATACATAAATACATAATAATATTCTATTGGAAACATCAATAAGAGCCAATAAATTAGAAAATAATAAAATACATCTCATAATATTCTCATTAGCTAGAAAGCTTCTAAGGTTAAATACCCAAATGCTGTGTGAAAAAGCTTTTTTAATGTTAACCATTCAAAAATGATGGCTGGAGACTACTCAAAAGTAAAGAGACTCCGTGGGGGATGGGAATAGTAAAATGCTATACATTTCTGCCAAGATAAAAACAGAATTTTTATTTGTTGGTTTCTCAGCCCTGCGTTTTGGTTGTTTTGTTTTAGTTTGAGTTTTAATTAATTTTTATTTATTGTCTTATCATATGTTTATCATAAAGTTTGCATGTTCAAAGGTGTGCCTTACATTTATGGCATAGGAATGTTTGTCTCTCTAGCACGCTACATGCCAGGTGTGTTATTTTAATATTTTTAATATTGTCATTTTAATAATTATTTATCTATTTTTTCATTGTTGTGTATATGAAGATAGATTTGTATCCCTTCCCCCTGAAGAAGGCGTTGCCGAAACGCGTTGGGGTCTCTATACAATAAAGAAGAATCTGTTCATCCAACGTCTCCTGCCTCTTGTGACTCTCTATTTTTATTTCAGTAACATGACTTTTGTAAAAATTTGTTGAACAGTGTAATCAGTGCTCTTAAGTACAATTTTGGTCAAATGAGGTACATAGTTTTTACTGTGTTGATTGAATGTTCTGAATGTGTGAGAGGAGGGGCAATGTCTTATGAGGGAACCTTGTTCAGATCTGTGTTAGGAGGTTCCAGAGGGTCACCAAAGTGTTGCATGAATAGGTGGGGTTTTAGTGTTTTACGGAATGCTATAAGATTGTTTTTCTTAGTTCGTCCGGTAGGACATTCCATACAGTGGGCGCGAAATGTGAGTATGCACTATTTGTGGATAGGTGGGAGGGGACTATCTGAGGAGCTTAAATGTGGTCATCAGTGTTTTATAGTGTATTCTGTATTGGACTGGGAGCCAGTGTAACTTGTATAATACTGGGGTGGTGTGTTTTTATTTGTTTGAGTACCATGCAATTCTTGCTGCAACATGTTGCACCATTTGAAGGGAGTCTTAGACTCTGTTTAGATAAACCTAGTAAGGCGCTGTTACAAAAGTCAATGTCTGGTGTGATTAATACTTGAAGGACTGATCTGAAGTCTTGGTTGGGGAGTAGTGGATAGCGTTTTTTTTTTAACATTTTGAGTTTATAGTAGATTATTTTGGTGGTTATTTTTATGTGAGTAGACATGCTAAGTGTTTGTTCAAGGGTGACCCCTAGGTATTTTACTTCATTTCTTGCTTCTATGTCGGTGTTATTTATTGTGATATTTGGGGGAGGGGTGAAACTATGATTTCTGGTAATGTAGAGAGCTTCGGTTTTACTGAAGTTAATCAGAAAGTTATGGGAACTGAGCCATTTAGCTGTTTCATTGAAGCATTCTATAATTTGGTGTGGGATAGGGTTGGAGATGTTGAATGGAAGATATAACATTATATCATCTGCGTATATGTGATAACCTATGTTGAATTTTTTGAAGATGGAGCATATAGGCTGGAGATAAATCTTAAAAAGAAGGGCAGAAACAGTCAACCCTCGGGGTAGGCCTTGTTTTTGTTTATATTGTTTGGAAGTGTGTTGTCCGATTCTAACTTGTTGGTTTCTGTCTGAAAGGTATGACTGGAACCAATGAAGAACTGTGCCTCTTTCTCCTATCTGCTGTAGTCTAGTAAGCATTAAAGTATGGTTAATGCTGTCAAAAGCTGCGGTGATGTCTAAAAATATGAGGATGAATGCTTGGTGCTGTCAATGCCATGTATCAGTTTGTCAAGTAGCACTTGCAACATATCATCTCTTGTGTACTGTATGATCTGTTGCAGCCTCGGTTCTGTGTTGCTGTTAAGTGCACTCGAGTTAATGTTGACTAATAGCTACCATTTGGATAGCTGTCCTAAACTGTATTCGATCTTCAGTCAGGCAGCTAATTGTTGATAGAGTGACATTCATAGCTACTGTTATTGTATCAATCCATCACATTACAGATCTTCCTCTTTTGCATTGACCTTTAATCTTGTCAAGAATGGTGACTTTTGCTACTGACCTCTCTTTGCATGATATGTCCAAAGCCGTGACATTCAGATTGCATAATGTCATTTTGTTCTTGTTGCATCCAACAAATCTAGAGGTGATCAGTACTGATGCAGGGCTGCTGATGGTTATTTGCAGTGGTTTTGCTGAATATGTCACTAATAAACATCTCTAGGCACATTTTTTGAACAACATTGAGATTGTAATGCTGCAGCATTAGCAACATGCTCTGAAGTCCATAGGATGCAAACACTAGGGCTCTTTTGAAGCCTATCAGTGGTTTATGGTCAGTTTCTGCTGTAGTTATATCTTGGCCATAGAAGCAATGATGAAAGCGCTGGCAGGCAAAAACAATATGTGTATAATTTTGCTCAGCTATGGTAAATACCCTGGATGCAATAGTCACTGGCAGACCCTCTTGTATAAAGCAGAAGCCAAGCCCTCTTTTGTTAGTCACTCTGTATCACAACGGGTTTGGTGACATCATAATACTGCAACACAGGGGCATCTATGTCCGGTTTCCGTCCCAATCATAGCACCGAATCCATTCTGCTTGCTTTCCTTAATGAAGTCCACTCCGCACATGACCACGGTTCTATCACTATCGCTGTTTCTTTGGATCTATCTGCTGCATTTGATCTTGTAGACCATCACCTCCTTCTGTCTCGATTACACGACATCGGTCTTTCTGGCTCTGTCCTTTCCTGGTTTCACTCATTCCTCTCCCACCGCTCCTTTTCTGTCTCCACAGGCTCCTCCTCCTCCCCTCCCACTGCTCTTCCCTGTGGTGTTCCTCAGGGCTCTGTTCTTGCCCCTCTCTTGTTTAACATTTTTTTGGCCCCTCTCGCTCTTCTCGTCCAGCAACACAGTATCTCCGCCCACTACTACGCCGATGATATCATTCTCCTTCATCATACAGACCCTTCCGCTCCGGATCTTGCTCCCCTCAACTCCTGCTTGTCCTCAGTCTCTGCCTGGTTTTCTTCCCATTTGCTCCATATCAACTCTTCTAAGTCCTTCGCAATTTGGTTTACCTCTGGTGCCCCAATCCCTCCCTTTGCCCCCATCCTGTCCAGCACCCCCCTACCAGTAGTCACTTCTCTGCGATACCTCGGAGTTACCCTAGATTCCGCTCTCTCTTTCAAAGATCATATTTCCTCCGTTGTACAGCGCTCTTTCCTCACTTTACGCCAACTCCGTGCCATCCGTCCCTTCATATCTGCCCCCTCCTTGTCTACCCTGCTATTGTCCCTTATTGTCTCCCGCCTAGACTATTGCAATATAGTTCTAGCCGGCCTCCCCCAAACCCAACTGCGTAGATTACAACTTGTCCATCACGCCGCTGCACGCCTCCTCACCCATGCATCTCGTTTCGAGCACATCACCCCCATTCTGATCCACCTTCACTGGCTTCCCCTTTCCTACCGCATTCGGTTCAAAATTCTCATCTACGTACACAGGACTATCCACACCGGGGTTCCCCTCTATCTTGCCAATCTCATACATCTACACTCATCATACCGTTCCCTCAGATCAGTTCACCTGAATCGCATGTCCCTCCCTTCCCCCTCACAGGCCCACCTCGAGTCCACCCGCTCCTCAGCCTTTTTCTTTTTGGGGCCAAGACTGTGGAACTCGCTCCCCGTCGCCCTCCGCCTGGAACCCTCATATAAGACCTTTAAATCCAAGCTGAAGACACACCTCGTTTGCACCGCCTCCAGTCTCCCTCCCCAACCTGTCTCCCCCCCTCCGTGATAGTATTGCCTGTATGTTGTTGTTACTTGGCTTTGTTCCCTTTGATGCACTATTTACGGCCTTTTGCTTTTCTCTTTCTGTCCTGTTCTTCATATAATGGCGTTCCTTTCCTGTTTCTGCTTCCGCAGCGTGTATTTTATCTACTATTGTACACCGCTCTGATGCCACCGGTAAAGAGCGGTATATTAAATCCGCAAATAAAGATAAAGATCTATGACCAAATGCTTAATTTCCTATACTGCCTAGTCATGCTTTGGAAGCTAGTGCCAAACTGCATCCTTATCCAAAAGCTTCTCAAGGCTCACATTTCTCAAATACATGTGACATGAATTTTCTTAGGTAAATTACAAACCCATTGAAGCTGTGCACAGATTTTACATCTGCAGGCACTGGCATATACTATATGGCTTTAATCTTATCTGTGAAGACAGGATAAATCCATAGAAGTGGACCTCCTTCACCTTGAATTGCAATTTCTTCACTCTAAGCCATAGTTTCCCATGCCTGCTAAGATCCATAAGGGCTAAGAGCTTGTTGTCATAGTCATAGGCATTGGAAAGGGGTGAATCATATGGGCCTTGGCCCCACCAAAAATCGAGACATGGCAGACATGGCATCCCATCCCCCACAGACAGAAGAAGAAAACCCCCGTCCAGACAAGAAGGGTCTTTGCTTCGATCACAGTTTCTCTTCTTCTGCTGCAGGGGATGGGATCCCCATAACCAGCCTACTGCCTGCTGGCCCTGATCATTGCAAAGACCCTTCCTGTCTGCAGACAGGAAGGGTCTTTGCAATGATTGTGGTTGGCAGACAGCAGTCTGTCCATGGAGATGCCATTCCCCGCAGGTAGAAGAAAAGCCACGATCACGGTAAAGACCCTTCCTGTCTGTATACAAGAAGGGTCTCTGCCCGTGGGGCAGGGCTTGGGTGGCATCTGGGTGGAGCTTGGGATAGTACTTGTGCCCCCTCAATGAAAAAGCCCTTCTGACACCCCTGGTGATAGTCATGTTCTACCTCCTCATCAGAATTGTCATAGCCAGCGATGAGAATGTCATCTGGTATTGATTCAATACCACTGAACCTAATCAAAAATTCATGCTGCTTCCGCCTGTACTCCTCTGGTGCTACAGAGACTCTAAATGGTAGTTTGAGCTATCTTTCCCAGGAGGTCCAGAATGTGGTCATGAGACTGCTTTTCCTGTCTAACTTACATTGCAGAAATGCATCACGTGCATCAACAAGTATAAACAAGTGAGTTTTGTGCAGTTTGTATGAGACATTTTTAAGAGTTGGCATCATATAGTGCGATCTCTTTAGCGCAAAGTATAGAAATTTTGGATCATTACAAATTCTCAGCTTCTGAGGCTTTTTTTTTTACTATGATTGTATTGCTGATCCAATCAGTTGGTTGAGTCACAGGTGAGATATGACCATCAACTTCATGCTTCTCTAGTTGGGCTTTCATCTCTGGCTTTATGGCAACTGGTAGACTGCATGAAGCACATGGTATTGGTAAAACACTGGGATCAAGTTCAAAATGAATGTCTCCCAGAACAGATTCCACCTATCATGAAAGATGATATAGGCACTAACCAGCTGTTGTCTTGTCAATGGTCTGGTGCATTGATGTTCTAGCTAGTTCAGTTCTGCAGGAATGGTGAACTGGATCAGCACAAGGTGCTGACATGTTGAGCCAGACAACACTGGCTTCTGATTTGCTTTCACTGTCTCAAATTCAAGCTTATGAGCATATCCACATATGCTCGATTGTGTGTGAAAAAGTCCCAAGGATGGCATGAGCTCCCCTGAATGTATCTTCAGTTTGGTGCCCACCTTATTTTGTCTTTCAGACACATGCTGGGGCAGCACTATAATGAGGCTGAGTGAAGTGGTCGCCTCAGGTGGCAAAGTTTTGAGGGTGGCAAAAAATGCCCCAAAATATCCGCCTCACTCTGCCTTCAAAAATGTTAAAAAACAAACAAACAAAAAACCCAAAAAGAAAAGATAGACAAGCTTCTGCTGTTGTCGTGTCCGCCTCTCAGCACTGGGGTAGTGGCAGGGAGCTATCACGTTGGCTCAAAATAAAAGAAATTTGAAAAGCGTGGGGTTGCAAACCTCTGTCAGCTTGTAAGCCGCCGTTGGTTCTGCCCTCTCTGACGTGAAAAGCATCATCAGAGGAGGCAGGACCCACCAATCTTTGAAGGCCCTGATGGCTCCCGCAACCTCTGATGATGCTTTTTGCATCAGAGAGAGGATGGAAGAATTGAAAGAAATATCGATACGCCGGAAAGATGTATTACAACTATTTCATAAACTGAAGAGTTGCAAATCACCTGGACCGGATGGTATACATCCAAGGGTGTTGAAAGAACTGAAATATGAGATTGCAGACCTGCTATTAGTGAACTATCGTTAAAATCATCTGTAATACCTGAAGATTGGAGGATCGCCAACGTAATGCCATTTTTAAAAAGGGTTCCAGGGGTGATCCGGGAAACTTACAGACCAGTGAGCCTGATGTCAGTAGCGGGAAAAATGGTAGAAACCAAACATAAAGAACAAAATTACTCAACATGTAGATAATCATGGCTTAATGGGAGACAGTCAACATGGATTTAGACAGGGAAGATCTTGTCTTACTAATCTGTTATGTTTTTTTGAAGGTGTGAATAAACAGGTAGACAAAGATGAGTCGGTTGATATAGTGTATCTGGACTTTCAAAAAGCTTTTGACAAGGTCCCTCATCAGAGACTTTTGGCAAAACTAAAAAGTCATGGGATAGGAGGCAGTGTACTATTGTGGAAAAGGAACTGGTTAAAAGATAGAAAGCAGAGGGTAGGGCTAAATGGCCAATTTTCCCAATGGAAAAAGGTGAATAGTGGAGTACCCCAGGAATCTGTGCTGAATCCGCAGCTTTTTGACATATTCATAAATGACCTGGAAAAGGGAATAACGAGTGAGGCTACCAAATTTGCAGATGACACAAAATTATTTAAAGTTGTTAAAACTCAAGAGGATTGTGGAAAATTGCAAGAGGATCTTGATAAATTGGAAGACTGGGCATCCAATTGGCAGTTGAAATTTAATGTGGATAAGTGCAAAGTTATGCACCTAGGAAAGAACAACCCAAACTATGGTTACACGATGCAAGGTTCCACATTGGGAACCACCACACAGGAAAAAGATTTAGGCGTCATCATGGGTAACATATTAAAACCCTCTGCCCAGTGTGCAGTGGCGGCCAGAGAGCAAATAGAATGCTAGGTATCATAAAGAAAGGAATGGAAAATAAAATAAAGGATATTATAATGCCTCTGTATCATTCCATGGTGCGACTGCACCTTGAATACTGTGTGCAATTCTGGTCGTCGTATCTTAAAAAGGATATAGAGTTATTAGAAAAGGTACAGAGAAGAGCCACCAAAATAGTAAAAGGGATGGAAGGATACTCCTATGAAGAGAGGCTAAAAAGTTAGAGCTCTTCAACCTGGAAAAGAGACGACTGAGGGGAGATATGATAGAGCTCTACAAATTAATGAATGGAATGGAACGGGTAAACGTAGATCGATTGTTTACGTCATCAGAATATTGAAAGACTAGGGGACATGCAACGAAGCTATAGGGTAACCTATTTAAGACTAATAAGAGAAAATATTTTTTCTCTCAACGTGTAATCAAACTCTGGAATTTGTTACCAGAGGATGTAGTAAAAGCTGTTAGTGTAGCTGGGTTTGAAAAAGGTTTGGAAAAGTTCCTTGAGTAAAGGATATTGTTTTATTGACTAGCATATTTGTGGGGATGAAGATGAGATCTAAGGTACTTCCTTGTTTGTGTGTAGGATTGTTACTATTTGAGAGAGTTGTAATGCGTCCATGGCTTGGAGGAATGAGTGAGCTTCGGGAGGGAGTGGGTTGATGGGAGGTTAAAGTCCACTAGAAATCAGGAGAGGTTTGTGAGGTTTTGTGTGTGTATGCTGTTTCCAAAATGGTTGATAGTAATTTTGTTGTTGGGTTCGGAGCTCTGTGAGGTATACAGTGAGGTGTCTGCTTGTGGCTATTATGATGTTGTTGTCATCTGTTCCGATTATTTTCAATGTGTTGAGCTTGAGTTCATTTTGGGCAATTATAAGGACTCCTTTGCCTCTTCTGCTCTTGGGCAGTTGTGTGCAGTGTGGGTTGGTGGAATAAGTTGGTTTAGGATGACATTATCTGCATCTGTTAGCCATGACTCAATGATACACAATAAATCTATCTTTTGATCATGGACATAATCTGATATTATATGTATTTTGTGTCTGATGGAGCATGAATTTTATTTATTTTATTTAACATTTCTTATATGCCACCTTTCATGATATCAAGGCGGTTTACATTTGAACAAACTGAAATTACATTGAACAGGGCATTATAACTTGGAGATAACTATTTTACAGGGAACATTTGCAATGGAGGGTTAAGTGGCTTGCCCAAGACCACAAGGAACACCTGTGGGACTAGAAACCCCAGTCCTTCCGGCCCAAGGTTGCTGTCCTCTAGTGGGATTTGAACCCCCGACCTTCGGTACCTTGCCTCAACCACTAGGCCACTCCAATTGATTAGTGTGCATTGGATGTGCTTGACACTGGGGGCGTTTTGTTGGATGCCCTGACCTGTAGGAATGATTTGGATCTGAATACTTCTGTTAGGTCGTTTGCTGAATGTTCTGTAGCTGTGTAGCCAAATTGGTAGGTGTTGTATTCACTGTAGTGTAGGTGTTAAGTATTTGGGATGTTAGGGTGTGGAGGAGTGCAATGAAAATCAGAAGGTGTCTGTGAGCCACATGGCTATGCTTTAGGTGTTTACCTCTGTATCCTTGTTGTATCTTTAGTTGTGTTTTTGGTTGCATGGTCTGTTTGTAGGGGTGTTTCTGTTGCCGATATTTGGCTGTATTGTGCTTACCATGGTGCATCTTAATGCTCAGGGTCCTAGCTTGGTGATGTCCAGTCCAAGGGCCATGTCTAAGGGCCCTTTGGCGTGGCCGCACCTGCAGTGTAGTTCCTTTTAAGTGAAGCTGGATCGTCGCTGGTCAGTGATGTAGGCAAGTGGGGTGGAGTTAATGGCCATGTGTATGAGCTGTTCCCTCAGGTCGTCATTGACCTTCCTCCCCTGTTTCCCCAGTCCTTGCGTCAGGTGCAGCTGCCGAGGTTGTGATTTAACATATCACCATTTGCTTCCTTTGTATGCAGGCAGCAGTGAGAGTGGCACCAGCTGCAATACAGCAGAGGTACGGATCACAAGTAGGCCCAGTAGCAAGGAGGCAGGCTGTGACAGAAATGGCAACACTTGAGACAGGCACCAGCAGCAGAGAGAGACTTTTTAAAATATTTCCTTTTGTCTTATTTATTTATTTAAATTTGTTTGTTTCTTTATGTTTTAGCATGAGGACTAAAAGGGTACCCACTGGAAATTGGGACCAGCCTATAGAACAGAGACTGTCTCTCTTTTATGTCTTTATTACAGCACTCCTCCACATAGTAGTGCTTTGGAATTTGGAAGTGCTGTAACCCCAAGTATGATTTCTTATACATTTCTGCTGGGATCTGTCAGACGGCTGCCTAGGGTGAGAACTTACACAATCTTGATGATGCATATATTCATATGATTCTTGCAAGGTATTGTGGGTATTGTAGTTCATTCACTCCCAAACACAGCTGATGACAATAATTGAGTTGTGAAACCAAGTGGTGAGGCCAATAAAATACTTCTTTTATTGATGGGGTTTAATTCACCCAGCACAAGTATGCTTGTTAGCAATATAAATGAGGTTACTTGCTTGCAGTGTTTAAATGGATAACAAAAAGTCACAAAGTAAACCAGAAAACAACCTTCAGCTTGTCAGGCAATTAGCTAATGTTTTCTTAGCAAATAATTACCAAATACAAAGGCACAAAGAAATAAATAAACTTTGCTTGTTAGGTTAACTTCTGCTTATTTTCCACGCAGATCCCAGCAGTGATTCTCCCCTGCTCACACACACAATCAGGTGCAGCTTTAATTACTATCAATTGACCAGCTGTAAGCCTTTAGCTGGTTGGCTGCTACTGTGTGAACCCAAATCCTGCTTTAAGAGCTGTTTGCAGTGGAAATAAAGAACAAAGTTAGGTTTCTTTGTGATGGCTGATGTGTTTGCTCACAGAAAGCTAGCAATAGCATTTAGATAGAGAACAGTCCATGTAAACTGTACTTTCATCTGCTGTATCTCCCCCTTCATCAATCAGCATAGGGTCACTATCATACATTGACACAGACGAGTCTTTCATTAAGGCACTATCATGAGAATGCTTATTCCCTTGCTGCCATTCTCTATTATAGATAGGGTCTGGATCAGTGTTCATACCTGAGCCTCTCCTGCCATCATAATTCCTCTCTGTAAAGCCTGGCCAGTATGTAATCCAATTCTGATGTCCAGCCTTCCAATCTTGATCCCTGGACACTGGATCTCCTCTCACATACCTTTTGGCCTTGGTCTGAAAGTCCCTTCCACGTGCAGTCTTCTCTCTTCCAGGTAGCCACTGGTGATTCCTATCTCTGCCATTCCATTCCTCTGGCTGAATCCAGTCCAATGGACTCTGCTGGCACTTGGAATACCTCCCAGTATGGGTACTGCCTTGGACTCTCCCAGACCATCCAATGGGCTTTCTTCTCTTCCTTCCAGAGAGTTTCCTTCTCTCTCTATCCGCTTGGCTTGGCTTCTGTTTCTCCAAATGATACTGGTGCTTGAATCTGTAGCTGGGCTGGAGCTTGTAGCCGTTGCTAAAGCTCTCCCTCAAGCTCTTGCTGAAGCTGTTCTTGAAACTGTTCTTGAAGCTGTTATCTGAAGAATAATCTCTATTCTTATTCTTTCCTAATGTGTGCTCCTCCCTAACACAGCACAGCTGTCTTGAATCGGGCCCTGCCCTTTGAGATGAGTGCTTAGGGATTACCTCATAGCTCTCTTGATTGCACACACATTTTCTCACTTCAGCCCCTCTCATGGCTGCTGGAAACCTGGTGCATTCTGGGACTGGTAGTCTTTTATGTGAAAACTCTGTTTTCTTGCTTCTACCAGAACTGACAGGTTGCTTGTTCAGAGTCACATCATCTTTTCTATAGCTCCTACCTGAGCTATGATAAGCTTCCTTATCACAGATCCCATGAAGATTCTGGCATAGCCCCTTGTGTGGCATGTGCCCTGCTCTCCTGCTGCTACTCTTTTTACTGGAGAGACTTTGATTTGGCTGCTAATTTTAGTATCAGCCTAGATAGTCAGGTCTACAAAACAGGGACTCTGTCTCTTTTATGAGCCTTTATTACAGTACTCCTCTACCCCATAGCGCTTTGGAATTTGGAAGTACTGTAAATCCAACTATGATTTATCAGATATTTCTGCTGCGGTTCCCTAAAGAGCCTTGCATAGCTCCTTGAGAGCCAGGGTCGGCACGTTCATTGCGCGAAAATGTTGTTCGTACAGGGCCCCGCGCGAACTTCATTTGCACGCAATGGACGGCTTCAGAGGTGAGCTGGGGAAGCCCGAGCAAGGCCCCAGGTCACCTCTGCACAGCCGCCAGCATGAAGAGTGGCGTTTTCCCTCATGCTAGTGGCTGTGTTACTGTGAAGTGTGCGAGTGCTGGGAAATGCCCTTTAACCTTTCCTGGCATTCAGTGCGTTTCACAGTAACACAGCCACTAGCATGAGGGAAAACACTGCTCTTCACGCTGATGGCTGTGCAGAGGTGAGCTGGGGCCTTGCACGGGCTTCCCTGGCTCACCTCTGAAGCAGCTTTGACAGTCGCAGGGCTCTTCAGAGGGGGGGGGGGGGTCTAGGATAGGAGAGGAAATGGCCAATGGGGGGGGGGGCTAGGATTGGGCTGATGTGGGGCTTGGATTGGAAATGAGCTGATGGGGGACTGGAATTGGACTGAAAATGGCTGATGGGGAGGCTAGGACTGGAAATGGGCTGATGGGGGGAGCTTGGACTGGAAATGGGCTGATGGGGAGAGCTTGGACTGGAAATGGGCTGATGGGGGGAGCTTGGCCTGGAAATGGGCTGATGCGGGGGAGATGGAAGAATGGGACTAGAAGGGAGCGGATGCTGGGTGGGGCTGGAACTAGAAGGGAGCTGATCTTTATCTTTATTGCACATTTAATATACCACTCATACTGGGGGTATCAGAGTGGTTTACAATATAAAATTTGAGACTGCTTCAGAAAAAGAAAGGAATACCAATTAAGAGACAAGAAAGAGATAACAGAGGCAAAAGGCAAGACAAAGCACTCAGTTCAATGTTAACAGTAAGGGAAAGCACATGGAGGGTTAACAGGGGGTGGAGATAATACGGTGGGAGGAGGAGGAAGGTCAAATGTGGTGCAAAATAGGTGTGTTTTCAATCTGGTTTTAAATGTTTTATATGAGGCCTCCAGGCGAAGGTCAGGGGGTACTAAGTTCCATAGCCGTGGACCCAGGAAGAAAAAGGCAGAGGAACGGGTGGATTCAAGATGGGCCTGAGATGGGGAGGGTAGGAACATGCGGTTGGAATGAATTGATCTAAGGGAATGATGAGGTGTGTGAAGATGAATCAGATCTGCAAGGTAGAGGGGAATACTGGTGTGAATGGTTTTATAAACATAAGCATTTTGTATGGTATACGATATGGAACCGGAAGCCAATGTAAATGAATCAGAATAGAGGTAATATGATCGAAGTGAGAGGCATGAGTCAGAATGCGGGCGGCTGTGTGATGAACTAACTATAACCTACGAAGTTGTGAATATGGAAGGCCTGCCAAGTAAATGTTACAATAGTCTAGCCGGAATACTACTAGGGATAGGAGCAGCGTGGTCATGGAGAGAACTGAAAGAAAGGGACGGACTGTGTGAAGTTGTCTCAAGGTGTGAAAAGATCGTTGTACTACCAAGGAAATGTGTTTCTTAAAGGACAGGGCCGAATCCAAAGTTATCCCGAGATAACGCAGAGAGGAGATGACTGGGATTGGGGATTTAGGGAGGAGCAAGACGGGGGGTGGGAGAACCAAAGGTGAACCAGATAGCAGATGTTTTGGAGAGGTTGATGTGCAGGAAGTTAGAAGAGTGCCAGGAAGCAACAGAGGCTAAGCAGGAGTTCAGAGGAGTGAGATCAGGGGAGGAGGCATCTGTGTGATGAAGGATAATGTCGTCTGCATAGTAATATGATGAAATAATGTGTTGCTGGACTAAGAGGGCTAGGGGGGCCAGGAAAATATTAAATAGGAGAGGAGCAAGGACAGAACCCTGGGGGACACCACAGGGAAGAGAAGTGGGAGGGGAGGAGGAAAGACCTGACAGAACGGAAAAAGACCTATTACTAAGAAATGAACGAAACCAAAATAGAACAGAACCAGAGAGACTGATGTCGTGAAGACGTGCTAGTAGGGTACGGTGATCCACAAGGTCAAAAGCTGCAGATAGATCTAGAGAAACAGCAATAGAAATTAAACCTTGGTCGTGAGCAGTTGGGGGAGGACTAGAAGGGGATGGGGCTGGGGAGTGAGGATGGAGGGGAGAAAGATATTTTGTGTGGGAGGGAAGAAAAATCTATGATTGGCCTGGTATTGGGAGAGTAAGTAGGGACTGAGGATGGAAGGGTGAAATTTGAGTGGATGAAAAAGAAATAAAGAAAAAAATGGAGGAAAGAGCAAAAGGGGAAGATGGATATGTTAAAGGAGATGTAGAGAGAGAATGCAAAAAAACTAGAGGAGAGAAGGAAGGAAAAATGGACAGCAGACAATGGAGAGTTAGCAGAAGACATGAAGAAACTGAAAAATAAAATGCCCAAACAACAAAAGGTAGAAAAATACTTTTTTAATTTGGAATTTATTAACTGGAATATGTCAGCTCTGGGAAATGTGCATTGCTAACGTCTGTGTTTTTGTTTAGTACGTACAAGAGGAAATTAATTTATAGTTTTATTTCTAAAGTGTTGTACGTTCCAACTTTGGCCTTTGGGATTCCCAGTTTAATTATTGTCTTCCTATTTCTAAATCGTGATCCCTTGTTCTTTGTTTGGTGATGGTCTAAGTTCTGCATGTATAACTGAGCTGAGGTATTCTGTTCATGTTTCTATTTGACAGTGCCACTTCTTCTCTTTCCCCAGTAGGAGATGTATTGGTATTCTCTGAGATGTATTGGTTTAATATTTGCAGTGTTGCCTTTTGATAGGTAGGGTTTGGTGCTTTGTGAGTCCTGGTAGTACTGTTATGGTATGGCGGGTTTGTATGGGTTCTAACTGGGCAGTGTTTATAGTGTTTCCTAGTGTGCCTGACGGTTGGCACTGGAGTATAGTAATGTAGAAATCTGGTAGTCTTTCTTTATCCAGACATTCATTAAGAGGCATGTTTATTAAAAGTTAGTGCACATTAGTATTATGCAAATATTTATGCATATGAGGCCCCTTATGCAAATGAGGCCCCGCAATGAGTCTTCGCACATGGGCCGCCCCTGTTGAGAGCCTCATGCTCTGCCCTCCTTGTGTCTGCCTGGTCTATCTGTTGTCTGTACTGTAACTGAAATGAATGCACATTACATACCTGCTACGTACCAGCATTCATAGCCTTGGAAACTAAGAACATAAGAATATAAGATATGCCATACTGGGTCAGACCAAGGTCCATCGAGCCCAGTATCCTGTTTCCAACAGTGGCCAATCTAGGTCATAAGTACCTAACAGTCTCCCCAAAAGACACAGGTTCCTCAATGCTTGTTTTGGGTCAAGCAGTGAAATCCCGGGTCCCTTTTAATAATGGTTTATGGACCTTTTCTACAGGAACTTGTCCAAACCTTTTTTTAAACCCAGCCACACTAACAGCTTTTACTATATCCTCCGGTAACAAATTCCAGAGTTTGATTACACGTTGAGTGAAAAAATATTTTCTCTTATTAGTCTTAAATAGATTACCCTGTAGCTTTATTGCATGTCCCTTAGTCTTTTTATATTCTGAAGATGTAAACAATTGATCTACATTTACCCGTTCCACTCTATTCTACTCCATAAATTTATAGACCTCTGTCATATCTCCCCTCAGCCATCTCTTTTCCAGGTTGAAGAACCCTAACCCTTTTAGCCTCTCTTCATAAGAGTATCCTTCCATCCCCTTTACCATTTTGGTGGCTCTTCTCTGTACCTTTTCTAATAACGTTATATCCTTTTTAAGATACGCTGAACAGAATTGCACACAATATTCAAAGTGCTGTCGCACCATGGAATGATACAGAGGCATTATAATATCCTTTATTTTATTTTCCATTCCTTTCCTTATGATACCTAGCATTCTATTTGCTCTCTTGGCCGTCACTGCACACTGGGCAGAGGGCTTTAACATGTTATCCACGATGACGCCTAAATCTTTTTCCTGGGTGGTGGTTCCCAATGTGAAACCTTGCATCGTGTAACCATAATTTGGGTTGTTCTTTCCTAGGTGCATAAGTTTGCACTTGTCCACATTAAATTTCATCTGCAAATTGGATGCCCAGTCTTCCAATTTATCAAGATCCTCTTGCAATTTTCCACAATCCTCTTGGGTTTTAACAACTTTAAATAGTTTTGTGTCATCTGCAAATTTGATGACCTCACTCGTTATTCCCTTTTCCAGGTCATTTATGAATATGTCAAAGCAGCGGACCCAGCACAGAACCCTGGGGTACTCCACTATTCACCTTTTTCCATTGGGAAAATTGGCCATTTAGCTCTACCCTCTGCTTTCTATCTTTTAACCAGTTTCTGATCCACAATAATACACTGCCTCCTATCCCATGACTTTTTAGTTTTGTCAAAGACTTTCTGAAAGTCCAGATACACTATATCAACTGACTCACCTTTGTCTACCTGTTTGTTCACACCTTCAAAAAAACATAACAGATTAGTAAGACAAGATTTTCCTTGTCTAAAGCCATGTTGGGTGTCTCCCATTAAGCCATGACTATCTACATGTTGAGTAATTTTGTTCTTTATGATGATTTCTGCCATTTTTCCCGGTACTGACATTGGGCTCACCGGTCTGTAGTTTCCCGGATCACCCCTGGAACCCTTTTTAAAAATTGGCGTTACATTGGCGATCCTCCAATCTTCAGGTATTACAGATGATTTATTGATAATTCACAGATTACTAATAGCAGGTCTGCAATCTCATATTTCAGTTCTTTCAACACCCTTGGATGATGTATACCATTCGGTCCAGGTGCTTTGCTGCTCTTCAGTTTATAAGCATTTGTAAGCCTTGGCAAACTATAATCACAAGTACAAAGTAGCTTCCTTGTCACTTTGCTGATTCCCTCTCCCCCCAGAGAGACCTTTTTTCCCTCCAAGACTAGCCCTCACAATTTAAAAAGACAAACAGAAGTACTTTGCTCTGCTTCCAACAGAGAGGCACCCTGCTGTCTGCAAGATTATTTTCATTTTTTCTTTTCTGCTTGTAAGTAAGACTGTACCAAGCCAGAAATAGGCCCTGTGTGTTTCATGAATCTACCTACCTTGCCTACTCAACTGCATGCAGGATGGCTTCCTGGAAGTCAAATGATGACAGAAGCACTCTTCCAAACTTGCGCCCTGTGCAGCTACACTGCTCGCACAGCCCTTTTGTATAACTCTCCTTGTATGTGCTATTTTTGGCACAAGTACTTGTCCCAGCACCAGCCATCTGTTTCTTACTCCTTCAGAGTCACACATAAAATAGTTTTCTAGGGCTCGAGGCTGGGCTGTGTTTTATAACTCAACAGTGACATCATTACCCATGGGATATGGATAATTCAGGCAGGGATAGGTTTGTTTGGCTGCATGTGAAAGAGTTTCAAAATGATTGGCTTAAATGCCTTGTGATTCTTGCTTCTTCCCCCTCCCCTTTTCCCCCTTCCAGACTAGTTCCAGTGTGTCTGCCTGCTCATGCATACCTATGATGCAAACAAAGGAAATTAATGGTAATATGTAAAAATTCGCTGTCTGTGTTTTGCTGTGTTTTTGATAGTTTCCACTGCAGTCTTTACCCATTTTTAGTTTGTACCATTTAGCCCTCTATGCTAAAACCTAAAGAAAAAGAACAAATAAAAAAAAGATATAAAACACTGAGAAATCCAAAATTAAGTGTTTCCCCTGTTGCTGCCTACCTCACTGTGCTGCCATTTCTGTCATGGTCTGCCTCCTTACTACTGGGCCTGCTCTCATGAACTGTACCTGTGCTCTATTGCAGCTGGTTCCACTATCACAGCTGCCTGCACAGCCGCTCTTTGGTCTTTGCAATGGGTCCCTTTAGGCCTACATGGCAAAACAAAACAAAACAAAAAAAAAATAAACAAATAAAACAGAATGCCACCTTCCTCTTGCCTCTGTTGCTTCTGCCTATGCCACTCTGCTGGCACTGCTCACATTGCTTGTCTCGTTGCTACCCTTTGCCCCTTTTCTGCTGATTTGGATGGTTCATGCCACCCTTCTTTCTGTGTTGATCGTTGATCAGTGATTTTTATTTTTTGGCCAGTCTTACGTCTCTTTCAGCTTTGCATTTTATGGGTGTCTTTAGGTTTTCATTCTACACTTTCACCCCTTTTTATGCCTTGATGGTTTCTTTCTACTTTTTTTTTACTACATTGTTCTGCAATCAGTGTCATAGTGGGTTGATGCAGTAGTCCTCATTTTCCTGCTTTGTAACTTTTTTGGTATCTACTTGGTTTCTGGAGTCCAGCGGATTACAGGATCCGAGGCAGCATGGATTCACCAGAGGCAGGTCTTGTCAGACAAATCTGATTGATTTCTTTGACTGGCTGATCAGGGAGTTGGACCAAGGGAGAGCCCTAGATATAGTGTATTTAGATTTCATTAAAGCCTTTTACACAGTTCCTCACAGGCAACTTATAAACAAACTGAGCACCCTAGGGATGGGCTCTAAAGTTACTGCTTGGGTTAGAAATTGATTGAGTGGGAGGCGACAAAGGATACAGGTAAATGGAGCTCACTCTGAGGAGAAGGATGTTACCAGTGGTGTGCCTCCGATTCTTTTTAACATCTTTGTTAGTGATATAGCGGAAGGGCTGTCGGGTAAGGTTTGCCTCTTTGCGGATGATACCAAAATCTGCAATAGAGTAGACACCCAGGAAGGTGTAGATAACATGAGGAGGGATCTAGCTAAGCTTGAAGAATGGTCTAGAATTTGGCAGCTGGGATTTAATGTTAAAAAATGCAAGGTCATGCATTTGGGCTGCAGCAGTTCAAGGGAGCAATATAATATAGGGCGTGAAGTACTTTTGTCCACTAAAAAAGAGCGGGACCTAGGCGTGGTTGTGTCTGATAATCTTAAAGTAGCTAAACAGGTAGAAAAGGTGACAGCAAAAGCTAGAAGGATGCTTGGGTGCATACGGAGAGAAATGGCTAGCAGATAAAAGGAGGTGATAGTGCCTCTGTATAAGTCTTTGGTGCAACCTCGTTTGGAGTATTGTGTGCAATTCTGGAGACTACACCTTCAAAATGATATAAACAGGATGGAGTCAGTACAGAGGGTGACTACTAAAATGGTTAGTGGTCTTCATTATAAAGCATATGAGGACAGATTTAAGGATCTTAATATGTACACCTTAGAGGAAAGACGAGATAGAGGTAATATGATTGAGACATTTAAATACCTCCATGGCATAAATGCACAGGGGGAGAGCCTCTTTTGATTGAAGGGGACATGGATGTGGGTGAAAGGGGATAGATTCAGGAGTGATATGCGGAAATATTTCTTTACAGAAAGAGTGGTAGATGCATGGAATAGTCTCCCAGTGGAGGTGGTAGAGATGAGGACAGTATCTGAATTCAAAAAAGCATGGGACAAACACTGAGGATCTCTAAAGGAAAAAAGGAGACTATTGTAGTGGTTGATATGGAAGGACAGACTAGATAGGCCATGTGGTCTTTTTCTGTCGTCATTTTTCTATGTTTCTATCTGGAGTCTTCCAGGTTGTTTCTCCAACCATCGCTACACCTTTCTCCCATTCCTATGTACAGGGCCGGCCCAAGGGTTTCTGCTGCCCTAGGCAGATTCCCTAGTTGTCTCCCCTCCCAAGCCATGCCGTCCCTCTGAGCCATGTCGCCCCCTGTGCTCTTTATCGAACCCCCCCATGTTGAGCCGTGCTACTACCAATTCCAGTAGTGGGGTCGAGGGGGGTTGTGGCCTGGCTCAGCGCAGACCATGTTCTTTGGTACATATGGCCTACTGCTTCTGAGCCCCCTGTAACATAACTTTGGGGGTTCAGATACGGCAGGCCATGTGTGCCAAAGCACATGGCCTACCCCCAAGCCTAGCTGTCCCCCTGCTACCGGAATCAGCAGCAGCAGGGGGCAGTTCATCATGGGGGAGGGCAGGCCATGTGTGCTGAAGCACATGACCTGCCATCCACAGAGATCTGCCACGCTAGGCAGCCGCCTAGTGAATGGGCTGGCTGTGCCTATGCAACCCCCTACCTTCTTTGCATGCCTTATTGTGGACATTATGCTGCTTGGCAGGCTTTGGGGGTACACTGTAACAAAGTAACAAAAATAACTATATTACAGGCAGTTCACTCCTTCTTTTTCCTCCGCTTATTACAATCAAGTCACTTATATCCTCTTTCACTCTTTAACAGTACCATGCTGCGGTTGGAATACTATATATCTGATGCTGGAAACTAAATTCAAGTCTCTCCTCACTTTCACCTTACACATACTTAGGGGTATGTGTACTAAACTGCGGTAACGTAGAAGTGGCTACATTAATGCGCGTTAAGGGTACCTAACGTGTGTTAACGTCACTGTCCGCGGTAAGTCCCGCAGAGGGTGGAGAGAGGGCGGAGAGAAGGGGTCAATGGGCGGGGAGAGGCTCCTGCTGCACTAACGCGGGGAACTGAAGGGCTGAATATTACCGGGACTGAAAACCTGTCGTTAGATGCACATTTGCAGGAGGGTGAGAACATTTCAGCGTCAGCAATGTACAACATAGGCAAGGAGCCCAAGAAAAGTGATAGTAGTGATCCAGTTGCAGGAACAGCATAGTGCCCAAGTATGAAAGGCCAGTATGGCGATGGTGCAAATGGGGCATAGGGGGCGGCAGGCGGGACATGTATTGGGGGCAGCTGGGGCACAGGGTGGACTAGGCTGTTGCCTAGGTAGCACATAGGAACATAGAAACTGGAAATCAGCAAGACAGCAGCTGACCAAGGCCAAACACAATCCACCTACATCTACCTGGTCCACCCTAGCCAATAGTTGCCAGGGCACTGACCTGCCATCCCCCCCAGCCATCTCTCCCCCCATGTGGAAGGGACATAGTATTGGTAGGCGATGATGGGGAGGATGTGTGGATGCCCATGTATGCCTCCCCACCCCAGACCACGCACCCTAAGTGGCTGCTTACCTGCACAGTGGATGGCCTGGGACCGCAAACTACCAGCATTGACAGCATATGGCCAGGCAGCATGGCAGGGGGGCATGTATTGGTGCTGGAGGTGGCAGTGGCACCTACCTGCAGTGCACCTAGGCCATGCCCTGTACCAGTACGTGGTGTGCAGTGCAACAGACAAGGTCTGACTGAGGAGACGTAAGGTAGCCCCAGGGACTGCTGGGCTTCTATGGCAACAGTGTGGTGCAGTACACACAGCCAGTGTGTCCCAGTGCAGAGGGTCACAGGTTCAGGTCTCAGCTGTGGATCCTGCAGAGCATGTCCCTATATTTTACCCTACAATGCAGATACCACAGCAACATGTGCAATCCCCAAAGCAGTGGCCAACAGAGGTACAAACACCCACTCACACAGGCTCCACTATCCAAAGCTCCATGCAGAGTCAGGCTGTTGGCCCCAGCATGGAGCCACAGTCACCACAGGAGCACAACTACTACCTCCTGCACAGTCTGGCAATGTCAGCACTGTGATCAGGACCAGTGTGGCGGGCAGGGTTGCCAACCACCCCTATCTTTGCACAATGCTGCAATAGGAGTGTGTGTGTGTGTGTGGGCAGGGCGGACTGGGCAGGATGCATCTGCAGAGGGTGTAGGGCAATGGCTGGGACATTGTAGTGCCCTACCACCACCACCTGCATGGACAAGGTGGCCACATTACGTCTTGCTGTTGGGGCACTTTCACACTGACCAAACAGTGACCATGGCAAGGCTATGTTCCCACATAGTCCTACATAGTATTTGTCTTAAGTGCTATATGTGTGTCCCCTGTTCTGGAGGACCAATTACTGGGGTACCTGCTGGGTGCCTGTGCCATACAACCCAGGTCTGGGTGCGCATTGTTCCACTTTGAACATGCAAGATAGACTGGCTAGCGGAGTGTCCGCAGTTAGTTTGTGCATGGCTGGAACACCTGGCGTGTTGCAGCAGGTACAGTCTTGAGTGTGCCTGCTGCTGGTGAATGTCAGACCATGGTTGTGGGCTGGGGAACAGCTGTAGTCCTAGAACTGGTGGGAGCACAGAGGAAGGGCAATGGACAGGTAGTGTACTGTAGTGCGCAGTGTTGGGTTTTACGCATGTTGCAGCGCTGAGGACGCGCAGTGCCCATAATACTGCGTGTGATATCTGTTTGGGGCATGCGTTGTTACACACCATAATCTGACCACATATTCTAAGGTGCTTAGAGGTATCTCATAAGGCACGTAGGAAGGTCTGTAACGTCATGCTACGCGCATTCTCCGCAACGCGTGTAAGATGCAACACACGTAAGATGCACTACTGTGTGTTACTCTAGCAGACATGATGGCCACTTGGTGGAACATATTTGCATTGTGGTTGTTTAGGATAGTGGTTGCAGACATGCATGGAGCCAACATAGGTTGTGGGTTTGGGTCCCACAGGTTCCTTTTCCTTTCTTTTCATCTGTTCTGCTCTCCTTACCATACAATGGCTCCGGCTTTGTCCCTTCTCCACCTACCCTTCCTTCTCTTCACTGTACACTGCAGTGTCTCCCCTCCATGCAGCCTATCCATCACATGCTAGCTGTTACATATGCTCCCTTTCTTTGGGTTGTCTAGGTGGGTAGGTGGCTCAGTGGTTTGGTATTGGTGTCAATGAGTTGTGTTTGGGCTCTTCAGTATACGGGTTCAATTTCCTCTTACTCCTTTTTGGATTCCTTGCCCATTTTGCCCTTATACACACACCATTCACACAGCTGGCCCTGCAGTGACCCCTGGCGCCCTTTCCGTTACCGTTGTTTACTCCTCTGCATGCTGTGTTCACTGCACACCATTTCATGGTGTGTATGCATGTGTTATCGCAGTCTGTAACGGGACGTGAGCTACAGTTATCAGCTGCCTGTGGTCTATGGCCTTATACCTATGGCTCCATTTCTCATGTGGCACCATGTCTGCACATCCCTCAGCGCATCTTCTATTGTCTGTGCACCTTGGATTGCAACCCCTTTCGGATGCGCAGCTGCTTCCCGTCGGCTGCGATGTTCACGCGCGGTGGGTCCATGGCACAATGTACCGCGCATTACGCACTTTGTAACATGCGTTACCTGACACTGCTTACTTTAATGCACCGCCCACTCCTTTATATGGGCATCCGTAACATTACCAGGGAAATTAACAACGGTAACATTACCACGGTTTAGTAAACATACCCCTTAGTGTGGTTTTTCTCTGAGTCAGAATCCCTTCCCTTACATTATTAATTTTTTTACTAGTGTACCTGGAGCTGGTGATGATGCAGCAAGTGGTCCCCAGAACTGTCCTGAATTCACTCCTTGCTCTGGTGTCTTGTGAAGAGCTCCTGGATTCCTCCTTTCTTTAGATCGGGCAGCCTCTGTAGATGCAGGTTCCCAGAATTGCTCTGCAGGTTAATCTAGCTCAGATGTTCTTTGATCCTCAAGATGCCTCTTCATGGTGCTGCTGCTTTGTATCTTTGTGAATGGATGGTTTCTGTTGATATGGAAGGACGGACTAGATAGGCCATGTGGTCTTTTTCTGTCGTCATATTTCTGTTTCTAAGTCATTTACACAGGTAGGACTCCACTCATATAGAGCCGAAAGAGATGCTGACAGGTTTTCCCATTTCCACTCCTTTTGCTCCTACACATGTGGCTTCTCCTAAAAGGGATGAAGAGCTAGGATTTGGCCACCCTAAAAACTGTCCCCCTCCCCCCAAGGGCTGACATTAATCCAGCATGGTGCAGTGGTTGTGTGCCAAAGACAGTGTACTGCCTTTTGGAAGTGGTTTAAAGAGGCCTTGTATTTTTCCCTCCCAGAATGATGTAACCAGGCAGAAAGAAACTTCTTCTAATCTGGTAAAAGCTGGGCTTTTTCCAATGTACACTGTAGTAATTGAGTGGAAACACTGGATGGTTATGCTGCTCACACAGTAACATCCAAGCAATCTCTACACCTATAACATTGGTTTTCTTCATCTTTTCAGAGGGCCTTATGAAGAGATGCAAGGGTTTGTTTCCCCAGTACAGAAGTCCTCAGTGTCTTCAGATAGTCCTATTTGAGTGGTACAGTCTTCCAGCCTGTCTTGCTGCTGCTTTGACGCTCGTCAGATGTCTTAGGGCCTTCTAGCCTGTCTTGTTGCTATTTTGGCTTTTTGGGGTTTTCTAAGACTATTTTTTTCCTGAAGTTTCAAACAACCCAAGTATAAGAAAAACAGATCCTGGTGAGACAGGGGGACACTGTCAGCCTAACACCATCAATAAGTCTTAAGCTCTCTTCAAAATTCTTTTCAAATTTCCATTGCCATATTTGTTGACTTTACCCACTATTTGTATGTATTTATTTATAAACATTTTATACCATTTTCCTAGAAAACCCATTCAAAATGGTTTATAATTAACATAAAAGCAATAGAATCAGAGAATATGATTAAACTCTATCTATAATTAAAATATTCACTAAAAATCAAGATTCAAAATATCTATAAAACTATCTTTAAAACTTTTCTTCAACTGCTTGGGAATAAATAAGCTTTCAAGTGTTATCTAAACACAAGGATATTATTTATTCATTGCAAATCATTAGGTTATTTGTTCCACATCTCATGAGCTTTCATTCTAAACATTTAAGGGGTCATTCCAAGGCACGAATAGTGAGGATGGACGTCCAGTTGGGACGTCCAGTTGGGAGCAGGAAAAGGGTGGATCGGGGTGGCATTAGGGCGGGCAGTGGGCGGTCATCGGCCCCAGACATACAGGGCCGATTCCAGTGTCAGCCCTGTATGTCTGGGGCCGGCAGCTTGAACGAGGAACTTATTCCACCTGGGAGGTGGAACAAGTTACCCTAGTTGGCGGGCCTGGGCTCGGTAGGGAGAGCCGAGGACATTCCCTGCAACCCGACCCTGGCCTTAGGAGGCCAGATTGGGGGTCGAGCTGTGGGAAAAAGCAGCTTTGTAGCCAGCGGCCTGGGATCGCTGCTTTTCAATGGAGCCACGGTGCCATGGCAACCGGACACCATGGCACCGTGGCTCCATTGAAGAGTGCTAACTGAGCTAGCTGAGAAAGACCCCTGTACATGCAGGCAGGACTGAATCGGGGTCCCGGCCTGCACGTACAGGCCTGATCACGATTCTGATCCCGTGGGGCTAGACGTACCACGTGGGATCAGAATCCTGGCTCCTTCTGTGCGTCCAGTTCTGACCAGACTCACAGAGGGCCTTTACGTCCATGACAGAATTAGGCCCTTTGTCTCCATACTGATTTTTTTAAACTATTTTCGTTGTGGGCATTTGGAGTATATTATTTTGTGCATATTGTAAATTCCTTTCTGGGACATTTTTGTGCAAGCTAAAAAGGTATCCTTGTGGTAGGCTATGGCCTATATAATAGCCTGTACATGTATGAGCCTGCAAGCTAGGCCGGAGTCCCTACCCCCACTACTAGAAATAGTAGTGCTGAGAAAGACCAAAGTCAGTAAAGGCTGAGGATGTGCCTTAAACCGCTCTAAACTGCTTTTGATAAGTTTTGTATTAATCCTTTATCCATACTTTTATGCTGATGCAATGACCTTGCAGCAGGAATGTATTATGTCTAGAAACTGAGCCTGTGTTAGCATAGCCTGAGAAGGGGGAACAGGGCCCAGTGAGGGTCCCCGATTGGATAGGTGCAGGGGGCGTTGGGACCAATAGAAAGTCTGCCTGTATCAAACTGTGAAGCTTGTATATAAGTTGTTCCTGTTCGCCATTGCTCAGTCCTTTGATGCTTGGGCCTTGTGCACAATAAATTGGTTTGGATCCTTGAACTGACTCCGTGTATTATTTATTGCATTTATTCTCCTGGGCTGCTGGATCACATGGGGTATATAGTGAGGGCTGCCTGTGCTATTTGGATTCCACTTGGGGCCATCAAGACTGATGGGTCTGCATAATACTGTTCATTAGTTCAATCAAATCCTATGGTTTCTCAGTGTAGGAGGCATAATGCAGCTTTCAGTTCAGTAAAATCAGTGGTATGAAAGGTGAGTTCCTCATGGCAGCGCTGTATCCAGGAGGATAAATACACACTTCATAAACAATTAACCAGGAATTGATCGGGGAACATTTTTCCTACAATCAGATGAACACGGGAAACTACGATAACATTAGCCTTTCACAGAGCATTTCTAATGGGGACAGAGACATCTTAAGTCAGTAGACTCCAGCAAGCCCTTGCTATACATACATTTCAACAGAATCTGCGCGGACTCCCACCCCTTCCCCCACATGATGACGTACAGAGGGGGTGGGCTGCATTCCCCTGTGGACTAAGCATAATGGATGCGGGTACTCATTCTAATTAACAACTGTCTAAACCTATTTCAAAGCTTTAAACTAAGACTCTACTTCTGAAACTGAGATTTTAAAAGACCTTACAAAACACAGTACATTCTTTCTCTGGACACCAACACATCTTACAGTTTGGGAAAGACAGGCAGTATCTTAACAAGATAAACAGTAGGTCGCTCTCCTGGCTTTCAAAGCAGTCGTAAATTACTAGACACTAAACACTAACACCAACACGTCATTGTCCTGTCAGGGCTCTTAACTTCGTAGGTCAAAGGGAAAACAAAAGCAGTTTCATTAATTTCTCTATCATTCCTATCAAATGTTACATAATACATGACCATAGCAGAAGGAACAGCACTATTAGAACATATTGAATAAAACAGGTACAATTTTCCTGAAATAAGCACAAATTAACCCAGCTGCAGAGCATAGAATAATTGAAATCTCCAAAGCGTTAAGTAAAGGATACATTCCTTCCCCAGGCATTCCTTTCTTCCTGTCTTTCTCCGGGCTGTGTGAAATACACGCCCCCCTCTCACTCTTGCAAGAGAGAGAGACACGCTCAGTGAGACAGCTGTCTTTGTAGAAGTGACCCCTGAGTTGTTTCTTTAATACTATTCCCTAATCGGTAAACACGAAGGACAAACACCAAACACTTTCTCCTTTCTCGTGACCTGGCAATGCACTAGTCAGGAGCCAGCACCTCGCTTGGTCTGTATTGAAGACCTCATTCACACATGCAGACATTCAAGACAGAATTAAATCCCAACGTAAATAAATCCCAATAAACAGAATAAATCCCAATAAAACCTGACGGACTGAGGGGTTGGTGGGTTCAGTCTCTGCTTATACCTTTAAGACTTCTGAGACTTACTAGGACCGTCCCGAGAGGGATCAGACTCTCAAGCGCTATTCCAGAATCCCGACTGACTGACAGACTGACTGACAAACTGACTGATTAACAGAACAGTTCTACTCACCGGATCATGGGTTGGATCCCGGACTCCCCTCAGGTTCGAGGTGTAGGCCGGCCGGAACCGGCCACCAGCAGAGGCAAGGAGGGGCCCTCCCCGATACAAGAGGATGGGTGGCACCGAAGGCCCTCCTGCAATCAGTCAGGGGCGGCTCCAGGCCGGACAAAACCTTTAGAGGCGAGAAGTCGTGGTATATTCACTGGCATACCATCACACTACTCACACTTCCCGGTCAGGGAACCAAGACATGTGGCAGCACTGATAGCATGCAATAAATAATACCCGGAGTCAGTTCAAGGATCCAAACCAATTTATTGTGCACAAGGCCCAAGCATCAAAGGACTGAGCAATGGCGAACAGGAACAACGTCCTTATATACAAGCTTCACAGTTTGATACAGGCAGACTTTCTATCAAAACTTATCAAAAACAGTTTAGAGCGGTTTAAGGCAGATCCTCAGCCTTCACTGACTTTGGTCTTTCTCAGCACTACTATTTCTAGTAGTGGGGGTGGGGACTCCGGCCTAGCTTGCAGGCTCATACATGTACAGGCTATTATATAGGCCATAGCCTACCACATCTTGGACGTTGTGTCTGTAAGATCTTATACATTATGACATCACATCATTCTCTAATGGGGAGCAAATGCAACCTCGTCAATAAAGGTTGAGCACTTTCCTATCTCTTGGCCCTCGTTAAAAAATGGGCAGCCACATTTTCAATAACTTGTAGTCTATTCAAATACTAATTTGCCAACCCCACATACAAGACATTATGGTAAGGTTGATGTCTCATTACTTTCAGTTTAAAGAAAATATTTCATACTACATTCACAATTCCTTCTCTTTCTAAAACCTATACCCAATGACCTAATCAAATCTTTCCATGATATATTCTGCAAGACACCCCACTCCTCTATCTGAAGATGTTCTAAATAAAGATACAATAAACTGTCTATTCAATATTAAGATCAAGGTCACTCTCCATAACCCTGCAGGTACTGCTTTCAGCGATTAACTGCCTCCCTCCTATCCCGTTCCAGGAGAATAAGTAGCTAAATATCATTTGTATAAACATTAAAAACACCAAAGGAGTCTTGGGAGGGGAATCCAAGATGGCGACAGCATAATGTGCCTGCTTCAGCAGAGTGTCCCGTGTTGAGCCTTTTGCGGTGGTTATTACCTTAGTGACTTGCTTTGTGTTCTCCTCGATTGGGGAAGAGGAAGGGGAAGATTCGGACCTACCCTGAAGCCGGTTCTTCACTCATGCAACAGCCCATCATGAAGTACGTTCTAGCAGGAGGTGTGGATTCTATGATGGGTAGAGCCAGAGCTAACTTGAAGGTGGTCCTCTCGGCCTCAGACGTCAGTCTGAGCCCCAAACAGCATGTGCCTCTGATGGAGTCTCTCCCCCCTGTTGATGACCTGCCACTTGAGCCATCCCTTTTCTCTACTGGGTTTGGAATAGGGTTGTTGGCATCAGGGGAGCGAGCTGGTGTAGAATTGCTGTTGGAAGCAACCGGTGGGGTGGGGAAGGGCCTCCCTTCCACTGTGAGTGCTAACCTGGGTGGTTTGGTACCCTCAGTAGATTCTTCTTTGGCACGAGTGGGGAAACTCCCTCAAGCCCTAGCCGGCAACAGCATTCTACATAATCCGCCAAGGTAATGTTGGATTCTAACTGGGCAGCAATTGTTCAGCTGGAGAAGTCTGTGTCTCGGTGTCTGGATGGAGTGGAGCAGATCACTCAGGACTTTGGGAATAAATTTCAATTGCAGGAGCAATCTCGACTGGGACTTAGTGTGGAGGTAGGAATTCTTACCACTAAGGTGCAATCTTTGCAACAGCAGTCTGCCTCCTTCATCAGGAACACTGCAGCTATTCATTCTAGATTGGAAAAATTTGAAAACTTTTCCAAAAAAATTGAATTTACGTTTTGAGAACTTTCCAGTCTCCTTAAGTATTTCTCCATCTGAATTGTTTAAGAAATACCTGATTGAAAATCTGGGTGTGCTGGAGAATGCTTTACCCCCTACTTCAAAAATTTATTATTTACCTATGAAAAAGAAAGTTTGTATCCCTTTGCTGAAAGAAGATTTAGGGGGGAGCATCTTCTGAAACCCTGAATTTGAATACTACTCAAGTTCTTGAGGGAATAGAAGAGGAGAACTTGCAGAGAGCAGCGTTATTAGTCTTCTATGGGCTAGAACCAGATCGGGCTTGGACTCTTAGATTATATTTCAGGAACTCTGAGAAATATTTTTTGGTCAGAAAGTCTGGATTTTTCCAGTCGTTTCTTATATTACTCAGGTTAAAAGATGCTTATTTCTTGCCATGCACCCTGAGGTTCTCTTCCTGGATTTTTCCTATTTGTTTAAAGTTTCCATGTAAATGTCTTGTTAAATCTACTTCTGCAGGGTATGTGTATTATGATCCTAAACAACTGCGGGGGTTTCTAGATGCTAAAAAGTCACCATCTTCAATTGTTACGTTGGGATCCACTTAGATCGCCTCCTGTTGGACACAATGGTTTAGGTGAACGGGTTATGCTGTCATGCTTTTTTTCTTCATGGGTAAAAGTTATTTCTTATTTGTATTGCATTTTTGAGTGTAACATCTTTTATTGTAACATCAGCCTTTTTACTGGGATTCCCCTTCATCAGGATAGTGGGCTTAAAGGGAGTAGCACAGTGTATTTTTTTTTAAGTTTTGCAGGTGTTATGTTGCATATAAACTGTTTGCTTCTCCATTTCTGTTCAAATATGATATAAAGATTGCTTGATGTAATTTTGGGAAGTATAAATATAAAATAAAAAACAGACAAACAAACCACCAAAGGAGCGTACCAATACCCCAAGAAGCCGTAGCTAAATATTAAATAACAAGGGGAAAGCTGTTCTGCCTTGGGTGTTTTAAGGCTTTGCAGCTGATCAAGGTGTTATACTCTGTCACGTGTCCCTATCCCCAGCCACGTGCTTAGGGGATTAGGGTTGCCATTTTTAGTCCTCTTTAAAGGGTTTGAAAATTATTTCCTTCAGGAGCAGTGCCCTCTGGGAGTTGTAGTTTACCTCTTAAAAAGGATAGTCGTGGAGACATCTAGTGAAGGCAAACATGACACAGTTTATTTCCCCAAAATATGCACAAATAAGGTTCAAACGCATAGTATCTGGATATTTCCTCCAGGACAAAAAGTACAGAAGATATTTACATCCTTAAGCTGAGTAACTTCTCAAAAGCATTAAACAGACACAGATTTTTCATCAATCAAAACAGGCAAACCAAAAGTACAGCTGCTTAGGTTCAAAGTAAAGAATGTCTTTCTGCTTCCTTAGTGAGATAATATACAGTGCTGTGCAAGCTTGTCTTACTTAACCTGGTTCCTACCTTAGCAAGGCTAAGTTTTCTTGGTAGTGCTTTTTCCCAAAAGCATTTACTTAGGCTGCTACTCCTTAACCAAGGATTCTGTAGCCTCTGCACATAAGAACATAAGATATGCCATACTGGGTCAGACCAAGGTCCATCAAGCCCAGTATTCTGTTTCCAACAGTGGCCCATCTAGGTCATATGTACCTAGCAGTTTCCCCAAGGGGCACAGGTTCCACAATGCTTGTATTGGTTCAAGCATTGATATCCTGGGTCCCTTCTTAATAATGGTTTATGGACCTTTCCTCCAGGAACTTGTCCAAACCTTTTTTAAACCCAGCTACATTAACAGCCTTTACTACATCCTCCGGTAACAAATTCCAGAGTTTGATTACACGTTGAGTGAAAAAATATTTTCTTTTATTAGTCTTAAATAGTTTACCCTGTAGCTTCATGGCACGACACAAAGAACAGTCCATTGGCAGTTCAGTAATCAAGGGGTCTGGTTCATTATACTCCACTTGCATTTCCTCCTGCTCTGTAATTATAATATCCTGCACTGAGCCCTCATGACCTGCCTCTGGTGGAATTCTTGTTGAGGATTCCTGTAACTCCCTCCAGGACTCCTCTATCCGGTAAGGAATATGGAGAACTGTATTACTGGATATCTTTCTTTGGTTCTCTTGCTCCAGTTCCTCTCTGAGGTTTAACCACGGCTGTCTGTTGGAGGCTGGGTTCTTCTGCCTCCTGGTTTGAAACCTAGGCACTCACCTCTGAGTGTTGTGAACCTTTTGGTCAGGAACAGAAGTTTGGAACCTGCCCTGCTCTCTCTGTCTGAGCAGCTCTTGCCTGGTTTCCCTTGTGCCAGACTCTTTCCAGGTCCTTCTTCTTTCCTCTGCTTGGAACTTTCTTTCTGGGAACTTCCATCTCAATTTCCAGTCCTGCTCTGAGTCCGTCTTTGACTCTGTCTTCCTGGACTCTCTCCTTGAGTGTTTGCTTGCTCTGCTCTTCCCTTCTGAGCAACCTTTTCCTCCTGGGCAGCTCTTCTCCCCTCTGCTTTTCCCTAAGCAGGGTTTATAAAGGTGCTTCCTGGGCCGTGTTTCTCTCTGCCTTAACAGGTGTTCATAATCATGCTCCAAGCCTGCTACTCCGTCAGCAGAGCTTGGGTGTGGCAGCCTAGTCTCAGAAACTCTAAGCTTGCTCTGAAGCCTGTGCACTGCTGGAATGTTTTTAAAGGTACAATCACTAATTTTCTCTAACTCTGCAGGCTCACCAGTGCCTTCCTCATCACAACTCCTAATCTTCAGGTATTTTAGGGCCTTACAGCCAATGTTAGTGCTATGTTGGTGCTCTTTGGTTGTTTTAGTGTCTTGCAGCCGATTGAGATGCCATGTTAGTTCTCTCTCCAGCTTGATTTGGGCCTTCTAGCCTGTTTTTGGCATCCCTTAGTTGCTTTAGGGTCTTTCAGCTTGTCTTGCTGCTGTGTTTATGGTTTATTAAAATTTGCTATACCGCCCTTTGGGGATCAGCGGAGTGGCTTACATAAAATCAATTAAAAAGCATGAGAAAAGAACTTCATTAAAACAGTATAGAGAAAGCAATAGAGCCATGCATGCAGCATAGAGGAAAGGGTAAGCAGGCTAGCCCAGAGGCCTCTCAGGTGTGCTAAACAATGTCAGTGTATACTTACTGGAAAAGATGAGTTTTGAGACTGACTTTAATTTGTTGTAGGAAAATTGCTAGCAGAGATCAGGGGTAAGATCATTCCAGAGACTATTTTGTTTGCTTTTGTTTCATTTTGTTTAGAAAATGAAACTGAATGAATAGGAAATGTTATTTGAAATAAAAGCATATCCCTAATACCAGCTTCACAAAATAAATCTTCTACTTAGCCCCTACCACGCCTGATCTAAAATGTTTAGTGTTCCGAAACTGCTTTTATTAACTAAAAATAAAATGTTTGTTAATTGATGTAGTTTACTTCATCTCAAAATACAAAAATAATAACCTTTCCAAGTGAAGAAGTAGTCTAGTGGTTAGAGCACTGTCTTAGTAACCAAAAGTCTAGGGTTCAGTTCCCACTAACACTCAATGTGGCCTTGGGCAAATCACTTTATCCTCCATTGCCTTGGTAGAAAGGACTGGCAATCGACTTCCAGTCACACTGCCAAGAAAACCCAGGAGCTGCAAGCTGTTGATTCACCAGGAGTCAGCACTGACTTCATGGCACACATTACATTTGCATCCATTGTTACAATAACCTTTATAACTTTTACCTTTCTCTGGTTACACCTAGTACAAATCTAACTCTGCTTTTTCTAACAATAACCTCCTCTAAACAACTCAGCAATATAATATAAAAAGTCACATGCATTTACCCTGGAGCATGTACACTAATATATTACATCATATGCCCTAATTTAGTTTGCAGCTTGTCATGCTGTGAGGGCTTATGTGCGTCAGTCATGCTGAGATCTAAGCTATCAGAAGCTTAACTGCTAGCAGGATATCCCAAGATGGACAGGTCTCAGCTGAGGTGCCAAACCATGAAAAACCATACATCTAGGCAGCAGTAGAATGGGATGGTGTTGGTGGCAGAGGATCACATTTCTGTGACAATAGCAACAACACTAGAATTACCTGCATGGAAGAAAGACTTGGCAATCTACCTCCATATCTTACCACGAAGACACAATGGATAGTCGCAACAAAGCAAAATGCAGGTTGGAAGGCACTCAACTGGCTACTGGAGAGGAGCTGAAGACTTTTCAGAGTAAAGCCAGCATTTATGATGTGGTTGGATCAAAGCCCTTGGGATGTTTGACTGCTGATGTAGCTGCGCATGAAATGAGAGTCAGAAGCTGCAAAGATATCTTACATATTGGGACATGGAATGTATGACGCATGAACCAAGGGAAGTTGGAGGTGGTCAATAATGAAATGGAACGTGTACAACTTGATCTGTTGAGTGTCAGCGAACTGAAATGGATTGGCTTTGGACACTTTCCATCTGATGATCACATGGTCTACTATACTGGAAATGAAAGACAAAGAAGAAATGGTGTTGCATTTATAATCAAGAAGAAACTTGCCAGAAGTGTAATGAAATATAATACTGTCGGTAAATGCTTAATTTCTATTCGTCTACGAGGAATGCCCATCAACACAACTATAGTTCAGGTACATGCCCCAACAACAGCTGCAGAAGAGGATGAAGTTGATGAGTTCTATAAACAAGTACAAGCTGAACTTGACAGAACATGCAAACAAGATATCCTAATAATCATGTGTGACTGGAATGCAAAAGTTGGCAACAAAGAAGGCAGCAAAATGGTTGGAAAATATGATCTTGGCAACAGAAATGAAACTGGAGAAAGATTGATAGAATTCTGCAAGATCAACTATCTATTCATTTCAAGCATCACCTTCAAGCAACACAAGTGGAGACAGTACCCATGGACTTCACCCAATGGAAAATCTAATTGACTACATTTGTGGAAGTCAACAATGGAAAAGCTCTATAGCATCAACAAAGATAAAACCTGGAGCTGACTATGGTACAGATCACCAACTACTAGTATGCAAACTCAAGCTAAAGTGGAAAAAGAACAAGCCCCACTCATGAATGGAGCAAAATATGACCTTGAGAATATACCACCGGAATTTAAAGACTGCCTGTGAAATTGATTTGCTGCTTTAGATACAAATGACAGAGCTCCAGAAGAGTTATGGGATGACATCAAGAAGGTTGTGTAGGAAGAAAGTGAGAAGTCTCTACAAAAGGTGAAAAAGCAAAAACAGCCAAAATAAATGACCGAAGAAACTCTGAAAATTGCCCAGATACACAGAGAAGCTAAAGCCAGAGGAGAAAGACAGGCAATCGCAGAACTCAACAGAGATTTCCAGTGTGCAGCAAGACAAGACAAGGAGTACTAAAATGATGTATACAAGGAAATAGCATCAGAAACTATTAGAGGAAGAACAAGATAGTTTCCTAAAGCTACGAGAATTAAAGAGAAAATTTCAAGTCTTGAATTGGAATGCTACAAGATGCTCAAGGATCCATGTTGAATGATGCTGCTGAGAAGATCAAGAAAAGGTGGAAAGAATATATGGAGTCATTATACCAGAAAGTAGAGTGGAGGAGTAGCCTAGTGGCTAGAGCAATTGCCTCATACCCAGAAAATCAAGGGTTCAATTCCCACTGGCACTCCTTGTGACCTTGGGCAAGTCACTTTACCCTCCATTGCCTCGGAAGAAAAAGCTGGCAATCTACTTCCAGTGATACATTGCCAAGAAAACCCAGAGGTAGCTGGGTCACTATGAGTCAACACTGACTTGATGGCACTTAAAAAAAATATCAGAAAAATCAAGTGGACCAACAGCCATTTCAACCTGTATCTTATGATCAGTAACCATTGGTGACAAAAGAAGACCTCGAAGGAGCATTGAAAGCCTTATTAAAGAACAAAGCACTGGGCATTGATGGCATTCCCATTGAAATATTACAGTAATCTGATGCAGCTGTTACCATACTTACAAGACTCTGCCAGGAAATTTGAAAGTCAACATCATGGCCAACTGACTGGAAAGGATCTGGGTTTATACAGGGGTGGTTCAAGGCAATCTGCTTCCTGAGGCGAAGGATGAGATGCCCCCCCCCCTCATAGAGGTGGGTGAGTTTTCTCAAAACTCCAATCAATCAATCAATCAATCAGGGACTAAACCAAACCAAAAAGCCGATTAGATTATATGGAGGAAATGCAAGATGTTTGTACACCGAGGAACTAAAAGAGAGTGAGAACCACAGCACAGTTTATAAAACTAAATTATAACTCATTTTTATTTTGTTATAAACTGCGTTATGGTTTTTGCTTTTTCTTTTTCAACATATATTTTGCATCCACAGAACCCCCTTCAATAGTGGGTGCAGAGCAGAACCAGGACATTCACCCACAGAACTTAATATCTTTAAAAAAAATCTGATTCTGACCATCTCACTAACAACAATAACAACCATTCTCCAGTAGCAGGCATATTGTAAACTAATACAAAACCCTAAAATAAAGTCACTGAATATCTATAGAGCAAATGTACCATACCATAACATATTGTGGTAAGGAGAGTGCAGCCCAGCCAGGAAAAAGTGAAGAAAAGAAGGATTTTTCCTCTTTGCGGGGGATGGGTACACAGGATCACATAGTCCACAGCAGGAGCCTGGAGAGAAACCTAGAGGGCAGACCTAGCTGTAAGCCACGCCCACACTCCAGGTCTGCCACAGATAGGAGTGGGAGGTACAGAAGGGCGGAGCCAGGAAGGGAGTTGCCCTGCTCAGTGTTTGAAAGGGAGCAAACAAACACTAGAGATAGAGTTGGTTGGAGAGCTGGTGGGAAGCATGGTTGGAGAGCTGGTTGGAAGCATGGTTGGGAGCATGGTGAGAAGCATGATTGGAGACGCAGTTGCAGTGGCAGTTGCTGTCGGAGTTGCAGTCCAGGCCTAAGTGGGAGTTGCAGCTCAGGTTCCAGTCCAGGTTCCAGAAGGTACAGAGGG
Organism: Ichthyophis bannanicus; assembly: GCA_033557465.1. Classification (NCBI taxonomy): domain Eukaryota; kingdom Metazoa; phylum Chordata; class Amphibia; order Gymnophiona; family Ichthyophiidae; genus Ichthyophis; species Ichthyophis bannanicus. The sequence goes on from CM066031.1 coordinate 1,460,273,262, forward strand.
AACAGCCCTGTAGCCAAAAGGAGCAGCAGAGAAAGGAACCACTATAAAGACAACCAGAGAAGGTTCAAAGGAAGCCACCATACTCAGCACAGTAACCACAGAGGACATAGGGAAGGTTCCAGGGAGAGAACCACCTACCCTAGCAAGAGAGTGGGAAAGCTTTACCACAAGTCTCTGCCCTACGCTGAGGCAGAGGGAGTCCTGACTGGCCAAAGCTCTAACCAGGAGAATATTGCACCGAAAGCCCAAGGTAGGAGAAGGGAGGCAATAAGGCCTTCCAAGTATATTTTCTCTTCTGACTCTGATGAAACTGTTATACCCCAGAGAACACAGTGCAGAAAGGAATGTTTCACCAGGAAGGTTAAACAAGGGCACCCCACAGGAGACCTGCCTAGAGAAGGGAGGACAAGAAAGTGGGAGAGGTTGTTTGACCTACTGAAAACTCGAAAGCAGAAAGTCCCTGAGCGGTACCAAGCAGAACCCTGCCATAGCTCAGCAGAGAGTATGGAGATTGAAGCCAAAGAGGCTGATGTAAATTCCAATATTTCAGAGATGGAATGTGATGCCTGCACTAAGGTAAATTAGTGTGAGCCAGAAACACTTGATAGTTGAATTTGCTGTTGTTTTGTTTGGACATTTGTTACTGGAGAAGCATCCATTATTTTCTTTTGTCTGGAGAGTAAATGAGCTTGAAGAAATTGTATCCACTTACCTGCAAGGAAGCTGAATAAATTCCTGTGCGCTTTTAAAAACCACTCGGTTCATTATTCCTCACACAACTACAACCCTAGGAAATATAAGAGGTGGTCACCCGTCCCTACTAGGCAGCCGCCTGGTAGGTGCGCGAGCGCCACAATATGCACCAACTTCCAAAACTCACTTAAGGAGCCCATCCAAAAAAAGCATCACTGTAAATACTACAGTGGGCCCTGGAATATCCATACACCTATTTGAAAAGCTGAACATGTCAAATTACTACAGACAGTATAGATCTTTATGTACAAACTCCATGTTAACAGAACGCCTGGCCTATGTCACACACTCAGAACACAGACACTCAAGTACAGAATAAGTGGCCACAATCTAAAGTAAAAATACAAATATGTAGACAAAATTTAAACTGAAACCCCAAGAAGCCAGACTCTGCATGCAGTGCAACATCAGATAAATAAGAGATGCAGTTCCACCACACTGTGTAAATTATAAAGATAGCACAAAGTCCAATCATTAAAATTAAATACAATTATTTTTTCTACCTTTGTTGTCTGACCATTTTATTCTCTGATCATGCTGGTCTCGATCTAAGGCTTCTGCTTTCCTGTCTTCTCTTAGCTCTCTTTCTGTGGTCTATGGTCCATCTGCCACTTCTTATCTCTTCTTTTGTTTTCTTCATTTCCTTCCATCAGCCTATTTCCAGTCCTGGTAACTCTCCCCAGTATGAGCCCCCTTTCCAGTCCTCCCCTCCCTGTACCTTCCAATGTCAACTGCCTTGCATTCCCAGGACTGCCTCTGGTGTCCCTTCCAGTCCCCCTCTTTCCCCACTGTCCAGCCTCTTCTAGTCCAAATACCATCGCAGGTATCCGCTCACTTCCAGTGCTAGCCCCTCATGATCAGCCTATTTCCAATCCTAGCCTCCCTTAAGTGCCCATTTCAAGTCCTAACCCCACCTGATCAGCCCATTGATAGTACTAGCTCTTCCATCAGCCCATTACCAGTCCTAGCCCCCCCATCAGCCCATAGCCAGTGCTAGCCCTTCAATCAGCTCACTACAAATCCTAACCCCCTGATCAGCCCATTACAAGTCCTACACCCCAATCAGACCATTTCCAGGGCTAACCCTCCCAATCCAGCCCTGCTCAGCTCATTACCAGTCCAAGCCTCCCCCCGGGATGAGCCCTGCACTTCCTAATTGGTGCCCCGGCTCATGTTTGCAGAGCCACAGGAAGGTAAAGCGTTTCTCTTCTTTCTCATGGCTCTGTTAAAGATAAGCCCGCCAGTGAGGGTCAGGAGCATTTCCTGTCTCGCGTGAGACAGGGAATGCCTAGATTACCCTCAGCATCGGCGGGCTGAATGAGAGACATTGTTGTGGATGTGAGATGGATCCTTGAAAGGACCAAAGAATTTCAAAAGGATATCTATTTGTGTTTTATCAGCTACAGCAAGGCTTTTGACTGTGTAAACCATGAGAAACTCTGGGCCACATTAAGAAGCATGGGTATACCAGGACACCTGATAGTTCTTTTGCACAGTCTTTACAATGATTAAGAAGTAACAGTTTGAACAAGGTGCAAGGAGCTCTTTGCTTTCAGGGAACGAGTCCGATTTCTGGAGGCAAGAGTAGCAGACAAGGAAGACATAAGGAAGACAGAGAGGTACATAGACGAGACCTATAGGGATATATACCTGAAGTCCCACCCCCAATCTGGCAGCATCCCTGTTGCCTTGGAGGAGAGAGGTCACGTGACAGGAGAGCATCACCCTGGCATGACAGGAAGTGATTCTTTAGCTAGGACGTTTCCTCCAGGTGATGTAAAACCCTCTCAAACCAAGGATGTTTCTCCAGGGCCATGTGCCTATGAGGGAAGGGTTAGGACAGCCATTATAATTGGTGATTTGATCATTAGGCATGTAGATAGCTGGGTGGCTGGTGGATGTGAGGATCACCTGGTAACATGCCTTCCTGGTGCGAAGGTAGCAGACCTCATGCGCCCCCTAGACAAGGTCTTAGTGCTTCTTCGCCTAGAATCCTCATATCAACATTTCAAAAACCTATTAAAAACACATTTGTTCCAACAGGCATATGATCTCTCTCCCAGCAGTCCTGTCTAATTTTGTTTTGTTTGTCTTTGGCTGCCTATAGTTTTGCTTAGTTTTTGTCTACTGTTTGTCTTGTGACCTCTTTGGTCCGTCTTTCTCTTTATTTTATTGGATTTCTTTTCCTTCCTGCCGCTTTTATTTTATATTATTTTATTGTAAACCGCTCTCATGTCTCGACAAGGGCGGTATATAAAATGTAAATAAAGATAAAGATAGGGAGGAGTCTGCTGTCTTGGTACATGTCGGTACCAATGACATAGGAAAATGTGGTAGGGAAGTTCTGGAGGCTAAATTTAGGCTTTTAGGTAGGAAGTTGAAATCCAGAACTTCCACGGTAGCGTTCTCCGAAATGCTTCCTGTTCCACGCGCAGGACCCAAAAGGCAGGCAGAGCTCCAGAGTCTCAATGCATGGATGAAACCATGGTGCAACGACAAGGGTTTTGGATTTGTTAGGAACTGGGCAACATTCTGGGGAATGAAGGGGCTCTTCCAAAGGGATGGGCTTCACCTTAACTGGGATGGAACCATGCTGCTGGCATTAACCTTTAAAAAGGAGATAGAGCAGCTTTTAGACTAGATAATAGGGGAGACCCGACAGTCACCCAAGAGCGCATGGTTTGGAACAATGTATCCTTGAAGGATACTACCAAAAAATGAAGTTAGGGCACATCAGTAGAGAGGTTCTAATAAAGACAAAGGTAGCCCAAATGCCCTTGAGTACGGAGCAGACAGAGCTTAAAGATTCCAAATTACCCCTGCCTACCAATAACCAGATTAATATGAATAAAATACAGTTTCTAAAATGCTTGTATGCAAATGTTAGAAGTCTAAAAAATAAGATGGGAGAGTTAGAATATATAGCACTAAATGAGAAGTTAGATATGATTGGTATCTCAGAGACATAGTGGAAGGAGGACAACCATTGGGACACTGTGATACCTGGGTACAAACTATATCATAATGATAGAGCTGATCAAATTGGTAGAGCAGTTGCACTCTGTTAGAGAGGGCATTGAGTCAGAAAGGATTAAAGTTTTGCAGGAAACAAAATTCACTGTGGAATCTCTATGGATTGAAATTCCATGTAAAAAGGGGAAGGCGATGGCAGTGGGGTTGTACTATCAACCGCCTGGCCAGAATGAACAAATGGATGATGAAATGCTCAAAGAAATCATGGAAGCTAACAAAAGTTACAGAACAGTAATAATAATGGGTGATTTCAATTACCCCAGTATTAACTGGGTCAGTGTCACGGCAGGACATGCTAGGGAGATAAAGGGGCTTGTTTACAAAGCCGCGGTAGCGGTTTGCGATTGTAATCGGAGCCGCGGCCCCATTGATTTCAATGGCAAATGACAAAACCTGGAAACAGCACAAGCACTGGCAAGTTAAATGCAAGGCATTGATAAAAAAGGCAAAGAGAGAATTTGAGAAGAAACTTGCTGTGGAAGCAGAAACGCATAATAAAGACTTTTTCAAGTACATTCGGAGCAAAAAACCTGTGAGAGAGTCAGTTGGACCATTAGATGATAGAGGGGTAAAAGGGGACAAGGCTATAGCGGCGAGACTGAATGAATTCTTTGCTTCAGTCTTTTCTGAGGAAGATGTAGGGATGTTACCCATGTCTGAAGTGGTATTTAAAGGTGATACTGCGGAAGAATTGAAAGAAATATCAATACACTGGGAAGATGTATTACAACTATTTGATAAACTGGAGAGTAGCAAATCACCTGGACCGGATGATATACATCCAAGGGTGTTGAAAGAACTGAAATACGAGATTGCAGACCTGCTATTAGTAATCTGTGAACAATCATTAAAATCATCTGTAATACCTGAAGATTAGAGGATCGCCAATGTAACGCCAATTTTTAAAAAGGGTTCCAGGGGTGATCCGGGAAACTAAAGACCGGTAAGCCTGGCGTCAGTACTGGGAAAAATGGTAGAAACCATCATAAAGAACAAAATTATGCAACATGTAGATAGCAGCCAACATGGCTTTAGACAAGGAAGATCTTGTCTTACTAATCTGTTTTCTTGAAGATGTGAATAAACAAGTAGAGAAAGGTGAGTCGGTTGATATAGTGTATCTGGACTTTCAGAAAGCCTTTGACAAGGCCCCTCATCAGAGACTTTTGGCAAAACTAAAACGTCATGGGATATGAAGCAGTATTGTGGATCAGGAACTGGTTAGAAAATAGAAAGCAGAGGATAGGGCTAAATGGCCAATTTTCCCTAATGGAAAAAGGTGAATAGTGGAGTACCCCAGGGATCTGTGCTGGGTCCGCTGGTTTATGACATATTCATAAATGACCTGGAAAAAGGAATAACGAGTGAGGTTATCAAATTTGCAGATGACACAAAACTATTTAAAGTTGTTAAAACCCAAGAGGATTGTGGAAAATTTCAAGAGGATCTTGATAAATTAGAAGACTGGGAATCCAAATGGCAGATGAAATTTAATGTGGACAAGTGCAAAGTTATGCATCTTGGAAAGAACAAACCAAACTATGGCTACACGATGCAAGGTTCCACATTGGGAATCATCACCCAGGAAAACGATTTAGGCATCATCGTGGATAGCATGTTAAAACCCTCTGTCCAGTGTGCAGCCGCTGCCAAGAGAACAAATAAAGGTATCATAAGGAAAGGAATGGAAAATAAAACAAAGGATATTATTATACCTCTGTATCGTTCCATGGTGCGACCACACCTTGAATACTGTGTGCAATTCTGGTCGCCATATCTTAAAAAGGATATAGCGTTATTAGAAAAGGTACAGAGAAGAGCCACCAAAATGGTAAAGGGGATGGAAGGATACTCCTATGAAGAGAGGCTAAAAAGGTTAGGGCTCTTCAACCTGGAAAAGATACTGCTGAGGAGAGATATGATAGAGGTCTATAAATTAATGAATTGAGTGGAACTGGTAAATGTAGATCGATTGTTTACCTCATCAGAATATAAAAAGACTAGGGGACATGCAATGAAACTACAGGGTAACCTATTTAAGACTAATAAGAGAAAATATTTTTTTCACTCAAGGTGTAATTAAACTCTGGAATTTGTTACCGGAGGATGTAGTAAAAGCTGTTAGTGTAGCTGAGTTTAAAAAAGGTTTGGACAAGTTCCTGGAGGACCCATAACCATTATTAAAAGGGACCCGGGATATCACTGCTTGACCCAATACAAGCATTGAGGAACCTGTGTGTTTTAGGGAGACTGCTAAGTACTTATGACCTAGATTGGCCACTGTTGGAAAGAGGATACTGGTCTTGATGGACCTTGGTCTGACCCAGTATGGCATATCTTATGTTCTTATCTTATGTTAACAGAACAAGGAGTAATAGAATGGTTTAAAATCAGCAAAGCTGTATGACAAGTCTGCATACTTCCCCCCTACCTGTTTAATTTATATGCAGAACAAATCATCAGTGAAGCAGGACTGTATGAAGACAAACGAGGTGTGAAGATTGGTGAAAGATTCATCAACAACCTTCACTATGTTGATGATATCACATTACTGGTTGAAAGTGAAGATGATCTGTAACATTTGCTTCTCAACATCAAAGAAAATAAAAAAATAGACCTGCATCTTAATGTAAAGAAGACAAAGTTCCTGACAAAGGCAAAATCAATAAGTTCATCGTTGATGGAGATGAAACTGAAATTGTTGGCAACTTTAACCTACCTGGATCAACTTTCAATAAAGAAATGACAAGCAGTCAAGAAATCTGATGACACTTTGCTCTTGGCAGAATGGCTATGAAGGACCTAGGCAAGATTCTGAAGAGGAGATATCTCTCTCCATAAAAAGATTAGACTTATTCAAGTCATGGTATTTTCAGTAACATCATATGGATGCGAAAATTGGACAGTGAAAAAGACAGGAAGAAAATTGATGCCTTTGAATTATGGTGCTGGCAATGAATACTGTGTATACTGTGGACTGCCCAAAGAACAAACCTGTCGGTACTAAGCTTTCTTTAGAAGCTCAGATGACAAGACTTCGACTTTAATACTTTGGACACATCATGCTTAGAGAGAGATCATTTGAGAAAGACGACATACTTAGTAAGGTAGAAGGTCAATGCAAAAGAGGAAGTCCTGTAATGAGACGGACTGATACAATAATAGCAGCTATGAGTGCTATTCTATCAACAATGAGCCACCTGACTGAAGATCAAATACAGTTTAGGACAACATTCCAGAGGGTCCCATGAGTCGACACTGACTCGACAGCATTTAAGAACAACTCTCCTTGGACTATAGAAACTTTCAAAGTAGTAAAAGTAATCAGCACTGACATTCTCCTTCTTCTTGGTACATAGAGATGAGTACCGAATATGAGATTATGTAATGGGATGATGCAATGTGTTTCTGGATTTTAACCAATTAAATGTATGAGCTGTTTGTCCTCTAAAGAATGTATATCTCCTGAGAGATTGCTCAAAAATGTATATAGTATGTTTGTAATTCATATCTAGATCACTGAGAGGACCCACATACACATTTTCTTTATAGTAATAAAATATACCTTTCAGCATTAAACTTTCGGAGCCCCTTTATCTTATTTTCAGATTAGATAATAGTTTTTTGTTTCTATGCAAACTAAATGTTCTTTTACCATTTATTTATCTATCTAGAAACATCTATTGAAAGTTTTTCAGCAAAGATTCTCTAGCACAGGGTGTAAGACACCATCAATCATTTCCTGTAAGAATACTCTATTAGGGTAAAAGCCAAATGCCTATCCCTTCTGCAGGAACATAATATCTCCAGGAACAAGCAGGAATGAGTCTTCACATATGGGTACGTCGGTACCGAAGGAGCCTGCGCGGGAACGCTCCCCAGCTTCCCAAAAAAGGAAAGCTTTTGGGAGCATCCCACAGCGCCTGCGCACTGCCTTCCCGCCTTTCCAACCGCCTCTCTCCAGTTCTTCTTTTCCGCGGAGCCAGCAGGTCGTGTTCCTGTCACCGCTGAAGAAGTTCTTTGTTTTATTTTATTTCTTTAGTCGCGCTTCTGCCTTCTCCGACGTCGGACTGGTACGGCCGGTCTTTCTTTCTTTTCTTAAAAAAAAAAACAACAACAACATATTTTTCCCTCACTTAGTGTGTTTTTCCTCTTTTGGGGCCTTAGGCCTCACGAAAAATTTTCCTCATGGAAAAACCAGCCTCCGGGTTTAAAAAATGCACTAAGTGCAGCGGTACTATTTCTGTTACCGACACCCATGAATGGTGTCTCAAATGTTTGGGTCCTGACCACTCCATTTTGGATTGTTCGTCCTGCTCCTTGATGTACAAACGAGGTTTACAGAACCGAGCAGCCAAGCTCCATGTTCTGTTTCCCTTTGATGCAGCTTCAGTGGCATCGACGTCTTCCAGGGCTGCTTCTTCCTCCCATGGATCTCAGGTAACCAAACATAAAACCAGCCGGTCCTCGAAGGGTAGATCTCCTTCCAAGCATCGAGATGCCTCCGGGCTTGCCCTCGAGGATCCTGCAACGGCAAAACTACCCCGGCGGGAAGCTCCGGCTTCCAAAGCTCCACCTATGGGGTTACAGGTTGACTTCGATGGCACGGCCTCGACCGATCACCTGTTAGAATGCTCTGGGGTACCGGCACAACCTTCCGGTACCGATTTCCAGGCATTCATGGCGTCGATGGATCAGAATGTTCTATCCATGCAGCAGGCTATCACGGCCTTCATTCAAGCTGCGACGCCGCTGATACCACAACAAACTCCGTTGTCGGTATCGGCCCAGGTACCGGCACTAATGCCGGTACCGGTACCGACTGCATCGACATCGGCCATGGTGTCGACTGCAGCGGTTCCCTGCCTAGGGATGCCCATCGGTACCGAACCAGTACCGATAACGCCCGATGTCGATACGGCTCGGTACGCGTATCGGGCTTTGAAAGAGCACCCTGACAGTCGATACTTTGATTCCTCCGAAGATTCTGATGCATCGGAGGCGTCTGCTGAAGTATCCATAGCCCTTCCTGAAGAGCCGCCTTCTCCAAAAAGAAGAATGTCTCCTCCAGAAGACTTGTCCTTTCAAGACTTCATAAGAGAAGTGGCTAAAGGGATTTCTATTTCAGTAACCTCTGAATCAGAGCCTAGAGCTAAAAAATTAGATATTTTAGGTTATCCCAAGGCTCCTAAGGAGGCAGTCACCTTGCCAATTCATGAGATTCTTTATGATCACATGATTGACTTATGGGAGACGACTCTCACTATCTCTCCTCATTCTCGTAGGTTGGACACCATGTACCGTGTCCCTCCTTGTCCTGGTTTTCATAAAACACAGCTTCCTCACCATTCTATTGTGGTGGAGTCAGCTATGAAAAAGATAGAGTGCAAAAAGACACTCCTCTGCTCCTCCAGGAAGAGAATGCAGGACCTTGGATGTTTTTGGTAGGAAAATCTTCCAAGCCAGTATGCTCATTGCCAGAGTCAACTCCTATAGTCTTTATATGGGGATGTTTCTGAAAGAAGTTGCAGATAAGCTGCACACTCTCCTCCCTTTTCTTCCAGAGGATAAAAGGGAAGAATTTCTTATTTGGCTTAAGCATACTCAAGATATTTCAAAGTTTTCCAACCGTGCAACTTTTGAATCCTTTGAGGGTGCCAGCAGAGCTTCGGCCATTGCCATAGCTGCACGCAGAATTGCTTGGCTCCAAGCTTCTGATCTAGAATCTTGGGTCCAGGATGGCTTGGGAAATCTTCCTTGTACAGGAGAAAGCCTGTTTGGTAAAGACTGGCAAATAAAAGCCACTCAAATGGATGCAGAAAATTTTGCTTTGGATAGACTTTCAAAGTCAACCTCCATTCCTGCCAAGAAAAAACCTTTCAAGAAGTCTTTTTTCCTCAAGAAAGGCAGATTCCATCCTGCTTCTGGCCAGCAATCATCTACAGGTCGTTTTGCTGCTAAGCGTCAGCAACCTAAGCAGGCCAGACCTAAGTCTACAGGGGCTGCTGCAACTCAGCAGACCCAGCCTCCTCAGGGCTTTTGACTTGATGCTAGAGAACTTAGCCTTTCTGGCTCTGAAACAGCCAGAGCCTCTCACCATTCCAGGAAGGTTAGCTCACTTTGCTCCCAGATGGGAGCAAATTACAGCAGAGCAGTGGACTCTCTCCATCATAAGGGAGGGCTACAAGCTTCATTTCTCAAACCTTCCTCCTCACACCATGGTGAGACACTTCAATTCTCCAACATCTCTCCTCGACCTTCTAGGTCAGGAGGTGGCTGCCCTTCATGCCCAAGGGGCAATAGAAGAAGTACCACTTCTTCAACAAGGGTCATGGTTTTACTCCCCCTACTTTCTGATCCCAAAGAAAACAGGGGACTACAGACCCATATTAGATCTCAGAGAATTGAACAAATTTCTATGCAAGTAGAAATTCAAGATGCTTTCTCTGGGCACTCTCCTTCCATACCTTCAGAGTCAGGATTGGCTTTGTTCTCTAGATCTCAAGGATGCATACACCCATGTCCTCATCCATCCATCTCACAGAAGGTTCCTCCGTTTCCTTTTCCAAGGGAAGCATTACCAATACAGGGTGCTTCCTTTCGGTCTGGCCTCTGCTCCAAGAGTGTTCACCAAATGCATGGCAGTAGTAGCTGCATTTCTACGCACTCTGGGAATATTTGTATTCCCATACCTGGACGACTGGCTCATCCGAGCTCCATCTCAATCAGAGGCCCAGACTTCCCTGGACTGCACAAGGAGCATTCTGCAGTATCTGGGACTTGTGGTAAACCTACCAAAGTCCAAGCTCACCCCTACTCAGTCCCTAGAGTTCATAGGGGCCTGGCTAGATACTACCACTGCAAGGGCCTATCTTCCTCAGGCCCGTTGCCTATGCCTAGTGCAGTTAGCCTCCCAGATTCAGTCAAAGAGCCATTTAACTGCCCGGGAGATGCTACAACTGCTAGGCCACATGGCATCCACAGTGCATGTGGTCCCCTATGCTCACCTTCACATGAGAGCAGCTCAATGGACTTTGTCCACCCAGTGGACTCAGGCATCAGGGGGTCTGTCAGACAAAATAGCAACCTCCAGGCGCCTCTTTTGGTCTCTCCAGTGGTGGAAGTCCACCCAAAATCTGTTGCTGCGGTCCCCCTTACAACAGTTGTTGCCCCAAGCAACCTTCACAACAGATGCCTCCTCAACAGGTTGGGGAGCTCATCTACAAGACCTCTCCACTCAGGGCACTTGGTCTCTACAGGAGACCTCTCTACATATCAACCACTTGGAGCTCCGAGCAGTTTTTCTAGCTCTCAAGGTCTTCCATACCCTGCTCAGCCACAAGACAGTCCTCATTCATACAGGCAATCAGGTAGCCATGTTTTACATAAACAAGCAAGGAGGAACTGGCTCTCTGTCGCTTTGCAACGAAGCTTTAAGATTGTGGGTCTTCGCCAGAGAGCATCAAATCCATCTCCTGGCCGTATACCTTCCAGGAATCCAAAACTCTTGGGCAGACAGACTCAGTCGAGTTCTGCTTCCACACGAATGGTCCCTGCACATGGAACAGATACTCAGAATCTTTCAAGAGTGGGGAACGCCGGTCATAGACCTCTTTGCAAGTCCGTGGAATGCCAAACTTCCCCGGTTCTGTTCCAGAATTCCGTGTCAGGGAGTTCAGGCCAAGGATGCCTTCCTCCTTCACTGGGGTCAAGACTTCCTGTATGCCTTTCCACCCATTCCCTTAATTCCCAAGACTCTGTTCAAGCTCCAGAGGGATCAAGGATCTATGATCCTCATAGCTCCACGCTGGCCACGCCAAGTGTGGTACCCTCTACTTCTGCATCTCTCTCAAGCTCCCTCCCTAGACTTGGGAGCTGCTCCAGACCTCCTGTCCCAGGAGGAGGGAACTTTGTGGCACCCAAACCCCAGGTCCCTTCACCTCAGGGCTTGGATGCTGAAGGCTTAGACCTTCAAGATTGGACTCTTTCTCAGCAAGTGAAGGATATCCTCCATGCTTCCAGAAAACCTTCTACTAGACGTTCCTATGCTTTTAAATGGAAAAGGTTTTCCATTTGGTGTGCTGAGAAGGGTCTTGACGCTCTAGCACTACCTTTGAATTCTCTATTGGAATATCTCCTGCATCTCTCTAATGCAGGCCTTAAGATGAATTCAGTAAGAGTCCATTTGAGTGCTATAGCAGCATCCCTTAAGCCTCTCAATGGACAGCCTATTTCCTCTCATCCTCTTATTGCAAGATTTATGAGAGGCCTAACTTTAACTAAACCTCCCATTAGGCCTCTTCAGGTGGCATGGGACTTAAATCTGGTTCTTGGTCAGCTTATGAAGCCACCTTTTGAACCCTTAGCCACCACCTCCTTGAAATTTCTTTCCTGGAAGGTTATTTTCCTCATTGCAGTCACATCAGCTCGCCGCATCAGTGAGCTACAGGCCTTGGTGGCTAATCCACCTTATACAAGGTTTCATCATGATAAGGTAGTCCTCAGGACCAATCCACACTTTATGCCTAAAGTGGTCTCACCTTTTCATCTGAACCAAGAGGTATATTTACCTGTCTTCTTTCCAGGTCCTCATGCATCAAATGCAGAAAGGAATCTCCATACCCTGGATTGTAAAAGAGCTCTTGCCTTTTACTTACAAAGGACTCAGCAACATAGAAGGTCTTCCCAACTCTTTGTTGCTTTTGATCCTTCTCATTTAGGACTTCCAGTCTCTAAGAGGACACTGTCCACTTGTGTTGCCCAGTGTATTTCTTTCACCCACCAGAGTAAGAACCTTTCACAGCTCACAATGTGAGGGCCATAGCAACTTCTATGGCTCATCTAAATTCTGTGTCTATCGACCAGATCTGTCGGGCAGCCACATGGGCCTCGGTTCATACCTTCACGGCCCATTATTGTTTGGACAAGGACTCCCGCCGGGATGCCTTGTTTGGTCAGGCTGTCCTAAAACACCTGTTCCATACTTGAGCAACTCCTACCCTCCATCCCTGTTTAGATGCCTGAGATCCAAGGGGGGGGAGGTAGGGCCCTTCTCAGGGTCTACAACCCTGGGGATCTCCCCGGCATCTCTAGCTGGGGAGTCCCCGTATGTGAAGACTCATTCCTGCTTGTTCCTGGAGATAACACAGTTACTTACCTGTAACAGGTGATCTCTGGGAACAGCAGGAATAAGTCTTCACAACCCACCCACCTCCCCAAGGAGTTGTATCTCTATCTCTCTTTCCTTTCCCCTCTCTCTCTCTTTGTCTCAGCTCTGAAACTTGAACTGGAGAGAGGCGGTTGGAAAGGCGGGAAGGCAGCGCGCAGGCGCTGTGGGATGCTCCCAAAAGCTTTCCTTTTTTGGGAAGCTGGGGAGTGTTCCCGCGCAGGCTCCGTCGGTACCGACGTACCCATATGTGAAGACTTATTCCTGCTGTTCCCAGAGATCACCTGTTACAGGTAAGTAACTGTGCTTTATTTATTTTATTTATTTAGCTGTATTTATATCCCACTTTTCACCGGGTCAAAGCGGTCAATTGGGGGATACATTTAACACGAGGGGAAATGAGACACATACACTAATACTTACAGGGAACATGGGCAATGGAGGGTTAAGTGGCTTGCCCAAGACCCCAAGGAGTGCCTACAGGACTAGAAATCCCAGTCTCTCTGGCCTGAGATTGCTGTCCCCAGGTGGGACTTGAACCCCCGGCCCTCCGGCCTGAAGTACCTTGTCCTAACCACTAGACCACTCCTCCCTCCCTTTACAGCTACTCTTTCTAACTAACCATAGGGGTACTAAACCAACCAGAAAACTCATTTCAATGAGAGAGCCATTGTACAATGTCAGTAGCTAAATGAAATTGTTTTAACAGGACACCAGACTTACTGTAATAAGGAAATATTTTGCATTTTCACTGGAAAGTCCTGACTCTGTGCTTTAAAATGAGTGCTGGCGTTCCTGTGAATTTCTGGTTCCCATTCACAGAATGAAATATAAAATTCCAGTTTCTCTTTGTTCCCTGTTGAAAAAATATGTCTGAAACATATGGTAAAATGGATCTGGGAAGAAGGGGTAGGAGTTCCGCTTCTTACAATCCACTAACCCTAACCCCAACCCTAACCTTCTGGCACATCAACAAAGCGTTCCTGGAAGGAAAGAAAAGTCTCATTGTAGAGTTTTTGTCTGATCCCTCAAAGAATCCAAATCAATTGATACTTGTGCTTAATTCATAGATATAGCAGGTCTATCTTCTGTCTCTTATACAGGAGATAGAAAATGCTATTAAGCTGTATTATATCTTCCACTGGAATCTTTAACATTTCTCTTAAATAATTATTAAAGAGCTCAGCTGGACTGAGAGCTGGAATCTGAGAGAAAACGAGGGGTCTTTAAATTAAGATATCTCTATTTTTTTCTTTTTATTTGATACATTTGATATTTAAGAGGAACATAAAAAGCTCTTGTGACTGGGTGGTATTGAGTCAGATGGGGCTTCTAGCATTTCAGTAGGAGACAATAGAAGAAATAAGAAAGATCAGAAGTCAAAGACTTAATTATCTCATGCTATTATCAAAGTCCTCCGTTTCCTTTGGGTGAATTCTTTGTCCTTCTAAGATTAACTTCTGTAGCCTGCATCTAGGAGAACTGTTACCCCATATTCTGCAGTTTAAAGGAAAAATCCTGTAGCCTCTCTTCCAGCTGACCCACTTGCATCATGAGCCCATTCACTTCTTGAAGCGCACAGTCTAATTTGGAGGACAAAAACCTCTCTAAAGAAGTTATAACTCCTAGTAAGGAATCCAGAGTAGCAAAGAAGAGACTTGCCTGCATATATCTTGCAAGTTGCACCAGCTCTTTCTTGGCAGAAACTGATGTTCCAGTTCCTGATAACAAGGAATTTGATTGCAGCAGTAATCCTCCAAACTCTCTCAATTTCCCACTACCATCATGTTGCATTTTCAATTTTTCACCTGACACTGTTGACACAGCACTTCCTCCGATAATCACAACCTGCTGCTGATCAATTGCTACGCTGAAGTCTTATTGGGAAATCCAAGCCTTGAGGGGTAGGTTCCGTGAGTGCGGTGGCTCCAGTGCTAAGCTCCATTTCAGACTGAATTCTCTACATACTGGGGTGTGGCCAAGAGATCTTCCAAACAGCTATATAAGCCTGTAGCTCTGCAGATTCTCCCTTGATGTGATATTAATCCTACCTCCGCCACTGTATCGTCAAAATTTGAAGAGTTCAGATTGACTGAAATATTGGAGAGCAAGAATCTGAAGGCTACTTCAGCATATGATATTGCCTCAGACTTAAAAATGTGTATGGTGGAATACCCCGACCCTACCCAAACCCCCGAGAGACGGGCACCGTGAAAGATCAGGCCCCCTGATGCAATCGTGACGATGAAAGAAATTTGTTCGCTGAAAGAATTGATGAAGTGACAGTTGGAAGACTTATCTGAGATCAAAAAGAACTTGGGGAACCTAAACTCACAGCTCCTGCTATCGCAGCAGCACATTTTGCAAGTAGAAGAGAAAATGATGCATTTGGAGGAGCAGAGGGACCAAGTCGAAAAGAATGCCGAGGCTATAATCAAGCTACAAGCAGATTTTGAGGATATGATGAATTAAAATTACCAAAATAATATACGTTTGATTGATTTGGCAGAAGAAGTGGATGATAGCAGCATATTTGCCTACCTGGGGCAGTCAATCCTGTGTTTTTTGGGCCTTACTTTTACTCAGCTTCTGGAGTTTGAACAAGCATATTGTGTTCCAGCCAGGCAGATCACTAAAGATGGCTGACCAAGACCTGTAGAAGCCAAACCATTATGGTGTCCCCAAGAAGCAAATATTGGAAGCAGTGAGGCTCAAAACCACCTTGATGCAGAAGGGGCAACAGCTCTTATACTGTGCAAGATTTCTGTATTCAGACTGAACAGAGGAGAAAATATTTTTCTGAGTCTTAGCCCCTGGCTGCGAGCAGTGGGAGTCTGCTATGGTATACGCTATCCTCTGTGCTTGAAAGTGACATTGGATAATTAATTATCAGACTAACATGTTTACCCAGCCAGATGAGCTCCATGATTTTCTGCAAATTTGGAGAGGAGAATATGAAATAGAGGAGTGAGACAATACTGTTACTAAGCACGAATGAGATGCAATTTTCTGAAAGACAGCTGAGATTAGTTGTGACTGCAGTTTGAGTTGTGATTTTTTTTAGTACGGTTTGTGAATCAAGAACTTAGGTTGCACCTGTTTGACTAGTGAGGGGCTGGACTGGGAACTACTGTCAACAATGTATGCTCTGCAAGTGCTGCAGTGCTTTTTCTTTTAGAAGATCTGGGTAGATGTTTTGCAACATCAGTCTGATCCCTATCTGCAGCAGTTTTAGATCGGCAGCTGTGGTCCTTAAGAGCTAGGAATAAGTGCCCAGTATCGGTCTCTTTCTGGAGACCATCTTTTCATTTGTCTTTCTTTTCCCTTAGTTTTTTTTTTCTATGCCTCCACTTTAGTGCAGAGATATTAATTGAACTTTTGCCATTCAGCTTTTCTCAGGTTCAAATGACCCAGTTGGAAGCCCTTTTTATGGAGGAGGAGCTTGTGGCAGCCATTCAGGCTCTCCCCACCTGGGCTGTCAGCAGAATTTTATAAGGCAATGTTGAAGTCTCTTTGATCTTGTTGTGGATATTTGTGGTTTTGAGGTCGAAAACTTGTGCACTGGGTGAGTTTACGAGGGCGGTCATTACTTTGCTTGAGAAACCAGGCTGAGACCTGACTTCTGTGTCAAATTACCATCCCATATCTCTTCTGAATGCTGATTATAAAATCTATATGAAACTATTATTAGAATGGTTGGTCAAGTCCAATTTCTTAAGTTTCAGTGCATTTCAGATAATGTTTGCCTATTCCATAATTTCTTGGTGGCATCATATAGGAAGTTGCATACAGTGATTGCCATATCTTTCAACACTTAGAAGGCATTCAACTATGCATAGTGGCCTTATTTATTTCAAATATTGCATTGGTTTAGTTGTAGTTGTAGAAAGGAACTCAAAGTGAGTTACCAGGGTACTGAAGAAAACTTCAGGAATATGAAGAATGAGAACAGCTTGGCATTTTGCTGACAGGCTAGCAGTATGTGTGAGAGAAGCGAAGGTCATATTTTGCAGATGTTTGTGAGAGCTAGACAGAATTTTTTTGCTTGCAGGATTTTTGTCATTATTAGAAATGGTCAATATGTCTGTGCCCAACTTGACCTGTAACATGTAGATAAACAAAGTAAAGCAAGAAGCATGACACAGAGTGTTAAGATAAAATTGTACAATGTGGCAGTATTTCGTAATAAAAGAAAGTGCTGCGGCCAGTCAAAGAGGGGTTACAGGAGATTGCTCAGATTTGCAGGCCAGTGAATTCCTTTGCTTAAGGCTCTAAGCAGACCTTGATATGGTATAATTTTGTGTGTTTTGTTTTTATTTCATTTCTTCTCACTTGTTTCTAAAGATTAGAGGTAGGAGACCAAAGGCTGAGGAAGGATCCTTTTGTTTATTGCCCCTGGCTAGGAAATTGTTACAGGCAACAGTAGTGAGCATTTTATACAAGTAGTTGGTGTGTTATCTACACATCCTAGCTTGCAGTTTTTGGTGAATAATCAATTAACATCAAAATACACTTTAGGTAGAGGAACAAGGCAATGTTGTCCTCTATTTCCTCTACTCTTTAATGCAGCATTGGAGCTATTGCTGTTGACTATCCTTCAAGTGGAGGAGGTCTCTGACATTTTTGTGAAAGGTCTGGAAGATGATATACTGCTCATTTTGAGCAACTCACACTTAACCTGCCCAGCAGTCATGCCTTTTCAAGTTACAAGGTAAAACTGGAGTAAGTCAGAAGCCATGCCTATGAATGACCACTGTTATGTGTCGGGTGTTGCAGGGATTGATTTTTGATGGACACCCTCCGGCATTAAATATTTAGGAGTGGAATTAGCCAAGGATGTGTACAGTATGTTATAAAAAAATATATGGATAAGATACTGTCAATGATTAATTTGTCCATATCCTGAAGTCATCCTGGTGGGGTAGATTGGACTCAATCAAAATGGTGGTCACCCTTCAGCCCTGTGGCATTGTTTGCAATCTGCAGGTGTTTTATCTCTTTCTCAATCCCAGTCACCAGACTTGGCTAATCTGGTGCGGTCCTGGCAGCAAATGGGTCATATTGCCAATGCTTGTTAAAGAATGCTCAGAGACTGAGTCTTCTCCATGCTGCAAGAGCTGCAAAAGGTTTGGGAGGTGGATTTAGGTGTGGAAATAGAGAACATTTGCTGGAATACTTTTTGACAGTGGATAAATTGCTCCTTATTGTCAGCTAGTACAGTGGACGCTCCAAAAACTTTTTAAAGCGGCTCCATCGCCCATGAATCAATGCTAACCCTGTAATGGACCAGAGGGTACTTTCTTAGATATGTTGTTTGAGTGTAGTGAAATCTGGCATTTTTGGGAAGCAATTTGACAAGAAATCCAGGAAATTTTGCCAGTGCCTATCCATCTCTCCCCCCCCCCCCCCTACGCAGTAGTCATTCTTTGCTCTTCTTGGGCGGCATTGGATTTCTGTACACATCGATCCCTGTTACTAGATATTTTGATTGCTGTAGCGTTGCATAGAATTTTAAGTAACTGGAAAAATCATAAAGGAAACAAAATAGTATTCTGGTGGACACGGTCATTCTTTATTATAACTATGAATTGATATTTGAAAAGCGAGGTGCTCTGAAGAAGATGAAGAAGATATGGAGTACTGCTGAAGCTTTGCTTTCCATTAGGTTCTGATTGCTCCTTAGCAGAAGAATGAGCATGTGGGATTCCCTGCCCCCTCCCACTATGGTCTGGTTTCCCATATGTCTGAGGTGTCTTACCGAATTTTCTTTTTTATTTTGCTTTTATTAGTTTTGGTGTGCACCAATTTGAGTTTTGTATGCTGTGTGAAAATAGTAATAATAGGATTTTTTTTAAGTTCAATCTTATCTGCCTTTATAAAATGGAATCTTTGAACCAGTTCTGGCTTTCTGAGTTACCTTTTGGATTTACTTATTCCTTACGTACCGAAGCGATCTTTGCTCTCCCATTTTCATAATTTATTGGTAGAACCAGCTATTAGTTTTGCTAGACATGAATCTGCACGCTCATCATTTTTTACTAAATGGCGGTATATCAAGTAAGAAATAAACTAAATAAATAGCATATAAACGGAAACATTCCAATTTACATCTTTCCCAATGCAAGTGCATATACTCTACGCATGTATCCATGTATTTAATAAAATACAAATGTACATCACAGCTCTGCCTCCACTCCACCCAAACTATGCCCCTGGGAATGCTTACACATGATGTACATAAGTACATGAGATCTTAAAGGATTGCATACTTAAATGCATGTAAATAGCAGTGCTAGTTTATAAATGTCCTTTTTTGCATGAAAATCCCTGCATAAATGTACCTCTTAGAGTCCGATTTTTAAATTCTGTGTTCATTGAGAGGGGAAGGGGTGAACTTAATGAATCTGAAAATAGCCAAAGCAATGATAAATGCATTTTTGTTTCTAGGCCTGACTGGGATCGATGGCTGTTGATGGGACTCATTGGAACAGTGGTAGGAACACTGGGATTCCTTACACACCAGCTTATTGATTATCTGTTCTATCTCAAATGGGATCTTGCCGAAACTTATGTTAAGGTGAGTTTAATGTTTTTCTTTTAGTATAAGAAATTATGGAAAGTAGCGAGTATTCAAATTTAATAAATCATCTAACCAAGGCTTGACGACAATGTACCTAAGATTGAAGAACATATCATTAGGATACCACTTTCCAGCTTGACTGGAATCTAAACTAAATATAGCAACTTGGATCCACACCCAGAAGAAACTGGTGTTAACCACAGAGCTTCTGTTTTCTTTTTATTTATCTCATAGATGGAGACCACTACCCTTTCAGCCCCATATATCCTTCTCTCCCATTCAATTTCAAAGCACAATTCGTTCTTTGGGTGTTTGCTGAAAACCTCTTTTAAGCCTCAAGTCATGCACATAATGAGAAGCTGCTTTTTCTCCTTGCACCGTATAAACTCGGTCAGGCTCTCTAGTCATTCATTCCCTTATTAATAAATTAGATTACTGTAACTCTCTTCTATCAGGTGTCTCCAAATCTCAGCTCCAATGTCTTCTGGTAATCTAGAACACTGCAGTTAAATTGACCTACAATGCCAAAAAATCTAACCATAGTACTCCTCCTCTTTTCAAACAACATTGGCTTCCTATTTCATTTCAGTTTTAATTCAAAATCCTTCTTATAATACATCGAGCCTTCTATACTGGCCTTCCCTACTATCTTTATATGCATCTTATCCCCTATAATCCATCTCACACTTTTCGCTCCATCAATCAGAATCTTTTGGTTATTTCAATCAAAGCCACTCTGCACCTCAAAACTTGGAGCTCTTGCCTTTAGTTGTACTGCATCCTCTCTTTGGAATTCCATCCCAGTTCATCACTGCCTTGAATCATCCTACAATAAATTTAAGACTGGACTGAAAACCTGTCTCTTTTCTCGCGTCTTTCAAGTGTCCTGAGCCCCTTTCCCCTACTCTGAGTCTACGTCTGGTGATTGTTACAGATACTGTTCATGGCTAATATTGTTGTTCTACTACATACCCCGATATGTCTTGTCTTTCTCCTTTTTTTTACTGGCTATGTTTTGATGTTTTTTGTTCTGCTCCCTTTATGGACTGTAAACCACTTAGATACCCACTGTAGCGGTATAAAAAGGAATCAAATAAATATTTCTAAGAGTACATGATGATTCATACATTCCAGAAGCTAGAATTTATATTTGACAGATAGCTAAGATTGCACATGGTCTGCTTACTGGGTGGAGTTTGCTGGGGATAGACATAGAAAATGACAGTAGATAAAGGCCATAGTACAGCCTATCCTATCTGTCCATCTATACCAACTACTAAGCTCTACAATCCCTTCCTCTCCTGTAAAAATCCTTTGTGTTTGTCCCATGCTTTCTTGAATTCAGATACAGTCCTCGTCTCTGCCTTCTCCGCTGGGAAGCTATTCCATGCATCCACCATCCTTTTCATAAAGAAATATTTTCTTAGATTACTCCTGATTCTCTCTCATGTCACCTTCATCTTATGCCACCTCATTCCAGAGCTTATGCCATGGAGGCAGGGCCAGAGCTATCATCAGGTGAACGAGGCAGTCGACTAGAGAACTGATATTCCAGGGGCACTTATTGCTGCCACTTATGCCCCTCTCTGAAGCCTGAAGCGGTGGCAATACCATTGAAACTGCGACACAGTGCCAGAGTTTAGGTAGGTGTTGTCGACATTTCAGTGGCATTGCTACCACTGTAGGCCCCAGAGAGGGGCAGCAGCAGTGACAGTGGAGGTAGCAGGATGGGGACTTCACCTAGAACATCTCCAATCCTTGCACTGGCCCTCAGGGGCGGCTCAAGGCAATCTGGCGCCCCCCCCCCCCTTTAGAGGCGAGCGGGGCTTTTTCAGAACTCCAATCAGGGACTGAAACAAACCAAAAAGCCGATTAGATTATATGGAGGGAATGCAAGATGTTTGCACACAGGGCCGTACAGAGCTGCAATCGCGCCCTGTGCGACTTGCAGCTTGGGTGCGTGCCCCCTCCACCCCCACATACCTCTGTCCAGTGCTGCCTGCTCTTTCCCTGCTGCTGCCGCCCTCTGTTTTTTCTCACGGTGGCACCGGCAGCAGGGAAAGAGCAGGCAGCACTGGACAGAGGTATGGGGAAGAGGAGGGGGGCATGCGCCTGCCAGCGGCGGCAGGGCAACAGCTACAGCCGAAATGTGCCCCCCAAGCCTTTGCGCCCTGTGTGATTGCACCACTTGCACAGGGCTAGGTACAGTCCTATTTGCACACCAAGAAACTAAAAGAAAGCAAGAACCAACAGCACAGTTTATAAAACTAAATTATAACTCATTTTTATTTTGTTATAAACTGCGTTATGGTTCTTGCTTTTTCTTTTTCAACATATATTTTTCATCCACAGTGCGTGCAGAGCAGAACCAGGACATTCACCCACAGAACTCAATATTTTAAAAAAAAATCTGATTCTGATCATCTCACTATGCTGTAGAAAAGTGCAGTCAATGAATAAGTCCAGGAGTCGATAGACAGGGTCCAAGTCAGTTTATTGTGCACAAGGCCCAGTCAGTCAAGCTTCAAAAGGTACTGAGCGAAGGTTTATACAGAGACATTACTTTTTATACCGCTTTTTCAGTTTGATATATGAGAATTTTCTATTGGTTCTAACTTGATGCAAACTTCTCATTGGCTATACATTCCCTTCATTTGTCCAATTAGAAATCCCTCCGGAGCCTAGCAACCGGCCCCCTCCTTTAGGATTGCTTGAACAATGGTACAGTTCTGCATTTCGTTACATTTCTACTGCAAGGTTAACTTTGGCTTCTGGAATGCATTTACTGAAACATTTTAGTTCTTTCACACACAAGAGAATAATAGAAGACTTATGAATTTATAAAAACTTCTGATTAAGCATTTTAAAACAGCTTTCTTATTTTCCACAGATTTCTGGCTCTTTTCTAGCTCTAATGGGAGTTAGGATCCAGGCCTAATTTACAGGCCCTTCATAGTAGCAGGCTATGCTAGGCCATAGCCTACCTCATTCCCCCCTTTGATTATTCTCACCCGCAAGTGAGAAAGGGTGAGAATTAAATCACCCATTAGTCAATTTACACATTATACAGGTGTAAGAGCATCAGCATTTTGGGGTATAGGGTGATATCGCCACATAGCTAAGACTTTTGTAGCTGCCTTCCGCTCAATAGTGTTATCAAGTGATGATGTTATCATGCGTAAGCAAAGGGGTAAGAGACAAGGGAGCAATAAGAACATGGCTAATATGAATAAGACAATCAACATAAGGGATTTCAATCCACCCATCCAGGAAAATAATGAGCCAAACCACCCATCCATCTTTAAACTGTGCCAAGTCTGGACTGGCACAAATGTCTGCTCCCTCATCTGGATGGCTAAATCTTCAACTACATGCCCATTATTATCAATCTGTAAACAACAATTACTTAGATTCAGTTTCCCACATACTCCACCTTCAGCTGCTAACAAATAATCTAAAGCTAAACGATTTTGATAAATGGCTGTGCGCATTTGTGTACTTTGCTTCGCCAGAAGGGTTAGTGCTTTGCTAGTTTCATTGGTTATTATTTCAACAACAGCTTGCAAACGTATTATTCGATTAATCATATAAACAGGGGTACGATATCCCCAAGTCCCATCCTGCTCCCAAGTAGCAGGTCCATAGTATGCGATGATTCTTTCTGGTGGCCATTCATCACCTTCCCATTTGTCCCATTGGCCTATCTTCAAGGCCTCCTTCAGTTGTCGACTCCGGTACACAGGATATCCCAGTTCTCCCTGGGATGTAGGCAGAAGGAAAAAGGAAGGTCGTATGGTTCCCAATACACATGCACCTCCCCAGTGATGAGGAAGTCTGACATATGCTTGGGTTCCGTAAATCCAGTACAGTCCAGGTGGTGCTTGCTAGGAATTATATGCTGCTAAGTCAGTCCAGATACTGGCAAGGTTGGGGAATTGCAACAGAGGATTGGAGGGTTCAGTAGTGTTAACTCCTGACCACCAAGATGTCTTTTTAGTGGTACTGTTGTAGAACTTCTGGTTGAGACAGACCAGCTGCCCCACTTCCATATAAAACATTGGTCCATAGCGAGAAAAACATAAATTACCCACAATGGAGTGAGCCAATACCCATTCACTTGTGGTATTGTGTATATTAGTCTGATTATATGGAACAGAATAGTTCAGTTCTTGTGCCTCCAAAGGCCATTGGTCTCCCATTGTTGTCCCTCTACAAAACAAACAGTCTGTAACATGGAGACTAGATGCGACTGCTCCCGCTAATTCAAAGAAATAAGTTCTGGGAAGCAGGAGGAATTTCAAACTCTGATTTCATGGCTTCATAGAAGGAGTGATATATACGATAAGGTGAGGATACATGAGTGTTGGTGTTTAATCGCAGATATAAAATAGTCCCAGGATCAACACCACCTCCTGCAATACGCAATCCAAACTTGTATCCTTGCTTCCAGTGGCTGGGGTTGGCTATGAAGAGTTGCAAAGGATTACAAGCTCCTCTCTGACATTTCGTAGGTTCTGACAGTCTAATTTTCGTTAGGCTGCCTTTTCGATGATCTCCATCTCGTCCCGTTGGTGCATTCTTCCAGGTAGCAAAATACACACACTCCCATTTTGGGCAAAAGTAATCATGTCTAGATGAAGTGGTGTAGATAGTGGCTGCTGTACTTTTTCCGGTACATTTTCCCCATCCATAGGCGCCTTCTGGACACATGTATTTATCATCATTATAGTATGCTCGCTCCCATGACCAAGACGCACATCTGTGGTAGGCATTTTTGTTTATGGCCCCACAAGCATCAAAGTTCAAGATGATAGGTTTTGTGGGGTTGGTGAGAGGTTTTGTTGAATTCAGGACGGCTCCATCTTCATCATTCCAGCGTATCTCAAATGTATAGTAGGATGGGTTCTGTCGGGGGTTATAACAAGTCTTACTTTTTCCCCTTTGTGCAAATGTTCAATTCAGTACCATTATAAATGCACCTGCTGACTGTACCTGTGCAGGTATAGTAAGAATGATAGAGCAAAGTCTGAGTAATCTTTTGTCCAGTTCGGGTGGTGGTTATGCAGGCTGCACAAGGGGGTAGAGCAAAAGTCTTTTCCAGGATTCCCAGGATCACCACTCCCACAAGGCAATAGTGGAAGAACATTGTGATTACAGTCTCTGAAGGTTAACTGGATAATTGAGGATATTGAGCTTTCTGAGCTTTCTTCTATTTATTTATTTATTTATTTATTTATTTAACATCTTTTATATACCGCGCTATTGTCATCAGCTCGGTTTACATGGAACAAAAATATGCATACATAGAACTGAAAATGCATTTTACAAGTAACAGGGATTTGTAAACTTGGGAATAACAAGGTAAAACTATGTAAAACTAGCTAACTATTTACAGAAGATTCAAGTACGTTAGTCAAATCTGGATGTATCAATTGGGATAGATGGTATGGTCGGGACGTATCTGTAAAATGCTTTCTTGTGCAAAAAATTAGATTGGGAAATAGCTTAGGAAGAGATGATGTTTGAGGCTTTTTCTGAATTGCGTTAGGCTGTTGATAATTCTCAGTTCTAGTGGGAGGGCATTCCAGGCAATTGGGGCATGGATACTGAAGGCTCTTTTAGTTGTTTCCTTAGTATATCTAACTGTTTGTTTAGGGATTATTAGTGTATTTCTGCTGCAATGGTCACTCTCGCGTGACGTAGATGGTCTTTTATAAAGCTGGCTGTCTCCTCAAGGTGAGTCGCAATGGAGTCTCAGGATCATTTACTGACGTCCATTGGCCAGGATCAGGAGCAGCTGCTGGCTTCACTAGACTGTGATGGATCCAGGGTTCGAATTCCGCAACTTTCACTGCGGTGGGGGTTGACAGGATGATGACATAAAGTCCCTTCCAATGCAGCGCCAGCGGGGTTTTTCTCCACTCTTTCACCCACATGGACGTTCCTGGCTTGAAGGGATGCAGAGGCTCGGTCAGGTTGATGGGTAGTCGGTCTTGCACCCACGTTTGGAGCTTCTGCAAAACAGAACCTAAAGCTAATAGTTCTTGTCTAGTTATTTCAGATCCTATCTGTCTCATGTCTCCTCTTATTCCCTGCACTATGGGTGGAGGTCGCCCATACAAGATCTCAAAAGGGGAGACTCCTAAAGATCTGGTGGGAGCTGAACGTATCCTAAGAAGGGCTATGGGTAAAACCTGGAGCCACTTCAGGTGTGTTTCTTGGCAAAGCTTAGACAACTGAGCTTTCAAGGTTCTATTCATGCGTTCTACTTTCCCTGAGCTCTGGGGTCTGTAAGCAGTATGTAACTTCCATTTTATTTGTAATGCTTGAGCTAACTGTTGAGTTACTTGAGATACAAATGATGGACCATTATCTGACCCTATAGTTGAAGGTATTCCAAATAGGGGAATAATCTCATGGAGCAGTACCCTAGTAACTTCTCGGGCTTTCTCAGTTCGGGTGGGATAGGCTTCTACCCACCCTGAAAATGTGCAGACTAACACTAACATATAGTGATATCCATTTGCACGGGGCATTTCAGCAAAGTCTATCTGTATATCACTCATGGGGGTCACCCCTACTGACTGAACTCTTGGGGGTGGAACAGGACCTTGCTTGGCATTGTTTTTGGCACATATCAGACATTGCTGTGCCACCGAGGCGGTTAGGGACCCTAGCAATGAAATACAGAAATGGGGTCTCAGGGCTTTCTCCATAGCTGTTTTCCCATAATGTGTGACTTGATGGAAAGCTTGGACAAAGGCTGGCCCTAGTGCTTCAGGGATGACTGTAGGACCTGGTGGTGGACTATCTTCTGGAGGTGGTAACACTATCCAACCTTGTTCTGTTAAGACTCCTCCCTCCTTTTCACAGTAATAGTCTAACTCTCTTGTAGTGTATCGGGGTGCCCAGGAACTGAGGGGCACAGGGAATAGGGCTGCTTGCATTACAGTATCTTGGGTCCTTACTTGTCTTGTGGTGGCTGCCTTTCGGGCTGTGGCATCTGCAAATCTATTCCCTCGTGCAACTTCCCCTGCTCCTGCCTGATGACCTCTGCAGTGCATGACTGCCACTTGTTTGGGGGCCCAAACAGTATCTAGTAACTTCAATATTTCGGACCCATACCTAATGTCCTTACCCCCTAAAGTGATCAACCCTCACTCTTTATACAAGGCTCCATGTGCATGCAAAGTAGTGAAGGCATATTTAGAATCTGTGTACACATTTATGCGGAGTCCTTCTCCTAATGCTAAGGCTCTGGTGAGGGCTATCAATTCAGCTTTCTGCGCAGAGGTCCCTGGGGTCAGGGCTGAGGACTCAACTACCAGATCAAGGGTCACCACTGCATATCCAGCACAACGATGTCCATTGATGACCAAACTGCTTCCATCTACAAAGAAAGTCCATTCTGGGTCCTCTAGAGGGACATCGGTCAAATCAGGGCGACTTGAAAATACAGTGTCCATAGTCTCTAAACAATTATGATCAGGCGGCCCAGGACCAATTGGAAACAATGTAGCAGGGTTTAGAGCTTGACTCACTTTCAACTGTATCCGAGGGTTTTCACACAACATGCTTTGGTACTTCAACATTCGAGCATTGGTTAGCCAGAAGTTTCCTTTGTGTTCCATGAGAGTCAAAACAGAGTGTGGCACGGTGACCTGAAGAGTTTGTCCTAGTGTAAGTTTGTCTGCTTCGCCCACTAGGAGGGCTGTTGCTGCAACAGCTCTCAGACAAGGGGGCCATCC
The DNA here is from genome assembly GCA_033557465.1 of Ichthyophis bannanicus. NCBI lineage: Eukaryota > Metazoa > Chordata > Amphibia > Gymnophiona > Ichthyophiidae > Ichthyophis > Ichthyophis bannanicus. The sequence continues at coordinate 1,460,300,542 of CM066031.1, forward strand.
TTTTGCAACTACATCCAATTGTTTTGACAGATAAGCTACTGGTCGTTGCCAGGATCCAAGTGATTGAGTCAATACTCCCAATGCATTTCCTTGTGACTCATGGACAAAAAGATGGAAAGGCTTCTGAACATCTGTAAGACCTAACGCTGGTGATGACATCAGAGCCTTTTTCAAAGTTTGGAATGCTACACCTTCTTCAGGTCCCCAATCTAGTGGGGACTTTTCCATTCCTCTGGTGGCTTGGTATAGTGGTTTTGCAATCAGGGCAAAGTTGGGGATCCATATGCGACAATATCCCGCGGCCCCCAGGAAGGCTCTTACTTGCCTTCTAGTGGTTGGTGTGGGGATATTACATACAGCTTCTTTGCGTTCTGGTCCTAAACGTCGGATTCCACTGGACAACTGGAATCCTAGATACTTGACTTCAGTTTGACATAGTTGTGCTTTGGCTCTTGAAACTTTGTATCCAGCATCTTTAAGAAGGTACAAAAGTTCACTAGTAGCTTGTAGGTATTCACTTTCTGAGTTGGTGGCAATGAGCAAGTCATCTACATACTGAAGAAGAACCCTTTTTCCTGGATCCACTGGATAACTTGAAAGATCTTGATTCAGGGCAGCACTGAAGAGTAGGTGAATTCTTGAATCCCTGGGGTAATCTGGTCCAGGTGAGCTGTCCCCGCCTTCCTGTTGTGGGGTCTTGCCATTCAAAAGCGAATAAAAGTTGACTGGTGGGTGCTAGACGCACGCAGAAAAAGGCATCCTTCAGGTCCAGGACGGTGAAGTGAGTAGCCTCAGCAGGGATCAGTCCCAAGAGAGTATAAGGGTTAGGTACTACTGGGTGTATAGTTTCAACTGCATCATTTACTCGCCTCAGATCTTGTACTGGGTGGTAGTCCCCTGTCCCAGGCTTCTTTACTGGGAGAAGGGGGGTGTTCCAAGGTGATTGGCATTCTTTGAGAAGTCCATACTTAAGTAGTTTCATCAAATGACAATGAATTCCTTCTATGGCTGGTCGAGGGAGAGGATACTGCCTCACATGCACTGGTTCCACTCCTGGCTTGAGGGTGACAATGACAGGGGCTATGTTCTTTGCTAGGCCAGGTGGATTGTCTTCTGCCCAAATATCAGGTGGGGCTATGAGATTGGTAGGTATACAGGAACTAGTTGACTTTGCTGGGTGTGAGCTATAGAACCGCCATTCCTCTTCTCGGGAAACAGTAAGCACCATTAATCCTGAAGGCTTTGGGTTCACAGTCATTTTCATTTCTCCCCCTTCAGCAAAGGATATTTGGGCCTGGAGTTTGGCAAGCATATCTCGGCCCAGTAGTGGAATAGGGCACTCAGGCATATACAAGAACTGGTGCGTTATCTTCTGTCCCCCTAGTTCACACATGCGGTTCTGCAAGAATGGTTTTGTAGCTTTATTTCCTGTGGCTCCTACAATGGTGACAGATCGTGAGGACAGAGGAGCTACTGGCTTGGCCACTACTGAATGTTCTGCTCCTGTATCTACCATGAATTGCATGTATTGGTCCCCTATCTTTAAACTGACCATAGGCTCCTGGGGACCCAGGTGAACTTGGAGCCCGGTCTGGCCTAGTCTTCATCTATGTCATCCAGGTCATAGCCCGTTGCTACTGCCGCTCCCTCAATGGCTTCTTCCCTCTCCTGTTGGAACTGTGTTTGATTCATTCCTCCTCTCCTTCGAAATCTTCCTCCTGGCCTTCAGGGACTCCCTCCTCCCCTCGCAGGGGCGGAGTCCAAATGTGGGCACTCATTTCTCCAATGTCCTTCTTCCTTGCAGTAGGCGCACTGATTTGCACCTAATGGAGACCTTTCACTTCCGCGGCCTCTTCCACGTCCTCTGGTCCTTTGATTAGGGATACCTCCCCCACGTCGTTCGGTTATTGCAGCAGCAAGATCATCTGCTTTCTTCTTCATCTTTCGTTCACTTTCTCTGTCTCGTTCATTCTCACGATTCACAAATACTTTCTGAGCGACTTCCATTAACTGAGCTGAATTCATGCCCGCAAATCCATCCAATTTCTGTAATTTTCATTTTATGTCTCTCTGGGACTGACTAACAAAGGCCGCATTTACCATGCGTAAATTTTCCTGAGCGGCGGGATCATATGGAGTATACAGTCTATAAGCTTCAGACAACCGCTCATGAAAGGCTGCTGGGCTCTCATCTGGACCCTGGAGAACTTCTGATACTTTCCCGATATTCATGGCCCTCTGGCCTCCTTTCTTTAGGCCCTGCAATAGGGCCTGGCGAAATCTGGTTAGGGCCGTCGCCCCCCTTTCATCATTCGGGTCCCACTCGGGATCTTCATTTGGATATTCCGCAGCTGCTGCCTGTGGGGGATTTACTGCCCCCCTTTCTACAGGGTTCTCTTCTAACCACCGGAGGGCTGCTTGCCCATCTGGCCTCACTCCTCAGTGGTGAAGAGGGTGGACAGGAGCTGACGACAATCGGCCCAGGTAGGCTGATGGGTTTGCATAATGCTAGACATTAATTCTGTTAATTCCTGGGGCTTAGCTGTATAGGAAGCATAATGCGTTTTCCAATTTAATAAATCTGTGGTAGAAAAGGGTACATAAACTAAGCTGGTTGGTCCTGGCGCCATTTGGCCCTGATCATTTAAAACAGGAATTCCAGGCACTTGGCGTAATGGCATTAGGTGCCCCGCTTTCTCCTTCTTCTTGGGAGTAACACTTCTTAATTCGTAAGGCTCCCGAGCACTAGTTTCCTTGGTGGGTGACCCTGAACTGGCAGGAGAGCCTCCGCTTTCTATCTCATCAGAAGACTCAAGTCCCCCCGCTGTGTTTGGGCCTGACCCGGAACTTTCACTCGGGGTAGGGCGCTTCTTAGGCTGTTGCTTCGGTATTTGTTTGGGTTCCTCCTCGGGCTCTACTTCAAGTTGCGGGGCTGTGGGGACTAATTTCTGTGGGTGCCGGGGTAAACTATCCAGAATATCTGAGGACTCTGGGTCAGAATGCACAGGTGGCTTCTCTTCCTTAGCCTCTTTGGTTCTCCTGGTAGTAGCTACGAATATATTACAGTGCTCCTCATAACAGCGCTTCATCCATGAGGGCTGTTGTTCACATACACTTAACCAGGAATCTATATAGGGGAACTGATCGGGATACACTCTCAGTATAAGCTGATGAATTCGTAAAACTGTCTCAAAATCAAAGGTGCCCCCTCGGGGCCATGAAGCAGCTAATGCGGGCCACTCCCTTTCACATAACATTTTTAATCGAGATGGAGTCATTTTAATACCATAATCACCCGAAAATCCTTTATGGAAGTTCTTGATCATACATGCCAACGGAGTTTGCGTGGACTCCATCCCTCCCATAATGTAAACGTACCTGCCTACGCTCTCAACGTACCTGCGTACGTTACGTACCCTGCGTCCCTACGTACACGTAATGACATACAAGACAACGAACAATAAGGATAGGTAATATGGCTGTAGGTAAGGGGTCCGTACAGCCCACAAAACACTGGGGGGGGGGGGGGGACAAACACCACTCGCTTCCTCCTGTTCGCGACCTGGGCGTGGTCGCCCGGCCAGGAACTGCGCTACTTAGGAGTCCGCTCTCGCTCGGTCTGTATTTCAAGACCTCTCACTCACACACAAGCATATTTCAACAAAATATCATATTTCAATATTTCAAGTGCCCAGATTTTCTGACTAACTGACTATTCCAAACAAACAAGAAGGGTCGATGGTTTCAGCTTCCGCTTTCCTTACGTGGAGCTTTCTAGGACCGCCCTTATGGGAGGTGATCAGGCTCCTCTGTCTCGCGCACACTCATGCGAGATTTCCCAAATTTCCCAGTTAGTCTATATCAAATATACCAAATCGGTCTTGCACTTGCAAGACGCTGTCCCAGGCTGTTCTTTCTGACTATTTAATCACATAAATGTCTACTCACCGGATGTCCCCGATACCACACCAGCTTCTGAGTTGGAACCTGGACTCCCCCGGGTCGGAGGTGTTGGCCAGCTGGACCCGATGGCCCGCCGAGGCAGGCGGAACCCTCACCGGCACAAAAGGGCCGGCGGCACCTGAGGTTTCCCCTGCGGTCGGACAGACACGGTTCCAACCGGGCCAAACCTCAAGGCGAATTACGTGGATTATTCACTTGAATACCATTTACCACTCGCACTTCCCGGCCAACGCACCAAGAATATGCTGTAGCAAAGTGCAGTCAATGAATAAGTCCAGGAGTCGATAGACAGGGTCCAAGTCAGTTTATTGTGCACAAGGCCCAGTCAGTCAAGCTTCAAAAGGTACTGAGCGAAGGTTTATACAGAGACATGACTTTTTATACCGCTTTTTCAGTTTGATACATGAGAATTTTCTATTGGTTCTAACTTGATACATGCAAACTTCTCATTGGCTATACATTCCCTTCATTTGTCCAATTAGAAATCCCTCCGGAGCCTAGCAACCGGCCCCCTCCTTTAGGATTGCTTGAACAATGGTACAGTTCTGCATTTCGTTACATTTCTACTGCAAGGTTAACTTTGGCTTCTGGCATGCATATACTGAAACATTTTAGTTCTTTCACACACAAGAGAATAATAGAAGACTTATGAATTTATAAAAACTTCTGATTAAGCATTTTAAAACAGCTTTCTTATTTTCCACAGATTTCTGGCTCTTTTCTAGCTCTAATGGGAGTTAGGATCCAGGCCTAATTTACAGGCCCTTCATAGTAGCAGGCTCAACTAACAACTATAGCAACCACTATTCTCAAGTGCCAGGCATATTGTGAACTAATACAAAACCCTACTGTAGCAGCAAAGCGCAGACAAACCAATGATACCAGGAGTCTGTTCAGAAGGTCCAAATCATTTATTTGTGCACAAGTCTCAAGCAAGACAATTTCAAAATGGCTGAGCCAAGTTTTCAAGCATTACAACAACTTTTATAGACTTCTGTTCCATTCTAGGTATAGAAAAACAATTCATTGGTCCCGGTACTCTCCCGTACCTCCCGTAGCCCCTCTATTGGTCCCGGTACTGATAAGTTTCTCCAATTATGTTCCTTCTGTGGGCTTCTGTAGGCATGACACCTGCCTGCCCCCCTTCTAGTCCCAATTACAATGGTCAGTTCATCAACTTGTTACTTTCACACTTTCAAGGCTATGGGACCATTTGTGCGTGCAGAAGAGCAAGGTTCTGTAACTCATCTGTCAGCACTCCTCAATATTTCTCTGCAAATGTACTTTTTCTTATCAGTAACTTTAAAACACATCTTTTCTGTATTTTTCCATTTCTTAATTCTGCAATTCTGCTTATCTAAGCTAATTCAATATTTCTACTGAGTTCTTTCTTACAATAGCAGCATATTGGGGGATGTGCAATCCTATATGCCTCTCCACAGGCCTCATTTACAGGTCAAGCTAGCCATGCTGGCCTGCCTATGTCAGACACCGTGGGTCACAGGCCTGCACCTGCCACATTCCCCCCTTTGATTAATCTCACCCTATTACTTAATAAGGTGTGAGAATTAAATCACTTTCCAGAGGATTCAAATCCTGATTAAAGGATTCTTACTATTTCTGACTTTGTATAAAGCCATTATTCTAGTTGCGGTCTTCCGCTCTACTGTACTATCAATAGCACTATGAAGGGAACGCATACAACATGGGATTAAACATGGTAAGCAGAGGACTACAGCAACAAGGATTAGTACTAAGATAACGAAAGTCTTAAATCCTCCCAGCCAAGAGAAAAGGTTAGCAAACCAATTAGGAAATTTCAAGGCGTGCCAAGTCTGTACTGGCACATAAGCATGTCTTTGCATATCTTTAGCAATTTCTTCAACTACTTGACCTTTATCATCTATTTTTAAACAGCAATTGGTTAAATTCAGCTTACCACATACTCCTCCTTCAGCTGCTAGCAAATAATCAAGGGCTAAGCGATTCTGGTATATGGCAGTGCGCATCTGAGTACTTTGTCTAGCTAAGAGCGTGAGAGCATGACTAGTTTCATTGGTTATTATTTCAACTACTGCTTGTAAGCGAATAATACGATTAATCATATAAATTGGGGTACGATAACCATACATACCATCATCATTCCAAGTGGCAGGTCCATAATACTCAATAATTCTTTCTGGTGGCCAATCATCACCTTGCCATTTCTCCCATTTGCCTATCTGTAAGGCCTCTCTTTTCTGTCTAGATGCTCCTTTGTGTTTGTGGGTTGTATATACAGGGTATCCTAATTGTTCTCCATGTTCAGTGTTTAACAGGAAGAACGAAGGTCTGATGGTTCCTAAGACACATGCTCCTCCCCATTGTGGTGGGAGTTGCGCATATGCTCGGTTTCCACAGATCCAATATAGGCCAGGTGGGGCTTGCCAGGCTTGGACTTTGGCAAGGTTAGTCCATAGACCTGCAAGTTCAGGAAATCTGGCTAATGGGTTAGGAGGTTCAGGATGTCTGATTCCTGACCACCATGCTACCTTCTTGGTCGTGGCATTATAGTATTTCTGGCTAAGACAGACCAGCTGTCCTACCTTTTGAGTGAACTGGGGTCCAGTTCTGGCAAAGCAGAGACGTCCAACGATTGAGTGCGCTAACACCCATTCACTGGTAGTCTTGTGTAATTCAGTCTGATTGTAAATCATGGAATAATTCAATTCTTGGGCTTCCCAGGGCCATTGGTCTCCCATTTGGGTTCCGCCACAGAAATAACAATCTGTGATCTTAAGACTAGATACTACTGCTCCGGCTAATTCTAGAAACAAATTCTGTGAAGGGTGAGGGATCTCAAACTTATTTACATGCATAGCTTCATAAAAGGTATTATGAATATGATATTTAGATGACTTGTGGGCTTGAGTATTCAATCTAATATACACAATGGTCCCTGGATCTGTTCCTCCTCCTGCAATACGTAAACCAAACTTATATCCTTGTTTCCATGCATGGGGGTTATGTACACGCACATGTAAAGGGTTACAAGCATCTTTCTGACATTTATCATTCGTGGTTGGCTTGGTTAGAGTAGCCATCCGCTTATCTATTTTCTCATCAGTTATACCAGTGTTCCAGGTAGCATAAAAAACACATTCCCAATACGGGCAATAGTAGTCTGCCGCTGTAGCAGTACTATACCCTGGTTCCTTTTTACCTGTACACTTCCTCCATCCCGTGGCTCCTTCTGGACACATATACTTATGGTCATTTCGATACGCTTTCTCCCATGTACCACAGGTGGACTGACTATCTCTATTAATAGCATTACATGCATCAAAATTCAAAACAGCAGGTTTAGTAATGTCCTTAAGTGGTGGTGTAGCAGCTAATATAGGTCCATCTGCATCCTTCCATCTTATTTCCAACGTGTAATAGGATGGATTCTGATGCGGATTATAGCATGCTTTTATTTTGCCATGAGTGCAAACATTTAGTTCAGTGGTGTTATAAATACACCGAGTTATTGTTCCCTTGCAGGTATAGTAAGAATGATAAAGCAAAGTCTGAGTTACTTTCAGTCCAGTTCTAGTAGAAGTAATGCAAGCTGTGCATGGAGGTAGAGCATAAGTCTGTTCAAAACCTCCAAAGAAGGCAACCAAGGCAAAGCAGAAGCAAAGATACATGTTGATGTTGATTGGAGTTCTTCTGAATCCTCAGCTTGCTGATCTTGATCACGACGGTCTATTATTCTTCGTCCCGTTTGCTAATGAAGCAATTTAACGGGTGCTGAGTGTTGATTGAAGATCCTCAAGGTGTCCAGCACACATTAACCAACTTAGCAATTCAGTTGGCTTGTGAAGTCTGGCTTAGTCAATGTAGTCTCAAAGTAGTGTGTCAAATCACACATGCAAATTGGGTTCGTTGAAACAAAGCTGTTGCTGCATGGAAAACAGCAATCCTCTTCGAAAGACTTGGCTACTGCAAAGCACTTGTGATGAAGTGTCTATACTGCTGGTTGCCGTCTCAGAGTAACTCGCAAGGGTACATCAGGGTGCTGCTCTGCTGTCCACCGCTCTGGTTCAGGATCGGCGGCGGGCTTGACTCGGCTGTGGTGGATCCAGGCGTCGATCTCGGCTACCTTTACTGCAGTTGGGGTAGACAGGATGACGGTGTACGGTCCCTTCCAATGGGGTTCCAACGGTATCTTCTTCCAATCTTTGATCCACACCGAAGTTCCAGGCTGGTAGGGATGCAAGGGTTCCGTCAAGTTGATAGGCAACTGGTCTTGGATCCACGTATGGAGAGTCTGCAGAACAAAACTAAGAGCTAGGAGTTCTTGTCTGGTTACTTCTGAACCAATCTGGGCTAGATTTCCTTTGACTCCCTGCACTATTGGTGGGGGTTTACCATACAAAACTTCAAAAGGGGAAAATCCTGTTGACTTTACAGGGGCTGAGCGTATTCTGAGTAAAGCTATGGGGAGCACTTGGGGCCATTTCAAGTGTGTCTCCTGACAAAGCTTAGACATTTGGGCTTTCAATGTACGATTCATTCGCTCAACTTTCCCTGAACTCTGGGGTCTGTATGCAGTGTGAAGCTTCCACTGTATCTGCAAAGCTTTTGCTAACTGCTGAGTAACTTGGGAGACAAATGAGGGTCCATTGTCTGACCCTATTACTGCTGGGATTCCAAATCTGGGGACAATCTCTCTCATTAAGGCTTTGGTAACTTCTCGGGCTTTCTCAGTTCTGGTTGGGAATGCTTCTACCCACCCAGAGAAAGTACAAACTAATACTAGTAGATAATGGTATCCATTGGCTTTTGGCATTTCGGTGAAATCAACTTGGAGGTTGTGCATGGGGGTCACACCTCTTGACTGAACTCGGGGTGCTGTAATAAGGCCTTGCTTGGCATTATTCTTGGCACAGATTTGACATTGTCGGGCTACTGAGGCTGATATGGTTGTCATCAGAGGAATGTAGAAATGTGGTCTGAGTGCTTTCTCCATAGCACTCTTTCCATAGTGGGTGGCTTCATGGAAAGCTTTAACAAAGGCTGGTCCTAACAATTCTGGAATTACTATTCTTCCCGGAGGTTGACTACCTTCTTCTGGTGGCAGCTCAATCCATCCATCTTTCAATACTCCCTCTTCTTTATCACAATAGTAATCCAATTCTTTGGTGGTATATCGTGGGGTCCATAAATTCAAGGGTACTGGAAACAATGCTGCTTGCATTGGCATAGCTTGTGGGGCAATCTGTCCTGTCATAGCTGCTTGTCGTGCTGAGGCATCTGCGAATCTATTCCCTCGAGCAACTTCTCCTTTTCCTGCTTGATGTCCTCTACAATGCATGACAGCTACACGTGTTGGGGCCCAGACTGCATCAAGTAACATCAATATCTCGGGACCATATTTGACTGATTTTCCTCCGGATGTGATGAGTCCTCTTTCTTTGTAGAGAGCTCCATGGGCATGCAAGGTAGTGAAAGCATATTTGGAATCTGTATATACATTTAGCACAAGTTTTTCTCCTAATAACAATGCTCTGGTGAGTGCTATCAATTCGGCTTTCTGGGCTGATGTGCCTGAGGCTAGGGCTGATGATTCAACTACTTCGTGTTGAGTGACGACTGCATATCCGGCACAGCGTCGTCCGTCAAGGATGAGACTGCTCCCATCTACATAATAGATCTGGTCAGGATTGTCTATGGGCACATCTGTTAGGTCAGGTCGACTAGAGAACACAGTTTCCATGACTTCGATGCAGTCATGTTCTGGGAGTTCTTCACTAATGGGTATCAAGGTGGCTGGATTCAGGGCATGGCTCACTTCGAGTTGTATCTGTGGGTTTTCACATAACATGCTCTGGTACTTTAACATTCGGGAATTGGTGAGCCAATAATTTGCTTTCTGTTCCATAAGGGCAAGGACTGCATGTGGCACAGTGACTCGTATGTTCTGTCCTAATGTGAGTTTGTCTGCTTCACTCACTAGTAGTGCTGTAGCTGCAACTGCTCTCAAGCAGGGTGGCCATCCTTTGGCCACAGGGTCCAATTGTTTTGATAGGTAGGCTACAGGTCGTTCCCAATTTCCTAATTTCTGAGTCAACATGCCTAAGGCATTTCCCTGTGCTTCATGTACAAACAAGTGGAAAGGTTTGTGGACATCTGGTAGTCCAAGTGCTGGTGATGACATCAATTCTTCTTTTAACTTCTGGAAGGCTATATCCTGCTCAAGTCCCCACTCCAGTGGTGACTTCTCTTCTCCTTTTGTGGCTTCATACAGTGGTTTGGCAATTTGGGCAAAGTTGGGTATCCAGATTCGGCAATATCCTGCTGCTCCCAGAAAGGCTCTGACTTGCTTTCTGGTTGTTGGAGTTGGAATTCTACATACTGCTTCTTTTCTTTCTCTGCCTAGTCTTCTGCTTCCTTGGGTAATACGAAAACCCAAGTATTTCACTTCTGTTTGGCATAGTTGTGCTTTGGCTCTGGAAACTTTATATCCAGCTTCATTTAGTAACTGCAAGAGATCTTGGGTGGCTCGTATACATTCTTTTTCTGATATGGCAGCTATCAACAGATCATCCACGTACTGGAGAAGTACTCTCCTCCCCGGGGCTACTGGATAGCTTGAAAGATCTTGGTTTAGTGCAGCACTAAAGATGGTAGGTGAATTCTTGAATCCTTGGGGTAATCTTGTCCAGGTGAGTTGGCCCCCTCTTCCAGAGATGGGGTCTTGCCATTCAAATGCAAACAATATTTGGCTTACAGGGGCTAATCTTATGCAAAAGAATGCATCTTTTAAATCCAGTACAGTGAAATGGGTAGCTTCAGCGGGTATCAATCCTAGTAGAGTGTAAGGATTGGGTACAACTGGATGTATAGTTTCAACTGCATCATTTACTCTTCTCAAATCTTGCACTGGGCGATAATCATCTGTCTCAGGCTTCTTCACTGGCAAAAGTGGGGTGTTCCATGGGGATTGACATACTTTCAGTAGGCCATACTCAAGTAATCTCTGTAGGTGGCGATGAATGCCTTCAATTGCGGCTCTTGGGAGAGGGTACTGTTTGACGTGCACTGGTGTAGCGCTAGGCTTGAGGGTTACAATCACTGGTGCTATATGCTTGGCTAGGCCTGGGGGACTGCCTTCTGCCCATACTTCAAGTGGTGCATGAATGTTCTTTAAAGTTTGTTCAAAATAAGTATCTTGAATCGAATCATCAATGTAGTATCTCCACTCTTCTTCTCGGGGTACTGTCAGCAGCATTACTCCTGCTGGTTTGGCTTGCGAATTCACTGTCATTTGCATTTCTCCTTGCTCAGAGAAAGATATTTGGGCTTGAAGCTTGGCTAGCATGTCTCGTCCCAGTAATGGTACTGGACATTCGGGCATGTAAAGAAATTGATGAGTTACTTGCTGTCCTCCTAGACTGCATATTCGGTTTTGAAGAAAAGACTTTGTGGCTTTGGCACCAGTTGCTCCTATAATGGTGACTGCTTTCTTGGTGAATGGGGCTATCTTTTTGTCTATTACTGAATGTTCTGCTCCAGTATCAACCATAAAGTTCATAAATTGGTCTCCTATTTGTATTTCGACCATAGGCTCCTGGAGACCTAAAGCAAACTTGGAGCCCGGTCTGTCCTAATCCACGTCATCCTCTTCATGGGCCTGTGTGGCCAATGCTTGGATGGCTCCTCCTCCCCTCTCTCGCTGGAATTGTTCTCGATTGGCTCCTCCTCGGCCTCGGGGACGGCCTCGTCTTTCTTCTCGCCACTGATGATCGTTGTCGTCATCTTGCTGGGCGTCTTCGAGTTGCGGGCAAGTATCTCTCCAATGTCCTTCTTCTTTGCAATAGGCGCATTGGTTCACGCCTAGTCTCTGGGTCCGGCCTCCGCCTTGACCCCGCCCTCTTCCTCTGCTCCTTCGATTAGGGACACCTCCCCTTTTCTTTTCAACTATGGCCGCAGCCAAAAAATCAGCTTTCTTCTTCATCTTTCTATCACATTCTCTCTGTCTTTCAGTATCACGATTCACATACACTTTATGAGCGACTTCCAATAACTGTGTTGCATTCATGCCCGCAAACCCTTCTAATTTCTGTAATTTACGTCTAATGTCTGGTTGAGACTGGTTTACAAAAGCAGAATTCACCATGCATAAACTTCCTGGTGCCTCGGGATCATAGGGAGTATACATTCTATAAGCTTCAGTTAATCTTTCATAATAATCTGCTGGGCTCTCATCTATTCCTTGGATAATTCCTGCTACTTTGGAAAGGTTCATAGCTTTTTGGCCTCCTCTTCTCAGGCCTTGTAAAAAGCCTTGGCGAAAACGGGCTAGGGCGGTGGATCCTTCATCTGTATTTGGATCCCATTGGGGGTCTTCATTCGGGAATTCTCTCTGAGCTGCTTCTCTACGATCTATTATATTCTGCCCCTGCGCTGGAGCGGCAGGGTTTTCTGCCATCCATTCAATAGCTGCTTTTCTAATTCTCGCTCGTTCTTCTGTGGTAAATAGGGTGGTCAGGAGCTGACGGCAATCTGGCCAAGTGGGTTGGTGAGTTTCCATAATACTAGTTACTAATTCTGTCAGCTCCTGGGGCTTGCTAGTATAGGAGGCATAATGCGACCTCCAATTTAATAAATCAGTTGTAGAGAATGGGATATACACATAAGTTAGGGGTCCCGCTACCACTTCATCATTATCATTCTTTACGGGCACTCCCGGGACTTGCCTTAAGGGAAACAGTTTGGCTGTCCTAGGCGTCATTTGAGTCTGGGATCTAAGGGCTATTGTCGTTGTCTTTGCAGGAGTTGCTGTCTTTTTCTCAACTGGTTTTGCTTTGGGTTTTTCTTTCACTGGCTTGCTAGTGCTGGCGCTGACTTCCTCAATTATTTGTACACTTTCCTCTTCTTCTTCTTCTGGGGGATCCTCACTTTCCTCTTCTTCTAGCTCCGCTTCTGGCTCACTTTTTACATCCTCCTCTCTTCTCTCCGCTAATTCTCTCTCTTCCTCTTCTCCAGGAGGAGGGAGGTCAGGGATTGGGTCTGGCCTCGGCTCCGGCGGTCTCTGGGGTGCTGGGGCAGGACGCCGCCGGGCTATTCTTACTGGACCTGGGGTTCGGGGCTGCCTGAGGACTACTTCTGGGGAATCGGGATCTGCCAAGATGGGTTTCTTCTTGGCTTTCTTATCCTGCTCTTTCATTCTAGGCTGTTCCTTTCTCTGTCTAGAATCTGTTTTAGCTAACATTATTCTGCACTGTTCCTCATAACAGCGCTGCGCCCAGGAGGGCGGATCTTCACAAATACTTAACCAGGAATCTATATAGGGGTACTGGTCTGGGTGCGCTACTCGCACTCTACGATGTATTGACTGGATAATCTCTACGGTGAACGTTCCCTCTCGGGGCCAGATGGGGTCTAGATCGGGCCACTCCCTAGTACACAAAATCTGCAAACGGGCTGCTGTCATTTTAATACCATAATCTCCTGAATATCCCTCTTTAAAATGTGCGATCATACATTCTAATGGAGTGTTCCTAGTAGACTCCGCCCCTCCCATTTCGATGTGTGCGCGCAACAACAGACAGAAGGGAAAAGGTGGGCGGACCGTGGGTAAGGGGTCCTCACGGCCCTGGAAACATACAGGGAATACAAATAACAAGACAAGACGACAATCGCTTCCCCCTTTTCGCGACCTGAACGCGGTCGCCCGGTCAGGAAATGCGCTAATCAGGGGTCAGCTTTCACTTGGTCCGTGCTGCCAGACCTCTCAATCACACTTCGTTCACACAATCATGCTAGCAACGTATTCCCAGAATGCATTCGTTTCTATCTATTCTGACTAGTCTTTTCCAAGTACAATTACAAAAAGGATGAGGGTTTCACCTAGCGCATTCCCATGCCAGGCTACTCGGCTCTTCCTTGAGAGTTGATCAAGCTCTCTTACCAATTCCCAATATCTCGAGATTACAAATTCCAAGTTCCAATGGCAGTACTGCTCTTTCTATTTCTGTCTAGACCCAAAATCAAAACTATACTCACCGGATCCGGTCCTCAAAACTTCCCAAGCAGGCGCATGAGTTGGACCTCGGACTCCCCTCACTCGGGTTCGAGGCGTTGACTCCAGCCGGGCCCGTCGCCCGCCGAGGTCCGACCAGCTCCCTCCGATACAAGGGACCGGTGGCGCCAGGGAGCGGCCCTCGTCGGAAGGGCGCGATCCCGGCAGGACCAAGCCTATAGAGGCGGAAAGTCGTGGTATATTGCCCTATATACACTTTGATTCCACAACTTCCCGGCCAACGCACCAAGGAATATGTAGCAGCAAAGCGCAGACAAACCAATGATACCAGGAGTCTGTTCAGAAGGTCCAAATCATTTATTTGTGCACAAGTCTCAAGCAAGACAATTTCAAAATGGCTGAGCCAAGTTTTCAAGCATTACAACAACTTTTATAGACTTCTGTTCCATTCTAGGTATAGAAAAACAATTCATTGGTCCCGGTACTCTCCCGTACCTCCCGTAGCCCCTCTATTGGTCCCGGTACTGATAAGTTTCTCCAATTATGTTCCTTCTGTGGGCTTCTGTAGGCATGACACCTGCCTGCCCCCCTTCTAGTCCCAATTACAATGGTCAGTTCATCAACTTGTTACTTTCACACTTTCAAGGCTATGGGACCATTTGTGCGTGCAGAAGAGCAAGGTTCTGTAACTCATCTGTCAGCACTCCTCAATATTTCTCTGCAAATGTACTTTTTCTTATCAGTAACTTTAAAACACATCTTTTCTGTATTTTTCCATTTCTTAATTCTGCAATTCTGCTTATCTAAGCTAATTCAATATTTCTACTGAGTTCTTTCTTACAATAGCAGCATATTGGGGGATGTGCAATCCTATATGCCTCTCCACAGGCCTCATTTACAGGTCAAGCTAGCCATGCTGGCCTGCCTATGTCAGACACCGTGGGTCACAGGCCTGCACCTGCCACACTACAACAAAGAGCAAACCTACTATACTATACCATATCGGCACAAACTTCCAAAACTCACATAAGGAGCCCATCCAAAAAAAGCGTCACTGTAAATACTACAGTGGGCCCTGGAACATCCATACACCTATTTGAAAAGCTGAACAAGTCAAATTAATACAGTACAGTATAAATCTTTATGTACAAACTCTGTTAAGAGAACACCTGGCCTCAGTCATACACTCACATCGACCCTCACCAAGTACAGAAGAAGTAACCACAATCTAAAGTAAAAATGAAAATATGTAGACAAAATTTAAACTGAAACCCCAAGAAGCCAGAGTCCACATGCAGTGCAACATCAGATAAATAAGAGATGCATTTCCCCAATACTGTGTAAAATATAAAAATATGTGTGCACTATCTTTGCCCTGGAAAAATGGGAATTTCACTCACCTCTGATGGAGCTCTGGCACCAAATAGGGTTTGGCACGGCCTTTCTGACATCTTGGGCAACTTGAGTGACCAAGAACGGGAACAGCAGCGTGACCACAACATGAATTGAAACAAGCAATATCTGACTTCTGGGCTCCAGTGCAGTGGTGGGTCCTGTTTGTCGTGCACTGGAGCAGAGTTCAGCGCAGCCATGGAAGCCCGGATGGGAGCAGCATGTAGATGGCACTAGAGCAGCATGTGGTGGCCAGTTAAGGCCCGCTAGGAGAGACATGACTGCCACAAGCTTTTTTTGAGTGGTGATGGCTGCCTCCTTCCCCAACCCCCCCTGGAGTGTTACTGATGCACTTTTCTGCACAGGGACATGCTCTTTGAGCTTGCAGTCTAAAACTGGGAGATACAGAATGTGAAGGATGCTATTGCCCTAGGGTTGCCAACTGGCCGGTTTTCAGCCGGCCTGGCCGGTTTTTCCATGGCCAGGCCGGCTGCCGGCACAGATGTAAAACCGGCCATTGAAAAGCCGGTTTTTTGCTCTGGCCGCAAGATCGGGAGCGGCCAGAGAAAAAACCGGCTTTTGTGCCGAAGTCCGCGGCGCGAACGTGAACGCGATTCCCCATAGCAGTGCAGCCGCTGCTTCTGCTTTGTACAGAGCAGCGGCTGCAATACACTTACATTGAAAAGTAAAGACAAACTGTGTAAGGAGCCCTCCGGTCATCGCAGAGCCCGAGGAAGTGATGTCATGGGGGCGGGCTCCTCACAGGTTGTCTTTCCTTTTCAAATTAACTTTAGCTGCAATAAAGTTAATTTGAAAAGAAAAGACAACCTGTGAGGAGCCCGCTCCCATGACATCACTTCCTCGGGCTCTGCGATGACCGGAGGGCTCCTTACACAGTTTGTCTTTACTTTTCAATGTAAGTGTATTGCAGCCGCTGCTCTGTACAAAGCAGAAGCAGCGGCTTGGGCAGGGGGGGGGGGTTATGGTGTGAGTGAACCAGCAAGGGGGGGGTGTGGGGGGTGTTAACCACCAAGGGGGGGGGGGGGGGGGGTGGTGGGGAACCAGGCAGGGGGGGGGGGTGGTGGTGTGAGTGAACCAGCAAGGGGGGTGGTGGTGGTGTGAGTGAACCAGCAAGGGGGGTGGTGGTGGTGTGAGTGACCCAGCAGGGGAGGGGGGTGAGTGAGTGACCCAGCAGGAGGGGTGAGTAAGTGACAGGGTGGTGGGTGAGTGAACCAGCAGTGGAGGGGGGGGTGGGTGTGAGTGAACCAGCAGGGGAGGGGGGTTGGTGTGAGTGAACCAGCAGGGGAGGGGGTGAGTGAGTAACAGGGGGGGGTGGGTGAGTGAACCAGCAGGGAGGGGAGGGGAGGGGTGGTGTGAGTGAACCAGCAGGGGAGGGGGGGTGAGTGAGTGAACCAGCAGGGGAGGGGGGGTGAGTGAGTGAACCAGCAGGGGAGGGGGGTGAGTGAGTCAGCAGGGGGGGGTGGGTGAGTGAACCAGCACTGAGGGGAGGGGGGGTGAGTGAACCAGCACTGACGGGGGATGTGACTGAATCCTCGGTAATTTTTGTGGGTGGGGCTGGGGGCGGGACAGGGGTGGGACTAGGGGCGGAGAATGGGTGGAGCATGGCGAGCCACAGGTGTCGGGTTTTTCTCGGTGAAAAAGTTGGCAACCCTATATTGCCCGCATGCACTTTCCTAACCAGATCTTGAGGGCCTTTGATGGCTATGGCTGGAGTGGCAAGTATTTGATCATAGAAGAGTTAGTCATGCCATCTAGAAGCCAGTTTGCCTCTGTCTTTTGGGGGGAGCTGGTGTGGCTGAGTGTTTGTGGTTAAAGCTGAAGAGAGTGCCTTTTTTTTTCCTTGGATGCCTGTGTACTGAACTGCCTGGTTTGTCCTTGTTTTTCCACTTGTGCCTGGGTGCTTTTTTCTCCCAAGGAACATTCTGTGAGTGGCCCCAAGTCCCATACAAAGGATGGGGGGGGGGGGGAAGAACCTGAGGAGCAACAGACCCTCTTGCTCTGTGCGAGTGATCTTCAGTTTAAATAAAAACCAAGCCGGTGCAGAGCCTTCCTGCCTCTGAGGAGCAGGGCCGGCCCGTCCATTGAGCAAGAATGTTTTTTGCACAGGGCCCCGCGTTTCAGGGGGCCCCACGCAAAAAACATCTTGCATCAGCGATCAGCCCAGCTAGATTAAAAAAAAAACACAAAACGGCTGCTGCTGCCGCCGTGGCAGCGACAGAATCGAGCACCCTACGGGGCCCCCCCTGCCCTGCAGAATCCTCCTTTGAGCATCAACTCCCTCAGCGTCGGCTGCCAGAGCCGCGAAGGGAGAGCTTCTCCTCTCGCAGCTCTGTTAATCCCGCCGTGGGGCTGATGGGAAATTCCATCAGCCCCGTGTCGGGATTAACAGAGCCGAGAGAGGAGAAGCTCTCCCTTCGCGGCTCTGAAAAGCCCGCGCTTTGGGAGCTGATGCTGAAAGGAGGACTCTGCAGGGCAGGGGAGGCCCCGCGGGGTGCTCGATTCTGCCGCTGCCACGGCGGCAGCAGCAGCAGCCAGCAGTTTGTTTTTTTTATTATCTAGCTGGGCTGATGGGGGGAGGGGGGGTTAGGACTGGTAATGGGCTATGGGGGGGGGGCTAAGACTGGAAGTGGGCTGATGGGGGGATAGGATTGGTAATGGGCTATGGGGGGGTTAGGACAGGTAATGGGCTATGGGGGGGTCTAGGACTGGAAATGGGGTTATGGGGGGGTTAGGACTGGATGTGGGCTGATTGGGGGTTAGGACTGGCAATGGGATATGGGGGCAGGGGCCTAAGACTGGAAATGGGCTGATAGGGGGGTAGGACTGGAAGTGGGCTGATGGGGGTTAGGATTGGTAATGGGCTATGAGGTGATGGGGGTTAGGACTGGAAGTGGGCTGATGGGGGGGCTAGGACTGTAAATGGGCTGACGGGGGGGGGGGTTAGGACTGGTAATGGGCTGTGGGGGCTAAGACTAGAAATGGGCTGATAGGGGGGTTAGGACTGGAAGTGGGCTGATGGGGGGTAGAACTGGTAATGGGCTGTGGGGGGGTAAGACTGAAAATTGGGTGATGGGGGGTTAGGACTGGAAGTGGGCTGATGGGGGACTTAGGACTGGTAATGGGTTGTGGGGGGGGGGCTTAGGACTGGTAATGGGCTATGGGGGGCTAGGACTGGTAATGGGCTGAGGGGGTTGCTAGGACTGGAAATGGGCTGAGTGGAAGGGGGGCTTGAACTGCAAATAGCTGATGGGGAGGGGGCTTGGAATGGAAATGGGCTGTGAGGGGAGGGAGCTAGGACTGGAAATGGGCTGTTGGGGGGTGCTAAGATTGGAAATGGGCTGTAGTGGGGGCTTGATTTGACATGGACTCATGGAGGGGCTAGAACTGGAAGTAGGCTCATGGGGGGCTTGGATTGGAAATGGGCTGAGTGGAGGGGAGCTAGGATTTGACATGGGCTGATGGTGTGGCTAGGAAAGGACTAGAAATGGGCTGATGGGGGGCTGGGATTGGAAATGAGCTGATGGAGGGACTCGGATAGGACGAAATGGATGGGGGAGCTAGGACTGGAAATGGGCTGATGGTGGGGCTAGGATAGGATTGGAAATGGGCTGATGGGGGGCTAGGCCTGGAAATGGGCTGATGCAGGGACTAGAAGGGAGCTGATGTTGGGGGAGGATTATAATGGGATGGAGCTGGGAGAGTGAAATGGAGAGGGAAAAAATATTTTGTGTGGGAGGGAAGACAAATCTACAATTGGCCGGATATTGGGAGAGTAAGTGGGGATTGAGGATGGAGGGGTAAAATTTGAGTGGATGAAATAGGAATGAGGAAAGAGCAAAAGGAGAAAGATTAGTATGTTAAAGCAGATGTAGAGAGGGGATGGAAAAAAACTAGGAGAGAAGAAAGGACAAATGGACAGCAGACGATGGAGAGTTAGCAGAAGACACGAAGAAACCAGAAGAAAGTAGCTGGAGCAATTGCAACTGAAAAAAAATGCACAAAAGGTAGAAAAATATCTCTATTTTGAATTTATTAACTGGAATATGTCAGCTCTAGGAAATGTTCATCATTAACGTCTGCGCTTTGTTTAGTACAAGAGGAAATTAATTTATAGTTTTATTTCTACAGTGTTGTACATTCCAAGTTTGGCTTTTGGGGTTCCCAGTTTAATTATTGTCTTCCTGTTTCTAAATTGTGATTCCTTGTTTGGTGATGGTCTATGTTCTGCATGTGTAGCTGAGCTGAGGTATTCTGTTTATGTAATTCCTATTTGACATTGCCACTTGTTCTCTTTCCCCAGTAGGTCATGTATTGTTATTCTCTGAAATGTATTGGTTTAATATTTTCAGTGTTGCCTTTTGATAGGTAGGATATGGTGCTTTGTGAGTCCTGGTAGTGCTGTTAGGATATGGCGGGTTTGCTATGGGTTCTAAATGGGCAGTGTTTGTAGTAGTTTCTAATGTGCCTGGCGGTTGGCACTGGATTATAGTAATGTAGAAATCTTTTAGTCTTTCTTTAACCATACACTCATTAAGAGGCATGTTTACTAAAAGTTAGTGTATGGTAACATTATGCAAATATTTATGCAAATGAGGCACCTTATGCAAATTAGGTCCCGTACTGAGTCTCTGCACATGGCCCCGCACCCCCCTTGGGCTGCCCCTGCTGAGGAGCCACCTTTGCAGATGTGTCCCACCCCCAAAGGAAGTTACATTAACTTCCTTTGGGGGTGGGATGCATCTGCATGGGCTCCTTCACAGAGATGGAAGGCTTTGCACCGGCTTGTTTTTTATTTAAATTGAAGATCAACTGCAACCGCAACCGCCGCCGTCAGAGAGGGTGAATCTGCCGCTGCCGAGAAGCAGACTCGCAGCAGAAGAAACTTGAGCGTTTAAATTTTTTTTTTAACTTTTGAAGCGGAGTGAGGCGGCTGTTTGGGGGGCATTTTTGCCGCCTTCAAAACTTGCCGCCTCACTCCGCCTCACTATAGAGCCGCCCCTGTTGGCCCTGCATGGAGACATTTAAATGTCTCTATCATATCGCCCTTTACCTGTCTTTCTTCTAAAGTGTGCCTATTGTGATCTTGAAATCTGTCCCCATATGCTTTATGATGAAAACCACTGACCATTTTGGTAGCTACCATCTGCACGAACTCCATCCTGCTCCATTCTGTTTATATCTTTTTGAAGGTTCTTCCCTGGGTCCAAAGCTGACCTATTGGGAGTTCGCTCTCTGGCAGGCTCAGTTGGTTTCTAAGAGTTTGGCTCAATGATGCCTTCATCTAGGGTAGAAGGGTGCCAGTAGGAGGGATCACCCTCCTTTTCCCCAGGAAAATAAAAGAAAGAGTGTCTGTGAACAAGGCTATCTGCAAACCTTTTGAAGTTTTATTAACCTTAACAATTAAATATGGTCCAATATTCAAAGAGCTGTAAACCGTGTAAATGACCCTAAGCAGGATATTTGGTGGCACTAACATGGTTAGTGCCGCTGAATATCCCCGAGTAATGCCGCTATATGCCCCAATGTTATCCACTTAGCATCGGGGCGTGTTGGGGTCATTCTGGAGGTGGTACCCGGGGATAACCGTGCAGCAGTGATATTCAGCCGCTGCCCTGTTATCACTCAGTGATGAAAGTTAGACGTAGCAAAAGCTGTCCTAACTTTCACTGCCGGAGCTAACCGGGCAACGGATGAATTTTGCCACTGCATGGTTAGCTTCTGTACTGTGTGCGGCTGTGCAGCAACCCCATATATTCAATGCCAGTGGCTGGATATAACCCCGAATTGAATATCTGGAGTTAAAGTTTGGCGGTGCCTTAATCAGCTTGGCCTAGACTGGCTGGGTACTGCTGCAAAGTCTGTTTGCTTTGGACAGAAGCTTCTGGCCAGGTTCTCTGCCTCCGTTGCCAAACCATCTCCCGATTGGAGAGGTTGCCGTTCTTAGGCTCTCTGCCCCCACTGCCAAGCCAACTCCCAATTGGAGGAGTCACTGCTCCTGTGCTCTCCGTCCTCTCTGTTGAACAGACAGTTGCTCAAGAGCGCATTGTTCGGAAGGGTGTATCCTTGAAGGATACTAGCAAAAGAAGGAAGTTAAGACATTCCAACAGAGAGGTTCCAATAAAAATTAAAGTAACCCAGATGCCTTTGCTTAAAGAACAGACAGAGCTGAAGGATTCTAAATTACCCCTGTCAACTGATAACCAGATTGTTAATATGAACAAAGTGTAAACTTTGAAATGCCTGTATGCAAATGATAGAAATCTTAAAAAAATAAGATGGGAGCATTAGAATATAAGCACTCGATGAAAAGTTAGATATAATTGGCATCTCAGAGACCTGGTGAAAGGAGGACAACTAATGGAACACCTTGATACCTGGGTACAAATTATATTGCAATGATAGGGTAGATCAAATTGGTTGATGGGTTGTGCTCTTTGTTAAACATTTTGCAGGAAACAAAATACACTATAGAGTCTTTATGGATAGAAATTCCATGTAAGAAGGGGAAGGCAATAGCAATGGGCGTGTACTACCATCTGCCTAGCCAGAATGAACAGATGGATGATGAAATGCTAAAAGAAATCATGGAAACTAACAAAAGCTACAACACAGTAATAAAATGGGTGATTTCAATTACCCTGTTTTCAACTGAGTCAGTATCACAGCAGGACATACTAGGGAGATAAAGTTTCTAGAGGAAATAAATGACTGCTTCTGGTTCATGGACCTAGTCCTTAGTGGAACACAGGATCTAGTGCAAGAGATAATGGCAGTAGTGATCATGGCATGGCCAAATTTGATTGAATAAATGGATGGAGGACAGCTAGGAAATCCACAGTACTACCTTTTAACGTTCTAAAGGGAGACTATGATAAAATGAGAAAAATAGTTAAGAAAAACAAAAACTAAAAGGAGCAACTGTAAAGGTTAAAGGTTTACGTCGAGCAGGGGCAATGTTTAAAAATATTTTATTGGAAGCCCAGACCAAATATAGTCCATACTTTAAGAAAGGTTGAAGGAAGGCCAAAAACTGCCACCATGGTTTAAAGGAGAGGTCAGAGAGGCTGTTGTAGCCAAAAAACATCTTTCAGAAAATGTAAAAAAGGAGCCAAATGATGAAAATGAGAAACAATATAAGCACTGGCAAGTTAGATGCACAAGGCATTGATAAGGTAGGCAAAGAGAGAATTTGAAAAAAAGCTTGCCATGGAAGCAAAAGTGCACAATAAAAATCTTTTCAAGTACATTCATAGCAAAAAAGCTGTGAGAGAGTCAGTTGGAACATTAGATGCTAGAAGGGTGAAAGGGCACTAAGGGAGATCAAGGCCATAGTGGAGAGACTAAATGAATTCTTTGCTTCAGTCTTTATTGAAGAAGATGTCGAAGTTACCCATACCTGAAATGGTATTTAAAGGTGATGTATCAGAAGAATTGAAACAAATATTGATAAACTGGGAAGTTGTATTACAACTATTTGATAAACTAAAGAGTAGCAAATCACCAGTACCAGATGGTATAGATCCTAGGGTGTTGAAAGAACTGAAATATGAGATTTCAGACCTACTATTAGTAATCTGTGAACTATCATTAAAATCATCTGTAGTACCCAGGATTGGCCCAATAGTTTTTGCCGCCCTAGGCAGAAGCCCCAGCTGTGCTGCCTCACCTGAGCTGTGCCGCCCCACCTGAGCTGTGCCACCCTCCTCATGCTGAGCCGCACCCTCCTCGTACTGAGCTGTGCTACCTCCGATTCTGGCAGAGAGGTTGAGGGGGGGTGCAGCTTGGCTCAGCGGCATCTATATGCTTCAGCACACTTGGCTTCCGCTTCAGAACCCCTCCAACATAGCTTTGGAGGTTCAGAAGCAACAGGCCATATGTATTGAATGAAGCACATGACCTGCTGCCAAGCCTAGCCATCCTCTCCCCACCACCAGAATCAGCGGCAGTGGGGGGCAGCAGTGCGACATGGCTCAACATGGAGGGAAGGACTGAAGGGAGGATAGGCCATGTGTGCTGAAGCACACGGCCTGCTGCCCACAGAAATATGCCACCTTACTGTAGGCGGCTGCCTAGTCTGCCTAGTGGACAGGCAGGCCCTGGTAATACCTGAAGATTGGAGAATGGCCATTGTAATGCCAATTTTTAAAAAGGGTTTAAGGGATGATCCTGGAAACTACATTCTGGTGAGCCCGATGTCAGTGCAAGGCAAAATGGTAGAAACCATTGTAAAGAATAAAATTACTGCACATGTAGATAGTCATGGTTTAAAGGGAGAAAGTTGACATGGATTTAGCCAAGGAAGGTCTTATCTTACTAATCTGCTATATTTTTCTGAAGGGGTGAATAAACAGGTAGACAAAGGTGAGTCAGTTGATATAGTGTATCTGGATTTTCAGAAAGCCTTCGATCAGATCTACATGAAAGACTCTTGGCAAAATTAATAAGTCATGGGATAGGAGGCAGTGTACTATTGTGGATCACAAACTGGTTAAAAGATAGAAAACCAAGAGTAGGGCTAAATAGCCAATTTTCTCAATGGAGAAAGGTGAATACTGGAGTACCCCAGGGATCTGTGCTGGGCCTGTTGCTTTTTAACATATTTATAAATGACCTGGCAATGGGAATAATGAGTGAAGTGATGAAATTTGCAGATGACATAAAATTATTCAAAGTTGTTAACATGCAAGAGGACCTTGATAAACTGGAAGACTGAATGTCCAAATGGCAGATGGAATTTAATATAGACAAGTACAAAGTTAAGCATTTAGAGAAGAACAACCCAAACTATAGTTACACGATGAAAGGTTGCACATTAGGGACTGCCACCCAGGAAAAGGATCTAGGCGTCGTCATGGATAATATGTTGAAACCCTCCGCCCAGTATGCAGCGACAGCGAAGAACACAAATAGACTGCTAGGAATCGGCCTTCCGGTGACGCCAGCCAGCTGAATGGCAGTAGCTTGTTAGAGCTCCGTAAAACCCCCTCCTCGAAAACTGCAAAACATGCAAGCACAAGTACACCCACTGGTGAGGGACCTGATACAAACAGTGGCTATATCAGTGTGGAAAAAGCTGGCAGCTTTCCAATCTAGCTATGCTAAACGTGAGCCGTCCCATGGGTGGAGTTCAGAGCGCTTGGAGCATACGGCTGAGTCGGGAGAGTTGGTGGAGGGGAGATTACCGTGGAAAGAGCCCCAGACTGATGATGATATGAAAAGCTGGTTGCAGGACTTTTGGAGGCAGCTCAAGGACGATATTAAGTCCCTATGGGCAGATCTCAGGTCAGCTTTAGAATCACTCCAGCAAGATATGGTGTAGCTGGGAGGCCACGTGGTTGAGGTTGAGGTGGAGGACCATGTGGAGTGTCAGGCTATGGAATTGTAGGATCTGTGCAAAGGCTGGAAGACCCTGAGGTGAGTAGCAACGCTCCTGCCTGCGTCCTAGAGCTTACAGGCAGGAGTGGCCTTATATTGTCCCTTGAAGAATTAGCTGGCACGGTTCCCAATGAATCTTGGGAACTGTAGTGCTCTTATATATTCCTTAGGGAAGAATTGTAGTCATGACCAGATGTGGTTAGGCAAGCAAGAAAATTTATTTGTCTTGGGGGATCGTTTCCAGCGCATCAAAAGCTCAAAGCAACAAACGCAAAAAGTGGAACTTTTATGATAAACAGAGGAAAACAGGAACTCAGGAAGCAGTGAAATCAAATTGGCTTTAACTCAGCTCTTCATAAACTTCAGCAGCTTAACTCAGCATTGCCTCATGTGGCTGTTAGAAAATATTGCAGCTTTATATCAATAGCTGTTCTCTTCACAGCGTGACTTGGAAACAGGTGAACACAATCAGGAACTCTTACGATTAAACAACAAGAAAAGCCAACGTTTTATATTCTCTTCATATAAAACTTATGTGCTTCTTTAAAACTGTTATTCAATACAACAGAAAGAGCAATCCATGGCACAAGGCTCAGAATTTAAGGTAGGCAAAGAACTTTCTACCTGCATGTATTCTTCTGAACTAACAGAATTACTGTCCGTATCAGGTTCTTTATTTTGCCCTGACTTCAACTCCAGGAATTTCTGAAATTCCTTCAGTAGCAATTCAGCCTGTGTTTGCTTTTCATCTGGTGGATAGTTATTGGCAAAGGTTACACCCTTCCCCCACTCACTATGTCAGTAGCAAAGTTAGGTTTGCACAGTTCAGCACTATATGAAGGTTTCTTCAGCCAAGCATACAAATTAGGAAATTGTGCTTTACCTTGTTTAGAGGCATTTATAAAAGAACTTCTCTTAGGAAAACTTTCTCCTGGCTGTAGTTCTCTGTCTTTATAGCACTGCTTGTTGGCATTAGACGTACCTTTTCTCCACGTGCTGCTTTCTCGAGGCTGGCTAGGTCTAGGTTTTATCCGGCAGTAAGAGTTTCTTGCAGGGTACGTTGGACTCCCAGGCTGGCTCTTCCAGGGTTCTGTCTTCTCACAAGGTCCTAGTGCTCTTCTTCTAGGGTTCCAGCATTCTGCCCTCCTCTCACAACGTTCTTTTGGACTTGGATATCCTCCCCCATGCTATCCTCTGGGATATTCTCCATGGTCCTCTCTGCAACAACAACCTGTTCACCTTTCTCCTCCTCCCTCCTTCTTTCAGCTCTCTCTGAGGTTTTAAAAAGGGCTTCAATTCCCGGCACTCCCTGCCGTTCCCTTGGGTGTGCCCAATCAGAGCTGAAGCCTAACTCCTCCCCTGGACTGGGGTGTATCTTCGGCTCAGCAGAGCACTGTTTTTTTCAGGTCAGTTTTGGAAATCCTGTGTGAGTTAGCTCTGCTCTCAGGATTTTCCTCAACGTTCATTTCTTCTGAAGGGCCATCTTCACCACACAGGGCAACCTGAGGGTGACAGGTATGCAAGAAGGAGAGGACTTTAAGGACTGCCAGGTAGTAGTGCAAGGCCTTTTTACTGCAACTTGGGGGAGAAGGAGCTGAGGTGTGGATCCTGCTCCGGTGGGGGTTGATGTTTGGGAGTGCCTAGAGGAAATAAACCTCAAGATATTGTGGTGTGGGTGGCCTCCTACTCCATTAAGGAAAGACTCTTGAGCATTGTAAGGAAATTTGGTCGGTTGGCCAGGTGGAATTGCGAGATGGAACTGTACAATTATTTATTTACTTACATTCTCTTATATACCGCGCTATTCTGCATCAGTGCGGTTTACATTGAACAAACTGAAATTACATTGAACAGGGCATTATAACTTGGAGATAACTATTTTACAGGGAACATGGGCTAATGGAGGGTTAAGTGGCTTGCCAAGGAGCACCTGTGGGACTCGAAACCCCAGTCCGTCCGGCCCAAGGTTGCTGATTTATCCCAAAGAACCCTGCTGTGGCGTAAAGAGCTGCAGAAGATGACAGTCTACTACCTATGAATGAAGGGAATTCAATACTGGTTGATGCACCCCTTTGGCCTGCCCTTTACAGTGAAGGGTACCTCGAAAAAAGTGAGGAAAGTGGGGGAGGCCTGGCAGGCATTTCAGGAGTTGGGATGTGAGGGACTCCCTAAACGAACACAAGGGCAGTCCGCGGTGCAGCTAACACCAGCAGCGAAGAAGGCAGCATTGCAGTGGCAGCGAGTGGCAGAAAAAGGCAAGCGACTTAAGAGGCTATCCCAAGAACGGTACTAGTCTGAAGTTTCAGAGGGGACGGACACCTGAATCCAGTGAGGGCCCAGTTGGGACCTTATCTAACCTGACCCATTATGGGTATGGACACCGGACTTATAGGGCTTCTTGGGGGATAAAGTTGGAGGGAGGAGGGGTGTTATAGTGGGAGACTGAGAAAGGTGAAGGATGAATGGGTGTGAATGGATGGAGGGAAGGGGAGTACCATGGGAGGCTGAGAGTCCTCATGGGATATGAAGCTCCGGGAAAGAGGAGCAAGGCTGGGGAGGGGGAAGGGGCAGGGGGATAAGAGCCTGATGGATCAGAGGTTTGGAAGGGGGGGGGAGAAGACTAGGGAGATGCTTTGTATTGACATATTAAATGTTAAGGGGCTAAATACTCCACTTAAGCGGCGGAAGTTATTTCGGGAAATAGAGAGAGGATACTGGGACATTATTTTATTACAAGAAAGTCACTTCAAGGCCCGGGATGAGGGGAGGTTGAAACATGGGCTGTATCCTGAACAATACTTCTCGGCGGACCCACGGGGAGGGAAAAGGGGAGGAATGGTAATTTTATTGAAAGGGGGGGGGTTGGTTTCCACACCCAGGAATATTTCAGAGATAAGAAGGGATGGGTGGTGGGGCTTTGGGGTTCCTGGGGGGAGGAGGAACTTACGGTGATGTTGGTGTACACACCTAATGGGGAACAGAGGAGCTTTTGAGCCGGGGTAGGGAGATTGATAGAGGAGAAAGAAAGGTGAAACTGATTGTCAGAGGAGACTTCAATGTCATCCTTAGTCCTCCATGAGATCAAACATCAAGAGCACAGGATGAGGGGGGCTGAATCGTAAGACCTTAGGCTGGGTTATGCAACACATGGGATTGGTGGATGCTTGGAGGGAAATCCACCCACTTAGAAGGGAATACATTGTTTATTTGCACCCCCATGACTGCATCAGTAGGATTGAAATGATCCTGATGGATCAACTGTTGATGACAGGGATACGGGATACGGGTATCGAACCCATGATGTGGTCGGATCATGGACCAATATGGGTGGAACTCAAGGGTAGGGCCTCGGAGGGTGTCAGGTTTTGGTGCCTAAACCGAGAACCTTCTCAAACAAAAGGGCGTGGTGGAGGATATCTGGGCCATTATTAAGGAATATCTCTCTTTCAATAATTCGGGGGAGGTGCGGATGTCACTCTGTGGGAAGGGCTTAAAGCAGTAGTTTGGGGGAAGTTCATAATGTGGGCAGCATGCCAAAAGAGGCAACGGAGACAGTGGGAAGATCAGCTTACTGGGGACATTCGTGCCCTCACCCTAACATACCAACACACGGGGGCTCAGCAGGACTGGAGGAAGTTGGATCAGGTATGGGCAGAACTACAGGCTTTCCAGGCAGAGCAAATTGTTTGCTTTGCAATGTACTAAGCAAGTATATTATGAATGGGGAGATAGGGCTGGGAAATTGATGCGGCATCTGAAGTGACGCATTGCCCAAGCCTCGATAAACAAATTCAGGGGTCAGGGGGGGGAGGTGAACAGACAGGATGACACCATTTGGGGACAATTTGTTACCTTCTATAGGGAACTATATATTGACAGGAAGGGATATGGCAGGAGGAGATTCAGGAATATCTGGACAGGCTTAGGCTTCCTAGCTTAGGGGAGGAGACCGTGGAGGGGCTAGATCAAGAGATAGCATGTAAGGAAATAGAGGCAGTCATTAAAAAACCTCCCTTTGGGTAAGGTCCCTGGCTTAGATGGACTCCAAGGGTCCTTTTATAAAACCTTTTGAGAAGTGGCGAGAAGAGTACTACAAAGGATGTTCAATGGGATGCTGGAAGAGGGGGGAGGAACTGACATTTGACATGTTAATGGCAGGGATCTTGGTGATACCCAACGAAGGCAAGGATTCAATGAGCTGTGGGTCCTACCGCCTCATATTCCTACTTAATGTGGATACTGAGATCATGGCCAAAGTCTTGGCAGAGCAATTGGCCCCCTGGATGCCCACGCTGGTACAATAGGACCAGACAGGGTTCATTTTAGGGAGGCAAGCAGTGGATAATATAAAAAAGGTGGTGCAGATCCTGTGTGCAGTTCAACATAAAGGGGAGGAAGTATTGTTCCTCTCCATAGACTCTGAGAAGACATTTGATAGGGTGCACTGGGCCTTTTTGTTTGAGACAATGCGTAAGATGGGAGTAGGGACGCTTTTTTTTAAAAAATGTTTATTTTAATTTTAGAAAAACACATCAAAACAACTCAACAAAACTTACAACAATAATATAAGATAACCCCTAACCCTCCCTCCACCCTGGTTCTCCGAGGCGGATTAATATATCTTTCTAAGACAATAACAGACTGTCACCCATAGCATACCCAAAAAACCACCCACGTAGACAAGGGGATCTATTAAAGACGTATGCATTACCAAATTAGCAGCCCCTTGTAGATGTTTTAGCACGAGCTGCATAGTCATCCAGTAGGGACCATTTCTTTAAGATTAAACCAGCTTTATCAGGATAAAGTAGTTTGCAGTACAGTTTCTCATAATTGGCTAATTGACAAACCAGATTCCACCAAAGATCTTCAGACAATAATTGAGAATTTTTCCAGTTTGCTAGGATGACCTTCATTGCAATGGCTACAAATAGTGATCTTAGGGCTACAATATTCCAGGAAATGTGAGATGTTAGGTTTAAAATTTCTTGAATTCTGACCCAGATATGATTCCAGAATCTTTGAACGTGAGGGCATTCATAAAACATATTGCAAAAGTACCCCTGCCTTCTTGACATGACCAACATTTACCCTGTGATGCACTGTCCCATTTAGCCAATTTGACAGGGGTAATAAATTCACGGTGCATGAAAAAATATAAAGATTGTGTAAACACAGCTGATCTGGAAACCCTAGTGATCTGACCCCAGACAGTTTTCCACGCTATGGGAGAAATCAAGCTGGATGTCAGAGTCCCAAAGTTTTGACAATCCTATCAACTTGTACGGGGCATGGTCTCTGAAATAGGCATAAGAGATTGAGACAGCACCCGACTTTGTAGCTACATCTTTAATGTTTTTCAACAACGTTCCCTCGTCTGCCAATCTATTTATATCTATACTAGACACCCCCACACAATGTTTAAGTTGCAACCATTGAAGATAGCAAGCCTCTGGGAGCGAAAATTCTGTTTGAAGAGTGGAGAAACCCTTCCAGTCCTTATCTCCCACTAGATGACCCAAGGTCCAAATACCACATTCTTGCCATTTTTTACATGCAAACTTTTTTCCTTTGATTTTGAATATTGGGTTCCACCAAAGTGGCATAGATGTGAAAGGTAAGTTTTCCTTACCGGCAGTCTGTGCCAAAGTCAGAAAAGCATCTTGCGTAGCCAGACTAACTTTCCCAACGGGAGCCCATGAAGGATGTTTCATTCCTAAGAGGAGGGACAGGGGGCAAGGGGCAGCTACTCGGTGCTCCACTTCAAGCCAAGTTGGGTAATGGTCAGAGCCCTCAGTATCCAACCACAGCGCACCCTGCTTTAACAAGAAAGCTTGATGTACCAGCGGAAATCTGGGAAATGGACACCGCCTGCCTCTTTGGAAGCCTTCATCTTGCTTAAACCAATCCTCGGATGCGTGCCATTCCATAGAAAATTAGATAAGCTTCTTTCCAGTGACATATATATTCCTGAGGGGAGCTCGAGAGGCAACACTTCAAGGACATAATTAAGTCTTGGCGCAAGCGTCCTTTTGATGGCTTCTAGTCTTCCCCACCATGTAAGGTGTAAAGGGGACCAAGTAAAAGACCATTTACGTATCATGTTTAATAACTCTTCAATACTATTATGAATAGTTTGGTCAAGTGAAGCCTCATACCGAACTCCCAAATACTTGACGCTGCCGGCCTCCCATTGAAATGGGTAAGCCGCCATAGACTCCACAACAGTGAGGTTATTTAATGGGAAGGCCGCCGATTTTATCCAATTTATTTTGTATTCTGAGAGATTTGAATAAGACTCGATCAACTCAAGAATCGCAGGGACCGTTGACGGTTGAGTAAATAGGAGGAGGTCGTCAGCGTATGTGGATAATTTCACGTGTAGATCACCTAAAACAAATCCACTAATATCAACGCTTTGTCTAATGGCAAGGGCCAGAGGTTCCAATGCCAGATTGAAAAGCAATGGAGAGAGAGGGCAACCTTGCCGGGTGCCTCTATACAGTGAGAAGGGACGAGATAAGATACCGTTGGCAAAAATACAAGCTCGTGTTGTTCTTGAATACAACGCTCGGACTTTATTTATAAAACCCGAGCCAAGCCCAAACCACTCTAAAACTCGTAACAGAAAAGGCCATTCTAATCTATCAAACACCTTTTCTGCGTCAAGTGAGATGCCCACATAGGGGGCATCCGCGGCTCCTGCCCTCTCCATCAGATTACACAGCAATCTAGCATTGTCGGAGGTCGATTTCCCCGGCACAAAGCCGCATTGATCAGGATGGATCAGATCCTTTATAACTTTAGACAATCTGCCTGCAAGAACACTCGCATAGATTTTATAATCTGAGTTCAATAAGGAGATTGGTCTATAGTTTATGACTCATGTCGGGTCTCTTCCTGGTTTCTCCAAAACTACTATTGTGGCTTCTGAGAAACTTCCCGTTTGTCCCTGTGCTCCCAAAAGTTCTTCAAAATAGATCAATAGGTACGGGGTCAACTCCTCGCTGAACACTTTATAAAATTCCGCGGGCAATCCGTCCGGGCCTACTGCTTTCCCAGGGGACATGGAAGAGATGACCTTATGGAGCTCTCCACGGGTTAAAGGTTTGTCCAATTCCTTAGCCTGCTGTGACCCTAATTTAGGCTGCTTTAATTTATCCAAAAAATCATTAGAAGCTGCAATATCCGGTTCTATTTCTGAAGCATATAAGTTACTATAATATCTAGAAAACTCTTCTAAAATTTGCTCATTACTAACTAACCTAGCCTAGTTGTCGCCTGTAATAGAGGCGATTCGTGATCTTTCTTGTTTCCCTTTTAAGACTCTTGCGAGGAGCTTACCGGATTTGTTTTGCTCCATATGGTACCGATATAATTGTTTAAGCATTACTTGTTCCACTTCTGAACTTAAAAGTTCATTGTATTGGTATCTGAGCCGTTGTAGTCTCAGGAGAATACTGGCCTCCGGTTGTTTAATCCATAACCGCTCCCCAGCTTTAATCTGGTTATCTAAATTGTTTAATCGGGCCTGCCTCCTTCTGTTTTCCCTAATACTGAAGCTAGTTTTTGTTGCGCGGAGGGAGGCCTTAAAAACTTCCCACCAAGCCCAGCTTGCTTAATCCCCCAACTTGTTGTACTGAAATAATTCTTAATATTGGTTCTCATTTCCTCCTGGAAGGAGGCATCTGCCAGCCAGGACCTATTAAAAGACCAGGTTGAGCAGGATTTAGTTACATTTGATAATGCAATTCTTAAGGAGATAGCTGCATGGTCTGAGATATGCAAGCTCAGGATATCAGTATCACAGACTTCTGAGACTACAGATCTGGAGATTAAAAAAAAATCAAGAGGGAGTTATACGGAGGAGAGAAAAAAGTATACTCTTTATCGGTGGGATGGAGTAATCTCCAAATATCTACCATACCATTCACTTCCATTAGGGCTCTAAGTGCAGTCCCCGCTCTGGGGGATTTCTCCACTCTGCCAGGATTTCGGTCTAATAATGGCTCCATTACCAGGTTGAAGTCCCCCCCCCCCCCCCCCATAACAACTGGACACAAAATATCATCCTGTAAGAAACCAGCTAGGTTTTTAAAAAAATATAGGATCATCAATATTGGGAGCGTAAACATTAAGAATTACTAATTTGCTCTTACCTAACAAAATGGAAGACTTCACCCACCTCCCATGTACATCAGTACTGATACCCTCAACTTTAAGCTCTAAAGCTTTGCGTGCCAAAATGACTACTCCATTTTTTTTTATGGGCTGCAGGGGAGGAGCCAACTACTAAAAAGTGTCTGTCCTCCAGCTTACTAGTCTCAGCCAGGGTCAAATGGGTTTCTTGGAGGAGAATCAGATCAGCTTGCTGCTTTTTACAATATGCCAAAATCTTTTTCCTTTTTATTGGGGATTTAATACCTTTGACATTCAGAGATAGTATCTTCAACCCATGAAATGTAATGGTCTAATAAAGGAGTCTCTACAACAGCCTGCTAGGTGTAGATAAACTACATACAACCTACCTCCATCCTTAGAGAATCGCCCAACACCCCCAATAGTAAAAAAACTAAAGAAAAAACGTTTCATTGGGTGAGGCAGCAAGTATATCAAACACAGCTCATCCCGGACCCTCAAACCAAAAACGCTCGCTTTTTTTTTTTTTTTTTTTTTTGCTTGTTTTAGTCCCTTTCCTCCCCCCACTTAACTAAACCTTCTTACCCCGTGAAAACAGGATGATTAACCCACAATCAAACAAATATATCTCACGAGGAATAGTGAAATAAGAAGGGAGAGGCAACAATGATGGTCTATCAAAAGGTACTGTTCCCAAGTATAGTTCAAGCCGATAACACTTTCAGGACCCTGAGTATTGGGGGGAACCCCGCACACTATGCTCATCCAAGAAGTTGCCACAGTTCTAATTGAAAAGTTCAACTGCACTTTGAACGGTCAAATGTTAATTTTGGTGCATTAACAGTGCTTCTTGCTCTTCTAAGAACAGCTGTAGTACAGCTGGATCCTCAAAGGTCTTGGTGATGTTATTTAAAGTGACTTTGAAGCGGGCTGGATAGAAAGGACCATATTTTGCCTGAAGATGCTGGAGCCTTGTTCTGAAGGAGAGAAATTGTTTTCTCTTCTCAACTGTGAGCTTACTGAAATCAGGATAGAAAGCAATCTTGTGACCCTCGAACTGAAGGGGAGAAGTTGCTCTAGCCATCGTCATAATTTGTACCACGTGTTGGTGATGTAATACACAAAGGATCATTGGCCAGGGCGTCCTGGCTTGTGGCTTGAGTATCGTCGGAATAAGATGTGCCCTCTCTATCTCTAATGGATGAGTAAAATTAAGTTTTAGCAGTTTTGGAATCAGAGTTTCTAGAAAAGCAATCGGGTCTTTACCTTCCACACCCTCCGGTAATCTGACTATATGGATGTTGTTTTGCCGTACCCTGTTGTTCATGTCCTCTATATTATGTTCCAGCCATTCCACTCTTCACGAGGTTTTAATAAGTTGTAGCATACGCTCTTCATGGGCCGCAACAGCCGCTTCCGACTTCTCCACTCTAGTTGAAAGAGATTGCATTTGTGCCCTAATCTCTCTCAGATCCGACTGTAGTTCACTTAGAGACTCCCCATTCGAGTCAACGCGGCTGCGGATCGTGTGGATCTGTTGTAGAATTGTCTGCATGCCCTCAGTAGGCTCTGCTTGCGGTGTCATCTTATGTGGAGACAATGGGTCTGTTTTAGACCTTTTGGAGCCGGCTCCCGGCGTGCTCACAAATTCCATCCGAGTTTGTTTGCTGCCAGACAGACATGTTTAGTCACCACAGACCGACCTCCACCTCCACTGTTGTCTTTTCCGATGCTGGAATACAGGATTAGTTAACAGGGTCTGCGGGAGAGAATCTCTTACGCAGCCATGTTGATTCCCTGCTGTCTCCGTCTCCAGTAGGACCGCTTTTTAAAGGGTGGATAAGGGGTGCTTAATAGAGAACCTTGGGCCAGAGTTAAAATTAATTGACAGTACTCTGAGAATTTCCCACTTGGCCGAGGGACAAGACAGGGATGCCTGCTGTCTCCCTTGTATGCTTTGGTTGTGGAACCCCTAGCACAAATAATTCAGCAGAATGTGGGTATAAAGGGAATGGGAGTGGGGGACAAAAACAAACTATTTCCCTATTTGCAGATGTGTTCTTGAGTGTGGCGGATCCGGGCCACTCGTTACCAGAGGTTTTGGGGGTGTTACAGCACTATAGCATGGTGTCAGGGCTCCGGATGAATATAGAAAAGACAGAGGCACTGAATATATCAATGTCTCCTGAGGTGAAAAAGGCCCTAAAAAGGCAGTTCCTAATTCGGTGGGTGAAGGGGTCTCTGAAATACCTAGGGGTAAGGATACTTGCACAAGTGGAAGGCCTGTATCAGGCTAACTACCTGGGGCTGTTCTGGGCCCTTGGAAAGGATTTGGAGGGGTGGTTGAACATGGAAACCTTGTGGCTTGGGTGTAGCATGGCCGTCAAAATGAATTTTTGACCCAGGATGTTATATTACTTCCAGGTGCTACCGGTCTCATGCCAGTGGGGGCATTACAGATGTTGCAGAGAAAAATTTGCAATATATCTGGAAGTGCTGCCCACCCCTTATTGCCCATGCGATGCTTTTTTGACCCCGGGAAGCGGGGAGACACAGGGTGCCGGACATGTGTGCTTACTATGGGGCAGGTCAGATCCAGCACCTGATGGATTGGAGATCGGGGGACGAGATGAAGCGTTATGTGCAGATAAAGGGGACATATATTAAAGGGGGGATCTTGGAGATCTCTCCCTTGTATGTGGACCAAAACTAGGGAGAGATGGGATACCCTCAACCCAAGCATGCAGCAAGTTCTTAGGTTGTGGGATATGGTAAGGGAGTGGGGGGAGGGGAGGGGGCTTTTTGACTTTGACTTACTTGGGGGGCATCCTGGAGTTCTTCCCAGGGTGGGAAGGAAAGGTGTATTTCAGATAGGCCCAGAAGGGGTTGCAGACATTCAACCAATTTTTGGACGATGGGGAATTTGTCCCCTTTGAGGAATTATGAGAGACCTATGATCTGAAGGTGGAGAACATCTCCAATATGGGCAGATGTGCCACTTCCTTTTGTGGACTTTAGGGAAAGAGGGGCTGGAGCGGGAGCTTATGGACTTGGAGGTGGTGTGGGGAAAAGAAGGTCACAGGGTTTGATTTCTGCACTATATAAGATGGTGCAGGGTACAGCCATTCGCCAGCTTCCCTACATGAAGGAGTGGGAATGGGACTTGGGTTGTGCACGTTTACCAAATAACCGGAAACAAATTGTGGCCCAGATTAAGAGAGCCCCGGTTGCGATGAACATTAGGGAAAATTGCTACAAAATTATGATGCGATGGTATTATATGCCTGAAAGATTACATCGGATGTTTCCGGAGACCTAGCCACTGTGTTGGAGGGGGTGTGGGGGAACGGGGGGTCTTTTGGCATGTATGGTGGGGCTGCCCTGTGATACAGGACTTCTGGACGTGTGTGCAGGATCGGCCAAGAAGGATGGTAGGTGTGAGTTTGAGTTTGGAACCGGAGATGTTCTTGTTATCTTGGCGGGGCGAAGATCAGAAAGGGGGAATGAGAGAGACATTCACTGCCTGTCTGCGTGCGGTGAGATGTGAAGCGACAGCCCACTGGAAACAGCCCATAGCCCCGCAGATCACACAGTGTGAGATGCAGCTGCGACAGGTGGTTGCTATGGAATGCATAATGGCCTACAGGAGGCAAAGATTGGAGAAGTACAAATATGAATGGAATGTTTTGATCCGGGCTCTGGTTGGGGGTGGGATAGGGGAGTCGGGAGGGGGGATGGGGGGAGGTTCTAAAAACGAAAGAATGTTGGGTAGGTGGAGAGGGTTAAGGAGGAGGCGGAAAGCCGGGAAAATTGTTTGCAGTTATTTCATGGAGCAGAAATGTTGTTCTGTTTATCTTTAAATAAATGAAAATACTTAAAATAAAAAAAATCATCATCAAGGATATTGAGGAAGATCCAAGACATCAAGCTGAAGCATGCTGCATTGACAGAAGATGACATGAAATTTATATGTTCCAACAATAAATTTAAAGTAGCAGCAGAAGCGCAAAAACTGTGAAGATATGAAGAAAATAGAAAAGAAAAATAAACTATTTTGAGCAAACCCAAAACAATTCTACAGGGAAATGGAAAAGAACATTAATATGGTAAAAGTACAACCAACCAAAGCTGAAACAGAAACCTTCTGGAGAAACCTATATGATTACCCTATAGAGCACAATCAAGAAGCAGAATGGTTACCATGCATATAGGAGCATTTAGAAAAAGCAAACATCAAACCAAAGGAATGGCCTGCAGTGAAAGAGCTGGAAAGAAGGTTAAAATGAGTCCCAAACTGGAAGAGCCCTGGTCCAGATGGAGTAACCAACTTTTGGCTCAAATAGTTCACATCACTCCATCAAGACCTGGCAAACTGTAAAAATCAATTGTTCAAGAAGCCAGACTTAACACCATGATGGCTTACTACAGGCAGAACATTTCTCCTTCTGAAGGGGTACTCGAGTAATATTCCCAATAATTACAGATCAATAACTTGTCTTCCTACAACCTATCAGCTGTTCACTGCAATAAATGCAGACAGAATATATGATCATATCAAGTCCAACAACATAATGGCAATAGAGTAAAAGGGCAATAAGAGAATAAGAGGGGAGCATATGGACCAAGGACCATTTAGTGTTGAATAAAACCATCATGGCCAGTGCTAAGAAAAGCA
Source organism: Ichthyophis bannanicus (assembly GCA_033557465.1). Taxonomy (NCBI): domain Eukaryota; kingdom Metazoa; phylum Chordata; class Amphibia; order Gymnophiona; family Ichthyophiidae; genus Ichthyophis; species Ichthyophis bannanicus. The sequence continues at coordinate 1,460,338,119 of CM066031.1, forward strand.
GAAATCTTAGTATGGTATGGATTGATTATAAGAAAGCTTTTCTCCGAAATGCTTCCTGTTCCACGTGCAGGACCCAAAAGGCAGGCAGAGCTCCGGAGTCTCAATGCGTGGATGAGACAATGGTGCAGAGATGAGGGTTTTGGATTTGTTAGGAACTGGGGAACATTCTGGGGAAAGGAGGGGCTCTTCCGAAGGGATGGGCTTCACCTTAACCGGGATGGAACCAGGCTGCTGGCATTAACCTTTAAAAAGGAGATAGAGCAGCTTTTAAACTAGATATTATTGGAAAGCCGACAGTCGCCCAAGAGCGGATGGTTCGGAAGAATGTATCTTTGAAGGATACTACCAAAAGCAGAGAGGTTCCACAAAAGAGTAAAGTAGCCCAAATGCCCTCAAGTATGGAGCAGACAGAGCTTAAAGATCCCAAATTACCCATGTCTAACAACAGCCAAATTAATATGAATAAAATACATTCTCTAAAATGCTTTTATGCAAATGCTAGAAGTCTAAAAAATAAGATGGGAGAGTTAGAATATATAGCACTAAATGAAAGGTTAGATATGATTGGAATATCAGAGACATGGTGGAAGGAGGACAACCAATGGGACACTGTGATACCTGGGTACAAACTATATCGAAATGATAGAGCTGATCAAATTAGTGGAGGGGTTGCTCTCTATGTTAGAGAGGGCATTGAGTCAGAAAGGATTAAAGTTTTGCAGGAAACAAAATCTGCTGTAGAATCTAGGGGGAAGGCAATGGCAGTGGGGGTGTACTATCGAGCGCCTGGCCAGAATGACCAAATGGATGATGAAATGCTCAAAGAAATCAAGGAAGCTAACAAAAGTTACAGCGCAGAAATAATAATGGGTGATTTCAACTACCCTGGTATCGACTGGGTCAGTGTCACGTCAGGACATGCTAAGGAGATAAAGTTCCTAGATGAAATAAATGACTGCTTCTTGGAGCAGCTGGTTCATGAACCGACCAGAGGGGAAGCCATATTAGACCTAGTCCTTAGTGGAACACCAGATCTAGTGCAAGAGATAAGGTTGTTGGGGCCACTTGGCAATAGTGATCATAGCATGATCGCCTTTGATTTAATTAGTGAAGGAGGGATAGTAAGGAAATCCACAGTACTACCTTTTAACTTTCGAAAGGGAGACTATGATAAAATGAGGAAAACAGTTAAGAAAAAACTAAAAGGAGCAGTTGCAAAGGTTAAAGATGTACATCAGGCTTGGCTGTTGTTGAAAAATAATATCTTGGAAGCCCAGACCAGCTGTATTCCATGCTTTAAGAAAAGTGGAAGGAAGTCCAAAAAACTGCCAGCATGGTTTAAAGGTGAGGTCAGAGAGGCTGTTGTTGCCAAAAAAGCATCTTTCAGGAAATGGAAAAAAGAGCCAAACGATGAAACCTGGAAACAGCACATGCACTGGCAAGTCAAATGCAAGGCATTGATAAGGCAGGCAAAGGGAGAATTTGAGAAGAAGCTTGCTGCGGAAGCAAAAACGCGAAGTAAAAACCTTTTCAAGTACATTCGTAGCAAAAAACCTGTGAGAGAGTCAGTTGGTCCATTAGATGATAAAGGGGTTAAAGGAGCACTAAGAGGCGACAAGGCGATAGCGGAGAGACTGAATGAATTCTTTGCTTCAGTCTTTACTGAGGAAGATGTAGGGATATTACCCATGACTGAAGTGGTATTTAAAGGTGCGGAAGAATTGAAGGAAATATCGATACATCGGGAAGATGTATTACAACTAATAGATAAACTGAAGAGTAGCAAATCACCTGGGCCGGATGGTATACATCCAAGGGTGTTGAAAGAACTGAAATATGAGATTGCAGACCTGCTATTAGTAATCTGTGAACTATCATTAAAATCATCTCTAATACCTGAAGATTGGAGGATCGCCAATGTAACACCAATTTTTAAAAAGGGTTCCAGGGGTGATCCGGGAAATTACAGACCGGTGAGCCTGACATCAGTACCGGGAAAAATGGTAGAAACCATCATAAAGAATAAAATTACTCAGCATGTAGATAGTCATGACCTAATGGGAGACAGCCAACATGGCTTTAGACAAGGAAGATCTTGTCTTACTAATCTGTTATGTTTTTTTGAAGGAGTGAATAATCAGGTGGACAAAGGTGAGTCGGTTGATATTGTGTATCTGGACTTTCAGAAAGCCTTTGACAAGGTCCCTCATCAGAGACTTTTGGCAAAACTAAAGAGTCATGGGATAGGAGGCAGTGTACTATTGTGGATCAGGAATTGGTTAAAAGATAGAAAGCAGAGGGTAGGGCTAAATGGCCAATTTTCCCAATGGAGAAAGGTGAATAGTGGTGTACCCCAGGGATCTGTGCTGGGTCCGCTGCTTTTTGACATATTCATAAATGACCTGGAAAGTGGAATAACGAGTGAGGTTATTAAATTTGCAGATGACACAAAACTATATAAAGTTGTTAAAACCCAAGAGGATTGTGGAAAATTGCAAGAGGATCTTGATAACCTGGAAGACTGGGCATCAAAATGGCAGATGAAATTTAATGTGGACAAGTGCAAGGTTATGCACCTAGGGAAGAACAGCCCAAACTATGGTTACACGATGCAAGGTTCCACATTAGGAACCACCACCCAGGAAAAAGATTTAGGCATCATTGTGGATACCATGTTAAAAGACTCGGCCCAGTGTGCAGCAGCGGCCAAGAGAGCAAATAGAATGCTAGGTATGATAAGGAAAGGAATGGAAAATAAAACAAAAGATATTATAATGCCTCTATATCGTTCCATGGTGAGACCGCACCTTGAATATTGTGTGCAATTCTGGTTGCCGTATCTTAAAAAGGATATAGCGATTTTAGAAAAGGTTCAGAGAAGAGCCACCAAAATGGTAAAGGGGATGGAAGGATACTCCTATGAAGAAAGGCTAAAAAGGTTAGGGCTCTTTAACCTATAAAAGAGACTGCTGAGGGGAGATATGATAGAAGCCTATAAATTAATGAATGGAGTGGAACGGGTAAACGTAGATCGATTGTTTACCTTATCAGAATATAGAGAGACTAGGGGACATGCAATGAAGCTACAGGGTAAACTATTTAAGACTAATAAAAGAAAATATTTTTTCACTCAACGTGTAATCAAACTCTGGAATTTGTTACCGGAGGATGTAGTAAAGGCTGTTAGTGTAGCTGGGTTTAAAAACGGTTTGGACAAGTTCCTTGAGGAAAGGTCCATAAACCATTATTAAGAAGGGACCCAGGATATCAATGCTTGAACCAATACAAGCATTGTGGAACCTGTGTCCCTTGGGGAAACTGCTAGGTACATATGACCTAGATTGGCCACTGTTGGAAACAGAATACTGGGCTTGATGGACCTTGGTCTGACCCAGTATGGCATATCTTATGTTCTTATGTTCTTTTGACAGCGTCCCATACTCTTGGATAATAAATTGCCTTGAAATGTATAAAATAAATTCTGGTTTGATAGAGTACATTAAGTTCACCATGACAATGTGGCAAACCACACTCTTTTTGAGATATGAAGATGACCAGTACATCATTCCTAACATTAAGATCCAGCGAGGCATATTTCAGGGAGATACCCTGTTGCCCTTTCTGTTTTGTGTGGCACTTACTCCAATGAGAAATCTCATCAACTCTGGGATACGGATTTAGCCTGAATCCTAAAGAAGGAAGCAACCCAGAAACATCATCTCATTTATTATTTGTAGATGATCTGAAACTCTACAGTTCCAGTGACCAACAATTAGCAGAGCAACTCCGTGTGGTAAAAAGCTTTTCTGATAACATCAGAATGACCTTTGGCCTTGACAAATGTGCTAAGACAACTTTTTTAAAGAGGAAAATTGAGCAAAATGGAAAACATCTCCATGGCTGAGGGTTGTGATATCAAGGATCTTTAACAGGAAGGTGTATATAAGTATTTCGGAGTAGAGAAAGGAATGGCATTCAAGCAGAATTACTGAGAGAAAAGATCAGTAATGAATACTACAGGAGATTAAAATTATTATTGAAAAGTGCTTTAACACCACGGAATAAGATACAGGCTAATTATCAGCTGGCAATTCCTGTACTCTCATACAGCTTTGGGATTGTGGACTGGTCTCTCAAAGATCTTGTAAAACTGGATGTGCGAACAAGAAAATTCCTCCATGCCCATGAATTAATTTACAAAAATCAGTGTATGCCAAGATTGTACATTCCTAGAGCTGAAGGAGGGCTAGGCTTAGGCCTCATAGAGATTGATTACACATACAGAGTTTCTATCATAGGCCCCCAGGCCTACCTAACTGTATCATAGGATCCAAATGTGCAAAAAGTGCTGAAACATGAAAGTAAACATCCAGAATCTGTCGCCATCGTCATACCTGTACAAGCATTCCAACTGCTAGAAGGAATGAGAGAGAATCCACACGCATACATAACGCAAGGAAGGAAGTAACAGAATTTGCAGATAAGAGAAAAAACTCTTCAAAGAATTAGATCAATAGACGAGTGAAAACAAGTGGCAACTGCACAAATATAGTGGAAAATAGAGTGTTGCTCCGGGAACCTTTTGTTGTTCAAAAATGGACACACAAATGGTTGAGGAGAGGTGAATTGAAACCGAAGGATGAGAGGTTGATAGTTGCAGCTCAGGACAGTGGATTACAGATGAGATGGTTTACAGCGAGCATTGAAAAAAACTGCCAACACAGACATATGTCGATTCTGTAAGAAAGACCTGGAAGCGGTGACTCACCTCATAGCTGGCTGTGAATTTCTGATGGCAGAAAATTTGTATACAGAAAGACACAATAAAGTAGAGTATGCTCTACATTACTGTGCCCGAAAAGAATTGGGATCATAACCATAAGAGAATTACAGAGAATGAGGCGGTTATGATCACTTGGGATACCCCTATACCGACCAATAGAAAGCTGGATGCGAGGAAGCCGGATATAGTGGTTAAGGAGAAAAACTCCAGAACAGCATTGATCATAGAGGTGTCAGTTCCAAGCAACTACTCTGCGAATCACGTGGAGAGGCAGAAGATCCTGAAATACCAATAAATGCAGTCAGAGACCAAGAAAATGTGGCAGAGAAATACAGAATTTCCAAGCACATCTTGACAAACTACCCATATATGTTACATTTTACAAACTCCAACAGGAGGCTGTCATTGGCATGATGCAAGTACTACACCGAGCATTAGCAGTAAAATTTGAGAGACTGAGATCATACTCCACATACCCTTGCTTAGAAATAAGGTTCATGATTGTCATGGTATGCGCAAAACTAATAATATCTACACAAACCAAATATTCTTTATACCACCAAAAATACAAATACTAAAACAATTACTAACCTAACTTCAAAAATTATTCAAATTACATTAGGGTATAAAGAGACCTCAGGAAAGCTCTTTCCCTACATCTGAATTTAATTTAAATGTAATTTGAATAATTTTTGAAGTTAGGTTTGTAATTGTTTTAGTATTTGTATTTTTGGTGGTATAAAGGGTATTTGGTTTGTGTAGATATTATTAGATTTACCCTTTGGCAGTAAGATTGTATGCGCAAAACTAACCCATTTGGAGAAACTGCTCCGAAACACCCATGTTTAGGAGGAAAATGAGAAACCATTGGCACTCATAGAAAAGAAAACAAAAATATTTGTAAAATCAGAAAAACAACTCTTTAAAGAATTAATAAAAATAAGTGGCAACATTATCTATCTATATACACAAATGCAAATTATTATTTCAGGAACAATATGTTGATCAAAATTGGACACGTGAATGCTTAAAGAGAGGTTAACTGGTAGTTGGGTAGGTAGGTAGGTGGGATGGTTGGGGTAAGCTGTTGGGGAGGAATGTGAAGAAGGAGATAAGTGGGTTGAGGGAGACGAAGGGGTGTGTACAAAGACTGTTGATGACTTGATGATATGTTGTCATATTGCGTTCAATCGGAGGTATTAGTTTTATGTGATAGGGTTGATAATTTGATGTGGATCAATAATAACAAGGTATTGCTCTACCAGGTGGTATTTGGAGGGGAGAATGGAAAGGTGGGGGGATAAAACAATTAAAATGTGAAATGTTGTTGTTTGTATTGTTTACTCACTCCTGGTGATGTGTTAGAGTACCCACATGCTGGGAGTGTTATTGTTGCTTTTGTTGTTAAAAATTATTTGAACTAAAAAAAAAGCAAGCTAGGAATCGTAATGAAAGGAATGGAGAATAAAACCAAGGATATTATAATGCCTCTGTATCCTTCCATGGTGAGACCACGCCTTTAATATTGTGTGCAATTCTGGTCGCCATATCTTAAAAAGGATATAGCAGAATTAGTAAAGGTACAGAGAAGAGCCACCAAAATGGTTAAGGAGATGGAAGGATACCCTTATGAGGAAAGGCTTAAATGGTTAGGGCTCTTCAACTTGGACAAGAGATGGCTGAGGGAGAGAGATGATAGAGGTCTATAAATTAATGAATGGAGTGGAACGGGTAAGCATAGATCAGTATTGCTTCAAAAAGTAGAAAGACTAGGGCACACAATGAAGCTACAATATAGCCCATTTAAGATTAATAGTAGAAAATATTTTTTCACTCAACGTGTAATAAAATTCTGGAATTCGTTACCGGAGGATTTAATAAAAGCTATTAGTGTAGCTGGATTATAAATAGTTTGGACAAGTTCCCGAAGGAAAAGTCCATAAACCATTAATAAAGAGGACTGGGGAAAGCCACTGCTTACCCCTGAGATAGGCAGTGTGGAATCTGTGTACCTTTTAGGGAACCTGACAGGTAACTGCGACCTGGAAACAGGATACTGGGCTAAAGTCCAAAAGGTTTATAAAACAGATAAATCAAATTGAACACAGAGCACAGACAAAGTTTTAAGAAAGAAGCAAGCTGCATTGATTCTTTCTGTCAGAGAAAATTTAATTTAATTCTCTACAATTGGTGAAGGAAGTAGATAACCTTTCTAAAAAGTATTCTAAGAAGTATTTGCAGGTGGACCCTTGCACAATCCGCTTTTATCAGGCTGCACCTCCTGACTTTCATACCTGGTTCTATTATAGGGCATATATCCTCGGGAACTGGGAGATATTGTTCTTACCCTGATTCCCAAGGATAAAAAAGACAGTTTAGCAGATGGAGCTGATTTTTGTCCTATTGCGAATATCCCTATTATGGTTAAAGTATCAGAAGCCATAGTGGCTGGACAGCTAAATCAATACTTAGACAGATTTGATTGCCTGGATAACTCACAATTTGGTTTCAGGAAGGCACATAACACAGAGTTGCTTTTAGGGACTCTCACTTCAGACATAAACTCTGCATTATCTAAAGGCCATAGAATAGTTTTACTGCAATTTTATCTCACTGCAGCCTTTGACCCGGTTGACCATGACATTTTGTTAGCCATTTTGTATCATCTTGGGATCTCAGAATTAGTGTACAGTATAAGTGATTCTTGGGCTTCTTAAAGGACAGATTGTCAGGTCTGGACTGGTATGGATTGCTCAGGCGGTTGGAGAGTTTGTTGTGTTCCACAGGGCTCCCCGCTCTCTCCAGCATTCTTTAATGTTCTTATGATAATATTAGCTTGGCTTCTCCTTCAAAACAATCTTAAGCTATATATGTATACAGATGACATTTCCATTCTATTAACATTCACATCACCATCAAGTGACTTTTACTCAAAAATTAGCCATACCTTGCAGTTACTTGAGAGTTGGATGAGGACTTTGCGATTGCAGTTAAACATGTTAAAAAAAGGCTTTGGGCTTCAATAATGCGCAACAGCTTCCTAATTCTTTAGTTGAGGCATTAAAGATTCTAACCTCTTCTCGCAAGACCACTTTTGTTCCGATCCCATCCCCTCCACCTGGTTGAAGGAATCATAACTTGCCCTTATGCCCTTCATTCTCGTGATTTTTAACAATAGCCTCACTTCCGGTATCTTTCCTTCTCTCTAAAAAAAAAAAAAAAAAAAAAAAAAGCCCTGGTCCGCCCCCTCCTGAAGAAACCATCCTTCAATTCCTCTAACCCTGCTCACTACAGGCCATTTCCAATCTTCCATTTCTATCAAAAATCCTGGAGAAAATTGTCTTTGTACAACTCATCACACATCTTGATTCTACACACACTCTCCATTCCTGCCAGTCTGGTTTTCCCCCTGGGCACAATATCGAAATGATTCTCCTCTCCCTCCTCAGTGAAGTCCATGAATCCCATGACAATGATAACATAACCCTCGCAGTCTCTCTTGACCTATCATTTGCCTTTGATCTAGTTGACCATGCCACTCTCCTCACCCAACTTCACGATTTCAGCCTCTATAGCACTGTCCTACATTGGTTCCATTCCTTTCTCTTTTACCATTCTTCCTCCATTACTCTGGGCTCCTCTGCATCTCTCTTCACTTTACTTCTGTGCAGTGTCTGTGCTTGTTCTCCTGCTGTTCAATGTCTTCCTGGTCCCTTTCATCCTCCTGGTGCAGCAATGTGGGATATTGGCATTATTATGCCAATGATATTATCCCCCTGATCTTTCACCCCTAAACACCTGTCTCACCAGAAATGCCAGTTGATGTCCGCTATCTCCTCCTGAACCCTGAGAAAACGTTCACCATCTGATTAACTGGTACTCGTCCATGCCGCTCACTCACTTCGTTGTTACTAGATACTAATATTCCCTTGGTCTCCTCACTTCATTATCTGGGCATTATAGTTGACTCCTTTCTTTCTTTCCAGGACCACCTCACAGCTATTGTTCACCATTCTTGTATTCCCTCCATCAGATTCAAGCCATTTGTCCCTTTCTCTCCATGTCCTCCTTGGCCACTCTACTATTCACTCTCGTTATGTCTCATCTGGACTATTGTAATATCACACTTGCTGATCTTTCCCATTATCAACTACACCGCTTGCAGTTCATCCAAAACACCACCATCCGGATTATTGCCCATACCTTGCGCTATGATTATGTTACCTGCCCTTCTTATCCACATTCATTGGCTCCCAGTTCCTTATCGCATTCACTTTAAGATCCTTGCTCTGGTTCACAAGGTCCTTCACTCCGGTACTCTTCTTTACCTCTCTGATCAAATTCATCTGCATGCTCCTCACACGGTATTCCGTTCCATCCATGCTAATTGCCTTCATCTACCTCCTGCTACATGAGCTCAGCTGGAAATAACTTGTTTGACAAGGTCATCTATCCTGAGTATGGGGGAGGTGAGAAACGTAAAGAATTCACCCTAGTAAAGGGTCCCCTTTTAGGAGTGCAGGGTGAGAAAGCCACAGCCACACCTAAGAACCAGGAAAACCCCAGCTGGAACAGGTTTCATGCAGTGTCTAATAGAGTAAGAGGGAGAGATTACGAGCACGAGGTCCAAAACTCTTACTTCAACAAGTTTCCTGATTACTCAAATACCAGAAGGCAGGGGGATTGCCAACACCTGGGAAGAAAGGAGGTGGGGCTAGAACCCTGGAGGTATAAGCCTATGCTAGAATATACAGACATAGAGAAAGGAAGAGAGAGAGAGAGAGAAAGAGAGAAAGGAAGAGGAAAAGGAGGAGAGGGAGGAGAAGGCAGAGACCGGAGAAGAGAAGGAGGTAGAGAAGGTGCTGACTCATGCAGAAGAGCCGAGCTACTAGGAGCTGAGAGGGCTGAATTCCCTGCAACAGGTTGGCAGCAGAGCTTGGAGCCAGGAATTGGAGAAGCTCTCAGAGCACCGGAGAGGTTGTCAGCTGAGCAGTCTGACCGGGTGTGTGAGTCAGAACCCATGCAGCTGGGAGAGCCAGTGGCAGAGTTGAGGGAAGAAGACATCCTTATGGCTTGCTCTCTGTGCCAAGCGTTAGACATGAATTCTTGAGGAAAAGCCAGCCCTGAAAGAATTATCCTCCTTGAAAAGGTAACTATAAGAAACAGGCAGTGTGGTGGTAAATTCCCCATATGTTTTTAAAAGGGAAGTTTACTGAAGTATAAGGATAAGCAGGAAGCTGTGATTCATGCTTGTTATCCACCTGTGGTTTGAACTGTGAAACAGCAGAAGCCAATTTACCTGATAGAAGAGTTTTTCTTTGCTCCTCTTTTATGTGAAAAGCCTGTTGAGAGTTTTTGATGGCAGTCTGAATGTTTGCTTCTTGTTTTGAGTTCTGTTGTACCTGAAATGCAACCTAGAAGGAATTGAGGCTGATAGAAGCCAAACTGCCACAGAAGAGTAAGCTTGTTTGGACTTTATGCTGTAATTAGCAAGGACTAAAAGGAAGGTGGCAACCTTGCTATCAAAGGCTGTGCTTCTGAAAGTAAGAAGACTTTAAACAGCCATTTTTGGGTTCTTTTGTTTCCTTTGCCAACCATCTGCTGTACCTTGAGCAAATCCTACAGAAATAATCCTGTATCTGGTACTTTGAATCTTTTTGTGCGAAATAAATTTTCTGTTATATGCCTTACCTTGGTGGCCTTAACTACAACTTTCTACCTGAAGCACAAACACATCTTAGCAGTACTACATTTCCCAGAAGACACCACAAGGAAATAGGTTGATAGGAGAAGGTTCCTCCAATAACTATGCCCCTCTAAAACTAGAGGCAAGTGGTGAGGACGTTGACACTTGCCACTCTGCATTTCTCTTTCTTGGTCCATCCCCCTGGAATACTTTACCTCCTACCCTCCATCTCGAGTCTTTCTACACCAGGCTCAAATCACTCCTCAAATCACGCCTTTTCCAGAAAGCCTTTGATTTTCCACCTACTGACCTACCCCCTCTGTGACCATCTTAATACCTTTGTCCCATAACCCTTTGCTCACATCCTTCTGCTCCCCTCCTGAGTGGTTATTCCTTCTTTCTTTTCTCTCCTGTTAAAATGTGGTGTTCCTTTCTTTTCTTTCCTTCCTATCTTTTGTTTTTAACTGTACACCGCCCTGCTGCTTATATCAAATAAGAATAAACAAAACATAAACATAAAATGTTTAAATCTAGTCTCTGACCTAGTACTCTGTGTTCATGGAGCTTAATGGATGAAAATTTGTCATTTGAGCCTCTCATATCAGTTCTGTTGTTGTGAAGTCCTTTTTCAGATTACGTCAATTATGTGGAATCAAATCTTTTTTTTCTCAGTAAATCACTTTTGGCTCTTAGTTCAAAGTTCCATTCTTTCTTATTTGGACTATGCAAATTTTCTGTTTCTTTGCTTTTTGCAAAGGCAGATGAAATGTCTGCAGCCCTGGCAAAATACTGCAGCTCGCCTTATTTACGGTGTATCTAGAAACACCCCAGTGACTCCATTGTTTCGAGAATTACATGGTTTCAGGTCTTGAATCGGGTTAAGTTTAAAGTTTGTAGAATTCTATATAAATCTTTCAATGATTACGTGTCTGAATATCTCTCCTCACTTTTGCATCCAAATTTAGCAACTAATTCCAAATGCTTACTGGCGTTCAGTGTTATTTTGTTTCCTTCATACAAAGGCATCAGATTAAAATCCAGATGTAAACAGACAATTCCATATTGTCACCAGCAGAGGCTAAACTAGAGTTATTTAGCTTAGTTCACTACTGGCCCTGACCTTTCTATAAAAAGAAAGTGTAGTTGCAAGTCGAGGGTCAGGTTTAAACAAGGATTTATTCCCCTCCCGGGGTTTTTGCTGGACTTTCAAAAATAATACAACTTCCAAACTCAAAAGATAACCATACTTCTGGTATAAACAAATGGATAAAGAAAAGTAGCTTCTTGCTTCACAAATCAAATGACAAAACAGAATATCATCAAGGTAAACACCTGGGCAGTTTCCAATGTGCAGACCTGTTCTCTCTAGCAGGCTTATTAGCTCTCAGCGCAGAGAGGTCTCTTCAGTCATCACTAGAGAACAGTCCATCTTTTCCTCATAAGATAAACATTCATTCTGGTCAGTACACATGGGCTCCTCAAGTGACTCCTCTTCCCTCTGGCAGAGAGTTTGTAACCTCCTCCAGTCAGTGACTGGTCTCTCTTCAAAACTCTCTTCCTGGTCAGGGAGATAATTATCTGAGCCTTGATACAATTGCTTTTCAGCTTTTCTGTTACACCTTGCTCTTGTCAGTTTTCTGCCAGGCTTCTCACACAAACATTCAGGCTCTGCTCTCATACAAATATCCTGAAGCAGTTCACTATCTCTATTATAAGGATGTGAATACCTTAAAAGCTTCTGGCTTTCATTAGCAAAGGGTTTTCTGTGGTTAAACTCACGGTTGGAGAAATGACTGCCTGTTATGTCTCCCAGCCCTTCTTGGCTTCTTATTCCAGGCCTCAGAATACACAGGGTTAGGCTGACAATACTCTGACCTTTTGTTGAAGGGTTTTAGGTTCTCTCTAACCTGCCAGGTTTCACAAATGCTTGCAGCTTCTGTGTCATCAAAACCTTCGTCAGAAAGCATACAGGAATCACATTCAGCCTCTCTTCCTGGATTCTCTCTCTCCTGGACTCGAGCATAATAAGGATTCTCCTTTCTGGCCTGCTCCCAAGCTCTGGCCCGTTCCTGAACTCGAACTCCAACTAACTCTGTTTGCCTGCCTGCTTTCTTATGCAGAGTTATGGGCGTTTTCCTGCACATGTGCAGAGTGTTTCCCTCAGTGTTTGGGGAGTGTCTGTTGGCTGGGCGTGCCTTCAGGTCTCGTGCCTCAGCCTGCTCTGGTTGCCTATAGCAACTAGGAAGCTTTTTCTCTCCCTTTCTGTCAGAGTCTGTGCCGTACTCTTCAGCTTTTTGTGTCTTAAAGTTACAGGGCATATTTTCGGTGTTACAATATATGACAGTGGAATTATGATCACAGCTACCAAAGGAGATTAAATCTATTCTGCCCTTCTTGCACTTTCACAAAACTTTAAAATTCTGGTTGTTCAATAACTAATAATTTTGTGTTTCTTATGAACTTCATCTTCCCCTACTTGGACGACTGGCTCATTCGAGCCCCCATGGTTCCAGAAGCCAGTTCTGCACTGTTAAGCACAATACAAATTCTTCAGTACTTGGGATTGGTCATAAACCTCCAAAAATCCCAACTTGCTCTGTCTCAGTCCCTAGAGTTCATAGGAGCTAGTCTAGATACCAGACAGTCAAGGGCTTTTCTCCCACAACCCCTCTGTCTTCGTATAATGCAGCTAGCTTCTCAAGCAGCGGTGAAGTCCTCCCTAACTGCTCGAGAACTACTACAACTATTGGGACATATGGCATCCATGGTTCATGTGGTTCTCTACGCTCGCCTTCATATGCGAACAGCCCAGTGGACCCTATCCACACAGTGGACACAGGCCACAGGACTTCTGTCGGACAAGATATCAAACTCACAATGACTGATTTTGTCCCTACAATGGTGGCAATCACTGGAAAATCTTCTAGTGGGGTCTCCTTTCCAGCAACCCCTATTCCAGGCCACCCTAACAGCAGATACATCACAGGTGGGATGGGGAGCACACCTACATCATCTCTCTACCCAGAGTACCTGGACTCCACAGGAGGCTTGTCTTCACATAAACCTCCTGGAACTTAGAGCAATCTATCTAGCTCTTCGAGTATTCCATGCCCAACTCAGCTACAAACAGTTCTAGTCCAAACGGACAATCAAGTAGCTATGTTCTACGTGAACAAGCAGGGCGGAACAGGCTCTCTGTCGTTATGCAGCGAAGCTTTACGACTATGGGCCCTCGCCAGAGAGCATCAAATTCACCTTCTCGTGGTATATCTTCCAGGCATTCAAAACCTTTGGGCAGACAAACTCAGCTGAATACTGCTGCCTCACGAATGGTCTCTCCACCTAGACCAAGTGGCCAAGATATTTCAGATCTGGGGAACCCCAGACATAGACCTATTTGCAAGTCCACTGAATGCCAAACTTCCCCGGTTCTGTTCCAGGATTTGAGTTCAAAATTGCCAGGCAAGGGACGTCTTCCTTCTTCACTGGGGTCATGACTTCCTCTATGCCTTCCCACCCATTCCCCTCATTCCCATTGCATCCAAATTTAGCAACTAATTCCAAATGCTTACTGGCGTTCAGTGTTATTTTGTTTCCTTCATACAAAGGCATCAGATTAAAATCCAGATGTAAACAGAGAATTCCATATATGACAGTGGAATTATGATCACAGCTACCAAAGGAGATTAAATCTATTCTGCCCTTCTTGCACTTTCACAAAACTTTAAAATTCTGGTTGTTCAATAACTAATAATTTTGTGTTTCTTATGAACTTTTTCATTTTTTTTCTTTGTTAACCACACTGAACCACTGGGCTGGAAGTGTTGCAGTATATAGGTATGTGTCAGATTAGATTAGAACTAATATATCGCAGATCATGAACAATCTCCAAGGTTTACAATAAACTTTAAACAATAATTTCAGTCATAAAAATAAAAGTAAAACAAAATCAATAACATAACAAAAACAAAACATAATATAAAAGTGAGGTTCTGTGACTCCAGAGCCAAAGGGACTGCATAGTCTTAAAGGAAGTGCAGATAGAGGGTCAAAGAGAGGCAGATGCCATGCCTAGATTGTTCAGGCTTCAGCTACGCTCCACCCAGGTTTCACACTTGTGGACACTCAAACTAAAAGTATATGCGATAGAACATAACTTTCCATGTGCTCCTTAGAGAATCAGCCCCATAATGCTGAATAATGAATTTTTTACTCATTCTACAGAATGTTCTTCTAAACGTGCTTTACTGTGTAATTCTTAGGCGCTTTTAAATCTTTTCACACTTGCACAAGCAAAGAAAACTCAGATAAAGAATAGAACTATTTACACATGCAGGCCCTTTACTTTGAAAAATGATGCCTACTAACTTTTACAAGAATTGTGATATATTCTCTTTTAGAAAAATCTTGAAGGCGCTTATGTTCGGGCAAGCTTTTATTGGAATATATGTTATATAAATTTTTGTTAAAATGGTAAATAAAGGTAAAAGGAAAAGGAGACCGCTATGGCTTTCGAAAGAAGTAGCTGAATAGGTGAAGAAAAAGAGGGAGGCCTTCATGAAATACAAGAGATCACAGAGAGAGGAAGACAGGCATCTATATTTGGAAAAATTTAGAGAAGCTAGCAAAGTAGTCAGGAAAGCAAAGATTCAAAAATTTATTTATTTATTTATTGCAATCTCTTATATACCGCACTATTTAGCATCAGCGCGGTTTACATAAAACAAAGGACCATAACATCAAGCTGTTTGGTTTTACAGTGAACAGGAAAGGCAACTTGGATAACATAGGGAAATATGAACTGGAACTATTACATATGTACAGTATACTTCGTGCTACGGATCAGGATATTATCTTACAAAGGTAGTCAAATATAGAGGAGGTGTAGTTAAGTTGGTGTCTAGCTAACCTGGTAATAATGGAGGAATAAGTGGTATTTGAGTGCCTTTCTAAATTGTGCTAGAGGAGGAAATAGCCAATGCAATAAAATGGGGGATATGACATTTTTCAGATATGTTAGTGAGAAGAGGAAAGGCAAAAGTGGTATTGTCGGACTCAAGGGTGAAGGGGAGGAATATGTAGAAGCTGATGAGGATAAAGCGGAATTGCTTAACAAATATTTCTGTTCTGTGTTCATAGATGAAGAACCAGAATACAGCAGCTAGAATCCTAATGAAAATCCAAACATTCGAACACATAACTCCCATCCTAGCTAATCTACATTGGCTACCAATACAATGTAGAATAAACTACAAGACTAATAACTACCTTTAAGACACAAAACAACATGGCTCCTCCCAGGGCCGGATTTACCTTGAGTGAGGCCCTATGCCAACAAAAATTGTGGGCCCCCAGCAGGGGCGGCCCAAGGGGGGTGTGGGCCTCATTTGCATAAGGGGCCTCATTTGCATAAATATTTGCATAATGTTACCATATACTAACTTTTAGTAAACGTGCCTCTTAATGAGTGTATGGATAAAGAAAGACTAAAAGATTTCTACATTACTATAATCCAGTGCCAACTGCCAGACACATTAGGAACTACTACAAACACTGCCCATAGTAAACCCGCCGTATCCTAACAGCACTACCAGGACTCACAAAGCACCATACTCTACCAATCAAAAGGCAACACTGCAAATATTAAACCAATACATTTCAGAGAACAACAATACATGACCTACTGGGGAAAGAGACCAAGTGGCAATGTCAAATAGGAATTATATAAACAGAACACCTCAGCTCAGTTACACATGCAGAACATAGACCATCACCAAACAAGTAATCACATTTTAGAAACAGGAAGACAATAATTAAACTGGGAATCCCAAAAGCCAAACTTGGAATGTACAACACTGTAGAAATAAAACTATACATTAATTTGCTCTTGTACTAAACAAAGCGCAGACGTTAATGATGCACATTTACCAGAGCTGACATATTCCAATTAATAAATTCAAAATAAAGAGATATTTTTCTACCTTTTGTGCATTTTTTTCAGCTGCAATTGCTCCAGCCACTTTCTTCTGGTTTCTTCATGTCTTCTGCTAACTCTCCATCGTCTGCTGTCCATTTGTCCTTTCTTCTCTCTTCTAGTTTTTTTCCATTCTCTCTCTACATCTGCTTTAACATACTAATCTTTCTCCTTTTGCTCTTTCCTCATTCCTATTTCATCCAGTCAAATTTTACCCCTCCATCCTCAATCCCCACTTACTCTCCCAATACCCGACCAATTGTAGATTTTTTTATCCCTCCCACACAAAATATTTTTCCCTTCTCCATTTTACTCTTCCAGCCCCATCCCATTCTAATCCTCCCCCAACATCAGCTCCCTTCTAGTTCCAGCCTCACCCAGCATCCATTCCCTTCTAGTCCCTGCATCAGCCCATTTCCAGTCCTAGCCACCCATCAGCCCATTTCCAGTCCTAGCAACCCCCCAACCCAATACCAGTCCTAACCCCCCATCACCCCATTTTCAGTTTAAGCCCCCCCTATAACCCATTACCAGTCCTAACCCCCCATCAGCCCACTTCCAGTCCTAACCCCATCAACCCATTTCCAGTCAGCCCCCCATAGCCCATTGCCAGTCCTAACCCCCCCCCATCAGCCCATCAGCCCACAGCCCATTACCAGTCCTAACCCCATCAGCCCACCTCCAGTCTTAACCCCCCCCAGCCCATTTCCAGTCCTAACCCCCCCCATAGCCCATTACCAGACAGCCCCCATCAGCCCACAGCACATTACCAGTCTTAACCCCCCCCAAAGCCCATTACCAGTTCTAAACCCCCCCAACAGCCCATTATCAGTCCTAACCCCATCAGCCCACCTCCAGTCTTAACCCCCCAGCCCATTTCCAGTCCTAGCCCCCCCATAGCCCATTACCAGACAGCCCCCATCAGCCCACAGCCCATTACCAGTCTAAACCCCCCAAAACCCATTACCAGTTCTAAACCCCCCCCAACTGCCCATTACCAGTCCTAACCCCATCATCCCACCTCCAGTCTTATCCCCCCCCCCCCATTTCCAGTCCTAGCCCCCCCATAGCCCATTACCAGACAGCCCCCATCAGCCCACAGCCCATTACCAGTCTTAACCCCCCCAAAGCCCATTACCAGTTCTAACCCCCCCCCAACAGCCCACAGCCCATTACCAGTCCTCCTAATCAGCCCACCTCCAGCCTTAATCCCCCCAACCCATTTCCAGTCCCAGTCCCAACCCATTTCCAGCCCCAGTCCCAGCCCCCCCAATTACCAGTCCTACCCCCTCCCCCTCCCCCTCCCCCTCCCCCGGCCTAAAGTAAAATTTATTTAAAAAAAAAAAACCTGCTGGCTGCCGCCGCGGGGCCCCCTCTGCTGCCGCGGCAGCATGGACTGACCCGCAGGGGCCCCCTCTGTAAGCTCGGTCCCTCCCTCCGTGCCTCCGTGTCTCCCTCCGTGCAGGCTGTGAGAGACGCGAAGGCAGACTGTCTCCTTCGCGTCTCTGTTAAGCCCGCAGGGGCTGATGGGAAATTTCCCATCAGCCCTGCGGGCTTAACAGAGACGGGAAGGCAGAAGGAGACAGTCTGCCTTCGCGTCTCTAACAGCCTGCACGGAGGGAGACACGGAGGCACGGAGGGAGGGACCGAGCTTACAGAGGGGGCCCCCGCGGGTCAGTCCATGCTGCCGCGGCAGCAGAGGGGGCCCCGCGGCGGCAGCCAGCAGGTTTTTTTTTATTTTATTAAAAAAAAAAGCCTAACTACTTCAATTTTTGTGGGCCCTTTGCAGCTGTGGGCCCTACGCCATGGCGTACATGGCGTATAGCTAAATCCGGCCCTGGCTCCTCCAACACTAGGTAAACTGATCACTAAGGACGCCATTAAAACTGTACACAGGAAAGGTCACACAAACAAACTAACAACCCCAAAAGATTTCACAAAAGCTAATAAGACAACCAACAAAAAGGCATTCTCCCATGCTGCACCAATCCTATGGAACTCCCTCCCTGAAGAGATTAGAACGCAAACCGAAATTAAGGTCCTCAGAAAGAAACTAAAAACATATCTATTTACCTCACACTTTGACCCTACTACATACTCCTTCCCCCATAACGAAAACGGATAACAACTTTTAAATCACACCCCAACCAGGCAAAACCCACTACACTAACCTTTAAAACAACCCCAACACCTCATTACTGTAATCAATGCTCTTTCCCGGGATTCTTCACCCTGAGTCATTAATTTCGGTCAATTGACCACTAAGCGAGAATACAACTTGTATATAGTTATGATACCTGAAATATCGCCATTAACATGGTATCTGTTTCAGTTTATGTTATCGTAATAGTTACTTGTTAAGGCATTTGCCCACTGTACATAGTTTACCGATGTTCCTTGTAAAAAACAGACCTCGAATCTGTTCATTAACTTGCTCCTTGTAAACCTCACCTGATACATGGGAAGGTGCGGTATATAAATGATTGTTAAATAAATAAATAAAATAACCAGGAGCAGGACCTCAGAAAACAACCACAAACAGGAACAGAAGCGAGGGACATCTTGAATAATTTTCAGAAGACTGTGTTCATGAGAAACTAGCTCAACTTAAAGTAGACAAAGCAATGGGACCGGATGGGATACACCCTAGAATACTGAGGGAACTTGGGGACGTTCTAGAAGCTCCACTGACTGATCTTTTCAATGCCTCATTAGAGTCTGGAGTGGTGCCAAGGGACTGGAGAGAGGCTCATGTGGTGCCTTTACACAAAAGCGGAAGTAAGGATGTGGTTGAAAACTACAGGCCGTTTAGTTTAACTTCGGTGGTGAGTAAATTATTGGAAATGCTGCTGAAAGAGAAAATAGTGAGGTTTCTGGAGTCCAGCGGATTACAGGATCTGAGGCAGCATGGATTCACCAGAGGCAGGTCTTGTCAGACAAATCTGATTGATTTCTTTGACTGGGTGACCAGGGAGTTGGACTGAGGGAGAACCGTAGATGTGGTGTATTTAGATTTTAGTAAAGCCTTTGACACCGTTCCGCACAGGCAACTTATAAACAAACTGAGCACTCTAGGGATGGATCCTAAAGTTACTGCTTGGGCTAAAAACTGGTTGAGTGGGAGGCGACAAAGAGTACAGGTAAATGGAGCTCACTCTGAGGAGAAGGAAGTTACCAGTAGTGTGCCCCAGGGATCTGTCCTTGGTCCGATTCTTTTTAACACCTTTGTTAGTGATATAGCGGAAGGGCTGTTGGGTAAGGTTGCCTTTTTGCGGATGATACCAAAATCTGCAATAGGGTAGACACCCAGGAAGGTATAGATAACATGAGGAGGGATCTAGCTAAGCTTGAAGAATGGTCTAGAATTTGGCAGCTGGGATTTAATGTTAAAAAATGTAAGGTCATGCATTTGGGCTGCAGCAATCCAAGGGAGCAATATAGTATAGGGCTTGAAGTACTTTTCTCCACTAAAGAAGAGTGGGACCTAGGCGTGGTTGTGTCTGATGATCTTAAAGTAGCTAAACAGGTAGAAAAGGTGATGGCAAAAGCTAGAAGGATGCTTGGGTGCATACGGAGAGGAATGGCTAGCAGAAAAAAGGTGATAGTGCCTCTGTATAAGTCTTTGGTGCGACCTCATGTGGAGTATAGTGTGCAATTCTGGAGACCGCACCTTCAAAAGGATGTGAACAGGATGGAGTCGGTGCAGAGGGTGGCTACTAAAATGGTTGGTGGTCTTCATTATAAAGCATATGAGGACATACTTAAGGATCTTAATATGTACACCTTAGACGAAAGGTGGGGATAGAGGTGATGTGATTGAGATGTTTAAATACCTCCGTGGCTTAAATGTTCAGGGGGAGAGCCTCTTTCAATTGAAAGCAAATTCTGCTACGAGGGGACATGGGATGAGGGTGAAGGTGGATAGATTCAGGAGTTATATGCGGAAATATTTCTTTATGGAAAGAGTGGTGGATCCATGGAATAGTCTCCCAGTGGAATTGGTAGAGATGAGGACAGTAACCAAATTCAAAAAAGCATGGGACAAACACAGAGGATCTCTAAAGAAAAAAAGGGGACTATTGTAGTTGATATGGAAGGACAGACTAGATAGGCCATGTGGTCTTTTTCTGTCGTCATATTTCTGTTTCTAGTTCTATGTTTCTATGATTTATTATTTTAGTAAGATGTGAATTAGTTTTTATGATTGGTTTGTTCTAGCGTTCTCCGAAATGCTTCCTGTTCCACGTGCAGGACCCAAAAGACAGGCAGAGCTCCGGAGTCTCAATGCGTGGATGAGACAATGGTGCAAGGATGAGGGTTTTGGATTTGTTAGGAACTGGGGAACATTCTGGGGAAAGGGGGGGCTCTTCCGAAGGGATGGGCTTCACCTTAATCAGGATGGGACCAGACTGCTGGCATTAACCTTTAAAAAAGAGATAGAGAAGCTTTTAAACTAGAAAATAGGGGAAAGCCGACAGTCACCCAGGAGCGCACGGTTCGGACAAAGGTATCCTTGAAGGATACTACCAAAAGCAGTGAGGTTCCAAAAGGGAGTATAGTAGCCCAAATGCCCTTGAGTAAGGAGCAGACAGAGCATAAAGATTCCCAATTACCCATGCCTACCAATAGCCAGATTAATATTAATAAAATGCAGTCTCTAAAATGCTTGTATGCCAATGCTAGAAGTCTAAACAATAAGATGGGAGAATTAGAATATATAGCATTAAATGAGAGGTTAGATATGATTGCACTCTCAGAGACATGGTGGAAGGAGGATAACCAGTGGGACACTGTGATACCTGGATACAAACTATATCGTAATGATAGAGCTGAACAAATTGGTGGAGGGGTTGCGCTCTATGTTAGAGAGGGCATTGAGTCAGAAAGGATTAAAGTTTTGCAGGGAACAAAATATGCTGTAGAATCTCTATGGATTGAAATTCCATTTAGGAAGGGGAAGGTGATGGCAGTGGGAGTATACTATCGACCACCTGGCCAGAATGAACAAATGGATGATGAAATGCTCAAAGAAATCAAGGAAGCTAACAAAAGCCACAACAGAGTAGTAATAATGGGTGATTTCAATTACCCCGGTATCGACTGGGACAGTGTCACAGCAGGACAAGCTAAAGAGATAAAGTTTCTAGATGAAATAAATGACTGCTTCTTGGAGCAGCTGGTTCATGAACCGACCAGAGGGGAAGCCATACTGGACCTAGTCCTTAGTGGAACGCCAGATCTGGTGCAAGAAATAAGGGTGTTGGGACCACTTGGCAATAGTGATCATAGTATGATCATGTTTGATTTAATCAGTGGAGGACAGATAGTAAAGGAATCCACAGTACTACCTTTTAACTTTCAAAAGGGTG
Organism: Ichthyophis bannanicus; assembly: GCA_033557465.1. NCBI lineage: Eukaryota > Metazoa > Chordata > Amphibia > Gymnophiona > Ichthyophiidae > Ichthyophis > Ichthyophis bannanicus. The sequence goes on from CM066031.1 coordinate 1,460,359,931, forward strand.
ACTATGATAGAATGAGGAATATAGTTCGGAAAAAACTAAAAGGAGCGGTTCCAAAGGTTAAAGACTTACAGCAAGCTTGGGTGTTATTTAAAAATACTATCCTCGAAGCCCAGACCAGCTGTATTCCACGCATTAAGAAAAGTGGAAGAAAGTCCAAAAAACTGCCAGCATGGTTTAAAGGTGAGGTCAGAGAGGCTGTTGCTGCCAAAAGAGCAACCTTCAGAAAATGGAAAAAAGAGCCAAATGATGAAAACTGGAAACAGCACAAGCACTGGCAAGTTAAATGCAAAGCATTGATAAGGCAGGCAAAAGCGGGGAATTTGAGAAGAAACTTGCTACGGAAGCAAAAACACGAAATAAAGACTTTTTCAAGTACATTCGTAGCAAAAGGCCTGTGAGAGAGTCAATTGGACCATTAGATGATAGAGGGGTAAAAGGGGCAGTAAGAGGAGACAAGGCTATAGCAGAGAGACTGAATGAATTCTTTGCTTCGGTCTTTACTGAGGAAGATGTAGGGGTGTTACCCAAGACTGAATTGGTATTTAAAGGTGATACTGCAGAGGAATTGAGAGAAATATCGCTACACCGGGAAGATATATTACAACTATTTGATAAACTGAATAGTAGCAAATCACCTGGACCGGATGGTATACATCCCAGAGTGTTGAAAGAACTGAAATATGAGATTGCAGACCTGTTATTGGTAATCTGTGAACTTTCATTAAAATCATCTGTAATACCTGAAGATTGGAGGGTCGCCAACGTAACACCAATTTTTAAAAAGGGTTCCAGGGGTGACCCGGGAAATTACAGACCGGTGAGCCTGACGTCAGTACCAGGGAAAATGGTAGAAGCCATCATAAAGAACAAAATTACACAGCATGTAGATAGTCATGGCCTAATGGGAGACAGCCAACATGGCTTTAGACAAGGCAGATCTTGTCTTACTAATCTGATCTGTTTTTTTGAAGGTGTGCATAAACAGGTAGACAAAGGTGAGTCGGTTGATATAGTGTATCTGGACTTTCAGAAAGCTTTTGACAAGGTCCCCCATCAGAGACTTTTGGCGAAGCTAAAAAGTCATGGGATAGGAGGCAGTGTACTATTGTGGATCGGGAACTGGTTAAAAGATAGAAAGCAGAGGGTAGGGCTAAATGGCCAATATTCCCAATGGAAAAAGGTGAATAGTGGAGTACCCCAGGGATCTGTACTGGGTCCGCTACTTTTTGACATATTCATAAATGACCTGGAAAAGGGAATAACTAGTGAGGTAATCAAATTTGCAGATGACACAAAACTGTTTAAAGTTGTTAAAACCCAAGAGGATTGTGGAAAACTGCAGGAGGATCTGGATAAATTGGAAGACTGGGCATCCAAATGGCAGATGAAATTTAATGTGGACAAGTGCAAAGTTATGCACCTAGGAAAGAACAACCCACACTATAGTTACAAGATGCAAGGCTCCACATTAGAAACCACCACCCAGGAAAAAGATTTAGGAGTCATCGTGGATAACATGTTAAAACCCTCCGCCCAGTGTGCAGCGGCGGCCAAGAAAGCAAATAGAATGCTAGGTATCCTAAGGAAAGGGATGGAGAATAAAACAAAGGATATTATAATGCCTCTGTATCGCTCCATGGTACGACCGCACCTTGAATATTGTGTGCAATTCTGGTCACCGTATCTTAAAAAGGACATAGAGTTATTAGAAAAAGTACAGAGAAGAGCCACCAAATTGGTGAAGGGGATGGAAGGCTACTCCTATGAAGAGAGGCTAAAAAGGTTAGGGCTCTTTAACCTAGAAAAGAGGCGGCTGAGGGGAGATATGATAGAGGTGTATAAATTAATGAATGGAGTGGAACGGATAAACGTGGATAAATTGTTTACGCTATCAGAATATAGAAGGACTAGGGGGCATGTAATGAAGCTACAGGGTAAACTATTTAAGACAAATAGGAGAAAATATTTCTTCTCTCAACGTGTAATCAAACTCTGGAATCTGTTACCGGAGGATGTAGTAAGGGCTGTTAGTATAGCTGGGTTTAAAAAAGGTTTGGACAAGTTCCTGGAGGAAAGGTCCATAAACCACTATTAAAAAGGGACCCAGGATATCAATGCTTGGCCTAGTACAAGCACTGCAGAACCTGTGTCTTTTGGGGAAACTGCTAGGTACGTATGACCTAGATTGGCCACTGTTGGAAACAGGATACTGGGCTTGATGGACCTCGGTCTGACCCAGTATGGCATTTCTTATGTTCTTATGTTCTTATGTTCTTAATTTGTTTATTTGTATATTTTACTGTTAACCACAGATTGTTCAAATGATGTGCAGTATATAAATATAATAAATGAGATAGAAATGTGAATGAAAGTCATCTGCAGGAACAAGCAGGAATGTAGTATTCACATATGGATATCGTCGGTACTGATGGAGCCTGCGTGGGAACGCTCCCCAGCATCCAATAGGAACGCTTTTGGGAGCATCCTTCAGCACATGCACGCTGCCTTCCCGTGTTTCCAACTGTCCCTCTTCAGTTCTTCGTTTTCTGCAGAGCCGACAGGACATATACCCTGTCACTGCAGAAAATTTCTTCTTTAAACTTGTTTTCTTGTGGTCGTGCCTGCCTCCGCATGTCACCTACCGGTACCGCCAGTTCTTTCTTTTTAAAAAAAAATTATATATATCTATTTTTGAACTGTTTCTCTTCAGAAACTTTTTCTTGTGGTGCTAGGTGCCATTTTGGGCATTTGGCCCCATTTTTCCCAAAAGATGGAAAAACCAGCTAGTGGTTTTAAAAAATGTACTAAATGTGGCGGTACCATCTCCGTCACCGACACCCATGACTGGTATCTAAAATGTTTTGGCCCTGACTATTCTCCATCTGAGTGTTCCTCCTGTATGGGGATGACTAAAAGAGGAAGACAGAACCGAGCTGCAAAGCTCGGTACCCTCTTTTCTTCGGATACCAGGTACATTGCATTGACGTCTTCAAGAACCTCGTCTTCCTCCCATGGATCTCAGGTAACTAAACATAAGAGCCGGTCCTCAAAGGGTAGCTCTCCTTCAAAGCATCGAGAGGCCATTGGCATTGCCCTTGAGGAAACTACACTGGCAAAACAGCCCCGGCGGGTTCCGGCTGCTTTTACCGGTACCGATACCCAGGCGTCGGCAGCATCGATAGACCAGAGTTCCTTGCTATCGAACGCAGTCTTGCAGCTCTCCTTACAGCTGCGGTACCGTTGACACCAGTGGTTCAACGGGCACCATTACCGACACCGGTACCAGCACCGGTACAGATACCGGTACCAGCACCAACGGTACCGGCTCTGGTGGGAATCCTTCCCATGCAGACTTTTTCTGGCATCGACAGATCGGTACCGGACCAATTTGGTACCGACTTCGATCGATACCGAGACCGTACTTTGCTTGAACATCGGGATCAGAGATACTTCGAATCCTCCAATTCCGATGACTCTGATAATTCTGCCGGTACCAGAGTGTTTCTCCCGGTAGACTCCTCTTCTCCCCAACGCAGAATGTCTCCTCCGGAAGACATGTCTTTTCAGGATTTTATTCGTGATGTGGCCCGAGGCCTTTCAATCATGGTAGCTCCTGAAAAAGAACCTAGAGCAAAGGAATTGGAAATTCTCCAATACCTTAAGGCTCCCAAGGAAGCAGCCACTCTGCCCATTCATGAAATTCTTCATGATTTAATACTCAGAATGTGGGAGACACCTTTGACCACATCTCCTCATTCTAGGAGACGCGATACCATGTATCGAGTTCCACCATGTCCTGGTTTTCAAAAGACTCAGCTGCCACACTATTCAGTGGTAGTGGAGTCAGCCATGCGTAGGATGAAAAGTGCAAAGACATGCATCCAATCCTCCAGGTCGTGAACGCAGGACTCTTGACGCTTTTGGGCGTCAAACTTTTCAGGCTTCCATGCTTTCAGCTAGGATCAGCTCATATATTTTATATATGGGAATGTTCCTCAAAGAGGTCACATGAGATTTGGAGCTTATGAGCCCCCTTCTCCCTGAGGACAAATGACAGGACTTTCTCACTCTGGTCAAGCATGGTCAAGATGTCTCCAAGTTTGTAAACCGTGCAGCCTTTGACTGCTTTGAATGCATCAGCAGAACCTCTGCTATTGCCATTGGTGCACGTCGGATTGCCTGGCTTCAGGCATCAGACTTGGAGATTTGGGTACAGGATAAATTGGGAAACATCCCTTGCACAGGAGAAAGCCTCTTAGGCAAGAATTGGCAGGAGAAGGCTAATGAGATACTGACAATCTCACTTTAGACAGATTATCAAAATCTACAGCCACTCCAGCCAAAAAAAAAACCCTATAAAAAAACTCTTTTTCAGCAAAAAGAGGAAGTTTTATCCATCTTATATCCAGCAAGGATAAGCTCAGGATCAATTTGCCCAGAAAGGTCAACAACAACAATCCAGACAAAAGAAGCCAAAAGGCCTTAGAGCTCAACCAGCTCCACAGGCCCAGCCCCCTCAAGGGCTTTGACTCCTTCTTAGAGAACTTAGCCTTCCTGCCTCTGAAGGGGCCAGAACCCCTAAACAATCCAGGTAGGTTGTGTCATTTTGCCAACAGATGGCACCAAATAACAGAAAACTGGACTCTATCCATTGTGGGAGAGGGGTACAGGCTTCATTTTCACAGTATGCCCCCTCCTACAATCGTAAGACAGTTCAATTGCCAAACATCTACAGGCAATCTACTGGATCAAGAGGTCTCAACACTCCTTGCTCAAGGAGCAATAGAGGAGGTGCCCATTCTTCAGCAGGGTGCAGGGTTCTACTCCCCCTATTTTCTTATTCCAAAGAAAACAGGAAGACACAGACCCATTCTAGACCTAAGAGAATTGAACAAATATCTGTTCCGAGAAAAGTTCAAAATAATTTCTCTGGGAACTCTTCTGCCATACCTTCAAAGTCAGGATTGGCTTTGTTCTCTAGATCTAAAGGATGCATACACTCACATTCTGATCCATCCAGATCACAGGAAATTCTTATGATTCCTTTTCAAGGGAAAACATTTCCAATACAGGGTTCTTCCCTTTGTTCTCGCTTCGGCACCAAGAGTATTCTTGAAATGCATGGCAGTAGTAGCTGCATTTCTGCGAACCTTGGGGATATTCATCTTCCCCTACTTGGACGACTGGCTCATTCAAGCCCCCACGGTTCCAGAAGCAAGTTCTGCACTGTTTCACACAATGCAAATTCTTCAGTACTTGGGATTGGTCATAAACCTCCAAAAATCCCAACTTGCTCTGTCTCAGTCCCTAGAGTTCATAGGAGCTAGTCTAGATACCAGGCAGTCAAGGGCTTTTCTCCCACAACCCCTCTGTCTTCGTATAATGCAGCTAGCTTCTCAAGCAGCGGTGAAGTCCTCCCTAACTGCATCCATGGTTCGTGTGGTTCTCTACGCTCGCCTTCATATGCGAACAGCCCAGTGGACCCTATCCACACAGTGGACACAGGCCACAGGACTTCTGTCGGACAAGATATCAAGCTCACAATGACTGATCTTGTCCCTACAATGGTGGCAATCACTGGAAAATCTTCTAGTGGGGTCTCCTTTCCAGCAACCCCTATTCCAGGCCACCCTAACAGCAGATACATCACAGGTGGGATGGGGAGCACACCTACATCATCTCTCTACCCAGAGTACCTGGACTCCACAGGAGGCTTGTCTTCACATAAACCTCCTGGAACTTAGAGCAATCTATCTAGCTCTTCGAGTATTCCATGCCCAACTCAGCTACAAACAGTCCAAGTCCAAACGGACAATCAAGTAGCTATGTTCTACGTGAACAAGCAGGGCGGAACAGGCTCTCTGTCGTTATGCAGCAAAGCTTTACGACTATGGGCCCTCGCCAGAGAGCATCAAATTCACCTTCTCGTGGTATATCTTCCAGGCATTCAAAACCTTTGGGTAGACAAACTCAGCTGAATACTGCTGCCTCACGAATGGTCTCTCCACCTAGACCAAGTGGCCAAGATATTTCAGATCTGGGGAACCCCAGACATAGACCTATTTGCAAGTCCACTGAATGCCAAACTTCCCCGGTTCTGTTCCAGGATTTGAGTTCAAAATTGCCAGGCAAGGGACGTCTTCCTTCTTCACTGGGGTCACGACTTCCTCTATGCCTTCCCACCCATTCCCCTCATTCCCAAAACACTCTTCAAACTTCAGAGAGACAGAGGTCGTATGATCCTCATAGCGCCACGGTGGCCACGCCAAATGTGGTATCCCTTGCTTCTACATCTCTCTCAAGCTGCACCTCTGGAGTTAGGCTATGCTCCAGATCTCCTTTCCCAGGGGAACGGGATGCTATGGCACCCGAATCCCCAGTCCCTGCATCTCAGAGCCTGGTTGCTGAAAGCTTAGACCTTCAGGATCTTAACCTTTCCCAACAGGTAAAGGATATCCTTCAGGCTTCTAGAAAACCTTCCACAAGACGCTCTTATGCCTTCAAGTGGAAACGTTTTACTATATGGTGTTCACAGAAGGGGTTAAACCCCCTTATGATACCTTTGGAATCAATACTGGAGTATCTACTTCATTTATCAAATTCTGGTCTAAAGACCAATTCAGTAAGAGTCCATCTTAGTGCAATTGCAGCTTCCTATAAGCCTCTAGATGGACAACCAGTTTCCTCTCATCCACTCATAACAAGATTTATGAGAGGTCTTCTATTAACAAAGCCTCCCATCAAGCCACCACCGGTGGCATGGGATTTAAACCTAGTTCTCGGGCAGCTCATGAAATCGCCTTTTGAACCTTTAGCTACTACAACCCTAAAGCTTTTGTCCTGGAAGGTCATCTTCCTAATTGCAATCACCTCTGCACATCGCATTAGTGAATTGCAAGCTTTAGTGGCTGATCCTTCTTATACTAGTTTTCACCATGATAAGGTTGTTCTTAGAACTCATCCACACTTTATGCCAAAGGTGGTTTCGCCTTTTCATTTAAATCAATCATTTTATCTTTCTGTATTCTTTCCGAGGCCTCATGCCTCTAATGCAGAAAGGAACCTTCATACTTTGGATTGTAAAAGAGCCTTAGCTTTTTACCTACAAAGAACACAGCAACATAGAAAGTCTTCTCAACTTTTTATTGCTTTTGATTCTAGTCATTTGGGACTTCCTGTCTCCAAGAGATCTCTGTCCAAATGGATTGCACAATGCATATCCTTTGCTTATGAGAGTAAGAGTCTTCCTCTTCAAGGCCATGTCACAGCTCATAATGTGAGAGCCCTGGCAGCCTCTATCACTAACCTTCACTCTGTGTCTATTGATGACATTTGTCGAGCAGCCACCTGGGCTTTGGTACACACCTTTACAGCCCACTACTGCCTAGATAAAGCCTCCCGTCGGGATGCCTTCTTTGGCCAAGCTGTTCTTCAAAATCTCTTCTAGACCTACCCCACCAACCCTGGTGGGATGCCAGAGATCCATGGGAGGAAGCATGGCCCATCTTACTTGGGTGGCAGCTTCCTGGGGCTATCTCCCTGGCATCTTCAGCTAGGGAGTCCCCATATGTGAAGACTGCATTCCTGCTTGTTCCTGGAGATAGCGTAGTTACTCACCTGTAACAGGTGATCTCCAGGAACAGCAGGAATTTAATATTCACAACCCACCCACCTCCCCTAGGAGTTGTCTCTCTATCTCTCTCTTTCCTCTCTCCCTCTATCCTTTCACTCAGCTACAAACTTAACTGAAGAGGGACAGTTGGAAAGGTGGGAAGGCAGCGCGCATGTGCTGAGGGATGCTCCCAAAAGCATTCCTATTGGACGCTGAGGAGTGTTCCTGCGCAGGCTCCGTCGGTACCGACGATACCCATATGTGAAGACTAAATTCCTGCTGTTCCCAGAGATCACCTGCTACAGGTGAGTAACTACGCTGTCTGCTCCCATCTCTGTATGTAGGCAAAAGAAAGCAGGAGCAGTACAGAGTGAGGAAGGAGGACGAGAGTCTAGCAGCAGGTAAATTGAACAGAGAAGAGTAGCAGGTGGGTGTTGGCAGATATAGAATGTGATTGAATCATCAGATTCTGAAAGATTCTTAGCTGGAAAACTAGTTGTTTGCGTGCTGAGTGGTGAGGATGTAGGAAGTGATACTGCCAGGGCCAAGAGCACCCCCCAGGTGGAACAGGTAGCGAAGAGTGCAAAGGCTCCATCCAGACTTTCATCTTCTGCTCTGCTCTCAGCCTCACTTTTTTGCATCAGTAGCAGCCTCCAAGAAAGAAGGGGGAAGTCCTGTAAACAATTAGAGGTGTTTAGGAAAATTAAAGTACTTGAGGATCCACATAATGCAGAATGTATGTACTGCCGGAAGGTCATTAGTAGACAAAAACTAATGGGCCATCTTTCAAACCGTGGTATGCTGCATCATTTATAGAGGCAACACTCTTTCAAGCGAGGTTCAAGAGAGTGTTCTGATACTAGCCTGGGGACTCCATCTTGCACTGCATGTAGCAGTGACAGGAAAGCTACAGAAAAGAGGAAATCTGGTTCCCAAGCGCAGCTCCCAGCCTCTTCCCCCCAGTGAGGTCACAGGTGAGTAGTCCCAATGCCCATTTAAAAAAGCCAATATAAATTCCAAAAGGTTGTCTGCGAAGCAAGCAAAGTGTGTCAATCTAACATTTTGTCGGGTCTCGCACAACCAGGGGGGATAAGTGTAATTTAACGCCCAATGTGAGCATGACCCATTTTAATATTTTAATAATGCAAAAGCCCAAAACGAAGTTCGAAAATAGCTAAACTTAGCTTAAACAGTCCAGAATTCATTGCTACCGCATTCCGCAATATTAAAATGGGTCATGCTCACATTGGGAGTTAAATTACACTTATCCCCCCTGGTTGTGCGAGACCCGACAAAATGTTAGATTGACACACTTTGCTTCCTTCACAGACAACCTTTTGGAATTTATATTGGGTAGAATGGTTGCTCTGTTCTTTTTGGTCTTTAGTAGTTTTAATTTAAACAAGCCAGCATAAAGAAGATAAGGTGGTGGTCAGCATCACTGTTTTTAGCAAAAGATAGACAGCATCGAAGGTGGTGACATGATGCATGTGGAAATAATTGCCGTGGATGAACAGGTTGTTGAGAATATGGGATTTGAGAGCTACTGCATCTCTCAACCCCCAGTTACCAAGTGCCTTCCAGGACAACTTTTAGTAGGCTAGAGATCCCCCGCATGTATAATCTGTGTCATGCCTGACTGCAGGCACAGCTGGCAAAAGCAAGGGTTGTAGTATATATTTTACTAGTGACATCGGGGGGGGGGGGGGGGGGGCGCGGCACAGCAGAATGCTATGCATGCCTGTCTCTCCTTAATGGCGCACTGGAGGTAGCTGGGCAAAGCAGGGGCAGCCTATAGATATATTGGGAGTGTACCAACAGATAGCCTGTGGGATTCACTCAGATGGTAGATAATAGCTACATTTCTGCCCGTATCTTAGCAAAAATAAGGGCAATGATGGAAGGCTCAGAACTAGGCAGAGAGAGAACAACTGACTTTTGACTATTTTTTTAATAGACTGAGGAAAGAACATGGTTAAGGCAATGAAGAAGGGGGGCTTTTATGGCATTGGAAACTTTGCACACTTGCTGCATATGGTAGTAAGAGACATCCTTGACTTGGGGAGCAAGGAAGTAGCAGCCTTGCCCTGAAACTAATGATAAAGAAATGTTGAGAAATAGTAAGATATTTTCACTGGATTGTGAAGGGAGGATATGAGCTGTGTGAAAAGCAGAAAGCGGCAAGGGCACATGGGCCGCTTCATTCGGGCTGTTAGCACCAGGCGTTCCACCTATTTGATGCTGGAAAGGTTCATGGAGCAATGAGCATCCCTCCATCAGATGTCATAGGATACAGAGATTGGTATTGAAAGACCCCTGTGGCATTAGGATTGGACAGAAATTACCCAGGTCACAGAAGTCTTGAAGCCCTTCAAGGATACCATGGAGGAAATGAGTTTCAGAAGGGCCACCCTGGTAATTTTCTTCCTGATAATGAAAATTCTGGAGGTTAAGTTAGAGAGTTGTCAGCCACAATAGGGATTAGCATCAAAGATGTTTGTGTTAGTGGTCTCCTTGCAGCTGAAAATGGAAAATAGCAAGGTTGGGCATTTATTTAAAATGACATAGGAAATATCAACAATATATGCAATGCTTTTTCATATAATATTTAAAATGAAGCAACAGGAAAAACTCTGAAACTTAACATTACGTTTATCTGAATCATCATATGTTTTGGGCAATTATTACAGATGACTTCAGATAAGCGTGATGTTAGGTTTCAGTGTTTTCATTTTATAATTGAGTGAGACATGCCAATAAAGGGAGTTAAGATTATGTAAGAATTTTTTATTTCATAAAAATGGACCACATTAATACTGAGGTGTATTGAATACTTTTAGGCATAAATTGGTCTAACAAAAATTATTTCATATTAGTTATTTTTCACAGGTTTTATATCTGGATCTCCATGGCTGCATGAAAAATGTGTATTGGGCTTGATTTTGAACTGATTTCACTGTCGCACACATTTTACCGTTCAACATTTTTATACTAGTTTATTTTTATCATTATCTTTTTTTTATATTATACAATAAGTAATAATCTATACGTTGGTAATAGGCTTGAAATTTTTTGCATAAGATTATATGCAAGAAAGTAAATTACACATTAAGGCCTTTTTATTAGGGTGCATTAAGTGCAAAAATTAAGGTGTGGTAAGTGCATTGGCAGCGCAGTAAATGCATCTGCACTATCGGCATGCCCCCTGTCAGCATCTATCAAGCTTCCCAGTTTCAGTCAGCATCCAGAAAGTCCCCATACCCCATTGACATTGCTAGCCAGCCCCTGGGACTTACTGGGGTTGTCCCTGGTATGTAGGTAAGAGGCAAGGGCGATCCCTGGATGTTTCTGCCCCTAGGTGCCCAGAAGGAAAATGGTGGCGCTGACCCTCTAGTAGTAGTTTTGTGGTACTACCACTAGGGGTCAAGCTGCCAAATAAGGTTTCTTGTGTAGAAACAAATTTAGCACTTTGCAGAGAACCTTTTGTCAGTCTGAACCATTTTTGCCTGAATGATGAACGTGAAACATTTTTAAAATAAAAATGCCAGCATCTGGATTCCAAGACTGGGAACTCAACCAGGATCTTATTATCCAATGAAGGCTGTATTCTTCAGTGCTTTTATCTTGGTATCTTAGTGAGGGCTGAGTTCGCTAGCACATTTGAAAAAGAGACAATGAGCAGGAAATCTCTTCCCCACCCCACACAAAAACATTTCAAGTCTAAACAGTGAATCTTACAGAAAAATCTGGGGATTCCTATACAGCTCAATACATATTGCAAGGTTGGCCCCTGAATGAATCATTGCCTAAGAGTGTGCAAGCATGCATTAGTGCTTTTGTTTTTTTATTTGTTATAATATTTGACATGTCATAAAGAAATAACAACTATTTACTATATAATCAGAGTACTAATTTATTTCATTTGTGAAATTGACAGGATGGTGACTTTCTCATGACCTGGCTTTGTTTACTTGGGATGGGATTAGCCATGATTGCAGTATCTTCAGGATTAGTAGTGGTAAGTAAGCCTTATGAGTAACCAGTTCTTAGACACCAAGATTCTGATGGACTGAAACTTTGCAAAAACACATACTCTGACAATGGGCTTGTACCATTATTTTTCTTTTTAATGTACCATTTTTCTCTATAATGTACCATAAGAAGATAAGTTTCATTACTGGAGATAACTTAGAATTTGAATCTTTGTTTTTTCCAAATTGCTTTTCTGTGTTTATTTTTCTCCAAGGTTCCTTAGCTTTTCAGATCGCAACCAGATTTTTTTCCCCTTCTGATCCTGCTCTTAGGAATATAGGGATTTTATACGTTATGGATGAATCATTATCCATGTGGAAGAGTTGAGGGAAATAAAACAACAAAGACAGCATACTCATTAGACTCAGACTGATTCGGGTAAATCTCTGAAGTTCATAGTTAGATGTCCCTGGGGCCATTTTAGATGCCACTAGCACGAGAAGGTGCATGTAGCATGGGGGCGTGGTAGAGGTATGGCCTGAGTGGGGCAAGGAGATGCATGTCATGGTGTGATTTCAAAATGGCACAAGCTCATCTGGCACTGGTTGGTGAGACATCCATGCCTATATCTGCTCCTGACCATAAACAAGGTGAAAAAAAGTGCTCATTTCATGGATGTAGCACTTCTCGGGGAGGGGAGAGGGGGAGCAAAATGAACTTACATCACCACAGTAATTATTTCCTGCCAAAAGAAACCTGAGCATAAATACATCCTCCAAACATATTATAGGCCTGCAGCCGTACGTTGAAGAATCTTAAATGGCAGGCTGGGATGTGCAAGTCTCGTAGTATAATCACCCCGTTTCTGGAATAACCCTGTTGGCACGTCCAAGTACCTGGTTCTGAGGATGTGCAAATCAGGGACGTCCACATTTCTGAAATGGCCTACTCCTGCGCACGTACTCAGCCTTGCAATCTGCATGGGGGGCTCACCTAAGGGTTGAGACAGAGCGATTTCAGAAGGCATTTGGAACCTTAAAGCTTGCCCTATATGTTTCAAGCTATCTGCTATGAATAAAGAATTGACTCTATTAAGGGAAGAATTAGCTGCATGAAATGCACCTCCCCTAGGGCACAAATTGAAAACAATCCACCTCTGCTCCCACAAAAAATCAAACATCCCAAGAACAAATGGATCACAGTGGGCTCTGGTAGGTTGTGACCTTTAACATGGAGACACCCTCTCCATCAAGAGATATCCCTGTATAATGCCTTCTTTGCCTTGAAAATAAGAGTGCCCAATTAGTGGAAACTGAAGTGGCCTTAAATGAGAAGGCTAACACCCAGTCTAACGGTAATGCACCAAAAATGAACAAAAATCACAAAACAAGAAACTGTTACTACTTGGAAACCCAGTCATCAGAGGGATTAACTTAGGAACACAGTCCAACGGACAGAAGATGGAAAAATGCTTCCCAGGTTCTTCAGCTAGCAGGAATACAAACCAAATTGTTAGCACAGTCAGTGCGGAAAGTAAGCATTCCAATACTGATGATGTTATCAGGTACAAATGACCTGCCTAGCAACAAAGAAACTTCCAGATTCTGGGAAAGAAGCTTAAACCCAGAGGCTGCATCACATTACCAACTTTAATATGTGGCTCCAAACCCCGTATAAAAAAGAAGGATTTAGATATATAGGCAACTGGTGTAATAGATGGAACAACAGGCAAGATGGTGCCTTGAGAGAGACGCTTGTTAACTTCTCTCCGCAGGACTCCTACTTCTGCTTTTCCCATGTGAGTTCCTTGTCCTAATCTATGCCGCATTCTGGTCGCAAGCGAAGTTGCTGATGGTGACGGTTCTGTTGGAAGTGAAGCCAGCAAGCAGCGGGCCCATGGATGCTTTTGTGTGGCCCGTTCTGAGAGGGCAGAGTTTCTCTGGCAGGCCTGCTTGGCATGGAAGGGGCAGAAGGAGGTCCTCTGAATGCCATTGGGCTGGATGCATCTTTGAGCCTGGAGAGTTGTATACCCCCAGAACAGCCAGTGCTGCTGAGGAGCTCGGAGGGGAACACACGAGGAGTCGTGGGGCCTGTTCCTGAGCCTGTTGAGCAACAGCCCTGCTCCGGAACTGGAAACCGAGTGCAGGGATCAGCAGCTGTGCATTCTGGGATGGTAGAGGTTGCAGCGGGCAAGAGTTGGGGAGCTCAGCAGCTTGGTGTTTTTTCTCTGCTACCTTCAGATCTGGTGGTCATGGACATTGGGCAAACTCCTGTGAGGGACTCCAGAGCTAAGATGGTGAGATCGGTGACCTTTACTATGGAAAGTTTATGGGAGCCATTTTCTATAATGAAGTCTTCATTTCCTCACAACTTCAGGCTATCTCACAGCAGTTGAATTTTTATATGGGCAGTAGTTGGTACTTCAAGAAACATTTCAGGCTACAATGAACTTCAAGGTGGCATTGCTTGAAGGTCGCCTGGATCAGGTGCATGAGACTACCTTATTGTTTTTGAGGGATTTTGAGGTCACTCATAGGAAGCTAGAGTTTTTAGAGAACTCGGCCAGAACCGTTTATTTCATCCCTTCGACTGTTTAAAGTTTTTGACTTCTGTATTGAAGGCATTGACTAAGTCTTTACCACCCACTGCTAAGGCCAGGGCTGCGGACAACTTGGAGCAGTCCTTAGCCCTGTCCAGTGATAGTCTTGATTTGACTGCATATTTGGAGAAATCTACCTCTGATTCCAGGATGACCGCTACTTTATTGGTCACTCTGGCATTGGAGGCTGACAGAGATTCGTTATTGAAATTGTATTTCATACTCCTAATAAAATGTTTATGGATTCCCAAATTAGGATATTTCCTGATGTCTCTAGGGCAACTCAGAAACAGAGGAGAGAATTTTTGTTCTTAGATCTAGTGCGGTTCACCTGGATGGGCTTTTCTTTTTCTGTTTTCATGCAAATGCTTGGTAAAACTAGCTGGTATTAGTTATCTTTTTTTTTGATCCTTCTCAGTTGGCCTCATTTATTTCTTCTAAGCCGCAGGTTGTGCAGACCATCTCCCCTGTACGACTTCCAGATGGTGACCCTACCTAAAGGGTAGGGCAATGAGACGTTGTAAAAGTGTAGTCCCTTAGAGTCATCTTTCTCCTGTATTGTATTGTAAGAGATATTTCCTATGATTGTGACCCATCTTGTCCATATTATTGAGGGCCTGAGGGCTAGTTTGTTAAACCTTTTCTTATCTTAGTAATGTTTGTTGTACTTTTGGTATTTCTGAACTTGACCCTTTTCTGTGCAAGATTTTCTTGTATTGTACTTTGAAAATTGCATAAATAAAAAAAAAATAGATGAAACAACAAGGGACTATACTATGTTGATGGACTGCATCTTTCTTTTTTTTTTTTAAATATTTTTATTGGCAGAAAGAGGATTGTACAACAGGACAATCCAACATATACAGACATAGCCAATCTTCCCATTCAACTATCCTGGACTGTAGCACCCAAAGGCCTAGTCAGGAATCCAAAACCTCCACCCGGATCCATACCAAAAGCCATTTCCACCACTCCATCCTGTACCACAGCCCTATCAACCAGCTCACAAGATAACCATTCATTATGCTCAACAAAACAATGCAAAACATAATATAACAAAATAGAAAACAATACAACTGTGTGCCACAGCACTTTCTTGAGTCTCCAAGTTCTAAGGTGGAGTTGACTACAGCATTCACTCGCACCCCTCCCCTACTTCTCCAGGCATTCTAGTAACCCTCCCCATCATGTGTCAATCAATCCGACCCCCTCCTGAGATAAGGTGCCCAAATCTTTTCCCACTTCCATTCTTTCCCTTGGAACCCAAAAGCAATTTTGTCAAATCTAAAAGCTTCCCCACCTTTAACCACCAATCTGCTACCAATGGACCACCGGGATCCTTCCAACATCAAGCCAGTACAACACGCGCCACCAGCAGCAGTTTAGCCCTCAAACAGCTCATTTATCTCCCCCCCCCGCTCATTCTTCACAGGTCCCAGCAGCAGCGTAATTGGATCCCTCTGAATCCCCAGCCCAGTGATTAATTCCACCTCCCAAACTATATTAATACAGTTTTCCTTGGAGATAGGGCATTCCCACCACAGATGGAAAAACGTACCCTTCCCTCGAGAATTCTGCCAACACTCCCCACTCTCCCTCTTCCCTGTCTTCCCAAGCTGTTGGGGCTGATATATGCTCTGTGCAAGAGTTGCAGTTGGCTCTACCTCTAGGAAGTGACAAGGGTCCACTTGTACACCCCTCATGTATGGTCTGCCAGATCACCTTATCCAACGTCCTCTCAGTCTAGGTGTGCCAACCCAAGGTGTGGAAAGAGAGTTCTTCTTCCTTTCTCTTATTCAGCCCCTTATAAAGTTTAGACAAGATACCTCACATTCTTGACCACCCAGAAAAGGACATCCTCTAGACCAGTTGTCTTCTGCCCCAGCTGCCACTGATGATCCAGCTTCAGCAGGAAGAAGTGGACCTGAAAATACTGGAAGTAGGGCACATGCCTCCCTAACCTCTCCTCCAGATCAGGCAAAGCCATGCACCCCCTGGCCCCATCAAAGCTGAGAATTTACCCAATCCCTTGTCTTCCATTTGCCCCAGTAGGGTCCCAAATTTGGGGACTGAAAAGGGCCGGAAGTCCCACATCCTTGACCATTTAGAAAGCAGTGAGGGGATCCTTCTCCCTTTTACACAGTTCTTCCCTGTTGCAATAACAGACCCAGAAATGGGTGTTTAAAAACCTCCATCCCCACTTTCTCCCCCCTCCTTTCTCCCCTCCTCGCTCTTGCCCTCCTAGTCTACTCAAAGAATGATGGAGGCTCCATGTCCAATCATTGTGCAGCAGGAAGCCTGAGCTAGTAATTCCTCAAAATTCTCAGGATGGCAGCCGTATAGTACCACGTCAACTTGGGGAATTTAACTCCCCCCCCCGCTCTCTCAATATCATTAGAGGCTTCACCCCAATTTTGGCTTTCTTTTCCCCTGTCCCCCAACAAAGTGTTCCAGGCATCTTTCCCAGTTCCTCAGAGTCCTCCCTGGGATGCAGATAGGGAGCTGTCCAAACAGAAACAAAAATTTGGGGACAATATTCATCTTAAGCGCTGCCACCAGGTCCATCCAGCTCAGATGTAATGAACCCCAATGCTGCAGCTCCTCATCTATGCAGTGCATCAGTGATACATAGTTGAGGTGGTATAAATCCTCTGGGCTCTCTGAGATGTACACCCCCAAATATTTAATTTCCTGATCCGTCCAATGGAAGAGGAAGTTCAGGAGCTGCATCCGAGACAGCCCCCCCCCCCCCAAACTCAAGGCCTCAGTCTTCCCCAAGTTTACCCTGAATAAGAACATAAGAACATAAGATATGCCATACTGGGTCAGACCAAGTTCCATCAAGCCCAGTATCCTGTTTCCAACAGTGGCCAATCTAGGTCATACGTACCTAGCAGTTTACCCAAAAAACACAGGTTCCACAATGCTTGTACTGGGTCAGGCATTGATATTCTGGGTCCCTTCTTAATAATCGTTTATGGACCTTTCCTCCAGGAACTTGTCCAAACCTTTTTTAAACCCAGCTACACTAACAGCCTTTACTACATCCTCCGCTAACAAATTCCAGAGTTTGATTACACGTTGAGTGAAAAAATATTTTCTTTTATTAGTCTTAAATAGTTTACCCTGTAGCTTCATTGCATGTCCCCTAGTCTTTCTATATTCTTACAACGTAAACAATCGATCTACGTTTACCCGTTCCACTCCGTTCATTATAAGAACATAAGATATGCCATACTGGGTCAGACCAAGGTCCATCAAGCCCAGTATCCTGTTTCCAACAGTGGCCATGAATCCCCATGAAGGCCTCAATTTCTTCCAGAAGACTAGGTAGAGAGTCCTGTGGGTTGGCTAAGAACACCAGGGTGTCATTTGCATAAAGCAACATTTTGTGCTCAGAAGCCCTCACCCTAATAGGGCATATTGTTGCGTTTTGCTGGACTTTAGCCTCAAAAACCTTGATGACAATGGTAAAAAAGCATCAGGGAGAGGGGGCATCCTGCCGAGTTCCCCTGTAGAGTCAGAACTCCTCAGAACAGTCCCTATTAACTAGAACCTGCGCTGCTGGGGCGGAATACAAAGCGTGAACCCCCTAAATAAAGCCCTCCCCCAAATTGAATTTGGCCAGCATAGCAAAGAGAAATCCCCGCTCCACTCTATCAAAGGCTTTTTTAGCGTCCAGCGCTACACAAAGTGCCGGATCCTTCCTTTGCTGGATATTTTGCCACAGATTGCCCTCCAGACATTATTTGAGATAACTCATCTCCCAATAAAACCTGTTTTGTCAGGGTAAATGAGGGTGGGAAGCACCCTCTCCAACCTCCTGCCCAACACCTTTGCAAATAGTTTGGCATCACAGTTTATCAAAGCGATAGGGTGATAACTCCCACATTGTTCCTTGTGTTTTCCCTCCTTGTGCAACACTATCAGATTAGCTTGTGCCATGGTGGTCGGCAGAGAATCCCCCTGCATGGCCCCCATGAAACCCTGGCCATTATGGGAGGAAATTCTTCTTTTAGTAGATGGTAAAACTCCGACGGGTACCCATCTTCCCCTGCCACCTTTCCCTTGAGGAGGGCCTTAATCGCTTCCTTTATTTCAGTGTCACTTATTGGCCGGCCAAACTGCACCGCCTCTACATCTTCCAACTGGCGATTTAGAGTCCCCAGATAATCCTCCAATGTGAGAGCCCCCCCCCCCCCGTGTCCCCTCCGAGGAGTACAACTTTTCATAAAAATTCTAAAACTCCTTACAGATCTCTTGGGTTGTGCATACCCTCCATCCCCCTCCCCCTTGGAGTTCTCCAATTAAGTGGGCTGCCCTTTGTTTTTTTAAATTGCCAAGCCAGAAATGTTCCCGCTTTATTCCCCTGTTCCTGATAGTTACGTTTCATCGACTTAAGTAGGTGGGTGATCCACTCTGTCTCTAAGGCCTGAAGCTGCACCTGAGCCACCACTAGCTGTCTCAGCACTGCCTTCGATCCTGTATTAGTATAGTCCACCTGCAGCCTCCCAAACATGTCCATCAAGCGACTATTTTCCTTCTCCCTTTTGCAAAGCCAGCTTTATCAGGACTCCCTGGCAATAGGGCCTTGACTGCATACAAGAGTGTCCCCTCCATCATCTCCTTATTATCTTTACTATCCAGATAGTGTTTCCACTCTCACTTTAGTCTCTCCAGCACCTCATCCTTCTGAAGAAGGGACACACTCGCCCTCCATCAGTTCCTCCCCTTGTTCCCCCCTGGTCCCTGAGGTATCCACTTCTTCTTCACCATCCCGTGATCTGATAAGGTGACAGGGTGGATCTTTCCCTTCCCAAATCTCCACAACTGTTTCCGTCCGATCAGTACATAGTCAAGACTCGAGTACGTGTCAGTATCTGGTGTATAGCATGTGTACTCCCAATTGTCACCATCCAAAAATCCACTACATCCCATAGTTCTTTTCCCTCCTGAGAATGAACCTTAGCCACATAATTGGACCGGTCATTCGCTCACACGACACAGTTCATATCTCCCGCCACCCTTAGCCACCTTTTCAAATTCACCCAGCCATTCTGAGAAAAAGGAGCTCTTTGTCCTGTTCAGGGCATATAAATTAAGGATCGAAAGTTCTGCATTTTCCATCCATCTCATGACCCATACCACCCCCCCCTTATAAATTCCTCCCGAGGCATACAATACAGAAGGCACTCTTTTATGAATCAATATCGCCACCCCCTGTTTTTTGGAGTTAAAGGGAGACTAGCACATGTGATCACATCCCCCGAGCCATTAACTTGGCATGCTCTACCAGTATCAGATGTACCTCCTGAAGGAGCACAACATCTATGTGCGCCTTACCCAGATGGGAGAACATCCTCTTCCATTTAATCGGCCCGTGTATCCCTCTGACGTTAAGGGAGGCAAATTTATACCCCGTAACCGTTACATCACCTCCAAATCATAATCCTCTCCCCAAGTCCACGCACTTCTTGCACCCGAATCCACCATCCCCAACCATCCTTGCAAGTACCATAGAGCACAGTAAAACACACCAAACAACTCCAACAGGTCCCCCCAACCAAAACAACCCAAACCCAAATCTCTATCAGCAACTATTCTCTTTAATTTTCCATTTCAGGCTCCTCTAGGTCAGCGTCCCCAGCCCATAGAATCCCCCTCCCACCTGCCCTGCACAACTGAAACAAACCCCAGTCTTAAATGTCCCCCGTTAATCCCCCTCAAGCATACAACCCCAACATTCTTCGCCCACCAATCAACTATCCCCACTCTCACACTCAGACATTCCAGTCCCCCCCAGCCCACACACCCCAAGAGCATATCACCCTTCTTGACCCTCTTTAGGGACCCCCTCCAGTGTTCATACCCTGACCCAGTCCTTTATGCTTGACAGTGAGGTCTGAAAGTCTTCACATATAACAACATCTATGGTGCATCAACACTCTCAACGCTGCGATTGTCCCTCCGCCACTGCTACCGACTGTTGCAAGTCAGCTGGCCTGTTGGACTCTCCTTGGCTAGACCTCACTACTGCCTCCTTTGATCCTCTCTCTGTCATCTCTGAATCTGCTCCAGACTCAATGGGTGGTGTTGGCATCTGTTTCCCATGGTTTCCAGGTGACCCGGGCCCCAATCTGCGGGGGGCCTCCTTCAACCCTTCCCTCTCTGCAGCTGCAGCAAAGGTCTTAAGGCAGGTCTCCATCTCCTCTAGGGAATGAAAGAATTTACACACTCCATTTACCAGGAAAGTCAGTCTAGCCGGATACCAGAGGGCCACTCTAATGCCCTTTCATGCCAACTGTTCCCTGCACCTCAGTAGGTCTCTGCACCGACGCACTGTCTTGGCCGCTAAATCTGGAAAAAAATTACCTTCCAGTTTTTATATGTAACATATTTATTGTTCCTTGCTGCTCGAATGATAAACTCTCTGTCCAGAATCTGCAGCAGCTTTATTATGAGCGCTCGGAGCAGAGCATTGTCCTCCGGCTTAGGTCGCAGCTCCCGATGAGCACACTCCAGCTCATACTCCCCTGGAACCGAGCAGCCTGGGCAACGCACTTGAAGCAGCTCACGAATGAAGGCCATGGGTCCCTGTCCTCATTCACCCTCTGGGATTCTTCAGATCCTCGCACAAGCCTTTCTGTGTATCCTCAGTCTTTCTAATCCAGGTCTCAGCCTCCTCCAGCTGTGCCCTTATCGCCATGAACTTCTCCTCTATCTTCCCAAGCACTTTGTCTATGATCTCCTTTTTGGATGCTCTTATTTCCTGCAGCACAGTCAATAAGACAGAGTCCCTTTCTGGGCTGCTTTTCTCCTATTCACTTGCAATGGAGGAACATGGCAATGGCGGCTGGGATGGTGCTTGTCTGGCCAAACCCGGTGATTTCATGGAGGATCTTCATAGTCTTGTGTTTCACTGCTTTCAGCATTTCCCTCACTTCTAACCGCCCAGCTGCAGCAAAAACGAGTGAAAAGTCGGTGGTAGTGCAGGGTAAAGGAGAAGCGCATTCACATGTGTCTGCTCACCTCGCTGGCCAAACCAGAAGCCCGGACTGCATCTCTCTGTGACAGGAAAAAGGATCCTAATTCTGGCACTATGTGGACAAGCATTTAAACTAGAGAAAATAGGGTGACAGATGGGGAAAAAAATAAGTTCAGGACGTCATTCCCAGTAAGAAAAATAACATTGGAAATAGTCATCATTTTAATCTGCATACCAGTTCATTGAGATGGGTGAAGTACGGAATAAGTGGATCTAAGGTGCCAATGGTTGTACCAAGGGTTTACTGAAAAAAAATCTTGGAGTCACTGACAATAATAATAAAAATATAATGGCAGAATATAAAGAACTAGACAATTACAGTCACTCGACTTAATCTAGGATTCTCTCTGGCAGTTCGGAATCCACTCCTCTCTAAAGACTTCCCAGAATACCTTGTAGAACTGGACACTGGTCTCAGAATGCTGTACCATTGTAAAGGCTGGCATTACTTGACCCAAATCCTGGGAAGGCTTTCTGTGTATCCTCTCCTCCTTTGATCTGTTAAGGCTCTTGGCTGATCCTTCAATATTCAAGAGGGTTTTCTTCCTGGTTCTCCTTCCCTTCTTTGTTGCGCCCTGGTGTTCTGGCTTAAGCAACCAAGACACAAATCGTATACACTGCCAAGGCCTAAGCAACCTCTGTCACTTTTCTGCTATCCACCACTGCTTGTGATGTAATTGTTCAGCCAGCCACGCACCACAGCACCTTGGTTAGGGTTGCTAGATTTTTTTGAGGCAAATCTGGGACACTTATGGGAAGTGTGTGTGTGGGGAGGAAGGGGAGGAAGGGATACCTAAAAACTGACATTCAAATCATTACATTGAAAATAAATTTTTTTCTACCCTCTCTGTCCACATCACTGGAATCGGGGACAGGAGGCTACCAAACAGGTGGGAGTCGGGGACATAGCTCTAAAATTAGGGACAATCCCTGAAAGCTGGGGATTTCTGGTGACATTAACCTTGATAATGCAATGACCTATCCAGCCAAAAACAGATAATTGCCTCTGGGCTGGGTATTTATGCCAGATCAAATTTCCTTCCCAGGAAAGCTACCTCCCAGCAATATGCCACCAGATTTATAAAATCTTCCCCTGTTCTGGGAAATTACAAGGGGCATAAAAGGTCACTCACAATTCATTAGTTAAGCCCACTAGAGGCATAATCCTAGAGATCTCTAAACACACTGATGATGTGACCCCATTTGGAGTCCCAACTCACAGTTTGGGAAACACTGATATATATATGGTTCAAATGTCCCTCCTTTGTTGGGGGCACTCCTCCTATTACCTCACTGAAGGGAAACCCTCCCAACTCTGGAAAGTACTGGGTTTTAGAAAATGCTCTCTCTTATACCCAGTAGAACCACTAGAGGTCGCCACAGTTACTATGGAGGCAACAATCAAAAGATCAGGGTATAGACTCTCATACTTAAAGCGAGATCATTTGTCTTAAGAAATAGATTTAAAATATGGAATGCCATGAGGGTCTGTTTTGTCAACAGAGCTTTTTGATGTGTAATTGAGTCTGTCGATATAGGCACCCCATATAATTAATGTATTATTTAAAAGATTTGTAACACCGCTATTAGAGTTTAGCAACATAGCAGTTTAGATCACTAAAATCTAGCAGTCTAAATCACTAGCAGGTCACAACTCAACAATTCAGGATGAAAGGAAGGGATGAGTAGGACAGCAATTTTTATCTTTATCAAACACACCTCTGAGAAACAATAGGGTAAGAGAGTGCAGACCAGAATCATAAACTAGATTGTTGTTGTTGTTGTTGTTAAGTGCCGTCGAGTCGGTGTTGACTCATGGCGACCCTTTGGATAGTTGTCCTAAATTGTGTTCGGTTTTCAGTTAGGTGGCTCACTGTTGACAGACTGGAACCCGTAGTTGCTGTTATTGTATCAATCCATCTCATTGCTGGCCTTCCTCTTTTGCACTGAGTGTCTTCCGACCCGGGGGGTCTCATCTTCCAGCACTATAGTGCAATTTGGGGTTTCGTGGCAAGATACAGAAGTAGATTGCCAGGCCTTTCTTCCGTGCAGTTTAAGTTTAGTGTTGTTGCCGTTGTCACAGAAAAGTGATCCTCCGCCACCAACACTGTCACATTCTGCTGCTGCCCTAGATTAGAAGGTCTGAACTATAAATGCTATTAATAAAGGATAAATCAAAGTCCTGAGTAAAAAACCAAGGGTCCGATATTCAGCGGTGGTAGCGGCTTGCACTCCTACGACGGCTAGCCGCCGGTGCTGATCCTTAGACCTGGATATTCAATGCTTGGCCATATCTGGCTACCGGCATTGAATATCCAGGTCAGCTGCATAACCTGGAAGCTAACCAGGCAACCATGATATTTAGCTGCTGCCTGGTTAGCTTCGGCAGCAAATGTTAGGACAGACTTTTCTGTGCCTAACCTTTGCAACTGAGGGATAACCTGGCAGTAGCTCAATATTTCCCCTGTCCGGTTCTTCCTGGGTGTACTGCCTCAATGCTAACCACTTAGATTGGGGCATACGGTGGCGGGAGCTGCCAGTATTCAGTGGCACTAACCATGTTAGTGCCACTGAATATCCTGTTCACCGTGATTAATGCAGTTAGCAGCTCTGCTAACCGCGTTAATCGCTTTGAATATCGGGCTCCATGATTTTGGGCCCCCCTTATATTTCTTGGCGTAAATCTTAAAGAAGTGTATTCCAGAATTGGGAGCTTAATTGCTGAGTGCACTATTCTGAAAGAGGTTAGACAAAGTCTTGTTTTAGAAGGTATTGACAAATGATTGGCTTCTTTGTGGCGTATCAGGGATCAAAAGAGTGCCAAGGTAAATAGGAAGTCCAGCATAATAGGCTTGATGGGTTATAAGAAGGATCTTAAATCTGATGCCACTTGCCACAGGAAGCCGATGTTGCTCCATAAGAAGAGCTTTAACATGGTCTCTCTTCTTTGCATAGAAACATAGACATATGATGACAGAAAAAGACCACATGGCCTATCTAGTCTGTCCTTCCATAACAACTACAACAGTCCCCTTTTTACCTTTAGAGATCCTCTGTGTTTGTCCCATGCTTTTTTGAATTCAGTTACTGTTCTCATCTCTACCACCTCCACTGGGAGACTATTCCACGGATCCACTACTCTTTCCGTAAATAAATATTTCCGCCATAAAGTAACTTTACAGATGTATTCTGGACCATTTGGATCCTTTTTAGTTGATGCTGTGGGACACTCACTAATAGTGAGTTGCAATAATCTAAGTATGTTATGACAAGGGCATGTAAGATTGTTTTAAGAGCCCTGGATTCCAAGAAGTGTTTCAGGGATCTTATTCTACAAAGAGCAGCATATGAGCCCCTTACAATATGTGAGATCTGGGAACTGAAAGATAAATCTTTGTCCCAGATTACTCCTAGTAGTTTCATCTTACCTCTAAGTTCTATTGGGATCAACTTTATTAATGGAATAAAAAATATTGTTCTTTTCTGGAAGGAAATCCAGATTGCTTCAGTTTTCTTTGGATTCGATACAAGTTTATTATGCTCTGTTCATGAAATAATTTCTTGTAACTGATTGTGTAATTTAGTTTCAAAATGGGAATTCCGAATGTTTGTGGCTACCAGTAGGAGACTATCATCTGTATAAATGCAAGAACCAATACCAAGATCTTGAATTAATGTTCCAGAGACATAATGAAAACGCTAAATAATGTGAGAACCAGTACTGATCCTTGTGGAACCCTACAAGGAAGGTTGAAGGGTGGATGACTTACTGCATGTTGAAACATGGAAAACCCTATTGGAAAAGTAACAGCTAAGCCAATTCACGACTGTCCCTGTAAAGTTAACATGCTGTAGATCGACCAAAAATAGTGTGTGATTTATGGTGTCAAAGGATGCAGTAAAGTAAAGTTATATAAGTAAAACATCTCTAAAGTTATTCTGTTGTGTCACTAGTTCATTAAGTAAGATTGCTGAGGATGGAATGTACGGAGTTTAAAATTGCTTATTTGTTCCACTACTGCTTTTTCGAGAAGTTTGGCTGTAAAGGGAATGTTAGAAATTAGGCAATAGCTTTCTGAAAACAATGGGTTTAGGTCATGTTTCCTCAATGAGGGATGAATCACTGTTTCCAATCAGTTGGAATAGTGCCTGAATTAAGGCTGGGATTTATTAGGTCCAAGAAAACAGGGCAAAGTCTGTCAAACAGTCTTTTAATAACTTAAGTGGAATTTCATCTGCAAGAGAGTTAGCAGTATTTAAGGCTCTTTGAGCCTTTTTGAGGCTGCTTTTGGATCCTGATGCTCCTCACTTTCTTGTTCACTACTTACCATATTCTAGTTCCCAGTTTTGTGATCTTTTTCATCTTGATTAGATTGTAAGCTCTGATGAGTAGGGACTTTGCCTTATATCTATATGTACAGTGCTGTGTACACCTTGTAGTGTTATACAAATAGAAACATAGAAACATGACAACAGAAAAAGACCACATGACCTACTGTATATAGTCTGTCCTTCCATATCAACAACTACAACAGTCCCCTTTTTTCCTTTAGAGGTCCTCTGTTTGTCCCATGCTTCTTTGAATTTAGATACTGTCCTCATCTCTACCACCTCCACTGGGAGACTATTCCATGCATCTACCACCCTTTCCATAAAGAAATATTTCTGCATATAACTCCTGAATCTATCCCCTTTCACCCTCATCCCATGTCCCCTCGTAGCAGAGCTTGTTTTCAATCAAAAGAAGCTCTCCTCCTGTGCATTTATGCTACAGAAGTATTTAAACATCTCAGTCACATCACCTCTATCCCGCCTTCCTTCTAAAGTATACATATTAAGATCCGTAAGTCTGTCCTCATATGCTTTATAATGAAGACCACTAACCATTTTAGTAACCACCCTCTGCATTGACTCCAGCCTGTTTATATGCTTTTGAAGGTGCGGTCTCCAGAATTGCATACAATACTCCCAAAGAGGTCGAACCAAAGACTTATACAGAGGCATTATCACTTCCTTTCTTCTGCTGGCCATTCCTCTCCCTATGCACCCAAGCATCCTTCTAGCTAATTAGTAGTAAGGTGTCAACTAGTTCCCTAAGTGAAGTGTCAGAGAGGTAAAGTCAGAAAGTTCACCTTGATGAATACTATAAGAGTACTATACGTGTCATCGGGTACTGACAAGGGAAGCTGATCAAAGTTATTAATGTTTAAGTTATTAATGTTTAAGACCGGTTGGGTATAGAATCCTAGAACCCTTTTGATTAGATAACTTGCAGAAACATCAGGATGTATTAAAGGAGAATCATGAGACAGCTCATTTTGGGAAAGTTTCCTAAAAACAAAGTTGTTTAGGGTAGTTCTCATTTGAGTGGATCTGTTTGGTAATGTTATTAGTTTTTCTCATTTTATCTTATTTTTGTACTCCTTCTGATACATTCAGCTTTGTTGTTAGAGGGGTCCTTCCTCCATTTATATTCAGCTTGTCAAACTTTCCTTTTGAAATCTGAGAGATTGTTTGAGAACCAAGGGTCCCTTTTTTCACATGCTTCTTTCAAGGGAGCAAGTTGATCTAGTTTGGTAGGTCTCTCTCCTTTAATTTAACAGGTACCAAAGCTCCACCAACTGAACAAATCCTGGTAAAAATTGTATTGCCAAAGCTGTTATCCCTATTACAGCTTCTGCCTCTGTCCAGACAGAGATCCCAATGCTAGTTGAAGGACCAGTTCCATGTGCAGGATGCCAGCATGCTGAAGCTCTCAGGAAACAAGTGGAGGAGCTCAGAGTAGAGGTGGCAAGGCTGAGAAGCATTCAAGAGAGTGAGAGGTTCATTGATGATATGCTTCTTGAAACATCCAGGCTCTCTGACAGAGGTGAAGATGGGAGGCTACAGAATGAAAAAAGTTGGACATGAGTCACCACAGCCAGCATAATCAACACTCCAACTCCTCCATCCCTTGAATCGAAGAACCAGTATGCAGCCCTGGAAGTGGAGGAGGTGAAAGCATTCCAGGAAAGGGAAGAACCAGAGCTCAAGCACCCCAGAGTTGCAGAATCAGTGACCACAAGGAAGCAAAGGGTAGTGGTGGTTAGTGACACTCTTCTGAGAGGTACTGAGGTGTCCATCTGCTGACTAGACTTGATGTCCAAAGAAGAGTGCTGTCTGCCAGGTGCCGAAATCCAGGATGTTATGGAGAGTTTGCCGAGACTCTTCAAGCCTACTGACTATTATCCGATATCGCTTATCCATGTCGGCACAAATGATACTGCTAGGTATCCCTCTGAGCATATCAAAAGTGACTTCATGGCTCTGGGACAGTGGGTGAAGCAGAAAGGTCTACAAGTGGTGTTCTCGTCAATCCTCCCTGTTGAGGGTAAAGACCGAGGCAGAGAGGCTTGCATTCTGGAGATGAATGCATGGCTGTGTGGATGGTGCCATTCAGAGCATTTTGGATTCCAGGACCAAAGCATGTTTCAAGGGCTGCAGAGCAGAGATGTCATCCATCTGTTCAGGAAGGGTTGAAGTGTCTTCAGCAGCAGACTGGCTAACCTACTGAAGAAGGCTTTAAACTAGATTAATTGGGGCGGGGTGAAAACAGCCCACAGGTAAGTGAAACATTAAATACCTCTGTAGAAATGGGTAAAAGGGGCAACATCTGGAAAGCGGTGTGTATAAATGCTTGCAGTATGGGAAATAAGATCCCAGATATTGAGGCTTTAATGGAAGAGGCTGATTTGGATTTAGTGGCAGTTATGGAGACATAGTTCACAGAAACCATGACAGGGATGTAATTATACCAGGCTATACTTTATTCAGAAAGGACAGGGTAGGAAGAAGGGGAGGAGGAGTGGCACTATATCTAAAAATATAATACTTAAGTTATAGAATTACAGGGCTTAAAAGGGAGAGAGGAGGCACTGTGGGTTAAACTAGAAAGAGGAAAAGGGAAATCCATTTGCATTGCAGTGATATAGACATCCCTCCCAAAGGGAAAAGAAGTGGATGGAGATTTAATAAAACATATGGAGCATTTCCATGAAAAGGAAAGTGCTACTGATAGGTGATTTCAATATGCCAGATATTGATTAGAAGTAAGGTGATCCTGGATTTTATACAGGGAGAACTATTCAGGCAACTGGTAACAGAACCCACATGTGAAGGGACCTTACTGGACTTGGTGCTTATCAATGGGGAAAGTATTTCTGATGTTATAGTGGGAGATCATCTCGTATCCAGTGATCACCAGATGGTATGGTTTAGTATTAGGACTAGGGCTGATAAAATCCATTCAAAAGCGAGGTTCTTAGACATTAGGAAAACTAACTTTGCCAAGATAGGCAATACCTCAAAGAGTCGTTAGCGAGTTGGGAACAGCTGGGCGATGTAAAAATACAGTAGGCAAAACTGAAAGGGGATATTTTAAGGGCAGCAAATCTTTCTGTTAGAAAGGTAAATAAATGTAAAAGGAAAACAAGGCTGCTGTGGTTCTCAAAAGGCATAGTTAAAAAGGTGAAGAAAAAAAGGGAGGCTTTCAGAAAATACAAGAGATCACAAGAGAGAGGAAGACAGGCATCTATATTTGGAAAAACTTAGAGAAGCTGGGAAAGTAGACAGAAAAGCAAAGATAGAAAAAGAAGAAGAAATAGCCAATGCAATAAAATGGGAGGATAAGACATTTTTCAGATATGTTAGTGAGAGGAGGAAGGGCAAAAGTGGCATTGTCAGACTCAAGGGTGAAGGGGGGAATATGTTGAAGCTGATGAGGATAAAGTGGAATTCCTTAACAAATATTTATTTTCTGTGTTCACAGATGAAGGGCCAGGAGCAGGACCTCAGAAAACACCCACAAATAGGAACAGAAATGTCAGGGAGCTTGAGTGATTTTCATAAGACTGAGTTCATGAGGAACTAGGTAAACTAAATGAGCCGCTTGGCTGAAGACTGAACAAAGTTTAGGTCAATTATGCAGAGAGTCACCAGGAGTCGACACCGACTTGATGGCTCTTAACAACAGGTTAAGTAAAAAGTAGATAAAGCGATGGAACCGGATGGGATACATCTGAGAATACTGAAGGAACTTGGGGACGTTCTAGCTGCTAAAAGGCAGAATAGCGAGGTTTCTGGAGTCCAATAGATTACCAGATCCAAAGCAGCATGGGTTTACCACAGGCAGGTCTTGTCAGACAAATCTGATTGATTTCTTTAATTGGGTGACCAGGGAATTGGGCTGAGGGAGAGCCCTAGATGTGGTGTACTTTGACATCATTCCACATAGGTGACTTATAAACAAACTGAGCACCCTAGGGATGGACCCTAAGTTTTTGGGTTAGAAATTGGTTGAGTGGGAGGCGACAAATGGTACAGGTAAATGGAGCTCACTCTGAGGAGAAGAAGGTTACCAGTGGTATGCCACAGAGATCTGCCCTTGGTCCGATTCTTTTTAAAATCTTTGTTAGTGATATTAGAGAAGGGCTGTTAGGTAGTATTTGCCTCTTTGCAGATGATACCAAAATCTGCAATAGAGTAGACACCCAGGAAGGAGCAGATAGCACAAGGAGAGATCTAGCTAAGCTTGAAGAATGGTCACGAATTTGGCAGCTGAGATTTAATGCTAAAAAATGCAAGGTCATGCTTTTGGGCTGAAGAAGTCCAAAGGAGAGGTACAGTGTAGGGGGTGAAGTACTTCTGTCCATGAAAGAAAAGCGGGACCTGGGCGTGATTTTGTCTGATGATCTTAAAGTAGCTAAACAGGTAGAAAAGGTGATGGTGAACGCCAGAAGGATGCTTGGACACATATGGAGAGGAATGGCTAGCAAAAAAAAAGAGGCAATAGTGCCTCTGTATAGGTCTCTGGTGCAACCTCATTTTGGAGTATTGTTTGCAATTCTGGAGACTATACCTTCAAAAGCATATAAACAGGATGGAGTGTGTGCAGAAGGTGGCCATTAAAATGGTTAGTGGTTTTCATTATAAAGCATATGAGGAAAGACATAAAGATCTTAATATTTATACTTTAAAGGAAAGGCAGAATAGAGGAAATATGAAAGAGATGTTTAAATATCTCTGTAGCATAAATCCACTGATGGTGAGCCTCTTTCGATTGAAAGCAAGCTCTGCTACAAGGGGACATAGGATAGAAACATAGAAACATGATGACAGAAAAAGAGCACATGGCCTATCTAGTCTGTCCTTCCATAACAACAACTACAACAGTCCACTTTTTACCTTTAGAGATCCTCTGTGTTGGTCCCATGCTTTTTTGAATTCAGTTACTGTCCTCATCTCTACCACCTCCACTGGGAGACTATTCCACAGATCCACTACTCTTTCCGTAAAGAAATATTTCCACATATCACTCCTGAATCTATCTCCTTTCACCCTCATCCCATGTCCCCTCATAGCAGAACTTGCTTTCAATTGAAAGAGGCTCTCTCTCCCTGAACATTTATGCCACGGAGGTATTTAAACATCTCAATCATATCACCTCTATCCCGCCTTTCCTCTAAGGTGTACATATTAAGATCCTTAAGTCTGTCCTCATATGCTTTATAATGAAGCCCACTAATCATTTTAGTAGCCACCCTCTGCACCGACTCCATCCTGTTCACATCCTTTTGAAGGTGCGGTCTCCAGAATTGCACACCATACTCCAAATGAGGTCACACCAAAGACTTATACAGAGGCATTATCACCTCCTTTTTTCTGCTAGCCATTCCTCTCCGTATGCACCCAAGCATCCTTCTAGCTACTATAAGATCATCAGACACAACCACGCCTAGGTCCCGCTCTTCTTTAGTGGACAAAAGTACTTCATCTCTTATATTGTATTGCTCCCTTGGATTGCTGCAGCCCAAATGCATGACCTTACATTTTTTAACATTAAATCCCAGCTGCCAAATTCTAGACCATTCTTCAAGCTTAGCTAGATCCCTCCTCATGTTATCTACACCTTACTGGGTGTCTACTCTATTGCAGATTTTGGTATCATCTGCAAAGAGGCAAACCTTACCCGACAGCCCTTCCTCTATATCAGTAACAAAGATGTTAAAAAGAATCGGACCAAGGACAGATCCCTGGGGCACACCACTGGTAACATCCTTCTCCTCAGAGTGAGCTCCATTTACTTATACTCTTTGTCGCCTCCCACCCAACCAATTTCTAACCCAAGCAGTAACTTTAGGGTCCATCCCTAGGGTGCTCAGTTTGTTTATAAGTTGCCTGTGAGGAACAGTGTCAAAGGCTTTACTGAAATCTAAATACACCACATCTAGAGCTCTCCCTTGGTCCAACTCCCTGGTCACCCAGTCAAAGAAATCAATCAGATTTGTCTGACAAGACCTGCCTCTGGTGAATCCATGCTGCCTCGCATCCTGTAATCCGCTGGACTCCAGAAACCTCACTATTTTCTCTTTCAGCAGCATTTCCAATAATTTACTCACCACCGAAGTTAAACTAACCGGCCTGTAGTTTTCAACCACATCCTTACTTCCGCTTTTGTGTAAAGGCACCACATGAGCCTCTCTCCAGTCCTTTGGCACCACTCCCGACTCCAACGAGGCATTGAAAAGGTCAGTCAGTGGAGTTGCTAGAACGTCCCCAAGTTCCCTCAGTATTCAAGGGTGTATCCCATCCGGTCCCATCGCTTTGTCTACTTTAAGTTGAGCTAGTTTCTCACGAACACAGTCTTCTGAAAATTGTTCAAGATGTCCCTCGCTTCTGTTCTTATTTGTGGGTGTTTTCTGAGGTCCTGCTCCTGGTTCTTCATCTGTGAACGCAGAACAAAAATATTTGTTAAGCAATTCCGCTTTATCCTTATCAGCTTCTACATATTCCCCCCCTGCACCCTTGAGTCTGACAATACCACTCTTGCCCTTCCTCTTCTCACAAATATATCTGAAAAATGTCTTATCCCCCCATTTTATTGCATTGGCTATTTCCTCCTCCTTTTGAATCTTTGCCTTCTTGACTACTTTGCTAGCTTCTCTAAGTTTTTCCAAATACAGATGCCTGTCTTCCTCTCTCTGTGATCTCTTGTATTTCATGAAGGCCTCCCTCTTTTTCTTCACTTTTTCAGCTACTTCCTTTGAAACCCATAGTGGTCTCCTTTTCCTTTTGCCTTTATTTACCATTTTAACAAAAAGGTTGGTTGCCCTTAAAATACCCCCTTTCAGTTTTGCCCACTGTTTTTCTACATCCCCCAGCTGTTCCCATCCCACTAACGACTCCCTGAGGTATTGGCCCATCTTCTCAAAGTTAGTCTTCCTAAAGTCTAAGATCCTCACCTTGGAATGGACTCTAACAGCCCTAGTCCTAATACTGAACCACACCATCTGGTGATCACTGGATGCAAAATGATCTCCCACTACAACATCAGAAACACTTTCACCATTGGTAAGCACTAAGTCCAGTATGGCCCCTTCACGTGTGGGGTCTGTTACCAATTGCCTGCATAGTTCTCCCTGTAGAGAGTCCAGGATCTCCTTACTTCTAGATGATACTGCAGCAGGAATGTGCCAATCAACATCTGACATATTGAAATCTCCTATCAGTAGCACTTCCCCTTTCCTAGCAATGCTGCGTATGTCTTCAATTAACTCTGTCCACCTCTTCCTCTTGTGAGGGAGGTCTGTATATCACACCAATGCAAATAGATTTCTCTTTCCCTCTTTCTAGTTTAACCCACAATGCCTTCTCTCTCCCTTTTAAGCTCTGTAATTCCAAAGCTTTAATAGTAGTTTTTACATATAGTGTCACTCCTCCTCCCCTTCTTCCTACCCTGTCCTTTCTGAATAAAGTATTGCCAGGTATAGTTACATCCCAGTCATGGTTTTCTGTGAACCATGTTTCTGTAACTGCCACTAAATCCAAGTCAGCCACTCCCACCAAAGCTTCAACTTCAGGGATCTTATTTCCCATGCTACGGGCATTAATACACACTGCTTTCCATATGTTACCCCTGTTACCCATTTCCATAAAGGTATTTAATGTATCACCTACCTGGGGGCTTTCACTAACCTGGAGCTTTCTTCACCCATCCCCAATGAATCTAGTTTAAAGCCCTCTTCAGTAGATTTAGCCAATCTACTACCGAATATGCGTTGACCTTTCTTGGACAGATGGATGCCATCTCTGCTCTGCAACCCTTGGAACAGCATCCCATGGTCTAGGAAACCAAAACGCTCTTGATGACACCATCCACGCAGCCATGCATTCATCTCCAGGATGCGAGCCTCTCTGCCTTGGCCTTTACCCTCAACAGGGAGGATTGAAGGGAACACCACCTGTGCACCTAATTGCTTCACCCTCTGTCCCAGAGTCATAAAGTCACTTTTGATACGTTCCGAGGTATACCTGGCAGTATCATTTGTTCCAACATGGATTAGCAACATTGGGTAATAGTTAGTGGGCTTGATGAGTCTCGGCAAACTCTCCGTAACATCTTGGATTTTGGCACCAGGCAGACAGCATACCTCTCTGGACATCAAGTCTGGTCGGCAGATGGAAGCCTCAGTACCCCTCAGAAGAGAGTCTCCAACCACCACTACCCTTTGTTTCCTTCTGGTCACTGATTCTGCAACTTTGGGGTACTTGAACTCTGGTTCTTCTCTTTCCAGGGATGCTTTCACCTCCTCCACTTCCAGGGCTGCATAATGGTTCTTCAATTCAAGGGCTGGAGAAGTTGGATTGGTGATTTTGCAGGCCCTGGTGACTTGTGTCCAACCATCGACATTCTGTTGGCACCCATCTTCTCCTGTGCTGGAGAGTTTGGTTGCTGTAAGAAGCATCTCATCAATGTACTTCTCACTGTCTTGAATGCTCCTCAGCCTCGCCACCTCCTCTCTGAGTTCCTCCACTTGTTTTCTCAGAGCTTCAGCATGCAGGCACCCTGCACATGGAACCGGTCCTTCAACTGGCATTAGGACCTCTGTCTGGACCGAGGCAGAAGCTGTAATGGGGGCAACAGTTTTAGCAATACGATTTTTCCCAGCCATTGTTCTGTTCGTGGAGCTTAGGTGTCTGTTAAAGCAAAAGAGAGAGATCTACCAAGTACCAGCCAGTTTCGCAGCTGTCCTTTCAGAGCAAAAGCAGTTAAATCTCTTTAATTATATTCAAAATGTGCTGGTCCAATTCTCTGTGATTTGTTAAAGGGGGAGGTGCCCTATAAAGCAAGGCTGCTCACTAGGGGTGGGTGGGAGTTGGTGTGGGTAGGGAGGGAACTAACACCTGATTAGGTGTTAGCAGTTTCTAAACCTGAGGAGGTTACTGGAGTTCAGCAACCTACTGTGCTCAAGGAAAGTTCCCCTAAAGCACCAAAAGAAAGTAACCTTGCTTTAAAAAATATACAAAAAACCCTTTTAAGAGCTCCCAGTCAGAGAGCTAGCAATGTAATATAATAAAACAAACAAACAAACTCTCAAATCCTTACTGTTTGTTGATCTGTGGAGCCCTGGTTAGGAAAGGGAGGATGAGGGTGAAAGGGAATAGACTCCGGAGTAATATGCAGAAATATTTCTTTATGGAGTGGTAGATGCGTGGAATAGTCTCCCAGTGGAGGTGGTAGGACGAGGACTGTATCTGAATTTAAAAAAGCATTTATTTATTTTTATTTAGCAAGCATTTGTAGCCCGCTCCTTCCAGCGATCAGAAGCGGGTAGGATTACTATTGTGAAACTGCCGAATCAAGGCAGGTACAAATTTTGTTTACATACAGATTGTCAGAAAAGCACATCATACAGAGTTAACACTTCTTAGCTATGGGGGAGTTCATTTACATATATACATAAATACATATATACAGGATAATCTTCTTGGACACAGTGGTCAGGGGCTGCTCCATCTGTGGGTTCAGTTCAGGTTGAAATGTGATTGGAAAATGTGCGTTTTGAGTTTCTTTCTGAAGTCTAGAAGGTCATTGCTAGCTCGTAGTTCTGGTGGGAGTTGGTTCCACAGTGTTGGCGCCGCATATGAGAAAGCCCTGTGGCTGGTGTTAGCTTTGGCAGATCTTATATCTGTTGGAGTGTGAAGGATGTTGGAATTGTGGGTTCTTCTGTTTCGGGTAGGAGGTTGCAATCTTACTAGGTTGTTGAGGAAGGAAGGTGCTAAGTTGTGGATGAGTTTGAAGGTGGTTGTTAGTATTTTGTATTTTGTGCGAGCTGTTATGGGTAGCCAGTGTAATTGAATTAGTACTGGTGTGATGTGGTCACTTAGATTTTTCTTCATTATGACCCTGGCAGCTACATTTTGTGCCATTTGTAATATGTTTAGGGTTTTTTTAGGTAAACCTTGTAGGATGGCGTTGCAGTAGTCAAAATGTGGCATGATGAGTGCTTGGGCCACTGTTCTGAAGTCTTGGGGATCAATAATATTCCGAATGGGTTGGAGCACTCTAAGCTTGTGGAAAACTGCTCTGTTGGTCTTTCGGAGGTGTTTTTCCATCTTTAGGTCACAGTCAAATGTGACTCCTAGATACTTTATTTCTTTTTTTGTTTGGTAAGTGTTGTTACATAGTGTTATTGATGTGGGAGGGTCAAAATTCTGTTCTTTGGAGATATACATTACTTCGGTTTTTTTGTGATTAATTGACATACTACTTTGTTGTAACCAGTCTTGCATCTCTCCGATACATGTCTCCAGTGGGTTGTAGTCTGGGTTTTTAGTGTCTAGTTGTGTGTATAGCATGATATCATCGGCATAGATGTGGTAATTAATTTCGTGCCGTGAGAAAATTTTGCATAGTGGCTGCATATATATGTTAAACAGAAGTGCTGAGAGAGCAGAGCCTTGGGGGATTCCCTGTGTTTGTGAGAAAGATTCTGCTTTTTCTCCGTTGAATTGAACCTGTTGTGTTCGATTTGAGATGTAGGATGAGAACCATTTTAGTGGGGTTCCTGTTATTCCTATTGATTTTATCCTATTTATGAGGGTCCCATGATTAACTGTATCAAAGGCAGCTGAGATGTCAATGAATACAAGAATGTACATTTTCTTTTTGTTTTCAAGGCCCTTTAGGAGGTTGTTAAGTAGAACTAGTAACAGGGTTTCAACTCCATGATGTTGCCTGAAGCCATATTGCTGGTCATCAAGAGGAGCACTGTCAGTCAGATGGTCTTGGAGTTGTAGAAGGACCGTTTTTTCTATGATCTTTGCCAGGAATGAGATACTTGATATGGGACGGTAGGAGGCTGGGTCTTCTCCGTTGAGTGTAGTGTTTTTTAGGATCGGTCTAATGACTGATTTCTTTAGTTCTGAGGGCATGATTCCTTGTTGTAGGGATAGGTTAACTATGTGTGCTATGTGAGGTGCTATGTCTTGTTTCACTGCCTTGATCCAGGATGCAGGACAGGGATCTAGTGGGGAGGTGGTGCTTTTCAGTATGGGACAAACATGGGGACATGCTTTTCAGCATGGGACAAACACAGAGGTTCTCTAAAGGTAAAAAGGGGGCTATTGTAGTTGATATGGAAGGGCAGACTAGATAGACCATATGGTCTTTATATACCGTCATGTTTCTTCTAATATCTAGAAAACCAAAGTTGTCAGTTCTCTTCTTATGGTAGACAGCCTTATTAAGGTCTTGGTGGAAATACGTTGATGAGGATGAAGACTTTTTGGCCAGTCTCATATATAGACTAATTTTAACCAAAATGTGATCTGTCCAGGTTAAAGGAATTATGGATGGATGGTAAGGAGGGTTTGGGCTGCTCCTTGCTGCCAGTAAGTCTAAGTAAGCAGTGTCCTGCTTGATGGATTAGAGTAGATGTTAAAATATGAAAACCTAGGTTCTCAAGTAAAGTGAGGAATCTTCTTTTTGTAGCATAAGTGAGGGACCTGAGTTAAGACTAAAATCCATAATTAACTTGCTAAGCTCATCTAGGGCAGCTGCTGTGACCTGCAGAGCCTGGTAAATAAGTAATATAAAATATGGTTTGGTTTGGTCAGAGAAAGGGCTATACTTTCTGATGTAGCTGATGAAAGGAGGGGTAGTATTGTAATAGTCTACAGGGTGGCCCAAAAAAAGTGAGAACATCTTGTAGCATATAAGTTTTTTTTAAAAATTCAAAAAGACAGATGTAAACAATTGACAAATTAAAAAAAAAAAAGATGGCGACCGGAAATTGTCGAAATAAAGATGTTATATAGCTAAAAAGGTAAATAAGTAAGCTATTTAAGCTTTTAATTTATGAGATGTTCTCACATTTTTTGGGCAACCCTGTATATGGAGGGGCAGACTAGATAGGCCATGTGGTCTTTTTCTGCCATCATGTTTCTATGTTTCTAAATGCTAAATAATTCCCTTCTTTTTCATGCTCTTGGACTAAAGAGAGCAACACCACTGCTTCTCTTTTGTGAGTGGTGACAAGCATTATATACATGGTTTATAAGGTTAGATTTGTTGATGATAAGCTGAATTACTTGCTCTTAACCAAGTTTCACATAAAACTAAGATGTAATGGCATTTATTCCTTACACTCTGGATATTAAGGAAGCCCACTTGTATTGAGGCATTTGTTTGTGATTCAGACTGAGATTTAGTAAGACTTATGTGCAATAGATGATCCCTATGAGGAGGTTGCCAATGAAAGTGATGCTTGTCTGATTTAATTCCCATAAGGACTGAAATGCATGAAGGATTCTCAATTGTTGTCGTAAAACTGGCACCCAGAGTCCCTTATAAAAAGCAAGCAGCTGACCAGAGAAAAAGGAGTGTAAAGGAGCAGTAGCTGCATACTGCTGAAGCCTTGTATTTAAATATTTTTGTGGACGTCACCTTGCATCTAAGGAAGTGAGAGGAGCTATCACTGGCAGTAAAGTCAGCAACATAAAAACTAAGGAGAGTACAGATGCAGGCTTGGGAAGGGTTAGCCTTCTCTGCCCCAACCACAATCTCTGACTCTGAGTCAAATTGTCAGACTGCCTGCCTGCCAGTTTAACTCACTGCTGGGGTATAAAAGTGCCCTAGCTCCCTAATGCAGTATGTTGCTATCTCCAGGAACAAGCAGGAATGTAGTCTTCACATATGGGTATTGTCAGTACCAACGGAGCCTGCGCGGGAACGCTCCCGAGCATCCCTCAGCATATGGGCGCTGCCTTCCCACCTTTCCAACTGTCCCTCTTCAGTTCTTCATTTTCCGCGTAGCCGACAGGATCCATACCCTGTCACCGCAGAAAATTCCGTCTTTAATATTGTTTTCTTGTGGTCACGTTTGCCTGCCGCACGACGCTTGCCGGTATCGCCGGTTCTTTTCTTTTCCAAAACAAAACAGCTTATACTTTGAGCTGTTTCTCTTCAGAAATTTTTCTTTTTGGTGCTAGGTGCCATTTTGGGCACTAGGCCCCATATTCCTAAAACATGGAAAAAACAACTAGTGGTTTTAAAAAATGTACTAAGTGTGGCGGTACTATTTCTGTCACTGACACCCATGATTGGTGTCTTAAATGTTTAGGGCCTGAACATTCTCCATGTGAATGTCTCTCCTGTATGGGGATGACTAAAAGAGGAAGACAGAACCGGGCTGCAAAGCTCGGTACCCTCTTTCCTTCGGATGCCAGATCCATTGCATCGACATCTTCAAGGGCCGCCTCTTCCTCCCATGGATCTCAGGTAACTAAACATAAAAGCCGGTCCTCAAAGGGTAGCTCTCCTGCTAAGCATCGAGAGGCCATTGGCATTGTCCTTGAGGGAACCGCACCAGCAAAACAGCCCTGGTGGGAGGCTTCGGCTTCTAAAACATCAATGGGGCTCCAGGATGTTCTCGAGGCACTGACCTCGCAAGAACTACCTGTGCCATGCTCAGGTTTTCCGGCTGTCTTCTCCAGTACCGATACCCAGGCATCGGCAGCGTCAATAGACCAGAGGTTCCTCGCTATCGAACGCAGCATCGCAGCTCTTCTCTCAGCTGGTCCAACGGGCACCGGCACCGAAATTGACACCGATGTCGGTACCTACACTGGCACCAGTACCGGTACCAAAGGTACCGGCCACGGTGGGAATTCTTCCCACGCCATCTTTAGAAACATAGAAACATGATGACAGAAAAAGACCACATGGCCTATCTAGTCTGTCCTTCCATATCAACAACTACAACAGTCCACTAGTTACCTTTAGAGATCCTCTGTGTTGGTCCCATGCTTTTTTGAATTCAGTTACTGTCCTCATCTCTACCACCTCCACTGGGAGACTATTCCATGGATCCACTACTCTTTCCGTAAAGAAATATTTCCGCATATCACTCCTGAATCTATCTCCCTTCACCCTCATCCCATGTCCCCTCGTAGCAGAACTTGCTTTCAATTGAAAGAGGCTCTCTCCCTGAACATTTATGCCACGGAGGTATTTAAACATCTCAATTATATCACCTCTATCCCGCCTTTCCTCTAAGGTGTACATATTAAGATCCTTAAGTCTGTCCTCATATGCTTTATAATGAAGCCCACTAATCATTTTAGTAGCCACCCTCTGCACCGACTCCATCCTGTTCACATCCTTTTGAAGGTGCAGTCTCCAGAATTGCACACTATACTCCAAATGAGGTCGCACCAAAGACTTATACAGAGGCACTATCACCTCCTTTTTTCTGCTAGCCATTCCTCTCCGTATGAACCCAAGCATCCTTCTAGCTTTTGCCGTCGCCTTTTCTACCTGTTTAGTGCTTTAAGATCATCAGACACAACCACGCCTAGGTCCCGCTCTTCTTTAGTGGACAAAAGTACTTCACCTCCTATACTGTATTGCTCCCTCGGATTGCTGCAACCCAAATGCATGACCTTATATTTTTTAACATTAAATCCCAGCTGCCAAATTCTAGACCATTTTTCAAGCTTAGCTAGATCCCTCCTCATGTTATTTACCCCTTCCTGGGTGTCTACTCTATTGCAGATTACCCGACAGCCCTTCCGCTATTTCACTAACACTATCACTATCTTTGGCTGGAATCGACAGATCGGTACTGGATCAACTCGGTACCGACTTCAATCAATACCGGGACCGTGCTTTGCATGAGCATCGTGGTCAGGAATACTTCGAATCTTCCGATTCCGAAGACTCTAACAATTCTGCTGGTACTAGAGAGTTTCTCCCAGAGTTTTCCTCTTCTCCCCAATGCAGAATGTCACCTCCAGAGGACATGTCTTTTCAGGATTTTATTTGTGATATGGCCAAGGGCCTTTCAATCACCGTAGCTCCTGAAGGGGAACCCAGAGCAAAGGAATTGGAAATTCTCCAATATCCTAAAGCTCCAAAGGAGGCAGCCACTCTGCCCATCCATGGAATTTATTTATTTATATTCTCTTATATACCGTGCTATTCTGCATCAGTGCAGTTTACATTGAACAAACTGAAATTACATTGAACAGGGCATTATAACTTGGAGATAACTATTTTACAGGGAACATGGGCTATGGAGGGTTAAGTGGCTTGCCCAAGACCACAAGGAGGACCTGTGGGACTAGAAATCCCAGTCCTTCCGGCCCAAGGTTGCTGTCCTCTAGTGGGATTTGAACCCCCGCCCTTCCGGCCTTAAGTACCTTGCCCCAACCACTAGGCCACTCCTCCACTCCATAACTTGATGCTCAGAATGTGGGAGACACCTCTGACTACATCTCCTCACTCTAGGAGACTTGATACTATGTATCGCGTTCCCCCATGTCCTGGATTTCAAAAAACTCAGCTGCCACACCATTCAATGGTGGTGGAGTCAGCCATGCGTAGGATGAAAAGTGCAAAGAGGCATGCATCCAATCCTCCAGGTCGTGAATGCAGGACTCTGGATGCTTTTGGGCGCCGAACATTTCAGGCTTCCATGCTTTCAGCTAGGATCAGTTCATATATACTGTATATGAGAATGTTCCTTAATGAAGTTACAGGAGATTTGGAGCTTATGAGCCCATTTCTCCTAGATGACAAGAGACAAGACTTTCTTGCTCTAGTTAAGCATGCTCAAGATGTCTCCAAGTTTGTAAATCGTGCAGCCTTTGACTGCTTTGAATGCATCAGCAGAACCTCTGCTATTGCCATTGGTGCAAGACGGCTTGCCTGGTTTCAGGCATCAGACTTGGAGACTTGGGTACAGGACAAGTTAGGCAACATTCCTTGCACGGGAGAGTATCTCTTCGGCAAGAACTGTCAGGAAAAGGCTAACGAGTTGGATGCTGACAATACTACTCTAGATACAGCCACTCCAGCCAAAAAGAAGTCTTATAAAAAACCCTCTCAGCAAAAAGGAAATTTTATCCTTCCTATACCCAGCAGAGTCAATCTCAGGCTCAGGTTGCCCAAAAGGGACAAACTAGACAGCAAAAGAAGCCAAAAGGCCCCAAAGCCCAACCAGCTCTGCAGGTTCAGCCCCCTCAAGGGCTTTGACCCCTTCCTAGAGATCTTAGCCTTCCTGCCTCTGAGGGGCCCCCAACCCCCCAATATTCCAGGCAGGTTATGCCACTTTGCCAACAGATGGCATCAGATAACAGCAGAAGATTGGACTTTGTCCATTGTAGGAGAAGGGTACAAGCTTCATTTTCACAGCATGCCCCCTCCTACAATTCTAAAGCAATTCAATTCTCAAACCTCCGCAAACCATCTGCTAGATCACGAGGTCTCAACACTTCTTGCCCAAGGGGCAATAGAGAAGGTACCCATTTTTCAACGGGGTGCAGGGTTCTACTCCCCCTATTTTCTTATTCCAAAGAAAACAGGAGGACACAGATCTATTTTAGACCTCAGAGAATTGAACAAATACCTGTTTCGAGAGAAGTTCAAATGATTTCTCTAGGAACTCTTCTGCCATACCTTCAAAGCCAGGATTGGCTTTGCTCGCTAGACTTAAAGGATGCATACACTCACATTCTGATCCATCCAGATCACAGGAAATTCTTATGATTCCTTTTCAGGGGAAAACATTTCCAGTACAGGATTCTTCCCTTTGGTCTAGCTTCAGCACCAAGGGTATTCACGAAATGCATGGCAGTAGTAGCTGCATTTCTACGAACCCTGGGGATATTCGTCTTCCCTTACTTAGACGACTGGCTCATTCGAGCCCCTACAGTTGCAGAGGCCAGCACTGCACTGTCTCGCACAATGCGAATCCTCCAATACTTGGGGTTGGTAATAAACTTCCCAAAATCCCAACTTGTTCCTTCCCAATGCCTGGAATTCTTAGGGGCCTGTCTAGATACCAGACAGGCAAAGGCTTTCCTTCCACAGGCCCAGTGTCTTCGCATAATGCAACTAGCTTCTCAAGCAGCAGGGAAATCCTCCCTAACTGTTCGAGAGCTACTACAGTTGCTGGGACATATGGCATCCACAGTTCATGTAGTCCCACATGCTCGCCTCCACATGCGAGCAGCTCAGTGAATCCTATCCACACAGTGGACACAGGCCACAGGTCATTTATCGGACAAAATAATAAACTCTCACCGACTAATTTTGTCCCTCCAATGGTGGCAATCTGACACCGGGGTCTCCTTTTCATCAACCCCTTTTTAAGGCCACCCTAACAACAGATGCATCGGAGGTGGGTTGGGGAGCACACCTAAATCATCTCTCTACCCAGGGAACCTGTACTCCACAGGAGGCTGGTCTACACATAAACCTCCTGGAATTAAGGGCAATCTATTTAGCTCTTCGAGTATTCCATGCCCAGCTCAGCTACAAGACAGTCCTAGTCCAGACGGACAATCAAGTAGCAATGTTCTATGTGAACAAGCAGGGCGGGACAGGCTCTCTGTCATTATGCAACAAAGCTTTACGACTGTGGGCCCTCTCCAGAGAGTATCAAATTCACCTTCTAGTGGTATATCTTCCAGGCATTCAAAACCTTTGGGCTGACAACTCAGTCAAGTACTGCTGCCTCACGAGTGGTCCCTCCACCTGGACCAGGTGGCAAAGATATTTCATCTCTGGGGCACTACAGACATAGACCTCTTCGCAAGTCCACTGAATACCATACTTCCCCGGTTCTGTTCCAGGATTCCGGTCCACAATTGTCAGACAAGGGATGCCTTCCTCCTTCACTGGGGTCAGGGCTTCCTTTATGCCTTCCCACCCATTCCCCTCATCCCAAAAACATTCTTCAAGCTTCAGAGAGACAGGGGTCGCATGATTCTCATAGCGCCACGATGGCCACGCCAACTGTGGCATCCCCTGCTTCTACATCTCTTTCAAGCTGCACCTCTGGAGTTAGGGCATGCTCCAGATTT
Source organism: Ichthyophis bannanicus (assembly GCA_033557465.1). Classification (NCBI taxonomy): domain Eukaryota; kingdom Metazoa; phylum Chordata; class Amphibia; order Gymnophiona; family Ichthyophiidae; genus Ichthyophis; species Ichthyophis bannanicus. The sequence goes on from CM066031.1 coordinate 1,460,403,347, forward strand.
CCTTTCCCAAGAGAACGGGACGCTATGGCACCCGAATCCCCAGTCCCTGCATCTCACGGCCTGGTTGTTGAAGGCTTAGATGTCCAGGATTTCAACCTGTCCCAACAGGTAAAGGATATCCTTTAGGCTTCTAGGAAACTTAGTCCTGGGAGGTGTTCTGTCTGCAAGGTTCCAGAATTTGAGATGTTACAGAGAGTTTGCTGAGATTCATCAAGCCTAGCGACTACTATCTGATGCTGTTCCTCAATGTTGGCACAAACGATACTGCTAGGTATCCCTCTGCCTTCAAGTGGAAACGTTTTACCATATGGTGCTCCAAGAAGGGATTAAACCCCCTTGGCATACGCTTAGAATCGATACTAGAGTATCTCCTTCACTTATCGAATTCTGATTTAAAGACCAATTCGGTAAGAGTCCATCTTAGTGCAATTTCAGCTTCTTATAAGCCTCTGAATGGACAACCAATTTCCTCTCATCCACTCATATCCAGATTTATGAGAGGTCTTCTATTAACCAAACCTCCCATTAAGCCACCATCGGTGGCATGGGATCTAAATCTAGTTCTCGGGCAGCTCATGAAGCCGCATTTTGAGCCTTTAGCCACTACAACCCTTAGGTTTTTGACATGGTAGGTCATCTTCCTAATTGCAATCACCTCTGCACGTCGCATTAGTGAACTGCAAGCTTTAGTGGCTAATCCTCCTTTTACTAGGTTTCACCATGATAAGGTTGTTCTTAGAACTCATCCACACTTTATGCCAAAGGTGGTTTCGCCTTTTCATTTAAATCAATCAATTTATCTTCCTGTATTTTTTCCGAGGCCTCACGCCTCTAATGCAGAAAGAAACCTTCATACTTTGGATTGTAAAAGGGCCTTAGCCGTTTACCTACAAAGAACACAGCAGCATAGAAAATCCTCGCAACTTTTTATAGCTTTTGACCCTAGTTATTTGGGACAACCAGTCTCCAAAAGAACTTTATCTATATGGATTGCCCAATGCATATCTTTTGCTTATGAGAGTAAGGGTCTTCCTCTTCAGGACCGTGTCACAGCTCATAACGTGAGAGCCATGGCAACTTCCATGGCTAATCTCCACTCTGTGTCTATTGATGACATTTGTCGAGCAGCCACCTGGGTTTCGGTAAAAACCTTCACAGCCCACTACTGCCTGGATAAAGCCTCCCGTCGGGATGCCTTCTTTGGCCAAGCTGTTCTTCAAAATCTCTTTCAGACCTAATTCAACTCCTACCCACCAACCCTGGTGGAATGCCAGAGATCCATGGGAGGAAGGATTCCCACCTTTCCAGGGTGGCACCTTCCTGGGGCTATCTCCCTGGCATCTTCAGCTAGGGAGTCCCCATATGTGAAGACTACATTCCTGCTTGTTCCTGGAGATAGCATAGTTACTCACCTGTAACAGGTGGACTCCGGGAACAGCAGGAATTTAGTCTTCACAACCCACCCACCTCCCCTAGGAGTTGTCTCTCTATCTCTTTGTTTCTTTCCTCTCTCCCTCTATCCTTTTCACTCAGCTACAAATTTAACTGAAGAGGGACAGCTGGAAAGGCAGGAAGGCAGCGTGCATGTGCTGAGGGATGCTCCCAAAAGCATTCTTATTGGATGCTGGGGATCGTTCCTGCGCAGGCTCCGTCGGTACCAATGATACCCATATGTGAAGACTAAATTCCTGCTGTTCCCGGAGATCACCTGTTACAGGTGAGTAACTACACTTTCTCTCCTGCCCATTACCACTTCCATCACTGTAGCTGTCACTTCCTGGGACCTGTGGCAAAATAGCAATGTGTGCCATTTGAGTCAGTGCTAACTCCTGGCAGCCCAGCAGAAAAAAAGGCAGAGGACCATTCGATCCATGCATGCTCCTGATTGCTGTGGCGGTTTCACTCCCTCATACTTAGATTTCCTGTTTCTGAGGGGCAGCACTGGAACATCCATCAGCAGCATGACTGGAGGCCCTGCACCTTTTCTTTTGCTGCTGTTACATGTCCCTGGAAGGGAGGTAGTGGCAGACGTGGCAACAAAGGGGAGGGATGAGTGGAGAATAGTAACAAGAGATGCTGAATCAGGGAAGGGAGAAAGGAAGAGGATATGGCGCCATGAGGGTAAACACAGGAGGGGGGGGGGGTAAATTGGCTTAAAGAGGGGATATACTGTATTGGGGTGGGGAAAGTAAGGCCAGGGTCACGGGGGAGGGGATGTTGGAAGGGGGGGGGGGAGGGAAGGGTGATAAGGAGATGCTGCCATTTCTTGAGGGTCTCCATTTCAAGTAAGGTAATTCTGTGGCTGTTAATACAACTTCTCTGTCCTAGAATTCTTAAGAAAGGAGGCTATTTTTATTTTTATTAGGTAACATTTTCTGCTGGTTTGGCTACTGATTTATTTTTGTAGCTGTTTGTAGAAGGGGATTTCTTTTTCTGTTCTTAGGCAAAGATTTTCTTCTGCTTTGTTTGTTTATCCTCTAACTCTCAGGTTCAAAGAGGAAAACAAGCTCTTTGAAGTCACTGCACTGTTGAGGTATTAGTGTTCTCCCTCCCCACCCCAGCTCCTACCCACCTCATGTGAGAAATCTTGTTATATAGGTCAACTCACCAAATGTTGATAAAGATAAGAGAGTTTGGTATTGGTTGAAAATCTAGGTAGTAAATAGTTCCACATTTGGATATCTGCTAAAAGTAAACAAATTATATTTGAAGGAGCTTTAATTAGGTAATTTTCACAAAGAGAGAACATTGACTATAAACCTCAGACATACCGGTATATATTACATTTTGTTAGCTTAAAATTAAAAAGAAACTGCTCCATACCTAAATAACAAGTGAGGAACAAGTAGGACTATAAACATGGAATCAGAACAGAGGTGTTAAATCTAATATAAAAGAGGCTAGCTGCTTTTTATCTTAAACAGCTGAGGAAAAGTTAGGGACTTTGGTTGGTCTTTCTCATTTCCTTCAACAGGTGCCAAAGCTCCAACAACTGAACTATGGCTGGGAAAAATCATGTTACCAAATCTGTTGTCCTCATTCCAGCTTCCACCTTTATCCAGATGGACAGCCTGTTCCCAGGCGTAGGACAAGTTCCATGTGCAAGATGCCTGCAAGCTAAATCTCTCATGAAACAAGTGGAGGAGCTCCAAGAAGAGATGGTGAGGCTGAGAAGCATCCATGATGGTGATAAGTACATTGATGAAATGCCTCTTGAGTTATCCAAGCTCTCCAAAAGAGATGAAGATGGTATAGTACAGAAAGAAGAGAGCTGGATATGGATCACCAGAGCCTGAAGAATCAATACTCCAACATCAACTCCCACCATCCCTTGAATTGAAGAACTGGTATGCAGCTCTGGAAGTGAAAAAGGTGAGAACATCCCAGGAGCAGGAAGAACCAGAGCTCAAATACCCCAAAGTCCCAAATCAATGACCACAAGGAAGCAAAAGGTAGTGGTGGTTAGTGACTCTCTTCTGAGGGGTACTGAAGCATCCATCTGAGGACCAGACTTAGTCCTGGGAGGTGTTCTGTCTGCAAGGTTCCAGAATTTGAGATGTTACAGAGTTTTGCTGAGATTCATCAAGCCTAGTGACTACTATCTGATGCTGCTCCTCAATGTTGGCACAAATGATACTGCTAAGTATCCCTCTGAGTGTATCAAGAGTGACTTCATGGCTCTGGGTTAGAGGGTGAAACAGGTGGCTGCACAGGTGGTGGTCTCCTCAATCCTCCCTGTTGAGACTGAGGCAGAGAAGTTCGCATCCTAGAGATAAATGCATGGCTGCATGGATGGTGTCATCAAGAGCATTTTGCTTTCCTGGATCATGGGATAATTTTCCAAGGGCTGCTTAGCAGAGATGGTGTCCACCTATGAAAGAAGGGTCAAAGTGTTTTCTGCAGCAGGCTGACTAACCTACTGAAGAGGGCTTTAATCTAGATTCACTGGGGATGAATGAAGAAAACCCCCAGGTAAGTAAAAGTTAAAAGTAAAAGTTCAGAAAAGCTATCAAGCACTACCTCTTCACTGAATACTTCCAGCCACCGTAATGCTATCTAATATATCAAAAGACAGTCTAATAGCCAGAAGCATAAACACTACACCCTAGAATTAAGAAATTTTGGATTTAATTACAGCTGTACACTATATTCTCTGCTCTGTTAGTTGTTTTATACAAACAGTCAATCATTATTGTATTGTAGATAGTTACCCTTGTTGACCAAGTTTTCTGCCCTGTTATCTGTAACTCATACGTATTTCAAATGTACTGAGATTGTTCTGTTCTATGTAAACCGCGCTGATGATAAATAGCGCGGTATATAAGAGACTTTAAATAAATAAATAAATAAATAAAAGCCCTCAAGCAAGTAAAACATTATGGGTGTCACTATGGAAGCTCTATTTGTACTTTGTAAAAATACAATGTGTGCCTTTGAGTCAAAGCTAACTCCTGGCAACCCAGAAGCTCCTGGGTTTTCTTGGCAGTGTGACCAGAAGTAGATTGTCAGGCCTTTTCTTCTGAGACAATGGAGTGTTAAGTGACTTGCCCAAGGTCACAAGAAATGCTAGTGGGAATTGAACCCTGGTCTTATAATTACCAAGCCAGTGCTCTAACCATTAGGCAGCTACTCTACTCAATTTGTGCTTTGGATGTCCAAAAATGGACATAGAGACATCCAAAGCACAGAAATGCCTCCAGAGCCATTTAGAAGCCAGCTCTGGGGACATCAAGTCTGGATGTGGGGCATGGTGAATGTATGGCTGGGGTGTTCCCCAGACCCTGGATATCTTGATCTAAGAAATGTCATGGACTTCTGGCATTGTGTCTAAGTTTAAACCTGCTCCAGGCATGAACAGTCTTATGAAAGTGCTCTTTTTGGCTGAAAAACATCCAGAGGGTATAGAGGAGATAGAACTCCATCATTCCTAGTACTCGGCACAATGTCAACAGCAGTGGAATTTGAAGCCTGACTGCCTTGTTCCTAGTCTACTACTTCAATCATTAAGCTATCCTAGACATCCAGGTTCTGAAATATGGTTCTGGGGATGTCTATGTAGGCACGTCCTCATTTGTGGAATCGTGTCTCCTCCTGGATGTCCCTGTTTTTTTTTTTCAGATGTTCTGACTTAGGCAATCCCAGATTGCACTTGGATGTCCCTTCTAAAATTCTCCTCTAAATGGTTTATGGTTTATTTATATATGATATATTGTATTTATGTGTGCATACTATGCAGTTTACATTAAATATCTCTGTAGAAATTGGTAAAAGGGCCAGCATCTGGAAAGTGGTGTGTATTAATGCCCATAATATGGAAAATAAGATTCTGGATGTTGAAGTTTTAATGGAAGAGGATGACTCAGATTTAGTGACAGTTACAGAGACGTGGTTCACGGACATCCATGACTGGGATGTAATTATATCAGGCTATACTTTATTCAGGAAGGACAGGGTAGGAAGAAGGGGAGGAGGAATGACATTATATATAAAAAAATAATATTAAAGCTACAGAATTGCAGGGCTGATATGTGGAATGACCGTAGTATCTCTGTGACAGTTATAGTCTAACAACTGCTTCATTTCTAGGGCACTTTCCAGTCCTGGCTTAGAATATTTTCCTGTTACTAAAACATTGAAAATCCCTAAAATTTAGCGGTGGAAGTAGTCTTGCCTAAAGGAGGGAGACCTATGTGCACCATCTTTGTATAATTGTTATGCTGATTTAGTAAAAACTTTACAGTTTAAAAACATCGGGCCTGATATTAGCTCCAGTCGCCAGTGCTGTTGAAGCGGTTAGCCACCGTCACTGAACATTAAACCCGGATATTCAATGCCAGGTTCATAACAGGTCCTGGTATTGAATATCTAGGTTCACTGCATTTGCCACTCGCATACCGGGCAGCGGTGACATTGAGCTGCAACCCGATTAGCAATACGCAGTGAAGGTTAGGCCAGGGTTACCTGCGTCTGGCCTTCGCTACATATCGCTAATGGAGTAGCAGCCCAATATCGCCGCTGCCTGGTTAGCGATTGATATCTCCTCCACTCTGCCCCAGAATGTCCCCAACACTCCTGATGCTAACCAGTTAGCTTCAGGGCGTGTAGCGCCGGCAGCCACGGATATTCAGCGGCACTAAGCATATTAGTGCCGCTGAATGTCCCACAGAGCGGCATTGACCATATAAATGCTGCTGAATATTGTGCCCATCCTAATTTTACCCTTGACTTATAATCCTAAAAGAACTCTGCACTCCTTGCCAAATAACAAAATGGAGAAAAGAAAGAAATGTTTGTCTATAATATTACTCAGCGTAACACAATGCACAACACGAAAGTATAAGCACAATGCTGAGTCATGTCGGTATAATGAATAAAATAATACAGCAAAGTCTGTTATGATAACCATGCACATCTGTAAGGTTTGAAAGAGTAATGTTAACGTTTTCTATTATAAGAGCTGAGGGAAGCACTTTTCTAGAAACTTTCAAAACAAGGTTTCTACAAACACCTCGGCTACCTTTCGCAAAGCAATCAAAACTCACCTATTCCATCTTGCTTTTGACCACATAACATAAAGCCCAGTCTGTCAACATCATACTCTAAATTTGGTTATACTGTAAATAGTTCACCATTCTTACTTGTTACTGTCCATGTAAATTTTGTTAATTGTATTATATCTTGTTCACATGTTCAATGTAAACTGTTGTTCCATTGTAAACTGTGCTGATCATGAATAATGCGGTATAAAACCAAATAAATAAAAAAATGTTGATGTAGTTGTAGTTTACTGTGCTATAGACGGGGATCTGTGCAAAATAGTTTTCTTAATTTGATATGACTTTTTTTCCTACAGTTTTTCTGTCCATCGGGTTCACCAAGTGGGCTGCCGGAGGTCATTGGGTTTCTCAATGGTACTTCAATTCAACATATTTTTCATATAAGGACCTTTTTTGGAACATTCTTTTCCTGTGTGCTGACTGTGGCTTCTGGGCTGTTCTGTGGACCGGAAGGTCCTATGGTTCACTTGGGGTAAGGATCAATTGTAATTATTTTTGAATAGCTTAACTCCGTAATTTCTCCAAAGCATGCTGTACTACTTTTAAACCATTGCAGTACATCAAATGGGTTTTCAATAATTTAAATATGAATAAAGTTATACATACTTTCAACAGGGTATGTTTACTAAAGGGCGTGCTGATAGCACGTGTTTGAACCATGAAACTAATGCAAAGGCATGTGTGTCCTTCCCCCTTATATTGGCGCATTGCTAACCTATTGCATCACACTAACTGGCATGGAGTGCACTTAATGCCAAGCACTGAGGTGGTGTTAAGTGCAACCCCATTAATGGCAACACTTGCAGAGAGTGCATTCCCAAAACACCCATGCTAACTGCAATGGGCCATCAGTGCCCACATTCTGCCCCTAATCTACCCAGTCCCCCCAGTCGCATGCTACCCAGTTAGGGTGCGGTCCCATGCTATCTGATAGCATGACACACTTATCATGCAGCAAACTCTGCTCTAACAGCGCACATTCGTAAACATGCCACAACATGTTCTATTGTAGTAGTTTCTTGTGATTAAACAATTATTTGATTTGTCTGTGTCTCAAAGACATTTTAAGCTCTATCGGGGCAGGAACTCCCTCTAATGGGGCAATATTTAAAACCACTGTAGTCAAGAGGAAAGCCAGCACTTTTTTCCCCCTTAGAAAGCTGCGTAGGGGAATTACACCTTAGAGATGGCACTTGCTTTTTCTGTGGGTACTTTTCTGGGCAACAAAATGCATGTATTTTTTGGAAATACAAAACTACATGTATTTTTGCCTCCTTCTCTGGCCTAGCCCGTACCCAGGAAAGCCTCTCCAAAAATATTGGTGAATGTAAGCGTGCCTGGGCGATTTTTATAAAGCCCATCATAGTCTCAAAATGGGCCTGCACCTTAATGTAAAGAAGACAAAGATCATGACAACTGGCAAAATCAACAAGTTCATCGTTGAAGGAGAAGAAATTGAAATCGTGAACAACTTTAACCTACTTGGATCAACTATCAATAAAGAAGCCACAAGCAGTCAAGAAATCTGACGACACATTGCTCTTGGCAGAATGGCTATGAAAAACCTAGATAAGATTCTCAAGAGCAGAGATGTCTTTCCATACAAAGTTCCGACTTGCTCAAGCCCCATGGTATTTTCAATAACATCATATGGATGTGAAAGCTGCACAGTGAAAAAGATAGACAGGAAGAAAATTGATGCCTTTGAATTATGGTGCTGGCGGTGAATACTGCACATACCATGGACTGCCCGAAGAACAAACTAGTCTGTACTAGAGGAGATCAAAACCTAAGCTTTCTTCAGAAGCTCAGATGATAAGACTTCGGCTTTCATACTTTGGACACCTCATGCGGAGAAAGACATCATGCTTGGCAAGATAGGTCAATGCAAAAGAGGAAGGCCAGTAATGAGATGTATCAATACAATAACAGCAGCTACGGGTGCCAGTCTGTCAACAATGAGCTTGCCTGACTGAAGAGCGAACACAATTTAGGACAGCTATCCAGAGGGTTACCATGAGTTGACACCAACTTGACGGCACTTAACAACAACATCAGTAAATTGCTCTTGAAAATTGCCCTTTATGGAGGAAGAGGTAATTTTTTAAAGGCATTTCTACAGGTAAAAATAACAATTATGTACAGAAGTGGACTTTTCTAAAATTGCCCAGAGTATAAGCACTCAAACTTATGCGCATTTTCCCTGTGTACACAAAGGCTTATCTGACTTGGATTGAGGCATTCTGCAAGCAGAGGTCATTTATTAAATATATTCATACATGGACAAATCAAAAGGGGAAATTTGTTCATGCCAAAGAGGTGGGGAAATCTGGGCATGCATTTTCTGTGGGATAATTTTCAAAGGGAAGGAAATGCGTACTTTCAGAAAATTGGTGTAACTTTGCATACTCCTGCCACACAAGGTAGAGTGGAGTGAGAGTGAATGAAACAATTTTTACAGTCAAAGGCAAAATTCATCTGCTGAACACATATGGGCCAATATTCAGGCCGCAGCAGTCAGTGTTTTTTTTTTTAAACTGGCCACCGCAGCTTAAAAAGTCCATATGAAATATTCAACAGAGATATTCAGATATTGACTATCCTAATAGCAGTCAGGATCACTTTTTTGCTGTTTTAAGTTTGTCAGACGGCTGCCTGGGTGAGAATCTTCACAGTCTTGGCAAGTGCATATATCTATATGATTTGCAAGGGATTGTGGGCAATGCAGTTCATTCACACCAGACACAGCTGCTCACAATAATTAGTTGTGCTTTTGGGTAAAGCCAATAAGATATTTATTTATGGGATTATTTCTCCCAACACAGATATGCTTGGTAGCACATAAATCAGGTTACTTGCTTTCAGTGTTAAACTTGGAAAAAAAAGATCAGGAAACAACATTTGAACTTGTCAGGCAATCAAAGCAAAAGAAATAAGACCTGGTTGGCAACAAACTGGTCTTTTCTTTAGGCTTTAGCTAATATTCTCTTAGCAATGTATCAAACCACAAACCAAAAGCTACAAAGAAAGAAAAAAAACTGTTCTTTTCAGGTAAACTTCTTATATCTTCCCACATAGATTCAGAAGTGATTCTCTCAGAGCTCACAAGCAATTAGGTAAGGCTCAATTGCTAGCAGTTATCCAGCTGAAACCCCTTAGCTGGCTTGCTTTCTACTGGGTGGCTAAAAACCCTACTCAGGAGCTTTTCTGAGTAGATTAAAGAACAAGTTTGTATTTCTTTGTGATGGTTGCTGTACTTTATAACAGAAAATCACCAAAGGAGTTTAGACAGAGAGCAGTCCATGTAAACAGATTCTTCATCTGCTATCACCCCCTCTTCTTCAACAAACATGGGTTCAATATCATGGATTGGCACAGATGAATCTCCCAATGGAGCACTTTCAGGAGCATACTTGTTTCCCTGCTGTCTTTCAAGGTTATAGCTAGGGCATAGATCAGTGTTCATACCTGAGCTTCCATTGCTGTTAGAGTTCCTCTCTATATAGCCTGGCCAGTATGTAGTCCAGTTCTTATGTCCAGCCTTCCAATCCAGATCCCTGGACACTGGATCTCTCTTCACATACCTTCTGGCACGGGTCTTAGGGTCCCCTCCACGTGCAGCCATCTCCCTCACAGGTACCGTCTGGAGATTCCTAGCTCTGCAGCACCATTCCTCTGGCTTTCCCCAGTCCAATGGTGTATGCTGGCCCTTGGAATGCCTCCCAGTATACGTACTGCTCTGGACTCTTCTAGACCTCTCAAAGGCTTTTCTCCTCTTTCTTCCGAAGGGTTTCTTTCCCTCTCTGTCCATCCGGTTTGGCTTCTGCTTCTGATGATCCTCCTGATGATGAAGATGATCAAGCTCAAGCTGCTTCTCTGTAGAATAAACTCTACCTTTATTCTGCTTAGATGAGTGCTCCTCCCTAACACAGCGCAGCTGTGCTGAATCAGGCCCTGCCCTTTGAGATGAGTGCTTAGGGATTACCTCATAGCCCTCCTGATTGAACACACGTTTCCCCACTTCAGCTCCTCTAATGGCTGTTGGAAACCTGGTGCATTCTGGGACTGGTAGTCTTTTATGGGAAAATTCTGTTTTCTTATTTCTACCAGAACTGACAGGTTGCTTGTTCAGAGTCACTTCACCTTTTCTATAGCTCCTTCCTGAGCTATAAGCTTCCTTATCACAAGTTATGTGGATAGCTATCTGGATAGCAGTACTAAACATCTCCACCGTCCGGATAAGTTCCTGTTCTGCTCTGACTATACCCCAGATCGCCCTGGTAAACTCTGGATAGTGCTGAGGTGGTCTGTGGGTGATATTCAGTGGCACTATTTATCTGGATTGTGCCGCCAAATATCAGCCAATGGGGCTAATGAAGTCAGCAACTGCTGCCAGCTATAAACCCCTGAGAATATCAGTCCCATAATTTTATATGTTCAAGTGGCAACGTATAAAAGGAAGGCAAAACATTAACCATGTAGCCCAAATGTTTAAAGTTATATATGAGGATTTCAAAGCTGGCACTCATATTTCATTTCTGTGGCACTATTCATATAACTTTAAATGTATACGTTTTATGGGTTTATGGGAGTGGAGGAGTAACCTCATGGTCAGTATAGTGGGCTAGAGCCAGGGGAATCGGGGTTCAAATGTCACTGCCTCTTGTGATCTTGGGCAAGTCACTTAACCTCCATCGCTTTAGGTACAAACTTAGATTATAAGCCCTCTGGGGACAGGAAAATACCCGAATATAGTTTGCCTTGAACCTCTGAGAGAAAGCTAGCTAATTCCAATTGATGGTGAGAGCATTGCTAAAAGTCGACCCCCCCACCCCCATATTAATCTGTAGCATGCTATGGCTAGGGTTACAAATAGGTGTCTTTCATGTTGGCGACAGTGCATATTTGTCTGCATGCAAATGCAGACAATACAATCCTGACCCATATACATGTATACTCTCCTTCCCAGACACATATCCCCCCGCCCTCAGATTTCCACAGACACATCTAAACTGTCTTTGTGGAAATAATTATACACATCATACCATGGTGCTACCCTACGTTTTACATTATGCAATTACTACAAGCAGGTACTGGATGCATTCCCTTGTCCCCAAGGGCTCTCAATCTATGTGTACCTGAGGCAACTGAGGGTTAAGTGGCTTGCCCAATGTCACACTGTGAGTGAGCACTTTCAGTTTGCTTCCATCTAATTTTTAGTTCATTTCTAAGGATCAGCCAGTGTTCAAAATTTATGTTAGGTACACCAGCATTTATAAGGTGCTACTGTGCTGATTTTAATCAGATATCTTTACAGGAGTAGTATGAAGAGGAGATCAATGACTTTGGTAAAAAAAACCTACACAGTTGTAATGAAACAAACATAGATTGTATCCCCCCTATATAACAAACGTATGTATCAAGGGATAAAAAAGCATGAAGATCAAGTGAGAAAACAAACATAAAGCTGATGAGAGCCTATAAAGAACATTCATGTTTTGAGAAACTTTGTGGCAGATTTGAAGATACAGGTAAAATGTCTTTAGACTCAGAGTTGCTCGCATAGTTTTCAAATTGTGTTTTTTACTGAAGACTTTAATTTCCTGCAACTTCAACAGGAAAAACGTGCAAGCAAAAACTTGAGCGGAATGTGCTATGTGGGACTTTTTCCCTAGGGGTTAAATTTATGGATTGAACAACAGTGTTTCAAATTTTTGTTTGCACAGGTTTTTTTTCTGGGAAAGCATTCTTTATTTTTACCTTCCAGTGGCCGCAGGTATGTGTTAATTCTTTATCAATTACTGGAATGAAAATGCCAGTACTGTATAATAAAATATAGTCTGTATCTTTCATCGGTGAATTCCTGTCATAGCTGGCAAACTACTTTCATTAATTGGAGCAAAAAAAAATTTTTTTTTTGAACTGCAAAACTGTGTTCAGGTGGCTGTGCCTGGGCTCGTGATAGGAACTGCTGCAGTTCAAGTTGGAAGTGCAATAGTGAATGCCATTAACTTATGCTGGCGTTGCTGCTATTTCCCTTCAGCTGGAAGGAGAGGGATGAGCCTCTACTCTGCTATACTGCTAAGTTTCAGCCTCATGGAGGCAGGGCACCTCTGCTAGTCATGTGACCTAACAGGTGCAGGTTCTACAAATGCAAATAGAAGGAGGAGACTGTGACAAGAGCTGCAACCCTTAATTGCAATCTAGGGATTTTTTTTTTTAAATTTGTCGTCATGTCAGTGCTGACTCGTAGCAACCCAACAGCTCCTGGGTTTTCTTGGCAATGTATGGTCGGAAGTAGATTGCTAGTGGAGGGTAAAATGACTTGCCGAAAGTCATAAGGAGTGTCAGTGGGAATTAAAACCCTTGGGTACTAGGATGTTGCTCTAACCACTAGGCTACTCCTTCAATCCAGGGGTTTTATCCTATATACTCGTATATATATATAAAATGGTCTAAAAATCTAAGGGGCATGTTTACTAAAGAACGCTATTTGCACCGCGTCCCGTTATCGCGCGGTAAGGTACCTTATCGTGCGTTAAAGCGCCATTATCGCGTGGTAATGTACTTTACCGCGCGATAATGACGCGGCGATGGTATTATCGCAGCGGCACAATAATGTCACTTATCGCGCGATAACGCAGTGGCGGCGTTAAGGCACACTAACGCTGTGAAATCCGGGTCTGAAGGGTGGAGTAAGGCTTCCCAGAGGGCGGAGAGAAGGGGTCAATGGGCGGAGAGTGGGAGGGGAGAGGCTCCCGGCACACTAACGCTGTGAAATCCGGGTCTGAACACTAATGCAGGTGAAACCCTTGCGTTAAGGCACATTTGCAGGAAAGAGAAACCATTTCAGTCAGCAATGTGCAGCAAAGGCAGGGAAACCCAGAAAAGTGATAGTTGTGATACATATGCAGGGACCAAAAAGGCAAATAAACATATAAAAGGACCAGAACCACATCTAAAATCTCAATAACCAAGCTGGCCAACAGTGATAAACATAAAGCAACACTACTGACAAAGCGTATAAATTAAGATATCATGTTTGGAAGGGTCTATGCTCTGTCCCCCTACAAAGTGAATGATCCCACATTGAAATAGTGCTGATCAGGATTTCTGTCGTTTAGATTGGGCAGGTTTGTTATGGCATGCGCATGTGCAGCAACAGCAGAGTGGGCACACAGTAGGAAATGGCAACTGTACTGATGCTGTAAATGGGATACAGGGGGCTGCAGGCGGCACATGCTGTGGTCCAGCTGGGGCACAGTGTGGGCTAGGCAGATGGCTAGGTGGCACATAGGAATGCCGAAACTTTAAAGCAGGAAGACAGCAACTGATGAGAGTCAAACATGGGCACGAGTGTGTGTCCCACAGTGTCACAGGGGAGATTATCGAGCAGGTACCCCCAAGGGCACATTGGCAGGCGTGCGGGGGGGGGGGGGGAAGTGCGCATGTCCATGTAGGCACTCCTACCCGAGAACCCACACCATAGGCAGCTGCCTGCTGGCATACTGGATGGCCTGGGACTGCGCACCACCAGCATAATGGCATGGCAGCATGGTGGCGGAGGGGGCAGTGGCATCTGCCCACAGCAGACCATGGCCTAGCCCCGTTTAGGTGGGTGCCATGCAATGCAACAGACAGGGTCTCTCTGACGAACAGTCATGGTATCCCTAAGGAATAAACTGTCCCTGTGGCAACAGTGTGGTGCAGTACACACAGCCAGTGTGTTCAGGAGCCGAAAATCACAAGTTCAAGTCCCAGCTGTGGCTCCTGCCAACCCTTTCCCCATATTTTACCCAGTACTAAACCATTAATAAAGACAGAACCTTTATTGCAGATAAAATAAACATGCCTGAAACACCTATATTTTACCCTACAGAGCACAGACACCATAAACATGTGCAATCCCTAGAGCAGACTTTCCCAACTGCAGTCTTGGAGGGCCAAACACCTTTCAGGTTTCATGCTGTCCCTAATAAATATGACTGTGCTGCATTACTATGCGCCGCCCCATTGTATGCAAATGTATCTCATGCATATTCATTAGGGACAGCATGAAAACCTGAACAGTGTTTGGCCCACCAGGACCAGAGTTGGGAACCTGTGCCCTAGAGCAGCGGCCAACAGGGGCATAAACACCCATACCCACAGGCTCCACTATCCAAAGCCTCATGGAGAGTCAGGCTGTTGGGCCCAGTGCGCAGCATCATCTCCCAATACTAGCACTTGCATACCTTAACAATGCCGCCCTAAACTTGGGAATACGTTACACATATATCAAAAGGTTGCTATGATTAATGGCAGATAACAATTCCTAAGTTAAGCACAATTTGCTGATAGAGCTGCATCATAGCAACCTTTCTGATATCTGTGGAGTGTGTTTCAGTTTTGGTTTTATGACAGGTGTTTACCACCCCTGGGAGAGACCCCAACAGTATTGCGTACCATAGCCATGCCTGCACTGTGCCCAGGACTGGTGTGGTGACCAGGGCTGCCAAAAGGCTCTATATTTGCACAATGCTGGCATAGGTGTGGGAGTGTGTGTCTGTCCAGTGTGTTGTGGCTGCTTACACCTTACTCAGCCCACACTGCTTGCACTGTTTGCAGTGTTAGCCTGCCAATGTGCATAATGAGGAGCAAGGTACTCTGGGTATAGCCCGGACAGGGTGGCCTGAGCAGGATGCATCTGCACATGGCATAGGGCAATGGCTGGGACATTGTAGTGCCCGGCCACCACCTGCATGGACAGGGTGGCCACAGCATGTCCTGCTGGGAGGCCACTCTCACCCTGACTGAGCAGTGACCACAGCATGGCTAGGTTCCCCCATAGTGCTATATTGTATTTCTCTCAAGTGATATTTATGGGTTCTCTTTTTTGGGGCCCAATCACTGACTTATCTGCTTGGTGTGTGTGCTCACATCCCAGTTTTGGGTGCACACATCTCCTCCAGGAGCATGCACTATGGACTAGCTAGCAGATTGTCTGCAGTTAGTATGTGTATGGCTGGAACACCTTGCAGGGTGCAGCGGTTGGAGAATGTCAGATAGTGGTGGGGGGCAGTTGAGCATTTCCAGGCCTATTGTCTGTCTGCCATTGCTTTATGGATGTGTACAGATCTGCATTGACTACCCTGTAGGGTACCCGTTCCCCAGCAGGACTGGGGTTGATGGTCCCCTCTACTGCCACCATTGCAGGGATGTAGAATGTGGATCTGTTGGTGGGAGATCCTGAGCCCCAGAGGGCAGGTTGGGTGGTACTACATAATCTGTTTATGGGTCCAAACACCCCCTTTCACTTAAATCATGTGACCATGGCACCCACACAGGATATGCACTATTCTGGGTGCATCATAGTACACAAGGGCTAGACGTGACTGGGAAATATGGATGGACACAGGTGTATCCTAGGTGCGCCTGCAAGGACTACCTATCACACACTGGCACTGATGGCGACCTGCAGCATAGCCTATCTCAGCTAAGCCAGGTGCTGTGGAACTGGTGCTGGGCGCTCCACCTCGCCCTCATGGTGAGCACAGTACCCGCACAATGTGACGGTCTGTAGCTACTCTGTGCCAATAACACACATGGTCAGTTCCCCCTACCAGGCCGAGGTGCTGTGGGGGTGCATACCCCATCTTGTGATCATCTGTAGACTGCTGATCTGCATGTGCAGTGCATCATGGGTACGAGTGGGTTAACCCTATCCTGGTAACCACAGCAGACAGTTTGTGTGGTGACCTGCAGTCCTTCTGTAGCCAGCCAGGGGTTTGTTAGTAGCTATAGAGATGTAGCCCACTGGTTGCTTCACTAACTGTAGAGACAGAGGTCATGGGTTTGATCCCACAGTGGTGTCAGTTGATAGGGCTGTCTGAGGCATTTCCTTTTTTAATTTAAATTAGTGCTGCCAGCAAAAACACCCTCACAGTGCTGTAACCTTAAGGTGCCTCATAAGGCGCCCTATAAAGCGCCCTATAAGGTGCCTTATAAGGCGTCCTATAGGGAACATTATAAGGTGCCTTGGCAGACAGTGCACTTTATAATGTGCCCTCTGGAGTTCCTTATAGGGCGCCTTATGCGGCACCTTAGGTTACGGCACTGTGAGGGTGTGTTTCCTGGCAGCACTAATTTAAATTAAAAACTAAAATGCCTCAGATAGCACTGATTTAAAGTAAAGGGTAATGCCTCAGCCAGCCTTATTCATTAAGCCCACTGGGGGATCAAACTCATGACCCCTGTTTCATCAGTCAATGTATTAACCATTGTGCTACACCTCTGTTGCTGTGTTTGTAGATCAGCACGCTTAATTAAGGCTAACGCGTGTTAACGTGCCATGGCTCCCTCTATCGTGTGATAACGGACTTTATCGTATGATAACCCGAAATGCTACCTTAAGACCGGAATGCCCACTACCTTATATGGCATTCGTCACAGTAAGACTGCAACTATCGCCGGTAACATTAAGACAGTTTAGTAAACATACCCCTTAGTCTTTTAAGGCACATCTCAGTCTTAGAAGGCTGGTGGCAAAAAGCAAGCCTTTGGGAGCAAGTTTCATAGTTAATGTGCACGAAAAGCTTTGATTTCTTGTCTTTATGTGAACTCTCATTGAAAGATTATAATTTAACAGTGTGCTCATTCTGAGACCGAAGAACTCTCTGCTAGACTCATATCTGCTTAATTGGTCATTCAGATGTATTGGGCCACATTTTTGAAGCAACATGACATCAAAGTTAATATTTTAAACTGGATCTTGGACTTAAAATGAAGCCAGTGTAATTCACACAAAACAGGGGACATGTTCATACAAATGTAAGCCCTTTAATAAAGAGGCTGCTGAATTTTGAATAAGTTGAAGTCTCTTATTTTATTCTTCAGCAGCTCTGACAACATTGCCACATTACAGTGGTCAGTGTTGGTTGCTATCGATGCATGAATGATCATGGTCAGATACCATTGCTCGAATAGTCGTTAACAGTTGGCATAATTGTTGCAAAGCCTAGAAATCTTTCTTAACCTCTATATAGACCTCAAAGGTTAAATCTGGCTCTAAAACTACTCCTAAAGTATAAATCTGTTCTTTCAGATGAACAACTATATCTTAAAAAAAAAAAGTCAGATTCCAGTTTAAAATAGATTACCTTCGTACCCCTATTATTTAAGGTCATCCATTTGGCGATATCCACTAAACAAGAACTTGGTTTTCTTAACACCTCTTCCTGATGTTCTGCTAATGAAATATACAATTGAATATCATCAGCAAAATCTTGGAAGCAAATTTCATGCTTGCTAATCAAATTTTCAAGTGCTGTATATGTGTGGCAGGACCTCAAAACATGTCATTATATTTACAAAGAGGAGGTTTCTGAAATCCCTGCTCCTATGTTTTGTGGCCTAAGGTGATGTAATGGAGGATGGACTAAGAGACCCATCAAGGTCAATTGGTGTTTCTTCAAGGAGTTTTTGAAGGACCTATAAAAGACCCTGAAGATTAAGACTGAGGAGAACAAGAGTGCTGAGGGAGTCTAGGGGGCCCAGGCTATGAGGTGCAGCAAAGGGAGCTGCTTCTCTGCATGGATGTCCAGATCTAGAGCAAAGGAGAAGAAGCCCCTACACTGGCTTGGCCTAAAAGAGAGCAAGATTAGAGTGCAGTACCTGCTATGAGCAGCTTGTGAAAAGCAGCAGAAGTCTGTTCCTGAAGGATTCAAGCTGTAAGAAGGATTTATATATCACAGAAGGGTAGCGGGACCTGAAGGAAGGGCCAGCACAAGGATATTTTTATCGTTATTATGTATTTGATATACCACCCTAGCAGCAAATGCCTCAGAGTGGTTTACAATATTAATAAAAAAATGAAATAAGGAAAGGAATGCCAGAGTCGTGACAGGACAGCATAGAGTAGAGAACAGGAGAAAGAACAGGAAGCATAGGGACTGCCTCAGGATTGGGAGGGAAGGGACAGACTGAAGATGTCTTGCTGGGAGTTGTAAGGGAGATCAAATGCAGTATGAAAGAGATGTGTTTTCAGCAGTGCTTTAAATTTGGTAAATTAAGTTTCAGAATGAAGTGCAGGAGGCAGAGAGTTCCATAAAGCAGGGCCCAGATAGAAGATAGCTGATTTCCGGATTTGTTCCGGGTGAGCTTGGGTGACTGTAGGAAGGACTAAATGATTGACATGTATGGCTCTGAGAAGATAAGGAGTATGAAACTGGAGCAAATCAGAGAGGTAATGTGGAGTTCCAGTATAGAGAGTTTTGTGAACAAGGGTAAGGATTTTATAGTTAATTTGAAGTTTGAGAGGGAGCCAGTGCAGGTGGATGAGAAGTGGAGTGACGTGATTGAGCTGGGATGAGTGAGTAAGGTTGCCTGCAGCTGTATTCTGAAAGAGCTGGAGACGGAAATGGGGAAGACCTGCGAGCGCAACATTGCAGTAGTCTAATCTAGACATAATCAATGAGAGAATAAGTGTCCTGAGGGGAGGGTACTGTGAGAAAAGGGCAGACAGCATGAACCTGATGAAGAAAGAAGAAAGAACGCTGAACCAAAGATGACACATGCTCGTGAAAAGAGAGGGAAGAGTCAAGTAGAACCCCCAGATACTGGAGTGTATGGAGAAGGGGAACAAGGGTGGAAGCAATCTGGGGAGCAAGTGATGGGCAGGGGGTGTGGAAGCTAAACCAGATGGCAGCAGATTTGGACGGGTTGAGGTGGAGATGGTTCGCAGATAGCCATGCGTGAATATTGGCTAAGCAGGAGTTCATGGGGGAAAAATCAGGGGACTGAAAGCTGGTATGGTATAGCAGTATGATATCATCCACAAAGAAATAGGAGGAGATGCCGGAATTTTGAATGAGCAGTGCAAGCGGTGCCAAGAAGATATTGAAAAACAGTGGGGCCAGCACCAAGCTCTCGGGGACACCACAAGTGAGAGGAAAAGTGGAGGAAATGGACGACCCACAGAATACAGAAAAAGAGCGAAGGGAGAGATATGACTCAAACCAGTTCAAAACAGGACCCCGAAGCCCGTAATCATGAAGGCAAGAAAGCAGAAGAGTGTGATCAACCAAATCAAAGGCTGCAGACAGGTCCAGTGAGATGGCGAGGGAGATGTCACTTCGATCGTGTGCTACGTGAGTTTCATTAAGTAGTGCAAGAAGGATGGTTTCCATACTGTGTCCTGTTTTGAAACCTGATTGCTGGTGTGGAGGGCATGGGTGGAATCCAAATGGACAGCAGCTGCGCAAAGACAAGTTTCTCTAATAGTTTTGAAAGGAAAGGCAAATTGGATATGGGGCGCAGTTAGCAAGGATGGTGGGATCTAAGCTGGGTTTCTTCAATATGGGTTGGATAGTGACATGCTTCCATGAAGAAGGGAAAGTGCCAGACAAGAGGCTACAGTTAAACATGGTTAGCATGAATGGGAGTAATGCAAGGGAGGGTTCCATGAGCCAATGGGAAGGGATAAAGTCAGATGAACAAGTGGTCTTGTGAGATGAAGCAGACTTTTGAAAGCTCAGCAAAGTGATTGGTCTAAATGTGGTCCAGGAGTGAGATAGGGAGTACACAGGTCTGGGAAAAGAGGGAGAGAGGGGAGATGGTGGTGAACTAACTGGGAGTGAAGTGCGAAGCGTTACAATTTATTCTAGAAAAAATGGGCTAAATGATCTGGTGTAGGGAGAGGGACAGGAACAATGGAAGAAGTGTGCATACATGAGAGGGAGTGGAGTATCAAAAAACATTGCCTGGAGGAGTTTGCAGCAGAGGAAATCTGGTCAGTATAGAAGGCTCTCTTAGCGTCATGTAGCCACAATCTGTAATGGTGATATTGATGACGGAAACAACGTAAGGTATTAGTGGTGTGGGATACCTGTGCCAAAGGCACTCAGCCCTACAGAGGTGCTTCTGAAGAAGCGAGAGACCAGGAATGAACCATGGGTAATGCTGCAGGCATCGCCTAGGTGGGGTTGGGCACAGAGGTGCCAGTTATCAAGCTGGTCCGTAAGTGACCGATGCCAGATACGGACTTGGTTATCGAGAACAAGTGCAGAAAAATCTGCAGGGAGCAGAATATCAGTTGAAGGGCAGTAAACTAGAGTGGCAGGAGTGAGCCAACTCCTCATTTGGGGCTGCTCAGGGGCAGAGCAGGGCCCCGATGGACCCACGATAAAGGGGATAGTGAAGAACATGCTATTGTGGTCAGTCCATGGTAATGTAACAGTAGAGGTATCGCTGGGAGTGATAGGCGAGGCATATGGGGTAAGAAGATGATCAAGGGTATGACCTGCTGAGTGAGTACATAAGGAGACGTGTTGGGTGAAAGAAAGATCAGAGAGGAGCGTGAGAAAGGCCCTGTCCTTAGCCCTAGCAGGGGAATCAATGTGAACGTTGAGATCTCCAAGGATGATTAAATGAGAATAGGTCATTGTAACTTCCAGGATGGGTAAGCAGAAGGGAATCCCAAAGGTTAGAACAGATAGACGGTGGGGCATACAGAAACAAGAAGTATGTGGGAGGCGAGACAGAGTAGTAGGGACTCAAGATAATGGAGTGCCGCAGACGACGACACCTGGAGGGGAAGAGAAGAATGATGTAATATAGCCAGCCCCCCCTCTCCCCTGTTCCGATCGGAACAAGAGACTGCCAGGGCAGAGAAACCAGGAAGCAAGCAGCGATTCAGGAGAGGATCCTCCTGTCTGTCCTAGGCAAACCCTCAATCCTGCCACTTCTCCCACCATAATCTAGCATCTCCCCTTCCCTACACGCCATAATCCAACATCTCCCACTAACTCAGTGCCCAATATCCTAGATGTCCACAGTCTGGAATACTATTCCAGGGATGTCTATGTAGATGCCCCCACAGACCTCAATATTGGGAACACCCATGTTTGTGAAATCATGCCTCAGCTTGGACATGTCTGTTTCTTTTTTTCAGACATTCTTGCTTGGATATTCACGATTGAATTTAGATATCTTTTATAAAATCTGCCTTTACATGTTGTTCTAAGTGGCATCTACTGCAGTGTTAAGTGTTGCTTTTTCTTAAACCCCATTTTCCTTTCTATTTTCTTTAATGCGCAACAGGGGTTTTCCCATCAGCTCTAAAGCAGACCTCCATACGACCCCTCCTCAAAAACAACAAGCTTGACCCCAAAAAAGCAGAATCCTACCGTCCAATATCCAGCATTCCCCTACTGGCCAAGATAATAGAGAAGGACGTACAGCAACAAATCGAACATCACATTGATACTACTGCCCTACTTGACCCAAGTCAACATGGATTTAGAGAAGTCCATGGCGTTGAGACCCTCCTCACCACACTACTCAGTACCCTAATCACAGGGGTCGATAACAGCAGTAAAGGATACATGTTAATCTTCATGGACATTGCCGCCACTTTTGACTCTGTTAACCACGAGACTCTTCTGTCACGGCTACACGAGAAGGGAATCTATGGCTCAGCCTTGAGCTGGTGCAAATCATACCTGACAGACAGATGGCAGCAGGTAAGAACTGGATCACGGATCTCCAAGCCCTTCAAACAAACACAAGGGGTCCCCTAAGGATCATCACTCTCAACCCTCCTTTTCAACATATACATGCAACCCATTTGCTCAATCATCCGTTCCTTCAAGGTCTCCTGCCTCGGTTGCGCCGACGAAGTTCTACTCTTCTCTCCATTCTCAATCAACCAACCCGACTTCTCGACACTGATAAAGTGCTTCGAGGCTGTCACAGATTGGCTCCGCACACAGAGCCTCAAAATTAATTTCAAGAAAACCGATGTCCTCTTCATCACCAAGAATCTCTCCTTCACCTCTCCAACATCAATAAGAGTGAGAGACGCGGAGCTCTTGAGCAAGCCCTCCATCCGCTATTTAGGGATCACCCTTGACCAGCATCTCAGCATGAAGGCACACACAAATAATAGTCAGGTCAATCTATCATAAGATATGAACCGTCCACCACCTACGACCCTTACTGGAACCAGATGACTTTCGGATGATCTTCCAAGCATTGGTAACCCCGTACTTTGATTATGCCAATGCTATTCTACAAGGACTCCCCAAGAACCCCCTGAACCCCCTGCAACTGGCAATGAACGCAGCCGCCCGAGTCCTGCATGGAGCCTCCAGAAGGGACCACATAACCCCTATCCTAAAACACCTCCATTGTTTACCAATCTACTGCAGACTCACTTTCAAAGTCTTACTAATGACTTTCAAGGCCATCAACAACCTATCCTCCAATTCCATAGCAGACCATATCCTCCCCACACTGGCAAACGGGACCAGAAGATAATTTGCTTTAAACACCCTCGTAATCCCCAGTGCAATAACAAAGTGCTCACAGTCAGCAAGGAACAGAGCATTTGTATATTACGCACCTACGCTCTGGAATTACTACTACTACTACTATTTAGCACTTATATAGCG
Source organism: Ichthyophis bannanicus (assembly GCA_033557465.1). Taxonomy (NCBI): domain Eukaryota; kingdom Metazoa; phylum Chordata; class Amphibia; order Gymnophiona; family Ichthyophiidae; genus Ichthyophis; species Ichthyophis bannanicus. The sequence goes on from CM066031.1 coordinate 1,460,426,334, forward strand.
CCGAGCACGCAGCGCTGTACAGGTATGACATGCATATAAAAATATACATATAATAGACAGTCCCTGCTCATCAGAGTTGAGCTCATCCGAGCTTACGACCTAATAATACTCATCTGAGTTTACAATCTAAAACAACAATACAAGGCGATAGTCAGTTTGGTGCAAAGCATAATAAGGTCTGTATAATTCGGTCATGGTGGATTGATGGGAATCGGGTTAGGATAAGGGTGGAGGTCAGGATCTGAAGGCAACAGTGAAGAAGTGGGTTTTCAATTTGGATTTGAAGAGGGCCAGTGAGGGTGCTTGGCATATAGACATAGGTAGGTTGTTCCAGGCGTAGGGTGCAGCGAGGTGAAAGGAGCGAAGGCGTGAGTTAGCTGTGCGAGTGAAAGGCCTAAATAGAAGTAGTTTGTTAGCGGAGTGAAGTTCTCGAGAGGGGATGTAGGGAGAGATAAGGGATGAGAGGTATTGAGGGGCCGCAGAGTGGATGCATTTATAGGTCAGTATGAGAAGTTTGAACTGTATGCGGAATTGGATGGGGAGCCAATGAAGTGACTTGAGAAGAGGAGTAATGTGGGCATGGCGAGGCTGGCGGAATATTAGTTGAGCAGCATAATTTTGTATAGATTGAAGGGGAAAGAGATGATTCGCGGGGAGACTAGCAAGGAGCAGGTTGCAGTAATCTAGGCAAGAGGAAATTAAGGCGTGGATAAGCATTTTGGTAGTGCGTTCAGAAAGGAAGGGACGGATTTTGCTAATGTTGAAGAGGAAGAAGCGGCAGGTCTTAGCTACGAGCTGGATGTGTGTGGAGAAGGAGAGAGAGGTGTCAAAGATAGCTCCCAGATTGCGGGCTGAGGGAACAGGAAGGATCGTAGATCCATCCACTGAGACTGAGAAGGGGGAAAGAGGAGGGGCGGAGTTGGGGGGAAAGGCGAGGAGTTCAGTCTTGGCCATGTTCAGTTTCAAGCAGCGATGGGACATCCAGGCAGCGATGTCGGAAAGGCAGGCTGAGATCTTGGTCTAGATTGCTGGGGAGATATTAGGTGTAGAGAGGTAGATTTGTGAATCGTCGGCGTAGAGATGGTACTGAAAGCCATGGGAGGAGATAAGTGTGCCAAGGGATTGGGTATAAAGGGACAAAAGGAGGGGGCCTAAGACGGATCCCTGTGGAACACCAACATGGAGTGGGGTAGGGGAGGAGGAGGAGCCCCAGAGCATACACTAAAGAAGCGATGGGAGAGGTAGGAGGAGAACCAGGATAGCACAGAGTCCTTGAAGCCAAGCGAGGAGAGGGTGTTAAGGAGAAGACTGTGGTCAACAGTGTCAAAGGCCGCGGAGAGGTCGAGAAGGATGAGGACAGAGTAGAGTCCCTTAGATTTAGCCAGGAGCAAGTCGTTGGAGACTTTTGTAAGGGCCGTTTCAGTGGAGTGAGGGGGCCGGAAGCTTGATTGTAGTGGGTCCAAGAGGTCATGGGAGCTGAGGAAGTCGAGGCAGTGGTGGTGGACTGCTTGTTCTAGTAGTTTAGAAATAAAGGGAAGGAGGGAGATGGGTTGATAGTTAGGACAGGTGGATCGAGTGAGGGTTTCTTGAGTAGAGGTATGACAATAGCATGTTTGAAGTCGACTGGGACAGTTGCAGTGGAGAGTGAAAGGTTGAGAATATGAGAGATGGATGGAACAATGGTGGGGAGATGGAATATAGGAGATGGGTGGGGATAGGGAATGCCCTCCCAACCCCCATCCAGGCAATAACTGACCTCGCCCAATATCGAAAGGCACTGAAGCACCATTTATTCCTCCAATATTACTCACTAACCTGTGAAACAACACAGCCAAGCCTAACCCCCACCCATCTCAATGACACCACCGTTATACCCAGGGCATGACACATACCCACTGTCTGAAAATGACTGCCCAAACGTGTATCTACTTAATATGTAATTAGGCTGAGAGTGCTGTGTATTCCATGGCAACATCTGTGGCATACTGGCTGACGAATAGCGATGATGTTATCTGTAATGTACACCGCACTGTTCTGTGGCTCTGTACAAGTTATTGTTACCTGTAAACTGCACTGATTTTAAAGAGTGGTTTACAGGTAACAATAAATAAATAAAAATAAATAAAAGAAGGAATAGGTCTCGTTATCAAAGTACCAATGATGGTTGATCATAGATATCCTCATCCTGATTTGTTTCAGCACTGATTTAATCAAAAACATTTCAATTTCAGCTGTACCAGCTCCTAAATACAGTAAGGATGGAATACAATAACCTCAAGTTTTTCTTGTCAGCCACTAAATCTCTGTTAAAAGGATGTCAAGCTCATTTGAATGTTTGGCCGTATTAAAAAGTAAATACTTTAATTGGGTTGACAGAGGAGGGGGAAAGAGGGAACATGCTGACATTATGGTCTTTTGTGGCCAGTTAGTTTATTTGGTCCTTTTTTGGGTAAAGGGATCTTAGTGGTCAGCCCTCAGAAACTGAAAGAGAACATCTCAGAGGAGGGAAATTGAGAAGGGGTCTAAATCAGGAGAGGCAGAAGGATAGGTGATGGAAGGAGGGATGTACTAGGTGTGACAAAAAAGAAACGAGACTGTTCCATAAATGTTTTATTACAAAATCTACAGAGAAATTACGCATTGTCCCCTTCAAAGTAATCCCCCCCCCAGAGTTAATGCACTTCTGCATTCACTTCTGCCACATACGTAAGCACTTGGTAAAGTCCTCCTTCTTGAGGTCCCTCAACTCCCTCGTCACAGTGGCCTCTTCTACAGTGGCAAAATGAGTTCCTTTGAGCACAGTCTTCAGCCTGGGGAAGAGCCAGAAGTCGCACAGTGCGACATCTGGGGAATAAGGAGGGTTGTCGAGAGCTGTGATCTGTTTGTTGGCCAAGAACTGTCTCACACTGAGCGCGGTGTGCACAGACACATTGTCGTGGTGGAACAACCATGACTTGTCTCTCCACAGAGCCCACCTGCTGCGCCGAACCCGGTCATGGAGGCAATTGAGAACCTATTGGTAGAAGTGCTGGTTGACTGTCTGACCCTAAGGCACAAACTCATGATGGACCACTCCCGTCTGGTCAAAGAAAGCGATCAGCATGACCTTGATCCTTGATTTGGACATGCGTGCCTTCTTGGGTCTGGGTGACAGTTGAGTCTTCCACTGCAGGCTCTGTCTCTTGCTTTCAGGGTCATACTGGAAGACCCAAGTCTTGTCTCTTGTGATGACCCGGCCAATGAACTCTGAATCTTCTCCGATCTTCTCTAGCAAGTCTCAACAAACATTGACCCGGTGCTCCTTCTGGTTGTCCAATAAAAGCTTGGGCACCATCTTCCGCACCATCAATCTGCGATCACTCTGCACCAGTTGGTTCACTGTCAGTGTTCTCAGCCATCTTTGTTGTGGAAGGCTGTCCTGACTTGGGGTCATCCTCCACCTCCTCGCGGCCCATCTTGAAGCATTTGTGCCACTCGAAGACTCGCGGCCTTGGCATTGCATCTTCTCCATAAGCCTTTTGGAGAAGTTGGAGACACTCAGTTGGGCCCTTCTCCAACTTAACCAGAAATTTCAAGTTGATTCTTTGCTCCCAATTTCTGCCCCTCCAGTTGCGTGACAAAGTAATGGAGCAATGTGCTACAAAAAAACCTGAAAAAGAAAAACAGAGGTAGAGAGATGAAAAATATTATAGCAGAATAGTGGCGAGATGTTGCACAACACAGTGACATAAGTGGTTAGCCAATTGGCATTGAGTCATGGGCGTGGCTGCCACATTCTCATTTCTTTTTTGTCACACCTCGTAGGCACAGAAGTAGGGGATGAGAAATAGAAATCAGGGGGAATTGGAAGGAAAGGAAAAATGAATGAGAGAGAGGGTTAAGAAAGAGGGGATCTTGGATCAGGAGGAAGGACTATTTACTTAACACCACAGTCTCACAAAGTCCCTCATTTGCACTTCACAGCACCTTTGGCCCCTACAGTTACTCTCTCCTCATTATGCAGCACTCATTCTGATCTCCTTTCTCTCCTCCAATCCTCTTCTCTTATCCTGTAGCATCTCCAGTCTGCTCACTCATTCTCTTTTCCCACCCTCCACATCCTCTCTCTCATTCTCTTGCTAATGGTTTCAGTGCCACTGCTGACACTCTTGCTGTGTGTATTGTGGCAAGGAGGCCTATCTGGAGTCTGGGGGAGGACAAAGAGACAGGGAATTCACCCTAGTAAAGGGCCCCCTTTCACCGAGGCAGGGTAGGAAAGCCACAAACACCTCCAGGAATCAGAAAACTTCCACATGGCCCATATTTCATGCTCCCCCTAGTGGAATGAAGGGGAGAGGATATAGAGCCCAGAACCCCTTAGGTAGTGAATGCTCCAAGCACTCAGGTGCCCGAAGTCAGGCTGATTGCCATCACCTGGGTAGGGAGGGGTTGAAGCTAGAGCCCTGGAAGTATAAACCTAGGCCATAGTATGAGAGAAGAGAACGAGGAGGAGGAGGAGAAGCAGGAAGCCAGACTGCCATGGGCTGAGGCACAGCTGCAAGCAAGGGAAGCTTGACCGGTGCTAAGCAGAGCAGAGGAACTGAGCTTCCAAGAGAGGAGAGTGCTAATTGGCATATAGCACGTCTGCAAGAGGGTTTGGAGCCAGGAACAGGAGAGACTCCAAGATTCCCCGAGAGGCTAGCTGAGCATTGTGAGCAGGACAGGGAGTCAGAGCCTATGCAGCTGGGAGAGTCTGAGGTAAAGCTGAATGAGGAGGACACTCCCATGGACTGTTCTTTGTGCCAAGCTTTAAACCTGAGGAACAGGGAGAAAACAAGCCAGTCTTGAGAGAGAGTTTGCCAGGAAAATAAACCCATAGTCCACAGGCTGGGTGGCCGTGAGTCCCTCGTGTTGGTAAAGGGAAAGGTCACAGGGACTAAAGAGCAAGCCTGGAAACTGGGATAAGCTTGTTAATTTTCTGCTGCTGGAACAAGGACACCGGGGTAAGAAAGTAGCTAATTATAACGAAGCTTTCTTGTGCCCTGAAGGTTGAAGGTTTTGAAGCTGAGAGAAGCTATACAATCATGGACAGTGAATGTGATTTTGTTTTGTGCTTTACCAAGCAAGGCTAAAAAGGGAATTATCCTTGCTGTGTATCCTGCACTATGGAGAACCTTTAAACAGACATTTTTGGGTTTGTGTTTGTTTTTGGAGAGTGCTCTGCTTCACAGAGTCCCTGAGCAAATATCCTGTACGTGATAAGATCGAACCTTTGTATAAAATAAATTTCTGTCATTTGCCTTACCCCTTGGAGCCCGACTACAGCTTTCTGTTTGATGCACACATACAGCCAAGCAAAAAGACTACTTTTCCCATAAGGCACTGCAGGGAAATAGTTTGAAAAAGCTGAAAAAGCAGCCAACGGAAAGTTCCTCTAAAAACCACGCCCCTCTTAGCTAGAGGCGCGTGGTGGCGGCGTGACGGTATGAAACCTCTGATTTATGGTAAACAGACCATGAGAAATGGTACTTATACCATATATTCTCCCTCCTAATGCAACAGGGGTAAAGATTTAATTTAAAAGTCATGCATTGGTGGCCAGTGTGTATCTCAAGTCTGAGGCAAGTCAGGTGTGAGCTGGAGTGGCCCATTGGAGCCCTACAGCAGAAGTGGGTAGAAGATGGTGATGTTAATATGTTCCCTGTTCAAATTCGCTCAACTCCTTCTGCCATAGTTGTATAATTTCAACTGGTTGCTAATTCAAAGTCGTATTCATTACAAATCACTAATGACCACATTTAAGCTTTTAAGGGATATAGCTCCATCACAACTCACTTCTCTGATTACCAAACCGTCAGATGAACGAGTAAGAAGAGGATGCACACAGAACATCTGGTAGTTCCTTCCGACTTTCATATACCTAACTGCACTATGAGTAACAGTGCATTTTCATACTTTACGCCCATAGTCTGGAATTCCCTCCCTGGAAAATTAAGATCTAAGAAAGATCTCTCCACATTCCGTAAGAAAATTAAAATGCACCTATTTGTGGAGCATTTCGGAAATCCACTAGAACCAGTTGAAGTCAACCCAACCTAACTTCTTTATTCCCCCACTCTTATCCAGTAGGCGATCTCTTACTTCTTTACATAATTCTGTACAGATTTCAATCATCCTTGTAAATATGTTCTCTGCAAATAGCGCAAAACCAAATCTTTAGTATGCTCATGTTAATTATATGTATGGCTTTATTTTTTGTAAATAGCTCATGATAGAATCATATGCATATCTCAATGTTTAATGTCATAATTGATTTTGAATCCTCTGTTATAGCTATGTTTCATGTAACTGATTTTGTTCTTTGTAAACCGTTTTTGATCTCTGGAAAAGGTGGTATAGACAACTCATAAATAAATAAAAATAAATGAAAAAGGCCATAACTGGGGCTGAGAGAAAGAGACAACAAAAAGGTAGCAGCAGTGAAGTTTGTGGCACTCTGAGCCCCACACCTGGAGGTGCTACTATGATCCCTGCTTTCGGCAGTCAGAGAGGTTCGTCAGAGGAGAAAAGCATCAAACCTCAATGGGAGCCTGTCGGCTTCAGCAGGTGGGGCAGTGGGCAGCTGATACACATGATAGAAAAACTGGAAGTAACATGGACAGCAAGTGATGCATCATCCAAACTCGCTTGGAAGGAAACAGGCCAGGATGCTGTAGCAAAGAATAAAACTGGACGCTAGTGTTAAGTGTAGTAGGTGCATGAATGGAACAAGAAACTTGGGGAAAGTGAAGCTGGTGCTTAGCAAGTGAGAGAGAGGGAGGGGACCAGATAAAGGGACTCATTGGGCTATAAACATCCATATTTGACATCCCTGCTCTACAACCTAGATCTCTGGATTGCAGAATCGGGTACAGGCAATTCGTCTCAAATAGAAAATTTCTAAAAAAAAAAAAAAAAAAGAAACTGAAAAACATTAATAAATTCCGGTCTGAACAAATCTCTATTGCTTTTCTCTTATTTTGAAGCTAAAAAAAAAAGTATCTAATGGATAGGGTCTTCTAATGTTCTGTGCTGGAAATTACTTTTCTTTGAATATATTAGGCAAATAGAAAGTAAAGAGACTAACACGAACTTGCAAACTTTTATTTTAGAGCAATAATAGGATATGGCCTGAGCCAGCTGAAATCTGAGACCCTAGGATTTGAGTTGCCGTTCTTCACCAGGTTTCGTAATTCAGCTGATAAGTAAGTCATTGTTTTCACTTATTTGTAGCTTGTAAGGAGTTATGTTGGCCTTCATGAAAATTATATTAAGATATTGTGGTGCATGCACCTTCAGAACCACATAGTTATGAGGTATGCCATGGGCTCACGTTTTGCCACATTTACTTTACAGGAAAATCCGTTCACATAGCCATCCTAAGGGGCTTGCTTTGCAACAGGTTTTCCCCTATGATCTATCTATCTATTCAACATTTATAGAGCGCTACGCACGCAGCGCTGCACAGCTAACCTACAAGAGGTAGCCAACATATAAGAGACAGTCCCTGCCCGTCAGTCATGCTCATCGGAGCTTACAATCTAATTAGAATTAGAACAGTACAGAGCATTATTACGTTCTGCGCAGGGTGCAGTGTGGTACAGTTTGGTCTATAGTTTGGTCATAAATGTTGACGGGGGTTAGGATGAGATGAGGATGGAAGTCGGGAACTGAATGCAACGGTGACGAGGTGGGTCTTCAATCTGGATTTGAAAAGGGCCAGGGAGGATACCTGGCACACAGACGCAGGTAGGCTGTTCCAGGCGTATGGTGCAGCAAGGTGAAAGGAGTGCAGTCAGGAGTTTGCGGTGCGGGTGAAAGGCATTGATAGAAGTAATTTGTTAGCGGAGCGCAAATTCCGAGAGGGGACGTAGAGAGAGATAAGAGGTATTGAGGGGCCATAGAGTGAATGCATTTATAGGTCTGTAGGAGAAGCTTGAATTGGATGCGGAATTGGACAGGGAGCCAGTGAAGCGACTTGAGAAGAGGAGTAACGTGGGCATGGTGAGGCTGGCAGGAGATTAGCTGAGCAGCGTGATTTTGTATAGATTGAAGGGGAAGGAGGTGGCTCACGGGGAGACCAGCGAGGAGTAGGTTGCAGTAATCGAGGCAAGAGGAGATTAAGGAGTGGATAAGTGTTTTGGTAGTGTGTTCAGAGAGGAAGGGGCGGATTTTGCTGATGTTGTAGAGAAAGAAGCGGCAGGTCTTAGCAACAAGCTGGATATGAGCGGAGAAGGAGAAAGAGGTGTCAAAGATAACCCCTAGATTGCGGGCGGAGGGAACAGGAAGGATAGTAGATCCATCCACATGGACTGAGGGGGGGGGGGAAGTGGGGGGGAGGAGTTGGGTGGAAAGACAAGGAGTTCAGTCTTGGCCATGTTCAGTTTCAATCGGCGATGAGACATCCAGGCAGCGATGTCCGAAAGACAGGCAGAGATTTTGGACTGGGTTGCCGGAGAAATATTAGGTGTAGAGAGGTAAATTTGGGGGGAGTCAGCATAGAGATGGTACTGAAAGCTATGGGCGGAGATAAGCGCACCAAGGCCTTGGGTATAGAGAGAGAAGAGGAGGGGACCCAAGACAGATCCCTGGGGTACACCTACATGGAGCGGAGTAGGGGAGGAGGAGAAGCCACCAGAGCAAACACTGAATGAGCGATGGGAGAGGTAGGAGGAGAACCAGGATAGTACGGAGTCCCTGAAGCCAAGCCAGGAGAGGGTGGTGAGGAGAAGGTTATGATCAATGGTGTCAAAGGCAGCAGAGAGGTCAAGAAGGATGAGGATAGAGTAGAGGCCCTTAGATTTAGCCAGGGACAGGTCATTGGTGACTTTTGTGAGTGTCGTTTCAGTGAACATAAGAACATAAGATATGCCATACTGGGTCAGACCAAGGTCCATCAAGCCTAGTATCCTGTTTCCAGCAGTGGCCAATCTAGGTCATACATACCTAGCAGTTTCCCCAAAAGAGACAGGTTCCACAATGCTTGTACTGGGTCAAGCATTGATATCCTGGGTCCCTACTTAATAATGGTTTATGGACCTTTCCTCCAGGAACTTGTCCAAACCTTTTTTAAACCCAGCTACACTAACAGCCTTTACTACATCCTCCGGTAACAAATTCCAGAGTTTGATTACACGTTGAGTGAAAAAATATTTTCTTTTATTAGTCTTAAATAGTTTACCCTGTAGCTTCATTGCATGTCCCCTAGTCTTTCTATATTCTGATAATGTAAACAATCGATCTACGTTTACCCGTTCCACTCCGTTCATGAATTTATAGACTTCTATCATATCTCCCCTCAGCTGTCTCTTTTCCAGGTCAAAGAGCCCCAACCTTTTTAGCCTTTCTTCATAGGAGTATCCTTCCATCCCCTTTACCATTTTGGTGGCTCTTCTCTGAACCTTTTCTAATATCGCTATATCCTTTTTAAGATACGGTGACCAGAATTGCACACAATATTCAAGGTGCGGTCTCACCATGGAACGATATAGAGGCATTATAATATCTTACAGTGGAGTGTATGGGATGGAAGCCGGATTGTAGTGGGTCCAGGAGGGCCTGGGAGCATTCAATTCAAGAAAATATTTTATGAATTTTATTGGACAGAAGTATATACAATGGCAATGATTTTAGATACATCCCCACATGTAAATAGTGGCTTTAAAATGTGTAGATTGCCTGCATGGGCAAATAGCAATTTTTAGAAAGCTTTTGGTTATGCATGGTGATCTTCCCCACAAAGGCATGGTTAGGGAATAGAGAGGAAGGGTTTGAGCAATCCTAAAATATTGACATGCATTCCCCATTTTACCGAGGGATAAACATCAAAAAAACAATTCTTGATGGTCTGCATCTATACCTGCCCTGGGGCAGGTGTAAAGGCTGATGGCAGCCCCTCTCTATCAACCCCCCCACCCCCACCCCCACCCCGGCATCAAGATTCCCACCTGAGCCTCTACCCTGTCAAGATATCCCTCCTGATGGCCACCCTGGAAAGACCATCCACCAGACCACAGCCCTGGTAGTTTATGGGGAGCAGTAGTGATCCCCAGTTGCTCCTGCTCATGTCCGCTCTGGGCTTCACAATGGTGCTTGTGACATCTAGTGGTAATATCACATTTTGGCTTTATTTGGCAGATTGATCCCTAACAGTATTTTCATGAGATTACTGCCTGTGGTCACGAGTGCCATTTTAGACAGCAGGGATCCCGGTAAAAGCCAGGGACAGAGAAACAGAGAAACATGATGGCAGAAAACAACTACATGGGATGGGATCAAGGGTGAGAGTTGGGGATGTCTGCTGCGGGTCATTGGGTAGGGGGATCTGATGTTGGAGGGGGGTCAGGTGGGGATTTTAATGCCATGGGCAGAGCGGGTTGGGGGATATGATGTCAGGTAGGGCGATCGTGGGGGGGGGGGGGAGGACATTATGCTGCTGGTTGGAGGGAATCGGGGGTTCATGGGTACTAGGAGTAGTGATTTTAAAAAGCTGATCCCAAGCATGCTGGGGGTTTTAAAGCCACACCCTTTTTTGCCTACAAAAAAGTGGTGAGACACTGCATGTCCTTACATATATTTTATAAGAGGTCCTGCGTTTGGCAAAGGCTTTGTAAAATACAGTGGGAATTTTCCATGTACTGACCTCAACATCTTAATTTTCCCCTCTATATCCTATCTAAAATTGCCCTTTTATATGAGTAATTTTATAACAGAGTACCTAAGCAGAAAAGGCATATAGGAGTATATCTTGTGCTTATTTTTGCCTGCAACATTTGGGATCATCTATATAATAGCATGCCCGGGTCAATTAATATATGTTAGTAAAACAGTTTGGGTGTTTCATCTGTGGATGAATGAACATAAAAACAGAATTGTCAAGAGACAAATGAGTGCCGACAGTGGTGCGCGGTGTAGAGCAACATCTTTTTTTGCAGAGTTAAAGTTGGCATTCATAGATAAGAGTTCCGCAGAGTGAGCAGGGGGAGGGAGATTTTGAATTTAAAGCTTTGGCGTGAGCAGCAATGGATCTTTGATTTGAGCACAGTGGCACGACACGGTTTGAATGCTAAGACTGAATAGTCTGTTAGTCTGTGTGGTTTTGAAAGCTGCAGTGTTGATGGAATGATTGACAGGAGGAAGTGATGTTGCTCTTCCTTTTAAAAAAGGTGGTAGCTGATTTAAAAAAAAACATTGATTGGAAAAATGAGTTGCTATATTGGAGGCCGGATAATTATGGTGATACTATGAAGGTTCTGATATTCACTCACAAGTCCCCGACGCAGGCATGTGCCAAAACACCGACGTCTAGTATTTGTGAGAGGCTCCAAAGAAGATAAATAAAAGCTAAAGTAATAGCTGGAGTAGTTATGAAATTACAAAATGAAATTGAGTCAGTGTGGCATAGGGCATCAGCATGAAACAGCAGTGATTACAACATTGATAATATAGTGTCTGTGTGGAATGGAAGAAATGCAATAAAATTTGTAAGAGATTGTGAGCCAAATGAAAAAATGAGCGGTAAATGTGGCTAAATGAGCCTTTCACTATACCGTTTTTGATGCCTCTTTTTAAGTAAAAAAAAAAAAAAAAGTACATGGAAGAAGTATATGATATGTGAAACAGTGGGTTAAAGAATAGAATACTCTGTGGGGTAGCGTGTGATACATGGTATTAGCCAAATGGGATTGCTTAGCGGGATTCCAGTATTCTGTTTGTGGTATCACATATTATAAAGGCGATGTATGTGCCTATGTACATTTATAAAAAAGCCTGCCTGAAATCTGCACAGTTCTACCTGCTCTGAGGCAGGAGTAAATTTGTGCATGTAAGTGCTGGTAAAAATCAGCACATATGCACATATTTTAGGGGATACTGTGTAAGTACATATCCTACCGCTACTGCACTTATTCTATATCCCAGAAAGGCCCATGCATATAGGGTTTATTTTAAAAGCTCTTTCCATGTTTTAAATGTGGATGCAGCTGCAGAAAAAACATGCAAGCCATGTCCATGTGGAAAATGCAATTATAGAAAAGCCTGCAAGATCTACATTTTGGTGCTGAGCATGTTGTTGTTTGAAAGTTTCTCTGGGAGGCATTTTGGGGGCTTGTTGGAGCATTTTTATTTATTTATTTAGCTTTATTTATATACCGCCTTTCTCTGGTTCAAGGTGGTTTACAAAGAATGAATTGCAGATACATTGAATAATGGTGTGAACTATATACAGCATGCAGACAAGACCCCATGGGGGTTTTAACTATATATAGATGACATTTGCCAAGTCATGAATGTCATATACCACAGGAATAGAGATTCAGAGGTCTTGAAATGGAAGTGGAGGGATATGAAGAGGAAGACCAAGGATAAGGCCATTGAGACCAGTCCAGATTGCCAGCCTAAGCCCTTCAGAGACCTTGAGCACTAGGTGCTAGAAACCAGATAGTTCTGCAGCAGTTGGCAAAGGGAAGGACAAGAAAATTGCCCCCTACCTCCTTGAGATCTCACTGACCGCCTATGGACATAAACCTCCCAAGATATCATCAAAGGGAGATCATGCCCCAGCCTCAATACTTTAAAAATGAACATTACTCTAACTGAACTCAATAGTCGGAAGTTAAAAACTGAAGAGCTTGTAAATGGGGAGATGCATAATCATGCAATCTAGCTTAAGTCAACAATTGCACTGCCGTGTTTTGTACCCTTTGCAGCAGAGTTTGTGCGGCATTGGAGGGCACAGCTCTCGTCTCCTTCCCATAATGGGCTATTGTCATGAGCTTAGTTTGGGGGGGGGGCATTGCCCCCCCCCCCCAAACGAGTTGCCCTGATGATGGCTGGGACGCTTTGTCTACCCAAGGGGATCCAATTTTCTCATGGGCAGAAAAGGGGAAGGATGCAATCGTGGCCCCAGAGGCAAGCTGTCTTCCTGTGGCCATGATCATGGCAAAGAATCCTTCTATCTACCTGCGGGAGATTAGATTTCAATGGGCAGAAAAGCAGCCTGCAGCAAATAGGTTATATGTGGGGGGAAGCATACAAATAAGTTAGAGAAGCAAGGACAATTTAAAGGAATCATAAGGAAAGGAATGGAGAATAAAACAAAGGATAGTATAATGCCTCTGTGTCGTTCCATGGTGCGACCGCACCTTGAATATTGTATGCAATTCTGGTCGCCGTATCTTAAAGAGGATATAGCGTTATTAGATAAGGTACAGAGAAGAGCCACCAAAATGGTAAAGGGGATGGAAGGATACCCCTATGAAAAGAGGCTAAAAAGGTTAGGGCTCTTCAACCTGGAATAGAGACAGCTGAGTGGAGATATGTTAGAGGTCTATAAAATGAATGGAGTGTAATGGGTAAACATAGATTGATTGTTTACACCATCAAAATATAGAAAGACCAGGGGACATATGTTGAAGCTCCAGTGTAACATTTAAGACTAATAAGAGAAAATATTTTTTCACTCAACATGTAATCAAACTCTGGAATTCGTTACGGGGGATTTAGTAAAAGCTGTTAGTGTAACCAGGTTTAAAAAAAGTTTGGACAAGTTCCTGGAGGAAAGGTCCATAAACCATTATTAAAAGGAACCCAGGATATCCACTGCTTGACCCAATACAAACATTGTGGAACCTGTGTCTTTTGAGGAAATTGCTAGGTACTTGTTACCTAGATTGACCACTGTTGGAAACAGGATACTGGGCTTGATGGACCTTGGTCTGACCCAGTATGGCATATCTTATGTTCTTATGGGCATGGATCCTATTTAAAAAAGGATAGGGGAGATTTTAAGACAGGGGATGGGAGTGCTACAGAGAGTAGGTGAAGGGGGGACAGTCTAGAAGGATAACAGAGTAGGGTAGCAAGCACGAGAGTGTTTGGAAGTGGAGGGAAGAGTGCAAGGTGTTGCCAAAAGGTGTATCCCCCCCCCCCCCGAGAACACATATAAGCACCCCGTTCCTACACCACATACCCAGACATCCACTTTCACACGACAGTCATACACATACACAAATGAGCACTCCACCTCTGCAACACACACATGCACAAGCATCCCTCCTCTGCACCACACACGCGCATGAGCACCCCACCTCTGCACCACATAAGGAGGGCCTCCCATGTTCGGCAGCACACACACACGTGCACTGCAACACAACACCCCACTCAAACAAAGGCACTTACCATATCTCAGTTTCTAACAGCAAAATAAAATTAATTATAATTTATCTTGGTGTTAGAGAACCACAGCACAGTTTCTTTCTTCTTGTCTCTTGGCACAGAGTATATATTTACAGGTGTCAGTACTTTTTAAATCTTAGTACCAGGCTAAATAACTAAACGGCTATAATTCTTGCTGCACTTTAATTATAGCCTGGAAATATGTTGCTTTCCATTTTTTGGGCAAAGTCACTGAATGTGAGCCTCTGCTCCCTCTGAATATCTTGGGGATGCCAGCTCATTCCTAATCTGTTTGATATACTGGTTGCCTAAACCATCTAGAATTTTTGAAGGTAACCATAATGTATATGTAAACATGTAAATGATATACAAATGTCACACCGTTCTTTCCCCCCCCCCCCCACCCCGAATGATGCAGTCAAACTATGCCCATGGTTATTGTATAGCTTTGCCCTTATCACTTGTATAGTGCAAATAAGCATGGCCAGCACTGGTGCCATAGGAGCCTAGTTACCATTGAGAATACCATCCACAGTCACACACTGTGCGCATTAGGACCAGAAGGGATATCTTTGTTGGAATGGGCATATGGGGATGATTTCACAGTGCATAGATATATGGAATGCACATAGTGAATGAGTACATTTGATATCCTACCTACAGGAGAGACCATAGCTGAAGATCTGCTGGAGTGCAGCAGCACTGAGATTGAGGGCCAGATCTCTGGAAAGAGTCCCCCCCCTCACAGTCCATGGCAGTCAGGGAGGACTAGATGGTCAAACAGAAGGGACGTTAGGATGTGGAGGTGGAGAGCCAGTACCCAGGTGGAACATGAAGAGGAAGAATAAATAGCCAAATTCCAACTTTCATTGCCATCTCCCCTCCATACTGCTAGGAGTTTGTGGAGGGGCAGAGGTCATGGACCTGGAAGAACTTCATGTGAATCAGCGGAGTCATCAGGGAAGCGGCTGCTGCAACAGAATCAACAGCTCCTGGCACAATGGACAGAGAAAGTGTGCTGCAGAGAAGATCGGTGATCAGTGATAAATGCTGAACACACCTGCAGGAGGGATAGCTGGATGTATCAGAGGCCATGCTAACTCAGGGCCTTCACAGGGAGCTTGTTATTTCATCTAGCATAGTGCCTGCCCCCAAACTGCTTTGCCAACTACTGCAGAACTATCTGCACCCCCAGCCTCCCAGCCTTCACCTGTGATGCTGAAGAGGGCACCTCTATTCTCTTCTACTGCCCTGACCTCCAGCACATAAGAGCAGACACCTGTCCAGGGCACACCACCTTTTTCCTAAATCTTGGGGCCAATGCTCCATTGAAGGGAGGGGGGTCTCTCAGATTTCGACCCTTCCATGAGGCTACCTATTGATTTGGTCTGCTAGATGTTTCTGAAAGCTCTTCAAAGAGCAGTAAGACACTATTCAGCATAGCAGTGCAGCAGTCTAATCAAGGTTGGGAGCGGAGGACAGATGGAAAAGGGCAGGGGGGCAGGGGAAGGCGAGGGAATGTTGAAAGAAATAACCTTGCCTTCCTACTATGTGCTCTCTGAGAAGGGGAGGGGCATCAGAATGGTGATGGATATGGGACAGTGTAGAAGGCTGGTGCTGGGGGGATGGTATGAGACAGACACACACATGCATATACAGTACTATCATTTTGACTAATGAAACATCTACCTTCACAAAAAGTGCCTGCGTATGAGCTCAGCTCTTGCAGTGATATCAAGCTGGTGTGTATGGACTGTGTCTTTCTGCATAGAGCCCTCTGCATCATTGCCTATATATGGATCTATCCTTTCTAGTCTTTCAGGCAGGGTTGTCACCTCTTCACTGCCAGATTGTGCAGCATACAACGGCCCATAAATATCAGGCAGACAGTTGCTGGGTTGTACAGGAGTTTTTCCTCAGATTGGTTGAGAAAAAGGAAGCAATTCTTGAGCAGGCGTGTCTTGGGCCCAGTTATACCGCTCCTGTGAATTTGTGTGGAGTGCAACAATTGGGGTCAGTAGCCACCTCCTCATGGAGTAGCTTCTATCACCTGTGTGAGTAGAGAGAGGGTTGGAACAGATTACAGACTAGCACTAGAGTGTTTGCTGGGCAGTGCAACCTTAGGCTATGTTTGCCAGTTGTTGCTGCTGCCACGGAGCACTTTAACCTTCCAGCATGTAATGGAGGGGGCTGGTGCAAGGCTTACCTAGCAGCCATCCACTGTTGATTTCTTCACTCCTAGATCTCTCGTAGATGCCAGAATGGGTCAAGATGTATGAATCATAGCAGGAGCCTAGGAACCTCAGAAAGACAACAGCTATCTCCCCTTATACAATGTATGTTCAAGTTAATGGAATGCCTTCTTTCTGCAGTAGGTGTCCTCCCTCACTCGTCTTGGTTTCATGGCTATATGTGTGCAGTTGATGACCCCCAGTACAGATGGGACTCCGACCACCTCATGGAAAAGGCTCATGGTTAGCTGCATCTACTGCACCATCTGAAGGAGACTACATATTATGTACCATGGGTTAGAAAGGCCCTTGGGAACTGTGAGCTGCACTGTGAGATGGCTGACTGGCAGAGACTCGCAGTGATGGCCAACACAGACTTGAAACTGCCAATGGATAGGAAGGCAAAGGTCATGGTGATCTTGAAATAGATGGGCATGGGCTAGCCCCTCTGAGTGGTGGAGTGGAGGAGCAGCTGTAGCTTCTGGCAGAGACGGTGGATGGCTGTCTTGTGAAGGCAGAATCTAGTGAGGCACTACTCATCCATAGGTCATGGGCCCATAAAATCCTCAGATATGGATGCTTCCTGTTGGCTCTCCTGTATTTCCTGCAGGCCTTATGCTGCACAGTCTGCTCAAACCATCTGTTCAGGTCACCCATGGCTCCTGCCTCCCTCCACCAATATCTACAGCACTGCATATGCGCACACACACACACACACACACACACACAAGAATCACACAGACAAGAATCACACAGACACACACACACAAGAATCACACAGACACACACACACACACACACACGAAGGAAAGAATCACACAGACACACACACACACACACACACGAAGAAAAGAATCACACAGACACAGATGTAGCTGGAAATGCAGAGGCACATGAAGGCAGGCAGCAGGGAACCCAACAGTGAAAAGATGCAGCGGGGGAGCACAAAGGCACACATAGATGGCAGACACCAGAAGCTGGGCAATAGAAAGACTGACACATCCTGGACCAAGGAGAGGGACCCTTAAAATATGGAATTGGCACAGCTGGGGGGGGGGGGGGGTGGTGGTGGTATTCAGTGAGAAGGACTGTTCTAGGGTTTGAAAGAGTTTGAAGATAGTTTTGGAAAGGAACAGGAATGAGTGCAGGGAAAAAGAAAAAGTAGCACAAAATACACCTCTATGGATACAAGCAACAAGAAACGCAAGCAAAACTTCTCCAGTCACCAATGTCACGAGCAGTCCCTAAACACAGCAAAGTCCGGTACATATTCGTGATATAAAGCAGTTGTAAATTGGCATGTTCAAAAATTCCACCCTGTATGTTGCCAGCCTATGTGAAATACATGATGGAAGTGTAAATACAGGTACCATACAAACCATGCCCCGGACTGCCTCATAAAACCGCAAGCGCCATCAGGCGCACTAGTGCCTGAGGGCCCTTTGGCATGGACCAAAAGAGAAGAACACTACAGTGAGAAAACGGCTAGCACCAGACAGAACTTAGCACCGTCTAATACACATAAAGAAAAAGATCCCCACTCTACCCTCAACAGTCCAAAACCATCACACATTCTTCACTGTGCCATAATTAACTCCCGCTCTATCCAGAACAAGATACAAACAGTCAAAGACCTGATACTATCCCAACACATAGACATATTATGCATAACAGAAACATGGATCACAGATACTGACAACGTACTTCCGAATCAACTCATACAGACTGGATACACCCTACACCAATGCCCAAGATCTCAACGCAGAGGGAGCGGAGTGATCCTAGCCAAGAAACACCTCAAACTTCCAATACCACTCAAGCGATAGCACCAATGAGTCAGACTTCATCTTTATCACAAACAAATCGACCACAATCTGCCTCATGTACAGAACCCAACCTCCAACCCTAACGACCTTTTATCAATCCTAGACAATAATATCAGCTTCAAAAATGGGAAAATACATCCTGGTACTAGGAGACTTCAACCTCCCATCTCTACATTAAAAACACGCACACTCCTTCATAAATACAATAGCAGCAATGGAACTAGAGCAACTCATTGACTTTCCCATATAAACTAAAGGCAACTCTCTCAATCTGATTTTCTACAATGACCGCAATACACACTCAAATCTCGTACAATCCATCCATGCCCAATCAGTTCCATGGTCTGACCGTAGACTTATAAAATTCTCTCTACCACAGAACACCATCATGAGCATCCACATTCAAAGCATATCAACCAGAAGATTCAAATCATTCCACAAGGAAAACTTCATTCAAGAAACTCTTGCACTCATATCTGAAGACATCATCGACTGACACTCTCACGAACTGCTGGAATAACAGTACTAAGATGGCTGCTACTGCCACTACACAAACATCACCACAAACAAGAAGCAATCTAAAATCAGCTGGTACACACCTGACCTCCGCAACCTCAAACGACAACTACGCAGGCATGAAAGAAAGTGGCACAAAACAAAAAACACCGAGGATAAACGGACATATCTATAACTGATGAAAAACTATCACACTGTGACAGATGAAGTCAAACATGAACACCACTCAAAGCTACTTAAATCAGCCATCAACTGTCCAAGAGAGCTTTCAATATAGTGAAACAGCTGACTAAAACCAGCTATCAACCATCCAAGAGAGCTGTTCAATATAGTGAAAAAGCTGACTAAAACACCATCAACCGAACACCAAGAGCTCCCAATCACTCTGCAACAACTAGCACTACATTACAAGCAATTGCAACCTCAACCTGATATCTACATCACACCCACCATGGAAAACACCCACCATGGAAAGCACCCACCCTGACCCATGGACAACCTTTGCCAGAATCACTGAGAGACAAATTGAAGATATCATTACAGCACTGAACACTACAACATCACTCCTGAATCCCTGCCCGATAGCATGGATTAAAGCCACAAAGAAAGAATTTGGCACTGTAATTGCCAAAATTACACAATCTATTCTTCAACATGGCATCATGCCTGCAAGACTGAAAACCTCCTCCATTCGCCCAACCTTAAAAAATCCCACTCTTGATGCCACGATCCCTCATCGTACAAATCAATCGGAAGCCTTCCCTTCCTGGCAAAGATCATCGAGAAAACAGTACAGCATAAATTGCAAGACCATATCAAAAAGCACAGCCTACTCTACCCTGAACAACATGGGTTACAACCACACCATGGTGTGGAAACCCTACTAACTACACTGATAAGTAACCTAACACAAGGATGCCCATCAGGGCTTTTTACTCATTTTCCTGGACATATCATCCATGTTCGACACTGTGAGCCACCACCTCCTACTACAACGTCTCTCTGCCGATGGAATTCAGGGCATTGTACTTAAATGATTCACTTCATACCTCACAGACAGATGCCAACAGAGAAAGATAGAAAACAATACCTCCATCCCATACAAGCAAATGCAAGGAGTCCCCCAAAGAACCACACTATCTGCCATTCTCTTCAACCTCTACCTGCGACCACTCTGCACAGTCATAAGATCGCACAGTCTACACGCACACATTTATGCAGATGATTTCCTGGAGGAAAGGTCCATAAACCATTATTAAAAAGGGACCCAGGATATCAATGCTTGGCCCAATACAAGCATTGTGGAACCTGTGTCTCTTGGGGATACTGCTAGGTACGTATGACCTAGATTGGCCACTGTTGGAAACAGGATACTGGGCTTGATGGACCTTGGTCTGACCCAGTATGGCATATCTTATGTTCTTATATGGACAGATCAACATATGGACAGATCAACATAAACCAACCCATACCCTCTGCTTACCAAAACTATTTCATGGAAGTTGATAACTGGCTATGAGACAACAACCTGCAAATTAAACTCAACAAGAAAGAAGCCCTCTACATAATGAGAGACACCACATTCATACCCCCACTCATGATAACACTGAATGAAACCACAATCAAAACTAAGACTGCTGGACCAATATCTAACATTCAAAACCCATATAAACAAAATCACCAAAACAATCTACCACAAAACAAAGACTCTTCAAAGACTATGACCACTCCTTAAGTTAGAAAATGTCCGGACGATACTTCAAGCAACAGTAATACCCCACCTAGACTATTGTAATGCCATATACCAAGGACTACCGCATTCCACTCTTTTTCCGCTCCAAACAGCACTTCACTCAGTAGCAAGAACCCTACAAGAAGCAACAAGACTGGACCACATAACCCCAATACTGAAACAGCTTCTTTGGCTCTCACTAAAAGCTCCCGAGCCATCAAAATACTGTTGAGGGCCAGTGACCTGAGAGAAAGTGACTCCTTGGTGGCTTGGCTTAGTCCCTGAACTCCCCCTGACTTAAAAAAAAAATTAAACTGGTGGTCTAATGGCCCTTGAACCACCTACCTTTCAGAGCAAGAGCACTGCCTACATGCTCCTGCTCTCAGTCTGCCATCTTAAAAAGTGGCAGTGTCTGGCACATCCTGGGATGCACTGGGTGGGTTCAGACTGCCATTTAAGGCATTTTTTTTATGCCATCAAGTCAGTGTTGACTCATAGCAACCCAGCTGCCTCTGGATTTTCTTGGCAATTTATCAACTGGAAGTAGATTGCCAGCCTTTTCTTCTGAGGCAATGGAGGGTAAAGTGACTTGCCCAAAGTCACAAGGAGTGCCAGTGGGAATTAAATCCTTGATCTTCTGGATACTAGGCAGTTGCTCTAACCACTAGGCTACTACTCCACTCTGTTTAAGGCATATTCTACCTTATATAGCAGTTGGACCCTGTCCAGTGCATCCCAAGATGTACCATATGGGGCCAGGCACCACCATTTTTGAAGATGGCAGACGGAGAGTGGGAGCATGTAGGCAGTGTTCTTGCTTTGAAAGGTACCAAATGGGAGGGTGGGGGATCAACAGCCACTAGACCACCAGGGAGTCACTTTCTGTCAGGGCACTGGCCCCAACAATATTTTGATGGCATTGGGGGCCTTTCCTGATGCCGCCCCTAATGCCATCAAAATACTGTTGGGGCCGATATGCAAATTAGCCATGCAGTGCCAGTTTCTTTGGGAGAGCATGCCAAATTAGCGCAGACTTCTTGTACGCATGTGTTTGGCTTGCTCGCCAAGTTTAAGGGGTGGCTTATTTGCATACGCACAGTTTAATGTGTGGCTAATTTGCATGCTTGTGCTTAAGTCGTGCGCCATAGGTGTGTTGCAAACAAGCGTAAAAAGCTGGTAGAATTCAACTTCAGTTTCCGCTTTCTGCATTGGCCTGTTAGGGAGGAATTCACATGCCTGCAAACATGAGCAGTCTGTAACCCCTTCAATTAGCTTGGCCACAGATCCTTCTTTTATTAGGAAAAAAATGGCACATTGTACAATTTTGTCTTATCACTCTACGTCATGCATTTTGCTTTACTTTTTGTTTATCTACATATTACAGCCAAGCTAAACACTACATGTTTCAGGTCAAGCCAGGCATAAATATATTGCTCACACTTAATCAGGTCAAGCTTCCTGCAAACCGAAGCTCTCCCTGTCTTGCAAAATGTAACATGGAGTGTCTCTCTTATTCATAAGTACCCTCTGTGAAACTGTCAATATATTCAGAGCTGTTTTCACACTTTAAACTTTTCCCTGAGATCCTAGTCCCCCTTCGAGTCCCTTTCCACAGTGGCCTCCTCTGATGAAGAACCACTGCTGCTGCTGCTACTCAACTCCTCTATGGTAGTTTCCTCTTGAGGGGCACCAGGACAGGGTGTGGCTGCAGGTGGTAGTGGTAAGGGAATTGGGCTGGTTCCCACTGCCGCAATTGTTGCAAAACAAATAGGCCTTGCTTAGTGCTATGATGCGTGCTAATGGATTACAGCCTGCTACATATGACCGATAATCCCTCTATAGCCTTCCTAGGTGACCTGGCATGTGTCCTGATTGACCCTGACGTCATAATCTGTGGCCTGCTGATCATTAACTAGGGAATGGGATTGTTGGTTTTCTGATGTTTCGCACAATCACTAGAGGGAAAGATGTCACACCAGTGCATGCCGATGCATGTTTGGGGCCAGTATACAGTATACATCAATAACAGTGTGGTACCTGTACCACTGCCTAATTTGGCTGGACTGCACCATCATGGCCCAATAAAACCATGTGCACTGGGTTGGGGGAGCCTGCTGCTGCTCCTCCTTGTACCTTCTGTCATCTGCTACACGTGTGCTTTTGGAGCTGGTGCATGACAAGTCCAGTGTTGGTATGGGCACCTATAGAGGCTGTAACATTGGGGGGTGGGGGTGGGAGGAGACCTAGATATGTGGCAGTTTGCAGACAGTGGCATATGTGTGGTCCTCCTATGTTTCTCATTTTTGTGCCCTTGCCATACACTGCATGTGTGAACTCAGACCTAGAGATCTCCCCCCCCCCTCTATTTCCTGTGGGCCATCTGGGGATATAAGGTCCTTGCTTCTGGACCCCCCTTGCTGCCACTACATAAGTAACGGGCCACCTTGTCTTGTTGTAAACTCTTCTGGGGTTCTTGTACACCTTTGCTGATAGCGGTTCATATCTCTTTGCCAGGTGCAGACATTCAAGCAGGGGAATTAGCTCAAATGGTAGAGTGCTTGCTTAGCATGTAAGAGGTAGTGAAATTTTGCCAATGTAGAGCCAATTTTTAAAAAGGGTTCCAGGGGTGATCCGGGAAACTACAGACCGGCGAGCCTGATGTCAATACTGGAAAAAAATCATAGAAACCATCATAAAGAACCAAATTACTGAACATATAGATAGTCATTGCTTAATGGGAGACAGCCAACATGGCTTTAGCCAAAGAAGGTCTTGTCTTACTAATCTGTTATGTTTTTTTTTTGAAGGTGTGAATAAACAGGTAGAGAAAGGTGAGTTGGTTGATATAGTGTATTTGGACTTTAAGAAAGCCTTTGACAAGGTCCCTCATCAGAGACTTCTGGCAAAATTAAAAAGTCATGTGGATAGGAGGCAGTGTACTATTGTGGATCAAGAACTGGTTAAAAGATAGAAAGCAGAGGGTAGGGCTAAATGGCCAATTTTTCCAATGGAGAAAGGCGAATAGTGGAGTACTCCAGGGATCTCTGCTGGGTCCACTGCTTTTTAACATATTCATAAATGACCTGGAAATGGGAATAATGAGTGAGGTAATCAGATCTGCAGATGAGGCAAAACTATTCAAAGTTGTTAAAACCCATGAGGAAAATTGCAAGAGAATCTTGATAAAGTGGAAGACTGGGCATCCAAATGGCAGATGAAACTTAATGTGGACAAGTGCAAGTTATGCTCTTAGGAAAGAAAAAAAACCAAACTATGGTTACACAATGCAAGATTCCACATTAGGAACCACCAACAAATAAAAAAATTTAGACGTCATCATAGATGAAATGTTATAACCCTCCGCCCAGTGTGCAGCGGCAGCCAAGAGAGCAAATAGAAATCTAGGTATTATAAGGAAAGGAATGGAGAATAAAACAAAGGATATTATAATGCCTCTTTATTGTTCCATGGTGCGACCGCACCTTGAATATTGTGTGCAATTCTGGTTTCCGTATCTTAAAAAGGATATGGTGTTATTAGAAAAGGTACAGAGAAGAGCCGCTCCAATGAAAGGCTAAAAAGGTTAGGGCTCTTCAGCCTGGAAAAGAGATGGCTGAGGGGAGATATGATAGATGTCTATAAATTAATGAATGGAATGGAACGGGTAAACGTAGATTGATTGTTTACGCCATCAAACTATAGAAGGACTAGGGGGCATGCAATGAAGCTACAGGGTAACCTATTTAAGACTAATAAGAGAAAATATTTTTTCACTCAACGTGTAATCAAACTCTGGAATTTGCTTCCGGAGAATGTAGTAAAAGCTGTTAGTATAGCCAGGTTTAAAAAAGGTTTGGACAAGTTCCTGGAGGAAAGGTCCATAAACCATTATTAAAGGGGACCCAGAATATCCACTGCTTGACCCAATACAAGCATTGTGGAACCTGTGTCTTCTGTGGAAACTGCTAGGTACTTATGACCTAGATTGGCCACTATTGGAAACATGACACTGGGTTTGATGGACCTTGGTCTGACCCAGTATGGCATATCTTATATTCTTAAGCCTTTCTCCTTGTCTTGAATGTAGGTTGTCTGATCCTCCAATTTTGGTGCTCCATACTATGGATACATAGTGCCAACTACATCTCATGGCCCAG
Source organism: Ichthyophis bannanicus (assembly GCA_033557465.1). Lineage (NCBI taxonomy): Eukaryota > Metazoa > Chordata > Amphibia > Gymnophiona > Ichthyophiidae > Ichthyophis > Ichthyophis bannanicus. Next base: position 1,460,450,989 of record CM066031.1, read on the forward strand.
CAAGGTACACATGGCTTTCCATGGGGCCTACCTTGCATTTGTCATGTAAACCTAATGTCCCATCACTTTACCCTCTTGCTAATGCAGCTCCTCATGTATTCACTGCAGCAGTTGGGGCCAAGTCCTCCACAGGGTGCAGTAACTTCAACATCATGCATTATATGAAAGTATCTATAGCAGAAGAGTGGGGTGCTCATGATCTACTCAGTTTGCTTGTTAAGCCCCAGTCCTCCTCACAACTAATATCCCTGTTAGACTACTGGGGTGAAAGGCCTTCATCTAAGGGATGAATGTGTGCTGCGGCATTTGGACATAAAGGGTATTGTGGAAATATTTTCTATGGACAACAGCATAAAAGACTTACACCTTACACCTTAAAAGACTTACACTGGCTCCCAATCGGTGCACGCATCAGATACAAAACTATCATAAACCTATTTAAGATAAATCAGCACACATCAGCCAACAGCCTACACACCCTCATTCAACCAGACAACAGCACTCGTCCTAGAAGAAAACAAACACGCAACCGAGTCAGCACCCCAGGTGAATTCAAACACACACGCAAGGACACAACAGACAGAGCTCTCTCCATGGCTGCTCCAACTATATGGAACAAACTACCAGACGACTTGAGGACAACTACAGACCTCAAAGACTTTAGAAAACAGCTAAAAACCATGCTGTTCATAGAACACTATGGACACATCACATAACCTAAGAGAATGTATAACAGCACATATTGCTGCCTGTACAGATAATGTTTTACAGCACCACTGTATATAGCCCACACTGTACATAGCTCAAACCATTCTAGCACGCAACACACCACACCTTGTACATAGCTCACCCCAATCTAGCACACGATACAACACACACTCAACTAAATTGCACCCTCACTGCATGATTAACACACTCACTTTACCCGATTGTTTGCTGTGATACCACCTTGATTAATAAGATAAGGCGGTTTAAAAATACTGTTAAATAAATAAATTAAATAAAAATAAATAAATAACTGCATTTGTTAAATCCTACTGCCTAGCACAACTTGTGTGCCTCTGCTCTGTGAGCGGGTGCTATACAGGCCCTTTGGTTAGAAGGCTTATGATGTGGCTTTGTGTGACTAGAATACTTAGCCCTGTATGATCAGTATCATCTACATATGTCATGTATGGGGAAAGAAACCCTGCCTTTCTAGATGTCTATGTGCATACATTGCCTTGCCACAGTGTGTTCATAGCTTATAGCGTTTTCACACATCTCCATATGGCACCACCTGGGATACATTGCCCTCTTGCCATGTTCAACCATGTCCAGCTGGTATATGTCACAGATTGGCTGGCCATGCTATAGCCAATGCATGTGTGTATAGTTGCAGGGGGGTGGGCAGCTCTTTGTTAGGCTGGTCCATCCAAGCCAGTGCTAGGAGATTGAAACATAGAAACATGATGACAGTAAAAGACCACATGGCCTATCTAGTCTGTCCTTCCATATCAACAACTACAACAGTCCACTTTTTACCTTTAGAGATCCTCTGTGTTGGTCCCATGCTTTTTTGAATTCAATTACTGTCCTCATCTCTACCACCTCCACTGGGAGACTATTCCATGGATCCACTACTCTTTCTGTAAAGAAATATTTCCGCATATCACTGCTGAATCTATCTCCCTTCACCCTCATCCCATGTCCCCTCGTAGCAGAACTTGCTTTCAATTGAAAGAGGCTCTCTCCCTGAACATTTATGCCACGGAGGTATTTAAACATCTCAATCATATCACCTCTATCCAGCCTTTCCTCTAAGGTGTACATATTAAGATCCTTCAGTCTGTCCTCATATGCTTTATAATGAAGACCACTAATCATTTTAGTAGCCACCCTCTGCACCGACTCCATCCTGTTCACATCCTTTTGAAGGTGCGGTCTCCAGAATTGCACACTATACTCCAAATGAGGTCGCACCAACGACTTATACAGAGGCATTATCACCTCCTTTTTTCTGCTAGCCATTCTTCTCCGTATGCACCCAAGCATCCTTCTAGCTTTTGCCGTCACCTTTTCTACCTGTTTAGCTACTTTAAGATCATCAGACACAACCACGCCTAGGTCCCGTTCTTCTTTAGTGGACAAAAGTACTTCACTTCCTATACTGTATTGCTCCCTTGGATTGCTGCAGCCCAAATGCATGACCTTACATTTTTTAACATTAAATCCCAGCTGCCAAATTCTAGACCATTCTTCAAGCTTAGCTAGATCCCTCCTCATGTTATCTACACCTTCCTGGGTGTCTACTCTATTGCAGATTTTGGTATCATCTGCAAAGAGGCAAACCTTTCCCCACAGCCCTTCCGCTATATCACTGACAAAGATGTTAAAAAGAATCGGACCAAGGACAGATCCCTGGGGTACACCACTGGTAACATCCTTCTCCTCAGAGTGAGCTCCATTTACTTGTACTCTTTGTCGCCTCCCACCCAACCAATTTCTAACCCAAGCAGTAACTTTAGGGTCCATCCCTAGGGTGCTCAGTTTGTTTATAAGTCGCCTGTGAGGAACAGTGTCAAAGGCTTTACTGAAATCTAAATACACCACATCTAGAGCTTTCCCTCGGTCCAACTCCCTGGTCACCCAGTCAAAGAAATTAATCAGATTTGTCTGACAAGACCTGCCTCTGGTGAATCCATGCTGCCTCGGATCCTGTAATCCGCTGGACTCCAGAAACCTCACTATTTTCTCTTTCAGCAGCATTTCCAATAATTTACTCACCACCGAAGTTAAACTAACCGGCCTGTAGTTTTCAACCACATCCTTACTTCCGCTTTTGTGTAAAGGCACCACATGAGCCTCTCTCCAGTCCTTTGGCACCACTCCCGACTCCAATGAGGCATTGAAAAGGTCAGTCAGTGGAGTTGCTAGAACGTCCCCAAGTTCCCTCAGTATTCTAGGGTGTATCCTATCTGGTCCCATCGCTTTGTCTACTTTAAGTTGAGCTAGTTTCTCACGAATACAGTCTTCTGAAAATTGTTCAAGATGTCCCTCGCTTCTGTTCCTATTTGTGGGTGTTTTCTGAGGTCCTGCTCCTGGTTCTTCATCTGTGAACACAGAACAAAAATATTTGTTAAGCAATTCCGCTTTATCCTTATCAGCTTCTACATATTCCCCCCCTGCACCCTTGAGTCTGACAATACCACTTTTGCCCTTCCTCTTCTCACTAATATATCTGAAAAATGTCTTATCCCCACATTTTATTGCATTGGCTATTTCCTCCTCCTTTTGAATCTTTGCCTTCTTGACTACTTTGCTAGCTTCTCTAAGTTTTTCCAAATACAGATGCCTGTCTTCCTCTCTCTGTGATCTCTTGTATTTCATGAAGGCCTCCCTCTTTTTCTTCACTTTTTCAGCTACTTCCTTCGAAAACCATAGTGGTCTTCTTTTCCTTTTGCCTTTATTTACCATTTTAACAAAAAGGTTGGTTGCCCTTAAAATATCCCCTTTCAGTTTTGCCCACTGTTTTTCTACATCCCCCAGCTGTTCCCATCCCACTAATGACTCCCTGAGGTATTGGCCCATCTTCGCAAAGTTAGTCTTCCGAAAGTTTAAGATCCTCACCTTGGAATGGATTCTAACAGCCCTAGTCCTAATACTGAACCACACCATCTGGTGATCACTGGATGCAAAATGATCTCCCACTACAACATCAGAAACACTTTCACCATTGGTAAGCACCAAGTCCAGTATGGCCCCTTCACGTGTGGGGTCTGTTACCAATTGCTTGAATAGTTCTCCCTGTAGAGAATCCAGGATCTCCTTACTTCTAGATGATACTGCAGCAGGAATGTGCCAATCAACATCTGGCATATTGAAATCTCCTATCAGTAGCACTTCCCCTTTCCTAGCAATGCTGCGTATGTCTTCAATTAACTCTCTGTCCACCTCTTCCTCTTGTGAGGGAGGTCTGTATATCACACCAATGCAAATAGATTTCTCTTTCCCTCTTTCTAGTTTAACCCACAATGCCTCCTCTCTCCCTTTTAAGCTCTGTAATTCCAAAGCTTTAATAGTAGTTTTTACATATAGTGCCACTCCTCCTCCTTCTTCCTACCCTGTCCTTTCTGAATAAAGTATAGCCAGGTATAGTTACATCCCAATCATGGTTTTCTGTGAACCATGTTTCTGTAACTGCCACTAAATCCAAGTCAGCCACTCCCACCAAAGCTTCAACATCAGGGATCTTATTTCCCATGCTACGGGCATTTATACACATTGCTTTCCATATGTTACCCCTGTTACCCATTTCCATAAAGGTATTTAATGTATCACCTACCTGGGGGCTTTCACTTACCTGGGGGCTTTCTTCACCCATCCCCAACGAATCTAGTTTAAAGCCCTCTTCAGTAGATTAGCCAGTCTACTACCGAAGATGCGTTGACCTTTCTTGGACAGATGGGTTGCCTAGAGTGCCCAATCTTATACACTTCCCCTGCAGTTCTGACAATTAATCTCTACAGTCATGATCATTGGGATTCCATCCTTCCTGCACTAATCCTGTTTGCCATCATACTATTCTATAATGAAATCTGCTTTATATGTATGTATGTGTGTGCCCATTTTCCCTGCAGGTGTAAGACTGTGCTGATTGCTCTGCGAGTGTGTGTGGCTGTCAAGATTTGTTTTACTTTGACTGCTGCTGCTTTTTTCTAGCCCTCAGTAGCTGTTGCCCTAGATGACCACCTTGTCTTGCCTAATGGTTGGGACAGTCCAGATTCCCATGTTTCCATGCCTACACAAGGGGCGCCGCTCTGCAGTTAGGTGGTTCCCTGTGAGATGTGGGTAAGAGATATATGAGAAGTTTTCTTACCTGGCAAGGGCCATGCAGATCTTCTTCCGACCCTCTGTGCTGAAACATAGGGTGCCCTGTGCCCTCCAGGGCAGTAAAGCACTACCTCATTTGCTATCACTAGGAGCAAGGTCTTGGTCTACAAAACATTGGGCTGGTGGGTGGCAAACATGTTTGTGCTCTTTTAATTTGGAATATTGCTTTGCATGAGCATACATGTACACTAGAGCATGTCAGCATGGTTCTTAAGGGGACAAAGTGCCATACACATATATAGTGCAGGTGGGCATGTGCATTTTTCTGCCTGAATGGAATTTACATGTGTAAGATACACATATGGGCCCAAAAATATGCAGACATGCACATATAGTCACTCCTTAATGCCTAGGGAGTTTTTCCACATCTATCCGGCCTTGCTGGCAGAATGCATGTTGTCCATATTTTCAAATAAGGATACACGTCTTTGCCATCTTTCTATCTTTCGGATTTCCCATGTGTAAGTTCTGTCATTTCACAATGCGTATGCATGTAAATTGCTGCTGCACATTTTAAAAACATACTTTGTTGTGTGGGGGGGGGGGATATATGTCGATTTTTAAGGCAATGCAGGCAAATCTCTCAACTCCTCACTACGCAAACATACAGTTTTATCAACATTCAACACCAATCCACTCATTATCTAACCAATTCTTTATACTCTTTAAACATTTATTCAACCTGATGATTGCCTCCTCGTCTCTGCCCTCCAGTGACACCACAATGAGCATATGCATGAAACTCTGTGTCAAAGGATCTTACCAGTTCTCCCAGGGGCTTTAGATAAATATTAAGTAGTAAGAGGGAAAGTGAGACCTCTGCAGGACCCCCCCCCCCTTTTCCCAAATATAAATCTTGGAATCAACCTTTACCCCTTTCTCAAAAGATATAATCCAGTCTACCACTATACCATGCAACCCTAAATTCTGGTACTTCTCTATAAGGAGACCAAGCTCTGCCAGGTCATAAGCAACCGTTAGAACCAGTGATACTAAAAGTACCACTATATAAACAGTCTATAATTTCCAACAATAATATTTCCATCCCTGCGTAAAGTCTATCTGCCTCACATCCATAATGAACAACTTTCTAAAATGACCTCACCTGGTAAACTACCTCCCTCTCAATTAATTTTGCCAGCATAGGCAGATCCAATATAGGCCTACAATTCTGGAATACCATTTTATCTCCACCTCCTTTTTTAAATATGGGGGTCACAACAGCCTCCTTCAAACAGTTTGGCACACAACTCTGAATTAGAGAATCACTCATCAAATCCACAATCCAGTCCAGTGTTATATTCTAACACCCCTTAACCAGTTTAATATATAGAGATGCATTTTTTATTCCCTGCCTTGAATCAGATTGGTATAGTAGTTTACATTAAATTAAATTAAAGGGTGGATTACTTTTGATTTTGCTTCAGTAAGGTTTGTGTAGAGGTACGTCTTTGGGGATACATCAGTTCTTTTTCCACTTTTCAAAGCCGATGAGTGTTTTAAGGAAGATAAGAGGGATTTGATGGAACCTTTTAACATAAAATGCTTGTGTGTGTGTGGGGGCGGGTGGGAGGTGGGGGCGGGTGGTGGGTGGGAGGGAAGGTTGAACAAAAGCTATCTAGAATACTGCACCTTGTACTTGTTAAATGCATCTTGGGAGCATTAGTGAAATCAGGAACTGTTTTCATCTGGCACTGGATGAGGGGGAAATACATGTTTTTTGCTAAAATCTATGGGGGGCTATTGAAAGGTTGCAGACCTGAAACTGCCTAGATGCCGCTCATTGGGATATTCAGTGCTGGTATCGCAGTTAGTGCTGCTGAATATCCCTGGTTTCAGCTACAAAGTGCCCTGACAATAGCTGGATACATCAGGGCATTCTGGGAGTGGAACAGAAGCACCTGAGGGTAACCAGCTAGCGGCAATGTTCAGCTGCTAACCAGTAATCCTAAAAGGACTGAAGTTAGCACAGCTAAATGGCTGTCCTAACTTTAGCCACTTTTGCAATCCAGCCAGCGGCTGAATAGTGCCATTGATCAGATTGCAGAATTGTAATCTGGTCAACCTAAATATTGAATACTGGCAGGAAAAGACCCCCCCAGCACTGAATATTTGGGTTCAATTTGTATCACTGATGACCAGTTGCTGCTGCCACTGAATATTCCCCTATAGAATTCCTAAAATGGAAACCGGAGTTTTGCTGTAGAAATAGAGAAAAGATATTTACAAATAAAAACCCTACTGCTTTCGTTCTACAGATTTGGGCTTCCTGATCAATTGGGGCTGTTGTGACTAACCCTTCATTTGCAGCTACTCAGTATTTCCTCCCATTTTTATTTATTTAAATTTGTTTATATACCGCCTTTCTACAAACCAAGACAGTTCACATAAAACACAATAGAAGTATTTAGCTCCAAAATTACAGTGACAGGCAGCGACTGACAGGTAGAAACCTTGATTCGCTTCAGACCTTGGCACAAGCATTCTACTGAGCAAATTAGCAAGTGTCTCTAGGTATTCAGCCATTTACAAGGTTCAGGGTTATCACAGATGTGCTATAGGATATCCTTGGTTCTCACTGCAATTTCATCCTTGCAATTTTATGTGTATTCCAGGAGGAATTTTGTTACTGCTGGCGCAGGAGCAGGGATTGCCTCTGTGTTTCGGGCCCCTGTGGGCGGTCTCCTCTTTGTGCTGGAGGAAGTGGCCTCTTTCTGGGATATCAGATTGGCTTGGCAGACCTTTTTTTGCTGCTTGACAGCGGCTTTTACCACAGATCTCCTCTCTTCTTCTCTTCGTGGGTTTATATACAGAGGTCACTTTGGATTTTTCAAAGCGAAAAACAGAATCTTATTTTGGGTATGTATGTAACCAGCTCAGTCATTTTTATTTGCTATTTATTTTTATGTAGTAGAACAAGCATTGAGTAGTAGCGTTGTGTGCTGTGATATAGGAGATCGGGCATTGTGAGGTATCATACTTTAGACATGCCTGGATAGGCCCAGTCTGCTGTCATATGATGCCATAGTCTTCTGGAAGAGAACTGAACCTTTTGACTTTCATTCTGATATGAAACAACATGGGAAACAGGCAGCAGAATGATGTGCTGAGTGATCTTGCCTGACAGCTTTAAAATGATTGAGTGGCCAGATCAGAATTATAGTTCAAGAAAAGCTCCTTGGCATCGGCTAAAGAATTTGTTCTGCCACTGATTCTCTCTGTGACCTTTGCAAAGTCATTTGAGAGGAAATTTTATAAGCATATGGAAAAGAGCTCTTAAAACTGTGTAGTCACCTGCTACTGCCTATGCTCCTTCCCAGCTTCACCTCCAACAGATTGCAGTGACGGCAGTGCAAGCTTCAGGTCTTGCAGACCATGACAAGGGAAGGGAGTAAGAGAGATTGTATTCTTCAGGTCCCACTGGGCCATAGTCCCCTTCTACGTCTATCAACACACATGCTCTCCCATACATGTGATCTCTTCAACACAATACCTTCCAATACAGTATATGCACAGCTACACTCTCCAGCATGCAGTCTGTGCACAGAAGCACCATCCATAGCCCTACCCCCCTTACATCCAAGGTTGCCAACTCACCCCATGTCAATCAAACATGCTGATCCATATCTAGATTGCCTATATGGATTTCTAGTACCAATTAAGAGAAATAAATAGGGCATTTAGAACTACTTGTATGCTATAAGGCGAAACCACCTGTCTGGTTGAGCTTCGGTAAATTGATAATTCTACAATTGTGCATAATACAGTCCCTCAGTGATCCTTGAGCCCTTTACCCCAATGGACACAAATTCAAAACCTCGTCAAGAGAGAATTACAATCCAGCTGTACTTACCTCCCACAAGAATCCTCCTAGCTTGCTTCTAGCCTCTTAGGGAAATGGGGTAAGGGACGTGGCCCAAGCCTGCTAACTCTTCTCCTCCTGGGGCCTGCAGCTATTTTCTGTTGCCTACCTTGTGCTCTTCTCTTCATACACCTCTTTTCCTCTTAGCAGTCATCCTTCCTCAGCTCTCACATACTGCTCTCACCCTGCTGCTATCACACATCCCTTACTCATCCTTTATTTCTCTTCTCCTCCATTTCTCCTCCCCTTTCTCCTTATCCTTTTTCATCCTCTTATTCCCTCTCTCGTCCCCCATTCAACATCTCCCCTCTCTCTCTCTCCTTTAAAGTGACCAACCATCCCGTATTATATGGGACAGTCCCATATTTTAAGGATTTGTCCCTGGAATCGTATGGGACGCCTAAAGGTCCCCTATTTTAAAACACATGACCCCCTCCTACACTCCTCCATATATGTACCAGCGGACTTCTTCACGCCAGCTGAAATTTTCAACGGGAAACTCTATTTATTTATTTGTGTGATTTTTATACCGCCATTTCGGGTAAATATAATGGTTTACATACTAAACAATGGGATACGTTGAACATTTTAACAAAATAACCGGTACAGGTGAATAACAATAAAAGGTATATACATTATTCTTACAATTTAACTTAGTCTCATTCAGAAGAATTGTTAATATTTCCATCAAAGAGACAGAAACAAATACATATGCATGCATGCACTCTGTTGTACTAATGTCACACTCATACACATGCATTCATCCACTCTCTCCTCTCCCCCCAAAAAATCAGGTGTACACATGCACACTAGCACATTTCAGACAGACAGATTCTGTCTCTGACTGTCTACTGGTGCTGTACTGCTTCTGCACTCCTCTACTTCAATGCCCCCAGTTCTTGCTCTTGCTACCAGTTCTTTTTCTCAGTCTGCAATAGCCTCCTCACACTTTACCCCATTCCTCTTACATTTCTACCCTTTCTCAGCAACCCCACTCACCCCTACCAAGAAACCAACATATTCTACTGACTTTCTCCCAAACCCTGTGCAGAAAATCAGCCCATCCTTTCTGTGACTTGTGTAGCCTTTCCACTTGCTTGGGGGTGGGGGGCACTGGTGAGCTGTAGAGCTAAACTTTTGTATCACATGTATGATTTTCTCCCAGTTGGTGAGAGGGCTTACAGGTGCACTAGGTGCAAGGAGCTCTTTGCTGTCTGGGAATGAGGCCAATCTCTGGAGGCTAGAGTAGCAGACTTGGAGGACCCAAGGAAGACAGAGAGAAATGTAGATGAGACCTACAGGGATGTAATACTGAAATCCCACCTCCAGTCTGGCAGCGTCTCTGTTGCCATTGAGGAGAGAGGTCACGTGACAGGAGAGCATCACCCTGGTGTGACAGGAAGTGATCCTGTAGCTAGGTCCTGTCCTCCAGGTGATGTGCCCATGAGGGAAGAGTTAGGACAGCTGTTATAGTTGGTGATTTGATCATTAGGCATTTAAATAGCCAAGTGGCTGGTAACATGAGCATCGCCTGGTAACAAGCCTGCCTGGTGCAAAGGTAGCGGACCTCACATGCCACCTTGACAAGGTTTTAGATAGCACTGGGGAGGAATCTTCTGTCTTGGTACATGTTGGTACCAATGACATAGGAAAGTGTGTAGGGAGGTTCTGGAGGCCAAATTTAGGCTTTTAGATAGGGAGTTGAAATCCAGAGCTTCCAGGATATCATTCTTAGAAATGCTTCCTGTTCCACACGCAGGACCAAAAAGACAGTCAAAACTCCAGAGTCTCAATGTGTGGATGAGACGATGGTGAAAGGAAGAGGGTTCTGGATTTGTTAGGAACTGGGGAACATTCTGGGGAAAGGAGGGGCTCTTTTGAAGGGATGGGCTCCAACCTTGACCGGATGGAATGAGACTGCTGGCAATAACCTTTAAAAAGGAGATAGAGCAGCTTTTAAACTAGATATTAGGGGAAAGCTAACAGTTGCCCAAGAGCACATGGTTCAGAATGATGTATCCTTGAAGGATACTAGCAAAAGACTGAAATTAGGGCATATCGACAGAGGTTCCAAAAAAGACAAAAGTAACCCAAATGCCCTTAAGTACAGAGCAGACAGAGCTTAAGGATTCCAAATTACCTCTGCCTACTGATAACAAGATTAATATGAATAAAATACCACCTCTAAAATGCTTGTTTGCAAATGCTAGAAATCTAAAAAGTAAGATGGGAGAGTTAGATGGGAGGTTAGATATGATTGGTATCTCAGAGACCTAGTGGAAAGAGGACAACTAGTGGGACACTGATACCTGGGTGCAATTATATTGCAATGATAGACTAGATCAAATTGGTAAAGGGATCACACTCTGTTAGAGAGGGCATTGAGTCACACGGGATTAAAGTTTTGCAGGAAACAAAATACTCTGTAGAATCTCTATGGATTGAAATTCCTTGCAAAAAGTGGAAGGCGATGGCAGTGGGGGAGATGGCCAGAATGAACAAATAGATGCTGAAATGCTCAAACAAATGAGGGAAACTAACAAAAGTTACAACACAGTAATAATAATGGCGATTTCAATTACCCCAGTATCGACTGGGTCAGTGTCATGGCAGGACATGCTAGGGAGATAACGTTTCTAGATGAAATAAATGACTGCTTCTTGGAGCAGCTGGTTCATGAACTGACAAGAGGGGAAGCCATTTGGGACTTAGTCCTTAGTGGAACACCAGATCTGGTGCAAGAGATAAGGGTGTTAGGGCCACTTGGCAATAGTGATCATAGTATGATCGCATTTAATTTAATAAATGGAGGAAGGATGCCAAGGAAATCCACAGTACTACCTTTTATTTTTTAAACTGAAAGGAGCAACTGCAAAGGTTAAAGATTTACATCAAGCATGGGTTTTGTTTAAAAATATTATCTTGGAAGACCAGATCCATCTCTATTCCACACTTTAAAAAAAGTGGAAGTCCAAAAACTGTCAGCATTGTTTAAAGATGTCAGAGAGGCAGTTGCAGCCAAAAAAGCATCTTTCAGGAAATGAAAAAAGGAGCCAAAATAATGAAAAATGGAAACAACATAAGCGCTGGCAAGTTAGATGCAAGGTATTGATAAGGCAGGCAAAGAGAGAATTTGAAAGAAAAGCTTGCTGTGGAAGCAAAAACTGCATAATAAAAACTTTTTCAAGTACATTCGTAGCAAAAAAACCTGTGAGTGATATTTGGACCATGAGTTGATAGCGGAGGTAAAAGGGATTCTAAGAGGGGACAACGCCATAGCGGAGAGACTGAATGAATTCTTTGCTTTGGTCTTTACTAAAGATGATGTAGGGAAGTTAGCCATGACTGAAATGGTATTTAATGGTGATGCATCAGAAGAATTGAAAGAAATATCGATAAGCTGGGAAGATGTATTACAACTATTTGATAAATTAAAGAGTAGCAAATCACCTGGAATTGATGAAGTATATATCTGAGGGTGTTAAAAGAACTTAAATATGAGATTGCAGACCTACTATTAGTAATCTGTGAACTATCATTAAAATCATCTGTAATACCTGAAGATTGGCGAATGGCCAATGTAATGCCAAATTTTAAAAATGGTTCCATGGGTGATCTGGGAAACTACAGACCAGTGAGCCTGATGTCAGCATCAGGCAAAATGGTAGAAACCATTATAAAGAACAAAATTACTGAACATGTAGATAGTCATGGTTTAATGGGAGAAAGCCAACATGGCTTTAGCCACGGAAGGTCTTGTCTTGCTAATCTGTTATATTTTTTTGAAGGTGTGAATAAATAGACAAAAGTGATCCAGTCAATATAGTGTACCTGGATTTTCAGCAAGCCTTTGACAAGGTCCCTCAAGAGAGACTTTTGACAAAATTAAAAAGTCATGGGATAGGAGACAGTGTACTATTGTGGATCAGGAACTGGTTAAAAGATAGAAAGCAGAGGGTAGGGCTAAATGGCCAATTTTTCCAAAGGAGAAAAGTAAATAGTGGAGTACCCCAGGGATCTGTGCTGGGTTCACTGCTTTTTAACATATTTGTAAATGACCTAGAAATGGGAATAACGAGTGAGGTAATCAAATTTGCAGATGACACAAAATTATTCACAGTTGTTAAAAACCCAAGAGGATTGTGAAAAATTGCAGGAGGACCTTGATAAATTGAAAGACTGGACATTCAAATGGCAGATGAAATTTAATATGGACAAGTGCAAAGTTATGCACCTAGGAAAGAACAACCCAAAATATGGTTGCAAAATGCAAGGTTCCACATTAGGAGCCACCACCCAGGTAAATGATTTAGGTGTCATCATGGATAACATGTTGAAACCCTCTGCTCAGTGTGCAGCGGCAGCCACTTATAAGATATAACTCCTTAACCAACTCAAGTTTTATTGACTTCCTGCTTTGTACTTAGGTAGATAAGCATTCTTGGGAACTTTTCATTTCCAAAAAATCTTGAAATTGGTGTGGATTAGTGGAGGGAGGGGATGAAGAGGGTATGATCATTCTCTTCCCCCTCCGTACTCTTTCTCTTTCTCTTTGTTTCTCTGAAAAATGTATCCACACACTCTTACACACAGTTTGACACATTCACTCACCCACATTCTTTTCATGCAGCCTACATTGGCTGGATAGATGATGACTGAAATCCGCTAACCAGATAGATGTCAGCACTTATCCTGTTAGCACCGATGCTGCCCACACTCTGTCCCCAGAATATCCCTTCATTAACTGGATAATGTCAGGGCAATCTTTGTAGATATTCAGCAGCACTATCTGGATAGTGTCTCTGAAAATCAGTCAGCAGTCTTAGCCAGCCGATCTCTAGTTGGCCAATCAGCTTAGGGTTCTGAATATTTGCCATATGTTTTTATTATTTTCAGCCTTTTTAGACTTATTACTGCTGATCCTACATAAATTGAATCACATTAATTCAACTGAGATGTTATAAATGCATCTATCAATTTACTTTGAGATTTTTGTTTTAAATCTAGAAAAAAGCAGAGATAAGCAAAAAAGAAATGTACCCAAAGGGGAAAAAGAAAAGAACAAAAAATCTAGAAAAGAGATGCCTAAAAAACAGAAGAAAAATTATGTTTGTCTCAATATCTAGAAGTCCCAGGATGGCGCTGGTTACTAGCCATCCTTCCATAGTCGGCAGTAGTTCATGGAATCAACTTCAAGCAAAACTTTGAAGAGACAGTCGTTTCATTTCATAGACCAGTCCAACGAATGCATCTGGCGAAAGTGAAGAGACCTCCATGTGATTTACCTGCTGCTTCATGCAAAACATTCTGGAGTTCTTTGGGGTTTTCAAAATTCCTTGTCACATTATCCAGTGCTACCCTCAAGTGAGCAGGATAATAAATACCAAAGCGAGCCCCTTCAGCTTGCAATTGCGGCCGCATAGCCAAAATCTCTTTTCACCACGGCTCGATAGCTTTATGCAGATCTGGAAAGATCATAACTCATTACCTTTGATACCGCAAAGGGCCTTTGACCTTTGCAGCTTGCATAATTTCCACAAAACCGTAATCACATATGGCCTAGAGAATTTTGCTGCTGGGATCTGCTGTGAAGGGGTGCGGTGAGCTCTTTCCTTTTCAAAAGGCATATTGAATGCAACTCAGGAAGCTCCAGAATATATTTCTCAAACATAACAGGATCAGATCCTTCAGGGATTCCAAGGATATGCAAATTTTCTCCTGGACCGGTTGTTTAAGTCTTTCAAATCCTCTCCAATGTTTTAATTGCATTAGCTTTGCATTGCAGTGCCAAGATGACGTCTGTGTTCTCAGTCGTCTACTGCTCAAAAGTTTCTGCTCTGGCTATTACAGCCTCCCTTCCTTCCGGAACACAGAGCAGAAACGTTTGAGCAGTAGACGACTGCAGTTCAGTATGCACCTCTTTTATGGCACTGTTATCTTGCAGCATGCCTTTCATTTGGAGGAGCTCTCTCATAAGAGCAGGCAGAGTAACCTCATCTCCAATAAATTATAGCACCTGTGACCCCTTCCGGCCTTTGCCCTCCTTTGTGTTTTCATATAATGAGAGGTGACATTTTGGTCTACTTGAGGCGTTAATTTTACCATGTAGCTGACATGCGAAAATAGCTAGCTAAATTTTAAATTTATTTTATTTATTTAACCAGTTTTATCCTTATCCTTCAATCAAAGTGGTTTAAAGTATAATTTGATTAGATACATTTAAGTGGGTCAGGGTGGGAAGGGGAAGTGAAGGATTATGTGCATCTATACAACTATTTACAAGTATACCGATTGTGGGTTGAATACAATAATGTTCATAGCCATGTCTATGGTCTCTGGGATGTCCCATAGTATTCTGTGAATAATATGGTCTTTAGCATTCTTTGGAAGTCCTTGGTATCGTTCATGGCTCTCATAACATCAGGCAGTGAGTTCCATAGCGCAGGTGCAAAGAGTGACAGTGCTCTCCTGGACGTGGCTTGATTGGTTCTCTGGTATTCTGTGGGTGTGATGATCTTGTTTTCCATGCTGCTTCGCCTAGGCCTCATGCTGGTGCCCATGGTTATTATGTTTTGAAGGGCAGTAGCTGAGATTTTGTGAATGATTTTGAATATATTTAGGATTGCTTTGTATCTGGTGCGAGTATGGATGGGCAACCAGTGTAGGTGCTGGAGTATATATGTGATGTGCTCATTTCTTGTTGTGTTTGTAATGATCCGAGCTGCTGTATTTTGCACCAGTTGAAGGAGGTGGACGGCCTGTTTTGGACGGTATGTGTAGGGAGGCCCTGGTATTGTGAGTTACCATAGTCCAGTATATAGGGTTGCCAACTGGCCGGTTTTCAGCTGGACTGGCCGGTTTTTCCATGGCCAGGCCGGCTGCCGGCACAGATGTAAAACCGGCCGTTGAAAAGCCGGTTTTTTGCTCTGGCCGCAAGATCGGGAGTGGCCAGAGCAAAAAACCGGCTTTTGTGCCGAAGTCTGCGGCGCGAACGCGAACGCGATTCCCCATAGCAGTGCAGCCGCTGCTTCTGCTTTGTACAGAGCAACGGCTGCAATACACTTACATTGAAAACTAAAGATAAACTGTGTGAGGAGCCCACCGGTCATCGCAGAGCCCGAGGAAGTGATGTCATGGGGACGGGCTCCTCACAGGTTGTCTTTCCTTTTCAAATTAACTTTAGCTGCAATAAAGTTAATTTGAAAAGGAAAGACAACCTGTGAGGAGCCCGCCCCCATGACATCACTTCCTCGGGCGCTGCGATGACCGGAGGGCTCCTCACACAGTTTGTCTTTACTTTTCAAAGTAAGTGTATTGCAGCCGCTGCTCTGTACAAAGCAGAAGCAGCGGCTTGGGCAGGGGGGTGTGTGAGTGAACCAGCAAGGGGGGGGGGGGTGGTGGTGTGAGTGAACCAGCAGTGGAGGGGGGGGGGGGTGGTGTGAGTGAACCAGCAGTGGAGGGGGGGTTGGTGTGAGTGAACCGGCAGGGGAGGGGGGGTGAGTGACCCAGCAGGCGGGGTGAGTAAGTGACCCAGCAGGAGGGGTGAGTAAGTGACAGGGGGTGGATGAGTGAACCAGCAGGAGGGGGGGTTGGTGTGAGTGAACCAGCAGGGGAGGGGGGTGAGTGAGTGACCCAGCAGGAGGGGTGAGTAAGTGACAGGGTGGTGGATGAGTGAACCAGCAGTGGAGGGGGGGGGGTGGTGTGAGTGAACCAGCAGGGGAGGGGGGGAGGTGGTGTGAGTGAACCAGCAGTGGAGGGGGGATGTGAGTGAACCAGCAGGGGAGGGGGGTTGGTGTGAACCAGCAGGGGAGGGGGTGAGTGAGTGACAGGGGGGTGGGTGAGTGAACCAGCAGGGAGGGGAGGGGAGGGGTGGTGTGAGTGAACCAGCAGGGGAGGGGGGGTGAGTGAGTCAGCAGCGGGGGGTGAGTGAGTGAACCAGCACTGAGGGGAGGGGGGGTGAGTGAACCAGCACTGAGGGGAGGGGGGGTGAGTGAATCCTCGGTAATTTTTGTGGGTGGGGTTGGGGGCGGGGCAGGGGTGGGACTGGGGGCGGAGAATGGGTGGAGCATGGTGAGCCACAGGTGTCGGGTTTTTCTCGGTGAAAAAGTTGGCAACCCTACCAGTATAGGAGTGATGATTGCTTGACATACTGTGCGGAAGTGCTGCTCTTGGTTTAGGATTGGTTTGAGCTGCCTGATGAGTTTATCTACGGTATGCCTTTATAGTTGTTTTGCTGATGTGAGACTGGAGGTTCAGATTTTTGTCTAGAGTAATGTCCAAATTTAATCTTTCACTGTTATAGTTTTATCTTTGATGCAAATTTTTGGTGGTGGGTTGAAGGTGGTACTTCTGGTGATGAATAATACCTTCTGTCTTGTTGTAGTTCACTGACAGGTTATTGTTAGTAAGCCATGTAGTCATCTCTTCCAGGCATTTAGTTATGGGCATCAGGTCCGGTGCGTGTATGTTGATAGGAGTATAGACCATGATATTGTCTGCATACATGTGGTAGTGCATCTTGTGTTACTTAATGATATGCATAAATGGTTAAGCTTTCCATTTAAAATTTATGCTAGAATGTTCAGCCACTCATTTAAAATTCATAGGGAGGCTAAATAACTACCCCATATATTTAAATGTTAAACCCTATGCAAATGCATGAAGCAAATCAAAGATGAGCTCTCTAACCCAGCTCCCTTCCCGCCTATTGCCCCCCCCCCCCACCCTTGTGTGCAGGGTTTTGTTTTCCTTCACAAAGTAGCTGATAATGAAGGTAGTTTGTGTCACTGTGAATTACATTTTTTTCTCTGTTACTTTGAGAATCGGACACTGGCCAATAGAGTTATCAAGATAGAGCACTGTGTGCTCCCTGCCATGCTGGGCCCAGGGCAACTGCCCTTTTTGCCCATTAGTAAAAGTGGCCCTGCTCTGTTTGACTAATGAGATTACAGTAAATGTATTTCTTTAATTAAAATGATTTAGATCTAAGCACAGTCACCACATTCTACTGCAACAACTATCTGACCTAGGGATTAGAGGGCTTACGCTGCAGTGGTTTCAGTCCTGCTTGACGTGTCGATCTTTCATTGTTCACTGGCAGTCCTCCACTTCTCACTCTAAAGTCTCTGAATTTTGCTGTTCCCTTTTGGTGCCCATCTTATTCAATGTCTTCATGTCTCACCTAGAAGTGTTAATTCAGGAACAGGAGGTTAGTTCATACTTTTATGCTGACAATGTACAGTTGGTATTTTATGTAGATCCAGTTTTTCCAGACTTTTCCAACTTGAACAGGTGTTTTGGATAGCAGTACAAATTGGTTTATTTCACATAAATTAAAGCTGAATCTCTCAAAATGTGAGGTGATGTGGGTGATGCAGAAGGGCATCTCACCAAATTTATCACCTAAGAAGGCTAGCTTCTCTATCCCATTGAAACATACCTTTAAGATTTTGGGGGTAAACTTTGACCCACACTTATTTCAGTCTCATATTTTGGCTGTTACGTGGTCCTACTTTTTCCACTTGTGAGTAATTCGGGCGTTATACCCAGATTTAGATAAGAAGGACCTCATGACACAGCAATTAAGGCATAAGTGACTATGTCATGACTGGACTCGGGAATGCTGTTTTAACTGGTGTTACCACCTATTCTCTTAAGTGCCTTCAACTGGTGCAGAACACTGTCATAAGACTTATCTGCTGGGCAAGGAGATTCACTCACATTTCCCTATTGTTAAAAGAGCATCATTGGTTGCCTATTAAATATAGGATCACATTTAAGACTGTGACAATGGGTTTTAAGATTCTGCAGACTCAGCAACCATCCTATTTGCTCACTTTCTTTATTCACTCTATACCAGCAAGGGCCTTGCAATCTGCTTATCAAAAGCTGCTCACAGTTCCCTCCCTGGCCAGAGTTCATTTAGAGGTAATATGAAGGTCAGCCTTTACGTTTGACACCCAATTTTGTGGAACTCTTTAAGAAGTTTCAGGAGCTCACAACTTATTCTTTTTCTGCGCTAGGTGAAGGCCTTATTCTTCTCATTAGCGTTTGAGTGCTAGCTTGCGATCTTAGTAAGGGCTTTCTGGTTCTTTATATTTTTGACTTAGTGGAGTTTTCTTTCTTTTTTTTGTACATTGTGATATTGCTTTTATGTCTCTGTATCTATTGTTACTGTATGTTATTTTCTTAATACAGTAAACTGCTTTGAGGCTCTGTTTGCATAAAGCGGTATATCAAGTCAATAAACCAAAATAGAAAATGTTACCAATAAGGTTGAAATGCCAGAAGTAAAAAAGGAAACTAGCAACCATTTCCTGGGAAAAATATATATCATAGGAAATATAAAATCACTGTGGGGCTGAAATTCAAATCGATTAATGCAGTTAGCAGACCTGCTCACTGAGGTGACTGGTAGCCAGCTAACATCGGGGCAATCCGGGAGTGGATTGGAGGATATTTTTTCACTCAACGTGTAATCAAACTCTGGAATTTGTTGCCGGAGGATGTAGTAAAGGCTGTTAGTGTAGCTGGGTTTAAAAAAGGTTTCGACAAGTTCCTGGAGGAAAGGTCCATAAACCATTATTAAAAAGGGATCCAGGATGTCAATGCTTGACCCAATACAAGCATTGTGGAACCTGTGTCTCTTGGGGATACTGCTAGGTATGTATGACCTAGATTGGCCACTGTTGGAAACAGGATATTGGGATTGATGGACCTTGGTCTGATCCAGTATGGCATATCTTATGTTCTTATGTGGCGCCTAGGGATAACTAGCTAGCAGAGATTATTCGGCTACTGCCTGGTTATCTCTCAGTGAGAAAAATTAGGGGTATGTTTACTAAACCGTCTTAATGTTACTGGCGCTAGTTGCAGCGATAATGTGAAGAATGCCATATAAGGAGTGGGCGTTCCGGTGGCAAGGTAGCAAGAATCTGTATCACGAGATAGTGGGCGCCATGGCACGTTAACGCGCGTTAACCCAAAGTTCATGCCAGAGCAGTGTTAGAAGCTATAAAGATATAGCCCACTGGTTACTGCAACAATGACTGTGAAGGTAGAGGTCATGGGTTCAATCCTGCAGTGGTATTATGTAAGAAGGCTGTCTGAGGCAATTCCTTTTTTAAGTTAAATCAGTGCTGCCAGCAAAAACACCCTCACAGTGCCGTAACCTAAGGTGCCGCATAAGGCACCCTATAAGGCACTCCATAGGGCATATTATAAAGTGCCCTGTCTGCCAAGGCGCCTTCTAATGTGCCCTATAGGGTGCTTTATAGGGCACCTTATAGAGCTCCCGATAGGGCGCCTTATGAGGCACCTTAAGGTTACAGCACTGTGAGGGTGCATTTTGCTGGCAGCACTGATTTAAACTAAAAGGAAAAGCCTCAGACAGCCTTATTAAATAACACCACTGTGGGATTAAACCCATGACCCCTGCCTCCACACTCACTGAAGTAACCAGTAGGCTACATCTCTATAGCTACTTAACACACTGCTGGCTGGCTACAGAAAGACTGCAGGTCACCACACAAACTGTCTGCTGTGGTTACCAGGATAGGGTAAACCCACCCATACCCATGATGCACTACACATGCAGATCAGCAGTCTACAGCTGATCACAAGATGGGGTATGCACCCCCACAGCACCTCGGCCTGGTAGGGGGAACTGACCGTGTGTGTTACTGGCACAGAGTAGCTACAGACTGTGACATTGTGTGGGTCCTGTGCTCACCCAGAGGGTGAGGTGGGGCACCCAGCACCAGGTCCGCAGCACCTGGCTTGGCTGAGGTAGGCTATGCTGCAGGTCCCCATCAGTGCCAGTGTGTGATAGGTAGTCCTTGCAGACACACCTAGGATACACCTGTGTCATCTCTATTTCCCAGTCACGTCTAGCCCTTGTGGACTATGATGCATCCAGAATAGTGTATATCCTGTGTGGGTGCCATGGTCACATGTTATAAGTGAAGGGGGGTGTTTGGACCCAAAAGCGGATTATGTAGCACCACCCAACCCACCCTCTGGTGTCAGGGTGAGGGACAGGATCTCCCACCAACAGATCCACATTCTACATCTCTGCAAATGGTGGCAGTAGAGAGGAATATCAACCCCAGTCCTGCTGGGGAACGGGCACCCTACAGGGCAGTCAATGCAGATCTGTACGCATCACATAAGGCAATGGCAGACAGGCAGAACACTGGAAAAGCTCAGCTACCCCCCACCACTATCTGACATTCACAAGCAGAGGGCACAGTCATTCTCCACCCACTGCACCTTGCAAGGCGTTCCAGTCATACACATGCTAACTGCAGACAGTCTGCTAGCTAGTACATAGTGCATGTTCCTGGAGGAACTGTGTGCACCCAAAAATGGGATGTGAGCACACACACCAAGCAGGTATGTCAGTGATTGGGCCCCAGAAAAGGGAACCCATAAATATCACTTAAGAAAAATACTGTATAGCACTATGGGGGAACCTAGCCATGCCATGGTCACTGCTCAAGTCAGGGTGAGAGTGACCTCCCAGCAGTACATGCTGTGGCCACCCTGTCCATGCAGGTGGTGGTCGGGCACTACAGTGTCCCAGCCATTGCCCTATGTCCTGTGCAGATGCATCCTGCCCAGGCCACCCTGTCCGGGCCATACCCATAGTACCTTGCTGCTCATTATGCACATTGGCAGGCTAACACTGGAAACAGTGCAAGCAGTGTGGGCTCAGTAAGGTGTAGGAAGCCACAACACACTGGATAGACATACACACACTCCCACACCTATGCCAGCATTGTGCAAATATAGAGGTTTGGGGCAGCCCTGGCCGCCACACCAGTCCTGGACACAGTGCGGGCATTGCTATGGTATGCAATGCTGTTGTGGTCACTCCCCGGGGCGGTAAACACTGTCAGAAGCAAATACTGAAACACACTCCACAGATATCAGAAAGGTTGCTATGATGAATCTCTGTCAACAAATCATGTTTAGCTTAGGTTTTGTTAGCTGACATTAATCATAGCAACATTTTGATATATGTGGAACATGTTCCCAAGTTTAGGGCGGCATTACTAAGGTATGCAGGTGCCAGTATTGGGAGATGCTGCTCCACGCAGGGCCCAACAGCCTGACTCTCCATGAGGCTTTGGATAGTGGAGCCTGTGGGTGTGGGTGTTTGTGCCCCTGTTGGCCGCTGCTCTAGGGCAGAGGTTCCCAACTCCAGTCCTGGTGGGCCAAACACTGTTCAGGTTTTCATGCTGTCCCTAATGAATATGCATGAGATATATTTGCATATAATGGGGGCAGTGCATACAAATGCAGCACCGGCATATTTCTTAGGGACAGTATGAAACCTGAATGGTGTTTGTTCCTCCAGGACTGCAGTTGGGAAACTCTGCTCTAAGGATTGCACATGTTTATGGTGTCTTTGCTCTGTAGGGGAAAATATAGGCGTTTCAGGCATGTTTATTTTATCTGCAGTAAAGGTTCCTTCTTTCTTACCATGGTTTAGTACTGGGTAAATATAGGGACAAGATTGGCAGGAGCCACAGCTGGGACTTGAACTTGTGACCTTCTGCCCCTGTAGTGTGGACTGCACCAAACTGTTGCCACAGGGGCAGATCATTCCCTGGGGATACCATGACTGTTCGTCAGACAGACCTTGCCTGTTGCAGTTGCACAGCAAAAAAAAAAACCAAACCAAATTTACAGCGACCTATTAGTAATTAAACAAAAAAACTTTTTTTGTCTGAGCTGGCCGGAGGAGGGTCGAAATGAGAAAACTACCCACACCAAGCGGTCAGCTACTTTTTTTCTCATAAGGTTCTTCACCCCAATAATAAAACTTTATTTCACTTATCTGAATTAATATTTCAATCCCAAGTTGCTAGTAGAGAAAAAATAAGATATACTATAGAATTCCTTGATCTACAGATCTTTATCGCTGATGGAAAATTATATACCACTTTATATCGTAAACTGGTACAGCGGAATAGCTTATTGCATTTTCGGAGTTTTCACCCGGGTTCTTACCGGCGAGTATTACCCTTTGGGCAATTTCTTCGTCTACGTCGCTTATGCCATTCCTTGGATGCCTTTAAAGAACATGCTCAGGACTTACGCTCTCGTTTATTAAATAGAGATTACCCTACCTCAGTGGTTTCTAGAGCCTATAAAAGAGCCTTATACGTTCATAGGGATTGGCTGTTAGACCCTGAATATTCTACAGCAGAAACTTCCAACATCAATATGATTACGGGTATTTTGCCCTATACTGATCAGAGCTCTGAGATTTTACGTATTTTACGATCTCATTGGACAATCTTGCAGCTTCATGAATGTTTTAACGTACCATTGCAGATAGCTTTTTCAAGGGGTCGTAATTTGGGCGATCATATAGTGCGCACCTCTATGGTAGAGGATCAATGTATTTATGAAAAACCTATCTTGGGCCATTCCTCTTGTCGGCGATGTGACTACTGTGCGATGGCGATGGTGGGCATAGAGTGGTGTCATCCGACAACTCACCAAATCTATCGGCGTAGATGGGATACGAATTGTGAATCGACTTATGTGGTGTATTTTATACAATGCCCATGTCCTTTTCTATGCATTGGACTAACAATTCATTCTATGAAACGTCGTTTGGTGGAGCATCCCTCTCGGCTTCGATGGAAGATAACCTCGGCGCCTATGGTCTCTCATTGTATGGATCGTTCTCATTGTTTTGATCAACTTCGTTGGTCTATAATAGATCATGTGCCTTTAAACCCCTGTGGAGGAAATTGAGAGGATAAGCTACAAAGATTGGAACAACGGTGGATCTATCTTTTTGGATACGGTGGAGCCTGAGGGTTTGAAATAGACTGGCAGAGTCTTTTATGAATGTTGCTGTCGTCATCGCCTTAGTTTCCAATCACAATAGGGATTCCCCTTTCCGTAGGGTTTTCTCTTTTTTGATTGGATGGTTCTTCTTTGAAAATGAGCATTTCGGCCATTGTAAATCAGACCTTAGCCGCGTTGATGGCGTTTTGGATGTCGGTTGCTGGAAATTTTCTAATTCTTGGATTTTGCACTTGAGACAGGGCCAGATGCCCGAAACGTGCACGTCATGCAGAAAGATTTTTTCTCTACTAACAACTTGGGATTGAAATATTAATTCAGATAAGTGAAATAAAGTTTTATTATTGGGGTGAAGAACCTTATGAGAAAAAAAGTAGCTGACCGCTTGGTGTGGGTCGTTTTCTCATTTCGACCCTCCTCCGGCCAGCTCCGACAAAAAAAGTTTTTTTGTTTAATTACTAATAGGTCGCTGTAAATTTGGTTTGGTTTTCTTTTTTGCTATTTTATATGCCCGAACCAACTAAGGTTTTCTTTTGTGTGTTGCAGTTGCACGGCACCCACCTAAATGGGGCTTAGCCGTGGTCTGCTGTGGGCAGATGCCACTGCCCCCTCCGCCACCATGCTGACATGCCTTGTGCTAGTGGTGCGCAGTCCCAGGCTATCCAGTGTGCCGGTAGGCTGCTGCCTATGGTGTGTTATATGGGGTAGGGGTTCCTGCATCGACATCAACGCTTCCCCCCGGCACCGCCTGCCAATGTTATGTGCCCTTTGGGGTACCTGCTGGGTACTATCCCCTGGGACACTGTGGGACACACACTCGTGGCCATGTTTGCCCTTGGTCAGTTACTAATTTGCTGGTTTTCTATTTCTACATTCCTATGTGTCACCTAGGCATCTGCCTAGTCCACCCTGTGCCCCAGCTGCCACACTGCATGTCCCACCTGCAGCCCCCTGTACCCCATTTGCAGCCTCACCGTAGTGCCCTCTCGTACTTGGGCACTATGATGTTGCTGCACATGTATCGCTACTATCACTTTTCTTGGTTTCCCTGCCTTTGCTGCACATTGCTGACTGAAATGGTCTCTCTCCCTTGCAAATGTGCCTCTAGCGCGAGGTTTTCACTGGCGCTAATTTTCAGACCTTCATTTCACGGCGTTAGTGTGCATGGGGCCTCTCCTCACCCACTCTCCGCCCATTGACCCCTTATCTCCGCCCCTAGGGAGCCTTACTCTGCCCTCTGGGGAGCCGTACTCCACCCTCTGCGCACCTTAACACCGCAGGAGACGTTATCACGCGATATGTGACGTTCTCGCACGGTAATGCGCCATTATCACGTGATAACGTTGCAGCTGCGACGTTAGCACCGTGTAGTAAACATACCCCTTAGGCACCTAAAAGGCTGGCTTAATTTTCGTCTCCAAAGCTAGGCTGTGGCTGAATATTGCTGTTGCCCTGTTGGGCACAGCGATATTAGGCTGACCCAGATATTCAGTGCAGTGGCCAGAGGACCTGGGTTTAAACTTCAGTGGCAATGGCTAGCCACTTTACAAGGGCTTGCCACCACCATCACTGAATATCTCCCCTGTATGTACAGGTGCCACTGGGAGACAAGTATTATAAAGGATGCCAAAAATGCTGAGAGATCATAAACATACTGTACTGTAGAAGATCATCTAGGGAGATCGATTTTTCCATAGCCGTTCCCCATGTAAATGATTATTTAAAGGGCCCCAGTACCAGTGTGGGTGGTTTTGAAAATTTCCCTCAATATTCATATGTTCAAACAACGAATTCATTTTTTGTTTGAGGATTTGAATATTGACGTACCTACCTTTAAAAAAAAAAAAGTTGTGTGGTTCAGCAATCTCAGCAGAGCAGGCAGTGTAGCCATGGACTGAACTCATGTATTGCTGACTGTCTTTCTCCAGTTCTTACCTGTGAATTTCTCCCCATCTCCAGTGCTCCACTGGCACTGGAAAATATAGTTCAAGTTGCATATTTTGGGTTATTCACAGCCTCAGAGCAGTTTCAATAATGCTTCTGTAGGTCAGGCTTCATTTCTGGCCCTTTTCAAATCCAGGCTGAAAACTCACCTCTTTGAGGCTGCTTTTGGATCCTGATCCACTTAGTCTCCTATGTGTTGCCTTACCGTTCTCCTAGATGTATCCTTGTCGTCGACTGTTGTGTCTGTCTTGACTAGATTGTAAGCTCTGATGAGCAGGGTCCGTCTTTTACTTGTGTCTGTACATTGCTGTGTATGCCTTGTATGCTATAGAAATGATCAATAGTAGTGGTAGTAGTAGTAGATCCCCTTGGGCTTCACTTGCAATTTGACCTCATTGATGTGCCTAGAGGAGTTTCCTTGGGACTTCTTCCCCCCTCCTTCTACAGCTCTCTGCTTTTATTTTCTCCTTTCTCAGCTGTCCTTTTACCTGGACATATTGCTCACGTTCTCCACCTCTTCATTTTGCAGATGCTTGTGCTTCCTCTGCTCCTCACTTCCTTTGAATTCTTGCTGCTCCTTTTTTTCACTTCTTCACTGTGCATGGGCACCTCAATGTAAGCAGAATGCTTATTCACAAGGCCTATTGCACAGGACTCCCCATTTATCTTGCTTCTCTTCTGCTCCCTATTGTCCTACATGATGACTGCATTCTCAACATTCTAACCGTTTAGTCCTTCCCACCCGTTCCACATGCTCAACTCAGCAAAAAAATACAAAGCCAAAACCCTTCCAAAGTTGGCTCAAAACAGGAGAGAAAAGCACAAAGCAGAGAATTACTTATCTGGGCATAAAACTGCAGTGAACCACCACAGCATGACCCTACTGAACATTTGCTTTTGCCATCTGCTTCAGGGATCTGCACTAAATTAATCACTAGCAGTACTCTCAGCACAATCGCCAGCAGGTTTCAGGTTGCAACAGAGCAGTGGTCAGAGCCAGAGGAAAGTTAGAGGGGTAGAAGGACAAATATTTCCAGTTGAAAAAGAGGCAATAATGCTTTCATGCAAATCATTGGTGAGACCTCCTCTAGAATACTGTGTCACATTCTGGAGACAGCTTCTCCAAAAGGATATAGACAGAGCAGAGGCAATTCATAGAAGGGCTACCAAAATGGTTGAGTCTGCACTATGAGAGTAATTCTATAAGGAACCGCATAGTTAACACTCTTTAATCATGCCTACAAATGCTGGTATTCTATAAAGTCAAATCCATATAAATTTGGCTTTATAGAATACCAGCATAAGCCACTGCTAACAGGCATAAATTTAAGCCACAGTCACCAGCTCTAGAGTTATTGTAAATGATAGCTAGTGTTTGCCCATATTCTATAAAATGCATAGGTAAGGGGGCATATTTACTAAACAGCAGAAACGGCATTAATGCAATCTTCAGAAAGCACGTTATCTGCATGAGTGGGTGGGATTAGGGCAGAGAGTGAGCATGTCTGCAATGTGCAGTTATCGTGGGCCTCAACAGCACGTAGTAACTGTTGGATTTGCAGACAGCACAGGTGCAACGACCACCACCTGATTTGTAATGTTAGCTGCCTCCGGGCTGCTGTCGGACTGTGCTTTCTGCATTTTCGGTGTGTTATCTGAGAGAAATGCTGCGCATGCCCCCATCAGATAATGCATGGCTTTTGCAGCTATTTCCATACTATCTGCACTTTTTTGCAAAAGCTTTAACATGCTTTAGTAAACAGAACCCTAAGTAAACACATCACCCATACTCTCCTGAAGCACTGCCCCTGTGCACATCCACAGTGAACATATGCATGAGGCCTCTGTGCGCATACTTAGAGAATTGTGACTGTGTAGTTTATGCACATAAGTGCTCACTTACACATGTAAATGATTAAAATGTTGCAATTTATATTCTCTAAATGTTTTCATTTGCATATTTACATGAAATGAGATGGCAGGTGGGAGGAAAGTGATAGAGGCATTCACATACCTTTATAGTATAAATAAAGCATTAGAAATCATTTTTCCATGGGAAAAGATGTTCTACAATAAAGGGAGAAGGGACTGAAATGAGGAAGATTGATGAATAGCATTATAACATATTTCTTTACAAAAAAATTAGCCTTCAAGTGAAAACCAAAGCGGTAATAGCATTAGCTAAGCATGGGGGAGTGGGGAAGGTGTGTGTATTCAGCAACAGTGGCGCAAACATTTTCAGGAGCTAGCTGTCGCTGCTGAAGTTAACCCTGGATATTCAATGCCATGTGTCATATCTGGCCACCGACATTGAATATCCGGGGCGGCCGGATAGCATAGAAGCTAACCAGGCAGTGATAATATTCAGCTGCTGCCCAGTTAATTTCTGTGATGAAAGTTAGGCCAGCCTGTAATGTGTCTAATTTGCGCCACTTTGTGATAACAGGGCAGTGGCTCGGTATTGTCACTGTCCGGTTATCATTGGTTGCTGCCCCCAGAATGCCCCAGTG
Organism: Ichthyophis bannanicus; assembly: GCA_033557465.1. NCBI lineage: Eukaryota > Metazoa > Chordata > Amphibia > Gymnophiona > Ichthyophiidae > Ichthyophis > Ichthyophis bannanicus. Next base: position 1,460,479,003 of record CM066031.1, read on the forward strand.
CTAACCGGCTAGCATGAAGGGTGTGCAGCGGCAGTGGCTATGGCCAAGGCGATTAATTTGGTCGGCATGTCTGCAAACCATGTTACTTGCTTCGAATATCCCCCTCCCCCGAGAATTTATAAGATAATGAATATAAAACCAGAGATGGAGCTACGTGTATGGCAGTACTGATGTTGATCTAAATATTTCTCCATCTGGTTGAAGATGGGGAGTCTCTCCATCTGATGTCATGGCAGAACCAGGGTTGGGTGAGGGGGAGTCACTCTCTGATGATGCAGCCTGCTAGCTGGCCCCTTTTTGGCACCCTTCTTGTCCTTCCCTTTTGATGACTCTGTTCTAGGGTATTGCGAAAGGACAAATATTGGGGAGCATAAATGGGCCTTATGGTACTTAGCTGTTGTCATGTTTATCTTCATTTTCTGCAGAGAAACTGGTATTTTAAGATCATGTGTATGTTTGTGTCCTGTACATGTACACAGGAGTGGAGGAGTAGCCTAGTGGTTAGGGCAACAGCCTAGGACCACAAAGATCATGATTCAAATCTCATTGGTACTCCTTAAGGGCTTGGGCAAGTCACTTAACCCTCCACTGCTTCAGGTACAAATTGAGATTGTGAGCCCTCTGGGGACAGGGAACTACCTACTGCACCTGATTGTAACTCACCTTGATCTACCACTACAAAGGTGTGAGCTAAATACTAATAGTTAAATGTGTTCCCCTAATAACTTCAACTGCTCATCCAAGTGCCTTTATATTTTTGCCATAGATACTACATCACTCGGGGACCTCCGGCTCAGAGTTTTCATGTTACCCTGATATCTGCTGCTTTGCATGTGGTGTTTGTTCTTGTTATCTGAAATTCCTATAAGGAAAGGAACATTTATCCTCCTTTTCATTGATACCGCATCAGCGTTTGACAACCTTAACCACACCACCCTAATTACAAGACTGTTACAAATAGGATTAGGAGGCACAGTCCTACAATGGTTCATATCATACCTCTCAAACCGTAAACTACATGTCCAAGTAGGCCAGGAAACATCAGATACATTTCCCCAAGACCAAGGGATACCACAAGGATCAGCACTTTCAGCATTACTTTTCAATCTATACCTATAGCCAATTACTAACATTTTTAAAAAATACAGCATCGAATATTACATTTATGCAAACGACATTATGTTGTCCCTCCCAATAGACATAAACAACATTAACTACAATAAACTCTCAGAATGCATCAAAGAAACTCAATCCTGGTTGATCACTAGCAATCTGAATATAAACCTCAAAAAAACAGAAACCCTATTTGTTTTCAAGAAATCAAAATTTCACCCCCCCCCCCCAAACAATCACAATTAACGACATGACTCTCCCAGTTAAGCAGGAGGTAAAATACCTTGGAATAATATTACATCAATCCCTCAGCATGATACCCCATCTAAAACAAACAGTTACAACCATCTACTTCAAGCTAAAAACTATCCAACACCTAACACCCCTACTTCATACCCAAGATTTCAGGTCAGTAGTCCATGCTCTCATTATGCCCCATATAGACTACTGTAATAGCCTGTTAGAGGGCCTACCAGTCAAAACCTTAACAATCCTCCAAAGAGCGTAAAACTTAACAGCAAGAATAGTATACAAGGCCCGATTGACTGAACATATAACCCCAATTTTATACAACCTTCATTGGCTCCCAGTAGGGAGCCGAATAAAATACGAGCTGCTGCTAACAACATTCAAACTGATCAACAACATAACCCCATCATATCTCTCTACACTCATACAAACCCAACCAGATTCCAGATCCCGCAGGCAAAATGCAAAACACTAACTGTAACACCAACCTCCATATGCAAGACAAAACAGTCCACTAGCTCCAGAGCCTTCTCCTACACTGCTCCTAGTCTCTGGAACTCACTGCCGTTGTCAATCCGTGTGACCAAAGACCTACAGTTATTCAGAAAAGAAATCAAAACATACCTCTTTACTGAACACTACGGTAACCTCAATGATAACCCAGCCTCACAAATACCTAACTCACCTCACCTTATGATCACCACTCAACCCCCTGTACCCCTCCCCCAATCAGTAACCCCTATTCATATCTAAACTCACAGAAATACACACAAACAGTAAACTGTAAATAGTTACTAGTTGTCAGTTCAGACAACTATGTATATAAAGCATTCACTTCATGTTAAATGTACCTATGGATCTATGTAAATAGTTCAACCTCTTCTTTGTTAATATGTTGTGTTAAATGTAAACCGCCTCTGATCTCTGGAAGGGGCGGTATAGAAGAAACAAATAAATAAAATAAATGAAAAAATGGACCATTTCCATTCAGTTCAGTTATAATCTCAGGAGTTTTAAGGTTCATTTGTGCTGTTACTGAGCTGCCTTCCTATAGTTAGTGCCCATACAGTAGGTTGCTTAAAAAATAGCAGCATGCTGTCACACCTCTTTAAAGAAGAAAAAAGAGAAGTTGGAATCTTCCGGAGGGGAGAGCATTGTGATGTCATTAAGGTTTTTTTTAAAATTGTCCTGGCACTGACTGACCTCAAGCATTTTGAAAGGTGCTTTACTATTGGGTAGTTGTCATAACCATATGCAAATTTCTATACCATTGAAGGAAACTAGGCATTATGAAATGTTTATGCATCTGTTAATTCTTTCTTCTTTTTCTGATTCAGGTTAAAAACCTATTGGATATGAGTGTTTTAGCCTTCATTCCCACCATTATCATTGGGATACTGGGGGGCCTTCTCGGAGCTCTATTTGTATTCTTAAACTTAAACATTAATGCATTCCGAATGAGGATCTTTAATGCAATTGAGAATGAATTCTTCAGAAAAATGTGCAAGGTCGTAGAAGCACTACTGGTTCTGGTAAGTAAATAATGGTGTTAAAAGACAGTATTTGGATTTGAGATTAAATAACTAGTTGTAGTTTTCAATTCAGTACCTAAGATGATAGTTTAGAAGGCGAGAGTACTAGATGACTAGAAAAATGATGTTTTGGCTTGTCATTTCTGATATCTGTTGAAGAATCCTAATGGTGCTATGTCTAATAGTAATGCCAAGCTAAGGCTCATTAATGAAAGTTAACGCACGTTAAGTGCAGCAATGGCCCACAGAAATGAATGCGCACTTAACGCATGTAAACCTTTTAGTAAACATACTCCTAAATTTTAAAAATATCAAGGAATATCTATTGATTATGTGCAATATATTTAAAAAATTCATTTCGTGAAATTACTGCAATAAAAATATCCAGGATTTATTTGATAAAATGACACCCTTGGTATCTTTCATCATTGTCATGTCTCCTGATTTGGAGAACCACCTTGTTTGAGGCACTTCTTACACACACACATACATACATACATACATACATACATATATATATATATTCAATGCTTATGGTTTAGATGCATCAGTGTGGAGAAGGCGCATGGTGGTAATATTCAGTGGGAGCAGTCAGCATTTTAATTTAAACCTTGGCTGTGGCGGATAAATTAATATGTATACAGAAGGTCCCCGACCTGCGTTGGCTCCAAGCTACATACAGAAGTTCCCCAACTGGTGTTGATATGTCATGCATTGACCCTTACCTATGTAGAATGTTTCCAACGTGTGCAAATAACCCTGGTTATGTATGTGAAAAAACATTGAGGAGAGACTTTTGGGCAACACAACTCAAAACTAATTCCCATAGATGATGTCTGGTGGAAAGGGGGAGCCCTCTCTCAAGCATCATGCCATCCGCTTGGAGACCAAAATGAAAATCATCTGCAAGCATGAATATGGCCAAGCAATAACCTCCATAGCTCGTGAACTGGGCTATGCACCATCTACAGTTGGCACCATAGTGAAAAAGGCTCTATGCATAAGTGAGCATGCAACAAAGTTGACAATAATCACTAAAAAACAGAAAGAGCCATTATTGAGATGGAAAAATTGTCAATTTGGATGGAAGACCAATCAAAGTGTGTTCCCTTAAGCCTGTGACTGGTTGAGGCCAAGGCCAAAAGCCTTTTTGAAGCCACCAAGGCCCATTATCCTGATGACATGCAAACCTTTTCTGCCAGCAGGACTGCACAATGTGAAAGTTTCTGGAGAGGCTGCCAGTGGTGATAATGAGGCAGCAAAGCAATACCCCTCAGTCAACAAGGCAAAAGCTCCGATGAGGCTGGATTATGTTGACTCAAGTTTCGCCCTAAAATTTCAAATGGTCTGCTTCAGGACAAGAGTGCTAGCTTTTCTAAAGCTTCTCAGTGAAAAGAACGCAGACCTCCAAAATTAAAAGGAGGCGGCTAAAAATGCAAACAGACCTCAGCCAATCACATCAAATCAAATGGCCGTCATCCAATCAAGAGATTCATTAAGCCCAGCTGGATGCACTGAATTCAAGGTGAAAATTCACCTCTGTTCTAATCTTGTAAGATTCTGAAGTCTGTCACCGCTGATAGTTTCATCCATGGTATCAAGCACGAACCAGCGCATTCCTCCCATTGATGGGAAAATTGCAGACAGTGTTGTACCATAGGAGCCTGAGCCGTCCGACTAGAGAGATGTAGTTTGTGTTCAAGTAAACGAATCCTAACTCTGTGGCAGGGCACAGAATTTGAGAGATATTCTGGTTCATACAGATTTCACCCGAAGAAGATTGTCCCGTTTACATGCTGGGCGTTGTCAACCTTGCCAGCATTGTTCTATGCGTGAATTATCACTGGACATTATTGAATGGCAGGATCCACAATCTCAGTTAAAATTTCATTTTGAACCATCATACAGATTGTCAGTCTACTTGGGTAGTATATTTGGTTCTTTGCCCTTGTAGAAAGATTTATATGGGCAGAACCTGCCACAGAGTTAGGATTCGTTTACTTGAACACAAATCACATCTCTCTACTCGGACGGCTCAGGCTCCTATGGTACAACACTGTGTGCAATTTTCCCATCAGTGGGAGGAATGCATTGGTTCGTGACTGATACCGTGGATGAAACTGTCAGCAGTGAAAGACTTCAGAAGCTTACAAGATTAGAACAGAGGTGGATTTTCACTGTGAATTCAGTGCATCCAGCTGGGCTTAATGAATCTCTTGATTGGATGACAGCCATTTGATTTGATATGATTGGCTGAGGTCTGTTTACATTTTTAGCCACCTCCTTTTAATTTTGGAGGAGGTCTGTGTTCTTTTCACTGAGGAACTTTAGAGAAGTTGTCAGTCTTGTCCTGAAGCAGCCTGTTCGAAATTTTAGGGCGAAGCTTGAGTCGACATAATCCAGCCTCAACGGAGCTTTTGCCTTGTTGACTGCAGGGTCTCTTCATGCAGTTAAGTGTTTCTTTTTCCTTTAAATGCATTTAAAAGAATTGTTAAACACATTTTGAGGCCTATGAATGACACCGCAGGGGGTAAACGTGATTGCTGTTTAGTGGTGTTTCTTTGCCATATTGCATTGTCCACCCCCCCTGGTCTGAGGCTTCTTTAGATATAACATGTATCCCTTGGTCCACTCCTTTGCATATGCTCCTGGGCACTGTTCCCTCTAAGCTGTGCGCGTGTGCGCGCGCACACACCTCGCCGAGCAAGCGCACATACTTTACAACAGAGCGCACAAAAATTACGGTTCTGATTCTGATAGAAAACAACACAGACGTCTTAAAATTTTAAAAGTTGTGATTGTAATTACTAGAAATTTTCTGCTTCATTTAGCAATCATCTATTTTCATTTAATTTGATTAAAATCAATGTGGTGTTCATACTGTATTCTGACGTGTAGTCAAATTTTAAAGTATATAACTCCGAGTGTCGTCATGTGGCGCACAAAAATTTAACCTTCCTTCAAAAGCTGCACAGCGGATATTTTATGCGCACACAGCCTACAGAAAATTAGAGGGAATATTGCTCCTGGGTAGTCTCCATGTTATAAAGGTATAATATATTATAATTCATTTGGTTGTGTTCCTCCTCCTTTGTTACAATTTTGATTTTTATTCTAAGATTCTTGTTTGGGTTAGTACTGTGAGAATTCTGGCAAAAGTTTAACATTTATGAAGCAATAAAAAATATTGCTTTGGCCTGGGATTAAGTGACACAGACATCTATGAAAGGAATCTGAAAGAGATTAACACCCTGTCTTGTGCCTGATCATCGGGGTTTTGAGGAGAATGATGAGACTTATAAACAGGTGGCTGCCAACGTTGTTCAGCTTGTAGTCTTTTGCATTGAGTGTCACATGTATGATTTTCTCCCAGTTGGTGAGGGAATTTACATGTACACAGGGTGCAAGGAACTCTTTGCTCTCAGGGAACGAGTCCAGTCTCTGGAGGCTAGAGTAACAGACTTGCAGGACATAAGGAAGACATAGACGAGACATACAGGGATGTAGTACTGAAGTCCCACTTCCGGTCTGGCAGCATCCCTGTTGCAATGGAGGACAAAGGTCATGTGACAGGAGAGCATCACCCTGGTGTGGCAGAAAGTGATCCTGTAGCTTAGACCTGTCCTTCAGGTGATGTAAAACCCTCTCACCCTGCGGAGGTTTCTCCAGGGCCATGTGCCCACGAGGGAAGGGTTAGGACAGCCATTATAGTTGGTGTGGAGGAGTAGCCTAATGGTTAAGAGCACTGATTGGGAACCCAGAGACCAGGGTTTGATTCCCACTAGCATTCCTTGTGGCCTTGGGCAAGTCACTTAACCCTCCATTGCTTCAGAAAAATCCAATTTATCAATATCCCTTTTTAATATACATTACTTAAGTTTAAGTTAAAATGTAAACCACTTTGATTGAAATGATAAAGCAGTATATAAAACCTGTTAATAAAATAAATAAATTAAGCATGTTGATAGCTGGTTAGCTGGCGGATGTGAGGGTAATCTGATAACATGCTTGCCTGATGTGAAGGTAGTGGACCTTGCACCACATAGACAAGGTCTTAGATAGTGCTGGGAAGGAGTTTGCTGTCTTGATACATATTAGTACCAATGACATAGGAAGGTGTGGTAGGGAGGTTCTGGAGGCCATATTTAGGCTTTTAGGTAGGAAGCTGAAATCCAGAACTTCCAGGGTAGTATTCTTCGAAATGCTTCATATTCCATGCACAGGACCAAGAGGCAGGCAGAGCTCTGGAGTTTCAATGTGTGGATGAGACGATAGTGCAAGAAAGAGGGTTTTGGATTTGTTAGGAACTGAGCAACATTCTGAGCAAAGAAGGGGCTTTTCCGAAGGCATGGGCTCCACCTTAACTGGGATGGAATCAGGCTGCTGGCATTAACCCTTAAAAAGGAGACAGAGCAGCTCTTAAACTAGATAATAGGAGAAAACCGACAATTGCCCGAGCGTATGGTTCAGAACAATGTATCCTTGAAGGATATTAGCAAAAGACTGAAGTTAGAGCATATCAACAGAAAGGTTCCAATAAAAACAAAAGTAACCCAAATGCTCTTGAGTACAGAGCAGACAGAGCTTAAATATTCCAAATTATCCCTGCCTACCGATAGCCAAAACGGCCAAAATGGATGATGGAAGAAACTCTGAAAATTGCCCAGAAACGCAGAGAAGCTAAAGCCAGAGGAGAAAGAAAGACAATCGCAGAACTCAACAGAGATTTCCAACGTGCAGCAAGACAGGACAAGGAAAAGTACTACAATGACACTGGCAAGGAAATAGAAGCAGAAACTATTAGAGGAAGAACAAGATCGGCTTTCCTGAAGCTACGAGAGTTAAAGAAAAAGTTCCAGCCTCGAATTGGAATGTTACAAGATGCTCAAGGTTCTATGTTGAATGATGCTGAGAAGATCAAGAAAAGGTGGAAGGAATGTACAGAGTTTTTATATGATAAAGATCAAGTGGACCAACAGCCGTTTCAACCTGTACCTTATGATCGGGAACCATTGGTGATGAAAGAAGAAGTTGAAGCAGCATTGAAAGCCTTATCAAAGAACACAGCACCAGGCATTGATAGCATTCCTATAGAAGTATTGCAGCAATCTGATGCAGCTGTTACCATACTTACAAGACTCTGCCAAGAAATATGGAAGACAACATCATGGCCAACTGACTGGAAAAGATCTGTGTTTATACCAATACTAAAGAAAGGTGATCCAAATGACTGTGGAAATTATCGAACAATCGCTCTGATCCCACATGCCAGCAAGATTCTACTGAAGATTATTCAAAAGAGACTACAACCATTCCTGGAACAAGAACTACCTGAAGTGCAAGCAGGGTTCAGGAAAGGGCGAGGAACGAGAGACGACATTGCGGATGTGAGATGGATCCTTGAAAAGACTAAAGAATACCAAAAGGATATCTATTTGTGCTTTATCGACTATAGCAAGGCTTTTGACTGTGTAAACCATGAGAAACTCTGGGCCACATTAAGAAGCATGGGTATACCAGAACACCTGATCGTTCTCTTGCGCAATCTGTACATTGATCAAGAAGCAACAGTTCGAACGGAACAAGGAGAAACAGAATGGTTTAAAATAAGCAAAGGTGTAAGACAAGGCTGCATACTTTCCCCCTACCTGTTTAATTTATATGCAGAACAAATCATCAGAGAAGCAGGATTGTATGAAGACAACAGAGGTGTGAAGATTGGTGGAAGACTCATCAACAGCCTTCGCTATGCTGATGATACTACATTACTGGCTGAAAGTGAAGATGATCTGAAACATTTGCTTCTCACAATCAAAGAACATAGTCTCAAAATGGGCCTGCACCTTAATGTAAAGAAGACAAAGATCATGAAAACTGGCATAATCAACAGGTTCATCGTTGAAGGAGAAGAAATTGAAATTGTGAACAACTTTAACCTACTTGGATCAACTATCAATAAAGAAGCAACAAGCAGTCAAGAAATCAAACGACGCATTGCTCTTGGCAGAATGGCTATGAAAGACCTAGATAAGATTCTCAAGAGCAGAGATGTCTCTCTCCATACAAAGATTCAACTAGTTCAAGCCATGGTATTTTCAATAACATATGGATGTGAAAGCTGGACAGTGAAAAAGACAGACAGGAAGAAAATTGATGCCTTTGAATTATGGTGCTGGCGGCGAATACTGTGTATACCATGGACTGCCCGAAGAACAAACCAGTCGCTACTAGAGGAGATCAAACCTAAGCTTTCTTTAGAAGCTCAGATGACAAGACTTCGACTTTCATACTTTGGATACATCATGCGAAGAGAGAGATCATTAGAGAAAGACATCATGCTTGGCAAGATAGAAGGTCAACGCAAAAGAGGAAGGCCAGCAATGAGATGGATCGATACAGTAACAGCAGCTACGGGTACCAGTCTGTCAACAATGAGCTGCCTGACTGAAGACCGAACACAATTTAGGATAGCTATCCAGAGGGTTGCCATGAGTCGACTCCGACTCGACGGCTCTTAACAGCAACAACAACCGATAGCCAGTTTAATATGAATAAAATACAGCCTCTAAAATGCTTGTATGCAAATGCTAGAAATCTAAAAAATAAGATTGGAGAATTAGAGTATATAGTACTAAAAGAGAGGTTAGATATGAATGGTATCTGAGACATGGTGGAAGGAGGACAATCAGTGGGACACTGATACCTGGGTACAAACTATATCGTAATGATAGAGAAGATCAAATTGGTGGAGGGTTTGCACTCTGTTAGAAAGGGCATTGAGTCACAAAAGATTAAAGTTTTGCAGGAAACAAAATTCACTGTAGAATCTCTATGGATTGAAATTCCATGTAAGAAGGGGAAGGTGATGGCAGTGGGGGTTTACTTTCAACTGCCTGGACAGAATGAACAAATGGATGGTGAAATACTCAAAGAAATCAGGGAAGTTAACAAAAGTTGTTGTTGTTTTTGTTAAGTGCCGTCGAGTCACTGTCGACTCATGTCGACCCTCTGGATAGTTGTCCTAAATTGTGTTTGGTCTTCAGTCAGGTGGCTCATTGTTGACAGGCTGGTACCTGTAGCTGCTATTATTGTATCAATACACCTCACTGCTGGCCTTCCTCTTGCGTTGACCTTCTATCTTGCCAAGCATGATGTCTTTCTCTAATGATCTCTCTCTTCACATGATGTGTCCAAAGTATGAAAGTCGAAGTCTAAAGAAAGCTTAGGTTTGATCTCCTCTAGTACTGACTGGTTTATTTTTTGGGCAGTCCATTGTATATGCAATATTCACCACCAGCACCATAATTCAAAGGCATCAGTTTTCTTCCTGTCTATCTTTTTCACTGTCCAGCATTCGCATCCATATGATGTTATTGAAAATACCATGGCTTGAATGAGTTGAATCTTTGTATGGAGAGAGACATCTCTGCTCTTGAGAATCTTGCCTAGGTCTTTCATAGCCATTCTGCCAAGAGTAATGCGTCGTTGGATTTCTTGACTGCTTGTTGCTTCTTTATTGATAGTTGATCCAAGTAGGTTAAACTTGTTCACAATTTCAATTTCTTCTCCTTCAACGATGAACTTATTGATTTTGCTAGTTGTCATGATCTTTGTCTTCTTTACATTAAGGTGCAAACCCATTTTAAGACTATGTTCCTTGATCGTGCGAAGCAAATGTTTCAAATCATCTTCACTTTCAGCCAATAATGTGGTATCATCAGCATAGCGAAGGTTGTTGATGAGTCTTCCACCTATCTTCACATTTCTGTTGTCTTCATACAATCCTGCTTCTCTGATTATATTGTTCTGCATATAAATTAAACAGGAAGGGGGAAAGTATGCAGCCTTGTCGTACACCTTTGCTTATTTTAACGATACTGCTTCTCCTTGTTCTGTTCGAACTGTTGCTTCTTGATCAATTTGCAGATAGTGCAAGAGAACGATCGGGTGTTCTGGTATACCCATACTTCAAGGAACTCTGAAAAATGCCCAGAAACTCAAAGAAGCTAAAGTCAGAGAAGAAAGAAAGACAATCGCAGAACTCAATAGAGATTTCCAATGTGCAGCAAGACAGGACAAGGAAAAGTACTGCAATGACACATGCAAGGATATAGAAGCAGAAACTATTAGAGGAAGAAAAAGATCAGTTTTCCTAAAGATATGAGAGTTAAAGAAAAAATTCCAGCCTCAAATTGGAATGTTACAAGATGCTCAAGATCTATGTTGAATACTGCTGAGAAGATCAAGAAAAGGTGGAAAGAATATAGAGTTTTTATATGATAAAGATCAAGTGGTCCAACAGCTGTTTCAACCTGTACCTTATGATTCAGAGCCATTGGTGATGAAAGAAGAATTCAAAGCAGCATTAACACTAGAAGCCCCAAAAGGCATTTTACCTAGAAACCCCAAAGTGCGTCAATTGACGCATTATCACAACTGCGTTTAGCATGAGATGCAGATGTGAATTAATTTGAAATTACTTATTTGTTTAATACGTGCAGAATGTGACATCATTAGATGACGTCATTGTGTGTTTATTGGTTTGTAATTTCAGAGTAAAACTGGAAACTGTGTTTGATTTGAAACCTAAATTTACTCTGTTACACAGGTATGACTTTCAAACACGCCCTAGAACAGGCCGTCACTCCAGAACTTTTAGCATATCGCTTCCTCCCTGAAATTTTATTCATTTTTTTTTTACGATTCTATGTACAGAATGCCAAGACCTCGTAAGAAGACAACAGTGCCTAGATGTGCTGGTGCAAAATCAGTTGATCTGTTGCCAGCTGCGGCTACTGCTTCGATGCAGAAAATGAGAGAACCGCATCCGCAGCACATGACAGAAGCACAAGCACTTGCCAAGCTGCAAGATATTTTGGAAATTGACAGTGGCTCTGATTCGACTGAATCAGATTCAAACGTTGACTTACATGTTACAGGTTGTGCAGGCGTAGAGGATTCAACTGGTTCAGACTACAGCAGAAACACTGATGAAAGTGATGATGATGATGCTCATTCTCATTATCCAATAATCACTGAAAACAATCTGCGCCCGTTGCGCAGAGGCTCTGAATGTACAATAGCAAACCATACGTGCTTATCCTGTTCGTTTGTTAACTGACATGGACTTTGCAGTTACTTTTGAATTTGCAGTTGCTTTTAAATTTAGTTAACACTGTTCCTATGTTAGTCATGTGATAAGGAAGCTTATCATAGCTCAGGAAGGAGCTATAGGAAAGGTGAAGTGACTCTGAACAAGCAACCTGTCAGTTCTGGTAGAAATAAGAAAACAGAATTTTCCCATAAAAGACTACCAGTCCCAGAATGCACCAGGTTTCCAACAGCCATTAGAGGAGCTGAAGTGGGGAAATGTGTGTTCAATCAGGAGGGCTATGAGGTAATCCCTAAGCACTCATCTCAAAGGGCAGGGCCTGATTCAGCACAGCTGCGCTGTGTTAGGGAGGATCACTCATCTAAGCAGAATAAGAGTAGAGTTTATTCTACAGATGACCATCTTCATGATCACCTTGGATATCCAGAGAATTGTCCTCCGTATCCTGAGAATCAGCTTGAGTTTGATCATCAGTTTCATCTGAAGGATTATCAGAAGCAGAAGCCAAACCGGATGGACAGAGAGGGAAAGAGACCCTCTGGAAGAAAGAGGAGAAAAGCCTTTGAGAGGTCTAGAAGAGTCCAAAGCAGTACGTATACTGGGAGGTATTCCAAGGGCCAGCATACACCATTGGACTGGGGAAAGCCAGAGGAATGGTGCTGCAGAGCTAGGAATCACCAGAGGCTACCTGTGAGGGAGACGGCTGCACGTGGAAGGGACCCTAAGACCTGTGCCAGAAGGTATGTGAAGAGAGATCCAGTGTTCAGGGATCTGGATTGGAAGGCTGGACATAAGAACTGGACTACATACTGGCCAGGCTATATAGAGAGGAACTCTAGCAGCAATGGAAGCTCAGGTATGAACACTGATCTATGCCCTAGCTATAACCTTGAAAGACAGCAGGGAAACAAGTATTCTCCTGAAAATGCTCCATTGAGAGATTCATCTGTGCCAATCCATGATATTGAACCCATGCTTGTTGAACAAGGGGGAATAATAGCAGATGAGGATCCTGTTTATATGGACTGCTCTCTATCTATACTCCGTTGATAACTTTCTGTTATAAAGTACAGCAACCATCACAAAGAAATACAAATTTGTTCTTTAATCTACTCAGAAAAGCTCCTGAAGCAGGATTTGACCCACACAGTGGAAGGCAAGCCAGCTAAGGGGTTTCAGCTGGTAACTGCTAGCAATTAAGCCTTACCTAATTGCTTGTGAGCTAGGAGAGAATCACTTCTGTATCTATGTGGGAAGTAATCAGAAGTTAACCTGAAAAGAACAGTTTGTTTCTTGCTTTGTGACTTTTCATTTGTTATTTTCCTGATTTTGACTTTGTTTTTCCAAGTTAACACTGAAAGCAAGTAACCTAATTTATGTGCTACCAAGCATATCTGTGTTGGGAGAAATAACCCCATAAATAAATATCTTATTGGCTTTACCCAAGAGCACAACTAAATTATTGTCAGCAGCTGTGTCTGGTGTGAATGAACTACATTGCCCACAATACCTTGCAAATCATATAGATATATGCACTTGACAAGACTGTGAAGATTCTCACCCAGGCAACCATCTGACAAATGGCGTAGTTTTTCGGATTGCTTTTGCACAAAGGGGATTTACTTGCTGAGGATTACAACTACAGTTCAAGTTTAAAGCTGGAAAAAAAAGATTTTCCCTCAAGTTGTTACTCCTGTTCTATGTGAAGCCAAACAGTTTGTTATGGTCATTTTGTTATATGTAAACCGCGCTGACAATAGTGCGGTATATAAGAAATAGTAATAAATAAAATAATAAATAAAAAAACTACACTTTGGAGGAAAAGGGGTTGTTCCAGGAAGCTGTCCCAGGAGGAAAAGACCCTGTGCAGAACTGGATTCATCACTAGCACAAGGTAATAAGTACCTGGGCATGTCTAGTGGTGGATGGGAGTAAGCACAGGGGTAATTGAAAAAAAAAAAAAGAGTGTAGGAAAAAACACCTGTTTGGAAGGTGGTGCACTGTGTTTTTTTTCTTTGTATTCTCCTACAGGGTTCAAGATGGATTCAAAGGAACTAGCTCAGTGGATGGCAGCCCAGTTTAGCAGGCAACAGGAGCTAGCACAGCAGGCTCAGGACACTGCTATGAGAGCCTTAATGGACCAGCAGAGGCCAGTGCTTGATCTGGTGCAAGCCCTAGTTGAGCTGAAGAACCAAAGTGGAACAGATGCAAGACCAGCAGTAAATACTGGTACACCACATGTGGACAGTGTGGGACTCAATCAAGGGATTGGGGCATTTAGTTTTGGGAAATTAACTCCAGATGATAATGTTGATGATTTTCTAGAGTCTTTTGAAAGAGTGGCACAAGCATTAGCATGGCCAGAGACCCAGTGGGCAGTAAGGCTGGCAGCCTCATTAACTGGAGAGGCACTTGCAGCTTACAGAGCAATGACAGCAGCCCAGGCTTTGAATTATAAGGATGTAAAGGCTGCTATTAGAGATCGCCTAGGGTTGTCTATTTCAGAGTATAGGCGAATGTTTAGAGCTACTACATTGAGAGTGGGTGAAACACCCAGGGCTCTGAGTCAGAGAATCAGAGGTTTAGCTGTAAAATGGTTGGAGCCTGAGCAAAAGACGGTAGAAATGTTATTAGACATTATAATGCTGGAACAATTGATGTCTGCTGTGCCTAAAGATTTGCACACTTTCCTTATACAGCAAAATTGCCAAAATCTTGGAGAGGCAACCATGCTAGCAGAGAGATTCTTGGAAGCCACGCAGGCTTGCCATAGAATGGGTGGCCCTCTGAAGATAGGTGCTGAGGCAAGATGTGCTGTATCAGAAAAGAAAATAGTTAAAATATTTCTGAAAATAAATGTACTGTGCCAAACCAGATGACACAGGGGAGTGAAAAGAAATGTTTCAAGTGTGGAAAATGGGGACACTTAGAAAAAGGATGCCAGTCACACACTAGCTTAATGGGTGTGGAGTTAGAACAGCCCAAGGAAGGATTTCTTTTGATGGTTGATGTGCAAGGAATTACCATAAATGCTTTGTTAGACTCTGGGGCAGACCAGAGTATGATGTCAGAAAGGCTTTGGCAGAGAATAGAGGCCCAAGAAGGATTTGTGCCTAGAACCCCTGAAAGCCAAGTTCACATCGGGTGCATTCATGGTGCTGCAACATCACATCCCACCTATAGGCTAAAGGTTAAGTGCCTGGGGGAACAAGAGGAAGTCCTGGTAGCAGTGGTGCTTAGGCTACCCTTTGATTTGGTTCTAGGAAAGGACTGGCCAAGATTTAAGCAGGGTCTAGTGGAAGGGCTAGGAAAGAAGGAGGGAGAAGGTTTAATAATGGAAATAGCTCCCGGGCCTTTCTTTGGAAGTCCTCAGTCCCTAGCTAAAAAGATGGTTAAGCTTCCAGAAGACAAACTATGGGTAATAAGAGGGGCCTTGTATCCACCCGCTCGCAGGCTAAGATAGAAAGCCAGCAGAAGGAGGAGGGGGAGTAGGCAGAGTTATTAGGAGACTTACCCTCTCATGATGATTTAATAACCCCATCATCTGGGAAGTTAGATGCAAGGTATTGATAGGCCAGGTAAAGAGGGAATTTGAGAAGCTTGCTGTGGAAGCAAAAATGTGTAATAAAGACTTTTTCAAGTACATTCGTAGCAAATAACCTGTGAGACAGTCAGTTGGACCATTAGATGATAGAGGGGTAAAAGGGGCACTAAGAGGGGACAAAGTCATAGCGGAGAGACTGAATGAATTCTTTGCTTTGGTCTTTACTGAGGAAGATGTAGGGATGTTACCTATGACTGAAATGGTATTTAAAAGTGATACCGCAGAAGAATTGAAAGAAATATTGATACACTGGGAAGATGTATTACAACTATTTGATAAACTGAAGAGTAGCCAATCACCTAGACCGGATGGTATACATCCAAGGGTATTGAAAGAACTGAAATATGAGACTTCAGATCTACTATTAGTAATCTGTGAACTGTCATTAAAATCATCTGTAATACCTGAAGATTGGAGGATGGCCAATGTAACGCCAATTTTTAAAAAGGGTTCCAGGGTGATCCGGGAAACTATAGACTGGTGAGCCTGACATTAGTACTGGGGAAAATGGTAGAAAACATTATAATGAACAAAATTACTCAACATGTAGATAGTCATGGCTTAATGGGAGATGGTCAACATAGCTTTAGCCAAGGAAGGTCTTGTCTTACTAATCTGCCATGTTTTATTGAAGGTGTGAATAAACAGGTAGACAAAGATGTGTCAGTTGATATAGTGTATCTGGATTTTCAGAAAGCCTTTGACAAGGTCCCTCCTGAGAGAATCTTAGTGAAATTAAAAAGTCATCGGATAGGAGGCCATGTACTATTATGGATCAGGAACTGGTTAAAAGATAGAAAGCAGAGGGTAGGGCTAAATGACCAATTTTCCCAGTGGAGAAAGATGAATGGTGGAGTAACCCCAGGGATCTGTGCTGGGTCTGCTGCTTTTTAACATATTCGTAAATGACCTGGAAATGGGAATAACGAGTGAGATAATCAAATTTGCAGATGACACAAAATTATTCAAAGTTGTTAAAACCCAATAGGATTGTGAAAAATTGCAAGAAGACCTTGATAAATTGGAAGACTGGGCATCCAAATGGCAGATGAAATTTAACGTGGACAAGTGCAAAGTTATGCACCTAGGAAAGAACAACGCAAATTATGGTTATACAATGCAAGATTCCACTTTAAGAACCACCACCCATGAAAAAGATTTAGGCATCATCGTGGATAACATGTTGAAACCCTCCGCCAAGTGTGCAGCGGCAGCCAAGAAAGCTAATAGAATGCTAGGAATCATAAGGAAAGAAATGGAGAATAAAACAAAGGATATTATAATGCCTCTGTATCGTTCCATGGGGCGACCGCGCCTTGAATATTGTATGCACTTTTGGTCGCCGTATCTTAAAAAGGATATAGCATTATTAGAAAAGGTACAGAGAAGAGCCACCAAAATGGTAAAGTGAATGGAAGGATACCCCTGGAAAAGAGATGACTGAGGAGAGATATGATAGAGGTCTATGAATTAATGAATGGAGTGGAACGGATAAATGTAGATCTATTGTTTATGCCATCAAACTATAGAAAGACTAGGGGACATGCAATGAAGCTCCAGTGTATCCTATTTAAGACTAATAAGAGAAAATATTTTGTTCACTCAACGTGTAATCAAACTCTAGAATTTGTTACTGGAGGCTGTAGTAAAAGCTGTTAGTGTAGCCTGGTTTAAGAAAGGTTTGGACAAGTTCCTGGAGGAAAGGTCCTTAAACCATTATTAAAGGGGACCAGGGATATCTCCTGCTTGCCCCAATACAAGCATTTTGGAACCTGTATCTTTTGGGGAAACTGCTAGTTACTTGTGACCTAGATTGTCCACTGTTGGAAACAGGATATTGGGCTTAATGGACCTTGGTCTGACCTAGTATGGCATATCTTATGTTTTTCAAAGCTTCAACTCCAGGTGGACAAAGATGATGTGCATGAGCTGGTGGTGTCTCATGTAAAAGAGTTATCAAAAGAGGAATTTATCAAGCTTGAGGCATTAGGGGTAGCTGATAAAGAGCAGCTGGACACGGGAGCTGGATGTGCAGTTCAAACATTTCATAGTGAAGGATGTGGCTTAGATGTTCAATCTCTGAATTATCTCTATGAAGCAATTGAAAGACAGGACCCTGATGTATCCCGGTTTCTACAGTTTCATTACACAGTCAACAATGCCTTCTCATACTACAAAGAAGTATATGAAGAGGAAAAAAAGGGCTCTTTACCAATTTTTTATAAGACGAGAAGTAGTAGTGACCCTACATTTGGAGGAGAGCTGTGGTCTGCATCTTGTGCCATTCTCCCTGCCTCTGCCCATAAAGACCAAGAAATTGATGCCAGTTTTCATATCTGTACAGTATTCAGTATTATGTTTGCTGTTGCTTATTGATAGATATGCAAAATTTTACATGTGTTTGCTGTCTGCCTCTGAGTCAGGATTCCATGAGGTGGGCCTGAACCCTTCTGTTTCCCCCGGTGCTAATGGCATCCGGGTTTTTTTATTTTTTGGGTGGGGGATGGATAGGCTGATGAGGTTCCTCTGGGATGCTATAGGGGCCTTTGCGAGAGGACAAGGTTTAGGGATGTCTGCAGGGACACCGAGCCCCATGCAGACAAGCAGATTTCAGGAGAAGGACTGACATGTAAGATGCATGACTTAACCATCTGGTGAGAATGGTTGACAAGGGTCCATGGAGGGGTGCTTTCCTCAGACTCAACCGGTCATGTGCACTCATAAGAGGTCAGGTATATCTCCTCCGCTTCCCTGACCCCACGTTGGAAGTCCTGATGAGGTTGTATCTTCTTGTCCCATTCGAGGCAGTATCGGGGGTTCGGCAGCTGCCACCAGCTTTCCCCTGGTGCTGGTGGCATCCTGATTTTTTTGGGTGGACTGTGTAGTGAGGTTCCTCCATTCAGTTGTCTTCCATGTGATCGATTGGGCAAGTTAAGTCTGAAGAAGGAGTACAAGGTGCCGGTGTTCAGGCAAGGTGTTCCTCCCTTCCCTTTCGGGTCCTCTCCATGAGAGCTCGTAGTGGCATGTCTTCGGACATTCTTGAGGCTCCTCTGGTCTGTATGAGTCTGAGTCATCCAGCTCTCCCAGCTGCCTGCATTCGAAGGGAGCGTTTCTCCCTACCCCCTTCACTACCTGTGACAGAGGTTCTGCTCCCTTCTGAGGTGCTTGCATGCCTCTGGCTCTGTGGGTCATCTTTTACTCACTATTGCTATGCCATGGCCTGTACCCCACTGCTGTGGCGTGGAGGTTGGGCTGCTGCCTCTTTTCTTGGCACGGTTACCTGGTTGATCCTGCCAATAGCATATGCTTGTCTCAAAGATTTAGCCATTTAGCCATGCACATTTAAGAACACATGCTGGTACAGTGAAACTGCGAATGACTCATTAAATCAGTTATGGTTCCTTTGATCGCTCCATGGATAATGCCTAATTCTAGAGCTAATACATGCTGATGAGCACTGACCCCTGGGATGCGTGCATTTATCAGACCAAAACCAATCCAGGCTTGCCTGGCCGCTTTGGTAACTCTAGATAACCTGAGGTTGATCGCATGTCCACGTGATGATGGCAAGGAGCTGCCCAGCCTAAGGGAGCTCCCACCGCTGAGAGAATAGGCCTCTTCAGAGTCTGAAGAGGAGGTGGGAGAAGGTCTGTCTGACCAGGAAGGGCCCAGTGAATACCACCCCCCAGCTCTAATGCCAGATGAAGTGGTAGGAGCTATCTGGACCCTGAAGAGATTGGAAAGGGAAGTACTGGTGCTGGACAAGAGGCTGGCAGAGCTCAGGGCCTTGAGCTGCCTCATGTCAGCGAAGCAGGTAGGTCCTGTAACTGATGAGCTGAAAAGTATAAAAAAAAGCATTGAGAAGAAAGAGGCAATAGGTTTCCTACCTGCGCTCTGCTGGGTGTGGGTCTGTGCCAAACGTTTATGCAAACCAGGATAAGTGGGCTGGGGTGGTGAGGGCTATGAAGGGTTGAGCCCTGAGCAGCACCCCTCCCCAGGTTGTCTCCCCCTCACTCTCATCCTCCCCTTCTGTGGACTCCCCCCCCCCCCCCTCAGCAGAGCCAAGTCAGGGTGAGTAGTCCAGGGCAGAGAACCTTCCAGGTGGTGTTATTCCCATGACCCACCGAGCAGCTTCTGGGAAACCAACATCACATTTATCACAGAGACCTGGCATTCCGACACGGACACCGTCCTATCAATCAACTTAAAGCCCCAGGATATCACATGTTTCATTGCTCCAGAGAAAAGAAGCATGGAGGAGGTGTCCTCATTATCATAAGAAATGAGTTAAGAACTTCCCCCCTCCTATCTAAAAACATAGAAAGCATGGGCATGTTAATTGTTGAAAGTAAGCACCTAGCATTCTGCCTATTATATCAAATATCAACCTCCAACAACTGACCCAAATAGCCTTACCGCCATTGTTCAAATTGTCTGCTCCACCTCAGTAAAAATAAACAACCCCCCCCCCCATTAATTCTATTAGGGGACTTTAATCTTACCTCTATACATAATACACATGGTACCTCCTTTCTTACACCATGACCGACATGGGCTATCAACAAATACCTACACACAATAAACAAAATACTTTAGACTTAGTATTCTTACCTGACATAGTCCACCAACACTATTACAGTTCTCCACCACAAACCATGGCAATCCCATGGTTTGATCACCATATAATTAATTTTACTATCCCATCCCAACTCCCTTTCCATATACCACACGTCAAAGATAACCCGAGCAAACGATATAAAACATTCAATAAGGATGCATTCCTTGATGATATCCTTCCCCAGCTAGATACTGACATGAATGAATTGTCTGAAATACTCTCAAACTGGAATACTTCCATCTCTATAACCTCTACTGTTATCTCTCCTCATAAAACATCTAATACACAAAAAGTCTCCTCGGATTGGTACACCCAAGATCTTAGAAACATAAAGAGAGGTTTAAGGAAGATTGAATGTACTTGGAGAATCTCAAAATCCAAACAGGACAAAGATCTTTACATGAATACTCTCCAACATTAAAATCAATGTATAAATAATAAAAAGAAGGAATACCACACTAACATCCTCACAAATTCTCTCAATTGTCCGAGAGAACTTTTTGAAATTGTAAAAGCCTTGACTCAAATCCCCAGCTCTGATATAAATAATGCTAGCTTTAGTCCTCAAACCCTAGCAAATTTTTATTTGAATAAACTAAAATTTAAACTATCAACCACTTATCTGCAATCTCCACCTGACATCATAGCAGATGTTGCACAATGGATCCTATTCCATCCAATCAGTAAAGATCACCTGAACAATATAATTTCCATGATAAATACAACCATTTCAAGCATTGACCCTTGCCCAGTCAGATGGGTAAAAGCCTCCAATGCAGAACTCTCCCCCATCATTCTTAAAATGGTCAACTTATCATTGACAACAGGACATATGCCAAAATCCCTAAAACAAGTGATAAGCCACCCAATTCTCAAGCATAAATTCATGGATAAAATAAGTCTAATTCCTATAGGCCAATCTCCAGTTTCCAGTTCCTGGCAAAGGTAATTGAAAAAAACTATAGAAATTCAGCTTTAGGACTATATTGTCCTAAACTCACCTCTTGATGAATATCAATATGGGTTCCGATCAAATAACGGCATAGAGACACTGTTACTTGCCCTATTGGACAAGCTCATTAGAGGAATAAACAACCCTAAGCAGGCTTTCATTCTAATATTCTTAGATATAGCCTCAGCCTTTGACAGCATGCATCATGGTGTACTCCTAAATAGACTCCAGCAACTAGGCCTACATGGTACAATTATTCAATTAATCCTATCTGTCAGACCGCACCCAACAAGTTAAAATTGGCCATCAAACGTCAAAACCATATAGACAAGAACAAGGATTACTGCATTGCTCATCCCTCTCTGCACTCCTATTTAATATTTATTTACAGACAATCTGTAATATTTTCAATAAATTCAAAGTAGCATGCCACATTTATGCGGATGACATAATGTTGTATTTACTGGTTGACACTGCAAATCCATTTATCAACCAAATTACGACATGTTTCAGGGAAGCCTCAGCATGGCTGAATGCCCACAACTTAAAGATCAACGTGGAGAAAACTGAAGTATTATATGTCACTAGGAACCACAACTTTGTCCCCCCCATCAAATTACATCTCAAAGAGGCAGACCTCATAGTAAAAAATGAAGTCGAATACCCGGGGGGCTACCCTAGACAAAACACTCAGCATGGTTTCACACATCAAGTCAACCACTAGTAAGATCTATTACAAACTAAAGCTGATACAGCAACTGAGACCACTACTCTCAAGCTTTAACTTTAGATTGGTGGTCCAGGCTTAATCACACCTCACTTTAATTACTGTAACAGCATCCTCCATGGTCTCCCTAAACAACTGATAAACCAGTTACAGCTGGCTCAACACGTAGCTGCACGAATAATTACAAAAGCACATACCTCTGACCAAATTACCCCTATACTATATGAGCTACATTGGTTACCCATCCAAAGCCTCATTAAATATAAATCATTAATGATCACCTTCAAGCTCCTAAAAAACATAGCCCCATCCCACCTCTCCACGCTCATCAACATACACTCAAATGAACGAGTATGAAGAGGAGTTCACAAAATACCCTAGCTGTTCCTTCTGACTTTCGTAATTCAACTCGTTCAACAACTAATAGAGCATTTATTTACGTAGCATCTGTGCTCTGGAATTCCCTCACAGAAAATCTAAAAAGCATTAATAACCTGACTATATTTCGCACGGAGATTAAAACGCATCTCTTCAGAGAACATTTTGGGAACATGCCTCAAAACTCTCAAATATACCCAACCTAAGCCATCACCCACCTACTCATTACTTGATGCAGCTATTCGACTTTATACACCATTTATTATTATATCAAAAATTATGAGACCATTAGAATGTACATTCAACCTGTAATTAGCCCAATTGTACATAGTACATCCAGAAACCAAACACTAATAGTATATAAAGCAATTACTCCTATTTACTGTAAATTTCACACACAGCATATCACAACTACTACTACTACTACTATTTAGCATTTATATAGCGCTACGCACGCAGCGCTGTACAGAAATATAAACAAAAAGACAGTCACTGCTCATCAGAGCTTACAATCTAGTCAAGACAACACAGAACAATAGACAGATCGGGAAAACAATTATGGTGACACGGAGCAATAGTTAATTCGGGATAAAGCAAAGTATGGGGCAAAGCAAAGTATGGCATTTACAATTTGGGCAAAACAAGTATGGCATTTACAAAAAACCAAGTATGGCATTTACAGTTTTAGACATGACAAAGGACGGGAGTCAGGTCAGGACAAAGGGTAGATGTCAGGATCTGAAAGCGACAGTGAAGAGGTGGGTTTAGATTAGTGACACTCCTTTGTCTATTCCATATGTAAGTACGAGTACATTGTTGATTATACTCGCACATTGCAGATATATTATATGTAATTAGTTCTGGCTGATACTCCACATTTACCTTATTTTGCTTCAATATGTATTTCTTAATATGTAACTCAACTATTTGATGTAAATGTTTGATTCTGTTCATTGTAAGCCACTTTGATTTCTAGAAAAGGTGGTATTAAAAAACCCTCTTAAATATCGTCTTTGAGTTCCGGGGTGAGTATGGTTGCAAAGCTGAAACTTAAAGGAATTGATGGAAGGGCACCTGGGGTGCCTGGGGTATATGTCTGTCGGGTGACTGGGGTCCCAGATGGTATGTTGTCTGGGGCATGGAGTGGCATGGCTTGCAGGTGCAATGCATATGGTGCCCCCCTCTGGACATGCTATCATCTGGATGAGAACTGTTCCCTCAGCCGGTTCCAGATACCTAGTGCCGTCTTCTGCTTTTACACAGGGATGGGGAGGTTCATCAGACCTCAGAAAAGGTGTTGGATGAGATAGACAGCAGGATGTTGGCCAGGGAAGATGGAACCTGCTAAGGAGTGTGTAACAGTTCACCTGAAATAGCCCTGAAAATGGATGATGCTGGAGCGTTGGGCGCATACCCAGCCATCGCCAGCCATGGGAAGAGAGCTATGGGTGCTAAGCCGTGATGAGTAGGAGAGCCGCTGCCGTGGGCACGGAAGCCCAAGGCAAGGGCCTGGGTGGAGCCGCACAAGGTGCAGATCTTGGTGATAGAAGCAAATATTCAAACGAGAACTTTGAAGGCCGAAGTGGAGAAGGGTTCCATGTGAACCGCAGTTGAACATGGCTTAGTCGGTCCTAAGAGATGGGCAAGCGCCATTAAGAAGGGATGGCCTCCATTGCCCTCAGCTGATCAAAAGGGAGTCTGGTTCATATCCCCAAACCCGGAGTGGTGGAGATGGATGCTGCGAGGTAATGCGACCGATCCTGGAGAAACTGCGGAAACCCTGGGTGAGAGTTCTCTTTTCTTTATGAAGGGCAGGGTGCCCTCGAATGGGTTCACCCTGAGAAAGGGGCCCAGGCCTTGGAAAGCATTTCGGTTCCAGCGGCATCCAGTGAGCTCTCGCTGGTTCTTGAAAATCCCGGGGATAGGGTGTAAATCTCACGCCGGGCCGTACCCATATCTGCAGTAGGTCTCTAAGGTGAACAGCCTCTGGCATATTAGATCAATGTAGGTAAGGGAAGTTGGCAAGTCAGATTCGTAACTTTGAGATAAGGATTGGCTCTAAGGGCTGGGCCGGTGGGACTGGGGCAGGAAGCAGGGCTGGACACGTGCCGTGGCTGGACAAAGTGTGCCACTGATCCCCCCTCCCCTGGTGTGCAGGCGGCCTGGACCGATCCAACGGTGCAGTGGAGGCGGTGGCTCTGGACGAGAGCCAGGCCCTTCCTGTGCATCGCCCCAGCTGCAGTAGGCATCTCTCCCCCTCTGCCCCATCCCTGGGGGTGCTGCGGGCAGGCCAGCGTCCAGCCTCGGCCGGCATCCGACTTAGAACTGGTGTGGAACAGGGGTATCCAACTGTATAATTAAAACAAAGCATCGCAAAGGACCTTGGTGGGTGTTGATGCAATGTGATTTGTGCCCAGTGCTCTGAATGTCAAAGTGAAGAAATTCAATGAAGTGCGAGTAAATGACGGGAGTAACTATGACTCTCTTAAGATAGCCAAATGCCTTATTATCTAATCAGTGATGTGCATGAATGGATGACCGAGATTCTCACTGTCCCTACCTACTATCTAGCAAAACCATAGCCAAGGGAATGGGATTGGCGGAATCAGCAGGGAAAGAAGACCCTGTTGAGCTTGACTCTAGTCTAGCATTGTGTAGAGGCATGAGAAGTGTAGGATAAGTGGAAGGCCCGCCTGGGCCACTGGTGAAATACCACTAGTCTTATTGTTTTTTCACTTACCCGATGAGGCGGGGGGGGGGGGGGTGGCGAGAACCAAGGGGCTGTCTCTTCTGGCTCCAAGTGCCCAGTGCCTGCCCGGCGCAACCTGGTCTGGGGACAGTGGCAGGTGGGGAGTTTGACTGGGGCGGTACACCTGTGAAATCATAATGCAGGTATCCTAAGGTGAGCTCAGGAAGGGCCGAAACTTCTCATGGAGCAGAAGGGGAAAAGCTTGCTTGATCTTGATTTTCAGTATGAATGCAGACCTTGAAAGCAGGGCCACACGATCCTTCAGACCTTTTGGGTTTTAAGCAGGAGGTGTCAGAAAAGTTACCACAGGGATAACTGGCTTGTGGCGGCTAAGTGTTCATATTGATGTCGCTTTTTGATCTTTCAATGTCTACTTTTCCGATCATTGTGAAGCAGA
This sequence comes from Ichthyophis bannanicus, assembly GCA_033557465.1. Classification (NCBI taxonomy): domain Eukaryota; kingdom Metazoa; phylum Chordata; class Amphibia; order Gymnophiona; family Ichthyophiidae; genus Ichthyophis; species Ichthyophis bannanicus. The sequence goes on from CM066031.1 coordinate 1,460,504,434, forward strand.
ATTCACCAAACATTGGATTGTTCACCCACTAATAGGCAATGTGAGCTAGGTTTAGACCGTTGTGAGAGGTTAGTTTTACCCTACTGATGATGTGTCATTGCGATAGTAATCCTGCTCATAATCTGTGGGATTATGACTGAACGCCTCTAAGTCAGAATCCACCCCCTCTCCCCTAAATAGAACAAAACTGCAGCACTGTAGATCCTCTGTAGACCATGGATAGCCAACTACCAGCTGGCGAAGAGAGCCGCTTGTCTCGGGACTGGAGTGCAAACAGAAGGGGGCTGCCTCTCTCCCATCATGCAACACACATTTGTGGGGCACCCGATCTAAATCATTCGTAGATGACCTGATTCTGGGTCAGGGTTTCATACAAAGTAGAGCAGCTACCTTGCTGCAATCTATTGAAAGTCAATCCTTGTGCCAAGCTTTTATCTTCCTTCTCCTGGCCCTGGGCACAAGAGAGGTCTGGGGTCCCGGTGGGCAGGGAAGCCTTATGTCCCCTTTGGGGCAGAGGCCAGGGCAGCCAGGTTTCTTCCACCTCTCTCCCTCCCGGCAAGGACCAGATGGTCAGGGGAGGTGTCTGGTGCCATGCCTGTACACCTGGGGATGCAGGAACCAGATGGCCGGGGTCTTGGGTGAAGCACCAGATGGCCAGAGTCTTTGACGAAGACCCATATGATCGGAGCCCCTGGCGTGCCATATTGGTTGGGAAATGTGTGGTGCGGGCTTAATAGTTGATGAAATATGAAATGTGTGTGTGTGTGGGGGGGGGGGGTGGGGCTTAAGGCTCTGCACCCCGTGCCCATCCTTGGTCTCAGCTTAAGGGTCTATTATCGGAAGGCGTGCCATGCAAGGATTGGGCATGAGCATCTGCAAGAGCGAGCAGGACCCCAGGGGCTGGAGCCCGTGAAAATAGGTGGAGATTTTCTGAATATGTCTGGGAAAGAGGCCTCCCATCCCTTCTGGAGATCTGGATGTGTCAGTGTTCCAGGAAGCAGTGTACTCAAAGTGACTCCGGGGTGGAAGACCAACATATGCAGGAAGGCTAGACCTTGTGCCGAATAGGCCCTTTTGTGGGCGTCAAAATGAGCTTGGCACCATCTGGCTGGCCCCTCGAGGAGAGGAGATACAGGTCCTGACAAGAGGCCTTCCTCTACTTCTGGAGGTCCGATCAGGAGATGGCCATGAAAAGATCAGAGTTCCTGGAGGCCAGGCACCCTGAGTACTTTGACCCAGTGGACTTCCGTGGCTCTGGGCAGGAGATAGAAAGGCCCAAGCTGGCCATTCTTGGTGTGCAGGCGGCCTGGACCGAGGGCTACTGAACAAGCCCTACCCTGTCCCCATGGTCCCACAGGGCACAAAGATATGGGCCTTGAAAGAAGATCTCCCCCCTCTGGAGCTCCTACTGGGATCAAACTGGGACCATGGCCGGATCAGAGTTCCAGGAGGCCAGGTACCCCTGAGTGCCTCGACCTGGTGGACTGTCGTGGCTCTGGGTGGAAGATGAAAAGGGCCAGTTAGGCTACTGTGTGCAGGAGACCTGGACTGAAGGCTACCGAACAAGCCCTACCCTGTCCCCATGGCACCATGGGCTGCAGAGATACAGGCCCCAAAAAGAGGCCCCCATCCAGATCTCTGACTGGCACTTAGCCATGGCAGTGTCTGCTGACCCCCTCTTCATGCATGGATCGGCTGAGTGCCACCTCCCGGTGGACTCTAGGAGCTGCCATGGGTGCCTCATGAGGTCTTTTTGCCCCAAAATCAGTGGTCTATGTTCACATGAGAAGGCGCATGAGGCCCCACATTCGGCGACTTACTGTGATGATGGGACGTGGGGTTATGGTGACTATGAAAGTCCCAATGAGATCAAATTTGCTCATCCAGTCCAGGTTAGAGTTCCAGAGAATTGGATCCACCAACCTACCCCTTGTGCTAGTGGTGTCCAGATTGTTTTGGTGGATAATGGGCTGGGGAGGTTCCGCCGGAATGCTAAAGGGGCCTTTGCGAGAGGATGAGGCTCAGGCATGATGGCTGGGACACCGAGCCCTACACAGGCCAGCAGATTTCAGAGGAAGAACTATGCAGAGGGTGCCTGATTTGGACATCTTGTGAGAACGGTATGCAAGGATCCAGGGGGGGGGGGGCTGCGCTCCTCAGGCTTGCCCAGCTGCATGCACTCGTAAGAGGTAAGGCGTGCATCTGCCACCCCTGTACCCCTCTTTGGAAGTCCTGATGAGGTCATGTTTTCCACTTGCGTTTGAGGCAGAGTTCCAGGAGTTTGGCAGGAGCCACCAGCTTTTCCCTATGCCTGAATGCCTGAAATGGTATATATAGGTGATGTAGTGGAAGAATTGAAAGAAATATTGATAAACCGGTAGGATGTATTACAATTGTTTAATAAACTGCAGAGCAATAAATCACCTGGACCGGATGGTATACATCCAAGGGTGTTGAAAGAACTGAAATATGAGACTGCAGATCTACTATTAGTAATCTGTGAACTATCATTAAAATCTGTAATACCTGAAGACTGGTAACTGGCCAATGTAACGCCAATTTTTAAAAGGGTTCCAGGGGCGATCGGGGAAACTATAGACCGGTGAGTTTGACATCAGTACCGGGCAAAATGGTAGAAACCATTATAAAGAACAAAATTACTGACCATGTAGATAGTCATGGTTTAATGGGAGAAAGCCAACATGGCTTTAGCCAAGGAAGGTCTTGTCTTACTAATCTGTTATATTTTTTTTGAAGGTGTGAATAAACAGGTATACAAAGGTAAGCTAGTCAATATAGATGTATTTGGATTTTCAGAAAGCCTTTGACAAGGTCCCTCATGAGAGACTCTTGGCAAAATTAAAAAGTCATGGGATAGGAGACAGTGTACTATTGTGGATCAGGAACTGGTTAAAAGATAAAAAGCCGAGGGTAGGGCTAAATGGCCAATTTTCCCAATGGAGAAAGGTGAATGTTGGAATACCCCAGGGATCTGTGCTGGGTCCACATCTTTTCAACATATTTGTAAATGACCTGGAAATGGGAATGAGTGAGGTTATCAAATGTACAGATGACACAAAATTATTCAAAGTTGTTAAAACACAAGAGGATTGTGAAAAATTGAAAGAGGACTTTGATAAATTGGAAGACTGGACATTCAAATGTGAGATGAAATTTAATGTGGACAAGTGCAAAGTTATGCACCTAGGAAAGAGCAACCCAAACTATGGTTACACAATGCAGGGTTCCACATTATGAACCACCTCCCAGGAAAAGATTTAGGTGTCATCGTGGCTAACCCATTGAAATCCTCCACCCAGTGTGCAGCAGCGGCCAAGAAGGCAAGTAGAAAGCTAGGAGTCATAAGGAAAGGATTGGAGAATAAAACAAAGGATATTATAATGCCTCTGTATCGTTTCATGGTGTGACTACACCTTGAATATTGTGTGGAATTCTGGTCGTCATATCTTAAAAAGAATATAATGGAATTAGAAAAGGTATAGGTATAGCCTTATGAGAAGAGGCTTAAAAGATTAGAGCTTTTCAACCTGGGAAAGAGGCGACTGAGTGGAGAGATGATAGAGATTTATAAATTAATGAATGGAGTGGAACAGTTAAAACGGGTAAACATAGATTGATTGTTTACATCATCAAAAAGTAGAAAGACTAGGGGACATGAAATGAAACTACAATGTAACCCACTTAAGACTAATAAGAGAAAATATTTTTTCACTCAACGTGTAATCAAACTCTGGAATTCGTTACCGGAGGATGTAGTAAAAGCTATTAGTGTAGCTATGTTTAAAAAAGTTTTGGACAAGTTCCTGGAGGAAAGATCTATAAGCCATTATTAAAGAGGCCCCGGGGATATACACAGCTTGCCCCAATACAAACATTGTGGAACATGTCTTTTTGGGAAACTGTTAGGTACTTGTGACCTGGATTGGTCACTGTTGGAAACAGGATACTCAGCTTGATGGACCTTGGTCTGACCCTAGTATAACATTTCTTATGTTCTTATGTATAGTAAATGTATAAATATTGCTTAGTGCAAAATGTACGTGCCCACCTGCATTTATTTTTATTTTTTGTTTGTCGTATTAATGGACAGTAAACCACTTTGGTGTCACTGATGAAGGACAGTATAGAAAATGCAAATAAACATAATCATTACTTCCGCATGTTATTTCTTCCCCTGAAGAACAATATAGACATGTTTCTGATCCTTGAACACTGCAGTGGTCACTAGAGGCTCAAGTTATTGGAAAGTACTGACATGGCAGTACCTCTTCCATCCCAGTTCCTTCTCTCAACTTCTGTCACTATTTCTTCCTTTTCTAAGATCACTGAAGAGGAAACCACACATCTTCGTTCCTCTTCCAAACCTACTACCTGCTTCTCCAATCCTATTCCCATCTACTGAACTCCATCTTCTCCACTGTCATCCCTTCCATTTGTTATATCCTCAACCTTTCGTTTTCCACTGCAACTGTTCCGCAGCCTTTCAAGCATGCTGTTGTTACACCTCTCCTCAAGAAACCCTCACTAGACCCTAAATGTCCTTATAATTATAGACCCATCTCCCTCTTTATTTCTAAACTTCTTGAACAGATGGTTCACTATTTCTTGACTTTCACTCCTCTCAAGCTCTTCTGGAGCCATTGCAATCTGGCTTTTGTCCTCTATATTATATTGAAACAGCTCTTGCTAAAGTCTCCAATGACTTGTTCCTGGCCAGATCCAAGGGCCTTTACTCAGTCCTCATCTTCTTTGACCTTTCTGACAGCCATAATCATGTAGGTGTAGGCAAGCACGCCCACCAGTGATGATTTTTATATATTTATTTAGTAGTAATTAGCTGCCCGAAGAAAAACCAGTCAGTGCTAGAGGAGATCAAACCAAACTTTTCTTTAGAAGCTCAGATGACAAGATTTTGACTTTCATATTTTGGACACATCATGCGAAGAGAGAGATTATTAGAGAAAGACATCATGCTTGGCAAGGTTGAAGGTCAAGGCAAAAGAGGAAGGCCAGCAATGAGATGGCTCGATACAATAACAGCTATGGATGCCACTCTATGAATAATGAATGGCCTAACTGCAGATCAACTACAGTTTAGGACAGTTATCCAAAGGGTCGCCAGGAGTCGACACCAACTTGTAACAGCAGCTACATTTAGCTCATGCCTTTTCCAGTAGTAGTTCAAGGCAAGTTATATTCAGGTACAGCAGGCATTTCGCTGTCCCCAGAGGACTTATAATTTAAGTTTGTACTTAAGGCAGCAGAGGGTTTGTACTTAAGGCAGCGGAGGGTTAAGACCACAAGGAGAAACGGGGGGATTTGAACCCTGCTGTTTCTGACCACAGGCTTTAACCACTAGGTTATTCCTTCCCAGAAAAAAGCACTCTGAGGTTGACAGGGACCAGCCATATCTAGTGAACTCTGGAACACTTCAGCATACACCAGGAGCTGGAGGCCTACAAAACCAGATTCAGGGCCATCTGAAGGGCCTAGCCCGAAATGCTACAGCAAGTGTGGCAGGAGTTGGCTGAGTGCCAAGGTACGTAAAAGCTGCTGATGACTCTCTAACCTTACAGATATCTACACATATTAATAAAGTAGGCCACCCACCCCTGGGGAAGGGACACATGATAGAGACCCATGTGAGACATTGCATGGTTATATATGAGATGTGTGGGACAAAACCCATAGTGGGAGATGATGAGTCTGAGGCATTCAAAAGGTGTCTGCCCTGGACTCAGAGGTCACATAGAGAGGGTCATAAGGCTGAAACTATAGTTAGGATGATAAACAACCTGTGCTCATGCAGTCATCAGCCCTTTTAGATCTTGTGCATTGACCTCCCACTGTGTCCCACACACATGTAGAGGGGGGCGTGGGCAATGGAAGATGACACATCTGTCCACCAGACAGCAAATTTCTGCAAAATAAACCTATGATAATCAGGCAGCGGCGATATTGCAAGCTGCCTGGTTAGCGACCTGCGGGTAAAAGAGGCTAGCTTTTCCTGCGCCTATCTTTTACCTGCAGGAGCTAACCAGGCAGCATGCAATATCACTGCTGCCTATACTGCAGCTGTGGAGGCCGTGCAGCGACCTCGAATATTCAATGGTGAGGCCACATATGATCCTAGCATTGAATATAGGTTTAAGGGTCAGTGGTGACGGTTGTGCGCCGTAGTAGTGCATAGCCATCCCAGTTCAATATTTGGCCCATGTAACAAAAATGTAATAAAAATGCAGGGGTGCCCCAGAAAGAGATATTAAATGTCAGATAGCTAGACCGTATATAGCTAATATGGGACCAGAGACAATCTAATATAACTTTTCTAAACAAGCAAAGACATATTGCCTGTATAATTCCATAATAAGAACATTTAGACGAGAGCTATAATAGATATCATTTTGTACATATTGTATCCAAGAAAAGTGCCCATAGTTCAGACAAGGGAAATGTGGGGGGTGGTGCTCAAAACATCGGGTATATGAAGTATCGGTGAAATAAAGGAACCCTGATCAAAGCATTTAAAACTCAAAGGGGACCTTACTTATAATATTATTTAGTAATAAAAATATTTTTGAAAGAAATTTCTCTGAAACAATAGAGTGCATGATGGTAAATGTGTCCTGAAACAGAAACCACCTGCCCATAGTTTATAGCTTCGATGAAGGACGGTACATAAATTAAATAAAAAAAACATTTGAACGTGGAGAAACATTGATTAAAAATGTGTGCGAGTGTTAGAGCATTTATGTTGCCAAAAAAATGCAAAAGAAGATGATCTTACCTAGTCGACACAAAACTGACCATATGTAACAGCGTCTATAATTGGATGCCAGCATTCAGGAGTCTCTATTTAACTAGCGATTTGGCACCAACAGATAACCATGGTTACAGGATGCCACTTGTTTATTCAAAAAATATAGCAGATTAGTGTGACAAGACTTTTCTTGGCTAAATCCATGTTGCCTTTATCCCATTAAACCATGACTATCTATATGTCTGCGTAGGTCAGGATGTATGTATCATGGCAGGAACCTGGAAACCTTGGAAAGAAATCAGTTATCTTCCCCTGTACTTTGCATACCCCTGTATGTTGAGTGAGTGGATTGACTTCCTGGTGCAGTAGGTGGCCTCCCTTCCTCATGTGGGCCTGATAACCACATGTGTGGAATCAATGACCCCCAGTATACAGATGGAAATCTGGTTTTATCATGGTTTGCTCCCTCTGCTGTATGGTCTGAGAGAAGGCTATATGTTCTGCGTTGTGGGTTAGAAAGGCCCTCGGGAACTGCGAAATGCACTGTGAGATGGCTGACTGGCTGAGACCTATAGTGGCGGCCAACAGAGCCTGGAAACTGCCAGTGGCTAGGAAGGCGAGGGCTATGGCGACCTTGAGATGGATGGGCATGGGCTGCTCCTCTGCATGGTGGAACAGTGGAGCAGTTCTAGCTCTGGGCAGAGATGGTGGCTGGATCCCTGCCTTATGTTTATTAAAATTTGATATAATGCTCTTCAAGCAAGTTGGCAGAGTGGTTCACAATAAAAAAAAAAAAAAAAAAAGCAAAGTGAATGAAGATTCACAATCATACCAGGGGGAAACAGGAAGAGAGAGAGAGAGAGAGAGGGGAGGGGGAGGGGAGGGATAGGGATATTAATGACAAGGTAGAAGAGAGAAATCAGGGTCCAGCAGGTCAGGTGATGGGGATGTCGAAGGCCTCATGAAATAGAAGGGTCTTAAGCTGAGTCTTGAATTTGACAAGGGAGATCTCTAGTTGAAGGGCAGGAGGGAGATTGTTCCACAGATGTGGGCCAAAAAAGTAGAATCCAAACTCCGTGTCAGTTCATACCTAGCATGGGTGGCAGAGGGAAGATGAAGGTGGTTCAAGTGGAGTGAGCAGATGGAATATTGTGGGGCATGAAGAATGATGCTAGAAGAGATAAGAAGGGACACCCGTGTGAAGAACTTTATGAACCAGTACAAGAATCTTGAAACGGATACAAAACTGAATGGGGAGCCAATGATAGACCAGAAGAGGGGTGACCTGATCATCACGTGAAGTGTGAATGAAAAGACGGACAGCATTGTTTTGAATGAGTCAAAAGTGACAAAGTTGATATTGAGGAAAACCTGCAAAGATGACATTGCAATGATCCAGCCGGGAATCATAAGGGAAAGCAGTAAGGTAGTCAGGGCAGAGGGAGAAAGAAAAGGACAAATAGCTGTGACCTAGCATAGGATGAAAAGGGATTTTCAGATAACAGAAATGATATGGTCATCAAAGGTCAGCATCGAATTGAGGACCACACCAAAATATTGGACAGAAGATACCAGGGAGATATAGGTGCCAAGAAGAAGAGGAGCAGAAATGGGCTGGGGGACAGAGCCAGTTAGCCAGGTGGCCATGGTTTAAACCAGGATTAAGGGCGAGCTGGTTGGTATTAAAACTGTCAGAGACAAGAGACAGACAAGTGTTGAAGGGAGAGAGATCAGATGAGGAAGGTTTAGTGTGTAAGAGAAGCAGTATATCATCAGCATAATAGTATGCGGAGATGCCTAATTGTTGAATGAGAAGAGCGAATGGGGCAAGGAAGACATTGAAGAATAGTGGGGCAAGAACAGTGCCCTGTGGAACACCACAGCCCAAAAGAAAGGAGGCAGAGATGGAGGAGTTAGAATGGACTGAGGAGGATCGGTTAGAGAGGAAGAAGTCAAATCAATGGAGAACAGTGCCACGAACATCAAAGTGATGAAGACAGGAAAGGAGGGAGGGAGTGATTGGCCGGAGTGAAAGTGAAGGAAAGATCAAGAGAGACTGAGGGTGATATTGCCTTTGTCCAAAGATTTATGAACCTTGTTAAGGAGTGATAAGATAACTGTTTCTGTGCTGTGATCCGGGCAGAAACTGGCTTGGCAATGATGAAGGACGTTAATGGAATTCATGGGTGAACTAGTTGAGAAAGACAAGTTTTTCCAAGATCTTTGATAGAAAGAGGAGGTTGGAAACTGGTCCATAGTTGGATGGTAAGGTAATGTCTGAGGAAGTATGTTTAAGGACAGGGTAAACCAGAGCATGTTTCCAGGCTGAGGGAAAAGTGCTGGAAGTCAGATGAGTTGATGATAGAGAGGGCAGGGGGGACAAGAGCAAGGGCAGCATCAGGGAGCCAGCAGGAGGGATGGGGTTGAAAAGGCAGATGGAGATTTGCTTGGTGAGTGCAGCTAACAAAACAGAGTTGAAGAAACTCCAGGTGTGACAGAGGGCCATGGGGGGGCAGTAACGAGCCTGGAGTGTTAGGCATGGAATCTAAGGGGGCCGAGATGGGGGTAATATAGAGCAGAGTTTCTCGGTTTTGTTGAGAAACAAATGAGTGAATTGGTCAGGGGAAGGTACTGAGAGAGAAGGAGCCAAGTGGGAAGGGCATGTCAGTTGAGAAAAGACAATGCTCTAGTATGATTGTCAGAAGAGTCAATAAGATAGGAATTGTAGTCCTTTTTGGCTCGAATGATCATGGTCCTGTAGAGGTGATGGTGATGTCCCATTATGACTACCACTGTGTGCTCCTCCCCCCGCTCCTCCACAGATTTTTTTCCTCTCAAACTAGGGGTACTCAATTGCCGTTCCCTGCGGACAAAATCTTTACTTATCCAGGACCTTATTCTGCAAGATTCTCTTGACCTTCTTTGCTTGTCTGAGACCTGGCTCAAGGATGGTGAGCAGCCTCTTCTCACTAGGTGCTTGCCTCCCGGTTTTTCAGCTCTCTCCGTTCCACATGTCGGCCGAAATGGTGGTGGCATTGCTGCAATTTATCATGCCTCTCTTCCCATTGCCCAGATTTCCTCTTCCTCATTGCATTACCCCGAATCTCTTCTCTTCTGCCTCACTACTGATCCCCCTATCCATTTATTGATTCTCTACTCCCCTCCTTCCCTCCCTCCCTCCCTCCCCACCTCTGGGACGCCCTTGTCCATACCTTCTCAGACATCTCTTCAATTTTCCCAACTGGTCATAGTGGGTGACCTCAATGTCCACTTTGACGCCCCTTCCTCTGCTAGAGATTTCTCTTTCTCCACTCTCCTCCACAATCTATCTTTACATCAACATGTACTTGTTCCAACGCACTCTGCTAAACATACTTTAGACTTAGTAATTACACCACTCACACCATGCTTTGCTCCTTTACAAATGTCCGAGATTACAATAAGACCCCTTCCTTGGACCAATCACTTTTGTCTGTCTCTCTTCCTGGACCTCCTCTCTACTAGGAGTACTACCTGCCCATCCCCCTCTCCAAGGTACACTACTCCTGCATCCGGCTGTCAGTTGCGCCGTCACATCACCCCTCTCACACTCCAACTTTTGACACCAGCTCACCAGATTTTTATGGATGATTTCTCTAACCTCTCCCCAAATTCACAGGTCTTTCCTGGACCTCTGGCCTCTCCTCTACCTTGGATCGCATTACCCCTCTTTCCTTGCAACCACCAGGATGTTCAAGTACCCATCATCCATGGTACCATGCAGGACTTCGCCTTCTGCACACCCAGTTCCGGCGGGCGGAGCGCAGATGGCGAAGGCATCGTACGACACAGGCATTGGCCTCTTTCCAAGAGCACCACCATCATTATCGTTCTGCAGTTCATAAAGCTAAATTATCGTACTTCTCTGACCGTATTACTTCAGCCCCTAATCCGTCCCAACAGCTTTTTCTCCACGTTGCGGACACTCACCTCACTCCAGTCCAGCTCTACTTCTACTGCTACCCAGCAGAGCCAACCCCCTTCTCCTTCCACTATGGCTTCATTTTTTGCAACTAAGATCCTTGACCTTCGTGCCATGCTTCCTTCCTGCCCTCTTCCGCTATCCCCTTCTCCCCCTCCCTCTGCCTCTCCTCCCTCCATATCCCTGCTATCCCATACCTGGTCCACCTTCCATCCTATTACCTCCATGGAACTTATCACGTTTATCTCTACAGCTCACAAGACATTCTTTCCATTGGACCCAATTCCCTCCAGCTAGATACTTGAACCCTCCCTTGCCCTAGTTCCCTTCATACACACCTTGGTAAATTCATCCTTATCTACTGGCACCTTCCCTTACAAATGGAAACATGCTTTATTGCGTCCGCTCTTGAAGAAGCCCTCTCTTGACCCTCACATCCCTGCACACTATCAACCAGTTTCCACTCTTCCTTTCCTGGCAAAGATCCTTGAAAAAAACGTTTTCACTCAACTGTCACAACACCTTGCTACAATCAACTACATCTCACCAATCAGGTTTTCGTCAGGGTCACAGCATAGAAATGGTTTTGGTAGCTTTTCTGAATGAACTTCGCTCTTTACATGATAGGGGTGATATCACGGTGGTGGTTTCCTTGGATCTGTTGGCAGCCTTCGAGCTTGTCGATCACTCACTCCTTCTTTCACGACTCAGGGATGCCGGACTACGTGGCTCTGTCCACCGCTGGTTCTACTCGCACTTTTTCTGTGGCGTCCTCCCTTGGTTCACATACCGTTTCGGATCCTGTCCCCCTTCTCTGTGGTGACCCCAAGGGTCTGTTCTAGCTCCCCTTCTTTTCAACTTTTTCCTGTCCCCCCTGGCTCTCTTAATCCAGCAATTTGGCCTGTCAGCATTTTACTATGCGGATGATATTGTTATTTTCCATCACACCAGTCCTCTTCATCTTGATCATGGGCCACTTAATTCTTGTCTCTCCCTGGTGGCGGAATAGCTCTCCACAAATTATCTGCACTTAAATCTGGCTAAGATGTCATGCACTTGGTTCGCTTTTGGGGGTCCCTGTCCTTCCATTGCCCCTGTCCTTGGGAACACCTCCATCCCCACGGTCCCTTCTTTTAGATACCTGGGGGTTATCTTTGATTCCAGTCTAACCTTTAGAGACCACATCTCCCAACTCACCAGAGCTTCATACTTTTACCTTTGTTAAATATGTGCTATCCATCCCTTCCTCTCCCCTGCTGCTTTAACCACACTCACACTGGCTACTGTTGTCTCCTGCTTCAATTTTTGCAATTCTGTTCTCACTGGCATCACACACACACAACTCCATCATTTACAATTGATTCAGAACGCTGCTGCAAGAATTCTAACCCACACCTCATGTAGAGATCACGTCACCTCCCTACAAATCCACCTGCACTGGCTCCCAATCGAATTCCGTATCCGCTATAAGATTCTCACCTTGGTACATCGCACGCTCTATACTCACACGCCACAATATCTTGTCGATCTTCTGTGCTTTCATGTCCCCAATCGTAGTCTCTGCTCACTCCACATAAACCGCCTTTGTCTCCCTCCACCATCATGGGCACATCTGCAATCAACACGCAACTCAACTTTCTTCTTCCTTGGTCCTGCCCTCTGGAACTCCCTGTCCATATCCCTCCGTCTGGAACAGACTTATGCAACATTTAAAGCCTCCCTGAAAACTCACCTTTTTACTCTGGCATTCAATCTCCCAGACACTCCACCATGACCTGATGTCTTATTTATGGCTGTGAAATACCTCTCTTTGTCTTGTCTGTGTGCTTGATAATCTTCTCTTTTCTATCATAATATGGAGTTCAGTTTTGTTTTCCATGGGCCTAGTGCTCGTTCTGTTTGTTGTATTTTATTTAATTTTGTAAACGCCCTGATGTTATAAAAGGGGTATATCAAGTCTCAATAAACATAAACATGGACAATGGAGTGGCAGTGTGCCATTTGCTTCAGCAGCTTTCAGCATGGCGCAGATGGGAGCACTGTATAAGTAGGCCAGAATGGTACCAGAATGGTACCAGGGATGGGAACGCTTCATAAGGAGGTGCCTGGAACGAAGAGGTGCCGCTATAGTCTTGAAGGACTAGAAAGGGGGGCTGTTACTTCTGGAGAGAAATCTGAAATTGTGAGTATATACTTCTGGGAATTTTTCTGAAAGGAATTTTTTTCTTTTAAAGCTAATTAATCTGTGAACCCACTATTTTTTGTTAAATCAGTCAGGGCCTAGTAGCAACAGTTTAAGATTCAATTTAAAACACAGAAGAGAACTTTCTGGTTACCTTTCATACCCAGTAGGGAGCTGTAGTTTAAATGTCATAGTCACTCAGGGCCTAGCATCAGCAAAGTACTTTTAGTTTCAATTTAAAACACAGAAGAGAGCTTTCTGGTTAACTTTAGAATCCAGCAGAGAGCTTGTAGTTTAAATTTCATAATAGGTTAGGGCCTAGCATCAGCAAAGTACTTTTAGTTTCAAATTAAAACACAGAAGAGAGCTTTCTGGTTAAATTTAGAATCCAGCAGAGAGCTTGTAGTTTAAATTTCATAATAGGTTAGGGCCTAGCATCAGCAAAGTACTTTTAGTTTCAAATTAAAACACAGAAGAGAGCTTTCTGGTTAAATTTAGAATCCAGCAGAGAGCTTGTAGTTTAAATTTCATAATAGGTTAGGGCCTAGCATCAGCAAAGTACTTTTAGTTTCAAATTAAAACACAGAAGAGAGCTTTCTGGTTAACTTTAGAATCCAGCAGAGAGCTTGTAGTTTAAATTTCATAATAGGTTAGAGCCTAGCAGCAGCAAAGAGCTATAATTTAAATCAAATCAGAATATAGCTTACCTCAGCAGCACAGGACAGGGTACTGTGTAGCAGCCCTCTTTTAATAAGTGTTATATCACTCCCTCCCTCCCCACACCCACCCTCCCCTGGGATAATCACAGCTTTATAGGTACTTGCACAACTTAAAAGACAGGAGGTGCTCTCAGGTGAAGCTCATTACCCAAATCAGTCATACACTAAGGACCTGAGATTAATTAAGCTTCAGGTGAACAAGGTATATTAAACTTATTAGGTACAGTTTTAGTGGTATAAATATCCATAGCACCCTTTAGTACGTAAAGAACTTAAAGATCTAAACACAAACTTAAAACTAAGATGCAGACAGCAGTCCAGCAGCGGGATGTGGGCTTTCCAGTCTTTTGCATTGAGTGTCACATGTATGATTTTCTCCCAGCTGGTGAGAGGTCTTACGTGTGCACTAGGTGCAAGGATCTCTTTGCTCTCAGGGAACAAGTCCGTTCTCTAGAGGCTAAAGTAGCAGACTTGGAAAGCATAAGACAGACAGAGAGGTACATAGACGAGACCTACAGGGATATAGTCCTGAAGTCCCACCTCCAGTCTGGCAGCATCCCTGTTGCCATGGAGGAGAGAGATCACGTGACAGGAGAGCATCACCCTGGTGTGGCAGGAAGTGATCCTGTAACTAGGACCTGTCCTCCAGGTGATGTAAACCCCTCTCGCACCGAGGAGGTTTCTCCAGGGCCAAGTGCCCATTGAGGGAAGGGTTAGGACAGCAGTTATAGTTGGTGATTCGATCATTAGGCATGTAGATAGCTGGGTGGCTGGTGGACGTGAGGATCGCCTGGTAACATGCCTGCCTGGTGCGAAGGTAGCGGACCTCACGCGCCACCTAGATAAGGTCTTAGATAGTGCTGGGGAGGAGTCTGCTGTCTTGGTACATGTCGGTACCAATGACATAGGAAAATGTGGTAGGGAGGTTCTGGAAGCTAAATTTAGGCTTTTAGGTAGGAAGTTGAAATCCAGAACTTCCAGGGTAGCATTCTCCGAAATGCTTCCCGTTCCACGCGCAGGACCCAAAAGGCAGGCAGAGCTCCGGAGTCTCAATGCGTGGATCAGACAATGGTGCAGAGATGAGGGGTTTGGATTTGGTAGGAACTGGGGAACATTCTGGGGAAAGGAGGGGCTCTTCCGAAGGGATGGGCTTCACCTTAACCGGGATGGAACCAGGCTGCTGGCATTAACCTTTAAAAAGGAGATAGAGCAGCTTTTAAACTAAATAGGGGAAAGCCGACAGTCGCCCAAGAGCGCATGGTTCGGAAGAATGTATCCTTGAAGGATACTACAAAAAGCAGAGAGGTTCCAAAAAAGAGTAAAGTAGCCCAAATGCTCTCGAGTATGGAGCAGACAGAGCTTAAAGATCCCAAATTACCCATGTCTACCAATAGCCAAATTAATATGAATAAAATACAGTCTCTAAAATGCTTGTATGCAAATGCTAGAAGTCTAAAAAACAAGATGGGAGAGTTAGAATATATAGCACTAAACGAGAGGTTAGATATGATTGGAATATCAGAGACATGGTGGAAGGAGGACAACCAGTGGGACACTGTGATACCTGGGTACAAACTATATCGTAATGATAGAGCTGATCAAATTGGTGGAGGGGTTGCGCTCTATGTTAGAGAGAGGGCATTGAGTCAGAAAGGATTAAAGTTTTGCAAGAAACAAAATTTGCTGTAGAATCTCTATGGATTGAAATTCCATGTAAAAAGGGGAAGGCGATGGCAGTGGGGGTGTACTATCGTCCCCCTGGCCAGAATGAAAAAATGGATGATGAAATGCTCAAAGAAATCAAGGAAGCTAGCAAACGTTACAGTGCAGTAATAATAATGGGTGATTTCAATTACCCCGGCATCGACTGGGTCAGTGTCACAGCAGGACATGCTAGGGAGATAAAGTTCCTAGATGAAATAAATGACTGCTTCTTGGAGCAGCTGGTTCATGAACCGACCAGAGGGGAAGCCATATTAGACCTAGTCCTTAGTGGAACACCAGATCTAGTGCAAGAGATAAGGGTGTTGGGGCCACTTGGCAATAGTGATCATAGCATGATCGCCTTTGATTTAATTAGTGGAGGAGGGATAGTAAGGAAATCCACAGTACTACCCTTTAACTTTCGAAAGGGAGACTATGATAAAATGAGGAAAACAGTTAAGAAAAAACTAAAAGGAGCAGTTGCAAAGGTTAAAGACGTACATAAATCTTGGATGTTGTTGAAAAATACTATCTTGGAAGCCCAGACCAGCTGTATTCCACGCTTTAAGAAAAGTGGAAGGAAGTCCAAAAAACTGCCAGCATGGTTTAAAGGTGAGGTCAGAGAGGCTGTTGTTGCCAAAAAAGCATCTTTCAGGAAATGGAAAAAAGAGCCAAATGACGAAACCTGGAAACAGCACAAGCACTGGCAAGTCAAATGCAAGGCATTGATAAGGCAGGCAAAGAGAAAATTTGAGAAGAAGCTTGCTGCGGAAGCAAAAACACGAAATAAAGACGTTTTCAAGTACATTCGTAGCAAAAAACCTGTGAGAGAGTCAGTTGGTCCATTAGATGATAAAGGGGTTAAAGGAGCACTAAGAGGCGACAAGGCGATAGCGGAGAGACTGAATGAATTCTTTGCTTCAGTCTTTACTGAGGAAGATGTAGGGATGTTACCCATGACTGAAGTGGTATTTAAAGGTGCGGAAGAATTGAAGGAAATATCGATACATCGGGAAGATGTCTTACAACTATTAGATAAACTGAAGAGTAGCAAATCACCTGGGCCGGATGGTATACATCCAAGGGTGTTGAAAGAACTGAAATATGAGATTGCAGACCTGCTATTAGTAATCTGTGAGCTATCATTAAAATCATCACTAATACCTGAAGATTGGAGGATCGCCAATGTAACACCAATTTTTAAAAAGGGTTCCAGGGGTGATCTGGGAAACTACAGACCGGTGAGCCTGACGTCAGTACCGGGAAAAATGGTAGAAACCATCATAAAGAATAAAATTACTCAGCATATAGATAGTCACAACCTAATGGGAGACAGCCAACATGGCTTTAGACAAGGAAGATCTTGTCTTACTAATCTGTTATGTTTTTTTGAAGGAGTGAATAAACAGGTGGACAAAGGTGAGTCGGTTGATATTGTGTATTTGGACTTTCAGAAAGCCTTTGACAAGGTCCCTCATCAGAGACTTTTGGCAAAACTAAAGAGTCATGGGATAGGAGGCAGTGTACTATTGTGGATCAGGAACTGGTTAAAAGATAGAAAGCAGAGGGTAGGGCTAAATGGCCAATTTTCCCAATGGAGAAAGGTGAATAGTGGTGTACCCCAGGGATCTGTGCTGGGTCCGCTGCTTTTTGACATATTCATAAATGACCTGGATAGTGGAATAACGAGTGAGGTTATCAAATTTGCAGATGACACAAAACTATTTAAAGTTGTTAAAACCCAAGAGGATTGTGAAAAATTGCAAGAGGATCTTGATAAATTGGAAGACTGGGCATCAAAATGGCAGATGAAATTTAATGTGGACAAGTGCAAGGTTATGCACCTAGGGAAGAACAACCCAAACTATGGTTACACGATGCAAGGTTCCACATTAGGAACCACCACTCAGGAAAAAGATTTAGGCGTCATTGTGGATACCATGTTAAAACCCTCGGCCTAGTGTGCAGCGGCAGCCAAGAGAGCAAATAGAATGCTAGGTATGATAAGGAAAGGAATGGAAAATAAAACAAAAGATATTATAATGCCTCTATATCGTTCCATGGTGAGACCGCACCTTGAATATTGTGTGCAATTCTGGTCGCCGTATCTTAAAAAGGATATAGCGATTTTAGAAAAGGTTCAGAGAAGAGCCACCAAAATGGTAAAGGGGATGGAAGGATACTCCTATGAGGAAAGGCTAAAAAGGTTAGGGCTCTTTAACCTGGAAAAGAGACGGCTGAGGGGAGATATGATAGAAGTCTATAAATTAATGAACGGAGTGGAACGGGTAAACGTAGATCGATTGTTTACGTTATCAGAATATAGAAAGACTAGGGGACATGCAATGAAGCTACAGGGTAAACTATTTAAGACTAATAAAAGAAAATATTTTTTCACTCAACGTGTAATCAAACTCTGGAATTTGTTACCGGAGGATGGAGTAAAGGCTGTTAGTGTAGCTGGGTTTAAAAAAGGTTTGGACAAGTTCCTGGAGGAAAGGTCCATAAACCATTATTAAGAAGTGACCAAAGATATCAATGCTTGACCCCGTACAAGCATTGTGGAACTTGTGTCTCTTGGGGAAACTGCTAGGTTCATATGACCTAGATTGGCCACTGTTGGAAACAGAATACTGGGCTTGATGGACCTTGGTCTGACCCAGTATGGCATATCTTATGTTCTTATGTTCTTATAAGACCTAGGGCCAATTGGAGCTGGGAATGCTAGTGATGAACCTGGTCATCAACAGGGAGTGTGTAAAAATCGGCAGGGAGAATCTAATCAGATAGGAGGAAGGGTGGGGGGGGGGGGGGGCCCAATGGTAAGTTTCCGGGTTAAGCTGACAGCAGGTCCAGGAGCGGAGGGAGAGAAACTGCTTGCTGAAGTGAACACCAGTTGGACAAAAAAGAGCACATAGGAATGATCTGTCCAGGGGAGGTGGAGAACAGAGAGAGACAAGGGTGGAGAGGGACTAGAGGAGGAGGAGATGAGTTGGTCCAGGGTGTGTCCAGCAGTGTGTGGGTAGGGAGATGAACGAAAGGAGCAAGATTAAGATCAGAAAGGTAGGAGATGAATGATTTGTTCCGAGCCTTTGTTGGATTGTTGAAATGTATATTAAAATCACCTAGAATGTAAAGATGGGGATAATGAATAGAGGCCTCTGCCAGGGTCAGAAAGAAATAATGCTGCCAAGCTACCTCTTTCTTTTTTTGTCGGGTCCAAGCAGACCGGAGCTAGAGGGAGAAAAACTCTCTGCTCTGTGTCCGGAGAACTCTTTTTTTTGAGAATTAAATAGTGTGATGTCTAAACATCTAACCGAAAACAAGATAGTGTAAACAAACACTTATCTTAATCCATGGCAAAAACCGCACTTCATCATAATCTCGGGTAAGATGCTGCACACATGACATGCGTGTTTCGGGACCCCGATGGGACCCTGCCTCAAATGTATTCCTGCTGTTTTCAGAAGTAATCGCCAAAGAAGAATGCTAAGCTGCAATGGTTCACAATTGTAGCTGAAGCTAGTTCGTGATTGGCTGTAATGATGACGTCAGTCTTAAAGGGGAGTGTCCATGCCATTGGGGAAACCCTGGGCTGCCAGAATTTATTATTTATTTAGCTGCATTTATATCCCACTTTTCACTGGGTCAAAGCAGTTTGGGGATACATTTAACACAAGGAAATATGATACACATACACTAATACTTACAGGGAACACAGGCAATGGAGGGTTAAGTGGCTTGCCCAAGACCACAAGGGAGCACCTGTGGGACTAGAAACCCCAGTCCTTCCAGCCCAAGGTTGCTGTCCTCTATTGGGATTTGAACCACTGACCTTCTGGCCTGTGGTACCTTGCCCCAACCACTAGGCCACTCCTCCCATTCAGACTAAACAAATGGAAGATGTTGCAGAAAAAACTCAGAGGAGACTCCATCACTCTTGTTCCAAATTAAGCCACTTAGGAACAACTGTGTTAAGGCAAAAGATCCATTTCTGCTTACACCATTGTACTCTGTGCTCAAGATCTCCCCCATGAGGATCAGGAGGGACCCAATCAATGACCCTCCACCTTAAATCTCCAAAATTGTGGTCTTCAGCTATGCAATGCTCTACTATTGGAGCAGAAAGACTAGAGGATCTAATCCTGGAGGCATGCTCACTCAAACGGATTCTCACCAGGCGTATGGTCCGCCCTACATATAATAGTTTGCAAGGGCATAAGAGAATGTAAACTACATAACTTTGACAAATGCTATAACCCATAAAATTAAATGTCTGGGTAGTTGTTGGATCACTCCACTGAATACCCTCCATGGTGTGGATGCAATATTTACAATGCTGACATGCCCAATGGCCCTGAAGAGATGTCAATCCACCCGAATTGTCTGATACAAAAACCGCATGTACAAGCCGATCCCTTAGATTGTGGCGTCTTGTGTAGGCAAACGACAGGGGGTCTCTGAAAGCAGGTGTGTAAACCCAGAACATGCAAGTGTTTTTTTCAGTAAATGAGTTACCTCCGCAGTGTGGGTCATGAGTGGGAAGACCCCCATAATGCGGTCCGACCCTGACGCTTCCATGGCCCCAGCAGGAACCCCATTGGGTTCACTGAACAACCACTCGCGATGAGGAAATCTGGCACGAACATATGCCTTCCTAACTACAGATTTTGGATAACCTCTGTCTAAGAGATGGGTTCTCAGCTCTCCTGCTTGTCACTTGTAGTCTTCAGTGGATGACATTTTCTTTCTTTGGACATCCAGTAGGCAGGATTTACAACAATTTATCACATGGCTTAACACAGTCAAGTCGAACATACAATTTACGGCCCATATCCATGAACATCAGATAGAATTTCTGGATGTCTTAGTTTGCAAACACAACAGTGTTTTTTCCACCACATTATTCTGCAAGCCTAGTCAACGCAACAGCTTGTTACGTTACCATAGCCATCATCCTTTTCCTTTACGGAAAGGCGTTCCTTATGGCCAGTTCCTACGTTTGCGTAGGATTTGTTCCACCACTGAAGACTTCAAGCGACAAGCAGGAGAGCTGAGAACTTGTCTCTTAGACAGAGGTTATGGCCTTGCATTTTTTAACATTAAATTCCAGCTGCCAAATTCAAGTTTAGCTAGATCCCTCCTCATGTTATCTATACCTTCCTGGGTGTCTACTCTATTGCAGATTTTGGTATCATCCACAAAGAGGCAAACCTTACTCGACAGCCCTTCTGCTATATCACTAACAAAGATGTTAAAAAGAATCGGACCAAGGACAGATCCATGGGACACACCACTGGTAACCTCCTCCTCCTCAGAGTGAGCTCCATTTACCTGTACTCTTTGTTGCCTCCCACTCAACCAATTTCTAACCCAAACAGTAACTTTAGGGTCAATCCCTAGGGTGCTCAGTTTGTTTATAAGTCGTCTGTGAGGAATGGTGTCAAAGGCTTTACTAAAATCTAAATACACCACATCTAGGGATTTCCCTCCATCCAACTCCCTGGTCACTCAGTCAACATTTACTTTTAAGGAGAGTAAGAACTAAGGGCCCGATATTCAGTGGCGGCTAGCACAATTGCAGTGGCTAGCCGTTGCTGCTGAACCCTAGACCTGGATATTCAATGCCAGGGCCTTATCCTGTCTGACTTTCACTGCCAAGGGATAACTGGGCAGCAGCTGAATATAGCCATTGACTGATTATCCCTGAGTGCTATCCCTGCTCTGCCCCTGGCATGCCCTGATGCTAGCTGGTGGTATCGGGGTGCTTAGCGCTGGGCATCTGCATATATTCAGCTGCACTAACGGTGTTAGTCCTGCTAAATATCCCGTTCACCATGATTGAAGTGGTTAGCATGTCTGCTGTGTTAATCGTTTTAATTAATGGGCCCTAATTATTTTCCTCATACTGGTGCTTCAAAAGAAGAGACCTATAAATAGGTATTAGCTAGACTATGGGGGTTATTTTATAAGCTGTAGTGACATGTGGAAAATCCAGCACGTACATGTAGAAATGGCATGGAAAATGTACAGTCGAAATGTCTAACTTATATGATTTCGAAGCATACATATACTATACGTTACTAATGGTAACATAAGAACTGCCATACTGGGTCAGACCAAGGTCCATCAAGCCCAGTATCCTGTTTCCAACAGTGACCAATCCAGGCCACAAGTACTTGTCAGGTTCCCAAAGAGGCACACAGGTTCCACAATGCTTATCCCGGGACAAGCAGTGGATTTTCTGGGTCCTCTTTAATGATGGTTTATGGACTTTTACTCCAGGAACTTGTCTAAACCTTTTTTAAATCCAGCTACACTAACAGTTTTTACTACATCCTCCGGTAATGAATTCCAGAGTTTGATTACACATTGAGTAAAAAAATATTTTCTCTTATTAGTCTTAAATAGGTTACATTGTAGCTTCATTGTGTGTCCTCTATGTCATCAAAAAGTAGAAATACTAAACAACTAATCTATGTTTACCTGTTCCACTCCATTCATTAATTTATAGACCTCTATCATATCCCCCCTCAGCCGTCTCTTTACCATGTTGAACAGTTCAAACCTTTTAAGCATCCCCTTATATGAGTATCCTTCCATCCCAGCTACACTAACATCAATAAAGCATGGTTTCTTAAAGTTCTAATGATCAATATACTTAATATATACTTAGGAGAGCAAGATAGTCATGGATTGACTTCTACCCATAATTTCTGGGTAGATTCATTCACAAAAGGAGAGAGCAGGATTCATTTCATTGCCTTTCTAACTTTCTTAAAGGAAAAGGGCTCTTCAACTTGGAAAAGAGGCAGCTATAAATTAATGAATGACATGGAACGGGTAAAAGTAGATAGGTCGTTTACTCCATCAAAAAGTAGAAAGACTAAGGAACACGCAATAAAGCTACAGTGTGTAACCCATTTGAGAGTAATAAGAAAAAATATTTTTTCACTCAACGAATAATCAAACTCTGGAATTTATTACCAGAGGATGTAGTAAAAGCTGTTTTTTCATGTACCAGCATCAATAGAAATGTTAGATGTTTCTTGCACAGGAATCTTAGATTTCTTTACAGAATGCCAATACCGTATGGATGTATGATAAGGTTTTCTTTAATACCACAAAGCCGGATGTTCTCTTTTTTTTTTGCAAGTTTCTTCGAACACTGGAAGTTGTTTGGCATTTTTACAAATTAATTAAATTTTTTACCTCTTAAATAAGTGTTTTCGTGTCCAGAGACAAAGTCTTCATTGTAAAAGCTCAGTAAAAGAATCCATGCCTGAAGGATGATATTAGGAGCTTTTAATATAATTTGGGCTGCAAAGCTTATTGTAATTAAAAAGAAAAAAAAAGACTTTGTGTCCATCATATTCAGTCTTCACCTTATATATAAATGAGGGGTGGGCATTTTGGGTACAATTCAAAATGACTTACGTAGTGACAGTTCAGCCCAATCTTTACTTATTTCTTTGCAAATTCAAACTTGTTACATCAAATTTGTGCAAAATGGCTTATGGCCTATTGGCAGGCCTTTTTCTTTTTTGCGATTTTTCTAATGCATTATATATTTATTTGGATTTGATATACCGCTGTTTGTAAGGCACATCATAGTGGCTTACAGATCCAGAATGTTAAAAGGAGAACAAACATGGCCACATCTCAACAAAATGTTGTAGCTCAACAAGACCAGGGCAAGAACAAGAGGGGAGGAAGGATATTACACACCAAATTTCAATCAAGGACATAACAGCATAGCAAGAAAAAGGAGAGGGTTGTTGTAGCGCCAAAGCTCAAAGGGCTGGGGCAAGATAGATAGGACAAAAAGAAGTCTCAGTACTCACCTTGAACCCGTTATAGTAGCTCACTAAGCAAACATCAGAATGAAGACTTCCATATGGCTGAATGCCAGGGAATGGAATGTCTCTAGTTTCATTTTGGCTCTTGTTGGAATTAGCAAGTGATTTTCTCCAGAAGATCTCAAAGATCACCTTGGAAATATGGAATAAGGTATCAAAGGAGGTGTACTGGAACATCTTAAGGAGGGATTTATTTTTGCAACAACCTTTAATTTGGTGCCAATGTAAAATTCATTGTGTGCACAATTTTGTGTGTTTTTACATCTTGTCCTGTAACTTTCATAAATACCAGTGTTAAACCTTTCTACAACAATATGTATTTAAAAATATTGAAAACAGTGTATGTTAGACCACCTAAGAGAGATGTTTCTAGTTTCGCTATGCTGAAAATTTTGTCATCTGACCCTGCAGAATAATGTTCAGTTCAGCAGTATTCCACTAAAACAGCAGAAGTGGCTAGGGATTACCAAATTTATCCATAGTATAATTGAATTCTAGTTATCTCCAGGAACAAGCAGGAATGAGTCTTCACATATGGGTATCGTCAGTACCGACGGAGCCTGCGCGGGAACGCTCCCCAGAGTCCCAAAGGAAAGCTTTTGGGAGCATCCCACAGTGCCTGCGCGCTGCCTTCCCGCCTTTCCTAACCGCCTCTCTCCAGTTCTTCTTTTCCGCGGAGCCAGCAGGTCGTGTTCACCGCTGAAGAATTTCTTTATTTTATTTTATTTCTTTGGTCGCGCGTCTGCCTTCTCAGCGCTGGACCGGTACCGCTGGTTTTTTCTTTCTTTATTCTAAAAAAAACCAAAAAAACCCCTACTGTTTTTCCTCACTTCAGTGCATTTTATTCTTGACCTTAGGCCTAGAACTTTTTCCTCATGGAAAAGCCCGCTTCTGGGTTTAAAAAATGCACGAAGTGCAGCGGCACTATTTCTGTCACTGACACCCATGAATGGTGCCTAAAATGTTTAGGTCCTGACCACTCCATTGCGGATTGTGAGTCCTGCTCCATGATGTCTAAAAGAGGTCTACAGAATCAAGCAGCTAAGCTCAGTACCCTGTTTCCCTCGGATGCGGCTTCGGTTGCATCGACGTCTTCCAGGGCTGCTTCTTCCTCACATGGATCTCAGGTAACCAAACTTAAATCCAGCCGGTCCTCGAAGGGTAGATCTCCCTATAAGTATCGAGATGCCTCCGGGCTTGCCCTCGAGGAATCCACACCGGTAAAATTACCCCGGCGGGAGGCTCCGACTTCCAAAGCTTTATCTATGGGGTCACAGGTTGACATTGATGGCTCGGCCTCGACCGATCACCTGTTGCCATGTTCTGGGGTACCGGTGGTTCCCACTGGTACCGACATCCAGACATTGGTTGCGTCAATGGATCAGAATATCCTGACCATGCAGCATGCCATAACGGCATTCATACAAGCTGCGACACCTCCGGTACCGCAACAAACTCCGTTGCCAGTACCGACCCCGGCACCGGTACTGACATCGGTTCCGGTGCCGGTACCGATTGCATCGACATCCGCTTCAGGGTCGACTGCAGCGGTACACTGTTCAGTGAAGCCCATCGGTACTGATCCGGTACCGATCACTCCCGATGTCGATACCACCCGGTATGCGTATCGGGCTCTGCAGGAGCATCCAGACAGGCGATACTTCAATTCCTCTGAAGACTCTGAGGAATCAGAAGTCTCTGTCGAAGCATCGGTGATTCATCCTCAGGAGCCCTCTTCTCCAAAAAGGAGAATGTCTCCTCCAGAGGACTTGTCTTTTCAAGACTTCATTAGGGAAGTGGCCAGGGGTCTTTCCATCTCAGTGACCTCTGAAACAGAGCCTAGAGCAAAAAAACTTAGATATTTTACAATATCCTAAGGCTCCTAAAGAGGCAGCCACTTTACCAATACATGAGATTCTTTATGATCACATGTTGGGCATATGGGAGACTCCTCTCACCACTTCCTCTCATTCTCGCAGGTTGGACACCATGTATCGTGTTCCTCCTTGTCCTGGCTTTCATAAGACTCAGCTCCCCCACCACTCCATTGTGGTGGAGTCTGCTATGAAGAAGATAAAGAGTACAAAAAGGCACTCTTCTGCTCCTCCAGGTAGAGAATGCAGAACCTTAGATGCCTTTGGCAGGAGAATTTTCCAGGCCAGTATGCTTGTTGCCAGAATCAACTCCTATAGTCTCTATATGGGGATGTTTCTAAAAGAAGTTACAGATCACATGCAAACTTTATCTCCTTTTATTGCAGAAGATAAAAGGGAAGAGTTCCTCACCTGGCTCAAACATGCCCAGGATAGTTCCAAGTTTTCCAACCGTGCAGCCTTTGACTCTTTTGAAGGTGCCAGCAGAGCCTCGGCCATTGCCATAGGTGCACGCAGAGTTGCTTGGTTACAAGCTTCTGATTTGGAACCTTGGGTTCAAGATGGGCTAGGAAACCTTCCTTGTACAGGTGAAAATCTTTTTGGCAAAGATTGGCAAGCAAAGGCCACTCAAATGGATGCTGAAAATTCTGCTTTAGATAGACTTTCAAAGTCTACTTCTGCTCCTTTTAAGAAAAGGTTGTTCAAAAAAGGATTTTTTCCCAAAAAAGGGAAATATTATTCTGCTTATGGTCAGCAGTCATCTACTGCAGGTCGTTTTGCTACAAAGAGACAGCAACAACCAAAACAGGCCAAGCCTAAGGCTGCTAGGACTGCTACGGCCCAACAGCCTCAGCCTCCTCAGGGCCTTTGACTTACCACTAGAGAGCTTAGCCTTTCTGGCTCTAGAACATCCAGAGCCTCTCACCATTCCAGGAAGGTTGGTTTACTTTGCTCCCAGATGGGAACAAATCACAGCAGAGCAGTGGACCCTCTCCATCATAAGGGAGGGGTACAAGCTTCATTTCTTAAACCTTCCTCCTCACACCATGGTGAGACAGTTCAATTCTCAGACATCTCTTCTCGACCTTCTGAGTCAGGAGATTACTACCCTTCTTGCCCAAGGGGCAATAGAAGAGTTACCCCTCCTTCAACAGGGCTCAGGGTTCTACTCCCCCTACTTTCTTATTCCAAAGAAAACAGGGGGCTACAGACCCATATTAGATCTCAGAGAATTGAACAAGTTTCTATACAAGGAGAAATTCAAGATGATTTCTCTAGGTACTCTCCTTCCATACCTTCAGAGTCAGGATTGGCTTTGCTCTCTAGACCTCAAGGATGCGTACACCCATGTCCTCATCCATCCAACACACAGAAGGTTCCTTCGGTTCCTTTATCAAGGAAAGCACTACCAATACAGAGTGCTTCCTTTTGGTCTGGCCTCTGCACCAAGGGTGTTCACAAAATGCATGGCAGTAGTAGCAGCATTTCTACGCACTCTAGGGATATTTGTATTCCCATATCTGGACGATTGGCTCATCCGAGCTCCATCCCAGTCAGAGGCCCAGACTTCTCTAACCTGCACAAGGCGTATCCTTCAGTATCTGGGACTTGTAATAAACATTCCAAAATCCCATCTCACCCCCACTCAGTCTCTAGAGTTCATAGGGGCCTTGCTGGATACCACAACTGCAAGGGCCTATCTTCCCCAGGCCCGTTGCCTATGCTTGGTGCAGTTAGCCTCACAAATTCAGTTAAAATCCCATTTAACTGCTCGAGAGATGTTACAACTGTTAGGCCACATGGCATCCACTGTGCATGTGGTTCCTTACGCTCGCCTTCACATGAGGGCAGCTCAGTGGACTCTGTCCACCCAATGGACCCAGGCATCAGGTTGTCTGTCAGACAAAATAGCAACCTCCAGTCGCCTCTTTTGGTCCCTCCAGTGGTGGAAGTCCACTCAAAATCTGTTGCTGGGGTCCCCCTTTCAACAGGTGTTACCCCAAGCAACCCTTACAACAGATGCCTCCCCAAGAGGTTGGGGAGCTCATCTTCAAAATCTCTTCACTCAAGGCATCTGGTCTTTACAGGAGACATCTCTACATATCAACCTCTTAGAGCTCAGAGCAATCTTTCTAGCTCTCAGAATCTTTCACACCCTGCTCAGCTACAAGACAGTCCTCATCCACATGGACAACCAGGTAGCCATGTTCTACGTGAACAAGCAGGGCAGAACTGGCTCTCTGTCGCTTTGCAACGAAGCTCTGAGATTGTGGACTTTCGCCAGAGAGCATCAGATTCATCTCATGGCAGTGTATCTTCCAGGGGTTAAAAACTCTTGGGCAGACAGACTCAGTCGAGTTCTGCTTCCACACGAATGGTCCCTCCATGGGGACCAGATAGCCAGGATCTTTCGAATATGGGGAACCCCAAACATAGACTTGTTTGCAAGTCCGTGGAATGCCAAACTTCCCCGGTTCTGTTCCAGAATTCCGTGTCAGGGAGTTCAGGCCAGGGATGCCTTCCTCTTCCATTGGGGGCAAGACTTCCTTTATGCCTTTCCACCCATTCCCCTAATTCCCAAGACACTCTTCAAACTTCAGAGAGACAAGGGGTCTATGATCCTCATAGCACCACATTGGCCACACCAAGTGTGGTACCCTCTACTTCTGCATCTCTCCCAAGCTCCCTCCCTGGACTTGGGTTCTGCTCCAGACCTCCTGTCCCAGGAGGACGGAACGTTGTGGCACCCAAATCCCCAGTCTCTTCACCTCAGAGCCTGGTTGCTGAAGGCCTAGACCTTCAAGATTTGCATCTTTCTCAGCAAGTAAAGGATATCCTTCATGCTTCCAGAAAGCCTTCCACCAGACGTTCCTATGCTTTTAAATGGAAAGGGTTTACCTTTTGGTGTGCAGAGAAGGGTCTTAACCCTCTTGCAATACCTCTGAGTTCTTTACTAGAGTATTTGCTGCATTTATCCCATGCAGGCCTTAAAACAAATTCAGTAAGAGTCCATTTGAGTGCTATTGCTGCATCCCTTAAGCCTCTCAGTGGACAACCTATTTCCTCTCATCCTCTTATAGCAAGATTCATGAGAGGCCTTCTTTTAACTAAACATCCCATTAGACCACTTCCAGTGGCATGGGACTTGAAGCTGGTTCTGGGCCAGCTTATGAAGCCACCTTTTGAACCCTTGGCCACTACCTCCTTGAAATTTCTTTCCTGGAAGGTTATTTTTTTTCATTGCAGTCACTTCAGCTCGCCGCATCAGTGAGCTGCAAGCCTTGGTGGCTAATCCTCCTTACACAAGGTTCCATCATGACAAGGTGGTCCTTAGGACTAATCCACACTTTATGCCTAAAGTGGTCTCACCTTTTCATCTGAACCAGGAGGTTTATTTACCTGTCTTTTTTCCAGGACCTCATGCATCAAGTGCTGAGAGGAATCTTCATACCCTAGATTGTAAAAGAGCTCTCGCTTTTTACTTACAAAGGACACAGCAACATAGAAAGTCCTCTTAACTCTTTGTTGCTTTTGATCCCTCTCATTTAGGACTAGGACTTCCAGTCTCTAAGAGAACTCTGTCCAATTGGATTGCTCAGTGTATTTCTTTCGCCTACCAGAGTAAGAACCTTTCTCTGGAGGGCCATGTCACAGCTCACAATGTGAGGGCCATGGCAGCCTCTATGGCTCATCTAAATTCTGTGTCCATCGACCAGATCTGTTGAGCGGCCACCTGGGCCTCAGTTCATACCTTCACAGCCCATTACTGCTTGGACAAGGACTCCCGCCGGGATGCCTTGTTTGGTCAGGCTGTTCTCAAACACCTGTTCCATACCTAACCAACTCCTACCCTCCATCCCTGCCTGGATGCCTGAGATTCATGGGTGGAGGTAGAGCCCTTCACAGGGACTCACAACCTGGGTGATCTCCCAGGCATCTCTAGCTGGGGAGTCCCCATATGTGAAGACTCATTCCTGCTTGTTCCTGGAGATAGCACAGTTACTTACCTGTAACAGGTGATCTCTGGGAACAGCAGGAATAAGTCTTCACAACCCACCCACCTCCCCTAGGAGTTGTATCTCTCTATCTTTCTTTCCTTTCCTCACTCTCTCTTTGTCTCAGCTTTAAAACTCGAACTGGAGAGAGGCGGTTAGGAAAGGTGGGAAGGGAGCGTGCAGGCGCTGTGGGATGCTCCCAAAAGCTTTCCTTTTGGACGCTGGGGAGCGTTCCCGCGCAGGCTCCGTCGGTACCGACGATACCCATATGTGGAGACTTATTCCTGCTGTTCCCAGAGATCACCTGTTACAGGTAAGTAACTGTGCTTTATCTTCTAGCATCTACGAACTTCTTTTTCCCATTTCTCTATGAAAAACAGGACTACAGTTTTATGAATGTTGTAGGCTGAAACAGGACTGGTTCAGTTTAGCAAGTTGACATGGAGCCAGATGAAAATCTTATTTCCTTTGATCCTACATTAACATCATTCTTTTTGTTTTTCAAACTTGCAGGTATCAACAGTCACTGTTACAGTCTACGTTCCATATATTTTTCCTTGCACGCCAGCCTTAAGCTTCCCACCCTGCTCAGTGGGAAACAAGTCTGAGCTGTAAGTTATGAGCAAGGCACACATGGGCGACCAAATGCTTTTAATGACATGAACATTTAACTCTCTCCCATCACACAGTGTGCTCCCCTCCACAACTACTCCAGGAACCAAGAAATTCAACATGCAAACTATGACTGAATATTAAGTAAACAGAAGTCTGAGATCTGGTGCACTTTAATCTGTTACTATCAATGCAGGGTAGTTCTTGCAACGTTCTCCTTATGTCTAACTCAAGAGAGGTGAAATAGAATTGGAACATTTGTTGTATTTCTCTCATCTTTTCTTGAAGTTCACATTTGGAAGACTATGCACTCTAATGAAAAGGAATTGTTGCCTCTTTTGTTTAGAGAGTCTGCAATAGTCTCCATGGCAAAACACTGGAGACTAGTAACTTCCTAGTAGTATTTATCTGAAATGAGCCTGCCAGCTGCCTTGTTCATCATCGGTAATATTCTTTACATTGACTCACAGGAGTCTCTTACAGATCCTGCACATATGAAAGGAGTGGAGAAATGGCCTAGTGGTTAGAGTGGTGGGCAAGCAAATTTTTCATGCATATTTATTATGGATCTCCTAAAAACCAGACTGGTTAGGGGATACTCTAGGACCAGCTTGAGGAACTCTGCTCTACGTTATGAGGCACAGTATTATAGAAAGAAACGGCACAACAAATACATACAGTATGTATCAGGAATACAGTTGTATAACAAATCTTCTTAAGTTGAAAGATGATTGAGGGATGAAACGGGCACTTGAACAGGACATGGCTGTAATGAAGAGACTAGGGGTCTGTTTATTAAAGTGCTTTAGGCTTTTGCAGCTAACATGGCAAAAAAAATTCAGACAGCACAGTGTTAGCTGCAAACATCATGTATTATCTGGTGGGGGGGGGGGGGGGGCATGCATAGCATTTCTCCAGCAGATTACACACCAAAATTGCAGGGAGTGTGCTGCGGCAATATGGTAGATGCAGCTACTGATGTGGCGTTATGAGCACCCACGGTATCTATAACTGCTGGTTTCTGCACACTTAGTACATCCACGGTATCAGCATGTTGCAAATACGCCCACTCTCTGCCCATATCCCATCCATTCCAGAAGTTAGAGCGGGAGCTGCAGATAGTGCAGTGAGTTTTCGCACTATTGACCATTCCCATGTGCTATCTGGGAATGGTCAGTAGTGCCATGTTATCTGCCGCATTAACAGATAGTGTAGCTTAGTAAACATCCCCCAAATTATTTGCTTCAATCTTTACTGAGGAAGATGTATGGGAGATATCCATGTCAGCAATAATTTATTTATTTATTTATTTATTTAGTATACATTTGTATACCGCTACTTCCAGCGATCAGCAGCGGTTTTGATTACAGATTGGAAATTGTCAAATCATGACAGGAAATTTTTGAGGTATAAACACATTGATTAGACAGGAAAGCACAGCACACAGAGAACTATTTTACAGGGAACATGGGCTATGGAGGGTTAAGTGGCTTGCCCAAGACCACAAGGAGCACCTGTGGGACTAGAAACCCCAGTCCTTCCGGCCCAAGGTTGCTGTCCTCTAGTGGGATTTGAACCCCCGACCTTCCGGCCTGAAGTACCTTGCCCCAACCACTAGGCCACTCCTCCTCTAATGTCATGACAGCCCAAAAAAAAATCTAAAGTGGGGCAAAACAGAAAAATCAGTGCATGAACTGCCTAATTCAGTAGCACACACACAAGACAGGAAAGACAGCAAGTGCCGTACTAGCATGCCACACAGTGACAAACGCCACATGAATGCTTCGTGATGCACTTATTAGTGCTCTACGCACCCTATTTGGCATCTCCTGAAACTTTTACTCCAGCTTTGGATACCCAGTTTTTTAATTGCTGGCATATCTGAATGAATGTTTTTTTTCCAGTTGCATGTTGGATAAGTCAATCACTATAAATCTATTCATCTTCGCTTTCCTTAATCTGGCAGGTTGAATTCTGTGTAGAGCATGATGATGTAGATGTATCCAAGGTCAGTGTGAGGATTGGAGGCTCTCTAGGCAGTCCCCATTGCTGCCGCTGTCTCCTCTCCATGGGGCCAGCAGTAGCAATGTCAAGGGAACCATGACGCTGCACTTTCCTAAGGCTCCAATGTGCATTGTGGCTCCTGCTTGCTATTATCTGCTGCTTCTGCCCCCCTTCCGATGCAGACTTCTGGTTTCTGCAAAACTGGAAGTCTGCATCAAAGGTGGGTGGATGCGACAGCTAAAAGCAGGCTGGAACAGTAACACATCACCGGAGACTTAGGTAAGTACTGCATCATGGTTCCCTTGCCATTGCTGCTGGCTCCGGAGAGGGGTGGCAGTGGAGACAATGGGCACCCTTGGAAGGTCTGTGCTCTAGGCAACTACCTAATTCGTCTAAAGTATCTTGTGCCACCCCTAGAGGTGACTTTTCAGCAGTAGGATTGAGGAAATATTGCAAAGGTATTAAGACAATGTAAGAGTTGTACGGTCGCCTGTATAGCATGAGCGATCATTCTTTTGTCACCTTATACAAGTCCTGAAAAAGTGCTATTTAAAAACTAATCGCCACAATAAGCCTCATCAATCATATCCATATTTGCTAATGACTAGGTGGAGTAATACCTCATCTTATTGCCACTACAAGAGGGAGATTTCAGAATACAATTGTGCATCATGGATAGGACCCAATGGAACCAAACAATTCAATCGGACCTTTAATCAAGGTAATATAAGTAAAGGTTTAAGATGTTTTTTTATTGTGAATTTTAACAGCAATTTTATAAAAAGCCATGTAAAGTTACATGTGTATAAGTCATGTATTTTCCATGAATTAAGCATGCAATGGGGCCCCTTGTGTGTGCTTTAGGTGGTCGCTATTCTAGAAGCACACGCATCAGGACAATGGCATGTACTTTCATAGTGGGTGAGCACAGGAGCGGAGCTTGGGTGCAGCATAGGTGCAATAAAATACTATAACTTACGCACATTCTTTAGAAATCTAGGCACGTGCATCTCCGCCAAGTCTAGGACTGGTACTGTATAAATGCTCGCGCATTGGTTTGGCACACATTTTACACCTTATCCCTCTTCTTTATAAAGAAAAGTAGGTGCTTACTTTTTCCTTTAAAATATGCATGTTTCGAATGCATTGGAATGGCAACCCTTAGAAAATGACCCTCTTTATATCTTTGAGTAAGCTTAGCACAGCACAAATGACTTAGACCATACAGTAATGTTCAGTTTTCCAAGTTCATACTGCTAAGGATATAGCCCAGATTAGTTTATTAAGTTTAGTTTATTAAAATTTGCTATACTGCTCTATAAGCCAGCAAAGCAGTTTACAATTAAAACAAATAATAAGGTATTAGAAAAGGAACTTCATTGACTAGTAAAAGAGAGAACCATTCACAGCAAGGAATCTTATGGGAACCTGCCAGGTACTTGTGACCTGGATTGGCCACTGTTGGAAACAGGATACTGGGTTTGATTGTCCCTTGGTCTGACCCAATAGGTTCTGGGTGGGAAGAAGCCTATAAACAGAACAGAACTACCTGAGGGAAAGCAAGAGAAAAAAATGGGGGCAAACAGCTAGAGTAAATGTATCAGGCATAGACATTGTCTACAGGGAGAGATGAAAGGCCTTGATCACTTGTACGGATGTACGTACTGCATTTAGAAACATAGAAATATGATGACAGAAAAAGACCACATGGCCTATCTAGTCTGTCCTTCCATATCAACAACTGCAACAGTCCCCTTTTTACCTTTAGAGATCCTCTGTGTTTGTCCCATGCTTTTTTGAATTCAGTTACTGTCCTCATCTCTACCACCTCCACTGGGAGACTATTCCACGGATCCACTACTCTTTCCGTAAAGAAATATTTCCGCATATCACTCCTGAATCTGTCTCCCTTCACCCTCATCCCATGTCCCCTCGTAGCAGAACTTGCTTTTAATTGAAAGAGGCTCTCCCCCTGAACATTTTATGCCACGGAGGTATTTAAACATCTCAATCATATTACCTCTATCCCGCCTTTCCTCTAAGGTGTACATATTAAGATCCTTCAGTCTGTCCTCATATGCTTTATAATGAAGACCACTAATCATTTTAGTAACCACCCTCTGCACCGACTCCATCCTGTTCACATCCTTTTGAAGGTGCGGTCTCCAGAATTGCACACTATACTCCAAATGAGGTCGCACCAAAGACTTATACAGAGACACTATCACCTCCTGTTTTTCTGCTAGCCATTCCTCTCCGTATGCACCCAAGCATCCTTCTATCTTTTGCCGTCGCCTTTTCTACCTGTTTAGCTACTTTAAGAACATCAGACACAACCACGCCTAGGTCCCGCTCTTCTTTAGTGGACAAACGTACTTCACCCCCTATACTATATTGCTCCCTTGGATTGCTGCAGCCCAAATGCATGACCTTACATTTTTTAACATTTAATCCCAGCTTCCAAATTCTAGACCATTCTTCAAGCTTAGCTAGATCCCTCCTCATGTTATCTACACCTTCCTGGGTGTCTACTCTATTGCAGATTTTGGTATCATCTGCAAAGAGGCAAACCTTACCCGACAGCCCTTCCGCTATATCACTAACAAAGATGTTAAAAAAGAATCGGACCAAGGACAGATCCCTGGGGCACACCACTGGTAACATCCTTCTCCTCAGAGTGAGCTCCATTTACTTGTACTCTTTGTCGCCTCCCACCCAACCAATTTCTAACCAAAGCAGTAACTTTAGGGTCCATCCCTAGGGTGCTCAGTTTGTTTATAAGTCGCCTGTGAGGAACAGTGTCAAAGGCTTTACTGAAATCTAAATACACCACATCTCGGGCTCTCCCTCGGTCCAACTCCCTGGTCACCCAGTCAAAGAAATGAATCAGATTTGTCTGAGAAGACCTGCCTCTGGTGACACCATGCTCCTCGGATCCTGTGATTTGCTGGACTCCAGAAACCTCACTATTTTCTCTTTCAGCAGCGTTTCCAATAATTTACTCACCACCGAAGTTAAACTAACTGGCCTGTAGTTTTCAACCACATCCTTACTTCCGCTTTTGTGTAAAGGCACCACATGAGCCTCTCTCCAGTCCTTTGGCACCACTCCCAACTCCAACGAGGCATTGAAAAGGTCAGTCAATGGAGCTGCTAGAACGTCCCCAAGTTCCCTCAGTATTCTAGGGTGTATCCCATCCAGTCCCATCGCTTTGTCTACTTTAAGTTGAGCTAGTTTCTCACGAACACAGTCTTCTGAAAATTGTTCAAGATGTCCCTCGCTTCTGTTCCTGTTTGTGGGTGTTTTCTGAGGTCCTGCTCCTGGTTCTTCATCTGTGAACACAGAACAGAAATATTAGTTAAGCAATTCCACTTTATCCTTATCAGCTTCTACATATTTCTCCCCTGCACCCTTGAGTCTGACAATACCACTTTTGCCCTTCTTCTCACTAATATATCTGAAAAAATGTCTTATCCCCCCATTTTATTGCATTGGCTATTTCCTCCTCCTTTTGAATCTTTGCCTTCCTGACTACTTTGCTAGCTTCTCTACGTTTTTCAAAATACAGATGCCTGTCTTCCTCTCTCTGTGATCTCTTGTATTTCATGAAGGCCTCCCTCTTTTTCTTCACTTTTTCAGCTACTTCTTTCGGAAACCATAGTGGTCTCCTTTTCCTTTTACCTTTATTTACCATTTTAACAAAAAGGTTGGTTGCCCTTAAAATATCCCCTTTCAGTTTTGCCCACTGTTTTTCTACATCCCCCAGCTGTTCCTATCCCCCTAACGACGCCCTGAGGTATTGGCCCATCTTGGCAAAGTTGGTCTTCCTAAAGTCTAAGATCCTCACCTTGGAATGGATTCTAACAGCCCTAGTCCTAATACTGAACCACACCATCTGGTGATCTCTGGATGCAAAATTATCTCCCACTACAACATCAGAAACACTTTCACCATTGGTAAGCACCAAGTCCAGTATGGCCCCTTCATGTGTGGGATCTGTTACCAATTGCCTTTATAGTTCTCCCTGTAGAGAATCCAGGATCTCCTTATTTCTAGATGATACTGCAGCAGGAATGTGCCAATCAACATCTGGCATATTGAAATCTCCTATCAGTAGCACTTCCCCTTTCCTAGCAATGCTGCGTATGTCTTCAATTAACTCTCTGTCCACCTCTTCCTCTTGTGAGGGAGGTCTGTATATCACACCAATGCAAATAGATTTCTCTTTCCCTCTTTCTAGTTTAACCCACAATGCCTCCTCTCTCCCTTTTAAGCTCTGTAATTCCAAATCTTTAATAGTAGTTTTTACATATAGTGCCACTCCTCCTCCCATTCTTCCTACCCTGTCCTTTCTGAATAAAGTATAGCCAGGTATAGTTACATCCCAATCATGGTTTTCTGTGAACCATGTTTCTGTAACTGCCACTAAATCCAAGTCAGCCACTCCCACCAAAGCT
Source organism: Ichthyophis bannanicus (assembly GCA_033557465.1). Classification (NCBI taxonomy): domain Eukaryota; kingdom Metazoa; phylum Chordata; class Amphibia; order Gymnophiona; family Ichthyophiidae; genus Ichthyophis; species Ichthyophis bannanicus. The sequence goes on from CM066031.1 coordinate 1,460,540,582, forward strand.
TCAGCATCAGGGATCTTATTTCCCATGCTACGGGCATTTATACACACTGCTTTCCATATGTTACCCCTGTTACCCATTTCCATAAAGGTATTTAATGTATCACCTACCTGGGGGCTTTCACCTACCTGGGGGTTTTCTTCATCCATCCCCAACAAATCTAGTTTAAAGCCCTCTTCAGTAGATTAGCCAGTCTACTACCGAAGAAGCGTTGACCATTCTTGGACAGATGGATGCCATCTCTGCTCTGCAACCCTTGGAACAGCATCCCATGGTCTAGGAAACCAAAATGCTCTCGATGACACCATCCATGCAGCCATGCATTCATCTCCAGGATGCGAGCCTCTCTGCCTTGGCCTTTACCCTCAAAAGGGACGATTGAAGAGAACACCACCTGTGCACCTAACTGCTTCACCCTCTCTCCCAGAGCCATGAAGTTACTTTTGATACGTTCCGAGGTATACCTGGCAGTATCATTTTGTTCCAACATGGATTAGCAACATTGGGTAATAGTCAGTGGGCTTAATGAGTCTCAGCAAACTCTCCTTAATGTCTTGGATTTTGGCACCAGGCAGACAGAATACCTCTCTGGACATCAAGTCTGGTTGGCAGCTGTACGCCTCAGTACCCCTCAGAAGAGAGTCTCCAACCACCACTACCCTTCGTTTCCTTGTGGTCACTGATTCTGCAACTTTGGGGTACTTGAGCTCTGGTTCTTCCCTTTCCAGGGATGCTTTCACCTCCTCCACTTCCAAGGCTGCATAATGGTTCTTCAATTCAAGAGAAGTTAGATTGGTGATTTTGCAGGCCCTGGTGACTTGTGTCCAACCATCGACATTCTGTTGGCACCCATTTTCTCCTCTTCTGGAGAGCTTGGTTGCTGCAAGAAGCATCTCATCAATGTACTTCTCAGTGTCTTGAATGCTCCTCAGCCTCGCCACCTCCTCTCTGAGTTCCTCCACTTGTTTCCTCAGAGCTTTAGCATGCAGGCACCCTGCACATGGAACCGGTTCTTCAACTGGCATTAGGACCTCTGTCTGGACTGAGGCAGAAGCTGTAACAGGGGCAACAGCTTTAGTGATATGATTTTTCCCAGCCATTCGTGGAGCTTAGTGTCTGTTAAAGCAAAAGAGAGAGATCTACCAAGTACCAGCCGGTTTCCCAGCTGTCCTTTCAGAGAAAAAGCAGTTAAATCTCTTTAATTATATTCAAAATGTGCTGGTCCATTTCTCTGTGCTTTGTTAAATGGGGAGGTGCCCTATAAAGCAAGACTGCTCACTAGGGGTGGGTGGGAGTTGGGGTGGGTAGGGAGGGAACTAACACACGATTGTTTACTTGTATTCTGCCCATCTTTCATTCTGGATAGAAAACAACAAATATTCAAAACATTCCATAAGACAAAAATAAGCCGACACCAATAAAACATTAGGGAGGTCATTTCTGAAGCACATGCACATGTAAATAGCAGCATTTACACGTGCCGTTTGTCTACACATGTAACTAGTGATATCAGACAGCTGCCATCTACAGGTGTAGATGGCCAGGATGCAGAGATTTGAAGAAGACGTGTCTTAGCTATGGTTTGAAGTGGGTCAAAAAATTATACGTGCATTTTCCATTTTACAATGGGGATGCATGTAAAGCCAGCAAGATCACCCTCTTCGCTTTTGCAGCTGTTCCAGAGTGAACACAACTTTAATACATGTGGTTGTGGTTATAGTTTATTGCATTTGATATACTGCCTTTTCCAAGAATGCAAAGTGCTTTACAATACAAATCAATACTCAAGGGTTGAGGAGGTTAATGTCCTCAATCTCCTGTCTATTATTTTTGTATTCCAAATTTTAAAAGACCGTTTTTCAGCTTTCCCTGTTAATTGGCAGCACATATACATTCATTTTTTTAATATGGGGCCACTGGGAGGGTAATTTTATAACAGGGCGCCTAGGTTAAGGCTGTCAAAATGCAACTGTTTTAAGCCTTTTTCAGGCACCTACTTGTCTTTATAAAATACCAGCAGAGGTGACAGAGATCATGCCTTAAGATAAGGTGCAGACATTTATATCTGCTCTATAGCAAGGGCAAATGAAAGTATGTAAAATGTGAAAGTAAACATGTACTGTAAATTACAGTATTTTATAGTCAATGTGAGTACTTGCTATCTCTGTCCGCGCTCTGCCCAGACCGTGACCCAGTTATGCCTACCAGCAAAATACACACTTTTGTGTGCTTTTACGGCCGTTGATAATTTATATGAGGCCATTCATGCAGGCAAACTGCCATATATTCATGTTATAAATTTGCTTCCTAGATGTGTATGCTGCCGAGGGAAACCACTCTTTATTTCCACATATACTATTGCAAAATTGCTGATCTACAGGCAACCGTACATGTATTTTGCAAAAGACTTCTCATTTGGAAAGCGTTTTGTAAAATTCTGGAGGAAATGGAATTGACCTGACCTGAACGCCTAACTCAATGACCTATACAAAATGGGGCTTCACATCACATAAAAATAACAATAATAATACTACTAGTAATAATAATAAGAATATGACTACTGTTACTATCCATTGATTGTGGCATATCCATACCTCCCCTTTCTGGATGATGCTGTGCTTAGAGTTATAAACCTTAGAGGTAGGGAACAGCAGCCTCTGCAGGCACTTTAAAAACACAAGATTATCTAAAAAATATTTCTTAGACATCTCCCACAGTTGCTTTTAAACATCCAGGGTCTTTTGTTTTATAGTATACTAGCTTGAAATAAAGTTTTGTTTGTTCTATTGCAGGCAAGTCTTTCTCTAGGGGTTGCCCTCCTCTTGGCTCACTGACTCTTCACTTTCTCTTACCCCTTTTGCCCTTGCTATTCTTAATTCTAGTTTTACCTCTGGTTGTTTCCCCTCTGCCTGGAAACATGCAGTTGTCCGCCCTCTTCTTAAGAAACCTACTCTTGACCCCACCATTCCTTCTAACTGGCGTCCTGTTTCCAACCTCTCTTTTCTCTCCAAACTACTTGAGAAACTTGTCTTTCGTCAACTTACCGCTCATCTTGACTCCATCAACTTCCTCCACCCCCGACAATCAGGATTTAGGCCCGGTCACAGCACAGAAACCATCCTCGTAGCACTCCTTAACGAATTGCACCCCTCACACGATAAGGGTGATCTTTCTATAGCTGTCTCCCTGGATCTTTCCACTGCTTTCGACGCCGTCGATCATCATACACTTCTCACCCGTCTTTCTGACCTCGGCATCTGCGGCACTGTTCACCAGTGGTTTCGATCTTTTCTCACCTCTCGCTCTTTTGCAGTTCACGTTGGCTCCTCTTCTCTGTGGGGTCCCTCAGGGTTCCATCCTTGCCCCCCTTTTTTAAAATATCTTTCTTGCCCCTCTTGCCCTTCTCATACAACAGCATGGTATCTCTGCATATTTTTTCGCCGACGACATCCTCTTAATCCTTCACACTTCCTCTTCCGTCCCGGACCTCACTCTCCTCAATACCTGCTTGACTGCCGTTTCTGATTGGTTCTGTAGCAATTTTCTTGTAGTCAATCCCTCCAAGCCAGCAGCCATCTGGTTCACCTTTGGCGCTCCTCCCCCCACTCTGTTACCCCACATGTCCGGCTCTTCCATCCCCCTAGTGCCAACCCTCCGCTATCTTGGTGTCACTCTTGATCCTTCCCTGTCCTTTCATCACCATATCTCTGGTGTGGTACGCAGCTCTCTCTTTCACCTCCGCAGGATCAGAGCTGTTCGTCCTCTGCTTTCAGTCAAATCCCTTACCACCCTTGTGCTTTCTTTAGTGATCACCCGACTTGATTACTGCAACTCTCTTCTTGCTGGTCTTCCACAATTTCAACTCCGGAGACTACAGCTCATTTAAAATACTGCTGCCCGTCTTCTCACTTTCTCCTCTCCTCGCGCCCATGTCACCCCCTGCCTTCTTTCTCTTCATTGGCTCCCCATCAAGTTTCGCTATCTCTATAAACTTCTTATCTTGACACATAAAGCCCTCCACACTAGTACCCCTCAGTACCTAGCAGATCTCATTTATCTCCAGCCTATGCCTCGCCTTCTCCGTTCCTCTCATGGCAACCGTCTCTTCCTTCCATCCCCCACAAATGCCCACCTTGAGTCTATCCGCCATGCTGCCTTCTTTTTTGCAAGTCCTGCTTTATGGAACTCTCTCCCGCATCTCCTCCGCACTGAACTGTCTTTTCCTCGATTCAAAGCCCTCCTCAAGACCCATCTTTTCCATCAGGCTTTTGATCTTCCTGGCCCCCCTTAACCATTTACTCAGTTTCTAATAAGCTCTTCATTAATTCTCATTCATTATTAGTCCTTCGGCCCCTCTTTCCTCATAACCCTCTGTGAATCTCTGGACATATTCTACACCGATTATTTAGCCCTATCAACCTCCTCCTTACCCTCCCCCGTTCTCCCATCTCCCTGGTCCATATAATTGTAGTTTGTGTTGATATTTGTTCTGTTCTATTTTTCCTCCCTCTTTTCTATATCTCTCCTGTTATTTAATGGCGTTCTTTTCCTCCTGTGTTTTCTAGCAGCCTTATTTTATTGTACACCGCCCTAACGCCTCGGCACAGGGCGGTCTATCAAATGCCTCAAATAAAGATAAAGATAGTGCTTAGTACATACAGCTAGTGATACCAGTAAGAGCAGGCAGGAAGCAGTTTCAATTTCTGGCACCTATGTGCAACTGAGCTCACAGCACCACAGAATCTTCAGAGAGAGAAGGATTTTCTAGCTTCTTTTTTGTATATTTTTGGCTGATTCTGCTTATTGCTTTCTATTATTCATTCCACCTGTATTGGTCTTTCATAATATTGCTTTGTCACTTTTGTATTTCTGGGTGACTCTGTACTTGCAAACAAAAAAAAATCCTTGTTTTCTTTCTTCAAAAGAGGACAGTATTGCTAATTCCTACCTGGCTGTCTATACCTTCCAGTCCTACAAATTAGAAGGAAACAGCTTAAATTTTTAGATAAAAGCTTAGGAGTTATTATCCGACCTCATCAGTAAACACTCCCTTGACCTGCTTTTCCTTACTGAGACCTGGCTCAAGGAGAATGGGGAGTCTCTCCTCTACCACTGCCTACCAGCCAGTTACACTGTGTTTTCTACTCCCCACCATACTAGGACCAGCGGTGGGGTAACTGTTTTATTTCACGCCTCCCTCACACTCTCGCAGGTCACTTCTACTGTCCTCCTCTATCCAGAGTCGCTTCTGCTTCAACTGTACTCTTGCCTTCCAGTCCACTTTCTCCTTCTATACTCTTCCCCACCCCCCCACGTCTTCTCTGACCCCAACATTATGAGATTCTCTGCTCCTTTCTATATCTGAAGTTTCCATACACCACCTAAACCTACTTGTTTTAGGGGACATTAACATTTACATTGATCAACCCCTCAGGTCTCTTTATTTCCCACCTCTCTGACCTTTCATTGACACAACACATCCATTTTCCTGCTCATGTGGTCAGACATACCCTTGACCTAGTTATTTCAACCAAATCCGCCCCTTTTCCCTTGCTCTCCTTCTCTGGGCTGCCCCTGCCGTGGGACAATCACCTCTGTGTCTTTCTTTTGCACCCTCCTTTGCCCATCCACATGGAGGTTCTTTGGGACTCCATTCCTCTCCAGTCCTGACTCACTTCATCACTCCTGCCACAATGGCAAGCTTTCCAGTCTCAGATACTCTTCTTCCATCAGACTTTGATTCCCTCTATACAGACGATGAAGTGCAAACTTGGCTTACTTCATTAAGTATGGTGCTCAATCATGTCGCCTCTTGTCGTTTTAAACTCCTGATTCCTTGAATATTTCAAGCATTGCCAACACCACTATAGACAAATGATCTTAACCACAAAAAAAGATCACTACTCCACACTCAACACCTCCACCAATCAGTCCAAGACATTCTACTCCACCCCATCCCAGTTAACCCACCCACCACTCCCTCTCTCCTCCTTGGGTAGTCCTCCCTCCTCTGATTGGTTTGCATCCTATTTCCATGATAAAGTCCACAACCTTTCTCTCAATTTTCCTAGCACTCCCTCTCACTTTTCTTCCATACTCTCTTACCCCTCTGACCCACAATTCATCCCCTGATGCATACCTGGGACTCATTCAATGTTGTGTCATTAACAATACTATCCAGGTTCATCTTGTCTTCTTGGAAGACCACCTGTCCCCTTGACCCTGTCCCTTCTTCCTGGCTATTAGAGAGTTCCCTTGCGCTTATCCCACTTGTTCTTTCTATCATCAACACCAACCTTAGCTAGGGCACCCTCCCTTCCATCTGGAAATATGCCCTTGTCTGCCCCATTTTCAAAACCTCAGCATCAGATAAAACCTCACCTGCTATTTACAGACCCATGTCCAACCTCCCATTCCTCTCTAAAATCCTGTTAAAATCAGTCTTCTCTCAGCTCATTACTCACCTCGAAAGCACAAACAGCTACTATCCCTGGTAATCAAGCTACTGTCCAGGTCCAGCACAGAAACAGTTTTACTTTCCATTCTTAATGACATTCACCACTCCCTGGACATGGGTATCATTTCTATAGCACTATCCCTTGATCTGTCCTCAGCCTTTAATCTGGTTGATTACTCCGTCCTACTCAGGCGTCTCAATGACATTCGTCTTCGCAACATTTTTTTATTCTTTCCTCTCTGGGCACTCATTCTCAGTCTCCTCTGATTCTGCACCTCTGATGCCTACTCTCTCAGATTGGGAGTGCTACAAGGCTCAGTCATAGACCCACTCTTATTTATTATCTTCCTCTCTCCACTTGCTCTCTTGATCCAGCAACTTGGCATTACAGCAAACTACTATGCTAATGACATCCTACTGCTCCCAGCACACAAGTCCCCTCTCCCTAGATCTCACTCCTTAACGATTGTCTTGCCCAAGCTGAACAGTGGCTACTCAACAACCACCTCCTACTCAATAAGCGCAAGATCTCTGCTATTTGGCTGACCTCTGCTTCGTCACCATCTCTAGCCTCCTATTTTTCCAGTGCCCTCATTCCTCTGGTGTCCTATCTTCATTACCTCTGTGCCACCCTTGACATTTCCTTAACATTTCATGACCATATCAGTTCTGTTGTCCACAGCTTCTTCTTTTCCCTCCATCATATCAGAACCGTACATCTCTTTCTTTCCCTCTCACCCCATCCCCAATGACCAGGGAGTTGGACCGAGGGAGAGCCCTAGATGTGCTGTATTTAGATTTTAGTAAAGCCTTTGACACCATTCCGCACAGGCGACTTATAAACAAACTGAGCTCCCTAGGGATGGACCCTAAAGATAATACTTGGGTTAGAAACTGGTTGAGTGGGAGGCGACAACGGATAAGGTAAACGGAGCTCTCTCTGAGGAGAAGGAGGTTACCAGTAGTGTGCCCCAGTAGTGTGTCCTTGGTCCGATTCTTTTTAACATCATTGTTAGTGATATTACAGAAGGGCTGTTGGATAAGGTTTGACTCTTTGTGGATAATACCAAAATCTGCAATAGAGTAGACACCCAGGAAGGTGTAGATAACATGAGGAGGGATCTAGCTAAGCTTGAAGAATGGTCTAGAATTTGGTAACTGAGATTTAATGTTAAAAAATGCATAGTCATGCATTTGAGCTTCAGCAGTCCAAGGGAGCAATATAGTATAGGGGATGAAGTAATTCTGTCCACAAAAGAAGAATGGGACCTAGGCGTGAATGTGTCTGATGATCTTAAAGTAGTTAAACAGGTAGAAAAGGCGACTGCAAAAACTAGAAGGATGCTTGGGTGCATAGGGAGACGAATGGCCAGTAGAAGAAAGGAGGCGATAGTGCCTCTGTATAAGTCTTTGGTGCGATATGATTTGGAGTATTGTGTGCAATTCTGGAGACCGCACCTTCAAAAGGATATAAACAGGTTGGAGTTGGTACAGAGGGTGGCTACTAAAATGGCTAATGGTCTTCATTATAAAGCATATGAGGACAGACTTAAGGATCTTAATATGTATACGTTAGAGGAAAAGCGGGATAGAGGTGATATGATTGAGACGTTTAAATACCTCCATGGCATAAATGCACAGGAGGAAAGCCTCTTTCAATTGAAAGCAAGCTTTGCTACGAGGGGTCATAAGATGAGTGTGAAAGGGGACAGACTCAGGAGTAATATGCGGAAATATTTCTTTATGGAAAGAGTGGTGGATACGTGGAATAGTCTCCCAGTGGAGGTGGTAGAGATGATGACAGTATCTGAATTCAAAAAAGCATGGGACAAACACAGAGGATCTCTAAATAGAAAAGGGGACTATGTAGTGGTTGATATGGCAGGGCAGACTAGATAGGCCATTTGGTCTTTTTCTGCCGTCATGTTTCTATGTTTCTCTCCTCCCTTACTACCCTTCTGTATTGTCATGTTGCGTGTAGATTATTGTGTCATTTTCACAGGGTTGCTTAATAATGCACTCCAGAGACTACAGCTGCTAGAAAACACTGTCATCAGATTGCTTACTCACACCTCCCATTTCGACCACATCACCCCTCTGCTCCTTTGTTTCCACCGGCTTCCAGTTCGGTTCCATATTCATTACAAACTCCTCACTACTTATTCACAAATTCCTGCACACCGGCATGCCATCTTATTTATCCTCTCTCATTATTCTCCATACACCACACAGAGTTCTCCAGAGAATTCATTCCAACTATCTCTACTTCCCCACTGCCTTCCAGGCCAGGCTAGAGTCCACCCATCACTCTGCCTTCTATTTCCTCAGTCCCAGCCTCTGGAATGACCTACCTCCAGACCTTCGGCTCGAATCATCCTACACCAAATTTAAAGCCCAGCTTAAGACACACCTATTTCACAAGCCTATAACCTCCCCATCCCCTGACACCCCTTGCCAGAATACAGCTCATACTCACTCCACCCCCCACCTCTGACTATGCTTGCTCCCTTTCCTATCCTCTGACGATGGATTTTATTTTCTTTGTATTAATTGTACTTCTATTTTATTTTATTGTAAACTGCCCCACTGTTCCACGAGGGCTGTGGTTTATCAAGTCGAATAAACAAACACAAACCTAGGAAAATTTAGCTTCTCTATACACCTTGCCTGGTCTATAGAAATAAGAGATTTGATATTGTCCTCAGTGCAAACAAGGTCTACAGGCCTGAGGCACTTAAAATCTCTCTTCCTAGTCTATCCACCTCAGGGCTAGATTTTCCTTTATAGTCTTCATAAGAAACATAATTGTCCTCAATTAAGTGGAAAGCACACTTATGTTGCTGGGGCTTTTTAACTGCTCAATATCAAATCCAATAATCAAAATGACTTTTATTAAATGCAACAGCTGTGATGCCTTAATCCTAAGAAACCATTTGGAGCCTTAGAACTTGCCCTATCTGCCTCAAGCTATTTGCTATGAAAAAGGAATTGACTCAACTAAGGGAAGAAATAGTTGCAATGAAACAAGCCTCCCCTAGAATACAACTGAAAACAATCCACCATCAGCGCTGTACCTAGGCCAGTGCGAGCCGTATGGCTGCACAGGATGCAAAACAGTAGGGGCATATTTGGACATGGACTGGAAGGGGAAGCATGCTGGCAGTGATCCCACCGAAAGTGAAGATCTCAGCCTTTTGCAGGAGCCCTGAGCCATGCAATTTGGGGAAATAGGCGGGCCGTCCGAAGTTCACTTTTCTAGGTGAGCCGCTGAGCCATGTTGCGCAGCTGTACTGGGGCAGGGGAGAAGAGTCAGTGCAGTGCAACACAGCATAGTGTGAGTCCTCACCTCACAGTGGAGCGGCCTTGATGGCATTGATCCCCCAGGACCCAAAAATAAGATTCTACAGGGATGGGGCAGGGCGTAGAAGCAGGAGCTTATGCCATGGCTCCCCACTGCTCTACCCAGACTTCAGTGCTGGCAGTACAAGCATGTTTTAAATGCATCCTTATAACCCAGCAGCATGTAGTGGTACTAATCTCATGCATCTCAAGATTTGTGTCAAGACATGCTGGGCAACACGTATGCATTTAGAATATGCTTCAACTTCCGTCATTGAAGTCTGGGTAGAGTGGTGGGAGACACCCATGACAGAAGCTTCTGCTGCCCCATCTGGCTTTGGCACTGCAGAATCTGATTTGTGGGTCCTGGGAATCCCAGCCAGACACACCGCTCCACTGTGATTTGTGGAACCATGGCATAATCTTCTGCTACTCAGGTCAGTTGTATTAAGGACTGTCTCCTTCCCTTATCTGGTGGGTACAGATCGGCAGGCAGTAGCCAGTCTCTGGACCCCAGTAGCTGAGAGAGTTGGGAAGGAAGGAGGGACATGAGGCTATGAGCAGGAACCCTCTGGCTGCAAGAGGAGTGCTTCCCCTCCCCACTCCCCACTTGCAAGAGGAGCTCAACTGATAAAGGTTGTAGTATTTTATTTATTTCTATATCGCCTTATCATGTAATCAAAGCGGTTTACATTGAACAAACTATTTTACGATAAACATGTGTCAATTAAACAGAGAGGGTACAGTTACAGTTAGTATGTCATTGAGAGGGGGAGCCAGGTTCTTGAGTTGCACAGGGTGCAGTTATAGCTTGGTATGGCCCCGTCCTCTACTATTCCTACAAAGAATCAAACAACCCAGGAAAAAAGTGTACTGTAAAATGGAGATATCCACTCCACCATGAGATACGCCTGCAAAATTCCCTCTGTTCCTTGGTAAATAAGGATCTCCATTAATGGACAGGAGGTAGTCAAATTCTTGTCTGGATTTTTATCAATCAGGAATACAAATCAAATTGCTAGTGAAGTCAGAGGAAAGTAAGGATTCTAAAATTGGTGTTATCCATTTGGGATCGAATAATCTGACTAGAAACAGTACTCCTGCAGTGCAAGGATTTCCAGATTTTGGGAGAGAGCCTTAAATCCATTGTCAACACTATAGCATTCTCAGACGTTCTACCTGTTCATGGTAAGGGAAGGGAGGCTGTGTTGCACAACCAGCTTTAATATGTGGTTCCAAACCTGTGTAAACAAGAATGTTTTAGCTACATAGGTGGCCTAGGCAATAGATGGAGCAACAAGAGGCTGTACTGCATTAATGAATTAGATCTTTCTGTGGCAGGGAAAAGGATCCTAAGTGAAAAATTCAAATCATATGTAGGTAGGCATTAAAACTAGAATCTCCAGAACAAGCAGAAATGTAGTCTTCACATATGAGTATTGTCGGTACCGACGGAGCCTGCGCAGGAACGCTCCCCAGCGTCCAATAGGAAAGCTTTTGGGAGCATCCCACAGTGCCTGCGTGCTGCCTTCCCGCCTTTCCCAACTGTCCCTCTCCAGTTCTTCGTTTTCCGTGGAGCCGACAGGTCGCACATCCTGTCACCGCAGAAAATTTCCCTTCTTATTCTTCTTTTTTGTGGTCGCGTCTGCCTTCCCTCGACGCTATACCGGTACCGCCGGTTCTTCTTTTCTTTTTTCTAAAAAAAACAAAAAAAACTTTGTTTCTGGAGTCTTTCTCCAGTAATTTTCTTTTCGGATGCCACGCGCCATTTTGGGGACTAGGCCCAATTTTTTTCCCTCAAAATGGAAAAACCCGCTTCGGGTTTTAAAAAGTGTTCTAAGTGTGGCGGTACCATCTCCGTCACCGATACCCATGAGTGGTGCTTCAAATGTTTAGGTCCTGACCACTCTATTTCAGAGAGTGTTGTCTGTGGGATGATGTCAAAAAGGGGCTGGCAAAACCGAGCTGCTAAACTTAGCACCCTTTTTCCCTCCGACGCAGCCTCCATGGCATCGATGTCTTCCAGGGCTTCATCTTCCTCCCATGGATCTCAGGTAACTAAACATAAATCTAGCCGGTCCTCAAAGGGTAGATCTCCTTCTAAACATTGAGATGCCTCTGGCATTGCCCTTGAGGGACTTTCACCGGCAAAATTGCCCCGGCGGGAGGCTTCAGCTTCCAAAGCACTAACGGGACTCCAGGATGTTCTCGAGGCCTCAACCTCGACAGAACTACTGGTGCCGTGCTCTGGGGTTCCGGCCGTTTCATTCGGCACCGATACCCAAGCATTGGCAGCGTAGATAGACCAGAGATTCTAGACTATTGAACGCATTCTGGCAGCTCTTCTCACGGCCTCGATGCCCCTGAAACCGCTTCAGACAATTCAACCGGCACCGGCACCAACTCCGGTACTGGCACCGACTGCATCGACATCGGCAGGTCTTCTACCGGGACCGAGTCATGCGTCTCTATCCAGCATTGACAAGTCGGTACCGGACCACTCCGATGCCAACTTCGATCGGTACCGGTATCTTGCCTTGCACGATCATTCGGATTGGAGATACTTCAAATCCTCGGATGAGTCTGAAGACTCTGAAAGCTCTGCCGATACCAGAGTACTTCTTCCTGAGGATTCCTCTTCTCAGCGTAGGATGTATCCACCAGAGGATATGTCCTTCCAGGATTTTATCTGAAATGTGGCCCGAGGTCTTTCCATCACAGTGGCTCCTAAAAAAAGAGCCTAAGGAAAAGGAATTAGAAATCCTACAATACCCTAAAGCTCCCAAGGAGGCAGCTACCTTACCTATTCATGAGATCTTGCATGATCTTATGTTAAGGATGTGAGAAACACCTCTGACCACATCTCCTCACTCTCGAAGACTCGACACCATGTATCGAGTTCCTCCTTGTCCTGGGTTTCAGAAGACTCAATTACCACACCACTCCACGGTGGTGGAATCAGCCATGAGACGGATAATGAGTACAAAAAGAGATGCATCTAATCCTCCAGGACGTGAGTGTAGGACTCTTCACGTCGATCCTTCCAGGCTTTCATGCTTTCTGCTAGGATCAGTTCCTATATCTTGTATATGGGAATGTTGCTTAAGGAGGTCAGAGGAGACTTAGAGCTTATGAGCCCTCTCCTTCCTGATGATAAAAGGCAAGATTATCTTGCTCTTGTTAAACATGCTCAGGATGTTTCCAAGTTTGTGAATCGTGCAGCCTTTGACTGTTTGGAATGCATAAGCAGAACCTCTGCTATTGCCATAGGTGCAAGTAGAATTGCCTGGCTCCAGGCATCTGACTTGGAAATCTGGGTACAGGACAAACTGGGGAATATACCTTGCACAGGAGAGAATCTCTTTGGCAAGAATTGGCAGGAAAAAGCTAATGAGATAGATGCTGACAATATCACTTTGGGTAGATTGTCTAAATCTACAGCTGATCCTGCGAGGAAAAGGTCCTCTAAGAAACCATTCTTCAGCAAGAAGAAAAAGTTTTGTCTCTCCTATACCCAGCAGGGACATCGTTTAGGTCAGTCTGCCCAAAAGGGACAGCACCAACAACCTAGGCAACAAAGGAAGCCAAAAGCAGCTAAGCTTCAACTGGCTCAGCAGACTCAGCCTCCACAGGGACTTTGACTCTTGTCTAGGGAACTTTGCCTTCCTGGCCCTCAACAGCCCAGAACCCTCCACCATCCCAGGAAGGTTATGTCATTTTGCCCCCAGATGGGGTCAGATAACAGCAGAAAATTGGACTCTGTCTATTGTAAGAGAGGGTTACAAGCTTCATTTCCTCAGCATGCCTCCTCCTACAATAGTAAGACAGTTCAATTCTTAGACACCTCTCAACGACTGGTTAGGTCAAGAAGTCACTATACTCCTTGCTCAAGGGGCAATAGAAGAGGTACCCATTCCCCAACGGGGTACAGAGTTTTACTCCCCCTATTTCCTTATTCCAAAGAAAACAGGAGGACACAGACCCATTCTAGACCTCAGAGAATTTAACAAATTCCTGTTCAGAGAGAAGTTCAAAATTATTTCTCTAGGAACTCTGCTGCCATACCTTCAGAGTCAGGATTGGCTTTGTTCTCTAGCTCTCATGGATGCGTACACTCATGTTCTATCCATCCAACTCACCGAAAGTTCCTTCGCTTCCTGTTTCAAGGGAAGCACTACCAATACAGGGTTCTTCCTTTTGGCCTGGCCTCTGCACCAAGGGTGTTCACAAAATGCATGGCTGTGGTAGCAGCATTTTTCCGCACCCTGGGAATATTCATCTTCCCTTACTTAGACGACTGGCTCATTCCAGCCCCTTCAGAGCCAGAGGCCAGGGTTGCTCTTTCTCGCACAATGCGCATCCTTCAGTATTTGGGACTTGTCATAAACTTCCCAAAGTCCAACCTTGCTCCCACTCAGTCCCTAGAGTTTATAGGAGCTCTTCTGGATACCAGACAGACAAGGGCCTACCTTCCACAGCCCTGCTGCCTTCACATTGTGCAGTTAGCTTCCCAAGCAATGCTAAAACCTCACCTCACTGCTCGGGAAATGTTACAGTTGCTAGGCCACATGGCATCCACCGTGCATGTGGTTCCTTATGCTCGCCTTCATATGAGGGCAGCCCAGTGGACCTTATCCACTCAGTGGACTCAGGCGTCACGTTGCCTGTCAGACAAAATAGCAAACTCAGATCGCCTTATTTTGTCCCTCAAAGGGTGGCAGTCACCCAAAAACCTTTTGGTGGGGTCTCCTTTTCAGCAACCCCTACCCCAAGCCACTCTAACAACAGATGCTTCACAGGTGGGTTGGGGAGCCCACTTGCTAGGCCTCTCTACCCAGGGTACCTGGACCCCACAGGAGGCCTATCTCCATATCAATCTCCTGGAGCTCAGAGCAATCTTCCATGCTCTTCGAGTATTTCACACTCAGCTCAGCTACAAGACAGTCCTAGTTCAAATGGACAATCAAGTAGCCATGTCCTATGTGAACAAGCAGGGCGGAACAGGCTCTCTGTCACTCTGCAACGAAGCTTTGCGATTATGGGCCCTCGCCAGAGAGCATCAGATTCATCTCTTTGTGGTGTATCTTCCAGGCATTCAAAACTCTTGGGCAGACAGACTCAGTCGAGTTCTGCTTCCACACGAATGGTCTCTGCATGCAGACCAGGTGGCCAAAATTTTTCAAATTTGGGGAACCTCGGACATGGATCTCTTTGCAAGTCCACTGAATGCAAAACTTCCCCGGTTCTGTTCCAGAATTCCAGCTCGAGGTTGTCAGGCCAGGGATGCTTTCCTCCTCCATTGGGGTCAGGACTTCCTGTATGCCTTTCCACCCATTCTCCTAATTCCCAAAACCCTGTTCAAGCTTCAGAGAGACAGAGGTCATATGATCCTCATAGCTCCACGTTGACCACGGCAAATGTGGTACCCTCTGCTCCTACATCTCTCTCAAGCTCCGCCTCTGGAGTTAGGATCTGCTCCAGATCTCCTTTCTCAAGAGGACGGGATGCTATGGCATCCCAATCCCCAGTCTCTGCATCTCAGGGCCTGATTGCTGAAAGCCTAGAACTTCACTGTCTTAACTTCATGCTTCCAGGAAACCTTCCACAAGACGCTCTTATGCATTTAAGTGGAAAAGGTTTACCATATGGTGCTCACAGAAGGGTCTTAACCCTCTGGTGTTACCTCTGGGATCATTACTGGAGTACCTCCTTCATTTATCAAATGAAGGGCTTAAGACTAACATTAAGTGAGAGTCCATTTGAGTGCTATTGCAGCTTCTTTTAAGCCTCTAAATGGACAACCTATTTCCTCTCATCCTCTCATAGCGAGATTTATGAGAGTCCTTCTTTTAATGAAGCCTCCCATTAAGCCACCACCAGTGGCATGGGACGTGAATCTGGTACTTGGGCAGCTCATGAAACCGCCCTCCTTATACAAGGTTCCATCATGATAAGGTAGCCCTTAGGAGTCAGCCACACTTTATGCCAAAGGTGGTTTTGCCCTTTCATTTGAACCAAGTGGTTTACCTTCCTGTATTCTATCCAAGGCCTCATGCCTCAAATGCAGAAAGGAATCTTCATACTTTGGACTGTAAAAGAGCTTTGGCCTTTTACTTGCAAAGGACACAGCAACATAGAAAATCCTCTAAACTCTTTGTTGCTTTTGATCCTAGTCATTTGGGACTTCCAGTCTCCGAAAGGACACTGTCCAACTGGATTGCACAGTGTATATCTTTTGCCTATGAGAGTAAGAACCTTCCTCTTGAAGGCCATGTCATAGCTCACAATGTGAGGCCATGGCAGCCTCAATGGCTCATCTTCACTCTGTGTCTATCGACGACATCTGTCGAGCAGCTACTTGGGCTTTGCTTCATACCTTCACAGCCCATTACTGCTTAGACAAGGACTCCTGCTGGAATGCCTTGTTTGGTCAGGCTGTTCTTCAACACCTGTTCCAGACTTAATCAACTCCTACCCACTATCCCTGATAGGATGCCAGAGATCCATGGGGGAAAGTGGAGTTCTTTCACAAGGGCACACAACTTTCTGGGGCCATCTCCCTGGCATCTGCAGCTAGGGAGTCCCCATATGTGAAGATTACATTCCTGCTTGTTCCTGGAGATAGCATAGTTACTCACCTGTAACAGGTGATCTCCGGCAACAGTAGGAATTTAGTCTTCATAACCCACTCACCTCCCCCAGGAGTTGTATCTCTCTATCTCTCTCTCTTTCTCTCTTTCCCTCTCTCTTTTGTCTCAGCTATAAACTCAACTGGAGAGGGACAGTTGTGAAAGGCGGGAAGGCAGCACACAGGCACTGTGGGATGCTCCCAAATGCTTTCCTATTGGACGCTGGGGAGCGTTCCCACGCAGGCTCCATTGGTACCGACGATACCCATATGTGAACACTAAATTCCTGCTGTCCTCGGAGATCACATGTTACAGGTTAGTAACTATGCTTAAAGGATGTGACAAATGGAAGAAAACAAGTTCAGTATGTCGCTCCCAGCAAAAACATCACAGTAATGTTGAAAAGGAAAAGAGACATCATCTTAATTCACACATCATTGACAAAAGGGAAAAGGAGTAAGGAATAAAAAACAGGCAAAATATAAGCAAGCCGTCTACAAATTTCTGTAAGGCAAAGAGTACAAATGCTCACTGTATAGGCAACAAAGTTTCTGATCTGAAAGTCCTGATGTTGGAAATGGACTTGCATATTGTGGCCATTATGGAAACATGGTTCAATGCATCTCATGACTGGGATATTACAAGCACTGAGTTAAATGTGAACCGTCTTAACTTGTAGAAAGACGGCATAAAGCAGTTGCTAAATAAATAAATATTTAGGGGAGAGAGACAGGGCAGAAAAGGAGGAGGAATAGCCTTCTATGTCAGAAACAATATTAAAGCAGCTGAAATGCAGAGAATGTGGGGAAAAGAAGTGCTATGAAAGTTTTTTGAAAAGGAAATGGCATTATCACCCATGTTGGTAGAGTCTACAGATCTTTAACTTAAACAGAGGAAGTGGACAGTGACTTGATCACTGATATTGCAAAGATGGTAATGAAAAGAAAAGTAATGATATTGAGTGATTTTAATCTACTGGGTGTGGATTGGAGTATCCTGTCTGCAAATCTGGAAAAAAATAGAAATAACATGAATTTCTTACAAGAGACTTGGACAATTGGTGATGGAACCTGCCCGGAAAGGATTGATGCTGGATCTAGTACTCATCAATGAAGATAGTGTGTCTAGTATTTATGTGGGTGTCCACTTGAGCAGCAGTGTACACACGATGTAGTTTGAGGTAAGAACCAAGGCAAAGTCTAATCATAGCTGACTTAAAGTCCTAGATTTCAAAAATTCTGACAGTAAAATGGGAAACTACCTGAAAGAGATGCTGGAAGGGTAAGAGGAGAATAGGGAACTGAAAAGGCAATGGACTAAACTGAAAGAGGCCATAAAAAGAGAAACATATTTCTATACTCATATAAGGAAAGTAAATAAAAACAAGAAAACGAGACCAATATGGCCCTCCCAAGAAGTAGCTGCAAAAAGGCAGGCAAAAAAGGCAGCATTCACAAAATTTAGAAAAATACAAAAAAAGGAGCACAGAAAAGATACACCAGATAAAGCTGAAAAATGCAGAGAGAGAAATCAGGATGATAAAAGCACACGCAGAGGATAAACACTCAAGATATGACTAGATTTTTCTCAGGTAGGCCACAGGTGAAATTGCAAGACTCAGAGGTGTTGAAGACCAGTTTGTGGAAAGTAACAAGGAAAAAGCAGAAATGCTAAACAAATACTTCTGTTCGATGTTCACAAAAGAAATTCCTGGAGAAGAACCATGCATGATTGACAAAGGTACTAATGGGAATGGAATAGATGGCACACCGTTCACAGAAGGTGTTTATGAATAGCTTGCATAACTGAAAGTAGACAAGATCATGGAACCAGATGAGATATATCTGAGGATATTGAGAGTACTCATAGAGGTTCTGGTTAATATCATTTCAATATCTTCTGGTCTGATGAGTAGGGACTGTGTCTTACCCCTATATGTACAGCACTGCGTACGCTTTGTAGTGCTATACAAATGATTAGTAGTAGTAGTGGTGGTGGGGGTGGCACCTTTAAAGGATGTGTTTAATAGATTTGTGGAGACTGGGCAGATTCTGTGGGATTGGAAAAGGGCTGATAAAGTCCTTCATAAAAGTGTCAACAGAAGAGGTGGCCAGCTTCAAACCAGCAAGCCGTACCTTAGAGGTGGGCAAAGTAATGGAGATGCTGCTGAAAGAAATGATAGTGACCTTTCTAGAATCCAATGGGTTGCAAGATCTGAGGCAACATGGTTTTCCCAAAGGAAGAATATACCAAACAAATCTGATATATTTCTTTGATTGGGTGGCCAGATAACTGGATCAAGGGCATGCAGTGGATGTGATCTACTTAGATTTGAGCAAAGTCTTTTATGCTGTTCCCCTAGGACAGGGGTCAGCAACCCGCGGCTCCAGAGCCGCATGCGGCTCTTTTTCACCTTTGCTGCGGCTCCGGAGCTAGGCCCTTAAAAAGCCGTTTTTTTGCTCTGGCCGCAAGATCGGCAGCGGCCAGAGAAAAAGACCGGCTTTTCTTCCCACCAGAGGGCTTCAGAGGGAGCCGGGGAAGCCCGCGCGAGGCCCCGGCTCCCTCTGTACAGCCGCCAGCGTGAAGAGCCTTTTCCTTCACGCTGGCGGCTGTTTCTGTAAAGCTGCGAATGCTGGGAAAGATTAAAGGTTGCCCTTTAACCTTTCCCAGCATTCGCGGCTTCACAGAAACAGCCGCCAGCGTGAAGGAAAAGGCTCTTCACGCTGGCGGCTGTACAGAGGGAGCCGGGGGGGACTTTAACGGGAAAAGGGCTAAGGGGGGGGGTCGAATTGGACTGGGAAATGGCTAAGGGGGGACGGGGACCAGGACTGGAAAAGGGCGGGACTTGGACTGGAAAAGGGCTAAGGGGGGGACTTGGACTGGAAAAGGGCTAAGGGGGGGGACCTGGACTGGAAAAGGGCTAAGGGGGGGGGCTTGGACTGGAAAAGGGCTAAGGGGGGGGACTTGGACTGGAAAAGGGCTAAGGGGGGGGGACTTGGACTGGAAAAGGGCTAAGGGGGGGGGACTTGGACTGGAAAAGGGCTAAGGGGGGGGGACTTGGACTGGAAAAGGGCTAAGGGGGGGGACTTGGACTGGAAAAGGGCTAAGGGGGGACCTGGACTGTAAAAGGGTTATGGGGGGGGGACATGGACTGGAAATGGGTTGTGATGGGGGTGGAGGGGACCTGGACCAGAAAAGGGCTATGGTGGAGGAAGGGGGATCTTGGACTGGAAATAGGCTGTGATTAGGGGGGCTAGGACTGCAAATGGGCTGTGATGGTGCGGGGGGACCCGGACTGCAAATGGGCTGTGATGGTGGGGGGGGGCCTAGGACTGGAAATAGGCTGTGATGGGGGACTTGGACTGGAAATGGGCTGTGATTGGGGGGGGGAGCTAGGACTGGAAATGGCCTGTGATGTGATGGCTAGCACTGGAAATGGGCTGATGAAGAGCTGGTTTGTACAGGGGTTGCATCTTGTACCATGCTAATTGGAGGGGAATAGATGCACATGCCCCCTGAAGTTTGTGTGGATCCCCCATGCTGGTAATTCAGCCCACATGCATGCTACTGCTGCAGACTTTAGTAAATATGCCCCTTTTTGTCTTCAGATTGACAACTGACTGCACGATCCTGTATATAGCATTAAGGTAAGAAACAATATATGCAGTGTTAGATTTGTTTTAAATGTCGCAATGGTTTTGCGGCTCCCAGTTTTTTTTTCCCCTTCGGAAACGGGTCCAAGTGGCTCTTTATGTCTTAAAGGTTGCAGACCCCTGCCCTAGGAGGTTTATGAATAAACTGAGTAGCCTGGGGATGGGTCCCAAGGTAGTGAACTGGATCAGAAATTGGTTGACTGACATGACAGAGGGAGGTGGTAAATGGAATTCACTCAGAAAACAGAAAAATGAATAATAGAGTCCCTCAGGGATTGGTCTTGGGACCAACGCTGTTAAATGTCTTTCTGAGTGATATGCTTCCCCTTCCACGCGCAGGACCCAAAAGGCAGGCAGAGCAGAGTCTCAATGTGTTGATGAGACAATGGTGCAAGGTTGAGGGTTTTGGATTTGTTAGGAACTGGGGAACATTCTGGGAAAAGAAGGGGCTCTTCCAAAGGGATGGTACCTTAACCGGAACGGAACCAGGCTACTGGCATTAACCTTTAAAAAGGAAACAGAGCAGCTTTTAAACTAGATAATAGGGGAAAGCCAACAGTTGCCCAAGAGTGCATGGTTCAGAACAATGTATCCTTGAAGGATACTAGCAAAAGATTGAAGTAAGGGCATATCACCGGAGAGGTTCCAAAAAAGACAAAAGTAGCCCAAATGCCCTTGAGTACGGAGCAGACAGAGCTTAAAGATTCCAAATTACCCCTGCCTGCTGATAGCCAGATTAATATGAATAGAATACAGCTTTTAAAATGCTTGTATGCAAATGCTAGAAGTCTAAAAAATAAGATGGGAGAGTTAGAAGATATAGCATTAAATGAGAGGTTAGATATGATTGGTATTTATTTTATTTATTTATATTTCTTATATACCGCGGTATTATAATCAATGTGGTTTACAGTTGAAACAAAAACATACTACAATGTAACAGGTCACATTGAGTTTACATAGAACAAGGGTAGTAAAACATGGAAGAAACCGGGGGAACTATATACAGATTATACAAAATATGAATAATCATATGAAGGACATATAAGGGTCTTTGAATAGAGGCATATGCTCGTGGGTCAGTGAGAGGGGGTAGGGGAAAGTTGATCTATGGGACGGGCTGGGTAGGAAGGCAAGGTGGTGGCGGTGTGCTTTACGGGATTGGAATCAGAGTAATGCTGTAGGAACAGGTGGTGTTTGAGGGCTTTTCTGAATAATGCTAGATTCGAGATGGCCCAGATTTCAGCAGGGAGGGCATTCCAGGCAATAGGTGCGAAAATGGAGAAGGCTCTACTGGCTGTTGACTTTGTACATTTTATCAGCAACTTAGGTATCTCAGAGACATGTGGAAGGAGGACAACCAGTGGGACACTGTGATACCTAGGTACTGTGGTGGCGAAGCCAGCCAGGTCCCTAGGGAGATAGAAAAAGTACAAGCAGTTTCCCCTAGTCAGAGGGAAAGGGAAAGAAATGGTCATTTTAAAAGTGCAGCTAACGCTGAGAAAAACCTGTCAAAGGTTGTTGTCCAAAAGCCACGCCCCAGCTCCATGGCAACTGAGGGTGGTAATGCAAGACAGCTGGGGGCGGGGTGGAAAGATACCGGCCAGTCCCACGCTTATAAACCCCAGAGAACAGGGAGAGACAGGCAGGCAACAGGATTACCAGGATTCCCAAGGCAGGCAACAAGATTACCAGGATTCCCAAGACAGGCAAGGAGATTGCCAGGACACGAGAGGAGGAGAGCTGACTCTAATTCAGAGGCGGAGTCTGAGAGGGAGCCTCATTCGGAGCAAGAGTTCCACTCTTGCAGGAGGAAGAGAGACGAGAGGGCTAACTTAACCAGGAAACAGCAGGGCCAAGGAGAAGGCAGTGAAGCATTGCTGAAGAAACTCCCCAAAGGTATTGCTGCTAAAGTTACTAGCCAAAGGTCTCAGGAAAAGTCCCCAGACAGCAAGTGGAGGGAAAGATATCCCCTAAGCCAGCTCCAACAGTTTAACCAGCACCAGGGTTATAGGAAGCCTGAGGGTGGTTCAAGAACCCAGGAAGGGCTGAGAAGGAAGCCTCTCAGTAAAGAAACTTTGAATGTTTTAAAACTGGTAAAACGTATGCTAAAGGATCAGGAAGTAACCTGTGCAGAGAACAGTGCTGTGTACCGAGGGAAGGCTCGAGGGGAACAGCTGTTTTCTAACGACATCACAGAACAATCCTGTTCAGAATGTGAGTCAATGGACATCGGGGAAAATGATCTTTTGAGTGAGCCTGAAGAGGCTATGGAATGTGAGTTATCCCTGGTAGTGAAGTAAGAATGTTTAGAAATATAAATGTGAAGAAAATTCCATTTCTGTGATATGCATGGTGTTTCAAAGAGCAAAGAAGTTTTAATTAGTATGGCTGCTGCTTTAAATGAGACCTGCTAAGGAAGACGGTTGGAGTCTCTGGATAACTGATTAAAACCCTTAAAGCTTTTGAAACAAAGAAGAGAAGTTTGTTTGCTATAATTTTGCTGCATTGAAGAAAAGTTTATTTGCTAGAATTTTGCTGCATTGAAGTTTCAATGAACATTTTGAGTTTAGTTAAAGCACTGTGAAGTGAAGCTTTATTTTTGGAGACATAACATTTGTTTGCTGAAGTAAGCAAGAGCAATTCTGACCTTAGTTTCTTGTGGATGTTTTGTACACGTGAATACCAAGCTTCATTTGAAGTTCCCGCTATTAAGGGAGGCGAATAAAAATATTCCTGCGTTTGCTTTCAACTCTAGGCTCAGCATTTTATTACAACTACATTTGCTCTAAGTACTACAACTCCCAGAGGCCTTTGCCCTGGAGTTTATTGAAAAGAACATTTGCACCCCCTTTCCTCGTCAGGCAGACGCCTAGGCGGGGGAAGGGCGCGACAGTACAAACTATATCGTAATGATAGAGTAGATCAATTTGGATTGCGCTCTATGTTAGAGAGGGCATTGAGTCACAAAAGATTAAAGTTTTGTAAAAAGGGGATGGAGAAGGCGATGCCAGTGGGGGTGTACTATTGACTGACTGGCCAGAATGAACAAATGGATGATGAAATGCTCAAAGATATCAGGGAAGCTAACAAAAGTTACAACACAGTAATAATAATAGCTGATTTCAATTACCTCAATATTGACTTGGTTGGTGTCAGTGCAGGACATGCTAGGGAGATAAAGTTTCTAGATGAAATAAATGACTGCTTCTTGGAGCAGCTGGTTCATAAACCGACCAGAGGAGAAGACATTTTGGACCTAGTCCTTAGTGGAACACAAGATCTGGTGCAAGAGATAAGGGTGTTGGGGCCACTTGGCAATAGTGATCATAGCATGATTGCATTTGATTTAATAAATGAAGGAAGGATGGTAAGGAAATCCACAGTAGTACCTTTTAACTTTCAAAATGGAGACTATGATAAAATGAGGAAAATAGTTAAGAAAAAAAACTAAAAGGAGCAGTTGCAAAGGTTAAAGATTTACATCAAGCTTGGATGTTGTTTAAAAATACTATCTTGGAAGCCTAAACCATTTTTATTCCACGCTTTAAGAAAAGTGGAAGGAAGTCCATAAAACTGCCAGCATGGTTTTAAGGTGAGGTCAGAGAGGCTGTTGCCAAAAAAGCATCTTTCAGGAAATGGCCAAAGAAGCCAAATGATGAGAACTGGAAACAACACAAGCACTGGCAAGTTAGATGCAAGGCATTGATAAGGCAGGCAAAGAGAGAATTTGAGAAGAAGCTTGTTGTGGAAGCAAAAACACATAATACAGACTTTTTCAAGTACATGCTTAGCAAAAAACCTGTGAGAGTAAGTTGGACCATTAGATGATAGAAAGGTAAAAGGGGCACTAAGAGGGGACAAAGCCATAGCAGAGAGACTGAATGAATTCTTTGCTTTGGTCTTTACTGAGGAAGATGTAGAAATGTTACCCATGACTGAAATGGTATTTAAAGGAGATGCTGTGGAAGAATTGAAAGAAATATCGATACACCAGGAATATGTATTACAACTATTTGATAAACTAAAGAGTAGCAAATCACCTGGACCAGATGGTATACATCCAAGGGTGTTGAAAGAACTGAAATATGAGATTACAGACCTATTAGTAATCTGTGAACTATTATTAAAATCTGTAATACTTGAAGATTGGAGGATGTCTAATGTAACAACAATTTTTAAAAAGTGTTCCAAAAGATCACGTGATGTGCTGAGGGGGAGAGCAGCTGTGTGGTGCCCTCGCTCCGGAGGGGCCCTCTCCAATAAACCCAAAAATTCTCCCCAGAGAGGTAGAATACCGGGCTAACCCTGCAAGCAGAGAGAACACGCTATAGGGCACAGAACAAGATGGATGTAGAGTGCGCCGGGAATGAAAGCATCCGACCGGGAATGGGAGAAACCCGTGCCGGGAAACACCAAAATGGTGGAACAGCCATCCACCCTGAAATCCTCGGCCTAGGCGACCCTCGTGGAAGAGGTAGTGGTGGTGGTGGTGGGAGCCCTGTTACAGCAACTAGGAGACATTGCGGGCAGGATTGAGGCAATCAACAAAACCTTTCAGTCATTCGGGGGTCATCTACATGAAGCGGAACAGCGTGTGGGGAAAAGCAAGGAGGTGTTGGAGGCTCAAATGTGGGAGATTCATCAGCTGCAGGCACAGGGAGAATTGCAGGCTGCTAAAATTGATGACCTAGAGAACAGAAGTCACAGAAACAACCTGTGGTTTGTGGGCATACCAACAACAGTGGCTGATGGTGAGCTGAAGGGGTACCTGGAAACGCTGCTGCTTATGGTTCTGCCACTCAGAAGTGACTGTGGGACTCCAATAATTGAGCGAGCACACCGAGTGGACCCAATGAGACAGGAGGATCGCCGACCATGCATGGTTATAGCCCGGTTCCTAATTTATGTCCAGAAGGATTTGATACCACGGGCAGCAAAGAAGAAAGGGCCAATTAAACATGGGCTCTCTCACTTAAGGATCTTTCAAGCTTATTCAGCAGAGCTGAACCGGTGACGAATTTACGTGACAGTCTTCCAGTGGTTAGTGGAGTGGAAAGTGAGGTTCGTGGTCCTCTACCCTGCCTGCCTCAAAGTTTTCATCAATGGCACGGCAAGACCCTTTGACTCTGTGGAGGCGGCCACAAAACATCTGTTGGAGCTACGACCGGCATTGATCTGAGCGGATTCATAGAGCATTTATGGAATGGCGGATGAAGGTACAAGGGCAGCTGACCTAAAATCATGGAAGAACAGACAATGGCAGGGCACGATACCTCTGCATGTACTATGACGGAGTGTTATGGCTTGCTGGCGGAAGAACGCCCTCGTAAGGAACAGAGTCATTGAATAGAGGAGAACTGGAAAGACTGAACTTTGTGTTTTATTGAACTTTCATGCTCATACCTTTGCAGGTACTATGACGAGGTATCGAGGCTTGTGGGTGGAAGAATACCCTCACAAGGAACAGTGTCAGTGAATGGAGGAAGGCTGGAGATCCTGAATTAAAAAAAAAAAATTATTTATTGAACTTTTATTATCAGATCCCTGCGTGTAACATGACAAGGTACAGGGAAGAATAAGGAGGGAGAAAAAGCGGCCGAATGGGAGATGGGGGAGGGAGAGCGGGTGGGAGGAGGAGCTGGGAGGCTAGCAATAGTAGGGGAGGGAGGAGGGCTGCATAGAAGGATGAAACCAATTGTTGGAAGCTATAAGATGACAGGGGAACTCCATAGGCCTACCAGAACCTCTGCATGCGATGGCTGCCTTCAGTGGGGGTTCAGAAAAGGGGGAGGAGCAGGGGGGGGCAGTGGGAAGAGAAGCTACTGGGCAAAACGGGGAGGGGGGAGTGGTGTTGATGGGGGGAATGGGGAGGAGGGTCCCTCAAAGACATCATAGCCTGATCAAGCTGAGTAGGGACAGGAGTGAGAAATGGGGGAAGAGGGGCAGGGGAAAGGAGGGGGGTGGATGTGGGGGGGAGGAGGGGTGGAACGCCGGTGATACTTATGGCTTGGGTGGGGGAGGCGGGGAGGGTGATTTCATTAGATATAAACACGGAGGAGAGCGATAAGGTCACAGATTCCTATAATAATCTGGGGAGGTGAGGAGGGGGGTGGCCCTAGGCTGGGGGGGGGGCACCATAAAAGAGGTGGAGCTACATGGTGCTGCTGGGGAGAGAATGGGAATAGGCTGAGGGTCCATTTGTGGAATGTATGCGGCATAGGTACCCCAATCAAAAGATATAAAATCCTTTGTGCGCTTGCACGTTACCAATGTGATATAACATTCCACCAGGAGATGCACCAGTCAACGATAGAACATAACAAGTGTCAGACGGCTGCCTGGGTGAGAATCTTCACAGTCTTGGCAAGTGCATATAGCTATATGATTTGCAAGGGATTGTGGGCAATGCAGTTCATTCACACCAGACACAGCTGCTCACAATAATTAGTTGTGCTTTTGGGTAAAGCCAATAAGATATTTATTTATGGGGTTATTTCTCCCAACACAGATATGCTTGGTAGCACATAAATCAGGTTACTTACTTTCAGTGTTAAACTTGGAAAAACAAAATAAGGAAAACAACCTTTAAACTTGTCAGGCAATCAAAGCAAAAGAAATAAAGACCTGGTTGATAACAAACTGGTCTTTTTTTGTAGGCTTAGCTAATATCCTCTTAGCAAGTATCAAACAACAAACCAAAAGCTACAAAGAGAAAAAAACTGTTCTTTTCAGGTTAACTTCTTATATCTTCCCACATAGATTCAGAAGTGATTCTCTCCTAGCTCACAAGCAATTAGGTAAGACTCAATTGCTAGCAGTTATCCAG
Source organism: Ichthyophis bannanicus (assembly GCA_033557465.1). Lineage (NCBI taxonomy): Eukaryota > Metazoa > Chordata > Amphibia > Gymnophiona > Ichthyophiidae > Ichthyophis > Ichthyophis bannanicus. Next base: position 1,460,567,486 of record CM066031.1, read on the forward strand.
CTGAAACCCCTTAGCTGGCTTGCTTTCTACTGTGTGGGTCAAATCCTGCTTCAGGAGCATTTCTGAGTAGATTAAAGAACAAGTTTGTATTTCTTTGTGATGGTTGCTGTACTTTATAACAGAAAATCACCAAAGGAGTTTAGACAGAGAGCAGTCCATATAAACACATTCTTCATCTGCAATCATTCCCCCTTCTTCAACAAGCATGGGTTCAATATCATGGATTGGCACAGATGAATCTCTCAATGGAGCACTTTCAGGAGAATACTTGTTTCCCTGCTGTCTTTCAAGGTTATAGCTAGGGCATAGATCAGTGTTCATACCTGAGCTTCCATTGCTGTTAGAGTTCCTCTCTATATAGCCTGGCCAGTATGTAGTCCAGTTCTTATGTCCAGCCTTCCAATCCAGATCCCTGGACACTGGATCTCTCTTCACATACCTTCTGGCACGGGTCTTAGGGTCCCTTCCACGTGTAGCCGTCTCTCTCACAGGTACCGTCTGGAGATTCCTAGCTCTGCAGCACCATTCCTCTGGCTTTCCCCAGTCCAATGGTGTATGCTGGCCCTTGGAATACCTCCCAGTATACGTACTGCTCTGGACTCTTCTAGACCTCTCAAAGGCTTTTCTCTTCCTTCTTCCAAAGGGTTTCTTTCCCTCTCTGTCCGTCCGGTTTGGCTTCTGCTTCTGATGATCCTTCAGATGAAACTGATGATCAAGCTCAAGCTGATTCTCAGGATAATGAGGATGATTCTCTGTAGAATAAACTCTACCTTTATTCTGCCTAGATGAGTGCTCCTCCCTAACACAGCGCAGCTGTGCTGAATCAGGCCCTGCCCTTTGAGATGAGTGCTTAGGGATTACCTCATAGCCCTCCTGATTGAACACACGTTTCCCCACCTCAGCTCCTCTAATGGCTGTTGGAAACCTGGTGCATTCTGGGATTGGTAGTCTTTTATGAGAAAATTCTGTTTTCTTATTTCTACCAGAACTGACAGGTTGCTTGTTCAGAGTCACTTCACCTTTCCTATAGCTCTTTCCTGAGCTATGATAAGCTTCCTTATCACACAAGCTTAAAAGGGACTGGGTTGGGCAGACTTTTGGAGTGCCCGCACAGGGCAGGAAGGGGGGAGTGGTGATATTAATACACAGTTCAAATGTAAGCAAGAAATCTCAGACTGCAGAGGCAGATATATTATACTCTACCGTGACTTTGAAGGCCAACCAATAATTATGAGTAATATTTATGGGTCGAGCAGCTTAGAAATGCCTTTTTATGCACAGATAACCTCCCAGATGGATCAGTTGCCACTTACGGCAATGGTAGTGTGCGGTTACCTGAATGGGATTTTTGATCCATTGATGGATACTTCCAGGGCTGCTCCGGGTGCCAGAGCACAGGTCTCCCGAGTACTGGGGTGATTTGTACGGAGATTACACTTAGTGTACCTGTGGCGAATCCTACACCCGCAGGAGAGGGATTATACCCACCTATCGAGGGCGCATGGTACGAGCGCCCGTATAGGCTCCTTGTCCTGGAAAGCCTGTTTGCAAAGGTTGAAGGGGCCCAGATTGGACCAGGAAAAATCTCAGACCATGCAATGATTTGGCTAGAGTTGGCCTGGCACACAGGGAATAAGCGTACATGTATATGGTGCTTCCCACTGGAGCTATATAAAGAGGAGCAGTTCCAGGTGTTCCTGAAGGATAGATGGCAAGCTTATCAAACACACAACCAGCAACACTAGGACACGTCTGAGTTGTATTGGAAAGCAGCAAAAGTCGTGCTAAGGGGGGGATATCATGGCATATGTCTCTAGGAGGTGACGTCTCTTGAATGCATGGGTTCTCAGATTAAAGAAGCAGGTTGTGAGGGCACGACGATTACATGCTGCCCATCCCCAGGGGATCTTCCGGGAGCGTCTTCTAGAACGTCAAACTACTTTAAATGAGGTCCTGCTACAGCAGGCAAAAAAGTCCCATATGCTCTACAAGTTCCAGTTCCAAGAATATGGGGATAAAACAGGGGGGTTGCTGGCCAGCTGCTTGAGGGGCTCGAGGATCAAATAGAGTGGTGCCCTTGAGGGAGGATGGGGTGGAGTGTGTAAAGATAACAGGGGGATAGTTAATCTGTTCCGAACGTTTTACAAGAAATTGTATCAGGTGGAGAGGGTCTCCCCTGACAGACTAGAGGCCTATATCCAACAGTGCTCCCCTCCTTGGATATCCTGACAACAAGCCCAGGAGTTGGGAGCTCCCCCAACATTAGAGGAAGTCCAGAAAGGTATTGCTAAGGTGCAGGGTGGCAAGTCTCCAGGCCCAGATGGATTCACTGCAGAATTTCCTCCGAGCCTTTCCCCCTCCCCTGTGGTGTTCCACAGGGCTCAGTATTGGCCCCCCTCCTCTTTAACATTTTTCTTTCACCTCTTGTTTTACTGGTTCAACAACATGGGATTTTCGCTTTCTACTACGCCGATGATCTGGTTCTCCTGCATCACACTTCTCCACTCCATCCCGATCTCACCCCTCTCAATACCTGCCTCTCTGCAGTCGCTGACTGGCTCACTATCCACTGTCTACATCTCAACCTAATGAAAACTCTCGCCATTTGGTTCACCCACAGTAGCCCCCCTCCTCCGGTTGCACCTTCTCTCTGGCTCACCTATCCCCCTGGTATCTTCCTTTCGTTACCTGGGTGTTTTCTTCGACTCTGATCTGTCCTTTCGGGATCACATTTCTCATGTTTCCAAAACATCATTTTTCTTCCTCTGTCAAATTTGTGCTATTCGTCCCTTTCTCACTTCACAGGCACTCATTTACCCTTCCCTTATCCCTGGTCATGTCCCGCATCGATTTCTGTAACTGTTCTTGTTGGGCTTTCCTCTTCACAACTTTATCTTTTACAATGAATTCAGAAGACCGCTGCTCGGCTTATTTCTCACTCTTCTCCTCGAGATCACGTCACACCTCTTCTTATTTATCTTCATTGGCTTCCCATTAAATTCCACATTCACTACAAAGTCCTTTCACTTGTTCAACGGGTCCTTTACACTCACTCTCCTCAATATCTGGCCGACCTCATTCATTTCCATACCCCTACTCGCACATTACGATCATTGCATCTCAATCGTTTACATCTTCCCTCCCCTTCACGAGCCCACCTTCAGTCCACCTGCTCCTCTGCCTTCTTTTTCATTGGTCCTGCCCTCTGGAACTCTTTACCCTCCTCTATCCGGCTTGAACAACAGCACACCACCTTTAAGAGCAGTCTGAAAACCCACCTCTTTACCATTGCTTTTGACCTCCCTGCCCCCTCTGTGTGATCTTACTCTCCCTGTCTCCCCTCCACTTCCTCTCCTCTTTTGTCTCGTTGTATGACTTCGCTATTTTGCTTTCCTATCCATTATTGTAACTTTCTTTCCACTTTCTGCCTTTGGCTTTCTGTACCTTTATTTTTGTAAAACGCTTTGATATTACTGTTTAGCGGTATATTAAGCAAATAAACATAAACATAATTTTACAAAATACTGCTGGGGGAGATAGTGTACTCATTAATGGCACTATATCAGGCTAGAATAGAAGCGGGAACCTTCACATGGGGCGTGGAGGGGAAACATATATTACGCTAATCCCTAAGCCGGGGAGGGATAAGACGGGGATGGGCTCATACCGGCCTATCTCATTGCTTAATTTAGATAGCAAATTGTGGGCTAAGATCTTGGTGGATAAGTTGGCGGAATTCCTGCCTCAATTGATACAGGAGTCCCAGATAGGCTTTGTGAAGGAGAAGTGTATAATTAAAAATATGAGGAGCATTATCGCTTCATTAGAGTTGGGTACGAGAGAAGCAGATCCCCTCACTTTTGATTAGTTTTGATGCCGAAAAGGCTTTTTAATAGACTCCAGTGGGACTATCTTTTTCATTTGCTACCTCGTTATGGGCTAGGAGAGACTTTTATACAACTAGTCTGTATCTTCTACTCGAGGTCTACAGCTTCGATCTTGGTAAATGGCACCCTATCAGACCCCTTCTCCTTGGAGAGGGGAACTAGGCAGGGGTGCCCACTATCACCTTTACTATTTGTCTTGTCACTGGACCCTTTAATAAGATTCTTGGAGGAGTGTGAGGCGTTTCCAGGAGTCAGGATGAACCAACACCAGTTTAAGGTGGCAGCCTTTGCGGACAACCTGCTAGTCCATATTACAAACCCGAGGGTTGCACTACCTAGATTATTGTTAGCTATCGATTCCTATGGGAGGTTGGCGGGGCTAAAACTGAATTAAGATAAATCAGAAGTGCTCGATGTTCTTGGCACGGTATGGGAGTGGTGGGGACAACAGTTCCCACTGCAGTGGGCGGACAGTGAGTTTAAATATTTGGGGATTCATTTGCCACTGGACCCACCCAAGTATATAGGCGGAACTGGGCTAATGTTATGGAGCACATCACTAACAAGATGAAGGACTGAGCCCCTTTGCTCTTGTTGATGCTGGAGAGGGTGGCGGCATTTAAGATGATTTTTTTTCCAAGGCTCCTTTATGTTCTGCAGTCTCTGCTCATGCACCTCCTTCATCAAGATGTGGAACATTTAGAACGAGAGTTAGAGATTTTTATGGAAGGGGGGACGGGCCCATGTACCCTTCTTTTGGCTTTGGGGCTCGTGGGCCCAGGGAGGGGTGGGGGTCCCAGATATTCTCAGCTATGCGAGGGCGGGTACCCTCAGACACCTGAGAGATTGGATAGGGCGGACGGAGCAATTTACTCCTAGAGAGTTAGAAGAGGAATTTGTGAAACCATATTTGTTGATGGAACTTTTGCACATGAAGGGAGTGGAGGTGCCGCAGAGGCTACATCGGAGTCAGCTAATTGAGCCAGTGTGGAAGGCTTGGAGGTACCTTTGTGCTAAATCTTTATCTTTATTTCACACTTAATATACCGCCCATTGCCAGGGCATGAGAGTGGTGTACAATAAAAATATACTATATGCCGACGCCAAAAGAAAGAAAAGAACTCCATTATAAAGTAGAAAAAGAATGACCAAAGGGGTCAAATAGAGACAGAGGAGCAATAACTAAGTAGAGCTACTGGGAGGGAGGTCATAAGCCTGCTGGAACAGGTATGTTTTCAATAGAGTCTTGAAGTTGTGGTATGAGGATTCCAACCGGATGGAAGATGGCAAGGTATTCCAAAGTGATGGTCCAAGGAAGAAAAATGCAGCATGATGTGTTTGCTCCAAGTGCACCTGTGAAGGGGAGGGAAGAGACAAATGGTTGGCATGCAATGAACAAAGTTGATGGTTAGGGAGTGTGAAGTGAAACAAGATCTGCGAGATATAACGGATTTGATGTATGGATGGGCCCTATGTGTTAAAATGAGGAACTTATAGTTTAAATTTCATAATAAGGGACCCAGGATATCAATGCTTGACCCAGTACAAGCATTGCGGAATCTGTGTCTTTTGGGGAAACTGCTAGGTACATATGACCTAGATTGGCCACTGTTGGAAACAGGATACTGGGCTTGATGGACCTTGGTCTGACCCAGTATGGCATATCTTATGTTCTTATGTTCTTATGTATACTTAAACCTATAGCGGAGTGGTAACCAGTGTAATTTGCAAAGAAGAGGTGTAACATGATCAGATCTCCGAGCGTATGTAACAAGACGGGCAGCTGTATTCTGTAATAGTTGTAACCGCTGAAGTTGGTAAGAAGGCAAGTTAGCAAAAACTACATTACAGTAATCCAGTCTGGACATGACCAGAGACAGTAGGAGTGTAATAAAGGAGTCAGAAGACAAAATAGAGTGGACTGATTTAAGCTGCCGTAATACAAAGAAAGAACATTAGGACAAATTTGAAACATGTTCGTGGAAAGATAGCAAAGAGTCCAGAATAACACCTAAGTAACGAAAAGAAGAGGATAGAGGAATAGAAACTGAATTTATTTGAGGTATAACTGTTGGACAGGGTGTAATCAAGGAGACCCACATGGCTGTGGATTTCGATGGATTCAGATGTAAAAAGTTAGCAGATAACCAGGTAGCAACATGAGAGAGACAAGTATTAAACTGGGTGATGTCAATGTTAACCGGAGAGGTATGGAAAAGGAGAATGATATCATCGGCGTAAATGTAAACTGAAACTGGATATTGCTGAATCAGGAGCGGTAAAGGGGCAAGGAAAATATTAACGAGCAGGGGAGAGAGAACGGAACCCTGGGGTACCCCACAGGATAAGGGAACAGATGAGGAGGATTGAGAATTAGAACTAACAACAAAGGAACGAGCTGTGAGAAAAGAATGAAACCAATGTAATACCGTGCCTGCAGCCCAATATCAAAGAGATGGGAGAGAAGAGTCCGATGATCGATCAGGTCAAACGCTGCTGACAGATCTAATGAAACCAGAAGGGTAATATCTCCGCAGTCGTGGGCAACATGAATCTCGTTCAAAAGAGCCAGGAGAATTGTTTCTGTGCTATGCCCAGCCCTGAATCCTGCTTGGCGCAGATGGAGGGCATTGGTGGCTTCTGCATGGGACAACAATTGAAGAAAGACAAAACGTTCCAGCAATTTAGATAAAAAAGGAAGGTTAGATACTGGTCTCCAGTGAGATAAGACAGAGGGGTCAAGTGAAGGCGGTTTCAAAAGGGGATGAACGATGGCAGACTTCCACAGTGAAGGAAAGCAGCCTGAGGACAAGCTAGAATTAAGGATGATTGTAATGAAAGGAACTAACTGTAAGGAGGGTTCCACTAACCAATCAGAGGTAATAGGGTCCAATAGACAGGTGGTCTTTGTAGACTTGGATAGAGTTAACAATACTTCTGCAGAGGTAATGGGATGGAAACTAGACCAGGTGTGGGCTAAGGCTAAATGGAGCATATCAGTGGAGTTCTCATGGTTTCTACCAATATGGGACAACCCCGACTTCGAACCAGGGATGGACATAGTAACATAGTATAGGATGGCAGATAAAGACCAGCATGGTCCATCTAGTCTGCCCAGCAAGGTGGCAAGAGTAGGTGCACTTGCTGCTCCATGCAGGTCACCTCTCCCCATGCTTTTGTTTAGGGGTGTACCCACTGCTCCTTGTAGGTCACCCCTATTTGTTCAGATATAAGAGATAGATTATGCTTATTTTGATTTTTATCCTGTTGCTGTAAAGGGATCCACTGTGTCTGTCCCATGCCATTTTTATTTATTTATTTATTTATTTAACATTTCTTATATATACCGCCTTTCATGATATCAAGGCGGTTTACATTGAACAAACTGAAATTACATTGAACAGGGCATTATAACTTGGAGATAACTATTTTACAGGGAACTTGGGCTATGGAGGGTTAAGTGGCTTGCCCAAGACCACAAGGAGCACCTGTAGGACTAGAAACCCCAGTCCTTCCGGCCCAAGGTTGCTGTCCTCTAGTGGGATTTGAACCCCCGACCTTCCGGCCTGAAGTACCTTGCCCCAACCACTAGGCCACTCCTCCACTCCCTAGGCCCCTACCACTTCCATCGGGAGGGCAGTCCAAGCATCCACCACCCTTTCAGTGAAAAAGTATTCCCTGACATTGCCTTTCAGCTTACCCCCATGCAGCTTCATGTTATGCCCTCTAGTTTTATAGCTTCCCCGTCTTTGGAAGAGGTTTGTTTGTTCATTAATACTCTTTAAGTATTTAAAGGTCTGACCTAGAGAACAGAAGTCACAGTCCCCCTGTCCCTCCTCTCCTCGGACAATCGGATCTTTCAGGAGTGGGGAAGGAGGGGGATTCGAAGTGTGGGCCACATGTTCACCCTTGAGGGTACAATAAAACCTTTCTCAGAGCTACTCAGTTTTGGAGTCTCCACATAAGTCTGAGTTCCAGCTGTCCCCACATCCTCCTATCCCCAGTCCCTGCCCTCCTGCCTCCTACTTCCCGTCCTGAGCATCCGCCAATCTACTTCTTTCTCTAATATTTATTAACCCTGCCTTTTCTCTTCCATAGCCTAGAATCCATTCTTATACCCCTCTTTCAACCTTTCTGTATATGACCTCGGTTCTTCTCCGCCACACAATATCTGTCCCCCTTTCCCATCTCACTCACCCAACTTCTTCCCTTTCCCCACCCTGACTCCAGAATCTGCCCCCTTTGAGCTCCCCAGTCCCATCCCCTTTCCAGTTCTAGCCCACAGCTCCCATCCCAGTATCAGTCCCCTGCCAGTTCCAGTCCTCTGCATTACCAGCCCCCCAGCCCAGCCCCTTTCCAGTCCCCTTGATCCAGCATCAGCCCATTTCAAAATCTTTTCCCCACCAACAGCCCCCTCTCAGTCCTAGCCCTCCAACATCAGTCCTCTTCCAATCCCAGTCATAGTTCCCCACCAACAGCCCATGTCTTATCCACCTATCCCCAGCATAGGCCTTCTTCCAGTCTCAGCCCCCCTCCCCCAGCATCAGTCCTAGCCAGTGACGACTTCTCCAGCAGTCCTCTTCGAGTCCTGTGCAATATAACACATATTTGTTTTGTCTGAGCTCACACAGGGAATATAGTGCGCATGTTAAAAAGCTACTTACAGAGTGAAAAAAAATATTTAGCATGGGTATAGTAAAAATAATAATGCCTCAGTATCTTGGTCTTGCTATTCTTCTGCACAGTCGGAAACCTAAAAATGTGTTGGCTAAATAGCATGACCAGGCTAATTACCAAGGGGAGAATATCATTATGCATCTGTATAGGTCCCTGCTGCGACTGCACCTTGAGTACTGTCTGCAGCTGTAAGTTGTCCTATCAGCAAAAAGGATATAGTTCTAGAAAAGGTTTAGAGAAGGGCAACAAAATGGAGATGGGACATTAATGATGGAAAGCTAAAGAGGTTAGGGCTGTTCAGCTTGGAAAACAGATGACTGAGATGGGATGTAATAGAAATGTATAAAATCATTGGTAGAGTGAAATGGGTAAATCTTTCAAACAACACTAAAACAAAAGGAGGTGCCACAAAACTAAGAACTAACAGTTTGAAAACAAATTATAGAATTTTTTTTTCTGTAAGTGCTATCAAGTCAAGGCAGACTCCAGGCAACCCAGCAGCCCCTATTTTTTCTGAGCAGGGCATGACCAGAAGTAGATTGCCAGACTCTTTCTTTAGAGGTAATGGATGGCAAAGTGACTTGCCCAAGGTCACAAGAAGTGCTAGTGGGAATTGAGCCCAGAGTTCTTGTGTTCTAGGCTGTTGCTCTAACCACTAGGCTGCTACTCCTTTTCATGCAGTGCATAAATCTTTTCTAGTTGAAATGTTGCTGGAGGACATGGTTAAGATAGCTACGTAGCATAGCAGGGTTTAAAAGAGATTTGGACAAAGTTCTGGAGCCTATAAAAAATATATTAAATAGATTTTGGAAAGCCATCCCATATCTCTGTAAATGAGCTGTACATCAACTATTTAGGATCTGCCGGTACTTGTAGCCCAGATTGATCATTGTCGGAGGCAGGATGTTGGGTTTGATGGACCTTGATCTGACGCATTATGACTTATCTTATGTTGTTATAGTATGAACATAATAAGCCAAACATGTTCAGTTCTCTTTTTCTCTTGACTCTTCCTGCTATCTTCTAAGAGGTATGCAACTAAGCCTGGAAAATGGGGATTGCTTGTCGGTGCAGAAGGAAGAAATGGGAGAACTTGTATACTACAGATGACGAGGTCACATGAGAGTGGCAAGTTCCATATGAGCATAAAATTATTTATTTTATTTATTTATTTACAGTCTCTTCTATACCGCACTATTCAGCACCAGCGCGGTTTACAATGAACAATAAAATTACACATTTCCAATGGTACTTTGTGTTTACAGTTGAACAGGTGATACAAACTTGGATAAAAGGGGTAACTATTTACAATTATAACATACTCGCGATCTCTTTATTAGTTTCAGTCATGGGGGTTGTGGGTGGCTTGTGAGTTTGGTGCTGTGTCTGCATTGGTTACTGGGTAATACAGGAGGTGTTTCAAGGCCTTTCTGAAATGCAATATGTCTGGGATTGCTCTGATACCGTGAGGGAGGCTGTTCCAGCACCTTGGTGTGCAGAATTTGAAGGCTCTGCCTGCTGTCGCCTTTGTGCATTGTGTTATTGATTTTGGGACTATCAGTGTGTTGAGTGCTACTGATCGTCTATCTCTATTGTGGGGAGTCGTCTGTATTAGATCCGTTAGTGACGCAGATGTGAGCCCTTTGATGGCCTTGAATGTAAGTAGCAAGGTCTTGTATGTGAGTCTACATTGTATCGGGAGCCAGTGGAGTTGTTTTAGGATGGGTGAGACATGGTCTTTCCTGAATGCGCCGTGTAGGACTCTTGCTGCGGCGTTCATTGCCAGTTGCAATGGGTTCAAGGTGGCTTGAGGGAGCCCTTGCAGGATTGAGTTAGCATAATCAAAATGTGGTATGATTAGGGCCTGATAGATGGTCCTGAAATCGTCCGGCTCGAGCAGGGATCGTAAGTGTCGAAGGGATCGGATCTTATGGTATACCGCTCTTACAATGTTTCCTATGTGCTCCTTCATATCCAGGTGCTGGTCTAAGGTAACGCCAAGGTATCTGATAGTGGGCTTGGTCTGGAGGTCTGCTTCTTTTACTTTTAAGATGGACGGGGCGGTGAAGTTTCGGTTCCTTGTAATAAACAATACCTCCGTTTTCTTGTGTTGGATCCTGAGGTTTTGGGATTGCATCCAGTTGGATACTTCGTTTATGCAGTTTGTTAATGGTGTGAGGCCGGGGTTCTCTGTTGCAAAAGGCATGTATAACAGTACGTCATCAGCGTATATCAGGCAGTTAACACTGAATGACCGTATCAGGTTGCAGATTGGCTGCATGTATATATTAAACATCAGGGCGGAGAGGGAGGAGCCTTGTGGGACACCTTGCTTTTGGTGGAACGGATCGGATGATGAATCGCTGGATCGTACCTGCTGCCATCTGTCAGAAAGGTAGGACCTGCACCACTCCAGTGCTTTATCGGTGATCCCCTTCCCCTTGAGTCGTTCTAGGAGGTGCTCGTGGCTCACGGAGTCGAACGCTGCTGCGATGTCTAGGAAGACAAGGACGAACCCTTGGCGGATGTTGTCGATGCCTGCTAAGATGCTGCTGAAGAGTGTGGTGAGCAGTGTTTCCACACCGTGGGCTTCTCTAAAGCCGTGTTGGCATGGGTCAAGTGGTGCGTTGATGTCTATGTGATCTTGGATTTGTCTTTGTACTTCCTTTTCCATTATTTTTGCCAGTAACGGTATGCTTGATATTGGCCTATATGATTCTGGCTTCTGAGGGTCAAGTTTGTTGTTTTTTAGTAATGGTCTTATGGAGGTGCGTTTGAGGGTACCTGGGAATGTCCCTGTTGTGAATGATTGTTCCATGAGTCTGGATATGAAGGGACTGAGGTCTGTCCATAATTCCTTGATCCAGAATGCAGGGCATGGATCAGTTTGGGCAGTGGTCGTGTTGATACTCGCAATGGTGTCCTCAATGCGCTGTTTAGATGGTGTTGTGAAGATGGTGTGAGTGGTGTTCGGTTGCATGGCTCAAGGATCGTGTTAGGTGCTGGATTGTTGTTGATCTGGCAGAGTTTGGATTGCAAATAGTCGGCAAATGTTTGAGGGTGGATTTCGCTTATGTGTTCTGAGGCGGGTTCCTTTGTCAAACGCTTGACGAGGGCAAACAGGTCGTGAGGTTTGTTCAGGGATCTTTTTAGCGTGTTCGTGTGATAACGTCTCATTGCTTCTGTCACTGCGGTGTGATGTGCTGCAAGTTGTGAGTTGTATGCACTTCGGTCTTCATCTGAGTGTGAGTGCCGCCATCGTCTCTCGAGTTTCCTTAGGGTTGTGCGTGAGGCCTTCAGTTCAGCTGAATACCAGGTTGCGGAGGGACGCTTTCCTTGGAGTTTGTTAGTTGATGGACATACTGCGATTGACCTGAGTGTTTCATTCCAGTCGGAGACTAAATTGTTTGGGTTGCATGCTGTTGAGGTAGTTAGTGGGAGAGTTGTTTGCAGGATTAAGTCTTTGTTGAAAGGCTGGAATCTTCTTGGGGGGGGGGGCGCTGGGGTGGCCACTTACTCTTCTTTCTTCCTTTTGGTTACAGCTGGGAAGGGGAACTTGGAATAGGATTAGCTTGTGATCCGACCAAGGAACTGGGGTGATTGATAGCTCTGGGATGGTTGGTGCGTTGAGGGTTGTCTCTGTTATTAATATTAGGTCTAGAATGCCTCCTTTGACATGGGTTGGATCCTTGATTAATTGGTTGTAACCTAAATCCTGCATGGCTCCGAGAAAAGCTGTTGCATGGGAGTCTTGCAGTGATGGCAGGTTGAAGTCTCCCAGCATCCAACTTGATGTATGGGGGCTCTGGGTATTGGAGGCCAAGTCAATTATCGTAGATAGGGTGTCTGGGTCGGCTGAGGGAGCTCTGTATAGTAGATTGAAGGAGCAGCATTTGTTTGCTATCGAGACGGTATCTAGGAGTGGTGAGCTGGTTGCTTCTCTGAGGTTGAAATGGAGGTCAGATTTGGTAATGGCGAGAACACCTCCTCCTCTTTTGCCATTTCTATGACATGTATGGATGGAGAAATTGGTGGGCAGGAGTTGGTTGAGTAGCACGTTGTCATCACAGGAAAGCCATGTCTCAGTGATCAGTAGTAGATCGAGGTTGTGTAGTGATATTGTGTCAGAGATGACTGGCCATTTATTGCGTACCGATCGGGCATTGATTAGTGCACATCTCAGATGTTGGGGGAGTGGGTTTTTCTCCTGTTTCTCTTTTTTGTTATGTTGTAATGAGATGAGCAGAAGATGGTGTTGGGGAGTTCGGGTAGTTTCCCCTGTGTTGTAGAAGGGGGCGTCTGGCCACCGCCTTCTGTAATTGTGTTTTGTTGGTATGTGATTGTGGCTACTTTGTAGGCTGGTAACGTTGCTTAGTCCTATGGTGAGGAGGTAGAGGGCAAATGTGATGATGCTAGATAGGACCATTTTGTGAGAGCGGGCTGGAATTGGGTCAGGTGGGGCCTTAGTAGGTGGTGGGTGAGGTGAAATATCTGGTCACCGTGCTCTTGCAGTGGGTCTGGCACAGCTGTATGGGAGACCGATGTTGCAGTTGAAATTCCCAGTATATCAGAGGAGCTGGGATGGTCTATTACACAATTATACAATATATCAGAGATCAGAGATAACTGAAGATAACCGGAGATGACAGATTGCACAGTCAGACACTATGACAGAGAATTGGGGAGAGCAGATACAATATGCAATATATCAGAGGCAGTTTTGGGATGGCAGATTATACCATTACGCAATAGATCAGAGATAACTAGAGATGAATAGATTGCATAGTTTTCACAATATATCAGAGGCAGTTGGAGATGTAGATTAAGTAGCTTGTATTATCAAACGCTTCGATTTCTAGGGTGGTCAACAGTGTTGGGTATGTGCCAGTCTACTGTTCTGAGGCCTATGTCGTGATTTCTGGTTTGTGGACTGGGTGAAATAAGGTTTTACTTGCGTTTTTGTGCTCCGGAGCTCTGCTGTTTCGTGCGGGATCGATGGCAGCCTCCGTCAGTGGCCTCCGCCTAAGGGCGGCGCGGGCCCGCCAGGCGTGGGCGCGCCGGATGGCACCTCTCCTTTATTCTGCTGCCTCTGCCCCGATTGGGCAGCCGATCAGCAGTGGCGGGAAAGCTGGGCCGGAGGTTGCAGCTCCGGCTGCTCGATCCCCGGCTGGGAGAGCTGCCGCGAGCTGGGAGGGCTGGAGCTGAGTCTCTGGAGCGCCGGATGGCATGAATGCACAATTAGAAAATTGGCATGAATGCACAATTAGAAATCTCTGTCATCTGTGTTAGAAAGAATTTTCAAAGAATTGTGTGAGAAGATATGGTTGGAGATTGAAAAGTGTTCGAGTTGTAGATTCAGAAAAAACTGAGCACCCTAACTCAGAAAGGCACTGCCATCTGATATACCATTCAGTGCCATACCTAGGCCTGTGCAAGCGGTGCAGCCACACAGGGTGCAAAAAAATAGGGGCGCATTTAGGGTTGTCAACTGGCCGGTTTTTGCATGGCCAGGCCAGCTGCTGGCAGAAATCTAAGGCCGGCTGCTGAAAAGATGTTTTTTTGCTCTTGCTGCAGGACCGGGAGCAGCCAGAGCAGAAAACTGGCTTTTCAACTATCTCCTGGAGGGAGCTGATACGGGGGAGGGGGGGGGGAACATACACCTCTGCCAGTCCTGGGACTTCAAGGGGGTTGACTTTGGAAGGTGGTGGGACAGGAGGACTGGAAAAGGGAGCTGATACTGGGGAGGGTTACTGGGACTGGAAATAGGCTGATAGAAAAACAGAAGCCTCAGATCGGGACCAGCATCACCAGAGAATAAAATGGTCAGACAATAAAGGTAGAAAAAATAATTTTATTTTCAATTTAGGGATTGGACTTTGTACTATCTTTATATTTTACACAGTATGGGGAACTGCATCTCTTATTTATCTGATTTATTTTACATTGTATGGGGAACTGCATGTTAGATATCTGATGTTGTACTGCATGTGGAATCTTGCTTCTTGGGGTTTCAGTTTAATTTTTGTCTACATATTTTTATTTCTACTTTAGACTGTGGTCATTTATTTTGTACTTGGTGAGGGTTTATGTTCTGAGTGTGTGACTGAGGCCAGCTGTTAACATGAAATTTTTACAGAGGGATCTATATTGTACTGTAGTAATTTGTTCAGCTTTTCAAATAGGTGCATAGTACTTATAGTGCTGCTTTTAACCGAGTTAGGCCCCTTGTATGAGTTAGGAAGTTTATGCTGGTATGGTATGATAGATTTGATCTTGTAGATCTTCGGTGACTTTTGTTGCGTTTTATATTAGTTCACCTATATGCCTGGTACTGGAAAATGTTTATATGATGTTAGTGAGATGACCAGAATCAGATTTTTTTTTTTGACTATCACAGCCTGTTTGAATGATGCTAAGTATTTACTGCTAAGTAGTTATTTTTATTCTGGCAATGCATTTGCCCTTTCACTGCAATTTTCTTACAACATTGGATTTGAAAGAGAAATACTAGCATCACGTGAAAAGAGTTTACAAAGGAGTTTTGGGAAAAAGGAGGGTGGGGTGTAGCCAACATTAATAATGATGAGAGAGAGGCCATTGGTTGCGGGGGAGTGTCAGAAATCCTAGTATGGCCTGCCAAGGGCCGGCTGTACGCATGCAGCAGGACAACTTTGGGCTGCGATTGGGGCTGTCAGTGGCCATGATGGGCCTGAGTCGGCCCTGGACAGTGGCAGCAGAATTGAAAAAGAAAAGTTAAGCCATGGGGCTGGGCTCAGGCAGCATATGGGGTCACGCAGGCATCAGAGAGAGCCGCGATCACTGAAGCTACTCTCATTTAAGGCATGTGGTACTTGTGGCTATTCCCAGACACTGTTGCCTCAATCCTCACAGACATCCAGCACTCTAAAGTAGCCACAAGCATCATGGAAGGGAGTTGATGCTAGGAGGGGTTGGAGCTAGAGGAGTAGCCTAGTGGTTAGAACACTGATTTAATAGCCAGGAAACCAGGGTTCAGTTCCTACTAGCACTCCTTGTAGCCTTGGGTAAGTCACTTAACTCTCCATTGCCTCAGAAGAGCCTGGCAATCTACTTGCAGTTTCACTGCTAAGAAAACCCAGGAGCTGATGGGTCACCAGGAGTGGGCATTGACTCAAAAGGCACACATTGCATTGCATAAAGCTCACTAGCAAGCTGTACCTTTTTCCATCTACGAGAGATCTGAGGCCCCCTCTGGCTTGTGGGTCCAGGGCATTTGCCAGATTGCATCCCTCCCAATGCCAATCCTGACATCTGCTGTCTTTTATTTTGTATGATACAGGGGAAATGCATTTCTATTTCTCTTGTGTTGCGCTACATGCCGCGTCTGGCTTTGTGAGGTTTTAGTTTAATTTTTTTTCTATATATTTCTCTGTTTGTTTTGCGCTCATTTATTGATGAAAGCCTATCTGTATTGTGTGTGTGTGTGTACAACTAGGGTGGCCAACCGACCGATTTCCAGCCGGCCTGGCTGTTTTTTCCGTGGCTAAGCCGGCTGCCGGTAAAGATCAAAAACTGGCTTTTCATCAGCGTTCCCTGGCCCCCTGTGCAGCCACTGCTCCTGCTTCTTCCAGAGTAGTGGCTGCAATAAAGCTAATTTAAAAACAAAAGAAAACCTGTGTGGAGCCCTCTGACCCTATGAAACCCCTGCTGCATTGCCTGGCCCCTGTAATGTCACTTCCTTTTGAGCATGGCGTTGCAGCAAGGGTTCCATAGGGCTGGAGGGCTCAACACAGATTTTCTTTTGCTTTTAAATTAGTTTTATTGCAGCCGCTGCTCTGTAAGAAGCGAGCAGCGGCTGTAAGGGGAAGGGGAAGCTGCATTAGGAAGGGGAGGGGAGGGGAAGCTGCACTGGGGGGGGGGGGGCCGAAGGCTCCGCACAGGTTTAATTTTGTTTTTAAATTAGTTTTATTGCAGCCACCGCTCTGTAAGAAGTAGGAGCAGCGGCTGCAAGGGGAAGGAGGTGGCAGAAGGGACTGACGGGTAAGGAGGTGGCTGGAAGAAAACTGAAGGGGGGGTAAGGAGGTAGCTAGAAAGGAACTGACAGAGGGGATAAGGAGGGGGCTCAAAGGGAGCTGAAACCTGGGGATGGTACTGGTAGGTGACTGGGAAATGGGGAGGTGGCTGGAAGAGAACTCAAATGGGGGAGGAAGGAAGTGGCTGGAAGGCAACTGACATGGGGGAGAGGAAGGAGGTGGCAGGAAGGGAGATGATGCAGGAGGGAAGGAGGAGGTGGCTGGAAGGGAGCTGACAGGAGTAAGAAGTGGGCTCAAAGGGAGCTGACACCTGGGGGATGGTACTTGTAGGTGACTGGGTAATGGGGAGGAAGCTGAAAGGGAGGGGGCACTGGGACTGGAAGGGAGCAGAAACGTAGGGATGACACTGGAAGGGGAATGGACAGAGAGTAGGGTGACTGGAAAGGAGCTGACATGGGGAAGGCACTAGGAGTGAAAGTGAGCTGATATCTGGGATGGTATTTGGACTAGAAGGGGCTGGACAGTGAGGAAAGAGGGGGACTAGAAGGGAATGGATACCACTGTCAGTCCTGGGAATGCAAGGGGATTGACAATGGAATGTAATGGGATGGGAGGACTGAAAAGGGGGCTGATACTGGAGAGTGAGGGTTATTGAGACTGGAAATAGACTGATGGAAGTAAGTGAAGAAAACAAAAGAAGAGACAAGAAATGGCAGATGGACTATAGACCATAGAAAGAGAGCTAAAAGAAGACAGGAAAGTAGATGCCTCAGAATGGGACCAGTATGATCAGAGAATAAAATGGTCAAACAAAGGTAGAAAAAAAATGTTATTTTCAGTTTAATGATTGGACTTTGTACTACCTTTATATTTTACACAGTATGGGGAACTGCATCTCTTATTTATCTGATATTGCACTGCATGCAGAGTCTAGCTTCTTGGGATTTCAGTTTAATTTTTGTCTATATATTTCTCTTTTTGTTTTGTGCTCATTTATTGATGAAGTCCTGTCTGTATTGTGTGTGTGTGTGTACAACTAATGCTGCATATTCTGTCAGTATAGAATTTCTGTTTAAAAATGTGTAGCAATCTTGCTTGTTCAGTTTGCACATTGCCCTCTCTGCAATGTTTTTGGGGACAGGGGGTGGAGCAAGGGTGGGGTGGGGTGAGGCGGTATGGGGGGCAGGGGAGGGGATAGATCAGGGCAAGAGTGGGGGTGGGCATGAGCGGAGCATGACTAGCCACAGGTGGCGGATTTTCTCTTTCAAAAAGTGGGCAACCCTATGTTCAACCAATGCAGGGTATTCTGTTAGTATGGAATATCTTTTTAAGAATGTGTTGCAATCTTGCTTGTTCAGTTTGCACATTGCTCTCTCTGCAGTTATTTTTGGTGGACGGGGTGGGGCCAGTTTGGGGTGGGCCGGGCAGGGAAAGGGCAGGGCAGGTGTGGGTATGGGAGGAGCATGACTAGTTACAGGTGGTGGGTTTTTCTCTTTGAAAATGTTGGCAAACCTAGGCACATTTAGGGTTGCCGACTGCCATCCTCGATTCCCCCCACGCTGCCTGCCCACCCTGTCTGCCCTTGCCCTGCCACCACTTTTCCTGTTCCCTTGGTGTCTGGTTAAATTTAGAACCCAGCAGAGAGCTTGTAGTTTAAATTTAATAGTCACTCAGGGCCTAGCATCAGCAAAGTACTTTTAGTTTAAATTTAAAACACAGAAGAGAGCTTTCTGGTTAAATTTAGAACCCAGCAGAGAGCTTGTAGTTTAAATTTAATAGTCACTCAGGGCCTAGCATCAGCAAAGTACTTTTAGTTTAAATTTAAAACACAGAAGAGAGCTTTCTGGTTAAATTTAGAACCCAGCAGAGAGCTTGTAGTTTAAATTTAATAGTCACTCAGAGCCTAGCATCAGCAAAGTACTTTTAGTTTAAATTTAAAACACAGAAGAGAGCTTTCTGGTTAAATTTAGAACCCAGCAGAGAGTTTGTAGTTTAAATTTCATAACAAGTTAGAGCCTAGCAGCAGCAAAGAGCTATAATTTAAATCAAATAAGAATATAGCTTACCTCAGCAGCACAGGACAGGGTACTGTGTAGCAGCCCTCTTTTAATAAGTGTTATTTCCCTCCCTCCCTCCCCACACCCACCCACCCCTGGGATAATTGTAGCTTTATAGGTACTTACACATTTTAACAGACAGGAGGTGCTCTCAGGTGACGCTCGTTACCCAAATCAGTCATACACTAAGGACCTGAGATTAATTATGCTTCAGGTGAACAAGGTATATTAAACGTATTAGGTACAGTTTTATTGGCAACCCTTAGTAAGTACAGAACTTAAAGATCTAAACAAAAACTTAAAACTAAGATGCAGACAGTAGTCCAGCAGCAAGATGGGGGCTTTCCAGTCTTTTGCATTGAGTGCCACATGTATGATTTTCTCCCAGTTGGTGAGAGGTCTTACGTGTGCACTAGGTGCAAGGAGCTCTTTGCTCTTAGGGAACAAGTCCGTTCTCTAGAGGCTAGAGTAGCAGACTTGGAAAACATAAGACAGACAGAGAGGTACATAGACGAGACCTACAGGGATATAGTCCTGAAGTCCCACCTCCAGTCTGGCAGCATCCCTGTTGCCATGGAGGAGAGAGGTCACGTGACAGGAAAGCATCACTCTGGTGTGGCAGGAAGTGATCCTGTAACTAGGACCTGTCCTCCAGGTGATGTAAAACCCTCTCGCACCGAGGAAGGTTCTCCAGGGCCATGTGCCCATGAGGGAAGGGTTAGGACAGCCGTTATAGTTGGTGATTCGATCATTAGGCATGTAGATAGCTGGGCGGCTGGTGGACGTGGTGATCGCCTGGTAACATGCCTACCTGGTGGGAAGGTAGCGGACCTCACGCACCACCTAGATAAGGTCTTAGATAGTGCTGGGGAGGAGTCTGCTGTCTTGGTACATATCGGTACCAATGACATAGGAAAATGTGGTAGGGAGGTTCTGGAGGCTAAATTTAGGCTTTTAGGTAGGAAGTTGAAATCCAGAACTTCCAGGGTAGCATTCTCCGAAATGCTTCCCATTCCATGTGCAGGACCCAAAAGGCAGGCAGAGCTCCGGAGTCTCAATGTGTGGATGAGACAATGGTGCAGAGATGAGGGTTTTGGATTTGTTAGGAACTGGGGAACATTATAGGGAAAGGAGGGGCTCTTCCGAAGGGATGGGCTTCACCTTAACCGGGATGGAACCAGGCTGCTGGCATTAACCTTTAAAAAGGAGATAGAGCAGCTTTTAAACTAGATAATAGGGGAAAGCCGACAGTCGCCCAAGAGCGGATGGTTCGGAAGAATGTATCCTTGAAGGATATTACCAAAAGTAGAGAGGTTCCAAAAAAGGGTGCAGCAGTGTGTGCCTTTGAGTCAGTCCTGACTCCTGGCGACCCAGAAGCTCCTGGGTTTTCTTGGCAGTGTCACCGGAAGTAGATTGCCAGGCCTTTCTTCCGAGGCAATGGAGGGTTAAGTGGCTTGCCCAAGGCCACAAGGAGTTCTAGTGGGAAAGGGTAAAGTAGCCCAAATGCCCTCGAGTATGGAGCAGTTGTTGTTGTTAAGTGCCGTCGAGTCGGAGTCTACTCATGGCGACCCTCTGGATAGCTATCCTAAATTGTGTTCGGTCTTCAGTCAGGCGGCTCATTGTTGACAGACTGGTACCCGTAGCTGCTGTTACTGTATCGATCCATCTCATTGCTGGCCTCCCTCTTTTGCGTTGACCTTCTATCTTGCCAAGCATAATGTCTTTCTCTAATGATCTCTCTCTTCGCATGATGTGTCCAAAGTATGAAAGTCGAAGTCTTGTCATCTGAGCTTCTAAAGAAAGCTTAGGTTTGATCTTTGGGCAGTCCATGGTATACACAGTATTCGCCGCCAGCACCAAAATTCAAAGACATCAATTTTCTTCCTGTCTATCTTTTTCACTGTCCAGCTTTCACATCCATATGATGTTATTGAAAATACCATGGCTTGAACAAGTCGAATCTTTGTATGGAGAGAGACATCTCTGCTCTTGAGAATCTTATCTAGGTCTTTCATAGCCATTCTGCCAAGAGCAATGCGTCGTCTGATTTCTTGACTGCTTGTTGCTTCTTTATTGATAGTTGATCCAAGTAGGTTAAAGTTGTTCACAATTTCAATTTCTTCTCCTTCAACGATGAACCTGTTGATTATGCCAGTTGTCATGATCTTTGTCTTCTTTACATTAAGGTGCAGGCCCATTTTGAGACTATGTTCTTTGATTGTGAGAAGCAAATGTTTCAGATCATCTTCACTTTCAGCCAGTAATGTGGTATCATCAGCATAGCAAAGGTTGTTGATGAGTCTTCCACCAATCTTCACACCTCTGTTGTCTTCATACAATCCTGCTTCTCTGATGATTTGTTCTGCATATAAATTAAACAGGTAGGGGGAAAGTATGCAGCCTTGTCTTACACCTTTGCTTATTTTAAACCATTCTGTTTCTCCTTGTTCCATTCAAACTGTTGCTTCTTGATCAATGTACAGATTGTGCAAGAGAACGATCAGGTGTTCTGGTATACCCATGCTTCTTAATGTGGCCCAGAGTTTCTCATGGTTTACACAGTCAAAAGCCTTGCTATAGTCGATAAAGCACAAATAGATATCCTTTTGGTATTCTTTAGTCTTTTCAAGGAGCCATCTCACATCCGCAATGATGTCTCTCGTTCCTCGCCCTTTCCTGAACCCTGCTTGCACTTCAGGTAGTTCTTGTTCCAGGTATGGTTGTAGTCTCTTTTGAATAATCTTCAGTAGAATCTTGCTGGCATGTGGGATCAGAGCGATTGTGCGATAATTTCCACAGTCAGTTGGATCACCTTTCTTTAGATCACATGGTGGAAGGAGGACAACCAGTGGAACACTGTGGTACCTGGTTACAAACTATATCGTAATGATAGAGCTGATCAAATTGGTGGAGGGGTTGCGCTCTATGTCAGAGAGAGCATTGAGTCAGAAAGGATTAAAGTTTTGCAGGAAACAAAATTTTCTGTAGAATCTCTATGGATTGAAATTCCATGTAAAAAGGGGAAGGCGATGGCAGTGGGGGTGTACTATCGACCACCGGGCCAGAATGAACAAATGGATGATGAAATGCTCAAAGAAATCAAGGAAGCTAACAAAAGTTACAGCGCAGTAATAATAATGGGTGATTTCAATTGCCCCGGTATCGACTGGGTCAGTGTCACGGCAGGACATGCTAGGGTGATAAAGTTCCTAGATGACATAAATGACTGCTTCTTGGAGCAGCTGGTTCATGAACCGACCAGAAGGGAAGCCATATTAGACCTGGTCCTTAGTGGAACACCAGATCTAGTGCAAGAGATAAGGGTGTTGGGGCCACTTGGCAATATTGATCATAGCATGATCGCCTTTGATTTAATTAGTGAAGGAGGGATAGTACGGAAATCCACAGTACTACCTTTTAACTTTCGAAAGGGAGACTATGATAAAATGTGGAAAACAGTTAAGAAAAAACTAAAAGGAGCAGTTGCAAAAGTTAAAGACTTATATCAAGCTTGGGTGTTGTTCAAAAATACTATCTTGGCAGCCCAGACCAGCTGTATTCCACGCTTTAAGAAAAGTGGAAGGAAGTCCAAAAAACTGCCAGCATGGTTTAAAGGTGAGGTCAGAGAGGCTGTTGTTGCCAAAAAAGCATCTTTCAGAAAATGGAAAAAAGAGCCAAACGACGAAACCTGGAAACAGCACAAGCATTGGCAATGCATTGATAAAGCAGGCAAAGGGAGAATTTGAGAAGAAGCTTGCTGTGGAAGCAAAAACGTGAAATAAAGATTTTTTTCAAGTACATTCGTAGCAAAAAACCTGTGAGAGAGTCAGTTGGCCCATTAGATGATAGAGGAGTTAAAGGGGCACTAAGAGGCCACAAGACGATAGCGGAGAAACTGAATGAATTCTTTGCTTTGGTCTTTACTGAGGAAGATGTAGGGATGTTATCCATGACTGAAGTGGTATTTAAAGGTGCGGAAGAATTGAAGGAAATATCGATACATCAGGAAGATGTCTTACAACTATTAGATAAACTGAAGAGTAGCAAATCACCTGGGTCGGATGGTATACATCCAAGGGTGTTGAAAGAACTGAAATATGAGATTGTAGACCTGCTATTAGTAATCTGTGAACTATCATTAAAATCATCTCTAATACCTGAAGATTGGAGGATTGCCAATGTAACACCAATTTTTAAAAAGGGTTCCAGGGGTGATCCAAGAAACTACAGACCGGTGAGCCTCACGTCAGTATCGGGAAAAATGGTGGAAACCATCATAAAGAATAAAATTACTCAGCATGTAGATAGTCATGGCCTAATGGGAGACAGCCAACATGGCTTTAGACAAGGAAGATCTTGTCATACTAATCTGTAATGTTTTTTTGAAAGTGTGAATAAACAGGTGGACAAAGGTGAGTCAGTTGATATAGTGTACCTGGACTTTCAGAAAGCCTTTGACAAGGTCCCTCATCAGAGACTTTTGGCAAAACTAAAGAGTCGTGGGATAGGAGGCAGTGTACTACTGTGGATCAAGAACTGGTTAAAAGATAGAAAGCAGAGGGTTGGGCTAAATGGCCAATTTTCCAATGGAGAAAGGTGAATAGTGGTATACCCCAGGGATCTGTGCTGGGTCCGCTGCTTTTTGACATATTCATAAATGACCTGGAAAGTGGAATAACGAGTGAGGTTATCAAATTTGCAGATGACACAAAACTATTTAAAGTTGTTAAAACCCAAGAGTATTGTGGAAAATTGCAAGAGGATCTTGATAAATTAGAAGACTGGGCATCAAAATGGCAGATGAAATTTAATGTGGACAATTTCAAAGTTATGCACCTAGGGAAGAACAACCCAAACTATGGTTACACAATGCAAGGTTCCACATTAGGAACCACCACCCAGGAAAAAGATTTAGGCGTCATTGTGGATAACATGTTAAAACCCTCGGCCCAGTGTGTAGCGGCAGCCAAGAGAGCAAATAGAATGCTAGGTATCATAAGGAAAGGAATGGAAAATAAAACAAAAGATATTATAACGCCTCTATATCGTTCCATGGTGAGACCGCACCTTGAATATTGTGTGCAATTCTAGTCGCCATATCTTAAAAAGGATATAGAGTTAATAGAAAAGGTTCAGAGAAGAGCCACCAAAATGGTAAAGGGGATGGAAGGATACTCCTATGAAGAAAGGCTAAAAAGGTTAGGGCTCTTTAACCTGGAAAAGAGACGGCTGAGAGGAGATATGATAGAAGTCTATAAATTAATGAACGGAGTGGAACGGGTAAACGTAGATCGATTGTTTACATTATCAGAATATAGAAAGACTAGTGGACATGCAATGAAGCTACAGGGTAAACTATTTAAGACTAATAAAAGAAAATATTTTTTCACTCAACGTGTAATCAAACTCTGGAATTTGTTTCTGGAGGATGTTGTAGAGGCTGTTAGTGTAGCTGGGTTTAAAAAAGGTTTGGACAAGTTCCTGGAGGAAAGGTCCATAAACCATTATTAAGAAGGGACCCAGGATATCAATGCTTGACCCAGTACAAGCATTGCGGAACCTGTGTCTTTTGGGGAAACTGGTAGGTACATATGTCCTAGATTGGCCACTGTTGGAAACAGGATACTAGGCTTGATGGACCTTGGTCTGACCCAGTATGGCATATCTTATGTTCTTATGTTCTTATGACCTCGAATTAAAAACAACAAAACGTGGATCTTTGCAACTCAGCGTTTGCATTGCTGGTCTCATCAGAGAAGGGAGGGATCAGACCCTCCATTCAAGTATGGAGTTGGAAAGACCCACATTTTTTTTTTTTTTTGTGAAAATATTTTTAGTATTTTCTCACCAAATATAAAGATCAATTACAATTGCAAAAGGAAAATTGGAAACAAAGAAAAAGCATTACATCAATAAAGGAAATACAATTATGATACAGTCCACATCATGGGAGCAAGACTGGATAAACAATATAGAAACAAGTCAGGAAATCTAGGACGCTGAGGTGACCTTAAAGGATGCGTGGGGTGCTTTAAAATGCATAGATGTGAAAGTATCCTCAACATTTAATTCCTTATGTACTTTTACTCAAGATGATGCAGTTGCTCTGCAGCAACTAGATGAAAGGGTGTCTTCTATGGGTTTGGCTTTTTCTAAAATAGAATCCCAGGTGGTTCCGCTTCATTCGGCTACTGCAGCTGGTATTAAGGATTCTTTATTTTTACATTCGAAAATAGAATCTCTGGAAAATTCTATGAGGATATGTAATCTTAGGTTTCTAAATTTTCCTCAATCACCATTATTATCTGCTAAGATCTTATTAGATAAATATTTTAAAGAAATTTTAGCCATACCTGATATTATAGAAGTTTCTCAGATTTATTATATCCCTTCATCCTTGAAAAAGGTTAACCCAGCGGAAGGTGACTTGGATGAGATAACCCCCTCTATTTCTAACCTTACCGCCTTCGTTGAAGATTCCTTGGAGATTATTTCATTACGGTCTACTCTGCTCGTCACCTTTTTTTCAGTGGCGATTAAGCTGCGAGTCCTTAAAGCATACTTTAGAGTTAAAGCTGCTAAATTTTGTGGGCAGGTAGTCAGTGTCTTTCCGGATGTATCCCGTGCCACCCAGATGCGGCGGAGGCAGTTTTTATCATTAAAGCCCCGTGTACTTGCATTGGGAGCCACATTTTTCCTGAGATTTCCTTGTAAGTGTGTCATCAATTTTGATGGCACCTCCTTTATTTTTGTGGATGTGGTGCATTTGGAGAAATTTCTGATGGACCGACAGGGTGCTGTTGGGGATCATGTAGTCTGATTAATAATTATCCCCACTTTTTTTTTTTAATTGGAGGTCCACCAGTGCTGCCAAGGGAACCGGAATTGCTGTAGCGGGCAAGGGCAGACGGGGCAGGCAGCATGGGGGAGAGCTGGCTGGACATGAGGTGGGGTAAGATGGGAGATGCTGGACATGGGAGGATAGGGGCAGAAGGGCTATGCTGGGCATGGGGGGGGGGGGATGGGGCAAATGACAAAAGACTGATGTCATGGGGGGGAGTGTGCCAGGTTTTCAAGTCACATAGGACACATTTATGGCTTGGTATGGTCCTGATACTGTTCTTCCTTTTATGACCTCCATAGTGTAGGTATAACAATGGCTGCATCACAAAGTCTGCTACTGTCACAAAGCGCACAGAACTGAGCTCTGCACTAAAACCAAAACAATTGGCCAGCTCAGATAAGCTTTGGAGAATCAGACTGCTCTTCAGCCTCAAGCCTATGAGTACATACAGTAGCCTTCGGTCCCAGGAACTTTATCATGACAGTAACGACAGTTGTTCCCTTATATTTATTTATTTAGACAGATTTGTATACCACCTTATCCTAAAATGAAAGTGGTCACATTGGAGGGTTACATTTAACATGTGGGTACTTAACAACATTATACAATGAACTTGTATGTCTAGTTGGGATGAGTGGGTATCGAGTTGGTGGAGTTAGTTGCATTACCGTTCGGGTGGAGACTATTGTCTGTCTGCTCATAGGCTTCTGTAAAGAGCAGGGTTTTAAGGGCCTTGCAGAAGTCTATGATGTCATTTAATGCCCTCAGGCTCATTGGGAGGGAGTTCCAAAGTGTGGACGCCAGAAGTGAAGGAGCTCTTCTTGAAGTTGTTTGTTTAGTCTTATGATATCCTGCAGGTGTGCCGATCATGTTGTCATTATTGGTCCTTCCTGGTCTATTGCTGATATCCCTTGTTATGATATTTTGGAGTGCATCTGCCGAGAGATGATGAATGATTTTAAAGATGATCATGACTTTTAAATTTTGCTTGGCCATCATTGGGAGCCAGTGCAGTTGCTGTAAGACGGGGGTGATGTGCTCAGATCTTAGAGTGTCTGTAATGATGCGTGCTGCAGTGTTTTGCACCATTTGGAGTGGGTGTAAGGTTTGCTGAGGGAGGCTTTGATATAACGAGTTTCCGTAATCAAGCAGAGGTGTGATGAGTGCTTGGCACACTGTGCGGAAGTGGTCCTGGCGGAGTATTGGCTTGATCTTTCTGATGGTCCTCAAACGTTGATAGGCCTTATATATGGCTTGAATGCATTTATGTTATTAACAAAAAAGCAGATTTTCCTTTATACTGCTTAAATATGTGTTTGTGTCTCCTGTTACCATGACTCCCCTGTCTTGCTGGTGTCCTGTGAAAATGTTCTTTTCATACTGGAGATGGGGATAGGGGAAGAACTAGGGGAGCCAAGTGGAAGCAGGTCTCCTGCTTTTGTGACTAGCCAGAGCATGAAATTAAGAATTGTTATACTGGGTCAGACAAAAGGTTCACCATGTTCAGTATCCTGTTTCCAACAGTGGCAAATCCAGGTCACAAATACCTGGAAGGATCCCAAAAAGTATCCAGATTCCATGCAGCGGCTTTATTGAAGTCTATCTTAGTAGCAGTTTATGGACTCATCCCCCCCCCCCCCCCCGAACTTGTTGGAACCTGCTGTGCCCTTCTTCATTCTCTGATATTGCTGCCATTCTCTACCATTGCTTACATATGACCCAACTGATCTGCCATGCTGACCCTACCAATCATGCCATCAGCTGACATCCGCTGTATGCTGTATCAGTGTCTTTGTAAAGCAGGTCTATGACAGTCTTCCTCCTCTGCCTGCTTTACACCTTTCTTGCAGTCTTGGTTTATCATTTCACTATTGCTGGTGCTACTTTAACTTTCTGTGGTGATATGGAGTTTTCCCCTCTCTACAGTACCTCCTAGCTTCCAATTATCAAGTGTTCTTCAGGATAGCATTTCCTAACTTAAACTTTATGCATCCAAGTACTTCAGGAGAGCTTGCGCTGTGATGTCGCTTAGAATATCAACTTGCCCACTGAATCCCAATGATCAAATCTTTGGGGATAGCCCTTCTCCTGAATGTCAATGTCCAAACATTTTGTCTTCATTGCCTTGGAATCTTCCTGTCAGTATTGGTGCTGCTTTACCTCTCTCCTGGTGTCTTGATGTTTCCATGCTGATTATTGGTGCTGCTTTAGCCCTCTTCTGTGCTTTGGGGTTCCATGCCAAAATTGATGCCATTTTACTTCTCCCCTGATGCCCCATCACATGCGCTACTGTTCAGGATGAATTCTTTGAGTATCTTCTGTTCTTAATGGCCAGAGTAACCACAACAATGATAGTACTGATCCTGAGAATAAGCCAATGTGTTAGATCTGGTCTGTTTCTACACCAGTATGAAACTTCTGCCTTGAACATTCCGAGGTGTGAAGTAATTCTTGAAAATTTCTGTGATGTGTCATTGTTTTGTTTGAGAAAATACATTTGTGGTATAAATATGGTATACATGTAATAGTATGTATGCAAAAATCTGCTGTTTTATTTTTTGAAGGTCTGAATAAGAGGTAGATAAAGGGCAGTCGTTTGATATAGTGTATTTAGATTTTCAGAAAGCCTTTGACAAGGTCCCTCATGAGGAAATTAAAAAGTCACAGGAGAAGGCAGTATACTATTGTGGATTGGGGATGTGCATTCATTTGAAGTGAAATGGGAAATATCAATGAAATGTTCTATTTATTTCATATTGTTTTAATCAAAAACATGGCACAGAAAAATCCAAAATTTGGATTTTTCTCGTAACCTTTAGGTTGGAAGACAGGCCTCTTGCAGAAGAGCCACCAGGATTTCATGGCTGGTGTGGCTCTACCAAGCATTGCTATATTTCTAATGATTTTCCTTCCTGTTACCTGATTTGCCAAAAGTTAATCTGGTCTGCAGCTCTATGTAAAATACTAACTGGATTTTGACTCCTGCTGTAGAGATTTATTCCAAAGATTTTTCTTTTGCTATGAAATTCTGTCTCTCATAGTATGCTTAGACATGGTTTCCTCTCTCATAGTATACTTAGACATGGTTTCACAGAATTTCTGCAACAAGAACATGGCAAAAGATACATCTTTGGAGTAAATCTCTACAGCAGGATTTCATCATTATGTATTTTTGATAATTTTGCTAAGAATTCCTTATTCCCTTGTTCTGTTTGTCTTAGTAGATTGTAAGCTCTATGGAGTAGGGACTTCCCTTTATAGGGGTCATTCCAGAACCCAAATAGGTCATTTGCATGTGCATGAGAGACATGTATCTCACAAACCCATCTACGGGCCTATTCCGGTCCATGATGCGTGGAAACATCCACGGCACTTGCATGGGGATCTCAGCCTGCAGCTGAGAGGGGTGGAACAGGGGTGTGGTTTGCCGCAGAGACTTGTATAACATATTCCGGAAAGGCCCGTGTATGTTTTTTTACTTCCCTGCAGACGTGTCTGTTATTTCTGCTGGAGACGTGGAATAAGGCCAGTACTTAGAAAATTTTCTACTGTGTCCTATACTTTGTTCCTGCAAGTGGAAGTATGTGCATGTGGTTTGAGAGTTGCATGGGAGGATCTGGTGTGTTGATCTGCAGTTCAGAGAGGACATGAATGCCTGGCCAGTACTTGGACCTTACAGATGACCACAGTGTTACCAGGTGCCAATGTGATAGGCAGCCATACATCAAATGTGCCAGGCACTGAGAGACATGACAGATGTTGCCAACGTTCCCCAAATTGTGCCATGAAGCCTACATCCTTACCCACTCCAGGATCTATGCAAGCTGCGCGAGTGGTGACATATTTGGAGACTCGCTACTTGGTATGATAGCACAAGGAACCCCCCCTACCATGCCAACACAGGCCTGACCCAGGAGAGCATTGTCACAAAGCAGACTGTGGGAAGACAGACTGTGCCCCACAGATAGCGAATGTATACAAACTGAACTAAGCCAAGACAGAGAGTGGACATTGTATGGGACAGGTCTAACCACATGTAGGGAGCTGCTGTGAGAAATGCCAGTACCCAGATATGTGGGAAACAGATGCCATAGCCAGAAGGCCATAGTCATTAAAAGAGGATACTTTTGTAGTTCAGCAATATTATGCAAACTTTGGAGAATTGCAAAATTAAGGTTTTGTAAAAGCATTTTAAAGAGTGCTTTTAGAGCTGACCAATGCAAGAATGACTGAAGCATTTTTATACTGCCAAGTACTTTTTTATGCAAGGTATGTCATGACAAGCATGTTAATATTTATCTATAATATATTATAGTGCACTGAGATTACTTAGTACTTTTATGGGCATGAAAAAGACTATAGTCTACTTTGCATCATCATTCATTTATCATTAGTAATTGTCTAGTTTGCAGCAGCAAAATACTGTCAGTGAGAAGAGCAGTTTAGGAGGTGCACATTTTAACTGAGGCGGTGTGGCAGTCAGAGGCATCCACGGGTATATTGTGGAGATGGGCATGACCGGAAATGTGCAGATGTCCAGCATACAGTGAGCATGGGGACATCCAAAACCATTTCAACACCTAGCCGTGTCCCATAATATTAGCGGGGATGGGATTCTCCGCTTCACTCTATGGCCTGTGCCTGCACCTGTGCACAACTGTTGCTCTGAATACATGCATGGGTCAACTGAACAGCATTTTAGATGTGACGTGCTGGACACATCTATGTGCAGATTTCCATAAATGCAGGTGCATCGATACCCGCAGATGCAGAATGAGGTTTGAATCATGCCCGTGCCTGATTTAAATGTGTCCCTGGGAGATAACCAGCCTATATGGAATCTGCCTCCATGTGCATTTGTACAATGCTGTGTATACCTAGTAGCACTATATATATAATACATAATAGTAGTGGTACTAGTCATCAATAGATTCACAAGACAAAAAATCCAGTTAGCTTTTTACGTAGAACTTCAAACCAGAAAGACTTTAGGTCAAGCAGAAAACAGGAAGAAAAATCACTAGCAATACAGAAATGTTTGCTAAAATCAGTACTCATGGAGAAATGGTGGCTTGTTTGTAAGATACTTGCCTTGTAACCAGAAGGCCAGTGGTTTGAGACTAGTCTCTGAATGTGAGGAGAAAAAAGCCAGCTGGGTTTTTTTACTTGCCTGAAACCTCTAGTAACCTTTCAGTTATGTTTTTCATTTGGGCAGCAGCCACAGCTATCTCTTTAATTAACAAAATTTCCCCAAATTGACATTTCCTGATCGTATCTCCAGTCTAGTCCCAGACCTCTGGGTTATCTACCTTAATCAGCAGCTTGGAGACTGAGGAACCACCTTCTTTTTCTGATGTCACCAGTATATCATCCTGGGATCCGCCTCCACTCCCCAGTTACCTCAGTCTCCAAGCAGCTGATGGAAGTGGGCCCAGAGGTCCGGGCCCCCAGGAGGAACGATTAAGGATAGTGTTAGTGAGAATAGGGGGTTTTGGTAAAAAAAAACAAAAAACCCCCCACAAATTAGTTATATTATTTTCACTCCAAGGGAGTAAAGTATGGCCTGTACCTTTAAGATTTGCAAGAGCCTTCCTCCCTCCCTTTGTTGACCTCTCCGCTTCGGGCGGGAGTGGAAGCGCTGCCTATTCACGGGGCTGGAGAGTTTCCGAGTCTGGTCTGTTCAGCTGATTTTCAGACTGGAGCTCTCTGCGTGCTGCAGCCGGCACTTCACAGACGTCTTACCTGTCAGCGCGCCTGGCTGCGGGCAGCAGCGGCTGAGTCCGCGGAGCGAAAGGTATCTTTTTCTTTTTTATCCCCCCTTTCAAGGCTGGAAAGCCACCGCGTGAGTTCCGCTACGGCGCCTGAGGAGTGCAGCAGGTCGCTTAGCGGCAGTTCCAGGAGCGCGAATAGGCTCGTACGGGGTTTTTTCTTTCTTAGCTCGTTTAGGCGCGAAATCTAGGCAAAGGCCCACCGCGTGGCAGGGACACCGTCGGGATGTGTTAAGGGCCTGTTTTTTGTATTTTCTCTCTCAAGGTCTGTGGTATTTTGTCAGTTTATGCCGGGATAGCATCTGGAGTTATGGTTTCTGGAAGTAGCTAAGGGATTTACTCTTTTTGCTTTATTTTTGCTTTGTCAGTAAAAAAAAAAAAGAAAAAGACGGCATAAAGGCACAGAGCCCTCCCTCCGGGACAAGGGGGGCTAAGTGCCTGGGTGGTGCCGTTTTGTTCATAAGATGCCGTCTAGACCCCAGTGTTTTGTGTGTGGGGCTAGAAGAAGTTCTGTGGCCGAGTCCGGAGTTTGCAAGGGTTGCGCAAAGGAGGCCACGGTGATGGAGCAGGTGCAGGGTGCCAAGGAAGGGGCCCTAGAGGCAGAAGCGGGAGCAGCTGCGGGTCAGGCACCCTTCCTGCCTTTAGAGGAACCAGTGGCGGGGCCATCCTCTGCCCCAGATTTTTCTCCATCTCCAGTGGTCTGGAATAAAGGCCTGGCTTCTATCTTTTCCAAAGACTTTATGGCTCTGCTGCAGCGGGCAGCGGCAGGCGCTCCACTAATGCAGCATGTGGGCACTCCAGAAAGGCGGGGTGTGAAGAGGGCCTCATCTAGCGATACTACGGAAGAGCGCCAGGACAAGACATGGCGGATGGAGGAGGAAGGAGCTCAAGGATCCTTCGGTTACCTCAGAGGGGCGACTTTCCGAGGAGGAATGCCACAGTGTGGATCCTGAGGACGAATTGGAGGAAGGGGAGCTCACAGAGAAGGAGGACCAAGCGAGAGTTGTGCGTGTGTTCCGCAGAGAGGAGCTCCCAGCACTTATTGTGGAAACACTAGGGGCATTGAACATGCTGGTCCCGGGGTCGTCGGAGGATGACACCCTGGAGGATCCTTATTGCAGGTCTTTAGGAAGACTCAAAAGGCCTTTCCGGTGCACAGAGTCTTTCAGGAAATGATTTAGGAGGAGTGGAATGTTCCTGAGGCACCGTTGAAAGGGGCCAGAGTAATGCGCCGGCTCTGTCCCCTAGTGGATTGTGATAAGGAAGTTTTTCAGTCGCCTAGGGTTGATGCGACGGTGGCGGCGGTCATGAAAAAGACCATCATTCCAGTGGAGGGTGGTGCAGCACTCAAGGATGCTCAGGACAAAAAATTGGATGCCATGCTGCGACAAATTTTTGATGTGAATGCCTTGGCGCTCCAGGCGGCTATCTGTGGAGCGTGGGTGGCCAGGGCCTGTCTTCGCTGGTCTCAGCGGGTGCAAGGCGAGCGGGGCAGCGAAAGTGCCGGAGAGGCTTCCAGGCTGGAGTCCGCAGCGGCCTATCTGGCGGATACGCATTACGATCTCATGAGAGGATTGTCCAAGAGCATGGCTTCGGCAGTAGCGGCCAGGCGCTATCTATGGCTTCGTAATTGGGCGGCAGACAATTTGTCTAAGTCGAGACTAAGTAAACTGCCCTTTAAGGGACGCCTCCTGTTCGCGGAGGAGCTGGAGAAATTAGTTAAGGACCTTGGCAAGTCGAAGGGCGGTAGATTACCTGAGGACAAGCCTAAGCAGGGGCGGCCAGCTCCCGGGGGCAAGGGCCTGTTGAAAGATTTTCGCAGGTATCGCTTTCAGAAATTTAATTTCCCTCAAAGGGGCAGATTCCCCAGTAGAAACCAGGGCTTTCGGGGGTTTCGGGGGGCAGGGAGAGGATTTGGAGCCTCCTCCATGTCCTCCTCGTCCAATTTTAAGAAGTCACAATGACTCCAGAGAGACCCAGGCACCCCTCGTTTCCGTAGGGGGGAGACTACAAGAGTTTTATGCAGCCTGGGTCTGCATCACCTCAGATCAGTGGGTCCTGGAAGTGATTCGAGAGGGCTATTCCCTGAAATTCCGGATGCCGATTCGGGACGCCTCTTTTGTGTCCCCCTGCAGGTCGCTGAGCAAGCATGAGTCAGTGAGGGGGACAGTACGGAGGCTTCTAGAACTCGGGGCCATAGTTCCGGTGCCCCGAGATCAGTTAGGGTATGGTTGATACTCCATTTATTTTGCGGTACCAAAGAAGGACGGAGGCTGCCGACCGATTCTGGATCTCAAGGGTGTGAATCGCAGTCTTCGCATGTCTCGTTTTCACATGGAAACGCTTCGGTCAATAATAGTGGCAGTGCAAAAGGGGGAGTTCCTTACGTCGCTAGACCTTTCAGATGCGTACTTCCACATTCCCATTCGGCCAGATCATCAGCGCTTTCTCCGTTTTGCGGTCCCTTTTGGACACTTCCAATTCCAAGCGTTGCCCTTTGGTCTGGCAATGGCTCCCCGAATGTTCACCAAGGTCATGGTGATTGTCGCGGTGGCGTTGCGAAAGGAAGGAATTATGGTTCATCCTTACTTAGCCGATTGGTTGATCTGAGCAAAGTCAAGGGACGAGAGCGAAAGAGTGACAGCCAGAGTAGTGTCCTTCCTGGAAAGCCTGGGTTGGGTAGTCAATGTGGGAAAAAGCCATCTCCTTCCCTTGCAGAATTTGGAATACCTGGGAGTTCAATTCGACACGGAGTCGGGGCACGTGTTTCTATCTCGTCGTCGGGCCAGCAGCTTACGGATACTAGTGTGGAGGTTCCTGCGCTGCCCGGCACCCACTGCATGGGAGTACCTACAACTGCTAGGCACAATGGCAGCGACAATCGAGTTGGTGCCGTGGGCGAGAGCGCACATGAGACCCCTACAGACAGCGCTGCTCAGACGCTGGTTGCACCAGCGGGACCCTCTGTCAAGAAAGCTTCCTTGTCCAAGGGAGATGCGTGTAGCCCTGCATTGGTGGTTGAAACCCGAGGCGTTGCAGAGGGGGAGAATGTTGGAATTACCTGACTGGGTGCCGGTGACAACGGATGCCAGTCTGAGGGGCTGGGGTGTGCATTGCCAGGGCCGGTTTGCACAGGGGCAATGGAACGCGCAAGAGAGAACTTGGTCAATCAACAGACTAGAATTACGGGCAGTGGGGCTGGCCTTGCAGAGTTTTCAGAGTTTTCTAGCGGGGTCGGCTGTTCGAGTATTCTCCGACAACGCGACAGCAGTGGCGTATGTAAATCATCAAGGGGGAACCGGCAGCATGGCGCTGGAGGCGGAGGCCGAGGCCCTGTGCGATTGGGCCGAAATACAGCTGACGGCTCTCTCGGCGGCGCATGTGGCAGGAGTAGACAATGTACAAGCGGATTTTCTGAGCCACGTGAAGGTGGACCCAGGAGAGTGGGCTCTAAACCCGGAGGTGTTTGAGATGCTGAAGCGTTTATGGGGATCGCCAGTCATGGACCTCATGGCGACCTTCCAGTTGGCGAAGGTCAGTCGGTTTTACAGCAGAAAACGAGAAAGGATGTCAGAGGGGCTGGATGCTCTCGTTCAAAGGTGGCCAGAGGAGCAGCTTCTGTATGTTTTCCCTGCATGGGCCCTGATAGGCAGAGTTATCCAGCGCATAGAGGTTTACAGAGGACAGGTGATTCTGATAGCACCAGATTGGCCGCGCAGATCCTGGTACGCGGATTTGGTGAGGCTCTTGGTAGAGAGCCCATGGCGTCTTCTGAGGCGAGCGGACTTGTTGTCGCAGGGCCCGTTGTTGATGCCCCACCTGGATCGATTCTTGCTTACGGCTTGGCTATTGAAAGGGCGCGGTTAAAGACACGAGGCTATTCCGTGGCGGTAATTAGCACGTTGTTGAGGGCCCGAAGAAGGTCTACGGTGCTGGTGTTTGTTCGAGTCTGGAGAGTGTTTGAGGCCTGGTGTGCGGATAGGTCAACCGCTGTGTTAGAGGCTACAGTATCGCAGATTTTGCAGTTTCTGCAGGATGGTTTTGACAAAGGGTTGGCGGCCGCTTCATTGAAGGTGCAGGGCGCATCCCTAGCCTGTTACAGAGGCAGGATAGGTGGCCGGCCGCTTGGGGGACATGGTGACATTAAGCGGTTCCTTAGAGCGGTCTCACTTTTAAGGCCTCCTGGGAGGCACTTAGTGCCTAAATGGAGTCTCCCGTTCGTGTTGAAGCGTTGGAACATGAGCCCTTTGAGCCTTTGAGTTGGGCGTCCTTGAAGGATCTCACATTGAAGGTTGTGTTTTTAGTGGCAATTTGTTCGGCGAGAAGAGTTTCAGAGTTACAGACCTTATCCTGTAAGGAGCCTTACCTATTGTTCTTTGAGTCTAAGGTAGTTTTAAGGCCAGTGCCGGCCTTTTTACCCAAGGTGGTGTCGGCGTTCCATTTGAATCAAGTTGTCTCCTTGCCGGTGTTTCGGAGGGAGTCAGAGGACTCTGCCTCGAAGGCTCGGAGTCTCTTGGATGTTAAGCGGGCTTTGAAAAAATATTTGCGCTGAACGGCGGAATTCCGCAGGTCGGAGAGACTAGTTGTGCTTTTCGCGGGCCCGCGCAGGGGCGAGGCAGCCTTGAAAGCTTCCATTTCTAGATGGATTAAGCAAGCTATTGCTTCCGCGTATGTGCTGAGGGGTAGGTCGGTGCCAGAAGGGCTAAGAGCCCATTCCACAAGAGCGCAAGCAGCGTCTTGGGCGGAGTTTCGTTTGGTTCCGCCGCTGGAGATTTGTAAGGCGGCAACGTGGTCTTCCTTGAATTCCTTTATTAAGCACTACCGTCTGGATGTCCAGGCGCAGCAGGATGTCTGTTTTGGAGCGGCGGTCATTCAGGCTGCCAAGGCGGGTCCCTCCCGTTGAGTACTGCTCTGGTACAATCCCAGAGGTCCGGGACTAGACTGGAGATACGATCAGGAAGGTTAAATTAGACTTACCTGCTAATTGTTGTTCCTAGAGTAGATACGGTCTAGTCCCGTATCCCTCCCCGGTATGGTTGCATTTGGACAGCGACAGCCTGAAAGAAAGGTCAGCTGGCACAGGTAAGCATCTTTGTCAGACCAGTGGACATCCTTGTTCAATAGTAAGCGGCGTTTTTGTTCGGGAATGGAATCCGTCCAGACATGGGGCGGAGGGAAGGTTCTCGCAGTCTTACAGACTACATGCTTTTTCAAGGTTGGTTGAAGGTTTTTTTTTGTTTTTTCCTCTCTCGGTTGTTGTATTGATTTGCGTAGAATAACACATGACAGGCATATTGTAGATTGCATGAATACTTACTTGTTGCTCCGGTGAGTCTGCTTTGTCATTAGGTAACTGGGGAGTGGAGGCGGATCCCAGGATGATATACTGGTGACATCAGAAAAAGAAGGTGGTTCCTCAGTCTCCAAGCTGCTGATTAAGGTAGACAACCCAGAGGTCCAGGACTAGACTGTATCTACTCCAGGAACAACAATTAGCAGGTAAGTCTAATTTAACCTTATATAAACAAACCAAACCAAAATGAAAGTTTATTAGAACGAAACAAAATAAAAAAAAACAAAAAAAAACCTGCACATGAAATAGGAAGTGAAATGAAACAAAACACTTTTTTTTTGTCTGTACATCCCTATTGTGGATTGGGAACTGGTTAAAAGATAAAAAAACACAAAGTAGGGTTAAATGGCCATTTTTCTCAATGGAGAAAGATGACTAGTGGACCTAACCCTTTATTTTCCTGTTTATCATCTGTGTGTGTCATGGCCATCTTTAGTCCCCTCTCTGTGTTTCAGTCTTGCATAGACTGTAAGCTCTATTGAACAGGGACTGCCTTCCATATGTACATGTACAGCCAGTGGCAATTGCACTTAACACGGATGCATATTAAGTGGCATTAACTGCACCCATGCTAACTGTAACATTGATGGTAAATGTGAACTGTCAACCCCCACGCTATCGGCGCTGTGCAGATACATCCATCTTCTGCCCCTACCCTGCCCATTTCCTTCCCCATTGCTGCTAAGCTGATAATGCAAAATTAACTCTGTGTTGTCAGTTTAGCTCCCAAGCTGTTAGTGCAGTCCATTAGTGTGCACTCAAGCAACAGCTAGCACAGCTTAGTAAATATGCCCCTAAGTATTTCTTCTTTATTCACTAGGAAGAAAGAGAAATAATAAGAATGTCTTATTTGATCTGTGATATACTAATTGTGTGTACACTAGCACTACCAGCAACCTTGGGCCGGAAGGACTGGGTTTCGAGTTTTACAGGTGCTCCTTGTGACCTTGGACAAGCCACTTAACTCTCTGTTGCCTCAGGTATAAAAACATAGATCGTGAGCCCTTCGGGGACAAGAGAAATATATATATATACAGTACCTGAATGTACACCGCTTTGACTCATAGAAAAGTGGTATATAAGCCTAGCTAAATAAAATAAATAAATAAAATAGTATACTTATCAGTTACTGCTAGTCATGGGGATATGCTTTTGTTCCAAACAAAAGCTGGGGTCTCAGCAAAACAGGTTCCTGTCAATAGGGCACACTTTTTCATGAGAATCGCATTATTATGTAATGATGATATGAGATGGAAAAACACAAAAGTAATAAATGAAACCAAAACGTTTTTTGAACTGCACATACCTACTAGCTCATTGTCCATGTGTGAATAGTGTGAACTATTATATTCTGTAATAGTCTGCACTCTCGCAAAAGAGGTATACCCTATTGCTCTATAGTAAGCACACCTGAGAGAATGTGCACTATTGCACGATAGGGTGCTTTCTCACGAGAGTGCGCACTATTACACAATAATGATAGGAGATGAAAAAAAAGGAAACAAAATAATTAACATTTTTGGGTTGCTCACCCCTACTAGCTCATTGCGCACTACAGTAGAGTACTAATTATATGAAACCCCATTAACCAGAAACTGGAACATTCAAGACAATTCCACAGCCCAAACTGTCCCTCCACCCTGCAGACTGGGCAACTTCCCCCCCCTTTAGCTCAACTGTCTGACCTGCGTTATACTCTGTAGATGATCACCCCCCTACCACATACACATATCATTACTGTCCTATAAGTTCATAAACCGGCTTCGTTTTCGATTAAAAATATCCAGTGATGTAATTGCATACACAGCCTTACCAGAAATTGTAAAGTTAAAGAAATATAACATTTACATGCAAGCCTTCAAGATCTGACTTGCTGATAACAAGATTCAGAGGACTCAAAGCAGGACTGTCTGCACAGCTCAGTAATCTACACCAGTCTGTTTCTTAATGCAGTTGCTTCATCCTTTGTCTTTTTCTTTTGTATTAATCTTCTTTAATTTCTATATTTTCCATTTTTTGTGGGGGAGATAGTCATCAGTGTTGTCATAGAAGGTACACAGAGGCTTGTTATTACTGAACCATTTTAAAGGAATTTTTTTTAAAATAACCCTGACTATCAACATACCAGGTTCCACCTAGTGGCAGCAGGACAATATGAAAACATAACTTTTATCGGCCTTTGTGAAAGATTTCTCCTTAATAGTTATTAAAAAGCACCTTCTCTGCAGCTGATGGCCACCCAAGAGCACATGGTTTGGAATGAAGTATCTTTGAAGGATACTAGCAAAACAGGAAAGTTAGGAAATTCCAATAGAGAGGTTCCAATAAAGGGAAAAGTAACCCAGGTGTCTTTAAGTAAAAACCCAACAGAGTTGAAAGATTCCAATTTGCCCCAGTCATTCGAAAGCCAGCCTGTTAATATGAACACAAAACACATTTTGAAATGCCTGTATGCAAATTCTAGAACTCTAAAATTAAGATGGGAAAATTAGAATAGATAACATTGAATGAAAGGTTAGATATAATTGGTATCTCAGAGAGCTAGTGGAAAGAGGGACACTGTGATACCAGGCTACAAATTATATTGCAATGATAGGGTGGATCACATAGGTGGAGGGGTGGTACTATTTGATAAAGAGGGCATTGAGTCCAATAGGATAAAGGTTTTGCAGGAAGCAGAATATACTGTAGAATTTCTATGGATAGAAATTCATGTAAAAAGGGGAAGGGAATGGCAGTGGGGGTATACTACCAGCTACCTGGCTAGAATGATCACACAGATGATGAAATGCTAACAGAAATTAGGGAAGCTAGCAAAGTATACAACACAGTAATAATGGGAGATATCGATTACCCTGGTATTGACTGAGTCAATGTTACATCAGTCCATGCTAGTGAGATAAAGTTTCTAGATGAAATAAATGACTGCTTTATAAAGCAGCTGGTTCAGGAACCAAAAGACAAAGCTATTTTAGGCCTAGTCCTTAGTGGAGCGCAGGATCAAATGCAAGAGGTAATGGTGTTGGGGCAGCTTGGCAGTAGTGATCATAACATGATCACATTTTATTTAATTAATAGAGGGAGGATAAATAGGAAATCCACTGTGCTCACATTTAACTTTCGAAAAGGAGACTATGATAAAATGAGGAAAATAGTTAAGAAAAAACTAAAATCAGCAACTGAGTTTACATCAGGCCTGTGAGTTATTTAAAAATAATATCTTGGTAGCCCAGACCCCGATGTATTCCATGCTTTAAAAAAGATAGAAGGAAGGCTGATATAGCTAAGAGAGAACCCTTCAGAAAATGGAAAAAAATTAAATGATGAAAACAGGAAAAAGCAAAAGTACATGTTAAATGCAAGGCATTGATAAGGCAGGTAAAGAGAAAATTTGAAAAGAAGCTTGCTGTGGAAGCAAAAGCGCATAATACAAACTTTTTCAAGTATATTCGTAGCAAAACACCTCTGAGGGAGTTAGACCATTTAGATAATGGAGGGGTAAAAGGTGTACTGAGAGAGGACAAGGCCATAGGGGAGAGACTGAATGGATTTTTTCCTTCAGTCTTTACTAAAGAAGATGTAGGAAACTTATCTATGCCAGAAATGATGTATAAAGGTGATGTATTAGAGGAAGTGAAACAAATCTTGATAAATTGGGAAGATGTAATACAGCTAATTTATAAACTAAACAGCAGCAAATTACCTGGACCGGATGGCATACATCCCAGGGTGTTGAAAGAACTGAAATATGAGACTCTAGAACTACTATTATTAATCTGTGATTTATCATTAAAATCATATGCAGTACCCGAAGAATGGAGAGCAGTCAATGTGACGGCAATT
The DNA here is from genome assembly GCA_033557465.1 of Ichthyophis bannanicus. Taxonomy (NCBI): domain Eukaryota; kingdom Metazoa; phylum Chordata; class Amphibia; order Gymnophiona; family Ichthyophiidae; genus Ichthyophis; species Ichthyophis bannanicus. Next base: position 1,460,607,927 of record CM066031.1, read on the forward strand.
TTTAAAAAGGGTTGTAGGGGTAATCCGCGAAACTACAGATCAGTGATTCTGATATCAGTACTAGGCACAATGGTAGAAATGATTACAAAAAACAAAATTGCTGAACATGTAGATAGTCATAGTTTAATGACAGAAAGCCAACATGGATTTAGCCAAGGAAAGTCTTGTTTCAGCAATCTTCTATATTTTTTGAAGGTGTGAATAAACAGGTATATAAAGATGAACTGGTTGATATAGTGTATCTCAATTTTCTGAAAGCCTTTGACAAAGTTCCTCATGAGAAACTCTTGGAGAAATTAAAAAGCCATGGGATAGGAGGCAGTTTACTATTGTGGATTAGGAACTGGTTGAAAGAAAGAAAACAGAGTAGGGCTAAATGGCCAATTTTCTCAATGGAGAAAAAGGAATAGTGGAGTACCACAGGGATCTGTGCTGGGCCTGCTGCTTTTTAACATATTCATAAATGACCTGGAAATGGGAATAACTAGTGAGGTGATCAAATTTGCAGATGACTCCGAATTATTCAAAGTTGTTAAAACACAAGAGGATTGTAAAAAATCACAAGAGGACCTTGATAAATTAGGGGACTGGGCGTCCAAATGACAGATGACATTTAATGTGGACAAGTGAAAAGTTATGCACTTAGGGAAGAACAAGCCAAACTACAGTTACATGATGCAAGGTTCCACATTAGAACCACCATTCAGGAAAAGGATTTAAGTGTCATTGTGGATAATATGTTGAAACTGATGGTTGGCTAACAGTTCCCTAAAAATCAATTACAAGAAGACTGAAACACTATTCATAACCCAGGATACCAATTTCCAAGCACCAACCTCAGTAGCCTTAAATGACATATATGTGAATGTGCAACCAAAGGTCGGATACCTTGGGCATTACCCTTGACCAACAACTCATCTTTAAATCTCACATAAGCTCCACAACAAAACTAATATACTTATTTATTTACATTCTCTTATATACCGAGCTATTCTGCATCAGTGTGGTTTACATTGAACAAACTGAAATTACATTGAACAGGGCATTATAACTTGGAGATAACTATTTTACAGGGAACATGGGCTATGGAGTGTTAAGTGGCTTGCCCAAGACCACAAGGAGCACCTGTGGGACTAGAAACCCCAGTCCTTCCAGCCCAAGGTTGCTGTCCTCTAGTGGAATTTGGGGAGCGTTTGTTCATCTTGCTGCTTGATTCCCGCGGAGGCTGAGGGCACAGGTGGTGAGATCTTCTGGTGTGGGTGGAGCGGTCCAGCTGACGTCATCCTCTGTCCGGATAAGAGAGCGTTGCAGAGCTGTTTAGTTGGGAGCGTTTGTTCATCTTGCTGCTTGATTCCCGCGGAGGCTGAGGGCACCGGTGGTGAGATCTTCTGGTGTGGGTGGAGCGGTCCAGCTGACGTCATCCTCTGTCCGGATAAGAGAGCGTTGCAGTTCTACGGCGCTCTGCCGAGGCGCGTTATTAAGGGGCGCGTTTGAAGGGGTATGTTTGGCCCCTTGTGAGCCCCTTAGGAGCACGAAAGGAGCTGGGGAGTCGGGGCAGCAATAGCCATGCCTGGAGGCAAACGGAAGAAGAAGGCTCTGATGGAAGTGTCTCAGGCAGGAGCTTTAGACAAACATGTGATCTCTACCCCACGGTCGACGGATCCAGGTACTGTGCCTCTCAAGCCTGTGTCCGAGGGAGCTAGTTTGAGCTCAATCGAGCGTACTCCTCCACTTCCCCCTGGTTTTCTAGAAGTGTCTTTTGGACCCCAAGACCCCTCGAGGGTGCAACTGGACTGGGCGCTTCCTAAAGTGGTGGCATGGAAGGAGTTTTCTCCTCCATCTAAGGACACTAAGGATCCTACTATTTCTCTTTTAGACGTTTGGAAAGTTGTATCACGTACTGAACAAGTTCTTGTTAATACTGTTCCTTTATTGTGTGAATTCTCTAAAGATACGGTAGCAAAATTGCAAGCTCTAGATTTACAAGTGGGTGCTTTGAGTTCTGAGGTCTCTACAATCGATACTCAGGTTAAATCATGTATGGAGTTTCAATTGGCCCATTTGAAGGATAGTAGTGTTATGCATCAGAAACTTGAAAATCTAGAAAATCAATTGCGCTCCAAAAATTTGCGAGTGCTTAATTTTCCTGTTTGTCCTATGTTGTCCCCTTTGATTCTTTTTCGGAAATATTTAAAGGACACCCTCCTTCTACCACAAGCTGAATCTATTATACTTCTGAAATGTTATTATTTGTCTTTAAAAGTATCTGCTACTGTGGCGGAAGAGGGGAAGATTCCTTTGCCTTCTGATAAATTGAATCTAACTGATTTCCTTGAAGATACACAGGATGAAATTTCCTCTCGTGCAACGTTATTAGTAACTTTTGCTTCTGAGGAAGATAAAATTACTATTCTTAAGACATATTTTAAGAAGAAAGCAGTTAAATTTTGTGGGGACCATGTTTCCATCTTTCCAGATGTATCTCGTTCAACTCAACTTCGTAGGAAAACATTTCTTGCATTTAAGTCTAGAGTTCTTGCTCTTGGGGCTACTTTCTTTCTAAAGTATCCATGCAAAGGTTGTGTTACTTTGGGTTATGATAAATTTGTCTTTATGATAGCTTTAGATTTAGAGAGGTGGATTCTTGGGAGGGAAAAGATATAATGATCCTGTAATATATAGTTCTTTAATTGGTTTCTAGAGGGGGTTATGAGGAGTAACTTTCAGGCAGCATTGTTGGCCAGGGTTATATTTCTCTGGCTTTGTTTTCCTTGAGTTTTGTTTTCTTTTTGTTTTTATGTAACTGACTGTTTCCCCGAGATGTGGGCTGTAAATTTATTGATTTTCTTATGGTATTTGCTTCATTTATTATTTTTCTGTATTTTCTTTATACTGTAGTGATATTTGTATAAAGTGAAAATTTCATAAATAAATAATAAAAAAAAATGTATGTAACCTATACTCATATAACTCCATTCACCTAAGTAACTCATGTTTGTATATAAGTTCTACTGTTATATGTAGCAACCAATTGTTAAAAGTGATTAGCTTTGAATATAAGTTCCACTGTTCTCTGTAATACTCTGTTATAATGAACACTGCTTTGCCCTAGTGAAATGTGGTATAAAAAAGTGTCAAATAAATAAATAAACCCTCTGCCCAGTGTGCTGCAGTGGCCAAGAAAGCAAATAGAATGCTAGCAGTCATAAAAAAGGAATGGAGAATAAAACCAAGGATATTATACTAATGCTTATGCCACCATATCTTAGAAAGGATATAGCAGAATTAGAAAAGCTACAGAGAAGAGCAACAAAAATAGTAAATGGAATGGAAGTATATCCCTACGAGGAAAGACTTAAAAGGTTAGAGCTCTTTAACCTGGAAAAGAGATGTCTGAGGGCAGATATGATAGAGGTCTATAAAATAATGAATGGAATAGAACTGATAAATGCAGATTGATTATTTACTCCTTCAAAAAGTAGAAAGACTAGGGGACAATCAATGAACCTACAATGAAGCATGTTTAAGACTAATTGGAGAAAGTATTTTTTTTCACACAACACGTAATCAAACTCTGGAATTCGTTACCAGAAGATGTAGCAAAAGCTATTAGTGTAGCTGGGTTTAAAAGAGATTTGGACCAGTTCCTGAATGAAAAGTCCATAAACCATTATTAAAGCGGACCGGAGAAATCCATTGCTTAACTGTTGGATAAGCAACATGGAATCTGTATACTTTTTTGGGAACCTGCCATGTGCATGTGACCTGGATTGGCCATTGTTGGAAATAGGATACTGGACTTGATGGACCCTTGTTCTGCCCCAGTATGGCATATCTTATGTTCTTTGTGTTCTATCACATGTATATACTCTGAGATTGTATATACTCTGAGAGTTAATTGAAGACATACGCAGCATTGCTAGGAAAGGGGAAGTGCTACTGATAGGAGATTTCAATATGCCAGATGTTGATTGGCACATTCCTGCTGCAGTATCATCTGGAAGTAAGGAGTTCCTGGATTCTCTACAGGGAGAACTATTCAGGCAATTGGTAACAGACCCCACACGTGAAGGGGCCATACTGGACTTGCTGCTTACCAATGGTGAAAGTGTTTCTGATGTTGTAGCGGGAGATCATTTTGCATCCAGTGATCACCAAATAGTGTGGTCGTAGGACTAGGGCTGTTAGAATCCATTCAAAGGTGAGGATCTTAGACTTTAGGAAGATTAACTTTGCCAATATGGACCAATACCTCAGGGAGTCGTTAGTGGGATGGGAACAGCTGGGGGATGTAGAAAAACAGTGGGCAAAACTGAAAGGGGATATTTTAAGGGCAACCAACCTTTTTGTTAAAATGGTAAATAAAGGTAAAAGGAAAAGGAGACCGCTATGGTTTTCGAAAGACGTAGCTGAAAAAGTGAAGAAAAAGAGGGAGGCCTTCATGAAATACAAGAGATCACAGAGAGAGGAAGACAGGCATCTGTATTTGGAAAAACTTAGAGAAGCTAGCAAAGTAGTCAGGAAGGCAAAGATTCAAAAGGAGGAGGAAATAGCCAATGCAATAAAATGGGGGGATAAGACATTTTTCAGATATATTAATGAGAAGTGGAAGGGCAAAAGTGGTATTGTCAGACTCAAGGGTGCAGGGGAGGAATATGTAGAAGCTGATAAGGATAAAGCGGAATTGCTTAACAAATATTTCTGTTTTGTGTTCACAGATGAAGAACCAGGAACAGGACCTCAGAAAACACCCACAAACAGGAACAGAAGCGAGGGACATCTTGAACAATTTTCAGAGGACTGTGTTCATGAGAAACTAGCTCAACTTAAAGTAGACAAAGCGATGGGACCGGATGGGATACCCCCTGGAATACTGAGGGAACTTGGGGACGTTCTAGCAGCTCCACTGACTGACCTTTTCAATTCCTCATTGGTGCGGGAGTGGTGCCAAAGGACTGGAGAGAGACTCATGTGGTGCCTTTACACAAAAGCGGAAGTAAGGATGTGGTTGAAAACTACAGGACGGTTAGTTTAACTTCGGTGGTGAGTAAATTATTGGAAACGCTGCTGAAAGAGAAAATTGTGAGGTTTCTGGAGTCCAGTGGATTACAGGATTAGAGGCAGCATGGATTCACCAGAGGCAGATCTTGTCAGACAATTCTGATTGATTTCTTTGACTGGGTGACCAGGGAATTGGACCGAGGGAGAGCCCTAAATGTTGTGTATCTGGATTTTAGTAAAGCCTTTGACACTGTTTCTCACAGGCGACTTATAAACAAACTGAGCACCCTAGGGATGGAACCTAAAATTACTGCTTGGGTTAGAAATTGGTTGGGTGGGAGGCGACAAAGAGTACAAGTAAATGGAGCTCACTCTGAGGAGAGATATTACCAGTGGTGTGCCCCAGGGATCTGTCCTTGGTCCGATTCTTTTTAACATCTTTGTTAGTGATATAGCGGAAGGGCTGTCGGGTAAGGTTTGCCTCTTTGCGGATGATACCAAAATCTGCAATAGAGTAGACGCCCAGGAAGGTGTAGATAACTTGAGAAGGGATCTAGCTAAGCTTGAAGAATGGTCTAGAATTTGGCAGCTGGGATTTAATGTTAAAAAATTTAAGGTCATGCATTTGGGCTGCAGCAATCCAAGGGAGCAATATAGTATATAGGGGGTGAAGTACTTTTGTCCACTAAAGAAGAGCGGGACCTAGGCGTGGTTGTGTCTGATGATCTTAAAGTAGCTAAACAGGTAGAAAAGGCGACGGCAAAAGCTAGAAGGATGCTTGGGTGCATACGGAGAGGAATGGCTAGCAGAAAAAAGGAGGTGTTAATGCCTCTGTATAAGTCTTTGGTGCGACCTCATTTGGAGTATAGTGTGCAATTCTGGAGACCGCACCTTGAAAAGGATGTGAACAGGATGGAGTCGGTGCAGAGGGTGGCTACTAAAATGATTAGTGGTCTTCATTATAAAGCATATGAGGACAGACTGAAGGATCTTAATATGTACACCTTAGAGGAAAGGCGGGATAGAGATGATATGATTGAGATGTTTAAATACCTCCGTGGCATAAATGTTCAGGAAGAAAGCCTCTTTCAATTGAAAGCAAGTTCTGCTACAAGGGGACATGGGATGAGGGTGAAGGGAGATAGATTCAGGAGTGATATGCGGAAATATTTCTTTACGGAAAGAGTAGTGGATCCGTGGAATAGTCTCCCAGTGGAGGTGGTAGAGATGAGGATAGTAACTGAATTCAAAAAAGCATGGGACAAATACAGAGGATCTCTAATGGTAAAAAGGGACTGTTGTAGTTGTTGATATGGAAGGACAGACTAGATAGGCCATGTAGTCTTTTTGTGTCGTCATATTTCTATTTTCTATATTTCTTTGTATGGGTTTCTCAAAAGTACCAGCACAGAAACAAATTTACTTAGCTATAACTGTGAATAGGATACATTTTCAAATGCAAATCTTTCCTCAGTATTAAAATATAAATCTTCATAGTTCTGTTCATTTTAGCTGCCCATTGAATTAATTAGCATAAGCAAACTGCATGCAGTTTTAAGTGTACCTGATTTGCCTTTAATATAGAGACAGAACTTTCTAAACCTGTGAATTAGAAGATTAAACTAGGTGCTTGATATCTTATTTTAGCCCACCTAACTGCAGAGACTAAAAATGAAATACAGAGGCATTATTTCTAATACAGTAGACATCTCTTATCTCCAGGAACAAGCAGGAATATAGTCTTCACATATGGGTATCGTCAGTACCGATGGAGCCTGCGCGGGAACGCTTCCTAGCATCCAATAGGAAAGCTTTTCGGAGCTTCCCACAGCGCCTGCATGCTGCCTTCCCACCTTTCCCAACTGTCCCTCTCCAGTTCTTCATTTTCTGTGGAGCTGACACCGCAGAAAAAATTCCCTTCTTATTCTTTTTTGTGGTCGCGTCTGCCTTCCCTCGATGCTACACCAGTACCGCCGGTTCTTCTTTCTTTTTTGCTAAAAAAAAAAAAGAAAACTTTCTTTCTGGAGTCTTTTCCAGTAATTTTCTCCTCAGGTGCCATGCGCCATTTTGGACACGAGGCCCAACTTTTCCTTCAGAATGGAAAAACCCGCTTCTGGTTTTAAAAAGTGTTCTAAGTGTGGTGGTACCATCTCTGTCACCGACACCCATGAGTGGTGCCTCAAATATTTAGGTCCTGACCACTCTGTTTCAGAATGTGTTGCCTGTGGGATGATGTTGAAAAGGCGCCGGCAAAACTGAGCTGCTAAACTTAGCACCCTTTTTCCCTCCGATGCAGCCTCCGTGGCATCGACGTCTTCCAGGGCATCGTCTTCCTCCCACGGATCTCAGGTAGCTTAACATAAATCTAGCTGGTCCTCAAAGGGTAGATCTCCTTCTAAACATCGAGATGCCTCTGGTGTTACCCTTGAGGGACTTTCACTGGCAAAATTGCCCCGGCGGGAGGCTTTGGCTTCCAAAGCACTAACAGGGCTCCAGGATGTTCTCGAGGCTTCAACCTCGGCAGAACTACTGATACCATGCTCTGGGGTCCCAGCCTCTTCATCCAGCACCGATACCCAAGTATCAGCAGCGTCAATAGACCAGAGATTCTTGGCTATTGAACACAGTCTGGCGGCTCTTCTCATGGCCTCGATGCCCCTGAAACCGCTTCAGACAATTCAACTGGTACCGGCACCGGCGGCATCGACATCGGCAGGTATTCTACTGGGACCGAGTCATGTGTCTCTATCCGGCATCGACAAGTTGGTACTGGACCACTCCAATACTGACTTCGATCGGTACCGGTACCGTGTCTTGCACGATCACCCGGATCGGAGATACTTCGAGTCCTCGGAAGAGTCTGAAAGCTCTGCCAATACCAGAGTACTTCTTCCTGAGGATTCTTCTTCTCTTCAGCGTAGGATGTCTCCACCAGAGGTGTCCTTTCAGGATTTTATCCGAGATGTGGCCCGAGGTCTTTCCATCACAGTGGCTCCTGAAAAAGAGCCTAGGGCAAAGGAATAAGAAATCCTACAATACCCTAAAGCTCCCAAGGAGGCAGCTACCTTACCTATTCATGAGATCTTGCATGATCTTATGTTAAGGATATGAGAAACACATCTAACCACATCTCCTCATTCTCGAAGACTTGACACCATGTATCGAGTTCCTCCTTGTCCTGGGTTTCAGAAGACTCAATTACCACACCATTCCTGGTGGTGGAATCAGCCATGAGATGGATAAAGAGTGCAAAAAGGCATGCATCTAATCCTCCAGGATGTGAGTATAGGACTCTTGATGCCTTCGGACGTCGATCCTTCCAGGCTTCCATGCTTTCTGCTAGGATCAGTTCCTATATCTTGTATATGGGAATGCTCCTAAAAGAGGTCACAGGAGATTTAGAGCTTATGAGCCCTCTCCTTCCTGATGATAAAAGGCAAGATTATCTTACTCTTGTTAAACATGCTCAGGATGTTTCCAAGTTTGTGAATCGTGCAGCCTTTGACTGCTTTGAATGCATAAGCAGAACCTCTGCCATTGCCATAGGTGCACGTAGGATTGCTTGGCTCCAAGCATCTGACTTGGAAATTTGGGTACAGGACAAACTAGGGAATATTCCTTGCACAGGAGAGAATCTCTTTGGCAAGAATTGGCAGGAAAAATCTAATGAGATATATGCTGACAATATCACTTTGGATAGTTTGTCTAAATCTACAGCTGATGCTGCGAGGAAAAGATACTCTAAGAAACCATTCTTCAGCAAGAAGAAAAAGTTTTATCCCTCCCATACCCAGCAGGGACATTGTTTAGGTCAGTCTGCCCAAAAGCAGCTAAGCCTCAACCGGCTCAGCAGACTCAGCCTCCACAGGGGCTATGACTCCTATCTAGAAAAATCTGCCTTCCTGGCCCTGAACGGCCCAGAACCCTCCACCATCCCAGGAAGGTTATGTCATTTTGCCCCCCAGATGGGGTCAGGTAACAGCAGAAAATTGGACTCTGTCTATTGTAAGAGAGGGGTACAAGCTTCATTTCCTCAGTATGTCTCCTCCTACAATGGTAAGACAGTTCAATTCTCAGACCGCTCTCAACGATCAGTTAGGTCAAGCGGTCACTGTGCTCCTTGCTCAAGGGGCAATAGAAGAGGTACCCATTCCCCAACGGGGTATAGGGTTTTACTCCTCCTATTTCCTTATTTCAAATAAAACAGGAGGACACAGACCCATTTTAGACCTCAGAGAATTGAACAAATTCCTGTTCAAAGAGAAGTTCAAAATGATTTCTCTGGGAACTTTGCTGCCATACCTTCAGAGTCAGGATTGGCTTTGTTCTCTAGATCTCAAGGATGCGTACACTCATGTTCTCATCCATCCAACTCACCGAAAGTTCCTTCGCTTTCTTTTTCAAAGGAAGCACTACCAATACAAGGTGTTCACAAAATGCATGGCTGTGGTGGCAGCATTTCTCTGCACCCTGGGATATTCGTCTTCCCTTACTTAGATGACTGGCTCATTCGAGCCCCTTCAGAGCCAGAGGCCAGGGTTGCTCTCTCTCGCACAAAGTGCATCCTTCAGTATTTGGGACTTGTCATAAACTTCCCAAAGTCCCACCTTGCTCCAACTCAATCCCTAGAGTTTATTGGAGCTCTTCTGGATACCAGACAGACTAGGACTTTCCTTCCACAGCCCCCGCTGCCTTCGCATTGTGCAGTTAGCTTCCCAAGCAGTGCTAAAACCTCACCTCACTGCTCGGGAATTGTTACAGTTGCTAGGCCACATGGCATCCACCGTGCATGTGGTTCCTTATGCTCGCCTCCATATGAGGGCAGCCCAGTGGACTTTATCCACTCGGTGGACTCAGGCGTCAGACAAAAGAGAAAACTCAGATCGCCTTATTTTGTCCCTCCAATGGTGGCAGTCACCCCAAAATCTTCTGGTGAGGTCTCTTTTTCAGCAACCTCCACCCTAAGCCACTCTGACAACAGATGCTTCACAGGTGGGTTGGGGAGCCCATCTGCAAGGCCTCTACCCAGGGTATCTGGACTCCACAGGAGGCCTATCTTCATATCAACCTCCTGGAGCTCAGAGCAATCTTCCTTGCTCTTCGAATATTTCACACCCAGCTCAGCTACAAGACAGTCCTAGTTCAAATGGACAATCAAGTAGCCATGTTCTATGTGAACAAGCAGGGCGGAATAGGCTCTCTGTCTCTCTGCAATGAAGCTTTGCGACTATGGGGCCTCGCCAGAGAGCATCAGATTCATCTCCTTGCGGTGTATCTTCCAGGCATTCAAAACTCTTGGGCAGACAGTCTCAGTTGAGTTCTGCTTCCACACAAATGGTCTCTCCATGCAGACCAGGTGGCCAAAATTTTTCAAATTTGGGGAACCCCAGACATAGACCTCTTTGCAAGTCCACTGAATGCCAAACTTCCCCGGTTCTGTTCCAGAATTCCGGCTCAGGGCTGTCAGGCCAGGGATGCCTTCCTCCTCCATTGGGGTCAGGACTTCTTGTATGCCTTTCCACCCATTCCCCTAATTCCCAAAACCCTGTTCAAATTTCAGAGAGACAGAGGTCATATGATCCTCATAGCTCCACGTTGGCCACGGCAAATGTGGTACCCTCTGCTCCTACATCTCTCTCAAGCTCCGCCTCTGGAGTTAGGATCTGCTCCAGATCTCCTTTCTCAAGAGGACGGGATGCTGTGGCATCCCAATCCCCAGTCTCTGCATCTCAGGGCCTGATTGCTGAAAGCCTAGAACTTCACGGTCTTAACCTTTCCCAGCAGGTAAAGGATATCCTTTATACTTCCAGGAAACCTTCCACAAGATGCTCTTATGCATTTAAGTGGAAAAGGTTTACCATATGGTGCTCGCAAAAGGGTCTTAACCCCTTCTTACTATACTGCTGGAATCATTACTGGAGTATCTTCTTCATTTATCAAATGCAAGGCTTAAGACCAATTCAGTAAGAGTCCATTTGAGTGCTATTGCAGCTTCTTTCAAGCCTCTAAATGGACAACCTATTTCTTCTCATCCTCTCATAGCGAGATTTATGAGAGGCCTTCTTTTAGCTAAGCCACCTATTAAGCCGTCTCCGGTGGCATGGGACTTAAATCTGGTTCTTGGGCAGCTCATGAAAATGCCCTTTGAACCTTTAGCCACTACCTCTTTGAAATTCCTTTCTTGGAAGGTCATCTTTCTTATTGCAATTGCATCAGCACGTCGCATCAGTGAATTGCAAGCGTTGGTGGCTGATCCTCCTTATACAAGGTTCCATCATGACAAGGTAGTCCTTAGGACTCATCCACACTTTATGCTAAAGGTGGTGTCACCTTTTCATTTAAACCAAGCGGTTTACCTTCCTGTATTCTTTCCAAGGCCTCACGCCTCAAACGCAGAAAGGAATCTTCATACTTTGGATTGTAAAAGAGCTTTGGCCTTTTACTTGCAAAGGACTCAGCAACATAAAAAGTCCTTTCAACTCTTTGTTGCTTTTGATCCTAGTCATTTGGAACTTCCAGTCTCCAAAAGAACACTGTCCAGCTGGATTGCACAGTGTATATCTTTTGCCTATGAGAGTAAGAACCTTCCTCGTGAAAGCCATGTCACAGCTCACAATGTGAGAGCCATGGCAGCCTCAATGGCTCATCTTCACTCTGTGTCTATCGACGACATCTATCGAGCAGCTACTTGGGCTTCAGTTCATACCTTCACATCCCATTATTGGTTAGACAAGGACACCCGCCGGGATGCCTTGTTTGGTCAGGCTGTTCTTCAACACCTGCTCCACACTTATTCAACTCCTACCCACCATCCCTGGTAGGATGCCAGAGATCCATGGGGGGAAGTGGAGCCCTTTCACAAGGGCACACAACTTTCTGTGGCCATCTACTTGGCATCTGCAGCTAGGGAGTCTCCATATGAGAAGACTACAATCCTGCTTGTTCCTGGAGATAGCATCGTTACTCACCTGTAACAGGTGATCTCTGGGAACAGCAAGAATTTCGTCTTCACAACCCACCCACCTCCCCTAGGAGTTGTATCTCTCTCTCTTTCTCTCTCTCTTTTGTCTCAGCTTTAAACTCAACTAGAGAGGGACAGTTGGGAAAGGCGGGAAGGAAGCTCATAGGCACTTGGGATGCTCCCAGAAGCTTTCCTATTGGACGCTGGGGAGCGTTCCCATGCAGGCTCCGTCGGTACCGACGATACCCATATGTGAAGACTAAATCCCTGCTGTTCCTGGAGATCACCTGTTACAGGTAAGTAACTATGCTATCTTTCCTAGAGTAACCTGATCATCCTGGCATGAAACTAGTTCTTCCCAGATAAAGACACTGGTGAAGGATGTCAATTAAGTGATGTACTTGGTATTTGGGACAATTTCTTAGTAGTTGAATGCAGTAAATCTAAATCTATCTGGAATAGGGGACCATCTTTACTAAAAGACAGCATATCATCTGCTGCTGAACCCTTTAAAGATCTTAATATTATACATCTGAGCTCAACAACACTGTCAATGAATCAACCAGGCTTTAATGTGATAAACCACTGCTTTAATATTGACGGATATTCATTTTCTCTTTTTCTTAAACAAAGCCGCGTCACTTCTTGGGGAGAGTGGCAAGAGAGGGATCAGGCACCTTTTCCAGCGGGGAACCCAGGAAGAGTTTGGATATGGCTCTCTCTTTACGGCACTGTCCTTTTATTTTCTCTTTTCGTGCTGGACAGCAGGCGCAGCTGTAGCAAGTGGTCTTGTCATTCCTATGCTGTAAGTCCTAAGCATTTATGCATTCATTAAGTAGCAAGACTGGTCATAACAAGAAAAGGTCTGATATTCATTGCCAACACTGGTGCTTTTCTCTGTTCATGTGTTCAGTGACTTTATCATTTTAAGGCAGGGCTTCTCAACCCAGTCCTTGGGACACACCTAGCCAGTCAGGTTTTCAGAAAAACCACAATGAATATGCATGAAAGAGTCTGATGCTGAATAGCGCGGTATATAAGAGAATGTAAATAAATAAATAAATAAATATTCATTCTGGTTATCCTGAAAAGCTGACTGGCTAGGTGTGTCCCAAATACTGGGTTGAGAGCCCCTGTTTTAAGGATGCCACTAAGTGGTGACTTCTGCTGTGACTTATCCATTCAAGTTGGGGCTGCTATATTTGTGTCCTAACTCGAACAGATAACATATCTGTTTAGTAGCTGAATTTTGCCGCTAAGTACTGGGACTATTGTTAACCCGCTTCCTCCCCATGTATTCCTAACTTTTATGCATATAAATTGCAGCGACACATCCAATGAATAAATGTTATAGGGTTTATAGCCAACAGCAGCGGCCAGCAGCAATGAATATTTGGTCGCCCAATTAGCGATTTAGATAACTGGTTTATCTTTGAAATTCGATCAATACCGGTTACTGTTAACCGGGTAAATTTAGACCAGTCTCTTATCTTCCTAACTTTACCCAGTTAAGGATAACTGGTTATTGACTGAATATTACAAATAACTGTTTATCTTGGAGTGCTGCTCCCAGGACACTCCGAGGCTAGCTGTTTGGCATCAGGGTGTTTTGATGGGCTAGAAGGGGACATTCAGCAACACTAGCCACATAATATTCCTGTGAGCATCATTTAGGAAGTTTGCAAGTCTGCAAACCGCATAAATGCTTTTGAATATGCCCCTCTAAGGGTATAGCTAGCAGAAATATCAAAAAGTATTTTATGCACTTAGCATCAGTGCCAACCATGGAAGTCTTATTGAATATTGGGAAATGAGAACTGTATCCGAATCCAGGTAAGCATTGGACAAGTACAGGGGATCTCCGAGGGAGAGAAAGGGATTGTAGAATTTAATAATTCTTATAGCTGGGCAGACTGGATAAGCCGTATGTTCTTTATCTGCTGTCATTTCTATGTTTTAATAAGTAATGACGTCTATAAAATCTTGTATCCATCTGACGTGTCAAAGGTCACCTCAGATGACCCTGTTTCTCGGGGACAGCATGTCAAACCTGCACTGACTTCTGAGCGCATGTGTTTGGCTTGCTCTCCCAATTTAATGTTGACTTTTTACACACTGGGTAATTTGCATATTATATCCCAGTGCAAAGAGCCAGCGTTAAACTCGCGCTATGAAACCCTGCACTAGAGCTTTTAAGCACTGGGTTCTAGTGCAGGCTTTCTGCATCAGCCTGTAAGTTTGTACCTGAGGTAATGGAAGCTTAAGTGACTTGCCCAAGGCCTTAAGGACTGCCAGTGGAATTCAAACCGCAATGGGGGAAGTCTAAAAGAAAATGAAACACCATGTTTTCTAGTCTTTCTCCAAAGTGGGGCCAGAAGCAGTGAGCAACCGATGGCTGTAACTAGCCTCACCATGGAGAAAGGAAATCTGTAGCTGCAGCCGGGAACAGTGGATGCCCTTGCTGCAAAGTCTATGAGAGACTCGGCCTTGGGGGTGGGGGGCATGAGAGAGACTGGTGAGGGAGGGGTCATGAGAGAGTGGAGAAGCAGTGGGGTGCCATTTTGATAAGAGAGAGAGAGATTGCAAGAAGCAGGAGTAGACCTGATGAGAGAGAGATTGGGGAAAGTAGGGGGTCATTATGATGTGTGTGAGAGAGATTGGAGGTAGCAGGGGGTTCATTATATTGTGAAAGAGAGAGAAAGACTGGGAGAAGCAGCATGATCATTATGATGAGAGAGAGAGATATTGGGGGAAGTAGGAGGGTCATTATGATGTATGTATCTGTGAGAGAGAAAGATTGGGGGACGCAGGGATGGGCCTGATAAGAGAAAAAGATTGGGGAAACAGGGGGGGTCATTGTGATATGTGTGACAGAGCGATTGGGGGAAGCAGGGGTAGACCTGATGAGAGAGAGAGATTGGTGTAAGCAAGGGGATCATTATGATGTGAAAGGGAGAGATTGGGGGTAGAGTGGGGTTATTGTGATGTGAGAGAAAATGAGAGAGAGAGAGATTAGGGGAAGCAGGGGGTCATTGTGGTGTGTGTGTGAGAGATAGATTGGGGGAAGCAGGGATAGTCCTGATGAGAGAGAGAGGGTGAGAGATTGGGGGAAGCAGAGGGGGGTCATTATGTGAGAGGGAGAGATTGGGGTCAGATTGGCATTAGCAGTTGGGTCATTGTGATGTGAGAGAAAGAAGAGAGAGTGCTTGGGAGAATTGGGGGGTCATTATGATGTGTGAGAGGGAGAGAGATTGGGATATTGGGGGGAGGAGGGTCAGTATGATGTGTCTGAGTGAGTGAAGTAGGCGTAGACCTGATAAGAGATTGGAGGAAGCAGAGGATCATTATGGTTTGTGTGTGTGAGAGAGAGAGAGAGGGGGGGAGGAAGAGGGGGGGTCATTATGATGTGTGTGCAAGAGAGATATATTGGGGGAAGCAGGGGGGTCATTACGATGTGTGTATGAGAGAGAAAGAGATTGGGGGTAGCAGGGGAGTCATTGTGATGTGTGTGTGTGTGTGAGAGAGAAATTGATAGCAGGGGGTCATTATGATGTGTGTGTGTGAGAAAGTTTGGGGGAAGCAAGGATAGACCCGAGAAGAGAGAGAGATTGGGGGAAGCAGGAGGAGTCATTATCATGAGAAAGAGAGAGAGAGAGACTTTTTATTGTTTCCTATTTCTCCAGGCCAGGGTGATATGGGAATCAAAAATGGAAATTGCCTCTGGTGCAGCTAGCAAAAGGTCACTGGGGGGTGGTGAAAGCAGGAAGAGGCGTGGGGCCACTTCCTTCTGTTGGCACTATGCAATGGCACTTTAAAGGCCTGATTTTATTAAGCTGAATTTCCCATAGAAAATGGAAAAATAGCCTTAGTAAATTGGATCCTAACAAGGAACTGTGATGCACCTTTTCTTTGTGTATGTGGAGGAAGGAGGTAGTATGTTCTTAGTCTTTGCACTTTGTGGCTTCCTGAGGGGGGCGGGGTCTACAAGACAGTGCATGGGCCAAGTGGACTGAGCTGCTATATTACTCAGTTCCAGGAGGGAGATTTAAGGCCAGTCGTGGATTTTTAATAACCTTATCCTGATGCATTATGGGACTCAAAGCACTGATTTCAATGGGTAGAATTTGGAACTACAAATCCACATTGCTGTGGGATGTAAGTTGAAAACTAGAACTGGGCAAATGTCTCTTCTTTGGAACACTGTAATTTGCACAGTTCTGGGTGAGATGGCTGAGTTTCCATCATTTTTGTGGGGATATGTTGAGGCTTTGGAGCCCTGTGCATTATTCTTGTGGAGTGGAGGAGTAGCCTAGTGGTTAGAACACTGGCTTGGTAACCAAGCAACTAGGGTTCGATTCCCACTAGCACTCCTTGTGGCCTTGGGCAAGTCACTTAACCCTCCATTGCCTTGGAAGAAAGGCCTGGCAATCTACTTCCGGTGACACTGCCAAGAAAACTCAGAAGCTTCTGGATCGCCAGGAGTCAGGACTGACTCGAAGGCACACATTGCATTTTTGCATTATTCTTGTGGGGGTGTGCTATGTAGCATAACAGCCCCAGTCCCCCACAAGGACAATGACTGTGGCTTGGCTTAACATATTAGGAAATACGTTTCTCCTTCAGGTTCTCAAGTTCTCACTGGAACAGAGTGGTTTCTTGAGGTTTAATTTCTAATTTTGTCTGCACATCTATAATATGTGATTTACTATGTTAATGCATTTTGGTGAAGGTCTGCTTTTGTTCTGTGTGTAACTGATATGAGGTATTCTGCAAGTGGTAGAGTTGAGGAACCTTCAGCCCTGTACTCCGTCAGCCTCCAGCAGCCCATGGGAGTTCTCACTGCTGCGCTCATCCCCCTGTTTTCACCAGGATTATACAGTTTGTTTTTCTGCTCATTCTTTTGTGGAAGGTTTTTGTTTTTTTCTTTCTCAGTTTTTCGAAATGTGCATCTCTGATATCTTTTGGATTATGTACAGTACAGAAATATAAGAGACAAAAAACAGCAGGTTCGTTGACAAGTGTCAAAGAGATTTTTTGTGAATAAAGTACCTTTGACACCTGTCGACACACCTGCTGTTTTTTGTCTCTTGCTCCCATGTGGGTGCATTGCTCTTTGTTGGACCCTTCAGTGCAGAAACATAGAAACATGATGTGCGACGCTCCTACCTGGGCCCAAGGGCTTACTGGCAGGAGTGGCCTTTGGAATGTCCTTTTTGGAATAAAGCTGTGTCAGTTGTCACCAGGAATTCTGGTACCTGTAGTTTGCTTGTCTCCTTTAAGGACTGAGCTGTAGTTATGACTCGAGTAGTAAAGGCTGCAAGAATATTTATTTGTGGGGATTTTTCTCTCCAGCGCATCAAAGTTCAGTACAACAAACGCAAAAAGGATGCAACTCCAACATAAAGGTTGAAACAGAAACACAGGAAATGCAACAGAAATTAACTCAGCACTATTTGGCTGTTTCACCGTTCCTCTGACTTTTCACTAGGCACTGCCTCATGTGGTCACTCAAGGAAAAACACATAAACTGAAACAGCTGCTTTTCTTTACAGCACGGCTTCTTACTTTCAACAGATGATTAAGCTTGTTAAACAACTTGTATAGTTTTCCCAATGTGGCAGCAGTTATGGCAAACATACTCTGTATTCCTTCATACAGTTTTCAATGCTCTTTAACCCTGCTGTCTTCTATTAGACATGTTGAACAGTCCATGGCAGAAGGATCATATTCTATTGTAGGCAAACAAACATCTACCTGCATACTTTCTTCAGAGCTAGAGTTAGTGGTATCTTTGTCAGGTTTATTATCTTTCCCTGACTTTCTTTCCAGAAACTCCTGAAGTTGGCTTAAACGCAATTCAGCTTGTCTGTGCACATTTTCATTAGGATAACCATCCTCCTCTTCTGATAAAAGCTTGCTTATGGCTCCCACCCCAGGGGGTTCAGCTGTCCTGCTTTTATCAGAGGGATAGCTCTCAGCAAGGGTAAGTCCCTTCCCCCACTTGCTATTAGCTGACTGTGCTCGGTTTGTCTTTTGGACGTTAGCATAAGTAAAAGGCTTCTCAAGAAAGGAGTTGAAATAAGAAATATCAGCTTTACCTTTGACAGGGACTTTTAGATAAGTGCTGGTACCTTTTCTCCTGCTATCTCCCAGGCTCTGGAACTCAGTTTTCTTATTGCTATTTCCACTGCCCTTCGGGTAATTGTTAGGCTGATAGCTTTCCCCTTGGCTTTCTCTGCTGCCGTTATAGCCTTGACTGCTGTATGTCCAACTACCGTTACTCCACGTATTTGCTCTGCTAGCTTTCTTGTTCCCAGGCTCTACCTTGCAGTAACGTTTCTTCCAAGGTTGTTCCTTGCTCCAATGTTCACTGCTCCCAGGTTCTGCTCTGCTCCAAGGTTCTAGCTTGCTTATCCTTCTGGCAGTTCTTCCTGAACTCCTTCCTGAACTGCTTCCCGTCTCTTCGTCTCTTTCGTCTCTCTCGTCTCTCCCGTCTCTCTCCTCTCTCTCTGCATTGCTTGAGGATTTAAAAAGGGTTCACTTCCCTGCACTCCCTGACCTTCCCCTGGGCGTGACCAATCAGTGAACACGCCTGTCTCCTCCTCTGAGCTGAGGTGTGGCCTGAGCTCAGCAGAGAGCTGTGTTTTTTTCATCTCTGACTTGAAAATCCTGTGTGTCCGTGCAGTGTTATTTACTCCAACAGGATTTTCCCCTATTTCCATCTCTTCTTGAGGGCATTCCTCACTACAGATGGCAGAAAATGCCATATGGCCTATCCAGTCTGCCCTTCCATACCAACTACTATAGTCCCCTTTATAATCTTTTCTAAAATGGGCATGATCTGCTATACATTGCAAGAATTGAAGAGTTACATTTATGCAAACTAGGAATTACACCAATGCTGTTCTTTCTAAACTGCATACTAGGTTTGCTATCAGGAGCCAAATGACCTTCACTCCACTCCCAGCTGTTCTAATTGGGAGACCTGAAGGCCCATCTATAGGCCCATCAGCTATTTGATTCTGCACCAGTTAGCAAATTTGCTGCAAGCTTCTCAAAATTCTGCACCAATTGTAGCAAATCTATATAAGCTTGTATATTGTTGCTGTTTATCTCCCACTAACTTATTGAAAAGGTTTGCAGAGTTTTCTCAGCCTGATGGATAGCTTCTGAAGCAGAGAACACCAAAGTATGCCCTGGATAAAAGGGGGCTATGAAAATTATACTTCCCCAGTCCTGTCTGTATTTTAAGAATCTTTGCCATGGGCTGGGTTGAACAATACATATATGGAAGACCTTTCCCCAACCTAGGCAGGTGGCTTGTGAAACTAGTTTCCTGCAAGTCCATAACCAGGTAAACTAAAGCAAATTACCAAATGGATTACCAAAATCAAATAAATCACTAAAGAATATAATGTAACCTATACACCTTAAAAGGTTATTATTACACTTTTATAATAATTATTAACTTCACTCTGGATGAATTTAACAAGGTGTAAAATTTTTTTGAATCCTCACTATATTACTTTAAAACTATATCTTAACACTTTATTAGAAAATATTTTATCACAACACTTTATTGTGAAATCCCATAAAAATATATAATTTCATGTTACATAATACAAATGCATTTCATAAATACAAACCACTCATACTAATTCAATCATACAAATCCATTCGTACAGCCCATAATCAGGAACAGAATTTCCTATTCTGAAGAGCTACTGAGTCTAGAGACCACTCATGTGGCTGCAGTATTTGACTTTCCTTGTCCACAGAGCAGTTTCTTTGCCAGATGTTTCCCATATGTGCTGATTTCTCTCTGCCTCAGCACCGAGAAGCTGCTTACCTGTTTTGCTGCCAGTTTGAATATCAAAATAATACTCAAGAAAATGGTGATCAAATATAAACTCTAAATGTGAAAAGATCCCCAATGACAAGTAGCAGGAACTATTGTTAATTACTATGTGTCAGAGATACCTGCAAGGGAGAAGAAAACCAAAATCTCCTCCCTCAAGGTGGTGACTCCTTTTAATTGTGTTTTATTTCGCAAAAATTACTCATAAAGAAAAAATAGGAATTACACTTACCTGGTAATTGTGGTTCCTTGAGTGACTCCAGTTTAGTCCTCAACCTCTGGGTAGTGAACCTCCTCCTGCAGCTTGGAGACTGGGCATGTCAAAAACTCATGACATCACTGGATATAGCCTGCTGGTCTCTCCCATCAGCCCCCAGTGAACTATTGACAAAGCAGACTCAAAGGAGCAAAAAATCAGTAACTTATTATATTCAAGGGCACGCAGAACATATAACCTATCTACCTACTGCTCCCCTTCCAGAAGGAAAGGGACTGCTTCCTGCATGCTCCCCTTTCCATTGAATGCCTAGCCCTAAACAATCCAGAGCAATATAACAATATCATAATATAATAATATAACAATATAGCGCAAAACAAATGGAAGCATCAAAACGACTGAACACCAGTGAAGGCCTATATCCACTTTTAACCTTGCACTTCCCCCAACAGAAAAATCACTGCTAAGACCCCATTCCCGAGCGGGAATGAGGGCTAAACTGGAGTCACTCAGGGAACCACAATTACCAGGGAAGTGTAATTCCTATTTCCTTATCATTCCTCCAGTTTAGTCCTCAACCTCTGGGATGTATCAGAGCAGTAATCATTGGGAGGGACCTTTCCAGCCGGATCTCAACACTGCCTCCCTGAAAACGGCATCCTTAGCCACCAGAACATCTAGGCCGGTAGTGCTTACTGAAAGTATGGAGAGACAACCAAGAGGCCTCCCTACAGATGTCCACTGGCGGAACCAAACTGTGCTCCGTCCAAGAAGATGCTTGCACTCTGATAGAGTGAGCTCATAAGCTCCCTGGGACTATACAGTCCTGTAGAAGATAAGCCGATGCACTCTCCGCTCCAATCCATCCAGAAATGGGCTCCTTTGCCACCGCTTCCCTTTGCGGGGCCCTCCGAACACCCCAAAGAGAGACGATCCGCCTTGCGAAAGTTTCTGAAAGCTTTAAACACTGTCGCAGTGCTCTCTTGACGTCCAAACAGCTCAAGCTATGGTTCAATACGCTCCCCTCCACCGCACCTAGCACTGGAAGAGAGACCATTTTAGTTAGGTGAATGTAGAAACCACCTTTGGCAACAACGGCGGAACCAGCCGCCAGGCCACCTTCTGTCTGGAGACAGACAAAAAACGATTCCTGACAGGTCAACGCCTGCAACTCCGAAAATCGCCTCGCCGAATAGATGACCATCAAATATACCATCTTCAAGGCAAAACCCTTAACCTATGCCGGTTGCAAGGGCCCCAGTGGCGCACTAGCTAACGCTCCTAAATCCAACTTGAGCTTCCCCAGTGGAATTAATATCCTACGACAGGGCTAAGTGTCTGGTAACCGCCTGAGAAAGCATACCACATCGACCTGTGCATGAGAGCCACTCCCTGTCCTTTGCCCCTATAGCAAGACAGAGCTGCTAACTGAACTCTCCAGGACCTGCCTTTTACCAAATCCGTCCTGCAGAAAACTTAATATCAAGGGAGCTGACACTGTTGTCGCGCGAGCGTGCCTCTGCGAGCACCCATCCTCAAAGATGCGCCATATACGCACATATGCAAGGGACGTAGACTTTTTTTTTTTTTTTTTTAGCGGCAAGGTGGCAAAGACTGCTGTTGAGCAACTCTTTTTCCTTAAACTTGCCCTTTCAATGGCCACCCTGTAAGCAAAAACCGATGCACCCGAGGCATTCGAAGGGAACTCCGTAGCAACAGAATCTCCAATGTCGGAAACCTCCATGGATTCCCGTCGAGCAAACGTATGAGGCAGGCATACCTCGGGCGCCTCGGCCAGCCCGAGGCCCCCAACCACACATTTCCCTGAAGCGCTTCGATACGCAGAACCACTCGACCTCTGAGTGCCCCCGGTGGAAATATAGAGAAGACCGGATGACGGCCGCCATTGAAACAGTGCGCCGATGCCTTCCGACCTCCTTTCGTGTTGTCTGCTGAAGAAGTGACCCGTTTACGCAGAGTGAAACGCCGCCATACGTCGCCATGAGGTCCATTACTGGCTGTCCCCATATGCGACCGATCTGTGCGAACACCTCTGGATGCCACTCCCATTCTCTGGCATCTATTCAGACCCAGCTGAGGAAATCCGCTGTCACAATGTCCTTACCTGCAACATGCGCCACCGAAAACACTGGCAGCCAAAGCTCTATCCACACACACAGACCCTCTGCCACGTCCTCTATGGCCACACTTCCGGTTCTGCCCTGCCGATTGATGTAGGCCACTGCCGCAGAGTTGTCGGACAGTACTTGCACCGCTCGACCTGTCACCTTATCTTCAAATGCCTGCAACGCCCGGCGTATCGCTCGCATTTCCAGTCGGTTGATTGACCACTGGGTCTCCTGTGTACTCCAAGAGCCTTGCGCGAAACGATCTCCGAATGTTGCGGAGTTTAACAAAGTTTTTGGCCAAGCTCCCGGAGGAAAGGTCCATAACCTTTCATTAGAGAGAAGCTGGAAAATTATATATACATTTTTTTTTATACCAACTTTCACCAATTCAAGACGTTCTACAAGGCACACAACCCAACAGAGTGTCACATCTGTTGTACATGCAACAGAACCCTTAAAATATGAGCATACATGAATCCACCGCTTGCCCCGATACAAGCATTGAGTAGCCTATTTGTCTTTTTGGAAACCAGCCAGGTCCTTAAGACCAGGATTGGCTACCCTAGGAAACAGGATACTGGACCTGAAAGAGCTTGGTCTGACCCAGTATAGCATTTCTCATATCCTTATGAATGGAACCTCCCCAAGATATCTGCCTTGGAAGTAACAGGCTGTGCCTGGTCCTATGACCCTGTGGCTAGCTCACACAGAGCAGAGCAGCCTAGTGGTTGAGGCAAGTTGCTAGAGGACCAAGGGTTTGAATTCCAATCGAGACCACCAACCTTGGGCCATAAAAACTGGGGTTTCTGGTCCTACAGGTGGTCCTTCTGGCCTCCGTTAAGTGACTTAACCCTCTGCCTCAGGTACCAAAATATAAATTGTGAGCTCTTCAGGGACAAGGGAAATAGAAATACCGTAATCGACTGTATGTCACCCTGACCTGTAGGCAATCAGTATACTCAAATAACTGAATGGGAATATGTGACCGTAGCAAACACTGGCAGTGGAGAGACATCAGAGCTGGTGCTGGTTCCTAGTCTTCCTTTCTCGCTCCCCCAGTCCTTCTGCCAGCATTGAGAAAAGGCTGAGAATAGATTGTCCAGTGGGCCGGGGACCTTGCGTCCTGGACATCAGAGAGAAAGAGGGGCTAGGCTTTGGGAGCAAAGCCCAAAGAGAAAGGGAAACTGGTGACTGTGACACTGTAGCTCCTCCGGACGGCTCACTCCACAGCAGATCCCACGACTGCATCTCCAACCCCATGTAACACCATGAGGACCTCACGCACTTTATTACAATCGACATCCCCCCATTACTGGAGAAATTACCTTAATCTAATAATACAGTCTGAGCAAAGAAATGCAGTCTCAGTCTGCAAAGAGTGCACCTGAAAATCATGCCTAAGCAATTGTGAGCACATACAAAATGCACATCTACATATATGGGTGACCCAGCACGTGTCACCAAACCACAGTGCAGTGAGCACGCTTGAACATAGGCTGAATGCATGGAGCATACACAGAGTATTGACTTCCACTATGAAACCTTCCAGTGCCCTGGAGCGCTAAGCCCCAGACTGTGCTACTTAGACGTCCTCTTCACCCTCAGCATGGGCCCTTTAACAAGATGGCACAGACGTGTCAGTGCCCCAGCTAAGTGCTTAAAACCCTGCTCTGACAGCACAGGCTCTAGAAATAGATGAGAATTTCCTGGGAAGGGCATGCTAAGTGGAGCTATGAAACACACAGGCACCCCCCCCCCCCCCCCCGGCCTTCCTGCAGTCTGAGAAATAGCAGTGGGATACACTGACAACCTTGCAAGTGGAGGTCTTAGAGGTTGCTGCCTGTGTGAACCTGATGAGGAATATGATTTTGTATTTTACCCCCCCCCCCCCCCAGGGATGGGGGAACTGAATACTATATGTGATTCATGAGCAGCTCTGCCATGCGGTGGCCTTTAGGGCACCAGAGCCTGACAAACGATACAGAAGTTAAGAGCTTTAAATCTTAGTCATATAATCTTGATTTGCAGAACATTACAGTTGCTTGTTTAGTCACTAACCCCTGAGTGCCCATGAGGTGACCCTGTGGTTATTTCTTCCCTGACTGGCAGAGAACGATCAATCTGATAATGGCTGCATATACACGGTCACAGAAGGCACTATTGAGTGTACCAGCTGCCCTCTGGTGGCCATAGACCGTAGTACAGGCACTTCTTGGTTGACAGTTTAACTGTCATATTTTTTTTTATATCCTAAGGTTTCCTAAACCTGTCCCTGTGAAACCACAGGCGTTTGGGCAACTTTCACTATAGTATACACAAAAGCACACTTCCAGCCTGTCCCTCCTTCCAATTACAAGTTAGGGCTCTGCTCTTGAACCTAAAAGCTGGCAATTTGCCTAATATCCCGGGACTTAACAGATGCTCCTCAGAGACATGATTAGGAGGGAAAGAAGAGATCAGAGATCAATGTCAAAACTGCTGTCCTATAAAACTAAGAATAAACTTAAAAATAAAGAGGACTGACAACAGCCCCCTTAAGGCTGAGGACCCCCCCCCCCGCCCCCGAGCCTCAAAAAACCTACAAACAAAAGAAAGAAACACTAGACCTAAAAATCTAGCTATTCTGCCTGTTGTCTTCCTTACACAGGCATCTCACTGCAACTCTCGCCATGCGGTCCCAAATACCTAGAGAGAAAATGGCCGCCCCTTTGCCAATGAATTTTGACGCCAAGAACAGCCGCTGCAAAAAGGAGGCCTCAGCAGACCGACAGAGCCCAAAGGCCTTACCTGCAGGGCCGAAAGCCACGTAGCCTGCTCCTACTGCCTTGAATTCATCTGATCCTCAAGCTGCGCTGCTGCGCCTGGCAGCTGCGGCAAGGACCGCTCAGCCGGTTCCACAGAGTAAAATTAAAATCCCGCAGCAACAGAGAGGCTCCGTCTCACACAGCTTCAGTGTGGCTGTACGGGTCCCAGAGCTCTCTCCTGTACCGTCAAGGGAGAGAGATCCACACCGGCGAATGCCTGCAGCAAGTGAAAATAACTGAGAAGGAGGGAAGGCGAGAGCTGCTACTAATTTAAAGAGCCAGGCTCAAATTTAAAATGACTGTAAATAAGGAAATTTGCTCCTAACAACTAAAGGGAACTAATCCCTGATTGCCAATTAACCAAAGGTAACTGAATTAAAAGTAAAATTAAAAGTAAATTAAAGGTAAAAATCAAAAATAAAATCAGAATAGAAGTTGTCATACTAAATGCTCCTTATCTGTTCCCCCAAGTGAGCCCAGAAGCTAGGCTCACTACGTCCTCCTGCTGCATGGAGACTTGGACACACTGGGGGCTGATGGGAGAGACCAGCAGGCTATATCCAGTGATGTCATGAGTTTTTGACATGCCCAGTCTCCAAGCTGCAGGAGGAGGTTCACTACCCAGAGGTTGAGGACTAAACTGGAGGAACGATAAGGAACACTGATGAAGATAAATGGCAACTTAGGAACCCCATAAGAAGTGCCATGTTTAAAGTCCAACATCAGACCCTGCTTTACAATTGTAGGATTCCAGATTTCAAAATTCAAGTCTCTTGCTGCCCAGTTTGGGTACATTTACCTGCCAGCCTGTGAGTCCTGTGTGTCCATTGATATATTTATTTTACCATTATTAGTGTGCTATTTATTTATCTGTAAGCTTGTTTAGTTTTCTCTATTTGTACCTGTCTCCTACATATCCTCATAACTTTTATCCCCCCTCCCATCCCTCTACCCACTACCCCTGCAATTCAGTCTCTTATAGCCATCTTCTGCTCATTACCACGATTATTCACAGGTGCACCTAATCCCCTGTGATCTCTCTTCCATCTATCCTTATTTCTTCTGACCTCTGTTCTCCTCTTCACCTCTCACTTCTATGGCCCTTCATCACTTTTTCATCCTATTCCTCATAATCCCTAATTGTCTCCCCTCCTACCAACACCTTCAAGCCTCCCCCCCTTATCTCCCCTTTACCATCCTCACTTCCCCCACGATCTTGTCCTCTATCCTGTCATTAGCTCTTAAGCTTCACCACTTTCTCCCTCTCATTCAGCCCTCTCCTTTCTCTCTAAAACAACCTCACCCTTGTTACGGCCATGCTGTCTCCTCTCTGCTCCACACTGTTCTACTCCTCCTCCTCCTCTCATCCGGAGATATCAAGCCCAACCCTAGTCTCCCTAGACTTGTATCACATTCCAAGAACAGATCTTCATGCAACACCTCAAATCTTATTCATATCCTTCTCCTTTACCCTTCCTCTCTCCCTTTCTCATGTGCCTTGTGGAACACACACTCCATCTCAAACAAACTTGTCTTTACTCATGATCTCTTTATTTCTAATACTCTCCATCTTCTTGCTCTATCTGAAACCTGGCTCCTCCCAGAAGACTTGGCGTCAATCGCTGCTCTCTTTCATGGCAGCTATCAGTTCTCCCATACACCTCATCCCACTGGCCATGGTAGTGGTGTTGGGCTTCTCTGCTCTCCTTGTTGACAATATCAATCCCTCCTGCTGCCTCAGTCTCACTCCTTCCCCTCCTTTGAAGGTTCACTCCATCTGCCTTTTTACTCCATTATGTCTCTGGTGTATCGATCTCCTTACAAGTCACTGACTTTGACTCACTGACTTTCTCACTTTGACTCATGGATTTCCTTCTTTCTGGACTCCTCTTCCCCCTCTCTTATTCTCTGGGATTTTAACATTCATGTTGATAACCACTCTGACCCTTATGCTTTAAAGCTCCTCTCCCTTACTTCCTCTTTCAGCCTCCATCTTTGTTCTACTGTCCCTACTCACTAGCATGGCCACTGCCTCAACCTTGTATTCTTCTCTAATTACTTACCCTCAAACTTCTGTTCTTCCATTATTGGACCATCACCTGCTAAGCTTCACTCTTTATCACCCGCCACCTCAACCTCGCCCTGTCTCCTCCATCCTCTTTAGAAATCTTCATGCTATTAACCTTTTGGCTCTCTTCTCCACTGTCTCATCACTTCTTTCCTCCACCATGTCATCTGAATTTGTTGATGAGACAGTAGCTTCCTATAATGCTGTACTCTCCTCTGCTCTTGCTCCACCCATGCCACATCATGTGAGGCACAGTATATCCCAGTCTTCCACTTCCCGCTATCTACTTCCTGTGCCCATTTAGCTGAGTGCGCTTGGCTCAAATCCTGCACCCTTGCAGACTTTCTACACTTCAAATTCATGCTTGTCTTTTTCCAGTCAACCACAGCACTCGCCAAAGAAGACTATTGTGTCCATGTGACAAACTCTTTTGCCTCTGATTCTCGCCATCTCTTTACAACTCTCAACTCTCTCCTCAAGGTGCCTCGACCTCCGACCCCTCCTTCTCTTTCTGACCAAACCCTGGCTGACTCTTTCCATGAGAAAATCTACAAGATCACCCTCCAATTCCCCACGAAGTCAGCTACTTCCCCTCCTGCCCCCTTAACTCCCAACTCCCCCCTCCCCCCCTCCCCACCTCTGCTACCCTTTCTTCCTTTTCTATGATCTCTGAAGAGGAAACAATACACCTTCTTTCCTTCTCCAGACTCACTGCCTGCGCCTCTGATCCTATTTCTACCAGTCTCCTAAGCCCCATCTTCTCCACTGTTGTTCCTTCCATCTCTCAACCTATTGCTCTCCACTGCAACAGTCCCTGCAGCCTTCAAGCATGCTGTGGTTACACCTGTCCTCAAGAAACTCTCACTAGACCCTACCTGTCCTATCGACCCATCTCCCTCCTCCCCTTCATTTCTAAACTACTTGAATGTGTGGTTCACATCTGTTGCCTCGACTTTCTCTCCTCTCAAGCTCTTCTGGATCCTTTACAATCTGGCTTTCATCTTTTACATTCTACTGAAATGGCTCTCGCCAAAGTCTCCAGTGACTTGTTCCTGGCAAAATCCAAGGGCCTTTACTCAATCCTCATCCTTCTTGACCACAATCTTCTCCTCGATATCCTGTCTTTGCTTGATTTTAAGGGTTCTATAGTATCCTGGTTCTCTTCTTATCACTTCCATCACTCGTTTAGCATTTGTTCTGGTGGATCCTCTGCTGCTATCCCACTCTCAGTTGGAATACCATAAGGATCTGTTTTGGGTCCACTCTTTTTCTCTCTGTATACCCAGACCCTTGGTGCACTCATTTCTTCCCACGGCTTTCAATACCATCTTTACGCTGATGACTCCCAGATCTACCTCTCTATACCTGAAATCTCTCCAGTAATCCAGGCCCAGATCGCAGCCTGCCTTTCTGACTTTGCTGCTTGGATGTCTCACCGTCACTTGAAATTGAACATTGCCAAAACTGAGCTGCTTATTTTTCCCCCAAATTCTCCTCTCCCCTTCCTCCTTTCCTAGTCTCTATGGAGAACTCTCTGCTTCTCCCTGTTTCTTTCGCTCGCAACCTTGGGGTCGTCTTTGGCTCCTCTCTTTCCTTCTCCACACACATCCAACTGATAGCTAAAACCTGTCGTTTCTTTCTCTATAACATCAACAAAATCTGCCCATTTCTTTTTGAACACACTACTAAGACATTTATCCACCCTTAGTCACCTCCCATCTAGACTATTGTAACCTACACCTTGCAGTTCTCCCTCTGAATCATCTCTCTTCCCTTAAATCTGTTCAACAATCTGCAGCATGGCTAATTTTCTGCCAGCCTCCTTATGCTCATTTTACCCCTCTTCTCAAGCCATTTCATTGGCTCCCTATCCGTTTCTGCATCTAGTTCAAATTTTTACTGCTGACCTATAAGTGCATTCACTCTGCAGCTCCTCACTACCTTAACTCTCTTATCTCTCCCTACACCCTTCCTTGGGAACTTTGCTCTTGTGGCAAATCACTTCTATCTGTGCCCTTCTCGTCTATTGCTGACTCCAGACTTCACTCCTTTCACCTTGCTGCTCCTTATGCCTGGAATAAACTACCTGAGTCTACATCAGGCGCCTTCTCTGGCCCTTTCCAAATCCAGGCTAAAAGCTCACCTCTTCACTGCCACTTTCAGATCTTGACTCACCCAGCCCCATTTGTGTTTCCTTACCATTTCCCCTAGATGTATCTCATGTCTCCAGCTACTGTGTTGTCTGCCTTAACTAGATTATGAGTTTTAATGATCAGGTACTGTATTTTAAATGGGTCTGTTCAGCGCTGTTCAGCACTGCGTATGTTTTGTAGTGCTATATAAATGCTCAGTAGTAGTAGTAGTAGTCATCCCTAGAGCCTAAAGTAACATTTCATTTGCCAGATAATGTCTTTGAGTCCTGCTAGACTAGTCCAGTCTCTTGAAAACTTTCAGCCCTTTCAATGGAGAGTTGGGCAAGGCACACTCTGCACTGATCATATTCTTCATAACCTCTGGAAAAGGAGAGGCTGCCTTGGACATCCAAACCCT
This sequence comes from Ichthyophis bannanicus, assembly GCA_033557465.1. Lineage (NCBI taxonomy): Eukaryota > Metazoa > Chordata > Amphibia > Gymnophiona > Ichthyophiidae > Ichthyophis > Ichthyophis bannanicus. The sequence goes on from CM066031.1 coordinate 1,460,637,515, forward strand.
CTGCATGAGGGTGGATCTGATGCCCTTGCTCAGCTGCAGGAGGGTTGACCAAATTTAAGGCAGAAGACACCTGAGCAATAACAGCCACCAATTCATTCTTCCTGAACAGGCACATAATATCAGATGTGTCGTGATCTTCAAAGAAGGTTGACCAGCCATCCTCCAAATCGGAATTAACTTCTGACAGGGTGGGACCGACCTACTGATCCTGGCCAATGGACAGCCAACCTGAATTTCCTGACTCCAATCTTTGGCGAGAGCACTTAGAAGGCAGGGACCGAGTCAAGACTTTGACTTGTCCACTGCCCCTCCTCTGAGCAGGCAGAAAGAGACAGAGGACCCAGAGGCTTTTGTATTCGCTAAGGGGGAACATCCAGAGGAGAGAGTGCAGAGATAAGAGACCTGACTATCATCCTTCTGCAGGGCAGTGTCTGCTGCTGATGCAGCAAGGAAGATAAGGCTGGAGTATTCCTTTTCCCTTGCTGTGAAGAGGAAGATGGGCCTTCCAAGGGAGTATCCGAAACATTCAGGCAAGCTGAGCAGACACCAGAATCCAATAATGAGACTTTCTGCTTTCTGCAGACAAGACAGCACCTCTTCAAGACAGCATAAGCACCCTTTCCTTATTGTTCCTCTAGTCCAGTCCCATTACCTATGGATTGTCGCCTCTCACCATCAACTTGGAGACTGAGCATGTCAGAAACTCTGACCTCCCTATAGAAAGACAGCTGGCACTTCCCACCAGCCCTCAGTATTTCAGTCTCCAAGCAGCTGGGGAGAAGTGAACCTATAGTAAGGGACTCACTGAATGGACAACTAACATATTCCGCTTGTCACCAGGTCAAAGCGGTTTCCATAGAACAAAACATTTTACATTGAACGTTTGTTGTACAAGAAACATTGTAACATTTGAACATTCTAACATTTTAGTATAACCTTTTAAACATTTAATTATTATAAATAAATAACTATTAACATTTTAACTGATATATACATACTATTTACATTCATGGGTTATTGAAGTGATGGCCAGGCTTTAACCGCTTCCAGATAAGGAAAAGGATCTATTCCGCTCCCCCAAAGTGGATGCTGTAGTGGCGGCGGTTACAAAGAAAACCACCATCCCAGTGAAGGGGGAATCGGCAATTAAGGATGTACAAGATCATAGTAACATAGTAAATGATGGCAGATAAAGACCAGCATGGTCCATCCAGTCTGCCCAGCAATACGGCAAGAATAGGTGCACCTGACGCTCTGTGCAGGTCACCCCTCCCCATGTCTTTGTTTAGGGAAGGATCCACCACTCCATGTAGGACACCCCTATTTGTTGAGAAGTTAGATGGTTCAGTTTATTTTGTTTTTATCCTGTTGCTGTAAAGGGATCCGCTGTGCTTGTCCCATGCTGTTTTGAATTCCGTCACCGTGTTTACCCCCACCACTTCCATCGGGAGAGCATTCCAAGCATCCACCACCCTTTCAGTGAAAAAATATTTCCTGACATTGCCTTTCAATTTTCCACCTTGCAGCTTCATGTTATGCCCTCTAGTTTTGCAGCTTCCCCGTCTTTGGGAGAGGTTTGTTTGTTCATCGTTCCTCTTTAAGTATTTAAAGGTCTGAATCATATCTCCCCTATCCCTCCTCTCCTCCAAAGTGTACATATTTAGGTCTTCAAGTCTCTTCTCATAAGGTTTCTTACGCAGGCTCCAAATCATTTTGGTCGCCTTCCTCTGAACACTTTCCAGTCTTTTTACATCTTTTGCAAGATATGGTGTCCAAAATTGAACACAGTATTCCAGGTGAGGCCTCACCAGCAACCTGTACAGTGGCATAAGTACCTCTTCCTTTTTGCTGGTAATCCCTCTTTGTATGCAGCCCAACATCCTTCAGGCTTTTGCCACCGCCTTGTCGCACTGTTTTGCCACCTTGAGATCATCAGAGATAATCACACCATGGTCTTTTTCCTGAACGATGCACACCAACGTCTCGCCCCCTATCACATACATTTCCCTTGGATTTCTGCTACCTAAGTGCATGACACTGCACTTTTTCGCATTAAATCGTAATTGCCAAGCATTAGACCATTCTTCCAGCTTTTGTAGATCTTTCCTCATGTTATCCACTCCCTCGGGGGAGTCCACTCTGTTGCAAATTTTTGTGTCATCTGCAAAAAGACAGACTTTTCCTTCAGTCCTTCAGCAATATCACTCACAAATACATTGAACAGTGCTAGGCCCAGGACCAAACCCTGGGGCACCCTGCTAATCACCTTCCCCTCATCCGAGTGAGCTGCATGTACCATCACCCTCTGTCGTCCGTCAGTCAACCAATTTCTAATCCAGTTTACTATCTTGGTACCCATCCCCAAGCTACTGAGTTTATTGACAAGCCTCCTATGAGGAACAGTATCAAAGGCTTTGCTGAAATCCAGGTAGATGACATCCATCACATGCCCCTGATCTAGTTCCTTGGTCACCCATTTAAAGAACTCAATCAGATTAGTTTGGCAAGACCGTCCTTCAGTAAAACCATGTTGCCTCAGATCTTGCAACCTGTTGGTTTTGAGAAAGTTCACTATTCACTCTTTTAGGTGCGTCTCCATTACTTTTCCCGCCACTGAGGTAAGGCTCACGGGTCTGTAGTTTGACACTTCTTCCCTGTCACCACTTTTGTGTAGAGGTACAACATCAGCCATTTTCCAGTCCTGAGGAACCTCTCCTGTTTCCAAGGATCTGTTGAATACATCCTTTAACGGCCCTGATAGAACTTCTCTGAGCTCTTTCAGTATCCTGGGATGTATCCCATCCGGTCCCATGGCTTTGTCCACTTTCAGTTTAGCAAGTTGTTCCAACACCTCATCTTCTGTGAATGGTGTGGTATCTACTTCGTTCCCATTTTTATATTTGGGAGTCCCAGCTGGTCCATCTCCAGGATTTTCTTTAGTAAAAACAGAGCAGAAGTATTTGTTTAGCAGTTTTGCTTTTTCTGTGTCACTTTCCACGAGTCTTTTCCCAGCACTTCTGAGTCCTGCAATTCCAACTCTGATCTTCTTTCTTTCCCGAATATACCTGAAGAAAGTTTTGTCGCCACCCTTAACATCTTTAGCCATCTTTTCCTTTGCCTTTGATTTTGCTAGCCTTATTTCTCTTTTTGACTCTTTGAGTTTGATCCTGTATTCATTTCTGTGCTCTTCTGTTTGCAAGCTTTTGAATTTTGTGAAAGCTGTGTTTTTTGCCTTTATTTGAGCAGCCACTTCTTTGGAAAACCAAATAGGTTTCCTTCTCTTGTTTTTGTTTACTTTTTTAACATATTTGTCCGTTGCCCCTTTTATTGCCACCTTTAGTTTATCCCATTGCAATTCCACTTCCTTTATCTCCTTCCACCCTGTCATCTTCTCTTTTAGGTACTTGGCCATTTTATTGAAGTCAGTGTTTTTGAAGTTTAGGACTTTGAGCTTGCTATGTTTGGCCTGTACCCTGGCTTTTATCTGAAACCACACTGTGTAATGATTGCTGTTGCTCACAGGAGTACTCACGCAAACATTTGACACGCTATCACCATTGGTGAGAACTAAATCCAGCGTTGAGCTTTCCCTGGTTGGTTCCATGACCATTTGTCTAAGGAATGCATCTTGGAGATCTACAATTTTTTTGCTTCTTTCCAAATGTGCAGAAGGAGTAATCCAATCCACATCAGGTAGATTAAAGTCACCCAAAATGATTACTTCCCCCTTTGTGGCTGTCTTGGTAATATCTTTAGTCAAATCGTTATCTATCTCTTCAATTTGAATCGGAGGTCTGTAGACTACAGCAGTATGGATGACAGTGCCATCTCCTCTTTCCAATGCAATCCAGAGCGCTTCTTCTTTTCCCCATGCCCCCTGCATTTCAGTAGCTTTAATATTGCTTTTGACATACAAGGCCACTCCTCTTCCTCTTCCTTTTCCATTTTCTCTGTCTCTTCTGAATAGATTATAGCCAGCTATGGCCACATCCCAATCATGCGATTCATTGAACCATGTTTCTGTAATGGCCACAATGTCCAAATCCATTTCCACCATTAGGGCTTCCAGGTCCAGAACTTTGTTGGCTAAGCTTCGAGCATTTGTGCTCATTACTTTCCAGCATTTACCTGGCTTGTGTGTATTTTGTATTGATTTTGTTCTGCCTACATCTTCCCACTTGTTTGTGATGTGTGGTTTAAAAGTCTGGCTGTTTCTGATATTATTCTGCTTTTGCAGGGGGTGGCGTGCTGGTCTTGACCTTCCACATCCGTCACCCCCTTTTCCTAGTTTAAATGCATATCCACATAGTGCCTGAATTTTTCACTTAATATTATTTTCCCTGCGACAGAGAGATGTAGTCCATCAGCACCATATAGTCTCTTGTTGGTCCACCTGTTTCCCCAGTTGCCAATAAATCTGAATCCTGTCTGGAGCCATGTATTAAAGCTGTTAATGCGATGCAGCCTTTTTGTCCCCTTACCAAGAACAGGTAGAACCTCTGAGAATGCAACAGTGTTCACAATGGGCTTGAGTTTCTCTCCCAGAGATTGGAAATCCTTTTGGACTGTAGAGGCAGTGTTTCTAGCGACATCATTTGTGCCCAAGTAGATAACAACATCAAGTTTGGAGTGTTCACTTTTTGTGCTAAGTACTTCAACAATTTGGTTTGTATTCCTGCTGGCTGTCGAGCCTGGTAGGCACATGACTATCTTCTCTCCTTTGAACTGTGTTTCCAAGTTGGTGCCTCTGATGATGGAATCTCCAAGTAGTAGTAGTTTTCTGTTTGGTGAAGTTTTCTTCATATTTGGTGCTTTAGCAGGAGATTGGTTCAATGTCTGACTCATTTAAGGGCCCTTCAGTTTCATTGGATTGAGCATCATTAGCCAAGGCAGAGAAGGCATTATGCAGGGATATCTCTTGATGTATAGAATGTGTCTGCGTTACAGGTCGCAATCTTCCAGAACCCACTGTGATCCATTTGTTCCTGGGGTGTTTGATTCTTTGTGGGAGCGGTGGTGGACTTTGTTCAGTTTGTATCCTAGAAGAGGTGTGTTTCATTGCAGCTATTTCCTCCCTCAGTAGAGTCACTTCTTTATGCATGGCAGCTAGGTTTTTCCTTAGTAGAGTCAGTTCGTCATTTATGACAGCTGACCTGAGGCACATAGGACAAGCTCTTAGGCTCCAAATGATTTATCTTGAAATGAAAGTACCGCAGTTATTGCACTGAATACACGACATGTTGGTTAAGCAGTCCCAGAAGAGGAAGAAGAAGAAGAAAGGATGAAGAAGATGTGGACTTTTAACCCAAGTAAGAAAGGGTAGATGGCACTTATGTGACTACTATAAAGGCAATGTAGCCCCTGGGGTGGGTGGGGCGAGGGGTAGGGTGGGTGGGAACCTAAGTGTCTCTGGCTAGTAGGCTGTTCCTGAACCGTGGGCACACACTGCTATCTGATGTAAGTCTATACAAGGAAAGAAGTCCAGATGCCCCCAAGCTTAGTCTAAAACCACAGTTAACAGCTATAATAATGATCCCCCCAAAAACCAACAATTACAATTGATAGGTTTAAGCCAGCAGCGTAATGGAGGCTCCTCAGCTTCTGAAAAACTGGCTCAGGCCAGGTGTGCAATGCTCCAAATCAGCACCCCCATGGGAATAGGGTTTCCCCAAACAGTTCAGCAGGGGTAGAAGCCCAGTTAACTCTCTATCTGCCACACACACTGCTATCTGATGTAAGTCTATACAAGGAAAGCAGATCGAAAGTTAGAGACCCTCCTTAAGCAGGTGTTTGATTTAATGCACTAAACGTCCAGGCCTTGGTGTGCAGGGCCTTTGTGGCCAGGGCCTGTCTGCATTGTACACAGATGGTGCTAGAGGGGGGCAGCAGATTTGCAGTCGTTTCCGCTTGAGGTGCAAAGCTAGAGTCTGGGGAGGCCTACCTGGCGGACACCTTTTATGACTTGATCAGGGGATTGTCCAAAGGCATGGTCTCGGCAGTGTCCACTTGCCACTACTTGTGGTTGTGGAACTGGGTGGTGCATTTTTCCTCCAAGTCCCAACTTAGTAGGCTGCCCTTTCGAGGGAAGATGCTTGGTGAGGGTCTCGAAGTTGGTAAAGGACCTGGGGGCATCCAGAGGAGGCATGCTTCTGGGGGATAAACAGAAGCCCGATTGGTCTGTAGGTTTGGTGAGGGGCTAGCCATGAGACTTTCAGCATTTTCAGGTGGTTCGGTTTGCGCCTATCAGAGAGGATGCTTTCCTTCTAGGGGCTAAGCCTTTTACAAGTTCTGAGGGGGGAACAGGGGTTTTTACTCCATACCCTCGGCAACCAAGAAGGCACAGTGATGCCAGGCAGATCCAGGAGGGGTTGATTCCCATGGGGGGTTGGCTATGTAACTTTTACGACACCTGAACCAGGATCACGACCGACCAGTGGGCACTGGAGGTCACCAGAGAGGGGGTATACATTGGAGTTAGCTCATCCTCTCATGGACGCCTTTGTCAATTCTCCATGCAAGGCCCCTCAGAAGCTAGAGGTGGTGCAGGACACACTCTGGCACCTCCTAGATCCTGCAGGCAGTAGTGGAGGTGCCCAGAGACCAGTACGGGTATAGTCGATACTCCTTATACTTTGTGATCCCCAAGAAGGAAGGTTCATTCTGCTCCATTCTGGACTTCAAGCATGTAAATCACTGCCTAAGGGTGCCCCGTTTTCACATGGAAACTCTCCGCTCAGTGATAATAGTGGTTTGGGCAGGCAAGTTCTTGACCTCGCTCAGTCTCACGGAGGCATACTTACATATTCCCATTTGGCCTGAACATCAGGCGTTCCTAAGGTTCATGGTGCTCATGGGGCATTTTCGGTTCCAGGCCTGACCTTTCAGGTTAGCAACTGCCCACCATACATTTACCAAGGGGATGGTGGTAGTAGCCGCGGGCCTTCGGCAGGAGGAAATTCTAATGCATCCCTACCTGAACAATTGGCACATCTGTGCAAAATCCAAAGAGGAGAGCCCACGGGCCACGGAGTGAGTGATAGACTACCTGAAGAACCTGGGCTGGGTCATCAATTTTCCCAAGAGCCGTCTCCAACCATCTGAAGACTTGGTATACCCTGGAGCTCGGTTTTGGATGGATGAGGGGAGAGTGTTCCTGCTGCGGGACAGGATGGTCTCACTGCAAAAGCAGATATGGCAATTTTTAAGTTTTACCGTGCCCACAGTGTGGCAGCATATGTAGGTGCTAGGATCCATGTCTGCTTTGATCGAGATGATAACTTGATCTAGAGCACATATGAGACCATTGTAGAGGATGCTGTTGAAAAGGTGGTCATCTCAGCACCACAAGCTCACTCATCCGCTGCCATGCCTGTGCAGAGGGGGCACTAATGGCTACAGTCAAACAAGCTTTTGGCAGGATTGCCCTTAGAGATGCCAGAGTGGATCCCCCCGATGATAGATGCAAGTCTGTCGGATTTGGGGGGACACTGCAAGGCCCAGATAGTCCAGGGGGACTGGTCACCAGTGTGAAAGAGTTGGCCAATCAACTGTTTGGAGCTGAGAGTGGTATTTTTGGTATTGCAACAGTTCCAACACTTGCTGCAGGGGAATTCGGTGAGAGTGCTTTCAGACAATGCCACTGTGGTGGCATACATCTATCAGCAAGGGGGGCACTAGCAGCGTTCAGCTGGAAGAGGAAGTAGGGCCATTGCCAGAATGGGCAGAGGCCAATCTCCAGGCGCTGTTGGCGGTGCATGTGGCCAGGAAGGAGAATCTAGCTGCCAAATACTTCAGTCGGGTCCAGTTGGATCCAGGGGAGTGGACCCTCAATGAGGCAATCTTTGCTTAACTTGTACAGTGCTGGGGACACCCGATCATGGATCTGATAGTGACCTTCAAGTCCACCAAGATGGAGCATTTTTACAGCAGAAGATGGGAGCGCATGTTGGAGGGGCTGGATGCATTGGTGCAGCGATTGCCAGCAGAAGGTCTACTCTTTCGTCTGTGGGCGCTCATAGGCCGGACTGTAGAGAGAATCGAAGCACATTGGGGGATGGTGCCCATTGCTCCCAATTGGCCCATTGCTCCCAATTGACCTTATTTGTCTGGTGGCTGATCATCTGTGGCATCTGCCGGTGTGAGATGACCTCCTATGGTGGGGTCCAATTCTAATGCTGCAGGTGGCTCTTGAGAGGGCTTGGTTGAGAAGCTGGCTATTTGGCCTCTGTCATCGCCACCTTGCTCAAAGTCTGGAAGCACTCTTTGAGGGCTGGTGTTCGGAGAAGGGCTGTCGCCCGCTCTCAGCCTCAGTGCCTGTCATTCTCACCTTCTTGCAGGCAGGGTTGGAGAAAGGTTTGGCTTAGAGCTCTATTCACATACAGGTGGCGGCCATTGCCTGTTATCATGATCAGATCCAGGGGCTTCCCTAGCGATGCTCCTGAACATTACCTTATTCCTTTGGGCGGTGAAGCAGATTCATCCCCCAGTGCATGTGGTGGTTCCGCCTTGGGATCTCAATCTGGTGCTGATGGTGTTAACAGAGGATCTGTTTGAACAAGGGAGCATGTGTTCCTTGAAAGATCTAAAATTGAAGACAGTCCTTTTGGTGGCTAAATACTCAACCAGGAGAATACTGGAACTTCAGGTGCTGTCCTGTGCATCTCTATGGAAAAGGTCGTATTCTGGCCATTACAATCCTTTCTTCTTAAGGTTCTTTTGGTTTTTTCAGCTCAATCAGACGATGGCTTTTCCCATGTTTTCAGAGACAGAAGATCCTTTGTTGCGACGCCTGGATGCGCATTGGGTATTGTGGCACTTCCTGAAGCAGATGGTGTTGTTTCGCAGGTCAGATTGGCTCTTTTTTTTTTTTTTTAGAAACTTTATTTAGGTCCACCATCTCATACAACAACATTACAACATATGGCACCACGGGGAGTGTGCACTCTTCTCCCCCCCGTGGGCATCAGTAAGAAGACACTATGGATGGACATTTTTTTCAGTATATCCCCTTTCCAGCCCTCCCACCCCCCCCTACCCACCCACTCACCCCCCCCCACTCCACTTCTCGTTAGTAAAATCAAATAATCGCTAAGAACTTCATGGCAGCTAGCGATCCGTCATTGGACCAGTCCCGTTTAACTCCCCCCCTGAAGGACTGCATTTCGGGCACGGGCCCCTAGTTGTTGAATATATGGCTCCCAGACCGACAGAAACACTGTCCATCGCTTGGCACTGCCCCGCGCCATCCAACGCTCGGTCAGCATGAGTTGGTGGAAGCTATTCCGCCATTCACTAAAGGTAGGCAGTTGGCGTTCCCTCCACAAACGAAGGATCGGTCCCTTACCCACCAGACAGGCCTTCCGCACAAGCAAACACTCGCCAGATGTTGCGGGGCAAGGGGTCGGCAGCTGGTCAAGCACTACCAATAAGGCTGTCCAGCGAAGCTGACATTGAAGCACTGTGCGGAGAAATTTGCATATCCTTACCCAATAGGCCCGCACTCCGCGGCAGCCCCACCACATGTGCAATAAAGTGGCCAGAGGCTCCGCGCAGCGCGGGCAGGATCCGTCCGTCTCCAAACGGCTGCGGTACGCCCGCCTCGGCGAGAAATGAGCCCTAGTCACACATTTAAATTGTATCTCACGCCAGCGCGCCCCCTGCACCAGGCGTCCAATCCGCTTCAAGGCCAGCAGCACCAACCCTGGCGGCACATCTCCTCCCAGTTCGATTGCCCATGCTTGTTCAACACTACTATAATCAGGGAAAGGGCGGTATGGCTCCAAAGAGCGTCGGAGATTGGAAATCGAGGGTGGGTGCTCTTCCCCTATCTGGAAAAATTCCAAAATGCGAGCAGAGCGCGACGCCCGTAGCGAGTCACGTGGGAGGGACGCCACATAGTGGGAGGCCTGCATGTATGCGAAACAGTGCGAGTCAGGGAGACCATATTCCCGACTGAGCGTCCGGAACGATTTAGGAGATCCCTCGTGATCGACCAGGTGCCCCACTGTCCGGATGCCTCGTAGCCACCAATCCCGAAACACCGCAGTCTCAGAACCGGGAGTAAACTGAGCATTCCCCTGCAGCGGCAACCAGCTAGACACCTTCCATTCAGCATGCCAACAATTGTTAAGTTGTTGCCAAGTACGTCGAGTCGATACCACTAAGGGACTCTGCCGAGGAGAAGCTAGGAAATCTTTGTGCGAGCCATGGAGGATCCCTAGGAGGGAGGCAGGAGCTACTAAACACTCCTCCAACGCCCTTGGAGTATATATTTCCGTCTCCCCTAACCAATCCCCAAGGTGTCTGGCTTGACAGGCCAGTGCGTAAGTTTGCAAATCCGGCAAGCCCATACCCCCGTCCCTCCATCTACCAAGTAGTCGAGTCCACGGGACGCGCGCCCGTTTTCCCCGCCAGAGAAATCTCTTTAGCAAAGCTTCCATTTTACTTCAGCCCTCTCCCCGCCTTCTCCGATCTGCTCATGGTAACCGCCTCTTTCTTCCCTCACCCACTCAGGCCCGCCTCGAATCCACCCGACACTCTGCTTTCTTTTTTCTATGTCCCGCCCTCTGGAACTCTCTTCCCTTACCTCTTCGCCTAGAACTATCCTACACTCGTTTTAAAGCCCTCCTCAAGACCCACCTTTTCTGTCAAGCGTTCGATCTCCCTCCCCCTAATGATGATGCTTTCCTCCCCTAGTCTCCCATTTCTTTTCCCCCCCCTATTCCCTTCTGTTCTCCCCACTGATGGTGTTTGTCCCCCTAGTCTCGCCCCCTATTCCACCTATATCTGGCTCGTGTTTCCTCCTCCCCTCCCCTGCCTTTTTAATTCGTCTTATTTTTAAGTTATTATTTTATTGCTTTTACAATTTTGTTTTATCAGTTTTACTGTCTTACTGTTCTGCTCTCTCTTTATTCTCTACTATTTCTTTGCTGTTCTATTATTTTTTTTGGCGTTCTTTTCTTTTTCCTTTCTCAGCAGCTGTCACATTTTATGATTGTACACCGCCCTGACGCTTCGGCCTGGGCGGTCTATCAAATGTTTTAATAAAGTAAAGTAAAGTAAAGTAGCAGCCAGACTGGCAGGGTTTGCAGCCAATACAAAATTCGAGGTAGTATGATCATCTGTATCGCCGCTATCCTCCCCGTTAGCGATAACGGGAGGGGTTCCCATGCTTTTAATTGTATTGTCAGATTCCGCAGAATCCGATCTAGGTTGCGCCGATATAGGTCTTGGGGGTTCCCGGTCAGTGTGATTCCCAAGTAAGTAAATTCCTTCTCCGCCCACCGTAGTGGGAATGGGCCACTCCAAGTACCGCCGAGGTGTCCTAGGACATCCACTGCTGCCGATTTGTCTCTGTTAATGCGCAAACCAGCAAAGGCTCCAAACCTCTGAAACTCATCCAAAAGCTTTTGCAGGGAGGCGGCCGGAGAAGTCAAATGAACTAGCAAATCGTCGGCGAAGGCCGAGATTGTGAAGGTCTGCGACCGTAGTCGCACCCCCTGTATCCCCCCCGACATTGCGATGGTGCGAATCAGCGGATCTAAGGAGAGGACAAACAGTAGGGGCGATAAAGGGCAGCCCTGTCTCGTACCTCTTTCCAACAGAATATCGTGTGACAAGAGGCCGTTGCACAGTATACCTGCAGTCGGGGTACTGTATAAGCTTTTCACCATTTTACAAAACTCTGCCCCAATGCCATATTTTGGTAACAGTCCCCATAGGTAACCCCAATCCACCCTATCAAACGCTTTTTCCGCGTCAAAGCTAATCAATAACGATGGGATATTGTGTGCTTGTACCCACTCCAATGAGGCCAGAATCTTCCGAAGGTTTCGGACAGCATGGCGGCCCCTTACAAAGCCCACTTGCGCTTCGTGAGTGAGATGGCCTAATACCCCCGCCAATCGATCTGCCAGAATTTTCGCAAAAAGCTTGAGATCAAAGTTTAATAGGGATATAGGCCGGTAAGCTGCCGCCTGTGTCGGGTCTTTCCCCGGTTTCGGGATCAAGGTGATATAGGCATGATTGCGCCCCCAACGAAACGCCCCCCTCTCCGTTCTGGTGGTAAAAACCTCCCGCAGCACTGGGCCCACGCCTTCTGCGAGGATTTTATAGAATTCAGCACCGAGTCCATCAGGTCCCGGCGTTTTGTAGCACTGGGCTGCGGCTATGGCGGATTGTATCTCCAGTGTGGTAGGGGGTAGATCAAGGGCCTCCCTTTGTTCTGCCGTGAGTTGGGGCAGCGGCATAGCTGCGAGGTAGTCCTGCAGCTCCTCCGGGGGGCCAGCTGCCGCTTTGTACAGGTTTTGAAAAAAGTTCCGAAAAATCTCTGCAATTTCTACAGTCTCCCTATGGATATGTCCCTGCTCACCTTTTAATGCCGCTACATGGGCAGAACCCCGTCGGGCCCTCAAACATCGCGCTAATAGCTTACCGGGTTTATCCCCATAGCAGTGCAGTCGAAATCGATAAAACAGAACCGATTTCTTTGCACGCTGGTGTAAGAGCTCGTTTAATTCAGTTTGGGTTTCCCACAACAACTTCTTATTTGGTGTCGTAGGCGCATGGGCACACCGCCGGCGAAGCTTCGTGGTTTGGCGTTCAAGAATTAAAATGCGCTCGGCCAGCAATCGGCGCCTTCTGGCGGCATAACCTATGATTTCCCCTCGGAGTACCACTTTCGCCGTTTCCCATACTAATTCGGGATCGTCAGCGTACGCATGGTGATCAGTGAGAAAGTCCGCCCATCGCTGACGTAGAAACTGGCGAAATTGCTCATCTGAGTAGAGCTTCAGAGGAAACTTCCATAGACGTGAGCGAGCCGTGTCTCGCCCCCAGTGCAGGTCAATCCATACCATCGCGTGGTCTGAAATCTCCGAGGGGCCTATCTGAGCATCCTCCGTATGCATAAACAAAGTCCCCGAGATCATTATGTAGTCTATACGGGCGCTGGTGCCATGGGCCCTAGACTGGTGAGTGTAGTCTCTATCTGAGGGGTGCATTACCCGCCAGGGGTCGATTATACCCAATCTTCGACAGAACCGCGCCAACAATTGAGAAGATACTACCCTCTCTCGTCCACCTCCTCTCTTAGAGGTGTCCAGGTCAACATCCAGGACGCCATTAAAGTCCCCTCCTAAGATCACAGGGCATTCCGGGAGTTGCTCCACCCGAGATGCCAGGTCATTGTAAAAACCCGGAGCGGTCACGTTGGGACCGTAGAGGCCTCCCAAGATTACCGGTTGACCGTCTAGGTGACCATATACCAACAGAGATCTACCAATATTATCTGCAAGAATGGTCCCCTTTATAAATCGGAGTCTTTTATGAATTAGGATCACTACGCCCCCCTTGTGCCCCTGTGCAGGGGATCCCCAAACCTGGCCCACCCAACTCCGACAGAGCTTGTCATGCTCAACCGTCGTCTGGTGGGTTTCCTGGAGAAATGCTATGTCACATTTGTGGCGAGCCAGTGCCTGCAGTACCTTATATCGTTTGATGGGGTTTCCCAGACCGCAGACGTTCCAAGAAATTATCTTCAACGCGCCGGGGCAGTGCCAAGTTGCCACCACAGTGTCATGCCCAATCTTTCCAGAGGGACACCCCCAGCCTGGCGCCCCTCCCAAATCCGTGGTACACAATACTGCCATCCGTTACCAAGCAGTGGAGTATTCCTTACCCCTACCCCCCTTCCCCCTCGCCCTCCCCCCCCTCTCTTCCCCCCCTCTTCCCCCTTCTCCCCCCCTCTTCCCCTCTCTCCCCCTCCTCTCCCCCCCTCTACCCCTTCCCCCTCCCCCCCTCCCTCTCCCACCTCCCCCCTCCTCAACCTCCCCCCCTCCACCCTTCCCCCATCCCCCATAATCCCCCCCCCGGGCCCCAGTCCCTGGCCTACCACTCACCTACCGAACAACTCCCAACCCCAATAAACAAACAATCCCCCCAACCTCTACAGTCGAGGTCGGTCTTCGTGCTAGGCGCACCAAGGCCGCCCCAGCCCCAACCCTCCTAAGAACTGGTAACTATATATGACACCCCACACAGCAAACAAACATTTGAACAGCATTCCAACCATCAATTTACATCCCCACCAGGCAGCACAGAAATATAGGGGCATATACGGCCGCGCTATTTCCCACTGACAATAATAATAAATAAAAAGAATAAAAGAAAAGAAAAAAAGACAGAACAATATAAAGCAACCCCCCCCCCCTCCAGAGTCCCAAAGTGTCAGTAGTTAGCCCAGAGCACGGTCCAGAGCAACGAACCTGCACCAGTCATGCCCAGCAGCCCATCTAGGCAAGGGATACCCGGATCGCCGCGGGGAGTTGCTCTTCAGGTCCAGTCCTCAGCCGCTTTCCTCCCGAACTGGAGACCCTGCAGATCCAGCACTCAAAGTGTCCAAGAACGATTGCGCCTCCCGAGCCACAGTGAAGGCATGACTGGTGCCAGAGTGGGATACTCGCAGGGTAGCAGGGAAGGCTAATGTAAACCTCATCTTTCTCCGGAACATAGCAGAGCAAACCGGCGCGAACTCCTTCCGCTTAGCCGCTACCGCTGCAGAGTAATCTTGGAAGAGCAGAAGGTGGTGATTTTCAAAGTGTATCTCTCGTTTTTGCCGAAAAGCCTGGAGGAGTTGCATCTTATGCTGGAAATGCAAAATTTTGGCAATCACCACCCGCGGCCGCGGACGCGAATCAAGGCGCGGCCCCAATCTGTGCGCGCGCTCCACTTTCAGCTGGCCTACTAATTCGTCTAAGCCCAAGGACTTGGGCAGCCAGGATTCGACCAGGGGCAGCAGCTGAGCATCGGTAGTTGTTTCCGGGATCCCTACGATCCGTATATTGTTCCTCCGGGAGCGGTTTTCAAGGTCCTCAATCTTCTCCGCTAAGGCTGCAAGCTGTACACGCTGCGCCTCGTGCTCTCTGGACCTGCAGTTCCCCTCATCTTCCAGCGTGGAAACGCGGCGTTCCACCTCCTCCATTCTTCGTCCCATTTCCTCCAGCACCGAGCTCACCGAATCCAGTTTGGTAAGTATACGATCAAACTTTGGTTCTAAGAGTTTCACTACCTCCCTCGCCAGGCCGTCTGCGGCAGAATCCATGCTTTCCGCCCCCGGGGAGGCCGGGCTACCACCACCAGGCATCGCGGCCCCAGCGCGGGAAGATTTCTCCCGTTCCTTCTTCGGCGGTGGAGGCATTTTGCGCTGTGTTTTCGCTGCCACGGTGGACTACTATATTAGGACTACAATGCAGGACCGTGTCCCCCACCGCGTTCGGGTATTACTAGCAAAGTATAAGGGTGTAAGCTGAGGCGGCCCCGGAGCGAGCAGCGAGCACGTCCTCACTCACTCATGCGCCGCCGGAAGTCTCCAGATTGGCTCTTTATACTGTTTGGAGGTCCGTATAAGGAGGAAGCAGCTTCAAAGGCTTCCATTTCTTGGTGGGTGAAGGAGACTATCTTCTCGGTGTACTTATTTAGGTGAAAGGAGCTGCCCAAAGGGCTGCAAACACATTCCATACGTACCCAGGTGGCATCGTGTGCGGAATACAGCTTTGTTCCACTAGCAGATATTTGCAAAGCGGTGATGTTGTCATCTCTGCATACCTTTGTAAAGCATTATTGTCTAGATATTCAGGCAGCAGAGGATGCACGGTTTGGTTTGGCAGTGCTTCAGGCCGGGCTTGCGGGTCCCTTCCAAATTTAATACTGCTATGATGCATTCTCTAGGTAATGGGACTGGACTGGAGGAAAGATAAGAAAGGTGGAATTAGGCCTTACCTGCTAATTGATGTTCTTTGAGTTCCTCCAGTCCAGTCCTGGGCTCTCCCTGATATGTATTGAGTTGTAGAGTGATGGCGTT
The DNA here is from genome assembly GCA_033557465.1 of Ichthyophis bannanicus. Classification (NCBI taxonomy): domain Eukaryota; kingdom Metazoa; phylum Chordata; class Amphibia; order Gymnophiona; family Ichthyophiidae; genus Ichthyophis; species Ichthyophis bannanicus. The sequence goes on from CM066031.1 coordinate 1,460,653,374, forward strand.
CCTGAGCCTGAAGAAGTTAATCAATATTGCATTTGGTCCGGAAGTTGATCAGGAGGCCATTGGTGGGTGCAGCTCCTGGAGAAGTGGTCTGATTCCTTTGCTTCAGAGAAATAGGTGTTCAGAGTACACAGACAGATATTCACATAAGTCTATGGCACTAGTAGTGTCGGGCAATTTAGAAAGCAAAAAAAAAAGTAAGAAGAGCAAAGTACTATAGATAGAGAAACAGTAAGGGAAGGGCGTGTTTTTTCTGCCTGTTGGGGTTAGAAGTTTTAAAATGGTTGGAATGATAAGTTACTTATTTTTTGCCCCTGTGAGTCTGCTTTGTCAATAGGATACTGAGGGTTGGAGGCAGATGGCAGCTATCTTTCTATGGGGAGGTCCGAGTTTCTGACATGCTCAGTCTCCAAGCTGCTGGTGAGAAGCGATGGCCCATAAGTAACGGAACTGGACTGGAGGAACTCAAGGACATCAATTAGCAGATGAGACCTAATTTCACCTTCTTCTGCGATTAGGCAACTCAGCTGGTAGGCACACTAAGATGGTGTATCACTCCACACGCTAATATCATGCAGACAGAACTGTGCATACTAAGATTGAATGGAGAAGCCACGAGTTCTAGCACTGTGTAGACAGAATGCAGATAGCCACATCAAAGGGCTGCGCATAAACTGAACGTGCCACTAATGTGCACCAGGGAAGGCATGGAGATTGCACAGCAATGCATGTAAAGTGCAGACGATGCACACTGGCAGATAGGAAAGGCAGAAAAACAGCAATGGACATCCCATGCAGCCCTAAACAGGCTTAACTTTGGCACTCCCCCCTCCCCCCCCCCCCCAGGTGAGCCCTGGGTATGTAAAAATCATGTTGGGCTCAGCGCTACTCCCCTGTGGCCAAATGGTCCTACATTTCTGAAGAGCTGCCTTCTAATCTTCGGGGGAGAATGGGGGGGGGGGGGGGGGGGGGAGGAGGAAGAGAAAGGGAGCACTGAGGTTGTGTGAAGCTTTAAGAATCTTTCCAACTTCCTTCCCAGTCTTTGGGCTGCTCTGCATGCAAGGAGCTAAACCAATTTCCCTCCCTTTGGCATCTGAAAAAACCTGTTTTAAGGGTGGCCCCAGTGGAGCCTCCCGCATCATGCTGTAGTGAAATATCCACCAACAAGGATGGTTGCTCATGAGCAAAATCAATTTTCCCTCTCAGATTCTCAGGAGGAAGTGCATGTCTATTTCCTCTTTCTTTGAGATGCAGTCTGGTTCATTGGGCTTTCCATTTTAGCGTTTGTTACATATTTCTATTTTTAATTCATGTTCACTTATTCCGTATTGGATGAAACTCTGTGTCTGCTAGTTTGTAGTTTGTGTGGGTCTGCTGCACTTTAGTGTATGTTTTCCCAGTAGAAAGTATATTAGTGTTACTGCATTCCTACCTCTTACTATGAGAGTCCTGGGAGAGTTAGTATTGTTTTAGAATGGCAGGGTTACCTCGCAGCTGCTGAGTGCTTTTCATAGTTGTGTGTTACTTCAGGCTGAGGAGTTTGGCACTGAACCGAGAGTACATCAAAATGTGAATATTCGTTTTTCATCATTGGTAGTAAGTGGAAGCATCTTAGCAGCTGAAGATGATATTTATTTAGCAGCTCTTTTATACCGCTGTATCTACAAGTCACAGCGGTTTACATGGAACAGGTTTAACAAACATAACTTTATATAGAACTTAGATAACATTATAATGATTCACAGTAGTAATAATACTAAAACTTCACAACATTATTAATGAGCAGACCAAGGATGGATTTGCATAGAGTGATTAACAGACAGTGTGACCCGATTGGGTGAAGTACTAATATATATACCAGTAAGAGGAAAGGGGCTGAGGTAGCTTAGAGGGATGAGCAAGGTGTGAAGTTAGGTGTCTGTTCCAAAGTGTTGTAAGAAGAGGGAGGTCTTCTGCTTACGCCCTAAATTCCCCAATGTCCGATAAGGTGTGAATCTCTGTAGGGAGGGAAAATGTGCCATAGTGGGTCAGACCAAGGCGAGCCAAGAGAGATTGGTGTGTTATAAAACCTGCCATTTTTCAGTTTGTTTTTATTTTATTTTTGTAAATTATAATGTGAATATATAATATTTCCTAAACATTTGCATGTGCTATGTGCTGCAGCACCTATGTTATTCTATGGGCATAGTGGCAGACAGCATGCGGTACTATATCGATTTATATGTTCAGCAAAGGATTTTTTTGTTGCAGACTTTATCTGAAAATCTGTCAGCAGGTGCACTCTAAAGCATTAGAGGGGCTATTCAAAGGCATTTATGCGGTTTGCAGACCTGAAACTTTGTAAATGCCGCTCTTTGGGATTAGTGCCACTAAATGCCCCAGTGTCAAGCACTTATCGGGACATTCCAGGGGCAGAGCGGGGTTGGCATCACAGGTTAGCCAGGCAGTGGCAATATTTAGTTAACCTGCCCGGTCAACCCTAACTGGCTAAAGTTAGGACAGCTGGTTTTGCAATCCGATCAGCGGCTGAATATCATAAAATTATAGTTCAGGCACCCCAGATATTCGGTCCCGGGGCCCAGATATGCCCCTGGCATTGAATATCTGTACCGAAGTTAAAGTAGGGATAGCCAACTGCTTTAAGAGTGCTTGCTGCCACTGATGAAATCACCCCCCCCTTAGACTATAGCTAGCATGATTCAGACCTGTGTATGCCTAGTGCCTATCCATATGTTACCTCTGGGTCCCCCTCAAAAACTCAGGTCTAGCTATACCACTGTGTCAGACCAAAAGTTCCTGAAGCCCAGTATCTTGTTTCCAACAGTTGCAAATCGAGGTCACAAATACTTGGCAGGACCCCACAAAGTAGCAAGATTACATGTTTACCCCCAGATATAAGGAGTGCCTTTCCCCAGGTCTACCTTAATAATCCACTCCTCTTTTCAGGTCCAGCATATCCCTTTGAGCCCCTCCCCTGGGATCAGCATTTCCCCTCCCACCTCCATCCACCCACCCCCTTATTGCTGTTACCACATTTCCATGGGAACTGCAGCAGCTGCAGTGGCAATAAAACAGAAGAACGGTGCTGAGCCATGTGGTGCTGAACTCTGAAAGACCAGCCGCATCCTGCCACCACACATTGAAGGGACATGGCTAGACTTTCAGAGCACACATACGCAGAAAGCGCAGTTACTTACCTGTAACAGGTGATCTCTGGGAACAGCAGGGATAAGTCTTCACATATGGGTAGGTCGGTACCGACGGAGTCTGCGCGGGAACGCTTCCCAGCGTCCAATCAAAGAGCTTTTGGAAGCATCCCACCACGCCTGCGTGCTGCCTTCCCGCCTTTCCCAACTGCCTCTCCTCAGTTAAGTTTTAAAGTTGAGACAAAGAGAGAGAGAGAGAGAGAGAGGAAAGGAAAGATAGAAATACAACTCCTGGGGAGGTGGGTGGGTTGTGAAGACTTATTCCTGCTGTTCCCAGAGATCACCTGTTACAGGTAAGTAACTGTGCTATCTCCAGGAACAAGCAGGAATGAGTCTTCACATATGGGGACTCCCAAGCTGAGATGCCTGGAGTCCCAGCATGTCATAGGTTGGAACATGCTATCTCCCAGAACACCAGGCATCCTGAGGATGGAGGGTAGGAGTTGAAGAAAGAAAGATGCTGTGGAACAGCTAACCTAGCATAGGACTGCAGAGAAGGAGTCCATGTGTGGATGTTGATTGTCATTAATGATATTGCAAAGAATATTGCAATATGGACCTCCCCTGACAGGATTTCACAGAGTATGGAGGTTCATGGATCTACTGGGAAACCCAGTAGAGGAACCGTGAAGAGGACCTCACTGTAAAGTGGAGGTAATAAACCTGTAGGAAAACAGTGGAGGTCAGAATTCTGAAAGGTAACAGGTTACCCCAGTAGGAAAAACTGGGGTAGAACAAAAAATGGTGGGCCTTCAGCGGAAGGCTGTATGACAAAAACCTAACTCTTTTGGCGGCAGAGTGGCTCACTCTTAGGAGCAAAAAGAGAAAGGCTAACCGATTTGGATAAACAGGCAGAGTCCTTGTGGGGAGAAAGGGTATGGGAACCCCTTGTATCCCAAAAAGAGAGGACAAATACCTGAGGCGTTAAGCCTGTGATTAACTGAAGATCCACAATGTCTCTCCTAACTGGGGTAAGCTAGGAGAGATATTGGGCACGGAGAGCTTCAGAGGTACCTAAACACTTAGGTTATGGTATAAAAATTGTTGACTACCACAGGAGTGGTTGTGTGGGTAGAACCCCAAACCTGCTGGATAGCATAGGTATGGGTAAAGCCCCTCTGTTAGAAACATATAGCTATATGAGCATAGACAGTCAGATAAATAAGTATGTAGAGACATATCTATATATAATGAAATATCTCGACAGATATATATATATATATCTATATCTATATCTATATAGATATCTATATCTATATATATATAGATATCTATATATCTATATATATATATAGATATCTATATCTATATCTATATCTATAGATATAGATAGATAGATATAGATAGATATAGATAGAGATATATAGATATATATATACATAGAGATATATAGATAGACATATAAGAATATATCTATAGTGAGATATGGAGGGGCATAAAATACACACAAAAGATAAATATGAATATGTAGGCCTAAATATGGTGTCTGCCCTTAAACAGACAGAGATATGCCTACAGCATGGTATTCACATAGGACATGTGGAGAGGAAAGATTCATCTAATAACAAGGAGGTGGAACCTACTTGAGAAGATATATAGAGAATCTATTCCCCCTGGTCATGATCTGCAAGGATGCTAGCTAGTGAAATAACCAGGATGGTTACATGAAAAACAGAGGATAATATCAATCTGCAGCCAGCAAATCCCGAGTCTTCCAGGATTCTAGCATGGTAAGTAGACAGACACATAAAGATGAGATACCATGTTGACCTGCTTAAGGGCAAAAGTATCATGCGTTCTTACCATTAGGACGAGCTGCAAGGAGAAAGAGCATATCCCCGATTGGGAATGCTATGGACCAAAGCAGGAAATTGGCAACTCCTTAAGCCTTTACGTAAGAGAAGGCCTATGTCCTTTATATCAAAAAGAGATAATAAAAGAAGGGAGAGCCTTCTAGTCATGGGAGACATGACTGAAAAGCCTTTTCCAACCATCTAGGATAGCTGTTGGAGAAAAACCCCCATGCTCTCTAGCAAGGGCCCATAGTGGAAAGCTTCTTGTAGAATTGCAGAGAGCATGATGCAGGAGAATGAGGAGATAGAACTGGCTGCTAGAGAGCCAGTAACTCTGCCAACTATGCTGCCAAACCCAGGGGAATGGAGATGGCAGAAATAGAAGACCAATCCAGAAAGCCTGTAGTGAGATAATCTCCAAGATAGATGAAAGCACTGACTTGGAGCCACTACTAAGACTAGACAGAATGTTAGTGGAGGACAAATCTGGTTGTTTGTGAACAAGAACCAGTGGACCAACAGTAAGGCTCCTGCATAGGCAGCTGCTAACAAGATAGCAGAAAGAATCTTACTGTTCAGAAACAGAAAGAACAGACAGAACAGGAGTAGAAAACTCTGGACATGTCTGATAAGCTGCCTCAAAGTAAGATTGAAACAGGGGAGGTAACTCAGAGAGGAAAACTCCGCACTGGAAAGTGACAAAAACTAGAGGGGCTGAAGAACCCCCCCCCCAGTAAGTACTTCCGCTCTGACAGTGGTAAGAGGGAAAAGAGAATGGAGCTGAAGAAGACTTACCAAATAGTAAGTCTATAGAAAGGAAAAATACATGCTGGCACAGGAACTATCATTTGATAGTGGTCAGACCTCTTTCCCTAGCAGGAAAAGAGGAGAAACCTGTGATCTATAGGCATGAATATCCTGACAGCTCATAGAAATATAGAAAAAATGGATGTCCTTTGGAAAGAGATCCATGTGTAGGGGTTAGAATGAAGCAGTGGATTGCTTCTATTGAGAAGAAGCAAGTATAGATTCTAACCCCAAGAGTCAGAAGCATCTGATGATGATTGATCAGAAACCCTGCAGGTGCTGGGTTTGCTGAGCCTGGTGAGAGGTTGGATTCTTTAGACCAGGACGATGCCTCCCCTGTTGGGGAACATCTATATGATGGGCAAGTGATGAATAAAACTTTCTTCTCCTGTGGGAAGAAAGTTTGGTAGGACATTTCCTACCTACTGGGACAGAAGAAGGTGTAGAACAACCCTTAGGAACAGGTGAATCAGTGGACAACTGAGTAACCTGACGTAAAGACTCCTTGTTGAAAAGATTTTCTCCAGTGCAAGGAGTATATCCCAGCCGTTGTGCCCATTTTTCCAAGTTTGAAGCTTGGAGCCAGGCTCTACGTCGTGCCCCTATAGCTATAGCAGAAATCCTGCTAACTGACTCAAAAGAGTCTAGGGAAGCACGAGAAAGAAACCAAGAGATATTCTGGATATGCTTAAGCAGTGAGGAATAGTCTGTACTCCTGGAATCTGAAAGGAAAGGAGTCAAAAGATGTAATTGCTTGGTGACCTCCTCAAGAGAAAGACTCATATAAAAAATATATGAGAGAATTCTTGCAGAAAGCATAGATGTCTGGAAGGTTTGACGTCCAAAGGCATCTAGTGTCCTAGACTCACGACCTGGCGGTTAAGAAGAGTGCTTTTTCTTACTCTTTCCCCCCCTCATTGCTGATTCCACTACTATGGAATGATGAGGAAGTTGAGTCTTTTGAAACCCTGGAGAGGGGGGCACCTGATATAAGAGATCAGTTGCCCTGGGAGGTGGGGGTACTCTTAAAGGTGTTTCCCACATTCCTAGAAGGAGATCCTGCAAGGAATGATGCAAAGGAAGCATTATGTTGTCCTTTGCTTTGGTAGAAACAGAGCCTTGTGCAGGATCATGTTCTGGAATAGGAATGGCAAGGGATCTTGCTATATCCAGGAGGAAACTCTGAAAAGAGGGATCCGAAAGAGGGATCTCCATTGGACAGGTTAGATCTAAAGAACTAGCCTGAGCACCGACAGAGTTATCCAAATATATAGGAATAGAAGATCCTGCAGAGTGCAGTGTGGAATGCTTAAGGGATGGTTGCTGATACTGGCTGTCAGGAGCAGTAACCGTCCTTACCACATTGTCCATGCCAGGTATCGACTCCAAGCTTGGTATAGAATGGAGCAATCCTGTTGAAAAAAGCATGGCAGGAGTTGGCCACGATGCTACTGTGGATACCGGTACCGAAGCTAATACCGGTATCGATGTCGGAGTCGAGCCCGACAAAGACATCGGAGTAGTCATCGGTGACAGTTCAATCGGTACCGAGGGAACCGAAAACCTCCGGTTGCTATCCTCAGTATCGAGCCACCGGTATCGATCGGTGTCGGTACCAAAACCTATGGGTACCCAGTCTTCCAGACTAGAAATCGATTCCAAACTCGGCATCGAGGGCAAAGAGCTTGAGAAGCGAAGCATGGAAGGCACCGACCGTAAGGGTAAGGAAGACATCAGTACCGACTTCGGTACTGTGTCCGATACCGGTGAATGAAGGTCAACCAGTGGCACCGAGAATTGCAGATCCGAGCTATCGGAACCAAGCCTTCGGTACCTCCGGGAGAAGGTACCAAGGCGAGTCGGTACCCAGTCCTCCAGACTGGAGATCGATTCCAGACTTGGCATCGAAGCAAGCGAGGCTGTCGATGCACATCTGGAGGGTACCGACGTCTGTGGTAGTATCGGTGTTGGTACCGATAATGGAAAGTTAATCTGGGAAGTATCCACCGGTCCCGAAGGCACCGAGGAGGCCAGATGACGATCCCTGGTGAGGAGTGTTTCATCCAACACCAGTGCCGATGCCGGGGTATCGGTACCGCTCGAAGCGGATGCCAGCACCGTACACGGCTTAGGTATGTTCTGTGGGGGGTGAACCCGAGGAACAACCTGAAACCCCTTATACGCTTTGGAGACCGAAGACTCCCGCAGGGTTTTTGAAGCCAGGGGGCCGTCGAGGGCAAGGCAAGAGCCGTCTACATGCTGTCATGAGACCTACCACTCGAGGACTGGCTAGTCTTAACAGACTGTTTGTGGGTTACCTGATCCGGTGTGGAAGATGAAGGGGACGGTGTCCCGAAGTTGGAGGGCAACCGTGTATCGAGGGAATCTCGATGCTGAAAACGTCTTCTCACCAAACTGTTGTCAGGACTCAAGCAGGTTAGACACCAACTTCGAGGGTCTAAAAATAAAGTTGTACCGCCACAGTCTGAACATTTCTTGGAGAAAGTGTCTGGCGGTTCCATGAAGGAAAAAGAAGAGGCCTAAAAGGCCTAAGAGACCGTGGGACACTATGAAGAAAAAATATCCCGTGGAAAAGGAAAAATTTTTCAAGAAAGAAAAGAAAACACCGGCGGTACCAGTGGCGTCGGGAAGACAGCCGCGACCACAAGAAAACTAAAAAAATAAAAGCAAGAATTTTCTGCGGTGACAGGAGGACGTCCTGCCGGCTCCGCGGAAAAACAAAAACTGAGGAGAGGCAGTTGGGAAAGGCGGGAAGGCAGCACGCAGGTGTGGTGGGATGCTTCCAAAAGCTCTTTGATTGGACGCTGGGAAGCGTTCCCGCGCAGACTCCGTCGGTACCGACGTACCCATATGTGAAGACTCATTCCTGCTTGTTCCTGGAGATACCCTGTGCTGCCCTTTTGTGATGTTTTATTGCCATTGCTGCTTCCACAGGTCCCAGCGAGATGTGGTAGTGGCTCAGAGTGGTAATAGCTGGGGAAGGGGAATTGAAATGGAGATTGGCCGCCACTGCTGCAGGGATTTGGGGAGGGGGGCACTTTCTGTCACCTCCCAAAATTTGACACTCTAAGCGACTACCTACTTCGCCTAATTGTAGCAGCAGCCCTATGTATCTGATAATATCTCTTGAGAGATTGTAGGACCTGGAGGGTACATCCCACATAATATCTTAAAAGGCCAGACTGCAATGTGAGGGATCAGACCACAGTGCATCCCAAGTACATGGAGATCTAAATCAATTTTCTCTGTTGCCTTTTCTCAAGAGTACCTACCCTTTGTCTGTGAATTTGGGATTTTTTGTAGAATATCCATGGTATTAGATATAGGCACACATACTTAAACCAAGTACCAGAGAGATTTTATGTTCTGGAGAGTGTATTTTGTGAGTGTTTATTTCAAAAACTAAACTAGGAGTCTGGAGTCCCCAGGCCCAGACTCGCAGAGAGGAGAAAAGGAGGAAAAGGTGCAATTTGTTAGGAAGTGGCTGAGAGAGGTAAAGGATGTCTAGTTGAATACATAAAGAAAAACATTTTTTCTGTTTTTTTTTTTTGAGTTGCCACAAATTGACATCTTTACATATTTTTGAGTCTTGTGTGTACTTTTAAATTGGGAGTTTCATCATCATAAAGGTGAATTTTTGTTTTAAATATTTAAAAGCACACATCAGCATGGACATCGGTTTCTGAGTGAAGTGGAATAATTGCAATTTCTCTAAAGTCATCCATTAAGGCGTAAGGGTACTTGGGTTCCCCCTACCCATCAGAACCCAATTGCTGAGTTAAACAAATTCTTTAGTGTATTCCTCGAGGTTGGCAAGCACAAATCATCATCACTATGGACCTGGCCTACATACAGTCACACTTACATTTGGATTGAACTAATACTTGTTTTATGACAAAATAAGTCACGTGAGCTTGTTATGATCTTAAAGTATATGTGATGAAGTCTTGCTTGGTGGCCAGATGAATGAATGCAAAAAGTATTGGTGCTAGAAGTGCTGATTGTAGCCTTTTGTTTGCAGGTACACTGGGGCTTTATACGGCAGGATAGCTGGCCTGCTGTTGGTGTCCTTGTTTGGCGTGCAGGAGGGAGAGTTTGCAGCTTGGATTGATCCAGGACTCTTTGCTGCGATAGGAGCTGCCTCATTTTTCAGTGGCGTGGCCAGACTTACCATATGTCTCACAGTTATTATGGTAACCTTTAAATTATCTTATTTATTTATACCACTTTATCATTTCAGTTGAAGCAGTTTTTCTCCAGGACCAAGCAGGAAGCCAGTCCTCACTTATGGGTGACATCGACGTCGATGGAGCCCCCGTGCGGAGCATTTCCCCAGCTTTCAAAGAAAGCCTTTGGGAATACTGCACGCATGCGCGGTCCCCTTCCCGCCTAAAGGTGCCATCTTGCTCAGTCTTTCTTTTTCCGTGGAGCCCATCGGACGTCTGTCCATGTCACCCGGAAAAGTTGATGTTTTTTCTTGCGATTACTTCGCCCTTTTCTCCGGTTCGATGCCGGTTCCCCTTCCCGCCGGGTTCAGTACACCGGTATCGAGCCCGTCTTCTTTTTTTTTTTTTTTCAGTTTTTGCCCTTCGTGGCTGGCGTTCGCGCCCTTTTTTGCCTTTTCCCTGGAAAGCCGGTCCTTTGACCTCGCAGGGGCCCTTTTTTCCCTGATGGCTTCCAGTGGTTTCAAAAAGTGTGATCGGTGCAAGAAACTGATGTCTCTCACCGACACACACGACTGCTGCCTTCGGTGCCTAGGCCCAGATCATGATCCTATGATCTGTGGCCCGTGTGTGGCAAGATGTCCACCAAGGCACTCCGAAGCTGTCAGCATCAGAAAGAGAGGATTTTCTTTGACTCTGCCTCCGGCCGGGCCCGGACCTCGTCTGAGGTCTCGACGTTTCGGGAGTCTGATCCCGAGCATTTCCGGGGCTCCTCGGACAGGGGGTCCCCCGATCGGGAACGTAAGAAGACCAATGACCTAACATCAAGAGGTCTAATATCAACACCCACCATCACCCCAGTTCCTTGGTCAGACCACTACATAATTGAGATAAAGATGCTACTACAAAAAGACAATCTAAACGAACGCTCAAACAACACACTCACACAAAGACGATTCAAGAACTTCGACAGGGACACATTCCTATAAGACACGATACAACAACTGACCATAGAAACAGACGACCTGGAGGCTCAAATCACCAACTGGAACAGCACTCTATCTAACGCCGCCAAAGCAACAGATGCTAGACCCAAAAAACACCGTCACAACAAGCTACAACACAAGTCGTGATACTCAAAAACCATACGACAAGAAAAAAGGTAACTCAGAAAGATAGAATGGAGATGGAGAAAGACCAAGGCATCTGAAAACCAGCAATTATTCCTAACAAAGCAAAAGCAATACAATGAACACATCAACCAATCAAAGAGAGAATACCATACAAACATGATAAATACCTCCATCAACAAACCCAGAGAGCTATTCGAAATCGTGAAAATCCTCACAAAAGAGCAAAGGACAGAGGACGAAGTACAAATAGACCCGCAAAAATTTGCTGACCACATCAAGGAAAAATTTCACTCTGCAGAGCAAACAAAACCCAGCGCACCCACTAAGTCTATCTCACACTCCAAGGCCTGGGACACATTCTGCTCACCATCAACAGAGCAGCTCTCCCACATCATCTCCACAATCAATACAAGCACCGCTCCCATAGACCCTTGCCCAGTGTCATGGAACAAAGCCACCAAATCAAGCTTCCTCCACATCATACACAACATAGTGCACAACTCCCTCACTCAAGGAGTCATGCCAAATCAACTAAAGCTTGCCACAGTAAGACCGATCCCAAAGAAAACAACTCTTGACAAGAACAACCCAGCAGCATAGCGACCAATATCCAGCATACCCTTTCTGGCAAAAATCATCGAAAAAACAGTACTACAACAACTACAAGAACACATTGACAACCATGCACCACTGGATGACAACCAACACGGCTTTCGCCCCAACCATGGAGTCGAAACATTACTGATTTACCTCTTCGACAGCATCCTCTGAATCATAGACAACACTAAGAATGGAATCATAATGATCTTCATTGACATCTCTTCAGCATTCGACACAGTAGACCACAAAACGCTCCTGGAAAGACTAAAAAACATTGGGCTACATGGTCCCACCTTAAAATGGTTCCACTCATACCTAACCAACAGGCAGATACAGGTCAAGGCAGGCCACAACACCTCTCGACCCATAAAAGTCCTCCAAGGAGTACCACAAGGATCCGCACTCTCAGCACTACTGTTTAACATCTACATCCAGCCAATATGCGACATCCTGAAAAAGAACAGCATCCAATATACAATCTATGCAGACGATATCATGATATACACACCTATCTCAGTTGACGACCCGGACTACTCTAAAATAACAAACTGCCTCACACAAATGACAATATGGTGTCAAAACAACAACCTCACAATCAACTACAGCAAGACTGAGGCACTAATCATCACTCGTAACCCAGACTTCATCCACCCACTGGACATCAAGATACAAAACACAACCATACCAATAAAATTGGAAGTAAAATACCTTGGAGTGACCCTGGACAATGAACTGAATCTCAAGTCACACGTAAGCAAAACAATCAAAAATGCATACTACAAGATGAGAATCATCAGAAGACTTAAACCCCTCCTCGCCACTGAGCACTTCCGTACCGTATGCCAAGCTCTAATAACCCCCTTACTGGACTTCTGCAACCCAATCTACCTTGGACTAACAAAACAAACACTCAAACCACTACAACTAGCACAAAACATGGCGGCCCGCATAATAACTGGATCAACAAGACATGAGCACATCACATCTGTTCTGAAAGACCTACACTGGCTCCCAATCAGTTCACGCATCAAATACAAAACAATCAAACATATTTAAGATCAAACAACACACTTCAGCCAACAGCCTGCACACCCTCATACAATCAGACACCAGCACACGCCCAAGAAGAAAAGGAACCTCCAACTGAGTCAACACCCCTAGAGACTTCAGAAAAACACGCAAGGACACCACAGAAAGAGCACTCTCTCTGGCCGCCCCAACAATCTGGAACACCCTCCCAGACGATCTGAGATCGACGACGGACCTCAAAGACTTTCGCAAACAGCTGAAGACAACGCTGTTCATAGAACACTATGGACACGTCACATGACCCAACTACCAGGAACAACCAACATACCCCCCCCCCCGACCCACTGATAAGAGAATGTATAACGGCACATGATGTTTCTTAACACTAAATGTATAGAAGAATGTATTATAGCACATGATGTATCATAGCGCACAATGTACATAGCTCAACCTAATCAAACACACAACACATCTTACACACAAAGCATGATATAACCCTCACTGCATGAAAAACACTATCACTTCCTTTGATTGTTTTGCTGTGATACTGCCTTGATTGTAAGATAAGGCGGTATAGAAATACTGTTAAATAAATAAATAAATAAATATGAAATGGCTCGTGAGGGCGGCGTCGGAAGAGGTCCCTGGTTCCTCGAGAGCCAGGTCTAAGACCCCTGACTGCCGCCCCGGGCCCTTGGAGCAGGAGAAGCCATCCAAAATGCCTCGTGTAGAGCCGGAACCCGTCGGACACGTAAGTCCTGTGGTCCTCGTGGACTCTCCTCCGAGGGAGCCGACGTCGGGCCTGGCGCCGCCGGGGTCCGATTCGGTAGCTGCTGAGTCTCCTGAACTTGGACTCAGGCTGACAGCCTTGGAGTGCAGACTGTCTGCCTTCATGGATCAGCAGCGGGTACTGATGGCCAGCCTCGCTGGTGCATCTGCCCTGACCACCGGGACATCGACGTCGAAGTCGACCCCGGAGACCGAGCCGATACTCGAGTCCATGAAGGCTCGAAGTCGTCCTCAGTCACGGTCACCCTCGACCTCCCGCTCGGAACTGAGGGCATCGATGCCGGTGCCTTCAGCGTCGGAGCGAGTGCCACCGAGACCCGCGTGGTCGGAGCCCCCCTGACTCCTCTTCGGATGAGTCCGCGTGTGAGACGGAGGACGAGGAGTCCCCCGATACTTTTCGGACTCACCGCAGTCCGAGCCCCGGAGTAGGTCCCCACCGGAGGACAACAGGTTCTCAGAGTTCATCAGGGACATGGCCAAGGCGTTGGCGATTCCCGCGGACCCTGAGGAGGAGCCTCGAGTCGAGGAGCTCGAGGCCCTCCAGTATGACTCTCCTCCAAAGGAGGCCTTTATTGTGCCGGTCCCTCCGATGCTGTAACGGCTCCTCTTCTGGATGTGGGAGGCACCGGTCTCGGCGCCAGTTTTAAGCAAGCGGGTCGATTCTATCTATCGACTCCGTAAGAGCCCTGAATTCCAGAAGGCGCAGCTGCCGCACCATTCCATGGTGGTGGAATCGGCCATGCATCGTCTCAAGAGCCAGAAGATGTACTCTGCGGTGCCTCCCGGCAGGGAGGCCCGGAACCTGGATGCTTTCAGCAGGAAGTGCTTCCAGGGCTCGATGCTTGCTTGCCGTGTCCAGTCATACCAGCTGTACATGGGCATGTACTTACGAGACCTGGCGAAAGAGATTGCCGGGTTCTCTGCTGGCCTCTCTGGGGAACCTTTGCAGAGGTTCCAGACTTTGTCCTCAGGAATCCGGGACTGCTCGAAGTTCATGTCCTGAGCGGCCTACGATGGCTTCGAGGCTTCAGCTCGTGTAGCGGCAGCCGGCATCGGAGCCCAACGCCAGGCATGGCTGCAGTCATCGGACCTCGAGCCCTGGGTGCAGGACAAGTTGGTTGATGTCCCTTGCCGAGGTGAAAACCTTTTTGGCAAACCCATGGCCGAGAAGGCGGCTGAGCTCGAAACTGAGCAGCTGACTAGGATAAGACTGTCCAGAAAAACTCTGCCCCTTCTCACAAAAAGAAGGACTCGGGTAAAAAGCCCTTTTACCCGAGAAAGGCAGCTGCCTACAAACCTTTCCCTCAGTACCAGGCCTCCCCAGCTCCCCAGCAGGGTCAACAGGCCAAGGGGCAGGGACATGGGCCCCGTAGGCAGAAAACCCCCAAGCCTCCGGCTCCTGCTCCTACTCAGCAGGGAGGGGTTTTATGACTCCCACAGCATAGCCTTTCCACCTCTGCTGCCCCATTCCTGCACAGGAGGTCGTCTTGCCCTGTTTGCCCACAGGTGGCCACCCATTACAGGGGATACTTGGGTATTGAGCATAGTCAACAGAGGCTATATGCTCCATTTCCAGCAGTTGCTCCCTGCCTACTTCCCAGGAGAGCCTCTCAGGCCTCCTTTACACACAGACCTCCTCCTTCAAGAACTTCAAGGTCTGCTTCTGGACAAGGTGGTGGAGCCTGTACCTCCTCGCCTGCAGGGGCACGGTTTCTACTCCAGGTACTTCCTCGTGCCAAAGAGAACCGGTGGCCTCAGGCCTATTCTAGACCTCAGGAACCTCAACAAGTTCTTGGAGAAAGAAAAGTTCAAGATGCTTACTCTTGGAACACTTCTGCCCTACCTCCAGTGGGGAGATTGGCTATGCTCCTTAGATCTCAAGGATGCGTACACTCACATCCTCATTCATCCAGACCACAGAAAGTACCTCAGGTTCATTGTGGGAGGAAACCATTACCAGTACAGAGTACTGCCTTTTGGCCTAACCTCCGCCCAAAGGGTCTTTACAAAGTGCCTGGCTGTGGTGGCGGCCTACTTGAGGACTCAAGGTGTTTTTGTCTTCCCCTATCTGGACGACTGGCTCATCAGGGGTCAGATTTACCAGGAGCCCAGGCAAGCCACCTTTCGAACTGTATCACTCCTTCAACACCTAGGCTTTGTCATAAACTTCACAAAGTCCACTTTGCTCCCCTCCAAGAACCTAGAGTTCATAGGGTCGCGGCTGGACCCTGCAAGCAACGGCTTACTTGCCAGAAGACAGGGCTCAAAGGCTCATGGAGTTGGCATCCCGGTTTCTCAGCCTGCCAAGGGTTTCTGCCCGACTCTTTCTACAGCTCCTAGGCCACATGGCGTCAACAGTACATGTGACCCCCAATGCTTGCCTCCACATGAGGCCTGCACAGTGGTGCCTCAGAACTCAGTGGAAGCAAGCCACAGGGAGCCTAGCAGACAAAGTAAGAGTGTCCAAACCCTTCCTGAATTCCCTGCAGTGGTGGCTATACCCTTCCCAACTTACCTCAGGGGGTGCCTGTCCCCACAGTGGTGTTGATGACAGATGCCTCCTTGCAGGGCTGGGGTGCACATTGTCTGGAACGGTGCACTCAAGGCCTATGGTCTTCATGGGAGGCCACGCAACAGATCAACCTACTAGAACTTCGGGCTATCCGTTTAGCCCTCAGGACTTTTTCTCACACTTTGGCTCACCAGTCTGTTCTGGTTCAGACGGACAATCAAGTGGCCATGTTCTATGTGAACAAACAGGGAGGCACTGGGTCCAGGCCCCTGTGTCAGGAGGCACAGGCCCTGTGTTCCTTTGTGCTCAAGCACAACATGTTTCTCAAAGCTGTGTATCTCCCTGGCCAGGAGAACTTCCTGGAAGACAGGTTAAGCAGGATTCTGCAGCCCCATGAGTGGCAACTGCACCCATTGGTGGTTCAGAAAATTTTCCTAAAATGGGGACTTCCATCCATGGATCTCTTTGCCAGTCCCCTGAATCACCAGCTACCCAGGTTCTTTCCAGGCAACCGCACCCCCTGAGGTTAGCAGCGGATGCCTTCCTGATTTCTTGGTCCCAGGGCCTCCTATATGCGTTTCCTCCCACACCTCTGATGGCCCGAACTTTGTTCAAGATTCTAAGGGACAAGGCCTCGGTATTTCTGGTAGCTCCCAGATGGCCGAGACAGCCCTGGTTCCCACTTCTGCTTCAATTAGCAGTGGAAACACCACTATCTCTGGGGCTGCAACCCGATCTTCTCTCTCAGGATCAGGGTTCCCTTCTGCACCCCAATCTCAAATCTCTCAATTTGATGGCCTGGAGGCTGCAAGGGTAGTGTTGGCTCCCTGGGGCTTGCCTCAGGAAGTGGAAGAGGTGGTCTTGGCCTCTAGAAAGCAGTCCACCATGAAAACCTATGCCCTGAAGTGGAGAAGGTTCTCCTTGTGGTGTCAGCAACGCGAGAAAGATCCTTTCGCCTGCACTGTGCCAGTAGTGCTTCAGTACCTGCTGCACTTGTTCAGTCAGGGCCTTAAGTCCAATTCTGTTCGGGTCCACCTCTCTGCTTTGGCAACTCACCACTCTCTGGTGGAAGGACACTCTTTGTCGGTTCACCCCTTGGTGTCCAGATTTCTCAGAGGCTTGCTATTGCTTAAGCCTCCTCTCCATCCACCGGCCCCTGAGTGGGAGTTGAATGTGGTCTTGGAGCAACTGACTCGCCCACCTTTTGAGCCGATGGCTACATGTCCTCTCTGCTTCCTTTCTTGGAAGACTCTATTCCTAGTGGCCCTGGCGAGTGAGTGAGCTTCAAGCCCTGGTCTGTGACAGACCATACACTTGCTTCTTTAGGAACAGGGTAGTCCTTAGGACTCATCCTAAGTTTCTCCCAAAGGTTTTCTCCTCTTTCCATCTCAACCAGGAGGTTGTTCTTCCAACATTCTTCCCTAGGCCCCATGCCAGCCGGGCTGAAACAGTCCTGAATACCCTGGACTGTAGGAGGGCCTTATCCTTCTACCTTGAACGTACGCAGGGGCATAGGAGGGCTACTCAGCTCTTCGTATCTTTTGACCCTAATAACTTGGGGTTAGCTGTCTCCAAGCGTACCTTGTTCATCTGGGTGGCTGACTGTATCACCTGGGCTTAAAGGGCAGCTGGCCTTCCCTTGCAGGGTTGGGTCACGGCCCACCGTGTCAGAGCAATGGCTGCCTCAGTGGCTCATCTCCGCTCTGTACTATTGGCAGACATCAGCAGGGCTGCAACTTGGTCCTCAAGCCAGACTTTTGTGGCCCATTACTGCCTGGAGAGGGAGTCCCATAGGGACAGTGCTTTCGGTCAGGCAGTGCTCCGGAATCTCTTTGAGGTTTAGGCAACTCCTACCCTCCAGCCCTCTCGTTGAGCTACCGGTGGAGGTATATTTCAGTGAAATCCTTTCTCTGATGCTGCGGCTAGAGGGAGCTCATTTTTCAGCTCTGAGTCCCCGATAGCCTGAAGTTGGGGAGTCCAAATAAGTGAGGACTGACTTCCTGCTTGGTCCTGGAGAAAGAGTAGTTACTCACCTGTAACAGGTGTTCTCCAGGAGCAGCAGGAATCAGTCCTCACAACCCTCCCTCCTCCCCTGGGAGTTGCAGTTGTACATAGTTTATTTTTACATTTTTTGTGCTGTCTTTTAGCTATGTCATCTGACTGTGCAAGATGGCACCTTTAGGCGGGAAGTGGACCGCGCATGCGTGCAGTATTCCCAAAGGCTTTCTTTGAAAGCTGGGGAAATGCTCCACATGGGGGCTCCATTGACATCGATGTCACCCATAAGTGAGGACTGATTCCTGCTGCTCCTGGAGAACACCTGTTACAGGTGAGTAACTACTCTACATTGTAACTCAAACTTGACAATGTACATTAAGCAGGGACATTGATAACTTGGATTTTTCTGAGGCAAGAGAGGGTAAAGTGATTTGTAGGAATATAACCCTAGTCTTTTGGTTCCCAAACCAGTGCTCTAACCATTAGGCTTCTCCTCCACTCCAGCTAGTGTGGTGTGTTAGCCGCCAAAACCACACGGTAAGGAAAATCCCCTCATGGTATCTGCAGGGGGCATTCCTGGAATAGCCTCTGCCGATACCACGGCAGGTCTGGATTTACCACAGAAACCTACGTTACCTGCCTCAGCAGGTATTTTGGGAAAGGTCTTGCAGAGCAGGTATTGCAAATCCCCATGGTAAATCCAAAGGGAGAGATGGTAGCGATTGAGTGAACAGAGCTGTTAGTAGATCTGTGCATCGATTGCTACTGGGCCTCCCCCCAACAACTGTGACAAGCCTCCCCCTATCCACAATATTGTCGGTGCTGCGGCTTTGCGATCCATGGCATGACAATATGAAAAAAAAAGTCCTGGCCCCCTGGACAAGAGAACCACCCTGGACTAGCAAGTCTGGGAAAGCCCCTTTCTTCCCCCCGCCACTCCTGCCCTCCTCAGTGATCCTCACAAAAATGGCCATGATCTCACTGTGCTGCCTCCTAGCATGAGTCTAGAGGGAAGCACTTCATGTGGCGGGCATTTTGAAATGCGAGCAGGAGCAGAGAGGAACCGCCCCTGCCCCATAGTTCTAATAGATCATCAGGATTTTTAAGGGTATGCTTACGGGGTGGTTCGGAGGAGCCATGGGGCCCCACTTTGACTTATGGATCAGGGGTGGGAAGGGGGGTGCTTTCCCTATCTAGCTAGCCCAGAATGGTTCTTTTGTTGGTGGTTGCACTGATCCCCGGAGCTCAGTGCTGCAGGGGGCCAGGACTTTAAAACAATATATTATTGGTGCTGCGGATTGCAACACTAGTGCCAACAGTATTGTAGAGGGGGGAGTCCCGATCGCAGCTATTGAGACCCTGTCGCCTCCAGGGCAGATGGCCAATGTTGATTGGCAGTGTCCATACTGCCAAGTTATTGGGCCAGATTGAAACTCATTGGCTAGTTGAGCCCCTTCTAGAACTCTTTCAAGTCCCTAGACAGTGTAAGTTAGCATCTCACCTTCTCCATGGGAATATAAACCCACAATTCTTTTGGTAAAACCTTGGGGTCTCTACACTTATAGATAATAGAGGTTCAAAGAACAGACAAAGCTTTTCATGTCCCTTTCAGTCTCCTTTTTTAAGCTTATCTGCAATGTTTTTGGTTATAAATAGTCTATTGAAAATATATGCTTTATAGGTATTTTGCAATTTAAATTGCCTGCTCTTAGTTTAAATCCCCTTTAAAAATCCCTCCAAAAACCCCTTAAATTAGTATTTTGGTTGGACCATTTGCCTTGAGGGAAACCCTCTTGAAGCAAATTTTCCTTTTATTCATTTTTACAAGCTCATACCCAGCTCAAAATCAACCCTGAAACCAAAAATGAGGGAAATTGCATCACGCAAGCCCCTCCAAAACAAAAGCACAACAAACAAGAACTCCTCTATTAAATGTGAAAAACCACCAACTTAGCTTTCTGCCAAAATTCTTTGAGCTGTTTGATGTGGCTGACACACACTTATATCTTCTTGCTGTCATGTCCTCAATTACAACAGCAGTAAAAACAATCCTTTCTTCTCTCCGCTATGATAGAAATCATACCGCATACTGCTACATAGCACCATGTTTCAGGCCATCGTTATTCTCCTGGTCCTTTTTCAGGCTAAAACCAAGGCTGAATGTCATGCCCTGATACTCAATCACTCATACAGGGAAACATTTGATGATGTTATAGAATCGAAAAGCAACCAATCAGAAGATCCTAAAGCTTAATCATAGCAAACTCCACCAATCTAACTCAAGACTGAGTCAACCCTAATATTTAAAATTAAATTACAGTCAACCCTGTAATTTAAATATCCATTGCTGTTCTAATATATTGTAAACGTGACACTCTATCTCCTCCCCGAGAAGTTAGGGGGACCTGATCTATAATTCTCCAGGTAAAATCTTGAAATGAGTGGCCATTAGCGATGCTATGAGTTACAATCGGGGCAGACAATACCTTTGTGTTAAGCCGAGATCAATGCTCCTGCAGACATAACTTCATGGATCTGGTAGTCCTTCCTATGTATTTGTGTGAACAAGGACAAATCAGCATATACACTACAAATGAAGACAAACATGTAGTATTATGATAAGCTCTATAAGTAATACCCGACGTTGAATCAGTCCATTCTGGTTCAAAAATCGTGGAGGCACAAAAATCGCAGCCTCCAGAAGCATGGTGTCCAATAGATGTTGATAATGAATTCCCTGAACTGTCAAAACCTACTTGGCGCACCACATAATCTGTTATATCGCGTCCACATCGGTAGGCAATCATAAATGGCCGCTGAAAACAAGAATGAACACACAACACATGCCAATGTCTTTTAAATATGCGACCTATTTGGTCGGTATAATGTATGTATGGTAAAACCCCTACAATAGGGGCTGTATCAGCGCTTGAATCTTCATTGTGTGCATCGCCACCATTCTGGATGATTGAATTGTGCCCTTTTATAAGCTCTGTGGACCAAATCTGCTGGGTAACCTCTTGCTAATAAACTCTGAGAAAGATCCCCTGCGTGTTTATGAAATTTATTCATCGTGTTGCACAGTCTCCGGATCCATAAAAACTGACCCAATGGCAGCCCACGACATAATGGGCCTGGATGGTAGCTACAATATTGAAGCAAGTGTTTATTTGGACTGATTTCTGATTTGCTGTAACAAAGAAATAAAATGTTTTGTGATTATTTCTTAAAACCATTGACCATTTCCATAAGATCATATATACGTGATTCTTTTCATTTTATTTCTTTGTTACAGCAACACAGTTTACAGTTAGATAACATAATTTTGGTTACTATGGATGTCACGTCTTTATATACGAACATTAATCAGCAGGAGGCATTGGACATTATTTCCTCTTTTTATTTGACATTACCAGCTCGACTTCCAAGTCAATTTATTTTGTCATTCTTAGAAGTGGGTTTAGAGCGCAGTTATTTTATGTACGAGTCTCAATACTATTTACAGATATTTCTCCAGGACCAAGCAGGAAGTCAGTCCTCACATATGGGTGACGTCGGCGCCGACGGAGCCCTCGCGGAGCAATTTTCCCCAGCTTTCAAAGAAAGCCTTTGGGAATTGCAGCGCGCATGCGCGGTCGCCTTCCCGCCCAAGGGTGCCATCTTAGCCAGTCTTCTTTTTTCCGCGGAGCCCTACAGACGTACCCGTCGTGTCCCCGCTAAAAAAGTTGATTTTCGTGAGTTTTTCTCTTTTTTCACTTCGGTTCGACGCCGGTCGTTTTCCTGCCCGGACTCGCGACGCCATTGCGAGTCCTTCTCTTATTTTTCGGTTTTTCTGATTTTTGGTCAGTTTCGTTTTCGGTTTTTCGCTGGCAGCCCGGTCCTTTGATCTTGCAGGGGCCCTTTTTCCCCCGATGGCTGCCAGTGGTTTCAAGCGGTGTGGTCAGTGTGACAGAAATATGTCACTCACTGACACACACGATAATTGCCTCCGCTGCCTAGGCCCGGATCATGAAGAAATGATCTGTGGAGCCTGTGGCAAAATGTCCTCCAAAGCGTTGAGGAGTCGGTGGCACCAGCGGGATAGAATCTTCGCTGACCCCAGCCGTACCCGGACCTCGTCGGAGGCCTCGGCATCCAGAGGCTCCAGCTCTGACCATCGCCGAAGCTCCTCCGACAGGGGTTCTCCCTCCGGAGACCATCGACGGAAGGCAAAACCCGCGAGGGCGGCGTCGGTGGACGCTCCTGGCTCCGCGAGGGCCAGGTCGCATAGCCCCGATAGCCATCCCGGGTCTTTGGAGAAGGAGCACCTCCCGAAGCGACCTCGCCTGGAGTCGGAGTTGCCTGCTCGGGTAAGTCCTGTAGTCCTTCTGGACTCGCCTCCGAGAGGTCCGACGTCGGGCCCGACGCCGTCGGGGCCCGAGTCGGGGGCTGCTGGGTCACCTGAGGTCGGACTCAGGTTGACGGCCTTGGAGAGCAGACTATCTGCCTTCATGGACCAGCAGCGGGCACTGATCGCTAGCCTCGCTGGCGCCGCTGCCCCGACCGCCGGGACGTCGACGTCTAAGTCGACCCAGGAGACCGAGCCGATCCTCGAGTCCATGCGAACTCGAGTCGATCCTCGGTCGAGGTCACCCTCGGCCTCCCGTTCGGGACCGAGGTCGTCGCCGCCGACTCCCTCGGCGTCGGGGCGGCCGACGCCTCCGCCTGCCCAAGCCGACCCCACCGATTCCTCCTCGGAGTCGGCCTGGGAGTCTGAAGAGGAGGAGTCACCTGATTCCTTTCGGACTCGGTGTGTCCCCTCGGACTCACCTGAGTCCGAACCTCGGAAACAGTCCCCTCCGGAGGATGCCCGGTTCTCGGACTTCGTCAGGGATATGGCCAAGGCTTTGGCCTTCCCTGCGGATCCCGAGGAGGAGCCTCGAGCCGAAGAGCTCGACGCCCTTCAGTACGACTCTCCCGCCCGGGAGCACTTTACTGTACCGGTTCCTCCCATGCTGGAACGACTACTCTTCCGCATGTGGGAGAGTCCGGCCTCGTCGCCGGTATTAAGCAAGCGGGTCGATTCCATCTATCGAGTCCGCAAGAGTCCTGGCTTCCAAAAAGCACAGCTGCCACACCATTCCATGGTAGTGGAATCGGCCATGCATAGGCTTAAGAGCCAAAAGATGCACTCCTCGGTGCCTCCTGGCAGGGAGGCCCGTAACATGGATGGCCTTGGTAAGAAGTGTTTCCAGGGCTCTATGCTGGCTTGTCGTGTCCAGACCTACCAGCTATACATGGGCATGTATCTCCGAGACCTGGCTAAAGAGATAGCCGGATTCTCCGCTGGACTGTCCGAGGAACCTTTGCGGAGGTTCCTGGCCTTGACAACTGGTATTCGGGAATGCTCCAAATTCATGTCCCGAGCAGCCTATGATGGCTTTGAAGCATCGGCTCGAGTAGCCGCAGCTGGCATCAGTGCCCGCCGACAGGCTTGGCTTCAGTCGTCTGACCTTGAACCTTGGGTGCAGGACAAGTTGGTCGATGTCCCCTGCAGAGGTGAGAACCTCTTTGGCAAGCCCATGGCTGAAAAGGCTGCACAAATCGAGACGGAGACTCTCACCAGGACTAGGCTTTCTAGGAAGACCTCCGCCCCTTCCCAGAAAAAGAAGGGCTCGGGAAAGAAGTCCTTTTACCCGAGAAAGGCGGCTGCCTATAAACACTACCCTCAATATCAGGCCTCCGCAGCTCCCCAACAGGGCCAGCAGGCCAAGGGACGGGGTAACGGGTCCCGTAGGCAGCAAGCCCCCAAGCCTGCACCACCAGCCCCTGCTCAGCAGGGTGGGGGTTTTTGACTTCCTCAGCATAGCCTCTCCCCCTCAGCTGGCTCTTCCCAGCACCGGAGGCCGGCTGGTTCACTTCGCCCACAGGTGGTCCAACATCACTTCGGATGCCTGGGTGCTTCAAGTCGTGCGAGAAGGATATCTTCTCCACTTCCATCAGGTCCCTCCCTCTTATTTTCCGGGAGAACCTCCTCGACTCCCTCTGCACAGGGACTTACTCCTTCAGGAGTTAGCAAGTCTTCTTCAGGAACAGGCTGTGGAACCGGTGCCCCACCACCTGAGAGGTCAAGGCTTTTATTCCAGGTATTTCCTGATACCAAAAAGGACAGGAGGCCTCAGACCCATCCTGGACTTGCGCAACCTCAACAAGTTCCTCGTGCGGGAAAAGTTCAAGATGCTTACCCTTGGAATCCTTCTGCCCTACCTCCAGCAGGGAGATTGGCTATGCTCCTTAGATCTAAAGGATGCCTACACGCACATCCTCATCCACCCAAGCCACCGCCAATACCTAAGGTTTGTGGTGGCAGGAAATCACTACCAGTACAGAGTACTGCCCTTTGGCCTATCCTCCGCACCGCGAGTCTTCACAAAATGTCTCGCGGTGGTGGCGGCCTATCTCCGGCTTCACGGCCTCTATGTCTTTCCGTACCTCGACGACTGGCTCATCAGAGCGTCGTCCTCTCCGGCAGTCACCAATGCCACACACTGCACGGTGACTCTTCTGCAGTACTTGGGCTTTGTCATAAACTTCGCAAAGTCCACTTTGCTCCCCTCACAGGATCTCGAGTTCATCGGCGCAAGACTGCACACTCCTCAGGCACGAGCTTTCCTGCCTCCGACAGGGCTCAACGGCTCATGGACCTAGCCGGCCATTTTCGCAGCCAGTCCCTGGTCTCTGCCAGGCGCTTCCTGAAACTACTCGGCCATATGGCTTCCACCGTCCACGTGACCCCCAATGCTCGCCTGAATATGCGACCTGCTCAATGGTGCCTTCGCAAGCAGTGGCAACAAGCCACCGGCGAACTGGCCGACTTAGTACGCATCTCCAGGCCGCTGGCCTCTTCCCTACAGTGGTGGCTTCATCGGCCGAACCTGGTGCTCGGAATGCCGTTTCAGTCGCCTCAGCCGGCTCAAGTGCTGACGACCGATGCTTCCCTCCTGGGTTGGGGGGCACATTGCCAAGGGGCATGTACTCAAGGTCTCTGGACCGCGTGGGAGTCTGCTCAACAGATCAACTTCCTGGAGCTCAGAGCAATCCGTCTGGCGCTCAAGGCTTTCTCCCACCTGACTGCTCACCAGTCCGTCCTTGTCCAGACGGACAATCAAGTTGCCATGTTCTACGTGAACAAGCAGGGGGGCACGGGCTCCTTCCTTCTCTGCCGAGAAGCTCAGAAGCTCTGCTCTTGGGCCGTCAGTCACGGCATTCTTCTCCAGGCGGTTTATCTCCCAGGCCAAGAAAATTGCCTGGCGGACAAACTCAGCAGGATACTCCAGCCGCACGAGTGGCGTCTGGATCCCTTGGTAGTTCAGAAACTCTTTCTGAAGTGGGGCCTCCCCACGATGGATCTCTTTGCCAGTCCTCTCAACCGACAACTTCCTCGCTTCTGCTCTCGTCAGCCACATCCCCTTCGGGTAGCGGCAGATGCTTTTCTACTCTCATGGTCGGAAAGCCTTCTCTATGCTTTTCCTCCCATCCCGCTAGTCTCTCGAACTCTGTTCAAGGTTCTCCGGGACAAAGCTTCCATGATCCTGGTGGCTCCTCGCTGGCCCAGACAGCCGTGGTTTCCACTCCTGTTGCAATTAGCGGTAGCGGATCCGTTCCCTCTGGGGTTTCAACCGGATCTCCTAACACAGGATCAGGGGTCTCTGCTACACCCCAACCTCAGATCTCTCAACCTAATGGCCTGGCGGCTGAAAGGGTAGTCCTCGCTCCCCTTCTCCTGCCGGCAGAGGTGGAGGAGGTCATCCTAGCTTCTCGGCGACCTTCTACCCGCAAATGCTACGCCCTTAAATGGCGTCGCTTTTCCGTTTGGTGTGTACAGCAGTCTCAGGATCCCTTCTCCTGCTCGGTGTCGGTGATCTTGCAGTACCTGCTCTACCTCTCTAATCTGGGACTTAAGTCCAACTCCGTCAAAGTCCACCTCAGTGCTCTTTCAGCACACCATGTGCCGGTGGACGGCAGACTTCTTTCCAGCGACCCTCTCGTAGCACGGTTTCTCCGAGGTCTCCTTCTACTTAAATCACCTCTGCGCCCGCCAGCACCTGACTGGGATCTGAATGTGGTTTTACAGCGGATCACCTGTCCGCCTTTTGAACCGATGGCTACCTGTTCTCTGCGTTTTCTTTCGTGGAAAACCTTATTCCTGATAGCCCTCACTTCCGTTAGACGCGTAAGTGAATTGCAGGCCCTCGTGTCTGATCCCCCCTTCACTCGGTTCTACAAAAATAGGGTAGTCCTACGGACTCACCCAAAATTTCTTCCAAAAGTTGTCTCCCCTTTTCACATCAATCAGGAGGTGGTACTTCCAACCTTCTTTCCCAGGCCTCACTCCAGCCGAGCTGAACGGGTCCTGCATACCCTGGACTGTAGAAGGGCATTGAACTTCTACCTTGACCGTACGCGGGAGCACCGTAAAGCTGCTCAGCTTTTTGTGTCTTTTGACCCCAATAAATTGGGGCTCCCGGTCTCCAAGCGTACTCTGTCCATCTGGGTTGCTGACTGTATCGCTTGGGCTTATGGGGCAGCCGGACTCTCCTTAGAAAGTCGAGTCACGGCTCATTGTGTTCGGGCGAAGGCTACGTCAGTGGCTTACCTCCGCTCTGTTCCGCTGGCAGACATCTGCCGGGCCGCTACTTGGTCTTCGAGCCAGACTTTTGCGGTCCATTACTGTCTCGAGAGGGAGTCCCGCAGGGACAGTGCTTTCGGACAGGCAGTCCTCCGAAATCTCTTCGAGGTTTGAGCAACTCCTACCCTCCATCCCGGATGGGGGCTACCGGTGGGTGATAATTCAGTGAAGATTCCTTCCTTCTGTGCCGCTGAGCTAGAGGGAGCTCATTTTTGTGCTTAGGGTCTCCGGTAGCCTTAAGCTTGGGAGTCCCATATGTGAGGACTGACTTCCTGCTTGGTCCTGGAGAAAGCGTAGTTACTCACCTGTAACAGGTGTTCTCCAGGAGCAGCAGGAATCAGTCCTCACAACCCTCCCTCCTCCCCGTGGAGTTGCAATCATCTGCTTAAGTTTTTTTGCAAATTTTTATGCTGTCTTTTAGCTATGTCATCAGACTGGCTAAGATGGCACCCTTGGGCGGGAAGGCGACCGCGCATGCGCGCTGCAATTCCCAAAGGCTTTCTTTGAAAGCTGGGGAAAATTGCTCCGCGAGGGCTCCGTCGGCGCCGACGTCACCCATATGTGAGGACTGATTCCTGCTGCTCCTGGAGAACACCTGTTACAGGTGAGTAACTACGCTTTCATGTCCCTATGGGAGCCACAGTAGCACCATCGGTAGCTACTTTATACATGGCACATTGAGGACAGTTTTATTTATCCCTCATGGTGTTTTCAGTACATCTCATTATGGACACGTTTTTGGATGATATATTATTTTTATGGTTAGGAAGAGTTTCTCAGTTGCAAGAATTTTTCAAATGGATTAATTTATTGAAGTCTAATATTCAATTTGTTCCGGAGTTTCACCATTCACAAATTAATTTTTTGGATCTCACAGTGTACAAACAAGGTATTCCATAAGCTGTGCACTACCTTATATTGGAAATCAGTCCAAAGAAACACTTTGCTTCAATATTGTAGCTACCATCCAGGCCCATTATGTCGTGGGCTGTCATTGGGTCAGTTTTTTTAAATTTAAATTATTTATTTATGCAATTTTAGGATACGTACAAGAAAAATACCTTGTACGGAAAGGGCACATTTCTTACACAATAGGAAAATCTTCCCACCCAAGGCAAAATCAACTAAAACATAAGCCCGCAAGTCCACAATAAAATGGCAAGATAGGTCACACTATATAAGATAAATTGATTACAACTCACAATACAAGAAATTGAACAGACTAAGGGAGTGTGTACCACAGTATATTCCGAATTAGCCCTCCTTAACAGGAGAGCTACTTTGAGGGAGAGTAGGAGAAGGGCCCTGCACATTAAGTGCTCTAGAGGAAATAAAGGTGGCCAACTGAGAGGGTTAAAAAAAGATAACTATGCCCAGCTAACTTCACCAGGTACTTACACGGAAAGAGAAGGAAAAATAACCCTCCCAACTGAATCACCCCAGGACGATATAAAAGAAACTGCCTCCTTCTCTTTTGGGTTGCTCTGGAAACATCAGGAAATATTTTTAGGTGGGAATCCAAGGACCTAAAGAAAAGTCTCAACAGCCAATCTCTGTCCGCCTCTAGGGAAAAAGTGACTAGCAACGTAGCAGTCATCCCGACATCAGAAGGGGACCACTCCAAGAAAGTAGATAGATCCAAACTGTCCGAAGATAGTAAACGGTGCTCGTCGGTACCCACAGGACCAGCCTTAGCAGTTGGTAAGTAGAAGGCCTTGGAAATAGGTGGCACAGAATCAGCCAAAACCTTGAGAGTAGTTACTAAGAACTTCTTAAAATGTTCCAAGGCAGACACCGACAGAACCTTAGGAAAGTTCAATATTCTGAGGTTATGGCACCTTGCAGCGTTTTCCAAAAACTAACCACAGAGTCCTTAACAAAGGCTTGGGAAACCTCCTGAACCTGCCCCAATCGACTCTCAAAGGAGACCAATTTGGCAGTAAGCTTAGTCTGACCCAATTCATACAACTTTAGTTGCTGCCCAAACACTTAAAATTGCTGCATTATAGACTGAAGCTGTGATGTAATATTGAGATACATAGATGAAAAGGCATCCCATAGGGTATCAGGAGTAACAACATCTGGTCTCACTGGATTGTGTCCTGAAGCATTCCATCCAACCTGAAGCTGTTTAACCAACGAGGGCAGAGGCAGCTTCTCCAAAGAATGCAGAGCTAAGATTGACTCATCTCGTCCTCCTCCCTCCACGCCGGAAAACACAGCTGGAGACCCCAGAACCAGCTGACTTCCTCCGGGGCTGGACGGTTGCAATTGGGGTTTCCGAGGCAGGTTCATCACCTCCCTCACGCCCACACTCAGAGACTTGTGCAAGAACTCTCCTTCCGGCTGGACCGGCAGTGTTCGGAGGTCTGGTCTGAAGGAAACCTCTAGCCCCTCGATGCTGGGAGGCCTTCCTTCTGTCCCAACAGCGCACAGCGGGCACCCCAGAACCAATTCACTCCTCCCGGCGGGCGTCAAGAAAACATCCATGGGCCCGCTGACCGCCATCCTCTCAGCAACCGGGATCTCCCCCGACGACATCACCGCCAGCTTGGCGTTCCTCTTTCTGCCCGCAAGCGGCATCAGGAGGAGTTACCAGCAAAAATACAGAGGAAAAGGTAAAGGAAATGGATGAAACGGGAGGGTCACCGGAGCAGAGTCAGTGAGCGTCCGTTCCCGCCGCCATCTTGCCAGTTATCAATTGGGTCAGTTTTTACGGATCCGGAGACTGTGCCCCACGATGAATGAATTTCATAAACACGCTGGGGATCTTTCTCAGCGTTTATTAGCAAGAGGTTACCCAGCAGATTTGGTCCACAGAGCTTATAAAAGGGCACAATTCAATCATCCAGAATGGTGGCGACGCACACAATGAAGATTCAAGCACTGATACAGCCCCTATTGTGGAGGTTTGTCCTTGTTCACTCAAATACATAGGAAGGACTACCAGATCCATGAAGTTACGTCTGCAGGAGCACCGATCTCGCCTTAACACACAGGTATTGTCTGCCCCGTTTGTAACTCATAGCATTGCTAATGGCCACTCATTTCAAGATTTTACCTGGAGAATTATAGATCAGGCCCCCCTAACTTCTCAGGGAGGAGATAGAGTGTCACGTTTACAATACATTAGAACCACGATGGATTTTAAATTACAGACAGTTACGCCTCAGGGACTCAATCTTGAGTTAGATTGGTGGAGTTTGCTATGATTAGGCTTTAGGATCTTCTGATTGATTGCTTTTCGATTCTATGACATCATCAAATGTTTCCCTGTATGAGTGATTATCAGGGCATGACATTCAGCCTTGGTTTTAGCCAGAAAAATGGCCAGGAGAATAACGACGGCCCGAAACATGGCGCTATGTAGTGGTATGCGTTATGATTTCTATTATAGCAGAGACAAGAAACGATTGTTTTTCCTGCTGTTGTAATTGAGGACACGACAGCAAGAAGATATAAATGTGTCTCATCCACATCAAACAGCGCAAAGAATTTCAGCAGAAAGCTAAGTTGGTGTTTTTTCACATTTAATAGAGGAGTTCTTGTTTGTTGTGCTTTTGTTTTCGAGGGGCTTGCGTGGTGCAATTTCCCTCGTTTTTGGTTTAAGGGTTGATTTAGAGCTGGGTATACGCTCGTAAGAATGAATAAAAAGGAAAATTTGCTTCAAGAAGGTTTCCCTCAAGGCAAATGGTCCAACCAAAATACAAATTTAAGGTTTGTTTTTGGAGGGATTTTTAAAGGGGATTTGTTTTGTATATTAGATTATTTCCCTTTTAGTGTTTTTTTGGTTTGCACTTAGTTTAAGGCAAGGCCATTGCAGGGGGTTGGGTAAGAAGAGTTTTGCAAAGAATGGCCCTTCTTGAGTCAGTCTTCCAGAATGTGAGCCCAAAAGGGGAATTAAAAGCTGAAAACAACTCTTGCCTAGAGTGTATTTTGCTTATCATCTATAGATCTAGTTTTGAGAATATCCGCAATGAATGTTCTTCAGCTATATTGCGATTCAGTGCCTTGTAAAGTCTTCATACTCTTGTGCATTTTTCACATTCTGCTGTGCAACAAATATAATTCAAAATGCATTAAAGTAGGATTTTGTTTCACTGATCTATACAATATTGGCTAGACTTTCAACACGCGAGAACAATAATACAAATATTCAAAATGTAATTATGAATAAGAAACCAAAAAAGTCTTTAATGCATAAGTCTTCATGCTCCTGCACTCACTACTTCATAGAAGTCCCTTACTCAGCAATGGTCTCCATGAGACATTTATGATAAGTGTCTACCTACTTTATACAGCAGGATGATCCAGTCTTTGCCCATTCGTCTTGTCAGAATAGTTGAAGCTTTTTCATGTTGGATGGAAATCATCTGTGAACTGTAGTCTTCAAGTCTTGTCACAGATTTACTGTTGGATTCAGGTCTGGGCTTTGACTGAGTCACTCTAAGTTCGCTTTCTTGCATCATTGTTGCTTTCGTATTGTGCTTAGAATAATTGCCCCAGGATATGCTGTCGCAGGTTTTACTCCCAGATCTGCCTGTACTTTGCATCTATATTTCCCTTGATCTTCACGAGTCTTTCATTATCACTGCTGCAAAGTATCCCTACCACTATGGTACATGTACTATGGTGCATGTTTACTAAGCTGCACTAGACTTTTACAGTTAATGCAATGTGTTAGTGCAAATAGCATCACGTTAACTGCGAAAGTTGCACTTGATCTGTTGGGGGCATGCACAGCATTTCCACAGTAGATAGTGCATTGTAAGTGCAGAGAATGCGGTTAGGCAGCATCATTAATGGAGCCGACATCACTCATTGAAGTGGCGTTAGCTGCACCTGGACTGTCAAATCCGGTGGTTACCACAAATTGTTGAGGCCCACGATAACCATGCATTGCAGACATGCCCACTCTCAGCCCTAATCCTGCCTACTTCAAATAGCGCAGAAAATCACTGTATTATCTGCAGATGTCCCATGTTAACTGCTGGAGGACAGAAAGAGCAGATACCCAGAATGGCAGTTTTCAGGTTTGAAAAAACCTTTTCTTTATTGCCCCTACGCGTTTCGGCCTATGGCCTTCCTCAGGGGTATCTTGGGGGGGGGGGGGTACAAACCTAAAAAAAACCCAAACATTGATAATTACAATGAATCACATAAATAGTTAATAAACAATAAAAAATAAAATAATTAATTAAAACCATTAAACAATACATTGCATAAAATAAAAAAGAATAATATAAGAGCTGGAAAACCAAACCGCTAAACATTCATAATCACCCAATGATGATCAAAAAGATAGAATACAGATATGTAAAGTGCTCTGAACCTATATACATTAAAAACCAAATAGTAAATGAGGTGAGGAAGACATGACTAAATCCATAAATATGTCTACCGATACCTTCGCTGTACAGGACTTCTGTTAAAAGGAGAACAATTATCATTATAAGAGTATAAAAAAACAATAAATAATACACAACAGGTAAAAATGCTAAAATTAATACAAAAGAATAAACAATATGAATACCATATAAAATCATTAATAAATAATCTACTTTAAAAGAATAAGACATACTCAAAAGGATATAATAATAATAAATCCATTAAGATTGATAAACACTTACAAACATGGATACAGTAATGATATCTTTATATTGGTACCCTAATCCCACAATCATTGATAATTAGAAAACAGAGTTTAAAATGTACCATGATGTATAAAACAACTCTAAAAATGAAAAAGACCACGATAAAGGAGCACTGTAATGACCCAGACCAACAGGGAAATTACTTAATTGTTGTGCAAGAAAAAAGATATTTAATGAATAATATTGTGCCAATTATTGAATTTCCAAGATAGCTTGCCCAAATGAGGCTTATAACTAAATAAAAGATGATAATGAATTAACATAACATACTGAAAAAAATGTTTTGTTGTTGTTCTTCAATGCACTATAGTGATGCCATACATTATAGCAATGAAAAAAGTATAAGATGTATGGTATGGCAAAATTATTATGTCCAAATATCAATGCATCCAAATTAAAAATGAAAGGACCAGCCACGTCGGCATGTTCCCGTTGGAGCAAAACATTTTTTTTGTGTTTCTTCACTGCACTATAGTGATGCCATACATTATAGCAATGAAAAAAGTGTAAGATGTATAGTATGGAAAAATTATGATGTCCAAATGTCAATGCATCCAAATTGAAAATGAAAGGACCAGCCACTTCGGCATGTTCCCGCTTGACCAAATAAGTGAAAATAATAAATTGAAGCTCCAAGATAGCTTGCCCAAATGGGACGTATAGATGAGTAAGGAATGATAATAAATAATCATAGCGTGCTAAAAATATTTTTTTATTTTTGTACTTTACTGCACTATAGTAATGCCATACATTACAGCGGTGAAAAAATGTAAGATGTATGGTATGGGAAAATCATTAAACTCTTTTCTAATTATCAACGATTGTGGGATTAGGGTACCAATATAAAGCTATCATTACTTTATCCATGTTTGTAAGTGTTTATCAATCTTAATGGATTTATTATTATTATATCCTTTTGAGTATCTTATTCTTTTAAAGTAGATTATTAATGATTTTATATGGTATTCATATTGTTTATTTATTCTTTTGTATTAATTTTAGCATTTTTACCTGTTGTGTATTATTTATTGGCTTTTTATTCTCTTATAGTGATAATTGTTCTCCTTTTAACAGAAGTCCTGTAAAGAGAAGGTATCGGTAGACATATTTATGGTTTTAGTTATGTCCTCCTCATCTCATTTGCTGTCTGTTTTTTAACATATTTATGGTTTTAGTCATGTCTTCCTCACCTCATTTACTATTTGATTTTTAATGTATATAGGTTCAGAGCACTTTACATATCTGTATTCTATCTTTGTGATCATCATTGGGTGATTATGAATGTTTAGCGGTTTGGTTTTCCAGCTCTTATATTATTCTTTTTGATTTTATGCAATGTATTGTTTAATGGTTTTAATTATTTTTTTATTTTTTATTGTTTATTAACTATTTATGTGATTGATTTTAATTATCAATGTTTGTTTTGTTGAGGTTTGCACCCCCAAGGCCATAGGCCGAAACGTGTAGGGGCAATAAAGGAAGGGGTTTTTTCAACCTGAAAACTCTGCCAGTCTGGGTATCTGTTCTTTCTGTTCTGTTGCAGTTTACAGATACTTTGGTTGCTTTCTTCAGTCTCCCATGTTAACTGCTGCCATGGCCGATAGTGAGTGCTCTCTGTCACGTTAGTTGCTAATGTGGTTTAGTAAACATGTTCCGAAGTTTTACTGTAGGGATGGTGTTAGTGCAGTGAGGTGCTGTGCTTGTTTTAAGCCATATATATCAATTAGCACTGAACCCTTAAAGTTCCAGTTTGGTCTAATCAGACAATAAAACCTTCTCCTACATGTATGCAGTGTTCCCTAAATGTTTTTTTGGAAACACAATGCAGCATATCAAATAGCTTTTCTTCAGTAGTGGCTTCCTTCCAGGCCATTTTTGTGGAATAATTGAAATTGTTGAACTGTCAGCATTTCTCCCCAGGCACATCCACAGACCTCATTAATTCTTTCAAAGTAATCTTAGGCCTCAGAGTGACCTTCCTCAACAGTTACCTTGACCCATAGTTACTGACTTTGGAGAGATGGCTTGATCTAGGCAGTGTCTTGGGCTTCACAGTGCTCTAAGGGATATCCAAATACATTGAAATTTTCTTCTTTTTTTTTTAAACTTTTATTTTCATTTTACAACAAGCAAAAGAAACAACACACCAAAGGAAACAAATACAAACATACAATAAGGAAAAAGCAACCCCAATTACCCCCCACCCCTATGCTTCTTCTCTAAGCTGATAAGTATCATCATATAAGCGCTTACAAACAACAGTAATTGTACATCAAAACAAACAGAAATAGTATCTGCGATACAGAATGATCATGTGACAGAGATTTACACAGATTTAAACAGTCAGATGAGAGCATTTAGCAGTTTGAACATAGTCGTTGAGCATCTTCCATTTAGACAAGTGGTGGGGGGTCTGAGCGGAAGAAGCTAACATACGAGGTATTTGCTCATATTTACTGTAGAGACAGACATGATTCCACCATTCATTGGGGCTCAGATGGGAGCTATTTTTCCAGTATTTCGTAATTAGGGAAATAGCTATGCCCAGCATAAAGTCTAAAAGGAAGTAAGCCGATTTGGGAAGAGAGGGGATCCCCGCAGCTGAGCGGAGTCCCACTATCTTCCAAGAGAGGGGCTCTTGAAAGTGCAAAATAGATTGAATACGACCCCAGACCCGACTCCAGTAATACTGTAATGCGGGGCATTCATACATAACATGAGTGAGTGAACCAATGGCCGCATGGCATGTCCAGCATCTATTGCTCTGGGTGGCGTTCCATTTGGCTAACCTGTCAGGAGTATAGAAACATCGGTGGGCTAGAAAGAAAAGTGTCTGAGTGAGTGAGGCGGATCGAGAGACCCGTGTCACCTTGCTCCAGACTAGGCTCCATTGCTCCGGGGTCAAAGTTACATGCATTTCCCGCTCCCAGGATTTCTGTGCTGTAGGAGTGCCTCTATTTACAGTATTACATAAAGTTTTGTAAAAGTTAGATGCTACACCCGATAAGCTCCCGATAGATCGGATAATCTCCGACAATCCTTGGGTATGGGTTTCCGATGGCGGGAGCACCTTAGCACTCCGAAGACAATGCTGAAGTTGCACCAACTGAAAGTAGTGTTTCGCTGGGAGACCAAATTCAATTTGTAATTCGCTAAAAGTTTTCCAGCGACCATCATAGAACAGCTGGTTAGGGATCCAAATGCCCCTAGTGTACCAGGGGCTCCACGCCATCGGTTTATTTTGTATTTGAAATCGAGCATTGTGCCAAAGCGGGAGTCTATCTAGCGGACAAAGTCGGGAGTCTAGAGATTGCTCAAGGGTATTAAAGGCACCTAAAGTGTCTAAGAGCATTGGTGGATAGTGGGAGTCTGATGGGAGAGTCATACCAGGGAGATAAGTAAGAGGAATTGGTTTGCAAAGGTCCTCCTCTATATCTAGCCACACTGGTCTACTCGGTGTTAGGTCTTCCAGCCAACGAGCGCCTTGTTTAAGAAGAAAAGAGTGGTGGTATTTCAGGAAATCAGGGAATCTGACACCACCATTTTCTTTATCTGCTTGTAACTTATGTTTCGCTATCCTAGGTGTCTTGTTTTTCCATAAGTATCTAGTCAGAAGACCCTCTAAATCTTTATATGTACGTCGAGGTAAGAGACATGGCAACATTTCTAAAATGTAGTTCACTTTGGGAACAATCATCATTTTAATGGTTTCTAGGCGGCCCCACCAAGTAAGTGTTAAAGGGGTCCAGCGTTGAGTAAGCGCCCGGACCTTAGAGGTTAAGTCTTTAGCATTAAAGGTGATGGTGTCTTCTAAAGGAGAGCAGTAGTGCACCCCAAGGTATTTGACCATGCGAGGTTGCCATAAAAAGGGAAAGGATTGCATATCTGCCTGATGGATCAGAGGATTTAGTGGAAAGGCTACCGATTTGGTCCAATTTATCTTATAGCCCGAGAGTTGTGAATATTTACCAATTTGCTCTAGGACAGCCGGCACTGAGTCTAGGGAGACAAAGAGCATAAGGTCATCAGCATATGCTGAAATTTTGATTTCCCTATGAGAGAAAGGGACTCCATGAATATCCTTGGATTGCCGGATTAGTAAAGCTAAGGGTTCGAGTGCGAGATCGAAAAGAAGTGGAGACAGTGGGCATCCCTGGCGAGTACCGCGTTGCAGGGGAAATGGCTGAGACTTTAAAGCATTAGCACAGATACTAGCTGTAGGCTGTGCGTACATGGTTTGGAGACAACGGAGAAAGCCTTCTCCGAATCCGTACCAGCGGAGAGTTGCAAACAAGAAGGGCCATTCTAAGCGGTCGAAGGCCTTCTCAGCATCAAGTGAGAGGCCAACCAATGGTCGATTAACTGCGGCAGTCAGTACATGACATAGGGTCCTAGCATTATCAGCAGTTGATCTACCGGGAATGAAACCGCATTGATCTGGGTGTATTAAAGTAGACATCTTGTCAGAGAGCCGGGTGGAGAGAATGGTGGCAAATATTTTATAGTCTGCGTTTAGTAGGGAAATTGGACGATAATTAGCTGTTAGTTGCGGATCTCTCCCCTCTTTCTCAAAAACTACTACATTTGCCATTGAGAAGGATCCAGAAGGAGATCCCTCCTCGGCCAGAGCAGAAAAATAAAGTTTCAAAAACGGAGCTAAGTCAGCGTTAAAAGTTTTGTAGAATTCAGCTGGGAGACCGTCCGGGCCTGCGGCTCGACCTGTGGCACATCTCTTGAGTGCCGATTGAATTTCTGATAAAGTGAATGGTTTGTCCATGGCCTCTCTATCTTCGTCAGATAGGGTCGGTCGTTGTACCCCTGATAGTAATCGTTCAAATGCTTCTGGTTCGAAGTCACATTCAGATTGATAAAGCCGAGTATAAAAATCACGAAAGAGTTCTAATATTTCTGTATCTTTAGTGACCAAGCTCCCCCCCGACGGATTGCGGAGAGCGGTAACACGCTTGGCTTCTTTTTGACCTTTCAGGGCATTGGCTAACAATTTGCCAGCACGGTTATTTTCCCGATAGTACATCCCTTGTTGTGATTCAATATTTTTAGCAGCAGCGGTATATAAAAGCTGATTGTATTGAAAACGAAGGCGTTGTAAGCGAAGTATAATACATGGGTCAGTGCGGGACGTGAGGAGACGCTCTCCAGCTTGTATCTGTTGTTCTAGAATCAGTAAATGTTGCTTTCTTTGTTTCCCCTGTCGAATTTGATAGCTAGTTATAGTGGCACGGATAGACGCCTTGAAACCCTCCCACCAAGCCCAGCTCGCAGTGTCATGGGGTGAATTAAAATGAAAGTAGTCTTGGATAGCGGCCTTTATGTCAACCTGAAAATCTTTTTGGTCTAGTAGGGATCTATCAAAAAACCAAGCACGGGGATGTGCACCTTGCGTAGTGACATGTAATGAGAAAGATATGGCAGCATGATCTGAAATATGGAGAGGATGAATCCTAGCCGTGTCCACTTGGGGTATCAGTGCTTTGGAAATAAGAAAAAAATATATTCTAGATTGTGAGTGATGGGGGGCTGAGAAAAAGGTGAACTCTAAGTCGGAGGGGTGAAGCAGCCTCCATATATCTACTAACGCAAGATCTTTCATCAGAGCTGTAATGGTATCAAGACTCTTGGGTGGACCACTCGTTCTAGGCGGCTGTCTATCTATCAAAAGATCAAGTACTTGGTTGAAATCGCCGCCAAGTATTAATGGAGTATTGGCAGAGGCCTGTGCCAACTGCGCAATACTAGCATAGTAAGCAGGGTTATCCACATTCGGAGCATAAATACAAATACACGTGAATTCACTATCTCCAACCTTAAGGTGTGCACGGGCCCATCTACCCTCCTTATCAGAGCTAGTATCCATTACAGTAGCTTGCAAAGACTTCTTAACCAAGATGGCTACCCCACACCGTTTGGAAACGGCGGGAGAGTAGGCAGCCACCATGTAAGGCTTAGCATTAAGTTTCAGTGTTTCAGCGGAGTTTAAATGCGTTTCCTGAAGAAACACTAAATCAGCATGCTCATGATTAAGATAGCTAAGGATTTTCTTTCGTTTGATTGGACTATTGATGCCTTTTACGTTCAGTGATAAGATCTTACATAAGGCCATTCAGAAAGGTTAAAAATTCTGAAAGAGAACATGATAACGCACATAATTTCACAATGTCCCTCATATTAACTGTATATGGCTGTACACATGACATGATAGAAAATAAGCTAATGAAAAACAATGAAGCGCCCCATATAAAAAAATAAGCACCGAAGTGCATTAGAGAAGAAGCAGAACCCCAGAAATTACTGGCGACCATATGTCTGCGGGGAGAAACCCCAGAGAAGGCCTAAATTGAAACATATAACCTGTATAGCTGTGCGTGTTCCGAATCCAACCGAGGTGCACATCATGGAGGGATAGGAGACCAAGAAAGTTATATATAGACAGAAAGAAAAGTCCAGGCAGTCTCTGTTCCAGGCAGTGATCACCGCGTCGGGCCACTCAAAATGGCGGGCAGATCCGGCGAGTTACAGATCCAAGTTGTTGGATTAGCGCATCTGGTCTGCTTCTTTGGAATCTAAAAAAGTTGCTAGTAGATCAGGATCTTCGAATGTTCTAGTTTGGTTATGGAGAGTCACTCTGAGCTTCGCTGGATACAATAGGCCAAAGCGAGCCTGTAGCTGTTGAAGTCTAGGGCGAAAAGCAAGGAGTCTCTTCCGACGGTCAACTGTGGGCTTTGCCAAGTCAGGGAAGAAGGAGACTTTATGGCTTTCAAACTCCAGATGATGATTCGCCCGGGCAGCATTTAGAATTTGCTCAACTTGCTGATATCTCAGTAATCGAAAGATGATAGGCCGGGGGGTCGTCCGATTGAGCGCCATGTTGGTAGGAACACGATGTGCTCGGTCAATTTCCAGATCTCTGTGAAAAGTGATCTTCAGCAAGGAGGGAAGAGTTTTGACCAGGAATTCTCTTATGTCTCCTGCTTCGGCCCCCTCCGGTACTCCAATGAGCCTTACATTGTTGCGACGGGCTCGATTATTGCTATCCTCTAACTCTTTTTGAAGAGTCTGTATCTGACGCTCAGCCTTGTCCAGTTTCACCAAGCGCACCGCGTGCGAGTCGAGGACCCCCGCCATGTTGTCCTGCCGTAGTGAAAGACCTTCAAGCCGGTCCTGAAGCATACCGAAGTCTTCTCGCATGGCTCGGAGCGCTTCTCCGTTGGACTGTACCAGTTCCTTCACACCGCATATTTCCTCCAAGATCTCCTGTTGCATTTCGGGGTTTTCCCGAAGTGGAACTATCTTTTGTGGGGAAGACAACTCTGTTTTGGAGCGTTTTCCGTGTGAAGAAGAGGGAGACCCGAAGTCTAAGCGCGCTGGTTTGTGGGCCGCCATCCCCCCCGAGGTACCCCGGTGAGTTCGGAGCAAAATATTAAGTTTAGGTAGGTATTAAGTCAGGATTCTGAGAAGACCTCTCGGGAGCTTCAGCGCGAAGCGTCTAACCCGCTGGACATCAGGCTCCGCCCCCCCTACATTGAAATTTTCTTATAGCCTTCCCCCAAGTTATATCTTTGAATAACTTTCTCCTGGAGTTCCTTCACAGTTCTCTGTTCAACCTGTTTAAATAAGGTGCTGTGAATATGAGACTTTACAAGAATTAGGGTCTGGGTGTCTAAATGCTAGATGACGTTTAAGGGGTTATTTTAGAAACACCCACACGTAAATTATCATTTCGGAAAGGGTCCAGTTTACATGTGGAAATCCTTGGTATATGTGCAGGTTTGGAGTAAGCATATCAGGGATGTGGTCTGGGCATGGCCTAGGTGGGTCAAAAATCTACATGTATATTCCCCATTTCATACAGAAAATGCACATGTAAGCTCAAAATTCCTCACGTCCAGATTTGTACATATTCCACAGCATGTATAGGTTTTTAAAAAATTTGGGTCCGATATTCAGCCCCGGCGGATAACGCTCCTGCTTTGGCTAACCACCAACGCTGAACTTTAGACCCAGATATTCAATACTGGGGCCTTATCTGGCCACTGGCACTATCTGGGTCGGTCGCAGAACCCTGAAGCTAACCAGGCAGCGACCATATTCAGCCGCTGCCAGGTTGCTTTTGGGGCAAACATAAGGCCAGTCTTTGCTGCGCCTTACTTTCACTGTGTGTCACTAACTGTATTAGTAGCTCAATATTGCCGCTGCTTGATTAGCAACGGGTGTCTCCCCGAATGCCCCAGTGCTTACCAGTTAGCATCAGGGCATGCAGCAGCGGCGCCCATGGATGTTCAGGTCTGCAAACCGTGTAAATGTTTATGTTTATGTTTATTTTAAATTTGATATATCACTCAGGCCGAAGCATTAGAGCGGTTTACAATAATATATCATTTGCGGAAATACGAAAGGAACGCCATTTGTAAGATAGGACAGAGTAGAGGACAGAAACAGTCAAAAGAATAGGTAGAGAAAAGAAGAGGAACAGCAGGTTACCATAATATGAGCGTATGACAATCCAGTCCACAATTTCAATGCTCACTTCAGGATGAACGCCACGGACCAACGCCTAAGGGCCACGCCAAAGGGCCCTCTGGCGAGGCCCTCAGGTGCGGACCCGCAAGGCGCGGGCGCGCCCCCGAAGCTGCGATTTCATCCGTTGATGCTGGCTTCTCATAGGCAGGCAATGGGAGGGAGGAGGGGCTCCTGCTCACAGCTCCGGTCTCTTCGCTGATCTCCTGAGCGCCCCCGAAGCTGCGATTTCATCCGTTGATGCTGGCTTCTCATAGGCAGGCAATGGGAGGGAGGAGGGGCTCCTGCCCACAGCTCTGGTCTCTTCGCTGATCTCCTGAGCGCCCCCGAATGCCTTGGAATATCAGGCCCTGTCTGTTTGGTTAGCTCTTTACAGGAGAGATTAAGGGAAGTCATCCTTCAAAATCCCCCCTGTTTATTTCCCCTTGAAATTGAAATGAGTTCAATATAGCATCCTCTGTAGTTAACTAGCAGCAACTCATGTCTGTGCTTACACATGCATGTGATCCATTTTGTAAGTGCCATGATTTACACATGCAAATTTTGAAATGCTAAAATTGACACGTGAAAGTTGCCAGGTTTCCTCTATTCAAGTGAATTTGTAAAATGGTGCCTCCCACTGCGCATGGACATCAATCCACATGCCGTCCTGCACTTCCTTCTTTGTATTTTAGAAAGATGTTTAGCAGAGCTGTTTCTAAAATATCATTGGAACTGAGTACGATGCATCCTCGACATCTTCATTCCCATCTCCAGTAAAGTATGTGTGATACATATAAGGAAAAATAATCCTAACTGTTAATGCAAGATGCTTGGTTTCATATTGGGTGTCACAATTCAGAAAGGGATCTTGGAATCACTGTGTAAAGTACATTGAAATCCTCATCTCAGTGTGCAGAAAAGCAAATAGAATATTAGGAATTGGAGCCAAGATGGCGGCTTAGCGGGTGTTGGTGGCTGCAACGGTTTGCTTATGGGAAAGCGGAAGGCTAAAGGGGTTAAGAAACTCTCCCTTGCCCTGGCAGCTTCGTCCCCATTACCTACTCGTGTAGTGGGTCCAGTCGATTCCTCCTTGTTCCCGTTGCAGAACAGTCAGGAGAGCCAGTGGAGCGGAGCCCTATTGGCGTTCTGTCGAAGCTGAGCAGCTCGGCGGGAGGTTCAGGGCCTGACATCTCTCCTCCAGTGCAGTGGCGTCCTCCTAAGGATCCTTTCCTGGAGCAGAGCCTGGTGCAGTCAGCGGTCTTCTAGCCTTCCCAGGTGGACGAGTGTGCTGTGATTGGAGGGTTGCCTGCAGGGCTGAATAGAGGAGTGGTTTCTTCTTCTTTCCCTTATTGCCCAGGAGTATCATCACCGTGGAGGCGGGTCGACAGATTGGCTGAGGTCCTTCCTGTTTCTGGGGGTCCAACAATGGAGCGGCAAATATCAGAGGCCGGTGCAGGAGTGGTTGACACTTCGGTAACTTTTTCCTTTGAGTGGCCAGCTGTTTTTACTTTAGAGATTATCTGGACTGCTATTGTGAAGCTTGGGGAATTGCTGGCTCCTCAGGTGACTGCACTGGCGGCTCAGTCTCAGTCTCATACCAATTTACTGCAGCAACATACATTGGAAATTTCTGCTTTGCAGTCTTCAGTGACTGACTGAGTTACAACAAAAGGTGTCTTGGTTCGAAGATGGAAGCCTATCTTTTCAGAAGGATGCTTTGGCTTTAAAAGCGAGGATTGAAATTTTGGAGATTGAAATTTGGAGATTGAAATTTTATCAAGATATCAAAATCTTCGTCTTATAAATTTTCCAAAGTCATCTGTTATTAGTGCTAAAGAGATGTTTAAGAAATATTTAGTTGATATTCTTGGGGTCCCAGATGAATCCCATCCCCCAATGACTAAGTTGTATTATCTCCCATTTGGTAAAAAGGGTGTTGGTGGTGGGACGATTCCTGGTATTGAGCAGATTGACTCATTGGATGTTTCTGGTATGTTGGAATCGTCAATAACTAAGTCTGTTTTTCCATCTATTCTATGGGCAACTTTTGCCCTTTCTTCTGACCGTGACTGGTTTCAATGAATGTATTTTCGGAAGCGTAGTATGATTTTTCAAGGTTTATCTGTTTGAGTTTTTCATGATTTGTCTAAAGAGACCCAGAAAAGAAGGAAAGAATTTTTGTTGCTTCGTCCTGGAGCTTTGTTGCTGGGGGCTCAATTCTTTTTGAAATTTCCACGTAAATGTATGATTAAGTTGCAGTCTACCTCTTCTATATTTTTTGAGCCATCACAGTTGCTGGCCTTTCTGAATGCTCGCCACTCCGCTGAGACAGACCAGTCCCCATTGCAGTAGGATTAGTTTGACTGTTTAGACACCTGTTTAAAATTTTCTTCACAGGTTTCGGTTTCTTTTACTTATTCACTTGGCTCCCTCCCTTATGGTGGGCTTTGGTAGTAGGGTCATACTAGGCAGTTTTGCCTTTCCTTCCTTTTTTCTCTTTATTTCCTTTGCTTCATTGTGTTTATCAATGATGGTTTCATATCTGTACCATTGTTTCTATGCAGGCGTGTATGCTTGGATTTATTGTAAAATGATAAATAAGAAAAAGAATATTAGGAATTATTTGGAAGAGGGATAGAGAATATAATCATAATATATTTCTTCTGCATGGGACTTTGTTGTACTGTTTGAAGTTCTGCTCTCCCTTCTCAAAAAAGATACAGCCAGGGGTGGCTCAAGGCAATCTGCTGCCTGAGGCGAAGAATGAGATGGCGCCCCCCCCACCCTTAGAGGGGGCGGGACTTTTTCAGAACTCCAATCAGGGACTGAACCAAACCAAAAAGCCTATTAGATTATATGGAGGGAATGCAAGATGTTTCCACATAGGGCCGTACCAAGCTGCAATAGTGCCCTGTGCGACTTGCAGCTTGGATGCGCACCCCCTCCTCCCCCCATACCTCTGTCCGGTGCTGCCTGCTCTTTCCCTGCTGCTGCCGCCCTCTGTTTTTTTCATGGCGGCACTGGCAACAGGGAAAGAGCAGGCAGCGCTGGACGAAGGTATGAGGAGGAGGGGGGGGGGCATGCACCTGATCTGAAAGGCGCCGGCACTTTAAGCAGATCTGTCCCTCCCTGCTCTGACATCATGTCGGAGGAGGGAGGGACCAGACCTGCTTAAAGTGCTGCAAAAAGGCTTGGGGGTCGCATTTCGGCTGCCTGCTATTGTGCTGCCAGTGGCAGCAGGGCAACCATAATCTAAAGTAAAAATAAAAATATGTAGACAAAATTTAAACTGAAACCCCAAGAAGCCAGAGTCCACATGCAGTGCAGTATCAGCTAAATAAGAGATGCAGTTCCCCAGTACTGTGTAAAATATAAAGATAGCACAAAGTCCAATCACTAAAATGAAATAAAATTATTTTTTCTACCTTTGTTGTCTGACCATTTTATTCTCTGATCATGCTGGTCCCGATCTGAGGCTTTTGCTTTCCAGTCTTCTCTTAGCTCTCTTTCTGTGGTCTATGGTCCATGGTCCATCTGCCATTTCTTATCTCTTTTGTTTTCTTCACTTCCTTCCATCAGCCCATTTCCAGTTCCAGTAACCCTCCCCAGTATCAGCCCTCTTTCCAGTCCTTCCCTCCCAGTACCTTCCAATATCAACTGCCGTGCATTCCCATGACTGCAACTGATGTCCATTCCCTTCCAGTCCCCCTC
The DNA here is from genome assembly GCA_033557465.1 of Ichthyophis bannanicus. Classification (NCBI taxonomy): domain Eukaryota; kingdom Metazoa; phylum Chordata; class Amphibia; order Gymnophiona; family Ichthyophiidae; genus Ichthyophis; species Ichthyophis bannanicus. The sequence continues at coordinate 1,460,697,972 of CM066031.1, forward strand.
CTTCCCCACTGTCCAGCACCTTCTAGTCCAAATACCATCTCAGATATTAGCTCATGCCCACTCTAAGTGCCACCCCCCCCAGTCAGTACCCTTCCAGTCCCCCTTCAGTACATTCCATATGTCAGCTCCTTTCCAGCCCGCTCCTTCCCCCGTGTCAGCTCCCTTTGTGCCCCTCCTTCCTCTGGCAGACCCTCCCATTATCCGCTCCCTTGCAGTCCCATTCTACCATCCTCCCACATCAGCCCATTTGTAGCCCTGGCCCCTAGTTTTCTTCCAGGGCCAGCAGCACTCCCCTCCCCTCCCCCATTAGCCCATTTCCAGTCCTATCCCCCTTATCAGCCCACTTCCAGTCCTAACCCCCCCATCAGCCCACTTCGTCCTAGCCCCCCCATAGCCCATTACTAGTCCTAAACACCCCCCATCAGCCCACCTCTAGTCCTACCCCCCATCAGCCCATTTCCAGTCCTAGCCCCTCCCATAGCCCATTACCACTCCTAACCCCCCCATCAGCCCATTTCCAGTCCTAGCCCCCGCGTAGCCCATTACCAGTCCTAGACTCCCGTAGCCCATTACCAGTCCTAAACCCCCCCATCAGCCCAATTCCAGTCCTAGCCCCACATAGCCTATTACCAGTCCTAAACACCCCCCATCAGCCCACTTCCAGTTCTAACCCCCCCATCAGCCCATTTTCAGTCCCATCCCCCCATCAGCCCATTTCCAGTCCTATCCCCCCCATAGCCCATTACCAGTCCTAAACCCCCCATCAGCCCATTTCCAGTCCTAGCCCCTCATAGCCCATTACCAGTCCTAAACACCCCCATCAGCCCACCTCATCCTAACCCCCCATCAGCCCACTTCCAGTCCTAGTCCCCCATAGCCCATTACCAGTCCCTACCCCCTCCATCAGCCCACTTCCAGTCCTAAACCCCCCATCAGCCCATTTCCAGTCCTAGCCCCACATAGCCCATTACCAAACCGTCTTGACTTGTGGAAAGACGGTATATAAAAATTGTTAAATAAATAAAATAAATAAATAAATTACCAGTCCTAAACCCCCCATAAGCCCTTTTTCAGTCCTTGCCCCCCCATCATCCCATTTCCAGTCCTAAACCCCCCATCAGCCCATTTCCAGTCCTAGCCCCCCCATATCCCATTCCCAGTCCTAACCCCCCCATCAGCCCATTTCCAGTCCTAGCCCCCTATAGCCCATTACCAGTCCTAAACATCCCCCATCAGCCCACCTCCAGTCCTTACCCCCCTATTAGCCCATTTCCGGTCCTAGACCCCCCCATAGCCCATTACCAATCCTAACCCCCCCATCAGCCCATTACAAGTCCTCCCCCCCCCCCCCCCCGGGAAATAAAAAAAAACAACCTGGCTGCTGAAGCCACTGCGGCCTCCCTGGCAGAGCCCTCCTGTCTCTCCCTCAGTGCAGCTTTACAGAGCTGCGAAGGGAGAGTTCCCCTTTCTCGCGGCTCTGTTAAGCCCACCGGCGCAGATGGGAAACTCTCCCTTCACAGTTCTGTAAAGCCGCACTGAGGGAGACAGGAGAGCTCTGCAGGGGCGGTCGCGGTGCACTTTTTGCTGCTGCTTCTGCAGCGGTAGTGGCTCCTCTTCTCGGGTTTTTTGTTTTTTTTTGTTTTTTTTAAGGCTGGCAATGGCAAACTCACCCTTCTTTTCCAGGCAGCCACGGCTCCCTGCCTCTTAGAGAACCGCGTCTGTGCTGTGATCTGCGGTTTTAAATGGAAACAAAACCGGTGCGGAGCCTTCCCGCGTCTGTGAAGGACCGACCCTGTGTAGCTTTGTCCCGCCCCCAAAGGAAGTTACATGTAACTTCCTTTGGGGCGGGACAAAGTTGCACGGGGTCCTTCACGGAGGTGAGAAGGCTCCGCACTGGTTTTGTTTCTATTTAAAACTGCAGATCACAGCACAGCCGTGATTCTCTAAGAGGCAGGGAGCCATGGCTGCCTGGAAAAGGAGGGTGAGTTTGCCTCTGCCAAGAAGCAGACTCAGCAGCAACTTGTGCACTTCTTTTTTTGTTTTTTTCTTTTAACTTTTGAAGGTGAAGTGAGGCGGCTGTTTTGGGGGCATTTTTTGCCACCCTCAAGACTTTGCTGCCTGAGGCAGCCGCCTCACTTCGCCTCATTATAGAGCCGCCCCTGGGTGTACAGCCTGGACTCGGGCTTCCTCTTTGCATCTAGGGATCCTCTGTACTTATCTCATGTTCTCTTGAACTCAGTTAGTGTCTCCATCTCCACCATGTCTCCTGAGAGGCCATTGCATGCACTCACCATCTTCTTCCATAGTCTATGTCCTGTGACCTCTCTCTCTTTTCTCAGAAAAGTTTCCTTCTCAGGGGCCGCCCAATGGGGGTACAGGGCCATGTGTGGAGACTCATTGCAGGACCTCATTTGCATAATAGGACTCATTTGCATACATATTTACAGAATGTTAACGTGCGCTAACTTTTAGTAAACATGCCTCTTAATGAGTGTCTGGATAAAGAAAGACTACTGGATTTCTACATTACTATACTCCAGTACCCAACCGCCAGGCACATTAGGAAGTACATTTAGAACCCATAGCAAACCCGCCGTATCATAACAACACTACCAGGACTCACAAAGCACCAAACCCTACCTATCAAAAGGCAACACAGCAAATATTAAACCAATACATTTCAGAGAATACCAATACATCTCCTACTGGGGTTGGAGAAGAAGTGGCACTGCCAAATAGAAACATGAACAGAATACCTCAGCTCGGTTACAGATATAGAACATAGACTGTCACCAAACAAAGAACAAGGGATCACAATTTAGAAATAGAAAGATAATTTTTAAACTGAGAACCCCAAAAGCCAAACTTTGAATATACAACACTGGAGAAATAAAACTATAAATTAATTTCCTCTTGTACTAAACAAAAATGCAAAGACGTTAGCAATGCACATTTCCTAGAATTGACATATTCCAGTTAATAAACTCAGAATAAAAAGGTATTTTTCTACCTTCTGTTGTTTGAGCATTTTATTTTTCAGTTGCAATTGCTCCAGTCACTTTCTTCTAGTTTCTTCATATTGTGTGCTAACTCTCCATTGTCTGCTGTCCATTTGTCCTTTCTTCTCTCTTCTAGTTTTTTTCCATTCTCTATATCTGCTTTAACATACTGATCTTCTCCTTTTGCTCTTTCCTCCATTTCTTTCTTTATTTCTTTTTCATCCACTCAAATTTCACCCTTCTATCTTCAATCCCCGCTAACTTTCCCAATACCCAGTCAATCGTAGATTTTTCTTCCCTCCCACACAAAATATCTTTTCCCCTCTCCATTCTCTCTCCCAGTCCCATCCCCTTCTAGTCATCACCCAACATCAGCTCCCTTCTAGTCCCATTCTCCCCGCGTCAGCCCATTTCCAGTCCTAACACCTCCAGTCAGCTCATTTCCAATCCTAGCTCTCCAATCAGCCATTTCCAGTCCTATCCTAGCCCCTTCATCAGCCCATTTCTATTCCCAGCTCCCCTCATCAGCCCATTTCCAATTCTAGCTCCCCATCAGCCATTTCCAGTCCCATCCCAGCTCCCCATCAGCCAATTTCCATTCCTAGCCACCCCATCAGCCATTTCCAGTCCTATCCTAGCCCCCCCATCAGCCCATTTCCAGTCCAAGCTCCCCCCATCAGCCATTTCCAGTCCTATCCCAGCCCCCCATCATCCATTTCCAGTCCTATCCCAGCTCCTCACTAGCCCATTTCAGGTCCAAGCCCCACATCAGCTCATTTCCAGTCATATCCTAGCTCCCCATCAGCCCATTTCCAATCCTAGCCCTCCATCAGCGATTCCAGTCCTATTCCAGCCCCCCATCAGCCCATTTCCAATCCTAGCCCCCACATCAGCCATTTCCAGTCCTATCCAAACTCCCCATCAGCCCATTTCTAGTCCAAGCTCCCCATCAGCCCATTTCTAGTCATATCTTGGCCCCCTCATCACCCCATTTCCATTCCTAGCCCTCCCCATTAGCCAATTTCCATTCCTAGCCACCCCATCAGCCATTTCCAGTCCTATCCCAGCTCCCCATCAGCCCATTTCGAGTCCTAGCTCCTCATCAGCCCATTTCCAGTCCAAGCCCCCCCATCAGCCATTTCCAGTCCTACCCTAGCCCCCCATCAGCCCATTTCCATTGTAGACCCACATCAGCCATTTCCAGTCCTATCCCAGCTCCCCATCAGACCATTTCCAGTCCAAGCCCCACATCAGTCCATTTCCAGTCCAAGCTCTGCATCAACCCATTTCCAGTCATATCCTGGCCCCCTCATTAGCCCATTTCCATTACTAGCCCCCCATCAGCCATTTCCAGTCCTACCCTAACCTGCCATCAGCCCATTTCCATTCGTAGCCCTTCCATCAGCCATTTCCAGTCCTATCCTAGCCCCCCCATCAGCCCATTTCCAATCCTAGCCCCCCATCATCCCATTCCATTCCTAGCCCCCCATCAGCCATTTCCAGTCCTATCCCAGCTGTCCATCAGCCCATTTCCAGTACAAGCTCCCCCCATCAGCCCATTTCCAATCCTAGCCCCCCATCATCCATTTTCAGTCCTATCCTAGCCCCCCATCAGCCCATTTCCAGTCCAAGCTCCCCCATCAGCCCATTTCCAATCCTAACCCCCCATCAGCCATTTCTAGTCCTATCTCTGCCCCCCATCAGCCCTTGTCCATTCCTAGCCCCCTCATCAGCTATTTCCAGTCCTATCCCAGCTCCTCATTAGCCCATTTCAGGTCCAAGCATCAGCCCATTTCCAGTCATATCTTAGCTCCCCATCAGCCCATTTCCATTCCTAGCCCCCCCTCAGCTCATTTCCAATCCTAGCCCCTACATCAGCCATTTCCATTCCTATCCAAGCTCCCCATCAGCCCATTTCTAGTCCAAGCTCCCCATCAGCCCATTTCCAGTCATATCCCGGCCTCCTCATCAGCCCATTTCCATTCCTAGCCCTCCCCATCAGCCATTTCCAGTTCTACCCTAGCCTCCTATCAGCCCATTTTCAGTGCAAGCCCCCATCAGCTATTTACAGTCCTATTCCAGCCCCCCATCAGCCTATTTCCATTCTTAGCCCCTCATCAGCCATTTCCAGGCCTATCCTAGCTCCCCCATCAGCCCATTTATATTCCTAGCCCCCCCAATCAGCCCATTTCCATTCCTAGCTCCCCCATCAGCCCATTTCCGTTCCAGCCACCCATCAGCCATTTCCATTCCTATCCTAGCCCCCACTCCTACCCCAAAGAGCCCTGCGCTTTTCTGAGCATTTTACGAGGGAGAAGAGGACACCAGAGGCCCCGGCTCGCCTCTGCACAGCGCTGGAGTGAAGAACAGCGTGCTCCTTCAGTTGCGCTGTGTTCTCGTGAAGCCCACTGAGTGCTGGAAAAGGTTAAAAGTCATTTCCTGTTTCCTGACACTCAGCGGGCTTTACGTGAATACAGCACGAGTAAAGGAGCACGCTGCTCTTCAGTACCGTGCAAAGGTGATCCGAGGCCTCTAGCATCTCTGGCTCCCTCTGAGGCTGGCCCTGCAAACCCAGTTTGCATGGGGCCCCCTGAAGTGCAGGGCCTTATACAGACAACATTCTCACACAATGGACATGCCAGCCCTGTCCCTCCTTGTGCATTATTTATACCTTTGAGCTTATTTATTTTAACATTTCTTATATACCACCTTTCATGATATCAAGGCAATTTAAATTGAACAACTGAAATTACATTGAACAGGGCATTATAACTTGGAGATAACTATTTTACAGGGAACATGGGCAATGGAGGTTTAAGTGGCTTGCCCAAGACCACAAGGAGTACCTGTGGGACTAGAAACCCCAGTCCTTTAAGCCCAAGGTTGCTGTCCTCTAGTGGGATTTGAACCCCCAACCTGTTGGCTTGAGGTACCTTGCCCCCACTGTTCCCTCTAAGCTGTGCGCATGTGCACGTGCACACACCTCGCTGAGCAAGCGCACATACTTTACAACAGAGCGCACAAAAATTACGGTTCTGATTCTGATAGAAAACAACACAGACGTCTTAAAATTTAGAAGTTGTGATTGTAATTACTAGAAATTTTCTGCTTCATTTAGTAATCGTCTATTTTCATTTAATTTGATTAAAATCAATATGGTGTACATACTGTATTCTGACGTGTAGTCAAATTTTAAAGTATGTAACTCCGAGTGTTGTTATGTGATGCACAAAAATTTAACCTTCCTTCAAAAGCTGCACACAGCTGATATTTTATGTGCACACAGCCTACAGAAAATTAGAGGGAACATTGCTTGCCCTAACCACTAGGCCACTCCTCCCTCTGGAGTTATTTGAATGTCTGTATCACAACCCTCTCACCCCTCTCCCAGTCTCTCTTCTGCTCTAGGGTGTAGATATTTAAGATCTTCAGTCTGACAGATGGCCAAAAAAAGCAGAATACAAAGGTATTTAAAAGAAATATAGGGCCCGATATTCAGCTGCAGCGGCTAGCAAATGTAAAGTGCATTGCCGTTGTTGCTGAATGTTAACCCTGGATATTAAATGCCAGGGCCATATCCGGGTTGCCACACAGCCTGGAAGCTAACAGGACAGTGGCGATATTGAGCTGCTGTCTGATTTACTCCCGTGGGCAAAGGTAGGCCATCCTTTGCTGTACCTGTCCTTATCCATGGGTCGCTAACTGGGCAGTGGTTCAATATTGCCACTGCCTAGTTAGTGAGGGGTGCTGCCTCTGCTGAACGCCCTGATGCTAACCACGTAGCATGGGGGCATGTAGCAACAGCACCCATGGATATCCAGTGGCACGAACCGTGTTAGTGCCGCTGAAGAATATACTGTAATGCTAACCGGCATTTACATGCTTTGCAGGTCTGCAGTCAGTGTAAATGTCTTTGGATATTGGTCCCATAGTATATTAAGCATTGCACATTTTGTCATTAAGGTTAAAAAAACCAAATGTTTTTGCTCTGTTCCTTCTGTTTTATTAGTTTAACATGACAATCAGCCAGTTCAGTTGAGGTTAAGAAGCAGCAATTTCCTACATACTCTAGTGAGCGGTTCTCAGTCCCGTCCTCTGGAACCCCCAGGCCAGTCAGGTTTTCAGGATATCCACAATGAATATGCATGAGTCAGATCTACATACAATGGAAGCAGTGCGTGCAGGTCTGTGTAGATCTATCTCATGCATATTCATTGTGGATATCCTGAAAACCTGACTGGCCTAGGGGTCCCAGAGGACGGAGTTGAGAACCTGTTACTGCCACTCTTAGTTCAATCCTTAGCAGTCTGTGCATGATGGAAAGCCAGAAGCTGTGCTTTTCTTTGTTATGAAGAACACCAAAGAACAATAAACACGCTCTCCTGAAGCTTGATTTATGGAATCTCATCTTAAGAGTGAAGAGGGCAGTTAGTGACATAGGCACAGGATGATTTGGACTGCAGTAAAGCCTTCTTTCCTCTAGAGGGCAGGTTGTAGCATGTGTGCCATTAGCTGTTGCTGTTGCAGCTGGGACCTACTTCACTTCATGCTTGTCTAAAGTAAATATCACCATTGCTTAAGGAAATAAGAATATCTTTTGTTTGGATTAAAGGAAGGCAGAAAAGCCTTGGACATGACAATGCTAAAACACAGTTAAAACGTCCTGCCCTGAAACCATAAAATATGCGTAGTTCTATTTGTACGATCAGTTAAAAAAGAATTCATAGCTGTTTATCTTGGCTTGTTCGAGCCTCCTTTCATTTTGGCAACTGCCAGTATAAATACTTTCCTTCCCAAATGACAAAAAAGACATGATAATTAGAGGGCTCTGTGTGCTGGTTTTATCAGTGAAACTTCCTAAATGTATTTATTTATAAAAATGATGCTAATATGCAGTGCATTTTTCCTAGCAATAAAGGGTCAATTTTAGCAAGCAGTGAAAAAAGGTGCCCGTACTTGGTACCACAGAGTACCCCCTCAAAAGAGCCCTGCTATATGATTGATACATTCACCCACGTGATTCATAGAAAGACGGTATAGAAATAAATAAATAAATAGAGAGGATATTATTCTTGATTGCATTTTAATCCAGAAAATATTAGATTTGTTTGAACTGTAAGAATTAGGGTTACCAACTGACTCCAGATGCGCCCGACAGACTTGATCCAGTCCTGGGTTTACCCCACTGCATGCTGGATCTTGTAGTTTTCCATTTCCTATAGAGTGCAATGGCGAAATCAGAACTAAATGTCCCCCCATGCAATGGGGTAAACCCAGGACTGGATTAAGCCTGTCAGGCGCATCTGGAGTCAGTTGGCAACCCTAGTAAGAATCTAGATACCACGTAAGTAACATACTGGACCAATAGAAGAAAACTTGGGAATGTCTTTCACTGCTCTGGTTCCTGCCTCAGAATCTGTTTTATAATAGAAACTTCATAGACCAGCTCAACCACCAGGAAGCAGGGCCGGATTTACCTTGAGTGAGGCCCTACGCCAACAAAAATTGTGGGCCCCCAGCAGGGGCGGCCCAAGGGGGGTGCGGACCTCATTTGCATAAGGGGCCTCATTTGCATAAATATTTGCATAATGTTACCATATACTAACTTTTAGTAAACGTGCCTCTTAATGAGTGTATGGATAAAGAAAGACTAAAAGATTTCTACATTACTATAATCCAGTGCCAACTGCCAGACACATTAGGAACTACTACAAACACTGCCCATAGTAAACCCGCCGTATCCTAACAGCACTACCAGGACTCACAAAGCACCATACTCTACCAATCAAAAGGCAACACTGCAAATATTAAACCAATACATTTCAGAGAACAACAATACATGACCTACTGGGGAAAGAGAACAAGTGGCAATGTCAAATAGGAATTATATAAACAGAACACCTCAGCTCAGTTACACATGCAGAACATAGACCATCACCAAACAAGTAATCACAATTTAGAAATAGGAAGACAATAATTAAACTGGGAATCCCAAAAGCCAAACTTGGAATGTACAACACTGTAGAAATAAAACTATACATTAATTTGCTCTTGTACTAAACAAAGCGCAGATGTTAATGATGCACATTTACCAGAGCTGACATATTCCAATTAATAAATTCAAAATAAAGAGATATTTTTCTACCTTTTGTGCATTTTTTTCAGCTGCAATTGCTCCAGCCACTTTCTTCTGGTTTCTTCGTGTCTTCTGCTAACTCTCCATCGTCTGCTGTCCATTTGTCCTTTCTTCTCTCTTCTAGATTTTTTTCCATTCTCTCTCTACATCTGCTTTAACATACTAATCTTTCTCCTTTTGCTCTTTCCTCATTCCTATTTCATCCACTCAAATTTTACCCCTCCATCCTCAATCCCCACTTACTCTCCCAATACCCGGCCAATTGTAGATTTTTTATCCCTCCCACACAAAATATTTTTCCCTTCTCCATTTTACTCTTCCAGCCCCATCCCATTCTAATCCTCCCCCAACATCAGCTCCCTTCTAGTTCCAGCCTCACCCAGCATCCATTCCCTTCTAGTCCCTGCATCAGCCCATTTCCAGTCCTAGCCATCCATCAGCCCATTTCCAGTCCTAGCAACCCCCCAACCCAATACCAGTCCTAGCCCCCCCATCACCCCACTTACAGTCCTTAACCCCCATCACCCCATTTTCAGTCCTTAACCCCCCCATCACCCCATTTTCAGTTTAAGCCCCCCCTATAACCCATTACCAGTCCTAACCCCCCATCAGCCCACTTCCAGTCCTAACCCCATCAACCCATTTCCAGTCAGCCCCCCATAGCCCATTGCCAGTCCTACCCCCCCCCCCATCAGCCCATTACCAGTCCTAATCCCATCATCCCACCTCCAGTTTTAACCCCCCAGCCCATTTCCAGTCCTAGCCCCCCATAGCCCATTACCAGACAACCCCCATCAGCCCACAGCCCATTACCAGTCTTAACCCCCCCAAAGCCCATTACCAGTTCTAACCCCCCCCAACAGCCCATTACCAGTCCTAACCCCATCAGCCCACCTCCAGTCTTAACCCCCCAGCCCATTTCCAGTCCTAGCCCCCCCCATAGCCCATTACCAGACAGCCCCATCAGCCCACAGCCCATTACCAGTCTTAACCCCCCCCCTAAAGCCCATTGCCAGTTCTAAGCCCCCCCCAACAGCCCACAGTCCATTACCAGTCCTAACCCCATCAGCCCACCTCTAGCCTTAACCCCCCCCAGCCCAGCCCAGCCCAGCCCAGCCCAGCCCAGCCCCGCCCATTTACAGACCCATACCCCAAATAGCCCATTTCCACCCCTACCCACCCCAGTACATTTCCAGCCCCAGCCCCCCCAATAGCCCATTACCAGTCCTACCCCCCCCATAGCCCATTACCAGTCCTACCCCCCCCCCCGGCCTAAAGAAAAATGTAATTTAAAAAAAACCTGGTGGCTGCCGCCGCGGGGCCCCCTCTGCTGCCGCGGGGGCCCCGTCTACAAGCTGAAGCGGTGCGGTGCGGTGCGGTCGGGTCGGGTCCGGTCGGGTCTCTCCCTCCCTCCTTCCCTCCCTGCAGGCTGCGAGAGACGCGAAGATAGAGCGTCTCCTCGCGTCTGTGTTAAGCCGGCAGGGGCTGATGGGAAATCCCATCAGCCCCTGCGGGCTTAACACAGACGCGAGGAGACGCTCTATCTTCGCGTCTCTCGCAGCCTGCAGGGAGGGAAGGAGGGAGGGAGAGACCCGACCCGACCCGACCCGACCGCACCGCACCGCACCGCTTCACCTTGTAGACGGGGCCCCCGCGGCAGCAGAGGGGGCCCCGCGGCGGCAGCCACCAGGTTTTTTTTTTAATTGAGTTAAAAAAAAATTACCTGGTTCTTTTTTTGTGGGCCCCTGCCGGCTGTGGGCCCTACGCCATGGCGTACATGGCGTATAGGTAAATCCGGCCCTGCCAGGAAGACTAGGCGGATGTCTGGGGCAGCAAAGAGCAGCTATTGTCTATGCAAAACAAAGGGTCCAGGCAGCTACACAAGCTCAGGATCCTCAGCACTTACCTTCATCCACAGAAAGAATAGGAACTTTGCAGACAGTACATTTATCCTTGTAGGTGATTTTTGGAAATTTCCTTCCTTTCATTTTATATGTTTAACATTTTTTTTATAATGCTCATGAAAGCAGTTTACATTGTACCTTAAACTTAGTAATGTATATTAAACAGGGAGGGCTAAGTGACTTGCCCAAGGCATGCTAGTGGGAATTGAACCTTGGTCTCAGGGTTCTTAAGCCAGTGCTTTAACCATTAGGCTACTCCTCCACTCCATAAAGTTTAATATTTAAAAGTATGAGATCCAAATCTGTGTTTTTATAGGATTTTCTGAGAGGGATGGTGTTGAGATTATCATGATTGGGTTTAACTATCTCAATCTTGGGGGGATGGGGTGCTAGGAGTCTAAAAGCTAAGAGAGATGATGGTAACATGGGATTGTCGTGCTGTGAACAGCTAATTTGTGAGAAATACAGCTACAATGGGTTTTTTCCTTGTTGCCTGCAAAAGCAGGTGGGAGGTGGGCAGAGAGTGGGTGTTCCAATTCAGAGCAGCTACCGCAGGTGGTCGCATTACATGGTAGCTGCTCCTTTTCCAGACTTCACAGGGCAATGGGTGGCGATAGCTGTTATCTGTGAAGCTGGATGCCCATGAAGTCTGTGTTTTTTCCATAGTATCTACGGAATGAATGTTAGGAGCGCCTCCTGCAGATACCATGGGACTTTTGCAGTTATCACTCAGCGTTAGCTGCAAACGACCACTGTGGCTTAGTAAGCATACTCTAAGTGTGAGGGGGCGCAAGTGTTGCCTAGGGTATCTAATAACCCTGCACTAGCACTGCAGGCCACATCTGCTATTTTAAGTTTAAAAGTCAGTTTGACAGTGGCTTTGGATAGTATTAAGACATTTGACCTAGAGAAAGGTTAATCCAACTTTCAGATTCACTATCTGTGTTTGTGAACTGTGAGCCTAGTGATTTGTATAGGTATTGATCTGATTACATGATTGCAACTTACATTATGGATTTTAAACTTGCTTTGGGAGAAATGTATGAGTTAAATTCCCTTTTAACAAATTACAACAAAATCAAGTGAAAACACTGCGGCTTTCCACCTTTTGGACATGCAAAAATCGATGGTAAAATAATAGTATTCCTTAAGAAACTGCCTATGGTGTTTCCCTAAGCACTTGGGCTCCTCTGCTTTATTTCTGCCCTATAGTGAACCTGATCGATTAACCGTTTTCTTCGGTTCTTACTATTTAGTAAAATCTTTGATAAATCGAGTCCCAAAAATAATTACAAAAGAATCAAATAACCTGCCTGGATAGATTGCAGTTAATGTTATAAAGGGGCGCTTCTGTGGAATATACAAAAAAAATGCCCTTTTATATACCTACTTCGGCTCTTATTTAGAAGCATCTGGATGTATAAATAGCATCACATCACATCATATATTATAAATGAACAAATAGTAATTTTAGAAAGCCACTATTTGGATGTGTTTACCCCTCGGGATGCAGAGATTTAAAGGGGATGAGATAGGGGACGGAGCAGGGTGTGGTTTGGTTGTGCTTCATTTAACAATGAATACCAAAATGAAAAGGGATAATACATAACACATTGAGTCTAACACCATAATGTCCCATGAAAACATGACCTTTAACACAGTTTATGATGCTTGTAAATAGCTACCTTGCTCGTTGAACTCAACTTCTGTTGACTGTACATAGTTGATTGTACATAGTTCTCCAAAGTTTATTTGTTAAAGTTAAGATGTTCATAATTCAAGCATGTTTAATGTAAAAACAGATATGTTATACTATTTCTTTACCTGTTATATGTAAACCGCACCTGATCATTGGAAGGTAGCGGTATATAAGCGACTGTTAAATAAATAAAAAATAAATAAATAAAAAACAATGGGAAGCCACGTCTAAATTTTAAAAATATCCATATCGGTTTTTCACCAGCCCCGAGGCACCGGGCAGGTGTAAATGTTGATGGAACCCTCCTCCCATCCCCCCCAAACTCCTTGCAATGTCAGTGCCATCCACCCTCCTCCAGACCCCTTGAAACCACTGCAGCCCTGACAAAGTCAGACCACCTAAACCCCTGCATCCCTCCTTGACAAAGACTCCCCTAGATCCTGCATCCCCTGCATCCCCCCTTAACTCCCCTAGGTCTTACCGAGGTTTGCTGGATGCAGCTAAATAGAGCATTTATGACCAAACTAGCTGACTTGGAGTCCCCTGCTTTTGTGGATCCAGGTTTTGCTTTATTATTGTGTATGCATAAGCTTGATTTTCTGAATTCCCTGGGAAATGTAGGACTACAAGTCAATGCATGCAATGAGGTAAAATTCAAACTCGATCAACCTGTCCTGAGAAAATGGAGTCAGATGATAATACTAATGTCATAAATCAGTATCATCCCCCGCTCAACCAACTACAGCAGCAAGAGGGAACTTTAAATTTGCACTTCTCTGGCTCGCCCGCACCTGAAGGCCTCACCAGAGGACCCTTAGTCATGGTTCTTTGGCATAAACCAAATTAATAACACACAAAAGGACACCACCGTTGAGGAATGCATCGCCACTCTGGACATAACACCAGTGATCCCAAGCTCCATTCATCAGCCAGCTCACGCAAAAGAGAGTCTCGTTCTGAACCGCAACCTCTCTCCATCAGGCCACCACCAAAGAACTCATCATCGCTTCATTCACAGCACCAGTGACCCCAAACCCTGCAGGAATGCCGGAGCAGCAGATACATCCAGGTGGTAAGCCCCACCCACTGCCCCGATGTTCACATATCAAACCAGTACAACTCAACTCTCTCTAGATGTGCCCAAGCCAGAGAACTACACCAAGAGGCTCTTAGGCACAAGCCACGGCAGCAGAAACACTACCCCTTCAAGCAACTCAACAGGATCCTTCACCCACAGCTCCCGGCTCCACTCCATGGACAATCCAACAGCCTCCACAACAAACATTCAACCGCAACATACTCCAGTTATATGCACTACTATACTCCCCTCTTGCCCTCTTTATCCTAACCACTACCTCAAATGCCCTTCTGTTCCCAATCGCAAGTCCCCAACTCTCCTATCTTTCCCCATCCACTACACATAAAGTACATCTACCACCCCACCACTTACAAAAGCATCTACCTCCCCCTCCCAGTTCACGTAACCCACAACACATTATCCCCATCACACTAAGTAATAATCTCCCACAATTGCACTTAATCAAACCAACCAACTCTAACACCCTCAACTGTGCTCTCATAAATGCATACTCTGCAAAGAAGAAAAATCACAATCATATGAGACCACCTCACAACCCAAAACCTTCATCTCCTATACATCCCTGAATCCTGGCTTGCTGAAATAGACATAGTACTCATGAATCAAATCAAAGCTCCTCACTATAGCCTATTCCACTGCCTACGAGCTCACAGCAAACGAGGAGGAGTACTCATCCTTGCCAAATACACAGAAAGCTTGGACACACTCACCATATCCAACAAGCAAATAACAATTTGTCTAGCATATCGTACGCCATCTACTACAACCAACGACCTCTCCAACTTACTACAACTCATCTTAGAGAACAACAAGGACCTCATCCTACTGGGAGATCTCAACCTCCAATCTATCACAGTAAAACAAGCAACTGCCTTCATGGTAGATGCGATGGACTTCACACAAATCATAAAAACACCAACCCATAATAAAGGCAACGCCTTGGACCTCATCTTCATGAACAAAAACCCGATCTACATCCCCCCTCCCCCCCAATACAGATCCTCCTGGTACCATGGTCTGACCATTAACTAATAAACTTTCATCTACCTCTCAAACAACCAATAAAGAAGCCACCTCCCCAAGTCACTACAAACAGTTTGACAAGGAATCCTCTGTCAAATTTCTCCACTTATCAATGCGGAACCACTTGACCTGAACTCTACCATGTCTGCTTGGAACCAAATCACCTCAGATGCAGCTTCAACTTTGACCCACTCATACTCTACAAACAGAAAACAAACTCCATGGTGCACCCCAGCTCTCTGAGAACTTAAAACACAACTTCAAAGACAAGAATGAAAATGGAGAAAATCACAACTGACCTCAGACGAACCTGCTATGAGACACTACTAAAAGAATACAATCACACCACAGACTGCTCCAAGCAAGCTTACCTCACCAAATTAATCCAAAAATCACTCAATCGACCAAGAGAACTATTCATCCTGGTGAAAGAACTCACAAAAACCTCTGCTAATGATATACCTGACATCACTATCACACCTCAACAACTAGCCATATACTACTCAGCAGACAAACTCAACCACCAACCCAAACTCCCCAGATAACCCAGACTACTCCTCCCACACACGTATGGACCACATTCAACCATGTCAGCAGCAAAAATATAGAAACCATCATATCTTCCCTCAACACTACAAGCTGGATCAAAGGCACAAAGACTGAGCTCTCTTCATTCCTTGTGAAATTCACTCAAATCCTCTGCAACAAAGTGATTTACCAGCATACCTAATAACCTCCTTAATTTGCCCACTACTAAAGAAACCTCATCTAGACCCATCCGACCCACCCCCTACAGGCCTATAGGAAGCCTGACATTCATAGCTAAAATAAAAAAAAACCCCATTCAACGACAACTACAGGAATACCTCGACAAACACAGCCTATTTGACCAACAGCAACACTGATTTCGGCCACACCACAGAGTAGAAACTCTCTTAACCTCATTCATGAACAGGCTCATAAAAGGAATCCAAAACACTCGGCAAGGATTCATATTAATATTCCTCGACATCTCTGCAGCCTTCAACACCATCAACCATAACATCCTCTTAGAACGCCTACAAACAAAGGAATCCAGGGTGCTGTACTATAGTGGTTCCAAGCCTACCTAAACAACAGACTCCAACAAGAAAAGATCGGAACACTGTCCTCAACCTCCTACCCCCAGAATCAAGGAGTCCAACAAGGATCCACTCTGTCAGCGCTACTCTTCAACATCTATATGCAACCACTCTGTGCAACCATTCACTCACACAACATCCACTATCACGTCTACACCGCTATCATCATGCTGTATGCATCATTTGACCTAAACAAACCAGCCTACACCGGCATACAAAAATGTTTCACCGATGTTTCCCAACGGCTTGCTACACACCACCTTTCCATAAACCTCAATAAAACTGAAGCCATGTTCATCACAAAGAACAACTAATGCACCCCCCTGCAACCATCACTCTAAACCACATTGAAATCCAAGTCCGATCTGAAGTGAACTATCTGGGAGTCATCCTAGATCACCACCTCATCCTGAAGGCATACATAAAGAACACAGCAGCCTACTACAAGACCCGATTCCTACAGCATCTTCATATGCTGCTTCACCCATGTGACTTCTGCTCAGCTCTACTAGCCCTGATTATTCCCCACATCAAGTAATGCAACTCCATCTATCATGGATTACCACACACAACCCTTCTACCTCTACAAACAGCCCTCCACAAAATAACCCACATCATCCAAAGAGCGTCTAGATATGATCATGTCACCCCCATCCTCTACCAGCTTCACTGGCTCCCCTACAGTGCAGAACACAATATAAAATAGAAACATAGAAAAATTATGACAGAAAAAGACCACATGGCCTATCTAGTCTGTCCTTCCATATCAACAACTACAACAGTCCCCTTTTTCCTTTAGAGATCCTCTGTTCGTCCCATGGTTTTTTGAATTCAGATACTGTTCTCATCTCTACCACCTCCACTGGGAGACTATTCCACGGATCCACCACTTTTTCTGTAAAGAAATATTTCCGCATATCACTCCTGAATCTATCCGCTTTCACCCTCATCCCATGTCCCCTTGTAGCAGTACTTGCTTTCAATCGAAAGAGGCTCTCTCCCTGTGCATTTATGCCATGGAGGTATTTAAATGTCTCAATCATATCACCTCTATCCCGCCTTTCCTCTAATGTGTACATATTAAGATCCTTATGTCTGTCCACATATGCTTTATAGTGAAGACCACTAACCATTTTAGTAGCCACCCTCTGTACTGACTCCATCCTGTTTATATCCTTTTGATGGTGCGGCCTCCAAAATTTCACACAATACTCCAAATGAGGTCGCACCAAAGACTTATACAGAGGCACTATTGCCTCCTTTTTTCTGCCAGCCATTCCTCTCCATATACACGCAAGCATCCTTCTAGCTTTTACTGTCGCCTTTTCTACCTGTTTAGCCACTTTAAGATCATCAGACACAACCACGCCTAGGTCCCGCTCTTCTTTATTGGACAAAAGTACTTCACCCCCTATACTATATTGCTCCCTTGGATTGCTGCAGCCCAAATGCATGACCTTGCATTTTTTAACATTAAATCCCAGCTGCCAAATTCTAGACCATTCTTCAAGCTTAGCTAGATCCCTCCTCATGTTATCTACACCTTCCTGGGTGTCTATTGCCGATTTTGGTATCATCCGCAAAGAGGCAAACCTTACCCGACAGCCCTTCCGCTATATCACTAACAAAGATGTTAAAATGTTCAATAATATTCAAGACACTTAATAACCTATCATCCCCTCACCTATACTCATCAATCCACCCCAAACTAACAGACCCAGAAGGCTGTCCACCATGAACCTAACTACTCCTCACAAACAAAACAAGAAGCACCCAACAAGCATGTGCCAGATCCTTTGATCTTTATGCACCTACCATATGGAACTCTCTCCCCGACCCTATAAGGATCACCAAAGACTAGCTCACATTCCGCAAAGTCCTCAAAACCCACCTGTTTACCATGGATCCCCCACCACCTCAGACATGATCTCCTCAGCTGACTCCCCCCCCCCCCCACCATCCCATCCAAGATAGCTCTGTAAATAAGGACAGAATAAGAACATAAGATATGCCATACTGGGTCAGACCAAGGTCCATCAAGCCCAGTATCCTGTTTCCAACAGTGGCCAATCTAGGTCTCACATACCTAGCAGGTTCCACACTGCTTGTACTGGGGCAAGCAGCAGTTTTCCTGGGTTCCCTTTAATAATGATCTATGGAACTTTCCTCCAGGAATTTGTCCAAATCTTTTTTAAACCCAGCTACACAAACAGCTTTTACTACATCCTCCGGTAATGAATTCCAGAGTTTGATTAGACGTTGAGTGAAAAAATATTTTCTCTTATTAGTCTTAAATAGGTTACACTGTAACTTCATTGCATGTCCTCTAGTCTTTCTATATTTTGATGGTTTAAACAATTGATCTACGTTTACCCATTCCACTCCATTCATTAATTTATAGACCTCTAACATATCTCCCCTCAGCCATCTCTTTTCCAGATTGAAGAGCCCTAACCTTTTTAGCCTCTCTTCATCGGGGTATCCTTCCATCCTCTTTACCATTTTGGTGGCTCTTCACTGTACCTATTCTAATAATGCTATATCCTTTTTAAGGTACGGCAACCAGAACTGCACACAATATTCAAGGTGCAGACGCACCATGGAATGATACAGAGGCATTATAAATATCCTTTGTTTTATTCTCCATTCCTTTCCTTATGATTCCTAGCATTCTATTTGCTTTCTTGGCCACCGCTGCACACGGGGCAGAAGGTTTCATAATGTTATCCACGATTACTCCTAAAACCTTTTCCAAGGTGGTGGTTCCTAATGTGGAACCTTCAATTGTGCAACCATAGTTTGGGTTGTTCTTTCCTATGTGCATATCTTTGCACTTGTGCACATTAAATTTCATCTGCCATTTGGATGCCCAGTCTTCCAATTTATCAAGATCCTCTAATTTTTCACAATCCTCTTGGGTTTTAACAACTTTGAATAATTTTGTGTCATCTGCAAATTTGATTACCTCACTCGTTATTTCCATTTCCAAGTTATTTATGAATATGTTAAAAAGCAGCAGGCCCAGCACAGATAGCTAGGGTACTCTACTGCTCACCTTTCTCCATTGGGAAAATTGGCCATTTAGCCCTAACCTCTGCTTTCTATCTTTTAACCAGTTCCTGATCCACAATAGTACACTGTCCCCTATCTCATGACTTTTTAATTTCACCAAGAGTTTCTTAGGAGAAACCTTGTCAAAGGCTTTCTGAAAATTCAGATACACTATATCAACCGACTCACCTTTGTCTACCTGTTTGACACCTTCAATAAAACATAACAGATTAGTAAGACAAGACCTTTCTTGGTTAAAGACATGTTGGCTGTCTCCCATTAAGCCATGACTATCTACATGTTCAGTAATTTTGTTCTTTATAATGGTGTCTATCGTTTTTCCCAGTACTGACGTCAGGCTCACCGGTCTATAGTTTCCTGGATCACCCCTGGAACCCTGTTTAAAAATTGGCGTTACATTGGCCATCCTCCAATTTTCAGGCATTACAGATGATTTTAATGATAGTTCACAGATTACTAAGGGGTATGTTTACTAAACCGTCCTAATGTTACTGGCGCTATTTGCAGTGTTAATGTGAGGAATGCCATATAAGGTAGTGGGCGTTCCGGTGACAAGGTAGCAATGAATCTGTATTGCGCGATAGAGGGTGCCTTGGCTCATTAATGCACGTTAACCTTAAGTCCATGTCAGTGCTGTGTTAGAAGCTATAGACATGTGGCTCATTGGTTACTGCAATGACTGTAGAGGCAGAGGTCATGAGTTTGATCCTGCAGTGGTGTTATTTAATAAGGCTGTCTGAGGTATTTCATTTTAATTTAAATCAGTGCTGCCAGCAAAAACACCCTCACAATGCTGTAACCTAAGATGCCTCATAAGGCGCCCTATAGGGTGCCCCATAGGGCACATTATAAAGTGCCCTGTCCGCCAAGGCACCTTATAATGTGCCCTATAGGGCGCTTTATAGGGCACCTTATGAGGCACCTTAGGTTATGGCACTGTGAGGGTGTTTTTGCTGGCAGCACTGATTTAAATTAAAAGGAAATCCCTTAGACAACCTTATTAAGTAACACCACTGTGTGATTGAACTCATGACCTCTGCTTCCACAGTCATTGTAGTAACCAGTGGGCTACATCTTTATAGCTTCTAATATAGTGCTGGCTGGCTACAGAAAGACTGCAGGTCACGGCACAAACTGCTGTGGTTACCAGGATAGGGTAAACCCACCCGTACCCATGATGCACTGCACATGCAGTTCAACAGTCTACATCTGATCACAAGATGGGGTATGCGCCTCCACTGCACCTCGGCCTGGTAGGGGAAACTGACTGTGTGTGTTACTGGCACAGAGTAGCTACAGACTGTGACATTGTGCGGTTCCTGTGCTCACCCTGAGGGTGAGGTGGGGCGCCCAGCAGCAGGTCCACAGCACCTGGCTTGGCTGGAATAGGCTGTGCTGCAATAGGCTGTGCTGCAGGTCCCCATTGGTGCCAGTGTGTGATAGGTAGTCCCTACAGACACGCCTAGGATACACTTGTGTCCATCTGTATTTCCCAGTCATGTCTAGCCCTTGTGGACTATGATGCACCCAGAATATTGCATATCTTGTGTGGTTGCTATGGTCACTTGTTACAGGAGAAGGGTGGTATTTGGACCCAAAAGCGGATTATGCAGCACTACCCAACCTGCCCTCACTGGGTCATATTGGGGGATCAGGATCTCCCACCAACACATCCACACTCTACATCAGAGGCAGTAGAGGGGACCACAACCCCAATCCTGCTGGGGAATAGGCACCCTCTAGGGCAGTCAATGCAGATCTGTACTTATCACAGAGGGCACTGGCAGACAGGCCTGGAAAAGCTCAGCTGATGCCCACTTCCACCTCCACCTCCACCAACAGAGGGCACATTCAGTCTTCACCCACTGCACCTTGCAAGGTGTTCTAGCCATACACGTGCTAACTGCAGACAATCCGCTAGCTAGTACATAGTGCATGTTCTTGTAGAAACTGTGTGCACCCAAAAGTGCGATGTAAGCACACACACCAAGCAGGTATACCAGTGATTGGGCCCCAGAAAAAGAAACCCATAGATATCACTTGAGAAAAACACTGTATAGCACTATGTGGGAACCTAGACATGCCATGGTCATTGCTCAATCAGGGTGAGACTGACCTCCCAGCATGACATGCTGTGGCCACCCTGTCCATGCAGGTGGTGGCTGGGCACTACAGTGTCCCAGTCATTGCCTTATGCCCTGTGCAGATGCATCCTGCCCAGACTGCCCTGTCTGGGCCATACCCACAATACCTTGCTCCTCATTATGCACATTGGCAGGCTAATGCTGGAAACAGTGTAAGCATTGTGGGCTCTGTAAGGTGTAGGCAGCCACAAAACACTGGATAGACATTGTCGTGAAGTACAAGGTTCAGAGCTGATGGAAACAGAGGATTCACTGCAAAGTGAAACCAGAATTGACAGATCTGAAACAAGCATGGAGGGTTGGCATGGAAACCCCAAACAAAAGACGTCACAGTGTGCTAGGGAACGCCCATCCCCTGAGCTAGCTCCTGCTTCATCAGGGAAGAGGGAACAGCTGGTGGGAGGTGTGGCCAGGTCCAACGGAAAGAGAAACACAGATAAAAACTCTTTAGTTAAGGATAGAGAGAGCACCGGAGGGGGCACAGGAGGAGTGGAGAAAACTGAAGGAACGAGGAGAGCAGAGAAGGATAGATATCCCGAGGGCAGCCAAGGTTTGTGGCTGGGAGAAGAGAGGAGGGAAGGGAATCCCAATCTCACTCGGAGAAACTTCTCAGAGGAAGAGAGCTGTGAAAGACATACAATTCCAGCTCACAGAGAGCAGTGCTCAACTACCAAAAGCACTGGGGATTTTTACCATTCTAAAAGCAAAGACGTTTATTCTGGGAACCAGAGAAGACAGCCATGCGCTCATTACAGTCATCCTGAAGGTAAAGCTTATTTCTCTGATACAAAGCTTTTATCAGAAAGGAGAGAAAAGTTTTACCTACCATTTTGTAGCCAAGGGAGATTCCTGGGGGAAAGCAGTTTAAAAGGCAGACACAGAACTTCCCATAGCCAAGCAGAAGAGGGAAGCGTGTATCCTTTCAGTTACCGGGAGCTGTGTGCACAAGAATCCAAACACCCAGACTCCTCTAGCAGGTTGGGGGAAGGGAACCCTTTGATTGAAGCAGAGAGGTTTGCACGGCAGACAGAAGAACCCTCTCTAAGAGACATTGAAGGAGAAGGTGATCCTATGCAGTGGGATTCTTATCAACCCCCAGTGTCTGAAGTGTATATGGACTGCTCGTAGAATTTTGCTAAAGAAGAAAACAGCCAAAAGGAGCATTTTGGAGAGAAACACTGTTTTATTCCTTTGTGCCTTAAAAGCTGAGAATAAGCATTTATCTGAGTTACATATTTTTGTTCACACCAGAAGCATGGTTTCTTTGTTAATATAACCTTCTGTTCATGGTCAACAATATCCAACCCCGGGAGGGGAAATAAATCCTTATTTAACCTGAACCACTCGTGTACAACTTGGAATCATTTCAGTGCTGTGGAACTACGTTACCCAGGAGGCCCTTCCAAAACCTCCATTAAGTAGTTTTAAGCACAAGAAGCACAACTGCCCACTCGCCTTGCTCATGCTATATGCCTCTGGCAGGGTGAGTGGTGACATATCTGGCGTAGTTTTTCGGATGCTTGACCTTGGATGAAGGACACTACAAGAAACTACGGTACCAGGACTCCTGCACAAGAAAGTGGGCTACCGGAAGGCTACAAGAAAATAAAGCACAGAACACAGCTTCTTTTCCTGAATGCAGACCTCTACACGAAGCCTCAGGTAATAGCACCTGGGCATAAGTGAGGGAGGATATCAGGAAAAGGGGGCGCTGTGGGGTTGAAAAAAAAAAAAAAAACCCCTGAAAAGGGAGCCGCACTTGGGTTTTTTTGTTTGTCTCTTTTATTGCAGGTGCTGACAGGAGATGGAGGCCCAGGATGTGATAGCGTGGATGCGAAAGCAATGGGACCTGCAGATGGAGCTTGCCAAGCGCATCCAAGAAGAAAGCGCTACACTCATGAGAGAGCAGCAAAAGCCGCTGCTGGACGCTGTGACAGCACTCCTAAAAGAACCACGAGAACCACGGATGGAGAATCCTATGGTTATACCAGGATCCACAATGAACGCAAGTCATGCATTCTCTTTAGGACAATTGAGTCCAACCGATAACATTGACGATTTTATTGATGCATTCGAGCGTATTGGGCAGGCATTAAGATGGCCTGATAGTCAATGGGCTACGCGCTTTGCAGTTTCGCTGACAGGCGAAGCCCTGTCAGCCTACAAAGCCATGCCCGCCGCTCTTGCAGGCGACTATACCGAGATAAAGAAAGCGGTAAAAGACAGGTTGGGGCTGACGACCTCACATTATAGGAGGCTATTCAGGGAAGCCCGCCTGAAGCCTCAAGAAACTCCAAAGGCGTTACAACAACGTCTGAAAAATCTGGCTTGGAAATGGCTAAGTCCAGAAACTAAATCGATAGAAAGTATACTAGACACGGTAGTTTTAGAACAATTTGTACAGGCTGTGCCTAGAGAAATGAGAATGTACCTCACCTTGCAGGATTGCAGGACCACCGAGGAAGCAGCTAATTTGGCGGACCGTTTTCTGGAGGCCCAAATAGCTGACCCCTCGGAGTGCAGCATACTGCATGCTGCAGGTTTATGTGATAGTAAAAAGGGAAAGATTCCCTATGGTGGAAAATATGCTATGACGAGTGTGAATGGTAGGAATGATAATGATGAGAGTGTTTTTGTGCCCAGAGGGAATGTGTTTACACCCAAAGGTAAATGTTATCTATGTGGGAAAATGGGGCATTTTAAAAGGGAATGTGCCAAAAGAACTGTCCTGATGTCTGGGGTGGACGAGCCAGTTCGGGATAAGTTTCTATTACATGCACAGGTGGAAGGGGTGGACACCTTGGCCCTGCTTGACTCGGGGGCCGACCAGAGTATGATTTCCCGCACACTCTGGGAGGCCATCGAGAGGCGCTGTTCGTCGCTCCCGAGTCAAGCAGAAAACCAGGTCAGAGTGAAGTGCATACACGGTACGTTTGCATTTTACCCTCGCCGGAATCTCTCGGTAACTGCACTAAAGTTTAAGCAAGTAATGCCTTTAGCTATACTTCCCGCGTTACCCCAAGACCTTATTTTAGGTAGGGATTGGGTACCCTTTTATAAGGGACTAGTGGCAGGTTTGAATAACCGAGCCGGCTTGGTCTCGACCAGATCCCAAGCCGGGACCTCAGGGATGGGAGAGACATCAGCTGGGGACAGGGGAGAACCTGGGGAAAGACTAGTACCCCAAGAGGAGGAGTCACGGGAAGAAGAAGCAGATATTCTTCCTACCCACGAGGACCTAATGAATGAACCCGTTGGGCAAGGGAGAAAGGCTAAGGCGAAGAGACGCCATGAGAGACAGTCTAGATCCCGGGGCAGAGCGGAATCGGAGGCAGGTGCAAGCCTACCCTGGGTACCCGCAGAGCTAGTGAGCAAATTTCCCTCCTTTCCTGCTGAGCAGTGGGCTGACCCAGCGCTCAAGAGAGCCTTCGAATGGGCCCAGGAGATCAGGCCCACATTGCCTAGGTTTTTCATGGACAATGGCATCCTGTATAGGGAAAGTGTAGACCCTTACTCTGAGGCAGTAAGGAAGCAGATTGTAGTGCCAACGACGTTCAAAGCTACAGTCTTGCGTCTCGCGCACGACCACCCTATAGGAAGCCACAAAGGTATCCAGGGCACCCTGGACCAAATATTAGGTCGCTTTTACTGGCCCGGGGTGTTCAAGGAGACTAAGCAGTATTGCGAGTCGTGTGCTCCATGTCAAAGGGTATCAACGTTAAGGCCGAAAGCTGTACCTTTGGTGCTTACTCCCACCATAGCCGTACCTATGGGCCGAATAGGCATAGATATGGTAGGCCCTATGACACGTACACCCAGGGGTTTTCAGTACCTACTCGTGATAGGAACACCTCTGCGAGGATTATAGCCCAGGAGCTGGTCAAACTATTCTGTATGGTAGGGTTCCCCAGAGAGGTACTTACAGACCAGGGCAGCAACTTTTTATCCAAGCATCTGTCCACCGTATGGGAGGCTTTTGGAATAAAGCATATACGGACTTCGGCTTACCACCCCCAAACAAATGGTCTAGTGGAACATACTAATCAGACCATTAAGCAGATGCTGAGGAGAGGGTTGAAAAAAGGGGAGATAGCAGAATGGGATACCCTGCTCCCATTCGTCTTATATGCATGCAGAGAACGTGTGCAATCTTCTCTGAAGGCCTCACCCTATGAGCTTATGTTTGGGAGATCCCCTAGAGGGATATTAGATATACTACATGAGCAATGGGTAGAACCAGACATTTCTGAAATAGAAATTCCGCAGTTCTTAAAGGGTCTGAGGCAACGTTTAGAGAGAACCGCAAAGGCCGCAATGGAAAATCTGCAAGCTAGTAAACAAAAGCAGAAGCAGTATTACGACAGGGGCAAACAGCCACGGACATTAAATATAGGGGATAAGGTAATTATCCAGGTGGCAAATCCAGGCCCAAAATTCGAAGCCCATTGGAGGGGACCGTGTACGGTCGTAGAGAAAGTAGGACCAGTCTCCTATAGGATAGAAAACGCAAAGGGTCGCAAGCAGGTGTATCACCTGAACCTTTTAAAACCCTGGAAAGAGAGAGTTGCCACCGCCAGTATGGTGTACCTGGAACAACACAGCAGATCCCACACTGGTATTACGTACTGTCCGGAAGGTGCGGCAGTACGTAATATTTTAAGGCGGGGGATATGTCGTGAAGTACAAGGTTCAGAGCCGATGGAAACAGAGGATTCACTGCAAAGTGAAACCAGAATTGACAGATCTGAAACAAGCATGGAGGGTTGGCATGGAAACCCCAAACAAAAGACGTCACAGTGTGCTAGGGAACGCCCATCCCCTGAGCTAGCTCCTGCTTCATCAGGGAAGAGAACAGCTGGTGGGAGGTGTGGCCAGGTCCAACGGAAAGAGAAACACAGATAAAAACTCTTTAGTTAAGGATAGAGAGAGCACCGGAGGGGGCACAGGAGGAGTGGAGAAAACTGAAGGAACGAGGAGAGCAGAGAAGGATAGATATCCCGAGGGCAGCCAAGGTTTGTGGCTGGGAGAAGAGAGGAGGGAAGGAAATCCCAATCTCACTCGGAGAAACTTCTCAGAGGAAGAGAGCTGTGAAAGACATACAATTCCAGCTCACAGAGAGCAGTGCTCAACTACCAAAAGCACTGGGGATTTTTACCACTCTAAAAGCAAAGACGTTTATTCTGGGAACCAGAGAAGACAGCCATGCTGTGCTCATTACAGTCATCCTGAAGGTAAAGCTTATTTCCCTGATACAAAGCTTTTATCAGAAAGGAGAGAAAAGTTTTACCTACCATTTTGTAGCCAAGGGAGATTCCTGGGGGAAAGCAGTTTAAAAGGCAGACACAGAACTTCCCATAGCCAAGCAGAAGAGGGAAGCGTGTATCCTTTCAGTTACCGGGAGCTGTGTGCACAAGAATCCAAACACCCAGACTCCTCTAGCAGGTTGGGGGAAGGGAACCCTTTGATTGAAGCAGAGAGGTTTGCACGGCAGACAGAAGAACCCTCTCTAAGAGACATTGAAGGAGAAGGTGATCCTATGCAGTGGGATTCTTATCAACCCCCAGTGTCTGAAGTGTATATGGACTGCTCGTATATGATAGCAGACAATGTGCAATCCCTTTGTTAATATTGCTGAATTTTGCTAAAGAAGAAAACAGCCAAAAGGAGCATTTTGGAGAGAAACACTGTTTTATTCCTTTGTGCCTTAAAAGCTGAGAATAAGCATTTATCTGAGTTACATATTTTTGTTCACACCAGAAGCATGGTTTCTTTGTTAATATAACCTTCTGTTCATGGTCAACAATATCCAACCCCGGGAGGGGAAATAAATCCTTATTTAACCTGAACCACTCGTGTACAACTTGGAATCATTTCAGTGCTGTGGAACTACGTTACCCAGGAGGCCCTTCCAAAACCTCCATTAAGTAGTTTTAAGCACAAGAAGCACAACTGCCCACTCGCCTTGCTCATGCTATATGCCTCTGGCAGGGTGAGTGGTGACAACATACACACACTTCCTCACCTATTTCAGTATTGTGCAAAGATAGAGGTGGTTGGCAGCCCTGACTGCCACACCAGTCATGGGCACAGCGCAGGCATTGCTAAGATACTCAATACTGTTATGGTCACTCTCCGGGGTGGTAAACACTGTCAGAAAACAAACAGAAAGGAAACACACTCCACATATATCAGAAAGGTTGCTATGATGAATCTCTGTTAACAATTTGTGTTTAATGTAGGATCTGTTATGTGACATTCATCATAGCAACCTTTTGAGATATATGGAGCATGTTTCCATGTTTATGACGGCATTGCTAAGGTATGCAGATGGTAGTAGTGGTAGCTGCTGCTCCGCGCAGGACCCAAAAGCCTGACTCTCCATGAGGATATGGATAGTGGGGCCTGTGGGTGTGGGTGTTTGTGCCCCTGTTGGCCACTGCTCTAGGGTGTGCACATGTTTATGGTGTTTGTGTTATGTAGTGTAAAATATAGGGACAAGGTCTGCAGAAGCCACAGCTGGGACTTGAACGTATGACCTTCTGCCCCTGAACACACTGGCTGTGTGTACTGCACCAAACTGTTGCCACAGAGGCAGATCATTTCCTGGGGATACCATGACTGTTCTTCAGACAGATCTTGTCTGTTGCACTGCACGCCACCCACCTAAACAGGGCTTGGCCTTTGTCTGCTGTGGGCAGCTGCCACTGCCCCCTCCACCACCAGCACCCCTCCCTCACCATGCTGACATGCCCTTATGCCGGTGGTGCTCTAGGTGCGCAGTCCTAGGCCATCCAATGTGCCTGTAGGCAGCTGCCTATGGTGTGGGATTTGGGGTAGGGGTGCCTACATAGGCATCCACGCTTTCCCCCGGCACCGCCTGCCAATGTCATGTGCCCTTTGGGGTACATGCTGGGTAATGTCCCCTGGATGGGACACTGTGGGACACGGACTCATGGGCATGTTTGACCTTGGTCAGTTGCTGTCTTGCTGATTTCCAGTTTCTGCGTTCCTATGTGCCACCTAGGCATATGCCTAGCCCACCCTGTGCCCCAGCTGCCTCACTGCATGTCCCGCCTGCAGCCCCCTGTACCTCATTTGCAGCCCCACCATAGTGCCCTTTCGTACTTGGTCCCTATGCTGTTGCTGCACATGTAGCACTACTATCACTTTTCTTGGTTTCCCTGCCTTTGCTGTACATTGCTGACTGAAATGGTTTCTCTTTCCTGCAAATGTGCCTCAAAGCCAGGTGTTCAGGCACGGTAATGTTCTGGTCTTAAAATCCCGGTGTTGGTGTACCTGGAGCCTCTCCCCGCCCACTCCCCGCCCATTGACCCCTTCTCTCTGCCCTCTGGAGACACTCCACCCTCTGTGTGCCTTAATACCTCCGGAGACGTTATCATGTGATTTGTCATGCAATAATGTTATGTATCGCGCGATAGCGTCATAGCTGCGACGTTAGCGCTGTTTAGTAAACATACCCCTAATAGTAGATCTGCAGTCTCATATTTCAGTTCTTTCAACACCCTTAGATGTATACCATCCGGTCCAGGTGATTTGTTACTCTTCAGTTTATCAAATAGTTGTAATACATCTTCCCATTGTATCAATATTTCTTTTGATTCTTCTGTGGCATCTCCTTTAAATACCATTTCAGTCATTGGTAATATCCTTACATCTTCCTCAGTAAAGACAGAAGCAAAGAATTCATTCAGTCTCTCTGCTATGGCCTTGTCCGCTCTTCGTCCCCCTTTTACCCCTCTATCATCTAATGGTCCAACTGACTCTCTCACAGGGTTTTTGCTATGAATGTACATGAAAAGGTTTTTGTTATGTGTTTTTGCTTCCACAGCAAGCATTTTCTCAAATTCTCTCTTTGCCTGCCTTATCAATGCCTTACATTTAATTTCCCAGAGCTTATGTTGTTTCCGGTTTTTGTTATTTGGCTCTTTTTTTCTATTTCCTGAAAGATGCTTTTTTGGCAACAACAGCCTCTGTGACCTCACCTTTAAACCATGCCGGCAGTTTTTTGGACTTCCTTCCATTTTTCTTAAAGGGTGGAATACAGCTGGTCTGGGCTTCCAAGATAGTATTTTAAACAACACCTATGCTTAATGTAAATCTTTAACCTTTGCAACTGCTCCTTTTACATTTTTCTTAACTATTTTCCTTATTTTATCATAGTCTCCCTTTTGAAAGTTAAAAGATAGTACTGTGGATTTTCTTGCCATCCTTCCGCCATTTATTAAATGAAACGTGACCATGCTATGATCACTATTGCCAAGTGACCCCAACATCCTTATCTCTTGCACCAGATCTTGTGTTCCACTAAAGACTAGGTCCAAAATGGCCTCCCCTCTGGTCAGTTCATGAACCAGTTGCTCCAAGAAGCAGTCATTTATTTTATCCAGAAACTTTATCTCCCTAGCATGTCCTGCTGTGACACTAACCCAGTTGATATTCGGTAATTGAAATCACCCATTATTACTGTTCAATAACTTTTTTTTAGCTTCCCTGATTTCTTTGAGCATTTCATCATCCATTAGTTGATTCTGGCCAGGCGATCAATAGAACACCCCCACTTCCATCGTCTTCTCCTTCCACTTTTTACATTGAATTTCAATCCATAGAGATTCTACACTGAATTTTGTTTCCTGCAAAACTTTAATCCTTTGTGACTCAATGCCATCTCTAACATAGAGTGCAACCCTTCCACCAATGTGATCTGCTCTATCATTACGATATAGTTTTTACCCAGGTATTAAAATGTTCCACTAGTTGCCCTGCTTCTACCATGTCTCTGAGATACCAATCATATCTAACCTCTCATTTAGTGCTATATATTCTAACTTGCCCATCTTATTTTTTAGACTTCTAGCATTTGCATACAAGCATTTTAGAGGCTGTATTTTATTCATATTAATCTGGCTATTGGTAGGCATGGGTAATTTGGAATCTTTATGCTCTGTCTGCACCATACTCAAGGGCATTTGGGCTACTTTAATCTTTTTTGGAACCTCACTGCTTTTGGTAGTATCCTTCAAGGATACCTTCTTCCGAACCATGCGCTCTTGGGCGACTGTCGGTTTTCCCCTATTTTCTAGTTTAAAAGACTTCTAGCATTTGCATACAAGCATTTTAGAGGCTGTATTTTATTCATATTAATCTGGTTATTGGTAGGCAGGGGCAGTTTGGAATCTTGAAGCTCTGTCTGCTCTGTACTTAAGAGCATTTGGGTTACTTTTGTCTTTATTGGAACCTCTCTGTCGATATGCCCTATCTTCAATCTTTTGCTAGTATCACTGGTCAACAAATTTTTACAAAAGTCATGTTACTGAAATAAAAATAGTCATTTCTTATCAATTTTTATATGCTGAACACGAATATGGCAGAGAAATTGCAAAGTTGGCTCTGTTTTTTTTGTAATCTACAAGAATTAATGTTTACATCATGAAATGCATGTCAATAGTAAATATATAATAGGCCTTCGGTTAATAACTGTAAAAAAACAAGTCATAGACTACATCTTAGATTTTTTCACCTGTCTCTTGTACAGCTGTTCGGGAGCTTCTCTGGGGAGTGTCCAGCAGTAGTCAGCCAGCATTGTGGTGGACCATTTTCCCTGGTATCTTAGCTCCATCGTTGTGATGTCCTGGTGAAAACATTGCCCTGTTCATCACTAACCATACCACAGTTGTCAGGAAAGAAATCGAGATGGGAATCAAGGAAATGGATCTTTAGAGACATATTGCAGCCAGATTTCTGATACTGCATCAGCATGTCTTCTACTAGTTCCTTGTAGTTTTCCACCCTAACATTCCCGAGAAAGTTTGTTGACACTAGGCGAAAAGCATTCCATGCTTGTTTCTCATCACCCTGTAGCAAGTTGTTGAACCGGTCATCTTTGAAGAGCTCTCGAATCTGAGGACCCACAAAGCTCCCTCTTTAATCTTTGCTTCGCTGAGTCGAGGGAATTTTTCATGAAGGTATCGGAAAGCTGGCAAAGTGCGGTCCATGGCTCTCATGAAGTTTTTCATCAAACCTAGTTTGATGTGAAGGGGTGGTAGCAGGATTTTGTGAGCTTCAACCAGAGCTGGGTGCTGGATATTCTTCTCTCCAACTGTTGCATTTTGTCTGCAATTCCATTCCTTCCGTAAGTAGTGCCAATCCCTTGCTCGGCTATCCCACTCACATAAGAAACACATGTATTTTATATATCCCTGCTACAGTCCCATTAAAAGGGCAACTACCTTCAAGTCACCACAGAGGTGCCAGCTGTAGCAGATCACCTGGGCCGGATGGTATACATCCAAGGGTGTTGAAAGAACTGAAATATGAGATTGCAGACCTGCTATTAGTAATCTGTGAACTATCATTAAAATCATCTCTAATACCTGAAGATTGGAGGATCGCCAAGGTAACACCAATTTTTAAAAAGGGTTCCAGGGGTGATCCGGGAAACTACAGACCGGTGAGCCTCACGTCAGTACTGGGAAAAATGGTAGAAACCATCATAAAGAATAAGATTGCTCAGCATGTGGATAGTCATGGCCTAGTGGGAGACAGCCAACATGGCTTTGGACAGGGAAGATCTTGTCTTGCTGGTCTGTTGTGTTTTTTTGAAGGTGTGAATAGACAGGTGGACAGGGGTGAGTCAGTTGATGTGGTGTATCTGGACTTTCAGAAGGCCTTTGACAGGGTCCCTCATCGGAGACTTTTGGCAGAGCTAGAGTCATGGGATGGGAGGCAGTGTACTACTGTGGATCAGGAACCGGTTGAAGGATAGAGAGCAGAGGGTTGGGCTAGATGGCCAATTTTCCCAATGGAGAAGGGTGAATAGTGGTGTGCCCCAGGGATCTGTGCTGGGTCCGCTGCTTTTTGACATATTCATGGGTGACCTGGAGAGTGGAATGGCGAGTGAGGTTATCAAGTTTGCAGATGACACGGAGCTATTTGGGGTTGTTGGGACCCAAGGGGATTGTGGAAAATTGCGGCAGGATCTTGATGAATTGGAAGAATGGGCATCAAAGTGGTAGATGGGATTTGATGTGGACAGGTGCAGGGTTGTGCACCCGGGGAGGAACGGCCCAAACTGTGGTTGCACAGTGCAGGGTTCCACATTGGGAGCCACCACCCAGGAAGAAGATTTGGGCGTCATTGTGGATGACATGTTGGAGCCCTCGGCCCAGTGTGCAGCGGCGGCCAAGAGAGCGAATAAAATGCTGGGTATCATGGGGAAGGGAATGGAAGGTAGAACAGGGGATATTGTAATGCCTCTGTATTGTTCCATGGTGGGACCGCACCTTGAATGTTGTGTGCAATTCTGGTCGCCGTATCTTGGGAAGGATGTAGCGTTATTGGAGAGGGTTCAGAGAAGGGCCACCGAGGTAGTGGGGGAGATGGAGGGATACTCCTATGGGGGGAGGCTGGGAGGGTTGGGGCTCTTTAGCCTGGAGAAGAGACGGCTGAGAGGAGATATGATGGAGGTCTATAGGTTGGTGAACTGTGGTGGTCAAAATGTTCCTGAGCCCCTAGAAATAGAAAAAAAACACACTTTTTTACCTTAAGGGAGAGAAACAGGAAGCAGGGCTGTGAAATTCAAACTGCTCCTGAACAGAAAAAAACCCATCTAGTTCCTAGCTGTAAGCCACGCCCTAGCTCAGAAACTTGCTGTAAGGCTAATGAGAGCCAGCTGAGGGAGCAGCACGAGGCTACAGCTCAAACACATTCAGATAGAGTCCCTAGGGGATTACAAAAAGGGGAGGGCAGCAACAGGAGCTATGATGATGACGACAGGAGGAGAGAGGGAGTTCCCAGGGGAGGAGCTACCAGAGTGGCAGAACACAGCAGAAGTCCTAACGTGCTGGAAGGAGGAGGAAGCTTCAGGGCAACTGGAGAGAAAGGGATTTCCCAGGACAGCCCAGGGGAGGAGAAGGAACTGCTGAAACAGACTTCTAAGAGAAGCCCAGCCTCAGAGGACACTGTGAGATCTGCTAGAGCCCTCAGGGGGAAAAGCCATAAGCCAGGGAAGAACCAAGAATGCAGAGGAGTTGCTTTGGAGCCTGGAGGCAGGAGAATCCCAACTGAGAGAGCCCAAAATGAGGACACTTTTACTGCAAGCCAAAGGCTTGGTGGAAGCTTACCTGTTACAAGCAGAACCGTGAGTAACCCTGTGCCCAACAGCAAGTTAAGCCAGCTACAGACAGTAAGCCAGTTAATGAGAGAGAGAGAGAATTGCCCATGTATGCTGAGAATTCTATAGGAAAGGAGAAGTCTTGCTGGAAGAAAATTCTTGAGCTGTTAGAAAGGGCGGAGCCTGGGTTTACACGGAGACATTTAAACCACGATACTGAAGAGTCCGTTGTAGAAGAAATGCAGACAGAAAGTTATGCTTCTGACATTGATTCAGAATCCTCTGCAATGGAATGTTCTTTGTGTCACAAGACAAGTTACATGTTTGAACACTATAGAGTGTGAAACTCAAAGAACGGCATTAACCCGTAAAGAAAAAGAAACAGGCTGAACAGTGTTTTAAAGCCCTATTTGCTTTTGAGAATGTTTTTCCTTGAATGAAGTCAGAAAGTTTATTTTGAATGTTTGGAAGTTTCAAGAAAGGTAAACTGGCATTTATGTTTAAAGGCTGGAGGAAGTAATGAAAGCCTGATTTGTGAATTCTGGAAGTGGTAGAAGCTATTTGTGTTAGAAGAAATCCAAGCTTTTTTCTTTCTTCTTGCCCTTGCGCTGAGCTTTCTAAAAGCTCTGTATGGAGTAGTAGTAAAAATCAATAAATTTTCCTGTGCTTATGCCTCTCGGACTTCAATTTATTTGAAAACCCACAACTACAAAAAGAGTGCTCGCCCTACCTTAGGCAACTGCCTAGGGTGGTGCAGAAGGCCACAGAACGGAGTGGAATGGGTAGATGTAGATCAATTGTTTACGTTATCGGAGTGTAGAAAGACTAGGGGACATGCAATGAAGCTACAGGGTAAACTATTTAAGACTAATAAAAGAAAATATTTTTCACTCAATGTGTAATCAAACTCTGGAATTTGTTACCAGAGGATGTAGTAAAGGCTGTTAGTGTAGCTGGGTTTAAAAAAGGTTTGGACGAGTTGCTGGAGGAAAGGTCCATAAACTATTATTAAGAAGGGACCCAGGATATCAATGCTTGACCCAGTACAAGCACTGCGGAACCTGTGTCTTTTGGGGAAACTGCTAGGTACGTATGACCTAGATTGGCCACTGTTGGAAACAGGATACTGGGCTTGATGGAGCTTGGTCTGACCCAGTATGGCATATCTTATGTTCTTATGTTCTGTACTTGTTATAGTTAATGTAAGTCAGTAGATGCTTTAAGTTATCGTATGTCTCTTTCATGTGAACGGCATGTGCTACTGGAATAGATGGAAGACTGTTTCCATTGTTCAAAAGCACAGCCTTCAGACTCAGTTTCAAAGAGTCTATAAATAGTCTCCAGTCTTGTGGGTCATGAGTGATTTTTAAGGTATTCATGAGGCTTTCAGTATTGGAACAGAATACCAGATTACTTTCCTTTCCGACTGCGTATAGTACACTGCTGACGTCAGATGGCTTCAGCAGCCGTCTGACAGTAGTATTGCATTGCATCAGAAAATGATGCAATCAATTCTGGATGATGTGTGCATGCTGGTATTATGCAAGGTGATGCAATATTACATCATTCAAGGCTTATTTGGGATGTTGTTGATGTCCTACTGGATAAATTTACACGGTGAAATGTCAAAAATAAACTACATGCAATATCTTCAAAACAAGAGCCAGTAATTTTTTTTTAATGTTATATTCGTGTTCAGCTCACCAAGATACTACAGATTAGGGCCTTTTAAAGTCAGTAACGATTTCAATGTTGACCAGTGTATTCTTCAAGGATACATTGTTCCAAATTTATTATTTATTTATTTGGTTTCATTTGTATACCGCTACTTCCAGCGATCAGAAGCGGTTTAATCTATACAACAAACATTGGTTACATATGGTAAGAATCAACAATTTACATTTTCATTGAGGTGTACTTGACTGTACATTTATACATATTTACATTGCACTCTTGGGCAATGTAGGCTTTCCCATATTATCTAGTTTAAAAGCTGCTCTATCATCTTTTTAAAGGTTAATGCCAACAGCCTGGTTCCATCCTGGTTAAGCCCCTCCTTTTCTCAGAATGTTCCCTAGTTCGTAACAAATCCAAAACCCTCTTCCTTGCACTGTCTCATTCACGCATTGAGAAAACGGCGTTACTTACCTATAATAGGAGTTCTCCGTGGACAGCAGGATAAGTCAGCCACACTTGATGACATCATCCAACGGTGCGGAGATGGAAGTACTCTCCATAGCTCAGAAGGGCTTTCGCCCTTCTGAGCATGGGCCAACTGGCCCCACCCCCCTGCCTGCCCCTAGCTAGCCAGTACATCACTAGCTGAGCCTTTTGCCGCTAGGAGGCGGGCACCAGGACGGAGGCCGACCCCTTCCCAGGGGAGGTGGGCGGGTATGTGTGGCTGACTTAACCTGCTGTCCACAGAGAACTCCTGTTACAGGTAAGTAACTCCGTTTTCTCCTAGGACAAGCAGGATGAGTCAGCCACACTTGATGCCTCCCAAGCTGCCATACGCTGTGGAGGATGGGGGAAGGCCGAGACACTTTTTCAGGGCCAGCCTGCGCTTTGTAGTGCAGCGTGTTGCAACAAGAACATGTAGGCCTGTAGTGGTGATTATACACCTGTGCGGTAATAGAGATGTGGGAACATCGAGCAGTACAGGAGTCACTGCAATGAAGAAGCAACGGCATCAATATTGCAGTTCACGAGTTATGCAAATGGAGCGTTAATACATCACTAATAAGGGAGGTTTCTCTTACATGTAGTCGAATCTGGAACTTGTTACCAGAGGATGGTGTAAAAACATTAACATAACAGGAACCAGGGACTGGGAACTCACAGCCAACTCACAGCCACAGTATCAATATTGGCTGGCCATGAGAGTGGTGTAAATTTGGACGCTATCGGCTGGCCACAAGAGTGATGTAAATTTTGGACACTAATGTTGGACACTAATGCAACAATAGCTGTGAACTGGTTGCTGTGAGCACGAATAGCATCGGCTTCAATAACGACTGGCTGTGAGGGTGGCACGGAATTGAGGCATTAACCCAGCAATGAACAAGAGAGGATATATTTATGTATATATTGTCGCGCCCCCTTCTGTCCAGGCGGCTGCCTAGAGGAGGGGATGTGCCTTAATATAGTCCAGAGCCGGGGCTTCTGGGAATTGTAGTTGTGGGTTCAAATAATATTGAGGCCCGAGAGTTTAAGGCAAACACAGGAATATTTATTTTTGTTTTCCACCTTCCAAAAAGAGCCTTTAAAAGCTCAACGCATGGTACACAAATTAATATAGGATTCTTTCTCCCAAAACCATGTTTTCCACAAAAGAAAAGACTTTTACATACAGCACCACACAGTAACAGTTTCTGTCAGGTTAAAACGTTTGTAGTTACTTCTCTTACAACTTCCAGCATTCAGAACAAAGCTTTAATTGCTTCCTTCAGCATTAAAGACATGTAGCTGTTTTCTTCTAAAGTTCCAGCCTTCAGCATAAGGTTTTAGCTGTTTCACTCAGCCTAAAGCACGTGTAGCTGTTTCCTTCCTTTAAAGGCAAACAGGATTCTTGAGCAATACTGACTTAAACAACGTCCAGCCTGTTTTGTTTTCTGCTTTACCAGACAGTAAGATTCTAGGCCTTTCTCCTTTCAGTTAAGATCATTACAAAGTCTTGTGTCATAAAGAACAGTCCATTATAGAAGACTCAGACTCCTGGTCAGATTCATAACATTCAATTTGCATTTCTTCAGCATCAGTACTTTCTGTATCCTGCTTTAATTCTCCCTGTACAAACTCAGGTTTTACCTCTTCTAGCAGCTCTAGTACTTTCCTCCAATAAGACTTTTCTTTGCACACAGGCTTTTCAGCAGGCACGTGAAGCCTCTTCTCTCTCATTAAGTGGCACAGTGCCTCTAACTGACTTAAATTACTTTTAGTCACAGATTTACTCATGTTCCCTTTTTGAGCTGGGAAATTTCCAATAGCTTCCTGGATTACTGCCAAAGTACCTTGCTTCTCATCAGGACTTCTCTCCGTTATAAATCTCTTCCCTCTAGAGCCCAAAGCATTTTCTCTGCAGCACTGGCTCCTCTCTGGATTATGGCTTCTACCACTGAGAGCTCCACTATATTCCTCAGTGTTCTCTGTGGTTAAACCTTTCCTGTGACTCGGTCTCACATCCTCCTTCCCTCTGGAACCCTCTCTAGTGTTGCCGTTGGAAATACTCTTCTCTTCAGCTGCCCTGAAGGTCGGTCTTCCTTCAGACTTCCTCGAGTTTCTGCTTCCTTCTATTTCCTTGGTGGTTCCATTTCCTTCTATTCCCCTGCATTTATATGAGTGTGCCTGAACTAGGGTTCCGTGCTCCTCCCTCAGGTGGCTCTCATTAACTTTACTACTTGCTTTAGAGCTTGGGCGTGGCTTGTAACCAGGAGCTATGTGTGTTTTTTTCTGTTTAGCTTCAGCATCAGCCTTCCTGCCTGTCTCTCTCCCTAAAGGTAAATGGGTGTTTTTCTCCTATTTCCATAGGCTCAGAAACACTTTCGCCATCACAATATATATATAAATATATATGTGTAATTAATTATTATTATTATTATTATTTTTTTTGTAGTCAAACTCCGGAACTTGCTACCAGAGGCTGTAGTAAAGTTGGCAGTGTAGCAGGGTCAAGTTTCTGGAGGAAGGTCCATAAACCGTTAGTGACAGGGACCTGGACCCAATACAAGCATAGAGGGACCCATGTCTGTTGGGTAACTGCTAGGTGCTTAAGACCTAGATTGGACCCTTTTGGAAATAGAATACCGGGCTTGATGGGCCTTGCTCTGAACCAGTCTGGTATATCTTTAAGTCGTTATGTCAGCAGTGAGGTGGTCGCTGTTGAGCAAGGATAGTAACAGTAGCAATAACCGGGCCTGGCCGGGTGTGCTCAAGAGGGAGGCAGCAGTCTGGATTGTTGAGACTGCTTGGCTGGGGGATGTGCCATGTTGCGAGTTTGAGACTGCTTGGCTGGGGGATGTGCCATGATGCGAGGTCTAGGAGTATGGCACTGTGTGGGGTGCACAAAGTGTCGCCACAGGTGTTCTTGGACGGCGTGTACCGACAGGAGTGTGCACCCCTGACATGGCTTGAGCCCCTGTTTGTGTGGCAAGGCCCTGCTTGTGTCCAGGTGGAGACGGCGGTGAGATGCAGGCAGAGTTACTAGAGGTGTAGTCTGCTGCTCCTCCCAGGAGGGTTCCTGCAGACCAGAGCCAAGACTGGCTTGGGGTGTGTGCCGAGAGTGGTTTGGATGAGGTGGTTTGGCAGGCAGTGCAGCATGTGTGTCCAGGTATTACCCGGATTTGCAGTTTGGATGATATACAAAGTAAATATCCTGGAGATCCATTTTAGATCTGTCTGCCGTGGCTCGGAAGTGGGGTCAAGGGTCACTTCTGAGGAGTTCCCATATTAACCGGCAGAGGGCTCCTGAGGGCAGCCGTCAAGGGTGCAGTCACAAGATTCATGGATAAGCTGCCCAGCTAGAGTAATGTGTCCAGCTGGAGCAATGGATAGCTGTCCAGCTGTCAAAACTACGGAAGGCAGACGGACTGAGGACTGAATGCTGGGGGGGGGGGGGGGGGCGGGCCATGGCAGCCGTTACAATCACAGTGCATTGGAGGTAGACGACAAACTGTCGAAGGGTCAGGCTCAGAGTTGTGTGTTGTTGGGGAAGGGTGTCCAGGACCCTAGAGCCAGATGATTGGGAAAACACTGGTGCTGGCCGGTGAGGGAAGTGGAAGGCCTCGTGTTATCTTTTTTAACAGTTGCACTTCATGTGAGCAGGTCGATTTGTGGTAAGTCCCCCCGAAGGAGGGGTGGGGCTGATGCCGAAGGGTGGAGTTCCTACAAGCGGGTTCGTCTGACAGTTGATCCTGCCTCCCATTGGTACTGCTTGGTTTGGTCTTCTTGCCAGGGAGGGGAGGGGGGGGAGTCTGCCCCTTTAGTGCCCTGGTGCGAGGCAATGGGTACCTAGTTGACTGTCCGGAACGTCTGTTCCTTCACAGACAGAGTGCAGAGGCATTGCGGCATCGTGGTGATGCGTAGTAATTCCCCACATAATCTTCAGTCAAGCCTTGAGCCTGTGATCTTCCGGTCAGCTACACCTGCAGTTGTGTGTGCCACAGAGCATGCTGGGCCTGTCTAGCATGGAGTGGTGTGGCAATGCTTGGTTGAGAGGGTGACCCCTGTCCTGAAGGTGTTCCTCCCGGTTATGGGGGAATTGCCTCAGACACTGTAGTGTTGATGCCCACTCCACAGCAGCCAGTCAGTGTGAGTCTTGAGGTGGAACATCAGACGCCTTGGGAGACCCGTATGGCTTGCTGGATAGCCGTATGGGTCTCCCAAGGTGGCCAGGCCAAGGCAGGCTCCTCTACGAAGTGTGGGACGACCAGCTCCTCTACGAGGTGTGGGGTGATCAGCTCCTCTACGAGGGTCAGTACCCTCTTCACAGAGGTGTGCTGCCATCACATGTTTGTGAGGAGTACTTGTGGGGAGCACAGGTATGCATGAGCCCTGTATTGGTGGGTATAATCTGATCTGATGAGGGGGAATGTGGTCAAGCAGCCCCAGCCATCAAGAGAGCGGCTGCCCTTTGGCAGTGCTGCTGAGTCCGCGAAGTGGAAGGGGCCCTGGTTTCTGACCCTCTCTTCTTTGATAGGCTGGTCTATGCAGGGGGAGTGCAGTGTCATGACTAGCAGGTGGCACCTCTAGGGGATGTTTCAGGGTGTGCCAGGGCTGTCTAAATGCTGAACCTGTTTCCTGGTTCTGGAAGCCGTGCACAAACCAGTGGGCGATGAGGGACTTCCTCTGTATGTCCTTGCACCGACTAGTGTGCCCTTAGGGCGTCCTCTGTGTGAGGAGTCGAGAATGTCATCTTTCACATTCTTAGGTGCAATTGGTTCTTCCCCCGTGCATGAGGAGTTGAATTCTCTTGCACATTCGTAGATCTAGTCATGCCCTGCGGTCAATGTGAGAGGCTCTTGATTTCCTTGGCTGTGCAATTGGAGGGAGATTGCCCAGCCTTTCCTTGGAGGCCACAAGGAGTGTGCCTCGTCCAGCCTTCCTTTGGGACCACAAGGGAAGCTTCTCATCCATGTCAGGTGGATTGGCAAGGATTGCCAGGTCTTCACTTGGAGGCCCACAAGGGGTGCAATTCACTCAAGAGTCCATAGTCCTTGGACTAATATTATGACGACTTGGGCCGGCACTCAAGACCAGACCGAGTGGCTGGTGCATTTTCCTTAGAAGTCTGACCTAAGACTCCGCCCTCTTTTTTTTTTTTTTTGGTTTGTAATATCCTGCGCAGATTGAGATGATATACGAGGTCAATATCGGGGTCTGACATGGGGTACTGCCACAGTTGTTTGCTGAGGCTGCGGAGATCTGACGAGAGGGCCTTCTGAAGGTCTGTGTGTGGCTGGGAGGAATGCATGCCTTCGAGTCTGTGCTGATTCCTGGTGACCCAGTGGTTCTTCGGTTTTTCAGCAGTGTAGGTGGAAGTAGATTTCCAGGCCATTCTGGTGATGCAATGGGGGGTTAAGAGACTGTGCCCAGAGTCACATTCTTGGATTTTTCGGCACTGTAACTGGAGGTAGATTTCCAGGTCGTTTTTTTTTTTAAATAGGTAATGGAGGGTTAAGTGACTTTGTCCAAGGTCACATTCTTAGGAGGCTATGTAAGACGCCCTTGCTGTGTAAGACGCCCTTGCTGATTTTGAATGAATGCTTGACCCAGCAGAGACTTGCTCCAGGTCACATGAAGTGTTAGAAGCAGGAATTGAACCTATGAGTAATGGTTCCCAGTCCCATCTTCTTTTGTTCTCCTTTCCATCTATTCCCCTGCACCATTTTCATCCCTCCTGTAGGGGGGGGAACCCATGGGGAATTTCTTTCCGTGCACCCAGGGGCCAAATCTGCAGCCCTAGGCCCTACAGATGCTAAGGTTGCACAAAGACATTGGTGCAAAGTGCAGAGATGCGGAGCCTCAGGGGCTCTGGGCTCGGAGAGCACCCGATGTTACTTTGGCCTGCGCAGAGAGCACCCAATGCTACTTTGGCCGGTGTGGAGAGCACCTGATGCTACTTTGTTCGGCGTGGAGAGCACCCGATGTTAATTTGGTTGGCACGGAGAGTGAAGAGCCCTGATGTTACTTTGATCAGCGCAGAGAGGTACGTCTGCACAACGCAGCAGGCTGCTCGCTTACAAGCACGATGCACAAACCAGTAAGTGGTGCAGCTCAGGATCGGTGCATCGCTGCATGCAGAAGGCATATTGGTGCCGAGGCCTGAAGGGAAGACGCACCGAACAATGCGGCTGAGGGGCAGAGCCAGTTCTGCAAGGGGCGGGCCTGATTTGCAGACGTCCTCAGCTTCAAACATGGCCGCAATCTACCGACCCCGCCTCCTCCTGGGCAGGAGCTTCGGAGCGGCTGCAGGTCCTCGAGGCCTTTGCCGCTGGGGATGGAGGCCCCAGGCCGAGGCACATCCCGAGCGGCGGCAGCCGTCACGCGGGGATGAATGATGACTCCCGGAGGTCGTGTGCCCGCAGCCTACCAGAAGGTACCCAGGGCGCTCACCACCAGGCCGGTGAGGGAGAAATCTCGGAGCTCGTGTGGCCGCAGCCCACAGGACAGCACCAGGGAATTTCCAACAAGGCAAGCGGGGCTGGAAGGCCATGGAGCTTGTCACTGGGGATGGAGGCCCTGAGGCGCATCCCGAGCAGCAGCAGCCTTCGCAGTGGCGGAGTCTGTGATTCCACGTGGCAGAGCCTAGCCTCCCCGATCATAGAGTTGCCATAAGGGAATGCTTAGAGGCGCATCCTGATCGGCGTTGCAGCGGTGGGGTGACCTTCCAAGGTGTCTGCTGCTGGGCTGGCTGTGCTGAGACTGAGAGCACATGGCCCATGAAACAGCTGCCGAGGCTTGGAGCACATGGCCTGCAGGAATCCGTGCTCTGAGCCCAGTCCCCGAATGCAGAATAGAAGATCGACACTGGAGGATCTTAAAGAGAAGGACTTTAAGCCAGTGGCTGGGGGTGGAGGTCCTTAGGCACACCCTGAGCGAAGGCAGAAGCTAGCGGCAGAGTCCCTCACCAGTACGTGAGCCGCATGTCCCCATGCCCTGGGCAGCACCGATAGGGGTTTCTGTCGCCTGGTCAAGGAGCTCAAGTTCAGCCCTGGAACAGATCTGAAAGAAGAAGCTTTGGAAAACATTAATGGCAAGTATAAAAACTGACTATATACATACGAAGTAAGATGAGAATTTTCTTAATTGTTTAGATTCGGTGGAGAGTAGCAAAGTCCGTCTTGCTGGCAAGGCGGAGGAACTGAAAACTGGCTAGCTAGGGGCGGGCAGGGGGTGGGGCCAGTTGGCTCATGCTCAGAAGGGCAAAAGCCCTTCTGAGCTATGGAGAGTACTTCCGTCTCGGCGCCGTTGGATGACATCACCAAGTGTGGCTGACTCATCCTGCTTGTCCTAGGAGAAGCCAGAGCTCTGCCTGCTTTTTGGGGTCCTGCGCGAGGAACAGGAATTATTTCGGAGAATACTACCTTGGAAGTTCTGGATTTCAACTTTCTACCTAAAAGCCTAAATTTGGCCTCCAGAACCTCCCTACCATACTTTCCTATGTCATTGGTATCAACATGCACTAAGACAGCAGACTCCTCTCCTGCACTATCATAGTTATTTGTTAATGTAAATAGTTTGTTCTTGTTCCAGGTACACTGCTTTGACCTGGCGAAAAGTGGTATAGAAGCTCAGCCAAATAAATAAATAAAAGCATTTCATTCATTTGGAATATGAAAGAAAATACATCTTAAAAACTGTGAGAGACATATTTAAATTTTTGAGAAGCCAGAAAAATCATAAAGTAGTCTAAAAACATTGGAATCTCCAATTTTAGCATACCTCCCTACTTTTGGGCGATTCAACTAGATGTTTTGGCTCTAGTCTTCCTTTGCTTAATACAGTTTTAAATCCTGTTCTATCTAAACCTAGTTTAATGTTATGTTACATGTAAACTGCTCTGACTTCAAATAGAGAGGTATATAAAATTTGTTA
Organism: Ichthyophis bannanicus; assembly: GCA_033557465.1. Classification (NCBI taxonomy): domain Eukaryota; kingdom Metazoa; phylum Chordata; class Amphibia; order Gymnophiona; family Ichthyophiidae; genus Ichthyophis; species Ichthyophis bannanicus. Next base: position 1,460,741,391 of record CM066031.1, read on the forward strand.
GATAAATATTATAAATACAGTAACGAAAATGACCACACCATGATCAGCTTTTCCACCATTCAGCAACTTGACACTCGCATAACAAACCCCTTCCATACCTCCAAACGCAGATTCCACACCTTCAACAAAGAGGCCTTCCTGAAAGAAATACCACAATTACATTTCAACACATCTGATATGGATACCATGATCACAAATTGGAATCAGACCATAAGCAGTACAGCTTACACTCCCCCCTCCACTTCCTCGGCAAAACACAAACCAAATGCAACATGGTACACTGCAGATTTCAGACATCTCAAAAGGGAGCTCTGAAGAATTGAAAGAAAGTGTCGAACTTCCAAGCAACCTGAACTACAGGTGACCTTCATGCAGATGCTAAAACAATATCACAACATGGTAAATGAAGCAAAGAAGGACCATCATACAAGAGTACTACTTACTTCCTTAAACTGCCCAAGAGAACTATTTAGTATCGTCAAATCACTAACCACAATGCCTGTCCATATGAAACCTGATAACTCACCCTATCCTCAAGCACTGGCACACTTCTTCCAGATCAGAATGGGACCCACTATCATCACACCCTTCACTCCATGAGACAATGCCCCTTCCAAGAACCAATGGAATATCTTTGACTCCTTGTCCAAGCATAACATAGAGCACATTATCAGCAGTATCAACACCACTACTTCCCCGCTTGATCCCTGCCCCCTAAAAGACTTGCACTGGCTACCTGTTCACAGCAGAATCAGATACAAATCGACCATGAACATATTCAAAACTCTTCATGACTGATCCTCCTCATATCTAAAGGCCCTCATTCATGAGCAAACAACCAACAGATCAAGGCGTAAATGCAGTACAAACCTCCTCAACTTACCTAAGGACATCGAACGGATCAACCAAAACACTCATAACAGGGCCTTCTCTACCTGTGCAACAAACTCCCCAGCAACCTCAGGGAAACACACAAACTCACCATCTTCCGCAAAAAGCACCAAACTTTATTATTCAGTGAACGGTGCAATCACATAGATGGCATTCTCTTATTCATCATTAACTTAACCTTTACATCCTATCCCTTATTCCCTCGCCACACTTTCCCCTCCTCCCCCAACAAACTATGTATATACAGTATGTTCAATATCGTTATACTTTAACAGCCTTAGTTTCTGTGTTAAGTTTACCATTCAATGTGTTCGCTTACCGAAGTTCTATGTAAACAGTTGTTATATTCCTTGTAAACCGCTTTGATTCCCAGATAAGGCAGTATAAAAAAGTAGATAAATAAATAAAAATGAGCTCCCTGATTCTTCAAGGGATTTTCCCATATGAACAGAAGAAAATCTGTGGGCCTCTAAAAGGTTTCGTTTTAGAAAGTTTGTTTCTAATAAAAGCAGCATCTTTTCATGTTTTGTTTTGCTATCAAGAAGGTATATGTGGAGGAGGAGCAGTCTGATATCTCCTAACAGTCAAACCCTGACTCCTTCAGGCCAGGGTTAACTCAGAAACCTATAACCTACTTGCTCTCTGTTCTTGAATGTAAATGTGTAACATTGCAAACATTCTTATCTAATTTCCTTTACACTATTGCTTGCAAGTTTGTTAGTAAATCTATTTAATTTTTACTCCACCTCTGGTAAATTTTGTGGATTGTACAATGCATTATACAGAGTTAGGCCAGCTCTCTCTCTCATTTTTGAAATATTGTCTCTTAAACGACACAAGTCTTGAACCCTGATTCCAGGCCTTGGGAGGGTTTGTTTACTAAATCTACAGGAGGCTGAAGGTGTAAGAGACCTTTTCTCTATAGTATCCCAGTATATGAAAGATGGGCAGAGGAACCCCACGATTACACGGGATTGTTAAACTGCAATCCTTGAGGGCTACAAGCCAGTCAGATTATCAGGATACCCCTAATGAATAGGCATGATACAAAGGAGGCAGTGCCTGCAAATATATCTGATGAGTATTCATTTGGAACATAATCAAAACGTAACTGGTTTGCAGCCCTTCAGTATTGCAGTTCGACACTCCTGGCCTAACTGGTGGAAAGAGCTGAGAGGAGGACAGACTCTGAAGCCCAGTTGTTTTTTCTTCGTGATAGGAAGCAGAGCTGGATCTTTTTGTCTTTTTAGTTTTTCAGGCAGTTTACATCTCCTCCCTGTCACCCACCAGGACCCACTATCAACTAAAAGTAGCCTCTGCTGTGTGATATATTTATTAGTTTATTCATTAGATTATTGATATTGTTTTTCAAGCGGGGGGCCATGTTATCAAAAAGACTTCACTTGAAGAACCAGGGCCATTGCTGGACAGATAGGCAGGTGCCCTAGGTAGTGAGGTAGCCAACCCAACTGCTCAGGTGCATACAAAGTGAGACACAAGTAGCTAAAACTAAGTCTGATCCCATAGACTCTCTTCCTTTAGCTCCTCTCCTGTTTAACTAGGCTTATATACTGCTTTTTCTACCAAAGTAGTGTACATTCAGGTACTGTATATACATTTTTTCCACTACAATCTGTTTTTTGTGTACCTGAGGCAATGGAGGGTTAAGTAGCTTTCCCTAGGCTACAAGGAGCACCTGTGGGATTAGAAACCCCTGTCCCTCCAGCCCAAGGTTGCTGTCCTCTAGTGGGATTCTAACCCCTGGCCCTCCAGTTTGAGGTAACTTGCCCCAACCACTAGGCCACTCCTCCCTAGTCTTACTCATTAGGAGTGTGTCACACTCATTTGAAGGCTCTCTCACTCTCACATTCTTCAAGCCTTTTCTCTCACTCAGACTTAATTACTGATCCTAATCACTGCTTTCATGAGGGGCAGGCCTAATAGAAAAGCCAAGTGGCCTTATAAGTCACCCTCCTGCCTACTGCCCCGATTGTTTCCCCTGCACCCAATCAGTTTCAACCCTCACCAGTCTCCTTCACTAGTCAGCATCCATCATCCCGTTCCCAGCCTCCTAGCCAGATCTTCCTCCAGTTTAATTCCCCACCCTTTCTCTAGAGGCCAGCTGCTGGGGTCACCTCTGGAAATCCTTTTCTGTTTTCTTGCAGCACAGATCAGCTCTCAGTGAGTTTGATCCACATGATCTCCAAACTTCTTCACTGTTTGTACAGTCTCATCACAGAAATAGCTTAGCTGTTTGGCCATAGCATGGCTCAAGTTCACTGAGAGCTGCACTGTGTCAAAGGAAAACACAAAGCTGTTTTGGAGACACTGTCTGCAGTAAGTGGGATGAGGGGCAAAATATACTGGAGGAAGAGAGTCAAGGCAGTTTCTTTGGGTCAATGGGAGTCGCCATTGGAGAACACTGCATTAGAGAGTAGCACTTCTGTAGTCTTCATTCAAAGATGCCAGTTGAAGCCCTTAAGCCTGTGGGCAACGGGTTGTTAAGCTAGGTGGGCCTTTGGTTGGGCTTGGTTTGATAACATTTTTTTATGTTTTCATGGATAGGCCAGCACTTTTCGTTTTATTTTAAATGGCAATTTCTGTGCAATCTTACTGGCATTTTACAGTCTTTGGAGAAAAAAAGGACAAATATGTTGCCATTGGCCTGAGGAAGCAGAAACATCTGTCTGAGTTCTACCTTAAGTGCTTTCTTGGCTGTACACAGTGATAGAAGAAACCTGAACTGAATCCTTTTGAATGAAGGGAGTAAAAAAAATCTCTAAAAATATATTTTAGCACGAAGGTTGAATCGTTTCTTTTGAAATGAATCCTGAGTGCAATCTAAATGCCAGCTTTTGCCTTGAAATATTTTTCTAATACGTCATGTCAGAATGCATGCTGGTGTGTATGTCTTTTGGTGGTAGAGGGAAGGGGCTGGAGTGATAGGGTTGGGTGTTCACTTCAGTGGTGGCTTTTACCGCACTGTTAGCTATTAAGTATTGCAGTGATCGGCCACTTTGTACAAATGAGACCCTTGGGTTGCATATAAGCATGTCTGTTCTATGACAGCTGGCTCAGATTCACTTTGCTGCCTTTGTATGATTTTCATAAGCGTTCAGTCCTGTAAAAACAGCTGATGAACCTCCAGGCTGTGTTTACTCAGTTACACCACAACACAACATCATAGGAGCTTTAGATAAACAGACAAACCACGGTTTCTTATTTTTTCTTCCAAAAGTTGTTATTTTGTTCCAAAAAATACAAGTAAACCAGATTACAGAGTAAAGAAAACAGCATTATAATAAGATGAGACTGAGGTAAACAGACCTTACATATACAAAATAAGGAACGCGCTTGTTGGTGCCATATGTAGTATAAGCAAACAGAGAGGAAAAACCCATATCATTGATATATTATCCAATCCTAGCCAACTCCATGCAGAGTATACATTTTCGTATGTCTCCTCAGCCTATCAAAATCTAACCGTAGCTCCAAAAGAAAAAGAACAGAGAGCCGGTCTACCCCCTCCCACCTCCACCCTCCCACTATAACAATTCAAAAGAATAGCCATATCTAGCTCGAGGATATAACTCTGACCATTCTGTGGCACTCAGAAGAACAAAATCAGAGACATACAGAGAAAGTATAGAGGACACAAACACTGAAGGCATAGAGGAAACCCACAATGAGTTATCGTATATCATAAGGCACAATATGCAAAAGGGGAAGATACTTCGGAGTTTCTGAGACTTCATAAAAATGTGTTGGCTTTCAATAGGGGACTCAGACACAATCAAATTTATTTATATTATCCTTTAACAGCCAGGTTAGTTTTCCCAAATAAATAAATAACATTTATTTATTTATCTGTTTCTTTTATGCCTCCTTATCTGGGAATCAAGGCGGTTTACAGGGAAGAAAACATCAACTGTTTTACATGGAAACTTTGAAAACTTAACATCAAACGGAACAATTACAATTGGAAACTATAGTCTCTGGTCTATAACATATTAAAAAAAAATAGAGATGATGTAAAGCCAGGGTGATTGTTTGGGTGGGGGGAGGATTAGGATGGGAGGGTGGTCCTTGTTGACAGGGGATTAAGTATATGCAAGTTCTGTTGGTCTGTGGGGTCACACCATTTAGCCTTGAAGTGTTCTTTGAATGGGAATTTTATTAGTTCATGTGTTTCTCTGAGGTCGTTTGGGAGTGCATTCCATAGATCAGGTGCGTAAGTGGAGAAGGCTCTGTTGTGAGTATTTTGGATCATTCATGTCATTTCTACTACTACTATTCAACATTCAACATTTCCTCTGGCAAGTCCAGTAGGTTCTGGTTACATCTACGCCTATTTCTGGTGGTTGTTGGTGTGTGGATGAGGGACTTTAGGTATGGTGATGAGTGGTCGTGTAGAGTTTTGAATATGTTCCTTATTGATTTATATTTGATTCAGCTATACACAAGTAGCCAGTATAGATCCTTTAAAATAGGGGTGATATAATTGCTTGCTCTTACTTTTACTATGGTGTGTGCTGCTGTGTGTTGGGCCATCTGTGGCTGATGAAGTGCATGTTTGGGGAGCTGTTACTGAAATCCAGGAGGGGGAAAATGAGGGCTTGATGTACTGAATGGAAGTCTGATGTTGCTAGTAGAATTTGAAGGTTGAGAAGTATTTTTATCTTGTGGTATATAGCTTTTGTGGTTCTGATGATGTGGGAGGAGAAGTCTAGCTGCTGGTCAGTTGTTATGCCCAGATATTTCACCGCCTGCTTAGTTGCTAATTCCATGGATTTTGAGTGTTTTGGGGGTGAAATTGTATTGTTCCTGGAGAAATGGAGCACTTCTGTTTATTTGTAGTTGATCTGGAGCCCATGTTCATGGAACAAGGAAAACACCCCACCTCAGTCAAACAGCACACAGAAGAAGGCAAAGAAAGAAATCCTTGGAGGACAAAACTTTGATTGGTCAGCCCAACATGTGTTTCGGCCACTGAGGCCTTCATCAGGGGACTATGACCACTACAATATAAAAACATAAAAGGGTTAACTGTAATCATAAAAATTGGGCAATAATAATAATAATAAAAACAGTAGATAATAATAATAAAAACATAATGTAATATAAACTAAATAATAGACAATTAAAAACAGCCTATTAATGGTTAAAAAATGTGTACATATAATAAGAAATAATAATAAATAAACATACATTTTATTTATTTATTTATTTAACAGTTTTTATATACTGCACTATTGATCATCAGTGCGGTTTACATTAAACAACATATTACCTATCCAGGATAAAACAGACATAGGTTTACAGATAACAGGGAATATAAACTGGGTATGAACAGGGGAAAACTATATACAATTAAACAGGTAACATCGTGGCTTGATATTTACAGAAATGCAGCACTTTCTGCAGTTTTATTACCTCTGTTCTGGGTTATAACTGTGTGAGAGGCATTTAAGAGTGTCAGGCGGAAGGCAATGCTAAGGTATGTATGGTAGGTTGAAGTGCAAAGTGAATAAATAGCGCTTAATGGCCTTTCTAAATTGAATGATGTCCCTGATTGATCTGATGCTGGGGGGGGGGGGGGAGTTTGTTCCAGCATTTGGGAGCATAAGACACAAAAGCTCTGTTAGTAGTTGTGTCCATTTTGTGGAGATACTAGGAGTAACTAGTGTGTTTTCGGCTACTAGTCTCCTGGATCTATTGTTTGGTGCATGGGTGAGGAGATTTGAGATCGATGTAGGGGATATTTTATTAATGGCCTTGAAAGTGATGAGGAGAGTTTTATATAGTATTCTGCAGCTTATCGGGAGCCAGTGTAAATCCATTAGGATTGGTGTTATATGATCTCTCTTTGAAGCTCCGGAAAAGATGCGGGCCGCTGCATTCATCGCCAATTGTAGTGGACTTAGTGTATTTTTGGGGAGGCCATGCAGAACGATATTTGCATAGTCGAAGTGAGGTGTGACCATTGCTTGGAAAGTCGTACGGAAATCCTTGGTCTCCAGCATGGGTCTCAGGTGGCGCAGTGTTTTTATCTTGTAGTAGATTGTCCTTACGTTGCTCTTTATATGCTCCTTAAGATTAAGTTGTTGATCGAGTATCACACCGAGGTACCTTATGGTGGCCTTTATTGGAAGTTCTGCGTCTCTTACTATGAGGGTAGGTGGTGGAGAAAATTGCTTGTTTCTTGTGGCTATGAGTACTTTGGTTTTCTTGAAATTTATTCTCATGTTCTGATTGAGGAGCCAGTCGGTTATTGCATTGAAGCAGTTGATTAGCGCTGAATAGTCAGGATTTGAGACGTTGATCGGTGTGAAAATTAGCATGTCGTCTGCATATAATAGGCAAGATATACCGAAGTCTCTGGTGATTTGGCAGATTGGCTGCATATATATATTAAAAAGCAGCGCAGATAAGGAAGAGCCTTGGGGTACTCCTTGCTTCTGTCGGAAGGGCTCAGATGTATTGTTGCCTATACGGACCTGTTGCCATCGATCTTCTAGGTATGATTTGCACCAGTCCCAAGCGAGGCCTTGAATGCCTTTTTCATGGAGTCTAGCTAGCAGAATCTTATGGTCAACTGAGTCAAATGCCGCCGATATGTCCAGAAAAATCATTGCAAAGGCCATCTGTATGTTGTCAATCCCGCATATGAGTTTGTTGAATAGCGAAGTCATGAGTGTTTCAATTCCATGAGCTTCTCGGAATCCATGTTAGCATGGGTCCAACGGGGCTGATGTGTCTATGTGATGCTGGATCTGCCTCTGAGTCTCCTTCTCAAGTATTTTGGCTAGAAAAGGAATACTAGAAATTGGGCGGTAAGACTCTTCCTTCTTTGGATCCATCTGGTTGTTCTTTAGCAGTGGACGAATTGATGTCTGTTTAAGGGCAGTAGGGAAAACCCCAGTTAGGAGAGTTTTGCGATCTTAGCTATGCAAGGGCTAAGTTCGGCATGCAAGGTTTTGATCCAGTGTGCTGGATATGGGTCATTTGGTGCTGTGGTGGTATTTATGGCGGCAATAATGTCTTTGATGGTTTTTCTTGATGGAGGTGAAAATTTAACGAGTGAGGTTTGAGTTTGGGGGAATTGGGTTAGAACTTGTAATGAAGTTGTATTCGCCTTGACTAATTTGGATTGGATGAAGTTGGCATATAGTTGTGGTTGTATGAATTCTTGTTGCGGTGGCGACGGCTCTTTGGTTAGCGTTTTTACTAAATTGAAGAGATCACGAGGTCTGTTTAGTGCTCTGCTGAGTAGTTCAGAATGGAACTCTTTCCTTGTAGCCCAAGTTAGTTTGCGATGAGTTTTCAGGTGAGTAAGGTATTCTTCCTGGTCCCAGGAGTTGTGGGCACGTCTCCACTTTCTCTCTAGCTTCCTCAGTTGAAGTAGAGATGTTCGTAGCTCTGAACCATGGAGCATCCTGCTTTTTATTGGAACGATTATTGGGTGGCAGTTTCTTGTTCATGGTTGGTTGTTGGGCATACTGATAGAGGGTGTCAATTACAAGAGAAGAGAGAGAAGTTGGGGGGGGTGATTTGGTTAACTAGGACAGTGTCTGAGTCAGAGAGCCATGTCTCAGTGACCATTAGTAAGTCTAGGTTGTGGTTGGATATTAGGTCTGTAATGGCTGGCCATTTGTTGTGGACAGACCGTGCGTTGATGAGTGCACACCTGAGGTCGTGTTGCACATCATCTTTGTTGGTCTTTGTGTTGGTGGTGAAATCCAGTGTTATGTAGAGCAGGTGTGTCTGCCTCCTATATTGTAGGTTTGGTTGAGGTTGGTGATAATTGTAGTGATGTTTTCTATTTGATCCTAGGAGTACTGGGATAGGATTGTGGTCATGTATGATTGCATCAGAGTCATGGATAGTCATGGCAATGGTATAGAGGAGAGCGAGGGTTAGGGTCGAGGTAGGCATGATTAGCTTTCTTTAAGGTTCTCTCTGATGATTGAATATAGCGTCCCAATAGTACTTGGGGATATAGGGTTGACTTGGGATACAGGGAGTATGTCAGGTATGGTGCTTTCTCAGTATCTATATGAGACAGTAATGAGAGAGAGAGAGAGAGAAAGTGGCTAGAATACAGCTTTTGTGAGAGAGCTTATAAGTACATCACAGTTGAAACATTGTTATAGTAGTAGAGACAGTGTTATTACAAGGTGCTGGTTACATTAGAGATACTTAGTAAAACAGTTAGTTACATCTCTTTTACTGTTTATCCGATAGTAATAGTACAACACGTCGTACGTTAAGAGTTAATGCCTGAGGAATTAATATCTAGCATACTTATTTCTAGATTACCTCTCATGTAGCTTACAGCAGCAAGTGTCTCTGATTAAGGTAGCTTACAGCAGCGGAGTGTCTCTGATTAAGGGGAGATAGTAATAGGCTGGATAGCGTTCATATGGGTTCGGCATACCCTCCGTTGTGGGCACTTCGTCAGTGTTTGCTTGGCACGCTGATAGGACTCGGAGAACCCAATCTGAGGGCTGTTGAAGTAGAAACTTGGGAGATGATGGAGTGTAATCAGGAGGCGGCAGCACACAGGCGGTGAATGAGAGTGGGATCTCACGGGCCTGCACAGTCAGGCCCGCGCCTAAGGGCCGCGCCAAAGGGCCCTCTGGTGAGGCCCTCAGGCGCGGGCGCGCCCAACGGCGCTCTTCTTTTCAACCGTCCATTGGCTGCCCCGATTGGGCAGCAGCTGATGATGGGGGCGGCCCTGTATCCCTGGCTGGCTCGATCCCTGCCGGGAGAGCTTTAGGCAAGCCGGGGTGCAGGAGGGCTAGAGGCCACGCGCCCGACGGCGCTCTTCTTTTCAACCGTCCGTTGGCTACCCCGATTGGGCAGCAGGTGATGGAGGGGGTGACCCTGTATCCCCGACTGGCTCGATCCCTGCCGGGAGAGCTGTAGGCGAGCCGGGGTGCAGGAGGGCTAGAGGCCACGCGCCCGACTTATTTATTTATTATTTATTATTTATTTATTACAATTTCTTATATACCGCACTATTGTCAGCGCGGTTTACATACAACAAAATGACCATAACAAACTGTTTGGCTTCACATAGAACAGGAGAAAACAACTTGGATAACATGCTTTTGCTTTACATAGAACAGGAGTAATAACTTGGATAAACGGGGTATGCAAACTAAACTAATTACATCATATACAGATATAAGCAGTTGCTGATAGGGAGACACATCATGAAGCAAGGTCAATAAAACTGTTGAACTTACCATTGGATGAATAAACAATCAGCATCTAGACAGTAGTTGTTATAGGCATTAGATAACAACTAGGAGACAGAACGACAAATTTATTATTAGACCATAGTGAAAACAATGGAAAAGCACAAAAATAGACAGTCAAACGACTCAAAAATAATCAGAGAGGAGGAGTTAACAGGGAAGGTGAGAACAATGTGTAAGAAAAAGCAAACGCTAATGGTGGCCTGATCGGAAGAAGGGAAAGCATAACAATTTATCAAAAGGATGGTGTTTTTATTATTATTATTATTATTATTTTATATTGTTTTTATTGTTGTTATTGCTTGTTTTTTTATGATTACAGTTAATCCTTTTTGTTTTTATGTTGTAGTAGTCATAGTCCTCTGATGAAGGCCTCAGTGGCCGAAACACATGTTTGGCTGACCAATCAATAAAGTTTTGTCCTCCAAGGGTTTCTTCTTTACCTGCCCATGTTCATGGAGCCATTGTGAGATTTCTTGGTAGCAGATTATTTATTTATTTAGCTTTAATAATATATACCGTCTTTCTGCAGGTCAAGGCGGTTTACATAGAACAATTGCAGATGCATTGTAACAATGATGTGAAACTATATACAATAAGCAAACAAGACCCCGGGGGAGGGGGTATTTAACTATGTACAGGCTAATGCTGCCTATCATATTTGAATCTTGTGAGGGAGGGGGGTTATGCTGTTGTGTTGAAATGTTCCATGAATAGATGTGCCTTTAGGTGTTTTCGGAAAGTCTTGAGGTCAGCAATGAGTCTGAAATAGTTATTTTGCTTAGGTTTGGAGTAAGAATGTCATAAGGTGTAAACATCATAATGTCATCTGCATAGATCCTGTATTGAATATCGTGTTTATGAAATATGGTACATTTTGGTTGCATGAAAATGTTTGAGTAGTGAGGATAATGCAGAGCCTTGTGGAACTCCTTTGAGTTGTCTGTATGGGGCTGATTTGTTTGATCCTATGTGTACTTGTTGGTGACGGCCTGACAGGTATGAGTGAAGCCATTTGAGTGGTGTGCTACTGAATCCAATGGCTTGCAGTCTTGCATGTAGGAGCTTGTGTAGAATGGAGTCAAATGCCCTGGTTATGTCCCGGAAGATTAGGATGTAGGCATGGTTAAATTTCTCTATGCCTCTTACTATTATATCTAGTAGAGATGTCAGAAGTGTTTCTACTCCATGGTGTGATCTAAATCTGTATTGGTGTTGATCTAGTGGAGAGTGCTCATCAATATGGTGCTGGAGTTCTTGCCGTACTATTCGTTCAATTATTTTTGAGATGGATCTGTAAGAGGCAGGGTCTCCTTTGCCAGCTGTGGGTTTTTTTTAATATTTAAATCTTTTTATTCATAGAACCAGAAAGTACAAAAGAAAACAACAAGTTCAGTTCCATAACCGGGGTCACAACACAAGGAAACCAAGCACAGAAATCATGCCCACATGACAGAAGCCCCCTGGGTTTTTTTAGAATGGGTCGTACTGAAGGCATTTTTAGTTCCTTAGGTAGGAAACCTTGTATGAATGAGATTTGTGCCATCTGCCAGATGACTGGAGATAGCCAAATCTGAGCTATCTTAATCCAACTGACAGGACATAGATCCAGCGGTGTGAAATAGTGGCGTTGAGGCTGCTGATTATGTGTTCTATGTTCTTGTCAGAGATAGTCAAAGGTTATCCATTGATTATTGGTGGATTTATTGTCTGGCAGCGTGTGTTGTATGTTATCGGTGGGTCTCATTCTACCTTGGAAGAAGTCTGCTAGTGCTTGTGGGTGGGGAGTGTTGTCTGGTTTCTCTTGGCTGGGTGCTGTGTGTGGTTAAGGATCACATGATGTTGAATTGCTCTCTTGGGTGGTATAGTGAGCTCATTAAGATTTTTGTGTGGTGATTCTTCTTTGCAGTGTTTACCATGATGCGGTATTGCTTTAGTTTCTGCATGAAGCTCATTTGTAATTCTGCTTGCTTAGAGGTTCTCCATTTTTGTTTGATTCTTCTCAGTTCTCATTTTAAGTTTCTGAGTTCTCTAGTGTAGTAGGTTGCATTTGATTTGTGTTTTGGTGTGGATCTGGTCAGTGGTGTGGATGACGCGTTGCTTACAGTTGAGTTCCAGTTTGTGATCAGTTTATCTATATTGGTCATGCTGGGTTGTAGGTGGGGCATGAATTTCTCCAAAAATCCTTCTTTGTTGAATATATGGAACCTGTGTTTAGTGGTGTTTATGGTGTTTTTAGTGTGGGTATAAGGGTAGTGAGGGGTGGATAAATTAAGTATGGTGTGGTCTGACCATGGGACTGGGGGGGTTTGTGTCACAGAGATGAGGTGGTCTGTTAGCATGTCTTTAGGTATGAAGATGAGGTTGAGTATATTTCCTTTCATATGAGTGGGGTTGTTTACTATTTGTTGGTAGTCCAGAACATCCATCGCCTCCAGGAATGTGTTCGCTTGATTTTTGGGGAGTGTAGTCAGATTGAAGTTAACTAGTAGTATCAGAGGTCTACTTTGTGTAGTGTTCTCACATGCTATCTCTAGTATCTTGGTTATATTGTTGGTGTTAGGTGATGGGGCTCGGTATAGTAAGCATATTGAGAGGCAGTCGTTTCTTATTGACAAGATGTCTAATTTGTCCATTGATGTGAATGTTGTGATGTGGAATTTTAGGTTGGATTTAGTGAGGATTAGGACTTCTCCTTCTCCTGCCTCCGGGCAGTTCAAGATTGTATAGTCACTTGTTTTTAGTTGGTGGAAGAGTACAGTGTCTGTTGTAGATAGCCAGTTCTCTGTTATGCATAGTAAAACTGGTTCATTTCTTTTAGGGATGTCCATGATGATTGGGATTTTGGTGCATACTGAGTGTGTGTTGGTTGGTAGAGCATTAGAGGAATTAGTCAGTATAAGTCGCAGTAGGAGGATTGCGTATGAATGGCGGTTGAACATGATTGATTGGAGTGTAGGTCTCACAGGATGGTTTTGATTAGTTTTATTGTGGGGTGTGACAGAATACAGACTGTCAGAGGCAAGTATTATATAGATATCTGTTGTTTACCTCCTTGTGGTACTCTCTGTATGTGCTGGGTAAGGTGGGTTGTAGCGATGCTCCTTGAATTCTTGGTTAACTGCAAGCTCTGGGTGATGCCCCTGAAATGGGAGGAAATGGGGGATGTTTTTTAATGTGGAAGGGGGAGCTTGTCTGCCTTCCATGCAGTCTGAAGAGGGCTGCAATCTGATTGGTTGGATCTGGTGTGCAGGAGGAGACATTTGCATGGAGCGCTGGTGGTGTGGTTTGGGGTGCAGCTCTCTGTGGGCCACTTTAAGAGTCATGCCTAAGGGCCCTCTGGCGAGGCCCTCCGATGTGGATCTGCCAGGCATGGGCACGCCTGAGCGTGCCCCTAATTTGAATGTGCTGTGGTGGCTTGATTGGTCCCGTTGGTGGGGAGTGGGGAAGAGCCAACCTCTCTTCTTCAAAAGAGATCACCTTTCCATTCCAGTTCTTAGCTTAATTTATTTATTTTATTTATTTACATTCTCTTATATACCGCGCTATTCTGCATCAGTACGGTTTACATTGAACAAACTGAAATTACATTGAACAGGGCATTATAACTTGGAGATAACTATTTTACAGGGAACATGGGCTATGGAGGGTTAAGTGGCTTGCCGGAGACCACAAGGAGCACATGTGGGACTAGAAACCCCAGTCCTTCTGGCCCGAGGTTGCTGTCCTCTAGTGGGATTTGAACCCCCGACCTTCTGGCCTGAAGTACCTTGCCCCAACCACTAGGCCACTCCTCCACTCCACTTAATTAATTATGAGGAGAGCAAAGTTGTAGTTGTATAAGTATCCCCAGCAAACCTAAGTAAGTAAGCCAAGGAGGAGAGAGGTCACATGACAGGAGAGCATCACCCTAGTGTGGCAGGAAGTGATCATGTAGCTAGGACCCGTCTTCTAGGTGGTGTAAAAATCTCCTGCACCAAGGTTTCTCCATGGCGATATTTTCTGAGGGAAGGGTTAGGACAGCCATTATAGTAATTCTATCATTAGGCATGTAGATAGCTGGGTGGCTGGTGGACATGAGGATTGCCTGTTAACATGCCTGCCTGGTGTGAATGTAGTGGACCTCACAGTCACCTAAACAAGGTTTTAGATAGCGCTGGGGAGGAGCCTGCCGTCTTGGTACATGTTGGTACCAATGACAAAGGAAAGTGTGGGAGGAGGGTTCTGGGGGCCAAATTTAGACTTTTCGGTAGGAAGTTGAAATCCAGAACTTCCAGGGTAGCATTCTCAGAAATGCTTCCCATTCCACATGCAGGATCCAAAAAGCAAGCAAAGGTCTGGAGTCTCAATGCATGGATGAGACAATGGTGCAAGGAAGAAGGTTTTGGATTTGTTAGGAAATGGGCAACATTCTGGGTAAAGGTGGGGCTTTTCCAAAGGATGGGTTCCACCTTAACTGGGATGGAACCAGGCTGCTGGAATTAACCTTTAAAAGCAGCTGTATATCCATTTTAAACTAGATAATAGGGGAAAGCCGACAGTTCATAGGTTAGCAAAAGATTGATGTTAGAGCATATCGACAGAGGTTCCATTAAAGACAAAAATAACCCAAACGCCCTTAAGTATGGAGCTTAAAGATTCCAAATTACCCCTATCTACCGATAACCAGATTAATAGGAATAAAATACAACCTCTAAAATGCTTGTATGCAAATGCTGGAAGTCTAAAAAATAAGATGGGAGAGTTAGAATATATATCACTAAATGAGAGGCTAGATATGATTGGTATCTCAGAGACCTGGAGGAAGGAGGACAACCAATGGGACACTGTGATACCTGGGTCTAAATTATATCACAATGATAGAGTAGATCAAATTGGTGGAGGGGTTGTGCTCTGTTAGAGAGGTAATTGAGACACACAGGATTAAAGTTTTACAGGAAACAAAATACACTGTAGAATCTCTATGGATCGAAATTCCATATAAAAAGGGGAAGGCAATGGCAGTGTGGGTGCATTATCGACTTCCTGGCCAGAATGAACAAATGGATGACAAAATGCTCAAAGAAATCAGGGAAGTTAACAAAAGTTACAACATAGTAACAATAATAATGGATGATTTCAATTACCCTGGTATTGACTGGGTCAGTGTCTTAGCAGGACATGCTAGGGAGATTAAATAAATGACTGGTACTTGGAGCAGCTGGTTCATGAATTGACAAGAGAGGAAGCCATTTTGGACCTAGTCCTTAGTGGAACACAAGATCTGGTACAAGTGATAAGAGTGTTGGGGCCACTTGGCAATAGCGATCATAGCATGTTCGCGTTTGAATTAATAAATGGAGGAAGGACAGCAAGGAAATCCACAGTATTACCTTTTAAATTTCACAAGGGAGACTATGATAAAATGAGGAAAATAGTTAAGAAAAAACTAAAAGGAGCAGCTGCAAAGGTTAATGATTTACATCAAGCATGGGCATCGTTTAAAAATATTATCTTGGAAGCCCAGAACAACTATATTCACACTTTAAGAAAAGTGGAAGGAAGTCCAAAAAACTGCCAGTACGATTTAAAGGTGAGGTCAGGGAAGCTGTTGTAGTTCAAAAAAACATCTTTCAGGAAATAGAAAAAGGAGCCTAATGGTGAAAACTGGAAACAACATAACCACTGGCAAGTTAGATGCAAGGCAAATGAAGAGAGAATTTAAAAAAAAAAAAAAAAAAAAAGAAGCTTGCTGTGGAAGCAAAAACATAGTGTAAAAACCTATCTCCAGGAACAAGCAGGAATGAGTCTTCACATATGGGTACGTCGGTACCAACGGAGTCTGTGCAGGAACGCTTCCCAGCGTCCAATCAAGAGCTTTTTTTTTTTTTATTTATAAAGTTTTCATCAATATTACAACGTAATATGAAAAAGAAAAACTTCAATACAGAAGATTACAAACAAGAAATCAATACAAGATACAAAAAAAGCACAAGCCCACATCATGGGAGAGCATACCCAGCTTACAATATAATCAAAATTAAAGAATACCACAAAAGTACCAAGAAAAGCGAGACATTACCCCATAATCCCTTAATCCCTTTTGAAACTAACTAGCCATGATAGAACCTAAATATCAATCCCCACTACAGGATTTCAAAAACTCCTCTAACTGTAGGGGCTCATAAAACACGTAAGAGGATTTTCCTGAGGTAATCAAACACTTGCAGGGGAATTTTAAAAAGAATGTAGCACCACTTGCAAGGACTCTGGATTTAAGAGCCAAAAAGCTTTTCCTCCGAGTCTGAGTTTGTTTAGATACGTCAGGAAATATATTAACTTTTTGCCCACAAAACAAATCATTCTTTTTAGTAAAAAAACATTTCAAAATCTCATTCCTAACACTTTCAGAATGAAAGGAGACCAATAAGGTTGCTCTCACTGAAATTTCATCCAATGAGGATTGTTTATGTTTATGTTTATGTTTATTAAAACTTTATATACCGCCCAATACAAAATAGCATCTGGGCGGTTTACAATACATAAAAGCATTTAAAAGGAAGGCTGCGGAAAAAGAAACAGAAAAGAACGCCATAAAATCAAAGAACAGGGATAGAAACAGATAGCAGTCAGGGGATACAGAAGGCAGACATGGAGGGAAGGAAGGGAGCACATAGACAAAACAAAGAAGCTCAGGAAAGAGGAATTAGGAACTAACATAAGTTTACTAAGTAGGAGAAGAGGGTGGGGCTGGAAGGTGGAGGTTGAGGCAGACATGAAGGGAGAGGGGAGACATTGACAACACACAAGGTGCAGGAAGGAGGGTTTAAGGATTTGACATGATTAGTCCTATGATGAAGAAGAGGACGGGGCTGGAGGAGGGAGGTTAAAAGCAGAACAGAAACTGTGAGTTTTCAACTTGGCTTTAAAGGATTGATAGGAGGTCTCTAAACGTAGGGAGTGGGGGAGTGAATTCCAAAGCCTTGGACCGAGAAAGAAGAAAGCAGAAGATCGAGTTAGTTCTAAGTGTGCTTGAGAGGGAGGGGGAAGAAACATACGATTAGCGTGGATGGAACGTAGGGAGCGGTGAGGAGTATGAAGACGAACTTGATCAGCAAGATACAAGGGGACACCTGAGTGGATCACCCTGTGAACAAAGATAAGAACTTTAAATTGGACACGAAAAGGAACAGGAAGCCAGTGATAGTGTATTAACAAGGGAGTGACGTGATCAAAACGAGAAGCGTGAGAAAGAATACGAACAGCAGCGTTTTGGACCCGTTGAAGACGACAAATTTGTGATTGGGGAAGCCCAGCAAGACAGACATTACAATAGTCAAGACGCGACATAACAAGGGAGATAAGCAGGGTGGCCAAAGAGGAAGGGGTAAGGAAGGGGCGTACAGTACGAAGTTGTCTTAAAGTAAAGAAAGAGCGCTTAACCACAGAAGAAATATGTTCTTTAAAGGACAGGGAGGAATCTATAAACTGAGAAATATTCAAGGACTCCACTGAAC
Source organism: Ichthyophis bannanicus (assembly GCA_033557465.1). Taxonomy (NCBI): domain Eukaryota; kingdom Metazoa; phylum Chordata; class Amphibia; order Gymnophiona; family Ichthyophiidae; genus Ichthyophis; species Ichthyophis bannanicus. Next base: position 1,460,759,041 of record CM066031.1, read on the forward strand.
CGAGTACATCCATATCTCCTTCCCCTTTAACTTCTTTTTTAGAGCTAGGTATATAATGTTATTAAAAACAATCGTTGAAGAGTCTTGATATCCCAATATTTCCTTCAAATATTTACGAAACAAAATAGCAGCAGACAAATAATGTGTTTTAGGAAAATTGAGACATCTAAAATTCTTAGCTCTAAGACTATTTTCAAATTGTTCATGTTGACGATGCAACAACAAACTATCCTTTATCGAGGAGGAGAGAGCACCATGCACAGTGGAGACCTGAGACTCCAATTTTAAACAACGAGAATCCAAAGAATTTAGACATACATCTTGGTGCGCAAGCTTATCAACTGCCTCCTGAGTAAACTTTGCAAATTGAGGCGTTAACCTAGCTAAGGAAGCTTCCATACGTGTTAATAAACTCCATAAATCAGACAAAGACACATCCTGTTTAAGAGACTGAGCAGAAAGCTCATCCAACTCGGTAGAAATTTTAGGCGCCTCACCTATTGAAATCACATGTGGAAGGGGAACTGCCCCAGCCCGAGGACTCAGTACAGGAAGAGGAGCCACAGAGGAAAAAGCGGGAGTACCCCCTCTCACCTAAAATAGGAGAAGAGGTTAACTCGACCATTAAATCACCCTTAGCTAGTGGGGGAGGGATATCACCCCCTTCTATATTTGAGGAGCCAATAGAAGAAAACACACTATTGGACAATGGTAAGGATACATTCACAATTTCATTAGGGGTTAGTACAACATGTTTGTCCATAGGACCAACTGCTTTAACGGTTTTAGATGGATTCATTGTACTAACCCCAGTCACCCTCTTTTTCCGTTTACCCATTCCAAAGTGTACAATCGTTCCGATACTCCTCAAAGCTCAGAAGTGCTCAGAAGGGGCTCAAAAGGGGCATATCCTGCCCCTTGAACCACACCCCTTCAAACACGCCCGCGGCCGCGTCCTGCGGTAAGGGGCACCTTTTAAACCCCTTCCGATGACGCTGGGGTACTGCGGCCAGGAAACAGAAAGGGAACCAGGGCTCCAGCAGCCTCCCGTGCAGGCAAGATGGTCCGGGTAGGTCCCGCAGCTCCAGGCACACTCTCCACCAGATAGCTCTGCAGCCACACTTTTAAACCCCTTCTGATGATGCTGGGGTACTGCGGCCAGGAAACAGGAAGGGAACCAGGGCTCCAGCAGCCTCCCGTGCAGGCAAGAAAGTCCGGGTAGGTCCCGCAGCTCCAGGCACACTCTCCACCAGATAGCTCTGCAGCCACACTTTTAAACTCCTTCCGATGATGCTGGGGTACTGCGGCCAGGAAACAGGAAGGGAACCAGGGCTCCAGCAGCCTCCTGTGCAGGCAAGATGGTCCGGGTAGGTCCCGCAGCTCCAGGCACACTCTCCACCAGATAGCTCTGCAGCCACACTTTTAAACCCCTTCCGATGATGCTGGGGTACTGCAGCCAGGAAACAGGAAGGGAACCCGGGCTCCAGCAGCCTCCAGTGCAGGCAAGATGGTCCAGGTAGGTCCCGCAGCTCCAGGCACACTCTCCCTAATCAAGAGCTTTTGGAAACATCCCAGCATGCCTGCGGGCTGCCTTCCCGCCTCTCCCAACTGCCTCTCCTCAGTTTTCGTTTTTCCGCGGAGCCGGCAGGACGTCCTGTCACCGCAGAAAATTCTTGTTTTTATTTTTTATTTTTCTTGTGGTCGCGGCTGTCTTCCCGACGCCACCGGTACCGCCGGTGTTTTCTTTTCTTGTAAAATTTTCCTTTTCCACGGGATATTTTTTCTTCATAGTGTCCCACGGTCTCTTAGGCCTTTTAGGCCTCTTCTTTTTCCTTCATGGAACCGCCAGACACTTTCTCCAAGAAATGTTCAGACTGTAGCGGTACAACTTTATTTTTAGACCCTCGAAGTCGGTGTCTAACCTGCTTGGGTCCTGACAACAGTTTGGTAAGAAGAGGTTTTCAACATCGAGGCTCCCTCGATACACGGTTGCCCTCCAACTTCGGGGCACCGTCCCCTTCTTCTTCCACACAGAATCAGGTAACCCACAAACAGTCTGTTAAGACTAGCCAGTCCTTGAGTGGTAGGTCTCATGCGCAGCATGTAGACGGCTCCGGCCTTGCCCTCGAGGGCCCACTGGCTTCAAAACCCCGGCGGGAGTCTTCGGTCTCCAAAGCCTATAAGGGGTTTCAGGTTGTTCCTGGGGTTCACCCCCCACAGAACATACCTAAGCCGTGTACGGTGGTGGCATCCACTTTGAGCGGTACCGATACCCCGGCATCGGCACTGGTGTTGGATGAAACACTCCTCACCAGGGATCATCATCTGGCATTCTCGGTACCTTTGGGACCGCTGGATACCCTCCAGATTGACTTTCCATTATCGGTACCAACACTGATACTCCAACCGACGTCGGTACCCTCCAGATGTGCATCGATAGCCTCGCTTCCTTCGATGCCGAGTCTGGAATCGATCTCCAGTCTGGAGGACTGGGTACCGACTCGCCTTGGTACCGGCTCTCGATGGTACCGAAGGCTCGGTTCCGATGATTCGGATCCGCAACTCTCGGTTCCTCCGACGCTGATTGAGTTGCCACTGGTTGCCCTTCCTTCACTGGTATCAGACACGGTACCGAAGTTGGTACCGATGTCCTCATTACCTTCACGGTCGGTGCCTTCCATGCTTCGCTTATCAGGCTCTTTGCCCTCGATGCCGAGTTTGGAATCGATCTCTAGTCTAGAAGACTGGGTACCAATAGATTTTGGTACTGACACCGATCGATACCGGTGCTTCGGGCGGCCGGAGGTTTTCGGTTACCTTGGTACCGATTGAACTGTCACCGATGACTGCTCCGATGTCTTTGTCGGGTTCGACTCCGACATCAGTACCGGTATTGGCATCGGTACCGGTACCCACAGTAGCATCTTGGCCAACTCCTGCCGTGCTTTTTTCAACAGGATCACTCCATTCTATACCAAGCTTGGAGTCGATACCTGGCATGGACAATGTGGTAAGGATGGTGGCTGCTCCTAACAGCCAGTACCAGCAACCATCTTTTAAGCATTCCACACTGCACTCTGCAGGATCTTCTATTCCTATATATTTGGATAACTCTGTGGATGCTCAGGCTAGTTCTTTGGATCTACCCTGCCCAAGGGAGATTCCTGTTTGGGATCCCTCTTTTCAGAGTTTCCTCCTGGATATAGCAAGATCCTTTGCCATTCCTATTCCAGGACATGATCCTACACAAGGCTCTGTTTCTACAAAAGCAAAGGACAACATAATGCTTCCTTTGCATCATTCCTTGCAGGATCTCCTTCTAGGAATGTGGGAAACACCTTTAAGGGTACCCCCACCTCCCAGGGCAACTGATCTCTTATATCAGGTGCCCCCCTCTCCAGGGTTTCAAAAGACTCAACTTCCTCATCATTCCATAGTAGTGGAATCAGCAATGAGGCGGGTAAAGAGTAAGAAAAATCACTTTTCTTATCCGCCAGGTCGTGAGTCTAAGACACTAGATGCCTTTGGACGTCAAACCTTCCAGACATCTATGCTTTCTGCAAGAATTCTCTCATATATTTTTTATATGAGTCTTTCTCTTGAGGAGGTCACAAAGCAGTTACATCTTTTGACTCCTTTCCTTCCAGATTCTAGGAGTAAAGACTATTCTTCACTGCTTAAGCATATCCAGAATATTTCTTGGTTTCTTTCTCGTGCTTCCCTAGACTCTTTTGAGTCTGTTAGCAGAACTTCTGCTATTGCTATAGGGGCATGACGTAGAGTCTGGCTCCAAGCCTCAGACTTGGACAAATGGGCACAACAACGTCTGAGACATACTCCTTGCACTGGAGAAAATCTTTTCAACAAGGAGTCTTTACGTCAGGTTACTCAGTTATCCACTGATTTACCTGTTCCTAAGGGTTGTTCTACACCTTCTTCTGTCCCACTAGGTAGGAAATCTCCTACCAAACTTTCTTCCCACAGGAGAAGAAGGTTTTATTCATCACTTGTCCATCATACAGATGTTCCCCAACAGGGGAGGCATCGTCCTGGTCTGAAGAATCCAACCTCTCACCAGGCTCAGCAAACCCAGCATCTGCAGGGTTTCTGATCAATCATCATCAGATGCTTATGACTCTGGGGGTTAGCATCTACAGTTGCTTCTTCTCAATGAAGACAATCCACCGCTTCATTCTAACCCCTACACATGGATCTCTTTCCAAAAGATATCCATTTTTTCTATATTTCTATGAGCTGTCAGGATATTCATGCCTATAGGTCACAGGTTTCTCCTCTTTTTCCTGCTGGGGAAAGAGATCTAACCACTATCAAATGATAGTTCCTGTGCCAGCATGTATTTTTTCCTTTCTATAGACTTCCTACTTCGTAAGTCTTCTTCAGCTCCATTCTCTTCACCCTCTACCAAGTTTTTCCCCTGTAAGAGGGAATTACTTATTGGGAGGCTTTTTTATTCAGCCTCTCTACTTTTCTCACTTTCCAGTGCGGAGTTTTCCTCTCTACCTCCTCTGCTTCAATCTTGCTTTGGGGCAGCCTGTCAGACATGTCCAGAGTTTCCTACTCCTGTTCTGTCTGTTCTTTCTGTTTTCAACAGTAAGATTCTTTCTGCTGTCTTGCTAGCAGCTGCCTATGCAGGAGCCTTAATGTTTGGACCACTGGTTCTTGTCTTCAAACAACCAGATTGTCCTCCACTAACATTCTGTCTAGTCTTAGTAGTGGCTCCAAGTCAGTGCTTCATCTCTCTTGGAGATCATCTCACTACAAGCTTTCTAGATTGTCTTCTATTCTGCCATCTCCATTTTCCTGGGTTTGGCAGCATAGTTGGCAGAGATACTGGCTCTCTAGCAGCCAGTTCTATCTCCTCCTTCTCCTGCATCATGCTCTCTGCAATCTACAGAGAAGCTTTCCACTATGGGCCCTTGCTAGAGAGCATGTTTTTTTTTTTTTCTCCAACAGCTATCCTAGCTGGTTAGAAAAGGCTTTTCAGTCATGTCTCCCATGACTAGAAGGTTCTCCCTTCTTTTACTATCTCCTTTTTTGATATAAAGGACATAGGCCTTCTCTTACGTGAAAGCTCAAGGAGTTGCCAGTTCCCTGCTTTGGTCCATAGTATTCCCAATCGGGGATATGCTCGTCCTCATGGTAAGAACGCATGATACCTTTGCCCTTAAGCAGGTCAACATGGTATCACATCTCTAGGCGTCTTCTGTCTACTTACCATGCTAGAGTCCTGGAAGACTCGGGACTTGCTGGCTGCACATTGATATTATCCTTTGTTTTTCACGTAACAGTCCTGCTTATTTTTCACTACCTAGCATTCTTGCAGATCATGACCAGGAGGAATAGATTCTTTATACGTCTTCTCAAGTAGGTTCCACCTCCTTGTTATTAGATGAATCTTTCCTCTCCACATATCCTATGTGATCACTATGCTGTAGGCATATCTCTGTCTGTTTAATTGCAGACACCCATATGTAGGCCTACATATCCATATTTATTTTTTGTGTGTATTTTATGCCCTTCCATATCTCACTATAGATATATTCTTATATGTCTATCTATATATCTTGTCAGACGACTGCCTGGGTGAGAATCTTCACAGTCTTGGCAAGTGCATATATCTATATGATTTGCAAGGGATTGTGGGCAATGCAGTTCATTCACACCAGACACAGCTGCTCACAATAATTAGTTGTGCTTTTGGGTAAAGCCAATAAGATATTTATTTATGGGGTTATTTCTCCCAACACAGATATGCTTGGTAGCACATAAATCAGGTTACTTGCTTTCAGTGTTAAACTTGGAAAAACAAAAAATCAGGAAACAACATTTGAACTTGTCAGGCAATCAAAGCAAAAGAAATAAGACCTGGTTGGTAACAAACTGGTCTTTTCTGTAGGCTTTAGCTAATATTCTCTTAGCAATGTATCAAACAACAAACCAAAAGCCACAAAGAAAGGAAAAACTGTTCTTTTCAGGTTAACTTCTTATATCTTCCCACATAGATTCAGAAGTGATTCTCTCAGAGCTCACAAGCAATTAGGTAAGGCTCAATTGCTAGCAGTTATCCAGCTGAAACCCCTTAGCTGGCTTGCTTTCTACTGCGTGGCTAGAAATTCCTACTCAGGAGCTTTTCTGAGTAGATTAAAGAACAAGTTTGTATTTCTTTGTGATGGTTGCTGTACTTTATAACAGAAAATCACCAAAGGAGTTTAGACAGAGAGCAGTCCATGTAAACAGATTCTTCATCTGCTATCACCCCCTCTTCTTCAACAAGCATGGGTTCAATATCATGGATTGGCACAGATGAATCTCCCAATGGAGCACTTTCAGGAGAATACTTGTTTCCCTGCTGTCTTTCAAGGTTATAGCTAGGGCATAGATCAGTGTTCATACCTGAGCTTCCATTGCTGTTAGAGTTCCTCTCTATATAGCCTGGCCAGTATGTAGTCCAGTTCTTATGTCGAGCCTTCCAATCCAGATCCCTGGACACTGGATCTCTCTTCACATACCTTCTGGCACGGGTCTTAGGGTCCCTTCCACGTGCAGCCGTCTCTCTCACAGGTACTGTCTGGAGATTCCTAGCTCTGCAGCACCATTCCTCTGGCTTTCCCCAGTCCAATGGTGTATGCTGGCCCTTGGAATGCCTCCCAGTATACGTACTGCTCTGGACTCTTCTAGACCTCTCAAAGGCTTTTCTCCTCTTTCTTCCAAAGGGTTTCTTTCCCTCTCTGTCCGTCCGGTTTGGCTTCTGCTTCTGATGATCCTCCTGATGATGAAGATGATCAAGCTCAAGCTGATTCTCTGTAGAATAAACTCTACCTTTATTCTGCTTAGATGAGTGCTCCTCCCTAATACAGCGCAGCTGTGCTGAATCAGGCCCTGCCCTTTGAGATGAGTGCTTAGGGATTACCTCATAGCCCTCCTGATTGAACACACGTCTCCCCACTTCAGCTCCTCTAATGGCTGTTGGAAACCTGGTGCATTCTGGGACTGGTAGTCTTTTATAAGAAAATTCTGTTTTCTTATTTCTACCAGAACTGACAGGTTGCTTGTTCAGAGTCACTTCACCTTGCCTATAGCTCCTTCCTGAGCTATGATAAGCTTCCTTATCACAATCTATATATATATATACATAGATATATATATATGTATCTGTTGAGATATTTTATTATAGATAGATATGTATCCACATACTTATCTATCTCACTGTCTGTCCTCATATAGCTATATGATTCTGACAGAGGGGCTTTACCCATACCTATGCTATCTAGCAGGTTTGGGGTTCTACACTCTCAACCACTCCTGTGGTAGTCAACAATTTTTATACCATAACCTAACGGTTTAGGTACCTCTGAAGCTCTCCGTGCCCAATATCTCTCCTAGCTTACCCCAGTTAGGAGAGACATTGTGGATCTTCAGTTAATCACAGGCTTTAACGCCTCAGGCCTTTGTCCTCTCTTTTTGGGATATAAGGAGTTCCCACACCCTTTCTCCCCACAAGGACTGTGCCTGTTTGTCCAAATCGGTTAGCCTTTCTCTTTTTGCTCCTAAGAGTGACTCACTCTGCCTCCAAAAGAGCTAGGTTTTTTGTCATAAAGCCTTCCGCTGAAGGCCCACCGTTTTTGGACTACCCCAGTTTTCCTACTGGGGTTACCTGTTACCTTTCAGGATTCTGACCTCCACTGTTTTTCCTACAGGATTATTACCTCCACTTACAGTGAGGTCCTCTTCAAGGTTCCTCTACTAGGTTTCCCAGTAGATCCATGAACCTCCATACTTCTGTGAAATCCTGTCAGGGGAGGTCCATATTGCAATATCGTTTGCAATATTATTGATGACCATCATCATCCTCACATGGACTCCTTCTCTGCAGTCCTATGCTAGCTTAGCTGTTCCACAGCATCCTTCTTTCTTCAACTCCTACCCTCCATCCTCAGGATGCCTGGTGTTCTGGGAGATAGCATGTTCCAACCTATGACATGCTGGGACTCCAGGCATCTCAGCTTGGGAGTCCCCATATGTGAAAACTCATTCCTGCTTGTTCCTGGAGATAGCACAGTTACTTACCTGTAACAGGTGATCTCTGGGAACAGCAGGAATAAGTCTTCACAACCCTCCCACCTCCCCAGGAGTTGTATCTCTATCTATCTTTCCTTTCCTCTCTCTCTCTCTTTGTCTCAGGTTTAAAACTTAACTGAGGAGAAGCAGTTGGGAAAGGCGGGAAGGCAGCACACAGGCATGCTGGGATGCTTCCAAAAGCTCTTGATTGGATGCTGGGAAGCATTCCTGCGCAGACTCCGTCAGTATCGACGTACCCATATGTGAAGACTTATTCCTGCTGTTCCCAGAGATCACCTGTTACAGGTAAGTAACTGTGCTTTTCAAGTACACTTGTAACAAAACACCTGTGAGAGAGTTTGTTAGACAATTAGATGATAGATGGGTAAAAGGGGCACTAAAAGGGGACAAAGCCATACCAGAGAGACTGAATGAATTCTTTGCTTCAGTCTTTACTGAAGAAGATGTAGAAAAGTTACCCATGACTGAAATGGTATTTAAAGGTGATGAATTGGAAGAATTGAAAGAAATATTGATAAACTGGGAAGATATATTACAACTATTTGATAAACTAGAGTAGCAAATCACCTAGACCGGATGGTATACATCCGAGGGTGTTGAAAGAACTGAAATATGAGATTACTATGATACTGTGAAGTATCATTAAAATCATCTGTAATACCTGAAGATTGTTGCATGACCAATGTAACACCAGTTTTTAAAAAGGGTTCCAGTGGTGATCTAGGAAAATACAGACCGATGAGCCTGACATCTGTATCAGGCAAAATGGTAGAAACCATTATAAAGAACAAAATTAATGAACATGTAGATAGTCATGGTTTAAATGGAGAAAGTCAACATGAAAAGTCAAAGGAAGGTCTTACTAATCTGTTATATTTTTTGAAGGTGTGAATAAACAGCTAAACAAAGGTGAGCCAGTCGATATAGTGTATCTGGATTTTCAGAAAGCCTTTGACAAGGTCCCTCATGAGAGACTCTTAATGACATTAAAAAGTCATGGGATAGGAGGCAGTGTACTATTGTGGATCAGGAACTAATTAAAAGATAGAAAGCAGAGGGTAGTGCTAAATGGCCAATTTTCCCAATGGAGAAAGGTGAATAGTGGAGTACCCCAGGGATCTGTGCTGGGTTCGCTGATTTTTAACATATTCATAATGACCTGGAAATGGGAATAAAGAGTGAGGTAATCAAATTTGCAGATGACACAAAATTATTTAAAACTGTTAAAAACCCAAGAGGATTCTGAAAAATTGCAAGAGGACCTTGATAAATTTGAAGACTGGATGTTCAAATGGCAGATGAAATTTAATGTGGATAAGTGCAAAGTTATGCAACTCCTCAATAAGCTGCCCACAGGGACATAGAACAGCACTATTAGAACACACTTTGTCACCCCTTTGCTGTGCAGCGCCTCCTGATGGTCACAGTTGGTACTGCACCCGGGTGTATAGTACTGGCCTTTCAATACTTATAGTCCTTGCCAGTATGTAAATAAGTTGTGACACCGAAAATCGGTTTAACTGGGTTTTATTCCCCGTCCCGTAGGATTCTTTTCCAAAAGTATAACAGTCAAATAAACATAACCCTTCTCGGGTAAACAAAAATAGCTTTACCTTTCAGCAAACAAAAATAGGAATGAAACAGAAATACAGCTTGTCAGCTTTCCAGATGAAGGCTTCTCAGGAATAGTTCAGCCTTCTATCTGAGAGACTCTAAATGGTCAGCTATTATAAAACTACAGTCCATTTGTTCAACAGGCAATTCAGCGTTGTCCCCAATTTCATAAGGCTCACATTGCATGGGAACACTGTCAGATACAGAGGTTTCGTTACTTCTCTTCTGAGGTAACTTGCTTAACAAACTTTCCAGCTTGTGACGTACTTGTCTTTCTATAGCAGGTATCTGTTTGGCTTTACCGTATTCTCTTGAGTTGCTTAGCCAGGAGCCTTTCCTCTGCCTCTGGTAATTAGGCAGAGTAAAGCAGTCAGCTGCCCAGCTATCAGAGAGTGGAACCTTTGCACGGGGTTTTGTTTTAACAGGAGCTTTGTAAACAGCTGTTGTCTCCAACGGCAGTTTCTGTGAAGGCTTGTGCCAACTATATTCCTCTGAAGGATTCTCTCCCAAAGGTAACAAGCTTTGTTCCCTATTCTGTTTGTAACCCAGATTCTGGAGCTTTCCTGCTTTCCTTAAATTAGCATTATAAGGCTTTTGTCTTTCATACAAATGCCTCTCATAGATCAGCTTAGCATTTCTCCTATCTGGTTCAGAATAGGTTTTCCTAGCTTGTTGCTTGTGTCTTAAGGCATAGCTTCTATCAAGGCTGCTGCATACACTGTCCCTGTCTGAATTCAGCTGCTCGCTTATTTCACTTAAATGTTCATCAGACTCACTCAGATTTTCATTCAGCCAGTGCCTGCCTTGCTGTGGAGACCTGGGATATCTGTATCCTTCCCAGTCTGGATATCTCCTTCGTCTCTGAGGTTCCTCAGCTCCTCTCCTAGCTCCTTCGGCTCTCTCTGCCTTCCCCCGTAGCTCCTGTGAGCTGTGCTGATTATTTACGTAATCCCCAGCTGCACCACACCCTAGCCTATTGGGGTCAGGTGGGACCTTCCTTGCTTCCCTACTGGCTGGGTGATAATTCCTGGTTTGTGACCTCATTCCCTTATACTCCTTCTGATACCCTTGTGTCATGTGCTCTCTCCCTACGTCAGTGTTTACTTGAGGAGTAGTGTTTTTTAGCACCACAGGGGGCTCTAGAGAGTCTGCTCTGTGACATATTCCCCCCCTTAAAATCTTACGTGTTGCCGCCACACTACACGGACAGCACGTAAGCAAACTCCTGGTGCTCCTACCGTACTCCTTATGCACTAGATTGACCTGAGCCTCTCTCTCCTTCCAGGGCTTCAACACATTGAGATGGTAGACCTGTCTACGTCCTCTATCATTCTCTATAAGGTACGAGACATGCCCCACTCTTTTGATTACTGTCGCTGGCCCTTTCCAATGGGACTCAAATTTTGGACCTGGATCCGCTACCTGGATCAGGACCTTACTCCCTATTTCCAAATGTCTAGGTTGTGTACCTTTATCATAATGCTGTTTTTGACGCTGTTGGCTCATCTTGAGATTATCTATGGACACCTTAGATGTCTTTTCTAAGCGTGTTCGTAGGTTGGTCAAAAACTGGGGTACGCCTACCTCTGGCACCTCGGGTTCCACCCATTCCTCATGTAAGATGTCCAATACACCTCTCGGGGCCCGGCCAAACAGTAACTCAAATGGGGACACCCCTAAGGATGACTGGATTCGCTCCCTACAGGTGTACAAAACGAATGGGAGCAACGTGTCCCACTCGGCCATTTCATTTTTCTTTAAACCTCTCCGTAAGAGGTGTTTAATCGACTGATTTGTTCGCTCAACTAAACCGTTTGACTGGGGATGGTATGCCGCAGTCTTTAGATGGCGAATGCCAAATGCCTCCCAGACTTTTGCTAAATGCTGTGAGACAAAGTTACTCCCCTGGTCTGTTAAAATCTCCTGGGGAAACCCCACCTCACAAAATAATTTTACAAGTTCTTGGGCTATCACTTTGGCAGAAATATTCCGTAGGGGAATCGCCCACGGAAAACGTGTCGCATGGTCCACGATTACCAGCATATACTGATAGCCACGGGGTGTTCTTATCAAAGGACCCACTATATCTATTCCCAAGCGTCTAATGGGTGTTGAGATGGTGGGCAAGTGTATCATAGGTACCGCCTTTGGGCGCGCTATGGAAACCCTCTGGCAAGCTGGACAGGAGTCACAATATTTTTTTGTTTCCTTATAAACGCCAGGCCAATAAAACCTGGCCAGGATTTGATCAAGTGTTCCCTGAACACCTTTGTGGCCCCCTATAGGGTGGTCGTGTGCTAGCCGTAACACGACAGCCTTAAATGTCACTGGCACCACCACTTGCTTCCTAACCGCCCCGGTATATGGTTCTACACTTTCCCGGTATAATATGTCTTTATCAATTAAGAACCTGGGGAGTGTGAGCCGAACTTCTTGTGCCCACTCGAACGCTCTTTTTAGCCCAGGGTCCGCTCGTTGTTCCATTGGGAACGAAGGGAACTTTTTCACTAGGGCTTCTGGCACCCACGGTAGCCCTTCTCCCGCTTCTAACTCTGCTCTTCCTTGCGCCCTTTTCCCTCTCTCTTGGCGCTTCTTATTCTTGGGTTTCTTCTCCTCTTTATTAGGGGCCTGTACTAACTCATCGTGATCAGGAAGTACCTTAGTCTCCTCCTCCTTACTTGGGGCTTGAACTACCTCATCAGGGTTAGGAATTACATTAATTCCTCTCTCCTCTTTCTTTCCTCGGGCTTCGCCTCATCATTTTTCTTTTCTGGTTCCTCTGTTCTTTTAGCAGATGGGACCTGAGTTTCAGAGGTACTAGCCTGTGATCTGGTCAGAACAAAACCTGACTTTGTATCTGCACCTTGCACTAACCCTCTCCTAAATGATGGCCAATCGTGCCCTAGGATAAGGTCTCGGGATAGCCCAGGGACTATGGCTACTTGAATTTCACGTTCTATGCCCATCCCCTTAACCCTTATCTTATGCAGGGGATATGGAACCTGGGTTCCATGCACACACTGTATTTGTACCTGTTTATTTTCTGGCTTGGAGGCAGCCGAACGAGCTTGCTCCAGGATCTCCCATAATTTTAGAGAGATCATGCTCTGTTCCGCGCCTGAGTCCATTAAAGCCAGGACATTCCTTCCCTCTACTAAAACTTGGAGAAAAATCCCTTTTGTGCCTTGACCTTTAACCCCAACCATAAAGACTAACTTTACTTTGCAATTTTTCTTATAGTGGCCTATTTTACCACATTTATAACATCTCACATTTTTAGCCACAGTCTCATCAATATTATCATGCACACTTCTTTTACCCATAGCATTCCTGTCCCCTTTTCTCATGCTACCTGGACTTTCTTGTCCATTTATTTTTAACCCGCCAGTCTTTAAGGCATCAGCCCCCCTGGCTTCAAAATAAGTTTCTGCCATGTTTGCAGCCTCCTCAGGATCATGGCAGTCCTGCAACATGAGAAAAGTTCTCAAATCATCAGATACTGAATGCATGAATTGTTCCATTATAATATCCTTCATAACAGAATCCATGGACCTCCCTTCAGGGTTAAGCCACTTGTACGCGAGACCTCTTAACCTTTGATACAAGGCTCGGGGAGTCTCCTTGGGTTGTATGCGTGCCTCCCTAAATTGGTGCTTATACTGTCTGGGTGTAAAACCCAGCCTATCTTTTATGGCCTTCTTAATCTCTGTATAATTCGTAACTAAATCAGCAGGCATCCCTCTAAAGGCTGACAGAGCATCTCCGGTCAAAGTTAAGGTAAATTGCCTGGCCCAGAGCTCTGGCGGCCATTTGAGGGTGGCTGCCATCCTCTCAAACGATTCAATATGATCATCAATGTCATCATACTGTGTTAACTGTCTTACAGAAAAATTAGAAGCATGGTTCATGGCTACTTGCGTCAGTGTTGGCACAGTCATTGCCTCATTGTCCTGAGGTTTGGTAACCAGAGCCTTCAATGCTTCCACCAACGGTTGCTGTTGCTCCTGCATAGCGTCCATATACTGTTTCTGCAGTTGTTGCATAAGCTTGGCTTGTTCATTCCACTGCGTTTGCATCCACGCCTGAACATCACGTACATCCATTCTTCCTGTCATTTGAGGACCTGTGGAAAAAAGAGAAAAACACACCAAGTGCGGCACCTTTTTTTTTTTTTTAAATTCCCACTTAGGAACAGTGCCCTCTTTCTCACTTATCCATCTACGGTTTCTCCCAGGTGACTGTTACCTGAGTTTTGTGTAGATTCCAGCGTGTGAGAAAGCTTTTCTTTTCTTTCCTTTTCTGGCCGACCTGCCAGCGAAAAATCCTCTCTCAGCAAGTACTTCCTGGTGAGTCGTCTCTTCCAGCACTGCTCTGTACTTGTCTTTTCCAGAGGAAGTCACGTGGTATCAAAATCCTAAAACACTACGCCATTATGTCACCCCTTTGCTGTGCAGCGCCTCCTGATGGTCACAGTTGGTACTGCACCTGGGTGTATAGTACTGGCCTTTCAATACTTATAGTCCTTGCCAGTATGTAAATAAGTTGTGACACCGAAAATCGGTTTAACTGGGTTTTATTCCCCGTCCCGTAGGATTCTTTTCCAAAAGTATAACAGTCAAATAAACATAACCCTTCTCGGGTAAACAAAAGAACTATAACAAAAATAGCTTTACCTTTCAGCAAACAAAAATAGGAATGAAACAGAAATACAGCTTGTCAGCTTTCCAGATGAAGGCTTCTCAGGAATAGTTCAGCCTTCTATCTGAGAGACTCTAAATGGTCAGCTATTATAAAACTACAGTCCATTTGTTCAACAGGCAATTCAGCGTTGTCCCCAATTTCATAAGGCTCACATTGCATGGGAACACTGTCAGATACAGAGGTTTCGTTACTTCTCTTCTGAGGTAACTTGCTTAACAAACTTTCCAGCTTGTGACGTACTTGTCTTTCTATAGCAGGTATCTGTTTGGCTTTACCGTATTCTCTTGAGTTGCTTAGCCAGGAGCCTTTCCTCTGCCTCTGGTAATTAGGCAGAGTAAAGCAGTCAGCTGCCCAGCTATCAGAGAGTGGAACCTTTGCACGGGGTTTTGTTTTAACAGGAGCTTTGTAAACAGCTGTTGTCTCCAACGGCAGTTTCTGTGAAGGCTTGTGCCAACTATATTCCTCTGAAGGATTCTCTCCCAAAGGTAACAAGCTTTGTTCCCTATTCTGTTTGTAACCCAGATTCTGGAGCTTTCCTGCTTTCCTTAAATTAGCATTATAAGGCTTTTGTCTTTCATACAAATGCCTCTCATAGATCAGCTTAGCATTTCTCCTATCTGGTTCAGAATAGGTTTTCCTAGCTTGTTGCTTGTGTCTTAAGGCATAGCTTCTATCAAGGCTGCTGCATACACTGTCCCTGTCTGAATTCAGCTGCTCGCTTATTTCACTTAAATGTTCATCAGACTCACTCAGACTTTCATTCAGCCAGTGCCTGCCTTGCTGTGGAGACCTGGGATATCTGTATCCTTCCCAGTCTGGATATCTCCTTCGTCTCTGAGGTTCCTCAGCTCCTCTCCTAGCTCCTTCGGCTCTCTCTGCCTTCCCCCGTAGCTCCTGTGAGCTGTGCTGATTATTTACGTAATCCCCAGCTGCACCACACCCTAGCCTATTGGGGTCAGGTGGGACCTTCCTTGCTTCCCTACTGGCTGGGTGATAATTCCTGGTTTGTGACCTCATTCCCTTATACTCCTTCTGATACCCTTGTGTCATGTGCTCTCTCCCTACGTCAGTGTTTACTTGAGGAGTAGTGTTTTTTAGCACCACAGGGGGCTCTAGAGAGTCTGCTCTGTGACAACTTAAACTAGCTTAACTGCTTTTTCCTCAGCTGTCCTTTGTTGAGGAACAGGTGGGGACTTTGGTAAGTCTCTTTCTTTTACTTGAATAGGTGCCAAAGCTCCATCAACTAAACAATGACTGGGAAAAGTCATATTGTTAAAGCTGTTGCCCCCACTACAGCTTCTGCCTTTGTCCAGACAGAGATCCTAATGCCAGTTGAAGGACCATTTCCATATACAGAGTGCCTGCATGCTGAGGCTCTCAGGAAAGAAGTGGAGGAGTTCAGGGAAGATGTGGTGAGCCTGAGAAACATTCAAGACAGTGAGAACTACATTGATGAGTTGCTTCTTGAAACATCAAAGCTCTCTAACAGAGGTGAAAATGGGAGGCTACAGAAGGAAGAAGGTTGGACACGAGTCACAAGAGCTTGCAGTACCATCACTCCAACTCCTCCAGCTCTTGAACTGATGAACCAATATGCAGCCCTGGAAGAGGAGGAGGTGGAAGCATCCATGGAAAGGGAAGAACCAGAGCTCGAGCACCCAAAAGTTGCAGAATCAGTCACCACTAGGAAGCGAATGGTAGTGGTTGTTGGTGACTCTCTTCTGAGGGATACTGAGGTGCCATCTACCGACCAGATTTGATGTCCAGAGAGATGTGCTGTCTGCCAGATGCTAAAATCTGAGATGTTACGGAGAATTTGCTGAGACTCATCAAGCCTACTGATTATTATCCGATGTTGCTCATCCATGTCAGCACAAATGATACTTTTAGGAATCCCTCTGAACATATCAAACGTGACTTCATGGCTCTGGGACAAAGGGTGAAGCAGATAGGTGCGTAGGTGGGGTTCTCTTCAATTCAGAGAAGCTCGCATCCTGGAGATGAAAGCATGGCTGCGTGGATGGTGTCATTGAGAGTGTTTTGGTTTCTTGGACCATGGGATATTGATCCAGGGCTGCAGAGCGGTGATAGTGTCCATCTGTCCAAGAAGGGTCGAAGTGTAATCAGCAGCAGACTGACTAACCTACTGAAGAGGGTTTTAAACTAGATTCATTGGGGATGGGTGAAGAGAGCCCCCAGGTAAGTGAAGAAAACCCCCAGAAAAGTGAAACATTAAATACCTCTGTAGAAATAGATAAAAGGAGCAACATCTGGAAAACGGTGTGTATAAATGCCCATAGCATGGGAATTAAGGTCCCAGATGTTGAGGCTTTACCCATTAATGCATGAATTTTTGTTTTCACATGAAACTCCATAATATGTTAGTCAATACAAAACTAATAACACCTCAAGTGATAATTTTGGTCAAAACAAATATTTTGCACAATATTTCAGCGTCCCCATTTTGGGGACGCTATGCATGAAAGGGTGGGTGAAGTGGCTGTTATATAAAACAACTGCAAATAATGTCAAACTGCAAATAAATTTCCAAAAATTATTATAAATTAAATGTAATTAGTATTATGTGGAAATGATCTTTATGTATCAAAATTGTGTAGCCAGCCACATCACATATGACAGTGGTGCGTTACATGTACAGGGGGCAGGATATGGAGAATGGAATGGCCCAGAGTAGGCCATGGATGTGGCAGACTCAAGTCAAGTGGGTGGCCCAGATGTGTGGGTATGCCCAAGAAGGGATGTGGAGGGACCCATGCAGGGTGGATGGACTGGAGGAAGGGGCCACATGTTGCCACAGACACCTGTCCTATGCATGGGGCCACCTGTGCGGCAGCCTTACTACCCCATGGTGACAGAAACAGGCTTGGGACTGCATCCGCAGTGCCCAATGGCTGACATGCATGCCCTGTGCAGCTAGACGGTGATGTGCTGGGGGTACCATGTGTATGCAACACACCATGCACATGTCCTGCCCCCCCATGACAGCCACCATGTGTGCGGCATTGGCATCGTGCAATGGGCAGGTGACACTGCACCCTTGGCATATCTCAGCAAAAATATTGGCGGAGGGGGCCTTGAACCCCGAGGCAGTCACCATACAGCAGCCCACGATGGAACACTGCGGTGACCAGTGTCCAAGGCAGGCAATGTGCATGATGCACAGAGGCATGGGCCAGCCACACATGGTGTGGATATGCACAGGCTCATGGCAGCTGCTGCACATACCGCAGCCCCTCCCCAGCTGCTGACATGTGCATTGAGTGGTATGGGCATATGACTCAGGCAGTCATGCAAAGTAATGCATATGTCGGCTGCTATCCATTCATCATCATTTATTTATTTATTTATTTATCTGTATTTATATCCCGCTTTTCACCGGGTCAAAGCGGTGGAACATATAACAGGGGGGGGGGGAATGAAAAAGTGGGGGGGGGGGGGGCCCAAAACCAGGGTCAACATTAATGATTTTGGATGGACATAGAGACTGACAAGATAGACAGTTTATGGTCTGAGGATCTTGAAGAGAGTAGGGTTCCTGTTCATAGATGTTCTTGGAATAGGATGGTTTTTAGCTGCTTTTTGAATGAAGGGAGATCACCGTTGTTCTTGATGTGGTTTGGTAGAGAGTTCCAGAGGGATGGGGCATAGAGTTCAAAGGCTCTGTTGCAAGTCCGTTGTGTTGCTTTGGTTCTTTTGTGGGGGATGGCAATGGAGCTGTTGGAGGATTGTCTGGTTGTTCTGTTGTGGGTTGGGCGAGGTAGAAGGGCAGCATTGAAATAACTTCATGTAATGCCTTGACATTCTAAAGTTGAAAAATGTGAAAAATCATAAACAGACAATACAAAAACACCAAATAGCACGATTTGTGGAATAAGTGCATACTGCACATGCTCTGTTACACTTAATTGCTCATATTATCGCTTATCGCAAACGCCCTACCCATTCATGCATAGCGTCCCCAAAACGGGGACGGCAGAAATATGTAAATTCTGCATACAAATATATTTGAATAAAAACAATATATTAAACAAAAATCAAGCTTACATGTGAGAATGACTGATTGCGTTCTTGTCGAAAAACCACTACTTTTCAAGCGTACAATAAATTTAGCAAATTTTACTAAACTCTTACTTCAAGTTCTTTTATCGGTTCTGCAGGTGAACTTATCACAAAACATCTTGTAATGCATTCATTCTACATTTGTTCCTAATAAAATATTGCGTGATTGAATTGTTTTATGCATGGTTTAATATGACCTGAGGCATAAAATTTGAGCGTGCCCATTTCGGGGACGCTATGCATAAATGGAAGAGACTGACTTCAATTTAGTGGCGGTTATGGACACCCATGACTGGGATGTAATTATACTGGGCTATACTTTATTCAGGAAGGACAGGGTAGGAAGTAGGGGAGGTGGAGTGGCATTGTTTTAAAAAATAATATTAAAGCTGTGGAACTGCAGGGCTTAAAAGGAAGAGAGGAGGCACTGTGGGTTAAACTAAATGAGGGAAAGGGAAATCCATTTCCATTGGAGTTATATACAGATCCTCCTCATAGGGAGTAGAAGTGGACGAAGATTTAATAGAAGACATACACAGTATTGCCATGAAAGGAGAAGTGCTATATTCATAGGTGATTTGAATAAGCCAGTTGCGGATTGGCACATCCCTGCTGTGGTGTCATCTAGAAGTAAGGAGATCCTTGATTCTCTACAGGGAGAACTATTCAGGCAACTGGTAACAGAACCAACATGTGATGGGACAATACTGGACTTAGTGCTTACCAATGGGAAAAGTGTTTCTGATGTTACAGTGGGACATCATCTCGCATCCAGTGATCACCAGATGGTATGGTTTCAGTATTAGGACTAGGGCTGATGAAAACCATTCAAAAGCGAGGGTCTTAGACTTTAGGAAAACTAACTTTGCCAAGATGGCACAATACCTCAAAGAGTCGTTAGTGGGATAGTAACAGCCGGGGGATATAGAAAAACAGTGGGAAAAACTGAAAGGGGATATTTTAAGGGCAACAAATCTTTTTGTTAGAAAGGTAAATAAATGTAAAAGTAAAAAGGGGCCACTATGGTTCTCAGAAGTAACTGTAAAGGTGAAGAAAAAGAGGGAGGCCTTTATGAAATACAAGAGATCTTGGAGAGAGGAAGACAGACATCTATATTTGAAAAAACTTAGAGAAGCTAGCAAAGTAGTCAGGAAAACAAAGCTACAAAAAGAAGAAATAACCAATGCAATAAAATGTGGGGATAAGACCATTTTCAGATATGTTAGTGAGGAAGGGCAAAAATGGTATTGTCAGACTCAAGGGTGCAGGGGAGGAATATGTAGAAACTGATGAGGATAAAGCAGATGAAGGTCTGGGAACAGGACCTCAGAAAATGCCCACAAACAGGAACAGAAGTGATGTGGATCTTAAACAATTTTCAGAAATCTGTTTGTGAGGAACTAGCTAAACTAAAAGTAGACAAAGCCATGGGTCCAAATGGTATAAATTCCAAGAATACTGAGGGAAATTGGGGATGTTCTAGCAGCTCCACTGTCTGACCTTTTCAATGCCTCTTTGGAGTCAGGAGTGGTACCAGAGGATCTGAGAAAGGCACATGTGGTCCCTTTACAGAAAAGCAGACGTAAGGATGACATTGAGAACTACAGGCCAGTTAGTCTAACTTCTGTGGTTAGTAAATTATTGGAAAGGCTACTAAAAGAGAGAATAGCGAGGTTTCTGGAGTCTAATGGATTGCAGGATCCAAAGTAGCATGGATTCATCAGAGGCAGGTCTTGTCAGACAAATCTGATTGATTTCTTTGACTGAGTGACTAGGTAGTTGGATCAAGGGAGAGCCCTAGATGTGGTGTATTTAGATTTGACACTGTTCTGCACAGGCAACTTATAAACAAACTGAGCACCCTAGGGATGGACCCTAAAGTTACTGATTGGGTTAGAAATTGATTGAGTGGCAGGTGACAAAGGGTACAGGTAAATGGAGCTCACTCTGAGGAGAAGGTGGTTATCAGTGGTGTGCCGCAGGGATCTGTCCTTAGTCCTATTCTTTTAACATCTTTGTTAGTGATATTGCAGAAGGGCTGTCGGGTAAGGTTTGCTTATTTGCAGATGATACCAAAATTTGCAATAGAGTAGACACTCAGGAAGGATTAGATAACATGAGTAGGGCTCTCTAGCTAAGCTTGAAGAATGCTCTAGAATTTGGCAGCTGAAATTTATGTTCAAACATTTTTTATTGCAATCAAACAAGTAACAAGAAAGAGTCACAGCTCCATTGTACATCAAAAGCCCCATAACTCAACAATTCCATAAATCCCATGGAATCCCGACTCAGCCCGGGCTCTAGTATGCAATTTATATATATGATAAATCCCTAACCCAACCCCCTCCCTTCCCCCCAAGCCATCTCCCCTTCCTTTTATTCTCTTTCCCCCACCACTCCCCCCCATGTCTTGATCCAAACCCCCGCCCCCAATGTCCCTTTACTGAAACCGGCACCATCCTCCCAACCTTGCTCCTACATTAAGAAAGATCATTTAAGATGTGACTGTGACCCTGGGCTGACAAGAGAGAAATATAGTCATCCCACACCCTATGGAATCCAGGAAACCGATTACGTTCCCCCCTTGCCCACAACTTATCCATCTGCAAATGATAATGCAACAAATTCTGCCAGGTCCAAAAACTTGGAACCTCTTCCAACTTCCAACCTTGTAGAAGGATACGGATCACCAATGCCCATGAAAGGCATAGCCAGCGTTGCCTTCCCTGACCCACCAAGACTATCCCAGACATCTCATGTAATAGTGCCATCTCTGGCAGCAGACTCCACATCTGACCCAAAACCCGTTCCGTAAAAGCATGTATTGCCTGCCAAAATTCCTGAATCTGGGGACAAGTCCACAATAAGTGAACCAACGGAGCCCCATCTTCATGACACTTTGGGCATTGACACCATCCCAAATAACCCATCGCACACAAATGCCCCAGGGACAAGTATGACCTTCGAACCACCCGATATTGTACATCCCTAAGGGAAACCATTGCAGTAAACTCCGGAATTTGCCCAATTAATTTCCACATATCTTCCCCCGTTAAAGATATACCTAAGTCTGCATTCCACACTTCCGCCAGCCAATGACAAGACAACTTCGATTTTGCAATAGTAAAAGCAGACTGCACCTGCAAAACCGAGACCCTTCCTGAGGCTTCCGACAAAAAGAAATCCTCCAACTCTTAACAAAAATCACTCAACAAATTACCGCCCTCCAACCCGCGGATATAGCTGCGCACCTGGTGATAAGAAAACAAGTCTCTGCCTGTTAATCCATACTGTACTTGCAATGTCTCAAAGGGCAAAATCCGACCTTCATCCATCAGAACTTGATCCACCCCACTCAGGCCCAACCCACTTCAACGCTGAAAACACCCAGAAGTAATTCCTGGCGTAAAGTCTAAATTACCCCAAAACAGTAAATATACAGTCTGTGTGGATGAATGCTGTTGATGAGCACAGATCCATTTCCACACACTTCTCATGGTGGTGATCAGCGGACAGCTTCTCCATATTGCCGGCAGCTTCTGTGCCTCTTCATGCAATATGTATCTGAAATGCAGGGGGGCCACCAAAGCCCGCTCACATACCAAGTTAGTATAATCTTGGGTCACAAACAACCAATCTTTCAGGTGACGCAACAAGCAGGCCAAGTTATATGCTCTAATATCCGGAACCCCCATCCCATCCCACCCCGACTCCAACCACCCTCCAACATAGAAATAGCGATCTGGGCCCTATGCCCCCCCCCCCCCACAAATATCAGGAAAGGACCCGATCCATCTTAGCCAAATAGGAGCCATTTTTAATAAATAGAGACACTTGGGGAAAAAGACCATCTTAAATAAAGCAATCCGGCCCTCCATAGAGAGAGGAAGAACCTGCCACTTAGTTAATTGCCTCACCATCTCAGCCAGCAAAGGAGGCACATTAAATCGATAAAGATTGCTAGGATCCACTGTCAACTGCACCCCCAAATATCGAAAAGAGTCCTCTGCCCACCTAAGTGGAAACCCCCCTCTCCAAGACTTCCTCACAGAGTCCAAAGTAGGCAGTGCCTCTGATTTCTCCAAGTTAAGTTTATAACCTGAAATGGTCCCAAAACCCCTGACCACCTGCAATAAAATTGGGAGTGAGCATTCCGGAGACGTAAGACAAACCAACAGATCATCCGCATAAGCTGCCAACTTAAATTCATATGGACCCCTCTTTACGCCCTGCATTCCCAGATTCCCACGTAACTGAGTCAAAAAAGGCTCCAAAGAAAGAATAAACAACAAAGGGGAAAGAGGGCACCCCTGACGTATCCCTCTCTCCAAGGGAAACTTCTCCGTACACCTACCATTAAGGAGCACCCGAGCCCATGGGGCAGAATGTAATACCTTTACCACCTGCAAAAATAAACCACCCAGATCAAACCGCTCCAGCACCTTAAACATATAACGCCAGCCCACCCTATCAAATGCTTTTTCAGCGTCAAAGCTGATGAGCAGGGCAGGAGGTTTCTGGGCTTTACACAAAGTCAGTGCCGCCACTATCTGACGAATGTTCCCCACCGCATGGCGCCCCTTAACAAACCCAACCTGATTGGGATGAATCTAATCAGGAATCAACTCAGATAACCGAAGGGCCCAAATCTTCGCCAAGATCTTAAGGTCTACATTTAATAAAGATATGAGGCAGATCCTTGCCAGATTTATGTATGACCGATATCAAGGCTTCATTGAAAGAGTACGGAAATGTCTGCACAGTTACCAAATGCTGAAACATATCCATTAGTAGTACACACACCTTATCACTAAGGATTTGATAAAATTCAGCACTGAACCCATCCGGGCTGGGAGCCTTAGGTGTATCTAAACCCCCAATCACTTTCTGGATTTCCACTGGGGTAATCAGCCTATTCAATTGCTCTAACTGCCCAGAATCCAACCGCGGCAAATCACATCCTTCCAAATGCCTATCCATTTCCTGTTCTTCCCCCTCCTCAGCTTGATATGAAGTGCGATAATATGCTTGGAAAACCTGTGCAACCTCTTCCTCCAAAGTCGTCACCTGCCCATCTGCAGCCTTAATCGCCATGCAGGACCTACCCCCCCCCCCCCACCTTACCCTTCACCAAAGAAGAAAGAAGTTTCCCAGGGTGATTGCCAAATTGGTACAACTTATACTTATAATATCCCAGCGAGCGCTTGGCAGGGTCATGCATTTTGGCTGCAGAAATCCAAAGGAGCGGTACAGTGTAGGGGGTGAGGTATTTCTGTCCACAAAACAAGAGTGGGACCTGGGTGTAATTGTATCTGACAATCTTAAAGTAGCTAAACAGGTAGAAAAGGCAACTGCGAAAGCCAGAAGGATGCTTGGGTGTATAGGGAGAGGAATGGCCAGCAGAAAAATGGAGATGATGGTGCCTCTGTATAAGTCTCTGGTGCAACTTCATTTGGAGTATTGTGTGCAATTCTGGAGTCTGCATCTTCAAAAGGATGTAAGCAGGTTGGAGTCGGCGTAGAGGGTGGTTATAAAGCATATGAGGACATTCAAAGATCTTAATAAGTATACTTTAGAGGGAAGGTGGGATAGGGGCGATGTGACAGAGACATTTAAATACCTGTACATTTATGGTATTAAATACAATTAATACCATAAATGCACAGGACAGTCTTTTTCAATTGAAGGCAAGCTCTGCTACAAGGGGACATAGCTTGAGAGTGAAAGGAGATAGACTCATAGTAATATGTGGAAATATTTCTTTAAGGAAAGGTAGATGTGTGGAATAGTCTCCCAGTAGAGGTGGTGGACATCAGGATAGTATCTGAATTCAAAAAGCATGGGGCAAAAACAGAGTATCTCTAAAGGTAAAAAGAGGATTATTGTAGTTGATATGGAAGGGCAGACTAGATAGGCCATGTGGTCTTTTTGTGCCATCATGTTTCTATGTTTCTATGAAAGAATAACCCAAACCAATGGTTACATGATGCAAGGTTCCACATTAGGAACCACCACCCAGGAAAAAGATTTAGGTGTCATTGTGGATAACATGTTGAAACCCTCTGCCTAGTGCACAGCAGGGGCCAAGAGGGGAAATAGATTGCTAGGAATCAAAAGGAAAGGAATGGAGAATAAAACAAAGGATGATATAATGCATTTGTATCGTTCCATGGTACGACCACACCCTGAATATTGTGTGCATTTCTGTATATAGCGGAATTAGAAAACGTACAGAAAAGAGCCACCAAAATGGGAAAGGGATGGAAAGATAACCCTATAAAGAGAGACTTAAAAGGTTAGGGCTCTTCAATCTGGAAAAGAGATGGCTGAAGGGTGATTTGATAGAGGTCTTTAAATTCATGAATGGAGTGAAATGGGTAAATGTAGATCGATTGTTTATGCCATCAAAAAGTAGAAAGACTAGGGGACGTAATGAAGTTACAATGTAACCCGTTTAAGACTAATAAGAGAAAATATTTTTTCACTCAACGCTCAATCAAACTCTGGAATTCGTTACTGGAGGATGTAGTAAAAACTGTTAGTGTAGCTGAGTTTAAAAAAGGTTTGGACAAGTTCCCGAGGGAAAGGTCTATAAGCCATTATTAAAGAGGACCTGGGAAATCTACTGCTTGCTCCAATACAAACATTGTGGCACCTGTGTACCTTTTTGGGAACCTGCCAGGTACTTGTGACCCGGATTGGCCAATGTTGGAAACAGGATACTGGGCTTGATGGACCTTGGTCTGACCTAGTATGGCATATCTTATATTTTTATCTGACTGGCAAAAGTAAGTGTCGAACTAATAGAACTTGTGATCTAGTCAAAGAAGCTGAGAGTTCCTCCCCAATAAAAGTATGACTGGGTCATTAGGCACAGAAATATTTTAAAAAAATTGAGATTGATTGCTTACAGGTTTTTTCAGTCTAAGGTATCTCAACATAACTCCTCCATAAATGGTTGAAGATGCCCATCTGCTGGCAACCTCTCCAAAAATTAGGAGAGGAATGAGGGGCTTTTTTATTTAAAATTTGAGGTGTGAGATATGGCCTGGTTAGCAAATGGACATGTGTTTGACTCTTTGAGCCTTAACTGTCACTCAGAGCTAGTGTGTACTGATTCTAATCACTGCTTTCATGAAAGGCAGGTCTAACAGGCGAAAAGCCAAGTGACCTTACTTGTAGAAAGAAATTTGAGCCCACCCTCCTGCCCACTACCTCGTCCTGCCTCAGTTGTTTCCCCTGCACCCATAAGTACCTGTGCTCTAAAGTCTAAGTGCACACTTATAGCACCTTGGCAAATTCCTTTGAAAATTGTCCAATATAGTTTCCACTCATTTTATGTTTTTTTTTTTTTTGCAAAGCAATACTATATCCCAGAAGTATCGTTTGAAAATTTTCACTCTTTGGAGCAGTATATCTCCCTCTTTGGGGTGGTTCACTCTCGGCAGCTTTGCACTTTCTCCCCCAAATACACACTCTCTCCAACCCAGCCCAGTCAGTTTCAACCCTCTCTCCACTAGTCAGCATGTTTGGACTCTGCATAATGTGTACAGCCAAATAGTTTCCCAGAAGGTTTCTCTAGAGACTTAAAAAGCATCAAGAAAAGCTTCCTTCTATTCCCTTTATCAAATAAAAGATTCTTTAGAGGAAGTGGAGTCTTTAACAGCCGTTCCTTACATTTTGCATTATCAGAGTAAAATTATAATTGCAAGTGTTAAAAAAAAGTGAGAAGAAAACTTGGAATAATTAAGAGCAGAAAGGGACCACTGTGTGTCTCATGTCTAAAACGAATTGCCTAGCAGTAATGGAAATGTAAGGTGCAATTGCACTAGAGATGTTTAAAAATGTATAGACTGTATACCAAACTTTTAAACATAGCTCCAACCAGAGGATGATCTAGAGGCTTAAATCTTGCCAGCACATCTTCAAGAAAGATAAACTCAAAAGAATGAAAAGTAAAGCCAACAGAGATTCTAACACAAGCCAGTGAGTCTGGGTATCTGTCAGATACCAGCTTCTGATACCCTTAAGGCAGGCACGCCAATAGAAATTCTCAACATCTGAGAAGCCATTACCAAAATAGCCTACTGTCATGCATATATCCAGCCTTCAAAGGCCCGCTTCCTGAACTGGCTGCTGGGGTATCCATCTTTAGCGGTGGGAACAGAGTGATTTCAGACTGCATTTATATATATCTCCCTTCACTGCTACTACTCCCCTTGATTTTTGGATGTTGTGTTCTGGATGCCCCAGATTATCTCTAGACACACCTTCTAAAATGCCACTTTGGGTAATGTAAGCTGAACACTGAGAACAGAAATCTCAGGTGGGTGTAGAAGACACTATGGGTTAAATTGGCAAGTGGGAATGAAGCATCCATTTGCATTGACATGACATACAGTCCTCCTTAACAGGCACAAGAAGTGGGCAAAAATGTAATTGTAAACACTCACTGTATTGCTATGAAAGTAGAAGTGCTACTGATAGGTGATTTTGACTTGCTGGATGTTGATTGGGATGTCTCATCACTGTTTGAAATTGAACATGGTCAAAACTGAACTTATTATTTTTCCCCCTAAACCCTCTTCCCTCTTTCTCCTTTCTCTATCTCTGTTGATAACACTCTTCTGCTTCCTGTTTCCTCAGCCCGTAACTTTGGGGTCATCTTCGACTACTCACTCTCCTCCTCCACACATATCCAACAGATAGCAAAATCTGTCTTTTTTATTTCTGTAACATTAACACAATTCTCCCCTTCCTTTCTGAACACATTACTAAAACACTTATCCACTCTTTAATGTAGCCCCCCACTTCCAGAGTAGGGCATGGCCAGACTCTTACAACAATACCTGGGATGCTATAGTGTAGTCCAGTGGGCCAAGTGGGTACCTCAGAGTCTGATGTTTCCCCTCTGGTAGAGGCTTATAGAAGTCACTAACCTCATCTCATCTAGCTCTATTGTTAGGCAGAGAAAGGCTGAGAGGAAAAATAAACTAATTTAGATAAGCCCCTACCAAGGTGGTGATACAATTATTGTGATAGGGTAGATTTTGCAAGGAATGGAACACAACACCGTAGTGTCTATAAACATGATTTTCAGATAACTTTATTAAGCTTGTATAATTTGTTGAACAAACTTAAAGATGGATTCTGAAATGTTAACAGTTAGTTAAAAAAGTTAAATCAGCAAGGTATTTATATACGGTTGGACCTTAGAACTCGGAAGTAAATCAACATTCGGTATCTCTTGTGTTCACAGTAGTCTAATACAAAATACTCAAGTGTTTCAGTTTTTTTCTTTAGGATACTCTTTACAATTTACCTCTTACTATGAAAATACTTCTTTATACAGGATCTTCTACCTTTTAACAGGTACGTTCTCTTATTATCCAGAGTACTCTGTATGTATTTCCATTGGTAATGTAAAGTATGAGCTCAGAAATGTAGTTCTTTTTGTCTCTCAGGGTGTTTGTGTTTGGGAACCTTTCTTCCCAGAAACTTTCTTGCGAAGGGGCCCAGTTTCTTGTCCAGAAGTCCTGCGGTGTCCTCTTCCAGGCGATCTGGTGTCACAGGAACTCAGAATTCCTCTGGTCCAGCAATGATCTGGACTGTACCTACTCCCTAACTTTAATAAATCAATAAATAAAACATCTAAATGAGGCTGTGTCTATAGTCACTGTCCCTATTCCTATCCAAAAATAAACGATAATTGACTGTCCTTATCTAAGCCCACACAAACACTGACCAGTCACACTTGTCACAGTCATAAAAAGTTATTCCTTTAAGAACTCAGGAATTTTCCAGTTTAAACCTTAATTAGGCAGTATCCTTCTTCCAGAAGTCTAAAACCAGTGTCTCTCTCTCCCTCTGCACTGCTTCCAATAGCATGCAGCAGTGTCACTACCCTTAGGATTCTAAACTGCCCAGACTCAGCAGAGCTAGCTGGATTCTTTCACAGGATTAAACATATATATTTTCCAAAGAGCTTCTCTATAGTTTCAGCGTCAGTAATCTTAGGTTCCTTAGAGGAGCTCAGTATAACTTTCCTTTCCAATTTTTCAAGCTGTTTCAAAGAAAAGCAGTTTCCCCTTTCCCCCTTGCTCAGAGGACTCCAACCTGCCACGCCCATCAGAACTACCAATTCCTCTGTACAGGATTTAAAATATGTCTTTCCTCTAAGAAGCTTTGCTGCAGTCTTAGCTTTCAGAATATTTAGTTCCTTGAAGGAGCTTAATCCAGTATGCTTTAGAAACTTTCCAATTTATAAAACAAGAAAAGTTGCCCTGTTTCTTTTCAAATCCTGCTCCAAGAAATCCTTTTTTCAGGATTTTGATTGTATTTCTCAACAGACAAAAGCTGAGCCAATTCCTTATGCTCAGAAGCTTTTTACTACTACAAAAATGTCTTAAAGATACTCCATTTGGTTTCTTCCTTATATACCATCTTAGTTCTGTCCAAAACCAGGGAGCAAATCCTTTCCCTCCAATACAGCTTGTTACCCAGCAAATCTGTGCTTCAAACACAGGGCACAATTAATAAAACTCAGAGTATGATAACTCTTTCCAATTCTCTCTCTAAGCAGGCATCAAACAATAAGCAGACCAATGACTTAACAAAGTTAAATCTTTTAACCCAATTTCTAATTACCTTAAACTTTCACAGCACATACTGGCCACCTTCTCTTCTCTTTTCCAGCTCTGAACTGCTTCTTTCAGTTTCACTTCAGTCCTCCCAAGATCAGCTTTTTACTGGCCTTCCACTGCTAGAACTGTAATAGTACCCCAGGACTGCTTTGGAAAAGGACAAACCCCACAAATCTCCAGTTACAAGTATTTTTCCACAACACATCAGAATATATCCTAGGATTCTGTGCTGTTCTTGTAAACCTTTGAAGCAGAAAATTTAAATACTGCCTCCCTGCATCAGACTCTGCAGTTTCTCTCCTCACTAAGAGATCCTGCATTTCCCCCAGCACACTCAATGCTTTACTATGAGGCCAGGACTTGTTTTCAAACTAAACTTCATTTTCAGCATTAAAATGTTTTTAATAGATCCTTGGAGACAGGAGAAGTTCTACAGGACTGGAGAAGGGCTGATGTGGTACCTCTTCACAAAAGTGGCAATAGGGAAGAAGTGACAAACTACAGGCGAGTAAGCCTTACCTCGGTGGTAGGGAAAGTAATGGAGGTGCTCCTGAAAGAAAAAATAGTGGACTTTCTTGAAACCAATAGGTTTCATGATCTGAGGCAACATGGTTTTACCAAAGGACGATCATGGCAAACAAATCTGATTGAGTTCTTTGATTGGGTGACCAGAGAAGTAGATCAAGGGCATGCAATGGATGTGATTTACCTAGATTTCATTAAAGCCTTTGATACTGTTCCTCGCATGAGGCTTATCAATAAACTGAACAGCCTGGGGATGGGTCCCAAGGTGGTGAACTGGATTAGAAATTGGTGGACTGACAGATGACAGAAGGTGATAGTAAATGGAACTCACTCGGATGAAAGGAAGGTGATTTATGGCATGTCCCAGGGATCGGCCCTGGGACCGGTACTGTTGAATGTATTTGTGAGTGATATTGCTGAAGGACTGAATGGAAAAGTCTGTGTTTTTTGCAGAAGACATGAAAATTTGCAGCAGAGTGAACTCCCCTGAGGGAGTGGATAACATGAGGAAAGATCTACAAAACCCAGAAGAATGGTCTAATGTTTATTTTGGTTATGTTTGTTTGTTTATTGGGACTCTTGATATTCCACACCCTCGTATTAATCCAGGGCAGTTTACATAATTGTCAAAACCAGGAAAAACTGCCACAGGCCAAAGGAAAAAAAAGGAACTCCCATTGTATGATAGGAGAGAGAGAAAAGAGAGAATAAAGAAAGAGAGGAGAGAAGTGGAGGACAAAGGGAACTGGGGAGACTCTTATAGAGGACGGGAGTAATGAAGCAGCCTGAAACAGGTGAGTTTTCAAGAGAGTCTTGAATTTAGGAAATGATAGCTCTTGGCACAGTGTGGAAGGGGGATAGTTCCAGAGGGAGGGACCCAGGACGAAGAAGGCGGAATAGCGGGTGGACTGAAGGTGAGCGCAGGAAATGAATTGGAGCTTGGTAGTTAAGATTTAATGTGAAGAAGTGCAGTGTCATGCACTTGGGATGCAGAAATCCAAGGGAATAGTATGCAATAGGGGGAGAATAGTTGGTGTGCATGGACCAGAAGAGGGACCTTGGAGTGATTGTTTCTGAGGATCTCAAGGTAGTGAAACAGTGTGACAAGGTGGTGGTCAAAGCCAGAAGGATGCTGGGTTGCATACAGAAAGGAATTATCAGCAGAAAGGAGGAGGTACTAATGCCACTGTACAAGTCGCTGGTGAGGCCTCACTTGGAATATTGTGTTCAGTTTTGAAGACCGTATCTCGCAAAGGATATAAAAAAATGGAAACTGTTCAGAGGAAGGCGATCAAAATGATTTGGAACCTGTGCCAGAAGACGTATGAGAAGAGACTTGAAGACCTAAATATGGATACACTAGAGGAGAGGAGGGACAGGGGAGATATGATACAGACCTTTAACTACTTAGAGTATTAATGAACAAACAAACCTCTTCCAAAGACGGGGAAGCTGTAAAACTAGAGGGCATAAAATGAAACTGCAAGGGGGTAAATTGAAAAGCAACATCAGGAAATACTTTTTCACTGAAAGGGGGTGAATGCTTGGAATGCTCTGCCGATGGAAGTTGTGGGGGCAAATACAGTGACAGAATTCAAAATGGCATGGGACAGACACAGTGGATCAACAAATAGAGGTGATCTGTACGGAGCAGTGGGTACACCCCTAAACAAAGGTATGGGGAGGGTGACCTGCACAGATTGGCAGGTGCACTTACTCTTGCCACCTTGCTGAGCAGATTAGATGGAACATACAGGCCTTGTAAAATAGACTTTTTAAAGTCTGCAAATTCAGGATTACACTTCTTTTCACTGATCTCTCTGAAACCTGGGAGTGAAGCCCTGCACCTCTCCTGGGGCACCAAGCAGGTAATCTATTTATTTTAACCAGGTAATCTATTTATTTTAACGGAGTGGAACGGGTAAACGTAGATCGATTGTTTACCTTATCAGAATATAGAAAGACTAGGGGACATGTAATGAAGCTACAGGGTAAACTATTTAAGACTAATAAAAGAAAATATTTTTTCACTCAACGTGTAATCAAACTCTGGAATTTGTTACCGGAGGATGTAGTAAAGGCTGTTAGTGTAGCTGGGTTTAAAAAAGGTTTGGACAAGTTCCTGGAGGAAAGGTCCATAAACCATTATTAAGAAGTGACCGAAGATATCAATGCTTGACCCAGTACAAGCATTGTGGAACTTGTGTCTCTTGGGGAAACTGCTAGGTACGTATGACCTAGATTGGCCACTGTTGGAAACAGAATACTGGGCTTGATGGACCTTGATCTGACCCAGTATGGCATATCTTATGATCTTATGTTCTTATGTACTGGTTACATTAATAACCTCTCGCTTAGATTATTGCAACCTCCTCCTTACTGGTCTCCCTCTGAGTCATCTTTCTCCCCTTCAGCCTGTCCAAAACTCTGCTGTGTGGCTAATCTTCCGCCAGTCCCATTATACTCATATAACCCCTCTTCTTAAATCACTTCATTGGCTTCCCTTCTGTTTTCATATCCAATACAAACTTTTCCTTCTGACCTATTAATGCATTCATTCTATTGCTCCTCACTACCTTTCCTTTCTCCGTACACCCCTCCTTATGAACTCTGCTCTTCCTCTAGCTTGCTTTTCTCTATGCCTTTCTCTTCCACTGCCAATTCCAGATTTTGATCCTTTCACCTTGCTGCTCCTTATGCCTGTAACAAACTACCTGTATCTTTACGTCAGGTTTCATCTCTCCCCCTTTTCAAATCCATGCTAAAGGCTCACCTCTTTCAGGCCGCTTTTGGGTCTTAATCCTTTGTTCTCCTTCTGTCTCCTTACCCTTCCCTATTGTACCCTTGTTCTTATCTATTGTACTGTCCGTCTTGTTTAGATTGTAAGCTCTAATGAGCAGGGACTGTCATATTATACGTATCTATACAGCGCTGTGTATGCCTTGTAGTGCTATATAAATGATTAATAATAGTAGTAGTATATCAGTGTCATCTAGAAGTAAGTAGATCCTGGATTCTCTACAGGGTGAACTATTCTATCAACTGGTAACAGAACCCACTCATGAGGGTGCTTATAAATGGGGTGTTGGATGACCCAGTTGGCTTATTTCAGAAGGGGGTAACCTGTTAATGCTTTGTGTATGTATTTACATAGCAGTTTCATTATCCTCTGAGCAGCTGAAGATGCAACATGCCCCACTCTTTGACATCAAGGAACCCAGTGGGCCAGGATAAGGTGTGTGTTTGGTTAAAGACTAAATGATGGTCCAATAGGCTCCTCTAGGGGATGTAACTATTCACTGGCTTCTGTGGTTTTCATGGAATTTATGTGGCTTCAGCTGTAAGTCTCTAAGTCTGTTCTTCCCAAGGCCTTGAGTTTGGTCCTCTGTAAAAGTCTGTTCCTCCCAAAGTTTTGCTTTTTCTCTGGCCCCATAGAATATAATGGTGCTGAAAGCAAATATCTTTTTGGGTCATTTGATTTGTTTATTTATTATTATTTTTTTATTTAACAGTTCTTATGTACCGCGCTGTTTATCAGTGCGGTTTACATAAAACAGAGTTTTACTCAGACATTTAGGACATGTCTTGAGTTTACAAATAACAGGGAACATAACATGGGCTTACAACTGGGGGTAAACTATGTACAATCCAACAGAAAACATGATTGCAAATTCAATTTACATTATGGTAACACATGCGTAGATTATATGGTTGCATTAACTGTTCAGTGGGAAGTGTGATTGGTTTGTCAACGTGAGATCTTGAGGTATTGGGGTAGGCAGTGATTCGTTGATGAGTTCAGTGAAGTACATAGTGAACAGGTGGTGTTTTATGGCTTTTCTGAACTGCATAAGATCTGTGATAGATCTGATGTTGGGAGGGAGTTGATTCCAGCATCTTGGGGCGTATGATGAAAATGCTCTGTTATTTGTTGTTTGAGACCATTTTGTTGATTCACTAGGGATAACTAGTGTATTTTCAGCTGTTGACCTCCTAAGTCTATTGTTTGGGGTTTTCGTGAGTAGAATAGAAATTGAGGGCGAGGATAAGTTATTTATGGCTTTAAAAGTGGTAAGAAGGGCTTTATAAGTGTTCCTGCAGCTTATCGGAAGCCAGTGAAGTTCCATTAATATCGGTGTAATGTGGTCTCTTCTTGATGTTCCAGAGAGAATGCGGGCTGCAGTATTCATGGCCAATTGAAGGGGGTGTAGAGTATTCTTGGGTAGACCGTGTAGTATGATATTCGCGTAGTCAAAATGGAGGGTGACTAACGCTTGGAAAATTGTGCAGAAGTCCTCGGGATTCAGCATGGGTCTTAGGAGACAAAGTGTTTTGATCTTGTGATAAATGGCTTTTACTGTGTTTTTTATGTGTTCCTTGAAGTCTAGTTGATGATCAATTGTAACACCAAGGTAGCGTATGGACGACTTTACTGGAAGATCGGCGTCTCTTACTTTGAGACATGGAGGAGGTATGAAACGGTGGTTTCTTGTGATGATTAGGACTTCAGTCTTTTTGAAGTTTATCCTCAGGTTCTGGTTAAGGATCCAGTCCGTTATCCTGTTGAAGCAGTTGATTAAAGTTGTGTAGTTGGGATTTGTGATATTGATCGGGGTAAAGATGAGCACATCGTCTGCATAGATAAGGCAGGATAGCCCGAAAGCACGGGTGATTTCACAAATTGGTTGCATGTATATATTAAAAAGCAGTGCAGAGAGGGAGGAGCCCTGGGGAACTCCTAGTTTTTGCTGGAAAGGTTCAGAGGTGTTCGTGTTAATGCGGACTTGTTACCAACGGTCTTCAAGGTATGATTTACACCAGTTCAATGCGAGGCCTTGGATACCCTTCTCATGCAGTCGTGCTAGGAGTTGTTGGTGGTCTACTGAGTCAAAGGCTGCTGCAGTATCGAGAAAGATCAATGCAAAACCCTTCTTGATGCTGTCAATCCCACTGATGAGTGTGTTAGAGAGGAAGGTAAGGAGAGTTTCAACTCCATGGGCTTCCCTAAATCCGTGCTGGCAGGGGTCTAGAGGGGATGATGTGTCTAAGTGTTTAGAGATATCTGAACCAAAAATACCCTCATTCCTTGCATTTTGTTATCCATCTGAAAATGAATGCACATTCATAGTCTCTACCAACTACATAAACATCACAGCACACTATCCTCACTACTTGTACACATGATTGTGAGTAGGTGGTATATTAGGGACGTGCATTCTTTTTTTAAGTAATGACAAAACACAGCGAATCACAGTATTTTGGGTTACTTCTGGGATTACCTAATTGAATGTGGAAGACTGGCTTTTAATGAATCACCATTAATTTCCTTCATTTAATCATAGACATGCATACAGGCAGATATGCAGGAGCTACTCTGTGAGGAGATGGGGATAAGCAAGAAGTATGAGGCACTTCAGCCAATCATGTGGACACTCTGACAAGTAGTCAATAAAGCCTGTCTGAGTTATCCAAATCACATGGGTGATGATGTTACTGGTAGGCTGTAAAACAGCCCAGTGGCAAGCCTGAGAGAACCATTTTGTATGCAACTTTGAGGGACTGAGGCACAGGTAGCAGCTGGAACTGTAGTACTTGTGTCCAAAATAGCACTTTATAGGCAGGAAATTAAAAACAAAGAAGGAAAAAGATCTTGCAGACAGCAGGGTGCTTCTGTTACAAGCAGAGAAAAAGTGCTGCTGTCTGTCTTTTGAAGTTTGTGAGGGTTGCTATTGGTCGGGGAAGGAAAGAGTTCCTCTGGAGGGAAGAGGGAGTTGATCAGCAAATTGATAGTGCGGCTAAAGAAAAGTGTACTGGTGCTTTCAGTTTGGCAAAGCTTACACATGCTTAGCTTCTTAGTTTGTAAGCATTGGTAGCAGACACAGTGCGCCACAGACAGACCAGGCACAGGGAAGTGGAGCTGTGGATGGTTAGGGGAAGCATAAAGGGTGCTATCGCAGATTGTCTTATCTATCTCATAAGAAATAACTAATTCACTCTATAAGTATCAAACCCCCATTGATAATAATGGATATCAATACAGAAAATAAAAAAATAAAAACTCTACTTCACTCATAAGAGAATGGAAATGGTCTCAGACATTCCAGCACTATTGTTGCAAACGTCCTATGAATCAGGACTAATGGTGCTTATTTGCATCAATGACCAATCCACTCATATGAAATCAAATGGAATCAATCGTATCATTTCTAATCCAGTTTAGTCCCATATGATCATATCATTTCTAATCCAATTTAGTCCCATATAAGAAGATGCTTATCTGAATATATGTTATGTTCTCTTCCCAACGCCGTTTATTGGCGCCTCATCACGTTTCACTTAAGTTTCATCAGGGGATAAGTCTTCAAAGATGTTTGTTTAAATGTCTTCCAGGGATCTTTCTTTCCCCTAGAAGGATTCCAAAAATGTGAAGTGATATATCTAATAATTTCCTAATAATTCGACGTGAAATCATTATGGGAAAATAATCTTTATAATCCAATCTAGCATAGGCGTAAGTCTTATATTTA
The DNA here is from genome assembly GCA_033557465.1 of Ichthyophis bannanicus. NCBI lineage: Eukaryota > Metazoa > Chordata > Amphibia > Gymnophiona > Ichthyophiidae > Ichthyophis > Ichthyophis bannanicus. Next base: position 1,460,795,231 of record CM066031.1, read on the forward strand.
TATCATAACGTCCCTTACAGGAACAGACTAAAGAGTCCATACCTTAATGCTGCACACGTCCCACTCACAACCAACTGACTATCCAAGTTGAAACAACGCCGCACATGCGGACCAATTCCTACTATCCATTCTTATACAATGTAACTTCTCCCCCTACTGTGACGTGATAATACTCCAAAGTGTTCCCCCTAATAACCCAAACACGCCCCCCATTCTATTTGATTATTCAAGCTGGTCGGGATGGTGGACTTTAATTTAAATATCCATCGTTGTTCTTGTACAGTCAAAGTCTGTTCACGTGACTTTCCAGCTCTCCGTACCATGATCTGTTCTATCGCAAAACTATGCAACTCAAAAAATGAGTGTCCAATATCCTCGCAATGTTGCACCAGAGGGGCCTCCTTAACCCGACATTTTATAAGACTTTTATGTTCAGCTAATCTAACTTTTAAAGGTCTAATCATTTTCCCTATATATATCAAATTGCATGGGCATTGAATAGCATAGACCACGTATGCTGTATCACAAGTGGTGCTACCTGCCAGTCTATACATTACATCATGATACATGAAACTGCTAATGTCACTAGTTATCGCACACATATTACAGTGTCCACACCATCTATGGCCTTTCTCTTCCTCATCTAATGTACTATCTAACCTAAGCGGACGCAACACAGTTGGACTTAATTTATCTTTTAAATTTGGATTCCTTTTCCAAACACATCGAACCCTCTTATCCATTAAACCAGGAACTGCGCTCAACACATTTGAATGTTTTTTGATGGCACATTGAATTTGAAAGCTCAACGGAGAGAAATTAGTAATGAAATTAACATAGGTTTCATCTTCTTATCTACGTTGTGCACCAGCTAACTAAAGTGTTCTATTGTTGAACTTCGCCCTATGATAAGCTTGTTGAACAATGGTACAAGGGTAACCTCTTTCTTGAAAACTATGAATTAAAGATTTAGATTGGATTTTAAAATCACTTTTTATTTTTTATTTTTTTATTTAGCTGTATTTATATTCCGCTTTTCACCGGGTCAAAGCGGTCAATTGGGGGATACATTTAACACGAGGGGATATGACACACATACGTTAATACTTACAGGGAACATGGGCAATGGAGGGTTGAGTGGCTTGCCCAAGACCACAAGGAGTGCCTATAGGACTAGAAATCCCAGTCCCTCCGGCCTGATATTGCTGTCCCCAGGTGGGACTTGAACCCCCGGCCCTCCGGCCTGAAGTACCTTGTCCTAACCACTAGACCACTCCTCCCCTCTTCTGAACAATTACATCGATATCAGATAAACCAGCGATGGGACGTCCGCCTCATCGCCGGACGTCCCATCGGCTCCCGCTGCCCAATCGGGGCAGATCGGCACAGATAAAAAGAAGCGCCAGCTCCGAGATCATCCTCTTCTGCCCTGCACAGCTCCCAGGAGGGAGTTCGCCTCGTGTTGACCAAGGGCCTCATCGCCGGACGTCCCATCGGCTCCCGCTGCCCAATCGGGGCAGATCGGCACAGATAAAAAGAAGCGTCAGCTCCGAGATCACCCTCTTCTGCCCTGCACAGCTCCCAGGAGGGAGTTCGCCTCGTGCTGACCAAGGGCCTCATCGCCGGACGTCCCATCGGCTCCCGCTGCCCAATCGGGGCAGATCGGCACAGATAAAAAGAAGCGCCAGCTCCGAGATCACCCTCTTCTGCCCTGCACAGCTCCCAAGAGGGAGTTCACCTCGTGCTGACCAAGGGCCTCATCGCCGGACGTCCCATCGGCTCCCGCTGCCCAATCGGGGCAGATCGGCACAGATAAAAAGAAGCGCCAGCGGGCGCGCCCGCGCCTGAAGGCCTCGCTAGAGGGCCCTTTGGCGTGGCCCTTAGGCAGTGGCCTTCCCTGAAATGCCTGTGAAATGTCCAAGTACTCATCACCACGATTGACCAGCTGCTTGGGCTCACCCAGGGTCGAGCTCGCTATCTTCATCAGCAAGACCAACTGCTCCATTATAGCAAGTATACATCACCTAATGAACAAAACAAAGCACCCGTATACTATCTCTGCTACCAGCAATACCTTTTAACCTCATATAAGCTATTACTTTTCTTGACATTATTACTGTTGCCAGTAGTTTACATTTACCTCACAGTAACCAGCATCTGTCTCCAATTGACCTCTTGGTCTGTATCTAGTAGCTTGAATTTTTTTCTTTACTATTGCCAGTAACTTGCAATCTTACAATTCCCGACAGCATTAATTACACAGCCATCAGTCTACATTTACCTTGTCTGTTTACCTTACAGGTTACTGTTGTCAGTAACTTGTTTGCCAGTAGCTTTACTGTTGTCCGTAGCTAACATTCTTGCTTTTACTGTTGCCAGTACCTGTCCTAGTAGCTACACTATCATCATTGACCGTCACCATTAACTTTTTGCCAGTAACTGACCGCCATCAACTTCTGTCAGCAGCTTTACGTATGCTCATTGTTTCGCTTAACCAGCCAACTTATGCTTATCACATTGGTCACTAGCTGATACAACTGATATATATATTACAGCTGTTACAGGTTCAATTGTGCTAGAGATCTGTACCCCTGATACTTTGTGAAAAATTGTGATATTGTTACGTTACACTGACACTGACACTGCTCTCTCCAATAAGCTACTGAAAAAGCACTGATAGCTTAACAGTGCTTTTTACCCTATTTGTTCAACATCACTAGGGACACACTCATACCACTCACTGACCCAAACCGTTCCTACCAAAAGGCTCAACCTGAACTCCTTACCATCTCCTGATGCCATGGCACCACCCTCCACTGCCACACTATCACACACGTTTATCAGCTGCTACGTATTGCTCGCACTGACACAAGTCTCCCAAGCCCTCACCTCCACCCATAGCTCCATCCCAATCCTTCACAACCCTTGGAAAAGACACCATGACCACACCAACCACCACACGGTCAGACCCATGCACACAACACACCCTCACCTCATCTATGTGGCCCTTCATCAGGCCAGACCCTTTCAACTCAACCACGACACCCCCCTCACGACCTGAAATGTGCCCTAATAAATGCCCGCTCTATCAGAAAGAAATGGCCTGCCATATCCGATATGTTAGTCACCCCTGACATCGACATACTATGCATCACAGAGACATGGATGTCAGAGGCAGATGCGGCAATCCTCCACCAGTTTGTTCCCCCCAACTTCTCCACCCAATCGTGCCCCAGAACTGACAGAAGGGGGGGGGGAGGTGTACTCATACTAAGCAAGACCATTCTACAATTCCAGACGATTGCATCAAGTATCACCCCCCACCTAGACCACATCGCTATAGCGAATAAACATCTCACCATCAATCTATTATATTGGGCGCCTTCACCATCACCAGATGAACTTTCTTCAATTATTAACCTCGCCTGTAACCCCATCAAGACACATACCTCGAACTGGATACTAGGAGATTTCCACCTCCCCTCACTCCAAGACACTCAAGCCAGAGCCTTCCTAGATGCTCTCGAGACAGTGGGCTACACCCAGCTAATCAACTCCCCTACCCATATCAAGGGGAACACACTTGATCTCATATTCGCACCACAATCAGCTCTCTGTTCCACATCCAAGATCAACCTATCACTATGCTCAGTACCGTGGTCTGACCATAGTCTAATCAGATTTGCGATGCCCACACATCCCACACATCCCTCACTCTCTAACCCTCATTCCTCAAACAAACCACCAGCACCAGTCTCAAAACGTTACCGCCAGTTCAACAGAGAAGAGATATTAGAGAGAGCACAACCTCTCCACAATACACATGGACTGAATCTTGATGACATGATTTCCACTTGGAACTCATGCCTCAATGCTGCAATTGACCCCCCTGCCATCAATGCTTCATATGAAAGAGGAAGAAGGCACCTTGGTACTCGCCCGAGCTCAAGACCTCCCTCCGACAACTGCAACAACTGCGACAGCTAGAGAGACGCTGGCGCTGCTCCAGATCGACCAAAAACCAGGAAGCTTACTCTGCCCAGCTGTGCATCCATCGAACAGCAGTTTCAAGGAGAATGAGGCAATACCACGCTGAGGTTCTACAACGATCTCTGAATAAGCCACATGAGCTGTTCAACATTGTCAAATTCTTGGCTAAGGAACCCTCTACTGACCAGGCAAATCAGCCAGACCCACAGAAATATGCAGACTACCTGCAAACCAAAACAAACCAAGCCACCCTGCCCGCTAGCTCCGGGTCGCCGGACATGACGCTGACTCTTTCCCCCCCACCTTCACCCACACAAGCACTGACAGTCACCCAACGTACCATCTCCACCTTTGCTACCCCAACTGAAAGAGAAATACAAGACATCATTATGAATATAAACACCACCACAGCACCAAACGACCCATGTCCAGCATTCTGGATAAAAACTCTACGTATCGAGCTCAGCACCTTCCTGGCTAAACTGATTGGAACCTCATTCCAGACAGGCATCTTCCCCCGAAGTCTAAAACAAACCTCAATTAGACTGCTGCTCAAGAACAATAAACTGGACCCCACAAAGATGGACTCATACAGACCAATCTCCAGTATACCGCTTCTAGCTAAAATCTCAGAGAAAATAGTCCACCGTCAACTGAGCCAACATATAGAGGATAATTCACCCCTCGATCCCTGCCAACACGGGTTTTGGGAGCAACATGGCGTCGAAACCTTGTTAACAATTCTACTCAGCACTCTGATAACAGGGCTAGATAACGTCAAACAAGGATTCGCTCTCATCTTTCTTGACACTGCGGCGGCTTTTGACTCCATCAGCCATGATCTACTTCTGTCCCGCCTTGTCGAGAAGGGAATCCACGGCACCGCCCTTGCATGGTGCACCTCATACCTAAATGACAGATGGCAGCACGTCCGCTCCGGTACTTCAACTTCCACCCCATTCCCACTAACGAAGGGCGTCCCTCAGGGTTCCTCACTCTCCGCCCTCTTCTTCAACATCTATATGCAGCCTATCTGCTCCATCATCAGATCCTTCGGTGTAAACTGCCTAATTTATGCCGATGACGTCCTCATATTCACCCCAATACATATTGATCACCCAGATGTATCCCGATTATCCTCATGCTTCAACGCAGTCACAGACTGGCTACACTTGCAGAAGCTCAAAATAAACCTTAAAAAGACGGAGGTACTCTTCATCAGCATTCACCCCGCCCCCTTCATTGAAAGTACGTGATGCCGAACTTCTCATGAAGACAACATTCAATTTACATGTTTTTCACATCCGCATAAAATTACATTTCTGGATGTAGCTATAAAAAAGACAACAGTGGGATGGACAACATCAATCCACCGGAAACCGACAGATCGAAATACGTCATTACATTATAATTGTGCACACCCCCACCGGTTGAAAAATGGATTGCCATTTTCACAGTTTATCCGATATCGATGTAATTGTTCAGAAGAAAGTGATTTTAAAATCCAATCTACATCTTTAATTCATAGTTTTCAAGAAAGAGGTTACCCTTGTACCATTGTTCAACAAGCTTATCATAGGGCGAAGTTCAACAATAGAACACTTTTGTTAGCTGGTGCACAACGTAGATAAGAAGATGAAACCTATGTTAATTTCATTACTAATTTCTCTCCGTTGAGCTTTCAAATTCAACATGCCATCAAAAAACATTCAAATGTGTTGAGTGCAGTAACCGGGTAAGGCGGACACGTCACCCTCTGCCCCTCATCACCACCCCTTTCATTTACTCTAAACCGATACATGTTAACAACCACATGACAACATTTTTGGATTTCAAAACTGGTCGCAGCTTTAATAACCTTTTTAACAAACCAATTAATACAAATACAAAACATTCTAACTCCCCCCCCCCCGCCAAGCAGAGCGAGCCATCACCAGCCATGTTAGTAGCAAGGTGACGCTGCTTCCGCTTCCCCTGGGCACAGGCCCAATAATTTTTCACGCCCTCCCTCTTCCGGCTTCGCCATATTATTAGCAAAAACCTGAGGGATTAACCGGGTCGGGGGTACCCCACCCCCGCCCTCCTGCTTGCCTCCGGCTCCGGACCCCGGAAACCTCCGGGATCCCGCCACCGGCTCAGGTCAGTCATGACCGGAGCCGCCCCCCAAAGGTAAGCTGCGACCAGCCCTCACCCTGAACCTAATACCTTCCAAGGCCTCCTGCCAATCGTTGAGAAGTAAATCCAACCCTATCGGGGACAAGTGCACGCCGTCTGGCCTATACAGGCCCGAGCACTCCACGTCAACCCAAGGGTGCAGAATTTGAACGCCCCCTTGCTCACCCACCCATCTGCCAATTTGACGGTTAATCTTTGTCACACCCCGTGACCACTGCCGTTGAGCCCAACAGGATGGCCTTGGAATGATATCAGACCACAACAATAACACTCCCGGAAACATCCCGAACACCACCCCCAAGTCCTTTTTGACTGCCCGAATCAACTGTCGACAAGTCCATGAAACTAAATTGTTGCCACCCAAATGTATCAGCAAAATGTCCGGTGCACATCTGGAACGCTGGTGATGCCGCAGCAAAGGCAAAAACTGGATCCACCGGAGTCCGCGCTTGCCCAGCCATGAAACGGTCACCGCGAGCTCAGTTACTCCCAAATCCGACCCGATCGGCTGTGTCGCTGCTCGCCGACCAGCCCAGAACACAAAGGAGTGGCCAATCACCCAACAGCAACATGATCCTCGGCATGTATCTGCAAATAAAGAACAACAAACCAGTTAGTAACCCCCCCCCATGTCCTACAGGCGCACATAGCTCTGGAAAGCCCGCGACCGCCATCTCCCGATCCGTTGTATCTCCTGATCCGACAGTCCAGCAACTGCGGCGCTGGTCGCCGCCCCAATCCGGAAAGAGTGAGTGGCAAACGCACCTGGGTCCTCACCTAACCTCAATAACGACAGTTGCAGAACCGCCGAAAATTGGAAACGCGTAAGAACCCGCGCATCCCGATGCATAAACAGGCTACCGCCGGTGTCCGGACGTACGCGTAAGTACGCTTGCAATAAAGCCACAGGACACGAGGAGGAGCCTTGCACCGCTGTCAAGGCCACCCACGCACCTCGCCCTGCCTGATCTGTCTTAGAACGAGCAAGGCGGATACGAACCCCCGTTGCAAATCTTACTCGACTCCGCAACCAATTCGCCCACCCTAAAAGCGCCGAAAAAAGCCACCGAAAAAACCGCGCGGAAAAGCACCCCTTCATAGTAGGATGAAACCACTTGAGGCAAAACACCGCATAAACGCTCGAGCAGTTCGTGCGTGATAGGGCGCCGCCAATCACCCAACGAAGGGCTGGATCGCTCCCAACCACGCAGAAGCATACACGTTAAAAATCCCCCACCCGCTGCCCCCCACCCTATTGCGCGTGCAAAAAAGGAAAACCCCGCCAGATTCCTCCGAACGGTAGCCCACGACAGTCCCGCCGCCTTTGATGCCAGCACATACTGACCCACAAGCTGATCTGACGCAGGACCACCTTGCCACCCTTGAAGTACCAGGAAGGACACCACGCTGTTGCAACCTCGCTGATAAGCTACCCACGTCGCCGGAGAGACTGAATTCCGAAGCAGCTCCATCATGTCACTAGGCCAATTCGCCAAAGGTGATCCGGGACCGACGCTCCCTCCTCGTCCGCCTCTGGCGCCAAGGTTCGAAACAGCTCCCACTTAAAACGAGAAAGAGCATCCGCAATCGTGTTATGACTGCCTGGAATATGCCGAGCCCTAATCACCAAGTTCAACCGCAAACAAGCGAGCACAACCTGCCGCATTAAGTCGGCGACAGGCCTACATCGTGGGGAATAATTATTGATCACGGACACCACCGCTTCATTGTCGCACCATCAAAGAACTCTACGATTGCGAAGTCTGTCCGGCCATAATGAAATCACCACCAAAACGGGGAACAACTCAAGGAAGGTAACATTATTCGTAAGGCCGGCATCTTGCCAGGACTGTGGCCACCCCGCCGCACACCAAGATCTCCCAAAATAAATCCCCAGGCCCACACCCCCAGCCACATCAGTAAATAATTGCAGCTCCGCAGAATTCTCCTCTCGGCCCCGCAGCACCGTGGTACCGTTGAAGTTACTTAAAAACTCATCCCAGATCCTGAGGTCTACCCGCAGGCTGCGTGACATCCTAATCCGGTGATGGGGCTTCACCACACCCGCAGTAACAGCTGCTAGCCGACGCAAGAAAACTCGCCCCATCGGGATAACTCTACAAGCAAAAGTAAGCGAACCAATCAAGGACTGCATCTCACACAATGTCAGCTTGCTTGAAACCATCGCATTCGCAACTAACACTCGCAGCTTCACAACTTTCTCATTTGGCAGGCGAGCCACCCGCGCTACTGAATCCAACTCTACACCCAAAAAGGTAAGGGTAGTCGCAGGACCCTCCATTTTTCCTGACGCTAAGGGAACCCCCCATATCTGGGCTAATTGTACAAAACCATCCAGCAACGCCTTACACTGCTCTGTATGCACCGGTCCAACGAAAAGGAAGTCGTCCAAGTAATGCACGACCGCATCGCACCCCATCCAGTCGACAAATGCCCAATGCAAAAAGGAGCTAAACTGTTCGAAATAAGCACATGAAATTGAACAACCCATCGGCATGCATTTGTCGAAATAAAATTGGTCTTCGAAGCAGAACCCCAACAAAGGAAATGACGACGGATGCACGGGCAATAACCTGAAGGCGGATTCAATATCCACTTTTGCCAACAAACATCCAGCCCCATAGGTTCTCACGAGTTCGACCGCATCATCAAAGGAGGCATAGCGTACCGCGCACAATTCCTTAGGAATGTGATCATTGACCGAGGAACCAATGGGAAAGGACAGATTATGTATCAAGCGATACTTGCCCAGCTCCTTCTTTGGGATAATACCCAGCGGAGATACGACAAATTCAGCAAAAGGCTGTTCGCCGAAAGGGCCCGCTACCCTACCCAAGGCAATCTCAGATGCCAACTTATCCTTGACCAAATGCGCAAAACGCCGAACTGAAGGCGAATTCCGGGCCCTGGCTACCTCTACGCTGCCGACCACCGGTATAGGAAAACCATCCCTAAAACCATTCTCTAAAATGCTGCTTACCCGTCGCTTAGGATAGCTCCTAAGCCATGGACCCAAAACATCAATCGCAATCGGAGTGGGAGCCAAACTCAACAGGTGTCTATTGCCGGTGAGGGGGGGGGGGGGCGTGGCACCTCCACCACTCTTTTTGACACATTTGATCGCTGAGTGGCTGCCGTTACAGATAGAGCAGGCGTGCCGGAATTTGCAATCCGGAAAGGGGCAGGAAGACTTGTTGAACCGCCAGCACAAGTCACCCGCACCCCCCCCCCCCTGGGGTCCTCTGCAAAACCGGGGGCACGCCAGATCGAAAGGGCCTGTCTACCCTCGCTGGGCCAGTCAGTCCACCCTTTTGCCCGCCCGAACTCCCTCCACTAGGTCTGATCGCCATCTGCGTCAGCCAAAGATTGATGTCTTGCGTCCCCCAGGAAAGCAGGTGATTCTCTTCCATCTTATCGCGGAATTTTTCATCATAGTTGAGCCAAGCCCAACCTTCATGAGTCTGTGACGCCTCTAAGATGCAATCCGCATACGCCAGTAGCATCCCATACTGATCCGGATGCACATGACCCCATACACTCGCTAAACGCAGAAAGGAACGCGTCCAATTGACGACGTTCCGCGCTACTCTCCGAACTCTATCCGCCTTTTCGTCCTCTTTCCTCTTCCTCCGACTATCCCCCGACCGTTTTCGACCCTCCAACAAACGGAAGATATCTAAGTAGCGACGCTTAACAATTCTCCTCCGAAGATTCTTTGGCACTCCCTCCCATAACTCCGAGAAAGCCACGACCAAAGGCACTGCTCCAACCGGTATGGCCTTTTCTGGGTCTCCCTTACCCTCACGACCCCGCCCCCCGCCATCGGAGATGGAACTGGATGAAAACTCCGAGGTTGACGAAGAGGAGGATCCCGAACGCCGTCGCCGATGACATGAATGCCGCCCGCTCCTCCGCGACCGCTTCTTACCTTTTTCGGCCGCCCTAGTATCACCCCCCGCTGTGGCACCAGCTTCACCCGTCGCTGTGCCAGCATCCAACTCACCTGCAGCCGTTGACACCACCTCGGTAGCAGCTCCAGTCTCCCGTTGCGTCGAAGCAGAAGCGGCAGTTCCTCCAACTGTCCCACCTAGCAAGGGACTACGCCCAGCAGTCACCGTCCCGCCATCCGTCTGTCCAGCAGCTGCCGTCCAAGGAGGTCCCGTGTAGTGCCATCCGGTAGGTACATGCGGAGAGAAAACAGGAAAGGGCGAAGGAACACCTGCCATAGCCCACGGAGGCTGCCACGCCCCTAGCCACTCCGCATGAGAAGAGCCTTGACTCCCGCTCTGCCAATGCTCCCGGCCGATAAACTCCCCTGACTTGATGACCCAAAAGGAATAACGCCCCCCTGCTGGCTTGACCCGGCACCACTGATTACAGGAGCCGTGGCAACACCACCGCTACCCAAAGACCCGTGAGCCTCACTCAACCCCAGCACACCTCTTGCTGTCCCCCTAGACCGCCCTCGACCACCCCGCTCAACCAGGGCCCCAGAACCCCCCCTATGCCCTTGCCTATCAAGGCCGGAGCCTCCTACAGAGCCAGAGCCTCTTTTGGAAGCTCTGCTCCGGCTAGGGGCTCTGCCCCTGACTTCCCCCCGCCCCCGGGTGACAGGAGAAGGCAACTCCTGAGGCCCTCCATAAGCCCTGGACCCACCCCTCCTCCCCTGGGCCGGTTGTTGGGCAGGCCCTAAAGAAGATGCCCCACGAGCTCCTGTCTCACCCGGGATAGCTGGAACAGACCTATTCGTCTGCCGGGTGCCCCCTTTTTTTCCTTTAGCCGACATAGGAGTAGGCTGGAGGACAAAACCCACAGGTTCCGCTCCCTGGATCTCTAATTTATTTATTTTATTTATTATTATTATTTTTTAAATGACCCTGCCACACCAACGGAACACTTGCCTGCAAAATATCACCACTTGCCTGCAAAGTAGGTCCTTCTCCACCCGGGCCCCAGCCAACAAACAGGTGTTGTTTTTTGTTGTTTTTTTGCAGAAGAAGCAGCGCTATGAGAACGCTGCCGCCCCGACTCCCCAGCTGCCTGCCACGCCACCAGGATTCTCCGCTCCCGACTGCCGCAGAAATCGTCGGGCCGCTCACGGGCACGAGGGGAAAACACGTCCGGCGCCTCCAGCCTCACCAACCGAGAGACTGGAGCAGCGCCGGGTCCCCACACCTCCCCCCCTCCGCGGCCCGCAGACCTCGGACTCCCATTGGCTCCCGCACGCTTGAAAAACCAGCGGGAGCCAATGAGACTGCCGGACAGCGCGGCCTTCTCTGTGCCCACGCGCCGCCGAATCCCGAGGGGGAGGGCATCCTGCCGCCCTCCCGGTTAGCGGCGGCCACGGGGACGCGGACCCGAGGCCTTGCAATTCCTGGTTTAATGGATAAGAGGTTTCGATGTGTTTGGAAAAGGAATCCAAATTTAAAAGATAAATTAAGTCCAACTGTGTTGCGTCCGCTTAGGTTAGATAGTACATTAGATGAGGAAGAGAAAGGCCATAGATGGTGTGGACATTGTAATATGTGTGCGATTAACTAGTGACATTAGCAGTTTCATGTATCATGATGTAATGTATAGACTGGCAGGTAGCACCACTTGTGATACGGCGTACGTGGTCTATGCTAGTCAATGCCCATGCAATTTGATATATATAGGGAAAATGATTAGACCTTTAAAAGTTAGATTAGCTGAACATAAAAGTCTTATAAAATGTCGGGTTAAGGAGGCCCCTCTGGTGCAACATTGCGAGGATATTGGCCACTCATTTCATGAGTTGCATAGTTTCGCGATAGAACAGATCATGGTAGGGAGAGCTGGAAAGTCGCGTGAGCAGACTTTGACTGCACAAGAACAACGATGGATATTTAAATTAAAGTCCACCGTCCCGACTGGCTTGAATAATCAAATAGAATGGGGGGCGTGTTTGGGTTATTAGGGGGAACACTTTGGAGTATAATCACGTCACAGTAGGGGGAGGAGTTACATTGTATAAGAATGGATAGTAGGAATTGGTCCGCATGCGCGGCATTGTTTCAACTTGGATAGTCAGTTGGTTGTGAGTGGGACGTGTGCAGCATTAAGGTATGGACTCTTTAGTCTGTTCCTGTAAGGGATGTTATGATATAAATATAAGACTTACACCTATGCTAGATTGGATTATAAGGATTATTTTCTCATAATGATTTCACGTCAAATTATTAGGAAATTATTAGATATATCACTTCACATTTTTGGAATCCTTCTAGGGGAAAGAAAGATCCCTGGAAGACATTTAAACAAACATCTTTGAAGACTTATCCCCTGATGAAACTTAAGCAAGTGAAACGCGATGAGGCGCCAATAAACGGCGTTGGGAAGAGAACATAACATATATTCAGATAAGCATCTTCTTATATGAGACTAAATTGGATTAGAAATGATACGATTGATTCCATTTGATTTCATATGAGTGGATTGGTCATTGATGCAAATAAGCACCATTAGTCCTGATTCATAGTAACCGGGGCAGGTCGGACCCGGTGCTACCCCCCCCCCCAATCTGATTGAACCTTCCCCCCCCAACCTCCAAAAACCTTTCCATACAAAATAACACCAACACAGTATCTTGGGATCAACTGGTCGCAGCTTTATTAACAGTCATAACATTCCATAACATACTTAAACAGCAACTTCTTAATAACCCCCCGAGCGGAACGAGACCTCACCCGCCGTACTATTTATTTATTTATTTATTTATTTAGACAGTTTTGTATACCGCCTTATCCTTCAATCAAAGCGGTCACAACACAATTGGGGGATACATTTAACACGCGGGGATATGAGACACATACACTAATACTTACAGGGAACATGGGCAGTGGAGGGTTAAGTGGCTTGCCCAAGACCACAAGGAGCAAGGTGACCTCATTCCACTCCCGCCGCAGCCGGGCCAGCAGCAAACATGTACTCCTCCTTTTACCTGGCCTCGCCATATTACTAGCAAAGACCGGCCAAGGGTCATCCGGGTTGGGGGCATCCGCCCCCGCCCCAATTCCAGTCAAAGGCTCCGGACCCCGGAAACCTCTGGGATCCCGCCACCCCCTCCCAGCTACGACAACCCATTCCAGAACCGTAAGCACCTCACAAGCCAACCAGACCAGCAAAAGAAAAAGGGCAGGGTGGGAGGGTGGGCAACACCAGCCTTCGCACCCTCCGCCTTGCACCGCTCCTGGGGACTGGCGCTGTTCGCGTGCCTCCCCGGCATGCCGCGGTCTCAGCTGCTCCCATTGGCTCGCCCAGCCGTCTATCCCCGGTGAGCCAATGGCTTTGAAACCAGCCCAAGGGTACCGCCTCGCGCATTTGGATCCGAGCAGGGTCCCCACACCGGGCCGCGCGCCCGGTTACCAATGGCCGCCGGGGACCCTGCCCTACGGCCTTACCAGACATTTGCAACAATAGTGCTGGAAAGTCTGAGACCATTTCCATTCTCTTATGAGTGAATTAGAGTTTTTATTTTTTTATTTTCTGTATTGATATCCATTATTATCAATGGGGGGTTGATACTTATAGAGTGAATTAGTTATTTCTTTGAGACAATATATCGCACTCTGAAAAAAGCCCACCTGGACTGTGTTTGATATCTATATCATAGTCAGACATACAGAGAATTAACTTTATTGCAGCAATCTTTCTCACTTATTGACTGTACAGAAAAGTCATAATCACTAGAGCTAAATTAAAGTAGAAGCAAATAGTTAAGTTGCTTATAGTTTTTTTAATTTTTATTTTGAAACCGCAACAGCTGGGAAAGCATGGCACCGGGCACTCAAAGGGCTATGCCAGGCTCTTCAGAGGACCCTAGTGAAAATATCTGAGAAATTATAGTTGGGCCTACAGTACTTCCACATTCCAAAGTGCTACTGGGTGGAGGAGCACAATAATAAAGTCACCCAAAAGAGTTCCAATCCCTGTTCTGTAGAACTTGCAATCTAGTTTGATACTGCATTAGCAATAAGAACATAAGATATGCCGTATTGGGTCAGACCAAAGGTCCATTGGGCTAAGTATCCTGTTTCTAATGGTGGCCAGTCCAGGTCATGAGTACCTGTCAAGTTCCCAAAAGGTACACAGATTCCATGCTGCTTATCCCAGAGGTGAGAAGTGGATTTCCCAGTCCACTTTAATAATGGTTTGTGGACTTTTCCTCGAGGAACTTGTCCAAATCTCTTTTAAACTCAGCATCACTAACAGCTTTGACTACATCATCTGGCAAGGAATTTCAGAGTTTCATAACAGATTGAGTGAAAAAATATTTTCTCCAGTTAGTTTTAAATGTGCTACATTGTAGTTTCATTGCATGCCCCTTAGCCTTTCTATTTTTTGAAGGCGTAAACAACGGATCTACATTAACTTGTTCATTTCCATTCATTATTTTATAGACCTCTATCATATCTTCCCTTAGCCTTCTCTTTTTCGAGCTGAAGAGCCAACTTATTTTAGTTGGAAGGAGACCCATCAGGGGTGGAGTTTTTTTGTCCCAGTATTGATTCTAGAGACTCAGCTGGTAAGTGACTGGGGATCACAGGTGACCTAGAGGTTTTGGCTACCATCTCCCTTTTTCGCATTATGCCTGTTATACTGTGCCCAAACCACCACATTACCAGCTTTTAAAGAACTCCTGTCTCTGTGCTGTTTCCCCCTAACCATCCACAGCTCCACTTCCCTGTGCAGTTGTTTATATAGAAAAAAGAATCATCAGGGTCAACTTAAGCTTGGGCATTAGGTCAACATGGTCTAATGAAACTAAGTTATGGAGCAATCAGATATTGCCACTGGTGCAAATCAGGATGCAGTTTCAGAGCAACTGGATACCGGGTACATGCATTGCTTGAATCATACTGTGGAGCTTGGGTGGTGCAAATAAGCATATACATTATTATAAAATGCTAGAATTTATGTATTCTTGCAAAAAGTAGGCACAGCAATTTATATCAGCTCTAGAATTGGAGTAAGTCATTGCTCCTGAACTTAAGGTATTTTCTCTGCCAGTTTCACTAGTATTTCATAAAGTCAAATACGAGGGTCCTTGGCTTTATAAAATATTTGCCTGAAAATGCATGTTAACTAGGGAAATGATTTTGCTCATGCCTTTTTTGGGGATAGCTGAAGGCAAGTTACATTCAGCTACAGTATTTATTTTTCTGTCGTCAAAGAGCTTGCAACCTAAATTTGTACCTGAGGCAAAAAAGAGTTAAGCGATGTGGCCAGCCTAAGAAGAAAAGAAGGATTTTGAGCTCAGTTTTCTGCACACTGGGCGGAGGGTTTTAACATGTTATCCACGATGACTCCTAAATCTTTTTCCTGGGTGGTGGTTTCTAATGTGGAGCCTTGCATCTTGTAACTATAGTGTGGGTTGTTCTTTCCTAGGTGCATAACTTTGCACTTGTCCACATTAAATTTCATCTGCCATTTGGATGCCCAGTCTTCCAATTTATCCAGATCCTCCTGCAGTTTTCCACAATCCTCTTGGGTTTTAACAACTTTAAACAGTTTTGTGTCATCTGCAAATTTGATTACCTCACTAGTTATTCCCTTTTCCAGGTCATTTATGAATATGTCAAAAAGTAGCGGACCCAGTACAGATCCCTGGGGTACTCCACTATTCACCTTTTTCCATTGGGAATATTGGCCATTTAGCCCTACCCTCTGCTTTCTATCTTTTAACCAGTTCCCGATCCACAATAGTACACTGCCTCCTATCCCATGACTTTTTAGCTTCGCCAAAAGTCTCTGATGGGGGACCTTGTCAAAAGCTTTCTGAAAGTCCAGATACACTATATCAACCGACTCACCTTTGTCTACCTGTTTATGCACACCTTCAAAAAAACAGATCAGATTAGTAAGACAAGATCTTCCTTGTCTAAAGCCATGTTGGCTGTCTCCCATTAGGCCATGACTATCTACATGCTGTGTCATGGCCTGCTGTCTCCCATTAGGCCATGACACAGCATGTAGATAGTCATGGCCTAATGGGAGACAGCCAACATGGCTTTAGACAAGGAAGATCTTGTCTTACTAATCTGATCTGTTTTTTTGAAGGTGTGCATAAACAGGTAGACAAAGGTGAGTCGGTTGATATAGTGTATCTGGACTTTCAGAAAGCTTTTGACAAGGTCCCCCATCAGAGACTTTTGGCGAAGCTAAAAAGTCATGGGATAGGAGGCAGTGTACTATTGTGGATCGGGAACTGGTTTAAAAGATAGAAAGCAGAGGGTAGGGCTAAATGGCCAATATTCCCAATGGAAAAAGGTGAATAGTGGAGTACCCCAGGGATCTGTACTGGGTCCGCTACTTTTTGACATATTCATAAATGACCTGGAAAAGGGAATAACTAGTGAGGTAATCAAATTTGCAGATGACACAAAACTGTTTAAAGTTGTTAAAACCCAAGAGGATTGTGGAAAACTGCAGGAGGATCTGGATAAATTGGAAGACTGGGCATCCAAATGGCAGATGAAATTTAATGTGGACAAGTGCAAAGTTATGCACCTAGGAAAGAACAACCCACACTATAGTTACAAGATGCAAGGCTCCACATTAGAAACCACCACCCAGGAAAAAGATTTAGGAGTCATCGTGGATAACATGTTAAAACCCTCCGCCCAGTGTGCAGCGGCGGCCAAGAAAGCAAATAGAATGCTAGGTATCATAAGGAAAGGGATGGAGAATAAAACAAAGGATATTATAATGCCTCTGTATCGCTCCATGGTACGACCGCACCTTGAATATTGTGTGCAATTCTGGTCACCGTATCTTAAAAAGGACATAGAGTTATTAGAAAAAGTACAGAGAAGAGCCACCAAATTGGTGAAGGGGATGGAAGGCTACTCCTATGAAGAGAGGCTAAAAAGGTTAGGGCTCTTTAACCTAGAAAAGAGGCGGCTGAGGGGAGATATGATAGAGGTGTATAAATTAATGAATGGAGTGGAACGGATAAACGTGGATAAATTGTTTACGCTATCAGAATATAGAAGGACTAGGGGGCATGTAATGAAGCTACAGGGTAAACTATTTAAGACAAATAGGAGAAAATATTTCTTCTCTCAACGTGTAATCAAACTCTGGAATCTGTTACCGGAGGATGTAGTAAGGGCTGTTAGTATAGCTGGGTTTAAAAAAGGTTTGGACAAGTTCCTGGAGGAAAGGTCCATAAACCACTATTAAAAAGGGACCTAGGATATCAATGCTTGGCCTAGTACAAGCACTGCAGAACCTGTGTCTTTTGGGGAAACTGCTAGGTACGTATGACCTAGATTGGCCACTGTTGGAAACAGGATACTGGGCTTGATGGACCTCGGTCTGACCCAGTATGGCATTTCTTATGTTCTTATGTTCTTAGGTTCTCAGCCCACTGGTCTAACCATTAAGTTACTCCTCCACTCTGTAGGCCTGCATTTACAAAATTACCCTCAAGGGTAATTTTATAAGGAGACACCTAGATATAGATGGCAAGAACATGCCTAAATCACAGTATTTTAGCCATTTACACAACCAATTGGTCTCTCTTACACTGGGCGCAACTTTTATAAGTATGCATGCACATCCGATAGCGGGTTCTTTCATTGTGGTGTGCACATAGGTGGAATTTGGGCAGAGTATGGATGAAGCACACATGTATGTGCGTAATTTATAACATCTCATCATTTATGTTGTGTTTATAAATCCAGTCATGGGCATTTATGCCAACTTAAGGGCTGGTGAAAATGATTACGCCTTAAAGTAAGGCACATATTTGACCATTTAGTATTTTCTAAAGAAAAGTAGGTGCCTATTTTTTTATACAGTAAAACAGGCTTAAAATAGGTGTGTCTTGGCTGCCTTAGACTAGGCAGTTATAAAATTACCCTCCATGATTCTGTTTACCAAGATGCTTTTCCCATTCTGTATCTATCAAAAGAGAAACAACTTAGCCAAGCAGGACCTGGGTATGTGCTCATCCCAGTACATACTAAGAGCCAAAATGCATGAGATTTCATCGGGAAGATGTTTAAAGACAGGTCCTGACTAATATCTCATAGTGACGCAGAGTTCAGTTAGCAATTACTGATAGAGGAATCTCAATGTTTCTCATATTTGCCGACTGTATTCTTTTTTTCAGCAAGCAGTGCCAGTCATCTGTTTCCATGACTTTAACAGCTTCTGTATCTGTTACTTCATTAAGAGGGTTTGTGTCACCAAGCCTTTTTCTTGTGCCTGAGAATTATGTATAACTCCTGGGTGCTGAGAATAGTGAGCGGATCACTTGCAATGCATTATGGGAGTTTGGAACTGTTGAAAACTGAAATTGTCACAGTTGATTCACATCTATAAAGAGGAGCCACCAGACCTTTTTCTGTTAAGATTATTACGGTGAATGCTATTGTTTTGGAAGCCATGTCTGTTCAGTTTTAAATACATAATTAAAATAGCAGGCTTTAAAAACTCCTCATAGTAGCTGTAACAGGATCCTGTCAGAATCTTGTAACTGGTCTACTGCCAGATAGCTGAATACCAACCAAGTGGCGAGGCAAACTTACAGAAATGGATGTTTTTTTTCTTTTTCTAGATCTTTTACTTCATGGAGAATACAGTTCCTTTCTTGAGGCAGGGGCACTCCATACAGAGCTGGCCAATCCACTGAGTGGGCTAGGCGACTGTCTAGGGTAGCAGTTCATGGTGGGCGGCAAGGCAGCTTTGTACCACCCTTTTAGTATCTGCGTCAGGCTATGTGCTTCAGCACAAATGGTCTGCCACTTCTGACCCCCTCTCTGATGTAACTTCCTTTCAGAGGAGAGGTCAGAAATGGCAGACCATGTGTAGTGGAGCACATGGCCTTCTGTGGACACCAAAGCGGCGGCAAAAGCTGCGGCTTTTAAATTGCCACCGCCACTGCCAGCCCCCCAGAAGATAAAATTTGCTGTGGCAGTCGTGGGGGATGGAGGCGTGGCTCAGCTCAGCTCAGCATGGGGGGGGGGGGCAGCACAGCCAGGACGCCTGCCTGGGGTGGCAGAAACCCTTGGGTTGGCCCTGCATGTATAGCAGGTGTTCGGGTAGCATAAACTTACATGCAATAAGCAAAAGCTCCCTTCAGAGCTATACCCTGCCACTCTCTGAGCCAGCTTCAAGTTGCAGGTTCCGCAAACTTCTTTCAGGATTATGCCCACCTGGAGTAACAGCTCTTAGCCTAATGCAGATGCCTGACCGACCTTGACTGCTCTCTACCTCGCTGGTAGCCTTCTTACTGGACAGACTTAACCTCTCATAGGTTTTCCAAGAGGCTTTCCTCCCTGTCCAGAATCACACCCTGATAGTCCCATGGATTCTCTCATCCTGTCCCTTGGGGAGTATGTTGCCCAGCAGCCTTTGTTCACAGCAGTACCAGCTTTTCTCTCTTTTGAGACTTTTCACTTCAGGACTTCTCCTTCGGGACTTTTTCTGATGCTTATGCAGGTCAGCTACCCAGGACCTCTCTGTCTCTCTGGAACTAAATTATCCCATGGCCTTTTCCTTAATGCAGTATTTCCCCTTTTCCCATTAGGGTGCTCTCTAGCTTTTCAATGCATTGAGAAGCTCTGTATTGCCGGGTTGCTCCTGAATGTGCATTGTTTTATGGTTTATTGTATTTGATATACTGCAAATTAATCATATGTCCAAACAATTTACAAAACTAAAACCACAAAATTATTAATATGATAAAATAAAGACAAATAAATAGAAAAGAAATCAAATAGTTCAGGAAGGAAAATATAACAAAGTATAATATACTTTCTTATAAGTATAATATAACTGAGGATAAAATATTATATATTGGGTTTTATCATTCATCGCCAGCTTCACATTTCACAGCAGCAGTTTGGTTTATGACTGTCATGGCCTGTACAAAACAAACTCATTTGGAGACATTGCCCCTTGGTCTTACATTAAATGTTGCATTTTGTTCAGCAAGGTTTCAAAAGTGTATCCAAATATATATATATCAAAGTGAAGTGAAACTTTGATTGAAGATACTAATTTTTATGCTTTACAAATTATAGCTTTTATTTTAATGGACACAAGAACAGAGAAATGAAAGCTCCAATAAAATCAAGAAAAAGGAATTCAGAAGGCATGGATGGGGAGTGTGACTGATTATTTGAATTATTTTTTGTTTTGATTTTGTTTAAGGTGGAAATTACGAATGATGTCCAGTCCATATTGCTGATAATGGTGGCAGTAACGGTGGCCAAAACGATTGGAGACCTCTTCAATGTGTCTCTGTACAGCTCTCTGCTAAGGCTGAAATGCATTCCTTACTTAGAATCAGAGCCATCTGTTATCTACTGCAAACAAGTGTAAGTATACTGCATCTATTACAAACTAAAATTTGTTTGATTTTTCCCTATGTCTGTATCTGTAAAGGGGAATAAAATGGTAAAAGAGTAATGCCAACAGAAGATTGGTTATAAAATTACAAAAAATGTTAACACTTATAAAAGGCTTGCAGTAAAGGAGTTATTAGCATTCCTTTACAACCAAAAGGGAGGAGGTCACCCATCTGGGCAGCAGCAGCAGAATGGGACAGTGTTGACGGCAGAGGATCACATTTTTGTGACAACGGCAACAACACCAAACTTAAACTGCGCGGAAGAAAGGCCCGGCAATCTACTTCTGTATCTTGCCATGAAAACCCAATGGATAGTTACAACAAAACAAATTGTGCTATGGTGCTGGAAGATGAGACCCCCAGGTCAGAAGGCACTCAACTAGCTACTGGGGAAGAGCTGAAGACTTTTCAGAGTAAAGCCAGCATTTATGATGTGGTTGGATCAAAGCCCTCGGGAAGTCTGACTGCTGATGTAGCTGCGCATCAAATGAGAGTCAGAAGCTGTAAAGATGTCTTACACATTGGAACATGGAACGTACGAAGCATGAACCAAGGGAAGTTGGAGGTGGTCAAGAATGAAATGGAACGTGTACAACTTGATCTGTTGGGTGTCAGCGAACTGAAATGGACTGGCATAGGGCACTTTGCATCAGATGATCACATGATCTACTATGCTGGAAATGAAAGACAAAGAAGAAATGGTGTTGCATTTATAATAAAGAAGAAACTTGCAAGAACTGTAATGAAATACAATGCAGTCAGCGAACGCTTAATCTCTATTCGTCTACGAGGAATGCCTATCAACACAACTATAATTCAAGTATATGCCCCAACAACAGCTGCTGAAGAGAATGAAATTGAAGAGTTCTATGAACCAGTACAAGCTGAAATTGACAGAACATGCAAACAGGATATCCTGATAGTCATGGGTGACTGGAACGCAAATGTTGGCAACAAAGAAGAAGGCAAAGTAGTTGGAAAATATGGACTTGGCAACAGAAATGAAGCTGGAGAAAGACTGATAGCATTCTGCAAGACCAATGATCTATTCATCTCAAACACCTTCTTCCAGCAACACAAGCGGCGACTGTACACATGGGCTTCACCGAATGGATTATATAAAAATCAAATTGACTACATATGTGGAAGTCAATGATGGAAAAGCTCTGTAACATCAACAAAGACAAAACCTGGAGCCGACTGTGGTACAGATCATCAACTACTAGTATGCAAACTCAAGCTAAAGTTGAAAAAGAGCAAACCACTCATGAATGCAGCAAAATATGACCTTGAGAATATACCACTGGAATTTAAAGACTGCCTGCAAAATCGATTTGCTGCTTTAGATACAAATGACAGAGCTCCGGAAGAGTTATGGAATGACATCAAGAAGGTTGTGTTGGAAGAAAGCGAGAAGTCTCTACAAAAGGTGAAAAAGCAAAAACGGCCAAAATGGATGACGGAAGAAGAAACTCTGAAAATTGCCCAGAAACGCAGAGAAGCTAAAGCCAGAGGAGAAAGAAAGACAATCGCAGAACTCAACAGAGATTTCCAACGTGCAGCAAAACAGGACAAGGAAAAGTACTACAATGACACTTGCAAGGAAATAGAAGCAGAAACTATTAGAGGAAGAACAAGATCGGCTTTCCTAAAGCTACGAGAGTTAAAGAAAAAGTTCCAGCCTCGAATTGGAATGTTACAAGATGCTCAAGGTTCTATGTTGAATGATGCTGAGAAGATCAAGAAAAGGTGGAAGGAATATACAGAGTTTTTATATGATAAAGATCAAGTGGACCAACAGCCGTTTCAACCTGTACCTTATGATCGGGAACCATTGGTGATGAAAGAAGAAGTTGAAGCAGCATTGAAAGCCTTATCAAAGAACAAAGCACCAGGCATTGATAGCATTCCCATAGAAGTATTACAGCAATCTGATGCAGCTGTTACCGTACTCACAAGGCTCTGCCAAGAAATATGGAAGACAACATCATGGCCGACTGACTGGAAAAGATCTGTGTTTATACCAATACTAAAGAAAGGTGATCCAACTGACTGTGGAAATTATCGCACAATCGCTCTGATCCCACATGCCAGCAAGATTCTACTGAAGATTATTCAAAAGAGACTACAACCATACCTGGAACAAGAACTACCTGAAGTGCAAGCAGGGTTCAGGAAAGGGTGAGGAACGAGAGACATCATTGCGGATGTGAGATGGATCCTTGAAAAGACTAAAGAATACCAAAAGGATATCTATTTGTGCTTTATCGACTATAGCAAGGCTTTTGACTGTGTAAACCATGAGAAACTCTGGGCCACATTAAGAAGCATGGGTATACCAGATCACCTGATTGTTCTCTTGCGCAATCTGTACATTGATCAAGAAGCAACAGTTCGAACGGAACAAGGAGAAACAGAGTGGTTTAAAATAAGCAAAGGTGTAAGACAAGGCTGCATACTTTCCCCCTACCTGTTTAATTTATATGCAGAACAACTCATCAGAGAAGCAGGATTGTATGAAGACAGAGGTGTGAAGATTGGTGGAAGACTCATCAACAACCTTTGCTATGCTGATGATACCACATTACTGGCTGAAAGTGAAGATGGTCTGAAACATTTGCTTCTCACAATCAAAGAACATAGTCTGAAAATGGGCCTGCACCTTAATGTAAAGAAGACAAAGATCATGACAACTGGCATAATCCACAGGTTCATCGTTGAAGGAGAAGAAATTGAAATTGTGAACAACTTTAACCTACTTGGATCAACTATCAATAAAGAAGCAACAAGCAGTCAAGAAATCAGACGACACATTGCTCTTGGCAGAATGGCTATGAAAGACCTAGATAAGATTCTCAAGAGCAGAGATGTCTCTCTCCATACAAAGATTCGACTTGTTCAAGCCATGGTATTTTCAATAACATCATATGGATGTGAAAGCTGGACAGTGAAAAAGATAGACAGGAAGAAATTGATGCCTTTGAATTATGGTGCTGGCGGCGAATACTGTGTATACCATGGACTGCCCGAAGAACAAACCAGTCGGTACTAGAGGAGATCAAACCTAAGATTTCTTTAGAAGCTCAGATGACAAGACTTCGACTTTCATACTTTGGACACATCATGCGAAGAGAGAGATCATTAGAGAAAGACATTATGCTTGGCAAGATAGAAGGTCAACGCAAAAGAGGAAGGCCAGCAATGAGATGGATCGATACAATAACAGCAGCTACGGGTACCAGTCTGTCAACAATGAGCCGCCTGACTGAAGACCGAACACAATTTAGGATAGCTATCCAGAGGGTCGCCATGAGTCGACTCCGACTCGACGGCACTTAACAACAACAACAACAGCATATAATTAAGGTCTTATTTGTTTATAACATTTATAAACCTCTTTACTGACTCAAGAGAATCACAAAAAAGTGGGATAAAAAATATGCAAACAAAATATAAAAAAAACAAAAAAGTTAGATGAATCTAAAATAAAATGATCTCAATAAACAGGCTTCAATCATCTAATTTGGTACCATAAAAATGATTGTCAGACTCCTAACCAAATTACAAAAGGTACCAGTTTCTGTTATTGATAAGTAAATGGTCAGGAATATATGTAGAATAGGGATTCTCAAGCCAGCCCTCACTCCTCAGGACACCTAGCCAGTCAGGTTTTCAGGATAACCGTAATGAATATGCATGAGAGAGATTTGCATGCATTTCCTCCACTGTATGCAAATCTCTCTCATGCATATTCATTGTGATTATCCTGAAAACCTGACTGGCTAGGTGTGTCTTGAGGACTGGATTAAGAACCCCTGGTATAGAATAACACAATGACCTTCTTTCTTTCCATTTTATAAAAGCCGTGTCCAGTACCAGGCCCTCTGAGAGCTCAGATGAGGCCTGGGTCATTTCACATTGTAAGGTGCCCTTATTGTTTCGAAAGAGAAATTAAAAATCTTTTAATGTAAAGACTGGTATTTTAATTAATTTTTTTTTCAAAATTGTGACATTTATTATGCTGTACAAAAAAAAAAAAAAAAAAGATTGCTCAGTAAGGTGGCCAGAGTGATTGTACCTGCCACTCGATGCACTTCTCCCCTCTATGATTTTGTTTAGGGTTGTACTCGCTGCGTCATGCAGATCACTCCCTTAGTTTGTTGAAGTCTAAAAAATATTTGCTTGTTTTGATTCTACACTCTTGCTAAATGCGGATCCTCTATGTCTATCAAAACTAAACTAGCAGAGCAGTTTTCTGCAGAATGCGGATAGTGATCCCACCACTATTTGCATGCAAAGCAAACAATCTACTATCTGAGCTAATTCCCCTGCTAATCAGATAAGGACAGGTGAAGGGAATATTTAGCTGTACTATGCCAATAAGGCTGCTGATTATTCTCTCTGTGACTGTCTCAGTATTATCCAGGTAGTGCCAGGATGTTCTGTGGGCAGAGATGGGTCAGAGTTCAAGGTGATCTGAGTATTGCCACTAACTGAATAGTGCTTATACTGGCTGCTGATTCCAGATATTCAGCGTCGGCATTATCTGGATACTGATGCTGAATATCCAGGTTATATTATATTTAACTGTGGTGGTGACTGCCGCTGTCACTGACTTACCAGGAGTCAGCATTGACTCAACAGCAGACACTGCATTTTTGGCCACTTTTAGCATGCAATAGCCATTACAGTGGGCCGGCGCTAATGTTTACCACATGCTAAAACAAAGCGTAAAATGCTTAGCACGTCTTAGTAAACTAAGGGGTACAATTGCTAAATGGTGCTAAGGGAGCAATTGGCCACTATTGGCACCCGGTAGCAGTTAGCATGGTGGAAAGTGCTGATAACACTTCTGTAATGGGTGCAAAAGTGCTTACGGTTATTAAGGGGAGAAGGGGCAGAGAAGAGGTGTGGCGTGGGCAGAGTGAGGAGTGCATACTAGCTCCGGATCTGAATAGTGGGTGTTAGAGGCACATCTGTGGGGAACCATAATGTCAGCTCAAAGCTGGCATTAAGGACTCATTTTGGAGGGAGAGAGCCATTTTTGCCCCTGAAAGACCACACAGGAAGCCCATGCATATGTATGCAGTGCACGCCTCCCAGACTGGAGCCCTGAAATTGGTGATGATAGTGATCCATTGGCAGTCATAGCATAATGCCCTATTAAAAAAGGCTACTATGTTGTTGGGGCCAAAGGAGGTGCCATGTAATTCAATGGGGCTGGTTAGTCTGCTAGGTAGACTAGGCGGCTGCCTAGGATGTACATCTGATGTGCAAAGCAACTCTGCTGCGACAGTGGCGCACATGTACATGCCACCGCTGTCACAAACGAGGCGTGCCCCTGTCCACAATGCCACATATTAGCAACATGTGGGAGTGGCGGCAGCAGCAACTTCTGCATTTTGCAGAGGATATTATTGTCCCTGACGTGCATGTCAGGTGCTGTGCTGCTGTTTGTACTGTCAGAGTCAAGGGTTTCTGCTGCCGTAAGCAGACCCTCTTGTTCATCCACCCCCGCTTCTGCATTGAGGCTCTCTGCAGCATAAAAGGGAGGATTTCCCATGCCACCCTCCCTCCCAGCATCCATTGTCTCACTTAGGGGAGGAGAGCAGCATGACAATTGCTCCCTGTGTGGGGTGGCAAAGCTTAGGGCAGTATCATGTGTGCTCATGGCATGCTGCTTTTGACCCCTCCAACATTCTCTCAGAGGGGGGCAGGAGTGGCATGCCAGGACTTACCCACATGTGCTCTGCTGCTTCAAGGCCACCCACAGCAGTGAAGCAGTGGTGTCATGCTTTCAGGGAGGGAGGAATCAAACCTACTCACTGTGGTCTGCCATTTATGAGATTATTCCAGGACTGGCCCACAAACACACATCAGAGGCTCATGTGGTCCCTTTACACAAAAGCGGAAGTAAGGATGTGGTTGAAAACTACAGGCCAGTTAGTTTAACTTCGGTGGTGAGTAAATTATTGGAAACGCTGCTAAAAAAGAAAATAGTGAGGTTTTTGGAGTCCAATGGATTACAGGATCTGAGGCAGCATGGATTCACCAGAGGCAGGTCTTGTCAGACAAATCTGATTGATTTCTTTGACTGGGTGACCAGGGAGTTGGACCGAGGGAGAGCCCTAGATGTGGCGTTTTTAGATTTCAGTAAAGCCTTTGCCACAGTTCCTCACAGGCGACTTATACGCAAACTGATCACCCTAGGGATGGACCCTAAAGTTACTGCTTTGGTTGGAAATTGGTTGAGTGGGAGGCGACAAAGGGTACAGGTAAATGGAGCTTACTCTGATGAGAAGGAGGTTACCAGTGGTGTGCCCCAGGGATCTGTCTTTGTTCCAATTCTTTTTAACATCTTTGTTAGTGATATTGCAGAAGGGCTGTCAGGTAAGATTTGCCTCTTTGCAGATGATACCAAAATCAGCAATAGACTAGACACCCAGGAAGGTATAGATAACATGGGGAGGGATCTAGCTAAGTTTGAAGAATGGTCTAGAATTTGGCAGCTGAGATTTAATGTTAAAAAATGCAAGGTCATGCGTTTGGGCTGCAGCTGCAGCAATCCAAGGGAGCGATATAGTATAGGGGTTGAAGAACTTTTGTCCACTAAAGAAGAGCGGGACCTAGCCAGGATGATCTTAATGTAGCTAAACAGGTAGAAAAGGCAACAGCAAAAGCTGGAAGGATGCTTGGGTGCATATGGAGAGGAATGGCTAGCAGAAAAAAGGAGATGATAGTGACTCTGTATAAGTCTTTGGTGCGACCTCATTTGGAGTATAGTGTGCAATTCTGGAGACCACACCTTCAAAAGAATATAAACAGGCTGGAATCAGTACAGAGGATGGCTACTAAAATGGTTAGTGGTCTTCATTATAATAGTATATGAGGACAGACTTAAGGATCTTAATATGTACACCTTAGAGGAAAGGCGGGATAGAGGTGATATGACTGAGACGTTTAAATACCTCCATGGCATAAATGCACAGGAGGAGAGCCTCTTTCGATTGAAAGCAAGCTCTGCTACGAAGAGGACATGGGATGAGGGTGAAAGGGGATAGATTCAGAAGTGACATGAAGAAATATTTCTTTACGGAAAGAGTGGTGGATCCGTGGAATAGTCTTGCAGTGGATGTGGTAGAGATGAGTACAGTATCTGAATTCAAAGAAGCATGGGACAAACACAGAGGATCTCTAAAGGAAAAAAGGGGACTGTTGTAGTGGTTGTTATGGAAGGACAGACTAGATAGGCCATGTGGTCTTTTTCTGTCATCATGTTTCTATGTTTCTATCTGTCCAAGAGCACTTTGCGCTTGCATGCAGCTTGTACAGATGTATGGCTTTTATGTCTTTGGATCATAGCCTACATGTGCAGTAGTTATATGCATATGTGTCAGGAAGATTGTATGATGGTTAGAACAGCTGAGAGAGCCAGGAAATCTAAATAGATGGTTCTAGCCTTTTCCTGTGGCCCGGAAACTATATTTCACGCACACTACAACAGGGGTTACCTGCATTTGTGAGGCTCCATTGGGGTAGCAAGGCCATACAACCACTCTCATCTACTCCATCCATCCTTTGACCCATCCATAAGCATATACCCATCATGTTCAGTCATTTATTTTTCTGCCAGTTGCTACACCCTGACTCACACAGTGGCATTTTACTCATTGGGGCATATCACTCCACCTCACCTGCAGTTGAAGTGCAGGTCAGCACTGCTGCCTGTGTTTCTTTCTATGCCTACATTATGGCCATGATGGCTACTCCATGGCACACTTCTACTCACTTCTGTGCCACCCACGATCATCACTGTGGATTACATGTGCACCCCTTACTGCTTCGGTCCACCTGCCTGCCACATTCTCCTCCCACTCATTGTCTCACACATAAGGGACATAGCTGATGAACATGTCACATCCATATTACCTTTGCTCCCATCCAGCAGCTCAAATATGACTTGCAGAAAGGCTTCCTTATCCCACCTTAGGGCAGCCGGTCTTAGCGGGCATTAATGTGCACAGTGGGCACTCTTAATGCCTGCTGTCCACTTAACACCCACGAACTAGCTGCTAGGACCCTTAACACCAGAACATCTACTCCCTTCCCCATCCTTTAACACACATTGAGACCCTTAACGGTGCCGTTTTCCATTCACAAATGTTGTGCCTTTAGTGCCGTTAATAATTGTACCCCTAACAGGCCAATTTATAAAAGATGGATGCACTTAACTGGAAAATCTCAAAGGTATTCAGAACTAAACAAATTGCTCTAATTGAAGTCAAAGACTGATGTCTTTACCAGAGTGCAATTTCCATTCATTTCAACTAAAACATGTAAGTCCCACTGGTTCTACCAGCTACTGGTTCTACCAACTGTTGTCTACCAGCCAAAAAGCAGGATAGATTTAATCATCAGTCTTAAAAAAAAACAAAAAACAAACCCTCCCTTTTACTCAACTTTTATTTCTCAAAATCTAATTTGTAATGGCTTTAAATAAAATAAAGTTCACTTATCTTCTATGAACTTATTTGGTTATCATTGTAGTGCCACAGATTACCCAAATAGAGACCTTTGTTTTTGCCTCTCCGTTTCATCAGGGGTAAAACCTATTAACCTACAACTAACACAAACTAGTTAATGATGTTTCAAAATAATCATAAAAAAGTCAAAAGGAAATGTTTGCTCCTTCATTCTTCTGCTTTATTATTTATTTTTAACTTAAAATAAAGGACTTTTATATAAAAGCAATTATAATCAATTATAGAATAGATCATAGAGTTCTGTTGTTGAAACTAATCAGATACAGCTCTTATTTTCTTGGATGTATTTCACAGCCTTGAATTCACCCAGAGATGCTAGAGTTTTTCTTCTCTAGTTCAGTGTTTTTCAACCACTGTGCCGCGGCACACTAGTGTGCCGTGAGATATTGTCTGGTGTGCCGTGGGAAAAATTCCAATTTCATCCGTAACATGTGGCCTCGGCTCACAAATTAGGGTTGCCAACCGGCCGGTTTTCAGCCAGCCTGGCCGGTTTTTCCATGGCCAGGCCGGCTGCCGGCACAGTTGTAAAACCGGCCATTGAAAAGCCGTTTTTTTTGCTCGGGCCTCACTATCGGGAGCCGCCAGATAAAAAAACGGGCTTTTGTGCCTAAGTCCGCGGCGCGACCGCGATTCCATATAGCAGTGCAGCCGCTGGTTCTGCTTTGTACAGAGCAGCGGCTGCACTACACTTACATTGAAAAGTAAAGAGAAACTGTGTCAGGAGCCCTCCGATCATGCAGAGCCCGAGGAAGTGATGTCATGGGGGCGGGCTCCTCACAGGCTGTCTTTCCTTTTCAAATTAACTTTAGCTGCAATAAAGTTAATTTGAAAAGGAAAGACAGCCTGTGAGGAGCCCGCCCCCATGACATCACTTCCTCGGGCTCTGCGATGACCGGAGGGCTCCTGACACAGTTTCTCTTTACTTTTCAATGTAAGTGTAGTGCAGCCGCTGCTCTGTACAAAGCAGAAGCAGCGGCTTGGGCAGAGGGTGTGTGTGTGTGTGTGTGAGTGAACCAGCAAGGGGGGGGAGTGTGAGTGAACCAGCAGTGGAGGGGGGGGGGTGGTGTGAGTGAACCAGCAAGGGGGGGGGGGCGATGGTGTGAGTGAACCAGCAGGGGAGGGGGGGTAAGTGAGTGAGTGACCCAGCAGGAGGGGTGAGTAAGTGACAGGGGGGTGGGTGAGTGAACCAGCAGTGGAGGGGGGGGGGGTGGTGTGAGTGAACCAGCAGGGGAGGGGGGTTGGTGTGAACCAGCAGGGGAGGGGGGTTGGTGTGAGTGTTTGATTCCTATTCAAGAGAATTACTTTATATATAGTCAATATAGGCACAGAGGTAAATTTTTTTAACATTTTCTAATGGTGGTGTGCCTCGTGATTTTTTTCATGAAAAAAGTGTGCCTTTGCACAAAAAAGGTTGAAAAACACTGCTCTAGTTCACATACAGTACTATGAATTCAAAGAAATTGCAATCATGCTCCATTCCAGAAATGTTTGAAAATGGCGGTGGCTCAAATAAACGCTAAAAACCACAATTCAAAGTGCTAGTCTCAGCCAAATGAATGCAATTCTTATTCTTTTAATATTATTTACAGAACATTCAGTTCTTATCATACATTCACGTAATCTTTTTGATAAAACAAGAAATTTCACACTCACTGTTACATTCCAAGAATTGCTTCATTCTTCAGTTATTTAAAAATGGTAGCGACTTAAATAGATGCTATAGTTGCAAAGCAGCCAACCACAATCCAAGGTGGTTACAAACCATGCCAGGCTCAGTGCTACACCCCAAATTCACCTCCATCCTGCCTTTCCTCTAAAGTACACTGAAAGGTATTTGGTCCGTTTACAGAGGGTAGTTATTAAACAACTATATTATGTGGGATATCCCTCCAGTTAAATTAATCAAAGCTGGTGTAGCGGAATCCACAAGGTACAATCAAACATTTCTTATTCATGTGCCAATTTATGTTGCTAATTGCTAACCACTGGTCTCAGACTATAGCGGGCACTGCTCAGGATACATAAATTGGCACATGAATAAGAAATGTTTGATTGTACCTTGTGGATTCCGCTACACCAGCTTTGATTAATTTAACTGGAGGGATATCCCACATAATATAGTTGTTTAGTTTCCTCTAAAGTATACATATTAAGTTTATCTGCATATGCTTCATAACGAAGACCACTAACCATTTTAGTAGCCGCTCTCTTCACCAACTCCAACCTGCTTATATTCTTTTGAATGTGTGGTCTCCAGAATTGCACACAATACTCCAAATGAGGTCACACTAGAGACTTATACAGCAACATTATCACCTCCTTTTTTTCTGAGGGCCTTTCCTCTCCCTATACATCCAAGCATCCTTCCGGCTCTCACAGTCGCCTCTTCCACCCTTTTAGCTACTTTAAGATCATCAGACACAATTAAGCCTAGGTACCACTCTTCTTTCATGGACAGAAGTACCTCACCCCCTACACTGTACCACTCCTTTGGATTTCTTCAGCCAAAATGCATGACCCTGAATTTTTAGCATTAAATTTCAGCTGCCAAATTCTAGAGCATTCTTCAAGCTTAGCTAGAGCCCTCCTCATGTTATCTAATCCTTCCTGGGTGTCTACTCTATTGCAGATTTTGGTATCATCTGCAAATAAGCAAACCTTACCTGACAGCCCTTCTGCAATATCACTAACAAAGATGTTCAAAAGAATCGGACTAAGGACAGATCCTTGCGGCACACCACTGATAACCACTTCCTTTCTCAGATTGGGCTCCATTTACCTGTACCCTTTGTCGCCTGCCACTCAATCAATTTCTAACCCAATCAGTAACTTTAGGGTCCATCCCTAAGGTGCTAAGTTTGTTTATAAGTTGCCTTTGCAGAACAGTGTCAAAGGCTTTACTGAAATCTAAATAAACCACATTTAGGGCTCTCCCTCAATCCAACTACCTGGTCACCCAGTCAAAGAAATCAATCAGATTTGTCTGACAAGACCTGCCTCTGGTGAATCCATGCTACTTTCGATCCTGCAATCCATTAGACTCCAGAAACCTCGCTATTCTCTCTTTTAGTAGCCTTTCCAATAATTTACTAACCACAGAAGTTAGACTAACTGGCCTGTAGTTCTCAATGTCATCCTTACGTCTGCTTTTGTGTACAGGGACCACATGTGCCTTTTTCCAATCCTCTGGCCCCATTCCTGACTTCAAAGAAGCATTGAAAAGGTCAGACAGTGGAGCTGCTAGAATGTCCCCAAGTTCCTTCAGTATTCTTGGGTATATCCCATCCGGACCCATCGCTTTGTCTACTTTTAGTTTAGCTAGTGCCTCATGAACACAATCTTCTGAAAATTGTTCGAAATCCCCGTCTCTTCTGTTTCTTTTTGTGGGCGTTTTCTGAGGTCCTGCTCCTGGCCCTTCATCTGTGAACATAGAACAGAAATATTTATGTTAAGCAATTCCGTTTTATCCTCATCAGTTTCTACATATTCCTCCCCTTTACCCTTGAGTCTGACAATGCCACTTTTGCTCTTCCTCACTGAAAAAAGGTCTTATCCCTGCATTTTATTGCATTGGCTATTTCTTCTTCTTTTTGTACCTCTGCTTTCCTGACTATTTTGCTAGCTTCTCTAAGTTTTTCCAAATATAGATGCCTGTCTTCCTCTCTCTGCAATTTCTTCTATTTCCTGAAGGCCTCCCTCTCTTTCTTCACCTTTTCAGCCACTTCTGAGAACCATAGTGGCCTCATTTTCCTTTTACATTTATTTTCCTTTTTAACAAGGTTTATTGCCATTAAAATATCCCTTTTCAGTTTTGCCTACTGTTTTTCTACATCCTACTATTCCCATCTTGTTAATGATTCCTTGAGGTATTGTCCCATCTTGGCAAAGTTAGGTTTCCTAAAATCTAAGACCTTCGCTCTTGAATGGATTTTATCAGTCCTAGTCCCCTTATACTGAACTATACCATCTGGTAATCACTGGAGGCAAGACGATCTCCCACTGTAACATGTTTATGTTTATGCACTTTCTTGATATACCGCCCAGGCTGAAGGGCATCAGAGCGGTTTACAATCACTATAAGCAGGTACTGGATACATCAGAAACACTTTCCCCATTGATAAGCACTAAGTCCAGTATGGCTCCTGTTACCTGAATAGTTGTTCTCCCTGTAGAGAATCCAGGATCTTGCTTCTAGATGACATCACAGCAGGGAGGTACCAATCCTAATCTGGCATATTTAAATCATCTATCAGTAGCACTTCTCCTTTCATGACAATACTGCCTATGTCTTCTATTAAATCTTTGTCTACTTCTACTCCCTGTGAGGGGGATCTGTATATAACTCCAATGTAAATAAGTTTCCCTTTCCCTCTTTCTAGTTTAATACACAGTGCCTCCTCTCTCCCTTTTAAGCCCTGCAATTCTATTTATTTATTTATTTATTACAGTTTCTTATATACCGCGCTATTTAGAATCAGCGCGGTTTACATCATAACAAAACGACCATCACGACAGACTGTCAGGTTTTACATTGAACAGGAGTACAAACTTGGATAACTGGGTTAACTATATACATAAACTATCTACACTGCAGTGTAAGGGCATTTCTAGATTGGGTCATTTCTTGGAGGGGATATCTAGTTCAGTTGCTGTCTGGGAAATATTGGCAGAAAAGGTATGTTTGAGAGCCTTCCTGAACTGATATAGATTGGTAATGGATCTAATGTCAGGGGGTAGGGTGTTCCAGCATTTTGGTACATAAAAACTGAATGCCCTGTTTGTGGTGTTCGTGTTGGACTTTGTTGAAGCCTTTGGTATTGCTAGCAAGTTTACAGCTGATGTTCTTCTTGCTCTGTTGGGGGGGACCATGTGGATTAGATTCATGAGTGAGAGGGATGAGGTGCCTTTGATTGCCTTAAATGCTAATACAAGGGATTTGAAGGTGATTCTCCCGTGAATTGGTAGCCAGTGTAGCTGTTTGAGAATAGGAGTCACGTGGTCGTTTCTGGATGCACCGTAGAGGACCCTAGCTGCGGCATTCATGGCCAACTGTAAGGGGGTTAGTGTGGATTGGGGCAGACCTTGTAGGATGGCATTTGCAAAGTCAAAATGCGGCAGGATCAGCGCTTGATATATGGTACGGAAATCGTCTGGGTCCAGCAGGGAGCGTAGGTGTTTGAGGGAACGGATTTTGAAGTAGATGGCTTTGACTACGCTGCTTATGTGGCGTCTCATGTCTAGATGTTGGTCCAGGGTCACTCCCAAATATTTTATTGTATCTTTAGTTTGCAAATCAGCTTCCTTGACACTGACCTGGGATGGGGGCGTAAAGCTGGAGTCTCTGGAGATGAAAAGGACCTCTGTTTTTTTATGCTGGATACGTAGGTTCTGTGTCTGGAGCCATGTTGAAACTGCATTGAAACAATCTGTGAGTGGGGTCAGGTCCATGTGGGTTGTGGAGAAAGGCATGTATAAAAGAATGTCATCTGCATATATCATGCAGTTTACGTTGAATGATCTTATGATATTGCATATGGGCTGCATGTAGATATTGAAGAGTAAGGAGGATAGTGAGGATCCTTGAGGTACCCCTTGTTTTTGATGGAAGTGGCTAGACTCTTCTGATCCAGACTTCACATATTGCCATCTATCGTCCAGATAAGACTTGCACCATTTTAGTGCCTTGTTGCAGACACCCTTTTCTTTTAGTCTTCCCAGGAGGATTTCGTGACTGACGGAGTCAAAAGCCGCGGCGATGTCTAGGAAAATGAGGACAAAACCTTGATGGATGTTGTCAATTCCTGTGATGATATTGTTGATTAGACCAGTGAGTAGTGTCTCAACCCCATGATGTTCTCTGAACCCATGTTGGCAGTTTCATATTATGTTTTACATATAGTTCCACTCTTCCTCCCCTTCTTCATACCCTGTCCTTCCTGAATAAAGTATAGCCTGGTATAATTACATCCCAGTCATGGTTTTCCGTGAACATGTCTCTCTAACCGCCACTAAATCCAAGTCAGCCTCTTCCATTAAAGTTAACATCTGGGATATTATTTCCCATGCTATGGGAATTTATATACACTGCTTTCCAGATGTTGCTCCTTTTACCTATTTCAACCGAGGTATTTAATGTTTCGCTTAGTCCCCAGGTAAGTGAAGAAAGCCCCTAGCTTTCTTCACTCACCTGGGGGCCTTCCTCGCCCATCCCATTCATAAATCTAGTTTAAAGCTCTCTTCAGTTGGTTAGCGAGTCTGTTGTTAAAGATACTTCGACTCTTTTTGGAGAGATGAACACCATCTTTGCTCTGCAGCCCTTGGAACATCATCCCATGGTCCAGGAAACCAAAATGCTCTTAATGACACCATTGCTTTCCAGTTTTTGTCATGCATTACTGCTTGAATGTCCACACTTGGGTGGACTGGGCCTTTGTCTCAAGTTTTATGAGTTGCTATGTCTTTTTCCTGTCCAGTGGAGGCGTAACTTTGGTACATTGCACTTTCCTGGACTAGTCTAGCAGGATGATTTTGGAAGGTGACATTTTACTTACCAGATAATGTCCTTTCCTTGAGTCCTGCTAGACTAGTCCAGGACCTGCCCCTGGAACTGTGTTTAGTCTGTTCCGTTACAGCAGTATCTTGGTCTGCTATGTTTTCTCTGCTTGGCTCTGCAGGTTCATATCCTACTGACAGCCTTCTGTTCAAGTTCTCATGTACATAGTTTCTTTATTTATTTACATTCTCTTATATACCGTGCTATTCTGCATCAGTGCAGTTTACATTGAACAAACTGAAATTACATTGAACAGGGCATTATAACTTGGAGATAACTATTTTACAGGGAACATGGGCTATGGAGGGTTAAGTGGCTTGCCCAAGACCACAAGGAGCACCTGTGGGACTAGAAACCCCAGTCCTTCCGGCCCAAGGTTGCTGTCCTCTAGTGGGATTTGAACCCCCGACCTTCTGGCCTGAAGTACCTTGCCCCAACCACTAGGCCACTCCTCCACTTTACTGTTTGATTAATCATTGCTGCCCTTGCTGAGGTTTGCCATGCTTTCCCATATGCTTTGGGATGAATACTGAGGTGCACTCTAGTGGCTCAGGATGATAGAGGCATGGGAGTGATGTCATTGAAACCTGGGCATTTCATTGGTAATTTGTCTCCACCAACTACTGGTAGGGGAACACAACCCATTTGTCTGGACTGGTCTAGCAGGACTCAAGGAAAAGACATTATCTGATAAGTAAACGGTCACTTTTCACTTTATACTGACATTTAAACAAAATGGTTCCATACTTTTCAAATTATAAATCTATTTTTATTCACATTGTAAGAGAACTTTGCCCAAACCTTTTTTTAAACCCAGCTATACTACCTACTTTTACCACATCCTCCAACAATTTGTTCCAAAGCTTAATTATGTGTTGAGAGAAAAAAGATTTTCTCCTATCTGTTTTAAACATATTTCTGTGTAACTTTATGGCATGTCCCCTAGTCTTTACATTAGGTGGATGAAAGAGGATGCCAGAGAAAGGGGGGTAGTGTGATGTGATGCAGCAGGGGAAAGAGTAGTCATGCTGATAATCATTAGTGGTAGCATGAGCACCAGCCTCTCCGTTACCATTTCCTCTTCTCTCACCTTTATGTGCTAGTTATCTGTCAGCCCTGGCATTGGAAAATCCTTGGTGACAGATGCTCTAGCTACAGTTATAAGCAGCAGAGACCAGTGTGCCACAAGTGAACCCCCATTTCTCTACAAGAGACACACTACGTTGAAAAGTCCATTAAGGTTATGGCCACAGATCCTTTGACTTGCTGAACACACAAAGTTAGCAGTCTAGTCACACCTGGACAAGGTTACCCAGTATTTTCTGACCTGTCCACCAACCAGCATGTCCAGTAAATGTATAGTTTACATGCTAGGGAATATTGTGGCGCCCATTGCCCATAGCTAGCACCAGAGTTTGTAGAAAAGCTGGTGTTACTAAAGACAAACCTCCTTATTGCTTGGTCTCAGTCTTCATGTGACTGGGAAAACTTTAGAGCTTCATGCAAGCATAGGGATATGTTTATTATGGTGCGGTAATGTTACCGGCGGTAAGTGCAGCGCTAATATTACGGATGCCATATAAGGAAGTGTGCGGTGCAGTGTAAAGGTAAGCATAGACCAGTAACGTGTGGTACAGGGTGCCCTGGCCATTTAACGTGCGGTATAGGGTGCCCTGGATAATTACCGCACGTTAACATCACAGCCAACGGGAAGCAGCAGTGCATCCAAAAGGTTTGCAATCAAAGGCGCGCAGACAGTAGAAGATACAGTGAGGGATGTGCAGACATTGGTGCCATATGAAAAATGGAGCCGTAGGTATAAGGCCGTGGACAACAGGCAGCTGATATTGCAGTCTGTAATTGGGATGTGAACCACAGATAAACATATGAACACACACCATGAAATGGTGTGCAGTGAAAACAGCATGCAGAAGAGTAAACAAATTAAACTGAAAGGGCGTCAGGGGCCGATCTGAAGGGCCAGCCATGTGGATGGTGTGTGTACAAGGGCAAAATGGGCAAGAGATCCAAAAAGGAGTAGGTGAGAATCAATTCGTCACACCGAGTGTCAGTG
The DNA here is from genome assembly GCA_033557465.1 of Ichthyophis bannanicus. Classification (NCBI taxonomy): domain Eukaryota; kingdom Metazoa; phylum Chordata; class Amphibia; order Gymnophiona; family Ichthyophiidae; genus Ichthyophis; species Ichthyophis bannanicus. The sequence continues at coordinate 1,460,832,970 of CM066031.1, forward strand.
GCGTAAAGCCCCTTCTCCTTTCACACTTTCACGTTTTAAAACTGAACACACCCACTATCGATCCCAGGTCCATAAAGCCAAACGCGATTATTTTTCAACCACTATCTCTTTGGCACCTAATCAGACCCAACACCTTTACACTGTTCTCCAGTTTCTTACATCCCTTCGGCCCACTTCTGCCCCTCCTCCCTCTCTCTCCTCCCCTACGCCCTCTCAACTGGCGACTCATTTCAGCACTAAGGTACTTGACCTTAGGCATTCCCTGCCTCATTGCCGCCCCCCCCCATCTCTGATCCACCCCCTTGTTCCCCCCCTCCTGTCTCCCAGCTAACCCACACCTGGAACTCATTCCACTCAATTACCTCTGCTGAACTTATCGCAATAATCTCTTCCCTTGATCCCATTCCCTCCTCCTGGTTACTTTCTCCCTCCCTAGCTCTTATCCCCCCTGCTCTTGCTATGATTAACTCTAGTCTTTCCACGGGTGTCTTTCCTCCATCTTGGAAACACGCTCTGGTTCGCCCCATTCTTAAAAAGCCCTCACTTATTTTTTTTTTTTTTACATTCTCTTATATGTCGCGCTATTCTGCATCAGTGCGGTTTACATTGAACAAACTGAAATTACATTGAACAGGGCATTATAACTTGGAGATAACTATTTTACAGGGAACATGGGCTATGGAGGGTTAAGTGGCTTGCCCAAGACCACAAGGAGAACCTGTGGGACTAGAAACCCCAGTCCTTCCGGCCCAAGGTTGCTGTCCTCTAGTGGGATTTGAACCCCCAACCTTCCGGCCTGAAGTACCTTGCCCCAACCACTAGGCCACTCCTCCACTCAGGCCACTCCTCCACTCAACCCTAAGATCACTTGACCCTAAGATCCCTGCTCACTATCGTCTGGTGTCCAATCATTCTTTTCTGTCTAAAATTCTGGAAAAGGTTGTATTCTCCCAGTTGTCTTCTCACCTTGAATCTACTCACTCTCTTCACCTTCGTCAGTCTGGTTTCCAGCCTGGCCACAGTGTGGAAACAGTTCTTCTTGGATTTCTCAATGAACTTCACGTAGCACATGAGCACGGTGACTTCTCGGTGGCGGTGTCATTGGACCTCTCTGCTGCCTTTGATCTCGTTGACCACTCCCTTCTCTTGGCCCGTTTACATGAAGTAGGCCTCAGCAGCACAGTGTTTCACTGGTTCCACTCCTTCCTTTCCTCTGGGTCCTGTTCTGTTCTGTTCTCTCTCTGTCCACCCCAGCGTCATCTTCTGATCATTTCCCCCTCCCCAGCGGTGTTCCACAAGGTTCAGTACTGGCCCCACTCCTCTTTAATATTTTTCTCTCACCACTTGCTTTACTGGTTCAACAACACGGGATTTCTGCTTTCTATTAAGCCAATGATCTGGTTCTATTACATCACACCTCTCTGCTCCTTCCTGATCTTTCCCCTCTAAACTCCTGCCTCTCTGAAGTAGCCGACTGGCTCACTACCCACTGCCTTCACCTTAACCTAACTAAAACTCTTGCTATCTGGTTTACCCAAGGAAGCCCCCCCCCCCTGCTGGTTGCTCCCTCCCTTTCTGGTTCACCAATCCCTCTGGTATCTTCCTTTCGTTACCTGGGTGTTTTCTTTGACTCTAATCTGTCTTTTCAGGAGCACATTTCTCATGTTTCCAAAACATCATTTTACTTCCTCCGCCAAATTCGCGCTATACGGCCCTTTCTCACCTCTCAAGCACTCACTACCCTTCTCTTGTCCCTGGTCATGTCCCACATCGATTTCTGTAACTCCGTTCTGGTTGGGCTCTCTTCCTCACAACTTTATTGCTTACAACATATCCAGAACACTGCTGATAGGCTCATTTCTCGTTCTTCTCCTCGCGACCACGTTACACCTCTTATTCACCTTCACTGGCTTCCTATTAAATTCCGCATTCATTTTAAAATCCTGTCAGTTGTCCACCAGGTTCTTTATACCCACTCTCCCCAATATTTGGCCGATCTTATACACTTTCACACCCCTACTCGCACCTTGCAATCACTGCATCTTAACTGCTTATATCTTCCCTCCCCTTCACATGTCCATCTTCAGTCCACTCGCTCTTCTGCCTTCTTTTTCATCGGTCCTGCCCTCTGCAATTCTCTACCCTCCTCTATACAGCTCGAACAACAGCACACCACCTTTAAAAGCAGTCTGAAAACCCACCTCTTTACCATTGCCTTTGACCTCCCCGCCCCATCCGTGTAACCTATTCTCTCGATTCCCCTTCTTCCTCTCTTCTCCTGTCTTGTTGTGTGAATCTTCTATTTTGCTTTCCTATTCATTATTGTAATTTCCTTTTCACTTTCTGCCATTGGCTCTCTGTATTTTTGATTTGTGTAAACTGCTATGATATTGTTTAGCGGTATATAAAATAAATAAACATAAACATAAACTGAAGAGTCCAAACACAGCTTACCAATACCAAACCACTGAGCCAACTGCCCACCCAGACAGCCCAAAGAAAGGGACCATATGTAACAGCTAATATGTGATGGATAAGCTGCATGTAGGGCACACTGTAGTGCACAGTGAAGAGAAGGAAGGGTGTATGGAGAAGTGACGAAGCTACAGCCATTGTATGGTAAGGTTAGCAGAACACAAGAAAAGGAACATGTGGGAATCAAACCCACAACCTATGGTGGCTTAACTCACATCTGTAACCACTATCCCAAACAACCACAATGCAAATATGTTCCACCAAAGGGAATGTATGTATGGAAACCCATAGCTCCCTATGAAGTGGCAGACGGCTGACATAAAGACTGCTGCCACTGTTCAAGGATGTGAGCACAGGTGGGCCATGTACATCAGCAGTATACCACTAAATACGTTGGTCAGTGCGGTGATGCAGCAGCAGAGACAAATGTGTGTCGAGCATGTCACACAAAAGTCACTGGCCCACCCACAGATGATGAGCAGGACAGATCATGTCCAGGAGCTGCATGGTGTGTACTGCTCAGTAGCCCCCCCCCCAAGCAGCTGCATGCTCCAAACGCCATATGCGTGCATGTAGACAGTAGGTGGTGCATGATGAGGACCCAACACACATCAGTCATGAAATGTCCACAAAAACATATCTTCCCGGAAATACAGGACACACAAACCTGAAAAAGCATACACAGCAAAATGTCAGCAAGTGTACAGACATATGTACAGGCAAGTGTACAGACACATAATACAGCAAGTGTACAGGAGTGGCCTAGTGGTTGGGGCAAGGTTCCTCAGGCCAGAAGGTCAGGGGTTCAAATCCCACTAGAGGACAGCAACCTTGGGCTGGAAGGACTGGGGTTTCTAGTCCCACAGATGTGCCTTGGGCAAGCCACTTAACCGTCCATTGCCCATGTTCCTTGTAAAATAGTTATTTCCAAGTTATAATGCCCTGTTCAATGTAATTTCAGTCTGTTTAATGTAAACTGCCTTGATATCATGAAAGGCAGTATATAAGAAATGTTAAATAAATATCTGTAACAGCTGTCCAATACTGCTTTATTATATCAATCAAAGCAGTGTACATTGTAACGTAAACCTGGTAATGTACATTAAAGAGGGACATTGATAACCTGGATCCTGTCTGAGCAATGGAATTGAACCCTGGTCCCCAAGCCAGGGTGTGAACCATTATGCCACTCCTCCACACCATGACATGACTATCTCTGCCGTCGATGATGTGTAGACAAGCAGGCAGGCGCATCTTTAATCCACCCCGCCGCCACTGTCAGCATCAGTGCCAACGAACACCAATGCCAGCTATGTCCCTGATACACCTCCCAGGTGGGGATGTACTGGCACCAACCTGACCATGCATGTGGCCAAGTAGTAGAAAAACCCACCCAAAAGAAGCCACAATGGTCAAAATGAGCTGACATGCAACTGGCCAGGCACATGGGAGTGAAGAATGTAGCTGTGTTAAAATGTAATACCTATGTAGATATCAGTGAAACCATCTGTGGGTAGGAATGCAGCAGCACAACATTGGATACACCTCACACATCCTGTGTATGATAAAACACACACACTGGGCAATGATCTCAAAGGTGGTCTGGGGTTATTGTGCTATGAGTGATCCAGGTGGCATCGAAGTACGTCATCTGCATCATCACTGCAATAGCAAAAGAACACATGGCGCATGGTTGACATTCCAACATACCTTGTCGGAATGTCTGCACATATATTGCTGTCAGTGTCAAACACCTGTGCACGAGTCATTGTAAGATGGACAGGACAAAGTGATCGTAACATGTGTCCAATGTCGTCCAACTATACCATGGCCATGTGAGTGCTCTGATAGGTGGGTCAGCCATGAAATATGTGTCAGGCCACACAACTGACAGGGAACACGGTCTAGGCAGGTACACCAAGCTGACCCCACAACCACAAGGCGATAAGGTAGGAAAGGAAGATACAGAGATGTAATGCCAAGCTGCCATGCAGAGATGTGGATTTGCAGTGCACAGGCAAATGCACAAACATGATGATGTCATGTCCCAATGCTCCATCACAACCCCTCAGCTGTGTAGACCAATATGTGTGTGTATCAGTGGGTCATACAGCAGTGTAGATGGCCAGAAAATAGTATATGATGTGCCAAAAAGAGCAGAGGTCAGGTACCCAGGCAAATACACACCTTTAATGCACAAATGGGTCCAAAAACAGTGACACAATGCAAAATGAGGACATGGTAACAGGTACGAGAGGCACGTGTTGCCAAATAACAAACAAAGCAGAACATCGCAGACATGCAGAGATAGCACTATGCAGAAGGCCTGTTGCAATGGGTGCTGTGGATACAGGGTCATCACACATATGTCAAGGTACATGGAATGCACAAATGCAGTTAGAAAATGGACACCCTTACTGCCACATTGCAAAGTTACTGGTGCAATGTGAGTGGCGCAATGTCATGCGATATAGGACTGTGCAGACATGCAATGTTTTGTTTGTAAATCAATGTAGAGCGCCACATCTGTACAGTAACCAAACACAATAACATGTATGTGGAGGTAGAAAGAAAGGTCAACAATAGTGCACTAACACACACAAAATCCACATTGGCACATGCACTGGTGTGCTACTTATTGGTGTGCTACTTCGCCTCCCTATTCCCTTTAGTTTTGCACTTCAGCTTTCTCAGCTGCATAACTTACCCTGCCTCTCTCAACTAACTGGCCTTTGTGTGGTAGCCAGGTTAACTGTTACTTTAAATGAAATATCTCTCCCTGCTCTGTCCCCAGAACGTGCTGCGTTTTAAACTTTTTTTTCCTGCTCTAGCCTACCTGAGGGACTAACCCCCTCCCCCACTGCTGAGGGTACAGGACAGGGTACCATGTACCAGACCTCTTTTAATAGGTCTTATTTCCCTCCCTCCCTCCCCAACACCCACCCGCCCCTGGGGTAATTGTAGCTTTATAGGTACTTACACGTCTTAGAGGAAAGGGGCTGCTCTCAGGTGCAGCTCTTTATCCAAATCAGTCATACATTGAGGACCTGAGCTTAATTAAGCTTCAGGTGAACAAGGTATATTAGAGGTATTAGATATACTTTTATTAGTATAAGCATCTACACCATCCCTTAGTAAATACAGAATTTAAAGACCTAAACACGAGCTTTAAACTAAGATTCAGACAACAGTCTAGCAGCGAGATGGGGGTTCCCAGTCTTTTGCATTGAGTGTCACATGTATGATTTTCTCCCAGTTGGTGAGAGGTCTTACATATGCACTAAGTGCAAGGAGCTCTTTGCTCTCAGGTAACAAGTCCATTCTCTAGAGGCAAGAGTAGCAGACCTGGAAGACATAAGAAAGAAAGAAAGAAGTACATGGATGAGACCTACAGGGATATAGTCCTGAAGTCCCACCTCCAGTCTGGCAGCATCCCTGTTGCCATGGAGGAGAGAGGTCACGTGACAGGAGAGCATCACCCTGGTGTGGCAGGACGTGATCCTGTAACTAGGACCTGTCCTCCAGGTGATGTAAAACCCTCTTGCACTGAGGACGTTTCTCCAGGGCCATGTGCCCATGAGGGAAGTGTTAGGACAGCTGTTATAGTTGGTGATTCAATCATTAGGCATGTAGATAGCTGGGTGACTGGTGGACGTGAGGATCGCCTGGTAACATGCCTGCCTGGTGCGAAGGTAGCAGACCTCACGCACCGCCTAGATAAGATCTTAGATAGTGCTGGGGAGGAGTCTGCTGTCTTGTTACCAATGGCATAGGTAAATGTGGTAGGGAGGTTCTGGAGGCTAAATTGAAGGTAGGAAGTTGAAATCCAGAACTTCCAGGGTAGTGTTCTCCGAAATGCTTCCCATTCCACGTGCAGGACCCAAAAGGCAGGCAGAGCTCCAGAGTCTCAATGCGTGGATGAGACGATGGTGCAAGGATGAGGGTTTTGGATTTGTTAGGAACTGGAGAACATTCTGGGGAAAGAAGGGGCTCTTCCGAAGGGATGGGCTTCATCTTAACCAGGATGGAACCAGACTGCTGCCATTAACCTTTAAAAAGGCGATAGAGAAGCTTTTAAACTAGAAAATAGGGGAAAGCCGACAGTCGCCCATGAGCGCATGGTTCGGAAGAAGGTATCCTTGAAGGATACTACCAAAAGCAGTGAGGTTCCAAAAAAGAGTAAAGTAGCCCACATGCTCTTGAGTATGGTGCAGACAGAGATTCCAAAGATTCCAAATTACCCATGCCTATCAATAGCCAGATTAATATTAATAAAATACAGTCTCCAAAATGCTTGTATGCAAATGCTAGAAGTCTAAACAATAAGATGGGAGAGTTAGAATATATAGCACTAAATGAGAGGTTAGATATGATTGCAATCTCAGAGACATGGTGGAAGGAGGATAACCAGTGGGACACTGTGATACCTGGATACAAACTATATCGTAATGATAGAACTGATCAAATTGGTGGAGAGGTTGCGCTCTATGTTAGAGAGGTCTTTGCGTCAGAAAGGATTAAAGTTTTGCAGGAAACAAAATTTGCTGTAGAATCTCTATGGATTGAAATTCCATGTATGAAGGGGAAGGAGATGGCAGTGGGGGTGTACTATACACCGCCTGGCCAGAATGAACAAATGGATGATGAAATGCTCAAAGAAATCAAGGAAGCTAACAAAAGTCACAGCACAGTAATAATGGGTGATTTCAATTACCCTGGTATCGACTGGGTCACTGTCACGGCAGGACATGCTAGGGAGATAAAGTTCTAGATGAAATAAATGACTGCTTCTTGGAGCAGCTGGTTCATGAACCGACCAGAGGGGAAGCCATACTGGACCTAGTCCTTAGTGAAACAATAGATCTGGTGCAAGAAATAAGGGTGTTGGGGCCACTTGGCAATAGTGATCATAGCATGATCGTGTTTGATTTAATTAGTGAAGGAGGGATAGTAAAGAAATCCACAGTACTGCCTTTTAACTTTTGAAAGGGAGACTATGATAAAATGAGGAATATAGTTAAGAAAAAACTAAAAGGAGCAGCTGCAAAGGTTAAAGACTTACATCAAGCTTGGGTGTTGTTTAAAAATACTATCCTGGAAGCCCAGACCAGCTATATTCCACACATTAAGAAAAGTGGAAGAAAGTTCAAAAAACTGCCAGCATGGTTTAAAGGTGAGGTCAGAGAGTCTGTTGCTGCCAAAAAAGCATCTTTCAGGAAATGGAAAAAAAAGAGCCAAACGATGAAAACTGGAAACAGCACAAGCACTGGCAAGTTAAATGCAAAGCATTGATAAGGCAGGCAAAGCGAGAATTTGAGAAGAAACTTGCTACGGAAGCAAAACACGAAATAAAGACTTTTTCAAGTACATTCGTAGCAAAAGGCCTGTAAGAGAGTCAATTGGACCATTAGATGATAGAGGGGTAAAAGGGGCAGTAAGAAGAGACAAGGCTATAGCGGAGAGACTGAATGAATTCTTTGCTTTGGTCTTTACTGAGGAAGATGTAGGGATGTGTTACCCAAGACTGAAGTGGTATTTGAAGGTGATACTGCAGAGGAATTGAGAGAAATGTCGCTACAGAGGAAAGATGTATTACAACTATTTGATAAATTGAATAGTAGCAAATCACCTGGACCAGATATTATACATCCAAGAGTGTTGAAAGAACTGAAATATGAGATTGCAGACCTGCTATTAGTAATCTGTGAACTTTTATTAAAATCATCTGTAATACCTGAAGAATGGAGGATCGCCAATGTAACGCCAATTTTTAAAAAATGTTCCAGGGGTGATCCGGGAAACTACAGACCGGTGAGCCTGACGTCAGTACTGGGGAAAATGGTAGAAACCATCATAAAGAACAAAATTACACAGCATGTAGATAGTCATGGCCTAATGAGAGACAGCCAACATGGCTTTAGACAAGGAAGATCTTGTCTTACTAATCTGGTATGTTTTTTTGAAGGTGTGAATAAACAGGAAGACAAAGGTGAGTCGGTTGATATAGTGTATCTGGACTTTCAGAAAGCCTTTGACAAGGTCCCTCATCAGAGACTTTTGGCAAAACTAAAAAGTCATGGGATAGGAGGCAGTGTACTATTATGGATCGGGAACTGGTTAAAAGATAGAAAGCAGAGGGTAGGGCTAAATGGCCAATTTTTCCAATGGAAAAAGGTGAATAGTGGAGTACCCCAGGGATCTGTTCTGGGTCCACTACTTTTTGACATATTCATAAATGACCTAGAAAAGGGAATAACTAGTGAGGTTATCAAACTTGCAGATGAGACAAAACTGTTTAAAGTTGTTAAAACCCAAGAGGATTGTGGAAAACTGCAGGAGGATCTGGATAAATTGGAAGACTGGGCATCCAAATGGCAGATGAAATTTAATGTGGACAAGTGCAAATTTATGCACCTAGGAAAGAACAACCCACACTATGGTTACACAATGCAAGGTTCCACAATGGGAACCATCACCCAGGAAAAAGATTTAGGTGTCATCGTGGATAACATGTTAAAACCCTCTGCCCAGTGTGCAGCGGCGGCCAAGAGAGCAAATAGAATGCTGGTTATAATATGGAAAGGAATGTAAAATAAAACAAAGGATATTATAATGCCTCTGTATCGTTCCATGGTGAGATCGCATCTTGAGTATTGTGTACAATTCTGGTCGCCATATCTTAAAAAGGATATAGCGTTATTAGAAAAGGTACAGAGAAGAGCTACCAAAATGGTAAATGGGATGGAAGGATACCCCTATGAAGAGAGGCTAAAAAGGTTAGGGCTCTTCTACCTGGAAAAGAGATGGCTGAGGGGAAATATGATAGACATCTATAAATTAATGAATGGAGTGGAATGGGTAAACACAGATCAATTGTTTACATATCAGAATATAGAAATGCTAGGGGACTTGCAGGGTAAACTATTTAAGGCTAATAAGAACAAATGTTTTTTCACTCAATGTGTAATCAAACTCTGGAATTTGTTACCGGAGGATGTAGTAAAAGCTGTTTATCTGGGTTTGAAAAAGGTTTGGACAAGTTCCTGAAGGAAAGGTCCATAAACCATTATTAAAAGGAACCCAAGATATCACTGCTTGACCCAATGCAAGTATTGTGGATCCTGTGTCTTTTGGGGAAACTGCTAGGTACTTATGACCTAGATTGGCCACTGTTGGAAACAGGATACTGGGCTTGATGGACCTTGGTCTGACCCAGTATGGCGTATCTTATGTTCTTATGTTCTTAACTGAATGTGTATATTCTGACAATGAAAACGAGCCTAAGAATCTCTGGCACACTCATCCCTAATGGATCCTTTAGTAGCTTTGCAAGAAAGGGCTCTAAATCCAGCCAACAGGGATCTCCCTTAACTGTTGGTCATGACTACCTCCTTCCATTGGCTGTGAACTCTGTCTCTGCAGCACCCTCAGCAGACCTGTGGAGTGGAATATTTGATTTGTGGATTGAACCAAGGACTCTATCTCTTCTTTTTTTATCAGGATAGAATTCAAGTCATCAAAAATTAAGCATGAGTTTGAATTTTGTCTCTACGTATGCTATGTGTATCTGGACATATCTCTTAGTCCCATGAAATAATTGTCCTGTTTCCCCTATCCCCTGTGAAATAACAGATGTACTGCATATTTAAAACAGTAAGGTGCTTTATGATACGCTCTAAATACAAACCATAATTACTTAGCAGAAGTGATTTTCATTTTGTTGGAAAGCCATTCTTATTGAATACCAAATTCTTGTTTATCAACCTTCTCTCATTACTAAGAAGGAAGCAGTGGTTGAATTTTGCTATCATACACATTTATTTATTTATTTATTTACATTTCTTTTATACCGCGCTATTCGACATCAGTGCGGTTTACATAAAACATACACATTTCATTTAATGAACTGTGCTTACAGGAAACAGGAAATAAAACTTGGTTAACTAGCGTAACTATTTACATCGGATTTTCATATTATACAGGCTATACTTATGAGTGTCTTAAGGGTAGGTTTAGTCATAATATCACATCCAAGTTAACCTAATTTTTAAAAAAAATAAAACAGATGATAAAATCCAGTCACTGAAATATGCTGATTTTGGTAGGCACTACAAGCAATCTATCATAATTGTTATGCAAAAGAAGCCTTTATTACAGGATGTATGAAGTTAATGATATGTAGAAATATCACATGGTATTTTTACTTTACTAATCTGTATTATAGTTATTTTCACCATACTCTCTTTTTATTGAAATATATGCTTAAAACTATAAGCAAGCAAATATGCATGAAATTACAATAAACAATCAAAAGAAATCACCACCAACTCATACAATATACCAGTTTCATAGCCCACATTACGTTGAGTACTCAAGGAGGCAGCCAGGAGAAAACAAACAAATAATAAATAATTTGGTCCCTTCCAAATAGAAAAATAAAACACATTTCATGAGGAAATCAGAGTATATATCAAACACCTGCCCTCATCTTCCATCAAGAAACTGTTCTAGTTGTGTTGTGTCTACAAAAACATAACGCACCTCTTCACAAGTTATTAAACATTTACATAGAAAACCTGAGAACATTCCCCCCCACTGACAAAACTCGCAGCTTACGTTGTAGAAAAGATTTCCTTCATACTTGAATGAATCGAGGGACACCCGGAAAGATAGTTATCTTATGACTACAAAATAAATAATCTTACAGAAATATGCCTTCATAATATTCATTTTATCCACCTCTGCGGCTAGGGAGGATGAGCAAGGTTGCACAGAGGGGAATATCACATGGAGTGGAGGAGTGGCCTAGTGGTTGGGGCAAGGTACTTCAGGCCAGAAGGTCGGGGATTCAAATCCCACTAGAGGACAGCAACCTTGGGCCGGAAGGACTGGGGTTTCTAGTCCCACAGGTGCTCCTTGTGGTCTTGGGCAAGCCACTTAACCCTCCATAGCCCATGTTCCCTGTAAAATAGTTATCTTCAAGTTATAGTGCCCTGTTCAATGTAATTTCAGTTTGTTCAATGTAAACCGCACTGATGCAGAATAGTGCGGTATATAAGAGAATGTAAATAAATAAAATAAATAAAAATATTGTCATTAGATGATTCTTGGAAATTAGTTAAATCAAAAGTTCCTCTTCAACTTGTGCCACTTCTTCCCTCTGAGCCAAAGACCTGGTTGGTAAATAAAATATATTTGATATAGCCAGGTTATCAGAATCAGGAAGCAGTAAACATTTTTTTTTGCAATATTTCTTTAATAACACCAAAGGAGACAAAAATAGAGTCTTCAGAATATGTAGGAATCAAAGTTTTCTAGATGTCAAAGAATTATCCAAAGACTCAACATGCGTGTGCAACAAGTAAATATCCTTAACACCCGTAGAACCCACAGATTGCAGCGACCCTATCTGACCCTCAATCTAATCAGGCCTCTGGATTACATCAGAAGATTTTAAATCTAGCTCATGACATTTTCCAACAACTTGCTCAGAAAATTAGTCTCCGATACTACCTTCCAGATGTCCGAAAGTGTGATCTCGGAGGGAGTAACCCCTGGGACCGTCGAAGAAACATGAGACCCTGACACATGCAAAGGTTCAAGAAGAATTCCCTCCTGAGAAGCATGTGGCAGGTTCATAGTCAGGGCCACTTCCTGCACTTGGTTGGAATCTGTTAGAGGAGTTGAAACATCCCCTTCCTTTCCATTTAATACTACCCCTGGATTAGGGAGCGGGGTCCAGACTGTTGGGCTTAGAGACTTCCCAGAGAGCTGGGATAAGGAAGAGTCGGCTTGAGAAGTCACTGATATCCCCTTTACCTCAGACATTGCGAGTAAATGATGTCCATAGGTCCAGTGACTGCTTTGGGGGTAGATGACATAGCTGCTGTATTCTTCTTTTGCTCCTTGATTTTCCACTTCCCAGTTTCTCTAAGCATCTCATGCAGCAAAAGGTCAGTGCCCAGGGCCCTGAAAAGGCAGTACAGAGGCATACCCCTTTGGTTGCATGTCCTTTTGGGCATGCGACCGTAGGCTGCATCTGTGGAGCGGCTGAAGGGTTTTTAATTTAGTCCCGGGTCTCCTGCTGGTGACGTGGGTAGGCTGAGCAACACCTTCTCCAAGCAGATTGTTCTCCTGCAGCAGCAAAAGGCAAGCACACCCACAGAGGATAGCCAAGCTCCCACCCTCCAGAATTACTTGCTTCCCATTCACCGTGCTCTTTATTGCATGGTGAAAATAATTGCTGTGCAGTATTTTGACCAAGCAAGAACTCCAAGATATCATGGGTAACACCTTTTTAAGAAAAGCATGTGTTGTCTTATCCTATTTTCATACAGCGCTTTGAGCAAAGTGTAGAGAGCTACTGAACACAGGCATGGAGGATAGGTTTGCACTTCGAGAGAGGGAAAACGAGTAGTGATTATGAGTGTACTGTTTGCTGTTGTTGTCTAATCCTTTTTCTCTGCTTTTGTTTATTTAACTTATTCATTTAAGAGATTCACCTAAGGTTGTAGCATGACATAGGCAACTTACAAAATAGTGATAATAGTAGTAAAATGCCCAAATGTGAGAATAATAAACAGAATAGTGAGAGAAACTTGGACATGGGCAAAGTAAATTATAGTAATGGCAATAATATGATGTCTTTGCAACAACAGAGTAGAACATTCACATAACAGAAATATGAGCCTCAATATCAGCAGAGTACAATGAAATATCTTAATAGGTAGTAGAGTGGAATGTGTAGTTCAGACAGACAGATAAGATGGATAAGACAATGGCATTGACACACATAATAATGGAGTTCTAAGAATGAAAGTAAATTGCATTTATGGTCAAATAAGGTACGTGCAACTGGTCTTAGAGATTGCGCAGCAAGTTAGTCCTGATGCAATATGCAAAAAGCTTTCAGAAAATCAAAGAAAACCACTAGCTCCAGAGCTTTCTCATTTGCAGCTCCCACTCTCTGGAACAAACTCCCAATAACTCTTTGTTCAATAAAAGACCTCCACCAATTCAGGAAAGAACTCAAAACACACCTCTTCTCTGAACATTTTGAAATCTCATACACCCCGAGAGCCACTCCCTAGAAACCACAGAAACACTCACACAAAAACGCCTGAAAATCACAACTGACTAGCTCAGACAGACCCCTCTTACTCACACACTTGATTGAAGATAAAATGGAAATAAATTCCGAAACATACATAAGTTTCAAATGAAATATGTGTAATTGTAATTGTCTATGGCTCTCAGTAACATATTGTACATAATTTAAAAAACCCTATGTAAATAGTTTTTGTCATAGTTGCTCTGTTTCATGTACATAGTTAAAATACCGTTCTATGTAAAAGTATACAGAAGTATACAAAATTGTTAACTGTTCAATTGTAAACCGCCCTTGATCTCTGGAAGGGGCGGTATAGAAGAAATAGATAAATAAAATAAATAAATAAATAAAATATGAGTGGCAGGCTGGTTTGTTGCCCCAGCTATTAAAGACTTGGGAGAAGAGCCAGGCTTTCACCTGCTTTCTGAAGTAGAGGCAGGCAGTTTTGAGTTTGGTGGGTGGCTTAGTGATTGCCTTTGATGAGGACTTACTCAGGGATGCTCCTTGGGATAACCTCAAAGGATCAAAGGTGCATTGAGAGTTAACTCAGGGCCAGTGCTATTCATCAGGCAAACTAGGTGGTCACCTAGAGCACCAGACTTTGATGTCACCACCACTGCCACTGCCACAACGCTCTGGAACCTACAGTGGCAGCAATGCCAACAAAACAGCAAATAAATGCTTTCCAGATCCTGAACCACTGTGTGCTGGTGCTGTGCTGGTCCCATCCTCTCAGACACAGACTTCCTGTTTGTATGGGGACAGAACCAGCTGGCTTCAGAATCCAGCACCAGCATGCAGAAGTTCAGGTGCTGGAAAGCATTTCTTTGCTGTTTTATTGTCATTGCTGCTGCTACAGGTCCCAGAGAGGTGTGGCAGCAGTGGAGACAGGAGGAGATGGGCCCAAGAATGAGGGTTCATCTAGGGTGTCTCATAGCCTTGCATCAGCCCCAGGTTAACTTATTTTTTAGGTATTCTGGACCATTTCCTCTGAGGGCCTTGAAAATCAAAGAGCAAGAGTTTGAAATTTCACTCTGTAAGGTACTGATAGGCAATGCAGTTCTTGCAGGAAGAGTGTGATGCGGCCATGACACTTGCAACACTCTATTAGTCGTGCTGTGCCATTCTGACTGAATTGGAGCCAATGCAGACTCTTTGTAGTCAGACCAATCTAAAGGGCATTACTGCTCTGATCAGATCTGCTGCCTTAGCATATGGAGAGAGATTTCTTAGTTTTTGCAGATGATAGAAGCAGTTTTAAAAGATTGAGCCCACAAATTCAGGTGATGAGTCCAGCAGTATCCCAAGATTTCTGACCTATGATTTTAGGGGGAGTTCATTGTTCCCAAAAGGAATTTTGATGACAGGCACTTGTCCAGAAACACAGAGAATCTCTCTTTTACTTGGGATTAGATGGAGTTTATTATTTTATTGCCCATTCTTAAGGTGCTGCTAAATATCTATAGGTATATCTGGTTCAGTGGATAGGAGTAAGCTCTATATTACGGGGAGTATTTTTAAAGCTCTGTTCATGAGTTGGATGTCTGAAAATTGTCACATACAGTAGACATGCAAATCATGAAGATGTCCCTGGAGCCATTTTAGAAAACTGGATATATAGACATCCTAGGTGTGAGAGCGTCCAGGTAGCATAGGGGTGTAATGGAGACAGAGCAGTTTCAGAAGGCATGGCTGCCACTCCCATGGGTTTTTGACATTCTTCTCTGGACGTCTCAGATTTTTCCTAGATGTCTCTTCTAAAATGACACTTCACTAGCATAGAAATAGAATTTTGTGTCCATTAAGCAAAACAGCTTAGCTAGAGGCTTGAGGTAAATTTGAACTAGAATAGGTGACAGTATGGATTTCTGTGATATCTTTAAATTTTGTGCCCAAAATGATGATGTGGTGTTGCCGAACAGAATTTGGGTTTGTAACTCTCAAAGTTAGGAGTATAAGTCCTTTGAATACTATGGGGGTCATTCTATACAGCAGATAGCAGGGATGGACGTCCTGTTTGGATGTCCATCCCCACTATTTGCTCCACTGCCGGCCCCAGCTAATGCCTTCCCGTATGAACAGTGTGTTTGTATGGGGAGGTCTAGATGGGGGCAAGAGAGGGCGTTTCTGAGGTGGAGCGAGGGTGGGCATGGGTGGGCCGTGACCCTGGGCATACAGGGCTGATTCTGAGGTTGACCCTGTACATCCGGGGCTGTGAACATAGCAGGGGACTTATTCCGCCGCAGAGGTGTAATAAGTCCCCCTGGACATCGGGGGGGGGGGGGAGGGGGGATCCTGCTGCTGGGCTGGAAAAAAAGGTAGGGGGGGTCAAGTAATTTATCCATAACCAGACCCTGGCCATGGGAGGCCAGATTGAGGGTCCAGCTGTGGGGAAAGAAGGAAATTAGTGATGGCCGTTATTCACAGCTTCTGAAAGGAGTCATGGTGCCATGGCGACTCGATGCTATGGCACTGTAGCTCCATTCAGGAGTCTGACTGAGGTAGCCAGGCATGTGGCTAGGCATGCAGGCCGTAGACCCCATTCTGATCTCATGGACACGTCTAGCCCCCATGGGATCAGAATCGGGTCTACCTCTGGATGTCCCGATTCTGATCGTCCGCTCAGGGGGCTGGACAGGCAGATTAGAATGTGCCTCCACAGGTTTCTTGAAGTTGGCCACTAAGGAGTTAATTTGATAAAATAATTCCCACACATATAGCCTTACCGATAGCAATGATGGGTATGTGCATGGGTGTAGGGTGTGCAATTGGCCTCTTATAAAATTCAGACTAGCATAAAAGTATGCATGTTGACATGAACATGTGCACTTTTTTGGTAGGAATAGCTGGGGGCATGGTCTGGGTAGAGCATGGATGGAGTTTACACATATGGCCATAGATTATAAAATACCTGTGTAAAGTGCGCATGAACTTTTATACCTGCTTTTGGACGTAATTGAGTGTACCTACATTCAAGGTACATTCTATGCTAGATGCGCTAATATTGTCTAAAGACAAATAGACACCTACTGGTCTTTATAAAATAATACCTACGCAGGCACCTACCATTGATGCCCTGTTATAAAATAACCTTCGATGGGGGTAATTTTAGAAGCTCTATTTGTGAGTGGGAAGTCAGAAAATGGGCACATAGACATCCAAATCACGGAGACGTCCCCGGAGCCATTTTAGAAAGTCTGATATATAGGTATCCCCGGTGCTAGAATGTCCAAACATCATGGGGGTGTGGTGGATGCTTGCTCTGGGTAGAGCAAGGGAATTGTACATTGTGGTATAATTTCAGAATGACAGAAACATGTCTGGCCCTGGTTGTTGAGGCATCCATGCCTATACCAGCTCCTGACTACAAACAAGGTGGAAAAAAGAGCTTGTCTCATGGCTCCAATGCTTCCGGGGGAAACAGCAAAATGTGCTCACATTGCAGTTGTTAATGTTTCCTGGCCAAAGAAACCCGCCCCTAAATGCATACTCCAAACATACAAACATATTACTGGCTCACTGCCACATGTCTGAGTATATGAAATCATGAACCAGCCAAAGTCACTGTGATAGTCCCAAAAGATAAATTTCAATTACAAATTTTTTTGTAGGGCAACGCTGAGGGAGGATAATACTGCAATTAATCCACACCAGTCAAGCGGTGCCCATTTTATTCATATAAATCGTGTCTAAGTTGATTAACATTATTTAGTAAAATCCATCCAGAAATCTTTAAATCACTTATCTTAGTCCAAGAAAGATCACTTGCACGACGTGCACGTTTCGGTGCTTCTACTCCTGTATCAAGTGCTCCGTGGCTTTACAACCGCTACAAAATGCCAGTAAAAGCAGCCAATCATATAAGGGACTGAATCTCATATGATTGGCTAATAAGAACTGCCCTTCACCTTAGAACACACCAATCCAGGTGGGGATGCCCACAGATTCAGGGGAAGCCCATCAGTGATTGGTACTACGTCAAAGTAAACTAGTCCATTCAATCTCACGATTCATACCCAACGGATGAACGGATTGTAATTCATGAATCCACCGCTGTTCTCTCCATTGCAATCGAGCTGTGCGATCTCCTCCTCTGGGATCCCTTGGAACATGATCAATAATAGTCCAAGAAAGTTGATCAAAGGAATGCTGATGTGTAATGCAATGTTGGACAATAGGTGCCGAAAACAACTGTTGGCGCAACTGTTGGCGCAACCTAGATGCATGTTCACCTAATCAAACCTTTATAGACCATGTTGTATGCCCAACATAAAGCAAAGGGCAAGTGCATTGTAAAATGTACACCACAAAAATGGTCGTACAAATAGTAAACCAATGTCGCCGATATGTTCGTCCCATTTTGGGATCAGTCCAGGTAGCACCTGATAACGTAGTGGCACAATAAGTACACTCATTACAAGCAAAATGACCACATGAACTCACATCAGGACAAGACAGTCTGTCCTGAGATGCTGCCGATTTTATAAGGATATCCCTTAAGCTGAACCTCCGTGAATAGGCCAGCCTTAACGGCTTATCAAAACATGGGTGCAAAGAAAGAACAGACCAATGTTTATGCAAGATATTCCACACTTCTGAACAATGACACATATAAGGCAATGCACCCACCATCATATCCTCCTTCGAAATATCAGATGTTGGGGCAGGTGTATCCATAAGCCATTCTCAGTGAGTGTAATATGCTCATCGATAAGCGCGAGACACTACCTTCGGAGGACAACCTCTTGATAATAACTGTGATGTCAAATCATATGCATGATGTTTAAATTCCACAATAGATGAACAAAATCGTCGTATCCTTAAAAACTGACAATACGGTAAAACCCTACGAAGGGGTTCTGGATGAAAACTTTGATAATGTAACAAACTGTTACGCTGGACAGGTTTGCGATACAAGGTGGTAAGTAACAAGCTGCCCGATCGGTAAACTAACATATCCAAAAATTCCAGCTGATGAGAATCATTGTTAGTCGTGAATTTGATATTAGGCTTCAAAGAATTTAACCAATCAATAAATTGATGTAATGAAGCCAAATCTGATGTCCATACAAAAAAGATGTCATCCAAAAATCTTTTTCAGAGAATTATTTGTGCAAAAAACGATGATGAATATATATGTTGTTCCTCAAGCGCTGCCATATATAATGTGGCAATCGAGGGGGCAACCATGGCTCCCATTGCGATGCCAAAGATCTGTTGAAAAAAAAAATCCCTTAAAATAGGAAATAGATGCGGGTAAGCACTAACGTCACCAAATCCATCAAAAAAGATCTAGGTATTCTAGGAGGGACCCCAGTAAACTGCAACTGCAATAATTGTAATGCCCCTTGTTGAGCAATGTTCGTATAATGCATGGTCACCGTCCAAGGTCACCAAAACTACCTCTGATATTGGTAAGGATATACCCATGCATTGTATTTAGTTTCCCCTATTTCACCAAGTTATACTTCCTGTTAAATGTAACGACCAG
The DNA here is from genome assembly GCA_033557465.1 of Ichthyophis bannanicus. NCBI lineage: Eukaryota > Metazoa > Chordata > Amphibia > Gymnophiona > Ichthyophiidae > Ichthyophis > Ichthyophis bannanicus. Next base: position 1,460,852,046 of record CM066031.1, read on the forward strand.
ACATGTGTAAACTGTCGGATGTTTTCTGTTCAATGTAAACCGCGCTGATGTCTAATAGTGCGGTATATAAGAATTGTTAATAAATAAATAAATAAATTAAAAAAGGTCAAAAAATGTGTAGAATCCCTAATAAAGGTTCGTACTCCAGCGGCTTCCTCCTTCAAAAAAATATCACAGAATTTAGACAATGACTCAAGTATAGAGCCACAACATGAGACTATGGGTCTTCTAGGAGGAGCCTGTAAGGATTTATGTATCTTAGGCACCATGTATATAACCGGTATTTTGGGATTAGCCACAAGCAAAAAAAGATATTCCTTCTTAGTAATCCATCCTTTTGCTAGTGTTTCAGTAACTAAAATACAAATATCCTTCTGTAAAGACAGAGTAGGATCACAATCCAATTTCATATATTGACCCGGTGAAAAGCGGGATATAAATACAGCTAAATAAATAAATAAATCAGATGCATGAGCCAATAACCCCCAAGTGTAGTCTTCCGAAGCCTGTAGCACTTGCCCTTTGCTTTATATGGGGCGTACAACACGGTCTATAAAAGTTTGATTAGGTGAACATGCATCTAGGTTGCGCCAACAGTTGTTTTCAGCACCTATTGTCCAACATTGCATTACACATCAGCATTCCTTTGATTAACTTTCTTGGACTATTATTGATCATGTTCCAAGGGATCCCAGAGGAGGAGATCGCACAGCTTGATTGCAATGTAAAGAACAGTGGTGGATTCATGAATTACAATCCATTCATCCATTGGGTATGAATCATGAGATTGAATGGGCTAGTTTACTTTGACGTAGTACCAATCACTGATGGGCTTCCCCTGAATCTGTGGGAATCTCCACCCGGATTGGTTTGTTCTAAGATGAAGGGCGGTTCTTATTAGCCAATCATATGCGATTCAGTCCCTTATATGATTGGCTGCTTTTACCGGCGTTTTGTAGCGGTTGTAAAGCCACGGAGCACTTGATACGGGGTAGAAGCACCCCAAAACGTGCATGTCATGTGAGTGATCTTTCTTGGACTAAGATAAGTGATTTAAAGATTTCTGCATGGATTTTCCTAAATAACGTTAATCAACTTAGACATGATTTATATGAATAAAATGGGCACCGCTTGACTTGTATGGATTAATTGCAGTATTATCCTCCCTCAGTGTTGCCCGATAAAAAGATTTGTAATTGAAATTTATCTTTTGGGACTATCACAGTGACTTTGGCTGGTTCATGATTCTTATTGGTCACTGGTTCTTTGGGGAATTTTTGATTTTTGAGTATATGAAATGGCAGGACAGGATGTGCTGGTCTCATAACAAAGTCGTCCCTCTTCTGATCTATCCAGGCTGTGGTGTCCAAGTACCTGGCTATGTGGACGTACATTTTGGGGATGTCCACATTTGTGAAATTTCCTACACCCATGAACATACCCATCCTTGCTATCTGCGTGGGGCCTGTCTCTGGACCTGGTTACTGGGCCATTCATTTTTCAGGGTGGAGATGGAGTGATTTCAGAAGACACGATTGCTGCTCCCCCGGTTTTTGGACCTTCTGCTCTGGATGCCCCAGATTTTTCCTAGACATCCCTTCTAAAATGCCGGTTGACAAGTATAAGTGCTGGTATTTATATGTAGAAGTTGCAAAATCATCATGTCCACATATAATCACTAGTGCTCATGCATTCAAGCTGCAGAATGATGCTGCTCTTTTATTTCGACCTGCATTTTTCTAAAATCGCTGCTCTCACTGTACATGCTGGTAAATACACAGGTACACTCTAATGCTGAATCCCTGGTACCTTCTGCTCTGGAGATCTACTCTAGGCTGCTCTTTCCAGTCTAGACCCCTCAATGGTCTTTACTACCTCCTCCTCTTTGGCAGATTTCTCTTTTGTCAAGTCTTACTAGCATATGCTAACAGATTTCTTTGGGCTCTTTGGCTTAGCTGCTCTTCAGGAGGGTGGCTCTCAAGTTGTTTTCTGAGCTCCTCGGGCTCCTGCAGCTCACCTCCTTCCATGACTGTGGAAAAGACAGAAAGACCCCTGGCCTAGTGGCTTCTAGAGATAGAGGCTCTTATACCTCTCTTCAAAACACAGGAGGAGATGCCTTCCTGCCCATGAAAGACAGGCCAGCCTAATCTCCCTTACCTTATAGTGCAGGGCAAGGTTAGGGTGGGAGTAAGGACTCCAAGAATCTTCCTTTGTTTAGCATACAAAGGACAATTTCTGGCCCCTACTACACTTCTGTGCCTTCAGGTGTTAGCCCAGAGAATCTGTGACTTGGCCCTAGTAATCTCTATGCCGTATATGACTTTAGTTTGGGTCAAGGAAGTCTGGAGTTCAGTGTACATGCTAATGTCCCTTTCTTAGTTGTAAGCCCAGGAACCTATCCTGACCCAGAAAAATGTGGGGTCTTGTTGTTACTGTTATTGACCAGCAAAGGATAGGACAGTGGGGAATCAGTGAGGTTATGTGTGTTGAGGAGGATCTGTGAAAAGGGCTAGTAAATACCCAAACCCATATTGTGACACAATGTCCCATCAGTCTATGAGCTATGCTTATACAGCTCTAGTTTACCTGCTTATTTTAATTACTCAATTACTCTGGAGTAAACTTTTTCAGTTTATTCTCTGAATAGTGTTGCTTCTGAGCCGTATTGATTTTATATAAATTACATTCTGCCCTTCTGTTAATCTAACCTCTGGAGGAGTCGTGTCTAAGTAACATGACCACTGGCATGCCTCATAGCTTCCAGCTACAGTGTGCTACAGAGCACTATAAACAGCCTCCTTATAAAATCCCCTTTACTGGAACACAGTCCTCAGCTGCCAGGGAATGCTCTTTAATGAGGGTAAGGAGTACTTGAACACATCTATGACTTGGCAACCAACTCAGCATTTTATAAGTTGCTATATACTTCAGAGAAATGTATCCTAGAGGCTACTTTTTAATGGACACGTTTACATAAGGGCTGAGAAGTTTTAGTGCCAGTACTTTGGTTTTGCACTAGCTTAATATTAACCTTGTCAGAGTTCTTATGTAGCAGTCTCCAAGGATGTTTCTGCATAAGCTCTTTTGGAGAGCCAAGAGTTGTAGCCAAGGTATACATGTATTGTTTCTTGGTGTATCAGAGGTGGTCTTGGTCTTGTGTGAGCCATGTAGTTATGATAAGGATTTTCCTTCTGTCTGTATTCTTTTCAGAGTTAACATTTCCAGAAGAAGTTCTTTTTTGGTCTGGATAATTATTCATATCCAGGTTTGTTGTTTGCTTTACTTGTGAGTTCACCGCAAACAACACCCTCTCCCCCATCACCACCAAAAAATAACAAAATTCAAATGTCCAAAAAAGGCAGTGGTTTTACAGAAAAGACAGCTTGAGACAATTACCTTCTTAAAGTGTGCAATGAGAATGAACTTCACACAGTCTTAGTTCATATGATATACTGCATGTTATGGTGATAATGCTATCAGATGCCATCGTTGATTTATTAGTGAGAGCTCTTCAAATCCACATATTCATTTAGAGCTCAAATTATATATCTGTATCTATATCTTTATACATACACACACACAGTGCAAAAAAGGTTCCATCACTCATATGTACTTGAAGGGCTTTTTCATTAATACATGAGGACCATGGGTCAGTTTTAGCAGGCAATGAAAAAGGTGCCCCAGAGATCTGGCTGGAGGGTTACCTTTTAGACGACCCACGATCTAAGCCTACGTTCTACACATCTTTTACTCTTCAGCATGTTTATATTAGTTTAAGAGCATCAAAATATGCTGTTGATATGCTGAAGAGTTACTCTGTAAGAAAAGTAAGGATATTCCTTAATTTCAGTTTGCACAGTTAGGGAAAGCTGCCATGTAAAATTTTAAGCCATGTATTGACCTTACTGAAGCTCCACAGTACTCCCTTGTGTGCCACTCACAACGTGTAGTGTTAATGGTTAGGTTGTTGCTGAAAGAATTTGCTAAGTTAATTACCTGGAAACAGATTACAGATAACAGAGCACTGAAAAAGTCTTTGACATTTCTGAATACAGTTAGTCTGTCAGTAGAGCTTATATTTGGATAGTTTGTGCCCTTACTGCCACTTTATTCCCCCTGCGTGATCAATGCTCCACTAACCTGTTTCTTATATTCCTATTCATAATGTTTGGATATGTTCGGCCTAAATTCATATATTAAATTTGCAAATTAAGCATCATTAATGTGACTATATCAGGAAATCTTTTTTCCCCTCACAAATGAAGTTTTAAAACATAAAAGTAGCTATGTATGTTTCTTTAAAAAAACAGAAGGGGTCCAATGTACTAAGATGTTATAAAGCATTTACCATGCTCTCAATACCTCATGCTATGTAAAGATGCCTCACAATGGGGTTGATTAATCTAAGGTTGTAACCTCAAGGGTCTGTTCTGGGTCCTCTCCTTTTCTGTCTCTTTACCCAGTCCCTTGGTGCCCTTATCTCTTCCTATGGCTTTCAGTATCATTTTTATGCTGATTACTCTCAACTCTATCTACACCTGACATCTCTTCTTTGCTCCAAACTCGTATATCTACTTTCTTATCTGAAATCGCCGCCTGGATGTCTCACCGCTACCTAAAATTGAATATGGCTAAAAAGGAATTTCTTATTTTCCCCTAAACTCTCCTCCCCCCTTCCTCCTTTCTCTATCACTGTTGACAACATTCTTCTTCCTGTTTCCTTGGCCCGCAACCTTGGGGTCATATTTGACTCCTCCCTTTCCTTCTCCACATATATTCAATATATAGCTAAAACCTGTAGTTTTTTTTTCTCTACATCATTAACAAAATTTGTCTCTTCCTCTCTGAACACCTACTAAAGCTCTTGTCCACTCTTTGGTCACCTCCCGTCTTGACTATTGCATCCTCCTCCTTCCTGGTCTCCCTCAGTGTTATCTCTCTCCTCTTCAAACTATCCAGAATGCTGCTGTGCGGCTAATCTTCCACCAGCCCCAATACACTCATGTAACCCCTCTTCTAAAATCATTTCACTGGCTTCCCTTCCATTTCCGTATCCAATTCAAACTTCTGCTTCTAACATATAAATGCATTCACTCTGCTTCTCTTTCCCTACACCCCTCCTTGTGAACTCTGCTCCTCCTCTGACTTTCTTTTCTCTATGCCTTTTCTTCTTCTGCAAACTCCAGACTTTGATCTTTTCACCTTGCTGCCCCTTTTGCATGGAAGAAATGTCCTCCATCTATACGTCAAGTCTCTCCTCTCCCCCTCTTCAAATCCATGCTAAAGACTTACCTCTTTGCCACATTTCGATCCTAATCCCTTGTTCTCCTTGTGTCTCCTTCCCTATTTGAACCCCCCCCCCGCCCACACCTTATTTCTCTTGTATTGTTCTGTCTGTAAGCACTATGAGCAGGGACTGTCTTCTTTATATGTTTGTACAGCACTGCATATGCCTTGTAGCGCTATATAAATGATTAATAGTAGTAGTAGTGAATGCTAAGCTAGTTTTAGCATGCACAATAAATAATGTCATATGCCCCACAGATCTTTTCAATGGGTGAAATGTTGGGACTTTGTGAATTTTTTTCAGCAATTCTAATACTGAGTGCAGAAGCGGTGGAGCTTGAAGATATGAACTTAGTTTAGAATAACAAAAACTACAAACACATTTTCAGATAGAAAGATGGCACAAAGACATGACAGGTTTATTCATTGTGCAACTTTTCCAGTGGTGGTAATCGAAGCTGAAGTCACCGTGGGGTTTAGCTTTATTGATGCAAATCCTGTGGGTAAAAGTACCCAAGGAGTTTGCACCAATGTGACCCATTTTAAATACTGTCCCCTTAAAGGCACATTTTAGAAAAGATATACAAGTGAAATCTGTGACATCCAAGCTAGAATGTCCCCCAAATAGGCAGACATGCCCAAGTTCAGGCATGATTTTGCAAACATGAACGTACCTGATGTGGATGTCTGTGGGACCATCTATATAGAAATATATAGTATTTCAGCCCAGGGACATCTCAGACACATCCAGTGGAGCTGCAAACACAACACAAATTTCCCTGTCATCCCCCAAATTTCATTGTACTTGTGGAGAGTACAAAGGATGCTGGAGTGCCATCTTCTCTACATGATCCAAAGGTTTTACACCCTAAACAAACACTTTTCCTGTTCATGACTGGTGCAGGTCTAAATTTGGATGAGGGTGCAGATATCCTGACCTGTCTGAAATCGAATGGGGATGTCTAAGGCCATTGCCCCGCCCCAGACATGCCTCTTCCATACCTTCTGCCTACTTGAATGGCCCTGAATCGGGGACCTCTTCAAAACCCATTTGTGAAATAGCTCTGGGGACATCTCTGTGATTTTGATTTATGCATGCACATTTTCGGATGTCCAAATTGTGACTAAACCTTTCAAAATGACCTCTTTAGTGTGCATGCTTTGGCATCAGTTAACTCTGTAGCTAATGGACTCTAAGGTTTAGGTGTATGCTAAATGAGCATGATGAGATGCAAATCAGTTCATAATGAATGAATATAAATTATCACCTTATTCACTTGAAGCATTTTCTAATTAACAATCACATAGTACAACCCAATATTTATTACACACTCTAAACTTTCTATTAGATAGTGATAGTGTGTTCTATAAAAGCCATCTGCTGACCAGAGGCAATTTGTAGGACAAAATAATGGCTTTTAGGCTGTTGCAGAAGGAAATGCTGCTGAAAGTAAGGAGATGACAGACAGAGAGGAGAAGAGGAGCAGGAGAGAAGAAAGAGGAGAGAAAGTATTAAGGAGAGAGAGACAGTAGAGAGGAGCTTGAAGATGACTGCATCCTTACAACTTCAGACCCAGGGCTTTTATTGAGGAGTACATGGTGGTACAGAGTACAGGCATCTTTTTCATTGCCTGCTAAAACAGGCCTGCATATGAGTACCGGCACCTTTTTTCCTAGGAAAAATGCACTGTTCAGACCTAAGGCAAAATGCAGTTTGCAACTGTATCATTTAACTTCTTGAGCACCATTCCTGGTTGCATACCTCGTAGTGGCCGTTTTTAACTCATCAAGTCACTTTGAGGTAGAAGAAGGTGTCAAGGACCAGACCTCAAGTGGAAAATGGTTAAGCCGTTACTGGATTGCGAGGATGGATCCCAGAATGCAGTAGCACAGCATTCAGCAAACTGCAGGATCCTATTCCTAAAAAGATGAGAAGAAAAATGGGAAGAAACCAGAGAAAGAAGTCAAGCTCTTATTTGCAACTTTCCAAGTTTTGTATTCTTCTTTTATCCACATTCAATTGCCCTTGAGGGAAGGGTCAAAGCATAAAAAAGATCCCTATCACTCAAACCTATTCTGTCATATATGGAGGCAGAAAACGTACATTTAGTTTCATTTTATTTTATGCCTTTTTTGCTTCCTTTTCATTTTGTTTTCTTTTATTCTGGTTTTATGTTCATTTTGCTTTCATGTTTCATTTTAATATGTCACTTATCAGCTAAGTAAAGCTGTTGTTTTTTTGGAAATGATTCACTTTATTAAAATGGAAAAGCCACAGCGGTGTTAGGCATGGTTCCTATTCACTGTGCTGGCACTTCCGACAAAAATTAGTTGATTTACTCTGAGGGGTTGGTTTTTCAGTAGACAGGGTCTTTGTTAGAGTATCATTTTAATATGTGACATTTAATTTCACTACCTTTCCTCTCTTATCTCTCCCTACACTCCTTGTCAGGAACTCTGCTCTTCTAGCAGATCCCCTCTATCTGTGCCCTTTCCTTCTACTGCCAACTCTATTCTTTCCACCTTACTGCTCCTTATGCCTAGAACAAACTACCTCAATCAGTGTGCAATTCTGGTCGCCGTATCTTAAAAAGGATATAGCGATTTTAGAAAAGGTTCAGAGAAGAGCCACCAAAATGGTAAAGGGGATGGAAGGCTACTCCTATGAAGAAAGGCTAAAAAGGTTGGGGCTCTTTAACCTGGAAAAGAGATGGCTGAGGGGAGATATGATAGAAGTCTATAAATTAATGAACGGAGTGGAACGGGTAAACGTAGATCGATTGTTTACCTTATCAGAATATAGAAAGACTAGGGGACATGCAATGAAGCTACAGGGTAAACTATTTAAGACTAATAAAAGAAAATATTTTTTCACTCAACGTGTAATCAAACTCTGGAATTTGTTACCGGAGGATGTAGTAAAGGCTGTTAGTGTAGCTGGGTTTAAAAAAGGTTTGGACAAGTTCCTGGAGGAAAGGTCCATAAACCATTATTAAGAAGGGACCCAGGATATCAATGCTTGAACCAATACAAGCATTGTGGAACCTGTGTCCCTTGGGGAAACTGCTAGGTACGTATGACCTAGATTGGCCACTGTTGGAAACAGAATACTGGGCTTGATGGACCTTGGTCTGACCCAGTATGGCATATCTTATGTTCTTATGTACATCAGGCTTCATCTATGGCTATTTACAAATCCAGAGCTTTTAATGTCCAACATTATCAGAATGAAGAAAGTAGATATATCCACTAAGCGTACTTCATTCTGTTGTTGTTAAGTGCCGTTGACTCATGGCGACCCTCTGGATAGTTGTCCTAAATTGTGTTTGGTCTTCAGTCAGATGGCTCATTGTTGACTGGTACCCATAGCTGCTGTTATTGTATCTATCCATCTCATTGCTGGCCTTTCTCTTTTGCGTTGACCTTCTATCTTGCCAAGCATGATGTCTTTCTCTAATGATCTCTCTCTTTGCATGATGTGTCCAAAGTATGAAAGTCGAAGTCTTGTCATCTGAGCTTCTAAAGAAAGCTTAGGTTTGATCTCCTCTATACTGACTGGTTTGTTTTTCAGGTAGTCCATAGTATACGCAGTATTCGCCAACAGCACCATAATTCAAAGACATCAATTTTCTTCCTGTCTATCTTTTTCACTGTTCAGCTTTCGCATCCATATGATATTGAAAATACCATGGCTTGAACTAGTCAAATCTTTCTATGGAGAGAGACATCTCTGCTCTTGAGAATCTTGTCTAGGTCTTTCATAGCCATTCTGCCAAGAGCAATGCATCGTCAGATTTCTTGACTGCTTGTTGCTTCTTTATTGATAGTTGATCTAATTAGGTTAAAGTTGTCCACGATTTCAATTTCTTTTCCATCAATGATGAACTTATTGATTTTGCCAGTTGTCAGCATCTTTGTCTTGTTTACATTAAGGTGCAGGCCCATTTTAAGACTATGTTCCTTGATCTTCAGAAGCAAACGTTTCAGATTGTCTTCACTTTCAGCCAGTAAAGTGGTGGTATCAGCATAGCGAAGGTTGTTGATAAATCTTTCACCAATCTTCACACCTTGGTTGTCTTCATATAATTTTGCTTTTCTGATGATTTGTTTTGCATGTAAATTAAACAGGTAGGGGGAAAGTATGCAGCCTTGTAGTACACGTTTGCTGATTTTAAACCATTCTGTTTCTTCTTGTTCCATTCGAACTGTTGCATTTTGATCAATGTAAAGGTTGTGTAAGAGAACTATCAGGTGTTCTGGTATACCCATGCTTCTTAATGTGGCCCAGAGTTTCTCATGGTTTGCATAGTAACATAGTATATGACGGCAGATAAAGACCAGTATGGTCCATCTAGTCTGCCCAGCAAGGCAGCAAGAGTAGGTGCACTTGCTGCTCCGTGCAGGTCACCTCTCCCCATGTCTTTGTTTAGGGGTGTTCCAACCGCTCCATGTAGGTCACCCCTATTTGTTCAGATATAAGATAGTTATGCTTATTTTGATTTTATCCTGTTGCTATAAAGGGATCCACTATGTCTGTCCCCTGCCATTTTGAATTCTGTCACTGTGTTTGCCCCACCACTTCCATCGGGAGGGAATTCCAAGCATCCACCACTCTTTCAGTGAAAAAGTATTTCCTGACATTGCCTTTCAGTTTACCCCCTTGCAGTTTCATGTTATGCCCTCTAGCTTTACAGCTTCCCCGTCTTTGGAAGAGATTTGTTTGTCCTTTAAGTATTTAAAGGTCTGAATCATATCTCCTCTGTCCTTCCTCTCCTCCAGAGTGTACATATTTAGGTCTTCAAGTTCTTCTTATAAGTCTTCTGACACAAGCTCCAAATAATTTTGGTCGCATTCCTCTGAAATGCTTCCAGCCTTTTTATATCCTTTGCGAGATATGGTCTCCAAAACTGAACACAATATTCCAAGTGAAGCCTCACTAGCGACTTGTACAGTGGCATTAATACCTCTTCCTTTCTGCTGGTAATTCCTCTGTGTGCAAACCAGCATCTCCTGGTCCGTGCACATCAATCTCTTGCCCCCTATCCATACATTTCCCTTGGATTTCTGCTTCCCAAGTGCCCAAGTGCATTACACTGCACTTCTTCACATTAAATCTTAACTGCCAAGCATTAGACCGTTCTTCCAGCTTTTGTAGATCTTTCCTCATGTTCCCCACTCCCTGAGGGGAGTCCACTCTGTTGCAAATTTTGGTGTCTTCTGCAAAAAGACAGACTTTTTTCCATTCAGCCCTTTGGCAATATCACTCACGAATATATTGAATGGTACTGGTCCCAAGACCGAACCCTGGGGCACACTGCTAATCACCTTCCATTCATCTGAGTGAGTTCCGTTTACCATCACACTCTGTTGTCTGACAGGCAACCAATTTCTGATCCATTTCACCATCTTGAGACCCATCCCCAAGCTGTTGAGTTTATTGATAAACCTCCTATGAGGAACAGTATCAAAGGCTTTTCTGAAATCAAGGTACATCACATTCATCGCATGCCCTTGATATAGTTCTCTGGTCACCCAGTCAAAGAACTCAATCAGATTTGTTTGGTAAGATCATCCTTTGGTAAAACCATGTTGCCTTGGATCATGCAACCTGTTGGTTTCAAGGAAGTCCACTATTCACTTTTTCAGGAGCATCTCCATTGCTTTTCCCGCCACTGAGGTAAGGCTTACTGACCTGTAGTTTGTCCCTTCTTCCCTATTACCACTTTTGTGGAAAGGTACCACATCAGCCCTTCTCCAGTTCTGTGGAACGTCTCCTGTCTCCAAGGATATATTAAAAACATCCTTTAAAGGCCCTGCTAGAACTTCTCTGAGCTCTTTCAGTATCCTGGGGTGTATCCCATCTGGTCCCATAGAATTGTCTACTTTCAGTTTTGCAATCTGTTCTAACACATCATATTTTGTGAATGGTGTGGTATCTACTCCAGTCCCATTTGTATATTTGTCAATCACAGGTGGTCCTTCTCCAGGATTTTCTCTAGTGAAAACAGAGCAGAAGTATTTGTTTAGCATTGTTGCTTTTTCAATGTCACTTCCATAAATCCGTTCCCAGCACTTTTGAGTCCTGCAATTCAACCTCTGATTTTCCTCCTCTCCAGAATATACCTGAAAATAGTCTTGTCGCCACACTTCACATCTTTAACCACCTTTTCTTCTGCCTTTGATTTGCTATCTTTGTTTCTCTTTTTGTCTCTTTTCGTTTGATCTTGTATTCTTTTCTGTGTTCCTCTGTTTGTGAGTTTCTGAATTTTGTGAAAGCTGTGTTTTTTGCCTTTATTTGTGCAGCTGCATCCGATTACACAGTCAAAAGCCTTGCTGTAGTCAATAAAACACATATAGATATCCTTTTGGTATTCTTTAGTCTTTTCAAGGATCCATCTCACATATGCGATGATGTCTCTCATTTCTTGCCCTTTCCTGAACCCTACTTGTACTTCAGGCAGTTCTCGTTCCAGCTATGGTTGTAGTCTCTGCTTGATAATCCTCAGTAGAATCTTGCTGGCATGTGGGATCAGAACGACTGTGTGATAATTTCCGCAGTCAGTTGGATCACTTTTCTTTAGTATTGGTATAAACACAGATCTTTTCCAGTCAGTTGGCCATGATGTTGTCTTCCAAATTCCCCTGGCATAGTCTTGGTAACAACTGCATCCAATTGCTGTAATACTTCAATGGGAATGCCATCAATACCAGGTGCTTTGTTCTTTGATAAGGCTTTCAATGCTGCTTCAACTTCTTTCATCACCATTGGTTCCTGATCATAAGGTACAGATTAAAACGGCTGTTGGTCCACTTGATATTTATGGTATAATGATCCTGTATATTGTTTCCTTCTTTTCTTGATCATCTCAGGATCATTCAACATGGATCCTTGAGCATCCTGTAACATTCCAATTCGAGGCTGGAATGTTTTCTTTAACTCTCGTAGCTTTAGGAAAGCCAGTCTTTTCTTCCTCTAATAGTTTCTGCTTCTATTTCCTTGCATACATCATTGTAATACTTCTCCTTTTCTTGTCTTGCTGCACGTTGGAAATCTTTGTTGAGTTCTACGATTGCCTCTCTTTCTCCTCTGGCTTTAGCTTCTCTGTGTTTCTGGGCAATTTTCAGAGTTTCTTTGGTCATCCATTTTGGCTGTTTTTGCTTTTTTACCTTTTGTAGAGACTTCTCACTTTCTTCCAACACAACCTTCTTGATGTCATCCCATAATTCTTCTGGAGCTCTGTAATTTTTAACGTAGCAATTTGATTTTGCAGGCAGTCTTTAAATTCTGGTGGTATATTCTTGAGGTAATATTTTGCTAAATTTATAAGTGGCTTGCTGTTTTTCAATTTTTATCTTGAGTTTGCATACTAGTAGTTGGTGATCTGTTCCACATTCAGCTCCAGGTTTTGCCTTTGTTGATGTTATAGAGCTTTTACATGTTGACTTCCACAGATGTAGTCAATTTGATTTTTGTACAATCTATTGGGTGAAGTCCATGTGTACAGTCGCCGTTTGTGTTGCTGGAAGAAGGTGTTTGGAATGAATACATCATTGGTCTTGCATAATTCTATCAGTCTTTCTCCAGCTTCATTTCTGTTGCCAAGTCCATATTTTCCGACCACTTTGCCGTCTTCTTTGTTGCCAACTTTTACGTTCCAGTCATCCGTGACTATCAGGATATCCTGTTTGTGTGTTCTGTCAATTTCCGCTTGTACTTGTTCATAGAACTCATCAACTTTGTCCTCTTCTGCAGCTGGTGTTGGAGCATATGAGTTGTGTTGATGGGCATTCCTTGTAGACGAATAGAAATTAAGCATTCACTGACTGCATTGTATTTCATTACAGTTCTTGCAAGTGTTTTCTTAATTATAAGTGCAACACCATTTCTTCCAGCATAGTAGACCATGTAATCATCAGATGCAAAGTGCCCGATGCCAATCCATTTCAATTCGCTGACACCCAACAGATCGAGTTGTACATGTTCCATTTCATTCTTGACCACCTCCAACTTCCCTTGGTTCATGTTTTGTATGTTCCATGTCCCAATATGTAAGACTTCTTTGCAGCTTCTGACTCTCGTTTCATGCGCAGCTACATAAGCAGTCAGATGTCCCGAGGGTTTTGATCCAACCACTTCATAAATGCTGGCTTTACTCTGAAAAGTCTTCAGCTCATCCCCAGTAGCCAGTTGAGTGCCTTTCAACCCAGGGGTCTCATCTTCCAGCACTATAGTGCAGTTTCTTTTCTTGTGACTATCCATTGGGTTTTCATGGCAAGATACAGAAGTAGATTGCCAGGCTTTTCTTCTGCGCAGTTTAATTCTAGTGTTGTTGCCGTTGTCACAGAAATGTGATCCTCCACCGCCAACACCGTCCCATTCTGCTGCTGCCCAGATAGGTGGTTTGTCTTGGTCTGGCACCTCAGTTGAGACCTGCCCATCTTGGGAGACCCTGCCAGTAGTTAAGCTACTGATGGCTTTAGCTCTCAGCATCAATGATGCACACAAGCTCTCACAGCAAGACAAGCTGCAAACCAAGTGAGGGAAAGTTGATATAGAAACATAGAAACATAGAAACATGATGACAGAAAAAGACCACATGGCCTATCTAGTCTGTCCTTCCATAACAACAACTACAACAGTCCACTTTTTACCTTTAGAGATCCTCTGTGATGGTCCCATGATTTTTTGAATTCAGTTACTGTCCTCATCTCTACCACCTCCACTGGGAGACTATTCCATGGATCCACTACTCTTTCTGTAAAGAAAGATTTCCGCATATCACTTCTGAATCTATCTCCCTTCACCCTCATCCCATGTCCCCTCGTAGCAGAACTTGCTTTCAATTGAAAGAGGCTCTCTCCCTGAACATTTATGCCACGGAGGTATTTAAACATCTCAATCATATCACCTCTATCCCGCCTTTCCTCTAAGGTGTACATATTAAGATCCTTAAGTCTGTCCTCATAAGCTTTATAATGAAGCCCACTAATCATTTTAGTAGCCACCCTCTGCACCGACTCCATCCTGTTCACATCCTTTTGAAGGTGCGGTCTCCAGAATTGTACACCATACTCCAAATGAGGTCGCACCAAAGACTTATACAGAGGCATTATCACCTCCTTTTTTCTGCTAGCCATTCCTCTCCGTATGCACCCAAGCAACCTTCTAGCTTTTGCCGTCGCCTTTTCTACCTATTTAGCTACTTTAAGATCATCAGACACAACCACGCCTAGGTCCCGCTCTTCTTTAGTGGACAAAAGTACTTCACCTCCTATACTGTATTGCTCCCTTGGATTGCTGCAGCCCAAATGCATGACCTTACATTTTTTAACATTAAATCCCAGCTGCCAAATTCTAGACCATTTTCAAGCTTAGCTAGATCCCTCCTCATGTTATCTACACCTTCCTGGGTGTCTACTCTATTGCAGATTTTGGTATCATCCGCAAAGAGGCAAACCTTACCCGACAGCCCTTCCGCTATATCACTAACAAAGATGTTAAAAAGAATCGGACCAAGGACTGATCCCTGTTGCACACCACTGGTAACATCCTTCTCCTCAGAGTGAGCTCCATTTACTTGTACTCTTTATCGCCTCCCACCCAACCAATTTCTAACCCAAGCAGTAACTTTAGGGTCCATCCCTAGGGTGCTCAGTTTGTTTATAAGTCGCCTGTGAGGAACAGTGTCAAAGGCTTTACTGAAATCTAAATACACCACATCTAGAGCTCTCCCTCGGTCCAACTCCCTGGTCACCCAGTCAGAGAAATCAATCAGATTTGTCTGACAAGACCTGCCTCTGGTGAATCCATGCTGCCTCGGATCCTGTAATCCGCTGGACTCCAGAAACCTCACTATTTTCTCTTTCAGCAACGTTTCCAATAATTTACTCACCACCGAAGTTAAACTAACCGGCCTGTAGTTTTCAACCACATCCTTACTTCCGCTTTTGTGTAAAGGCACCACATGAGCCTCTCTCCAGTCATTTGGCACCACTCCTAACTCCAACGAGGCATTGAAAAGGTCAGTCAGTGGAGTTGCTAGAACGTCCCCAAGTTCCCTCAGTATTCTAGGGTGTATCCCATCCGGTCCCATCGCTTTGTCTACTTTAAGTTGAGCTAGTTTCTCACGAACAGTCTTCTGAAAATTGTTCAAGATGTCCCTCGCTTCTGTTCTTATTTGTGGGTGTTTTCTGAGGTCCTGCTCCTGGTTCTTCATCTGTGAACACAGAACAAAATATTTGTTAAGCAATTCCGCTTTATCCTTATCAGCTTCTACATATTCCCCCTGCACCCTTGAGTCTGACAATACCACTTTTGCCCTTCCTCTTCTCACTAATATATCTGAAAAATGTCTTATCCCCCCATTTTATTGCATTGGCTATTTCCTCCTCCTTTTGAATCTTTGCCTTCTTGACTACTTTGCTAGCTTCTCTAAGTTTTTCCAAATACAGATGCCTGTCTTCCTCTCTCTGTGATCTCTTGTATTTCATGAAGGCCTCCCTCTTTTTCTTCACTGTTTCAGCTACTTCCTTCGAAAACCATAGTGGTCTCCTTTTCCTTTTGCCTTTATTTACCATTTTAACAAAAAGGTTGGTTGCCCTTAAAATACCCCCTTTCAGTTTTGCCCACTGTTTTTCTACATCCCCCAGCTGTTCCCATCCCACTAACGACTCCCTGAGGTATTGGCCCATCTTCGCAAAGTTAGTCTTCCTAAAGTCTAAGATCCTCACCTTGGAATGGATTCTAACAGCCCTAGTCCTAATACTGAACCACCATCTGGTGATCACTGGATGCAAAATGATCTCCCACTACAACATCAGAAACACTTTCACCATTGGTAAGCACCAAGTCCAGTATGGCCCCTTCACGTGTGGGGTCTGTTACCAATTGTCTGAATAGTGCTCCCTGTAGAGAATCCAGGATCTCCTTACTTCTAGATGATACTGCAGCAGGAATGTGCCAATCAACATCTGGCATATTGAAATCTCCTATCAGTAGCAGTTCCCCTTTCCTAGCAATGCTGCGTATGTCTTGAATTAACTCTTTGTCCACCTCTTCCTCTTGTGAGGGAGGTCTGTATATCACACCAATGCAAATAGATTTCTCTTTCCCTCTTTCTTGTTTAACCCACAATGCTTCCTCTCTCCCTTTTAAGCTCTGTAATTCCAAAGCTTTAATAGTAGTTTTTACATATAGTGCCACTCCTCCTCCCCTTCTTCCTACCCTGTCCTTTCTGAATAAAGTATAGCCAGGTATAGTTACATCCCAGTCATGGTTTTCTGTGAACCATGTTTCTGTAACTGCCACTAAATCCAAGTCAGCTACTCCCACCAAAGCTTCAACTTCAGGGATCTTATTTCCCATGCTACGGGCATTAATACACAGTGCTTTCCATATGTTACCCCTGTTACCCATTTCCATAAAGGTGTTTAATGTATCACCAACCCTGGGGGCTTTCACTTACCTGGGGGCTTTCTTCACCCATCCCCAACGAATCTAGTTTAAAGCCCTCTTCAGTAGATTAGCCAGTCTACTACCGAAGATGCATTGACCTTTCTTGGATATACAAGGGTATTATCATTTGGAGATATTATTTTGAATGCTTGTTGGTACTGAGCTGGTGGGGTAGTTTGGTGATATGTATTCATTGACAAATATAGAATTTTTCAAGAGTAAAATTGCTGTGCGAGCTTACCTTAGTCATTTCCTTGAATTCCACAGGAAGATGTGACAATATTTGAAGTCAAATGTTTGTCTGATGAAGCTCAGTAATAGCTTTTTTCATATGTACTTATTCATTGCAGGTTATTTCAGAGCAAAATATTAATTAATACTGTACAACGTCTGTGGTATGCAAGGAAAGTTAAAGAAGCTCGTGCTCATGTTTTTGAACACAAGGGGGCACAAGAAGAAAAAGCATTAGTATGTTTCTCTCACTGGATGAGATTGTTAATAAGTACATTACATCCTGGGGAAGTGCAGAACATTCTCTAGGCAGCAACCAGAAAAGCAAACTGGGAGTTCTGTGTCTCTTTGTCCTATGCTGAACAGATACAGGAGCATGGAGATGGATTTATAATCTGGTGCCTATTGCAATGCAGGATTAAATGATTTACCCAAAATCAAAAGGAGCAGTGGGATTTGAACCTGGCTTCTCACCTGCTGCTTAACAATTAGGCTACTCCTTCACTCTGGGACAAGGAGATGGCTGGCCCTTAGAAACAAAGCTATTCATTCTTCCTTGCAAAAGTCAACATCCCTTAGCCAGTGATTGACAGGCAGGTCCATTCTCCATTACCTCACAATGAAGGCACATTCAGTTAGGAACACAGACTCCAGAATGTTCCTATGTCAGAACATGGAGGGCATATACGTACACATGCACATATGAAATGCACACCACAATGTAAAGGTCAAAGCCCACAAACAAGTTATTAATAAAAGTAAAAATTACTTGGTCTTTAAAACTGGGTGTTTTAGTTAAGTGTTTATTTGTCTTGGTTTTATTTGTCCTTCATTTCTGAGTTTGTTGTATTAGTGTTTCTCTTTTTTTTTTTTTTTTACTATATATCATCTTTCAGTCATTTATTTGCCATATTGCTTTAATTCACTTCTGTGATTTTTTTTTTTATCTTGACTGTAAGTCACCTAGGGCATAATGTTGGTTAAACAACTCAGAAATATGAGTTAGTAAATAAATAAATACCCAGCTGACTAACCAAGGCACCAGCATTTGTCTCACATCACTTAACATTACAACCAGAAGCTTGGATGGTCTCTAACTGAACACAGTGGTAGAGAAGCCCAGAGTTGGTAATTACCCAGTTCCATGAGTAAGATGTTAAACCATTCCTGGGTTCTGACAAGCTCATGCTGATGCATTATGGGACTTGCAGCACTGATTCCAAGGAGTAAAATCAGGGACTACAAATACCATACTGCAATGCAATGCAAATTTAAAACTAGAACTGGCTTAATCTCACTCCTGGAAATGGGTAATTTGGCCATTCTGGAAGCCATGCTTTTGTCCTGAAGAAACACTTTTAAATGATCTGGTTCCTGAAAGACAAATCTGGTTGCCTGACATTTCAGTATACATTCTTTTCTAAAAATTTGAGAAAATACTCTATACCAGAGGTGGGTTAGCTTATTTCTCAATGGCCTTCTTAATGTCTCTTGCCTACACCAGGGGCTGAGAGAATCCCCACTGGGAAGAAATTAGAGCGGGGGAGGGGTTCAGTACCACCTTCCTTTTTTTCTCTCTGTATGGTTCAAATTTTATTGCTGAAGTTCACTTAACTGCAGATGTTTCCAAGTGAACAGTCCCGCATTTTTATTAGAATTCTTTTTTATTTGTGCTTTCCCTTAGTTTGCTTTTTTTCTTCCTATATTTTCATTTTATTTCTTTCCCTTAATTGTTCTTTTTCTTTGCTTTCTCCTCCTTTCCTCCTTGAACTCTCACCTTCTTCTCTCCCCTGTCTCCAGTTACTCTCATCCCCTCATTCTCTTCTTCTGCCCCCTTTGTCTTAACACTGTCTTGCCCGTTCAGGAGCTCTCCCGTTTTTCTCTTAGGCTTTCACAGCTAATATCATAATCTTTGCAGTTTTCCGGGTCATGGCGTGGAAAGTGTAGTTGCGATGTTGAAGTTGCTATAAAGCTTGAAGAGGAGCAGATTAGATTTGTAAGGAAGATTTTCCATTATGTGCTGATAAATGCTTTTGGAAGAGCCCTGATACAGAACTGATTTGATGTATTTGCATGCAGTAAAGGCAAGGAACGCAAATATATCTAATTAATAGTCATTAGAGATTTCCTAAAAACCTCACTGGTTTGTGGCCTCCAGAATTGCAGTTTGACACCTGATTTAGCCCATGAGTTATGGACAAGAGTCTAGATGACCTACAGATTTCACTGCAAGTCTACTAGTCATTTTCCTCTGGTTCCACAGAATAGTAAATGTTCCAATTCCGCCAATCAGTCCCGTGTAGGAAGACCCCAAGACAGATGTCATCACAGAGACTATGGATGGGATCCAGCCAATGGGAAGGTACTTGGGGTTGGGAGCACTGGAAGGCAGCTAGGGTTGTCAACTTTTCCACATATTATAATTGGACGCCCCCTGAGCCAGAGGACTGGGGAAGGGTGAAGGATCTTCCTGAGTGACTACAACAATCAGAATCACAGTAGTAGCAGTAGTCTCTGTTCCCTTTCCAGAGTAGATACCCCCAGCTTTACTTTTCTTTCCCTGTCCCTCAGCAAGGTCTCCCTTCCTTCTCAATTCTATCTCCATCCTTCCCTTTCTCAAATCACTCCCCTGAACAAACACATCCCCATAGCTCTCAATCCACCCATGCAAGCAGCCATATCTCTCTTCCTAAACTCCCTCTCCCACCCCTTCAGCTCAACAATCCTATAGCTCTCACCCCCTTCCCCAGCATACACCTAACTACAGCTCGATCTCAATCATCCCTCCTCAGTGCACACCCCACCCAGGACCGGCCTGATGCATATGAGAGAATGTTGTTCGCACAGGGCCCTGTGCTTCCGGGGGCCCTGCGCCAATTTCATGCCGTACATGCTGTTCGGCTCCCGACATTTGCAGGGCCAGCTTCAGAGGGGGCGGGGAAGCCTGAGGCCTCAGTTCACCTCTGTACAGCTGCCGGAGTGAAGAGCAGTGTTTCCTTCACTCCGGCGTGCTGGCAGGCTGCACGAGAACACAGCTGCTGGAGTGAAGGAAAATGCCGCTCTTCACTCCGGCAGCTGTGCAGAGGTGAGCCGGGGCTTCGGGCCTCCCCAGCTCCCTCTGAAGCCAGTCAGACAGATGCAGGCTCTTCTGAGGGGGGGGGGAGGCTAGGATTGTAACTGGGCTGATGGGGGGGCTAGGATTGTAACTGGGCTGATGGGGGGGGGCTAGGATAGGACTGGAAATGGGCTGATAGGGGGGCTAGGATTTGAAATGGGCTGATGGGGGGGCTAGGATTTGAAATGGGCTGATGCAGGGGGATGGGAGAATGGGACTAGAAAGGAGTGGATATTGGGTGGGGGTGGAACTAGAAGGGAGCTGATGTTGATGGAGGA
This sequence comes from Ichthyophis bannanicus, assembly GCA_033557465.1. Lineage (NCBI taxonomy): Eukaryota > Metazoa > Chordata > Amphibia > Gymnophiona > Ichthyophiidae > Ichthyophis > Ichthyophis bannanicus. The sequence goes on from CM066031.1 coordinate 1,460,872,411, forward strand.
GTAGAAGGGGATGGTGCTGGGGAATGAGGATGGAGAGGGGAAAAGATATTTTGAGTGGGAGGAAAGAAAATCCTGGGTATTGGCACAGTAAGTGGGGATTGAGGATGGAAGGGTAAAATTTGAGTGAATGAAAAAGGAATAAAGAAAGAAATGGAGGAAAGATCAGTATGTTAAAGCGGATGTAGAGAGAGAATGGAAAAAAACTGGAAGAGAGAAGAAAGGACAAATGAACAGCAGGTAATGGAGAGTTAGCAGAAGACACAAAGAAACCAGAAGAAAGTGACTGGAGCAATTCAACTGAAAAATAAAATGCCAAACAACAAAAGGTAGAAAAATACCTTTTTATTTTGAATTTATTAACTGGAATATGTCAGCACTGGGAAATGTGCATCGCTAATGTCTTTGCGTTTTGTTTAGTACAAGAGGAATTAATTTACAGATTTATTTCTACAGTGTTGTACATTCTAATTTGGCTTTTGGGGTTCCCAGTCAGGGCCGGTGCTGGAAGGGAGCAGACACAGGGGGAGCTGGAAGGGAGCAGACACTGGGGGGCTGGAAGGGAACAGACATGGGAGGCTGGAAGGTAACAGACATGGGGGGCTACAAGGGAGCAGAGATGGGGGGGAGCTGGAAGGAAGCAGTCACTGGGGAGCTGGAAGGGAGCAGACACTGGGGGGGCTGAAAGGGAGCAGACATGGGGGGCTACAAGGTAGCAGACACTGGGGGGGAGCTGGAAGGGAGCAGACTCTTGAGGATGGGGCGGAAGGTGGCTCAGTAATAGGAGGGGAGATGGAAGAGAACTGACAGGGGGGAAGGTGGGGGCTGGAAGTGAGCTGTAGACCATAGAAAGAGTGCTAAGAGAAGACAGGAAAACAGAAACCTCAGATCGGACTAGCATGATGAAAAATCGCCAGACAAAGGTAGAAAAATTAATTTTATTTTCAATTTAGTAAGTGGACTTTGCGCTATCTTTATATTTCACACAGTATGGGGAACTTCATCTCTTATCTGGTGTGGCACCACATGCGGAGTTTGGCTTCTTGGGGTTTCATTTTAATTTTTGTCTATATATTTTTATTTTTACTTTAGATTGTGGTCACTTATTCTGTACTTGGTGAGGGTCTATGTTCTGATTGTGTGACCAAGGCCAGGTGTTCGGTTAACATGGAGTTTGTACGTAGGTATCTAAACGGTAGTAATTTGACTTGTACAGCTTTTCCAATAGGTGTATTGAGGTTTTGGGGCCCATTGCAGTGTTTTGTATGAATTTTGAAAGTGTATGCTGGTATGGCATGATAGATTTAGCCTTGTAGATCTTCAGTGACTTATAAGAACATAAGATATGCCATACTGGGTCAGAACCAAGGTCCATCAAGCCCAGTATCCTGTTTCCAACAGTGGCCAATCTAGGTCATATGTACCTAGCAGTTTTCCCAAAAGACACAGGTTCCACAATACTTGTACTGGGTCAAGCATTGATATCCTGGGTCCCTTCTTAATAATGGTTTATGGACCTTTCCTCCAGGAACTTGTCCAAAACGTTTTTAAACCCAGCTACACTAACAGCCTTTACTACATCCTCCGGTAACAAATTCCAGAGTTTGATTACACGTTGAGTGAAAAAATATTTTCTTTTATTAGTCTTAAATAGTTTACCCTGTAGCTTCATTGCATGTCTCCTAGTCTTTCTATATTCTGATAACGTAAACAATTGATCTACGTTTACCCGTTCCACTCCGTTCATTAACTTTTAGACTTCTATCATATCTCCCCTCAGCCGTCTCTTTTCCAGGTTAAAGAGCCCTAACCTTTTTAGCCTTTCTTCATAGGAGTATCCTTCCATCCCCTTTACCATTTTGGTGGCTCTTCTCTGAACCTTTTCTAATAACACTATATCCTTTTTAAGATATGGCGACCAGAATTGCAGTGTTTTATATTAGTTCAGAATATGCCTGGCACTGGAGAATGTTTATGATGTTGTTAGTGAGATGACCAGAATCAGATTTTTTTTTTTTTGGTTATCACAGCCTGTTTGTATGATGCTAAGTATTTACTGCTAATTATTTTTATTTTGGCTATGCAATTGCTCTTTCGCTGCAGTTCTCTTACAACACTGGATTTGAAGGAGAAATACTAATATCACTTGAAAAGAGTTCACAAAGCAGTTTTAGGAAAAAGGAGGGTAGGGTGCAGTCAACATTAATAATAATGAGGGAGGAGTACCGATTTATAGGTTGCAGTGGGGCTCGAGAAACCCTAACACCGGCCCTGTTCCCAGTTGAATAATTGTCTTCATATTTGTAAATTGTGATCCCTTGTTCTTTATTTGGTGACGGTATATGTTTTGCATGTGTAACTGAACTAAGGGATTCTGTTCATGTAGTTTCTATTTGACAGTGCCACTTGTTCTCTTTCCCCAGTAGGAGATGTATTGGTATTCTCTGAAATGTATTGGTTGAATATTAGCAGTGTTGCCTTTTGATAGGGTTTGGTGCTTTGTGGGTCCTGGTAGTGCTGTTATGATACAGCGAGTTTACTATGGGTTCTAAATGGGCAGGGTTTATAGTACTTTCTAATGTGCCTGGCAGTTGGCACTGGAGTGTAGTAATCTGGTAGCCTAGAAGGCATAATATAAAACTGCAAGGGGGTAAACTGAAAGGCAATGTCAGGAAATACTTTTTCACTGAAAGGGTGGTGGATGCTTGGAATGCCCTCCAGATGGAAGTGGCGGGGGCATACACGGTGACAGAATTCAAAATGGCATGGGACAGACACAGTGGATCCCTTTGTAACAGGATAATATCAAAATAAGCATAACTATTTCTTATATCTAAACAAATGGGGTGACCTACACGGAACGGTGCGTACACCCCTAAACAAAGGCATGGGGAGGGGTAACCTGCATGGAGCAGCAAGTGCACGTACTCTTGCCATCTTGCTGGGCAGACTAGATGGACCATGCTGGTCTTTATCTGCGGTCATATGCTATATTACTATGTTACCCTCACTGCCCATGCAAATGGTATTCACACACTCATTAAGAGGCATGTTTGCTAAAAGTTAATGCACATTCACAAATGTTAATGTGCATTAAGTGCAGGAACATCCATTTATTTCTACTGGTGCAGTGGCACTTATTGCACATTAATGTTTAGTAAACATGCCTCTAAATCATTGCCAGGAGAAAAAAGTGTCTTGTGAAGGGCTCCTTTGAAAGCTGCCTAAAATTTTAGATGGGCAACATATACATTTTAAAATAAAATAAATTAAATGTATGCAAATGAGTTCCAGTGGATATGCAAATGAGGCTCCTCAATGACTCTCCGCACATGGCCCAGCATCACCCTTGGGCCACCCCTGACCCTATCATAACTCTATCTCAATTTCCAGCCCCAGCACTCAAACAACCATAACTCTCTGAATTCCCCTGTGCACTCCCCAGTGTTTTCTCTCCTTCCTACTTGCACACATCTCCCCAGCTTTCTCTATCCTCATCTACATACCTCCTATACTTTCCCCCTTCCAGCTGCACACAGTCTCCCATGTAGAGCTCCACAGTTCAGATCTGGCAGTTGGTGTCAGGTGGCATAGAGGAGAACATGTGCCTAGCTTCAGCTATTCTCCTCTTCTGTGCTAATCAGCAGGGCCATAACGAGCGTGAATCATGCCCTGTGTGACTTGCTCATTGGGCATGCACCCCCCCCACCACACCTCCATCTAGACACTTTCTGGATGGGGGCGGGAGAGAAGAGGTGCGCCCGATGTGCATGTCGCCAGCGCGCTAAGCAGATCTGTTCCTCCCTGCTCTGACGCCGCATCACAGCAGGGAGGGACAGGTCTGCTTAGTGTGCAGCGAGAGAGCTTAAGGGGCACATCTCAGCTGTCTGCTGTTGCCTGCTGCCGCTGAGAGAAGAAAAAGTGGCAGCGGCAGGCAACGGCAGACAGCTGAAATGTGCCCCTTAAGACTTTGCACCCTGTGCGGCCGCACCACTCGCACAGGGCTAGGTTTGGTCCAACTAATCAGTGCAGAGGGTGGGGGTGGAAGAGTTGAGGAGGGTGGCAAGCTCTGAAATGGCTGCCATGAGGAATGTGTGCCTGTGTTAGGGGACGGTGCAGAGGGGAAGGCAACTTTACAAGTCACCACTGCCTCCTGGTCATCCAGAACTCTCCACTGCTGCAATCACACACACAACAAAGAGGAGAGGGGGTAGGCAGAAACAGAAACTCAGAGTAAAAGTGCACAAAGATGTATTAAAACTCTAACAGTGCAGACTGCCTGCAGCATTAGTTCCTGCATCCTACCTCTTTCTTACATTATAGCTGCAGGGGTTGGGTTGCCAGGAGTCAGCATTGCCTCAATGGCAGACATTGCATTGCATAGCTGCCTAAAGAGAACGGGCAATTGACTGGTCACTCTCAAGGCAGCTCTAGTCCATCAAAAAGGAGGTGAGCCAGGGGGAGATCCCTGTGCTGTGCAAGTGATGTTTCTCTATGAATGGGGTGGGGTGGGGGGTGGGGGTGTTGAGCTCTGCAAGAGGCACTGGGATGACCTTGAGAACCAGAGGAGTCAGTGAGAGTTCTGGAGAAGAAGCGATTAGAAGGGTTAGGAAGGGATGAAAGATGGGAGGGAAAGTGTGAGGGGGCTGCTGCAAGCTGAAGAAAGAGCTAGAAGAAACTGCAAAACCTTATATGATGATAGGCAGAGCTGGTTGGGGGAGGGAGCACTCATTGAGTAAGCACATGAAAAGTAGGAAGCGATACAACACCAGAAGTGTGCCCATATGCATCCTAAGTTTAAAGCCCAGGAAATGTGCCCAGGTAACTAATAATTTAGCAAATTCCTTTTGAAATTATCCTAATATTTCCTATATTCTATCTATATTATTTCAGAGACACCAAAAAATCTAGATATTATTTTCTGTTATGTCTTTCATTTCTGACACTTTCTAGATTTATACTTTGGACACAACACTTGTAAATCTCACATTTTGGTGTGGTCACCCTTAGCATCTCTGGTTTGTACCAAAGACAATGGAGGTGAAAATGATTTGTCCTACTTCCCTGGTTCTTAGCCTACAGCACTAACCACTAAGCCACTCCACTCAAGGCACGTGCTTGCATAGTCCCCATGTTTACTTACAGCCTGCCATTGCCTCTACTCCCAAAACTAGGGACTTCAGTTTTCCTCAAGTTACTTCTGGAAAGATGAATTCTGGAGGAAGACAATGAATGAAAATCCTAGTGGGGAGGGCAGATTGAATATGACCCTATCGGGGAAGGTGAAGTTGAAAAAGAAGTAAATGGGGGTCAATGGAAAGGGCCCACAAATGTCTGTTTGCATAGGCCCGGCTCTGCATGTATTCAGCAGCACTTTTACTCATTGGTATTGGCACTTTGTTAAATTCATGTATAACACTTAGCTAACTTTTTGAGTCGAATTGGATTTTGGAGAAGTGCTTGAAAGTGGACTAGTGTTTACTTTTCTGGCATTCAAAACCACCTTTCTTTTCAAAAATGTTGAGTTTTGGAGGATGTCTCCCTACAGGGTCTCCATTGCAAGCAAGGCTCCTATTTTGTCCTTCCTATACTACTGTTACTGCCTCCGAATTACCGGTCTCAAACAACGCTGCCCACTGCAGGCAAAAGGTGACGTCAGGCACTGCGCTTACAAAAGAGAACACTCAGTGGCGCTTGGACGAGTTCCTTGGGGCGACTCTGGGGGCAGCAAAGGAATACTTCATTTAATCAGTGTCTTTATTTCTTTGTGGCTATTGCTTGGATCCAGTACTTCTTATCGCAATGGACAAAATAGCCATAAGGTTGATTCCATGGCAATTATGTCTATTCCCTGTACTATGGGGCCAACACTTGATACCTTACCACCGCGACTGCCTTTTGGTAAGATTTTTGCATTTGATCCCTATCTCCCATCCTGTGTATACTTGTCCCCACTTAGACAACCCAGTAGACCAAAAAAACATAGCAAATAAAAGCAGCCTTGTTTAACGCACGATCGATTAAACAAAAGTTGGCAGCTATCCAAGACCTGATAACTTCTCAATCCCTAGACCTTCTGTTAATTATTGAGACATGGCTGAAAGAAGGTGTCATAGACTACCTCTGTGCTTGTTTGCCCCCTCATTATACTGTTCTTTTATTAGAATGGCCTAATAGAACAGGGGTAGGACTGGCTGTAATATTTCCAGACTCACTACCCATAACAGAAGTTACCGACAATAAACTTAACTTCTGAATCTATGCTCATACAGGCCTCAACCCTGCCCTCTGTCTTCTTGGTATACCACTCTCCCTCATTAAAAACAGAAGGATGGGACAGCTTTTACTGTACCAAAGCCTCCATTCATTATTGAAACCTATTGATACTTGGAAACTTGTATATCCATTGTAACCAGTCACTATGTTACAGAGATCAACAGTTCCTGGACTTTATGCAAAACCATCAGGCCATTTTCTCCCTCTCAGATATACACCCATTTCCTGTTAGCTGGCTGGGCCACCAAAAATCTGTTTCATAGTCCTTGGGTTGTTGACAAGCACAGTACCCGAACAATAACTACTACTTCAATCATCTCCGGCCCTGTCTTCAACTGTTTATAGCACAATTTCCACCTTTTTCAGCAGACTTTCAGCATTACAGCTACCTGACCAGACAAATCTCTGGAACTCACATTTATCCATGGCAGTTCATATATTGCAGCATGAATAAGCGGAGAGAAGGTGTTTCCATCGCCCTAGCACAGGTTGGTACCACGCAGGGCTGAAAACCCTAAAAAGACACTTACAAAAAGCAGAACAAATATGGAGGAAAAATAAAACAGCTTATCCTCCTAGCTGTTCAAGACCTGCAATGCTTTTACCACAAAAATTATATGAAGCCAAACAGAAATATTACTCAAATAAGATTGTCTATCCTACTTCCTACGTCATAAATAGCCAATGGGTTTTTACAAAAAGGTATCCGACATCCAAGCTACATTATCACCAGTGCCAATCTCATTACTGCTGCCAGATACCAAGGATTTTGTTATTGTCACAGCTTGGTCGAACTAAAGTTTCAACAAATCCTGCATGTTCTTAGACCCACAACCTGTCCACAGGACCCAGTGGCATACGTTCTGCCCAAGCAGCCCCCGCAATGTGGGGCGGGAGTTGAGCAAAAAGGGGACCTACACTGGGTGGTGATAGCAGCATGGCATACTTAATTTATCATTTTGCCGTGCTGCCTCCACTCTTGTAATTCTGCCGTGGACCCAGTGGCTGTTCCTCACTGGGCTGACGTCTTGCGATAACATCCAGACTGTGAGACTTTGGTCTGGTGAGGATCAACTGATGGGCCTGCGGCAAACTTACAAGAGTGGAGGCAGCACAGCAAATATAATGAAGTAAGTTTGCCACCACCACTGCTGCAGCATGGGGCAGTCATCGCACAAAGAGGGGCCTGCACAAAGGGGGCGGTGTATGTCACCGCCATGGGGACCTGCAGCGAAGGTTTGCTTGGGGCCCTTCATTGTAACTTACACCAGCTGGCTGAAAGATTTGGGCATTGATCTTTCAGATCCTATTCTTACTATGACTAATCAGAGCCTGGAACTAGGTTTAGTTCCACCTTGCTAGAAGAAAACATTTATTTCACCAAAGTTTAAAAAAACATTGTTGGATCAAACTAATCCTAACAATGACCACTCTCTATCTAACCTGCTCTTCTTTTCCAGAATCATAGAGAAACATGCCCTCCTGCAGATCTCTGATTGTTTTTTTTTTTTAATTAAAATTCGAAAAACATTTTTACAATTTTATTTTATTTATTTATTATACTTTTCTATATCGCCCATTCCAGAGATCAGGGGCGATAACAAACAAATTTGTGAACTTTTTACATGATAATTTTAACAGTACAGAAATTTAACTGAATTGGAACTATATACATATTGACTATGAACACCTGTTATATGGGCTTGTGTGTGTAGGGTTTGGCACTGCGTGGAGTTGGGCGACTCATTTTGTGTGAGGTTAAGTCACTTTGTGAGTTTGGGCTAGTACTGCCAGCTCTGTAGTGTGCAGTGAAGAGGTGAGTTTTGAGCATTTTTCTGAATATCTGCGCATTTATAAAAAAAACAAAAATAACATACAGCGGACCCCAATTAAGAGGACAACAACTCATTAACAGATCATAATCCAAATAATAATCCAAGTCCACATCAAGGGAGCCGATATCCCCCCCCCCCAAAAAAAACCCCTTTTAATTAACTAGCCATAACAGAACAAATCCACATAAAATCAGTATAAAGGAAAAAGAGACAAACCAACCGTAAACCAAACTCAACTGCTTATCCCTCAAAGAAGCTTCTAATTGAGAAGCCTCAAGAAAGACATAATGCCCTGATAGGAAATAACCAAAACCTAAAAATCCCGATAATATAAAATTCCCCGTGTTAGAAAAATATTTTTGTCGGAGACAATTTCATCCCAGCGCTATGTATAGTAACAAGGCACCACTGTGATATCTCCTTTTAATAATATATTTAAAAAGTTACTTAGCTTCAGTAACCGATACCATCCATATTGCCAAAGAGCCGTTGAGGACTATCGACGTAGCGCTCGTTTCGGGTATACAATGATTGAGAAACCCTGCTTCAGGTACGTCCATATACAAACATTGGCAACGATGTGTTTAGCTAACAATTCGGAAATGTAGTCAGCCATTTAAATCTTCAACGTCTGACGTCATCATCACGTATAGGAACTGAACCACCAATGACCATAGACCCTTTATTGAAGAGGGAATACCCACCAACAGGGAATCCCTCAATGGGTACACTCATTAGATTATGGTATGCCAGTCAATCTGTTGATTCAATCCCCCGGGGGAGACGGAATTTAATTTATAAATCCAGCGTTGTTCCAAAGTTTGTAGTTTTTGTTCTCGATCTCCTCCCCGAGGGTCATGTGAAGCATGATCCAATATCCTCCACCGCAATGATTCGAATGAGTGACCAAGAGACAGGCAATGGTCCACTATTGGAGCTGAAAGGGATTTTGTCCGTAGTCGCGATGCATGCTCAGACAGACGGAGTCGAATGGCACGTGTAGTGCGTCCCACATAATATAATGTACAAGGACAAATGATCAGATACACCACATACCGCGATGAACAATCCGTGTGCCATTTCGTAGAGTAGACTCGAGCAGTGTGGATGTCCATCCATTCAGATCCCACTATAGACAACGTACAGTAAATACAAGAGCCACATGAAAAATGACCTGTATCAGTGTGACCAGTCGCTGGGCGATCTTGAGGATCAGTGGTCTTCATAAGGAGATCTCTAAGATTGGAGCCTCTAGAATAAGCCACTTGTAGAGTTTTTTCCCGAAAACATGCATGCACACTCAATACTGGCCAAAATTGTTTTAACAACTTGGAAACATGGTGAATTCCCCTAACATAAGGGAGAACTCCAGTGATCTTAAAGTCCTGATCCGAATCCGGACCATGCGGTTGAGGCTCCAGCCATTCAACATGCGTAAATCGTGCTCGTTTATACGCCCGATTAATGACCCAAGTGGGATAACCCCTTCGGATAAGGCGTTGTGACAGCTCTACTGCATGTTTTTTGAAATCCATCAAAGAAGAGCAGTTTCGCTTCAGCCGAAGAAATTGGCAATATGGATGGTATCGGTTACTGAAGTTAAGTAACTTTTTAAATATATTATTAAAAGGAGATATCACAGTGGTGCCTTGTTACTATACATAGCGCTGGGATGAAATTGTCTCCGACAAAAATATTTTTCTAACACGGGGAATTTTATATTATCGGGATTTTTAGGTTTTGGATCTTTCGGTAATTCTGATTAGGTTTTGTGTCAATTATACTGATAGGAAATAAGACATTTACATGGAAATTTGAGAAAGAAGGTTGTCCCAAGCGCCAGAACAGAAGGTTTAAACACTAGGAACAATCTTCTTCTCAATTGAGTAACCCTGGAGACATCGGGAAATATGTTAATTTTCTGACCACTTCCCTTGGCTCTTCTCTGCCTTGAGATGTTTCTACCGCAACCTGCCATTTCAGTGGAGAAGAGTTGGGGGACCTCACATGCCACTCTGAGGGCAGAGTGTGCGAAGGTGACGGTCTCCGACTTGCCTCGAGCCGCTCAGCAGTTTGCCCCTACAGAAGGTTGGTATGGTACTGAAGTTCCTGTTTCAAAAGAGGTACGTTTTGTTTTTCCTAAGGATTTTGGTACTATTCCTTCAGGAGAAGTTTCGCTGAGGGAAATTCTGTTTGCTATTAATCGTTTGGAGATGTCCTTTGGATCTTCTTTTAAGGAACTGTCAGACTTTACAGTGGATACTGTTGTGAAATTAACTGATCAAGACAGGCGCATTTCTCTTCTAAATTATCATGTAGCTAAAATGCATGCTTCTTATTCAGTGATGCAAGATGTTCATGCTTCATTTGTGAAGGACAGTCTGGTCATTTGCCAGTGCCTTGAAGTGCTTGAGAATGCCCAGTGTTCTTATAATTTACGGTTCCTGAACGTCCCTCATACGCGTTACCTCTCCCCAGCAATTCTTATACGTAAATATTTTAAAGAGGTTTTGTGGTTGCCTACAGCGGAGGATTTGGGAATCTTAAATATATTTTATCTTCCTCAGGGTAAAGTAAGTCCTAATACTATGTCTGATGCTGCAGGTCTATATCAGCTATCCTTGATTGAACCAGATATTTCTGAATTTTTGGAAGATTCTTCTGATAATTTTTCGACTCGGGTCACTTTAATTGCCACTTTTGGATCGTTTGTTTTTCAGCAAAAGGACCAATTATTTTGTGGCCAGTTCTCTGATTGTTTAGAGAAAACTAATACCTTGCACTCCTATCAATTAGACATTCATGCTGGATTCAGCACAGAAACACCACTGACATCCCTTCTCAGTGATATCCATGCCTACCTTAATACTGGACAGAATAGCGCTTTTGATATCACTGGACATCTCATCAGTCTTCATTTTGGTCAACCATCAACTCCTAATAATGCAACTTGCCTCGATTGGTATTACTAACACAGTACTGAAATGGTTCATGCCGTACTTACAAGACCAAGCTTCCCAATTCTGCTTTAAAGCATTTATATCTCAAAACTATCGAGTTTTATATGGTGTCCCATAAGACTCTACTTTCACTCATTCTTTTCAACATGGTTTCTTAGCCCATTGGCCAGAATCATACAAGACGCAGGACTTAAATGATTCTGTTATGCAGACAACATTCAGATCATTGCTTACACAAATTACCTGAATTCGGATCTTACTCAGTTAAATTCCTGTCTCGAATCTGTCTGATCTTGGCTGCTAAACATCAACTCAAATTGAATCCTTCAAAGATAGAGGCCATCTGGATTATCGGGCTAACATGATTTCCAAATATATTATTTATTTTAAACAACCAGCCAATAACCGTAAAAACTGAAAATTCTTGGCTGTCACCTAGACGGTGATCTAACATGTACACAAAATGCCCTTGCAGAAAGTACTTTGCGCACTCTTTGCAAGCTCTGTGCAAATAAGAAATTCCTTACTTCATCAGTCATCCGTACTCTTCTCATCACACTACTAATGTCATGCTTAGATTACTGTAATAGTTTGCTACACGGTGTCTCGGCAACCAACCAATCAAAACTTCAGCATCTGCAGAACATAGCCATAAAATTACTTTATAATGCATCAAAATTAAATCATGTGACCTTGCTGTTATACAGAAGTCATTGACGCCGAATAAAATACCAATTCTGATCTTGGCTCATAAAGCCTTTTTTGTTGGAATTCCCACATACTTTTCTCATCATTTAATCGCTTACATACCCAATTGACTGTTTCAATCCCTCAATGAGCATCTACTAGTCGCCCCGACCAAATGCACTGCGTGGCTTAAATCTACAAGCAGCTCTGCTTTCTAGGTTATAGCCCCATAGCTTTAGAATTCCCTGCCTCTGTATCTATGGGAAGAATCCTCCATAACAGCATTCAAGAAAAACTTGAAAACCCGCTTCTTTGAACTAGCTTATATGTAGTTGGGAGACCTAGCCTTGGCTGCAACATCAACATCATGCCGTACCTCTTCTATTTGCAGTAATAACATACTCGCACAATAAACACTTAAGTTATTCCCTCACCCTCGTTACTTTCCCTATTTCTCTTCTTGTGCTTCCCCTTTATATGTATTTGATTGTATTTTTCTGAGCTCTTTTCTTAATTTTATTGAAATTTTAACTTTGTAAACCACTCGGATACTGAGTAATGGGAGGCATATCAAATGGCAAATAAACTAAACTATAATCAGCTTCTTAAGGATGTGCAGGTTTACAAAATTCTCCATTTTTATGTCTATATAGCAAAATTATGTCTTATACATGCATGTACATAAGAACATAAGATACAGTATGCCATACTGGGTCAGACTGAGGTCCATCAAGCCCAGTATCTTGTTTCCAATGGTGGCCGATGTAATGCTATTTATATGTATAAACCCACTGAGCCTTACCAACAGCTTATGCAGGAAATTGTTCTTGCAACTCTGAAGATCTTGCTTTATATTTCAAAAGTTGTAATATTGATTTGCTGTATTGTCTTCCTGGTATTAATGAACTTGATCCATTATCGCTTGTTGACATTCTCTCTACATTTATCAATGATCTTAGTTATTTTTATTGTATTTTTGGAGATTTTAAGGTGCTCATTAGACCAAGTCAAGTCACTCTACCTATACATGATTTTTTTGACCTGGTGTATACTTAGGTCTTAAACAAGTGAAGGCACATTGTACAAAGAACTTTCAAGTGCAATCTGAGTCATCCAAGCCAGAATGTCCTAAAATGTAGCAGGCATGTCTACATTTGGGCATGATTTCATAAACATGGACATGCCCAATATGACTTTCTGCAGGGCTGTCTACATCGATGTCCCTAGAATAGCTGCAAAGACTGGATGTCTAGGAGGCATGCAGTGGTGGTTCAAACACAACAAACGTTTCCCAAATATACAAAAAACAGCATTATGATGTGGAGAGTACCATGGATGGTGAAATACCATCTGCTCTACACCCGCAAGATGTTTTAGGGTTCAAATGAACACTTTTCCGATGCCTATTCTTGCCTGGAGCAGGTCTAAACATTGACATAGTCGCAGACATTCCCAAAGGTTCTGAAATCCATTGGGGACATCTAAGTCCATTGCCCCACCCCGGACATTCCTCTGCCATGCCCTCTGTCTACTTGGATGTCTACAGTCTGGAGACATCCCCAGATACCATTTATAAAATGGCTCCAGGGGCATCTTTGTGATTTGGATGTCCTCATGCATGTTTTCAAATGTCCAAATCGCAATTAAACCTTCTAAAATGACCACCATGGTAACAACTTCCATTCATGTTAAAAGGCATATTTCAGATATAGTTTTCTATTCTAAACTTTTGTTAAAGAATTTTTAAAAGATTGTGCTGCAAGAGCTGAATAGATGTTGTGGATGGATCACTTTTTAATACAAATACATTGATCCTTCTTTGAGAACAATTATTTTGATGAGCAAACTTTGGTAGAAAAGAGGGTTCACCCTCCAATTAGCAAATGATTTTAGATTTAAATGATGAGAGACTGGCATAAGATAAGTTTGGAAGATAGGTAGAAATAAAGGCAGAAATATGGAATTCATCTTTAAGAAGAGCCATAGAGAAATTGGCTCCAGAACATATGGTAATACTAAACAGATGACATAGTCTTGAAGGACTACAAAAAGGGACTGCTACTTCTGGAGAGAGATCTGAAATTGTAAGTATTTACTCCTGGGAATTTTTTTAAATCTTGGGGGAAAAGGAATTCTTAATATTAAAGCTGATTAATCTGTGTAAATTAGAATACATTGTATTTGTTAAATCAGTGAGGGCCTAGTATCAGCAACAGGTAGCTTTCAGTTAAATTAAAAACACAGCAAAGGGCTTTCAGTTTAAATTTAAAACCTAGCAGAGGGCTTTCAGTTTAAATTCAGAACCCAGCAGACAGCTTTCAGTTTAAATTTAAAACACAGCAGAGAGCTTTCTGGTTAAATTTCAAACCCAGCAGAGAGCTTCTAGTTTAAACTTAATACTCAGTCAGGGAATAGTATAAGCAAAGAGCTTTAATTTAAATGAAATCAGAGTATAACTTAGTATAAAAGGAAAACAGGGTCAGTATTCTTTGAGCAATAAATTGTTTCTAGAGACCTTTACAAAGGGGCTTTCTAGATAGGGGGCAAGAGACCTGTGAAATTGTTTTAAATAGGTGTTAAGGCAAGTGACAGATCAAAAGGGCATTTTGAAAGACTCCCTCTATCCAAGCAAGGACTGTGTGAATCACCTAGGAAATTGGTCACAGATTACCTCAGAAGCACAGGCATAAGTAGTTCAACCAGAGCTCTGTGATTCTCTGTCTTGAAGGACTGCAGAAAGGGACTGCTACTGCTGGAGAGAGATCTGAAATTGTAAGTATTTACTTCTTGGAATTTTTCTAAATCTTGGGGAAAAAGAAATTCTTTAGATTAAAGCTGATTAATCTGTGTAAATTAGAATCCAGTGTATTTATTAAATCAGTCAGAGCATAGTATCAGAAAAGAGCTTTCAGTTAAATTTAAAACCCATCAGAGAACTTCTAGTTTAATACTCAGTCAGGGCCCAGTATCAGCAAAAAGATTTCATTTAAATGAAATCAGAGTATAAGCTAGCATAAAAGGAAAAGCAGTCAGTATTCTTTGAGCAATCAATTATTTCTGGAGACCTTTACAAAGAGGCCTTCTAGATAGGGGCAAGAGACCTGTGAAATTGTTTTATATAGGTGTTAAAGCCAAATGACGGATCAAAGGAGCATTTTGAAAGACTCCCTCTATCCAAAGAAGGGCTGTGTGAATCACCCTCCTGATGGAAGTGTTAGGGGCAAACACAGTGACAGAATTCAAAATGGCATGGGACAGACACAGTGGATCCCTTTATAGCAACAGGATAAAATCAAAATAAACATAACTGAACAAATAGAGGTGACCTACACAGAGCGGTGGGTACACACCTAAACAAAGGCATGGGGGGGGGGGGGGTGACCAGCATAGAGTAGCAAGTGCACCTACTCTTGCTGCAATGCTGGGCAGACTAGATGGACTATACTGGTCTTTATCTGCCATCATATTGTACGTTACTATGTTAATCAGGAAATTGGTCACAAATTACCTTAGAAACACAGGATAGGGTACTGTATAGCAGCCAGCTTTGAATAAGTCTTCTTTCCCTCCCTCCCCGACTACCGCCCACCCCTGGGATAGTTGTAGCTTTATAGGTGCTTAAACCTCTTAAAGGAAAGGAGGTGCCATATTCACTCTTAAGTTCAACTGTTTATCCTCATCATGCATAAATCAAGGACCTGAGATTAATTAAGCTTGAGATGAACAAAGTCCACTAAATGTATTAGGTATAATTTTATTAGTATAAGTATCCCCAGCAAACCTTAGTAAGTAAAGAACTCCAATACCTAAACACAACCTTAAAACTAAGATGCAGACAGCAGCCCAGCAGCGAGATGCGGTATTTCCAGTCTTTTGCACTGAGTGTCACATGTATGAATTTTTCTCCCTATTGGTGAGGGGTCTTACATGTGCACTAGGTACAAGGAGCTCTTTGCTCTAAGGGAACAAGTCCAATCTCTGGATGCTAGAGTAGCAGACTTGGAGGACATAAGGAAGACAGAGGTACATAGACAAGACCTACAGGGATGTAGTACTGAATTCCCCCCTCCAGTCTGGCAGATCCATGTTGTCATGGAGGAGAGAGGTCATGTGACAGGAGAGCATCACCCTGAGGTGGCAGGAAGTGATCTTGTAGCTAGGACCTGTTCTCCAGGTGATGCAAAACCCTCTCGCACTGAGGAGATTTCTCCAGGGCCATGTCCTCTGAGGGAAGGGGTAGGACACCCATTATAGTTGGTGATTTGATCATTAGACATGTAGATAGCTGGGTGGCTGATGGATGTGAGGATCGCCTGATAACATGGCTGCCTGGTGCGAAGGTAGTGGACCTCACACGCCACCTAGACAAGGTCTTAGTGCTGGGGAAGAGTCTGCTGTCTTGGTACATGTCGGTACCAATGACATAGGAAAGTATGGTAGGGAGGTTCTGGAGGCTAAATTTAGACTTTTAGGTAGGAAGTTGAAATCCAGAACTTCCAGGGTAGCATTCTTCAAAATGCTTCCCATTCCATGTGGAAGGACCCAAAAGGAAGGCAGAGTTCTAGAGTCTCAATGTGTGGATGAGACAATGATCCAAGGGAGAGGTTTTTGGATTTGTTAGGAACAGGGAACATTCTCGGGAAAGGAGGGGCTTTTCTGAAGGGGTGGGCTCCATCTTAACCAGGATGGAATCAGGCTGCTAGCATTAACCTTTAAAAAGGAGAGAGAGCAGCTTTTAAACTAGATAATAGGGGAGAGCTGACAGTCACCCAAGAGTGCATGGTTCGGAACGATGTATACTTGAAGGATACTAGCAAAATATTGAAGTTAGGGCATATCAGCAGAGAGGTTCCAATAAAGACAAAAGTAGCCCAGATGCCCTTGAGTACAGAGCAGACAGAGCTTAAAGATTCTAAATTACCCCTGCCCACCGATAGCCACATTAATATGAATAAAATACAACCTCTGAAATGCTTATATGCAAATTTAAAAAGGGAGACTATGATAAAATGAGGAAAATAGTTAAGAAAAAACTAAAAGGAGCAGTTGCAAAGGTTAAAGATTTACATGAAGCATGGGTGTTGTTTAAAAATAATATCTTGAACGCCCAGACCAGCTGTATTCCACGTTTTAAGAAAAGTGGAAGGAAATTCAAAAAACTGCCAGCATGGTTTAAAGGTGAGTTCAGAGAGGCTGTTGGAGCCAAAAAAGCAACTTTCAGGAAATAGAAAAAGGAGCCAAATGACGAAAACTGGAAACAACATAAGCATTGGCAAGTTGGATACCAAGCATTGATAAGGCAGACAAAGAAAGAATTTGAGAAGAAGCTTGCTGTGGAAGCAAACATGTGAAATAAAGACTTTTTCAAGTACATTTCTAGCAAAAACCTGTGAGTCAGTTGGACCATTAGATGATAGAGGAGTAAAAGGGGCACTAAGAGGGGACAGGGCCATAGTGGAGAGACTGAATGAATTTGTTGCCCATGACTGAAATGGTATTTAAAGGTGATGCCGCAGACGAATTGAAGAAATATTGATACACAGAAAAGATGTATTACAACTATTTGATAAACTGAAGAGTAGCAAATCACCTGGACTGGATGGTATACATCCAAGGGTGTCGAAAGAACTGAAATATGAGATTGCAGACCTACTATTAGTAATCTGTGAACTATCATTAAAATCATCAGCAATACCTGAAGATTGGAGGATGGCCAATGTAATACCAATTTTTAAACAGGGTTCCAGGGATGATCCGAGAAACTACAGACTGGTGAGCCTGACTTCAGTACTGGGAAAAATGGTAGAAACCATTATAAAGAACAAAATTACTGAACATGTAGAGATAATCATGGCTTATTGAGAGACAGACATCATGGCTTTAGCCAAGGAAGGTAAAATCTTATTAATCTGTTAATGTTGTTTTGAAGGTGTGTATAAACAGGTAGACAAAGTTGAGTCGGTTGATATAGTGTATCTGGATTTTCAGAAAGCCTTTGACAAGGTTCCTCATGAGAGACTTTTGGCGAAATTAAAGAGTCATGGGATAGGAGGCAGTGTACTATTTTTTATCAGGAACTGGTTCAAAGATAGAAAGCAGAGGGTAGGACTAAATTGCCAATTTTCTGAATGGAGAAAGGTGAATAGTGGAGTACACCAGGGATCTGTGCTGGGTCTACTGCTTTTTAACATATTCATAAATGACCTGGAAATGAAAATAACGAGTGAGGTAATCAAATTTGCAGATGGCACAAAATTATTTAAAGTTGTTAAAACCCATGAGGATTGTGAAAAATTTCAAGAGGATGTTGATAAATTGGAAGACTGGACGTTCAAATGGCAGATGAAATTTAATGTGGACAAGTGAAAAGTTATGCAGCTAGCAAAGAACAACCCAAACTATGGCTACATAGGAACCACCACCCAGGAAAACCATTTAGGCGTCATCGTGGATAACATTTTGAAACACTCTGCCCAGTGTGCAGCGGTGGCCAGGAGAGCAAATAGAATGCTAGGTATCATAAGGAAAGGAATGGAGAATAAAACAAAGGATGATATAATACCTCTGTCTCGTTCCATGGTGTGACTGCACTTTGAATAATGTGTGCAATTCTTTTCGCCGTATCTTTAAAAGGATATAGGTTATTAGAAAAGGTAGAGAGAAGAACCATCAAAATGGTAAAGGGGATGGAAGGATACCCCTATGAAGAAAGGCTAAAAAGGTTAGGGCTCTTTAACCTGGAAAAGAGACAACTGAGGGGAGATATGATAGAGGTCTATAAATGAATGAAGAAATGGAGTAGAACAGATAAACGTAGATCAATTGTTTACGCCATCAAAATATGTAAAGACTAGGGATCATGCAATAAAGCTCCAGGATAACCTATTTAAGACTAATAAGAGAAAATATTTTTTAACTCAATATGTAATCAAACTCTGGAATTCGTTACCGGAGGATGTAGTAAAGGCTGTTAGTGTAGCCGGGTTTGGACAAGTTCCTGGAGGAAAGGTCCATAAACCATTATTAAAGGGGACCTGGGATATCCACTGCTTGCCCCAATAAAAGCACCGTGGAACCTGTGTTTTTTGGGGAAACTGCTAGATACTTGTGGCCTAGATTGGCCACTGTTGGAAACAGGATATTGGGCTTGATGGACCTTGGTCTGACCCAGTATGGCATATCTTATGTTCTTATAGTCCCTTGGTTTAATAAAGTAGTCATGGATGACAAGCATAAAGTTTGAGCAGCAGTGAAGAAATGGTGCAGGTCATTGATGAATGACGCATGACATCATTATAGCATTGTCTTAACCGACTATTGAATTTTTATTGATGAGATTAAAAGCATGTACTGAGAATTCCACTCGTACCACAGAATTGTTTTGCATAGTTATAAAGTTAAATACTGTTAAGATGGTTTGGTCATTTTAAGCAGAGTTGCCAAGTTATCCAGTTCCAGGAGTGAGATTTTCAGCCAGTTCTGGTTTTAAATGTGCTTTGCAGTGTAATATGGTATTTATAGTCCCTGATTTTACCTATTGGAGTCAATGCTGCAGGTCCCATAATTCATCACAATGAGATTGTCAGAAATCCAGGACTGGCTTAAAATCTCACTCATGGAATTGGGTAACTTGACAACTCTGGTATAAGTCTTGAGTTTTTAGATTATTTGATAGCTAGGCAAAGAGATTTTAAGGAACGTTCTGTACTTTCATAAAATTCTATTCCATAACTCCCCATTCTGGTTAATTCTGATTGGGATAGATTTCCTAGAGTAGATGATGATCAGGTTATTCAAATCTTGAAAAAAGCATCCTCCATGTCAAATGTAAGTGACCCATTTTCTATGGGCCTTTTGAAGAGCCTTGAAGAGGGTGTGGAGCCCAATTCCCTAAAGGGCATGTCCAGGACATCTGGATGGCCCCGAGCAGGATGGGCCCATTTGGACCCAATTCTGCACTGCAGGAACCAGATGTTCCCCTCCTGGCCCCCACCAGCTCTCCCTGTACTGCTGCTCTGGCTGTGTTGGAAGACCCGGATAGAGAATACGGTCTGAGCGGCTTGTGGGTCTGCACATTCCGGTGGGACATGCAGCCCCCCAAGTCACCTCTCAGAATCAGGCCCATAGTGTTTCCATTAACATCCATTATTAAAGCTTCATTGGAAGAAGGCTCACTTCCATTCTGCTTGAAGCAGGCAATCTTGAAAAGTCTTGAAAGTGAGTGGGAAGCTAGTTGAGCTATCCAGCTATCGCCCAATTTCTAGTTTGCCATTTCTGTCTAAGGCAGGGGTTCTCAGGACACACCTAGTCAGTCAAGTTTTCAGGATAATCATAATGAATTTGCATGAGAGATTTTCATACAATAGAGGTAGTGTATGCAAATCTCTCTCATGCATATTTATTGTGGTTATCCTGAAAACCTGACTGGCTAGGTGTGTCCTGAGGATTGGGTTGAGAACCTTTGGTCTAAAGGTGATTGAGTATGCTGTCTATTTGCAGCTGAGAAATTTGGTAGATCAAAACAATTTACCGCCTGAACATCAATATGCTTTAGAGAGAATTTTAGCAGGACCACTGGCTAGTAACTTTAGAAAGGAGTCCAGCTGTGATAGTGGAATTTCTGGACATTTTTGCAGATTATGACAGTGTGGTACATTATATATTACTTGATAGGCTATACCGGTATCGGGGAAGAAGTTCTGAAGTGGTTTAGATTGTAATTAACAGACAGACAGCAGATGATATATTATCATACTCATTGTTCAGAATGGATGAAGTTGGAATATGGAGTCCCTTAGGGCTCAGGTTTCTATGCATTTTTTATTTGTCCATTGTATGATATCATCTTGAATTCTGGATTAACTTTCTGAATATATGACATCATGTCTTTTCTTCCATGCTCTGAGGATATTACTGAATCTTTTCTGGTCTTGACTGAAACCTTGGTGAGCATTTCAGATTAGCTGAGGTTGAGTGGACTGGAGTTGAATTTAAAGAAAATTCAGACACTGGTTATTCAGGTTTACCCGACTGTTGTAATCCCAAAGCAAGTAATAATAATGGGTCATTTGATCCAAATTTGCAATGAAGTATGATATTTTGGAGTCATTTTAAATATCAAATTGACCTTGAAAGCATTTTGTTTTATTTAACTGTGTTTATATACCGCTGATCTATGAGTCTAAGCAGTTTACATGGAAGACATGTTAGGGAGGACATTAATAAATCCTTTTTCAAAGTAAAATTGCTGCAAAGACTACGTCAATTTCTCCCTTATAATAGTTTCCATTAGGTGCTGGACTACTGATACGAGGGCTTCCAGAAGACATTTAGAGCATTGCAGATGGTCCAAAATGCTGCAGCATGAAGTGGTTCAGAAGTTAAACTGTTGTTGTTGTTGTTGTTAAGTGCCGTCGAGTCGAAGTCGACTCATGGCGACCCTCTGGATAGCTATCCTAAATTGTGTTCAGTCTTGAGTCAGGCGGCTCATTGTTGACAGACTGGTACCCGTAGCTGCTGTTCTTGTCTCAATCCATCTCATTGCTGGCCTTCCTCTTTTGCGTTGACCTTCTAGCTTGCCAAGCATGATGTCTTTCTCTAATGATCTCTCTCTTCGCATGATGTGTCCAAAGTATGAAAGGTGAAATCTTGTCATTTGAACTTCTAAAGAAAGCTTAGGTTTGATCTCCTCTAGTACTGACTGGTTTGTTCTTCGGGCAGTCCATGGTATACACAGTATTCGCCACCAGCACCATAATTCAAAGGCATCAATTTTCTTCCTGTCTATCTTTTTCATTGTCCAGCTTTCACATCCATATGATGTTATTGAAAATACCATGGCTTGAACAAGTCGAATCTTTGTATGGAGAGAGACATCTCTGCTCTTGACTATCTTATCTAGGTCTTTCATAGCCATTCTGCCAAGAGCAATGCGTCGTCTGATTTCTTGACTGCTTATTGCTTCTTTATTGATAGTTGATCCAAGTAGGTTAAAGTTGTTCACGATTTCAATTTCTTCTCCTTCAACGATGAACCTGTTGATTATGCCAGTTGTCATGATCTTTGTCTTCTTTACATTAAGGTGCAGGCCCATTTTGAGACTATGTTCTTTGATTGTGAGAAGCAAATGTTTCAGATCATCTTCACTTTCAGCCAGTAATGTGGTATCATCAGCATAGCGAAGGTTGTTGATGAGTCTTCCACCAATCTTCACACCTCTGTTGTCTTCATACAATCCTGCTTCTCTGATGATTTGTTCTGCATATGAATTAAACAGATAGGAGGAAGGTTTACAGCCTTGTCTTACACCTTTGCTTATTTTAAACCATTCTGTTTCTCCTTGTTCCGTTCGAACTGTTGCTTCTTGATCAATGTACAGATTGTGCAAGAGTACAATCAGCTGTTCTGGTATACTCATGCTTCTTAATGTGGCCCAGAGTTTCTCATGGTTTACACAGTCAAAAGCTTTGCTATAGTCGATAAAGCACAAATAGATATCCTTTTGGTATTCTTTAGTCTTTTCAAGGATCCATCTCACATCCGCAATGATGTCTCTCGTTCCTCGCCCTTTCCTGAACCCTGCTTGCACTTCAGGTAGTTATTGTTCCAGGTATGGTTGTGGTCTCTCTTGAATAATCTTCAGTAGAATCTTGCTGGCATGTGGGATCAGAGTGATTGTGCGATAATTTCCACAGTCAGTTGGATCACCTTTCTTTAGTATTGGTATAAACACAGATCTTTTCCAGTCAGTTGGCCATGATGTTGTCTTCCATATTTCTTGGCAGAGCCTTGTAAGTATGGTAACAGCTGCATCAGATTGGTGTAATACTTCTATGGGAATGCTATCAATGCCTGGTGCTTTGTTCTTTGATAAGGCTTTCAAGTTAAACTGAGAGACTATATAATGCCAGTTTTGCACGACCTGCACTGGCTGTCAGTATTAACCTGGGCCAAATTTAAATTTTTGACTCTTCTGTTTAAAATGATGAAGTATAAAGCCCACTTTAATTGGTTCGCTCTTTAACAAAATTTAAGCCCACTTGAACCTTATGTTTGCAGCGCCAAGATCTGTTGGTGTTCCCATTTTTCTACTAGAATAGAAAGTGGCTGTTCTTATCCCTGGCCCTCTGCTATGGAATTCACTTCCATCTGATTTGAGATTTATCATGGATTTGAAAGACTTTCCTAAGTGATTGAAGACTTGGTTATTCACAAACTTTTGTCTATAGCTTGGTTTTACTTGGAGCTATGCATGTTTGATTCATTAGCATTTCCCCATGATGGATTTGATGTTCTACTCGTATTGTAGTGTTCTTTATGATGTGTATGTTTAAATGGAAACCACTGATAATTTTGTGATCCACGGTATATAAAATCGTTTAATAAATAAATAGATAGTGATGCTGCTCTTCTTTTGACTGCCTTTCTTTATAATATGTTTTTTATTTTTGTTGTGAGCTACCCAAAATATTTGTGGCCTCTACATATTTCAGAAAAAGCTCTACATTCACCAAACTTGTTATAAAATGCTAGCAGAGTTTTAAATGGACTGTCTTGGATGTCCATTTAGCTATCTAGACTATGCATGCAAAGCTATCCTCTTTACTGCATATCCTTACTGAAATACAGCCTTCACAGCTGAGTGAACATAGTATTCTAGATGAGGCCTCACCAATGAGCTATATAGGAGCATTATCACCTCCAGATTTCTGCTGGTTATGCCAGTCTATGCAGCCTTGCATCTCTAGCTTTGACCACTTCATTGTCACATTGTTTCGCTACCTGGTGGTCATCAGACACTATCGCCACAAAGTATTTTCCAGTCTGTGTAATCAGTCTTTCTCCCCCACCCCGCCTCCCCAACATATACTCCTTCGGATTTCTGTACCCTACATGCAACACTCTGCATTTCTTCACTCTAAAGCTTAACTTCAAGCATTTGACCAGTTTTTCAGGTTTTGTAGATCACTTCACATATTATTTACTCCATCTGGGGTGTCTACTCTGTTGTAGATCTTCATGTTTTTAGTGAAAAGGCAAACCTTCCCATCTAACTCTGCAGCAATATCACTTACAAAGATACTGAACAGAGTTCATCCCAGGACCAATAACTAAGGCACTCCATTGTACAAGGTTGGTGATAGGGTGTGGAAGTCCTAGCGTGACCACTATATGAATATCCGGTCTCCTAGTATTGATAATAAATTAGATTATTACATAGCTTTGTGATTAGAGATGGGACTGGAGGGGTTCTGGAGATGAGCTAGAGGGGCTTGTGCATGCTCATCTATCCAAGAGGGTGGAATAAAAAGGAGAGAGTCAATAAAACCCTCTTGTATAATTTGCATTAAATATGTAATACCCCCACTAGCAGAAGAAAAGACGTGGCTGTAGTCTTCCAGCAGGGACCCAAACCCATTGACAGAGGAAAATAATGAGAGCCCAGGTGGTGACAAAGTTATATCCATTCTGCTGGCGGAATTGAAGCAGCATAGGAGTGAAGGGGGCAAGAAAGTGCTCAAGAGCAGTTAGAAGAAGGTAGGGAGCGTCATGCTGTATGGCTAACACCTGAGATATATTCTTAATAGGTTGAACAGGAATAACTAAGGATAGCAGTTATTTTCTGATCCCGCTGAAAACAGGAGTCCCGGAATACCTCGCCTGAATGCAGCTAAAAGACAGCAGCACATGTTGAGTCTGGATCTTATCTGTTTTGTCTTAAATTAAAGTCTGTCATCCTAGCGAGTCATATGTTCATAGCTGCTATGGAAAAGGGTGCTTGAAGCAGTAATCTTCTCTCCCTTTCTTCCATTTGCTTTCATGATCGGTTATTTGCCTTCTGCCCCAGCTATTAAAACAGACTGCACTGTTCTGCCTTAATTTTCTTGGCAAGCCCCACAAACATAAAGCAAAGTAAATCTAAAAACAAACTCCACAGAGATATGCAGACAAAGCTCATTCTTCCATTGGTATAAAATAAAACACAATTGACAGGAAGCCCAAATAAATTCTGTTGCTTCCCAAACAAAATACTCTGCTGCTTTTAAATATAAGGAGAATAAGATAAATGCTACTGCACAGCTGTGAGCATAAATCAAAAGGAGCAAAACTGTTTCAGCTGGAGACTCTGCTCAGAAGGCAATGGCTGAAGATTAGGGATGTTATCAGTGTGTATTATGGTCTGTTGGAATAGCTTTTTAAAGGACCAACAAATAAGATGATGTACTACATGAGTTGTGTGACCATTCAAGTCCCTTCTTCACTTCTGACTGGTATCAAAATCTCACATGCTATGCTGTCAATTTTGTTGGCCCTTTAAAAGGTTGGCATGAGCCAAGATGGCATCATGAGCAGCTGGAAATGCTGGATGTTCTGAGACCGCTCTCTTTTTCCTGAATGCTTTGACTATGGGAGAAGAGAAAGGGGAAGGCTCCGGGGATAATTTCCACCCCCGAGATTCTCCAACCGAAGGGCCATAAGATGCTAGAGGAGTTCTCTGTTTTGGCAATCTCCGCAGGAGGAGGACTGGAGACCAGCATGGAGGTGTTGCTTTTGAGCCCAGAAGACTGGGTAGTGCCACAATGACCAGGAAGCAATATGTCCCATGAGGCTAGCGAGGCTCCTACTATACTTTCTTCCACGGCATTGGCGTTGGACATGGAGTTTGCTTCTATAGTTACTTCCTCCCCTGTAATCAAGGAGAGAGATATGCCTCCTGCTGTATCATCATTCGTGGTGGGTCGGGGGGGGGGGGGAGGGGACGGACCTGCTACTATAACGCTGAAAACATTATGAGATGCTATTAAGGGTATGGACTCCTCTTTGCAAATTCTGGCTGGCAAGCTGACGTCTGATATGGAGTAAGTGGTTGTAAAGGCAATCCATGATCCAACACTGGGTCAGCATGCCTCCAGGTTAGATCTGCTGGCTATCCTCCAGTCTTCAGGTATTACTGATGATTTTAATGATAATTCGCAGATTAGTAATAGTAGGTCTGCAATCTCATATTTCAGTTCTTTCAATACCCTTGGATGTATACCATCTGGTTCAGGTGATTTGCTATTCTTCAGCTTATTAAATAGTTGTAATACATTTTCCCAGTTTATCGATATTTCTTTCAATTCTTCTGATGCATCAGCTTTAAATACCATTCCAGGCATGGGTGACTTCCCTACATCATCTTCAGTAAAGACTAAAGCAAAGAATTCATTCAGTCTCTCTGCTATGGCCTTGTCTCCTCTTAGTGCCCCTTTTATTCCTCTATCATCCAATGGTCCAACTGACTCTCTCACAGGTTTTTTGCTATGAATGTACTTGTGATATGTGTTTATTATGTTTTTGCTTCCATAGCAAACTTTTTTCAAATTCTCTCTTTACCTGCCTTACCAGTGCCTTGCATCTAACTTGCTAGTGCTTATGTTGTTTCCAGTTTTCATCATTTGACTACTTTTTCCATTTTCTGAAAGATACTTTTTTGGCTACAACAGCCTCTCTGACTACACCTTTAAACCATGCTGGCAGTTTTTTGCACTTCCTTCCACTTAAAGTGTGGAAAACAGCTAGTCTGGGCTTCCAATATAGTATTTTTAACCACCCATGTTTGATGTAAGTCTTTAACCTTTGCAGCTGCTCCTTTTAGTTTTTCTTAACTGCTTTCCTCATTTTATCATAATCTCCCTTTGAAAGTTAAAAGGTAGTACTGTGGATTTCCTTGCCGTCCTTCCTCAAATCAAATGCGATCTTTTAGAAACATAGAAATATGACGACAGAAAAAGACCACATGGCCTATCTAGTCTGTCCTTCCATATCAACAACTACAACAGTCCCCTTTTTACCTTTAGAGATCCTCTGTGTTTGTCCCATGCTTTTTTGAATTCAGTTACCGTCCTCATCTCTACCACCTCCACTGGGAGACTATTCCACAGATCCACCACTCTTTCCATAAAGAAATATTTCTGCATATCACTCCTGAATCTATCCCCCTTTACCCTCATCCCATGTCCCCTCGTAGCAGAACTTGCTTTCAATTGAAAGAGGCTCTCTCCCTGAACATTTATGCCATGGAGGTATTTAAACTTCTCAATCATATCACCTCTATCCCGCCTTTCCTCTAAGGTGTACATATTAAGATCCTTAAGTCTGTCCTCATATGCTTTATAATGAAGCCCATTAATCATTTTAGTAGCAACCCTCTGCACCGACTCCATCCTGTTCACATCCTTTTGAAGGTGCGCTTTCTAGAATTGCACACTATATTCCAAATGAGGTCGCACCAAAGACTTATACAGAGGCACTATCACCTCCTTTTTTCTGCTAGCCATTCCTCTCCGTATGCACCCAAACATCCTTCTAGCTTTTGCTGTCGCCTTTTCTACCTGTTTAGCTACTTTAAGATCATCAGACACAACCACACCTAGGTCCCACTCTTCTTTAGTGGACAAAAGTACTTCACCCCCTATACTATATTGCTCCCTTGGATTGCTGCAGCAAAAATGCATGACCTTACATTTTTAACATTAAATCCCAGCTGCCAAATTCTAGACCATTCTTCAAGCTTAGCTATATCCCTCCTCATGTTATCTACACCTTCCTGGGTGTCTACTCTATTGCAGATTTTAGTATCATCCGCAAAGAAGCAAACCTTACCCGACAGTCCTTCCGCTATATCATTAACAAAGATGTTAAAAAGAATCGGACCACTTTTGTCAAGTGGCCCCAATAACCTTATCTCTTGCACCAGATCTTGTATTCCACTAAAGACTAGGTCCAAGATGGCTTTACCCTCTTGTCGGTTCATGAACCAGCTACTTCAAGAAGCAGTCATTTATTTCATCTAGAAACTTTATCTCCCTAGAATGTCCTGCCATGACACTGACCCAATCGATACCTGGGTAATTCAAATCAACCATTATTATTACTGTGCTGTTAATATTGTTAGCTTCTCTGATTTCTTTGAGCATTTCATCATTCATTTGTTCATTCTGGCCAGGCGGTCGATGGTACACCCCCACTGCCATCGCCTTCCCCTTTTTACATAGAACTTCAACCCAAAGAGATTCTACAGTGTATTTTGTTTCCTGCAAAACTTTAATCTTGAGTGACTTAATGCCCTCTCTAACCTAGAGTGCAACACCTCCACCGATTTGTTCTACTCTATCATTGTAACACACCGCTGCACAGCTAATCTTCCGCCAGCCTCGTCATACCCATATTACTCCTCTTCTCAAGTCACTTCACTGTCTCCCTATCCGTCTCTGCATCCAATTCAAACTTTTCCTGCTGACCTATAAATGCATTCACTCTGTGGCTCCTCATTACCTTTCTTCTCTTATCCTTCCTTACAACCCCTCCCGGGTACTCCGCTCTTCTAACCAACTACTTCTATCTCTGGCCAACTCCAGACTTCGCTCCTTTCACCTTGCTGCACCTTACGCCTGGAACAAACTACCTGTGTCTGTGCCCAAGGCACCTTCTCTGGCCCTCTTCAAATCCAGGTTGAAGGCTCACCTCTTCGCTGTTGCCTTCGGATCTTGACTCACCTGATCTCCTTTTCCTTCCCCCTGTTATTGCCCTGTTTATGCCTTCTGTGTTTGTCTTGATTAGATTGTAAGCTCTGATGAGCAGGGACTGTCTCTTACATGTTATGTGCAGCACTGCGTACGACTGGTAGCGCTATAGAAATGCTCAGTAGTAGTAGTAGCAGTAATAAAATTTGTACCCAGGTATCACAATGTCCCAGATGTGGAGGAGTAGCCTAGTGGTTAGAACACTGGCTTGGTAACCAAGCAACCAGGGTTCAATTCCCACTAGCACTCCTTGTGGCCTTGGGCAAGTCACTTAACCCTCCATTGCCTCAGAAGAAAGGTCTGGCAATCTACTTCCGGTGACACTGCCAAGAAAACCCAGGAGCTTCTGGGTCGCCAGGAGTCAGGACTGACTTGAAGGCACACATTACATTTTTATCACAATGTCCCACTGGTTGTTCTCCTTCCACCACGTCTCTGAGATACCAATCCTATCTAATTATTATTTAGTGCTATAGATTCTAACTCACACATCTTATTTTTTAGACTTCTAGCATCTGCATACAAGCATTTTAGAGGCTGTATTTTATTCATATTTATTTTGTTGCCAGTATGCAGGGGTAATTTGGAATCTTTTAGTTCTGTCGGCTCAGTACTTAAGGGCATTTGGGTTACTTTTGTTTTTACTGGAACCCCTCTGTTGATATGCCCTAACTTCAGTCTTTTGCTAGTATCCTTCAAGGATACATCCTTCCAAATAATGTGCATTTGAGCGACTTTTGGCCTTTCCCTATTATCTACCTTAAAAATTTCTCTATTTCCTTTTTAAAGGTTAATGCCAGCAGCCTGGTTTCATCCTGGTTAAGGTGGAGCCCATCCCTTTGGAAAAGCCCCTCTTTTCCCCAGAATGTTGCCCAGGTCCTAACAAATCCAAAACCCTCATGAGATTATCAAACATAAACATGCTTTTGATTCATCAAATCATTGTGAAAACATATAGAAAATCTAATTAAGGAACATGGTATGTGCAAAATTGACCTATTTGGAGAAACTACCATGAGTGTGTTTGCAAATGGAGGAAAGAGAATAAGTGTGCACTTTTCAACTTGTTTTAATTGTTGAACGTTTTTGCTACTCCTGCCTCTTTCCCGCTATGCTGTCTGCAATGTAGTTTATACTTGTCAGAGTGCTATTCATTTTAGAAAATATGTTAGCACAGTAAAGCAAAGCTACTGATACTGATTTATTTCTGTGGAAGATATAGGTGCTGCAAACGTAGACTCCAGTGCACATGTGTCTGGCTTGCTTTCCTTCTTTAACCACCAACTTTTTGTGCAGTTTATTTGCATGCTGTTTGCTAAGAGCATTGGTAAGCAAAACATCTGCATTAAACTTGTGTTAGGAATTCCTGGCTAAAGCTTTAGGGCACAATATTAAAAAAAGCATTTACACGGTTAACAGCCAGTTAACCGGGTAAATGCCTGCTAACTGGACATTCGACGGCACATACATGGGTAGTGCCATCGAATATCCCTAACTAAGTCCCCTATATGCCCCGATGCTAGCTGACTAGCATCGGGGCATGCTGGGGCCTTTCCAGGGCAGAGTGGAGGCGTGGACCGGCACTAACCATGTAGCACCAATATTGGAATTTGCACAGTTAGTGCTTGGCTCCTATAAGATAGGTGAGGAAAACACTCGACGCAGAAGCAAATAGCCATGGTTTGGGGGTGGGCAGGCAGGACTAAGCAGCTACAGCGCTTAGCCCTGCCCAGTTGAATATCAGGCCCTTAGTGCTTGTCTCTAGTGCAGGGTTTCTGCATTGAGGCCAGTGTGTCCTATATCATCATGGAGAGAGTGCAGCACACTTCTGTGGACTTTCTGGAGCAAACATAGTTATTCAAGAGTGGGCATCTACTTTTTACTGTGCAGTTCCTGATTTTGCACAAATAGACAGTTTAACTCTGTGGCTAACATCGTTATGATTAGCTTTCAAAAGCTAGTCAAAAACGTATTAAGTTAGTCCAATGAAAAGGCATCATCTTATTTTCTTTTTATTTATCAGTCATTAAAGTGGACTAACGTGGCAACCACACTACTCTATGATTAGAAACCCTAGAGTTCAGTAAAGGGTTAAAAAGTATTATCACCATGTAAGGTTTTTGAAGGCTATTATTGAAGGTACTAAGAGTCTGGTAAAGATTCCTCCAAACCTTCAAAGAGCTGCTATCCTGGCAGAGCAGATCAATAAATAGCGATGACCTAGAGCTTTTCACTGATGCTTCCAGGAGGGGATGGGCTTTTGGTGAGCCTTGCGCATATGGGCCTTACTGCTTTTCAGTTGGCACATGGTATTCAGGGCAGGCAAGATGTATTAACTGATAGTCTGCAGCAACACAGGGTGTTATTTCCCTACTGAGAGTAAACTGTGTGGCAACACTTGTTGCGCCATGTTATATTCACAACTGTACCTGTGCCAGGAGCAACATTAACTTGGCTCATTATCCGTCTTGTTTTCAGAGGGCTGCCTTCTGAATTCTTGCTACTATAGCTGACATAGATGCCCGCCCCAACTTCAGTTCTCACTGCAGTTTGTAACTGTGTCCTTCTGAAGGTTTGGGTCTGATTTTGGACTCCCTTTCTGGGTGCTTCAAGAAGAATTTGACAAAGCTGGACTTCTTAAAAGGAGAGGCTGGTTCTGAGTATCTGGCCCGTCTTTTGCCAGTGTGAGGCCCCTGGCACCTGGTGGCCTGCAGGGGCCCCGAATGGGCTGAATACCACATGATGAGCTCAGCTGCCCATGCCATGGACTCCTCACTAAAGTCACTCGTGACATCATTTCGTTACAAATCATTGAAATCAACTTTAATCAATTACTGACAAACTGACCGACAAAGCCGACTATCATATGTCCACATCACAATTCACAAACCTGGTTCCCGGTCTACAGTCTATTGTTCAGGAATACCGAACAAGCTGAACGAAGGACCAAAACAGTTAAAAAAAACTTTTAAAAACTTTACAAGTGTAAAATAAAAATGTAAAAAAATAAATTGAAACTAGAATAAGTAAAGAAATATCATAATATAAAAAATTAACTTTAAATGTCTTAAACATAAAAAGGACTTATAAAACTAAAACAGTACAACAAGCAACTGCTGGAGCGTGCGGGGCCCTTTAGATGCGCAGGGCCCCTGGCACAGTGCCATAGTGCCAACCCATAAAGACGGGCCTCCTGAGTACCCATTTGCAACTGCAACAGTGGTATTTGCCATCACAAAGGCCAAAGACAAAGGCCTATACATATCTGCAATGTTAGTGCAACTGTCAGGAATTACTTACTCAACTAGGACAACATGTTACATGAGCTCATCCATCATCTTCAAGTAGAGGACTAATAAGTCAAAATAGGAGACACATTCGCTCACAACTGCATCCAGCACTTTGCCCACATATGCTTCAATATGTATGAAATAATTCTATTCAAAGGGTCATTCTTCCAAGCATACTCCAGAGCAATGAGGGTCAGTGAACCAGTCCCTAAGTCCTGACACAACATAAACCCTACAGATCTCCAATTCAGGGTATTATATTAGACTGAAACAGTTTAACAGTGCAAATACATATAGCTGAAACAGACCAAGCTACAGCGGTTGTATATAGGGTAACTCTGCATCAATGAAAGAGCGAGGCTACTATGCATGGTAGGCACTCTTGGATCTTTTCTAGCAGAGTCATCAGCCCCCTCCCCCCAGGGTGCATCTCGGCATGAACACAGGCTCTCACTATCATGTATCCAGCTGCCACAGGCCTGAAATTATGCCTCACTAATTCTGGGCTGAGAAATAAGATAAATTATGTGTGTGTTACATTTTTCTGAACTATTTTAGGGAACAGTGCCCAGTGGAGAATTCATCTGAGGGCTAGCAAATGGGTCAGTGACTACCCTCAGAGATGCTTTGGGGGTTATTCTGTGCCACGAATAGCGGGGATGGACGTCCATCCCCACTATTCATGCATTCCCCTGCCAAGTCTAACCTCCCCATTCATTGTGCAGGGAAGTTAGACGAGGGCAAGGAAGGGGCAGTTCGGGTGCGGAGTCTGGGTGAGTGGTGGGCGGTTGCCGGCCCTGGATATACAGGACTGATTCTAATGTCATCCCTATAGGTCAAGGGCCAGCGACTTCCCTGGATGCATTTTATTTTGTGCCCGAGGCACGGATGGGGCAAAGGGGGGCCAGAGGACATTTCCTGCAGCCCGACCCTGGCCTTAGGCGGCCAGATAGGGGGTCAGGCTGCAGGGAATAAGCTTTTTTTTTTCATTAACCCGCATTGCGACTCTTCAATGGAGCCGCGGTGCCATGGCTCCGTTGAAGAGCCTTGACTGAGTTAGCCAGGAAAGTCCTGTATGTTCAGGACGGGCTGAATCACAGTCCCAGCCTGCACGTACAGGACTGATCCGAATTCTGATCCTGCAGGGCTAGATGTGCCCTGCGTGATCAGAATCATAATCCCTTCTATATGTCCTGCTCAGACCAGGCATACAGAGGGGATCTACGTCCAGGACAGAATGAGCCTGTTTTTGTTTTTGTCAGTTTTTCTTTGGCCTGATGTCAGTATTAACATAGTAACATAATAAATGACGGCAGATAAAGACCAGTATGGTCCATCAAGTCTGCCCAGTAAGATGGCAAGAGTAGGTGCACCTGCCACCCCGTGCAGGCCACCCCTTCAGATGTCTTTGTTTTAGGGGTGAACCCACCGCTCCTTGTAGGACACCCCTGTATGTTGAGAAATTAAATAGTTCACTTTAGTTGAATTGATAGTGAATTGTGGGTGTAATTTGATGTGTCCTTTGCCATTATAGGATATATAGAAACTTATGGAAAATCCTTGAATAATAACACAGGTACACTACCAAAAAACTGCCTCCAGTTTTGCAACTGATTCCTATAGATTTTGGGGTGCTGAATCCAGGAAAAATAGCCAAAATGTTCCATCACGTCACGTTTTCTTGCAAAATTAGATTTCTTACCCATATAAGGAATGTTCACATAATTTCTTTTTAGCCGACTGCAGTTTATTTTCTTGGCCCAAAATAGAGGTTGTAATGGTTAACTAACTAGAAACACTCCCTCATGATATTTTAGAGTGTTTTGTATTCATTTTATACATTAACAGGACAATTGGGAGGCGGGGGGCTAAATCCAGTACTCGCGCTGGCGCATGTTCTTTCCTGTTCGCCTCGCCTCGTTCGCTCGCTCAAACACGGTTGTTGCGACATGAACGTTCCTGTCAAATTTCAGTTTCTTGCAAGTTCATTATTACCTTTTGTTTGCTCAGTCGTAATCCAGCTTTATTCCGAAGTGGTTCACTACAGTTGTAGTTTGCAGTGCTGTGTATTTGTGATGGCTCACAGAGCCAGAGGTTGCGTCAACTCTCCGGACAGTTTTTGTTTTATTTGTGGGGAATATACCGTGAAAAAGCGGCAGAGGAACATTTCTGCATTTATTAAAAAAGTATATTTCGCCTATTTCGGTTTGAATTTAGGCGATCAAGACAAACCGTGGGCTCCTCACAAAGTGTGCAAGACATGTGAGGAAGATCTACGCTGATGGATGAAAGGTAAAAAACAAGCATTTCGTTTCGGAATACCTATGATGTGGCGTGAACAAAGAGACCACAGCAGTGACTGCTATTTTTGCTCTTGCATTGTGAAGGGATACAACTTAAAAAATAAGAACGTAATAAGTTACCCCAACCTTCCCTCAGCAATTAGGCCTATGCCTCATAGCAACGAAGTACCTGTGCCTGAACCACCAAAATCTTTGGATCATATTTGTGTGGACGGTTCTGATCATGATGAGACTCATCAGATGGCTTTTCCCGATGAGTCCAGTACTTCCGAGTTTGAAACTGAACCAGATCCGACACCTGAACTTTTCTCTCAAGCTGAATTGAATGATTTAGTCCGGATTTAGGACTCCCAAAAGATGCTGCCCAACTGCTAGGTTCTCGGCTTAAACAGAAAAATCTATTGTCACCAGGAACAACTTTTTATTGGTACCGCAACCGCGAGACACAATTTTTGAAGTATTTCAGCAAAGAGGAAGATTTGGTACTTTGCAACGATATATACGGAGTGATGGAAAAGTTTAAACTCAAGTATGATCCTGCTGAATGGCGGCTGTTCATTGATTCGTCAAAAGACAGCATAAAAGGTGTTCTTCTTCATAATGGCAACACATTCGCTTCAGTTCCTATTGCTCACTCTGTTATTCTCCAAGAAAAATACGAGAATTTGGCCCTGATTCTTCAGAAGATTCGTTATGATGAGCATAAGTGGATGATTTGTGGAGACTTTAAAATTCTATCCATGCTATTAGGGCAGCAATCCGGTTTCACCAAATATCCCTGCTTCCTTTGCTTGTGGGATAGCCGGGCCCGCGACCTACACTGGGGGAAAAAAGACTGGCCAATTCGGGAGTATTTGAGACCCGGTGAGAAAAATGTTCTTCATGAGAGCTTGGTACCTCGTGATAAAATTCTATTACCACCTCTCCACATTAAGTTGGGTCTCATTAAGCAATTCATCAAGTCCCTTCCAAAAGATGGTGAGTGCTTTCGGTACCTTTGCTCAAAGTTCCCCCGACTTTCTGAAGCAAAGCTAAAGGAAGGAGTGTTTGTTGGCCCTGATATAAGGAAACTCATTTCAGATGGAGCATTCGCTGAAACGATGTCTGAGAAGGAAAAAGAAGCCTGGGATTCCTTCAAGGATGTTGTTCTCAAATTCTTGGGGAACAGGCGGGATGAGAACTATAAGGATATTGTTGCCAGGATGCTCAATGCCTTCAAAGAACAAGGCTGTAACATGAGCCTGAAAGTCCATTTCTTGCACTCCCATGTGAACTACTTTCCCGAAAACTTGGGGGCGTACAGTGAAGAACAAGGTGAAAGGTTTCACCAGGACATCAAGGACGCAGAGAGAAGGTACCAAGGAAGATGGACCACCACTATGATGGCTGATTTCTGCTGGTTGCTGCTGTGGGAAACCCCAGATGAAAAATACACCAAGCAGCACACCAAGAGAAGCATTCGGGGGAAGAAGAAACGGGCCCACCAGGAGATTGATTGACCCAAGAATGACTTTAAAATCTAAACTGTGTTGACAAATATCGTGTTTTTACTAAACTTTGAAATAAAAATTTGCTAGTTATTATCACAGTGTCGGATCTCATTTATTAGAATTTTATTTTCACACCATCGGGTGTTTGTCTTCATGTATTGCAATGGTGCGGTTTGCGTTTTCTATTCTTACATACATACCTGTACAACATTTTTTGCACATTTCTTTGCTTTGCTTTGTGTCTAACCTCGCTCTTATATGCTCAATGTTTGTGCACATGTATGTGGCTGTTTTAAGTGCAGACAATTTTGCTACCATCACAGTGTGTTTTGTTGACATTACTCTATTCTTATGTGCTGCCTTGTTACAATTTTCTTTATTCTTATTTGAATAACTACTAAACAATTAGTATAAAGAATTCATCCAAGAAACTTTTATCTCGATCGCACTCAATCTGAAACGTTCACCTCAAACTGCTAACCCAATGTAGCAAAAAATCTGTACGTGATGGAGCAAATTGGTTACCAGATTTGGATTCAGCGCACCAAAAAACGTAAAAATCAATCGAAACATTAGAGGCAGTTTAAAAAAAAATTTTTTTAGTGTACCTGTGTAATGGTTGCTTGTGTCAGCCTTAGGTATAGTTTTAACCAGAGGTGCATCATGTTAGTTTTGATGGAGACTGGTGGGGGTTGGTGCTAACTCATTTATTGCAGCTTTTTTTTAATGTACCGTCTACATAGTCATTTTCAGTAAAAATGAGATGAACTCATGTACATATTGCTAAAAGGAATTATGAAATCTGTTTACATCGTCAACCTATGCTGGTACTCTATGCCTCCATGCAATGGAAAGTTCCACACCTTTCCTGAATCTGATATTACAATCAAGCCATAATGATCATGGGCTTGTATTATGGTATCTGGATATCAAATAAAATATGGATTCATTCCTGGCTCTCTCACCTAAACCTAAATAGTTCATTTCTAAGCACTTTTTACATTATTAGCGCTCATGTCCCTAGCCTCCATTCCCATCTCATTTCAATACTTGCTTAAAAGGGAGGACTACACTGCTGAACTCTCTTTTCCATATTCTCATTTAGTTTTCAGGACATACCCATTTGTTAGAGACTCAGCCCTGTGCAGCACATCATCACGAGGGAGTACCAGAAAATTCCTTGGTAAGGGGGCATGCGGGGGTAGTGAGGCTAATAAGTTCAACGAAACTATCTCCCCTGTACAATCTAATCAGTTTTCAACTACCATTGCACCAAGAAAGAGAACAAGCCTCAAAACTAACTGGAACAGGAGTAACCCATGCCAGATGCTTCAGACCCTTTGACAGAGTGGAGATCATCAAAAATATCCTCCCCAACATCATGACCACAGCTTCGAATCTTGAAGAAATGCTGGCCTCATGGAATAACAACCTGAGTTCATTTGCTCACTTACCTACCCAATCTAAACCACATATTACGGAGAAGAAGCCTAAAAAGAAGGAACCTGCACGCTGGTATACCGCTGAACTAAAGACCTCACTACGAACACTGGAGAAATTAGAAAGAAAATGGCGATGTACCCGCACCACAACACACCAGACACACTACAACTCCCACCTACAAGCCCATCGAGATCTAATATCCTCCAAAATAAAAGAACACCACTCTGACTTGCTGAGCCGATCCTTGAACAAGCCCCACGACTTGTTCAACATAGTGAAGACCCTAACGAAGGAGCCTTCAGCTTCACAAGCAGCCTTGATACACCCTCAAGACTATGCAGATTTCATGATAGCCAAAACCAATAATGTCTGCAAAGTTACACTATCTTGCCCTACCAAGAATCCACCCAAGCAACTCACCTCTTTCTCAACACCGTCAGATACAAGCATTGAGAGCATCATAGCCAACATCAATGCCACCACTGCCCCTAATGACCCTCGGCCAGCTTCCTGGATAAGGTCACTACGTTATGAGTTCAGCCCAATAATAGCCAAAATCATTGACCACTCCTTCTCCTCTGGTCAATTCCCTTCAAGCCTTAAGCAGACCTCCATTAGGGCCCTCTTGAAGAATGCCAAATTAAATGCTCAGAAGGTGGAATCATACCGACCCATCTCAAGCATCCAGCTGTTAGCTAAGATAATTGAGAAGGCTGTACAACGACAGATACAGGATCACATTGACTCCACTGCTCCCCTTGACCCAAGCCAACATGGCTTCAGAGAATCTCATGGTGTTGAAACGCTTCTCACCACTCTCATCAATACACTTATCACCGGGATTGACAATATCAAACAAGGGTACACCCTAATTTTCTTAGATGTTTATGTTATGTTTGTTTATGTTTATGTTTATTTGATAAAAAACCGCCTTTCTAAAATAACCAAGGCGGTGTACAATTAAAACAAATTCAGTAAAAGAAGGCCAAAGGCCAACGAAAAGGAAAAGAAATGTACAATCTCAAAAAGGACAGCAGGGAAAAAGGAGGCAGGACAAGACATGACAACATGGGGAAACATCAGAAGGAGAAAAGGATAGGGGATAGTGAAGTCACACAAAAGGAGAGGGAAGATTAAACGCTAGGGAAAACAGGTGGGTCTTGAGGTTTTGTTTAAAAACATTGTATTGGGGTTCTAAACGGAGGGAGGAGGGGAGAGCATTCCAGAGGGCGGGGCCAGTAAAGAAAAAAGCAGAGGAACGAGTGGATTGAAAATGAGCGCGGGAGGGGGAAGGCAATGTGAGACGGTTAAGGTGAAAAGAGCGAGGGGTATATTTGGGAGAGTGAAAGTAGAGAAGATCTGATAGGTACTGGGGGGTGCTGTCATAGATATCGCTGCCGCATTCCACTCCGTAAACCACGAGCAACTCCTAATCTGGCTCAAAGATAAAGGGATAAGCAAATCAGCATGGCATTGGTGCAAATCTTATCTAACCGATAGGTGGCAGCAGGTTCGAACAGGAACCACAACCTCTCAGCCTTTCCAACAATAGCACGGTGTCCCCCAGGGCTCATCTCTTTCTGCCCTCCTATTTAACATCTATATGCAACCTATATGCGAAATAATCCGCTCATTTAACATCTCATGCCTGCTCTATGCGGACGACGTGTTGCTCTTTACTCCATTCCCGATTGAAAACCCGGACTTCACCCAACTGATAAAATGCTTCGATGCCATAACAGACTGGCTCCAATCCCAAAGCCTCAAGATCAACTTTAACAAAACCGACATACTATTTGTGACTAGAAACCAGTCCTTCTCTCCTCCGGCAACCTTGAAGACAAGAGATGCAGAGCTCTTGAGCAGACGCAGCATCCGTTACCTAGGCGTTACATTAGACCAATAGCTCAATTTCAAAGTACACATCAGCAACACCATCAAACAAATATACCACAAGATACGAACTCTACGACATTTTCGACCCTTGTTGCAACCTGATGACTTCAGATCAGTTTTTCAGGCACTGGTTATCCCCCACTTTGACTATGCCAATGTGATCCCGCAGGGCCTACCCAAAAACACCTTAAACCCCCTACAGTTAGCCATGAATGCGGCCGCACGCATCCTAAGCGGAGCCGCCAGAGGTGATCACATCACCCCAGTCCTTAGGGACTTACATTGGCTACCAATCTACTGTCGGCTATCCTATAAAGTAATCATCATAAACTTCAAGGTCATCAACACTTAACCGACCTTGTCCACTCCATGTCAGCAAACAGAGAAAGGAGAACCTGCACAGCCAATATTCTACAGATCCCCAGTGATATAACAAAATGCAACAAAACAACAAGGAACAGAGCCTTCAAGTTCTATGCCCCCAGCTGCTGGAATGAGCTCCCAGCATCCATCAGAGCCATAACAGATCTGACCCAATTCAGAAAGGCGCTAAAACACCACCTCTTTCTCCTGCACTACTCTCAACCCTCCAACCTAACACCACCTATCATGCACACCACAAGGAACACACAAATATTGTAAAAGGATGGTACATACTGTAGATACATATTGTAGATAATCTGTTAATATTGTACATAGTTCCCCCAGTTGATTTCCGAGTTTAATCTCCTGTTTCATTGTAAGTGCCTATTTGGCACAGTATCGTTGTATGTAAACCGCACTGATTTTTAAGAGTGCGGTATATAAGAACAATAAAATAAATAAATAAATAATTGCCATATCCTGACAAGCACCTAAACACTTTTCAGGGAGATCTTTAATGCTTTTTTTTTAAAGGTCCTAAGAATGTTCTGTATTATACAAGCAATGGCTAGCTTCTCATCATTACTGTCTGGGTTGGACTCTTCTGAAATTGAGAAGGAAATGTGTGTGTCTTTGGTGGCTTACCAAGTTTGAAGTGGATGGAGAGTTTCTGTGAGGTAATGGTTGATTGAGTTACCTGAAAGGGGTCCTCAACAGTAACAAGGGTCTCATGGTGCTCTATAATTGTCTGAGATGCTCTCTGACCATTCTGATGCCCTGCGCCCTAACCTTACCCTGAAG
Organism: Ichthyophis bannanicus; assembly: GCA_033557465.1. Taxonomy (NCBI): domain Eukaryota; kingdom Metazoa; phylum Chordata; class Amphibia; order Gymnophiona; family Ichthyophiidae; genus Ichthyophis; species Ichthyophis bannanicus. Next base: position 1,460,912,317 of record CM066031.1, read on the forward strand.
TTCCTTGATCATTGTAGTTCTCTTGGGCAGCATAGCACTATAGATAGCACTATTTATATTTAGCTGATTTAGGGAAAAATAGATAGTATGGCATCATAAATAGCAACTAAGTAGATAAGCATGTTGGGGGCAGTCTGTCCACTAGGCGGGCTAAGCAGCTGCCGAGGGTACCTGATGCCTGCAGCAGGCCATGTGCTTTGGCACAGATGGCCTGCTGCTTCTGACCCCCCTCCGACAGGAAGTTGTGTCAGAGGGGCGTCAAAAGCGGCAGGCCATGCATGCCGAAGTGGCCTGCTGCTGCCACTGTGCCATTCCCGCTGACAGAATTGGTGGCAGTGCGGGTGGTGGCTCAGCACAGGGTAGTGTGGCTCAGCAGGGGGGGGGGTAGCACGGCCGGGGATTCTGCCTAGGGCGGCAGAAACCCTTGAGCTGGCCTTGGTTTGGAGAAAGTAAGCTGTTGTTCACATCCTTGGGAGTGTTGTGGTTACTATATCTATCACATAAAAGCCAGGCTATTTTCATAGCATGGTATTCCTAATTAGATCTAATAAATATAATTATTTTATTTTATTTTTGGAAACCTGACTTGCATAGCCATGAGGCAATGTGCTAATTGTTCCCCCCAAGCCATCGGCACAACCTTGCTGTCAGCAAACCTCCCCAGTAGGGCTACTGTTCCCCAGCTGACCTCCAGGCAGACTTCTCCAAGGGCTACTATTCCAAACTAACCCTTCAGGATGGCTGCTGTCCCCTGAATGCATGATCCTACTGATTGTCCATCTAATATTGTGACCTGTTCAAGATGGCTGCTGCTCTGACATGGCCTGGCCACTGCTCCCAACCAGTCTCTCTACAGGTGGCTGCTGTCCTCTGAATGCATGAACTTACCATGATGGCCACCCATCTGATATTGTTGTGACCTCTTCAATATGACTGCTGCTCTAGCATGTATCAAATTATTAACGTATGTTGCATTCATACTAGAAATTTGCTGATGAAAAGCTTTATAATACTTCTACAAATCCACTAAGCCATCCTGCTTTCCTTCCCCCAATACATGGATGTTTAGTATTTGCAGTAGGGAGGTGAAATCAATGCATGCTTGTGCATTGGCAAGAGGGCTAGGTTTCTAACCTAATGCCTCAACCTCACGTGACATAACTTTTTCCTCTGCACTGCATTGATGCCACCACCATGACTGTGCCCTGACAAAATGCTCCACTTGTGTCACAGAACACAGACCTCCCCCATGCACTTCCAAACTCCATCAACCTCAAGGCAGCGGAGGCAAGGTTGACTCGCCTTGGCTCAAAACACCAATTTGCTGTCACCCCAAGCCACTGGCCCACTGCTGAAAGCACACCCCTCACCTGCCTCCATATCCATGCTCCACTGCATGGGCATACCCAGAAAGTGTCCTCGCAGTATCCTAAAGGTGCAACTAGCCACAGATACAAAGACCAAAATTCCACCACTGCAAGAGCGCATACCAAACATACCATACAATACTGGCGTATTTCTGCAGCCCTGGGAACTATTGCCCAAAAGCCAGCCTGCCATTGCTAAAATTCCCATCAAGGAAATTGCTGTAACTATAATAAGGTGGTTCTTATCTTTGAATGAGCAAGCGAATGGGCAGTCCAGTTTCGAAGGGTGCAAAGCGGCATGCCATTGGAAAGCACCTTAGACCACTGATATAGCAGTACCCAATCATACAAAATTCACTCATTTCCCATGTCATTGTACCTCCCAATCAACCGTAGGAATCAAGAAAATTGCAATGACCTACCTTGATGGGCCATGGGAATAGACACGCCGCAGCCATGGTAAAAAACCAAGAAGCAGAAGGCAATGCTGGCGCTGGTAACTGAAAATGGCCCCATCCTGGCACCTAGCCTGCCCCAGCCCAGAGCCCCTTCTGAGCTTGCCTGTTCCTACCCATCCACCCTGTATGCAGTATCTTTAAACTCCACACTCCCCTTTTGCCTATTTGCCAGTCCTTTGTAACTGTCCCCTGCCTCTGTTTTCAACAGAAATTATGTACATCCTGTAGTTTTTAGATGAATAGGTGACTTTGGTCCCAAATAAGCTTTTGAAAATTTACTCTGAATGTCATTTTCCACTGCTCAGTTTATTTTCAAAGGTAGCTAAATTCACTTAGCATCCTTCTTTAGATGACCTCTGGTTACAGCATCAATTGTAACAATGGCCCAAAGACAAGACAATAGGATGATAGTCATATGCAGTAGCTTCTTTCAACATAAATACTGTAGTCATTAAGCTATATCAGAACATATCTATTCTGTAGCCTAGGAGACCAAAACTATAAAGGGGGGCTATTCAGTGGCAGTGGTAGCTAACGCTTCTAAAGCACATAGCCGTCACCACTGAACCTTCATTTCATTTAATTACATTGCTTATATTCCGCTTTTACTATCAACAGATGTACAAAGCGAAGTACAAAATTAATAATGTTAAAACAATTCAAATCAAGGACAGTTAAAAAATTTCCTCCATAACTACGTCTTTAAAGCTTTATGAACTTGGACATAGTCCATAAGATCCCTAATCTCAGAAGGTAAATCATTCCATAATTTTGGTACTGCCCCAGAAAAACATCTTTAATCTTCCTCTGCTGAAAAGAGGAAGCGGAGGGCAACAGCGAAGTACAGTGAGTCATGGAACGCAAAGATATTCCTGAGGAACAAAGCAATGACCTATCTGATAAATAAGTCGGACTTCCCTTATGAATAGCTTTAAAAGCCAAACATACAGCCTTAAACAAAATGTGTGCTTCTGTTGGTAACCAATGAAGGTTTAACAATAAGGGGGTAACTCTCTCCCTTCAACTACTAAGTGTAATCGACTTAGCCGAAATATTTGAATCCGTTGCAATTTACGTAATAACTGTTTAGGCATTCCCCAAAATACAGAGATTTGGATATTCAATTCTGGGGCCATAGCCGGCCATCGGCATTGAATATCCGAGTCTGCTGCATGGCTCCACATGGCACGGAAACGAACCTGGCAGCGGTGTTGTTGAGCTGCTGCTTGGTTAGCTCCAATGGGTAAAGATAAGCCTGCTTTTCCCATGCCTACCTTTACTCGCGGGTTGCTAACCGGGCAGCAGTTCAATATTGCCACGGCCTAGTTAGCTACGAGTGGCACCTCTGCTCCACCCCGAACACCCATGACATGCCTTGATGCTACACGGTTAGCATCGGGGTGCATAGCTTTGGAAGCCATGGATATTTAGTGGCAGTAACCATGTTAGTTTGCTGAATATCCCTCTAAGGAGCAATTACATGGTTTGCAAGTCTGTAAATCATGTAAATGCCTTTGCATGTCGGCCCCTAAATGCTCATGGATTAAGCGATCATGATATGCATAAAATATCCCAGGAAGACAATGCTCCTAAGGTGCACATGTGTACAGCCATGCAACATACTTCTAGTAGCTGCACATGCTGTAAACCTAGCCGTGTCAGCTTTTGGTGCTGCACTGTCACAAAGCCCGACAAGAGGAACCGAAGGAACACATCTTGTCGGTGTCAACTGCTCTGCACCATGTGTGCTGGCTTCACCAGCATTTTCAAATTTTTCTTTAAGGGTCTACATGACCAAAGCAAAATTGTATTTGTGTTTGTTTGAAACAAAATTTTCCCAGGTTTCTTGCATTTTTCATATTTATTTCACCTGTTTTTGAGGTGTATTGTATGCACACAAGAACATTTTTACATGCAAAAATGTGTTAATTCATAGGGATACACATGTAGAAGCAATTTCCATGCACTTTAAATTTTAGCACCCAAATCAACTAAATGTGCTCTCACAAATGCATACATCTCTATATTTTTCACTGGAGAAAAGAGACAGGGGGAAGATGCTGGAGCGGGAATGTGAACAGGCAGAGGGCAGATGCCATGATGGGAGAAAAGAGGCAGTGGGACACATGATGGTGAAATAGGATAAAGCAAGGAGGGAAATGCTGAGGAAGGAAGGAAAACATACCAGGAGTTATTTTAAAAGTGGTACTCGTGATTTGGATGTCTGCAAATGGGCATGCAGATGTCAGAATTACAGAGATGTCCCCGAAGCCATTTTAGAGGCCAAGTCTGTGGACGTCCCCAGCACGAGAACACCCAAGTCTGAACGGGGGCATTGCGGAAGCATTCCTAAGAACCTGCATGCCCATGCCTGATCTTAGAAATGCCCTGGATGTTCCGAATTGTGTCTAAAGTTACACCTGCTCCAGGCATGAACAGGCATCTGAAAAATGCTCACTTTTGTCTGTAAGGTGTGGAGAAAAAACTACACTAATACCCCCTGTATTTTACATTATATTAATGAACACTGATGGAGAATGGGGGCTCAGGTTTTCACTTTGCTATGCCTCTGAATGTCCCCTTATGCTAGCTTGCCTGAGATGGATGTCACCGACCCAAGCATCCCTACTGGGGATGTCTATAGGCTGCTCCCATGCACATCCAGGTCGGGGATGTCTATGTTCTTGAAATCAGCCTGAGACATAGACATCCTTGGCGTTTTTCTGCATGTTCTGTCTTGGATCTCTGATTTAATTTGGACATCCTTTCTAAACGCCCCCTCATGGAGTATGTGGCAAAGGAGGAAGAGATGAACGCAAGGTATTTGCAACAAGATGTAGGAAATGTGGAGGAATGGTAAAGGAGGCATTATGGAAATGAAGGATAATAAGAAGATGGAGGATTCAGAGGAGACTGTGGAAGAGATGGAAAATGTAAAGAAACAGGAGGGCAGGAGAGAGGAAAATGGAATAGAGGGATATGTGAGAAAGTCTAAAGATGTGATAAAAGCCAGAGAGAAGTGAAACGAGACAGCAATGGAAAGAAAAAAGATGGAAAGTAAGAAGAGAAAGAGAGAAAGGAGGAGAAAGATTGCATTTGGGTTCCCTAGTGGTGACAGCGGTAAGTTGTAGAAAAGGCATGCATCAAAGGGTGTTTGGAGGGGGAGACCCCCTTGCACATTTGCAAAGCTATGCATATGACAATGGCACTCACCTCTGGAAAAAAATTGCAGGGAAAATTGCAAAAAGAACCATACTGCTTAATGCTGATAACAATATCTAACTACCCAATCCTGTCTGAACTCTCTGCTTATTAATGCTCAGGTCAAAATCATTTTCAGCCTGAAAGTTGATGATAGGCCCTAATAGCATCCTTAGAAGATAGAGCCACACATGTGGTTGGAATTATCAGGTATAGTTTTAATATGAAGATCTTTGCAAGAACAAAGCAGCAATGCTTGGCGAGCATATTTATTGGGCAGTTCTTTTAATGTTCACAAAGAAGGCAAGACTGATTTTTCTGAACTTCTCAGCTTGAAGTAATTTACAGATGCATAGCTTACTCATCAAATGCTAGTACAATGTGCATCATTTCCTGTTTACTAAAATGACCCTCTGGATGTCTGTTCTGCATCTTTCAGGGTAAACCTGGAACTCTTCACTGCCAGTGATGTCATGAAGCCATATGTGAGAGTCGTTCAACTTCAGCAAAATGTTGCCTCATTGGCCGACCTTCTTGTTAATACAGGTCACAGTGCATTCCCAGTGGTTTACAAGCCTGAACCAGAACATGCTGAGGTCTTCCTGGGAACCATTGCACGGTAATAAATGTTACTTAATTTTGCTGTGCAATATTTCCTTTATGTTAGTCATTGCACATTTCTTACCCGTAAAACCTGGTGATGCACAGCCTACAATGTTACTATAATAAGATATTTCAGGTTGTGAAATAATATCCTTTGATTAGCCTGCTAAAAAACTTGCTTTCAGGCCTCATACTTCCCAGTATCTCAAAGGTAGGGGTGGGTATTCATGTGCATGCATTCAAATCATTTGGGTACCTGAAAATTTAAAGTGCACCCAAATCATTTGTACACATGTCCAATCGATTATGCACATTTTCAAGTTCTTACACACATACAGTGAGGCTTATGTTAGAAGCTGTATTCTCAATTTCCATATGGAAATTTTGGCATTTACATGTGGAAACGGCATTCACATGTAAACAGCAATTTTAGAAAAGGCTTAATTTATACATTGATGTCCGTAATACATAGAAATTAGGGGTGTGGTTCGGGTATAGCTTGGGCAGGTCAAAAATCTATATGCGTATTCCCTGGTTCATACAGGGAATGCATATGATTGGCCAAAAATTTCCACATTGGGATTTACAGCTGTTCTCTGGCACGTATAGGTTTTTGAACAAGTGCTCATTTTGGCTAGCCCTTTACAGGTGAAATCAAGGGAATTATCCTCCATAATCTCCTGTTGAAAATAAATAAAGATTGCTACCTCTGTATTTAACCCTTTGAATGCCTACTTTAAAATTTTAATCCACATTCTACAGCCGGGTTAATTTTTGCATATTTCAGGAAAATTGTACCCGTCTTATTCAATATGTTCTAATAGTGATTTTCCTTCTGCTATGGTCACGTATTATATACCATTTGATAGGAATATTTAGTCAGAATTTTGGATCCCGAGAGTTTTGGGCTCGGCCTGGAAAGGGTTAATTAGCAGCATTTATACATATAAGTTTGCAAAATGGCCCACATTTATGTGTAAATTCCAAAAATACCACCTTACACCTGTAGATGTTGGCACTTACATGTGAAAGATGCCGTGTTGCCTCCATTGATGTTTCCCATGTGTAGACTTGTAAAATGACTCTTCTAGCTTTGCATGTCAGCAAATACACTCCTGCACATCCTTCTATACATTGTACAAAAGGCTCCATGTTTGGCAGAGGCTTTTCTAAAATACCAGTGGAACTGTGCATGCCCCAACTTTGATGTATCAATTCTGATCTCCACATAATATCTAAAACTTGATTTCCTCTTTGTCCAAAAAAAACCACCCCAAATAAGTTAAACAAACATGAACGAGTGCCCAAAAATCAGGTAAAATGTGTTTAAGTGATCATGAAGTTAACTATTTTTTGGCCATGCACTCCCCTACTCTAAGGGGTGCTTTTACCTAATTTTTAGCAAGCGATAACTGGCTGCAGTGAACCCTAACGCATGGGTGTGTCAGCTACTGATCACTGAAACATATGTTTACTGGCACTTGCATGCTACTGTGGAGAGTGGGCAGATCAGAGGCGGAACATGGATGCGGAGAACACTTTAGTGTGGGAATGCGGTAAATGTGGTACTTAGTGCGGGTTCGCCTGACGGCTCCTCTATGGGTGCTATTAAGTGCACCCATGTTACTTTGCTGCTCTTAATGGTACTCATTCGTGCAGTAGCTGCCAGGAACATACCGGTCACGCCCCTGATAGCTCTCGTGAAGGCTTTGCACTTAATGTGCGCTGGTAATTCTTGTTAGGTGTGAAACCTTAGCAGCATTCATTAAAGGACTCCTGAGGCGTCTACTTAATAAGAAAAATGAATGGATTATAATGTGCTATTGATTTCTCTGTAAATTTCTGGCAAGCTTCCATAAGAAACTGAGCCATATTCATATTGAGCCAGATATTTGAAAGGCATTTACATGGTTTGCATCCCAGTAAACCATGTAAATGCCTTAAATCAGGATATTCAACGGCACTTACATGGTTAGGGCCATTGAATATTTATTTATTTATCAAGTTTTATATACCACCTTTTCCTTCAATCAAAGTGATTACATAATGGGTGGGAAAGGGAGGTCTTTATGGGAGGGTAGAGAAAAACAATACAAAACAATAAAAACAATGCTGTATGTGGATTATTGATTGATGGAGCCTTAGTGTTTGGCGAAGAGTATTATTTTATTTATTTATTTATTTTATTACAAGTTCTTATATACCGCACTATTCGGCATCAGCGCGGTTTACATTATAACATAAAGACCATAACAACAAGCTGTTTGGTTTACATCGAACAGGAGTACAAACTTGGAGAACCGGGGTAAACTATATACAAGAGATAATTACATAGAACAGAATAGAGTCTTAATAATATCAAGAACGGCATGGTGTGTTCATGAGTGGGTCACTTCCTCTGGTTCAATTGCTGGTAGGGTAGTATTGAAGGAAGAGGTGGTATTTGAGTGCCTTCCTGAACTGGAGTAGGTCAGTAATGGCCCTTATGTCGGAGGGTAGAGCGTTCCAGCATTTGAGCGCATTGGTTCGGGGAAGGCATTCCAAAGTGTAGGTGAGGCGAGGGATGGGGCTCTTTTGGTGGTGGACTAGTTGGCACGTTGGAAGCCGGGCGGAGTGATGATTTTGTTCGTCATGTTGCTTCGTCTGGGTCTTGAGTTGTAGTCCTTGGTTAGAATGTGCTGTAGTGCAGAGGCTGAGAGGTTATGAAAGATTTTAAAGATGTTTAAGGTTGCCTTATATCTTTTCCATGAATGGATGGATAGCCAATGCAGCTGCTGAAGTATTGGGTTGATGTGCTCGCTTCTTGCAGTGTTTGCAGTGATCCGGGCTGCCGTGTTTTGTACCAGCTGTAGGGGGTGGAGATATTGTTTAGGCAATCATTGATAGAATAAGTTGGCGAAGTCCAGTATAGGCGTGTTTATAGCCTGGCATACCGTGAGGAAGTGGTTATTGTCCAGGATGAGTTTGAGTCTTCTGATGAGCAGAGGTGCGCTTTGTTAGCAGTTTTGTTGATGTGCAACTGGAGGGTCAATTTGTTATCTAGGGTGACACCCAGGTACTTTACTTCATCCTTCATTGCTATGTGCTTACCTAGGATGCTAATCATATGAGGGGGCATGAAGGTGGAGTTTCTGGAGATGAACATAGCTTCTGTCTTGTTGCAGTTTACAGAGAGACAGTTACTAGTAAGCCTTGCAAGAATATCCTTGAGGCACTTGGTGATGGGTGCGAGATTAGCATTGGGGCCCTTCTAACTCCCCTAAGGGCCCCGATGCTATCCGGTTAGCATCCGGGCATGTCGGGAACATTCCGGGGCGGAGCGGATGTGGCGACAAGCGATAAGCGGACAGCAGCGATATTGCACGCTGGCCGGTTAGTGATCTGTGCCTTAAAGATAGATGAAGAAGGACTTCTGGTGGCATGGTGGACTAGGGAAGATGTGTGTTTCCTAGCTCCGGAGCTTCCCTCCCACTCTGGTGCTCAGAATAAGCAAAGCAGCAAGATTTATATCGGGGTGGCACCCTGACTTCACCTGACAGCGGTAACAGTGGAAACGGAGCTCGGTGGGGGACGCAGTACATTTATGGTGACAAAACCCCAAGGCATGAAAAACCCCGAGCGGCCGACATAAAGATGGCAGAGGGTCAGCCTGACAGTCCAAACATGGAAACATCTGGTGCAGTGGTGGCAGAGGTAACTAGAGTGGTGGTGCAGGCTCTAGAAGATCGTTTCAGTGGTCTAGCAGCCCAGATGTCTACTGTGGTGCAGGCAGTGTCAGAGTTTACTGGGCGGGTGGAGCAGGCACAGCAGCACATCGGCTCCCTGGAGGATGCTCATGCCCAGGCTCAGACACGGTTGAAGCGCATGGAGGAAGCTATTCAGCAGCATATGGATAAATTGGAGGACCTCGAGAATCAAGGGAGGAGGAAAAACCTCCGGTTCATAGGGCTTGATGAGACAGTGGCGAGAGAGAGCTGAAGGGCTTTTTGGAGACTTGGATTCCGGCCAACCTACATCTTGAGGAGGGGATTGGAGAGATTGTAATAGAATGAGCTCACCGACTCGGGCAATGATGGGTCTCCGACAAACGGCCTCGGGCCATGATTGCTTGCTTCCTAAATGCATACCAGAAAGACTGTGTATTGAGAGCTGTGTGGAAACAATGATGGGGAGATGGAAATGTGTCCAAACTACAAATTTTCGGGGATTATTCCGCTGGAGTATTGGCTAGGCGCCGTGCATATAAGGAGGCCTGTGGTATCCTCGTGGAGCATGGAATCCGGTTTGTTCTTACTTATCTGGCCCGGCTGCGATTGGAACATGGAGGTCAACAACATGTATTCATTACTCCAGTGGAGGCAATGGCCTTTGGCAAAAGCACTGGCCTGCACAGACTTCTAACACTGTATAGCTGGCCACTTAATTACAGAGCGGCAAATGGAAGCCAGAGTAGAGACTTTATAAATATCAGGCTCATTGACCCTGGAACACCCGAAAAGTGCTTGAGTAAGGCAACCCAGCAGACTGGCGGGAGAGCTCGAATATAGGACTTTGAATGAGGACTTATAAGAATAAGTGTTGAGTGGACCCACAGGTACTGAAATATGATGGAAGAGATGGAGGGGTGATTTACCTCAGAGTAATTATCTGCACCAGAAGAAAATAAACTTTTTCTTTCCTTTTAGAAAATGTTGTCAGAGTTAGCTCAGAGAGAAGTGCATTTTATGGTTGTCTGGGGTGAAGGGGGTGGAGGGTGGGAAAGGGTGGTGTTTGTATTGTTAACATGGCGTGTTCAAGTTAGGCCTATAGGGGTAAAAGATCTCTTCCTGAATAATTGGTAATATGTATGGTTCATTGGATCCGGAGTTGATGGCGAACCTCCTAGTTGAAGTACTATTACGGGAGTGGGGTGCGATACCTTCCTGGGCACTGTAATTCCCTTTGGAATCTTGGCCAGATGGACCATGGAGTTGGGACACACATGGAGGACCAGGGAGGGGACCCCATGCCCGTGGGCAGGGTAAATGAGCAACATGTTTGAGGTAGTTGGGGGGGGGGGGCTAAGCTTCCTGTGGTACTCATAAAGGGCAAGGAGTAGGGCCATGGGTAGGAAGCAACCTTGGCAATGATTTGGGCCTTGCGGTACTGGACAGGTAGTGTAATCATCAGGGGCTAGATGGAGGTGGAGGGGGGGATAGAAAGGGTATCCAGGGGGAGAGGAGGCTCCACACGCCACAGTAAGTTCCAGGAGGTGCTCCAAATGGGGCATAGTAGGTGGAAGAATGTAACTGTGGGGGAGAGTCAGGGGAGGGAGGATTTCTCACAGGGGTATCAGAAGGTGGTACTTAGACTGGGAAAGCGGGGTAAAGTGTATGGGGGGTGGGTGGAGGATCCTGTAGGGAAGAGAAAACTAGACTCCTATAGCAGATGGGTGGGCAACAGCAAATTGGAAAGGTCTGGGGTTGGGATGTGGGCGTATGGAAGTGCGGGCTCTAGGCTGGGGGGCCCACGCTTGGTTGAAGCTGTTAGCAACTATTATTTAGCTACAATATGGAAGGAAGAAAATGAGTAAAGCTACTAAGATAGCATCGTGGAATGTATGTGGACTTGGCTCCTGAATAAAAAGATATAAAGTGCTGCAGCAACTACGATCCAGACATATAGACATACCAATGTTACAGGAAACACACCAAACATCAGATGAACATGCTAAGCTGTGTAAGGGGTGGGTTGGCAAAGTGTATGGTGCATCGTCAGTGGGGAAAAAGAGGGGAGTGGCCATATTGTTAGCAAAGAATTTAGGATGGACCGAGAAGTCAGCGGTAATAGACGGCAGGTATGTTTTTGTATGGGGGGTTTTAAATGGAGTGCCGGTGGTGCTGGGGTCTATCTATGCACCTAATGTATACAAGGCCCGATTTTAACAGCATTTGATGAGATTTCACAAATGGAGGAGAGTCAGTTAATATTAGGAGGGGGACTTCAACTGCACACTGGATGGGGAGCTAGACATATCAAGCCTTACTGGGTAGCGGGATCAGCGCAGCACATATTGGGCTTATGTGAGGGATTTGGATTACTGGGCGTGTGGAGGGCCCTGCATCCAGGTATCAGGGATTACACGCACATGTTGAGAGTGCATGGTACCTGGTCCAGAATTGACTATTACCTTATTTCAAGTGATTTGTTCGACTGGTTGTCTCAGGCAGAAATTGGCCCCTCAATTGTCTCGGACCATACAATGGTGCTCCTAGAAATAAAACAGAGAGATCGGGGGGACAGAAAGTATGGTGCTACCCATTAGAACTAGTGGGGGATATCACGTTTGGGAAATACATTAGGGGTAAATGGGAGGACTATGAAATAAATAACGGTCAGCATATGGACAATCCAGTTTTATTTTGGGAGACCGGCAAGGCAGTGATGCACGGAGAGATAATTAGTTATCTTCAGCTCAAGTGCAAAAGGATAAACAATAAATACTGCAGTTGGAGCGAGAATTGGTGAAAGCACACCATCACCATGCATCCTACCCAGAGTATTGAGATGAAGACCCAATTGCATGACTTGCAAAATGAGATTAGTATATTAGTTCATCAGAGGGCTAAAAAATCTATAATGTATTATAGCTATGAGTTGTTATCGGTATGGCAATAGGGCAGGTAAACTGCTGCCCTCCCCTAGTTCAGGCTGAATGGGGCCCAAGACATGTGGGAGCCTTGCGACACACAGATGGCTTATTGCGGACGGCAGCTGTGGAAGTGGAAAAGGTGTTTTGTGATTTTTTTTTCAACACTTATATTGGGTAGATGAGGTGGGGAGAGAGGTGGGAACTGAGTACCTACAGAACTGTGTACTCCTGAAGTTAACGACTGACCAAGTAGCTATTCTGAATGCCCCCATATCAACACAAGAGGTTTAGAAAGGGATTAAGATGTTAAACAGTTTTCACAGACACACACTCAAAAACCTTCTTTAAGAACAAAGTATGAATAATGATTCACCACCACCTAGCATGCATTCTGTAAAACTGCAATTCCTACTATTTCCCTTTCAATCAGAGTTGAGGTAAGGCGTGGAAGGGATGGGGCTATCCTAGTGGAAGCTGTTTTCAGGGCTGGTGCTACCCTTTTTGATGCCTGTGCAAACGATTTCCGTGCTGCTTCCACTCTCACCCCATGATTCCAATAGAGCCCTTTGCAAGTTTCTCTTGAACACAACAATAACGTCATAAGATTCTGAACACTATATACGTGTAGTGCAGTTAAAGTAAGATTTCTAGTGGCTGAAACTATGTAGGTCTTTTACTAAAGGGGCGCTAGCTGGCATGTTGGGACACGGGTTACCAGCTTGCGCAGGGCTGTGACAGTGCGGGACGATTCCCGTTCTGTGTAACTCATGAGAGGGCCGCGAATGGACAGGTTAGGGGCAGAGAGTGGGCGTGGTGAGCTCAGTGCAGTTAGCGTTGTGTTCACACCACACACTTCATGCAGTAGCAGGGATCAGCTAACACCATCTCAATAGGTGGAGTTAAGTGCACCCACGCTAATGTCGTGTGCACTAAGGGACAGGGCTCCACGTTAACTGCTGGGGAAATTCTTTTCACACCCCCAACAGTTAACGCAGTGGTGTTGGCACCTAATGTGCCATCATTTCAGAGCTTTTGCTGTGTTAGGTGCAATACCTTAGTGCCCTTCAGTAAAAGGGTCCACTGATCACCAGAAGAGGCGGTATATAAAAACTTATCAAATTAATAAATAAATAAATAACATGCTGAAACTGCAGAGAACACGGTCGGGCAGCATCATGCCACCCATTGAATTTTCAGAAATTGAACCAGAGGGACAGAATATCCTCAAAAGAAGGGGCCAGTGAGAGCAAAGCAGGGCACCCTATAACTCACATGGCTTTTGATTTTTTTGGGATGAGCTTTAAAAGGTTATCCTTCGAACACTGTGTGATTGTTGTAAGATATAAATTAAATTGCCGAAGGTCCAGTAAGTGAGGATGAAGATAGGATATTAATTGGATGTCTAACAGAGGTTAGTCTATCCTCTGTGGTTAGTAAATCATTGGAAAGACTACTAAAAGAGAGACTAGCAAGGTTTCTGGAGTCCTATGGATTACAGGATCCGAGGCAGCATGGGTTCACCAGAGGCAGGTCTTGTCAGACAAATCTGATTGATTTCTTTGACTGGGTGACCAGGGAGTTGGACTGAGGGAGAGCCCTAGATGTGGTGTATTTAGATTTCAGTAAAGCCTTTGACACAGTTCTGCACAGGGGACTTATAAACAAACTGTGCACCCTAGGGATGGACCCTAAAGTTACTGATTGGATTAGAAACTGATTGAGTGGGAGGCGACAAAGAATACAGGTAAATGGAGCTCACTCTGAAGAGGAGGTTACCAGTGGTATGCCGCAAGGATCTGTCCTTGGGGCGATTCTTTTGAACATCTTTGTTAGTGATATTGCAGAAGGGCTGTTTGCTAAGATTTTCTTCTTTGTGAATGATACCAAAATCTGCAATGGATTAGACACCTAGGAAGGCATAAATAACATGAGGAGAGATCTAGGTAAGCTTGAAGAATGGTCTAGAATTTGGCAGCTGAAATTTAATGCAAAAAAATGCAGGGTCATGCATTTGGGCTGCAAAAATCCAAAGGAGTGGTACAGTGCCAGGGGGTGAGGAACTTCTGTCCACGAAAGAAGAGGGGGACCTGGGCGTAATTGTGTCTGACGATCTTAAAGTAGCTAAACAGATAGAAAAGGCGACTGCGAAAGCCAGAAGGAAGCTTGAGTGTATAGGGAGAGGAATGGCCAGGAGAAAAAAAGATGTGATAATGCCTCTGTATAAGTCTCTGGTGAAACCTCATTTGCAGTATTGTGTGCAATTCTGGAGATCGCACCTTCAAAAGGATATAAGCAGGTTGGAGTTGATGCAGAGGATGGCTACTAAAAAGGTTAGTGGTCTTCATTATGAAGCATATGAGGACAGAGTTAAAGATTTTAATATTTATATTTTAGAGTAAAGGCAGGATAGGGAGATATGGTAGAGACATTTAAATACCTCCATGACATAAATGCACAGGAGAGTCTTTTTCAATTGAAAGCAAGGTCTGCTACAAGGCGACATAGGATGAGGGTGAAAGGGGATAGACTCAGGAGTAATATACAGAAATAATTTCTCTATGGAAACAGTGGTAGATGCGTGGAATAGTCTGCCAGTGAAGGTGGTAGAGACAAGGAGCCTGATTCTTGAAACGGGCCGTCCGGACATTCCCACTGAAGATGGGGCTGCTAGGACCCGATTCTGGGCCACAGGAACAAGACGTTCTCATGTGATCCAGAATTGGGTCTGAGGACAGTTTGGCGTGCCCCCTTTGCCTGCGGGGACGTCCTCCCTGCAGGCGCCCCCGACAACTGCGGCTCCGGCCCCCAATATCCCCACTGCCCGACCCACGGCTGGCCTCCAGCAGCCTGGATCGGGTGGCCGGGACCCCCTGCACCCACCCCCGGCCCAATGGGTGGCTGTCGTGCCTGATCCCATGAAAAATACTGCTTATACCACATCTGAGGTGATATGAGCAGTACGGCCTAGCAGGCACGGCAGCACAGTCAGGGCCGTGACCTCAATCGGCCTTGTACGTGCTGCTGGGCGGCACGCCCATGCTCCACCCCTGATCCTGCCCCCTGTCAGCTCTCCCCATCCTGAAACACAGTATGTATAGGGAGAGCCAGTGTGGGGAATAGAGTTTAGGCAGATTGTGGGGCTGCACGTCCCAGCGGGTTGTACAGCCCTGCAACCTGCAATCGTGAATGAGGGCCTATCTGAATTTAAAAAAAAAACATGGGACAAACACAGAGGATCTCTAAATGGAAAAAAGGATACTATTGTAGTTGATATGGAAGGATAAACAAGATAGGCCATATGGTCTTTTTCTGCTGTCATTTTTCTATGTTTCTATCTGCAAAATAATGA
Organism: Ichthyophis bannanicus; assembly: GCA_033557465.1. Classification (NCBI taxonomy): domain Eukaryota; kingdom Metazoa; phylum Chordata; class Amphibia; order Gymnophiona; family Ichthyophiidae; genus Ichthyophis; species Ichthyophis bannanicus. The sequence continues at coordinate 1,460,927,926 of CM066031.1, forward strand.
CCCAAAATGTTATGAGATTATACCAAAAGTATAATCCTTGCGGTACTCCACAGTGCAAATGACAGACATTTGAATTAGAAGTAGTAATATTAACTACAAAAGAATGATTAGACAGAAAAGATGTGAACCATGTGAGAACTTTTCCATGAATATAGGTTTCAGCCAAACAATAAGCAGTTTATGATCATCTATGGGCAGCATTCACGTCTAGTGAGACTATGAAAGCCACTTTGACATTGTCCAGAAATGTAGGAATCTCACTAAGTATAAATGTAAGGCATGTTTCAATGCTATATAAAGATCTAAATCCAGATTGACGTGGATGGGGATTGTGAAAAATTGCAAGAGGAACTTGAGAAATTGGGAGACCAGCCATCCAAATGGCAGATGAAATTTAATGTGGACAAGTGTAGTTAGGTGCCTAGAGGCCGATTCCATACTGGCCATCCAGCCCCTGTTGGTAGACCTGATTCTGATCCCATGGGGGCTAGACTGCCTGTGGGATCAGAATTGGGTCTATGGCCTGGACGTGCAGGCTGGGCCCTGATTCTGATCGGCCGTATGCCCAGCCACATACCTGGCTAACTCAGCCTGGTTCTGTAATGGAGCCACAGAAAATCAGCCCACCCTTCCTGTGACTAGTGCAGCCTTTCCATTGGCTGGAACCTACCACTTACTCTGCACAGTGAGGGGGGGGGGGCACTGACAAGCTGTAGAGCTAAATTCTAAAAAAATACCTAGACAAGTTAGACATCATTCTGACTAAGACAGCTACTTTACAATGTTGTAGAATGCTAAAATAATTTAGATGGTTGGCAATGCTAAATTCCTGAGTCCTCAGCACATCTGACAAATCTGGCTCTGCTTCCTCCTCAGGGCCCAACCAACCATCAGTCAGACAAAGCCAGCCAATAGACTGCAGCAGACATAACCAGCCAATAGGGAACAGGGGGAGGTGGAAGTAGTAGCTAGAATACAGAATTTTTTTTATGTTTGCCAGGTTCCCATGCTCCAATTAAAAGGTGCTTATCTATCATGAACAAAGTGTGGTCTACAGAAAAAAACCCAACTACATATATAAACTCTCAAAAGTCTAATGAATATAAAGTACACTTTTGAGTTAAGTTGTTCAGAATTTTTTAAATTATCTTAGTGGAAATGTTACTATTTTGAAGAAAATTCACTCTGTAGAGAGAAGTACAAGTAAGCCTGATTGGCACATTTGTAAATTAAGTTATAAACCTAGATTACAGATTAAACTTTTGAGTTAAAATTAAAATTGTAATTATAAATATATTTTTTATTTTCCTTAACTTTGAACCCCTCGGCTTGATTGTGCATCCCATATTTGAACTTAGAAAAGATGGTCAGGTTATCTAACTGGAAGGTCTCTTTGCAAATATCTTCTCTTATCTCTGTATACGCTAAGAATATCTACCCTATTCTACTTTCTCTTCCTAAGCTATACCCTAACTGCCTTTAATTTAACTGAAAGTTTGTTAAACTATACACTTACACCGACTCAACGGCATGTAACATCAGCGACACCCTGACTTAAGAAACGCAGAATTTTATGTAGACAAATATTTTATAAACTTAATTCAAAGAAATTCCTTTTCCCCAAGATTTTAAGAATTTCCCAGCAGATAAATACTAGTACATAGTCCTTCCTAGCAGTAGCAGCTCCTGTCTCAGCAATCTTTCAGCCATCATAAGATCATCCTCTAACACCTATTCAAAGCATTTATTTGATCTTTTGGATCATCCTTTAAATAAGTAACAGTTGTATATCATCATCATAAAAGGAAAATGCCCCATTACACTTGCTAATTTTCCAAATGAAAGGCGCCATGGGTAAATTAGAGAAGATAGGGTCAGAATAGAGTCTTGAGACATTACATGTCTGAGTAAACGAGACTCGGACAAATCCCTCTGCCATGTTACACACTGGGACCCAGCCTACAAATATGAATCAACCAGCATAACACCAAGTCTGACAACCAAAGGTTTGAAGCCAGGATCTCTATGTTTGTTTGAATTTTCTGTACCACCTCTCACTGTTAAAATAGCAAGTGGTTTGCAAAGATAAAATGTTATAACCATAGACTAAAAAACGGAAGTACAATATTGGCATAATAAAAGGACAAAAATATCTCAAAATGGCCCTTAAAGTCGGCCTCACAAAAAAAGGGGGCGACTTAGGCAAAAGCAGGAGCTCAATGGACAGATGACACTGGCTATGTATGTAAGCCACTCCGTTTTACTTACACTATCATCGCTCCATGCAATAAGCCACTATATATTCAAATCCAATAGAAGCTATGGGCCCGATTATGGAACACAGGTGGGATGTGCAGCCCCGTAAGTTGTCCAGGCCCGAATCCCTCTCTGGCTCTCCCCATACATCCTGAGCAGCAGTGCAAGGAGAGCCGACGGGGGGTGGGATCTGGGCGGAGTGGGGGTGGGCCAGCCCGGCAGGATATACAGGACCGATTCAGGTCACAGCCCTATATGTCCTGCTGGGTCAAAGGGGACGTGCTGCATATTCCGCCACAAAGCTGGAATAAGCAGCACCGATCTGGCGATTGGGCCCGGAATCCCCCCTTGCGACCGGGGCTGGGTGCAGGGGGGTCCCCGCCACCCGATCCAGGCCCTAGCAGGTCAGTCGTGGGTTGGGCAGTGGGGAAGAGGGGGGCCAAGCTGCAGGAGTTTGGGGCACCTGCGGGAAGGACATTCCCGCGGGTGGCAGGGGCACGCCAGGCCATCCATGGGCCCGATTCTGCACACCACAAGAACATTTTGGGGCAACCTGGACATGCCCCTTTGTGAATTGGGCTCCACATCTTCTTTATATATTTCTTGTTACAACAAATCAGTTAAATATGCTATTATATGTGGTGTTAACTGTGAATAAAGCACCTAGGCTTCTACTTTGATAAAGTTGATTTGTTGTCGAAACCGGGCAAAAAAGCATGAAGCTGAATTTTGTACACACCACGGCATTGGGGAAGCCTGCTTTTAAGCAAAGTGCTTTTTATTGAAGTTGTAATATAACATTTTTCAAAGGATTTGAATATATGGTGGAGATCTTACTTTTGCCTAAGTCGCCCCCTTTTTTGTGAGGCTGACTTTAAGGGCCCATTTTGAGATATTTTTGTATTTGCTATTTGGGTTTCCTTATTGGTGTTTTTTGTGGATAATAAAGGGAGAGCACATCTAGAAAGAGTTAATAATAGAGAAGGGAAGAGATGGGATTTTGGATTTAGCACATACCTTTTTCAGTGGTAGCTCAAGATGAGTTACATTCAGGTACAGAAGATATTTTCCTGTCCCCCCCCCCCCCCTAAGATGATTGGGTTTATGCTAGAAAAGCCACAGTAGAAGTAAGCCTTTGGCATTTCAGTCATGGTAATATTCGGGCCATTATTCAGGAATCCTTATCCTGACCTCCATAGAGGTTAGCCATATAACAGCGCATTATCCGGAGAGTGTCGCTGAATTTCTTAACAGATGCTTGATTCTCATCCTCGACCTTTCTGCTGCTTTTGACATTGTTGACCACCATCTTCTCCTTAATACCCTCTCCTTGCTTGGTTTTAAGGGCTCTGTGCTACCCTGGTTCCCTTATTATCTCTCCCACCTCTCTTTTGGTGTTTGTTCTGGTGGATCCTCCTTTACTGCTATCCCACTGTCAGTCGGTGTACCCCAAGGGTCTGTCTTGGGTCCACTCCTTTTGTCTCTCTATACCCAGTCCCTTGGTGTACTCACCTCCTCTCATGGTTTTCAGTACAGTCTTTATGCTGATGACTCTCAGATCTACACCTCTACATCTGAAATCTCTCCGGCAATCCAGGCCCGGATTTTTGACTGCCTATCTGACATTGCAGCCTGGATGCCTCATTGCCATTTGAAACTGAAGATGACCAAAACCGAGCTTCTTATCTTTCCTCCTAAACCCACCTCTCTCCTTCCTCCTCCTCTTTGTGAATAACGCTCTACTCTTGTTTCCTTGGCTTGCAACCTTAAGGTCATCTTTGACTCCTCCCTCTCCTTCTCCACACACATACAACTGGTAGCTAAAACCTCTCATTTCTTTCTCTGTAACATCAGTGAAATTCACCACTTCCTTTCTGAACACACTACTAAGATACTTATCCAGTCTTTAGTCACCTCCCGTCTAGACTATTGCAACCACTTTCTTGCTAGTCTCCCTCTGAATCATCTCTCTCCCCTTCAATCAGTTCAAAACTCAGCTGTGCAGTTTATCTTCCACCAGCCTCGATATGCTGATATAGCCCCACTTCTTAAGTTGATTCATTGGCTCCCTATCCATTTCCGTATCCAGTTCAAACTTCTCCTACTCATTCTGCTGCCCCTCATTACCTTTCCTCTCCTCTCTCCTTACACCTCTTCTTGAGAACTCCACTCTTCTACAGATTGCTTCTATCTGTGCCCTCCTCTTCTACTGCAAACTCCAGACTTTGATCCTTCCACCTTGTTCCTTATCCCTGGAACAAACTATCTGAGTCTGGTGTGTGAGGTTTCATTTATGACCCTTTTCAAATCCAGGCTAAAAACTCACTGCTTTGAGGCCGCTTTTGGATCCTGATCCACGTACTGTAGTCTCCTGCTCTCCAAATATCCTTGCGGCATATTACCATGGCATTGTGTGCTTTTTTTCTGTCAGCACACATTTTTAATGCTACAGTAATTTGCGTGCCATTATTGTGCTGTCATTAGTATAAAATCTTTTAAGTGTGTGCATTATGAAACTGTGTACTGAAGCCAAGCACGCAGTTCTAACTCACGGCTTATTACATGAGCTCTAGGATAAGCAAAGTATTGCAGTTTCCATGGTAGTCTACTTGGCTATGTGGAAAGAAGGGTCATGAAACGTGTTGTAGGTGATGCCTTTTTATTGGACTAGCTTTATATCTCTTGGACTGGCATTTGAGTGCTATCCTTCTGTCGTCAGGTTAATGAATAAGATATTGCATAATTTCATAGTCACTGCAAAGGAATTTGTGGATTACTAATCTCGTCGTTTTGTTGCCTTTGTGAAGCAAGTACAATACACAGTCAAATAATCATCCTAAACATTAGGTATTTTATATATTGCAATTACACTAAATAAAGAGGTTCGCTTTTCCTGTCTAAACTAAAAGCCGATATTATAAGAAGGGCCTTGGTTTATATAATGGTAGGAGATGGCAAAGCAGATGTTACTAGTAATAATAATGACATTATTGCTGAGACAAACATTTTCTTGATGATGCATGGGAACACTAAATCCAAACCACATTGTTTAACTAATGCATGCTTTCACTCCAGTAAAGGAGAATGTCACAAAATGCAAAGTAAATTGAAGGAGTTAGTTTAGAAAATATGACAAAGTTGAAAACTTGAAGCTGTAGCACCGAGCAACATCTTTTAAAGGGCGAAGCCATTGATCCAAAACATTGAGTATACTGTAACTCATGGCAATGCATGATGTTTTCAGTTGTTGCTGGTGAGAATAAGGAGCCAGACAAGTCAGCCAATGAATTGCATGGCAGCACCGTTAACCCCCTTCCTTGCTGATACACCTGCTGGTTTGAAGGAGTTTCACAAGCTGGCGCTGTCTTGATCTTGCGGGGTGTGTAACATTCTATCTCTGCGTCTGCTTCTGGGTCACGGTCCTGGAGTGGGAAAGACTGTACTTGACATTGTGAGGGTGATTTCCAAAGTAGACTGTCCTGATGGAAAATTGTCTTCCTCATCGCAGCTAAAAGTATTTGCCAGTTTTCACAATACGCATGCTTTTAAGTGGGGCATAAAAAAGGCACATGAGAGGGATGTTGATAGGTTGGAGGAGTAAAGCAGCTTGCATAGATTTGAGTTCTCAATATATGTACAGAACTTTCACCCCAGTGGGCAGCCCACATAAATTGAAGGTGCAAAAAAAGCCCTCACTGTTTTATGTGAATATTGCAGCTAAATTTTGTAAACTAAACCAGCTAGTTTCACGTTCAAAATGAGGTATGTGTATACTTACCGTGCAGCAAGAATGATCATTGAAAATTGCCCAATTAGGTTCTATTTTCAGCATCATGTGTTTGTTTTCCTTAATTCAATCAAAAATGTTAAGTATATCTGTAGAAATATAAAAGAAATGTGAGGTATTTAATAAGACTTGACTTGGCCTCAACTTCATTTTAGTGGATAAACACTACATATCAGATAACTCTGGAATAATATTTCTAAGAACTTTATGATGTTTATTCAATAGTCTATAAACTTTGTTCTGTATTATCACTTTCTCTTTACTTTTTTCCCTCATTTTTTTTAACATTGGACTTTTGTGACAATTCAAATGCTGTATAACTTGTTGGTGGCAAGCTCCATTTGGCAAAGAAGGTTAAAGCAAGAATTAGGACAAAATGTTCACAATTCCCCCAGTATTTTACAAATAGCTTTGATGAACATGGAACCTTTTATAAAACACATACAGGGATTTCAACTGTTACCATTTTATTTGCCAGTATGTACAGCTGGAGCAGCAATTTCAAGAACTTATTGGTACAGAGCAAGAATCTCATCACTCGCATTTTCCATGAATTCTTGGTGATTGAATATGGAAGTACCAACTTCACAACTTCCACATATAAATGCTGGCAATTATACATATAAGAGCCATAGTTTAGACACTTAGAGGGCTGATATTCAACGGCAGTGGCTAGCACTTGTAAAGTGGCTGACTGTCACCATTTAAACTTAGACTCGGATATTTAATGTTGGGGTCATATCTAGCCACTGGGATTGAATATCTGGTTTGCCCAGTTAGCAATTTAGCTAATCAGGTAATGGAGATATTCAGCTACTGGTTAGATAACTAATCAGCTAAAGTTAGGCCAGCCTTTTATGTGCCTAACCTTAACTGGTATACGTAAACTAGCCAGTGGATGAAAAACGCTACTGTCAGGTTAAATGAAATACCACCCCCAGAACACCCCAATGTGGTGACCATCAGGGCACGCAGCGACATTAGGGGATATTCAGTGGTACAAAACAGCTATGTACCGCTGAATATCCCACTCATTGGGATTAACATGGTTAACACATCTGCTAACTGCATTAATCGCTTTCAATAGGTTCCCCTTAGATGTCTAACCCGCCTATCATTACATTATTGGGTGATTTACAAATCAACACAAAAGCAACAAACATCAATACAAAAATCACAAAGATTAGACTAAAAAAAAGAATCAAAATACAGTTAAAAATAGATAATATTATATACCACAAATCACAAATGACTTACATTGATCAATAAAATGAATTTAAGATCTAAAATTAAATGCTTAACATGCTTTCTGCTAAATAATATCCTAATTGCCAAAAAGCACTATGAATAAACTTCACAAAAAATGTGCTTTTAAACCCTGTCAAAGCGATGAATAATCTGACACACTGCGAATTACAGGAAATAAAGAATTCCACAACACAGGGCCTGTTATCAAAAACATATGAGTCCTCAGGCCTTCCTGCCGAACAATAGAATAGGAAGGGATATTAAAAAAGACCCTGAGAACTAGATCGAAGAGCCCGTCTAGGCACATAGGAAGTTATCAACATACTAAGAACAAATGGTGGATCGCCATTAACTACCTTGTGAACAAAACAGAAGCTCTCAAACTGTAATCGCTGAATAACAGGTAATCAGTGAAGAGCATGTAAAACTGCTGAAATGTGATCAAACCTGCGAGCAACAACAATAACTCATGACACTGCATTCTGCACATACTGGAGAGATTTAAGTACATATTGTGGTAATCCTAAGAAAATCAGATTACAGTACTACAGACAATGGCAAACCAAGGCCTATACCACTGCCTGAAAATCAGAAAGATCCAAATACGAACAAAGCTTCCAAACTATGCGAAGCTTGAAGAATACATCTTGAACCACCTTAGCCTTGACTCTAATCTGCCACCTTGAACTCGAGCCCCTCCTCTACTCAGGCTCCCCAGACCAACTAGATTCAGGATAAGAATAACCTAGGCAGAGGAGATCTCACTTTCTGGATCCCCCATTCCTCCAAGATTGGTGACAAGGCAAAAGCTCACCACTCCAAAGATCCACCGGCACCTTTTCTGTATCTCCACTCCAACATGGCTCTGTAAACCATCGCTACTTCGGCCACTAAGGACTCCAGTGCTGCCCTCAGCCGTGTACCCTTCAGGATGCTAACACTCACTTCAAGATCCACCAGGTTTTATCTTTTGATCTGCTCTCTACACCAAGGGTGTTCACCAAGTGCTGACTGTGGGGCCATCACTACATAGGATCATCACTTTTTACCTTATACTTTTTCAAACAATACAAAACAGCTTCATTATTTTCTACCTTATTTCTACAATGTTAGAAATCATTTGACTAGATGTCGCATAAAATGAAAGGCATTAATGCTTTTTGTGCCTATAAAAGGGGGAAGGCAATGGCAGTGGGGGTGTACTATCGAGCACCTGGCCAGAATGACCAAATGGATGATGAAATGCTCAAAGAAATCAAGGAAGCTAACAAAAGTTACAGCGCAGTAATAATAATGGGTGATTTCAATTACCCCGGTATTGACTGGGTCAGTGTCACGTCAGGACATGCTAGGGAGATAAAGTTCCTAGATGAAATAAATGACTGCTTCTTGGAGCAGCTGGTTCATGAACCGACCAGAGGGGAAGCCATATTAGTCCTAGTCCTTAGTGGAACACCAGATCTAGTGCAAGAGATAAGGGTGTTGGGGCCACTTGGCAATAGTGATCATAGCATGATCGCCTTTGATTTAATTAGTGGAGGAGGGATAGTAAGGAAATCCACAGTACTACCTTTTAACTTTCGAAAGGGAGACTATGATAAAATGAGGAAAACAGTTAAGAAAAAACTAAAAGGAGCAGTTGCAAAGGTTAAAGACGTACATCAAGCTTGGGTGTTGTTGAAAAATACTATCTTGAAAGCCCAGACCAGCTGTATTCCACGCTTTAAGAAAAGTGGAAGGAAGTCCAAAAAAACTGCCAGCATGGTTTAAAGGTGAGGTCAGAGAGGCTGTTGCCAAAAAAGCATCTTTCAGGAAATGGAAAAAAGAGCCAAACGACGAAACCTGGAAACAGCACAAGCACTGGCAAGTCAAATGCAAGGCATTGATAAGGCAGGCAAAGAGAATTTGAGAAGAAGCTTGCTGCGGAAGCAAAAACGCGAAATAAAGACTTTTTCAAGTACATTCGTAGCCAAAAATCTGTGAGAGAGTCAGTTGGTCCATTAGATGATAAAGGGGTTAAAGGAGCACTAAGAGGCGACAAGGCGATAGCGGAGAGACTGAATGAATTCTTTGCTTCGGTCTTTACTGAGGAAGATGTAGGGATGTTACCCATGACTGAAGTGGTATTTAAAGGTGTGGAAGAATTGAAGGAAATATCGATACATCGGGAAGATGTCTTATAACTATTAGATAAACTGAAGAGTAGCAAATCACCTGGGCCAGATGGTATACATCCAAGGGTGTTGAAAGAACTGAAATATGAGATTGCAGACCTGCTATCAGTAATCTGTGAACTATCATTAAAATCATCTCTAATACCTGAAGATTGGAGGATCGCCAATGTAACACCTATTTTTAAAAAAGGTTCCAGGGGTGATCCGGAAAACTACAGACCGGTGAGCCTGACATCAATACTGGGAAAAATGGTAGAAACCATCATAAAGAATAAAATTACTCAGCATGTAGATAGTCACAACCTAATGGGAGACAGCCAACATGGCTTTAGACAAGGAAGATCTTGTCTTACTAATCTGTTATGTTTTTTTGAAGGAGTGAATAAACAGGTGGACAAAGGTGAGTCGGTTGATATTGTGTATCTGGACTTTCAGAAAGCCTTTGACAAGGTCCCTCATCAGAGACTTTTGGCAAAACTAAAGAGTCATGGGATAGGAGGCAGTGTACTATTGTGGATCAGGAACTGGTTAAAAGATAGAAAGCAGAGGGTTGGGCTAAATGGCCAATTTTCCCAATGGAGAAAAGTGAATAGTGGTGTACCCCAGGGATCTGTGCTGGGTCCGCTGCTTTTTGACATATTCATAAATGACCTGGAAAGTGGAATAACGAGTGAGGTTATCAAATTTGCAGATGATACAAAACGATTTAAAGTTGTTAAAACCCAAGAGGATTGTGAAAAATTGCAAGAGGATCTTGATAGATTGGAAGACTGGGCATCAAAATGGCAGATGAAATTTAATGTGGACAAGTGCAAGGTTATGCACCTAGGGAAGAACAACCCAAACTATGGTTACACGATGCAAGGTTCCACATTAGGAATCACCACCCAGGAAAAAGATGTAGGTGTCATTGTGGATACCATGTTAAAACCCTCTGCCCAGTGTGCAGCGGCGGCCAAGAGAGCAAATAGAATGCTAGGTATGATAAGGAAAGGAATGGAAAATAAAACAAAAGATATTATAATGCCTCTATATCGTTCCATGGTGAGACCGCACCTTGAATATTGTGTGCAATTCTGGTCGCCGTATCTTAAAAAGGATATAGCGATTTTAGAAAATGTTCAGGGAAGAGCCACCAAAATGGTAAAGGGGATGGAAGGATACTCCTATGAAGAAAGGCTAAAAAGGTTAGGGCTCTTTAACCTGGAAAAGAGACGGCTGAGGGGAGATATGATAGAAGTCTATAAATTAATGAACGGAGTGGAACGGGTAAACGTAGATCGATTGTTTACCTTATCAGAATATAGAAAGACTAGGGGACATGCAATGAAGCTACAGGGTAAACTATTTAAGACTAATAAAAGAAAATATTTTTTCACTCAACGTGTAATCAGACTTTAGAATTTGTTACCGGAGGATGTAGTAAAGGCTGTTAGTGTAGCTGGGTTTAAAAAAGGTTTGGACAAGTTCCTAGAGGAAAGGTCCATAAACCATTATTAAGAAGTGACCGAAGATATCAATGCTTGACCCAGTACAAGCATTGTGGAACTTGTGTCTCTTGGGGAAACTGCTAGGTACATATGACCTAGATTGGCCACTGTTGGAAACAGAAAACTGGGCTTGATGGACCTTGGTCTGACCCAGTATGGCATATCTTATGTTCTTATGTACTTACTTATGGGACTAAATACTAGGGTGGTGTTCAGTGTTGAACTCGTAACATTATGATCCACTCAGACTTTTGTCATATAAAATACACTTTTTAAGTTAACTTACTGTCTATTTCTAATTTTAATTTTATATAATATCTCAATCCTCTGTAGGTCACTGTTATGCATAGTATCCAACGGCTTAAAGCGAATGAGGCAACCTCTTTAATTAGAAAAGTGTTTTCTCCAGGGCTACAGTGCTGGTTTAGCTTAAAATAGGCCAGAGGTCCCTGTAGTCCACTTTCCTGTTGTCTACAGTTTTTTTCTACATGATTATGCAGCATAAGTAAAAGCAAAGCAAAACAAAACATCCTGCATGTCTCTAGCCAATTCTACAGCTCAAGGACACAATATTCTGCCCCAACCCCAATTTTGTGTTTATTTATTCAGCTTTTTACTGCTGCTTTGAGCTTGCACTTGTTACGGTTTACATAAAATTAAATAAGAGTAACTAATTGAAAAATATCAGAAGCTCATAAAGCATCCTGCACACCTCACTAAACTGACTGTCCCCTCCACCTAATCAAATGCTTATTTAAAAACATTTCTTTAATTAGGTGGCACAGATGTTAGGCTGGCAAAGTTTTAGGTGCTTAACCTAAACCTCATATTCAGTGCCTCTATCCATATAGGAAGCAGTGCTTAATATACATATAGGGGCAATTTTATAAACATAGAAATATGACGACAGAAAAAGACCACATGGCCTATCTAGTCTGTCCTTCCATAACAACTACAACAGTCCACTTTTTACCTTTAGAGATCCTCTGTGTTTGTCCCATGCTTTTTTGAATTCAGTTACTGTCCTCATCTCTACCACCTCCACTGGGAGACTATTCCGCAGATCCACTACTCTTTCCGTAAAGAAATATTTCCGCATATCACTCCTGAATCTATCTCCCTTCACCCTCATCCCATGTCCCCTCGTAGCAGAACTTGCTTTCAATTGAAAGAGGCTCTCTCCCTGAACATTTATGCCATGGAGGTATTTAAACATCTCAATCATATCACCTCTATCCCGCCTTTCCTCTAAGGTGTACATTTTATTTATTTATTTTTTTTATTTATTTCAATTTTTTATATACCGCGCTATTTACAATCAGCGCGGTTTACAGAGAACCAAAGACCAGAACAACAGGCTGCTCGGTATTACATAAAACAGGAAAATAAACTTGGATAAGATAAACATGGATAATATGGGGTAAAACTATATACATAAAATATTGATCTGTTAATTCGATCACATGAGAGAGGTATTTACGTAAAATTATCAAAAATGTTTGGAAAAGGAGGGAATGTGGTTACGTTTGTAGTGAATATTATGCACTTTATGTAGGGTAGTATTTAATGAATAGGTTATGTTTGAGGGCCTTTCTGAATTGGACTATGCCAGTTATGGCACGAATTTCGGGTGGTAGGGAATTCCAGTGTTTTGGGGCACAAAACATGAAGGCTCTGTTCGCTGTTGCTCGGCTACAAGTTGTTATAGCCTTCGGCATTATTAGGGTATTTATCGCAATTTGTCTTCTGGATCTAGTTGGAGGTAATGCTTGTGTGAGATCAGTTAGAGAGTTTGCAAACCAACCATGGATGGCCTTGAATGTGAGAATTAGGGTTTTGAATATGAGCCTGCCTTGTACATATTAAGATCCTTCAGTCTGTCCTCATATGCTTTATAATGAAGACCACTAATCATTTTAGTAGCCATCCTCTGCACCGACTCCATCCTGTTCATATCCTTTTGAAGGTGCGGTCTCCAGAATTGCACACTATACTCCAAATGAGGTCGCAACAAAGACTTATACAGAGGCATTATCACCTCCTTTTTTCTGCTAGCCATTCCTCTCCGTATGCACCCAAGCATTCTTCTAGCTTTTGCCGTCGCCTTTTCTACCTGTTTAGCTACTTTAAGATCATCAGACACAACCACGCCTAGGTCCCGCTGTTCTTTAGTGGACAAAAGTACTTCACCCCCTATACTATATTGCTCCCTTGGATTGCTGCAGCCCAAATGCATGACCTTACATTTTTTAACATTAAATCCCAGCTGCCAAATTCTAGACCATTCTTCAAGCTTAGCTAGATCCCTCCTCATGTTATCTACCCCTTTCTGGGTGTCTACTCTATTGGAGATTTTGGTATCATCCACAAAGAGGCAAACCTTACCTGAAAGCCCTTCCGCTATATCACTAACAAAGATGTTAAAAAGAATCGGACCAAGTACAGATCCCTGGGGCACACCACTGATAACATCCTTCTCCTCAGAGTGAGCTCCATTTACTTGTACTGTTTGTCGCCTCCCACCCAACCAATTTCTAACCCAAGCAGTAACTTTAGGGTCCATCCCTAGGGTACTCAGTTTGTTTATAGGTCGCCTGTGAGGAACAGTGTCAAAGGCTTTACTGAAATCTAAATACACCACATCTAGGGCTCTCCCTCAATCCAACTCCCTGGTCACCCAGTCACAGAAATCAATCAGATTTGTCTGACAAGACCTGCCTCTGGTGAATCCATGCTGCCTCGGATCCTGTAATCCGCTGGACTCCAGAAACCTCACTATTTTCTCTTTCAGCAGTGTTTCCAATAATTTACTCACCACCGAAGTTAAACTAACCGGCCTGTAGTTTTCAACCACATCCTTACTTCCGCTTTTGTATAAAGGCACCACATGAGCCTCTCTCCAGTCCTTTGGCACCACTCCCAACTCCAACGAGGCATTGAAAAGGTCAGTCAGTGGAGCTGCTAGAACGTCCCCAAGTTCCCTCAGTATTCTCGGGTGTATCCCATCCGATCCCATCGCTTTGTCTACTTTAAGTTGAGATAGTTTCTCACGAATACAGTCTTTTGAAAATTGTTCAAGATGTCCTTTGCTTCTGTTCCTATTTGTGGGTGTTTTCTGAGGTCCTGCTCCTGGTTCTTCATCTGTGAACACAGAACAAAAATATTTGTTAAGCAATTCCGCTTTATCCTTATCAGCTTCTACATATTCCTCCCCTGCACCCTTGAGCCTGACAATACCACTCTTGCCCTTCCTCTTCTCACTAATATATCTGAAAAATGTCTTATCCCCCCATTTTATTGCATTGGCTATTTCCTCCTCCTTTTGAATCTTTGCCGCCTTGACTACTTTGCTAGCTTCTCTAAGTTTTTCCAAATACAGATGCTTGTTTTCCTCTCTCTGTGATCTCTTGTATTTCATGAAGGCCTCCCTCTTTTTCTTCACTTTTTCAGCTACTTCTTTTGAAAACCATAGCGGTCTCCTTTTCCTTTTACCTTTACCTTTATTTACCATTTTAACAAAAAGGTTGGTTGCCCTTAAAATATCCCCTTTCAGTTTTTCCCACTGTTTTTCTACATCCCTCAGCTGTTCCCATCCAACTAACGACTCCCTGAGGTATTGGCCCATCTTCGCAGAGTTAGTCTTCCTAAAGTCTAAGATCCTCGCCTTTGAATGGATTCTGACAGCCCTAGTCCTAATACTGAACCACACCATCTGGTGATCACTGGATGCAAAATGATCTCCCACTACATCAGAAACACTTTCACCATTGGTAAGCACCAAGTCCAGTATGGCCCCTTCATGTGTGGGGTCTGTTACCAATTGCCTGAATAGTTCTCCCTGTAGAGAATCCAGGATCTCCTTACTTCTAGATGATACTGCAGCAGGAATGTGCCAATCAACATCTGGCATATTGAAATCTCCTATCAGTAGCACTTCCCCTTTCCTAGCAATGCTGCACATGTCTTCAATTAACTCTCTGTCCACCTCTTCCTCTTGTGAGGGAGGTCTGTATATCACACCAATGTAAATAGATTTTTTTCCCTCTTTCTAGTTTAACTCACAATGCCTCCCCTCTCCCTTTTAAGCTCTGTAATTCCAAAGCTTTAATAGTAGTTTTTACATATAGTGCCACTCCTCCTCCCCTATTTCCTACCCTGTCCTTTCTGAATAAAGTATAGCCAGGTATAGTTACATCCCAATCATAGTTTTCTGTGAACCATGTTTCTGTAACTGCCACTAAATCCAAGTCAGCCACTCCCACCAAAGCTTCAGCATCAGGGATCTTATTTCCCATGATACGGGCATTTATACATACTGCTTTCCATATGTTACCCCTGTTACCCATTTCCATAAAGTTATTTAATGTATCACCTACCTGGGGGCTTTCACTTACCTGGGGGCTTTCTTCGCCCATCCCCAATGAATCTAGTTTAAAGCCCTCTTCAGTAGATTAGCCAGTCTACTACTGAAGACACGTTGACCTTTCTTGGACAGATGGATGCCATCTCTGCTCTGCAACCCTTGGAACAGCATCCCATGGTCTAGGAAACCAAAACACTCTCGATGACACCATCCATGCAGCCATGCATTCATCTCCAGGATGTGATCCTCTCTGCCTTGGCCTTTACCCTCAACAGGGAGGATTGAAGAGAACACCACCTGTGCACCTAACTGCTTCACCCTCTGTCCCAGAGCCATGAAGTCACTTTTGATACATTCTGAGGTATACCTGGCAGTATCATTTGTTCCAACATGGATTAGCAACATTGGGTAATTGTCAGTGGGCTTGATGAGTCTCGGCAAACTCTCCGTAACATCTTGGATTTTAGCACCAGGCAGACAGCATACCTCTCTGGACATCAAGTCTGGTCGGCAGATAGATGCCTCAGTACCCCTCAGAAGAGAGTCTCCAACCACCACTACCCTTTGTTTCCTTGTGGTTACTGATTCTGCAACTTTTGGGTACTTGAGCTCTGGTTCTTCCCTTTCCAGGGATGCTTTCACCTCCTCCACTTCCAGGGCTGCATAATGGTTCTTCAATTCAAGGGCTGGAGAAGTTGGATTGGTGATTTTGCAGGCCCTGATGACTTGTGTCCAACCATTGACATTCTGTTGGCACCCATCTTCTCCTCTGCTGGAGAGCTTGGTTGCTGCAAGAAGCATCTCATCAATGTACTTCTCACTGTCTTGAATGCTCCTCAGCCTCACCACCTCCTCTCTGAGTTCCTCCACTTGTTTCCTCAGAGCTTCAGCATGCAGGCACCCTGCACATGGAACCGGTCCTTCAACTAGCATTAGGACCTCTGTCTGGACCGAGGCAGAAGCTGTAACGGGGGGGGGGGGGGGGGAACAGCTTTAGCGATACGATTTTTCCCAGCCATTCTTCTGTTCGTGGACCTTAGGTATCTGTTAAAGCAAAAGAGAGAGATCTACCAAGTACCAGCCGGTTTCCCAGCTGGCCTTTCAGAGAATAAGCAGTTAAATCTCCTTAATTATATTCAAAATGTTCTGGTCCAATTCTCTGTGCTTTGTCAAATGGGGAGGTGCCCTATAAAGCAAGACTACTCGCTAGGGGTGGGTGGGAGTCGGGCTGGGTAGGGAGGGAACTAACTCCAGATTAGGTGTTAGCAGTTCCCAAAGCTGAGGAGGTTACTGGAGTTCAACCACCTACTGTGCTCAAGGAAAATCCCACTAAAGCACCAAAAAAAGTAACCTTGCTTTAAAAATGTACAAAAAACCCTTTTAAGAGCTCCCAGTCAGAGAGCTAACAACTTAATATAATAAAACAAACCCTTAAATCCTTACTGTTGGTTGATCTAGAGAGCTTCTGTAGGAAAGCCTGAACAGGGCAGGGCACTGGAGCCTTTTATGCAGGCCCTCAGCTGCTCTCAGGAAATCAGGCCCACTAACTCCTGATTAGGTGTTAGCAGTTCCCAAAGCTGAGGAGGTTACTGGAGTTCAACCACCTACTGTGCTGAAGGAAAGTCCCACTAAAGCACCAAAAAAGTAACCTTGCTTTAAAAATGTACAAAAAACCCTTTTAAGAGCTCCCAGTCAGAGAGCTAACAACTTAATATAATAAAAGAAAACCTTAAATCCTTACTGTTGGTTGATCTGGAGAGCTTCTGTAGGAAAGCCTGAACAGGGCAGGGCACTGGAGCCTTTTATGCAGGCCCTCAGCTGCTCTCAGGAAATCAGGCCCACTAACTCCTGATTAGGTGTTAGCAGTTCCCAAAGCTGAGGAGGTTACTGGAGTTCAACCACCTACTGTGCTGAAGGAAAGTCCCACTAAAGCACCAAAAAAAGTAACCTTGCTTTAAAAATGTACAAAAACCATTTTAAGAGCTCCCAGTCAGAGAGCTAACAACTTAATATAATAAAACAAACCCTTAAATCCTTTCTGTTGGTTGATCTGGAGAGCTTCTGTAGGAAAGGGGATCCTACTTTTGCTCATGAAAGCAGGCACTTAAAAAGTGGCATTTTAGTCATTTTTATGCGTAAATGGTCTCTTATAAAATTGCACCCAGCATAAAAGTTACTTGTGTTCATTTCATGGTGTGTACCTTAATTGTACACGTTTATGGGGTCGAGCATAAGCGGAGCATGCAAGCACATGCATAGATTATAAAATACTTCAATTCCGTGTGTAGTTGTAAAATGTAGGTGCGGTCACTGGCATCAGCTTTAGGGATGACTTAAGTGATCGCTGCTTAAATTAAGGTCTGTTTTCGGCCACTTAGAAAATAGTCTTAAAATCAGCATGTTTTGACTGCCTTAAACTAGGTGCCCTGTTATAAAATTACCTTGATAGAGGATAATTTTATATAAGCGTTTTCACACACATGTGCCAGCGTGCCATGTATTGTGTATGCTCTAAAGCTGGAGTAGATATATGCAGGAGCCTTTTACCCATTATTGCTGCAGGATTTGTGCAAGTATCTTATAAAGACACATGGAGCCTAATTCAGTGAGTGGCACATCTGGGCTCTTGGACGGCCCCAAAATCTACCCGATTCTGCAACCACGAGAGCCAGACATTCCCACGGCTGCAAAACTAGGCACTTAAATGGCCCGGTGCTGCCCTGATTCCCATGCGCAAGACATCCACCCAGCACCCCGTCCAGCCCACCCTTTGCTCCTGCTGGTGTGCTGGTGCCATGGCGTCCCTTTGCCATGACACTGGGACACTCAGCAGGAGTGCCGAAAGCCTGCCAAGGAGGGAAATGTCTTTTCCCCGTGGACCTACCTCAGCGGGAGCAGCCAGGGCTGGGATCGGGTGGCGGGGACTCACCTGCAGCCCCTCTGGCTGTTTGGTGGGGCTGCCTGACTTGTCTGCTGCCTCACTCGGGGCGTATACCACTTCCAAGGTGGTATAAAGTCCATGTCTATCCTGCTGCCAGTGGAAGTTCTGGCCCAAAATCTGAATTGGTCCTGTAGGTCCAGGTGCCTCAGCCTGCCCTCTACTCCACCCACTCTCTGCCTCCGTCTCACCCCCATTCAGCTCTCACCGCACAGTGGCATATTTATTTTTATTTTTATTTATTTATTTAACATCTTTTATATACCGCGCTCTTTGTTATCAGTGCGGTTTACAGTTAACGATAATTGCTCAATTCAGTGGAAACTGTCTTGTGCTTACATTTTAACAGGATGGGTAACTTGGAGTAATAACAGGGTAAACTATTTACCTATTAACAGAGAACATGGGATTCCATCATTGGTCTATATATAAACTTCAATTGGTATTGTCGCGCATACTAATGGATAGTTCTGCTATTGCTTCAGACCTAATTTGTTTATGTAGTGCATGGAGCCGCTTGTGAGGGTTGGGGGGTCTTGAACGGGGATGGGGTGGTTGGTTGTGAGAAGTATAGGAGGAATTGCTTTCCGGAATTGAGTGAGGTCTCTGATCGATCTTATTTCAGGTGGGAGGTTATTCCAGCACTTTGGGGCGCAGAAGGCGAATGCTCTTTTCCTGGTTGTTTGGGTGCACTTAATGGATTCCTTGGGGATGATCAGCGTGTTGTCTGCTACTGTCCTCCTTGCTCTGTTGTTAGGGGTAGGGGTGAGGAGGTCCGTGAGTGTCGCGGGAGATAGATTATTATTGATCTTGAAAGAGAGGAGTAGAACCTTATATGTTATCCTGCAGATTATCGGTAGCCAGTGGAGCTCCTTAAGGATGGGAGTGATGAGATCTCTTCTGGATAGTCCACAGAGAACGTGGGCAGCGACGTTCATCGCAAGTTGAAGTGGTTTGAGGGTGTTCTTGGGGAGACCGTGTAGAATGACGTTTGCATAGTCAAAGTGTGGTAATACCAGTGCCTGGAATACGGTTCGGAAATCGTCGGGGGTAACATGGGTCTAAGGTGCCTTAGTGTTCTGATTTTATTGTATATGATCCTGGTTGTGTTTCTTATGTGCTCTTTGAAGTCCAGCTGCTGGTCCAGCGTAACACCCAGGTAGCGTATGGAGGGTTTACTTGGTAGCTCCGCATCTCTTACCTTCAGGGTGGTTGGAGGGAAGAAGTTTTTGTTCTTTGAGATGAACAGGACTTCGGTTTTCTTAAAGTTTATGCGCAGATTCTGGGTTAGTAGCCAGTCTGTGATTGCATTGAAGCATTCGACTAGCTTGGTGAAGTCGGATGCTTGACTTTAAATAGCGTAAACAGCAGGACATCATCTGCATAGATCAGACTGGAGATATTGTAGGAGCGGATGATTTCGCATATCGGCTGCATGTATATGTTAAATAGCAGCGCAGATAGAGAGGAGCCTTGTGGAACTCCTTGCTGCTGTTGAAATGATACGGATGTGTTGACACCCACCCAGACATGTTGCCATCGATCCATTAGGTAAGATCTACACCACTCCCAGGCGAGGCCGTGGATTCCCTTCTCGTGGAGTCGGGTGAGGAGTTGGTTGTGATTGACTGAATCGAAAGCGGCAGCAACGTCCAGGAAGATGAGAGCAAAGCCGTTCTCGATGTTGTCTATTCCTCTGTTCAAAGTATTGGTTAGGGTGGCAAGCAGTGTCTCGACTCCGTGAGATTCCCTAAACCTGTGCTGGCAGGGTCTAGAGGGGCTGCTATGTCTATGTGTTGCTGGATCTGTCTTTGGACAACCTTCTCAATTATTTTGGCTTACAGAGGTATGCTCGAGATTGGGCGATAAGATTCAGTCTTCAGTGGGTCTAGTCTGTTCTTCAGGAGTGGTCTTATTGACGACTGTTTGAGAGATGTGGGGAACGAGCCTGTTGTGAAGGATAGTCCTATGATGTTCACTAGCGTTGGACTGAGTTCCATGCGCAAGGCTCTAATCCAGTGCGCTGGGCAGGGATCATTTGGAGCTGTGGTGGTGTTGATGGAGGCAATGAGGTCTTGGACGTTTTTTTCAGCTGGACGGGTAAACTTTGTGATAGGTGGTTGTAAGGGGGGAGTATGGTTGGGTGTGGGTTCTTGAGTTTTATCAGTCTTGAGGGTCTTGGATTGGAGGTAGTCAGCATATAACTGGGGATGTATTGGTTCATGCTGAGGAGGAGATGGTTCCTTAATTAAGGATTTTGCTAGGCTGTAAAGATCCCTGGGTTTGTTAAGTGAGCGAAGAAGAAGCTTGGCATGGTATTCACTCATTCTGTCGTATATTGTTTCGCGGTGAAGCTTTAGGTGTTTTATGTATGCTACTTTGTCTGTTGAGGAGCGGGAGCATCGCCATTTCCTTTCATGCTTCCTAAGGACGAGAAGAGATGCCTGCAGTTCTGCTGTGAACCATGGAGCTGGTTGTCTTTTTCTTTGACATCTGTTAGGTGTTGCTGATTTATCCCTGGTTGGTAGCTGGGCGAATGATTTCAGTGTGGTGTTCCAGCTGGTGATCACTTCATATGGTCCCACTGTTTAGCGGGGCTGGACGTCAAACCCGCTATTTGCTGGTCAGAATCAGGCCCATGTATAAAATGAGCCACAAATAGGCACCATCATGAAACTCAGTGTAGACGGTCTGTTATGACATTATTCTCATGGTGTATTCATCACGCCAGCACTAGGGTCCTTTTATTAAATCATTCTAAGGAGGTTAACATCTACCACGTGACCGAGCCATTTAATGTCTGCTAAATCACATGCCAACTGCTTAACGTGGCATAAAGCAGGGCTTGCAGGCTATAAGCAAGGAGTAAATGCGGACTGTACATTGCAGTTAGTGCACAGTAATTATTGCGCACTGTCAATGTAATTAGAGCAGATGCACTTAACGCCACCTCCAAGGGGAGGTGTTAAGTGCCCCCTTGCTAACTGTGAATGAAGATAATGTGCAATGAGAGACCTTTCCATGCAGTAAGTGCTGAAGACATGTTGGGCATGCTCCCAATAGTTACCGAAATGGCTTTTGTAATTACCACACAAAACTTACCGTACTTTAGTAAAAGGGCCCTTTAGTTAAGGCATGCTGTTTGGCTGGCCTAAGTTAACTGGATACATGATCTATTCAGTAGCTGAATATTACTACTAAATGCATTATTTATAGTGCTTCCTTCACTCTTCCTCTAAGCTGATCCACAATTATATGGACTTAAGCATCCCAATATTATCTGTATGATTTTTTTAAATCTATGGATAAGCAACTTATGCCCTGGCCACTGAGCAAGTTAGAAAAAGTTTCTAAAATGAATGAAACAAATAAGAGAAAAAATTGCCGAGAACTGGGGAAAAAAGCCAAATGAACCAAAAACAAACTGAAAATTTTGGTGTGTGCAGATCTCTACTGTATAATGAACATATCTGGGTCACTGAGGGAAATCTTATGTAGTTAAATACACTTTCAAATGTCTAATGATTCAACCACCAAAATTTTATCTGAACTATCTTTGATATCAGATCTTTAAATTTCAAATTTGAGTCACTACAGATACCCAGACCCTACA
The DNA here is from genome assembly GCA_033557465.1 of Ichthyophis bannanicus. Lineage (NCBI taxonomy): Eukaryota > Metazoa > Chordata > Amphibia > Gymnophiona > Ichthyophiidae > Ichthyophis > Ichthyophis bannanicus. Next base: position 1,460,949,795 of record CM066031.1, read on the forward strand.
CTACTGACTTACCTTCACACCTGTATCTGCAAAAAGGATCACAGTATTATTTATTTCATTTACTTCTTTTATATACCGCGCTATTTTCCATCAGTGCGGTTTACATGGAACCATTTTCATACACATTTCAACCATTTGATTTGTGTTTACAATTAACAGGTATCAGAACTTGGATTGAGACAAGGGAAACTATTTACATCTGTACAATGCGAACTGACTGAACCATTCGTATTGGCTTAGCTAGCTAGCTGATGAGGCATTTGTGGTGCTGTCATCAGGGTAATGCATGAGGAAGAGGTAATGTTTCAAAACCTTCCTAAACTGGGTTATATTGTTGATTGCCCAGATACTGTGTGGAAGGGTGTTCCAGCATTTCAGTGCGGCGAGCTTAAAAGCCCTGTTCACCGTTGTCTGGTAGCACTTGGTCATTACTTTTGGGATTACTAGTTTATTGGCTGCTGGGGATCTTCTAGATCTGTTAGGGGGGGTTATCTGTACGAGGTCAATTAAGGAAGATGGGGAAATCCTGTTTAAGATCTTGAAGGTCATTATTAATGTTTTGAATGTGATCCTACCTTTTATTGGGAGCCAGTGGAGTCGTTTCAGGATGGGTGTCATGTGTTCCCACATGGAAGCGCCTTGGAGAACTCGTGCTGTGAAGTTCATTGCCAGCTGTAGAGGATGCAGAGTGGATTGCGGGAGTCATTGGAGTATGGTATTTGCATAATCAAGATGTGGTATGATCAAGGCCTGATACACTGTCCGGAAGTCATCCGGTTCTAGTAGGGAGCGTAGGTGTCTGAGGGATCGGATTTTATGGTATACGGCTTTTGCTACATTGCTTATATGAATCTTCATATCTAGACGCTGGTCGATCGTGACTCCAAGATATCTGATAGAGGGTTTGGTAAGAGGTTCTGCATCTAGGACTTACAAGCAGGGTGGTGTGATGAATCTTGGGTTTCTTGTGATGAAAAGGACTTCCGTTTTCTTATGTTGTATTCGAAGATTTTGCGATTGGAGCCAGTTGGATACTGCGTTGAAGCAGTCTGTCAGTGGGGAGAGGTCAGGGCTCTCTGTGGAGAATGGCATATATAGGAGGACATCGTCGGCGTATAACAAGCAATTCACCTTGAGGGACCGGATGATATCGCAGATAGGTTGCATATATATATTAAACATCAGGGCAGAGAGAGAGGATCCTTGCGGGACCCCTTGACTCTGGTGGAAAGGTTCCGATGCTGCTTCACCTGATATTACGTGTTGCCATCTATCTGAGAGATACAACTTGCACCATTCAAGTGCTGAGTCACATATGATTGAGATGTTTAAATACCTCCGTGGCATAAATGTTCAGGGAGAGAGCCTCTTTCAATTGAAAGCAAGTTCTGCTACGAGGGGACATGGGATGAGGGTGAAGGGAGATAGATTCAGGAGTGATATGCGGAAATATTTCTTTATGGAAAGAGTAGTGGATCCATGGAATAGTCTCCCAGTGGAGGTGGTAGAGATGAGGACAGTAACTGAATTCAAAAAAGCATGGGACCAACACAGAGGATCTCTAAAGGTAAAAAGTGGACTGTTGTAGTTGTTGTTATGGAAGGACAAACTAGATAGGCCATGTGGTCTTTTTCTGTCATCATGTTTCTATATCCCCTTCTCCTTGAGGCAGTGTAGGAGAAGATCATGGCAGACTGAATCGAACGCGGCCGCTATGTCCAAGAAGATAAACACATATCCTTGACGTATGTTATCAATTCCCACTATTATGGTACTAAAGAGGATGGTGAGGAGAGTTTCCACCCCATACGCAGCTCTAAAGCCATGCTGGCATGAGTCTAGTGGGGCAGAAGCATCAATGTGTTCTTGGATTTGTCTTTGGACATCTTTCTCAATGATTTTTGCCAAGAGTGGGATGCTTGATATCGGTCTATATGAGTCTGGTTTCTTGAGGTCAAGCTGGCTGTTTTTTAGTAGTGGCCTGATTGAGGTATGTTTGAGGGATTGTGGAAAAATCCCTGTCGTGAAGGAGCAGTCCATTAGTGTTGTGCTGATCATCTTGAAGCCCAGTCCATAAAATCTCAGTCTTTGATGTGTTCATTTTCCCTCAATAAGACAATAGCAGATTACTAATCTCCTTCAATATCTGTGACAGCACCATCAAGTCTTTCTCTCCTGTACTTCCAATCAGCAGCAAGATTTATAGGTATGCGGATATACATAGGTTGTCAGCTCTGCTATCCCCATCTGCATGCACAGAGCTCGCATATATACATTAAACATATACGGAGACAAAATTTTAGAATCAGTATAAGTGGCTGGAAAGACAGTTATCTAGAATCTAAGTACATGATCGTATCTATCAATATTTTGTTTTAAAACATTACTCCTCTAAGCAGCCTAATAGTAGGCAACATGGTGCTGGACTGGGTTAGAAGCTGATTCAGTGATAGAAACCAGAAGATAATTGAAAATGGAGTTCACTCCCAGAAAAGAGGTGCTATTAGTGAAGTGAGACGTATCGGTCTTGTGGGCAGTTCTGTTTAGAGATCTGTTGAAAAAATTGTTTTGTGTTGCTTTGTCTTTTGGGTTTTATGTCATTCATTTACAGTCTGATGGTAATTTATAAAAAGTCGCCTAATCTGAGAGGGAAAGAAGGCGCCTGCCCTATGAGGATTGTTTTAGAAGCCTTATTCAGAATTTCCAAGTGTAAAATCAGGCATTTATACATGTAAATAGTTTTAGAAAGGGCTCAATTTACATGTGGAAATCTGTACTATGTAGAAATTGCGAGGGGGTATGGGGGAGATATGATTAGGCAGTGTGCTGGGCTGGTCAAAATTCTACACGTGTTTTCCCCATTTCATATAGGAAATACATGTGCATAACTGAAATCATCCACTTTGGGATTTACAGTTGCTCCCTGGCATGTGCAAGGTTTTCCAGCGAGCTCTTTGCAGGAGAGATTAAAGGAGTTATCCTCTGTAATCCCCTATTCTTTACATTATTTTCTCCTGTAAATTGCAATTAGAGAACGATAACAGCATCTGTGATTAATAGACACCATTTATACCTGCAGGATTGCAAAATGGCTGACATATACATGTAAGGTTTGGCACTTGCATGTGGAAGTCATAAAATACCAACAGCTATGTGAAAGTGCCTCTCACTTGGTTTGCAGCTTGTCGTGCTGTGAGGGCTTGCGTGCATCAGTGATGCTGAGAGCTAAACTATCGGTAGTTTAACTACTGGCAGGGTCTCCCAAGATGGACAGGTCTCAGCTGAGGTGCCAGACCAAGACAAACCACCCATCTGGGCAGTAGCAGAATGGGATAGTGTTGACGGCGGAGGATCACATTTTTGTGACAATGGCAACAACACCAAACTTAAACTGCGCAGAAGAAAGGCCCGGCAATCTACTGCTGTATCTTGCCATGAAAACCCAATGGAGAGTTACACAAAACAAATTGTGCTATGGTGCTGGAAGATGAGACCCCCAGGTCGGAAGGCACTCAACTAGCTACTGGGGAAGAGCTGAAGACTTTTCAGAGTAAAGCGAGCATTTATGATGTGGTTGGATCAAAGCCCTCGGGAAGTCCGACTGCTGATGTAGCTGCGCATGAAATGAGAGTCAGAAGCTGTAAAGATGTCTTGCACATTGGAACATGGAACGTACGAAGCATGAACCAATGGAAGTTGGAGGTGGTCAAGAATGAAATGGAACGTGTACAACTTGATCTGTTGGGTGTCAGCGAAATGAAATGGACTGGCATCGGGCACTTTGCATCAGATGATCACATGGTCTGCTATGCTGGAAATGAAAGACAAAGAAGAAATGGTGTTGCATTTATAATAAAGAAGAAACTTGCAAGAACTGTAATGAAATACAGTGCAGTCAGCGAACGCTTAATCTCTATTCATCTACGAGGATTGCCTATCAACACAACTATAATTCAAGTATATGCCCCAACAACAGCTGCAGAAGAGAATGAAATTGAAGAGTTCTATGAACAAGTACAAGCTGAAATTGACAGAACATGCAAACAGGATATCCTGATAGTCATGGGTGACTGGAACGCAAAAGTTGGTAACAAAGAAGGCGGCAAAGTAGTTGGAAAATATGGACTTGGCAACAGAAATGAAGCTGGAGAAAGACTGATAGCATTCTGCAAGACCAATGATCTATTCATCTCAAACACCTTCTTCCAGCAACACAAGCGGCGACTACACATGGACTTCACCCAGTGGATTGTATAAAAATCAAATTGACTACATCTGTGGAAGTCAACGATGGAAAAGTTCTATAACATCAACAAAGACAAAACATGGAGCTGACTGTGGTACAGATCATCAACTACTAGTATGCAAACTCAAGCTAAAGTTGAAAAAGAGCAAACCACTCATGAATGCAGCAAAATATGACCTTGAGAATATACCACTGGAATTTAAAGACTGCCTGCAAAATTGATTTGCTGCTTTATTTACAAATGACAGAGCTCCGGAAGAGTTATGGAATGACATCAAGAAGGTTGCATTGGAAGAAAGTGAGAAGTCTCTACAAAAGGTGAAAAAGCAAAAGCGGCCAAAATGGATGACGGAAGAAACTCTGAAAATTGCCCAGAAACGCAGAGAAGCTAAAGCCAGAGGAGAAAGAAAGACAATTGCAGAACTCAACAGAGATTTTCAACGTGCAGCAAGACAGGACAAGGAAAAGTATTACAATGACACTTGCAAGGAAATAGAAGCAGAAACTATTAGAGGAAGAACAAGATCGGCTTTCCTAAAACTACGAGAGTTAAAGAAAAAGTTCCAGCCTCGAATTGGAATGTTACAAGATGCTGAAGGTTCTATGTTGAATGACGCTGAGAAGATCAAAAAAAGGTGGAAGGAATATACAGAGTTTTTATATGATAAAGATCAAGTGGATCAACAGCCGTTTCAACCTGTACCTTATGATCGGGAACCATTGGTGATGAAAGAAAAAGTTGAAGCAGCATTGAAAGCCTTATCAAAGAACAAAGCACCAGGCATTGATAGCATTCCTATAGAAGTATTGCAGCAATCTGATGCAGCTGTTACCATACTTACAAGGCTCTGCCAAGAAATATGGAAGACAACATCATGGCCAACTGACTGGAAAAGATCTGTGTTTATACCAATACTAAAGAAAGGTGATCCCAACTGACTGTGGAAATTATCGAACAATCGCTCTGATCCCACATGCCAGCAAGATTCTACTGAAGATTATTCAAAAGAGACTACAACCATACCAGGAACAAGAACTACCTGAAGTGCAAGCAGGGTTCAGGAAAGGGCGAGGAACGAGAGACATCATTGCGGATGTGAGATGGATCCTTGAAAAGACTAAAGAATACCAAAAGGATATTTATTTGTGCTTTATCGACTATAGCAAGGCTTTTGACTGTGTAAACCATGAGAAACTCTGGGCCACATTAAGAAGCATGGGTATACCAGAGCACCTGATCGTTCTCTTGCACAATCTGTACATTGATCAAGAAGCAACAGTTCGAACGGAAGAAGGAGAAACAGAATGGTTTAAAATAAGCAAAGGTGTAAGACAAGGCTGCATACTTTCCCCCTACCTGTTTAATGTATATGCAGAATAAATCATCAGAGAAGCAGGATTGTATGAAGACAACAGAGGTGTGTAGATTGGTGGAAGACTCATCAACAACCTTCGCTATGCTGATGATACTACATTACTGGCTGAAAATGAAGATAATCTGAAACATTTGCTTCTCGCAATCAAAGAACATAGTCTCAAAATGGGCCTGCACCTTAATGTAAAGAAGGCAAAGATCATGACAACTGGCATAATCAACAGGTTCATTGTTGAAGGAGAAGAAATTGAAATTGTGAACAACTTTAACCTACTTGGATCTACTATCAATAAAGAAGCAACAAGCAGTCAAGAAATCAAACGATGCATTGCTCTTTGCAGAATGGCTATGAAAGACCTAGATAAGATTCTCAAGAGCAGAGATGTCTCTCTCTATACAAAGATTCGACTTGTTCAAGCCATGGTATTTTCAATAACATCATATGGATGTGAAAGCTGGACAGTGAAAAAGACAGGAAGAAAATTGATGCCTTTGAATTATGGTGCTGGCGGCGAATACTGTGTATACCATGGACTGCCCGAAGAACAAACCAGTCGGTACTAGAGGAGATCAAACCTAAGCTTTCTTTAGAAGCTCAGATGACAAGACTTCGACTTTCATACTTTGGACACATCATGCGTAGAGAGAGATCATTAGAGAAAGACATCATGCTTGGCAAGATAGAAGGTCAACGCAAAAGAGGAAGGCCAGCAATGAGATGGATCGATACAATAACAGCAGCCACGGGTACCAATCTGTCAACAGTGAGCCGCCTGACTGAAGACCGAACACAATTTAGGATAGCTATCCATAGGGTCGCCATGAGTCGACTCCGACTCAACGGCACTTAATAATATAATAATAATATGTGAAAGTGCTATCACCTACTGTACATTTGGAAGTTGCCGAGTGTCTCCCATTGATTTTTCCCACGTGTAGATTTGCAAAATAGGTCCTCCGGCTCTCTCTGTACAAATACATGCACAGTCCTGCATTATTTTGGAACAGGCTACACATTTAGCGGAACCTTCTTGAAAATAGAGCTGGAACTGGGTATGTCACAACCTCGGTGTCTCAGTTCTGTTCTCCACATACAATCTAAAATGTGACTTTATATGTCTTTAGAAAATTATGACACACATGCTGCAGAAATCATGGGTAAAAGGAACCAATGTACAATTTACAGCTTGTGAGCAGATTGCAATGTATGCATGCATTTTATAAATTGTATGCATTAATCATGATTCCTCCCCATTCTATGCCCCATCTTTGCCCCTGCAGTCAGGCCAACGGAGAGTAAATGGCAGCAGGTTCAACCTTTATTGTAGTAGTACCCCAATGCATTTCACCATGTGCCTTCCTCAGGGGGTATAGCCTCATAAAAACATAATAAAATAACAATAAATATAGATGTACATACGATAAAAACAATGAATAATACAATAAAGTACATTAAAAACATTAAAATTAAATACAGAGAATAAAAAGTAAAGTACAACGTCAACAATAAAAAACAAAGTTAAAACCTTTAAAACGCAAGACAAAACCATTAAAATTGAAAAATACATACATATAACAACAAAACTCTAAAGTATGCCACATTGTGCCTTAATAGGAAAAATATAAGCAAAAGCCAGGAGGACAGATGTTGACAAGTATTGTAAAAGCCAAGTGCTGAAAGTCAAAATTGGACTGTGCCACCACTAATGTATGCCTATTCATTTCTACGCAATATAAAGCTCTACTCATGAAGAGAGAGAGAGAATGAGGAGGACATTAGTACATTGCCTATGTGAACCACTACATGTACAAGATATTGCATAAGGGCAGGAGTGTGAAATATAATAATGTGAACAACTAAATGTACAAAATATTTCAAAGATGCTGGACTACGGAATGTAACCATGGTTGGTATTAAATCCCAAAGGATACTGAATAATTTAATGTCATCTATAGATTTGATCACCTTGCTGGTCACTCCTATCTCCAGATCATTTATGAATATATTAAACACGATGTTTTGTATGCTGAATTCAATTGAAAGCTCTAGAATGTGCTATTTTTTCTGATTTGTGGTTCAAACTTTGGCCCATGAATGCAAAACTGTGGCTAATGTTTTCATCACTGGATATATCGAATTGCATATCTTGTACCACAGACTGAGTTTTGCTTGATGCTTTATATGGTGCATTGTAGAAGTCTTTTGTGTGCGTGGTGTTGCATAATGATATATTTTTGATTAATCTTCACATGAGCGCCGGGAGTACTTTGTATAGCTTTGTGGCACACATGGTTGGCTATGATAAGGGTGGCTTTTTAGAAAGTTTTTTTTTCAGTCCACTGATATACCGAGCTTTCACCAGTCTCGATTGTTAACAGTCTGGTGCAGCTCACCTTCTGTTGTGTTCGGGTCTTGCTTTGGAACTGAGGGACACTGAGGTCTTTTTTCCTCCCTTAAGCAAAGAGTTGGCGATTCATGCGTTGTTGAGGTGTGATGTTAAGGTGTGTGGGCATATACTCTTGTCTATATTAGGAGTTTTTTGCACTTTTGGGATATGCCAGTTACCTCTTACCTGAATTGGCTATTGTTGGAAAGAGGACACTGGGCTTGATGGACCTTTGATCTGTCCCACTATGGCATTTCTTATGTAGTTATGAGTTAGAGCGGTGGGTAGGAAAAAGACTAAAAGTAGAAACGAAAATAACATCTATGATCTGTCTTTTCTAATTTCATCCCCATCTATCCTGTTCTTTGCATAGCACAGGAGAAGGAGAATTTGTGTAGGGGGAGAAGAAGGAACTGGAGGAGAAGGGTTTGATTATAGCCAAGTGACAGATCAAATGGGCAATTTGAAAGGCCCCCTCTATTAAACCAATGGCTGTGTGAATCATCCAGGAAATTGGTAAGATATTACCTTAGAAGCACAGGTCAGGGCACTATGTAGCAAGCCAACTTTTATTAAGTCTTCTTTCGCCCCCACCCCAGGGATAATATTAGCTTTATAGGAGCTTAAACCTATTAAAGGGAAGGCTGGTTATTCTCATTAGGAATAGATTAATTAAGGATCTAAGATTAATTGATCTTGAGGTGAACAAAGTCCATTAAATGTATTAGGTATAGTTGTATTAGTATAAGTATCCCCAACAAACCTAAGTAAACAACTTAAATACCTAAACAAAATCTTAATACTAAGATTCAGATAGCAGTCCAGCAGCGATATGGGGGCTTTTCAGTCTTTTGCATTGAGTGTCACATGTATGATTTTCTCCCATTTGGTGAGGGGTGCTACATGTGTACTAGGTGCAAGGAGCTCTTTGATCTTGGGGAACGAGTCTAATCTCTGGAGACTAGAGTAGCAGACTTGGAGGACATAAGGAAGACAGAGAGATGTATATAGATGAGACCTACAGGGACGGAGTACTGAAGTCCCACTTCCAATCTGGCAACTTCCCTGTTGCCATGGAGGAGAGAGGTCACATGACAGGAGAGCATCACCCTGGTGTGGCAGAAAGTGATCCTGTAGCTAGAACCTGTCCTCCATGTGATGTGAGAGGGAAGTTCTGGAGGCCAAATTTAGGCCTTTAGGTAGGTAATTAAAATTGAGAATTTCCAGGGTAGCATTCTCAGAAATGCTTCCTCTTCTACAGGCAGGACCCAAAAAGTAGGCAGAGCTTCAGAGTGTCAATGCATGGATGAGACAATGGTGCAAGAAAGAAGGTTTTGGATTTGTTAGGAACTGGGCAATATTTTGGGGAAAGGAGGGTTTTAGATAATAGGGGAAAGCCGACAGTCACCCAAGAGTGCATGGTTCGGAAGGATGTATCCTTGAAGGATACTAGCAAAAGATTGAAGTTAGGGTATATCAACATAGAGGTTCCAATAAAGACAAAAGTAGCTCAAATGCCCTTGAGTACAGAGCAGACAGATCTTAAAGATTCCAAATTATCCCTGTCTACCGATAGCCAGAGTAATATGAATAAAATATAATCTCTAAATGTTTGTATGCAAATGCTAGAAGTCTAAAAAATAAGATGAGTGAGTTAGAATGTATAGAAATAAATGAGAGGTTAGATATGATTGGTATCTCAGAGATGTCATGGAAGGAGGACAACAAAAATTACAACACCGTAATAATAATGGGTGTTTTCAATTACCCTAGTATTGACTAGGTCAGTGTGATGGCAGGACATGCTAGGGAGATAAAATTTCTAAATGAAATAACTGACTGCTTCTTGGAGCAGCTGGTTCATGAACAGGCGAGAGGGGAAGCCATTTTCGACTTAGTCCTTAGCGGAACATAATATCTGGTGCAAGAGACAAGGGTGTTGGGCCACTTGGCAATGGTGATCATAGCATGATCACACTTGATTTAATAAATGGAGGAAGGACAGCAAGGAAATCCACAGTACTAGCTTTTAACTTTCAAAAGGGAGATTATGATAAAATGAGAAAAATAGTTAAGAAAAAAATAAAAGGAGCAGCTGCAAAGATTGAAAATTTATATCAAACATGGACATTGCTTAAAAATACTATCTTGGAAGCCCAAAACAGATATATTCCATGCATTAAGAAAAGTGGAAGAAAGTCCAAAAAACTGCCAGCATGGTTTAAAGGCGAGGTCAGAGAGGCTGTTGTAGCCCAAAAAGCATCTTTCATAAATGGAAACAGGAGCCAAATTATGAAAACTAGAAACTACAAAAACACTAACAATTAGATGCAAGGTATTGATAAGGCAGGCAAAGAGAGAATTTGAAAAAAAAGTTTGCCATGGAAGCAAAAATGCATTATAAAAACTTTTTTGAGTACATTTGTAACAAAAAATCTGTGAAAGAGTCAGTTGGGCCATTAGATGATAGAGGGGTAAAAGGAGCACTAAGAGGGAACAAAGCCATTACAGAGACTGATTAATTTTTTGCTTCAGTCTTTACTGAAGAAGATGTAGGGAAGTTACCCGTGATTGAAATGGTATTTAAAGTTGATGCATTAGAAGGATTGACAGAAATATTGATAAACCAGGAAGATATATGACAACTACTTGATAAACTAAAGAGTAGAAAATCATCTGGAGCAGATGATATGCACCTAAGAGTGTTGAAAGAACTGAAATACGAGATTGCAGATCTAATATTAGTAAGTTGTGAACTATCATTAAAATCATCTGTAATACTTGAAGATTGGCAAATGGCCAATGTAATTCCAGTTTTTAAAAATGGTTCCAGGGGTGATCCAGGAAACTACAGACCAGTGAAGCTGATATCAATACCGGGCAAAATGGCAGAAACCATTATAAAGAACAAAATTACTGAACATGTAGATAGTCATGGTTTAAAGGGGGAAAGCCAACATGGATTTAGCCAAGGAAGGTCTTGTCTTACTAATCTGTTATATTTTTTTTGAAGATGTAAATAAACAGACAAAGGTGAGCCAGTTGATATAATATATCTGCATTTTCAGAAAGCCTTTGACAAAGTCCCTTATAAGAGACAGAGTCATGGGATAGGAGGCAGGGACTGCTTAAAAAAGAGAAAGCAGAGGATAGGGCAAAATGGCCAATTTTCCCAATGGAGAAAGGTAAATAGTTGAGTACCTGAGGGATCTGTGCTGGGTCCACTGCTTTTTAACATATTCATAAATTACCTGGAAATGGGAATGATGAGTAAGGTAATCAAATTTGCAGATGACACAAAATTGTTAAAACCTAAAGTTGTTAAAACCCAAGAGGATTGTGAAAAATTGCAAGAGAACCTTGATAAATTGTAAGACTTGATGTTTAAATGGCAGATGAAATTTAATGTGGACAAGTGCAAAGTTATGCACCTAGAAAAGAACAACCCAAACTATGGTACATGATGCAAGATTCCACATTAAGAACAGCCACCCAGAAAACGATTTAGGCATTGTTGAGAATAAAACAAAAGATGTTATAATGCCTCTGTATTGTCTCTTGGTGCTACTGCACCTTGAATATTGTGTGCAATCCTGGTCGCTGTATCTTAAAGAATATAGCGGAATTAGAAAGGGTACAGAGAAGAGCCACCAAAATGGTAAAGGGGATGGAAGGATACTCCTATGAGGAGAGGCTTAAAAGTTTAGGGCTCTTCAACTTGGAAAAGAAACAGCTGTGGGGAGATATGATAGAAGTCTATTAATGAATAGAACGGGTAAATGTAGATTGATTGTTACACCATCAAAAAGTCGAAAGATTAGGGGACATGCAATGAAGCTACAGTATAACCCATTTAAGACTAATAAGAGAAAACATTTTTTTACATAATGTGTAATCAATCTCTGGAATTTGTTACTGGATGATGTAGTAAAAGCTGCTAGTATAGCTGAGTTTAAAAAAGGATTGGACAAGTTCTTGGAGGTAAGGTCTATAAACCATTATTAAAGGGGATTTGGGAAATCCACTGCTTGTCCCAATAGAAGCGTTGTGGAACCTGTGCCTTCTGGGAAAACTGCTATGTACTTGTGACCTATATTGGCCACTGTTGGAAACAGGATACTGGGCTTGATGGACCTTGTTCTGACCCAGTATGTCATATCTTATGTTCTTATTTTGTTAATGTTATGGAGAAAGAAATGACAGGTTTTAGTTATCCATTAGATATGTGAGGAGAAGGAAAAGGAAGAGTCAAAAATGACACCAAGGTTACGGACTGAGGATACAGAAGTAGAAGATTGTTATCAATAGAGAGAGAGAAAGGAGGAAGGGGAGAGGAAGGTTTAGAGGTAAAAATAAGAAGTTTGGTTTTGTCCATGTTTAGTTTCAAACAGCAGTGAGACTTCCAGGTGGTGGTCAGAGAGACAGGCAGAGATGCATGGAGAAATAACAGGTATAGAAAGATAGACCTGAGAATTGTCAGCATAACAATGATACTGAAATCCATGGGAGGAGATGAGAGCACCAAGAGACTGGGTATAGAAAGAGCAAAGGAGAGGGCCCAGAACAGATGAAGTGCACCAACTGAGAGTGTGATAGTAGTAGAGGAGGAACCACCAGAACAAACACTGAGGAGCAATGGGAGATATAAGAAGAGAACTAGGACAGGACAGAGCCCCTAAAACCAAGTGAGGACAATGTGCCAAGGAGAAGGTGATGGTCAACAGTATCAAAAGCAGCAGAAAGGTCAAGAAGGATAAGGATAGAGTAGAGGCCATTAGATTTAACCTGGAGCAAGTCACTGGAGAGTTTGGCAAGTGCCATTTCATAGAATGTAAGGGGCGAAAGCCAGACTGAAAAGAATCCAGAGGACTTTAGAAGAAAGAAATTCAAGACAACGGTGGAGGACTATGCACTGAAGAAGTTTGGAAACAAAGGGAAGAAGAGTTTGAGGCAGAGAGAAGATGGAATGGTGGAAACAAAGATGAGGTATTTTAAGAGAGGAGGAAGAAGGATGAATGAAAAAAAAGAAAAAGGTGGAGTTCAAAAGCTGAAGAAAGGGAGGAAGACAAGATTGGAGAAAAATAAGCAGAAAAGAGAGAAGGTAATAAGGAGAGGAATTATGAGGAAGTTGGTATGAGGGAAAAAGGTTAGGGAGTGACAAAAAGAAAAAATAATAATGTGGAACCATGAGAAGAGGAGGAGTGGAAGCAGAAGAATTAATATAAGAAGTATCTTAACAGTATTAATATGTTTATGTATATGTTTGTTTATTTTTATCTTAACAGTATTAATAGTACTAAGTTGAAAGAATGATCAAGGCATAGACAGTGCTGCATGGACAAATGCAAGAGAGCATCCTTTCAATTAACTTAATGCAAATATCCACAGTAAAGAGGTCCATGTACTTTCTGCAAGGAAAATCCTGATTTCTCTGAAGCAGTTATTGCAAGGCCTCGCTATTTGGATGGATTCTGGCCCAGCATTAGATTTGTCCAGATAAAGTTCTATTCTGAGTCTCTTCCTGGTACTTTGGAAATAGATCTGAAATTGGTACGGATTGTCTTTGGATGGCACTTTACCCAGTTTTTGGAAATGTTGGGCTCAACCTTTGCCAAGGGAACCTTTTGGTTGTAGTGCTCTCTCTATCTTCTATCTCTTTTCACATGTGTGGCACCAAGCAGCAGTCAATTTGGCACAGAAAATCTGGCTTAGACTGCCTACTTTAAGAGACATTAATGGGACCCCAGGTCCAGCAATATCTGGTCCCAGCAGCCCAGCCCCACAGCATTGCACTGATGCCAATCTGGTCTAAGGCTCAGGGACCAGGAGAAGATGAGTTTGACAGTGTGCCAGTCCACAGCAATAAAAGAAAGCAGTGGCCAGCCAAAGCATCTCTTTCCTGCAGCCTGGAGTGCCGATTTCATAGTGGCGTGGTTAACTCCCCTTCCTCCTGCTGGGATGCTCTGTATTTATTCCCAGACAGAGGTTTAAAACTCAGTTCCCACAATGGTGCCTGCATCTCTTGTTGCCCCAAAGCTGAAGGCCACGTTTCTTGCTGTGGCGAAGTGGGAATCCTGGAGCATGCTCACTGGCTGTTAGTGCTACCGTGGAGCCACTAAGGGGGCTATTCGTGCCCTTCCTGCTGGTGTCTAACTTCCCCACCGGTTGTATGGGGAGGTTAGACGGGGCGGGGAAGGGGTTGATTGGAGGCGGAGGCAGGGTGGGCGGTGGGAGGTCATCAGCCCTGGATGTACAGGACCGATTCCAATGTCGGCCCTGTATGTCCAGGGCTGATGGCTAGCCTTAGACAGGGAACTTAATCCACCTATGAGGTGGAATAGGTTTCCTAGTCTTGCAGAGGACAGTGACCTGGGGCTCAAAAGTGGCGGCAGGGGGTGGAGGAAGTTCCCCGCAGCTTGACCCTGGCTTTGGGAGGCTGGATCAGAGGTCGGGCTGCGGGGAAAGAATTTTTCTATGCCGGTACCGGGAATCGCAGCTTTAAAATGGAGCCACGGTGTTATGGCAACCAGATGCCATGGCGCCACGGCTCCATTGTAGAGTGCTGACCGAGTTAGCCAGGGACAGGCCCGTATGTGCAGGCCTGGCTGAATTGCAGTCCTGGCCTGAAAGTACAGGACTGTTCACGATTCTCATCCCGTGGGGCTAGATATGCCCTGTGGGATCAGAATCACGAACCCCTCTGTACATCTGACTCAGACTGGACGTACAGAGGGGCTGTTCATCTCTGATGGAATGACAGGCCAACCACAATTTTAAGTTACTGATCACTTGCATGATTTATGTGCATGAAAATTATTCGCCTTTCATTAGTCGATAAATTTTTTTTTCATATATTCAAAGGCAAAATAAAGATGGTCATTTTCTCTGATCACTTCCAGCAGTTTGAAAACTACTAAGGTAGCTCTGGTGGTCATGTTATCCTGTGACTCTTCAAGAAAAGCAGTTAAATCAAAAGCCTAGGAAGTTCCTATATCTTCATTCACCACCTGGGCCACTCCTGAAACCTGCTTATTCTCATTAACATAATAGTACTTTGAGATTGAGATTAAAATAGTATTCACATTAGACCAGGCCTCAACAAATTTATTCTTGGTGACTTCAATATTCATGTTGATAACACTTCTGACCTTATGCTTCTAAACTCCTTTCCCTTACCTCCTCTTTCAATCTCCAACTTTGCTCCTGTGCTCCTTCTCAGCAGAAATCCTGTGCTATGCTTTAGCACAAACTTTTACTGGCAATTTTCCTACACTAATATTGCTCTCTGATGCAGAAAGCCAGCTAGCACAGGAAAATCGCCAGAAAAAAAATTCATAGCACAATGGGCATGCTCATCGACTGCAAAATGATGAATATTTAATTGCTCCTGAGATTTAAAAAACTGTGCTGAAATGTAGCACAATTTTTTCCACCTTTTTTTGAATCTAGATCTTTACACCAGCTTAGGGCAGGCATAATGATCCAGTGGGGAGCAAAATGGTCGTCTGAGGTGAAGCTGTAGTCTGTAATAACAATTATAGGATGAAAGCTCCTTCCAGAAGATGTCACCACTCTTTAAATGTCCACCTAAAGATCAGTAGCTCCAGGTTACCCACTGCTGCAGACTCTAGAAAACTCTAGAATATGGTTGACTACCCCATCCAGCAGATGGTCACAGAGTTAAACTGAGGAGCTATTCTGGCAAAAAAGTCTCAAATGACTGAACCCATTTTTCTGATATTTCCAGGAACCACTACTCTACTTTTCCAATGCTCCCATGGCCTAGCAACTCAAATGGACGTTAACAAAATGGTATCAGAAAAGTAGGGAATGGTAAAAAGGTGCCTCATGTATTCCTTCATGGCATTCCGTAGGGCTCCTTCAATAGATACTTTTGACAAGGAGGGCAAGACACTATCACAACAGGACAACGCCACAAATATTCTTAACAATACATCTTTAATTTCTCATCAGCTGTTTCATTGCACTTCCATACCAAACTCCCCTCAGATCATTGTTAGATGAAATAAATGGGCAAAATCAGTAGTCTATTCTTTCAAAAAAAATACGACTAGAGGACCCACCATGAAATTACCAAGTAGTACTTTGAAAGAAAATCAGAGAAAGTATTTTTTTTCACTCAATACATAATTAAGTTCTGGAATACACTGCAGGAGGAGGCGCTGAAAGCAGTTAGTGTAGCTATGTTTGAAAAGGGTTTGGACAAATGCCTGGATGAAAAGCCCATAAACCATTAAAAAAGCAGACTAGGTGAGATCTACTGCTTATCCCTGGGATAAGCAGCATGGAATCTGTCTATCTTTTGGAATCCTGCCAGTTACTTGTGGCCTGGATTGGCTGTTGTTGGAAACCAGGCTTGATAAAGGTTTGGTCTGACCCAGTATGGAAATTTTTATGTTCTTATGTGCATGAGCAATGAACTCTTCTCCATCCTAAGCTTTCTCCTCTGTACTTTATCTTTTGCCTCCACGGATGCCGCTTCTGATTGGAGAAGATACTGCTAGATGCAGACTTTCCACTAATCCTTTTCTAAGATGTTTCCATTTTAATGGCATCAAAGTGAATGGAAAGGGGGCAGCACAGGTCCGCTTCCATAATTTCTGTGGGAGGAAAAGAATACAGTTTCCTCTCATATTTACGCTTCCACCAGGCAGACCTTCCAGAAGAAAACAAAACAGTGGTGTAAGGGCCTTGGTACAATAAATAAAAGTTACATATAAGGTGGGTGATTCATCTTTGGATATAGATCTGGTGGAGGACCAGAGATTGGTAATAGAGAGCATGAAGTAGCTCTTCTTACTATATACTCCAATTTATTTTTGGAAAGGGCATCAAAAAGAGCATGAATGACAGCAAAATAACTTCTTTCATTCAGGAAAACCTATTATTGCAGGCAGAACTACAAGCAAATGGAAAGACTGACTAGAATAATTTTTCATGTGTAACCAAGCAGGTTTTGTGAGGGGCAACAGAGGGAAATGAAGGAAATTGTTTGCTTCCACTTTTTATGATTATTTTCTCAATTATATTTCAAACTGATCATGTAAAACCTGTTGATGTTTATATTTTCTTAATGGAATTGGGCTTAGTTGTGGCACTTTGAAGAGGAGACGCTGCATACATAACATTTATTTTGATATCTAATTATTTTTACTATTAGGTTAGAGCTGTGTATGTTGCTGACAAATGAACAGATCTTCTATATACCAGATAGTAGTGGCTCTCTGCCGTTTGGACCCTACGTCGATTATCAAGAGGTAAGATGAATTTACTATTACTAATAGTAACATTGCCTTATAAATAAAGGCGCATTTGGACCTTTTGGTAAGATTTATGATCCTTCCAGTGAAGTATCTACTGAGACTCTCAGAGTAGAGTGGATCGAACAATTTTGCTCTAGGAATTTCCACAATGGTATAGCAAGGTTCAGCGAGTTCATTGAAGATTCTAGTTAGGAAGGAGTAGAGTGAGAGATGGAGAAAGGCTGTCTCATGTCTGTCTGAAGTATGTTTTGGAGCTGATGGTGGGAAAAGGCAAGCAGATGTCTAGAAAAGGGGTGGGACGGGGACGTGCCAGACGGCATTGATGTCCAAGTCGTATTCTGTGTGTGGCCAGAGGATAGACATGCAAATTAGAGCAACAGAAACATGGAATAAGGGCAGAAGATAGCAAAAGAAGACCAGTGAAGAGGCAAGGCGCAGGCACCACGGCAACAGACACATGAGCATGTCCCTGGGAAATGCTGTCTAAGGAGACATGGAGACAGGCAGATGATGAACCAAAGTGTGTATTGAAGTGCAGACAGCAGAGATACAAATATAGAGAGCATACAGCACCTATAGAGGCCAGCACAAACTATGCCACCCCGCACATGAACCCCCACCCATGTGACACCCCCAGAAAAAATTGCCCATACCACAGACCCATGTGATCTACCACAGCCTATGATACAACATCCCATCCACCCCCCACAAAGCCCACCCACAGAAACCCAGTGAAGCATAGCCCAGTCACACCCACTGGGACAATGGGCCAGGGCTAGCGCTGTCCCCCATGTACCCTTGCCCGCCCCTTGCCCTCCCCCACCTTGAGGCCTCCCTGCTGGCTCCCTGTTTTGCTTTAAAGAAACTTATCCCAGCAAAGTCTTCATTTTAGTTTTCGGGGGACACCACAACTGTGTTTGAAGTGTTTCTATGTTGGTACAACTTGAATATGAATATGCATAAGAGAGATTTGCATGAACTCCCTCCATTGTTTGCAAATCTCTCTAATGCATATTCACTGTGGTTATCCTGAAAACCTGACTGGCTAGGTGTGTCCCATGGACTGGGTTGAGAACTTTTGGATCAGCAGGTGGATTGGGTGGTCACATTCATAATGAGACATTTGCAGTTTGTTTCTGAAGATACCTTATTGTAACAAAAGGGCTCGATGCAACCCACTCTATTGTACTTAGGAAATATCTATGAGACTAATTCCTATGTTTCATGGTCAGTGGTCTGCCATGCTTTTCCGTGGAGAAAGCTGATTTAGCATATCAGAATTTCTTCTTCTGCTGTGTACAGTAAACATTACTGAGATGGTATGGTTTCAGTTGTACTCGTATACAGAGCATGAAATGGCTATAATTTAAATTCACTGCACATGTCCAAAATCTGCCAGTGTGCTGGCCTTTACCACCTCCACTGGTAGGCCATATCAAGTTTTGTTCCTTCCACTTTGATTCTTGCTGTTTTAAGGTTGTAACCACTAATCATTTGCAGTTGGTAAAATATGAGGATTGCCCATAGCAGCATATGCTAAGTGCCGGAAAGGCATCTAATCAAACCAATTTATTTTTTCAGAATGTACCGAAACCCATAATCCCTCCAGAAATATGACTCCCTCACCTAGTACATCTTGTCTAGAAAGGAGAAACGCTGCTAAGCAACTAAATCAAAATTCAATTAGAGGACATTTTAGTAGAACATCAAAATACATTTGGTTAAAAACTGCTAAATTTGCAATTTCGCAGCTTCATAGCCGCCTCCTGCTTTATGAGAAAAGCTAAAATCTACTTTTGCATCTTTCATCAGATAACTGCAGAGAAGTTGCCTGACCCGGCGCAGATGAACAGGCTGTTGAAGCAGCTCAATACAGATCCTCAGTATCAGGAACTCTTCATCAATCTGGTGAGTACGAAGCCAAGAACAAAAACAAACATTTCCCTTCTGAGCAATGTGTTTGCTATATTTTCATCGTTTGTTTATGATGGCTGTGTCAGCCGCACTGATTTACATAAACATCGCCTGTCCTGAGACGTTACATTTTCAACAAAAGTAGCGTAGTACAAACAGCATTCCTATGTTTCAGTCTATATTGTTTAAATATAACAGATGTCGATGAAATGAGCCAACGAGAAAATACAATAAAGAGGACCATTTGAAGGGACATTTGATTAGAATACATTCCAGATTGACAACATGATACAATGTTAATAGAATACATCATTTGTATGTCGTTTATGATTCCTATGTAAGTGTAAAACAAATGTGAAACATGCATTTGAGTGCTCTTTCTGTAAACCAAGATCTGTACATCTAGTTAAGCATAAATTCTTTCCTTCCTTCTCTCCCTCTTTATTTTTACCGCAGCAACTATCTCTTTGCTGTATTTTTTTGGGTTTGAGATATCTATTGGTCTATAAATACCTGGTTCAGAGTGACCATTCATAGGAGCAGATTTAAGAAATTTTGCTTCTAGTATTGCTCCAGTGTAAGAAAAATTGCTCAAAATGTATTAATGAAAATGTCCTGGTATTTTTGGTAACTAAAAAAAAGCCTGAGGTAAAACTGGAACAAGTTAAGCATGTGTGCCTTTTTTATTATTATTATTTTATTTTTTATTTATGAAATTTCAAACTATATAGTGAAGCATTAACAATGAAGCAAAGGACGTATTCAGAAGGAAAATAAATATAATATAAAAATAATTCCAAAAGAAAAAAAAAACTGATTTACGCTCTAAGGTCCACAATTGTAGAAAGAGGAATACACCTCCTAATTGGAGCAGAGGATCAAGAAAGAAAAGGGGAAAAAGAAAAAAACTAAGAGATGAGAAGGTAGCCCCTCAAAATCAGAACAGTCTACTCATAGCCATACATGTATAAAATAAATCTTGATTTGATAGAGTACATTAAGTTCACCATGACATTGTGGCAAACCAGTCTGTTTCTGAAGTATGAAGATGGTCCTAACATGAAGATCCAGTGAGGAATATTTCAGGGAGATTCCCTATCGCCACTTCTGTTTTGTATGGCACTTAATCCGATGAGTACTCTCATCAACTCTTTGGGATACAAATTTAACCTGAATCCTAAAGAAGGTAACATCCCATTTACTATTTGTAGATGACTTGAAGCTCTACAGTTCCAGTGACCAACAATTAGCAGAGCAACTCCATGCAGTGAAAAGCTTTTCTGATGACCTCAGGATGACGTTTGGCCTAGACAAACATGCTAAGGAACTATTTTTAGAGGAAAATTGAGCGAAATGGAATATATCTCCCTTGCTGAGGGCTGTGACATTAAGGAACTTGAAGAGGAAGGTGTATATAAATATTTTGGAATAGTGGAAGGAGCGACACTCAAGCAGAAATTACTGAGTGAAAAGATCAGCAAAGAATAATATAGAAGGATAAAATCATTATTGAAAAGTGCCTTAACATCACGGTATAAGATGCAAGCCATCAAACAGCTGGCAATTCCTGTACTCTCATACAGCTTTGGGATTTTACACTGGTCTCCTAAAGACCTGGAAAAACTGGATGTGCAAGCAAGAAAACTCCTCCATGCCTATGAGATAATTTACATGAATCTAATTTCAATCACACCTCCTAATCGAGCAAGGAGATCGAATGCCGCAAATACTCTCATATTACCTAAGGCAAGCACGAAGTCTTCTCAATTCACTAGATCCAGAGCCTTCTCCTTCTTTGCTCCATCCTGCTGGAACGCACTACCAGCAACTATCAGAACCATCAGTGAACTCTCCCAATTTAGGAAGGCACTGAAACGGCACCTCTTTCTTCATCACTACGATGATGCAGTCTTCTCCCCACACTCACCCACTCTCACATCTCAATGCAGCACCTCAAACTCATGCACGTCACATTCCCAGACTGATCACTCGCAATCACACCTTCCCCTCCAACCACCATGAGAAACTTATGCAGTGCCGCATAACTCATTATATTGTTGCATAAAGTAGACTGTATTTATTCATCGTGTCTCCTTGTTAAGGGACTGGTTATTTATACCCTATTTTACCTGTTATACCTGCTTAATGCATACCCAAGTTTAATTTTCCTGTTTAATGTATTCCCAAGTTATTATACCTGTTTCACTGTAAGCACAAATCACGAAATTGAGATGTGCAACTCTTATGTTTATTGTAAACCGCACTGATGTCGAATAGCGCGGTATAAAAGAGACTGCAAATAAATAATAAATAAATAAATAAATGTATGCCAAGATTATATATTCCTAGAGCTAAAGGAGGGCTAGGCCTCATATAGATTGATTAGACATACAGAGCTACTATCATTGGCCCCAAGGCCAACCTAACAGCATCATCAGATCCAAATACACAAATAGTGCTGAAATATGAAAGTAAACATCCAGAATCTGTCTCCATCATCAAACTTGGACAAACGTTCCAATGACTAGAAGGAAAGGAAGCAACAGAATTTGCAAAACAAAAGAAAAACTCTTCAAAGAATTAGATCAGCAAATAAGGAAAAACAAGTGACAAATGCACAAATACAGTGGGAAGTACAAGGTGTTACTCCAGGAACCCTTTGTCAATCAAAAACAGACACAATAATAGGGAGAGGTGAACTGAAACCGAAGGATGAGAGATTGATAGTTGCAGCCCAGGACTGCAGATTATAGACAAGGTGGTTTAACATAAGCATTGAAAATGCTGGAAAAACAGACACTTGTCATTTCTTTAAGAAAGACCTAGAAACAGTAACTCACCTCATAGCTGGCTGTGAAGTTCTGATAGTGGAAAATCTCTATACAGAAAGGCACAACAAAGTGTCACGCCTTATACATTGGAAACTCTGTAAGCACTATAACATCACTGTGCCTAAAAAGCACTGGGATCATGACCCCAAAAGAATTACAAAAAATGAAGAGGTTATAATCACCTGGGACATTCCCATTCCAAAGGATAAGAAACCGGATGCGAGGAAACCCGACATAGTGGTAAAGGAGAAAAACATCAGAACATCATTGATAAATAGAGGTGTCAGTTTCAAGTAATTATTCTGTAAATTGTGTAGAAAGGCAGAAGATCCTGAAGTACCAAGAAATTCAGTCAGAGACCAAGAAAATGTGGTAGAAAGATACAGAAATAGTTCCCATTATATTGGGAGCCACAGGCTTGATAAAGAAGAATTTCCAAGTACTTCTTGATGAACTATCCATACATGTTACATCTTACGAATTCCAGCAGAAGGCTCTCTTTGGCACAATGCAAGTAATATGCTGAACGTTAGCAGTAAATTTGAGAGACTGAGATCATACTCCACATACCCTGGCTTAGAAATGAGGTTCACGACTGTCATGGTATGAGCAAAACTAACCCACTTAGAGAACCTGCCCCATACATGTATCTCTAAACCAGCCATAACACCTTCCATTATACATAAGCTCCGCACACAAATTACCACTTCATACATGCCTCATAGTAAGGGACTGTCTCAATTGACAGGGTTGAAAAAGCTATATTTTACTCTTGCTTATTGTTGACTAACTTTGCATAGAAATCTAACAATCAAAGAAACATCAAAGGATATGGCCTCATTGTGCATCTCAAGGAATGTTTTCCTTCTACTCTGCGCTTCATGTGATAAATCCAAGTAAATTTGAACCAAAAAATAAAGTTTGACAGTTCCAGAAATAAAGTTTCATAATAGAGCCCTTATCTTGAGGAAAAGCATAGGTCACCAATAAAGTAGAGTGCTCTACATTCTCATCTTCAGACTCATTCAAAATGTGAGAGACATCCCAACTCTCCATATCTTTTCCACCTCCATTCAGACTAGCTGCTTTAGATCTTGAAGAATCTGGTATACAGTAAATCCTCTCAGGGGAGGCAATGCAGCCTCTAGTATATTTAGGACTTCTTTAAGATACCACCTTAATAAATCTGCTGGGGATGATACAGCAGGCTTAGAGCATTTCAATTCTCTTAAATTAAGTGATTTAGTGGTATTGTCTAAATTCTCCAACTTCTGATGAACCACAAATCTATCTTGGATTAATGTTGCTTGAACTCCCTAGGTTAATACCAGCCTTTGTTCTAATTGTTCAATCTCACAAAATTGTTCTTTTTCACTCATCTCCAGTTAACATAGATATCTCCCCTCTTAATGACTGCCTCTCTCAAATTATGTCCTGGCTTTCCTCCAACGTCTTACATGTAAATTCTTCAAAATCAACTGCAATGTGGGTATCCCTAAGTACGCCATGTCCTACCATTGCCCCGCAACTTGCATCCACCTCCATCCCTTTAGTATCTTCTTTCTGGTATCTGGGCGTCACTTTAGACTCCTCACTCTCTTTTCATGAACATTTATCTCTTCTCCTACGCAGATCATTCTCAGCTTTCAGACAGATTAGAGCAGTCCTTTCATTTTTGCCTCCATCATCCACTGTCACTTTAGTTCTTGCACTAGTTATTAGTATATTAGACTATTGTAATGTAATACTGGCTAATTTACCCCTTTATCAACTTCAACATTTACAACTAATCCAAAATACAGCTGCACGACTTGTTTCAAATGCTCGACGATCGGATCATGTTACTCCACTTTTGTTTAGTCTTCACTGGTTGCCACTTTGTTTTCGGGTTAATTATAAAATATTAATTTTAACCCACCGGGTGCTTTATTTGTCAACTCCGTTATACCTATCTGATCTCATCTCTTTACATACCCCTTACCGTCAATTATGCTCCCTTCATGCCAATCGCATCACTCTCCCATCTACTTCGCAAGCACACCTGGAACAGACTCGGCATGCTGCATTCTTTTTTCTCAGCCCAGCACTTTGGAATGCCTTGCCATCTTCACTCTGTTTAGAACCTATTTACTTGACATTCAAGAATTTGCTCAAAACTCACCTGTTTAAACAAGCTTTTGACCTCAAAGAATGACCTCGCTAGCATGTTGTCTGTTTTGTTGCTTTCTCTGTCCCTTTCCTGTCTCAAATATGGCGTTCCTTTCTCCTTTCGCAGCAATGTTTTAATATTTTATTGTAAACCGCCCTAATGTCTTGATGTGGGCGGTATATCAAATGTAAATAAAGATAAAGATAAAGATATTATCCTGTGGATCCATCTTAGAGTGGATATCTAAAGCCAAGAAAGAAACCGTGCTTTCCAATGTGAACATACAATTCCAAATATTATCAAGGATTATAGTGGTGGGTTTTACAGTAGGAGCCCTGTGGTCCAAATGGACTATGGCCCCCAGTGCCTCCGGGGAAGTAGCTATCTATACATCCTTAGTGTTCCAGCCGCCCCATGGCATTTTTCATTACTGGGAAAAGCATGGAGATCTTCTTTAAGTGACTTTCTCAAGTCACCATTTTGTTGCATGTATGCAAACGTTTAATGCATTGGCTCCATAATGATTATTTATTTACCTATTAACTCACTTGATAGGAATATACATTCATTAGTATGCATAAATGTTAGTTGATGCAAAATTGATTTAAATTCCACTTATAACTTATATAGCTGATTTCCATACAATAAAAAGTTCTTATGCACTTTAGTAAAAGATATTAAAACAAATGTGTGAAACAAACTGAAAAAAAAGCCTGAAAACGGAAAGTGAAAGCTGTTGTTGTTGTTAAGTGCCTTCGAGTCGGAGTCGACTCATGGTGACCCTCTGGATAGCTATCCTAAATTGTGTTCGGTCTTCAGTCAGGCGGCTCATTGTTGACAGACTGGTACCCGTAGTTGCTGTCATTGTATCGATCCATCTCATTGCTGGCCTTCCTCTTTTGCATTGACCTTCTATCTTGCCATGCATGATGTCTTTCTCTAATGATCTCTCTCTTCGCATGATGTGTCCAAAGTATGAAAGTCAAAGTCTTGTCATCTGAGCTTCTAAAGAAAGCTTAGGTTTGATCTCCTCTAGTACCGACTGGTTTGTTCTTCGGGTAGTCCATGGTATACATAGTATTCGCCGCCAGCACCATAATTCAAAGGCATCAATTTTCTTCCTGTCTATCTTTTTCACTGTCCAGCTTTCACATCCATATGATGTTATTGAAAATACCATGGCTTGAACAAGTCAAATCTTTGTATGGAGAGAGACATCTCTGCTCTTGAGATTCTTATCTAGGTCTTTCATAGCCATTCTGCCAAGAGCAATGCGTCGTCTGATTTCTTGACTGCTTGTTGCTTCTTTATTGATAGTTGATCCAAGTAGGTTAAAGTTGTTCACGATTTCAATTTCTTCTCCTTCAACGATGAACCTGTTGATTATGCCAGTTGTCATGATCTTTGTCTTCTTTACATTAAGGTGCAGGCCCATTTTGAGACTATGTTCTTTGATTGTGAGAAGCAAATGTTTCAGATCATCTTCACTTTCAGCCAGTAATGTGATGTGATATCAGCATAGCGAAGGTTGTTGATGAGTCTTCCACCAATCTTCACACCTCTGTTGTTTTCATACAATCCTGCTTCTCTGATGATTTGTTCTGCATATAAATTAAACAGGTAGGGGGAAAGTATGCAGCCTTGTCTTACACCTTTGCTTATTTTAAACCATTCTGTTTCTCCTTGTTCCGTTCGAACTGTTGCTTCTTGATCAATGTATAAATTGTGCAAGAGTACGATCAGGTGTTCTGGAATACCCATGCTTCTTAATGTGGCCCAGAGTTTCTCATGGTTTACACAGTCAAAAGCTTTGCTAAAGTCGATAAAGCACAAATAGATATCCTTTTGGTATTCTTTAGTCTTTTCAAGGATCCATCTCACATCCGCAATGATGTCTCTCGTTCCTCGCCCTTTCCTGAACCCTGCTTGCACTTCAGGTAGTTCTTGTTCCAGGTATGGTTGCAGTCTCTTTTGAATAATCTTCAGTAGAATCTTGATGGCATGTGGGATCAGAGCGTTTGTGCGATAATTTCCACAGTTAGCTGGATCACCTTTTTTTAGTATTGGTATAAACACAGATCTTTTCCAGTCAGTTGGCCATGATGTTGTCTTCCATATTTCTTGGCAGAGCCTTGTAAGTACGGTAACAGCTGCATCAGATTGCTGTAATACTTCTATGGGAATGCTATCAATGCCTGGTGCTTTGTTCTTTGATAAGGCTTTCAAGGCTGCTTCAACTTCTTCTTTCATCACCAATGGTTCCCGATCATAAGGTACAGGTTGAAATGGCTGTTGATCCACTTAATCTTTATCATATAAAAACTCTGTATATTCCTTCCATCTTTTCTTGATCTTCTCAGCATCATTCAACATAGAACCTTGAGCATCTTGTAACATTCTAATTCGAGGCTGGAACTTTTTCTTTAACTCTCGTAGCTTTAGAAAAGCCGATCTTGTTCGTCCTCTAATAGTTTCTGCTTCTATTTCCTTGCATGCGTCATTATAGTACTTTTCCTTGTCCTGTCTTGCTGCACATTGGAAATCTCTGTTGAGTTCTGTGATTGTCTTTCTTTCTCCTCTGGCTTTAGCTTCTCTGCATTTCTGGGCAATTTTCAGAGTTTCTTCCGTCATCCATTTTTGCCGTTTTTTCTTTTTCAACTTTTGTAGAGTCTTCTCGCTTTCTTCCAACACAACCTTCTTGATGTCATTCCATAACTCTTCTGGAGCTCTGTCATTTGTATCTAAAGCAGCAAATCAATTTTGCAGGCAGTCTTTAAATTCCAGTGGTATATTCTCAAGGTCATATTTTGCTGCATTCATGAGTAGTTTGCTCTTTTTCAACTTTAGCTTGAGTTTGCATACTAGTAGTTGATGATCTGTACCACAGTCAGCTCCAGGTTTTGTCTTTGTTGATTTTATAGAGCTTTTCCATCGTTGACTTCCACAGATGTAGTCAATTTGATTTTTATACAATCCATTGGGTGAAGTCTATGTGTACAGTCACCGCTTGTGTTGCTGGAAGAAGGTGTTTGAGATGAATAGATCATTGGTCTTGCAGAATGCTATCAGTCTTTCTCCAGCTTCATTTCTGTTGCCAAGTCCATATTTTCCAACTATTTTGTCTTCTTTGTTGCCAACTTTTGCGTTCCAGTCACCCATGACTATCAGGATATCCTGTTAGCATGTTCTGTCAATTTCAGCTTGTACTTGTTCATAGAACTGTTCAATTTCATTCTCTTCTGCAGCTGTTGTTGGGGCATATACTTGAGTTATAGTTGTGTTGATAGGCATTCCTCGTAGACGAATAGAGATTAAGCGTTCGCTGACTGCATTGTAATTCATTACAGTTCTTGCAAGTTTCTTCTTTATTATAAATGCAACACCATTTCTTCGTTGTCTTTCATTTCCAGCATAGTAGACCATGTGATCATCTGATGCAAAGTGCCCGATGCCAGTCCATTTCAGTTCACTGACACCCAACAGATCAAGTTGTACACGCTCCATTTCATTCTTGACCACCTCCAACTTCCCTTGGTTCATGCTTCGTACGTTCCATGTTCCAATGTGTAAGACATCTTTACAGCTTCTGACTCTCATTTCATGTGCAGCTACATCAGCAGTGAGACGTCCCAAGGACTTTGATCCAACCACATCATAAATGCTGCTTTACTCTGAAAAGTCTTCAGCTCTTCCCCAGTAGCTAGTTGAGTGCCTTCCGACCTGGGGGTCTCATCTTCCAGCACTACAGCACAATTTGTTTTGTTGTAACTATCCATTGGGTTTTCATGGCAAGATACACAAGTAGATTGCCGGGCCTTTCTTCCATGCAGTTTAAGTTTGGTGTTGTTGCCATTGTCACAGAAATGTGATATTCCGTCGTCAACACTATCCCATTCTGCTGCTGCCCAGATGGGTGGTTTGTCTTGGTCTGGCACCTCAGCTGAGACCTGTCCATCTTGGGAGATCTGTCCATTTTGGGAGATCCTGCCAGTAGTTAAACTACCGATAGTTTAGCTCTCAGCATCACTGATGCACACAAGCCTCACAGCACGACAAGGTGCAAACCAAGTGAAAGCTAAAGGAACCAAAAAATGAAAATGTTTGGTCATGCACATCCCTAATACTTTGAGGTATGTTTACTGTGGAGGTTATTTTAGAAGCCTTATTCATGATTTACATGTGTAAATATAACCACTTGCACATGTAAATTCCATACACATACAAATGGACATTTTAGAAAAGACCTATTTTACACATGGATGACCATACGACACTGAAATTACCAAGGGGTATGTTGGAGTGTGTCAGGGGCCTAGCCTCGGTGAGATAAAAATCTAAATATGTATTCTCCATTTCAAACAGGGAATGTATGTGTAAGCCCACAATCATCTAGGTCTGTTTTTGCATCTGCTCCCTTTCACGAATAGGTAATTTATGCTTTTTGGCCATTCCATTACAGGAAGGATTAAGGAAGATATCCCCCTTAATTCTCCCAATGTTATTCCCCCATTCGAATGGACATGCGGTGCAGATAGAGTCCTCTGTAGTGAATGAGTGGTATCTACACATCTAGGACTGCATAATGGCCAGATACACATATTTTGCAAATCTAAATATGCAGATACTCTCAATTAACTACTGAGGACTTTAGGTATCTTTATCTCATTTCAATTTGGAGGTGGACATTTGGAGGGTTGGCCCAAATGGAGTATTTTTTTAAATACCTATCCATGTCAGGGAGCAGGTGCAAATCTGGAAGAAGACAATTTTGGACTTTCGCTTGCATACCCTATAATAAAAGAGGGAGACGTGTAGATTTTTGTTCCACTCATGCCACATCCCCACACCCCCCTCTACATGCCCCTTTGCAATTTTGATGTGGCATGGACATCCACATGTAAAATTAGCCTTTTTAAAAATGGTCATTTACACGTGGATGCAAGTTACATATGTAAGTAGTTGTATTTACATATAAAAATTGCAAACAATGCTTCTAAAAGAACCCTCTTAGTAAATAGTCCCCATTGAGAATAATGCGGGTTGTATTAAATAACATGTTAAATCATATTAAAATACACTAACTTTTCATGCACATTAGTAAATCTAGCTCTACGTTAGTACCTGAGGCATTAGAAGAAGAAATATGTTGCCTAAGATCACAAGAAGAACTAGTGAGAGAAGCTGTAGCCTATTGTTTGCTACTGAAAGTGACATCACTAAATAAAAACAATAAACAAATGACGCAAACTGAAAGAACAAGGGATGTACAATGGGACAGGTTACAGCTGGGTAATATTATAAAGAACAATCAGTCCAACATTCTCAAACTCCATCAACATTAAATCATTATTAACAAGGTACCTACTTGTAAATAGTTGCTGTGCTTTTTCCTGTTAACCCTGTTCAAGCACCCTGTTTTATTGTAAGTGCATTGCAGTCCCCACTTTGCACAAATATGTTTCCTGTAAATCGCGCTGATGACAAATAGCGCGGTATAGAAAAATAAATAAATAAAATAAGTAACACAAGCAAACCAAAGAAGATAAACAGCAGTCAGGAGCAAACTGAAATAAAACCCTCATAGCCGAATACTTACCCCATCAGCCAAGGGAAGGCATGAGGGGAAAACCAAGATTTTAAAACCTTAACATTCAACTAGTTGGATTTAGTCCTTAATTTAGAAGACATTTTATTCCACCATAGAGGAGCAAGAAAGAAAAAAAAGTGTCACAAGGGGTCTCCTCAAATCTAGCAGAAAACCAGGAGGGGAGGATAAGCAACTGCTGCTGTAGGATCTCATAAGATGACTAGATGTGTGTGGAGTAATGACAAAGGCCAGACAGCATGGTTACCCTGTATAGAAGACCCAATGAGCTAAAAGCAATGTTTGAATTGAATTCTGAATATAACATGGAACCAAATGCTGTTCAAGTAAGAGGCAAACCATTATCCCATTTTCTGGACATACAGAGAAGCTTAACTGCCATTCTCGGCATGACATGCAGTCCCTTCAAAGAAAAGGTGATCCATCCTGCCATTGGTTAAGAGGGCCACTGTGGCAAACAGATTTGCTGGAATGCTCTAAAACTCCTGAAGAGATCCAACACAGTGGCAAGACAGGCTGTAAGGCCAAAAAACAGTCAGACCAGCATGGTACCTAGACTAGCTACAAGGCCCTAAAACACACAAAGAGAACCAGCACAACACTAACATCAGCTAACAGGCCCTAAAACACCCAAAGAGGACCAGCACAGCAGTTATGAACTTAGGGAAAAATAACCCAAACTACGGTTACATGATGCCAGTTTCCACATTAGGAACCACCACACAGGAAAAGGATTTAGGAATCATTGTGGATAATATGTTGAAACCCTTTGCCCAATGTGCAGCGGCAGTCAAGGATGCACATAGAATGCTAGAATCATAAGAAAAGGAATGGACAATAAAATCAAGGACATTATAATGCCTCTGTACAATGGCGTACCAAAGGTGGGACAATGGGTGCAGCCTGCCCCTGGGTACCAGCTGGGAGGGGAGTGCACCCCTACTGCACCCAAACAGCAGAGGTAGCATGGCAAATTTACCTTAAAGCATTGCCTCCGCTCCAGGCCCAGTAGCTCTTCTCTCCCGGGCTGAAGCCTCCGATATGCGAGGCAGCGCAGCAAGCCACTCACGGCTTTAAGGTAAGATTGCCACACTGCCTCCACCATGTGGGCCTGGTAGAGGGGTGCACTACACTGCACCATGCTGCGAGGGCTGCCGGCTGTAAGGGGGGTGCCTGCTCCAGATGTCAAGGGGCTGGGAATGCCACTGCCTCTGTATCATTCCATGGTGCGACTGCACCTCGAATATGCCAAAAACATTCACGAAGACTAAAAAATCCTCAAGTGCCAGAGTCTTCACATTCACTGCCCCCATGCTCTGGAATGATCTCCCAATAGGCCTCTGTATCATAAAATACCTCTCCCAATTTAGGAAAGAACTCAAAACTTACCTATTCTCCGAACACGTAGAAATCCCCTACCCCCCAAGTCCTGTCCCACAGCATCCACAGACACACAAACTCAAAACTCCCAAAACCACAACTAGCTAACCCCACACAGACCTCCCACGCACACACAAAAAACTTATGATAAAAAAAAATGGAAATAAATTCCACCACTTACGCATGACCTATGAATATTCCGTAACACATTGTATATAACCACTTGTAAATAACCTATGTAAATAGTTTGGACAGTTTATCGCTTTTATTATTTGTAAAAAGTTAGAAAGTTTCTGCTCAATGTAAATGTATACCGAAGTATACAAAATTGTTAACTTGTTCCATGTAAACCACCCTTGATCTCTGGAAGGGGCGGTATAGAAGAAATAGATAAATAAATAAATAAATAAATATTGTGTGTAATTCTGATCGCCATATCTTAAAAAGTATATAGCAGAGTTAGAAAAGGTATGCCCTACGAGGAAAGGCTTAAAAGGTTAGGGCTCTTCAACTTGGAAAAAAGACGGCTTTTTGGAGATATGATACAGGTCTATAAAATACTGAATGGAGTGGAATGAGTAAACGCAGACTGGTTGCTTACTCCTTCAAAAAGTAAAAAGACTAGCGGACACATAATGAAGCTACATTTAAGACTAATCGGAGAAAATATTTTTTCATGCAATGTGTAATCAAACTCTAGAATTCATTACTGGAGGATGTAGTAAAAGCTGTTGTTATAGCTGGGTTTAAAAAAGGGTTTGGACAAGTTCCTAGAGGAAAAGTCCATAAACCATTATTAAAGAGGACCAGGGAAATCCCCTGCTTAGCCTGCGATAAGCAACGTGGAATCTGTGTACCTTTTGGAAACCTGACAGGTACTTGTGGCCTGGATTAGCTGCTGTTGGAAACAGGATATTTGGCTTGATGGACTCTTGGTCTGACCCAAAATGACATATCTTATGTTCTTATATTCTTAAGACAAACTGGACGTCCCTAAATATCTAAAGAGAACACACCCAAAGAAAATGCCCCAGATACCTCTCTGATATTACCAGAACCTGTCTCCCTGAATCCTTTTCAAACACAATCTCTACTTTCTCTCCACCCACACAGACCCCTCAGCTCTTACCAGGGCTCTCCTTTGTGGTCTACAGGGGGGAAGCAATGATGTCCAGTTGTTCCTACTCCATTAGGGACCAGGTTGAAAATGGCACATCCAGTCTCACTAGAGATCAGAAGTGCCATTTTGAACATAGGCATCTGATAGAGCAGGAGTGATTTGGGATCACTTCTGCTCCTCAATACGTAATCGGGGAAAGCTTTTAGTAATAACCAAGGGGTCCAGGTGGATGGGAAGAAGATTATATTGGGAGGGGATCTGGGAGGGGGGGTTATGCATGGTATTGGAAATGGTTCAGGTATGGGGAGTGTAGTATGCTATCAGAGGGGTTTGGAGGTGATTGATGGAACAATATTGGGAGTGGCGGGTTGAAATTTATGTCAGGAACATGGCAATGAAAGGAAGATAAGAGCTTTGGGGCTGCAGAGGGGTTGGGGGAAGGTATAGATTGTGTCAGAAGGGAAATTGGGGGTGGCAATAGGAGTGCTATGAGAGGAATGGGGGTAGTTGATGGAGTTATATTAGGGGTGTAGGGGGTTGATATGTGTGTTGGGGAGATTTGGAGGTAGGAGATGATCTTGTGCTCTCGAGAGGAGGAGATCAGTGGGGTGTCTGTACCGGATGGTGTAAGTGCCAACAACTACCATCTGCATGTGGAATTCTCGGCACTTAAATGTCTAAAGACCTATGGGGACCACATTTGATGCACAATTATATTTCTAAAATAACTGTATCCCCTGTCTGTGCTGGCAAATACACACATTTCTGCCAGTGTCCATATGGGATTTTACAAAAGGCTCCATATTTGACAGAGTCTTTTGGAAAATACCAGGGGAATTATGCACATCCTGATCTGGATGTCTCAATTCCCATCTCAATGTCATATGTAAAAAGGGCCTTCATGTTTTTTGATAGGACCTATTGTAGTGTTTATCTCCTTTGCTCTGAGGACCCATGATGGGGTAATCAGCCAGCCTTTAACACCTATGTGGAAGAAGGGAGAAACAAATGAGCTGGACACTATTGAGTTGGCTGGGACTCCTCTAGTGCTTGGTCATATATTGCAGGATCAGAGTGAGAGGCTTTTATGGGCAGAAAAAAACAGCAATGGGGCAGAATATGTATTTGGGACTTGGTTACTTACATAGTAGTCATCTCCTGGAGATATGTCCATGCTCTTACCTATTCCTGCCTGTAATAGAATACAAAATAACAAAAATAACTACACACTATGAAAAATACTCCTAAACCAAATATAGAGTAAAAACTTGAAAAAAATAAATCACTGAGCAAGAACAAATGTTGGAAGATTAGCCTTGAGGGAAACCCCTCACTTGGCATTCCTTCCTTTTTAATCAATTTTTTCGGCTCATTATTACAGAACCTTTGTGAAAGAAAACACACCACTTAGTGTTTCAACACATCCCCTAAAATAATCGTTAAATATGTGATACTAAATGTTAATAGCCTAACAAATGAACCACTACTCAGGCAGAAATAAAACTAGATAAGCAGCTATAAGTACTTATCTGAATTGCCTTTAACGAACTCCATCTTGAACACTAGGAGCTTCGTAGGAACAATTCATTCAAATGTTCGCAGCAAAGATAAAGACGAGCACAGCACTGCATTTAGGACAGGTTCAACTTAATGCCTTGTTTCAACGCTCAAGCCGCTGCGATGTAAAGATGGCCCCCTAGAACCTTTTGGACGCCAAAGAAAGCCCAGTCAGATGTTATGCTACATGACTAAAAGGAACCAATAGATAAAGATGTTAAAAACCAATCAAAGCCCACAAAACCAATTGTTAAAGTTGCTGAAAAAATGAACGAGGTATTAAACATAGAAACATAGAAACATGATGACAGAAAAAGACCACATAGCCTATCTATTTTATTTATTTATTATTTATTTCAGTGCTTTTTTATACCGCCCCTTCCAGAGATCAGGGGCGGTTTACAAGGAACTTAAACAACAATATAGCAGAACATTGCAATATTGAATTACATTAAACATTAGTTGAGCAAAAACAAGGAACTTAAACAATATAGCAGAACAGTGCAATATTGAATTACATTAAATATTAGGTGAACATAAACTAGGTTACATAATAACTAGGTTAAATGGAAAACAATGTGAGGGTTATTAACATAAAAGGAAGTATAAAACTATGTTACAAGGAGTCATAAAACTATGTTACAAGGAACCAGAATAGTAGATTTACATGGTTAGTAAGAGACTATAATAGTTATTTGTGATCATAAATAAAGTATTGGGAGTAGACTAACTTGAGTGGATGTCCTTCCATATCAACAACTACAACAGTCCACTTTTTACCTGTAGAGATCCTCTGTGTTGGTCCCATGCTTTTTTGAATTCAGTTACTGTCCTCATCTCTACCACCTCCACTGGGAGACTATTCCATCGATCCACTACTCTTTCCGTAAAGAAATATTTCCGCATATCACTCCTGAATCTATCTCCCTTCACCCTCATCCCATGTCCCCTCGTAGCAGAACTTGCTTTCAATTGAAAGAGGCTCTCTCCCTGAACATTTATGCCACGGAGGTATTTAAACATCTCAATCATATCACCTCTATCCCACCTTTCCTCTAAGGTGTACATATTAAGATCCTTAAGTCTGTCCTCATATGCTTTATAATGAAGCCCACTAATCATTTTAGTAGCCACCCTCTGCACCGACTCCATCCTGTTCACATCCTTTTGAAGGTGCGGTCTCCAGAATTGCACACTATACTCCAAATGAGGTTGCACCAAAGACTTATACAGAGGCATTATCACCTCCTTTTTTCTGCTAGCCATTCCTCTCCGTATGCACCCAAGCATCCTTCTTACTTTTGCCGTCGCCTTTTCTACCTGTTTAGCTACTTTAAGATCATCAGACACAACCACGCCTAGGTCCTGCTCTTCTTTAGTGGACAAAAGTACTTCACCTTCTATACTATAATGCTCCCTTGGATTGCTGCAGCCCAAATGCATGACCTTACAATTTTTAACATTAAATCCCAGCTGCCAAATTCTAGACCATTCTTCAAGCTTAGCTAGATCCCTCCTCATGTTATCTACACCTTCCTGGGTGTCTACTCTATTGCAGATTTTGGTATCATCTGCAAAGAGGCAAACCTTACCCGACAGCCCTTCCGCTATATCACTAACAAAGATGTTAAAAAGAATCGGACCAAGGACAGATCCCTGGGGCACACCACTGGTAACATCTTTCTCCTCAGAGTGAGCTCCATTTACTTGTACTCTTTGTCGTCTCCCACCCAACCAATTTCTAACCCAAGCAATAACTTTAGGGTCCATCCCTAGGGTGCTCAGTTTGTTTATAAGTCGCCTGTGAGGAACAGTGTCAAAGGCTTTACTGAAATCTAAATACACCACATCTAGAGCTCTCCCTCGGTCCAACTCCCTGGTCACCCAGTCAAAGAAATCAATCAGATTTGTCTGACAAGACCTGCCTCTGGTGAATCCATGCTGCCTCGGATCCTGTAATCCGCTGGACTCCAGAAACCTTACTATTTTCTCTTTCAGCAGCGTTTCCAATAATTTACTCACCACCGAAGTTAAACTAACTGGCCTGTAGTTTTCAACCACATCGTTACTTCCGCTTTTGTGTAACGGCACCACATGAGCCTCTCTCCAGTCCTTTGGCACCACTCCCGACTCCAACGAGGCATTGGAAAGGTCAGTCAGTGGAGTTGCTAGATGGTAACAAAATATCCAATTCAGAAATTACTTGAAGAGCTTCTCGTTGTTCAATATTAGTATACAAAGCTGTAACATCCAAAGAAACTAGCCAAAAATTATCCACTGGAACATTAATGGAATTAAGTTTGGACATAAAATAAGTGGTATCCCTTATAAAAGAAGTCACTTTCTGAGCACATGGTTGTAGAAAAATATCGCAAAATTTAGATAGTGGTTCTAATACTGATCCGTGGCAAGACACAATAGGCCGTCCCGGGGGAGTTGATAGTGACTTATGGATCTTTGGAACAGTATATATGACAGGCATCAATGGATGCAATGGAGTTAAGAATTTAAACTCATGTTTAGTAATCCAACCGTGAAACAAAGCATCCTGCATGATCTGCTGAATTTCTTGCTGCAGATCACCAGTTGGATTTTGGGACAATCTGCAATAATATTTATTATCATTTAACTGATCTTACAAATTAGAACAATATTGAACCAAAGATTGAACTACAGTAGCACCCCGTTTATCAGCTCTACGAATAACTAAGTCATGATTGTTCCTTAGATCTTTCAAAGCTTGCCATTGGTCACCAGAGAGACTGTGGAAACGCGATTTAAGATTGAAAAAAATGATTAAAAAGGAAAGAACACCACGAGAGGGTTTTTCCTCAAGGTTAATCTTCCAACATTTGTTCTTGCTCAGTGATTTACTTTTTTCAAGCTTTTACTCTATATTTGGTTTAGGTGTAATAGAATACAGGCATCAATGACAGGAGTCTGAGAAGCTCGGGTAGATATCAGTGATGAGACCGTAGGCATTGTAGATAAATCTTCATGTTGAGGACATGAAATCTCTTTCTGTTATGGTAACTTGCCTCTTTCCTTCAAAGTGGTCTGATTGCTACTTGAATGCAATCAGTTTCCCCAATATTGATGGGAACTGAGGCATTTCATAGTACTTGATCATAGTTTGCATGGCACATGCTGAGAGAAGGCAATATGCTCAGTGGTATGACTCAGAAAGGTCTTGAGAAACTGAGCAATGCAGAGTAAGGTGACTCCCTGACACTGGCTGTAGCTACCAGAGTTGACTGGAAGCTGCCTGTAGCCAAAAAGGCCAGGGTTGTAGTGACCTTCAGGCGCACTGGCACTGTCTGCCCCTACTCTGTAGTTGACTGTAGTTGAGGCTCATGTTGCTATGAGAAGAAGACAATGGTCTGCTTGTTGATGCAGATTTTCTTCAATAGGTCCAAGAATTATGTCCTGGGTCTATAAATCCTATGGTAAGGATGCTTCCTCCTAGCCTGTCTCTATGACCTCTGCCTCCGGGAGAAACCAGCCATTGATGCCACTCTTTCTGTAGCAAGACCTCACTACCAGTTCCACAGAAACATACAAGCACACATAGACACCCACTTCCACTGCCACACAAAGACAGAGAATACGAACAGGCAGAGAAGTTGGCGGGGGGGAAGAAGAAAGGGAAAGGAGCAGAGGGAGTGTAGGATAATATTGTAAGGATTGAGTAGGCTAATGGGAGGGCAAGGATAAAGTCTAATAGAGAAAAACAACCAGGGAACAGCAACCATAAGCAAACCCCCTCCAACAAACACCTTACCAAGCACATGGTCAAATAAGTCAAGTCTGAGAGAATTTGTACGTGATTTCTTGCTGGTGCAAGTGCCAGCATTTAAATTTGGCATCTTGATCATGCATAGCCTTTATAAATTACAGGGAGCATGTGCTACAAGTGTAAATAGTGCCCAGGGTTCTAAAACTGACTCCATGCATCCACTGAAGCTGAGCCATTGTTTCATTTTGTGTTCTTTTACATTTGTAATGAACTAGTTTTATAGCACCTACAGGAGAACATTACAGGATGTCATAAATGGTTGTGAAATTAGATACTCAACTGTAAACCATCCTAGAGTAATAAATATTTAGTATTTTATTGTTTTACAACAGAATTCTCAGACAGAATCAAGCAGGTTTAGTTTTAACTTTTGTAGTCTGTGGCATTTTGGCTAGTTCAAGTCATAATTTCTTACAATGAAATTGATCGTGAAGAGGAAATGTTCATTAAACTGGGTTAAAGGTACTCTTCTTCTGCCTTACACACACACTTTTTTCTTTCAAATGGGATCTGCCAAACATATTTATGTTCTTTTATGAAAATATTCCAAGAAAAACATTGTAAGAATGTTATGGGGACTGCTCTTCAGTGTGTATTGGTCTATCCACTGTTTGATTTTGTTAGTGTCTCTCAAAGTATCTCACAATTCTAATGATGTTTTTGTTCTCATGGGAAGATACAAAATAAATATTCTCTATTTTGTTCTACCATGGGCATGTTTGAATTCTGCCAATTCGAAAAGGGATTTCTTGGGTGAAAACATTTAGAGCAGAGTTTCTCAATCCAGTTCTTGGCGCATATCTAGACAGTCAGGTTTTCAGGATAACCACAATGGATATGGATGAGATAAATTTGCGTGTAATGGAGGTATGCAAATCCCTCTCATGCATATTCATTGTGGTTATCCTGAAAACCTGAATGGCTAAGTATGTCCCAAGGACTGGGTTGAGAACCTCCAATTTAAGGGGTTATTTTAGAAGTTCTATTAGCAATTTAAACATGTATAAGCAGCCATATACAAGCATAAATCACATCCAAGCAAAAATAGCCATTGTAGAAAGTTTCTAGTTTACACTTGGATGTTCATATCATGTCAAAAGTTCATGGGGGTGTGGCTCGGGCAGGATGAGACTCTACACATGTATTCCTCATTTCATATTAGGGAATGCATATGTAAGCCCAGATCTGTCCATGTCTGGATGTACACCTGCTCCCTGGCATCCTTTGTCATCCCTTTACAGGAGAGATTAAGGAAGGTATTCTCCTTAGCCCCCTTCCCTCCCCCCAATGTTTATTGCCCCCTCTAAGTGGGCATGATTTATAGGTAGAGTCCTCTGTTGTTAATTAGCAGCATCTACATGTTTAGGGTTGCAAAGTGTCTAGTTACATGTAACTGGCATCTTATACACATGTATGTTGTAAAATGGCTACATTTGCATGTGTAAGTTGTTGGTTTTCCCCCACTGATTTTTCCCACATGTATATATGCAAAAAGGTACCTCATACTGCCTCTTTACATATATATATATATATATATATATATATATATATGTGGGAAAAATCAATGGGGATTGACATGGATATCAATCACTGTGTTCCTGCACCACCTCCTGTCTATAGCACGTCTCTAACAATCATGTCCGTTCTGAGGAGCGGAGATGTGTCGATTTTATATTGGCCTCCCACATGCACAGCCTCTCTCCTGAAGATGACATAAATTTGCAGAAATTTTCACTTCCATGACCCTTCCACCGCATAAACAACTTTTCTAAAATGTGCCTTTTTTTAAGAGGGTGAAGACGGTGAAGCCAGATGTGGTGAAACACATTTGTGTTTGTTTCCTACACAGCAGTTTGTAGGGTTTCCACCCTTATACTCTTCTGGATCAGAAAAAACATCATTTGTGTTTAACAATTTGCAGGGCCAACACAAGGAGATGAAGCCCCCTAGGCAAACCTCATCTCTTGCACCCCCCTGGGCACCCATTGCCGCTGCTGTTGCCCCTCTCCAGGATGTGCAGCTGTGGCAAAGGGCACAAACACCCCTGCAGTGCATACCTTTAAACCTTGGCGCCAGTGGGCTGTTTGCTTTCGCCTCCTCCGACGTCTGATGCCAACTTTCTGTTTGGTCCTGTGACCGATGACAATGGCGGCAATCGGTTCCCCGAAGGCCACCTAGTTTGCCTAATGGTACTGCTTGCCCTGCTAACCTCATCATGTGTAGGAATTATTAATGGATCTATTTCAGAGCAAATAGAGAATGATAAACCCCCTTAAATATCAAAGAACCTCCAAAACCAAAGGGGCCAATCCCACATACATTAAAAAAGGATCTTAGGCAGACATTGAAAAGCATTGACTTGAGCCAAACTCTGTATGGCTCAATACAATCTCTACATTATCATCACCTGTCTCCTAGGCCAATCGACTTTTTTCTCTTCAGCATAACTTCATCTTTTCATTTACAGTATAGTCCCAATATTCAGCCACACGGGAATTCATAGAGGATAGCACATTCCACTAAATCCAACACAAGAACTAATGGCAAACTTACCTTATTGTCGTCTTCTCTGTAACATCCCAACTGCTAATGCAAAGCAGGGAAACTAGACACAGCCCTCTTCACAGGTCCATCTTCATAATTAAATCTATTCCAGAGCAGCCCATTTGTAGTCACACAAATTTGTTTTCTGTTACATAGCAAACTACTGATTTCCCAAGAAATTAAAGCAGGACCAATGTATAAATTATGCATAGATAGTGACTGAATTGTGATTCAGTATCTCTAAACAACTACAGTAACCTAAGATAAAAAAAATGATGAGAGACATTCAAAAACCTCAAAGGCATAAATTAGGGACAAGGAACAAACCTTTTCAGAGAAAAGAATGCTCTAATACAGGGGTTCTCAAATCAGTCCTCAGGACATACCTGGCTAGTAGTTAGAACAACAGTCTAGCACCCAAGAGATCTGGTTTTGATTCCCACTGGCACTCCTTGTGACCATGGGCAAGTCATTTTACCCTCCATTGCCTTGGAAAAAAGGCCTGGCAATCTACTTCTGGTCATGTCCTGCTAAGAAAACCCAGGGGCTGCTGGGTCACCAAGAGTCAATCATTGACTTAACTGCACTTAAAAAAACAATGAATATACATGAGAGAGATTTGCATACAAGGGAGGCAGTGCAAGAAAATTTTGTTAATGCATAGCTGTGTCCTGAGGACTGGGTTGAGAAACTCTGTGCTAGAACAAGAGGCTACAATGTGAGGATTTGGGATAGACTCAGGAGCAACATCAGTAAATATTTCTTCATAGAAAGTGTTGAAAATGCATGAAATAGACTTCCAGTGGAGGTGATGGAAAGTGACTTCTCAAGTCACTTCATTGGCTCCCTATCCATTTCCACATCCAGTTCAAACCTTACCTACTTATTCATTCTGCGGCTCCTGACTACCTTTCCTCTCTTATCTCACTCTACACCCTTCCTCAGAAACTCTACTCCTCTGGCAGATCCCTTTTATCTGTGCTCTTCTCTGCCACTGCCAACTCCAGACTTCATTCATTCCACCTTGCTGCTCCATATGCATGGAGCAAACTATCTGAGTCAGTGCATCGGGCTCCTTCTCTAGCCCTATTCAAATCTAGGCTGACGACCCACCTCTTCTTAGAGGCTGCTTTTGGATCCTGATGCTCCTTATTCTGTTGTCCACTACTTATGTGTATCTTGCCATACTTTAGTCTCCAGTTCTGCAATGTTTTTTCATCTTGATTAGATTGTAAGCTCTGATGAGCAGGGACTGTGTCTTACATCTATATGTACAGCTCTGCATATGCCTTGTAGCACTATACAAATGATTATTTATTTATTTATTTATTTAACAGTATTTCTAAACCGCCTTATCATAATAATCAAGGTGGTATCACAGCAAACAATCTGGTAGTGTGAGTGTTGATACATGCAGTGAGGGTGGAAATTTCGTTGGGTGTGTGTTGTCTTGTTTGCTAGATTGGTGTGAGCTATGTACAGTAGTAGAAGTAGACAACAGTAACAGAATTGAAGAAAGCATGGGGATAAGAAGCAACAATCCCTGGTGGTGAAGAAGTGTAAGAAAAGTCAGCGATCAACTGAGATCTGTGTCATTGCACTAGGAATGATAGAAAGAAGATTGACAGTTTAAGTATTGCAGACACCATGCCCTTCACGCCCTCAAAAGCAGAGACAAGGAAACATAAGGACAAAACAAAAAGGAGATGAAGGAAGCATGATCTAGTGATACTGTAGTCCATGAGGCAGCCATGTTGTGCCAACTGCCATAACTCTTCAATGCCAACTAAATTAGTGCCAACGGATGGTAGCTATATACGTTCCAGGAAGACCATGGAGGCTAAATGGGTAACAGTCTAGCTAGTTTTGGTAGCTGATGAGATTACAAAGCTGGTGGTAAAACAGGGAAGGAGGGGAAAATGGGTTTTGGATTAAGTGTGGGATCTTGTATGCTCATTTACCTGGGATAGAAGAGAACCTCACTTTCTTATCATGTCATCTCACAAGTCACCAATGAGGAAATAAACAAAACTGAGCTGGGCAAGGAATGATAATGTATAAGTGGCCAAGCCTTGCTTTGTGAGCTGGAATAACTCTACAGACTGGATGGGTGAACTAGTCATTTTCTGACATCATCTATTATGTTACTATATTATTACATTATTTGACTATGATTAAGCAATTAATAAGCTACAGAACACAGCATTTTTGTATACAACAGTGGATCATTTCAGTAGCCATATTGGTTCTGGATTAAACTAGATAATCAGATATGCATAAAAATTACCCAAAGATGCTAATATACAGCCACATTTGAAATTAGATGTCATCTGATATCTGAAGAAAAGACCTTCAAGGTTTTGAAAGCTCCTGCTGAAAAAATATATCAGTTTAATATTCAAAAGCAGTTATATGTTTGGCGCCATGCAGAATGTATTACTTTTTAAACAAAAATTCAGGGCCATTCTGTGTATAGCACCATAGATATTTTGAGCTATACATATATAGATATTTGAGCTATAGATAGAGCAGAGAGGGCAGGTTTGGAGCATTCCAGGGGTGAAGTTACTAATATGTAAAGACTAGGGGGATAATTTTAGAAGCTCTATTCATGATTTGCATGTCTGAAAATACTCATTTGGATGTGCCAATCACATCCATATTCCAAGAGCTGTTTTTAAAAGTCCAAGACTTACGTGTGTCTGGCCCAAGCACATCTGTATCACACGGGGCATAATGTAGACGCATCCAAGGTGGTCTGTAATAGATACACGAGTGTGGTTGATTTTAGAATGGCATTTTATGTCTATGCCTGCTGGCAGACCTATCCATACCTATACCTGTTCCTGGGCACAAGCAGGCATTTGAAAAGTGCTCATTTTGGCCAGCCACCAACAGTAGGGAGAAGAGGGGAATGCCCTTTAACTCTCACACTAAATTGTGCCCCCTTAAACAATCATACAGGTAAAGACAGAGGCCTTTTTGTGAGCTGATGATCCTCTGCACATCTGTGTTTGCATAATGGTAGGCTGGTCTGTGTATGTGGCGGCAGGTGCACGTGTGCATTCTGCAGGTAAATCTCTCTTGCCAGTCTTGTAAATGTGCAAGTTTTGTACATGCACATTTTTGAAATTGCCTGTTGACTGGCATATATCTGGTGTGTTATGCTGCCTAGCCCTGTCCCCTTTCATTTTGACAGACACGCCTATCTTTTAGGGGCAGGGATGGATCGATTTTAGAAAGCATTTATGCATGCCCACCTTCTCTGCTGCCCTTCCAATGGGATTTTGGATATTTAGACTTGGATATCCCAGATGGCTCCTAACGGCCTTTCTAAAATGCCACTTCACACGCATAGACACCAATATTCAATCTTTAACAAGCAGAGAATATATTTGTCTGGGACATGAAAAAAACAGGTATAACTAGGACCGTCAAAGCAAGAGGCATAAATTCAGTATAGGACCAATATTTGGGATCTTATACATCTACCATATACATATAATTTATGCTAGTATATTCAGCGGTAGTAGTTAAATGTACAGTATGTTATTGGCGTTAAGTGCTGCAAAGCTGATGTCGACTCCTGGTGATCCTGTGATATTCATTCCCAAATGTTTTATTGAAAATTGTATCATTTTTAAGCTGGCTTAATAAAAACGTATCTCAGCCTACAAGAATCCTGAATGTACAACAGACTCCGAGACACTGGTAAAGAAGGTAGAAAGAGCTAGAAGGTATAGAAAGGATCTTTATCTTTCCTCTCTGCTTTGTAAAGACTGCTGCTATGACATACAATACATCAATACCTTTTGTCTCTCTCTCAGGAACCCTATCTAAACAAGTCAGCCATGGCAGTGCAAGCTCATTTTTCACTTCATCGCACATACATCATCTTTCGGACCCTGGGTCTTCGTCACCTGACTGTTGTTGACCTGCAGAATCAGGTTGTTGGGATGATCACCAGGAAAGATTTATTATCGTACCAGCTGGAAGAAAAACTAGAAT
This sequence comes from Ichthyophis bannanicus, assembly GCA_033557465.1. Lineage (NCBI taxonomy): Eukaryota > Metazoa > Chordata > Amphibia > Gymnophiona > Ichthyophiidae > Ichthyophis > Ichthyophis bannanicus. The sequence goes on from CM066031.1 coordinate 1,460,993,991, forward strand.
TCCATCTGAACTCAGTGCAGGGCGACTCTGATGAAGAGCCCTTGGACTAGAAAGAAAATAATCTTGCTGGGAACTTTTAACTATCGTTAAAGGCAGTAAGAAGAAAGAAGTCTGTGATTTTGCCGGTTGATTGTAACTCCTACTTACCTGAATTACCGTATACTTTCCTCAAATTTTACATGTTAAATTTTGCTAGTAATGACTCGCATAGTACCTCATGCACCAGGAACTAGCTCCGTGGCATCACTAGCCACTGTACATTCTATGTTTGTGAACAGAAGTTCAAACAGAGCCATAGATTTCATAGGTAGTTCTCACTAAATATGCTTAATGAAATACAGCCAGTGAAATCCTGTATCCTCATTGGTCCCTAGGGTTGATATTATCTGCCAGGAAATATGATGATGCCAAACCAAAGAAACTCCTCCAGAAGACAAATGTTTCTTTCTTTTTTTTGGTAAATTTGAATAATAATCTCATAGGGCTTGATATTCAAAGCCCTTAGTCAACTGGCCAAGGGGAGGCCGGCCGGCCAAGGGCACTGAATGGGATGTTCAGTGGCACTATCCAGATATAGTAGCATCGCCGAATATCTCCACAAACCACTCTGGCATTCTCCAGCTAGTGGAGGAGTGGTCTTTGGGTGTAAAGAAAACATGTTGGTGCTAACAGGATAGGTGCTTGCACTTATCCGTTTAGTCAAATATTCTGCCAGCAATTTTTGGCTGCCTAAAAGGCTGTCTTAAGTTGCTATCCACAGAAATCTCAGCTGAATATTGAGCTAAGCGGATAAGTGCCGATACTTAACCGGGTAGCGCCCTACATCCAGGATATTCAGTGGCAGCTCCTATCCGGGTACTACCGCTGAATATCCTGCCAATATTTAAGCACTGTGGCTAACTGCCATGGCATTTAAATATCGGTCACTCTGAATATCAGCCCTGTGGTGACTGATAGGAAGAGATAGCACAGAAGAGTAACACTTTTCCCTACACCTACTGATTGGCTGAAACAGCTAAGGGCTATAAGACCAGATTTAAGTTTTGGGCAGAGTAGAAAAGTGTTACAAACGTTTGAAATAGCAACAGCCTAATGCTTGAAAGTCTGCCATTTATAGAAGGGAAATGTTTCCTCAGAAAATGTCAAGAAAGCAAAATTTAGTATAAAATGAAGTACAGAGGTTTCCCCTAGTTCATCATTTTAGTACTTTTCAAATTCTCATCAAGGCCTCTGTTTTGAAAATTTTGGAGTCAGCAAAAGTTTACATAGGATCCGTTTTTTTTATTTTTCATAAAAAAATCTCCTACATCAAATTGTAGAAGAAAAGAGGGAACATAATCAACTTTCCAAAACAAGAAAACATAGTAAAAAGGATACGTGCATGATGCTTGCTACTTACAATACCCTCAGTTACCCTACTAATAGAAGATGGGGTTCCAAAGTAAAATGAGGAGCCACTTTATAGAGTAGAGATATGGAGTGGATGAGTAGCCTAGTGGTTAGAGCACTGGGTTTGTAACCAAGCGACCAGCTAGCTCTCCTTGTGGCCTTGGGCAAGTTAACTCTCCATCACCTTGGAAGAAAGGCCTGGCAATCTACTTCTGGTCACACTGCCAAGAAATCCCAGGAGCTGCTGAGTCATCACTGACTCAAAGGCTCACAAGCATTATAGAAAATAAATTTAAAAGGACATGTACTTTTACGCAAATTGCATATAGGCATTTCCGAGGCAGCATTTGGGTGGAGCTGTGAGATATGCATGTACTTGATAAAATATGCACCTATCCATAAAGATTACATGCCCATAGTGCTGTTGAGCAGGTGTAATTTAGTGTGAGGTTATTTGTGGGAATAGCGCTGAAAGCACATACATGTTACTTTTATAAAATGGAAGGCTTTTCAGCATTTGAAGAAGTGGGATGATATTTTATAATACCTGCACACAAAGAGGTTATGTGCCATCCACATGCATAAGTTACAGTATTCTAGTGACTTGCATGTGTAGATGAGCAAATATGCGCGTACATCGGCTGATTACTATTTTGTAATATGTACTCATGTGCCATCGTGCATATCTATGGAGCAGGCCTGCATGGAGGCGGAACTGGGGAGACATACTATGATCTATGTAGATGCTTTCCGAACTCTACTGTGGATAGTTACACCTGTCATTGGGCAGCTATAAGTGCTCGCACCTAGTGGGGGTGCACTGGGGCCACTATGCCCTATTCTAGAAAGTAAAGCATTCATATGCTTAATTTTAGAGAATATGTGCGCCGTTCAGATGCATGTATTCACACACCTCAGGCGTCCCATTATCTCAACAAAAAGTTCTTTACTAGAACCATCACCAACATTTTGGGGTTTCTATTTACTTCCTTTTGTAGCACAAGATTCATCATTTTTATGGGACTCTTGTTATGTAATACAATTATTAAAGGATTTGGTCATCAATGATTCACGCAAACCATTAGTTATAGTAGATATTACTTTTCTTTTTTACAAATATTCTGCAGGAGGCTGCTTTAAATATTAATGAGAAGACTTTAGATGCATGTCAAGCCCAAACTGCTTTTTTAACTCAATTGGCATGTTATACTCTGACAAAAAAATGTTTCAGTTTTGAAAAACCTTTTGCTTACAAAGGGAACCACAAGGGGGTGCCACAGTGACCTCAGATATGGCCAATTTGAATGTTGATGATTGTGAACAACAATGGCTAATGCATTCTGATTGGTATTTGCATGTAATTCTATGAAACCCTTTTACTGTTGGTGTTCTTTTGATAGGGGTAGGCACATCAGTTGAATTGCAAGCATTTTTCAGTGATCGAATTAATTTGATACCAACTTACATTTCACTTACATTATGAATACACACTGTAGTAATTTTTTAGATTGAAAAATGTACTGGGATGGCCAGGCTTTTGATTTTGGCATTTCCGGAAAACCTACAGATTGCAACACTTTCTGAATAGTGCAGATAGTCTACCCATGAGTCATTTTTTTTTGTGCCTGAACTGTATTTGCTCTGCAAGAAAAAAAATTTAAAATCTAATCACAATTGATGGCACAGAAATATTTTTCTATAGGATAGCCGTGCAACTGTCAAATGAATATGCGAATAGATCTTTATTGTTATAATAAAAAAATAGAATGCTATGAAATAACATTCAAATGTCCTTTTCTCTATTCGTCTCCCATTTTTAAAGTACAAAAATAATACAGAAATATTGAAACCTATTTCAGAAGGCCCGATTGGTTCTTTCTAATGAGGGCTGGCTTAAGGGATATGTTAGCACATTCTGGTGCGTGCTTACTAAAGCGTGCTAAGGTTCAGCACCTTAGTGCATGTTAAAAGACCAAAATTAGTATAGAAAGTGAAGTAGATCTGTGCTGTTGGGGCCATGTCTACGGTGAGAAGCACCTCAGTGTGCTAAAACTGCAGTCGCAATTGATGTGGGGGCATTCATGCTACCCATTGAGGCGGTGGTAACTGCTTCCATGCTAACTGCAGCAATGATAGTGTACATTATTCACCCCATGCTAACCGCAATGTGCAGTCAATGCCCACTGTCCATTTCTAACCCACACATTGCGTATTAAGCAGTTAGCGTGAGATTTTTACTGTGCCATTCGCTTTAGCATGCCGTAGCAATTACCATGGCCCCATGCTGACTGTGTAGCATGTGCTTTAGCTTGTGATAAACATGACCTTCAATGTTTAAATATCCCATAACATAAATAGAGGAGCCAAGTTTTCATTCATGGACTTGTTGCATAATATGCCACTGGCTTCTCCTTGATAATCCAATTACTTTACTTAAGGGGAAATGATATCTATTAATTTTTATTGCACTTGTCATCCCACAAGTGTTATATATTTAATACAGTAATATATCCATGTCACTTGGTTTATGTGTGCCAGACAGTCATATGTTTACAATCTGGGTGACTGAACATAGGAGCCACATTACAAAAGGCAGCCAGGATGCTCTGGTGATGGTTCATTGCAATGAGTGCCACCATTTCTTTTCTCATTCAAAACTAGCAATAAAGAATCAAATCTTGCCTATTCCCCACTGTGAAGATTTAACTTAGAAGCTTTTAAGTATTATTGCAATCCATGGGCTGAATTCTGGAATCAAGTGGGCTGCGTTCTATTAAAAGCTATTGTGCAAGTATTCTTGGATGTATCACAATGGTACTGATTTAAATGGCTTTGCGTTTCAAAACTGGAGAGTGTTATTGGACATTTTTTGGTGTGGGTGTGGATCAAATGTGAAAATCTATAATTCATTTTTTTATATAACTGATCATGTGTCATCTTGTTTTTACATACCATTCAGTGCTCAAAGAAGAAATGAAATTTTGTCACCATCATTTATGTAAATTACTGTTCTACATTAGTTACTCTTTCCTCATATAAAACTCATGTTAGAAAGAAAAAAGGCAATCCTGCCATGTCTCAAGGCATTAAGGGCCTGATATTCAAAGACGTTTACATGGTGTACAGACCTGTTAAACCAGTAAATGTCCTTAGATGGGATATTCAGAGGCACTAACATGGTTAGTGCCGCTGAATATCCTCCGGTACCGTTGCTTTATGTCCCAATGCTGTGCGGTTAGCATCGGGGAATATCTGGGTGTTCCATGAGCGGTACCCAGGAATCATCAGCAATATTCAGCCACTGTCTGGTTGTCCCTTGATGGTGAAAGTTAGGCACAGCAAAAGCTGTCTTAACCTTTGCTGCCGAAGGTAACTGGGCAGCGGCTGAATATCACCGCTGCCCGGTTAGCTTCCAGCTTCTTTAGCTTACCTGGATATTCAGCGCTGGTGGCTAGATATGACCATGGCATCGAATATCTGGGTTTAGTGTTCAGCGGTGATGGTTAGGTGCTGTAATCATGTTAGCTGCCTCTGCTGAGTATCAGGTCCTAAGTATCTATTCATTTTGGTGGTAATTTTATAAGCCCGTTTTGTGAATTGGACATCTAAAACTGGGCACGTAGAAGTGCAAATTCCGTAGCTACTCCAGGAACCATTTTACAAAGTTTATGTTGATATCACCAGGATGAACCCATCCATGTCACATGGGGGTGTGACAGAGGCGTGTCCAAAGCATTCCAAAAAAGATATACGTGCGCATCTGCTTTCGGAAATGGGGAGCACATCTAAACCCACCAACAGTAATGTCCATGCCTATTCCTGCTCCAGAGCACAAATAGACATCAATAAACCTCTGGTTCTGCCACCAAAATACTTGGAAGGAGTAGACAAGAGAGTACTTTAATTTAAGCAATACTTTTCATGATGAAAAGTAAACCGAAGGGAAACTTGGGCATTTGTTTTCCGGTCGGCATGAAGAGGCATGTCTCCACTTCCGAAACAGTAGGCAGGGACATGTATTCCTCACCTATTCCACGCTATTCCTTTTATCACAGGGATGTCTGTGTGGTCAGAGCCTCCACCATCCATTTTGGGCATGGGGAATCTTCTAAAATTGCAACAAAATGTGCAGATGTTTTGACCTGCACGCTGCAGATTGCACCTAGACGACATTTCTAAAATGTGCCTTCACATGTGGAGAGGATTCTGTGAGTTTCAATCCAGCAATAAGATTTTTCTCAAAAAATATGCTTTGAGTATTTTAAAAGAAAATGTTACGTACTGTAATTTAAGATGAGTGTAACTTAAGATTTTTAAGAATTCAAAATGTTTAGAATTAATTATGTTTTTTAGAAACATGACAGCAGAAAAGACCACATGGCCTATCTAGTCTGTCCTTCCATATCAACAACTACAACAATCCCCTTTTTTCCTTTAGAGATCTTCTGTGTTTGTCCCATGCTTTTTTGAATTCAAATATTGTCCTCGTCTCTACTACCTCCATTGGGAGACTATTCCATGCATCTACCATTCTTTCCATAAAGAAATATTTCTGCATATTATTCCTGAATCTATCCCCTTTCACTCTCTTCTTATGTCCCCTCATAGCAGAGCTTGCTTTTAATTGAAAGAGGCTCTCCTTTTGTGTATTTAGAAAAATAGAAACATGACGACAGAAAAAGACCACATGGTTTATCTAGTCTGTCATTCCATATCAACCACTACAACAGTCCCCTTTTTTCCTTTAGAGATCCTCTGTGTTTGTCCTATGCTTCTTTGAATTCAGATACTGTCCTCATCTCTACCACTTCCACTGGTATTTATGCCACGAAGGTATTTAAATGTTTCTAACATATCTCCTCTAAACCCGCCTTTTCTCTAACATACACATATTAAGATCTTTAAGTCTGTCCTCATATGCTTTATACCAAAGACCCCTAACCATTTTACTAGCCATCCTCTGCACCCACTGCATCCTGTTTATATCCTTTTGAAGGTGTGGTCTCCAGAATTGCACACAATACTCCAAATGAGGTTGCACCAGAGACTTATACAGAGGCACTATCACCTCCTTTTACCTGCTGGTCATTCCTCTTCCTATGCACCCATGTATCCTTCTCACTTTCACTTTTTCTACCTGTTAAGCCACTTTAAGATCATCAGAAAAAAATTGCGCCCAGGACCCGCTCTTCTTTTGTGGACAGAGGTACTTCACCCCCTATATGATACTGCTCTCTTAGATTTTTGCATCCCCAAATGCATAACCCTGCAGTTTTTAGCATTAAATCTCAGCTGTCAAATTCTTGACCATTCTTTAAGCTTAGCTAGATCCCTTCTCATGTTATCTACTCCATACTGGGTGTCTACTCTATTGCAAATTTTGGTAGCATCTGCAAAGAGGCAAACCTTGCCAGACAGCTCTCCTGCAATATCACTAACAAAAATGTTAAAAAGAATTGGACCAAGGATAGATCCCTGTGGCACACCATTGGTAGCCTCCTCCTTCTCAGAGTGAGCTCCATTTACCTGTAACCTTTGTCGCCTCCCACTCAACCGATTTCTAACCCAGTCAGTCACTTTAGGGTCCATCTCTAGGGTGTTCAGTTTGTTTATAAGTTGTCTGTGAGGAACAGTGTAAACAGCCATCTCCAGGAACAAGCAGGAATGAGTCTTCACATATGGGTATCGTCTGTACCGATGGAGCCTGCGCGGGAACGCTCCCCAGCGTCCAGTAAGAAAGCTTTTGGGAGCATCGCACCGTGCCTGCGCGCCGCCTTCCCGCCTTTCCTAACCGCCTCTCTCCAGTTCTTCTTTTTCGCGGAGCCAGCAGGTCGTGTTCCTGTCACCGCAGAAGAAGTTCTTTATTTTTTTCTTTATTTTTCTGTAGTCGCGTCTGCCTTCGACGTCAGACCGGTACCGCCGGTCTTTTCTTTCTTCTTCTTCTTCTTCTTCAAAAAACCCCCCTTTTATTCTTTCAGCTGTGCATTTTCAGTTTGGGCCTTAGGCCTAGATATTTTCTCCTCATGGAGAAGCCCGCTTCCGGGTTCAAAAAGTGCACAAAATGTGGCGGTACTATTTCTGTCACTGACACCCATGATTGGTGTCTGAAATGTTTGGGTCCTGACCATTCCATCACGGATTGTGTGTCCTGCACCATGATGTCTAAAAGGGGTCGGCAGAACCGAGCAGCCAAGCTCAGTACCCTGTTTCCCTCTGATGCAGCCTCGGCGGCATCAACGTCTTTCAGGGCTTCTTCTTCCTCCCATGGATCTCAGGTAACCAAACATAAATCTAGCCGGTCCTCGAAGGGCAAATCTCCCTCCAAGCATTGAGATGCCTTCGGGCTTGCCCTCGAGGACTCCGCTCCGGCAAAATTACCCCGGCGGGAAGTTTCGGCTTCCAAAGCATTATCTATGGGGTCACAGGTTGACATCGATGGCACGGCCTCGACCGATCACCTGTTGCCGTGTTCTGGGGTACTGGTGGCCTCCACTGGTACCGACATCCAGACTCTGGTGGCGTCGATGGATCAGAAAATTCTGTCCATACAGCGCACCCTTACGGCATTTATGCAGGCTTCGACGCCTTTGGTACCGCAACAATCTGCGTTGCCGGTACCGACTCCGGCATTGGCACCGTTCCCGGTGCCGATACCGATTGCATCGACATCAGCTTCAGTGTCGGCTGCAATGGTACCCTGTCCTACGATGCCCATCGGTACTGAACCGGTACCGCTTACTCCCGATGTCGATCCCACTCGGTACGTGTATCGGGCTTTACAGGAGCATCCAGACAGGCGATACTTCAATTCCTCAGAAGACTCTGATGAGTCGGAGGCTTCTGTCGATGTACCGGTGCTTCTTCCTCAGGAGTCTGATTCTCCAAAACGAAGAATGTCTCCTCCAGAGGATTTGTCTTTTCAAGACTTCATTAGGGAAGTGGCTAGAGGCCTCTCCATCACAGTGGCCTCTGAGTCAGAGCCTAGAGCCAAGCAATTAGATATTTTACAATATCCTAAGGCTCCTAAGGAAGCAGCTACCCTACCTATTCATGAGATTCTCTATGATCTCATGTTGGGCATGTGGGAGACTCCTCTCACCACCTCTCCTCATTCTCGCAGGTTAGACACCATGTACCGTGTCCCTCCCTGTCCTGGTTTTCATAAGACTCAGCTTCCTCACCACTCTATTGTGGTTGAGTCTGCTATGAAGAAAATAAAGAGTGCAAAGAGACACTCATCTAACCCTCCAGGATGTGAATGTAGGACTCTAGATGCTTTTGGCCGAAGGATTTTCCAGGCCAATATGCTTGCTGCCAGAATTAACTCCTATAGTCTCTATATGGGGATGTTTCTAAAAGAAGTCACAGATCATCTGCAGACTTTAGCTCCTTTTATTTCAGAAGATAAAAGGCAGGAATTTCTCACTTGGCTCAAACATGCCCAAGATGTTTCCAAATTCTCCAACCGTGCAGCCTTTGACTCTTTTGAGTGTGTAAGCAGAGCCACAGCTATTGCCATATGTGCACGCAGAATTGCTTGGTTACAAGCCTCTGATTTGGAACTCTGGGTCCAAGATGAGTTGGGAAACTTTCCTTGTACAGGTGAAAACCTGTTTGGCAAGGATTGGCAAGCAAAGGCCACTCAGATGGATGCTGAGAACTCTGCATTGGATCGACTTTCAAAGTCTACCTCTGCCCCTGTTAAGAAAAGATTGTTCAAAAAGACATCTTTTTCTAAAAAGGGAAGATATTATCCTGCTCATGGGCAGACATCTTCTGCAGGTTGCTTTGTTGCAAAGCGTCAGCAACCACCTAAACAGGCCAAGTCAAAGGCTGCCAGGCCTACCACAGCCCAGCAGCCTCAACCTCCTCAGGGCCTTTGACTTGCAACTAGAGAACTTAGCCTTTCTAGCTCTAGGAAACCCAGAGCCCCTCACCATTCCAGGAAGGTTGACTTACTTTGCTCCCAGATGGGAGCAAATCACAGCAGAGCAATGGACCCTCTCCATCATAAAGGAAGGGTACAAGCTTCACTTCTTAAACCTTCCTCCCCACACAATGGTGAAACAGTTCAATTCTCCAACATCTCTCCTCAATCTTCTAGGTCAGGAGATTGCTACCCTTCTTGCCCAAGGGGCGATAGAAGAAGTACCTCTTCTTCAACAGGGCTCAGGGTTCTACTCCCCTTATTTTCTTATCCCAAAGAAAACAGGGGGCCACAGACCCATATTAGACCTCAGAGAATTGAACAAGTTTCTATTCAAGGAGAAATTCAAAATGATTTCTCTAGGGGCTCTGCTTCCATACCTTCGGAGTCAGGATTGGCTTTGTTCTCTAGATCTCAAGGATGCGTACACCCATGTCCTCATCCATCCTACACACAGAAGGTTCCTTCGGTTCCTTTTTTCAAGGAAAGCACTACCAATACAGGGTGCTTCCTTTCGGTCTGGCCTCTGCACCAAGGGTGTTCACGAAATGCATGGCAGTAGTAGCTGCATTTCTCCGCACTCTAGGAATATTCGTATTCCCTTATCTGGACGACTGGTTCATTCGAGCCCCATCCCAGTCAGAGGCCCAGAATTGTCTAACCTGCACAATGCGTATCCTTCAGTATTTGGGACTAGTAATAAACATCCCAAAATCCAATCTCACCCCTACTCAGTCCCTGGAGTTCATAGGGGCCTTACTGGATACCACAACTGCAAGGGCCTATCTTCCTCAGACCCGTTGCCTACGTCTGGTGCAGTTAGCCTCCCAGATTCAGTTAAAGTCCCAATTAACTGCTCGAGAGATGTTACAACTATTAGGCCACATGGCATCCGCCGTGCATGTGGTTCCATATGCTCGCCTTCATATGAGGGCAGCTCAATGGACTTTGTCCACCCAATGGACTCAGGCATTGGGTTGCCTGTCAGACAAAATAGCAAACTCCAGTCATCTATTTTGGTCTCTCCAGTGGTGGAAGTCCTCTCAAAACCTGTTGCTGGGGTCCCCTTTTCAGCAACCGCTACCCCAAGCAACTCTCACAACAGATGCTTCTCCAAAGGGTTGGGGAGCTCATCTACAAGATCTCTCCACCCAGGGCATCTGGTCTCCACAGGAGACTTCTCTGCATATAAATCTATTGAAACTCAGAGCAATATTCTTAGCTCTCAGAGTGTTCCATTCCCTGCTCAGCTACAGGACAGTCCTTATCCATACGGACAATCAAGTAGCCACTCACTCACTCACAGCACCCCACAAAAAGTCATAACTGAAGGCTCCACCAATCAATGTCCAATGTTATGACTTTTTGTGGGGTGCTGTGAGTGAGTTATTACTGTGGCCTTTTGACAGCACGGGATATGACGTCGTCCTCGTATTTGTATTTAACCGGAACTGCAACTTGACGGGATTCATCTGCCTGAGGAAGAGCTGAGAAGCGGGTGCAGCTTGAAACACTGATTGGTGGTGCGCATGAACCTTGTGTGCACTGGCTGAAGAAGGGTTTCTGCTCCTATTTTGAAGTCGGTTGTGGGCCAGGCTGCTAAGCTACTCCCGGAGGTGGAGAGCGGGAAGTTGGAAGCTGGCCTTACTTTGCACCGTTGTTTGGAGGTTTCAAATTAGCCCTTCTTTGGCATTGGACAAAGCTAAGTACACTTTCCTTGCATATTTGGATATGGCTTGGCATTGAAGTTTCAAAGTGTATTATGGACACGGGTATGGACAGCAATGAGTATTGTTTTGTCCGGTTAAGGCCTGTTTGGGGTCATTTTAAAATTGATTAAAAAGGAGGGCTCACTTCGAGAGAGGAAACGTTTCTTCTCATGGTGAGCGATCCAACAAAAACAAAACTAAATAATAATAAATATAGAAGGTTTTGGTATTGTAGCCCATGTTAGGGCAGGTGGTATAGATTAGGTCAGTTCCTATAGTAGGATATATGTGGGAAATCGAGAGTTTTTTGGATTACATGTGTTGATTTCCATGGGTATAGTTTAGTGGTAATGGGTTCTAAATGGGCAGCGTTTGTAGTAGTTCCTAATGTGCCTGGCGGTTGGCACTGGATTATAGTAATGTAGAAATCTTTTAGTCTTTCTTTATCCATACACTCATTAAGAGACATGTTTACTAAAAGTTAGTGTATGGTAACATTATGCAAATATTTATGCAAATAAGGCCACTTATGCAAATGAGGCCCCGCACCGAGTCTCCGCACATGGCCCCGCACCCCCCTTGGGCCATCCCTGCCAAAGGGTCGGTGGCTTCGGCTTCCGCTAACCCTTATGCGGAGCATACTAGGACCGCCCTTATAAGAGGTGATCAAGCTCTCTTGTCTTGCGCACTCATGCAAGACTTTCCCCAGGCTTCACTGACTATTAAACAAGAAAATGTCTACTCACTGGATCCGGTTCCCGATACCAAACCAGTTCTTGGGTTGGATCCTGGACTCCCCTCGGGTTCGGAGGTGTTGGCCGGCCGGACCCAGTGGCCCGCTGAGGCATGGCGGAACCCTCTCCGATACAAAAGGACTGGCAGCGCCTGAGGTTTCCCCTGCGGTCGGACAGACACGGTTCCAACCGGGCCAAACCTGGAGGCGAATTGCGTGGAATATTCGCTTGAATACCATTCACTACTCGCACATTCCCGGCCACCGCACCAAGAATATGTAGCAGCGAAGTGCAGACAATGAATAAATCCAAGAGTCAATTTACAGGGTCCAAGCCAATTTATTGTGCACAAGGCCCAAGCTTCAAAAAGGACTGAGCAAAGTTCTTACAGAAACATATTCATTTATACATTTCTTTTCAGTTTGATACATGTGGACTTTCTATTGGCCCCAACGCCCCCTGCATTTGTCCAATCGGAGATCCCTCCTGGGCCTAGCACCCAGCTCCCTCCCTTAGGACCATTCTAACAATGGCACAGTTTCTAGGTTTGGATACTTCTCTACTGCAAGGTCGTTTCTGGCTCTAGGAATGCATGTATTGAAACATTTCTATCTTCAGAACACAAGAGAATAATGAAAGATTTATGAATTCATATAAAACTTCTTATTAAGCAGTTTAAAACAGTTTTCTCATTTTTCACAGTTTTTTTGGTTCTTTCTAGCTATGATGGGGGTTGGAATCTGGGCCTAGCTTACAGGCCTTTCATATTTGCAGGCTATCGTAGGCCATAGCCTGCCACAATAGTAGCCTCCTTTTCCTTTTACATTTATTTACCTTTGTAACAAAAAGGTTTGTTGCCCTTAAAATATCCCCTTTTAGTTTTGTCCATTGCTTTTCTACATCCCCCAAATGTTCCAATCCCACAACTCCTTGAGGTATTGTCCCATCTTGGCAAAGTTAGTTTTCTTAAAGTCTAAGACCCTCACTTTTTAATGGATTTTTTCAGCCCTAGTCCTAAGACTGGTGATCACTGGATGTGAGATGATCTCCCATTATGACATCAGAAACATTTTCTTCATTGGTAAGCATGTGTGGGTTCTGTTATCAGTTGGTGGAATAGTTCTCCCTGTAGAGAATTTAGGATCTCCTTACTTCTAGATGACATCACAGCAGGGATGTGCCAATCAACATCCGACATATTAAAACCACCTAGGAGTAGCAGCTCTCCTTTCATGGCAAGACTGCATATGTTTTCTATTAAATCCCCATCCACTTCTCACTGTGAGGGAGATCCCAAAAAAAAATCTAGTTTAAAATTCTCTTCAGTAGGTTAGCCAGTCTGCTGCAAAAGACACTTTGATCCTTCTTGGACAGATGGATGCCATCTCTGCTCTGCAGCCCTTGGAACATCATTCTATGGTCCAGGAAACCAAAATGCTCTCAATGACACCATCCACACATTTGTCTCCAGGATGCGAGCTTCTCTGCCCTTGGCCTTTACCCTCAACAGGGAGGATTGAAGAGAACTACCTGTGCATCTACCTGCTTCACCCTCTGTCCCAGAGCCATGAAGTCACTTTTGATATGTTCAGAGGGATACCTAGCTGTATCATTTGTGCTGATATGGATGAGCAACATCGGATAATAGTCAGTAGGCTTTATAAGTCTTGGCAAACTCTCCTTAACATCTTGGATTTTGGCACCTGGCAGACAGCACACTGCGTCCAGGGCCAGCAACCACCCACTGTCTGCCCAGACTCCACCCCGGGTCACCCATTCCCCGTCCCTGTCTAACTTCCCTGCACAACTGGTGGGGAAGTTAGTCGGGGGCAGGAGCCGGCACGAATATTGGGGATGGACATCCTGCTATTCGTGGCTCAGAATAATCCCCAGATTATTTAAAAGAGGGGAGGCAAGTATTTTTTAATTGTATGCCTATTGGTCTTGCATGTCTGAAGTTTCTTATTCACTGCAGTTTACTAAGGCATTGTCAGTAGTGTTTGTTCTGTGTATGGGAATATTGAGGTCTTCCTAGTTGATTTCTATGGAGATAGGGTGACCATATATTTCAGAGAATACGCATACTGAGGAAATTTTGAAATGGAAGTATGGACCAGTGTTTTTGACTTATTGCCTTTTGATCACAGTGACATAACCTGACCCTGCTTTGTGTAGTTTCCCTGTCTTTTTATATAGAAGATCAACATAACCAGATACACTTGACATGCCCAGTAATTATGGTGACCATATAGCTCATTTCTAGAGGGATAAGGTGCAGGGCAGTTGCTAGATAAAACAAGTACCTAGAGCAAAGGCTGCTTTTGACACCCCTTCCTTTTAGACTCATGTGTTCAAAAAGTGACAGACCGACTCAAAGGCAGCATGGAACTCTACTCCGGACACCCGTCCTGCTTACTAACCCCTTGTGACAGTCTGACAAGCTATTACTACTACTAGTGATCATTTATATAGTGCCATAAGGTGTATACAGTGCTCTACAGATACATGAAAGGACGGTTCTTGCTCGTGAGAGCTTACAATCTATTCAAGACAATCTAGTAATTTCCCAGATCAACACAACCACCTCCACACTGGGCCCATGCCCGGTCTCGTAGTTAAAGGCTACTAAAATGCCCTTTCTATCCAATATCTGTAGGCTTCCCTCTCACAAGCCAATCTTCCCCCTCTCTTCAAGAAGCCCAACCTAGACTCGAACTTGCCTACCTCCTAAAGACCTATAGCCAGTATACCCTTCCCGATAAAGTCACTGAAAAAGCTGTTCAAATCCAGTTTCAAGACAACATTGACCAACATGCACCCCTGGACTTACATCAACATGGATTTCACCCTCACCACAGCGCAGAGACTCTACTCCCCTCCTTACTATCCACCCTCATCACTGGTACTGAAAGAATCTCCACCGGCTTTGTTCTCTTCTTTCTGGAGATCTCCGTGGCATTTGACTTGGTATGCCACAAAACTCTGCTAAACCAGCTCTATGACATCAGAGTACAAGGCCTACCACTGAAATGGTTCCACTCGTACCTCTCATAGAGAAGCTAGCAAGTGAGGATTGGACACCGCACCTCATCGCCTTTCACCATACTACAAGGAGTACCCGAAGGATCAGCACTCTCTTCTTCAACATCTACATCAGGCCGTTATGCGACACTATACAGAAGTTCAATGTGAATTACAAAATATATGTGGACGACATTATGATCTTCACACCATTCTCCACCAGCGCTTCTGATTACTCCACCCTCCTAGCCTACTTTGAGGAAGTAACAGACTGGCTTCAGCTTCCCAACCTGGCAGTCAATTTCAGCAAAACAGAGATCCTTCACATCACGTGAGGACTCATCGTTCACGCCCCCTTGTACCATCAAGATCAACAACATCGACCTCCAAGTCAAGACCTAGGTTAGATACCTCGGTGTCACTCTAGACCAGCAACTGAACTTTCAAGACTATGTTCGCAACACCACCAAAGCAGTGAACCACAAGCTCAGAACCCTATGTAATCTGCACCCCCTCCTCTCCCCAGACAACTTTCATACAATATGCCAAGCCACCATCACCCCCCTCCTTGACTACTGCAACACCATCCTCCAGGGCCTACCCAAACAAACCATTCTACCACTTCAGCGTGCTCAGAACACTGTAGTGCGCACCATCACTGGAGTCTCCAGATGCACCCACATCACTCCCACCCTCAAATCCCTCCACTGACTACCCATTGCCCTAGAATCAAATGCAAGATCCTTACCATGATCCACAAAGCTTGCAGCAACCACTCCACCGAACAACTTAGGACCTCACTCAGTGCCCTCAACACCACCAGACCAAGAAGGCAATGTATACAAAATGTGCAGAGCCTCCCTCAGCTAACATGTAAAAGTAGCCAATGCGCTCACTCCAGAGCATTCACACTGTATGCCCCCACTCTCTGGAACTCCCTACCGCCCGCTCTGCACGGCAGAGTCACCTCTTGTATTCAAGAAGGCTTTGAAAACCCATCTCTTCCAAGAATACTATGGCTCAGAGCCTTCAGAGCACCCCTCTCAGTGCTAAGCCTCCCTCTCACTGCACCACCCCAGCTATCTGAATGATTTCCCCCTAGCATCTTCACTGAATTCAACCCACCTGACTCGCTACCGACTATCTCCAAACCTTATCTCCCCACAGAACCTGCTGTATGCACCTTCCCCTCGCATCACCCTGCCAGTATATTGCTATATATTATATGCCTTCATTGTATATACCAACATGTTCCCTGTAAACTATACTGCCTTTGTCATTAGTATTGACATGTTATATGCCCATGTTATATCCCCTTCTTTATTTGTACCGGCCTGTTCTCTGTCAACTGTACTGGCTTTGTCGCTTGTATTGACCTGTTTCTCCTGTAAACCATTTTGACTGGTAGAAAAACGGTATAGCAAAACTAGTTAAATAAATAAATAACTAATAAATAAATGCAACCGCTGAGGACAAGGATATAACTAGGGAAGGGTAAGGAGAAACATAGGAGACTAAGTGGATGAGGATCCAAAAGCAGCCTCAAAGAGGTGTGCTTTTAGCATGGATGTGAAAAGGACCCGGAATGAAGCCTGATGTACAGATTGAGGTAATTTGTTCCAGGCATAAAGAGAAGAAGAAGGGCAGAAGCGGAACACCAGAAACCAGGCCTAACACAGAAAGAATGTACAGGGAAACTTTATTGGTAGACCCAACTTAAAAAGTTTTGGCCTGAGGCCTTCTTCAGGGGTCTAAAACAGAACATAAAAATAAAATTAACATACATAACACAAACATATTTAAACAAAGACGTAAAACTGTACAATTATGTACATACTAATAATGTAAGTAATGTTGACACATATGTATAAAAGCTCATTAAAAATACATATTTATATTTCTCCAGGACCAAGCAGGAAGTCAGCCCTCACATATGGGTGTCATCAGCGCCGATGAAGCCCCAGCGGAGCATTTCCCCAGCTTTCTATGAAAGCCTTTGGGAATGCAGGCACGCATGCGCGGTTCCCTTCCCGCCTAAAGGTGCCATCTTACCTCAGTCTCTTTTTTTCCGTTGTGGCTTCTGGTTCCCACAACGGTTGCCCAAATATCACCAATCAAAGAATTACTTAGACAGCAGTTGCTTTATCTACAAAGACTTTTATTTCCAGCATCATGCAGAACAGCAAGGTCTGTCTATAGAAATGGCAGACAGTACTTTCTTACTCTCTCTGTGAAGGGGAAGAAAATACTGCCCGCCTTTACATGAAAAATAACTGCCTTATATACATTTCTCCCTGTATCAAATGTCTGTTCAGTAATCCATCATTACTACTTAGATGTCAGCAGGACCTCAGGGTTCTGCAACACTTTTCCCAGGGGAGAATCTCCTTACATGTGTACATCTGGACCTGCACTTAGACTTGCTTATCTATACATGGCCTATGACCTCTATACATCTGGAAATGCTTGGGAATGCTTTTAGGTCTATTTATCTATGTATGGCTTGTGACCTCTGACCCTTCCTGTGTATTTTCTTCTTCTTGGCACTAATTGAAACCAGGCAGAGAGTATTTTTGAAACCAGGCAGAGAGTATTTTGTGCTCATTTGTTTGAATTCTTTGCTTGACCTGTAATTTCATGTTAGGCCCATTATTCTGCATACATCTATCCAGAATATGGTTTCCCAGAATCCTCCATAACAGGCCGCATCCATTTTCTTATGGCAAGCATATACTCTCATACAGCTATTGTCTTCATGTCTGTCTTCTTGTCTTCTGTGCCATCCATCCTCCTGTGTAGTTTCACCAGGCAAGAGTTCAGTCATATAAAGCCAATATATACATATATAAGCAGACCCAAGGCAGATTTAAGTCAGATTTCCCTACACCGTGAAGCCCACCGGACGTGTGTCCAGTTTTTCCCAGTTAAAATTAGATTTTTTGGAGATTTTTTTCTCCTGGTTCGACGCCGGTTCCCCTCCCGCCGGGTTTGGTACACCGGTATTGAGCCCGATTCTTCTTTTTCGGTTTTTGCCCTTCGTGGCTGGCGTTTGCGCCCTTTTTTTTCCATTTTTCCCTGGAAGGCCGGTCCTTTGACCTCGCGGGGACTCTTTTTTCCCCGATGGCTTCCAGCGGTTTTAAGAAGTGTGATCGGTGTAAGAAACTAATGTCTCTCACCGACACACACAACTGCTGCCTTCGGTGCCTCGGCCCCGACCACGATCCTAAGTCGTGCGGGGCCTGTGGAAAGATGTCTTCCAAGGCACTACGAAGTCACCAGCAGCAAAAGGAAAGGCTTTTCTCGGACTCGGCCTCCGGCCGGGTCCAGACCTCGTCTGAGGTCTCGACATCTCGGGATTCCGATCCCGAGCGCCATCGAAGCTCCTTGGACAGGGGGGTCCCCCGACCGGTAATGCAAGGGTAAGAAACGGCTCGCGAGGGCGTCATCGGAAGAGGTCTCTGGCTCCTCGAGGGCCAGGTCTAAGACCCCCGACCGTCGCCCCGGGCCCGTGGAACCGGAGAAGCCTGATAAAGTTCCTCATGTGGAGCCAGAGTCTGCTGGACACGTAAGCCCCATAGTCCTCATGGACTCTCCTCCCAGGGAGCCGACGTCGGGCCCGGCGCCGCCGGGGCCCGAGTCGGTGGCTGCTGCGTCTCCTGAGCTGGGTCTCAGGATGACAGCTTTGGAAAGCAGATTGTCTGCCTTCATGGAGCAGCAGCGGGCACTGATGGCCAGCCTGTCTGGCGCATCTGCCCCGACTACCGGGACATCGACATCGAAGTCGACCCCGGAGACCGAGCCGATACTCGAGTCCATCGAGGCTTGGAGTCGACCTCGGTCGCGGTCTCCCTCGACCTCCCGTTCGGGACCGAGGGCGTCGATGCCGGTGCTTTCGGCATCAGGGCAGGTGCTCCAGGGTCCCGCGGGGTCGGACCCCGACTCTTCCTCGGACGAGTCGGCTTGGGAGACGGAGGACGAAGAGTCTCCTGATACCTTCAAGACTCGGTGCGTCCCTTCGGCCTCACCGCAGTCTGAGCCCCGGAGTAGGTCCCCCCCCGGAGGACACCCGGTTCTCGGAGTTCATCCGGGATATGGCCACTGCCTTGGCTATTCCGGCGGACCCCGAGGAAGAGCCTCGAGCTGAAGAGCTCGAGGCGCTACAGTATGACTCTCCTCCAAAGGAGGCCTTTACTGTCCCGGTTCCTCCAATGCTGGAACGGCTCCTCTTCTGTATGTGGGAGGCACCGTCCTCGGCACCGGTTCTTTGCAAGCGAGTCAATTCGATCTATCGACTCCAGAAGAGCCCTGGTTTTCAGAAGGCACAGCTACCACACCATTCCATGGTTGTGGAATCGGCCATGCATCGTCTGAAGAGCCAGAAGATGCACTCCACGGTGCCTCCTGGCAGGGAGGCCCGAAACCTCGATGGCGTCGGTAGAAAGTGCTTCCAGGGCTCGATGCTTGCTTGCCATGTCCAGTCCTACCAGCTGTACATGGGCATGTACTTGCGGGATCTGGCCAAGGATTTGGCCGGGTTCTCTGCTGGTCTCTCCGGGGAACCCTTGCAGAGATTTAAGTCCTTGTCCTCGGGGATTCGGGACTGCTCGAAGTTCATGTCCCGTGCCGCCTACGATGGCTTTGAGGCTTCGGCCCGAGTTGCGGCATCCGGCATCGCGGCTCGACGCCAGGCATGGCTGCAGTCATTGGACCTTGAGCCATGGGTTCAGGACAAGTTGGTCAATGTCCCTTGCCGAGGTGAAAACCTTTTTGGCAAGCCCATGACTGAGAAGGCCGCTCAGCTCGAGACCGAGCACCTCACACGGACAAGGCTGTCGAGGAAGACCTCTGCCCCTTCTCATAAAAAGAAGGGCTTGGGTAAAAAGCCCTATTACCTGAGGAAGGGCACTGCCTACAAACAGTACCCACAATATCAGGCTGCCCAAGCTGCCCCCCAGGGTCAGCAAGCCAAGGGCCAGGGTAATTGGCCCCGTAGGCAGAGGACCTCCAAGCCTCAGGCCCCTGCTACCATTCAGCAGGGTGGGGGCTTTTGACTCTTTGAGCGTAGCCTCTCCTCCACTGCTCTCCCAACCCTGCACAGGAGGTCGTCTCGTCCTCTTTGCCCACCAGTGACCCCTTATCACCGGGGACAGTTGGGTGCTGGAGATAGTCCACAAGGGCTATGCCCTCCATTTTCACCAACTGCCTCCTCCATACTTTCCAGGGGAGCCTCCCAGGCCTCCCCTGCACACAGACCACCTTCTTCAGGAGCTTCAGGGTCTGTTGGTGGATAGGGCAGTGGAGCCTGTGCCTCCCCACTTGCAAGGTCACGGATTCTACTCCAGGTATTTCCTGGTGCCCAAAAGAACCGGTGGCCTTTGGCCCATTCTGGACCTCAGGAACCCTCAACAAGTTCCTAGTGAAGGAAAAGTTCAAGATGCTTACTCTTGGAACCCTTCTGCCCTACCTCCAGCAGGGAGATTGGCTATGCTCCTTAGATCTAAAGGATGCGTACACTCACATCCTCATTCATCCAGACCACAGAAAGTACCTCAGGTTCATTGTGGGAGGAAACCATTATCAGTACAGAGTGCTGCCTTTCGGCCTCACCTCCTTCCCCAGAGTCTTTACAAAGTGCTTAGCGGTGGTGGCGGCCTACCTGAGAAATCAGGGAATCTTTGTCTTCCCCTATCTAGACGACTGGCTCATCAGGGGTCAGACATGTCAGGAGGCCAAACAAGCCACCCTCAGGACTATTGCTCTTCTACAAAGTCTGGGGTTTGTCATAAACTTCGCAAAGTCCACTTTTCTCCCCTCCCAAAACTTGGAGTTCATAGGGGCAAGGCTGGACTCTCTCCTGGCAAAGGCATTCTTGCCAGAAGACAGAGCCCAAAGGTTAGTGGCCTTGGCAAATCAGTTTCTCTGCAGGTCCCTGGTCTCCGCCAGACTCTGCCTGAGGCTTCTAGGCCACATGGCTTCGACATTGCATGTGACCCCCAATGCCAGGCTCCATATGAGGCCTGCACAGTGGTGCCTTCGGGCTCAGTGGTCACAGGCCACAGGCAGCCTCAAAGACAGGATAAGGGTGTCCAGACAATTTCTGCACTCCCTCAACTGGTGGCTGCACCCACCCAATCTTCTGCAAGGGGTGCCTTTTCAGAGTCCAGGGTACACAGTAGTGATGACCACGGATACCTCCCTACAAGGCTGGGGAGCTCATTGTCTAGGCAAGTGCACCCAGGGCCTGTGGTCTCCCTGGGAAGCTGCACAGCAGATCAATCTTCTCGAACTCCGAGCTATTCGGTTAGCACTCAAAGCTTTCACTCCTACCCTGGCTCACCAGTCTGTCCTGATTCAGACAGACAACCAAGTTGCCATGTTTTATGTGAACAAACAGGGCGGAACTGGGTCCAGGATCCTTTGTCAGGAGGCTCAGGACCTTTGTTCTTTTGCCCTCAAGCACAACATGCTCCTCAAGGCTGTGTACCTTCCAGGCCAGGACAACTACCTGGCAGACAGATTAAGCAGAATACTGCAGCCCCAAGAGTGGCAGCTGCATCCTTCAGTAGTTCAGAAGATCTTCCTGAAATGGGGTCTCCCTTGGATGGATCTCTTTGCCAGCCCAATGAACAAGCAACTGCCAAAGTTCTGCTCCAGGCAACCGCATCCTCTGCGGATAGCAGCGGATGCTTTTCTGATATCCTGGTCTCAGGGCTTCCTCTAGGCGTTTCCTCCCATGCCCTTGGTGGCCCGGACTCTCTTCAAGATTCTTCAGGACAAGGCCTCGGTCCTGCTGGTGGCTCCCAGGTGGCCGAGACAGCCCTGGTTTCCTCTTCTGCTCCAACTGGCGGTGGATCCTCCACTACCTCTAGGGTTGCAACCCGACCTTCTCTCACAGGAGCAGGGTTCACTTCTGCACCCCAATCTCAAAGCTCTCAATTTGATGGCCTGGAGGCTGCAAGGGTAGTCTTGGCTCCCTGGGGCCTGCCTCAGGAGGTTGAGGAGGTTGTCCTAGCCTCTAGGAAACAGTCCACTAGGAAAACCTATGCTCTCAAATGGAAGCGGTTTTCTGTGTGGTGTCAGCTATGTACAGAAGATCCTTTCTCCTGTACTGTGCCAGTAGTCCTTCAGTACTTACTGCACTTGTCAAATCAAGGTCTTAAATCCAATTCTGTTCGGATCCACCTCTCAGCTCTAGCAGCTCACCACTCTCTGGTGGAGGGACATTCTCTGTCTGGTCACCCCTAGGTGTTCCGCTTTCTTAGGTGCTTGCTTTTGCTCAAGCCTCCTATCTGTCCTCCTGCCCCTGAGTGGGAGCTGAATGTGGTCTTGCAGCAACTGACTCGTCCACCTTTTGAGCCGATGGCTACTTGTCCACTATGCTTCCTCTCCTGGAAGACACTCTTCCTGATAGCCCTTACCTTGGCTAGGCGAGTAAGCAAGCTTCAGGCCCTGGTCTGTGATAGGCCTTACACCAGGATTTATAGGAACAGGGTAGTCCTTAGGACTCATCCAAAGTTCCTCCCTAAGGTTGTCTCCTCTTTCCACCTCAACCAGGAGGTGGTTCTTCCAACATTTTTCCCTAGGCCTCATGCAAGCCAGGCTGAAGCAGTCCTGCATACCCCGGACTGTAGGAGGGCCTTATCCTTCTACCTTGACCGTACGCAGGGGCATAGAAGGGCTACCCAGCTCTTCGTCTCCTTTGACCCCAATAAGTTGGGGTTGGCTGTGTCCAAGCGTACCTTATCCATCTGGGTAGCTGACTGTATCACCTGGGCTTATAAGGCGGCTGACCTTCCTTTGCATGCTCGGGTTACGGCCCACCGAGTTAGGGCAATGGCTGCCTCAGTGGCTCATCTCCGCTCTGTGCCCTTGGTAGACATCTGCAGGGCTGCAACTTGGTCTTCAAGCCAGACTTTTGCGGCCCATTACTGTCTGGAGAGGGAGTCCCGTAGGGACAGTGATTTTGGCCAGGAAGTACTCCGGAATCTCTTTGAGGTTTAGGCAACTCCTGCCCTCCTGCCCTCTGTTGGGCTACCGGTGGAGGTTGTGTCCTTGGAAAGCCTTTCTTTGCTGCTGAGACTAGAGGGAGTTTTCTTGTTCAGCCTGGGTTCCTCGGTAGCCCAGAGCTTGGGAGTCACCCATATGTGAGGACTGACTTCCTGCTTGGTCCTGGAGAAAGAGTAGTTACTCACCTGTAACAGGTGTTCTCCAGGAGCAGCAGGAATCAGTCCTCACAACCCTCCCTCCTCCCCTTGGAGTTGCAGTTGTACATAGTTTATTTTTCATTTTTGTGTGCTGTTCTTAGCTATGTCATTTGACTGAAGTAAGATGGCACCTTTAGGCGGGAAGGGAACTGCGCATGCGTGCCTGCATTCCCAAAGGCTTTCATAGAAAGCTGGGGAAATGCTCCGCTGGGGCTTCATCGGCGCCGATGACACCCATATGTGAGGACTGATTCCTGCTGCTCCTGGAGAACACCTGTTACAGGTGAGTAACTACTCTATGTGTGCATGTGTGTAAAATCACTTGACTTAAAGGAAAATACATTACCACAAACGAAAAAACAAAGTGTAAAAGGGGAACAAGCCACTCTTCCCAATCTGCATAAAAGAAAGGAAAGCATAAGACCTTATTATTAGAAATGCTAAAACAAGGTTCCCAATGAAGGGTAAAAACTTGAGAGACAATACATAATTGACAGAATTGCATAAAACCAACAAACAAAAAAATAAAAAATAATATAGAGTGATTCAAAAAAGTATGTGTCAAATACATGTTACCATCTAAAAGACAACATTGCTTGCAATTTAAAAAATATATATATTCACACAAATGTGATATACTTGGGGCTCTACAACTTGCTAAAAGCTCTACAGATTACTAGACCACTCAACTAAGAAAAATCGTCATAGAAAAAGAGAGGACAAGAAGATACACAAAAAGGATCCAACGCAGAGACAAAGAGTCTAAAAGAGCTATTTCCTGATGGCACTAATGTCCAAATGGCTCAATATACATGTGCATACTGCTTAAATAAGAATGTCACCAAAAGACACCATAAAAAATTACTAGATGTGAGTAAAAGCTTTAAATTGTCTGAAGGAGAAACAAAGGATGAAAACGAACAAAGAAACGGCACAGGGGGCCGTAAACATCAAAAACAACCTGTGGTCAAAAAACACCACGTAGGTACAAACATGGTTTGTATACAACAAATAGAAAAAAAGAAACAATGTATAAAAACATAATCGAAGCCAACATAGTAAGAGTATAAACAGAAACAATGTAAACCGGCAAAGAAAAAATGCTGTGAATACTAGACTTATCGCAGTGTCTCCTAACAATTAGTGCGTATTTAAATGTGGGCAAACATGATTGTTACTATATTCCGTACACATAAAACGATTTGAAAACGCCACTACTTAGGACAGTAAGAGTGTGCTTAATACTAAGCAAACACGATTGTTCTTATATGCCGCTCGCATCAAAAGACAAAAGACAATACCACTAAAAGCACGATGATCAGAGAAAGGCTATTAGTAGAATATCAATCACGCACAAGTTAAAAAAGCAAATTACATATTGTTACAACATCAATAAAGAAGGAAAACTGATCCAATATAAAAAAACAACAGAAATATGAACATCATGTGCACGCATAAAGAGAGTAAAATAAGTTATAACAAAATAGGTTGCTAATATAAATAGAATAATAACATAAAACCCTAAAATCAGACACAAACGCAGGGGGAGGGGGTGGGTGGGGGAAGGGAGGGGAAGAAAGGGGGTAAGGGGGTAAGGGGAGAGAAGGAGGGAGGGGGGGAAAGGGGAGGAAGTCCATATAAACAATGCCAATTTTGTCCTAAGAACATATTAGCCAAGACAAAAATTAAACAGAAAATAAAAACAAAGAGGAATTTTAAACCAAGATAAAATAAGAGCCCACCATTAAGGTGATAACACACCATACCTTCATTGCAAATACAAAAAAGTAACATAATGATAAAACCATGTAAACAGCAAAAGGTAGTTAAAAAGGGAAGTTAAAAAGAAGGCATAAACAATTTACAGAAAAACATGGTATTCAATCTCTTTATTTAACCCTTTTGGAACCACTGTATCAAATAAGAAAATGTACCTCTGTTCCTCTTGGACAAGTCTGCAGTCAAGGTCCCCACCCCGAGGGGGGGCATTGACTTGTTTAACAACAAAAAACTTTATATCATCAAGGGTATGTTGGAATGAGGACCAATGTTCCACCAAAGGGGCTGTAATAATTTTCCTTTTAATACAGCTTTTGTGTTCTTGGATGTGTGTCTTAATTGGTCGGACGGTTTTACCAACATATGACAAGGGCAAATAATAACATACACTACATGTGTAGAGGTACAATCAGTTCTAGTGTGCAATTTGTACTGTACACGAGTGATGGGATGTAAAAAAACAGACAATGCAATAGCATGCTTGCAAACCGAGCATTTATTGCATCTGAAATAAGGAGAAGCACGATGAAAGGATTGAAGTCTGGAGTTGGCAGTGGAAGAAAAGGGCACAGACGGAAGCAATCCACTAGAAGAGCAGAGTTCACGAGGAGGGGTGTAGGGGCGAGATGAGAGAGGAAAGGTAGTAAGGAGCAACAGAATGAGTGCATTTATAGTTCAGTAGGAGAAGTTTGAATAGGATGCGGAAAGGGATGGGGAGCCATTGAAGTGATTTGAGAAGGGGGGGGGGGGGGGGTTATATGAGCATATTGGTGCTGGTGGAAGATTAGCTGCGCAGCTGAGTTTTGAACAGATTGAAGGAGAGAGAGATGATTCAGATTGA
This sequence comes from Ichthyophis bannanicus, assembly GCA_033557465.1. Lineage (NCBI taxonomy): Eukaryota > Metazoa > Chordata > Amphibia > Gymnophiona > Ichthyophiidae > Ichthyophis > Ichthyophis bannanicus. The sequence goes on from CM066031.1 coordinate 1,461,019,595, forward strand.
GACCAGAAAGGAAGAGGTTGCAATAGTCTAGACAGGAGGTGACTAAAGAGTGGATAAATATCTTAGTGTGTTCAGAAAGGAAAGCGAGAATTTTGCTGTTGTTATTGAGAAAGAAACAACAGGTTTTAGCTATCATTTGGAAGCAAAAACGCAAAATAAAGACTTTTTCAAATACATTTGTAGCAAAAAACCTGTGAGAGAGTCAGTTGGTCCATTAGATGATAGAAGGGTTAAAGGGGCACTAAGAGGCGAAAAGGCAATAGCAGAGAGACTGAATGAATTCTTTGCTTCGGTTTTTACTGAGGATGATGTAGGGATATTACCCATGACTGAAGTGGTATTTAAAGGTGAGGAAGAATTGAAGGAAATATTGATAAATCGGGAAGATGTATTACAACTATTAGATAAACTGAAGAGTAGCAAATCACCTGGGCCGGATGATATACATCCAAGGGTGTTGAAAGAACTGAAATGTGAGATTGCAGACCTGCTATTAGTAATCTGTGAACTATCATTAAAATCATCTGTAATACCTGAAGATTGGAGGATTGCGAATGTAACGCCAATTTTTAAAAAGGGTTCCAGGGGTGATCCGGGAAACTACAGATCGGTAAGCCTGACGTCAGTACCGGGAAAAATGGTAGAAACCATCATAAAGTGTGGAGGAGTGGCCTAGTGGTTGGGGCAAGGTACTTCAGGCCGGAAGGTTGGGGGTTCAAATCCCACTAGAGGACAGCAACCTTGGGCCGGAAGGACTGGGGTTTCTAGTCCCACAGGTGCTCCTTGTGGTCTTGGGCAAGCCACTTAACCCTCCATAGCCCATGTTCCCTGTAAAATAGTTCTCTCCAAGTTATAATGCCCTGTTTAATGTAATTTCAGTTTGTTCAATGTAAACCGCACTGATGCAGAATAGCGCGGTATATAAGAGAATATAAATAAATAAATAAAGAACAAAATTACTCAGCATGTAGATAGTCATGGCCTAATGGGAGACAGCCAACATGGCTTTAGACAAAGAAGATCTTGTCTTACTAATCTGTTATGTTTTTTTGAAGGTGTGAATAAACAGGTGGACAAAGGTGAGTCGGTTGATATTGTGTATGTGGACTTTCAGAAAGCCTTTGACAAGGGCCTCATCAGAGACTTTTGGCAAAACTAAAGAGTCATGGGATAGGAGGCAGTGTACTATTGTGGATCAGGAACTGGTTAAAAGTTAGAAAGCAGAGGGTAGGGCTAAATGGCCAATTTTCCCAATGGAGAAAGGTGAATAGTGGTGTAGCCCAGGGATCTGTGCTGGGTCCGCTGCTTTTTGACATATTCACAAAATGACCTGGAAAAGGAAATAACGAGTGAGATTATCAAATTTGCAGATGACACAAAATTATTTAAAGTTGTTAAAACCCATGAGGATTGTGTAAAATTGCAAGAGGATCTTGATAAATTGGAAGACTGGGCATCAAAATGGCAGATGAAATTTAATGTGGAAAAGTGCAAAGTTATGCACTTAGGGAAGAACAACCCAAACTATGGTTACGCGATGCAAGGTTCCACATTAGGAACCACCACCCAGGAAAAAGATTTAGGCTCATTATGGATGACATGTTAAAACCCTCTGCCCAGTGTGCAGCGGTGGCAAAGAGAGCAAATAGAATGCTAGGTATCACAAGGAAAGGAATGGAAAATAAAACAGCCATAAATCTTTCTCGAGTAGCTAATTGAATCTCACTCGATCTTTCCCAAATGTAAATAGTCTCATTTAATTTTCTTTGTATATAGTTCTAGGTTTTACGGAGCGCTTTTTAACCGAAGTTTCAATAGTTCTAGGTTTTACGGCACGCTTTTTAGCCTAAGTTTTAATAGCTATTCTGTTACTTAATCTGGGTTCAATGTCAAAAAAATGTTCTAAAATTGTTATATGTAAAATAATAGTTCTCTATTATTAAGTTTTATGTTCATTGTAAACCGCCACTGATCTCTGGAAGAGGCGGTATAGAAAAATTGTAGAAATAAATAAATAACTAAATAAAACAAAAGATATTATAATGCCTCTATATCGTTCCATGGTGAAGACCGCACCTTGAATATTGTGTGCAATTCTGGTCACCATATCTTAAAAAGGATATAGCGTTATTAGAAAAGGTTCAGAGAAGAGCCACCAAAATGGTAAAGGGGATGGAAGGATACTCCTATGAAGAAAGGCTAAAAAGGTTAGGGCTCTTTAACCTGGAAAAGAGACGGCTGAGGGGAGATATGATAGAAGTCTATAAATTAATGAACGGAGTGGAACGGGTAAACGTAGATCGATTGTTTATGTTATCAGAATATAGAAAGACTAGGAGACATGCAATGAAGCTACAGGGTAAACTATTTAAGACTAATAAAAGAAAATATTTTTTCACTCAACGTGTAATCAAACTCTGGAATTTGTTACCGGAGGCTGTAGTAAAGGCTATTAATGTAGCTGGGTTTAAAAAAGGTTTGGACAAGTTCCTGGAGGAAAGGTCCATAAATCATTATTAAGAAGGGACCCAGGATATCAATGCTTGACCTAGTACAAGCATTGTGGAACCTGTGTTTTTTGGGGAAACTGCTAGGTACGTATGACCTAAATTGGCCACTGTTGGAGACAGGATGCCGGGCTTGATGGACCTTGGTCTGACCCAGTATGGCATATCTTATGTTCTTATGTGTGTGGAGAAGGAAAGGGAGGAGTCAAAGATGAGCCCCAGGTTGTGGGCTGAGGAAACAGGGAGTAGAAGAGTTTTATCCACATAGACTGAGAAAGGAGGAAGTGGGCAGCTGGGTTTAGAGGGAAAAATAAGAAACTCAGTTTTAGCCATGTTCAGTTTCAAACAGCAATGAGACATCTAGGTAGCGATGAAAGATAGGGAGGCAGAGGTCCGGGCCTGGATTGCCGGAGAGATATCAGGTATAGAGAGATAAATCTGAGAGTCTTCAGCTTAAAAATGGTACTGAAAGCCAGGGGAGGAGTTGAGTGCACCAAGGGACTAGGTATATAGAGAGTAAAGGAATGGGCCCAGGACAGATCCCTGGGGTATTCCAAATGATAGTGGAATAGCAGTAGAGGACGATCCACCAGAACAAATCCTGAAAAAGCAATGGGAGAGATAAGAGAACCTGAATAGCATAGAACCCTTAAAATCAAGAGAGGACAAGGTGTCAAGGAGAAGGAGGTGGTCAACAGTATCAAAAGAAGCAGAAAGGTCAAGAAGGGTGAGAATTGAGTAAAAACCCTTAGATTTTGCCAGGAACGGTTGCTGTAGAATTTGGCAAGGACCGTTTCAATATATGTAAAGGATGAAAACCAGATTGCAGTGGATCCAGAAGGGCTTGAGAGTAGAAAAAGTCAAGGCAACAGCGGTGAACCGCCCGTTGAAGTAGTTTAGAAATGAAGGTGAGGAGGGAGATAGGTCGATAGGAGGACAGGTAGATTCAAGTGAAGGTTTTTTGAGGGGAGGTGTGATACAACATGCTTGAAGGCTGTTGGGACAGTTTCAGTGGCGAGCAATAGGTTAAGAATATGAGAGATGGAAGGGATGACGGTGGAGCAGATGGAGTTAAGGAGATGTGTTTTACTTCATAGAGATGTATTACTGAATTCTTGATTAAGTTTCCCATTAAAGCAGGACTAAATCCTCATGAATGTGAAAGGGTAAAACCAGGACTGGGTAAATTTGTTGCCCTGGATATTGAATTGTAAAAATCACCTTATTGAAAATGGAAAATGAATGTATTCTAGGACTCACAGGAAAAGTCAACCTGACATGGCCTCCTAAGCACTCATTTATAACCTATTTATCTCTGGCCTTGCATGTTGGCTCTGCTCCAGTTTTGAGTAATAAAAATGTTTATTCAATGGCCTTCCCAAATATTTATTCACCTCAGCTGTCTTTTTGGCACCTTCCATATTTCTTCACATTGTAGCTAGCAAGTGAGCTACAACCATATTTTAAAGTAGACTTAATACAAAGAAAATACTTGTATGAGATGGCATTGAATGTTTCTGAACTTAATATAAGGAATCGGTTAGAAAAGTTACAAATGAACTATTTCTGCTATTAGAATTCTAGGAGCCATATTGGACATGGAAGAAATTGTATTCTTTGATGATTGTCACAGTTTAGTTTTGCTTGCTTAGCCTCTTTTTAGTAAATCGTAAAAGTGGTGTACATAAAAACATGATTTAGAAGAAAAAAGAACAGAATAAAAATTATAAAATAATGTTAATTTGAAGGAAGGAGACAGAAGGAAATGTTTTACTCTATTGCAGCTATTGAGGTACTGTGGAGGACTTACAATCTAAGCTTTGTACCCGACACAATAGAGAGTTAAGTGATATGAAACAAGCCGGTACACACAATTTGTCAAAGAAGTGGAACAAATTAGAACAGTGTTTAATGCCAGTGGAAGCAAATCTAGTAAGTAATAACTGATGGCCAACAAGATCAAAGAGACAAGATCCAGAGACACTATAATGACAGATTTGCCTTGTTCTTCGGGATCAAGCAAGAAGTCAGTCCTCACTTATGGGTGATGTCACCAATGGAGCCCTCGTGCGGGAACTCTCCCCAGCTTTCACAGAAAGCCTTTGGGAGATCCAACACGCATGTGAGATGACCTTCCCGCCCATATGGAGCCATCTTAGCTCAGTCTTCTTTTTTCTGCGGAGCCCTCTAAACGTCCATCTTTATTCCAAAGAAACGTTTTTTATCCTGTTGGTCATTTTTGCAGCTCAGTACTTCTTTTTCTCTTTTTTTTCACCTTCCCGTGCCTCCTAGTATCATCACTGCCTCAGCGCCGCATTGCTTTTTTCGGGTTTTAATTTCTTTTTCTTTCCTTCATTTTCGGCGCACAGGTTTTTTCTCATGCCCTCCTGGTTGGGGCATTGGAGTCCTTTGACTTGGTGGAAGCCGTCTTTCCCAACCAGTGGCTTTAAGAAGTATGCCAGATATGGCCAGACCGTTTCCATCACAGACCACCATAATTGTAGCCTTCAATGCCTCGGGTCTGACCACGTGCCTTCTACATGCACTCTTTGATTGCAGATGTGTGCAAGGGGCTGAAGAACCATGAAAAGCAGCGGGCATCATTGTTTGGCTACAAGACTTCGGTGTTGACCCCAGCATCGACATCGGAATCGATGCCCTCAAAGGGCACTGCCAAAGACTCAGCCTCCCGTGATGACCATGCCCTTTCAGAACCTGAGATAGTGGGGCTTTGGAAAGGAGACTCTCCCTTGAAGAGGAGCATCCCCTGAAGGAACAGACTCCATCTCAGTCATCGTCAAATGGCGATGCCAATTCCAGGGTGAAGAAATTGCCATCAAAGCCCTCAATGTTACTTTGAAGGCAAAGATTAGAAGCGACTCTTGAAGCTGCCCTGATGGGAGGAGGTGCCTCCTGTGACCCTGGAGGGCTGGCTTGGGACTACCGAGCCTGTTACCATTGAGAAGTCCCTGCCAAAGGAACCAGCTTCGGGACCATAGAGTGCAGCGCCGGTGATGGCAGCTGTAGGGCACTCCCTCCTAACAGAGTGATTGTTGACTCTCGAGTGCAGCCTGGCTGCCTATATGGCACAACACAAGCCTCAGGAACATCTTATTCCTTGGGCTGGTGATGGCACTATCCACCATGAGTGCCTCGCTGGTAAAGGTCCAGCTGATTCTCAAAAAACATGCTGTCCCCTTTGGTTCCTGGGACTGTTCTCGGTCCCACTTGGTGTAGCAGATCTCCTCTCTGAATGCTTTTCAACTTGGACTTCAGGGCACCGAGGTCATCCTCAACGCCACCAGGGCATCGATGTGGGTCCCATTCCCATCGATACTTTGAGTTCCTGTCTGACTCAGATTCCAAGTGGGAGACAGAGGAGGAACCCCCAGAGATGGTGTGGTACCAAGATGTCCATTCGGATCCCTTGACCCTGTATGAATGTAGGAAGTACCCTCCTGAGGACCTCTCCTTCTTGGAGTTCATCAGGGCTTTACCCTTCACCATTGAGGCCGAGAAAAAAATTTGGGCAGAGGAGCTGGAGATACTCCAGTATCTAACTCTTCCAGTGATAGCAACACCTTCCTGGTTCACCCTATCCTGGAAATATTACTATTTAGGATGTGAGAAACCCTGGTTACAGTGCCAATTGTGAACAGGCATCTCGATTCCATGTATGTAGTCCACAAGAGCCCAGACATTGATAAAACACAACTGCTTCACAACTTCATGGTTGTGGAATTGGCCATGTGCCATATTAAGAGTAACAAGACGCATGCCTCGGTGCCCCCTGGTATGGAGGCATGCACCATGGATGGGTTGGGCAGGAAATGTTACCAGGGCTCGATGCTTATGGCCTGTATCCAAAAGTACTAGCAATACATGGGCATAAGAACATATAAGAACATAAGATATGCCGTACTGGGTCAGACCAAGGTCCATCAAGCCCAGTATCCTGTTTACAGCAGTGGCCAATCTAGGTCATACGTACCTAGCAGTTTCCCCAAAAGACACAGGTTCCACAATGCTTGTACTGGGTCAAGCATTGATATCCTGGGTCCCTTTTTAATAATGGTTTATGGACCTTTCCTCCAGGAACTTGTCCAAACCTTTTTTAAACCCAGCTACACTAACAGCCTTTAAAATTCCAGAGTTTGATTACACGTTGAGTGAAAAAATATTTTCTTTTATTAGTCTTAAATAGTTTACCTTGTAGCTTCATTGCATGTCCCCTAGTCTTTCTATATTCTGTTAACGTAAACAATCGATCTGAATTTACCCGTTCCACTCTGTTCATTAATTTTGTAGTCTTCTATCATATCTCCCCTCAGCCATCTCTTTTACAGGTTAAAGAGCCCTAACCTTTTTAGCCTTTCTTCATAGGAGTATCCTTCCATCCCCTTTACCAATTTGGTGGCTCTTCTCTGAAATTTTTCTAATAACGCTATATTCTTTTTAAGATACGGCGACCAGAATTGCACACAATATTCAAGGTGCGGTCTCACCATGGAACGATATAGAGGCATTATAATATCTTTTGTTTTATTTTCCTTTCCTTTCCTTATGATACCTAGTATTCTATTTGCTCTCTTAGCTGCCACTGCACACTGGGCCGAGGGTTTTAACATGACGCCTAAATCTTTTTCCTGGGTGGTGGTTCCTAATGTGGAACCTTGCATCGTGTAACCATAGTTTGGGTTGTTCTTCCCTAGGTGCATAACTTTGCACTTGTCCACATTAAATTTCATCTGCCACTTTGATGCCCAGTCTTATATATCAAGATCCTTTTGCAATTTCCCACAATCCTCTTGGGTTTTAACAACTTTAAATAGTTTTGTGTCATCTGCAAATTTGATAACCTCACTCGTTATTCCACTTTCCAGGTCATTATTAATATGTCAAAAAGCAGCGGACCCAGCACAGATCCCTGAGGTACACCACTATTCACCTTTCTCCATTGGGAAAATTGGCCATTTAGCCCAACCCTCTGCTTTCTATCTTTTAACCAGTTCCTGATCCAGAGTAGTACACTGCCTCCTATCCCATGACTCTTTAGTTTTGCCAAAAGTCTCTGATGAGGGACCTTTACAAAGGCTTTCTGAAAGTCCAGATGCACTATATTAACTGACTCACCTTTGTCCACCTGTTTATTCACACTTTCAAAAAAACATAACAGATTAGTAAGACAAGATCTTCCTTGTCTAAAGCCATGTTGGCTGTCTCCCATTAGGCCATGACTATCTACATGCTGAGTAATTATATTCTTTATGATGGTTTCTACCATTTTTCCTGGTACTGACGTGAGGCTCACCGGTCTATAGTTTCCCGGATCACCCCTGGAACCGTTTTTAAAAATTGGTGTTACATTGGCTATCCTCCAATCTTCAGGTATTAGAGATGATTTTAATGATAGTTCACACATTACTAATAGCAGGTCTGCAATCTCATATTTCAGTTCTTTCAACACCCTTGGATGTATACCATCCGGCCCAGGTAATTTGCTACTCTTCAGTTTATCTACATGTATTTGGGAAACCTGGGCATGTATTTGGGAAACCTGGTGTATTTGGGCATGTATTTGGGAAACCTGGTGGGTGAGCTCGCCGGGATTTCAGCTGGCTTATCTGGAGAACATTTTCAGCGCTTCTGGAGTCTGGTTGCTATGATCAAGGAATGCTCCAAATAAGTGACTTGTGTAGTCTACGATGGCTTTGAGTCTGTGGTGGGCATTGGTGCCCACTGCCTTGCATGGCTACAGTAGTTGGACTTGGAGTAATGGGTTTACAACAAGTTTGTTGATAAGCTATGTCAGGGAGAGAACCTCTTTGGCAAACCTATGATGGAGAAGGCCACAGAGTTGGAGACTGAACAAGTCACCATTAACAGGTTTTTGAGGAAGACTGCTGATCCCTCCTGATGGAAGGCTTCAGGGAAAAAGTCCTTCTACCTGAAGAAGAAGAAAGCTTATAGTTCTTATGTCCTGTACCATTTCTACCAACTGCCCCAGCAGGCATAGCAAGCCAAGGGCCAAGACCGGGGGGGGGGGCCTTTTGACTCGGACTATAGTCCTTCTTCCCTTTTCTGGCCCAGTTCCGCAGCACAATGGGGGGGGGGGCATCTCACATCATTTGCCCATCGTTGGTCCAGCATAACCACCAATGCCCATTCTTTCCGGGGGAGTATCCCTTGGAACCTTACCATCGTTAACTTCTTCAGCAAGAGTTCCAGGTTCTTTTACGAGAAAGAGCAGTGGAGGTTGTTCTACCATCTCAAACGGGAAGGGGATTCTACTCCCACTACTTCCTGGTTCCAAAGAAAACAGGCAGATTCCATCCCATTCTGGATCTCTGCAATCTCAATCGCTTTCTAGTGCGCGAGAAGTTCAAAATGGTATCCCTTGGAAAGTTGCTACCCTACTTCCAGTGGGAAGATTGGCTATGCTCCTTAGACCTAAAAGATACCTATGCCCACATCCTCATTCACCCCCTGCACCGGCAGTACCTCTGCTTCGTCATTAGCAAACATCACTATACCACCTGCAACCCAATCAGCGCCTCAAGTTCATTGGGCTCTCCACAATACCATGACAGCCAGAGTCTTTCTTCTCTCGGACCAGGCCCAGCGTCTCGTCACTCTGGCCCAGGACGTCCAATATTGCTCAACTATCTCGGCTCATAAAATGCTTCACCTCCTGGGTCACAGGGCCTCCTCAATCCATGTAACCCTGTCTGCCCGGTTTCAGATGCGGCAGGCACAATGGACGCTCTGTACACAGTGGCATCAGGTGATAGACCATCTCACAGACTGGGCTTGGGTGACTTTGCCACTGAAGGACTCCCTTTCCTGCTGGCAGCAGCCAACTCATCTTCTAGCGGGACTTCCTTTCCAGGCCCTGATGCACTAACAGGTGCTGACCACGCATGCCTCCAAACTGGGCTGGGGAGCCCATCTCGATGGCCTATGTACTCTGGACAATGGGGAAGAGTCTTCATCAGATCAACTTCCTTAAGCTCAGGGCGGTTGAAAATGCCCTTCAAGTTTTCCAGCAACAGCTGTTCAACCAGGCAGTCCTCATCCAGTCGGACAACCAGGTGGCGGTGTTCTGCATCAACAAGCAGGGTGTCACGGGGTCCATAGCTCCTTTGCTGTGAGGCTGTTCTACTCTGGAGATTTGCCAGCAAGCACAGCATGCTTCTCTGGGCAGTCTACCTCCTGGGTCAGGACAACACCTTGGCAGACAGGCTTAGCAGAGTCCTGCAGCCACAGAAGTGGACTTCCAATGCACAAGTAGCCCTCAACATCTTCCAAAAGTGGGGCATGCCATCTCTGGATCTTTTTGTCACCCCTCACAATGCCCAGCTGATGCTATTCTGCTCCAGAGTTCCCTGTCACAATTAGGTGGCCTCCAATGCGTTCCTTCTGCACTGGGGTGAGGGCTTGCTTTATGCTTATCCACCTTGGTGGCCAAAACCCTTTTCAAGGTCAAGATGGACAGGGCCACCATGATACTCATTGCCCCATGTTGGCCCAGGCAACCGTGGTACCCCCTGTTGCTTTGCCTCTCCCAGACACCTCCCCTTCACTTTGGCCATGCCCCAGATCTGCTCTCTCAGGAGAAGGGGACCCCCCTCCACCCCACTCTCAAGTCTCTACCACTCATGGCTTGGATGCCGAGAGGGTAACTCTTGCTCATTTCCACCTATCGAGAGAGGTGGAGGATATTCTCTTCACATCTCTCAGGGATTCAACTAGACGTGGCTATGCCTTCAAATGGTGCAGATTCTCTGTCTGGTATGCAGACAAAGCCCTTAATCCTTTTTCCTGCTCGGTGGAGCAGGTTCTAGTATACCTTCTACATCTTTCTCCCGCTGGATTGAAGTCTAAGTCAATTCTAGTACATTTTAGGACTCTGACGGCCTACCATCATACAATAGATGGTCAATCTCTTTCCATTCACCCCCTCATTGGACACTGTGACCTTTTCAATATTCAACTTGTCTTAGACTAGCATCAGAATAATGAAACAAAGTTATGGTAAATGTACTTTGGGGATCATAAAAGTACCTTTGCATATGTACCACCAAGATGGGTTTCATTTCTTTTCAACTAGCTGAGTCATGCCAAAGATGGTTTGCATCTCTCTGCTCTGGGAAGAGCAGTGCCCTCACAGTGCTCTGCTAGAGAGGTGGATATTTAACTCCTGTGACAACGTTGCTGTGAGTTCTAGCTGTCTATTTAATTATTTATTGTTGTCTTTATTGGTGTGCTACTTCACCTCCCTGTTCCCTTTAGTTTTGCACTTCAGCTTTCTAAGCTGTATAACTTACCTTGCCTCTCTCAACTAACTGGCCTTTGTGTGGTAGCCAGGTTAACTGTTACTTTAAATTAAATATCTCTCCCTGCTCTGTCCCCAGAACCTGCTGCATTTTAAACTTTTTTACCTGCTCTAGCCTACCTGAGGGACTAACCCCCTCCCCCCTGCTGAGAGTACAGGACAGGGTACCTTGTAACAGCCCTCTTTTAATAGGTCTTATTTCCCTCCCTCCCTCCCCAACACCCACCCACCCACCCCTGGGGTAATTGTAGATTTATAGGTACTTACACGTCTTAGAGGAAAGGGGCTGCTCTCAGGTGCAGCTCTTTATCCAAATCAGTCATACATTGAGGACCTGAGATTAATTAAGCTTCAGGTGAACAAGGTATATTAGAGGTATTAGATACACTTTTATTAGTATAAACATCTACACCAACCATTAGTAAATGCAGAATTTAAAGACCTAAACACAAGCTTTAAACTAAGATGCAGACAACAGTCCAGCAGCGAGATGGGGGCTTTCCAGTCTTTTGCATTGAGTGTCAAATGTATGATTTTCTCCCAGTTGGTGAGAGGTCTTACGTATGCACTAAGTGCAAGGAGCTCTTTGCTCTCAGGGAACAAATCTGTTCTCTAGAGGCTAGAGTAGCAGACCTGGAAGACATAAGAAAGACAGGAAAGTACATGGATGAGACCTACAGGGATATAGTCCTGAAGTCCCACCTCCAGTCTGGCAGCATCCTTGTTATTGTTTAACCACAGGCATGGTCCCTACTATTTGGAAACAAGCACTACTATGACCTATCCTTAAAAAGCCAAATTGATATCCGTCAGTAACAGTCAACTATTGTCTGGTTTCAAATCTCCCATTTATTTCCAAGCTGGCCGAAGAAATTGTCTTTAATCAACTAACCAATTTTGTAGAGAAGACAAATGTATTACATCCCAGACAATAAGGTTTTCACTCGGGTCATGGAATTGAAACCATCATGACAGCCTTGCTCAGTATTATACACAGCTTTCTTGACAGGGGACAGATGCCCTTGGCTATTTTCCTTGATCTATTGGCAGCGTTTGATCTTGTAGATCATGATAGTCTTCTCACCTGACTCCATGACATTGATATATGTGATACAGTACTACACTGGTTTTTCTAATTTCTTTCATCCCATGTATTTACTGTTTCTACTGGTTCCAATACATCCAATTTCTACCATCTACTCTGCAGGGTACAACAAGGGGCCATTCTACCTCCAGTCCTTTGTAACATCTTTTAAGAACATAAGAACATAAGATATGCCATACTGGGTCAGACCAAGGTCCATCAAGCCCAGTATTCTGTTTCCAACAGTGGCCAATCTAGGTCATATGTACCTAGCAGTTTCCCCAAGAGACACAAGTTCCACAATGCTTGTACTGGGTCAAGCATTGATATCTTCGGTCACTTCTTAATAATGGTTTATGGACCTTTCCTCCAGGAACTTGTCCAAACCTTTTTTAAACCTAGCTACACTAACAGCCTTTACTACATCCTCCGGTAACAAATTCCAGAGTTTGATTACACGTTGAGTGAAAAAATATTTTCTTTTATTAGTCTTAAATAGTTTACCCTGTAGTTTCATTGCATGTCCCCTAGTCTTTCTATATTCTGATAACATAAACAATCGATCTACGTTTACCCGTTCCACTCCGTTCATTAATTTATAGACTTCTATCATATCTCCCCTCAGCCGTCTCTTTTCCAGGTTAAAGAGCCCTAACCTTTTTAGCCTTTCTTCATAGGAGTATCCTTCCATCCCCTTTACCATTTTGGTGGCTCTTCTCTGAACCTTTTCTAAAATCGCTATATCCTTTTTAAGATATGGCGACCAGAATTGCACACAATATTCAAGGTGCGGTCTCACCATGGAACGATATAGAGGCATTATAATATCTTTTGTTTTATTTTCCATTCCTTTCCTTATCATACCTAGCATTCTATTTGCTCTCTTGGCCGCTGCTGCACACTGGGCCGAGGGTTTTAACATGGTATCCACAATGACGCCTAAATCTTTTTCCTGGGTGGTGGTTCCTAATGTGGAACCTTGCATCGTGTAACCATAGTTTGTGTTGTTCTTCCCTAGGTGCATAACCTTGCACTTGTCCACATTAAATTTCATCTGCCATTTTGATGCCCAGTCTTCCAATTTATCAAGATCCTCTTGCAATTTTTCACAATCCTCTTGGGTTTTAACAACTTTAAATAGTTTTGTGTCATCTGCAAATTTGATCACCTCACTCGTTATTCCACTTTCCAGGTCATTTATGAATATGTCAAAAAGCAGCGGACCCAGTGCAGATCCCTGGGGTACACCACTATTCACCTTTCTCCATTGGGAAAATTGGCCATTTAGCCCTACCCTCTGCTTTCTATCTTTTAACCATTTCCTGAACCACACTAGTACACTGCCTCCTATCCCATGACTCTTTAGTTTTACCAAAAGTCTCTGATGAGGGACCTTGTCATAGGCTTTCTGAAAGTCCAGATACACAATATCAACTTACTCACCTTTGTCCACCTGTTTATTCACTCCTTCAAAAAAACATAACAGATTAGTAAGACAAGATCTTCCTTGTCTAAAGCCATGTTGGCTGTCTCCCATTAGGTTGTGACTATCTACATGCTGAGTAATTTTATTCTTTATGATGGTTTCTACCATTTTTCCCAGTACTGACGTCAGGCTCACCGGTCTGTAGTTTCCCGGATCACCCCTGGAACCCTTTTTAAAAATTGGTGTTACATTGGCAATCCTCCAATCTTCAGGTATTAGAGATGATTTTAATGATAGTTCACAGATTACTGATAGCAGGTCTGTAATCTCATATTTCAGTTCTTTCAACACCCTTGGATGTATACCATCCGGCCCAGGTGATTTGCTACTCTTCAGTTTATCTAATAATTGTAAGACATCTTCCCGATGTATCAATATTTCCTTCAATTCTTCCGCACTTTTAAATACCACTTCAGTCATGGGTAACATCCCTACATCTTCCTCAGTAAAGACCGAAGCAAAGAATTCATTCAGTCTCTCTGCTATGGCCTTGTCGCCTCTTAGTGCTCCTTTAACCCCTTTATCATCTAATGGACCAACTGACTCTCTCACAGTTTTTTTTCTACGAATGTACTTGAAAAAGGTCTTTATTTTGCGTTTTTGCTTCCGCAGCAAGCTTCTTCTCAAATTCTCTCTTTGCCTGCCTTATCAATGCCTTGCATTTGACTTGCCAGTGCTTGTGCTGTTTCCAGGTTTTGTCGTTTGGCTCTTTTTTCCATTTCCTGAAAGATGCTTTTTTGGCAGCAACAGCCTCTCTGACCTCACCTTTAAACCATGCTGGCAGTTTTTTGGACTTCCTTCCACTTTTCTTAGCTCGTTAGCCACCTTGATTCAAGAAATTGGAATTAGCTTCTTCTTTTATGTCTATGACATCCTATTAGTCATCTTCTTAGAACGCCTCACTTCCAATTTATCTTTTCTCAATGATTATTTAGAAAAAGTCTCATTCTGGCTTCATTCTAATCACCTGAAATTGAATCATGTAAAAACTACTGCTACCTGATCATCTCAATTGTCCAATAATTGGACCAATTCCAGCAGCCACCTGATCTTATCAACTAACCAATTTAAATACTTGGAAATCTTTATTGATTCTGAATTGTTCAAGAATTGCACAGAATGAGGACAGCACATGCAGAATCGAAGTAAGTAGGGAGTCATTGCCAGCTGACTACCATATAGGTAAGCAGGAAGGGCATTCAATGGCATGCCAGACATGGGTGGAATGAATGCAACATGGGAGAGGTGCATTCTACATGAGGAGCCTGATCTCTCCAGAGGTGAATAGCATGTCTCCAGAGCAAAGGCTGCTGCTGCACAGGAGACCCCTGTTGGAGGGAATAGCAGGGACACTGATGTGAGATGCAGAGGGATGTGAGAGCAGCACTCAGATGACATTGTAGAAGTGCAGGCAGAACAAGTTATATACGTGCAATGGACAGCAGCCAGAGAGTATAGGTTGTAACAATGGTAGGATGTGCTAGTGGCATAATGGACACCATACTCATGCAGCACATTAGCACTTTGGGAAATGTGCTAGGGTAACAGTGCAACAGGTCAAAGAGGTCACAGCTGCCAGATGATGCAATGGAAGAACAAGTCATGCCACATGGTCCTAAGAAAAGAGGGTGGAGCACAGCACATGCCCTTTGTCAGCTTGTACTTACTCCAAGTGGATGCAGACAACAGCCTGATGGGGGTGTGTCACATGGACCAGCAGATTTGAGGTGGGCAACATATGGAGTCCAACACAATGTCAGCCAAATCACACATTTGACCTGAAATTTCTCACCCACAGTAGCAGCAGCAGAAGTTGAGGAAGCAGCTGCAGTGGAGTTGGAAGCAGCAGAGGAGGGACCAGCTGATGGTGGTAGGGATGGCAAGGGGAAAGTGCAGGAGACCATCATCTTTTCCATTTCATGATAGGCACCTTTGCAGAGGAGCAGGAGGAGGAAATATTGGAGGAGGAGGTGCAGGAGAAGAAAGAGGAAGAGAAAAAGGAGATGCTGGCAGAGGAGGTGGAGAAGGAGGTGCTGTAAGAGGAGGAACAGCAGCAGATGGACACAGAGGAGCAGGTGATAGCAGGAATCCTCCACCCACCGCACTTTGTGGCAACCCCAGAGTCCACAGATTGATAAATGTGGCAGGACTCTGCCATTCCACCCACTCCCACCCCAATCTGGATTTCAAGCAGATGCTGCTGTGTGGGCTGGGGAGGGGAGGAACGGAGGGAGGCAGAGAATGGCGTAGAGGGCTATGCTGCACTATCACATGCCATATTGGTGGCAAAGCATGACCACTCTTTGCCCATGCAGCACATTCCCCAACATTAGGCCTCCCCTGGGTTTTAGTGAGTTAGGAGATGCCGCCATCCTGCAAGAGATGCAGCAGGATTTTGATGCCATCACCTGAGCCCAGGACCTCATGTTGGGCACCTGGAGGAAACATGGGCAGAGATGCATTCCCTGACACATTCTGTACAGCAGCTACTGATATGCATCTCTGCCCTGGAGTGGAGGAGTGGCCTAGTGGTTGGAGCAAGGTACTTCAGGCCAGAAGGTTGGGGGTTCAAATCCCACTAGAGGACAGCAACCTTGGGCCGGAAGGACTGGGGTTTCTAGTCCCACAGGTGCTCCTTGTGGTCTTGGGCAAGCCACTTAACCCTCCATAGCCCATGTTTCCTGTAAAATAGTTATCTCCAGGTTATAATGCCCTGTTCAATGTAATTTCAGTTTGTTCAATGTAAACCACACTGATGCAGAATAGCATAGTATATAAGAGAATATAAATAAATTCCCTCATCACATTACTCTAGAAGGGGGTTGGGTTCTTACTAATAATGATGCTGTGTTGTAAAATAAAGGGAACAATTTTATTGGGACGTTAAATGTTTTTCTGTTGGATTATTTTTACACTGTAGTGTATACACGGTACTACAGTGCTTGTGAAGGCTGTTGAGGATACAAGGGTCACATCTGATATAGCCACTAGAGATAGTCATTATGTGGAAACAACATAGGAAATAAAAACATCATTTTCATGTCAGTTTGTTTTAATTCGCAACACGACATTATATATTGGATTTATCAGTGTCCCATCACAGACAGGCTTCAAACCTAAGGCAGGTTGCAAAGGGGCATCACAGCACATTATGGGTTGGTTATAGATCTTACCTCTGCTATTGTTGGTGAGTTGCCTTTCTGTTTCTTGACTGGCCCAAAGTGTGTCTAGTCTGAAGCCCTGTGAGAAATGCAAACTAGATTTCTTGCTTTGCAAATCTATAGACTCCTGCTATTAAGTTGTACTCCAACGATTTTGCTGTTCCCACATTCAGTCCCAGAAATATTGCGAAACCACATCTATTTAACCATCAGAGAAAATTACCAAGCCTAATCCAGATCCTAGTTGATCAATGCAAAGTGAGCATTAGGCTTGCTCACAGTTGCTAACAGTCCACATAGACGAGGATTCACAGTACATTTAGCTCAAGAACATGGCAAAAGAAAAATCATTGAATTTCTGCAGAAGGAATCTATGGATTAACAGGGCAAAAAATAGATTTAGCATTTACCATAGGCTTCTAGACCAGATAGACTATATCAGGAAACAGGAAGGCAGCTCACCAGCAAGAGCAGAGGTAGAAGCAGTCTGGCTAGAGTAAACCCATATGGAGATAGGATGGCCACTCTGCAAGATGCCTGTTCTCTAACACAACGGTCATAGGTTCAAGACCAGCCATTCACAGAGGGGGGAGAAATGCCTGAGATTTCTAGTAATCTGTTGGTTTATGTCTAATTTTGGAAGCAGCCACACAACCTCTTTAAGTACCATTATTATTCTGATGTGCATATTTTTTCAAATCTAAAGGAAAATACCTAACTTGTGTGGACAGATGGAGGTCCATGCACGCCCTCTGAGGAATTTGACACAGCTGGAGTGGGCAAAGCAGTTACTATAGTGGTAAGAGCACCCCAAGGCATTAGGAGAGGTGCAAAGCAGCCAAAGCAAAAGCCTGAATGCTCCACAGCTCCAGGATTGGGTTAAAACGGCCCAAACAAATGCATAAACACCCCTAAGCATGTGGAGAGGGATGACACATAATCAGCAGTTGCAAGATCTGGGAAAGGGTAAAACAAGAACTGGAAACTATTAGTCACTGAAAAAACCCACATATCTCTTTCTAAGGCACTTTTTAACAGCATGGAGGAACAGCTTGGTGGTTAGGGCATCTGAAAGGAGAGAGATAAAGCAATGAGAAATCAAAATGCAGGCTTTGGTGTTTAATGAGGTGTAACTGTAAAGATATAGGCATTGGGGTTCAATGGGCAGATCGGCATTTTAAATGGTGGTGGTAGTTACTCCACGGTATCTTGAGGTACTTGATTGCACAAAACCTGTTAACCATCAAAATGTTATCCTGGAAGGCAATTGATATTTGGAGACTAAAAGATACAGCAGCCATTTAAACTTGGTCATCCAGGGCAATCAATTTCTCAACCACTATATCACCATTTTCAATGCTGCCTGCCTTTTGTCCTGGGACAGTGATGCCAAACAGTATGCCATCTCCTCCATGGTAAGCTGCTTATACAGCTGCCAAGGCTGCTCACCTGCCATCTCACTGAGAGACAGGCTGGATGCTCAGTTTGAAACAGAGATTTCTTCTTTGCTGTAGCTTTCCTGCTGCCACTACGTGAAGCAAAGGATGGAATCCCTAGCCTAGTGCCTGCGCCCTTCCCTGAAATCAGCTTTAATTGGAATGATGTAGCATGCCACTATCAGAAAGTGGTCCAGTAGCTTTTCTCTACTGATGGCCTTCTAACAGTGAATGCTTTCTGTAAAACTTGGATCCTCAAGTGCAATAAAATAGGGATGTGTAAATGACATGGAAATGTCAATATATCCTATGTCATTTCACATCATTTTTAATCCAAACACGACATGAAAAAATCTGAAATTCTGTTTTCGGATGAGCCTTGGGTTAAGAGGCAGGCATATTGCAGAAAAAGCTATTACCTCTCTAGCGGGGGCTGGTTTTAGTCAGTTTTCTCTTGTCTTGTATTTCTGTTGATCTTCATTCCTGTTTCCTGATTGGCCCAAAGTTTGTCTGGTCTGGAGCTTTGTGGAAACCCTTCCTGTTTTTTTTTGGCTTGTGGATCAATTGACTCCTGCTCTCCAGACTTACTACAAGAGAGAAACAGTTTATCTATATTATTGAATATATGGGGATTTGATTTATTTATTTTTATTTTATTTAATATAATTGGTTTCATATATCACCTGATCTAAGAGTCAAGGTGGTTTACATGTAACAGGTTAAACAGAATTTAGTGTTAATGCTTAACATTAGGGTTTACATTGAACGATGAAACATAGGAAGATAATAATACATAGGAACATAACATAGTTTAGATCTAAACTTAATGAAACCACGTGAACAATGGTTTAGAGTAGGAGATAAGATGTAATTGTGGTCAGTAGTCTTTGTAATAGGATTTGAGGGTTAATTTACAGTACAGTGAGCACCCCTCTACCAGTACTAGAGTAGACTAGACAGGCAGGGCCTGATTCTGTGCCACGAATTGCAGGGAAGGGGCGGCTTGGGGACGGAGTCTGGGAGGTCGCCGGCCCTGGACATACAGGGCCGATTCTAATTTAGGCCCTGTACGTCCAGGGCTGACGACATGTGCAGGGAAGTTATTCCACTTCCGAGATAGAATACCACTGCTTCAGGGAGCACTGTGGGGACAGCCAAGGTAACAGTAAAAATCCATGTGGTACTCCTCTATCCACCTTCCTTCTTTGAGAAAATTGGCCATTTAACTCTTCTTTTTGTTGTCTGTCTGTCAACCAAATCCCAATCCACAACACGGTATTGCCTCCTATCCCATGGTTTTTTAAATTTCCTTAGAAGTCTTTCATTAGGAACTTTGTCAAAAGCTTTTTGAAAATCCAGATATGCTCTGTTAACTAGCTCTCCTTTAACAAATATTTATTCACACTTTCAAAAAGCAAGGCAGATTAGTGAGGCATGACTTTTCTTGGCTGAATCTATGTTGACACTGTCCCATTAAAACATTTCTATCTATGTGTTCACTAATTTTGTTCTTTATAATAGATTCTACCATTTTGTCTGGCACTGTCATCAACCCATTGATCCATTGTTTCGTGATTACCTCTGGAACTCTTTTTAAAAATAGCCACCCGCTAAACTTCTGATACCGTAGAGGATTTTATTGATAGAGTTCAGATTACTAAGAGTAAATCTGCACTTTTATTTTTTACCTCTTTTAGTATTCTGGGATGTATGCCATGTTCCAGGTGATTTACTACTCTTTAGCTTGTCAATTTAGCCTATTACTGTATATCTTCCATGTTCACTGAGATTTGTTTTCAGTCTTCCAAATAATCTTTATTGAATACCATGTCTGGCATGGGTAGCTCCCTAAACTGGAAAAAAAATAAATGGGTAAATCAAAGACTAAATATCAGCAACTATATTATCAAAAAATCTTTGAGACAATTATTTCAATAAACTTCATTGCAGTTTAAAGTATGAAATGTATTGATATAATTGTCTCAAAGATTTTTTGGTAATATTATAGGTAGCTCCCATATATTTTCCCGCATTACAGTCCAAAGGAAAGAATTCACTGGGGACATATTTACTAAAGATCAAAGTGAGTTAATAAACATTAACACCAGATGAGTACCATTGTGTCCATAGAAATAAAAGAGCTGGGGGGGGGGGATATTTAAAGTGCATGAACATTTAGTAAACTCTAAGTCTATCTGCTATGGCCTTGTCCTCCCTGAATGCCTCATTTACCCCATGATATTCTAATGGTCCAACTAACTCCCTCACAGGCTCTAATGTACCTGAAAAAGTTTCCATTATGAGTTTTTGCCAAATGTCTTTCAAATTCTTTTTTTGCCTTCCTTATCAATGCTTTCCATCTAACTTGCTAGTGCTTATGCTGTTTCATGTATTCTTCACTTGGATCCCTTTTCTGAAAGCTATTCCTTTGGCTCAAATTCAAATTATGCCTTTGAATCAATGCTTACTCCTGGTGACCCAGCAGCTCCTGGGTTTTCTTGGCAGTGTGAATGGAAGTAGATTGACAGGCCTTTCTTTGGAGGTAATGGAGGATTAAGTGACTTCCCAGGCCCACAAGGAGTGCAAGTGGGAATCAAACCCTGGTCTCTTGGTTACCAAGTTACTGCTCTAAACATTGGGCAACTCTTCCACTGCTTTTCCTATGAGTCTTTTTCACCTCACCTTTTAACCAAGCCAGCTGCCATTTGGCCTTCCTTCTGCCTTTTTTAGCAAATGGAATGCATCTAGTCTAGGCTTCCAAGATGGTATTTTTAAACTATGTCCATGCCTGATTTAAACTTTTAGGGCTATATCTACTAAACAATGCTAGTTTTGGCTGCTAACTTGGTGTGTTAGCAGCCAAAACCATGCAGTAAGGGGCAAACCTCCATGGTATCTACAGGGGGCATTCCCAGGGGAGGTCCTGCAGATACAGGGACCCCATGTTATTTGCCTTGGGTAGATACCATGAGAAATGTCTTGCAGTGCCTGTCAAAAGCAGGTATTGTGGGTCCTTGTTATAAATCCATGGGGAGGAATGGTAGTGATTGGGTACACAGAGCCCTGTTTACCTCCATAGCCTTCCCAACTGCCACAATTGGGATGGCCCGCCCCCCCCCCCCCTCAAATACTGTTGGTGCCACAGTGCAGCAATCCACAGCACCGACAATATAAACAAGTTAAGTGTGTGCCTTCCTTAAGCACTGATTCCCCCTGGACTACATCCGATCCCCATCAGGAAATGCCGAGGAAGGATCGTGTAACCACCAATTTAGAAAATGTCCCAGCTAGCCAGTTGGCGGAACTCCCTATCTCCCCCCTCCTCTCCCATGGCCCTCCCCTCCAATCTTCTCTTAAGAAAAAGTAAATCTCGGCTAGTCAGCCAGAAAGTGGGGCCCAGTGGCCTCCTGACCCCCTCACTAAATCTATGATGTTCTAGAGTAGGAATGGGGCAGGAAAAATCCTATATGTTCCTGCCCTGTGCAGTGGCCAATTCAAAATGGCCACAGTCACGAGGTGCTGCCCTCTAGCCTCTTGCTAGGTCTCTGTGATGCCTATTGTAGCTACCTCTTTATTTAGTACTAAATATTCTAAAGAGCTCTTTTGCTAAAGTGTGTTATATTTTTGAGTCAATAGCAACACGTTTTGAGTCAATAGCAATGCGTATTAGGTACAACCGTATTGTCAGGGGTGTAGTCAGCATGTGCTGGACAGTTACTATACAGCAAGCCCCTTAGTGTGCAGTCAGCTCTTGGCAATTACTGCAGGTGCACCTAATGTCACCTACTAAGATGGTGTTAGGTGCACCCACACTAACTGGTGATTAGCACGTGCTACTGATGCCTGTACCAACTGCAATGTGCAGTCAATGCCCACTCTCTGTCCCAATCTCACTTAGATCCCATCCTATCAGGTGATGCCTAGTCAACATGTGTTTCCGCACACAGTAATTGTCCTGCCTATACAATAACAAAATGTTTGTGGGCCCACAGAAGTAGTTAAGCATGTCGAAATGTGCATTAGCAGCATAACATACTTTAGTAAATGGGTTCCTAATGTTCCCATTTCAAAATGTTTTTTTTTTGTTTGTATATACACCCTATTTAGCAGTTGACAGGGTTAATTCCTAATCTTTCTTCTGTCTGCTCTTCCCTTAAAGGCATCTGGCCTACTTTTGGCTTTATTGCAACCTCTCTATTTGGATGTCCTAACTTTGCTGTTTTGATAATATCCTTCAAAGATGCTTATGTTTATTAGCTCTTGATATACTGCCCTTTATAACATCAGGGCGGTTTACAATCAGGTTAACATTCAGAAATTGGCTCCAGGCCAGAGTTCGGAAAATAACTACAACCTTAACAGGAAAGAGAGGCAGCAAACACTCAAACAGGACATATCGAAGAAATCAAACAAACATAAATATAGCCAGGTCATAAGTATGAGTCGGAGAGATTATAGGCGGAGGTGAAAAGGTGTGTTTTCAATAAGGATTTAAATGTAGGTGGGAAGGTGAAGGCGGTTTATGTGGAATGAGCAGAGATTGCACGTTGGGACGTGAAAATGAAGGAGGTCAGCTAGATATTGTGGTGTGTGAGTATTGATTACTTGGCACACCAAGATAAGTATTTTGTAACAAATACGGTATTCAATGGGAAGCTAGTGCAAGTGGATTAATGGGGGGGGGGGGCGGAGTAATGTGATCTCTATGTGAAGAATAGGTTATGATCCTGGTTGCGGTATTTTGTATGAGCTGAAGACGGCGTAGTTGAGTATGGGTGACACCTGCGAGAGCGGAATTACAAAAATCGAGATGAGACATTACTGTGGATAAAGTGAGAGTGGTCAAAGCAGACGGAGAGAGAAAAGGGTGAATAGATCGTATTTGACGGAGAAAGAAATGGGATGTCTTGGCAAGCTGGGAAATGTGGTCTTTTAGAGTTAACTTAGAATCAAGTAAGATCCCTAAATACCGAAAAGAAGGAACTATGGGGATGGGGGAGCTTCCAAGAGTAGGAGCAATTAAAGGGCAGGGGCTCCCGAAGGTAAACCAGGTAGAGGATGTCTTAGCCAGATTTAGATGAAGTAGATAACCATTCTTCTACTTGGGTGAGGCAAGAATTTAAGGGCCCACGGTCAGGGTGAAGGGGATTTGTGTGATGAAGAATAAGGATGTCATCAGTGTAATAAAAAGCTGACAGATCGAACTGTTGAATACAGAGAGCAAGTGGCGCAAGAAAGAGATTAAATAGAAGGGGAGCCAAGACTGAACCTTGGGGGACACTGCAGGGGAGGGGGGTAGGGTCTGAGAGGGACTGTGGGCTAGAGGAAGAGACCACAGAGAAGGAACGGGAGGAGAGAAAGGAGTGAAACCAATGATAAACAGGACCGTGAAGGCCGACTTCTCGAAGGCATGAGAGAAGTAATGAATGATCAACAAGATCGAATACTATGGGGAGATCTAGTGAAACCACCATCGAGATGTCACCCCTGTAATTTGAGGAATGGAGTTCATTAAGAAATGCTAGTAGAACTGTCGCGATGCTATGACCTTGCTGAAACCCCAATTGGCGAGGGTGTAGGACGTTTATGGAACTGAGGTGTTGTGAAAGTTGGGTGAAGACAGTCCTTTCTAAGATCTTGGCAAGAAAAGGAAGATTTGAGACTGGACAGTACAGGGACTAGAGCACTGGATTAGAGACTGGACAGTGCTGGGACTAGAGGGTCGAGAGAGGGTTTCTTAAGAATAGGACGTACTAAAGCATACTTCCAGAGGGAGGGATAGGTTCAGGAAGAGAAGCAGGTGTTAATCATGGATAGCATGGGGGCATTAGAGCGAGAGTAGGTTCAAGAAACCAGCTAGAAGGGATTGGGTCGAGAAGGCATGTAGTCTTGTGAGCTGTGGAGATAGAGTTCATAAACTCTGAGGTGGTAATCGGGTGAAAGGTGGACCAGCTATATGAGAGAGGTAGGAGAGGAGAAAGAGAAGGGGAGGTGGGAGGACAAGGGAAGAGTACAAGAGGGAAGTGCTGCAGCACGCAGGTCTAGAATCTTAGTCACAAAAAAGGAAGCTAGTTGGGCAGAGGGAGGGGTTGGATAAGAGGTAGCAGAGGAAGGGCCAGCTTAAAGTGAGGTGAGGGATCTGAGCATTGAAAAAAGTTGCTGGGATGGATTAGGAGCAGTTGTGATGCAATCAGAAAAGTATGATAATTTGGTCTGATTAACTGAGGAACGGTAGTGACAATGACGATCATGAAACTGAGCCAGGGCATGTGGAGTATGATGTTTTTGTCATATGCTTTTCGCCAAGCAAAGATGAGTGCGCAAGAGGCGGAGGCCAGCATGATACCAAGGCTGGCGGGCAGAAAGGCGCCTGAGCAATGTTGGCTGAAGGGGGGCAAAATGATCAAGAGTGGAGGAAAGGGTGGAAGTCCAAGTTGAGACCTGAGATTCTGGGGAAAGAGCAGAAAAGTTATCAGGAAGCAGTTGATGCGCAGGCGGGAAAAGTGGAAAGTGAGAGGAGTGATGCGGCGATGCAGACAACTGGAAGGGGGAACGGCAGGTGGGGGAACTGGGCAAGCAGTGCAGTTAAGAGTGGGACGATCCAGTAGGAACATCAAGCAAGAGTGATCTGTCCAGGGAAGGGGCCTCACTAAGAGTTGGGAGATTCGGAAAGGAGCAGAAAGTGGCGGAATGACAGGATCAAGAATATGACCGGCTGTGTGCGTGGGCAGGAGCACGTGCTGTTGGAGATAGATCGTGGAGAAGGATGGTGAAAAAAAGATCCATGACAGAGGTTGGAGGGTCAAAATTCGGCTGATGTGTGTGGTGATTCATGGTATTTAACTGCCGTTTGTGCTGGCTTTTTTCCCCTGTTTGATTTCCAAGCACATACCTAGGAGCTAAGCACAGTACTGCACATCCTTTCGCTTTTCTCTTTGCCTTTTGAAGTGATCTTTTAGTGAGTATGTCTACTACTTTTACAGTTCTGTGGATGTTCTATTTTGGTTTTTACTTGTACAGTTTTAAGTTTAATCTTCCGATGTAAAGAACAGCAATTTTTGGTTTGGTTTTTGTTATACATGCGAGTTTAAACGGTCCACGGTTCACCACTCTGGCTCCAAAGATTCTTTTAAAATTCACTATGTTTAAAAAAAAAAATTAGTTTAGACTTCTAAGAGCCTTTATACCAGCAAAGCAGCCATGTGAGTGTACCTGTGCTAAAACCAAAGTTTCAGTTGAGCATGGCTATGGGCATTCTTATCCACTGTTAATACAGTCAGAAGGCTCGTAGACACTGTCTTACACCCTGCTCATTTTGATGTGATGCCCCTATCTAAGTATTCTTATGCCTTTAATTTTATAACAAATACAATATAGTGGACAGCATGGACAATTGATCATCTGCACACCTCTGATTTTATGTCTCGATGAAGACTGCACCATACCTCCTTTGCAATTAATCTAATCTAACATTGTAAAATGTTAAGACGATGGTGCTCTCTTATGGGTTGTTGTTGTTAAGTGCCGTCGAGTCGGAGTCGACTCATGGCGACCCTCTGGATAGCTATCCTAAATTGTGTTTGGTCTTCAGTCAGGCGGCTCATTGTTGACAGACTGGCACCCGTAGCTGCTGTTATTGTATCGATCCATCTCATTGCTGGCCTTCCTCTTTTGCGTTGACCTTCTATCTTGCCAAGCATGCTGTCTTTCTCTAATGATCTCTCTCTTCGCATGATGTGTCCAAAGTATGAAAGTCGAAGTCTTGTCATCTGAGCTTCTAAAGAAAGCTTAGGTTTGATCTCCTCTAGTACCGACTGGTTTGTTCTTCGGGCAGTCCATGGTATACACAGTATTCACCGCCAGCACCATAATTCAAAGGTATCAATTTTCTTCCTGTCTGTCTTTTTCACTGTCCAGCTTTCACATCCATATGATGTTATTGAAAATACCATGGCTTGAACAAGTCGAATCTTTGTATAGAGAGAGACATCTCTGCTCTTGAGAATCTTATCTAGGTCTTTCATAGCCATTCTGCCAAGAGCAATGCGTTGTTTGATTTCTTGACTGCTTGTTGCTTCTTTATTGATAGTTGATCCAAGTACATTAAAGTTATTCAGAATTTCAATTTCTTCTCCTTCAACGATGAACCTGTTGATTATGCCAGTTGTCATGATCTTTGTCTTCTTTACATTAAGGTGCAGGCCCATTTTGAGACTATGTTCTTTGATTGTGAGAAGCAAATGTCTCAGATCATCTTCACTTTCAGCCAGTAATGTAGTATCATCAGCATAGCGAAGGTTGTTGATGAGTCTTCCACCAATCTTCACACCTCTGTTGTCTTCATACAATCCTGCTTCTCTGATGATTTGTTCTGCATATAAATTAAACAGGTAGGGGGAAAGTATGCAGCCTTGTCTTACACCTTTGTTTATTTTAAACCATTCTGTTTCTCCTTGTTCTGTTCAAACTGTTGCTTCTTGATCAATGTACAGATTGCGCAAGAGAACGATCAGGTGTTCTGGTACACCCATGCTTCTTAATGTGGCCCAGAGTTTCTCATGGTTTACACAGTCAAAAGCCTTGCTATAGTCAATAAAGCACAAATAGATATCCTTTTGGTATTCTTTAGTCTTTTCAAGGATCCATTTCACATCCACAATGATGTCTCTCGTTCCTCGCCCTTTCCTGAACCCTGCTTGCACTTCAGGTAGTTCTTGTTCCAGGTATGGTTGTAGTCTCTTTTGAATAATCTTCAGTAGAATCTTGCTGGCATGTGGGATCAGAGCGATTGTTCGATAAATTCCACAGTCAGTTGGATCACCTTTCTTTAGTATTGGTATAAACACAGATCTTTTCCAGTCAGTTGGCCATGATGTTGTCTTCCATATTTCTTGGCAGAGCCTTGTAAGTATGGTAACAGCTGCATCAGATTACTGCAATACTTCTATAGGAATGCTATCAATGCCTGGTGCTTTGTTCTTTGATAAGGCTTTCAATGCTGCTTCAACTTCTTCTTTCATCACCAATGGTTCCCGATCATAAGGTACAGGTTGAAACAGCTGTTGGTCCACTTGATCTTTATCATATAAAAACTCTGTATATTCCTTCCACCTTTTCTTGATCTTCTCAGCATCATTCAACATAGAACCTTGAGCATCTTGTAACATTCCATTTCGAGGCTGGAACTTTTTCTTTAACTCTCGTAGCTTTAGGAAAGCCGATCTTGTTCTTCCTCTAATTGTTTCTGCTTCTATTTCCTTGCAAGTGTCATTGTAGTACTTTTCTTTGTCCTGTCTTGCTGCACGTTGGAAATCTCTGTTGAGTTCTGCGATTGTCTTTCTTTCTCCTCTAGCTTTAGCTTCTCTGCGTTTCTGGGCAATTTTCAGAGTTTCTTCGGTCATCCATTTTGGCCGCTTTTGCTTTTTCACCTTTTGTAGAGACTTCTCGCTTTCTTCCAACACATCCTTCTTGATGTCATTCCATAACTCTTCCAGAGCTCTGTCATTTGTATCTAAAGCAGCAAATCGATTTTGCAGGCAGTCTTTAAATTACAGTGGTATATTCTCAAGATCATATTTTACTGCATTTATGAGTGGTTTGCTCTTTTTCAAATTTGGCTTTAGTTTGCATACTAGTAGTTGATGATCTGTACCACAGTCAGCTCCAGGTTTTGTCTTTGTTGATGTTATAGAACTTTTCCATCGTTGACTTCCACAGATGTAGTCAATTGATTTTTATACAATCCATTGGGTGAAGTCCATGTGTACAGTCGCCGCTTGTGTTGCTGGAAGAAGGTGTTTGAGATGAATATATCATTGGTCTTGCAGAATTCTATCAGTCTTTCTCCAGCTTCATTTCTGTTGCCAAGTCCATATTTTCCAACTACTTTGCCTTCTTCTTTGTTGCCAACTTTTGTGTTTCAGTCACCCATGACTATCAGGATATCCTGTTTGCATGTTCTGTCAATTTCAGCTTGTACTTGTTCATAGAACTCTTCAATTTCATTCTCTTCTGCAGCTGTTGTTTGGGCATATACTTGAATTATAGTTGTGTTGATAGGCAATCCTCGTAGACGAATAGAGATTAAGCGTTCGCTGACTGCATTGTATTTCATTACAGTTCTTGCAAGTTTCTTCTTTATTATAAATGCAACACCATTTATTCTTTGTCTTTTATTTCCAGCATAGTAGACCATGTAATCATCTGATGCAAAGTGCCCGATGCCAGTCCATTTTAGTTCGCTGACACCCAACAGATCAAGTTGTACACGTTCCATTTCATTCTTGACCACCTCCAACTTCCCTTGATTCATGCTTCGTACGTTCCATGTTCCAATGCGTAAGACATCTTTACATTTTCTGACTCTCATTTCATGCACAGCTACATCAGCAGTCAGACTTCCCGAGGGCTTTGATCCAATCACATCATAAATGCTGGCTTTACTCTGAAAAGTCTTCAGCTCTTCTCCAGTAGCTAGTTGAGTGCCTTCCGACCTGAGGGTCTCATCTTCCAGCACCATAGCACAATTTGTTTTGTTGTAACTATCCATTGGGTTTTCATGGCAAGATACAGAAGTAGATTGCTGGGCCTTTCTTCCGCGCAGTTTAAGTTTGGTGGTGTTGCCGTTGTCACAAAAAATGTGATCCTGCGCCGTCAACACTATCCCATTCTGCTGCTGTCCAGATGGGTGGTTTGTCTTGGTCTGGCACCTCAGCTGAGACCTGTCCATCTTGGGAGACCCTGCCAGTAGTTAAACTACCGATAGTTTAGCTCTCAGCATCACTGATGCACGCAAGCCCTCACAGCACGACAAGCTGCAAACCAAGTGAGATGGATT
The DNA here is from genome assembly GCA_033557465.1 of Ichthyophis bannanicus. Taxonomy (NCBI): domain Eukaryota; kingdom Metazoa; phylum Chordata; class Amphibia; order Gymnophiona; family Ichthyophiidae; genus Ichthyophis; species Ichthyophis bannanicus. The sequence continues at coordinate 1,461,048,441 of CM066031.1, forward strand.
TCATAAGGAAATCCATTATGGGTAGTTTACTGTTTTTTTTACGATGATTACGTGTGCACATTCCAAGCTCCACATATGATTCTTTTTTTGAAGAACTGTTCTATCCTCACAGCTGATCCTTCTTTTGAGGAACCAACTGGTGTCTGTTCACATAATTAGGTTTTCATGTGTGTCCTATGTTACTTCTATGATTACACAGGTACACTACCAAAAAACTGCCTCCAGTTTTGCAACTGATTCCTATAGATTTTGGGGTGCTGAATCCAGGAAAAATAGCCAAAATGTTCCATCACGTCACGTTTTCTTGCAAAATTAGATTTCTTACCCATATAAGGAATGTTCACATAATTTCTTTTTAGCCGACTGCAGTTTATTTTCTTGGCCCAAAATAGAAGTTGTAATGGTTAACTAACTAGAAACACTCCCTCATGATATTTTAGAGTGTTTTGTATTCATTTTATACATTAACAGGACAATTGGGAGGCGGGGGGCTAAATCCAGTACTCGCGCTGGCGCATGTTCTTTCCTGTTCGCCTCGCTTTGTTCGCTCGCTCAAACACGGTGGTTGCGACATGAACGTTCCTGTCAAATTTCAGTTTCTTGCAAGTTCATTATTACCTTTTGTTTGCTCAGTCGTAATCCAGCTTTATTCCGAAGTGGTTCACTACAGTTGTAGTTTGCAGTGCTGTGTATTTGTGATGGCTCACAGAGCCAGAGGTTGCGTCAACTCTCCGGACAGTTTTTGTTTTATTTGTGGGGAATATACCGTGAAAAAGCGGCAGAGGAACATTTCTGCATTTATTAAAAAAGTATATTTCGCCTATTTCGGTTTGAAGTTAGGCGATCAAGACAAACCGTGGGCTCCTCACAAAGTGTGCAAGACATGTGAGGAAGATCTACGCTTATGGATGAAAGGTAAAAAACAAGCATTTCGTTTCGGAATACCTATGATGTGGCGTGAACAAAGAGACCACAGCAGTGACTGCTATTTTTGCTCTTGCATTGTGAAGGGATACAACTTAAAAAATAAGAACGTAATAAGTTACCCCAACCTTCCCTCAGCAATTAGGCCTATGCCTCATAGCAACGAAGTACCTGTGCCTGAACCACCAAAATCTTTGGATCATATTTGTGTGGACGGTTATGATCATGATGAGACTCATCAGATGGCTTTTCCCCATGAGTCCAGTACTTCCGAGTTTGAAACTGAACCAGATCCGAAACCTGAACTTTTCTCTCAAGCTGAATTGAATGATTTAGTCCGGGATTTAGGACTCCCAAAAGATGCTGCCCAACTGCTAGGTTCTCGGCTTAAACATAAAAATCTATTGTCACCAGGAACAACTTTTTATTGGTACCGCAACAGCGAGACACAATTTTTGAAGTATTTCAGCAAAGAGGAAGATTTGGTATTTTGCAACGATATATACGGAGTGATGGAAAAGTTTAAACTCAAGTATGATCCTGTTGAATGGCGGCTGTTCATTGATTCGTCAAAAGACAGCATAAAAGGTGTTCTTCTTCATAATGGCAACACATTCGCTTCAGTTCCTATTGCTCACTCTGTTATTCTCCAAGAAAAATACGAGAATTTGGCCCTGATTCTTCAGAAGATTCGTTATGATGAGCATAAGTGGATGATTTGTGGAGACTTTAAAATTCTATCCACGCTATTAGGGCAGCAATCCGGTTTCACCAAATATCCCTGCTTCCTTTGCTTGTGGGATAGCCGGGCCCGCAACCTACACTGGGGGAAAAAAGACTGGCCAATTCGGGAGTATTTGAGACCCGGTGAGAAAAATGTTCTTCATGAGAGCTTGGTACCTCGTGATAAAATTCTACTACCACCTCTCCACATTAAGTTGGGTCTCATTAAGCAATTCATCAAGTCCCTTCCAAAAGATGGTGAGTGCTTTCGGTACCTTTGCTCAAAGTTCCCCCAACTTTCTGAAGCAAAGCTAAAGGAAGGAGTGTTTGTTGGCCCTGATATAAGGAAACTCATTTCAGATGGAGCATTCGCTGAAACGATGTCTGAGAAGGAAAAAGAAGCCTGGGATTCCTTCAAGGATGTTGTTCTCAAATTCTTGGGGAACAGGTGGGATGAGAACTATAAGGATATTGTTGCCAGGATGCTCAATGCCTTCAAAGAACAAGGCTGTAACATGAGCCTGAAAGTCCATTTCTTGCACTCCCATGTGAACTACTTTCCCGAAAACCTGGGGGCGTACAGTGAAGAACAAGGTGAAAGGTTTCACCAGGACATCAAGGACGCAGAGAGAAGGTACCAAGGAAGATGGAACACCACTATGATGGCTGATTTCTGCTGGTTGCTGCTGCGGGAAACCCCAGATGAAAAATACGCCAAGCAGCGCACCAAGAGAAGCATTCGGGGGAAGAAGAAATGGGCCCACCAGGAGATTGATTGACTCAAGAATGACTTTAAAATCTAAACTGTGTTGACAAATATCGTGTTTTTACTAAACTTTGAAATAAAAATTTGCTAGTTATTACCACAGTGTCGGATCTCATTTATTAGAATTTTATTTTCACACCATCGGGTGTTTGTCTTCATGTATTGCAATGGTGCGGTTTGCGTTTTCTATTCTTACATACATACCTGTACAACATTTTTTGCACATTTCTTTGCTTTGCTTTGTGTCTAACCTCGCTCTTATATGCTCAATGTTTGTGCACATGTATGTGGCTGTTTTAAGTGCAGACAGTTTTGCTACCATCACAGTGTGTTTTGTTGACATTACTCTATTCTTATGTGCTGCCTTGTTACAATTTTCTTTATTCTTATTTGAATAACTACTAAACAATTAGTATAAAGAATTCATCCAAGAAACTTTTATCTCGATCGCACTCAATCTGAAACGTTCACCTCAAACTGCTAACCCAATGTAGCAAAAAATCTGTACGTGATGGAGCAAATTGGTTACCAGATTTGGATTCAGCGCACCAAAAAACGTAAAAATCAATCGAAACATTAGAGGCAGTTTAAAAAAAATTTTTTTTAGTGTACCTGTGTTATCCTAAGGCTTTCATTTAATTCTATTTTAACACCCATGTTTTATTGTATTTACTTTTTGCAATAAATTTGGTGCCTCTTTCATGGCCACTCCACTGCCTTCCTACCAACAGTGATTTATATCACCTTTACAAACCTTGGGTTGTCCTCATTTTGGTCAATGGATTCACAATTTTAGTTCCCTCCTCCTTTCCAATTTGTTCTGTTCCCATTCTTCCTATACTGCCCTGAAGGCTCTTTTTAACAGTTTTCATTATGTTCTGTCTTTAGTGTTTCATTCTGCACTCTCAAGTACCATTGAGTATATGTTCATTTCAACTCATCTGTTGATAAGGTACTGTATCGTTTATTACTGCCACTGTGTTATACATATATAATTAATTTTTACCTCTAACTTTTATCCTTTTCTGTTGCTTGCAGCATGATCTTTATGTTTGATTATTGCGATTTTTATTATTTTTAACAATTATATATTAGATGTTTTTATTTCTTATTTTCTATTGACTTTGATTGTGTTTTTAATTATTTATATGCACAATTTTATATCATTTAACTTTGTACACTCAGAAGTCATCAATGCCTATTTATTAATTTATTTATCACATGTTTTTATGTGTTTTTATGTTTACTAGTGGTCACAGTCCCCTGAAGAAGGCCGGTGTGGCCGAAACACATGTAGGACTGACCCCCTCAATAAACTTTGTTCCTTCCAAGGGTTCCTCATTGCCTGCTTTCTTTTTTTGTGTGCTGTTAACCAGGTAGCCAGACCCGGCGCTTTCCTCCTGCACTTAACCTCCCACCCATACAACTCATCTTTTACCTTTCCCCACAAATTACACATACAACGTAATCATGGTAAGAAACTGGTCACAGCTTTATTTCCAAACATACTGAGCATTAACAGTAACGATGCCCAAACAAACCCCCCGCGGAGCGATGCGTCACCAGCCATTCAATTAGCAAGGCAACCTCGCCTCCGCTCCAGCCATGGTCACATCACCGGCAACGTTCCTACCACCCCTATCTGACTTTGCCATATTACTAGCAAAAGTCTTCCAGGGGTAGTCCGGGTCGAGGGCACCCCGCCCCTGTCCCAAGTCGCCTAAGGCTCCGGACCCCGGAAACCTCCGGGATCCCGCTTCACTTCCCCCCCCCTCCAGCTGCGACACCCCCATAACAGACCCCCCACCTCCCAGTAAGGAAGGGTGGGCGGGTGGGCTGCTTGCCCTGCCGACTCGCTGCATGTGCTCCGGCCCAGACCGCGCACGCCGGAGCACATGGCCTCTCCTCCCTCTGATTGGCTCCACTCGCTCCCCACCTTGAGCGGAGCCAATCCATTCAAAAGATGCACACAGCGTCTTTACGCTGTGGCGACTTCAGCCCTGCCTCATCCACGAATGCGAGCAGGGTCCCCGCGCCGGGCCGGGCATCCGGTTACGCACAGGCGCCGGGACCCTGCCCGCGCCCTTATTATTAACCAGGTAGCCCAACCCGGTGCTTTCCTCCTGCACTTAACCTCCCACCCATACAACTCATCTTTTACCTTTCCCCACAAATTACACATACAACGTAATCATGGTAAGAAACTGGTCGCAGCTTTATTTCCAAACAACATACTGAACATTAACAGTAACGATGCCCAAACAAACCCCCCGCGGAGCGATGTGTCACCAGCCATGCAATTAGCAAGGCAACCTCGCCTCCGCTCCAGCCATGGTCACACCACCGGCAACGTTCCTACCACCCCTATCCGACTTCGCCATATTACTAGCAAAAGTCTTCCAGGGGTAGTCCGGGTCGAGGGCATCCCGTCCCAAGTCGCCTAAGGCTCCGGACCCCGGAAACCTCCGGGATCCCGCCACCGGCACCTGGCACCAAAGCCTTACCTGTGCCGCCCCCCCCAGCCCGACAGGATGCTGCGACCAGTGTACCTCACCCTGAACAACCCTCTCCAGCACCTCCTGCCAGTCGTTCAGGAGCAAATCCATCCCAACCGGAGATAGGTGCACACCATCCGCCCTATACAGCCCAGCACAGGCTACCTCAACCCAATCATGCTGCACGTGATACCCCCCCTGCTCCCATACCCACCTCCCAATCTGCCAATTTATCTTAGTCAGTCCTCGGGACCATCTCCTCTGCCTCCAGGAAGCCGGCCTCGGAATAATATCGGACCAAATTAACACAATACTGGCAAACAAACGCAGCAGTGCAGCGAAGTCCCTCTTGGCGGCCCTGATCAGCTGCTTGCAGGACCACGCAGCCAGATCGTTGCCCCTCAAATACAGGAGAACAATCGCTGGCTGATTCCTGACGCGCTGATGATGACGAAGCAAAGGCATCAGCTGAGGCCACTGCAGCCCCCGCTCGCCCAGCCATGAAACAGTCACCACCGCCGGATCTAGTTTGAGATTCCGCCCGAGAGGCCGCTCTGCCGCTCGCTGCCCAGCCCAAAACATGAAGGAGTGCCCCATCATCCAGCATCCCCTCGCCATCAGCCCCCCATCTGCAACAGAAATTAACATCATTAATATCCCCCCCCACCGTAGTCATGCGTTGCACAGTTGCAGATATGCGCTTCACAGTTGCACATATCCCCGAAAAGCTTTTGACCGCCATCTTCCAATACTCTGGATCTGTTCCCCTGACAAACCCACAGCAGCTGCACTGGTCGCTGCCCCGATGCGAAAAGAGTGCACGGAAAACCATCGCGGATCCTCCCCGATCTGATGCAATACCATGCGCAACACTGCAGTCACCTGAAATCGCGTCACTGAACGGGTATCCTCATGCACAAAAAGCTCCTCTTCACCCTTAGGCCTCACACCCAGGTAAGCCGCCATGGCGGACACTGGGCAGGTAATCCCCCCAATCCTTCTGAGCACCACCCACAAATCCTTTTCCTCTCTGGTCCGTTTTGGATTTCGCCAGCAACACGCGGATGAGCCTCTGGTCACTCCACACATGCCGTAGGCGCAAACAATTACCCAAATCTGCTTTTGCTGAATCGACTGCCAATTCGCCGACCCTAAAGGCCCCAAAGAATGCCAAACGGAAGACCGCATGAAAGAGAACGGCCTCATATGGCGACGCTGCCACTCCCGGCAGCCCGTGGCACAGCCGTGTTAGCAAATCGTGCGTAATCGGCAGTCGTTGGTCCTGCAGTCGCGGCTGCGAATGATCCCAACCCAGCAGTAACCGCCGAGCCAGGCGCACGCGTCCCGAGACTCCCCAAACCACTGCCCTGGCAAAAAATTCGAACCCCGCCAGATGATTCCTGACGGCCAATCTCGCCACCCCTCTTCCCTTCGCCCACCCAACATACTTCCCCAACAGGTACTCCGGCAACTCCCCCCAGCCCATCCGTTACCGTACAAATATGCCAGCACTCGCTCGCACCCACGTCGGTAGGCCGCCCACATGCGATCCGCTACCGAATTCTTTAATAGGTTCCTCATCTCAGCAGGCCACAGCTCCACAAGCTCCAAGGGACCTCGAGCCCATCCTTGTCCGCCTCCGGTGCCAACTTCCGGAACCGCTCCCACTGCAAACGGGAAAGAGCATCCGCGATTTCATTAGCAATCCCTGGTATATGTCGCGCCTTTAAATCAACATTCAACCGCAAGCATGCGAGTATGACGCGATGCATCAATGACGCTACCTTACAACAACATGGAGTAACGATTAATAACTGCCACTACCGCCTCATTGTTGCACCACCAAACCACCTTGCGGTTGGCCAATTTGTCCGGCCATAACTCCAGAGCATCCAATATGGGAAAGAGCTCCAAAAAGGTGATATTACTTAACAACCCCTCATCCCGCCACGCCTGCGGCCATTTGTCAGCGCACCATGCCCTGCTGAAGTATATTCCCAGCCTGACACCTCCGGCCGCGTCCGTGTACAGCTGCAAATCCGCACTGGAGATCTCTGGCTCACGCAACACAGTAATGCCGTTGAAGTCCCTCAAAAAGACGTCCCAAATCCACAAAGCCTCACGCAGCACTTTAGACACCCGTATGCGGTGATGAGGCATGCGCACCCCTGCCGTCGACGCCGCCAACCGCCGAATGAACACCCACCCCATTGGAATCACCCTACAAGCAAAATTCAGCGAGCCAATTAGCGCCTGCATCTCCTTCAATGTCAACTTAGCAGAGGCCAAGGCATTAGCCACCAGAACACGCAATTTCTCCACCTTTTCAACCGGCAACCTCGCCACCAAGTTCTGCGTATCCAACTCAATTCCCAGAAAGGTGAGATTTGTTGTGGGGCCCACCGTCTTACTCTCAGCTAATGGCACCCCCACTTCACTAGCTAGACCGACAAAACCTTCCAAAAGAGCGCTACAACACGCCGACCCAGCTGGACCGACAAATAAGAAATCATCAAGGTATTGCACCACATCCGAGCACCCCACTCTCTGAACCACCATCCAGTGCAAGAAAGTGCTAAATTTCTCGAAGTAGGAGCAAGATACCGCACAGCCCATCGGCATACACTTATCAAAATAAAACTCCCCCTCAAATTGGAAACCCAACAACCGGAAGGCCGACAGATGCACTGGCAACAAGCGAAATGCCGATTCTATATCCACTTTCGCAAGTAACGAACCCCGCCCCGCCTTCCTAACTAAGTCCACCGCCCTGTTGAAAGAAGCGTAACGAACCGTACACAACTCACGTGGGATACAATCATTCACTGATGCCCCCACAGGACAAGACAAATTGTGGATCAACCGAAACTTCCCCGGTTCCTTCTTCGGAATAATTCCTAACGGAGATACCACGAAATTCCGAAAAGGAGGATGTCGAAAAGGACCCGCTATTCTGCCCAAGCGTAACTCCACCGCCAACTTCTCCCTAGCTATCAACGCTCAGCGCCACACACTTGGAGAATTCCGCGCCGTGGAACCAGCCACAAGCCCCTGAACCGGAACAACAAAACCCAACTGAAATCCCATCTGCAAAAGTAACCTATCCCTTTTTCTCGGATAACAGCGAAGCCACCCACACAGCACCGTTACCCATATAGGAGAAGGAGCCAACTCCCACAGAACCCGCTTACTTGGGCCCTGGCACCGGCGGAGCAACTGACCCCTTCTTAACACATTTTGCCGCCGAGTGGGGGCCACTACAGACCGAACACGCGTGACGGAATTTACAGTCTGGAAAGGGACACATACATCTATTAAACCTCCAGCACACGTCTCCACCCCCACTGGGGACCGGTCTAGTCTGCACTGGGGAGACTCCACCGTGAAAGGAATCACCTGTACCTGCCGCAAGCCCTGTCTCGACCCTTCCCCCACTCCCCCCTCCAGCCCCACCCTTGACAGACATCTGGGTTAACCACAGGTTAATGTCCTGTGCACCCCAAGTCAACAACTTGTTCTCCTCCATTTTATCCCTGAACTTTTTGTCATAATTAAGCCACGACCACCCCTCGTGGACCTGTGACGCTTCCAAAATCGAATCCGCGTATGACAACAACATCCCATATTGCTCAGGAAAATGCTGACCCCACACACTCGCCAACCGCAGAAAAGACCTCATCCAATTGACCACGTTCTGCGAGACCTTCCGAAGCCGACCAGCCTTTTCGTCCTCCTTGTGCTTTTTCTTACTATCACCCGAACGCTTCCTCCCTTCTAGCAAACGAAAAATATCAATATACTTCCTCTTACGAATCTTCCGCCTCAACTTCTTAGGGACCCCTTCCCATAATTCTGATAAGGCCGCCAAAGAAGAGGAGCCAGCACCTACTTGCCTACTGTCAGATCCACGCCCCGCCGCGGCCACCCACACCCCGACTGTGCCACCCGATGACTCCGACGAATCCAAAGACGATGAGGAGGACGACGCCGAACTATGCCGATGTCGACACGCATGCTTCCTTTTTCTGCGCGCCTTTCCAGGCCGCTCAGCCCGCGACCCGCGCTGATCAAACTCGCCCCCCGCAGCTGGCAGTAACTCACCCGTCCTGTCATCTTCCGCTCTTCCGTCCGACGAGGGTGTTATGCCAACTAGAGAACTGTCAGTTCGCAGCTGATCATCCACTCCCTTGCACCCGGTCGCCATCCATCGCTGTCACCCCCGCAGCGGTGGCTCTCAGCTCCGTGGTCCTCACACCAGTTGACGCTCCGGCAGACGGCACACCTCCAGGAGCAGACATATAGGGGACCTGTGGAGACAAAAACAGGAAACCCAAGGAAGGGGAACCTGGAGCCCAAGTCGGTTGCCAGGCTCCAGTCCAGTCCGACCTCGAAGAGCCTTGCCCCCCACTCAACCAATGCTCCCAAACTTCCTGCTGCCCCGGCAGCCCATATCCCCTTGGAGAGAACGTACTCCCACTGGGGGATACCCAGCCGCTACCCTCCCCCCCCACAACCCCAAACCCCAGCCTGGCCCCTTCCCCCCATTGGCACCACGGGTTTATTCCCCACCCCTGCCCTTGCTGAGATCCATTCAAACCAACCGCCACCTCCGCCACCCCTGTCTCGTCTCCCCCCGGCCCAACTGCTCCTGTAGAGAGCTCGGTCACCACCTCCGAGGGGCCGGCCAATAGCCTCTGGGCCCCAGCACCCCTAACCTGCAAGGTGCCCCCCCACGCGCTCTCCTCCCAGGAACATCAGGCCCTCCACGCCCTGTCCCTGCATGCCATGCACTCCCCGCCCCCCTCCTTGCAACACCACCCTCTGCTCTAGGCCGCGGCACAGGCCTCCCCCCCCTGTCAGACCCCCGCCCCCCCTGCCTTCCTAACTGCCTGCCTACAGTGGCCCTGCCAGCTCCACGGCCTTTGTGAGATTGCTTACCGGCCATAGCCTGCCCTTCAGCCCCCCCCCCTCCTTTTGAGCAAACCCTTGAATAATTGACTCCCTTACCGACGTTCACTTTTTGGTTTTTTTGTTTTTTTTTATACTGCCGTCGCAACGAGTCCTAAGGCTTTCTTATCCCCCGTTTCTTTTTTTTTATATGACTCCTCCAAGACCACAGCCCTACCTGCTGTCCCTTCTGCAAACTTCTCAGGCCGTGTGCCCCAACTCGCCTGCTCCCGGAACCGTAGGTCTCTCCTGCTGACGAGCTCCCCGAGCACTCTGCCACTGCTGCACCGATGCCGCTCCGGGATACCGACTCAGCTAAAAATTTTGAAAATTTCACCGACGCTCTGCACACAGCTCCTGCTTGCCCTGCCGACTCGCTGCATGTGCTCCGGCCCAGACCGCGCACGCCGGAGCACATGGCCTCTCCTCCCTCTGATTGGCTCCGCTCGCTCCCCACCTCGAGCGGAGTCAATCCATTCAAAAGATGCACACAGTGTCTTTACGCTGCGGCGACTTCGGCCCTGCCTCATCCACGAACGCGAGCAGGGTCCCCGTGCCGGGCCGGGCACCCGGTTACGCACGGGCACCGGGACCCTGCCCGCGCCCTTATTATTTCTCTGCAGGTGGGGTGCTTTTTTGCTCCTACTTGGTGCCATTGAATATTCCTGTCTACGGCATTTACATGGTTTACAGGGCTGTAAACCATGTAAATGCCTTTCAAATACTGGACCCTACTTGTTTATGTATGAGGGTAGCTACTCCTCTCTTTCAGCTATTATAACTTGAAAACTGCAAATTTCCCAACCAATTTCTCTGCAATTGTAAATTCTCCATGATACTGAGATGAGTATCTTGCAAGAAATCTCTCTCTTTTCAACTTCCTCAAATAACTTTTTTCCCTTTTTACGGGGGAGTGGAGACCCACCACATTTAAAGAAGTCAATTTTAATTTGACCATTCCTGCCAATGTTTCTTTTCTTCTCATCTGGACTCTCCCAGCCAAACCCCAGATGAGAAGACAGCAGCAACCTAATTTTTTCTGTTAGGATTCCAAGTAAAGTTAGAGTAGTTGTACTCCTCCTCTGGCCAACACTCATCTGCTCATACTTCTTATCAACAACCTGCCATTCACAGCATTCACTGAAGTGAGCTATCACTTCCATCTGCCCACCCTGTCCCATCTTCACAAGAAAGAACCCCCTCCCTTTATTAATGGATCCCACTTTTATCCCCACTAAACTGTTTCTCAGCACCTCAAAGCTGAAGTTTATAAGCACAAATTATTACAGAAATATGTTATATGCTACTTATATTTAAAACACGGGCTATCATGAGCTTTCCAACCATAGAGAGCACACCCATGTCCTTCATCAACGACAGTCCGGCTTCCGTGTAGGACACAGCACCGAGACCATCATCATGGCTCTTTTGAGTGACATTCACAGTACTCTTGATTCTGATAACTGAGTTCTAAGCTGTCTCTTTGGGTCTTTCTTGTGCTTTCGTTCTCATTAATCATGATCTTCTGCTCTCATGCCTATACTCTTTTGGTGTGCGTGGTAAAGTTCATCAATGGTTCCAATACTTTCTGTTGGATCATTCCTTTTCTGTTCAAATTGCTGGTAAATATTTAGAGTCCTATCCCCTCAGATGTGGGGTTCCCCAAGATTTGTTTCTTGCCCCCACTCTCTTTAATATCTTCCTGAGTTCCCTGCTTACCTTGGTTCAAAGTATCAGAATTGGCATCTATGTTTACGCAGATGACGTCCTCCTTATTTCTTCCACTGATAGCATTACCACAGATCTCACTTCATGAATCACTGTCTGACAGTGGTCTCAGACTGATACAAGATAACTGTCTATAACTCAATCCGGGAAAATCCACTGCCACATGGTTTACAGGGAGTTCTCTGGCTCCTAAGATTGCTCCAATCATCCAGGGGCAATCTGTGACATTAACCTCATTTTTCAGATACTTAGGTATTCTACTGGACACTGACCTCTTTTTTGCTCACCATATTAATCAGGTTGTGAAATCCTCATTCAACTCATTGCATCATTTCCTGACAATTCATCCCTATCTCGAAACATCAGCACCAGAACCATACCAAGCAAGAAGTGCTCCCTGTGCAGCTAATGAATCTGAACCCTGCCACGTTCAGTAGCTCACTCTTTTTGAGCTTCCTTGAAGTCCAGTGATGGTATCAGCACCCCTTTCTGTGCTTGCACCCTGGTATGGCCCTGATCAGCACAAATCATGGTTGTTCTCACTACAGTAATTTCCAGAAGACTATTGTATGGTAATTCCATTTACATCAGTTTGTCAAGCCTAAGCCTTAGAATATTCCAAACAGTTCAAAACACTGCTATTTGTATACTCTCTCAGCCCATAAATATGATCATGTAACTCTGCTTTTCATCCAGTATCATTGGCTCCCATTGAAATTCTGTATTCAATTTAATGTTCTCATTTTGACCTTCAAGGCTCTGCATCAAATTCAGTTGCTCCAGATTATACCCTAGTGCCCAATATCTTTCCTATGGTCGATTCATAAAAATTGGCTTTATTTACCTTCTCCAGCCCATGCACGGTATGACTCTACAAGGCATTCTGCCCTTTTCTTTCTTGCCACCTCGCTTTGGAATGCTTTTCCATATGACCTTCGCCTTCAGGCATCTCTTAAATGTTTTAAGACAAAACTAAAAACTCACCTATTCAGACAAGCATTTGAACTCCTAGAATAGGTTAGCCTAGTCAATGATATGCCATATACTGGCCCAGCCTAGAAAGATAATACTAAGGGACTTGTTTACAATGCCGCGGTAGCGGTTTCTGATTATTATCGGAGCCGCGGCCCCTAAGTGTGCCTGACCCTTTCGAGTGATTGTCCCCGATTGCTGTATATTTCTGCTGTTTGTTTCTCTTTTGCCTTTTTCTCTTCTGCTGTCCCGAATGACATTCCTTTCGCTTTCTTGGTTTTTATTTGTTTTTTTGTAAACCGCTTTGCATAGCCGGAAAAAGGCGGTATAGAATGTTAAATAAACCATAAAGCATAATCATTCATAACGGTCTGGGCACAGTCCACAAACAGTATTCAGTGATTCTCTCAGTCCAATCCTGTCTCAGTTCTTATAGAGGAATCCACATAACACACACACACATACACACACGAAAAAAGGAAAAAAGGGGGACTGTTAGTGGTTGAAATGGAAGGACAGACTAGATAGGCCATGTGGTCTTTTTCTGTCGTCATGTTTCTATGTTTCTGCATAATGACCATTGTTATTAACCACCACCTCCTCAAACTATGTCATCAAATCTGTTTTAACAAGTATCTCTTAACTTGACATAATTTTGTGAAAAGCATACTGTGGAGACTACTATAAGGAGGGGGGACTAACATACCTCCGTTCTCACATAAAATGATCAAGCTAACAGTTGACAATATTGGCAGCATTTGCATATTCAGTCTTGTGAATAAAATTAAACTTGTCATGCGCTGTGAAAGAAAAACACTCTACCTCTGCGTAGTGTGATCGATGGCAGTTAATTTTGGTAAAGCTTGATAAGCATATACTTCCCCTTTTTAAGTCATATCGACTGAGTCTAGCTTTCAGACAGGCCATGGCCAACCGCTGATAGATCTAAGTTCCCACCAAGTGAGCAATTTGAACATCAAGGCCTGTATCTCTATAGGCAATTGAGGACACTTAATCAAAGCAGCAAAATCATCAGTGATCTTGCTATGTAAATGACAAGCTCAGGCCATACATTAATGGAGCAAAATCTCCCTTCAATGGTAAGCATTATAGTGTAATATCCACACATGCTGAAGGCTTGCCAAATATTGTTACTATAATCTGTCTGCCCAGATGATATTCTAGGGCAAAGCAAAGCAGATTTGATGTCTTCAGATTCCTCTTTTGCCTTCCAAAGTCTCAGCCCATGTCCCTCCAAAGTGGACTTAGTCTTCATCAGTAAAAGAAATGCTATTTCAATAATCACTTTCTTTTCAAAATGGATTTCACTGTTTTGCCACCACAGCAGGCTCAGGGCATGCCTGCTTCATCTAGGCCTCTTTACGTCAACAGCAGTCAGGCAATCAAGTGTCTCAGTTCATCCGGTTTAGAAAAATATAGCATTTTGTTATGGTGCGTCACCCGGACCTTCACTGGGTATCGAAGCAAACAGGAAAGGCCTCTTTTATGCAATACAACTTTACATAATAACTAGAGTGCTCAACAGAGAAATACATGCAAAGCCTGTGCAATAACTGTACAGATGTGGCCAGCCTCAGCCCCTTACTTTCACTGGGCAGTAACTGTACAGATGTGGCCAGCCTCGGCCCCTTACTTTCACTGGGCAGTAACTGTACAGATGTGGCCAGCCTCGGCCCCTTACTTTCACTGGGCAGTAAGGGCATTGCTGATAATGCAGATTCACTTGTGTTATCAGCATTGCACATACAGTCAGCCTGACATCATTACTAGAACCCCCCTTCCCTACACCTCCTGACACTTCACTTGAACCTCCTACTCCTTGAACCTCACCCGGCTCTTACCAGGGGTTTCCCTAGTGTCTAGCACGGAGCAAGAGTGATCCCCAGTCACTCCAATCCATAAAGCACCTGGGTTCAAAGTAACTCCTCTGAGGCTAGCAGTAGTCTTGCAGTACTTTCACTAGAGGTCAAGATACCAATTAAGGGCATGCACCCCTTATTTGGCAACTTGACCCCTAGTGGTAGTACCATGAGACTACCTCTAGGATTCAGAGACTTCAGTTTGAACCCATATGCCTTACGGAGCAGGAGTGACTGGAGATCACTGCAGTTTCCTTCTAGAGACCAGGAAAATCTCTGGTAATAGTCGGGTGGAATTCAGGAAGTAGGATGTTCAAGTGAAGGTGGTGGAGGAAGTGTCAGGAGAAGAGGTTCTAGTATTGAGTTGGGCCATGATAAATGCATTGTCCATAGTGCAGATTTATTTATTGCCTCCTCTTCAGGGGGCGCTAAGTGTAGCTGCACTATCTGCAGTGGTGACAGCACATGATAAACTTACTAGCATGTGCTAACTGCAAGCATAGTTCTTTGCCATTAATATCTGCATTCCATATACATTCGACCCTCCCACTACACATCTATCTTTAAAAATCAAATCTACGCAGGCTGCCTTTCTCCCTAAACCTAAACACTACTTCCCCCTTCACCTATCCAAGAAGAACCTCACCTTTTAACTGGGCTAAAAGCGTACAGGTTCTGAATACTCCGAGGGGTATCATTTTAAGGAAGGCCAACCTTTGTAATCATTTGAAAATTGCCCCATTGATTTATTGCTGGAAGAGGCTGCAAGTTGGAAGCAGGATCCTGAAGGCTTGTCCAAGCTATGCGCTTCTGGTGGGACACAGAGACTGGATGACTCAAGGTGACTGTCCAGTGTTACACAGTCTAGGTTACTGGTTTTGATCCAGCTTAGTTTATTGGGAGCTTAAACAGCTGAATTATGTGAACTGATTTCTTAGTCTTAGTCCAGCTAGGCCTGAATATAAACATAGGCAAACTGCCTAGAACATCAAATACCCAGGCAAAAGAAAAGCCTGCAGCTCGGTGCAGGTGCTGTTTCAAAGGGGTGCCACTTGGCATTATGGCCTTCCTCTACTGGTTCTGCAGTCTTTGCGATCAATGATACCCTCCCACTCCCCCACTTTCTGGAATCTGCTATCTGGTCTTGCCTGTGGGTGTCCAGATCTCAAATCTGGCTTTGAGCCCAGTTGTAGAGGCTTTAGCAGCAGGATTCACAGGCTGCCTCCTGCTATATTTCTACACATCTGTGCATTCTACTGCTGAACTCATCTCTGGTTTGTGCTGGGGAGCGAGAGGGAACTAATGAGACACTGTCCTAAATACAAGAAAAAAAATCTGAAGGACCAGCAGCTGTAATCCATGATCCAAACTACAAGGGACCTGATTTTATGATTGTTTTCTAGGAAAAGGGAACTTTTCACATTTTTCCTTTACTTTTCAAGTCTCATTTACACATGAAAATTGCTCCAATCTACTGCTGCTCCTTCCTCCCAGCCCTGCTTGGCCACTGCA
Organism: Ichthyophis bannanicus; assembly: GCA_033557465.1. Taxonomy (NCBI): domain Eukaryota; kingdom Metazoa; phylum Chordata; class Amphibia; order Gymnophiona; family Ichthyophiidae; genus Ichthyophis; species Ichthyophis bannanicus. The sequence goes on from CM066031.1 coordinate 1,461,064,388, forward strand.
CCTCCTTCCCTGCCCCCTGATCCATGCTGCTGTGACTGTTCTCTTTTCCTTTGCTTTGCTGCTGCCCCGCCTCCTCCATCATGCTCTCAGTATGCCAGTGGAATTCACTGACGGTTAAGGTTACCGGATGCCCCTGATTTTAGTATTGTGTCACCCAGCTCCCACCTTTTTGGCAGTCTCATGCCCTCAATTCCATCAATGGGGCCAAAGAGGGTAGAAATAAATGTTATTTTCAATTTAGTGATTTGAATATGTCAGTTTTTAGAATTTACATCCATTATGTTTATATTTTGCACAGTACAGAGGAAATGCATCACTGTTTTGTTTCTCTGACGATTTACCTGCTTGGAAGTGATATTGTTGTTGTCATGGGATGAACTGGGAGTGGGGGTGGGGGGGGGGAATGAAATGACTCCTCTCTCCTTCATACCTTGTTGCTCAAACAGGGAACCAAGGTGCCACTCCTCTCACCACCACCACACTTTGGGTAAGTGTCCCACATTTCCCTGCAACAAATCTGGTAATCTTACTGATGGCCCTTGAGGGCTATACACAAGCCAAGATTTCAGGATACCCCCAATGAATAGCATGAGATATATTTGTATACAATGGGATAGCAGCATGCTTGCAAATCTATCTCATATACATTCATTAAGAATATCCTGAAAACTCGACCTGTGTACAACCCTCGAGGCCCATTAGTGAATATCACTGCAATATACTGATGCAGCAGCCTCTTGTCCCCCCCCCCCCCAACCCCTGATTTGCCAGTATAGTCAATTTTGCATTGTGCTTGCAGATGCTGGGAATTTGCATTTTTTTCATGAATTATTGTCCCAGAATATATGTCATCATATTTCATTAGTGATACATTCCTTCCTCGTTGCTTTCCGACATGCCATATCTCATCCCTGTAGAGCAAGTGTCTCACGCCCTGATGATCAACACATGTGAATACACGCACCTGTTTCAGCGTAAGGTTTAGTGCCTCAAGCTAAGCAATTTTGGCCGAGAGCTTAAGTGAAAATTCAGACCCACCCCAAAGCAAGATTTACACACTAGACTGGATGGGATAAGCAGAGAAGACACACAAAAACCACTTTTACTCCTTATTTATTAATTTATTTGATTTGTTGATTACCTTAAAAAGAAACACAATTTGGCTGTTTTTTCTTAAACGTTTTCTTTCATACAAATGAAATCCTTCTAATCACCACTAGATGTCACTGCTTGCAGTATGTTACTAGCAGGGCTTGGTGGAAATACTTAGAGGTTGAATCCCAAATGCACTTGCTGAAGTTGAACAGAAATGTGGTACAGGAAAAACTTTATAGGCGCAAGAGTTACATGATAAATGGATTATCACTGTTGAACACTTCCCACAGGCTTTTTGCCAAAGTGAAGAAGACTACAGAGATGAAGCCCACAAGGTTAGGAATTTGTGGTCCTTTTAATGTTTCTGACAGTTTAGGTTAAGCATGTAAAGAGAATAATTTTATAACCTGGCATCTAGATAATATGTGTTTTTACGTGCATTCTTTTTGCCAATTGTAGAAAGTCTGGTACACACATCCTTGCCTTTATTAGAAAGTACGCACATGTTAAGGAACGATCTTTTGAACTGTGCCCTACTTTTTGAAATAGCATGCATAAATTAAAAAAAATTATAATCTATGAGAGGGGTGTTCAGTGGTGACAGAGGCCAGTGCAGTTAAAGCGGCTGGCCATCATCGCTTTAATGTAGCTTCAGATATTCAATGCTGGGATCACATCTGGCCACCAGAATTGCATATTTAGTGCACCTGGATAGCATGCTAGCTAAATGGACAGCATTGATATTCACACCGCCCATGCTGGGCCCAGACTCCACCCATGTGCTCCCCCCGGTGAAAGTATGCCAAGACACTTTTCACGCTAATCATTTGTGCACCTAAGTTGTCATTTATGAGATTAAATGGCTCAAATAGCGGAATTTCCATGCATTGCTCATACGTAAATCTAGGCGACTTCTCATTAAATGACTCGCAAAAAGGGCATTCTAAACTGTTTATTTTGTCATTTGTGCACCTATGAAAAATCCTCATAATAAATGTCTAAGCAGCAATGTTGAATTTCATTTTTGGTCAGGTCTTTCTACACATAATCAACATGCGTTACAATATGTAATCAAAGTATAATACATTGTGACTGTTGATGAGATATTGTGATTCCATTTTGAAGAACAATAATAAATGAAACTCCTAGTACAATCTATCCTATCCTTACCCTTACTAAGAAATATAGAAATATAACAAAGTCCCTCCTAGTAAATACAATTGTAGGACCCCTTTGGGCAGGGCCCGAACAACCATTAAGGCAAAGCAGGCAGTTGCCTAGGATGGCAGCTTCTGGGGTGGGGGGAGCAGGAAATAAGAAGGCATTCAAAGGTTTGTCTAGGGTGCTAACACCTTGAACCAACTCTGGGGCTGGCCTTGCCTTTGAGATCCCTACTGAGGAATGAGTCTTTGTAGCAGGATCATATGATAACCTGTAGGACAAAGCAGAGATTCCCAACCTTTTGGGCTGTGTAGACATCTTATCGTTCTCCAAAAGATTCAGGGACCCACACTCCAACACACTAATCTCCTCCTCTCTTCCAATCTTATCCTTACCAGCCCCCTTCAGTCTCTTTTCCTTCCTCAGCCTGTAGACTTACCAAGTCTCCCATGATCTCGCTTTGGTGGGTCATCTCTAGCACTTCCGACAAGGAAGTCAACACTCCCGCTCAGGTGGGAAGAGGAGTAGAATTGTAAATTTTTGTTCAGATCATAACTGGACACCTCTGAGTGGGTGGGGAGAGGGGATGGGGGCAGAACAGATGGGATCTCTGGGCCTGTCGCTCCCAGTAGAGTGGGAAAGATTTCTGTATTTTTCTGCCACATTTTCTTGGTCTCTGACTGCATTTCTTGGTACTTCAGGATTTTCTGCCTCTCCACGCGATTCACAGAATAATCACTCAGTAACGACACTTCTATTATCAATGCCGTTCTGGTATTCTTCTCCTTTACCACTATGTCAGGTTTCCTCACAACTAGTTTCTTATCCATCAGAATGGAAATGTCCCAGGTGATCACTTGCCTCAACCTTGTATTCTTCTCTAATTGCTTACCCTCAAACTTACGAGCCTCACTTCTTCCCTTTATTGGACCATCACCTGTTAAGCTTCACTCTTCACCATTCATGGCCTCAACCTCACACTTTCTCCTCAAACCTCTTTAGAAAACTTCATGCTATTGACCCGTTGGCTCTCTCCTCCACTCCTCTCCTCTCATCGCCACTTTCCTCCACTATGTCATGTGAGTCCATTGATGAGGGAGTAGTTTCCTACAACACGGCACTCTCCTCTGCCCTGGATGCTCTTGATCCGCCCATGCCACGTCCGCCCATGCCCATGCCACGTCCGCCCATGCCACGTCCTGTGAGGCATACTCTACCTCAATCATGGCTGTCTTCCACTACCGGCTATCTTCATTCCTGCACCCACTCTGCTGAGCGTGCTTGGCTCAAATCCTGCACACTTGCAGACTTTCTACACTTCAAATTCATGCTTCTCTCTTTACAGTCAGCCATAGTACACGCCAAACAAGAATAGTATGTCCATCTGACTAACTCTCTTACTTCTGACTCTCGCCGTCTCTTTACAACTCTCAACTTTCTCCTCAAGGTACCTCCGCCTCCGACTCCTCCCTCCCTTTCTGCCCAGATCCTGGCTGACTACTTCCATGACAAAATCCACAAGATCACACTCCAATTCCCCACAAAGTCAGCTACTTCCCCTCCTCCTCCTCCTCCCCCTCTTCTCTCCTGACCTTCCCCCCTACCTCTGTTACCCTTTCTTCCTTTTCTATGATCTCTGAGAAGGAAACCACTCACCTTCTTTCCTCATCCAAACTCACCTCATCCAAACTTTCCTCATCCAAACTCACCTCATCTGCTCCTCTGATCCTATTCCCACTCATCTCCTTAGCTCCATCTCCTCCACTATAGTCCCTTTCATTTCTCATATTCTCAGCCTATCGCTTTCCACTGCAACCTTCCTTGTAGCCTTCAAGCATGCTGTGCTCACTCCTCTCTTTAAGAAATCCTTACTAGATCCCACTTGTCCTGCTCACTATCAACCCATCTCCCCTCCTCCCCTTCATTTCTAAACTACTTGAACATGCAGTTCACAGTTTTTGCCTCAACTTTCTCTCCTCTCAAGCCCTTCTGGATACTCTACAATCCGGCTTTCATCCTTTACATTCTACCGTTACGGCTTTTGCCAAAGTCTCCAGTGACCTGTTCCTGGTAAAATCCAAGGGCCTTTACTCAATCCTCATCCTTCTTGACCTTTCTTCTGCTTTTGACACTATTGACCACAACCTTCTCCTTGATACTTTGTCCTCTCTTGGTTTTAAGGACTCTGTGCTATCCAGTTTCTCTTCTTATCTTTCCCATCACTCTTTGAGTGTTTGCTCTGGTGGATCCTCCTTTACTGCTATCCCACTCTCGGATGGAGTACCCCATTTTGGGTCCACTCCTTTTCTCTCTCTATACCCAGTCCCTTGGTGCACTCATCTCTTCCCTTGGTTTCAGTACCATCTTACACTGATGACTCCCAGATCTACCTCTCTACACCTGAAATCTCTCTGGCAATCCAGGCCAGGATCTATGCCTGCCTTTCTGACATTGCTGCTTGGATGTCTCACCGCCACTTGACATTGAACATGGCCAAAACTGAGCTGCTTATTTTTCCCCCTAAAACCTCCTCTCCCCTTCCTCCTTTCTCAGTCTGTGTGGATAATTCTCTACTCCTTTGTGTCTCTTCAGTTCGCAACCTTTGGGTCATCTTTGACGCCTCTCTCTTCTTCTCCACACATATCCAACTCCTAAACTAAAACCTGCTGTTTCTTTCTCTACATCGACAAAATTCGCCCATTCCTTTTTGAACACCCTACTAAGACACTTATCTACTCTTTAGTCACCTCCCGTTTAGACTGTTGTAACCTACTCCTTGCAGGTCTCCCTCTGAATCATCTCTCCCCCCTTCAATCTGTTCAACACTCTGCTGCACGGCTAATCTTCCGCCAGCTTCATCATGCTCATATTATCCCTCTTCTGAAGTCACTTCATTGGCTCCCTATCCATTTCTGCATCCAATTCAAATTTTTCCTGCTGATCTATAAGTGCATTCACTCTGCAGCTCCTCACTACCTTTCCTCTCTTATCTCTCCCTACACCTCTCCTCGGGAACTCCGCTCTTCTGGCAAATCGCTTCATTCTGTGCCCTTCTCTTCTATTGCTAACTCCCAACTTCACTCCTTTCATCTTACTGTTCCTTATGCCTGGAACAAACTACCTAAGTCTGTATATCAGGCACCTTCTCGGAACCTTTTCAAATCCAGGCTGAAATCTCACCTCTTAACTGCCACTTTCGGATCTTGATTCACCTGATCTCCCTCGTGTTTCCTTACCATTCCCCCTAGATGTATCCTATGTCTACAGCTACTGTGTTGTCTGTTTTGACCAGATTGTAAGCACTGATGAGCAGGGACTGTCTTTTATTTGTGTCTGTGCAGCGCTGCATATGTCTTGTAGCGCTATACAAATGTTCAGTAGTAGCAGTAGTAGGGAGATGGGTATAACAATACACTGATGTTCTACTGGCAGACAATTTGTGAAGTAGCATACAGCCCTTCAAAAACACAGATCAAAGTAGCAAATACCATACCAAAACAGCACTAATGCCTACAATTCAAAGTGCAATAACCCTACCTATGAAAAAGATAGTATTACAAATATTGTGTTGGGTCCTTGATTATCCATACCCCTCCTATCAGGGGAACAGAACAAATGGGACTGCTACGGATCTCATTACAGGAGCTATACGTAAGCAGAATCCTTCACCTCGGTTACAAAAGCAGAATATGGACAGAACCTCACCTAATGCTGAACAAGGAACCACAAATTCAAAACAGAAACATGCAAAGAAAACTGAAATAGAAACACCAGAAACTCTACGTGAAGTGAGGTACTGGAAAACAAGAAACAGATATGCATTTCCTCCTGTATTTTGCAAAATACAAAATGAGAAGAAATGCACATTTCCCAAAGCTGATACAGTCCAATCCTTAAAAATTGGAAATATTTTTTTTCTTTTCTACCTTTGTTGTCTGGGCATTTTATTTTTTCTAATTGGGTTAGTCTCAGTCTCTCTCTTCCACTTGTCTTGTGTCAGTCTTCTCCTGAATTCTTTTACAGGGTTGTCTTCCATTTCTTCCCTCTACTCTTATCATCTTCCCTTCCTTCTCTATATCTGTCTGACACTGATCTTTTTAATGTTTTCTTTTCAGTTTTTCTTTTCTCTGTCTCTCTGCCCATTCACATCTGATTATACCTCTCATTCTTCCTTTCTCTTACTTTCTCATCCTTAGTCTCCTTGTGGACCTTCAATGGAGAATTATTGATCATATCCCCACATATTGGTGAGAAGGTGGGGGCTATTTGGAACAATATTGGATCTACATACTGAATACGGTACAGTCGGAGGGACTTAATATTCAGATTGATTGGTATACCTTGATCTGATTGGATGCTGTTGGGGGAGTGATTCCTTTTGAAGTTGTGTGAAAAGACATTGCGGCCATGTTTTTTGGAGAAGCCAAGGAAGCTCACTGCTGTGAAGGATTAAATGATTGAAGAAACTCCCTGTTGAATAAAGGAGAAACAGTAGAATGCAGTTCATATGAGGGATTGGTTGAAAGAACGTTTTCTAAACAGATAAGTTATAAATTTGTTGAAAACCTTCATTTATTGTTTGAGTGGAGTCTGAAGCAGAAGTAAGATGTTTTCACTTCAAAACACAATAAAGTGGTCCACTAAAATTGTAGTTGGCATGATGTATTAACTTGAGGTAAGCTTTTTAGCTTTTAAATGCTTTATAATAAAAAGAACTAATGAAATGATAGCAGCTGATTAATAGCAGCTTTTCTTAAAGTGAAGTCCAACAAACATAAAATATCGTATAGTAAGGATTACACAATGGGATATTAAGAACTTCAGGATAAGGTGTGTGTATTGATTTCGGCTTCAGGAAAGGAAGCAAGCATCAAAACCAATGAATAACCTTCTGTCATCTGGAACATACATTCAGATCTGATTAGTTTCTATGTACTTGTCTCACTCCAGAGGCTTTGAACACAGTCTGCAACCCTCTAAAACTGGGTTCCCTAACCTGCCTCCCAACCAGCTCGCATTTTGCGCTATCCACAATGAATATGCATGATAGTGTTATGCTGACAGTGCCTGCATCATATGACAATCTTCTCATGCATATTCATTATGAATATCTGGAGATGGTAACAGGCTGGGGAGTCACCTGGACAGGGATGGGAACCCTAGCTCTAGACCAGGAGTTTCCAACTGCAGGTCTCTAAACCAGTAAGGTTATCAGGATGTCCAAAATGAATATTCCTAAGAATAATGTGCATGCACTGCCCCCATTGTATTGGAATTACCAATTGCATACTCAAGAGGGATATCCTGAACACATGTTATGCCACTGAAGAATATGATGAGTTGAAGCTAGACTCTCCTCTCAACTCCATACATACCTTCCAGACATCCTAATACAATACATTGCTTCACTTGCATTATTGCCCTTTTCCATGCACATACTGTCTGGTAGCCTAGGATATATACAGTAATGGTATGGTGTGTGCCAGTGTTACACTAACAGAATGCATATAGAACAGTGTGCTGCAATGTAGTCACCTTACATGACAATGTTTGCTGGGACACCCCTGTCATGGAATACAATTGTGAGACACATGGCATTGCTACTTGCAGTTGTCATGTTTGGGGTACCAGCAGCCTTGGGAATCACATGTGTATCACAGAGCAGCAAGGGGCAGTTGAAATGGTGCCTAAATGCATGTGGTTCCCTAATGTCAAGTGCAGCCCTATGACAACCGAATACATAGGAACACATTGGGGATGATGTCATAGGCAAGTCATGTCAACTTGCTGCCATGGTTGTGAAGCCTGAATGCTGTGGCCCATGGCTAATAAAATGCTGGTGGAGGTCAAAAGCTGGTCAACATTGTATGTCTGGCCATACAACTGTGGGTAGGGGGGGAGGGAGGCACCTCTCATATCTGTCTGCAGTAGCACTCACTCCTAGAAAATAATTTCACTGGCATATGTCTGATCTGCCTCAGAAGGTCAAGAGAGATATAAGTTCATTTCAGCTTTGTAGTACATGTCTTTGGCACTATCTCAGTTGGGTCATATGGCAATCAGAAATACTCACTCAAGCCAACTGTTTGCAAGTAACAGGACATTAGCTTATGTTCACACTTTAGAGGTGTAATTTGGGAAGGTGCACTCCCAAAAAGGCAGTTGGTATGTTCCATTCTGCCATCTGAAATCAGTATGATGGAATAATAGATGTTACATGGGGCATGAAGACTGTACATCAATTGAACTACATGCCAAATGCTCAGCTACATCTTTTCCTTGAGTACGACTGACCAGTAGACATATATGTTGGATCAAAGGGATGACACCATATCAAGGCATAGCCCAACACAGTTATGCACCTTATGAAGTATTGATTGAAGAATAGCAAGCGCAAGCATACAGTTCAGAAACAGTGCTGTCAGTAATGGCTAAGACCTATCAGGCCTATGAGCTGACATGTCTACGTGTCAGTCTCTGAACTTCACATTTGCAATTTGTATGTGCTGTGATTCAGTCCAGACTTTACAACAATGGAATGACATACAGTTGTAATCTTGCAAAGTATCAGTTGGTAAGTCAGAGGACTACAAAGGTAGATATGTGCAAATGCAATCAAGGAGGGGATGGGTGAACAGAAGGAGTAAGGAAATGGTGAGGAACCTCTAGCTGGAAAGGAGCCTCAGGGAGCCTCCTCATCACTTGAGGGCAAGGCTTGCCGGTGACCTCAAAGTTGATGTCGGAAATGTCTCATCTCATCCTCTATCAGTTTGATGTCCCTGGACAACCTAGCATTATTGGTCATCAGCTCAGCAACACTCTCCTGCAAGTGGTTCATTCTCTGTGTCAACAGATAGACTAAACAGCCAGTTCACACTCATGGCTGGTGGTGCTCATGTGCCAGCAGCATGGTATCTGGCAACCATCCTCTTAGTGTGACTTGGCTGGTGCAGCAGGTGCTGGCAACTGTGGTAAATCCCCAAATGGAGGTTGAGTATCGATGAGCTGAGGCCCCTCACTGTGGTTCTCTCCAGCTAGGGATTCTAGGGAATATGGGGGAGGGGGCAAGGGCAGATCCCATGCAGGTATGGATAGGGGATGAGAGGGAGGTAGGGGAAGGGACAAGGGCAGATCCCCCTCAGGAGTAGCTAGGGGATGAAGGGGAGATGGGGGATGGGCAACTGACAGCTCTCCTGCAGCAATATGGGGCCCCATTGCCATAGGTTCCCCTGCAACCCCCTCTGCTGCCTCCAAGGACATTTTCTTGTCCTCCTGGGGATTGTTGTCCAGGTCTGTGGCCCTGGTGTCCTCTGCCACAGCCATGGATAGATGTGCTGCCATCAAGGTGGCCTCCTCTCCCTGTGGCCTGTCTCCATGTTGGGAGGAGGGGCCAGTACCTATGCAAGAAACAAATAATGCTCAGCATCCTTGACAACCATAACGAATCACATACTCTACTGTTGCACTGCAGTATGTCTTATTGCACTCATGGGACATACTGTAGCACAGTCTGCATGGGACATGCTCAGCACAGTCACAATTCATTAACACAAACCTAGAAAAAAATAACCGTATGACACGAAGCTGGTATGATGAATATGTGGTACAGTCAAAGATGACTACATGCTCATCACATCTCCAATCCATGTTTACCTTGTAAAACTGTCAACATATGTACTGTGTTGGTCTGCATGCTACTTTGGCTATCACACATACCTGGATTATGTATACTACCCAACAATTGCAGATGCACAACAGAAATGCTGATGCAATGAGGCAAGTGTTTGCATCATCGCCTTGTTGTACTGAGGCCATGATTTTACATCCAAAAAGGGCACGTTAATGAAAGCATTGTCATAAGCAAAATGATTGTCATTTCGCATAGTGCCTGTCCTGCTTGTGGATGCTGGCTGTGCAGGAGTGCATACCCGTGTTAATACCCTGGACATTATGATATCATCTACCCATGCTGGAAAGATCTGCTTTTCTGTATGTTTGCAAAATGTCAACACATCTGTATGCCTTTGACAGAAGTCAGCAGCTATGGTGTGTCCTTCAGACTACACTCACTGTGTGCAAACATTGATGTCACTGTGTTATAGTGCTCATATCACTTATCAGTCACTGTCATGCTACACAGCCCTATGACAGTATATGTAACAAGGAGTATGATCTGTGCTTATCAAATGTGACATGTAAGACTTCCAAACTCATCTATCCCTGCTGGACCCACATGTTATGGCTTGATGAACATGGGTGACCAGACAGGCCATATCAGTATGGACTCAAACAAAGTTGCTTCGTATCACAAGAGGGGGGGGGGGGGGTTGGATGGCCTGAATGCAACCACGCGGAGACAGATAAAATGGCAGCTTGGTCAATGGGCCTTGGGATTCCTGGGTCATCATTTGGAAATGCTGAGAAGAGGTTTTCTGCTGATGGAACTGACTACGACCTCCCAGAGCATGCTGGGAAGAGGTGAATTAATGCATGCCATCCTCCAATTTTGGCCATCATGTTTGCCAAACACCATATACAACATTTAATGAGCTAAAGACTGACCTGGAGACATGTGGATTGTTGCTTTCCAAGCACACCGTGTGCTGCACAGTGACTGTGGAAGGGATTAATGGGCAACAGCCAAGGAGGAGCTGTCTGCTCACAGACAGAGATGAAAAGTAAACCTTGATCTTTGTCCAAACTCACTATGAGAAACAGAAAGCCCACTAGGAACATGTTCCATGGACAGATGGTAACATACATGAGCACTTTAGCAATGTATACCACTGATACATTGGCAGCCAAAGGAGAGATGCATCTGCAGATTGGAAAACACACTTCCTACATTCCATCATGGTGATGGTTCCATGAGGTTCTTGACCTGTTTTGCTGCCTCCAACACTTCAGACCTGTGACTTCTTGAAGAAATCATGCTTTCAGGGAACAACCAGGGTACTTTAGAGTAGGATTTGCTACGTGACATTGGACAGCTAGGTCTGGATCTGTGGTCAGGTATCCTCCAGGTGGACAATGACCCAAAAAATACATCCAAGGGTACATCTCTTTTGGAAAGCAGTAGGAGAAAACATACTGTTTAGAACTGCCCAAGAATAAGTACAGATCTACATCCAATGGCAAAGGTTTGGACAGAGCTGAACTCAGCCATTGTTAAGAGCTATCATGAAAACATGAATTAGTTGCAGGACATGGCAGAGGCAAAGTCTGAGACACAACCAGCAGACAGCTGTGTGAAACATATACATGGCAACATGAAATGTTTGGAGGCTATTATCACTGACAAGGGTTGAGCAAACAAATAATCATAAGGGTTGCCATTGATTATGTGCATCACTTTTTCATAAATTGTGGCAACTGTCAAACAGTACAGTTGCACCAACAGTGTATTTTTTGTTGTTTACCTTGGAACATATCCCTCATATATAATGATGACATATGTGTGAAATCTTCAGAACTGACTCGCAGGATATTGTCCACAACATCCCAAGACCTGCAAGGGTTCCAATGATGCTGATCACAACTGCCTTGGTGAGGGATGCTAGTCATCCTGTGCCGTTCATGTAATGTTTATCTTGCCTGAATGAATACATCATGTTTATTACAAGTATAATGGCTGAAACAGCAGGCAGGATTTTTGACTTTGGAATAAATGCTGCATATCCAAACACATTGTGTCACTTTCTCATTAGAGCCTTGTCTGTCGGCAATGGCCTCTTTCATCATGGATGTGACATGGGGGCCACAGGATGTGTGTGCATGACTTGTGACTATTCCATGTTGACCCATGATTTGCATCCCTTAATAACCTGTCAACATTTCTCATTTGGGCATTGGTATATCTCACCTCACAGAGCTCTCACATAGTAGTGTTCCTGCACAGTGGTCTGACTTCACCATTTACATAATTCTACTGAAACCATGGCTTCATGCCAGCACATCAGCATGGACCCACCTTACACCACACTTCATATTCTATAGCCTGTTCATTCCTGCATTTCCTGACCATGTGGTCCTTGCCATACCACTGCTTTTCCTGTTTCCTTGGCTGCAGCAGCAGTGACATCAGCAGAGTGAACCTCCCAATATATGAATGAGCCACATGGATCTTTGCTAGGCTGAATTTGCAGCTGTCATCTCATACCTCCATCCACTAACATGATCACATCAGAAGAGGAAGGGTTCAGAATAGATCTGCAAGTGAGGGGTCCAGAACACCGAAGTGTTTACAGATTATTGGAGCTCCACTCCACTGCCACCACCACCAAGGGAAGTAGGAATGCAGCAGCCAAAAAAGGGCATCCAACATAGAGGTGAGGCAGGATCATCAGTTGGCACTAAGGTGACCCTTCATGTTTTGTGCCCTGTGCATCTTCTAAAACTTGCACAGGGCTAGTTATAGCAATGTCTGAATGACAATTGCAGCCATGTCTGGGATCCCCTCTGGCTATTCCACTATGCAGCCACATGGCTAATCTTGTCAATATTTTACAATTCTATGCACTGATCACTCCGGCACTATCCAGATAGTGTCGTGGTGGTTGTGGACATATTGATTGACACTATTTGGATAGTACTGATCAATATTTACTTCTGATGGATTTGAATGATGTCTTGTGGCTGCCACCTAGCTAAATATTTCAAATTGTTCATGCATATATGTTTTTTTACAGGGATAAACCAGTAACAGGCCCATTCACAGAAATGACTGTGAATATTGTTTGATCAAGTTGACAATCATGATGTGAGATTGTTCTCTGAGTTTCATAGTTTGATTGCAGACATTTTGTCACCATTTGAGGAGACATCATCTGTGTAAGGTTCCAAATGGTAATGTGCTTGAATGCTTGTGTTTGTATTTATATTGGGGTTGGTGGTGACTCACTCTTTGATTTTCAGGGATTGATCGGCTGGTTTCCCTGAGGATTGCTAGGGTGTAGTTGCTGTTTCTGAGCCTTATTAGTGATGACTCAGCTCTTTGGTCCACAGGGATTGATTGGTTGGTTGGCTTCCATGAGAGTTGCTGGGGTGTGCTTGCTGTTCCCGGGTGTTGCTGGTGGTGCCTCAGCTCTTTGGGTCTATGTTGATATGTCTGTTTATCAAGTCTGTGGTGCAAAACCAGGCTTCCAGAAATACTCTGTCTTTCCATTTGTGCTTGTGCAATGATTTTGGTTGTGTTCTGGTTGAATTTCCTTATGCATTTTAATGGATTGAGACCAGAGAGAGTGGGTCATGTCTTTTGCTGGCTAATTGATGTTCAGGTAGTCTGATGGACAATTTTCTTCTTGTTTGGCTGACGTAGTTCTTGTCGCAGTTACTGCATTGAATTTTGTACACAACATTTGTCCTTTCATTTTTCTCTGGTTGTACTTTCGATTTTGACAGGATACTTCGCAGGGTCGCAGTTGGTTTGTGGGCTATTGTAATGTCCTGGTCTCTTAGTAGTCTCACAGTCATTTCAGAGGTGTACTGGATGTAAGGAAGGGTGAATCATCGGGATACTCTTTTGGTCTGGAGGTTGGGGTTTTTTGACTGCAGGCATCTGTGGATGACGTTCCATGGGTATCTGTTCCTTGTTAAAGTCTTATATAGGTGTTTCTCTTCTTCTGTTTTAGCTTCAGCTTTTTTTCGTGGCACTTTGGGTGGTTGCTATAGAAGTTTAGGATTTGGTCCATGTGTTTTGCTTTCCTGTAGACTGATGTGTGGAATTCACCTGTTTTGGTTCTTGTGACAAGAACATCCAGGAATGGGAGTTTGTTGTCTTTGGCCATTTCCATTGTGAACCAGATGTCCTCAAGGACGCTGTTGAGTAGTTGGAATGTTTCTTCGATTTGGTAGCTTTTTATTATGACACGTGTCATTGACGTATTGTACCCACAGTTTTGGGTTTATTTGCGGAAGTAAAATGCTTTCGTGTTTTTGCATCACAATCTCAGCAACAAGGTCGGATATGGGAGATCCCATTGGTGATCCTTTCAGTTGTTCATAGATTTGTCCATCAAATTCAAAGTAAGTTAGGCCCCGGTCCCAAGATGGCGGAGGAGTTGGACGCCGAGTGAGGTGTGTTAGAGAGAGCGGAGTATGATTTGACCTGATGGGGAAAAAGAAGAAACAGCGATCAGCGAAGCCCCCAGTTACCTCTTCTCCGGCTGTCGGGTTGATTCAGTCCTCCATACCGGCTTTCTACCCACCAATGGTGGCGTCGTTGGCTTCAGCAGATCTGTTAACTGGTTCGGCAGACCTGAGCAATGGGGTTGTTTTGACCCCTGTGCAGATGTTTCCCCCGCAGCCCGGAAGGAGTGTCAGGGAGGTGCTGAGCGCAGGAGTATCTCTGGGTCAGGAGAAAACAGCCGCAATGGGGGGGTGCCTCCCCGAAGGTGAATCCGAGTGTTTATACGGCTAGTGCTGGAGGCAGGGAGCTAGTTGTCCCATCTGCAGCCAGCGGAGGGGTAGAGCTGTTGAAGATCAGCTCTCTTGTTTACTCGGTGCCACGGGAGTTGTGCGGGATAGAAAAACTGGCAACGGTGATCCTGGATAGCTTATGGGAAGCCATCTCTTCACTCCAAAAGTTCCTGTTTCCATTTGTGGCTTCGTTTTCACAAGAATTAAATGATGTTAAAGAACAGAGTGTAACGGAGACAAATTTGGCGGGGCAGGCTGTTAGAATTTCACGGCTGGAAACCCAAGTAGAAGATCTCCAGGTCCTGGCTGGGAACCAAACCAAGGATCACTTGATTACTGCTTGGCGTTTGGAGTTTTTTGACAATCAGTTGAGAAGAAATAATCTGAGGTTTTTAAACTTTCCTAGATCTCTATTGATGGATTCTATGGGACTGGTTCATAAGTACCTTACAGAGGTCTTGTTGATGCCTGCTGATACTTTACCTCCTATTGTTCATGCTCAGTACATTTCAATGTCCTCTGTTGGAGCAGATGCTGAGATTGGTCTCGAAGGTGCAGTTGAGTCGGCCCAGTTGAATCTGACAGAGTTTCTTGAAAGTTCCTTGGAAGTGGTTACCAGTCGTGCTACAATTTTGGTCTCTTTCACATTTGAATCTGACGAAAACTCTGTTCTTAGATTGTATTTTCGGAGAATGTCTGTTTCTCAATTTATGGGGTCAAAAATTTATATTTTTCCTGATTTATCTAGGGATACCCAGAAAAGGCGTAGAGAATTCTTGACGTTACGTCAAAGGTCTCTCGCCTTGGGTGCCCAATGTAAATTAAAGTATCCATATAAATGTTTGATATTATATCAGTCTAAACAATTTCTCTTTTTTGATCCCCAACAATTAATTTCATTTCTTCAGGGTAAGGAGTTTGAAAGGCGGGTTTGATTCCTGTACCGGCTGCCATAGTTATCATCTTTGCTCGTATGATTGGGGAGGGCTCTCCATTTGGGGGGTGTTCATAATGGATATTACCTTTTTGTGTTATATTTCCTTATTGGGACCTTATTGTGGTTAATTATTGGGGTCTAAACCAATTAATGTGAATTTCTTTATATTTGTTTTGCTGTATTTGATTACTGTATTCTTGTTCAGGTGTAATTCTGGATTATATTTGGAAATTTATTAAAGATAAAATAAAAAAAAATTCAAAGTAAGTTAATAAGCACAACTCGAGGAGTTCACATATGCTGTTCACGTCGTTTGGTCATTGAGTAGGTCTGCGATTATACTGACTGCCAGTTTTTGGTCGATGGATGTAAATAAAGCTGTGACATCAAACGATACCATCTCTTCATCTTCATCGATCCGATGGTCTTTTAGTTGATTTAGAAACTGTTGGGGATTGTTTATGGAGTGTTGTGACCCATAGGTCAGGTGATTGAGGCATCTCCACATGTCTTTGGCTAGATTGTACAGTAAGTAGGTGTGCCTGGGAAGGAGATGATCAGCTGGAGTGATGCGCCTTTGTTCACTTTGGAAGTCCATAGAACTGTGCGATGTTGGACTCGGTCACTCTCATTGCCAGCATTCTTCTCTTGTGATCTGATTCAATTGTTCAAGTTTCATTAGGGTTTTATTGATTCTGTTGGTGAGCTTCACGGTTGGGTTGTTGTCAGTGAGCCAGTAGGTTGACATGTCCTGTAGTAGCTGTTTCTCTTTCTGCATGTACTCTGCCCTGACCAGTACCACCATCATGCATTCTTTGTCGGCAGGGAGAATGATGATGGTGTGGTTGGTCTTCAGGGACTGGAGCATTTGTTTCTCTTTTTTAGAGAGTGTGTTGAATTTTTGGTTTCATTTCAGAGCTGGTATGATGGTTTGGCATATTTGTTGCTGGGTATCCTTGTCAAGGTGGTTGATTTGAGTAGGATTTCGAGGCTGGCTAGGAATTCTGTGTTGGTTGCATTGCTGAGATTAAAGTTGAATTAATTTTGACACAATTAAAGGCACCACTTGTACTGAACATTATAGCTGGTATCATAAACAAAGAAACATAACAATCAATATAGAGATCTTCTATTCACATTCCTACAAACAACCCAAGTACACAATATATGGATAATGTTCCAGTAGAAGCTCAAAAGAACATGAACAGAGTAACGAATGACATAGCAGCAGTCTTCACACTTGTCTTCCACCCTATTCAATGACAGAACATTAGTGGGTACAGGGGGCATAGATGGTTGTAACAGCATTTGTCATCGCACAATACAGATAGATGAATGTAAAGGTTAGGAAAAGAGACCTCTCTAATAGATACATGCTACGTTCACTTGCATGGAAATGTTCAAGACAGCGGTGCACCCAGTTGTCTTAGTGCAGGTGTTAGCAAGTAATGGCTATGCCTTTCTACAGCTATGTGCATATGTCTGTGAAAAGGCAAAATTGGAAACAGAGGAAACGTCATTCACATTTCTGTCCATACATCCTTAGTGCAAAAGTTTTCTGTCTGACTGAGGGCAAAGTTACCATTATTGTAGCATATGTCTGAATTTCCAGGATTCAGTGTTCCCAAAGGACAGATACATCAAACAGATCCATTTACAGAGGACTGGTCCTGTTGTATCAGTTGTTCCTGTTTCTTCCCTATGGCTTGATGGTATGTCCAAACAGATACTGTACTCATGAACCAGCTCACCCCACATGGCTACAACCTCTTCCACTGTTCACACTCCCAATGCAGAGGAGAAGGTGTGGCCATAATAGCAAGAACAAGCCTCCACCTCTGAAACCATGCAACAGAAAGTGCAGAAGAAGCAGACATACTCACAATCACCAACAAATATCTAACAATCTACCTGATATACAGAGCTCCTACAACAACCTCTAACCTATCAGATATTCTCAAGTAAATGACTGAAATCGCCAATACTACAAAAGAACTAGTAATCCTTGGGGACTTCAACCTTCCCTCTGTGCAAGAGAGACATGCGACTGCCTTCCTCGAAGCAATGGAAGCCATGGAACTGTCACAAATTATCCACACACCAACGCATGAGAAGGGTAACACCCTGGATTTCATATTCCTCAACTCCCAAAACACCAACCCAGGCAACACTCTCCATAGTCTGACCACAGTCTCATCACCTTCATCACACCCAATCAACTAATTACCATTGCAGATGACACACAACCAAAAATACAATTCAAACCATTTAACAAGGACAACTTTCTCAAACAAGTTCTACCGAACATACAATCAGGGCACACTGACCCCAATAACTGGAGAATGCAATAGCTACAGCAGCACAATCAGCAACAACCTCCAAGGGAAAGAATGAGAAACCAGCAAAAACATGCTGGTTCATCCCCACCTTACGGAATCTAAAAACACAACTTAGAAGAATCGAGAGAAAGTGGAGGAAAACCAAACTGGGACCAGACAGAATAAGATATATGAATGCACTAAGTGACTATCATGGAGTGGAGGAGTAGCCTAGTGGTTAGAGCAACTGCCTAGTACCCAGAAGATCAAGGGTTTGATTCCCACTGGCACTCCTTGTGACTTTGGGCAAGTCACTTTACCCTTCATTACCTAAGACAAAAAGGCTGGCAATCTGCTTCCAGTGATACATTGCCAAGAAAACCCAGAGGTAGCTGGGTCACCATGAGTCAACACTGACTTGATGGCACTAAAAAGAAAAGGCAACTGACAACACAAGAAGAGACTACCATGCAAAGCTCCTCAACACATCTCTTAACTGTCCATGTGAGCTTTTTGACATTGTCAAATAGCTGACCAAATCCCCTAACCATACCAAGCAACTCTGGAACATTCCCCCACAACAGCTCGCTACACAATTTAAACAACTCCACCCAACCCCAAATGTCCCGCCTACCCCAACATGGAACCAGCACAATGCAACCCTCAAAAGCTCATGGGGCACATTTGAAACAATTGGCAAGGAGAGGGTTGAAAGCATCATATCAACCCTCAACACCACCACCTCTCCCTTTGATCCATGCCCAGTCAGCTGGATCAAGATGGCAAAGCAGGAGCTAAGCTCAGCACTCACCACCAGTGCAAATGAATTGATCAAACAAGGCCAAATGCCTACTAACCTCAAAATGTTCATCACCGTCCCACCCTTAAAAAGCCTGAATTTGACCCATTGGATCCTGCATCCTTCAGACCAGTAGCAAGCCTCCCATTCACTGCCAAGGTAATTGAGAAGACAGTACAGCAGCAACTATTGGACCACATGGACAGGAATTACCTACTCAACCCACAGCAACATGGCTTCCGGCCATCGCACAGAGTCAAAACACTCATGGTCTCCTTAATAAGTACACTAATCAAGGAAATACAAACCAAAGAAACCAGATACATACTCATCTTTTTTGATATATCAGCACCATATCACACAGCATTCTCCTCCATTGCCTACAAGAAGCTAGCATGCAGGATAAGGCTCTTCAATTGTTCCAGTCCTACTTGACAGACAAGCTCTGGCATCTCCACCCCCTACTGCTAGACTCAAGGAATACCTCAAGGCTCTGCACTATTGGCACTGCTCTGTAAGGTTTATCTGCAACCACTCTGCTCCATAATATGGTCACACAACATCAACTTACATATATACGCAGATGAAATTCTGCTATATGGACCAATAACCTCCGCAAAACCAACAAACACTCAATTACTGCATTGTTTCAATGACGTCTCCAGATGGCTCCAAGAAAACAAACTCACAATCAACCTAAATAAGACAGAAACATTATTTGTCACGAAGGATCAAACCTTCACCCCTCCAGCTCACCTTACCCTGGGAACAACCCAAATAAAAGTTCAAGCACAAATAAAATACGTAGGAGTCATTCTGAACCAAACTCTCTCACTCAAGCAACAGATAGAAAAAACTGCAAGGACAATATTCTTCAAAACCAAAATGTTACTGCACCTCAGACAATTCCTAGACCCCCAGAACTTCAGATCAGTACTACAAACAATGACATTCCCCACACCTCAACTACTGTAATGCGATATGTCAAGGACTCCCGCTCTCCACTTGTCACCCACTATGGACGGCCCTTAACACAACTGCCAGGATCATACAAAGGGCAAAGAAGTATGACCACATCATGCCAATACTGAAGCATCTCCACATTCTCCCACTGAAATCTCAGATCAAGTATAAATCCTTACTACTGATTCACAAAGTACTACACCAACAGCAAACATCACATCTACACACACTCCTACCACAACCAAATTCTGGGAGAGCCACAAGGCAGACCATTAATAATGATCATACCACATGTAAGGACAAAACAAAATCATCAAACATGTATTCGTGCATTTGACCTCTATGCCTTGTCCCTATGGAACACAGATCACATCACTCCTCTCCTCTTCCATTTGCACTGGCTTCCACTCAACTTTCGTTTCATTTATAAAATTCTCATTCTCACCCATAAAGCACTACACACTGGTTCTCCCCAATATTTAGCTGACTACATCCACCTGCAACCTTCTCCTCGTCTCCTCCGCTCAGCGCATGGTAATCGCCTCTTCCTTCCCTCCCCCTCCTCAGCTCATTTGGAATCTACATGTCATTCTGCCTTCTTCTTCCTAGCCCCTGTACTCTGGAACTCCCTCCCCCTTGCCCTTCGTATCGAATTGTCTTTCAAACGCTTCCAAAACTCACTCAAAACTCACCTTTTTCAACAAGCTTTCAATATCCCTAATCCCTGAAGTTACCCGCCCCACCAGTTTCCCCCTCAGGCTTTTCTCCACTCTCACCTATTCTGTCTAGCTATCCTTTTGTCTTTCCCTGTCCCTCTCTTTCCTATTTAAACAATGGCGTTCCTTTCTTTTTTTTCTACTTCCTAATTGATTTGCTTTTATTGTACACCACCCTGACGCATATGCTTGGGCGGTATATCAAGCGATGAATAAAGTTAAAAGATAAAGATAAACTCTCTCCCAACCACAATCCGGAACAACAAGGACCTCTCCTCCTTTCGGAAACAAATAAAGATCCACTTATTCAGAGAACACTTGAGCACAGACCCAAGCAACACCCAATGAACACATGATTACATTGTATACAAGATAAATGTGTGGCCGAGATATGAAGAAGAATTGTAAACAAGTTAGGAATCCTGTTGCTTATCCAATTGGGACTGTAAATAAGTTGAGACCATGTTGAATGTATAACCCCTGTAAATAAATTATGACCGGTTCGATGTATCTGTAAACCACTTAATGTAAACCACTTTGACCTGGTGAAAAGCGGTAAATAAGCATAACTAAATAAAATAAATAAATAAATAAATGTAGATCGATTGGTTACACCATGAAAGAATAGAAAGACTAGGGAACATACAATAAAGTTACAGTGTAACCCATTTAAGACTAATAAGAGAAAATATTTTTTCACTCAATGCATAATCAAACTCTGGAATTCGTTACTGGAGGATGTAGTAAAAGCTGTTAGTGTAGCTGGGTTTAAAAAATATTTGGACAAGATCCTAAGAAAGGACCATAAACCATTATTAAGGAGGACCTGGGTAATTCACTGCTTGCGCCAATACAAGCATTGTGGAACCTGTGTGTCTTTTTGTGAAACTGCTAGGTTCTTGTGATCTAGATTGGCCATTGTTGGAAACAAGATACTGGGCTTGATGGACCTTGGCCTGACCCAGTATGGCATTTCTTATATTCTTATGATTGGTGCAGGAATATAGGCATACGCAGATCAGCATACACTGTGGGATCATGACCTTCTGTGTCTGGAAAATGGCTTCAGGACCAAAAGAACAGATACAAAGACCAGCAGTGATTCAGGTTTAAAAACCCCCTTTATTAATGATCCCTACGTGTTTCAGCCAACGGCCTTCTTCAGGGGGGTAACGTATGAGAGGGCAAACCTCAAAAATAGAATATTGATTGTTGATTTGTTTTTATTCTATTTTTGAGGTTTGCCCTCTCATACGTTACCCCCCTGAAGAAGGCCGTTGGCCAAAATGCGTAGGGGTCATTAATAAAAGGGGTTTTTAAACCTGAATCACTGTCGGTCTTTGTATCTGTTCTTTTGGTCCTGTGGTCTCTACAGATACTTTGTTGCTTTTGGTTGTTTATCCTTTGGCAAATGGCTTCATACATACTCTTTCCTCTTGGTCTCATAGCACCCCACTGTTTTAACTTGTGCTATTGGGACCTCCTCTCCTCTACTAGCATGCATACTGATCACTTCATATGAGGCCATTGCTCTCAAAGCAGTGAGCAAGCATCAAAGTCCAGGGTGCTGGGGATATTGGGGCTCTTGTGTCCACACATATTGGGAAGTTGAGGCCGGAGACGCCAAGGTGTTCTGAAGGTGTGGTTAATGTTAAGAACATAAGATATACCAAAATCCATCAAGCCCAGTATCCTGTTTCCAACAGTGGCCAATCTAGGTCATAAGTACCTAGCTGTTTTCCCAAAAGACACAGGTTCCTCAATGGTTGTTTTTGGTCAAACAGTAATATCCTAGGTCCCTTTTAAGAATGTTTTATGGACCTTTCCTCCAGGAACTTGTCCAAACATTTTTTAAACTCAGCTACACTAACAGCTTTGATTACATCCTCCGGTAACAAATTCCAGAGTTCGATTACGCGTTGAGTGAAAACATATTTTCTCTTATTAGTATAGAACAGGTTACATTGTAGTTTTATTGCATGTCCCCCAGTCTTTCTACTTTTTGATGGCATAGACAATCAATCTAAGTTTACCTGTTCCACTCCATTCATTAATTTATAGACCTCTATCATATCTCCCCTCAGCTGTCTCTTTTCCAGGTTGAAGAGCCCTACCTTTTACAGTAAATCTCTCCTCATAGAGGTAGCATTCCATCCCCTTTACCATTTTGGTGGCTCTTCTCTATACCTTTTCTAATTCTGCTATATCCTTTTCAAGATATGGCGACAAGAGTTGCACACAATATTCAAGGTGTGGTCGCACCATGGAACGATACAGAGGCATTATAATATCCTTTGTTTTATTCTACATTACTTTTGTTATGATTCCTAGCATTCTATTTGCCTTCTTGGTCACCACTGCACCCTGGTTAATCTTTTTTCTGGGTGATGGAACCTTGCATTGTGTAACCATAGTTTGGGTTGTTCTTTCCTAGGTGCATAACTTTACACTTGTCCACATTAAATTTCATCTGGCATTTGGACGTCCAGTCTTCCAGTTTATCAAGGTCCTCTTGCAATTTTTCACAATCCTCTTTGGTTTTAACAACTTTGAATAATTTTGTGTCATCTGCAACTTTAATTACCTCACTCGTTATTCCCATTTCCAGGTCATTTACAAATATGTTAAAAAGCAGCGGACTTAGCACAGATCCCTGGGGTACTCCACTATTCATCTTTCTCTATTGGGAAAATTGGCCATTTAGCCCTACCCTCTTCTTTCTATCTTTTAACCAGTTCCTGATCCACAATAGTACACTGCCTCGTATCCCATGACTTTTTAATTTAGCCAAGAGTCTCTCATGAGGAACCTTGTCCAAGGTTTTCTGAAAATCCAGATACAGTTTATTGACTGGCTCACCTTTGTCTACCTGTTTATCACACTTTAAAAATATATAACAGATTAATAAAACAAGACCTTCCTTGGCTAAAGCCATGTTGGTTTTCTCCCATTAAATCACGACTATCTACATGTTCAGTAATTTTGCTCTGTATAATTGTTTCTACCATTTTGCCCGGTACTGACATCAGGCTCACTGGCCAGTAGTTTCCTGGTCCAACAAGATACATAATGCTAGTGGGGTTTCAGAAATGACATGGTGTCTGTTTGCATGCGCTAATTCTGGCCAGGCTTATCAAGTAGCAAAAACCAACCTCAGCTCTTTGGCTCTCATTCTCTAAATTCAAGTAAGGAATGAAATGGGAACACGCATACACAAAGAATTCTATCTATAACAGTATTACTTAAGGACTTAAGGGAGAGACTTACAGGCCTGCAAACTTGAGCACTCTCCTGGGATTGCCACTCCTTAGTACAGCCATAGCACTTCATTTATTATGACAAAACTGCTACATTCAACTATTTTGTCTTATCACTCTAGGTCATGCTTTGCACTTCTATCTACGTATTACAAGTCAAGCTAAATACTACATTACAGGTCATGCCAAGCACATACATATTGCTCAGCTTAATCAGGACAAGCATTCTTCAAGCAAAAGCTCTCTGTCTTGCAAGATGTAACCTTGAGTGTCTCTCTCTTATTCATAAACACTCCCGTGTAATACAGACAGATATATTCAGAGGACCCTGGTACACACTTCAAGTTCTTTTCTACATTGGCCAGATATGTATAGCATCCTCTGAATTGACATTAACATTATTTCATCATCCAGATAGAGCTAAGGCCTTGGTTATTTCATCATCCAGATAGAGCTAAGGCCTTGGTTCTTACCTCAATGTCACATGGATACAGAGTACAACAGCTGCACGAGGTGTTCAGCAGGCATCTGTGGCCTCTATAACATAATACATACTACACATGAGCTTGCTAGTATATCATGTTATAGAACAATGTTTTGCATGATCATACTTGAGTATCAATTCACATCGGGCACACTTATAGGCAAACAGCTGCTGTATTAGCTCACTCCGGCACGTGCAGGGCGTCACTCAGGATCCTCCTCTAGATCAGGTTAATCTTGACTGGGATTCTATGCCTGATAGCCATGTTGTGTAGAATGCAGCAGGGCACAGTGATCTCAGCCACAGTGAGAGGTCGGTATTGTAAGGCACCACCAGTTTTGTCCATACACCTAAAGTGACTTTTCAACACACCAAAGGTGCTCTTTGTGATCGAGCGGGTTGTGGCATGTGCATCATTGTACCTTTCTGCACATGACCTTGGGAACTGCACAGGGATGAGAAACCAGGCCCATATCCTACATCACCTGAGGGGAGAAAATTTGATAGTGTTAGATACATTGCATAGGTAGGCAGCTGCAGCAATCTTTCCTGTGAGGCCCGTGCCTGTGTGATCCTTTCAGTGACAATATTGATATATATGACCAGCAATCTCAAAACAGGGGGAGCTCGTATAGTATACACATGGCCTAATGCACAGTGAGGTGAATTGGTGGAATGATGTGCCCAATAATCTCAGTCCAGGTACTAGGTCATTTCCCAACGCTGGCCATGCTGACAGTGGAACCGCGGTGCTGCAGAGGAATGGATTCTATAGGTTGGTCAGAGTTAGAGAGTTTTGAGTTTCCTGGAGTGAGATGGTCAGGCAGTCCAGCTTTTGTGAATATGCTATCATGATGCATTATAGGACTTACAGTGAGTCTCACACTGTGTACAATGAGGGACTCAAAGCAGTACACTTCACTGGGCTGCCTTAGCAATGGCGCACATCTGTGTTGGAGCCAAGATAATTTAACATAGGTTGTGAATGCCTCATGTTCCAGATGGGGTTTCCTACAGGCACCAGATGTACAGAATATGCTTTATCCACAGAGAGTATTGGCTGGATTTTCAGATAGGGTATAATAGAGATGTATTTGCTACACCACCCTGCATTCATTCATGTGATCCCAGGTCTGGATCAGGAGAACACAGCTGCTGGATGCTGTTCTTCACTCAGGCGTTGTGCAAAGGTGAGCTGGGGCTTCGGGCTTCCCCAGCTCCCTCTGAAGCTGGCAAGCCTTGCAAACCGAACACCATGTGCAGAATGGAGTTGGAGCAGGGCCCCCTGAAGCATGGGTTCCTGTGGGCCCAATTCCATCCTGCACGTAGATCCCCTCTGTGTGTCCAGTCTGAATGTCCAGCCCCGCTATTCATAGCACAGAATAACCCCCTATATGAACAACATTCTCGCTCAGTGGACGGATGGACCCTGTATTTGAATTTGCCCAATTACATCTCCTAGGTTCAATGAGTGGAGGTGTGGCCTAGTGGTTAGAGCAACTGCCTAGTGCCCAGAAAATCAAGGGTTCAATTCCCACTGGCACTCCTTGTGACTTTGGGCAAGTCACTTTACCCTCCATTGCCTCAGAAGAAAAGGCTGGTAATCTACTTCCAGTGATATATTGCCAAGAAAACCCAGAGGTAGCTGGGTCGCTATGAGTCTATACTGACTTGATGGCACTAAAAAAAAAAAAAAGGTTCAATGAGATTTGTTTCATCTTCTCCAAATCACCATTGAATATCATTTCTGAGTTAACTCTTAACCTTTGCAGCTGCTCTATTTAGCTTTTCTTTTTTTTCCATTTTCCTCATTTTATCTAGTTGCCCTTTTGAAAGTTAAATGCTAGTGGCTCCAAGACGTACTTTTCACACCAAATCCTGTGTTCCACTAAGGACTAGATCTAAATCGTGTCTCCCTCTTGTCAGTCCATGAACCAGTTGCTCTATGTAGTAGTAATTAATATTATCCGGGAATCTTGCTTCCTTAGCATTTTCTTAAATGATGCTTATCTTGTCAATATTAGGGTAGTTGAAATAAACCATTATTACATTGTTGCTCAACTTGTAAGCTTCCCTAATTTCTGTTAACACTCCATCATCTCTGATCTGGGATCCTCTGGCCAGTTGCAGCAGTTCCCTGGCTTGGAATGCCTGGGCCAAGAATACGTTAGTTTGGAGTGTCTGGCTCATGGGGAGTCAAGAAAATCTGGGAGGTTGTAGATTGCTGTTTGGTCTATTTGGTCCATAATTTCACTGAGGTGAAGTACTGCACTTCACCTCAGACAGCCCTGCTGTTTCCACATAAGATCTTTACTTCATCGCCAAGCTACACTAAATGGAAAGTGAATAAAACACTCCAAAATTCTGCGTGCTTTTTTACATGCTGATTCAGTGCGTTTGCATAAAAGCACAATACTTTTGCTGTGGCTTTTTCCACATTAAAAATCCTACTGCATCAGGAGTAAGGTTAGTGAAGGAAAATCAAAAGTAACCCACTGCACTAAAGGATAGTGTAGCTGACTGATTCGGGACCTATGTATGTATAAAAGAGTCAATAAGACTAATAAGAGAAAACATTTTTTCACTCAACGTGTAATCAAACTCTGGAATTTGTTACCGGAGGATGTAGTAAAGGCTGTTATTGTATCTGGGTTTAAAAAAGGTTTGGACAAGTTCCTGGAGGAAAGGTCCATAAACCATTATTAAGAAGGGACCCAGGATATCAATGCTTGACCCAGTACAAGCATTTTGGAACCTGTGCCTTTTGGGGAAACTGCTAGGTACGTATGACCTAGACTGGCCACTGTTGGAAATAGGATACTGGACTTGATGGACCTTGGTCTGACCCAGTATGGCATATCTTATGTTCTTATGATGACTAAATTATTGGCAAATATTTTTAGCTTATTCTTCTTAGTTCAAGCTAGCCTCATAGCTAGATTATGCTCTGAGCACTTTGTCAGCCCAATTACAGATTTGGTGAAATATGGAGAGTTATTTTATAACAGGTTGCCTAAGTAGGAAAGGCAAGTAGGTGCCTGTTTGTAAAGACAACATAGGCACCTGCTTGGGAGCAGATGTAAATTTACATGGGTGTAGTATCTGTGCATACTTTGCACATCCTTTGTGACTCTACGGTACTCTTCCCAAACTATGGCCCCAAATGTGCTTATATGTGGGTCACATGAAAGAATGTTCTTTTTATCACCGTACATATTTTTACATGGGGTAATTTTATAAAAACCCTTTCCTGGGGAGATTACTGCTTCTTCGAACCTGCTGCTGGAGGAGTGTTTTGTGCAGTGTTGACAGGCAGTCAGCTGGAGCCCTGCCTTCTGTCTTGCTGGGACCAGTATTGCTATTCCCCCGATGTCATCTGAGGGGGTTTCAAAGCAGTGACCCATACTATAGTAGTTGGGAGATTACTGCTTATTGGAACCTGCTGCTGGAGGAGCGTTTTGTGCGGTGTTGACAGGCAGTCAGCTGGAGCCCTACCTTCTGTCTTGCCAGGACCAGCATTGCCATTCGCCCCGACACCATCTGAGGGGATTTCAAAGCACTGAGCCGTGCCGTGGGATGTTACTGCAGGCATGTCTAAAGGGGCTCATCAATGGGGCATGCCCTGCCTCTTTGGAGTAATGAGGAGTATTAAGGATGGATGAGAGGGAAGCTGAGTGGAATAGGTAAGCGTAAGAAGAGAGTCTTCAATGCGAATATTACGAACCCTTCAAAAACAGTAAAAGCTGCTGGCCCAATGGACAAACATATTATACCTATGGCTAGATGTCCAGAAGAGCTTGCTTTGCCTCTAGCAGCTGACCCTGCCTCCTCATTTTCTACCTCATCGTTCCTGGGGGAAGAAAACCCAACCCCTCTGTCTGGCAATGGGATTGGGGGCCTGGTAGCATCCTCACCAGTTTTGGTTGGGTCACTATAGGACCTGGTGGCATCTGTGGACTGATCTGAATGGGAATTGAGCATGTTGGGTGCAGTGTTGCCTCCAACACAGGTTGTTCAGTCCCCAGGGGATCCCTTGTCATCAAGTGCCGCATCTACACTGGCTGCTTCTGGTATACAGCCGATGGAATTATTTGTCTGATATTTGGGCTGTGTTTTCTCAGATGGAAGCATCCTTTACCATGACGATTGCCCACTTAGCTAATTTTACAAAGGATACAGTTGGGAAGCTTGCCCAACATGATTCATATTTTGTGGCCTTAGATTCTCATCTTCAGAAAGTAGAGGTTCGGGTTGTCACAGTGCAAGGTGCTTCTGCCTCTTCTATTAAAGATAGCTTGTTGCTGCACCGGCAGCAAGAGCTTCTAGAAAATGCCGCTTGGGCAAAAAAATCTTCGATGTCTCAACTTTCCGATAACTTGGTATATATCACCTTTAATATTATTTCAAAAATATTTAAAGGAAGTTTTGGGATATCAGATGTGTGCTTCATTATTTCTGACTAATTTATGTTATCTTCCTAGAGTGATTAAGGGTACTAAAGTGGTTGGAGAGGCAGCGGAACCTGTTAGCGCTGATGATAACCTGAATATCTGTGACTATATTGAGTCATCTATTGTTGAGATCTCTACTTGGGCAACCCTTCTTGTGTCATTTAATTCAGAGATGGATAAAAATGTAATATTGCAATTATTTTTTCAAAAGAAAAATGAGTTGTTTTGTGGGCATAAAGTTTCCAGACAGACGCAGATGAGGCGCAAGGCCTTTATGGCCCTAAAGCCTCAAGTGATTGCATTGGGGGCTACATGTTTTCTTAAGTTCCCTTGCAAATGTCTGGTGATGTTGGGGGAAAGATAGTTATGTTTTCTTTGATGCCATGAAATTGGAAGATTTTCTGAAGATGTGTACAGTGGTAACTGATCAGGCTGTTACTTGAATTCTCTTCTCAGATAGATTAGAATAAATTGGGTTTAAAGTTCTTTCTTTTTTTATTTTTTTGGCTCGTAATGGGAGTGTATTTTTGTATGTATAGTTATTCCTTTTCTTTGCCTTGCATGGATCTTCCCTAGACGTGGGCTGATGAATTTATTGTTATGTGAAGTACTATGATGTTTTGATATTGATATCCTTCTTTTCTGTATTGTTATTATGTAAACAATCAGTATAAATTGGAATAAAAAAGCCCTTTCCTGAAGGTAAAAGAGGTTCTATTCATGGAAAACACTTAAGTGGTCTTTTACTAATGGGCGCTAGCTGGCAGTGTGTATTCTGGCGCACACTGAAGGTGTGTTGGGGCACATGTTGCCAGCTAACATGGGACCATGACAATTAGCGTGGGATAATTCCCGCACTAACTGTGCAACCTGCTTTAGGGTCATGAATAGGCGGCTTAGGGGTGGGCATGGCGAACTCAGCACAGTTAGCACTGGGTTCATTCCGTGCGCTAAATGCATTAGCATGGGTTCTCCAAATGCTACCTCAGTAGGCAGAGTTAGGTGCACCCATGCTAATGCAGCCCGCATTAGGGGAAAGTGCTACATGTTAACTGCCGAGGAAATGCTTTCTACACCCCAACACTTAGGGGTATGTTTACTAAACCGCAGTAATGTTACCCACATTAAGTTCCCTGGTAATGTTACGGATGCCCATATAAAGGAGTGGGCGGTGCATCGTTAAAGCAAGCCGTGTCAGGTAACGCACGTTACAAGGCGCTAACACGCGGTACAGTGCACAGTACAGTGCGCCATGGACCCACCACGCATGAACACCACAGCGGACGGGAAGCAGCAGCATGTCCGAAGGGGATGCAATCTAAGGCGCACTGACAGTAGAAGACGCGCTGAGGGATGTGCAGACATGGTGCCACATGAGAAACGGAGCTGTAGGTGTAAGGCCATAGACCATAGGCAGCTGATATCACAGTCTGTAATGGGAACGTGAGCCACAGGTAACACAGGCACACACACCATGAAATGGTGGGCAGTGAACCCAGCATGCAAAGGAGTAAACAACGGTAATGGAAAAGGCGTCAGGGGTCGGTCTGAAGGGCCAGCTGTGTGGAAGGTGTGTGTACAAGGGCAAAATGGGCAAGAGATCCAAAAAGGAGTAAGTGGGAATTGAACTGGTACATGGAAGAGCCCAAACACAGCTCACTGACACCAATACCAAACCACTGAGCCACCTGCCCACCCAGACAACCCAAAGAAAGGGAGCATATATAACAGCTAGCGTGTGACGGATAGGCAGCATGGAGGAGACACTGCAGTGTACAGTGAGAGAGGGAAGGGTGTATGGAGAAGGGACAAAGCTGGAGTCACTGTTTATTGTTTATTGAGTTGCTTAATAGACCGCCCATCACAACAGCATCTGAGCGGTTTACAAAATACAATTAATGACTGCTGTAGAAAATAGGAAGAGAACGCCATAATATGATAGGAAAGGAGAGAGAAGAGTAGGGATTACAGATAGATTATAGAGCAAGTCAGGGAGCATCAGCGTGGGGGTGGTGAAAGAGGACATGGGGGAGGAGAAAGGCCGAAGGCCAGGCAGAAGAGGTGGGTTTTTAGATTTGCTTTAAAGGTTTTAAATTCGGGCTCTAGGCGGAGGTCCGGTGGGAGCGAGTTCCAGAGGCGGGGACCAAGGAAGTAGAAGGCGGAGGAGCGGGTGGATTCTAGGTGGGCTTGGGAAGGGGAAGGTAGAGTTAGGCGGTTCATGTGGATAGTACGGAGAGAACTGTGGGGAGTGTGGAGGTGGACCAGATCAGCAAGGTAAAGGGGGGTGCCAGTATGAATAGACCTGTGAACAAAGATGAGGAATTTGTACTGAATACGAAAGGAGATTGGAAGCCAATGCAGACGAATGAGAAGGGGGGTGATATGAACGAAGCGGGAAGAGCAGGTGAGGATACGGGCAGCAGTGTTATGAACTCGTTGTATGGTAAGGAGAGGAGAACAAATGAAAAGGAACCTGTGGGACCCAAACCCACAACCTATGCCGGTGCCACGCATGTCTGCAACCACTATCCCAAACAACCACAACGAGCACAATGCAAATATGTCCCTCCAAGTGGCCATTGTGTCTGCTAGATCAGGGGTATCCAACCCTGTCCTGGAGGGCTGCAATCCTGGCAGGTTTTTGGGATAGCCCTAATGAATATGCATGAGATATATATGCATTAGAGATATCCTGCCAACCTGACTTGTGTGTGGCCCTCCAGGATTGGATTTGGAGACCCCTGCCTTACACCTGTGTCATTTAAGATTGTGAGTGGGCAAGGTGCAGATGTCCTAGACTTTTTGGTGGTGGTGAGAATCGAGGAGGGATGTGACAAATTCTATCTACCCTTTTGATGTCTAGGACATCTGTACCTTGCCCACTCACAATCTTAAATGACAGAGGTGTAAGGCAGGGATCTCCAAATCCAGTCCTGGAGGGCCACAAACCAGTCAGGTTGGCAGGATATCTCTAATGCATATATATCTCATGCATATTCATTAGGACTATCCCAAAAACCTGCCAGAATTGCGGCCCTCCAGGACAGGGTTGGAACCCCTGTGCTAGATTATCACACAGTAGTGCGTCCTATGCGCGTTGTGGAGAACGCATGTAGCAGGGTGTCGGACGCGCAGCGCACACAATAATGCGTGTGACCGTACAGAGCTTTTTATGTGCCCTAAAAGATATGACTAGGCACCTTAGCATATGTGTTCAAATTATGGCGCATAACAATGCACATCCCAAACAGATGTCATGTGTGCTATTGTGCATGCTGCAACGTGCATGCACTGTAACGTGTGTAAGATGCAACACGCGTACATTGCAATACTGCGCACGACAGTAGACTACCTGTCCATTGCCCTTCCCCTGTGCCTCCACCAGTTATAGGACTACAGCTGTACCCCAGCACCCAACCATGGTCTGACAGTCACACTGTGCCTGCTGCACCACGCCAAGTGTCCCGGCCATGCACAAACGAACCGCAGGCACTCCACTAGCCAGTCTATTCTGCATGTTCACAGTGGAACTGTGCACACCCAGACCTGGGTTGTATAGCACCAGCCCCCGGAACAGGGGGGCACATACATATCATGTGGGACAGATACTATGTAGCACTATGTGGGAACATTGTCATGCCATGGTCACTGTTTGGTCAGTGTGAGTGTGCCCTAACAGCAAGACGTGCTGTGTACACCTTGTCCATGCAGGTGGTGGTTGGGCACTACAATGCCCAAGCTATTTCCCTATGCCCTCTGCAGATGCATCCTGCCCAGTCCATACCCACAATACCTTGCTCCTCATTATGCACATTTGCAAGCTAATGCTGGTAATAGTGGGACATTGTGGGCCCAGAGAGGTGTAGGCAGCCATGAAACAATGGATAGACATATATATATATATATACACACATACACACACACACACACACACACACATGTTGGGGCCAACAGCCTGACTCTGCATGGAGCTTTGGATAGTGGAGCCTGTGTGAGTGGGTGTTTGTACCCCTGTTGGCCGCTTCTTTGGGGATTGCACATGTTGCTGTTGTATCAGCATTGTAGGGTAAAATATAGTGATGTGCTCTACAGGATCCACAGCTGGGACCTGAACCTGTGCCCCTCTGCTCTGGGACATGCTGGCTGTGTGTACTGCACCACACTGTTGCTGTAGAAGCACAGCAGTCCCTGGGGCTACCTTTATGTCTCGTCAGCCAGACCTTTTCTGTTGTACTGCACACCACATACTGGTACAGGGCATTGCCTGGGTGCACTGCAGGCAGGTGCCACTGCCCCCTCCAGCACCAGCACACGCCCCCCTGCCATGCCACCTGGGCATATGCTGTTGGTGCTGGTAGTGCGCAGTCCCAGGCCATCCACTGTGCAGGTAGGCAGTCACCTAGGGAACGGGGTCTGGGGTGGGGAGGCATACATGGACATCCTCACATCCCCCTCATCACCACCTACCAATATTATGTCCCTTCCACATGGGGGAGGGACGGCTGGGGGGATGTCAAGTCATATGGGGCAAATGGGTTCAACTTGTCCCTTTCTATCATGCCATTCTGTCAGGTATATTGTCTTGCAGTTGCACAGGCTGAGGCACCAGTCCCACCCGCACAAATGGTGTTTCATATACCCCATGGCACTGCTACTTTTGGTTCACACATACCAAATGCTTTTGGCCTGTATGATCCCATACATCCACCCACCACACAAACTGCAAACTCTCTGCTTGGAAGATCCATGGCACAGCCCTGCACCTACCATCTGACCGCCAGGAAGATTCATGGTGAGGCAGCTTACTGGCAGTAAGCTGCCCCACCATGGCCATCAGCGGTCATTTACTGCAGTTAGCCATATCATGCACACCTCTCCTGTGACTGCTCCACATGAGCACTCATGGACAATCCTCTCTTTGCTGCCCACATCAGGAACATGCTGCCTCCACCCAGACACTGTCCTGGCCTATGGCATGCCACACTCTGACAGTACATCTGGATACATGTCCACACCTCACAGACACTATAATATAACTTATGGTGCGGTGTATGCTTTCAGGGGCATCTAGGACTGCACGCCTGTCACAGTGCCCCTCGCTGTTGCATCTCCTCTGCTGACTCTGCTGCCACAACCACTCACCCATGACACTGCCAACACCCACTACCAGCATCACTAGGCAGCTGCCTATCTCGCCTAGTGAAGAGCACAGTCCTGCTGTATGGTCAAACATGTTCATCACACATTCTATAGCCAGGCATCTGATGAATCAACTCCATCAGCTACCGATTGTGCTTGCATCCTTACCTTCTCCAGTGGCTTCCCTGCCCCCCTTTCAACGTTTTAGAGGCTTTCCTGGATTAAGGTGCATCCAAGACACCTTAACCCAGCATGTCCTTTTACCGCTCGCTAAGTGTCCACTAGCACCCCTTAATGCCGGAACACCTCTGACACGCCCAGCACGCTTAGCACACGGTAACCCTTTATCGCTGCTGTTACCACCGTTTAGTAAACATACGCCTTTGTGTAAAAGTGGTCCTTTTGTTTTTGTGGAAGACTATCCATGTTTTCATGTGTTTTAACATTATATTCCATATGGAATAACTTATAGGGGAGTCAACATTTCATCATCCTTGTCTGTACTTATAGAAAGTAAAAGGTTTCTCCTTTTGACTAAATACATTTTTAGATACCTTTTGAGTACGCTCCCATAGAGTGTATTCAGATAGACCTTCAATGGTCAGTTTTCAAAACCACTTATGGGGTCAGCAGAGGGTGCTAACTGCATAAATGATTTGTGCTCAGGTATACGTTTTCTGTATAAGTCAATATTTGTTCAAAATTTATCCATATACAGTAAGGAGAGAATGGGACAGTCTAAGTGGTGGGCCTGACTTCACTCCTATTATGGCAATATTCATTTGCTATGGGCCCGATTCAGCAATGCGATTTGCAGGGCTGCACTACCTGGTGGGATGTGCAGCCCCACAAGCCGTCCTGTCCGTATTCCCCCACAGACTTTCCCGGCACGGCCAGAGCAGCAGTACAGGAAAAGCCGGCAGAGGGTGGGAGAGGGTGGAGTGTGGGCGGACCAGGGGCGGGCCGAGATGGCAGGACATACAGGGCCTATCCAGGTCATGGCCCTCTACTCCTGCAGGGGCAGAATGGACGTGCTGCTTATTCCACTGCAGAGGTGGAATCAGCAGTGAAGAGGAAGGCGATCGGGCCCGGAAACTGCACGAAGGGCTGGAAATCGGAGGCTGGGTTCGGGCAGTAGGTTGACACAGTGACAGGCACACCAGCATGCTGTGTGGACATCCCCGCAGCGATGCAGGGGCATACCAGGGCGTCTCAGGGCCCGATCCTGTAACCGCGAGAACGTCTGGCTCTCATAGTACAGAATCGGGTCCTAAAGGGCCTGTCCTTCCAATAGGGGCCTATCCTTCCAGTAGGGGCATGTCCGGGCCATTCAGACAGCCTGGACATGCCCCTACTGGAATCGGGCTCCACATGGGTAAAATTGTTTATATATCTTGGCTGCATGAATAGCAGATATAAAGATTTATGGATAAGTTATCAATACATCTTTATTTGTGTGTTTTCAGAAGTGGTGAGATATATGGCTATTTCCAAGGCAGGATTAACCTTTTGGTGGACTCTAGGCAAATAGGCATATTGAGTTCCCCCTTGCAATATAAAATAAAGAAAAGAGACCTCTGCAGGCAACAGTTCACACACACACACTCTCTCTACAAGCTAACTTAACAGGTCAACATTCTGCCTTGAGAGTCATTTAATTAGCACATCTGAGAGGGCCTCTCCAATGTTTGGGCCTATGCCTTAATCCTACCCTGACTCTTTAAAATTGCCTTCACAATTGCCTAAGTTTAGCAGCTAAAAACTCTGACCTGCTCTTAAAGACACAGTCAGAAAATTGTAAAAACATATCACAGGTTCCTCTGCAACCTGCTTCCTGAAAACTGAACAAGCCAAAGACCTCAATAGAGTTACAGTATATGAACAAAGAACCTAGAATTTGTTCAAGTTAAAACATGGGTTGGACTTGGTTGAGTTGTGGTAGGACTGAGCTGACAGCATGTACTTTTCAGGAGAGAGACAAAGCAAGAGAGGGGGAAAAAAACCAATTTGGTACCATGTGGGAGGATTCTGGGTTTAACTCCAGTCTAAGCAATCTTATTTTAATATGTTGGTAAATTCCACAGCAAAAAAAAAGAAAACTGAGGCATTCACCACAGTTCTGACCAAGTTCACCACCAGACACAAACAACTATCCAAATTTTCAAAAAATGTCTTCCAGACAATTTCAGGAGGTTTGTGTGGAACCTGGTGACATCTGACAACAGCTGCCAACCTCATACAAAAATTGATACATTCCAACAGCCCCAAGAGTAACATAAAACTAAAGGCTTCATTCAAGAAATAAAAACAGTCTCCACAGCCTGGCCAAGCCCAACCCAATCAGCCCTGCAATGGTGTTTCAGAGACACGCGCTTCTTCAGTAGACCGAGCCAGAGATTTTCTCATTAATCCTACAAAAAAGTTTTCCATCTTATATTAGCGTAGGGTGGTTAAACAACATTGGTTTTTGGATATACAGTGCTTTAGAAAATATTATAAAAATAGATGGAGAAATGAAGGGGTTGCCAGAATTTGTCTGCAATTTACCACTCAATATTCCCTGCTCATTAACACTTGCTGTCTACCAAAATTCAGTCATAGATGATGAACAATAATCTCCCATTTAAATTAACACAGTGGACTAATTTTCTCCAAACTGAGGACTTAAAAAAATCCATGTCAAAAAGACATTTTCTGAATTTAACACACAAAGCCTGTCACACCCTACATATAAACAAATGTAACATGAAGATCTTGCATATCTCAGAAATAGCTAAGAAACTTCTTTTATGAAGGTTTTTGACCAGTTTCTGTTGTGCATATCATCATACATTATTGGTGTCATTCATATATATATGAAATTAATGCTCTCTCTCCCCAAAATGCAGAGTTGCCCTCTAAGGGACTCATTCACTAAAGGACAGTAATGTTTTGCACCTAATGCACCAATAGTACCAAAACTATGGTGTGTTAGGTGCAAGAGCATTACACTAAGGGGTATGTTTACTAAACCGCATTAACGTAGCAGCTGCTACGTTAACGCGCGTTAGGTAACGTTAACACGCGTTAAGGGTACCTAACGCGCGTTAACGTCACCATCCGCGGGAAATCCCGCAGAGGGCGGAGAGAGGGCAAAGAGAAGGGGTCAATGGGTGGGGAGTGGGCAGGGAGTGGGCGGGGAGAAACTCCCGTGGCACTAACGCGGGGTACTGAAGGGCTGAACATTACCGGGAATGAAAACCCGTCGTTAGCTGCAGATATGCAGGAGGGTGAAACCATTTCAGCGTCGGCAATGTACAACATAGGCAGGGAGCCCAAGAAACATGATAGTAGTGCTCCATATGCATCAACAGCATAGTGCCCAAGTATGAACGGCCAGTATAGCGATGGTGCAAATGGAGCATAGGAATAGTTGCCATGGGGTATATGACACAAAAAACTTGGTCAATTCCTGAACGATTAAGTGTACAAAAAGGAAAAAGATCTCGTTCACTATAAACTCCAAAATGGCATATCAAAATCTATTTCTATGTAAATGATCCATATGATCTTCAAACTTCAAAATTCTTCAACTTATGAACTCTGTTATGTAACTAGGTCTCAGACTTATATGGTACTGCTTCCTGACTCACGTCTATGAAAGCATAATACCTTTTAGCATCAATGACCTAGTGTGAACACATAACGAGTGAGCCAGTCCTATGTGAAGATATTAATAGGTATGATGATACTTATATGTGTATTCTTAAAACCACTATCCTTAGAACAGGCCCCTCCATCATGGTGAAGAAATATTTTCTGACCCCGACGCTTGCCACAGGTACCAATTACGCGTTTCACAGATTTGGTTCCTCAGGGGATCTTAAGACTCATAACAATGCACCGATGCTGCCAATGTTTAATTAACAACCTCGACCAACTTTTAAGAACATGTTCTTATGTTCTTAAAAGAAGAAGAGCTGGGGATTGTGTTAGAAAGAGGAGATGGCATTATCATCTATATTGGTGTAGTCTACAGGCCTCCAACTCAAACTGAGCAAATGTCTAGAGGCTTGATCTTTGATATTGCAAAGTTAACTATGAAGGGAGAAATTATCATATTGGGTGACTTTAATCTACTAGATGTGGATTGGGGTATTCCTTCTGAAAAACGTCCAAGAAGCATTGCTCAGACAACTGGTGATGGAACCGACTAGGGAAAGTTTGATGCTAGATTTAGTACTCACCAATGGAAATAACGTGTCAAATGTCTGGTTGGGTGCCCATTAGAACAGGAGTGATCATAACATGGTGTGATTTGAGGTAAAAGCCAAGGCAGAGTCCAATCACAGCAAACTCAAAGTGCTGGACTTCAAAAACCCTGACTTCAGTAAAATGGGAAAGTACCTGATGGAGACGTTAACATAAGAACATAAGATATGCCATACTGGGTTAGACCAAGATCCATCAAGCCCATATCCTGTTTCCAACAGTGGCCAATCTAGGTCATACGTACCTAGCAGTTTCCCCAAAAGACACAGGTTCCACAATGCTTGTACTGGGTCAAACACTGATATCCTGGGTCCCTTTTTAATAATGGTTTATGGTTTCCTCCAGGAACTTGTCCAAACCTTTTTTAAACCCAGCTACACTGTTGGCAGGGTAGGAGGAGATAAGGGAAGTGGAATTGCAGTGGCTAAACTAAAAGAGGCAATAAAAGTGGCAACAGATATATATGTAAAGAAAGTAAATAAAAAAGAGGAAAATGAAACCTATATGGTTCAACAAAGAAGAGGCGGCACAAATAAAGGCAAAAAATACAACTTTCACAAAATTCAGAAGATCTCAAAACGAGGAACACAGAAAAGAATACAGAATAAAGCTAAAAGAGATAAAGAGAGAAATAAGGATAGCAAAAGCAAAGGCGGAAGAAAATATGGCTAAAGGTGTGAAATGTGGAGACAAAACCTTTTTCAGGCATATTCCGGAGAAGAGGAAGTTCAGATGTGGAAATGCAAGATTCAAAAGTGCCAAGGATGGATTTGCAGAAAGTTACATTGAAAAAGAAAAAAATGCTACACAAATATTCCTGTTTTGTATTCAGAAAAGAAAATTCTGGAGAAGGACCACATATGAGAGACAAATATACAAATAGGAATGGTGTAGATACCACACCATTCACAGAAGATGATGTGTTTGAATAGCTTGCAAAACTGAAATTGGACAAGGCCATGGGACTGGATGGGATACATCCCTGCTTCCTGAAAAGGCTTAGAGAGGTTCTGGCAGGGCCTTTAAAGGATGTTAAATGGAATTCAGAAGAAAGGAAGGTGCATAGTGGCATGCCTCAGAGCCAAAGCCAGAAGGATGCTGGGTTGCATACAGAAAGGAATAACCAGCAGAAAGGAGGAGGTATTAATGTTCCTGTACAAGTCGTTGGTAATGCCTAACTTGGAGTATTCTGTTCAGCTTTGGAGACTATGGGGTATGTTTACTAAACCGTCTTAATGTGCGCCCGGCGACGTTATCGGGCGATAAGGTACCTTATCGCCCGATGAAGGCATGTTACCAGGCGATAAGGTATCTTATCGTGTGATATTGTGGTAGGCTATGGCCTAGCATGGTCCAGTACTATGAAAGGCCTGTAAGTTAGGCCTGGATTCCAACCCCCATTATAGCTAGAAAAGAACCAAAAATCTGTGGAAAATGAGTAAACTGTTTTAAATTGCTTAATAAGAGGTTTTCATGAATTCGTAAGTCTTCTATTATTCTCTTGTGTGCGAAAGAACAGAAATGTTTCAGAATATGCAGTCCTGGAGCCAAGGTTAGCCTTGAAGTAGAATTAAGAACTATACCATTGTTTAAGCAATCCTAAGGGAGGGGGCCGGTTGCTAGGCCCCGGAGGGATTTCTAATTGGACAGGTGCAGGAGGTGTTGGAACCAATGAGAAGTTTGCATGTATCAAATGTATTAAGCTAGAACCAATAGAAAGTTTTCATGTATCAAACTGAAAAAGAGGTATAAATGGTTATGTCTCTATAGAGAACTTCGCTCAGTTCCTTCTAAAGCTTTGACTGACTGGGCCTGTGCACATTAAACTGGCTTGGACCCTGTCAATTGACTCCTGGATTTATTCATTGACTGCACTTTGCTACAACATATTCTTGGAGCGTTGGGCTGGGAAGTGCGAGTGGTAAATGGTATTCAAGTGAATAATCCACGTAATTCGCCTTGAGGTTTGGTCCGGTTGGAACCATGTCTGTCCGACCGCAGGGGAACTTCTCAGGCGCCGCCGATCACTTTGTATCGGAGAGGGTTCTGCCTGCCTCGGCGGGCCATTGGGTCCAGCTGGCTAACACCTCCGACCCGGGGGAGTCCAGGGTCCAACCCACGAACTGGTTTGGTATCAGGAACTGGATCCGGTGAGTAGATATTTTCTTGTTTAAAAGTCAGTGCAGCCTGGGGAAACAGTCTTGCATGAGTATGCGCAGGACTACTTTGGTATATTTGGTATAGACTAACTGGGAAAAATCTCGCATAAGTATGGGCGAGACAAAGGAGCCTGATCACCTCCCATAAGGGCGGTCCTAGTAAGCTCCGCGTAAGAAAGCGGAAGTTGAAACTATCGACCCTTCTTGTTTGTTTGGAATAGTCAGTCAGAAAACCTGGGCACTTGAAATATTGAAAAATGATTTTTGTTGAAATATGATTGCTTGTGTGAGTGAGAGGTCTTGAAATACAGACCGAGCGAAAGTGGACTCCTAAGTAGTGCAGTTCCTGGCCAGGCGACTGCGCCCAGGTCGCAAAAAGGAGGAAGCGTTTGATGTATTGTCTGTCTTTACTGTGTATCTGATTTTTGTTATCTGTTAAAACCGCGAGTTTCCCTTCTGGTATAAATGTGAGATTATTCTGTTGGGTAATTTGTAGAACAGTTTACCGATTAAGAAATAGTATTAAGCAGAAAAGAAGACAGAAGGAAATAAACTCAGTTGTCACTTTTTCAGTAAAGAAGCTGTCTCTCATGCATTCCAGTTGTTTTTCCTTTCGCACAGCATGAAACTGGCTAGCGGAGTGAGAAGGGGCGTGTCTAGAGAATGGAATGTATAGTAGCTGTTAACCCTGTGAAGGCTTAATTTCAGCGTTCTATAGCTGAGTTAATTTGTGCTTATTTCAGGAAAATTGTACAATGTGTTTTAATAGTGATGTTCCTTCTGCTATGGTCATGTATTATATATCATTTATTAAGAATGTTTAGTCAGAATTTTGAATCCCGATAGTTTTGGGCTCAGCCTGGAAAGGGTTAAGTTCTTATTAACCCCTTTCGAGCTCCTCAGCTGTTCTCGTTAATATCTCAAGCCCTGCTTTGTGGTACGGAACAAGTGAGGAGGATTTTGTAAAGCTAGTATTACGTGTTACGGCATGTTACCTTAAAATAAATACTTTATTCCGATCAGATAGGCAGATTTTATGGTCCAAACAGAAATGATAGAGAAATTAAGAAAACTGCTTTTGTTTTTTTCCTTTGTCCTACGAAGTAGAGGTTAAGAACATGAGACAGGACTATGAAGCCTCCCGAGCCAGTAGCACCAGATCGTGACTTGAAAGTGATTTAAATCCTGAGTGAATAAGGAGTTTATCGTGCTTGACTTCTAGTTCCTGATATACTGCGGCAAGCACCTCATAGAAGACATACTTATTGTTAATAAAAATAAAATAGGAAGGAAAAAGTGTATATGTATTCTAGATATCCACCCACTTTATGAAAAAGTATTTGGAATGTCTTTTGAATATCTGCTTCCTAAAAACTGTAAGATTTAAAGTAATTTCTTTTGCAAAGACATGCTGATTACGGCTGGCAGTTAGTTTTCATGCTAAGTAATTTTATTCCAGTCATACGTAACAGAATGTGGCCGTCATGTTAGGAGCTATAGTTCTTTCTGTTGGGATTGTTGTTATCACATGTTGCAAAATAATAGTTTTATATTTTAAGGACTTTATCTAGATTGTTCCTATTTAGAATGAGCACACACATCTATTATGCTTAGTCCACAGGGAAATGCAGCCCCGCCCCCTCTGTCTGTAGACAAGCACATGTGGGGAAAGGGGCCGATTTTGTTGAAATGTATGCCTAGGAATTTAGCAAGGGCTCTGCTGGAGACTACAGACTTTAAAAAGTCTCCCTCCCTATTAGAAATGCTCTGTGAAAGGGGGGTGGCCAGTGTTAGCTACTTCATGACCCCGTAGTTTCCCGTGTTTATCAGATTATACAGAGAATGTTCCCTGATCAGTTCCCTACAAAGACTCCGGGTTGAATGTTTGTGGATCTTTAAAAAAAAAAAAAAAAAAACCTGCCCGTTTATTATCTTTATAGGCCCGTCCCCTCAGCTCTGTCACCCCCCCGGGCAGAGCCTGGGGCAGGGGGGGGGGGGGATACCTCCCTGCAAATGTCACCAGCCACCTCCGCAGCAGAAGGACGTACACTCCCTCTTGACCAAAAGCCCCGGCAGAGTTTAAAGTACTCAGAGTAGGCCACAGTCCATGCCTTCAGAAGTACAACTACCAGTAAAAGAGATGGTCATATTATACCATTACGCCAGGACCATGGCCTACCCACCCCCGATGCTGAAGGCCAGGCCGACCAGCCTTGTTTATGTTTTTTTTCCACCACTGATTTACTGAACTGAAAGAAGCATTATGCCTCCTACACTGAGAAACCATAGGATTTGATTGAACTAATGAACAGTATTATGCAGACCCAATCCAAATAGCACAGGCAGCCCTCACTATATACCCCATGCAATCCAGCAGCCCAGGAGAATTTGCATTTTTGTCAGTCAGTCTCAGAGAGATATAAAACAGAAATTGCAGAAACTGGATGGATTTGCGGGCATGAATACAGCATAGTTAATGGAAGTTGTTCAGAAAGTTTGTGAATTGTGGAAATAAATGTGACAGAGAAAGTGAATGTAAGATAAGGAAGAGAACAGATCTTCTTGCTGATACTTTAGTTGAATGATGTGGAGGAGGTTTTCCTAATCGAAGGAGCAGAGGAAGTGAAAGGGGTCGTGAAAATGATCGGCCCCCACTGGGTGCGAGTCAGTGCGCCCATTGCAGAGAAGAAGGACATTAGAGAAGTGAATGCCCGTATCTTGACTCCACCCCCAGGAGGGGAGGAGAGAGTACTTGATTGCAGAGTCATAGAAAGAATAAACCGAGCACAGTGTTCCAGCAAGAGAGGGAAGCAGCTATAGAGTGAGTGGCAGCTGAAGAGGGCTACAGCATGGATGAAGACTAGGCCAGACCGGGTTCCAGGTTTCCCTGGGTCCCCAGGAGCCTATGGTCAGTCTGAAAATAGGGGACCAATATATGGACTTTATGGGGATACAGGAGCAGAATACTAAAGCCAGTAGCCCCTTTGTTTTCTCGATGCATCACCATTGTCAGAGCTACTGGGGCTAAGGCCACAAAGCCTCTCCTGCAGAACCGCATGTGTGAACTAGGGGGACAGAAAATAATGCACCAGTTCCTGTATATGCCTGAGTGCCCTATTCCACGTTTGGGCCGAGATCTGCTTGCAAAGCTCCAGGCACAGATATCCTTTGCTGAAGGGGGAGAAATGCAAATGACTGTGAACCCAAAGCCTGCTGGATTGATGGTGCTGACTGTTCCCCGAGAAGAGGAGTGGCGGTTCTATAGCACACCTCCAGTCAAGTCAACAAGTTCCTGTATACCCGCCAACCTTATAGCCCCACCTGAAGTATGGGCAGAAGATAACCCACCTGGCCTAGCGAAGAACATAGCCCCTGTCATTGTCACCCTCAAGCCAGGAGCGGAACCAGTGCATGTGAAGCAGTATCTTTTTCCCCGACCAGCTAATGAAACTATTGAAGTATGG
Organism: Ichthyophis bannanicus; assembly: GCA_033557465.1. NCBI lineage: Eukaryota > Metazoa > Chordata > Amphibia > Gymnophiona > Ichthyophiidae > Ichthyophis > Ichthyophis bannanicus. The sequence continues at coordinate 1,461,107,999 of CM066031.1, forward strand.
ACTTCTGGAACACCCCCCTTCTCCCAGTTAAGAAGCCTGGGACAGGTGACTACCGCCCAGTGCAGGATCTAAGAAGAGTGAATGATGCAGCTGAAACTATACCCCCAGTGGTACCAAAATCCTTATATTCTCTTGGGACTGACCCCCGCTGAGGCTACTTATTTTACTGTCCTGAACCTGGAAGATGCCTTTTTCTGCATACGCTTAGCCCCCACCAGTCAACCTTTGTTCGCTTTTGAATGGCAAGATCCCACAACAGGAAGGTGGGGCCAACTCACCTGGACTCGATTACCCCAAGGATTCAAGAATTCACCTACTCTCTTCAGTGTTGCCCTGAATCAGGATCTTTCAAGCTACTATGTGACCCCAGGAGAAAGGGTTCTTCTCCAGTATGTGGACAATTTGCTCATAACCACCAACTCAGAAAGTGAATGTCTACAGGCCACCAGTGAACTCTTGCACCTTTTTAATGAGGCTGGATACAAAGTCTCAAGAGCCAAGGCGCAATTATGTCAAACAAGTTAAATACCTAGGATTCCCGTTGTCCAATGGAATTCGACGCCTGGGACCCTTACCAGAACGCAAAGAAGCTGTATGCAGTATTCCTATTCCAACCACCAGGAGGCAAGTGAGAGCCTTCTTGGGTGCCACAGGGTACTGTTGTATATGGATCCCCAATTTTGCGCTGCTAGCAAAACCATTGTATCAAGCTACCAAAGGAATGGAAAAGTCTCCATTGGAATGGGGACTTGAACAGGAATACAGCCTTTTGATCTTTGAAAACCGCTCTGATGTTATCACCAACTCTGGGTCTACCAGATGTCCAGAAAACCTTTCAGTCTCTATGTTCATGAGTCACAAGGAAATGTTCTAGGAGTGTTGACTCAATCTCTTGGACCTTGGCAACGGCCAGTAGCCTATTTGTCAAAACAATTGGATGTAGTTGCAAAAGGCTGGCCCCTTGTTTGAGAGCTGTTGCAAGCTACAGCCCTCCTAGTGAGCAAAGCTGACAAGCTCACTTTGAGACAGAATCTTCAAGTTACTGTACCACACTCTGTTCTAACCATTATGAAACACAAAGGAAACTTCTAGCTAATTCACGAATGTTGAGGCATCAGAGTATGCTGTGTGAAAACCCCCAGATACAATTGAAGGTCAGTCAAGCTTTGAATCCTGCTACGTTGTTACCAGTTGGTCTTGACCCCCCTGATCATGACTGTTTAGAAACCATGGACACTGTATTCTCAAGCCGCCTGGGTTTGACTGATGTTCCTTTGGAGAACCCTGGACGGACTTTCTTTGTAGATGGAAGTAGTCTTGTCATCATTAATGGACATTGTTGTGCTGGATATGCAGTAGTGACCCTTGATCTGGTAGTTGAGTCCTCAGCCCTGGCCCCAGGAACTTCAGCACAGAAAGCTGAACTGATAGCCCTCACTAGAGCACTAACAATAGGAAAAGGGGCTCTGTCTAAATGTGTACCCAGATTCCAAGTATGCCCTTACAACCTTGCATGCACATGGGGTCCTGTACAAAGAATGAGGGTGGATAACCTTAGGAAGCAAGTCCATTAAGTATGGCCCCAAGATATTGATATTATCAGATGCATACTGCCTACAGATTTCAGAATTTAGGAAAAGTAGAATGTATGAACAGAACCTTGAAATCTCAGTTGTCCAAACTTTGCCAAGAGGTTTACCTGAAGTGGCCCCAGGTTCTTCCTATAGCCCTTCTTAGGATATACTTAGCCCCTGCTAAGTCTTTAGGAGTTTCCCCTTTTTGAGATTCTGTATGGGCAACCCCGCCTATTGTATAGGGAATAAAAGGAGATATGAGACAGATAGGATCTGAAATTACTAGACAAGAACTATTGGTTTTAAGTTCTGTTTTGCAGAGTCTTCATACGTGGATACAAGATCAGCTACCCATCAACTTGACTGAACCGCTGCATCCTCTCAAGCCTGGAGTCTCGGTGTGGATCAAAGAGTGGAGAAAGACACCGTTGGCACCGCATTGGAAAGGACCTTATGTTGTCATCATATTAACCCCAACAGCGGTTAAGGTTGCAGAACTCGAACCCTGGATTCATCACAGCCGAGTAAAGCCAGCAGCCACTTCTGAACTTGGTCATTGGACTTCCATAAATGATCCTGAAACTCTATTGCGGCTCACCCTACGATGACAACCGCCATCTTGAGAGACTGTGTTATTTTGAGAAATCGTGATCTTCTAAAGAGACTGTGTTATATTGAGAGACTATGCTAGAGTCTGAGACATCCTAAAAGACTGTGATACTTTGGAATCTGTAGCCCTACTCCTGCCACAAAGCTGATAGGTTTACGTACGGTGGAAGCCTGAGGATCTACAATCAACTCTACATCTGTCACGTTGTGGAAGCCGACAGTTCCACCAATTTTCCAGAAACTATACTCCTCATGAATCCTTATTATTGCTTCATTCTGGCAACAGTTTTGGGGTGCTTTGAAATGACTTTTGCTCTACCTCCCTGTGCAGCCTGCATATCTACTACTCGAACTGGGATAAAAGTAACTCAAACTTTACTTTATCACTCTTACTATACCTGCACTGGTGTAGTCAGTCGATGTGTGTATAATGGGACAGAATTGAGTATCTGCACAAAAGGAAATACAAGGACTTGCTTTAACCCCTGCCAAAATTCTTCCTATCATGTTTTGGAACTGCGATGGAACAATTTTATTTATTTATTTATTTACATTCTCTTATATACTGTGCTATTCTGCATCAGTGCGGTTTACATTGAACAAACTGAAATTACATTGAACAGGGTATTATAACTTGGAGATAACTATTTTACAGGGAACATGGGCTATGGAGGGTTAAGTGGCTTGCCCAAGACCACAAGGAGCACCTGTGGGACTAGAAACCCCAGTCCTTCCGGCCCAAGGTTGCTGTCCTCTAGTGGGATTTGAACCCCTGACCTTCTGGCCTGAAGTACCTTGCCCCAATCACTAGGCTACTCCTCCACTCCCAATGAGGATGGAGCCCTTCTGAATGCTACCCGTCAACTCTCGGATCCTACACGACCTGTTTTTCTGGACTTTGATGCATGTGATGCTATTAATAGAAATGGTTATTATCATTGTGGGTTATGGGAGCAAGCCTATTGCTATGATGATCAGTACATATGTCATTCGTTTCTCCTATGTCTTCTGCCCCTCTGCTTATTATGGATAATACCTATCAGGCTTTACACCAAAAGGAAGCCCCACTATACACTGAGCGTGCTTTGTGATTTAATTCTCACCCTTTCTCACTTGCAGGTGAGAATAATCAAAGGGGGGAATGTGGTAGGCTATGGCCTAGCATGGTCCAGTACTATGAAAGGCCTGTAAGTTAGGCCTGGATTCCAACCCCCATTATAGCTAGAAAAGAACCAAAAATCTGTGGAAAATGAGAAAACTGTTTTAAATTGCTTAATAAGAAGTTTTCATGAATTCATAAGTCTTCTATTATTCTTTTGTGTGTGAAAGAACAGAAATGTTTCAGAATATGCATTCCTGGAGCCAAGGTTAGCCTTGAAGTAGAATTAAGAACTATACCATTGTTTAAGCAATCCTAAGGGAGGGGGCCGGTTGCTAGGCCCCGGAGGGATTTCTAATTGGACAGGTGCAGGAGGTGTTGGAACCAATGAGAAGTTTGCATGTATCAAATGTATTAAGCTAGAACCAATAGAAAGTTTTCATGTATCAAACTGAAAAAGAGGTATAAATGGTTATGTCTCTATGGAGAACTTCGCTCAGTTCCTTCTAAAGCTTTGACTGACTGGGCCTGTGCACATTAAACTGGCTTGGACCCTGTCAATTGACTCCTGGATTTATTCATTGACTGCACTTTGCTGCAACAATATCACGTGATAACGCGCGCAGCGGCGCAAACGAGCGCTGAAGGCGGAGAAAGGCTCCCCAGCGGCGGAGAAAGGCTCCCCAGGGGCGGAGAGAGATGGTCAATGGGTGGAGAGTGGGAGGGGAGAGGCTCCCTGCACACTAACGCTGTGGAATCCGGGGCTTAAAACTAACGCCAGTGAAACCCTCGCGTTAGAGCAGATTTAAAGGGAAAAGAAACCATTTCCGTCAGCAATGTACAGCAAAACCAGGGAAACCTACAAAAAGTGATAAGTGTGATACATGGCATGGAACAAAAGGGCAAATAAACATTGCAAATGACCAGAAGAAAATGTAAAAAAAACATAACCAAGCTGAGGAATAGTGATATTAATGGGAAACATCAAAAAACACTCCTGAGAAAGCTCCAAAAAAAAGATATGAAGTTTGTAAGGGTCTATGCTCCGTCCCCATACAAGGTGAATGATCCCACAGTGAAATTGCGCTGATCAGGGTTTTCCCTCTCCATTGGACAGGTTTCCTATGGCATGCACATGTCCCACAACAGCAGGGCGGGCATGTCGGAACGGGCAACTGGACAGATGCTGGAAAAGGGGACACAGAGGGCTGCAGACGGCACATGCTGTGGTGCAGCTGGGCCACAGTGCGGACTAGGGTGATGCCTAGATGGCCCATAGGAATGCTGAAACTGTACAGCAACCAGACAGCAACTGATGAGGGCCCAACATGGGCACGAGTGTGATTCCCACAGTGACACAGGGGATAGTACCCAGCAGGTACCCCCAAGGGCACAGAACATTGGCAGGCGGTGCTGGGAGGACGCGTGGACAGCTGTGCAGGCACCCCTACCCCAGAACCTGCACCATAGGCAGCCAGATACCCACACACTGGATGGCCTGAAACCTTGCACCACCAGCACCACCAGCAGAAGGGCATGTCAGCATGGTGGCAGAGGGGTACTGGTGATGGAGGGGGCAGTGGCAGCTGCCCACAGCTGACCATGGCCTAGCCCTGTGTAGGTGGGGGCCATGCACTGCAGCAGACAGGCCCTGTCTGACGAACAGTTATGCTATCCCCAGGGAATGCACTATCTCTGTGGCAACAAGGTGGTGCAGTGCACACAGCCAGTGTGTTCAGGAGCAGAAGGTCACAGGTTCAAGTCCCAACTGTGGTTCCTGCCAACCCATTCCCCATATTTTACCCACCACTAAAACATGGTAATAAAGACAGAACCTTCATCGCAGATAACTTTAACATGCCCAAAACGCCTACATTTTACCCTACAGAGCACAGACACCATAAACATGCGCATTACTTAGAGCAGAGTCTCCCAAAAGCAGTCCTGGAGGGCCAAACACCATTCAGGTTCCATGTTGCCTCTAATAAACATGGCTGTGCTGCATTTCTATGCACTGCCCCCTTGGTATGCAGATGTATCTCATGCATATTCATTAGGGACAGCATGAAAACCCAAACAGTGTTTGGCCCACTAGGACCGGAGTTGGGAACCTCTGCCCTAGAGCAGTGGCCAACAGGGGCAGACACACCCTCACCCACAGGCTCCATTATCCAAAGCCACCTGGAGAGACAGGATGTTGGGCCCTGCGTGCATCTCCCAATACTAGCACTTGCATACCTTAGCAATGCCACCCTAAACCTGGGAATATGGTACACATATATCAAAAGGTTGCTATGATTACTGGCAGATAGCAATTCTGAAGTTAAGTACAACTTTCTGATTGAGCTGCATCATAGCAACCTTTCTGATGTCTGTGGAGTGTGCTACAGGTCTTGTGTCTGACAGTGTTTACCACCCTGGGGAGTGACCCCAACAGCATTGTGTACCATAGCCATGCCTGCACTGTGCCCAGGACTGGTGCGGTGGCCAGGGCTGCCAAACACCTCTATAGTTGCACAATGCTGGCATAGGTGTGGAAGTGTGTGTCTGTCTATCCAGTGTGTGGTGGCTGCCAACTCCCTCCACAGCTCACACTGCCAGCACTGTTGCCAGTATTGGCCTGCCAATGTGCATAATGAGGAGCAAGGTACCATGGGTATAGCCCGGACAGGGTGGCCTGGCCAGGATGCATCTGCACAGGGCATAGGGCAATGGCTGGGACATTGTAGTTCCCGGCCACCACCTGCACGGACAGGGTGGCCACAGCATGTCCTGCTGGGAGGTCACTCTCACCCTGACTGAGCAGTGACCACGGCATGGCTAGGTTCCCCCATAGTGCTATAGAGTATTTCTCTCATGTGATATTTATGGGTTCTCTTTAGGGGCCCAATCACTGACTTATCTGCTTGGTGTGTATGCCGACATCCCAGTTCTGGGTACATGCATCTTCTCCAGGAACATGCACTATGGCCTAGCTAGCAGACTGTCTGCAGTTAGTATGTGTCTGGCTGGAGGCTTGCTGCTGGAGAATGTCAGATAGTGGTGGGGGGCAGCTGAGCATTTCCAGGCCTTCTGTCTGTCTGCCTTGCCTTATGGATGTGTACAGATCTGCATTGACTGCCCTGTAGGGTGTCTGTTCCTGAGCAGGACTGGGGTTGATGGTCCCCTCTACTGCCACCATTGCAGGGAGGTAGAATGTGGATCTGTTGGTGGGAGATCCTGTTTCCCACTCTAAGCCGCAGAGGGTGGGTTGGGTGGTGGTACATAATCCGCCTATGGGTCCAAACACCCCCCCCTTCACCTACATCATGTGACCATGGCACCCCAACACAGGATATTCTGGGTGCATTCTGGGTGCATCATAGCCCATAAGGGCTAGACATGACTGAGAAATACAGATGTATCCTAGGTGTGTCTGCAGGAACTACCTAGCACACACAGTAGCACTGATGGGGACCTGCAGCATGGCGTATTTCAGCTATGAAAGGTGCTGTGGACCTGGTGCTGGGCGCCCCACCTCACCCTCAGGGTGAGCACAGTACCTGCACAATGTGATGGTCTGTAGCTACTCTGTGCCAGTAACACACACGGTCAGTACCCCCTACCAGGCTGAGGTGCTGTGGGGGTGCACACGGTCAGTTCCGCCTACCAGGCTGAGGTGCTGTGGGGGTGCATACCCCATCTTGTGATCATCTGTAGATTGCTGATTTGCATGTGCAGTGCATCATGGGTATGGGTGTGTTAACCCTATCCTAGTAACCACAGCAGACAGTTTGTGTGGTGACCTACAGTCCTTCTGTAGCCAGCCATGGGTTTGTTAGTAGTTATAGAGCTGTAGCCCACTGGTTACCTCACTGCTTGAGGAGCCAGAGGTCATGGGTTCAAACCCACAGTGGGGTTATTTGATAGGGCTGTCTGTTTTTAATGTAAATTAGTGCTGCCAGCAAAGAAAGGTGCTGTAATCTTAGGGCGCCCCATAAAGTGCCTTATAAGGCATCCTATAGGGGACATTATAGGGTGCCCTGGCAGACATTTCACTTTATAATGTGCCCTATGGAGTGCCTTATAGGGTGCCTTATGCGGCACCTTGGGTTACGCCACTGTGAGGGTGTGTTTGCTGGCAGCACTAATTAAAATAAACCTAAAATGCCTCAAAAACACTACTTAAACATAAAGGGAGATGCCTCAGCCAGCCTTAGTCATACTGGGGGATCAAACTCATGACCCCAGTACCATCAGTCAGTGTAGTAACCATTGTGCTACAGCTCTGTTGCTGTCTTTGCAGGTGAGCGCGCCTACTTAGGATTACCGCGCGTTAACGTGCGCTGCTCCCTTTATCGGGCGATAATGCACATTATCGCACGTTAACGCGCCTTGCTACGTTTAGACCAGAACGCCCACTCCTTTTATGGCATCCTGTTTCTTCCAGCTGAGAACGCTGCACGATTTTCTAAGTGCATTGGTGATACGTGGGCAACATCAGTGAAGTCTATCTGGTGGCTATCCCCTGAGGAAACAAGTGATAGTGAAACGCTCTGGGCGCCTTACTTGGAGGCGTTGAGATTCACCTAATGAGATGCATTGCAAAAGTTAAGTACTTGGTTTTCAAATCTAAAGAACAAGTAATGTTGGTGAAATGAATTAACAAGAAGAAAATGAATTAATAAGAAGAAAGTAAAGAAGAAGATCATTAATGTCAAAACTAGCACAACATGAGGACTAAGTTCTAGTCCAGAGTAAAGTGCTGATAACACAGGTACACTACCAAAAAACTGCCTCCAGTTTTGCAACTGATTCCTATAGATTTTGGGGTGCTGAATCCAGGAAAAATAGCCAAAATGTTCCATCACGTCACGTTTTCTTGCAAAATTAGATTTCTTACCCATATAAGGAATGTTCACATAATTTCTTTTTAGCCGACTGCAGTTTATTTTCTTGGCCCAAAATAGAGGTTGTAATGGTTAACTAACTAGAAACACTCCCTCATGATATTTTAGAGTGTTTTGTATTCATTTTATACATTAACAGGACAATTGGGAGGCGGGGGGCTAAATCCAGTACTCGCGCTGGCGCATGTTCTTTCCTGTTCGCCTCGCCTCGTTCGCTCGCTCAAACACGGTGGTTGCGACATGAACGTTCCTGTCAAATTTCAGTTTCTTGCAAGTTCAATATTACCTTTTGTTTGCTCAGTCGTAATCCAGCTTTATTCCGAAGTGGTTCACTACAGTTGTAGTTTGCAGTGCTGTGTATTTGTGATGGCTCACAGAGCCAGAGGTTGTGTCAACTCTCCGGACAGTTTTTGTTTTATTTGTGGGGAATATACCGTGAAAAAGCGGCAGAGGAACATTTCTGCATTTATTAAAAAAGTATATTTCGCCTATTTCGGTTTGAAGTTAGGCGATCAAGACAAACCGTGGGCTCCTCACAAAGTGTGCAAGACATGTGAGGAAGATCTACGCTTATGGATGAAAGGTAAAAAACAAGCATTTCATTTCGGAATACCTGTGATGTGGCGTGAACAAAGAGACCACAGCAGTGACTGCTATTTTTGCTCTTGCATTGTGAAGGGATACAACTTAAAAAATAAGAACGTAATAAGTTACCCCAACCTTCCCTCAGCAATTAGGCCTATGCCTCATAGCAACGAAGTACCTGTGCCTGAACCACCAAAATCTTTGGATCATATTTGTGTGGACGGTTCTGATCATGATGAGACTCATCAGATGGCTTTTCCCGATGAGTCCAGTACTTCCGAGTTTGAAACTGAACCAGATCCGAAACCTGAACTTTTCTCTCAAGCTGAATTGAATGATTTAGTCCGGGATTTAGGACTCCCAAAAGATGCTGCCCAACTGCTAGGTTCTTGGCTTAAACAGAAAAATCTATTGTCACCAGGAACAACTTTTTATTGGTACCGCAACCGCGAGACAATTTTTGAAGTATTTCAGCAAAGAGGAAGATTTGGTATTTTGCAACGATATATACGGAGTGATGGAAAAGTTTAAACTCAAGTATGATCCTGCTGAATGGCGGCTGTTCATTGATTCGTCAAACGACAGCATAAAAGGTGTTCTTCTTCATAATGGCAACACATTCGCTTCAGTTCCTATTGCTCACTCTGTTATTCTCCAAGAAAAATACGAGAATTTGGCCCTGATTCTTCAGAAGATTCGTTATGATGAGCATAAGTGGATGATTTGTGGAGACTTTAAAATTCTATCCATGCTATTAGGGCAGCAATCGGGTTTCACCAAATATCCCTGCTTCCTTTGCTTGTGGGATAGCCGGGCCCGCGACCTACACTGGGGGAAAAAAGACTGGCCAATTCGGGAGTATTTGAGACCCGGTGAGAAAAATGTTCTTCATGAGAGCTTGGTACCTCGTGATAAAATTCTATTACCACCTCTCCACATTAAGTTGGGTCTCATTAAACAATTCATCAAGTCCCTTCCAAAAGATGGTGAGTGCTTTCGGTACCTTTGCTCAAAGTTCCCCCGACTTTCTGAAGCAAAGCTAAAGGAAGGAGTGTTTGTTGGCCCTGATATAAGGAAACTCATTTCAGATGGAGCATTCGCTGAAACGATGTCTGAGAAGGAAAAAGAAGCCTGGGATTCCTTCAAGGATGTTCTCAAATTCTTGGGGAACAGGCGGGATGAGAACTATAAGGATATTGTTGCCAGGATGCTCAATGCCTTCAAAGAACAAGGCTGTAACATGAGCCTGAAAGTCCATTTCTTGCACTCCCATGTGAACTACTTTCCCAAAAAATTGGGGGCGTACAGTGAAGAACAAGGTGAAAGGTTTCACCAGGACATCAAGGACGCAGAGAGAAGGTACCAAGGAAGATGGAACACCACTATGATGGCTGATTTCTGCTGGTTGCTGCTGCGGGAAGCCCCAGATGAAAAATACGCCAAGCAGCGCACCAAGAGAAGCATTCGGGTGAATAAGAAACGTGCCCACCAGGAGATTGATTGACCCAAGAATGACTTTAAAATCTAAACTGTGTTGACAAATATCGTGTTTTTTCTAAACTTTGAAATAAAAATTTGCTAGTTATTACCACAGTGTCGGATCTCATTTATTAGAATTTTATTTTCACACCATCGGGTGTTTGTCTTCATGTATTGCAATGGTGCGGTTTGCGTTTTCTATTCTTACATACATACCTGTACAACATTTTTTGCACATTTCTTTGCTTTGCTTTGTGTCTAACCTCGCTCTTATATGCTCAATGTTTGTGCACATGTACGTGGCTGTTTTAAGTGCAGACAATTTTGCTACCATCACAGTGTGTTTTGTTGACATTACTCTATTCTTATGTGCTGCCTTGTTACAATTTTCTTTATTCTTATTTGAATAACTACTAAACAATTAGTATAAAGAATTCATCCAAGAAACTTTTATCTTGATCGCACTCAATCTGAAACGTTCACCTCAAACTGCTAACCCAATGTAGCAAAACATCTGTACGTGATGGAGCAAATTGGTTACCAGATTTGGATTCAGCGCACCAAAAAACGTAAAAATCAATCGAAACATTAGAGGCAGTTTAAAAAAATTTTTTTTAGTGTACCTGTGTAATTTGTCTGAGACCTCGTTCTAACAGAAAATGAATATACTGCCTTTTGGTAAATCTTAGGTTTCAGTTGTGGACTATTGGGCGTGATAAGTCATCTTTATTTAATTAGTTGTACACGCTTCAAAAAAGTGACCGGTGTATATATATTTCTTCCTCTATAACATCAACAAAATTCTCCCCTTCCTTTCTGAGCACACTACTAAAACTCTCATTCACTCCCTAGTCATCTCCCCTCTAGACTATTGCAATCTTGTCCTTACTGGTCTCCCTCCCTCTGAGTCATCTCTATCCCCTTCAATTTGTTCAGGACTCGACTGCACAGTTAATCTTCCACCAGCCCCGTTATACTCATATAACCACTCTTCTCAAGTCACTTCATTGGCTCCCCTTCCATTTCCATATCAAACTTCTCCTTCTGACCTATAAATGCATTCATTCTACTGCTCCTCAATACCTTTCCTCTCTCCTCTCTCCCTACACCCCTCCTCGTGAACTCAACTCTTCTATTGGCTTGCTTCTCTCTATGCCCTTTTCTTCCTTGGCCAACCACACACTTTGCTGCTCCATACACCTGGAATAAACTACCTGAATCTGTACGTCAGGCTCCATCTCTTCCCCTTTTTCAGATCCATGCTAAAGGCTCCCGTCTTTGCTGCTTTTGGATCCTGATCCCTTGCTTTCCTTCCTTCCCTTATTTGCATCCTTGTTCTCAAGTATTTTATTGTCTGTCTTGATTAGATTGTAAGCTCTGATGAACAGGGACTGCTTTTTATATGTCTCTGTACAGTGCTGCACATGCCTTGAAGTGCTATATAAATGACGAATAGTAGTAGCAGTACCCCTTCCCACCTGCCCCTTGCTTTCGACCCTGAATATGTTGCCATAAGAGTGTGCTGAATGATTGATGTCTGTTTCACCTCTCTCCACTTTCTTTTCCGGTTCTCTGCATCTCTGTTTCTGTGGTATATGGCATTGATGCTCAGCCAGATTTTTTGCTTCTGGTAGGCATTCACACAGACATCAGCATGACTACTGCTATTGCTACTGCAACTACTACTACTACTGCATATACAGTGCCGTACATAAACATATAAGAGACAGTTCCTGCTCATCAGAGATTACAGTCTAGTCTACAGAAAACACAGCAACTGGGGATTAGGATATATCTAGGGGAATGGTAAGGAATCACATAGATGAACTGGAGACTAAGGCAATCAGGATCCAAAAGCAGCCTTGATAAAGTGAATTTTTAGCTTGGATTTGAATAGGTCCAACGATGGAGCATGACATATTGACTCTGGTTGTTTGTTGCAGGCATAAGGAACAGCAAGGTGGAAAGAATGAAGTCCGGAGTTGTCAGTGGAAGAGAAGGGCACGGATAGAAGGGAGCTGTCAGAAGAGTGGAGTTCTGAGGTGGGGTGTAGAGAGAGATAAGAGAGGAAAGGTAGTGAGGAGCAGTAGAATGAATACACTTATAGCTCATTAGGAGAAGTATGAACTGGATGCAGAAATGGATAGGGGGCCGATGAAGTGACTTCAGAAGAGGGGTGATGTGAGCTTTGCAACACTGGTGGAAGATTAACCATGCTGCTGCTTGTTTAACAGCTTGAAGCAGGGAGAGATGATTCAGAGGGAGACCAGCAAGTAGGAGATTGCAATAGTCTAGACGGGAGGTGACTAGTGTCACACATCCCAGTCCAGCATGCATTATAGGAGGGGGATAGCGTACAAGGATACAGAACTTCCTTGCAGCTCCAGCTGCTAGGCAAGAAGCAACATTGGCCCTGTGGCAAGTGACCAGTCTATTCATCTCCCATGACTGACTTTGCATGGTTTATGCAGCAGTGGATGTAGCTGCCCTCCATTCCTTTCCAGCAGTCCTCAATCTAACGGCAACCAGTCAGTGAAAAAGAAAGAAACAAAACGAAACTCCAGTGCAGTATGAATATTCTTTTTGCAAATAATCAAAGCAGGAAAGCGAGCCGGTCTGAGTTTTCCTTCCCATTTCCTTGCTAAAAACGAGCCAGCTACTCCCTCCTGGGTGGCTCCTGGACTTCCAGGTCCTCACCAGCTCAACCCTGCCATGAGGCCTTCTGATTAGCCCACTTTCTAACTAGTTAAAAGTACATATTCTTAAAGGCATTTCATTGACAACTCAGTTCATTCCATTCCTTTTAAACCTGGGCAACCCCTACTTCTCTTATTGGCTAAAATAGGGTTGGGAAAGCTTTCCGCCCTCACCTCCCGTAGGCATTGCCAGGCCCAGTCCATAAAGCAGAACAATGTAGGCAAGAAGACTCATAAAATTATATGTCCAGCTTCCTGATATAGGCACGAGAACGAGCAGGTCACTCCACAGCTTGGACCAGAGAGGACTTAATTGGTACCTAAAGAGGTCATCCTACACGTGTTTCAGCAAATTGCCTTCTTCAGGAATATCTGACATCTAAAAAACAATAACATAAATTAAAAAAAACAATAAAAACAGTAAGACCATATCAATCAATTAATTTGAAAACCATAAACCATATAAAAGGTATGTGCCTGGAAAGTGTGATACCCTTCCAAAACTAAATATACTACAAACTATATATGATCTCATTAGTCAATAATATAGGCCTAGTTAGACTATATAAAATAACATTCAATATTCTAGAGAGAATGTGCTTAAAAAATAATAAAATAAGACATTTACATACACATAATAAAATTTACATACATATAATAAAACTTTACATATATGTAAAAGCACCATAGAAAATGCATGCACATACCATAACATAATGATTAATTAATATCATTTTACCCAAATAGTACCAATTAACCAAAACTTCAAATCAAAATCTGACAGAGCATACCAAATGTAATAAGAGAGATGAGGATGATCACCAAATAAAAAATCCAAAATATAGTGTTACCAGGATTGTAGAACCTATGTGTTTACTCTCCTGGTTTAATATATCTTGTAGACCTGTAGTAGATGAAGGTCATACTTGAATTCTCAACTGGCTTCTAAGGCAGACTAACCCTATCACACTAGAGAGGGGATAAGGGTCTTAGTAGTGTGTTCAGAAAGGAAGGGGTAAATATTGCTGAGGTATAGAGAAAGAAACAAGTTTTAGCTGTTTGTTGGATGTGTGTGAAGAAGAAGTGGGAGGAGTTAAAGATGATCCCAAGATGACAAGTTGAGCAAACAGGGAGGAGTAAGTGTTATCCACATAAATAGAAAAAGGAGGAAGGGGGAGTTGGTGGAACATCCAAGCAGCAATGTCAGATAAGAAGGCAAAGATATGGGCCTGGATTCCTGGAGAGATTTCAGGTGCAGAGAGGTAGATCTGAGCGTCATTAGCGTAAAGATGGTAAGGTAAGCCATGGGAGGAGATGAGTGCTCCAAGGAACTGAGTGTAGAGAGAGAAAAGGAGAGGTCCCAAGACAGAGCCTTGGGCTACACCAACTGAGAGCAGTATAGCAGTAGAAGAGGATTCATCAGAACATACACTAAAGGTGTGGTGGGAGAGATAAGAAGAGAACCAGGACAGAACAAAGCCCTTAAAACCAAGCGAGGACAGGGTATTGAGGCATTCAATGTTCCCTCTCCTTTTGTATGATTACCTCTCTGCCCTCCTCTTGCTCCTCCCAGCTTACTCCCTGTCTATGTCCTGTCCTGTCTTTCTTGATTTTAGCTGTCCTGTCAACCATTGTACATTTCTTTTCCTTTTCGTTGGCCTTGGCCTTCTTTTATTGAATTTTAAATGTACACTGCTTTGCTTCCAGTGAAAGGCGGTTTTTATCAAGTATAATAAACATAAACATAAACATAAGGTGGTGATCGACAGTATCAAAAGCAGCAGTAAGGTCAACAAGGATGAGGATTGAGTAAAGTTCCTTGGATTTGGCCAGGAACAAGTCATTGAGACTTTGGCAAGAGCCGTTTCAGTAGAATGTAGAGGATGAAAGCAGGTTACAATGGATCCAGAAGGGTTTGAGAGGAGAGAAAGTTAAGAAAATGGCAGTGAACTGCACGCTCCAGTAGTTTAGAAATAAAAGAGAGGAGGGAGATGAGACAATAATTAGAAGGACAGGTTCTAGTGAGGGTTCCTTGAGGAGAGTTGTAACCACAGCATGCCTGAAAGCTACAGGAACAGTTGCAATATAAAGTGATAGGTTGAGGTTATGACAGATGTAAGGGATGACAGTGGAGGAGATGGAGCTTAGTACAGTTGATGGGTGGGTATAGGATCAAAGGAAGAGGTAGTAAGTTTGGAAGAGGAGAGAAGATGTGTGGTTTCCTCCTCAGTGATCTTAGAAAAGGAAGACAGAGTGACAGAAGTTGAGGGAATGATTTTGGAGTAAAGAGGGGGAAGATGATGATCCCAAGGGAACTCAAGAATAATTGTGTGGATTTTGTCATGGAAATAGTCAGCCAAAGTCCAGGTGGAAAGGGAAGGAGGGATCAGAGGTGCAAGCACTTTGAGGAGATAGTTGAGAGTTGTAATGAGATGGTGAGGGTCAGAGGCAAAAGAGTTAGTCAAGTGGACATAGTAGTCTTGTTTGGCAAGTGCTATGGCTGGCTGGAAAGAGGCTAGCATGAATTTGAAAAGTATGAAGTCCGCATCAGACTCAGATGACATATTGGCGGAAAGGGGTGATGAGAGAGCAGTGGAGAGAGCTGATGAGTTGATAGCGTGAAGATTCCTAAAGATGTTGGGGGAGATTGGGTGAGACTGAGGTACAGGATGGTGATGAAGAGTGAAGCTTAGCAGTTGATGGTCAGATAAGTGAAGGACTGAGGGCAGAGGTTTAAGGGCAAGCAGTTAAAAAAAAAACAAGATTGAGGCAGTGACCATACTGGTGATTAGGGGAAGTAGAGCACAGCTGGAGGTTGAATAAGGAGGTAAGGAGCAGGAGCTTTAAGACATAAGGGTCAGAGGAGTCATCAACATGAATGTTAAAATCTCCAAGAATAAGGGAGGAAGAAGATGCATCCAGAAAGAAGGAAAGCCATGAGTCAAAATCTGTGAAAAAGATGAAGGAGGATATATCAGGGGGTCAATAAATGAAGGCAGAAGAGGAACAAGGAACAGCCAGCAGTAGGTAGCACAAAGCAGAACAATATTACAACAAATGCAGGTAAGATACAACACACTAACAATAAATAAATAAATACACAGACAGACGACTCAAAACTCAAGACAATCACAGGCAAAAACATCTGACCAAACCAGGATGCTAGGGCAAAGGCTTGCAGTGAAATTACTCACAACAAGGCAGAAAAGCAACAGAGGGCTCAGCATACATGCACAGAGAGGAAAAGGACACAACAATGCCGCTATAGGGAGCATCTCCCTTAGTATGAATTTTACCTCACTTTGACAGAAATTGTCTTTCCTGGGGTTCTCCTTACACTTGAGCACAAATCACAGCATTTCTAAAGTGGGCTGCTGCACATGCATGTTCTGGTTTTACACATGTATATTCAGATGAGACCTCATCATCACTATTTTTCACATGCTTCGTTCTGAAATGGCATACAATTGGGCATGTGTATGGGGGATAAATGTGTAATGGCCATTTTGCAAGTGGTTGAAGTCTGGATATCTAGCCTACATGTGATTGATTGCAGAATTGCTAGTTCATGGATGTTAATTGTGCAGAGACCACCACTGTCTAAGGTGGTCCCCATGTATTTTTAGAGGTTTCCTGAAGAGCTCTAGCTCAGCCAATGGCACACATGTATGAGGGGTACATGCTGTCTGGCATGGAGTGGTTGTCTTGCCTGCATGAATCCACAGAAATCTGCCTCTTTCCCAAGGTCTGGTTATGGGTTGAGGCTGAAAGGAGGGATAGTTGGTGAGATGGCTATATGTGTTCCACTGTTAGAAAGTACATGCTAACTCTGGGTTTTTCCCTTCCTGCAAATGCCGTGGACTGATTGGGGAGAGGGAGTCTTAAGAGAAGGGAGGGAGGTTGAGGTGTGGAAGAGTTTTACGTGATTTTATCACTGTTTATATATGCTCACTAGGATCCTCACAGCCCATTTTAATATGTACATTGGAGCAGGGAGCCAGAGTCTCTGCATTGTTTCCTGAACTATACCCTGCATTCTGTGCATTCATATTACTCCTAGTTATGCACTCATGGATGTTTCTTTGGTGTGGTTCCACAGTGACCACATCCTTAATAAACATGTCTCCTACATTGACTTCTGGGAGCCAGCCTCATGTGAGGTGATTTGTGAGGTGGAATTCTACCAAAATGATGTGACGATAAAGCCCTTTGCACATGATGTGTTACCAGAGGCTGTCAGATGTGGCAGCATTCACCTCTGGCCACAGCAGGGAAGAAGAGTGTGAGGGCAAAGGCAGTATGGTAAGGAGGTATAACCTGTACAGAAGCTGGTGAACCCATATCAGGTGATATGCAGCCTGGCATTGAAACCATATCTACTGTATATGTGGCCTTTCTTAGGCATCTAATACCCTATGTTCTGGGGACGGTGTGCCACACAAGTCATATTGTGCATGCTGTTGTAGGTGTAGGTAGACCTCCACCTAACCTATGTCTGCATACCTGTGTCAGTACCCATGGGGCAATACATCTCTTGGACAATAATGCAGACCCCTGGGGAAATTATGCTATTTGACAGAGAGGGTGCACATGAATGAATAACCTAGATAGTTTTTAACAGCCAGGTAGCTGATTGTGATGGCGATTTGTAATAGCAGCAGATTCTATACCTTGACAAGCAAAGATGTCTTTGGCTAGGTATTTTCATGTTGTGATGGCTTTGCTAGTCAAGGTATATGAGGCCATATGGTCATCAGTTGAACTGTTTGGAGTGTCTCCAGAGAGGTGACTCACACATCCTACTTGTGGTTGCATTGCTAAGAGTGGCTAGCCCCCACATTTCTGGGCCAAGGTAGGCATAACAGTGTTGTGCCTCTTGCACAAATGCACTGCACATTCCATGAAGGTATACAGACTCATGTGAATAAGCTTCCATAATGGGCATATAGCTGCTCACATGCCCTGGCCAGGGCTCCATGGCACATGTGGTAGGTAATGAGTGTGGATAGCTGCATAGTTAAGGTGGTAAAGGTGTGGGCATCATCAAAGACCAGAGGGTACATATAGGAAAAAAATAATTTGTATTTGTTTGGACCACCCGGGCTACCTACATTTTAACAATTTTTTTAATGCATCTTTACCCAATATTTCATAAAACCCCAACATTTCTAATACATATTTTGTGGTCTATTCACCACCCTCCCTCTCCCTATCTGGAACAGCTAGAATAGAGAAATGTGCCAACAGCTGATTGAAGACCAGTAGCATGGCATGTATCTGCTCACATCCCTTCCAGATGGGTCATCATGAAGTCCTGGCAACATTTGACTGCAGCATAGCCCTGCTGCACCTCCTGCCACAGGGAAATCAGCTGCAGAAGGACTTCTGGGCCCTAACATTCCCTGAAGATCTCACAGGGATCTATCTGGTCCAGTTGGGAAGCAAACTAGATGGACTGAGTCACCAGAAGCTCCAGTGGATCTGCAGCCTATCCATCTACTTCATCCCTACCCTCTACCTCTCCATCCTTTACTTCCTCAACTTCCACATCCTCCACCTCCATAACCTCCACCTCTATACCCTGCACCTACTAAATCTCCCCCTCAATATCCTCTATATCCAAGACATCACCCCCCCCTCTCTATATGGGGGTTTTTAGTGGCAGACCAGACCCTCTCTGGGGCAGGGTGAGGACCATGCACACTTGAATGATCTTAGGGAGCACATGGCTGTCCACTGCCCTGATGCCTCCACTCCAGTGGTTGGGTGAGGGGCTGTAGGCTCTTCATCCTCTCTATCCTCTTCATCAGAGATGATGCTCATTTCATGGGAGTCCTCCTCCTCTTCTGTGTCAGCCCCCAAAGTGTTGGGCTCCTCTATTAGGGAGCCACTGATGCTGATGCTCGACCTCTCTGTGGTGGTGTCCTCTAGAGGGGCATTGGACCCTGGTGTGGCTGCAAGGGCTGGTAATTGTAGTGGCGGTTGTTGTGGTAAATATGGTAGCTGTGGTGCCACTGCTGCAAAACAGAAAGGTCTTGCTTAATGCTCTGATGCACACTGAAGGATTACATCTAGCTACACATGACAAATGATCCCTCAAATGCCTTCCTAGGGAACTTGGAATGTGTTCTTATTTATCCTGACCTGGTAATCTGTGGCCTGCTCATCATTAACTGGGGAACAGGGTTGCTGATTTTTTTATTTTTCATAGTATCACTAGAGGAGAAGATGCCATGTTCAATGTTTGTTGTCTTTTTGATTGTATGTCCCTGCAATCTGATGTATGTAGGGTGCACCAAGCATATGATTAAAACTCTCTTGAGTGAAGACAAGTCTTGTTTTGCCACTCAGGTTGGCACCCCTTGTGCAACATTTTCTTCAGTATCAGCATTCATTTCATGATCTCCGATGGAGAGTGATTGACCATGTCCCTCTGTTGGTGTGTGGTAGCAATCATGAGGCTCTGCTTAACAGATGTGAATGATGGATTTTTCAATATATAGTAGACAGTGGTTTTGAAGGGTCTCAGTGCTGAGATTGAGTGGTTCATGATGATCTAGCGACTATTTTGATTTGCTGTTTAGATCAGCTGATCCTTTTAGATGGCTGCTATGGTTTTTGGTGTTGAAGTTCATTGAAAGTGGTGTGGGAACTCAACAGTGCCTGATAGCATAGATTTCCCTGAGACAGAACTTGATGTATTGGCTTCTGTTTGAAACCCAGTGCTGTGTTGTATTTGGATTGGATTACAGTGGATTATAATGGGAATGGCATTGGAACTGTCTCTTTGCTGATCTTCAGCTAAGTAATATTTAAATACTGGAGAGAAGTGTTGTTTTGACACATTTGTTTTCATTTAATTGAACCACTGGGGTGACTGTGGCTATTGGTTATGCACATGGTATGAGGCATTGGTCCTACACAACAAAATAGTTTTTTAAACAAATATTTTGGGACTTGTTTGGGGTTCAATTGTTGCTGTGTTGTCCTACTGCCCAGCACAACATGTATGCCTCTGCTCTGTCAGTGTGCTATATGGGTCCTTAGTAGTTAGGGCACTTATGCTATGACTCTGTGTGACTAGAATACCTTTACTTATGTAATCTGTCTCATCTGCATGTCATGTATGGGGGGAGGGGCCCTGCTTGTATAGTTGCCTGCGTGGCAGTTCCTTCAGAGCAGATGTTAGGGAATTGGGCATCCTAGATGTCCCTGCATCCTTACAACCCCACCCTGAGAATCTACCAATTAATCTCTACAGTCATGATCATTGGGATAGCACCTTTCCCATCCTACTTCTGGAAGAATGCATCATCATTGTCCATCTTACTTTTCTATGGTGCAATTTGCTTTGTCCGTATGTATGTGTGTCCCCCCTCTCCCTGCAGTTATAATTCTGTGCTGGTGGCTCTGTGAGTGTGTGTGTGGCAGTCAGGCTGTATTTTCTTTTTAACTTTGACTGCTGCTGCCCTTTGCTAGCACTCAAAAGCTGCTGCCTTGTGCGACTACCTAGCCTAGCCTAATCATTTGGGCAACCCTGATTCTCATGTTCCTGCCTATACAATGGGTGCCAGTGTGCGGCTAGGTGGCTTCCTGTGAGATGTTGATAAAAGTGTAAGAATAGTTTTCTTACCTGGCCTGGGCCATGAGGATTCTCTCCCAGATCCTCCTTGTTGCAGCACGGGGTGCTCTGTGCCTCTGGAGTAGGAAAGGATGATCTCTTTAGCTAGTACCAGCCTGCCCGGGAGCGTGGCAGGTATGTTGGATGTTCTCCTAATGGACTATTATCTTTCAGGCATAAAGAGCTACAGAAGAACTTCAGTGTGACTCCACAGGGCGCAAGTTTAGCTTAGTTGTCTGGTGCGTGTTTTTTGCCGCCTGAGTGAAACTTGCATATGTAATGTGCAGATGCACAGTCCAAAAATAGACTAATGTGCACGTACAGTTGCATATTGATGTCCTTTGCATTTTCCACGTCTATGCTTTGTGATAGCGGGGATGCCCGTCATTTCGCATTTTAGAATATGGCTGCACCTCTTTGCCACCACAGCTTCCCACCAGGGAATTTGCACATGTAGACCCTGCCACTCATGATGCGGGCATGTGTAAAACTCTGCTGCATGTTTAAAAAGAAATATGTCGATGCCGAGGGATGGAGATATGCCATTTGGATTCTCAGACATTTGCACTTCCACGTCCTAAACATCCTTTGAAATGTGCCTTCACATCTCTTCAGCAGAAGGCAGAATCAAAATATGGACTAATTCAGATGGGATGCAGAACGCAGGGTCTGAATCAAAACCAGGATGTCATCTGACCATGGCGACAGGCTGATTATTAAGCCAAGCTAACAGTGCCTATAACGAGGAAGCACAATTTGCAGTGTACTCACTCATTTTATTTGCGTGAACAGGATGGAGTCGGTGCAGAGGGTGGCTACTAAAATGGTTAGTGGTCTTCATTATAAAGCATATGAGGACAGACTGAAGGATCTTAATATGTACACCTTAGAGGAAAGGCGGGATAGAGGTGATATGATTGAGATGTTTAAATACCTCCGTGGCATAAATGTTCAGGGAGAGAGCCTCTTTCAATGGAAAGCAAGTTCTGCTACGAGGGGACATGGGATGAGGGTGAAGGGGGAGAGATTCAGGAGTGATATGCGGAAATATTTCTTTACGGAAAGAGTAGTGTATCCGTGGAATAGTCTCCCAGTGGAGGTGGTAGAGATGAGGACAGTAACTGAATTCAAAAAAGCATGGGACAAACACAGAGGATCTCTAAAGGTAAAAAGTGGACTGTTGTAGTTGTTGTTATGGAAGGACAGACTAGATAGGCCATGTGGTCTTTTTCTGTCGTCATATTTCTATGTTTCTATGTTTCTATTTCTGCAGTCTGATGCTTTCTGGAAATATGAATAACTTTTACACTCATCTTACATTACAATGGAAGTCTGAGCGCTTGGAACTAGCATAGTCCATGAAGAGGATGTCCAAGGACCAACTTACAGAAACACACAACCAATCCATTCAGATTTCTAGAAAAGTTTAAAGGTATCTGAAGGATGTTGAAATATATTAGTACAAGGATGGAAAGTCCCGCCTGGGTTGTTATGGAAAATATCTTTTTTAACATATAGAATGTAATGAATTTGTGATACGCTTGAGATTGAAATCAGATAATAGTGTCCATACTAGTGACATGATTGTTGGAACTTTTTTCCCATTTACTAAGGACCTAAATAACAATTCCAGCTTTTTTGCAAATGCTTAGCAAGTAACATTTTTTTTTACAGTAAATGACAGCATGTAGCAATTTAGACTAGTATAGTTCACCACAAATACACACAGAACTACCACCCACATACATGGCTCACATTGGAACAGATTTATTTCCAAAGCAAATACAATCTTCTGCTTGACTAGCCCTAAATCCTCCAAGTACAACTTGCCAGATGCCAGATATGGTTTCCAGTTGTTCAAAGCAATGGAGTCAAAGAAAAGCTGTAGGTAGTGCTAACAAGTTCCTTGTGCTTGCAGAGGTGATGGTAAGAAAAACATCCAAAATATTTTTATTAATCAACTTCACAGAAACGATTGTTTTTGCATATATAACATCTTTTAAATATTCTTCTTGTCATTGTTTTTTCATCAGGTATCTCCTAGAACTAGGGTGGGTAGGTAGATGCAATGAGATAACAGTCCTGGACTTTGTTTCTAGGTTTTTATTCCTTTCCTTCGCACTGGAATAATTGTGCTTTATACTAGCATTGGACTGAAAACGATAGCATTCTATGGAATGTTTGTAAGCATACCACATAAACAATATTCAAACAAAGGGTAATTTATACTTTGCCCATGTAAGGGCCCATTTACTAAAGTGCGGTAAGGTTTCGCACTTACTGTGGGTTTTCTGATAGAGAAGCCTTGCGAGAAATGCAAAGCCTGTGCATTAAATGCAGGGCACGTGTGCCGTATCTGCCCTGTATTTGACGCACAGGAAGAGTGGCAGCATCCGCATTCCCTGCCAAGGCAGGAAGTGCAGACCTAGGGCCGATCAGGTAGCCCCCCTTTGCAATCCTGCCCCTAAAGCAATAACCCCTCCATATCAATGAAGAGGCCCCCCCAAGACCCCTTCAAAGAATTGCCCTTTACGATTCCCCTCCAAGAAGTACCCGTTTTCAAGACCTCTATGGCCGGAAAGCCTTCCTGCCATGAAAGCTGTGCAAAGGCTCCACCAACTCCTGAGTAGGAAAGTCCCTGCCCACAGGCTGACACGCAACTTGCCCCCTCCCCAACACCCCACCTGGGGTCCTAGTGGGCCCTCCCTGATGGTCTAGGGGTAATCAGGGTAGGAGTAATCCCCTCGTCTGCTCTAGCAGTCTTCAGAATGGTACTAGGGTCACCTCGTGCTTGTCTCATGCCCCCTAGTGGTAGTACCGTAACACTAGCATGAGGTGATCACTGCACCATTTTGGAGATTGCCAGAGCAGAGACAGGTATAGACGGGAACTGCACCTGCCCCAATCACCCCTAGAACACTAGGGAGGACTCAGTAGGACCCTGTGTCAGGGAGGAGGGAGGCTGTACGTAGGCTTGTGGAGGGGGGGGGGATGCTTTATGACTCAAGAGTTGGTGGGCTGCTTTGCAGGGCTTTCATGGCAGAAAGACTTTCCTGAAAAAAGGAGAACTTCTTCAGGAGGAGGGGAAAACGGGGGGTGGGGGGGGTCCTTTTTGGGAGGAACAGGATTGCTAAGGAGGGGTTCTTGCCTGAGGGAGGGGAAGATTGCAAGGGGGTCCATTGGCTGTGGCTGTACTACTGGGCTAGCAATGGTATTTATTTTATTTATTTATTTAGCAAACATTTATATACCGCTGCTTCCAGCGATCAGCAGCGGTCCGATTACAATAGGAGAGCTGTCAAATCAGTACAGTAGAATTTGGGCGCGCATAGGTTGATTCGGAGGGTAAGGCACATCACAACAAGTGGGTGTAAATACAGTAGAATTTGGGACGCGCATAGGTTGATTCGGAGGGTAGGCACATCACACAGGTGGGTGTAAATAAGTATATCTGTATAAGTATAAGTTGCAAATACTGTATAAGTATGGTTGCAATCAGGGCCGGCCCGTCCATTGAGCGAGAATGTTTTTTGCACAGGGCCCCGCGTTTCAGGGGGCCCCGCGCAAAAAACATTCTTTTTGAAAAGTAAAATTGAAAAGAAAAAAAAAAAACCTGTCTGCTGCCGCGGTCGGGGCCGCCGCGGCAGAATCGAGCGTGCCGCGGGGCCCCCCTGTGCACGGCAGAGCCTGCCCTCCTTGTAGCAGCTCTCTCTTTAGGGAGCTGAAGTCAGGCGCGCCGGCTTGCAGAGCGCGAGGGAAGAGTTTCTCCCTCGCTGCTCTGTTAAGCCCGCGGGGGCTGATGGGAAGTTCCCATCAGCCCCCGCGGGCTTAACAGCGCAGCGAGGGAGAAACTCGTCCCTCGCGCTCTGCTCTGCAAGCCGGCGCGTCTGACTTTTCAGCTCCACCGAGAGCTGCTACAAGGCGGGCAGGCCCTGCCGTGCACAGGGGGGCCCCGCGGCACGCTCGATTCTGCCGCGGCGGCCCCGACCGCGGCAGCAGACAGGTTTTCTTTTCTTTTAATTTTCGCTGGGCTGGGCTGGGCTGGGCGGGGGGGGGGGGGTTAGGAGTGTTGCTGGGCTGGGCTGGGCTGGGCTGGGCTGGGCTGGGCGGGGGGGGGGGGTTTTGGGGTGTTGCTGGGCTGGGGGGGGGGGGGGGGGGGGGGTTTTGGAGGGTTGCTGGGCTGGGCTGGGGGGGGGGGTTTAGGAGGGTTGCTGGGCTGGGCTGGGGGGGGGGGTTTAGGAGTGTTGCTGGGCTGGGCTGGGGGGGGGTTTAGGAGTGTTGATGGGCTGGGCTGGGCTGGGCTGGGGGGGGGTTAGGAGTGTTGATGGGCTGGGGGGGGGTTAGGAGTGGTGATGGGCTGGGGGGGTAGGAGTGGTGATGGGCTTGGGGGGGTTTAGGAGTGGTGATGGGCTATGGGGGAGCTAAATCTGTATATGGGCTGATGGGATTAGGACTGAAAGTGGGTTGATGGGGGGTTAGGACTGGTAATGGGCTATGGGGGGGCTTAAACTAAAAATTGGGTGATGGGGGATTAGGACTGGAAATGGGCTGGTGGGATTAGGACTGGGAGTGGGCTGATGGGGAGGTTAGGACTGGTAATGGGTTGGGGGGGGGTTGCTAGGACTGGAAATGGGCTGAGTGGAAGGGGGCTTGAACTGCAAATAGCTGATGGGGAGGGGGGCTTGGAATGGGCTCTTAGGGGAAGGAGCTAGGACAGGAAATGGGCTGATGGAGGGGCTAGGATAGGACTGGGAATTGGGTGTTGGGGGAGCTAAGATTGGAAATGGGCTGTGGTGGGGGCTTGGATTGAAATGGACTCATGGAGGGGCTAGAACTGGAAGTAGGTTCATGGGGGGCTTGGATTAGAAATGGGCTGAGTGGAGGGGAGCTAGGATTTAACATGGGCTGATGGTGGGGCTAGGAAAGGACTAGAAATGGGCTGATGGGAGGCTGGTATTGGAAATGAGCTGATGAAGGGACTCGGATAGGACTGGAAATGGATGGGGGAGCTAGGACTGGAAATGGGCTGATGTGGGGACTAGAAGGGAGCGGATACTGGGTGGGGCTGCAACTAAAAGGGAGCTGATGTTGGGGGAGATTAGAAGGGGATGGGGCTGGGAGAGTGAAATGGAGAGGGGAAGAATATTTTGTGTGGGAGGGAAGAAAAATCTACAATTGGCCGGGTATTGGGAGACTAAGGGGCTTGTTTACAAAGCCGCGGTAGTGGTTCGCGATCGCAGCCGCGGCCCCATTGAAATCAATGGGGCCGCTGCTCCGATTACGATCGCAAACCGCTACCGCGGCTTTGTAAACAAGCCCCTAAGTGGGGATTGAGGATGGAGGGGTAAAATTTGAGTGGATGAAATAGGAATGAGGAAAGAGCAAAAGGAGAAAGATTATTATGTTAAAGCAGATGTAGAGAGAGAATGGAAAAAAACTAGAGGAGAGAAGAAAGGACAAATGGACAGCAGACGATGGAGAGTTAGCAGAAGACACAAATAAACCAGAAGAAAGTGACTGGAACAATTGCAACTGAAAAAAAAAATGCACAAAAGGTACAAAGATATCTCTTTATTTTGAATTTATTAACTGGAATATGTCAGCTCTGGGAAATGTGCATCATTAATGTCGGAGCTTTTGTTAGAACAAGAGGAAATTAATTTATAGTTTTATTTCAACATTGTTGTACATTCCAAGTTTGGCTTTTAGGGTTCCCAGTTTAATTATTGTCTTCCTGTTTCTAAATTGTGATTACTTGTTTGGTGATGGTCTATGTTCTGCATGTGTAACTGAGCTGAGGTGTTCTGTTTATATAATTCCTATTGACATTGCCACTTGTTCTCTTTCCCCAGTAGGTCATGTATTGTTATTCTCTGAAATGTATTGGTTTAATATTTGCAGTGTTGCCTTTTGATAGGTAGGGTATGGTGCTTTATGAGTCTTGGTAGTGCTGTTAGGATACGGTGGGTTTGCTATGGGTTCTAAATGGGCAGTGTTTGTAGTAGTTCCTAATGTGCCTGGCGGTTGGCACTGGATTATAGTAATGTAGAAATCTTTGTCTTTCTTTATCCATACACTCATGAAGAGGCATGTTTACTAAAAGTTAGTGTATGGTAACATTATGCAAATATTTATGCAAATGAGGCCCCTTATGCAAATGAGGCCCCGCACCGAGTCTCCGCACATGGCCCCGCACCCCCCTTGGGCCGCCCCTGGTTGCAATTACTTCTACCTCTAAGGCTGAGATAATTGCAGCCATGCTACGGGCAATCATGACACTAGCACATGGCTGCCATGACCACTTTCAGTTCTGATCCCTCTCTGTTCCTGCCCTGCATCTTCAAGTCAGGCAGCATGGATTTTACCCTGCACTGTCTGCTCTGCGGTAACAGTTACTGCAGAGGTTTAGCGCATTGTTGAACCCTCTGGTAACCGCTTACTGCACTTTGGCTAAAGGACTGCATAGTTAAGCAGTTACCCAGGTAAAACAGGATGCTGAAAACTGCCCCCCCCCCACCTGCTGTATAGAGGCAAGTGTCACAGCTGCCATTGAACTTTAAGCATATAACTTGTCGCTACAATGCTTGTTATGTAGAATAAAATCAGCATCTGCAGAAGTGAAAATCAGCACCAGTCCCACCAGCCCTTGTGTGCCGAGAGGCTCTGTGACCTTCAGCCCTGCCCCTTGCATGGGTCTCTTTGAGCTAATTATATTTGTTTTCACTTTTCTCTACCTGAGTAAGGGGAATAGTCAGAGCCCGTGCTACCATCAGGCAAATTAGGTGGTCTAGTGCACTAGCCATCCGGGACTCCCACTACTGCCCCGTCTCCAGGTCCTGCAGCAGCAGCAATGGACCCCAAACTGCGACGCAGCGCTTACCTGCACATGCCAGCACTGCAGCATGGCTTCTCTTACTTTGTATCTTTCACTTCTGTTCCCCACTGGCGCAAACCTTTGGAAGTCTGTGCCAGAGGGGGGAAGAGGTGGAAGATATAAAGTACAAGAAAACATAATGCAGTACCTGTTAAGCACTGCATTGCGGTTGGGGTTCCATTGCCACCGCTGCAGGCTCCGGGAAGGGGTGAGAGCAGTGGTAATGGGGGTCAGAGGAGCAGCAGGATGCGGGCCTGTCTAGGGTGCCTCGGTCCTTGCAACAGCTTTGGGAATAGTACAGTGCAAAACTGGGGGTTTGTAGTATTCAAAGAGATCTTGTGGAAGCTTCAAGGGTGCTAGTGCTATGCTTATTGGTCTGGCTTAAAAAAGGCAATTACTAGACAAATGGATACACTACAGGTTCTAAAAGGAATAGCAGAGGAACTGCTCTATTAGGAAACACCCACATAAAAGCCTCCAGAATAGAGAATAAATCTTACTACTGGCACTAGGATTGTAGATTGCAGTCACCTGTTATGTCCCACCTCATACAAGACATAGATCACACAAGGCAATCTCTATGCAACAACGGACACCAAAATTAAAGTAAATGATGTTAGGAAGAACCTTAGAAGAGATGCAGAAGCATCCAAAGGAAGACAAATTCTAATAGAGGACTCCACAATGAGGGGGAAAGAACTGGAAAATAAATGTAGGGAGAAAGAAGTCATTTGACTCACCTTCTAGGTGTCTCAGCCTGTAGGGATGGACAAAAAGGGGGCCCTTTAACTAAACACTACTAATAGATAATGTGCTTTTTAGCAAGTGATAACTGGCCGCTGGGAACTCTAATGCACGGGCATGCCAGATGCTGATCTCTGCAACGCATGTTATCTGGCACTCATGTGCTAATGTGGACAGACTAGAAACATGATGGCAGAAAAAGGACACATGACCTATCTAGTCTGTCCTTCCATATCAACCACTACAACAGTCCCCTTTTTCCCTTTAGAGATCCTCTGTGCTTGCCCCATGCTTTTTTGAATTCAGATACTGTCCTCATCTCTACCACCTCCACTGGAAGGCTATTCCATGCATCTACCACTCTATCCATAAAGAAATATTTCCGCATATTACTCTTGAGTCTATCCCCTTTCACCCTCATCCTATGTCCCCTCAAAGCAGAGCTTGCTTTCAATCAAAAGAGACTCTCCCCTGTGCTTTAGAGGAGGAGTGTGGCCATGGAGAACATATTAGCATGTGAGTGCAGTTGACATGACACTCAGTGCAGGTTTAGCTAATGGCATCTCTATGGGTACCATTAGATGCACCCATGTTACTTGGCCACTCGTTATACTACTCATTCCCATGTTAGCTACCAGGAACAGACTGGTCACTGTCCTGACAGTTAATGCAAAGGCTTTGCACTTAATGTGCATTTGGGAATGCACATTAAGTGCAAAATCTTAGCAAAATTTAGTATAAGACCCTCAAAGTGGAATTTAAAGGTGCGGAAGAATTGAAGGAAATATCGATATATCAGGAAGATGTATTACAACTATTAGATAAGCTAAAGAGTAGCAAATCACCTGGGCTGGATGGTATACATCCAAGGGTGTTGGAAGAACTGAAATATGAGATTGCATACCTGCTATTAGTAATCTGTGAACTATCATTAAAATCATCTCTAATACCTGAAGACTGGAGGATCGCCAATGTGACACCAATTTTTAAAAAGGGTTCCAGGGGTGATCCAGGAAACTACAGACCGGTGAGCCTCACGTCAGTACCGGGAAAAATGGTAGAAACCATCATAAAGAATAAAATTACTCAGCATGTAGATAGTCATGGCCTAATGGCTTTAGACAAGGAAGATCTTGTCTTACTAATCTGTTATGTTTTTTTGAAGGTGTGAATAAACAGGTGGACAAAGGTGAGTTGGTTGATATAGTGTATCTGGACTTTCAGAAAGCCTTTGACAAGGTCCCTCATCAGAGACTTTTGGCAAAACTAAAGAGTCATGGGATAGGAGGCAGTGTACTACTGTGGATCAGGAACTGGTTAAAAGATAGAAAGAAGAGGGTTGGGCTAAATGGCCAATTTTCCCAATGGAGAAAGGTGAATAGTGGTGTACCACAGGGATCTGTGCTGGGTCCGCTGCTTTTTGACATATTCATAAATGACCTGAAAAGTGGAATAACGAGTGAGGTTATCAAATTTGCAGATGACACAAAACTATTTAAAGTTGTTAAAACCCAAGAGGATTGTGGAAAATTGCAAGAGGATCTTGATAAATTGGAAGACTGGGCATCAAAATAGCAGATGAAATTTAATGTGGACAAGTGCAAAGTTATGCACCTAGGGAAGAACAACCCAAACTATGGTTACAAGATGCAAGGTTCCACATTAGGAACCACCACCCAGGAAAAAGATTTAGGCGTCATTGTGGATAACATGCTAAAACCTTCGGCCCAGTGTGCAGTGGCGGCCAAGAGAGCAAATAGAATGCTAGGTATCATAAGGAAAGGAATGGAAAATAAAACAAAAGATATTATAATGCCTCTATATCGTTACATGGTGAGACTGCACCTTGAATATTGTGTGCAATTCTGGTCGCCGTATCTTAAAAAGGATATAGCGTTATTAGAAAAGGTTCAGAGAAGAGCCACCAAAATGGTAAAGGGGATGGAAGGATACTCCTATGAAGAAAGGCTAAAAAGGTTAGGGCTCTTTAACCTGGAAAAGAGATGGCTGAGGGGAGATATGATAGAAGTCTATAAAGTTAATGAATGGAGTGGAACGGGTAAACGTAGATCGATTGTTTACGTTATCAGAATATAGAAAGACTAGGGGACATGCAATGAAGCTACAGGGTAAACTATTTAAGACTAATAAAAGAAAATATTTTTTCACTCAACATGTAATCAAACTCTGGAATTTGTTACCGGAGGATGTAGTAAAGGCTGTTAGTGTAGCTGGGTTTAAAAAAGGTTTGGACAAGTTCCTGGAGGAAAGGTCCATAAACCATTATTAAGAAGGGACCCAGGATATCAATGCTTGACCCAGACCTGTGTGTTTTGGGGAAACTGCTAGGTACGTATGACCTAGATTGGCCACTGTTGGAAACAGGATACGGGGCTTGATGGACCTTGGTCTGACCCAGTATGGCATATCTTATGTAAAGTCTATAGGTTGGCTACAGAAATAAAAATGAAAGGTGAAATGGATATCCGAGGATGCCTAGGTATGCATGACCTAACAAATTATAAGTTCGAAAACATTCAAAAAATATTTTAAGCAGTTGAGGAGAGATGATGGCTCCACATACACATCCTTGAAATTTCAATGGGCAATCAGAACCCATTCATCTGTAAGAGGAGGGAACAGAAAGAGCCGCTGTCAGTTCACCTGAATAAGGAAGAGAAGAAACAGTGGGGCTGTCCCTGCACCAACATCTGTGTAAGGTTTCCTTTTTGTCAGCTTTGGAAGCCATACAGCTAAGCTGACATTAGAGATAAGAAACAGAAAGCCTGACTCCTTTCAGAAACCCGAAGCAAGGTTTGTTTGCTGTTGTCCTGGAACAGCTCTGCGTTTCTTGTTTGTTATACAAGCGAGCAGTTTGGATCCAGTGTGCCTGATATTAAGAACTGAGAGTATGCAAAGGCAGAGGCACTTTCTGGTACAGACTGGATGCATGATCTGAACTCTTTTTGAAACCCTAATCCTGAGGGTAAGGTACTGAATGTATATTTTGGCTTACCATTCTGTATGTGTTGAAAAGGGTCTGGACTGTTTGTGTGATCCACAGAACGATATGCAACCCTGGAGGTTATTCTTGGAGGCCCTGCATTTTGAAATCAAGTTTTGGTTTGTTTTTAGTTACTTATAACCAAGTCTCCAAAATCTAGAGGAACAAAAGAAAAAACGTTTCCCCCACTAGTGAAGCAAAGAAAAAAAACATCAAAGGGAGAAATTACAAGTTAAAAAAACCTAACTCATCAAACAAATGATGAAAAGAAAAAATGACATTCAAATAATTGAATACTAAGGGAGGTATCATATGCTTCTAGTTCTCATATGTAATTATTTACTTTTCTGAAAAAAAATGAGGGAATTTTTTAAAATCAGCCAATATGGGCCAAAATATTTTAGTGTGTAAACTCTATAACTAACACATTTATCTGAATGCCCAGTATGTTATCAATCATCTAAGCATTTTCCTTTGTCAGGGGCATAGTTCACGTTAGCATGGTTCTTCTTTTATCCTAGACAGACCTGTTTCAAGAGTTTTAAACTTTCTTTATTCTTTGAGAATGGCTGATTAAAAGGACAATGATATTTTGAACTTTGCTCCTGACAAAGGAGAGCACTAATACAAGAGCCAAGGTCGGGGGGGGGGGGGGACAAGCTTGTTGCTAAGCAGAAGAGGCCCAGGAAGAGTGGTGATGATGAACTGGAGGTCATGGAAATTTTTGAAGGTTAGTAATGGGTCCACGCAACCAATAAGGTTAGGAGCCTTTGATTTATGCCACCTAATACCTATGCCACCTAATACCCATGTTTGAAGTCATTTATTTAAAGATCCTTCAATCTATTCAGTCACATATAATTATTTCTTTTCTTTTATATTTTTATAAATTTTGGCTTGCATCATCCATAGTTTCTAAAGGCTCTTTTTTTTTTTCTGCTACTGTCTTTCAAACTGTCAATTCCTTGAATTTATCAAATGCATCAGGAGGAATTTCCTGAAACTATATTGCAACTTATAAAATTGACTACCCTTGTGTAAACTAAAACCAATAATAAAATGATCTGTCCATGGGCCAGGAAGGACATTGATACCATCTATAAATATTCCAGTACTTTCTGAATCAGGGACAAAAATCAAATTAAGGATATGGCCCAACTAATGAGCTGGGATTTTTCTCTGAAAAACAGAGAAAAGTCAAAAGTTTGATAAGAAAAATATGAACTGGAAAGCTTGATATTAAAGATATGGGGACAGATATTCAATAGGACCTATCCATATGATAGAGGGTAATTTTATAAAGCCCGCATAGTTAACGCTCATTTTTGTGTGCATATTTAATGCCTATTTTATAAAGTAAAGTGCATGTGTGCTTTATAAAATTATGCATAAGTGTTAGAAAGCATACATTAAATCCAGGCATGATCACTTACACCAGCCCATGCCTAGGTGTGTCAAGACCATGGCCACGCCACCCTGAGTGTACCCAATCTTGTCTGATCTCACTAGGTAAGTTCAGTTGGGCCTGGTTAGTACTTGGAAATAGCAAGTGCTGTATGCTTAGAGGGGAATTTTAGAAGGGCGTTCAAGGGCAATCTGGGATGCCTAAGCCAGAATGTCTAACATAAAAGCAGGCACATCCAGGTGCAGATACGATTTCACAAATGTGGGCGTGACCAATATGGGCATCTAGATAGACATCCCCAAAACCATATTCCAGCAGCCGGACATCTATGAGTAGCCTAATGGTTCATGTAGTGGGTTAGGAGCAGGGTAGCCAGGTTTCAAATCCTACTGGTGCTATTGATGGCATTGTACTGGGAATGATGAAGTGCTATTTTCTTTATGCCCTCTGGATGGTTTTCAGTCAAAATGAATACAGTTTGAACACGAAGCAGGTCTAAACTTAGACACAATGATTGATGTCCATGCCATTTCTGAGTTCTGGTGGGGACCTCCAGGTTCCTGGGAAGGCCCTAGTCATGCTCCTATTCAGACTTGGATGTTTTCACGCTGAGGACATCCCCAGAGCTGACTTCGAAAATGCTTTGTGCTTTTGAAATCTCTATGCCCATTTTCAGATCTCCAAAGCACAAATAGGACTTTTAAAATGACTCCCATACTGTGCAAAAAAAAAGGCCTAGCAACTATAACAGATTTGTCAAAAACACACATAGGTTTTGGTATGTTATCATTTGTACATATACTTGTGCACTCCACCCACGTTCTGCCCCCAGGCACACCTACAGTGAAAGTCCATGCCATTGACCTTATGTGGATATTTATAAAATAGCAAATGGCTAAAGTATAAGCATAAAGGCCCATTTAAATGCATAACTAATTAAAATAATGCAATTTATATGCCCAGATGACACATAACTTATAAAATGAATCCCATTGCGTTCCCTATCTGTAAATTTTCAGTGGCAGTAAAGGAGTCAGTTTATAAATATTTTCTTTGCATAAAACACCAGTTTACATGCGTAAAAAAACCCCTATAAAGCTAGTTCTTGCCTAAAAGTACACATGGTACAAAAAGGCATGTACTTGTAGAGTTGCAGCGTACAGAGGTGGAGTTTGGGTAGAGCAAGGGTGGGGTCATGATTTATCCATATACTGTAGAAAATCCGTGCATATCCGCACCTGCCATCATGCTGAGGTTTCAGTAGAATTTGCACCAGTATTTTATACAGTCACATAGGCAGTTATGCGTCTTTATACAACAGGACCTCCCAGAGGAGGAAGGCATGCAGTGGTTTACGAGATTTGACAAGAAGGCAATACCAGCTTGAGGCTGACCTAGAGCCTACTGCATGGAGGGACAGAGCCTGCCAGTGCACCTGACGGTGACCACAGCCCTAGCATTCCTCACCACATGATCATTCCAGCAGGCCCCAGCCAGGAAAATACCTGCATTTGTACACACATCCTCCCCATTTTTCTTGAAATCTTCCACATCCCTGCTACTGTGTTATATTGTATTGTCCTTGGATAGATGCTGCATCGCAGGGATGCCGTCTGATGGGCATTGACTAGAGCTGGCAGCCCTATAGTTTATGTTGTGGTTAGCCCTGATCTCCCTGAGCACTTGTCAGAGTTCCCCAGAAAATACTGAGGTGATATGGGGCTGTGAAGTGTCCTAAAAGGACAGCAGATCCCAAGCATTTGTTTTCTGCCTTCATCTGCTGCTAGAGGAGCATAACCCCACTTGTTCTGGACTGGTATGATAAGACTCAAGGAAAGAAAATCTGCAAGTAAGAATGTTTTCCTTTAATAGCTTGTACACCATCTGAGCCAGAAAGTGCAATAGGGGGCAATGCTATGTACTCTCAGTGCATTTAGTTTGCAGTGTGCAGTATATGTTCCTAATCTTCCAAAAGATACCCTCTTTCTTCCACTGCGCAATCAGATTTAACCTGCATCTAGCTTAATGGAGGCTGTGGACTATGGAACCCTTCTTACTGTATATGAACGGCCTATGACATGTTCAGCACTTCACCGGAAATTCAGTCTAATTGTGTCCTTCAACCTACACACCATACCGACAGATGATTCAGGTACTGCAAACACGTTTTCGAGAAGTAAAAGAAATAGAAGTTACCATACTGCAGACTACAGCAATCATACTTATCCTGCTGCTCTTTCACCAATAACTAATTCATCCTACTACTGGGGTCATTTCTATTGCAGAAGAACCTTCTTTCCTACCAGGGGCAAACTGAGCAGATACAAAGTCTTGCAATCATTAAAACCTTACAAGCAGATAGAGCACAAATAAGGAATGCTATATACGCTCAACCGAAACAGCAATTTTTCTTTTTAACTCTTGTCTGCAGTCACAGGTAAAGCCTCTTCAGAACATGTAACCTGCCCTTCTTGTAGAGGGTTAGGTTCGTGTTTTCCTTCAGTGCTCTCAAAGTATCACATCAGATTCCTCGGTTTCCAATATAGTTAAAAATAGGCTATTGGCAAAGGTCCCTCACCTGCCCACCAGATCATGTTTTCTCCTGTTCAGGAACAGCAGAATAGAGGGAAGACACATTTAGGAATAGCTGGCTAGAACCAACTCCTCAGGAAACATAACAGTTCCTCCTGTAAGCCGGAAAACTAGTGCCTTCCAAGTCAAGGGGCACCATGCCAGGTCAGGCCAAGCCATGAAGACACTAAAGAAAAACATTTTATATTTTTTTATGTTTTGAGATTAAAATGAGATGAGACAACACGGAAAATGTTGCTGATATTTACCATATCATTTCAAAACTTCACACATCCCTACAATTTATGCAACTCCTGTAAAAAAAAAAAGCAGTAACAGGCAGATTTGCAATATTTCTAATATCATTCTGTACAAACATTTCAAGATTATTCTGCCACTGTCCAACTCTTAATCATTTGCAAATTGTTTCTACTTTTATTTTTTTTTCTGACTTTTTGGGGATAATGAAAATATTTCATGATGTAATATAAAACTGGTATTTAAGGAAACAGTATGAAGCTGAACACTGTCAACGTTTTCTTTATTATTTTTTCTTTTCCTACTTATCTTTCCCTTTGATACCTTTCAGAAATGAAGACCAACTTCTCCAAAGATTGACTATTTGGGCCATAAAGATGTATTCCATAGCACATGTGCTTCCCAATTTTTTTGCTCATATGTGAAGCATCACGTTCTTGTTATTACTGCATTTGAATTAGAACAACTGCCATTTAAATGTGACCCACCGTTCAAGAGGTCTTTTCTTCCACTGTGCTGCTTCAAGGGGCTGCAAGCGGGACAGAAAAAGCGCATAAGTTGCAAACTCATTTCTCTCAATCTCCCTCTCTCGTTCAGTCTTGCTTATTTTTTTTTCAGATGGGCTAAATATGCAGATGGAAAATTGCTAGACTTCATGTCTCTGCTTGGTGGGAACCAATAAATTATTGCTGGATGTTTTTAATTATGCCACACATAAATGACTAAACACAACAGCATGTTTGAATTCGATTGTGGGCCTCGTATCTGTGCACTGTGTGTCTGCTCTGTAACACACTGGTTGGCACTTCTTTGCAGTGGCCCCTTTTGTGGAACCAGAACAGTGTGGGCTGTTTTTTTTTAATTTTGATTTCCAAGACTGAGGATGGGAACTATTGCTGGCAGAAGGAATGGGAAATGGGTAATAAAAGAGAGCGCTGAGCGGCTCGCTGGAGCCAGCAATGCTAGGATCTGGTTAATTGCACTGAATAAAAAAGATTCAGGGTTTCATGAAATCCCACAGCTGCACTTGCCAAGTCTCAAATATTAGATTGGATTACAGTTCCTAAGTCATCCCCATTTTACACAGTAATGTGTCTACATTGCTTTTTGAGGCCAGCCCATGTTTTTTAGCATACAGAACTGCACTGAGAAGGAAAGTTATAGCTGTCTGCTACTTGTTATATAATTTCCAGCATTTCCCTTCTCCTCTCCAGTCATTTTTAATCCTGCTGCTTTTGATTCAATTGAAAACACAGCTGACATGATATTGGCTCAATGTAAAAAGTGTGGCTTCCATTTCCTCATGATATATTTGCATACAAAGAGGCTATGTTGTAACTGAGAATAAGGATATCCATAGTGCGTCTCATGATATACTGAAGGAGTAAACTCATTCCACATGGTACTGTAACCAATCACCTTTCCTCCTATCCTCTCATTTTTACTTCCCTAACAAAAAGGTTCATAGTCCTTAAAATATCTCTTCAGTTTTGCCCTCCACTTTTCTACTTCCTCCAGATGTTCCCATCCTGTTAATGACTACTTGAAGTATCCCTTGTCTGGTGATCACTGGAAGCCATATGATAACCCACTACAATATCTGAAACACTCTCCCTTTCCTTATCATCCTGCTAAAGCAGCCCAGATAGTGAGTTATACTTTCTTGCCAGCAGGTGGTGGTAGACTTGAGCATCTTTCACTGATGTCATCAGATGTAATAACCACTGGTGCAGCACTGAAGAAGCCAGCAATTGTCTGCCTCCAGCAGGTGGCAAGGTGTGGACTAGTACAGCAGTGTAGATAGGTTCTTGGCCCACACTATAGTGCTGTGGTCATTGTGACTGAGTCTGGTAGGGCCCAACAGTACTCACAGCACAGGTACCCCCTTGATTCCGGGAGCTGATAGCTTCCCTATTCCCAGAGCTGTTTCCCACGGGTTATGGCACTGGTAAACTGAAGAAGCACAGGAGGCCCCAGAGGAACCAATGTCCATACCACTTTCTCAGGTGGACCCCATCTTAGAGAGAATTAGATGCCCTTCTGGCTTCTTTCCTTTATATGAGCCATTGGAGCAATTCCTGGTACAGTGTGAGAATCCAGTGCTGGGCCTTAGGGGTCCCAAAGGTCTTTTCTCAGTTATATCACCTGCCTCAAGGCAAGCTGGATCAGTTTTCTGGGTTTCTCCAGGTAGATGCCATGGTCATAGCAGTGACCAATCACACCACTATTCCTGTAGAAGGGGGCACTGTGATTATGGATTCTCCTGAGAGGGTAGAAACCCTCCTGAAGAAGGCCTTTGTGACCTCAACCCAGGGATCTCAAATAGCCCTGTGTGCAGGCCTGATGGCCAGAGCATTTTTGTGCTGAGTTCATCAACTGCTGGACAGCCCTGAGGCTGTTAGATTGGAGTCAGGCATATGTAGCCAATGCCCTTTATGACTTGATCAGGGTTTCCTCTGAGTCTCTTGCAGCAGTCATTGTGGCCAGAGAGTGGCTCCGGCTTTACAACTGGTCAGCGGATACAGCCTCCAAGTTGCGTCTAAGCAAGCTTTCTTTTAGGAGTAAGTTGCTCTTTGGGCAGGACTTGGAGGCTTCCTGAAGACAGGCCAAAAGGTGCTACTTCTGCTTCTTAGATGTCACCGCATGGGACTTGAAGCCTGGGTAGAGCCTATTCCTCCTTTGAATCTATGCCCAAGAATGGCCAGTCTTTCAGAACTCACAGTGATCTTGTGTCTCCTTTATGGTCACCACTGGAGCCAGTAAGCTCCCTCAATGAGATCAGGTAAGTCCCTTCTGAGAGGCAACTAGTAGAGTGGTGGTTCCAGTTGTTTCTCTTGGAATGGGCCCATATCAAATCAGACCTTTGGGTTTTGGAAGTATGGATCTGGGATATGCACTGGAGTTTTTAGATCCCCTAGGAGATGCCTTTGTGGAGTTTTTCTTCAGCTCCCTGCTCAAGTGTGTAGCAGTTGCAGAAATTGCAGAAATTCTGTAGTAACTCCTGCAATTGAAGGCCATCTTGCTCATGCCTCCTGCAGAGCAAAGTCAGAGCCATTATTCCATATACTTTGTGGTGCTCAAGAAAGGAGGCTCATTTTGGCCTAATCTGGGCCTGAAGGTGGTCAGTACCAAACTCTGGGTCCCCCATTTCCACGTGGAGATGATCAGGTCATCATTGCATTCATTCATCCAGAGGAGTTCCTTGTTTCCTTAGATCTGGCCAAGGCCTACTTCAAATATCCATCATCAAACAGTGCCAGCAGTTTCTCTGCTTCTGCATCCTGGGTCATCACTTCCAGTTCCAGACTCTGCTTTTTGGCCTGGCCACAGCATCTTGCACCTTCTCTAAAATGATGGAGGTGATGGGTGGCATTCCTCTACAAGCAAGGTATCTAGGTATATCCATATCTGGATTACTGGCTGATTTGGTAAGACTCCCTGTAGGAGTCAAAAGTAGGCACAGCACTAGATTCAATGGCTAGATTGACTGGGATTGGGAATCAATTATCCCAAGAGCAGCCTGAACACCTCCCAAGATTTGGAATATCTGAGAGCTAGTCTCAATTTTCTCTGGGATCGGTCTTCCTCACATCAGAGAGAATGCTCAAGCTATAGACCTTGGGACTGGGACTATTTCCAGCTCCTGGAGTCCTTGACTTCAACACTGGAGCTGGTCTCTTGGACCAGGGTGCATATGCATCTGCTTCAGAGATATTTGCTGCCTTTGTAGTCTCCATGTTCTCAGCTGTTCAACCAGACCCTTCTCCTTCATCAGGAGGTCAGGGAGCAGTTGCGTGGTAGCGTCAACCTTGCCTTGATGAACAGCATGTCACTGGAAACCTGTATTCGATGGAAGTCTCTATGGATGCTAGCCTGAAGGGCTGGGGGGTTTACTTTCTAAGCCAAATGGTCCAGGTTCCTTGGTCTCCTCAGAAGGCCTCCTGCCAATCAACTGGTTGGAGGCCACAGCAATCTGCCTGGCTCTTCTGAAGTTTCATTCTTTGCCAGAGGGCAAGGTAGTGCTCATAGGCTTTTGCACAGGCTTTTGACTGTGCAAACCATAAGAAACTCTGGGCCACATTAAGAAGCATGGGTATACCAGAACACCTGATCGTTCTCTTGCGCAATCTGTACATTGATCAAGAAGCAACAGTTCGAACAGAACAAGGAGAAACATAATGGTTTAAAATAAGCAAAGGTGTAAGACAAGGCTGCATACTTTCCCCCTACCTGTTTAATTTATATGCAGAACAAATCATCAGAAAAGCAGGATTGTATGAAGACAACAGAGGTGTGAAGATTGGTGGAAGACTCATCAACAACCTTCACTATGCTGATGATACTACATTACTGGCTGAAAATGAAGATGATCTGAAACATTTGCTTCTCACAATCAAAGAACATAGTCTCAAAATGGGCCTTCACCTTAATGTAAAGAAGACAAAGATCATGACAACTGGCAAAATCAACAGGTTCATCATTGAAGGAGAAGAAATTGAAATTGTGAACAACTTTAACCTACTTGGATCAACTATCAATAAAGAAGCAACAAGCAGTCAAGAAATCAGACGATGCAATGCTCTTGGCAGAATGGCTATGAAAGACCTAGATAAGATTCTCAAGAGCAGAGATGTCTCTCTCCATACAAAGATTTGACTTGTTCAAGCCATGGTATTTTCAATAACATCATATGGATGTGAAAGCTGGACAGTGAAAAAGACAGACAGGAAGAAAATTGATGCCTTTGAATTATGGTGCTGGCGGCGAATACTGTGTATACCATGGACTGCCTGAAGAACAAACCAGTCGGTACTAGAGGAGATCA
Organism: Ichthyophis bannanicus; assembly: GCA_033557465.1. Lineage (NCBI taxonomy): Eukaryota > Metazoa > Chordata > Amphibia > Gymnophiona > Ichthyophiidae > Ichthyophis > Ichthyophis bannanicus. The sequence goes on from CM066031.1 coordinate 1,461,148,232, forward strand.
AACCTAAGCTTTCTTTAGAAGCTCACATGACAAGACTTCGACTTTCATACTTTGGACACATCATGCGAAGAGAGAGATCATTAGAGAAAGACATCATGCTTGGCAAGATAGAAGGTCAACACAAAAGAGGAAGGCCAGCAATGAGATGGATCGATACAATAACAGCAGCTATGGGTACCAGTCTGTCAACAATGAGCCACCTGACTGAAGACCGAACACAATTTAGGATAAGAACATAAGAACATAAGATATGCCATACTGGGTCAGACCAAGGTCCATCAAGCCCAGTATTCTGTTTCCAACAGTGGCCAATCTAGGTCATACGTACCTAGCAGTTTCCCCAAGGGACACAGGTTCCACAATGCTTGTATTGGTTCAAGCATTCATATCCTGTGTCCCTTCTTAATAATGATTTATGGACCTTTCCTCCAGGAACTTGTCCAAACCTTTTTTAAACCCAGCTACACTAACAGCCTTTACTACATCCTCCGGTAACAAATTCCAGAGTTTGATTACACGTTGAGTGAAAAAATATTTTCTTTTATTAGTCTTAAATAGTTTACCCTGTAGCTTCATTGCATGTCCCCTAGTCTTTCTATAGTCTGATAAGGTAAACAATCAATCTACGTTTACCCGTTCCACTCCGTTCATTAATTTATAGACTTCTATCATATCTCCCCTCAGCCGTCTCTTTTCCAGAGGGTCTCCATGAGTCGACTCCGACTCGACGGCACTCAACAAGAACAAGGCAGTGCTCATATTCTCCAACAGTGCCAAGCGCAGTGGCTTATGTCAACAAGCAAGGAGGGATCTGAAGCACCGGGATGGTATTTGAAGTGGCCGTCCTATGCAGTTGGGCAGTGTGTTACTCTGTTGATAGCCCACAGAGCAGCTGTTTACAACATTCAGGCTGACTTCTTGATCCGGAACATGGTAGATCTTGGAGAATGAAAATTGAGTCCACATGTGTTCAGCCTAATAGTGTGAAGGTAGAGCTTTCCGTTGTTTGATCTGATGGCCACATGTGAGAATGCAAAGGTGAGGAACTTTTTCAGTCACTGGAAGTAGCTGAGAGCAGCTGACCCTGTTGTCTTATTTCAGGTATGTCTCCAGAAAGGGACTTCTGCATATCTTCTCTCCATGGCCCTTGGTGATGCTCCTTTTATTCAAGAAAAGATCTCATCCTGGCTTGGTGATTCACAGGTCATAGTTTGCAGACCTACTGGGTCTAATGATTGGGCCCCAACTCTTGTTGCCTTAGGAAAAGGGCCTTCTTCAGCAAGGGAACTGGTGATGGAGGATCCTGCCCCCTTCTCACTTATGGTTTGACCCTTGGGAGGTATTGAAGAGATGCTACTCTGAAACAGAATTAAATATCCTACTTAATGCTTGAAGGTCATTAACTTCTTTAGCTTGTGCGAGAGTTTGGAGGGTTTTGAGAGATAGTGTTCCTCCCAGGACCTTGAGGTAGGGAAAGCAACCTGGATCAGGGTTGGCCCTGAACTACCTTAAGGTTCAGGTGGCAGCCCTGGCTTGCTACCAGGGACATATTCAGAGCTTCTCTTTTGCAGTGCTCCTTTATATTTCCCACTTCCTCAGAGGACTCAAACTGATTTGTCAACCACTGTTCCCAGTGATTCCCCATTGGAGCTTTTCTCTGGTGCTGAAAATGTTGAAAGAAACTCCCTTTCAGCCCTTTTGTATTGTGTCTGTTAAAGATTTGACTCTTAAGAACATAAGAACATAAGATATGCCATACTGGGTCAGACCAAGGTCCATCAAGCCCAGTATTCTGTTTCCAACAGTGGCCAGTCTAGGTCATACGTACCTAGCAGTTTCCCCAAGAGACACAGGTTCCACAATGCTTGTATTGGTTCAAGCATTGATATCCTGGGTCCCTTCTTAATAATGGTTTATGGACCTTTCCTCCAGGAACTTGTCCAAACCTTTTTTAAACCCAGCTACACTAACAGCCTTTACTACATCCTCCAGTAACAAATTCCAGAGTTTGATTACACGTTGAGTGAAAAAATATTTTCTTTTATTAGTCTTAAATAGTTTACCCTGTAGTTAACCGGGTAAGGCGGACCGATGCCTCGCCCGAGTCCTTGCCCCTTCCCCCCCCCCCAGCTCCCCAATACACCACCTCCCACACAACAGACTATCACACATTCTTGGATCAAAACTGGTCGCAGCTTTATTCTTGAACAATTAACCAATTAGAAATACAACAACAGAACTTACCCCCCCCCCCCCCAGCAGCCCGAGCCATCACCTGCCGTATTATTAGCAAGGTGACGTCACGGCTGCCTCCCTCGGGTACAAGTCCCGGCTAATTTGCTTCTCCCTCCCTCATCCGGCTTCGCCATGTTATTAGCAAAAGCCTGAGGGATTGTCCGGGTCGGGGGTACCCCACCCCCGCCCTACTGCTTGCATCCGGCTCCGGACCCCGGAAACCTCCGGGATCCCGCCACCGGCTCAGACCGCCTTGGATCTGAGCCGCCCCCAAGAGGAAAAGCTGCGACCAGTTCCCCCCCCACTCAACATACCTTCCAGGGCCTCCTGCCAATCGTTGAGGAGCAAATCCATCCCAACCGGGGATAGATGTACTCCGTCCGCACGAAATAGGCCAGCACAGTCCACATCCACCCAAGGATGCAAAACTTGTCGCCCCCCACGCTCTTCCACCCATCGGCCAACTTGCCGATTAATCTTGGCTAACCCCCTGGACCAACGCCGCTGTGCTCGGCAAGCAGGCCTGGAAATAATGTCTGACCAAACCACAACAATACCCGGGAACATGGCCCCCACAACCCCCAAGTCCTTGATAACAGCCCGGATCAACTGCCGGCAAGTCCAGGAACTCAGGTCATTGCCTCCAAGATGAATTAACAATATATCCGGTGGCATCCGAAGCAGGCCTTCATGGTGACGTAGCAAGGGTAAGAGCTGAAACCACCGCAACCCGCGTTCACCCAGCCATGAAACGGTCACCCGAGAAACATCCACTCCAAGATTCACGCCCACCGGTCGTGTTGCTGCTCGCCGACCAGCCCAGTACACAAATGAGTGGCCGATCACCCAACAGCGACACCCTCCTGCTGCTCTACCTGCAAAAGAAATCAAGAGAGTTAGTCCCCCCCCCCATCTTACAGCCGCACATACCCGCGGAAGGCCTGGGACCTCCACCGGCCAATCCGCTGGATAGCAGCTTCTGATAACCCTTCCGCTGCCGCACTGGTGGCTGCACCAATCCGGAAGGAGTGAGGGGCGTAACGACGCGGGTCCACCCCTACTCGCTGAAGCGAGCTCCGCAACACCGCCGTAAACTGAAAACGGGTAAGTACCCGTGCATCCTCATGCACAAAGAGACCCCCTTTCCCAACCGGCCTCACTCGCAAGTACTGCGATAACAAGGTAAACGGACATGTGGGAGAGCCCGGCACCGCTCGTAGTACTACCCAGGCCCCTTTCCCCTCTGATCCGTCTTGGATCGTGCCAACCGTATGCGAACCCACCCCTCCCCCATTGAAACATGCTGCACTTGCAATCCGCCGCCCTTGCCGCGGCGACCCGAGTCCGCCACCAATTCCCCCACCCTGAAGGCACCAAAAAAGGCCACGGAAAACACCGCCCGGAAAAGCAGGCCTTCATACCCAGACGTGACCACCTGAGACAACACGCCGCATAACCGACCTAACAGGTCATGAGTTATCGGCTGCCGGGCATCCCCCGCAGAGGGACAGGACCGCTCCCATCCCTGTAAAAGCCTGCGAGTCAAAAAGCCCCCGGGACTCCCCAGCCTACCGCCTGCATAAAAAACGAAAAACCCGCTAAGTTGCGCCGCACGGTGGACCTCGCGAGACCGGCCTCTTTGGCAGCCCAAACATACTGACCAAGAAGGAATTCTGAAACGGGCCCCGGACTCCATCCCTGTTCCTGCAAGAAGGTCACCACGCTGCTGCATCCCCTCTGATACGCCTCCCAGGTGGCTGCCGATACGGACTTCCTCAGCAAGTTGATGATGCCCCCAGGCCAATCCGCCATAGGTGCTCTGGGATCACAGCCCCGTCCTCCTCCGCTTCTGGCGCCAATGCCTGAAAACGCTCCCACTTAAAACGGGAAAGAGCATCAGCAATGACGTTAGTATGCCCTGGAATGTGACGCGCTCTGAGTACCACATTCAGGCGCAAACAAGCTAACACAACCTGCCGCAGCAAATCGGCTACCGGTCTACACCTGGGGGCATGATTATTAAGCACACTGACCACTGCTGCATTGTCACACCACCAGAGGACCTGGCGATTCCGTACCCGATCCGGCCACAAAGACAACACCACCAGAATCGGGAATAACTCGAGAAAGGTGATATTCGTGGTGAGACCGGCCTCGCGCCACGTCTGCGGCCATTCTGCAGCACACCAGGCGCCCCCAAAGTATACCCCCAAACCTGACCCACCCGCTGCATCCGTATATAACTGCAAAGCCGCAATGGAGATCGCAGCTTCCCGCAGCACCGTGACGCCGTTGAAACCGCTCAAAAACTCATCCCAGACTCCCAAGTCCTCCCGCATGCTACGAGACACCCTGATCCGATGATGCGGCTTGCGCACCCCCGCCGTCGCCGATGCCAACCGCCGCAAGAAGACCCTGCCCATGGGAATCACCCTACAAGCAAAATTCAGGGACCCAATAAGGGACTGCATCTCGCGCAACGTCATCTTCGAGGAGGCCAACACGTTAGCTACCAGTATGCGCAGTCGAGTCACCTTATTGTCGGGCAGACGGGCCACCATTAACTCAGAATCAAGCTCAATCCCTAGAAAGGTAATACGCGTCGCAGGCCCTTCCATCTTTCCAGCCGCCAACGGCACACCCAACTCTCGCGCCAGCTGACTGAAACCTTCCAACAAAACGCGACACTGTGCCGACTCAGCCGTCCCCACGAAAAAGAAATCGTCCAAATAGTGGACGAGCTGACTACAACCCATCCGCTCCACGATAGCCCAGTGCAAGAAGGAACTAAACCTCTCGAAATAAGCACAGGATATCGCGCAACCCATGGGCATACACTTATCAAAATAAAAACGCCCTTCAAAGTGAAATCCCAGCAATGGGAACGCCGTCGGGTGCACCGGTAATAACCGGAAAGCAGACTCTATATCAGCCTTCGCCATATAGCACCCCGCGCCACATAGTTTGACTAATGCCACGGCCTCATCAAAGGATGCGTACCGCACAGCACACAAGTCCCGCGGAATATGGTCGTTAACAGACGCGCCCACTGGGGAGGACAGATTATGGATCAGGCGATACTTACCCGGCTCTTTCTTCGGAATTATACCCAAAGGGGAGACCACAAAGCCCGCAAACGGCGGCTCCAGGAAGGGTCCAGCGACCCGCCCCAATCGCAGCTCCCCGGCTAATTTAGTCCGCACAATATCCGCTAGCCGTCTCAGCGAGGACGAATTTCGAGCCTTCCCCTTCTCTACCTTGCCCACCACCGGTATGTGAAACCCGCATCTGAACCCCTTTTCCAACACTAAACTGTCGTGCTTCTTGGGATACCGACGCAACCAAGGCAGCAACGCAAGTAACCGGATAGGGGTGGGGGCTATACCCTCCAAATCCCTATTGCTTGGACAGGGAGGGAGTGGTGCTGGTCGCGCCCTTCCGCACGCACTTAAGGGCCGAATGTCCTCCGCCACAGACAGAACAAGCGTGCCGGAATTTACAATCCGGAAAGGGGCATGAGGACTTATTGAATCGCCAACAGACATCCCCAAAGCCTCCCCCCCCAACGACTCTCTGTCCTGCCGCAGGCACGCTCCCACGAAAGGGCTTCCCCACGACCGCTGACGCCGCAACCGGCCCCCCTTTCGACCCACCAACCCCCCCAACATTCTGCCGAACCGCCATCTGTGTCAGCCACAGATTGATGTCCTGAGTCCCCCAGGACAACCCCTGATTCTCTTCCATCTTATCGCGAAATCGCTCATCATAGTTGAGCCAAGCCCAACCGTCGTGCGTCTGCGACGCTTCCAAAATGGAGTCCGCGTAAGCCAACAACATTCCGTACTGCTCTGGGTGCATCTGCCCCCACACACTAGCTAAACGAAGGAAGGCGCGCGTCCAATTCACCACATTCCGCCCCACTCTCCGCACACGCCCTGCCTTCTCATCCGCCTTCCTCTTCTTCCTGCTATCCCCCGACCTCTTCCGTCCCTCCAATAACCTGAAAATGTCTATATATCTGCGTTTATGAATCTTCCGTCTCAACCTCCGAGGCACGCCCTCCCACAACTCCGAGAATGCCGCTACAGTGGGTTGTGCTACACTTATGGGGGGCCCTACCGCCCCCGCTCCGCGGAGTGCCGAGGTACCGCCCCTCTCTGAGTCCGAACTGGTGGACGATAGGGAAGACGACGAAGACGATGATCCCGATCGACGACGCCCATGACACAAATGCCGCCGCTTCCGGCTTCGTTTTTTCTTGCTCCTGCCACCAACACCCGTACCCTCCACCACCCCCGCAGTCTGAGCTACCTCCAACTCACCTGGTGTGCCCTCGATCTCGCCAGAATCCACCGGTCGCTCCATCGCGGACTGTGCCGCTGGCGCTCCCGCTCCAGCCGATCGCTGCAGACCTCGACTTGCCTCCGGGCCATCCACTTGCTGAGCTGCACCCATCCACGGACCCCCCGCACGCTGCCAAGCTTGGTGACCCTGCGGGGAGAAGAAAGAAAAAGGCGAAGGGACACCAGCCGGCGCCCCAGGAGCATGCCACGCCCCTAGCCAATCCGCGCGGGAGGAGCCCTGTCCCCCGCCTTGCCAATGCTCCCACATGGCCGGCGACCCCGTGCCCAAGGCCCCCTGCCACACATATGGGCTAGGTAATCCCCCACCCTCCCCACGTCCGAACCAAACCCCTTGCCCTCCCCCGGGAATTGTCATAGGGCCCAAGCTCTCAGCAACAGCCAGCCGTTCATTTCGGGAATCAACCCCGCCCCTTTCCCGACCCCCCGGGGCACCCAGTGGGGACAGACCGCCACTCTGCAGGTCCGCAGCCGGCACCGGCCGAGGGTCTTCCCGAGGGTCTTCCCGAGGCTCCTGGGTCTGCTCTCCCCCCACCCCACCCGCCCTCTGCTCCCCTATGCCCGCCTGGGGCCCACCACTCCCCCTCCCCCGCCGCACCGAGCCACGTGCGGAGGCCCCAGCACGTCCCCTCCCCCCACGTGCTGGAGAGCCCTGAGCACCAACCCCAGACACCCGGGCAATGCCACTGCCTCGCTCCACTACAGGATCAGTTCCCCGCCTCTCACCGTTCCCCCCAGCCCCCTTCTTTTTCTTAAGGGAACCCCTCTTACGGGCAGCACCCCGCCGTGAGCCTCCCATTGAAAGGCCACAGCTGGTAGGGCGGTATTATACTGTTGAAGCACTGCCTAGCTAAGCCCCAGCTCCTCCCCCGAGTATCAAGAATGAGGGGGGGAGAAGAAGGCAAGGAGAACCGAGAGCAAAATGCAGCCAAAATTAAATCACTTTGCTCTCCCTTCTCCTTTGCAGCACCGGAGGAGACCACACACCCGGCCCCCTGCAATCCCCGCGGACCTTCTAGCCCTCCCCCACAACGGCACCGCACAGCTCGCACCCTAATCAGCGCAGCAGACTCCAACCGGCCGCCCGTACCGTTTTTTTTTTTTTTTTTAAATTATATATTCTGTTTCTATTTGTTTTGCGCTCCTCACCCGATGCCACTGCTCGCCACCACGTTGCCGAGTCCTCTCCGGCCTACACGCGGTCCGCAGCTCTCTCGGGCACCCGTCCGTCCGGCGTCCCGGAATCCGGCGAAAGAGGCCGGAGCCACGCCGCACCTCCACCCTTAACCCCCCCGCGACTGCCTGCTCTCCTTCCCATTGGCTCCCGCGCCATAACAACTCGCGGGGCCAATGGGAGTGCTTCCTGACCCCCCCCCGCTACGGCACGCTCTGACGGGGCACGCATGGCCGCCCCCCCGGTTAGTGCCGGCCCCGGGCACATGGCTCCGCGGCCTTGCTATTCATTGCATGTCCCCTAGTCTTTCTATTTTCTGATAAGGTAAACAATCGATCTACATTTACCCGTTCCACTCCATTCATTAATTTATAGACTTCTATCATATCACCCCTCAGCCGTCTCTTTTCCAGGTTAAAGAGCCCTAACCTTTTTAGCCTTTCTTCATAGGAGTATCCTTCCATCCCCTTTACCATTTTGGTGGCTCTTCTCTGAACCTTTTCTAAATTCGCTATATCTTTTTTAAGATACGGCGACCAGAATTGCACACAATATTCAAGGTGCGGTCTCACCATGGACTCTTAAAATGATCTTTTTGGTGGCTATGGTATATTGTCAGAAGCCCTACAGTGTAACCCATTTAAGACTAATAAGAGAAAATATTTTTTCACTCAACACATAATCAAACTCTGGAATTCATTACCGGAGGATATAGTAAAAGCTGTTAATGTAGCTGCATTTAAAAAAGGTTTGGACAAGTTCCTGGAGGAAAGGTCCATAAACCACTATTAAAGAAGACCCAGGAAATTCACTGCTTATCCCAATACAAGCATTGTGGAACCTGTGTGTCTTTTTGGGAAATTGCTAGGTACTTGTGACCTGGATTGGCCACTCTTGGAAACAGATTACTGTGCTTGATGGATCTTGGTCTGATGCAGTGTGGCATATCTTATGTTTTTATGTTTATGTTTTATGTTTTATTGTATTTGATATACCGCAAATCAAATTAACTAAGCAGTTTACAATATCAAAAACAAATTAAAACATAACAAAAAAGAACTCCAAAGTAAGTTAGGAAAGATACATAAAAACAATAATAAAAAACAAAGAATAAAAACAAGACCAATATAGAGGTAGATAAAACAATTTTGACTGTAAACTGACCATAAACCGTTCTTATGGACAATGTGACAGCTTCTGTTGCTTTGCAGACAGTACCATCTTTTCTTCCAAAGTTTCTGTCTCCTTTTCACCTCAGTCAGGCTGTTGTCCTCAAATCCTTCTCAGAAGAGGATCTTCAGTTGAATCCCTCTTTGAGTCTGGTAGATATCAGGAAGGCAATTCTCAGCTATCTGGATGTAACCAACCGTTTTTGCCAGTTGGACTATCTTTTTGTTTTCTTCAATTGTCCAGGGAAAGGACAAGTGGTGGTCAAGACTTTGATTTCTCACTGGATTAAAGAGGCCATTGGCTCTGCATTTCTCTTGGCTGAAAGCACGTATTGGAGAGAGTCAGGACTCACTCCACCAGTACACAGGCCTCCTCATGGGTGGAGTCTGCCTTGGTCTCTCCAGAACAACCAACACAAAGAAAAAGAAAAACCCCGGGCATCAAAATTCCACCAGCCCAGAAATATCGTGAAATAGAAAAAGGGTGGGTTCCAAACAAAAAAGAGAAAAACTTCCTTAGTAAACTAAAACAAAGTTAATGTCAGACAACAGACTCTATACCAAAGTAATTGGTCTGCTGTTCCCCTGCACCAGAGTATGCTCTTTTCGAAGTCGTAAGAACTGGCCAAATGGAAGGCCTCGTTTTAAAGATGGAGGATGAAAACTAGTATATTTAAGGAGGGTGTTTCGCTGAACTGCTTCTCTAAATAACAATGCGGTCAAAACATGATCGGATTGCAGAATTGAAATATCCAAAAATTCAATCTTGGAAGCATCAAACTTCAATGTAAATTTAATATGAGGATCCTCCTGATTCAAACTTTGAACAAATTGTTGTAAAGCAGCAGCACTGCCCTTCCATAATATAAAAATGTCATCCAAAAATCTTTTCCATAACAAAACTTCAGAAAAACATAAAGATGAATAGATAAAACATTGTTCAAAATCAGCCATAAACAAAGTAGCCACTGATGGGGCAAATGTAGCCCCCATAGGTATTCCAAACACTTGTAAATAAAAAGAATCAGCATAAAGAAAATAATTTGTCTCCATCACTAGACGTAGTAAAGTCAAAACAAAATGTTGTGGCAGCCATGCAGGCAGGGAAAAAGTCAAATTTGAAATAACCTGTAGTGCTGGTACCAGAGAAATATTAGCATAAAGGGCCACTACATCCAAAGTCTCTGAAGGTTAGTGTGAACTGTTGGTAAAACACCAAGTACAACATCCAAAGAGCTTAAGGCTGACCTAGAGCAATCTGGAGTGGTAGTTTCAACTCGCACCATACACTAAACAAAGAAGGACTTCATGGATGGAAGCCAAGGAGGATCCCACTGCTCAAAGACAGATATAAAATGACATGCATGATCTTTGTCCAAACCCAACTTGAGAAAAAACAATCCTTCTGGGAAAATGTTCTGTGGACAGATGAAACTAAACTTGAGCTCTATGGCAATGCAGACCAGCGATACATTTACAGGTAAAAAAAATGAAGCTTATAAGGAAAAAAAATACCCTTCCTACAGTTAAATATTGTGGAGGCTCCATGATGTTGTGAGGCTGTTTTGCTGCCTCAGGAACTGGAGGCCTGGAACGTAATAAAGGGATCATTAAGTCAGAGAACTACCAAGATATTTGAAGCGAAATGTGCTACCTAGTGTCAGAAAGCTAGATCTGGGTTGAAGGTTATGGGTCCTCCAGAAGGGCAATGACCCAAAACATACATCCAAAAGTACAAAAGAATGGTTAAAAAGGAAAAAATGGACTGCCATAAACTGACCAGCAATGAGACTTGATCTCAATTCAATTGAGAACCTGTAGAAAGAACTGACATCTGCCATTTGTAATTGGAATCCTGGAAATATTCATGAACTGGAACAAATCACAGTTGGAGAGTGGGAGAAACTACCGGCAGACAGATGTATGAAACTTATAGATGGCTACAAGAAACGTTTGGAGGCTGTCATCACTAACAAGGATTGTGCAAACAGCTAGGTCATATTTTGTTTTTAATCTCAGAAATTATTACGTCTAAGTTGCACAAATTTCTTTTCTTTGTTGTATACCTTTGAACATACTATTAAAATATTATGATGACATAAAGTTGAATATTTCCAATTATTTCTCAAAATATTGTACACAACATACCTAAAATATAAGGGTGCCAATAATGTTGACCACAACTGTATATCTATATCTATATCTATCTAATCTATCTATTTATATCTATATCTATATATCTATATATATGGGGAGATATATGTATATCTATCTATTTATCTATATATATATATATATATGGAGATTAATTCTGCACATGTACACACAATTAGATTTATAATTTGTCTCACTACTGTTCTATTACATTCTTGTACATTTACACACGCTCTGATAAAGATCAAGTGGACCAACAGCCGTTTCAACCTGTACCTTATGATCGGGAACCATTGGTGTTGAAAGAAGAAGTTGAAGCAGCATTGAAAGCCTTATCAAAGAACAAAGCACCAGGCATTGATAGCATTCCCATAGAAGTATTACAGCAATCTGATGCAGATGTTACCGTACTTACAAGGTTCTGCCAAGAAATATGGAAGACAACATAATGGCCAACTGACTGGAAAAGATCTGTGTTTATACCAATACTAAAGAAAGGTAATCCAACTGACTGGAAATTATCGCACAATCACTCTGATCCCACATGCCAGCAAGATTCTACTGAAGATTATTCAAAAGAGACTACAACCATACCTGGAACAAGAACTACCTGAAGTGCAAGCAGGGTTCAGGAAAGGGCGAGGAACAGAGACATCATTGCGGATGTGAGATGGATCCTTGAAAAGACTAAAGAATACCCAAAGGATATCTATTTGTGCTTTATCGACTATAGCAAGGCTTTTGACTGTGTAAACCATGGGAAACTCTTGGCCACATTAAGAAGCATGGGTATACCAGAACACCTGATCGTACTCTTGCACAATCTGTACATTGATCAAGAAGCAAAAGTTCAAACGGAACAAGGAGAAACAGAATGGTTTAAAATAAGCAAAGGTGTAAGACAAGGCTGCATACTTTCCGCCTATCTGTTTAATTTATATGCAGAACAAATCATCAGAGAAGCAGGATTGTATGAAGACAACAGAGGTGTGAAGATTGGTGGAAGACTCATCAACAGCCTTCGCTATGCTGATGATACCACATTACTGGCTGAAAGTGAAGATGATCTGAAACATTTGCTTCTCTCAATCAAAGAACATAGTCTGAAAATGGGCTTGCACCTTAATATAAAAAAGACAAAGATCATGACAACTGGCATAATCAACAGGTTCATCGTTAAAGGAGAAGCAATTGAAATTCTGAACAACTTTAACCTACTTGGATCAACTATCAATAAAGAAGCAACAAGCAGACGACACATTGCTCTTGGCAGAATGGCTATGAAAGACCTAGATAAGATTCTCAAGAGCAGAGATGTCTCTCTCCATACAAAGATTCGACTTGTTCAAGCCGTGGTATTTTCAATAACATCATATGGATGTGAAAGCTGGACAGTGAAAAAGATAGAAGGAAGAAAATTGAAGCCTTTGAATTATGGTGCTGACGGCGAATACTGTGTATACCATGGACTGCCCGAAGAACAAACCAGTCGGTACTAGAGGAGATCAAACCTAAGCTTTCTTTAGAAGCTCAGATGACAAGACTTCGACTTTCATACTTTGGACACATCATGCGAAGAGAGAGATCATTAGAGAAAGACATTATTCTTGGCAAGATAGAAGGTCAACGCAAAAGAGGAAGGCCATTAGTGAGATGGATCGATACAATAACAGCAGCTATGGGTACCAGTCTGTCAACAATGAGCTGCCTGGCTGAAGACTGAACACAATTTAGGATAGCTATCCAGAGGGTCGCCATGAGTCGACTCCGACTCGATGGCACTTAACAACAACAACAACATACGCTCTGAATGCCCTTTCACCTCACCTCTCTCCCATTGCTATGACATTGCACTGCCTCTTCAATCAAGGGCTTATGCACATACATCTCAGCTTCATCCTACTACAGCATCAAATTGGCCTGTAAGAGGAACGGGCCACCAGTGCCCAGTGTGGCTCCTTACATCTCTCAATTAGGGAGTCATCATTGTGTGGCTGACTCATCATGCTTGTCCATGGAGAAAGGGTAATGAGGGTTCTCTTTGGACAGAAGGATAAGTCCTCCACCTCGTCCAGATGAACCTGCAAGCTAGGGAAATATGGCGCTAGCCAGGGATACCAGGGAGGGGGCACATGCTAAGAAGGACCTTTTTATTTTTGTTTAGCTTAAATTTTATTTGGCATTTATACCATAGTCAATCCAAAATACAATCTTACATCACATTATCTCTACCAGCATACTATCTAATATTCCTTACAGTTCACTCTCAATAACAGCCTATGCACAGACTATATCTCCTCCCACCACTATGCATAAAACCAAACTTATATCAATATCATCCCCTTATACCCCCATCTCCCCCTCTACTGCTCCATTATACATTGGAACACCAGAACTGTTAAACATAAGTCATATAATTAACCTTTACTCCCCCCTTCTACTGTACCTCTACCCGTACCCTCCCCTGACCCCGTCTTCCACTCCCCCCTACATAACCATGTCCATACCCCCACCCACTGTCTCTCCACCTTCTCCACCTTACCTTTCTTTATCCCTGTTAACTGATGCATTTAATACAATTCCGACAATCGCCGAGCATAATTTTCTAAGGGCGGCAAGACGCTATTCTTCCAATGTAATGCAATTTCACATCTTGCCGCTATTATACATTGCCACACTATGCTCTACTTTCCTTCCCCCTCATCACTCTTCTTAAGTAAGAGACACAACTCTAGCGTCAGTGTTAAACTTGAACCGATAATTTTCCTTATATTGTCCCCAATTTTCTCCCAATACTGGTGTACTACCGGGCATGTCTACCACATATGCAGCCAGGTTCCTTTCTCTCCACACATCCTCCAACATTCATCCGACCTACAGACCCCCGCTTTATACAGACGCTCCTGTGTCAGATACCATCTAGACAGCACTTTCCATCCATTCTCTCGAAGGGATGCGTCTATGGATGATTTTGCTATGTCCAGAGCAATCCGCTCCCACTCCTCTATCTCCCAAGACACCCCCAACTCCTTCTCCCATGCCTGCATATAGCTTAATTTCTCCTCCCCTCTCCCCATGAATCCTTTATATATTCAAGAAATAACCCCCTTCCTCCCCAGCGAACCTAGGCAGCTGCCTCAAACCATCCCAGGTCTTTTACAATATCCTGCCAGTGCTTTCTCTGCCTGACATATGATCCAATCTGGAGGTAGTGAAATCTATCATTGTCCCACAAATGGTATAGCTCCCGGATACCTTCAAAATCTCTTACTCCTTCCCCGAAAATTATCTGAGACACTTGAGTTAACCCCTGCTGTGCCCACCTTTGCAACAGTGCTACCTCGGGGCCCACCCCCTCTTCGCAGCACGCCAACAATGACATCGTACATGAGCATCTCTTCTCCCCTATCATCCCCTTCCTGTGCTGATTCCACATATACAGCGTGTGGCCTACCATTGTATTCTCCCCCTTACAACCCTTCCCTCCCCATACCATTCTTTCCAACTCACCTGGTCTTAATCCCGTTTCTTCTATCATTACCCAGTGTATGTGCTGTTCCCTCAGCCATGAGTATACTGCCTTGAACTGCGCCGCTTGATAGTACTTTCTAAAATTAGGGACCCCATACCTCCCTCCAACCTTGACACCTGTAAGGTCCGAGCAGCCACCCTAGGCCGCTTGTTTCCCCATATATACCCTTCAACTTGCTTTTGCAATCATTTTAGCGCCTTTGCCGGTATCTCTACTGGCAACACTTGAAAATAAAAAAGGAACTGGGGGAGCAACATCATTTTCATCACTGCCATTCTCCCCAGCCAAGATATGTACCCCCTGCTCCATGCCCCCAGTTGTATTTCTACTTGCTCGAAAAGCTTCTTGTAATTCAAATCATAAAGTTCCTTCAAGTCCCGCCCCAAATGAAACTCCCAAGTATCGAATTGATCTTTTTGCCCACCTAAATTGGAAATTCTGTTGAATGCTCCTTTGCAATTCTTCCCCTACTGTCAAATTTAAGATTTTGGATTTACTCCAATTAATCCTAAACCCCGCCAAATCCCCATACTCCTGCAGCTCTCTCATTACTGCGGGCAATGCCTCGCTGGGCCTAGTAATCATAAGTAGGATGTCGTCCGCAAACATTGCCATTTTGTATTCCCTCTGCCCCACCTTCACCCCCTTAATACCTAGTCCCCTCCTTATCTTCCCCGCTAGCGGTTCCAAGGATAATGCTAAAAGCAGTGGCGAGAGGGGACATCCCTGCCTGGTTCCCCTCCCCATTGGGAAAAACCTTGAGTATCCCCCATTAACTCTCACGCTCGCTTTGGGTCCCGAATATAACACTTTTATCCAGTCTACAAAGCCTTTTCCAAAGCCTATGTACTCCATCACTGAAAACAAAAATTTCCACGACACTTGGTCAAACGCTTTCTCTGCATCAAGCGAGAGGAGAAGCGCCGGGTCTGTTGTGCGTTTCACTGATCAAATTACATTCAAGATTTTCCGTATATCATCAGACATCTGCCTCCCTGGTATAAAACCTGCTTGATCCTCATGAACTAACTTCCCCAGTATTCTATTGAGTCTCCCCGCTAAAACTTTGGCCAGCAACTTCGCGCTTAAATTTATCAGCGAGATAGACCGATACGAAGCACACTCTTGCGGGTCTTTCCCCTCTTTGTGTATTAGTGTGACCCCTGCCCACCCCATCGTCTCCGCTAACCTTCCCCCCTCCCTAGGCAGATTGAACAACCTCGCCAGCGGCTTCACCAGCACTCCTTTAAATTTTTTATAGAAGCTAGATGTCAGCCCGTCCAGCCCTGGGGCCTTCCCTAGTTTCAAGCCCTTAATTTCCAGCTCCACTTCCCTGACCTGTATTTCTCTATCCAAATCACCCCTCTCCCCTTCATCCAATTGTTGGAGGCGGTCTCCAAATACTCCCACATCTCCCCCTCTGACCTATCTGGTTTTGCCTCATACAGCTTTCGATAGTATTCCACAAACTCTTCTCTAATCTTCTGCTCATCCCTCTCTTCCCCTCCCCTACCCCTGATCTGCGTTATCAGTGACATATTCCGCTTCTACTTCAACCGCTTCGCCATGTACTTTCCCATTCTTTTTCCCCCTTTGAAAAATTCTTGCCTCAATAATTTCATCTGATATTGGATCCCTTCAGCCGCTAACGTATTGAGCTTAGCCCTGGTCTCCAAAACCTCCCCCCTTTATTTCCCACTTATATCTTGGGCATCCGCCTCTTCCAACCTAACCAACTGCTGTCACAATTGAAGTTCCTTTCCCTCTTTAGCCTTGCCCCCCATTTGATCAGGGTGCCTCCCACCACCACCTTAAACGCATCCCGGACGACCCCCGCCTTCACCTCTCCATTATCATTATTTGCAAAATATTCTGGTATAAACTCTTCAAGCTCCTGAACTACCCTACTATCTCCCAATAAGGTCTCATTCAGTTTCCAAAATTGCACCCCCTTATTCTCTCGCCTACACCTCAGACTCACAATCACCGATGCATGGTCAGACCACGTGATCGGTTCTATTTCTCCCCCCCTAATCCTACCCGCTATTTCTTTCCCTACCCAGATGGTGTCCAGCCTTGAATAAGTGCTGTGCACTGCTGAGTAGAATGAATACTGACGCCTGCCAGGGTTAAGCAACCGCCATGCATCAATCAAATCATTATCCTTCACAAACTTCTGATAACGCCTTCTATCCACTCCTCTCCCCTTCCCCCTTCCTGTAGAATCCCTCCCCACCTCCCAGGTCATGTTAAAGTCCCCTCCACAAATCCGCGCTCCCTCCCCCAATAGACTCACTTTCATATCCACTTCTTCCCAAAATTATTTTTGTGTCCCGGTGGGAGCATACACATTTATCACACAGAACCATTCTTCTCCAATCCGCATTTGTACCATTAAGTATCTCCCCCCTCTGTCTCGAATTATTGTATCCAGCTCTACTTTAAGTGTCCCACTTACCAACAAAGCCACCCCACCTTTCTTCCGTTCCCTCATATTAGATGCAAACAATAATTCAGTATATCCCTTAGGTTTCACTACGGACTCATGTCTCTGTAACAAATGTGTCTCCTGCAATAAAACAAGTGAGGCTTTCTGCCTTGTTAGTTCCTTATACAATTTCTGCCTCTTGAAGGGTGAATTTAAACCTTTCACATTTAAGGTAACAATTTTCAGCTCACCTGTGCTGTTCCCCTCCTCCTCCCCTTCTATCCATTGCTTCCCCACCCCCCTCTCCCCCTTCCCCTCCCCACCTCATTCTCCTAGACCTACCAGGTGTTCCTTTATCCCCTCCCCCTCCCCCCTCCGCCCTCCCCCCTTCCCCTCCCCCTTTCCCCTTCCCCCCTCTCCTAAAGAGAGGTTCGTCTTCCATTGTGGTGTCCCGGTCTCAGGCCTTCGCCTTTGCCTGCCCCTACCCCTCCATTCCACTTCCCCCCTATGTCCCTATTCCCCCCCGAGATCCCTCTCATACCAATCCCATCTCTCCTTCCCCTTACTCCTACACTCTACCTCTGCCCCCTTCCTCTCTCCCCCATTGTCCCCCCTGAATCCCTTGTTGAGGTATATCAACCTCCGTTCCTCCCCCCTCACCCCCTCGCCCCCCTTCCCCCTACCTTTTTATTTCTAAACACCCCCCCCCCCCCGCATCAAATTTTTTACATCATTAACAATAATATACTAAATCTGCTTTTTCAGCCAGTGCCATTCTCCGTCTCTTGCACTCTGGGGCTCTCTCGATTCAGCCTTGCCTGTCTTCTGCCAGTCACTGGCACCCTGTGCCATCGCTGGTCGGTCCTCTTGGCGATGTTCATTGTTGAAATTGATGTTGCTCCCGCAGGCTGTCTCTCCACCCCTGGGAGATTACTTAGTCCCAGTTCTTTGAGTGCTTTCCAGGCTTCCTCACTTGTCTGCATTTGTCTCGACCTTCCCTTTACTGTTATCAGCAAACCAAAGGGAAACAACCATTTATATCTCAGGTCCTCCCTTCTCAAATACGCCGTCACCTCCTTGAGGTTTCTTCTGCACTGCAACGTACCGAAGGAGAGATTCTGAAAAAGTTTCAGCTTTTGTTTGTCCCAGGTAAACTGTCTCAGTTTCCTCGCCTCCTGTAAGAGTCTTTCTTTGAGTTTAAATGAACTTAGACATACCACGATATCTAGTGGTTTGTTGTCTCTTGCAGGGCCCAAGCCTATGTGTGCGCGCTCTATTAGCAGAGGCTCTATGCCACCTCCTTCCTCCTTGTCTGCCGTTGCTAGCAAAGACCTGAATATTTTAGTAGTCACCTCTTCACAATTTTTATATTTGGATTCTTCCGGGAGGCCTCGTACTCTTATATTGCATCTCCGGGATCTATCCTCCAGATCTTCCACTGTCATCTGTTGCGCTTCTTGCGCGCACTTAAATTCCTCCCATCCTTTTTGTAATTCCTCTATTTCTGCCCCTTGTTGCTCCATCTGCAGCTCCGTTTCTTCCACATGGTTACCCATATCCACAATGTCTTGTCTCAGAGACTGTAGTGTCTCTTTTAGCTCATTTTTACCCCATTAATTTCCATCTTGATCTCATCTTTCAACTCAGATAGCCATTCCTTTAGCATAGCTGCCACTCCAGGGCTGCATCCCCGCTCCATTTCTTCCTCCGATTCATTTGGGTCTGCAGGCTGTGTTTGGTCTTCCTTCTCCCCCACCTTTCCTCCTTTAGGTGTCACGTATGTTGATCGAAATTCAGCCAGTTTTCTCCTAGCTGTCTGACCGCCTTTATTTTTTTCCATACTCCCTCTCGTTGCGCCCATGCTGTAGTAAGAGGTTTTGAATTGACCCCACCCTCCTGCTATTGCTCCTTCTGGGGTTTCTATCTTGCCCCCCTATCTTATTATTTTTTCCCCCTGGCCAGTTCTGCACAGGGCACCTTGCTTGTCCAGTGAGACTGCGGCTGGGGCAGTTTAGGGTCAGCTCCCTGGGTCCCCTGTGCCTGACTGTGCTTTGTTTTAGGGTTGTCTGTGCCCCTTTAGCAGCTCTGCACTGGGTACTTCTGTGAGCTATTCCTCCTCAGCTGTCTTACAGGGATCGCAGCTTCGATGCTCCTTTTGCCCCTGTTCTTTCTTGTCTTCACTTTTTGCCACAGCCGGCACTCTCTGCAGCACGATGTTTCTCCTCCGCTGCTCCACACTACCCCGCGGCTTTCTGCTCGAAACTCTCTGCAGCACGATGTTTCTCCTTCGCCTCTCCCCACTATCCCGCGGCTTATCTGCTGGAAACTCTCTGCTGCACCTGAATGTGGCGTGTCCGCACGATCCCTCCTGCACCGTCGAACACAGCCTCTTCTGCCTTCCCTGCACTCTGTATCTCCTGCGCTGACTCACCAGTCCTATGGCCATCCGCTTGCCGCCACCACACTCCGGCTTTCAACGCCGGCCCACCACAGGGTCTGCCGGTCTGGCTGCTGTTAATGTTTCTCTTCGGCACTCGATCGGGGGTCCATGTACTCTTTTCCACTGCTCCCGCTATCGGAACTACACTCCGCTTCTTCCCCTCTTATGCTACTCGCTAAGTTCTCATTTTGGGGTAGATTATCCCCCTTTTTGCAGGCTTTGACGGCAGAGCTTGATCGCTAAGCCGCCATCTATCCCGATGACGTCACTGGAAGTCCAGAAGGAACTTTAAAAAAAAGGTACAGGTATGTAGCCTTGCTGATGACATAAGACATAAGAAATATCATTCTGGCTCAGACCAACGTCCATCGAGGCCAGTATCCTGTTTCCAACACTGGCCAATCCAAGTCACATGTACCTTTCAGGTTCCCAGATGAACCTACTGACTAAGCTAAGATGGGATGGTCTTGACACAATGCATGCTGGACTAGTGAGGGCGCTGGAAGGATCCTTACAATAGTAAGTCAAAGATCTTATGAGCTGACTTGGGTAAAGAAGATTGTACAAATATACAATTGTTGCATTTACTGTCACATGAAACAACTATGCCCTACTGAATTGATCATAAAGATTGTTATGTTAAGGTTCAGCTTTCTGACATCCTGCTTCCAGACTCAGAGCAAAAAGATGATGAGGGGAGTAATCAGTAAAATTATTCTGCAAAATCTATGAGGCCTTGATGGTCCCTTATTGAAATCTGATTGCAAAAGCAAGTTGCCATTAAAATAAAATCTTATTTTTTTTCTTATAACTATGGAGATGCTGCCAGTTATGAAATCATGAATAGAAATATGGGTCAGATTAGATTAGAGGCTTTTTTTTTCTCACTTTGAACTATATCTCCACGCCTCACTGTGGACATGTGCATCAAATCAAAGATGGAAGTACGGGGATGTGTGTCCATGTGCAGTGGGAGGAGTCTTTTTACATAAACACACGAGGGAAAAATCAATGTCAAAAAACTGGCAACTTACCTGTGAAAGTTCCTGCATTTTATGACGGGCAGGGCCGGCCCGTCCATTGAGCGAGAATGTTTTTTGCACAGGGCCCCGCGTTTCAGGGGGCCCCGCGCAAAAAACATTCCGATCCAAAAGTAAAATTTAAAAAAAAAAAAAAAAGCTGTCTGCTGCCGCTTCCGGGGCCGCCGCGGCAGAATCGAGTGTGCCGCGGGGCCCCCCCTGTGCCCGGCAGAGCCTGCCCTCCCCGGTATCAGCTCTCTGTTTCCAGCTTCAGTCACACGCGCCGGCTTTCAGAGCGCGAGGGGAGAGTTTCTCCCTCGCTGCTCTGTTAAGCCCGCGGGGGCTGATGGGAAGTTCCCATCAGCCCCCGTGGGCTTAACAGAGCCGCGAAAGGGAAACTAGTCCCTTCGCGCTCTGAAAGCCGGCGCGTGTGACTGAAGCTGGAAACAGAGAGCTGATACCGGGGAGGGCAGGCTCTGCCGGGCACAGGGGGGGCCCCACGGCACACTCGATTCTGCTGCGGTGGCCCCGGACGCGGCAGCAGAAAGCTTTTTTTATTTTAAATTTTCCCTGGGCTGGGCTGGGCTGGGCTGGGCAGGTTAGGAGTGGTGATGGGCACTGGGGGGGGGGTTAGGAGTGGTGATGGGCGCTGGGGGGTGGTTAGGAGTGGTGATGGGCACTGGGGAGGGTTAGGAGTGGTGATGGGCGCTGGCGGGGTTAGGAGTGGGTATGGGCGCTGGGGGGGGTTAGGAGTGGTGATGGGCTATGGGGGGGCTTAAACTAAAAAATGGGTGATGGAGGATTAGGACTGGAAATGGGCTTGTGGGATTAGGACTGGAAGTGGGTTGATGGGGGTTAGGACTGATAATGGGCTATGGGGGGGCTTAAACTAAAAATTGGGTGATGGGGGATTAGGACTGGAAATGGGCTGGTGGGATTAGGACTGGGAGTGGGCTGATGGGGAGGTTAGGACTGGTAATGGGCTATGGGGGGGCTTAAACTAAAAATTGGGTGATGGGGGATTAGGACTGGGAATGGGCTGGTGGGATTAGGACTGGGAGTGGGCTGATGGGGAGGTTAGGACTGGTAATGGGCTATGGGGGGGCTTAAACTGAAAATTGGGTGATGGGGATTAGGACTGGAAATGGGCTGGTGGGATTAGGACTGGGAGTGGGCTATGGGGGGCTAGGACTGGTAATGGGTTGGGGGGGTTGCTAGGACTGGAAATGGGCTGAGTGGAAGGGGGCTTGAATTGCAAATAGCTGATGGGGAGGGGGGCTTGGAATGGAAATGGGCTGAGTGGAAGGGGGCTTGAACTGCAAATAGCTGATGGGGACGGGGCTTGGAATGGAAATGGGCTGAGGGGAAGTGGGGGGCTTGAACTGCAAATAGCTGATGGGGAGGGGGACTTGGAATGGAAATGGGCTGAGTGGAAGGGGGCTTGAACTGCAAATAGCTGATGGGAAGGGGGGCTTGGAATGGGCTCTTAGGGGAGGGAGCTAGGACAGGAAATGGGCTGATGGAGGGGCTAGGATAGGACTGGGAATTGGGTGTTGGGGGGAGCTAAGATTGGAAATGGGCTGTGGTGGGGGCTTGGATTGAAATGGACTCATGGAGGGGCTAGAACTGGAAGTAGGCTCATGGGGGGCTTGGATTAGAAATGGGCTGAGTGGAGGGGAGCTAGAATTTAACATGGGCTGATGGTGGGGCTAGGAAAGGACTAGAAATGGGCTGATGGGAGGCTGGTATTGGAAATGAGCTGATGAAGGGACTCAGATAGGACTGGAAATGGATGGGGGAGCTAGGACTGGAAATGGACTGATGGGGGGCCAGGACTGGAAATGGGCTGATGTGGGGACTAGAAGGGAGCGGATACTGGGTGGGGCTGGAACTAAAAGGGAGCTGATGTTGGGGGAGATTAGAAGGGGATGGGGCTGGGAGAGTGAAATGGAGAGGGGAAAAATATTTTGTGTGGGAGGGAAGAAAAATGTACAATTGGCCGGGTATCGGGAGACTAAGTGGGGATTGAGGATGGAGGGGTAAAATTTGAGTGGATGAAATAGGAATGAGGAAAGAGCAAAAGGAGAAAGATTATTATGTTAAAGCAGATGTAGAGAGAGAATGGAAAAAAACTAGAAGAGAAGAAAGGACAAATGGACAGCAGACGATGGATAGATAGCAGAAGACACAAATAAACCAGAAGAAAGTGGCTGGAACAATTGCAACTGAAAAAAAAATGCACAAAAGGTACAAAGATATCTCTTTATTTTGAATTTATTAACTGGAATACGTCAGCTCTGGGAAATGTGCATCATTAATGTCTGTGCTTTGTTTAGTACAAGAGGAAATTAATTTATAGTTTTATTTCTACATTGTTGTTGTACATTCCAAGTTTGGCTTTTAGGGTTCCCAGTTTAATTATTGTCTTCCTGTTTTTAAATTGTGATTCCTTGTTTGGTGATGGTCTATGTTCTGCATGTGTAACTAAACTGAGGTATTCTGTTTATGTAATTGCTATTTGACATTGTCACTTGTTCTCTTTCCCCAGTAGGTCATGTATTGTTATTCTCTGAAATGTATTGGTTTAATATTTGCAGTGTTGCCTTTTGATAGTTAGGGTCTTGTGCTTTGTGAGTCCTGGTAGTGCTGTTAGGATACGGTGGGTTTGCTATGGGTTCTAAATGGGCAGTGTTTGTAGTAGTTCCTAATGTGCCTTGCGGTTGGCACTGGATTATAGTAATGTAGAAATCTTTGTCTTTCTTTATCCATACACTCATGAAGAGGCATGTTTACTAAAAGTTAGTGTATGGTAACATTATGCAAATATTTATGCAAATGAGGCCCCTTATGCAAATGAGGCCCCGCACATGGCCCCGCACCCCCCTTGGGCCGCCCCTGATGCTGGGCACATATAAAATGTCAGCATTTACATGTGTATCGTTGCTGTTTTGCAAATCTAGACATGTAGATGCCACTAATTAACTACAGAGGCCTCCATCTTTCCCTCGTTGCAGTTAAGAGAGGGAAAGATGGAGATGAAAGGAAAGGGCAAAAGGAGCACTTTTTTTCCTTTTCATGTTGGGGAGCAGGTGTTAATCTAGATCTGGACAATTTTAGGGGCCCTTTACTAAAGGATTCTAAGGTGTTTTCCTCTCTTATCACTCCGTACACCCCTCCTCGGGAACTCCACTCCTCTGACAGATCCCTTTTATCTGTGTCTTTCCCTGCCATTGCCAACTCCAGACTTTGTTTATTCCATCTTGCTACTTCAAATGCTTGAAACAAACTACCTGAGTTAGTACGCCAGCCTCCTTCTCTAGCCCTATTCAAATCCAGGTTAAAAAACCCACTTCTTTGAGGCTGAGTTTGGATCTTGATCCCCTTATTCTCCTGCTTATCACCTATCTGTATCTTGCCATTCCCCTGGACTTACCTTAGTACCTAGTTGTTGCGTAGTCTGTCTTGATTAGATTGTAAGCTCTGATGAGCAGGGACTCTTACTTCGACATGTACGTCGCTGTGTACACCTTGTAGCGCTATACAAATGATAAGTAGGTTTTGCAACTAATGTTACAATAGTGCCTAAACTATGGTGCATTAGGTACAATACCACTGTGTTACCTGTCGGGGTGTGGAAAGCATTTTCCTGGCAGTTAATGCGGACCCTGTCCCTTATTGCATGCCACTTTACTGCAGGTGCTTTTAGCTCTAACTTTTGAGGCGGTGTTAGGTGATCCCATGCTAATGCAGTTAGTGTGCAGTGTGAACTTGGCATTGACTGCACAAAGCACACCACACCTTCTCTCCGCCCTACCCTGCCCACTCATGATCATAATATGAGTTAGGCAGTGCAGGAATCATCCTGTGCTGTCATGGTGCAATGCTAACTGGCAATACATGACCCAATGCACATTCAGTGCACACTAGAACATGCGTTGTCAGCTAACGTCCTTTAGTAAAAGACCCCCTTAGTCTCATATGTGCTTTTCTTATATGAAATTGGGGATGCATATGCAGATTTTGGTGGTACCCTGCCCATGTCCCCGACACACCCTCATGCAACATAGATGTGATATGGACATCCACATGTAAAACGATTGTGATTTTTGTTGTGTGCTAGAAGTGTGATGCAGTGTGAATGAGACAGGAATGGAGAGTGGCAGGAGCGTGAGCAGCCCTCCAGAAGACAGGGCTATGAAAGATAGCCTTGGATGCCATTTACATATGGAAATGGTCATAATAGCATTTGTAAATCATGAATAAGGTCTCTAAAATAACCCCCATAAGCTTAATGAGCAGAAAAAAATAACTACTCACCCTAAGACTCATCAGAAATAAAATATTGGTGAATAATTATAAGTCACTTGAAGAAGTTCCAAATCAAATGATATGGTTTCTCAAGACTGAATAATGCCCTATTGTCCTTTTTTTCTACTTTTCTGTCTGTTTCTGTTTGCCTGTTGTCTCCTATATAAACACAGACCAGCTGCACTTCCAATAGATAAGGCGCACAAGGAAACCATTGCCAAATAAACTGTCGATGCTATAGATTTATGGAGATTACCTTTGAAACACAGGGGCTAATTTAAGTTTTCATACCCTGTGTGGGATGCCTAAATGTTCAATGTTGCGTGAGAAAAATGTATTGTGCTATATCCTATTAAGTTTTCCTTGTGAATAATTTCCATAAGAATTTAACAAATGAATTTTTCCGTCGATGAAATTCATAGCATTTTGCATCTTTTCATGAAAGAATTGTATTTGTTTTTAGAAATGAAATGAAAGAATGAACTGCATTACACAGAGCAGTTTGTAGAACTGATGAAAGGATTTCCGGACAGCTTTGATAGCACTTAGTAAACTGCAGAAGAATCAGAGATAAAACCATTTTCTTCTCAGTCGCTGGAAACTCTAATCATTCTCAGTGTTGAGTTTATTTGTTCTAATAAGTTCCAGTATATCATATTACGGTAATATATTGCTCAAACCAAGGACCAGAAGCATTAAACAATTTTCCCATAGAAACAAAATAGGAAAAATACTTTAGCACATCAGCTCTCAGATTTGTTAACAATCCAATTCATAATTTACTTTTAACCTATGGGCCACGGTGCTGAAGTGTGCGGATATCCACTGTCAACATGTATAAATACAATGTTTATCCTGTGCACTTTACATGTGGATAGTAATGTAAAAACTTAAATACGTGCCTCTGAGGTGCAGTTAAGTTTTTGTGTTAAAGTATCCGAGAAGCAGTTTGGAGTAATTTTATAAATATTGTTCACAGGCCAATATTCCAAGGCACCTATGCAATCGGTGGTGGTTTTTATGAAAATATTCCAGGGGGTTGAACAGATGCTTTCAGATGACCGAATCATTATGGGACCTGCTTACTAAAGTGCATTAAGGTTCAGCCCCTCAGCATGGATTAAGTGCCAAAAATGAGCATGGGAAATATAACCTTTGGAGATCTCCCTAGCATGCCCCCATGTAATTAGCATGCTGAGAAGCACCTTGCTACATTAAACCAACAGCCTCAATTAATGCACGTGCAATTCATGCCACCCGCTGAGGTGGCATAAGTGCACCCGTGCCAACTGCAACATCGTTGATGAGCGCATGCTACTGACTCCCGCACTAACTGCAAATGTGCAGTCAACATTCACTTTGCCCCTAATAGGCTTGGTCCCTGCTCCCTCACATGCTAAGCAGTTAGTGAGGCATTTCTACAATGCTGGCCACGTTAGCATGCAGTAACAGTTACTGCAGTTCCACGCTAGCTGCTTAGTATGCGGTAAATATTAACATTCTTCATGGGCCCGATTTTCGAAAGGCATTTACATGCTTTACAGCCCAATAAATCATATAAATGCCTTAAATGGAGATATTCAATGGCACTTACATGGCAAATGCTGTTGAATATCCTCTTCTAACTCCCCTACGTGCCTCAATGCTATCCGGTTAGCACTGGGGAGTTCTGGGGGCGTACTGGGGCAGGGCAGAGGGGGAGACTGCTGTTAACCTACTAGCTGAATATCAGAAATTTTAACTATCCTGTGTGGGAGGAGTTTGATTGTCTTTTATTTATGTCTATGTTCTATTGGAAAATGTAGTATATGATGATATGTAGTATTTAAAATTTTTTTTAATAAATAGATAAATGGAGTAAGAGGACAGAAATCAAATATTGCAGATGCTGTAAAGTTGATTGTAAGGAACAGAGCAGAAGTTTATAATGTGAAGGGAAAAGAGAGGAGCGGGAATGAAAAAGACCCCCAGCTATTGTGCTGAGGCTAATCGATGTAGCAGAGTGCTGAGAAAGGAAGCCTGGTGAGGGACAGAGAGGGTTGAGAAACAAAGACCAGTAGAGAAAGGAGAGTTGAGAGAGAGAGAGAAACTTTATTTGCAAGACTGAGAAAGAGAGACTGCTGAGGATGGGGGGTAAGAATGAGAGAGATTGGGTGAGACAAGATGGGAGAAATGAGAGAGGCAGGAGAGGCTGGGTGGGGAGTGTGTCTGCTGGGAATAATGAGAGATTGAGAACCAAATTGAAATTTTTAATAATGAGGTCATGCTAAACATGGAATCCACCTAAAAATGTGCCAACAATTGAATTTCAGAACATGAAAACACCTATATACACAACATTTTAGAATACTCTAGGGATGTGCTTTCATTTTAAACAAAAGCTGCGGTCTAGGCGAAACAAGAAATGCTGATGTCATTTCCTGGTTCCTGTCCATAGTGCACACTTTTATGCACGTGCTACTGCTTAATAGTGTGCACTATCATGAAGGAGAGCTCACTATTGCTCAATAGTGCACACTCTGGTGAAAGAGCGCACACTATTGCTCAGTAGTGCATATACTTGAGAAAGAGTATATATTATTGAGGGGAAACAATACAATATTTTAAAAAAGGGAAAAACAAAAGGAAACAAAATGAAATAATTTTGGGGATGCACACCCCTAGTATCCTCCAAAATCTCTAATTAACTTGAATATGAACATCTAAATTTATAATGTATACCCCCTTAGAATAAGAAGACCTAAACACTGGTTAAAAGAAGGGTCTTAGGTTAGTATATAGATGTGAGGGAGGTCCAGAGGGGCTTTTAAAAATAATTTTAGCAGGTGCAGTAGTACTTTGTTTTTCATGGCGGGGGGGGGGGGGTGGGGGTAGGGGGAAGCTCATTTGTTTTAGTAGATGGCCAAAGACATCCATTCAAAAGAGATGAAAAGTCCGAAATTCCACAACTTGGGCATTTTTCTTCTTTTCTTTTTTTTTGAGATATAGATGGACATTTCTGTATTCCTTCACTCAAGCTCAGTATTTTGTTTCTTTAAAGACATTATTTGATTTTTGCATTTAACTATTAAAAATGGACAATCTGAGGTTATAGGGGAGACAAATTTATAAGGAGCTGCATGTTTTTGGCTACTTATGTCTCTAATTTATAAAGAAAAATAGGCGTGTACTTTTCTTGATAAAATAGGCTTAAGATAGACAGTTCTGGGTGCCTAAGACTAGGCACCCGGTAATAAAATTATCCTCTTGGTAGGTAATGATTGGATAGAAAAGTTTTAAGGCAATTTTTTTAAACTGCTAAGATGACTCCGCACATAGATAGAGTGGAAGAGAGTTCCAAGTAGTGATGTCCCCCAAAAAAGAAAGCTGACTGGCATGTCGATTCCAAATGTGCACGGACAAGCGGTGGAAGATGACACGTTACAATTTTGGGACCTGGTGGAACAACACAGGGAGGGGGGAACAAGATGACCAGACATATATGGTGGAATACCCCTATTTAAGGTTTTATATGTAAAAAATAGCATTTTGAACCGAATCCCGAAGAGGGCAGATAGCCATTGTTCCGTTGTCAAAAGTGACAAAATATAGTCCTACTTCCCTGCTGAATGGAGCAACTTGACAGCAACATTCTGCACATTCTGTAATCATTTATAACTAGTGCATTTAAGACCAGAAAAAAGGGCATTACCATAATCTATATAGTTCAGCAGAAAAGAATGAATCAATATCCTAAAATGTGTATTTATTAAGGCAGAGATGAAAAGATCATATTTGGCTTGGCAAAAAAACAACTCTTAACTACTTAATGAATTACATGGATCGGAGTACTTTGTAAGCAGGAAGCAATTGATGACTGTTCTTGCCAACCTGTAAGCCTGTGGATTTCATAGGGTAAGAACGATTTGATTGGTGGCAAGCCAGTTGAAAAGAGTCCATACAGTTATTCAAATAGGCTAGACAGAAATCAATGGGCGTCTATATAATACATCATAAGGCACATTTTACAAATGCTGTCCAAGTGCAGTCTGGGATGTCCGAGCAAGAAGGCAAGTCCAAGTTCAGGGATGATTTCACAAATGTGGACATGCTTGATATGGGCATCTGTGGAGTGTCTACAGAGATATCCCCAGAATAATATTCAAAACTGCTGACATTTAGGAATAGCCTAATAGTTAAAGTAGTGGGTTAGGGTCGGGCAAACCAAGGCTTAAATCCCATTGCTGCTATCGTTGTGATTGTGGAGAATACTGGAGAAGGTGGGGTGCAGGGCCACTGCTACCACTAGGTGCTCTCCTAGGGTGCTGCCCTCTGAGGGTGCCCATTGTTGCTACTGCCTGCCTGCCCATTGCTGCCTCCAGGGCCTACAGTGGCAGCAATAGCCTCTAAACTATAATGTAATGCTTACTAATACACTCAGGTACTGTGCCATGATTTCTTCCTCTTCAGAATATGCCGTTTCCATCCCCCTCCGATGCCACTTCAAACGGGAAGCAGCATTGGAGAGGGATGAAAACACTGCATTGTAAAGAGGAGGAAACCATGATGCAGAACCTGAGAAGTGCTGTATTGTGTTTTGGGCGCTGTTGCTTCTGCAGGCCTTGGAGAGGGGTGGGAGGGGCCACAGCAGGGCAGCAGGATAGAGGTTCAGCTTAGGGGGCCTCCAATCCTGGCACTGGCCCTGATGGAGTGCCATCTTCTCTATGCCCTCTGGATGTGTTAATGCCCCAAACAAGCACTTTCCAGATGTCTATTCATGCCTGGAGCAGGTCTAAACTTGGACGGGTTCGCAGACATCACCAATGTTTCTGAAACAAAGTGGAGATGTTTAAGTCTATTGTGCCACACCCGACATGCCTGTGTCATGCCCCCTGTCGACTTGGCTGTTCCAGCACTGGAGACATCTTTAAAAGTCATTTAAGAAATTGCTTTGGAGTCATCTCTAAGATTTGGACATCCATATTCACATTTTCGTATGTTCAAATCTCAACTAAGGCTTTTAAAATGACCCCCTATCTGCCATACTGAGTCAGACCAAAGGTTCATCAAGCCCAGTATCCTCTTTCCAACAGTGGCCATTCCAGGTCTCAAGTACCTGCCGGGTATCCAAAGATATACACATTTTATGCGGCTTCCTTCAGGAACTTGTCCAAACCTGTTTGAACCGAACTATACTAAACGCTTTTACTACATCCTCTGGTAATGAATTCCAGAGTTTGATTCTACGCTGAGTGAAAAAAATATTTTCGCCGACTAGTCTTAATTCTGCCACATTGTAGCTTCATTGCATGGAAGCAGAGAAACATGACAGCAGAAAACACCACATGGCCTATCTAGTCTGCCCTTCCATATCAACTACAAGTCCCTTTTTTTCCTTAAGAGATCTTCTGTGTTTGTCTCATGTGTTTTCAAATTCAGATACTGCTCTAGTTTCTTTTACCTCCACTGGGAGATATTCCACACATCTACCACTCTTTCTATGAAGAAATATTTCTGCATATTACTTCTGAGACCTTTCACCCTCATCCTAGGTCCCCTCATAGAAGAGTTTACTTTCAATTGAAAGAAGTTCTCCTCTTGTGCATTTAGGTCACGGAGGTATTTAAACATCTCTATCATATCTCCTCTATCCCGCCTTTCCTCTAATGTATACATATTAAGATCTTTAAGTCTGTTCTCATATGCTTTATAATGAAGACTACAAACCATTTTAGTAACCACCCTCTGCACGGACCCCATCCTGTTTATATACTTTTGAAGGTGTGGTCTCCAGAATTGCACACAATACTCCAAATGAGGTCATACCAGAGACTTATACTAGTAGAGAGGCACAATTACCTCATTTTTTCTGCTGGCTATACCTCTTCCTATGCACCCAAGCATCCTTCTAGCTTTTGCCATTGCCTTTTCTACCTGTTTAGCTGCTTTACGTTCATCAGAAACAATCATATCCAGGTCCCACTCTTCTTTCATGGACAGAAATACTTTGCCCCCAAATTGTACTGCTCACTTGGATTTTTGCAGCCCAATTGCATGACCCTGTATTTTTTAGCATTAAAATCTCAGCTGCCAAATTCTTGATTATTCTTCAAGTTTAGCTAGATCTTTCCCCTTGTTATTTACTCCTTCCTGAGTGTCTACTCTTTTGCAGATTTTGGTATCATCTGCAAAGAGGCAAATCTTATCTCTCAGCCATTCCACAAATATCACTTACAAGGATGTTAAAATTTATTTTATTTATTTATTTAAATTCTCTTATATACCGCACTATTCAGCATCAGCGCGGTTCACATAGAACAAAAATCTCAGTACAGTCAACTTGCATGAGTTTACAGATAACAAGGGAAGGAACTTGGATAACATGGGAAACTATTTACAATCTATTTACAAATGTAATACTACTGAATAGGTACATGTTACTAGGGACAAGATCATTCGTTATAGAGAATCAGCCTAAGCATGTTATTGAGACGTCATGGAATTGGGTAACTGGGTGGGATCACTGATGTCAATGGGAGTTGATGACTCTATAAGGTACTTGTTGAAGAGATGGAATTTGAGGGCTTTCCTGAATTGTGATAGGCTGTTGATAGCCCGGATGCCAGGGGGTAGTGCATTCCAGCACCTAGGGGCACAAAGGATAAAGGCTCTGTTGGCTGTAGATGAAGAGCAGCTTGTAAGGGCCTTTGGGAGCTTTAGGGAGTTGATGGTCGAGGATCTTCTTGCTCTGTTTGGTGTAGTAGTGTGAATAAGGGCAGATAAGGATGCAGCGGAGAGCTCATTGAGAGCTTTGAACGTGAGAAGTAGAGTTTTGAAGAGAATTCTGGCCTGAATGGGTAGCCAATGCAATTGTATTAGCAAAGGAGTAACATGGTCAGTCCTGGCGGCTCCCTGAAGTACTCTTGCTGCGGCATTCATTGCCAGCTGTAACGGGTTTAAAGTGGATTGAGGAAGACCTTGAAGAATGATATTAGCGTAATCGAAGTGGGGTATGATCAGTGTTTGGTATATTGTCCTGAAATCTTTTGGTTTCAACATGGAGCGTAGGTGTCTCAAAGAGCGGATCTTGTAGTATACTGTTCTGACTGTGTTTCCTATGTGGGACTTCATATCTAGGCGTTGATCCAGAATGACTCCTAGGTAGCGTATTGAGGGTTTGGATTGCAGTTCGGCTTCTTTAGTTTTGAGATATTGTGGTGGGTTAAAGTTGGGATTCCTCGTGATAAAGAGGACTTCCGTTTTCTTATGTTGTATATGGAGGTTTTGGGAGAGAAGCCAGTCAGAAACTGCATTGAAACAGTTTATTAGAGGGGAGAGGTCCAAATGGTCAGTAGAGATGGGGGTGTAGAGTAGAACGTCATCGGCATAAAGCATGTAGTCGACCTTAAATGACCGTATGATCTCACAGATTGGTTGCATGTAGATGTTAAATAGAAGGGCAGAAAGTGAGGAACCTTGAGGAACTCCCTGATCTAGGTGGAAGGGTTCTGAAGTTCTGCCTCCTGAGCGGACATGCTGCCATCTTTCAGATAGATAGGACCTGCACCATTTAAGCGCTGTTCCAGTGATGCCCTTCTCAATTAGTCTCACTAAAAGGAGTTTGTGATTCACTGAATCGAACGCTGCGGCGATGTCTAGAAAGATGAGGGCAAAACCTTGGCGGATGTTATCTATGCCAGAGATTATCTTGCTGAAGAGAATGGTGAGGAGAGTTTCGACTCCATGATATTCCCTGAAGCCATGTTGGCAGGGGTCTAGCGGTGCAATGGTGTCAATATGGTCCTGTAACTGTCGTTGGACCTCTTTTTCGATGATCTTAGCAAGTAGAGGAATGCTAGAGATGGGTCTGTAGGACTCTACCCTTAGCGGGTCGAGCTGGCAGTTTTTCAACAGGGGTCTAATTGAAGTATGCTTAAGGGCTGAAGGGAATGATCCTGTTGAAAAGGAGAGGTTCATTATGTTGGCAATTATTGGGCTGAAGTGACTGCGGAGCTCCTTGATCCAGAAGGCAGGGCATGGATCGGACTGGGATGTAGTGATGTTGAGGGCTGTAATGGTGTCTTCAATTCCTTTCTTGGAGGGGATAGAGAATGCAGAAAGAGCTCCAGGGACATCCTGCACAGGTGTGGTGGTTGTTGTAGTGGTTTTGTTGATAAGGCACATCTTGGATTGTAAGTGGATTGCAAAGTCTTGAGGGTGTATCTCCACTTGAGGCCCTGAGGATGGCTCCTTAGATAGGGACTTAACTAGGTCAAAAAGGTCATGTGGCTTATTGAGAGATCTCATCAAGGTATCAGAGTGGTACCGTTTCATTGACTCGGAGATTGCCTTGCGGTGAGCAGCTAGGTGGCTATTGAATGCTGTCAGGTCAACAATAGCATGGGAGCGACGCCAGCATTTTTCGAGTTTCCGTAATAGGATGAGGGATTCTCTAAGGTCCGCTGTGTACCAAGGAGCATTCTCTCTTTTCCTTAACTGCTTTTCTGATGGAGGACGCACAGCAATAGCACTGAGACTGTTGTTCCAGTGAGAGATTAGGTCTTCAAGGTTTGTGGTAGTGGAATTGATGAGCTGTTGAGTTTCAGCAAGGATGAGCTCTCTGTTAAATGGCTTAAAAGATCTAGTGGTCGGTCTTGCTGTGTTAGTTGGTGTTTTGCTGTTCTTGGTAAGTATTTTACTTGAAGGAATTTGGAGGATGATCAGTTTGTGATCAGACCAGGGAACAGAGGTGATGGATGTAATGGGATCAAGAGATGTGTTGAGGGATGATTGTGGGGCAAATACCAGATCTAGGGTGTTGCCTTTAGTGTGAGTAGGGACTTTCACCAATTGCTTGAAGCCTAGGTTCTCAAGGGCTTCTAGGAAAGAAGCTGCTTGATTATCCTGTAATGTTGGTAGGTTGAAGTCACCTAAGATCCACGTTGGGGTGTGTGGGCTATGAGTATTGGAGGCAAGCTCGATGATGGAGGCAAGTTCATCCAATGACGTAGATGGTGCTCTGTAGAGCAAGCTGATTGAGCAATGCTTGTTGGAAATGGTAATGGTTTCCATGTTGCTTATGCTGGTGGAGTGCATCGTCTGGAACTGGAGGTCAGCTCTGGTGAGGATGAGGACTCCACCTCCTCTTTTATCTTGCCTGTGTCTGGTATGTACTGTAAAATTTAGGGGGAGGAGCTGGTTGATTATGACATTGTCTTCCTCAGATAACCACGTCTCTGTGACCATGAGTATGTCAAGTTCATGAGTGGAGATTAAGTCGGTGACAGCTGGCCATTTCTTCCTGATGGATCGTGCATTGATGAGTGCACATTTTAGGCTGTTGGGGTAAGGTTTTTCAGATTGTTTGAAGCAGACCACTACTGGGTAACTCCCTTCTTCTTTGTTGCCTCCCACTCTACCTATTTCTAGTCACTTTAGGGTCCAGTCAGTCACTTTAGGGTCCATCTCTAGGGTGTTCAGTGTGTTTATAAGATCCCAGATGTTGAGGCTTTAATGCAAGAGGATGATGCATAACACTTGTGCATAACAGTGTTAAAGGCATTACTGAAATCTAAGTACATCACATCTAAGGCTCTCCCTTGGTCCAACTCCCTGATCACCTAGTCAATTTGTCTGACAAGACCTGCCTCTGGTAAACCCATGCTGCCTCGGATTCTGCCACCCATTGGACTCCAGAAATCTCACTATTCTCTCTTTTAGCAGCATTTCCAATAATTTACTCATCACAAAGGTTAGACTAACCGGCTTGTAGTTTTCAACCTCATCCTTACTTCTGCTTTTGTGTGAAGGGATCACATGTCCTCTGGGAGCACTCCCGACTCCAAAGAAGCTTTGAAAAGGTCAGTCAGTGTTGCTGCTAGAATGTCTCCAAGTTCCTTCAGTATTCTTGGATGTATTTCATCCGGTCTCATCATTTTGTCTACTTTTAGTTTAGCTAGTTCCTCATGAACACAGTCTTCTGAAAATCGTTCAAGATCCCTGTCACTTCTGTTCCTGTTTGTGGGTGTTTTCTGAGCTCCTGCTCCTGGCCCTTCATCTGTGAACACATAACAGAAGAATTTGTTAAGCAATTCCGCTTTATCCTCATCAGCTTCTACATATTCCTTCCCTTCACCCTTGAGTCTGACAATACCACTTCTTCCCTTCCCCCTCTTACTAGCATATCTAAAAAATGTCTTATTCCCTTTTTTATTGCATTGGCTATTTCTTCCTCTTTTTGTATCTTGCTTTCCTGACTACATTGCTAGCTTCTCTAAGTTTTTCCAAATATAGATGCCTGTCTGCCTATCTCTGTGATCTCTTGAATTTTAGGAATGCCTCCCTCTTTTTCTTCACCTTTTCAGCTACTTCTTTTGAGAACCATAGTAGCCTCTTTTTCCTTCTACATTTATTTACCTTTCTAACAAAAAGGTTTGTTGCACTTAAAATATCCACTTTCAGTTTTGCCCATTGCTTTTCTACATCCCCCAGCTGTTCCCATACTGCTAGCAACTCCTTGAGGTATTGTCCCATCTTGGCAAAGTTAGTTTTCCTAAAGCCTAAGGCCCTCACCTTTGAATGGATTATATCAGCCCTAGTCCTAATACTGAAGCATACCATCTGGTGATCACTGGATGTGAGATGATCTCCCACTATGACATCAGAAATACTTTCCCCATTGGTAAGCATGAGGTCCAGTATGGCCCCCTCACATGTGGGTTCTGTTACTGGTTGCTAGAATAGTTCTTCTTGAAGAGAATCTAGGATCTCCTTACTTCTAGATGACACCGCAGCAGGGATGTACCAATCAACATCCAGCGTATTGAAATCACCTATCAGTAGCACTTCTCCTTTCATGGCAATACTGCATATGTCTTCTATTGAATCTCTGTCCACTTCTTCTCCCTATGAGGGGGCTTTGTACTTGTCCACATTAAAATGATGTCCAAATGTAATCTGGGATGTCTAAGCAAGAAGGTCATTTGCAAAATAATATCCATTAAGACCTAGTGATTGCAAATTTGCTATAATACCTTTCAATCAAATCAACGAGGTTTACAGAAAAAATAAGTTGAATTGTTTATAACCAGCAAAAATTGTATCAGTTCAGTTATGTATCCTAGCTCTAATATAAAACATACTTAACTCCTGAAACTTCACACTGGACAGGGCAGTGTTAAATATGAACTTATAGTCTGTAAAATACAAAGGAAATTTAAAGTGCTCGCATACCAAGGAGCAAAAAAATAAAAGGCAAGAATCACGCTAAAATAAAATTATTATAATTAATTTTATTTTGGTATTATAAACTGGGAGGGAGGAGTAGCCTAGTGGTTGGGGCAAGGTACTTCAGGCTAGAAGGTCAGGGGTTCAAATCCCACTAGAGGACAGCAACCTTGGGCCAGAAGGACTGGGGTTTCTAGTCCCACAGATGCTCCTTGTGGTCTTGGGCAAGCCACTTAAACCTCCATTGCCCATGTCCCCTGTAAGTATTAGTGTGTGTGTCTCATATCCCCATGTGTTAAATGTATCCCCCAATTGTGTTGTGACCACTTTGATTGAAGGATAAGGCAGTATACAAAACTGGCTAAATAAATAAATAAACTGTGCTGCGATTCTCAGGTTATTTTTCAAACATATGTTCTGCATCCAAAGAAACCTCTCTCCCCAACAATGAGTGCAGAGCAGAACTAGGACTTGTTCTCATAGAACTCAGCAAAGAAACAAATTTCTGATTCTGGTGTCATCCCACCAGTAACAGCAAGATCAATATCTGTGGTACTAGGCATCTTGTAATGCATTACAAAACACTAGAAAAGTCAGCCATGACTTATAAAGCTTATCACACCAGAAACAACTTCCAAAACTCATACAGGAAGCCTACCCAGAAAAGATCTACACCATAAATATTGCAGTGGGATTTTGAACATCTATATACCTGTTGGGAAAACAGAGCAAAGTATTCACCGATGCAATAAGCATGCTAGAGACATTTCTTGTAATTTGTTCTTCTGGATACCTGCCTGGACCCTTAATTCCTTGGATGTGCATCTGAACCCTTGGGTCATTGGATGCCTGCCAGGGACCTACATTTCCTGCACCCTGACTTGGTACCTTGTCTTCCTGGACACCTGCTAGGACACCTAACATTAATGGATACCCACCTTGGCACTTGCTTACTTAAACTTCGAGACTATTTAAGCTCACCTACCCTCCTGCTTGGATCTCAGGCTGATGCTTCTTGATATCAGCAGGTATCTGTGTTTAATTCAGTCCTGTAGTCACTCATGGTCAAGCCCAGTCTCACAGGTTGTGTAAGCTATGAAGTGAACAGAGTAGATAGACTATAAGCTCTTTATTTATTTATTTTATTTATTTATTTAACACTTCTTTTATACCGCGCTATTACAATCAGTGCGGTGTACATTGAACAAGAACATACTACAATGTATACAAGTAACATTGAGTTTTACATTGAACAGGGAACTTCAACAATAGGACAACCGGGGAAACTATGTACAGAATAACTTAATGATATATACAGTAATATAAAACTCATTTGGATGTTGCAAAGTGGTTCACTAATAGGACTAGAGAGAAGGTTGACCAACTAGCCCTTTTCGGGTTGTATTGAGGTGTTAGTTTTGTTAATGTCTAGGTTGACTTCCGGGTAGCATTTTGTGAACAAGTGGTATTTCAATGCTTTTCTGAATAGGATTAGGTTTTTGATAGCACGGATTTCGTGAGGTAGCACATTCCAGTTTAGAGGTGCAAATAAGGAGAAGGCCCTGTTGGAGGTGGCCTTAGTGCACTTCGTTATTATTTTTGGGACAATTAAGGTGTTCATTGATGTGGTTCTCCTTTTTCTGTTTTCCAGGGTGCCATGGATAAGCTTGCTGATTGGCGTAGGGGGGCAGTTATTTAGTGCCTTGAAAGTAAGGACTAAAGACTTATACTGGATTCTGGCATGTAATGGTAACCAATGCAGTTCTTTCATGATGGGTGTTATATGGTCAGATCTTGATGAGCCGGAGAGGACTCTGGCGGCTGTATTCATGGCTAGGCGGAGCGGATTTAAAGTTGATTGAGGGAGGCCATGAAGGATGATGTTGGCAAAATCCAGGTGTGGGAGGACTAATGCCTGGAAGGTTGTTCGGAAGTCTGTGGGATCTAGTAGGGAGCGGAGGTGACGTAGCGATTTGATCTTATAATATATAGTTTTTGTGATGTTCTTGACATGCGTTGTCATGTCCAAGTGCTGATCCAATGTGATGCCGAGGTAACGGATGGTAGCTTTTGATTTCAACTCTATGTTGTTGACGAGTAGTGATGGAGGAGGTATGAACTTACGGTTCCTTGTGACAAAAAGAACGTCAGTTTTGTTGTGGTTAATCCGAAGGTTTTGTGATAGCAACCATTCGGCTACAGCTTCAAAACAGTTGATTA
The DNA here is from genome assembly GCA_033557465.1 of Ichthyophis bannanicus. NCBI lineage: Eukaryota > Metazoa > Chordata > Amphibia > Gymnophiona > Ichthyophiidae > Ichthyophis > Ichthyophis bannanicus. The sequence goes on from CM066031.1 coordinate 1,461,186,477, forward strand.
TTGGGGAGAATACTGGATGTTCAATTGTGAACGGCATATATAGGAGGATGTCATCTGCGTAAGCGAGACATTGTACATTAAAGGATCTGATCAAGTCACATATCGGCTGCATGTAGATGTTAAACATTAGTGCCGATAAGGACGATCCTTGGGGTACTCCCTGTGATTGCAGGAATGGTTCTGAGGAAGCGTGACCTGTTTTTACTTGTTGCCACCTGTTAGATAGGTATGATTTATACCACTCGAGTGCTGTGCTTTGAATCCCCTTATCTTTCAAGCGTTGTAGGAGTATGTCATGACTCACAGAGTCGAAAGCAGCGGAGATGTCCAGGAAGATGAGGACGAACCCCTGTTGTATGTTATTTATTCCTGTTACCAGAACATTGAATAGGGTTGTAAGGACTGTGTCAACTCCATGTGCTTCCCTGAAGCCATGTTGAGATGGATCTAGTGGTGCTTCAGTGTCAATATGATGTTGGATTTGTTGTTGGGTGGCCTTCTCAATGATTTTTGCGAGCTGTGGTATGCTCGAGATAGGCCTGAAGGAATCAACCTTGGATGGGTCCAGTCTATTATTCTTCAGTAGGGGCTTGATGGAAGTGTGTTTTAGACTCTGCGGGAATGAACCTGTTGAGAAAGACTGGTTCAGTATTTTGCTCAATATTTGACTGAGGTCATGTCGCATGTCCTTGATCCAGCTGGCTGGACATGGGTCATTAGGAGCTGTACTGGGGTTGATTGAGGCAATAATGTTCACAACCTCTCTATTTGATACAGTGGAGAAGTTGTGTAGTGGCATTGCATGGGATGTCTTAGGTGAAGTGGAGGCGTTATTGACATTTATGTCTGTGTTGGTTTTAATCATCTTTGATTGCAGGTAGTTTGCGTAGTCCTGCGGCTGAGGCATAGGGGGTTGTGCTGAGACCGGTTCACCTGTTATGGACTTTACTATGCTGAACAATGCGTGTGGTTTGTTGATGGAGCGTTTTATTAAGCCTGAGTGGTAGGTTTTCCTGCTCTGTGATATCTTTTCTCGGTGGGTAGTTAGGTATGAGCTGTATGCTACCAGCGCCTCAGGAGAGTGAGTTCGTCGCCACTGTCGCTCAAGTTTGCGTAGATGGTGGAGAGATGTACGAAGGTCTGTGGAGAACCATGGAGTATGTTCACGTTTTCGAATTCTCTTTTCGGTGAGTGATGGGCAGGAGGCAGCTCTCAGGTTTTCATCCCATTTGGATATGAGATCATCTAAGTCCATGGTTGTGTTGGCCATGAGGGGTCTGAGATTCTCTAGGACTATGCTCTGGTTGAATGGTCTAAAGCGGGTTGTGTGGGATCCAGATGTGTTAGAAGACTTTCGGATTTTGTGGGATGTATTAATGGGTATATTGAAACTGAGAAGACTGTGGTCAGACCAGGGTACTGGTATTACAGATAGTGCAAGAGTTAGGGGTATTGTGGAGGTGGAGATAGGTGCGAAAATGAGGTCTAGTTTGCCACCTTTAGTGTGGGTGGGGAAATCGACATGCTGTTTGTAACCTAGGTCCTCCAGGGCGTCAAGGAATGCTGCTGAGTGGCTGTCTTGAAGAGATGGGAGATTGAAGTCACCGATTAGCCAACTTGGTGAGCGTGAGGTGGATGTGGTACATGCCTGTTCAATTATGGTTGGAAGATCATCTGGTGAGGGGGAGGGTGCCCGATAGAAAAGGTTGATTGTGCAGAGCTCATTAGCTATAGTGAGGGAGTCAAGGTTAGTTGAGCTAGAGGAGTTGCACAACTTGAAGTGTAAATCAGCTTTGGCCAGGATGAGGGTTCCGCCTCCTTTCTGACTGGATCTGTGAGAAGTGTATATCACAAAACCTGGTGGCAGCATCTGATTCAGTAGTACGTTGTCACAGTCGGATAGCCATGTCTCCGTGATCATCAAGATGTCGAGATTATATTGGGGTATCAGGTCAATGGCTGCGGGCCATTTAGATCGTACTGATCTGGCATTTATCAGTGCACATTTTAGTAGGCGTTGATGATGTTGCTTCTCTTCTTGTATCTTTTTGATGGTTTGGAGAGGAATGTTGAGTAAATGGGAGTGGGGTGAAAAGTTATTTTTTGCTGTAGTGTGGTGGGGGAATTCGGACCATCTCCTTCCGTATGTGCGTAGGATTGGTATATGATATGTGTCATGGTTGAATGCATTTGATGTGTAAGGGAGACCAAGGGTAAGGAAGGTCATGAATAAGAGCAGAACCTTGTACATTCTCTTGGGTGTTAGTAATGAGAGGAATAATTGTGGAAATGTTGGCTACAGTGCAGTGAGATGCAGTATTCGCACTCAGGAAAGATTAATTGCAATAGTACTGTGAATGCAGGTGGTAATAGCAGTGGTGGTAATAGTACAAAGGATTCTAATTACTGGTATACAGTAAGATAATTGCATGAAAAGCAGTACAGAGTATGTAAAACGTTATCAATGTTAACAGGGGTGTTGTTACTAGTAGAGATTAACAACAAAAACATCTACATGATACCGCTAAAAGCTCAGATGACTGCTGGTTAATGGTCAAGGCAAAGGCTGCTATCTCAAAAACAACAGTTAGCTGTGAAGGACTTGCCTTTTTGGTATTGGTAGCTGGCTCTGTTATAGGTGTGAATTGTGGCTTCGTTTGTGGCTTGCTGGAGTGCCACCGCCTACCGCCCCGTTCCACGCCTAAGGGCCACGCCAAAGGGCCCTCTGGCGAGGCCCTCAGGCGCGGGCCCGCCAGGCGCGGGCGTGCCCGATGGCGCGAAGATTTTAAGTCTGTTGCACAGCCCCGACTATTTAAGCTCACCTACCCTCCTGCTTGGATCTCAGGCTGATGCTTCTTGATATCAGCAGGTATCTGTGTTTAATTCAGTCCTGTAGTCACTCATGGTCAAGCCCAGTCTCACAGGTTGTGTAAGCTATGAAGTGAACAGAGTAGATAGACTATAAGCTCTTTAGCTGCTATATTTATTTTTTATACCACACTCTTTAGAATCAGTGTGGTTTACATGTATACTAACAGATACTTTTTATTCCCTTGTCCCCAAAGGGCTCACAATCTAAGTGTACCTGAGGCAATTGAGGGTTAAGTGACTTGCCCAAGGCCACAAGGAGTGGCCATGTGAATAGAGACCCCAGTCCCTCCAGCCTGAGGTTGCTTGTCCCCATGTGGGAATTGAACCCCCAGCCTTCTGGCCTGAGGTAACCACTGAGCCACTCCTCCCTGTAGCTTACACAAATAAAGCAGAGGGAATAAATATAAAAGCTAGGACATCAAAATAAATTAAACATATGCATTATAATTAGTAATTTAAAAACATCGACAGAGAAATATAATCAAAGAAATGCACTTTCAAAATAATACATTAATCATATCTATCTATCTACCTGACATGTTTCCACAAATGCCTGCATCAGGGACCTTTAGGCTGAAAACTTGTTGATGAAGATGTATCAACAGAAGAAAGGGTGAAAAAGACCTAGTGAAACAGAGGGTAACAAAGAAAAAGGTGGATACAAAAGAAGAGGAGAAAGGGGAATTAAAGGAAGTGGAAGATTTACTCACACAGAGACTGTAATAGTTTAATGACAGTTAAAAACTGGAAATATAAGATAACCTAAAAATAAAGAAACACAATGACAGCATGTGAATACACGGGGGAGAAAAAAATGAAATATTAAAAAAACTAATAAAGTCTATACAATAAAAGGAAATAACATTAGAAAAAAAAAGGCAATTATGTGTTATAAAGCAGGAAGCTACCCTTTTATATCCAGGACTGCTCTTCCACATTGAAAAGATGGTCTGCTGGTCTCTTCCAAAAACCCCCCACAGATTAATGTGACAACTACAGGACGGATGGATACAGATGCCAATGCTGAATGTGAAATATTAAGGACTAAAGGTAGAAAATTCAAAACGGTTTTAATGTATAACTCTGAAAACTCGTACACCACAGCCAAATAATGTCAAACAAAGATCATTAAAAGAATTCATAAGCTCTAAATATACAAGGATCAAAGAGATGCCCACAAGGCTGTAAAAATCTATAACCCATAAATCTGAGAGGTGAAATAGGTGTATGTACCTATCAAGGGAATAAAACTAATGACAGCTTCTAGGTGAACAGTCCATGCCTTTCAATATAAAACACCTGAAAGAAATTCCTTTAAGTAAAGTTGCAGGCCCTGTTGATGCTCGAGGTCCCAGAGGTGTTGAAAAATAGTGGTATTAATAAGCATGAAAGAAACTTAAAAAGCGTGCCTAGAGGAAAGTCATGATGCTGCCATAAATGCTGAGCACATCCACTTAAATTGCCTAAATCAGTCCCAAAACTGTAAATATGAGTGTAAAAATAGGCTTACCATATGAGTGCTCTTAAACAGGACAATCATTTAAAGTTATTCCTGACTCCTTCCTCATCTCACCCTAACCCCCGTTATCGTTTATGACCAAACTACAGACCAAACTATACCACATCGTACCTTGCGCAGAACTGACTAATGCTCTGTACTGTTCTATCTAATGTACTGTTCTAACTAGATTGTAAGCTCCGATGAGCATGGCTCTGATGGGCAGGGACTGTCTTTTGTATGTTGGCTACCTCCTGTAGGTTAGCTGTGCAGTGCTGCGTGCGTGGCGTTTATAAGTGCTGAATAGTAGTAGTAGTAGTTATTTTAAGGGACTGCTGGCTGTTTAAAGGGAAATCTCTCACCAAATGTTGGAGACAGACAGATTTGATAACCAGTATTCAAAAGAAGCTTTATTCAAAAGTGCAAAACATGTGCTACTTATTTTAAAGGCTTTTCAAATGTATTTATTTAACAGGTTTTATATACTGATTTATCATTTCAATCAAAGCAGTTTACATTGAAACTTAGTAATGCACATTAAACAGGGACATTGATAACTTGGATTTTTCTGAGGCAATGGAGGGTTAAGTGACTTGCCCAAGGCCACAAGGAGTGCTGGTGGGAATAGAACCCTGGTCTTTGAGTTCCTAAGCCAGTGTTCTTAACCATTAGGCTACTCCTCCATTCTGTATATGTTGTTGAAAAGTCCTTCCTCCTTTCCTTTTATTCATATATGCTATGTTTTTTTTCTTTTCCTTTATTTTCAGTTACCTTTTATTTTTATTTTTTGAACTGCTAATAAGCGATTGCAACCCCTGCGTGCGTAAGTTTTTTTCACTCATTTTTACTCGTCTTCTTCCTCTCCCTTTTATAACAACCTATTCTTGTTTTACTTCTTGTTTTTGTGCCCCGTCCTTTCCATCACCTTGTTCTGTGGATACCGTTGGTTGATATTTCTGCATCAACACATTTTCAGCTAAAAGACCCCGATACATGCATTCGCTGAAACATGTTGGGCATATATAAGATTCATGTATTAGTCTGAATGCACACTTCTCCGATTATATATTTCTGCTGATGCTTTTACATTATTGATTGTAGCAAATATTTAAACATTTATTTTTATGCTCTAGCTTCTTCATTTTTTCCTGCTGCTGTATTTATGTATATGGTATTTGGTGTAGCTGGGCATGCCTCTGCTTTTTGTTGGTTTTTATCTGCTGTCATTTTCTATGTTTCTAGAACTTTATAACAAGGCAGAAAACATAAGCAGATTGCCAGAGTATAAAAGTTCCTTAGTTCAAAGCAGAAGATCAAATTTGGGTGTCCACTCAACATATAAAGATTCAGAGAGCATCAACAAAGGTGAACCAGAGGATCATTAGTCCTTTTAAGATCAAGAGACAGATAACCTTGGTCTTATATAGAATAAAGTTGCTACTATCACTTTAAATCCACCAGCTTTTTCATATATCCTTATTAATACCATACCTCAAGAATTACTTTTGGGACTACCAAGTAACATTATTGCCCTCTTGATGATGACTGAGGGCCAACCAGAATTTCAACAATTCAAGGACAGCACTAATTCCGCCATTGCCACAGGGCCGGGTCCCGAGGCCGGCATTGTAACCGGGTCCCCGGGGCCCGAACCCTCGGCACGTGGGATGGGTGATTCTGTGGGGGGGGGGGGGGTGAGCTCGAGGGCGCAAGGGCAGGCTGTGTTTGGCAGTTCGTCCTGCTGTATGATTGGCCAGGATGGTGGGGGAGGCGGGGCGGCAGGTTGCGAAGGGGGAGCAGGTCCTCGCACTCTCCCTCTCTCGCCCTGCTAGCCCCGGAGAAAGGTGTGTGGTGCTTTTATTCAATTTTCTTTTGGGCCTGCAGCGGGGTTTGGCGGTTTGAGCGTTGGGGGGGGGGCATTGGGCGGATCGCGGTGTTGGTTAGGGTCAGTGCACCGGGGTCCTGGTGCCCGTGGGCCGTCTGCTGGGGTTCGCGGTGTGCCTTGAGGGAGCGTGTTCTTGGGGCCGGCTGCACGTGCGGAGGCCTACTCCCTGGCAGGGTGAGTGTGCGCTATTCCGCTGCCGCCCCTCGGAGCGGTGGGCGGCTGTGCTCCGTTTCCCTCTTCTGCGGTTGGGCAGCACTTGCAAGGGGTTAGCTGAGGGGACGGTTCTGGCCTTTTCTTAATAAATACCTGCTCCCATAGGGGACAGCGGACCCCTACTAGGGTATCCGAAAGAGGGCCTTCACTCTTCCTTTGCCTTTGTGCAGGGTTCGTGTGGGAGTGTTGCTGTGGGTTTCTTTCTTAGCAGCACCTTGTCTTGTGCTCAATGGGTGGGGGCGCTACTCCGCGCCGGATGGGTGGGCGAGGAGCTGCGAAGCGCATGGGGGCGGCAGGGGCAGCCAGGGGTTGGGGCTTGTCGTCCCCTAGGGGGAAGGCTTCTGGTGGGAGGGCTAGGCCAGGCGGTGAGCTGGGCGTGGCGCGCCCAGGGCGCGGCAGGGGGAAGGAAAAATGGGGGCGGGGCCAGGGTGCTTTGCTGCAGGGCTCACAGGCCAGGGCGCCCGAGGTGGCTGCGTGGGACCCTGGGTTTGGAGGCCTGGGGCTGTTGTCCCCAGGGGCGGGTGACAGAGCAGGGTGCAACGCAGGAGAGGGCTTGGGCTCCGCCGGCGAGGCGGCGGCGGTGGTCCCTGGTGCTGGGGTGGCACGGGCCGCCGGCTCGGCAGCGCCAGAGGTGTTCAATGGATCCCCTAGGGGGCCTAATTCCATGCAGTTGCTGCACCCAGGGTGCTTCGGGTCGTGGGGCCCGTGGGCATTTGGCATGGGGCAGAATGTGGGTATGGGACCTTGGGGGGTTGGGTGGGGTGACTGGTTTGGTGCGGGGCGTGGGGGGCCAGGCAGTTCCGGGGCTCGCGGCACCGCGGCTTGGGACGCTGGTGGTCTTGGCTCCTCCACTTGGGGCTGGGGTGGTGGGCCGGCCCCTACTCTCGGTGCGTCTGGGCCTTTGGCTGCTGGTTTTTCTTCTCTTCTTCCCCTGCAGATACACCCAATGTCGCTGGCTCGGACGACTATGGAGGGCACGGTTCCGGGTTCGGGACAGGCCGGTGCCTCGGAGGAGCGGACCGATGCGGTGGCAGCGGCTCGGCCTGTGGATGCTCCCGTGGCTTCCTCCTCTGCAGCTGGTGAGTATGTAGGGGGTGCGGGTGGGGCACAGGCCCTTGGCACGGAGAGTAGCACGGCTAAGAAGGCGAGACAGAAGCACAAGCGCGGGCGCCGTTGTCGTCATGCATCTTCATCCTCCTCGTCGTCATACTCTTCGGTTTCTTCGAGTGATTCGGGGACGGCGGGGGGCGGGAACAGCGATGGTGGGGGGCCCGCGGTGGTGCGCTGTTCCGAACTATGGGAGGGCATGCCACGGAAGCTGCGCCATCGGATTAAGCGGCGCAAGTACATTGATATTTTCCGCTTATTGGATGGCAGAAAGCGTTCTGGTGAAAGCCGTAAAAAGCGCAAGGATGACGAGAAATGGGGCAGGGTGTGGAGGGCGTCGCGCAACACCCTGAATTGGACTCGTGCCTTCTTGCGTTTAGCTAGCGTTTGGGGTCATTATTTCCCGGAACAGGCCGGGGCCTTGTTGGCTTATGCGGATACTATTTTGGCGGTGTCCCAGGCTCACGAGCGGTGGGCTTGGTTAAATTACGATGAGGAGTTTCGGGACATGATGGAGGAGAACGGGCAGCTCTCGTGGGGGATGAAGGACATCAATCTGTGGTTGACGCATATGTCCACTCGCACTCGGGGCGGGGGTGCTGGGGGGGGGAGTGGTAGGCTGGGGTCGTCTCCTTCGTCGGGGGGTTTGCGGTCCTTTCGGGCCTCAGCTCCTGTTCAGTCACAGCCAAAAGGGGGCGCAGGGGGGGCGACGTCTGTTGGCGTTTCAACAAGGCGTCGTGCCCCTTCCCCGACTGTAAATTCCGGCACGTCTGTTCCTTGTACGGGAGCGGGCATGCGGCCATCAAATGCAGTCGTAAAGGAGTGGCGGGCGCCCCTGTCGGGGGTAAGTGAGGGGGCTTGCGCTACTTTGGCCCCCACGCCTGTCCGGGTTTCCGTTATGCAACCTTGGCTAGCCAGTTATGGGCATGGGAGGCGGGGTAGGGCAGGGCGGCTGCTTTTGCTTGGTTTCTCAGAGGGCTTCCGTATTCCGTGCCAGGGCTTCCCAGCTGGGAGGGGTTCGCGTAATGCTAGTTCGGTCACAGCCCACGCTGAGGTGGTGAGGCGGAAGATCGCTGAGGAGTGCACACTGGGCAGGGTCGCGGGGCCTTTCCTCGAGCCCCCCTTTTTGCCGTTTACCATTTCACCTTTGGGGGTGGTTCCCAAGAAGGAGCCGGGTAAGTTCTGGCTGATCCACAACCTTTCCTGCCCCCCTGGTGATTCGGTGAACGATTGCATTCCTCGCGAACGGTGTACCGTGCGATACGCTTCCTTTGATGCAGCAGTGCTCCTGGTATGGCAGTGTGGGGTTGGGGCGTTGCTGGCAAAGGTTGACGTTGAATCCGCTTTCCGGCTGTTACCGGTCCACCTTTCTGCTTTCCCGTTGTTGGGTTTTCGCTTCGAGTCGGCGTTTTACTTCGACAAGTGCATGCCTATGGGCTGTGCCATTTCCTGCGCCTATTTCGAAGCCTTTAGTACTTTTCTGCATTGGGTGTTGAAACGGCGGACGGGCCTCAGTGGTATTGTCCATTATCTGGATGATTTTCTCTTCGTTGGCCCGGGGGGGGGGGGGATCACAATTGTGTTACCTTGCTCGATGCTTTCCTGCGCTTGGCGGGGGAGTTCGGCATTCCGATAGCAGCTGGCAAAACCGTAGGGCCGGTCACCTGCCTCACTTTCTTGCGGATCGAGATTGATACAGTAGCCATGGTCGTCCGCCTGCCTGCCCAGAAGGTCGAGCGGCTCAAGGAGTTGGTGGCGTTCGTGGGATCTGTGACGAGGACGACCTTGCGGTTCATGCAGTCTTTAGTGGGGCACCTCAATTTTGCTTGTAGGGTTCTGCCCATCGGGCGTCCGTTCTCGCGGCGCTTATCGTTGGCCATGGCTGGGGTGCGGCTCCTGCATCACCGGATTCACGTGTCGGAGGGCATTAGGGAGGATCTGCGGGTGTGGGACTCGTTTTTAGCCACGTTCAACGGGTGCTCGGTGTTGCAGTTACCGGAGATCTCGAATTTAGATTTACACCTCTTTACCGATGAGGCGGGTAGTTCTGGCTTTGGGGCGTACTGCCAAGGGGCTTGGTGTGCGGAGCCTTGGCCGGCGGATTGGGTACAGTCTGGCTTGGTACGCAATATCGCTTTTCTGGAGCTGTTTCCTATAGTGGTCGCTTTTTGGGTCTGGCCTGATCGCCTGCGGAATCGGCGTGTGGTTTTTTGGTGCGACAATGCGGCGGTCGTTGAGGTGATCAATAGACATGCGCCTCGGTGTCCAAGAGTGGCGTCTCTGATGAGACTTTTTGTGCTGGCGTGCTTACGGTTGAATGTGGCTGCCAGGGCGCGGCATGTGCCGGGCACTCAGAACTCCATTGCTGACGCTCTGTCCCGTTTCCAGTGGGAGCAGTTCCGGCGCCTGGCGCCAGAGGCGGAGGAGTGGGCGTCGCTGGTTCCGGAGTATCTTTGGAGTGTTGGGACCCTGACTTAATGGCTTTGCTGGCTGCATCGGTGGTGCGCGGTACCTGGGCGGGGTATCGGCGTGGCTATGCCCAGGTGAGTGTTTTTTTGGGCGATAGGGGCTGGTCTGGAGGGTGGGTGCCAGATGGGCTTGTAGGACAATTTGTGTTGTGGGCTAAGGACGCAGGCTGGGCATGGTCTGTGGTCGCCTCCGCGTTAGCGGGGTTTTCCTTCTTTTGCAAGGCGGCGGGCTGGGGAAACCCCCGAGTATCTTTTCTCGTTAGGCGTTTGCTGGCAGGTTGGGCTCGGGTGCAGCACTGGCCTCGAGACTGGCGGCTACCTGTTTCCCATGACTTATTGTTACAGATTTGCGAGTCTTTACCACGCATCGCGTCCTCGGATTTCGAGTACATTCTTTTCCGGGCATTGTTTGCGACCGCGTTTTTTGGGGCTTTTCGGGTTTGCGAGCTCGTACCGCGGTCCGCGAGGCGGGGTGCTTTTGGCGGGCTGGAATTCGAGCATGTGACGGTGGAGACATCTTCAGTGCGTATCTATGTCTCGCGCTCCAAAACTGACCAGGCTGGGAAAAGGGGTTGGGTAATCCTCAATGCAATCTCCCCGCTTCAGTCTTGCCCGGTACATGCTCTTCGGCATTACGTACGGCTCCGGCCGGTGGGCCGAGGTTATTTTTTCCTTCATGCGGATGGCAGGCCGGTGACGCAGTTTCAGTTCACGGTGGTGCTGCGTAGGGTCTTGCGGTTGCTGGGCTACGATGTCAAAAGCTACGCTTCTCATTCCTTTCAGATTGGGGCAGCCACGAGTGCGGCAGCGGCGGGCCTACAACCCCAGGTTATTCAGCGAATTGGTCGGTGGCGTTCTGGGGCTTACGAGGGCTATATTCGCCCGTAAGTGTATCTGCCCCGACCGGTGGGAGGGAGCACGCTATGGATGAGTTGCCTATGTGGGTTGGTGGGGGGGGGTTTCCTAATGTTTTCTTTACTGTTGCAGAGTTGGCTGCTGGTGGCAGTGCTGCTTCTCCCTTTTTCAGATGGTGTGCACCTGGGAGACTGGTGGATCGTCGGACACTCCTTCGTCTACTGGGCGGAGTGTCGGGCTGCAGTGCGGCCATTGGGCACCCATCTCGGTCTTGAATCTGCCGGAGTCCAGCTGCACTGGATGGGTCACCGTGGCATGCGGTGGTGGCAGCTAGTGGCCTGTGTTCAGACGAAGATGGTTCAGCGGCAGCGCCCTGTTGGATTGTTGCTACACTTGGATGGCAATGATTTGGCGAGCTGGTCGTGTCGTCAGATCATCAGAGCTGTGCAACGGGACATTGAACTAGTGCGGGAGCTCCTCCCGGGCGTGGCCATTATCTGGTCGGACATCATTCCTCGTCCCACGTACTGGTCTCAGCGACGCTGGTCCCGAGGTCTCACCAAGATCAACCGGCAGATTGGGCGTTGGGTTCAGCAGTCAGGGGGCCTGCAGGTGTTGCATCCATGGGTGGATGTCCGGTGCGCCGGCCTGTATCGTTTGGATGGGGTCCACCTTGCCCCGGTTAGGCAGGACCTGCTACTGAACGATTGGCAGGAAGCTCTGGAGGGTTGGTGCTGGTCGCAGCTTTCTTTGGGGGGGCGGCACAAGGTTAGGGTTCGCCTTGTGCTGGTGGCGGGGTAGCGAGCTGGTGCTCGTCGACCCGGTGGGGCATTTGAGGCTGTTGCCGCTTTGAGTGGGAGCGGTTCAGCTCCTTGGGTGGGAGAGACGTCCCGGCTGGGGTCTCTGCCTGGTGGAAGGCAACTGGAGCCTGCCTCTGCTAATAACATGGCGAGGCGGGCGGCAGGGAAAAAGGGGGGGGGGGTGGATGATGCACCACTTTTCTAGAAATGGCTGGTGGGGCATCATCCGGAAAAAGGGGGGGGGGGGTATGTTGCAATTTTGGTAATATTGGGCCGGATTGGTAATATTGGTAATATTGGTAATATTGGGCCGGATTTTCACTGTTGTTAATAAAGCTGCGACCAAGCATCTGTTTACCATGAACTGGTGTGGGCTGGTTTATTTGGGTATTATGTGCGGGGTTGGGCTTCCGGGTACCTCGGTTAATTCCGCCGTTGCCGCAGGGCCGGGTCCCGAGGCCGGCATTGTAACCGGGTCCCCGGGGCCCGAACCCTCGGCACGTGGGATGGGTGATTCTGTGGGGGGAGGGGGGGTGAGCTCGAGGGCGCAAGGGCGGGCTGTGTTCGGCAGTTCGTCCTGCTGTATGATTGGCCAGGATGGTGGGGGAGGCGGGGCGGCAGGTTGCGAAGGGGGAGCAGGTCCTCGCACTCTCCCTCTCTCGCCCTGCTAGCCCCGGAGAAAGGTGTCCCTCCCCCCTCCCTTGTTTGTATAGAGGGGGTGGTTGTCGCAGCTGGGGGGTGTTACTTGGTTAGATGGCTTGGGCGGGGTAGCGAGCTGGCGCTCGTCGACCCGGTGGGGCATTTGAGGCTGTTGCCGCTTTGAGTGGGAGCGGTTCAGCTCCTTGGGTGGGAGAGACGTCCCGGCTGGGGTCTCTGCCCGGTGGAAGGCAACTGGAGCCTGCCTCTGCTAATAACATGGCGAGGTGGGCGGCGGGGAAAAAGGGGGGGGGTGGATGATGCACCACTTTGCTAGAAATGGCTGGTGGGGCATCATCCGGAAAAAGGGGGGGGGGGGGGTATGTTGCAATTTTGGTAATATTGAGTTGGCCCATGTTGGGCCGGATTTTCACTGTTGTTAATAAAGCTGCGACCAAGCATCTGTTTACCATGAACTGGTGTGGGCTGGTTTATTTGGGTATTATGTGCGGGGTTGGGCTTCTGGGTACCTCGGTTACTATTAAGTAGACTGTAAGAATACAGATCAAAGTATTGATCATCAGGAACCCTCTCACAAAGCTTGGTGAGAAAGTTTTATCAAAAATAACAACAGAAACCAGGGGTAAGAACTCCAGAAAGGAAAACTTTGAGATAAAAGGATTTTTAGTAGGCACAATGAGGTGTGAACCAGCGATTCTGTAAAGTCAAAGTTAGTGCAGTTAGCCAAAGAGCCAGGAGGGGAAAAAGAAAAACAGGAAATCAGCCTGTGGGAGCAGGCAAAAGGCGGGGCTCCTACTCATCCAACAACTAAGGTATCCTTGAATGTTAAACTTCCAGGTTTTTTCAAATGTACTGCTAATGCAACAAAATGCTAACATTACTTCCTAGTCTTGCTGCTATGGACATGTTCTTAGACTTTTACTTTCTGTTTACACCCTCCTGGACCCTCATTTCCTATGTACACCTGTCTGGACTCTTGCTTCTTTGGATGTCCACTGGATCCCTTGCTTCCTAGGATGTCTGCTGGAATCATCACAAGGGGACTGTTGTAGTTGTTATGGAAGGACAGACTAGATAGGCCATGTGGTCTTTTTCTGTCATCATATTTCTATGTTTCTATGTTTCTATGGCTGCTGGCCTGGTTGCTCACCCTCCTTGACACCCTACAGGACCCTCGCTCTCCTGGGTGCCTGCATAGATGCCTACTCACCTGAACTCTGAACCACATCAAACTCATCTGCGCTCCTGTTTGATTCCTAACTGGATTTGAGTTCAACAATGCTTGATTTCAGCAAGTACTTTGTTTCTTTCTGCCTTGCTGATTGCACGTGTCAAACTCAGCCTGACACTGCTTGCTTATAGGTGGTCTTGCTGCATACCTGAAAGTTAGATCTATCCTTAACAGTGCACACAAAGATAACTGGGCAGACTGGATGTTCTTTTTTTCTCATCATCTACTATAGTGAGAGGATTCCAGTTGATTCCACGATACACACTTGTTAGGGAAGAAAAGCACTCATCATACGCTCCCATCATCTATGTAGGGATCCACCTATGGTCTGCCATATTAAATTGGGGGGCAGGGGGAGAGCAGGCAGGAGTACATGGTGAGTTCATTTTGTCCCTGGAGAGTAAGTCCTGAAGCAGTTTTTTTTAATTCCTGTGGATGAGGATACATAGAGCAGTTTAGGGTGAAAGAACAGATGGAGCTATAGACAGAGCTTTCAATAAATCAGCTTCGAAATAAGGTTTGTTTTGAAGCACAATACTACTAAAACTTTGCTTACAACCTTAGATAGTTTTCTGTGTTTCCCATTATTGCTAAATAAGGTTAAGCACTATTGACTTATCCTGTTTTATTTAAGCTTGTGCTTTGGTAGCTCAGAAAAAAATACATGCACACAAACATAGAAAAAAAGCATTCTTCTGTTCTTGCACACAATAGCTGGAAAGCGGGAGTGCAGCGGTGTTTTCCTCTGTCAGTGGGTCAATGTGTTCTGTAAACACTTCCATCCTGTCAAGTCCCTGGTTGGCCTCCACCTGCTGGAATGGCTGTGGAGGCAATGCTGACCCAGCCTCTCCCCTATTTTGCTGGCGCCAGTGCCTTGCACTTTGATTATTTGTGTTAACAGTTAATTTAGCACTATGGACACGTGTGCCAAAGCTGCCTTCACTTCCTTTAGCCTTCCAACAAATGGGACTTTTATGGGTCTCCCTCTCCACCTCATCTCAGCTGTAATCTTCTCTGCATCTTGCAGGAAGACAACTATTTTTGGCAGTTCTGCCCTAACATTCACACCACTCAGACTGATTTAATGGAGATTTATAGACCTGGGGTCATATAGGACTGGGATACTATCCAACAGAAGGGTTTCTTTCCTATGTCTGTATGTTATGTATGGAATTTATTTCTGTGATGTTTGTCAGTGCTGTTACATGGTTAGCTATTAGCATGACACATTACTTATATTTCTCTTACAATTTCTAAGTTAATTCTAAAAGCTGTTACATGATATCTCATCACAGATCTTAATATATTGTGGTGTGTTTTAGATTTCGTTTATAACCTCTCAGGTTCTTTTTAATAGTATTGCCTATAGTCCAAAACAGTTTTACTGTGGTTCTTAAACAAGACAGGTATGAGGGATGGTTTTATTTGTACCCTAGAGGTGGTGCTCACAATCCTCTTCATATGGCACTAGGGAAAATGTAACCCTGTTTAAATGTCATCTTACTTTGCCAGTATTACATTTATCAGAGTTAAGGGGAGAAGAGAGTTCTTGGCAACTTTAACTCTGAGAGTTCATGGCTAATACAGGTCAAATACCTTTTTTTCACAGAAATTTCTTCATAGTTTGTGAGACTCCTGTGTGACTTGCAAGACTTAGCAATGTTTCTGAAGTAAACAGTCAAAATTTGACCTGTCTTCAAAACATATTCAGCGACTGCACATATTTGTTCCTGGTTTTGCTGGGTACAAGGAGTCCCCTCCCCAATCCAACCCTAGAGACTCAGGAAGGGATGGCAAAAAATGACCAAATGGCCTATTCAATCTGCTCTTCTCATCAAAACCCTACAGCTCAGAATCTACAACCCCTTCTTCTCCCTCAGAGATCCTCCCTGCTGGTCCCAGGCTTTTAAAAATTCGGATACTGTCCTCATCTCCACCACCTACACTTAGAGGCTGTTCAACACATTCACTATCTTTTCTGTAAAGAAATATTTCCTTAGATTATTCCTGAGTCTGCCCCACTTATCCTATGACCCCTCATTGTAGAGCCTCCTGTCTATTGACAAAGGCCTGATTCCTATATATACATATCTTAGAGGTATTTAAATGTGTTTATTATATATATCCCCTTTCCTCCATGACATATATGTTTAAATCTTTAAATTTGTCCCTCTATGCTGCATGACAAAGACCATCAACAATATTAGTAGCCAATCTCTGCACCATCTCCACTTTAATATGCTTTGAAGGTATGGTCTCCAGAATACACAAAGTACTCCAAATAAGGTCTCACAAGAGACATATAGCGGCATTATCATCTTTCTTTTTTTACTGGCCATCCCTCTCCTAATGGACTCAAGCATCCTTCTAGCTTTTCTCAACTTTTATGATCACCTACAGGTCTTCAGGGTGGTAAGTCCAATTAGAGTGGATATAGCTGGCTAAATTGGGGCTAGAGGATTTGTTGACTAGCTTTCTGGGTTTCCAAATTATGTTCTTGAACACGCCTATATTCAGGTTGCATAAAAGTATGTGCTGTCTTGTAACCCTGAATGCTTTTACATGTGGCATAATGTTTTTTTTAAACTTAATCTTTATTAATTTTTCCATTTAACATTGCAGTCAAGTGCATACTCCAATATGCACCGCAAACATTTCCATAAACAGGATTCAATTCCAAACATGCTCTTTAAACAATGTACACACAAGAAAACTACCATTGTTTCAGCCACAAGCAATTCTTGTTCAATCCCCCCCTTTACCCCGACCTCCCCCCCCTAAACCCCCCTCTAAAGTATGCTCATAATCAGTAGTCCCCTTTACTCCCAGCCCCTCCCCTCCCCACCCTCCCCCCTCTTCCCCCTTTATCTAAGGTGCGGGGACTCCAAATAAGTCAACAAAGGCTGCAATTGTGCATCAAATCTTTCCCCCTGGTTCCTCCGGAGCGCTGTCAAGCGTTCCATATTTAATACCCTATATAATCTAGTTTTCCAGTGGGTCAAATCGGGTGCCTCACTTTGTTTCCACTTCCATGCTATTTCACATCGAGCTGCAATAATACATGTCTTCATAGGCTTACTCCATCTATGGGAGAGGTTTAAGGGCCACACTCCCAGAAAAAACCATGGTGGGATTAGCTCCAATGTCACCCCAAAAATAACCCCCATTTGATCTCTAATCCTCGTCCAATACTGGGTTACCAAGGGGTACTCCCACCTCATATGAAAATATGTCCCTCGGGCGCCACACCCCCTCCAGCAAAGATCCGAAGCCTCTGGGAACATCTGTTTATATCTTACAGGAGTATAATACCAACACATGAGCAGTTTGTAGGCATTCTCTTGAATTGTAGTACATAAGGAAGACTTAGAGGCTCCCATATATAGCACTTTCCATTCATCTGCTTCCCACTGCACTCCCAAATCCTTTTCCCATTCTGTCATATATCTGAACTTTCCCTATTCTTTACCAGCAGTATGTAAAGCAACATAAAGCAAACGAATCAGCCCACGAGACTGGTGGTGTCCCAGCCATAAGGCCTCCAAGGCATTAAGCCCCTCATCTATTTGTTCCAGATTATCTTTCTGGCGCAGATAGTGAACCTCCTGCAGATAGGCAAATAGGTCCCTTGTCTCCAAATGGAATTCTCCCTTTAATTGCTCAAAGGATTTGATCTCTACCAACTCAATCAATTGCACAAATGTTTCCAACCCATTCTTTGCCCATCTCCGAAAGGTTCCTTCCCTGCCTGGGACAAATGCGGGAGTGCCATTAATTGGTGCAAGCAGAGAGGTCCCTGCCCATAAACTAACTTGATGCCACCCCCTTTGCCATTCCCCCCAAAGATGCCGAACAAAGGGATTCGCTGTCCAATCCCCCCGTAACAGGCCCCTCTGCAGCCATGGGAGATCCTTCAGTTTCCATCCTCCTATCCAAAATTGTTCTATAGAATAGAACCGTTTAAGACTCGCAGTTTCTCGCCACTCCATTACCTGCCGCATCTGGGCAGCTAAATAATAATCGGCAATCGCTAACATCCCCAACCCCCCTTTCCTTTGTGAGACATATAAAATCCTTCTAGCTATCCGCGGGGGTTGATGCCTCCACACAAACAAGAACATCTTTCTTTGCAATCGTTGTAACACCAATCTAGGGACTTGCACTGGCAATACCTGAAAAAAATATAATAATCTAGGCAGCACCGTCATCTTAAGCACTGCTATTCTGCCTAGCCAAGAAATCTCCTCCTTGTGCCATTTTTCCAAATCTCTTTCAATTTGTCCAATCAATGATGGATAGTTCACCCCATACAGGCCATCCGGATCCCATGTCAAATGCACCCCAAGATGCTTAATAGACCTCCGGGCCCACCTAAATTTATAGCTGCCCTGTAAGTGCCATGCTAAAGACTCTGACAAACTAACATTTAACGCCTCCGTTTTATCCCAGTTTATTTGGAATCCCACCACTCTCCCAAATCGCCTTAATTCTTCCATATATATCGGTAAAGCCAGTAGCGGGCTAGCCACAGACAGCAGCAGATCATCCGCAAATAATGCCACTTTATGTTCATCTGTCCCTATCTGTAGTCCCTTGGCATCAATATTTCGTCTAAGCCTTCCCGCCAGCAGCTCCATCGTTAAAGCAAACAACAAAGGGGATAAGGGGCAACCTTGTCTCGTTCCCCTTTCTAACAAGAAAAATTCAGAATATCTCCCATTTATTTTTACTGCCGCCACTGGATTGGTGTAAAGTGCTCTGATCCATGCCATCATATTTGTGCCAATCCCTATCTTTTTCAGCACCGCAAACATAAAACCCCATTCTACACGGTCAAATGCTTTCTCAGGATCTATGGCCAGCAGCAACAATTCTTGTCGTTGCTTCCGTGCTATCCAAATCCCTTGTATTGCTCTCCTTATATTATCCCCCGTAGTCCGCCCATTTATAAACCCGGTTTGGTCCGGGTGGATAATCTTCGGTAAAATGTTCCCCAGCCTGTTCGCTAAAACTTTTACCAAAATTTTTCCGTCGGTATTCAACAGAGAGATTGGTCGGTAAGACCCGCACAAAGTGGGGTCCCGGCCAGGCTTCGCCAGGACCGAGATCCCCGCTTGTAGTATGGATGGGGCCAGTGGCCTCCCCTGGAATACCTCGTTAAATAATCTCTGTAAAATTGGTGCTAATTGTTCCCCAAACGTTTTATAAAAAAACGCCGAAAATCCATCCAGCCCGGATGCTTTATTCAAAACCAACCCCTTTATTACCCGCCCAGTCTCCCCTATCCCAATAGTTTGATTTAGCATTTCTCTATCTGGACCCGCGAGCTCCGGTAAATCGTCCTCCTCACTCAAATATTCCTCCG
Organism: Ichthyophis bannanicus; assembly: GCA_033557465.1. Classification (NCBI taxonomy): domain Eukaryota; kingdom Metazoa; phylum Chordata; class Amphibia; order Gymnophiona; family Ichthyophiidae; genus Ichthyophis; species Ichthyophis bannanicus. The sequence goes on from CM066031.1 coordinate 1,461,205,427, forward strand.
CCTTCTTAGCCGAACCCCCCGGCATGCGTATATATAAAGTTTTATAATATTGCAAGAATTGCTCCCTAATGGCCTTAGTTCGAAATAATAGTCGATCCCCCAGTCCCTTAATTTTTAGAATAGTGGACCGCCGTTCACGGTCCCGTAGCTTCCTAGCTAACAAGTTACTGGCCTTGTTATTGAACTCATAATAATGTTGATTGACTCGCTGCAACTGATAATTAATAGTCTCCAGCTGCAGAGACTTTAACTGAGCTCTAGCGCGTTCTAATTCTGCCAGTATCTTCCCACCACCCTTTTGTTTATGCTGCTGTTCCAACTCCTGAATTAAACCCGTTAATTTGTCCATCTTCGCCATTCTATCCCTTTTTTTCCGCGCTGCCCAATATATCATTCTCCCCCGTAGAACCGCCTTTAAGCCATCCCATTGAATCTCCCATGCCACCTCCCCAGTGTCATTCACCCGGATATATTCTGTAATTTCTCTCTCAATATCTTTTATAACCGCCTTACTCTGTAGGAGGCTTTCATTAAGGCGCCAGAACGCCCTCCCCTCCAAATCTCTCTCCCCTCCAAATTCCACCCATATAGGCCCGTGATCTGCCCACGATATAGGCTCAATTTTTGCCCGACTAACTCTTCGAGTCCACTGCTCATCCCCAAGAAAAAAGTCTATCCTGCTATAGCTTTGATGCACCGATGAATAATAGGAATAATCTATCTCCCTAGGATTAACTTGTCTCCAAATATCACAAACCTTGAATTGCGACATCAGGTCATGAAGTTGGCGTCTCCCTTTACTGCTCCCACTATTGCTCTTCCATGACCTGTCTTTCCGAGGATCTAATACTTCATTAAAATCCCCTCCCATTAATAGCGCCCCATGAACTTTATTTCCCAACCAACTCGATAATACCTCCCAAAAATCTGTATGAGGATCATTGGGACCATAAATATTTACAAAAGTTACCTCTTGACCATATAGCTCCCCCCAAACCAAAAGCACTCGCCCTTTTACCCCCTTTATCACCCCTCCCAGCTGGAAGGGAACATCATTTCTTATCATGATGGCCGCCCCCGCCTTCTTATATGAGCCTTCTGCGTTAAACCAGATGTTGCCAAAGGCTCCATGTCGCACTAAATGCTCATCTTTCAGCAATAAATGTGTCTCCTGCAAGAAGACCACCTCCCATTTCTGATACTGGGCTTCTTTAAACATCGCTTTTCATTTTTGTGGGGTATTTAAACCTCTAACATTGAGAGATCCTACCTTAAGACCTGCCATCTTAATTTATTCATAGAACTAGCTCCCCTCTCCATATTGATGCCTAAAACCCACCTCCCTCCTTTCCACCCATCCCATCCTCCTTTCCCCCCCTTCCTCCTTCTCCCCCTTCCCCCCTTTCCCCCCTGCCCTCCCCCCCCTCCCCGTAATCACTCCACAGGCCAGTCTCCCGTGTCTCCTACCCTGAGGATGAAACTCACCTCCTGAGACCCCCCTCCCCTACTAATTAAGACCCCCCCATCAAATTCCTTAGCCCCCATCTTCCTCCTACTATATTACCCAGCCTGCCCCCTCCCCGAGAAAATCCTCCTCCCGCCTTCCCTCCTCTAACCCTCATTCAATCTTCCATCCATCCTTGTCCTACCCCCTTCCTTCCTACCCACATAATACAGCAATATAAAACAAAAACAAATAGCAACTTAAACCAAACCGAACCAGCACCTATGTGCTGGTCCAATTATCAATCATATCCCCCCCTCCCCTGTGAGAGGAGGAGGTAGGAGCACCCCTAAATCGCTCCTACTATCACCAAACAAAACCAGGATCAAATGTCCTTAATTTCAGGAGTCCTGCACAGATTTCTCTTCCTCCTGTTCCTCCCGAAGATGTCCCGATAAGCGTTGAAGTCACCGGCCTTTCTTAGGTATCCGCTGCCATCGCATCTTCTCCAGCAGAGTCGTAGGTCTGCTCTCCCGATTCTGTACTTCCGGTTGAATCCACATCTGGGGCAAGTTCGGTGCCTTTGCTGCCTCTAAACATTTCCAAGTTTCTACGACAGTCCGCACCCGCTTTATGCTTCCCCGCAACTCAAACTGCAGCCCAAATGGGAAAAGCCATTTATATCTGATACTTTCTTGATGCAAGTACAATGTCACTGGGCGCATGGCCCTTCTACGTTGTAGGGTTGAGGGAGCTAAATCCTGGAAGACTTCAATAACTGCATCACGCCACTGTAGTGTGCCTTTCTTTGCTGCCGCCTTCATGATTTCCTCCTTAATCCGGTAATTTGATAAGCAAGCAATGATGTCCCGTGGATGATTCCCCTGAGGGATTTTAGAGCTCTATGTGCTCGCTCAATTTCAATCTCTCTTTTAGCCCCTGGTGCTTCCTGGCCCTCCGCTCTCAGCAAGGCCTCACAGATTTCTTGGACCACGCGATGGGCTTGCTTAAATTGCTCGTCCTCCAGCACTCCCCAAATTCGTATATTATAACGACGCGACCTATTCTCAAGGTCTTCAATCTTATCTCGCATTTCCTCACTTTCTTTTTTCCAGGAATCATACAAGCTATGCGTGCTTTCCTCGGCCCTTGCTGCCTCCTCCACGTGCTCTTCCAGATAGTCCACTCTCTTCCCTAGGGCCTGCAAGTCCCGTTTGAACTCGTTCAATATCTCCTTTACCTCTTGTTTCACACCAAGCACTTCTGTTTTTATTTCCTTACACCAGCGCCATAGGTCTCTTCGCGTGCACTGCTGCTCTGCGTTCTCCAATTCCTCCTCCGTCTCCGAACCATCTCTTTCACCCCGCTCCGTCTGCAATCGCAATGGGGCATAGGAGGACCGATATTTCTCAAGTTTTTTGTGGACCGACATGTTTAACGACCGTATCTCCTGCTTTCAAAATGATATGCACTCCTCGGGGGGGCCCGATGCTATCGCTTATTGCTCTTTTTCCTCCGTCTCGAGGAGAGCTCCTCTTTCAGGCCGCCATCTCAGGTGGTGACGTCACGTCCTCCGTTTCGTGGCATAATTTTATAAGAGACATTTTACAAGAGGGATTACATGCAGAAATCCTTTATAAAATTACCTTCATAGAGTGTTGAGAGAGCAGTAGAAATCCAGGAGAATTCATGATTCTTCCTGTATACTCCGTTTTCACCTTTTTCCCGAGTTTTTCACCATTTTATAAGTATTTGGTCCCCTTAAAAGAAATCTGCCATTCAGTGGCATTCCAATAATATTGGGCACCCGGAGCGGATGCCTTCCTCCTAGGATGACCTCCTCCACCGGCCCTCATGGAGGAGGCATGCATGGCAAGCATACCTTTGCTGACTTGTCACACTGCCTCTTCTTCAGGCCTGGTGGCCGCTCTCTCCCAGCAAAGTGTTGAGCTGCAGTGTGAGACTTCACTGAGAGGGAACAGCCACCAGGCCTGCAGAGGGGACAGCGCGGCAAGCCAGCAAAGGTATGCTTGCCGCACATGCATCCTCCATGAGGGCCCAGAAGTGACGCCCCCTTCCTGACCAGCACCTGGGGTGTGCTGTACCTACTGCCCTGCCCTTGGTACACCACTGCTGTCAATCTTCCCTTTCAGTTCTCTTTTCTTTATCAAAATGCATTTTGAAACAACCTCTACTGAAATTCGGAGTCCCTTATTATAAAACAAAGGGACTTTCTCTCTTAACAGTCTCTGCATTACATTTTTTGCCTTCCTTCATTTCCTGACCTTTTCTCTTTTTTTTTTTTTTTTTTTGTGGTTTCTGTTATTTCTATTTCAAACAAGAATCAACATTGGCTGATCATTACATTGAGCTGTGTTGGTATATACACATACTATTTGCAGTGCATTCAGCAGTTTGACACCTTGCTCTGGTATATTAAACAGGAACAGCGACGATATCCATTTTCAGGTAGTTATTCCAAACCTGCCTCAGCTGATGTTACTAAAATAAAGTAACTTTCTCTCTTTCAAAGAGAGAGAGATTACAGAGGTGAGGATATCTGAAAGGGAGAATATCTTCAGGTACCAAGAAATGCAGTCAGATTTAGAAAATGTGGCCAAAAGATACCACATTATTTCCCATCGTGTTGGGTGCCACAGGTTTGATTAGGAGGGATTTCCAAGCACACCTTGATAAATTACCCCTACATGTTACATCTTATGGACTCCAGGAGGCTCCCTTTGGTACAATGCAAGAACTGCGCTGCGCAGTAGCAGTAAATTTGCGAGACTGAGATCCTACTCCACATAATCTGGTTTAGGAGTGAGGTTCATCACTCTCATGGTATGCACAAAACTAATCCATTTGGAGAAATTGTCCCAAGGAACAGTGTCTATCGTCCTTTTCAATAAACAATAGGATATACCATTAGAGAAATAGAATTTGGAAGTCGGCATTACATCTGCATACAGACAGTATGCTGGTTGTAGTGCCGTACAACAGAAGTAAATAAAATACAGAGAGAATGAGAAAGAGAGAAAGACACTGCCGTCCATCAGAGCTGTGGCCACTGCAAGGCATACTGCTGAGAAAGCATAAACTAGTCACATTGGTGAAGTCATACAAATGTTATGTTCCCAAAGGCCACAGGAATGATGGAGCGATTTGTGTAAATATCTCACGCATTCTTGTGCTGTAAAGCTTATGGAAATAGTAACCTCAATCAAAAGACCGAGACCACATCCTGTCTCTTTTTTTATCTTGAATAAATTTGTTGACGATACAGAATGACAAAGCAAACAGCAAAATGTGCATGTTTCACTACCAGACTTGGGAGAAAATGCCATAGGAAACTATTATTGATGGAATTTTGTTTGCCAAATGATTTTCCAACCAGGAAGAGGATTTGGAAATTTGGTAAAAAGTACAGTAGTGTATTTTGGGACAGACAATTAAGCGCCGTACCAATACCGTGACTTCCAAAGCATTATTTAGCAAAAAGATAAAATATGTATATTCTTTGTCACAATGATTTTTATCTTTTGATGGATCATCAATCAACAGGTACTGTAATCAGCAAAATGCAGGGCTCTCTTCTTCACCAGGCAGATGCTTAGAAAGGCAGCTTCTGGGGGTGTTGAAGAGAAACTGCATTCAAAGCAAGATACTAGGTCTGACAGTCATAATAATCCGAAGAACTATTAGTGCATACTTTTACCTGCTAGAAGGGTGGGAAGCTTTCAAACAACCCATTTACCTGGGTAAATGCAATGCTCCTCATTAAGTATGGTGCTCTGTAGCATATTCAGTAGCACTAAAGCAGTTACTGCTGCTGAATATCGCCAGGTGCTGCCACTGCTGTGCGGCTATCTCCTGCCAGCCTCATCATGCTCATTTTACCCCTCTTCTCAAGTCACTTCATTGGCTCCCTATCCGTTTCCACGTCCAGTTCAAACTGCTCCTGCTGACCTAAAGGTGCCTCCTCTCTGCAGCTCCTCACTACCTTTCCTCTCTTATTTCTCCCTACACCCCTCCTCAGGAACTCCGCTCTTCTGGCAAATCGCTTCTATCTGTGTCCTTCTCTTCTATTGCTAACTCCAGATATCAATCCTTTCACCTTGCTGCTTCTTATGCCTGGAACAAGCTACCTGAGTCTGTATGTCAGGCGTCTTCTCTGACCCTTATCAAATCTACGGTGAAAACGTATCGCTGCCGCTTTCAGATCTTGACTCACCTGATGTCCTTTGTGTTTCCTTACCATTCCCCCTAGATATATCCCATGTCTACAGCTACTGTCTTGACTAGATTGTAAGCTCTTTTACATGTGTCTGTGCAGCACTGCGTACGTCTTGTAGCACTATACAAATGTTCAGTAGTAGTAGCAGTCCTAACAGGGGCTCTACATTTCAAGCAAAGATAAGAGTTTAAGGCTTTTTAAATTACTAGCTCTCTGCCTGGGAGCTCTTAAAAGGGCTTTGGTACATTTTTAAAACAAAGTTACAATCTTTTTTGTGCTTTAGTATAAAAGGGGAAATATTTTCTTTAGTGGGGTACGTTTAAAACTCTGCTTTAGTATCTTTCTCAGCTCTTTGAAGCTACCTACACCTCATCAGGAGTTAGTGGGCCTAATTAGCCTGTGAAAGAACTATGAACAGCTGAGGCCTGCATAAAAGGCTTCAGAGCCTTGCACTGTTGAGGCATTCCTAACAGGGGCTATACATTTCAAGCAAAGAGACCTAAACTCCACCAATTGAACAATGGCTGGGAAAAATCGTATTGCCAAAGCTGTTGCCCCCATTATAGCTTCTGCCTCTCTCCAGACAGAGGTCCCAATGCCAGTTGAAGGACTGGTTCCATGTGCAGGATGCCTGCATGCTGAAGCTCTCAGAAAACAAGTGGAGGAACTCAGAGAAGAGATGGTGAGGCTGAAGTGCATTCAAGACAGTGAGAAGTACATTGATGAGATGCTTCTTGCAACATCCAAGCTCTTGAGCAGAGGAGAAGATTGGAGCCTACAGAATGATGAAGGTTGGACACAAGTTACCAGGGACTGCAGAATCACCAATCCAATTTCTACAGTCCTTGAATTGAAGAACCATTATGCAGCCCTGGAAGTGGAGGATGTGAAATCATCCCTGGAAAGGAAAGAACCAGAATTTGAGCACCTCAAAGTTGCAGAATCACTGACCACAAGGAAGCAAAGGGTAGTGGTGGTTGGCGACTCTCTTCTGAGGGGTATTGAGGCATCCATCTGCCGACCAGACTTGATGTCCAGAGAGGTATGCTGTCTGCCAGGTGCCAAAATCTGAGATGTTATGGAGAGTTTGCCAAGACTCATCAAGCCCATTGACTATTACCCAATGTTGCTAATCCATGTCAGCACAAATGATACTGCCATGTATCCCTCTGAGTGTATCAAAAGTAACTTAATGGCTCTGGGACTGAGGGTGAAGCAGATAGGAGTGCAGATGGTGTTCTTTTCAATTGTCCCTGTTGAAGGTAAAGGCCAAGGCAGAGAAGCTCGCATGCTGGAGATGAATGCATGGCTGTGTGGATGGTGTCATTGAGAGCGTTTTGGTTTCCTGGACCATGGGATGGTGTTCCAAGGGTTGCAGAATAGAGATGGCATCCATCTGTCCAAGAAAGGTCGACTTGTCTTCAGCAGCAGACTGGCTAATCTACTAAAGAGGGCTTTAAACTAGATTAATTGGGGATGGGTGAAGAAAGCTCCCACGTAAGTGAAAGCCCCTAGGTCAGTGAAATATTAAATACCTTTAAGGAAATGGGTAAAAGGGGCAACATACGGAAAGCGGTGTGTATAAATGCCCGTATCATGGGAAATAAAATCCCAGATGTTGAAGCTTTAATGGGAGAGGCTGACTTGGATTTAGTGGCAGCTACAGAAACATGGTTCACAGAAAACCAGGGGGATGGAAGGATACTCCTATGAAGAAAGGCTAAAAAGGTTAGGGCTCTTTAACCTGGAAAAGAGACGGCTGAGGGGAGATATGATAGAAGTCTATAAATTAATGAGCAGAGTGGAACAGGTAAAAGTAGATCGATTGTTTACCTTATCAGAATATAGAAAGACTAGGGGACATGCAATGAAGCTACAGGGTAAACTATTTAAGGCTAATAAAAGAAAATATTTTTTCACTCAACGTGTAATCAAACTCTGGAATTTGTTACCGGAGGATGTAGTAAAGGCTGTTAGTGTAGCTGGGTTTAAAAAAGGTTTGGGCAAATTCCTGGAGGAAAGGTCCATAAACCATTATTAAGAAGGGACCCAGGATATCAATGCTTGACCTAGTACAAGCATTGCAGAACCCGTGTCTTTTGGGGAAACTGCTAGACCTAGATTGGCCACTGTTGGAAACAGGATACTGGGCTTGATGGACCTTGGTCTGACCCAGTATGGCATATCTTATGTTCTTATGTTCTAACAGTAGCTAGCTGGCTAGTGCCAGGGCATTCCAGGGATGGATCAGAGGTGGCACCAGGGAATAACTGGCTAGTGGCAGTATTCAGCCACTAGTCCTTAATCACTCAGTTGCAGACGTTAGGCACCTTCCACTGAAGCTAACACCATTAATATGCATTATTAGTAAATAGATCTCACTACAGCGAATGGAAGCTATTAGAAATAATGTCTATTAATGCTTATGATTGTGTGCTAATGCAGGAGTGTCTTTCAGTAAATCTAGCCCTTTGTATACATAACATTGATTTAAAGCATGTTAACCTACAAATTAATATGCATGCAATCAATTTATGAACATCTCAAAGTTGTAATGGGCCTTACATTTTTTTACTGAAACAAATGTCTGAAATGACCAGAGAAAAACAACAGAAAATAGGGATAAAGTCTGAAAAAATCCCAAAACAAATGAAAATTTATTTTGCCTCTACGCATCTCTCATACAGAGGTTCTCAATTCAGCCCTCGGGACAAACATAACCAGTCAGTTTTCAGGGTGACCACAACGAATATGCATGATAGAGAATTGCATACAGTGGAGGTCATGCATGCAAACCACTCTCATGCATATTCATTGTGGTTATCCTGAAAACCGGAGTGGCTAGGTGTATCCTGAGGACTGTGTTGAGAACTGCTGCCCTAATATATACAAAGCAAAGTTTAATATTCAAAAGTGTGATGTCCATCTGTATGTTTCATTCTGGGAATGGTGATGTTAGGTTGATTATGATTGCTGAGTTCTGCTGCCAACTTCTGAGAGAGTCATAGGGACCTGAATGTTAATTGAGGATAGACACATATGTGAAGGGTTGCCTATGGCACTTAATACCCTTGCACCATTCCTGACATAATGTCAGTAGACTGAATCAGGCTCACCCTGATGGACTAATGTCTTTTGGAAATGACAGGCTGATATTAAGCCTGCAGCAGTCAGCATCCATTTCAATCACCTAGGCCCTAAAACATTCCAAAATGACTAGCATGGCACTTCAAATGGCTGCAAGGCCCTAAAATAAGCAAGGGAAACCAGTGCAACACCAAGATCAGCTGGCAAGGTCTAGAAATGCCAGAAGAGAGCCAACACAACAGCAGAAGAGGTTGCATGAACCAAGCCATAGAAGTGAGGTGAGTTCAGCTAAGCTCTGTGCCCTCAAGTTAGAGTTCTGGCACTGAAGACTTTGGTCCCAGCATAGTAAACATAAGCATAGAGAAAGATCCACCTGAGATTAAAGGAGGAGTGGCCTAGTGGTTGGGGCAAAATGCTTCAGCTCAGAAAGTCAGGGGTTCATATTCCACTAGAGGACAGCAACCTTGGGCTGGAAGGACTGGGATTTCTAGTCCCACAGGTGCTCCTTGTGGTCTTGGGAAAGCCACTTAACCCTCCATTGCCCATGTTCACTGTATTAGGGTGTATGTGTCTCAAACCCCCTTGTGTTAAATGTATCCCTCCAATTGTGTTGTGACCACTTTGATTGAAGGATAAGGTGGTATACAAAACTGTCTAAGTAAATAATAGAACCATTCATGGACTGCTTAGATGACAGGAAGAGGGATTTAAACAAAAATCAGAGGATGCACCATAGTAAAAGCTCCAAAAGCAGTGTAAGTGGAGTTAGAGAACTGGCAGTGACAGCCCAGAACAGCTGAGGAAGACCAATGCAGTAGCAAGATGGGCTGTAAGCCTTTGTAATGAAAGGCTAAGACTAATGGCAGACTGATAGTCAATAAGTACAGTAATGCAGGATTGTAGATGTGAGGCACTCTGTAACTCCATGCCGGCTAGGGTTGATTCAGCTTACAGGCTGGCTAGGAAGGTATTCCCTTGATCCATTAGCACTCCATGCTTGTCCCTCCTGATGGAGAAAATACTGTTCACGTTTTGTCAATGGTGATGGTGGTGGTTGTGTCCCCCCCCCCCCCCAATTGGCCAAGTTCAGTTTCTCCCTGACTTGAGTTTTTAGAACAACATGCCAACGCAAGTGGCAGAACACCCAAAGAGGTACAGAATGACAACCCAAAGGTGCCCATACAATTTCCAAAGCAGGAAGAGGATGAGGAGTGCCCCAAAGAAAGCCAAAGCACGTTGATTGCAGTGCAACACAGCAAAAAGAGTGGCAACAAACCCACATGGCAATAAAAGAGGGTAAGTAAGGGCAATACAATGACAACCCAAAGGCACCCACAAAGACCCAAAGCAAGAGGAGGATGAGGAAGTAGCCCAAAGAAAGCCAAAGCACACTGATCACAGAACCATGCAGCAAGAAGGGTTGTATATACCATCCAGATCAGCAGGTGAAGGGCAAAGATTGGCAGTGAGGCAAGCCATGAGAGCAGTGTCAAGAGAGCGATGCAGACAGCAGCAGCAGAGAGAGAGGCAATGGAAAAAGGGTCTTTTTTATAGTTTATTTCTTTTTTTTCTCTTTTTTTTTAAATTTTGCCATGCGCATTCGAACAAACTCATTGGAAATGTGATAGCAGGCACAGAAGTGGCAGGCTGAGGCAGCATAGTGAAAATGGCATCAGCAGTAGAGGGAGATCTTTCAGTTCTTTTTCTTTTATCTCATTTATGGGGGTTTGCTTTTGATTTTTCAGCTCTTGCTTTCTTCTTTTAAATTTTGGCATGGGGCAGGACTGGCACAAGGAGATGAGGCACCTTAGGCGAACCTCATCCCTTGCGTCCCTGCCCCCTGCCACCACCTGTGCACTGCAAACAACCTCGCGGTGCTTACCTTCAAGCTTCAGCGCCACGGAGCTGTTTCCTTCTGCTGCTCTCCGATGCCAACTTCCTTAACCTTTTTTCCTTCCCAGACTGGTTCCAGTGTGTGTGGGTGTGCACATGGCACATGATGAAAACAAAGTTCACAAATGGTGATTCAGGAAAAATTGTCAAATATACGCAGTTGGCTAGTTGACGGTGGAACAAACCAAATTTGGTCATTTTCATTGATTTTTCCATTCGTACAAAAACTAATGCACCTGCTTACCCTCCAAAGTGTTGCTGCTGAACTTGGCCCTGGGTAACCGACAGTTATTGTGACTTTATACTTGTTTCCTGATGGTCCCTTACCCAGAGATCCAGCTGAAACACAAAGTTTTACACTGGTAAACGAAAGCAATCTCTAGGCCACACATACAACTCTAAATCCAGAAGGGCCATCTGTTCAAGGTAGCCACAATGAATATGCATGAGATAAATTTGCATATGCTGGCTCTCCAATGCACACAGATTTATCTCATGCATATTCTTTTTGAATATCCTGAAAGCCCAGCTGGTTGGGGAGTCCTCAGAATAGGTTTAGGGATCTCTATGCACTATGGAGGCAATTTTATAAAGGCATTTTTGCTCATATATGCCAGTATAAAGATATAAAATGCCTCTTATAAAATACCTGAAGACAAATAGGTGTTATACCAAGTAGGCACTTACTCTACATGACTCAGGTGTAGAAGTATTTAGGGGAGGAGTTTTGGTGGATCATTAGTGCAGTTGCGACGTTTTTTGAATGTAGGCTAGAAAATATTCACATACTTCAACTGTGAACATTTACATGTGTTCCTTACAGCTGTTGCTCTGTGCTGGTATTATATAAATACACGTAGACACCTATATGTCTTTATAAAATGGATTTAAAATAGACACCTATTTGGACTCTCAACTTAGGTGAAGTATTATAAAGCTACTTTCAATGTGTGTATACACTGCTGTAAATCCCAGACTGGAGGAGTCTAGGATGCAGCATGGCCAACCTACAAGATGACACATAACAAGTAGGAAAGAAAAATGCTAAAGAAATATCCAGAAAGAGCATTATTTATTTATTTAGAGCACTTGATATACCGCTTGAGAGCCAAGGCTATCACAGCAGTTACAAACAATACAAAAAAGAGGTAACAGAACAGTAAGAAAAAGGGGAAAGTAAAAGAAAAAAGGGAAGAGGGAATTACAATTCATATACAGGGAGGGAAGTTAAGAGACCAAAGGAGTAAGAGCAGGTAGCTCTCCGGGGGAAAAAGTTAAGGAGCAGGGGATTGGGGAAAAGCTTGCAGAAACAGCAGCGTTTTGAGATTCTTCTTAAAGGTGGGGAGGAAAGGTTCAGTGCAAAGTGAAAGGGGAAGGACATTCCAAAGGGAGGGACCGGCTTAGGAAAAGGAAGAGTTTCTGGAGATGATGAGGCTTAGGGCTGAGGGTGAAGGCAGAGACAGGAGGGTAGTATCAGAAGATTGAAGAGAATGGGAAGGAATATAGGGAGAAATAAGGGTGCCTAAGACACAGAATAAAAGTAGTACAGGTGGTTGTAGACAAGGGCATGGAGAGCCATCATAGGCCCCAGGGCAGACAACCTTTCCAAGCCTGCTGACTGCCAGCCTCCCACCAAGCCAGGCATAAAAAAATGGAACAGCACGGCGGTGGGTCTTACAAAATCCATGTACACTCTAGGCTGGCTGCATTCCGGCTTCTCTGATTCTTCCAGCCAGAGGGAATGGGAGGCAGCCGTCCTAGAGCATGCATGGGTGCTGCAAGATAGGCTGAGACAAGGCTCCTTTAGAGACCCATTCACCCCCATGACCCATCCTCTCATCAGGCCTGGTTATAGGTCAGGTGAAGGACTGTAACTGTTTATTGATCAGGTTATGAGGAATCCCCAGCTGCCATATAAGGAACACTTGCTCCCTATTTGGCAGCTTGATCCCTATAGGGGGAGGGAGAGGTGTGATTGGAGAGGGTTCAGGATATTGCAGCAGGTCATGTAACTACATGCCAACAGTGTAGGTACTTTATTACCTTCTCTTGAGGAAGCAGTAAGTGCAGCCACACTATGGCTATCTAACACAGTGAAAGCTGTTTTTTTCCTTATGTCTAATCTGCTCTGTGATGTCCATTCTGGAAATTCAATATATTTGTACATTAGTCCTCACCTAGTAATAACCCAGCCAGACTATTGTCATTCCCTCTTTCAGCGGTTAAATTTTCTTTTTATCCGCAGGCTACAACCCAATCAAACACTACAATTAATGTCATTACAGGATACTGGTGGTATGACCGTATCACTCCTCTATTAAAATAAGAACATTGATTTCCAGTGATCTACAGAATTCCTAATGAGATACTCATCCTGACTCTAGTCTTTTGTTCAGGGTTACCATACTTCCTGGCTAATATTCTTTTCTCTTATATGCCAAAGTGGATGTTACACTCTTCACAACAAAACCTGCTTGTTCTTCACCTTTAAAGGTCTGATTGGAAATTAAGGCAATTTAGCCCTTAATTTATCGAATTAATTGCCATTCCACATTCATTCTGAATCCTCTTATGCCAAATTTAAGCAGTCCTTTTATATGCTATTTTTAATTGTTCTTTTATTTTTGACTGAACTTATTTTGAGTTTTATAATGATACTTATCAGGACCATATCAATAAGCCCTATGCGACTAACAAATCTGGTGCCCCCCCTCTACCCATCCACGTACAGTAACTCAGTCTTTTGGAGCTTCCTGGAAGCCCAGTGATGATACTGGGGCCCCCTTCTGTGCTTGCACCCTGTGCGGCCGCACCACTCGCATAGCCCTTGGTATGACCTTGAAACTCCTTTTATATTTTGATGTATGCTAATTTGTATATTGCTTAGTTATCAAATAAAACTGAAACCTGAAACCAAGTTAAAGTACCCTGCGCTATCTCAATATCCATCCTCCACCCATAACCCACCCAGTTCCTTCTCCAAAAGATGGTATGCAATTAGCACACAAATTAGTGTGCAGCGTTTTACCAGGTGCTGTGACAGTTACTGCACTTGTGTGCTGACGGTGTATGTTAATTCACATGTCAGCTGCTTAGCACACTTTAGTAATCAGGCCCCATAATGCACAGGCATGTGCTGCTAAGAATAGCCCATGTAGAAAATCAGCCACATTTCTTGTTTGAAGTGGTATGAGACATGCAAAAGGTTCCACAGGGTAAGAACAATATTGGTAAACACTGCACCCTTTTTGATTCCTTGTGAATAGATGTTTTCATGAGAATTATGTTGATGGTCTAGTTTTAGTGGGTCTTTTGTTATATAGAGAGGTTGAGGCAAAGAAAGCCCATCAGGTGAGGAGCAATGTCAAAGTCATCCTCAATTTTCTTTGATATCCAGGCTTTTGTTCATCATGAGTATGCTCCAATAGGCCAAACCATCAATAAGGGGTACTACATCCAAATTCTGACTCATTTGAAAGATGCAGTTTGTCATAAGAGGCCAAAGTTGCACAGGAATGGTGAATGGTTGCTTCATCACGATAACGCCTCTGCTCACGCATCATATCTTGTCCAGCAGTTCTTGGCCAAACACCAAATCAGGCAAGTCCGTCAGCCTCCGTACTCACCTGAACTCGAACCCTGTGATTTTTTCTTGCTTCCAAAACTGAAATTACCAGTGAAAGGAAGGAGATTTGATGACTTAGAGACCATTAAGCAAAATTCGACACAGCAGCTTCCCAGCATAATGAAAGATTTTATTTATTTATTTATTTACAGTCTCTTATATACCGCACTATTCAGCATCAGCGCGGTTTACATGGAACAAAATGCTCAGTACAATTAACATGTATGAGTTTACAGATAACAGGGAACAAAAACTTGGAATACCGGGGTAAACTATGTACAATACTTACTATATGGGGTCATAATCAAAGAGGTTGCATGATATACTGTACATTTGTCTGGGAATGTTATCGGAGTATCTTAGAGCTCTAGGGGGTGCAGTTAGGCTCTATAAGGTACTCGTTGAAGAGGTGGCCTTTGAGGGCTTTCCTAAACTGTGGTAGGTTCTTAATAGCCCGGATCTCATGGTGTAATGCGTTCCAGTATCTTGGGGCACTGAGATTGAAGGCCCTGTTGGCTGTCGATTTGGTGCAAACAGTAAGTGCCTTGGGGATTTTTAGGGAGTTTATAGCCGTGGATCTTCTTGCTTTATTTGTGGATGTGGAATGGATGAGGGAGGTTAAGGATGCTGCTGAGAGATTGTGAACAACTTTAAAGGTGATTGTCAAGATCTTGAAAATTATTCTTGCCTGAATGGGTAGCCATTGTAGCTGTATCAGCAGAGGCGTCACGTGGTCGCTCCTGGAGGCTCCGTGGAGGACTCTTGCTGCCGCATTCATGGCTAGCTGAAGAGGGTTTAATGTAGAATGGGGAAGACCTTGTAATATGGCATTGGCATAATCAAAATGTGGTATGACCAAAGCCTGGAAGATTGTCCGAAAATCAGTTGGTTCAAGTATGGAACGTAGGTGCCTCAGTGAGCGGATCTTGATGTAGACTGATCTGACTATGTTTCCTATGTGGGCAGGGCCGGATTTACCTTTACGCCATGTACGCCATGGCGTAGGGCCCACAGCTGGCAAGGGCCCACAAAAATGAACAAGTTAGGCTTTTTTTTTTAAATAAAATTAAAAAAAACCCCTGCTGGCTGCCGCCGCGGGGCCCCCTCTGCTGCCGCGGCAGCATGAACTGACCCGCGGGGGCCCCCTCTGCAAGCTCGATCCCTCCCTCCGTGTCTTCCTCCCTCCCTCCGTGCAGGCTGTGAGAGACGCGAAGGCAGACTGTCTCCCTCGCGTCTCTGTTAAGCCCGCAGGGGCTGATGGGAAATTTCCCATCAGCCCCTGCGGGCTTAACAGAGACGCGAGGGAGACAGTCTGCCTTCGCGCCTCTCACAGCCTGCACGGAGGGAGGGACCGACCGACCGACAGACCGACATTGCAGAGGGGGCCCCCGCGGGTCAGTCCATGCTGCCGCGGCAGCAGAGGGGGCCCTGTGGCGGCAGCCAGCAGGTTTTTTTTTTAAAATTAAATTTTACTTTAGGCCGACGGGGGGGGGGGGGGTAAGACTGGTAATGGGCTATTGGGGGGGCTGGGGCTGGGACTGGAAATGGGTTGGGGGATTAAGGCTGGAGGTGGGCTGATGAGGTTAGGACTGGTAATGGGCTGTGGGCTGTGGGCTGTTGGGGGGGTTAGAACTGGTAATGGGCTTTGGGGGGGGTTAAGACTGGTAATGGGCTGTGGGCTGATGGGGGCTGTCTGGTAATGGGTATGGGGGGCTAGGACTGGAAATGGGCTGGGGGGTTAAGACTGGAGGTGGGCTGATGGGGTTAGGACTGGTAATGGGCTGTTGGGGGGGTTAGAACTGCTAATGGGCTTTGGGGGGGGTTAAGACTGGTAATGGGCTGTGGGCTGATGGGGGCTGTCTGGTAATGGGCTATGGGGGGGCTAGGACTGGAAAGGGGCTGGGGGGTTAAGACTGGAGGTGGGCTGATGGGGTTAGGACTGGAAGTGGGCTGATGGGGGGTTAGGACTGGTAATGGGTTATAGGGGGGGGCTTAAACTGAAAATGGGGTGATGGGGGGTTAGGACTGTAAGTGGGTTGATGGGGGGCTAGGACTGGTATTGGGTTGGGGGGTTGCTAGGACTGGAAATGGGCTGATGGGTGGCTAGGACTGGAAATGGGCTGATGCAGGGACTAGAAGGGAATGGATGCTGGGTGAGGCTGGAACTAGAAGGGAGCTGATGTTGGGGGAGGATTAGAATGGGATGGGGCTGGAAGAGTAAAATGGAGAAGGGAAAAGTATTTTGTGTGGGAGGGATACAAAATCTACAATTGGCCGGGTATTGGGAGAGTAAGTGGGGATTGAGGATGGAGGGGTAAAATTTGAGTGGATGAAATAGGAATGAGGAAAGAGCAAAAGGAGAAAGATTAGTATGTTAAAGCAGATGTAGAGAGAGAATGGAAAAAAAACTAGGAGAGAAGAAATGACAAATGGACAGCAGACGATGGAGAGCTAGCAGAAGACACGAAGAAGAAACCAGAAGAAAGTGGCTGGAGCAATTGCAGCTGAAAAAAATGCACAAAAGGTAGAAAAATATCTCTTATTTTGAATTTATTAATTGGAATATGTCAGCTCTGGTAAATGTGCATCATTAACGTCTGCGCTTTGTTTAGTACAAGAGCAAATTAATGTATAGTTTTATTTCTACAGTGTTGTACATTCAAGTTTGGCTTTTGGGATTCCCAGTTTAATTATTGTCTTCCTGTTTCTAAATTGTGATTACTTGTTTGGTGATGGTCTATGTTCTGCATGTGTAACTGAGCTGAGGTGTTCTGTTTATATAATTCCTATTTGACATTGCCACTTGTTCTCTTTCCCCAGTAGGTCATGTATTGTTGTTCTCTGAAATGTATTGGTTTAATATTTGCAGTGTTGCCTTTTGATTGATAGAGTATGGTGCTTTGTGAGTCCTGGTAGTGCTGTTAGGATATGGCGGGTTTGCTATGGGTTCTAAATGGGCAGTGTTTGTAGTAGTTCCTAATGTGTCTGGCAGTTGGCACTGGATTATAGTAATGTAGAAATTTTTTAGTCTTTCTTTATCCATACACTCATTAAGAGGCACGTTTACTAAAAGTTAGTATATGGTAACATTATGCAAATATTTATGCAAATGAGGCCCCTTATGCAAATGAGGCCCCGCACCCCCCTTGGGCCGCCCCTGTTGGGGGCCCACAATTTTTGTTGGCGTAGGGCCTCACTCAAGGTAAATCCGGCCCTGTATGTGGGCCTTCATATTCAGGCGTTGATCTAAGGTGACTCCCAGGTATTGTATTGAGGATTTAGAGTTCAGCTCAGCTTCTTTTACTTTAAGATATTGCGGTGGGGTAAAGTTGGGGGTTCCTCGTAATGAAGAGTACTTCCATTTTCTTATGTTGTATTCTGAGGTTTTGGGAAAGAAGCCAATCAGATATTGCATTGAAACAGTTCGTCAATGGGGATAGGTCCAGATTCTCAGTAGAGAAGGGTAAGTAGAGCAGGACATCATCTGCGTATAACATGCAATCAACATTGAAGGACCGGATGATATTACAAATTGGTTGCATGTAAATATTGAACAAGAGCGCCGAAAGGGAGGATCCTTGTGGGACTCCTTGACTTTGGTGGAAAGGTTCAGAATTTATCCCTCCAGAACGAACGTGTTGCCATCTTTCGGACAGGTAGGATCTGCACCACTCGAGCGCTCGTCCATTAATGCCTTTGTCAGTCAGTCGTCCTAAAAGCAGCTCATGATTCACTGAATCAAAAGCTGCAGCGAAGTCCAGAAAGATGAGAGCAAATCCTTGACGGAGGTCATCAATGTCTGTGATTATCTTGCAGAATAGAGTGGTAAGGAGGGTTTCCACGCCATGGAATTCCCTAAAACCATGTTGGCATGGGTCTAATGGTGCAGCGGAGTCGATGTGATCCTGCAATTGACGTTGAGCTTCCTTTTCAATAATCTTCGCAAGTAGTGGAATGCTGGATATGGGTCTGTAAGATTCCACCTGTTGGGGATCGAGCTTACAGTTTTTTTTAGCAGAGGTCTAATGGAGGTGTGTTTAAGGGCTGCAGGGAAAGAGCCGGTTGAGAAGGAGAGGTTAATTATTTTGGACAGTACTGGGCTGAAATGACTGCGAAGCTCCTTGATCCAGAAGGCTGGGCATGGATCAGACTGGGCAGTAGTGGTATTAAGGGCAGCAATGGTGTCCTCAAGTCCTCTCTTAGAAGGGGTAGAGAACATGGTTAGTGTTGTTTGGCATTCTTGCTCTATTGCGGAAGTTGTAGTAGAGGTTTTGTTGGTCTGGCATATCTTGGACTGAAGATAGGTTGCGAAATCTTGTGGGTGTATCTCGAATGAAGGTCCGGAGGATGGTTCTTTTGATAAGGTCTTAACCAGGTCGAAAAGGTCATGTGGTTTATTAAGCGATCTCTTTAAGGTGTCAGAGTAGTATTGCTTCATCGTTTTGGTGATTGCGTTGCGATGATTGGCCAGATGACAGTTGTATGTTGTCAGGTCATTTATAGAATGAGATCGTCGCCAGCGTTTCTCTAGTTTCCATAACTGGTTAAGTGATGCTTTAAGATCGGCTGAGTACCATGGTGCACTCACCCTTTTACCTGGAGGCCTGTTGATTGGTGTACGTTGGGCAATTGAGCTGAGGCAATTGTTCCAGAGAGAAATTAGGTCGTCAAGGTTCTGAGTGGTTTCAGAGAAGAGTTGTTGCGTTTCTGCAAGGATAAGATCTCAGAAAGATGCATTTCAAAATTGTTTCCAGCAGTGGCAGGAATGCTGGAGGAAGTGTGTTTTATCAGAAGGGAACTACTTTGAAGGAGACTGAATGCAATAACTGTCAGTATTATACTTCTTGTGTTATTGTACAAGTCTCATGCTTTTTGATCACAGCTCGTATCTGCAATGCAGTTAAGATGCAGTACGAAAGTTGTCTCTGTGTTAACTGTATAGGAAGATGCGGAAAATGTAGAGGCTTTGCAGTTACCATGTAGCAATTTTGGCAATTAGGGGCATATTTACTCAAGGTTAGTGCACATTAATGAATGTTAGCGTGCGCTAAATGCTACTGCACTTATAGAAATAAATGGTCACGGTGACACTTAAGGGGTGCTAATGCTCATTAATGCGTGTTAGCTTTAACTAAACATGCCCCTTCATGAGGTAACGCAAGTCCTTATCACACTTTAGTAAACAGGTTCATAAATATATGTTATACAATCCATTATCAGTGGCAGTGTACTGATTTTATGTTTTTAAGAATTAAGCAGATCTTGATTCACTTCAAAACTTATGGTATCTTACATTTCCTTTACTTCTGGAAACCTCTGCTGGTGGGCCTGGAAGGTAGTCTTCTGGTTAACATTCAATGTGTGCTCCTTCTCATGGATCTTGCCTTGCCACTCCTCTTGATCGTTTTGAGCAGTCTAAGAATGCTCTGATAGCATCAGGAGATGACTAAAGGTGACATTGCTGAGACTACTGTAGTGTAGCTGGTTCTGCTTTTGTGGATATATTAGAGGTGAGGGGGATGGCAAATTGATTATTTAACTGCTTTAGGCAGTGTGTAGTACTACTCTGGAAAAAATAAGGACATTATTATAAAAACAATATTGTTAACTGATTAGCTGACATTTACTTAAATAGGAATGGTTTTGCCTGTGGTTGATTTATTTTGTTCATGTCTTTGTATTATGCCATTTTCAAAAAAAAAAATCAGTTGGCAACCCACTAGAGTATTTATTTGCAATAGACTTTGATTCTAAATGTCATATTTTATTAGCAATACTAAATTTTGGAAGAGGCATAATGAAAAGTTTGGATTCATTTCCAATGACCTCTTGTATTTGAACATCTGGCCATTCTCTTTGTTGACTCTTACTAGCTAAGGATAGCTTCTTCCGAGGCCGTGAATCTTTAGAAAAGCACAATATGGACCTTAAGGGTATGCATGCTAAAAAAAGGTCTGTTTCATGTTTATTCCAAACAAATTTTTCCTGATTTTTTTATGGATTTTTTCATGTTTCTTTCACCTATTTATTTTTTTAGGTGTACAATCAGTTGTGCATGTGTTAATTCATAGGCATATGCACATAAAAGTGATCTGCGTGCAGTTAAGTGCCTTGCTAGCATAGCAGACTGGATATTTATTTATTTAACATTTCTTATATATCGCCATGTTCGTCTTTATCTGTCGCCATCCACTGTTTCTTTTTTTTTATTTTAAATTTTTATGCAATTTACAATATATTCAAGAAGCAAAAATCATATATAGCATACAAACAGCATACAAAATAAATAACAGGGAAAAACAAGAAAATCCAAATAGCAATAAAAATCAACCACCCAAAAGAAAAAAACATGTCCCCTATTTAGAGTTTTAGTCCCCAAAAACAAACAACCCCAATAAGGTTCCAAACAGGTAATAAAAAGAAAAGGAAAAGCAGAATATCATCTCATGAGCAAAGAATAATTCACATGGCAGCCAATACAGGAGCTAATCCCTCACCCCCCTGTTCCCTTGCCTGAAGAAATTGCAAAAGTTGCACAGGTTCAAAAAAAGAAAATGTTTAGTTTGATATAACACTGCACATTTACATGGATACCTCAATTTAAATTGGGCACCCAGGGCGGTAGCTCTCTGGCGTAAAGCCAGAAATTCTTTCCGCCTCTTCTGGGTGTCCCTTGACAAGTCAGGAAATACTAAAATTTTTGAACCCATGAACTGGGAAAAAGATAATCTACGGAAATAAAGCCTAAGGACCGTATTGCGGTCAGATTCAAAGGCAAAGCTGACTAACAAAGTTGCTCTACTGGTCACTACTTCCAAAGAAGACTCTAGGAATTCAGACAGTTCCATCTGGCCCCGTCCGCCCTTCCCCCCTGAGCCCCCCTCAGCCACAGAACCCGAATCAACAGCAACATATTGACCCTGACAATGGGTGGCAAATTATCATGTGGCATCAGGAGAACCTCAACGAGGTATTTACGAACCAGAACCAAAGGTTCTAACAATGGTGACCTCGGAAAGTTTAAAAACATAAGTTATTCCTCCTTAAGGAATTGTCCATGAATTCCAACCTCCTTAATGTAATCAAACGTTCCTTGGAAACATTATCACCCACTACACGCATTTCTTCCACTTTTGACTGAAGTTTTGTCAACTTGTCAGCCTGCTCAGCACACTTTGCCTCCACCGCGGTACACCGACCCTTAAGGAAAGGAAACTCTTGCGATAAAGCACCCACCACTGGAGCAAGGGATGATTGGAGAGAAGAGATCGCCTCCCATAAGCAGTCTAAAGTCACCTTAGCTGGTTTCTTCAAGCCGCAAAACACCCGCGTCTCAACCGCTCCTGGTACTATGATTTTCCGTCGGGCACCTCCCGAAACCTCTTCGTTGGAGGGTATCTTCTCCACCACTCCAACACGCTGAACACCAGAGCTCGACGCCACTAGAGAGGAGGAGCCCCCGGGCACAGCGTCGACCTCCTGACCCGGAGGTACTCCCGCGTCCGCTCCCTCCTCCCAGTCCCCTCTGGGTTGCGGCGGCAACAGCTGAGCTGGACTCAAATCCACGCTATCACTGCTCAGCTCCTCTAAACCACACAGAGGAACCGCTGAAGCCATGTCAGCTGGACGCGGAGTGCAGAAAGGCACAATTGAGGGTTGCATCGAACCACCTAAAGGTGTCGAGGATACGAGGGGCTTCGATGTAGACTGCTTCCTCTTTTTCCCCATTAGTATAGCGTCCACCTCACAACCTCTCTGCTCACCGACAGCCAGCATCTACTCATCCGCCATCTTGGAACCCCAGCAACATCCACTATGTTTCTTTTTAAGCGTTCAAATGAACCGAATGCATGCTCATAAATGCACACCCCTTATGGATCCTAACAAGGGTGTGTCTAACAATCCTCATCAATTTATAATCCATCAAATTTCTAATTTTATATGTGAAATGACATTTTATAAATGACATCCAAGTCCAATCAATGATATCCAGGACAGATTGTGCTGAGAAATGCCAGCGATATCTATGTCTCTGCCTGATTTTAGTAACATTGTGTGAAGTCCAGTGTTGGGCGGGTACCACAGTCATGGGCTTCGCCAGCTCTCAGTGTGTCCACTCCACTCCCAGTTGTCATAATCCAGTCCTGGTTTTGTAAAACTCCAACAAACAGTTTGTCTTACCCTATCTATCATTTGGAGCTTACTCCTACCAGGAGGAAGTCCCACAAAAGTCCAAGACTCTGTGCAGCAGCTCCGGAAAGAGTATGGCTTCAGACACTCCCAAACAGTATAGCAAATCCACATGTCATAGCACAACTATTGCAGCAAAGTCTTTTCAACTCTCTCTTAAAATTCTCAGACAAGAGGCACCGTTCTCAGCTCTCTCCACCAGAAGAAGCAGTTACAGTATATCTCTCAGCTCTATTGGCTGTGAAAGCAGCCTTCCTTCAGGTTGTGCACTATCCACCTGAACCCTCCCACAGACTGCTTCTTACAGTACCTTAAACATTCATGGGTTCAGTGGTATCTTCTCCCCCGAACTCAATAGCTTCCATGGGTTGCTCCTGAGCCTCTCCTCCCTTGAACTGCCTTCCCAAGCATATGCCCGGCCCTGGACCGGCCCATCCATTGTGCAAGATTGTTGTTCGCACAGGGCCCCGCGCTTCAGGGGTCCCCACGCCAACAACATCTAGCATTTGGCACTGGCAGTCAGCTTACCTCTGACAGCCGCCAAAATGAAGAGTGCCTTTTTTCTTCACTTCGGCAGCTGTATTACAATATAGGATGCTGACGCGCTGAATGCTGGGAAACAGGAAATTCCCTTTGACCTTGGCATGCTAGCAGATGCTGGGTGGGGCTGGAACTAGAAGGGAGCTGATTTTGGGGGAGGACTAGAATGGGATGGGGCTGGGGGAGTGAGGATGGAGAGGAGAAAAATATTTTGTGTGGGAGGGAAGAAAAATCTATGATTGGCCGGGTATTGGGAGAGTAAATGGGGATTGAGGATGGAGGGGTAAAATTTGAGTGGATGAAAAAGGAATAAAGAAAGAAATGGAGGAAAGAGCAAAAGGGGAAAGATTTCCTGTTTCCTGTGAGCACAGTTCATTATATGCAACGTGCATGTTTTATGTTCCATGTAAACCGCTAGGGTTGCCAACTTTTCACCAAGAAAAACCCGACACCTGTGGCTCTCCATGCTCCACCCATTCTCCACCCCTAGTCCCACCCCTGCCCCGCCCCCAGCCCCACCCACAAAAATTACCAAGGATACGTGTAGGCTAACTTCCTTGGTCAGATAATAATTAAACTGGGAACCCCAAAATCCAAACATGAAATGTACAATACTGGAGAAATAAAACTATAAAGTAATTTCCTCTTGCACTAAACAAAAACGCAAAGATGTTAGCAATACACACTTCCCAGACCAGACATATTCCAGTTAATAAATTCAAAATAAAAAGTATTTTTCTACCTTCTGTTTGGGAGTTTTATTTTTCAGTTGCAATTGCTCCAGTCACTTTCTTCTGGTTTCTTTGTGTCTTCTGCGAGCTATCCATTTGTCCTTTCTTCTCTTTTAGATGTTTTTCCATTCTCTCTATTTCTGCTTTAACATACTGATTGTTTCCCTTTTGCTCTTTCCCCCAATTCTTTCCTTATTCCTTTATCATCCGTTTAAATTTCACCCTTCCATTCTCAAGCCCCTCTTACTCTCCCAATACCCGGCCCATCATAGACTTTTCTTCCACACAAAATATTTTATCCCCTCTCCATTCTCATTCCCTATCCATTCTAGTCCTCCCCCCAAAACAGTTCCCTTATAGTTCAAGACCCACCCAGCATCCACTGCCTTCTAGTCCCATTCTCCCATGCCCCACATCAGCCCATTTCCAGTCCTATTCCAGCTCTTCATCAGCCCATTTCCAGTGCTAGCCCTCACATCACAGGCCATTTCCAGTCCAAGCCCCCCCCCCCCCAATCACAGCCCATTTCCAGTCCAAGTCCCCCATCACAGCCTATTTCCAGTCCTAGGCCCCCCCACCATCACAGCCCATTTGCAGTCCGAGTCCACCCGCACCATTACAGCCCATTTGCAGTCCTAGCCCCCCTAATCACAGCCTATTTCCAGTCCAAGTTCCCCCTCCCTCCACCATAGCCCATTTCCAGTCCAGGTTCCCCACCCCCATAGCCCTTTTCCAGTCCAGGTCCCCTCCACCCTCATCACAACCCATTTCCAGTCCATGTCCCCCCATAGCGATTTTACCGTCCAGGTCCCCCCCCCCCCATAACTGCCCATTTCCAGTCCAAGTCCCCCCCTAGCCCTTTTGCGATCCAGGCCCCCCATCACAACCCATTTCCAGTTCAAGTCCCCCCCCCATAGCCCTTTTCCAGTCCAGGTCCCCCCCATCACATCCCATTTCCAGTCCATGTCCCCCATCACAGCATATTTCCAGTCGGAGGCTCCCCCCCCATCACAGCCCATTTGCAGTCCGAGTCTCCCCACACCATCACAGCCCATTTGCAGTCCTAGCCCCCCCACCATCACAGCCCATTTGCAGTCCTAGCCCCCCTAATCACAGCCTATTTCCAGTCCAAGTTCCCCCTCCCTCCACCATAGCCCATTTCCAGTCCAAGTTCCCCCCCTCCCATAGCCCTTTTCCAGTCCAGGTCCCCTCCACCCCCATCACAACCCATTTCCAGTCCATGTCCCCCCCCATAACCCTTTTACAGTCCAGGTCCCCCCCATCACAGCCTATTTCCAGTCCAGGTCCCCCCCCCATAGCCCTTTTCCGGTCCAGGTCCCCCCCAACACACCCCATTTCCCGTCCACGGCCCCCCCCCCCCTAGCCCTTTTCCAGTCCAGGTCCCCCCCCATCACAGCCCATTTGTAGTCCTAGCCCCCCCCATCACAGCCCATGCAGTCCTTGGCCTCCCCCCCCGACCAGCACCGCGGCTGTCTGAGGGGCTTTAGAAGGAGCCGGGGAAGCCCGCGCGAGGCCCCGGCTCCCTCTGTACAACCGCCAGCGTGAAGAGCCTTTTCCTTCACGCTGGCGGTTGTTTCTGTGAAGCCGCGAATGCTGGGAAAGGTTAAAGGGTACTGTCTTTAACCTTTCCCAGCAATCGTGGCTTCACAGAAACAGCCGCCAGCGTGAAGGAAAAGGATCTTCACGCTGGCGGCTGTACAGAGGGAGCCGGGGCCTCGCGCAGGCTTCCCCGGCTCCCTCTGAAGCCCTCCGGTGTGTGGGCCGGCCCTTGGTGGGTTTCTTTTTTACTTCGGGTCGGAAGAAAAGCCGGTCTTTTGCTCTGGCCGCTCCCGATCTTGTGGCCAGAGCAAAAAAACGGCTTTTCAAGGGCCGGTTTTGCATCTGCGCCGGCAGCCGGCCTGGCCATGGAAAAACCGACCAGGCCGGCTGAAAACTGGCCATTTGGCAACCCTATAAACTGCACTGATGTTGAATAGCGCGGTATATAAGAAAATGTAAATAAATAAATCAGTTTGTTAAAGAGAATGGAAAAAAACTAGAAGAGAGAAGAAAGGACAAATGGACAGCAGACAATTGAGAGCTAGCAGAAGACATGAAGAAACCAGAAGAAAGTGACTGAAGCAATTGCAACTGAAAAATAAAATGCACAAACAACAAAAGGTAGAAAAATACTTATTTATTTTGAATTTATTAACTGGAATATGTCAGCTCTGGGAAATGTATATCGTTAATGTCTGCGTTTGTTTACTACAAGAGGAAATTAATTTATAGTTTTATTTCTCCAGTGTTGTGCATTCCAAATTTGGCTTTTGGGGTTCCCAGTTTAATTATTGTCTTCCTATTTCTAAATTGTGATCCCTTGTTATTTGTTTGGTAATGGTTTATGTTCTGCATGTGTAACTGAAATGAGGTATTGTGTTTATGTAGTTTCTATTTGACAGTGCCACTTGTTCTCTTTCCCCAGTAGGAGATGTATTGGTATTCTCTGAGATATATTGGTTTAATATTTGCAGTGTTGCCTTAGTTTGATAGGTAGGATATGGTGCTTTGTGAGTTATGATAGTGCTCTTGGGATACGGCGGGTTTGCTATGGGTTCTAAATGGGCAGTGTTTGTAGTACTTCCTAATGTGCCTGGCAATTGGCATTGGAGTATAGTAATGTAGAAATCTGTAGTCTTTCTTTATCCATACACTCATTAAGAGGCATGTTTACTGAAAGTTAGTGCATGTTAGTATTATGCAAATATCTATGCAAATGAGGCACCTTATGCAAATGAGCCCCTGCAATGAGTCTCCACACATGTCCTGAACCCCCCTTGGGCTGCCCCTGGACAGCCGCGGGGCTCTTCGGGGGGGGGGGGGAGGAGGGGTGGCTGAGACTGGAAATAGATGATGGAGGCCTTAGTTGCTTAGTACTAGCACAATCCACCTGTGTGTTCTCTCCTAATTGGCTCTCCTGGTCCTTCCTGGGGAGGGCCTTCCTATCTCAGGGGCTTCTGGGACATGTAGTATGACTGACATTGTCACATACCCCACCCCTTAAGCTTCTGTCGGCCTTGTCACAGGCTGACAGAACCTACCTCTTGGAGTACTAGTCTTATCTCATACATTCATTCTTTAACCATTCATTCAGGGACCACTCCTTAACCCTTTTATGCTCACCACCAGGGACACCATTCCATAACATGTCCCCTAGCACCACAGTCCCCTTAGTGTGCACACATTTTGTCATGCAGTATTTTCTTGCCCTTATTTATGGACCTTCCTTTCTACTTTTGTCCCTTCTTGGGGAAAGGGTTTTGCTGCGCAATGGACTACTCTTCCCATCCTATAATCATCCCAGCGTACCTCCTCATGGGATAAGGATTTGTACTGGGGTAATAGTCCTATTGAAGGACCTCTGAGGAGGATGTGTCTCCCTCCCTTAGATTCCCATATCCCTAGGCTGACTGGCCATGCCTTCCCCAGGACCTGCTTCATCGACTGTGGCCTGCCGGTCCTTCTCCTTGGACTGCTGAACGGATGCCTTTGGGGTCTGTTCCGACTGTGCAGGATCCTTACCAGTTTCTTGCACTGAAGGACCCTCCTGTTCTATCCCCTCTTTACCAAGGGCTCTCTATCCCCCTTGCAGCTTCTTTATGCTTGCCTCCTGGCTTAGGACTCTCTTACGGACTCCCTCCAGACTCTACAACATCAGTTTCCTCATTGGGGATGTTGTAGTAGCAGACGACTGAGGTACACCAACCAGGTGTGCAAACGGCCATAGGCCATAGAATGTGTGATATAGGAGATGGCCAGATAGGCCATAGAATGTGTGATATAGGAGATGGCCAGATGAGGTGGCTGGAACAGAGTCATTGGAACACATTGTGGACAGCTAAGAGGGTAAAAGGCTGTGTACAACAGTTTCAGAGGCAGCGAACAGCCATGTCTGCTGCAGTGACAACAGAGGCACATGGACATTGTCTGGAGTAGGTCACCAGGGACATATGCATGTGGCCATACATTATACTGATATGGGTGTGCCTGTGTTCTTATTCTGTTACCTGCAAATGCTGTGACCAGGCCAACAATGTGGATGCATGTTGGCAACATGGGACAGGCATTCCAACATGCATGTGAATGACACGGACATGCATGTATGGAGAGCAGCAAGGCATGGATACCACAAATTATGTTTGTGTGGGCATGCCGGGTCTGTGGGCACATATGGCAATGTGTCAACTATATCACTGTTTTGGGGGGTGGCATTGGATAGTGTGACAGACAGTAGGGCAGAGGGTTGGGATTCTCTAGACCTCTTCCAGAATCTCCATCTTGGGACTGCACTCCAAGTTCTCCAACATACTCAGGAATGCTTTCACCAGGGTTTCCCGCCATACCTTCTTCCTTCTTCCCCCAATCCACCATCAGAGTGGACTGCTCTCTTGCCCCATTCTCCTGGGCCTTTATTCTACACCTCCAGTCTAGGATGGGACCTACCCCCTTACCCATTCTACTGGTATTTTCTTGGTGGCTTTTCCTCTTACCTCCAGGTACTCTTCCTCCTCCATTCTAACCTCCTGAGTTCGGTGCTCTCTCAGGGGAATAATCTGGAATAGTAGACTCCTGGTTTGGATGTGTGGTCATTCTTTCATGTTTTGGGCTTGGAAAAGAGCAGTCAAGTCCACATGGGGGCTGAATGTTGGCCTGGCAAATAACAGAGTGCTGTTACAGTGGATGAGCCAGTGTGGGATGCATTGGTCTCAGTTTATCCTGCTGTTATTAAAGGCTCGTGAATATAAAGTACAATATTGCATTTTTGTTCATTTGGGGGGGGGGATGATCTTTCTGTGATAAAGATAGTAGACTTATCTGACAAATGAAGCATAATTTTTTTTGATTCATTGCTATTCCCCATCTGCGATGCTGATATGGTCTCAGATTATTCCTTGGTGACTGTGGCGTGATGCTGTTAGACTACAGGCTATGGAACGTTTACGGAGGCATGTGAATGTGGAGGTCTCCAATATGGTACTGTTATTGAATTGTCTTGTGTTGACTCATGATTTAATTTCCCCTGATTGCTGGGTCTTTTTCATCGGGATGGTGTGCATTTGTCAAATGTCGGTCAGAACATATTTCTCAGTTCTATCCAGGATGTCTTGGAAGGGTGCAGTAAGGCATTTCAGGCCTCAGTATTGGTGGGTGGAGCAGGGACATACAATTTGTAGTCTCCACTCATGGCAGGGGTCTTAAGGGTTGATTACCCCCCAGCTTTGATTGTATTCCTGAAGGGCTGGGAGGAGGAAAAGGGATGTGAGGACTGGGGCATCCCACAGCATTGGCATCACCGCCATCTGCATGGCCAGTCACAATAAGGCTCCTGAAATTCAAATTAAGATTCAGCTTGGCAATACCGCAGGCTGGAGGGTGTTCGGGAGGGGGGAGATAGGACTGAGATATGGGGGCTAAAGTCAGGCTAGGACAACACCGTCTAGCTGGACATTTATAGAGATATTCCATTACACTGAACAACATTGAAATAGTTACTGACTTTAAAAGGCCATAATCTGTAGTATCTTGGTGAGCTGAACACAAATATAACATTAAAAAAGTTTTATTGGCTCTCGTTTTGAAGATATTGCATGTAGTTAATTTTTGACATTTCACCGTGTAAATTTATCCAGTAGGACATCAACAACATCCCAAATAAGCCTTGAATGATGTAATATTGCATCACATTGCATAATACCAGCATGCACACATCATCCAGAGTTGATTGCATCATTTTCTGATGCAATGCAATACTACTGCCAGACGGCTGCTGAAGCCATCTGACGTCAGCAGTGTACTATACGAAGTCGGAAAGGTTGAGCATTTAAAATATTTCAGACTGTGTGCAAGACAGTTTAAGCTACTGTTACATGTAACTTTTATTAATCATATAATTTTAGCCATTTAGGTACAATACAGAACAGTAATGCCGCGAAAGTGCGTTAATACTGTTGACAATTTCTGCTACATTTGTGGGGAAGTGACATTTGCCAACCAGAAGAAAAATATCACTTCTCAACTGAAGAAGGCATATCATCTTTACTTCGGATGCAAGATTGGTGACCAAGACAAGCCTTGGGCCCCGCATATATGCTGCGCTACATGTACAACACAGCTTTCACAGTGGTTGAACTGCAAAAGACCATCAATGCCGTTTGCAGTCCCCATGGTGTGGAGAGAGCCAAGCAACCACATAAATGACTGTTACTTCTGCTTGGTTCCTCCTCTTTCCAGCGGAATAACGAAACAAAAGAAGTCGAGCATAGTCTACCCAAACATTCCATCTGCATTGAGACCAGTTCCACATGGTGAGGGACTTCCTATTCTAGAACCTCCATCAGAATATTCTCTTGATTCATCTGATGAGGACATGGGTGAACCGACCTGTTCTTCTCCTGGTCCGTCAGCATGCAGTGACCCAGATTTTCACTGGGATGCATTATCAACTCCACACAGAATAACACAGGAAGAACTAAATGACTTGGTTCATGATTTGGATTTATCCAAGAACAAGGTAGAATTGCTAGGATCAAGACTCCAACAATGGAATCTTCTAGAAGAAGATGTCAACATTACTTCATATCGAAAGCGTCACCAGCAGTTGGAGCCTTTCTACAGAAAGGAAAGTAATCTGGTATTCTGTTCTGATATTGAAAGCCTCATGAATGCCTTAAAAATCACTCATGACCCACAAGACTGGAGACTATTTATAGACTCTTTGAAACCGAGTCTGAAGGCTGTGCTTTTGAACAATGGAAACCATCTTCCATCTTTTCCAGTAGCACATGCCGTCCACATGAAAGAGACATACGATAACTTAAAGCATCTACTGACTTCCATTAACTATAACAAGTACAGCTGGCACCTCTGTGGTGATTTGAAGTTAGTTGCCCTTTTAATGGGACTGCAGCAGGGATATATAAAATACATGTGTTTCTTATGTGAGTGGGATAGCCGAGCAAAGGATTGGCACTACTTGCGGAAGGAATGGAATCACAGACAAAATGTAACAGTTGGAGAGAAAAATATCCAGCACCCAGCTCTGGTTGAGGCTCACAAAATCCTGCTACCCCTTCACATCAAACTAGGTTTGATGAAAAACTTCGTGAAAGCCATGCTTTCCGATACCTGCATGAAAAATTCCCTCGACTCAGCGAAGCAAAGATTAAAGAGGGAGTTTTGTGGGTCCTCAGATTCAAGAGCTCTTCAAAGATGACCGGTTCAACAACCTGCTGCAGGATGATGCGAAACAAGCATGGAATGCTTTTCGCCTAGTGTCAACAAACTTTCTCGGGAATGTTAGGGCAGAAAACTACAAGGGACTAGTAGAAGACATGCTGATGCAGTATCAGAAACTTGGCTGCAATATGTCTCTAAAGATCCATTTCCTTGATTCCCATCTCAATTTCTTTCCTGACAACTGTGGTATGGTTAGTGATAAACAGGGCGAACGTTTTCACCAGGATATCGCAACGATGGAGCAAAGATACCAGGGAAAATGGTCCACTACAATGCTGGCTGACTACTGCTGGACACTCACCAGAGAAGCTCCTGAACAGCTGTACAAGAGACAGGCAAAAAAATCTAAGAAGTAGTCTACGACTTGTTTTTTTACAGGTTTTAACCGAAGGCCTATTATATTTACTATTGATATGCATTTCGTGATGTAAACATTAATTCTTGTAGATTACAAAAAAAACTAGAGCCAACTTTGCAATTTCACTGTCATATTCGTGTTCAGCATATAAAAATTGATAAGAAATGACTATTTTTATTTCAGTAACATGACTTTTGTAAAAATTTGTTGACCAGTGTTGGCTTGGATATGTTATTGTCAACTGTTTGGATGTTATTTCAAGTTATCGTTGTATGGAGAATAAATGGTGGGAGTGTGCAACTGCCAATGTTATGGTGTCCCAACTCCCCCCCCCCACGTGAATCAGGAGTGGGGCTGTAACACTGGCCGAGCATCTAACATTGTTCATTTGGGCGGAGTGATGGAGGTCATGAAGGAAGAAAGAGGGAAGGATCAGACAAGTTGCGAGCTGTGCAGCCTTAACTGCTGTCACATTTTGGCAGGTTGTGCGTCGGCGGGACACTTGCAGAAGGTTTGGCTGGGTGTCCGATATTGTTATTGTTGTGTGGGGAATAAATGGAGTGAGTGTGTGAGTGCCAATTTTATGATATTCGATGAATGTTCATTGCAGATATCCCGAAAGAAAGACCTGTTTGTAGCACTTGAGTGCTGAAGCGAAGGCTCCCTGGGCAAGACTTTACCTATTTATGGAAATGTGCTGACTAATCCCATTTCTATAAAGTGTTTGTCTGTTATACTTTGCATCTAACATAAGCCTTACTAGGCAAAATTCATCTGTTCCTTTTATAGCATCCTGTTTCTTAACTATGGCTGCTAAATAAATTAGTCACCTAGTCCTATAACTATCATTTAAATGAGATCACATCACTGAATTAGCAGTTAGTTAACCAACTCTGTGTTACATCAGTAGTTTAATTTTATTTAGCATAGATTAGTTTTAAATGTAACACTGATGCCCTGTCTATTAATAAGTGTATCTGTTAATATTATTTACCTGCCTTCTGATTTGTGAATACGATTCATTTTTTGTTCATTCTACTGTCAAAGCGGTTCTTCCACTATGAATGGAATGGCCTTTGCTTATTTTATCTCTAAAAATGAAACAGATTTCTGTGTGTTTTGTTCTATTTCCTATATGATACAATCTTTTGTTTTCACTTGCAGCCTCTTCAGCTTCCAAGAATTTTACTCCTTATGGCTTGCCCAGACACAGGGTTCAATGGCCTGCCACCAGGCCCCAGCCCAAGGTCGAGGATTCCCTCCTTTTCCTTCCCACTATTGTCTTGCATCCTGCAAGGTCCTTCTCCTTACACCATTGCTCCTGTCGTGACAACAGGAACTGGCACCAGGCATAATCCTACTGCCACAGTGACAGTAGTGAACACTGGACAAGCTTTCTTAAGCAGAATAGTTTAACCTGACATACTTTATAAAGAGGGGAAACGAATGAAAAGGAGAACATGCTCTACATCTGACAGTAAATGCTGTTATAACATGTTATAAAGTGCTTTGGGCTTGTGGCAGCACAGGTTGCAAACAAGACAGTGTATGTTTCAGTTTTCTTCACTTTCCTCTAGCCCACACCTGCTCAGCTTGCATAAGACCATGGTTTTTGGTCTAGTTACTAAGGTGCACTAACATTAAAGTTTGTTAATTCACCGTTAACACATGTTCTTTTAACACAGGTCTCATGTTATTCAATAGGGCATAGTAACTATAAATACAGTATGGGCCCGATTCCACTCCGCATGTCTGGGCCACTGTGCGTCTGGCCGGAACTGGATGCACAGACTTAGTTGCGATTCTGAGCCTGCATGGCACATCTAGCCCCGCGGGATAAGAATCTCGAACATGCCTGTACATGCAGGCTGGGACCCCAATTCCATCTGACCTGCACATACAGGCCTTCCCTGGCTAACTCAATCAGGGCTTTTCAATGGAGCCGTGGCACCATGGCGTCTGGTTGCCATGGCACCACAGCTCCATTGAAGATCTGTGATCCCTGGCCACCGGCTCCAGCAGTGATTTCCCTGCAGCCCGACCCCCGATCTGTCTTACTAAGGCCAGGGTCAGGCTGCAGGGAATGTCATCAGACCCACCTGCCCAATCTGCACCCTGGGCCTGCCGATGACATTCCCTACAGCCTGACCCTGGCCTTAGGAGGCCAGATTGGGGCTCGGGATGCAGGGAAATCACCGCTGGAGCTGGCGGCCGGGGATTGCACCTCTGTTGTCAGCCTCAGAGGTGAAATAAGTTCCCCATAAAGTCACCAGCTCCAGGCATACAGGGCCGACATTAGAATCGGCCCTGTATGTCCAGGACCGATGACCACCCACTGCCTGCCCTAACGCCTCCCTCAATCCACCCCTTTCCCGCCCCATCTGCCTTCCCCGTTCAAGATGCGGAGAAGGTAGTTGGGACCTGGAAAGGTATGAATAGCATTAGGACGTCCATCCCCGCTATTCATGCCACAGAATGACCCCATATATGTTCATGGTAAATTAATGCGCATGGACTATTATAATGCGATATATACTGGGCTGCCTAATTATGTTGTTAGAGCTCTGCAGATGATGCAAAACTCTGCAGCAAGGCTGATAACTGGGTTGCACTTATATGATCATATTTTCCTAGCATTGGTGGGAAGGAGGAGTGGCCTAGTGGCTGGGACAAGCTACCTCAGGCTGGTAGGTCAGGGGTTCAAATCCCACAAGAAGACAGCAACCTTCAGCAGGAAGGACTGGAGTTTCTAGTCCCACAGGTGCCCCTTGTGGCCCTGGGCAAGCTACCAAACCCTCCATTGCCCATGCTCCCTGCAAGCATTAGTGTATGCATCTCATACCCCCTCATGTTAAATGTATCCCCCAATTGTGTTGTGACCACTTTGATTGAAGGATAAGGTGGTATACAAAACTGTCTAAATAAAAACATCTGCATTGGTTTCCCATTATGTATCAAACTCCATTTAGATTCCTTTGTTTTTAGGATATTGTAACTGTGGGACATCAGGTATTCAAAATTTCCACTGTGTTTATGGAGTAAAGTTTGTTGATAATACCACTTCGCTCATTAAAACAAGAAACTGGGTTTTCTCAATTGATTATGTTTTATTTCATTATTGTTTGTTATGTGTTGTCATGTGGTTAAGTGTGAACTATTGTGAGCCACCTAAAAATTGCTAGAATAGGCAAGCTATAAGTAAAAAAAATGAAATGAAATTTTTGAATGCAATAGAAAGTCATAACTCCAAGAAGATGTAATAATGAACAGTAACTTTTTCTATGCATGTGTTAGTGGTGAAACTGGTATGATGCAGTCACCAGGTATGGAAAGCAATGATGGTTTAGCTAAGTGTGTACAAAGAATGTTCCAGTTGGAGATTCCCTTGTACTGGCATGGGATTGGGCTGGGTTCTGGGCAGAGAACAGGAACGGATGGCAGTGAAATCCATTGAATGATACATTACATTCAATAGTTGTCATGATTGCTAATAGTGTGACTGTACTTAATGCCGTTCCTAGAAGTGGTGTTACATGCAGCCATGTCACTGGCAGTCCGGTAGCATGACAATTGACCATTACCTACCAAAAAAAAGTGGCTCTTATGATCATCTAGTTCCCCAGTCTGATCCCCCGCAAGATAAGTAATCCCCAAGATCACATCCCCAATCTGATCCTTGTAATTGTAACTCCCTCCCCATAATCAAGCTCTCCCAGGATCAATCCCCAAGATAATGCCCCCAACAGAAGCCCTCTTCAAACAGAAGCTCCCCCAAAGACTGTATCGTGACCCTCTGCTAGCTTTCTGACCTCTCCCGGGGACTCACTCGTGGATTTCCCTGTAGTCTAGTGGTTCAGGACAGATGCTTCTTACATGGCAGATTGTCCCCTCGCTCTAGTGCCGTGAGACTACTGCTAGAGGATCAAAGCTACCATTTTGAAATCCAGTGGATCCGAGGTGGGAACAGAAGAGGACTGCTCCTGTCCCAGTCCACTAGATGACCAGGGAAGCCTGTTTTCTGAGGAGCTTCTGTGTGGGAGGAGCTTATCAGGGGGGGGCACTTGATTGTACTGGGGCACTGTTAGGAAGAGATTACATTAGGGGAACTGTCCAGAGAGATATTGGATGGGGGGGGGGGGTGATCTTGGTGGGCAGGTAATCACGCTGTGATCAGATCTGGGGGGGGGGTGTATTTGGGTGGGGGAACAGATCAGGGGGGCCAATCAGAAAGGTTATGTGTTGAGGCGGGGAGTTGAGTTGAGCCATCACGTGGCACTCCATTTTTGAATTTTTTTGAGTTTACACCGGGGCCCTTGTTCTATGCCTTGGCAGGTAGTGCTGGCGTGCCCATGTTATCTGTCAAGGGATGGAACACAGGCCCATGTGTAAGTGTTGGTCCTGTGTGCTAACTGCAGGGCAGATACTGGGCATACCCATGACAGCACACATGCTTTGCACTTATTGTACATTATCTTTTGCACATAGTGCATGGTAAAGTGCAAACATTTACCACACTATAGTAAACAGCCCCCTAAACCTCTAGAGATATCTATGATGTTTCTCCTGGTTGAGGATGTCACAAAATGTGTGGAACTAGCTAGACAAGCAAGCTTGCACAAGAACGTTAAGTGACAAGGCTTTAACTTCTACCACATCCAGTGCTCAGCACAGCTTAAAAATTATATCCATTTCACAGTCGATGTAAATTCTCTCTTTGCTGATTCTATGGACTATGATGTTTGTGAGCTGTGGCTAAAGACAACTGCTAAATCTTATTCATAGTGCAGGATATTGTTTATTCCACTGTATTTTAGGAGATCTTAATACAGTAGGTTGTGCCAATTTTGGAGATGTCATAATTTAAAAAAGCACTAGTGAAAAAATGGTACAATTTCATGTGGAAAATCAACAACTAGCTTTAAATTTTGTGCAATATGTTATTTACCTACCTGTAATTTCGAGGAACAACAAATGGACATGCCCCATAGGAAAAATGTTGGATTCTGCTATAGATCTAGAAATAAATCCTGATTTTACTAGGACCTCTGTTGGCCCTAATCTTCCTCAGCTCAGTGATGAAGTGCTCAAAGACTTAAGCACAGATCAAAGCTACGGCTATAGAATTGTAACTGCCATTAGAAGAGGTGTCTTACCAAAGGATCTGGCTCTGTTGGAAATAGGACCTGTGACACATAGCAGATGGTTTACAACAGCTCTACGGTTCATGAGAATATGGATTTCCAAGCATAATCTGAAAGGAAAAAATCTGAAAAATTTAAGAATGATTGTAGAGCTCTGTGTTGGGATTTACATGGTGAACTGGGTCAATATAGAAATAAATGGCAATTGGACACAAGGTCCCAGGCATCTCCTTTTCTAGCTGCAACTGTTGAAAGAACAGTGTGAAGCAGTAAAGAAGATCGTCATCTCTGTGGTGAGAAGGTCAGCTTGGTATGGTAACAGCGAGTCTGTTCTGCAAGTTATGTT
Organism: Ichthyophis bannanicus; assembly: GCA_033557465.1. Classification (NCBI taxonomy): domain Eukaryota; kingdom Metazoa; phylum Chordata; class Amphibia; order Gymnophiona; family Ichthyophiidae; genus Ichthyophis; species Ichthyophis bannanicus. The sequence continues at coordinate 1,461,242,315 of CM066031.1, forward strand.
GTGCAGTGAAGAGGAACAGGAGAGAGGGGATGCAGTGAAGAAGATATTGAAGATCAGAGGTGAAAGAGATGAGAAGACTCAGCTTGGAGACAGCAGTGTGAGACTCAGGAAAGCACCATCCATCAACACTGAGGCAACTCCACTCTCTGAACCCAGCCTCACTACATTGTTAAACAATGTTTGGATGGTATGTTGGAATGCTGGAAGGGATTGATTAATATCTCTCTACAAGAGGGTATTGTATCTCTGCAGTTACAAGAAGCTGTAGTATCACCCATCTTGAAGAAAATACGTGCAGATAGTATGCAATGTGAAAACTTTTCCCTATCTCAAATTTAACAATATTGGGAAAATTATTGGAGAAAGAGGTTGGCAGCCAGATTAGTGGGTTCCTAGAGATTATAATGGGTAAAAGTGGCAACATATGGGACGTGGTGTGTATAAATGCCCATAGCATGGGAAATAAGATCCCAGATGCTGAAGCTTGAATGGGAGAGGCTGACTTGGACTTAGTGGCAGTTACAGAAACATGGTTCACAGAAAACCATGACTGGGATGTAACTATACCAGGCTATACTTTATTCAGAAAGGACAGGGTAGGAAGAAGGGGAGGATGAGTGGCACTATATGTAAAAAATAATATTAAATCTTTGAAACTACAGAGCTTAAAAGGGAGAGAGGAGGCATTGTGGGTTAAACTAGAAAGAGGGAAAGAGAAATCTGTTTGCATTGGCATGACATACAGACCTCCCTCACAGGAGGAAGAGGTGGACGGAGAGTTAATTGAAGACATACGCAGCATTGCTAGGAAAGGGGAAGTGATACTTATAGGCGATTTCAACATGTCAGATGTTGATTGGCACATTCCGGCTGCAGTATCATCTAGAAGTAAGGAGATCCTGGATTCTCTACAGGGAGAACTATTCAGGCAATTGGTAACAGACCCCACATGTGAAGGGGCCATACTGGACTTGCTGCTTACCAATGGTGAAAGTGTTTCTGATGTTGTAGTGGGAGATCATTTTGCATCCAGTGATCACCAGATGGTATGGTTCAGTATTAGGACTAGGGCTGTTAAAATCCATTCAAAGGCGAGGATCTTAGACTTTAGGAAGACTAACTTTGCGAAGATGGGCCAATACCTCAGGGAGTCGTTAGTTGGATGGGAACAGCTGAGGGATGTAGAAAAACAGTGGGAAAAACTGAAAGGGGATATTTTAAGGGCAACCAACCTTTTTGTTAAAATGGTAAATAAAGGTAAAAGGAAAAGGAGACTGCTATGGTTTTTGAAAGAAGTAGCTGAAAAAGTGAAGAAAAAGAGGGAGGCCTTCATGAAATACAAGAGATCACAGAGAGAGGAAGACAGGCATCTGTATTTGGAAAAACATAGAGAAGCTAGCAAAGTAGTCAAGAAGGCAAAGATTCAAAAGGAGGAGGAAATAGCCAATGCAATAAAATGGGGGGATAAGACATTTTTCAGATATATTAGTGAGAAGAGGAAGGGCAAGAGTGATATTGTCAGACTCAAGGGTGCAGGGGAGGAATATGTAGAAGCTGATAAGGATAAAGCGGAATTGCTTAACAAATATTTTTGTTCTGTGTTCACAGATGAAGAACCAAGAGCAGGACCTCAGAAAACACCCACAAATAGGAACAGAAGCAAAGGACATCTTGAACAATTTTCAAAAGACTGTGTTCGTGAGAAACTATCTCAACTTAAAGTAGACAACGCGATGGGATCGGATGGGATACACCCGAGAATACTGAGGGAACTTGGGGACGTTCTAGCAGCTCCACTGACTGACCTTTTCAATGCCTTGTTGGAGTCGGGAGTGGTGCCAAAGGACTGGAGAGAGGCTCATGTGGTGCCTTTACACAAAAGCGGAAGTAAGGATGTGGTTGAAAACTACAGGCCGGTTAGTTTAACTTTGGTGGTGAGTAAATTATTGGAAACACTGCTGAAAGAGAAAATAGTGAGGTTTCTGGAGTCCAGCGGATTACAGGATCCTAGGCAACATGGATTCACCAGAGGCAGGTCTTGTCAGACAAATCTGATTGATTTCTTTGACTGGGTAACCAGGGAGTTGGACCGAGGGAAAGCCCTAAATAGATTTCAGTAAAGTCTTTGACACTGTTCCTCACAGGCGACTTATAAACAAACTGAGCACCCTAGGGATGGACCCTAAAGTTACTGCTTGGGTTAGAAATTGGTTGGGTGGGAGGCGACAAAGAGTACAAGTAAATGGAGCTCACTCTGAGGAGAAGGATGTTATCAGTGGTGTGCCCCAGGGATCTCTCCTTGGTCCAATTCTTTTTAACATCTTTGTTAGTGATATAGCGGAAGGGCTTTCAGGTAAGGTTTGCCTCTTTGCAGATGATACCAAAATCTGCAATAGAGTAGACACCCAGGAAGGGGTAGATAACATGAGGAGGGATCTAGCTAAGCTTGAAGAATGGTCTAGAATTTGGCAGCTGGGATTTAATGTTAAAAAATGTAAGGTCATGCATTTGGGCTGCAGCAATCCAAGGGAGCAATATGGTACAGGGGGTGAAGTACTTTTGTCCACTAAAGAAAAGCGGGACCTAGGCATGGTTGTGTCTGATGATCTTAAAGTAGCTAAACAGGTAAAAAAGACGACGGCAAAAGCTAGAAGGATGCTTGGGTGCATACGGAAAGGAAAGGCTAGCAGAAAAAAGGAGGTGATAATGCCTCTGTATAAGTCTTTGGTGCGACCTCATTTGGAGTATAGTGTGCAATTCTGGAGACCGCACCTTCAAAAGGATGTGAACAGGATGGAGTCGGTGCAGAGGGTGGCTACTAAAATGATTAGTGGTCTTCATTATAAAACATATGATGACAGACTGAAGGATCTTAATATGTACACCTTAGAGGAAAGGCGGGATAGAGGTGATATGATTGAGATGTTTAAATACCTCTGTGGCATAAATGTTCAGGGAGAGAGCTCTTTCAGTTGAAAGCAGGTTCTGCTACAAGGGGACATGGGATGAGGGTGAAGGGAGATAGATTCAGGAGTGATATGCGGAAATATTTCTTTACGGAAAGAGTAGTGGATCTGTGGAATAGTCTCCTAGTGGAGGTGGTAGAGATGAGGACAGTAACTGAATTCAAAAAAGCATGGGACAAACACAGAGGATCTCTAAAGGTAAAAAGGGGACTGTTGTAGTTGTTATGGAAGGACAGACTAGAATAGGCCATGTGGTCTTTTTCTGTCAGCATATTTCTATGTTTCTATGTTTCTATTTTCAACAAATATTTCTGTTCTATGTTCACAGATGAAGAACCAGGAGCAGAACCTCAGAAAACATCTACAAACAGGAACAGAAGCAAAGGGCATCTTGAACAATTTTCAGAAGACTGTGTTCATCAGAAAATACCTAAACTTAAAGTAAACAAAGAGATGGAACCGGATGGGATACACCCTAGAATACTGAGGGAACTTGGGGACGTTCTAGCAGCTCCACTGACTGACCTTTTCAATGCCTCATTGGATTCGGGAGTGGTGCCAAAGGACTGGCGAAAAGCTCATGTGATCCCTTTAAACAAAAGCAGAAGTAAAGATCAGTTTGAAAACTACAGGCGGTGAGTAAATTATTGGAAACGCTGCTGAAAGAGAAAATAGTGAGGTTTCTGGAGTCTAGCGGATTACAGGATCTGAGGCAGCATGGATTCACTAGAGGAAGGTCTTGTCAGACAAATCTGATTGATTTCTTTGACTTGGTTACCAGGGAGTTGGACCGAGGGAGAGCCCTAGATGTGGCGTATTTAGTTATTAGCAAAGCCTTTGACACCAGGCGACTTATAAACAAACAGAGCACCCTAGAGATGGACCCTTAAGTTACTGCTTGAGTTGGAAACTGGTTGAGGGGGAGGCGACAAAGGATACAGGTAAAAGGAGCTCACTCTGAGGAGAAGGATGTTACCAGTGGTGTGCCCCAGGGATCTGTTCTTGGTCCGATTTTTTTTAACATCTTTGTTAGTGATATAGCGGAAGGGTTGTTGGGTAAGGTTTGCCTCTTTGCGGATGATACCAAAATCTGCAATAGAGTAGAAACCCAGGAAGGTGTAGATAACATGAGGAGGGATCTAGCTAAGCTTGAGGAATGGTCTCGAATTTGGCAGCTGAGATTTAGGGGTATGTTTACTAATCCGTCTTAATGTTACCGGCGCTAGTTGCAGCGATAATGTGAAGAATGCCATATAAGGAGTGGGCGTTCCTGCGGCAAGGTAGCAAGAATCTGTATCACGCAATAGTGGGAGCCGTGGCACGTTAACCCGCGTTAACCCTAAGTTCATGCCAGCACAGTGTTAGAAAAATAAAATAATAAAGCAATAACTACAAAAACCCAATATAGTGAATAAAACTGGTTTTTATTATACTGTTTATTCACTATATTGGGTTTTTGTAGTTATTAGCACAGTGTTAGAAGCAATAATGATGTAGCCTACTGGTTACTGCAATGACTGCAGAGGCAGCTGTCATGGGTTCAATTCCAGAGTAGTGTTATGTAAGAAGGCTGTCTGAGGCATTTCCTTTTTTTAATTTAAATCAGTGCTGCCAGCAAAAACACCCTCACAGTGCCGTAACCTAAGGTGCCGCATAAGGCACCCTAAAAGGCACTCCATAGGGCATATTATAAAGTGACCTGTCCGCCAAGGCACTTTATAATGTGCCCTATAGGGCGCCTTAGGCTATGGCACTGTGAGGGTGTTTTTGCTGGCAGCACTAATTTAAATTAAAAGGAAATGCCTCAGACAGCCTTATTAAATAGCACCACTGTGAGATCAAACCCAGGACCTCTGGCTTCACAGTCATTGAAGCAACCAGTGGGCTACATCTCCATAGCATCTAACACACAGCTGGCTGGCTACAGGAAGACTGCAGGTCACCACACAAACTGTCTGCTGTGGTTACCAGGATAGGGTAAACCCACCAATACCCATGATGCACTGCACATGCAGATCAGCAGCCTACATCTGCTCACAAGATGGGGTATGCGCCTCTATAGCACCCCGGCCTAGTAGGGGGAACCGACCGTGTGTGTTACAGGCACAGAGTAGCTACAGACCGTGACCTTGTACGGGTCCTGTGCTCACCCTGAGGGTGAGATGGGGCACCCAGCACCAGATCCGCAGCACCTGGCTTGGCTGAGATAGGCTGTGCTGCAGGTTCCCATCAGTGCCCGTGTGTGATAGGTAGTCCTTGCAGACACACCTAGGAGACACCGGTGTCCATCTGTATTTCCCAATCATGTGTGGTCGCCATGGTCACATGTTATAAGAGAAGGGTGGTGGTTGAACCTAAAAGCGGATTATGTAGCACCACCCAACCTGCTGTCTGTGGGTCAGGGTGGGGGACAGGATCTCCCACCAACAGATCCACATTGTACATCTCTGCAGTGGTGGCAGTAGAGGGGACCATCAACCCCAGTCCTGCTAAGGAATAGGCACCCTACAGAGCAGTCAATGCAGATCTGTATGCATCACATAGGGCACTGGCAGACAGGCAGTAGGCCTAGAAAAGCTCAGTTGCCCCCCACCACTATCTGACATTCATCAGCAGAGGGCACAGTCAGTCACCAACCACTGCACCCTGCAAGGTGTTCCAGCCATACACATGCTAACTGCAGACAGTCTGCTAGCTAGTACATAGTGCATGTTCCTGGAGGATCTGTGTGCACCTAAAAATGGGATGTGAGCACACACACCAAGCAGGTATATCAGTGAATGGGCCCCAGAAACAGGAACTCATAGATATCACTTGAGAAGAATAGCATATAGCACTATGGGGGAACCTAGCCATGCCATGGTCACTGCTCAGTCCGGGTGAGAGTGACTCCCCCCCCCCAAGCATGACATTCTATGGCCAACCTGTCCATGTGCAGGTGGTGTTCGGGCACTACAATATCCCAGCCATTGCCCTATGCCCTGTGCAGATGCATCCTGCCCAGGCCACCCTGTCTGGGCCATACCCACAGTACCTTGCTCCTCATTATGAACATTGGCAGGCTAACACTGGAAACAGTGCAAACAGTGTGGGCTCAGTAAGGTGTAGGCAGCCACAAAACACTGGATAGACATACACACACTCCCACATCTTTGCCAGCATTGTGCAAATATAGAGGTTTTTGGCAGCCCTGGCCACCACACCAGTCCTGGGCACAGTCCGGGCATTGCTATGGTACACAATACTGTTGGGGTCACTCCCCGGTGTGGTAAACACTATGAGAAGCAAAAACTGAAACACACTCCACAGATATCAGAAAGGTTGCTATGATGAATCTCTGTCAACAAATTGTGTTTAACTTAGGATTTGTTATCTGACATTAATCATAGCAACCTTTTGATATATGTGGAATGTGTTCCCAAGTTTAGGACGGCATTGCTAAGGTATGCAGGTGCTAGTATTGGGAGATGCTGCTCCGCGCAGAGCCCAACAGCCTGACTCTCCATGAGGCTTTGGATAGTGGAGCCTGTGGGTGTGGGTGTTTGTGCCCCTGTTGGCCGCTGCTCTAGGGCAGAGGTTCCCAACTCCGGTCCTGGTGGGACAAACACGGTTCAGGTTTTCATGCTGTCCCTAATGAATATGCATGAAATACATTTGCATACAATGGGGGTGGGGCATACAAATGCAGCACAGGCATATTTATTAGGGACAGCATGAAACCTGAATGGTGTTTGGCCCTCCAGGACTGCAGTTGGGGTCTCTGCTCTAGGGATTGCACATGTTTATGGTGTCTGTGCTCTGTAAGGTAAAATATAGGTGTTTATGGCATGTTTATTTTATCTGCAATAAAGGTTCTGTCTTTATTACCACGGCTTAGTACTGGGTAAAATATAGGGATATGGTTTGCAGGAGCCACAGCTGGGACTTAAACTTGTGACTTTCTGCCCCTGAAAACACTGGCTGTGTGTACTGCACCAAACTGTTACCACAGAAGCAAGTCATTCCCTGGGGATACCATGACTGTTCGTCAGACAGACCTTCTCTGTTGCAGTGCACGGCACCCACCTAAATGGGACTTGGCTGTGGTCTGCTGTGGGCAGATGCCACTGCCCCGTCCGCCACCAGCACCCTTCCGCCACCATGCTGACATGCCCTTCTGCCGGTGGTGCTGGTGGTGCGCAGTCCCAGGCCATCCAGTGTGCCGGTAGGTGGCTGCCTATGGTGCGTGATATGGGTAGGGGTGCCTGTATAGACATCCCGGCTTCCCCCCAGCACCGTCTGCCGATGTTATGTGCCCTTTGGAGTACTTGCTGGGTACTGTCCCCTGGGACACTGTGGGACACACACTCGTGGCCATGTTTGCCCTTGGTCAGTTGCTGTTTTGCTGGTTTTCTGCTTCTACATTCCTATGTGTCACCTAAGCATCTGCCTAGCCCACCCTGTGCCGCAGCTTCCACACCGAATGTCCCGCCTGCAGCCCCCTGTACCCCATTTTCAGCCCTGTCGTACTTGGGCACTATGATGTTGCTGCACATGTATCACTACTATCACTTTTCTTGGTTTCCCTGCCTTTGCTGCACATTGCTGACTGAAATGGTGTCTCTCCCCTGCAATTGTGCCTCTAGTGCGAGGTTTTCACTGGTGCTAATTTTCAGACCTTCATTTCACGGCATTAGTGTGCATGGGGCCTCTCCCTGCCCACTCTCCGCCCATTGACCCTTTATCTCCGCCCCTGGGGAGCCTTACTCCGCCCTCTGGGGAGCCCTACTCCACCCTCTGCGCACCTTAACGCCTCCAGAGACATTATTGCGCGATACGTGACGTTCTCACACGGTAATGCACCATTATCACGCGATAATGTCACCTATCACGCAATAACATCACAGCTGCGCCGTTAGCGCCATTTAGTAAACATACCCCTTAATGTTAAAAAATGCAGAGTCATTCATTTGGGCTGCAGCAATCCAAGGGAGTGATATAGTATAGGGGGTGAATTACTTTTGTCCACTAAAGAAGAGCAGGACCTGGGCGTGATTGTGTCTGATGATCTTAAAGTAGCTAAACAGGTAGAAAAGGCGACAGCAAAAGCTAGAAGGATGCTTGAGTGCATAGGGAGAGGAATGGTCAGCAGAAGAAAGGAGGTGATAGTGCCTCTGTATAAGTCTTTGGTGCGACCTCATTCAGAGAATTGTGTGCAATTCTGGGGACTGCACCTTCAAAAGGATATGAACAGGCTGGAGTCAGTACAGTGGGTGGCTACTAAAATGGTTAGTGGTCTTCATTATAAAGCATATGAGGACAGACTTAAGGATCTTAATATGTACACCTTAGAGGAAAGGCGGGATAGAGGTGATACGATTGAGACATTTAAATATCTCAGTGGCAGAAATGCACAGGAGGAGAGCCCCTTTCGATTGAAAACAAGCTCTGCTATGAGGGGACATGGGATGAGGGCGAAAGGTTATAGATTCAGGAGTGATATGCGGAAATATTTCTTTACGGAAAGAGTGTTGGATCCATGGAATAGTCTCCCAATGGAGGTGGTATCTGAATTCAAAAAGCATGGGACAAACACAGAGGATCTCTAAAGGAAAAAAGAGCCTGCTGTAATGGTTGATATGGAAGGACAGACTAGATAAGTCATGTGGTCTTTTTCTGTCATCATGTTTCTATGTTTCTATAGTTTATTAGATGAAGGACAAGGAGTTTTCAGATAGAAAGTGGTACAGAAGCATTATTAACGGCAAAACTAAATCTGGTTTATTTTTACAAATGTAAGAGTATCCTAGTCTTATTGATATCCTTAGATATGTCAGCAGAATTTGACTTGGTTGAGTCATGAATTTTAATCGAGCATTGCCGACTGGTAAGGGATAAGAAGAATGTCACTAACAATTATTTTTAGAAGAAAGCTTTTTTAAAGTAAAATATGAAATGTACTGGCCAGAAAAGCATTACTGGGAATGGGGGATGGGGTGTCCAGCAATATTCCCCTCTTTCACTTGTATTATTTAAGATTTACCTTCTACCATTAGGAAACTGTATTAGAATATATGGTCTAGCCTTTTATGAATAGGCAAATGATATACGGTTGTTAGCACCATTGGAGGAAGATAGGATGCAGTCTCTGCAGAATATTAATTTTGTTTGAATGAGGTTAGATACTGCCTTGGAGCAAAGTTTATTGATGTTAAATGCAGATAGGACCGTTTCTTTGTGTACTGGGGAAAGCTGAGAACAATATGTTGCCAATTTTGCCATTCCAGAGTTCTTATTGGGAAGGAGGGATCGGATTGAGGCACATTTCAAATGTGATTCAATCAGTGTATTATAAATTAAATTAGTGCGAGAATTTAAACAATATTTAGATAAGCAGGAATCACTTTATAGCAAGAAGATGAAATCAAGGCAAACTTGATTGTCTTTTATACTTCAGTGGGTGGAGGGGGGCTGACCTGCATGGAGCAGCAGGTACAACCCTAAACACAGGTATGGAGGGTGGAGGGGATACCTGCACAGATCTGCTGTTACAACCATTCTAGCCACCTTACTGGGCAGACTAGATGGACCATATTAGTCTTTATCTGCTGTCATATACTATGTTACTATGTTAGGTATTTTAGCACAGTTGTTTAATGAATTGCATTATTGTATGTATGTAAGATTAAAAGGAAAACTGCTTAAAAGGTTACAAGTTGCACATAGCATCATATCTAGAATTCTGCTGGGGTAAGGAAAAATGAAAGTGCCTGGCTTTTACTGAGTTAATTACATTGGTTATCTATAAGAGAGAGATGCAATTTTATGTTGTCGGTGTTAACAGTTAAAGTCATTAGGAATGGGAAACCTTGGTATTTACTGTATAAAAGAGATTACAGTTCTATATTCCAAAAAGACAGTTAGGCTTCTCAAGGTAACGTGTTATGAGATCCCCGATATAACCTTTATCTGTAAGGTAACTTAGAGATCTAAAGCTTTTAGTGTAACTGGTCCACAACTATGGAATGCTTTATCAATCAGTTTAAGAATGGAAACTACTTTATTAAGTTTCAGTAAAGGGATAAAGGCTACCTTATTCCCCATAGAAGAGTCATGGAAGAGTGATTTTGTTGATCAAGGAAAGAAATGTTTCCTGAATGTTTAATCTTTATCCTTATTGTCCTACTCTGATTGCATTTTATTGATTTGTAAATCATTTTATTTATTTATTTATTTATACTGCACTATTCATCATCAGCGCGGTTTACATGGAACAAAAATGCTCAGTACAGTTAACACGTATGAGTTTACAGATAACAGGGCACAAAAACTTGGATAACAGGAGTAAACTATTTACAAAACTTACTACATGGAATCATAAGAGCAGTGGTTTCATAGAAACATAAACACCACTATGGGTTTGAGTATCAAACTTGGTGTGTTGTTGAGATACCATAAATTTGTCTGGAAATGGTATCACTGGGTATCTTTGGGCTCTAGGGGATGTTGTTGGGCTCTATAAGGTACTTGTTGAAGAGGTGGCATTTGAGGGCTTTCCTAAACTGTGGTAGGCTCTTAATAGCCCGGATATCATCTTAATAGCTCTTAATAGCCCGGATATATCATCTTTGTGACAATTGTCACAAAGATGATATATAAAAAGACGTTTAAATAAATATATATGATTTTCAATCAGTCTTTAATATTACTTCTTGCTGTTTCAGCATTTCACTGTGATCTGGTACAGGAGATCAAATATCGACATTGTTCCCACCAACTTGGCTCTATATTTGTGGGAGATAATTTCATAACAGGAAACCAATGTAGAAGTGCCACTAGGTGCATTAGGTTTAATGCTAGAAGTCTAAAAAAATAAGATGGGAGAGTTAGAATATATAGCACTAAATGAGAGGTTAGATATGATTGGAATATCAGAGACATGGTGGAAGGAGGACAACGAGTGGGACACTGTGATACCTGGGTACAAACATACATCATAATGATAGAGCTGATCAAATTGGTGGAGGGGTTGTGCTCTATGTTAGAGAGAGCATTGAGTCAGAAAGGATTAAAGTTTTGCAGGAAACAAAATTTGCTGTAGAATCTCTATGGATTGAAATTCCATATAAAAAGGAGAAGGCGATGGCAGTGGGGGTGTACTATCAACCACCTGGCCAGAATGAACAAATGGATGATGAAATGCTCAAAGAAATCAGGGAAGCTAAAAAAAAGTTACAACACTGTAATAATAATGGGTGATTTCAATTACCCCGGTATCGACTGGGTCAGTGTCACGGCAGGACATGCTAGGGAGATAAAGTTTCTAGATGAAATAAATGACTTCTTGGAGCAACTGGTTCATGAACCGACCAGAGGGGAAGCCATATTGGACTTAGTCCTTATTGGAACACCAGATCTGGTGCAAGAGATAAGGTTGTTGGTGCCACTTGGCAATAGTGATCATAGCATGATCGCATTTGATTTATTTAGTGGAGGAGGGATAGTAAGGAAATCCACAGTACTACCTTTTAACTTTCGAAAGGGAGACTATGATAAAATGAGGAAAATAGTTAAGAAAAACTAAAAGGAGCAGTTGCAAAGGTTAAAGACTTACAACAAGCTTGGGTGTTGTTGAAAACTACTATCTTGAAAGCCCAGACCAGCTGTATTCCACGCTTTAAGAAAGGTGAAGGATGTCCAAAAAACTGCCAGCATGGTTTAAAGGTGAGGTCAGAGAGGCTGTTGTTGCCAAAAAAGCATCTTTCAGGAAATGGAAAAAAGAGCCAAACAATGAAACCTGGAAACAGCACAAGCACTGGCAAGTCAAATGCAAGGCATTGATAATTCAGGCAAAGGGAGAATTTGAGAAGAAGCTTGCTGCGGAAGCAAAAAATGCAAAATAAAGACTTTTTCAAGTACATTTGTAGCAAAAAACCTGTGAGAGAGTCAGTTGGTCCATTAGATGATAGAGGGGTTAAAGGGGCACTAAGAGGCGACAAGGAGATAGCGGAGAGATTGATTGAATTCTTTGCTTCGATCTTTACTGAGGAAGATGTAGGGATGTTACCCATGACTGAAGTGGCATTTAAAGGTGCGGAAGAATTGAAGGAAATATCGATACATCGGGCAGATGTATTACAACTATTAGATAAACTGAAGAGTAGCTAATCACCTGGGCTGGATGGTATACATCCAAGGGTGTTGAAAGATTTGAAATATGAGATTGCAGACCTGCTATTAGTAATCTGTGATCTATCATTACAATCATCTGTAATACCTGAAGACTGGAGGATTGCCAATGTAACGCCAGTTTTTAAAAAGGGTTCCAGGGGTGATCTGGGAAACTACAGACCGGTGAGTCTGACGTCAGTACCGGGAAAAATGGTAGAAACCATCATAAAGAACAAAATTACTCAGCATGTAGATAGTCATGGCCTAATGGGAGACTGCCAACATGGCTTTAGACAAGGAAGATCTTCTTGTCTTACTAATCTGTTATGTTTTTTTGAAGGTATGAATAAACAGGTGGACAAAGGTGAGTCGGTTGATATAGTGTATCTGGATTTTCATAAAGCCTTTGACAAGGTCCCTTTGGCAAAACTAAAGAGTCATGGGATAGGAGGCAGTGTACTATTGTAGATCAGGAACTGGTTAAAAGATAAAAAGCAGAGGGTAAGGCTAAATGGTCAATTTTCCCAATGGAGAAAGGTGAATAGTGGAGTATCCCAGGGATCTGTGCTGGGTCCGTTGCTTTTTGACATATTCATAAATGACCTGGAAAAGGGAATAACGAGTGAGGTTATCAAATTTGCAGATGACACAAAACTATTTAAAGTTGTTAAAACCCAAGAGGATTATGGAAAATTGCAAGAGGATCTTGATAAATTGGAAGACTGCCATCAAAATGGCAGATGAAATTTAATGTGGACAAGTGCAAAGTTATGCACCTAGGGAAAAACAGCCCAAACTATGATTACAAGATTCAAGGTTCCACATTAGGAACCACCACCCAGGAAAAAGATTTAGGCGTCATTGTGGATAACATGTTAAAACCCTCGGCCCAGTGTGCAGTGGCAGCCAAGAGAGCAAATAGAATGCTAGGTATCATAAGGAAAGGAATGGAAAATAAAACAAAAGATATTATAATGCCTCTTTATTAGAAAAGGTTCAGAGAAGAGCCACCAAAATGGTAAAGGGGATGGAAGGATACTCCTATGAAGAAAGGCTAAAAAGGTTAGGGCTCTTTAACCTGGAAAAGAGACGGCTGAGGGGAGATGTGATAGAAGTCTATAAATTAATGAACGGAGTGAAATGGGCAAACGTAGATCGATTGTTTACGTTATCAGAATATAGAAAGACTAGGGGACATGCAATGAAGCTACAGGGTAAGCTATTTAAGACTAATAAAAGAAAATATTTTTTCACTCAACGTGTAATCAAACTCTGGAATTTGTTACCAGAGGTTGTAGTAAAGGCTATTAGTGTAGCTGGGTTTAAAAAAGATTTGGACAAGTTCCTGGAGGAAAGGTCCATAAACCATTATTAAGAGGGGACCCAGGATATCAATGCTTGACCCAGTACAAGCATTGTGGAACCTGTGTCTTTTGGGGAAACTGCTAGGTACGTATGACCTAGATTGGCCATTGTTGGAAACAGGATACTGGGCTTGATGGACCTTGGTCTGACCCAGTATGGCCTAGCTTATGTTCTTATGTTTTTGAAGGTAACACATTTTTAAAGTGCAAATAGTATCGTGTTACCGGCAAAGGTGATCCGCTGTATGTTGGTGGCAGCATTAACAGCATGTCACCATCAGATAGCACCAAGAGTGTCCCAAGAACAAAGTGGATGCAGTTAATGCAACCCATTGAGGTGGCATTTGTTCTACCTGCATTGTCTGCAAATTTGGCAACAACTGCATGTTGTTGATGCCCACGGTAAGGTAATATTGCAGTGACGCCCAGTCTCCACCCTTATCCCGCCTATTACCCCATTTACCATGTGCTTTGCAGATAGTACAGAAAATTCCTGTGGTATCTGCTTTTTCCCTGTGGCTATCTGTTACCATGGGCCAATAGCCAGCTTAGTAAACATGCCCTCTGAGGTGCTGCCAAGCACCTGTTTTATGGCCATTTTATAAAGGCCCAAAGATAAAAATATCCCCATCCTTAATTCATTAAATATACAATCATCCTTTAATACTTGATGACTTTCTTTAGTATTTATATATAGTGGAACTTTATACCTTAATGAAAGAGGCTCCTACTATTTTCCCCAGTAGCGCACAAATTTACACTTGCAGCAAAGAAGTTGTGAATGTATATGTTCATTGTATGCATGTACATGTCACAGCTTTGCCCAAACTATATCCCTGAGAGCATGCAGATTGCTTAAAAGTATGCATGTTCTTGTTGGCATGTACACTTTAGCATGTATATATGCACCCTTGTAATTTAATAAGAGATATTTCCAATATGTTAAATGCTTTGTACAGTGATCCCTATAAAGAGCATAAATAGGGTAGTGAAGAAGAGTCAGCTGTCAGGGAGAAGTGATTATACTGGGCAGCTTTAATCTACGAGACGTGGATTGGAGTATTCCTTCTGCAGATATGGAAAGAAGATTGTATATGTCTTCCAAGAAGCACTGATCAGAGTAATGGTGATAGAACCAACCAGGGAAAGTTCAATGCTGGAACTAGTACTCACCAATGTAGATAGCATGTTGAATGTCTGCGTGGGTCCCCAAATGAGCAGCAATTATCATACAGTGTGGTTTGAGGTAAAGGCCAAGGCATAGTCCAATCTCTGCAAACTCAGTCCTAGATATCAAAAATGTTGACTTCAGTAAATGGGAAAGTACCTGAAGGAGAAATTGGCAGGGTAAGAGAAGATAAAGGAAATGGAATTGCAGTGGGCTAAACTAAAAGAGGCAATAAAAGGGGCAACAGATTATATATGACATGGAAGGGAAGTCTAATGGTTAGAGCACTGGCTTGGGAGCCAAGCAACCAAGGTTTGGTTCACTTAGCACTCCTTGTGGCCTTGGGCAAGTCACTTAACCCTCCATTGCCTCAGGAAAATCAAAGTTATCAATGTTCCTGTTTAAAGTACAATACCAAGCTTAAGTTACAACATAGACCACTTTGACTGAAATGATAAAGCAGTATAAATGACCAGCTCCACAGATAAATATATAAGGAAAGTCAACTAAAAACAAAAGGAAACCTATATGGTTCTCCTAAGAAGTGGCTGCACAAAGAAAGGTGAAAACCACATCTTTCAAAAAATCACAAAAAAAGGAATAAAGCTAAAAGAGAGAACATTTTCAGGTATATTCAGGAGAAGAGGAAGACCAGATGTGGAACTGCAAGACTCAAAAGTGCCAAGGACAAGTTCATGAAAAGTGACATTGAAAAAGCAAAAATGCTAAACAAATATTTCTGTTCTGTATTCACTACAGAAAATCTTGGAGAAGGACCAAGTATGATTGACAAATATACAAATGGGAATGGAGTAGATACCACACCATTCACAGAAGATTATGTTTTTGAACAGCTTGCAAAACTGAAAGTGGACAAGGCCATGGGACTGGATGGGATACATCCCAGGATACTGAAAGAGCTCAGAGAGGTTCTGGCAGGGTCTTTAAAGGATGTTTTTAATAGATCCTTGGAAACAGGAGGGGTTCCACAAGACTGGAGAAGGCTAATGTGATACATCTTCACAAAAGTGGTAATAGGGAAAACGTGACAGACTATGGGGTATGTTTACTAAACTGCGGTAATGTCATTTGCGTTAAGTTCCGCAGTAAAGGTACAGATGGCCATATAAAGGCGTGGGCGGTGCATTGTTACAGCAAGCCGTATCAGCTAACGCATGTTACAAACTAATGCGCGCTACAAGGCACCTCATAAGGCACCTTACAAGGCACCTTATAAGGCACCTTACAAGGCACATTACAAGGTGCCTTGTAAGGCGCCTTGTAGGGCGCCTTGTTAGGTGCCTTGTAAGGTGCCGTATAAGTAAGGTGCCTTATAAGGCACCTTGTAAGGTGTCTTATGAGGCGCCTTGTAGCGCGCGTTAGTTTGTAACATGCGTTAGCTGATACGAGATACGAGAGAGAGGAGTGGCTCAGTGGTTGGGACAGGTTACCTCAGGCCGGACGGACTGGGGTCTCTAGTCCCATGGCTACTCCTTGTGGCCTTGGGCAAGCCACTTAACCCTCCATTGCCTCAGGTACACTTAGATTGTGAGCCCTTCAGGGACAAGGGAATAGAGAGTACCTGTTAGTATACATGTAAACTGCACTGATTCTAAAGAGTGCGGTATAAAAAAAAATTAAATATAATTAGGTGCCTTATAAGGTGCTTTGGATGGTGCCCTATACAGTAGGGCTCCTTAGGCTATGCGCTGTATTAGGCACCCCTGGACAGGGCACCTTAGAGGGCACCCTGGGTTATGGAACCATAGGTTACAGTGGCCTAACAAGTTTATGGTGCCCTAGGTTAGTGTGCCCTAAGGGCTGCAAGGTGCTTCAGGATGACATGCATGACCTGTGAGGAACAGAGACAGATGTAGCCCTAACACTAGATAGAGCACTCAGGAAAGGCAATGAACAGGTGAGTGAAGGAGGGAGAGCTGGGAGCCGCTGGACCTGCCATATCTGCGGGCATCCCATGTGGCTGCCAGTACTGATGACAAACATGATGGGGGCAACTGTACAACAGCACAGGGTATTGGCAATGTAAAGTACTGGAAAGACAGTTGGTGGCAGACGATGGGAATATGTGTTCCCCAGTGGAGGCGGAGGTGGCCAGATAGTTACAATGATGGGTGGACAGAGGAGTGGTGGTGCCATGCAGATCAGGCACAGGTGAGGTAAGCAGGAAAGGATAGCAGTGCATGACATGGGGTGACTGCTTGCACAGGCAGACAGGACTCTACACAGCTGACAGACGCAGATAGACGGACCGAGGGAATGTTGGCAATTATTGAGAGGGTATTATGGACTGGCAGCACAAATCTACAAAAATATGACTGTTACAGGCATGCACACTATTTGAGTAAGACAGGCATGAGAGGAGGGAACAATGAGGACTTGAACCCATGAACACTGCCAAGAATGGCATTGTAGTAACCAATAGGCTATACCTCTGTGGTGTATGTCACAGCAATGTCTGGGTACAGAAGGACTGCAGGTCACCGCACAAACTGTCTGCTCTGAGTGCCAGGATAGAGTAACCCCACCAGTACCCATGATGCAATGCACATGCTGAATAACTGTCTACAGCTGATCAGCAAATGGGGTCTGCACCTCTCTGGTACCTCAGCTTGGAAAGACGAACTGGCCGTGCGTGATACTGGCACAGAGTAGCTACAGACCATGCCATTGTGCAGGATCTGTGTTCTCCCTGAAGGATAGGATGGGTGCCCAGCACTAGGTCCGCAGTACATGTGGTGCTAGAGATAGGTCCTGCTGTACATCCCCATCACTGCCAGTCAGGGGCGGCCCAAGGGGGGTGCGGGGCCATGTGCGGAGACTTGGTGCGGGGCCTCATTTGCATAAGGGACCTCATTTGCATAATGTTACCATACACTAACTTTTAGTAAACATGCCTCTTAATGAGTGTATGGATAAAGAAAGACTAAAAGATTTCTACATTACTATAATCCAGTGCCAACTGCCAGGCACATTAGGAACTACTACAACTGCCCATTTAGAACCCATAGCAAACCTGCCGTATCATAACAGCACTACCAGGACTCACAAAGCACAAGACCCTACCTATCAAAAGGCAACACTACAAATATTAAACCAATACATTTCAGAGAACAACAATACATGACCTACTGGGGAAAGAGAACAAGTGGCAATGTCAAATAGGAATTACATAAACAGAATACCTCAGCTCAGTTACACGTGCAGAACATAGGACCGTCACCAAACAAGAAATCACAATGTAGAAACAGGAAGACAATAATTAAACTGGGAACCCCAAAAGCCCAACAACACTGTAGAAATAAAACTATAAATTAATTTCCTCTTGTACTAAACAAAGCGCAGACGTTAATGATGCACATTTCCCAGAGCTGGCATATTTCAGTTAATAAATTCAATAAAGAGTTATTTTTCTACCTTTTGTGCATTTTTTTTTCAGTTGCAATTGCTCCAGCCACATTCTTATGGTTTCTTCATGTCTTCTGCTAACTCTCCATCGTCTGCTGTCCATTTGTCCTTTCTTCACTCTTCTAGTTTTTTTCCATTCTCTCTCTACATCTGCTTTAACATACTAATCTTTCTCCTTTTGCTCTTTCCTCATTCCTATTTCATCCACTCAAATTTTACCCCGCCATCCTCAATCCCCACTTACTCTCCCAATATCCGGCCAATTGTAGATTTGTCTTCCCTCCCACACAAAATATTTTTTCCCTCTCCATTTCACTCTCCCAGCTCTATCCCATTCTAATCCTCCCCCAACATCAGCTCCCTTCTAGTTCCAGCCCCACCCAGCATCCGCTCCCTTCTAGTCCCCACATCAGCCCATTTCCAGTCCTAGCTCCCCCATCCGAGTCCCTCCATCAGCTCATTTCCAATCCCAGCCCCCCATAAGCCCATTTCTAGCCACCCCCCCAGCACATTACCAGTCCTTGCCCCCCCATAGCCCATTACCAGTCCTAAGCCCCCCATAACCCATTACCAGTTCTAAGCCCCCCATCAGCCCACTTCCAGTCCTAAGCTCCCCATCACCCCATTTTCAGTCTTAGCCCCCCATAGCCCATTACCAGTCCTAACCCCCATCAGCCCATTTCAAGTCCTAGCTCCCCCATCCGAGTCCCTCCATCAGCTCATTTCCAATCCCAGTCCCCCATCAGCCCATTTCTAGTCCTTTCCTAGCCCCACCATCATCAGCCCATGTCAAATCCTAGCTCCCCTCCACTCAGCCCATTTCCAATCCAAGCCCCCCATGAGCCTACTTCCAGTTCTAGCCCCTCCATGAGTCCATTTCAATCCAAGCCCCCCCCAACAGCCCATTTCCAGTCCTATCCTAGCCCTCCATCAGCCCATTTCCTGTCCTAGCCCCCTCACTCAGCCCATTTCCAGTCCTAGTTCCCTCCCCTTACAGCCCATTTCCATTCCAAGCCCCCTCCCCATCAGCTATTTGTAGTTCAAGCCCTTCTTCCACTCAGCCCATTTCCATTCCAAGCCCCCGTCCCCATCAGCTATTTGCTGTTCAAGCCCTCCTTCCACTCAGCCCATTTCCAGTCCTAGCCACCCCCCAGCCCATTACCAGTCCTAGCCCCCCCATAGCCCATTACCAGTCCTAAGCCCCCCATCAGCCCACTTCCAGTCCTAAGCCCCCCATCACCCCATTTTAAGTCTTAGCCCCCCCTATAGCCCATTACCAGTCCTAACCCCAATCAGCCCATTTCCAGTCTTAGCCTCCCCATAGCCCATTACTAATCCTAACCCCCCATCAGCCCATTTCCAGTCTTAGCACCCCATAGCCCATTACTAGTCCTAACCCCCCATCAGCCCATTTCCAGTCTTAGCCCATTACCAGTCCAGCCCATTACCAGTCCTAACCCCCCCATCAGCACATTGGAGTGGAGGAGTGGCCTAGTGGTTGGGGCAAGGTACTTCAGGCCAGAAGGTCATGGGTTCAAATCCCACTAGAGGACAGCAACCTTGGGCCGGAAGGACTGGGGTTTCTAGTCCCACAGGTGCTCCTTGTGGTCTTGGGCAAGCCACTTAACCCTCCATAGCCCATGTTCCCTGTAAAATAGTTATCTCCAAGTTATAATGCCCTGTTCAATGTAATTTCAGTTTGTTCAATGTAAACCGCACTGATGCAGAATAGCACGGTATATAAGAGAAAATAATAAATAATTTCCTGTCCTAGCCCCCACTATAGCCCATTACCAGTCCTACCCCCCCATCAGCCCACTTCCAGTCTTAGCCCCCCCATAGCCCATTACCAGTCCTAACCCCCCTCCCCCCCATCAACCCACTTCCAGTCTTAGCCCCCCCATAGCCCATTACCAGTCCTAACCCCCCTCCCCCATCAGCCCTGATAGATTTAAAAAAACAAACCAGCCGCTGCCGCCGTGGCAGCAGCAGAATCAAATGTCCCACCGCGGGGCCCCGCCTGCCCGGCAGAGCCTCCCTGCAGCATCAGCTCCCGAGTCCCTCCCAATGCCCGGGCTTTCAGAGCCGCAAGAGTTTCCCTTTCTTCTCGTGGCTCTGTTAATCTCGCTGGGGCTGATGGGATTTCCCATCAGCCCCGGCGGGATTAACAGAGCCGCGAGAGGTCAGAGAAGCATTCTACTTGTGCTAATGTATAATGTTTTTTGCGCGGGGCCCCCTGAAACGCGGGGCCCTGTGCAAAAAACATTCTTGCTCAATGGATGGGCTGGCCCTGCATTATCTATAGGGCGGGAGTGGGCTGGTGGGGCCAGAAGTGGGAAGGGCTAAAGCAGGACTTGAGTCAAGGGCACACACTGATTGGCTTAGAGGACTGAAAGTGGGCACAGCCACCTTTCAAAAATACGCAAATTAGGTTTGACAAATGCTACGTTAGTCAAGTATTGGCATGGTTTGGACAGAGTGGAGGTAGGGTTGCAGTGTGCATGCATAATTTATAAAATTAAAGAGTATGCACATATAATATATGTGCAAAGTTACACCATTTTGGGAACAGATGTAAATTTTTTCCTGCAAATTTGTATTCTATTAGGGATTGTTCTGGGTCCTATATTGCCACTATAAAATAGGCTTAAAAAAGATGTAGTTTTGGACTTTTCATCTAGGCACCTTCTTATAACATTACCCCCTAGAGGTCACTGTCAACAGATTTGTAACTGCTACAATCGCTCCTTCCATAGAAATAGATTGGCCATCTTTATGGCAAATTTATTTCTCTGGAACTCCTGTCAATTTCATCCATTTTCAAACATTGGTTTTCTTTTCCCCAGTTCTTCTCTCATGCCAAATGTGGCTTCATTATATTCAGGTTTTGGAGAGTTATTTTGTCCCCAGACACTTATCCCAAATAGACTGATGACTGTAATTTGTTATTGATTGGAATTCCTCAGTATAGTATTAAGTGTCTTCAATTGCTTTGAAACAGGGCCATTAAGCTTATTTATCAGATCCTGTAAGATCTTCATTAATGGAACTGCACTAGCTGCCAATAAAGAGCAAGATCATGCCTAAGATCCTCCTACTTGCCCACCATGCTTTTTATACCAGGCACCTGAGATAATGAAGATCATCGCAACTGCACCTCTTGACTGTTCCTTCGCTCACACATTTAAACTTGTCTGGACAAGGGAATCAGCATTCGCATCACTATAGAATTCACTGCCATTAGATATTAGAACAGAAAGCTCTCCAAGAAATTGAAAAAAATCAGTAAAGGCCTGATTGTTTCAACATTCCTATGCAAACTACTTATAACCCTCAGTTCATTGCTCTTAATTTTTTCTCGGTGCTCTGCCTCATGTTTACCCCAAGTGCTGTCCAAAGTGACATACTTACTCTCCTCTCTATGTATTGGTGTTTTTGATGATTTCCGGCTGAGCCCTCCGTGCCGGCTTTGAGAGTCACGAAGGGAGAGTGTCTCCCTCGCGTCTCTGTTAAGCCTGCAGGGGCTGATGGGAAATTTCTACACCACCTACACAGGGTGCCAAGTAGCAAGATGCCTTCTGAAACCCTGCAGTCATGATCCCTAAGCCCAGCCATTAGGTATCTTTTTTACGATGTGGTAGGAACTTTCTCCCCACAGGGGCTGTAAATGCTTTCTGTACGGCATGCCTAGCCTCGGTCAGCCCAGGTAACTTGGCAGATCTTTGTAAAGACAAACAAAGATTTCTACAATTGTTAAGAACCAGAAGGCTATTCACATACTGGCTGAGTTCACTGCTGAAAGTTAATTAGTCATAACAATAAACTGGATTCCTTTAACATTTTTCAACCAAATGGAATCCTAATGTATTTTCTACTCATGTTTCCAGAGAAACATTCATGCAGTCATCTCTGGAGTGGATGGTTGGCAAAAACTTTCCAGCCCTCAGAGTATGTGAAACATGCAAAAAGAAAACAAAAGTGTTTTTCTTTTCATATATTATATTAGGGCACTAAGGGGTATGTTTACTAAAACCCCGTTAGGTGCGCGCCGTGCTAGTGTGCGGATGCCATATAAGGAGTGGGCGTTTCAGTCAGAAAAAAGCAAAACCGGGATTAATCATGCGCTAATGTGTGCTGCGCTCATGTGCGCCCCGCACATTAGCGCATGAGAAAGTTGCACGGGAAGCATAAGTGGTGCGCTGATGTGCAAGCACAGGAACAGAGCCACAGGACAATGGTTAAGAAACTGACCAATGGTGCAGGGATCATGGGTTCAATCCCCCACTGTGCCAAATGAAGAAAGCTGGCTGAGGCATTACCTATTATGGGGAAGATTGCTTTAGGAGGCATTTTATTTTTAGTTTAATTATCTCTACTAGCAAACGCACTCTCAAAGCGTGTTAACATAAGGCGCCCCATAAGGCACATTTTAAAGTGCACTGTCCGCCAAGGCACCCTAGAATGTTGCTTATAGGGCGCTTTATAGGGTGCCGTATGAGTTACCGCAAGGTCACAGCACTGTTTTTGATGGCAGCACTGTGCAGTTTAAGGAATGAAAATCATAAGTAGATGTGCTGACATGCAAAGAGAAGCAGCAGTGTAGCACAATGGTTAAGACACTGACCAATGATGAAAGAGTCATGGGTTTAATCCCCCCACTGTGCCTAATGAAGAAGGCTGGCTGAGGCATTGCCTGTTATAGGTAATATTGCTGTAGGGGGCATTTTATTTTTACTTTAAATAGTGCTGCCAGCAAACACACCCTCAAAGTATTGTAACATAAGGTGCTGCATAAGGCGCCTCATAGGGTACCCCAGAGGGCACATTTTAAAGTGCACTGTCTGCCACGGCACCCTACAATGTTGCTGAAAGGGTGGCCCATAGGGCGCCATATAGGGTGCCCTATGAGGCACAGCAAGGTCATAGCACTGTGTTTGATGGCAGCACTGTGCATTTAAACGCATGGAAATCTGAAGTAGGTGCGCTGACACACAAGGAGGAACAGCAGTGTAGCACAATGGTTAAGGCACTGACTTCTGATACAGGGGTCATGAGTTTGCTCCCCAGTGTGCCTAATATGTAAGACTGTCTGAGGCATCAGCTTTGCAATGTACATATTGTTTCCTGCTGCACTTTATTTGTATTTTATTAATTGCTGCCAGCAAACATGCCCTAACGTGCCGTAATTGAAGGTGCCGCATAAGGCACCCTATAAGGCACTCCATAGGGCACATTTTAAAGTGCACTGTCCACCCTAAAATGTCCCCTATAGGGCACCCTATAAGTCGCTCCACAGGATAACGTATAGTGCACCTCATATGGACGGTAACCATAAAGCGCCCTCAGAGGCACCTTATGGGTACAGTACGCTGAGAGTGTTTTTGCTGGCAGCAATAATGTATATGAAAAAGAGATAATGCTTTGGCCAGCCCTATCAAATAACCCCACTGTGGGTTTGAACCAATGACTGCTGGCTCCTCAGGCAGTGAAGTAACCATTGGGCTACAGCTCTATAGCTGCTAGCAAGCCCCTGGCTGGCTGCAGAGGGACTGCATGTCACCACACAGACATTCTGCTGTGGTCACCAGGATAGGGTTAGCACACCCGTACCCATGATACACTGCACATGCAAATCAGCTGTCCACAGATAAACACAAGATGGGGTATGCACCCCCACATTACCTCGGCCTGGTAGGGGGAACTGACCATGTGCACCCCCACAGCACCTCGGCCTGGTAGGGGGTACTGACCGTGTGTGTTACTGGCACAGAGTAGCTACACACTGTCACATTTTGCAGGTACTGTGCTCACCCTGAGTGTGCGGTGGGGCGCCCAGCACCAGGTCCACAGCACCTTCCATGGCAGAAATAGGCCATGCTGCAGGTCCCCAGCAGTGCTAATGTGTGAGGTAGTTAGTTTCTGCAGAAACACCTTGGATATATCTGTCTGTCTCAGTCAGGTGTAGCCCCTATGGACCCCCAGGAGGATTATGTACCACCACCCCCCTCCTCCAGAGCTGAGGGTGGTAAACAGGTTCTTCCATCAACAGATCCACATTCTACCTCCCTGCAATGGTGGCAGTAGAGGGGACCATCAACCCCAGTCCTGCTGGGGAGCAGACACCCTACAGGGCAGTCAATGTATTTAACAAAATATTCATTACGATCAGTGCATTTAAGAAAATATTCATTAAGGGCAGTCAATGTAGCTCTGTACACATCCATAACACAATAGCAGACAGACATTAGGCCTGGATATGCTAAGCTGCATCCCACCACTATCAGATATTCTCCTGCAGCAAGCCTTCAGCCACTGCACCCTGCAAGGCACTCCATCAAGACACATACCAGCTGCAAACAGTCTGCTAGCTAGTCCATAGTGCATATTCCTGGTGGAAATGCATGCACCCAGAACTGGGATGTCAACATACACAACAAGCAGATAAATCAGTGACTGGGCCCCAAAAGGAAACCCATAAATATCACATGAAAAAAATACTATATAGCACTATGGGGGTGCCTAGCCATGCTGTGGTCACTGCACAGTCAGGGTGAGAGTGATCCCCCAGCAGGACATGCTGAGGCCACCCTGTCTGTGTAGGTGGTGGCCGGGCACTAAAATGTCCCAGCCAGTGCCCTATGCCATGTGCAGATGCATCCTGGCCAGGCCACCCTGTCCGGGCTATACCCATGGTACCTTGCTCCTCATTATGCACACTGGCAGGCCAATACTGGCAACAGTGCTGGCAGTGTGGGCTGTGGAGGGTGTTTGCAGCCACCACACACTGGATAGACAGACACACACACCCACACCTATGCCAGCATTGTGCTACTATAGAGGAGTTTAGCAGCCCTGGCCACCACATCAGTCCTGGGCACAGTACAGGCATGGATATGGTACGCAATACTGTTGGGGGTCACTCCCCAGGGTGGTAAACACTGTCAGAGACCAGACCTGAAGCACACACCACAGACATCAGAAAGGTTGTTATGATGGAGCTCAATCAGCAAACTGTGCTTAACGTAGGAATTGCTATCTGCCAGTAATCATAACAAACGTTTGATAGCTGTGTACCGTATACCCAGGTGTAGGGTGGCATTGCTAAGGTATGCAAGTGCTAGTATTGGGAGATGCACGCAGGGCCCAATGTCCTGCCTCTCCAGGAGGCATTGGCCAATGGGGCCTGTGGGTGTGGGTGTGGGTGTGTCTGCCCCTGTTGGCTGCTGCTTTATGGCAGAGGTTCCCAACTCCAGTCCTGGTGTGCCAAACACTGGTCGGGTTTTCATGCTGTCCCTCATGAATATGCATGAGATACATCTGCATACCATGGGGGTGGTGCATAGATATGCAGCACAGGCATCTTTATTAGAGGCAGCATGGAACCTGAATGGTGTTTGGCCCTCCAGGACTGCATTTGGGAGACTCTGCTCTAGGTAATGCGGCTGTTTATGGTGTCTGTGCTCAGTGGGGTAAAATATAGGCGTATTAACCATGCGTATGTTCTCTGCAATAAAGGTTTGTCCTTACTATTACAGTTTAGTTGTGGGAAAAATATGTGGACTGGATTGGCAGTAGCCCCAGCTGGGCTTTGAACCTGTGACCTTCTGTTCTTGCACACAGTGTTTGTGTGCACTGCACCACCATGTTGCCACAGATATGCTGCATTCCCTGGGGAGTCCATGACTGTACATCCGACAGGGCCTGTTTGTTGCAGTGCACAGCACCCACCTGGACAGGGCTAGGCCATGGTCTGCTGTTGCCACCAGCTGCTGCCACCTCCACCACCAGTACCGCTCCATCCTTAGATTGGAGACCGCATAAACCCTGAAGGATTTGTGGCCCTCCAGGACTGCATTTGGGGGAATCTGCTCTAGGTAATGTGCACGTTTCTGGTGTCTGTGCTCTGTAGGGTAAAATAGAGGTGTTTGAGCCATGCTTATGTTCTCTGCAATAAAGGTTCGTCTTTACTATCATGATATAGTTGTGGGTAAAATATGGGGACTGGATTGGCAGGAGCCCCAGCTGGGGCTTGAACCTGTGACCTTCTGTCTTCAAACACACTGGTTGTGTGCACTGCACCACCGTGTTGCCACAGAGACAGTGCATTCCCTGATGATACCATGACTGTTTGTCCGGCAGGGCCTGTCTGTTGCAGTGCATTGCACCCACCTACACAGGGCTAGGCCATGGTCTGCTCTGGGCAGCTGCCACTGCCCCCTCCACCTCCAGTACCCCTGTGCCACCATGCTGACATGCCCTTCTGCTGGTGGTACTGGTGGTACGCAGTCTCAGGCCATCCTGCGTGCGGGTAGGTGGCTGCCTATGGTGCAGGTTCTGGGGTAGGGGTGCCTGCATATCTGTCCGCACGTCCCCCAATCACCGCCTGCCACTGTTCTGTGCCCTTGGAGGTACCTGCTGGGTACTATCCCCTGTGACACTGTGATAGACACACTCATGCCCATGTTGGGCCCTCTTCAGTTGCTGTCTGGCTGCTGTACAGTTTCAGCATTCCTAGGTGCCACCTAGGCATCTGCCTAGTCCGCACTGTGCCCCAGCTGCACCACAGCATGTGCCGCCTGCAGCCCTCTGTATCCCCTTTCCCAGCATCTGTCCAGTTGCCCATTCTGACATGCCCACCCTGCTGCTGTGGAACATGGGCATGCCATAGGAAACCTGTCCAATGGAGGACGTAACCCTGATTAGTGCTATTTCACTGTGGGATCATTCACCTTGTATGGGGACGGAGCGTAGACCCTTCTAAAATTCATATTTATTTTTTGGGACTTTCTTGGGAGTGTTTTTTGATGTTTCCCATTACTATCACTATTGCCCAGCTTGCTTATGATTTTTTTATATGGTCATTTTTAATGTTTATTTGCCCTTTTGTTCCGTGCACATGTATCACACTGCTCACCTTTTGTGGGTTTCCC
Source organism: Ichthyophis bannanicus (assembly GCA_033557465.1). NCBI lineage: Eukaryota > Metazoa > Chordata > Amphibia > Gymnophiona > Ichthyophiidae > Ichthyophis > Ichthyophis bannanicus. The sequence goes on from CM066031.1 coordinate 1,461,269,319, forward strand.
TGGTTTTGCTCTACATTGCTGACAGAAATGGTTTCTCTTCCCTTTAAATCGGCTCTACCGCGAGGTTTTCACTCGCGGTATTTTTTTGCTTGAATTTAAGCCCCGCTCCTGTGCGGGGAGCCTCTCCCCTCCCACTCTCCACCCATTGACCCCGTCTCTCTGCCCCTGGGGAGCTTTCCTCCGCCCTCCGGGAGCCTTTCCACGCCTCTATCGCACATCAGCGCGCCGTGCACATGAGCGGGCACTTTAGTTCGGTGTGCACGTGTGCGGGGCACAAAAACACATCATTAGCGTGTGCTAAGGTACCTTAGTGCACGCTATTGTGCGCCGCGCACTTGAGCGCGGTTTAGTAAACATACTCCTAAGATGTCCAGGTTGGGACATGAAAAATTCTCAAAATATTTTACAAAGGCTCTTCCATAAGAACATAAGATATGCCATACTGGGTCAGACCAAGATCCATCAAGCTCAGTATCCTGTTTCCAGCAGTGGCCAATCTAGGTCATACGTACCTAGCAGTTTACCCAAAAGACACAGGTTCCATAATGCTTGTATTGGGTCAAGCAGTGATATCCTAGATCCATTTTTAATGATGGCTTATGGACCTTTCCTCCAGGAACTTGTCCAAACCTTTTTTAAACCCAGTTACACTAACAGCTTTTACTACATCCTCCAGTAACAAATGCCAGAGTTTGATTACACGTTGAGTGAAAAAATATTTTCTCTTATTTGTCTTGAATAGTTTACCCTGTAGCTTCATTGCATGTCCCCTAGTCTTTCTATATTCTGATAACGTAAACAATCAATCTATGTTTACCTGTTCCACTCCGTCTTGCAAAATGCATGTAAAGACATGCAGGAGTGTATGCTGATACCTCACCACGTCCAGCTGGAGCAGTGATTTTAAAAAGCTGCAACTGGAGAAAAAAAGCATGAAGCTTTACCCAAAATGTGCATGAGTGCAGCTTTCTAAAATTGCTGCTCCTGATATCCACACCTCTCCGATCCCCAACTGACAGCAGAACAAATCCCTCCCACCCCTGATTGCTCCACTACATCTAATCCCCCAGATCCTCTACTGGCATTTGATCCCCACACGCCCTGACATCAGTCCTCATGATGCAGCTTGACTCCTAACAGTAGTACCTAGATATTACTGATAGGCTTCACGGGTGCCATTTTGAACCTCAGAGTCAGCATGAACAGGAGCAACAGAGAATTGCTCCTGCTCCCACCAGACTACCAAGGAACCCAGTAAGAGAGGGGGGAATTGGGAGGTGGGGGGAATAAACTCAGGAGGGCTTTGAGTTTTAGAGAGTGTCTGTAATAGGGATGTGCAGGCCAAAACATTTTGTTTTGCTTTGTTTCATCCTATATTTTTTGTTTTTCTTCAATGGTGTGCCATATTGTGCAACAGGGTGCACTATTGCACAATAGAACTCACCACTCATATCTGCGTGAACAGTGTGTGCTGTTGCACAATAGTGTGTCCATTTGTACATCACATAACCTAAGAGAATGGATAACAGCACTCCAATCCTCCCAAACAACTGAATATATATAAAATATGATTCTAGCACCACTGTAAATAGCCCACCCTGTATATAGCTCAAACAAATCAAGCACCCAACACATCCCTCACACAACTAAGTTTTATCCTCACTGCATGTACAACACACACACTTTACCTGATTGCTTGCTGTGATACCACCTTGATTATTAAGATAAGGCGGTTTAGAAATACTGTTAAATAAATAAACAAATAAATAAATTTGTGCAATAGGGCATACTATTGCCACTGTGGCTTCAAAATGCAAGCACATCCCTAGTCTGTAATGGGAGAAGGGCAGGTGTTGGATGCTATGTGGGGCTTGCCTCGGACTCAGCCTTTATACCTGTCTCTTCAAGCAGGCACTTATGCCTGCCTTGGGGTAGATGTAAATGCTGAAGCGGGGATTTTTTCATAATGACATTATCCCTTTGTAAAATGGGATATACAAAAAAAATGGGGACTATATGTCAATAATTTAGGCCCTCCCAAACCATTCCTTCTACACACTTTCTCACAATTTCTATGTGATGTGGATCACCACATCTAAAGAGCAGCTTTCTAAAACTGCTATTTACACATGTAGTCAGTCTACATATTTAGAAGTTGTTATTTGCTTATGCAAATGCTTCTAAAATAACCCCCAAAATGACTTGAGCAAAAGGAGCTTTAGTGGTAGAAAGATTTGAACTTGTGCCCCAGACCTTTTCTTGACTTGTGCTAGATCATACTTCCCAAATTAATATATTTATCCATAACGTTTTCAGTGCCATATATGTTGGCATTTATCTGTTCATGTCATGGATCAGAACAGCTTTTCAGAATATATATGAGTTTTCAACAACGAATACCCAAAATATAAAAAAAAATACATGATAACCATTCACATGAACTTATTGCAGTCCCATATTAAAAAAATTTAGGAACAGAGACGCATGTTTACTAAAACATGTTTCCAGTAGTGTGGGGTTTAAGAGGCAGTTCAGGCAACTACTGATCTGGACAGAGACATCCCTATGGTGTCCCAGCTAGCATGGGCATTTCTAGCAAGTAGCAGAGGTCACCTAACACCACCGTGATGGATGGTGTAAGTTGTGTCCACAGTCATTTTGCCATGGTGAAGAGTGGTAATTACAGGAGGATGAATATGCCACCCCCTGCAGTTAGCTTGCAGCCCTGCACTGGTAACATGGCTCACATACATGCTTAGGAAACACGCCCCTAGATTCCAGAGAGAGTTGTTTTAAAGGCTTGATTTTATAACAGGATACCTATATTTATTTTATTTATTTATTTATTGCTTTTATATACCGCACTATTTAAAATCAGTGTGGTTTACATTACAACAGATTTGTGCTTAACAGACACTCTGTTATGCACTTACATTGAAACGGGAGAGTAAAACTTGGACTCAACTGGGATAACTATCTACAGTTATGTACAGCTATCTACAATATTTGCATTGGGCTGTTTGCGGATTACTATTTCCTGGTAAGGTAATTGGTGGGTGGGGTTTAAAAGCTGGGTTGACAATAGTGTAGAAGAAAGAGATGATGTTTTAGTGCCTTTCTGAATTGAGCAAGGTCAGTGACTGCCCGGATGGAGGATGGAAGTGCATTCCAGCAGCTGGGAGCATAGAATCTGAAAGCTTGGTTCATTGTTGCCTGAGTGCATTTAATTATTTCCTTGGGGATCTGTAGGGTATTGATGGCAAATGTTCTCCTTGCCCTGTTTGTTGGGGTGGGGTGGAGAAGGTCAGTTAGCGAGGTGGAGGATATTTTGTTAATGGCTTTGAAGGTCATCAGGACTACCTTGTAGGTGAGACGGCAGTGGATTAGTAGCCAGTGTAGGTCCATTAGGATTGGGGTGATGTGGTCTTTCCTTGAGGCTCCATGTAGGAAGCATGCAGCTGCATTCATTACGAGTTGTAGTGGGTTTAGCTTGTTTTTGGGTAGGCCATGCAGGATCACGTTAGCATAGTCAAAGTGAGGGGTAACCATTGCCTGAAAAACTGATCTGAAATCCTCTGGTTGCAGTAGGGGTTGGAGGTGTCGTAGTGTCCGTAGTTTGTGGTAGATTTGTTTGGTGATGTTGCTGATATGTGTTTTGAATTCGAGCTGCTGGTCTAACGTAATTCCCAAGTACCGGATGCTGGGTCTAGTCGGGAGTTCAGCGTCTCTTGTTTTTAATGTTGACAGTGGTGAGATGGATTGGCTTCTGGTTATGAACAGAAAATCTGTCTTACTGAAGTTAATTTTGAGGCTCTGTGAGAGAAGCCAGTCGGTTACGGCCTTGAAGCATTTTACTAGTGGTGAAAAGTCAGGGTTAACGATAGAGAATGGGGTGAAGAGTAGTACATCGTCTGCGTAGATTAGGTATGCTATGTTGAATGAGCGAATTATATCACATATAGGTTGCATGTATATGTTAAATAAGAGGGCAGAGAGTGAGGAGCCTTGGGGTACCCCGTGCTTTTGTTGGAATGGTTCAGAAGTTGCGGATCCTGATCGTACTTGCTGCCATCTATCCGTTAGATAGGATTTGCACCAGTTCCAAGCAGAACCATTGATTCCCTTGTCGTGAAACCTTATCAGGAGTTGCTCGTGGTTTACAGAATCAAATGCAGTGGCAATGTCTAGGAAAATTAGGGCGTATCCCTGCTTGATGTTGTCAATCCCTGTGATCAGTGTGTTGATGAGTGTGGCAAGGAGAGCTTCGATGCCGTGTGCTTCCCTAAAACCATGTTGGCATGGGTCAAGGGGAGCTGTGGAATCAATGTGGTCCTGTATTTGACGTTGAACGACCTTCTCAATTATTTTTGCTAGCAGGGGGATGCTTGATAGCGGTCGGTAGGATTCCACCTTCTGGGGATCCAGTTTGGCATTTTTCAAGAGGGTCAGATTGACATCTGTTTGAGGCATACTGAGAACTGTCCTGTAGAGAAGGATAAGTCAATGATTTTGGTTATTATAGGGCTGATCTCTTCCGTAGCGATCTTATCCAGGCTGCTGGACAGGGATCGTTAGGTGCAGTGGTGGCATTAACGATGGCGATGATGTCTTCAATATCTGCATCAGATGGTATTATGAGGGAGGAGAGAGGCTTGGGTAGGTTGTTGCTAGAGTTGGATAGGGTAGCTTTGATAATACTTTTGGTTTTAGACAGCAGGTAGTCTGCATAGTCCTGGGGGTGTATCCTGGTTGGTTGTGAAGAAGAGGGATCCTTTGTTAGGGTTCTTACTATATTGAATAGCTCATGGGGTTTGTTCAGGGATCAGTTTAGGAGCTCGGCGTGATGTACCTTAATTTTTGTTGATATTAGGTTGCGGTGTGCCTGCAGGTGGGAGTTGTAGGCTGTCTGGTCAGCTGGGGATCGTGTACGTCGCCATTTTCTTTCAAGTTTCCTCAACATTTGTAGCGATGTTCGCAGTTCGGAGGTGTACCAGCGTGCAGGTTTTCTCCTTCTTGGTTGCCTATCATGGGTCTGTGATTTGGCTTTGTTCGCTATGCATACAAAGGAGCTTAGGCCATTGTTTCAATGACAAGTCCAACAAGGCACCTATTTTAAGCCTATTTATTTCAGATTTTTCTTCATTTCAGAATGCAGTGCATGCTTTTGGGATTATCTTTGTTGGATTATTACAAAGAGCTGTACGTTCATGAATCATTCTGAACGGCTTTTGCATAAACTTCAGGTTGTCCAAATTTCCAGCTAGAATGATCTTTGGACAGCCTAGATGGCCATCTGCTATACCTTTGCTATGGCAGTTGCACTGGCTGTCAATTGATTCGCAAGCTAAATTTAAAATTATGACTCTGGATTTTAGACTCTTATGCGATGGATGACTTAACTACTTGAGAAACAGGCTTTTCTGTATGTACCAGGACACCAGAGGCTTTATTGTTAGTTCCTCCATTGACCACATTGGGAAGTGTGTATACAGGGCCGGCCTGTCCAATAGGTGACTTAGGCATCTACCTAGGGTTGCTGGACTGGGTGAGCATCTTTATGCCGCCATTTTGTTGCCTATGGCAGGCCATTTGCTTTGGCACACATGACCTGCTGCTTCTGATCCCCCTCCGACACAACCTACTGTCAGAGGGGAGGTCAGAAGTGTCAAGCCATGTATTCTGAAGCACATGACCTGCCATGGCAACAAAGCGGTGGCACAAAGCCACCACCTTTAAAAGAATGCTGCTGTTGCCCTCCTTCCCCCAAGACTGAATCAGCAGCATTGAAGGGCAGCAGCACAGCTTGCATGGGGGAGGGGTGAGGCTCACCGGGGGAGGAAGGCAGCTCAGACTGGGGGAGGACATGGCACAGTTGGGGTTTCTGCTTAGGGTGTCAGAAACCCTTGAGCTGGCCCTGTGTGTATATAAAAGTGACATTGAAAAAACAAAAAGGGCAAAGTGCACTCACAATAGGATAAACCAAACACAAGTAAGAAACGAAGGAAGTAGTCACAGGTGCTTTATTCACAATTCCCTGCACATTTCGGTTTAAGCCTTCCTCGGGGGAAATGAGCTTCAAAGTAAAACCAAATAAGACAAATAAAACATAAATCATAGTTAATACATAACAATTAAAACATTAAAAACATGTATTAAAATCATAAATAAATTGTTGTTGTTTAAGTGCCGTCGAGTTGGTGTCGACTCATGGCTACCCTCTAGATAATTGTCCTAAACTGTGTTTGGTCTTCAGTCAGGCGGCTCATTGTTAACAGTAAATTAAAAAGCATAAAATGTGAGATAAACACAATTATAAGAAAAGGTAAGGCTGAGAAAATTCTGCAAGATCAACAATCTATTCATCTCAAACACCTTCTTCCAGCAACACAAGCGGCGACTGTACACAAGGAATTCTCCCAATGGACTGTACAAAAATCAAAATGACAACATCTGTGGAAGTCAATAATGGAAAAGCTCTATAACATCAGCAAAGATAAACCCTGGAGCTGACTGTGGTACAGATCACCAACTACTAGTATGCAAACTCAAGCTAAAGTTGAAAAAGAGCAAGCCATTCATGAATGTAGCAAAATTTGACCTTGAGAATATACCACTGGAATTAAAGACTGCCTGCAAAATTGATTTGCTGCTTTAGATACAAATGAAAGAGCTCCAGAAGAATTATGGGATGACATCAAAAACGTTGTGTAGGAAGAAAGTAAGAGGTCATGACCAAAATGGATAACCAAAGAAACTCTGAAAAATGCCCAGAAATGCAGAGAAGCTAAAGGCAGAGGAGAAAGAGGGGTAATATCAGAACTCAACAGTTTTCCAATGTTCAGCAAGACAAGACAAGGAGAAGTACTACAATGAGACATGCAAGGGAATAGAAGCAGAAACTATTAGAGGAAGAACAAGATCAGCTTTCCTAAAGCTACGAGAGTTAAAGAAAAAAATACCAACCTCTAAATGGAATTTTACAAGATTCTCAAGGACCTATATTGAAAAATGCTGCGAAGATCAAGAAAAGGTGGAAAGAATATACAGAGTTTTTATATGATAAAGATCAAGTGGACCAACAGATGTTTCAACCTGTACCTTATGCTCCGGAATCATTGGTGATGGAAGAAGAAGTCGAAGCAGCATTGAAAGTCTTATCAAAAAACAAAGCACCAGGTATTGATGGCATTCCCATAGAAGTATTACAGCAATCTGATGCAGCTGTTACCATACTTACAAGGCTCTTCCAGGACGTTTGGAAGACAACATCATGGTCAACTGAAAGATCTGTGTTTATACCAATACGAAAGAAAGGTGATCCAACTGACTATGGAAATTATCGCACAATCGCTCTGACCTGACATGCCAGCAAGATTCTACTGAAGATTATTTAAGAGAGACTACAACCATACCTGGAAGAAGAACTACCTGAAGTGCAAGCAGGGTTCAGGAAAGGGCGATGAATGAGAGACATTATCGCGGATGTGAGATGTATACTTGAAAAGACAAAAGAATACCAAAAAGATATCTATTTGTGCTTTATTGACTACAGCAAGGCTTTTGACTGTGTAAACCATGAGAAACTCTGGACGACATTAAGAAGTATGGGTATACCAAAACACCTGATTGTTATTTTGCACAACCTTTACATTTGATCAAGAAGCAACAGTTCAAACAGAACAAGGAGAAACAGAATGGTTAAAAATCAGCAAAGGTGTACGACAAGGCTGCATACCTTCCTCCTACCTGTTTAATTTATATGCAGAACAAATTATCAGAGAAGCAGGATTATATGAAGACAACAGAAGTGTGAAAATTGATGGAAGACTCATCAACAACCTTCGCTGTGCTGATGATACCACATTATTGGCTGAAAGTGAAGATGATCTGAAACATTTTCTTTTTAAGATCAAGGAACATAGTCTTAAAATGGGCCTGCACCTTAATGTAAAGAAGACAAAGATCATGACAACTGGCAAAATCAATAAGCTCATTGTTGATGGAGAAGAAATTGAAATAGTGGACAACTTTAAACTATTTGGATCAACTATCAATAAAGAAGCAACAAACAGTCAAGAAGTCCGATGATGCATTGCTCTTGGCAGAATGGCTATGAAGAACCTAGACAAGATTCTCAAGAGCAGAGATGTCTCTCTTCATATAAAGATCTGACTTGTTCAAGCCAGGGTATTTTCAATAACATCATATAGATGCGAAAATTGGACAGTGAAAAAGATAGACAGGAAGAAAATTGATGCCTATGAATTATGGTGCTGGCGATGAATACTGCGTATACCATAGACTGTCTGAAGAACAAACCAGTCAGTACTAGAGGTGATCAAACCTAAACTTTCTTTGGAAGCTCAGATAACAAGACTTCGACTTTCATACTTTGGACGCATCATGCGAAGAGAGAGATCATTAGAGAAAGACATCTTGCTCGGCAAGGTAGAAAGTCAACGCAAAAGAGGAAGGCCAGCAATAAGATAGATTGATAAAATAACATCAGTTATGGGTGCCAGTCTGTCAACAATGAGCCTCCTGACTGAAGACCAAACACAATTTAGGACAACTGTCCAGAGGGTCACCATGAGTCGATGCCAACTCGACGGCACTTAACAACAACGAGGCTGAGCATAAAAGGGAGTAACATCAATGGATTGCATGAGAACAAGATAGCAAGTCAAAACCAAATGCATATCGAGCACACTACCCATAATCATAATAAAAGACAGAAAGATGAGGAGGATAGGAGGAATCACTTATGAAGCACTACTATGTGCAAACTATGTAAGAGCACAATTCAATTTGCAAATGTTAACAAACCAACAACAAATTAAAACTATAGTTAAAAAGGAAAATTAAACCTTCAACATATTAGGGTCTGATACTGGAGAACCCTAAGGAACCAGTCATCTCCTGTGGGCTTATGCAGAGCTCATAGGAGATATCTGAAAACTAACTGCCATGGAGAAACCTTAAAAAAGTTGAGGTTCCCACATTTAGCAGTAGCAGTGGCGTGAATCTGGTCCATATCAGCAAGAGGACACCTGTGTGTACATCATGCCAGAGCATTTTTTGTAATTGTGCCTCTCCTTTGGAATTGTCTTCCTACTGGTATTGGACATGAACCTTACTATTTGCACTCCAGGAAACTGTTGAAATCTTGACTGTTTGTTTAGCAGTATTTGGTTTGTGTGATTGATCAATGAACTGTTTGATGCATGCATTGTTTATTTTATTGTACACCGCTTTGGGATACTTTGAGCTGGGATTGCAGTATCTACAAATGTAAATAAATAAAGAGGATATAGGTATCTATGTGCCATTATAAAATTGGATAGCAGATCAAGCTCCAGAAGTGCACAAATACCAATGGAAAAATGCACTGGTAAGTGCACCTGCATTAGTCATGACAATAAGCTTAGCGTGGAGGCAGATCCAAACCTCTGCTAACTGGGGACATGCTGGGCATGGCATCAGCTTCTGTGGATCCAGCCTTGCTCCTGCTGTAAAAATGGGCCTCAACATGCATTAACTTAAAGCATTTAGTTCCCTAACATTGTAATTACATAGTCTTCAGCCATATGTAGAGAACATGAGTATTAAGGATCAAACTGAAGCGCTAGGAAAAATAAATACAAAAAGTGTTAAAAGACACAAGGTCAGTTCATTTACTCAAATTTGAAAAAGCACCAGCTTGGTGTTCAAAAGCACTTGGCAGTGAGTTCTGAATGTGTAAGTGCTTTGTTCTAAAAATGCTTAATGATTGTCATTATAAATCACCAAACCTATGTCCAAAGCTAACCATTTTTAAGTGGAGCGGGATTTGGAATGATCCAGGTGTGGTCTTAAAAATTATGAGTGGCATTTTCAAAGGCATTTATTTATTATTTATTTATTTATTTATTTTGTGTAAATGCCTTATCCATGGCTAGTGTCTTTGGAAAATCCCGGATAAGTCCCTAACACAACCAGATGCTATGCGGTTAGCATCAGGGCGTGTTGGGGGTGTTCCAGGGTAAAGCGGGGGTGGAGGAAAGGGCTAAATACATATCGAGCACACTAGGTTTTTCCTCGCCTATCTTTAAGGTGCAGGGGCTAAGCGGGTAGCATCAAAAATTGCTCCTACCCATTTACCCCTGTCAGCTCTGGGCGCATCTAGCCAAACCCAGATTTTCACTTCCGTCACCGCTATGCGCCTAGATGAAAATTGAGCCCTATGCTGTTAGTGAAAGGTCAATTGTTGCTGAGGTGCAGTGAAAAAAAGTACTGGTACAGCTAAAGCAGTACCGACATGTAGTATTCAGGCCCATGGGAGGAGGTAGGAGCCACTCATCCTCTCGCTAAGCTTTGTGGAGGAATCTGAGGCTTCAGAAGTGGGGTTTGGTCACACAAATATTATCAGGTGAGGGAATCAGGGGAGAGGGTGTGTGTTCATTGATGCCACCTGGCCACTACATTATTTAAATATTTGGCATTTGGAGGGGGGGGGGTACTGCTTGGCCACTACAGTTTTGTAATATTTGGGGTGGGGGGTTGAGGCACTACATTATTTTAATATTTTTGGTCAAGGAAGGTGGCAGTGCACTACCAAACGTCAAAAATATTCAGGTGTAAGCAAAGTAATTTATCCATGGTGCCGCCATCAACCTCATCGACATCGTGTACCAGGAGGAGAATCTGATGTTCTTTAGTAATCTGAAAAAAATGAGAGAAGTGGATGGGAGACTCATGAAGGAAATATCTGCTTATTCAAATGATACTGAGGGAATTTCAGAAGATGTAACTGACATGATCACAACTCAGTTTGATGAAATTTCTAGAATTTTAGATTTGAAAAAAAAAGCAACTGCTACAAGAACTTGAAAATTGGACCAGCAAGAAGAAAAAAGAACATCAGTTCTGGAAACAGACGAAAGACAGTCATAAGAAAACCATTGAGAACTTCCTGAAGGACTGTGAAAAAATTGTGGATGAATGTGATCCAGAGTACTTTCTTAAGGTGGCATGCGACTTAAATACAAGAATGAAAACTCAGCTGGATCTAATAACTATAGCATCTCATTATGAAAGAACACCCAATTCAACATCAACTGAAATAGATGTAAAAGCTGCTATTGATGCTATTTCAGCCTTGCATTTAACAGGGGATTTGAGTTGATTTACAGATCCTCTTACTGAGAAAAATAAAGATATAAATGGAATGTTCATATTTAAAGATTCTGTGAAACGGTGGAAGAAGCCAAAGAATGCAGTCTCTGAAGAGTACTGTCAGTACTTGGAGAACATGACTCTTTGATCGGTGGTCTAAGGATTTATGGGCGCTATATGTCCATATCAGCAATGAGTAAGTTTAAAGGCACGAGTCATGAGGAACTGCGTCAAGATTATTATGAAACATATCGTCGATCATCATCTGATTGTAAGACACAAACTTTACCCAAAGTTAACTCTGGAAAGTCTTCTGGACAATTTGCTGTTTCCTATATTCATGAGGCTGTAAAGAACACGAAAGAAGAAAGGCAGTTAAAACCGTTCAGACTGCTCTGGCAAACAGCTTTTGATGAAACTAATACTTTAAATCCTGTGAGTCTGACATTGAATTTATATCACCCTGTAGTAAACGAAGTGTAATGAAAAAAGATCTCAGAAAATGAATGGAGTAGCTGCCACCTCAGAAAATAGTGTCCTACTTCCAACTAATTTAGGAAGCGCTCGGTCAACTCCAAGTGCTTTTTCTGGCATAATACAAACCCCATTAGGTAGTCTTACAGCTGGAGTAGCTGTGTCACCAGTATTGCCTTTGACCACATCAAATGCAAATGTAAGCTCTGTTAAGAAGGGATTAACAGCCTTTTGTTTTACACCAAGCAGTACTGGAGCAGCATTTAACTTTAAAATAGGAAAAAGCAAAGATGAATCTAGTCGTCCAGATTTTATTTTTGGAAAATCAGGTACTGAAAATAATGTGATTGGAAACACAACTACAGGACCAACTGACCAACTTGTTCAGCAGCAGTATCTACAATTCCAGTTGCTACTTCAGTTTCAGCAATTACAAAATCTGTTTTTTCATTTACTTTTGGCAGTTCAGAAAGCAAACTTATTACAACAAAAGCTAATGGTGTATTGAATGTACCACCACCTTCATTTTTAGTCCGTCAACCAGATAAAGGAACTGAATTAAATATGTTTCCGACAACTAGAAAGACCACAGAAACTGCTGTAAGAAAATCTGAAGACCTAAGTAGACTGAAGTTACCTGCAGTTGAACTGTGTGGACAGACTGCTGCTTGCACAATAGGCTGCACTGAATCCAAAGGTACAATTAAGGAAGAAACAGATAGTTCAAAGACTTTTCTTCTTTCTGCTACTAACTTATTCTCGTCTTCCTTAAATAGTTCTTTTCAGGAACCTAAATCTACTCAAAAGTTTTCATTTGGGCACAGAGTTCAAAATGTGTCTTCACCTGTAACTATACCTATGAATGCTCAGTCAAAGATTAAAAGAACCTAAAATAGAGCTGTTGTTGTTAAGTGCCATCGAGTCGGAGTCGACTCATGGCGACCCTCTGGATAGCTATCCTAAATTGTGTTTGGTCTTGAGTCAGGCGGCTCATTGTTGACAGACTAGTACCTGTAGCTGCTGTTATTGTATCGATCCATCTCATTGCTGGCCTTCCTCTTTTGCGCTGACCTTCTATCTTGCCAAGCATGATGTCTTTAATGATCTCTCTCTTCACATGATGTGTCCAAAGTATGAAAGTCAAAGTCTTGTCATCTGAACTTCTAAAGAAAGCTTAGGTTTGATCTCCTCTAGTACCGACTGGTTTGTTCTTCGGGCAGTCCATGGTATACACAGTATTCGCCGCCAGCACCATAATTCAAAGGCATCAATTTTCTTCCTGTCTATCTTTTTCACTGTCCAGCTTTCACATCCATATGATGTTATTGAAAATACCATGGCTTGAACAAGTCAAATCTTTGTATGGAGAGAGACATCTCTGCTCTTGAAAATCTTATCTAGGTCTTTCATAGCCATTCTGCCAAGAGCAATGCGTATTCTGATTTCTTGACTGCTTGTTGCTTCTTTATTGATAGTTGATCCAAGTAGGTTAAAGTTGTTCACGATTTCAATTTCTTCTCCTTCAACGATGAACCTTTTGATTATGCCAGTTGTCATGATCTTTGTCTTCTTTACATTAAGGTGTAGGTCCATTTTGAGACTATGTTCTTTGATTGTGAGAAGCAAATGTTTCAGATCATCTTCACTTTCAGCCAGTAATGTGGTATCATCAGCATAGCGAAGGTTGTTGATGAGTCTTCCACCAATCTTCACACCTCTGTTGTCTTCCTACAATCCTGCTTCTCTGATGATTTGTTCTGCATATAAATTAAACAGGTAGGGGGAAAGTATGCAGCCTTGTCTTACACCTTTGCTTATTTTAAAACATTCTGTTTCCCTTTGTTCCGTTCGAACTGCTGCTTCTTGATCAATGTACAGATTGTGCAAGAAGACGATCAGGTGTTCTGGTATACCCATGCTTCTTAATGTGGCCCAGAGTTTCTCATGGTTTACACAGTCAAAAGCCTTGCTATAGTCGATAAAGCACAAATAGATATCCTTTTGGTATTCTTTAGTCTTTTCAATGATGTCTCTCGTTCCTCGCCCTTTCCTGAACCCTGCTTGCACTTCAGGTAGTTCTTGTTCCAGGTATGGTGGTAGTCTCTTTTGAATAATCTTCAGTAGAATCTTGCTTGCATGTGGGATCAGAGCAATTGTGCGATAATTTCCACAGTCAGTTGGATCACCTTTCTTTAGTATTGGTATAAACACAGATCTTTTCCAGTCAGTTGGCCATGATGTTGTCTTCCATATTTCTTGGCAGAGCCTTGTAAGTAAATAGTAAATAGTGTAAATAGAGTAAATAGTGTAAATGCACGAGCTAGCATATGTATGATTGTATTTTTGTCAGAAACTAAGCCATGAGGTTTCAAATACCTCTCAAAGCTATATTTCCTTTTACTCAAATAAATGAGCTCTGATAAGAGCCTTTATACCATAGGTAAAATCAACATGAAATAGTGCTACCTATACCATAAATATAATGTCCTAAATAAATGTTATTGTGTGAAAAAAGAAAGGAAGGCTAGCAGAGAAATGACACATTCACTTATCTTATTTGCTGCCCCTTTTCACAGGCTCCACTTGAAACTCCCAAAGCCCGTTATACTTCAACCGAAGAAGTCGGGAATCAACTCGCAGTTTGATGGAAAAAGGAACACAATTCAAAACTTTATGCCCTGTATCAACGCTCGATTCCACCACGAAAACCAAAAATTCACTTTCTCGGATTCTCCACCTCTCCGAGACGCCAGCGCATGCGCATTGGAAATCTGAACCCGACCCAATGATTGCCCACATTTCAATGATTTCCCTAATCAATCCTACCTGACTACATCATGCTACTGCCTTAATGACAGCAATCCTAAGTGTCCAAGAAAACTCCAAACCCTGAATTGAAATCGTAATGATTCAAAGAATGCTAATCCACTCAAGCTCCTTGTTAAGTCCCGACGGATATACAGATGACCATCGAAAAATCCACCACTGCTCAAGTAACTGAAGTTGCTGTTCACAATCTCCTCCCCGCGGGTTTTCAGGCACATATTCCAAAATCCTCCAAAACAAATCCATAAAATCATGATGAAAGTCCAAACAATGCTAGACTACAGGAGCTGACAAAACTTTATTTCTAATTCTGGATGCATGTTCGCTTAAATGGATTTGCATAGGACAAATTGTCCTGCCTATATATAAAAAATTACACGGACAAACTAAAACATATACCACATGGGATGTTAAACAAGACGTGTACCAAATTAGGTACCAAACCCAAATTAGGTACCTGCCATTCAATACCATCAATAGATTGTGAGCAATAATTACAAGTAGTGCAGGCAAAATGACCCACAACTTGGTGTTGTTTAAACATACCTCTATCTAAAGGAGAGGAAGTAACACCTACAAAATCTCTATGGTTGGGACCTCTAGTATGAGCTATTTGTAATCTCTTATGAAAACATGGATGTAATTGCAAGATGTGCCAGTGTTTGACCAAAATCTTCCTAATATGATCAGTATGTGACATATGCGGTAGCACCCCCACAAACGTATCAGATGGAGAAACAAGCCTGTGATTACTTGCAGATAACTGATAATCTGGGGGAAACAACCATTCACGATGGGTATATTTAGCTTTCAAAAACTTTTGTCTATTAATTTTCTTTGGGTAACCTCTTTGGGCAAGTCGAATTGATAACTCATATGCGTTCTTAAGAAAATCCCCAAAGTTCGAACAAATCCGCCATAATCTAAGAAATTGTCCAAAAGGGAGACCTTTCTTCAAAGACAAAGGATGGAAACTAGAAAAGGTTAGCAACGTATTTCTCTGTACAGGTTTTCTAAACAACGTAGTTTGAAGTGTATTATCACTTTTTAAGAACAAAACATCCAGGAACTCCAACTGAAAAAAAATCATAATGCATGGTGAAGGATAAATTGGGTCTCAGGGAACTTAACCATTGCAAAAATCGATGTAAATCGGCTTCCGTTCCCTTCCATAGAAAAAAGATGTCATCTAAAAATCAGGTCCATAGGGCTACTTGTTCAAACCACGAAGAAGGGTAAACCTGAGACAATTCAAATTCCGCCATGTATAATGTAGCAATAGATGGGGCCACCGTGGTCCCCACAGCAATGCCTTGAATTTGATGGTAAAATTGTTGCTCAAACTGAAAATAATTTCTGGTGAGCACAAGATTCAGCATCCGCAAAAAGAATGAATTGGGAATTCGATCAGGTAGAGGTATGTGTAGCTTAGAAATCACTGATAACGCTTGATCCTGATCTATATTAGTATACATTGCTGCCACATCCAACGAAACCAACCACAAAGGATACACCTCATCCCTAACTCGTTGAAGCTTTGTAATAAAATGAGTGGTATCTTTCAAAAAAGATGGCACAGCTTCAGCACATGGTTGTAAAAACTCATCACAGAACTTGGAAAGAGGTTCAAGCAATGATCCACGACAAGACACTATCGGTCTGCTCGGAGGTGCCATTACCGATTTATGAATTTTCGGAACAGTATATATAATTGGAATCCCTGGATGTTTTATAGTCAAAAATTTAAATTCTCTTTTAGTTATCCAATTTTTAGACAATGCTTATTGCATTAAAATTCGAACCTCCGATTGCAGACCAATAAAAGGATTATCTGGTATCTTAACATAAAATTTGATGTCCATCAATTGATCCAAAAGATGAGCTCTGTACTGAGAATACGATTGCACAACCATAGCTCCCCCCCTTATCTGCCCTACGAATAACGAGATCATGATTGCAACGTAATTCTTTAACAGCTTGCCATTGATTTTTTGATAAATTATGATATTGGGATCGCATGCCTGATCATTCCAAGTCAATTAAATCATTAAGAACCAACTTTTGATAAGCTTCAATGAGGGGATCCATATTTCCCTGAGGTATCCATTTGGAAGGTGCTCGAACTACCGAAATGTCTACACCCATTTCGTGTGTGGCACAAAAATGACTTACCAATAACTTTCTAAAAAACCAATAAAGGGCTAATCGCATTTGGAAAGGATTGTAATGGGCTGCCAGTACAAAAGATAAACCCAGATCCAAAAGTGATTGTTGGTCTGTCGTTAACAAAACCAGTGAAATATTTATGACTGTTGTTTGGACTGAATCCTGGTCATCGGTCCATGAAAATTGTCTTGTTGATAATTGTCTTGTGGCTTCCATGGACAATCGTACTGAAAATTCTCCCTGGGCTTCCATGTTCGACCTCGCCCCCGACCTCGAAAGCGACCTTGTTGAAAAACCTGTTGTTGACGTTGGTTAGAGGAGGTAGATGCTCCCACAGAATGTCCCCCATGATCAGAGTCATCAGATGAAATATCAAAAGAATCAAAAGTAACTTTCTTCTGTGACACATCAGTTTTCTTCATCCAAGTGTAGACTTGATCCAAATCATAGTCTCTCTTATCTCTATTGTATTTTTTAATTTTGATAGATTTCTTATAGTCACGATATTGATCTAATTGGGGTTGCAGTTCTTCCAATTGCAACTTATATCAATCTTTGGTGATTTTGCTCCTAAACTGTTCTTCTAACACTTTCACTTCCTGTCGCAATTTTACAGATTCAGCATGTAATTTTTCCCCTAACAAAGCAATGAGATCCATGCTGCATTTATTTAAAATGCTGTTCTATTTTTTATAAAAATCTAGATCATCCGTAAACATTTTAGGTAGTTTTAAAACCCGTAAACCCCGAGGGCTCATCATGGATTTTAAATACTGAATCATGGTGGCTTCATGAAGTTGGACTCGTATAAATTTTTTGTTTAAATCCAAAAGGTCAATGAAGGAGGAAGAATGCAGGGATGATTCAGAGTCATCAAATAAAGATGGTCTTTCGGCAATCTCCTGAATTTGTGCATCCGAAAATGCAAAAACAGCTTGATTAGCGTTTAACGGCAAATCTTTTCCATTCCCTTTTTCTTGTAAAGAAGAGATGGGTTCAGAAGCCATACTAAAAGTTAGTGGGAAATCATTGAAATGTGGGCAATCATTGGGTCGGGTTCAGATTGCCAATGAGCATGCGCTGGCGTCTCAGAGAGGTGGAGAAAACGAGAAAGTGAATTTTTGGTTTTCGTGGTGGAATCAAGCATTGATACAGGGCATGAAGTTTTGAATTGCCTGAAACGCAGTACTGTGTTCCTTTTTCCATCAAACTGCGAGTTGATTCCCGACTTTTTCGGTTGAAGTATACCGGGCTTTGGGAGTTTCAAGTGGAGGCTGTGAAAAGGGGCAGCAGATAAGATAAGTGAATGTGTCGTTTCTCTGCTAGCCTTCCTCTCTTTTTTCACACAATAACATTTATTTAGGACATTATATTTATGGTATAGGTAGCACTATTTCATGGTGATTTTACCTATGGTATAAAGGCTCTTATCAGAGCTCATTTATTTGAGTAAAAGGAAATATAGCTTTGAGAGGTATTTGAAACCTCATGGCTTAGTTTCCGACAAAAATACAATCATACATATGCTAGCTCGTACATTTACACTATTTACTCTATTTTATGTTCTTGGAATTATAAGTAGAGTTTTTGTTACTTAGTTTGTTTCAGTCAAAGATTAAGCCAACTGGTATGGTACAGTCAGTCGATGAACAATGTATAATTCCAGCACATACAATGGATATTACAAGCCTATCAACTAACCCATTCACATCACTGGGAGAGTTAAATGTAGAGGCTGCTTCAGGGAGTACTGTAGATCAGAATAATCCATCTAGCTCAGCTGCATGCAACACTCTCTTTTCTTGTCTCTTGAGTCTTGAAGGACTAGAAAAAGGGACTGCTACTTCTGAAGAGAGATCTGCAATTGTGAGTATATACTTCTGGGAATTTTCTGAAAGGACTTCTTTGTATTAAAGCTAATTAATCTGTGAACCCAGTGTTTTTTGTTAAATCAGTCAGGGCCTACTAGCAGCAGTTTAAGTTTAAATTTAAAACACAGAAGAGAGCTTTCTGGTTAAATTTGGAACCCAGCAGAGAGCTTGTAGTTTAAATTTCATAATAAGTCAGAGCCTAGCAGCAGCAAAGAGCTGTAATTTAAATCAAATCAGAATATAACTTAACATTAAAGGCAAAACAGGGTCAGTACTCTCTGAGCAACAAATAAAGTCTTCTAAAGACCTTTACAAAGAGGCCTTCTACCTAGGGGGCAAGAGACCTGTGAAACTTTTTCAATAGGTGTTAACACCAGGTGGCAGTTCAAAAGGCCATTTTGAAAGACTCCTGCTATCCAAGCAAGGATTGTTAATCACCCAGGAAGTTGGTCACAGCTTACCTCAGCAGCACAGGCATAAATAGCTCAACCAGAGCTCTGTGATCCTCAGTCTTGAAGGACTAGAAAAAGGGACTGCTACTTCTGAAAAGAGATCTACAATGTGAGTATATACTTTTGGGAATTTTCTGAAAGGACTTCTTTGTATTAAAGCTAATTAATCTGTGAACCCAGTGTTTTTTGTTAAATCAGTCAGGGCCTAGTAGCACCCACCCACCCCTGGGATACTCATAGCTTTATAGGTACTTATACATCTTAAAGGAAAGGAGGTGCTCTCAATCATACACTAAGGACTTGAGATAAATTAAGCTTCAGGTGAACAAGGTATATTAAATGTATTAGGTACAATTTTATTAGTATAAGTATCCATAGCAACCCTTAGTAAGTAAAGAACTTAAAGATCTAAACACAAGTTTAAAACTAAGATGCAGACAGCAGTCCAGCAGCAAGATGGGGGCTTTCCAGTCTTTTGCATTGAGTGTCACATGTATGATTTTCTCACAGTTGGTGAGAGGTCTTACTTGTGCACTAGGTGGAAGGAGCTCTTTGCTGTCAGGGAACGAGTCCATTCTCTAGAGGCTAGAGTAGCAGACTTGGAAAACATAAGAAAGACAGAGAGGTAAATAGACGAGACCTACAGAGCATTTAAAACACATGACCTACAGAGCATTTAAAACAAAGACATACAGAGCATTTAAAACACAAATGCTCTACGCACCTATATGCTGGAATGCCCTCCATACGGCCATTCAATGTAAAACCTGACAGTTTGTCGTTATGGTCGTTTTGTTATGATGTAAACCGCGCTGATTCTAAATAGCGCGGTATATAAGAAACTGTAATAAATAAATAAAATAAATAAATTCGAACAATCACCAATCTGGCCCAATTCAGGAAGGCACTGAAACACCACCTATTCATACGGCATTACCCGGACAACAGCCCCATAGGTTAGCCAGCAAACATGTTCACCAATCACCGAGACCCCCACACTTTCACACATAGCACACTAGAGGGCAGCCAGCCCCAACGCTGCAACCCCAAGTAAGCATCACTGTGCACAGTACAGTTATTAATGTAAATAATGTAAATAAGATATTGACAATTACCACAGTTTCTAGCTAAGTTATATTTCCTGTTCTATTGTAAATACAATGCAGTCATGACTGCATTGTATAAGCTACAGTTAAATGTACACCGTACTGATATTGAATAGCGCGGTATAGAAGAGAAATTAATTAAATAAATAAATAAAATAAATAAATACAGGGATATAGTCCTGAAGTCCCACCGCCAGTCTGGCAGCATCCCTGTTGCCATGGAGGAGAGAGGTCACGTGACAGGAGAGAATCACCCTGGTGTGGCAGGAAGTGATCCTGTAACTAGGACCTGTCCTCCAGGTGATGTAAAACCCTCTCGCACCGAGGAAGTTTCTCCAGGGCAATGTGCCCATGAGGGAAGGGTTAGGACAGCCATTATAGTTGGTGATTCTATCATTAGGCATGTAGATAGCTGGGTGGCTGGTGGACGTGAGGATCGCCTGGTAACATGCCTGCCTGGTGCGAAGGTAGCGGACCTCATGCGCCACCTAGATAAGGTCTTAGGTAGTGCTGTCTTGGTACATGTCGGTACCAATGACATAGGAAAATGTGGTAGGGAGGTTCTAGAGGCTAAATTTAGGCTTTTAGGTAGGAAGTTGAAATCCAGAACTTTCAGGGTAGCGTTCTCCGAAATGCTTCCCGTTCCATGTGCAGGACCCAAAAGGCAGGCAGAGCTCTGGAGTCTCAATGCATAGATGAGACAATGGTGCAGAGATGAGGGTTTCGGATTTGTTAGGAAATGGGGAACATTCTGGGGAAAGGAGGGGCTCTTCCGAAGGGATGGGCTTCACCTTAACTGGGATGGAACCAGGCTGCTGGCATTAACCTTTAAAAAGGAGAAAGAGCAGCTTTTAAACTAGATAATAGGGGAAAGCCAACAGTCGCCCAAGAGTGCATGGTTCAGAAGAATGTATCCTTGAAGGATACTACCAAGAGCAGAGAGGTTCCAAAAAAAGAGTAAAGTAGCCCAAATGCCCTAGAATATGGAGCAGACACAGCTTAAAAATCCCAAATTACCCATGTCTACCAATAGCCAGATTAATATGAATAAAATACAGTCTCTAAAATGCTTGTATGCAAATGCTAGAAGTCTAAAAAATAAGATGGGAGAGTTAAAATATATAGCACTAAATGAGAGGTTAGATATGATTGGAATATCATAGACATGGTGGAAGGAGGACAACGAGTGGGACACTGTGATACCTGGGTACAAACTATATCGTAATGATAGAGCTGATCAAATTGATGGAGGGTTGCGCTCTATGTTAGAGAGGGCATTGAGTCAGAAAGGATTAAAGTTTTGCATGAAACAAAATTTTTTGTAGAATCTCTATTGATTGAAATTCCATGTAAAAAGGGGAAGGCGATGGCAGTGGGGGTGTACTATCGACCGCTGGGACAGAATGAACAAATGGATGATGAAATGCTCAAAGAAATCAAGGAAGCTAACAAAGGTTACAGTGCAATAATAATAATGGGTGATTTCAATTACCCCGGTATCGACAGGGTCAGTGTCATGGCAGGACATGCTAGGGAGAGAAAGTTCCTAGTTGAAATAAATGACTGCTTCTTGGAGCAGCTGGTTCATGAACCGACCAGAGGGGAAGCCATATTAGACCTAGTCCTTAGTGGAACACCAGATCTTGTGCAAGAGATAAGGGTGTTGGGGCCACTTGGCAATAGTGATCATAGCATGATCGCGTTTGATTTAATTAGTGGAGGAGGGATAGTAAGGAAAGCCACAGTACTACCTTTTAACTTTCGAAAGGGAGACTATGATAAAATGAGGAAAATAGTTAAGAAAAAACTAAAAGGAGCAGTTGCAAAGGTTAAAGACTTACATCAAGCTTGGGTGTTGTTGAAAACGACTATCTTGGAAGCCCAGACCAGCTGTATTCCACGCTTTAATAAAAGTGGAAGGAAGTCCAAAAAACTGCCAGCATGGTTTAAAGGTGAGGTCAGAGAGACTGTTGTTGCCAAAAAGGCATCTTTCCGGAAATGGAAAAAAGAGCCAAACGACGAAACCTAGAAACAGCACAAGCACTGGCAAGTCAAATGCAAGGCATTGATAAGGCAGGCAAAGGGAGAATTTGAGAAGAAGCTTGATGCGGAAGCAAAAACGCAAAATAAAGTCTTTTTCAAGTACATTCGTATCAAAAAACCTGTGAGAGAGTCAGTTGGTCCATTAGATGATAGAGGGGATAAAGGGGCACTAAGAGGTGACTAGGCGATAGCGGAGAGACTGAATAAATTCTTTGCTTCGGTCTTTACTGAGGAAGATGTAAGGATGTTACCCATGACTGAAGTGGTAGGTGCGGAAGAATTGAAGGAAATATCAATACATCGGGAAGATGTATTACAACTATTAGATATACTGAAGAGTAGCAAATCACCTGGGCCAGATGGTATACATCCAAGGGTGTTGAAAGAACTGAAATATGAGATTGCAGACCTGCTCTTAGTAGTCTATGAATTTTCATTAAAATTATCTGTAATACCTGAAGATTGGAGGATCGGCAATGTAACGCCAATTTTTAAAAAGGGTTCCAGGGGTGATCCAGGAAACTGCAGACCAGTGAGCCTGACGTCAGTACCGGGAAAATTGGTAGAAACCATCATAAAGAACAAAATTACTCAGCATGTAGATAGTCATGGCGTAATGGGAGACAGCCAACATGGCTTTAGGCAAGGAAGATCTTGTCTTACTAATCTGTTATGTTTTTTTGAAGGTGTGAATAAACAGGTGGACAAAGGTGAGTCGGTTGATATAGTGTATCTGGATGTTCAGAAAGCCTTTGACAAGGTCCCTCATCAGAGACTTTTGGCAAAACTAAAGAGTCATGGGATAGGAGGCAGTGTGCTATTGTGGATCAGGAACTGGTTAAAAGATAGAAAGCAAGGGTAGGGCTAAATGGCCAATTTTCCAAATGGAGAAAGGTGAATAGTGGTGTACCCCAGGGATCTGTGCTGGGTCTGTTGCTTTTTGGCATATTCATAAATGACCTGGAAAAGGGAATAACGAGTGAGGTTATCAGATTTGCAGATGACACAATACTATTCAAAGTTGTTAAAACCCAAGAGGATTGTGGAAAATTGCAAGAGGATCTTGATTAATTGAAAGACTGGGCATCAAAATGGCAGATTAAATTTAATGTGGACAAATGCAAAGTTATGCACCTAGGGAAGAACAACCCAAACTATGGTTACACTATGCAAGGTTCCACATTAGAAAGCACCACCCAGGAAAAAGATTTAGGTGTCATTTGTGGATAACATGTTAAAACCCTCCGCCCAGTGTGCAGTGGTGGCCAAGAGAGCAAATAGAATGCTAGGTATCAAAAGGAAAGGAATGGAAAATAAAGCCTCTATATCATTCCATGGTGAGACCGCACCTTGAATATTGTGTGCAATTTTGGTCGCCGTATCTTAAAAAGGATATAGCGTTATTAGAAAAGGTTCAGAGAAGAGCCACCAAAATGGTAAATGGGATGGAAGGATACTCCTATGAAGAAACGCTAAAAAGGTTAGGGCTCTTTAACCTGGAAAAGAGACGGCTGAGGGGAGATATGATAGAAGTCTATAAATTAATGAACGGAGTGGAACGGGTAAGCATAGATTGACTGTTTACGTTATCAGAATATAGAAAGACTAGGGGACATGCAATGAAGCTACAGGGTAAACTATTTAAGACTAATCAAAGAAATTATTTTTTCACTCAAAGTGTAATCAAACTCTGAAATTTGTTACCGGAGGATGTAGTAAAGGCTGTTAGTGTAGCTGGGTTTAAAAAAGGTTTGGACAAGTTCCTGGAGGAAAGGTCCATAAACCATTATTAAGAAGGGACCCAGGATATCATTGCTTGACCCAGTACAAGCATTGTGGAACCTGTGTCTTTTGGGGAAACTGTTAGGTACGTATGACCTAGATTGGCCACTGTTGGAAATAGGATTCTGGGCTTGATGGACCTTGGTCTGACCCAGTATGGCATATCTTATGTTATGTTCTTATGTTCTTATAACTTTGATTGGATAAGATATACAGGGTGGCCCAAAAAAGTGAGAACATCTCGTAGCATACAGGGTGGCCCAAAAAAAGTGAGAACATCTCGTGAATTAAAAGCTTAAATAGTTTGCTTATTTACCTTTTTTAGCTATATAACGTCTTTATTTTGACAATTTCCGGTCACCATCTTTGTTTTTTAAAATTGTCAATCGTTTACATCTGTCTTTTTGAATTTTTAAATAACTTATATGCTACGAGATGTTCTCACTTTTTTGGGCCACCCTGTATCTATGCGGATATTCAGTGGGAAAATCTGGATAGAAAGCACTGCCGAAAATCCACATAAAGTTAAGCAAATATCTTATCTGTTTACTTCCATGAAATGCCTTCCCCACTAAATATTTACTCGCACATCTTTTCCCAAATGCTTTTTTTTTAAATTTTGAATTTATAGATTATCAAAAATCACTTGTATTGCAAAAAGATTCCAACAAGAAATATCATTATACACAAAGCAAAAACACGAAAATAAACATAATAGGCTAAATCTTACTAGACCTCAGCACTGGCAATCAAAAATACAAAAGAAAAAAATTCAGGCAGCAGGGCTGAAAAAAGATAAACATGTCAGCAGAAAAAGACCATATAGCCTATCTAGTCTGCCCTTCCATATCAATTACTATAGTCCCTTTTCTTTTAGAGATCTTCTGTGTTTGTCGCATGTGTTTTTTAATTCAGATACTGCCCTTGTCTCCACTATCTCCACTGGGAGACTATTCCATGCATCTACCACTCTTTCCATAAAGAAATATTTCTGCATATTTCTCCTGAGTCAATCCCCATTCACCCTCATCCTATGTCTCCCTCATTGCAAAGCTTACTTTCAATCAAAAGTGGCTCTCCTCTTGTTCATTTATGCCACAGAGGTATTTAAAGTAAATGTCACTATCATATCTCCTCTATCCTGACTTTTCTCTAACATATACGTATTAAGATCTTTAAGTCTGTTCCCATATGCTTTATAACAAAGACCACTGGCCATTTTAGTAGCCACCTTTTGCACCAACTGCAACCTGTTTTTGTCCTTTTGAAGGTGTGGCCACCAGAATTGCACACAATACTCCAAATGAGGTCGTACCAGCGACTTATACTGAGGCACTATCACTACCTTTTTTCTGCTGGCCATTCCTCCCCCTATGCACCCAGGCATTTTTATGGTTTTTGTTGTCACGTTTTCTACCTGTTTGGTACCTTTAAGATCATCAGAAACAATCATGCCCAGGTCCCACTCTTTTGTGAACAGGAGTACTTCACCACTTGCAAGACAAATGAATGACCTTACATTTTTTAGCATTAAATCTCAGCATCCAAATTCTTGACCATTCTTCAAGCTTAGCTAGATCCCTCCTCATGCTATCTACTCCTTCCTGGGTGTCTACTCTATTGCAAATTTTGGTATCATCCACAAAGAGGCAAACCTTAGCTGACAGCCCTTCCACAATATCACTAACATTGATGTTAAAAAGAATTGGACCAAGGAGAAATCCCTGCGGCACACCACTGGTAACATCTTTCTCCTCAGAGTAAACTCCATTACCTGTACACTTTGTCATCTCCCACTCAACCAATTTTTAACCCAGTCAGTCACTTTAGGGTCCATCCCTAGCTTGCTCTATTTATTTATAAGTTGCCTGTGTGGAACGGTGTCAAAGGCTTTACTGAAATTCAAGTACACCACATTTAGGGCTCTCCCTCAGTCCAACTCTCTGGTCATCCAGTCAAAGAAATCAATCAGATTTGTCTGACGATTTCTACTTCTGATAATTCCATGTTGCCTCGGATACACAATCCATTGGACTCCAGAAACCTCACTATCCTTCGTTACTTCTGCTTTTGTACGAAGGGACCACATATACCTTTCTCCAATTCTCTGGGGCCATTCCCAACTCTATAAAAGAATTGAAAAGGTCAATCAGTAGAGCTGCTAGAACATCCCTATGTTCCTTCAATATTCTTTGATGTATCCCATCTGGCCTCATCACTTTTTTAGCGTTAAATCTCAGCTGCCAAATTCTTGACCATTCTTCAAGCTTTGCTAGTTCCCTCTCCATGATCTGCCAATAATCATGTTCTGGCAATTTCCCATTTTTTATACTATTTCCTACTATTTTCTTTTTTAATTGGGCTTGTTCTATTTGATTCTTTTATGTGTCAAAGATGTGTGCATATACAGTCCAAAACCATTTCACTGGCCACTTTTTTTTTTTTAGGAGATACTGGATGTTAAGGGGTCAAACAGCAAGGGTTCCAATGTTTACCACAACTGTATCAGCCCTAGTCCTTCTAAAATGTGGTAAAAGCATTAGAGATATCTTGTGAAACTGTAGAAGGTCCTGCTAGCTTTTTGGCAATCATAAATGAGGCCAAATCTCTAGGCTGGAAAAAAAATGATCAAATCTATTCTTTTTTTTTGTTTGTTTATTTAAATTTCATAACACTGCACACAATACATATAACAATACAACAATAACAGTTAATTGTGAAAACTCCCATCCCTCCCCAGCCTCCCCCCCAACCGTCCCGTCTCCATGTGTGTCATTAATGTAGCTATTAAATGATCCAGATTGTACATTCAAGCCCCAGTAGTAGTAGAAACTTAAAATATTACATACATAATCTTGCTTTTGTAGCATATTTGTCCAACATCAACCACTTGTTTGAAGATATACCCCGGTCAAATCTAATACCCTGCTCATTCTTGGACTGAGAGTCTCTCAGTTTCACGCTGCTCAGGCACCCCTTATTGAACGTATGCTCTTGCGCCTTTTCATAGCTGGCATATAGGCTTACCATGTTCCACCACTGGTGAACATCCAGTTTGTTAGAGTCTTTCCAACAAACCATAATCAATTTTAGAGCTATAGTAACAAATAAAATCAAATAGGAAGTGATTTCCTTTCATAATTGGGATGTTACCCGCTGTAGAGTGCAGAATCACTACCTGCCAATTAAGAGGGGCCCGAAAACACAAAATCTTCTGAATTTTTCCCAGACTGAAAACCAAAAATTCTGAACATAAAGGCAATCAAAAAACATATGCTTGAAAGTTCCTCGGTAAAGTGAACAAGACCAACATAAATTACCGACTTCCGGTTCCACCTGGAAAGCCGATTGGGAGTGATATATGCGCGATGCAGCAAAAAATATAAGGTTTGTGTTATTCCCGCTGCTTTAGAAACTCTGCTGACTTTGGACCACATTAATGCCCAATTCTGAGATGAAATATGAGTACCTAAGTCAATTTCCCAACTTTTCTGATTCCCTGGTACAGGTTGGGCACCCTCTCTTAAGTAGGCATAAAAATTTTGATGCCACACCTGTCTTACTAATATAAGATAGGGCCAGCTTATGCAAGACCCATTCCTGTGATAAGTTTTTGATTATCATCCCGGCTTTTGACAGGCAGTTTTTAAGCTGGATCCACTGAAATTGACAATTCTCTGATAGATCAAACTCCTTTTGTAGCCTAGCCCAAGATTTCCAGCCATCCGCCTGAACCAATTGACCTAGTGTCCAGATTCCTTTTGCTTGCCAGTTTCTCCACATTATTGTTTTGTGCCCAGTTTTGAACATGGGGTTCTGACGTATTGGCATTGAAAAGGACAATGGATTATCTGCCCCCATGCATCCCGCCATGTTGTTATAGGCCTCTTGAGTTGCCACAACTACCCTAAGGGCTGCGGAGGAGGCTGGAGACTTCATACCGATCAGCAAATGCAACGGGGTCGGCACTACCAGCCGTTTTTCCACCTCTACCCATATTGGTCACTGTCCCAGAATCTCCCTCAGGCACCACAATGCACCTTGTTTAGGTAAAAAAGCCTGGTGATACCACCTGAAGTCCGGGAAGTTTACCCCACCTTTGTTCTTATTTGCTTTCAGTTTACTGAGTGCAATCCTGGGGGGTTTACCCTGCCATAGAAAGGCATTAAGTGACCGTTCCCACCCTTTATATGCTTTATGTGGTAAGGAGATCAGAAGCATTTCCAGGATGTAGTTTATCTTAGGAGACAGGACCATTTTTATAGATTCCAGTTGGCCCCACCAGGACAAATGCAACGGAGATCATTTTATCGCAACGGACTGGATCAGATCCTCTATGTTTGCAGTTAAGCTGGGTGGTCTCTTCCATAGAGCAGCAAAACCTTACCCCAAGATATTTAATCACCTTTGCTTCCCATATAAATGAGAAATCTTTTATTTCCTCAGAAAAAGTAGCTCTGTTCATTGGAAAGGCCACGGATTTAGGCCATTTTATCTTGTAACCAGATACCTCTGAGTATTTATTTATGATCTTTAATATCTCCACCATAGAGACAGGTTGCAGGAAGAGCAACAGATCATCAGCATAAGCTGATAGCTTTATCTGGAGATCCCCAACTGTTATGCCCCGAATCCTCTCTGAGTGTCTGATCAAAAGCCCCAAGGGCTCCAATGCCAAATTAAACAGGCTCAGCGACAAGGGGAAGCCCTGCCTAGTCCCGCGATGAAGCAAAAAGGGGACAGACAGCAAGCCATCCACCAGGATGCGTGCCTGGGAAGCGGCATATAAAGCCTGGATCCATCTAATGAAACCCTTCCCAAAGCCAAACCAACGCAAGACCCTGTACAGAAAAAGCCATTTGAGCCTGTCAAAGGCCTTTTCAGCGTCTAAAGAGATCCCAATAATAAGAGAGTCTAACTGCTCCGTTACAGACAAGAGGGTCAATAACAAGCGGGCGTTGTCCAATGTTGCCCTTCCTGGCATAAAGCCACATTGGTCGGGGTGGATTAAATCCAAAGAAACCTTTGCCAATCTACTCGCCATGACAGAGGCAAATATTTTGTAGTCTGAATTTAACAGTGAGATCGGCCTATAATTCTCCACCTTGAGCAGGTCTCTGCCGGGTTTCTCTAAGACCATAATCGTGGCCGCATTGAATCCACCCACTGACGGAGCCTGCTCATAGAGAAGTTGATAGTATCTGACCAGATAGGGGAGTAGGTCCTCCTGAAACACCTGATAAAATTCGATAGGGATCCCATCAGGGCCAGCTGCTTTGCCCTTCCTTGCAGATTTAAGGACGGCACAAAGTTCGATCTTAGAGAATTGAGCATCCAGCTCCACAACTTGTTGTGCGGAAAGATTAGGATGTGGAATGTGTTCCAGAAAATCATCACATGCTTTCCCATTGTCCCCACCCTTGGATGCATACAACCCAGAATAAAAGGATCTAAAGACCTCAACTATGTCTGCAGTCTTGGTGAGTAATTCTTGTTTATCCATCTGAATTGCAGCAATTTTAGTTCTTTCAGCTCGGGGTTTCAAAGTTGATGCCAAAAGTCTACCCAACTTGTTTTGCTCCCGATAATATTTTGCCTCCATTGTATGTGAAAGCTTTTCAGCTTCCATGCTTAGTATGTTATTATACTGATATCTTAACTTTTGCAGGCGAAGCAGAATGCAGGGCTCTGCTCTCGATCTCAAAAGTCTATCACCTGCAAGGATTTGAGACTCAAGCTCCACAAATTTTGACTTCCTTTGCCTCGCCGTATTAATAGAGAAACTTGTGATCTTAGCGTGGCTGGAGGCCTTAAATGCCTCCCACCATGCCCATCCAGCCTTATCTTCAGGGAGATTTACTGCTAAATACTTCTTAATTGCACTCTTCATGGATTCCCGAAAGATCGGGTCTTCTAGCAACAATCTTTGGAAGAACCACCCAGAGCCCCTAGAAGGGACAGTAACTATTGCAATGGTCAAAAGGACAGCAGCATGGTCCGAGACTGTGATAGCCCCAATTTTTGTCTCCTCAACCAGTGTGACAAGGGACTTAGAGATTAATGAGAAGTCAATCCTAGAATGCGACCCATGCGGGAGAGAATAAAAAGTAAACTCCTTCTGGGTGGGATAGAACAATCAACAAATATCAATCAAATTCATCTCCTGAGTCATGTCTTTAATCACCGTGGCAGCACGGCTAGGTCTGAGGGATCTATAGGGTTGTCGATCTATCAGAGGATCCATCACCAGGTTGAAATCCCCCCCTAGTATAAGTTCACAGGTTGCTAATTCCTGTATTTCCTCCGCGACTTATGGTAAAAGGACACATCATCGGAGTTTGGGCCATAGACATTCATTTGCCGAATTTACGTTCACCAATTTGAATCCGTACCTTCACCCATCTCCCACCCGGGTCAGCTCGGGCCATTTCGACAACCGGCTGTAATGACTTCCTAACCAAAATTAATACCCCGTTCCTCTTGTGGCAGGCTTCAGCTAGCCTAGCCAGCACAAATTGCCCAGCACCCATCTTTTTTGCTTCTCCTAAAGCCAAGTGAGTTTCTTGGAGTAGGATAACATCCGCCCCTTCCTTATTGCAGTTTAGTAGGATTTTTTTTCTGTTTAATTGGATTGTTGATTCCCTTTACGTTCAAGGAAAGTATTTTAAGTGAACCCATTGCACATACTAGGGCTTTCAACATGACTCACAACATACATATCAAACATTGTGTACCGATCCCTCCCACATGGAGATATCCTGAACCTAAACCCAAAACCAGATCCTATGTAAGCCATCCAGAGCAAGGCTACCCCTTGATTCCCCTCATCCCCCTTTAAACACAATTCTGAAAACTCACCCCACCATAGAAAGCTATCTTTAACCAGTCCTCTTTGACTTCACTCCAACACACTTTTTTTTTTATATTACATTTTTTAGGATATGTATCTCAATACTCTCTATGCTATGTAAAAGAAAAGAAACCCCACCAAACGGATAGCCATATCCTGATAAAATTACCTCCCTTATTTCATTCTAACTACCCTGTATATAACATAAGAAAAGCTATAATAGAGTTGTACATATAAAAATTACTGGAGAAAAGAGAGTTCTATATTCGCTACAAAGCTCCTAGTTCACATCCGGGCTGTAACAGAAACTGTCCCGGCCAGTGCCACTCCTGACAGGAAAAGAGATAAGACTCTACCGCATCAGCGTAGCTTCTTGCTCCTCGATGAACTTTATCAGGGCATGTGGATCTTCAAATGTGCATGTTTGATTATGCAATGTCACTCTGAATCGAGTGGGAGAGAATAGGCCATAGCGGGCCTGGAGATGTTGGAGCCGAGGCCTGAGAGCCAGCATCTGCTTTCGTTTATCAACCGTAGATTTGTTGAAATCCGGAAAAAGGCAATATTATGTCCTTTGAATCTAACCGGCGCCATGGCCTTCGCCGTGGCCATAATTTTCATGGCCTGTTGGTGTCTCAGCAGCTGCATAATAATAGGTCTTGGATTACGTCCTTGTGGCCCAGCCTGAGCAGGAACACGATGAGCTCTTTCGAACTCGAGTGGCGGGGCAAATTCCAGCCGAAGTATCTTAGGTATGTTTGCTTCCAGGAAGGCTATCATATTGCCAGCTTCAGCGCCCTCAGGTATACCAACTAGACGGACATTGTTCCTGCGTGTTCAGTTGTTGAGGTCCTCCAGGCTGCGTTCTAGTTGACTAATTTGTTTACTGTCAGCCAAAGTGAGTTTCAAGCACTCTTCATGACACTTAGCTTTACTTTCAATGCAGGCCAATTTTTCCGACAGGCCCATGATTTGTTCTTTCATCTCTTTTAATTCTATTATATCAGCCTGCATTCCTGATAATGTTTCTCCATTGGCCGCCACAAGCTCTCTTACCACACGGATCTCAGCGAGTACTTCCTGCATGGCATCCACGTTCACTTGCAAGCCCGTTGCTTTTTGAGGAGAAGAGGGGTCCGGTTTCTGTCTTTTAACTCTGGTATTTGAGGCAATGCCGAATTCCAACTGACCGGGTTTACCCTTAGCCATCCCTCTTCAATATGCTACTTAGGGGAGGTACAACGGCTTCCACAATACGTGGAGAGAGCAGGATTTATGGCAAGATTGTAGGGAGAGTGAAAATCAAGTAGCCATCTTGCACCCAGTCAAGCTCCGCCTCAATCAGGGATCTGTCCTTGGTCCGATTCTTTTTAACATCTTTGTTAGTGATATAGTGGAAGGGCTGTCGGGTAAGGTTTGCCTCTTTGCAGATGATACCAAAATCTGCAATAGAGTAGACACCCAGGAAGGTGTAGATAACATGAGGAGGGATCTAGCTAAGCTTGAAGAATGGTCTAGAATTTGGCAGCTGGGATTTAATGTTAAAAAATGTAAGGTCATGCATTTGGGCTGCAGCAATCCAAGGGAGCAATACAGTATAGGAGGTGAAGTACTTTTGTCCACTAAAGAAGAGCGGGACCTAGGCGTGTTTGTGTCTGATGATCTTAAAGTAGCTAAACAGGTAGAAAAGGCGATGGCAAAAGCTAGAAGGATGCTTGGGTGCATACGGAGAGGAATGGCTAGCAGAAAAAAGGAGGTGATAATGCCTCTGTATAAGTCTTTGGTGCAACCTCATTTGGAGTATAGTGTGCAATTCTGGAAACCGCACCTTCAAAAGGATGTGAACAGAATGGAGTCGGTGCAGAGGGTGGCTACTAAAATGATTAGTGGGCTTCATTATAAAGCATATGAGGACAGGTAAAAAGTGGACTGTTGTAGTTGTTGATATGGAAGGACAGACTAGATAGGCCATGTGGTCTTTTTCTGTCTTCATGTTTCTATGTTTTTATTCTTTATCGAGTACTTATCAAGCCAAAATTCAAACCACTATTTCTGCTTTTCTTTTCTAGATCCAGAAAAATATTAACAAAATGTCCTAAAAATGGAACCTCCAATAGGCTCTTCCATATAGCTTATCGAACCGCCATTACCAGCAGCCCCACTCTAGTAAATGTGATTCCAATACCAGTGTCCAGTGGAAATTGTTTGGGACTTCCCAACAAAGGTGTGACCTTATGCAGGTGGGGTGGGGGGGGGGGAGAGATCCACTCCTAGAGGGAGAATGATGTCTTTAAATCCAAGAAAGTCACTGGAACAAGAGATCTTGGCATTGATGCTGCCGACACAATCCAGTATGGCATTTCTTATGTTCTTATTTTAGGGGCTACCTTCTACATTGACTCCATCCTGTTTAGATCCTTTTAAAGCTGTAATCTCCAGAACTGCACACAGTACCACAAATGAGGTCTCACAGAAGCACTATCACCTCTTTCTTCCTGCTGGTCATTCCTCTTCCTTTTCACCCCAGCATCCTTCTGGCTTTCACCGTTGCCTTTTCTACCTGTTTGATCACCTTAAGGTCATCAATAACAATCACCCCAGGTCCTACTCTTCTTTCATGGACAGAAGTACAGTACTTCACCCTTTATACTGGGCTGCTCCTTTGGATTTTTGCAGCCCAAATGCATGACCCCACATTTTTAGTATTAAATCTCAGTTGCCAAATTCTTGACCATTCTTCAAGCTTTGCTAGATCCCTCTTCATGTTATGTAAACCTTCCCGGGTGTCTATTCTATTGCAGATTTTGGTATCATCCACAAACATTTTATTTATTTATTTATTTAATATCTCTTTTATACCACACTATTTAAAATCAGTGCGGTTTACATAAAATGGTAATTTATATAGTGCGGTCGAGGCTGCACTGTATTTACAATAAAACAGGTGCTGTAACTTGGACATAACTAGGGCAACTATATACAGGTTGGTAAGTCAAGTCATAGGTCCATGGGCATAGTTTGGGGGATGTGAGGGTGGAATTGTCCCCCCAAATGAGTTGCCCTGACAATGGCCACAATCCTTTGTCTGCCTGTGGGGGGTCCCATCTCCCACAGACTAAAGAGAAGAGGATGGCCATGACGGTAGCCTGCAGCAAAATAGTTTGTATGTTGTAGAGGGGGAGGAAGTGAGGTAGAGAAGGCAGGGGCAATTTAAAGGGCAGGGGGCCTATTAAAAATGATTATGTGGGTTTAGGGCAGGGGATGGGAGTGCTGGGAGGGTTGGTGAAGGGGGGGGGGGTGAGTCTGGAAGCGTAACAGAGGAGAGGAGCCAGCAGAAGAGGTATTAGAGGGGGAGGGAAGAGTGCAAGATGTTGCCAAAAGGTGCATTCCCCTCCCTCCAGAGCACACACAAGCACCCAGTCCCCACCCCACACCACACACATAGACATCCCACTTCCAAATGACAGACACACACACACACATGAGCACCTCTCCTCCAAACTACATACACATACATATGTACACACACACACACCAGCACTTCACTTCCAACCACACAGACACACACACGCACGCACACACACACACACACATACACATACACACACACACTGACACACACACACATACATGGGTATCCCACCTTTGCACCACACAAAGACAGCCTCCCCAGCTCTGCAGTAGACACACATAGCATGCAGTTCCTCACCCCATTCACACAAAGGCACCTACCACCACATCCCATGCACAGACAGGCACCATTGCACCACTCTCATGTACAGACACTTAATATCTGAAGCTATAATTATTCTTATCTTTGTTTCTGTCTAAAGATGCCATGCAGTATAGGAACTTTGGCGCTGGTCTCATGAGACTTGAGAACATGAAACCAGCGTGACAGACAATGGGGAGGTGTGTACGAGGAGGTCATAAGCACTGGCTGCTAAGATTTTGGACAGGCTCCTAAACTCCCACAAAATTTGTTGAGGCTGCAATAGAGGCACAG
This sequence comes from Ichthyophis bannanicus, assembly GCA_033557465.1. Lineage (NCBI taxonomy): Eukaryota > Metazoa > Chordata > Amphibia > Gymnophiona > Ichthyophiidae > Ichthyophis > Ichthyophis bannanicus. Next base: position 1,461,304,049 of record CM066031.1, read on the forward strand.
CATGTTTGAAATTTTGGTGCCAGCTGTAGGCTGCAGAGCTGCAAAATAAAGTTCCATCACCATGTGTGCCTCTGCCAGCTGCTGACACTTCTCTCCAATCCCACATACAGGCAACACTGCCTCTCTCCATGGTCTTCCCTCTCCCTCAATCCCAGTGATTCTTGTTTAGAAATGGGCTGCAGAGAAAGCCAGCACTGCACCTAATCAGCAATATGGCTGCCTCTGAGCAAGTGGCACTGAGTTTTCTGAATAGTTATAAGTATGTTCTAAGGCCCATTGCAATATTTATGGTGCTGCTCTTTTCTGGGTAGGCTCCTTGTTGCATTAATTTTAGAAGCTGGTGTTATTGTAGTATGGTAGATTTTCTTCAGTGACTTTTGTTGGGCTTTGTGTTAGTTCACAATCTGCCTGTTACTGGAGAGAATCTTAATGAGATGACAACAGAATCAGATTTTCCTGTATGTTGGGTTCTGTGGTGAAATGTCGTAGTTCTACTCTGCATCTACTGTTGAAGGAAGGGTTTTGTTGGATACAAAATAGATATTCAAAAAGGAAGAGAGAACCATAGCACAGTTTCTAATGCCAAAATATAATTACTTGCAGTATAATTTATTTTGGTGTTAGAAACTGCATTGTGGTTCTCTTTTTCTTCTTGTGCCTTGGTGTGTGAGCATCTTACATCTCCTTTGTTTTTTGTAAAATATATATTTTCAGGTGTCAGTATTTTTTAAATCTTAGCGTGCTAGACTAAATAACTAAACTGCTACAATTTTTGCAGCATTTTAATTATATAGCCTGGGAATATGCTGCTTTCCCGTTTTTTGGCAAAGCCACTGAATGAGGCTCTGCTCCCTCTTTGAGTATCTTGGTGGTGCCAGCTCATCCCTTGCTTGTTTGATATACGGATTCCTATCCATCTAGTATTTTTCTAAGATAACCATTATGAATATGCAAATTGTATGCAAACATGTTGCTCCACCCTTCCCCCTATCCTACCCCCCAATTAAGCAGTCAAACTATGCCCATGTCCACAAAGAGCCAAATCTTACCTGACAGTTCTTCTGCTATATCACTCACAAACATGTTAAAAGGAATCAGAACAAGGACCTATACTTTCAGCACACAGCTGGCAATGTCTTATTCTCAGCGTGAAGTCTATTTACCACTACTCTTGGTGGCTCCCACTCAACTGGTTTCTAACCCAGTTGGTTACTTTATGGTCCATCCCTAGGGCGCTCAGTTTATTTATAAGTCACCTATGCAGACAGTGTCAAAGGCTTTATTGAAATCTAAGTACATCTAGCGCTCGCCCTCGGTCCAGCTCTCTGGTCACCTAGTCAAAGACATTAATTAGATTTCTCTGACAAGACCTGCCTCCAGTAAAACCATGCTGCCATGGATCCATTGGATTCCAGAAAACTCATTATACTCTGTTTAAGCAGTGTTACCATTAATTTACTCACCACAGAGGTCAGACATCATCCTCTAGTTCCCAACCTCGTATTTACTTCTGCTTTTGTGTAGAGGTACTGCAGGTATCCTTTCAGTCTTCTGAGACCACACCTGACTCTAAAGAAGCATTGAAAAGATCAGGCACAGAACTACCAGAACTTCCCTAAGTTCCTTCCCTATCTCAGGATGCAACACAGGGGTCACTCTGCCATATAAGGCATTTTTTGCTTTATATGGCAGTCTGACCCCACCCAGTGCATCCCAGGTTGCACCACATGGGGCCAGGCACTGCATTTTACAGGATGGCAGCATGAGGATGGGAGTATGTAGGAAATGCTCCCATCACATCATTTAAGGTACTGGGGAGGTGGAGGGGTTCGGGGCCTCTGGGCTACCAGGGTTTAGTTTGGTTTGGTGGGTGTGATAAGGACCACTGGGCCACCAGAGTTTTGTTTGGTTGAGGAGGAATCGGGGCTACTGGGCTACCAGAGTTTTGCATAGTTAGTTGGGGGGGAGCAGGACCACTGGGCCACCGGGTCTTTTGTTTGTATCAGTTGGTTCAGTGTCCAGAGGAGGCACCTGAACCCTGACAGTATGCCAATGGCATTGGGGGTTCTCTCTGATGCCTGCATCATCTGAGGTGGTGTCAAACTGCCCAAAGCTGGTATGAAGAGTCATTGTAAAAAGCTGTGTAAAAAACTGTGCTAAGTTTCATTGCAGTTTTATAACATCGGGTGTATGCAGCGATTTGCATGTGATTTGCATGCCGAATGCACTGCAATTTAATGTGGTCATTTTGTTGGCATTTTTCTGGTGCTAGCTTGTTTCTGCATCAGAGAGCAAACCTAGCGTGGGAAATATGTCAGAAAAATGCCATGCTAAGCTTTTCCTCATCAGCCCCTTAGATCATAAGTTCTCCAGAAACAGGAAAATAATTAGTAACTGTAACTCCACTTGAACTGCTGTCAAAAGGCATGACCCAATTTTAAAAAATGTATAGAAAAATGTGAGTAATGATCACAAAACCAAATTATTTTGAGAAAATAGACCAAATCATTCCAGAAAGCGGTGAACTTTCAATCCAGTGGTTACCAGCACAGTAGTTGGGCTACTTGCTTGGTTCTTGAATCATCACATTTGCTAATCATTGTTCTGAGAAAAGTTGTGAACTTTCAGTCCAGTAGTCACCAGCAGAGTACTTGGGTTACTTAGCTGGTTGTTGAATTATCACATCTGTTAATCACTTGACTAATGCTCCATCTTCTTTAGAAAGTTCCATAAGAGGGAAATGATTAGAGATTGATATGGCTTTAGCTTTTTCATATATGTTTGATGTTTGCAATACCCCTATTCAATATTTTTTTTAGTCAGAATTTATCTTGGACATATTGCTTCAATATGAGATAATCAGCTGGGACCCTTGTGGTATGCCCCTAAAGACCTAAAAGTGCCTCCCAATTAGATCATTTGTTCAGCAAGCTGCTAAGACACATTCCCCCAACATCTGCATTCTATTAGCTCCTTCAGAGCTTTTCCCATCAGCTTTTAGGAAATCAAAGATGTCTTTCGAGACAACCAGCATAGCAGCAACAAGTTCCAGAGTAGTTAAAACTTTCTTCTCATCACTGACCTTTCTATAAAGGGAAAGCTTATCTTTGCTTGTCTAAACAAGTTCATTGTGATTACAGATGGTTCCTTTTTGAGGGTAAAAAAGAGAAAGCCGCTGTGGCTCCTGCAGTGTCATCCCTCGCTTTCCAATAGAAAATAATGTTTTATGCTTTTAGTCTATTTTCATCTTGATATTCTCATACACATGGGTTAGGCTCTCATAACTGTCTAAGCCATAAATTACAGGCTTGCTCTTATTCTTGACTCTCATATTCTTGGAATTTCTGGGAACTATCCATGCAATTTCTTCAGATCAATAATACCTCACCGTAACAAATTTTATTCACTGAGAATATATTTTATGGTTTTATACAATAATTAACAAATATTTGTGTGCATGTATGTGTTTCTAGAATATGTGTATACATAGATATACATAGGCCATACTTCAGCTTCATAAGGAATGCTTTATCCCTGCTATAGAGATGTGTAATGAGTGGTGTCTGGTGCTGGATTCTTCCAGCAGATGGAGTTGAGCATCATACTGAGCTTTCAGTGGAGGAGACTGGAAATACATTCTCTTTCTTTTCATCTAAGAGGACTTAGGTGGTAGAAATCTAAGAAGTAACATCTTTTCTCTGCTCTCCTCTGTCAAAGTGTCTTCCACAATAGACTGGCTAACCTACTGAAGAGGACTTAAAACTACATTTAAAGGGCTAAATGGCCAATTTTCCCAATGGAGAAAGGTGAATAGTGGAGTACCCCAGGGATCTGTGCTGTGTCCGCTGCTTTTTGACATATTCATAAATTACCTGGAAAAGGGAATAACGAGTGAGGTTATCAAATTTGCAGATGACACAAAACTATTTGAAGTTCTTAAAACCCATGAGGATTGTGGAAAATTGCAAGAGGATCTTGATAAATTGGAAGAGTGGGCATCCAAACGGCAGATGAAATTTAATGTGGACAAGTGTAAAGCTATGCACCTAGGAAAGAACATCCCAAACTATGGTTACATGATACAAGGTTCCACATTAGGAACCACCACCCAGGAAAAAGATTTAGGTGTCATTGTGGATAACATGTTAAAACCCTCCGCCCAGTGTGCTGTGATGGCCAAGAGAGCAAACAAAATGCTAGTTATCATAAGGAAGGAATGGAAAATAAAACAAAGAATATTATAATGTCTTTGTATCGTTCCATGGTGTGACTACATCTTGAATATTGTGTGCAATTCTGGTTGCCGTAACTTAAAAAGGATATAGCGTTATTAGAAAAGTACAGAGAAGAGCCACCAAAATGGTAAAGGGAATGGAAGGATACCCCTATGAAGAGAGGTTAAAAAGGTTAGGGCTCTTCAACCTGGAAAAGAGATGGCTGAGGGGAGATATGATAGAGGTCTATAAATTAATGAATGGAGTGGAACAGGTAAACATAGATCGATGGTTTATGTCATCAGAATATAGAAAGACTAGAGGACATGCAAAGAAGCTACAGGTAACCTATTTAAGACTAATAAGAGAAAATATTTTTTCACTCAACATGTAATCAAACTCTGGAATTTGTTATCGGAGGATGTAGTAAAAGCTGTTAATGTAGCTGGGTTTAAAAAAGGTTTGGACAAGTTCCTGGAGGAAAGGTACATAAACCGTTATTAAAAGGGACCCAGGTTATCACTGCTTGACCCAATGCAAGCTTTGTGGAACCTGTTGCTTTTGGGGAAACTGCTAGGTACTTATGACCTAGATTGGCCACTGTTGGAAACAGGATACTGGACTTGATGGACCTTGGTCTGACCCAGTATGGCATATCTTATGATCTTATGAAGGTCCAGTGGGAGTGAGTTCCATAGGCTGGGTACATATAGTGAAAAAGCACAAGAACATGTTGCCTTAGTTCTTGAGGTTAAACTTGAGGGAGGACAAGCATGATCATAGCTGTGCTCCTTCTGAGGAGATTATCTGGAGGTCTATATAGGTGGTTCTGTAAGTATTGCGGGCCATAGCTGTGGAGGAGTTTGTATGTGATTATGAGCATCTTGTAAGTAATTCTAAATAAGAAGGGTAGCCAGTGCAGATCTTTCAGTATCAGGATAATATGGCTAGATCTGGGTGCACTTGTGAGATGAAGAGCCAGGAGCAGGATCTCAGAGAACATCCACAAATAGGAACAGAAGTGATGCGGATCTTGAATGATTTTCAGAAGATTGTGTTCATGGGGAGCTAGCTAAACTAAAAGTAGACAAAACAAATGGGGCCAGATGGGATATATCTGAGAGTATTGAAGGAACTTAGGAATGTTCTAATGGCTCCACTGTCTGACCTTTGCAATGCTTCTTTAGAATAAGGAGTGATCCCAGAGGACTGGAGAAGGGCGCATGTGGTCCTTCTACACAAAAGCGGAAATAAAGATGAGTTTGGGAACTACAGGCCGGTTAGTCTGACATCTGTGGTGAGTAAGTTAATAGAAATACTGCTAAAACAGAAGATAGTGAGGTGTCTGGTATCCAGTGGATTGCAGGATCTGAGGCAGCATGGTATTGCTAGAGACAGGTCTTGTCAGACAAATCTAATTAATTTCTTTGACTGGGTGACCAGAGAGTTTGACCAAAGGAAAGCCCAAGATATGGTGTACTTAGATTTCAATAAAGCCTTTGACACTGTTCTGCACTTGCAACTTATAAATAAATAGAACACCCTAGTGGTGACCTTAAAATGACAAACTGGGTTAGAAACTGTTTGAGTAGGAGGCAACAAAGGATACAGGTAAATGGAGCTCACTCTATGGAGTGTAAAACTCAAGGTTTGTGTAGGGCACCAACACTTTGAACTAACTCTGGGGCCTTCTCATGAGCTGCAGAATGAATGTACTTACAGGTCAGTAGGCAAAGTCTGAACTGAATGCGGAAACAAATAGGGAGCCAGTGAAGTGTCGTGAGAAGAGGTGTTACATGAGTTACTGGTGGAAGATAAGCCATGCAGCTGAGTTTTGGACTGATTAAAGAGGAGAGAGATGATTCAGGGGGAGACTAACGAGAAGCAAGTTTCAACAGTCAGGATGGGAGGTGACTAACAGTGGATAAGGATCTTAGTAGTGTGTTCAGAAAGGAAAGGCTGAATTTTGCTGATGTTCTAGAGAAAGAAGTGACAGGTTTTAGCTAACTGTTGGATATGTGCAGACAGAGTTCCGTTCTGGGACCGCTCCTTTTCTCTCTTTATACCCAATCCCTTGGTGCCCTTATCTCTTCCCATGGCTTTCAGTACCATCTCTATGCTGACAACTCTCAAATCTACCTCTCTATGCCTGAAATCTCTCCAGCAATCCAGACCAAGATCACTGCCTGCCTTTCTGACATTGCTACCTGGATGTCTCACTGCTGCTTGAAACTGAACATGGTCAAGACTGAACTCCTTATCTTTCCCCCCAATGCCTCCCCTTCTCTTCCCCCTTTCTCAGTCTCTGTGGATAACTCTGTAATCCTTTCTGTCTCTTCGGCCCGTAACCTGGGGGTTATCTTTGACTCCTCTCTCTCTTTCTCCACTCATATCCACTCGTAGCTAAGACATGCCGTTTCTTTCTCTACAACATCAGCAAAATTTGCCCCTTCCTTTCTGAAGACACTACTAAAATAGTGCTATCCACAGAAAAGGAGAAGGGAGGAAGGTGGGATGGGGGAAAGATAAAAGCTCAGTTTTGGCCATGTTCAATTTCAGATAGCAGTGAGATATCCAGGCAGCAATGTCAGATAAGCAGGCAGAGATCTGGGCCTGGATTCCTTGAGAAGATTTCAGGTGCAGAAAGGTACTTCAGATATGAGAGTACATCAAGGGACTGAGTGTAGAGAGAGAAACGAAAAGATCCCAAGACAGAGCCCCAAAGTGTACCAACTGAAAGCAGGCTGGCAGTAAAGGAGGATCCACCAGAACTTACACTAAAAGTGCAATGGGAGAGATAAGAAGAAAACCAGGACAGAACAGAGCCCCTAAATCAAATTGAGGACAGGGTATCGAGGAGAAGGTAGTGATCAACAGTGTCAGAAGCAGCAGAAAGATCAAGAAGGATGAGGATTGAGTAAAGGCCCTTGGATTTGGTGAGAAAGAAGTCGCTGCATACTTTGCAAGAACCGTTTAGTAGATAGGTAGGAATGTGATCAGAGGAGCAGGTAGTGAGTTTGGAGGAGGATAGGAAATTTGCAGTTTCAGCTAAGTGTCAACAAGGTAATGACTGAAAGGGGGCGTGACGAGTTAGCGTCAGGACGCTCTGAACTGTGAAGCTGCAATACCTGGTTGTACTGGAGCCGGGTTGCCCCTTTTTTCCTTCCTTGTCAGGATGGGGAGGAGGAAGCGAAAGCAGGTTGCGGATCCTCCCGGGGTGAGCATTCCGTCTCCATCGGCACAGCAAACCTTGGGTGATTGTGGCTTCCGATTCGTCGGAGAAGCTGTGTCTTCGGCAGCGCCGGTAGATGGATCATCGGTGCTGAGTGCGTCGGGGGTTTGGTTATCGCCTGAGATGCGAACTCCCCCACCGCGACCCGGAAGTGTAACACAGTTCGAAGCTGGATCCCTTGCCGGCAGGCCGATGAGCACGTCGAAGGAGGGGTCTTCGGGAGGAGTGTCGGCTGATGGTTCTTCCCTTGAGGCGTTGGTTCAGCGGCGGAGAACAACTGAAGCTGGGACAGCAGTAGAAGGAGAGAGGGCTGTGGAGGATATCCAAGGAGGAGACCTTCTGGGGAAATTTATGCTGGTAAAACCCGCGGTTATAACTTTGGAGTCACTGTGGGATGGCTTGGCTTCGCTCAGCTTATCCCTTAAGACTATGTTTGGTGCTGTGAATGAAGATTTAGTTGGGGTTAAGACTACTTGTGGATCTCTGACTAGCTCTTTGTCTGGTCAGGAGGAGAGACTCTTTAAGCTTGAACAAGAAGTTGTGCATTTGCAAGACCTAGTGAATGCCCAGGCTTTGGACAGGACTGTATCAGCTAGAAAAATGGAATATTTGGAAAACCAGGTTAGACGCTGTAACCTTCGTTTTTCTAAATTTTCCACGGTCTCCCTTACTGTCTCCATTAGAGATGGTTAGAAGGTATTTTGGAGAGGTTCTTAAACTTCCCCAGGACCAGTTTCCACCACTGGTTCGGGCACAGTACCTTCCCTCTGGGTTTAGGGATGGTGATCCCAACACTTCTATTGTTCTTGCTGGAAAGGGTGACCTAACAGGGTTTTTAGAGTCTTCCCTGGAGGTCATCTTTGATAAGTCTACTCTACTGGTCGCTATGGCGCTGGAATCAGATAAGTTTTTTATTCTTCGAATGTATTTTAAGAATATCAATGTAGACTTCCTGGGCTCAAAAGTACGAGTTTTTCCTGATGTTTCACGTAGTACGCAGTTGAGAAGGAAAAGTCTTTTGGCTCTTCGCCCTAGGGTATTAGCCCTAGGAGCGACTTTTCAACTGAAATTTCCTGCCAAATGTTGTGTGGTGTATAAGCAAAAAGGTTATGTTTTCTTTGAATCCAGGCAGCTTATTGAGTTCTTGATAGCAAGGGAGGAAGTTGTTGTTGAAGTGTCTAAAGCGTCCCATCTGGCTGATACTTAAGTCTTTACCTGTTCGCTTGGTATATTTGTTTAGGTCTTGGTGTTGGTTATTTAACCTTTCGCCTGGTGTTAATTTCCTAATACTCCCCCTTATATTTCTTCTTTCTTGAGGTCTAAATGATATGGGTCTGATATTAACTTTGTTACTTTTGTTAAGTTTCTTGATGTTTTTTTATATCTTCAAACCTGTTTTCTTTTCATTCAAGTGTTTACCTGGATGTAATAGTTTATATATTGTTATAAATAAAAAATTAAAAAAAAATTGCAGTTTCCTTCTCAGTGATTTTAGGACATAACCCAAAATATTTCTTCCACTCAATACCCAGACTGTTCTAACTTGACTAATCTTATATTCCTCCCATTCCCAATGCTCTCCCATTCTTGCCATGCTTTCCCCCAATGTAATACCATGTTAGATATTATATTTCTTCTTTAACCCTGTTATACTGTAATACCTTTATTTTCATTAATGTACCACCTTTAGATGTAATTCTGTGCTCCCTATTACAATTCATACTGTCATACTGTAATACCTACAACATTACTAACATACCCCATTTAAGCACCCAAATTCTTCTTCTCCTGTTCTATGTAAAGTTCCAGTTGTTTTTAATGTAAATCACTTTGAATTTAAGATAAAGCAGTATAGAACACTCATTAAATAAACAAAATAAATAAATAGAAAAGGAAGAAAGGGTAACAGAAGTTGAGTGAACATACGAGGGGGGTACCCCAAAAAAACAGGAATTATTTTTTAAAAGCTATTTATTTCAAATTCTTTACAAAACAACCTTATCCCCTTCAAAATACTCTCCATTACAACTGATACATTTGTCCCACCGGCACTCTGGAACTGGCTGCCATGTGAACTGCGTGCAAACTGTGACCTGAAAAACTTCAGAAAAAAGCTTAAGACGCACCTCTTCCAATCGCATTACAATATAACCTAGGCCCTGTACACCACTACCACCATTTCCCACTACCAACTGTCTTCCATGCGTGGGACAACCACCATACCCTATGTATACTCACAACGAGTACTGCATTCAGTCATATGTAAATATGTATATAAAGTATCCTGTGTGAAGTCTTAACATCAATCAACTGTAACCTGTAACCCTATGTTTTGCTGTGCACTACCTCTCCCTCCCTAATCGCAATGTATATATTTCTAATTCCTGGCTGGTACAGCCACTCTTACCATGTATAGCAACCGCTGCTGATCACTGGAAGCAGCGGGATACAAATGTACACTAAATAAAATAAATAAATAAAGGCAGTGAAACTAGAGATTGCCCAACACGTCTCGCATATAGTAAACCAATCACTCCAACAAGGAACCATGCCTACGCAACTTAAGAAATCCATCATAAGACCGATACTAAAAAACAAAACACTCAATAAGGACGACCCAGCATCCTACCGCCCAATATCTAGCATATCCTTCCTAGCAAAGATTATTGAAAAGGCAGTCCTACAGCAACTGCAAGACCACATGGACGACAAGGAAACCCTAGATGATCATCAATACAGTTTCAGGCAGCATCATGGGGTTGAAACCCTGCTTATTGCACTACTAGACAACCTATTCAAAGGCCTGGAAGACAAAAAGAAAATGTTTATTCTCATATTTATTGACATCTCAGCGGCATTCGATACAGTACACCATGGAACCCTCCTGAACAGAATTGAATCAATAGGAATATCGGGAACCCCCCTAAAATGGTTCTCATCATATATAACAAACAGAATGCAACAGGTCCAGTTCAACGATGAAAAAGCAGAGGCGTTCCCCCAAACCCAAGGCATACCTCAAGGCTCTGCTCTTTCCTCACTTCTCTTCAACGTATACATGCAACCAATTTGCGAAATTTTCCAGAAGCACAAAATAGACTACCACATATATGCAGACGATATAATGCTGTATACACAACTTGACGCAAATAATCCAAATTACATCCAACTAGAAGAATGCATAAGCGAGATGCAAACCTGGCTGCAACGAAACAACATGGCTATAAACCATAAAAAAACTGAGGTGATGTACCTCTCAAGAAAACCGGATTTCAACCCGCCTGCAACAGTCACCCTGTGCAACAATACCTACCACACGAAGAGAGAAATAAAATATCTAGGGGTAACGCTCGATAGCGACCTAAAGATGGAAAAACACCTCCGCATAGTAAACAGGGCTATCTTCCACAAACTAAAAGTCATACAACCACTACAGAACATCATTGAATCTCATGATTTCAGGACAGTAGCTCAAGCTCTCATCACACCTCACTTCGACTACTGCAACGCCATTTTACAGGGCCTACCAAAGAAAACCCTGAACATACTGCAAATGGCGCAAAACGTGGCGGCGAGAATCATCATGAAAAAAGGTTTTGCTGAACACATCACACCAGTGTTAATCGAGCTACACTGGCTCCCCATTGCAGCTCGCATAAAATATAAAACCCTAATAACCACTTTCAAACTCATCCATAACACAGCACCATCTTTCCTCTCCAACCTAATCAACACACAACCTATCAACAGAAGCAGAAGAACCACCAATTTAAATACCCTTTGCGTACCAAAAAATATAAGATCTGTCAAAACTGGTACAAGTAACAGAGCATACTCGTACACAGCACCCGCACTCTGGAACCAACTCCCGCCTGAGCTATGCTCTAACAACGACCTGATGGACTTTAGGAAAAAACTCAAGACTCACCTATTTCAGATTCATTATAACATGACCTAGACATGAGAAATAACCCTTGCTACCCACAGGACCAAAGATGTACATATGTGTAAAAAATGTATATATGTAATTAATTTCCTCCCATCTTTGGAAGGAAAATCAATTTACCTAACTGCTGTGTGTCGTATTTATCCTGTAAATCACTTTGTATATATTAAAATTTTTCTGTCCTGATCAGACAGCTCCGACATGTAATCTAATCCGCTACTGATCGCTTGAAGTAGTGGTATACAAATGTACGCTAAATAAATAAATAAAGAGGTGATATAAGGAGGGCATCCCCCAGGCCATCCCCGGATGTACAGGGCTGTCCTGGAATCGGCCCTGTACATTTGGGGGTCATCTCCGCCAATGCTCTGCCCACTCTCCGCCCCATCATGCCTCCGTCCACCACAGCATGCACAGTAGCTCTGTGGGTGCAGCGGGGGATGGAGGCGGAATACCGGCAAGGAAGATAGTGGGATAGCACATCCCAGCGGGACATGCTGCCCTGCTATCTGCCTTATGGAATCGGGACCATAGAAAGCTATTGGAATTCTTGCAAGAAATATCTAACAGACAACTACATGAGTAACCAACACATGGTAAGGTGACAAATGGTGAAAAACAGAGGAAAATCTAGGTTCAAAAAATAATCATACCATATGGTTCCATATAATTACTAGATAAGAACTAACAAGTGTCCTAGATTTATGTACACGCCTGTTTATTTAGAACTTTGCATACCACCTTTCAATGTTATCAGTAGTTTACAATCATATCCTCAAAATCAATAATACAATGTAACCTTAAAAATTTACTAGCTAAATAAAAATAAAATAGAAAATGTAACCTTAAAAATTACAAAACAAATAAAAATAAAAACATAGAAACATAGAAACATGATGGCAGAAAAGACCACATGGCCTATCTAGTCTGCCCTTCCATATCAACTACAATAGTCCCCTTTTTTCCTTTAGAGATCTTCTGTGTTTGTCCCATGCTTTTCTGAATTCAGGTAGGGGGTCATTCTGATCTGCGAATAGCAGCAGTGGAGATCCGGTTTGGACATCCAACACCTGCTATTCACAGGGAGCGAATTCTCATCACCAGGCTCCCTGCACATGCAGTGGCATTGCGCAGGGAGCTCTGGATGGGGGTGAGAGAGGGAGGGTTGGAGGAGGAGTGTGGCGGGGCGGAGGCGGGTCATGACTCCGGATGTACAGGGCCAATTACAGTTGCGGGGGTTGAAGAGTTAGATGGAGGACTTAGTCCACCTCAGAGATGGAATAAGTCCACCCGAAGGTACAGAGTGTCAGCGGACAACCCCCCTCAACCCAGGTGAATGGCAACAGGAGGTTCCCTGCAGCTCAACACCAGTCTTGGCAGGCCCCTCTGGGGGTCAGGTGGCGGGGAACAGCTTCTTCGAACTTCTGCGGGAAATCGGGGCTCCTGCATGACGTCCCAGTGCCATGACAACAGGACACCATGGTACCAGGGCTCAATGCAGGAGCATTGTGAGGGTTGTATGGGGAGGGAGCCGGATGTGCGGTGGCACAGAATTGGAGCACATCCTGCCTGTCCAGGCCCTTTGCACCCAATTTTGCTCCCGCAGGTGAAGAATCAGGTGCAAATCAGGCCCATCCAGTTTTTGGACGTCAGTATGGGCCAGACGTGCTCTGATCAGAATGGAGCCCATACTGTCCTCGTCTCTACTACCTCCACTGGGAGACTATTCCATGCACCTACCACTCTTTCCACAAAGAAGTATTTCTGCATATTACTCCTGAGTCTATCCCCTTTCACCCTCATCCTAAATCCCCTCATAACAGAGCTTGCTTTCAATCGAAAGAGGCTCTCCTCTTTTGCATTTATGCCATGGAGGTATTTAAACGTCTCTCATATCTCCTCTATCCCACCTTTCCTTTAACGTATACATATTAAGATCTTTAGTCTGTCCTCAAAAGCTTTATAATGAAGACCACTAACCATATTAGTAGCAACCCTCTGCACTGACTCCATCCTGTTTATATACTTTTAAAGTGTGATCTCCTGAATTGCACACAATTCTCCAAATGAGGTCACACCAGAGACTTATATGGAGGCACTATCACCACCTTTTTTCTGCTGGCCATTCCTCTCCCTATGCACCCAAGCATCCCATCGCCTTTTCTGCCTGTTTAGCCACCTTAAGATCTTCAGAAACAATCACGCCAAGGTCCCGTTCTTCTTTTGTGAACAGAAGTACCTCGCCCTCTACACTGTACTGCTCCTTTGTATTTTTATAGCCTAAATGTATGATCCTGCATTTTTTAGAGTTAAATCTCAGCTGCCAAATTCTTGACCATTCTTCAAGCTTAGCTAGATCCCTTCTCATGTTATCTACTCCTTCCTGGGTGTCTACTCTATTGCAGATTTTGGTATCATCCACAAAGAAGCAAACCTTATCCAACAGACCTTCCGCAATACCACTAACAAAGATATTAAAAAGAATCAAACCACCACTGGCAATATCCTTCTCCTCAGAGTGAGCTGCATTTATCTGTACCCTTTGTCACCTCCCACTCAACCAATTTCTAACCCAGTCAGTCACTTTAGAGTCCATCCCTAGGGTGCTCAGTTTGTTTATAAGTTGACACTGCAGAATGGTGTCAAAAGCTTTATTAAAATCTAAGTATACCACATCTAGGGCTCTCCTCCAGTCCAACTTTCTTGTCACCCAGTCAAAGAAATCAATCAGAATTGTCTGACAAGATCTGTCTCTGGTAAATCCATGCTGCCTCGGATCCTGTAATCCATTGGAGTCCAGAAATCTCACTATTCTCCCTTTTAGCAGCGTTTCCAATAATTTAGTTACCATAGAGGTTATACTAACCTCATCCTTACTTCTGATTTTGTGAAAAGGGACCACATATGCCTTTTTCCAGTCCTCTGGGACCACTGCTGACTTCAAAGAAGCACAGAAAAGGTTAGTCAGTAGAGTGTTAGAACGTCCCCAAGTTCCTTCAATATTCTCGGATGTATCCCATCTGGTCCCATCACTTTGTCTACTTTTAGTTTAGATAGTTCCTCACGAATGGAGTCTTCTGAAAATTGTTCAAGATCAATGTCAGTTCTGTTCCTATTTGTGGGTGTTTTCTGAGGTCCTGCTCCTGGCCCTTCATCTGTGAACATAGAACAGAAATATTTGTTAAGCAATTCTGCTTTATCCTCATCAGCTTCTACATATTCCTCCCCTTCCCCCTTAAATCTGACAATACCATTTTTGCACTTCTCACTAACCCTGATTTTATTGCATTGGCTATTTCTTCTTCTTTTAGTTTCTTTGCTTTTCTGACTACTTTATTAGCTTTTCTAAGTTTTTCCAGATATAGATGCTTGTCTTCCTCTCTCTCTGATCTCATGTATTTTATGAAGGCCACCCTCTTTTTCTTCATCTTTTCAGCTACTTCTTTTGAGAACCACAGCTGCCACCTTTTCCTTTTACATTTATTTACTTTTATAACAAAAAGGTTTGTTGCCCTTAAAATATCCCCTTTCAGTTTTGCCCATTGCTTTTCTACATCCCCCAGCTATTCCCTTCCCACTAACAACTCTTTGAGGTATTGTCCCATCTCAGCAATGTTAATTTTCTTAAAGTCTAAGACCCTTGCTTTTGAATGGATTTTTTCAGCTCTAGTCCTAATACCGAACCACACCATCTGGTGATCATTGGATGTAAGATGATCTCCCACTATGATATCAGAAACACTTTCACCATTGGTAAGTACCAAGCCCAGTATGGCCCCTTAATATATGGGTTCAGTTACCAGTTGCTGGAATAGTTCTCCCTCTAGAGAATCTTGGAACTCCTTAGTTTTAGGTGACACCGCCACAGGGATGTGTCAATCAACAATATTGAAATCACCTATCATAAGCATTTCTCCTTTCATGACCTGATGAGGTCAGTAGTTTCAAAGAGTTTGCTCTGATTGGAAAGCTGGAAAAAGAAACATTGAATTCTAATAGGCAGAGCTTTACCCAACACCACAAAATTAAATGTCCTCTTCTGCAATACAGAAAAAGATTTAACTTTTAAAAATGAAGAGCAAAACCACTTTAAGAGCTCATAGGCAGAGAGCTTGTATTTCAAAGTTGCACAGTATTACCTTGCTTGCAATGGAAACCTTGTTAGGAAAAAAGAATGGTCACTTGCTCTTTTCCAAGGTTGCCACTATCCCAAATCAAATGCCATTCCAAAAAATAGGGGCCTAATATTCAAATCTCTCTATCTGAGATATACAGTGGCACTAATACGGTTCATGCCACAGAATATCCCAGGGTGATGCTGCTGCACACCCCGTTACGAACTAGTGGCAATACTGCAGGAATTCAAATACTTTCCAAGGAGCTCTCCTCTCACTCTCCGGAGAAAGCACCATTCAGGGTATCTCTGAAACAATTAGCATTACGAGACCCTACAATCATTGTTCGGAACTAGCTGAGACTGACTGGAATTTGTCCAGGCCTCACATCACCTATCAGGAATCCCGAATATCCTCCAGGAAGAAGCTGACCTTGGTAACTCAACTGACAAATTTGCCCCATATTGAAGCTGCTGATAACTGACAGAGACCTAGAGTGTTAGTACTTGCCGTTAAGAAAAATATCAGATCCAAAAGTCAAGACGCTGCAATATACGACCATTAAAGAATCAGCTATAACCACCAACATTGCACATGACCACATGTCTCACTCTGTTGCCATCCCCCTGAGCAGAAACTGCAGGAAAAAAATAAGGTCCTGTGTTCTCATCCCCTGACTGCAAGTACCACCTGCGCCACAACTACCGTTTCTCTGTGTCTTGTGGGTTTTTTTCCCAAGGGGTGAGCTTCCACCACAGTGGAGAAAGGCTTTTCAGGCTTCTATCTTTTACGTTGCCCAGCCAAATGGTTGACAAACACAATAGAAGAGGTGTACTGGCCTATCTGGTACCCAGAGTAGCAGGCAGAATGGCAGGTGCTGAAGGCAGACTTTTTTAATATTGCTGGAGTGCCAAATGGGATGGGAGCAATAGACTGCACCCATGTAGCTCTAACACCCACCTCAGACAGAGAAATGGCATTCTGGAACAGGGAAAGCTTCCACTCCACAAATGTCCACGTGGTGTATGACGCGCACATGAAAATCCTGAATGTGGTCTCGAAGTTCCCAGGCAGTTGTCATGATTCCTATATCCTCTCCAACTCGGTACTCGGCTGTAGCTTTGCAGAGGGAAAGTATGGTAAAGGCTGGCTCCTGAGTAAGTGTCGCATAGGTGTATTGAAACTTTGGGGAGGGAGAGCAGCTGTACATTTGTGCCTATTATATAAGCTATTATATATTATACTACTATATAAGCTGTTTTCTTCAGTTCTATGCATAGGGAATGCTGGGTGTCGCATAGGTGTATTGAAACTTTGGGGAGGGGAAACAGTTATATATTATATAAGCCATTATATATTATACTGTTATATATTGTACCATTATAAGCTGTTTTGTTTCTTTTTTTAATTTTATATTTATTTGCATTTTAAATTATTACATCAAGTAAATGATTACAACAAACAAAATTCTTAAGAAATGAAAATAAAAAGCAAACAAATCACCATACAAATTCGTCCACTAAAGAGGCAATACAAGAGGGGGTTTACAGAAACATTAACAGACCCCCACTAAGAAAAAGGAAACTAATCTAACTAGGCAGGTCGGAGACTCACACGTAAGCCATAGGGGACTCAATTACAATTTTTGTTCCCCCCCTAGAATTTAAGAACTCCAAAAGTTGTTTTGGCTTAAAAAACAGATGCCTTATCTTTAAAGGAAACATGACAAAGTGAAGGTAATTTTAAGGTAAATGTAGCCCCAAGAGAAAAGACCCTAGGCCAAAAAGCCAGGAACTCCCTTCTTCTTACTTGGATAACATGAGATAAATCTGTAAACATATGTACAAAAGAGCCCATAAACCTGTCATGGAAATTCTTGAAATAATTAAACTTTTATCAGGCTCAAGGACTAAAATGACCAGCAAAATAGTTCTCACAGTAACCGTGTCAAGTGAATCTTCCAGGAAACCCGTAAGGTCTCCCAAATCCACTGGCGTATACCCACTTCCCTGAATCCCTGAGCCAAATGATAGATATTGCACCCGTGAGATGGGCGGCAAGCACTTCAGGGGGATTTTAAGTGTCTCCCTGAAATA
The DNA here is from genome assembly GCA_033557465.1 of Ichthyophis bannanicus. Classification (NCBI taxonomy): domain Eukaryota; kingdom Metazoa; phylum Chordata; class Amphibia; order Gymnophiona; family Ichthyophiidae; genus Ichthyophis; species Ichthyophis bannanicus. Next base: position 1,461,321,652 of record CM066031.1, read on the forward strand.
TCTGCATACCATCTCAAGAGGAGAGAGAACTGGAGATTTCAGAAAATGTAATAAACGCAGATTATTCCTGTGAGCCTGGTTCTCTAAATACTCTAGCTTCTTTTGCTGCAGTGTCCCATCCCTAACCTGGACTGTCTGCAGTTCCTGAAGAAGTCCCAAATCTTTTTCTACCCATGATATCCTTTTCTCTTGAGCAACTTGTGTCCCAGAAAGACCTTGGAAATCTGTTTCAATTGTGATAAGTCTTTGCTCATCGAAATGGCAAAACAGTTAAGGAAGGAATGCAAATTCGCTGTTAAGTCTCAAAACACTTCCAAAGTTATATGAGCAGGCTTCTTTACCTCCACCACTCGAAGAGGCAGAAGTCCATCCACTGTTCCAGGCGCAACTTCTATCAAAGAAAAGGAAGACTGCACTTCTCTGGGCACTGTTGTATCCTGTTGTTGAACTAATGTCGCCACTGCCAGAGAGCCCTCTTCACTCCCCCCCGATTCGGTGTACTCACAATGTGTTTTAGTAAAAATGTTTTTTAGTGAAAATAGCGTTGATTATCATTGGGGTAGGTGCCATCAGGCTGTTACTGATCTCAATTTTGGTTCTGTGTGTATACATGCACGCAAATAATATGGTATGTATGTACGTGTACATGCAGATGATATGCAGCAGGGGGGGTGGGGCACGTAGGCCCATGTATTTAGGTGGGCTACCTGCTACTCTCTCCCCTACCTCTTCACTTGACATATACGCAGAATCTGGATGCACAGATATGCGCAGAACACATGCATGCATGCACGCAGAACATGCATGCATGTGGTACACGTATGTTCCATATGCGTGAATGCAGAACTGCTTCTACTAACAAAAATGGCGGCAACAGCACCAGCAGCAGCAGCAGCAACAGCATCACCACCAGCACCACTACCAACACATCTCGGGAGGAAGCCCAATTTCCCCTAGGAAGACATAGAGTTGTTGGCCACATTTAGGGGCTTGTTTACAAAGCCGCGGTAGCGATTCGCGATCGTTATCGGAGCCGCGGCCCCATTGATATGTAAACAAGCCCCTTAGTGTGGCTAATGAAAAGTGCCTCATCCCCAGGCCAGGGAGGAGGTGCAACTATAAGATGATGCAGTGAGTGTGGTGGTGACTCCACTCTGCTTTCAGTGAAGAGGTGGTGTTATCCAAGGTGGGTGAGTGCAGCAGGCATATTGGTGTTTCTCTTTTTGGGGTGGGTTACCAGAGCAGTGAAGGAGTTGGTTGGGGGCAGGAGTGGTTTGGTCTGCATGTGCTGCTGCTGTAGAGATGTTATATTCTTGTCTTTCAGACTGAGGACCTCAAGAAAAAGGCTCATGAGTTCTGACAGGATTGTGAGTTCCTAGAGTGGATGCGATGCGAGTAAGAAATCTTGCCAGGTAGGCATCATAAGTTGAGGAGGCTGTTGCACTCAGTCCAGTTTCTACCTTGCACACACTGCTTTACCTTGCTGACATGTATTTTTCTTTTCTTTTGGCAGAGTCCAGCCAAGATGAGGATGAGGAAGAACTGGAACCCCCACTCTGCCCGCACCCACAGCCTCGGCCAGCACTGCAGCCACAGCCACAGCCCTCCAATGTCCCACCCTCTGATAGAAACATAGAAACATAGAAATATGATGACAGCAAAAGACCACATGGCCTATCTAGACCGTCCTTCCATATCAACAACTACAACAGTCCCCTTTTTTCCTTTAGAGATCCTCTGTGTTTGTCCCATGCTTTTTTGAATTCAGATATTGTCCTCATCTCTACCACCTCCACTGGGAGACTATTCCACGGATCCACCACTCTTTCCGTAAAGAAATATTTCCGCATATCACTCCTGAATCTATCTCCCTTCACCCTCATCCCATGTCCCCTCGTAGCAGAACTTGCTTTCAATTGAAAGAGGCTCTCTCCCTGAACATTTATGCCACGGAGGTATTTAAATATCTCAATCATATCACCTCTATCCCGCCTTTCCTCTAAGGTGTACATATTAAGATCCTTCAGTCTGTCCTCATATGCTTTATAATGAAGATCACTAATCATTTTATTAGCCATCCTCTGCACCGACTCCATCCTGTTCACATCCTTTTGAAGGTGCGGTCTCCAGAATTGCACACTATACTCCAAATGAAGTCGCACCAAAGACTTACACAGAGGCATTATCACCTCCTTTTTTCTGCTAGCCATTCCTCTCCGTATGCACCCAAGCATCCTCCTAGCTTTTGCCGTCGCCTTTTCTACCTGTTTAGCTACTTTAAGATCATCAGACACAACCACGCCTAGGTCCTGCTCTTCGTTAGTGGACAAAAGTACTTCACCCCTTATACTATATTGCTCCCTTGGATTGCTGCAGCCCAAATGCATGACCTTACATTTTTTAACATTAAATCCCAGCTGCCAAATTCTAGACCATTCTTCAAGCTTAGCTAGATCCCTCTTCATGTTATCTACATCTTCCTGGGTGTCTATTTTTTCTGCTAGCCATTCCTCTCCGTATGCACCCAAGCATTCTTCTAGCTTTTGCCATCGCCTTTTCTATCTGCATGTCTTCAATTAACTCTCTGTCCACCTCTTCCTCTTGTGAGGGAGGTCTGTATATCACGCTAATGCAAATAGATTTCTCTTTCCCTCTTTCTGGTTTAACCCACAGTGCCTCCTCTCTCCCTTTTAAGCTCTGTAATTCCAAAGCTTTAATTTTATTTTTTACGTATAGTGCCACTCCTCCTCCCCTTCTTCCTACCCTGTCCTTTCTGAATAAAGTATAGCCAGGTATAGTTACATCCCAGTTATGGTTTTCTGTGAACCATATTTCTCTAACTGCCACTAAATCCAAATTGGCCACCTGACTCCCTGTCCAATCCCCTGTCAGCCACCTGACTCCCTGTCCAATCCCCTGATGCCCAACCTCTGATGCCCAACCTCATGATGCTGAACTCCCTGATGTCCAACCCCCCGACATCCCTGCCTCTGTTTATCCTTCCCCACCCCTATGGCCTGGGGTTATTCAATATGCCCCCTGCCCCTACCCCCATGGCTGGGGGCTATTTTGTATGCCCCCTGCCCCCACAGTTGGTTGCACTGGGCAAAATGCTTACCTGCCTTATTGAGGCCATTGAGCATATTGACTAGCGCTTACCACTCCCCTCAATGATCCTCTTCCCCCTGGATTTTTTTCTTTCATAATCAGTTTTTTTCCTGCCATTTTTGTTACCCCTCTCCCACTCTACATAGTTCATTGTGTATACTGTATATATAAAACCATTTGTAAATAGTTTATATAAAAGATTGTTTTCTACTGTTACAAATTTATACTGCTTATTTCTCAATGCCATCTCTGTCTATAGTAAGAAGATGGGCATGGAACAGGAGTGATGGGAAGGGGGCAGTTGTGGTGTTTGGGAACAATGCAGCTACTGCTGCCTCCCTTGTGGATGCAAAATGCAACAGAATGCCAGATCCAAAACAAATATTTAATACAACAAAGGCAACCAAAATATACATATATTTGTTTTCCATGCAGGGCTGAAAATGTAAAACAACTGTAAAACAAAAAAACCTGCAACACTAAACAACAATAGCCAAGCCTGGAATCATGACAGATCGATGGCTGGATCTGGTGAGAAGGGAAGTACAGCTTGCGGGAAGGGAAGAAGAGATTTTTTAAAGAGCAATGAGAAGAGTATAGTGAGGCATCCACTTATCAGGCACAGGCACTCATTTGTAGGCATGTCTACATATGCCTTTAGTTGCCCTGCGATAAATCCCTTGGGTCTGACTAGCAGAAAGCAGGGCCACTAAGCTGTGTAGCTCCTGCCTTATACCGTGTAGCTCTGCCCTATATGTTATGCTTCCCCCAAGAGCGCAACATTAGCCTCCTCCTTCCATGTCAGCACTTGAGCAACCATCTCTTGCAGGGGTCTACAATCACTGCCTGCGACTGGCTTGACTCTTGGTGGTGGGGTGCTAGTGGGAGCTCTGTGTTTGTGTCCTTCCGGCTCAATACCAGACTGAACAGGTCCGTGTTTGTGGCCCTGCCATCACTGATATGTGTCACTGGAATAAAAGAGGAGAAGTGAGAGTAACTGATTTGTGACATTTAGGGCCCCAGCACAATCCTCACAGGCCCCAGCCCTGCAAAGATTCCCAAGGTAATGCTGGGGGTGTACTCATCAGCAGGGGAGGAGGTCACTGTCAAATAGCTCCCAGAGGCACATCTTGCAGGGATAAACACTACACTAAGAAATAGACAAGGGGAGGGGCAGTTATTAATAGAGCCAGCCTCACAGGCTCCAACTCCCAAAGATTTCCAAGGTAATGTTGGGGGTGTACTTACTGGCAGGGGAGGAGGGCACCATCGAAGAGCCCCCAGAGGCACAGCTTTCAGAGATAAATACTACAATAAGAAATAGAAAAGGAGGACAGCTAGAGCCAGCCACACAGGTCCCAACTCCCAAAGATTCCCAAGGTAATGCTGGGGGTGTACTTACTGGCAGGGGAGGAGGGCACCATCAAAGAAGCAGACATTGCAATAAGAAATGGAAAAAGGACAGCTGACTTTCGGTATGAGTGCAGCAGAGGTCAGACATGTCTAAGTGAGCTCCGTCTCCCGACTCCCCCCCAAGATTGTTAAGAAGTGCAATGAAGGGTGCTACCGTGACTTTTTGATTACTATCATTTTTTTTAAATAGCAAAATGCTCATCATGCCACCGGTGCTTTAACTGCTTGATTGTGCACACCTTCATCCCAGGGAGTTCACCTCTGCAGCAATTTTCCCCCACAACTTAACCCTTTGCCCTGCCGTAATCTTTGCCACATATAGGTTGTGGTAGTTGGCAGACACGCAGGTCCTTCTCCGCTTCAGAAAAATATGCCAAGCGGATGCACTTTGGCTGTCTGTCTGTTCCATCTCACTGACTGAACTGGAATCAGCTCCATCTCCATCTCTCCGATACAATATAGAGAAACACAACAACAACAGATGGAGAGCAGAAATGGCCACCTTCTTGCAAGTTGCCTTTAAATACCCTCGGCATTTAAACATATTTTCTTCCCTTTACAGCAGTGTTGCAACACTTTGCATGTGCATTTATGCGCCGACAGACACACAGATGGGCACATGCACTGTGATGTTATCTTTATATGCATAATTGTGAGCATCTGAAATTGATGCATGTGCTCAGAGACTGATTGTAGAGCTTCTATTATTTGTGCATGCATTTGCCTCCTGTTTTACACCAACATTTTATGTGTATCTAATTTGCATATGTGCCCCTTTCTGCATGCCGGCACTGATGTTGCACACTATTGGTGTGATACATAGATGCATACATAGCTAACAGCGTGCAATTTCAGCGCTGGCTTTCTGCATCAACCTGGTTTGTAGCTGAAGCAGTGAAGGGTTAAATGATTTGCACAAGGCCACAAGGAGTACCTGTGGTATTTGAACACTGTTTTTTTCTGGGCCCAGGCTGTCACCCTAACCACTAGGCTACCCTTCCACTTGGTGTCTATTAGAAAAAGGCCCCCTAAGAGTAGAGGAAGGAGCGTCAAACAAGCCTAAATTGCTAGTCCTATACATTTTTGGCTTCTTCTGGCATTTGTTTGTGTGCCTAAAAATTAAACTTGTGCCCAAATTGCTTGTGTATGTGTTTATTGACTGTGCACATGTAAATTCAGAGGCAGACATGCACCTAAACAATTTGTGTGTGTTGTAGATGTGTAATTATGATGAAAAAAAATTGGTTAGTTTATGATGAAAATGACAGAAATGTTGAATCTTCACATGCATATAAATTTTTGAGAGAAAAGATCAGTAAAGGATGTTACAGGAGATTAAAATTGATACTGAAAAGTGATTTAACATCATGGAATAAGATGCAAGCCATTAATCAGCTGGCAATTCCCATAATCTCATACAGCAGTGGAATTGTAGTCTGGTCTCTTAGGATGTTCGAACAAAAACTCCTCTATGCCCATAAGGTAATTTATAAGAATCAGTCTATGCCAAGACTATATATTCCTCAAGACAAAGGAGGAATGGTCCTCATAGGAATATAGTAAATTATAGAGAAAGAGCTACTATCATATTCCTCCAGGTCTACTTAAGAGTATCATCAGATTCAAATATGCAAAAAGTACTGAAATATGAAAGTAAATGTCTCGCATCTTGCTCCATCATTAAACATGAACAAGTATTCAGGCAAGAAGAAGGAATAAGTGAGAATCCATCAATGTACATAAGGAAGAAAGCAATAGAATTTTAAAAACAAAAGATAAAGCTCTTGAAAAACTAAAGAATTAAATCGGCAAACATAGAAACACAATTGACAGTTGCACACATACAGTGGGAAACATGGAGCCCGATTCCCGTAGGGGCACATCTGGTCGGCCCCAGGCAAGTTGGGCCTGTTTGGACCCGATTCTGGACCGTGGGAACAAAACGTTCCCGCGGTAGCCAGAATTGGGCCAGAGGAGGGCCCGGCATGCCCATGGACAGCCCAGCGTGCACCTGCCTGCCTGTGGGAATGTCTTCTCCGCAGGCTCCCTTGGCCACCGTGGCTCGACCCCCATCTTCCCCGTTGCCAGACCCATGGTTTGCCAGCCAGGGCCTGGATCGGGCAGCGAGGATCCCCCCTTCTGCACCCAGCCCCGGCTCTGATCACCCCGAAAGTGCTGCTTATACTACCTTTGCGGTGGTACTGTATTAGTAGCACAGCGTGTCCCCACGAACCCAGCAGGACTTACAGGGCTGTGACCTGATTTGGCCCTGTACGTGCTACTGGGCTGGCCCACCCCCACTCCACCCAGACCCTGCCTCCCCACCGGCTCTCCCTATCTTAGAACACGGGATGTGCAAGGAGGGCAGGAGGGGAAATAGAATCCAGGCAGCTTGCGTGGCTGTACATCTGCCAGGATGTGCAGCCCCGCAACCCGCATTTCAGAATGACCTCCATAGTGTGTTACTCCAGGAGCCATACGTTGATCAAAAATGGACACCAAAATGGTTAAGGAGAAATGGCCTGAAACCTAAAGATAAGTGATTGATGGCTTCAATTCAGGATAGAGGATTATGGGTGACAGTGGCATAAGTTCAAATAGGGTCCTGCAAGCAAAAATTTGTTGAGGTCTCCATTGTTGGTGGAGGGGGCGGCCATGGCCGCAGCCGCTGTCCTCTCCCAGAAAATTTACTTTCAAATGTTTGCTGTGCTGCCTCCCACTACTCTTCTCTCTCAAATGAACTTCAGGCCTAAAGACTTCAATTGAGAGAGAAGATGTAGATTCTATAAAAAAGAGCTGGAACCAGATACTCATCTCATAACTGAATGTAAAGTACTGATAGGAGAAATTTCAATATAAAATAGCACAATGAGACGGTATATCTCATACATTGGAAACATTGGTACGACACTGCTGTAATAGAAAAGCATTAGGATCACAACCTTAAGAGAGTTATGGAAAAGGATAATTTTATGATCTCCTGGGACATTCCTATTTCAACTGAAAATAAGTTTGATGGATGAAAGCTGAATAAGGTACGCTTTTATGAGCCCTTCGGGGAGGAGGGAATAAAAAGTGCCTGTTAGTATATATCTGTAAACCGCTCTGATACACACAATAAAGGACGGTATATCAAGTGCCTAAAAACCATAAACCATAAAACAATAATCCTCTATCATTGGAGACACCTACTTTTCGCTTGAAAGTAAGTGTCTACCTGTTGTTGTTATTAAGTGCCATCAAGTCAGTGTCTACTCATGGCAACCCTCTGGATAGCTGTCCTGGTCTTCAGTCAGGTGGCTCATTGTTGACAGACTGGCACCCGTAGCTGCTAATATTGTATCAATCCATCTTATTGCTGGCCTTCCTCTTTTGCGTTGACCTTCTACCTTGCCAAGCATGATGTCTTTTTCTAGTGATCTCTCTCTTCACATGATGTGTCTAAAGTATGAAAGTCAATGTCATCTGAGCTTCTAAAGAAAGCTTACGTTTGATCTCTTCAAGTATTGACTGGTTCGTTCTTCGGGCAGTCCATGGATTACACAGTATTTGACACCAGCACCATAATTCAAAGGCATCAATTGTCTTCCTGTCTATCTTTTTCACTGTCCAACTTTGGCATCCATATGACGTTATTGAAAATACCATGGCCTGAACAAGTCAAATCTTTGTATGGAGAAAGACATCTCTTCTCTTGACAATCTTGTCTAGATCCTTCATAGTCATTCTGCCAAGAGCAATGCATCATCTGATTTCTTGACTGCTTGTTGCTTCTTTATTTTGATCCAAGTAGGTTAAAGTTGTCCACTGTTTTAATTTCTTCTCCATCAACGATGAACTTATTGATTTTGCCAGTTGTCATGATCTTTGTCTTCTTTACATTAAAGTGCAGGCCCATTTTAAGACTATGTTCCTTGATCTTGGGAAGCAAATGTTTCAGAATGTCTTCACTTTCAACCAGTATTGTGGTGTCATCAGCATAGCGAAGGTTGTTGATGAATTTTCCACCATTCTTCACCCCTCTGTTGTCTTCATACAATCCTGCATCTCTGATGATTTATTCTGTGTATAAATTAAACAGGTAGGAGAAAAGTATGCATCCTTGTTGTACACCTTTGCTGATTTTAAACCATTCTGTTTCTCCTTGTTCCGTTCAAACTGTTGCTTCTTGATCAATGTAAAGGTTGTGCAAGGGAACGATCAGGTATACCCATGCTTCTTAATGTGGCCCAGAGTTTCTCAAGGTTTGCACAGTCAATAAAGCACAAATAGATATCCTTTTGGTATTCTTTAGTCTTTTCAGGGATCCATCTCATATCTGTGATGATGTCTCTCGTTCCTCGCCCTTTCCTGAACCTTGCTTGCACTTCAGGTAGTTCTCAGTCCAGGTATGGTTGTAGTCTCTGTTGAATAATTTTCAATAGAATCTTGCTGGCATGTGGGACTGTGATAATTTCCACAGTCAGTTGGATCACCTTTCTTTAGTAATGGTATAAACACAGATCTTTTACAGTCAGTTGGCCATGGTGTTGTCTTCCAAATTTCCTGGAAATGCCTTGTAAGTAAGGTAGCAGCTGCATCAGATTGTTGTAGTACTTCTATGGGAATGCCATCAATACCTGCTGCTTTGTTCTTTGATAAGGTTTTCAATGCTGCTTCAACTTCTTCTTTCATCACCAATGGTTCCAGATCATAAGATACAGGTTGAAAAGGCTATTGGCCCACTTGATCTTTATCATATAAACAATCTGTATATTCTTTCTATCTTTTCTTGATCTTCTCAGCTTCATTCAACAGAGATCCTTGAGCATCTTGTAACATTCTGATTTCAGGCTGGAATTTTTTCTTTAATTCTCGTAGCTTTAGGAAAGCCGATCCTGTTCTTCCTCTAATAGTTTCTGCTTCTATTTTCTTGCATGTGTCATTTTAGTACTTCTTGTCTTGTCTTGTCTTGTCTTGCTGCACGTTGAGTTCTGCAGTTGCCTCTCTTTCTCCTCTGGCTTTAGTTTCTGGGCAATTTTCAGAGTTTCTTTGGTCATCCATTTTGGCCGTTTTTGCTTTTTCACCTTTTTTTCACCAACTTGTCTCTTTCTTCCAACACAACCTTCTTGATGTCATTCCATAACTCTTCTGGAACTCTATCATTTGTATCTAAAGCAGCAATTTTAAATTCCAGTGGTATATTCTCAAAGTCATATTTTGTTACATTCATGAGTGGTTTGCTCTTTATCAACTTTATCTTGAGTTTACATACTAGTAGTTGGTGATCTGTACCACAGTCAGTTCCAGGTTTTGTCTTTGTTGATGTTATAGAGCTTTTCCATTGTTGACTTCCACAGATGTAGTCAATTTGATTGTTGTACAAACCATTGGGTGAAGTCCATATGTACAGTCGCCGCTTGTGTTGCTGGAAGAAGGTGTTTTGAGATGAATAGATCATTGATCTTGCAGAATTCTACCAGCCTTTCCCCAGTTTCATTTCTGTTGCCAAGTCCATATTTTCCAACCATTTTGCCTTCTTCTTTGTTGCCAACTTTTGCGTTCCAGTCATGCATGACTATCAGGATATCCTGTTTTCATGTTTTGTCAATTTCAGCTTGTACTTGTTCATAGAACTCATCAAGTTCATCCTCTTCTGCAGCTGATGTTGGGTCATAAACTGGAATTATAATTGTGTTGATAGGCATTCCTCATTGACAAATAGAAATTAAGCATTCACTGACTGCACTGTATTTCATTACAGTTCTTCATGTTTCTTCTTATTTTTAAATACCACAATATTTCTTCTTTATCTTTTATTTCCAGCATAGTAGACCATGTGATCATCTGATGCAAAGTGCCCGATTCCAGACTATTTCAGTTCGCTGACACCCAACAGATCAAGTTGTAAATTTTTCATTTTATTTTTGACCACCTCCAACTTCACTTGGTTCATGCCCCAATATGTAAAATATCTTTGCAACTTTTGACTACATCAGCAGTCAGACGTCCCGAGGGATTTGATCCAACCACATCATAAATGCTGGCTTTACTCTGAAAAGTCTTCAGCTCCTCCTCAGTAGCCAGTTGAGTGACTTCCGACCTAGGGGTCTCGTCTTCCAGCACTATAGTGCAATTTTTTTGTTGTGACTATCCATTGGGTTTTCGTGGCATGGAAAGAAGAGTGGCACCTGTGGTGGGGTGCCTGTGTTCCTGCTGGTTGTGCCGATGCCATGGCACAGGCGCTCCAGCAGGAGCATAGGCAGGGCTGTACTTGGAGGTAAGTCAACGTCCCACGCTATGGAATTTGGGTCCATCTATATGCTCGATTCTGCACCTGCAGGAATGTCTAGCTCCCACGGGTGCAGAATCGGGTACACATTTGGTCTGTCCCATCTTTTGACAAGTTGATGGCCCGGACGTGCCCTGCTTAGAATGGGGCTCCACCTGCACAAAGGCCCATAGGAAGGGAATACACAAAATGATTTTTCTCTTTTCTGTTACATTTTGTTTTTCCTTTTTGCACTTATCCATTGTCTTTGCATCTCAAGATGCTGCTTGAATACTACAGTGTAAAATTGTGTAAATATGAAAAAAACTATATACTTGCCATGTTCCTCTTTGGAAGCAAATTATTCATGCAGGTTTAGCTGGCAGCCACTCCTCTAACCTAGGCAAAGGAAAAGCAGAGCTGTTGTTTCTATTGCCAACCACAGAAATAATCAGAAAACTAAATCAGTATGGCAAAAAACGGTTCCCTTTTGTTTTATTCTCTTTTTGTTTACTCTGCACTTTAGTTTGTGTAGAAACCATTTCAAAGGCAAGAGTCTGAGTAAGGTCTGAAACCAGATTACTCATGGAGTCCTGCAAATTTTATCCAGATGTGCCCAGATCTCTATTGGGTTGCTCATATTATCAGCTTGACGGCTATACTAGTGACCACTTGATGAGCAACTGGTTGGTGTAAGGCAGGAAAGGAACACAGATGCTATTTTTCTCTTTGTCCCCCAGCTTTATTTTTGGGAACTGTGGGCAAGGGAAGGTGAGAAGGAGAAAGGGGAAAAATAACAGATCTGTATTAAACACAGCTGGAACCAGGAGCCTCACTACCAACAAAAGTGACAGCTGTAGCACTGAACATGAAGATCTGTGCTTAAGTTCAATATAGTACCTCTATAATCTCTTCCAGCATCTGGAAACTGATTCCATGCTTGTCATTATATTTTTACTCATGCACACAATGACTTTTCAAGCCTGGCCTTTTCTTTAAGCTAGCTTTGCCATGGTGCCTTGTGCTCCAGGGGTCAGCTGCTCTTCCCTCCTTACCAAAGTCTCATGAATTGTGAGACTTCGGGCAGGAGGAAAAAGCGGACAGCCCCTGGAGCATGAACAACTATCTTCTGTCCTGTCAAAAATGTGTAGTTCCTTTCCTTTCTGGCCATTGGCCGTTTTCTGTAATCTCAAACATTGTAAAAATGCTCTGATGTCAAAAAGGGAGGTATAGAAAATATGAAAAAAATAAAGGTAAAGATTCATCAAGCCAATACCAAGAAATCATAGGTATTGGCTTGATCAATATTGAAATATTATTCACTTTGAAAGGAAAGATTTCCTCCTAATTTATATGAGTTAAATGCCAAGAAAAGGTAATTTACTTTCCAAGTTTATTATTTGCCAGAGAGTTAAAAATTTGGGCTTGTTTTACCCCAAATATGTTTGACCTCTGAAAGGTGAATATTGGAGGAAAAATATTAATAGTAACTGTCATAAGAACAGGTATTCAGGAGATACACCCCAAAAAAAGAAAATATATGCTCTAGCTTGGAGAACAAGATATTCAGTGCATGAAGGAAGAGAATGCACCATACTCTTCACTCCTCTCATATGCATATCAATATATACATGTGGGGCCCGATATTTGAAAGGCATTTGCACAGTTTACAGCCCTTATAACACAGTTAGTGCCATTGAATATCCCCTCTATTGTCTCTTACACACCCCGATGTTAACCGCTTAGCATCAGGGCGTGTCGGGGGCGTTCCAGGGAGGAGTGGAGGTGGCGATAATTCATAACCAAACAGCAGCGATATTGCATGCTGCCCGGTTAGCAACCTGTGTCTAAAAGATAGGTGAGGCAAAAGCTCACAGAATGCAATATTGCAGCTGCCTGGTTTTTGACTATGGCTGAGAGGCAGTACAGTAATTCCAGATATTCAATGCCGGGGCCACATATGACCCCGGCATTGAATATCTGGAGTTATAGGTCGGCAGAACATAACATAAGAACATGAGATATGCCATACTGGGTCAGACCAAGGTCCATCAAGCCCAGTATCTTGTTTCCAACAGTGGCCAATCTAGGTCATACGTACCTAGCAGTTTCCCCAAAAGACACAGGTTCCTCAATGCTTGTACTGGGTCAAGCATTGATATCCTGGGTCCCTTCTTAATAATGGTTTATGGACCTTTCCTCCAGGAACTTGTCCAAAACCTTTTTAAACCCAGCTACACGAACAGCCTTTACTACATCCTCTGGTTACAAATTCCAGAGTTTGATTACACGTTGAGTGAAAAAATATTTTCTTTTATTAGTCTTAAATAGTTTACCCTGTAGCTTCATTGCATGCCCCCTAGTCTTTCTATATTCTGATAACGTAAACAATTGATCTACGTTTACCCGTTCCACTCCGTTCATTAATTTATAGACTTCTATCATATCTCCCCTCAGCCATCTCTTTTCCAGGTTAAAGAGCCCTAACCTTTTTAGCCTTTCTTCATAGGAGTATCCTTCCATCCCCTTTACCATTTTGGTGGCTCTTCTCTGAACCTTTTCTAAAATCGCTATATCCTTTTTAAAATAAGGCGACCAGAATTGCACACAATATTCAAGGTGCGGTCTCACCATGGAACAATATAGAGGCATTATAATATCTTTTGTTTTATTTTCCATCCTTTCCTTATGATACCTAGCATTCTGTTTGCTCTCTTGGCTGCCGCTGCACACTGGGCCGAGGGTTTTAACATGATATCCACAATGACGCCTAAATCTTTTTCCTGGGTGGTGGTTCCTAATGTGGAACCTTGCATCGTGTAACCATAGTTTGGGTTGTTCTTCCCTAGGTGCATAACTTTGCACTTGTCCACATTAAATTTCATCTGCCATTTTGATGCCTAGTCTTCCAATTTATCAAGATCCTCTTGCAATTTTCCACAATCCTCTTGGGTTTTAACAACTTTAAATAGTTTTGTGTCATCTGCAAATTTGCTAACCTCACTCGTTATTCCACTTTCCAGGTCATTTATGAATATGTCAAAAAGCAGCGGACCCAGCACAGGTCCCTGGGGTACACCACTATTCACCTTTCTCCATTGGGAAAATTGGCCATTTAGCCCTACCCTCTGCTTTCTATCCTTTAACCAGTTCCTGATCAACAGTAGTACACTGCCTCCTATCCCATGACTCTTTAGTTTTGCCAAAAGTCTCTGATGAGGGAGCTTGTCAAAGCCTTTCTGAAAGGCCAGATACCCTATATCACTGGCAGGAAGGGCTATGCGCTGAAGGGGTCCATAGCCCTCCTAACTCAATGTTGGGCCTGTGGTTTTTATTCACCTACAACAGCCGCCAGACCTGAAAATATGTGGTCTTGCTCTAAGTTGCTGTAAGCCTAGGCCAGAAAGCTAGCATAGCTATGTAGCTCACATTTATGCCTAAGGGAGTGACTTTGACATCTTGCTGTACGGACACATGTGTTTTCTGTCTCAATTGTTTAAACTACTGTCCAGGATGAAAAATATAGGCGTTCACTTAAACTTTCTTGCTTCTTGCTGAAGATGTGGTTGCAGTTCTCCTTGATAGCTTCCATCTGATCCGGACTCCTGAACTCGTCAGCTGCACTCTGTGTCTCTCCTGTAGTCAAGTATCTGCAAAGGAGGGCGATTGAGAATGTGTAAGGAGAGAGAGAGAGAAAGAAAGAGAGAGAGAGCGAAAGAGAGAGAATACAAAGGTAAACTGGCTAGGGATAGTCACTGCTATCCAACTTAAAAAAAAAATCTGAACACAGAGCAATTAACAGCAGTGACAATTTCAGTTTCTCTTGTTACAGGCCAATTACGTTTTTCCTTCCTTTTTATTTATATATAGTTCTCTTACACAATCACTTCAGTGGCAATAGAACCATACATCAACTACTCTCTGATTACTATGTGGCTGTTATTCCACTTAGGCCTTCCTAGTCTTTTAGCCAAGAACACACCCTTTCACTCAGGGTCAGAACGTAAAGCCAAGTTTCAGTTCTCCCCGTTAAGTCACTTTCTGCATTTGGAGTTACTGTTCACTTCCATCTCCTTGAGGATTTCCATATTTCCAAACCACTTTATTCACACTTCTTGGGTTTTAATTTCACAGCCTACTTTGCTGCAATTATTTTTTTCACACGCCGTTAAAAAAACAAACAAACATTCATTTCTAATACTTTTGTCCCATTATCAGAGCTTTTAGGGCTTAGCCTCTCATCCTCTTAAATAGAGGTCTGCTTTCTCTGAATCTCTGGTGGTCTCTGACTAAAAGGTATCTGAATTTCTTTTTTTTTTAAATTCTTTATTTTCGTTTTATAACAACAAAGGAAAAGGAAGACATACAGCTAAAAGACAGATACATAAAGTGTAATACATACATCAAAGTAAACCCCTGCCACCCCCCTCCCCCCTGCTTCTTCTCTAGAAAACTAATCATTCCCGAAGCGGGCGTGTATTTACATTATTGTGTTACAAAACCTAACGGTGATCTAAAACATGATGAGTGCACATTAAACAGGCATATCGGAACAATGAGCAGATTGTACATAATCATTGATCAACTGCCATTTAGACAAGCGAGAGTGAGTTTGGGCATGGGGAATAGCTCTCCGAGGTATCTGCTCATATTTACTATATAAGCAGACGAGGTTCCACCATTCATTGACGGTAAGTCGAGAGCTATCCTTCCAATGCCTCGTGATCAAGCATAGGGCTATACCCAGCATGAAAGCAAGGAGAAAGCGACCCTTCTTAGGAAGAGAGGGGACCTCCGCCACAGAGCGGAGTCCCACAATCCTCCAAGAGAGAGGTTCGTGAAGGTATAAGATAAACTGAATACAACCCCAAACCCGCCCCCAATAAACCTGTAGTTGAGGGCATTCATAAATAACATGAGCGAAGGTTCCCACAGCAGTATGGCAAGACCAACACTGGTCCCCAGCAGTTGTGTTCCATGTGGCTATTTTTCTGGGGTATAAAAGCAGCTGTGTGCAAAAAGAAGAGAGTTTGGGTAGCAGAGGCAGACCGGGAAACCCGCACTACTTTGCTCCAGAAAACGCTCCATTGCACAGGGGTTAAAGTGGTTTGCAGTTCGCGCTCCCAGACCTGTTGGGCTTTGAAAGTGGCCGTGCTATGCGAGACTAGGATTTGTGAGGGGAAGAGAAGAAGGTAAAGTCAAGCTCATTGGGGTGTAGTAACCTCCATAGATCAACTAAGGCAAGATCTTTGATCAGGGAGGTAAGCGTGGTGTGACTCTTGGGGGGACCACTTGTCCTAGGCGGCTGTTTGTCAATCAGGGGATCAAGGACTAGATTGAAATCCCCCCCAATTATCAATAAAGTATTAGCAGAGGCCTGCGCAACCTGAGCAATGGTAGCAAAAAAGGCAGGGTCATCCCCATTAGGAGCGTAAAGGCATATACATGTAACTTCAAGGCTACCTATCTTGAAGTGAACTCTGGACCATCTACCTTCTGTATCTGAGCTAGTCGCAATAATAGTAGCATGCAAAGATTTACTAACCAGTATGGCAACCCCACATTTCTTGGAAACGACTGGGGAATAGGTAGGGCGCTTGAAAACATACAACATAATCAGAATCTGTGCAACAATGACATAATCACCGAAGATGCTGGCTAATACACCCCATATTGAAAAGTATGTACATCGTATCTTAGAGAAGAAGCAAAACCCCCAAAGAATATGGCGACCAGATGTCTGCGGGAGGAGGCCCTAGAGAGGAAATAGAAAGACGTGAAGAAGAGAAAAGAAACACCAGAGTCCATAATTAACACTGTCTCTGATATTCATCGAGGCTACTGTGGGTAGATGGAGTCGGGTCACAGATATCATCAAAAGTAAGGCAAACAAACTGCCCTCGCCAGACTCTTTGCTGGGCTGCAGCAGATCCAATATGGCAGATACAGCGGATATGAGAATACTTGCAGGAATATTCTGGAAGTCAGCGCATCAAGTCGGCTTCTTTGGAATCCAAAAACTCCGCTAGTAGATCAGGGTCCTCAAATGTTCTTGTCTAATTGTAAAGCGTGACTCGGAGCTTGGCTGGGTACATCAGACCATAGCGTGCTTGTAGTTGTTGAAGCCTCGGCCGAAATTCCAGAAAGCGCTTTCGGCGGTCGACCGTGGGTTTAGCCAAGTCAGGATAGAAGGAGATCTTGTGGCTCTCAAACTCCACATGGCCCTTTGCCCGAGAGGCACTTAGAATTTGCTCCACGTGTTGATATCTCAAAAGTCGAAAGATGATAGGCCGCGGGGTCTTCCTGTTGAGCGTTATGCTTGTGGGTACACGGTGAGCGCGATCGATCTCCAAATCTTTGGTAAAGGTGATTTGGAGCAGGGAAGGGAGGGTTTTGCGTAAAAAACTCTTTCATGTCTCCCGATTCCACTCCCTCCGGTATGCCCACGAGTCGTATGTTGTTGCGACGCGCTCTATTATTGCCATCTTCCACTTCTTTCTGTAGAGCCCGCACCTGACGTTCAACTTTGTCGAGTTTGGACAACCGGGCCGCATGGGAGTCCAATATGCTCTCCATTTTGTCCTGACGCGAAGAAAGCCCTTCTAGCTTGCTTTGCAGCACCCCAAGATCTTCCCGCAGCGCTCGAAGTGCTTCACCGTTTGACTGCATGAGGTTTTTGACCCCTTTAATCTCTGCGAGGATTTCCTGCTGCATTTCGGGGCCCTCGCGCAAGGCCAGCCCCTTCTGCGGGGACGGGGGTTCAGTTTTGGAACGTTTGCCGTGAGAAGCCGCTGGAAATCCAAATTCCAGGCGCGTGGGTTTGGTCCCCGCCATCTCATCAATGTGCCCCAGCAAGATCAGAGTAGAAGTTCCAAGTATGTACGGTGTTAATTCAGGATTCTGAGTAGGCCTCTCAGGAGCCTCAGCGTTATGCGACCATCCCGCTGGACATCAGGCTCCGCCCCCCAAGGTATCTGAATTTCTAAGGATATAACAATAATTCTAGAATGTTGCCATGGCATCTCCGTAGTGTCACCTAGGTCTTGCCAATCAGTTTTGCTTTCCCTAACGGCTTGGAATTCTGTAACTGTTCATGATGGAATGTTTGTTATTTTGAAAGGTTTCAATAGTGATGGCCATAGTCTTTATTGTATTAAGTATATCAAAAATGCAAAGCAATGTGTGCCTTTGATTCAATACTGACTCCTAGCAACCCAGCATCTCCAGGGTTTTCTTGGTAGTGTGTTCAGAAGTAGATTGCCAGGACATTCTTCTGAGGCAATGGAGCGTTAAGTGACTCGTCCAAGGCTATAAGGAGTGCTAGTGGGAATCAAACCCTGGTGCCTTTTGGTAACAAGCCAGGGCTCTAACTACTAG
Organism: Ichthyophis bannanicus; assembly: GCA_033557465.1. NCBI lineage: Eukaryota > Metazoa > Chordata > Amphibia > Gymnophiona > Ichthyophiidae > Ichthyophis > Ichthyophis bannanicus. Next base: position 1,461,339,800 of record CM066031.1, read on the forward strand.
GTTACTCCTCTATTACATTAAGTATAATATACACTAAAAAATAGATTAAAATAAATAAAATACCACTCAAAAGTATTACCACTCAAGTGGTACCACTCAAAAGTGACTCTTCATAAATTCTTAAAACCTCCCAGTGACTCAATTGACCCCCCTCTATCAACCCAATCAGTACTGTACACAGTACTCCAAATGAGGTCTCACTAGACACTTAGGGGCTTGTTTACAAAGCCGCAGTAGCGGTTTCCACCCGATATCGGAGCCATGGCCCCATTGAATTCAATGGCGCCGCAGCTCCGATATCGAGCGGAAGCCGCTACCGTGGCTTTGTAAACAAGCTCCTTATATACAGTACAGACACTATCACCTCCTTATTCTTGCTGTGCATTCATCTCCTTTTCCACCTAAGCATCCTTCTGGCTTTTTCTGTCACCATTTCTACCTTTTTGGCCACTTTAAGATTATCCAGTTTTATTATCCTAGGTCCCATTCTTCTTTCATACTGTACCGTTCATCTCTCATTGACAATATGCAGTATTTTCCACTATGAAATACTCATTGCTTAGCAATTTTAGCTGAAAATGCTATTTTTCTTATCTTAACAATAGCAGTGAATTCCAAGGAGCCCTTCTGAACTCATCTACCTATGGCCGACAAAGGTTTTTGTTTCGCAAGAAAATCTGCTGCATCAGAGGCCTATCAGTTGGTCACTCTATCGCACATGTTCTTCCAGTGTCAGTTTTTGTATGATATGTCGCTTTGGCATCACTCTTACTGTATACTTCACTTCACAAAACGTTTCATAAAACAAAAAATGTTGGTAGTATCACATGGATTGAGGCATAGAGTCCCTGCTAATATATTGGTAAGGAATAATGTTATATACATACATGAACAGATTCAATAGTTTGGAATTATATTGGACTCCAAATTGTCAATGAGAGCACAAGTGAAATTAGCAGTGAAAACCTTTTTTCAAGTTATGCTTGTTGTGTTGTTTGCAAACCTACTTGGCTCCTGATGATTTTAGTAGGGTGGTATATCAGGTGATATTCCCCACTATGGATAATTGCAATGGTCTATATATTTTAGTTTTCCTTAGAAAATAATCCATGCTTTGCAGTTAGTGCAAAATTTTACAGTGAAGCTGATATTTATTATTCCTCACTGGGAGCATATTTTTCTTACGTTGATCTTTTTGCACTGGTTATCTATCGCAGCATGGATTAGGTTACAATTTTTGGTATTGCTATTCAAGGCAGTTAAGTTATTGATGTCAATAAGCTAGTATCAGGGAATGAAGGAGGCCGCAGGGCCCTGTACCTGGCCGGCGGATGGTAACCGGGCCGGCGGCGCGTGGATCCTCGACGGGCCGCGGGGGCCAGAAGAATGCCGCAAGGATTGGCAGCATTTTTCAAAGCGATTGGCTCCCGCGGCTGAGTGGCAGTGGTGGGAGTCAATCAGCGTAGGCAGGACGGAGGGGAGGGGGGGACAGCGAGCATCGGGGACAGTTGCCGGGGCGCGCATTCGTGTATGCAGGCCCCGAGACAACGGACGTCGTCATTTCTTCGGTGTCATTAGTGCTTCTTTCCTTCTCTCCTTGGCAGTGTTGGCAGCATCAACGGCTGACTTTTGTGAGCACGGGTCCAGGCAGCTGGCTGGGAGCGATCGCGCCGGTTCCGGAGCTATTGGTCCTTTCGCGGATTCCTTAAAGATTCGTGAGTGTGGGGGGGCAGTGCTGTACTGCTTATGATGCCTGCCCGAGCTGCAAAAAGTGGGGGAAATAAATGGGGGGGGGGGGGTCCGGGAGAGGTTCTCGGGGCAGTGCTGGAGAAACTGCACATGGTGGGAGCAGGAGAGGCAGACGGGGGAACAGTGAGGCTGGTGCGGACTCTGGGGGGGTCTCCGTGGGTGGGGGTCTAGGCTGGGGAGAGCTCGGGGTCGGTGGGGTGCTGGTGCAGTTTTCTCCGAGGGCAGAGAGATGGCTGGTGCTACTGCACCTGTGGGGGCCGGGAGTGGAGGGGTGGTGGCTGAGTCACCGGTTGGAGGGCTACACCCCTGGGATATGGCAGTGGCTGGGGGGCAGGGGCCACAGTCGTGGTGGAGTGGTGACGCTGCGGGGTACATGGGGGGTGCTTCATCCCCTTTTCTCGGTCGATTTGGTCAGGGTGGGGGTGGTGGGGGGATTGGTCAAGGGGGGTCTCCTGCCCCCAGTGGGGCAGCGGCCTGGGAATTTTGGAGGGGCGGGGGACAAGGCACCTCCCGAGCGGATTGGCTGGGGGCTTGGGCGCCATCATGGTCGGGGGCCCCCTTCCCCCTTCCCCTGTGTTCTCTTATGTTCCTCCACAGGCCTTGATGGCGTGGCATCCACCCGGGGGAATGTCGGTGACCGGTCCTGGAGTGGCGGACGGTGAGGCGGGGATGGCAGCGAGTGTGCGGAAGACCCTCGGGCAGCGAGCGTGCGGAAGACCCTCGGAGCGCCCGGGCCACAGAGGTCGCTACGGCAGAGCCGGCATGTGCAGCTACAGTCAGCGATGCAGTGTTACCCACAGGTGAGTCGTCGGTCGGGGGAGGGGAGAGTGGGGCTCTGGGCATCGGCGTCGGGGGTAAGGCCCGGAGGAAGTGTAAGCATGCCTGTCGGAGGCGTCATAGGGACGAATCGTCATCCTCCTTTTCCAGTAGATCGTCTTCGGACTCTTCGAGCGGGGATTCGCTGGATCAGTCGCGGGTTCCTGTTACTCTGGGAGCGGAAGGGTGTGGGGCGGTACCGACGCTCGCGTCCTTTTCCGAGCTGTGGGAGGGGGTTCCACGGGCGTTGTGCAGAAAAATCCGTAAGAGGAAGTATATTGATATCTTCCACTTGTTGGAAGGGAGGCGGCGATCGAGGCGAGAGCCGTAAGAAGAGGAGGGAGGATGAAAAGGCAGGGAGGATCAAGCGCGTTTCTCGTAATGTTGTCAATTGGGCTAGGGCTTTCCTAAGATTAGCCAGCGTTTGGGGCCATGAGTATCCGGAGCAGTATGGGATGTTGCTTGCGTATGCGGATTCGATTCTGGAAGACGCACAGATGCATGAAGGTTGGGCTTGGCTCAACTACGACGAAAAATTTCAGGATAAGATGGAAGAAAATAAGTTGTTGTCCTGGGGGAATCAGGACATTAGTTTGTGGCTTACTCAGATGGCAGTGCGATCTGGGGAGTGGGTGGGTCCGTGGCTTTGAAAGTTGCTGGGGCTGACGTGGTGGGAGGGGGCGTTCCTTTCGTGATGGAGCGTCAGGGGCACCGAAGGCAGGTAGTGAGGGTGCTGGAGATCTCTGCTGGAGATTTAACAAGTCGTCGTGTCCCTTTCCCGACTGTAAATTTCGGCACGCCTGTTCCATGTGTGGAGCGGGGCATTCGGCCCTCAAGTGTACCAGGAGGGTCCCCACTTCTGCTTCAACTCCCAAGTAGTGCGGATGCGTGGGAGCGGGCTCCCACGCCGATTCGGCTCGAGGCGATGCTCCCATGGCTCCAGTGTTATCCGCGGCGGAGGATCCGGGAGATTTTATTTATTTATTTTATTTATTTATTTATTTATTTCAATTTTTATATACCGCGCTATTTACAATCAGCGCGGTTTACAGAGAACCAAAGACCAGAACAACAGGCTGCTCGGTATTACATAAAACCGGAAAATAAACTTGGATAAGATAAACATGGATAATATGGGGTAAAACTATATACATAGAATATTGATCTGTTAATCCGATCACATAAGAGAGGTATTTACGTAAAATTATCAAAAATGTTTGGAAAAGGAGGGAATGTGGTTACGTTTGTAGTGAATATGTAGGGTAGTATTTAATGAATAGGTTATGTTTGAGGGCCTTTCTGAATTGGACTATGCCAGTTATGGCACGAATTTCGGGTGGTAGGGAATTCCAGTGTTTTGGGGCACAAAACATGAAGGCTCTGTTCGCTGTTGCTCGGCTACAAGTTGTTATAGCCTTCGGCATTATTAGGGTGTTTATCGCAATTTGTCTTCTGGATCTAGTTGGAGGTAATGCTTGTGTGAGATCAGTTAGAGAGTTTGCAGACAAACCATGGATGGCCTTGAATGTGAGAATTAGGGTTTTGAATATGAGCCTGCCTTGTATCGGGAGCCAGTGAAGATGTTTGAGGATTGGTGTCACATGATCACTCCTGGATGCTCCTTGTAGAACCCTTGCAGCAGTGTTCATGGCCAGTTGAAGAGAACTTAGAGTGGATTGTGGGAGACCTTGTAGAATTGAATTGGCGAAATCGAAATGGGGTAGGATGAGTGCTTGGAAGATGGTTCTAAAATCGTCTGGGTCCAGTAATGAGCGTAGATGCCTGAGTGTGCGTATCTTGAAGTACACAGCCTTTGTAATATTGTTTACGTGTGTTTTCATATTAAGACGGTGGTCCAGGGTGACTCCAAGGTATCTTATTGTTTCTTTGGTGGATAGATCAGCTCCTTTAACACTTATATGTGATGGTGGAATGAAGTTAGGGTCTCTCGTAACAAAGAGAACCTCCGTTTTCTTGTGTTGGATGCGGAGGTTCTGTGAGAGAAGCCATTCTGATACCGCATTGAAGCAATTTATTATGGGCAGTAGATCTAGTTGCATTGTAGAAAATGGCATATAAAGTAGGATATCATCTGCATATATCATACATTTCACGTTGAATGATCTGATGATATTGCAGATAAGCTGCATGTAGATGTTAAACATGAGAGATGAAAGAGATGACCCTTGCGGCACCCCTTGTTTTTGATGGAAAAGATTTGATTCTCCCGTTGCAGATTTTACATATTGCATTCTGGTGTTCAGGTAAGATTTACACCATTCCAGTGCTGAACTATCGATGCCTTTTTCCTTCAACCGTGTAATGAGTATCTCGTGATTTACCGAATCAAACGCTGCTGCTATATCTAAGAAGATTAGCACAACGCCTTGACGGATGTTGTCTATGCTGGTGAGTATGTTATTGAGGAGGGTGGTGAGGAGTGTTTCAACTCCATGATGTTCTCTGAAGCCATGTTGAAAGTAGTCGAGAGGAGCTGCGGAATCTATGTGGTCTTGAATTTGGCGTTGCACCTCTTTTTCAAAACTTTTTGCTAGGAGGGGAATGCTAGCGATAGGCCTGTATGAGTCAGCCCTTTTTGGGTCTAGTTTGGAGTTTTTTAATAGTGGTCTGATGGATGTGAGCTTTAGAGCAGATGGGAAGGATCCAGTTGTGAATGAGAGGTTCATGATTCTTGCAATGAACGGGCTAAATGCACTTCTAAGGTCCTTTATCCAGAAGGCTGGGCAAGGATCAGTTTGAGCGGTGGAGGTATTGAGTGAGGAGATTGTGTCTTCAATTTGTTTAGCTGAGGGTGCAGAAAGTGAAGATAAGGTGTTTTGGCAGGTTGTTTCTTGAATATCTGTATTCTGTAGCTCATCCGTCTGTAGGAGTTTAGATTGCAAGTGATCAGCAAATTCTTGTGGGTGAATATCATATTTTTGTTCTGATGATGGTTCTCTTGATAGTGATTTTACTAGGTTGAACAAATCACGAGGTTTGTTTAATGATCTTCTGAGCATCTCTGTGTGATACTGCTTCCTCTTGGTTGTGATTGCTTCACGGTGAGTTGCTAAATAGAGATTGTAGGCTGTGCGATCATCAATGGCCAGTGATCGGCGCCAGCGTTTTTCGAGTCTTCTGAGGTGCATAAGAGAAGATCGCAGATCGGGAGAGAACCATGGAGCGGAGGTTCTTTTCCTTGATGTGTTGTTTTTGTGTGGTAGAATAGCAATGGCATTGAGGCTGTTATTCCAGGCTTCAATTGCTTCTTCCAGGTTGAGTGTTGTATTGTTGAGGAGTGGTTGGGTATTTGTCATTATAAAATCCTTATTGAAGGGCCGAAAGCCTCTTGATGGGGCTCTTAGTGTGTTGTCAAGGTTTCTGTTGTTTAGGGAATGAGTGTCGCCCAAGGGAATTTGTAGGATTATGAGTTTATGGTCTGACCATGGTACATCATTGATAGATTTTATAATGTTGCTGTTCTGTGTAGAAGCCGATTGTGGGGCGAAGACCATGTCAAGGATGTTTCCTTTGATATGAGTGGGCTCCATGATTAGTTGTTGATATCCAAGATTTTCGATGGCATTGAGGAATGAAGAGGACTGATGTTGTTGTAGTGATGGGAGATTGAGATCTCCCATTATCCAGTTTGGAGTGTTAAGGTTGCTGGTATTGGCAGCAATGTCTAATATGGTGGGAAGGTCATCTGGGGAGCTTGAAGGGGTTCTGTAAATCAAGTTGATGGAGCATTGCTTGTTCACTATGGTGATTATTTCCAGATTGTCTGAGCTGTAGGAGTTAGTTGTATTGAAAAGGAGTTCCGACTTGGTGAGAATGAGTGCTCCTCCTCCCTTCTTATTCTCTCTGTGAGTTGTGTGTATGGAGAAATTTGGTGGAATGAGTTGGTTAATGAGGACATTATCTTCCTTTGATAGCCAAGTTTCAGTGATCAAGAGTGCGTCAAGATTGTGATGGGTAACTATATCTTGGATTACAGGCCATTTTTTTTTAATCGAGCGGGCGTTTATAAGGGCACATTTTAGGCTTTGGGAAGGTGGGGAGTCTTGTTGCTTTGGTTTACTGGTTTGGAGTAATGCGATGTGAATCAAGTGGGAGTGCCGTATTCGAGCTTCCTTAGCTGGATACTGGTAAGAGTTACTAGACCATTTCTTTCCGTGGTTTTTGAGGATGGGGATATGAATGGTGGAAGAAGAGTAGGCAGAGGAGGTCCCGAGCCAGTCTGTGAGAAGGTAAAAACTAAGAAGAGTGATGAGGTGAGGAGACATTTTGGTTCCTTGTTGAGGAGGTCTTAGATGTTGTGAGAATTATGTGTCAGATTAAAAATTGTTTACAACTGATTAGGATATGGATAGAAGATGTTATGGTACAATGCAGGCAATTGTAGAAAACTGTGACAACTGTAGCAATGGCAGTAATAGTGCAATAACAGCAAGTGTATCAGGTGGCAGTTATAATACAATACAGGCAACTGTAACAGATGGTATAATACAATGCAGGCGACTGTAGCAATGGCAGTTATAGTGAAATAGTAAACGTACAGGCAACTGTAACAAATCAGGCAATACAGGCAACTGTAACAAACTGTAACAGATATGATTGGCTGTAGCGTAGGCACAGAGGCACAAGAGAGTGTACTATCAAAGACAATGTAGGCGGTTATATTGAAACTAGAGAAGAGTTTACTTCAGCCTTATGGATAGTGTATACTTGCTGTGCGTCTAAACCGTGGATATGCTGGTGAATATAGGATGGTCCTGTTGTAGGATGGGAGTGGAGCTGTGGAAATCTTGGACGATTCCTGGGTTCTTTTGGGAGGGCCTTTTCCTAAGGGCCGTGCCAAAGGGCCCTCTGGCGAGTCCCTCAGGCGCGGGCCCAACAGGCGCGGGCCCACCTGTCGGCGGCTTTCTTTTTTATTGTAAGGCTCCGCCTCCCACAGCCCCGGATTGGGCTGGAGGCTCCTGAGCGGGAGAAGATGGCTGCACCCCGCTCAGGTGTGCTCAACCCCGATCGGGGAGCACGGAGCCGGCTGGAGGGAGAAGAGAAGCTGTTCTTGGCGGCGGCTTTCTTTTTTATTGTAAGGCTCCGCCTCCCACAGCCCCGGATTGGGGGAAAAGATCCTTGGGCAGGGTTTTCGGGATGGTTTTCACATCCCCGTGCTGGGCGTGGGGCAGGGTTGGGGATCGGGCAACGCGGCTTCCGTACGACGATTGTCACAGGTGGTCTGTGTTAAGTTGCAATCTGTGTGTGCCATGGGCTGGATTGCTGGCCCATTTTCCTGCCGGCCATTTCCAAATTTGGTGGTGTCTCCGTTGGGCATGGTGCCAAAGAAGAAACTGGGTAAATACCGGCTGATACACAACTTGTCATTCCCGGAGGGATCGTCGGTTAATGATAGGATCCCCAAGCGCTGGTGTTCCGTGCGTTATGCATCCTTTGATGCGGCAGTCGCTGTGGTGCGTCGTTGTGGGGTGGGGAGTTTATTGGCCAAGGCTGACATCGAATCAGCTTTTCGGCTGCTGGCGGTTCACCCGTCGGCTTTCCCTTTACTGGGGTTTTATTTTGAAGGGGGATGGTACTTCGACAAATGTATGCCGATGGGTTGTTCGATTTCCTGTGCATACTTCGAGATGTTTAGCACCTTTTTGCATTGGGCGTTGACTAAAAGTGTGGGTTCCGCGCAGGTCGTGCACTAATTAGACGATTTCTTATTCGCCGGGGAGGCGCACTCCGATCAGTGTAGGGCGTTGTTGGATGGGTTTATAGCTCTAGCCCGGGAGTGGGGAGTGCCACTGGTGGAAGAAAAAATGGAGGGTCTGAGTATGTGCATAACTTTTCTCGGGATACAGCTGGATACGGTGGACATGGTGGCTCGCTTGCCGGAGGCAAAGATTCTGCGTCTGCATTTGCTGGTAGCCAATGCTCTGGGGGCGCGGAAGCTCACCTTGCGGGAGTTGCAGGCCTTAGTCGGTTCCTTGAATTATGGGTAGGTTGTTTCTGAGATGGCTGGCGGCAGCTACGGTGCGTGCGACGAAGCCTTATCATCGCATCAGGGTAACTCAGAGTATTCGGGCTGATTTGGGGGTCTGGGATGTTTTCTTGAGGACTTCAATGGCACGTCCGTATTAATGGAGGCCGCCATTTCTTCTGAAGATTTACAGCTCTTTACGGACGCGGCGGGCAGTGGGGGTTTGGGCATTTACTTTGGGGGGGCGTGGTGTGCGGCGGCTTGGCCTTAGTTCTGGCGGGACGCTGGGCTTACGTCAAACATTACTTTTTTGGAGCTGTTCCCCATTTTGGTTGTCCTGGAGCTTTGGCCGGACCGGTTGCGTAATCGTAGGGTGGTGTGGTTCTGTGACAATGCGGCGGTGGTCAGCGTGGTCAATCATTATACGCCACGTTGTTTGCAGGTTGCATCTCTAATGCGGGCGGTAGTACTAGCTTGCCTGCGGTTGAATGTGGTGGTTAGGGCGCGGCATATTCCTGGATGCACTAACGGTATTGCCGATGCTCTTTCTCATTTTAAGTGGGAGCAGTTCCGGATTTTGGCACCAGCAGCGGACAGCACCGGCATGCAGGTCCCAGAGTCCTTATGGCAGCTTGGCCGGTGGAGATGCTAGCTCTGCTGCAGCGTTCGGTTGCCCCGGGAACTTGGAAGAAGTAGCGCGGAAGCGACGACATGGTCAGCTTTTGGGTGACTCGGGGGTGGCGAGAGGGGCGTGTTCCCGACCATTTATTGGCAGAATATGTGGTCGCGGCAAAGGCTTCCGGGCGGTCGTGAGCGACTGTGCGGGCGAATTAGCAGGGTTTTCCTTTTTCGCGCGGGCAGTGGGTTGGGGTGGCATGGGTGGGGGGTGCCTGGCACGGCAATTATTGCAAGGGTGGGGGCGTTCTCAGCCTCCCCATCGGGATGGTCGCAGGCCCATTACGCATGGGTTGTTGGTTCGGATCTCCTTTGCACTGCCGGGGGTTGCGGCGTCTAGTTACGAAACGCTGCTTTTTCGGGCAGTTTTCAGTTTGGCTTTTTTCGGGGCTTTCCAGGTTGGTGAGCTAGTGGCAGATTCCCGCCGCGCGGCGTGCGGTTTGAGTTGGCGGCATGTGTCTGTGGGGGATACGGAAATGCACGTGTGGCTTGCACGGTCCAAGACGGATCAGCAGGGTCGCGGTCAGTGGGTGGTGTTGCGGGCGATTGGTCACCCCCTCACTTGCCCAGTGTCCTTGCTGCGGGACTACTTGAGTGTTCGTCCAGATGGGGAGGGGGATTTTTTCTTGCATGCTGATGCTAGCCCGTTGACTCATTTTCAGTTTGCGGCCGTGCTACGTTTGGCTTTGGAAAGGGTTGGGGTGGACCCGGCTGGGTTTGCTCCTCATTCGTTCCGGATCGGGGCGGCTACCAGTGCGGCGGTGGCGGGTCTGCCTCAGGCGGAGATTCAGAAGATTGGCCGCTGGGCATCGCGGGCATTTCGGGGTTATGTGCGTTTGTGACGGAGATATCGGGGTGTTTGGGGGGGGTACTAACTGTTGTTTTGTCTTTCAGGTGGGGGCCGCTGTCCTGGGACCTGTTGGTTGGTCGGCCACTCCTTTGTTCATTGGGCGGAGCAGAGAGCAGTGGTGTGGCCAATGGGGTCCAATCTCGGCATGGACCAGGGTGAGCTGGTGATCCTATGGCTGGGCGTTCGAGGACTGCGTTGGGTGCAGTTCCTGCCTTTGCTGCGGCATCACGGGCGTTCCCAGGAGTGGCCGAAGTGGATGCTTCTTCACCTGGGGGGCAATGACTTAAGTTCCTGGACCTGTAAGCAGCTGATCCGGGCTGCTAAGCATGATTTGCAGGAAGTCTTGCTGCTGTTTCCGGGGGTCCAGTTGTTATGGTCGGACATCATTCCACGGCCTGCCTGTCAGGAGCAGCGACGCTGGTCTAGGGGATTGGTTAAGATTAATCGCCAGATTGGGCGGTGGGTGGTGGAGCATGGGGGATTTCAGATACAGCACCCCTGGGTTGATGTTTCTTGCGCGGGTCTGTACCGTGATGACGGGGTGCATTTATCACCTGTCGGTATGGATTTGCTTCTCAATGATTGGCAGGAGGCCGTGGAAGGGGTGATTGCCCGGAGGTGCACCGGTCGCAGCTTGGGAGGGGGGTGGGCGGTTCAGGAGCTAGAGCGTGCCTGAACCGGTGGCGGGATCCCGGAGGTTTCCGGGGTCCGGAGCCATAGATATTAGTTGGGCGGGGGTGGGATACCCCCGACCCGGATAACCCCGGTGAGGCTTTTGCTAGTAGTATGGCGAAGCCGGAGAGAGGGGTGGTAGGATGAGCAGTAGCCTCACTGCAGTGGCAACAGCGATGACCTCACTTTGCTACCCACATGGCTGGTGAGTCATTACTGTTGGGGTGGAGGCGGAATGTTATTGTTTGGAATTGTTGTTCAGGTTTGTTAAGGTCAATAAAGCTGCAACCGGTGTTTTATGCCAATAATGGTGTTGTGTGATTTTATGGGGGCATGGGGGGGGAGGGGGAAAAAGGGGATGCGCCGTGTCCGCCGTGCCACGGTTATGAAGGAGGCAGCAGGGCCCTGTACCTGGCCGGCCGATGGTAACCGGGCCGGCGGCGTGTGGCATCCTCGACGGGCTGCGGGGGCCGGAAGAATGACGCAAGGACTGGCAGCATTTTTCAAAGCGATTGGCTCCCGCCGCTGAGTGGCAGCGGCGGGAGTCAATCAGCGTAGGCAGGACGGAGGGGGGGGGACAGCGAGCATCGGGGACAGTTGCCGGGGCACGCATTCGTGTATGCGGGCCCCGAGACAACGGACGTCCCTCCCTCCCACCCTGTTTTTTGTGATGGGGGAGGGGGGTGGTTTGGGGTTGTTGCAGCTGGGGGGGGGGGCGGTGGGATCCCGGAGGTTTCCGGGGTCCGAAGCCATAGATATTAGTTGGGCGGGGGTGGGGTACCCCCGACCCGGATAACCCCGGTGAGGCTTTTGCTAGTAGTATGGCGAAGCCGGAGAGAGGGGTGGTAGGATGAGCAGTAGCCTCGCTGCAGTGGCAACAGCGATGACCTCACTTTGCTACCCACATGGCTGGTGAGTCATTACTGTTGGGGTGGAGGCGTAATGTTATTGTTTAGAATTGTTGTTCAAGTTTGTTAAGGTCAATAAAGCTGCAACCGGTGTTTTATGCCAATAATGGAGTTGTGTGATTTTATGGGGGCATGGGGGGGGGGAGGGGGAAAAAGGGGATGCGCCTTGTCCGCCGTGCCACGGTTACACGTGTTCTGTGCTCACAATCACAAGAAACTCTTGAGGTTCCTTCCTTGTGATTTTCAAAAAAGGCAATAACTAGGAATTGTGCATGTTTCATGTTTGGTCATACAGTTGAAATGCACTGCTGCTACTCCTTCAACTGGAAAATGATTTGAAATACTTCAGAAAAGCAGTGAAAACTTTATTGTTTAAAGATAGTGTGATGACAATTATATTCCATCTGGTAGGAAAGGAGGAAGAAATTCCCCCAGAGCAGGTGGAAGGAAAGAATTGTTGAGGAAAACTATAGTTCCCAGAAGGCAAAAGGGCTCTGAGGAGGGAGGGGGGGGGGGGAGGAGACTCTGAGAATAAGGAGGGCGGAGTCTCCAAACACTGCTTGCAGGAACATAAAAAGGGACTTGGCTGTTCAAAAGTGGCTGTGGAAGGAAGAGGCCTCTTAAAGCCTTTTGGCAGCCAGCTCAGCTAGCATTAAAGGAAGAAGCAGTTGAGGTAGTATCCTGCCGTTGGGAAGATAGTTTATGGTTTATTCAAAGCTTGAAATACCGCTTTCAGCTATTCTCAACAAAGCAGTTTACAAAAATAGAACTAACAACATAAATACATTTATAAAATAAAACAAAGAAATAACAAATGAATACAGTACAGGTCTCATCAGCTGCTCAGAGGCTTGTTCCCCTGATGCCTGATGTTCCCATAGAGAAAATAGTGGGAAGAAGTTGAGGAAAAGTTGTTTGTGAGCAAAAACTGAGAGGAAAGAAAACCCGGAGCACTGGGGAGAGGAGGCAAGGTAAGGGTGAGAACCAACATGGCATGCTAATTAATGCCACCTTGACTGTGGAAGAAAAGACATTTGCTACTGTTTGGATGTTTCCAGAAGAGTCAGACTGCTAATAAAGCCTAAAAGGCACAGCAGGATAAAGATAGCTGTGGGAGAAAAGACATTGCTGGAAGTTACAAGCTACTAAGACAGTATAGTGAAAAGAAACACATGCTACTGCTGACTATGAGTGGATATTGTTGGTGGCAGTGGCAAACAGCCAGAGGATTGTCCAGAAGTGGTCAATGAGCCGAACGTTACTAGCCTGTTTCTTTTTGACAGTAAGCCATATTTTAATAGAGACCGTGGACAGCTTTGCTTGTCAATAAGCTTTATATTAATAAAGACTACAGACCTGGAAGAACTGGAGGGATTTGGAGGCGTGACGCTGGATACCATGAGGGGGAGGGGTTGGAAGATGGAATGCTGAACACCGTAAGGGAGGACAGGGAAGGAGAAATGCTGGACACTTGTTGGAGGTCAGGGAAAGGGAAGGGAGATGCTCGACTCACACATACACATACGCACACACACACACACACGCCTGCAGGGGCGGCTCAAGGCAATCTGCTGCCTGAGGCGAAGGATGAGATGATGCCCCCCTCCTGTAGAGGGGGGGGGGGGGCTATTTCAGAACTCCAGTCAGGGACTGAACCAAACCAAAAAGCCAATCTTTTATATGGAGGAAATGCAAGATATTTGCACACAAAGGAACTAAAAGAGAGTGAGAACCAACAGCACAGTTTATAAAACTAAATTATAACTCGTTTATATTATGTTTTTATAAACTGTGTTATGGTTCTTGTTTTTTCTTTTACAACATATATTTTGCATCCACAGTGGATGAAGAGCAGAACCAGGACATTCACCCATATAACTCAATATCTTAAAAAAAAAAATCTGATTCTGATCATCTCACTAACAACAACAACAACAAACATTCTCCAGTAGTAGGCATATTGTGAAATAATACAAAACCCTACAACAAAGAGCACATCTATCATACCATACCATATCAACACCAACTTCCAAAACTCACATAAGGAGCCCATCTAAAAAAAGGTCGCTGTAAATACTACAGTGGGCCCTGGAACATCCATACACCTATTTGAAAAGCTGAACAAGTCAAATTACCACAGTTCAGTAAAGATCTTTATGTACAAACTCTATGTTAACAAAACACCTGGCCTCAGTCACACACTCAGAACACAGACCCTCACCAAGTACAGAATAAGTAACCACAATCTAAAGTAAAAATAAAACTATGTAGACAAAATTTAAACTGAAACCCCAAGAAGCCAGACTCCGCATGCAGTGTAACATCAGATAAATAAGAGATGCAGTTCCCCCATACTATGTAAACTACAAAGATAGCACAAAGTCCAAACACTAAAATTAAATAAAATTATTTTTTCTGCCTTTGTTGTCTGACCATTTTATTCTCGGATCATGCTGGTCCCAATCTGAGGCTTCTGCTTTCCTGTCTTCTCTTAGCTCTCTTTCTGTGGTCTATGGTCCATTTGCCATTTCTTATCTTCTTTTGTTTTCTTCACTTCCTTCCATCAGTCCATTTCCATTTCCAGTAAACCTCCCCAGTATCAGTCTCCTTTCCATTCCTCCCCTCCCAGTACCTTCCAATGTCAACCGCCTTGCATTCCTACGACTGCCACTGGTGTCCATTCCCTTCCAGTCCCCTTCCTTCCCCACTGTACAGCCCCTTGTAATCCAAATACCATCCCAGGTATCAGCTCATGTCCACTCTCAGTGCCACCCCCCCATTCAGTTCCCTTCTAGTCGCCCTACCCTCTGTCCATCCCCCTTCCAGTGCCATTCGCACATTTCAGCTCCCTTCCAGCCTCCTCCCCATTACCCAACCACCTACCATTCCCATCCCCAAGTGTCAGCTCCCTTCCAGTCCCCCTTCAGTACATCCCAGGTGTCAGCTCTATTCCAGCCCCTCCTTCCCCTGCCATATCAGCTCCTTTCCAGCCTCCTCCTTCCCCCGTGTCAGCTCCCTTCCTGCCCCTCCTTCCCCTGGCAGACCCTCTCAGTATCCGCTCCCTTCCAGTCATATTCTCTCACCCCCCCCCCCCCCGCATCAGCCCTTTTGTAGCCGTAGCCCCTACTTCTCTTCCAGGGACAGCAGCACTCTCCTCCCCTCACCCATTAGCCCATTTTCAGTCACAGCCCATTTCCAGTCCTATCCCCCTTATCAGCACACTCCAGTCCTAGCCCCCCCCCCAATCAGCCCATTACCAGTCCTAGCTCATTTCTGGTGCTAGCCCCCAACAGACCATTACCAGTCCTAACACCCCAATAAGTACATTTCCAGTCCTAGCCCCCCAATCAGCTCATTTCCTGTCCTCTCTTCCCTAATCAGCCCATTTCCAGGCCTAACCCCACCAATCAGCCCATTACCAGTCCTAGCACCTCCTCCTGATCAGCCTATTTCCATTCTTAACCCCCCATCAGCCCCTCTCCAGTCCTAGCCCTCCCCCCCGATCAGCCTATTTCCATTCTTAACACCCCATCAGCCAATTTCCAGTTCTAACTACCCCGAAAGCCCATTACCAGTCCTAGTCCCCCTCCCAATCAGCGTATTTCCATTCTTAACCTCCCATCAGCCCATTTCCAGTTCTAACCCTCCCTCCATCAGCCCATTACTATTTCCAGTGCTACCCCAGCCAGTCTAGCCCAGCCCCAGACCTTCTGAAGGGAAAATGAAAAAAAGGCAAACTGCCGCAGCAGCAGTGGCAGTGGCAGAATGAAGAGCCCCGCGACCCCCCACATCCCCGGAAGAGCCCTGCCATTCTTTTTCCCCAGCTCTGGCTCAGCTTTGCAGAGCCATGAAGGGAGAGTGTTTCCCTTTCCTGTGGCTCTATTAAAGTTCAGCCCACTGGCGCTGATGGAAAACAGGCATTTCCTGCGCGAGACAGGAAATGCCTGTTTCCCATCAGTGCCAGTGGGCTCAACTTTAACAGAGCCATGGGAAAAGGCAACACTCCCTTAATGGCTCTGCCAAGCTGAGTCGGCGTGGTGCGGGGGAAAAAGAATGGCAGGGCTCTTCCGGGGAGGTGGGAGGCCGTGGGCACTTCATTCTGCTGCTGCTGCGACTGGTTTTTTTTTGTTGTTTTTTTGATTTTGAAGGCTGAGTGAGGCTGTCTTTTTGGGGGAAATTTTTGCCGCCCCCAAATATTTGCTGCCTGAGGCCACCACCTCACTCGGCCTCATTATACAGCCGCCCCTGCACCCCTGTCACTCTACTGTACTCTTACACCACGCAAAGACACATACACGTCTGCCACTCTGCTGCAGTCTGACACACACATGAGCCTTCTGTCACTCTGCTGTGCATGCACACACACACACACACACACACACACACACACACACTCACACACACACACACACACATACACATACACATATACCTCTGCTATTTGGGTTGACTGACACACCAGACATACATATGCCTGCCACTCTGCTTTACTCATACACACACACACACACACACACACACACACACACACAGATACATACATACAGCCTATTTCCATTCTTAACACCCCATCAGCCCATTTCCAGTTCTAACTACCCCAATAGTCCATTACCAGTCCTAGTCCCCCCTCCCAATCAGCGTATTTCCATTCTTAACGCCCCATCAGCCCATTTCCAGTTCTAACCCTCATCCCATCAGCCCATTACTATTTCCAGTACTACCCCAGCCAGTCTAGCCCAGCCCCAGACCTTCTGAAGGGAAAATGAAAAAAAGACAAACTGCCGCAGCAGCAGTGGCAGAATGAAGAGCCCCGCGACCCCCCACCTCACCGGAAGAGCCCTGCCATTCTTTTTCCCCAGCTCTGGCTCAGCTTTGCAGAGCCATGAAGAGAGAGTGTTTCTCTTTCCTGTGGCTCTGTTAAAGTTGAGCCCACCGGCGCTGATAGAAAACAGGCATTTCCTGTGTGAGACATCAGCGACACAACAGAGTCACGGGAAAAGGAAACACTCCCTTCATGGCTCTGCCAATCTGAGCCAGCGTGGTGTGGGGGAAAAAGAATGGCAGGGCTCTTCCGGGGAGGTGGGGGGCCGTGGGCACTTCATTCTGCTGCTGCTGCTGCTGCTGCAGCAGCAGCTTCTGTGACTGTTTTTTTTGTTGTTGTTTTTTTTGATTTTGAAGGCTGAGTGAGGAGGTCTTTTTGGGGGAAATTTTTGCCGCCCCCAAATATTTGCTGCCTGAGGCTACCGCCTCACTGGGCCTCATTATACAGCCGCCCCTGCACCCCTGTCACTCTACTGTACTCTTACACCACACAAAGACACATACACGTCTGCCACTCTGCTGCAGTCAGACACACACATGAGCCTTCTGTCACTCTTCTGTGCATGCACACACACACACACACACACACACACACACACACACACACACACACACACACACACGATTACAGGATCCGAGGCAGCATGGATTCACCAGAGGCAGGTCTTGTCAGACAAATCTGATTGATTTCTTTGACTGGGTGACCAGGGATTTGGACCGAGGGAGAGCTCTAGATGTGGTATATTTAGATTTCAGTAAAGCCTTTGACACTGTTCCTCACAGGTGACTTACAAACAAACTGAGCACCCTAGGGATGGACCCTAAAGTTACTGCTTGGGTTAGAAATTGGTTGGGTGGGAGGCGACAAAGAGTACAAGTAAATGGAGCTCACTCTGAGGAAAAGGATGTTACCAGTGGTGTGCCCCAGGGATCTGTCCTTGGTCCGATCCTTTTTAACATCTTTGTTAGTGATATAGCAGAAGGGCTGTCGGGTAATGTTTGCCTCTTTGCGGATGATACCAAAATCTGCAATAGAGTAGACACCCAGGAAGGTGTAGATAACATGAGGAGGGATCTAGCTAAGCTTGAAGAATGGTCTAGAATTTGGCAGCTGGGATTTAATGTTAAAAAATGTAAGGTCATGCATTTGGGCTGCAGCAATCCAAGGGAGCAATATAGTATAGGGGGTGAAGTACTTTTGTCCACTAAAGAAGAGCGGGACCTAGGTGTGATTGTGTCTGATGATCTTAAAGTAGCTAAACAGGTAGAAAAGGTGACGGCAAAAGCTAGAAGGTTGCTTGGGTGCATATGGAGAGGAATGGCTAGCAGAAAAAGGAGGTGATAATGCCTCTGTGTAAGTCTTTGGTGCGACCTCATTTGGAGTATAGTGTGCAATTCTATAGACCGCACCTTCAAAAGGATGTGAACAGGATGGAGTCGGTGGAGAGGATGGCTACTAAAATGATTAGTGGTCTTCATTATAAAGCATATGAGGACAGACTTAAGGATCTTAATATGTACACCTTAGAGGAAAGGCGGGATATAGGTGATATGATTGAGATGTTTAAATACCTCCGTGGCATAAATGTTCAGGGAGAGAGCCTCTTTCAATTGAAAGCAAGTTCTGCTACGAGGGGACATGGGATGAGGGTGAAGGGAGATAGATTCAGGAGTGATATGCGGAAATATTTATTTACGGAAAGAGTAGTGGATCCATGGAATAGTCTCCCAGTGGAGGTGGTAGAGTTGAGGACAGTAACTGAATTCAAAAAAGCATGGGACAAACACTGAGGATCTCTAAAGTTAAAAAGGGGACTGTTGTAGTTGTTGATATTTATTTATTTAATATACCGCTACTTCCAGCGATCAGCAGTGGTTTGATTACAGATTGGAAATTGTCAAATCATGACAGGAAATTTTTGAGGTATAAACACATTGATTAGACAGGAAAGCACAGCACACAGAGAACTATTTTACAGGGAACATGGGCTATGGAGGGTTAAGTGGCTTGCCCAAGACCACAAGGAGCACCTGTGGGACTAGAAACCCCAGTCCTTCCGGCCCAAGGTTGCTGTCCTCTAGTGGGATTTGAACTCCTGACCTTCTGGCCTGAAGTACCTTGCCCCAACCACTAGGCCATTCCTCCACTCCATATGGATATGGAAGGAGAGACCAGATAGGCCATGTGGTCTTTTTCTGTCATCATATTTCTATGTTTCTATACATACATGCGCCCCTGCCACTTAGAGCATTAGGTATACACTCCCCGCCCACTGAGTGCAAGGCCCATGGCTGCTGCAAGAAAGAAGTGGCAGAGACCCATCCCTCACTGGCACAGCAAAAGGTGTCATGCTACAACTAACTAAAGGAAAAAATAAACAGAAGAGACAGGTAACTAGAAGATTTAGGCAAAGGGAAAGGAGAAGACTGGATGGGGAGGAAACATTTGGAGAGTGCAAAGGGGAGGGAGCAGGGAATGGATGACTGGTAGGGGAGAGAGGTAGAAAATGCAAGGGGATGGTAGTGAAAGGGGAGAGCCCATGATGGAGCATGTGGTGTGGGGGGGAAGAAGTGCAACAGGGTGGTAGAGAGAAAAAGTGAGTGCAGTAGGATAGGGGACAGTGCAAGGGGAAGAAACTTTCATGTCCATAGCCATAAACACATTCACATTCATCCCCATCCCTCCCCCACTCCTTTCTGACGCACACACGCACACACACATACACTCTCTCCATGCAGATAAATATACACGCCAAACCACTGATACACAGAGACTTCAACAGTCACTCTACAACCCATAGCCACTATTCCCGTTCACCCACATACTCTGACACAAACCCTGATATATTTTATCACGGCTGTTACAACATAGTCTCCCACAGAGATATGTGCGAGTCTGCAAGGGGCGTAAAGAGGATACATACCATTGTGCTTTGCTGTGCTGTTAAGTGTGCACTTTTCAACTTATTAGACTTTATGGTTTTATTGATATTGTATAGATTTTATTATCAGATTTTGTATTGTAAAGTGTATAATTGTTGCATATTTTAAGATACTTAATTGCATGTTGAGGTATATCAAATGAATAAAATGAAATGGAAACGTTAGCATGTATTTACATGTACACAACCCTTTTTATTTATTTTTGTGCATTAGGAAGCATTGCATTTGTGTTAACATTAACATGGGGTAACAAACTAATGCACCAAAGTGTGGTAACTATCACATGTCAACACACATTGGAGATTATTTAGAAGCGCTATTCACAATTTCCACATAGAAGATCCAGTATTTACATGTGGAAATGATATCCACATGTAAATGATTTTAGAAAGGCTAAATTTACACATGCATGTCCACAATATGTAGAAATAGCAAAAAAAATCATGTCAGAGTCTTGATTAGGGCATGACCTAGGTGGGTCACAAATCTACACATGTATTCCCTATTTCACATGCACGTGTATGACTAAAATAGTTCACATTGGGATTTGCAGCTGTTCCCTGGCATGTATAGGTTTTTGAAAAGCTCTCGTTATGGTCAACTCTTTACAGGAGAATTAAGGAGGTTACCATTTATCCCCCATTGTTTATTTCATAGGCATCGGAATGGGGTGAGCTACACGGGCCCTGGCCCCACCAAAATTTGTCCTGACAGGTGCCAGCTACAGATTGCATGGAGGCCATGATCATGTTCTGCCCATGGGGATCTCATCTTCCACAGGCAGAAGAGAAGAGGAGAACAGCCATGATCGTGGCAAAGACTCCTGCTGTCTGCTTGCCAGAGATCGGATCCCTGAGGGCAGAACAAGAGGGGAAGGCCATAATCATGGGGATTCAATCTCTTGCAGACAAAAGAGAAGGAAATGGCCACAATTGCATGAAAGACTCCTGTCTGCTCTGATCATCTGCGGGCAGGTAGAAAGTGTCTGCTGCAATTCCTCCTTCGCTGCTGCCCACAAGAAATCAGATCCCTGCGGGCAGAACAGGAGGGAAGGCCATGGGGGTTAGAGATGGAGCTTGGGTCAGAGTCAGGGCAGAGCTTGGTCCCCCCCAATCATATGGCTGTTCCACCGCCTGTGGTTTATTTCCCCTTCCAAACTGAAATAAAATAAAGACAGTTGACTCTGTAGATGATTGGTGGCACTTACATGTGTAGGCTTGGAAAATGGCCCACATACACGAGTAAGTATGAACACTTACATGTGTAATAGGTAAAATACCAAATTACATGTGTAAGTTGCTGATTTACCTCTGTGTATTTTTCCCACATGTTGATTATAAAACGGCTCCTCTGGCTCTATATCGGCAAATGCATTTGTAAGCCTGCATATCCTTATAACTATTTTAGAAAAGGCTTCACATTAGCCAGAGCCTTTTCTAAAATACCATCGGAACTGTGTACATCCTGTCCTTCATGCCTCAATCCTGATCTCCACAAAATTTGTTTTCACATGGTGCATTTAAGGTTCGATTCACTAAGGGGGTTATTCTATCACCTGAATAGGCCATTTACACCTACACAGGAGACGGTTATCTTTCAAAAACATCTACGACTGTATTATGATACACCCAGCCCGGGCATGTCCATGGCGCTTACACAAGGATCTCATAACGTGCCTGGGAGCAGCAGAATGGGGGCCTGGTTTGTCGTGGAGATGTATATAGTGTATTCAGGAAAGGCCCATGCAGACTTCCCTGCAGATGTGCCTGTTATTCCTGCTGGCGAAGTAGAATAAGAACAGTACTTAGAAAATATTTTGCTGTGTTCTACAATTCGCCCCAGCTTGTATAAAGGTTGTGACATATATGCTTTAAAATGGTATGACTGCAGTCTGGAAAAACACCACACGATGCAGTTATAAAGAACAGAAATCAGAGGTGAGGGAATCTTGTAAACTAAAGATTCATTAATATCTACCCTTAAAGAAATACTAAGAACAGCAATAGTGTTTATTCTGGCTCTGATGAAATTTGCTGTTTGTGCTAAAAGAGCTAATCTAGGGGCCCCTAACAATTTCTGTGTTATGAAAAATTGGAATGTTGATAAAAGAATCATTTGTGAGTGAGTCTGGAAAAGAATCTTATTTGAGTAAGAAAGGGAAAAACATCTTTGTAGTCCTGGGACTTCATGCTATTATGGTATACCATACTTTATTTATAGGTTCTGAGCATCTTTGTGGCAGAATTATGTTTTTTGTGACTGCAAGTGAGAGTGTGTGTATGTGGTTTGAGGGTTGCATGGGAGGAACTGGTGTGCTGATCTGCAATTTACAAAGGACATGAAGACCTGGCTAGTACCTGGACCTTACAGATGACTGCAGTGTGACCAGATGCCAGTGTGATAGGGCATCCATACATCAGCTGTGCCAGCCATTGGGAGACATGACTGATGTTGTGCCAACATTCCCCAGATTGTACCATGAGGTCTACATCCTTACCCAGTCCAGGTTCTATGCAAGCTACGAGGGTGGTGATATATCTGGAGGCTAGTTTCTTGGTTTGATGGTACAGGGATCCTTCTCCCATGCCTGCAAAGACCTGATCAGTTGAGTACTTCTGCAATACAGACTGTGGGAAGGCAGGCAGCATTGCCCCACAGACAGCAGATGTATACAGAATGATATTGGACTGTGGACATTGTATTGGACTGATATAGCCATATGTACATAACAGCATAAGAAATGCCACACAATACTCATCCCAGGGTAAGCAGTAAATTTCCCGGGTCTTCTTAAATAATAGTTTATGGAATTTTCCTCCAGGAACTTGTCCAAACATTTTTTTAAACCCAGCTACACTAACAGCTTTTACTATATCCTCTGGTAACGAATTCTAGAGTTTGATTATATGTTGAGTAAACAAATATTTTTTATTATTAATCTTAAATGGGGTTACATTGTAGCTTCATCGCGTCTCCTCTAGTCTTTCTACTGTTTGATGGCATAAACAATCGATCTACATTTACCCCATTCCATTCATTAATTTATAGACCTCTATCGTATCCCTTCTCAGCTGTCTCTTTTCCAGGTTGAAGAGCCCTTTTAAGCCTCGTCTCATAGGGGTATCCTTTCATCCTCTTCACCATTTTTGTTGCTCTTCTCTGAGTCTTTTCTTCTAATTCTGCTATATCCTTTTTAAGATATAATGACAAGAATTGCACACAATATTCAAGGTGTGGTCACATTATAATATCCTTGGTTTTATTCTCCATTCATTTCCTTATGATTCCAAGCATTCTATTTGCTTTCTTAGCCACTACTGCATACTGGGCGGAGGGTTTTAACATGTTATCCACAATGACACTTAAATCTTTTTCCTGAGTGGTGGTTTCTAAGGTGGCACCTTGCATCGTGTAACCGTAGTTTGGGTTGTTCTTTCCTAGTTCCATAGCTTTGCACTTGTCCATATTAAATTTCTCCTGCCATTTGGACATCCAGTCTTCCAGTTTATCAAGGTCCTCCTGCAATTTTTCACAAGCCTCTTGTGTTTTAACAACTTTGAATAATTTTTTGTCTTCTGCAAATTTGATCACATCACTCATTCCCATTTCCAGATCATTTATGAATATATTAAAAAGCAGTGGGCTCAGCACAGATCTCTGGGGTACTCCACCACTATTCACCTTTCTCCATTGAGAAAATTGGCCATTTAGTCCTACTCTCAGCTTTCTATCTTTTAACCAGTTCCTGATCCACAATAGTACACTGTCTCCTATCCCATGACTTTTTAATTTTGCAAAAAGGAACCTTGAGGAACCTTGTCAAAGGTTTTCTGAAAATCCAGATACACTATATCAATCGGCTCACCATTGTCTACCTGTTTATTCATACCTTCATAAAAATATAAAAGATTAGTAAGTCAGACTTTCCTTGGCTAAATTCATGTTGGCTTTCTCCCATTAAACCATGACTATCTACATGTTGAATAATTTTATTCTGTATGATGGTCTCTACCATTTTGCCAGGTACTGATGTCAGTACCTGGCAAAATGGTACTGATGTCAGTACCTGGCAAAATGGTAGTTTCCCAGATCACCCCTGGAACCCTTTTTAAAAACTGTTGTTACATTGGCCTTTCTCCACTCTTCTGGTACTACAGATTTAAAATATTTGATATTTTAGTTCCATAACTAAACGTCATAAAACCTACTGTACATTTACAAGTAGCAAGCAGCAAGTCCTACTGCTGCAAAAAGACACTTAAAAAAGTCAATGTATGGTAACTCAAACCTTATTAGAACACAGGATAAAAGGATGCCTCTTAGAATGTGCTGTTGATTTTGGCAGTATCTTATTTGCATGTAATTGCAAGACCGAGATGTTAGGCCAGTCCTGGATTTCTGAAATTGTCATCCTGATGTATTATAGGAGCTAAAGCATTTGCAATGGGTAGAAAGCGTAGTTACTTACCAGCAGAGGTGTTTTCCGTGAATAGTAGGAATAAGTCCTCATGTATGGGTGACATCTACAATGGACCCCCACATGAAATGCCCCCCAGCCTCCAAAGGAAGCCCCCGGTAAGTACACTATGCATGCGCGCCTGCTCCCCCACTCGCCGCGGTGCCATACTCTTCAGTACAATAACATGTCAGGAGACAAAAAAGCAACTCCTCAGGGAGGTAGGATGGTTGTGAGGATTTATTCCTGCTGTTCATGGAAAACACCTGCTACAGGTGAGTAACTACACTTTCTCCATTAACAAGCAGGAAATAAGTCCTTACTTATGGGGCTCCCAAGTTACAGGCTACAAGAACACGAAGAAATTAGCAGCCCAACCGGGCAACTAGAACTTGAGAAGACAGGAAGAGCAGAGAGGTGGTCCCACCTAGGGACTCATCTCATTCAGTATCCTCAGCAGACATTGACCTGAGGGGATTTTGAGCAGGTAGCCTGGACGGACAGAAGGGGCAGTGGGTAGGATATGACTCTAAGATCCAAAGAGATGCCGGAGTACAGCCTAGCCAAAATTGCTGTCTTGTTGGGAGTCCCCATCCATATAGTAGTGGGCTGCAAATGTATGGACCGAAGACCACATCGCAGCCCTGCAGATTTTCTCTGCAGACACAGAACAGAGGTTGGCCACCGATGCAGTCATCGCATGGACATGACTCTCAAGGCTCAACCCAGCCAGAGGGAATGTATGAGCGATGCAGTCTGCTAGCCAGAAGGACAGCGATGCCCAGCCTACTGGGGTCAAAGGAGACAAACAGCTGGGTGCAAGTCCACTTCACCGGCATTCATGTGAGGCCAGGGAAAGAATGTCGGAATGACAATGGACTAGTTGAGGTGGAACACTGAGACCACCTTTGGCAGAAAGTGGTGGTGTATATGGAGCATCATCTGGTTCTGGTGAAACCTGGTATATGAGGTGAGTGACCAGAACTTGGAGCTCCCTGACATGACACCACCAGGAAGAAGACCTTTCAGGTCAAGAGGTTCAGTGGACACTGGCCTAGTGGCTCCAAAGGAGCCTGCATCAACTGGCTGAGGACTACCTTGAGGTCCCAAGTGACTATAGGGGGCTTGAGCGGGGGCTTTGAGAAGAGCAGGCACTTCATGAACCAAACCACCAGAAGCTGGCATGAAATGGGCTTCTTCCCAACCATGATAGTAAGCCCCAAATTGCGCTCAGTGAACCCACACCAAATTAGACTTTAGCCTGGAGTCAGAGAGGTACAAGAGGTGCTCCAGCAGTTGTCCATGCCCTACCCGTGCACTAGTCGGCAAACTGCTGCCACTTGAGCATGTAGGCCTTGCCTGTCGAGTCCTTGTGGGATGTCAGCAAGATATTGGTAATGCCCTCAAGGAGTTCAAGCTCCGTGAGGACTACCCTCTCAGCATCCATGCCATGAGCACCAAGGAGTGGACGTTGGAATGTGGCAAGGAGCCACTCTCCTGTGAGATGAGGTCTGGGTCGAAGCCCAGGTAAGGAGGTTTTCTCAGCGAGAGCTGCAGCAGCAGAAGGAACCATGGCTGTCGAGGCAAGTAAGGAGTGGTGAGAATCATGGTGCACCTCTCGGCCTGGAGCTTCAGGGGAGTTTTCGTTACAAGTGATATCAGGTAGTAGGCATACAACAGGCCCTCCCTCCAGTGGAGAAGGAAGGC
Organism: Ichthyophis bannanicus; assembly: GCA_033557465.1. NCBI lineage: Eukaryota > Metazoa > Chordata > Amphibia > Gymnophiona > Ichthyophiidae > Ichthyophis > Ichthyophis bannanicus. Next base: position 1,461,365,383 of record CM066031.1, read on the forward strand.
ATCAGAGGCCAAGTGACTGCTGGCTGCCCTCCAAGAGCAGAACTGGACTACCTGGATATTTTGTGCCATGGTGAACATATCCATCACCAGGATGCCCCACTCCCAGAAGATTCAATCCAGCACTTCCCTCTTGAGCTGCTGTGAGCTGCTGTGCGCCAGTACCCAGATATATGGGAAACATATGGCATAGCCAGAAAGTCATAGCCATTAGAGGAGCATAGTTTTGTTGCTCAGCAATATAATGCATCCTTTGGGGAATTGAAAGTTAGTATAGGTTGTCATAAAGTTGGTAAGGGTCTATACTTAGCATTTTCAGGAGTGTTTTTAGAGATAACCAATGCAAGAATAACTGAGGGAGTGTTATACTGTCAAGTAATGTGTAATGCAAGGTTGTTGTTGTTAAGTGCCATCAAGTCGGTGTCAACTCATGGCGACCCTCAGGATAGTTGTCCTAAATTGTGTTCGATCTTCAGTTAGGCAGCTCATTGTTGACAGACTGGCACCCGTAGCTGCTCTTATTGTATCGATTCATCTCACTGTTGGCCTTCCTCTTTTGCGTTGACCTTCTACCTTTCTAATTTCAACAATAGTTACTAGACGAGTCTCAGAACTGTGTTGACTACAAAAAGCTGATTGAGAAACATGCAGTACATTATGATCTTCTAAATACTTAGGGGGGTGTTTACTAAACGGTGGTAGCGGACTCCGTGCAATATTGGAGCATGGAGTCCGCTACCGCGGTTTAGTAAACACCCCCCCTAAGTTAACTGGGCAGTAACCAGCCTCTCACATATTTTTGCTTGCCTATGAATCAGATTCCTGGTTATGTTTTTTGTGAGTTTTCATGTGTTTTCCTTGAATAAATCATTGCCAGTGCAAGCCAATAAACTCACGTTAGTGGGGCTGATTGCTTTAAGCTATACTTAAACTATTCTAGCTGTCTTTGACAAAAACAAGAAATAGCATTCCCCAGTACAAGTACAGACATGATGTTGTCAGACTATTATTCCCTTGATGTGAATGACTGTATAACTCAAAGCTTTTATTTTATCCTGTTAAACTTAACCTTGATTATACAAAACACTTAGTTTAGTCTACAAAAAAGCAGAAGAGAGATGTGAGCTGAATGACTTTTCGACGGTCTTTACTGAAATGTAACATACAAACTTACACTTGTAACTTTCAAAATTGCATGTGTAGGTCTTGTGGCATCAGGAAACAGGCACATGTTGGCAACTATATCAAGTGTAATAAAGATCTAGGTGTCATCGTGGATAAAATGTTGAAATCTTCAGCATGTTTGCTAGGGTAGCATGGGGTTAGAGCATGCTTTGTGCACTGGACTAACAATAGCACAGGGCCTCCATGCTAAAAAATGCATACTACCCTGTTGTGCATTTCGGGGCAGGGACCGGGCAGGACATGGGTGCCGCGTGAGCATTCCCCATGCATTGTAGCTAGGTATGGGCATTAGTCACTCATGCTAGCCACACATGACGCCAGTAGCGTGAGTGCAATTAATGGCACCTTAATGGGTGGTGTTAGTTGCACTTACATGTTGGCTAGTGTGATGGTGGTGCAAAGCACACTCCCCCTGCAGTTACCACAGATCCTCCACACTGGTAACGCAGCCCCTACACTTATTATCGGCAAAAGGGTTAGTGAACATGTCTCAGTGTGCATCACCAGCCAAGAAAGCTAAAAGAATGCTAGGATTTATAAGGAAAGGAAGGGAGAATAAAACAAAGGATAATATAATGCCTCTGTATCAGTGGTGTAAGTTACAATGGGGGACCCCCATAGTCGTTGTGGTGGTCCCTCTTCATGCAGTGGCGGCAGCCCCCCATGCGGTCCCCCATGCAAAGGTCGTGGCGGCAGAAGTGCAGAAAACTTACTTTATCAGGTTTCTCATGATGCTCCTTTTTTGTAAGTTTGCCATGGGGCCCACGGCTGTTTGTTTCTGGGCTGAAGTCTCGTAATGTGGCTGCTATTGTGAGACTTCGGACTAATGAAGAACAGCTGCCGGGCCCCCAACAGATTTACAAGAGCAAAGCAGCACAACAAACATGATAAAGTAAGCTTGCCGCACTGCTGCTGCTGTGGGCCTCCTTTCTGCCTGAGTCCCCCTGCATTGCAGGGGCTGCTTGGGCAGAATTTAGGCCAGTGTTCTGTACGGCTCCATGGTGTGACTACACCTTGAATACTGCATGCAATTCTGGTTGCCACATCTAACAAAAATATAGTGAAATTTGAAAAGATATAGAAAAGGGCGACAAAAATGATAAAGAGGGTGGAAGGATACCCCTATGAGGAAAGGCTTATAAGATTAGGGCTCTTCAGCTTGGAGAAGAGATGACTGAGGGGAGATATGATAGAGGCCTATAAAATAATGAGTGGAATGGAACGAGTAAACATAAATTGATTGTTTATTCTTTCAAAAAGTATAAAGACTAAGGGATATACAATGAGAGGCTCATTCTGTACTGCCTATCTGCCGCCTTTTCGGTTTGCCAGAATAGGGGCATAAAATGGTAGAACTGATTCTGATCCTGCAGGGGATAGACATGCCCATGGGATCAGAATCGAGTCTACTGGCCTGGACCTGCAGGCCATGCCCCGATTCTGACCGGCCAGACATCCTGCGCCTTCCTGGCTAGCCCAGCTGGCTCCCGAATGGAGCGGCGGTGGCATGGCGTTTTGTTGCTATCTCACTGCGGTGCCATTCAGGGGATGCAATTCTCAGCCGCAGACAAAGTTGCTTTTCCCCATAGGCCAACCCCCGATCTGGCCTGCCATGTTCAGAGTCAGCCTGCAGGGAACCCCATGCACCCCCCACATTTTTTTCAGGACTAGCTCCAGCATCCCCTGACATCCGGGGGACTTATTCCACCTCTGAGGTGGAATAAGTCCCCTGTTTAAATGGCCGAGCTCGGATATACAGGCTGACCTCAGAATTGGTCCTGTACGTCCGAGGTCACCGCACTGCCCACTGTTCACCCTTGTTCCACATCCAGCCTGCCCCATCCCGCCCACAAATAGAGCTCTCCACATAACTCGGATCTAGGTGCAGGGAGCTCTGTTCCTGGCATTGCGATCCAGTGGGACATCCAGACCCACTAAACGTGGTTCAGAATGACCCCTGAGGCTACAAAGACTAACTGGATAAAATATGTTTTTACTCAACGCATAATTAAGCTCTGGAATTCATTGCTCAAGGATGTAGTAAAAGCTGTTAGTGTAGCTGGATTTAAAAAAGGGTTTGGACAAGTTCCTGGAGGAAAAATCCATAAAGTAAAGGGGACTGGGGGAATCCACTGCTTACCCCTAGGATAAGCAGCATGAATCTGTCTACCTTTTGGGATTCTGACAGGTACCTGTTACCTGGATTGCTCACTGTTGCAAACAGGATACTGGGTTTGATGGACCATTGGTCTGATTCAATATGGCATTTCTTAAGTTCTTATAATTTCATCTCCAAAATTTGTATTTTTCCAAAGTTGTGGTACTTGGGCATAAAAATTGATCAGCAAGGATCAATTATTCATATAAATTGAAAAAGAAGATGGATAGGAACTGGAAAATACAACCATACATGCAAAAATTGAGGATGTGCATGACCAAAACATTTGCTGAGTGTATTTTCCGAATGTTTCCTGAGTTTTGTATGCTTTTTTTCATCTTTTGAAAATATCCTTTTTAAATGTGTGCTTTCTATGAACACTTGGGTCTTTTACTAAAGGGTGCTAAGCAGTTAATGCGGGTTTCAGCACACACTAATTGTGCACTGTGTCCGTGCTAACTGCATGGCGCATTGGGGTGGTAAGTGGGCAGATTAGGAGCCGGAGAGTGGGCATAGTGAACACCTTGCAGTCGGCACACCCTCACTAACTTCAAGGCTTGTAAGTGGTGTGCATGCAATTATCTTTATCTCAAAAGGTGGAGGAAAGTGCACCTGTACTAATATTAGAGCACAGTGCAGCATGTAAATGTGGGGATCATGCTGCCCATGCCCCCGACAGTTACTGAGGTGGTGCTGCATCTTAATGCACCATGGTTTTGCAGGCTATTGGTGCATTAGGTGCAAAGCCCCAATGCACTTTAATAAAAGGGCCACTTTTTTGGCCTGTGAAAATTAATTGCATGCTTGATAATTCATAGGTATATTTGTGCCAAGTGATTTGAAAGCACAAAACATTTTTAAATGATCAGACAGACCAAATACATGCTAGTGAATGCACACCCATTGCAAAACAATACCACGCACAGACAGGGGTGGCCCAAGGGGGGTGCGGGGCCTCAATTGCATAAGGGACCTTATTTGCATAAATATTTGCATAATGTTAATGTGTGCTAACTTTTAGTAAACATGCCTCTTAATGATAAAGAAAGACTACTAGATTTCTCATTACTATACTCCAGTGCCAACCGCCAGGCACATTAGGAAGTACTATAAACGCTGCCCATTTAGAACCCATAGCAAACCCACCATATCATAACAGCACTACCAGGAATCACAAAGCTCCAAACCCTACCTATCAAAAGGCAACACTGCAAATATTAAACCAATACATCTCAGAGAATACCAATACATCTCCTACTGGGGAAAGAGAACAAGTGGCACTCTTAAACAGAAACTACAAGAACAGAATACCTCAGCTTGGTTGCACATGCAGAACATAGACCATCACCAAAGAAAGAACAAGGGATCACAATTTAGAAATAGGAAGACAATAATTAAACTGGGAACCCTAAAAGCCAAACTTTTAATTTTCAACAACACTGGAGAAATAAAACTATAAATTAATTTCCTCTTGTACTAAACAAAATGCAAAGACTTTAGTTTTGCACATTTCCCAGAGCTGACATATTCAAGTTAATAAATTCAAAATAAAATAGTATTTTTCTACCTTTGGTTGTTTGGACATTTTATTTTTTAGTTGCAATTGCTCCAGTCACTTTCTTCTGGTTTCTTCGTGTCTTCTGCTAACTCTCCATTGTCTGCTGTCCATTTGTCCTTTCTTCTATTTTTTTTCCATTCTCTCTCTACATCTGCTTTAACATTCCGATCTTTCACCTTTTGTTCTTTCCTCCATTTCCTTATTTATTCCTTTTTTTTCTACTCAAATTTCACTCTTCCATCCTCACTCCCCACTTACTCTCCCAATACCTGGGCAATCGTAGATTTTACTTCCCTCCCACCCACAATATATTTTCCCTTCTCCATCCTCACTCCCCCAACCCCATCCCCTTCTAGTCCTCCCCCCAACATCAGCTCCCTTCTAGTTCCAGTCCCATCTAGCATCGATCCGCTACCTTCTAGTCCTATTCTATGTCCCTAGTCCCTATGTCAACGGAGAACACATTCACACTAAAACTGCAACCTGACTGTATACCGTAGGATATTATAGCACTTTAATTCTTCTTGACCAGCAGAGTACAAACACGCTGTAATCTAACTTGGATTGTAAAACTTGTTATGAGTTCAACCTGTTAATCACTTGTAGCTAAATCTCATATGTACATAGTTTCCCCAGTTAAATCCATGTTAAAACCCTGTTTTATGTAAACGTAGGACAAAATCTGTATGTCCAAGTGTTTATTGTTCGATGTAAACCACACTGGTGAGAAATAGCGCGGTATATAAGAAATGTTAAATAAATAAATAAATTTTCTTTGGGGCCCCCTGAAGTGCGGAGCCCTATGCGAACAATATTCTCACACAATGAATGGGCCAGCCCTCCACATATTTCTCTAACACACAACCTCCTTCTTTCTCTCTCACACACACATACATACACATTTATTTTCTTACATGCATGCACATTCTCTCGCTATTTTAAAGACATACAAACAACTTAAAGCTAAATCTATGAGCTCCTTTGTTTTGAACTGCATATAGTTACCCTGCTACTTCCAAGTTACAATCCCTGTTACAATGTAAGCAAAAGATCTTGTTTCTAATGCAAAATGTTGTTATTATGTAAACCGCACTGATACTAAATAGCGCGGTACATAAGAATTTGTAATAAATAAATAAATAATAAATAAATCTCAAATGCTTACTGGGAATCTCCATTTCACAAGGCAGCCAAAGATCTCTCACACAAATCTTCTTATTTCAATAAAAATAGTCTCCTGACTTTTACCTCTTTGTCACACACACATAGAAGTCAACCCGTCTCTGTCAGACACACACACAGTCACACCCATACATAACAGCCTCACTTGTACTCATATACAGAAACACCATCAGCCCATGTTTCTCTCTTTGTAACACACACATATCCGTTTTGGAAATGTACACTCAGTGTAAAGAATGCCTTGGGAAATTATAGAGCAGGTTTAATATGGAGCTGCATAAAGGTAAGTGCCATTTACATGTGTAAGTCATCTATTTCCAAGGATTTGGGTGCGTGTCTAGCACTTACACATGTACATAAGTCAGTGGCTATTCTGCAATCACATGCACAGGTCTGATCGTGTGTACTTTCAGTCTGGGTATGCACAGGGGCGGAAATGGAGCACACATTTACGTGTGGAAATTATAAAATACTATACATGTATTCTTGAAATATCTAGGTGCAGATGTAAGTGCTCGCAACTAGTTTATGCACATCCTTACCCCCGTTATACCTCTGTTTTATAAAGTAAAGTAGGCATGTACTTCATTTTATAAAATAGGCCTCAAATACGCTTGTGCTAATGTGTGTTCACTCTGAGGGAGTTAATGAAATTGGCCTCTCTATTTGCTCCATGAAGCACACTTTTCTGATTGCGTTTGCTCCGTGGCTGCTGTGCTCATTTCACAGGAATGATGCCACTAGTATAAAGACACGTTTCTTATGCGGTTCAGTGTGTTCTTAGATGGTCTTTATTAGCTGAAATCAAGATTACAGAACAATATTATGGCTTCTTAATGCCAACGTCAAAGTTAGGCAGCCTGTACCCCCAAAATGAGTTCAATGGGTCCTATTCACTAAGTATGCACGTAAAGGGGCATGTTTTCTAGATTGTGCTACCCTGAAGCATCGGGTGGTGGTGTGCAATGGGGGGAACTGGGTGGGCCAGTGGCGTTCCCACCATGTCATGGCTAATTCGGGTGTTAGTGGCCCATGCTAACCATGGTTGACGCTGGTATCACGGGTGACATTACGTGTGCCCGCATGACGGCTTGCGCAGTCCCTCGGCCTGGGCCCATGCTAACTACAGGGAGCCAGAAGCATATGCCTCTTGTAGTTATCACTGACTCCCTCCCCTCCCCTGTACTGGTAATGTGGCCCACACACTTGTTAGTGGAACGGGGCTTAGTGAAAATACTCCTAAAAGAGTTAGAGTATGCCAATACAGGATTGCACTTCAGTAAATCTATCCCTAAAGGTTTTCCCCAACCACTCATTTGTACTATCATGTCTGTTTTTACTAGTTTGTAAGCTTCACTAACAGCAACTTTCTCATATGTAGTGCTATATAAATATTTTCCAGGAGTAGCAAAGTGGGAGATGCTCTTTAGGAGAAATGATATGCCTAGACTTCAGTAAATATCTTTTTATTTGAGAAGGGAAAAAAACCAACCAAGATAATAACAGAACTGAGTGAAGCATTGTGCAGAATTAAGAGACTGATTCACTAAGGTGTGGGAAACTGTGTTAAGATTTTAATGCTGAGATCCCAGGTTATTTATTGCACCCACCACCTCCTTCAGCATCGACCATTTACTAAAAACACGGGTCTTCCGTGTTAAACTTAAAGCAGTTTAATGCACCTTAGTGAGCGAGTCTCTAAATTCCAACAGAAAATGACACCTTTTTTGAAGGAAAAAGCAAGTGAAGTAATCTTCTTTTTTATTATTTGTAGATAAAGATACTAATTTTTGTTTTTTTGTGTGCATTATATTGTGGGAGAGAAGGTTTTTCTTTATTACTTTATTGTTCCATGAGAGCAGGGGATGGGTCTGCTTTACTTTATGGACTTTTAGATTGTGTATTTATGTTCTGGAGGTAAACCACCTTAAGCCTTCTCTGAGGGAATGAAGCTGAAAACAAAATATGATGCACTTCAGAAAAAATAATGATCCTAGGACTTAGTCCGCTAGTTAAATCTGAGGTCTAGAATGATTTTTATTCACTGTAATGAAAAAATCACTAAAGAAGACACAATAGCTTTCTCATACTTTTCTCTGCATTGTTGCATTGAGCTAGCTCTCGGGCAATTAATAAGTTGGGCTTGAAGGATTTCTGCTTTTATTTCAACAGAGTTGATTATGTAAGCAAACTGTATAAACCAAGTTTTTCTTAAGGCTGCTGAATAAAAATACAAAGCCAAATATTTACCTTGCTGTAGGACAGAAATTCTTTACTTTTGTTCCTAGTCTATTAAATAGGATGCAAATATAATCTTTGAGACAGCACAAGAAGGCATGCAGTAAAACCACTGTCCTTTATTTAAAACCCCAAAATGGCTGCGTTTTGGCTGAGCCTTCATCAGGGGAACCTCAAAGAGAACAATTATATAAAATAATTAAAAATTGTTCTACAATTCCAAAACAATAAATAAACAATAAAAGCTAAAAAACAAATCTATCCCTATTTGAATCTTCATTATTAGTCTCATTTTCTCTATATCCTTCTTTCTCTCATCAACCCTGTCATAAGAACATATAAGAAATGGCCATATTATTTATTTATTTTGTTCAGTTCATGAATTACTGCCATCAAAAAACTTGTGGCAATTTACAAAACAGCAGGAAATCAAAATCCTGCCCGTACAATAAAAACAAGAATAAAAACAATAAAATCCTGATAGACTATACAGAAGTAAAATTAAACATCTCAGACAAAAGGTTAATCAAACCCAGTATCCTGTTTCCAACAATAGCAAATCCAGGTCACCAATGTCTGTCAAGGTGCCAAAAATTAGAAAAATTCCATGCAACTTATTTCCAGGGATAAGTAGTACATTTTCTCCACGTCTACTTTGATTTATGGATTTTTATTCCAGAATATGCCCAAGCTTTTTAAAAATGTAGCATTTATTAAGTTTTGTAATATGACAAGAGACCAAAACTTGTATAGATACGTATTAGGGTCATAGCCAGTGTACACAAATTAATTGACATAAAGAAAAATAACTAAAAATAAAACTGCAATGCACTGTTAATCACCTGCTATCCAGCCCTCAACATACAAATCCAAACTTTTTAAAACCCAGTTATGCTAACTGTTTTCACCACATCCTGCAGCAATGACTTATAGAAGTTAATTAGCTCAAATGGTATAGGGCTTGCTTTGCATTTAAGAGATAGTGGGATCAGTGCCCACATTCTTCAGATAGCTTTACTCCTGGAGAAATGAAAAAGTAATGGGATAGGAGGCAGTGTAGTATTGTAGATTGGGAAATGGTTAAAACATAAAAACATGACGGCAGAAAAAGACCACATGGCCTATCTAGTCTGCCCTGCCATATCAACTACAATAGTCCCCTTTAGAGATAAAAAGCAGAGTAGGGCTAAATAGTCAATTTTCTCAATGGAGGAGTACCCCAGGGATCTGTGCTGGGCCCACCGCTTTTTAACATAATCATAAATGATCTGGAAATGGGAATAACGAGTGAGGTGATCAAATTTGCAGATTGCAAAATTATTCAAAGTTGTTAAAACACAAAAAGATTGTGAAAAATTGCAAGAGAACCTTGATAATTTGGAAGGCTGGATGTCCAAATGGCAGATGAATTTTAATGTTGCCCCCACCACCCAGTAAAAGGATTTGGGCTGCATCGTGGATAATTTATTTATTTATTTATTTAGACAGTTTTGTATACCGCCTTATCCTTCAATCAAAGCGGTCACAACACAATTGGGGGATACATTTAACACGCGGGGATATGAGACACATACACTAATACTTACAGGGAACATGGGCCATGGAGGGTTAAGTGGCTTGCCCAAGACCACAAGGAGCATCTGTGGGACTAGAAGCCCCAGTCCTTCCGGCCCAAGGTTGCTGTCCTCTAGTGGGATTTGAACCTCCGACCTTCCGGCCTGAAGTACCTTGCCCCAACCACTAGGCTACTCCTCTTCCCACAATGCACTGAAACCTCTGCCCAGTGTGCAGCGGCGGCCAAAAAAGTAAAGAGAATACTATGAATCATAAGGAAAGGAATGGAGAATAAAACAAAAAATATTATAAATCAAGATGGCCATACGTTAACTTGGGCTGCTTGCTGCTCTCCTTTCTTCCTGTTTGGATGCTATGCCGAAATGTAAAACTATTTCCCCAAACCTTTCTAGAGAGTCGCACCAGCTATCAATTCTCCCCTTTTTGGTTTTGAACGTCTGCGGTTTTGAGTTCCAGGCTTTTCTTTTTTTCTTTTTTCTTTTGTTGAGGTTGCGACCAATTGTGGTTCTCATTTTTCCTTTTTTCCCTATTTTTTATTTTATTGCTTATTTGGATTGTGATATGATATGTTTTATCTTATTGTATAGTGATTTGTTTTCTGCCATGACTGTTCTGTCATGGTGATTTGTGTTACATTATGACTGTTCTGTTAAAAATGTGGACCACTATGTATATACATATATTCAATAAAAATTATTTCAGAAAAAACCCTCAAAGGGTATTATAATGCTTCTTTATCGTTCCATGGTATGACCACACCTTGAATATTGTGTGCAATTCTGGTCACCATATCTTAAAAAGGATATACTTTAGTAGAATTAGAAAAGGTACAGAGAAGAGCCACCAAAATGGTAAAGGGGTCGAAGGATACTCCTATAAGGAAAGGCTTAAAAGGTTAGGGCTCTTCAATTTGGTAAAAAAGATGGCTGAGGGGAGATGTATATAAGACTGTATATAAGATAAGATGTACATAAGATGGTATATAAGTTACTGTAAAAAGTTTCAAAGTTATTTTGTATTCACCACATCTCCACCCCTGAAGTTCCCTGTAACAAGTTAAAGTTCTCTGTAAACCACTTTGACAACTTGAAAAGCAGTATAAAAGAAAGTTTAAACAAATGTAATAGAGGTCTATAAAATAATGAATGGAGTGGAACAGGTAAACATGAGATTGGTTGTTTACTCCTTCAAAAAGTAGAAAGACTAGGTGACATGCAATGAAGCTACAGTATAGCCCATGTAAGACTAATAGAAGAAAATATTTTTTCACTCAACACATAATCAAGCTCTAGAATTCATTACCGGAAGATTTAATAAAAGCTGTTAGTGTAACTGAGTTTAAAAAAGGCTTGACTAAGTTCCTGAAGAAAAGTCCATAAACCATTATTTTTATTTATGTTATTTATTGTAAATTTTTATGCTGCATTTTTCCGGTGGATCAAAAGCGGTTAACATTGAACAACAAATTGAATATTACAGTAGAGGTAGATATTCTATTACATAGAACAGTTTCTTCTTAACTATGTACAATTAACATAATACGTTTTCTTCTTAACTATTTACAGTAACATGTCTCTTTGCGCATCTTATCTCTAGCTATTTACAATTATGAGGAGTTTTCTGTGTTCTATTTGTTCCTTTGGCTATAACGTAAGTGGGTTTTAGGTTTTGCATTCCTTTATGCTTTAGTGTGTAATGAGGTGGTGGACTGTGTGGTATTGATGGGGGGGGGGGGGGATTTGGGCCGTTGTTGTTAATTTGGGTTCCAAAGTGGAGGGTAAACACGTGTATTTTTAGTTGTTTTTTGGAACATTTTGAGATCTTTTATGTCTCTTATGTGATCTGGGAGCGCATTCCAGAGGATAGGAACATTGTGGGAGAATGCCTTGTTGTATGTTGCTTTCCTGGAGTCTGGTGGTATAGAGATTCTGTTCTTGCAGTTTCATTGAGAGTGGGAGTTAGTTTCTTTTTGGATGAGCGTGGAGAGGTGTGAGGGGGTGATATCGTTGATTAATTTGAAAGTTGTGACCAGTATTCTGTAGTTTATGCGGCTTTGTATAGGAAGCCAGTGGAGGTCGTATAGTATGGGGGTTATGTGTTCTGTTGTGCTGATGTTCATCATTATCCAAGATGCAGTGTGTTGAGCTAGTTGGAGTTCTCTTAGGGGCATGTTTACTAAACGGCGCACCTGTGCGGGGCGCACCTGAGCGCCCTAAAATGTTGCATTTAAGTGCTCTTAAACGCCCCGTACACGTGCGGGTCACATTAACGGGCCCCGCACACGTGCGCCGACAACGCGCACATTTGCGGGGCGGTAATGTGCGAAAGAGGCGTGCCAAGGCGAAATGAGGGCGGAGGAAGGCCCCCTAGGGGCGGAGAGACGGGGTCAGTGGGCGGAATGTGGGAGGGGAGAGACTCGCCGCACAGGAGCGTGCCCGAATCTGCAAAGAAATTTACCGCCGGTGAAACACTCGCGTTAGAGGTGCTGTGCAGGGAAAAGAAACCGTTTCCGTCAGCAATGTGCAGCACAATAGTGGAAGCCCAAAAACCGTGAGCAGTGTGATCTATGTGCACAGATCAAACGCCGTAATGTCACAGGGCACTAACCACACGGGCGCCGCGCACCTTAGCGCATCTGTCAATCACAGCTTCTGTTCTTCACGACGGAACGCCCACTCCTTATACGGCACCCGCTCGGTACCGCGGACCGCACAACACCGGCCTTTAGTAAACAGACCCCTTAGGGTTTGTTTTGTTATGCCTTGTAGGGTGGTGTTGGCAAAATCAAAATGAGGGATGATGATTGCTTGGACTACAGACTTAAAGTCGTTGAGGTAGAGTACTGGACGGAGTAGTTTCAGCATTTGAGTTTATAGAAGATCTTTTTTGATGTGTATTTTATATGGGATGTCATGTTGAGGGTGCGGTCGATGAGAACTCCAAGGTAATTTATTTTGTTTTTGACTATTTTATGTGTGTCATGTATCTTTATTGATGATGAGGGATTGGAGCTCTGGTTTCTTCTTACATACATAGCTTCAGTTCTTGTGAGGTTACTCTTAAGGTTGTGATTTTTAAGCCATTCTATTATCTCTGCAAAGCCTTCAGTGAGCTTTTGGATTGATGGGTTTTTGATATTAAGTGGGAGATATAACATTATGTTGTCTGCATATAAGTGGTACTTTATCTGGAATTTTTTAAAGATGGTGCAGATGGGTTGGATGTATATATTGAAGAGGATGGCTGATAGGGCGGAACCTTGGGGTAGACCTTGTTGTTTGTATTGTTTGGACATTTGGTGTTCATAAGAACATAAGAACATAAGATATGCCATACTGGGTCAGACCAAGGTCCATCAAGCCCAGTATTCTGTTTCCAACAGTGGCCAATCTAGGTCACATGTACCTAGCAGTTTCCCCAAGAGAAACAAGTTCCACAATGCTTGTACTGGGTCAAGCATTGATATCTTCGGTCACTTCTTAATAATGGTTTATGGACCTTTCCTCCAGGAACTTGTCCAAACCTTTTTTAAACCCAGCTACACTAACAGCCTTTACTACATTCTCCGGTAACAAATTCCAGAGTTTGATTACACGTTGAGTGAAAAAATATTTTCTTTTATTAGTCTTAAATAGTTTACCCTGTAGCTTCATTGCATGTCCCCTAGTCTTTCTATATTCTGATAAGGTAAACAATCGATCTACGTTTACCCGTTCCACTCCGTTCATTAATTTATAGACTTCTATCATATCTCCCCTCAGCCGTCTCTTTTCCAAGTTAAAGAGCCCTAACCTTTTTAGCCTTTCTTCATAGGAGTATCCTTCCATCCCCTTTACCATTTTGGTGGCTCTTCTCTGTACCTTTTCTAAAATCGCTATATCCTTTTTAAGATACGGCGACCAGAATTGCACACAATATTCAAGGTGCGGTCTCACCATGGAACGATATAGAGGCATTATAATATCTTTTGTTTTATTATCCATTCCTTTCCTTATCATACCTAGCATTCTATTTGCTCTCTTGGCCGCCGCTGCACACTGAGCCGAGGGTTTTAACATGCTATCCACAATGACGCCTAAATCTTTTTCCTGGGTGGTGGTTCCTAATGTGGAACCTTGCATCGTGTAACCATAGTTTGGGTTGTTCTTCCCTAGGTGCATAACCTTGCACTTGTCCACATTAAATTTCATCTGCCATTTTGATGCCCAGTCTTCCAATTTATAAAGATCCTCTTGCAATTTTTCACCATCCTCTTGGGTTTTAACAACTTTAAATAGTTTTGTGTCATCTGCAAATTTGATAACCTCACTCGTTATTCCACTTTCCAGGTCATTTATGAATATGTCAAAAAGCAGCGGACCCAGCACAGATCCCTGGGGTACACCACTATTCACCTTTCTCCATTGGGAAAATTGGCCATTTAGCCCTACCCTCTGCTTTCTATCTTTTAACCAGTTCCTGATCCACAATAGTACACTGCCTCCTATCCCATGACTCTTTAGTTTTGCCAAAAGTCTCTCATGAGGGACCTTGTCAAAGGCTTTCTGAAAGTCCAGATACACAATATCAACCGACTCACCTTTGTCCACCTGTTTATTCACTCCTTCAAAAAAACATAACAGATTAGTAAGACAAGATCTTCCTTGTCTAAAGCCATGTTGGCTGTCTCCTATTAGGTTGTGACTATCTACATGCTGAGTAATTTTATTCTTTATGATGGTTTCTATCATTTTTCCCGGTACTGATGTCAGGCTCACCGGTCTGTAGTTTCCCGGATCACCCCTGGAACCCTTTTTAAAAATTGGCGTTACATTAGCGATCCTCCAATCTTCAGGTATTAGAGATGATTTTAATGATAGTTCACAGATTACTAATAGCAGGTCTGCAATCTCATATTTCAGTTCTTTCAACACCCTTGGATGTATACCATCCAGCCCAGGTGATTTGCTACTCTTCAGTTTATCTAATAGTTGTAAGACATCTTCCCGATGTATCGATATTTCCTTCAATTCTTCCGCACCTTTAAATACCACTTCAGTCATGGGTAACATCCCTACATCTTCCTCAGTAAAGACCGAAGCAAAGAATTCATTCAGTCTCTCCGCTATCGCCTTGTCGCCTCTTAGTGCTCCTTTAACCCCTTTATCATCTAATGGTCCAACTGACTCTCTCACAGGTTTTTTGCTACGAATGTACTTGAAAAGGTCTTTATTTCGCGTTTTTGCTTACGCAGCAAGCTTCTTCTCAAATTCTCTCTTTGCCTGCCTTATCAATGCCTTGCATTTGACTTGCCAGTGCTTGTGCTGTTTCCAGGTTTCGTTGTTTGGCTCTTTTTTCCATTTCCTGAAAGATTCGATTCTTACTTGTGTTCTGTTGGACAGGTATGAGATGAACCATTTTAGGACTGTGTTTTGTATACCTATTTGTTGGAGTCTGTGGAGCATGATATGATGGTTTATGCTGTCAAAGACGGCGATGATGTCAAGGAAGATGAATAGGAATGCTTTCCTAGTGTCATCGATTTCTCATATGAGTTGGTCAAATAGGATGGTGAGGAGTGTCTCCACTCCATGAAATGGTCAAAAACCATATTCGTGTTTGTCTAGAGGGGCTGAGGAGTCTATATGATCTTGGCGTTGTATTTTAACCGTTTTTTTCTATTAATTTTGCCATGAAGAGGAGGCTTGAAATGGGTCTGTAGGAGGATGGGGAATTTTGTTCATTGTGTTGCTTTTTAGTATTGGACGGGTTAGGGCATGTTTCAGTGAGTGTGGGAGGTGACCATGCTAGAGGGAAAGGTTGACAATAGGTAGGATAAATGCTAAGAGTTCTGGTTTTGTTGCTTTTATCCAATTAATTGGGCAGGGGTCAAGGTATGATGTTTTGGTATTTATCTTGGATATGATGTTCTTGAGCATGTCTTTTGTGATAGGGGTGAATGTTGACCAGGAGTTTTGTGTTTGAAAGGTCATGTTTAGGTCTAAGTTGGTTAGTTCTTGTATTGACAGTTTCTCCTTGTTATAATCTGCTAATTTTTGTGGTGTGATGTCACTCTCAGAGGAAGTCTTGTTGGCCGTGTTATTAGTTAGGGATTTGACTATTTCAAATAGTTCTCGTGGTTGGTTCAGAGAGTGAGATAGTAGTTTTGAGTAGTACTCTTTCTCTGCCGTGTTGATTGTCTCCTTGTAGAGTATGAGTGCGTCCTGGTATTGTGATTGGTGGGTTTTGGATTTTGTGTGGCGCCATTTGCGCTCACATTTGCGTAAGTTTGCTTTCTGTTGTTTAATTTCAGGTCTGAACCATGGGGGATTTTTTTTTTTTGTGTGGTAGGTTGTTGTGTATGAAGTGTGGCTGCATTGTGTATTGTGTCATGCCAGCAGGTTACGGCTTCGTCAAGGTCTGTTGGATCTTTAATGAGGTGTGGGATGGTTTGAGCTAGGAATTTGTCCTTGTTAAATTTCTTAAATCTTCTGGTGTGAGGGATCTGTATATGTTTTGGTTGTGTGGTATGAATTGTAATTATGTTTCTTTTGATTTATTTAATTTTTCCTTTATTATTTCCAATTATCATCATTACTTCTGTATTAAAATGACTACCAATGTAATAAATATAAAGCTAAATGTACTAGTTAGTAACTTCATAGCATATCTTCTACTCTTTATACTTTTTGAAAGAACAACAATGCATTCATCTTTAACAGTTTGTGGTAATGTGGCATGTGGTGAGAAGGGTTTTTCTTTAAAATGCAGGTCAGACAGCAGTTCATGGAAAACAAAAGCAGTTTTTATTCTGTCCCAACTTGTTAAACCTCCACAAAGCAAAACCCAGCACAGACAACAGTTCAGGGAAAACAAAATCAGCTTTTCTTAACTCCCAGCTTGTTAAACATCCACAAGCTGGTTCTCCCAGCCCTTCCTCCAGCCCCAGTTAAAGTTCCTATCTCAGAACTCCTTTGCACTGCTTGCCTTGGAAGGACTTCTAGCTCCATGGGCCTCAATCCACTCAGGGTTTTATAGACCTCTGTCATATTTCCCCTCAACCATCTCTTCTCCAAGCTAAAGAGCCCTAACCTCATAGGACAGTCATTCCATCTTTATCATTTTGGCCTGATGCATCTATTCTAATTTCACCATACCATTTTTGAGAAGCAATTACTAGAACTGCACACAGTACTCAAAGTGCAGTTGCATATAGAGTGATACAAAAGCATTATGATATTTTTTGTTTTATTCTAATAATTATTAACATTTTTTTGCTTTTTGGCCACTGCTGCACACTGAACATAAGATATGAATGTAATGTTCACGTTGGTGTCTAAATCCTTTTCCTATGTGTTGACTCCTAATGCAGAACCTAGCATCATGTAGCTATAGTTTATGTTTATATATGCCTTTATTTGATATACCACATTTATGTAAACAAGCAATGCGATTTACAAAAATTAAAAATAAAAATTACATGAAATAAGAAAGGAACTCCAGTCTAACAAAGTAAAGAGTAAAGCTTGACTCACCTCATCTCCTTTGTGTTTCCTTACCATTCCCCCTAGCTGTGTCCCATGTCTACAGCTCTGTGCTGTCTGTCTTGACTAGACTGTAAGCTCTGATGAGCAGGGGCCGTCTTTTACATGTGTCTGTGCAGCACTGCATACGTCTTGTAGCGCTATACAAATGTTCAGTGGTAGTAGCACTAGAGGTTTGAGGGGAGAAGTATATAGTAGAGGTAAGAAAAGGGTGGAGGGGCGATTAATGGAAGAGGGGAAAAAGGGTAAGAGGCACAACTACTAACAGCGACACTGTGATAACCCAGGACTAGGGGACTTCAAAAGCAATTTTGAACATTTGAGTTTTTAGGGCTATCTTGAAAAGTTTAAATTCACTTCTAGATGAAAGGGAGCGGGGAGGCCGTTCCAGAGAAGGGAGCTAAGGCGAAACATTCAGCTTGCCGCATGGATTCTAGAGCCAATTTTCTATGAGGTGAACAGTGACTCCAAACTAGGGCATACAAAGTGACTAGATTGAGATATAAGCAGAGAATTCATATTGCATAGTTTTATGTGCCAGAGTCAGAATTTTGAATTGATGGAATGTTTGGGATATAGTTTGCATTGTTTTTCCCTACAGCAATCACTATGAATTAGTTCACATTAAGGGGCATGTTTACAGCGTGCTTGGCAGATAGGGTTTGCCAAGCACGCTGCGTTTACAGCTAATGTGGGGAAAATGCAGATAGCACAGAAAATCGTTGCACTATCTGCAGAATGCACGCTAGCTATGCATGTGGATGGGGCAAGGGTGGAAAGTGGGCATGTCTCCATCACATGGTTACTGTGCGTACCAACGGTACATGGGAACTGTCAGATTTGTAGACAGTGTGAGTGTAACAAAGGCCACCTCAATGGGTGGCATTAGCTGCATCGTAGCTGCTGTCTGACTGTTCTTTGCATTTTTGTTGCGGTATCTGCTGGGGGAATGCTATGAATGCCTCAACAGGTACCACATGGCTTTTGCAGCTAATATGGCATTATTTGCACTAATATGCTGCCTTAACTGCAAAAGCCTAATGTGGATTACATGTCCCTAAATTTCTTTTGCCATCTGGATGCCCAGGCTCCCAATATCACTAGGTCCTACTGCACTTTTTCACAATCCACTTGTGATTTAAGAATTTTTAATAATTTTTTGTCATCTGCAAATCTAATCAACTCACTTGTTTTCATTTCCAATTCATTCATAAATATATGAAAAAGCACCAGTCCCAGTGCAGACTTTGGGACATTCCACTAGTCACCTTTCACCATTAAGAAAATTGACCTTCATCTCTTTATTTTTGTGTTCCATATTTGTTTGATGTGACACAATAGATTTTAGATATATGCATGTATATAGATTTTGCATTTTCTTAATTATGATTTCAATTGTACTTTTTATGTATCTTGAATTTATCTTTGAGTTCTATATTAGTTTTTATGTGATACATTTTATTTTTAGTAACATTTTGGGTTTCAATTGAGACCTAAGGCGTTTATGGTGTAGTGAAATGTAGTCTTTTTAACGTTTAAATTTTAATTTATTTATGTTTATATTTATTGTCTTAGCCCTTTCTCGAAGTTACTGTTTTAATTATATTTATTTCATAATGTAATTTTATGATTTATATGTTTTTTTACTGTGCCCTGATAACCCCTGATGAAGTGACACACAAAACACGGTCCTGTGTTGGGTCTAGGCCACTTATTTGTTATAATAAAGGTGTTGGGTGTTGAACCTGCCGCTCCCTTGGTTTTGTCTTTGCTCAGTTACGAGTGGCTAGTGCTGTTCTCTTGCTGGTCCTCGACAGTGAGTGGTAAGCCAGTCAGCAACAGCCGTAAGGCAGGAATTTAGAGGGGAAAGATCAGGGGAAAGAGGGGAGGCGTGATGCAGAAGAACCAGATCATCAGCATAGTAAAAAGCTGAGATCCCGTGTTGTTGGACCAATAAAGCTAGAGGGGTGAGAAAAATATTAAAAAAGAAGGGGGGCCAGGACTGAACCTTGGGGGACACCGCAGGGAAGGGGAAAGGGCTCGGAGGTAGAAAGAGAAGTGGATGAGGGGAGGACGGAGTAGGTTCTGGAAGAGAGGAAAGAATGGAACCAATGGAGGACAGTGCTACAGAGACCCACTTCCCGTAATCGGGCCAAAATAAGGGAGTGGTTGATGAGATCAAAGGCGGCAGAAAGATCGAGAGAGACAGCCACCGAAAGATCACCGCGATCATGAGCTGTGTGGAGTTCGTTCAAAAAACCCAACAGAACTGTTTAAACACTGTAGCCATGGCGGAAACCAGACTGGAAGGGGTGGAGAAAGTGGGTAGAGTCAAGATAAGAAGACAATTGAGAGAATACAACCTTTTCAAGGATTTTGGAAAGGAAGGGCAGGTTGGAGACTGGGCAGTAGTGAGCAGGGATCATGGGATCAAGTGAGGGCTTTTTGAGAATCAGGCGAACCAGAGCATGCTTCCAGGGCTGGGGAAAGACACCTGAGGAGAGACTGGTGTTGATTATAGTAAGCGCTGGTGGGTTAAGAGCTAGGGAGGAGGTGAGCAACCAAAAAGAAGGAATGGAGTCTAGTGGGCAAGAGGTTTTCCAACACAACCTTGATGTCATCCCATAACTCTAGTGAAGCACTTTCATTTGTATCTAAAGCAGCAAATTGATTTTGCAGGCAGTCATTAAATTCCGGTGGTATATTCTCAAGGTCATATTTTGCTACATTCAAAAGTGGCTTGCTTTTTTTCAAATTTAGCTTGAGTTTGCATACTAGTAGTTGGTGATCTGTACCACAGACAGCTCCAGGTTTTGTCTTTGTTGATGTTATAGAGCTTTTCCATCGTTGACTCCCTCAGATATAGTCAATTTGATTTTTGTACAATCCATTGTGTGAGGTCCATGTGTACAGTTGCCACTTGTGTTGCTGGAAGAAGGTGTTTGAGATGAATAGATTGTTGGTCTTGTAGAATTCTATCACGCTTTCTCCAGTTTCATTTCTGTTGCCAGGTCCATATTTTCCAATCACTTTGCCTTCTTTATTGCTAACTTTTGTGTTCTAGTCACCCATGACTATCAAAATATTTTGTTTGCATGTTCTGTCAATTTCAGCTTGTACTCATCAACTGCATCCCCTTCTGTAACTGTTGTTTGGGCATATGCCTGAATTATAGTTGTGTTGATGGGCATTCCTCGGAGACAAATAGAAATTAAGCATTCACTTTTTGTATTGTATTTCATTACAGTTCGTGCAAGTTTTTTCTTAATTATAAATTCTTTGTCTTTCATTTCCAGCATAGTAGACCATGTGATTATCAGATGCAAAGTGCCCGATGCCAGTCCATTTCAGTTCACTGACACCCAACAGATTGAGTTGTATCTATTCCGTTTCATTCTTGACTCCCTCCAACTTCCTTTGGTTCATGCTTCTTACATTCCATTTCCCCCAATATGTAAGACATCTTTGCAGCTTCTGACTCTCATTTCTTGCGCAGCTTTATCAGCAGTCAAGCATCCCGAGGACTTTGATCCAACCACATCATAAATGGTGGCTTTACTCTGAAAAGTCTTCAGCACCTCCTCAGTAACCAGTTGAGTGCCTTCTGATCTGGGGGTCTCATCTTCCAGCACTATAGTGCAATTTGTTTTGCTGTGACTATCAATTGGATTTTTGTGGCAAGATATGGAAGTAGATTGCCCGGCCTTTCTTCCGCATGGGTAATTCTAGTGTTGTTGCCATTGTCACAGAAATGTGATCCTCCACCACCAACACCATCCCATTTTGCTGCTGTCCAGATGGATGGTTTGTCTTGGTCTGGCACCTTAGCTGAGACCTGTCCATTTTGGGAGACCCTGCCAGTAGTTAAGCTACTGATGCACACAAGCCCTCACTGCACGACAAGCTGAACACCAAGTGAGGGACTTAGATTGTAAGCCCTACAAAAACAGGGAACATACATACATTCAGGTAATGTAGCTTGCTTTGAACTTCAGAGACAAAATGTGAGCTAAATCCAATTCCCTTTCCTCAGCTGGATTGGAGCACCTTGACTTCCATGTCTTATAGAAAACACTAAAGCCATAATTTCCAGATCTACAGAAAAAGAAACATTTAATATATTGTATATGGATGAGTTTTCATAATGACATTTTTTCAGCTGTGAAGAAGCTATATGAACTTATTTTCATTGTGAATATTTGTAGAAATGTATTAATACAGCTTAGGATCTGAATTTCCCATGAAAGCCTGTTCTCATTTCAAGGATGACCAGTTAGCCATTCTGATATAAAATTTCCCAAGGTTCCCTGCGCTATCACTTAATTCTCCACTGTTTCTTTCTTTTACCTTAATTACTAGATTCAACCTCTGTGTCCTTTTTTTCCCTTGAGAATCAGTCTCAGGTTGGCGTCAATCATTTGCTGTGACTTTCCTTTTCCTGCATTCAACAAGGCACAGAGAAGACAAAAACTAGGCTTGCCAAGGCTCTCACCTTATGAGTGGAACACACTCCCTTTTGCTCAAGGGAGATCAGAAAAAAACCCTTGTTCCCTGAGGAGATTTCTCATTGCTTAAAGAATAGAATGAAGAAATCAAGAGTTTTTTCTCACAATGTGATTGAAGGACCTTGGCGTGCATATGACACCGTTCTGCTTGGCCACTGTAATTTTGTAGCCCGTGTTCCACTGCAGTGGAAACACCTCTATGAAAAACTGTTCATAATACAGTTGTCAAAATTAGATGAACAGTTAAGAAAAGATAAGAGAATATTTGTTACTAGGGAAATTGTGATGTAGTATGTCACAAACAGATGCTGAAGCGATGGCTGCAAGAAGAAGGAAAAGGAGCAGAAACCTTCGTATTGAATTCACATACCTTCCCCGAAACCTCACTTTATAAAGATAAGGTATATTGCCAAACTTACATGAAAACAAAGGTCAACAAACAATCTGTAAGGGATACCTTTAAGTCTGACAATACATTTGTGAGTATTTTTATAAGTTATAATTTCTTTTATCAGGTCAGTGTGAAATTCAGTAGATGTTAAATTGTGTCCAAACATACATATGTATATCATTAGTTCCCTCAGAATAGATGTGTTAGTACAGTTTAGTACAATATATAATAAATATGTATTTTTTTATTTTCGATTTTAGGCCTGACAGTTTTTTTCCTTCTCCTTTAGACTTTTAGCTTAAATGGCCTCTTTTGGGGTCTGGCACCAGGTCCCTTCATTTATGGTTAGCTGGCCTCATCCCCCCCCCCCCAATCCCCCCTAAAAACAAACACTCAGCCCAGCCCAGCTCAACTATTACAGCAACTGGTCTTAACCAAGAGTTACAAGCTGCTCTTGCTCCAGAAACTGGCTAATCTGGGCCCTTAACCAGTCTACTGGGGATGTCACTGTCATACAATGACAGGTGACTCCCCTCCCACAAGTGATTGCAAATGTTGCTTCCGCCCCATCCCAAGCTTCAGCAAGCCTGAGAGGCAGAAGAGTTGACCTGCTCAACACTGCGACTGAGCCACCAGACCTGCCAAATTGTTTTTTTAAAGATGAACCTAAAAGGCCAATTTGGTTTCTTCAGTACCAACTGCCCACACTGCCTGACTTTAACCTGCATTTCTGCTGAGGTATTCGTGGGGCAAGTTAGGCTGGGAGAAGCAAAAATGCATGAAGTTTTGAATTTTGTTATTATACATGGGAGGAAAAACATGGAGGTACTTTTCCTTGGGCAATTTTTGAGAGGTGCTGCAAATTCCGTGAGGGTCAAAGCACCACAGGCTTTGCTTCTGTTAGAACAGTTTGAAAAATTGCCCTAGCAAAGCGCTAGACACAGATGGAGGAGTATATATCTAGATGTGAGTGTAAAGGCAACACTTACAACATCTGCAGATTACGTTATGAACAATAAAAACCATAAGTTAGCATTTAGAAAGAACTATAATATTTTAAAGTATCTGAACCTTTCCAGTCAGACAGAAACTTTAAGAGCTGAACTAGATTAAAATGTAAGACCACTCTCAGGGTTTTACTGGAAAATATCACCAAAAACAGACAGAAACTTGTCATGCATATGGAGTTGTTTAATGGAGTGGAGTGGAGGAGTGGCCTAGTGGTTGGGGCAAGGTACTTAAGGTCAGGGGTTCAAATCCCACTAGAGAACAGCAACCTTGGGCCAGAAGGACTGGGGTTTCTAGTCCCACAGGTGCCCCTTGTGGTCTTGGGCAAGCCACTTAACCCTCCATAGCCCATGTTCCCTGTAAAATAGTTATCTCCAAGTTATAATGCCCTGTTCAATGTAATTTCAGTTTGTTCAACATAAACCACACTGATGCAGAATAGCACAGTATATAAAAGAATGTAAATAAAATAAATAATGATTTGCTATTCCCACTGACACTCATTTTCATTTCATTTGTTATATTTCTATACCACAACACAAATAAACATCTATGTGGTTCATATAAAAACACTCATACTACATAAACAAATTGCAACCACAAAAATACAATAAAATTACATCTAAATCAAGAAACAAACTTGCTCCTAATAGTATCATCATAGTCTCCCAGTGCTTTTTTCACCTTTAAGGCCAATAACAATATCATTGACTATACCACCCCAATAGTTATTATTATCGCCAGTTGCCAAGATCATCTGGACCACACACTTGTGCAAACAGATATGTCTTTACATTTTTATAAAAATACAATGCATTCTGTTCCAGTCGAATGGACCATGGAAATACATTCCAGAGTCCTGGAGCAACGATTGAGAAAGCTCTATTACGTGTAAAAGCAAGCCATCCTTTCAGAACCAGGATGTTTTTTTTAAACATATTCACTAGTTCATATTCACTGCTTATGAATTTGGAGAGTCACCTAACTCCTGACCTCCAGAATATAAGGGGCCAATATTCAACCTCAATAATCCGTGCTTTTTTAAAATGCTGGTTGCTGTAGTTTAAGAAATTCCTAATATTCGGCGTTGATATTCAAATAGTGTCCAGTGATAAGCATATAGGTTCAGCCTGACTGCCAGCATGATGCTGATATTGCCATGGCAATCAGTAAGGGAGTCATTCAGTGGCACGAATAGTGGGGATGGACGTCCGGATTGGACGCCCATCCCTGCTATTCGCTCCCCTGCCATCCCCGGCTACTGCCTCTCCATATGAACAGCTCGTTTGTATGGGAAGGCCTATACAGGGGTGGCAGGGGGCGTGTCTGAGGTGGAGCAAGGGTGGGGCATGGGTGGGCCACGGCCCCGGATGTGCAGGGCCGATTCTGATATCTGGCCTGTATGTTCAGGGCCATGAGCATGGACAGGGGACTTATTCTACCGCAGAGGTGGAAAAAATCCCCCTGGACATCAGGGGAATATGCCACTATGCTATGGCAAATAGGTAGGGGTGTGCAGGAGGATCCCTGCAGCCGGACCCTGGGTATGGGAGGCCGGATCGAGGGTTTGGCTGTGGGTACAGAAGAAGGTCAGAGGCGGCCAGCGTTTGCAGCTCCTGAATAGATCAAGGGACCCGCTATGCATGCAGGCCGACCAGAATCAGGGCCTGGCCTGCACGTTTGGGCTTTAGACCCGATTCTGATCCCGCGGGCACATCTAGCCCCCATGGGATCAGAATCGGGTCTAACTCAGTGCATCCCGCTTCTGGTCTGCTGCACAGGAGGATGGACCGCCGATTCAGAATATGCCTCCATGTGTCCAGCGCTGGATATCCCCAGATAGCATATTTCCCTTGCATGGATATTTTCCTTTGAATATCAGGTTCTAAGCTCTTTGGGAAGTGAATGTATAGCATCAGCTTGCACCTTATTGCCAAGCACTGTGTGAATGCCGAAATAAAATTAAAGCTTAACATAAAGATACAGGGCATAAAAGCAATTTAATCTCTTTTCAGATAAAGTTGCCAAGGAAAACCTTAGAGAACACATGCTGTAAGTCTTTTCTCTTAGACCAACAAAAAAATGTGCTGAGAGTGGATGTACGAGCTGACTGGGTTGTGCAATGCATGGGAACTTTATTAAGTATCTGAAGCTGATTAACTGCTATTGTACTTTAGAGGTTATTTTTCTGTGAGAAACATGATGACAGACATGGCCTGATATTGAAAACTCCTCTGCTTCCGGGGTAATGCAGGACTTTACTGGTGTGATTTTTATTTTATGGGCACTGAGCCAGTCTTTTATTTCTGTGTCTTTCCTATGTTTACCATATTTTCAGAATTGAAGACTGGAAATCTTACAAGCAACAGTGGTGATCACTAGTAACATCTAGTGACAAAGATGGTGGACATGAGAACCTCTTCACTGATCCGAGCGTTGGTGAAGGGCTGCACAGATTAATGCACTACAACCAAGGGATGTTAAGGACACAGCACTAAAGAGAACTCAAATCAGCAGGTCATCAAAACTTGGTTAGATGGAACCAACAGGGACTGAGAAGACTTATCTGACTATCTAGAAAACCTGTAGCTGATGCATAGACAAAACTGGGACCCTAGAGAACTTGCAGCTCTAAGGGGCATGTTTACTAAAGATTAACACACATTAACAAACATTAATGTGTGCAAAGTACTGCTGTGCCCTTAGAAATAAATAGCCACAGTGGCACTTGGTGTGCATTAACCTTTAGTAAATAAGCCCCTGGGTAAGGGAAGGTCCTGATCTGACAGAAAAGAAAGTCTTCTGCGGGGAGTGACATACTATTTGGATGGGCACTTTCAGGAGAAGGGGGCTTCTGACTACTTTGGGGGTGGAAGGAGGGAGGGGGTATCTGTACTGTGCCTCGGGAGAGGGAAAAATGGGGATGTGCTTGTTGCTTCAGGAGAGGGTGGGGAATCAGCTTGGTGCTTTGGGGAGGTAGGAAGGGGGATCAGATCTATGCTGGAGGGGATGGATACAAGGTTGCACGGGTCAGTTTCTGGGAGTCCTTGTCAGCAAGCACTTATTCATGCTTGGAGCAGGTATAAATGCATACATTTTTTGTTCCAGACATGGATTCCCTTTTATAAAATGGGGAATCCATTTCAGCATTGTGGTCCCTGCTCATACCCTCCCACTCTCCACCCCAGCACTCCCCACCCCCAGCACCCCCTTGGCTGGGTAGACATGGTCAGCATTCCAACATCTACAAAAAGCAGGTTCTAAATTGGCATTGAAACATGTATTTTGATCTACACATCTCAATGCTGCTTTTCTGACATGGCAATACTTCTAAAATCCCCCCCCCCATGTAATCTGCATATTATTTTTATAAAATGGTTTATACCAGACACTAGGGATGTGCATTTGTTTTGTTTTTTATTTTATTTTTATTGCAATTTAAATATACACCAAAGGCAAACCTTTTGAGTAGGAAGTACACACTCAATCAACATCACAAATAATACAAAAGGAAACCAAAAATCCAAGATTTACAAAGCACCATTGAGTGTTAGAAGTCCACAATATTTGAGGAGAGGGATCCCAAAGTCCATACCATGAAAAGATGGACAGAGAGAATAATGAAACAAGAAACAGAGTAGGCTACAAAGCCCAAAAAACATATTTGCACATCAATAAATCTTCTGGCTAGCCTTTCAGCTGCTTAGCATCTAAAAAGAATCGTAACTGAGAAGGTTCGAAGAAATGGTAACTCTTGTTCTGATAGGAGAGAACACATTACAGGGAAATCTTAACTGGAATCTTGTCCCCAAGGCTTAAATCTCAGGGTTGAAGCTTCAGAAATCTTTTCCTCCTGCCTGTATCCACTTAGAAACATCCGAAAAGACCTGTATTTTCGCTCCAGAGAATAATATATCAGACTTTTTAAAATACAAATGCAATAATACTTCTTTATCTTGAAGAAAAGCAAATGGAACCAACAAGGTAGCCCTAGCTTCCACCTCATCAGTGGATTGCTCAAGAACTTCAGTCAGATTAGCTAAGTTCAAGGAATTGATGAAGCATCCACCAAAGAGGATTCCACCTTCTGCGAAGTATCCTTAGTTGCCAATGGGGGAAGATAATAGATGTTCTGGAAAGGTCGTATACCAGCTTCAAGAAAGCTGAAAATCTCTTTTGGGAACCTAGAAAATAGGTCCCTAGGGGAAACCAAAGCAACCTGTGAAAAATTCAAAACACAGAGATTTAAATTCTTATTCTGGTTTCCAAGTTCTCAATTTTCCGTTGCACAATCATCCTATCCTGGACCAAAGTTTCTTGGACCTCCTGTAAATGCTTGGCAGTAGAATGAAACCCCATTAGTTGCTCCCGTTGGTCCTCCAACTTCTTTTCCACATTTTCCAACCTTGAAGAATATAGAACCGAAGTCTGTAAAACACCAGCACATACCTTGTACACAGACTCCAAAGCATTCCAGATAGAGTCCAGGGTAACCTCCTTCAATCAAGTCAATGGTGGTAAAGTAGAAACATGGCAAGAAAGAATCCAAATCCATGTATGACACTCTGCGAGGTCCCTGGAAGCACACACCAACTCCTGCAGGGGAAGAAATCCCACCCTGAGTGCTGGAATTCAGTCATGGCTGCCCCTGAAACTGCCTGCCCCCCCCCCCCCCAATCCTGTACCTGCATCCAACAGGCTGGCCCCAGAAGCTGAGGAAGCAGGAGGAGCAGATGGGTCCACAGGACTGAGCAAAACATCATTTCCCAAACCGGGGCTCTCCCCAACCCAGCAGTAGCTTTGCCTGCCAAAGACTTCAGCATTGCAAAGCTGTCAATGGTCCGCTGCCCAGCTGCAAACACCTCGGGTTTCGGGGGAAGACCTCCCTTGCCCTTGGATTTGCATTTCAGCATGAAAGAAAGAGCAGGAAACTCAAAACAAGGTAAGGAGAACTGCTTACACGTGGAGCAGGAACCAGCACGTCATACACAGACCCCATCTTGGATTGGGATGTGCATTTGTTTGAAATGATATGCAAAATATCAGTAAACTCTTCTGTTTCATTGTAATTTGAAACATGACACTGAAAAAATCCAAAATTGGATGTGCCCCCCTCCCCAACCTAATGTAGATTCTAGTTGATCAGCACTAATTGGACAACCAGGATCTGGATTAGGCTTGGTAAATGTCTCTAATAGCATACTTAGGCATGGTTTCACAGAATTTCTGGCACAAGAACATGACAAAAGCAAAACCTTTGGAGTAAATTTCTACAGCAGAAGTCAATAGATTCACAAGGAAAAAAAAATCCAGTTAACATTTTACATAGAGCTCCAGACAAGACAAACTTTGGGCTAATCAGGAAACAGGAAGGAAGATCAGTTGCTTGCCTTCTAACCTAAAGGTCACTGGTTCAAGACTATCCTCTAACACAGAGGGAAAAAGCCAGTTGTTCTTTTTATTGCCTGAAACCTCTAGTAACCTTTCAGCTATTTTTCATTTGGGCAGCAGTTATAGCCATCTCTTTAATTAACACAAACTGCCTTGAAATGAACATTTATGAAAACAAAATTAAAATTTGTTGAAATGAAACAAAATAAGGCAAAAAAGCCTACAAATGAAATAGGAAATAAAACAAAACAATTTTTTATTTGCCTGTACACCCCTACCAGGCACCATATCAGAAAGTGGTCACAGATATATGTTAAACAGCATAGCTGAGAGGCACTTCCTGCTCCATCAAAAATAGCTTGGAAACATCCTCACCCACATTAATAACTTGAGTTCTGTTAGTAACGTTGGAAGCGAACCATTTTAATATGTTTGCTGTAATCTCAATTTCCTGCAGGTGCTGTAGCATAATTTGATGCACTACACTATCAAACACTGCTTTAAGATCGATAGATAAAGCCACAGTTACTTTGTGTGACTCTAAACTGATGAACCAATGATCAAACATGCTAATCAACAATATTTCTATATTATACTGGGTCCTAAAATCAAACTGACATTCATGTCAAAACCCATGTAAATCTACATAATTCTTTAATCGCAGGTACACTGTTCCATAATCTCTCCTGAGATAATGAGGCCCTAAAAGTTCAAAGCTATAGCAGACACTAGGAATGAGGCTCTAAAAGTTCAAAGCTAGCATTTTTTACATATTTTACTAACTGGAGGCCCAGCTGAAATAGTGAGGTGAATGAATATAGTCTATTTATAAAAGTGAATGGCTTATTAACCTGTACTAAAGATGTTAATTGCTGGGGTTTGAACCATGGACGTCTTGGGCAAGTGGACTGGTGCTGTGGCTGCAAGGTAGATGTTTAGACACAGGGAAAGCTGGGATACTGGAAGGCATAAGCCTAATGCCAAGGTCAATAATCATGACCCTCCCCCTCCCAAGGAACCAGATTGGGCCTCTGGCCTTGAAAAGAGGTTATTGTGAACAAGGAACTTGTTCCTGGCAACTTGAAGGCTACCTGGAACTGAGACTTTGCTTGGCACTAAAACACACTAATGCCTTATGTTTGAAAGTTCATCGATTTGCTTATACTCTGATCCAGCCTGGATCTGTTACTTCTGGACTTTTCTGCTAATCCTTATTCTTTGCTACTGCCAGACTGGCCCTGAACTCTAAACCAAAAAAATATACTTTCCCCCACACCATGGATGTAGCCTCTCTTCCTGTGTCCCTAGGCTCAAACCTGGGTTAGGAACTTGAGCATAAGTTTCAACCCTTGTACTATTTTAACTATTTTTTTCTACAATTCAAGTGAGGAAAGCATGCAAAGCATGGTTCATGAAATTCTTTCCAAACCTTCTACATGCGTCTCTGCATATGCTTGTGAACACTCTTCTGTCCTGAATTGCTTGTGTGCGAGTCTTGTGTCTGTATAAACACATGTTTGCATCTCTATTTTATTCTGCATATACATTTGTAGGATGCCATGTCTGCGCCTGTTTGTATCTGGATCTTTGTGTGTTGGTACACGTATATTTGTATGTTTGTCTCTATGCTGCTATGTGTATTATTTAATGTAAATGGTTCGAACTGTTATCTGTTCAATGTAAAAGGTTGCTACTGCACCGTTCTGTGTAAACCTGCCTTATGCTGCAATGGAAACCGCTTGGATAAAATTGAAAAGCGGTATATAAAAGATGTTAAATAAATAAATAAAATAAATAAGTGTATGTGTGTGAATGCTTGCATTTGTATGACTGTACATGTGTGGGCATGTTAGTATGTGTGTGTATTTACGTCAGTGTTGGTTCTATGTATGTCTGTGATGGGGAGAAGAGAGGGATGTTTGAAAGGCGAAATTCCATAATTGCTATCTTACTGTGAATTAGTGTTTATATGCTGAAGCTGTTGGAACTGTTTTATGCATAGGAATGTATTGTGGCATCTTTTATTTTGGGGCGGGGGTGCTTCATCAGAAACTTTGCTTCTACAGCCAGGAATGGCTCAAGGCAATCTGCTGCCTGAGGCATGGGATGAAATGGCATCAGGAGCCGGGAAGACTCCTCCTCAGAACTCTGGTCAGGGGAGTGAGGTGAGATGGTGAGGGATCCCCTCATTCTGGACAATGAGTCGTCCCCCACTCCACCCTTCTTCCTTCTCCTGTCTCAGTGGTAATATGCCTGTCTCTCACACCTACTCGACAAGTTCTTGGGCCAAAAAAAATCTTTAGGTGCCTCCTCAGAGAAAAAGTATTCAAAGATCATTCAAGTAGGACATGCTCTATAATGTCTACATCCTTTGGTTTTGAGCTTCTAGACCAAAAAGCCATTTAGACAATGTGGATGAAAACGACATCAACCCAGATAACACTGGCCATAGAAAAAATTAAAGAATTAATATATTATTCACAAATGCAGATATTCCTTAAGGGGTCGATTTTCATTTAGGCAGGCTATGCACCACGTCAGCACATAGCCTGCCGCCGAACCCCTTAACCTGGAATTTCACTTCCACGGTGACGGAAGTGAAAATCCGGGTTTGGCTGGATGCGCTGGCAGCTGCCGAGGCTAAGCGGGTAGCAGCAATTTTCGATGCTACCCGCTTAGCCACTACGCCTGAAAGATAGGCGAGGAAAAACCTCGCCTATCCTTAAGGCACAGAGGGCTAAATGGGTAGCATCGAAAATCACTGCTACCTGCTTAGCCCTTTCCTCCGCCTAGGCTCTATCCCGAAACGCCCCCAACAAATACTGATGCTAACCGCATAGTATCTGGGTGCGTTAGGGACTTATCTGGGATTTTCCAAAGGTACTACCTGTGTAGGTGCCTTTGGAAAATCCCAGATAAGGCATTTACACGGGCAACTAGGGCAGTTACCCATGTAAATGCCTTTGAAAATGCCACCCTAACTGTTTAAATAAAAAAATAATTTCTAAAGGGGAAAAAAGGTTTGGTAGCCTCTCTATACCACCTTCCATCCCCCACAATAGACAGGAGCTAGGAGTCAGGACAGGGGGTGAGGGCAGAAAGAGTAGAATATAGAGTGAAGAGGGGAAACATGGTAAAATGCACAGCAATCTGCAAGGAGTGAGGACAGAGAGAGCGTAGTGTGGGTAGCAGGCTTGGGGATAAGGGAGCAACACACACACAACTGTCAAAATAAAAACAAACAAAGAACAGGGAGAGGTGGTACCCACAAGTCCAGAAAGCTCAGAGTGCCTCATCTACCTTAGAGAACCAGGCAACAGGGTTGGAGATTTATCTGAAACCAACAGGCTGCAGCAGCCACTTGGAGTTGCAAAGGGCACGAGGAGTTGTTCTAGCCTCTGCTGCTATGGGAAGAGGCTAGATCCTGCAGCAGTAATGAGCTCCACTCCAGCGAGGCCAACCATGGATGGGAGAAGCATAGGGCAATAGTAGCTTACAGAAAATGAAGCAGGCAGAGGACCAGTCACAGAATAAATAGCAGTGGCACCTGCAGCAGTAAGCAGCAAGCTAAATAATGGCAGCGGTCACCCTGAAAGACAAGCTATGGCAGCATTACATAAACAAACAATTCTCTTCCTAATGATTTGCTGTCTGCAGCGGTGCTGGCCCTGGAAAGTGCTTCAGGCGGCTTCATGATAGAGTCGCCCCTGTCTACAGCACAGGAACTTTCCCCAGCTCACCTCCTCACTTCCTATAATTAGAGCGATCTTCCAGCGCTCCGCCCCACAGCCTTCCCATTGTCTGGACACTTCTTCCAGCCTCTGCTGCTACGGTAGTTACCCTGAAAGCAGGCAGGATAGGCTCACTGACACAGAAAGGCTTATTTGAAGATCTGCAGGTAGAGATTTTAAACTCTGAAAAATTTGCAGACCTATTAGCTATCTTTCTATCTTCCATATACTAATGTAAAAATCTATAGAACCCTAAAAAAGCCAGAGTTGTCAATCCTAACCTTTAGTACATCTGACAATGGCCCCCTAAACTTTACACCCAGGTATGTTCCAAGTTGCTAGTGCCTTAAAGTAGCCCCGCCTATGGCAACAGACAGCAACCAATAGCAAAGCTGTAGAATTCAGTTAGCAGGTTTTGCAGTAGAAATAACAAAGAAAATGACATTATATATATATATATATATATATATAAACACTTAAAATGCTATACATCATAGCTAGAAAATGATTTGTATTCTGTGTGTGCTGTGCATCTGTTGCAAGTGTGCGCATGCAGTGCGCATGTGTTTTGTATGTGTGTCTGTCTGCGGTGTGCCTGTGTTTGTGTGTGCATTTGTACGTTTGTCTGTGTGTGTGATATGCATATTTATTTATTTATTTATTTATTTAACAGTTCTTCTATACCGCTCTATTTTAGATCAGAGCGGTTTACATTTAACGAGTGTGTACAGTGGGGAATATTTTTTGGCAGTTAGTTTTTTGGCAGTTAGTGGGCTGATGGGGGAGGTGTTGGAGCATTTTGTGGGGTGGTGGGCACTTGCGGGGAGGGTATTTTATAGTTTTGGGGCAGTTTGTGGGGGGACAGTTGAAAGGTCAGTTTTTAGGAGTAAGACATTTTTTCAGAGGGCAGTTGAAGGGGATAGATTTGGGTGGTGGTGCAGTTGAGGTGATGGGTCACTTGTGGGTGTGGGGAGGTAGATATTTGCGGCGGTGGTGCAGTTGCAGGGGTAGTTTTAAAGGTGGGGCAATCTGCCGGGTGTTGAGACAGTTGTAAGGGTCAGATTTTAGGGAGGGGCATTTCCCAGGGTAGTGGAGCAGTTTCGGGGTAGTTTTTATAAGAGAGAAATTTTAAGGCGTGGTGGATCAGTTGTGGGGGTAGATTTTGGTGGGCAGTTTGCAGGGTGATGGGGCTGTTGTGGGAGAGGGGCAGTTTGTAGGGTCATGGAGGTGTTGTGGGAGGGTTTTTTTTGTGGGTGATAGCATTTTTAGGGGAAGGCAATTGCAGGGCTAATTTAGGGAGTGGAGGCAGTTTAGTAGTTTGGGGAAACTTAAGAACAGGAGAGAGGCATTTTGAAAGATTTGATTTTCTAAGTGCTAAGCTTCAGTGTATGTAAGTTTCTATGCTGTACAAACTGGATCTCCTTCTCCCCTAGAAATGCACTAGGAAATATTTTTTTGGGGGAGAGGACTTGTTTTTCTGGAACCTCCCATCTAGTGTGGCCCATTTTGGAGCTCAATGTGTCTGGTTACCATTTTACCCCTATGCTCAGTTTCATCCCATTCCATTTAATAGTTCCCCTTTTGTATAACTCTTTCCAAGTTCCATTGGGTTAGAAAGAATAAAAATATGCAATGGTAAAAGCAATACTTCTCTATAGTTTCTGTGAAGGAAAAAAATGGAGATCCAAGAAACTAAGGGCCATGCTTGCTAAGTCCCGCCCTGGTAATGAGGGCTGGGCTACTGTTACTAGCACGGGGCTTCACGCTAACTACAGGGGGGCAGCTGTCCCTCTGCATTTACCATGGGTTGCCACCTACTAAGGTGGCATTAGTTGCACACACACTACCCGACTGAGCGCAGGTAACTCAGGCTTCCAACTCCCACGTCAGCAGCACTGCACCGGGAACAGCATCATCCCCGGCACTCGCTACCTGGACAAGCACTACCAGCCTAGCGCTGGATTTTAAGCATGGGGCAGCATGTTACTTTTTAGCAACGTGCTGATACTGCGCACTACCCCGTGCTGCCCAGGTAGTGCATGTTAGTAAACATGCCAATATATTTGTCATTAAGAGGGAACACATCTCTGTGTCAACCTGCTAGCAAAGAAAAGTGACCAAAGGTCACAAGGGATGCCAATGGGAGTTGAACCCTTAATCTTCTGAGTAGTAGGTAGTTCCTCTAACCACTGCCCTGGAATCTAGCATGGCTCTGAGCAGAGGATGAAAGAAAACAGCAATAAGACAAGAATTCAGAGGGCAGGAAAAGAAATAAGTCAGCAATAGTATTAGGAAAAACAATAAAGAAGTGAGGAAGGTAATTAGACAAGCAAAGACCCAAAAGGGGAGAAAATTGCTCAGTGAACAGAAGACGAATATGTTCTAGGTTAAAATAGCAGCTCATCACCTGATCTGATGTGATCTACTGCAGCATTTCATGTGTTATAGCACAAGAGCTCACAGGAGGTAATATTTGGTCCCATACAGAAAGGAATACATAGAAAATGCATTAAGACTATCGCAGGAAAACAGAGAGAGAGTAAAATTTTATGCCTAGATAATACTTGTTGTTGAAATTGTGATATAAACTGTTCTGGGTCTTTTGAAAAGATTGATATATGACTAGATGATAGAGGGGTAAATGGGGTAGCAAGAGGGGACAAGGCTATAGCGGAGAGACTGAATGAATTCTTTGCTTTGGTCTTTACTGAGGAAGATGTAGGGATGTTACTCATGACTGAAGTGGTATTTAAAGGTGCAGAAGAATTCAAAGAAATATCGCTACACTGGGAAGATGTATTACAGCTATTTGATAAACTGAAAAGTAGCAAATCACCTGGACCATATGGTATACATCCAAGGGTGTAGAAAGAACTGAAATATGAGATTGCAGGCCTGCTATTAGTAATCTGTGAACTATCATTAATATCATCTGTAATACCTGAAGATTGGAGGATCGCCAATGTAACGCCAATTTTTAAAAAGGGTTCCAGGGGTGATCCGGGAAACTACAGACCGGTGAGCTTAACATCAGTATCGGGAAAATGGTAGAAACCATCATAAAGAACAAAATTACTCAGTATGTAGATAGTCATGGCTTAATGGGAGACAGCCAACATGGCTTTAGACAAGAAAGATCTTGTTTTACTAATCTGTTATGTTTTTGGAAGGTGTGAATAAACAGGTAGACAAAGGTGAGTCGGTTGATATAGTGTATCTGGACTTTCAGAAAGCCTTTGACAAGGTCCCTCATCAGAGACTTTTGACAAAACTAAAAAGTCATGGGATAGGAGGTGATGTACTATTGTGGATTAGGAACTGGTTAAAAGATAGAAAGCAGTGGGTAGGGCTAAATGGCCAATTTTCCCAATGGAAAAAGGTGAATAGTGGAGTACCGCAGGGATCTGTGCTGTGTCCGCTGATTTGTGACATATTCATAAATGACCTGGAAAAGGGAATAATGAGTGAGGTTATCAAATTTGCAGATGACACAAAACTATTTAAAGTTGTTAAAACCCATGAGGATTGTGGAAAATTGCAAGAGGATCTTGTAAATTGGAAGACTGGGCATCCAAATGGCAGATGAAATTTAATGTGGACAAGTGCAAAGTTATGCACCAAGGAAAGAACAACCCAAACTATGGTTACACGACGCAAGGTTCCACATTGGGAACCACCACCCAGGAAAAAGATATAGGCGTCATCATGGATAACATGTTAAAACCCTCCCCCCAGTGTGCAGTGGCAGCCAAGAGAGCAAATAGAATGCTAGGTATTATAAGGAAAGGAATGGAAAATAAAACAAAGGATATTATAATGCCTCTGTATCGTTCCATGGTGCGACCGCACCTTGAATATTGTGTGCAATTCTGGTCGCCGTATCTTAAAAAGGATATAGCATTATTAGAAAAGGTACAGAGAAGAGCCACCAAAATGGTAGAGGGGATGGAAGGATACTCCTATGAAGAGAGGCTAAAAAGGTTAGGGCTCTTCAACCTGGAAAAGAGACGGCTGAGGGGAGATATGATAGAGGTCTATAAATTAATGAATGGAGTGGAACAGGTAAACGTAGATCAATTGTTTACGTCATCAGAATATAAAAAGACTAGGGGACATGCAATGAAGCTACAGGGTAACCTATTTAAGACTAATAAGAGAAAATATTTTTTCACTCAATGTGTAATCAAACTCTTGAATTTGTTACTGGAGGATGTAGTAAAAGCTGTTAGTGTAACTTGGTTTTAAAAAAGGTTTGGACAAGTTCCTGGAGGAAAGGTCCATAAACCATTATTAAAAGGGACCTGGGATATCACTGCTTGACCCAAAACAAGCATTGAGGAGCCTCTGTCTTTTGGGGAAACTGCTAGGTACTTATGACTTAGATCGGCCGCCTGTTGGAAACAGGATACTGGGCTTGATGGACCTTGGTCTGATCCAGCATGGCATATCTTATGTTCTTATGACTAAGGGAATTATTTTAGAAACCTTCAAGTATTAAAAAGTGGTATTTACATGTGTAGATTGAAATACACGTATAGTATACTGGCAATTTCAGAAAGCCGCTATTTACATGTGGATATCCACAGCTTGGAGAGACTATAAAAGGGAATGCTTTGGGAATGCCTTGGGCCGTCCAAAAATCTACACATGTATTCCCCATTCCACTTTGGGTTTTACACCTGCTCTGGAGCACAAATAGATTTCTCAAAAGTGCTCCTTTCAGCCAGGCCTTGATATGAGGGATTAAAGGAGTAGTTCTCCTTCATCCTCCATTATTTATGTCCTCCTCCGAAATAAAAGGTGAAAGAAATTGCAGCCTCGGTGCTTAACTGGCAGCATTTATTTGTATAGGTTTGAAAATAGCCCAGCTGCCCGAGTCAACGCTTCCACATGTTAGTAAAATTGCTTCCTCACATGCAGATTTGTAAGTTTTCTCCTCCCACTGTCCATGTGGCTGCAAATCCGTGTGCATGCCTACACATCGTTATACATCTTTTATAAAAGACCCCATGTTCAACAGAGCCTGTTGTAAAATTAATGCTGGAATTGAGCATAATTTCCATGCCTCAATTCCAATCTCAATATGCTATGTAAAATGGACCTTTCAGGATAGCACTGTACACCACATATCAAATCTAAGTTTTAATTGAAGTATAAAAGATAAAGTTTTCATTGAAATTCCTTGTAATATTTTTCACAGAGAGGCAAACTGTGTCTTCTTCGGTTTATGTTATGTCTGTATCCAAATGTAAGACACAGAGGGAGAAAGGGGGAGGGTGCATACTGACATCAGCTTCCTGTGGAAACTCTGCTTTTGGTCAGGCTTTTGCTGAGTAACAGGGAAAGGAGTCAGCGCCCTGATGATTTGCACCGACCAGAGTGCATCTGGCTGGTGCTCTGTCTGTCTCTGCACAGTTGGACTAGATCATGCTTGACACAGTTAAGACGAAAGGGGAAGAAGGGGGGGGGGGGGGCAGGGAGAGAGTGAGAGAGCACAGCAGCGCAGGCTCCAGTCTGTCGGGCCAGCTCGGAAGGTTGATGAATGTTCTGAGTTTTAAGAGCTTGCCACCCAGGCCAGTTCAGTTCAGCCACAATGAGTTACAGTTTCCCAGTCCCTCTTCCAGCACACCTCCCTCGCCCCCACCGCCTCCTCCTCCTCCAGCCCCCACTTCTACTCACAGGCTACATAAACACGCTGCTCTGTCTTCAAAGCCCGGCGGTCACGTCACTGTGTCAGTTTACAGCAGAATAGGGATCAGGATCACCCTGCTGGAGCTCCTGTCTGCCGCTGGCATGCTCACCGAGTTCTGCCAAGAAACACACGTCTACCTTGATGTACTTTTCTGAAGCAGAATTTATCTTAGATTTGCTTAACTTGGTTTCTTTAATGGCGAGACAGTATAATCTTAATGTCTGTAGGGATTTTGTTTTGAGGTTCCTTTTTGGTGTAGGATAGGGGGAAGATGACATTCACACCGCCCCTCCGCACTCCCCCTCCTGCCCCCCCCCCATCTTTTCCTTAGTTTTGCTGCTCCTGAGAGTTGTGTGAAATAGGGAGGGGGTGCTGAGCGATGGGGGTGGGGGTATAGGATTGTGTATAAGCCTAAAGGAAATGCTCAGTGCTGTCATTTCCAAGGGAAAATGTGCTTCACTTATGAATTGTTCCCACCAGGTTCTCTTCTCCTGGCATCTGTTTTCATTTTTAACATGTTTAAACTTTCAAGATGAGTTTTGTTCTCCCACACAGAAGATGAATATCATCTGTGCGCTGAAAAAGGGCTAAGGGAAAAAAGCCCAGCAAAATGTTTATGGCTGTCAAGGGATTGTCACACTGTAAACTAACAGTTATCCTTTGATCTCATCTGCAGAGAATTCACATTAAAAATGGACTTAAAACAATAAAAATGCACGAACACACCAAAAAGGAAATATGCTTTAAAAGGTATTGACAGATACATATGTGAACGTGCCACCCTGAGCATTCGTTGTATGAATGAGTTTTACCAGATACGGGCGTTCTGAGTTCTCTTAACTTAAACTGTCCAGGGTAAGAAGGGAAAAAATGCACCTCTTTTTATGTTTTTAAATGGATAAAAGCAAGCTAGTTTTTTTACACCACTCTGGTGATGAATTAAGATTTAAGAGGATTTAAAAATACTACGGTTCTCTGAAAGACACTTTAATTAAACTGGGGAATCTGCAAGCCTTAAGAATATTTGCATGTTTTGGAAATATACGGTTCTATGAGTGCAGCGGTTCTAGTGACTGGGGAAGGAATCCTTGGACCTTCACTGACTTGTCTCTTCCCAGGGCTTAGGGAATGCATGCTCTCACTCACTGCTAGTTTCCTACCTTAAACCAGAGAGGGGGATCCTAGGGTCAATGCCTACTGCTTCTCTCCTCCTGCAACCTAAGGGAGGATTCTTTGACAAGTAGTAACCATATGTAAAAGAGCCCGAGCACAAAATCGTGAACAACTTTAACCTACTTGGATCAACTATCAATAAAGAAGCAACAAGCAGTCAAGAAATCAGACGACGCATTGCTCTTGGCAGAATGGCTATGAAAGACCTAGATAAGATTCTCAAGAGCAGAGATGTCTCTCTCCATACAAAGATTCGACTTGTTCAAGCCATGGTATTTTCAATAACATCATATGGATGTGAAAGCTGAACAGTGAAAAAGACAGACAGGAAGAAAATTGATGCCTTTGAATTATGGTGCTGGCGGCGAATACTGTGTATACCATGGACTGCCCGAAGAACAAACCAGTCGGTACTAGAAGAGATCAAACCTAAGCTTTCTTTAGAAGCTCAGATGACAAGACTTCGACTTTCATACTTCGGACACATCATGCGAAGAGAGAGATCATTAGAGAAAGACATCATGCTTGGCAAGATAGAAGGTCAACGCAAAAGAGGAAGGCCAGCAATGAGATGGATTGCTACAATAACAGCAGCTACGGGTACCAGTCTGTCAACAATGAGCCGCCTGACTGAAGACCGAACACAATTTAGGATAGCTATCCAGAGGGTCGCCATGAGTCGACTCCGACTCGACGGCACTTAATAACAACACACTGTACAGTAGCCACTGTTTACAATAGCTGCCATAACATTCACAACAGAGACCTCTTCTATTTTTTAATTTTAGATTGTCTGTAATTTTTTTTAAAACACTGTTTTTCAGCACAACTGTGCCTTTTGTTATTTCCAAATAAACCTCAGATGTGTGTATACTTATTGGATTATGTGAATGGTCAATAGCTCTAATATGTTTTAAACCTGTGTTAGTTCAGCCTTTTGTCTGTATGTTGAGCTGGCTGGACTTATGTTTTGGATTGCATATTGTTTCAGAAATTAAGCACAGTGATCTGGATTGACCAGTGGTCTAGCAGCGTCATGAGATCCTGCCCATGCTGTTGCGCCTTAAGTGTTTCTGAGGAAATGTTCAAAGGCCCTGGGAGGGATAGATTCCCAGTCATCTTGATTAAACTCCAAATCATACTTGTGATGGTTCTGGAGGAAATTATAGTCTTTGCCTTTTAACTGGGGGATTGTTACTATAGTGTGTGGCTTATATATGAGGGGGAGTAGAGGAATGGGTACATGCCAATACCGCACGAAAGCTCATAAGAGTCTGTGTAATAGAAACATAGAAACATAAAAATATGATGGCAGGAAAAGACCACATGGCCTATCTAGTCTGTCCTTCCATATCAACAACTACAACAGTCCCCTTTTTACCTTTAAAGATCCTCTGTGTTTGTCCCATGCTTTTTTGGATTCAGATACTGTCCTCATCTCTACCACCTCCACTGGGAAACTATTCCATGGATCCACTACTCTTTCCGTAAAGAAATATTTCCGCATATCACTCCTGAATCTATCTCCCTTCACCCTCATCCCATGTCCCCTCGTAGCAGAACTTGCTTTCTATTGAAAGAGGCTCTCTCCCTGAACATTTATGCCACGGAGGTATTTAAACATCTCAATCATATCACCTCTATCCCGCCTTTCCTCTAAGCTGTACATATTAAGATCCTTCAGTCTGTCCTCATATGCTTTATAATGAAGACCACTAATCATTTTAGTAGCCACCCTCTGCACCGACTCCATCCTGTTCACATCCTTTTGAAGGTACGGTCTCCAGAATTGCACACCATACTCCAAATGAGGTCACACGAAAGACTTATACAGAGGCACTATCACCTCCTTTTTTCTGCTAGCCATTCCTCTCCGTATGCACCCAAGCATCCTTCTAGCTTTTGTCTTTGTCTTTTCTACATGTTTAGCTACTTTAAGATCATCAGACACAACCACACCTAGGTCCCGCTCTTCTTTAGTGGACAAAAGTACTACACCCCCTATACTGTATTGCTCCCTTGGATTGCTGCAGCCCAAATGCATGACCTTACATTTTTTAACATTAAATCCCAACTGCCAGATTCTAGATCATTCTTCAAGCTTAGCTAGATCCCTCCTCATGTTATCTACACCTTTCTGGGTGTCTACTCTATTGCAGATTTTGGTATCATACGCAAAGAGGCAAACCTTACCCGACAGCCCTTCCGCTATATCACTAACAAAGATGTTAAAAAGAATCGTACCAAGGACAGATTCCTGGGGCACACCACTGGTAACATCCTTCTCCTCAGAGTGAGCTCCATTTACTTGTACTCTTTGTCGCCTCCCACCCAACCAATTTCTAACCCAAGCAGTAACTTTAGGGTCCAGATATATTAGGCTTAGTGAGGGCAATTTTATAAAGTCACAACTCGTTAATTACATTTTTTTTTAATATCAAATACATCCCCCTGAGAGCACTCATGGGGCATCGGGATGAGAGTGAACTTCAGCTCCCCTCATTACACAACTACAACCTTAGATATATGACATGACATCTAGTGGGGTTGGTGACTTCGAGGGGGACTGTGCGCCCATACAACAATTGAACTGGGCAATTACACCATGTCATGGTTTATACCTGCTCCACGCACATAGGAGAGACTTATCAGTGAATCTGCACGGTGGGACCTACCTGGGAGCATTGAGAGTGGCGTGGCGGGCCCTCTGTAGAAGATATGGGTGGGATTGGAAATGCTCACAGCTGCTCCCGTTAGTGGGGATCCCAGAGTTCCAACCGTGCTTAACCTCCAAAATCTTTCTGGAATGGGCTCAGAAGGGCCTCTTGTGTATTGGGGTCTTGTGCGGGCAGGGTGGAATGGGGGTTGAAAGCTTTCAGACTCTAGCAGAGACATACTCCCTACACAAACATGAGTTCTATTGCTATTTACTGGCACAACGCTATGTCAATGAGCTGATGAAAAGGGTCCCTGGTCTAACCGGTCAGCGGGACCCCAAGGACTTGCTGCTGAAAGTGATGGGAGGGGGGACCCGCACTGAGGAATGGAGGCACATGGTACACCCTATAGGAGACCAGCGCTATCTATATCCTGGAATGCATGCAGAATGCCTTTAACAAAATTCCCTCGGGTGGGAAATGGGTCTACCTGCAGGAAATGCAATATAGGTTTTTGTGGAGAGCATACGTAAGTGATAGATGGGCTTTCAAGGCAGGCTTGCTGGAAGATGACAATTGTAGGTGGTGTGGACTGGAGAGGGGAACTCTCTTACACAAATTCTGGCAATGCCCCAAAGTACAGATTTTGTGGTCACAGGCTTGTACCAGGATGACGAAATTTGCTTATTCCATAGCTGGGAAGCGTTAGGGCAGTGGGTGGATCCGCAACAACGGGTTCTTATGGAACGAGGCTTCCTGATGGTGAAGAAGGTGTTGCTGGGCCGCTGGCTTGAGGGGCCCGCCCCAGTGGTAGATATTTGGGAACAGGCTCTTCTGGAGTTGCTGCAGATGGAACGG
This sequence comes from Ichthyophis bannanicus, assembly GCA_033557465.1. Taxonomy (NCBI): domain Eukaryota; kingdom Metazoa; phylum Chordata; class Amphibia; order Gymnophiona; family Ichthyophiidae; genus Ichthyophis; species Ichthyophis bannanicus. The sequence continues at coordinate 1,461,408,205 of CM066031.1, forward strand.
CTAACGGCAAAGCAGCTTGGGGGAAAGCACTGGGAAAATTTCACGGAGCTGTGGATGCCTGTCCTATATACCTTATCCCTGCAGGAGCGAAGTGCACTATTAAATGTGTAAAATACAATGTGATGGAGCTTCCTTCACATCTCCCCGGGGAACAGGGAAGTGAAGTGGGCCGAGGTACAAGTGTGAGGGGGATGGAACGTACCAGGGACAGAAGGGAAGGAATAGGGTGGGGAGGGGGGACAGAGGGGGGTAAAGGGGGGAGGGCATAGACATAGGGGGGAGAGGAGGGGGTAGGAGGGATAAATGGGGGCGAGTGGAGGGCGGGGTGGGGGGGAAATGTTCATCGTCTTCAGAATGTTTATAATGTCTCTAATGCTTATACTGTTTATAAATGTTTATAATGGTTGGACGGGGTCATGTATCATGTTGGGCGGAACCTTTAATATAGTATCTGTTTGCTAAGGGAGAGGGGGAGGTTCTTCTACTCTTAGTATAAGAAGATTTTTACTCTTAATGTAAGTAGACTTATGCCATTGTTCCTGTAAGAAGAGTTGGTTTGTGTGCACCGAGTATAATGTGTGACACTAATAAAAGAGATTTGAACATAATATCAAATACATGCATACTTGACTTTAGAAAATACTAGCGTATGTGCCTTATGTTAAGATGCGGACACTTACAGCAGCCCTTGAACTGGTGTAAATGCCTGTGCCTACTTTTTGCAAGTACATGCATAAATTATAGTATTCTATAATCAACATACATATGTGCATGCTCTGCCTATGCTGTGTCCAGACTCTACCCTGTGCACACCCATAGTGACAGTAATGTGCATGCTTTTATGCTGGTTGGTAGTTTATAAGGGATGATTTGCACATATAAGTGGCCATACACACATAAATGATGAAAATACCAATCCTTAAGAACATGGTTGGCTCCTAAAAATAGACATCATCCCGAGAATGTACAAGTATCCTCATGCAAGGCAAAACTACCATTTGATGAGGCACATGTACACACATCCAAAAATGTGCAGCATAAACATGGAATGGTTTGAGTTGGAGGATGGATTCCCTGACTGGTGGAGCCAAAAACATAGGAATGGTTTTAAGAAGAACTTCCAAAACTCTGCCCCCAAGGAGCTAGATTAGTTGGACCAGTGAAAAGAGGCTGCTAGGAACAAGAAATGTCCTCAGTAACTTGAAGACTCCCTGTAGTTTTCATACATGGAACCTCAATTCTGTTTTAACTTTGGCTTTGGCCATGCTTGCTTACAACTTGAACATGCTTCACACCTGGACCTGTGGAATAACAAACCTCGATTCAGGACTTAAAGTATTGGTTCACTCTTTCCAAGTTCATAGCTGACTGGATTCTTTTGTTACTTGTGCAACTTGGAAGTTAAGGCCTAAATGCATACTTGACCTGCTTGACTGGCTGGTCATTGGTTATAAAGGAGTACACTCTGCTGGAGACTTAAAAGGTTTTGGGATCCTCACTCTCATCCAAGCAACTTGCTACAGTCTAGGCAACTCTATGACAGAGGTTCTGATTCCTCCCAACTAATCAAATCCCTGCAAGGAGAGGTCATCATCCTGGCTATGGGAAATCAAGTCTTACAGCACCAACTAACCAAATAGCAGGCAGATAATACCGCCCTTCACCTGGTCACAATTCCAGTGCTAACTACCCAGAGACTTCTGCTACCTCCCCGTATTTCATTGCTAGTCCAAGAGAATTCCAAAGCTTCACTGACCTGATTATGTAATATCCACAAAATTTCCCAGTGACAGGTTAAGGCCCCTCCCTCTCCACCCAGTAAGCAGCCCCACCTTCAAACAGGGACTTCTTCCTCCTGGAACAAGACAACCCATTACTGGCTAACTGGAATGGCTTCATATGATTCTTCTTCTAAACATTTGATTCACTGCAGAAAGGACATGGAACATGGTGAATGAATATATAGCAGCTCAGTTCTACCAGCCGATAATGGATACTGCTGGGAAAAGGCTTGTATAGAGACATTATTTCTGTGTGGATGTGGAGTTTGACAAAAAGGTGAGAGAGCCTGAGCAGACTTTCCTGTAGAAAACTGAAGAGTTTATTGACCTATGCATTAAAATCAATATGTACCCAAGTGAGTGACATGTGGAGGCACATTCTGCATTAGCCATCCATCCCCCTGTGCTGCTGACCAGAAGTGGGACACCCGGAGTTAGAACCGATTCTGATTCTGCGGGGGCTAGACATGCCTGTGGGATCAGAATTGGGTTTAAGGCCCAAACGTGCAGGCTGGGCCCCAATTCTGGTGACCCTGCATGCAAAGCAGATCCCTGGCTACCCTCAGTCAGGATCCTGAATGGAGCCAAGGTGACATGACGTCCCATTGCCATGGCACTGCGGTTCCATTCAGGAGCCACAAATGCTGGCTGCTGCTGACCCTCTTCTTTCCCCACAACCAGACCCTTGATCCGGCCTCCCTTGGCCAGGGTCCAACTGCGGGGATCTTCCAGCACCCCCTACCTTTTTTCCCAGCCCAGCGGCTTGATCCCCTGATGTCCAGGGCGACATATTCCACCTCTGCAATGGAATAAGTCCCCCATCCATATTCATGGCCCCGAACGTACAGGGCCGACGTACAGGGCCGACCTCAGAATAAACAGGTGGACAAAGGTGAGTCGGTTGATATTGTGTATCTGGACTTTCAGAAAGCCTTTGACAAGGTCCCTCATCAGAGACGTTTGGCAAAACTAAAGAGTCATGGATAGGAGGCAGTGTACTATTGTGGATCAGGAACTGGTTAAAAGATAGAAAGCAGAGGGTAGGGCTAAATGGCCAATTTTCCCAATGGAGAAAGGTGAATAGTGGTGTACCCCAGGGATCTGTTCTGGGTCCGCTGCTTTTTGACATATTCATAAATGACCTGGAAAGTGGAATAACGAGTGAGGTTATCAAATTTGCAGATGACACAAAGCTATTTAAAGTTGTTAAAACCCAAGAGGATTGTGAAAAATTGCAAGAGGATCTTGATAAATTGGAAGACTGGGCATCAAAATGGCAGATGAAATTTAATGTGGACAAGTGCAAGGTTATGCACCTAGGGAAGAACAACCCAAACTATGGTTACACGATGCAAGGTTCCACATTAGGAACCACCACCCAGGAAAAAGATTTAGGCGTCATTGTGGATACCATGTTAAAACCCTCGGCCCAGTGTGCAGCGGCGGCCAAGAGAGCAAATAGAATGCTAGGTATGATAAGGAAAGGAATGGAAAATAAAACAAAATATATTATAATGCCTCTATATCGTTCCATGGTGAGACCGCACCTTGAATATTGTGTGCAATTCTGGTCGCCGTATCTTAAAAAGGATATAGCGATTTTAGAAAAGGTTCAGAGAAGAGCCACCAAAATGGTAAAGGGGATGGAAGGATACTCCTATGAAGAAAGGCTAAAAAGGTTAGGGCTCTTTAGCCTGGAAAAGAGACGGCTGAGGGGAGATATGATAGAAGTCTATAAATTAATGAACGGAGTGGAACGGGTAAACGTAGATCGATTGTTTACATTATCAGAATACAGAAAGACTAGGGGACATGCAATGAAGCTACAGGGTAAACTATTTAAGACTAATAAAAGAAAATATTTTTTCACTCAACGTGTAATCAAACTCTGGAATTTGTTACCGTAGGATGTAGTAAAGGCTGTTAGTGTAGCTGGGTTTAAAAAAGGTTTGGATAAGTTCCTGGAGGAAAGGTCCATAAACCATTATTAAGAAGTGACCGAAGATATCAGTGCTTGACTCAGTACAAGCATTGTGGAACTTGTGTCTCTTGGGGAAACTGCTAGGTACATATGAGCTAGATTGGCCAGTGTTGGAAAAAGAATACTGGGCTTGATGGACCTTGGTCTGACCCAGAATGGCATATCTTATGTTCTTATGTACGCCTGGGGTCACAGCCTGCCCATGCCCCACCCTTGCTCCTCCTCCATCCTGCCCCCTTCTACGCCCATCTAAGCCTCCCTGTACAAACGAGCAGTTTTGTACGGGAAAGCATTATCCAGGGTGGCAGGGGAGCAAATAGCGGGGATGAATGTCCAATCCAGACGTCCATCCCCACTATTCATGCCACTGAATGACTCCCTGAGAGAAAAGAGAATGCCTAAGTCATGCTCAACACCTACCATGTTGGTGATCAATTCTGCCACAGAACCAATGGAAGTGTATATCTTTCGGTCTCAAATCTCCACAGAAAAGAAAGAAAGCTGGGGGTGTTTGGTCTCTGTTGTGCTTGAGCCTGCCTATAGAAACAACTGGCTGGAAATTGTAAAGCTAGGCTCTAATATGTGAAAGACCATTAAGTATTCAAGTAAGAAGACTCTGAATCATAGCTCTACTAACCATGACCATTGAATCCCTTTCTGAACTGAAATGGATACTCTATTTATTGGTACAAGTGGACTTCAATCTTCCAACCTTGCAGAAGAACTACCCAGCTCACTGGGCAATAATACTCTTGCAAGCAAGCACAGACTTTATGAACATCTGAGAGATATGTGTCTTTCAGTGGGTCATGAACCTGGTAAACATCATCAGTAGGACCCTGCTAAAACTGGGACTGGTGGTACGGAAAACAGTCCCCTTACAAATGATAGTGTTTGGATTTATTTCAGTCTCACATATATCAGTATACTGGGCTTATCAAATACAACCCTTGCATCTGTTGGGCTACCCAACATGTTGCATATGTCTTGATGTTCTGGATCATGCAATGCCATGACCACTCATTTGTGAATAAGGGCAAGGAGCATCTCCTTTCATTTTATTTCAATTATTATAATTTTTATACTGTAATATCCATGGTTGCTTAATACAGTTTACAACACAACACATACAATTTAAAGTAAAAGACAAAAGCAAAACAATACATACTAATAAAACAAGCTGACACAGGGAAACCATTTAAAACATTTAACCAGATAGATGAAGTGGTGTCACTTGCAGAATGTCAGCATAATTTGTGAGTTCTGAAGGACACAGCAAAATAATCTTCATTACCTTCAGCTGGCTGCATCCTCTACAGTAACACATTCCATTCTGCAACTATTGGAAAGGTGAAGATGGCAGCAAAATGGTCTGAAAAACTCTATTTAAACTTAGCAGCAAAGAAGTGGTTGGCAACCATGAGGTGATGACGCACAGGCTCTAACTAATGAGGTCTGAATTCTGCTGATATCTCTAGCAAAGTTAAACACTATGGGCCCGATTCTGTCCCAGACGTAGATCCCCTCTGTGCGTCCGGTCTGAACCAGATGCACAGAGGGGATCATGATTCTGATTCCACGGAGCACGTCTAGCCCTGCGGGATCAGAATTGCGAACAGTCTTGCACATACAGGCTGCGAAAGCAGTTCTGTCTGGCCTGCACGTGCAGGACTGTACTCAGCTGACTCAGTTAGGGCTTTTAAATGGAGCCGCAGCGCCATGGCATCATGTTGCCATGGCACCGCAGCTCCATTTAAAAAACGCAATGCCGGCCGCCAGCAAAAAGGTTTATTTGTCGCAGCCTGACCCCTGATCTGGCATCCTAAGGCCAGGGTCGGGCTGCGGGGAATAAATCCTGGCCCCCCCTGCCCCATCCGTGCTTTGGGCCACCAAAAAAAAAAATGTCTAGGGAAATTATTCCACCAACTTCCCTGGACATTTTACCGGCTCTGGATGTACAGGGCTGATATTAGCTCAAACAAATCAAGCACCCAACACATCCCTCACACAACTAAGTTTTATCCTCACTGCATGTACAACACACACACTTTACCTGATTGCTTGCTGTGATACCACCTTGATTATTAAGATAAGGCGGTTTAGAAATACTGTTAAATAAATAAAATAAAATAAATAAAATTAAAATTGGCCCTGTACGTCCAGGGCCAGCGACCACCCACTGCCTGCCCATACTCCATCCCTGGACCGCCCCTTCTCTGTCCCCATCTAACTTCCCCGCACAATCGGCGAGGAAGTTAGTTGGGGCAGGCAAGGGTACGAATAGCAGGGATGGACATCTCATCGGGCCATCCATCCCCGCTATTTGTAGCTCAGAATAACCCCCTATGGATCACAGTGCCAACTTACTAATTCAGAGAGGTGACATAAGAACATAAGATATGCCATACTGGGTCAGACCAAGGTCTGAAAGAGCTTAAAGGTGATTTAAAAGCTGAATTTACTAGCATAGTTGATGAAATGAAAGAACGTCTTGCAGATCTTAGGCATGACATGATAGATTTAGGAGGGGATCTTACCAAAATTGCAACTCAAATGGATAAAGTTGACTCAGCTTGGCATGAGCTGTGTGACAAAGTTGAAGGTATTAAAAATTGAACAAAACATAAGATATGCCATAATGGGTCAGACCAAGAGTCCATCAAGCCCAGTATCCTGTTTCCAACAGTGGTGAATCCAGGTCACAAGTACTTGTCAGATTTCCAAAAAGGTACACAGATTCCACGTTGCTTATCCTGGAGTAAGCAGTGGATTTCCCCGTTCCTCTTTAATGATGATTTATGGACTTTTCCTCCATGAACTTGTCCAAAACCTTTTTTTTTTTTTTTTTTGAAATGTTTATTTAAGTTTATAAAGGACATCAAACACAGAAGAAAAAAAAAAAAAAAAAAAAAGGAAAAGCCACAAACAGTGCAGGATAACAATTCGGAGTAATTAGATACATAACAAACTAATCAAACAATCAAAACAGAAAATCAAAACCTACATACACAAACAAAGTCTCAAACCCCTCCCCCCCCCCCCCCCGGTTCTCTAAGGATCAATGGGGGACATCAATTACTAAGTACACTATAATGGAGGTTATCCCAGATATTACCTAAAAGAAAATATGATTAGACCACAAGGCCTAGTAGCAGAGCACTTCGCTCTCTCAGGAAACGGAGGAGCGAGCACAATATTGATCAAGAAGCGCCCATCTGTCTACGCTAAGCGTCGGTGTACTCGGGTAGTGCAGCTGGCTGTACAGTTTTTCAAGCTTGGCATATAAACAAACAAGATTCCACCAGCAATCAAAATGTAAAGAGCGAAATTGCTTCCAATGAGAAAGAATAAGTTTAAGTGCAATGGCTAACAGGAAGTTGAGCAAAAATGCCTGCTCCTTAGAGATATTCAAAGAAGGCTCCACAGCACGTAGCAACACCATAATGCTTGAAAAAGGATATAAAAATCCTAAAATGCTCTGTACCCGAGCCCACACCTTTTGCCAAAAATCTTGGAGCAGGGGGCAATCGAAAAACATGTGTCTGTAGGTGCCTAACTCGAGTTGACAGGACCAGCATCTGCCGTCCGACAACTTGTCCCATTTGGATACTTTGACAGGGGTGATGAAGGCTCTATGCAAAAAGAAAAACATGGATTGAGTGAGTGCCGCTGAACGTGACACTCTTGTGACTGGGCCCCACAAGGACTTCCAACTGACTGGAGAAATCACACCACCCATGTCCGCCTCCCATGTTTTAGTGAGTCCCCGGTTGGATATTATGAAACACTCTCTGATCGATCTATACAGGTAGGACATAGCCCCCCGCCGGCCTAGGGCTTCCTGAATAATATGGTAAGGAAACCCAGCAGGGGCCAGTTCCCTCCTCGTCACTCCCTTAGCGTCTAAACAATGTTTAAGCTGAATCCACTGGAAGTGACAAGAGAGGGGAAGATCAAACTCTCTCTGTAAGGCTGAGAAATCTTTCCAGCCCTGATCAGTATATAATTGCCCTAAGACCCATATTCCACTACACATCCACTTATGCCAGGCAAACACGCGGTTGCGGATCTTAAACGATGGATTCCACCACAAAGGCGTTTGCCTAGAAAAGGGAATTGGAGGGCTCTGAAGGCGAATCAGCTGCAAAAAGGCCACCTGAGTGGCCAGGATAACCCCCCCAGTCACAGCGTCGCCTGGGAATTGCATGCCCAACAGGTGCCACAAGGGCCAGGGAGCCACCAGCTGTTCCTCTACCGCTAACCAACTCGGTCTGTGCTCATGATCCTCAGGAGCTGACCACATGGCCCCTTGTTTTAGCAAAAGGGCTTGATGATACCTTTGAAAATCAGGGAATAAAACGCCTCCTTCCTCTTTAGATGCCTTAAGCTTCTGGGTGGCTATTCTCGGGCGTTTCCCGCTCCAAAGAAAGGCCAACAATGAGCGCTCCAAATCTTCATAGGCATTACGGGGAAAAACAAAGGGGAGCATGCCCAACACATAATTTATTTTCGGGGTGAGTACCATTTTAATGGTCTCCAGTCGGCCCCACCATGAGAGATGAAGGGGAGACCAGGAGAGAGACCGTTTATGAATCAGCAAAAGGAGATCTGACAAATTGGAAGTAATGGTATCTTCCCGAGAGGCACAATATTGGATGCCTAAGTACGTGATTTTGTCGGCTGCCCACTTAAAGGGAAACTCCGCCATCAGGCTAGAATGAGAAGTCTTATTCAGCGGAAATGCAACCGATTTAGACCAATTGATCTTATACCCAGAGATCGCAGAGTAACTCTCTATTAACGCTAAAATTGCGGGGACCTCTGCCGGCTGAGTGAAGAGCAGTAAGTCATCCGCGTAAGCGGAGAGCTTTATCTGTAGATCTCCCAAACGGAAGCCAGCAATCTCCTTATGCTGCCTGAGAGCAATAGCTAACGGTTCCAATGCTAGGTTAAACAAAAGGGGAGAAAGAGGGCACCCCTGCCTAGTTCCTCTATGGAGTGAAAAAGAATTAGAAAGAATGCCATTGGCGGAAATACGAGCACTAGCCTCCATATATAAGACTTTGACCATCCGGATAAAATCGGGCCCCAGTTTGAACCAGTGTAGCACCTGAAAAAGAAAGGCCCACTCCAATCTGTCAAACGCTTTCTCAGCGTCGAGTGACATACCGACATAAGGCAGAGAGCTAACGTAAGCCCTCTCTAACAGATTGCATAGTAGCCGCGCATTATCCGTAGTAGATCTCCCAGGAACAAAGCCACATTGGTCCGGATGAATAAGATCCCCAATTACTTTAGTAAGCCTCTGCGCCAAAACACTAGCATAAAGCTTATAATCTGAATTCAGCAGAGAAATTGGCCGATAGTTCGTCACTAACTGGGGGTCCTTTCCGGGCTTTTCCAGGACTACAATAGTGGCCTCGGAGAACTTCCCAGTAGTGCCTTGCACCCCACTTAACTCTGTGAAATATATCAGAAGATATGGGAGTAATTCCTCGCAGAATACCTGATAGAATTCAGCCGGAATCCCATCCGGGCCAGTGGCCTTGCCCCTGGGCATTCCTCTGATAACAGAGCGCAATTCTTTACTAGAAAATGCGGCGCCAAGATCCCTCGCCTGTCGGGCAGATGCTGAAGGGTGAGCTAACTCTCCCATAAAAGCAGAAAAAGCGTTGGCGTCCGGGTTTATATCGGAGGAGTATAGCCTTCCGTAAAATTTAGAGAATTCATCCAATATGCGTTCACACGTCGTTTGTGGCACTGCGTTTTCATCCAGCAAAGAGGCAATTCTTTTCTTCTCATGTTGCCCTCTTAAAGCAGTAGCAAGAGCTTTACTTGCCCTATTACGCTCGACATAAAATCTAGCCGATTGCTGTAATAAAACTTGCTCCACCTCTGAAGACACTACCTCGTTATACTGATATCGTAGTCTTTGAAGCCTAAGTAAAATGTTAGGGTTAGGGCATGCCACCCACAATCTCTCCCCTGCCTTAATCTGGGTTTCTAGAGCCGTTAAGTGGGCCTTTTTCTTTTTACGCTCTCGAATGGCGTAACTAGTAATGACCGATCGAAGAGTGGCCTTAAACGCCTCCCACCAGGCCCAGATCGTGGTGTCACCCACCTTGTTAGTGTCAAAGTAAACTCTGATAGCCTCACGGATTTCGGACTGAAAAGAAGGGACAGCTAACCAAGCTCTATTAAACGCCCAAGGTGAGACAGGGCGGTCTAAACCTTGTAACTCAAATTGGAGCGTAACCGCAGCATGATCAGATATACAAATGCTTTCTATGCCGGCCGAGCAACCCCAGGAGACCAAGGACTTTGTCACCAAAAAAAAATCAATACGCGAAGAAGACTTATGGCAGGGAGAAAAATAGGTGAAATCCCTGCCCGTAGGATGGAGCATCCGCCAGACATCCACCAAACCTGAAGACTCACAAAGAGCCTGAAAGGCTAATAATGCCTTAGAAGGTTTGTCCACCCTCCCCGGAGAGCGATCCACAAGGGAGTCAGAAACCAGGTTGAAGTCCCCTCCCACAATAATGGGGGCCGTTTCCCTCTGTAATCTACCCGAGAGAGAGCGCGAAAAAAGAGAGGGTCATCGGAGTTAGGGCCATAAATGTTAAAGATAGAAAGGTTCTGATTCCCAACCTGTATGAGAGAGTGTGCCCATCTGCCCCCTTCATCATGAGATGAGCTAAGGACCTGGGCCCCCAACGTTTTCCTGATTAATGTAACCACCCCATTTTTTTTATGGCTTGCAGGAGCGGAGCCTATTACACTAAATTTCTTGTTATTTAATTTAGACACTACCGCAGGCGTGAGATGGGTTTCCTGTAAAAGGAAGAGGTCAGCCTTTTGCCTCCCACAATACGACAAAATTTTCTGTCGTTTGGCTGGAGACCGGAGACCCTTAACATTCAGGGACAACAATTGTAACTCATTAGCCATTGCACCTTACAAGAAACAGCAAAGTACCCCCCAGCATATACATAAACTCTAAAATATATATGTCCAGAACCCATTCCTCCCACTGATCCCAGAGAACCACCTTATGTTTCCCCCACCCATACCCCAACAATAGGTAAGTCAGCATGACTAAATTAAAATATGGCTGACTCGACACCCACCACCATGGCAAAAAATTAAGCAGCACATGAAATCTATTAACCTTAACATCACTAGTGTTACAGCACACAACGGCCAATAAGCCGGGTATCCCACAAGGAGTGGTCGAAGACACAGCTGGGTATTATTAACTAATACCGGGGGACTAAACCCAGATTGCATTACTGGGGCAAGGTTAGACAGCTAGAGCAGGCCTGCAAAAGGTCCGAGGAGCTCCCAGCGGCCAGCTCTCCTCACCGCTCCCCCGAATGCTCCGAGACAATTCAAGGATCACTCGCATCTAATTTTGATGCATCATGAGGGCTTCCTGGTCTTCAATATAGCGTTTGAGAGACAGCGGATCCTCAAAAGTCTTGGTTGAATTATGCAATGTGACTTTGAACCGCGCCGGGTTCATTAAGCCGTACCGGGCTTGTAGGTGCTGTAGACGGGGGCGGAGCGCAAGGAAAGCCTTCCTTTTCTCCACCGTAGGCCTGCTGAAATCAGGGAAAAAGAATATTTTCTGCCCTTCAGTTAGCTGAAGATGTTTCCCTTTTGCCGCCGCCAAAATCTGAATTGCATGTTGATGGCGTAGGAGACAAAATATCAGCGGGCGCGGCCTGTTACTTTGCACCGAGGTGTTAGATGGTATGCGGTGTGCACGCTCAATCTCCAGAGGCCGAGCAAGGTCCAGATGGAGAAACTCCGGCAGCCACGCTTCCAAGTAACGAATGGGGTCCTTCCCTTCCAGGCCCTCCGGAAGGCCGACGAGACGTAGGTTGTTGCGTCGGGCCCTATTATTCATGTCTTCAATAGACCGCTCCAGGTATTCCACCTTCCGGGTCGATTTAGCTGCCTGCAGGGCCCCCTCCTCACACTTGGTAATCGCCGCCTCAGCCTTCTCCATCCGGCAAGATAGCGATGCCATTTGGGACCGCAGCTCTTTCATATCAGCCTGCATCTCGCCCAGAGCATCCCCATTCAAGTCCACACGTGTGCGGATCGCCCGTACTTCTTTCAGCAATTCCGCCATGCTCTCAGATTTCTCTTGCAGAGAGGCCTGCTTTTGCGGGGAGAGCGGATCCGTCTTGGATCTTTTTGTACCAGAAACAGGCGGATTACCAAATTCTAAGCGCGTTTGTTTGCTCCCCGCCATAATTAAAGCCTCCGACTCAATTCAGGTCCTGGAAATCGAGGGATAATCCCGGTAATACACAGGAATTGGTGGTGGGGGTCAGAGGAGAAAATTCTCAAGCAGCCATATTGGTGTCTTGCTGGCCCCGCCTCCCCGTCCAAAACCTTTTTTAAACCTAGCAGCACTAATAGCTTTTACTACATCTTCCGATAACGAATTCCAGAGTTTCATTATGCATCAAGTGAAAAACTATTCTCTCTGATTAGTCTTAAATGGGTTACATTGTAGCTTTGTTGCATTCCCCTAGTCTTTATACTTTTTCAAGGAGAAAACAGCGGATCTACGTTTACCTGTTACACTCCATTCAATATTTTATAGACCTCTTTCCAAGATGAAGAGCCCTAACCTTTTAAGCCTTTCCTCATAGAGGTATCTTTCCATCCCCTTTACCATTTTGGTGGCTCTTCTCTGTACCTTCTGCTATGTCCTTTTTAAGATATGGTGACAAGAACTGCATACAATATTCAAGGTGTGGTCATACCATAGAAAAATACAGAGATGTTATAATATCCTTTGATTATTCTCAATTCCTTTCCCTATAATTACGATTATTCTATTTGCTTTCTTGACTATCGCTGCACACTGGACAGAGGGTTTCAATATATTATCCATGATGTCCCCTAAATCTTTTTTCTGGATGGTGGTTCCTAATTTGGAACCTTGCATTGTGCAACCATAGTTTGGGTTGTTCTTCCCTAAATGCATAACTGCATTTTTCCATATTAAATTTCATCTGCCATTTGGAAACCCAGTCTCCCAATTTATCAAGGTCCTTGAGGTATTGTGAGTGCAGTGGGAAGGTATTTTCTTTAAAACATAGGCGAGACAACTGTTCAGGGGAAAAAAAAAAAAAAAATTATGCTGGCCAAGCTTGTTAAACTTCCACAAAGCAAAACTCAGAATAGAGAGCAGTTCAGGGAAAACAAAACCAGCTTTACTTCTGTTCCAGCTTGTTAAACCTCCACAAACTGGTTCTCCCAGCCCTTCTTCCAGCCCCAGTTAAAGTTCCTATCTTAGAACTCCTTTGCATGGCTTGCCTTTGAAGAACTTTTGTCTTCACAGCTCTCTTTCTCTCCTGCAGCTCTCTGGGTTCATAAACTCTTCCTTTGAGCTACGCCCTCCCAGCCCTGAACTCTGGATTTCAGAATATTTTAAAGGGGATTGTTGATAATCCTTATAGAAAGGGACAGATAACATTTTATAGACCCCCATCATACACCATCCCACTCAGCTCAACCATGCCCTATTGAGCACTTACCTCAACTGGGATCCCCACCCAGGAAAGGAAGCCCATGTTCAGGTGAATCCGACCAACCCTATTGTGGACCCAAAACTGGTAGTGTTGGAGACTCAAAAGCCACCGCATAATATAGGGTTGAACTCTGTATGTTGAGCCAGCACTTGAGAGGTTGGTGGTCTGTTACCAGCATAAAAGGATGGCCGAATAGGTAGTATTTGAAGGTCTCAAGCACAAGCTTGACAGCCAGGATTTCCTTCTGGATCATCGCATAATGCTGTTCCCAAGGAAGCAGCTTCCTGCTGATGAATGCTACAGGATGTTCTTTACACCTGACTTTCTCAGCCAGATAGGCTCCTAGACCTTCCTCTGAGGCATCAGTTTGCACAATAAATGGTAGAGAGAAATCAGGGCTAATCAGGACAGATTCAGAGAACATAGTCTTCTTGAGGCACTGGAAGGCCAGATCCAGGTCCGGTGACCACTGAATCCATTCAGGAGCCCTCTTCCAGAGGAGAATGGTTAACGGCTCAGCCACCTCTGCAAAATTAGGGATGAACCAGAAGTAATAGTCAATCAATCCAAAAAAGGCACAAACCTCTTTCTTCAATTTTGGGGTGGGGACCTGGGCAATGGCATCCACCTTCCTTAGTTGAGGTCATATCTGCCCATTCCTGATTAAATATCCCAGGTAATGAACGTCCTGACCTCCCAGCAAACATTTCTTGGGGTTGGCCATCAACCTGGCCTTCTGCAGGCTGGTCAACATGGCTTGTACTTTGGTTAGATGGGTGGTCCAGTCTCTGCTATAGATGACAATGTATCAAGGTATGCCGCTGCAAACTCCTTGTGCAATCTCAGTAGGCGGTGGACTAGGCATTGAATTATGGCAGGAGCCCCATGTAATCCAAAGAGCAGTACTGTAAACTTGAACAGACCTTGTGGTGTCGAAAAAACAATCTTCTCTTTAGCAGCCAGAGTCAAAGGCACCTGTCAGTATCCTTTGTTTAGATCCAAGATTGATATAAAGCCTGCTCCACCAGTTTCTCGATTAGCTCATCTACTCTAGGCATGGGATACACTTCAAGTTTAGAAGCTGCATTGACCCGCCAGATGTCAATGCAGAATCTTATGCTTCCATCAGGTTTAGGAACCAAGAAAATGGGTGATGACCAATCATTCATAGATTCTTCCATAACTCCCAGGTTAAGCATCTCTTCCAGCTCCTTGGCGACGACCTGTCTCCAAGGCTCTGGAAACCAGTAGGGTCATTGCTGTATAACCACTCCAGGGTCAGTAACGATATCATGACAAATGAGGTGGGTTTGTCCCGGGCAGAAGGAGAACACTTTTAGGGTCTCATTTTCGAAAGGCATTCATACAGTTTACAGCCCATTAAACCATGTAAATGCCTTAAATGAGGATATTCAATGGTACTTACACAGTCAGTGCCATTGAATATCCCCTTCTAACCCCTCTACGTGCCCTGATGCTATCCGGTTAGCATCAGAGTGTGTTGGGGGCATTCTGGGGTGGAGCGGAGGTGGAGACTGCCACTAACCAGGTAGCTATTGTATTAAAATACACCCTTGGAAATCAACTGTAATAAATAAAAAAATACTTAATTTCCCTCACCTATTCTTCCTACAGGAACTAAATCTATACCCTAACCAATTTTTTGTCGGATCACTCACCATGAAAAAGGAACCTTCCTTCTCTCGAAGTGAGCCCTCCTTTTAATCATTTTAATTGACCACACCCGGTCTTAAACCAGCATAAACAACACTTTTATGTTGTCATACAAATTCCTTAGCCCCCCGTTTGAAACTCTAACTAACGGGCCTTTGCACTGTCAAAGTTCAGTCCACTCCTTGTTATTAATCAAAATGCAAGATGACCAAGTACTTAGCTGGACCGACATGCTGAAGGAGCTCCATGTTCTCTCAAAGTCCGTTCATTGCCGACATTTCCACCTTCTTTTCAAGCAGCCCCGGACTGCCCTTTAACTTCGGGCTACATGGAACCTCTTCCGAACCACTAATCACAGGGTTCACGCGACACTCCACAGTGTTGCCAGCCTCCCAGCCTCATGGCTCTTCTTCAGGCGAATGAACCCCGCCGTTCCATAGTTCAGGTTATATCATATAATGAGGATGACGTCAGAACCCCAATTTTGTCG
Organism: Ichthyophis bannanicus; assembly: GCA_033557465.1. Lineage (NCBI taxonomy): Eukaryota > Metazoa > Chordata > Amphibia > Gymnophiona > Ichthyophiidae > Ichthyophis > Ichthyophis bannanicus. The sequence continues at coordinate 1,461,423,685 of CM066031.1, forward strand.
AACTCCGCCTCACAGCGAGAACGCAGTCACAGCTGTAAACTCCACCAATCAACCTCCAAATTCATTCCCTCTGGGGCCATAGACTTCAACCGATAAATCCATTGCTGTTCTTTATACTGCAACCTTGCCTGATGATGTGTTATCTTTAACGTCTCAGTTGGATATTCCATGAAATTCATTTTTGGTCACATTAGATGTGATTTCATTATACACAAATATTCCTCAGGATAGAACCTACAATGTTTGAGCAGGGCTTGAATGGATCTTCCTCCGCGGTTACCGAAGCAATTTGTTTTGAATTTATTGAAGTTGGTATTGGATCATAATTATTTTATGTATGATAACCAGCTATACCATCAAAGGTTTGGAGTGGCAATGGGGGCCACTGTGGCACCCTCTGTAGCGTCATTGTATGTGGCGAATTTTGAGGAACAATTCATCTATGGTTCTGCGACTGTTTCCTTTGTGCGTCAAATCCGTATATTCAATTCTGTTGCCGCGGCATTGAATGTCCAGGGTTAGGGATCAGAGGGCAGGGCTATGCGCCGTAGTGTTGCATAGTCTGCCCCGATGAATGTCGGGCCCTTAGTTTCTAGTGGATCAAACCTTTTAAATATCTTCTCTGGGCAGCAGGACTTGAGCTGGATACGGGGCTGAAATTTCCAGCCCAAAATCATCTTCGTGTACCACCATAGCCGTCACTGGAGACCACTTTTTCAATAGGTTAATATGGTATGTTTTGGCTTTGTTCTGTTTATCTGGCTGGGCAATCTTGTAGTTAATAGGCCCTACTTTCTCTTTTACCTTATAGGGCCCCTGCCATTTACAGAGTAACGTTTTCTTGGATGCGTGCGGCAAGACTAACACTCTGTCTCTTGGTTGGAAGGCACAGTGCATGGCTGCCCAATTGTAGCCCCTGGCCTGCTCAGCTTGGGCTTTTTCCAAACTGAGTTTGGCCACCTCTCCGGCTTTTCTCAAACAGTCTTGCATTTGTATAATGTACTCCACCAAATTACACCCAGCACGAGGTTCTTCTTCCCAGGTTTCTCTTACCACGTCTAATGTGCCTCTTGGCTTCCCAGGTTTCCCTTACCACATCTAATATGCCTCTTAGCCATCTTCTGAAGAGAACTCAAAAGACAAAAACCCTGTGGATCTCTGAGATACCTCATGGATGGCAAACATCAAATCCTGTATGAACTTTTTAAATATAAATTTCAGAATTTTATTGAATCGCACAATGAGGCCATCAGTCTATGGGTGATAAACTGATGTTTGCAGCATCATGAACTTCACCATGTCACAAACTTGCTTCATCACCTTGGATATAAAGGGTATTCCTTGATCCGTGAGGATCTCATTGGGTATTTCCACATGCAAGAATACTTCCCAGGAGGCATTTGTGATCATAGTAGTCTTCATATTCCTTAGAGAAATGGCCTCCGGATACCAGCTAGCATAGTCCAGTATGACTAAAATATACTGTTGCCTTGGGTGATTCACTCCAAGGATCCTACCAGATCCATGATCACTCCTTCAAATGGGGTTTCAATGATGGGCAGGTCGGACTCTGGCAGGATTATGAAGTTTGCAGGTGGTGCATGACTGGCAATATAACTGCGCCTGTTTATGGACCCTGGCCCAGAAAAATTGGGCTAAAACACACTCTAGTTTTTTCTCAACCCCCAGGTGTCCCCCTAATAAATGGCTATGGGCCAACAATAACATCTGCTGATGATAAGGCCAGGGAACTATCAGTTGTTCTACCTCTTCCCTCTCTAGGGTCCCTTTAGAACAAAATAAGGAGAGGTTCTTGCAGAAGACTCTGTTACCTACTGGAACCCCATCCACCTCCAAAACCCACTCTTGTGCATGTTTAAGGGAATCATTCTCTTGCTGGGCCCTCCTGGATCTCCCTGCATCTTCTCCCAGCCCCCACTCTGGGAAGTGTATAATTGTGCTTGGGTCACTACTGCTAAATCCTTAACTATCCCCTGGGGTTTCTTCCCTAGGTACTCTCTCCCCAGATCCCTCCCCCATAGCCGCCCCCAGATTCTGTTGGCAGCATAGCTTTTCCCAGTGACACCAGCTCTGGGTCTTAGCAGACTTGGGATTCTCGACATATAGATCCGGGTCTTCCATTGGGAAAATCTCTGAGAAATCTTCTTGGTCTGATTTTGCTGAGCCGTCAGTTAGCTGGGCCCTTATTGCTCTGAAGTTTGGATAGTCTCAGCTGATCACCACTAGTTGCAGGAGCCAGGGCAGAACCACAACCTCGAATGTGGATTTCCCTGATGGAGTCTTAAGTGAAATCTGTGCTGTTGGATACTGCCTCTGGTCTCCATGTACACAGGCCAGCGTTACCATCTTTGCATAGTCAATATATTTAACAATTTTTATATACCACCTTTCATATTATAAAAGTGGTTTACATTGAACTTCAAGGGTGCATTGAACAGTGAACAATCAGATGAGCAGTGTAAGGGGCAACTATGTATAGGAGCTTATCTTGGAGTCAACATTTGTTCAGGTTCCGGGGCTAAAATACTCCTGGAATAGGAAGGTCTTTCGTTTTTTCCGAAAGTCCCCGCAGTTTTCGATATCACTCAGGGTATTAGAGAGAGAGTTCCATAATGTGGGTCTGTATATTGAGAAAGTTCTCTGGCATGTTGCTTGGATACTCTTCCACTTGTGAGTTGGAATGCTGAATAAACTCTGGTTTTGAGTTCTTCTTGATCTTGGTTTTGGGGGTTTTGGATGAGGCTAAAGAGACAGTCTGCAGCTTGGTTATGCATAGTCTTGTAAGTGAGCATAATTATCTTGTATTTAATGTGGGCCTATATGGGGAGCCAGTGTAGGCTCTTCAGAACAGTGGTTATGTGCTCATGTCTTGCCGAGGAAGTAGGGTCTGCTTTAGTAGGCCTTGGAGGATGGAGTTGCAATCATCTAGCTATGGGGTGATTATGGCCTGACAGACTGTTCGAAGTAATTCAGGTCTAGGAGTGGCCTGAGGTTATATAGGCTTTTTATTTTGTAATATGCTGAGGTTGCCATTCTTTTTATATGTGATCTCATGTTTAGTTGCTGGTCTAGAATGAATCCAAGGTATTTGATTTCTTGGTTAACTGGGATGGTGTTATTGTTTATTTTAATCTCTTTTGGGGTGGAGAATGTGGGATCATGGGTTATGATTATTGCCTCTGTTTTTTTATAGCTGATGGAGAGGTTATTCTTGTTTAGCTATTCTGTCATATCATTGAAGCATGATTGTATTAGTGAGTATTCAGTGCTGCATGTAGAGATGGTGTGTAGAGCATTAAATCACCTGCACATATCTGCTACAGGATTTTGTGCCTTTGAAAGATGTCCCAGATTGGTTGGATGTAGAAATTGCAAAGTAATACAAAGAGAGATGATCCTTGTAGTATACCTTTCCATAACTTGAAAGTATTGATGTGTCATCTTTTATCTTTATTTGCTGAGTGCATTCGGACAAATAGGAGTGGAACCACTTGAGTGGGGTGTTGCTTATGCCCAGGCCCATCAGGCACTCTAAGAGGGTATTATGGTTTACTGAGTCAAAGGTGGACGATATATCAAGGAATATCAGGATAAATTCTTGTTTGGAGAACCTAGGGAAGATAAATCCTTGAGTAGTGTGTTTATAAGTGAGGTAAGTAGGGTCTCAACACCATAATAGGGTCTGAAACCATGTTGCTGAGGGTCAAGTGGAGCAGATGAATCAACAAAAGTCTTGGAGTTGTAGTTGTACTGTTTTTTCTATTAACTTGACTAAGAACGGTCTGTAAGAGCTTGGTAGGTTAGGGTCAGTGGATGGGCTTTTTAAGATGGGTCTGATTGAGGAAGATTTTAAGTTAACGGGCATGTGTCCCTGGTTAAGAGAAAGGTTTATAATTTTGACTAGAGTTTGAAGGTCTGCACACTCCTGGGTGTAGGTCTGGAGGTGGGTCCTGTCAAGCTTCACTGGAATCAAAATGTTCTGTGCGCCTGGGTGGAGAGTGTCCACAAAAGAACAGGTATGAGGTTAGGCTAACATCCATGGGTTCCTCTGTACCAGGGGACATTCCTGAGCAAGATGTCCTTGGGCTTCACAAGTAAAACAGGTGAAGGGATCATGGCTGGGGTCATGCCCTTAGGTGACTTTGGGGTTCAGAACATGAGAGCCAACATCCATTCCGGCTTCCCCTTCTGTCTCCCTGGGCTGATGGGTAGCTTCTTCCTCTTCTCAGTGTCTGCTTCATTCACCAGCTGAGCTTCATTATACCTTTCATCTATCTCCAGTGCACTCTCCAGGGTAAGCTTGGGGTGCTGATATATGAACTGTTTCATCAGGGTGGTTAAACCCTCCAATAACTGCTCCAATAGCACAATCTTGGCTATCTCAAGCCTGGTCTTTCCCTCCAGTTGGTTCCACTTTCATGTAAGATCCTTCAACTGAACAAGGAACCTCTGAGGGCTCTCTTTTATCTGGAGCCCCTCCCTTCTGAATCGCTGGCATTAGGCCCCTGGGGAACAGCCAGTCCATTCCAGTATGGAGGCCTTAACAGCTCTCTATGTAGCTCGCCCATCTGGGCTGGCATCCTGGAATGCAGCCTGACTTCAGTCCATCAGCAGATTCCCCAAATAAATAGCCTATGTTGCCTCCGGCCACCCAGCCATGCAGGTGGTTCATTCAATGACCAAGAGATGGTCTGGTTCATCTTCTGCCATCATTTTAAGAAGCCCTTGCGCTGGAGGGTGGAGTTGTGGTCTCTGCAGGACCTCAATCAGCTGAGCTAGGAAACTCTTCTGTAGCTCCCTCTGTGCTTGAATAAAATCTTCTGTCTGCTGCTGCTGCTGTTGTTGCTGGTGCTGTTGCTGCTGCTGTGACCTTCTGTCAAAACCTGGAGGAGCCGTTCTATCCTGGCTTGTCACTGTTCTCTTGCAACACCTCTACAGCTTCCTCTACTGTAGCTAGGTTAACATTGCAGTATTCCAGCTCCCACAAATCTTTAACAGCCTCTAGTGGCCAAAACAAAGCCTGCCTATTTGGCACTGGCTATACTTTCTTCAAGCTCCCTAACTAGGGTGAGGCTAATCCTCTTAGCCCATACAAACAAACAAATATCCTGACCTGTTTTAGAGGCCCAGCCCTAGAAGGACTTGGATTTTCCCTCAGTCACGTGTTTAGAGGAAATCCCCAAGCTGCCACCATATGTGGTAGCGTGGTGTGTGATGGGAAAGGGTTTTCTTTAAAACACAGTCCAGACAGCAGTTCAGGGAAAACAAAAGCAGTTTTTTATTTATTCCTAGCTTGTTAAACCTCCACAAAGCAAAACCTAGAACAGTTAGCAGTTCAGGGAGAACAAAATCAGCTTTACTTCTGTCCCAGCTTCTTAAGCTTCCACAAGCTGGTCCTCCTGGCTCTTCCATCAGCCTCAGTTAAAGTTGCTACCTCAGAACACCTTTGCCTGACTTGCCTTGGAAGGACTTCTGCTCCACGGGCCTCTCTCCCTCCTGCAGCCCACTGGGTTCTTAGCCTCTCCCTGTGAGCTATGCCCTCCCAGCCCTGAACTCTGTACTGCAGATTCTCTTAAATGGGACTGTTGATAATCCCTTTGGAGAAAGATAAGTAACATTCTATAGACCCCATCACAGCCCTCTTTTAATTTTTCACAATCCTCTTGTGTTTTAACAACTTTAAATACATTTGTGTCATCTAAAAATGTGATTGTTTCACTCATTATTCACATTTACAGGTCATTTATGAAGATGTTAAAAAGCAGTGTGCCCAGCAGAGATCATTGGGGTACTCCACTATTCACCTTTCTTCTTTGAGAAAATTGGCCATTTAGCCCTACTCTCTGTTTTCTATCTTTTAACCAATTCCTGATTCACAATAGTATACTGGGTGGTGGTTCCTAATGTGGAACCTTGCATCGTGTAACCATAGTTTGGGTTGTTCTTCCCTAGGTGCATAAATTTGCACTTGTCCACATTACATTTCATCTACCATTTTGATGCCCAGTCTTCCAATTTATCAAGATCCTCTTGCAATTTTCCACAATCCTCTTGGGTTTTAACAACTTTAAATAGTTTTGTGTCATCTGCAAATTTGATAACCTCACTCGTTATTCCACTTTCCAGGTCATTTATAAATATGTCAAAAAGGGATGTGTAAGTACCTATAAAGCTACGATTATCCCACTCCTATGATGAAAGGCTAAAAGGGTTAGGGCTCTTTAACCTGGAAAAGAGATGGCTGAGGGGAGATATGATAGAAGTCTATAAATTAATGAACGGAATGGAACGGGTAAACGTAGATCGATTGTTTATGTTATCAGAATATAGAAAGACTAGGGGACATGCAATGAAGCTACAGGGTAAACTATTTAAGACTAATAAAAGAAAATATTTTTTCACTCAACATGTAATCAAACTCTGGAATTTGTTACCAGAGGATGTAGTAAAGGCTGTTAGTGTAACTGGGTTTAAAAAAGGTTTGGACAAGTTCCTGGAGGAAAGGTCCATAAACCATTATTAAGAAGAGACCCAGGATATAAATGCTTGACCCAGTACAAGCATTGTGGAACCTGTGTCTTTTGGGGAAACTGCTAAGTACATATGACCTAGATTGGCCAGTGTTGGAAACAGGATACTGGGCTTGATGGACCTTGGTCTGACCCAGTATGGCATATCTTATGTTCTTATGTTCTTACTGCCTCCTATCCCAAGATATTTTTCCCCAAGAGTCTCTCATAAGAGACCTTGTCAAAGGTTTTCTGAAGATCCAAATACACTATATCAGCCAGCTTACCTTTATCTACCTGTTTATTCACACCTTCGAAAAAATATAACAAAGTAGTGAGACAAAACTTTCCTTGGCTAAATCCATATTGGCTTTCTCCCATTAAACCATGACTATCTACATGTTCGGTAATTTTATTCAGGCTTACCGATCTGTAGTTTACTGGATTACCCCTGGAACCATTTTTAAATATTGATGTTACATTGGCTATTTTCTAATCTTTGTGCACTACAGCTGATTTTAATGATAGTTCTCAAATTACTAAAAGTAGGTCTGCAATCTCATATTTCAGTTCTTTCAGCACTCTGGGATATATACCCTCCAGTTCAGGTGATTTGCTACTCTTTAGTTTATGAAATAGCAGTAATATATCGTCCCAGTTTTGCTCTTAAAAATGGTTGTTAAAATCTATGCTAACGTTTTGGCTAATATACTGTCATTCTTAGTGGTGAAAGAACAAGCAGAATTTGTGCTGAAGAGGATCAGAGTTTCTAAAATCAGAAGTGTTTTAACCTTGATAGAAAGGACACAGCTGATAGGGGAAGAGGTATTAGCAGCAAGTTTTGATATAGAGAAGGTGCAGTGGGGTTACTTGTAGTGTGCTTTAGAGAGGTTTGGTATAAAAGGGAGGTTTTTACTGAAAATTCAACTGCTTTATGATGGGCCTGAAGCAAGAATAGTAATTAATGGGACTCCTTTTCAATCTTTTCCCCTGAGAGATAGGGTTGTCCGCTCTTGCCGAGTTTCTTTGAAGATATGCCCTTTGGCGGTGAAGTTGCTTCAGAGTAAGGAAGTGTGACACTTAAAATAGGAGATGAGGAGAATAAAACCACTCTGTTTGCAGATAATTTATTGATGGTGCTTAGAAACCCGAAGACTTCTCTGCCTGTGATTCTTGCATTATGGGAAAGTTTTGGTGAGATTTCTGGCTTGAAGGTGACTTGGGGAAAGTGTATGGCATTGGATCTTGCTGGGAATGATAAAGCAAACTGGAAGGGCTGAGTTCCTTCTACAATGGGCTGCTAGTTTGTTGACTTATTTAGGATTGAAAATTCCCAGATATCTCATTTTGCTATATAGTATGAATATTACTTCCTTAACGAGAGAAATGGATATACAGTTAATGAGATGGCCAAACAAATCATTATCCCTGATGGGGAGAGTACATTTGGTGAAAATAATGCTTCTCCTAAAATGGCTTTATGTGCTATAGTGGTCACGAAAAGAGATAAAGGGAAATGGGATCAGCTGTTTACTCTTGCTGGAATTCTGCATAGAAAATTCATAATTCTATGTCGAAAGATCTGAATTATGCAATTTTTAAAATTAACTTTTAAAATGTTATAACCATAGGTCAAGTTGACCAACAGCCGTTTCAACCTGTACCTTATGATCTGGAAACACTGGTGATGAAAGAAGAGTTGAAGCAGCATTCCCATTGCAGCAATCTGATGCAGCTGTTACCATAATTACAAGACTCTACCATGAAATTTGGAAGACAACATTATGGCCAACTGACTGGAAAATATCTGTGTTTATACCAATACTAAAGAAAGGTGATCCAACTGATTGTGGAAATTATCGCATAATCGCTCTGATCCCACATGCCAGTAAGATTCTACTGAAGATTATTCAACATACTAGTCTTCAACTACTGAAGACTACAACCATACCTGGAACAAGAACTACCTGAAGTGCAAGCAGGGTTCGGGAAAGGGCAAGGAACGAGAGATATCATCGCAGATGTGAGATGGATCCTTGAAAAGACTAAAGAATAACAAAAGGATATCTATATGTGTTTTATTGACTACAGCAAGGCTTTTGACTGTGTACACCATGAGAAACTCTGGGCCACGTTAAGCAGCAAGGGTATACCAGAACACCTGATCGTTCTCTTGCACAACCTTTACATCGATCAAGAAGCAACAGTTCAAACAGAACAAGGAGAAACAGAATAGTTTAAAATCACCAAAGGTGTATGACAAGGCTCCATACTTTCCCCTCACCTATTTAATTTATATGCAGAACAAATCATCAGAGAACCAGGACTGTATGAAGACAACAGAGGTGTGAGGATTGGTGGGAGACTCATCAACAACTTTTTCTATGCTTATGATACCACATTACTGGCTGAAATTGAAAACGATCTGAAACATTTGCTTCTTAAGATCAAGGAACATAGTTTTAAAATGGGCAAGCACTTTAATGTAAAGAAAACAAAGATCCTGACAACTGGCAAAATCAATACGTTCATCGTCGAAGGAGAAGAAATTGAAATAGTGGACAACTTTAAAATACTTGGATCAACTATCAATAAAGAAACAGTACTAGAGGAGATCAAATCTAAGCTTTCTTTAGAATCTCAGATGAGAAGACTTTAACTTTCATACTTTGGACACATCAAGCTTGGCAAGGTAGAAAATCAATGCAAAAGAGAAAGGCCAGCAATGAGATGGAACGATACATATACATCCAAGGGTGTTGAAAGAACTGAAATATGAGATTGCAAACCTGCTATTAGTAATCTGTGAACTATCATTAAAATCATCTCTAATACCTGAAGATTGGAGGATCGCCAATGTAACACCAATTTTTAAAAAGGGTTCCAGGGGTGATCCGGGAAACTACAGACCGGTGAGCCTAACGTCAGTACCAGGAAAAATGGTAGAAACCATAATAAAGAATAAAATTACTCAACATGTAGATAGTCATGGCCTAATAGGAGACAGCCAACATGTCTTTAGACAAGGAAGATCTTGTCTTACTAATCTGTTATGTTTTTTTGAAGGTGTGAATAAACAGGTGGACAAAGGTGAGTTGGTTGATATAGTGTATCTGGACTTTCAGAAAGCCTTTGACAAGATCCCTCATCAGAGACTTTTGGCAAAACTAAAGAGTCATGGGATAGGAGGCAGTGTACTACTGTGGATCAGGAACTGGTTAAAAGACAGAAAGCAGAGGGGAGGGCTAAATGGCCAATTTTCCCAATGGAGAAAGGTGAATAGTGGTGTACCCCAGGGATCTGTGCTGGATCCGCTGCTTTTTGACATATTCATAAATGACCTGGAAAGTGGAATAATGAGTGAGGTTATCAAATTTTCAGATGACACAAAACTATTTAAAGTTGTTAAAACCCAAGAGGATTGTGGAAAATTGCAAGAGGATCTTGATAAATTGGAATACTGGGCATCAAAATGGCAGATGGAATTTAATGTGGACAAGTGCAAATTTATGCACCTAGGGAAGAACAACCCAAACTATGGTTACACGATGCAAGGTTCCACATTAGGAACCACCACCTAGGAAAAAGATTTGGGCATCATCGTGGATAACATGTTAAAACCCTCGGCCCAGTGTGCAGCAGCGGCCAAGAGAGCAAATAGAATGCTAGGTATCATAAGGAAAGGAATGGAAAATAAAACAAAAGATATTATAATGCCTTTATATCGTTCCATGGTGAGACCGCACCTTGAATATTGTGTGCAATTCTGGTCACCGTATCTTAAAAAGGATATAGCGATATTAGAAAAGGTTCAGAGAAGAGCCACCAAAATGGTAAAGGGGATGGAAGGATACTCCTATGAAGAAAGGCTAAAAAGGTTAGGGCTCTTTAGCCTGGAAAAGAGACGGCTGAGGGGAGATATGATAGAAGTCTATAAATTAATGAACGGAGTGGAACGGGTAAAAGTAGATCTATTGTTTACGTTATCAGAATACAGAAAGACTAGGAGACATGCAATGAAGCTACAAGGTAAACTATTTAAGACTAATAAAAGAAAATATTTTTTCACTCAACGTGTAATCAAACTCTGGAATTTGTTACCGGAGGATGTAGTAAAGGCTGTTAGTGTAGCTGGGTTTAAAACAGGTTTGGACAAGTTCCTGGAGGAAAGGTCCATAAACCATTATTAAGAAGGGACCCAAGATATCAATGCTTGACTCAGTACAAGCATTGTGGAACCTGTGTTTTTTGGGGAAACTGCTAGGTACGTATGACCTAGATCGGTCACTGTTGGAAACAGGATACTGGGCTTGATTGACCTTGGTCTAACCCAGTATGGCATATCTTATGTTCTTATCTTATGTTCTTAACAGCAGCTATGGGTGACACTCTGTCAACAATGAGCCACCTGACTCAAGATCGAACACAGTTTAGGACAACTATCCAGAGGGTCACCATGAGTCGACCCCAACTCAACGGCACTTAACAACAACCATAGGTATTTACAGAATAGGAAGAAAACAAAAAGGACGAAGTCTACCCAAAACTATTTTAGCACACCTTAACTCCCCTGCCCCACATCATTGGAGAGAAATGGATACCTAATTTAATCAAAAGTTTATATTAACACATTACTAAATAAATGCAACTGCTCCAATTGCTTAATCATACCCACTTATACAATTCCGCAAGACCAAATCATTGACATTGTGCATTCAAAAAATCAATCAAATGCGAATAGTCAAAGAAGCAATAATTCTTGCCCCAATGCATCACAAGACACTTGCACAGAAACTTCAAATAAAATGAAACCCCCAGACAAGAATCCATGGTTTTAACTCAAGAAGGGCTTTACATCTGAGAAGGTACTGATTCTTTGATCACAAAACGGAATCTCTTTTCTAGGAAAAAGGGATTTAAGTACCAAGTTTTTATCCATTTCTAAAACAAAGGAAACCTCTAACCACTAAGAGGACTCCAGGAAGTTGGACACATCAAAACTATCCTCATTAAAAACCTGGTTTAACTCACCCTCCGGCACTCTGCTGACTGCTTCCCATGGGATATATAATAAATATTACTAATTTGTATTGCCGCTGGCTCCAAAATTAATACAACTTCTTTAAGACATTTCTAAAATAGAATTGTTGGAGATAGATACTAAGTCATTGGAAAATTATGTGCCCTGGATGCTTTCTCCAACAATTCTATATGCCGATGGCAATACAAACTATCCTTGATAGAAGATGTTGAAGCTGCCTGCATGGTGCTCAACTGAGTATTGAGCCTACCAAGTCTAGTATCAACCACTTCAAATCTGTAGTCCTGATTGATAAATTAGGCAATAGAGTTCTTAGTAAAGTCTTGTTACTGCAACACAGCGTCTTTCAAAACCGCCTCCGTACAAGAAACCATCATCCAGATGTCTTTAAGGGAAACATCCCTAGCAGTAAAATCATATTTTTTGATGCCAATACTAGGCAGCAGAAGCTGCAAAGCCTTAGACAATGTTGCCTTCAGCGACACGCCTGGGCATGGATCCAGAGAGGGTTGCTTTAACATCTGATGTAAACCAACAGTTACTCCTTTCCCAGGAGAACCCTGCCAAGTCACCAATGTCAAAAGGTCCGGTGGAAGGGGTTGGGTACCATCCTCCATTGGAGAAAGAGCAGAAAAAGAGTCAGAACTTACAGTTATTGGAGGAGAAAATGAAGTATCTTCCATGACATTTCAAACCAAATGCTTGTCAAGAAGACCTTCAACTTTGGAAGATTTAACAAAGGATTCTTAACAATGAAAGTTTCCTGCTCCTGGTGTGCCAAAGGGGCACCAAAGGGGTGTGACCTGCCCTTTTGTGCATGCCCCTTTGATTATGCACCCACAGGAATGTGGCTGCATCCCACGGTGAGGGTCGGTGTTTTAGACCCTAAGCTGGACGTCGCTCCACTGTGCTGCAGGTAGGGAAACAGCTGCACCAAATGAGGCTCCAAACTCCCTGAATTATGCAGAATTGTGCATGTATCATTTGTTAAAATAACAAAACATATTGCTTTTGAGAGATATTTAACTGAAAATACAATACAGAAAAGAAATCATAAGAAAGTGCAAAATATTGAATTATTATGTGCATAATTCCAGCAGGAGTAACTTTTGCGAAGGTTTCTATGGAGAGGTTGCAGGTCCCGGTGGCAGATACTTATTGTACAGAGGGTACCAGTAGATGGGGGCTCAGTTTATCAAATCTTTGCTTATATAATGTAAGTTGTCTGTTGAGAATAATAAGAGATGGTTGGTAGGGAATGCTGATTGTTTGGCTGTGGCACTTTAAGTCCAGCTGGTGAATCTTTATTCACTGGCATATGCCTTACATGCAACAAATCCAAGTGGTCTAGGGGTTGGGGACAGAGTCAGCTGATTTATTGTGATAGATGGGCATAGATGTTTTGCAGGAAAAAATGGGGGTCTCTTTCAGGATCACCTTGGTATTTATCTCAATATGGGAATTTATTCCAGGTATGAGGAAGACAAAATTTCATGAGAAGAGGGATTTCATTTAGAAGCCCATGATTTTTATGGAATGTGAATACTAGCTTAAAGAGCACATCCCAGTCCTTGAAGGAAAAAGGTTTTTGGCTTGATTTTGATGAAAAAAGTCCTTATGGTGGGGAGGTGGGGTATAATCTCATGGTTGTAAAGGCATTTGCTTAAAGAGATGAAACAGATATAGACATAGATTAGAGTGATTTTTGTGTGAATGTGTATAGAGAAAATGAGATAGTAGAGGGTGCGGTGTGGCATGAGATACATTTTACATTTCTGTACGGGGTTTACATGCATCCTAAATGGGCCTTTAAGACTTGTGTACATTTAGGGACATGTTTACTAAAGGACATTAGCTGCTACCACAGAGATATCGCAGAAATATCCCACAGTGGTAGCAGCTAACACCGGAGAAATGCAGATCTAGCAAGCAATTTCCTGAAATATCTGCATTTTGTGTGGAGGACCTAGAGGTGGGATTGGGGCAAGGAGTAGGTGGGCCGAAGATCGGCAACCATCTCATGAAACTTTGTTATTTGATGGCTGGCGAATTGGCACACATCACGGCTGCAGATAACATCACCGCAAGAGGTGGTAGACATTACGGCAGCTGTCAATTGGCCGCAGCTGTATGCCCTGCCACCAAGTAGCCCCCCCATGTGCTGATCGCCCCCTTAAAAATATCGTAGGTGTTGTAGATCTAAAGTTCTATGACACTGACAATACCCAAAGAAGTGCCAGGCCCCCCATCCCATCAGTACTGATCCTCCCCCGACAGCTCCCATCAGGAACTGTCCAGGAGGACTGGCACATCCGCCATCAATACATCTCTCCTAGCCAGCCAATCAGGGTCATACAGGGACCCCCCTCCCTTTTCCAATCCATTCAAATATCCCAGCTAGCCAGTTAGGGTTCCCCCCTCCCCCCTCACCTCTTAAAAATCAAAACCCAGCTAGCCAGTCAGCTTGGGATGCTCCATCCACTCACCTGACCCCCCCGGACCCTACCTCAACTACTTGGCAGTCCAGTGGTGAAGGGGGCAGGGTCAGTCTTCCCTGCTCTTGCCGCCATCGCTTCTCATGGCCTGAATGGCCACAATCATGAGGTGCTGCTCTCTAGCCTCATGCCAGGGGACTGTCTAGCAAGATCGTGACCATTTTTGTGAGTACCATTGAGGAGGGCAGGAGTGTTTCTTTACTGGCTAGCTGGAACATTTGAAGAGATTGGGGAGGAGTGGTCTCAGTATGATTCTGACTGGCTAGCCAGGTGAGTCGTGTTGATGGGGTGAACTGATTCCCCTCAGACAGTTTCCAATGGGGATCAGGAGCTGTTGGGGGGAGGGGGATTGGTGCAGACAGGAAGGACCCGGCACTCCTTTGGGTATTATCAGTGCCTTGGAGATTTAGAGGGTGAGGGGGCTTGATCGGTGCTTATGGGGGAGATCAGGAGCAATCAGGGCACAGAGCTGGACTGCTACCTGTCGTCTCCATTGATTTACCACAGAGGCTCACCATACCTGCACTGACAACCACCGTGGATCTTCCCCTGATACCTGCTGATGAGGTATCACAGGTCTCTGCAGTAAATCCTAAACCTCTGCAGTATCTGCAGGGGGTAAGATGGGAACACCCATGCATATACCACGGAGGTTTGGACCTTAACTGCTGGCCTTTTGCAGCTATCTCACTGTGATAGCTGCAAAAGGCTACCACAGTTTAGTAAACATGCCCCGTAGTGTGGAAGTGCAGAAGTGTTGAGAACATTTGGGAAGCATAAACATATACTGGGTCTGACCAAAGGTCCATCAAGCCCAGTGTTTCAAACAAAAATCACCGAAAAGAATAAGTCCACTGTAGAAAGGAATTCAGATACAGTCTTTGTCTCTACTACCACCAGTGGGAGGCTATTCTACACATCCACCACTCTTTCTGTAAAGTTATATTTCCTCAGATTACTCCTGAGTTTATCTCCTTCCACCTTCATCCTATGCCTCTCATTCCAGAGCTTTCTTTAAATTGAAAGAGGTTCTCTTCCTGTACATTTATGCCACAGAGGTATTTAAATGCTTCTATCGTATCTCTCTTATCCCACCTTATTTATTTACTGATTGATTGAATTATAAAACATTTATATATTGCTGAGGGAAGCTATGATAGAGGTCTATAAAAGAATGAATGGATTGGAATGGGTAAACCTAGATCAATTGTTTACTCCCTGACAAACTAGAAAGACTAGAGGGACACACAATGAAGCTACAATGTAGCCCATTTAAGACTAATCAGAGAAAATATTTTTTTCACTCAAAGTGCAGTCAAACTCTGGAATTCATTACCGGAGGATGTAGTAAAAGCTGTTGGTGTAGCTCAATTTAAAAGAGGTTTGGACAAGGTCATGGAGGAAAAGTCCATAAACCATTATTAAAGAGGACTGGGGAAATCCTCTGCTTACCCCCGGGACCAGGGCCGGCCCGTCCATTGAGCAAGAATGTTTTTTGCACAGGGCCCCGCGTTTCAGGGGGCCCCGCGCAAAGAACATTCTGCTTTTTTTTTTTTTTAAATTACATTTAAAAAAAAAACCTGTCTCTGGCTGCTGCCGCTGCCGCGTCCGTCGCAGCAGCGGCAGAATGGAGTGTCCTGCGGGGCCCCCTCTCCTCGTTGAGCCCTCTGCAAGGGCTTTCAGATTCGCGAAGGGAGAGTGCTCCCTCGCGTCTCTGTAAAGCCCGCAGGGGCAGATGGGAAATTTCCCATTAGCCCCTGCGGGCTTTACAGAGACACGAGGGAGCACTCTCCCTTCGCGAATCTGAAAGCCCTTGCAGAGGGCTCAACGAGGAGAGGGGGCCCCGCGGGACACTCCATTCTGCCGCTGCTGCGACGGACGCGGCAGCGGCAGCAGCTAGAGCCAGGTTTTTTTTTTTTAAAATTTGCCAGAAGGGAAGGGAAGAAGGGGGAGGGGGGGGTTAAGACTGGTAATGGGCTGGGGGGCTGATGGAGGCTGTCTGGAAATGTGCTGGGGGGGGGTTAGGACTGGAAATGTGCTGGGGGGGAGTTAGGACTGGAAATGTGCTGGGTGGGGGGGGGGTTAGGACTGGAAATGGGCTGGGGGGGGTTAGGACTGATAATGGGCTGGGGCTGATGGAGGCTGACTGGAAATGGGGTGAGGGGGGGTTTAGGACTGGAAATGGGCTGGGGGGGTTAGGACTGGAAATGTGCTGGGGGGGGGTTAGCACTGGAAATGTGCTGGGGGGGGTAAGGACAGGAAATGGGCTGGGGGGGGATAGGACTGCTAATGGGCTGGGGCTGATGGAGGCTGACTGGAAATGGGGTGAGGGGGGGTTAGGACTGGAAATGGGCTGGGGGGGTTAGGACTGGAAATGGACTAGGGGGGGTAAAGACAGCTAATGGGATGGGGCTGATGGAGGCTGACTGGAAATGGGGTGGGGGGGTTAGGACTGGAAATGGGCTGGGGGGGGGGGTTAGGACTGAAAATGGGCTAGGGGGGTTAAGCCTGGTAATGGGCTGTGGGCTGATGGGGGCTGTCTGGAAATAGGGTGATGGGGGGTTAGGATTGCTAATGGGCTATGGGGGGGTTAGGACTGCTAATGGGCTATGGGGGCGCTAGGACAGGAAATGGGCTGATGGGGGGGTTAGGACTGGCAATGGGCTATGGGGGGCTGACTGGAAATGGGCTGATGGGGTTAAGACTGGAAGTGGGCTGATGGGGGGGGTTAGGACTGGTAATGGGTTATAGGGGGGGCTTAAACTGAAAATGGGTTGATGGGGGGCTAGGACTGGTAATGGGTTGGGGGATTGCTATGACTGGAAATGGACTGAGTGGACGGGGAGGCTTGAACTGCAAATAGCTGATGGGGAGGGAGCTTGGAATGGAAATGGGCTGTGAGGGAAGGGAGCTAGGACTGAAAATGGGCTGATGGAGCAGCTAGGATAGGACTGGAAATGGGCTGTTGAGGGGGAGCTAAGATTGGAAATGGGCTGTGGTGGGGGCTTGAATTGAAATGGACTCATGGAGGGGCTAGAACTGGAAGTAGGCTCATGGGGGGGCTTGGACTGGAATTGGGCTGAGTGGAGGGGAGCTAGGATTTGACATGGGCTGCTGGGGGGGCTAGGAAATGACTAGAAATGGGCGGCTGGGGGGCTAGGATTGGAAATGAGCTGATGAAGGGACTCAGACTGCCACTGGATGGGGGAGCTAGGCCTGGAAATGGGTTGATGGGGGGCTAGGACTGGAAATGGGCTGATGCAGGGACTAGAAGGGAATGGATGCTGGGTGAGACTGGAACTAGAAGGGAGCTGATGTTGGGGGAGGATTAGAATGGGATGGGGCTGGGAGAGTAAAATGAAGAGGGGAAAAATATTTTGTGTGGGAGGGATGAAAAATCTACAATTGGCCGGGTATTGGGAGAGTAAGTGGGGATTGAGGATGGAGGGGTAAAATTTGTGTGGATGAAATAAGAATGAGGAAAGAGCAAAAGGAGAAAGATTAGTATGTTAAAGCAGATGTAGAGAGAGAGGATGGAAAGAAAACTAGAAGAGAGAAGAAAGGACAAATGGACAGCAGACGATGGAGAGTTAGCAGAAAACATGAAGAAACCAGAAGAAAGTGGCTGGAGCAATTGCAACTGAAAAAAAATGCACAAAAGGTAGAAAGATATCTCTTTATTTTGAATTTATTAACTGGAATATGAAAGCTCTGGGAAATGTGCATCATTAACGTCTGCACTTTGTTTGGTACAAGAGGAAATTGATTTATAGTTTTATTTCTACAGTGTTGTTGTACATTCCAAGTTTGGCTTTTGGGGTTCCCAGTTTAATTATTGCCTTCCTGTTTCTAAATTGCGATTCCTTGTTTGGTGATGGTCTATGTTCTGCATGTGTAACTGAGCTGAGGTATTCTGTTTATGTAATTCCTATTTGACATTGCCACTTGTTCTCTTTCCCCAGTATTCTCTGAAATGTACTGGTTTAATATTTGCAGTGTTTCCTTTTGATAGGTAGGGTCTGGTGCTTTGTGAGTCCTGGTAATGCTGTCAGGATACAGCGGGTTTGCTATGGGTTCTAAATGGGCAGCGTTTGTAGTAGTTCCTAATGTGCCTGGCGGTTGGCACTGGATTATAGTAATGTAGAAATCTTTTAGTCTTTCTTTATCCATACACTCATTAAGAGACATGTTTACTAAAAGTTAGTGAATGGTAACATTATGCAAATATTTATGCAAATAAGACCACTTATGCAAATGAGGCCCCGCACCGAGTCTCCGCACATGGCCCCGCACCCCCCTTGGGCCGCCCCTGCCCGGGACAAGCAGTATGGAATCTGTGTACCTTTTGGGAACCTGACATGTATTCATGACCTGGACTGGCCACTGTTGGCAATGGGATACTGAGCTTGATGGACCCTTGGTCTTATCCAGTGTGGCACATCTTATGTTCTTATATTCATCTTCCTGAGTAGATATTCAAAGTAGTTTACAAAACATCAAACCATGATACATATCAAATATACGTTAAAGCATAAAAATAAATCAAACTAGTTAACTTGCTCCCAACCAGGCACAACAATACTCATAGGTGAAAACATGACCGAGTTTTCTGAAATGACAGAAAGACCTTATTTAGCCCTCAACCTCGTCAATAACCCTCCTCAATAGGGCCTCTCAAAATTGACAGCTAGTGAACATATAAGTCTTCAAATTTTTCCAAAATAACAGATCTTTTTCTGCCCGCAACTCATTGGCAGTGAATTCCATAACTTTGGAACCACAGTAGAGAATGTCCAAATCCAAAGAAGGGACCTCCTTATACATCTGACAACAGGGTATAACCATATACCTACCTACCTCAGATCGCAATTGTCTAGTAGGTACATACCGTTCCAATTTTCTTGTCAAAAAGGCTGGACATGAATAACCTAAGATATGGCTCGACACATCCCGGTCAACAGGTTGCCATGGCACCTAGAAACTGCACTCTGTCAACTGAGATTTCATGCTGCTAAGCTTTAACTGCCAGTGCTGCACTCGTCCACCCTGATCAGCTTTCTGCATGTAGCTTGAACTCTGCAGTGGAGAAAGTTCAGGTAGAAGCTATATGCAGAGAGCTGATCACATTCTTTTTGGTGCAGCTGTGGGTGAAGGTTGGGGGTGGGGGATAATGAGAGAGAGAAAGGGAGACACTGGGTGATGGCTTACAAACAGGATGCCGGAAAAAATGTATCTTTATCTTGTCTTTTGCTTAACAACTAACAGTATGACTCTTTGGTAGTATTCTAACATAATATTACTGATCAACTTGTGGTACAATAGTAATAACCTGGCCACACTTTCTTCTGGTTACATCCATAAGCACAAGTATAAATTCAATCCAATTTCTATATCTGTATTCCCTTGAATTTGTTGTTTTCTGAGTCCCAGTGTCATTTCTTTGGTTTTTGTATATTCTAAAATGGGTAACTCTTCTTAATGAATTATACATACAGAGCTACTATCATATGCCTCCAAGCCTACTTAACAGCATCATTGGATCCAAATATGCAAAATAAATGGTGAAATATGAAAGTTAACATCCAGAAGTTGTCTCCATCATCAAACTTGGACAAGCATTCTGACAAAAATAAGGAATGAATGAGAATCCACAAGCACACACAGGGAAGAAAGCAACAGCATTTACAAAACAAAAGATAAACCCTTCAAAGAATTAGTCCAAGAACCCTCTGTCGATCAAGAACGAACAAATGAATGCTTAAGGAAAGGTGAACTGAAACCGAAGGATGCGAGATTGATAGTTACAGCCCAGGACAGTGGATTAGGATGAGATGGTTTACAGTGAACACTGAAAAAACTGGCAAAACAGGCATATGTTGATTCTGTAAGAAAGAGCTGGAAGAAGTGACTCATCTCCTAGCTAGCTGTGAAGTTCTGATGGCGGAATATTTCTATAAAGAAAGGCACAACAAAGTACACATCTCATCCATTGGAAACTGTAAACACTACTACTTTCCCTTCCCACCTCATTGAGCAATACAATTGCTGGCATTAATTCTATTAATATTGCCATAATTTCTTTACATAAACATCCTATCTTCCCCCGATAATCCTTCACTTTTGGACATTGCCACATTATATGCATCAGATCCCCTCTCCCACCACACTTCTTCCAGCATTCGCTCTGACTTTCAGGAAGTATTGCCTGTATTTTCGTTGGTGTCCAATACAACCTAAACCTCACCTTTAAACTATTTTCAAGCATAGGGGTATCTCTGGCCAACTGGTGTGTTCGTACATATATGTGCACCTAACGCTCATCATTCCAAACTCACGAAATATCCTCTTCCCACCTCTGTTGCCATTTCATTTTTTCTCTCCCCTTTTGTAAGAGCATTTTATAAAGCTTTGAAATTACCCCTTTCTGTGTCCACTGTTTCTCCATCATCTCTTCAAATTGTGTAGGTTCACTTTCCATATCTGCTTTTACCTCTTTAGAATTTAAATCAAGGGAGGTTTATTGGTTATGTTATTCTGAGAGCACGTATGAGTCTCTTACAAAGGTGGAAAAATGTTGATGTACCTGCACTAAAGGTGTGCGAGTTGGAACAGCTGTGGGTTTTTGTGTGACTGAAGAACATGAAAGGCATAGAATTAGTAAATATAAAAAAGTGTGGCAGTGGTATGAAAAGTGGAGAAGGAAGAGAGTGGAACAAATATGTGGAGAAGTAGATGAGTTAAAGGGGTAGGGAGCTGAAGGGGGGTAAGGGTGAGGGATGGGGGATGGGGGACATGGGAGGGTTAACTAATTGTAATTATAAAGTAAAGTAAGAGTCAAGGTTTAGGTTGATGTTATTTATTATAATAGTGGAGTGGAGGTGGAAATGAATATATATATATTTGTTAAAAGAAAAGTAATGGCCTGTAACATGTGTAAATGTTTGAAAAATAATAATAATAATTGTAAATTACAACCCCCCCCCCCCCCACTACTACATCACTGTGCCTGAACAGCACTGGGATCATGACCCTAAGAGAATTACAGAGAATGAAGAGTTTATAATGATCACTTGAATACTCCCGTTCTGACTGATAAAAATCTGAATGCAAGGAAGCCAGACATAGTGGTAAAGGAGAAGAACACCAGAATGGCATTAATTATAAAGGTATCAGTCCCAAGCAACGTGAATTATGAATTGTGTTGAGAGGGAGACTATCTTCAAGTACCAAGAAATGCAGACTGAAATCATACTCCACATACCTTGGCTTAGAAGTGAGGTTCATGAATGTCAGGGTATGTGCAAAACTAACCCATTTGGAGAAATTGCACCAAATTCTCTTTCCTTTTCTGGAATCCTGTTGCTAGTTTTTCTACTGCTGAAGGAAAAGATACTGAACTTTCTATAATTCATGTATTACAAATTTCAAGGCAACATGGTTTTACCAAAGACAGATAGTGTCAGATGATTCTGATTTCTTTGACTGTTTGATCAGAGATTTGGATCAGGAGTGTGTGCTGGATGTGGGCTACTTGGATTTCAGCACAGTCTTTAATCCTGTTCCTTACAGGATGATCATGAACAAACTGAGCAGCCTGAAGTTAGGACTCAAAATGGTGAACTGCATTGGAGGTTGGTTGACAGAGAGGTGACAGAGGGTGGTGGTAAATGTAATTCACTTGGAAGAAAGAAAAGTGAGTAGTGGAATGTCTCAAAGATCAGTCTTGGGGTCGATTTATGTTCAATATCTTTGTGAGCAACATTGCCAAAGGGTTGGAAGGAAAAGTTAGTTTTTTTGCAGATGACAAAGATTTGCAACAGGATGGACACCCCCGAGGGAGTTGAGAACATGAAAAATGATCTACAAGTATTTAAAAAAATGTTTGGAAGTTAAGATTTAATATGAAGAAGTGCAAAGTGATGCCCTTGGAGTGCAGAAATCCAAAGGAGCAGTATGCAATAGAGGATGAGAGACTCAACATGCACAGAACAGGAGATAGACTTCAGGGGGATAGTGTCTGAGGATCTCAAAGTGGAGAAATTATATGGAAAGGAGTGGACAAACCCAGAAGGATACTAGGCTGCATAGAGAGGGGTATAACAGCTTTAAGGAGGTGATAATGTCCCTGTTCAGGTAGTTGAGGATGCCTCACGTAAAGTTCTCTGTTCAGTTTTGGAAGCCATATCTTGTTAAAGGATATGAAAAGGTTATTTCTCCTGAGTCTATCCCCTTTCACCCTCGTCCTATGTCTCCTCATTGTAGAGCTTTCTTTCAATTGAAAGAAGCTCTCTTCATGTGCATTTATGCCATGGAGGTATTTAAACGTCTCTATCATACAATATTTCTCTATCCCGCCTTTCCTCTAAGGTATACATATTGAGATCTTTAAGTCTGTCTTCATATGCTTTATAACAAAGACCACTGCCAATTTTGGTAGCCACCCTCTGCACTGACTCCAGCCTGTTTATATCCTTTTGAAGATGTGGTCTCCAGAATTGCACACAATACTCCAAATGAGGTCTTATCAAAGACTTGTACAGAAGCACTATCACCTCTTTTTTTCTGCTGGCCATTCCTCTCCCTATGTACCCAAGCATCTGATTTCTGCTGACACCTTTCCTAGAGGAGACATGATACTGACCATTAATTAAAAACCAAGCAAACCTTTTTCAAAGATGCAGAAGCTATAGTGCCCCAACTCCCACACCCTCTAAGCGAATGGGGAGTGGGGCAGGTAACCTGGCTGAGCTTGCCATCCATTCACTTGGTGGGGGGAAGGGAATGGGTGCTGGGGGGAAGGAAAGGGGATGGTTTTGGAAGGGGTGGAAGTGTGCAGATTCACTGCAGGGTTGACGGGCTTCAGCGGTGGTGGGAAAGCAGGAGCAGGCTCGCAGTGGTCAGCTCGTGGTTGGCGTGGTACAGGTGTTGTTGGGCTGGCAGCTTGCTCCCTGGCTGTTTGCGGTGGTTGCAGCTGACACAGAGGGTGTTCATCTTGCCGGTCGGCTTGTTTCCTCTTCCATTATGGCTGCTTCTTCTCGGCACCTGGGGGGGGGGGCAGCCTGGTGATAACACTAGACACGGGTTGCTAGATCCCAGGAGAGCACATTCAGTGGGTGAGTGACGGGGGAAGGAGTTGAAGGAATTTTAGGCACCTGTGGAGTCCTAGTGCCCCCAGGGTTTTGAGTGAAGGCTGCTTTTGCCTTTGGCAGTTTGCTAAAACATTTGGCGGGGTGATCGTGTGTTGAAGTGTAAGGGGGTTATTTAGGGTAAAGTAGGAGGTAGGGTGTGGGGGAGAGGCCAGTGGAGCATGGGTGCAGGGGAGTGGGGGCATAGGGGAGTGAGTGGGGGGTAGGGAGAGAGAGGAAGGGGTTGTGTGCAGTGTGTGGGGGGTATTTGGTAGCACTTAGGGAGCAGGATTCATAGGCCCATGCAAGGCAAAGGGGGGGGGGAAAGGCCTCAGTGCAGTCTGTCACAGCGACAGGTGAAGCGACCCACATGCTTCATCACAGAGGGCTGTGAAGGGACTGGGGATGGCCATGCCCTGCGGTCAGGTGAGAAAGGGATCGGGAGGGTGGGGGGTAAGGGGCATGGGTGGGTATGCGGACAGCAGGCGAGGTGGAGAAAGAGGGTTTGCTCGAGGGGTGGGATGGGGTGGGACCAGAGGGGGCAGGGTCATGATGAAGGGGTCGGGGAGGACTGCACAACCAGTGAGGACCAGCTGGAGGATGATAGTCAGCAGTGTTCCAGTGCGGAGAGCCATCAGAGGACGGAGATTTCGTCAGGGAACGCAGGTCAATATCTTCCAACAGATGGGGGGGTCTGGGGTAGAGGGTGCAGATGTGTGCAGGACTGAGCGGGGTAGAAAGTGCAACAGGATGTTCATTTGGACTCTGAGGGATAAACATTTTTTGAAGAACTTGTGGAGGGTCGTGCGTCGCATGCATTACGAGAAGCATTTGCGTCGCTCGGGTGACAAGTTGGTGGTTCACATCTGGGATGCATCAGATTCTTGGGACTTGTCTGATTCCTCGTCTTTGGAGGGCACTGAGTCAGACAATGACAGTGTGGGTCAACGTGGTTTGACACATCAAGGAATAAGTGTAGTGGGACACAGTGAGGGTGGGGCTAGTAATGATCCATGGCTGGCGGAGAATTGGCATACGTTGAGCAGGATTGCCCCATTGGATTGTCACGTGTCTAGGAAACTATGGGCGAAGGTGCTACGGGGTCGATACGTGCATATTTTTTCATTTCTGGCTCGCGATCAGGATGTTGGGGATAAGAAGAAGGGGGAAGGGGCTAGGAAGAGGGTAAGAAGAGGAGCTCTCAGGTTCCTAAGACCATTAGTAATTAGTTGTTGGCTTCCCATGTTTTCTTCTATCGTGAGGGAGGGGGGTAATCCAGCCCTATACCCGGGGCTCCTGCGATATTTGGATGTGATCTTGAGGGCTCATAGGACTTATGGGGGTTGGGCCTGGCTCAACTATGATGAGCAGTTCAGGAAGAGCTTGCCAAAAGACAAAAGTGAGGCTTGGAGATTTCAGGATGTGGACATTTGGCTGACAAAAATGACTCCATGCCGGTCTCCTTTTGGGAAACTAGGTGGTGTGGGCTTCCCAGGACCCTCGGCTGGCATTTCCCAGGAGGAATGGTTGCAGGCGGCAGGTAGTGGGAGGGGTAGCGGAAGGGCTGGAGGGGTTGGGTTTCTGAGTACCAGAAGAAACTTTCCCCTGTCTGAGAGGTTTTGGGGCATTGGAGTAGACAGTGCCTGTTTACAGTTCAATGGGGGCAGTTGCAACCGACCGTGGTGTCATTTCAAACATAGATGCTCGATGTGTGGATGGGGGCACCCAGCCTTTCGATGTTTCATGCCCAATTGGGCCGCATGCCTTCCTCAATGTTCCCGGGCCAAGGCTCCATCGCCCAACTTGGTGGCCTTGGAAGACTGGTTGCGGGGTTATCTGGATCCAGCAGTTGCCTATTTGTTATGTGAGGGTTTTCGGGATGGGTTTGTGATTCTGTTTTCAGGTCCGCCTCTGTTTCACTGGGCCCGTAATGCTCCCTCTGTAAAACAGCTGCAGGGGATTGTCTCCAGAAAGTTAAAGAAGGAGCTGGAGCTGGGCAGAATTGCGGGTCCATTTGAGCATCCTCCGCTGCGCAATCACGTGGTGTCCCCATTGGGGGTTGTGCCATAGAAGGAGTTGGGCAAGTATTGGTTCATTCACAATTTGTCTTATCCAGTGGGGTGCAGTGTGAATGATTTTAATGACCGAGCCCTTTGTTTAGTACAATATGCGTCCTTTGGTTCCGCCATTGGCCTGCTACAGCGAGAGGGTCAAGGGGCGTTGATGTCCCAAGCTCATTTCAGCTGCTTGGATTTCATTTTCAGGGATGGTATTATGTTGACAAGTGCATGCCCATGGGGTATTCGGTGGCCTATGCCTGTTTTGAGGCGTTTTCTTCTTTCCTCCATTGAGTATTCTGGCTGGCTGCCCAGTCCAACACTATGGTATACTGTTTAGATGATTTCCTCATAGTGGCTTTGAGAGACTCCCCAGAGTGTGGTTGGCTGTTGGGGGTGTTCCAGCAGTTGGCAAAGGTTTTGGGTGTACCATTGGGGGAGGGGAAGACAGAGGGTACTGCTACCTCTCTCACGTTTCTCGGCATTGAATTGGATTCAGTAAGTATGGAATCCCGGTTGCTGGTAGAAAAGGTCTCTAAGTTGGTGGTTTTGATTCAGCAGGCTTTGTCCCGCCCTAAGCGGACATTGGGGCAGGTCCAAGAACTTTTGGGCCATTTCAATTTTGCTTGTCGAGTGATACCTATGGGTACAGTATTCATGCGGCAGTTCGCATTCCTGACTCGAGGGGTGCAGAAGCAGCATCACTTCATTCAGTTGAGTGGGGTATGAGGGCAGATTTGAGCATTTGGTTGGCGTTCTGGCAAGATTTCAATGGGATGTGTGTGTGGCAATCACCAAGGATGTCCAGTCATGATCTGGAGCTATATACGGATGCCTCCAGGGGTTTCATTTTTGGGATTTATTTTGGAGGTGCATGGTGTGCGGAGTCCTGGCCAGATGCGTGGAAGGACCGGGATTGGTACTCGAACATTACCTTTCTGGAGCTGTTCCCCATTTGGGTGGCATTACAACTGTGGGGTGAACGCCTGCGTAATCGGAGCTTTCTCTTGTGTTTGAATAATATGGCGGGGATTGGGGGTTGCAGGTTTCTCGCTGCAGGTATTTGGAACACATTCATTCCACATCGGCACGGCCATACTGGCTGCTGTGCAAGGTCTTTCTGAGCCAGCAATTCAGCATTTGGGTCGCTGGTAGTCTAATCTTTATTAATAGATATGTACGCTAACTCCATAGCCTTTTCAGCTGCTTTTTTTTCCAGTATTTTCCCCAGGTGGGCAGCAGTGTGAGTTCCTCGTGTGGATGAGTGGGCTAGTAGGAGCACAAAATATGGAAGGGGGAGTGGCTTAATGGTTGGGACAGGTTACCTCAGGCCAGAGACCTGTGGATTCAATTCCCATATAGGGACAAGTAACCTCAGGTCGAAGGGACTGGGGTCTCTAGTCCCATGGCCACTACTTGTAGCCTTGGGCAAGCTACTTAACCCTACATTGCCTCAGGTATGCTTATATTGTGAGCCCTTCGGGGACAAGGAAATAAAAAGTGTGTGTTAGCATATATCTGTAAACCTCTCTGATACATGTAGTAAAGGGCAGTATATCAAGTGCCTAAACCAGATTCCTTTGTTTTCTAGGCCAGGAAGAGAGCAGCCAAATCTAAATGGGGTTTGAATTTGGGCCTTGCAGAAAGTGGAGTGCGGCTACAGTGGATGGGCCTGCAAGGGATGCGGTGGTTCCATCTGCTACCTGTGTTGCTGGAGGCTCATCAATATAATCAACTCCATTGTATCTTTGTTCATTTGGGGGGGGACAATGATCTTTGTACAGTGAAAGGGGTTGACCTTATCCGACAAATGAAGTGGGATATGTTCTTAATCTGGTGCTACTTCCCTGCTGCAACGGTTATTTGGTCGCAGATAATTCCTAGGCACCTATGGCGCGATGCCTTCCGACCGCAAGCGGTGGAGCATTTGCGGAGGCGAGTGAATGCGGAGGTCCTCAAGTTCATTCATGCATTGCAAGGGCTTGGGATGGCACATGACTTAATAACTGTTGATTGCCCAGGGCTTTTTCACCCTGATGGGGTCCATTTGTCGGATATTGGTCAGGATATTTTTTATAAGTTCAATACAGGATGTTTTGGAGGGGTGCAGTAAGGCCTTTCAGGCCACAGCATTGGTGAGAGGAGGAGGCAGAGACATGTAAGGTGCAGTCTCCGCTCTTGGTGTTTAGAGGTGGCTGACCTCCCCCTAGGGTGAATTCATTCTCCCCACCCCTCAAAAGGGTGGGGAGGAAGACAGGGATAGGAGCACTGGGGGGCTTCCCACAGCATGGGCCCAGTTATTTTAAGACTCCCATATGGTGGAAATAAGCCTCAGCCTAGCAACACCGCAGGCTGGGGAGTGGGGGGGGGGGGTTGGTGGGAGAGAAGAGTCTGGAAATATGGTTTAGGGCTGGGCTAGGACAACACCGTCTAGCATGACCCTTTGAGACAGTTTAATATCATCGGCTTTGAGATGTTATTGTTAAATATTTGGATGATGAATAAAGCTGCGACCAAATTTTGCCAAACATCTCTCCCGGGAG
Source organism: Ichthyophis bannanicus (assembly GCA_033557465.1). Taxonomy (NCBI): domain Eukaryota; kingdom Metazoa; phylum Chordata; class Amphibia; order Gymnophiona; family Ichthyophiidae; genus Ichthyophis; species Ichthyophis bannanicus. The sequence goes on from CM066031.1 coordinate 1,461,451,476, forward strand.
TTATTTCATGGCTTGCAGGTAAGCGAATGGATGGGAGTGTAAATTCCTCGGTTACGTGCCCCAGCTCCCAACCCCCTCCAAGCGAATGGGGAGTGGGGCAGGTAACCTGGCTGAGGCCGCCATCCATTCGCTTGGTGGGGGGAAGGGAACGGGTGTCGGCGGGAATGTAAGGGGAGGTTTTATTTATTTATTTAATGCTTTTATATACCGCACTTTTTAAAATCAGTGCGGTTTACAGATAACTCTTTGTTCAGGGTAGGAAGAGCCTATCTTGCACTTACAATGAACGGGTAGTACAACTTGGATTGATAACAGGGGAAAGCGTCTACAGGCTATATCCAACATGGATTGATAACAGGGGAAAGCAAATACAGGCTATGGAGTTTTGGAGGGAGTGGAAGTGCTCAGACTCACCAGTGAGGTTTTCGGGCTTCAGCGATGGCGGGAAGGCAGGAGCAGGCTCGTGGTGGTCACCCACACTACCCTCCCTGGAGGTGGGATATGGGGTGCTCTGGGAGGGGGGGGGGGGTTCTTGTTGCAGCTTAGGGTGGGATTTAGAGATAGCTGAACCGGTGAATTCATTCTCCCCTCCCCCCGAAAGCATAGGGAGGAAGACAGGGATGGGAGCACTGGGGGGCTTCCCGCAGCATGGGCGTCACCGCCATGTGCGGGCCCAGTTATTTTAAGACTTCCATATGGTGGAAATAGGTTTCAGCCTGGTGTCACCGCAGGCTAGGGCGTGGGGGGGGGGGGGGGTTGGCGGGACAGGTGAGTCTGGAAATATGGTCTAGGTCTGGGCTAGGATGATACTGTCTAGCACGACCTTTTGGGAGAGGCTTTGAGATGTTATTGTTAAATGTTTGGATGTTGAATATATAAAGCTACAACCAAATTTTGCCAAGCACCTCTCCCGGGAGTTATTTCATGGCTTGTGTGTGAACGAATGGATAGGAGTACGAATGCCTAAGTTAAAAACTAGAATACAGAAAATGAAACTACAAAGAAGTAAACTTAAAAGCAATATCGGGAAGTACTTTTTCACAAAAAGAGTGTTAAATGCCTGGACGCAGGACCAGCACGAACATTAGGCGGACTAGACGGCCACCATGAGTGCCAGTGGTTTGAGGGCTTCCCATTGCCAATGCTGCTGCTCCTCTCTGGGAATTGTAGCAGCGACAATGGTCTTAATCAGCCCTGTGAGACTCCCCCCTGCTGAAGCTTGATGATAACTTCCTGTTTGCAAACTGCAGGTCCTGGAGAGGGGCAGCAGCAGGAGCAATGGAACTATGGAGGGGGAGAGGGGGAGAGGGGGAGCGCAAAGGTTGAGGTTCAACTTGTCTGCCTCATTTCCTTGCACCGGCCCTACTTGGAAGTGATAAAGACAAAAACAGTGACAGAATTCAAAAGGCATGGGATAAACACAGAAGATTACTACAGAGCAATTACTATGAGATTACTATGGAGGGAGGAGTAGCCTAGTGGTTGGGGCAAGGTACTTCAGGCCAGAAGGTCAGGGGTTCAAATCTGACTAGAGGACAGCAACCTTGGGCCGGAAGGACTGGGGTTTCTAGTCCCATAGATGCTCCTTGTGGTCTTGGGCAAGCCACTTAACCCTCCATAGCCCATGTTCCCTGTAAGTATTAGTGTATGTGTCTCATATCCCCACATGTTAAATGTATCCCCCAATTGTGTCATGACCGCTTTGATTGAAGGATAAGACGGCATACAAAAACTGTCTAAATAAAGAGCAGGAAACTCATTCCTGCTCAAAGCAAAACTTAAATGATTTTTAGACTTCAAAAAAGGCAGAGGGTATCCTGCACTGAATTGCAGTGAAAAATAAAAGCACAGATTGGTGGTAACCTGCATGGAGTGACATTTGGGGGTACAGAAATCTTAGGAAGCAGTTAAAGGTTGGGGGGGGGGGAGTCACTGATATCCACAAAACAAGAGAGAGGTGTCAGGTTGAATATATCAGATGATTTCAAGGCAGTGGCGTAAATACCGCCCAAGCATCTCCCGCAGTGCAGGAGGGCTCAGGCTAGAAGGGGACCCAGTGATCCCAAAATGGCACTGGCAAACTTCTTCATGCTTACTTTTAAAGATGTTTGCCTTGCCAAGCCACACCCCTTCTCTTCCTGTAAAGTGCGGCCCCATGGCAACTAGAAGCCTGGGAAAGCATTTCCCATTCATGGGCTGAAGTCTCGTGATACCTGAGATCTTGGCATCTCAATGGGAAATGCTTCCCCAGGGCTTTGGATGCTGCAGGACAGCACTTTACAGAAAGAGAGGTTGCATGGAGTGGTGCGGCAAAGTTCTTTAAAAGTAAGTATGTTTGCCGGCTGCTGCTTTTTTCCTGTTTTTTTTTAAGGGGGAGGGGGGGTTGGCGGGGTTGCTCTCCCTCCCTCTTTGTGGACACCGCCCTTATGAGGTACCCTGAGCAAATTTTGCTTGGGGGCCCTTCATTTGAACTTACACCACTATTTCAAGGTACAAAATCAGTGCAATAATACTATGGACAGAGCTTCCAAGTTACCCATTTCTAGAAGAGATACAGTACCTTCTGCTTAGTCCTGGATTTGAATTTGCCTCCTAATACAGTGTGGTATTTGTAGTTCCTGAGTCTGATGAAATCAGAACTGCAGGTTGAATAATGCATTAGGATGGGGTTGTCAAAAATTCAAGAATGACCCAAAATCTCCCTCCTAGAAATGAGCACCTTGGCAATTCTGCTCTTAGGGTATCTAGGAAAACACATATGCAGAAAACACATATGCATACTATCCTCGAAGCCCAGACCAGCTGTATTCCACGCATTAGGAAAAGTGGAAGAAAGTCCAAAAAACTGCCAGCATGGTTTAAAGGTGAGGTCAGAGAGGCTGTTGCTGCCAAAAAAGCAACCTTCAGGAAATGGAAAAAAGAGCCAAATGATGAAAACTGGAAACAGCACAAGCACTGGCAAGTTAAATGCAAAGCATTGATAAGGCAGGCAAAGCGGGAATTTGAGAAGAAACTTGCTACAGAAGCAAAAACATGAAATAAAAACTTTTTCAAGTACATTCGTAGCAAAAGACCTGTGAGAGAGTCAATTGGACCATTAGATGATAGAGGGGTAAAAGGGGCAGTAAGAGGAAACAAGGCTATAGCAGAGAGACTGAATGAATTCTTTGCTTCAGACTTTACTGAGGAAGATGTAGGGATGATACCCAAGACTGAAATGGTATTTAAAGGTGATACTGCAGAGGAATTGAGAGAAATATCGCTACACCGGGAAGATATATTACAACTATTCGATAAACTGAATAGTAGCAAATCACCTGGACCGGATGGTATACATCCCAGAGTGTTGAAAGAACTGAAATATGAGATTGCAGTCCTGCTATTGGTAATCTGTGAACTTTCATTAAAATCATCTGTAATACCTGAAGATTGGAGGGTCGCCAACGTAACACCAATTTTTAAAAAGGGTTCCAGGGGTGACCCAGGAAATTACAGACCGGTGAGCCTGACGTCAGTACCAGGGAAAATGGTAGAAACCATCATAAAGAACAAAATTACACAGCATGTAGATAGTCATGGCCTAATGGGAAACAGCCAACATGGCTTTAGACAAGGAAGATCTTGTCTTACTAATCTGATATGTTTTTTTGAAGATGTACATAAACAGGTAGACAAAGGTGAGTCGGTTGATATAGTGTATCTGGACTTTCAGAAAACGTTTGACAAAGTCCCCCATCAGAGACTTTTGGTGAAGCTAAAAAGTCATGGGATAGGAGGCAGTGTACTATTGTGGATCGGGAACTGGTTAAAAGATAGAAAGCAGAGGGTAGGGCTAAATGGCCAATATTCCCAATGGAAAAAGGTGAATAGTGGAGTACCCCAGGGATCTGTACTGGGTCCGCTGCTTTTTGACATATTCATAAATGACCTGGAAAAGGGAATAACTAGTGAGGTTATTAAATTTGCAGATGACACAAAACTGTTTAAAGTTGTTAAAACCCAAGAGGATTGTGGAAATCTGCAGTAGGATCTGGATAAATTGGAAGACTGGGCATCCAAATGGCAGATGAAATTTAATGTGGACAAGTGCAAAGTTATGCACCTAGGAAAGAACAACCCACACTATAGTTACACGATGCAAGGCTCCACATTAGAAACCACCACCCAGGAAAAAGATTTAGGAGTCATCGTGGATAACATGTTAAAACCCTCCGCCCAGTGTGCAGCGGCGGCCAAGAAAGCAAATAGAATGCTAGGTATCATAAGGAAAGGGATGGAGAATAAAACAAAGGATGTTATAATGCCTCTGTATCGCTCCATGGTACGACCGCACCTTGAATATTGTGTGCAATTCTGGTCACCGTATCTTAAAAAGGACATAGCGTTATTAGAAAAAGTACAGAGAAGAGCCACCAAATTGGTGAAGGGGATGGAAGGCTACTCCTATGAAGAGAGGCTAAGAAGGTTAGGGCTCTTTAGCCTGGAGAAGAGACGGCTGAGGGGAGATATGATAGAGGTCTATAAATTAATGAATGGAGTGGAACGGATAAACGTGGATCAATTGTTTACATTATCAGAGTATAGAAAGACTAGGGGACATGAACAATAGTAGCAGCTCTCAACCTTATCAGTTGAACTCAGCTGTTTCTTTCAGTTGTGACGTCTTCACCATTCAGGCTGCTTCCTAAGCACGGCATACATTCAATGGCTCTCTAGGACTCTTCCACATCAGAGACCTGACATACAGCACATTGCATTTCCACATTACTGTTCTCCACATTTGTTATGTCCATGTCTTCAACACTATCACTCTCACTTATATCAAAAGGTATCTGTACAGAGAGCTGGCTATTCTCTTTCTCAATTAGTTCATTTAACTTTTTAAGCAGAGCCTGTTTTTGCACTAGCTCCTCTGCTAAGTGAGCCACTTGATACTTGGACAAACTGTCTCCCTTTATCCTGGGGCTTTGTCTATTGCTAGAATTAGCTTTCACATCTAGAGCTAATTCTCATAGGCTTTTACTGTTTAGGAATTGAGAAGGACACACTTGCCTTGATTCTGAGGTATTTAGAATCTCTCTCTGCTCTGCAAGCCAGACATGCTGTCTTTCATTTGCAGCAGCTTCGTTTGCTTGCACCAGCCTCTCGTTCCTTGCTCCCTCAGCTGTGCTTGGCAATCTCTCATCAGTCCTCTCTCTTCGGCTTCCAGTGTTTCTTACACTCTGTCTTTCATGGTCTGCAAGCACTCTCTCCCTTGCTCTCCATGCTCCTTGTCTTGCTCTTTCTCCATCTCTGCTGCTTCGCCTGCTTCCGTCACCTTCTCTATCTGTGTTTCTGAAAGTCAGCTTTTTAAACTTTCCTTCTTCCTGAGCCACACCTTGCTCCCAGCACATGTGACTAGGGTCAAGCTTCTCCCTGACGTGCTGCTGTGGGCGGGGCTTAGGGATGACTAGTTTCTGAGTCAGAGACTCTTGGTTACTAGGGAAACCCTTGATACATTCTGAATTAAAGTGACAGGACTCATTTTCCTGTGTATCTCTATGTTCAGCAGTGCTTTCCTCACCACAGTACGTATGACCTAGATTGGCCACTGTTGAAAACAGGATACTGGGCTTGATGGACCTCGGTCTGACCCAGTATGGCATGTCTTATGTTCTTATGATATGGATAGAGGGAAGACGGTCCAAAGAAGGGCTACCAAAATGGTATACGGTCTGCACCGAAAGTCTTGTGAAAAGAGACTTAGGGATTTACAAATAAATGTACACTGTAGAAGAAAGGTGAGGCAGGGGAGATTTCTTTATTTTTCTTTAGTTCGATTTTAGCTCATGCCTTTTGGTAGCATAGGGTGATTTACATACTGGTACTATAGGTATTTTCCTGTCCCCAAAGGGCTTACATTCTAAGGGTCTCTTTTACTAAAATGTCTCATCTCAAATTAATTTGAGTTGTGCATAATAATTCCATAGGGCCTACTAAGAATGACTGGACTTGTATAATTTAACATGCTTGAAATCATATGTTAAGAAATGGAGTTCTAGGTTTATACGTGAGGCAATGGAGGGTGAAGTGACTTTTCTAAGGAGCACTGGTGATATTTGAACCCTAGCTTCATGATTTTAACTCTGCTGCTTGTACCACTAGCATACTTCTCCATTTCAAAATGATTCGATAGAAACCTTTAGAAACCTAAACGGTAGTAATAGTGCACAAATGTAGAATGTAAAGTAAGGTTTTTCTAATGTGAGTCTCCAAGCAGATAGATAAGCAAGCAATCTCAGGAAATATTTTTTTCTTGGAGGGAGACTGGTAGAGTGGGTGGAAAAGGTTTGATGGTAACAGACTTGAAGAAGCTATGGGATAAGCAAAAGGATCCTTAGTTGCAATAAAAGGGAAAAGACAGCAGTAGAATTAATTAGCAGGTGAGTCTGGCGGAGTGCCAGTACAGTAATAATTAGAAGTTTTAATGAACATTCAGGTGCTCAAAAGTTGGGTTTGTCTGGAAAGCTACAAAAACAATAATAACTTGAAATTCTAAGGGAAAATCAGACATTCACATGCAAGCTCTGTCCCATCCTCTCAGTGAGCACAGGGAGCTTTTTCGAAAAGCTTAGGGCCCATTTTGCATTCCATGCTCTCTAGACTCTTCCTGACAGAGGCACCATATAATCATTTACGGTCCTAGGCTTGTGAAATAGTCTTATGGTTCCTTCCTGGAAAAATAACCAGACTGCAACAAAGCAAGGGGATGTTCCCAAAAACCACCCTTTCAGCATGGTACTAGATTTAAATGAACGATGCGGTATACAGAAAAGACCAACAAGATTGACAGTCACTGAGGCAACAATAGAAATCTTCTGCACTATGGAATTCTAATCCCAAGTCTCCCTCATAGGATACACTACGGATGTATCATCTGGAACCTTCCTGTTTTCGAAGGTGTAGTCCAGCAGATTAAAACTGGAAATCTCTCCTGCATTGCAAAACATTTATTTATTTAGCAAAATTTCTATATCAATGTATCTACAAGTCACAGAGGTGTACAGGGAGAAAGAACGAGTATAACTTTACATGGAACGTAATTAAAACAAGTTAAACAGTTGTAACAAGAGAATAACATGTAACTTAACAGTGCATTAAAGAGGGGTGGGGGAGATTATTGTACATGGTGTGAGATAAAGTGTGGAGAGTTGGGGGTGGGAGGCTACATAATGGAACCAAAGTGTTCCAGGAACACTCCAGAAACTCTCCAATGTCATTTGAAGAGCAAAGTTCTGAGGTGAGAGAGTTTCAGATGGTGGGTGCATAGAAATAGAAGGCTCTGCTGGAGGTAGATGTGTTGGTTCGAGGGAATGTGGCTGGGACTGCTAGCAGGTGGTGGCTGGCCTTTCTCCTAGATCTGTTGTTGAGAGGTTCGAGAGTGAGGTATTGAAGGATGTTTGCTAAGAGGTCATGGAGGGTTTTGAATATGATCAGGTTGACTTTATATTTGACTCTCAAGTGGATGGGGAGCCAGTGGAGTTGCTTTAGGACTGAAGTGATGTGTTCTCATTGACTGCTACCTGTGATGATTCTGGCGGCTGTGTTCTGTGCATGTTGTAGGGAGAGCAAAGTGGATTTTGGGAGACCCTGGTATATTATGTTGGCATAGTTGAGAATTGGGGTGATGAGGTCTTGAAAGACATTTTTGAAAGCTGGTTTCAGAAGGGGTCAAAGATTTTGCACTGTCTTCATTCAGAAGTAAGCTGCCTTGGTGACTTGCTTGATGGGTGCATGAAAGTTTAAGTTCTGGTCTAGGACTATGCTGAGGTATTTTACTTACTCTTGTACTTGCAGAGTTATATTGGCTAGGCTGATGGCAGGAGGTGGGGAAAATGAAAGATTTTTGGCTATGTAAAGGACTTCCGACTTGTTGAATTGATGTGCATGTTGTGATGGGTGAGCCACTGGATGGCAGCTGTGAGGTATTGATCAATTGCGGAGTAGTCGGGGCTGAGGATGGTGAGTGGTGCGTAGATTAAGATGTCATTGGCATACAGATGTTATGGATTATTTCCCATAGAGGCTGGATAAAAATATTAGAGGAGGGAGGCTAATGCAGAGCCCTGGAGTAAGCCGTGAAGAAGTCTGAAAGGACTGGAGGTTTTGGAACCAATTCTGACCTGTTGGTGTTGGTCAGGTAAGATTGGAACCACTGTAGTGTTTATCTCTGAAGCCAATAAGTTGGAGCCATGAAAGGAGGTGTTCATGGATGACAGAATCAAAGGCTTAAGAGATGTCAATGAAGATGAGGATGAATCCTTGTGATGGTTTTTTTCTGTTCCCTTGATTAGTGTGTCTAGTAGCGAGGTCAGCAGAGTTTAAGTACTGTGATGGGGCTTGAAGCCATGTTGATGCTTGTTCAGTGGAGTGTGAGAATCTATAAAGTCCTGCATTTGCAGCTGCACTGCTTTTTCAATGATTTTGGCGAGGGAGGGGATGCTGTAGATAGGTCTGTAAGAGGCTGATGAGAGTGGGTTGGCAGCATGGTTTTTTAGAAGGGGTCTGATGAAAGAATGTTTGAGGGCAGTTGGCATGTAGCCTGAAGATAATGAGGACTGAACAATGTGTAGGATGATTGGTGAGAGCCAGGGATTTATGGTGATTTTTTGGACAGAAGAAATGGTGCCATGTCAGCTTGGGATAGGGCGGCATCAGATTTGGTTGTGGTGGGGGTCTTTAAGTAGCTATAGGGCTATGTCAAAGAGCTCTCTAGGTCTATTGAGAGAGGATCCAACTAGATTGGTATGGTATTCCTTTTTCATCAGGAATGTGAGTGAGCAGTACCCAGCCTTAGCAGTAGTATATGCTGAGTGTATGCTGGTTCTTTGTGGTGCTTCCATCTGCATTCTAGTTGCCTGAGTTTGTTCTTTAGAGCCTTGAGTTCAGGGCTAAACCATGAGCTGAGCTGTGCTGTTGGTTGTGGTGGCATATGAGGAGATGCAATCGTTCCATTCAGCTATTATGGAATCAAGATTGGTTGTATTGCTATGGAAGATAGGAAGGATGGTGTTGATGAAGGAGTCTCTGTCAAAGGCTCAAAACCTGCATGAGTGAGATGGGAAAATGTGGAGGATGGGTGTATTGGTGAGGTTAAGGAGGAAAAGGGTAAGCAGATTATGGTTGGAGAAGGGTACTGGGGTGTTCTGGGTCATGGAGGGCAGATGTTGGTGCGGCCATGTGGCTGGGGTGAATGTTATGTTGAGGGTTCCCCCTCTTGAGTGGGTTGATCGTGAGATAATTTCCTTGAGTTGGAGAGCTTCCATTGCTTGTAGGAACAGTGAGAAGTGCTTGCTGGATAAGGAGGGTAAGTTGCTGTCACGAAGAAGAATGAACCATTTGTTTTTGTGGTCATTTGAGCATGCTTCCTCGATGATAAGAGAGAGGTCAGAGGATCCTGCTGTTAGAGAGCTGTATGTGAGGCAGATTGTCAAGTGGGCGTTGGAGATGGCAGTGAGGTCCAATTCATTGGCAGAGCTAGAGCTGGTAGTTTTCTACTGGAGGTCTTGCTTAGTGAGTATGAGTACACCTCCACCTCTTTAGGATGCCCTAGGGCAGTTGAAGAGTTAATATGAAGGGAGAGCCAGTTGATTTAAAATGACTATATAAGAACTGTTTAGCATAATTCAGTTATGCACAACATGTCAATGTGGCTGTCCTTAATGTAGTCAACCAAAATGAGGATTTTGTTGCAGACAGAGCGAGTGTTAATGAGAGCACATTTGAGGGATTGAATGGAAGGTGTGTGATTGGCATGGGATGGGAAGGTATGAATGGGGACTGACTGGATGTTAATTAGGTTATAGTGGTTTCTGCTTCTTGGGTTGGGAAAGGGGTCTGAAGCCTGCTGTTGTATGAGTGGTATATGATGGGAATGAAGGAGGGAGTGCTGAAGGTAGAAGAGGTGAGAACAAACATGTGTGTTAGAGTTAGTAGAGCAAGTATGAGGATGCCAAGGTGGGCCAGGAGCCTGGCCCATGTTGGGTGTGGGTGAGGGGCTGTGAGCAGTAGTGTGAGTTGTGTAAAAGTGGTAGGTATGAACCAGTGAATGGTTGAGGATTAGCGAGCCTAAGATTGTCTAGTCAATAGCAGCAAAGCAGTTGGATTGCCTTGCTTACTCATGTTGAGCAGTGGATAGTGCTTTTGGAAGAAGCTTCAGCATTCTTGTGTGAGTGTGTTGGCAGAGGCTAGGAAGTTGTTGGCTGGAGTGCAGAGGAGGAGTGCTTTCCCTCTGTGGGCCCCTCTATGTTGTGTCACTAGGCTGGTTCTGCTGCTCCTGTGTCTATGTAGGGCTTGGTCCATGTAGCACTCTGTGGGCCATGCCTAAGAGCCCTCAGGCACAGGCACGCCTGAGTGCACCCTTTGGTTCACATGGCTGCTGCATTCTGATTGGTGGCAGTGATGGGAGCGGTGAGGAGCTCACCTTCCCGTTCCCTTCTGCTGCTGTCGATCGGGGTCTGTGTTCTGCTAATGCTCGGTGCCTGAGTGCACCCTGTGATTTAAATGGGTTATTTCATTCTGATTGGTGGTGGTGGTGGTGGGGAACGGGGAGGAGTTCACCTTCCCGCTCCCTACTGTTGCTGCCAATTGGGGCCAGTGTTCTGCTGGTGCTTGGCGCCTGAGCACACCTTCTGGTTTAAATGGGCTGCCACATTCTGTTTGGTGGTTGTGGTGGGCTTCTGCAGCATTTTAGCAGATAGCAGATATTAAAAAACAGTCAGTTCTAGCAGTCCTCCCTTTGACCCCAGCAAGGACTCCAATTCTTGCAAGAAATAAGGTAGGTGAGGACTATAGGACTAACTTCCTACTTTCATGAGATCGTCCCTATCTTCTTCCCATCTCTCAGCAATTGAAATGGGAACCCAAGAGGTCTCCCCAATTCTGTAGGTTTAGATACTCTGATCTTATATCCCATTGGCTTCTTAAAATGTCAGAAATGAAGCAGGACTCACACCACACTGTGGATGGGGCAAAAACGTTATTTGGGTACCCAGAAAGGTATAAACTCGACATGTGCTTTGGCATAAGCCTTCCTCAGAGACTTGGGACCTAATATAACAAAGAAATGATAAATACACATGTAAATCAAAACCATGTCAATATCAGACAAGGACTGTGCCCAGAGAAGATATATCAAAACATAACACATAAAAAATGAACATAAAAGCATAAAGCCAATAATAACAATAATAAATAAATGAACATAAAAGAGGTAAAATGGCAAGTATTAAAATGACAAATATCATATCAAATTAAAATGAAACAAAAAACATATAGTTATATTAAAACCAAATTAAAATGATATGGCAAAGGATAAAACTAGGAATAAAAATGCATGAGTGGAAAAATGAGCTTATGACTGCACTATAAAAGGCCATGGCCGCCAAACCTTTACCCCGGATATTCAATCCAGGGCCATATCCAGCCATTGGCATTGAATATCTGGTGTTGCCGCACAGCCATGCATGGCGCAGAAGCTAACCATGCAGCAGCGATATTCAGCTGCTGCCTGGTTAGCTCCAGAGGTGAAAGTCAGGACTGCTTTTGCTGTGCCTAATTTTCACCTCTGAAGGATAACCGGGCAGCGGTTGAATATCTCCGCTGCATGGTTATCCCCGGGTACCATCCCCGGAATACCCCCGTCATGCCCCAATGCAAAACAGTTAGCATCGGGGCATATAGCGGCATTACTAGGGGATATTCAGCGGCACTAACTATGTCAGTGCCGCTGACTATTCTGCTTAGGGACATTTACACGGTTTACAGCTCTGTAAACCATGCAAGTGCCTTTGACTATTGGGCCAGGAAATGTTTCCTGCTCTTCAACCTAAGAAAGAGTAAAATAGAAAAAGCTGGCAAAAATTATATTGTATAAAAAGTGGCACCATTCAAGCAGTCCTTTCCTATATCGTCTATCCTTTGCAATGTGGAAGATCTTAGTCTTCTTCTGCTCTCATCTACTACGTTATATATGTTACTATTAACATAGCCTTCCATCAAAATTGGCTACCGCCCTGTAATCACTCACTGTAGGAGGCTGTGATTTTGAAAGCAACATCTGTGTTTATATTTTAAATGTAGTACTGCAAGAGTAGCAAGTTGTCTTTTAATGTTACCGCAGGCATGAAATTCCCACAGTGGCATCACTGCAGTTTCAGATATGCAGATCCGTTCCCCCGATGACATTGGCAGTCCAGTTTCTGCCAGTACAGTTCTATTGGAATCAGAAGTATCGTTTCTTAAATAAATTGTAATAAAAGGGAAGACTGATTTCTTAAACAGATGTTGTTTCCAAAATCATAGCTTCCTATGGCGTGTGATTACAGGGCTCATTTATGGTAGGGTTTTCTTGTTTATAGCTATAAATACCTATATCTTTATCTATATATATAGAGAGAGAGAGAAAGAGGGAAATGTAGCTGCCATAGGGTACAGAATTTGATCAGCAGAGTTTGCAGCATCAGGTCAGCACAATCCCAGAAATCATCTGGCTGCCATTCAAGCTGCTGGATAACCATCCAGTGCAACAGGGAGATTCTGCGACAAACCAAAGAGTGAAGCACACTTCTGGATATCTACTAGCAATGTACTCTACACTCTTCGTAGGCATAGACGGAGCTAATTACTGCGGATGAGTGTCATATTGTAAGCCCTCTGGGAACAGGGACAAGGAAATGCCTACTGTACCTGAATGTAACTTTGCTTCAGCTGTTACTGAAAAGGCATGAGCTAAATTAAAAAAAAAAAATCTGCTACTGAAACAAGTTGGGTATTTAAGATTCTTGGTTATCATCAGTTTCCATGATACAATTGCTGCTTATTTGACTGTTCTAATATTATACTCTTGTTTATTCAGCTTGGACTTGATTTGCATCCACCCCCACTCTGGAATTCAGACAAATGAATATGAAAAATTGTTCTCTCTTGGGCTGGGACTCTGCTCCCCAGGCTGGTTGGAACTGCGTATACGATAGAAGTAGCATTCACAACCCAGGAGGGAGGAGAGGGGTAGGGAGACTCAGTCATCAAACAATGGTGACATCTTATTGGCATACTTAGGACCGATGATTACAGATTTCTGGAAGAAGTCTTGGTGCACGACTCCAGATTCAGGACTGTTGCTGCAATGAATCAACTTAGTGAGCTGGGAGCGGATAAAAATAGTGGAAAACTCCCCAGATAGCTGTGAATGCAGGCTAATGGCACTGGATCTCAGCTTCAGTTCCAGTTGAGCTAAAAGGCCAAAAGAAGCAGAAGGAAACTGTAGAGCTAAAAAACACAAGGGGCCTGATATTCAGCAGCGGCAGCGAGCGCTTCTAAAGCGCATAGCCGTCGCCACTGAACCTTGACCCTGGATATTCAATGCCAGGGCCATATCTGACCACCGGCGTTAAATATCTGGGTCTTCCAGACAGCACAGAAGCTCATCGGGGAGCCACTGCCCAGTTAGCTCCCAAGGGTACAGATGGTCTAGCTTTTCCCATGCCTATCTCTACCCATGGGTCGCTAACCAGGCAGAAGTTCAATATTGCCACTGCACGGTTAGTAATGGGTGCTACCTCTGCTCCACCTCAGAACGCCCATGACATGCCCTGATCCTACACAGTTAGTATTGAGGCATGTAGCGGCCGAACCCGTGGATATTCAGTGGCACTATATTCCATGTGAATACTGCTGAATATCCCTCTAAGCGGTATTTACGTGGTTTGCAGGTCTGTAAACCATATAAATGTTTTGGAATATTGGGCCCAAAGTCTTCAGTGCATTTGATGGATAAAAAATTCCTATTTTTATGAAGGCTGCAGAGAAGCCCTATGCATTTTGAAGAACCCTAATAAACTCTTTTTATTCTGGTTCATAATACATTACAAGATATGTGATGTACATAAAGAACAACTGAAACAGAGCAGAATGAACACATTGGTTTTTTTTTCAGCTCAGGCCTTTAAATAGTAGTTCAAAGCAATGGCGTATCCAGCCCTCCCATCACCCGAAGAGGGTGCTTCCTCCCATGCTGCTGGTGGCCCCCCGTGCTGCATGGCGGCGCATACCTAGCCAGCCCCACATAGGTAGTGTGCAAACTTACTATTAAGTTGGCTTGCCATGGTCCTCGCGATGCAGGGGCTGGCCAGTGTTCTCTCCTGGCCAAAATCTCATGATTCCCGAGACTTCAGCTGGGAGAGAATACCAGCCGGCCCCTGCAGCACAAGGCACCCTGGCAAGGCAACTTAATGGTAAGTTTGCCGTGCTGCCTTGATGGGGCCAGCCAGGATGCACCCCCCTTCCCAGCCGGCATCCGGGGCGGGCCACACCCAATGCCCCACCCTTAGTGCTCCACTGGCTCAAAGTGCATTTTTATTCAGGTACAGTAAATATTTCCCTATCCTCAGAGAGCTTATAATCTAATTTTGCACCTGTGGCAATGGAAGGTTAAGTGACTTGCCCAAAGTCACAAGGAAGTCATATGAACACTATCTTTCTAGGGCTTCAGCCCCCTGCTCTAACCATTAAGCTAGTCCTCCACTCTGCATAAGGCATGCTTACGGCACAAGGGAAGTGCAAAATATGAGCAAGAAGCTAAACATTTTTGCTCACATTTCAGTCATCATTTGGCCTCATTTATGTTTTCTGAAACACTTATGCACTTTTGCTCCACAGGAAACAATGTTGAAAGTTCAGAATAATGAAGGCCATATTGACTAAAGTGATGTCTTATACCACACATCAGTCACATGTGTAGGACAACAAAAAAACCCTGTTATTTTCACCATCTAACCACCATGGAAAGTATTTAGACATATCACAAAGGTGACACTAAAGGGCAGCCTCTAAGGCAGGGGTTCTCAACCCTATCCTCGGGACCCACCTAGCTAGTCGGGTTTTCAGGATAACCACAATGAATATGTATGAGAGAGATTTGCCTACACTGCCTCCATTATATGCAAATCTCTTCCATGCATATTCATTGTGGTTATCCTGAAAACCCGACTAGCTAGGTGGGTCCCGAGGACAAGGTTGAGAACCCCTGTTCTAAGGGATATGAATTGATATGATACTTATGTAAGGATCATAAGGCTCCTTACCAGGAACATGTGTCTGTAGAAAAGTATACAAAATGTAAATAGTTCCGACAGTTTACTGCACTACTATCTGTAAAAAGTTAGAAATTTCTGTTCTATGTAATGTATACAGAAGTATACAAAACTGTTAACTTGTTCCATGTAAACCGCCCCTGATCTCTGGAAGGGGCGGTACAGAAGAAATAGATAAATAAAATAAATAAAAAGACATGAGTGGTAGCAGAAAATGACAGGGGACTGAGACATTGGTTAAGCATCTTTCTATAGGTTATGCCCATACCAGCAAACTACCCTTTGAAAATTATGTGGAACAGCAATTCACTCCATTGAACTTTTCTGTATATAGAACTTTTCACTTTATTCTTTTCTGTGCAACTTAGACATAATAATTTTTGAGAAAAAACACAAACTATGACCTGGACAGGATTAATGTTCCAGCTCATGAATGTTTCCAGGATTCCTTTTACCAATGGCAGATTTCAGCTCTTTCCAAAGGTTCTCGATTGGATTGAGATAAAGATTCCTTGCTGGCCAGTTTAAAACAGTCCATTTGTTCCCTTTTAACCATTATTTTGTACTTTTGGATGTATGTTTTGGGTCATCGTCTTGCTGGAGGACCCATTTCCTTCGACCCAGATCTAACTTTCTGACACTATGTAGCACAATTCACTACAAAAGAACATAAGAACATAAGATATGCCATATTGGGTCAGACCAAGGTCCATCAAGCACAGTATCGTTTCCAACAGTGGCCAATCTAGGTGACAACTGCCTAGAAGTTTCCCCAAAAGACACAGGTTCTACAATGCTTGTATTGTGTCAAACAGTGATATCCTGGGTGCCTTTTAATAATGGTCATGCATTTGGGCTGCAGCAATCCAAGGGAGAAATATAGTATAGGGGTTGAAGTACTTTTGTACACTAAAGAAGAGCGGGACCTAGGCGTGGTTGTGTCTGATGATCTTAAATTAGCTAAACAGGTAGAAAAGGCGACGGCAAAAGCTAGAAGGATGCTTGGGTGCATACGGAGAGGAATGGCTAGCTCACTCTGAGGAGAAGGATGTTACCAGTGGTGTGCCCCAGGGATCTGTCCTTGGTCCGATTCTTTTTAACATCTTTGTTAGTGATATAGCAGAAGAGCTGTCGGGTAAGGTTTGCCTCTTTGTGGATGATACCAAAATCTGCAATAGAGTAGACACCCAGGAAGGTGTAGATAACATGAGGAGGGATCTAGCTAAGCTTGAAGAATGGTCTAGAATTTGGCAGCTGGGATTTAATGTTAAAAAATGTAAGTTCATGCATTTGGGCTGCAGCAGTCCAAGGAAGCGATATAGTATATGGGGTGAAGTACTTTTGTCCACTAAAGAAGAGCGGGACCTAGGCGTGGTTGTGTCTGATGATCTTAAAGTAGCTAAACAGGTAGAAAAGGTGACAGCAAAAGCTAGAAGGATGCTTGGGTGCATACGGAGAGGAATGGCTAGCTGAAAAAAGGAGGTGATAATGCCTCTCTATAAGTCTTTGGTGCGACCTCATTTGGAGTATAGTGTGCAATTCTGGAGACCGCACCTTCAAAAGGATGTGAACAGGATGGAGTCGTTGCAGAGGGTGGCTACTAAAATGATTAGTGGTCTTCATTATAAAGCATATGAGGACAGACTGAAGGATCTTAATATGTACACCTTAGAGGAAAGGCGGGATAGAGGTGATATGATTGAGATGTCCCCTAGTCTTTCTATATTCTGATGACGTAAACAATCGATCTATGATTACCCATTCCACTCCATTCATTAATTTATAGATCTCTATCATATCTCCCCTTAGCTGTCTCTTTTCCAGGTTGAAGAGCCCTAACCTTTTTAGCCTCTCTTCATATGGGTATCCTTCCATCCTCTTTACCATTTTGGTGGCTCTTCTCTGTACTTTTTCTAATAACGCTATATCCTTTTTAAGATATGGCGACAAGAAGTGCACACAATATTCAAGGTGCAGTCGCACCAT
Source organism: Ichthyophis bannanicus (assembly GCA_033557465.1). Lineage (NCBI taxonomy): Eukaryota > Metazoa > Chordata > Amphibia > Gymnophiona > Ichthyophiidae > Ichthyophis > Ichthyophis bannanicus. The sequence continues at coordinate 1,461,468,593 of CM066031.1, forward strand.
GGAACGATATAGAGGCATTATAATATCCTTTGTCTTATTTTCCATTCCTTTCCTTATGATACCTAGCATTCTATTTGCTCTCTTGGCCGCCGCTGCACACTGGGCGGAGGGTTTTAACATGTTATCCACGATGATGCCTAAATCTTTTTCCTGGATGGTGGTTCCTAATATGGAACCTTGTATCGTGTAACCATAGTTTGGGTTGTTCTTTCCTAGGTTCATAACTTTTCACTTGTCCACATTAAATTTCATCTGCTATTTGGATGCCCAGTATTCCAATTTATCAAGATCCTCTTGCAATTTTTTACAATCCTCATGGGTTTTAACAACTTTAAAAGGTTTTGTGTCATCTGCAGATTTGATAACCTCACTCGTTTTTCACTTTTCCAGGTCATTTAGAAATATGTAAAAAATCAACAGACACAGCACATATCCCTAAGGTACTCCACTATTCACCTTTCTCCATTGGGAAAATTGGCCATTTAGCCCTACCCTCTGCATTCTATCTTTTAACCAGTTCCTGATCCACAATAGTACACTGCCTCCTATCCCATGACTATATGCCAGGATGAGGGACCTTGTTAAAGGCTTTCTGAAAGTCCAGATATACGATATCATCTGACTCACCTTTTGTCTACCTGTTTATTCACACCTTCAATAAAACATAACAGATTAGTAAGACAAGACCTTCCTTATCTAAAGCCATGTTGGCTGTCTCCCATTAAGCCATGACTATGTACATGTTCAGTAATTTTGTTCTTTATTATTTATCCCAATACTGACGTCAGCCTCACCGGTCTGTAGTTTGCTGGATCACCCCTGGAACCCTTTTTAAAAATTGGCATTATATTGGCCATCCTCCTGTCTTCAAGTATTACAGATGATTTTAATGATAGTTCACAGATTACTAATAGCAGGTCTGCAATCTCATATTTCAGTTCTTTCAACACCCTTGGATGTAAACCATCCGGTCCAGGTGATTTGCTACTCTTCAGTTTATTAAACAGTTGTAATACATCTTCCCGGTGTATCGATACTTCTTTTAATTCTTCCACAGTATCACCTTTAAATACCACTTCAGTCATGGTTAACATCCCTACATTTGCTTCAGTAAAGACCGATGTTAAAATACCGGCCGTTTACTCCACTGTAACATGCAGCTGTATTCGGGGCATTTGTGGTGTGTAATCTCAACAAGCTCTCATGTACCCATTTGTAGTCTCAGACCAACATAGCGCTGCTAGTCACCAACAGATAGTGAAACACACATAGCGCTTTACTAGCTTCAATGACTACTGGGAAATTGTCTCTTTTGTATATAATGAGCTGTTTTTTCTTTCCTTTTTTTTGCTATCTACACCACTAGTGTTCCTTCCCCTTCATCCATTAAAACATGTTTAAATCCATTAAATAATTGGACTGGCTTATCTTTTGTCGTGTATCCACCAGTTCTTGGTGGGTCTCCCCTTTCACCGAGGTCTCTCTCAACGCCTCACTTGGCGCCCTTGCGTTTCACTCCCCTATGGAGTTTCTTCAGGAGATCTATCTGCGAGTGAAAAAACATGTTAAAAGTGGTTGTCTAAAATTATTCATGCTGCGTATTAAATGTAAGTACGTTGTGACAAAATATATAAAAAAGCAGTGAGTGTGATCCTAAAAATCTTCTGTCTGTCGGTTGCACTCACTGTTAACTGCTGCCCACGTCTCTCTGCTTATTTTCTCAACAAGAACGCCGCGCATGCGGGTAGGTTGCAATCCCCTCCTTTTAAAGAGACAATTTCCCAGTAGTCATTGATGCTAGTAAAGCGCTATGTGTGTTTCACTATCTGTTGGTGACTAGCAGCGCTATGTTGGTCTGAGACTACAAATGGGTACATGAGAGCTTGTTGAGATTACACACCACAAATGCCCCGAATACAGCTGCATGTTACAGTGGAGTAAACGGCCGGTATTTTAACATTAGTTTTATTACTCCAGAAGGACCAATACAATTCTTGTCAGTAAAGACCGAAGCAAGTTTGGTTTGTTATTTTTGTATCATATCAGTAAAGACCGAAGCAAAGAATTCATTCAGTCTCTCCGCTATGGCGTTGTCCCCTCTTAGTGCCCCTTTGACCCCTCTATCATCTAATGGTCCAACTGACTCTCTCACAGGTTTTTTGCTACGAATGTACTTGAAAAAGTCTTTATTACATGTTTTTGCCTCCACAGCATGCTTTTTCTTAAATTCTCTCTTTGCCTGCCTTATCAGTGCCTTGCATTTAACTTGCCAGTGATTGTACTGTTTCCAGTTTTCGTCATTTGGCTCTTTTTTCCATTTCCTGAAAGATGCTTGTTTGGCAACAACAGCCTCTCTGACCTCACCTTTAAACCATGCTGGCAGGTTTTTGGACTTCCTTCCATTTTTCTTAAAGCATGGAATACAGCCGCTCTGGGCTTCCAAGATAGTATTTTTAAACACAACCCAAGCTTGATATAAATCTTTAACTTTTATAACTGCTCCTTTTAGTTTTTTCTTAACTATTTTCATCATTTTATCATAGTCACCCTTTTGAACGTTAAAAGGTAGTACTGTTGATTTCCTTACCGTCCCTCCTCCATTAATTAAATCAAATGCGATCATGCTATGATCACTATTGCCAAGTGGCCCCAACACCCTTATCTTTTGCACCAGATCTGGTGTTCCACTAAGGACTAGGTCCAAAATGCCTTCCCCTCTGGTTGGTTTATGAACCAGCTGCTCCAAGAAGCAGTCATTTATTTCATCTAGAAACTTTATCTCCCTAGCATGTCCTGCCGTGACACTGACCCAGTCAATATGGGGAGAATTGAAATCACCCACTGTGCTGAAACCTTTGTTAGCTTCCCTGATTTCTTTGAGCATTTCATTATCCATTTATTCATTCTGGCCAGGTGGTCGATAGTACACCCCTACTGTCATTGACCTCTCCTTTTTACATGGAATTTTAATCCATAGAGATTCTACAGTGAATTTTGTTTCCTGCAAAACTTTAATCCTTTGTGACTCAATACTCTCTCTAACATAGAGCACAAGTCCTCCACCAATTTTATCAGCTCTATCATTGAGATATAGTTTGTATCCAGATATCACAGTGCCCCACTGGTTGTCCTCCTTCCACCATGTCTCTGAGATACCAATCATATCTAACCTCTCATTTAGTGCTATATATTCTAACTCTCCCATCTTATTATTTAGACTTCTAGCATTTGCATACAAACATTTGAGAGACTGTATTTCATTTATATTAATCTGGCTATCGGTAAGCAGGGGTAATTTGGAATCTTTAAGCTCTGTCTGCTCTGTACTCAAGGGCATTTGGGCTACTTTGGAATTTATTGGAACCTCTCTGCTGATATGCCCTATTCTCATTCTTTTGGTAGTATCCTTCAAGGATACATTGTTACGATCCATGCACTCTTGGACTGTCAGCTCTCCCCTATTATTTAGTTTAAAAGCTGCTCTATCTCCTTTTTAAAGGTTAATGCCAGCAACCTGATTCCATCCCTGTTAAGGTGAAGCCGATCCCTTCGGAAGAGCACCTCCTTTCCCCGGAATGTTCCTAACAAAGCACCTCCATTCCCCGGAATGTTCCCCAGTTCCTAACAAATCCAAACCCTCATCCTTGCACCATCGTCTCATCCACGCATTGAGACTCTGGTGCTCTGCCTGCCTTTTGGGTCCTACGCATGGAACGGGAAGCATTTCGGAGAACGCTACCCTGGAAGCTCTGGATTTCAACTTCCAACCCAAAAGCCTAAATTTATCGTCCAGAACCTCCCTACCACATTTTCCTATGTCATTGGTACCGATATGTACCAAGACAGCAGACTCCTCCCCAGCACTATCTAAGACCTTGTCTAGGTGGCGTGCGAGGTCTGCTGCCTTTGCACCCGGCAGGCATGTCACAGGCAATCCTCATGTCCACCAGCTACTCAGCTATCTGCATGCCTAATGATCGAATCGCCAACTATAACGACTGTCCTAACCCTTCCCTCGTGGGCACATGGCCATGGAGAAACTTCCTCGGTGTGAGAGGGCTTTACATCAACTGGAGGACAGGTCCTAGCTACAGCATCACTTTCTGCCACACCAGGGTAATGCTTTCCTGTCACGGGACCTCTCGCCTCCATGGCAACAGGGATACTGCCAGACTGGAGGTGGGACTTCAGTACTACATCCCTGTAGGTCTCTTCTATGTACCTCTCTGTGTTCCTTATGTTCTCCAAGTCTGCTACTCTAGCCTCCAGAGATCAGTCTCATTCCCTGAGACAAAGAGCTCTTTGCACCTAGTGCACACGTAAGACCCCTCACCAACTAGGATAAAATCATACATGTGACACTCATTGTAATAGACTGGAAAGCCCCCATCTCACTGCTGGACTGTCTGCATCTTAGTTTTAAGGATGAGTTTAGATATTTACTTACTAAGGTTTGCTTGGGATACTTATACTAATAAAACTATACCTAATATGTTTAATGAACTTTGTTCACCTGAAGCTTAATTAATCTCAGGTCCTTAATGTATGTCTGATGAGGATAAACAAAAAAACAAAACAAAAAAACAAAAAAACAAAAACAAGACGTGAGACAGAACCACCAAGTGGAGTGAGTATGATAGAGGAAAAAAGACCTCAGTAGCCCTCCGAGTAAATAATGGAGGAAACGAGTCTAACATAAGGTAACAAATCCCAGAAGTCATGAAAAGACTCTCTTTACATCAAAGGTCGATAAAAAAACCTCTAACATACCACCCACTGGTACAGCTTGAACAAAGCAGAAGAAAGAAAGCATTCAGCGTAATGTATTGAAAATTAGCCAAATAGACTCAAAAAAAGTCCAAACTTATCTGAAGTCCGGGCATGAAGAAAACATATCCAACGAGCCCCGACATGAGCTCCGACACCAGATGTTTTGCCTTGCGGCTTCCTCAGGGAGCTTTATCATATGTGGAACTGCCGTTGAAAGAGGAACGCTGACCTGCAAAAAAGCAAAAATTACTGTCTCACATCAAAAGTCAAAAAACAAAGAACAACAAAAAAGACTTTACCCCAGGCAGGGCAAGCGCAAAAACTTACTGTAAATGCTATGTGGAGCGATAAGCTATACCAGAGCACGGCATCAGTATAACCCCCAAAAGCAAAAAGACGCCAAGAGAAAAAGCCATACGCATGCGCTTAAAAAGGCAAACCCTCATGACGTCAGGGGAAACTCAAAAGCCGAGAAACAACAAAACCAGAAAAGCCACAGCTCCACATTATAGCCAATGTAAAAAAAAAGCAGGAAAAAATGTATAAAAAAGCTGTGAAAAATCTATGAAAAAAACTGTAAAAGAACTCCACTGACCCACCCAAAAAAACTGATCCAAAAATGAAGGGAACTACAAACAGTTCTTCCATTCTATAGACTCATTCAACCTTTAGGGAACTACTGTATTTAGAGAAAAAATCCATCGTTGCTCCAAACGAATTAAAATCTTGCTCAGATCGCCTGAAGATAAAGCACACTATGTAATTACTAAACATTTGAGATCTTCAAACCCATGTCCAAAAGCTTGAAAGTGTTGGACCAAAGGTGCACCCTCCACTGCATGAGCAAGACGACTACAATGTTCTATCAGACGTGTCCTCAAGGTCCGAGTAGTCTTCCCAACATATGCTAAGCCACAGGGGCAGCGAAGCAAATATACCACCCCAGAATTGCTGCAGGAGGCAGACTGAAACAGGCGATAAGAATGCTGATTATGACAAAAAATTTGACAAGTCTCCATTATGGAGCAAACAGAACAGTGTCTACAGCTTTGATGCCCTCCTGAGGGAAGAGATGTCAAGGATGATCTGCCAAACGTAGAGGGACAAAGTAGATCTTTCAAATTCGGACGTTTGGTATAAACTGATCGAATATTCTGTTGCCCCATGCCAGGAATCAAACGAAAAACATGTGAGTGTCGCTGAATAATCTTAGACAGCTGGTAACAGCACATTTATTGAGAATCTTGTTCCAATTATCAATGAATGTTTCATCTTCCACAAACAACTGTGGTTCCTTTTTAACGCGAAAACTGCGAGGAATCTGCTGGCGACGTATGTATTCAACCAAAGTCGCTCGATGCAATTCAGCGCGAATTTGGCGCTTCCACAGTCTGGTCAAAGAAAGCCAAGAGGCATGGCTATTCAGGGAGTCAGTAGAGTCAAAACATGTAGAATCTTTAAGTAAATCTTGAACTTGATCCACCGAAAAGGTAAGTATGTCACGCCAAATAGGAGGAGCAGAAGCCATAGTCAAACTATATACAAAATAAATCCTCAAGGAGCCAATAAAACAAAAACACACAACCAAAACCCCAAACAAGGCAGACAAAAAACAAAACAAAAAAACAAAAACAAGATGTGAGACAGAACCACCAAGTGGAGTGAGTATGATAGAGGAAAAAAGACCTCAGTAGCCCTCCGGGTAAATAATGGAGGAAACGAGTCTAACATAAGGGAACAAATCCTAGAAGTCATGAAAAGGCTCTCTTTACATCAAAGGTCGATAAAAAAACCCTCTAACATACCACCCACTGGTACAGCTTGAACAAAGCAGAAGAAAGAAAGCATTCAGCGTAATGTATTGAAAAATCAGCCAAATAGACTCAAAAAAAGTCCAAACTTATCTGAAGTCCGGGCATGAAGAAAACATATCCAACGAGCCCCGACATGAGCTCTGACACCAGATGTTTCGCCTTGCGGCTTCCTCAGGGAGCTTTAACGTATGTGGAACTGCAGTTGAAAGAGGAACGCTGACCTGCAAAAAAGCAAAAATTACTGTCTCACATCAAAAGTCAAAAAACAAAGAACAACAAAAAAAAGTCTGGGGTAAAGTCTTTTTTGTTGTTCTTCGTTTAGTGTGTGGCATATGTTATGGTTTGGAACTACTACTCCAGATTATTCCAGGTGAGCTTTAAGCTCTTTGGATGTTGTGTGTGGTATTTTTCCAGCAGTTTGCACTAACCATTGAAGACATCTTGGATTCATTTTTCTCTTCCCACCACATCCTGGGAGGTTATTGACAGTTCCATGAGCAGAAAACTTCTTAATAACATTGTGAACTGTAGACACAGGAATCCCAAAGTCTTTGCAGATGGCCTTATACCTCTTTGAAGTTTGATGTTTAGTGATAATGGCTTTTCTGATGGTCTCAGGCAGCTCTCTTGTCTTCTCCATCGTGAAAATGGAACAGGGAGTGAATGTGGCCATTTTAAATTTTAGAGCCATCATTCATTGGTTGATTCAAGTCATGTGAGTACTGACAATTGATCATGGGTGCATCTAATTTTACTGCAATGGAAATGTGTGTTTTTGTTCAAACATTTTTGAATTGTTCATAAGGGTGCTAATAATCATGTCCTGGAAATGTCCCAGTTTTTATACTTTTTCCTTTTTTAATTGGTTTTGTTTTATTTGGTTCTTTTGTGTATCAAATATGTGTGCATATATAGTCCAAAGCCATTTCACTGTCCACCTTTTTTTTTTTAGGAGATATTGGACATTAAGGAGTTGAACTGCAAGGGTGCCAATAATGTTGACCACAGCTGTATGCTTATATTGGACATATGCATTAGGTTTTATAAGAATGCTAAAATCAATGAAAATCACAATTTTTGGTTCTCACTGTTGTTAACTGATGGAGTGCACATGTTTGGAAAATTTGCTTGAATCGCCATTTGTGAACATTGTTTTTGGCATGCACGTGTGTGGTGCCAGATGCACTGGAGTCAGTATGGGAGGGGGTGAAGGTCAAGGAGCAGTCACCAGCAGCCAGAATGAAGCACTTGACCTAATCATGCATCAAATGTTTGGTAAACAGACAGAGAAACCTATCCCTACCTGACATTTTCAAATCCCATAGCTGATGAGGTAACAGCAGGGCTTAAAACACATTTAAATAAACATCAAAGAATCATTTTGGCCCAAATTTTCAGAGAATGAGGAAGGAGTGCGAGTATGGGCTTTAGGACTGCAAAGGAGAAAGATCAAGTGGGGTAGGACTGGAAAGAAAAATAAACATAATAGCTTATCTAGAGGCTTGCGGCTACTGCCATAGGATTGTGTCTGTTGCTTAGAAGGATTTAAAAGGAGGAAAAACATAGACAGCCAACTCTGAGCTATTCATTAAGGAAGAAATTGTAGTTGGGATTTTTTGCCTTTCTACATCAAAGCACAAATAAAAGATTCAAGCTGAGTTGATCATCACCTTCTCCTCGATACCCTTTCCTTGCTTGGATTTAGGGATTCTGTTCTGTCCTATTTTTCTTCTTATCTCTCTCATAACACTTTTAGTGTATGTTCTTGTGGATCCTAATCTACTGTCATTCTGCTTTCAGCTGCTGTACCTCAGGGGTCTTCTTGGGACCTCTATGTTTCTCTCTCTACACTCAATACCTTGGTGCACTTATTTCCTCCCATGGTTTTCAGTACCATCTTTTTGCTGACAACTCTCAGATCTTCCACTCTGCACCTGAAATCTTTCCAGGAAGCTATTCCTAGATCTCTGCCTGCTTATCCAACATTGCTGCCTGTATGGCTCATCACTGTCTGAAAATGAACATGGCCAAAACTGAGCTCCTTATCTATCCCCCTAAACCTACCTTCCCCTTCTCTCCCTTCTGTATTTCTGTGGATAATACTACACTCTTCCCCAATTACTCAGCTCGCAACCTTGGAATCATTTTTGACTCTACTCTCTCTTTCTCTGCACACATCCAACAGATTGCTAAAACCTGTTGCTTCTTTCTCTGTAACACTGGCAAAATTCATCCTTTCTTTTCTACCCATACTGCTAAGACCATCATCCACTCACTAGTCACCTCTCATCTTGACTATTTTAACCTGCTCCTCACTGGTCTCCCTCTGAATCATCTTTCTCCCCTTCAATCTGTTCAAAACTCAGCTGCACGGCTTATCTTCCGCCAGTGTCACTGTGCTCATGTAACCCCTCTTCTCAGGTCACTTCACTGATTCCCTGTCCGTTTCCACATCCAGTTCAAACTTTTCCTACTTACCTACAAGTGCATTCATTGTGCGACTCCTCACTACCTTTCCTCTCTTATCTTACTCTACACTCCTCCTCGGGTACTCCGCTCCTCTGGCAGATCCATTTTATCTCTGTCCTTCTCTGCAACTGCCATCTCCAGACTTTGTTCATTCCACCTTGCTGAGCTATATGCCAGGATCAGACTACCTGAGTCGGTGCGTTGGGCTTCTTCTCTGGCCCTATTCATCTCCAGGCTAAAGATCCACCTCTTTGAGGCTGCTTTTGGATTCTGATGCTCCTCATTCTCTTGTCCACTACTTATGTGTATCTTGCCATACTCTAATCCTCAGTTTTGTGATTTATTTTTGCATCTTGATTAGGATTAGACTGTAAGCTCTGATGAGCAGGAACTGTGTCATACATCTATATGTATAGTGCTGCATACACCTGAGTGTGAGCACTTGGTATGTTAAGGGCACAAGCCAAGGTGGTGGCAAGGCCATCAACCCCAGGGCATCAAGGCTGAGGGACACCATGTAGTGCAGGCTGGGGAGGTATGGGAATGGACTATGCTGTAAGCCAGGTGCAGGTGTAGTCTGGTGAGATGTCAGTCTGCTGATGGGGCCTGCACATTTGGGTAGGTACGTTGTCACACATATACCTGGGTATGGGTGAAGTGCAATGCAGGTGAGAGCATGGACAGTGCCTGTTGGAGCCTGGGCACAGACCCCAGGTAACATATGTGTGCATGCCTATGTATGCAGTGTGGTACTGTTGTGGAGCATCCATGTAATGAGTAATGAGATGGGAGCAGGCACACAGCATGGGGGGGGGGGGTGGAGACCAAATGGATTCTTATGGATGTGCATGGCCTCCTGGTGCTGTGGGGTAGACTAGCCAGTGATCATGGCAGGCCTACCCGGGCTCTGCTATAGGCAATGGCAGTGTCCTCCATGCACAGTGTACAGTTCAGGGGGATACTGTCAGATGGCATCTACTCAGGGTAGGTACTACTGCCTGCACATGACTGGGGCATGACAGTGATGTCTGACCACAGGATCTGTCCCTGTATGGGTGACAGGGTTATGGGAAGACCTGGATATGGGTCACTTGATTGGTTCCACAGTACAGTGACAGACCCCTACACACATATTCAGAAACAAGATGCAGTAATGTGAGTGGCAAGACAGGGGCCCAGAGCACTCAACACCTGGCTGCAGCCATGACAAGCCCTAGAGGTGCCTCCTGGGTACTGGGACATCAGGATGGGTAATTGGTTCTGTAGCCCCCTGCCAAGGCTCAGTAGTGCTGTTAGGGGCGATGGACTGTGCTCCCTCACACTACATCCCAGGCATCCCAGGTTAATTGCCTATTGGTATGTCATATACCTTCCCTTTAGGGCCATAGCTCCCCTGCACTTCCCTGTCCCCCACACACATCACTCCAGCACCCAAAGGTTCTGTGTCACTCTGTGAGTACACACACCAATCAGCCTCCCTGTGTCCTCCTCCCAGACCGCACTGCTAGGCTTACACCACATGCCTTGCTCAGCAGCCATATACCTCATAAGGTACAAGTATGTTCCTCCCACTATATTGCCCAGTGGCCAGTGTACATCCACCCATACCTGTCCAGTGAGAGCAGTCTGGTTGCCTCATGCATGGACCATTCCACAGCAGTTGATACCTCGGCATACCCGTACTGTGATGGCATCATTGAGTGATGGCTCTAGGTGCGGATGTTTAACGTACCATAACCAAGAGTCCACTTGCCCAGTTTTATTCATTAACCACATAGTAAATGAGATATTCCATTTACCCAGTTTTTTTTGTTAACTGCACAAGGGCCAATATTCCATCTTCCTGATTACCTTAGCTAATTGTCAATACACTGAATATCCACAGTTAACCTCTTCCACAGATATGGCAGCTCCCAGCATGCACCATTAGTGCTGATATTCGATTTTTCTGTGTGTGAATCTTACACAGGTTTCTATTATCCTTTTGGGTGGGGCATGTACCAGGTCACGACTTCATAACTGCATATTTTAAGAACTTAACCTTTCATCTCCCTCGCAGTTAGCCATTCAGCCAGCATACACGGCCATGAAACACACCCATAATACTAATTTCAGACCCTCAGAGACCACCATGGCCCTAGGGCTTACCATGAAGGAGCATGCCACCCTCTTTGGCTCTGAGGATGCCAGCACACAACAGCATGGGTGGCAGGAGATTGCCCGCAAAGTGAATGCTGTGCATTACCACAATCGTGATGTGGAGGACCTGAAATAAAGTGGCAGGTACTACAGCAGAGTGCATAGTGCAAAGGAGAGAAGGCAACTAACAGCAAGCTGCCACATGAATGGCAGAAACTACTGAGTCCCCTGGAAGAGCAGGTGCTGCAATTTATGGATGACATTGCCATCGCTGGCACTGTGGGTCATGATAGATCTACTCCTGCCATACAGGAGGGTGATTAGCTCCTGCTTCCTGGCTGGTCTGTCACATGCTAGATTGTTTTTGTCATATGGCACAGAGTGCTGGTTTGTCATCCCTGCTGCCGTTGCATGCCTGACATTCAGCTCCCATGTAGCACTGCCTACCCTCTCCCTCACCCCTGGCCCCAACATGCTATCCTCTATGACCAACCATGGTCCATCCTGACTATCATCTCACTGCTATTGACTCACCTGGCCATTCCCCTCCCCCCAACACTTATTCATAGACAGCGACTCAGATGTGTTTTTTCATGTCCCATTGTGGGGTCAGGGGGTGGTTTATTGTACTTGGGAGATGATGCCATATCCTCCAGATGTGTCCAGAAGCACGTTAGAGCCGTTCCCTCATAGGCAATGTGACTTATACCTGCAAAGTGTGGTTGGGGACAGTTATGAATAAGGGGTACATAGAAACATAGGGACCGATATTCAAGTAGGCAAGCTATGAGCTGCTATAGTGCATAGCCCTGCCTGCTCAACTCTAACCCTGTTATTCAATGCTGTGGCGAGGGCATTAAATATCTGGTTTTGGCACCAAGAGAAAACAATCACAGAGCCTAACCGAGTGGCGGTAATATTGGACCACCAACCGGTTAGCATCCATGGCTAAAACTAGGTGAGCCAAATCCTGGCCTAGTTTTAGCCATGAATCGCTAACTGGGTAACAATCCAATACTGCTGCTACCCGGTTAGCAGTACTCCCCACATCTGCTCTGTACCGGAACAATCCCAACATGCCCTGATGCTAACCAGATAGCATCGGGGTGCGTAGGGGACATGGACAGGGATATTCAATGGCACCTACATGGTTAGTGCAGTTGAATATCCCGTTTAAGTCATTTACACGGTTTACTGAGCTGTAAACCGTGTAAATGCCTTTCGAATATCGTGCCCAAAAAAACAGAGAAAATGACAGCAGAAAAAGGCCACATGGCCTTTCTAGTCTGTCCTTCCATATCTTCTACCATAGTCCCCTTTTATACTTTAGAGATCTTCTGTGCGTGTCCCATGCTTTCTTGAATTCAGATACCGTCCTTAGAAACATAGAAACATAGAAATATGACAACAGAAAAAGACCACGTGGCCTATCTAGTCTGTCCTTCCATATCAACAACTACAACAGTCCCCTTTTTTCCTTTAGAGATCCTCTGTGTTTGTCCCATGATTTTTTGAATTCAGATACTGTCCTCATCTCTACCATCTCCACTGGGAGACTATTCCACGGATCCACCACTCTTTCTGTAAAGAAATATTTCCGCATATCACTCCTGAATCTATCCCCCTTCACCCTCATCCCATGTCCCCTCGTAGCAGAACTTGCTTTCAATTGAAAGAGGCTCTCCCCCTGTACATTTATGCCATGGAGGTATTTAAACATCTCAATCATATCACCTCTATCCCACCTTTCCTCTAAGGTGTACATACTAAGATCCTTAGGTCTGTCCTCATATGCTTTATAATGAAGACCACTAACCATTTTAGTAGCCACCCTCTGTACTGACTCCATCCTGTTTATATCCTTTTGAAGGTGCAGTCTCCAGAATTGCACACCATACTCCAGATGAGGTCGCACCAAAGACTTATACAGAGGCACTATCACCTCCTTTTTTCTGCTAGCCATTCCTCTCCGTATGCAACCAAGCATCCTTCTAGCTTTTGCCATCGCCTTTTCTACTTGTTTAGCTACTTTAAGATCATCAGACACAACTACACCTAGGTTCCACTCTTCTTTAGTGGACAAAAGTACTTCACCCCATATACTATATCGCTTCCTTGGATTGCTGCAGCCCAAATGCATGACCTTACATTTTTTAACATTAAATCCCAGCTGCCAAATTCTAGACCATTCTTCAAGCTTAGCTAGATCCCTCCTCATGTTATCTACACCTTCCTGGGTGTCTACTCTATTGCAGATTTTAGTATCATCCACAAAGAGGCAAACCTTACCCAACAGCTCTTCTGCGATATCACTAACAAAGATGTTAAAAAGAATCGGACCAAGGACAGATCCCTGGGGCACACCACTGGTAACATCCTTCTCCTCAGAGTGAGCTCCATTTACCTGTACTCTTTGTGGCCTCCCATCCAACCAATTTCTAACCCAAGCAGTAACTTTAGCATCCATCCCTCGGGTGCTCAGTTTGTTTATAAGTCGCCTGTGAGGAACAGTGTCAAAGGCTTTACTGAAATCTAAATATACCACATCTAGGGCTCTCCCTCTGTCCAACTCCCTGGTCACCCAGTCAAAGAAACCAATCAGATTTGTCTGACAAGACCTGCCTCTGGTGAATCCATACTGCCTCGGATCCTGTAATCCGCTGGACTCCAGAAACCTCACTATTTTCTCTTTCAGCAGCGTTTCCAATATACTCACCACCGAAGTTAAACTAACCGGCCTGTAGTTTTCAACCATATCCTTACTTCCACTTTTGTGTAAGGCACCACATGAGTCTCTCTCCAGTTATTTGGCACCACTCCCAACTCCAATGAGGCATTGAAAAGGCCAGTTAGTGGAGCTACTAGAATGTCCCCAAGTTCCCTCAGTATTCTAGGGTGTATCCCATTCGGTCCCATCACTTTGTCTACTTTAAGTTGAGCTAGTTTCTCACAAACACAGTCTTCTGAAAATTGTTCAAGATGTCCCTCACTTCTGTTCCTGTTTGTGGGTGTTTTCTGAGGTCCTGTTCCTGGTTCTTCATCTGTGAACACAGAAAAGAAATATTTGTTAAGCAATTCTGCTTTATCCTCATCAGCTTCTACATATTCATCCCCTTCACCCTTAAGTCTGACAATACCACTTTTGCCCTTCCTCTTCTTACTAACATATCTGAAAAATGTCTTATCCCCGCATTTTATTGCATTGGCTATTTCCTCCTCTTTTTGAATCTCCCCACATCTTGTCTCCACTACCTCCACTTGTCTCCACTACCTCCACTGGAAGACTATTCCACTCATCTAACACTCTTTCCGCAAAGAAATATTTCTGCATATTTCTCCTGAATTTATTCCCTTTCACCTTCATCCTATGTCCCCTCGTAGTAGAGCTTGCTATCCATTGAAAGAGGCTCTCCTCTTAGGTATTTATGCCAAGGAGGTATTTAAACGTCTCTATCATATCTCCTCTATCTTGCCTTTCCTCTAACATATACATATTAAGATCTTTAAGTCTGTCCTCATATGCTTTATAATGAAGACCTCTAATCATCTTAGTAGCCATCCTCTGCATCAACTCCATCCTGCTTATATCCTTTTGAAGATGTGGTATACAGAACTACACACAATATTCCAAATGTGGTCGCATCAGAGACTTGTACGGAGGCACTATGACCTCCTTTTTTCTGCTGGCCATTCCTCTCCCTATGCAATCAAGCATCCTTCTGGCTTTTACCATCGCCTTGTCTCCCTCTTCTTTCAAGGACAGAAGGACTTTGTCTCCTACATTATACTGCTCCCTTGCATTTTTGCAGCTCAAATGCATGACCTTCTCATTTTTTAGCATTAAATCTCAGCTGCCAAATTCTCGACCATTCTTCAAGCTTAGCTAGATCCCTCCTCATGTTATCTACTCCTTCCTGAGTGTCTTCTCTATTGCAGATTTTGATAACATCTGCAGAAAGACCTTACCTGATAGCCTTTCCACAATATCACTAACA
Organism: Ichthyophis bannanicus; assembly: GCA_033557465.1. Classification (NCBI taxonomy): domain Eukaryota; kingdom Metazoa; phylum Chordata; class Amphibia; order Gymnophiona; family Ichthyophiidae; genus Ichthyophis; species Ichthyophis bannanicus. Next base: position 1,461,483,780 of record CM066031.1, read on the forward strand.
AAGATGATAAAAAGAATTGGACCAATGACAGATCCCTGTGGCACACCACTTGTAACCTCCTTCTCCTCAGAGTAAGCTCCATTTACTAGTACCCTTTGTTGGCTCCCACTCATCCATTTCAAACCCAGTCAGTCACTTTAGGGTCCATCCCTAGGGTATTCAGTTTAGTTATAAGTCACCTGTGTGGAACAGTGTCAAAGGCTTTATTGAAATCTAAGTACACCACATCTAGTGCTCACCCTCAGTCCAACTCCCTGGTCACCAAGTCAAAGAACTCAATCTGATTTGTCTGGCAAAACTTGCCCTTGGTAAACCCATGCTGCCTAAGATCCTGCAATCCACTGGACTCTAGAAACTTCACTATTCTCTGTTTTAGCAGTGTTTCCAATAATTTACCCCCCTCAGAGGTTAGACTAACTGGCCTGTAGTTGTCAAATTCATCCTTACTTATGCTCTTGTGCCTTCCTCCATTCCTCTGGGACCACTCCTGACTCTAAAGAAGCACTGAAAAGGTCAGTCATTGGAGCCGCCAGAACGTCCCCAAATTCCTTCAATATTCTGGGATGTATCCCATCTGGGCTCATTGCCTTGTCTACTTTTAGTTTAACTAGTTCCTCACGAAAACAGTCTTCTGAAAATCATTCAGGATCCCTGTCACTTCTGTTCCTCCTCGTGAGTGTTTTTTGAGGTCCTGCTCCTGACCTGTAAGCACAGAACAAAATATTTGTTAAGCAATTTTGATTTATCCTCATCAGCTTCTACATATTCCTCCCCTTCACCCTTGAGTCTGACAATACCACTTTTGCCCTTCCTCCTCTTGCTAACATATCTGAAAAATATCTTATTCCTACTTTTTATTGTATTGGCTATTTCTTCTGCTTTTTGTATCGCTGCTTTCCTGACTACTTTGTTAGCTTCTTTAAGTTCTTCCAAATATATATGCTTGTCTTCTACACTTTGTGATCTCTTATATTTAATGAAGGCCACCCTCTTTTTCATCATCTTTTCAGTTACTTCTTTTGGGAGGCCTCCTTTCCTTTTACATTTATTTACCTTTCTAATAAAAAAAGTTTGTTGCCCTTAAAATATCCCCTTTCAGTTTTGTCCATTGTTTTTCTACATCCCCCAGATGTTCTCCTGCTAACGACTCCTTGAGGTATTGTCCCATCTTGGCAACGTTAGTTTTCCTAAAATCTAAGACCCTCACTTTTGATTGGATTTTATCAGCCCTAGTCCTAATACTGAACCACACCATCTGTTGATCACTGGATACAAGATGATCTCCCACTATGACATCAGAAACACTTTCCCCATTGGTAAGCACCAAGTCCAGAATGGCCCTTTCACATGTGGGTTCTGTTACCAGTTGCCAGAATAGTTCTCCCTGTAGAGAATCTAGGATCTCCCTACTTCTATATGACACTGCAACAGGAATGTTCGAATTAACATCCAGCATATTGAAGTCACCTATCAATTGCACTTCTCATTTCATGGAAATACGATGTATGTCTTCTATTAAATCCCCATCTACTTCTTCTCCCTGTGAGGGAGATCTGTATATCACATCAATTCAAATGGATTTCCTTTTTCTTCATTCTAGTTGAACCCACAGTGCCTCTTCGTCCCCTTTTAAGCTCTGTAATTATGGGTTATTATTATTTTTTTACATAGAGTGCCACTCTTCCTACCCTGTCCTTCCTGAATAAAGTATAGCATGGTATAATTATATCCCAGTCATGGTTGTCTGTGAACCATGTCTCTGAATCCAAGTTAGCCTCTTCCATTAAAGCCTCAACATCTGAGATCTTATTTCCCATTCTACGGACATTTATACGAGTGCACACTGCTTTCCAGATGTTGCTCCTTTTAAGAAAATCAGAACACAGTAAACATCTTACTGGGTCAGATCAAGGTCCATCATGGAGTGAAGGAGTAGCCTAATAGTTAAGAGCACTGGCTTGGGACCCCCCCCAAGCCCAGAGTTCAATTCCCACTAACACTCCTCATGGCCTTGGGCAAGCCACTTACCCCTCCATTGCCTCAGGAAAAATCCAAGTTATCAATATCCCTGTACAATATGCATTGCTAAGTTTAAGTTACAATGTAAACTGCTTTGATTGAAATGATAAAGCAGCATATAAAACCTGTTAAATACATAAATAAAATGCCCAATATCCTGTTTCCAACAGTGGCCAATCTAGGCCACAAGTACCTGGCAAGGGCACAAAGGTTCCACAATACTTGTCCAGGGGCAAGCAGCAGGTTTCCTGGGTCCTCTTTAAAATGGTTTATGGACCTTTCCTCCAGGAACTTGTCCAAACCTTTTTTAAACCCAGCTACACTAACAGCTTTTACTATATTCTCCAGTGACGAATTCCAGAGTTTGGTTATGCATTGAGTAAAAGAAAACAATTTCTCTTATTAGTCTTAAATGGGTTGCATTGTTGCTTCATTGTGTGTCCTCTAGTTTTTCTACTGTTTGATGGCATAAACAACCAGTCTATGTGTACCCGTTCCACTCCATTCATTAATTTATAGACCTCTATCATATTTCCCCTCAACTGTCTCTTTTCCAAGTTGAAGAGCCCCCAGCCTTTTAAGTCTCTCCTCAGAGGGGTATCCTTCCATTCCCTTTACCATTTTTGTCGCTATTCTTTGTACCTTTTCTAATTCAGCTATATCCTTTTTAAGATATGGGGACCGGCATTGCATACAATATTCAAGGTGCAGTTGCACCATGGAACGATACTGAGGCATTATAATATCCTTTGTTTTGTTCTCCATTCCTTTCATTATTATTCTTAGCATTCTATTTGCTTTCTTGACCGCCGTTGCACACTGGCCAGAGGGTTTCAATGTATTATTCACGATGATGCCTAAATATTTTTCCTGGATGATTGTTTCTAAGGTGGTACCTTGCATTGTGTAACTATAATTTGGTTTGTTATTTCGTAGGTGCATAATTTTGCCCTTGTCCACATTAAATTTCATCTGCCATTTGGAGGTCCAGTTTTTCAATTTTTCAAGGTCCTCTTGCAATTTTTCACAATCCTCTTGCATTTTAAGAACTTTGAATACTTTTGTTGTTCCTATTTCCAGGTCATTATATCCATTTCTATAGAGGTTTTTAATCTTTCACTTACCTGGGGGCTTTCTTCACCTATCCCCAATGAATCTAGTTTAAAGTCCACTTCAGTAGGTTAGCCAGTCTGCTGCAAAAGACACTTTGACCCTTTCTGCAAGATAGACACCATCTCTGCTCTGCAGCCCTTGGAAAATTATCCCATAGCTGAGGAAGCCAAAACTCTTGATGACATCATCCATGCAGCATGCATTGATCTCCAGGATGTGAACCTCTCTGCCTTGGCCTTGACCCTCAACAGGGAGGAATGAACAGATCACCATCTGCGCACCTTTTTGCTTTACCATCTGTCACAGAGCCATGAAATCACTCTTGATATGCTCAGATGGACACCAGGCACTATCATTTGTGCCAACATGGATGAGCAACAACAGATAATAGTTACTAGGCTTGATGAGCCTCAGCAAACTCTCTGTAACATCTCAGATTTTGGCACTTGGCAGACGACACACCTCTCTGGACATCAAACCTAATTAGCAGATGGATGCCTCAGTATCCCTCAGAAGAGAGTGACTAACCACCACTACCCTTCTCTTCCTGGTGGTCACTGATTCTGTAACTTTGGGATGCTTGAGCTCTGGTATTTCCCTTTCCTGGGATGCTTTCACCTCCTCCATTTCCAGGGCTGCATACCCCTTCACAGTAGTCCTCATGGCATGTTTGCGAATGCACAGGTGAAAGGGACAGCAGGGCTGTTTACAGTGTCTACTTACTGTGCCCTGGATACATGTGCTGTACACATAGATGAGCCGATAGTATCATATAGCCCTTCCCCCTTGTGTCCTTCTCCTTGATGAGTAGTTGGTTGATAGCCGATTGCCGCCTTGGGCATATGTGCTGGGAATCTGTGGCAGGCAGGGGCTATGTTGCCAGATACGCACATCCACCCTCTATAGCTTCCTGCAGGCCATATGCAAAACCTGGACAGACATGCATTCTTCCATTCAAAGATCATAAACGCATCAATAAACAAACCACAAGAACTCTTCGAGATTGTCAAAAAACTGACAAAAACACCCAACAACTCCTACCAGCTACCAAACATCCCACCAGAATTACTAGCACAATACAAGCAGATTCAACAACCACGAAATCCACAATTGAGCCCAGAGACAACAATAACAAACCACCCCACCATCATAGACAGAGACTGGAGCACATTCGAAGCAATCACGAAAGAAGAAATATCAGCCACCATCTTCCGCCTGAATACCACCACCTCTCCGCTAGACCCCTGCCATACAGAATGGATTAAGAAAACCAAAGAAGACCTGAGCACACCCTTAACCTGCATCGTTAATGAATCCCTCAGCCAAGGACGCATGCCAGACCTCCTCAAAACTTCAACCATCCGACCAACCCTAAAAAAACCCAACCTGGACCCCCTCGACCCTGCTTCCTACAGACCTATAGCAAGCCTCCCGTTTACTGCCAAAATCATTGAGAAGGTAGTCCAGCAACAGCTCCAAGAACATTTAGATACCAACAACATACTGGACCCACAACAACATGGCTTCCGTCCACTCCACGGAGTAGAGACCCTCATGACATCACTAATGAACACCCTCATCATAGGAACTCAAGCCAAACACTCTGGATACGCCATGATCTTCCTAGACATATCAGCAGCCTTCAATACCATCTCCCACAACATCCTCATACACAGACTACAAGAAATTGGCATCAAAGATACCGTACTTCAATGGTTCCACTCCTACCTAACCAATAGACAACAACTGATCCGCACAAACGTATCAACCTCACCCCCCTTCCAACAACACCAGGGAGTGCCCCAAGGATCCGCACTATCTGCCATGCTCTTCAACATATACCTGCAACCACTCTGCTCAGTCATACGCACCCACAACATTAACTACCACATCTATGCGGATGACATAATGCTCTATGCCCCAATCACAACCCTGAACCCAACAAATAAACACTTATCAGAATGCTTCACAGAAGTATCCAACTCGCTACAAAAGAACAACCTATCCATCAACATAAAGAAAACTGAAGCCCTCATAGTAACAAGGGACCCAGACTTCACACCACCTTCACACTTCAACATTGGAACCACACAAATACAAATACAACCGCACATAAGATATCTAGGAATCATTCTAGATCAAGCACTCACACTCCAGCAACAAATCAAAAAAAACACCGGAACAATATTCCACAAGGCTAAAACAATACAGCGCCTCAGACCTCTCCTAGAACCACAGGACCTCCGAACAGTGATGCAAGCTATGACACTCCCCCACCTTGACTACTGCAATATAATCTACAACGGACTACCAGCCACCCACACCAACCCACTCCGAACTGCCTTAAATACCACAGTAAGGATTATCCAGAAAGCAAGAAAATGAGACAGCATCACCCCAGTCCTGAGGGAGCTACACATACTCCTCCTTGAAGCAAGAATCAAATATAAAGCCGCCCTACTCACTCACAAAGCTCTCTACCAAACTCAGACTTCCCAGCTCCTCACACTACTGCCCCAGCCAGCCCACAACAGAACAACCAGACAAACCACCAACAACTCCCTCACCATCCCCCACAAACGAACCAAATGCACTCAAAGAACCTGCAACAGAGCCTTCGAACTGTATGCGCCAACACTCTGGAACTCTCTACCAAGTCAACTCAGAAGCAACGGAGACCCCTTATCATTCAGAAAACAACTAAAAACCAACCTATTCCAGGAATACCTCGGATCAGAAACAAGCACCCACCACTGACTACCCCCAACCCCCCCTATTCCCCCCCTAAAACATATGTTCTAAGAGACTGTAACACACTGCTTATGTCTATGTCTGTTAAAATCATTAATGTTGACCACCTGGTGATGGCCCCAACCCCAGAAGTTGATTACTGTCCACCCTCCCCTTTCATGTTACACAGCTTTGACCCAGTGAAAAGCGGGATATAAATACAGCTAAATAAATAAATAAATTCTGTGCAGACCTGCTTTACATACTGGTGATGTATGCCACTTCTCCACTACTTGCAACACACTGTAAATGAACCTTTCACATCTGGGGCGACCGGCCCCTTTTCTTATCAGAGCTGGTGCGCACTCAATGTATTCCCTCCCCTGTCCAATTGGCTAGTGCTGAGGCCTGACCTTTGTCACTCTTGCTCTCCTACAGACCACTCAGAGTCAAGACCATCGCAGCCCACAGTGGCTCAAGCAGAAAGCATCTAACCAGGGAGTGGCAGCTCCAGTGCTCTTGCAGGAGCAGCACAGGAACATCAGACAACCCCCATTTGCTCTAGAGTAGAGCAGTGCACTACGATCAGCAGGGATGAGGAACTTGATCATGTACAACCTGAAGCTGGTAAACTGGCCTTCCCCATCCAGGAGGACCTGGGAGATATTTTGGCAGATGAGGTGGACCAACAAATGATTTGAGAGGGGTTGCATTTACTGGAGTGCACAGAAGACATACACTCTGAGTTGTGTGCCATCTGCCAGGAGCTGCAGGCAAGCAATTAGATGCTGCTGGACCACCACATGATGGAGCAGAGACATAGGAAGGCACAGGTATGCCTCCTCAGAGAGACGGCAGCCTACATAGCCTCCATGTCAAGCACCTGTCACCAGTTGTTGGTCTCTGGTCAGGGACAAGATGCAGCTGTCCTTCAAGAAGGGCCCCCTACAGCAGCAACAGAGGGCAACAAGACTATCACAGGGCAGAGTGAGGACATGGCAAGCAATGCCTCAAAGACTGTGCCATTGCGACACAGTGCCCAATTAGGGAAGCAGGCAGGGCCTGATCATTAGCTAGGTGGTGGGGGTGCTAAGAGGGCACCATTTATGTAATGTTTGTTAGACTGCACTGTAATAAATCTGACAGCACCTACTCTAGAAGGTTTCATGGATGAGTCTGTTCCTGGTGGTGAGTGCTAATAACATCTGCTGTTGGTTCCCCCTCGGTGCCCCTTCCTCTTCTGCAGCCTCTGTTGCATCTGTCACTCTATCACTTCACCCTCAGGGATGGAGATACTGCACTGCATAGCAGCACTATCTAAATAGTACCATTGAAAATTCAGGGATATGGGACTTATCCATCCTTATGAATATCAACCCAAAGCGTTTTCCTGTCTCCGATTGTTGGTAGGTCTTTATTTTCTGACTCAATGTATCTCTTTTTTTCAAATTCTCTTTTTAGGTTTTGTCCTCACCCTTGTGTCCTCATTGTCTTCTATTTTATTTCTCTCTCTTTTTTGTCTCTCCTTTGATTCGGATACTTATTTTTTGAAACTGTAATTCTTATTAAATATTTCAAGCAATGCCGCAAACTCACTATAATCAAACTGCATATAAACTTTCATTGCACGTACAGGTGGACATGGATAATCTAATAATTTCTGTCCCTTCCCTCTTATTTTGCTCTTTTCCTTTCTTCTTTCCTCTTAGTCTTTTATTCCTGTTCTTCCTTCTTCCTGCCTGTTCACCTTTCCCCATTCCCCCTTCTTCCTGTTATTTCTTTCTTTCATGTTGTCTCCTATATTCCTCCTCCTCCATCATTTTCTTGAATTTTCCCATCCCTAAATTCACTGTCCTTGCTCTCTCATACCTCATCAGAGAGGTCTCCATCTCTCTCTTTCCTCCAACCAATAACCATCCCCTTTCCCTCTCCCATTATCTTCCTTCCTTTCTCCCCACCCTGTTCCCTTTCCAGAGTGCTTTCTTACTCTTTCTCCCTCTCATTCCCTCTCTCACATCCTTTCTTTTTTTTTTCTCTGTCCATTTTCCCCATCTCTTCAGGATGCATGCCTTTTATGTTTTTTGCTTAGTCCTGGATTCACTCACCCTCCCCTTCATCCTTTGCCCCCTTTCTCTTGCCTCTTCATCTCAGGTTTGATCTTCCCTTTCCTTAGTTCTCAGAAAACTGTCCTGCATTTCTTCTTGCCTACAAGGGCCTCCTTACATCCCCTCCTACAAATGCCCATACAGCTCTCTCTGCAGCACCTCCACTCCTGCAAAAATCTGTCTGCATCTCCTCACACTTGGAAATCTCTCCCTGCATTACCCCTCTCATTCCTGAAGGGCTTTCTCTGTATTCCCCTTGCTACCATGGAAGGCTTTCACCACATTCTTCCCCACCCTAAAGTTCTCCTTGGATATGCCATTATCTCTTCCTACCCTCAAAAACGTTCACCATGTTCCTTCTCAAAAAGGAAAGCTATTTTCACATTGTACTCTTAAGCTTCTGTGGCTTAGGCTTTGCGGTATTCTGGGTCATGCTATGTCTTGGTGATGGTTGAAATGTCAGTTCCACTTACCAAGATGCAGCATGACCAGGAAAACTGCACAGATTATTTTCATATTCTCTCTCTTCCCACTGAAAGCCATGGCCACATTCTCTTTGAATTCTTTCTTCGCTATGACCACATTCTCCTTCCCCTATGGAAAGCTGTCACAAGACTCCCCTTTGATCAGCACTATTATTTATTATCTATTTTATTTACATTCTCTTATATACCACACTATTCTGCATCAGTGCAGTTTACATTGAACAAACTGAAATTACATTGAACAGGACATTATAACTTGGAAATAACTATTTTACAGGGAACATGGGCTATGGAGGGTTAAGTGGCTTGTCCAAGACCACAAGGAGCACCTGTGAGACTAGAAACCCCAGTCCTTCCAGCCAAAGGTTGCTGTCCTCTAGTAGGATTTGAACCCCCGAACTTCCAGCCTGAAGTACCTTGCCCCAACCACTAGGCCACTCCTCCACTCCAGCACTAGTCTGCTATCCTCTCATATAGTAGGACTGATGCTTAATTAAGAATTTGGGCGTCCTCTTGACCTCTAAGTTTCAGATGAAAACCCAGATATCCAATATAGTAAAACTCACTTTGATGTTTTTTACATAAAGTATGACAGTATGATCAACTGTAAAGTATGATCAACTCTGGTCATTACAGCTTCAAGAGACTACACACAGCTAAGCTTTCAGACTTTATAACTGCCTGGTTTTTTTTTCATATAAATTGTAACTGTTGAATATAAGGTTTTAGGAATATTCTATCTGCCTACATTCCTTGCATAGCCTTTAAATCAGATATCTGAGTGTGCCCTAAGTTCATGTAAGGTCTACTGGCTAGGGACATTTATGATATATAGCTACTTGGAATAGAAGTACACATTTGCTTTTAGACTTTCAGAGAGCTAGTCTTCTACCTAAGTCTCCTACTTATTTTTACAGCAAAGGATGGCTTAATCAGCATGTCGTATATTCAATGCAATAACTGTGGTGCTTTCATTCTGAGGAAAATCATTTGTAACCTAAGAGCTTGCCCTAAATGTCTCAAGTTAGCTGCTATGCATAAAGAATTGACTCTACTAAGGAAGGAATTAGCTGCAATGAAACGCACCTCTTCTGGGATACAAACTGAACAAAATCCAACACCGCTCCCACAAAGAATCAAACAGCCCAGGAACAAATGGATCACAGTGGGCTCTGGTAGGTTGCAACCTGCAATGCAGAGACACCCTATATATCAAGCGATATCCCTGCATAATGCTTTCTCTGTCTTGGATAATGAGGGTGCCCAATCCATGGAAACTGAAGTGCCTTTAAATGAGAGAGTCAATGCCCAATCTACTGATAATGCACCAAATATGAAGAAAAAAAATCACAAAACAGAAAACTACTACTACTTGGAGATTCCATCACCAGAGGCACCAACTTGGGAACACAGTTCAAAGGAGAGAAGATGGTCAAATGCCTCCCAGGCTCCTTAGTCAGTAGGAATACAAACCAAATGTTTGCTATAGTTAGTGCAGAAAGTGAGCACTCCAAAATTGATGTTGTCATCCACTTGGGTACAAATGACCTGTCTAGAAACAGTGCCTTTGCAGTTCAAAGGGACTTCCAGACTCTGCGAGAGAAACTCAAACCTACTGTTAACACTATAGCATTCTCAGAAGTTCTACCTGTAAGGGGGCAGAAAGGCTGCATCTCATAAACAACTTTAATACATGGCTTCAAAACTGGTGCAAACAAGAAGGATTTAGATATATAGGCGACTGGGGAAACAGATAGATCAACAAGAGACTATACTGCACTGATGGACTACATCTCTCCATCACTGGGAAAAGGATCCTAAGTGAAAAATTCAGGCAGTGTGTGGACAGACATTTAAACTAAGGAAAGGGGATGACAGATGGAGAAGGTACAAGTTCAGGATGTCACTTCCAGCAAAAGCATAACATTGGAAACAGCCACACTTTTAAACCACACATCAATGACAAGTAGGAAGAGGCGTGTAGAACAAAATCCATGCAAAATACAGGCAAGCCAGTCAACAAATGCTGGAAAGCAATGAACACAACTGCTCCAAGCCTAGCCAACAAAGTTCTTGACCTGGAAGCCCTAATGGTGGAAATGGACTTGGACATTGTGGCCATTACAGAAATGAGTCGCATGAATGGGATATAGCCATAGCTGGCTATAATCTATTTAGAAGAGATAGAGAGGGTAGAAAAGGATGAGGAAGAGTACGATATGTCAGTAGCAATATTAAAGTTACTGAAATGCAGGGGATGTGGGGAAAAGAAGAAGCACTGTGGATTATGTTGGAAAGAGGGGATGGCACTGTCATCCATACTCGTATAGTCTAAAGGACTCCAACTCAAACTGAAGAAATAGATAGCGAATTGATTATTGATATTGCAAAGATAGCCATGAAGGGGGAAGAGATCATATTGGGTGACTTTAACCTACCCAATGTGGATTGGAGTATTCCTTCTGCAAATCTGGAAAGAAGTAAAAAAATTGTGGATGCCTTCCAAGATACATTACTTAGACAAATGGTGATGGAACTGACCGGGGAAAGTTCGATGCTGGATTTAGTGCTCACCATCGGTGGGTGCCCATGTGAGCAGCAGTGATCATCACACGGTGTGTTTTGAGATAAAAGCCTAGGTGGAGTCCAGCCACAGCAAGCTCAAAGTCCTAGACTTCAAAAACACTGACTTCAGTAAAATGGCCAAATACCTGAAGGAGGAGTTGACGGCGGGGGGGATAAGGGAAGTGGAATTGCAATGTGCTAAACTAAAGGAGACAATAAAAGGGGCAACAGATACATATGTAAGGAAAGTAAATAAAAACAAGAGGAAAAGGAAACCTATTTGGTTCTCCAAAAAAATGGCTGCACAAATAAAGGCAAAAAACATTGCTTTCACAAAAATTCAGAAGTTCGCAGAGGAACACAGAAAAGAATACAGGATCAAACTAAAATAGACAAAAAGAGAAATAAAGATAGCAAAATCAAAAGCAGAAGAAAAGATGGCTAAAGATGTGAAGTGTGGCGACAAAACTTTCTTCGGGTATATTTGGGAGAGGAGGAAAATCAGAGGTGGAACTGCAGGACTCAAAAGTGCTGAGAATGGATTTGTGGAAAGTGACATTGAAAAAGTAAAAATGCTAAACAAATACTTCTGCTTTGTTTTTACTAAAGAAAATCATGGAGAAGGACCACCTGTGATTGACCAATATACAAATAGGAATGGAGTAGATACTACGCCATTCACAGAAGATGCTGTGTTACGTAGAACAGCTTGCAAAACTGAAAGTGGAAAGGCCATGGGATCAGATGGGATACATTCCAGGATACTGCAAGAGCTCAGAGAGGTTCTTGCAGGGCCATTTTTGCCGCCTTACTGGGCAGACTAGATGGACCATGCTGTTCTTTATCCCGCGGTCATATACTATGTTACTATGTATGACAGATATGGCCTGATTTTGATCCCTTTGATAAGAGGCAAATTGTTCAATTTTAGCTAATTTGGGAACTTGATCATTGCAATTCACTATGAGGACCTTTTAGTAAAATGTTTACTGGGTTTTTGCACTTATCTCATGTTAGAAATAAAAACTAATTTACAGTAAGTGCAAAGGCTGTGCACTAACTGTTGGGGGCATGGCCAGTACGTCACCTAGAGCTACCACACTGAAAGGTTCCTTAACATGCATTAATTTCACTTGTAGTGAATACAGAGGGCTTAAGTGCACCCTCGTTAACTGCAAAATTGACAGTGCATGGAAAGTACTGCACGCTAACCACAATATGTACAGTAATTGGCACACGCTCTCCACCCATAACCTTCCCAGTCTACACCCCATCATATGCAACACAATTAGAGAGGGATTTTTTCTGTCCTGGCTGCTTTTAGTTCATGGTAATTGTTGGTGCAGGCTCCGTATTAACAGTTAGCACACACTAAAATATATGTTAACCATGCGCTCATTTTAGTAAAGGGGCCCCTATAGGGGAGTAATAATCAGACACAGATATGCAGATTTCAGCTACTTCAGAATACAGCTTCAAAATTAGTGATAGGTGTGAAGGCTTCTGATCATGTTACTTCCATTTTATTCTGCTTACATTGGTCATCAATTTAGGGTTAAATTTCAGTGTTCTTGATAAGGCTACTATGGTATGGTTTCTAGTTAGTGGATCACATATTTTCATCATTATTCACAAGTCTGCACCTTCTGCTCTACCCAGCAATATTTGTTAGACGTGCCAAAACTGCTGGCTGTCAAATTGTCCACTTCAAGAAAGGAAGCTATTAGTTGTTATGTAGCAGAGATGCCTAACCACTTGATCTTAGGTTACAGTTAAACCTAATAGAGTTTCCTTTGCATTTGAAGGCATGAGTCTTTGAGCAAGTCTTAGAGGTATGTTTACTTAGCTGCGGTAGCGGCTTCTGTGCGATATCGGAGCCGCGGCCTCACTGGGGTCATGGCTCCAATATCGCATGGAAGCCGCTACCGCAGCTAAGTAAACATACCCCTTAATGAGCATGTTGTAACTTAGATGGGGGATGTAGTTTCTGACTGGTAATTTTAAGGGCTAAATTTTATTTTTATTATTTAAAATTGTTAGCTTGTATTGTATATTATTGTGTGACATTTTTGATTTAATTTATTTTAGTATTTCTTTATTGGAAACTGTCATGAGTCATTAATTACATGATGATATAAAAAGTCTGAGAATAAATAAATAAAATATAAAATAAAAAAATCGTCTGTCTCTAGACTGGTCCAGTAGGAGCCCAGCCTCAAGTACTGAAGACGTTTCTGTTGCATGCTGTAAGGTGTGTACAGCTCCTCAACAAACCTCTAGAAGCTGCTGAATATCTCACAAACTACTATACTGTCATCATTCTTAGGCCTGCAGGAGGAGTGCCAAAACATGAGCATTTTCAGAACTTACAGGACATCACCTGCCAGTTTCTGTGTGCAATGTCCTTGAAAGGCCTTCCTTTCTCTGTAGTGTGTTGGCCAGTATTTTCTTTCCGAGGGGCAGGTTGTGGGCTGGGAATGTAGGCAGCATGAGCACTCTCATTCTTTTATAGATTGGGGTTTACTTATTTTGGGGTTGGGATACGATGTATTGTTTGTGTTTTTATGGTTTTGTAGACTGCCTTGAATGCTTTAGGAATTGGCGGTATATAAGCCTATTAAAATAAAATAAGTAAGCAAATAAATAAATAAAGATGTATCATAATAGTCCCCAGCAAAATTTATTTATGTCCTACTAATTTTATGTTCCTCTCCAGTTTTTGGGAGGGAGCATATGAGGCTAACTTTATTTTCTGCAGTTGCCATTTTGTTATTGTACACCGCCCTGATGCTTCGGCCTGGGCGGTTAATCAAGAGACTCAATAAAGATAAAGATAAAGATAAAGAACATACCAACGAAGAGCCATTCTGCTCTGTAATCCAATTCTTCCCCTCACATTATTTCCACCTGCCCCACAGTGGAACAGGAGGGGAAGAGATGAGATGAGGCCAGAAGGTCAGGGGTTCAAATCCCACTAGAGGACAGCAACCTTGGGCTGGAAGGACTGAGGTTTCTAGTCCCACAGGTGCTCCTTGTGGTCTTGGGCAAGCCACTTAACCCTCCATAGCCCATGTTCCCTGTAAAATAGTTATCTCCAAGTTATAAAGCCCTGTTCAACATAATTTCAATTTGTTCAATGTAAACCACACTGATGTAGAATAGCACAGTATATAAGAGAATATAAATAAATAAATGAGAAAGAAGTAGATAAACTTTCAGGCTTTCAATGCATATTTTTGTTATATTTTGTATCCCCTGATGAAGTGATAACACGAAACACGGCCTGTGTCGGGCTCTCAGGTTTGAAGTAACTAATAAAGTATCCTTGTTTTTACCACCACGTTTCTCAGACTGGGTTTGTTATATTTTGTGGTCATTGCTTCTGTATTTTGGAAAGGGTTTTTCTATGTTCTGTGCATGTAATAAAAATATGGTGTTCTGCTGTAGCCTAGTGGTTAGAATACTGTCTTTATAAGAAGAGACCACTGCTTAATTCCTGCTGGCACTCCTTGTGGCCCTGGATAGGTCACTTAACCCTTCATTGCCTTGGAAGAAAGGCCCGCCCATCTACTTCCAGTCACACTGCCCAGGAAACCCAGGGGCTGCTGGGTTGCCAGGAATCGGCATTGACTCAAAAACACACATTGCTTTTTTTTTTTCCTAAAATGTAATCAGGGCCGGTGCTATCATTATGCGAACTAGGTGGCCACCTAGAACACTGGCCCTTCAGAGGTGCCCATTGCCACCTCTGTTGCACCTCTCTGGGGCTTGCAGTGGCAGAAATGTCTAGGAAACCATGATGCCTGCCTGCGCCCCCACTTTCTCCTCCCAGTCCATTCCTCTTGTCTCCTCACTTCGGTACCTGGGTGTTATCCTTGACTCCTCTCTCTCCTTCACGGCCCACATCTCTTCCATTGTTCAACGTTCTTTTCTTTCCCTCAAGCAGCTCCGAGCCATTCGCCCCTTCCTCTCTTCTTCTGCTCTGGAAACCCTCCTTCTCTCTTTAGTGGTGTCTCGTCTAGATTACTGTAATGTTTCCCTGGCTGGTCTCCCCCAATCCCAATTGTCTCGTCTTCAACGTGTGCAAAATACAGCTATTCGATTACTAACCTACGCCTCCCGCTTCGACCATGTCACTCCCCTTCTTCTACACCATCACTGGTTACCTGTCACTTTCCGCATCCAATCCAAGGATGTGGAGGAGTGGCCTAGTGGTTGGGGCACAGTACTTCAGGCCAGAAGGTCAGGGGTTCAAATCCCACTAGAGGACAGCAACCTTGGGCCGGAAGGACTGGGGGTTTCTGGTCCCTCAGGTGCTCCTTGTGGTCTTGGGCAAGCCACTTAACCCTCCATAGCCCATGTTCCCTGTAAAATAGTTCTCTGTGTGCTGTGCTTTCCTGTCTAATCAATGTGTTTATACCTCAAAAATTTCCTGTCATGATTTGACAATTTCCAATCTGTAATCAAAAAACGCTGCTGATCGCTGGAAGTAGCGGTATACAAATGTATACTAAAATAAATAAAATAAAATACAAAATTCTCATTCTTACACACAAAGCTGCTCGTACTGGCACCCCCTCCTACCTTGCTGACCAAATATCCTTCCGTACCTCTCATCGTCTGCTCCGCTCCATTCACACAAACCGGATGTCCCTTCCTTCCCCCTCCCAGGCCCATCTTGTTTCTACTCGCTCTTCCGCTTTCTACTTTCTGGCCCCTAGCCTTTGGAACTCGCTCCCCCCCCTCGCTCCGTGCAGTAGAGTCATATCAGTCCTTCAAGTCCCAGCTTAAAACCCACCTTTTTAATCTAGCATTCGACCTCCCACTTGTGTCCTTCCCCTCCTCTTCTGTCTAGTGCTGATCTATTGTAATTTGTTAACTTGATTTGCTCTCTTTTAGCTAGTGTTTGATCTCCCACTTGTGTCCTCCCCTCCCTTTCTGTTCCATGTTATTATATTGCAATTTGTTAATTCTGACCTGCTCTCTTTCTTTCCTCCTCCCCCTTTTCTGTTTTAAATTGGCGTTCCTTTCTTTTTCCTGCAGCATTAATTTTTAAATTTTTAAAAAGAACCTGAATAATGTTTTTATTGTGAACCGCTCAGATGCCTGTGGCGTTGGGCGGTATATCAAGTTTTATTAAACATAAACATAAACATGCAGTGCTTATCTTAAGTCTCTGGTACTGTGATGTGGTTTCAGTCTTTTACTATCTGCACTTCCGCTCCTCTCTGATGCAGAATTCCGGTTTGCACAAACTACAGAGTGGTGAGCCTAACATCAGTGCTGGGCAAAATGGTGGAAATAATTATAAAGAACAAAATTACTCAACACATGGACCAATATGGTTTAATGGGAGAAAGTCAACATGAATATACAGTAGCCAAGGGAACTCTTGCCTTACTAATCTGCTCCATTTCTTTGAAGGCATGAACAAACATGTGGATAAAGGTGAGACAATTGATGTAGTATATTTAGACTTTCAGAAAGTGTTTGACAAAGTCCCATATGAGAGACTGCTGAGGAAATTAAAAAGTCATGGCAGAAAAAGCAATGTCCTATTGTGAATTGGAAACTGATTGAGAGAGAAAACAGGATTTTATAGACTATTATGTTTCTGCTCAGCCGTCTCTTCTCCAAGTTGAAGAGCCCAAACTTCTTCAGCCTTTCCTCAGAGGAGTGTCATTCCATCCCATTTGCCATTTTTGTTCACCCTTCTCTGTATCTTTTCTAATGGCGCTATATATTTTTTGAGATATGGAGACCAGAATTGTACACGATACTTAAGGTGTGGTTGCACCATGGAGTGATACAGACACATTATAAAATTCTTTGGGGATTTTCTCTCTTCCTTTCCTAATGATTCCTAACATTCTGTTTGCTTTTTTGGCCACCGTTGTACACAAAACATAAGATATCATTGTATTGTCCATGACGACTCTTAGATTCTTTTCTTGGATAGTGACTCCTAATGTGAAACCCGTTATTGTTAAGTGTCATCGAGTTGGTGTCGACTCAGGCGACCCTCTGGAGAGGTGTCCTAAACTGTATTTGGTCTTCAGTCAGGTGGCTCATTGTTGATAGAGTGGCATCTGTAACTGCTGTATCGATCCATCATATGTTCCATGTCCCAATATGTAAGACATCTTTGCAGCTTCTGACGCTCATTTCAGGAGCAGCTACATAAGCAGTCAAACGTCCCGAGGGCTTTGATCCAACCACATCATAAATGCTGGCTTTATTCTGAAAAGTCTTCAACTCATCCCCAGTAGCCAGTTGAGTGCCTTCTGACCTGAGAGTTTCATCTTCCAGCATTATGGTGCAATTTGTTGTGACTCTCCATTGGGTTTTCCAGGCCTTTCTTCCGTGCAGGTAATTCTAGTGTTGTTACCGTTGTCACAGAAATATGATCCTCTGCCATCAACACCATCCCATTTTGCTGCTGCCCAGATGGGTGGTTTGTGTTAGTCTGGCATCTCAGCTGAGACCTGTCCATCTTGGGATACCCTTCCAGACTTAAGCTACTTATATCTTAGCTCTCAACATAGCATTGTATATTGATAGTTTGGGTTATTCTTGGTACGCTTCTCCACATTAAATTCATCTGAAATTTTGATCCAGTATCCCAATCTCTCAAGTTCTCCTGCAATTTCTCACAATCTGTATGTGGTTTAACAGCTTTGAATAATTAGCTGTCATCTGCAAATGTAATCGCCTTGCATGTTATTCCCAGTTTCAGATCATTTATAAGTTTGTTAAAAATACCAGTACCAATATCGATAACTGGGGTACCGATCGCAGGAGTTTATTTTGTGGTCATTTCTTCTGTATTTGGAAGCAGTCAGTAGTGATGGTGAATATTTGTAGAATGCAGTGACTGCTAGAAGCTTTTGAGGACATTTCAAAAGTGTTAGTCATGATTTATCTTTATCTTTATTGACTTTCTTAATATACTGCAACTTTGGAAACCAGCAGGGCGGTTTACAATGCGTTCAAAACACATAAGGCCAGGCACATCCAGGAAACAGAAAAGAACTACAATTTTTGATAGGAAAGCAGCAAGCACAACAGACAGGAAGAGGAAGCGAAAGAAGGGAGAGAGGACATGTGGACATCCAAATCACAGAGGTGTCCCTGAGCTATTTTACAAATGGCTTTTAAAGATGTCACTGGTATGTGGATGTCCAAGTAGGCAGGGGGTGTGACGGAGGCATGTCTAGAGAGATGCAATGGATTTAGACATTCCTACTCAATTTCAGAAACAGCAGGGACATCTGCAAACCTGTTTATGCTTAGACTTGCTCCAGGAAGGAATAGGCACCAGGAAAGTACTTATGTCCATGAAAGAAGAATGGGATCTAGGTGTGATTGTGTCTAACGATCTCAAAGTAGCTAAACAGGTAGAAAATGTGATGGCAAAAGCTGGAAGGATGCTTGAGTGCATACGGAGAGGAATGGCCAGTAGAAGAAAGGAGGTGATAGTGCCTCTGTATAAGTCTTTGGTGCGACCTCATTTGGAGTATTGTGTGCAATTCTGGAGACCGCACCTTCAAAAGGATGCAAACAGGTTGGAGTCGGTGCAGAGGGTGGCTACTAAAATGGTTAATGGTCTTCATTATAAAGCATATGAAGACAGACTTAAGGATCTTGATATGTATACTTTAGAGGAAAGGCAGGACAGAGATGATATGATTGAGATGTTTAAAAACCTCTATTGCATAAATGCACAGGAGGAGAACCTCTTTCAATTGAAAGCAAGCTCTGCTACGAGGAGACATAGGACGAGGGTGAAAGGGGATAGACTCAGGAGTAATATGCGGAAATATTTTTTACAGATAGAATGGTAGATGCATGGAATAATCTCCCAGTGGAGGTGGTAGAGATGAGGACAGTATCTAAATTTATAAAAGCATGGGACAAACACAGAGATTCTCTAAAGGCAAAAAGGGGACTCTTGTAGTGGGTGATATGGAAGGGCAGACTAGATAGGCCATGTGGTCTTTTTCTGCTGTCATGTTTCCATGTTTTGGTCATAAAATATTCAGAGGGTATAGGGATGATGGACAATTAAGTGACTGCCATAAGATCACAAGGGTCAGCACTGTTATTTGAATTCTGGTCTTAATTCCCTACTCTAACCATTAGACTATTAGCCATCCCCATTCTGAAATACTATTCTGGGGACGTCTATGTAGATGTCCCCATATTCGTCCATCTCTGGCATGTCCATGTTTGTGAAATTGTGCTTGCTTTTTTTTCAGATGTTTATTCATTTAACTGATTTGGATATACTGTTTTTCTATCAGTCAAAATGGTGAACAGTCAACAGAGGAGAGAGAAGGGTATAGTAGCAATAGGTTGCAACAAGTTCAGTTAATACGGTGAACAGTCGACAGGCAAAGTATCAGTTGATTACAAAAAAGTTCAACAAAGTAAACATGGGTATTCATCTGATCACCTTTCATGAGTGCTGATGTGTGCTGTAGTATTCTTGGAAGAGGTATGTCTTCAGGGGTTTGATAAAGGCTTTAGTTGAATGGATGTTTCACAGGGTGGGTGGAAGCATGTTCCAGAGTGTGGGGATGTAGAGTGGGAATGAACTTAAGTGGGCGCACTGGGTACTCTTGCAGATCTGTAGCGGCAGGCTAAAAAGGTTCAGTGTGCTCTGTCTGCGCAGTCTGGAAGGTGCTGGGGGTGCTAAGGAATGTTTGGAGGTGCAATGAGGCCATTCTGGGCTTTATGAATGATGGTAAGGACTTGAAATTGATCCTAGAAGCGATGGGTAGCCAGTGGAGGTATTTTATTATGGGTGTGATGCAGCCCAGAATCATTCTGGCTTTGGCTACTGCCTTGTCACATTGTTTCACCACCTTGAGATCCTCACATACTAGCATTCCAAGGTCCCTCTCCTGGTCCATGTACACCAACCTCTCTCCTTCTATTGCATATGATTTGTTTGGATTTCTGCACCACAAATGTATGACTCTGCACTTCTTCTCATTAAATCTTAACTGCCAAGCATTAGACCATTCTTTCAGTGTTAATTTTTCCTCATATTGTCCATTCCCTCAGAAGTGTCCACTCTTGCAAATTTTCATGTCATCTGCAAAAAGACAGACTTTTCCATTCAGTCCTTCAGCAATATCACTCACAAATACATTAAATAATACTGGTCTCAGAATTGATCCATGAGGCATGCCACTATGCACTTTCCTTTCTTCTGAGTGAGTTCCGTGTAACACCACCTTCTGTTGTCTGTCAATCAACCAATTTCTGATAAAGTTCACCACCATGGGACCTATTCCCAGGTTGCTCAGTTTATAGATAAGCCTCCTATGAGGAACTGTATCAAAGGCTTTGCTGAAATCCAGGTAGATCGCAACCATCGCATGCACTTGATCTAGTTCTCTGGTCACCCAGTTAAAGAACTCAATCAAATTTGTTTGGCATGATCTTCCTCAGGTAAAACCATGTTGCCTCAGATCCTGCAATCCACTGGTTTCAAGAAAGTCTACTATACTTTCTTTCAGGAGCACCTCCATTACTTTTCCCACCACAGTGATAAGGCTTACCAGCCTATAATTTGTCACCTCTTCTCTTTTACTGCTTTTGTGAAGAGGTACCTCATCAGCCCGTCTCCAGTCCTGCGGAACCTCTCCCATCTCCAAAGATCTATTAAAAACATCCTTTAAAGGCCCTGCCAGAACCTCTCTTGAGTTCCTTCAGTAGCCTGGGATGCATCATATCTGGTCCCATGGTCTTCTCCACTTTCAGTTTTTCAAGCTGTTCAAAAACATCATCTCCGAATGGCATGGTATCTACTCCCTTCCCATATGTATGTTTGTCAATCTTACATGGCTCTTCTCCAAGATTTTATTTTTTGTGATTACAGAACAGAAGTATTTGCTTAGCATTTTTGCTTTTTCAATGTCACTTTCCACAAATACGTTGTTGGCACCTTTGAGTCTGGCAATTCCACTTCTGATCTTCCTCTTCTCCCAAATATTCCTGAAAAAAGTTTTGTCTCCACGCTTCACATCTTTAGCCATCTTTTCTTCTGCCTTTGATTTTGCTATTCTTATTTCTCTCTTTGTCTCTCGTAGCTTTATTCTCTATTCTTTTTTGTGTTCCTCTTTTTTGTGATGTTCTGAATTTTGTGAAAGTTGAGGTTTTTTGCCTTTATTTGTGCAGCCACTTTGGTGAACAATAGGTTTTCTTTTCCTCTTGTTTTTTATTTACTTTCCTTATATATATACACATTACCCTTTTTATTTATTTATTTATTTACAGTCTCTTATATACCGCACTATTCAGCATCAGCGCGGTTTACATGGAACAAAATGCCCAGTACAATTAACATGTATGAGTTTACAGATAACAGGGAACAAAAACTTGGATAACCGGGGTAAACTATGTACAATACTTACTATATGGGGTCATAATCAAAGAGGTTGCATGATATACTGTACATTTGTCTGGGAATGGTATCGGAGTATCTTAGAGCTCTAGGGGGTGCAGTTAGGCTCTATAAGGTACTTGTTGAAGAGGTGGCCTTTGAGGGCTTTCCTAAACTGTGGTAGGTTCTTAATAGCCCGGATCTCATGGGGTAATGCGTTCCAGTATCTTGGGGCACTGAGATTGAAGGCCCTGTTGGCTGTCGATTTGGTGCAAACAGTAAGTGCCTTCGGGACTTTTAGGGAGTTTTATAGCCATGGATCTTCTTGCTCTTTTTGTGGATGTGGAATGGATGAGGGAGGTTAAGGATGCTGCTGAGAGATTGTGAACAGCTTTAAAGGTGATTGTCAAGATCTTGAAAATTATTCTTGCCTGAATGGGTAGCCAATGTAGCTGTATCAGCAGAGGCGTCATGTGGTCGCTCCTGGAGGCTCCCTGGAGGACTCTTGCTGCCGCATTCATGGCTAGCTGAAGAGAGTTTAATGTAGAATGGGGAAGACCTTGTAATATGGCATTGGCATAATCAAAATGTGGTATGACCAAAGCCTGGAAGATTGTCCGAAAATCAGTTGGTTCAAGTATGGAACGTAGGTGCCTCAGTGAGCGGATCTTGAAGTAGACTGATCTGATGATGTTTTCTATGTGGGCCTTCATATCCAGGCGTTGATCTAAGGTGACTCCCAGGTATCGTATTGAGGATTTAGAGTTCAGCTCAGCTTCTTTTACTTTAAGATATTGCGGTGGGGTAAAGTTGGGGTTCCTCGTAATGAAGAGTACTTCCGTTTTCTTATGTTGTATTCTGAGGTTTTGGGAAAGAAGCCAATCAGATATTGCATTGAAACAGTTCGTCAATGGGGATAGGTCCAGATTCTCAGTAGAGAAGGGTAAGTAGAGCAGGACATCATCTGCGTATAACATGCAATCAACATTGAAGGACCGGATGATATTACAAATTGGTTGCATGTAAATATTGAACAAGAGCGCCGAAAGGGAGGATCCTTGTGGGACTCCTTGACTTTGGTGGAAAGGTTCAGAATTTATCCCTCCAGAACGAACGTGTTGCCATCTTTTGGACAGGTAGGATCTGCACCACTCGAGCGCTCGTCCATTAATGCCTTTGTCAGTCAGTCGTCCTAAAAGCAGCTCATGATTCACTGAATCAAAAACTGCAGCGATGTCCAGAAAGATGAGAGCAAATCCTTGACGGAGGTCATCAATGCCTGTGATTATCTTGCAGAATAGAGTGGTAAGGAGGGTTTCCACTCCATGGAATTCCCTAAAACCATGTTGGCATGGGTCTAATGGTGCAGCGGAGTCGATGTGATCCTGCAATTGACGTTGAGCTTCCTTTTCAATAATCTTCGCAAGTAGTGGAATGCTGGATATGGGTCTGTAAGATTCCACCTGTTGGGGATCGAGCTTACAGTTTTTTAGCAGAGGTCTAATGGAGGTGTGTTTAAGGGCTGAAGGGAAAGAGCCGGTTGAGAAGGAGAGATTAATTATTTTGGACAGTACTGGGCTGAAATGACTGCGAAGCTCCTTGATCCAGAAGGCTGGGCATGGATCAGACTGGGCAGTAGTGGTATTAAGGGCAGCAATGGTGTCCTCAAGTCCTCTCTTAGTAGGGGTAGAGAACATGGTTAGTGTTGTTTGGCATTCTTGCTCTATTGCAGAAGTTGTAGTAGAGGTTTTGTTGGTCTGGCATATCTTGGATTGAAGATAGGTTGCGAAATCTTGTGGGTGTATCTCGAATGAAGGTCCGGAGGATGGTTCTTTTGATAAGGTCTTAACCAGGTCAAAAAGGTCATGTGGTTTATTAAGCGATCTCTTTAAGGTGTCAGAGTAGTATTGCTTCATCGTTTTGGTGATTGCGTTGCGATGATCGGCCAGATGACAGTTGTATGTTGTCAGGTCATTTATAGAATGAGATCATCGCCAGCATTTCTCTAGTTTCCGTAACTGGTTAAGTGATGCTTTAAGATCAGCTGAGTACCATGGGGCACTCACCCTTTTACCTGGAGGCCTGTTGATTGGTGTACATTGGGCAATTGAGCTGAGGCAATTGTTCCAGAGAGAAATTAGGTCGTCAAGGTTCTGAGTGGTTTCAGAGAAGAGTTGTTGCGTTTCTGCAAGGATAAGATCTCTGTTGTAAGGCTTGAAACATCGAGAGGGCGGTCTTGTGGTGTTGCTTTGTATTTTGTTGATTTTTGTATAGGCTTTGTACGAAGGAATCTGGATGATGATCAGTTTGTGATCTGACCAAGGAACAGGCGTTATGGAGGTTATAGGATCATGGGCTGGATTAAGAGAGGATTGCGGGGCGAATACTAGATCCAGGATATTTCCCTTAATGTGAGTAGGATCATTAACTAATTGCATGAAGCCAAGATTTTTGAGGGCATCAAGGAAGGCTGATGCTTGATTATCTTGTAGTGTAGGCAAGTTAAAGTCACCTAGGATCCAATTTGGGATGCTTGGGTTATGAGTGTTAGATGCCAGATCGATGATAGCCGAGAGATCATCTGGGGAGGCTGAAGGTGCTCTGTACAGCAGGTTGATTGAGCAGTGTTTATTGGAGATGGTAACCGTCTCCAGGTGGTTTGTACTGGTGGAGTCTACCGTTCGAAAGTGGAGGTCTGTCCTTGTGAGGATGAGCACGCCGCCTCCTCTTTTTTCTTGTCTATGACTTGAGTGTGCAGTGAAATTCTGGGGGAGGAGCTGGTTGAGTATAACATTGTCTTCGGCTGATAACCACGTCTCGGTGATCATGAGTATATCAAGGCTATGGCTTGCAATGATGTCAGTGATGGCTGGCCACTTCTTCCGGATAGAATGGGCATTGATGAGGGCACATTTTAGGCTTTGAGGGTAGGAGTTTTCGAATCGTTTGGGTTTCATATTGTGTTGAAGTGCAATATGTAACAGATGGGGGTGGCGTGGGCGGGTGTCCCAAGTTATGTTGTCGTGAGATGCACTGGTCCACCTTCTCCCATGGCTCTGTAAAATAGGAATCTGGTTGGATGCTGGGGTTAGGGCAAGAGCATTGGAGAACCAGCTTTTTATTGCCTTTTTTAGTTTAGCCCACTGCAATTCCACTTCCCTTAACTCCTCTCACCCTGCCAACTTCTCCTTCAGGTACTTTCCCATGTTACTGGTCTAGGACTTTGACTTTGCTATGATTGAAGTCTGCCTTGGCTTTTACCTCAAACCATACTGTGTGGTGATGATCACTGCTGCTCAAGTGGGCCCCCACCTGGAAATTCGACAAGCTATCTCCATTGGTGAGTACTAAATCCAGCATCAAACTTTCCATGGTCTGTTCTATTACCAGCGATGTTTCTTGGAAGGCATCTACAATCTTTTTACTTCTTTCCAGATTTGTAGAAGGAATACTCCAATCCACATCTGGTAGGTTAAAGTAATTTAGTATGATCACTTCTCCCTTCATAGATACCTTTGCAATATCAATGATCAAGTCTCTGTCCATTTCTTCAGTTTGAGTTGGAGGCCTGTAGACTACACCAATGTGGATGATAGTGCCATCTCCTTTTTCCAACACCATCCACAGAGCATCCTCTTTTCCCCATGTCCCCTGCATTTCAGTGGCTTTAATATTGCTTTTGACATATTGGGCTACTCTTCCTCCTTTTCTGCCTTCTCTTTCTTCTAAATAAATTGTTGCCAGCTATGGCTATTTCCCATTCATGCAACTCATTAAACCATGTTTCAGTAATGGCCACAATGCCCAAGTTCATTTCCACCATCATGACATGAAGAGGGAAATTTGGACATCTGCAAATATGTATGTAGACATTCAAATCACAGGGACATCCCCAGAGCCATTTTATAAGCTGACTTTGGAGGCATCCAGAGTGCGAGGACATCCAGGTCTGCATGGAGACATGGTGGAGGCATAGTCTGGTGGTAGTAGTATCCTGGACATCCCTACCAGATTTCAGAGGCAGCCTCGATGTCCTAAATCTCAACCAGAGCTAGACCTGCTCCAGGCACAAACATGCATCAGAAAAATATCTGTTTTCACTGGCAAGTCTATGGAAGGGTGGAAAAGGAGTTCACTCCTATCCCCTGTATTCCAGTATATGTCAATGACAACCGATGGGGACTAGGGGCTCATGTTGTTAATGTGCTCTGCCTCTGGATGTTCCAATTCTCTAGCTTGCCTGAGCAAGATGTCCCAAATCCAGGCACCCCTACTGGGTATGTCTATGTGCCCAGCCATGCACACATCCACTTTGGGGATGTCTATGTTTCTAAAATTAGTCAAAGACATAGACGTTCCTGGCATTCTCCTACATATTCTGCTCTGGACATCTTCTATTATCTCTTCTAAAATTCCCCTCACAATGAAAATCATTAAGATAATAATGTAGTTCAAGGGTGGATTTGTTTGAGTATCAAAAAATGTAATACTGAGCTGTGTGACAAACCTTCTGCCACTGCCTCGATGGGTAGCTGATGTCCATAAGATGCGAGGGCTGACATGTTGAGGTTGTGCCTGTGCAGTACTTGTCTGCCTCCATTTTGACCTTGGAGCATTTCTTATTGTTATGGATGCTGGCCACGCAGAATTACAGTGCAGGGCAAGGGCATACTGAACAGGACCACATGGCCATGGATGCGCCAAACAACAATGGGGCATTTGTATGGTTGTTGGACCTTTGCACCAAGGGGGGCTTTCTGTGGCACTCTGGTCTTGCTGGCAGAGTGGCATGGTGCATGTGGTGGGTATGAGGGTACTGTTGTGGTGCCAAGAGCAAAGGGACCATGTCAGGATTGCAGCCTGGGTGAGCGAGTCCAGCTGGCACCTTCATGCCCTACATATGTTTTTCCCTTGCCATGACCATGCATCTGTGGTGCTGGGGCATAGCCCAAGTGCTCTGTGTGATGTACATCATGGCCTGCATGCACATATATTCATGGTCACACAGGGTTCAAGGGGTGGAGGTCAGCTTTGTAGGGCCCCACAATTGTCAGGCGGTGCAGGGCTCAGGCGCATCAAGAACTACTGACGTGCTGGAGAGGGGAAGAATGACAGAGGTAATGAACATTTAACTGGAGTATTTATTGTCACATTGGAACAGTGTATCCCTGACAGTGGTCTGTTCCCTTCCCCTTACTCGGTGCCCTCCCCCCTGGGAATGGGTGGCATCAGGGTAAAGTGGAGGCTCTGCTGGGCCAACAATGCCTGTGTTAGGGTTCTGAGCTCTGCTCTGATGCTCTCCAGATGCCCTGGGCCCAGGCAATAGCAGCAAAGCACTGCTGCACCTCATGCTTCAGGACCTGTAGGTGCCACAGGACATCCTGAGTACCAGGGCCTAGAGAGGCCTCATGGTGAGAAATCTGTGGCGGTGAGCCTGGGATACCCCACTTTGCCATTGTTTCTGACAGCTATGGCACAGCAGTGCTGCCACTTGCTTCCACTCTAACTTCCCCCTCTCTTCGGTCTCTCCCCACCCTCTCCCTCCCTCTATCCCACTTCTACAGCTTCCCCCTCTCCACCTTGGCTCCCTTCCCCTCCCTCCTCCCATACCTTCCTCTACCCACCTGGGTCCCTCTCCTTCCCTCTTCACCTACTTTCCTGTCCCCTCATATCCCTGTGCCTCCCACAGTGCAGGGCCTTCCCCTTCAACCTGGCCATCAGGGCACCCCTCTCCTCCAGTCCAGTGTTGTTCAGCTGCCTAGGGTGGCCTGCCCTCCGTGCATTGGTGGCTCCTGATGTAACAGAGACGCAGCATAACAGGTTCAGTGGAGGGCTCAGGCTGTGATCCTCTATCCTCCTTTTCCTCCCTTGAGGTGCCGATCAGGAGGCATCCACTGCTGCTACTTGTGCTGTAGTATGCCCCCTCCGCTTGCGCATGCATCACCTCTGCTCCCTCTTGTACCATCTCTTCAGCTTGCATGGCCACAGGTTCCTCCATCTCAGAAGCATCCTAGCCTACATAGTGGAGGGAACGTGATGTTAGTATCGGTCTTTATTTATTTTTTTTATTTATAAATTTCTTCTATACTGCCCCTTCCAGAGATCAAGGGCGGTTTACATGGAACAGTTAACAATTTTGTATACATCAGTATACTTTACATAGAACAGTGTTTAAACTATGTACAGGTAAGATTACATGGAACATTAACTGAACTAAATTACAGGAACCTTTTACAAGGCGCAGTAAAACAACAGTTTACATAAGACATTTGCAGTGAGTAAATGGATATTAATGAGAGAATTATTTACGTTAATCATTTGTTCTGTCTTGAGTCCTGTGGGGGTGTTTCGGTGGAAGTTGGGGGGAAGTTTTCTGTTGGTGGGGGATTTCAAAGTGGATTGTGAAGAGGTAGGTTTTGAGTTCTTTTTTGAATTGATGTATGTCTTTTATCAATCGTAGAGTTAGTGGAAGTTCGTTCCAGAGGGTGGGGGCGGCAAAGGAGAAGGCCCTAGTGCTTGTGGTTGTCTTTGTTTTTCTGATAGTTGTATTTATGGTGAGAGAGTGGGTTGCATTTCGTCTGTGCGTTCTTGTTCTTGATGGGGGGTGTAGTAGGGTGGATAGGTGTGAGGGGGAAATGTCATTAAGGAGTTTGAAGGTTGTTAGTAGGATTTTATATGTTATGCGGCTATTTATGGGGAGCCAATGTAGATCTAACAATATTGGAGTCACGTGGTCGGTTAGTCTAGCTTTAGTTATCATCTTGGCACATATGTTCTGAGCTCTTTGTAGTAGGTAGATGCTTTTCAGTGGTAGACCAATTAGGAGACTATTACAGTAGTCGAAATGGGGGGTGATGAGAGTATTGACTACTGATCTAAAATCATGAGTGTCAAGGAGGTGTCTTAGGTGTTGTATTGTCTTAAGTTTGAAGAATATTGTTTTTACTGTCTGTTTTATGTGTGGAAGCATGGTGAGTGAGTGGTCTAATATTACTCCTAGGTATTTTACCTCTTTTTTAACAGGTATAGTTGTTTTGTTTATTGTGATTGCTGTTGGGTAGGTGTCATCAGCGACAGGCTTTCTCGTTATAAACATTGCTTCGGTTTTTTTAAAGTTGATGCTGAGGTGGTTAGTTTCAAACCATGACGTGGCCTCACTCATGCATTCAGATAAATTGTCATATTTAGGGTTGTTAGTATTTATAGGGATGGCGAACATGATGTCGTCGGCATATATAAAATGGTTAATTTCGTGTTTTTTGAAGATATTTGTAATGGGCTGTAGGTATAAGTTGAAGAGTAGGGCAGAGAGGGCTGAGCCTTGTGGAATTCCCTGACCTTGGGGAAAAGTTTCTGAAGTGTCTTGGCCTAATTGAACACGTATTAGTCTGTGTGAGATGTATGACTTGAACCATTCGAGAACTGTCCCACCTATTCCTAGGTTTTGTAATCTATTGATCAGTGTGTCGTGGTTGATGCTATCAAATGCGGCAGATATATCTATAAAGAGGAGTATAAAACCTTGGTTGTTGTCATTTGTGCCTTTGATTAGGAGGTCTAGCAATGCAATTAGGAGAGTTTCAACTCCATGGAAGGGGCGGAATCCAAATTGGTGCGAATCAAGGGGTTTGTGTTCATCGATGTGTTCTTGTAATTGGAGTTGTATGGTTTTTTCTATTATCTTGGCAATGAATGGTATGCTAGCAATGGGTCTGTAAGAGTTTGGGTCTTTTGGGTCCAGTTTACTGTTTTTTTATGATGGGGCGGATAGAGGTGAATTTTAAAGCATTGGGCATGATGCCTTGTGAGAGTGATTGATTAACTATGTGTTGAATGTTTTCAACAAGAAAATCCTTTGTGGATTTGATCCATGACACTGGGCATGGGTCAAGTGGGGAGGTTGTGGTATTGATCATTGTTATAATTTTGAGGAGATTTTTTTTTCAATCATGTGGAAAGTTGTCCATTGATAGTTTATTTTTGTATTTGGTTTCAGTATTATGGTTGGAATGAGGGGTTTTTTCTTTAGTTTATTGGCAAAATGCAAAGCTAGGGTTTGTACATTTATAGTGGATTGGCCAGGCTCTGGGCTTTAACCTCCCACTTACACTTCTGTTCACCACTGTCTACAACAGTGACCCCCCCCCCACCCTGTGTTGTAACCATGCCGGGGATGGACACACGCTTGCCCCCTGGGTTGTCAATGCTGGCACTGTATGTCCTTTCCTTGCTATTCCTGGAGCTGACACTATAGCCACTCCAGAAGCCACAGCCTGTTGCACCTCATAGCATGGTAGCGGTACTTCAGTGTCTCAATGGATCATCAGATACTTCAGAACCTGTGAATGGAAGTGCCACAGTTAGTTCTTCCCTGATTTTCTCACCTGCTATCTCTCCATTGTATCCACTAGCGCCATACATCTGTGTCTGCCTCTGCCATTTTATCGCTTGGCTGGCCCAACGCCACTGACGTCCATGGCCCACCACTTATTGTCATGCCTTCACTTGTCATTCCTGTGTGCCCCACACCCCCTGCCGCCCTTGCTTGATCTATATGGCACTCCCTCTGGATGTGACCTGCGTTATTGCCACCACCTTTCCTTGACATGCAGTTCCCTCCTGCCCATGCTGATGCCATAGCCCTGTCTCCAATGGCTCCTACTGGTGCAGGGTCTGGTGGATAAGAACATAAGAACATAAGATATGCCATACTGGGTCAGACCAAGGTCCATCAAGCCCAGTATCCTGTTTCCAACAGTGGCCAATCTAGGTCATACTTACCTAGCAGTTTCCCCAAAAGACACAGGTTCTGCAATGCTTGTACAAGGTCAAGCATTGATATCCTGGGTCCCTTCTTAATAATGGTATATGGACCTTTCCTCCAGGAACTTGTCCAAACCTTTTTTAAACCCAGCTACACTAACAGCCTTTACTACATCCTCCGGTAACAAATTCCAGAGTTTGATTACACGTTGAGTGAAAAAATATTTTCTTTTATTAGTCTTAAATAGTTTACCCTGTAGCTTCATTGCATGTCCCCTAGTCTTCCTATATTCTGATAACGTAAATAGTCGATCTACGTTTACCCGTTCCACTCAGTTCATTAATTTATAGACTTCTACTATATCTCCCCTCAGCTGTCTCTTTTCCAGGTTAAAGAGCCCTAACCTTGTTAGCCTTTCTTCATAGGAGTATCCTTCCATCCCCTTTACCATTTTGGTGGCTCTTCTCTGAACCTTTTCTAATAACGCTATATCCTTTTTAAGATACGGCGACCAGAATTGCACACAATATTCAAGGTGCGGTCTCACCATGGAACGGTATAGAGGCATTATAATATGTTTTGTTTTATTTTCCATTCCTTTCCTTATGATACCTAGCATTCTATTTACTCTCTTGGCTGCCGCTGCACACTGGGCCGAGGGTTTTAACATGTAATCCACAATGACGCCTAAATCTTTTTCCTGGGTGGTGGTTCCTAATGTGGAACCTTGCATCGTGAAACCATAGTTTGGGTTGTGCTTCCCTAGGTGCATAACTTTGCACTTGTCCACATTAAATTTCATCTGCCATTTTGATGTCCAGTCTTCCAATTTATCAAGATCCTCTTGCAATTTTCCACAATCCTCTTGGGTTTTAACAACTTTAAATAGTTTTGTGTCATCTGCAAATTTGATAACCTCACTCGTTATTCCACTTTCAAGGTCATTTATGAATATGTCAAAAAGCAGCGGACCCAGCACAGATCCCTGGGGTACACCACTATTCACCTTTCTCCATTGGGAAAATTGGCCATTTAGCCCAACCCTCTGCTTTCTATATTTTAACCAGTTCCTGATCCACAGTAGTACACTGCCTCCTATCCCATGACTCTTTAGTTTTGCCAAAAGTCTCTGATGAGGGACCTTGTCATAGGCTTTCTGAAAGTCCAGATACACTATATCAACCGACTCACCTTTGTCCACCTGTTTATTCACACTTTCAAAAAAACATAACAGATTAGTAAGACAAGATCTTCCTTGTCTAAAGCCATGTTGGCTGTCTCCCATTAGGCCATGACTATCTACATGCTGAGTAATTTTATTCTTTATGATGGTTTCTACCATTTTTTACGGTACTGACGTGAGGCTCACCGGTCTGTAGTTTCCCGGATCACCCCTCGAACCCTTTTTAAAAATTGGTGTTACATTGGCGATCCGCCAATCTTCAGGTATTAGAGATGATTTTAATGATACCTCACAGATTACTAATAGCAGGTCTGCAATCTCATATTTCAGTTCTTTCAACACCCTTGGATGTATACCATCCGGCCCAGGTGCTTTGCTACTCTTCAGTTTATCT
Organism: Ichthyophis bannanicus; assembly: GCA_033557465.1. Taxonomy (NCBI): domain Eukaryota; kingdom Metazoa; phylum Chordata; class Amphibia; order Gymnophiona; family Ichthyophiidae; genus Ichthyophis; species Ichthyophis bannanicus. Next base: position 1,461,515,531 of record CM066031.1, read on the forward strand.
AATAGTTGTAATACATCTTCCCGATGTATCAATATTTCCTTCAATTCTTCCGCACCTTTAGATACCACTTCAGTCATGGGTAACATCCCTACATCTTCCTCAGTAAAGACCGAAGCAAAGAATTCATTCAGTCTCTCTGCTATCGCCTTGTCGCCTCTTAGTGCCCCTTTAACTCCTCTATCATCTAATGGTCCAACTGACTCTCTCACAGGTTTTTTGCTACGAATGTACTTGAAAAAAATCTTTATTTCATGTTTTTGCTTCTGCAGCAAGCTTCTTCTCAATTTCTCTCTTTGCCTTCTTTATCAATGTCTTGCATTTGACCTGCCAGTGCTTGTGCTGTTTCCAGGTTTCATCGTTTGGCTCTTTTTCCCATTTCCTGAAAGATGCTTTCTTGGAAACAACAGCCTCTCTGACCTCACCTTTAAACCATGCTGGCAGTTTTTTGGACTTCCTTCCCCTTTTCTTAAAGCGTGGAATACAGCTGGTCTGGGCTTCCAAGATAGTATTTTTCAACAACACCCAAGCTTGATGTAAGTCTTTAACCTTTGCAACTGCTCCTTTTAGTTTTTTCTTAACTATTTTCCTCATTTTATCATAGTCTCCCTTTCAAAAGTTAAAAGGTAGTACTGTGGATTTCCTTATTATCCCTCCTCCACTAATTAAATCAAAGGTGATCATGCTATGATTACTATTGCCAAGTGGCCCCAACACCCTTATCTCTTGCACTAGATCTGGTCGGTTCATGGACCAGCTGCTCCAAGAAGCAGTCATTTATGTCATCTAGGAACTTTATCTCCCTAGCATGTACTGCCGTGACACTGACCCAGTCGATACCGGGGTAATTAAAATCGCCCATTATTATTACCGCGCTGTAACTTTTGTTAGCTTCCTTGATTTCTTTGAGCATTTCTTCATCCATTTGTTCATTCTGGCCAGGCGGTCGAAAGTACACCCCCACTGCCATCGCCTTCCCCTTTTTACATGGAATTTCAATCCATAGAGATTCTACAGCAAATTTTGTTTCCTGCAAAACTTTAATCCTTTCTGACTCAATGCCCTCTCTAACATAGAGTGCAACCCCTCCACCAATTTGATCAGCTCTATCATTATGATATAGTTTGTACCCAGGTATCACAGTGTCCCACTGGTTGTCCTCCTTCCACCATGTCTCTAATATTCCAATCACATCTAACCTCTCATTTAGTGCTATATATTCGAACTCTCCCATCTTATTTTTTAGACTTCTAGCATTTGCATACAAGCATTTTAGAGACTGTATTTTATTTATATTAATTTGGCTATTGGTAGACATGGGTAATTCGTGATCTTTAAGCTCTGTCTGCTCCATACTCAAGGGCATTTGGGCTACTTTACTCTTTTTTGGAACCTCTCTGCTTTTGGTAGTATCCTTCAAGGATACATTCTTCCGAACCATCTGCTCTTGGGTGACTGTCGGGTTTCCCCTATTATCTAGTTTAAAAGCTGCTCTATCTCCTTTTTAAAGATTAATCCCAGCAGCCTGGTTCCATCCTGGTTAAGGTGAAGCCCATCCCTTCGGAAGAGCCCCTCCTTTCCCCAGAATGTACCCCAGTTCCTAACAAATCCAAACCCCTCATCTCTGCACCATTGTCTCATCCACGCATTGAGACTCCGGAGCTCTGCCTGCCTTTTGGGTCCTGCACGTGGAACGGGAAGCATTTCAGAGAATGCTACCCTGGAAGTTCTGGATTTCAACTTCCTACCTAAAAGCCTAAATTTAGCCTCCAGAACCTCCCTACCATATTTTTCTATGTCATTGGTACCGACATATACCAAGGTAGCAGACACTTATTAAAAGAGGGCTGCTACACAGTACCCTGTCCTGTGCTGCTGAGGTAAGCTATATTCTTATTTGATTTAAATTATAGCTCTTTGCTGCTGCTAGGCTCTAACTTATTATGACATTTAAACTACAAGCTCTCTGCTGTGTTCTAAATTTAACCAGAAAGCTCTCTTCTGTGTTTTAAATTTAAACTAAAAATACTTTGCTGATACTAGGCCCTGAGTGACTATTAAATTAAAACTATAAGCTCTCTGCTGGGTATGAAATGTAATCAGAAAGTTCTCTTCTGTGTTTTAAATTTAAACTTAAACTGCTGCTACTAGGCCCTGACTGATTTAACAAAAAATAGTGGGTTCACAGATTAAATAGCTTTAATAGAAAGAATTCCTTTCAGAAAATTCCCAGAAGTATATACTCACAATTGCAGATCTCTTTCCAGAAGTAACAGTCCCTTTTTCTAGTCCTTCAAGATCACTCTCCATGTCATGTGGACCTCTTGCCAGTCTGAACATCTTCCACAAAGTGGGTGGAGGTGATCCTCACTCAGACGTTTGAGGCAGCACAGGAAAAATTGAGGAACCTGCCATGACATGCTGCTACCTTCTCCACTGGCCCTCGTGCTCTGGTCCTACATTGCTGCATGTGCTTACATATCATTGCTTGCGCATGTAGCTGGACGGAGCCCTGGACATCCTCCGAGCTGTTTTCTGCATAGGTTAGTCATGCCGATGTTTCGTCTACCCTGTGCATCCATTTCAATGCATGTCCACCATTCTATTTTGCTACTGGTCTGGATGTCCCCATACCCAGTTCTGAAATCGCATACATTTTCTGCACGTCCTCCTGTGGACTTCCTGCCAGTGCCCTTCCGCCATAAATAAAATGCCTCTCCACACTTCTCTACTATGTCTCAAAGCTCTTTCATGCTAATTCATTGAAGTCAAATACAAAACATATTTTGTTTCATTTTTGCTACCTTGAAAGGTTTTTGCCATTGGTTTCAGAATGCTAAATTATCTTTCTGGCGGTTTTATATCTGCCTGCTTTTCTTTTCTTTATCTTGTGCTCTTCTTTCCAAGTTCTAAATTTCCTAGCCTTAATTCTCTTGATCCCCTCCTTTGATCTTTGGTATTTAAATTTCTGCTTTTATTTTGAGTCATACCATCTCAAGAAAGATATAGAGTAGTACTACAAAATTTTCACAGAAAAGTGACAAAAAAGATAAAGAGGATGGGAGAGCTCCCCTATGAAGAAAAGCTAATCAGCGTAGGGCTCTTCAGCTTGGAGAAGTGATAGCTAAGGGGGAATATGATAGAACCTATAAAATCATGAGTGGAGTAAAAAGGATAATGAGGAAACAGTTGTTTCCCTTTCAGAGTGTACTAAGATGAGGGGACAGTCCTTGGAGTTCATAGTTAGCACTTTTAAAACAAATCAGAGCCATTATTTTTTTCACTGAGCTTACAGTTAAGCTGTGATATTTGTTGTCAACAGATGCAGTTAAGGCCTAGCTGGGTTTAAGAGAGTTTGGGTAAATTCCTGAGAAAAAGTCCAAAAAACATTTTTAGTCATGCAAACTTGGGAAGCCTCCACTTAATCCCGAGAGTGAACAACAAGGAATTCCCCCTTCCTGCCCCCTCCCACCATATACCCCCCTAACTACTTGTGCCCACTCCACCCCCCCCCCCACTTGTGCAATGCACATCTGTAACACAAATGCCTTTTCTGTTCTACTTTCTGAATTGTTTTATAATATTGTAATTTATTAACTCTGTTCCATGTACGTTAAGTTTAACTCATTACATGTAAACTACCTTGACACTTTGATAAGTCGGTATATAAAACCAGCTAAATAAATAAATATTCTTTAGAATGCAATGGGTAAACTAGATGGTCCTTTGGTATGACCCAATATGGCACATCTTATGTTCTTTCTGTGCCTCTCTTTACTCTGGTCTCAGTCTTCATCTCCTGTTGCATCACCTTCACTCCATAACATCCTTTGCCCCTGCTTTTACCTTTAATTATCTTTTTGAACTCTTAGTGCTGCCTGCTCTACTCTGTGCTCTTTCCCAGTTCTATATTCAGATCTGCATATATTTAAAAGTAAATCTATTTTAAGTTTAGCATGGCACCATCTTATGTCTCTGTTTTTGTAAAACAACAATCTGGGTCCTGCTACTAATCTCTGTATGCTGGAGGTGATTCAATGGAGGATGGCCCTGGGTGTTTCCATCTGGAGATCTTGGAAGGAATTATAAAGACCACTATACTAGAGGGAATGGAGACTTTTCAGTGACTCAGCTGCCTGCCATGATGGAGCCCTTTACAGTTCCATGCTGCTAAAAGCAACAGGATGCTGCCTCTCAGTATGACTAGCTAGCTATGAACAAAGAGAACAGTTTCCCAGGCTGGCTAGACCTGACCAGTAACAAGGAGTAAAGAAAAGAGGAGTGCAGACCTGGGGGAGGTCTTCTGGCAAAGATATTCCAGTTGGGAACAGAGAGAAAAAGCAGCAGAACTTGGAAGGATTCAAGCTGTGAATATTTGTGCTCCTTGAGAGGTTGATTCGACCCAGAGGATGCATCTTATGAAGTCCAGATTACTGTATGAGCTACTGGAACATGGGGCATACCAAACGCACAAAAATGCTTTTCCTTTCTGTACTTGAAGAACCAAAGTAATTTCGCATGGCGTCTCATTCCAAGGGTACCTACATTTGCATATGAACTTTGGGGATTTTTGGTAGAAGGTCAAGGGCCTACATATAGGTACTAAAAAAAAGTGCTAGAGAGACTCTATATATGAAGTGTATATTGTACCTTTTTTGAGAAAGAGAATAAGAAGTCTGGGATACCAAAATTGGGACCACAGCAAGGAAAAGGAGAAGGACCACTCTGAGAGGAAGTGGTCCACGGTGATACAAGAAGTGACTTACCAAACTACATAAAGAGGAACTGATTTTCTGATTATGAACAAAGACTTTATGGAGATAATGTTATAAAGTCATTTCTGCATGTAGGTGAGCTCATACATATCTAAATGATCACTTATAAAATTCTGACTGATATGAAAATACACACTTTGAATTGAAGGCAAGTACTTTGCTGGGTAGTCATGCATGAGGCAGAGTTTGGAAGGCAATGGGCAGAATTTGGGAAGAACATGAGTGGAGTGTGCAAGTATGTACATAGATTAGTTTACCCTGTTAAAACCTGTACATAATCCCCTTTTTACTGCACGTCCAGTGTAGGTCGCCTACACTGCACAAAATATGTTTTATGTAAACCGCACTGATATTAAAGAGCGCGGTATAGAAGAAAGTTAAATAAATAAATTACCAATATTACAATTTATGTGTGTACCTAAAAATTATAGGTGTAGACATTTACACAAGTTCCAGGGTGTTTACTCGTTCCATTCCACTTACAGTTTTATAGACCTCCAACATATCTCCCCTCAGTCATCTCTTCTCCAAGCTGAGAAGCCCTAACCTCTTTAGCCTATCCTCGTAGAATTGCCATTCCAACCTCTTTTGGTCACTTTTCTCTTTACTTTTTCAAATTCTGTTATATCTTTTTTGAGATGTGGTGACCAGAATTCCACACAATACTCAAGGTGTGGTTGCACTATAGAGTGATACAGAGACATCTTGATATTCTTTGTTCCTTCCTTAATGATACCTAACATTCTGTTTATTTTCTTTTGGCTGCCATTTCACTGAGCAGAATATTTCAACATATTGTCCACCATGATGCTTAGATCCTTTTCCTGGTGATGACTCCTTACATGGAACTTAAGATCAGCTGGTTGGAGGCCTCTGCCATGGGAGGCATCTGAAAAGGTCAGATTTAGGAATTTATTGGCTAAAATTTAAAGCACCATTTTTTCCTTGAGGTGCTGGAAGAGAGATTTGAGTAGCAGGTCTCACTGGAAGTTTGTATTTGCCACATTGGGATTTACAGTTTACAGAGGGGAAGACTTTTTACCTCTTTCTTGCAGGTCTTGAATGGTGTGATGAAGAGGCTTCTTCAAGACCCTAGCTCATGGATGTTAACTCAAAAATGCAATGTGTGCCTTTGAGTCAGTCCTGACTCCTGGCGACCCAGAAGCTCCTGGGTTTTCTTGGCAGTGTCACCAGAAGTAGATTGCCAGGCCTTTTTTCTGAGGCAATGGAGGGTTAAGTGACTTGCCCAAGGCCACAAGGAGTGCTAGTGGGAATTGAACCCTGGTTGCTTGGTTACCAAGCCAGTGCTCTAACCACTAGGCTACTCCTCCATGATGTTACCTCAACCACTCAATATCTTTCAGTCTCTGCTCTCAGCCACTCAGCCATTGTAAAATGAGGTACTTGTCCACTCAAGACAGCTACAGTTCAAAATATAATTTAGGGATGAAGCAGTTCATCTGTTATTTATAAAGACGATGAAAGATAAAACATCAAAAGTAGCACAGTACAAAATCAGACACTGGGGAATCTTCCAAAATCTTCCTCTTATTCTCTTCTTTTTCCTCTTAGGAATCCGCTCCTCATAACCTTCTCTCTTTAGAATTTGAAACCACAAGTTGGCTCATATTTGCTAATATTCCCCCCCCCCCCCTCCCCCCAAAAAAAAAAAAGGATTTCTAGGAAATATTCTAAGACTCCTTTGGGCATCCTCTTCTCCAGAATATATACTAGTCATACTGTAGTCCTCGTTGGCAACATTAATGGCCACATGCCCTTTCTCCTAGCTATCCCCAGCTGGTCACAGGTCACTGCATTTTTCTTCTTAACTTTGTAGTAAGCCAAAAAAGAGGCAAAAATCCCCAAACTGCCTTCTAATTTGTACAGGGACTAGGTCAGGACCCAGAACCCAGATTCCTCAAGAGTCACATAATCCCTGTTGGCAGCTTAGCAGAAGGAAGGCAAATGACACAGTACACTCTTCTATCTTTTTCCTTTATCCCACAACTGGTTTGGTACTTAAGGGCCAAACCATTCACAAGGTCAGAGGCTCCTGGTCATATAGTAGAGCTTTCAACCTTCTTCTGGAAAGCAGGAAAGAGGCCAAAGACTATTTTTCCCTCCGAACACTACTATTTGTTAGCTACCTTGACAGCTCCCAGTGGGGAGTGACAGTTAGAAAAGAATCACTCCCAATCCATTACAGTATCTGCAAGTATTACTTTTCATTCTAAAATTCTAGAAATAGCAAAGTTCATTTAGTGTCTGGGCCACAATTATAGTAGGCTTTATCAATTTGAATGGCTCAGAAGATTTCTAAAAGGTTACTAGAGATTTCCAGGCAGAGGAATGAATTGCAGCTTTTGCTTTCTTAGACATGGTTTCACAGAATTTCTGAACTGGGTGACTAATTGTACAAGCAGGACCTGGAATAGAGTTGGGAAATATCTCTGATAGTATAATAGGAACTGGGAGTTTCACGTAAGGATTCAGGATTGTAAGTCAAAGAATTCAACAAGAAAATATTTTTTAACATGTGTTCCAAGAAAAATCATTGGAGTAAATCTATAGAGTAGGGATCAATAGATTCACAAGGCAAAATATCCAGGAAGGGTTTTCCATGGAGCTCAAGATCAGATGGGGAAACAGGGCCAATCAGGAAACAGGCACTAAGATTAGCAGAAATACAAGATACAGATAAGAACAGGCTAGCTAGAGTCAAATTCCCAGAAGGCAGAATAGCTCCTCTTGGAATATCGTTGTCTTCCAACCCAAGGGACACTGATTGGAGGCCATCCTATGACAACTATAAATGAAACTGGAAAAAATGTGTATTTCCCCAGTTCTTTTAGTTTAAAAACAACATGGAAAATGTCCTTAATATTTTGCATGCCATTTCAAACAAATGCACACTTCTATTTCCTTCCTTGTCCAGTTCTATATCTTGCCTAAAACATTGCTGAGTGTTTAAGCTATTTGTCTAAATAAGATTTTAACTCTTTTGCTTGTTGTTAACTAATGTAAAATATATGACCTTTGCATGCTAGCAGCGTACTAAGTCTTCAGTTGTGGGATTATAATCCTATGGAAGTCATATTTCACCCTTTGAAGCGGATGTTAAGAACATAAGATATTCCATACTGGATCAGACAAAGGTTCATCAAGCCCAGTATCCTGTTTTCAACAGTGGCCAATCCAGACCCCATGTACCTGCCAGGTTCCCAAAATGGTATACAGATTCCGCATTGCTTACCCTGGGGTAGCAGTGAATTTCCATGGTACTTTTTAATAATAGTTTATGGACTTTATTCCAGGAACTTGTTGAAACCTTTTTAAACCCAGCCAAACTAACAGCTTTTACTACATCCTCCAGTAATGAATTTCAGAGTTTGATTATGCATTGAGTGAAAAATATTTCCTTCTATTAGTCTTAAATGGGCTACACTGTAACTTCATTGCATGTCCTCTAGTCTTTCTACTTTTTAAAGGAGTAAACAACTGATCTATGTTTACCCGTTCCACTCAATTCATTATTTTATAGACCTCTATCATATCTCCTTTCAGCTGTCTTTTTTTCAAGTTGAAGTTGCCCTAACCATTTAAGCCTTTCCTCATAGGGGTATCCTTTCATCCCCTTTATCATTTTGGTGGCTCTTCTTTGTACCTTTGCTAGTTCTACCATATCTTCTTTAAGATATGGCAACCTGAACTGTATACAATATTCAAGGTGCTGTCGTACCATGGAGCAATACAGAGGCATTATAATATTCTTGGTTTTATTCTAAATTCCTTTCCTTATGCTTCCTAGCTTTCTATTTGCTTTCTTAGCTGCTGCTGCACTCTGGACTGTATTATTTACAATGATGCTTAAATCCTTTTCCTGGGTGGTGGCTCCTAATTTGGAACCCTGCATTGTGAAACTGTTGTTTGTGTTGTTCTTCCCTAAGGGATCTATTCTAAGACCAGAATAGCGGGTCTGGACATCCAATCTGGATGTCCAGACCCTCTATTGTCTGGCTAGCGCAGGGGGAAACAGAATTCCCTGCACGTTCACCCAGTCTGTGCGGGGAGCTCTGTTTGTTGGTGGAAGGGGGCGGGCCAGGGGAGGAGCGAGAGTGGGCAAAAGCCAGCGACTGACCCCGGATGTACAGGGCCAATTCTGAGGTTGGTCCTGTAAGTCCTGGGTCTTCAAAATGGATGGAATAAGTCCTCTTAGACATCAAGGACAGCTGAGCTGGGACCAGCAGAGGAGGTGAGGAGGTGCAGGGGGTTCCTCGCAGCCCAGCCCTGGCCATGGAAGGCCAGATCGGGGGTTGGACTGTGGGGAAATGTGACTTTGGTTGGTGGCCAGGAATCACGGCTCCTAAATGGAGTCATGGTGCCCTGATGACGAAACGCCATGGCATTGCGGCTCCATTCAGGAGCCTGATGGGGCTATCCGGGGAGTCTGTTGTGTGTGCTGGGTGTCCAGAATCAGGGCATTGCCTGGACATCCTGGCCCTGTTCCTGATTATGATCCCGTGGGCACCTCTAGCCCCTGTGGGATAAGAATCGGGTGCAGCCAGTGCAAGTCCCGATTCTGGGCACCTGGACAAGGAGTTGGACGTCTGGATCGAAAAGTGCTTCTATGTTGTCCTTGTCCACATTCAATTCCATCTGCCATTTGGATACCCAGTCTTCCAATTTATCAAGGTTAACTTGCAATTTTTCACAATCCTCTTGTGTTTTAACAAATTTTAATAATTTTGCATTCCCACTCTAACCCTCTAATCTAACCAGTATGGGTATGCTGTAGATCTGATCAGTAAATAATTGGAAATAATTTCTTATGAAAAGAAATGTCAAAGGCTTCATATTCGTTAAGAATATGTATGAAGTTTCCAGTTTCCATTCCCTTGTACTTAAGAGTTTTAACGTGTTTTAGCATATGATAACCATGAGTGGGGGGGGGGGGGGCACAATAACTATTACCATATCGGCATGACAACTACAACTCTTTAAAATGCATGTTAATTACTCATCATGTGATGGGGTGAGGAAAGGGCAGATTAGGGGCAGAGTTTCGGCATGGAGAGCATATTGTGGATAACATTGGGGTACATCTCATATGCTCACTGTCAATATGGCAGTTAGTGAGGGTACATCTAACAGTACCTCTGTGGATGACGTTAGGTGCACCCACATGAACTGCAAATACCATTACTACGTGTTAGGGTACAGTTCTGTGTGCTAACTGCTGGGGACATGCTGGGCATGCCCTCGACAGTGAGCACATGATTGCTACACTTACCACGAGTTACTTTAGGCTCTCAGCAAAAGGTAAGCGCAGACCCTTATCAGAACTTTTGTAAAGGTCCCCTAAATCAACTTATGTGCTTAAAACCTCTGAGTTAATATACGTAAAATGAATTAAAGCACACTTTAGAATTTACGGGTTAATCACATTTTACATGCATTAATTCCTGAAGTGAATCAGTGAAACGTCTGAAAATCAGTCCACAAACTGAAATATGATCTGAAAATGAAACAGACATTTTTTATATATACACCCCCTAGTGTTTATGGACACATACTGTAGGGAATGAACAAAATATAGGCTAGATTTACTAAAAGGAGCAACCGTGTTAGTGCATTCTAGCACACATTGCTGCCGTTGTGTGTTACTGCACATTATTTACCATAGGTTCCATTTTATGCAATGGGGCCTATTTAATAATAACTTGCGTTAATAACAGCACACTTTACTAAATCTAGGCCTATGTTGTCTGTTAAATACTACATTGAAAAAAGTGTCAGTCCCCCTAACACTCTTCAAAGTGACGTCAAACAATATTTATGTACCTATTACAATAGGTACATTTTACACAGAAGATACATCAAAAATGTGAGTTTTATTGGTTGGAAATCTCCTCGTGACCTTGGGCAAGTCCCTTAGCCCCTCATTGCCTCAAGTGCAAGATTGTTAGCCTTCAAGAGACAGGGAAAAACTGACTGTACCTGATTGGAAGGGCATGAACTGAATACAAAGAGCGATGATGAACACTGATCTTAAAAAAACTCCCCAAAACAATAGTAAGACAAAAAAATCTCTGATATTGCTGAAGATCAAGTCAAGAGTGGACAGTATCCCTGAAAATCATACAAAACAGTTAATTTCAGGCATTTGGAAATGAATGGTCAAATATGTTAAAACATATCAGAGAATGGTGATTGTTGGATTTAAAGAGAAGGTCAGAAGTAGGGGATGTTACATTAAGATGAACAGAGCAGTGGAGTTTTGGAGGTGTTATGCTCTTTTTGTGTGACTTGTGTGCCAAAAAGTCTTTGCAGCTGGAGGTAATGTTATTTTCCTGAGATGCCTTTTAAGTGGAAGACCTGCCTTGGACTGGGGCGGATCTACTGTGAAGCTAATGAAGCATAAGCTTCAGGGCCCCTAATCCCGGAGGGGCCTCAGAAGTGACTTTAGTCTACATTGCTTAAAAATTTGGGGTCTACTGTATGAGAAGGAGTATTTAAAAAATAATAATATTAATAATATAGTGTAATTCAATACAAAATAATAGCTAAAATAAAAATTAAAAGGTTATTAAAGTATCATGTAGGCTAGCTGTAAACAAAAAAATGTTTTGAGATGTAGTGGTTACATTTTTAAAGCATTTGTGGTGATCTGTCGTGGAACAACCCCATTGAAGAAGATAACAGCAGTTACCCAGACCTCATCGATAATTGTGAAGGGGCCATCAGAACAGTTCATGCTTCAGGGCCCCAAAAATGTAGGTCTGCCACTGGTCCTGGAAGCAGCATAAGCAATTATGGCCCCTAGGAATTTTCTAGCTGGGCTCCCAAAGGGAAAACCAGGGGAGAAGCTAGGCAGTTCTCAAGGTAATAAAAGTCCGTAATTTTGAAGGAAAGGGTCTTTTGCCTTTTTTTCTGCCTTACAGATGCAAACTGAGTCCTCAACAGCCTGGAGCCTCAGGCCTCATGGAGAGTGGGCCCCTAAGGTCTTATCCAATCAGGGCACAAACTAAAAGAAGGGTAAACTCCTATGGGGAGTGGACTCTGACTTTGTTATTTCTTTCTGCAGGGCTGGTTCCAGGGACCATGTGGTTCTGGAGCCAGTGGGGTCCCATGTGCTGGTCTAGGCTTCAGACAAGTGAAATGGAGTAAAAGGGAGTACTGCCCTAGCTTCACCTATACTAGTAAACAGAGTCTGGAGATTTTTCCCAGAACATTTTCCTGCCTACTCAACTAACCCAGCTGGGTCCAAGGAACAAATTCTCTGAGAACCATTGTGAGAAATCGATCAACAAAAGGAAGGAGTTTGTGGGATAGGCAAGTGTCTCATCTTGCCTGAAACTACTGCAGACAGGAAAGAGCCTGCTGGGATAAGGACCAGAGTTACTCCATAAATGGGAGTAGGGCTCAGATTCTGCCTGAAGCGAGCAACATTTTCCTGAGAAGAGGGGAAACTCAATGCCAGAGAATAGAAGACATTTATTCACATCCCGAGTTTAAGTGGAAAGCAGCAGGGATTTTAGCTGTTATGATTTTCAAAGAATCAAATTGGTACCAAACATATTGCAATCTATGTTTCATCCAGTGAAATGAAGTTTCAGTTTCACACCAGTGTGTGCTGTCGATCTCTTTATAAACCAACAGAAGAGGGAAGGATTGGAAGACAGTGTAGACCTCCATACTGAGGCAGGTATCTTTTTCTACAATTTATTGTTAAATAATGTACTGTGGAAATGTCACACGTGCTTACTTATTTAATCAGCATGATGTTTAGTCACACCTTGCGTCTGGCATCCATTTTAGTTCACTTACACTCTGTAACAGGTTTCTTGGATGAAGTTTTGAATTTTTACAAGTAGGAAAAGATTGAAAGTTACATGTGAAATATACAATCAGGATGGGTAGAAAGTGCGATATTACTGACTTTGTAATGGGACAAGTTGTCACGCTCCATGCTGAAGGATATTCACAATGTGCTATTGCAGAACATTTGCATATATCAAGGTATGCAGTTCAGAATGTTCTGAAATCAGGTGGTCGTACACGTCATTCGAAATGTGGGCGCAGATGGATAACTACTGGACGAGATGACCGATTCCTCAAAAGCATTATTACATCTAATCCACATACTTCATCTCAACGTGTGGCTCAGTTAGCTAATGATCGAGGAATAAAGATAAGTTGCCAGATCTGTCTGACGACGGCTTGTGGATGAATTCAAACTCGTGGCCAGAAGACCTGCCAAGAAGCCTATGATGACCAGGAAACAAATTGCTGCCCGGATACAGTTTTGTAGCAAGATGAACGACAAATCTGCTGAATGGTGGGAGAGGGTAATGTTTACAGATGAAAGTACATTTCAACAAGTACGTGGGAGTGGTTACAACTATATCCGTTGACCAGCAGGCGAGAGAATAAATCCGAAGTACATGATCAAGACTGTTTAACACCCACCATCGGTCATGGTATGGGGCAATGTGGCCTGCACATTTTTGAGAAAGGTGAAAGAATAAATGCTGCAAAATCCATATCCGTGCTGAATAATAAAGCTAAAATACACATGAATGTTTCTGGCACAACTATATTTCAGCAGGACTCGGCACCGTGCCACACTGCAAACACAGTCAAAAAATGGTTCGTGGACAACAAGATTGAACTGCTACCAAGTTGGCCATCAAACTCTCTGGATCTCAATGTAATTGAAAACTGTTGGAATCTTATGAAGAAAAAGGTGGCAGCACACCGTCCAACTTCAGAAGCAGATTTAAAGGACATACTCAAACATGTATGGGTCAATGAAATCACTCCAGCATACTGTAAACACTAGTTAACAGTATGCCTACAAGAATCCAAGCTGTGCTGAAAAATCATGGACACCCTAACAAATATTAACACATATATTGTTTCCTGAATAAAACTTTGAAAATGACATATATATCTTTGGTTCTTAAAGCTTTTGACTATGAAAGTGACAATAATACATACTTTTCTAATACAATTCTGATATTTTGAACTCTGCCTTAATTTTTTGGCCACTACTGTATATCTCCTTCCTTATCCTCCTGACTACAGGCTGGGAAATTCAAGTTAGTGAAGAGAATATTAAAATAATCCTCAATGAATTTCAAAATTTGTCAAGTTTCCTTTTTAGTTTGAAATAAATAAAGAGAATGCAATTGACATACAATTACTGCAAAATGTTATTCACTGTGGAGAAATATGTGTAATTTAAGCCATACAAAGCCTGTTTCGATTTTTAAATGCTCTTAAACAGATTCTTCTCAAAAACATTCACAGGCAGCCTCAAAGGGACAGGACAATAATTACCGGTAAAAGGGGAAAAGTCAGAGCCACCTCCTGTGAATGGACCTATGGCTTCAAGTTACATGGTTCTTTGGCTGGAAAGTAGGTGTGGTCTTAAAGTGCCCACATTACAGCAGAAAGCTGAATGAATGATTGCACGTCCCTTTGTAAGAGCATCTGACTTTGTTATTACATTTGGCCTGCAAGAGATCTGGAAATGTTTCAGAGAGGAAGTGCATTTAGCTTCAAGCCGCTTTCAAGAGTTCCATTCCCATGTACTTGCTGGAAGTCTTTCAGGAAACCACATTCCCTTTCTCATCCCCACTCAGCAATATGATCTCTCCCAGCCAGAATAATTCTCAGACCACCTCATCAGCCAGGACTAGGAATGGAATGTGAGAGTGAGGGGGCAAAAGCATTTGGGGTTTGGACTTCAGAGAGTTTGCTTCCATGCTATGTTTAAGAGAAAGACAGAGAGAATGAGAGAGTGAGAGAATATTAGCTAATGCTATGCTTACAAGATACGGATTTTGTAAAGCCATATCCATGTCTGAAAAGTATACAGGGGCTGGATTATGAAAGATTTTGCCAGTTTAGCCCCTGTGGAAAAAAACCTGCACCCAGCTTTGCATCAGTGTTGCCCCACTAAAAATAATGGAATTTTATTGAGAAATCTGGTACAAGATTTGCTCTATAGCAAAACTGTCAGAATAAACCAGCCTCAAGGTCTCTTATACATAGGCAAGGAGTGGGAGAGAGGCAAGGGGACCGGAAACGTTAGGTCTATATTCAGTACTGTATGTTGCTAATGTCTAAAAAATAAAAACTGAAGATAGGCATATCCTTGGGCATATTGTCTGCAGCAGCACTGAAATAAAATGCCCAGAGTTCATAAAAAGAATCTCAGTAGAGTCATATTGTCTTCAATTCAACAGGCTGCAGTAACTTAAAAAAAAAAGTCAATTGCAAAATTAATTCAGAACAATGCTAACTTTCTTTAGACATGAATGAATCATAAAACAAGTCAGTTTTTAAAGATTTTTTTTTACAATTAATACAGAGATCCTACTAAAGGACCCCTCACTTGGTTTGCAGCTTGTTGTGCTGTGAGGGCTTGTGTGCATCAGTGATGCTGAGAGCTAAACTATCGGTAGTTTAACTACTGGCAGGGTCTCCTAAGATGGACAGGTCTCAGCTGAGGTGCCAGACCAAGACAAACCACCCATCTGGGCAGCAGCAGAATGGGATAGTGTTGACGGTGGAGGATCACATTTCTGTGACAAAGGCAATAACACCAAACTTAAACTGCGCGGAAGAAAGGCCCTACAATCTACTTCTGTATCTTGCCATGAAAACCCAATGGATAGTTACAACAAAACAAATTGTGCTAAAGTGCTGGAAGATGAGACCCCAAGGTCGGAAGGCACTCAACTAGCTATTGGGGAAGAGCTGAAGACTTTATGATGTGGTTGGATCAAAGCCCTCGGGACGTCTGAATGCTGATGTAGCTGCGCATGAAATGAGAGTCAGAAGCTGTAAAGATGTCTTATGGATTGGAACATGGAACGTACGAAGCATGAACCAAGGGAAGTTGGAGGTGGTCAAGAATGAAATGGAACGTGTATAACTTGATCTGTTGGGTATGTCACCACCAGGTGGGCAGGCTGCCACCTAGGGGTAGAAGGTCTGTGTCTGATGGTGGTTATGAAGAACAAGTAGCTGTAGACACGAATGGTAAAGGTAAATTAGGATTTATTTCCCCTCCCGGGGTTGGATTCTTCAAAAGGTACAACACATAAACTTAGGACAAATAAGCCATACTTTCTGGCATGTTATAAAGGAAAACAGGAAAGCTGCTTCTTGCTTCTTAATTAAATGATAAATGAGAATCTTAGGAATACTCAGCATACAGTTCCTCTATAGACAAACAGGCACTTGACCTTCAGTGTTAACCTTAAGCACTACACAGCTTCTGTATAACATAAAGAGGTTATTCTGTCAGAAATTGTTAATGTACAGTCCATTGGATCATCCAAAGAGCATTCACTGGGACAATCAATGACCATGGGTTCCTGCAAGGTTTCAGAGGGACTTGTGTTTTCTTTGCCACAGAATGTTTGTACGTTCCCTTGCAATGTCTCGTTACAGAGCCTATCTGACCAGCTCCCTCTAGGGCTGGAATAGCTGTTACCGTATTCCTCTGAGTCTGGGAGAGAAGGGAGCCACCATTCAGGGTTTCCAGAATCCAACTTCTTATAAGAGTTTCTAACTCTAGAATATCTGTTGGTTCTACCTTCAGGCTTTGGCACAGAATAAAAGAATTCTCCTCCCTTATCAGCACAGGGTTTAGCTCTGCGTACCTTTCTCTGAGGCTTGGGAGTTTCAAACACTTCCTCTTCTGATATGCAGGTGTCTTCAATAGAATACCTCTCTCTTTCAGGGGCTTGGAACTGCTCTCTCACTAACTCTCTGGGTAAATCCCTCGGTTGGTTTTTACAGCACTGCTCTCCCCTTGGATTTCTCCCACGAGGCTTCTGAGCATTAACCCTCCAGGTATTTCTACTGCCAGTAAACTTTCTTAACTCTATTTCAGACTCACTCTCAGGTTTATAGCTTTCATATACATACTGTTTCACTTTCTCAGGCTTCCATTCATTCTGGGTGGAATGTTGCCTCTGAGTTTCAAACTGCGTCACATCAGATGAACACTCACAGCTGTTCTCTGACTCCACGGCTCCTAACTGCTTTCTCCTGAGGTGTTCTGAGTATCTTGTGGATTGAACTTCTCTAGTTCCTGTTCCTGTTCTCGTCCCAGTTCTGGTTCTGGATCTGAATCTGAATCTGTAACTCCTGCGTGACTCTTATAGTAGCTATTAGCCCTTCCTCTATTCAGGTGCAAGCTATTAGGAACTGGGGATTGTTTGTCAGCTGGGCGTGTTTGCAAACCTCGTGGCTGGGTTTGTTTATCTTGCCCCTGACAACTACTGCCCATATTTCTTGCCTGCCTGTCAGCTTCCCAGCTAGAATTCACAGAATCCTGTGTTTTTAAGGCAGAGAATGGATCTTCCTCATTACATATCCCCCCCCCCCCTTAAGACCTTACGGGCTGCTGACATCCTCGTCGGACAGCACGTAAGCTGATGCTGACTATCCCAATGCTTCTCTACTTTGACCAGCCTTACTGATGCTGATCGGTCTTGCCACGGTTTTAATAAGTTAAAGTGGTAGACTTGTTGACGCCCCCTTTCATTCTCGACCCTATAGGAGACGGGGCCCACTTTCCCTACCACTGTACAGGGTCCTTTCCACCTAGACTCAAACTTTGGGCCGGCAGCTGGCACTAGGACTAACACCTTGTCCCCTATATCCAATTGCCTTTCTTTGGTCCCCCGGTCATAGTAACGCTTTTGCCGGCGTTGGCTAGCCTGCAAATTTTCAATGGACACCCGGGAGGTTCTTTCCAGGCGGTTTCTGAGGTCCCTGAGAAACTGGGGTACCCCTACCTCTTCTGCCTCTGGCTCAACCCATTGCTCCCTTAGGATATCTAAAATCCCCCTCGGAGCCCGACCAAATAGAAGCTCGTAGGGCGATGCCCCTAAAGATGCCTGCCTATGCTCTCGGCATGCATAGAGTACAAATGGGAGTAAATTATCCCATTCCCCCATCTTTCCCTCCAGGCCACCTCGTAGCATTTGTTTGATTGACTGGTTCATCCTTTCGACCAGTCCATTAGACTGGGGATGATACGCGGAGGTCCGGATATGCCGTATCCCAAATGCATCCCATACTAAGGCTAAATGTTTGGAGGTGAAATTACTCCCTTGGTCTGTCAGAATTTCTTGGGGAAATCCGATTTCACAAAGTAATTTGATGAGTTCAAGGGATGTTGTTCTAGCCGAGATGTTTCGTAGTGGAATGGCCCATGGAAATCTAGTTGCCATATCTACAATTACCAACAGGTATTGGAAGCCCCTTGGCATCCTAATTATGGGTCCCACTATATCCATAGCCAGGCGACGAACTGGCGTTGAAATAGTGGGTGGGGTTATCATTGGTACCGGTTTGGGTTTTGTGGCAGTGACCCTTTGGCACGCGGGACAGGACTGGCAATAGCGGGCTGTCTCCTTGAAGACTCCGGGCCAGTAGAATCGGGCCAATATCTGGTCCAATGTGCCCTGTATGCCTTTGTGGCTGCCCACGGGATGGTCGTGTGCCAATCGCATAACTACCGCTTTAAAAGTAGTTGGCACCACTACCTGCTTCCTGATAGCTCCAGTATGTGGGTCTGCACTCTCCCTGTACAATAATTCTCCCTCTAGAAAAAATCTGGGCAAGATGGTCCTATCCTCCTGAGCATATTCAAAAGCTCTTTTTAAAGCAGGATCAGCTCTCTGCTCTTTAGGGAAGGAAGGGAATTTTTGAACCAGTTCGGCTGGGACCCAGGGTAATCCTTCCCCTGCCTCCAGTTCCGCCCTCCCTTGGGACTTATTCTTTTGTTCACGATGTCTCTCTGCTTTTCCTTTCCTCTCTTTAGAGGGAAGGTTAATTAAATCGTCATGAGAGGGGAGTACATTAACTACCTCGTCCTCCCTGTCCTCCTCACCTTCTGGGGCTTCTTCCTCATCTGCTGGATCCACCCCTATTTCTGAGGACTTGACCTGGGCTCTGGTAGAGACCAGGTTTGTTTTTCCACACAAACCTTCTCTTAGACCCTGGTGAAACGGTGACCAATCACGTCCTAAGACAATTTCATAAGGGAGGTGTGGGACTACAGCTACCTGCACTTTCTCATCAGTACCCATTCCTTCCACAGACACTCTATAGTGCGGGTAATATGCTGATGTGCCATGCACGCATCTCACTTTCACTCGGTCCCTTACTTGACTCAGGGCGGATGGGTTATGGGCAGTGATGGTCTGCCACATCTTTTTGGAGACCATACTTTGGTTGGCTCCTGAATCCAGGAGTGCCAAAGTCCCTATCCCTTCTACCTGGACTTTGAGTAATATTCCTTCCCCTAGGTGGTCCTCTCCTCCCAACACTAGGGCAGTTCACTCTTTACACTCCCTATGTAAATGTCCATGCTGGCCACAGTTAAAACATTTCCTAGAAACATTTCTTTTTACATTTTTACCAAATGCATTTTCCTTAGGGGTCTTTCTTAATCCCCACATTCTATCAAGGCCAGTTACTTTTAACACATTACCTCTAGAGGTGCCGGCTAATTCTGCCTCAAGATAGCACTCAGTGAGATTGGCAGCTTCTTGGGTAGAATGACACTTTTGCAGCATTATGAAAGCCCTGATTTCAGGTGGTATAGCTTCCAAATATTGCTCTAAGATGACGGTGTCCATCAATGACTCCACCGTTGCCCTCTCAGGAGCAAGCCATTTGGTTGCTAGTCCCCTTAACCTTTGTAATAACGCTTTAGGCGTTTCTTTAGCCATAAGCCTAGCTTCTCTGAAGAGACGTTTATAGTGCATAGGAGTTAAACCCAATCTATCTTTTATAGCGGATTTCACATCAGGATAACTGGACGATAGACCGACAGGCATTGTCTTGTAGGCTGCTAATGCTTCCCCCGATAAAGTCATAGCGAACCTAACGGCCCATTGGTCAACCGGCCATTTAGCCGCCTCTGCTATGCGCTCGAAGGCGTCAGTAAAATCATCAAAGTTGTCATAAGATTTTAACTGTCCTAATGTTAAAGCATTACAATCAGGTAGTCCTACCCCCTTTGATACTGAGGGATTAACCTCTGCTGTCACACAAGTTTTCTTGATGAGAGTCTCTAGTAGTTCTAGAAGCGGTTGCTGTTGCGCGGTCATCGCTGCCATAACCCGTTCTTGACTCAGTCTAGCCAATTCTCCTTGGGACTTCCATTGAGCTTCCATCCAGCTCTTCATTTCTTGTGGATCCATTCCGTCGCTCTGTCGTGTACCTGCAAAAGAAAAACACAGGGCCCACCAAGGGCGGCACAAACCTTTTCTGTTTGCTTCCCACGGTAACACAGCTTCCCCCCTTTCTCACTGATCCTCGTTACCCCCGTGCCCTCCTACTATTACCTTAGCACGGTGTAGGATCGTGCGTTGAGAAAGGTTTTGCCTTGACTCTTTCCAGGTCAGGAATGGTGGAAATCCAGTCTGGGTTTTTTCCTTTGTCCAGGACAGCCAAACTTTTTCCTCTTTTCCAGCAAGTTATCCTTTATGAATGTCCTTGTATTGTGTTTTTTTTTCCTTCTTTTGAAAAAAAATCCGAAAGACTACGCCAATTATGTCACCACCAGGTGGGCAGGCTGCCGCCTAGGGGTAGCAGGTCTGTGTCTGATGGTGGTTATGAAGAACAAGTAGTTGTAGACACGAATGGTAAAGGTAAATTAGGATTTATTTCCCCTCCCGGGGTTGGATTCTTCAAAAGGTACAACACATAAACTTAGGACAAATAAGCCATACTTTCTGGCATGTTATAAAGGAAAACAAGAAAGCTTCTTCTTGCTTCTTAATTAAATGATAAATGAGAATCTTAGGAATACTCAGCATACAGTTCCTCTATAGACAAACAGGCACACTTGACCTTCAGTGTTAACCTTAAGCACTACACAGCTTCTGTCTAACATAAAGAGGTTATTCTGTCAGAAATTGTTAATGTACAGTCCACTGGATCATCCAAAGAGCATTCACTGGGACAATCAATGACCATGGGTTCCTGCAAGGTTTCAGAGGGACTTGTGTTTTCTTTGCCACAGAATGTTTGTACGTTCCCTTGCAATGTCTCGTTACTTTCTTAACTCTATTTCAGACTCACTCTCAGGTTTATAGCTTTCATATACATACTGTTTCACTTTATCAGGCTTCCATTCATTCTGGGTGGAACGTTGCCTCTGAGTTTCAAACTGCATCACATCAGATGAACACTCACAGCTGTTCTCTGACTCCACGGCTCCTAACTGCTTTCTCCTGAGGTGTTCTGAGTATCTTGTGGATTGAACTTCTCTAGTTCCTGTTCCTGTTCTCATCCCAGTTCTGGTTCTGGATCTGAATCTGAATCTGTAACTCCTGCGTGACTCTTATAGTAGCTATTAGCCCTTCCTCTATTCAGGTGCAAGCTATTAGGAACTGGGGATTGTTTGTCAGCTGGGCGTGTTTGCAAACCTCGTGGCTGGGTTTGTTTATCTTGCCCCTGACAACTACTGCCCATATTGCTTGCCTGCCTGTCAGCTTCCCAGCTAGAATTCACAGAATCCTGTGTTTTTAAGGCTGAGAATGGATCTTCCTCATTACAGGTGTCAGCGAACTGAAATGGACTGGCATCAGGCACTTTGCATCAGATGATCACATGGTCTACTATGCTGGAAATGAAAGACAAAGAAGAAATGGTGTTGCATTTATAATTAAGAAGAAACTTGCAAGAACTGTAATGAAATACAATGCAGTCAGTGAACACTTAATCTCTATTCGTCTACGAGGAATGCCTATCAACACAACTATAATTCAAGTATACGCCCCAACAACAGCTGCAGAAGAGAATGAAACTGAAGAGTTCTATGAACAAGTACAAGCTGAAATTGACAGAACATACAAACAGGATATCCTGATAGTCATGGGTGACTGGAATGCAAAAGATGGCAACAAAGAAGAAAGCAAAGTAGTTGGAAAATATGGACTTGGCAACAGAAATGAAGCTGGAGAAAGACTGATAGAATTCTGCAAGACCAACGATCTATTCATCTCAAACACCTTCTTCCATCAACACAAGTGGTGACTGTACACATGGACTTCACCCAATGGATTGTATAAAAATCAAATTGACTACATCTGTGGAAGTCAACGATGGAAATGTTCTATAACATCAACAAAGACAAAACCCGGAGCTGACTGTGGTACAGATCATCAACTACTAGTATGCAAACTCAAGCTAAAGTTGAAAAAGAGCAAACCCCTCATGAATGCAGCAAGATATGACCTTGAGAATATACCACTGGAATTTAAAGACTGCCTGCAAAATCAATTTGCTGCTTTAGATACAAATGACAGAGCTCCAGAAGAGTTATGGAATGACATCAAGAAGGTTGTGTTGGAAGAAAGCGAGAAGTCTCTACAAAAGGTGAAAAAGCAAAAACGGCCAAAATGGATGACGGAAGAACTCTGAAAATTGCCCAGAAATGCAGAGAAGCTAAAGCCAGAGGAGAAAGAAAGACAATAACAGAACTCAACAGAGATTTCCAACTTGCAGCAAGACAGGACAAGGAAAAGTACTACAACAACGCATCCAAGGAAATAGAAGCAGAAACTATTAGAGAAAGAACAAGATCGGCTTTCCTAAATCTACGAGAGTTAAAGAAAAAGTTCCAGCCTCGAAATGGAATGTTACAAGATGCTCAAGGTTCTATGTTAAATGATGCTGAGAAGATCAAGAAAAGATGGAAGGAATATACAGAGTTTTTATATGATAAAGATCAAGTGGACCAACAGCCATTTCAATCTGTACCTTATGATTGGGAACCATTGGTGATGAAAGAAGAAGTTAAAGCAGCATTGAAAGGCTTATCAAAGAACAAAGCACCAGGCATTGATAGCATTCCCATAGAAGTATTACAGCAATCTGATGCAGCTGTTACTGTACTTACAAGGCTCTGCCAAGAAATATGGAAAACAACATCATGGCCATCTGACTGGAAAAGATATGTGTTTATACTAATACTAAAGAAAAGTGATACAACTGACAGTGGAAATTATCACACAATCGCTCTGATCCCACATGCCTGCAAGATTTTACTGAAGATTATTCAAAAGAGACTACAACCATACCTGGAACAAGAACTACCTGAGTGCAAGCAGGGTTCAGGAAAGGGCGAGGAACCAGAGACATCATTGCGGATGTGAGATGGATCCTTGAAAAGACTAAAGAATACCAAAAGGATATCTATTTGTGCTTTATCGACTATAGCAAGGCATTTGACTGTGTAAACCATGAGAAACTCTGGGCCACATTATGAAGCATGGGTATACCAGAACAGCTGATCGTACTCTTGCACCATCTGTACATTGATCAAGAAGCAGCAGTTCGAACGGAACAAGGAGAAACAGAATGGTTTAAAATAAGCAAAGGTGTAAGACAAGGCTGCATAATTTCCCTCTACCTGTTTAATTTATATGCAGAACAAATCATCAGAGAAGCAGGATTGTATGAAGACAACAGAGGTGTGAAGATTGGTGGAAGACTCATCAACATCCTTCGCTATGCTGATGATGCCACATTACTGGGTGAAAGTGAAGATGATCTGAAACATTTGCTTCTCACAATCAAAGAACATAGTCTCAAAATGGGCCTGCACCTTAATGTAAAGAAGACAAAGATCATGACAACTGGCTTAATCAACAGGTTCATCGTTGAAGGAGAAGAAATTGAAATCGTGAACAACCTTAACCTACTTGGATCAACTATCAATAAAGAAGTAACAAGCAGTCAAGAAATCAGACGACGCATTGCTCTTGGCAGAATGGCTATGAAAGACCTAGATAAGAATCTCAAGATCAGAGATGTCTCTCTCCATACAAAGATTTGACTTGTTCAAGCCATGGTATTTTCAATAACATCATATGGATATGAAAGCTGGACAGTGAAAAAGATAGACAGGAAGAAAATTGATGCCTTTGAATTATGGTGCTGGCGGCGAATACTGTGTATATCATGGACTGCCTGAAGAACAAACCAGTCGGTACTAGAGGCGTTCAAACCTAAGCTTTCTTTAGAAGCTCAGATGACAAGACTTTGACTTTTATACTTTGGACACATCATGCGAAGAGAGAGATCATTAGAGAAAGACATCATGCTTGGCAAGATAGAAGGTCAGCGCAAAAGAGGAAGGCCAGCAATGAGATGGATCGATACAATAACAGCAGCTATGGGTACCAGTCTGTTAACAATGAGCCGCCTGACTGAAGACCAAACACAATTTAGGATAGCTATCCAGAGGGTCGCCATGAGTCGACTCTGACTCAACGGCACTTAACAACAACAACACTAAAGGACCTGGCATATTACTGGGGATTCTTCATTGGAAGACATAGTCTAGGACTAGTTTTAATCCTGTGATTTGGGAGGATGGCGGAGAAAGGTGGCGCTGGCGACAGACGCTCCTTGATTTGCTCTGAGTGAGCTCCAAGCCTGCCGGCTTGCTTTCTCTTCTGGTTTCAATTTTTCCCTATGCCACACTCTGGACAGAAGCACAAGGCCAAGCAGACAACGAAGGCCCAAGCAGTAGCAAAGTCGTCAGGAATCGGCCCCATGGATTCGTTTGTGGGGACCGTCAAAGGAGATCAAGTGACTCCAGGCAGCCTGCTAGGCATGAAGAGGGTGGAAGGAGGCCCTTTGCCTACCTTTGGGCTCAATGTATCACTCAACCTGGAGTGCTGTATGGAGCAGCCCATGTAAAAGATCCTGCAATCAGTTGTTGCAGAGATGCCGCGGGATGTAGCTGGTGCCTCTACAGTGCTGAGTATACAGCAACCCTGCCCTGGAGCAGGGAACTGGGTGGTGGGGTCAGTCGCGATGAGCTCCAGTGTGGTGGGGGCTTCAGAGGAGCAGTGTTTATTTTGCTAGCCGTTGATGGAATCTCCTTTGGAGTATCGAGCTCTGGATTCAACTTGGGTGTGCCTGGGATGGTGTCCAGCATCAAGGTAGTGAGACTTACAGTATTTACCTTGGAAAGGTATGATTTTCTCCCAGTTGGTGAGAGGTCTTACATATGCACTAAGTGCAAGGAGCTCTTTGCTCTCAGGGAATGGGTCCGTTCTCTAGAGGCTAGAGTAGCAGACCTGGAAGACATAAGAAAGACAGAGAAGTACATGGACGAGACCTACAGGGATATAGTCCTGAAGTCCCACCTCCAGTCTGGCAGCATCCTTGTTGCCATGGAGGAGAGAGGTCACGTGACAGGAGAGCATCACCCTGGTGTGGCAGGAAGTGATCCTGTAACTAGGACCTATCCTCCAGGTGATGTAAAACCCTCTCGCACCGAGGACGTTTCTCCAGGGCCATGTCCCCATGAGGGGAGGGTCAGGACAGCTGTTATAGTTGGTGATTCAATCATTAGGAATGTAGATAGCTGGGTGGCTGGTGGACGTGAGGATCGCCTGGTAACATGCCTGCCTGGTGCGAAGGTAGCAGACCTCACGCACTGCCTAGATAGGATCATAGATAGTGCTGGGGAGGAGTCTGCTGTCTTGGTACATGTTGGTACCAATGACATAGGAAAATGTGGTAGGGAAGTTCTGGAGGCTAAATTTAAGCTTTTAGGTAGGAAGTTGAAATCCAGAACTTCCAGGATAGCATTCTCCGAAATGCTTCCTGTTCCATGTGCAGGACCCAAAAGACAGGCAGAGCTCCGGAGTCTCAATGCGTGGATGAGACAATGGTGCAAGGATGAGGGTTTTGGATTTGTTAGGAACTGGGGAACATTCTGGGGAAAGGGGGGGATCTTCTGAAGGGATGGGCTTCACCTTAATCAGGATGGGACCAGACTGCTGGCATTAACCTTTAAAAAAGAGATAGAGAAGCTTTTAAACTAGAAAATAGGGGAAAGCTGACAGTCACCCAGGAGCGCATGGTTCGGACGAAGGTATCCTTGAAGGATACTACCAAAAGCAGTGAGGTTCCAAAAGGGAGTATAGTAGCCCAAATGCCCTTGAGTAAGGAGCAGACAGAGCATAAAGATTCCAAATTACCCATGCCTACCAATAGCCAGATTAATATTAATAAAATACAGTCTCTAAAATGCTTGTATGCCAATGCTAGAAGTCTAAACAATAAGATGGGAGAGTTAGAATATATAGCACTAAATGAGAGGTTAGATATGATTGCACTCTCAGAGACATGGTGGAAGGAGGATAACCAGTGGGACACTGTGATACCTGGATACAAACTATATCGTAATGATAGAGCTGATCAAATTGGTGGAGGGGTTGTGCTCTATGTTAGAGAGGGCATTGAGTCAGAAAGGATTAAAGTTTTGCAGGGAACAAAATTTGCTGTAGAATCTCTATGGATTGAAATTCCATGTATGAAGGGGAAGGTGATGGCAGTGGGAGTATACTATCGACCGCCTGGCCAGAATGAACAAATGGATGATGAAATGCTCAAAGAAATCAAGGAAGCTAACAAAAGTCACAACAGAGTAGTAATAATGGGTGATTTCAATTACCCCGGTATCGACTGGGTCAGTGTCACAGCAGGACAAGCTAAGGAGATAAAGTTTCTAGATGAAATAAATGACTGCTTCTTGGAGCAGCTGGTTAATGAACCGACCAGAGGGGAAGCCATACTGGACCTAGTCCTTAGTGGAACGCCAGATCTGGTGCAAGAAATAAGGGTGTTGGGACCACTTGGCAATAGTGATCATAGTATGATCATGTTTGATTTAATTAGTGGAGGATAGATAGTAAAGGAATCCACAGTACTACCCAGGGCCGGATTTACGTATACGCCATGTACGCCATGGCGTAGGGCCCACAGCCGGCAGGGGCCCACAAAAAAAGAACCAGTTTTTTTTTTTTAAACTCAATTAAAAAAAAAAACCTGGTGGCTGCCGCCGCGGGGCCCCCTCTGCTGCCGCGGGGGCCCCGTCTACAAGCTGAAGCGGTCCGGTCCGGTCGGGTCGGGTCGGGTCGGGTCGGGTCGGGTCCGGTCGGGTCTCTCTCCCTCCCTCCCTCGCTCGCTGCAGGCTGCAGGCTGCGAGAGACGCGAAGATAGAGCGTCTCCTCGCGTCTGTGTTAAGCCCGCAGGGGCTGATGGGATTTCCCATCAGCCCCTGTGGGCTTAACACAGACGCGAGGAGACGCTCTCCTCGCGTCTCTCGCAGCCTGCAGCCTGCAGCGAGCGAGCGAGGGAGGGAGGGAGGGAGAGAGACCCGACCGGACCGGACTGGATCGGACCGGACCCGACCCGACCCCACCCGACCCCACCCCACCCGACCGCTTCAGCTTGTAGACGGGGCCCCCGCGGCAGCAGAGGGGGCCCCGCGGCGGCAGCCACCAGGTTTTGTTTTTTAAATTGAGTTTTACTTTAGGCCGGGGGGGGTAGGACTGGTAATGGGCTATGGGGGGGGTGGTAGGACTGGTAATGGGCTATGGGGGGGGGGGGTAGAACTGGTAATGGGCTATGGGGGGGGTAGGACTGGTAATGGGCTATTGGGGGGGGCTGGGGCTGGAAATGGACTGAGGGGGGGTAGGGCTGGTAATGGGCTATTGGGGGGCTGGGGCTGGAAATGGGCTGGGCTGGGCTGGGCTGGGCTGGGGGGGGTTAAGGCTAGAGGTGGGCTGATGGGGTTAGGACTGGTAATGGACTGTGGGCTGTTGGGGGGGCTTAGAACTGGCAATGGGCTTTGGGGGGGGGTTAAGACTGGTAATGGGCTGTGGGCTGATGGGGGCTGTCTGGTAATGGGCTATGGGGGGGGCTAGGACTGGAAATGGGCTGGGGGGTTAAGACTGGAGGTGGGCTGATGGGGTTAGGACTGGTAATGGGCTGTTGGGGGGTTAGAACTGGTAATGGGCGTTGGGGGGGTTAAGACTGGTAATGGGCTGTGGGCTGATGGGGGTTGTCTGGTAATGGGCTATGGGGGGCTAGGACTGGAAATGGGCTGGGGGGTTAAAACTGGAGGTGGGATGATGGGGTTAGGACTGGTAATGGGCTGATGGGGGGGGTAGGACTGGCAATGGGCTATGGGGGCTGACTGGAAATGGGTTGATGGGGTTAGGACTGGAAGTGGGCTGATGGGGGGTTAGGACTGGTAATGGGTTATAGGGGGGGCTTAAACTGAAAATGGGGTGATGGGGGGTTAAGGACTGAAAATGGGGTGATGGGGGGTTAAGGACTGTAAGTGGGGTGATGGGGGGCTAGGACTGGTATTGGGTTGGGGGGTTGCTAGGACTGGAAATGGGCTGATGGATGGCTAGGACTGGAAATGGGCTGATGCAGGGACTAGAAGGGAATGGATGCTGGGTGAGGCTGGAACTAGAAGGGAGCTGATGTTGGGGAGGATTAGAATGGGATGGGGCTGGAAGAGTAAAATGGAGAAGGGAAAAATATTTTGTGTGGGAGGGATAAAAAATCTACAATTGGCCGGGTATTGGGAGAGTAAGTGGGGATTGAGGATGGAGGGGTAAAATTTGAGTGGATGAAATAGGAATGAGGAAAGAGCAAAAGGAGAAAGATTAGTATGTTAAAGCAGATGTAGAGAGAGAATGGAAAAAAATCTAGAAGAGAGAAGAAAGGACAAATGGACAGCAGACGATGGAGAGTTAGCAGAAGACACGAAGAAACCAGAAGAAAGTGGCTGGAGCAATTGCAGCTGAAAAAAATGCACAAAAGGTAGAAAAATATCTCTTTATTTTGAATTTATTAATTGGAATATGTCAGCTCTGGTAAATGTGCATCATTAACATCTGCGCTTTGTTTAGTACAAGAGCAAATTAATGTATAGTTTTATTTCTACAGTGTTGTACATTCCAAGTTTGGCTTTTGGGATTCCCAGTTTAATTATTGTCTTCCTATTTCTAAATTGTGATTACTTGTTTGGTGATGGTCTATGTTCTGCATGTGTAACTGAGCTGAGGTGTTCTGTTTATATAATTCCTATTTGACATTGCCACTTGTTCTCTTTCCCCAGTAGGTCATGTATTGTTGTTCTCTGAAATGTATTGGTTTAATATTTGCAGTGTTGCCTTTTGATTGGTAGAGTATGGTGCTTTGTGAGTCCTGGTAGTGCTGTTAGGATACGGCGGGTTTACTATGGGCAGTGTTTGTAGTAGTTCCTAATGTGTCTGGCAGTTGGCACTGGATTATAGTAATGTAGAAATCTTTTAGTCTTTCTTTATCCATACACTCATTAAGAGGCACGTTTACTAAAAGTTAGTATATGGTAACATTATGCAAATATTTATGCAAATGAGGCCCCTTATGCAAATGAGGTCCGCACCCCCCTTGGGCCGCCCCTGCTGGGGGCCCACAATTTTTGTTGGCGTAGGGCCTCACTCAAGGTAAATCCGGCCCTGGTACTACCTTTTAACTTTCGAAAGGGAGACTATGATAGAATGAGGAATATAGTTAGGAAAAAACTAAAAGGAGCGGTTCCAAAGGTTAAAGACTTACAGCAAGCTTGGGTGTTATTTAAAAATACTATCCTCGAAGCCCAGACCAGCTGTATTCCACGCATTAAGAAAAGTGGAAGAAAGTCCAAAAAACTGCCAGCATGGTTTAAAGGTGAGGTCAGAGAGGCTGTTGCTGCCAAAAAAGCAACCTTCAGGAAATGGAAAAAAGAGCCAAATGATGAAAACTGGAAACAGCACATGCACTGGCAAGTTAAATACAAAGCATTGATAAGGCAGGCAAAGCGGGAATTTGAGAAGAAACTTGCTACGGAAGCAAAAACACGAAATAAAGTCTTTTTCAAGTACATTCGTAGCAAAAGGCCTGTGAGAGAGTCAATTGGACCATTAGATGATAGAGGGGTAAAAGGGGCAATAAGAGGAGACAAGGCTATAGCAGAGAGACTGAATGAATTCTTTGCTTCGGTCTTTACTGAGGAAGATGTAGGGATGTTACCCAAGACTGAAGTGGTATTTAAAGGTGATACTGCAGAGGAATTGAGAGAAATATCGCAACACCGGGAAGATATATTACAACTATTTGATAAACTGAATAGTAGCAAATCACCTGGACCGGATGGTATACATCCCAGAGTGTTGAAAGAACTGAAAAATGAGATTGCAGACCTGCTATTGGTAATCTGTGAACTTTCATTAAAATCATCTGTAATACCTGAAGATTGGAGGGTCGCCAACGTAACACCAATTTTTAGAAAGGGTTCCAGGGGTGACCTGGGAAATTACAGACCGGTGAGCCTGACGTCAGTACCAGGGAAAATGGTAGAAACGATCATAAAGAACAAAATTACACAGCATGTAGATAGTCATGGCCTAATGGGAGACAGCCAACATGGCTTTAGACAAGGAAGATCTTGTCTTACTAATCTGATATGTTTTTTTGAAGGTGTGCATAAACAGGTAGACAAAGGTGAGTCGGTTGATATAGTGTATCTGGACTTTCAGAAAGCTTTTGACAAGGTCCCCCATCAGAGACTTTTGGCGAAGCTAAAAAGTCATGGGATAGGAGGCAGTGTACTATTGTGGATCGGGAACTGGTTAAAAGATAGAAAGCAGAGGGTAGGGCTAAATGGCCAATATTCCCAATGGAAAAAGGTGAATAGTGGAGTACCCCAGGGATCTGTACTGGGTCCGCTACTTTTTGACATATTCATAAATGACCTGGAAAAGGGAATAACTAGTGAGGTTATCAAATTTGCAGATGACACAAAACTGTTTAAAGTTGTTAAAACCCAAGAGGATTGTGGAAAACTGCAGGAGGATCTGGATAAATTGGAAGACTGGGCATCCAAATGGCAGATGAAATTTAATGTGGACAAGTGCAAAGTTATGCACCTAGGAAAGAACAACCCACACTATAGTTACACGATGCAAGGCTCCACATTAGAAACCAC
Organism: Ichthyophis bannanicus; assembly: GCA_033557465.1. Lineage (NCBI taxonomy): Eukaryota > Metazoa > Chordata > Amphibia > Gymnophiona > Ichthyophiidae > Ichthyophis > Ichthyophis bannanicus. The sequence goes on from CM066031.1 coordinate 1,461,546,176, forward strand.
CACCCAGGAAAAAGATTTAGGAGTCATCGTGGATAACATGTTAAAACCCTCCGCCCAGTGTGCAGCGGCGGCCAAGAAAGCAAATAGAATGCTAGGTATCATAAGGAAAGGGATGGAGAATAAAACAAAGGATATTATAATGCCTCTGTATCGCTCCATGGTACGACCGCACCTTGAATATTGTGTGCAATTCTGGTCACCGTATCTTAAAAAGGACATAGCGTTATTAGAAAAAGTACAGAGAAGAGCCACCAAATTGGTGAAGGGGATGGAAGGCTACTCCTATGAAGAGAGGCTAAAAAGGTTAGGGCTCTTTAACCTGGAAAAGAGACGGCTGAGGGGAGATATGATAGAGGTCTATAAATTAATGAATGGAGTGGAACGGATAAACGTGGATCAATTGTTTACACTATCAGAATATAGAAAGACTAGGGGACATTTAATGAAGCTACAGGCTAAACTATTTAAGATAAATAAGAGAAAATATTTTTTCACTCAACGTGTAATCAAACTCTGGAATCTGTTACCGGAGGATGTAGTAAGGGCTGTTAGTATAGCTGGGTTTAAAAAAGGTTTGGACAAGTTCCTGGAGGAAAGGTCCATAAACCACTATTAAAAAGGGACCCAGGATATCAATGCTTGACCCAGTACAAGCATTGTGGAACCTGTGTCTTTTGGGGATATTGCTAGGTACGTATGACCTAGATTGGCCACTGTTGGAAACAGGATACTGGGCTTGATGGACCTCGGTCTGACCCAGTATGGCATGTCTTATGTTCTTAAGTATTTGGGACACTTTGTCAAAGATGTAAAACTCTATTTCTGTGCAACTCCAGACTATCTTGTAGCAGTTTAATCAATTTGGGCAGAAGTTGCATTTACAAGAGTTAATGTTAGTGCCAAGGTGGCCTCAATGGAGATCCGCCTGGATCAGGTTCAAGAAACCTCCTTAACTATTATTAAGGATTCAGAGGTCATCCATAGGAAACTTGAACTTTTGGAGAATTCATCTCGATGCTGGAATTTAAGAGTACTTAATTTTACGAAGGTTGCATCTATTTCAGCTATGAAACTATTTAAAGGTTTCTGCTTTCTATACTGAAGATTCCAGCAGAATCCCTACCACCTATTTCAAAAGCCTTCTATTTGTGTACTGTGAAGGCCAAGTCTGAGGACAAATTAGAGCAATTCTCGGTTTTGTCCTGTGATAGTTTGGATCTGACTATCTATTTGGAGAGGTCTGCTCTGACTCCAGGATGACAGCTATGTTGTTGGCCACCTTGGCGTTAGAGACGGGCATAGATTGGCTTCTTAAAATGTTCTTTCATTCATCTAGTAACGTGTCTATGGACTCTCAGATCAAGATGTTCCCAGATGTCTCTAGGGCCATGCAAAAAAAAAGAAGAAGCAATTTTTGTTACTTAGGCAAAATGGTGAAGGAATCCCTCCAACAAGGGCACATGCCACAAGCTCTCAAGCATGCGATGATCCGACCCATCCTCAAGAATGCGACTAGATTCCTGCAACCAAACATCCTACTGCCCTATCTCAAGCCTTCCATTTATAGCAAAGATCAGTACAGAGACAACTGCAGGATCACATTGACCTTCACATCCTGTTAGACCCACATCAACATGGTTTCAAGACACAGCACAACGTGGAGACCCTGCTTACATCCCTTTTTGACAACCGTCTGAAAGGATTGCACAGCCTGAGATACGGATTCATGCTAGTCTTCATAGACATCTCAGCGGCCTTTGACACTGTGTCCCACTCCATAATGCTAAACCGACTGCGGGAGATCGGGCTGTGCAACAATACCATAAAATGGTTCACCTCATATCTGAACAATAGAACACAGCAAGTCAAATGCAATCAAATGAAATCAACTCAGTTTACCATCACCCAGGAGATATACCAAGGATCAGCACTGTCATCCATCCTATTCAATTTATACATCCAACCCATCTGTAACATTATTCAATGCCATGGACTACACTACCACCTACTGTATATGCTGACGACATCATGGTGTACGCCCCAATAGACAAACTGGCACTTGACACGATCCGTATGACCCAATGCCTTGAGGATATGAGCAACTGGCTGGCTAACAATAACCTGAAAATTAACTTCGACAAAACAGAGCCATTGTTCATTTCCAGGAATCACACATTCAACCCACCTCAAGTCATCAACATCCTAAACAAAACAATATCCACAAGGGATGAGCTGAAATACCTAGGCATCATCCTGGACAAGAATTTGAACTTACAATCGCATATAACTAAAACTGCAGCAAAAGCATACCACCGTTTAAAAATCATCAGAAGGCTCTGACCAATCCTCAATCAGGACAACGTCCGCACCGTATGTCAGGCAGTAATCACCCCTATACTGAACTATGGAAACTCGTTGCATCAAGGACTGCCCAAGCAATCCACCCACCCACTTCAAATGGTGCAAAACACTGCAGCATGCATCATCCTGGGCACAGCAAAACATGAACACATCATACCTGTACTGCAGCAACTCCATTGGTTACCCAAGAGAGTCAGTTGGTCCATTAGATGGTAGAGGGGTTAAAGGGGCACTAAGAGGTGACAAGGCAATAGCGGAGAGACTGGATGAATTCTTTGCTTCAGTCTTTACTGAGGAAGATATAGGTTTGCTACCCATGACTGAAGTGGTATTTAAAGGTGCGGAAGAATTGAAGGAAATATCGATACATCGGGAAGATGTATTACAACTATTAGATAAACTGAAGAGTAGCAAATCACCTAGGCTGGATGGTATACATCCAAGGGTGTTGAAAGAACTGAAATATGAGATTGCAGACCTGCTATTAGTAATCTGTGAACTATCATTAAAATCATCTGTAATACCTGAAGATTGGAGGATCACCAATGTAACACCAATTTTTAAAAAGGGCTCCAAGGGTGATCCGGGAAGCTACAGACCGGTGAGCCTGACGTCAGTACCGGGAAAAATGGTAGAAACCATTATAAAGAATAAAATTACTCAGCATGTAGATAGTCATGGTCTAATGGGAGACAGCCAACATGGCTTTAGACAAGGAAGATCTTGTCTTACTAATCTGTTATGAATAAACAGGTGGACAAAGGTGAGTCGGTTGATATAGTGTATCTGGACTTTCAGAAAGCCTTTGACAAGGTCCCTCATCAGAGACTTTTGGCAAAACTAAAGAGTCGTGGGATAGGAGGCAGTGTACTATTGTGGATCAGGAACTGGTTAAAAGATAGAAAGCAGAGGGCAGGGCTAAATGGCCAATTTTCCCAATGGAGAAAGGTGAATAGTGGTGTACCCCAGGGATCTGTGCTGGGTCCGCTGCTTTTTGACATATTCATAAATGACCTGGAAAGTGGAATAATGAGTGAGGTTATCAAATTTGCAGATGACAAAAAACTATTTAAAGTTGTTAAAACCCAAGAGGATTATGGAAAATTGCAAGAGGATCTTGATAAATTGGAAGACTGGGCATCAAAATGGCAGATGAAATTTAATGTGGACAAGTGCAAAGTTATGCAGCTAGGGAAGAACAACCCAAACTATGATTACACGATGCAAGGTTCCACATTAGGAACCACCACCCAGGAAAAAGATTTAGGTGTCATTGTGGATAACAAAACCCTCAGCCCAGTGTGCAGCGGCGGCCAAGAGAGCAAATAAAATGCTAGGTATCATAAGGAAAGGAATGGAAAATAAAAAAAAGATATTATAATGCCTCTATATCGTTCCATGGTGAGACCGCACCTTGAATATTGTGTGCAATTCTGGTCGCCATATCTTTAAAAAGATATAGCGTTATTAGAAAAGGTTCAGAGAAGAGCCACTAAAATGGTAAAGGGGATGGAAGGATACTCCTATGAAGAAAGGCTAAAAAGGTTAGGGCTCTTTAACCTGGAAAAGAGACGGCTGAGGGGAGATATGATTGAAGTCTATAAATTAATGAACGGAGTGGAGCGGGTAAACATAGATCGATTGTTTACGTTATCAGAATATAGAAAGACTAGGGGTCATGCAATGAAGCTACAGGTTAAACTATTTAAGACTAATAAAAGAAAATATTTTTTCACTCAACGTGTAATCAAACTCTGGAATTTGTTACCGGAGGATGTAGTAAAGGCTGTTAGTGTAGCTGGGTTTAAAAAAGGTTTGGACAAGTTCCTGGAGGAAAGGTCCATATACCATTATTAAGAAGGGACCCAGGATATCAATGCTTGACCTTGTACAAGCATTGCAGAACCTGTGTCTTTTGGGGAAACTGCTAGGTAAGTATGACCTAGATTGGCCACTGTTGGAAACAGGATACTGGGCTTGATGGTCCTTGGACTGACCCAGTATGGCATATCTTATGTTCTTATATAAATAAATAAATAAATAAATATTATATGCAGATTTCTCTCTTGCATATTCAGTGTGGTTATCCTGAAAACCTGGCTAGATAAATGCGTCCCAAGGAGTGGTTTGAGAACCCCTCCTCTAAAAGCTTTGTCACCCACATAAATATAAGGTTTTTATTCAGCTCTGTAAGTTTTCAATCACAGAAACATCTACATTTGCTCAGAGCAGGAATATGCCCAGCTCATCTCCCTTTTTCTCCTATACCTCCCTTAATGTCTATGGCACATGGCATCACATGATCACATGGTCTACTATGCTATAAATGAAAGACAAAGAAGGAATGGTGTTGCATGTATAATTAAGAAGAAACTCGCAAGAACTGTAATGAAATACAACGCAGTCAGCGAACGCTTAATCTCTATTCGTCTACGAGGAATGCCTATCAACACAACTATAATTCTAGTATATGTCCCAACAACAGCTTCAGAAGAGAATGAAATTGATGAGTTCTATGAATAAGTACAAGCTGAAATTGACAGAACATGCAAACAGGATATCCTGATAGTCATGGGTGACTGGAATGGAAAAGTTGGCAACAAAGAATGCAGAGTGGTTGGAAAATATGGACTTGGCAACAGAAATTATGCTGGAGAAAGACTGACAGAATTCTGAAAGACCAACAATCTATTCATCTCAAACACCTTCTTCCAGTAATACAAGTGGCAACTGTACACATGGGCTTCAGCCAATGTATTGTACAAAAATCAAATTGACTACATCTGTGGAAGTCAATGATGGAAAAGCTCTACAGTATAATATCAAAGACAAAACCTGGATCTGACTGTGGTACATATCACCAACTACTAGTATGCAAATTCAAGCTAAAGTTGAAAAAGAGCAAGCCACTCATGAATGTAGCAAAATATGACCTTGAGAATATACCACTGGAATTGAAAGACTGCCTGAAAAATCTATTTGCTGCTTTAGGTACAAATGACAGAGCTCCAGAAGAGTTATGGAATGACATCAAGAAGGTTTTTTTGGAAGAAAGTGAGAAGTCTCTACAAAAGGTGAAAAAGCAAAAACGGCCAAAATGGATGACGGAAGAAACTCTGAAAATTGCCCAGAAATACAGAGAAGCTAAAGCCAGAGGAGGAAGAGAGGCAATTGCAGAACTCAACAGAGATTTACAATGTGCAGCAAGACAGGACAAGGAAAAATACTACAATGACACATGCAAAGAAATAGAAGCAAAAACTATTAGAGGAAGAACAAGATCGGCTTTCCTAAAGCTACGAGAGTTAAAAAAAAAATTCTAGCCTCTAATTGGAATATTACAAGATGCTCAAGGATCTATGTTGAATGATGCTGAGAAGATCAAGACAAGGTGGAAAGAATATACAGTTTTTATATGATATAGATCAAGTGGACCAACATCTGTTTCAACCTGTACCTTATGATCCAGAACCATTGGTGATGAAAGAAGAAGTTGAAGCAGCACTGAAAGCCTTATCAAAGAACAAAGCACCAGACATTGATGGCATTCCCATAGAAGTATTACAGCAATCTGATGCAGCTGATACCGTACTTACAGTACAAGGCTCTGCCAAGAAATTTGGAAGGCAATATCATGGCTGACTGACTGGAAAAGATCTGCATTTATACCAATACTGAAGAAAGGTGATCAATTGACTGTGGAAATTATTGCACAATCGCTCTGATCCCACATGCCAGCAAGAGTCTACTGAAGATTATTCAACAGAGACTGCAGCCATACCTGGAACAAGAACTACCTGAAGTGCAAGCAGGCTTTAGGAAAGGGTGAGGAACGAGAGACATCATCGCGGATGTGAGATGGATCTTTGAAAAGACTACAGAATACCAAAAGGATATCTATATGTGTTTTATTGACTACAGCAAGGCTTTTGACTGTGTATACTATGAGAAGCTCTGGACCACATTAAGAAGCATGGGTATACCAGAACATCTGATAATTCTCTTGAACAACCTTTACATTGATCAAGAAGCAAAGGTTTGAATGGAACAAGGAGAAACAGAATGGTTTAAAATAAGCAAAGGTGTACAACAAGGCTGCATCCTTCCCCCCTACCTATTCAATTTATATGCAGAACAAATAATCAGAGAAGCAGGATTGTATGAATACAACAGAGGTGTGAAGATTGGTGAAGACTCATCAACAATCTTTGTTATGCTGATGATACCACATTACTGGCTGAAAGTGAAGATGATCTGAAACATTTGCTTCTCAAGATCAAGGAACATAGTCTTAAATTGGGCCTGCACCTTAATGTAAGGATGACAAAGATCATGGCAACTGGCAAAATCAACAAGTTCATCGTTGAAGGAGAAGAAATTGAAATCGTGGACAACTTTAACCTACTTGGATCAACTATCAATAAAGAAGCAACAAGAAGTCAAGAAATCCAATGACACATTGCTCTTGGCAGAATGGCTATGAGGGACCTAGACAAGATTCTCAAGAACAGAGATGTCTCTCTCCATACAAAGATTTGATTCGTTCAAGCCATGGTATTTTCAATAACATCATATGAATGCGAAAGTTGGACAGTGAAAAAGATACACAGGAAGAAAATTGATTCCTTTGAATTATGGTGCTGACGGCGAATACTGCTTATACCATGGACCGCCCAAAGGACAAACCAGTCAGTACTAGAGGAAATCAAACCTAAGCTTTCTTTAGAAGCTCAGATGACAAGACTTCAGCTTTCATACTTTGGACACATCATGCGTAGAGAGAGATCATTTGAAAAATACATCATTTGAGAAAGACATCCACAGAAGCCCAACAGCAGCTACAAAAGACTGAACAAGTGAACTTTCTTAAGACTGCCTTAGTAATGATATTGTACATAGTTCTCTGTACATAGTTTGACCATGCTACATGTTACATGTTAAATGTATATAGTTCCAATGTTTACTGTAAAGGTTGTGCTTATCATTGATGTAAACCGCCTCTGATCACAGGAAAAGGCGGTATATAAAACTGTTAAATAAATAAAATAAAATAAAATCATGCTTAGCAAGGTAGAAGGTCACCGTAAACGAGGAATGCCATCAATGAGATGGATCGATACAATAACAGCAGCTACGGGTGCCAGTCTGTCAACAATGAGCCGCCTGATTGAAGATCAAACACAATTTAGAACAACTATCCACAGGGTTGCCATGAGTCGACACCAACTCGATGGCATTTAACAACAACAGTGTCTCATGGGAGGAAAATATTAATTTCTGGGCTGATATTCAGCTCACAGCACTGTCTGATTTTTACACACTGGCTATTGTGGGTAAAAAAGTTCAGATATTCAGCACTGCTATTGGGATAGCGACTGGTAGTGGATATCCGAATTCAGTGCTGGCTGCTCAGTACTATCTGAATAGTGGTGATTTCCAGCCTGCTATCCTGATGGCTATTCATATATCAATGCTTTCCCCTGTTACCCAAGTTTTTCTGACCTGTTATTTGTAACACAGAACTATGTACATGTTCTGTTTTTTCTGTTCCATGTAAACCGCGCTGATGTCGAATAGTGCGGTATATAAAAAACTGTAAATAAATAAAATAAATAAATAAATAAATGCTTTTTTGCTGCTGTAAATTATGCAGATAGATATCCATATATTGGTGCTGAAAATTGCAACTATCCAGAGGGTTCCCACTCCAAGCTGACTCTGCCCTGGACCACACAATCTGGCAAGTGCTGAGGCTGTTGGTGGCAATAATCAGCAGCACCATCTGGTTTGTGCCAGTGAATATTGCGGTCAGCGGGATTTACGTGATTAGCAGGTGCTGCTGATAGCATAAACCCCACTCGATATATTTAACTTTCATGGAAAATTATGGCAGACAAACCTTGCCACATTTTCCTTCTATTTTCTCCAGTTCCATTGGAATGGTATAGCAAAAGGGATCAGGAAAACTTTAGTAAAATATCTGATTTTTGAGTCATTTCTTGCTGCCTGTAAAAAGAAAGTACTGTAATCACTTCATCACATCTCAGCACTTTTTGACAGTCTTAACCTATCAGGCAAGAACATAACGGATTCATTCACCACATGCATCCCCTTCCCCTGACGCCAATAGTTCATCTGCACATTCACTCATATATGCCTGCATTACTGTGACCTACACTGCATTCAGATCCATCATTTACACTCATAAGTCATACACCTATTCATAGCCAAGGTGAAAGTGCACAAATAGGATGTTATACAATGACATTTCTTCTTTCTCCCATTCATAATCTCATGCATTTCTGTGTGGGGGACTCTGGAGAACAGCTGTGTCTCAATGGAGTAGCAGAGAATGTGTGGGTGGGTGGGTGGCTGGGGAGAATGGCTGTGGGTTCTAAGCAGTGACTGATGGTATTGTATGTGAAGTGCAAGCCTGTGTGTATCTGTAATATGGGGCGAGTTTAGCTGTATATCTGTTGGAGGGATGAAGATCATGTGAGGAACGTGTATGTGTGTGTGTGTGTGTGTGTCAAGGGGGTATGTGTGTGGTGGAGGGGGGGGCATATCTGTGTCTGTGTATGTTGGAGAGTTGTGTCTGTGCTGGTAGGCATGTAGGCCTCCTTCCCCCTTGCACTCTCACTTGCCCTAGTGCATTCCCTCCCTCTTACACCCACCCTCTTGAGCTCTTCCTCTCCCTTCCCTGCCATACTCCTGCATGCACTGTCTTCCCCTTCCTTTCCTGCCACTCCCTATACTCTCCCACTCCATCTCCTGTCCCCTCACTCCTTTCTTCCCCACTATCTCTTTATCACCCCTCCCTCCCTTTCTAGCTACACTCTTGCACTCGCTCTATCCCTCCTCCTTTGAACTCTCTGAACTCTCTTCCCTCCTTCCCTGGTACCTAGAAGTGTGCATTTATCACAATTTGGTTTATTTGGGTACCTTAAAATTGTTTGTGTGCAAATTGCTTCTGTGTGCATATACCTACTTATAGAGAAGTATACAATTGTTTTGCATTTGCAATAGAGTTGTAGCATGTATAGAAGGCACAAGATGAAAATGCATATACACAAAAACCTAAAGAAAACATGCAAAAATCACAACAGCGTCATTTATAATGAAGACTAATCAAACTTTTTTGGCTGTGCAAATTCCTAGGTGGCATATTTCTCCCTCACGGTTTCCCCCTATTTCCCATACAGTCCTATCACCATGACTCCTCTGCTTCTGCTTTTTTTGCTAGATACATTTGATCCCATCTTCCAGTGCCAACAGATTTTGGTTCCTATTGATATACTGCAATGCATGCCTCAACTTCCTGTGTCAGTGCGGTTTGGGTCCCCATCAGCACACTGCTCCTCTCTTTGCCATGATCATACCTCTGCTCCTCTTTGAGTGGCAGGACATGGCCTCTCCACTCCCTGCAAATCACAGCCTGAATGCATCTGTTGCTCACTCGCCAAAAAGGAGAGGCATACAGACAGATGGACAGATAGATAGAGGAAGGCTTAAGTGAAATGCACCTAAGAAAGGAACAGAGGATGGGATAAAAGAGAGGTCAACATGTAAACTGACTAAGCATTTATTTACAGTGGTGGTGTGAAAGTTGTCCAAACTACTGTGCTTAGTTTCAGCTTTTTATTATCATGAAAGACAAGTTAACTTGGATCAATACCACATTTTTAGCTTCAACAGTTCATTATTACAAATAAAAGGAAAAATCAAAGCAATTTAGTCAAGTCTTAACAGAACGTTATTGCACAGATTTTAGTTTAGTGCAATACAGTTTCTCGGTTCCAAAGTAATGATTGCACGCTGTAGTCTATCATACGTTTGCTAGGATACTACATTTTGCATTGTTTTATTGTAAATAATTTATTATGAAATTCAAGTACTGTACTTATCTTTGGTCACACTTTTGTTACAATTATTGCAACAATTGTCTGATTAAAAAGCTCCTTTCTGCAAGGTCAGCCATAAAGCAGAAACAGAAATCTGGGGCTAAGGCTAACAGCGAAATATAACTATAACTCATTATAGTCGGCCAGTGATGTGAGCTGGAAAGTGATGATTACTCAACATTTGTAATGCCAGGGGACAGGAGTACCGCATGTTCACTTCATCTTGTGTTCACTTTTTTTTTCTAACAAAACATTAAGCTCCTGATTCACTAAGGATTATTTCCCATTCTGTGTCTATAGAAAAGACCTTGATGAATCTGGTTCTAAAGGTTTTTGGGCAGATATTACAAAGCAGTTATGTACAGTAGCTGATTCCATAACTATTGTTTAATTTGTATTACACAAGACCATGTTGGGGGGGGGGGTATTCAAAGGCATTTACATGGATTACAGACTGCAAACTATTATTCTATTTAACAGGTTTTATATACTGCTTTATCATTTCAATTAGAGTGGTTTACATTGTAACTTAATCTTAGTAATGTACATTAAACAGAGATATTGATAATGGAGGGTTAAGTGACTTGCCCAAAGCAACAAGAAGTGCTAGTGGGAATCAAACCCTGTTCTCTATGTTGCCAAGCCAGTGTTCTTAACCATTAGGCTACTCCTCCACTACTTAGGTTGTTCCTCCACTCCATGTAAATGCTGCTCTGCGGGATATTCAGGTGCTGCTATTACATGCCCCGATGCTAACTGATTATCACTGGGGTGTGCCAGGGGTGTTCCGAGGCAGCACAAGCCATAAAAAGGCAGCAGTGATATTGAGCCGCTGCCTGGTTATCAACACGTGAAACCCTGACCTAACCTTCACTGCAGAAGCTAACCAGGCAGTGGCTTAATACCACCGCTGCCTGCTTAGCTTCATGGCAATCCAGGCAAACAGGATATCCAATGTCGAAGGCCAGATATGGCCCTAGAATTGAAAATCCAGGTTAAAATTCAGCACTGGTGGCTAACCGCTATGGCAGCACTAGCTGCCGGTACTGAATATCGGGTCCTGTATGCTTTGACCATATAAATCATTATGGGGGTCATTTTGGAAGCCCTATTGGGCAGATAGATGCCCCAAATGTGCCAGAAAAAAACATTAAACAGAGGGGACGTGTACAATGCTATTTTAGAAATATCCCCTCATAGCCACGTCCATCCCTACACGTCCCTGGGTATGCATTTCTGGGGGCATTTCTGGGTGGTATTAGGGCGGTCCATCACATTTGAAGTGCATGACTCAAAACTGATTCAAGTGCTTTTCATCATCTCCATATTTTTTGCCAAATACGTTCCCTGCTAGCTTTAGATAAAATGCAGCTCTTGGTAAAGGCTATGATTATGTTGTGTCTGGATTATGGCAATGCTCTTTTAATAGGATTGCTTAAAAAAAACCTTTGCCAAGGATATATTTGCTGCAAAATATCATCGCACGATAGCTAGGAGGTCTAAGTTTGAGGCATCATGTTTCCCTATTGCTTTAAAAAGTTATACTAGGTGCCAGTGACCTACCAAAGAATTTTTAAACTACTAATTGTAAAAGGATGAATAGTGGAAAACTCTCTGTAAAGAAACACCGTCTCTGTAAAACTATGGTTGGAAGTTGGTAGTTTTGAACAAGTTTTTTTAGCCTGCAAGAAAGAAAAAGAGAATGAAGGGGACTGCCACTTTATCATCAACACCAATTGTTAAGTGCCATCGAGTCGGTGTTGACTCATGGCTACCCTCTGGATAGTTGACCTAAACTGTGTTTATTTTATTTATTTATTTACCATATTTCTATACCACGCTCTTTAAAATCAGCGCGGTGTACATTTAACAACCAATTGCACAAAGCAGCGGAGCATGTGGTGTACATTAAATATAACAGGTTTTACAACTTGGGTTAAACAGGGGTAACTATATACACTATGTACAACTAATCTGTTCTACTTCTACGGAGCACATGAACACTCACTGAAACTATTTACATATTTATATACAGGTTTTGGCAGTCACGTTCAGAGTGTGGGTATGTTGTCATGCCCTGGGTGTGTCGGTGGTGTCCTTGGTGTTGGTGGGGGGGGGGGGGGTAAGCTCGGTTGTGTTGTTCCATTGGGCAGGGAGTAATTCAGGAGGAACAAATGATGCTTCAGCACCTTCCGAAATTGGGTGAGGTAGGGAGGGCATTCCAGAGAGTAGGTGCGTAGAATCTGAATGCTCTGTTCCTTGCTGCCTGGGAGCATTTAGTTATTTCTCTAGGTATTACAAGGGTGTTTATAGCGAATGACCTGCTGGCCCTGTTTGCAGGTACGGGGAGGATAAGGTCTGTTAGAGAGGAGGAGGATAGGCTGTTGATGGCTTTGAAAGTCATTAGTAAGACTTTGAAAGTGAGTCTACAGTGGATCGGCAGCCAGTGGAGTTGTTTCCAGACCTGGGTGATGTGGTCCCTTCTGGAGGCTCCATGAAGGACCCGGGCGGCTGTGTTCATGGCCAGCTGGAGAGGGTTTAGGGTGTTCTTGGGGAGTCCCTGTAGGATGGCATTGGCATAATCAAAGTGTGGGGTTCAGTCTTTAGTCAGGCAGTTCATTGTTAACAGAGTGGCACCCATAGCTGTTGTTATTCTATCAATCCATCTCATTGCTGGCCTTCCTCTTTTGCGTTGACCTTCTATCTTACCAAGCATGATGTCTTTCTCTAACAATCTCTCTCTTTGCATGATGTGTCCAAAGTATGAAAGTTAAAGTCTTGTCATCTGAGTTTCTAAAGGAAAGATTAAGTTTGATCTCCTCTAGTACTGATTGATTTGTTCTTTGGGCAGCCCACGATATCCACAATATTCATCACCAGCATCATAATTCAAAAGTATTGATTTTCTTCCTGTCTGTCTTTATCACTGTCCAACTTTCACATCCATATGATGTTACTGAAAATACCATGACATGGACAAGTCAAATCTTTGTATAGAGAGAGAAACTCTGCTCTTGAGAATCTTGTCTAGGTCCTTCATAGCCATTCTGCAAAGAGCAATGCATCATCGGATTTCTTGATTGCTTGTCGTTTCTTTATTGATTGTTGATCCAAGTAGGTTAAAGTTGTCTACTATTTCAATTTTTTCTCCATCAATGATGAACTTATTGATTCTGCCAGCTGTCAGTATCTTTGTCTTCTTAATGTTAAGGTGCAGACCCATTTTAAGACTATGCTCCTTGATCTTGAAAAGCAATTGTTTAGATTGTCTTCACTTTCAGCCAGTAATATGATATCATCAGCATAGCGAAGGCTGTTGATGAGTCTTCCACCAATCTTCACACCTTGGTTGTCTTCATACAGTTCAGCTTCTCTGATGATTTGTTCTGCATATAAATTAAACAGGTAGGAGGAAAGTATGCAGCCTTGTTGAACACCTTTGCTGATTTTAAACCATTCTGTTTCTCCTAGTTCCATTCGAACTGTTGCTTCTTGATCAATGTAAAGGTTGTACAAGAGAATTATCAGATGTTCTGGTATACCCATGCTTCTTAATGTGTCCCAGAGTTTCTCATAGTATACACAGTCCAAAGCCTTGCTGTAGTCAATAAAACACATACAGATATCCTTTTGGTATTCTTTTGTCATTTCAAGGATCCATCTCACATCTGCAATAATGACTCTCATTTCTGGCCCTTTCCTGATCCCTGTTTCCAGGTATTTATTTATTGATTTGATTTTATGTACTGCACTATTTTGAAATCAGCACAGTTTACACAGAACAAGAATAAACAGTTTACATTGAACAGGCATCACAGAACAATACAATAAGGAGGTCATTCTGACCATCCCCGCTATTCATCCCCCTGCTATCCCTGTCCCCAACCTCCCCGTGCGAACAGCGGTTTGTATGGGTGGCATTCCGAAGGCAGAGTGAGGGCGTGACATGGGTGGCCCTTGACCCTGGATGTACAGAGCCGATTCCAAGGTCGGTCCTATAAGTCCAGGGCCTTCAGGATAGATAGGGGACTTATTCTACCATGAAGATGGAATAAGTCCCCCTGGACAGCAGGGGATCGTGGCACGGGACATGGCAGGCAAGTGAGGAGGCTCAGGGGGTTCCTCTCACCCCGACCCAGGCATTGGAAAGCCAGATCAGGGTTCAGGCTGTGGGGAATGGGAGTTGCTCTTGGGCGGCCGGCAATCCCGGCTCGTGAATGGAGCTGCAGTGCCATGGCGATGGGATGCGGGATCAGAATCGGGTCTAACTTTGCACAGCCCGATTCTGCCTGACTGTACAGGGGCTGCATGGCTGAAAGGAATAGGCTTTCACATATCTAGCATTGCACAATCAACAATAAACATATTACAATGAACAGGGGCATCAACTTGGGTTGTAACAGGGAGAACTACAAGGTGGTATGTGGTCTGTAAGCAGCTAGGGTTGTCGGAGCTAGGGCTGGCAGGCAGAGTCTATAGTGTTGCTATATTATATGGTCATAGCATAGTTGAAACAAATGAGTCTTTTTTGCTTTCCTGAAGGTTGACAGGTCGGAGCTGGATCAGATCGGAGAAGGGAGGGTATTCCAAAGAGTTGGTGTGTGTAACAAGAAAGTTCTGTTCTTAACAGCTTGGGAATTCTTTGTTATTGCTGAAGGGGCGGTGAGTGTGTTTGTCATGTTTGTTCTTCTCATTCTGTTGTTTGGCTTCCATTGTATGATTTCCGCAAGGGAAACTGTAGCGAGGTTATGCAGTACTTTAAATGTCATCAATAAAGCTTCAAAATCTTGCTGGCATGTGGGATCAGAGTGATTGTGCGATAATTTCCAAAGTCATTCGGATCACCTTTCTTCAGTATTGGTATAAACACAGATCTCTTCCAGTCAGTTGGCCATGAATTTGTCTTCCAAATTTCCTGGCAGAGCCTTATAAGTATGGTAACAGCTGCATCTGATTGCAGTAATACTTAATGGGAATACCATCAATGCCCGGTGCTTTGTTCTTTGATAAGGCTTTCAATGCTTCTTCAATTTCTTCTTTCATCACCAATAAAAAAAACAAACAAATCTGAATTTGATAAAGGAGGGATATCCTACAAGTGGCCAAGATCCTATGGTAGCTGAGATATATCCTTTAAGTATGAACAGGAATTTGTATAGTACAGTAATACAAGCTGTGATATCCAGGTTGACAGAGGAGAGAAATGCGTGTTCTTCCACCCTTTTTCAGTGTGCCCTATCCTTTCCACTTTCCTGTCTATAAACTGGCATTACTTTCTTACTTACTGCAGCCCATTTATTGTAAACCACCCTGATGCTCCTGCCTGGGCGGTCAATCAAGTGTAAAGATAAAGATAAAGATAATGATGCCTTATCATAAGGTGCAGGTTGAAACAGCTGTTGGTCCAATTGATCTGTATGGTATAATGACTCTGTATATTCCTTCTACCTTTTATTGATTTTCTCAGCATCATTCAACATGGATCCTTGAGCTGGATTTTTTTCTTTAATTCCCATAGCTTTAGGAAAGCTGATCTTGTTCTTCCTCTGTGAGTTTCTTTTTCTTTTTCTTTTTTTTTTTTTATTGAGCATTTATAGTGAAAATACACCAAATCAAAATAGGAAAATAACAGTAAATCATACATATGCAATCAATAAAAAGAAACATGTTACAATATTTAGTCCACATTAAATGGGGCTGGCAAATTTAACAAAGATTAAGTAATTATGGTCAAACAGAAAACCAGGCCTAAAGCCTACACTATTGGAAGACCTACTATCTATATACCGGTCCTATCTCCTAAACCTGCTCCGGAGCGATCATTCAGAAATTTTTCTAAGTGGGTTATATCCATGAAAACAAAAGAAGCTCCCTCAAATCCAATCAAACATTTACAAGGAAATCGAAGAAAAAAGGTGGCCCCTAAGGCCAACACCTTGGGTTTAAGAGCTAGAAACTGCCTCCGCCGAAGCTGAGTCTCGCGAGATACGTCAGGAAAAACATTAAGAACTTGTCCACAAAAGGGGACAGATTTCTTTTTAAAGAAAGCACGAAGTATCCGCAGCTTAACTTCGATGGAGGCAAAAGTAACCAAAAGAGTAGACCGAGTGGAAACATTGTCAGTAGAATCCTCTAAAAAGGCAGTTAAATTAGAAATAGCCGGTACAATCTCATCCAAGCCCCCCTCCTGAGGATTAACATTTTTTCTAGTTGCAAGAATATAATATGCCTGTAAAACAATGATCGGATCTTGAATATTAAGTACCTCCTTAAAATACTTTTCTAAGAGTATTCTAGGAGCAATAAGAGAAGTATGAGGAAAATTAAGAAACCGAAGATTGCATACACGAGAAGAGTTTTCTAAAGCCTCCACACGAGAATATAAAACAAAAGAATTCTTTACAGCAACAGTATGCGCTGCCATCAAAGGAGAAATCTGAGAACCCAAAAACTGAACCGATTTATCAAGAGAATTAACCTTCTCATCAAGTTGCTGAAAAGTTAAAACAGCTTCTTGAGAGAAGGTACATAACGAATTTAAAGTGGAGGAGACTTTCTTGTCAAGGGATAATAAAACAGACCAGATATCTTTCAATGTTACATCTTCAGCTGAGGGAGGAGAAATATTAGACACCACATTCAGAACTGGCAATTGTACAGGTATAGGCATAGTCAAAGGCAATTTAACTATACTTGCGACTTCAGAAGATTTAACTGACAGGTCCAAAGTCCGCAACGGTGCAGGTAAAGGAGGAGGAGATCTCCCACTGGAATCGAGAGATACTCCATCCGGTGAAGACTGCGCTATAGGGACAGGCGCAAAATGCCTGTCTAATGGACCAGACTGTTTCTCTCCCGCCGCAGCACCGGAGGCCTTGTCCACATTCTTGCCTTTCCGCTTCCCCATTTCTCACCTATATGAGTGGGGAGCAGAGCAGTGCCGCAGTATCGCCGAAGGAGCGCCAAAGGAGCAGAACCTGCTCCTTTGACCACGCTCCTTCGAAACACGCTCCGTGATCGCGCTCCGCGATGAATCAAGGCAAAACGAATATAGCAAGGTCCCCGCTGAGAAGAAGGTGCCCAGGGCCCGCCTGCCCGATTTCCAAAGGCACACAAGGGGGAAAGAAGCGCTGCAACCAAGCACCGGCCAGCAGTCCAGGCAGTCCAAGGCTGTTATTCTGCCCGAGTCCTCCACGCTCTCTACCAGCTCGGGGAAACCTCTGCCGGGGAGCAGATTTTATGGAGTGAAGGTCCCCGCTGAGAAGAAGGTGCCCAGGGCCCGCCTGCCCGATTTCCAAAGGCACACAAGGGGGAAAGAAGCGCTGCAACCAAGCACCGGCCAGCAGTCCAGGCAGTCCAAGGCTGTTATTCTGCCCGAGTCCTCCACGCTCTCTACCAGCTCGGGGAAACCTCTGCCGGGGAGCAGATTTTATGGAGTGAAGGTCCCCGCTGAGAAGAAGGTGCCCAGGGCCCGCCTGCCCGATTTCCAAAGGCACACAAGGGGGAAAGAAGCGCTGCAACCAAGCACCGGCCAGCAGTCCAGGCAGTCCAAGGCTGTTATTCTGCCCGAGTCCTCCACGCTCTCTACCAGCTCGGGGAAACCTCTGCCGGGGAGCAGATTTTATGAAGTGAAGGTCCCCGCTGAGAAGAAGGTGCCCAGGGCCCGCCTGCCCGATTTCCAAAGGCACACAAGGGGGAAAGAAGCGCTGCAACCAAGCACCGGCCAGCAGTCCAGGCAGTCCAAGGCTGTTATTCTGCCCGAGTCCTCCACGCTCTCTACCAGCTCCCCTCTGTGAGTTTCTGATTCTATTTCCTTGCATGCATCATTGTAGTACTTTTCCTTGTCTTGTCTTAATGCATGTTGGAAATCTCTGTTGAGTCCTGTGATTGCTTCTCTTTCTCCTCTGACTTTAGCTTCTCTGCATTTCTGGGCAATTTTCAGAGTTTCTTCGGTCATCCATTTTGGCCGTTTTTGCTTTTTCACCTTTTGTAGAGACTTCTCCCTTTTTTCCAACACAAACTGCTTGATATCATCCCATAACACTTCTGGAGCTCTGTTATTTGTATCTAAAGCAGCAAATCGATTTCATAGGCAGTCTTTAAATTCTGGTGGTATATTCTCATGGTCACATTTTGCTACATTCATGAGTAGCTTTCTCTTTTTCAACTTTAGCTTGAGTTTGCATACTAGTAGTTGGTGATCTGAACTGCAGTCAGCTCCTGGTTTTGTCTTTGTTGATGTTATAGATTTTCCATCATTGACTTCCACATATGTAGTCAATTTGACTTTTGTATAATCCATTGGGTGAAGTCCACATGTACATTTGGCGCTTGTGTTGCTGGAAGAAGGTGTTTGAGATGAATAGATCATTTGTCTTGCAGAAGTCTATCAGTCTTTCTCCAGTTTCATTTCTGTTGCCAAGGCAATATTTTCCAGATACTCTACCTTCTTTTTTGTTGTCAACTTTTGCGTTCCAGTCAACCATGACTATTAAGATATACTGTTTGCATGTTCTGTCAATTTCAGCTTGTACTTCTTCATAGAACTCATCAACTTCTTCCTCTCCTGCAGCTGTTGTTGGGGCATTAAGGGTTTACTGACTGAATTGCATTTCATCACAGTTCTTTTCAACTTTCTTATAAATTACACAGGTACACTACCAAAAAACTGCCTCCAGTTTTGCAACTGATTCCTATAGATTTTGGGGTGCTGAATCCAGGAAAAGTAGCCAAAATGTTCCATCACGTCACGTTTTCTTGCAAAATTAGATTTCTTACCCATATAAGGAATGTTCACATAATTTCTTTTTAGCCGACTGCAGTTTATTTTCTTGGCCCAAAATAGAGGTTGTAATGGTTAACTAACTAGAAACACTCCCTCATGATATTTTAGAGTGTTTTGTATTCATTTTATACATTAACAGGACAATTGGGAGGCGGGGGGCTAAATACAGTACTCGCGCTGGCGCATGTTCTTTCCTGTTCGCCTCGCCTCGTTCGCTCGCTCAAACACGGTGGTTGCGACATGAACGTTCCTGTCAAATTTCAGTTTCTTGCAAGTTCATTATTACCTTTTGTTTGCTCAGTCGTAATCCAGCTTTATTCCGAAGTGGTTCACTACAGTTGTAGTTTGCAGTGCTGTGTATTTGTGATGGCTCACAGAGCCAGAGGTTGCGTCAACTCTCCGGACAGTTTTTGTTTTATTTGTGGGGAATATACCGTGAAAAAGCGGCAGAGGAACATTTCTGCATTTATTAAAAAAGTATATTTTGCCTATTTCGGTTTGAAGTTAGGCGATCAAGACAAACCGTGGGCTCCTCACAAAGTGTGCAAGACATGTGAGGAAGATCTACGCTTATGGATGAAAGGTAAAAAACAAGCATTTCGTTTCGGAATACCTATGATGTGGCGTGAACAAAGAGACCACAGCAGTGACTGCTATTTTTGCTCTTGCATTGTGAAGGGATACAACTTAATAAGAACGTAATAAGTTACCCCAACCTTCCCTCAGCAATTAGGCCTATGCCTCATAGCAACGAAGTACCTGTGCCTGAACCACCAAAATCTTTGGATCATATTTGTGTGGACGGTTCTGATCATGATGAGACTCATCAGATGGCTTTTCCCGATGAGTCCAGTACTTCCGAGTTTGAAACTGAACCAGATCCGAAACCTGAACTTTTCTCTCAAGCTGAATTGAATGATTTAGTCCGGGATTTAGGACTCCCAAAAGATGCTGCCCAACTGCTAGGTTCTCGGCTTAAACAGAAAAATCTATTGTCACCAGGAACAACTTTTTATTGGTACCGCAACCGCGAGACACAATTTTTGAAGTATTTCAGCAAAGAGGAAGATTTGGTATTTTGCAACGATATATACGGAGTGATGGAAAAGTTTAAACTCAAGTATGATCCTGCTGAATGGCGGCTGTTCATTGATTCATCAAAAGACAGCATAAAAGGTGTTCTTCTTCATAATGGCAACACATTCGCTTCAGTTCCTATTGCTCACTCTGTTATTCTCCAAAGAAAATACGAGAATTTGGCCCTGATTCTTCAGAAGATTCGTTATGATGAGCATAAGTGGATGATTTGTGGAGTCTTTAAAATTCTATCCATGCTATTAGGGCAGCAATCCGGTTTCACCAAATATCCCTGCTTCCTTTGCTTGTGGGATAGCCGGGCCCGCGACCTACACTGGGGGAAAAAAGACTGGCCAATTCGGGAGTATTTGAGACCCGGTGAGAAAAATGTTCTTCATGAGAGCTTGGTACCTCGTGATAAAATTCTATTACCACCTCTCCACATTAAGTTGGGTCTCATTAAGCAATTCATCAAGTCCCTTCCAAAAGATGGTGAGTGCTTTCGGTACCTTTGCTCAAAGTTCCCCCGACTTTCTGAAGCAAAGCTAAAGGAAGGAGTGTTTGTTGGCCCTGATATAAGGAAACTCATTTCAGATGGAGCATTTGCTGAAACGATGTCTGAGAAGGAAAAAGAAGCCTGGGATTCCTTCAAGGATGTTGTTCTCAAATTCTTGGGGAACAGGCGGGATGAGAACTATAAGGATATTGTTGCCAGGATGCTCAATGCCTTCAAAGAACAAGGCTGTAACATGAGCCTGAAAGTCCATTTCTTGCACTCCCATGTGAACTACTTTCCCGAAAACTTGGGGCGTACAGTGAAGAACAAGGTGAAAGGTTTCACCAGGACATCAAGGACACAGAGAGAAGGTACCAAGGAAGATGGAACACCACTATGATGGCTGATTTCTGCTGGTTGCTGCTGCGGGAAACCCCAGATGAAAAATACGCCAAGCAGCGCACCAAGAGAAGCATTCGGGGGAAGAAGAAAAGGGCCCACCAGGAGATTGATTGACCCAAGAATGACTTTAAAATCTAAACTGTGTTGACAAATATCGTGTTTTTTCTAAACTTTGAAATAAAAATTTGCTAGTTATTACCACAGTGTCGGATCTCATTTATTAGAATTTTATTTTCACACCATCGGGTGTTTGTCTTCATGTATTGCAATGGTGCGGTTTGCGTTTTCTATTCTTACATACATACCTGTACAACATTTTTTGCACATTTCTTTGCTTTGCTTTGTGTCTAACCTCGCTCTTATATGCTCAATGTTTGTGCACATGTATGTGGCTGTTTTAAGTGCAGACAATTTTGCTACCATCACAGTGTGTTTTGTTGACATTACTCTATTCTTATGTGCTGCCTTGTTACAATTTTCTTTATTCTTATTTGAATAACTACTAAACAATTAGTATAAAGAATTCATCCAAGAAACTTTTATCTCGATCGCACTCAATCTGAAACGTTCACCTCAAACTGCTAACCCAATGTAGCAAAAAATCTGTACGTGATGGAGCAAATTGGTTACCAGATTTGGATTCAGCGCACCAAAAAACGTAAAAATCAATCGAAACATTAGAGGCAGTTTAAAAAAATTTTTTTTTAGTGTACCTGTGTTATAAATGCAACACCATTTCTTCTTTGTCTTTCATTTCCAGTATAGTAGACCATGTCATCATCAAATGCAAAGGGCCTGATGCCAGTCCATTTTAGCTCACTGACACCCAACAGATTGAGTTGTACACTTTCCATTTCATTCCTGAGCACCTCTAACTTCCCTTGATTCAGGCTTTGTACATTCCATGTCCCAATAAAACATCTTTGCAGCTTCTGACTTTCATTTCATGCACAGCTACATCAGCAGTCAGACATCCCCAGGGCTTTGATCATACCACATCATAAATGCTGGTTTTACTCTGAGGAATCTTCAGCTCATCCCCAGTAGCCAGTTGAGTGCTTTCCGACCTGGGGGTCTCATCTTCCAGTACTATAGTGCAATTTGTTTTGTTGTGACTATCCACTGGTTCATGGCAAGATACAGAAATAGATTGCTAGGCCTTTCTTCTGTGTAGGTAATGCTAGTGTTATTGCCTTTGTCACAGAAATGTGACCTTCCTCCAACACCATCTCATTTTGCTGTTGCCCAGATGGGTGGTTTGTCTTAGTCTGGCACCTCAGCTGAGACCTGTCCATCTTGGGAGACCCTGGCAGTAGTTAAGCTACCGATAGCTTAGCCCACAGCATCACCGATGCACACAAACTCTTTATTGCACGACAAGCTGCAAAGCAAGTGAAGTCAACACCAGATGGACTCTTAAAATGTGAATAATCTATGACATTTTAAGAGGCATTTCAGAAGGGACATCCACGATAAATCTGGGATATTCAGTTTTAAATCTGCAAAATCCAGGGTAGTGGCAGCATTGAAGGAAGGCACGTTTAAGTGCCTTCCGAAATTGCTTCATCCCTGTTGTGGAAGATGAACTTCCCTGCAAATTAGTCTGGGAGACGGGTCCATATATGTGGCATAGATGGGTATGAGCATCTTTGCAGGTTATTTCCCAAATATGGATGGCCCCGAAATGCACGTCTGCAGAAATGGGTGCATAGACATCCAAGGCACCAGATTTCAGAATAGGGATGTCTGTGTAGGAGACATGCACATCCCAATCCCTGATTTTAGTTCCATAAACTGCAGCAGCAGGACAGTAACACTGAAAAGGACTGTTGCAAAAACAGCAGGAGTTTGTGTTCCAGGAAAGTTACTCTGGTGGCGACGGCACATTTTGCTCTACCCCGTGTGAGTGTTGCTGCATGAAACGAGCATTATTTTGGAACTTATGGTCAGGAGCAGGTATCGGCATGGAAGTGTCAGCATCCAGGGCCTGATATGCACTTTGCTTTCTGGAATTGCATGGTGATGTGCATCTCCGTTGTACTGCCCAGGTCAAGCCTCCGCCACACTCCCATTATCCATGGACATGCTTTCTAAAATGGGTCCAGGGACATCTCTCTGCTTTTGATATTTGAATGGGTGTTTTTAGACATCCAAATCATGAATAGTACTTCCAAAATAACCTCTGTCGTGGAGTGCTTGAATTTTGGGAGACTTCATCTTTGACCTGAGGAACTACTACTACTCCTACTAATAATCATTTATATAGCTCAACAAAGCATAAGCCTGTGTACAGATACATGAAAAGATGATCCCTGCTTGTGAGAGAACTGAAAATGACTGAGAAATAGTATGTGCGTGCATATACAGATATTTCTGGAGGTGTGTATGTCAAATGGACGTGGAAGCAATGAAGTTGTTTGGTGTATAATGGCGATTATTCCTCTGGCACTCTGTTAGCCTTGAGATTTGCCCTCCATTTTTCAAACGACTTATGTTTTTCAATGAACTGTCTTACGAATTACAAGTGATTTTCAATGAACTGTTTTGTCAATCATTTTATTAAGTTGACCATTTTTTTGAATTGCTTATTGATTTTTGAATGAATTTATAAATCTATTAATTAAAAGATCAAAATAATTCTGGGCTTAACTTTATTTTATGATTATTGATTAAAAGTATTAAGGTTTGCAGAAATTAAGGGGGTGATATTGAGTGGCGTTGGCTAGCTGACACCACTGAAACTGAAACCCGGATATATAACCAACCCCATCCATTGGTGGCATGGATAAAATCACTGATGACTTGTTGATTCATAGTATATAACTAACCCCAGCATTGAATATCCATGTTTCTTTGGATTGACAAGAAGCTACCCGAACAGCAGTGATATTAGTTGCTGCCCAGTTAGCTTCTGTGGTGAGTGCAGGGCCAGCGCAAGCAGATGAGGTGCCCTAAGTAAACCTCATCCCTTGCCCCCTCTCCCTGTGGTGCCTGCTGCCACCCTTCTCCAGGACGTGCAGTGGCGGCTATGGCCACCAACAGCTCTGCGGTGCTTACCTTGAAACCTTTGAGCCACGGGGTTGTTTGCTTCCATCCCCTCTGATGTTTGATCCCGACTTCCTTTGCAAACAGCCGGCCATGAGTGAAGTTAGGTCAGTCTTTGCTGCTCCTTACTTTTGATACTTTGCCACAACCGGGCAGTGGCTCAATATCCAGGATAGAAGGATTAACATGGTCTGCAGGTCTTCCATCCGTGTTATTTCCTTAAAATATCGGGTCCTAAGTTTATTTTTTGCATGTTGTAATTTTTTTCCTACTGAACCTTTAATTGTATGTTTTTTTTTAAAGTCGCCATGCATTATTTGTGTCAGGGTAATCCAGTATCAACCCAGCTGTAACCTGTGGTCAGTATCACAGAATTATTTGCAGGTTCCTTCCACTAAAGCACTGTGTTTGCAGTGGAGCCGGTGAACAGCATTCTCTGTTGTATGCCCTGCCTAATAAATTGTCCATTGAAACTTATCTTGAATCCAGTTGTTTGCGCTTCAGAAACTGGTAACCTCATAGTTATGACAGATGACATACTAATGGTTAGCTTGGCGTTTACTGCATGTTAAACGCGCCATGCTGACAGCACAGGGCAGCGCAGTAAAAATCACACATTAAATGTTAGTGTGGGAAGGGGCACTGACTGGGCATCTTAGAGGTAGAGTGTGGGTGTTGACAGCACACCATGGTTAGTGGGGCCATGTGCTAACTGTGATTGCTGCGGTTTTAGCATGAGTACCATTACTACCTCCTTAACGGCTGCCGGTAAGTGCACCTGCATTAGGGGAAGTTATTTTAAAAGCCCTATTTGTGCTTTTATTTTATTTATTTATTTGTTCTTATATGCCGCACTTCCAAGGATCAATGTGGTTTACAGAGAAAACAACTCAACATTACATGAAACAGTTTTGCATGAAACAGTAAACAATTTTACATGGAACAGATATATAAAAATTATTTATAACACAGAACAGTGCAACTATATACATTTAAAGAGTGGCTTAAAGGTTTCTTGAGGGGGAAAGGGCAGGAATAAGAGGAATAAGGAGATGAGAAGCGGGTCTGTCAAAACCACACATATGTCTCCAGTTTCTTTCACCATCAGCATCTTCCTCTCATTGTTCTTCCACCCCATCATCATCTCCCCTCTCTTTTTCTCCCCATCTGCATCTCTCCTCTCTCCCCTTTGCAATCCTCTTCAACAATGTCTCCCCTTTCCCCTAGCAGGCCCGAGATACCCTCATTTTACTTCTGCTAGGCACCTCCTTATGTCCTTCTATGATGTTGTCTCTGGAACTGTGCTGTGCAGCTCTATCTGCCAAAGATGTTCTAGGTACTAGCTCTACTCTTTTCCTGGTAACATTCTGGGTACCAGGACCTCTTTTTGACTGGCAATGGTTTCCAACATTGCTCCTTTGTTTTCTATGGGCAGGGGGAAAGCACAGTTAGTCAGGTAAACTTGCATAGTAGGCCCTAGTTTAGAGACAATGAAACTTTTCAATTATTTATTTAGTAGGTTTTATATACTGCTTTATCATGTCAGTCAAAGCGGTTTGCATTGTAGCTTCAACTTGGTATTATGGGGAGTGCTTACTAGCAGTCTATACACATGGCGGAGGGGCTTGGAGACTGCCGGTGACCTCAGAACATCAGGCCCGAGTAGGGCAGCCAGAGCCGACATCACCAGTAAGATCCATAAAGCTTTGTGTTTCTACGACGCTTAGCCATCGGCGTGTTTCTTTGGCGTCTCCTAAGGGGCAGATCCAAAGGGGCTTATATGCCCCTTTGTAGCCCCTTAGGAGCAACATAGGAGCTAAGGAGGGGCCTAAGATGTCTGGAGGTAAGCGGAAGAAAAGGTTTTTGCTGTCAGTGATGACAACTGGACCGATGGGTAAGCATGTGATACCTACTTCTTCTGTGACAACCCCAGATACTGTTTCACCAGGTCCTTCTGCAGAGGGCACGATTCTCAGCTCTCTTGAGCGTACGCCTCCTTTGTCACTGGGTTTCTTAGAGATTTCCAGTTTGTCCCCACCTTGCAAACCGAGTTCTGGGGTTGAGGTTGGGCTCTCCAAGGCGGTATCCTGGAAGAAGCCTTCAGCTTCACCCTCGGATACACAAGTTTCCTCCATTGTTACTTTTGGACATCTGGCAGGTTGTTAAATATACTGAGCAAGTACTTTTGGACACAGTTCCCCTTTTATGCCAGTTTTCTAGTGATGCTGCTATTGGCAGATAAAGACCAGTATGGTCCATCTAATCTGCCCAGTAAGATGGCAAGAGTAGGTGGATGCTCAGGTTAAA
Organism: Ichthyophis bannanicus; assembly: GCA_033557465.1. Taxonomy (NCBI): domain Eukaryota; kingdom Metazoa; phylum Chordata; class Amphibia; order Gymnophiona; family Ichthyophiidae; genus Ichthyophis; species Ichthyophis bannanicus. Next base: position 1,461,572,550 of record CM066031.1, read on the forward strand.
ACCCTTACCTCTGTGCAGACCATTAATACTATTAAGGTAGTTTGCTTATTCATCAGAAACTTGAAAGTCTGGAGAATATGACTAGGAGTAAGAACTTGAGTCCTTAATTTAACCTGTATTAGCTTATTGCTTAGAAATTATTTGAAGGATGTGCTTTTCCTTCCTACTGCAGACTTTCTTGAGCTTAATAAGTGTTATTATATCTCTTCTAAACTTGCACAGGCGAATGCAATGGTAGGGGAATTGCACAACTTTGAGGATAAGAATACCTTTGACTTAACTGCTTTTTTAGAGGCTACTCAAGATGTTATTTCTACTAGGGCCACGTTGTTGGTGACCCTAGTCTCTGAGGGGGATAAAATAGATAGCTATTCTTAAAGCTTATTTTAGGAAAAAGGATATTCCCTATTGTGGTGAAAAAATTGGCCATTTTCCCAGATGTTTTGCATGCAACTCAAGAAAGAAGGAAGTCTCTTCTTGCTCTTAAGGCTAGGGTACTTGCTCTGGGTGAAACCTTTTTCTTGTGATATCCATGCAAGTGCTTGGTTTCTTTTGGGCAAGATAAATATATTTTTCTGTCTCTTTTAGAATTAGAGAAATTGCTTGTTGATAAGGAAAAGAGTTGATGGGTATCTGTAAGTTAGATTAGGTTCTGATGGAATAGGGCTATTTAATTGTAATGGGCTGGATATGGACAGGGTCTTTTTTCAATCTGTTGATCTCTTGTCTGCATTTCTTTGTTTATCTTTATTGCTTGTAAGTCCCCGAAATGTGGACTAATGACCTAGTGATTACTCATTTTGTGTACTATTTTGTAAGTGATCTATTTTGTTTCTGCATACTTTATGGTATGGTATAAATTGAAATGCTTAATAAAAAATAAAAAACGTGGTAATATACATTAAACAGGGACATTGATAACTTGGATTTTTCTGAGGTAATGGAAGGTGTAAGTGACTTGCCTGAGGCCACAAGGCGTGCATGTTGGAATCAAACCCTGGTCCCCAAGCCAGTGCTCTAACCATTAGGTTACTCCTCCACTCCAGGAAAAAAAGCAAATATTCCATGGGAAAGGGTGCTTATGGATAAACATCTCTGACTGGGAAGAAAGCTATGTCTGATTTAGAGTAACATACTGAGTCTGAGACACAAATTGAAAACCTAAATACTCTTTGATGCAAATCTAAACTTCAGTGTGTGGGAGAGAAACCCATGTTGTTAAAAAATGGTAGAAGCTGTAAAGTTTATTGAAAATACAAATATTCTAGTTCCTTTGTTTAAATTTGACACTTACTTTCCTTAAAGAGAAATGTCAAGGCTTGAGTATGAAATGTTGGCGTTGAATATGCAATACTGGAAAAGAGGGATATTAACATCATAACAGTTATTTTTTATTCTTTCTACTTCAAAAGAATGTTGGAAAGAAAGTATATATAAGGAGCTAAAAACATTGTTTGTCTGTGGGCAAAATAATTGCAAACATTTAATGAAATGGGATCAAATTTGACATGAAGGAAAAGCTGGTGAACAGACACGTCAGGTTCAAAAATGGGCTAGATCAGACCAGGGGTTCTGGAGAAATAAAATCCCCCCCCCCCCAAAAAGGCACAATGTGTTTCTATGGGAGAAGCAGTTCCAGCAGCTGCAGAATACAAATGTTGATTCACTGTGACACAGCAGTTAAGAAGCCGCACCTTTCAAACTCCCCTCCCCTCTCATTTTCAGCTCTCAGGCACAGAGACAGAGAGAGCAGACATGCACACATGCCCACAAACACATACGAACATGAACACATACAGGTACAGACACATATACATAAATGCTCACATAGCCACACCCACAGTCACATAAAACAACCACATACACAAAAACATACATACACACAAACAAAAATACAAACACACACATATGCATAGACACACATATACTCACAGTTGGAAATAATTCCATGAGATATTATAATCCACATGCATCCGTCACTCCCCACTCCTGCTTCCATACCCATATCCCTGTGGGGCTGAATCGTAGTGATTCAGATGTGTATTTCTATCATTTTTGCTACAAATTCTGCTGTGAAACCTTGTGACTAAACCAAATAGCTGTCTTAATGATTACAGTGTGTGCTGACACCTGACTAAACTGTATAGTTTGCTACTGGTTGCTATTAAGCACATTTTAAATAGGATGTGGAGATCAGAACTGAGACATCGAGGATAGGACATGCTCATTTCAGATGCAGGGGCAGCTCAAGGGGGGTGCAGGGCCATGTGCGGAGACTCGGTGCGGGGCCTCATTTGCCTAAGGGGCCTCATTTGCATAAATATTTGCATAATGTTATCATACACTAACTTTTAGTAAACATGCCTTTTAATGAGTGTATGGATAAAGAAAAACTAAAAGATTTCTACGTTACTATAATCCAGTGCCAACTGCCAGGCACATTAGGAACTACTACAAACACTGCCCATTTAGAACCCATAGCAAACCCGCTGTATCCTAACAGCACTACCAGGACTCACAAAGCACCATACCCTACCTATCAAAAGGCAGACACTTTCTTCTGGTTTCTTCGTGTCTTCTGCTAACTCTCCATCGTCTGCTGTCCATTTGTCCTTCTCTCTTCTAGTTTTTTTCCCATTCTCTCTCTACATCTGCTTTAAGATGCAAGTCTTTCTCCTTTTGCTCTTTCCTCATTCCTATTTCATCCACTCAAATTTTACCCCTCCATCCTCAATCCCCACTTACTCTCCCAGTACCCGGCCAATTGTAGATTTGTCTTCCCTCCCACACAAAATTTTTTTCTCCTCTCCATTTCACTCTCCCAGCTCCATCCCATTCTAATCCTCCCCCAACATCAGCTCCCTTCTAGTTCCAGCCCCACCCAGCATCTGCTCCGTTCTAGTCCCACATCAGCCCATTTCCAGTCCTATCCTAGCCTCACCATCAGCCCATTTCCAATCCTAGCCCCCCATCAGCCCATTTCCAATCCTAGCCCCCCATCAGCCCATTTCCAGTCCTAGCCCCCCATCCATTTCCAGTCCTATCCAAGTCCCTCCATCAGCTCATTTCCAATCCCATCCCTCATCAGCCCATTTCTAGTCCTTTCCTAGCCCCACCATCAGCCCATGTCAAATCCTAGCTCCCCTCCACTCAGCCCATTTCCAATCCAAGCCCCCCCATGAGCCTACTTCCAGTTCTAGCCCCTCCATGAGTCCATTTCAATCGACGCCCCCACCACAGCCCATTTCCAATCTTAGCACCCCCCAACAGCCCATTTCCAGTCCTATCCTAGCCCCTCCATTAGCCCATTTCTTGTCCTAGCTCCCACCCACTCAGCCCATTTCCAGTCCTACCTCCCTCCCCTCATAGCCCATTTCCATTCCAAGCCCCTCTCCCCATCAGCTATTTGCAGTTCAAGCCCTCCTTCCACTCAGTCCCCTCACCTCCTCATTTGACCTCCAACTTTGCTCCACTGCCCCCACCCACCTGCACGGCCACTGCCTTGACCTGATACTTTTCTCTAATTCCTCTCCCTCCAACTTCTGCAACTCAATCCTTCTCTCATCTGACCATCACCTTTTAACCTTTAAACTTCAGCTGCCGCGGTTTCAACCTCGTCCTGTCTCCTCCGACCTATTTAGAAACCTTCATAATACCGATCCCTTGACTCTCTCCTCCACCATTTCTCCATCTCTTTCCTCCATTATGTCCTCCAAGTCTGTCAACGAATCAGAATCCTCTTATAATGCTGCACTATCCTCGACTCTTGACACTATTGCCCCACCCACCCCACGTCCTGTCATACGTTCTGCTCCCCAGCCCTGGCTTTCATCCACAACCTGCTATTTATGCACCTGTGACCATTCTGCTGAATGTGCTTGGACCAAATCCAGCTCCCCAGAAGACCTTCTACACTTCAATATCATGCTTGGCTCCTTCCAGTCATCCATAGCACTTGCCAAACAAGAATACTACATCCATCTGACTAACTCCCTTGCCTCTGATCCTCGCCGCCTCTTTAATACCCTCAATTCTCTCCTCAAGGTGCCCCCGCCCCCGGTCCCGCCCTCCCTTTCTGCCCAAACCCTAGCTGACTACTTCCATGACAAAATCCACAAGATTGCCCTCCAATTCCACACTTCCTCATCTACCTCCCCCCTCACCAATTCTGCCCCCCCATCCATACTTCCTCTGCTACCCTCTCCTCCTTCCCTACGATCTCCGAGGAGGAGACTGCACTCTTTCCTCCTCCAAACCCACCACCTGTTCCTCTGACCCTATCCCCACCCATCTCCTACACCCCATCTCCCCCAATTCTATCTATTCCTTTCCACGGTGGCAGCAGCAGCCAGTTTGTTTGTTTTTTTAATCTACCTGGGCTGATTCAGAATGTTGTTTCCGTGGGGCCCCCTGAAACGCGGGGCCTTGTGCAAACAACATTCTTGCTCAATGGACGGGCCGGCCCTGTTCAGATGGTATTTTATAAACAGCTCTGCTAAATGTGGAGCAGTTTCCTAAATACACTTCCACATGCAGAAGGAGGGGCCATTTCAGAAATGTGCATGTGGGAAAAATCAACGGGGGGAACTCAGTAACTTGCTCTATAAGTGCTGGCATTTCACAACAAACACATGTAAATGTCGGTACTTACAGGTACGGAATATCTAGGTCATTTTGCAAATGTGGACATGCAGATGCTCTTAATTTAACACAGAAGAAGGAAATAAACATTGGGGGATTAGGGGGGATATCTTCTTTAATCCCTCCTGTAAAGGGATGGCCAAAAGGAACATTTTAAAAAATCCTATTCATGCCAGGAAGCAGATGTAAATCCGGATGTATGCAATTTTGGGCTTACATGTACATACATAGTCTATATGAAATGGGGAATACACGTGTAGATTTTTGTCCCACCCAGTCTGCCACCCGTAAATTTCACCCTTTCTAAAATGACAGTTTACATGTGGATGTGATTTGCATGTGTACGTATGTAGCTGCTTATATATATTTAAATAGCAAATCAAGTTTCTGAAATAATTCCCAATGTACTTGCAACCTAGTGGTGGAGAAGCCCAATAGTGTTGCTTTGGGAAAATGATATCTTGTAGTGAAACTGTAGAATCCATCTTATGAAATCTGTTGATAGTGACATCTAATGGATAGATATATTGCCATGTGTTCTCATTGTTCTCATTCTTTTCAACCCAACAGAATCTTTGGGTACTGCTCCATTCAAACCACTCCACTCCTCTCCCCTCCAAGTCTGAGATACACAGAGACAACACAGATACATACACAAACGCAGCACAGATACATACACAAACACAGCACAGATACATACACAAATGCAGCACAGATACATACACAAACACAACCACAACACAGATACATACACAAACACAACACAGATACATACACAAATGCAGCACAGATACATACACAAACACAACCACAACACAGATACATACACAAACGCAGCACAGATACATACACAAACGCAACACAGATACATACACAAACGCAGCACAGATACATACACAAACACAGCACAGATACATACACAAATGCAGCACAGATACATACACAAACACAACCACAACACAGATACATACAAAAACGCAGCACAGATACATACACAAACGCAGCACAGATACATACACAAACGCAACACAGATACATACACAAACGCAGCACAGATACATACACAAACGCAACACAGATACATACACAAACGCAGCACAGATGCAAACACACAGTCAGATGGGGTTGGAAAGGTTTCCTTACTTGTTATATAGAATATGTTAATGATATATATCTATGTGCATAGTCTTTTGGATAAATGTAAAAGAACTAGCTAACTTTCTGATGAAATATTGAGGAAATGGATGGGGGGGGGGGTTCTCCTCTTCAAGAATTTATACTGACATGAGGGCAAATGTAGAATTCTTAGAGAAGAGAAATCAAAAACCAGGACAGGCTAAATGTGCCATTCATATAGCCTGGATGTTATTGACAGTTCAGGTTAGAACAAGGATTCCAACATCAGTCCTTAAAGAGTGCCAGCAATGTGGAGGATTCTTAGAAAATCATTTAGAAATGTACACACAACACATAATTCATAAGTGATTCCAATATGCAAACTGTTATAATAGACAGCCATCTCCATCAGCATAAGAACATTGCCAGGAAGAAAAGTGGAACAGGAAAAAAGGATTCATCACTTTAATTTTTTGTTATATATAAATATATACTTAGAGATGATATTCATTCACTAGGGGGGCATTTTAGAAGCCCTACTTGTGATTTGGAAGTCTGAAAATGGGCATTCAGATGTGCAAATTACAGAGACGTCCCCAAACCCATTTTATAAAGCCAGTTTTGTAGACATCACTAGCATAATAGGTCATAGCAGAAAAGAAGCCAGTCGACCAGCTCAGTTTACCCAATTGTCCTTTTCGCTGGTTCGCTATGACTTGTGGCAAATGAGTAAGCATCTCCCATGTCCTTTACCCAGAACCTCAACCTTGACCCTTTCACTTCCCTCTATGTATCCCAAGCACATTCTAATTCTGTTGCAGTGCACGTTTCTACCACTTCCTCTAATAGGATATTACATGCTTTGTTATCTTTCTTTTTGGTTCTTACAAGTCCCATATGTAATCCAACACCCAGGCTCCCTCCAGTGTTTTATCACCAAGCTTCATAATAATCCAAACAGCTATCAGACTAGTAAGGCTGTCATCAAACATCTGGTTGGCCCCATGCTTGTTGATGTTAGAACTGTAACCATGGCCACTCAGTGTAGGCTACCCCAGATTACTTCAAAGCTATAGCCAACTCCGTGAACTGTACTCTCATTAGTTTGTCCTCTCAGTGTACTTTGAGGCCAGTGAACTAAAATGCATTTAACATTGCTCAAGTGCATGCTTAAATGCAAGTTTATCTTGTAGACAATGGACAATGTTAAAGACGTGCAAATGAGACCAGACAGTGAAGTACCTGCATATTTTACAAACTTTATTGTGAAAAGCTCCCCATGTGCAGTTAATTTTCTTGTGACAAAATATTCATAAAATAGTTTGTGTGCATACTGTGTCTCTGTGCTAATAGGTAGGGAGATGTTTTTCAGAAGTTTGCATTTCATTAGCATCAGTTTTTCGTATAAATTCACAAAAGCTAGACTATGCATATTAAAAGCATTTGGATAGCTAGTTTGCTAACAGTGCTTTTTATATGCATAGTCACAGTTGCAAGTACAAAGGGGCACTAAATTACTCTTAATGTGGTCAAAGGTGCTTTAATCCTCGTTGATCAGGGATTCAGAAATTCATTCTTTCTCTATTGCATTAGTTAGTGTCTTATTTTAGATAAGATAGAAGTCTATTCATTTATAAAATATATTTCTCACATATCTACAGACCTAGGCAGGTTACAAAATAACATTCACAATACAAAACATTAAACTAACAAAATAATAATTACAACAATAACAAATCTAAGTCAAACAACAAGCTGATTAAATGCCTTCTTACTGCATAATTATATTAACAACAGATACCCAGTCTACACTCAAGTGATCAGGATTTGATTCCCACTGGCAGTACCTATGATCTCAGGGAAGTCACTTTACCCTCCATTGTCTTGGAAGTAAAGGCCTGGAAATCTACTTTCGTTCATACCATGCCAAGAAAACCCAGGAGATGCTACGTTGCCAGGAATCAGCATTTACTTTATGGCACTTAACAAACAAACAAAAATCCAGTCTACAAAGTTATTAACAATAAGTGTGTCTAAAATAAAATGCTTTCAATTGTTTTCTAAATGATTTAATACAATCAATCGTGCGAAATGAGCTAGGAAGCATATTCCACTCACTTGGCCCAGCTACCAGGAACATCCAGTTTCTCAAATCTACTGCTGTAGATGAACTTCATGCAAAGAAGGAACACCCAACCTTTGAGAGCCTGTAGATCTTAGAAGTGGTGAAATACATGGGAGATGACCCACCCAACATCTTATGAATCAAGTTTAAGATTTAAATCTGGCACACAGGGAGCCAGTGCAAGGCCTGCAAGGAAGGTAAAATGTGCTCATTTTGAGGGGTACATGCCAAGTGTCGTGCAGCAGAGTTTTGTACTCTTTGTAGAGTTCTAATAATACAGTCTGACAATCCTAAACAAAATGAGTTGCAATAATCTAATTTATTTATTTATTTATTTATTACAAGTTCTTATATACCGCACTATTCGGCATCAGCGCGGTTTACATTATAACATAAAGACCATAACAACAAGCTGTTTGGTTTACATCGAACAGGAGTACAAACTTGGAGAACCGGGGTAAACTATATACATGAGATAATTACATAGAACAGAATAGAGTCTAAAACAAGGACCTGTTAAATCATCCTAAAATCATCAACTGGCAAGAATCACCATAATTTACTTAACATCCATTTTAAAATAAGACACGCTTATGATCTCATCAATCTGGTGAGTCATAGGTACTACTATCATTACTACTATTTATCATTTGTATAATGCTACAAGGCATATGGAGTACTATACACATCCATCTAAGAGACAGTCCTTGCTCAATAGAGTTTTCAATCTATTAAAAAAGAGACAGAAACAAAAACAGGGGACTAGAACTATGAGGAAATGATTATAACACACAGGAGTGGCAAACAGGAGAATAAGGAAGTCAGGATCTAAAAATAGCCTTAAGGAGGTGTGCTTTTAGTCTGGATTTGAATAGGACCAGAGATGGAGCCTGACATACAAACTCTGTCCTGGTATATGGTATGTGAGCTGGTGTGCTGCTGAGCACTGGGGGTTTTGCCAGGGTACGGTGAGGGGCAGAGTGCGTGTGGGTCTCTTGAGTGTGGGGACAGGGAAAGGGGAGGAGGGGGTGTGAGTGTGTGGGGGGGGGGTGCAGTGTGAATGGGCGTGGGGTTAATGATAGTGCTTGAGGAGCAGTGTCCATGGGTCCAGGCAAGGCAAAAGGGGGCAAGGCATCGGTGCCGCCAGTGCGCAGGCTTTCCTAGCGGCAGACTAAGCAGCCAGGACGCTTGATTGCAGAGGGCTATAAGGGGGATGGGGCTGGCCCTGCCCCGAGAAATACAGGAATAGGAGTGGGAGTGGGGGGTGAGGGGGGAGAGGGCAGGGGGCGGGCAGTGGGCAGCGGGCAGCGGGTGGGATGAGGCTTAGCTCTGCAGCAGCAGCAGGCCATGTGTGCTTCGGCACACATGGCCTGCCACTTCTGACCCCTTGAAGTTGTGTTGGAAGGGAGCCAGAAACAGCAGGCCATGTGAGCTAAGCAACCCCCAACCCTGCCACCGGAATCAGTGGTAGCAGGGAGTGGTGGCATGGGTCAGCACATGGTGGGGGGGGGCAGCTCGGACAGGGCTTCTGTCTGGGGCTGCAGAAAACCTTGGGCCGGCCCTGACTGCAAGGCCCCGAGAGGGGCAGCAGCGGCCCCCCAGAGTACCAGAATGCTAGGTGACTGTCTGGTTTGCTTAATGGTGGCCGTGGTCATTCATACTAGCCTACCCCTTCTATTTGAGCTGCAGGTTGACCATTTTCAATGTCAGGATAGTAAAAAAAGGTTCTCATTATCAGAGCTTGTGCAAGGACTAGAGGTGCCCTAAGTGAGCCCTCCATCGTACCGCCTCCTGTGGCCTCCTCAATGCCCCCACTGCCACCCCTCTCCAGGGCCTGCAGCAGCTGCAAACCCTCAAACTGCAAAGCAACGCTTACCTACCCATACCTGCGTAAACCTCCCAAATAGCTAATCATCTCAGTCTTCTTGCCACCCATAAGACTGGTAAATCAGTCTCTCCATGGATGATCAAACAAGTCTAAATCACACCCTTATAAGAAGATGAATGCAGAATGAAAGCTAAAACACTGAAGCTTGCGTGTTTTCACTGTGTTAATTTGAAAACTGTTGTAATGTGCTTAGGAGGAGAGAACTTCCCCCATTCCACTTTCGAACTGTGTGTCAAGCACGTATCACACCACTCCTCGACTTCTGCAACCTAATCCTACATGGCCTACCAAAAAGCTCAATCCACACCCTACAGCTAGCACAGAACGCAGCAACCTGCCTAATAACAAGATCCAGCAAACATGACCACATTACCCCCATCCTCAAATCCCTTCACTGGCTTCCCATCATTTCCAGAATAAAATACAAAAACATAATGCTGGCATTCAAAATTCAACATAACCAATCAGCTGGTTGCCTAAAGGAACTAATCCAAAAAACTCCCGACAACAGATCACAAAGAACACAGCATCAAGACTCACTCGCAAGCTTCAGATCCCACACAGGAATATCCCAGCATACTCTAAAGAGAGCCTTCGAACTTTACACACCAGCCCTCTGGAATTCCCTACCCCAACCACAGAGCAACCACAGACATTTCTACCTTCAGGAAACTCTTGAAAATGCACCTATTTACGGAATACTTCCACACCTCACCATCTTTGTAACGGACCGCCATCTCCCAACACTCCGGACCCTAGGCTCCAAGCAGAGCACAAATTTTATGTAAATAGTTAAATAGTTAAATGTAAACTCAGTAAACATTGCTGTATATGTAAACCTGTATATAGTTGTAAACCGTTCTATGTAAACGAAGCTCTGTTCCATGTAAAACGCCTTGAGATTCTGAAAGGCGGTATATAAAAAAAGTTAAATAAATAAATAAATACAATTCCTACAATCTTATTCTACACTGATAAAGCTGAGATTGCTTATATAATTCAATTCAAAAGAATTCCAGAATATATGATGAAAAAGAACTGCAGAAATCCTACTTTCCTTGCAGTTGGTGGACAAGAATTTGGAATTTTGAAACGAGCTATCTGTCTTTCTTTCTGTGAATCAGTCGACTTCTTCTTCGGTCAGCTGTGGAGATAACCTCCAATTACACGGTCACTCCATTAATACTCAGCATATGACCGGAGAGATGGTCACACCATGCATTTCAGCTGTTCCACATTAGGCAGAACCATCCTCTCTAGACCCCAAAGTTCCTTACCTGATCTCCTTGTGTTTTCTTACCATTCCCTCTAGATATATCCCATGTCTGCAGCTACTGTGTTGTCTGTCTTGACTAAACTGTAAGCTCTGATGAGCGGGAACCATCTTTTACATGTGTCTGTGCAGCGCTGCATATGTCTTCTAGCACTATATAAATGTTCAGTGGTAGTAGTAGTAGTAGCAGTTTGTAGGGACTAGTTTATGCTTCTCCCCCACAAACTGAAAGGTTCTTTTAGATGCAAACACTTGTGTCCTTGAACCAGTGTATAGGTACAGTGGCTCTTACGCAGCAAATGGAACAAAACTGCAAGCACTAATTGTGTTTCAGCTCTTTTACAGAAGCATTACTGTATTATGATGGGTTTCATGAGAGCTGTTGCTCAGGCGATCTCATTTTCTCTGCTTGATGCACCTTATGACATGAAAAGACAATAGTAAATTGATAGACATCCTTTATAGACTAAAACTAAAACAACAAAAAAGAGATGTTCCTCTCAGAAGTGGCAAGATTATGGGAATGAATATATTTGATTGTTTCATGGAGGGAGGGGGAGAAGGGGCAAAGGATGAGGATAGCCTATTTGCATATCATTTGCATATATACATCTCATACATGTTCATTATGGTCATCTAAAAAAAACACCTTCTTTCCCCCCAGAATAGAATAAAGGGCTTTGGTGATTTCACCATGCCACTTTGAGCCTCCCACCCCTTAAAGGCATAGAAGAGGCTTGATGACCTGTCCTTGGCACACACACACACCACACAAAAGCACAGAGTATCCCTTCCCAATATTCTTCTCCCCTTGAAGACTTGCCCAACAGCTTCCCCATTCTCTTGTTTCCCATCCTGCTCATCCCTTCAAGCCACATTCCCCCTCTTTACCCCAACATCTTCCCCTGCTTTCCACCTTCCACTTCATCACCCTAAACTCTTTGTTTCCTGTATACCACCATCCAGTCATCCTCTGCCCTATTGTTTGCCTCTCATGTATTCACTCCACAATCTTCCACCCCTCTCTCTCTCTCTCTCTTTCTCTCTCTCTCTCTCTCTGCCTCCAACCCCTCACCCTCTGTCCATTGGCCATTTCTCTCTACTTCTGCCATAATGTCTTCCCCTACATCTTTCTCTAATACTTATCTCTTCTTTTCAACTTTCCTCTATTTATTTTTCTGCTTTTCTCTCCAGAATTAAGTCCTCCTTACCAACCATCCTCGATCTTCCCTCTATTGCTGCATCTACCTACAGCATTCCATCTCTCTCCCTTACCCCAATCCTCCCATTCTCCATTGCTCTCTCCTTCCCCAGTCTCTCATAAACACTCTTTTCTCTCCTCCATGCATTCCCAGCATCTTCCTTCTCTCCTCCTCCCCGGGTTCAGCATCTCTCCGCCCTCCCACCCATTTTATCTCCAAAATCATCTCTCAATTTCCATCCCTATCCAACATTCCATTTCTATCTCTCCAGTCCCCTTCCCCATGCCTGACATACCCTCTCTTTCTCCCTAGTTCCCCCTTCCTGGGAAACCCAACATCTGCCATCTGTTTCCCTACTTCTGTCCTCCATAGACCCATCATGTCCAGCATCTACCATCTGTGACTCTATTTCCCTCTGCCCAGGTAGTCAAGAATCTATCTGTGTCCCTATTTCCCCCCAGGTGTTTCAGCATCTCTCCCTTCTGTGTTCCTATTCCACCTTTCACGGATGGCATCTTCATGTCCGGCAGGCCCCCTCCAACATCTGCACCCCTCTGCCCAAAACCAACATCTCCCCCATCTATGTCCCTTCCCCCTCTTATGGTCCCCTATCACATCCAGCATATCCCCTCCAATATCTCCATCAAAGCCCCCTCCCCATGCCCAGCATCTCCTCCTTTTAGGTCCCTATTCCCCCCTCCCACTGGCTGACCCTCCATGTTCAGCATGCCCCCTCCAAACTCTCCACCTCTCCCCAAAGTTCAGCATCTCTCCCATCTGTGTTCCTATTCCCCCTCCTAAGGTCCCATCATCATGTCCAGTGGATCACCTCTTCCTCCTCACCCTAGTCTGTGTATGCCCCGTAGTTGCAGAAACCCAGATTCAAACCTATTTGCAGCCCAGATAGAACTGAGAAGAGTAGAGTACCTGCTTTCACACCCTCATGCTGAAAGTTCATTACAAAGGATACCTTCCCCCCCCCACCTACTATAAAATTAAACAACATATAGATAAATGTAAAAACTGAGCTGAAATACCTCAGCATCACTATTGACCAGCAACTGTCCTTCAAAACCCAAGTAGCAACAACAGCCAGGACAATCTACCTCAAAACAAAGACCCTGCAAAGACTCCGTCCCCTTCTCGAACCAACAGATGTTAGATCTGCACTGAAAGCTCTCACCCTCCCCCATGCAGACTACTGTAACAATAACTACCAAGGTCTATCCCAATCAACACTCCTCCCCCTCCAAACTGCATTACACACCGCTGCACAAACCATACAGGGTGCCAATAAATATGACCACACCACCCCCATCCTAAAACAATTACACTGGCTGCCCCTTTCCAATAGAATAAAATACAAATGCATCCTCCTGACACACAAAGCACTTCATTACCAACAGGAAACTTGCCTCAAATCCCTTCTACAGAAACCTCATACTTCCAGGCCATGAAGACATACTACAATTAACAAGCTCAACATACCACAATCCAAACATAAATACAATCACCAAACATGCCACAAAGCAGTTTCCCTTCATATCACCAGTTTCCCTACATTCTGCAAACATCTGCAAACCCCACCTATTCACCGAACACTGTGGTCATCCACCTAACCCCCAACCATTAACATAACACAACCAAAGCAGACTCACAATTGTAAATAGTTGTTTACAACATTTAGTATGTTTCATTAGCAAAATCTTGAATTGTTTCACATGTTAACTGTTAAACTGTTACTTGCACAATATAGGTTTAATGTAAAATGTCCTGTTCTCTGGAAATCACTTTGAAAAGTGCTATATAAACCTAGCTAAATAAATAAAGTGCTACAAAGCCAGTCCCCTTTCCCCCAGATTACTTGTTTATTTATTTATTTATGAAACAGTTTTTTTATACCGCTATATCTTTGCTGTCAAAGCATTTTACATTGTAACTTAAGCTTAGTAATGTACATTAAACAGGAACACTGATAACTTGGATTCTTCTGATCCAATGGATACAGGTAGCATGCATTGGGATGGGACCAACATTGCATTGCTTTCAGCACGGGTATGTGAAAGCAGGCCCTGCACGCTTCTCAGTTTGTTTGGAGCTGCAGACAAGTTTGAAACCATTTTGCTGCAGCCAGAGAGAGGACAGAGGGCAGATCAGTGTGTGCAATACCCCCTAAACTACTCTCAGGGTTATGGATGCCCAAAATTCACATATATGTATGGCTCTGGAAATCCCCCTGTCCCTGTCAGAATCCTCATGTGCCTCATGTGTCCTGAAAATTTGCTTTGGATACGGCACAAATCAAAAGAGTTATTGAGGGACATAAAGTAAACACAAGCACACACATTGTGATCTCATACGTCTTCTTTTCCTTTCAAAGGTAGGCTAAAAGTATACTACAAAATCATTACTCCTGCTGGAATTCCTTATACAAAATTCAAAATGTGTCAAAAGCAAAATTCTGCATGCTTTGTTTGTCAAAAGAACAGAGCATATTGTTTTTGAGTGAGGCTGAATTTAAAATACAATACAGAAAAAAAAATCACCAAAAAGTACGGAATCTTGAATTATCATGTGCAGAATTCCAGCAAGAGTAAATAATGTAATGGATTGCTTTGGGGCAAATGAGAAAATATATTTGAGTATTGTTTTTAACAATTTATTGAAAGTATTTAAAAATATTTACATGATGTTCAGTTAAAAAGTCATGGGATAGGAGGCAGTACATTATTGTGGATTGGTAGCTGGTTAAAAGATAGAATACAGAGAATAGGACTAAATGGTCGGTTTCCACAAGGACTTCCCTGAGCCTTTGCATCCCAGAAGTGAATATTTTACAGGCAAAGTTATAGGGTTTTCGGCAGCAACATGAATTCACAGCTGAAATTTTGATGATGGTGGACTTCTTGCATGGTCAAGTGGGAAAAAGTTTGGAACCCCTTATGAAGGAGGATGCATACGAGTATATGCTGACTGACCTCTGCGACCTACTGATGGGAAGATCTATAGTTCTGTGCTGCAGCTCACTGGCTTATTGGAAGAAAGAGCTGTTGACTGAGGTGGAGGAAAGGGAGTGTCAGAGGGAGGGGGCATTAATGGTGGTGATGCAGTAGCAGGGGAAATGCAAGGCATTCTGCCTTTTTGGGTGCAGTAAGAAGACAGTATCAGCCTACCACAGTCGATGAGCCTTCAACTCACTTCAAAGTTCTTTTCAATTTTTTACTGTACTGGTTTGGAGGTTCTAGCAGGGGAACACAACTACTGTTATACCCTTGACCGCAGCATGGTATTTCTATCAGAAGGGATGAGCATGATGGAGGAAGGGGATACCTGTCTAGCCAGATTGATAGGTGGATCAACCCTAGCTGTCATGGAGTGACAGGTTGCCCTCATATTTAGCATCCTCCATTATTGTACTTGTCAGCTATTGTGATGTTGCTTTGCCCTCTTCTACTTTGTACCACATTCCCCTTCTGAAGATGGTTTCTAGTGCTCCTCCTGCCACTTTCTGTATTCTTTGTCCCTGATCTGGTGCCCCTGGGGAGTTTGTGGCACTCTTGATAGCATGTAGTTTCAATAAAGTTTGATTGAAAATAGATAACAAACCTCACTGTTGCATTGTACAATAGCTTACTCCATAGACTTTAATGTGGAGGAATGCTTTGGTCCAGGAAAACAGAACAACCACACCTGCAGACACCTAGCAGGATACAACCAGGCAGGGCAATGAAATACACCATGGATTGGATTGAAGAGGTACTTTTGATTACTTAACAAATTATCTTTGATCCAATCCATGGTGTGTTTCATTGCCCTGCTCAGTTGTATCCCAGAATGCTTTGGTTCCAGAAGACTAACTGAATGGGTATATTCTCACTAACAAGAATGAGCCTAAAGAGTTTTGGTGTGAACGTGTCTATCCCACCCCCTCACTTGTTGTTGTCCCTTTTCCTCAGCCATACTTCATGCCCTTCTCTCCCCCACCTCCCTTCATGATTTTCTCATACACATCTCAGTCTGCCTCACCTCTCTGCTTTCCATGAATCCCCCTCTATCGTATCTCAGCTCTCCATGCTTTTTCATTAGAAGTTCAAGGCAAGTCACATTCAGAGATAATAGGTATTTCCCTATCCCTCAGGGGCTTAAATCTAACTTTTTGTACCTGAGGCAATGGAGATTAAGTGACTTGCTCAAGATCACAAAGAGCAGCAGTGTGACTTGAATTTGTGTTCAATGATTCTTAGTCCACTGCTCTAACCATTAGGCTACTCCTTGTTTCTCCTGTTTTCCCTTCCCTACGTCTAACTTATGCTCCTCCCCCAAGTTCCAGCTAGCCCTCATTATCCTCTCACTCTCCTTCTTCATCTCTCACCTCTGTTTCTTGACTCGTTTCCTTTCCTCTCTTTCCCTTTTCTCCTCCACACAGCTAGGGCCAACACTACCATTAGCTGAACTAGTGTTATCTTTTAGGCCAGTGCAGTTCAACTGCTGCACATACTGTATAACATACAGGTGATCAAGAGATGAGACACATCTCAAAAAAGGCCTTAAAAGGAGCTTTCATACATGTGCTGTCAAGAGTCAGAGCCACAGCTACCTAGTCAGCGGATCAGAAACTTATAGCAGCATAGCAAATGGCAGCCGAAAGCCCATCTAATCTGCCCAATAAGGTGACTATGGTTGTAGCTGCCACTCCGTGCAGGTTACTGCTGTTCTGTGTTTAACTTATGCTTATTCCATAACTCCATAGGTCATTAATATTTTCTTTCTTTTACGAAAAAATGTTTATAATAAAATATATAACACCCTCTGCTTCTCAGGACAATGCAGACTCAACTCTAAACAGCCGATACAAACAACCTGGAAACAATGAAACAGATCCTTCTCCGGTAAATCTCTATCTCCCCAGCACAACACAATGCTCCACTAACTCTTAACCCACTCACTTATGATACTGATCTTGCTTTACCTTCTAACACCCCCCAAGTCATAGCAATTTACAATGATAACATTCCAATTCTATACCGACCAAGGCTCTCCACTCCAATCACACACCTCAAAGCACAGCGCGTAAAACCCCCATGTAGATTGCTGGAAATTAACATCACCTAGCAACAAAAATCCCATACTAGACAAAACCGACCAAACTATCCAATCAAATACTCACTAATCAACGCCCGCTCAATATGTAACAAGATTCCCACAATAACAGATTTCAAGTGACAAAACGACCTTATGTGTATTACTGAAATCTGGATCTCAGCCACTGACAATGTACTCCTGAACCAGTTATTGCCCCCCCCCCCCATTACAAGCTCTTCAACTGCCCCAGAGCAGACAGAAGAGGTGGAGGTCTTCTCATCATGGCAAAAGAGCATTTAAACTTCACTATCATAAATTCACACTCCTTACAAACGCTGGACTTCTTCACAATTTCCAACAGTGACCACACTAGTATCTGCCTAGCATACTGAGCACCTTCCTCAAATTCAGAAACCTTATCAGACCTGCTAGAAGAAGCATACACGCACACAGCATCTAACAAGCACTTTTTCCGACTTTGAGATTTAAACTGCACATCCATCTTCACTAAAATAAGCAAGTGCATTCTCCAATGCTATGGAAGCAGTTCAACTACACCAGGTAATCAAAGAGCATACCCACTCTAAAGGAGCAATTCTTGATCTCATATTTGCACCCAGACACCTCCCCACAACTTATTTCAGCATCCAGATTGACGTATGCCATGATCGGACCACAAAGTGATCTCCTTCATCCTTCCAGCCAGACACCAGACTCCACATTACCCACAGCAAGAGATCTTTAAACACCGCTTTAAAGCATTCAACAAGGAATCCTTTTTTTTTTTTTTTTAATCTTTTATTTAAGGTTTTTCTTCCTTGAATACACACAACAAAAGGGAAAACACCAAGAATTTCAAGATACAATTCAAAAATAAGAATATGAAAAGGAAATAGTTCAAACACATTATGGAGAAACAATCAATAATTTTAGAAAGTAATAATAAAATCTTGGTAATAAGGAGTTAAACAAACTCCACATTAGGGAGCACATATAATACAATTATCCCGCCCCTTTATCCTCAACCAGTTCCCTATCAATCAGAAATTTCTGTAATTGCTCAACATCAGTAAAGGTAAAATTCTGTCCCTGGTAAACTACCAGGCAGCGACAAGGAAATTTTAAAAAAAAGGTAGCACCCAAAGCTACTACTCTGGTTCTAAATCCCAAGAACTGTTTGCGCCTAAGCTGCGTCACTCGACCAACATCAGGAAACATTTGAAGCATAAAACCACAAAATAAAGCTTCTCTGTGCTTGAAGTATGCCTTCAGCACAGATAATTTAACAGATTCAGACTCAAACGTCGCCACTAAAGTGCAACGTTTGGGAATTGAATCTGTAGAATCCTCTAGGAATGCTGTTAAGTCTTGACCTACCGACTGGACTGAAGGAGCAGAAGCCCCTTCTGTAACCAACGTCGGCAGACCATTAGAGGAAAAAGAATACACCTGGACTACTTCCACAGGACCTTTCAATTGTAATATTTCAGAGAAATACTTGTGAAGTAACATTTTAGGAGCCAGAAGATGAGTAGAGGGAAAATTAAGAAAACGAAGATTCCTAGCCCATTGTTGATTTTCCAATAATTCTACCCGATAAGAAACTGCAGAAATATCTTTAAGTAGCGGGAGAGGAGAATCAACCTGGGCAGGAGTCTGAATCAAAGCATTCAACTGTTGATCAACAATATTAAATCTATCAACAACTTTGCCTGTAAAACAGCATAATGATGCAACAGTGGTGGACAAGCGTGTATCAATCTGCTGTATAGCAATCCAGATGTCAGTCAATGTCACCTCCCCGGAAATAAGAGGAGGATTCTGGTCAGAACCAGCTGGACACACCGGTCTTAGAGGTGAAACCAGAGACGCAGTAGGAGCTTCTAAAAAAGTGGAAGACGAGAGGGGCTGGGGGAGGGGAGGCGGCAGCCGGAACTCCGGGCTTAAAGAAGCACGGTCCGACAAAATATTTACAGGCTGCAGCGATGAGACATGCCTGTCCATAGGGCCAATCACTTTACCTCCTCCATCCTGCTCACCGGCTCCAGATTTACCTCCTGCTTTCCCTTTACGTTTCCCCACGGACACAGCAGGCAACGTCCAGCGCTCGGTCAAACTTCTCCGGAGCGCCGAAGGAGCGCAAAAGGGGCGTGTCCTGCCCCTTGTGACACGCCCCTTAGGACACGACCCCGCAAGCCATGACGTCATCTTACCTGGGAGCACCCGCGGCTTCTACCATCGCGGAGCAGGGCTGCAGGAAGGAGAGGAGACCCGGAGGTACAGCTGCAGGCACCTGGGCGGACGTTCCTGCCGTGGAGGAATCCTTCTTAGACAACGTCTCCCCACTCTTGATGTCTGATCTACATGACCTGGACAGTCTAATACACTCCTGGAACACAGTACTCTCCAATGCTGCTACCTTTACCTCACAACACCCCTCCACCTCCGCTAACTATGCACAACTACCCTGGTTCTCTCCCAAACTCAGCATTTTCTGATATCAGCCATGGCATATTGAAAGACGATGGATACAAACACGATGGTTCCATCAAGGAGCAATTCTTCAGCAAACAAATCGAATATTGCAGCCTCACCAACAACTGTAGAAAAGAATACTACTCCAACATCATTATGAAGTCTCTCAACCATCCCAGAGAACTTGTCTCCATTGTGTCCACACTCATGAAAGATCCCATATCAACATCTTTTACAAGCACAAGCTCACAAATTGACCCACAGGCCATGACAGACTTCCTATCCAGCAGACAACCCTCCACAGCACATCTCACCAAACCCACACTACTTATACCAGACAAACTCCCACAAATGCACAGATGGGACTCCTTCAGACTGATATCAAAGCAAGAGCTGTCACACATCATTAGAGGCATCAATACCATGACCTCCCCACTCGACTCATGCCCAGTCTCCTGGATAAAATCACTTCCATCTGAATTTGCCTCAGCTATACAAAAGATTGTGCACACCTCCCTACCTCAAGGATACTTACCTCCTGCCCAGAAACAAGCCTCAAAAAGACCCATCTTAAAGAAATCATCAATAGACCAGTCCGACTCAAGCTCATATCGCCCTATTGCAAGCATCCCCTTCCTAGCCAAAGTGATAGAAAAGACTGTCCAATATCAACTCCAAGATCATGTCGATGCTCGTGTACCCCTGGACCTCCAGTAACACAGTTTTTGCCCTCAGCATGATATAGATACCCTCTTCACCACACTCTTTTAACACTGTAATCAGGGGCCTACAGTAGAGCACCCACATCAAGGCTATGTAATGATATTCCTGGACATTAGTGCCGCCTTTGACTCCATCTTACACCATACCCTATTGACAAGTTTCAGTAACATAAGCCTTCATAGGAGCATGATAGACTGGTTTACCTCATATCTTTCTGATAGACAGCTACAAGTAAAAATTGGCCCTCTTAAATCCAACTGTTTCAGCCTAAGGGAAGGTATACCACAAGCATCAGCCTTCTCGGCAGTACTATTTAATATTTATATTCAACCCATTTGTGATCTGCTAAGAAACTTCAATATGCACTTTCACCTGTATACCGATGACATCATGTTATACATGTCCTTCCACAGGCTAACCCCAGACTTCTCAGCCATCTCAGTCTGCTTCACAGCCATCACAGCCTTCCTTGCAGGACTAAACTTAATAGTGAAAAGCAGCAAGACCGAAGCACTACTGGTCACAAGAGACACATCCTTCAACCCACCAGCTAAGATCATACTCCAACATGCAGAGATCACAATAAAAAAAGAAGTCAAATACCTTGGTATATTCCTTGACAGCAGCCTTAACATGCTCTCTCATATCAAGAAGTCAGTCAACACTGCATACCTAAAACTGAAATCGCTCCAACATTTATGACCACTACTCTAATACAGTGATTGCAGAGTAGTATTTCAATTCATCATAACATCCTACCTTGATTATGGCAATATACTCAACCAGGGGCTACGAAAGCAAACACTATACCTACTTCAATTAGTGTAAGATACTGCTGCTAGAATCTTAACAGGCATCTCAAGACATCAACACATTTCACTCTTCCTAAATAGTTTACACTGGCTGCCAATAGCACAAAGGATAAAATACAAAATAGCAGCCACCATCCACAAGATCCTATATAATTTAGCAGCTCCCTGCCTCGAAGACCTAATCAGTAGAACACCCACAACAAAGGCAAGAAGAACAGAGAACCAGAACCTTCTAGTCATCCCTCTACACAAGACAAGATGCACCCAGCAAACCAAACATAGAGCTTTCTCACTGTTTGCCCCAGCAATCTGGAACTCACTCCCTGAACCTATAAGATCCACATAGTCTACTCAGGACCTGAAGAAACTATTAAAGATACATCTTTGTATTGAATACTATGGACCTTATGCTATCACATAACCCCATATAAATTAACTTCCATCTTAACCAGCAGACATGTGTAATTACCTCGTTTGTTAGCT
The DNA here is from genome assembly GCA_033557465.1 of Ichthyophis bannanicus. NCBI lineage: Eukaryota > Metazoa > Chordata > Amphibia > Gymnophiona > Ichthyophiidae > Ichthyophis > Ichthyophis bannanicus. The sequence continues at coordinate 1,461,594,370 of CM066031.1, forward strand.
CCAAGTTGTATCACCCTTAGTTCTATGTATTGACAACTCAGTTGAGTTTGTTTGTTGTTTGTTCTCTGTAAACCGCTTTGGCTTAAAGGTGGTATAAAAACTCCCCACTTCAAATAAATAAATATTAGGGTATTTAACCATTTTCATACCAAAAACAATTTTAGGAGCATAAAAAAGCTTTTTTGGAATACCAGGGACTGTAAACTCTATGTAGAAGGAAGGCCTGGCAATCTACTTCCAGTCCCACCTGGCCAAGAAAACCCAGGGGCTGGGTCACTAAGGGGCTTGTTTACAAAGCAGCGGTAGTGGTTCATGATCGCGATCGCAGCCGCGGCCCCATTGAAATCAATGGGGCCGTGGCTCCGATTACGATCGCAAACCGCTACCGCGGCTTAGTAAACAAGCCCCTAAGAGTCAGCATCCACTCAATGGCACACATTGCATTTGCAAAAGAGCTTTCAAAAAATTAGGTCACACTTAAAAAATAATGGTGGTGCCATCTGGCATGTAATTGTAGAGTAAGGGGTATGTTTATTAAACCGGGCTCACGGTTAACCCGGGCTATCTGCAACTAGGTCCCATTGAATAATATGGGACCTAGTGGCAGATAGCCCGGGTTAACCGTTAGCCCAGTTTAGTAAACACACCCCTTACTCTACAATTACATGCCAGCTGGCACCACCATTATTTTTTGTACTCAGGGGAAGAGTGAAGCTAGAGCTTGGGCAGAGTCATGATTTATGCTGTTATTTTATCGAAACGCATGCCAACATTTGCAGCTCTTTGAGACCAGGCATAGTGCCCATGCCTTCAAGCTAGGCACCATTTCTACAGGATTTGTGCTAGCATTTTATAAAGACACCCAGGCACCCATGAGTCTTTATACAATAGGCATCTTCTCCATCTCTAAACATGTTGTTGTTGTTAAGTGCCATCGAATCGGAGTCGACTGAAGGTGACCCTCTGGATAGATATTCTAAATTGTGTTCGGTCTTCAGTCAGGCAGCTCATTGTTGACAGACTGGTACCCATAGCTGCTGTTATTGTATCGATCCATCTCATTGCTGGCCTTCCTCTTTTGCGTTGACCTTCTATCTTGCCAGTGATCTCTCTCTTCGTATGATGTGTCCAAAGTATGAAAGTCGAAGTCTTGTCATCTGAGCTTCTAAAGAAAACTTAGGTTTGATCTCCTCTAGTACCAACTGGTTTGTTCTTCGGGCAGTCCATGGTATACACAGTATTCACCGACAGCACCATAATTCAAAGGCATCAATTTTCTTCCGGTCTATCTTTTTCACTGTCCAGCTTTCACATCCATATGATGTTATTGAAAATACCATGGCTTGAACAAGTCGAATCTTTGTATGGAGAGAGACATCTCTGCTCTTGAGAATCTTATCTAGGTCTTTCATAGCCATTCTGCCAAGAGCAATGCGTCGTCTGATTTCTTGTCTGCTTGTTGCTTCTTTATTGATAGTTGATCCAAGTAGGTTAAAGTTGTTCACGATTTCAATTTCTTCTTCAACGATGAACCTGTTGATTATGCCAGTTGTCATGATTTTTGTCTTCTTTACATTAAGGTGCAGGTCCATTTTGAGACTATGTTCTTTGATTGTGAGAAGCAAATGTTTCAGATCATCTTCACTTTAAGCCAGTATCATCAGCATAGCGAAGGTTGTTGATGAGTTTTCCACCAATCTTCACACCACTGTTGTCTTCATACAATCCTGCTTCTCTGATGATTTGTTCTGCATATAAATTAAACATGTAGGGGGAAAGTATGCTGCCTTGTCTTACACCTTTGCTTATTTTAAACCATTCTGTTTCTCCTTGTTCCGTTTGAACTGTTGCTTCTTGATCAATGTACAGAATGTGCAAGAGAACGATCATGCTTCTTAATGTGGCCCAGAGTTTCTCATGGTTTACACAGTCAAAAGCCTTGCTATAGTCGATAAAGCACAGATATTCTTTTGATATTATTTAGTCTTTTCAAGGATCCATCTCACATCCGCAATGATGTCTCTCGTTCCTCACCCTTTCCTAAACCCTGCTTGCACTTCATGTAGTTTTTGTTCCAGGTATGGTTGTAGTCTCTTTTGAATAATCTTCAGTAGAATCTTGCTGGCATGTGGGATCAGAGCAATTGTGCGATAATTTCCACAGTCAGTTGGATCACCTTTCTTTAGTATTGGTATAAACACAGATCTTTTCCAGTCAGTTGGCCATGATGTTGTCTTCCATATTTCTTGGCAGAGCCTTGTAAGTGCGGGAACAGCTGCATCAGATTGCTGTAATACTTCTATGGGAATGCTATCAATGCCTGGTGCTTTGTTCTTTGAAAAGGCTTTCAATGCTGCTTCAACTTTTTCCTTCATCACTAATGGTTCCCGATCATATGGTACAGGTTGAAATGGCTGTTGGTCCACTTGATCTTTATCATATAAAAACTCTGTATATTCCTTCCACCTTTTCTTGATCTTCTCAGCATCATTCAACACAGAACCTTGAGCATCTTGTAACATTCCAATTCGAGGCTGGAACTTTTTCTTTAACTCTCGTAGCTTTAGGAAAGCCGATCTTGTTCTTCCTCTAATAGTTTCTGCTTCTACCATGTTTCCCTGAAAATAAGACCGGGTCTTATATTTATTTTTGCTCCAAAAGATGCACTAGGGCTTATTTTCGGGGTAGGGCTTATTTTTTTTACTGATACCGGTAGCACTTGCTGATTGACTGCCACCTCATGACAGTCAGCCAATCAGTGAAGTGTTACCACAGAGCGCACAGGGAAGCAGTGGATGCGGGCAGCAACAGCCCCTTGGAGAGAAGGAAGAGGCCCGCAGCGCAGAGACAGCACTGGCAGCTGATCGGCGTCAGCGTTTTTCTTTTCTCCGAGCATAAGGACAGAGCAGAGGCGGGCCCGAGGGAGATAAAGAGAAGCCAAAGCGCCAGCTTGCCCTCTAACTTCGTCGCAAGTATTTTGTCTCCCTAAACACCACCTCGTTAATGTGGCTGCCTTCCCAGTCCACGCCGCGAGACTGCGCATTCTTCGTGATAGATACACCCCCTCTCGGCGCATGTGTAACAATCTCCCGTGGACATGATGGATTTCAAAGGCCCCCGCGAAGCACGTTGCAGAAACCCCCGTGCCTTGGAAAGATAATTCGGACATGGAAATCACCATACTGGTAGGTAGAAATATTATCTGCTTGCTCTCCTTCATGCTGTGCTGTTCATGTCCATTATGACTGAGTTCCCGTATCCCCCGTTTATTCACAGCTACGGTAGTGCAGAATCCACTCGGTGTTAAAAAATACCTTAATGTAAAGTGCAGTGAATTTAGGCTGAAGGGTTGAAATGAATGCATGGGGACCAAAAGGAACAATGCCTATTTATCTAAAAATGCATTCCCCTACCTCAAGAACACACACAGGCAGCCCTCCTCCGTGATCTTCACTAAGTCTTATTTTCGGGGTAGGGCTTATATTATGGGAATCACAGAAAAACGTGCTAGGGCTTATTTTCGGGGTAGGTCTTATTTTTGGAGAAACACGGTATTTCCTTGCATGCATCATTGTAGTACTTTTCCTTGTCCTGTCTTGTTGCACGTAGGCGCCCTTTATAAAATTATCCTCCTGCAATATTCCAGTCTCTTGCATGTTGAAGTGGCCTAGTGCTTTGGGCAAGTTGACTCAGACCAGAGGACTGGGTGGGGATTCAAATCCCACTGGAGGGCAGCAATCTTGGGGCACAGGGTCTTTGGTTTCTAGTTCCCTCTGTTGCCTCAGGTACTAAAAACATAGATTGTGAGCTCTTTGGGGACAATGGAAAATATATACTGTACTTGAATTTACACTGCTTGGACCTGGTGAAAAGTGGTATATGAGTATTGCTAAATAAATATTTAAGATATATTCAAATACATTAAATTAAACAAAATATTTTGAAGAATTATGTTGAATGTGTGCTGAATGAACCTCACATTTAGCTTAAGATATTCAAAACGTCATTGCATGCTGAACAAACCAAATATTGAAATCTAAAACATGGAGGCCAATATTCATACGCTGTGGGACCTGAATATCATCGGGGTATTCAGCGGCAGTATCCAGTTTATAGATATTGCTGACTATACCAGCTGGCACTTATCTGATTAGCCCAATTTTTCAGGCAGGGCTTTTCAGTCAGCATGGAACTGACTCGGCCCTGTGTTACTGTTTCTGTACAATCCCTTAGCGCAGTTTATGAACATTCTCCATCGTGACTTCTACATAGAAAGTTAAATGCTTATATACTTCTAATTTAAAAAGAAACATTTAAGAGGTTGCTAATTGCCACTAACCGCTTAAATGCTTTTGCATGTCTCTCTTAGTATAGATATCATGACACATTGGTATAATCAATAACACTAGATAAGTCTGAAAAGCATATGCAGCTAAGAAAGGGAAGTGACAGCACCGGCAACACTATCGATGCTTCGCTAAGACTGAACTTCCTTGTCTTAGGATATTGCATCCCTCTGTTCTTTCCACCAGGAGGTCATGTTGCTGGTCATCCTCCCACTGAGATACAGACATTCCACCAGAGATCACTTGAATTATTCTTCAGCTATACATCAGATCCAGTGGCAGCAGCTTGCCCTTTGCAAGATACCCTATGGCTTTTGAGAGATGACCTGGCTTCAACGTGCTTGGTGAAAAAGAAAGTCTTTCTGAATTCTCTGTAAAATAAAGCTCAGCATCACCAAGGCACTTCTCATGTATTTATGCTCTGCTATGAATTTTCCTTTTCTTATCATTAATTAGGCTAGTATAGGAATACATTAATCATTAATCTTCAGGGATCTAGGTCAGGAACAATTATGTAACATAATTTGATTAGAGAGAACAAAAGCCAGTTGGCTATATAGAAACCAATGTTAAAGACTTACCAGTGACTTTTGTAAAACTGAGTAATAATTATTTTTGCTCTAGTTTTACTTCTGGTACGTAATTTACAAGTTCAGATAAGGAAGGACAACTTTAAAAATGAACTTTATTTGTATGATACACTAGACTTCTGTCTCAATTTCACTGTGAGTGCTGTAATAAGTGGTGCAGTGAATCACAAATAAAATCGATGATGATGATATACAACAAGGAAAGGTGGTTTTTTTTTAAATGAAAGAGGAAAATGGAAAGTATCACAGTTGCATGATAAGGACATAAGTTGCATGCAGGACTATACTTAATTGTAAGAATGTCTGTCATAAGCACTCCTTTCCCTCTCTGAAAGCTATTTACAATGGAGTACACTAAATTTCCAAAGGTATACTTTACGTGGGTCTGCTCATTCCCTTCCTATCTCCCAATGAATCCTCAGGTGTTTCTCCCCTCAGTGCCTTCCCATTAACTTCCCTAGGCCCTGGCCCAGATCTAAGCATAGGCAATTGTTCATTCTTTTGCTTCAGAATTGGTGGAATAAGAAGGTATTGGGGGGGGGGGGGCTTTTCCCATTTCCTCTTCTTTTTCTCTGGAAAAAAAAGGGATCTGGTCTGCTCAAGTTTCCTCTTCTCTTTCCTTGTATCCATAAACTATCTTGTCTATATACAATTACAGGGGAGACAATAAGACAAGATGACAGGATAAGGGGCTAGATGAGTGATCAGGGGGCCTAGGTTACAAGTCCAGAAATGTTCTGTTAACAAAAATATAAAAAGGAAAGAGGGGGATAAACATAAACAAGTGCTAACCAGGGACTGGTGTTGTACTAGGACTGGCAAGTGGGAGACAACCAAAGGCAGTTGTTTACTAAGGTGGTGTTTCTGCTTTAGATACATCCAAGTACGTGGAGCCCAATACAGAAAGGGGCCCATCCGGCCCATCCAGACATCCAAAAACTGGACGGGCCCGATTATATCCTGATTCTGCAACCGCAGGAGTCAGACGTTCCCGCGGGTGCAGAATCAAACCCTAGATGAGCTGGTCATACCTCGATTCCAGTGCCCTGGATGTCCATCCCCCACCCCGGCTAGCTCTTCCCATTCTCCTGCTGGAGCCCCAGTGCTGTGGGGTCCTGTCGCCATGGCACCGGGATGCCATGCATGAGTAGTGGCAGAGATGCTGCCATCCCGCTCTTCTTTCCCCGCTGCCTGGCCCTCGGCGAGGGCAACCGAGGCTGGGATCGGGCGGCAGGGACTTACATCCTGCTGCCCTGTGCCTTCTGTTGCCCTGCGTGCCCTGTTTCCACACTATTCATCAGATTTATTCCATATCCGAGGTAGAATAAGTCCGACATCCATATTTGCACTGCCAAATGTACAGGACGGTGACCTAGATCACCCCTGTATGTCCAGGGTCATAGGGCCGCCTTCGCTCTGCCAACTCTCCCTCCTCCCTGTTGACGCCCCTCCCTCCCTCATCCAGAGCTCCCTGCACAGTGGCCTCATACATGCAGGGAGCTCTGGACCCATAATTGGGTCCCACTGAATAGCGGGCGTTGAACGTCCAAGTTGACTGTCCAGCGCCGCTATTCATGTCTCAACATGCTGGCCATAGGCTATCAAAGACATGTATTTATTTATTTTATTTATTTATTATTTATTTCAAATTTTTATATACCGCGCTATTTACAATCAGCGCGGTTTACAGAGAACCAAAGACCAGAACAACAGGCTGCTCGGTATTACATAAAACAGGAAAATAAATTTGGATAAGATAAACATGGATAATATGGGGGTAAAACTATATACATTGAACTATATACATAGAATATTAATCTGCTAATTCGATCACATGAGAGAAGTAATTATGTAATATTATCAATAATGTTTGGAAAAGGCGGGAATTCTGTTAAGTTTGTGGTAAATATTAAGCACTTTATGTAGGGTAGTATTTGATGAATAGGTTATGTTTGAGGGCTTTTCTGAATTGGACTATGCCGGTTATGGCACGAATTTCGGGTGGTAGGGAGTTCCAATGTTTTGGGGCGCAAAACATGAAGGCTCTGTTCGCTGTCGCTTGGCTACAGGTTGTTATGGCTTTCGGCATAATTAGGGTGTTTGTCGCTATTTTTCTTCTGGTTCTAGTTGGAGGTAGAACTTGTGTGAGATCAGTTAGAGAGTTTGCAGACAAACCATGTATGGCCTTGTATGTGAGAATTAGGGTTTTGAATATGATCCTGCCTTGTATCGGGAGCCAGTGAAGATATTTGAGAATTGGTGTCACGTGATCACTCCTGGATGCTCCTTGTAGAACCCTTGCAGCAGTGTTCATGGCAAGTTGAAGAGAACTTAGGGTGGATTGTGGGAGACCTTGTAGAATTGAATTGGCGAAATCGAAATGTGGTAGGATAAGTGCTTGGAAGATGGTTCTAAAATCGTCTGGGTCCAGTAATGAGCGTAGATGCCTGAGTGTGCGTATCTTGAAGTACACAGCCTTTGTTATATTGTTAACGTGTGATTTCATATTGAGACGGTGGTCCAGCGTGACTCCAAGGTATCTTATTGCTTCCTTGGTGGATAGATCAGCTCCTTTGACACTTATTTGTGCTGGTGGAATGAAGTTAGGGTCTCTTGTAACAAAGAGAACCTCAGTTTTCTTATGTTGGATGCGGAGGTTCTGTGAGAGGAGCCATTCTGATACGGCATTGAAGCAATTTATTATGGGCAGTAGATCTAATTGCATTGTCGAAAATGGCATATAAAGTAGGATGTCATCTGCATATATCATACCTTTCACGTTGAAAGATCTGATGATATTGCAGATGGGCTGCATGTAGATGTTAAACATGAGAGATGAAAGAGATGACCCTTGCGGTACTCCTTGTTTTTGGTGGAAAAGATTTGATTCTCCTGTTGCAGATTTTACATATTGCATTCTGGTGTCCAGGTAAGATTTGCACCATTCCAGCGCTGAACTACCGATGCCTTTTTCCTTCAATCGTGTAATGAGTATCTCGTGATTTACCGAATCAAACGCTGCTGCTATATCTGAGAAGATTAGCACGACGCCTTGGCGGATGTTGTCTATACTGGTGAGTATGTTATTGAGGAGGGTGGTGAGGAGTGTTTCAACTCCATGATGTTCTCTGAAGCCATGTTGAAAGTAGTCGAGAGGAGCTGTGGAGTCTATGTGGTCTTGAATTTGGCGTTGCACCTCTTTTTCAAAAATTTTTGCTAGGAGGGGAATGCTAGCGATAGGCCTGTATGAGTCAGCCCTTTTAGGGTCTAATTTGGAATTTTTTAATAATGGTCTGATGGATGTGAGCTTTAGAGCAGATGGGAATGATCCAGTTGAGAATGAGAGGTTCATGATTCTTGCAATGAATGGGCTGAATACACTTCTAAGGTCCTTTATCCAGAAGGCTGGGCAAGGATCGGTTTGAGCGGTGGAGGTATTGAGTGAGGAGATTGTGTCTTCAATTTGTTTAGCTGAGGGTGCAGAAAGGGAAGATAAGGTGTTTTGGCAAGTTGATTCTTGAATAACTGTATTCTGTAGCTCATCCGTCTGTAGGAGTTTAGATTGCAAGTAATCAGCAAATTCTTGTGGGTGAATATCACATTTTTGTTCTGAAGATGGTTCATTAGATAATGATTTTACTAGGTTGAACAAATCACGAGGTTTGTTTAGTGATCTTTTGAGCATCTCTGTGTGATACTGCTTCCTTTTGTTTGTGATTGCTTCACGGTGAGTTGCTAAATAGAGATTGTAGGCTGTACGATCATCAATGGCCAGTGATCGGCGCCAGCGTTTTTCGAGTCTTCTGAGGTGCATAAGAGAAGATCGCAGATCGGGAGAGAACCATGGAGCTGAGGGTCTTTTCCTTGATGTGTTTTTGTGTGGTAGCATAGCAATGGTATTGAGGCTGTTATTCCAGGCTTCAATTGCTTCTTCCAGGTTGAGTGTTGTATTGTTGAGGAGTGGTTGGGTATTTGTCATTATGATATCCTTATTGAAGGGCCGAAAGCCTCTTGATGGGGCTCTTAGTGTGTTGTCAAGGTTTCTGTTGTTTAAGGAATGAGTGTTGTCCAAAGGAATTTGTAGGATTATTAGTTTATGGTCTGACCATGGTACATCATTGATAGATTTTATAATGTTGCTGTTTTGTGCAGAAGCCGATTGTGGCGCGAAGACCATGTCAAGGATGTTTCCTTTAATGTGAGTGGGCTCCGAGATTAGTTGTTGATATCCAAGAGTTTCGATGGCATTGAGGAATGCAGAGGACTGATGTTGCTGTAGTGATGGGAGATTAAGATCCCCCATTATCCAGTTTGGAGAGTTAATGTTGCTGGTATTGGCAGCAATGTCTAATATGGTGGGCAGGTTGTCCGGGGAGCTTGAGGGGGTTCTGTAAATCAGGTTGATGGAGCATTGCTTGTTCACTATGGTGATTAATTCCAGATTGTCTGAGCTGTAGGAGTTAGTTGTATTGAAAAGGAGTATGTAGTATGTATGTAGTATGCAATGCTATGTACCTTCCACTGTTCTAATAGTTATTGGTAAAAGACCTGACTGTCAGGGAGTCTGGCATGAAGAAGCCTATACTGTTGTCCTCGTCACTCTCAAAACTTTTGTCTCTTCCCCTCTCTCCCTCAGTGTTGTCTCTCGCCTTGATTTCCCTCTCCATCTTTCCTGGGTACTCTCCAGGGGTCATCTGTATGTTGCATGGGCTTGTCTGCCTGTGCTATTTACTAGTCACCATTGCCACATCTCTGTCCTCTCAAAATTGCCGTTGCTGGCTACTATCTCTTGATTGGTCCCTCTAGTCAGCCTTGTCATTCACTATTAGATTAGTTGAAGGCAGACAGCACTGCATACTACATGCCTTCTCTCTTACCAATTTTGCTACTTTCTTAGAGAATAGTATCTGTCTCTTTTCCCTTTTGTTAACTTGCCTTATACAGCAGTTTGTTGCCTTGTCAAAGGTCCCTTTTATTGCTAACCTACGTTTTTCTCTCTGATTCCTAAGGCCTTCTTAGCAGTATCACTCATTCTTTCAAAGTAATCTCTTTTGGTCTTTCTTTATACTGTTCATATATGGTTTAATACATATATGGCTAATAGTGGGAAAATTCTGAATAGTAACTTGTGAAAGAAGAACTGTGAGACATATTCAGGAAGTAAAGAAAAGATATTCAAATGCACAGTAGTAAGAGCTATCGAGATACCTTTTTTACATCCTCGATTCTTTCCACAGACGTTCTCAGAAATGCCTTTTCACTAAAATACATGTGACCTCTAATTGACTCCAAGAGCTCTAAGGCAAAAATAATTATATTTAATCCTGCTCAAGGATGATAGAAGTTCAAACCAGAGTTCTCCAGCAGTCACAGTTACACTGTCATACTGCTCCCAGAACCTCCTGAGGGGACGCTTTTGTTCATGCTTTTTGAAAATCAGGAAAGTTAGCTTGAATAAACCCTTCTCTTTCACTATCTAATAACAGTATGAAAGATTTTTAATAATCTTTTCTTTATTTTTTTTTAAATTGGCTGGAGCTAGAATGTCCAGGGTGCTTTTAATGGACCATTGGCAGCTTTACATCCAAGATTTCAACTTTTGCCTTGAAAAATTACATTGATTTACCCTAAACCCTACAAAAGTCTACATAATAATCACTGAATTTGCCTTAAAGGAATCTAAGGGGTATGTTTACTAAACCGTCTTAATGTTCCCGGCGCTAGTTGCAGCGATAATGTGAAGGATGCCATATAAGGAGTGGGCGTTCCGGTCTTAAGGTAGCAATCGTGGGTTATCGTGCGATAAAGTGCGCCGTGTCCGTTATCGCGCGATAGAGGGAGCCGTGCATGTTACCATGCGTTAACCTTAACTTTGCGAGCTGACCCATAACCACAGCAACAGAGGTGCAGCACACTGGTTAATACCATGACTGCTGAGACAGGGGTCATGAGTTTGATCCCCCAGTGGGCCTAGTGAATAAGGGTGGCCAAGGCAATTCCTATTCCTGCTTGTGACAGTCCAACAATCTGTGCTGCTAGCTAAAAATACCCACACCCCAGTGCCATAACCTAATGCACCTTTTAGGGCTCACCAGAAGGCACATCCTAAACCACCACGTCAGCCAAGGCGGGTTATAATGTGTCCCAGAGGGTGTGTTGAAAGGTTGTCAACCCCCAAAGCACCATATTAGGTGCCCCACAAGCTGGCTGAATCTAAGGTGTGGCTAAAGATGCCCCAAGGATGTATAGGTGACTCAAGAAATGTTGGTCAAGGGCACTTTGGTCACCCAAGTTGAAAAGCAAGAAAGGCATGGGCCAAACACAGATGTAACCCTAACACTGCACAAAGCACCAAGGAAAGACAATGCACAAGTGATGGAAGGAAATAGATCTGAGCTGATTGACCAGACAAATCTGCATCCAGCCCATGTGGCAGCTGGAAAAATGGACAAACATATTGGGGGTAGCTGTAGCGATGCTCAGGGTGATGGTAATGTACCGTTCAACAATGACAGTATGTGGCAGAGGATGGGAAGACGTGTCCAGCAGAGGAGGTAGAGGTGGCAGGATAGGTGCAATGACAGGAGGACAGAGGAGTAGCAGTGCCATGCAGAGCACACACAGGAGAGGCAACCAGGGAGAGCTGCAATGCAGAAATGTGTAGCAGTGCATGACGTGGGGTAGCAGCATGCACATCAGGGTAGGACGGCACACAGCTGCCAGACACACATAGAAGGACAGAAGGATGGTTAGCAACTGTGATAAGGGTACAATGTGCTAACAGCACAGATCTGCACAAATATGACTGTTACAGGAATGAAAAGTAGCTGTGCAGGACAGGCATACAAATGAAAGATAACAGAGAGGATCAAACCTATGACCATTAGCACAAATGTCAATGCACAAACTGGTAGGCTACACCACCAATCTGAGGTCATTAGCAAAGGCTGCATACAAGAATACTGCAGGGCATCACACAAGAAGCCTGCTGGCTGCCAGGATAGGCAAACCTCCAACAGTAGCCATGATGGAATGCATATGCAGATCTGGTGTGTACAACTCAAATCACTGTCTGTAATTGGGACCAGAACCACATATAACTACATGCACACACACAATGGAATGTTATGCATTGGATACAGCATGCAAAAGAGGAAAGAACCTAAACCCAAAGAGCAGCAGGGGATACTCTGTAGAGCAGGGCAAAATATGGAATGGAACAGAAAAGGAGCATGTGAGAATTGAACCTGCAAACAGGTGTGGCACAGACCAGCTGAACAACAGCAGTGCCAATCCCCCAAGCGGACTGCCTATATGAGCACTACAAAGAAAGCAACATATGTAACAGCTAATATGTGATGGTTAGGCAGCACAGAGGGCACACTTTGGTGTACAGTGAAGAGATGGAATGGTGTGTGGATAGGTGATAAACCTGCAGGTAGCTCATGGTCAGGTTAGCACAACACAAAAAAATAAGGAAACCCCATGTGGGAATCAAACCTGCAACCTATGGTGTTATAACACATGTCTGGAACCACTATCCCAAACAACCACAGCAAGCACAGTACCTCAAAGGGAATGTGTCTATGGTAACCCGTAACACCCAGTGATGTGGCAGATGGCTGGCAGATAGACAGCTGGCACCGTACAAGGATGTGAGGACAGGTGGGCCGTGTAGATGACCATGAAATCACGAAATACGTGTGTCAGTGTGGTCAAGCAGCAGCACAGACAAATGTACGTCCAACACATATATTTACTTTGGTTAATCATCAGAGATAGTGTAGATACCGCTTATCATAATATCAAGGTGATTGGATAACAGGGCAAAAATCAAAAACACATTTTGCAGGGCAGCAACCCACATGTTATAGAAAAGTCACTGGCCCGTCTACAGATGATGGGCAGGAGAGATAATGTGCATTAGGTGCAGGCGCCGACCTCCGGGAGCCCCCGCCACTACCAGCAGCTCTCCCCTTCCCGGGGATCGAGCCACCAGCGGCGGGAGGGGCCAGCAGACCACCGCAGCCCAATCGGGGCTCAGCAGCCATAATTTAAACTTCGCGCCAGCAGGCGCCGACCTCCGGGAGCCCCCGCCACCACCAGCAGCTCTCCCCTTCCCGGGGATCGAGCCACCAGCGGCGGGAGGGGCCAGCAGACCACCGCAGCCCAATCGGGGCTCAGCAGCCATAATTTAAACTTCGCGCCAGCAGGCACGACCTCCGGGAGCCCCCGCCACCACCAGCGCCTCTCCCCTTCCAGGGGATCGAGCCACCAGCGGCGGGAGGGGCCAGCAGACCACCGCAGCCCAATCGGGGCTCAGCAGCCATAATTTAAACTTCGCGCCCGCAGGCACCGACCTCCGGGAGCCCCCGCCACCACCAGCAGCTCTCCCCTTCCCGGGGATCGAGCCACCAGCGGCGGGAGGGGCCAGCAGACCACCACAGCCCAATCGGGGCTCAGCAGCCATAATTTAAATTTCGCACCAGCAGGCGCGCCCGCGACTGGCGGGCCCGCGCCTGAGGGCCTCACCAGAGGGCCCTTTGGCGTGGCCCTTAGGCGGAGCACGAGAGGCGGCACAACAGAACCCTCACCAGTGACCTAACGCCTGACCAAGAATCCAGCGTTCTATCAACATCGGAACTGTAAGAATGTGGTTTTACTGAATATCGTCATCTATTGTAAGCCACAGTAACCTACAAATTAACCCGATAGCATCATAATGTATTAGTTACTATCGTAGCATTGCAATTTTGCCAGTTGGAAAGTCAATTTAAATTGCCAGCTTTGCACGTTTAACGGTGTTCACCACAATACTGCACTCTCTATAAAGTATGTCAATATCTTGCATGTAAACTGTACCTGATCTATTTTGCGCTTTCATATAATTGCTCCTCTGTACATAAGAATCTCATCACTGTACTGTACCTCATAACTGCGGGCAACTACCCTACTATTGCACTGCCCCACCTCCTAGTTACAGTGTCTCACACACAATACAAAACCCTCAGACTGGCCCTCCAGGTCGCTGTCATTCTTAGCCTCTACCTCCTCACCCACTGGCTTGGAACCTCCCAAGCCCTTTTCACACCACATGGCAGGATTCCAATCCTGAATAGCCATGGAAAAAGATGGAATAGTCCCCCTTACTCCAACCCAGGAAGTGACGCTTACCCGCGCCACTCCCACCTGATACATGTAGCACTCCAACTATCCAATACACCCAACCAGGAAAAACCTTTGAGATGCCGACCCCTAAAATGTGCCATCATCAATGCACATTCCATCCGCAAAAAATGGCCTGTTGTCCTTGACACAATCTCCTTCTACGACCTTGAGATCCTCTTGATCACAGAAACATGGCTATCACCAGAAGACAACGTCCTCCTCAATCAACTACTTCCCCCCAATTTCTCCATACACACGAGACATAGGGAAAATAAAAAAGGAGGAGGGGTGCTCATAATCTCCAAATCAGACCTCAAATCCACACTGTGGACTCTTCTAGCACAATTAGCCTGGACACCCTCTCTGTTGCTAACCAACAATGCTCCCTTACCCTGTTATATAGATCACCATCTACTTCTCCAGTTGACCTTCCAACCATTATTGACCTTGCAGCTAACACCCGCACTCCCAACAAACCAAATTGGATAATGGGTGATTTCAATCTCCCATCGCTACCCCAAAACCACGCAAAGGCGTTCCTTGATGCAATGGAAGACCTGGGACTCAAACAAATCATAAATGAACCCACACATACGAAAGGGAACATTCTGGACATGGTTTTTGTGCCACATCCAGTCATGGTCAAAAACCACAATCTGCCAACATCAATCGTGGATGTACCCTGGTCAGACCACAAATTGATCATTATCCAGATTCCCAGCAACAATGACCAGCTGAACAGAGGCCAACCCACGAACATCACCTCTCGAACTTCCACTAGATGCTTCCACCCCTTCGATAGGGAACTCATCCTTTCGGAGACCCCTTCACTCATTAACAAAACAACACCTGACCTTGATGATCTAATCTCTTGCTGGAACTCCAGCCTGCTTGCCATCTCACAACACCCGAACCCTAAAAATACAGCAAGATCGAAAAGAAGATCCTCCCCATGGTTCTCTCCTGAGCTGCGTTCTTCTCTCACCAACTACGTAGACTCGAACGCAGATGGCGCCGATTGCGCTCACCGGAAGATCAGACCGCATACCTAACCCACCTTGCAATACATCGAGAAACAATCACTACCAGAATGAGACAATATCACACTGACACCCTAAAGAGGTCTATGAATAAACCACGTGATCTATTCAATCTGGTCAAATCCCTCTCAAAGGAACCATCGCCCGAGCAACACAGCGAAATTCACCCACAAGAATTCGCTGATTATCTGCAATCCAAGATTGTGCAAACTAACAAGGTCGCAGCAGTCCAATATCAAGAACCAACCGACCTCTCTCCACTTAACTTTTTTTCCACACATCCAATAAATGTATTGAGAACACTATAGCATCACTCAACACCTCCACTGCACAGACTGACCCATGTCCAGCGTTTTGGATCAAGGAGCTACGTGATGTGTTCAGCCCTGTCATCGCAAATATAATGAAACTCTCCTTTACAACAGGTTATTTTCCCACTTCACTCAAGCAGACTTCCATTAGGCCATTACTGAAAAACCCCAAACTGGACCCCCAAAGGGTTGACTCCTATCGACCAATAGCCAGCATCCCCCTCTTAGCCAAAATAATTGAGAAAGAAGCCCAACGTCAAATTCAAGATCACATAGACTCTGTTGCTCCCTTAGACAACTGCCAACATGGGTTCAGAGAACATCATGGGGTTGAGACACTACTTACTGGTCTATTCAACAATATCATCACAGGAATTGACAACATCCATCAAGGCTTTGTGCTCATTTTCCTAGACATCGCCGCGGCGTTTGACTCCATGAGTCACGAAATCCTCCTCGGAAGACTAAAAGAAAAGGGTGTCTGCAACAATGCACTAAAATGGTGTAAGTCTTATCTGGACGATAGATGGCAATATGTGAAGTCTGGATCAGAAAAGTCAAGCCACTTCCATCAAAAGCAAGGGGTACCTCAAGGATCCTCATTATCCTCCTTACTCTTCAATATCTACATGCAGCCCATCTGCAATATCATAAGATCATTCAACGTAAACTGCATGATTTATGCAGATGACATTCTTTTGTACATGCCTTTCTCCACAACCCACATGGACCTGACCCCACTCACAGATTGCTTCAATGCAGTTTCAACATGGCTTCAGACACAGAACCTACGTATCCAGCATAAAAAAACAGAGGTCCTTTTCATCACCAGAGACTCCAACTTTACTCCCCCGTCCCACGTCAGTGTCAAGGAAGCTGATTTGCAAACTAAAGATGCAATAAAATATTTGGGAGTTACCCTGGGCCAGCATCTAGACATGAAACGCCACATAAGCAACATAGTCAAAGCCATCTACTTCAAAATCCGCTCCCTCAAACACCTACGCTCCCTGCTGGACCCAAACGATTTCCGAACCATATATCAAGCGCTGATCATGCCGCATTTTGACTTTGCAAATGCCATCTTACAAGGTCTTCCCCAATCCACACTAACCCCCTTACAGTTGGCCATGAATGCCGCAGCTAGGGTCCTCTATGGTGCATCCAGAAACGACCACGTGACTCCTATTCTCAAACAGCTGCACTGGCTACCGATCCACGGGAGAATCACCTTCAAATCCCTTTTACTAGCATTCAAGGCAATCAAAGGTACTTCATCCCTCTCACTCACGCAACTAATCCACATGGTCCCCCCCAACAGATCAAGAAGAACATCAGCTGTAAACCTGCTAGCTATACCAAAGGCTGCGACAAAGTCCAACATGAACACCACAAACAGAGCATTCAGTTTTTATGTCCCCAAATGCTGGAACACTCTACCCCCCGACATTAGGGCCATTACCAATCTATATCAGTTCAGGAAGGCTCTCAAAACCTACCTGTTCTGCCAATACTTCCCAGACAGCAACTGAACTAGATATCCCTTCCAAGAAATGACCCAGTCTAGAAATGCCCTCACAACTTATTTCTACAGTGTAGATAGCTTATGTATATAGTTAACCCAGTTATCCATGTTTGTACTCCTGTTCAATGTAAAACCTGACAGTTTTTTGTTATGGTCGTTTTGTTATGATGTAAACCGCGCTGATTCTAAATAGCGCGGTATATAAGAAACTGTAATAAATAATAAAATAAATGGTGTGCAGTATGTATTAGCCCCCCACCCCCCACATGCTGCAGCACGCCTCAAATGCGTCAGTTACATATGTGTGCATGTAGACAGTAGGCGGTGCATGATGAGGACCCAACATGCACCGCCAATCAATAATGATCTGTTCATAAGAATATATCTGTCTGCCAACACAGGAGGCACAAAAATGAAACAGCATATGTTGTTAAGAGTAAGAAAGTATAAACATAGATATCAAAATATATGTTACAGCTGTCACATAATGCCTGATATAGGAATCAAAGCAACAACAATTTAACCCTAAACAATGGTCAAATGCAAAATGAGAATATGCTTACAGGTAGCAGAGGCACATGAACTCAGAGAATTCAAATGAAACAAACCACAGAAACATGCAGAGATAACACTATGCAGAAAGTCCCCTGCACTGGATGGTATGGATACAGTGTCTGTACACATATATCACGGTACATGGAATGCACAAATGAAGGAAGAAAATGGACACTCACACTGCCACACTCCAAATATAACGGGGCAATGTGAGTGCCAGAACCTCAGGGGATAAATAGGACTGTGCAGACATGCAATGCTAGGTTTGTAAATCAATGCAGAGTGTCACGTCTGTACAGTAAACAAACACAATAACCTGTATATAGAGATGGAAAGAAAGGTTAAACATGTCACAGTAACCCACACAGAAGCCATATTGACGCATGCTGGGTTGCACCAACATAGTCAGTCATATGCACATGCACTGAGTACTTTGAAACATCATACAGTGATGCCACACATGCACTGTGATACGCTTGGTGTGTGCAAACATCAAGCCAAGATGTTGGTGTGCAGTAAAGTGGTGTGGTGGCAAATACTGTGCCATGTCCAAGTGGAGGGTAGGCGGACATGGACAAGAGGACCTCTCCATTATTCCCCCTGTGCCACATGCATGGCTGTATGCTCGTGTTGAACCAAACAGATGTGCGTATCCTGCGTTCCATGTCACACACATGGGCAAAACACAACAACACAATGTCAGAAGGATGTACAACATACAGAGACAATCTCAGTCCCTGCTGCACATGTGGGGACCAGTACACAGTGTCCACAGTGCAAAGGGTGTCTGTAACCCAACAAGCCCCGTTAAGACTGTCCTTGAAACCCTGGGCATGCATAGTCAAGTGTGACATCCCAATATGCCACAGTACTGGAAAGGTCATGTGTGTCTCCTGCGAGGAACATGACACCTAGCCAGAGCACGGCAGCAACGGTGTGTTGGACAGGCCTGTCATGTCCAAGGTAGCAGTCCAACAATAAAACTGTCCATCCTAGGCATGTGTCCCACTTGCAGAGGTCAAACATCCTATGGCTCCATTTCCCATGGATAGTTCCATGGTGTTGTTGTGTCCTCCAACAGGTGGGTGATGGTGACGCCAGATGCACTGTAGTAGATGTGCTTTGTGTGTCCTCTGCCCTGTGTCAGAAGAGGATAAACAATGTATTGGTATGCTGCTTGCAACATCAGGCCAAATTGCAGAGTCCAACATCAGCAGCTCCACTGACTGACCTTTTCAATGCCTCGTTGGAGTCGGGAGTGGTGCCAAAGGACTGGAGAGAGGCTTATGTGGTGCCTTTACACAAAAGCGGAAGTAAGGATGTGGTTGAAAACTACAGGCCGGTTAGTTTAACTTCGGTGGTGAGTAAATTATTGGAAACGCTGCTGAAAGAGAAAATAGTGAGGTTTCTGGAGTCCAGTGGATTACAGGATCCGAGGCAGCATGGATTCACCAGAGGCAGGTCTTGTCAGACAAATCTGATTGATTTCTTTGATTGGGTGACCAGGGAGTTGGACCGAGGGAGAGCCCTAGATGTGGTGTATTTAGATTTCAGTAAAGCCTTCGACACTGTTCCTCACAGGCGACTTATAAACAAACTGAGCACCCTAGGGATGGACCCTAAAGTTACTGCTTGGGTTAGAAATTGGTTGGGTGGGAGGCGACAAAGAGTACAAGTAAATGGAGCTCACTCTGAGGAGAAGGATGTTATCAGTGGTGTACCCCAGGGTTCTGTCCTTGGTCCGATTCTTTTTAACATCTTTGTTAGTGATATAGCGGAAGGGCTTTCAGGTAAGGTTTGCCTCTTTGCAGATGATACCAAAATCTGCAATAGAGTAGACACCCAGGAAGGGGTAGATAACATGAGGAGGGATCTAGCTAAGCTTGAAGAATGGTCTAGAATTTGGCAGCTGGGATTTAATGTTAAAAAATGTAAGGTCATGCATGTGGGCTGCAGCAATATAAGGGAGCAATATAGTATAGGGGGTGAAGTACTTTTGTCCACTAAAAAAGAGCAGGACCTAGGCGTGGTTGTGTCTGATGATCTTAAAGTAGCTAAACAGGTAGAAAAGGCGACGGCAAAAGCTAGAAGGATGCTTGGGTGCATACGGAGAGGAATGGCTAGCAGAAAAAAGGAGGTGATAATGCCTCTGTATAAGTCTTTGGTGCGACCTCATTTGGAGTATAGTGTGCAATTCTGGAGACCGCACCTTCAAAAGAATGTGAACAGGATGGAGTCGGTGCAGAGGGTGGCTACTAAAATGATTAGTGGGCTTCATTATAAAGCATATGAGGACAGACTGAAGGATCTTAATATGTACACCTTAGAGGAAAGGCGGGATAGAGGTGATATGATTGAGATGTTTAAATATCTCCATGGCATAAATGTTCAGGGAGAGAGCCTCTTTCAATTGAAAGCAAGTTCTGCTACGAGAGGACATGGGATGAGGGTGAAGGGAGATAGATTCAGGAGTGATATGCGGAAATATTTCTTTACGGAAAGAGTAGTGGATCCGTGGAATAGTCTCCCAGTGGAGGTGGTAGAGATGAGGACAGTAACTGAATTCAAAAAAGCATGGGACAAACACAGAGGATCTCTAAAGGTAAAAAGGGGACTGTTGTAGTTGTTATGGAAGGACAGACTAGATAGGCCATGTGGTCTTTTTCTGTCGTCATATTTCTATGTTTCTATGTTTCTAATATGTGCGTAATGAAACGTCACACAGGCAAACATAACATGATCACAACACAGAACACAGTGCATGTTGTGGACATTTGGAATTGGAACCGCAGACGAGGGTGTCACATGGAAATGGTCATGTCCATGCCCATGCTACACAGGCGTTTCACAGCTCCACCCCATGTGCATCAGCATTCATGTACAGTGAACCAACATGAAATGTCCATGAAACAAATGGTAAATCATTAAAAGGCTAATGTCATTACCAAAAGACCAAAGGTTCAATCTACCGTGTGTTTGCATCAAGTGTCTGTTTGGGATCCCCTGAGGCTCTCAAAGGCTACAACACATCACAGTGAATGGAGAAGATGTCATCGAAATGTGTAGAATCACCATGTCCCCATGTCCAGCCACTGTTGATGCATGTCCATATTATGGCGATAACTGTGATACAAAAATGCTGTTGCGCAGTGGTCTGTCAGCACACAAGAGATAGGTCAGCTCACAACACACAACACATGTCCAGAATATTCACAAGGTAAACAGCAGTAAGGTAGAGATAGCACAGTCACCACCGCTCCCCAGGTGTACAGACCCCTCACACCACATGATAATGCAAAATGCCTGCATGCTGTATCATCATACAGCCAACCCAAAAACACACACCACCACAGTATGCTAAGGTGAGCATGCCAGCAGTAGCATATGGCCTGTATGTGCACAATTGGAGATTAGTGGAGATAAAGACTTGTCAAATGTAATGATACACTGCTGTTGGCTGATGTTACAATGTCAGGGAAGGGTGTACATGCAGCCCACCACCCAAACACTTAGGACCTGCACACACTCGCAGCTCTGTTGGACGTGTCCCAGAGACAGTGTTGGAGAAGATGAACTGGCCAGGAGCACATGTGGATATTTGTGCCAACAGCAACATATGGGGTATGGGGGTGCAGGGCAAAGAGGTGAACAATAACATATGTACAATATGACAGATCACTGCAGACATGTGCTCCCCCTGACTGTCGTCACAGACAAAGTAGCTGTAGGTCCACCTACCACAAACTACTGCATGTTGGATGACGTACAGTCAGCTGCCACTGCACCACAGTACCGGGAGGGTCACCAAATATGTCCTGTGGATTGAGGAACACAAGAGAAACGTACATATGTCATGTTGGCGCTGTGCAACACACACTGCACCTTCACGTCCTCAGCTCGCAGACCCCCCAAGATCCTTTACAGACTGACTGTTCCCCATCACACTGTACAGATTTGCTTCATGCTCAAGTTATCACTGAAGTGTGTGTGGCAAACTACAAGGACCCGTACTCTGTCCGTCCCTTTTCTCACCTCTCTGCTGACGTAAAAACCATTGAACAGAATCGTCTCCTTGCTACCGTGTCCCTGCTCGACTCTAAGGCCGCAGTACTATCCTATGTCCCCCATATCGCTCCCACTGCCCCTTCAGTGTGTGTTCTGGTGTCTCAATGTCCTCTGCTACCCTGCTGTCAGTTCCTGTACCACAGGGAAATATCCAGGGGCCTCGTCCTTATCATCTGTCGATATACATTTCCTTGGGTGTGGCTATCTCATCCCTTGACCTACATTACCAGCTGTGTGCTGATGATTTGCAAATATATCTCTCCACGCCTGAGTTATGTCTGCCAAACCACACCCCGATGTCTTCCTGCCACCTGACACTGATGGCTGCATGTCATCCCACTGTGTGAAATTAATAATGGCAAAGCATGGATATCCTATATGTGCACCTAAACCCTCTCCTCCCATCAGAGCGTCTTTGTGTGTGTGGTCATACCTTCCTTTCTCCAGGGTCAGCAATGTAGGTGTTGTCTTGGACTGCACTCTCCACCTCTACACACATACCCAGCTTTTAGTTGAGGCTTGTGGTTTGTGTCTAGATGTCACCAGCTATATTTCCCCAGTCCTCCCTGAACACACAACTAAAACCCAAATCCACCCCTTAATCACCTCACGGCTTGCCTACTGTAACCTACACCTTGCTGATCTGGCTTTGAATCATCTCTGTCTGCATGAAAATATGCAACACTGCACTGCATGGCCATTCTACAGCCACACACATAATGGCTATAATACCCCCACTATCAGGACACCTCACAGGTTGCCTATCCGTCTCCGCATCCATGTCAAGGCTCTCCTGCTGACCTATACATGCAGGCACACTGTGGTGTTCTAGTAACTTCCCTTACTGATCACAACTACCAGTAATCCAACTACAACTGAGCATGTATATAGTGATACATGTCACATGTAGTGCTATACAGAAACAACTAACACAGTCCCTGCCCATCAGAGTATACCAACCAATCATCAGCTCATATTACAATATGTGAAACACACATGTCTAGGCAACAGGTCCCATCTATGGGCCGCCCTCCTACTGTTGACCACATACTACACACCTTTCACCTTGCTGCACCCAAAGCCCCAAACTAACTACCTGTGGCTGTACAGCAGCCCCTATCCCAATCAGCCACAAATCATGTGTGACAGCTTAACACCTCCCACAAACCTACTACACCTGACACACATAATCCACCACCACCCACTGTTGTGCCTTGCTCACATCATCTGCGTTTCAGTAATCACTAGATTGTAAGCTGGGATGGCCAGGCAGTGTCTTTTATATGTACAATGGTCACTCATTCAGAGCAATCTATTTTGTCAAATTGGCTTGCAATGCTCTGATGTACTTCATGAAAGTGAAACGTAACTTATAACTTGGATACTGCCATACTATGTCTCACCAATTCTTATAATAGCAACAAAGGTCTCAGACTCTCTGGGCATCAGAATGTTCAGATGTTTTTGAGCTATCTCTAAATTATGCCCCAATTACATCAATGACCTTTTATAGTTGACTTAAGTCCAGTATTTTAGAAAAATTGTAAGAAGAAGTGCTTAGCTTAGCTTGCAGTGTTGTCCCCAACGCCACCTTCGGCGCTATTTTTGCGTTTCACTCGGATTCGGTTTCTTCAGGGGGTCACTCTGAAAGCACTGCAAGGCAAACAGACACACTAGCTCATTACGTACTCACTTTCTGGCTAGCTGTCTAATTCATAACCTTTCGTAGACAACATCCTTCAAATGAAACCATATACCTTTTATTCAACAGTTTCTAACTTGTCAGCAGGAGAGTCTTCCTCCATGTTTTAATTCTGAACCTGCCGGCATGCCTAAAGAGACTGCGCATGCGGGCTAGTCTTTTAAAGTCCCACACCCAGGTGGGAATCCTCATTAAATTAGAAGGAGGGACCTCTTCCCTTGTGAACTCTCTTATGTCAAGCGCAAACTTCCCATTCTATTCGCGCATTTAGTCCCTCTGGGATGACAGATCGTAACCTGTTGCTCATACCACAACAGGGTTTGTTCTTTCAACTTGCCTTTATGACCCACTAAAACCTGATCAATACAGAAATATCGAAGCTCCTCAAAAGTGTGGTTAAACTGAAGACAATGATATACTATGGGTGCCTCACGTTTCTGACATTTCAATCTACTTTTATGTTCATTCATTCTTACTTTTAACTCTCGGATAATTTTTCCCACATAAATGAGGTCACAAGGGCAGACAACACAGTAAACCACATAGGTAGACGTACAAGAGGTTTGATTAGATAAATGATAAATTCTGCCATGATAGTGAAATTCCGTCAATTCCCTGGTAATGTCACATATTGCACAATCACCACATTTTCTATGCCCATTCAGCAGAAATTTTGATCGTGTATGTAAAGGTCGCAATACTGCTGGACTTATTAATTCTTTCAAATTTTTGTGGCGCTGCCAGACGCAGCGAACCATTTTGTCCTCTAAGCCAGGAATACTATTCAAAACATTGGCATGATGCCGTATAATCCGTTTCAATTGGGAACTGTAGAGCGAATATTTAGTAACTAAATTAATATGGGAACTTGAATCAGTTATTGAAGCCATATTATTCCTTGGGTACAATAATAAATCCCGATTGATAAATAATGCTCTCTTGTAAGCTTTATCAACAACCCGTGGTGGATAGCCATGATTATAAAAATTATGTTTCAAGATCTTAGATTGTTTTTTAAATTCCTGGACATCCGTGCAATTCCTCCTATAACGTATGAACTGTGACAACGGTAAACTATCACGTAATTGTATGGGATGCGCACTACTATAATGCAAAAAGTTATTTCTGTCTGTGCCTTTTCTATGGACAGAGGTGTGCCAACCCGCCACTCCTTTCTTAATGGTGACATCCAAAAAAGTCATATACTCCGTATGTTTGGAAGAAGTAAACTTAATTCGTCCATCTCTGCTATTAATCCACTGAACGAATTCCTGACGGATGTCCAGGAATTTAAAAAACAATCTAAGATCTTGAAATTATTAATTTAGTTACTAAATATTCGCCCTACAGTTCCCAATTGAAACGGATTATACGGCATCATGCCAATGTTTTGAATAGTATTCCTGGCTTAGAGGACAAAATGGTTCGCTGCGTCTGGCAGCGCCACAAAAATTTGAAAGAATTAATAAGTCCAGCAGTATTGCGACCTTTACATACAGGATCAAATTTGCTGCTGAATGGGCATAGAAAATGTGGTGATTGTGCAATATGTGACATTACCAGGGAATTGACGGAATTTCACTATCATGGCAGAATTTATCATTTATCTAATCAAACCTCTTGTACGTCTACCTATGTGGTTTACTGTGTTGTCTGCCCTTGTGACCTCATTTATGTGGGAAAAACTATCCGAGAGTTAAAAGTAAGAATGAATGAACATAAAAGTAGATTGAAATGTCAGAAACGTGAGGCACCCATAGTAGATCATTGTCTTCAGTTTAACCACACTTTTGAGGAGCTTTGATGTTTCTGTATTGATCATGTTTTAGTGGGTCATAAAAGCAAGTCGAAAGAACAAACCCTGTTGTGGTATGAGCAACGCTGGATCTATAGGTTAGGATCTGTCATCCCAGAGGGACTAAATGCGCGAATAGAATGGGAAGTTTGCGCTTGATATAAGAGAATTCACAAGGGAAGAGGTCCCTCCTTCTAATTTAATATGAGGATTCCCACCTGGGGGTGGGACTTTAAAAGACTAGCCCGCATGTGCGGCGTCTTTAGGCAAGCCGGCAGGTTCAGAATTAAAACATGGAGGAAGACTCTCCTGCTGACAAGTTAGAAACTGTTGAATAAAAGGTATATGGTTTCATTTGAAGGATGTTGTCTATGAAAGGTTATGAATTTGACAGCTAGCCAGAAAGTGAGTACATAATGAGCTAGTGTGTCTGTTTCCATTGCAGTGCTTTCAGAGTGACCCCCTGAAGAAACCGAATATGGGTGAAACGCAAAAATAGCGCCGAAGGTGGCATTGGGGACAACACTGCAAGCTAAACTAAGCACTTCTTCTTACAATTTTTCTAAAATACTGGACTTAAGGCAACTATAAAAGGTCATTGATGCAATTGGAGCATAATTCAGAGGTAGCTCAAAAACATCTGAACATTCTGATGCCCAGAGAGTCTGGGACCTTTGTTGCTATTATAAGATTTGGTGAGACATAGTATGGCAGTAGCCAAGTTATAAGTTACGTTTCACTTTCATGAAGTACATCAGAGCGGTGCAAGCCAATTTGACAAAGTGTCTTTTATATGTCAGTGCAGTGTTGCATCTTACTGCTATTGGGATACAAATGTTCACTAGTAGTAGTAGTACACACATATCTAAACAAATGTATGTGACAACATATGCAGTACTTACATGAGAACACCTCCTCAATCACCTGACGCCTGACTGCTGTGCCCTCACGTGTGTCACCACGGCCACGTACAGGAGGGAACGTAGGATCATCCTCCAGATCCTCAATAATTTGGACAGGGATATGGTGCCTGAGAGTAATGTTGTGCAGGATGCAACAGGCTATAATGATCTCTGCCACAGTCTGTGGTTTGTATTGTAAGGCCTCGCCTGTCCTATCCAGACACTTGAAGCGACTCTTTAAAACGCCAAAGGTGTGCTCTATGATGGAGCGGCTGGAGGCATGGGCCTCATTGTAACTCCTCTCTGCACGTGTCTGTGGTTGACTCACAGGGGTCAGCAACCAGGGGCAACACCCATATCCTGAATCATCTGCAGAAAGAAATGTGGAACGTTAAAGCAGGAGCTGATGTCCACCCAAATGGACACAAGTATGTAAATGCAAACCAAATGCACAAAACATCTGGGCAGAAACATATGACATCACATGATGGGACACCACAACTAGGCATCAGCGTGTGACGTTATGACACACAAAACAAGAGGTAGGTGTAAGGATTGCAATCAACATAATCTGTAACCACAACGCAAATGCTAGCGTCCATTCTACCATCAACACTCAGCACCGTAGCACGGTAGAGCTGGAGGGCACTACCCCCCCCCCCAACGTTAGATCACACAGAAAGATGAGACACACACACAACTAGGGTTACACCTCAAAGACAGACATGTGCATATACGGTTAGTCAGAGGATCACCATGTGCATGTCAGAGATGAGAAATACACACCCAGCAGTATACATAAGAACATAAGAACATAAGATATGTCATACTGGGTCAGACCAAGGTCCATCAAGCCCAGTATTCTGTTTCCAACAGTGGCCAATCTAGGTCATATGTACCTAGAAGATTCCCCAAGAGACACAAGTTCCACAATGCTTGTACTGGGTCAAGCATTGATATCTTCGGTCACTTCTTAATAATGGTTTATGGACCTTTCCTCCAGGAACTTGTCCAAACCTTTTTTAAACCCAGCTACACTAACAGCCTTTACTACATCCTCCGGTAACAAATTCCAGAGTTTGATTACACGTTGAGTGAAAAAATATTTTCTTTTATTAGTCTTAAATAGTTTACCCTGTAGCTTCATTGCATGTCCCCTAGTCTTTCTATATTCTGATAACGTAAACAATCGATCTACGTTTACCCGTTCCACTCCGTTCATTAATTTATAGACTTCTATCATATCTCCCCTCAGCCGTCTCTTTTCCAGGTTAAAGAGCCCTAACCTTTTTAGCCTTTCTTCATAGGAGTATCCTTCCATCCCCTTTACCATTTTAGTGGCTCTTCTCTGAACCTTTTCTAATAACGCTATATCTTTTTTAAGATATGGCGACCAGAATTGCACACAATATTCAAGGTGCGGTCTCACCATGGAATGATATAGAGGCATTATAATATCTTTTGTTTTATTTTCCATTCCTTTCCTTATCATACCTACCATTCTATTTGCTCTCTTGGCCGCCGCTGCACACTGGGCCGAGGGTTTTAACATGGTATCCACAATGACGCCTAAATCTTTTTCCTGGGTGGTGGTTCCTAATGTGGAACCTTGCATCGTGTAACCATAGTTTGGGTTGTTCTTCCCTAGGTGCATAACCTTGCACTTGCCCACATTAAATTTCATCTGCCATTTTGATGCCCAATCTTCCAATTTATCAAGATCCTCTTGCAAGTTTTCACAATCCTCTTGGGTTTTAACAACTTTAAATAGTTTTGTGTCATCTGCAAATTTGATAACCTCACTCGTTATTCCACTTTCCAGGTCATTTATGAATATGTCAAAAAGCAGCGAACCCAGCACAGATCCCTGGGGTACACCACTATTCACCTTTCTCCATTGGGAAAATTGGCCATTTAGCCCTACCCTCTGCTTTCTATCTTTTAACTAGTTCCTGATCCACAATAGTACACTGCCTCCTATCCCATGACTCTAGTTTTGCCAAAAGTCTCTGATGAGGGACCTTGTCAAAGGCTTTCTGAAAGTCCAGATACACAATATCAACCGACTCACCTTTGTCCACCTGTTTATTCACTCCTTCAAAAAACATAACAGATTAGTAAGACAAGATCTTCCTTGTCTAAAGCCATGTTGGCAGTCTCCCATTAGGCCATGACTATCTACATGCTGAGTAATTTTATTCTTTATGATGGTTTCTACCATTTTTCCCGGTACTGACGTCAGGCTCACCGGTCTGTAGTTTCCCAGATCACCCCTGGAACCCTTTTTAAAAATTGGTGTTACATTGGCGATCCTCCAATCTTCAGGTATTAGAGATGATTTTAATGATAGTTACAGCTTACTGATAGCAGGTCTGCAATCTCATATTTCAGTTCTTTCAACACCCTTGGATGTATACCATCCGGCCCAGGTGATTTGCTACTCTTCAGTTTATCTAATAGTTGTAAGACATCTTCCCGATGTATCGATATTTCCTTCAATTCTTCCGCACCTTTAAATACCACTTCAGTCATGGGTAACATCCCTACATCTTCCTCAGTAAAGACCGAAGCAAAGAATTCATTCAGTCTCTCCGCTATCGCCTTGTCGCCTCTTAGTGCTCCTTTAACCCCTTTATCATCTAATGGACCAACTGACTCTCTCACAGGTTTTTTGCTACGAATGTACTTGAAAAGGTCTTTATTTCGCATTTTTGCGTCCGCAGCAAGCTTCTTCTCAAATTCTCTCTTTGCCTGCCTTATCAAAGCCTTGCATTTGACTTGCCAGTGCTTGTGCTGTTTCCAGGTTTCATCGTTTGGCTCTTTTTTCCATTTCCTGAAAGATGCTTTTTTGGCAACAACAGTCTCTCTGACCTCACCTTTAAACCATGCTGGCAGTTTTTTGGACTTCCTTCCACTTTTCTTAAAGCGTGGAATACAGCTGGTCTGGGCTTCCAGGATAGTATTTTTCTACAACACCCAAGCTTGATGTACGTCTTTAACCTTTGCAACTGCTCCTTTTAGTTTTTTCTTAACTGTTTTCCTCATTTTATCATAGTCTCCCTTTCGAAAGTTAAAAGGTAGTACTGTGGATTTCCTTACTATCCCTCCTCCACTAATTAAATCAAAGGCGATCATGCTATGATCACTATTGCCAAGTGGCCCCAACACCCTTATCTCTTGCACTAAATCTGGTGTTCCACTAAGGACTAGGTCTAATATGGCTTCCCCTCTGGTTGGTTCATGAACCAGCTGCTCCAAGAAGCAGTCATTTATTTCATCTAGGAACTTTATCTCCCTAGCATGTCCTGACGTGACACTGACCCAGTCGATACCGGGGTAATTGAAATCACCCATTATTATTACTGCGCTGTAACTTTTGTTAGCTTCCTTGATTTCTTTGAGCATTTCATCATCCATTTGGTCATTCTGGCCAGGTGCTCGATAGTACACCCCCACTGCCATTGCCTTCCCCCTTTTATATGGAATTTCAATCCATATAGATTCTACAGCAGATTTTGTTTCCTGCAAAACTTTAATCCTTTATGAGTCAATGCCCTCTCTAACATAGAGCGCAACCCCTCCACCAATTTGATCAGCTCTATCATTACGATATAGTTTGTACCCAGGTATCACAGTGTCCCACTGGTTGTCCTCCTTCCACCATGTCTCTGATATTCCAATCATATCTAACCTTTCATTTAGTGCTATATATTCTAACTCTCCCATCTTATTCTTTAGACTTCTAGCATTTGCATACAAGCATTTTAGAGAATGTATTTTATTCATGTTAATTTGGCTATTGTTAGACATGGGTAAATTGGGATCTTTAAGCTCTGTCTGCTCCATACTTGAGGGCATTTGGGCTACTTTACTCTTTTGTGGAACCTCTCTGCTTTTGGAAGTATCCTTCAAGGATACATTCTTCCGAACCATCCGCTCTTGGGCGACTGTCGGCTTTCCCCTAATATCTAGTTTAAAAGCTGCTCTATCTCCTTTTTAAAGGTTAATGCCAGCAGCCTGGTTCCATCCCGGTTAAGGTGAAGCCCATCCCTTCGGAAGAGCCCCTCCTTCCCCAGAATGTTCCCCAGTTCCTAACAAATCCAAAACTCTCATCTTTGCACAATTGTCTCATCCACGCATTGAGACTCCGGAGCTCTGCCTGCCTTTTGGGTCCTGCGCATGGAACAGGAAGTATTTCGGAGAATGCTACCATGGAAGTTCTGGATTTCAAATTCCTACCTAAAAGCCTAAATTTTGCCTCCAGAAGCTCCCTACCACATTTTCCTATGTCATTGGTACCGACATGTACCAAGACAGCAGACTCCTCCCCAGCACTATCTAAGACCTTATCTAGGTGGCGCGTGAGGTCCGCTACCTTCGCACCAGGCAGGCATGTTACCAGGCGATCCTCACATCCACCAGCCACCCAGCTATCTACATGCCTAATGATCGAATCACCAACTATAATGGCTGTCCTAACCCTTCCCTCATGGGCACATGGCCCTGGAGACACTTCCTCGGTGCGAGAGGGTTTTACATCACCTGGAGGACAGGTCCTAGTTACAGGATCACTTCCTGCCACACCAGGGTGATGCTCTCCTGTCACGTGACCTCTCTCCTCCATGGCAACAGGGGTGCTGCCAGACTGGAGGTGGGACTTCAGGACTATATCCCTGTAGGTCTCATCTATGTACCTCTCTGTCTGTCTTATGTTTTCCAAGTCTGCTACTTTAGCCTCTAGAGAAAGGACTTGTTCCCTGAGAGCAAAGAGCTCCTTGCACCTAGTGCACACGTAAGACCTCTCACCAACTGGGAGAAAATCATACATGTGACACTCAATGCAAAAGACTGGAAAGCCCCTATCCCGCTGCTGGACTGCTGTCTGCATCTTAGTTTTAAGTTTGTGTCTAGATCTTTAAGTTCTTACTTACTAGGTGTTGCTATGGGTATTTATACCAATAAAACTGTACCTAATACGTTTAATATACCTTGTTCACCTGAAGCTTAATTAATCTCAGGTCCTTAGTGTATGACTGATTTGGGTAATGAGCTTCACCTGAAAGCACCTCCTGTCCTTTAAGATGTGTAAGTACCTATAAAGCTATGATTATCCCAGGGGTGGGTGGGTGTTGGGAGGGAAATAACACTTATTAAAAGAAGGCTGCTACACAGTACCCTGTCTTGTGCTGCTGAGGTAAACTAAATTCTGATTTGATTTAAATTATAGCTCTTAGCTGCTGCTAGGCTCTAATCTCTTATGAAATTTAAACTACAAGCTCTCTGCTGGGTTCTAAATTTAACCAGAAAGCTCTCTTCTGTGTTTTAAAACTAAAAGTACTTTTCTGATGCTAGGCCCTGAGTGACTATTAAATGTACACTACAAGCTCTCTGCTGGGTTCCAAATGTAACCAGAAAGCTCTCTTCTGTGTGTTAAATTTAAACTAAAAGTACTTTGCTGTTACTTGGCCCTGAGTGACTATTAAATTTAAACTACAAGCTCTCTGCTGGTATGAAATGTAACCAGAAAGTTCTCCTCTGTGTTTTAAATTCAAACTTTAATTGCTGCTACTAGGCCCTAACTGATCCAACAAAAAACAATGGGTTCACAGATTAAGTAGCTTTAATACAAAGAATTCTTTTTAGAAAATTACCAGAAGTATATACTCACAGTTGCAGATTTCTCTCCAGAAGTAACAGTCCCCCTTTCTAGTCCTTCAAGAGGCAGTCCTCATACTGGCCTGCCTCAAATTGTCTGAATAGTGCCGAGTGATGCAGGATATAGGAGTCATGGGTGGACCCTGCAAACCTAGGGACCATATTCAGAATATGCATATTTGTATCACATACAACCTGAACATTCAGGGAATGGTAGTGTTTGCGGTTGCGGAACACTACCTCCCTGTCTCTGGGTGGGACCATGGCAACAAGTGTGCAATCAATAGCTCCCATCACGTGTGGTATCCCGGCAAACACCTCAAAGGCCTGGTTCAGGGTCCCCCACTGTTGCCTAGTGTTGGGAATGGCAATGTAATTCCCCACCCGGCTGATCATGACACGTAGTTCCTGGTGGAGACAGCGTGAGAAGGTGGGGCGGCTCATGCCATCCACTGCAGCCACAGATGACTGGAAACAGCCAGAGGCAAAGAAATGTAGGGCACCAAGGAGCTTGACCAAACCCGGTATGGCATGTGACTGACCAGTCAGGGGCTCGAAGTCAGGTCTTAGATCCTCATAGAGCTCCCTATGAGCCCCCATGCTCAGGCGATAGAGGGAGATGACCTGGTCCTCACACATGCCCTGGAGCTGGGCCCTGGGCCTGTAGAGGCGAGGCTGGTGAGCCTGCAACTCTGCACGCCTCCTGCGCCGTGCTGGCACAGCCTCTGCCTGGCCTGCCCCCACAGCTGCAGGTCTGTGTTGCAGCGGGACTACACCCATGCCCTGTGCCTCAGCCCCATGGACACCATCTCCCCCGTCAGGCAGCCGCAGCCCCTGATCACCTCCCACTGCACATGCAGAAACCACAAAGCCCACCATAAACTCCACCCCCTCAACTCCTCCAACTCACTCAAACTCAGACACTCACCTCACCAACCTAGCCACACACCTCCCCCAACACACAGCAACCCAACCACACAACCCCACCACCACTCACTAACCCAGCCACTTCCCACGACACACCTGCCTCTGACACTCTACTTGCTTCACCAACAACCAACAGCGCACGCCTTCTCTCCCTCACCTACACAAATCCGTCAACGTGTACCAGGTGTGCATGTGTATTTATAGGTTTTTTTTACGTTGCGCGCGTTGCGCATGCACAACAGTGCAAGCATGGCGGCTGCACGCATTGTGCATGTGCCACAGAGATGCAGAAGGTGCATGCGTGGGACACCATGTTGCACATGCACTGTGCATGAGCATGAGATGCGCTGAGCATGAGCTTGAGATGCGCATGTGCTGCGTGAGGTTACGCGCATGCGCCAAGCCTCACGCTTACGCACAGCACATGTGTAACATGGTGTTCTGCACAAGCACCTTATGTGGCACATGCACAATGCACGTAGCTGACTCGCACGCACCACTGCGCATGCTCAACGTGCGCAACGTAAAAAAAAACTATAAATACACATGCACAACTGGTACACGTTGAGGGGTGGGGTAGGTGAGGGAGAGAAAGCGAGCTGTGTTGGTGGTTGTCAGTGAAGAGTGTCAGAAGCAGGTGTGTCGTGGAGAGTGGCTGGGTTGGTGAGTGGTGGTGGAGAGTGTCAGAGGCAGGTTTGTTGTGGAGAGGTGTGTGGCAAAGTAGGCGAGAGAGAGAGAGGAGGGGAGGCAAGGAGCAGGCGACAGAGACAGGAGCTGAGTTGAGGAGCAGGCAACAGGGAGAGGAAGTGGGGCGAGGAGCAGGTGTGAGGTGTAGCAGAGGAGCCAAGGAACAGGGATGTGTGACAGGGAGGGAGAGGGCACAGAGGGCGGGGAGATGGAGCAACAGGAAATGACAGGTGGGGAGGAGGGGGGCACCTGTTCAGCAGGACCCAGAGCCGGCAGGGAGTGTTGGGCCTGTGGTGGTGGCTGCAGGCCCATCGGGTGTGTCGCAGCCCACACAGGGGCCACCCAGTGCCAAACGAAGGCATATATCGGTCCCAGCTGAGGAACGGAGGAGGGCTGTGAGATTCAGCCAGCAAGAAAACCACATCCTGCTGGCCAGTGTGTTGGAGCGGTATGAGATGCTCTATGGCCGGCTCAGCAACAGCACCACTGTGGCAACACATACACATGTGTGGGAGGAGGTACAGGAGTCCGTAGCCCAGGCAGGGGGACCAACCAGGGACCTGGACAGCCTGAGAAAGAGATTTAACGACATTAAGCGTGGTGTCCGTGCACACATGGTGGTGGAGAGGCAACATGCCATGGGCACCGGTGGGGGTGCCCCCTTTGCCCCAACTCTCACACCCCTGGAGCAGGAGCTCGCAGACCGTCTTGGGCCCATCTACCTGCGTGGACTACCAGAAGCGCTAGACACCGCCCATCCACAGGCAGGTGGGTATGCACCTAACACCTTGCTGCTCCTTAGGCTTGGAATAAATGTCCTTTGTCTATGCATCAGGAATCTTCTATGGCCCACCTCCCACTTAGGTTTAAAGTTCATATGTTTGCCTCTGCCTTTAGCTCAAGAGTGTGCTGTTCTCCATTCCTCCCCTTTTTAATCTCACCTTTCTGTATTCCTCTCACACTTGTTCCTACCTCCTTCCTTTGACCTGTCTCCCCTGCTCTTGTCTCTTTGCTCCTGTTCCAAATCTCCTTCCACACCTGTTAGTGCATTGTCCTTTTAGATTATAGGCTCTGTTGAGCAGGGATTGTCTTTTTATGTTTTCACATTTACAGTGCTGTGTGCGCTTGGTAGTGCCCTATAAATGCTTAGGAGTAGTAGTAGTAGATATGCAGCACACGTATAGGCCACACCCAAGCACATGTGGCACATGGAGGGGATTGGTGGGGAACCATGTCCAGAGAGCATGCGTGCCTTAACATAGGCAACTATGGGGTGATGACACAGCAGCACATGGCAGGGTAGGTACAGGGTGTGTGTGACAGGAACCTGGGCCTGTGTGCATGATAAAGACAGTCCTGAACATAGTTGAGGACCATAAAGCAGTGGAGAGGCAGGGGGCATGGCGAACAAGGCCCATATCTGATTGAACACTACATACATCAATGGTCCAGAAAACATAGATGCAAAGCCCAGAGGGATAAGCTGCATAGCAACAATTCACAGCACTACAGATCAACAATGTAACAGAGATGTAAAGGACATATATGAGGAGTGGCTAATGATATCCCACTGTAATCAAAGAGCATCACAGAATACCTGAGCAGCAATGTAACAGTAAAGAGCCACATTGGGATATCATTTGACAGTATTCAGATAACCTCCTTGTATCTTTTCTACATTGTTGCTCTCTAGTGCTGTGAAGTTTGGCTGTTCTGCTAGACCCTCTGGGCTGTACATATAGGTGGGTTTGGCCACTGATGTATGCAGAGCTCATGTGAGTACAGGGCCTGTCTGTCCTTCAAAGTACTCCTCCTCCTAAGGATATGTGGTTGGGGGGACTAACTGAGGTCAGATTCCTCTACTACTGGAGTTGTCATACCCAGATTGGTCTTGCGTTCCTTCATCACATATGGCTTATGAGGGCTTACTTTGAGTTATTGTTTTGTGCCTGCACCATTTGGGGTGTGTTCAGCAGTACCAGCCTGCGTTCTCTGTCACCCTGAGGTTTACTTGTTAAAATAGTATCTGGCATATAGGTCACAGCCAGTCATCATACTTTTGCAGCCAGTCACCGAGCACATTGTGACACGCGGAGACATACAAGAGGGACATACAACTAGCCCATAAAACATTGGCCTGGGGGTACACACACACATCAACAAAACTCATTTAACGTCAGTATGCACCTACCTATCCAGGGACATATCACAGACCTCTGACAGGGAAAAGACTAACACATGGGTATGATGACATAGACGCAGACAAACACCATCAAAAAAATCACACACATGTCACACACTTAACACTCTGTCGGGGCCCACATACAGTGGCGATATCGCACCCACTCTCACCAGACATTGGAAGGCACATTGCCAGACCCATATCAAATGCACATAGAACAACCCCCACAACACCTGGGATCAGCCCTTATACACATCCCACAGTGCCACACACACATTCCCATACCCCCACACATGGTGCACCCCCATACACAGCAGTGCTCCACCCATACCCCCATACACCCCACCACACCCATGGATTATGGGATAGCTGTCCAGCCGCACCACACAGTGTCTTGCAAAGAGGAGGGCCCACATACACATCTGGCTGACACGGACACATCCTGCAACACCTAACATGCATACCACTCAGAGCAATGCAACCACATCGCTCACACACACAATGATGGCACACAATCCCTCAGAGCTCCCACATGCGCCACGGCCACATGTATTGCTGAGGCCACATCCAAGGTCAGGCGGCCAGTCCATACCTGATACTGCAGATAGAGGACGCGGCACACAAAACACCATCCCCCACACACTGCATTCCATGTGGTACAGCTACACCAGGGAATGAGACTGCTACCCCCCCCCTCCACCCCCTGCCAGGCACAGCACACTGTAGGCACCTGTGCTGTCCCTATTGTAGGCGCACCAACAGCAGGCACAGGCACACAACACATTGATTATGGCGGGGATGTACTACACAGGTGTACATAGATGCCCTGCGCAAACTCATCTGTGCTGTGTACCCTTTTCCAACCCCCAGGTAACTACAGGACCATGGAGGCACATGAGGAGGAAGATGTGGCAGGGTCTCAGGATGGTGAGGGGCCAGAGCCTGCAATGTACGGGGACACCACCATCCATGACGAAGGCACAACAGGAAACAATGTGCTGGCCGAGGCAGAGGACATGCCACCGGATGTCATTGCTCCAGAGGGGGCCACTAGCAGCAGCTCACAGGCTCTAGAGGGTATGGAGATGGAGGGGAGTCACCACACCATGCAGGTGCCAGAGACATCAGCCACCCCTCCCACAAGCATGGCTACAATCTTGGCAGAGCTGCGGGCCCACAGTGCCTCAGCAAGGCATGATGCCGAAGGTGGGTAACAGCATACACAACAATCCCCATGGGGGTGGACGTAACATCCACGAGATTGCATGTGCACCACAATATGTTGGCAACATAGCAGATTGTTTCTTATGTGCGGGGGGGGGGGTCTGTGCCATGTGCGTTCCCCCCTCTTATAGCATGGCTTGTCAGGTGTCAGCATGTGTGAGGAGCTCAGACACATATACACTGTTCACGGCCATATACCCCAAGGAAGCGCACAGAGGAAAACACCTATCCCAGGTCACCAAGACAGCTTACATGACTGACCCCTCCCCATGGGTATTGTTACCTAGCATAGTTTGTCAGCGTAATCTGTACTGTGGGCCAGTGTTAGAGAAAATAGGGCCCCCCAGACATATGAATTTGTGTGCCATGACTCCTCACGTCATCTGGCTTATCTCATATGACCAGTGTACAGATCAAGCATTGACACATTGAACTGCAACACTGTACCATTTGTGAGATCTGTGATTCACATGAGCCCTCATCAGGACCCTTTCCTGGCATGAGAATGGCTCATGGGACACACAGATTTAAACATGGTCATGCGATGCTAGTTGTTGTGTGCATGATTCTTCTGTAGACTGATCTGGTGCGATATGCCTGACATGTGCATGTATCACAGTGGGGGTTGTAACAGGTATCTCAAACATCACCTTGTGTCCCGCCCACAGGCACTCATCAGGCTCTGTTGGCCATTCTCCAGGAGATACACCAGCTGCGTGCCACAGCAGACACAATGGCAGGGGCGCTCCTCCATATTGTGGATGCCCAGGAGGCCATAGCTGCCCATTCCCAGCAGCCAGCACCGGCACCAGAGGCGACACCAGCAGTCCCGGGACAGAGGGGTGGGTTGGGCCATGGTCACCGTGGCTGGCCACAGAGGATGTGAACATTAAAAATAAAGATATCACAACCTATTACAATCTATGTGTTCGTTTCCAATGTGTGGCACTGTGATCTCCTACGCACCCTGCAACCCATGTTGTCACCCTGCCTACATATGCCTACCTATATCCCTCAGGGGTGGGGTGTCTGTACTGCCACCAGTCATTGCACATAGGTTATACCATGCCCTGTGTGCCATGGACTGTGGCAGGTGGTCACCCTCCTACCTATGCATGGGGGGTATGCCCAACCTCACCCATTGCCAAGCAAGATGTTCACAGGGGTACATGTCTGTTGTAAGGATCTGTCACCCTCTCCTACCCAATATACTCTCCATCATTGAACACACATGTGTGACCATCCTTCCTGCCCACACCAGGGCCTACGTGGCTGTCTACCCACATAGGCTTGCATGCGGCACAGGCAGACAAAGGTAGCTCGCTTCAGTCAGCTGATCACTGTTCACCAGCACTTGTAGTCCCCCACCGCTCATCCTTGGGACCTGCATTGACCTGCCTCGCCCTCACCAGCTATCACCCTGTAAAGCCTCTGGGTACCGCATCCCCTCTTACCCTTCCGGCCACATACCTGCTGCTAGCCTTTTCCCCCTATTGCCCCACAGGCATGGTGCATCAGATATGGTGCACACACATCTCAGGCAGCATGCATGTGACCATAGCTGTTGGGGCACACTGCACAATGGCACATCACAGGGGCCCCATGGGACACAGATGCCTACGCACATTGGCAGCCCCCACAACTGCATGTGGAGACGGTCCATGTATGTCACCTATGTCTACCATGCATACACATAGGGATCTACACACATGCCCCATGCTCACGTGCACAGTCTGTAAGGGAGACACATGACCATTGTGATGTATTAAAACAACTGTATTTTAAAACATATGTACAACAGGTACTATATACCAAAGCCCGCGTGTTGGGTCCCGGGAGACAGGACAGCACAGGGCACGTGTGTGGGCGCCACAGGGACCATCACATGCTCCTGGGACATCCATCAGGGGATGGCTGTCGAGGTGCGCCGCCCATACCAGCCACACGCTGCATCTCGGCAGCCATCCACTGAATGGAGCCTGCCAGCCACCGGATGGTGCGGTCCTGGGCCCGCTGGCATTGCAGCATGCCTTCCATTGCCACATACAGGTCCTGGATGCACCTGCCACCACATACACACAAGGTGCCAGGTGTCTGTGTGGTGGCATGTGCGTGGGCCCTGTCTGTGGCAATGGGTGGTGTAGCTACACCCAGGCGGGCACCATCTCCACACACATGCGGCAGCTGGCAGGGACCCACAGTGCCCTGTGCTGTCCTGTGTCCCCTCCCACCCTCCCCCCCTCCACACACCCCTCCTCCCCCCCCCCCCCGGCATCTCCCACCCATCCTCCATGCTCTCCTCCTCCTCCTAACCCCCCAAAACATCACACACACTCTCACCCTCCCCTCCCTCCTGCCCCACCACACTCTCCACCCCCTCCATGTCCCCATCATCCTCTTCCACCTCTGCCGCCTCTTCCTCCTCTTCTGCCGCCGCCTCCTCCTCCACCGGCTGGACTGCAGCTGAGAGGCGTGTTGTGGGTGGCCCTGAGGCTGATGTCCCATCACCAGCAGCAGCAGCTTCTGTGGGGGAACACACCATCATGCAATTACAACGCCATATAAACATAGTGTGGCCTGCCATAGGCCGTTGGCTCACTGTGACATGCTGTACTGTGCTGCAGGGGCCGCAACACTCACCGCCACATTCCTGCAGCAGCCTCCTTTGTAGCCGCTCAAGGACATCCGGGCAGTGCAGCCGCAACTCCCGTCCCTTTTTCCATAGGTCCTCCACCTGGGTGGAAATGCAATGGGTGGGAACATTAAGGGCCAGATATCTCTGGTGGGTGCCCAACGCATATCACACATCACTGCATACAGCAGGGTGCTGCTTCTGCTCATGCCAGTGGGTCTTATACTACCTGTTGCCAGCGCCGCCTGCATGTGTGGGGTGCCACCTACGTGTCATTTGGCCAATCTCACAGGCCAGCCTTACCCAGATCCTATGCTCTCCTTGCATTACATGGCAGCACCATGCCATGTGTGGGGTAGGTATGCTGGTCTATAGGGGAGGTGTTTCTTGGCCCCTGTGGGTCCGGCACACACCTGTGTGTTTGCATCACCTACACACATCCGCAAACACACATGCCATGCCACCATGATATCTGTATTGGAACATGTGTGATATGTTCTGGAGTCGCACAGGGATTGGGTGGCCCTGAACACATCACCAGGAACCACTACCAGAACACTAGGATGTGTACTCTACTTGTGTGGACACAACTAGGGCCTCCTGTGAATACGGCATTTGTGGCCGACTGCAACAGGAGCATGCACCAACATACCTAGCTGGGATATAGACCTCTGTAATTAGGTCTAGGGCCTCCTGAAGTTAGGGCAGAGCTGTGAAACCCCAACTGATGCAGGTACCCTGACACCAGGATCTCTAATGGACCACTGTAATGAGGACCAGGGCCTCTTGGAGTTAGGGCAGAGCTGTGAATCCCCAACTGATGCAGGTACCCTGACACCAGGATCTCTAATGGACCTCTGTAATGAGGACCAGGGACTCCTGGGATTAGGGCAGAGCTGTGAGAATGAAACAGATGCAGGTACCCTGACACCAGGATTTATAAAAGACCTCTGTAATGAGGACCAGGGCCTCCTGGAGTTAGGGCAGAGCCTTGAAACCCCAACTGATGCAGATACCCTGACACCAGGATTTATAAAAGACCTCTGTAATTAGGTCCAGGGGCTCCTGGAGTTAGGGCAGAGCTGTGAGAATGAAACAGATGCAGGTACCCTGACACCAGGATCTCTAATGGCCCACTGTAATGAGGACCAGGGCCTCCTGGGGTTAGGGCAGAGCTGTGAAATCCCAACTGATGCCGTTACCCTGACACCAGGATCTCTAATGGACCTCTGTAATTAGGTCCAGGGCCTCCTGGAATTAGGGCAGAGCTGTGGGAATGAAACAGATGTAGTTACCCTGACACCAGGATCTCTAATAGACCTCTGTAATCAGGTCCAGGGCCTCCTGGAGTTAGGACAGAGCTGTGAAACCCCAACTGATGCAGTTACCCTGATACCAGGATCTCTAATAGACCTCTGTAATCAGGTCCAGGGACTCCTGGAGTTAGGGCAGAGCTGTGAGAATGAAACAGATGCAGGTACCCTGACACCAGGATCTCTAATGGACCACTGTAATGAGGACCAGGGCCTCCTGGAGTTAGGGCAGAGCTGTGAAACCCCAACTGATGCAGGTACCCTGACACCAGGATCTCTAATGGACCTCTGTAATTAGGTCCAGGGCCTCCTGGAATTAGGGCAGAGCTGTGAGAATGAAACAGATGCAGGTACCCTGACACCAGGATCTCTAATGGACCACATTAATCAGGTCAAGGGCCACCTGGGGTTAGGGCAGAGCTCTGAAACTGACACAGATGCAGTTAACCTAACACCAGGATCTATGCTAGACCTCTGTAGCCATGTGTGACGCCTCCTGGGGATGGAGCAGACATTTGGGACCACATCACACGCAGGTAACATAACACCAGGATGTGTAATAGACCTGTGTAATCAGGTCTGTGGCCATTCTGGGGATAGGGCAGGATTGCAATCCACAACATATGCATCTACAGTGGCAACAGCTTGGCCCACAGATTGGTATGTCCACCATATTCTGCATGTATGATATGTGATGCTTGCTGTATTTGTGTTGCACAACCGTCATTGTGTGACCTGTCCCCATGCACTTACCTCACAGGGGTAGTCGGCAAATCTGTTGTACCGCCTGGTGAGGTGCACCCATGGTCTCCTCACCCGTCCAAGGTCCTGCCTCTTTGCTGCGCCCGGGAACAAACGGCGTTGTCTTGTACATATCAATTCACACAGGATCCTGAGCTCCCTCCGTGTGAATGCGGGCTTCCGTGAACGCATGTCCATTTTTTAACTCTCAAGATAGTGCGTATACGTGCGCGACAATGCACATTACACATGCGCCGTATCGCGCACGTACATACTCTATCTTGCGGTACTACGCGCTACCTGGTGCAATTACGGCGTACAGCACACGTGGGATTTTGACGGCCAGATCATGTCATAGTATTCTTATCGGAACAGTGAAACGTGCCACGAATGGTATGGGCAGCTTCTCCAGTCCTCATACACCTGATCTTTTACGTTATGATGATGAGGCTCCCCGGCATTGGCCAGCGGGCGCATTATAGGGTGCCTTAACTTGCGGTGCCCTGTAATGCGCTTTCTACGGCCCATGCTCAGCGCCACCGTAGAAAGTTTACAGGATTAGGGTGAGTGGGTATGTTGGAGTTACCCGCACACTACAGAGATGTGTCTAACTGTTACAGTCATGCAAAAAGGTGCCATTTCAGACACTCTTCCTGATGTTGTTGCACTGGGGATTCAAACCTAGGAGAGCTGGCTGTATAGTCACTGTACTAACCAATGTGCTATACCTCTATGGCCATTATCATAGCTAGGACTGACTACACAACAACTGCATGTCAACGCACATACATTCTGCTGTGCTTACTGGGATAGGGGAAACCCACAGTTAAGGCAGTTTCCAGGCCACATTACCATAGGGAAATGACTGTGGAGGCAGAGGCCATGGGTTTGATCCAACAGTGATGTTATGTAAAAAGGCTGTCTGAGGCATTATCATTTAATTTAAATCAGTGCCATCTGAGGCATTTCCTTTTTTAATTTAA
This sequence comes from Ichthyophis bannanicus, assembly GCA_033557465.1. Lineage (NCBI taxonomy): Eukaryota > Metazoa > Chordata > Amphibia > Gymnophiona > Ichthyophiidae > Ichthyophis > Ichthyophis bannanicus. The sequence continues at coordinate 1,461,636,713 of CM066031.1, forward strand.
ATTAGTGCTGCCAGCAAAACACCCTCACAGTGCCGTAAGCTAAAGTGCTGCATAAGGCGCCCTATAAGGCACTCCATATGGCACATTATAAAGTGCACTGTCCGCCAAGGCACCTTATAATGTGCCCTATAGGGCGCTTTATGGGGCGCCTTATAGGGCGCTGTATAGGGCGCCTTATGAGGCACCTTAAGGTTACAGCACTGTGAGGGTGCATTTTGCTGGCAGCACTGATTTAAATGAAAAGGAAAAGCCTCAGACAGCCTTATTAAACAAGGCCACGGTGGGATCAAACCCATGACCTCTGCCTCCACAGTCATTGAAGTAACCAGTGGGCTACATCTCTACAGCTGCTAACACACCCCTGGCTGGCTACAGAAAGACTACAGGTCACCACACAAACTGTCTGCTGTGGTCACCAGGATAGGGTAAACCCACCCATACCCATGATGCACTGCACATGCAGATAAGCAGTCTACAGCTGATCACAAGATGGGGTATGCACCCCCAGAGCACCTCGGCCTGTTAGGAGGAACTGACCGTGTGTATTACTGGCACAGAGTAGCTACAGACAGTGACATTCTGCGGGTCCTGTGCTCACCCTGAGGGTGAGGTGGGGAGCCCAGCACCATGTCCACAGCACCCAGCTTGGCTGAGATAGGCTATGCTGCAGGTCACCATCAATGCCAGTGTGTGATAGGTAGTCCTTGTAAGCGCACCTAGGATACACCTGTGTCCATCCGTATTTCCCAGTCACGTCTAGCCCTTGTGGACTATGATGCACACTGAATAGGGCATATCCAGTGTGGGTGCCATGGTCACATGTTATAAGTGAAGGGGGGGTGTTTGGATCCAAAAGCTGATTATGTAGCACCACCCAAACCACCCTCTGGCTCAGGATAGGGGACAGGATCTCCTACCAACAGATCCACATTCTACCTTTCTGCAATGGTGGCAGTAGAGGGGACCATCAAACCCAGTCCTGCTGGGGAACAGGCACCCTACAGGGCAGTCAATGCAGAATCTGTAAGCATCAATAAGGCAATGGCAGAATGCTGGAAAAGCTCAGCTGCCCCCCACCACTATCACCAGCATAGGGCACAGTCAGTCTCCCCCCACTGCACCCTGCAAGGTGTCCCAGGCATACACATATTAACTGTGGACAGTCTACTAGCTAATACATAGTGCATGTTCATGGAGAACCTGTGTGCAGCCAACACTGGGATGTGAAAGCACATGCCCGCACACACGCCCGCCCACATGCATGCCCGCCTGCATACACACACACGCCAGGTATGTCAGTGAGTTGGCCCCAGAAAAGAGAACCCATAAATATCACTATTGGCCAGCTTAGTTATTGGGATTTCAAATGTGGTTTTGGTCATTTTCTATGTTTATTTGCCTTTTTGGTTCCTGCACATGTATCACTACTATCACTTTTCTGGGTTTCCATGCCTTTGCTGTACATTGCTGACTGAAATGATTTCTCTCTTCTGCAAATGTGCCTCTAGCGCGAGGTTTTCACTGGCGTTAGTTCTCAGACCCGGATTTCACAGCATTAGTGTGCCTGGAGCCTCTCCCCACCCACTCTCCGCCCATTGACCCCTTCTCTCCACCCTCTGGGAAGCCTTACTCTACCATTCAGACCCGGATTTCACAGCATTAGTATGCCTTAACGCCGCCGCCGTGTTATCGCGCGATAAGTGATGTTATCGCACGATAATATCACGCGATAACATCACTTATCGCGTGATAATACTACCGTTGCGACGTTAAGACGGTTTAGTAAACATACCCCTAAGTATATATTTCATTTTATGAATATCTTTACTTCCTCTCCCCCATATTCTAGAGATATAGAGAAAAAGAAAAGGAAAAAAATGAATTTAATATTTGATTTAATTTGATTTTTCCACCTGTTATACTATCTTACACATTAAGGTATTAAAGCAGTTTACAAAGACAACAAGTAAAATACAGAAAGATCTCATACTACAAAACATTAAAACAATGCACAGTCATCTAAAATACAAACAATATACTAAAGAGAGAAAGAAATCTGAACATGTGACTAAGCTACAAAAATATAACAAATCACATATGACTATGTAGCAAAAATGGAAAATAAAAAGAGTTTTAAAATCCAGAATGCATGTGTACGTAACTCTGAGGTTAAGGCAAGCAACACCAACTTGTTACTTGAAAACAAAGAAATGGTAATAAGATAGTCCAGGGACTTTAATTCACCATCTGTTCAACAATCAACAATGTATGTATAGAAAATGTATTTAGAACCACTGTATATAGCCCACGTTGTACATAGCTCATACTAATCTAGCACACAATACAACACTCACCCAACTAAATTTCACCCTCACTGCATGTATAACACACTCACCTTACCCGATTGTTTGCTGTGATACCACCTTGATTATTAAGATAAGGCGGTTTAGAAATACTGTTAAATAAATAAAATAAATAAATCTAAATTTACAGTCATTCAGGGTGGAGAGAAAAATATTGAGGAATTAGTGTTACTGACAGAAAAATCAGATACAGCAGCTATGCTCTTACATAGAAACATAGAAATATGACGACAGAAAAAGACCACATGGCCTATCTAGTCTGTCCTTCCATATCAACAACTACAACAGTCCCCTTCTTTCCTTCAGAGATCCTCTGTGTTTGTCCCATGCTTTTTTGAATTCAGTTACTGTCCTCATCTCTACGACCTCCACTGGGAGACTATTCCATGGATCCACCACTCTTTCCGTAAAGAAATATTTCCGCAAATCACTCCTGAATCTATCCCCCTTCAACCTCATCCCATGTCCCCTTGTAGCAGAACTTGCTTTCAATTGAAAGAGGCTCTCCCTCTGAACATTTATGCCACGGAGGTATTTAAACATCTCAATCATATCACCTCTATCCCACCTTTCCTCTAAGGTGTACATATTAAGATCCTTCAGTCTGTCCTCATATGCTTTATAATGAAGACCACTAACCATTTTAGTAGCCACCCTCTGCACCGACTCCATCCTGTTCACATCCTTTTGAAGGTGCGTTCTCCAGAATTGCACACTATACTCCAAATGAGGTCGCACCAAAGACTTATACAGAGGCACTATCACCTCCTTTTTTCTGCTAGCCATTCCTCTCCTTATGCACCCAAGCATCCTTCTAGCTTTTGCCGTCACCTTTTCTACCTGTTTAGCTACTTTAAGATCATCAGACCCAACCACGCCCAGGTCCCGCTCTTCTTTAGTGGACAAAAGTACTTCATCCCCTATACTATATTGCTCCCTTGGATTGCTGCAGCCCAAATGCATGACCTTACATTTTTTAACACTAAATCCCAGCTGCCAGATTCTAGACCATTCTTCAAGCTTAGCTAGATCCCTCCTCATGTTATCTACACCTTCCTGGGTGTCTACTCTATTGCAAATTTTGGTATCATCCGCAAAAAGGCAAACCTTACCCGACAGCCCTTCCGCTATATCACTAACAAAGATGTTAAAAAGAATCGGACCAAGGACAGATCCCTGGGGCACACCACTGGTAACATCCTTCTCCTCAGAGTGAGCCCCATTTACCTGTACTCTTTGTCGCCTCCCACCCATGTGGAACAAACAGGATGGGATTTTTTGTTTTAATTTACCATTTTTTTTCAGGAGTAGCTCAAAGGCAAGTTATACTCAGGTACAGTAGATATTTTTCCTTCACCTAGAGAGCTTACAGTCTAAGGGGTAGAGCATTTTACTAAAGTGAGTTATGAAGTTACAGTAACATGTTAACAGCTTCCATGGGCCTGTGGTAATTGTTACTGCGCAGGCAGGACAATTACAGTTTCAAGACTCCAGGAATATGCACAAGGAACTGTGAAGCAGGAATCTGCTATTTAATGCTTCATCTCTATGTTGCAAATCTACACATACAAATGCTGCCAATTTAACTACAGAGGCAGCTATCTTTATCGAAGATCAATTCAGAGGGGGAAATAAACAAGGAGGATATGTCCCCTAGTCCGTTTTGTAAGGGGCTGGCTAAAACTAGCACTTTTTCTAAATTTAAATGGACCAGGGAACAGGTGCAAATCCTGATGTGGACAATTGGGTCATACACATGTGCTCCCTATATGAAATGAGGAATACATCTGTAACCTGTTGGCCCTCCCCGGCCACCCGCAAACCACGCTCCTGACATATCCCCTTGCTTTATCTCCATAATATAGACATCCACATGCAAATGTTGCCCTTTCTGAAATCACCATTTCTACATGGATGCCATTTCCATATGTAAATGCTGGATTTTACCCATAGAAATCACAAGTAAACCTTCCAAAATAAGCTCCATGTATATTGTGCCACCCACTATAAAACATTTTTTCTTATTGTAAATTTCCAAAAATCTGCATTCACTTTGCCAAAGCATCTGAGATCTCTTTTTCATTCAGTGCCGTTTCTGAATTATGTAGGGTTACTCCAATTTCCAGAACAGAAAACCAGGGTACTTGCCAAGTGAACGAGGTCCGTGAGAGTTACTGAACTGTGAAGGAGAAAGAAACCTGTGTGTGCGTACCTTCTGCAGATAGCATTTACAGAAGAAAGGTGAACTTGCACAAGCTTGAAATTTGTGAGCAATGGGGCCAGCTGTAATGGTTTATCTCTCAGGTATCGACCATTCAGACATCTTTCCTAAACATTTATCATATATTACCTGAAGAAAAAAAACCTCATTCACGTATCTCATGCTCGAGTTAGTATAGGAGGCAGTGGAATGCTATCTCTGGGTTTTGCAGGCTAAAATAAGAAAATTAAATAGCAGGGGTAAGGAAGGGGAGTGTGCTTTCTGGGGAAGGTGATGATCTTCTTTCTTCTGTGCTTCACCTAAGGACTTCAGCAGTTGAAGAAGGATCATATGGGCATTCATTCGGCTAGCTGCCAATTGCAGATCTGATGAATGGACCAAACCAGGAGGCAAATAGAGCAGCCAGCAGGGATTCTTTTCTTGCTTGGCTGAGTTGGCATGCATGGTAGTCCTAGGGCTGGGGTGGGAAAGTCCAGTCCTGGAGAGCCGTAGACCAGTCAGGTTTTCATGATGTCCCTAATGAATATTCATGGACCTTTTTCCATACAATGGAAGGCAGTAGATGCAAATAGATCTCATGAATATCCATTAGGGACATCATGAAAACCTGACTGGTCTGCGGCTCTCCAGGACCGGACTTGCCCACCCCTGTCCTAGGGCAATGTCATTTCCAAAACCAAAACATAAAAATTGAGCCCTTTTATAGAAAGTGCCACAAGTAATCTTATCAGTCAGAATCATAGGAATTCTTTATGGGGACATATAAACGGTAATTGCGTCATCTCTCTTCCCCAAACTGATGCACACATGCATGACATATGCTACTTTTTCTTTCATATGTTGACTTATGAATAAAAGAAAATGATCTTGGTTTTTCTGTTGCCTAATTGTAGTTTCACTATTCATTCAGACAGGTCTCTCTGCATTTATTCATTAGTACTGCAGCTGTTAAGCTTTGCACTTGACGCCAGGAGAAATAACATGAAAAGGAACTGCAGACGTGAGAACAGTTAGCATGGGTATAGACAGTTTGAACCATTTAGATACATGCAGGCTTTTTTTATAAAATTGGTTCCTGCCCTATTCTCTTCAATATAAGCGTGCAGGCAATGGGAGACCAGAAATACATTCTGAAACTGGATTTCAAATAGCTGGATGCTGTTCCAGAGGAAATTGCTTGCTGATTGAAACAATTTGTGCTTTAGATAGTGAAGAGATGATCCTTGTGCAAATCAGGAAATCCGACATGCTTTTGAAACAGCCGCTAAACTGACTTTCCATAGTGCATCACTCTTTCATATGAGAAAGATATAAGCCCGCTTTTTTCCATGTAAATGAGTGCTACTATAGGAATTTTCTTGGTTGTTCTTTCCCCCTCCTGCATGCTCTCTCTCTCTCTATTTCTCTTTTAGTTAACAACATCCTTGCAATGACTACTTGGCAGTGATTTCCCAACTATTCTATGCTTCTTTTGTTCCGATTACAAGTACCACTAAACGAGCATTTCCCCAGGGACTTGTAGACAAGCTGGGTTTGTAATGATATATGACAATCTCACTCTCTTTTCACTTTTCAAGTGTAACAATATTTACAACTACATTTAAAATGTACGAAGAACTCTTGCCTGTTCATTGTTAGGACTTTTTTTTTTTTAATTCCTTGGGAAACCAATGACTCCTGCCCCCCATCACCTTGAGCACATTGCCTCCCTAGATTAGGAGAGCATTTTCCTGCTTGTGCCAGTACGTCAGTCCGGCAACACCACAGTGCTATACCCTACAGATTGATGAGCCCTCTGATGCCGATTTACTGTAGATGGCAGCCACAGTGGAGCCGAGGCACATCTGGACTAAAGTAAACTTACTGAGAAACAGAGACCAGCCTTGGCTGCAGTGCGGGGAACTGACAGCAGTCAATGAAAGGCAACACTCTCTCCCCCACTCCCTCCCTTTTCCTTTCAGTCCCTGGGTAGATTTTCTAGTGTAAACAGAACCTGATTGTGGGAGAGTTTGGGGCACAGGGAGAGGGAGGGCAGAGAATAACTCAATAACTTGTTGCAGAACATTGCCATTTAATGATCTTTATCTACTGAAGTTCAGAAAAAGTGACCTAGGAAAACAGAAGTGATTTCTCTAATCTAACCATCTAGCACGGAGGTACGAAGGCACACATAAATCTGCTTTTTGTTTATGTTGTTGAAACCTCTGTTTTTATTTTCTTCCATTTTGTATTAACTTTAGGACTCCTTGCATTAGCTGCACCTCACATTGCTTTGTTATCTGTCATAAAATGCTTTTGAAACAACATATTACAGCTACTACAAGCCACTCATATTCCAGTATTGGAGTCGCCTGTAGATAAAATGATTTCTCTGTTTCATCAAAGAAGTGAACCTGGTGTGATTTTTTTTCGACTGATGCCTTCTAAGTGTTGTCACCTTTATAGTTTCATTAACGAAAATAAAATCATAAATGAATGCTTTGATTTTAGAAAGGAGTGTTTTCTTATTTTTGCATGCTTTGCGAACATATTCATTACTCTGTTCCCTCTGTCAGAGATCCTGCTTTGCACACCAAATATAGTAAATATGTACTATAAGTACACTTTGCTTATATATTGTTTCCTGCTTAGACAATATCAAGCTTCATCCATGTACCTGTGTTTTACTTCTAGAGGTAAGGAACTATGAAACTAATCATTTCATTGAGACAGTTCTAAGATACTTTCTACATATTCCAGCACAAAAATGTTCTTTCAGTCTTTTGATGGCAGAGCCAAACTTTTATGATTCACAAAGAAATTTGCCATTTGGAAATTATAACAGGAGCGTGGAACCACAGCTTTTAGTGCAGTAACCTGACATATAAAACTAATGAATTTCCTAGATATTTAACAATATTGACTTATTATTGTCAATGCCCACAGCCACTTTAACCTTCTGATGGTCATTCAAGGTTGCTTCTTCACTGAGATCATGAGCCAGACAAGGTACTTCCTAATTTCATGCATAGAGCTGTAGTCCTTCGAACAGCCCAGAAATGCAGGAGACTCCTGTCTCAAAGTGCCAAGGAGCTCTTACAGATGTCAGATATCCTAGTTCTCCATGGACCAGCAGGATTGCGTCAGCCACACTTGGTGACGTCCTTCGGGTGGCGCCATGTAGAAGTACTCTCCAGAGCTCAGATTTCTGAGCATGCCCAGGTAGCCCACCTCGTCGGCCCGCCCCTAGCCCGGCCAGTCTTCTTCCTTCCGCCTTGCCAGCAAGATGGACCTTACTCTCCTCTCACCAATTCAAACCTCCTAACATCCTAATACAACTTCCTGAATCATCCAGCAACATGCCGAAGCCGGGATTTTAAAAATACACACTCTGCAGCAAGAAAATGAGCAATTCGGACACTCACGACCTTGGCATCCACTGCTTGGGCTCCGGCCACAGCGTGGAGGACTGCCCCCACTGCAGCCGCATGTCTCCGAGGGCCCGCAAGTCTAGGGGACATGCCCTGAAGGATTACCTTGCCTCCTCAGGTAAATCTGCCTCCTCCACAACTGTTCCGGCTCAGGATGTGCCCGACGGGGCCCCCATCCTCAGCCAGGCTGCTACCAGTGCCCCATTGACTCCGGTGTCATCCTCGATCACAGTCGTGCCTCTGCCAACCCACCGGGACATCACAGACCTCCGGGCAAACCCAGCCTCTGACCTGGCAGCCAGACCCAGCCATGCAGCTCACAAAGATGGCGCCACCTGTAAGTCTTCCAGCAGGTCCTCCAGCTCTGCCCACTGCCGCCTGATTGGAAAAGAAGCAAGAAGCCCAGGAGACACTGCTGCTACGCATCATGTCGACATCCCTGGCACCGTCCACTACCCGGCTCTTCTCTTCAGCGCCGACTGGCAAAATTTAAACTCTCATGGTGCAGACAATGGCGCAGCACACCAGCGCCGATCACACAAGGAGCACCACGGGGACAGCTACAGCGCTGATCACAGACATGGCGATCAGTGCAAACATCGCAGCAACAAGCGCTGAAGCTACAGGGATTCCTCCAGCAACCTGAACTCCAGCCCTAGACAACCTCAGAGCAAGAGACACTGCACTGAGCACCACCACACCTCCCGGCGCCACAAAAAGCACAGCAGATGCTCCACTTCTGTCAGCACAAGCAGGAGCAGGGATTCCAGCAACAGAAACAAGCAAGACAGATCCTGCAGCCACAGCTCCTCTGCCATCCTGAAACTGCTCACCTAACTGCTGCAGAATGCACCCTCCCCCATGGCTCTTACACCTCAGCCTGTCTCCATGGCCTGATCATGCTCTGGATCTCCCCCAGGAGACACACCGGCCACGGACCACGCTTCACAGCCCACACCGCCACTGCAGGGAACTCCGGTCAACCCGTCCCCGGATAGTACTGCCGAGGAACATGACATCGAAGCCATGGTCGGCTCTGCATCCAATGACCATACCAAATCCCCGGAACCAAAAGGCGCTCAACCCCCTCCGGAGGACCTCACCTATCCAAAGTTCCTGAAGAGGGTTGTGAGCACTCTAGCCCTGACGGATGTGAACATAATGGATGAGCCTGATCCCGAGGTCCTGAAGTACCTCGCCACTCCCAAACCATCCTTCACACTACCAATATACCACAAGCTGCGATATGACTATCTGAAAGTATGGCAGACTCTGGCCTCTGGCCGCCCATTCCCCAGAAGAATGGACTCCAAATACCAGGTTCAACCTATACCGGGCTTCCCCACACCACAGCTGGCACACCAATCCATCGTGGTCTCCTCACCTTTGCAGAGAATCAAGTCCTCCCGCACCCACGCCAACAACCTACCAGGTCGGGACCAGAAGCTTCTCGACGACATAGGCAAGAAAGTCTTCCAAGGAGCCATGCTTAATGTCAGAATTGCAGTGCACCAGTTTTAGCACATCTTTTTCCAGGACGCCTGCATGGCAAACATAAAAAATGCAATTTCGTCCCTTCCAAAGGAGGCCCAAGCATCCATTTCAAACTCTCTCACAGACATGTCGGAATGCAATAAACATCTAGCCAGCACGGCCTTCGACTCCTTCGACATGTCCGTGAGGACCGCAGGCACAGCAATCTTCGCCAGAAGGTGGGCATGGCTAAGTGTGTATGGCCTGCGTGACGACACCCACGATGGGATCGCTGATGCCCCCCTGCTCAGACGAATCACTCTTCGGGAAAAAGGTCGCTGACACCGTCAACGACATGAGGGAACACTGCACTACCTTGCAGACCCTGGCAGAGGATGGCTTTGAGTGCCGTAGTGGCCCCCAAAAGAGCAATTACCAGCAGAAACCTTACTTCAGCTCCAGCAACTACAGCTCCAACAGGAAATACCCATCCAACCGAAAGTGGCAAGGTCCCAAGTACAAAGCCAACTTCTTCCACGGATCTTCCTACCAGCGCCAGCCACAGAGGGATCGCAAACATAAGAAGAGCACCAACATGCCATCGGGCAAAGGAGGCTCCTCCTTTTGACAGGCCCAGACGGGTGCCCACCCGAATAGGGGGCCACCTGTCACGATTCCTGCAGGATTGGGAGAAGATCTCCTCCGACTCTTGGGTCCTACGCGTCATTCACAAGAAATGCTGCATACGTTTTTTTGCACCACCTTGCCAACACAACAAACCATCCAGCGACACCCCTCCACACCTCCGAATTCCCATGGCAACAGAGCTGATTCACCTCCTCGCATCCCACGCCATAAAGGAGGTTCCACCGACAGAGATCACCTCTGGATTTTACTCCAGATACTTCCTCATTCCGAAGAGATTGGGCAGGATGTGCCCCATCCTAGACCTATGCAAGCTGAACAAATTCATCACCAGGGAGAAGTTCAGGATGTACTCCCTCAACTTCATCCTTCCCCTGTTCAAACCGGCGACTGGTTGGCATCCTTGGATCTGCAAGAAGACTACACTCACATCCTCATCCACAAGTCGCACAGGAAGTACCTCCACTTCCACATGCTGGGGCACCACTACCAATACAGAGTCCTCCCCTTCAGCCTGTCATCGGCACCAAGAGTCTTCACAAAATGCATAGCCACTGCGGCAGTGCACCTCCGCAAACAAAACATCTCTGTCCTTTCCTATCTGGATGACAGGCTGCTCACGGCACCCTCCGCCCAAGAATTACAGGACTCCCTGGGAAGGGCGATGGCCATGCTCTCTTCCCTGGGCTTTGACATCAACTGTAAATAGTTTACCCCTGTTATCCAAGTTTCTGTCCCCTGTTATATGTAAACTCATACATGTTAACTGTACTGAGCATTTTGTTCCATGTAAACCGCGCTGATGCTGAATAGTGTGGTATATAAGAGACTGTAAATAAATAAATAAATAAACTAAGACAAGATCAGCTACAACCCTCCCAGCGACTGGAATTCATAGGAGCAGTAATCGACACCCGGGAGTCAAAAGCCTACCTCCCGGAATGCAGACTACTCACCAACACCTCCCTTGCAACCAGCGCAGCTACAGCAGAGAACCCCTCCACACAGTCCCTCCTATGCCTCTTGGGACACATGGCGGCAATGACTTCAGTCCTGCCAGTTGTGAGGATGAAGATGCAACCGCTCCAGTGACACCTGTGCTCTCACTGGAACCAACACTCCCAACCCCTCTCTACCCACGTACCTATGTCCCCCTACACCAGGACTCATCTACACTGGTGGACAATCCCTTCAAATCTTTCAAAGGGGAAAGACATTCATCAACCTGCACACCAGATGATTCTCACCACGGATGCCTCCAACACCGGTTGGGGTGCACACCTCCTACAATTCAGCACACAGGAAGCATGGTCCCAGAGGGAATGACAGTTTCATATCAATCTCCTCGAGCTGAGAGCCATCAGGTACGCTCTCCTAGCTTTCCTCCCTCACCTACGAGTCAAGTCCATCCTTATACAGACAGACAACCAAGTGGCCATGTTCTACATCAACAAACAGGGAGGAACCAGTTCTCGCCCCCTCTGCAAAGAAGCACTGACAGTATGGTCCCTGGCCTCAGAGAACCACTGCACACTATGTGCCTCCTACCTACCAGGAGATATGAACACCCTTGCAGACAAACTCAACAGGCAGCTACAACCTCATGAATGGACTCTGTCCAGAGAAATTACCAACAGCCTCTTCCGTCTATGGGGAACTACAGCCATAGACCTCTTTGCCACCGAACAGAATGCCAAGTGCCCCCTATTCTGTTCAAGACATCCATCAGCCAAGAGACTAGCAGCGGATGCATTCAACGTGTGCTGGGGGGAGTGGTCTCTGGTGTATGCTTTCCCACCAACCCCGCTCATCCCAGCGACCCTACAGCGCATAGTCCAAGACAAGGCATGCACCATTCTAATTGTTTCCTACTGGCCTCGTCAGATGTGGTTCATCCTGCTGCTGCGCCTGGCCCACGGGAGCCCTACATGACTTCTCCTCAGACCAGACCTACTAACACAGAATGCGGGCAGCATGAGACACCCCAACCTCAAAGCCCTCGCTCTCACTGCCTGGAGGTTGAAAGGTTAAGCCTCTCAGATCTCCATCTGCCAGTCGAAGTTCAGGACGTGGTCCTGGCAGCCAGGAGACCTTCCACCAGGAAATCCTATGACCTCAAATGGAAGAGATTCAGCATTTGGTGTGCAGCGTGTGGCCTCAATCCTACCACCTGCCCGGTCACACAAGTCCTACAATACCTCAACTCTCTGTCCAACCTAGGTCTCAAGACCCAATGCATCAGGGTCCACCTCTCCGCAATAGCAGCCTTCCATGTCCCAGAAGACAGAGCAAGCTCCATCGCGATGCTACCCCTAACTCATGTTTCATGAAAGGACTAACCAATCTCAAGCCTCCGGTCAGACCTCCGGTCCCTCCCTGGGACCTCAACTCTGTCCTGCAGTGCTTAACACGAGAGCCCTTCGAGCCACTCCAGTCTGCATATATGAAGTTCACGTCCTGGAAAACCCTATTCCTAGTTGCCATAACATCCGCCAGGAGGATTAGCGAGCTAAAAGCGCTGGTGGCACACCCACCATATACACAGCTGCTCCACAACCGCGCCTCCCTGAGGACCAACCCTCGATTTGTTCCCAAGGTCCCCTCCACGTTCCACATCAATCAATCCATTGAGTTCCCTTCTTTCTTTCCAGAACCTCACTTATCAGTCGAAGAACAATGCCTACACACCTAGGACTGCCTCTGGGCCCTCAAGATCTACCTCCGCAGGACACTTCCTGTCCGAACGGGTGAAGTTTCCTTTGACCCAAACAGGCCGGGGAAACCCGTCACAAAGAGAACTCTCTCCCACTGGGTGGCCACCTGTGCCTCTTTCTGCCTTGACACGCCAGATGACCGGGCCCCACCAAAAGTTGGACCACACCGACTCAGAGCGTTGGCCACCTCCTTAGCCAACCTCCACTCAGTTCCACTCGCTGACATCTGCAGAGCAGCTACGTGGTCGTCACCACACACCTTCCAGAAGCACTACTGTCTAGACTTCAGAGCAAGGGAAGATGGCGCAGTGGGCAGAGCCGTCCTTGCCACCGCTGTGGAAGGAGCTAATGCACCCCGCACCCCCCATGAATATGGCACTGCATCGGAAGCAACCAACCATGCGGACGAACTGGGACTGTTACATTTATGACTACACAGTTTTGTTTCACCTAGTTGTTGCACTATGTCACATTTGCACTATGTCACTTTGAAGAAGGTGATCTTACTACTATGTACTGTCTTACTGCTCTGTGCTGTACTGATATGTGCTGTACCACTACCATGTGCTAATTTACTGTTATGTGCTATATTACTGTTGCGCCTATACGCACCTGTACTCACATATTGCACTGTATTCTACTGCACCTGTGTTCCACTGCACCTGCACCTAAGTTATTATCATTAAACCTTATGCCCAGACTCAAGCGAATCCATAGCCTTTATCCTCTCGCCTCCCTCCTCCACCTCCATGTGCCCTGCGCAGCTAGGGAGGCACCAGGTGTGGCTGACGCAATCCTGCTGGTCCATGGAGAAAGCGAGGTTACTTACCTGTAACAGGGGTTCTCCGTGGACAGCAGGATAAGTCAGCCACACAATCCCGCCCACCTCCCTGGAGGAGGTCAGCTGAGTGGGCTCGCCCCTAGCCGGGTAAGGCTGGCTAGGAACATACTGGCCGGGCTAGGGGCGGGCTGGCAAGGTGGGCTACCTGGGCATGCTCAGAAACCTGAGCTCTGAAGAGTACTTCCGCATGGCACCACCTGAAGGACATCACCAGGTGTGGCTGACTTATCCTGCTGTCCACGAGAACCCCTGTTACAGGTAAGTAACCTCGCTTTGTCCTCTCATCACCTAGAATGAGAACAAATTAAGGGGTAATAATCCTCTGTTCTTTCCTGCAATCCCACCCTACTATAATGTCCTGTAATACCATCCTGTTAATGGGTCTCCCAGAGATAAGGAGAAAGGGCGAGGATTAAACTAGATAATAGGGGAAAGTCAACAGTCACCCAAGAATGCATGATACTAGCAATAGATTGAATTAGGGCATATCGACAGAGAGATTCCAATAAAGACAAAAGTAATCAAAATGCCCTTGAGTACAGAGCAGACAGAGCTTTAAGATTGCAAATTACCCCTGCCTAATCAGATTAATATGAATAAACTACAGCCTCTAAAATGCTTGTATGCAAATTCCAGAAATCTAAAAAATAAGACGGGATAGTTAGAATATATAGCACCAAATGAGAGGTTAGATATGATTGGTATCTCAGAGACATGGTGGAAGGAGGACGACCAGTGGGACACTATGATACCTGGATACAACTATATCCTAATGATAGAACAGATCAAATTGGTGAAGAGGTTGCACTCTATGTTAGAGAGGGCATTGAGTCACAAAGGATTAAAGTTTTGCAGGAAACAAAATTCACTGTGGAATCTCTATGAATTGAAATTTCATGTAAAAAGGGGAAGGGGAAGGTGATGGCAATGGGAGTGTACTATCGACCGCCTGGCCAGAATGAGCACATGGATGATGAAATGCTCAAAGATATCAGGGAAGGTCACAAAAGTTATAGCATAGTAATAATAATGGGTGATTTCATTTACCCCGATATCAAATGGGTCAGTGTCATGGCAAGACGTGCTAAGAAGATAAGGTTTCTAGATGAAATAAATGACTTCTTCTTGGAGCAGCTGGTTCATGAACTGACCAGAGGGAAAGCTATTTTGGACCTAGTCCTTAGTGGAACACAAGATCTGGTGCAAGAGATAAGGGTGTTGGGGCCACTTGGCAATAGTGATTATGGTATGATTGTGTTTGATTTAATAACTGGAGGAAGGACGGCAAGGAAATCCACAGAACTACCTTTTAATTTTCAAAAGGGAGGCTGTGATGAAATGAGGAAAATAGTTAAGAAAAATCTAAAAGGAGCAGTTGCAAAGATTAAAGATTTCCATCAAACATGAGTGTGGTTTAAAAATACTATCTTGGAAGCCCAGACCAGCTGTATACCATGCTTTAAGAAAAGTGGAAGTCCAAAAAGCTGCCAGCATGGTTTAAAGGTGAGATCAGAGAGGCTGTTGTTGCCAAAAAATAATCTTTCAGGAAATGGAAAAAGGAGATAAAATGATGAAAACTGGAAACAACATATGCACTGGCAAGTTAGATACAAGGCATTGATAAGGCAGGCAAAGAGAGAATTTGAGAAGAAGCATATAATAAAGACTTTTTCAAGTACATTCATAGCAAAAAACCTGTGAGAGAGACAGTTGGACCATTAGATGACAGAGGGGTAAAAGGAGCACTAAGAGGGTCCAAGGCCATAGCAGAGAGACTGGATGAATTCTTTACTTCTGCCTTTAAGATGTAGGGATGTTACCCATAACTTACATAGTAACATAGTAAATGATGGAAGATAAAGACCAGTATGGTCCATCTAGTCTGCCCAGTAAGATGGCAGGAGTAGTGCACCCCTCCCCATGTCTTTGTTTAGGAGTACACCTACCAGGAGTAGGTCACCCCTCCCCATGTCTCTGTCCAGGGGTGCACCTGCCACTCTGTGCAGACCACCCCTCCCCATGTCTTTGTTTAGGGGTGAACCCACCACTCCCATGTCTTTGTTTAGGGGTGAATCCACCGCTCCATGTAGGACACATGTTGAGAAATTAGATGGTTCAGTTTATTTTTATGTTATCCTGTTGCTGTAAAGGTATTCACTGTGTTTGTCCCATGCCATTTTGAATTCTGTCACTGTGTCTGCCCACACCACTTCCATCGGGAGGGCATTCCAAGCATCTACCACCCTTTCAGTGAAAAAGTATTTCCTGACATTGCCTTTCAATTTACCCCCTTGCAGCTTCATGTTATGCCCTCTAGTTTTACAGCTTCCCCGTCTTTGGAAGAGGTTTGTTTGTTCATTATTTCTCTTTAAGTATTTAAAGGTCTGAATCATATCTCCCCTATCCCTCCTCTCCTCTAAAGTGTACATATTTAGGTCTTCAAGTCTCTTCTCAAGGTGATGGCACAGAAGAATTGAAAGAAATATTGATAAACCAGAAATTTGATAAACTGAAGAGTAGCAAATCACTTGGACCGGATGGTATACATCCAAGGGTGTTGAAAGAACTAAAATATGATATTGCAGACCCACTATTTCTAATCTATGAGCTATCATTTAAATCATCTGTAATACCTGAAAATTGGAGGATGGCCAATTTTTAAAAAAGGGTTCCAGATCGGTGAGCCTGACGTCAATACCAGGAAAAAATGATAGAAACCATTGTAAAGAACAAAATTACTGAACATAGTCATTGCTTAATGGGAGAGAGTCAACATGGCTTTAGTCAAGGAAGTTCTTGTTTTACTAATCTGTTATGTTTTTTGAAGGTGTGAATAAGTAGGTAGACAAAGGTGAGTCAGTTCATATAATGTATCTGGATTTTCAGAAAGCCTTTGACAAGGTCCCTCATGAGAAACTCTTGGTGAAATTAACTGTTGAGGAAGAGAACTAGTTAAAAGATAGAAAGCAGAGATAGGGCTAAATGGCCAATTTTCCCAATGGAGAAAGATGAATAGTGGAGTACTGCAGGGATCTGTGCTGGGTCCGGTGCTTTTTAACATATTCACAAATGACCTGGAAATGGGAATAACCAGTGAGGTAATCAGATTTGCAGATGACACAAAATTATTCAAAGTTGTTAAAACCCATGAGGATTGTGAAAAATTGCAAGAGGACCTTGATAAATTGGAAGACTGAGCATCCAAATGGCAGATGAAATTTAATGTGGACAAGTGCAAAGCTATGCACCTAGGAAACAACAGCTATGGCTACACAACTCAAGGTTCCACTTTAGGAACACCACACAGGAAAAAGATTTATTCGTCATCATGGATAACATGTTAAAACCCTCAGCCCAGTGTGCAGCGGTGGCCAAGAAAGCAAATAGAATGCTAGGAATCATAATGAAAGGAACGGAGATATAAAACATAGGATATTATAATGCCTCTGTATCATTCCATGGTGCAACTGCACCTTGAATATTGTGTGCAGTTCTGGTCACCGCATCTTAAAAAGGATGTAGTGTTATTAGAAAAGGTACAGAGAAGAGCCACCAAAATGGTAAAGGAGATCGAAGGATATACCTATGAAGAGAGGCTAAAAAGGTTAAAACTATTCAACCTGGAAAAAAGACGGCTGAGGGGAGATATGATAAAGGTCTATAAATTAATGAATGGAGTGGAATGGGTATATGTAGATTGGTTGTTTACGCCATCAAAATATAGAAAGACTAGGGGACATGCAATGAAGCTACAGTGTAATCTATATAAGACTAATAAGAGAAAATATATTTTTTTAGAGATCACGTGATGCGGTGAGGACAGCAGACGTGTGCTGCATGTGCTCCGGTCCCCCGCGCCTCTAACCGGCAGATTTTAAGCATAGGCTGAGTAGCTTGGGGCTGCAGTCGGTGGTTGCCCCCCCCCCCCCCCGTTAAGAGTATCGCTACGGGCCAACGGGTGGTGGTGCTCTGTTTCGGATGGCGGCACCAGCAAAATCCACCCGGCGGGAGAAGGAGCGTGTGGCTTCTGCAACTAAGATGGCCGATGGGAATGTTATGCCGCGCTCCCCTGCTTCTCCGGCCTTCTTGGAGGAGGTTTCGGCGGCAGTAGCTGAGGCGTTGTCGGCCCAATTTGCAGCCCTCAACGAGAAGATGGACAACCTTCAGACGCTGACGGGGGCTCTGGGGGGCCGCATCCAGGAGGCCGAGGAGCGTATTGGGAGAGCGGAGGACTCTATTGAAGTTGCGTCGCAGGAGCTGGCAACGCTGAAAGCCCAAGTATCAGCACAAGCTGCTAAGCTCGACGACTTGGAAAACCGCTCGAGGAGGAACAATCTGCGGTTGTTGGGTATTCCCGAAACCGTAGCGGATCGAGAACTCAAGCACTATGTGGAAACCTTACTTCCCCGCCTCTTGGAGGGAGACCTGGAGAGTGGAGACCTGTTGCTCGAGCGGGTCCACCGCGTGGGGAATAAGCAGGCCCGAGATGCCCGGCCGAGGATAGTCCTGGCTAAGTTTCTTCAGTACCCTCAGAAGGAGGCGGTCCTCCGGGCTGCCCGTCAGCGGAATGGCCTTACCTGTGATAATTTTACCCTTCGGATCGCCCAGGACTACTCTGCTTCCCTTAGCCAGCGGCGCAGAGCATATGCCCCTCTTTGTTCCAAATTACTTGCGGCTGCAATTAAGTTCTCTGTGCAATATCCCGCCCGCTTGCACATATTCCACGGTGGAGCACATCGGGTCTTTGCTTCGGCGGAGGAGGCTACAGCATATGTGGACCGTGTAGTTCTGGAGGGGAGCAGCTCTGCCTCTGACCCTTGATTTTGTGGAGGGCCTGGTCACAGGTTTGTCTTCTTCCTACTGACTTGTGGTGCCTGGGGATTTTGGGCTGCTGGCCTAGTGGGAGCCATGTGAATTTCTTTTGCCGCCAATTCTTCTCCTGGTGGCCCTGGACTGTCCTCGTTCGGGTGGAGAGGAGGTGTTGTCTACCCGGCCCCTGCGAGTGCCCTGGGTGGGTTCCTGGCAAGTGAAGGAGTGGAGAAGTTTACCCGGCAGTTTCATCACAGGCGTGGAGGGGAGCGAAGGCCCGTACTGGGCCCCCGTCGTCTGGCCGGCTTTGACTGGACATGTTGCATATTTATTTGTGTGGCCTGTTGGCATGATTACCTGTTAATAATTTTTGGTTGGTTTATTGTGGTGGGATGTAGTAGTACCTGCTAATATAAGGTAAATGTTTTCCTCGTTTAGTTTTTACTGCGGTCAATTAGAGGAAGTGGGTGGGGGACACCCCCCCCCCCTTTTCTTTTCTTTTTTTTTTTTCCAGGGTAGCGGGTGGGGTCGGGATGGGAGGCTGATCACGGGAGGGGCTGGGTCGCAACTCTGAGAATGGCGCTGGGTTTGTGGGATGGTACAGGGGGGGGGGAAACAGAGAGTAGTGTAGTAGGGGTGTAGAGCCTGGGATGGGGATGGGAGGGCGGTTTGATGCTGGGGTTCTTCTTCCTTGAGATCCTGCTCCTTGATTAGACCGCGTGGCGGGTGGCCTGGGGGGGGGGGGAGGGAGTAGTGGACATTGGGGGTTTTAGTGAGTTTTGCGGCCTCCTAATTGTGGGTAGCTCATTGATTAAGTACGGTCTTGGGAGCGAGGGGGAGGGTGTTTGAGCCCTAGGAGGACTGCCCCTGCCCTTCGTATGTGCGAGCTATTATGGGGTCAGTTATTTATCTCTCGGGCTCTACCATTTGGTTATAGGGCTTGGTTAATTGAGGGTCCCACACTGGTTGGTAACTTGGGAAGGTATATTGATTGGGCATTCATGGTAGCTCGCAGGGCGGGAAGGCCCAACCCCTGGGTTCTCCAGATGTGGTCGGATCCTTGCATTATTATTATTATTCTTATTATTATTATAGCTCTTCTTTTTTCTTATTATTATTATTATTATTATTTTTATTTGAATGTTACATATGGTATACATGAACCTGATAATTTTGTATGCCTTGCTGACATTTGCCCTTATTGCATTCTTATTGCTGCGTTACTTAATTTAGAAGCAATCCCTGTGGTGTCTACTGTGTTAAGTTAGGTAGTCCTACTTTAGCGGATATACCTCCTATTGAGGCGTGTGTGGCCCCGGGGAACCCTGAGGGAACACTATTTTCCAATGTGTCTCACTGCCTTTCTTTTATGGTGGGGGCTTGTTGGTGGGGGAGGGGGGACGGCATTCCTTTTTATGGGCTCTTGGCTCGGGATGTGCTCCGCCTCTTGGGGCTCGGGGCCCCTTGGGCCTGGAGCAATACGTAATTGGGGTGCGGGAGACTGGACGCATCGATGTGATCTCAATGGGTAGTTTATTCTGCCTGGGGGTGTTGAAGTGGAAGATGAGTTGCCACTTGTTGGCTGGGGGGGGGGAGGGGGTAGGGGGGGATAGGGAATGGGGGTGGGGGAGACATGGTCATGCCCGTGCGGGGTGGCTTTTCCTAACTTTTTACCGACTTCTAGGAGGGTGTGGAGGGCCCCAGGCTGGGGGGGTTCTCCCTATGCTATGGGATTGTCTGTTGTGGAAGGATTGGATGGTAGCTATAGTCCTCTGAGGCTTATTTCCTGGAATGTGTGTGGACTAGGGAGCCCAATGAAGCGCTCAAAGGTGCTGCAGGGTTTGGCTAGGCACAACGCAGATATTGCCTTGCTCCAAGAGACTCATCAGTCGGCGGAAGAACATAGTAAGTTGCGCAGAACTTGGGTTGGGCAGGTTTTTGAAGCCCCGGCGCTCGGGAAAAAAGGTGGTATTGTCATTCTGATTCATAGGCGTGTACGGTTTGAGGTTCTTCGGTTAATACTTGATCCATCGGGGCGATTCCTACTTCTGCATGGAATGTTGGAGGGCAAATTGGTGACGTTGGGGAATCTTTACTCTCCGAACATTTTTGACCAGCGGCTTTATTCTCGGTTGACTTCTCAATTGGAGAATTTGCCAGAGGCTCCGGTAATTTTGGGGGGTGATTTTAACGGAGTGATGGACGGGGATTTGGACACGACTGTTGGAGAGTCCAGAGAACGGCGACAGCCTACACGGGCGATGTTGCGGCTGTGTGAAACTATGGGTCTCGTGGATCCTTGGAGGTTGTTGCATCCTTTGGAAAAGGATTTCACACACCAGTCTCGGGCTCACGGATCTTCGGCGCGTATTGATTACCTCTTGGTGACGGGTACCCTTTTTGCGGCAGTCAGCGATGCTCGGATAGGACCGGGAGAGATTTCCGATCACGCGCTAATCTGGTTGGATCTTCGGTGGGGGGACGCGAGACCTACGACACGCCTTTGGCGATTTCCTCTAGAACTATATACCGATACTCAGTTTCGTTCCTTTCTGCGGCGGCGGTGGCAAGAATTTGAAGCCGATCATCGGCCTCATTCGGATGACCCTGAATTAGTTTGGGAAACTGCTAAGGTAGTGCTGCGGGGTGATATTATCGGCTATCAGGCCCGTCGGCGACGACTGATGTCAGAGCGTATTATTCGGCTGGAAAAAGAGGTTACAGCATTGCGCCGTGTATGTGCCCGACATCCAACTGTGGCAAATCGGCAACAGTTTATGGAGACTCAGGTGTTGTTGAATGAGGTCTTACACCAGCGAGCGCACAAATCTGTGTTGTATTACCGGTACAGATTGCATACCCAGGGGGATAGACCTGGGAAAATGTTAGCCCGCTGCTTGCGGGGCCCCCGGAGTTCCCATTTGATCTCGGCCTTGCGAGATGATCAGGGAACACTGCATCGGTCTAGCCCCCAGATTGCTGCGGTCTTTAAGGCCTTTTTTCAGAAACTTTACTCTGCTGAGCCGGACTCCCCTCAAGAACGGCGAGACTATTTTGCGGATCTGCCTATTCCTCGCTTGACGAGGGCCCAGCAGGAACAATTAGATCAGCCGATTACGGTGAGTGAAGTGCAGGCTGTTATTGCCAAGGCGAGCTGCTATAAATCGCCAGGCCCAGATGGGATGGGGGCAGAGGTTTACAAAATCTTGAGTGATTTGGTATCTCCGACTCTTTTGGCTGTGCATACTCGGCGTGCAGCCCAGGGTTTTTTCCGGTGGGGTAGTAATCAGGCCTATGTCACCCTCATTCCGAAACCGGGGAAGGATCCCCTGAACGCAGCTTCCTATCGTCCAATCTCTTTACTCAACTTTGATTTGAAATTGTTAGCAAAAGTCTTAGCGGAGCGGTTGGCGACGGTCCTGGACCAGTTGGTCCATGTGTCTCAGGTCGGCTTTGTGCGGCAACGCTACGCCGTATGCAACCTGCGGAGGATTGTGGCGTCCTTGGAGTGGGCACGGCGTCGGGCTCAGCCGACCCTTCTTATCAGCTTTGATGCTGAAAAGGCTTTTGATAGGGTGAGCTGGGCTTACTTGGAGGACCTTTTGCCGCGCTATGGCCTCGGGGAGTATTTTTGTACAATGGTGAAATCCTTATACGCGGACCCCAGGGCGGCGATACTGTGTAATGGGTTGCTCTCGGAGACCTTTTCTCTCGGGAGAGGGACTAGGCAGGGTTGCCCCCTGTCCCCTCTCCTCTTTGTTTTGTCTTTGGACCCTCTTATTCGCCGGGTGGAGCGGTCTCCAGAGATCTCTGGTATAACTATGTGTCGGCAAGTTTTTAAACTGGCTGCCTTTGCTGACGATCTTCTTGTCCATTTGTCCACTCCTCAGGTTTCATTGCCGGCGCTCTTGCGGGAGTTTGGGGACTTTGGGCAGTTTGCGGGCCTTCGTATCAATCGGGAGAAGTCGGAGGCATTGGATGTCCTGGGGGAGGTCCGGGGGGCGTGGAGCGGTGTGTTCCCTCTTCGGTGGGCAGAGGATTCCTTTTTATACTTGGGAATTCTTTTGACGTCTTGTCCGTTCCGTCTTTATAGGGTCAATTTTCAGCGGATAATGACGAAGTTACGAGATCAGTTTCTCTCGTGGGGATCCCTCCCTATATCTCTCGCGGGTAGGATAGCTGCGATCAAGATGGTAATTCTCCCCCAGATTCTTTACTGGTTACAAATCCTCCCCATTTGGATTCCTCGGCATGACCTCTCCAGACTGGAAGGTCTGATGAAAGGCTTTTTATGGAGGGGGGCAAGGGCGCGGATACCGGGTGTGAGGTTGCAGGGGAGATGGAGGCAGGGGGGGATGGGACTTCCCGATTTGGGGGCTTATGCCTTGGCCTGTCAGGCTCGGCACCTGGGGGATTGGCTGGGCGGGACTGAACTTTTTACTCCTCGACGGGTGGAGGCCGCTTGTGCGGCCCCGTTTTCCTTGTTGGCTATCCTCCACCACGAAGATCATTTGCTACCGCTTTATATTACCGACAGTGTGCTGTTGGGTGCTGTGCGTAAGACCTGGCGACAGCTTCATCGTTATTGGCGGCGAAGCTGGAAAGTATCCAGCTGGCTCCCCTTACAGGGGAATGCCCATTTCACCCCCGGCACGGAGAATGCCACTTTACGGGCGTGGGCTGCGCAGGGGATAAGAACTGTTGGGCATGTGGTGGATTTGGATGGTCAGTGCAAGTCCTTACCAACGCTTCGAGCTGAATACGACTTAGCCCCGTCGCATCCATTCGCATATTGGCAGCTTCTTCATTACGTGTCCTCGTTGCCGTGGGAGGAGCTCCATGCTGACCGTTCGGCGCAAATAATTGATTTCTTTGATTTGGGGGGTGATTTTCTGCCGTCCATTTGCCGCTTACGGACACGGTTTGCTGAGTTTCGTCCATCCCCGGATTACCGTTCTGTGGAGCGGGTGTGGGCCGCCGAGTTACAGAGGGAGGTTCCACCTGGTACTGTTCTGCAAGGTCTTCGGCGTATGGTTTCCTTAGCGGAGAGTGTGCGTTGGAGAGAGATTCACTTTAAAGCATTGACACGGACCCATTTTTCACCACGGAGGGCCTTTCGGAGCCATCTGACAGCGGATGGCAGTTGCCCGCGATGCTCGGAGCCAATGGCGACCCTCTTACACATGTGGTGGAGCTGTCGGCGTCTTCGTTCTTATTGGTCTCGGATCTCTACCTACATGCAGAATTTGATAGGTCAGAGAGTGGGCTGGGATGCTTTCTTTGTCACGCTGGATTTTTTGGGGCTTACCTCGCCTAAGGGTAAATGGGGGAGATTGCTCATACGTAAGGCCTGCTTGGTGGCCAGGGGACCCCTGCTTCGCCGATGGCACGATCGGGATCCACCGTCCTTCTGGGAATGGCGGAATACTTTTCACCAATTGATGCTGGAGGAGTGTTGGAGCGCTCGGGGTAAGCCTGCGCGCTGGCTGGCCTTCCAATCACTGTGGGATCCATACATTCAACAGTTGGGCTCCCGTAGTCGGAATGAAGTCTTACAGTGGACTATGCTGCCACCGGACTAGGGTGGTATAGGCGAATGGGCTTTGGTATGTGTGGTTGATTAGTCTGTGTTGGTGTGTGGGGGAAGCGCCCGGTGTGGGGGTGGCCATGTCTCCGATGGGGGGGTGGGAGGGGTGGGGGGAGGTAAGGGGGTGTTGTTTTCCTTACTGTAAAACTTGACGCCAGTTGGTTGCTTACTTTTTCCTTGTGGTGGGGATCAGAAACCCACCCCACACGGGGGTTGTTGTACCGTTTGTATTTCTTGCTGTGTGGTGTTTAAATAAAGTTGGTAAAAAAAAAAAAAAAGAGAAAATATTTTTTCACTCGACATATAGTCAAACTCTGGAATTTGTTACAGGAGGATGTAGTAAAAGCTGTTAGTGTGGCTGGGTTTAAAAAAAGGTTTCGACAAGTTCCTAGAAGAAAGATCCAAAAAACATTTAAAGGGGACCCGGGAAATCCACTGCTTCCCCAATGCAAGCACTGTGGAACCTGTGTCTTTTGGGGAAACTGCTAGGTACTAGTGACCTAGACTGGCCACTGTTGGAAACAGGATACTGGGCTTGATGGATCTTGGTCTGACCCAGTATGGCATATCTTATATTCTTATGTTTTTATTAAGAACAGGTAGCTTGGAGGACTGGACATTACTGACGTACCTGTTTCACAAACCAGTCAAAAGGAAGAACTAAAGTCAACTTTATCTCTCTCCTTCCACGAGGTAGGAAGATGGCCCTCAGATATCAAAGACACTAAGGGTAAATTAAAGGTGCTACCATATTAATATGCATACAAATACATTCCTACATGTTATTCCCACAGGCCCCATTTAATGCAATGTTACCTATTTACTAGCAAAGCATGATAATGCACTTTAATAAATCTAGCTCTATGGAACGGATGGTGAAAGCTGGCATTAGAGTTACGTGCTAAAAGCCGTGCGTACAGTTTTCTAGCATGAGAGTAATGCTGACGTTGTGCACCTTTATGCAGCAAGCAAATGGCATGCAAAGAGGTAGGCACAGAAAGTCTGCGCTAAACTGGCAAGCACGTGCACAAAAGCATCTGTGTTAGAATTGCCTAGATCCTGTGTACAAAAGGGCGCTTATGCACATGTGCTGGACTTCTATGTGGCACGTGTCTCTACTCAGAACTTGAAAAGCGATGCTACTCTGAGCAATATTCCGAGCAGAATGATTGCTGTCATGTGCCACATATGATTCCATCGTTCCAGCACAATTCCCCTATCTTTTTTTTTTAAGAATTCAATTCTGCAAAGCTTGTAAAATACAATCAAGGGTTGTATGCTCATGAAACAGAGATAAAATCCTCTTCAACACTGAGCACAGACCCCTTATGGGCATGATTCTGACCGGTGAATAGCGGGGGCTGTACGTCCCGGCGGGACATCCAGCCCTGCTATCCACCGGGACTGTATTCTGTCCCAAGTGTCCCCCACATGCACAGTGCCGCTGTGCATGTAGCACTGGATGGGGGCAGCATAGAGGCAGAGAGTTGGCAGAGCAGGGGCGTGCCAGGCATCCAGAAGTACAGGACTGATTCAGGAAGATAGCTGTGCTGATTCCACCTCGGAAGTGGAATAAGCAGCAGCGATGGCAGAAATCTGGCCTGGCAGCCCCCCAGCAGCACAGCAGCTGTGGTAGGTGAGGCCCCCTCTGCCCGATCCCAGCCCTGGAAAGGCCTACCGAGAGACAGGCAGCAGGGAAAGCGGTGTTTTCGCAGTGGTAGGCTATCAACGCTTCTGCTGGGCATCACGATGCCATGGCAACAGGATGTCTTGGTATCGGCACACCAGCAGGGGCATAAGACAGGCTGGATGGGGTGTTGTGAGTACATCATGTGCCATGGGATATGGGCATCGCCGGGCCATCTGGATGCCCAATTCTACAGCCACGGGCCATCTAGCTCCCACGATTGCTGAATCCGGTACTATTTGAGGCTGCCCATTTTTCAGCCGTCCAGGAGGACCGGACATGCCCCTTCCTGAATCGGGCTCCATGTCTCCTTCAAGTAGGTGCTAAAGTTCCAGTATTAAGTTCAGTCTTCAATCTTCTGTGCACTTCTCTGCATCCAGGCAGAAAAGCTTATTGCTTGATTATCATGTAATTTTATTGTATTTCAATGGGCTTTGCTTTAGTATTAGCGCTGGGTTCTCTGCAGTCATTACGTTCACGCTGATCCCTTTTCTGCATTGTGGCGTGACATCTACACACAAAAAATATGTGCAGATGTTTCTCTATCTATACGCAGAAGGCACACTAACGTTTCTGCAGTGGCCCCTATGTGTCAAAATACCAGGTAAGTTAACAGTACTCTTTGTCAGAAAAACATTATTCAACCAAATTATAATTTACCTCTATCTTTATTTAAGAGGTATAGCCAGTTCTCTTCATAATATATGCAATGTAAGTAAGTCTCAGTCTTTCCTTTCCCAGTTTCGATACAGGTTACAGTTATAGTTTATTTGGCTTGATATATCGCCTATATCAGTGCAACTAGATGTTTCACAATAATAACAAAACAATACAAAAAGTAAGATATAAAATTTATTTATTTTTTATTTTATTTATTTATTTAGCTGTATTTATATACCGCTTTTCACCGGGTCAAAGCGGTGTAACATAGGGAGGGGGGTATTAAATACAGGGGTAGGGCCATCACCGGGGAGGAAACATTGATGATTTTTGTCTTGGGACAGACTTAGGTCATGGGACAGACATTGGACAGACGTAAGACATGGGCAGGCATTGGACATGAACGGGAAGAGGAGGCTTTGGGTTGGGGGTGCATTGTTTTGAGATCAGGGGTTTGTGGGTTTTTCGGTGGGGTCTGAGTTGAGGTATTCTTGGAAGAGGATGGTTTTGAGCTGTTTCCTGAAGGATAGTAGGTCGGCATTGTTTCTAAGGTAGCTTGGTAGAGAGTTCCATAAGGTTGGAGCATATAGTTCAAAGGCTCGATTGCATGTCCGTTGCGAGCATTTGGTTCTTTTGTGAGAGACGGTGAGGGAAACGTTGGTGGCTTGTCTAGTAGATCTGCCGTGAGCTGGACGAGCCAGTAGAGTGCGAAGCTGTGTGTCCTGTGTTTGATGGATAGCTTTGTGGGTGAGTAGGATGGCTTTGTATTTTGTCCGTGCTTCAAGGGGGAGAATGTGTAGTTCTCTCAGAATTGGGGTGATATGGTCGGTTTTCTTTGCGCTCTGGATGATTCTTGCCGTGGTGTTCAATGCAGTTCGGAGGGGGTTGGTCTGAGTTGCTGAAAGGCCATGGTAGATTATGTTGCAGTAGTCGAGATGTGGGAGTGTCATGGCTTGCATCACTGTTCGGAAGTCTTGGTGTTCCAGGAGGGGTCTAAGCCGTTGCACTGTTCTTGCCTTATGGAATATAGTTCCGGCGGTTTTGGTGATCTGTTGTTTTAAGGTGAGGGCTTGGTCAATGATAATGCCCAGGTATCTTATCTGTGGTTGTATTTTGATGCTTGTAGTTCCAATGTTGAGGTGTGTGGGGGATGTAAAGTCTGGGTCTTTTGTCACGATGAGGGCTTCAGTTTTCTTTATGTTGATGGATAGGTTGTTTGTTTGTAACCAGTCAGATACTGCTGTGAAACATGCTGATAGGTGGATGTTTGTTGGGTTCGTGGTGGTAATGGGGGCGTAGAGCATGATATCGTCAGCATAGATGTGGAAGCTGACGTTGTAGGTGCGTATGACTGTGCAGAGTGGCTGGAGGTATATATTGAAGAGCATAGCTGACAGTGTGGATCCTTGGGGTACTCCCTGGTGTTGCTGGAATGGGGGGGAGGTTGAGGCGCTGGTGCGGATTAGTTGTTGTCTGTTAGATAAATAGGATTGAAACCACTTCAGCACGGTGTCTTTGATCCCAATAGTCTATAGTCTGTGTATGAGGATGTTGTGAGAGATGGTGTCAAAGGCTGCGGATATATCGAGGAAGATCATGGCGTATCCAGAGTGTTTTCCTTGGGTTCCTGTGAGGAGGGTGTTCATCAGCGTGGTCATGAGGGTCTCGACTCCATGTAGTGGGCGGAAGCCGTGTTTTTGGGGGTCCAGAATGTTGTTAACATCCAGGTGCTCCTGAAGCTGCTGCTGGACGATTTTCTCGATTATTTTGGCTGTGAAAGGTAGACTTGCTATGGGTCTGTAGGATGCAGGGTCTAGGGGATCCAGGTTTTGCTTTTTCATGGAAGGACGGATGATCGTGGTTTTGAGGGCGTCAGGCATGTGTCCTCTGGAGAAGGATTCACTAACAATATGGGTTAATGGTGTGCTCAGTTCGTTTTTTGATTTCTTTATCCAGTCGGTGGGGCATGGGTCCAGCGGGGAGGTGGTGGCGTGGAGGCAGGAGATCGTGGTTGAAATTTCTTCTGTTGATGTTTCTTTGAAGGTGGTCCAGTCACTGTGCAAGTTGGGGTGGAGGTTCTCCGTAGGCGTCTGTGAGGTTAGTTGCGGGTTTTGTGGTCGTTGTAGTTGTTTGTATTGGCAGGCCAGTAGTTCTGGTGGAATCTGTGGTAGTTGGTCGGAGTTGTGTGGCGTTTTTGTCAGCTTTTTGATTATCTGAAAGAGCGCACGAGGTTTGTTTATGGAGGTATTGATGATTTTCATATGATAGATTTTCTTTGCTTTGTCAGTCTCATAGTGATATGCGTTGAGTTCGTATAGGTATTTTATTTTGTCATTTTCGTTGTTGGTTTTTCTCCATTTTCTTTCAGTTCTCCTGAGTTTTGTTTTTAGCTTTCGGAGTCTGGGAGTATACCATCTGGCTCTTGAGGAGGGGGGTCTGGTGATGGTTATGTTTGTTGACGCTGCAGACGCTGTGGAGATCGTAGTGTTCCAGTTGTCTATGAGGTCATTGATGTCATTGGAGCTGGTTTGTAGTTTGGGTAGAATTTGTTCTAAAACGTCCTCTTTGTTGAATGGTTTGAATCGTCTTACGTGTTGTCCATCATCCTTGTTGGTCTTATGTTGGTACGTGTAGGATAAGGTGATGAGGTGATGGTCAGACCAGGGTACTGGCGAGATCCCTGGGTTTTTTGCTGAAGCGGTGGACGTGTAGTTGAGGAAGATGAGGTCTAGTGTGTTGGGGGGAAATGGGGGAAAAAGAATGAGATGGGATACAAGCTGGAGAGGGCAGACAAGACAGGACAGGGAGAAAGGGTGGAGGTCTTAAGTTACAGAGTTTGGGCGAGTTCCAATAACAGAGGATACAGAAGGGTAAGGACATGGCCAAACTAGAGGACGTAGGAATGCAAAATTGACTGGGTCTGCAAGCAGAGGAATGAAGAAGCAAATCATGAGAAAGTGGCCTCAGGAAAGGCCAGGGCAGAGAGATGAGTCTTCAATTGGGATTTACAGCAGATAAACGAAAATTGAGAGCAGAGGGCGGGAGGTAAGGAGCTCCAAAGGGCAGGAACAACAACACGGAAGGAGGAAGAACAGACAAGGGATGTATGGACCAAACAGGGGTCAGAACTTACCAGGAGACTCTGGGATGATGAACAAAGAGCACGTGAAGGAGCATAGGCAGAAAGGAGTTGCAACACGAAGGGAGGGGTACTAGTGAAGAGAACCTGATGACTGAGTACAAGGAGTTTATACTGAACGCAAAAAGATATGGGAAGCCAATGCTCAGATAGAAATAAAGGAGTGACATGATCATATTTATAGGCACCATTAAAAAGTCTGAGGGTAGTGTTTTGGATTAATTGCAATCGACGGGCCTGATAATGGGGAAGACCAGAGAGGAAAGAGTTGGCATAATCGAGGCAGGTGATAACGAGGAAAAGTAAACAAAGTTAATCAGTTAACATCTAGGAACTCATTCTATATATTCTCAGAATTGGGAATCAAGCTTTTCTTTTTCTTCTCTTTTTTTTTAATGGGGTTTCTAGCACCAGTATTAGTATCAGATAACAGGGATATACATTCATTTCATGTTATATTTAATCTGAAACAATGCGGAAAACCTGACATTTTATGTTTTTTTTTCCAATGTCATCATAGATGGAACAACAAGAGGCTATACTGTGTTGATGGACTGCTTCTCTCTGTCACAGGGAAAAGGATCCTATGTGAAAAATTTAGGCATTATGTGAACAGGCATTTAAACTAGGGAAAGGGGGTGACGGATAGAGAAGAACAAGTTCAGGATGTCACTCCCAGCAGAAAACATAATAACATAAGCAACGGATACACTATTAATCCACACATCAATGGCAAGTAGGAAGAGGTGTGTAGAACAAAGTCCATGCAAAATACAGGCAAGCCAGTCAACAAATGCTGGAAATCAATGAGCACAAATGCTCAAAATCTAGCCAACAAAGTTTCTGACCTAGAAGCCCTAATGGTGGAAATAGACGTGGACATTGTGACCATTACAGAAACATGGTTTAATGAGTGACAATAATGGGATATAGCCACAGCTGGTTATAATTTATTTAAGAGAGATAGAAAAGGCAGAAAAGGAGGAGCAGTAGCCGTATATGTCAAAAGCAATATTAAAGCTGCTGAAATGCAGGGGATGTGGGGAAAAGAAGAAGCACCGTGGATTGTGTTGGAAAGAGATGATGGCACTATCATCCACACTGGCGTAGTCTACAGGTCTCAAATGCAAACTGAAGAAATGGATAGAGACTTGATTATTGATATTGCAAAGGAAGCCATGAAGGGAGAAGTGATCATACTGGGTGACTTTAATCTACCCAATGTGGATTGGAGCATTCCATCTGCAAATCTGGAAAGAAATTAAAAAATTGTGGATGCCTTCCAAGATGCATTACTTAGACAAATGGTGATGGAACCAACCAGGGAAAGTTTGATGCTGGATTTAGTACTCACCAATGGAGATAGCCTGTTGAATGTCTGGGTATGTGCCCATGTGAGCAGCAGCGATCATCACATGGTGTGGTTTGAGATAAAAGCCAATGCAGAGTCCCCTCACAGCAAGCTCAAAGTCCTAGACTTCAAAAACACTGACGTCAGGAAGATGGCTAAGTGACTTAACACTAGAAGCCCCAAAGGGAATTTTACCTAGAAACCCCAAAGTGTGTCAATTGATGCATTACCATGACGACTGCATTTAGCATGAAATGTAGATGTGAATTAAAGTGAAGTTAATTATTTGTTAAATACGTGCAGTATCTGACGTCATTACATGATATCATCATGTGTTTATTGTTTGTAATGCCGGAGTAAAAATGTAAACAATGATTGAGATGTACCACCTTGTGGGAACATGAATTTATACCTAGAAGCCCCAAAGTACGTCAGTTGATGCATCCAAGACAATTGAGTGCGTCAATTGACGTACTTTGGGGCTTCTAGGTATAAATTCATTTTCCTGCTAGGTGGTGTATCTGTCATTAATTTTCGATGCACATATTTGAACATCTTGACCTTGCTAACAAAGTCATGGAACATGACTTGACATGGTTCTAGCAGTGGCTCTGGTATACAACTTCGAAGATGCATTTGCATTCATTGATGCACTTTGGGGCTTCTAATGTTAACATAAGAACATAAGATATGCCATACTGGATCAGACCAAGGTCCATCAAGCCCAGAATCCTGTTTCCAAAAGTGGCCAATCTAAGACATACGTACCTAGCAGTTTCCCCAAAAGACACAGGTTCCACAATGCTTGTATTGGGTCAGGCATAGATATCCTGGGTCCTTTTTTAATAATGGTTTATGGACCTTTCCTCCAGGAGCTTGTCCAAACCTTTGTTAAACCCAGCTACCCTAACAGCCTTTACTACATCCTCTGGTAACAAATTCCAGAGTTTGATTACACGTTGAGTGAAAAATATTTTCTTTTATTAGTCTTAAATAGTTTACCCTGTAGCTTCATTGCATGTCCCCTAGACTTTCTATATTCTGATAAAGTAAACAATTGAGCTATGTTTACCTGTTCCACTCCGTTCATTAATTTATAAACTTCTATCATATCTCCCCTCAGCCGTCTCTTTTCCAGGTTAAAGAGC
The DNA here is from genome assembly GCA_033557465.1 of Ichthyophis bannanicus. NCBI lineage: Eukaryota > Metazoa > Chordata > Amphibia > Gymnophiona > Ichthyophiidae > Ichthyophis > Ichthyophis bannanicus. The sequence goes on from CM066031.1 coordinate 1,461,668,761, forward strand.
CCTAACCTTTTTAGCCTTTCTTCATAGGAGTATCCTTCCATCCCCCTTTACCATTTTGGTGGCTCTTCTCTGAACCTTTTCTAATAACGCTATATCCTTTTTAAGATACGGTGACCAGAATTGCACACAATATTCAAGGTGCGGTCACACCATGGAACGATATAGAGGCATTATAATATCCTTTGTTTTATTTTCCATTCCTTTCCTTATGATACCTAGCATTCTATTTGGCCGCCGCTGCACATTGAGCCAAGGGTTTTAACATGTTATCCACAATGATGCCTAAATCTTTTTCCTGGGTGGTGTTTCCTAATGTGGAAACTTGCATCGTGTAACCATAGTTTGGGTTGCTCTTCCCTAGGTGCATAACTTTTCACTTGTCCACATTAAATTTCAACTGCCATTTGGATGTCCAGTCTTCCAATTTATCAAGATCCTCTTAGAAACATAGAAATAGAAACATAGAAATATGATGACAGAAAAAGACCACATGGCCTGTCTAGTCTGTCCTTCCATATCAACAACTACAACAGTCCCCTCTTTACCTTTAGAGATCCTCTGTGTTTGTCCCATGCTTTTTTAAATTCAGTTACTGTCCTCATTTCTACCACCTCCACTGGGAGACTATTCCACGGATCCACTACTCTTTCCATAAAGAAATAGTTCCGCATATCACTCCTGAATCACTCTCCCTTCACCCTCATCCCATGTCCCCTTGTATCAGAAATTGCTTTCAATTGAAAGAGGCTCTCTCCCTGAACATTTATGTCACGGAGGTATTTAAACATCTCAATCATATCACCTGTATCGCGCCTTTCCTCTGAGGTGTACATATTAAGATCCTTCAGTCTGTCCTCATATGCTTTATAATGAAGACCACTAATCATTTTAGTAGCCACCCTCTGCACCGACTCCATCCTGTTCACATCCTTTTGAAGGTGCGGTCTCCAGAATTGCACACTATACTCCAAATGAGGTCGCACTAAAGACTTATAGAGAGGCATTATCACCTCCCTTTTGTTGCTAGCCATTCCTCTCCGTATGTACCCACGCATCCTTCTAGCTTTTGCCGTCACCTTTTCTACCTGTTTAGCTACTTTAAGATCATCAGACACAACCATGCCTAGGTCCCGCTCTTCTTTAGTGGACAAAAGTACTTCACCCCCTATACTATATTGCTCCCTTGGATTGCTGCAGCCCAAATGCATGACCTTACATTTTTTAACATTAAATCCCAGCTGACAAATTCTAGACCATTCTTCAAGCTTAGCTAGATCCCTCCTCATGTTATCTACACCTTCCTGGGTGTCTACTCAATTGCAGATTTTGGTATCATCTGCAAAGAGGCAAGCCTTACCCGATAGCCCTTCCGCTATATCACTAACAAAGATGTTAAAAAGAATTGGACCAAGGACAGATCCCTGGGGTACACCACTGGTAACATCCTTCTCCTCAGAGTGAGTTCCATTTACTTGCACTCTTTGTCGCCTCCCACCCAACCAATTTCTAACCCAAGCAGTAACTTTAGGGTTCATCCCTAGGGTGCTCAGTTTGTTTATAAGTCGCCTGTGAGGAACAGTGTCAAAGGCTTTACTAAAATCTAAATACACCATATCTAGGGCTCTCCCTTGGTCCAACTCCCTGGTCACCCAGTCAAAGAAATCAATCAGATTTGTCTGACAAGACCTGCCTCTGGTGAATCCATGCTGCCTCGGATCCTGTAATCAGCTGGACTCCAGAAACCTCACTATTTTCTCTTTCAGCAGCGTTTCCAACAATTTACTCACCACTGACGTTAAACTAACCGGCCTGTAGTTTTCAACCACATCCTTACTTCCTCTTTTGTGTAAAGGCATTACATGAGCCTCTCTCCAGTCCTTTGGCCCACTCCCGACTCCAACGAGGCATTGAAAAGGTCAGTCAGTGAAACTGCTAAAACGTCACCAAGTTCCCTCAGTATTCTAGGGTGTATCCTATCCGGTCCCATCGCTTTGTCTACTTTAAGTTGAGCTAGTTTCTCACGAACACAGTCTTCTGAAAATTGTACAAGATGTCCTTCGCTTCTGTTCCTGTTTGTGGGTGTTTTCCGAGGTCCTGCTCTTGGTTCTTCATCTGTGAACACAGAACAGAAATATTTGTTAAGCAATTCTGCTTTATCCTTATCAGCTTCTACATATTCCTCCCCTGCACCCTTGAGTCTGACAATACCACCTTTGCCCTTTCCCTTCTCACTAATATATCAGAAAAATGTCTTATCCCCCCATTTTATTGCATTGGCTATTTCCTCCTCCTTTTGAATCTTTGCCTTCCTGACTACTTTGCTAGCTTCTCTAAGTTTTTCCAAATACAGATACCTGTCTTCCTCTCTCTGTGATATCTTGTATTTCATGAAGGCCTCCCTCTTTTTCTTCACTTTTTCAGCTACTTCTGTTGAAAACCACAGCGGTCTCATTTTTCTTTTACCTTTATTTACCATTTTAACAAAAAAGGTTGGTTGCCCTTAAAATATCCCCTTTCTGTTTTGCCCACTGTTTTTCTACATCCCCTAGCTGTTCCCATCCCACTAACAACTCCATGAGGTATTGGCCCTTCTTGGCAAAGTTAGTCTTCCTAAAGTCTAAGATCCTCACCTTTGAATGGATTCTAACAGCCCTAGTGCTAATACTGAACCACACCATCTGGTGATCACTGGATGCAAAATGATCTCCCACTACAACATCAGAAACACTCTCACCATTGGTAAGCACCAAGTCCAGTATGGCCCCTTCACGTGTGGGGTCTGTTACCAATTGCCTGAATAGTACTCCCTGTAGAGAATCCAGGATCTCCTTACTTCTAGATGGTACTGCAGAAGGAATGTGCCAATCAACATCTGGCATATTGAAATCTCCTATCAGTAGCACTTCCCCTTTCCTAGCGATGCTGCGTATGTCTTCAATTAACTCTCTGTCCACCTCTTCCTCTTGTGAGGGAGGTCTGTATATCACACCAATGCAAACAGATTTCTTTTTCCCTCTTTCTAGTTTAACCCACAATGCCTCCTCTCTCCCTATTAAGCTCTGTAATTCCAAAGCTTTAATAGTAGTTTTTACATATAGTGCCACTCCTCCTCCCCTTCTTCCTACCCTGTCCTTTCTGAATAAAGTATAGCCAGGTATAGCTACATCCCAATGATGGTTTTCTTGAAATTTTCCACAATCCTCTTGGGTTTTAACAACTTTAAAGGGTTTTGTGTCATCTGCAAATTTGATAACCTCACTCATTATTCCCTTTTCCAGGTGATTTATGAATATGTCAAAAAGCAGCAGACCCAGCAGAGATCCCTGGGGTACTCCACTATTCATCTTTCTCCATTGGGAAAATTGTCCATTTAGCCCTACCCTCGAGGCTTTCTATCTTTTAACCAGTTCCCGATCCACAATAGTACACTGCCTCCTATCCCATGACTCTTTAGTTTTGCCAAAAGTCTCTGATGAGGGACCTTGTCAAAGGCTTTCTGAAAGTCCAAATAAAGGCAAAAAACACAGTTTTCACAAAATTCAGAAGTTCACAGAGGAACACAAAAGAATACAGGATAAAACTAAAAGAGACAAAAAGAGAAATAAGGATCACAAAATCAAAAGCAGAAGAAAAGATAGCCAAAGATCTAAAGTGTGATGACAAAACTTTTTTCAGGTATATTTGGGAGAAGAGGAAGATCAGAGTTGGAATTGCAAGACTCAAAAATGCCAAGAATGCTAAACAAAATACTTCTGTTCTGTTTTTACTAAAGAAAATCCTAGAGAAGGACCATCTGTGATTGACAAATATACAAATGGGAATGGAGTAGATATCACACCATTCACTGAAGATTATGTGTTTGAACAGCTTAAAGAACTGAAAGTGGACAAGGCCAAGGGACCAGATGAGGTACATCCCAGGATACTGAAAAAATTCAGAGAGGTTCTTGAAGGGGCCGTTAAAGGATTTTTTAAATAGATCCTTGGAGAAGTTCCAAAGGACTGGAGAAGGGCTGATGTGATACCTCTTCACAAAAGCGGTAATAGGGAAGAAGTGGCAAACTACAGGCCAGTAAGCCTTACTTCAGTGGTGGGAAAAGTAATGGAGGCGCTTCGGAAAGAGAGCATAGTGGACTTCCTCAAAACCAATAGGTTGCATAATCCAAGGCAACATGGTTTTACCAAAGGACAATCATGCCAAACAAATCTGATTGAGTTCTTTGACTGGGTGACCAGAGAACCAGATCAAGAGCACGCAATAGATTTGATCTACCTAGATTTTAGCAAAGCCTTTGATACTGTTCCTCATAGGAGACTTATCAATAAACTGAACAGCCTGAGAATGGGTCCCAAGGTGGTGAACTGGATCAGAAATTGGTTAACTGACAGACGACAGAAGGTGATGGTAAACAGAACTCACTTGGATGAAAGGAACGTGATTATTGGCATGCCCCAGGGATCGGTCCGGGGACTGGTACTGTTCAATGTATTTGTAAGTGATATTGCTGAAGGACTGAATGGAAAAGTCTGTCTTTTGCAGATAACATGAACATTTTCAACAGAGTGAACTCCCCTGAGGGAGTAGATAACATGAGGAAAGATCTACTACTACTACTACTACTGAGCATTTTTATAGGGCTACAAGTCATACGCAATGCTGCACAGACATGTAAGAGAAGTCTCTGCTCATCAGAGCTTACAATCTAATCAAGACAGACAACACAGAAGGTGCAGGCAGGGATAAAACAAGGGGGAAAGAAAAAGAAAAAAGGAGATCAGGTGAGTCAAGATCCAAAAGCAGCAGCGAAGAGGTGAGTTTTCAGCCTGGATTTGAAGAGGGTTAGAGAAGGTGCCTGGCGTACAGACACAGATAGTTTGTTCCAGGAGTAAGGTGCAGCAAGGTGAGATGAGCGAAGTCTGGAGTTAGCAATAGAAGAGAAGGGCACAGATAGACGCAGTTTGCTAGATAGAAGCAGTTAGCATCTAGAAAAGCTGGAAGAATAGTCTAACGCTTGGCAGTTAAGATTTAATGTGAAGAAGTGCGGTGTCATGCACTTGGATGCAGAAATCCATGGGAACTGTATACGATAGGTGTGCATGGACCAGGAGGAAGACCTCGGAGAAATTGCTTCTGAGGATCTCAAGGTTGCAAAACAGTGTGACAAGGCGATGGCCAAAGCCAGAAGGATGCTGGGTTGCATACAGAGAGGAATTACCAGCAGAAAGAAGGAGGTCCTAATGCCACTGCACAAGTCACTGGTGAGGCCTCACTTGGAATATTGTGTTCAGTTTTGGAGACCATATTTTGCAAAGGATATAAAAAGACTGGAAGTAGGATTCAAATATTTTTTGATGTTAGCAAGGTAAGACAGAGGTGTAGGAAGGTCTCCTTGGTATTGAAGCCATGGAGCTTTGGTATTGAAGCCCTTGGAGCTTTGTTTTTTCTGAAACATCCTTTAAATGTATTGTCTTACATGAGGTTAAATACGTTTTTATAGAACCGGAGTAACTAGAGGCCTTCATTCTAGGGAGGTCTAATCTGTGAATTTTCCTTTAGATTGTTCAGGCTTCCAGGCTTTTGTTTAGATGGGCATTAGTTTAATAGAAATTCTGTAGGGGCTTTGATGAATGTTTTCCCTGTTTGTTTTTACTTATTATGGATTTTGCTTGTTATTTTTTATGTTACATGATCTCCCTGTTGATGAGGACTTTGTTGTATTTCTTTTCTTTATGATTAATAAAGAAATTTGAAATGCGAAAAAAAAGAAAGTGTGGTGGATACTTGGAATGCCCCCCCTCCGATGGAAGTGGTGGGGGCAAATACAGTGACAAAATTCAAAATAGCATGGGACAGACACAGTGGATCCCTTTATAGCAACAGGATAAAATAAAAATAACCATAACTGTCTCTGCTATCTCAGCAAATAGGGGTGACCTGCACAGAGCGGCGGTTGTTCCTACTCTTGCCACCTTGTTGGGCAGACTAGATAGACCATCATATACTGCCAGACCTTTGCCATTGCTGACATTATATACTATGTTACTATGACCCATGGTCCTCATATATTAATGAAAGAGCCCTGTATATGAGTACTGGCACCAGTTTTGTAGGAAAAATGCACTGGTAGTAACCACTGATTTTATTTCTTTGTTGTGCCTGGGGAATTCTTGACACACATCGTCATATTGATTCCATCTGGCCTGAAGCTTTAAAAGGTGCTATCTTTCCTTCACTCAAGAGCTAATTCCATAAGAGGAATTCCTAGCTTCCTGTCCCACCGAACTAAGAAAGTCAACTCAAGGGCCCCTTTAAAAGATAATACCATCTACAAGCCAAAGCACAGAAGAGAAAGAGCTGGCTTATAACCACCTGGAAAGCCAGTAGGGGGTGACACATATGCAGCAGGACAACCAACTGGCAATATTTTATTTGTTTCTTCATAGACAGTGGATCTCAGCAACCAACCCCAGTATAAAAAGGCACAGCCCAAGATTATCTCACCTCAGTTGACATGGTGCTTCATTAGAGTTTCTTGCAAAAAAACAGATACTTTGTACAAATAGCAGGTCATAATTTGTATAATGCCTAATTGGTTGTGACATTTTTCCTTTTTATTTATTGCATGCTGGATGTGGCTTCAGTGTTTGACCTCACACTGAGGCTGAAACAGTGCCTGAGGGTTAGGGGTTGAAGACAGCGATAAAACAGCACACTTGAGAAACACTGTTAATGCCTATGTATTGTGTTTTTAAACAAATTACTACAGTTATGCAGAATTACCAACAAAAAGCCAAAAATGAAGAACTGGATGTTGTTCTAAATCATCTTTTTACAGTCAGTAGTTCTGCTGAACTGCATTTTTCTGGCAGGAGATTTCCTTCTCCTAAGATTATTCTTGTGAAATTTTGCAAAAGGGCTGCAGAACTTTGCCATTTGTACAAACTTTTGTATTCCTTCTCATCTAAGTCAAATGTCACAATTTTGTTGTAGCAGACAAATTAATCAGGATATTTCTTTCTCAACTATTTTCTCTATCCATTAAAGACAGGCTCATCATCAATCATTTTGCAAAAATATTGTATGAAATCTATGCAACCACACTTCATATATATATCATAAGAACATAAGAAACGTCACAACAGATCAGATTAAAGATCCATCTAGCTCAGCATTCTCTCTTTCACATTGGCAAGCAGCAAAAGTTGAATGAATTAGATGAGAAAGTAGACAATAGTGAACTATAGCACCATGTTTACTAAAAGGCACATTTTAGAAAAGCCTTGTAGGCATAAGTAAATAACCAAAGAGCATAGGAAATGCATACTGGGTTAGACCAAAGGTCCATCGAGCCCAGAATCCTGTTTCCAACAGTGGTCAATCCAGATAGCAAGTTTCTGTCAGGTTCCCAAAAGATAGAAAGATCACATGCTACTTATCCCAGGAGTAAGCAACGGATTTCCCCAGTCCACTTTAATAATGGCTTATAGAGTTTTCCTCCAGGAACTTGTCCAAACCTTTTTTAAACCCAGCTACACTAACATTTTTTCACTCAATATTTTCACCAATATTTTTTCACGCAACATGTAATCAAACTCTGGAATTCGTTGCCAGAGGATGTAATAAAAGTTGCTACTGCTTATCATTTGTATAGCGCTAGTATTAACTTTTACTACATCTTCTGACAAAGAATTCCAGAGTTTGTTACACATTGAGTGAAAAAAAACTATTTTTTCTGATTAGTCTTGAATGTGCTACATTGTAACTTCATTGCATATCCTCTTGTCTTTCTCCTTTTTGAAGGCGTAAACAACCAATCTGCGTTTACCCATTCCTCTTCACTCATTATTTTATAGACCTCTATCACATCTCCCCTTGGCCATCTTTTTTCTAAGCTGAAGAGCCCTAACTTTTTAAACCTTTCCATCATCCTTTATCATTTTGGTGGCTCTTCTCTGGACCTTTTCTAATTCTGCAATATCCTATTTTAAGATATGGTGATCAGAATTGCACATAATATTTAAGGTGTGGTCACACCATGGAGTGATACAGAGGCCTTATAATATCCTTGGTTTTTTTCTCCCTTACTTTCCTTATGATTCCTATTTGCTTTCTTGGCTGCCACTGCATGCTGAACAGAAGATTTCTAGATGTCATCCACAATGATGCCTACATCCTTTTCCTGGGTGGTGATTCTAATGTGGAATCTTGCACTGTGTAACTATAATTTGGATTGTTCTTCCCTAAGGGTCTGATTCTGTCCTGGACGTACCAGCCCTCTGTGTGCCTGGTCAGAACCAGATATGAAGAGTTAGACAGGATTCTGATCCTGCGGGGCATGTCTAGCCCCGCGGGATCAGAATCACATCCAGGCCTGTACATGCAGGCCAGGACCTTGATTCCGGTCAGCCTGCACACACAGATCTAGCCCGGCTAACTCAGTGAAGGGGCCTGAATGGAGCCGTGGTGCCAGGATGTCCAGTTGCCATGGCAGAATGGAGCCGCGATCCCCAGCCACCAGAAAAGAATCTTCATTACCCACAGCCTGATCACTGATCTGGCCTCCCAAAGCTAGGGTTAGGCTGCGGGGAATCTCCTCTACCCCCTCCCGCTTTTGCTGCATCCTGCCAGAACCACCCATCTAGGGGAACTTATTCCACCTCAGAGGTGGAATAAGTTCCCCGTTCAGGCAGCTGGCCCCATGTACAGGGCCAACATTGGATTCGGCCCTGTATGTCTGGGGCCGCAGACTGCCCACTGCCTGCCCTAACTCTGCTCCCGCAATGCCCCTTTCCCGCCCCCATCTAACCTCCCCATACAACATACAGGAAGTTAGTAGGGGTCGGCAGAGGGGCCGAATTGTGGAGATGGATGTCCCAATGAGACATCCATCCCTGCTATTTGCACCTCGGAATGACCCCATTGTGCATATCTTTGCACTTGTCCACATTAAATGTCTTCTGCCATTTGAACGTCCAGTCTTCCAATTTCTTAAGGTTCTCTTTCAAATTTTTACAATTATATTGTGATTTGACAACTTTGAATAACTTTGTGCTGTCTGCAAATTTGAACATCACACATTCCCATTTTCAGGTCATTTATGATTATGTTAAAAAACAGTGAGCACAGCAGAGATCCCTAGGTTACTCCACTATTCACCTTTCACCACTGAGAAAATTATCCATTCAGCCTTACTCTCTGTTTTCTATTTTTTAACCAGTTCCCAATCCATAACACTACATTGCCTGCTATCTTATGATTCTCTAATTTCCTCAAGAGTCTCTCATGAGGGATATTATCAAAGGCTTTCTTTAGAATGACTTCTATCATTTTGCATGGCACTAAAATCAGGCTCACCAGTCTGTAGTTTAATGGATCACCCCGGAGCCGTTTATAAAAATTAGTATTATGATGAAGAGAGGCTAAAGTGGGAGTGGCTTATTCCAAGATGGCGGTGGTGAGGATCTGAGCTGAGATGCCTAAATGGAAGGGCAAACATAGGGCTCTCTCCGCGGAGCCCTTGTCTGCTAGTGTGGGGGCGCATGGACCACTATGTTCGGCTCTCTGAGAATCAGATGCGGGAGATTCGAGAAGGCTTGGAGGTGCCGCTGGAAGGTCTCTCGGCGTCCTCCGCCCTGGATACTTCTCTCTCCATGAATGGGCGTGTCCCTCTGGCTCCACCAGGTTCCGTGATTTTTTCTCTGTCGAGTGGGGTTGTGGACTCACCTGAAGTGGGTGCTTCTCTGGTTTTGGAGCGGGACTTGTCAGAGATACTAGCTGGCGATTTGCCGGGAGACTTCCTGGTTGTTTCACCTGGAGAGTGTTTTCCATTCGGAGGGACCTCTGCCCAAGGAGTCAGTAGTGCTACAAAGTTGAGGGAGACGTTGGATATTTCTGCAGTTGCTGTATCTTAATTGCCTTTTGAAATTCCTCGGCCTTCTTCTGTGACCCTTGACAGCATTTGGGACGTGATTTCACAGCTATCGAAGGTAGTTGGTCAACAGTTGGTCCTTTCTACTAAGAAAATCTCTTCTCTTGAGGAAACTGTGCTTAAGTTGAATAATGATGTGGTGGAAACGAATGTTAAGCTGTCTGTTTCGGATCAGAAGCTTAATTGTGTTTCTGATTTGACTGATTCCTTGGTTAAGAACAATACTGCCCTATGGGCGAAGATAGAGACGTTGGAGAATGCTGCCCGATCCTCAAACATTGGTTTGTTAAATTTTCCGGTGACTGTTGAGGAGACTCCTTTGGATCTTTTTAAAAAGTACCTTCAGGAAGCATTGTCTGCTCCCCCTGAACTGATACCACTGGTAACAGAGGTGTATTACACAGGTACACTACCAAAAAACTGCCTCCAGTTTTGCAACTGATTCCTATAGATTTTGGGGTGCTGAATCCAGGAAAAATAGCCAAAATGTTCCATCACGTCACGTTTTCTTGCAAAATTAGATTTCTTACCCATATAAGGAATGTTCACATAATTTCTTTTTAGCCGACTGCAGTTTATTTTCTTGGCCCAAAATAGAGGTTGTAATGGTTAACTAACTAGAAACACTCCCTCATGATATTTTAGAGTGTTTTGTATTCATTTTATACATTAACAGGAAAATTGGGAGGCGGGGGGCTAAATCCAGTACTCGCGCTGGCGCATGTTCTTTCCTGTTCGCCTCGCCTCGTTCGCTCGCTCGCTCAAACACGGTGGTTGCGACATGAACGTTCCTGTCAAATTTCAGTTTCTTGCAAGTTCATTATTACCTTTTGTTTGCTCAGTCGTAATCCAGCTTTATTCCGAAGTGGTTCACTACAGTTGTAGTTTGCAGTGCTGTGTATTTGTGATGGCTCACAGAGCCAGAGGTTGCGTCAACTCTCCGGACAGTTTTTGTTTTATTTGTGGGGAATATACCGTGAAAAAGCGGCAGAGGAACATTTCTGCATTTATTAAAAAAGTATATTTCGCCTATTTCGGTTTGAAGTTAGGCGATCAAGACAAACCGTGGGCTCCTCACAAAATGTGCAAGACATGTGAGGAAGATCTACGCTTATGGATGAAAGGTAAAAAACAAGCATTTCGTTTCGGAATACCTATGATGTGGCGTGAACAAAGAGACCACAGCAGTGACTGCTATTTTTGCTCTTGCATTGTGAAGGGATACAACTTAAAAAATAAGAACGTAATAAGTTACCCCAACCTTCCCTCAGCAATTAGGCCTATGCCTCATAGCAACGAAGTACCTGTGCCTGAACCACCAAAATCTTTGGATCATATTTGTGTGGACGGTTCTGATCATGATGAGACTCATCAGATGGCTTTTCCCGATGAGTCCAGTACTTCCGAGTTTGAAACTGAACCAGATCCAAAACCTGAACTTTTCTCTCAGGCTGAATTGAATGATTTAGTCCGGGATTTAGGACTCCCAAAAGATGCTGCCCAACTGCTAGGTTCTCGGCTTAAACAGAAAAATCTATTGTCACCAGGAACAACTTTTTATTGGTACCGCAACCGCGAGACACAATTTTTGAAGTATTTCAGCAAAGAGGAAGATTTGGTATTTTGCAACGATATATACGGAGTGATGGAAAAGTTTAAACTCAAGTATGATCCTGCTGAATGGCGGCTGTTCATTGATTCGTCAAAAGACAGCATAAAAGGTGTTCTTCTTCATAATGGCAACACATTCGCTTCAGTTCCTATTGCTCACTCTGTTATTCTCCAAGAAAAATACGAGAATTTGGCCCTGATTCTTCAGAATATTCGTTATGATGAGCATAAGTGGATGATTTGTGGAGACTTTAAAATTCTATCCATGCTATTAGGGCAGCAATCCGGTTTCACCAAATATCCCTGCTTCCTTTGCTTGTGGGATAGCCGGGCCCGCGACCTACACTGGGGGGAAAAAAGACTGGCCAATTCGGGAGTATTTGAGACCCGGTGAGAAAAATGTTCTTCATGAGAGCTTGGTACCTCGTGATAAAATTCTATTACCACCTCTCCACATTAAGTTGGGTCTCATTAAGCAATTCATCAAGTCCCTTCCAAAAGATGGTGAGTGCTTTCGGTACCTTTGCTCAAAGTTCCCCCGACGTTCTGAAGCAAAGCTAAAGGAAGGAGTGTTTGTTGGCCCTGATATAAGGAAACTAATTTCAGATGGAGCATTCGCTGAAACGATGTCTGAGAAGGAAAAAGAAGCCTGGGATTCCTTCAAGGATGTTGTTCTCAAATTCTTGGGGAACAGGCGGGATGAGAACTATAAGGATATTGTTGCCAGGATGCTCAATGCCTTCAAAGAACAAGGCTGTAACATGAGCCTGAAAGTCCATTTCTTGCACTCCCATGTGAACTACTTTCCCGAAAACTTGGGGGCGTACAGTGAAGAACAAGGTGAAAGGTTTCACCAGGACATCAAGGACGCAGAGAGAAGGTACCAAGGAAGATGGAACACCACTATGATGGCTGATTTCTGCTGGTTGCTGCTGCGGGAAACCCCAGATGAAAAATACGCCAAGCAGCGCACCAAGAGAAGCATTCGGGGGAAGAAGAAATGGGCCCACCAGGAGATTGATTGACCCAAGAATGACTTTAAAATCTAAACTGTGTTGACAAATATCGTGTTTTTACTAAACTTTGAAATACAAATTTGCTAGTTATTACCACAGTGTCAGATCTCATTTATTAGAATTTTATTTTCACACCATCGGGTGTTTGTCTTCATGTATTGCAATGGTGCGGTTTGCGTTTTCTATTCTTACATACATACCTGTACAGCATTTTTTGCACATTTCTTTGCTTTGCTTTGTGTCTAACCTCGCTCTTATATGCTCAATGTTTGTGCACATGTATGTGGCTGTTTTAAGTGCAGACAATTTTGCTACCATCACAGTGTGTTTTGTTGACATTACTCTATTCTTATGTGCTGCCTTGTTGCAATTTTCTTTATTCTTATTTGAATAACTACTAAACAATTAGTATAAAGAATTCATCCAAGAAACCTTTATCTCGATCGCACTCAATCTGAAATGTTCACCTCAAACTGCTAACCCAATGTAGCAAAAAAATCTGTACGTGATGGAGCAAATTGGTTACCAGATTTGGATTCAGCGCACCAAAAAACGTAAAAATCAATCGAAACATTAGAGGCAGTTTAAAAAAAAATTTTTTTTAGTGTACCTGTGTTATTTACCATCGGGGAAAAAGGAGGGCAAAACTTCTATTGGGACCTTGGAAGTGGATTTTCTAAATGTCTCTGATTTGCTTCAGACTCCCAAGGTACAGGGTCTGGCTGTTTCCACTCTGCTTGTAACACTAGCTTTATCTTCTGATAGAGAATGACTCCTTAAGCTATATTATAAAAAAAAGAGCCAATTTGTTTTTTGGAAAAAAGATCCTGCTTTTCCCAGATGTTGCCAGGGAAACGCAGAAGCATAGGAAATGTTTTTTATTCCTTAGACCTGGAGTATTGCAACTGGGTGCTTCTTTTGTGCTGCGATTTCCCTGTAAATGTATACACAGAAATACATCCTGAAGATCTCTCTTCCTTTATTAGCACTCATGTGTTTATCACTTCTCCTCCTTGTGTTTTCCATTCATTTATATGTAGGTTCTTGGGCCTCCCGCCTTCACTTGATCTCTGATAATGATGTTTTTTCTATTATACCATTGGGGAGACCCTGTCCCCTTTGTGTTAACATTGCCACTGCCCTCCTTTTTGTGGACTACTGATACTGCTTGCTTTCATTATTTTTGATTGCTTTTTTTCTATGTATATTGCTGCAAGTTGTACCTTTCTGTTCAAGCTGGTTTGTTTGATTTATTGTTAAAAATTTGATAAATGAAAAAAGAAATTGGCGTTATATTGGCCACTCACCAATCTTCTGGTGCTATAGACAATTTTAATGATAGTTTACAAATTTCTAATAGTAGGTATGCAGATTTGTTTTTGAGTTCTTTTACCACCCTGCGATGTATACCTTCCATTGCAGGCGATTTTCTGCTCTTAATTTATCAAATTGCTGTATTACATCTTCCCCAGTTATCAAGATTTGTTTACATTTTCTGATACATCATATTTAAATATGATTTCTGGCATGAGTATGTTTCCTACATCATCTACAGTAAAGACCAAATCAAAGAATTCATTCAGTCTCTCCGCTATAGCCTTGCCCTCTCTTAGTGCCCCTTTTACCCCTCTATCATCTAATAGTCCAACTGACTCACAGGTGTTTTGCTATGAATGTACTTGAAAAAGTTTTTATTATGTGTTTTTCCTTCTACAGCAAGCTTCTTTTCAAATTCTTTCTTTGCCTGTCTTATCAGTGTTTTGCATTTAACTTGCCACTACTTGTGTTGTTTCATGTTTACGTCATTTGGCTTCTTTTCCATTTTTTGAAAGATTCTTTCTTGGCTGTAACAGACTCTCTGACCAAACCTTTAAACCATGCTGGCTGTTGTTTGGCTATCATTCCACTTTTCTTAAAGTGTGGAATACAACTATTCTGGGCTTCCAAAGACAGTATTTTTTAATAATGTCCAGGCCTGACGCAAATTGCTAGCATTTGCAGTTGCTCCTTTTAGTTTTTTCTTAACCATTTTCCTAATTTTATCAGTCTCCTTTTTAAAACTTAAATGCTAACACAGTGAATTTCTTTGTTATCCTCTCTCCATTTACTAAATCAAATGTGATCATGTGATGATCACTATTGCCAAGTAGACCCAACTCCATTACCTCTCACACTAGATCCTGCGTTCCACTAAGGACTAGGTCTAAACTAGTTTTTCCTCTTGTTGGTTCCTGAACCTGCTGCTCCATGAAGCTGTCATTTATTTCATCTAGAAACTATCTCCTAGCATGTCCTGATGTGACATTGACCCAGTCGATACTGGGGTAATTGAAATGTTTCATTATTACTCTGTTGTAAACTTTATTAACTTCCCTAATTTCTGTTAGCATTTTGTCATATGTGTGATCATTCTGGCTAGACAGACGGTAGTACATCCCCACTGCCAATCCCTTCCACTTTTTACATGAAATTAATATCCATACAGATTCTACTGTGTATTTTGTTTCCTGCAAAATTATTATCCTGTTTGACTCAATGCCCTCTTTAACATATAGCACCATTCCTCCACCAATTTGATCTACCCTATCACTGTGATATAATTTTGAACAAAGGTATCACACTGTCCCATTGTGGTTATCTTCCTTTCACCAGGTCTCTGAGATGCTATATTCTAACTCTTCCATTTTATTTTTTAGACTTCTAGAATTTGCCTAAAGCCATTTCAGAGTTTGCTTTTGTTCATATTAAGAATCTGATTGTTGGATGACAGGGGTCATTTTGGAATCTTTTTACTGTCTACTTTTTACTTAAAGGCACCTGGATTACTTTTACCTTTATTGGAAAATCTCTATTGGGATGTCCTAACATCCCCATTCTGCTAGATTCTGACTGGAGAGCTGGGCACAGAAGCTTTGATACCTACTGGCCAAAATACCCAGAGAGGAAACCTAATGACAACGTGATCTCAGGTATGAACTCTGATCTGTTCCCTAGCTTTGCACAAGGAAGACAGCAGGGAAACAGTTTTTATCCTGATAGAGATCAGTTAGAGAATTCCTCTGAGCCAGTGTATGAAAGTGATCCTATGATATGTCAAGAGCAAGGGGAAATATCAAATGAGAAAGTGGAATGCATGGATTGCTCTCTGTCTAAGCTGCTGTTCTAAAGTAATCCTTAGTTAAGCATCAAACACCAAAAGGAACTGTACTGTTTTTAACTTCCCAGAAACGTTTCTTTGAGAGAAAGCCTTGGGGAAAGTTGGAGCCACGTGGAGAGTGGACCAGCAATGGTGTGCAGCTGGTTAAGCACCTGTGATTAGAGCAAGGCACAAGTGAACGTGGGACTTTGGAAAGAAAACTTCTTCACTGTGTGAAAGGAAGAAAGTTGTTTTTTTTTGTTAAAGAGAATTTTCCTTTTGGGTTTATTTTTCATTCCAGCACTGCTAAGAAAATTTATTTAGCAGGGGCTAGAAGAAAGACCTTTTCTGTTCCATCAAGGTCTTTACTAAGTTGTTGCATAAATAATTCAGTTGCCTTATTTGATTTGTTTCCTGAATACAATTCCTGAAGAAATTATCCTGTTGATGCTACCAAGCATATCTGTGCGAGGGAATAACTCCCCATAAATAAAATCTGTTTTCTGTTTTACACTCGAGCAACTACAATTCTTTTTTTCTTGTTAAACGGCTGATTTTGTGTGATTGAACTACAACACCCACAGTCCTTTGCAAGTCAAGTAAATTCTGTCTTTGCCAAGATTGTGGAACTTTCACAACAAGCACCCCTGTTTACAGTCTTGATTTTTCAAAATTCCTTTGACATGTCCTCACCATACATCTAGACACAGCCTCACCCTTGTATTTTTGTTTTTCCAGCTGACTCGTATTTCCTCCTGTTGGCAATTTTTCACGCCTCAGTAAAAAAGGAGGGCTATGTACTAAGGCACTCATTTTTGCATGAAATAGCAGCAGTTTTGTATGATAATTTGCTATGACATATCAAGATTTAAAATCCACCCATTGATCTCATTGGCTTGAGCAATAACTTAGCTCACTGGTTCTCAACCCAATCTTTGCAGCACACCCAGCCAGTCAGGTTTTCAGGATTCCACAATGCATTTAATATTTGATTAAAATTAATTCAGCATTATCTCATCCTGCTGAATTCTTTTTTGTGGTTAGATCTCTATTACGGGATGTGACAAATCGGGGAGTAGAGGTACTCACTGCACAACAGTTTGGGGAATATTGTTCTTGTATGCAAAATGTTGCTACACCTGTTGCTGCGATGACAATAGAGGCTATGACAATGATCACCTGGAGGAACAGTTCTTATAGTGGTTACGAATGTTTAGCTACAGTTATAGTTGATATTGTAAAAAAGGTGCTGCAATCTCTGCATCTCCCCAGCTCTCCTTTGAACTTGATTCCCGAAAGATTGGTAAAGATGGCTTGTGATAGGGTCAATATTTTTCTTATGGATGTAGTGAGGGCACATTGATGCAGGGATATCTCACTGATAGCTTAAAGCAAGTGGTGCTACATAAGATATGCCAAACTGGGTCAGACCAAGGTCTATCAAGCCCAGTATCCTGTTTCCAACAGTGGCCAATCTAGGTCATAAATGCCTAGCAGTCTCCCCAAAATTCACAGGTTCCTCAATGCTTGTATTGAGTCAAGCAGTGATATCCTGTGTCCGTTTTAATAATGGTTTATGGACCTTTCCTCCAGGAACTTGTCCAAACCTTTTTTAAACCCAGCTACACTAACAACTTTTACTACATCCTCCAGTAACAAATTCCAGAATTTGATTACACGTTGAGTGAAAAAATATTTTCTCTTATTAGTCTTAAATAGGTTACCCTGTAGCTTCATTGCATGTTCACTAGTATTTCTATATTCTGATGACGTAAAAAATTGATCTATGTTTACCCGTTACACTCCATTCATTAATTTATAGACCTTTATCATATCTCTCCTCAGCCGTCTCTTTTCCAGGTTGAAGAGCCCTAACCTTTTTAGCCTCTCTTCATAGGAGTACATGTATTACAGTTGTCAGAAAAGAGTTTTCAGCCTATTACTAAACTCTCATTTATAGGGCAACTTATCAAGGAAGTTCTTCACCCACACTTGGATGACTGTTTAGATTTAAATCACATGCTTGATCCTTGCCAGCATGGTTTCCAAAGAGGACATTGTCCAGAGACTCTTCTGACTTCTTTATTCAGCTTTTTTGCTCATCTTTGATATAGTGACTACATTTCACTCTGTCATTCTGCAGCTCCTGTTCACACGATTGGCTAACCTGGGTTTGTCAGGACCAGTACCCAGGACCGTACCTAGCTCGGTGCAAGTGGTGCAGCCGCACAGGGCGCAAAGATCTGGGGGCGCAGTCAGAAGGGACTGGAAATAAATTAAGCTTCCAGTTGGGCTGGGAGGTTTAGTTACTATACCTCTATGCCTTTTCTCGAGTTATAATTACATTTTACCATCCAGATCCCCCTGCCTCCCAGAGGACTGGACTTCTCATAGCACTCAATATAAGCTACACAGCCCCGGGACCGTTCTCTTTCGGTCCCGCGGCTGTACTAAACAGCAGTCACCCGCCAGCATGATCGGATAGCCCGCACTGTTAAAAGTGAAAAGGGGAACTTCGTTCCTCTTGCGCAAGAGACAGGAAGTTCCCCATTTCACTTTTAACAATGTGGGCTATGTGATTGTGCTGGTGGGCGACTGCAGTTTAGTACAGCCACAGAACTGAATGAGAATGATCCTGCGGCTGTGTGGAGAGTGGATGCCACAGAGAAGTCTAGACTTCAGTCTACCAGGTCTGTTTTGGATAAGAGGTGAGTGAGGAGAGAAGGACTGCTTCTTGTTGAGGAGGGGAGAAGGCATGGAAGGATTGCTGCTCGGGGGTGGGGGGCAGAAGGCATGGGAAGGACTGCTGCTCTGGGAGGGGGGAGAAGGCATGGGAAGGACTGCTGCTTGAAGAGAGGGGAGAAGGCACGGGAGGACTGCTGCTCTGGGGGAGGAAGGCATGGGAAGGACTTCTGCCCTGGGAGAGGAAGGCATGGGAGGGACTGCTGCTCGGGGGGGGGGGGAGGCATGGGAGGACTGCTGCTAGTTGGTGGGGAGAAGGCATGGGAGGACTGCTGCTCAGGGAGGGAAAGAAGGCATGGGAAGGACTGCTGCTCAGGGGGGGGGGAGAAGGAATGGGAGGACTGCTGCTCAGTGGGGGGGGGGGAGAAGGCATGGGAGGACTGGAAACAAACTCATGCTTGGAGGGACTGGGACTGAAGGAGAACTGATGCTGGGAGGGACAGACTATAATCAACCTGATGCTGGGAGGGACAGGGACTGGAAGGTAGTTGATGCTGGGAAGGTCTGGGACAAGAAGCAAGCTTATGATGGGAGGGACTGGGACTCTAAGGACAGCTGATGCTGGGAAGGACAGGGACTGGAATGGAGCTGATGCTGGGAGGACAGGGACTGGAAGGGAGTGGATGCTGGGAAGAGCTGGGGCTGGAAGGGAGCTGATGCTGGTGATACCTGGAAGGGGGTGATGCTGGGGAGCTGAAAGGGGGCAGATGCTGCTATCAAAGTGGAGAAAAAGGCTGGGGCAGTGAAGTTGTGGAGGAGGACATATATTTTGTGTAAGATGGAAGAAACACAGATATTTTGTGTAGGAAGGAAGAAACACGGTGGATGTAGAGAGAGAGTGGAAAAAATAAGAGACGAGAGAAGATAGAACAAAAGGACAGCAGACAATGGAGAGTTAGAAGAATATATGAAGAAAGAAAAAGAGAGAGACCGGGACAATTGTGACGGAGAAATAAAATGCCTAAAAAACTAAAGGTAGAGAGAAATTATTTTATTTTGAATTTATTAATTGGAATATGTCAGCCCTGGGAAATGTACATCACTGATGTCTTTATGTTTATTCAGTACAAGAGGAAATGAATTTATAGTTTTATTTCTCCAGTGTTGTGGTGCTTTCCAAGTTTGACTTTTGGGGTTCCCAGTCCAATCATTGCCTTCATGTTTCTAAATTGTGATTCCTATTCTGTATTTGATGATGGTCTGTCTATATTTTGCATATATGACCGAGCTGCGGCATTTTGTTTGTGTAGTTTCTGTGTAAGAGTCCTACTTGTTCTCTTTTCCCAGTAGTAGATGTATTGGTTTTCTGAGGTATATTGGTTTATATGTTCAGTGTTGCCTTTTTATATGTAGAGTTTGGTGCTGTGAGAGTCCTGGTAGAGCTGTTATGATATGGCAGGTTTAGTATGGGTTCTAAATGAGCAGAGTTTTGTAGTGCTTTCTAATGTACCTGGCAGTTGACACTGGAGGATGGTAATGAGGAAATATGGTAACCTTTCTTTATCCTTATTGCCCATGCAAATGGTATTAAGACACTCACTCATTAAGAGACATGTTTACTAAAGGTTAACACGTATTCACAAATGTTAACACGCAGTAGCACCCTTTTATTTCTAAAGGTGTAGTGGCATTTAACGCCCATTAATATTTAGTAAACATGTCCCTAATTCATTGCTGGGACAAAAAAGAGATCATTTGGAAGCCTGAAGTTAACTGGAACCAGATATGCAGCCAAAAGGCACTGCTTATAGCCCTCAGGGATGTGGGAGGGGAAGAATAGAGGCTCAGCCATCTTTAAATAATGGTCTGGATGCTCTGAAGAACTGTGGGCCTATGTACTAAGCATTTATTCCCCCAATCTACAACATACTTTTTTTTCTCCTATCAATTTATTGTATTTGCAAAAGGAGTGTTTTACTAATTTATGACTATCACAATGAGCCAATCGAAAAAAAAAAAACATCTGGGGCAATGTTCAGAAAATGAAGAAAAGAACACCTAGAAAACCAGCAAAAAATGCATCAACAAACGTAGAATCGGCTAGATTTGTGCCATGTGCAGCACATTCCCTCAATTTAGTCGGAGTTCATGATAACCACTCATGATAACATTCTTTGGCTGTGTTCAAAAACTGTTTTTTATTTATCACGTTTTAAATACCTTTTTCTCAGGCTCTACAGTGAGATGGGAATGACTGATGAAGGTGTTGACTATTTCTTTGAAAAGTAGTAGTGTAACTCGGTGGTCTTCTAGAAAAGAAGCAGTTTCTGCACTGTTGATGCAAATTGAAGGAGTTTATAATGTTCTACAAGGGTTAAGTAATGACTGGAGCCAAAATGATGATACAGTATCAGGTGCTCAAACACTTCTCACACAAATCAAGTTTGAATTTCTTTGCTTGATCCATCTATGGTGTCAGATTCTTAAAGTCATTGACAGAGAGGACCACTGCTTGCAATCAAATAATATATCAGTTGATACAGCTTCAAAGTTGTTGCAAGGTTTGTCATTGCAGATACAGTACATGCGTGACAAAGTATTCAGAGAAATAACACAGGTACACTAAAAAAAATTTTTTTTAAACTGCCTCTAATGTTTCGATTGATTTTTACGTTTTTTGGTGCGCTGAATCCAAATCTGGTAACCAATTTGCTCCATCACGTACAGATTTTTTGCTACATTGGGTTAGCAGTTTGAGGTGAACGTTTCAGATTGAGTGCGATCGAGATAAAGGTTTCTTGGATGAATTCTTTATACTAATTGTTTAGTAGTTATTCAAATAAGAATAAAGAAAATTGTAACAAGGCAGCACATAAGAATAGAGTAATGTCAACAAAACACACTGTGATGGTAGCAAAATTGTCTGCACTTAAAACAGCCACATACATGTGCACAAACATTGAGCATATAAGAGCGAGGTTAGACACAAAGCAAAGCAAAGAAATGTGCAAAAAATGTTGTACAAGTATGTATGTAAGAATAGAAAACGCAAACCGCACCATTGCAATACATGAAGACAAACATCCGATGGTGTGAAAATAAAATTCTAATAAATGAGATCCGACACTGTGGTAATAACTAGCAAATTTTTATTTCAAAGTTTAGTAAAAACACGATATTTGTCAACACAGTTTAGATTTTAAAGTCATTCTTGGGTCAATCAATCTCCTGGTGGGCCCGTTTCTTCTTCCCCCGAATGCTTCTCTTGGTGCGCTGCTTGGCGTATTTTTCATCTGGGGTTTCCCGCAGCAGCAACCAGCAGAAATCAGCCATCATAGTGGTGTTCCATCTTCCTTGGTACCTTCTCTCTGCGTCCTTGATGTCCTGGTGAAACCTTTCACCTTGTTCTTCACTGTACGCCCCCAGGTTTTCGGGAAAGTAGTTCACATGGGAGTGCAAGAAATGGACTTTCAGGCTCATGTTACAGCCTTGTTCTTTGAAGGCATTGAGCATCCTGGCAACAATATCCTTATAGTTCTCATCCCGCCTGTTCCCCAAGAATTTGAGAACAACATCCTTGAAGGAATCCCAGGCTTCTTTTTCCTTCTCAGACATCGTTTCAGCGAATGCTTCATCTGAAATGAGTTTCCTTATATCAGGGCCAACAAACACTCCTTCCTTTAGCTTTGCTTCAGAAAGTCGGGGGAACTTTGAGCAAAGGTACCGAAAGCACTCACCATCTTTTGGAAGGGACTTGATGAATTGCTTAATGAGACCCAACTTAATGTGGAGAGGTGGTAATAGAATTTTATCACGAGGTACCAAGCTCTCATGAAGAACATTTTTCTCACCGGGTCTCAAATACTCCCGAATTGGCCAGTCTTTTTTCCCCCAGTGTAGGTCGCGGGCCCGGCTATCCCACAAGCAAAGGAAGCAGGGATATTTGGTGAAACCGGATTGCTGCCCTAATAGCAAGGATAGAATTTTAAAGTCTCCACAAATCATCCACTTATGCTCATCATAACGAATCTTCTGAAGAATCAGGGCCAAATTCTCATATTTTTCTTGGAGAATAACAGAGTGAGCAATAGGAACTGAAGCGAATGTGTTGCCATTATGAAGAAGAACACCTTTTATGCTGTCTTTTGACGAATCAATGAACAGCCGCCATTCAGCAGGATCATACTTGAGTTTAAACTTTTCCATCACTCCGTATATATCGTTGCAAAATACCAAATCTTCCTCTTTGCTGAAATACTTCAAAAATTGTGTCTTGCAGTTGCGGTACCAATAAAAAGTTGTTCCTGGTGACAATATATTTTTCTGTTTAAGCCGAGAACCTAGCAGTTGGGCAGCATCTTTTGGGAGTCCTAAATCCCGGACTAAATCATTCAATTCAGCTTGAGAGAAAAGTTCAGGTTTCGGATCTGGTTCAGTTTCAAACTCGGAAGTACTGGACTCATCAGGAAAAGCCATCTGATGAGTCTCATCATGATCAGAATCGCCCACACAAATATGATCCAAAGATTGTGGTGGTTCAGGCACAGGTACTTCGTTGCTATGAGGCATAGGCCTAATTGCTGAGGGAAGGTTGGGGTAACTTATTACGTTCTTATTTTTTAAGTTGTATCCCTTCACAATGCAAGAGCAAAAATAGCAGTCACTGCTGTGGTCTCTTTGTTCACGCCACATCATAGGTATTCCGAAACGAAATGCTTGTTTTTTACCTTTCATCCATAAGCGTAGATCTTCCTCACATGTCTTGCACACTTTGTGAGGAGCCCACGGTTTGTCTTGATCGCCTAACTTCAAACCGAAATAGGCGAAATATACTTTTTTAATAAATGCAGAAATGTTCCTCTGCCGCTTTTTCACGGTATATTCCCCACAAATAAAACAAAAACTGTCCGGAGAGTTGACGCAACCTCTGGCTCTGTGAGCCATCACAAATACACAGCACTGCAAACTATAACTGTATTGAACCACTTCGGAATAAAGCTGGATTACGACTGAGCAAACAAAAGGTAATAATGAACTTGCAAGAAACTGAAATTTGACAGGAACGTTCATGTCGCAACCACCGTGTTTGAGCGAGCGAACGAGGCGAGGCGAACAGGAAAGAACATGCGCCAGCGCGAGTACTGGATTTAGCCCCCCGCCTCCCAATTGTCCTGTTAATGTATAAAATGAATACAAAACACTGTAAAATATCATGAGGGAGTGTTTCTAGTTAGTTAACCATTACAACCTCTATTTTGGGCCAAGAAAATAAACTGCAGTCGGCTAAAAAGAAATTATGTGAACATTCCTTATATGGGTAAGAAATCTAATTTTGCAAGAAAACGTGACGTGATGGAACATTTTGGCTATTTTTCCTGGATTCAGCACCTCAAAATCTATAGGAATCAGTTGCAAAACTGGAGGCAGTTTTTTGGTAGTGTACCTGTGTAATCAATGCAGCAAAGATAACAGCTCAAAGAATTGGCATTGAACCTGTTTTTGCAGAAAAGAGGAGACATAAAGCAAAAAGATTGTGTCTGAGTGACTCTGATGGTGATCTTCTTACACCGGAAAATAATTTTGAGAGACAATGCAACATGGTGTTTGCAGCCTTATAACTCAAATGGATTAGCTGGGATGTCTTTTGACTTTGAATTCCTCACCGGCAATTTTCTTGCAACGTTGTCAGTGGAAGAAGCCAAAAACTGTGAAGCTAACCTAGCTCGGAAGTATGATTGTGACTTTGATATGCTGGAACTTGTGTCAGAAACTGAGTTTTTCAAATTTCAGGCAAATATGTTGACTGCTGATTTAGGAAAAAGAAATACTATTGTCCTTTTGCAACTTATCCATATGTATTCCTTAAAAGATGCATATCTATTATTGAGATTGTGCTTAGAATCTTTTTTAACAATTCCAGTCACTGTTGCTTTAGCAAGTGGAAGCTTGTAAAAACTTACATTAAGGTTATCTATGGGCCAAAAATGTTTATCCAACTTGGCAATTTTGTCTGTTGAACATGAAATAGCTGACACTCTCAGTTATGACTGTGTCATTGATGATTTTGCTGTGCAGAAAGCAAGGGGGGTAATTTTGAAATAATTGAGTTGTCGATTGGATTTGTGCTCCAGTTCCTTCTTTATTAATTTGGTTGGTGAACTTTGGTTTAAAACCTTATAACATTATACTAAATATTTACCAAAGACCAGTTTTCTACTTATTAATTTTGCCTTTATGGATAGTGAAGTCACATTTGTTTAAATTTAACTATAAGCTAGATTTTGTATCAAAATGACACCTACATTAGTTAGTTACAACAGCTCCTTGTAGACACCTGATAGTGCTTTTACATGGTCATACTAGACAATAGGCCTGTATAAAGTTGACTAAGGTAATGAGTATACTGTAATGCAACCCACAGTCAACTTTAGTCAACTTTATACAGATCTATTGTCTAATATGACCATTTTATTTTTCATTTTATTTTATTTTATTTTTATTTATTTAGTATACATTTTGTATACCGCTACTTCCAGTGATCAGCAGCGGTTTTGATTACAGATTGGAAATTGTCAAATCATGACAGGAAATTTTTGAGGTATAAACACATTGATTAGACAGGAAAGCACAGCACACAGGGAACATGGGCTATGGAGGGTTAAGTGGCTTGCCCAAGACCACAAGGAGCACCTGTGGGACTAGAAACCCCAGTCCTTCCGGCCCAAGGTTGCTGTCCTCTAGTGGGATTTGAACCCCCGACCTTCCGGCCCGAAGTACCTTGCCCCAACCACTAGGCCACTCCTCCTCCATTTTATGATGTTTTCGGTTTGTTATTGTCTATTTTATTGTTATGGATGTTATTTTGTAAGCCTCTTAGATTTTGATAAGCGGCAAAGAAATGCTTTTAAATAAATACAATTTGTAACTGATAAAAGACTGATGTTATGAGGGGGGGCAGCAGTTTCACAAGTCACACAGGGCGCAGTTATAGCTTGGTACGGCTTTGCCACTAGTTTCCTAGTTTCAATCTTTTCTTTCTGATCATTCGCAGAGGGCTTTGTTGGCTGATGAATTGCCTGACGGTTTCGAATTGCATAGGGGTGCTCCATAAGATTCCTCTCTTTCCTTGACATAGTTTAATGTTGATTTAGTTCCTTTGTGCCACCTAGGGGGTTGTTCTGAGACACAAATAGCGGTGATGGATATCCCAACGGGATGCCCATCCCCACTATTCATGCCGGGCGGCAGTCCCTGACTATCTTCCCCGCTGATTATGCAGGGAAGTTAGTTGGGAGCAGGGAAGAGGTGGCCCGGAGGCGGAGAGTGGGTGGGCAGTGGGCAGTCACTGGCCCTGGACGTACAGGGTCGATCCTAATGTCGGCCCTGTATGTCCAGGACCGGCAAAATGGCTGGAAGTTGTTTTTTTCAAAGGTTGAGGCATGGAAGGGGCTGGGGGAGCCAGGGTATCTTCTCTGCAGCCTGCCCCGTCCTTAGGATGCCAGATTGGGGGTTGGGCTGTGGGGAAAAAACTTTAATTGCTAGCGGCTGGCATCGCGGCATTTAAATGGAGCGATTCAGTCCGGCCTGGACATATAGGCACTGCCCGACTAACTCAGTCAGAGCTTTTAAATGGAGCCGTGGCACCATGGCGTCCAGTTGCCATGGCACCAAGGCTCCATTTAAAAGCCACAATGCCCACCATCAGACTACAAAGGTGATTTCCCCACAGCCCAACCCCTGATCTGGCCTACTAAGGCCAGGGTCAGGCTGCGGGGAATGTCCTCTGTCCCTCCCTGCCCCATCTGTGCCTCGGGCCCAAAAATATTTGTGGGGAAGTTAGTCGCCGGTGGTGAAGGCACAAATAGTGGGGATGGATGTCACATTGGGACATCCATCCCCGCTATTCGAGCAACAGAATAACCCCCTTAGCCTTTAAGATTTTAAAATGGTCTTTTGTCATTTAACAAATGATGCTTTCATTATAGTATGTTATAATGACTGTACTGTTTGTCCTTTTGAGGAAGTTGTCTATGCCAATAGAAGCTAGTACCTTTATTGCTCTCCTTGCTATCCATTAGACCCTATAAGAGGATATGTTTTTGCTGTCCCATTGGCAAACCCACATCTGTTTTTCTTTTAATGTTGTCTCAGTATTCTTAACTACATTTTATTTATTTTTTTAACTTATTTATCTTTAGTTAATATTTTACTTGGCTCTTTTTAGTCTCTTTTTGTGTTGTTTTGATATTGGGGTCTCGGTTTTTAAGATTTAGTTTCAGTTTTTTATAGTTATTTATTTTGTAAATTTTTAATTTTTATTTTTTGGCCATTACATCTAATGCACGTACTGTAAGGATTACATGTAGCACCTCTCAGAGGTTAAGCATACCTGTTTTTAGAATCATGTGGTTGCTATGCATTAGATCTCTGGCTTTCTTAGGTTTTGTGTACATTTATAGGAAGTACACATATTTTATTCCATCCTGTGACATATCTTCCTTCATCGTCTGTTTGTTCACGCACAGAGATGATATGACTCTTTAACCAGCAAATCCTGAATGAATTTTTCATAGCATGCAGTTTACCTGATACTTTCCTGCACTTTACGCACTACATCCAATAATTTTTGATTCTGAAGCTTGCTCCCTTAGGCGATACTTACTTTTGTTAGTCATGTGGATTATGCTTTACAGTCTCAGTACTATATATTACATTTTTATATGGTTTTATTTTATTATAACCTCTGCTCTGTGTTCATCTTTAAATTGAGTTTTTAGTGTTTTAGTTAAGGTTTTATAGTCTTTTAAAGTTATGTTTTTATTTGCAAATCTATTAACTTGCATGCACTGTAAACTGTAGGCCTGATTTTGAGTTAGGAAGGCTATGCGCCATGGCAGCGCATAGCTTGCCTACCGACCCCCTTAACCTGGATTTTCACTTCCGTGGCAACAGAAGTGAAAATATGGGTTATGCTGGACGCGCCGGCAGTCGCAGAGGACACACACGTAGCAGTGATTTTCGATGCTATTCACATAGCCTCTGCGCCTTAAAGATAGGCAAGGAAAAACCTTACCTATCTTTAAGGTACAGAAGGCTATGCGGGTAGCATCGAAAATCACTTCTACCCATGTAGCCCTTTCCTCTGCCCCTGCTCTGACCCGGATTGCCGCTAATACACCCCGATGCTATGCGGATAGCATCTGAGCACATTAGGGATGCGGATAGCATCTGAGCACATTAGGGATTTTTGAAGGGCACTGCCTGTATTTACCTGTATAGGTGCCCTTCAAAAATTCTGGATAAAGCCTTTACACAGGTAACTAGGAAGTTACCAATGTAAAGGCCTTCAAAAACTGGGCCCTGGGCTTTTAGATTTTTAGGGAAAGTTTTGTAATCTTTTAAAGTCGTTTATTTATTTATCGGCAAATCCATTCACTTGCATGTACTGTAAGGTTTGCAGCCAGCACATCCAGTTTTAAAGTTCGCCATCTTCGTAAACACACAGATTTCCTGAGTTTTTATATTATAGTGCTCCACATGCCATGCTTTCTGCCTGCTATGTGTCTTAATGTTTTCCCACAATGTTAGGAATCAGACAGTGCTGGAACTTTATTCTTCAAATTATGAAACAGTGCCACAAACAAACCAAGTAAGCATAGTGGAGTGGAGTGGAGGAGTGGAGGAGTGGCCTAGTGGTTGGGGCAAGGTACTTCAGGCCAGAAGGTCAGGGGTTCAAATCCCACTAGAGGACAGCAACCTTGGGCTGGAAGGACTGGGGTTTCTAGTCCCACAGGTGCTCCTTGTGGTCTTGGGCAAGCCACTTAACCCTCCATAGCCCATGTTCCCTGTAAAATAGTTCTCTGTGTGCTGTGCTTTCCTGTCTAATCAATGTGTTTATACCTCAAAAAAAAAATATTTCCTGTCATGATTTGACAATTTCCAATCTGTAATCAAACCGCTGCTGATCGCTGGAAGTAGCGGTATACAAATGTATACTAAATAAATAAATAGTCTTAAAGTTCATCCTTTACACATCTAAATTATATTCTAACATAACATGGGTTTTATTTTTATTTTCAAAACTATGCATTTTTCTGACCTTTGACCCTGACAGTTTTGGCGCAGTTCTCTTCAAAAGATCACTTGACCTTATTTTGATCTTTCTTCCCAGTTTGGCATCTCTGCACATATGCTATACTTTTGAAACATAAGGCATGCACTTCTTTCTCTTTTTCTACCTTTTATTGCTATTGGCAAAGGCAGTTTTTTTAATCTTCTATGGTGGCTTACATTTTAGTTCAAAATTTTACCCTTAGGAGCAACCTCCGTGTTACCCATTGGTTTTGTAAGTTTGCATAGTTTTATATATTTTTCTACATACAGGTCTTTCATACACATCTCACATAGGTGTTTTTCAGTATCTTCAGACTTCATAGGACTTCATTTTTAGATTGGTTTACAAGGCTTCACTGGGTGGTTCCTTGAGAATAAGTCTTCTGTCCTCCTCTTTCACAAGGATATATTTGTGTTCAGCTCTCAAAAATTTTTTGTTGATGATCCTTTTTTGATGATTCTCTTTGGTCCATTTCTCTTTCACCTCTGTTTTTTATGTTGCCACAATTGATATTTCAATCATTTTCACGTATAGTTTTTTAATACGGTTTTATGCATTATAGTTTTGTTTGATATTTTATGTATAATTGTTCATTTATGTTTTATTTACTTGTGTCTGTTTCTCTGTTTTTTTACTTTGATGATTCATTTTATGACTACTATTTGTTAGGTTTTTGATGTATATGATTCTTTTATTAATTAACATTTTTTGAGGTGAATACCCCTGAAAAGGTTTTTTTTTTTAAAATTAAGTTTTACATCATCACCTTTGGTGCACCTGTTCATGTACTGTTTAAATCATTTTTATCTTCCATCTCAGTGTCATAACTTTCATATAACTCTTCTTCTCTAGTGACTTCAGTGGCTTTCTCTGTATTCTATAGCTCTCATTACATCGTCTCTCTTATCTCTCCCTAGCCCCTTTTTTGAGAGCTCACCTCATCATGTAAGTCACTGGTGCCATTGGGTAAGTCAGAAATGCCCTGTTCTTTTACCACCAAATTCTGTTTTTGCCCACCATGCTCAGTCATATGCCTGGAACAGTTTCCTTGAATTGGTGTGTCATGTTCCTTCTCTGGTCTTATTGAAATCCAACCTAAAAACCTACCTTTGTGAAGCTGCTTTTAAATCTTAGCTCCTTATTCTCCTGTTCATACCCATATTGATTTTAATCATTTCCCATAAATGAAACTTCCTAATTTCTTATTTGTCCAGTTTCTCTCCTCAATAGATTGTAAACTCCGTGAAGAAGGGATTTTCTCTTAGGTGTACATGTACAGTGGTGGAAGCCTCAAGCAACACTATAAAAATGATAAGAAGTAGTAATGGATATAGACTGCAATTGCATTTCAAGGGATCTTGGCATGTATGATTGCAAATGGGATTTCATTTGATATCCACAGTACTTTTATTGTTCCTGCTCATGTAGATACCCTGCCGCACTATTCAGACCTACTTCCACCAAAACACAAGTCATTAACTTTTACCCACCATGGCCGTCTGCTATTGTTCCATCCAAGCTGCATGACTTGGGTTAAGGTTTTAATCACTGTATATATGTTCCCATGTCCAACTGGAAGATATTATGAGGTCAACTTTCATAGCAATTTTTGCAGGTAAAAGATTTGTTTACCTTCTAATATTGCCTGTCTGATAATTGTCTACCCTGTATAAAAGTATTGTACAAGGCAAGTCCCAGAACATGGATACTTTTACCCACATTATAGTAGGATGGGTTTATGATGGGGAGAAAGCACTGTACCTAGTTTTGCATTCTTAAAATATACACATTGTTTTGTTTGGATAAAGGATTCCAGAAGAAGGCACAAGCCTCTGTGGGTATTTTTAACTCTGACAATTTTCAAAATGGAAGTTGCATACTTTCTAGGCATGTGCATTAACTTTTGCATGAATAAGAAAACTGATGAAAATAAAAAAATGGGTTAATTCCGGGTCCAACTAACCAAGTATGCATGTTTGCCGAACTTGAAAGTATCACCATTAATGAATTTTCTTTTTGTTGTGCATCTTTTTGTTGTGCGTATCAACACTCCATCTCCTCCAGCCCTTGAACTGAAGAACCAGTATGCAGCCCCGGAAGTTAAGGAGGTGGAAGCATCTGAGGAAAGGGAAGATCCACAGCTCGAGCACTCCAAAGTTGCTATCAGTCACCACAAGGAAGCGAAGGGTAGTGGTGGTTGGCAACTCTCTTCTGAAGGGTACTGAGGTGTCCATCTGCTAACCATATTTAATGTCCAGAGAGGTGTGGTGTCTTCCAGGTGCTGAAATCCGAGATGTTATGGAGAGTTTGCCAAGACTCATCAAGCCTACTGACTACTATCTGATGTTGCTCATCCATGTTGGCACAAATGATAATGCTAGGTATCCCTCCAAGCATATCAAAAGTGACTTTATGGCTGTGGGACAGAGGGTGGAGCAGATAGGTGCACAGGTTGAGTCCTCTTCAATTCTCCCTAAAGAGGGTAAAGGCTGAGACAGAGAAGTTCACATCTTGGAGATGAATACATGGCTGTGTGGATGGTGTCATCGAGAGTGTTTGGTTTCCTGGACCATGGGATAATGTTCCAAGGGCTGCAGAGCAGAGATGGCATCCATCTGTCCAAAAAGGGCTGACGTGTCATCAGCAGCAGACTGGCTAACCCACTGAAGAGGGCTTTAAACTAGATTCATTGGGGATGAGTGAAGAAAGCCCCCAGGTAAGTGAAACATTAAATATCTCTGTAGAAATGGATAATAGGGGCAACATCTGGAAAGCAGTGTGTATAAATGCTCATAGCATGGGAAATAAGATCCCAGATGTTGAGGCTTTAATGAAAGAGGCTGACTTGGATTTAGTGGTGGTTGCAGAGACATGGTTCATGGAAAACCATGACTGGGATATAATTATACCAGGCTATACTTTATTCAGGAGGGACAGGGTAGGAAGAAGGGGAGGTGGATTGGTACGATATGTAAAAAATAATATTAAAGCTATAGAATTGCAGGGCTTAAAAGGAATAGAGGAGGCACCATAGGTTAAACTAGAAAAAGTGAAAGGGAAATCCATTTGCATTGGAATTATACACAGATCCCTCACAGGGAGTAGAAGTGGATGAAGATTTAATAGAATACATCCACAGCACTGCCATGTAAGGAGAGGTGCTAGTGATAGGTGATTACATTATGCTGGATGTGGATTGACACATCCCTACTGCGGTGTCATCTAGAAGTAAGGAGATCCTCGATTCCCTACAAGGAGAACTATTCAGGCAATTGGTAACAGAACCCACACATGATGGGGCCATACTGGACTTAGTGCTTACCGATGGGGAAAGTGTTTCTGATGTTACAATAGGAGATCATCTCGCATCCAGTGATCAACAGATGGTATGGTTCAGTATTAGTTCTAGGGCTGATAAAATCCTTTCAAAAGTGAGGGTCTTAGACTTTAGGAAAACTAACTTTGCAAAGATGAGACAATACCAGATTCTGTCTGATTCTGTTTAACATCTTTGTTAATGATATTGCGGAAGGACTGTCAGGTAAGGTTTGCTTGTTTGCAGATGATACCAAAATCTGCAATAAAGTAGACACACAGGAAGGATTCAATACCATGAGGAGGGATCTAGCTAAGACTAAAGAATGGTCTAGAATTTGGCAGCTGATATTTAATGCTAAAAAATGCAGGGTCATGCATTTGGGCTGCAAAAATCCAAAGGAGCTGTACAGTGTTGGGGGTGAGGTACTTCTGTCCACAAAAGAAGAGCGGAACCTGGGCATATTGTGTTTGATAATCTTAAAGTAGCTAAACAAGTAGAAAAGGCAACTGTGAAAGCTGGAAGGATGCTTGGGTGTATAGGGAGAGGAATGGCCAGCAGAAAAAAGGAGGTGATAATGCCTCTGTATAAGTCTCTGATATAACCTCATTTGGAGTATTGTGTGCAATTCTGGAGACCGCACCTTCAAAAGCATATAAACAGGTTGGAGTCAATGCACAAGATTGCTACTAAAATGGTTAGTGGTCTTCATTATGAAGCATATGAGGACAGACTTAAAGAAAAGATCTTAATATGTATACTTTAGAGGAAAGGTGGGATAGAAGTGATATGATAGAGACATTTAAATACCTCCATGGCATAAATGCATAGGAGGATCTCTTTTAATTGAAGGCAAGCTGTGCTATGAGGGGACATAGGATGAGAGTGAAGGGATAGACTCAGGAGTAATATGCAGAAATATTTCTTTATCGAAAGAGTGGTAGATGCATGGAATAGTCTCCCAGTTGAGGTGGTGGACATGAGGACAATATCTGAATTCAAAAAACAAGGGACAAACACAGAGGATCTCTAAAGGTAAAAAAGGGGACTATTGTAGTTGATATGGAAGGCCTGATTAGATAGGCCATGTGGTCTTTTTCTGCCGTCATGTTTCTATGTTTCTATGTCTGTATGCAGCTAGACCCACCGGAGCAAATCGGGAAGGGGAAGAAGGTCAAGGAAAGCTGACTAGCAAGCAGCACAAGGCACTTCAGTCAATCACGTTGGGAAATCCTTGACAAGCAGCTATAGAAATGTTTCCCTATCTGAGACGTGCAAATTCCATGGGTCATGATGTCAACAGCAGGGCTAGAAGACACAGCCCAGGACAATCTCCAGAGTACCATTTTGTCTCTTTTTGAGGGAGTGACAGACTGATGCAATAAAATAGACTATGCTTTGCGTATGTTAGCTTAATTTGTCTGTGCAATTTTGTATGCTACCAATGCAGAAAGGAGTTTTGCGCATGTGCCAACTATGTTCAAAGCTTTAAGCAGACAGCAGCACACAGCACATTTTAATCCACCATAGTGAAGCAATTAGCTATTCAGTGCAAATGCAGAGATGTGTGCGGAAGGTCAATTCTGGGATTTGAACATGAGGTCTGAGGAGATGTAAGAGTTTAGTTCATAGGGCCGTGGACAGCGCTGGTGAGGAATTTATGCTTGTCTCTTCTCTATCTCTCCGTACAGCGCCTGCAACATTTTGCTGAAGGGAGTAGTAAAAAAGAAAAAATGACACGGGAAGTATGCTAGAACAATGTTATGTGCATCTGCTGTAATACTATCAATATTCTGCGTAGAATTTCTGTCAAGAAGGCAAAGATTCAAAAGGAGGAGGAAATAGCCAATGCAATAAAATGGGGTGATAAGACATTTTTCAGATATATTAGTGAGAAGAGGAAGAGCAAGAGTGATATTGTCAGACTCAAGGGTGCAGGGGGGGAATATGTAGAAGCTGCTAAGGATAAAGCGGAATTGCTTAACAAATATTTTTGTTCTGTGTTCACAGATGAAGAACCAGGAGCAGGACCTCAGAAAACACCCACAAATAGGAACAGAAGTGAGGGACATCTTGAACAATTTTCAGAAGACTGTGTTCGTGAGAAACTAGCTCAACTTAATTAATTAATTAATTTATTTATTTAACAAGTTTTTTATACCGCCTTTTCCTTCAATCAAAGCGGTTACAAAGACAAACAAAGGTTATACAAAAGCAAGGGAAACATGCACTGCTTAATTAAAACATCGAAGTAGTAAGGTGGGATACATAACATAGGTAAACCATTACAAACAATCATTTTACATAAAGGTTACAATAAAAGGATTCTAGTTAGGTGTTTGAGCCGTAGTGCTCTGTGAATAGTACAGTCTTTAATTGCTTTCGGAAGTCCTTTATATCCTCGATTGATCGTAAGTCGGGAGGGAGAGAGATCCATATTAATGGGGCCGCTAAAGAAAGTACTCTTTGTGTAGTGAATTTGCATGATTTTGTGTAGTTACTTGGGGTGCTGAGGGTGTCTGATGTGGTTTTCCTTCTTGGTCTGCTGTTGGTGTTAGGGAGTAAGAGGGCTTGGAGGCTGATTGCAGAGCTCTTGTGTCTGATTTTGGATATATTTATGATCATCTTATATTTGATGCGGTGGCTTATTGGGAGCCAGTGGAGTTCTTTGAGGATGGGGGTGATGTGGGCATGAGTTGTGGAGCCGGTGATTATTCTGGCTGCTGTGTTTTGAGCCATTTGAAGCGGTTTGAGTGAATGTTTTGATATTCCGTTGTAGATCGGGTTACAGAAATCCAGTATGGGAGTTATTAGCACTTGGCAGACTGTGCGGAAGTGTTCATGGGAGAGTAGAGGTTTGAGGCGTCTGATTATTTTCATTTTGTAGTATGCGTTTCTAACAGTTTTTCTTATGTGGGACTGTAGGTTGAGTCCTTTGTCAAGGGTTATTCCGAGGTATCTAACTTCATCCTTTATTGGTATTGTTGTGTTGTTGCTTATGATGAATGGTGGGGGGGTTGAAGTCGGTGTTTCGGGTGATAATAAGTGCCTCTGTCTTGTTAAAGTTTATAGCTAGGTTGTTGTGCGTTAGCCAGGCGGACATGTTGTCAAGGCAGTTCCTTATCTTGTTGTAGTCGGGGCTGTTAAGGTTGATTGGCGTGTAAATCATGATGTCATCTGCATAAATTGTGTAATCTATTTGATGGGCTGCCATGATGTGGCAGATCGGCTAGATAAATACGTTAAATAGAAGTGAGGAGAGCGCAGATCCTTGTGGTACTCCTTGTAGAACTTAAGGTAGACAAAGCGATGGGACCGGATAGGATACACCCGAAAATACTGAGGGAACTTGGGGGCATTCTAGCAGCTCCACTGACTGACCTTTTCAATGCCTCGTTGGAGTCGGGAGTGGTGCCAAAGGACTGGAGAGAGGCTCATGTGGTGCCTTTACACAAAAGCGGAAGAAAGGATGTGGTTGAAAACTACAGGCCGGTTAGTTTAACTTCGGTGGTGAGTAAATTATTGGAAACGCTGCTGAAAGAGAAAATAGTGAGGTTTCTGGAGTCCAGCGGATTACAGGATCCGAGGCAGCATGGATTCACCAGAGGCAGGTCTTGTAAGACAAATCTGATTGATTTCTTTGACTGGGTGACCAGGGAGTTGGACCGAGGGAGAGCTCTAGATGTGGTGTATTTAGATTTCAGTAAAGCCTTTGACACTGTTCCTCACAGGCAACTTATAAACAAAATGAGCACCCTAGGGATGGACCCTAAAGTTACTGCTTGGGTTAGAAATTGGTTGGGTGGGAGGTGACAAAGAGTACAAGTAAATGGAGCTCACTCTGACGAGAAGAATGTTACCAGTGGTGTGCCCCACGGATCTGTCCTTGGTCCGATTCTTTTTAACATCTTTTGTTAGTGATATAGCGGAAGGGCTGTCGGGTAAGGTTTGCCTCTTTGCAGATGATACCAAAATCTGCAATAGAGTAGACACCCAGGAAGGTGTAGAAAACATGAGGAGGGATCTAGCTAAGCTTGAAGAATGGTCTTGAATTTGGCAGCTGGGATTTAATGTTAAAAAATGTAAGGTCATGCATTTGGGCTGCAGCAATCCAAGGGAGCAATACAGTATAGGAGGTGAAGTACTTTTGTCCACTAAAGAAGAGCGGGACCTAGGCGTGGTTGTGTCTGATGATCTTAAAGTAGCTAAACAGGTAGAAAAGGCGACGGCAAAAGCTAGAAGGATGCTTGGGTGCATACGGAGAGGTATGGCTAGCAGAAAAAAGGAGGTGATAATGCCTCTGTATAAGTCTTTGGTGCGACCTCATTTGGAGTATAGTGTGCAATTCTGAGACCGCACCTTCAAAAGGATGTGAACAGGATGGAGTCGGTGCAGAGGGTGGCTACTAAAATGATTAGTGGGCTTCATTATAAAGCATATGAGGACAGACTTAAGGATCTTAATATGTACACCTTAGAGGAAAGGCGGGATAGAGGTGATATGATTGAGATGTTTAAATACCTCCATGGCATAAATGTTCAGGGAGAGAGCCTCTTTCAATTGAAAGCAAGTTCTGCTATGAGGGGACATGGGATGAGGGTGAAGGGAGATAGATTCAGGAGTGATATGCAGAAATATTTCTTTACGGAAAGAGTAGTGGATCCATGGAATAGTCTCGCAGTGGAGGTGGTAGAGATGAGGACAGTAACTGAATTCAAAAAAGCATAGGACCAACACAGAGGATCTCTAAAGGTAAAAAGTGGACTGTTGTAGTTGTTGATATGGAAGGACAGACTAGATAGGCCATGTGGTCTTTTTCTGTCATCATGTTTCTGTGTTTCTATGTAATATCATTGTTTATGAACACCAATATTAGTGCGAGCAGAACTTCTCTGCAGAACAATATTGCTGTTTCTGTGCCAAATAGCATTACAGCACATGCAGACCAGTGCCAAACTGTGTTTTTTCTGTGTGAGAGATATAGATACTGCATGTATCCAGCTTGCTCTCCTTGTTTAGCACAGACTTTTTGCACACAGCCTTTCTGAGGGTACCTGTGGGCTGTCATTGTACAACTTCCACCCTCTTAATACCATGAGGTCTTGTTGCCACCCTTCTTGATGTGTCGCCCTATGTACTCCTTTTTTGGGCCACTCCTCATCTACCTCCTGCATTGCATCTTTGTAGGTGTCTGTGTTGTCCTTCTACATTTATTTGGGTGTTCTGCCACCTGCTTGGGCATGTAGTCCTAATAACACGCATCCAGGAGAAACTGAACTCAGCACTAAGAGGGGGACACTCCCAGACTACCACCATTGACAAACCTTGAATTCTCTCTTCAAAGGTCTTTTCAAATTTATATTTCTATACTTGTTTGAAGGTTCATGCAGGGGAACATAGTTACTACTATACTCTTGACCGAACAATGGCACATCTATCAGGATGACTGAGCATGAAGCACTGACAGAGGAAGGAGACATCTGCCTAGCCAGCCTGTTAGCAAATCAACCTTAGCTATCATGGGGTGACAGATTGTCAATTAAGAAACTATACTTGTCAATTTTTCTGAATGACTGAACTCCATGAATTCTTCTTTCACCCAGGTACTTCTTTTCTTGGGAGGAATGAGCATACACGATAAGGGAGGAAGGGGACACCTGCCTAGCCAGCCTGATAGCCAAATCAAATCTCATTATCATGGGGTGACACTGTACTTGTCGACTATCAACAATTATTAGCTTTTCATTATAGAGGTTTCTAGCCTATCTTACAGCTGAATTGGTCATCATCAATTCTTCTGGACTGTTGCTGTCAGTGCTGCAACCCCACTCCCCCTACTTCTGCTGAGTCACTCTCATTAAAGTCCTGTTGCATCTCTTCAAACTCTGGAACTAAGGAGTTTGGCTTTAAGCTGTTATTATACGGCTTAGGATAATTTCCCCCTAAGACCTCTGGTGCTTCCTTTGGGCACAGTTCTATATGGTAAGGATTGGAAATACCTGAGGTTGTGGAGATTCCTCTCTGGCTTTGTTCAGCTAGCTTTTTCCAGCTGTAGGGAAACACTCTCTGATTCCCTGTTTGGAGTTCTTGTCTGGATCACTGCTCTGGTTCCCAGCCCCAAACTGAGCTTTGCAAACTCCTGGGTTTAGTGCTAGGTTCCCACCTGTGAGCTCCTTGAAGCTTTTTATCTGGCAATGAGGTTTGAAGGTCTCTCTGCTCTCTCCCTCTAGGCAGGTTTCTGACAGCAGTCTGTCCCTTCTCTCCTTCCACCCTGTCTGCTTCAATTCCAGAACTGCGGCTGGGTTTCCTCAAAGGTCTCCTCCCAGTTCTTCTCCAACCGTCTCTCCAACCACCTCTCCAGTCAATACTCTCATCAACACTATTACCGGCTCTCTCAGCGAGACTCCAATTACCAACTCCTCCCTTGCTTTCTCCTAGCCAGGGTTTATATTCCTGTTCCCTGAGCCTTGGGTCTGCCTTCCTGAACAGGTGTGTGTAATTAGGGTCCAGGCTTGCAGTTACGTCAGAGCTTGGGTGTGTCAGCCTAGCTCCTGTTTCCCTATGCTTGCAAACACTGAAACGTGTGTGCAGCCTGACTGTCAGTTTGTTTAAAGGTAAAATCATCCTTTTCTTCTAATTCCATATGTTCAGTATGGGCTTCTTCATCACACACTCCAGGTGGTGAGATAACCCTGGCTTATTGCTTGGCCCACCAAATAAAAGTGCTTGACACTGGAATTTCAACATTTTTGATATTTCAGGTAAACATTTTTATGATCATTGCGGCCAACCCATCTACTGTAAAACCCCCCTATAAAACTGGAGTTGACCTAACAGAAGAGTGGATATTCTGGCTCTCTGAAGATTGATATTTAAGATTATGAACTAACACAACAATGTCCTTATATGGTAGCTTGACCCCTAACAGTGGTCCCATGAGACTACCGCTAGGGGTTGATGGGGCAGGAACAACTGGGGATCTCTCCTGCCATATACTGCCAGATACCAGGAATTGTGTAAGTTTGCAAAGGACCCTATGGGGGTGCTCTTCTCTGGGGTGGGGGGTGTTGGAAGGAGGTCTAGAGGTTTTAGGGCAGGTTTCTGAGTGGGTGGGGAGGTTTGACTGGTAGTTTGGGAAGTGTGTTCAAGGGGTGGGGAGTTTTGCCTTGGGGGGGGGGGGGGCTAAGGGAGATCTTCTGGGAAATCTAGGGGTCTTTGCTGAGGAGAGATGTGAACTTTAATTTCTAAAGGATCAGTACCTTTAAGAAGGCTTTCCAGAAACATAGGTCCACATCTTAGCAGTTTGATGATCCTGAGGAGAAATATAATATAGCTTGCAAGGTTGATTGCAAGTTCTGTTATTCATTAACAATGGGAGTTGCTAAGCTGCACTTCTGAGTTACCACAGGTTAGTGACTCCCATTTTAAATTAAGCTGTGTTAAGATGTGATATTTTACCACAACTTAGTAACATGCCCCTTAGTGTGTGCTAATTCTAAGATAAACTGCTGAGTATGGAAAGGGGCAGGGAATGGATGAGGCCCATGCCTTGCAGTTAAGATATGGTAACTTACTGCACTTTAACTGTTACTGCAATCAGCATTAATCAGTATTTGCATTAATTGTCATGTACATGTACTTAATATGCGGTAAATGATTTTTCTCTGCAATACTATATGGGAAGATGCTTGGCACATCCTCAACAGGTACCGCATAGGATTTACAGTTACTAACATACAGTAAATGTAAATTTTTCCCACACTTTATTTATTTAGCTGTGCTTATATACCACTTTTCACCTGGTCAAAGCGGTATATAAACACAGCTCAATAAATAAATAAATTTAGTTAAAGGGACCTTTAGGGCCTTTTTTACTAAATCCTCTTAGCTGGCTAATGGGCATTTTAATACATGACTACAGGCAGTTGAGAATACTAATGCCCAATAATGCCTGCCTTCACACACGGAAAACACAAGTTAATCAGTGATTGCGGGATGGGGCGGGGAATGGGCAGAGAGCGGGCAGAGAGCGCACATTGCCACCAGCACCAGGGTAATTGCCACGTGCTCAGCAAGAAATGCGGCTTCTAACGTAACAACTCCTCTATAGAGGTCATTAGGTTAACCCGATGTAGTGGAGTGAATGTTAGGGAAACTCTGCATGTGTTAGTTGCCGGTGTCATACTGAACATGCCCCCAACAGGTAACCTGCAACCTCTGCCATTAATGAGAGTGAGATCGGCACGTTAATGGCATATCCATAGCGGCCTTTTGTAAAAGGGGCCCTTAGTTTTGTATGTATTGTTTGTAATGTGTGATTATTAAATTGTTTTATATTGGGTTTTTTGTATTCACGCTCTGTTTTTTATGGTTCTGCTTGTGGTACGTGTGCATCTCTTCTTTGTTGTGCCTGGTTGCATAGTCAGCAGAACAGGGTGGGTCACAGGGACCATGGCCCTACCAGTTTTTTGTCCCATGCAGAATCAGCAACTAGGGAGATTGGAGGAGAGAGGAGAGAGAGGTTTGGCTCTCTCAAGCAAAAAGATGTTCTTCTGCC
The DNA here is from genome assembly GCA_033557465.1 of Ichthyophis bannanicus. Taxonomy (NCBI): domain Eukaryota; kingdom Metazoa; phylum Chordata; class Amphibia; order Gymnophiona; family Ichthyophiidae; genus Ichthyophis; species Ichthyophis bannanicus. Next base: position 1,461,709,121 of record CM066031.1, read on the forward strand.
CCTGCCTCACTGTACTCACCAGGAGCTCAGATTTGATAAAGGTACGTTATTTTTTAATGTAAAATCCAAAATGTATAGCAAAGCAAAGAATGACGTGAGTAAAACAGAATGCAATCTAGTTGTGAAAGACAGCAGTATCTCATACTTGAGGGAAGGTATATATAAATGTATGTATAACTGTGTTGATAAAGCGGTTATCCTCAGATCAAAAGTCACCACAATGGAATGCAAAGCTGAAGCCATTGGTTTCTGGAGCTGACATCACCAGACATGGGGACATTCACTGTCTGCTAATGTTGGTTCAGAAAAAAAATATATATCATGAGCTTGGAGATTCATTTTTCTTCACTACCCAGAGTTTGAGGGCTTAATTCATATTAAATATTTTGGGCTGGAAGATGGTAAATAATGATAGGTATTCACTTTTTGCCCACTATCACCTGTTATGAAAATAGGTACTAAGACCAAGAAAAAAAGAAATTCACTACAGCTTGATAAAAGAAATGGATATGCTACATAGAAGAGATTAAAACCATTAATACTCTGAACTACAATCACAGACCTACTATCATGAGTTGATTCACTCAGAATGTACACATGACATTTTCCCCTCCCAGATCCTGCAGACACAAATATACTTGTCCCCAGCTAAGGCTGGAGCAACTCTGTTTTGAATGGCTGCCATAGGCGTGGTCCCATTCTTTTCAAATAGGAAATATTAATACCTTTAAATCTACTTTCACATTTTTTGATAATTGCACTCTTTTGTTTGATATGAATGCCTCTTCTCTTACTCTAGCTCAAGAGATAACTGATGCGTGTCTCTTCTTGGGAAGCTTTCTGTTCTTTTGATCTGGGAATCTGTTAAGGAACTTAGATGAGTAGAAAAGTGTCTGCGCTTAGCAAGGCACAAAGGAATGTTTTGCTGACAAGAGTCTATGGTTGGTGTGTGTGTGTGACCGAAAAGATGGAGGTGGTGGTTAAAAGCAATGGAGGAAAGACTGGATGAGTGAGTGGATGGAGAAATTATGAGTGGTAGAGGGGTTGAGTGAGTGAATGGAAAAGGGATGTGAGTGGTAGAGGGGTTGAGTGAGTGAAAGGGAAAGGGATGTGAGTGGTAGAGGGGTTGAGTGAGTGAAAGGGAAAGGGATGTGAGTGGTAGAGGGGTTGAGTGAGTGAAAGGGAAAGGGATGTGAGTGGTGGAGGGGTTGAGTGAGTGAAAGGGAAAGGGATGTGAGTGGTGGAGGGGTGAAGTGAGTGAATGAGAGCTTGGATAGGATGTATGAGCAGTGAAGATGCTGTCTTAGTGAGACAATAGATGAGGATCTAAGTGGTAGAGATGTTAAGTGGGTGAGTGAGAGAATGGATGGGATATGAGTAGTAAAGGGGTTGAGTGAATGAGAATGGATGGGGATATGAATAGTGGAGGTGTAGACTGAGTGTGAGAGTGGATGGAGAGGATGAGTGAGTAAGTAATAGAGTGAATGGGGGTATGAGGGGGAAGGAATTGAATGAGTGAGAGTGTGGATGGCATATGAATGTTGAAGGGCTCAGCAATTGAGAAAGTGAATGGGTATAAATGATGGAAGGGTGGAAAGAGTACGTGAGAGAGCATATGGGGGTAAGAGTGGTGGAGGGGATGAGGGAGTGAAGGAGTGAGAGCCTAGATAGGAGTTACAAGTGGTGGGGTGGTTAAGAGAGTGAGGATATGAGGGGTGGAGGGGTTGACCAAGTGAGAGAATGGATGGGGGTATGAGTGATGGAAGGGCTGAGTAATTGAGAGAGTGGGTGGGGGTATGGGAGGTGGAGGGACTGAGTGAGTAAGAGAAAGTATGGATGGATGGGGTTATGAGTGGCAAGTGGACTCACTGAGTACAGAGGAAGTAGAATGAACACAGTGGGGAAATATATTTAACTAAGGGGTGGAAATGATTTGATACTGTTGGATTTATTTTATTTTATTTATTCACTTCTATTTACTGTTGCCTGTTCAACACAAGTTGACTGAAGGTGACTTAAAAAATAACATGCAATAAGATTTGAGTGCTGGGAGAGTTTGAGTCAACCCCTCCCCTCTCTTTGCTCGTTTCCCCCTTCTCTTCCTTCCTCTATCTTCTCCCCTCTGCACCTCTTTCTCACCCTTTTCCTTTCTTCTTCCTCACCCTCTCTTTCCCTCTCACTTCACCAGCACTACAACTCCTTTGCCTGTTCTTCTGACCCTTCCTTCCTTCTACCACCATGGTTGGCTGGTTTTCTTGTGTCCTCAGGCCTATGAACCCTGCTGGCATCTCCATCCTGCCACCATGGGTCTGGAAAAATCGTCCACCAATGGAGGCTGAGAACTCGCACCAGCTTTTCCATTTCCCTTGCTGTAGATTCTTTAGTGTTTCAGTGACTCACGCTCCTTGCTCTGCTTCTCATTTTCTCGGGAAACAAATATTTGTTTGCTCATTCACAAATACATATAGTTGGATGCACAAGACAGACAGACAGACTGTTGACCATAAGCACTATTATCTAATGGGAAACATTCTTAAAATTGACAACAAAGCATCTACAACTAATCACCTGAAATTTTGAACAGTTAACTGTTGTATATGTGATGTTCAGCGGTATAAAAATAAGATTTTTTTTTATCAGGGAAGTCAATCTATGGGTTGCACAAAACAACAAAACCCCCCAAATTCTAAGATCTTTCTCTTCCAATTTTATTGCTTCATTCATGAGGGAATACAAGAGTTTGTTTATTCATTTAGCTAGTAATTTATTTGAAATGTTTATATACTAACGTTTTTGCTGAAAGCTTCCCAAAGTTTATCAGCAGGTTGGAGATAGGTCAAAGGTCTGCTGGTACCTTTGTACCAGCGTTTTGAAGTTACCCAGTTCCAGGAATGAGATTTTAACACAGTCCTGGATTTCTGACAGGCTCATGCTGATGCATTATGGGACCTGCAGCACTGATTCCAAGGGGTAAAATCAGAGACTACAGGTACCATACTGCATTGCAAGACAAATTTAAAACCAGAACAGGCCCAAAATCTCACTCCTGGAAATCAGTAACTTGGCAACTCTGGTGTACTCGTGGGCATTCAAGCAAATTTTTAAAATGAAACCATCCATATATTTCGTAAACTAGGTTTGGTTAAGTATGCAGGCACAAAAATACCCAAAGACTCTGCTTTAATTACCGGAAGAGTCCACATGAGAGAGCACGCATGAGAATTTGACAATCAATTCTAAATGCATAGCTTCCCTCCCAGTCTTCCTACTTTATTTATTTCTGTTTAGTTCACACTTTTCCAATGGTATTTCAAGACAAGTTACATTGAAGTATTTCCCTGTCCCCAGAGGGCTTACAATCTAAGTTTGTACCTGAGATAATGGAGGGTTAAGTGACTTTCCCAAGGTTGCAAGGAGAGCCAGTGAGAAATGAATGCAGATCTTTTGGGTACTACACTGTTGCTATAACCACTAGGCCACTCATCCACCCTAGGAATGCCTTATATTCCTGTGGCCAAGTCTAGCCACATGATGACGCTTGGGAGGGTGGTGGTAATTTTCAGTCCAAGGAATTTGCAGGATAACTCCCTAGTTACTTAGGTAAATCCTTCCTTTGAAAATGGCTTTCTGAGGGGTCTGTTTACTAAGCAGTGGTAAAAGCAACTCATTACCACACTATTTTGCTGTGAGAAGATTAGCATGGAATTTAATATAGTGCATTATCTAACTGCCTCATTCTAGTAAATCCAGTTTGTCTTGCTGTGGCCCAGAAATCTGTGTAGTCTCACTCATGTATAACTTCAAGGTTAGTATCATACCCTGGGAGTGCCATATCAAAGTGCCCACATGTCCCTAGAGTAAACCCTCCAGTGCCAATTTTAAGTAGGCACTCAGGGAACCTTAAGTCCCCAGGCCCCTTTCTGCACCCTCAGCCCCAATCCAAAGAGTAACTGTGGCCCACTTGAAGAACCTCATTCCCGAGTGAAAGTATTCCCCAGCCTCCCCATCCATCCTCATTACGACGGTCCTGCAGGCACATGCTTTATCAAAGAAAAGCTACTGTCAGCTCACATAGCAAACATTATGCAAAATAACCAGTCAGTTGAACAAAAATGTTTTCTGGTTTCCAGATTTCCAGTATTCTCCATGCTTTCAAAATATAACCCAGGGAGGAAGTGACATCATCCTGCTGAATGGCAGTGAGCTCCATTAACATTCCACACTGAAGTAAAAAAAACAAAACAAAAAAAAAACCTTATTCCTGGGAAGTTGGGAGTCTAAAGTTAATAGGAAAGTGGCAAGGTATTACTGGCTGAGTGCAAGATGTCAATGCGGTGAAAAACCGCGAGTCTGAAAGGCTTTGCTTATGCTAGCCGAAAGCAAGAGTTTCGTACAGATGCCAAGATGGCATGGCAGTGGGTGAGTCAGGGAATGAGGAGCAAGCCCTTGTGGAGGAGCAAGCTTAGGTGTTCACAGTGATGCAGGTTTCTCACCCTGAATTAAGGAAATGGTTTCCAAATGAGAAGTGTGAGACTTCTGCAGCCATAGAGGAGACAGGGGAGAAGGTGGCAGAGCTATAGCTGAAGTGGCAGAGATGCTCAGGCTTGTGGAGGAGCACAGGATAGAATTGAAGAGCTGGGCAGCGAAATGTAGTATCTGCGTATAACTTGAAGACACTGTATTGTGAGTTGTTAGGAATTTATATGATTGTTAGTCAAGGTGTATAAATTGAAGACACTCTATTGTGCGTTGTTATTTATGAAATGTATTGTTTGATGTATATTGTTTGTTATTATATTGAGGGGCATGTTGCAAGGGTTTAGTAAGGTAACAGAAAATATTATTGTTGATATTGGTAATGATTTTTTGTATGTGGGGACTTTTGTGTTTTTTACTTGTGTCATCAAATGAGATATTTTGACATATATGTAATATATATATATATGAAGGTATAATGGTAGTATGAAATTTGTATACAAAGGATTTTTGGATAATATTAACATATGTTTTTAACACTGTTAATTTTGATTATTTATATGATGTATGCTATGTGTATTCACATTTTGATATGTATTGATTATAGTTTTTCTGTGAATATAAATTTTGCATTGTGTTTTTTATTTGTATCTGCGTGATGAAATATCCTTCTGGGAGGAGAAGGAGTTGCAATTAAAGTTAGAGGATTTAGAGAACTGAACAACGCACAACAATTTGAGGACTAGAGGTATTCCAGAGGAACGGAAATTTGCAGACAGCAGAAAAGTGGCCATTGAGATCTGTAGAGCCTTCTTGAGTAAGGAGAGGGAGGACAAAGTGAATTGGATATTAAGCTGGACAAAGCACATCATGCACTTGGGCCCCACAAGAAAATATGCCAAGAGACATTGTGATATGTGTTGATGACTTTGAGCCAGGATGAAAGCTGTGCCGAGGTTTGAATGGTAGGGCTACCAAGTAGCGATAAATGGTGATTTGTCAGCAGGGACTCTGCAGAGGAGGTGGTCTTTGGGAGGCATCACAACTAACTTACATCGAGTCCTGTGGCTGTATCCTTTTGGCAGGTCTGGTCCCAGAGTTGATTCAAGGTATAGGCACCCCAGCTCTCAGAGTCTAATGCTTTGCTTTGAATGCTTTGCTCTTTGCCACCCTCAGAAGCTGCTGCCTTAGGTGGATGCCTATTTTTCTTGGTGTTTGCGCCAGTCCTGTGTTTTGGACTGGCCTTTACTAAGAAGGATCAAACCTGGAGATGTTGAAGCGAAGAGGAAGTGGTGCAGTGTTTAAAAGAGGTGGAGATAGAGATGGCAGGACTCTGGAGCCAATGAAAAAGGTAGCGAAGGAGGTAAAATAGTCAAGCTGGACTGTGGCAATGAAGAATGGATCTAGAAGGAAAAGAATGATACAGCTGAAGATAGTTACAACCCAAGAAGATAACAAGTAGACTATGTAAACCTTTGGACTGGCTAGTGGTGCCTTGAGTTATACTTGGATGCTGAATGGATGTGGTAACTGGATGCTGTGCTGGCTGCTATAAATGTGGTATGTAAGGATGTCAGAAGGTAGGGTGTGGTGAATTAATGTGTGGGTGGAGGGAAGTTAGAGCATAGGTGAGAGAGAGGATAAGGGGTAAGGTGAGAGTGGAGGAGGAAGGGCGGGGAGGTTGGGAATGTGAGACTGCTAGTCTGTGTAGATGGAGTCCCTCAGGACTGAAGAGGAAGAGAAGAGGGGAGAGGAATAGGATAGGATAGAAAGGAAGGGAGGATAAGGTGGGGTAGAGAGGTGAGGGGGAGAAGAAGGGGGACAATGATGGCAGGGATTAGGGGGAATAAGGGCAGGGGTAATCACTCTTAGGTAATAGCATCCATAAATTCTAAAGGTCTGGGATTGTGGCAGAGATGTAAGCTTTTAGAAAAAGAGGATGGGAGGTTGAAGGTGGATTTCCTTTGCATTCAAGAGTATCTCAGGAATGGTTTTTGCAGACTTGAAGATATCAGAGGGGTTTTTTTGGCTGCTAATCAAAGCAATCCTAGGAGGGGGGGAGGGTGAAGGTGCTGATGATGGGGTGAAGACTGGAGGAGGTGAAGAAGATGGCAAGTGCAGGGCTGGTGCTAGGGTTTCTGACACACCCCTGCAACCTATAGATCGGCGCCCCTTCCCTTATTATTATTAATGCTGGCTACACTCCACCCCCATTTTTCCCCAAACTTCACATGATGCTAGTACTTCTCCTTCAAATCCAGTGTTGTAAGAAATTACAGTGAAGGGGCAAATGCATAGCCAGAATAAAAATAGCTACTGAGCAATACATATTTAGCATTATATGAACAGGCTATGATAGTCCAAGAGCAGGTTAAATTTTAGATATGGATCAAAAGAAAAACACTCAGTGGTACGGACAGCTTGGAAATATTTTACTCATTGATAAAATATGCAGGAGAAAGATTTTGTACAGAATTTAGAAATCAACAACATGATAACCATGTAGTCAATGTACATCTAGTAACGATGTGAAATTGGTTTAATGATGCAAAGAATAGTCACAACATAGTCTCTCACTGTAGGAAGACAATGACAACATTAATGTACTGCTAATTTAGTTCACATGAGTTAAGCAGATTTCAATGACAAACCAGTAGGTTACAAGTTATAGTATTGTGAATAATTAGTAAAATAGGCCAACAGTATACAAGCATCTCATTAGACTGCTGTAAAATAAAAAAAATACATCCTGAAAATATTATTCATATGCCAGCATTACAGAATGCTTTGCTGTGCCCAAGAGACACACTTGCACTCCTTGTGGCCTTGAGCAAGTCATTTAACCCTCCATTGCCTCAGAAGAAAGGTCACAGTGCCAAGAAAATCTAGGAGGCTGCTGGATCTCCTGGAGTCAGCATTGACTTGAAGGCACACATTGCATTGCATTTATTGCTGTGCCCAGATAATTCACTGTTTAATAAATTGGACCGGGAAGCCCAAACAGTGTCCATAAAATATGTTAAAGCAATCTGATGACTATTTTTCTCTAAAATCTTTTACCATGCCATGCTTTGATAAGACAAACAGCCCTCCACAGGCTCCCAAGCGTGAAAGTCATATCCTTAAACAGCCAACTGGTATTGCAAAAGATATACATTTAGGACCATCCTGATCTAGCATCTTTTAAACAGCTCCCAGAGCTGCAATAGGGGCCATCAAATTTGTTGCCCTTACCTCCCCAATAAATCCAAGCTTTCTTCTCGAGAGAAAAGTGAGAATAACACGGCTGCTTTCTGTCTGGACCAGGGAGTAAGATCCATGCTTTTTCCATTACTCCTAGGTTTTCAGGATTTCTTTCCCAAAATTATACTGTCCTCCAGAGTGAGGCGGGAGAAAGAACTCTCACACGCAGGCATCTGCATTGTTGTCAGAAACTAGCGTAATGGAAGGTTTAAGTAGAGTAGGTACAACTAATGCCACCTCAAGCATGGTAATGCTCCTCCTACAATTAGCCTACAGCCCCACACTGGTTACACAGCCCACACATGTGTTACCAGTGCGGAACTTAGTTGACATACCACTAAGTGTGCCAAACAACAAGAGGGACTTGGCAACCCCAACATAACTCCTCTGAAACGGCATACTGGACCAGCATGGTATTAATGTAAATATATATTCTGTATAAAATAAAGGAAATGCAAGATGCTTGCACTCCCAAGGAACTATAAGAAAAAGGGAGAACCACAGTGCAGTTTATAACACCAAATTTTAACTCGTTGTATTTAGTTATAAATTGCACTATGGTTCTTGCTTTTACTTTTTGAACATATATTCTGCATCCACAGAAACCCCTCTTTCGACAAGGGTGCAGAGCAGAATTAAGACATTCATCCATAGAACTCAATATATATATATATATATATATATATATATATATATTAAAAAATCTGATTCTGGTCATCTTAGTAACAACATAAACATTCCACAGTATCAGCTATATTGTGAACTAATACAAAACCTTACAAATGTCACCGAGGATCTATAGAGCAAGTTTACCATAACGTATCAGCACCAACTTCCAAAACTCACACAAGGAGCCTACCCAGAAAGAAAGCAGCACTGGAAATATTGTAGTGGGCCCAAGAACATCCATAAACCTATCTGAAAAGCTGATTACTACAGTGCTGATCCCTATGGGCAAATGTAGTCACACACTCAGAACACAGACCCTCACCAAGTACAAAATAAGTAACCACAACCTAAAAATAAAAATATGTAGACAAAATTTAAACTGGAACCCCAAGAAGCCAGATTCTGCATACCGTGCAACACCAGAGAAATAGAAAGAGATGCATTTCCCTGTACTGTGCAACATATAAAGACAGTGTTAAGTCTGATCGCTAAATTAAAAATAAAATTATTATTTTTTCTACCTTTGTTGTCTGATCATTTTATTCTCTGATCATGCTGGTCCCAAATCTGAGGTTTCAGTTTTCCTCTGTCTTCTCTTAACTCTCTTTCTGTGATCTCTAGTCCATCTGCCATTTCTTGTTTCCACTTTTGTTTTCTTCACTCCTTTCCATCTTGGATATTGATCTTTTCCTTTCAGCTTTCTTCCATTTATTTTTCTATTTCTCTGTCCACTCAAATTTCACTACTACTTCTTACTATCCAGTGCTCAATCTCCCTTTTTTTTTCTCAATTTATCGACCACCTTTCAATCCTCATCCTAGTCCTCCCTTTCCCCATCTCTTCTTCCTTGATCCATTATTCTCTAGTCTTTCACTCACGGTCTCTCCTCCATCATCTCTCCATCCAGAATCTCTGCTCTCTCTGTCCTTCGGCTGAAGGGAGATATGAGAGAGGTCTATAAATTAATAAATGAAGTGGAATGGATAAATGTAGTTCGATTGTTTATGCCATCAAAAAGTAGAAAGACTAGGGAACACACAATGAAGCTACAATGTAACCCATTTAAGACTAACATTTATTTTACCAACGTTCCTTTAGTGGAACATTACTATATATGCACCAAATAATAAGAAAACTTTGCTACTTGTTTATCTCTGCCCCAGATAGTAAACAGGAAAGGACACAGTACAAGAATCACTAGTTACTTTGTTTCAAAAATGTGACCTAATTCACTGGCAGCAAAAAGTTGGTAGTGTGGAAATTTCATTTCCGGTAAACTGTCGTGATTTATTTTAAATAATGTTTCTGCTTCTTGACAATGCTAATATTTTTACTGGTTGAAGTAAATACTTGGAGAAAAATGACCGCCATCATGTTCCATTTTTGGAACGTTGGGGCGTGCTTATTAGTATAGGCCGATGTGCCTATAGGGAACAGAGTTATTGTTGATTGTGTTTAGTTTTATGTTGTTCTTGTTGTCGATTAACAATTACTTATATGCACTTAAATTTTAGATTATAGACAACATGATTTGGCAGTTGACATGGTGATGGATAATGGTGATAGTGATACCGACATCTGAATCCTTCCACCTGAGGACAGCAACGAAAGTGAACGTGAGCAAATGATTTGGAACCAGTGGAATCTACAGATTTTATTTTATTTATTTATTTAACAGTATTTCTATACCGCCTTATCCTATAATCAAGATGTTTGTGGAGAACAAAACTTATGGAACCAGAAATAAATACAGATTGCACGACCCCAACAGAAGAAGCTCAAGAAAGAAAAGGGATATAACTTTGTCATAAAAGACTGAAAAGCCCCAAGGATGTCATTACAAGTAAAGAGAATTTTTCGAAGACAGGAATAGCAGGTAGGGTTACTGCAGCTACAGGAAATAATCAACAGTGAAAGGGGAAAGACAACTATGTAAACCCATTGAGCTCTGGGGTTCCTCCACATCTTTTAAACATACATCCAGAGCTAGTGGCAATAGCACGCTTGAAGCTGTTCGAGACGTTACTATCCAATGAAATGATGGGACATTTAGCTGGCCAATTTGAGCTCTATGCATCATAAGATAAAAACAATCCGGGCTTCCGAATGGATGCAGATGAAGTTAGGAAATTCATTGCCATTCTTCTTTTGTCAGGATATAATTCTTTACTAATGGAACATGACTACTGGAGCACATCTGGAGATCTGGGCAGCAAGTTAATGTTGCAAGTGCAATGTATAGAAATTGATTTCATGAAATGAAAAAGTATTGCCATGTTGTTGACAATCAAAAATTGGACAAGTCCAGAGTTGCAAAAATAGGCCTACTATATGACCATCTCAATCAGTCCTTATTGCAGTATGGAATATTCGATGCACAGCTCAACATTGATGAGTTAATGGTCCCTTATTATGGCCACCATGGGGCAAAAATGTTTATCAGGAGCAAGCCAATACGATTTGGATACAAGGTTTGGATGTTATGTTCATCCAAAGGATATCCGAATCAAGTCAAAATCTACTGAGACAGAACTGATCAACCTCAAGAAATCTCTGTAGGTGAGCATGTTGTAATGTCCTTTGCAAACATCAGTGAGAAAAGGAATCATGAAATATATTTTGATAACTTTTTCACAAGTTACAGTTTCTTATATAAACTTAGAGCTCTGGAACTACGAGCAACAGGCACTGTCCATGAAGGTTGAACTGGCAATGCACCTTTGAAGGATAAGAGACTGTTTGCCAAACAAGACAGAGGGTCATATGATTTTGTAAGTGATGGCAAAGTCTGCATTGTATCTTGGACTGACAATAATATCGTAACTTGTGTCAGTAACTTTGACAGTGTGAACCCAGTACAAAACATCCACAGACATGCCAAAGGATACTGTGAAATGGTTGAGGTTGCACAGCTACTCATGATCGCAAACTGTGTGTCTCAAATGGGGAGAGTTGATCTTATGGATTGACTCTTGACTGCATATAGACCAAGAATCAAAGGGGAAAAGCAGTGATAGAACCTATTTGTGAATGCAATCAACATTGCAGCAGTTGCAGCATGGCGACTGCACTGCGGCGTTACTGATCCATCCACAGAACTGACTCATTTGAACTTCCAGCATGAAGTCACAATAGGATTCATAAAATCATCTACTCATAGTCATCTTGGAGGACCAACTGCTCATGTACCACACTGTGTTCGATATGACGGAGTAGAACATTATCTGCAATCAACATCACAAGGTCGCTGCTTTTTGTGCTCTAAGAACACTACAAAAGAATGCAGCAAATGCCTGAAGAAACTTCACTCGATCTGCTTTGAACGATTTCGTATAATGTAGATGTCTGTAGAGTTTCACTAAGTGTAAAATAATTACCATATAAACAACAAAATAATTTTTTAGACTTTTGTTTGACATGTTTTGTGCATATTGTCTGTTTAATTGTATGATAACCACTAATGAGTATTTCCCAATGTTCCATTTTTGGAATGTGCTCAAAAGTGGTAAAACTTTTAAAATATGATTGAAATAATAAAAGAAACATTTAACTATGATCAAGAACTAATCGTAACATCATTGGCATATTGGGTGCATACTGCTAAGATACCTTGGGAAAATAAAGTGAAGAAGAGTAGCTTAATGGTTAGAGCACTGGATTAATAACCAAGAGACTAGCATGCTATGTGGTCTTGAACAAGCCACTTAACACTAGAAGCCCCAAAAGGTATTTTATCTAGAAACCCCAAAGTGCATCAATTGATGCATTATCACAATGACTGCGTTTAGCATGAAATGCAGATGTGAATTAATGTGAAGTTACTTATTTGTTAAATACGTGCAGTATGTGACATCATTACATGATGTCATCATGTGTTTATTGTTTGTAATGGCGGAGTAAAACTGTAAACAGTGATTGGGTTTCGCCACCTAGTGGGAACATGAATTTATACATAGAAGCCCCAAAGTACGTCAATTGACGCATCCAAGACAATTGAGTGTGTCAATTGACGTACTTTGGGGCTTCTAGGTATAAATTCATTTTCCCGCTAGGTGGTGCATCTGTCATTAATTTTCAATGCACATATTTGAACATCTTGACCTTGCTAACAAAGTCATGGAACATGACTGACATGGTTCTAGCAGTGGCGCTGGTATCCAACTTTGAAGATGCATTTGCGTCAATTGACACACTTTGGGGCTTCTAGTGTTAACTCTCTATTGCTTTGGAAGAAAGGCCTGCCAATCTAATTCCAGTCACAGTGCCAAAAAGACCCAGGATCTCCTGGGTCACTAAAAATCAGTATTGACTGGAATGCATACATTACATAAGAGGAAAAGGAATTCATTCAATGCATAATCAAACTCTGGAATTTGTTACTGGAGAATGTAGTAAGAGCTGTTAGTGAATCTGGGTTTAAAAAGATTTGGACAAGTTTCTGGAGGAAAAGTCCATTAACCATTATTAAAAAGAACCTGAAAAATCCACTATTTGCCCCAGGACAAGCTTTGTGGAACCTGTGTGCATTTTTAGGAATTTGCTAGGTACTTGTGACCTGTATTGACCACTGTTCAAAACAGGATTCTGGGCTTGATGGACCTTGGTCTGACCCAGTATGGCATATCTTATGTTCTTATCTTCTTCTATGTCCTTCTCCCCCTTCATATCTCCTTTGTCCAGCATCTCCCCTATCTCTATACCATACCATCCCTATTACTCCCATGCACAGCATCTTTCCGTTTCTTTCTCACTCTACTTATCACTGTCAATCTTCTCCCCCTCTCTCCCTATTACTCTGCATCTCTCATTTCCCTCTGTTCCACCCCCCATGTCCAGCATCTTCCCATAGTCTCCCTATACCCCCCCCCATGCCCATCATCCCCACGGCATCTCAAAAAATCTCAACTCCTTGCTTCTCTCTGTGCTCACTTCCCATATCCAGTATCTCCCCTTGATCTCCCTAGCCACCATGCCTAGCATGTTCCTTCCACCTCCCTATTAAATCCTGCACCCAGCATCTTCCCTCTGTCTCCCTGTACCCCACCACATCTAGCATCTTCCCTCCACCTGCCAATGCCCCCCATCCCCAGCATCTCCCTTGTTTTCCTGTGACCCCCTCCCTTGTCCAGCATCTATTCTATTTTCCCTTGATACCCTCACGCTCTCCATCTTCATTTTCCCTCCATCTCACTATGTCCCCCACCCCCCCGTGTCCAGTACCTCTTTCTCCTTAGCCTTCCATCCCCATGTACAGTATCTTCCTTCCACTCTCTCTTTGTCCCCATCTCTCTGCATCTTGCACTCTTACCTAGGGCCCTGCAGCAGGCTCAAACTGGCCAGCAGCTCTTCTATCCATGGGACTTGCTGCTTCCACGGGCAGGTTCTTCCATTCAGGGCCATGACTGTAGTCTTGCACGGTTCTTCTGCTTGTGGGAGCAGCAAGTCCCATGGGCAGGATCTTCCATTCAGGGTTGCAACTGCAGCCTTGCTGCTCTCACGGGCAGAAGAATCGTGCAAGACCCGTGGGCAGGATCCTCTATTCAGGCAGCCTTGCACAATTCTTCTGCCCATGGGAGCAGCAGGTCCCACAGGCAGGATCTTCTGTTCAGGACTGCGATTGTGTCCTTGCATAATTCTTCTGCCTGCAGGAGCACAAGGCCGCAATTGCGACCCCGAATGGAAGATCCTGCCCACGGGCAGAAGAATTGTGCAAGACCACCGTCACGGGCAAGAGAGAGAAAGAGGGAGGGGGGATGGCTAGCACTGGCACCCCCTGCTGCCGGCACCCCCCTGCCAAGCTTACCCCACTTAATGGGTAGTGCTGGCACTGGGTAAGGGGCAATGAAGGCAAAATTAAGAGAGAAAGATATGGTGGTGATATGCATATATACACCAAATGAGGGGCAAGTGGACTTTTTTCAAGAACGAATGGCAGAATTTGAACTACTACCTATTATATGGGGGGGGGGGTGAAGTTTTAATTTAACACTGAACCCAAGACTGGACAATTGGGGGGGCTGGGGGGAGGAAACATAGGCTGTAATTGGTTAAAATGAGGGATGTCCTTGGGCTGGTGGATATATGGTGGGTGCATCATGGAACGAGGCGGGATTATACTTTTTATTCTATCCTGCAAAGTTTGTATGGTAGTTTAGATATGATTTGTGTAGGAGGGCGGGTTAGCATCCTTAGTAGAAGAGGAAGAGATTGCGCCAGTAGCATGGTCTGATCATACCCCAGTAAGTATCATGCTAAATCTTGAAAAAGAGGAGGGTGGGTTGAAATTTTGGAGATAGACGAATTCTTTGTTGGAGGATCAGGACTGCAAAGAGAAAATAACAAAAGCAATTGAGAAATTCTTTGAGTTCAATATGGATGTGGGAGTTATACTTCTGGAGGTCTGGGATGGTATGAAAGCTTTGATTTGAGGGAAGTTTATTGGGGTGGCAGCAGCACTGAAGAAGAAACAGGAAATGAAGGAGAAGGAGTTGTTAAATCAAACAGGGGAGTTAGAGAGAGCATAAAGGAAATTGAAGAAAGGGGGTTGGAAGGAAATTGGAAGGGCTGAGGGCACAATTGAGCTGATTGATGGTGGGAGAAATAGCTTGCCAAATGGAATGGGCAAAATAGGTTCTATTTGAACTTGGGAACCAGACAAGTTGGCTGTTGGCACTAAAATTAAAAGAAGGGACTAAACAGCAGCAAGTGCTATAGAATAGGGATTCTAAAGGGAATATTTTATCAGAACATGCAACCATTAGGGAGGTGTTTAGAGAGTTTTATACCAAGCTATATACAGGGGAGGTGGAGTGTGTGTGTGGGGGGGGGGGGGGGTAAAGGGAGAAGAATATTTGCAGGATTGCCCATTGACTCGATTGGGAGGGGAGGAAGCCTAGTGACTTAATAGATGTATAATGGAAGGGGCAGTGTTGGAGGCAATAAAAACATTAAAAACAGGGAAGACCCTGGACTTGTTGGGTTAATAGCAAAATTTTATAGGATATTTTGGGATCAGTTAGTGGGACCACTAGTGAGAGAGTTCAGTGCAGTAGTAGGGGGGGGAGGGTTGCCAAGATCAATGTATACAGCAAGAATTGGCTGCCCAAGCTAGGGAAAGACACCAGTGTTTGTGAGTCTTACAAGGCTATCTCTTTGATAAATTTGGATGCAAAATTGGTGGTCAAAAGTGTTGACAAATAGGCTGCAGGTATTTCTCTCTGGAGTGGTCAAGGAGGACCAGACTGGTTTTGTTTTGGGAAGGCAAACTAGAGAGAATATCAGGAAACTTCTGAATCTGATCTGAAAGATATAGGTAGACCAGGAGGCGACTATATTAACAATGATGGATGCAGAAAAGATATTCACCCCATTGAATGCGAATTCATCTGCGGTACAAAGGCAGATGGGGGCAGGGGGAATGCTATTTGGGGTGGATTCAGGATCTCTGTGAAAAGGTATTGACCAGGATCTGGATAAATGGAGGATATTCAGGTACTTTTCCTCTAGGGAGGGGTACAAGACAGGGGTGCCATTTGTCACTCCTGTTGTGTGCCCTAGTTATAGAATCCCAGTGGAAATGATAAGGAGGAGGGGAGATATTAAGGATAATGAGCTTGGGGGGAAGCTATAAAACTGCACTATTTGCAGACAATATGATTTTAACATGGACGGAGCCACTAATCCCACTGCTAGTTTTGGTACTGGAGATTAAGAGATGTGGAGCCCGATTCAGAAAGGGGCACATCCTGGTTCTGTGCATGTCTCCAGAGAGGACATGCACGCAGAGCACCTATTCCACAACCCTGCCTAGACATGCACACGGGAATGTAGAATCAGTGTGTGACCATGCCCAGGGAAACATGCCTAACTGGCGGCCTATTGCTCCGTCCTGAACCACGCGCACATGTAGGCAGTGCGCACACTGCCCATGTTTCTGCAACCGCCCCATGCACCCGCAATCCTGAAAACGTCCCCATCTCCATGTCCTGCAGACCACTTGCAACCAGAACCAGGAAGAAGGTCCTCCCATCGTAACCACGCATCAACATGGCTACCAGGCAGCCTAATTTCAGCAAGGTGGAGATGAGGCTGCTAGTGACTATGGTCCTGGAGCAGGAGGAGACTCTCCTCCCCATCAGGCAGAGGCGGCCAGCATGCAGGGGCTGGGAACACATTAGGACGACCTTCGACCAGTAAGTACATCACAACACAGACATAAAAACCTGGAAGCAGAGAGAAGTGGGCAGGCTGGAGCAGCACACAGGTTGGCACAGAGACAGGCATGCACCAAGGTGGAGAGGAAGGACAGGGAAAGTCATGATCTGCTCCTGGCAGAAAGCAGGCAGGCTGCACAGTGACAGCACAGCACAACACAGACAGAGCAGCCCCACATCAGGGGTCCAGGAAACAAGAGAGAACAGGATGCAAGCAGGCTCACAGTGAAACAGTGAAGGTACAGGGGGATACAGAGACAGATAGACGGGAGACACATAGAGAAGAGCACTGCCAGTATGTCAGCCACAGCCACAGGTCACACAGATGCCCCCTAAGGAGCCCATAAAAAAATGACCCTGTACGTGTCCCCAGACTGGAGTCATAACCAGCCACCTTTAGGGGGGCACAGAACCAGCAGGCTAAAACTGTGAATGTGCCCAGGCCCTTGGAAGTGAAAGCAGAGCAAGTCATAGGGGAAGCACAGTGTGAATAGTACAGGTGCAAAATGAAGCATTATAGGCCCTCACGCAGGTGGGAATTGAACCCAGCACCCTAAACTCCATAGGTCAGGCACAGAACCAGCAGGATAGAGCTGTGAGTGCTCCCAAGTATTAGGAAGTGAGAGCAGAGCAAGTCATAGAGGAGGCACAGTGTGAATGGTACAAGTGCAAAATGGTACCATGTTTGCTGGGTAAATAAAATGGGCCCCCAGGTAGGAGTCAAACATAATACCCTGAGATCTGTGAGTCACAGAACCAGCAGGCTAGAGCTGTGAGTGCCCCCAGGGCCTGGGAGGGGTGCAAACTGGACCCTATGCATGTACACCAAATTCAATGACCAGATGCAGCCCCAGGGTGGTGGCCAGGATGGGGGTGCCGAATTTCTCGGCCTGCACTTGCGGCAAACTTACGAAACTCCTTCTCTGGCTTGCTGTGCTGTCTCTACAACAGGCCCAGCCACCAGGCCTGGTGCAGAGGCAGAGTGGCAAACCAGTGAAGGAGCTTAGTAAGTTTGCCATGTGTGTGGGCCCAGAAATTTGGCACCACCTTCCTGATGGGGGAGGGGCATCCATTCTGGGTGACAAATAGACTTGGCACACCACTGGAAAGGAGTGCTTTGTTAAAATCATAGCAGAGGAGAACAAACACACATGAAGAAGATATTACCAAACTATTCACTTGCGTTCCCACTAAGAAACCCTGTGCATCTTTATTTGTTTAACTTGTGGCTAGCATTGCACATCATTATATAAATTCTAAGATTTTCCCACAACTAACTTGAATAGCATGGGGGGGGGGGAGGTGGAGGATTAGAAGCTGCAAAGTCTGTTTTGAAGTTCTACAGCTATCATACTGTAAGAACAAACTTCACAAATGAATGTGAATATTTTCTCATTAACAATAAAGTCCAACCATGGTTGGGACGGAAATGTGTCTTCCATTACCCATGACACTTGCTATTCTTCCAACAACACATTTATAATATGCTGCTTAATATCTATTGCATAATTAAAGCAATAATGGT
Organism: Ichthyophis bannanicus; assembly: GCA_033557465.1. Taxonomy (NCBI): domain Eukaryota; kingdom Metazoa; phylum Chordata; class Amphibia; order Gymnophiona; family Ichthyophiidae; genus Ichthyophis; species Ichthyophis bannanicus. The sequence continues at coordinate 1,461,727,247 of CM066031.1, forward strand.
TTCCTATGCAAAAGAGAAACATTGTAAAAAAGTCTACAAAAAAGATGGGAGGTCAATAATACATAAACGTAGAAACATGACAGCAGAAAAAGACCAAATGGCCTATCTAATCTGCCCTTCCATATCAACTACAATAGTCCTCATTTTACCTTTAGAGATCCTCTGTGTTTGTCCCATGCTTTTTTGAATTCAGATACCGTCCTCATGTCCACTACCTCCACTGGAAGACTATTCCATGCATCCACCACTCTTTCCGTAAATAAATATTTCCATATATTACTCCTCAGTCTATCCCCTTTCACTCTCATCCCATGTCCCCTCATCGCAGAGCTTGCCTTCAATTGAAAGAGACCTTCCTGTGCATTTATGCTGCAGAAGTATTTAGAGCTTCTGGGTCGCCAGGAGTCAGGACTGACTCGAAGGCACACATTGCATTTTGCAACATATCGCCCCCATCCTGCCTTTCCTCTAAAGTATACATATTAAGATCTTTAAGTCTGTCCTCATATGCTACATAACGAAGACCACCAACCATTTTAATAGTCACCCTCTGCACCGACTCCAACCTGCTTATATCCTTTTGAAGATGTGGTCTCCAAAACTGCACACAGTATTCCAAATGAAGACGCACCAGAGACTTATACAGAGGCATTATCACCTCCCTTTTTCTGCTGGCCATTCCTCTCCCTATACACCCAAGCATCCTTCTGGCTCTCATCATCATCTTTTCTACCTGTTTAGCTACTTTAAGATTGTTGGAAACAATTACGCACAAGTTCCGCTCTTTTGTGGACAGAAGTACCTCACTCCCTACACTGTACCACTCCTTTGGATTTTTGCTGCCCAAATGCATGACTCTGCATTTTTTAGCATTAAATTTCAGCTGCCAAATTCTAGACTGTTCTTCAAGTTTAACAGGATTCCTCCTCTTGTTATCTACTCCTTCATGGGTGTCTACTCTATTGCAGATTTTGGTATCATTGGCAAACAAGCAAAACTTACCCGACAGTTCTTCCGCAATATCACTTACAAAGATGTTTAAAAAAATCGGACCATGGACAGATCCCTTCAGCACACCACTGGTAACCGTCTTCTCCTCAGAGTGAACTTCGTTTACCTTTAACCTTTGTTGCCTCCCACTCAACCAATTTCTAACCCAAGCAGTAACTTTAGGGTCCATCCCTAGGATGCTTATTTTTTTTTATAAGTCGCCAGTGTGGAACAGTGTCAAAGACTTTACTGAAATCTAAGCACACTACATCTAGGGCTCCCCCTCGGTCCAACTCCCTCGTCACCCAGTCAAAAAAATCAATCAGATTTGTCAGACAAGACCTATCGCTGGTGAACCCATGCTGCCTCAGATCCTGCAATCCGTTGGACTCTAGAAACCACACTATTCCCTGCTTTGGTAGTGTTTCCAATAATTTACTAACCACAGAAGTTAGACTAAATGGCTTGTAGTTCTCAATGAAATCCTTCCATCTGCTTTTGTGTAAAGTGATCACATGCGCCTTTCTCCAGTTCTCTGGCACCACTCTTGACTCCAAAGAGCTATTAAAAAGGTCAGACAGTAGAGCTGCTGGAACATCCACAAGTTCTCTCAGTTTTCTTGGATGTATCCCATCTGGACTCATGGCTTTGTCTAATTTAAGTTTAGCTAGCTCCTCACAAACACAGTCTTCTGAAAACACTGGTCAACAAATTTTTACAAAAGTCATGTTACTGAAATAAAAAGTCATTTCTTATCAATTTTTATATGCTGAACACGAATATGACAGTGAAATTGCAAAGTTGGCTCTAGTTTTTTTGTAATCTACAAGAATTAATGTTTACATCACAAAATGCATGTCAATAGTAAATATAATAGGTCTTCGGTTAATACCTGTAAAAAACCAAGTCATAGACTACTTCTTAGATTTTTTTGCCTGTCTCTTGTACAGCTGTTTGGGAGCTTCTCTGGGGAGTGTCCAGCAGTAGTCAGCCAGCATTGTGGTGGACCATTTTCCCTGGTATCTTTGCTCCATCGTTGCAATATCCTGGTGAAAACGTTCGCCCTGTTCATCACTAACCATACCACAGTTGTCAGGAAAGAAATCGAGATGGGAATTAAGGAAATGGATCTTTAGAGACATATTGCAGCCAGTTTCTGATACTGCATCAGCATGTCTTCTACTAGTTCCTTGTAGTTTTCTGCCCTAACATTCCCGAGAAAGTTTGTTGACACTAGGGGAAAAGCATTCCATGCTTGTTTCGCATCACCCTGCAGTAAGTTATTGAACCAATTGTCTTCAGAGTGGAGGAGTGGTCTAGTGGTTGGGGCAAGGTATGTTAGACTGGGAAGTCATGGGTTCAAATCCCACTAGAGAACAGCAACTTTGGGCCAGAAGGACTCGGGTTTCTAATCCCACAGCTGCTTCTTGTGGTCTTGGGCAAGTCACTTAACCCTCCCTAGCCCATGTTCCCTGTAAAATAGTTATTTCCAAGTTATAATGCCATGTTCAATGTAATTTCAGTTTGTTCAATGTAAACTGCCTTGATATCATGAAAGGCAGTATATAAGAAATATAAAATAAAATAAATCTTTGACAAGCTCTTGAATCTGAGGACCCACAAAAACTCCCTCTTTAATTTTTGCTTCGCTGAGTCGAGGGAATTTTTCATGCAGGTATCAGAAAGCTGGTGAAGTGCGGTCCATGGCTTTCACGAAGTTTTTCATAAAACCTAGTTTGATGTGAAGGGGTGGTAGCAGGATTTTGTGAGCCTCAACCAGAGCTGGGTGCTTGATATTCTTCTCTCCAATTGTTACATTTTGTCTGCAATTCCATTCCTTCCGCAAGTAGTGCCAATCCCTTGCTCGGCTATCCCACTCACATAAGAAACACATGTATTTTATATATCCCTGCTGCAGTTCCATTAAAAGGGCAACTACCTTCAAGTCACCACAGAGGTACCAGCTGTACTTGTTATAGTTAATGGAAGTCAGTAGATGCTTTAAGTTATCGTATGATTCTTTCATGTGGATGGCATGCGCTACTTGAATAGATGGAAGACGGTTTCCATTGTTCAAAAGCACAGCCTTCAGACTCAGTTTCAAAGAGTCTATAGTTTCCAGTCTTGTGGGTCATGAGTGATTTTTAAGGCATTCATGACGCTTTCAATATCGGAACAGAGTACCAGATTACTTTCCTTTCCGACTGCGTACAGTACACTGCTAACGTCAGATGGCTTCAGCAGCTGTCGGGCAGTAGCATTGCATTACATCAGAAAATGTTGCAATCAACTCTGGAAGATGTGTGCATGCTGGTATTATGCAATGTGATGCAATATTACATCATTCAAGGCTTATTTGGGATGTTGTTGATGTCCTACTGGATAAATTTACACGGTGAAATGTCAAAAATGAACTACATGCAATATCTTCATAACGAGAGCCAATAAATTTTTTAATGTTATATTCGTGTTCAGCTCATCAAGATACTACAGATCAGGGCCTTTTAAAGTCAGTAACGATTTCAATGTTGACCAGTGAAATCGTTCAAGATGCCCCTCACTTCTTTTCCTGTTTGTGGGTGTTTTCTGAGGTCCTGCTCCTGGCCCTTCATCTGTGAACACAGAACAGAAATATTTGTTAAACAATTCTGCTTTATCCTCATCAGTTTCTGCATATTCCTCCGCTGCACATTTGAGTCTGACAATACCACTTTTGCTCTTCCTCCTCTCACTAACAGATCTGAAAAATGTCTTATCCCCACATTTTATTGCATTGACTTATTTCTGCTTTTTCTCTGTGGCTAGCAGACGATGGAAAGGAAATGAGCAATATTCAACAGAAGATTATATAATATTGGCATCTGCCATTCAGGACGCTTTGAGCTGGCATAGTTTCCATGTTAAGCAGGGTTGTGCAGCCCAAGCAAAGTTTGGTTAGTCTTCATTTTAAACCACGTTTTTGTGATTTTCATTTGTATTTTGGGGTTTTACACATTCATTGTTTTTGCATTCATTGTACGTGTACAAAAACATTTTTGTGTGCTAAAATCAATTGTACATTTGTAGGTATAATGCACAAGAAATTTGTGCACACTTTAAATATTTTGGCACCCATATGAATAAAATGTGCATTCACAAATGCAGATCCCTAATATTAAGTTAACTGCCAGCAGTGGAGTATAGTGTAATATGTATCTTCAATGCTGGTTTTCATATCCACTGCCTCCCCTTTGGATTCCAAGGGGTATGTCTTTTAAAGCTCAGTAGCTGTCTTTTGCATCACTAATGAGGGTTTGTTGTGCCTTGACGACAACTAATGTGCTCAGTAGCTGTTTTTGCGTCACTAATGAGGGTTTGTTGCACCTTGACGACAGCTAATGCTCAAGAAATGCAGCTACCATGGGCCCATGTTGCCTGCCAGCAGGAGATGGACTGAGATTGGGCATTCCAATTTGGAACAGCTACTGTGGGCATTCGCCTTACCCAGAGGCTGCTCCTTTTGCAGGCTTTGTGGATGAAATCTTAACCGTCTCAGTCAAGTACCTCTGAAAATTCTCTCAAAAGGGGAGGAAAGAGATAACTTCAGAAAATTAATGATCCTTAAATTAGCTTGCCTAGCCATATACTACAAAGCTTCCACTTTGCTCCACAAAGCAACTTTATCTTTAACCAAAAGTTCCTCAACTCCTTGAATCTTCTGGATTTTTTCTTCATTTCTTCACCAGAGAAAGAGGTTCAGGCACCAACAATTCACCCAGGTCAGTGATTGCTTCTGAGATCATTTCCAAGGAAAAACTATATGGACATTTAAGGAAAAGAAAGATTGGAACCAAAAGAGTCTCTGACTGACCTGATATCAGCTGAGTGTCCCATTGCTCAGAAAAAGAAACATTCCACAGTGTGACACTAAATGCTAAGCCAAACCCTGACTCTGCTCTTATGTTGACTCTAATGTTTCCATGGCCACCAGAGGTTCTTCCAATGATCCTACCATGCCACAGATAAACCCCTTTGAGTGATCACAACAATGAAGATTGGCAAGCCAGGCTGGCCATAGAGCAAGTGGAGCTGATGGTTGCACTAGGATGAACCCAAAGCTCCAGGTTCAAAGATGTTTTCAAACCAGAGGGGGTGGGAGTCCGAGCACCCATCTTCGATCCTATCCTTAGCAGCTGCACTCCTGAGGAAGGACTCTGCATACCAGGGTTCTGGAGGTTAGAAATGATTGAACCAACCACTTGGGTAGATCCAATCTTCGAGTGATCTTTCACTTGGATTTTGCCATTGTGTTTATCCACAGGGACAAGATAAACCAGTGGGCAATTGATTATAGGCACCATCTTGGACCACCCCTCCAAATCCAGCCCCCATAGAGGCTGATTCCATACGGTGCATGCCTGGGCTGTGGGGATGTCTATAACATGAATGGGGCCAAGTTGTACCTGATTCCACAACCGTGGGAGCTAGATGCACCAGCAATTGTGGAATCGGGCACCTAGACATCCCAGCATGCACTGTATTCCACTGTGAAGGATGTCCCCTGGGCTTCCCATCCAGTGCTCTGGCTGGCATGCCAGTGTATTGGCATCCCGTCACCATGGCACCTATATGTCCAGTCAGAGGTGCAGAATGCCTGGTTAGGGAACAACCACAGCACACCATTGTCTGACCCTCAATGGGGGCCCCAAGGCTTGGATTGGGCAGTGGGAGCTATCCCATGGCAGCACCATGGGGTAGGGAGGGCTGCAGCCCGCAAACCTGGCAGTACCCAGCACTTATTCCACCATCGGGGTGGAATAAACTGGGCATCCATCTTGGCACTGGGTGCATATAGAAGCATGTCTTGAATAGCTTCTGTATGTTCCAGCACCTGGCTACTCCTTCCGCTCCGTTCCAGTACTGCTCTTTCCACCCACGTCCAGTGCTCTCCACACAAACACTGTGTATATATGGGGTGCACTGGCAGGAGTATCGGGGCCTGGATTTGAGCATGGGTTGGACGTCTGGCCCTCACGTCCAACCTCGCTATTTGCAGGACAGAATGCCCCCTTAGTGTTTTGGTGATGTTCTCTTAGGCTTCCGTGGCTTCTGTGTCTTGGTAATTGGAACCGATGTTCAGCCATCATTTTGTGGCTTTCTTTAGGGTGAAGGGGTTATGCAGTGAATGACTGTTCTTAGGTCTCAAACCGGATTGGTTGGTTTGAAGCAGGAAATTTAAATTTTGGTGGGAAAAGTCATTGAAGAGAAGGTGGGAAATTTGAATTTGAATTTCAGAGGGAAAGTTCATTGGGAAAAGGCAGGAGTTTTGAAATTTGAATTTTGGCAGAAGGTTCATTACATAAAGAGTGGGAAAAGTGCAAGTAGGAATCCTGGTTGGAGGGAATTTGGATCTCAGATTCTGGAAGATGGAAAAAATCTTTTGTGTTTGGCACCAGATCTTGTAGCACTAAACCTTCCTTGAAAGAGGGGTTACCATGCTTTGTTGATGTTCAGTCCTTTGTCTCCATTGAAGTTTCTTGAGTGTCTTGCTATCTCCACCGCCTCTTTGATCCTCCTTGGCCACCAGCACTCTTCTTTTCCCAGGATTCTTGTGTCATTAAATTTGATTGTTTTGAGGGATGAGGATTCTCCTTTATATAGCTCAATCTTATATAATTCAATAATACATGATCAGTCCTCTATTTTATTGTTTTTCTAGATGTTTTTTGAGATTACTGCAATGGATCTTTTATGACTCTTTATTCAAGCTTATTACATATTGAAGATACTTTCTGACCTATCTGTCTGGGTCTATTGAGGTTGCTGTTTATTAGCCCCGGGGTAATTCCTGTAAAGTATGAACTGTGTCTAGTATTAGTTGTGCCCCTCAATTATTGGTAGAAGAGTGACCCCAGTGCTGGAAGAGCTTTGTGCACCTGACCTATTGGGACAGACATGTTGTATTTCTTATTTTACATTGTAGATGAAATTTTACATATAAAATTCTTCAGGTGGCTCTAATACACTTTAGTCCATGCCTTTGATATGATGGTGGTGCCTCAACTTGGGGTGAGTAAGCTACATTTTTGTTTCTTTTCCTAATATTTGTTTTTTGTCTTATGATATATTTTATGTATCTGATCCTTAGTCATCCTTCTGCCATATCTAAAAGACAGAAGGATGCTGTGCTGCATACAGAGAGAAATAACCAGCAGAAAGGAGGAGGTATTAATGCCCCTGCACAGGTTGTTGGTGAGACCTCACTTAGGGGTATTTTTACTAAACCATGGTAGCAGACTCCGTGCGATATCGGAGCAGTGGCCCCGTTTATGTCAATGGAGCTGAGGCTCCGATATCACATGGAGTCCACTACTGCGGTTTAGTAAACTTACCCCTTAGAGCATTGTCTTCCGTTTTGGAGACCATGGGCCCAATTCTGAGATATGACTTGCGGGGCTGCACATCCCAGCAAGACGTGCAGCCCCACCAACTCTCCCCACAGAGCAGCAGGATGGGGAGAGCTGGCGGGGGATGGGAGAGGGTGGAGTTTGGGTGGAGCAGGGGTGGGCCGAGGCGGCAGGACATACAGAGCCAATTCAGGTCATGGTCCTGTACGTCCTGCAGGGTCATGGGGAACGTGCTGCTTATTCCACCTCAAAGGTGGAATAAGCAGCACAAACTGGGTGATCTGGGCCATGGGTCAGGTGGCGGGGTTGAAGACAGTCAACTGCCTGTGGGGAGGATGTCTCCAAAGCATGCAGGGGCATACTGGGCCGACCTCTGGCCTGATTCTGTATGTCACAGGAACGTCTTGTTCCCACAGTACAGAATCGGGTCCTAATGGGCCCATCCTGCTCGGGGTCATCCGGACAGCCCGGAAGTGCCCCTGATAGAATTGGGCTCCATATCTCACAAAAAATATAAAAAAACTGGAAATGGTTCAGAGAAATGGAACCAAAATGATTTGGAGCCTGCACCAAAAGAACTAGCAGAAGAGACCTGAAGACCTAAATATGGCTTCCCTCCCTGACACACTAAGGGATATGTTTATTAAACCACAGTAAAGGAGCAAGTATGCATCATCGCATGCTAATAGTGCAATTGCTCCCCTAACACGTGTAAAATGCTGCCTTGGTGCATGCTAACGGGACTGGCAGCATAAAGCGCCCTATGGGCGGAGAGTAGGTGGAGAGTAGGGGTCAATGGGGGGGGAGGGGCGGAAACAAGGCCCGGCTCCTTAATGCTGTCACCTTAACACTAGGAACATTACTGTGAGTGAAAACCTGTCGGTAAGGGTGCACTTTGAGGAGAGAGAGCCTATTTAAACATCTGCAATGTGCTGCACAGATAGGTGAGCCCAAGAAAGTGATAGTAGTGCACTATTTGCAGCAACAGCATAGTGCCCAGGTATGAAAGGGCACTATGTTGATGGTGCACATGAGGCATAAGAGGGTGCATGTGGATGATGCAGTGGGGGTCGCGGGGGCACAGGGCGGACCAGGCGGCTGCCTTGGTGGCACATACGAATAGAAGACCGTTAAATATGCAAGCCTGTGACTGACCAAGGTCAATCATGCCCAGTATACTGTGACCAATAGTGTCCAAACTAGGGCACAGATACCTAGCAGGTACCCTAAAAGACACACAGGATCCACAATGCTTGCAATGGGGCATGCAGTGCAAATCTGGGGTCCTCACTAACAATGCTTTAGGGACCTTCCCCAGGAATCTGGCCAAACATATTTTAAACCCAGTACACTAGCAGCTTATACTACATCCTCTGGTATTGTAGTGCAGGGTGTGACGATGTGTGGAAGGACAACATATGTTCACATAGTGGTCTGGAATGGCCTACACTGTAGCTGCATTGCATGTCCCCTAGTCCTACAGTATTCAGATGGTATACACAATTGAACAATGATTACCTCTCCCACTGCAGACAATATTTCCCAGACCTCTAACTTAACACCACACAGTTGTCCCTTCCCCAGGTAAAGAGACATAAGATTGCCATGTGGTGATGGGAACCCTGGAGAGGCAGATTGTGTGTGTGTGTGTGTGTGTGGGGGGGGGGGGGATATGTGTCTGTCCATGTATGCCTCTGCCCTTCACGGATCCTGTGCCCTAGGTACCCACCTATCCACAAGTTGGTGGGCCTGGGATCAGGCACCGCCAACACTGATGGCACATGGACATGTCAGCATGCCATGGGGGTAAGGGGGGAGGGAGTGTCACCTGCGTGCAGCAGACAAAAGCCATGGCCAGATCCAGTGCACCATGTGCATTACAACATCTGCCAAGGTCTGTCTTATGGGAAGCATGCAATCACCATGGACAGTAGTAGCAATGGGCAGCGCTGTGGCACACCACACACAGTTGGTGTGGAGAGAAGCACAGGTTCAAGTCCTGGTTGTGGATTATGTTTCCATGTTCCTGTGGCTACATTTTCTCCCACAGTGCAGGTACACCACCAACATGTGCAACCACCAAAGCATTGGCCACAAGGGTACAAACAGGCTCCACTATCCACATCTGCATGCGGAATCAGGCTGACACCACTGGCACACTGAGCAGCTGGCAACATCAGAGCGCACAACCTACTCCTACACAATGAGCACACCTTAACAATGGCTGAACTGAGATTGGGATCAGGGTGGCAGGCAGGAATAGTAACATTGTAACATAGTTTAGGATAGTAAATTAAGTATACTAGGTCCATTCTTGCACGGTGTATCAATATGACTGTGATTGTGTGTGTGCGTACATGCGTGCATGCATGATGTGTCAGCATGTCACAGGGGTAGCAGTCAGCTACATCCACATAGGAATACACCAACACGTGCCCACATGCACCTTGTATGGAACACCTAAGTATACCTGTATGGTCCTTGAATCTGGCAGGCCCATGACCCAAAACCTAAGGTCACTTTGTGTATGACTGTAGGGTGGCAGGTCCAAGGCCAGTCCGTGAATCACCATAGCTAGATTCAATTCCTTTTACGTCAACATACCATCCTAGGACATGATCTGTGGGTCTTATTCCCCCGATCCCTCCACAATGACATGCATGGCTCACTGCCGTCACAAGGCCCACCTCAGTCACTGTGAACTCTGACACATATACCCCTGTCCCTTGTCATCCAACCCACCTTGCACCCCAGTCAGCCAGTGCCCACTGCCATAATCAGTAAGGAAGCACACTCTGTCTGTAATCCAACCAACACGCCACCTGTGCCTCTCAGCCCCATCATAGACCCTGCATGGGAACCATCACCCACACTGTTATCTATGCTAAACCTCATGTACATAAACTATTGCCTGACAATGAAACTATAGGTGCAGCTGTGCAGTAAATCACAGAGCCTTCAAATAGCTAGGTGCACATACGCACACATGATGTCAGGCCCACATGAACCCTGACAATGGACATCCAAGTATGATGACAAAGAAATGTACAACAGTTCTATTATGCCAAGCACAAGGTCAGTGTGCGTATGAGTCAGGGGATGCAGGAGCAAGGCCAGCATGTAGATTAGCAATGATAGAAATGACTGTCATGTCTGTACCAGAGCAGCTGTGACCAGGGGCAGTAGGTGTAAGCTGCCTCATCTCAGCAGACAGGGATCCCTACATGCAGAGTTAAAAAGGAGTAAGCGGCCAATGTAAGGCATGATGGCAAATCCCACAAGTTGAGCATTTACGATCAGATGGCTGTGGCAAGTGCATGTACTGTGAAGTGAGTTTCAATAATGCATGCATAGTGTGCAGCCACATGCAGTCCAGGAGTATATAACAAGCATATGTTGAACAACATCCCTAAAAGGGTCTAGATAGTATGTAGTGGGGGGGGGGGATGCTCCGTGGAGTGTGAGGTGCAGCTATCCAGTGTATATGCATGTAATGGTCTAGCAGTATGAAAAGATCTACAATGTGCTGCTGGGCTTCCACTCCTCAAATGTACATACTGTGCACAGGCCCAGTACACATGGCTATTCGTTGTGGTGCCCACTGCACCTGCAGTGGGAATAACTGCATTTGCCTCTCATGCCATGGCAACACATCTTGTGGCAGGGACAAAACAGGATGGATGAACAAAGGCACAGTTGCTGATAACTTGCCCACTGCCACAGGCAAAATAGGGGCACACAGCATCTGGGAACATGGCAGATGTAGTTTTCTCTGATGCAGCATACATCTGCAGCATGAATGAGGCACATCAGCCAATCTACTATGCACTGCAGTCCCACAGCACAGTCCCATAGTAAAATGTGATGCAAATGAAGTGGAGAGGATGTTGGGAAATACATGAAACAGCATCCTAGCACATGTGTGAGAGGGAATGCATATGGAAGAGATGGGTGAACATGTGATAGCCATCAGTCTGACTAGGGTGCATACAGCAAAGAATGCTGATAGGCCACCATCACCCTGACTGTGGTGTGACTCTGGATTGGCTATGTAGCCACATTGTGTTAGGCATAGGTTAAAGCTGTAGTTGTCTGCTTGTTATTTCAGGTCTTGCACCTGTTGTTTCACGTTGGTGTTTTCGGAGACACAGACTGCACATGTCTGCACTGAGCATATATATTCTGTGTGCAGCAACCGCCTTGGGAAAGCTGGGGTGTGTACACACCTAATGTCTCTGGGTATGTTGATACATGCCATGTGACAGTTTCAGCTGTGTCTGATAGGCCCATGAGGGCTGTGATGGCCATAGCTACAGTGATGGGTGTGAACTGAATGTGCAGCAGAGCCATGTACCATATACCTATTTCAGTGAGGGGAGGGGCCTTTGCTGCTGTGGGTGTCTGGACCACCTCTGTCAGCCATCATGGGGCCTCCACGCTTTTCACCCACCATCTTCTATGACAAATCACACCATATCTGAACTTGTTGCTGCAACCCGGCACTTTGCAATGGGATATCTGACATTGGCCAAAGACCAGGAGAAAAAGGGTCCACCTACAAGAAAAGCCAGGACATACCAACATAGTCCCATTGTGCACACCAGCACACAATACAGACTACTCATGCAGCCAAATAGCTGTGATGTAGATCTGTGGCTGAACCAGAGATGTTCAGGTGATGCAGTACTGACCTTGTGGACCAGGTGCCGTGTAACCCATTTCCCATTCATGGTGACCTCCGCAACTGCTAGGTAATGGTCTCTGATGCTGTATGTGTCATGAAGGCCATGAGGACCTGCAAAATCGTGCTGTCATGAGAAGGGACAGAGCCTCTGCTGGTCTTGGAGGGCATGCATATAGCAGGTCTGAATGTGCAATGCATCATGGGGGATGGTGGGATGAACCAATAGCAGAACACAGAGCAGAACCAGTGACAGACTGGAAGGAGGGGACCATGGGACTTGGTCCCAAAAATGTCCTGTCATCTAGGATGATGGGAGATGTGTGCATGGTACCCCATGGAGGTCCAGGGTGGTCTGTGATTGACCATATGCTGCCCAAAAGCAATCTGAGTGGGCAAACACCAAAGACCGATGTGGTAAGGCACAGAGGTACTACCTGGCACAAATGGATATGTTCAGTTATAAACATACATACAGAGAACAATAAACATTTATGTACACACAGGCCTTTCATAGAATGCAAAGGAATGTAATGTGATTTGGTCAGGGTTGTGCAAGGTAACCCTGTGAATTGAAACCCTGGGCCAACCCTCCACACCATATGTATCTGTACAGAGATGCATCTATATGTATATGCACAGGTACTCACACATATATATGTATGTATGTATAGATAGATAGATATGTGTGGACATAAATATGCATATATATGTATAGCTATACAGATACATATGGTGTGGAGTGGGTAGCCCAGTGGTTAGGGCAACTACCTAGCATGCAACACATCAATGGAGGACATCACATTGTCCTCCATTGTCCCTTAAGAAAAGGCCTGCAGATCTGTAATTATAATGTGTCCAGGGAAATGCACAGTCATCTCACTCACCAAGACACAGCATTGGAAAAGACAATACAACATGGGAAACCTGTATGCAAAAATTGCACAGGTTCAGGACTCAAATCCATGGTCCTGTAAGCGTAAGGCATCTTGCAGGACATGGTCACATAAGGCACTTTGCTCTGGCTGGAAGCATATGGTGCCATGAAGAGAGGTTAGGCACCCACACAGAGCAGTAAGGTGCCTTGATGCAACCCACCATAGGGTGTGCTGTGGAGATGCTTCAAGCCCATGATGTCATCCAATAAAACAATGAGACAAAATGGCACTCATTCACATAAGCCAAGCTTCTCCAAGGCTGATTTGGAGCTTCTTGGTAGGCTCATCTGCTGCTGGCAAAGGTGCCTTTGTCCCGCCTCCAGAATCAGGCAGACATGTTCAGGGTCAAGCACACCAGGCACCACTTCCAGAGGCGCTTCAATGCACAGTTTGAATACCTACGAGAGGTAAGTACATGGGGACAGGTACCACAACCAACGTAGCTCAACATAGCAGGTTGTAGGCAACACATATCGTCTAGTGGGTACACCATACACACAGAGGGTCCAGTCTCAGGTTTGTGAGGTGATCAGGCAAAGGGAGAATTTGAGAAGAAGCTTGCTGCGGAAGCAAAATTGCGAAATAAAGACTTTTTCAAGTACTTTCGTAGCAAAAAACCTGTAAGAGAGTCAGTTGGTCCATTAGATGATAGAGGGGTTAAAGGTGTACTAAGAGGCGACAAGGCGATAGCGGAGAGATTGAATGAATTCTTTGCTTCAGTCTTTACTGAGGAAGATGTAGGGATGTTACCCATGACTGAAGTGGTATTTAAAGGTGCGGAAGAATTGAAGGAAATATCGATACATCGGGAAGATGTATTACAACTATTAGATAAACTGAAGAGTAGCAAATCACCTGGGCTGGATGGTATACATCCAAGGGTGTTGAAGGAACTGAAATATGAGATTGCAGACCTGCTATTAGTAATCTATGAACTATCATTAAAATCATCTCTAATACCTGAAGATTGGAGGATCGCCAATGTAACACCAATTTTTAAAAAGGGTTCCAGGGGTGATCCTGGAAACTACAGACAGGTGAGCCTGACATCAGTACCGGGAAAAATGGTAGAAACCATCATAAAGAATAAAATTACTCAGCATGTAGATAGTCATGGCCTAAAGGGAGACAGCCAACATGGCTTTAGACAAGGAAGATCTTGTCTTACTAATCTGTTATGTTTTTCTGAAGGTGTGAATAAACAGGTGGACAAAGGTGAGTCGGTTGATATAGTGTATCTGGACATTCAAAAGTCTTTGACAAGGTCCCTCATCAGAGACTTTTGGCAAAACTAAAAAGTCATGAGATAGGAGGCAGTGTACTACTGTGGATCAGGAACTGGTTAAAAGATAGAAAGCAGAGGGTAGGGCTAAATGGCCAATTTTCCCAATGGAGAAAGGTGAATAGTGGTGTACCCCAGGGATCTTTGCTGGGTCCACTGCTTTTTGACATATTCATAAATGACCTGGAAAGTGGAATAACGAGTGAGATTATCAAATTTGCAGATGACACAAAACTATTTAAAGTTGTTAAAACCCAAGAGGATTGTGGAAAATTTCAAGAGGATCTTGATAAATTGGAAGACTGGGCAACAAAATGGCAGATGAAATTTAATGTGGACAAGTGCAAAGTTATGCATCTAGGGAAGAACAACCCAAACTATGGTTACACGATGCAAGGTTGCACATTAGGAACCACCACCCAGGAAAAAGATTTAGGCGTCATTGTGGATAACATGTTAAAACCCTCAGCCCAGTGTGCAGCGGCGGCCAAGAGAGCAAATAGAATGCTAGGTATCATAAGGAAAGGAATGGAAAATAAAACAAAAGATATTATAATGCCTCTATATCGTTCCATGGTGAGACCTCACCTTGAATATTGCGTGCAATTCTGGTCGCCGTATCTTGAAAAGGATATAGCGATATTAGGTAAGGTTCAAAGAAGAGCCACCAAAATGGTAAAGGGGATGGAAGGATACTCCTATGAAGAAAGGCTAAAAAGGTTAGGGCTCTTTAACCTGGAAAAGAGATGGCTGAGGGGAGATATGATAGAAGTCTATAAATTAATGAACGGAGTGGAACGGGTAAACGTAGATCGATTGTTTACGTTATCAGAATATAGAAAGACTAGGGGATATGCAATGAAGCTACAGGGTAAACTATTTAAGACTAATAAAAGAAAATATTTTTTCACTCAACGTGTAATCAAACTCTGGAATTTGTTACTGGAGGATGTAGTAAAGGCTGTTAGTGTAGCTGGGTTTAAAAAATGTTTGGACAAGTTCCTGGAGGAAAGGTCCATAAACCATTATTAAGAAGGGACCCAGGATATCAATGCTTGACCCAGTACAAGCATTGTGGAACCTGTGTCTTTTGGGGAAACTGCTAGGTACGTATGACCTAGATTGGCCACTTTTGGAAACAGGATACTGGGCTTGATGGACCTTGGTCTGACCCAGTATGGCATATCTTATGTTCTGATGTTCTTATGCTGCAACTCACTGAAGGATTGACGCGATCTGGCAGAAATGTTACTGTTGACAATTTCTCCTGCAGTTTATCCCCGTCACGGAAATTGCTAGAAAAACAAATGACACTTTTGGGTACAATTCGAAAGAATAGAAAAGAATTACCTCCAGAATTTGTAACAGCAAAGGTCCGAGAGGTATTCACTTCACTGTTTGCCTTTTGCGATGACGCCACTCTGATTTCCTATTGCCCGAAGAAAGGAAAAGTGGTTGTTCTTTTGAGTAGTTTGCATGATCATGAAGAAGTAGATAACACACGTCCAGACAAAAAAACATGCATGATCTTGGACTATAATTCTAGTTAAGGTGGAGTAGATACGGCAGATCAAATGTTGCGCACGAATGCCACAAAATGAATGACAAGACGCTGGCCAGTGACAATCTTCTACATGTTGGACATTAGTGCTTTGAACGCCTTCATTGTTTGGATATCACTAAATCCAGAATGGCAGTCCAAGTCAAAGAAAAGATGTCGTCTATTCCTCTTGGAATTAGGAAAGCAGCTGCTTCAGGGTAATTGCAGCAAGACTTCTTCCAGCATTGAAGAAGTCACTGATGCTGTTTGCAATGTCGGGATCCCAAAGAAAAGGGCAAGGTGTCACTGCTGTTCCAGAGAAAAAGACAAGAAAAACAACATAGTTTGCACCTCCTGCAAGCTCAATGTTTGCAAAGAACATTCAGAAATTGTCTGTGTCTCATGCAAATGACTGTAGTACTTTACTGTGTTCATCAAGTGCATGCAAAAACTGCTTTCATGGCAACTCTTCTTCATGTAATTTTATGATAAAGCATTACATTTCAAAACATTTAACCTTCATATAATAAATAATTAATTCGGAATAATATTTTGTCTGTTTAGTTTAAATTTTTCATGGTTAACAATTAAAATTCATCGTGGGTTCATTTATAACCCCAACGGTATTCAGTGTGTGCAAAAAATCTTGGTAATTCCAGGGTTAATGACACCTGCACCACCTTGCACAATGTTTCCCTGTGGTCAGGGAGGCTGTGTAGTGAACGTCTGGCAGCAATGACAGAGCAACAGCAGATGTCACCCAAACACACCTTCTTGAGGGAACTGAGGGGCCTGTCCAGTATGCAGAAGTGCTGTTTGCACAAGGCCCTGCGCTTTGGAGGGGTTTGCACTACCAACGTCACATAACTGCAGTTTATCTCCCATCAGTGGCAGCCTCAGAGGGATACACTCAGCCCCCTCTCATCTATGTACAGCTGTCCAGATGAATTGCACCAATTTTCCTTCCATCAAGTAGATGTGTTCAAGTGTAGAGCACTGCCATGATGGGGTTATGGCCATTTTGTGCCTTCCAACGCCCAGTGCACCTGTGATCCATATTAGAATTGCGCCTCTGCATTCCTGAACAACAACACTCTTCACCTCAGCAGCTGTACACAAGTGAGGTGTGGCCTGGCAGGCTTCCTTTACAGCCAATCTGACATGCACAGCCCCCCTCAAGGGTAGAGGGGGGAGGCCAGGACTGAGAATGGTCTGTTGGTGGGAGCTTCCAGGATAGGGGTTACAGGTAATGAATGCTAGGTGGACCTGGGAAGTGCTGGGAGCTGATGTTACGGGAGGGTTAGAATGTGATGGGGCGGAGGGGGGGGGGGGGTTAACATGCAGAGGGTAAATATTATTTGGTTGGGATCAGGTAGGGCTCCATGATTGTCCGAGTATTTGGAGAGTAGGTGCAGACTGAGGATGGTAGGGTGACATCTGAATGGCCTGCACAGGGATTAGAGGAAGCAGTAAAGACCAAAGGGGATGGTTGAATATGTTGTAGCAGATATAGAGGGAGAATGGCAGGAAACTAGATGTGAGAGGACAGGACAAACAGACAGCAGACTGGTGAGCTAGCAGAGGACATGCTGACACCAGATGAAGGTGACTGGACCAGTTCACATGAACGTTCACATTTCCAAAACGCAAATGTTAAAGCATACCTGTTGTTTAAATGTTGTTTGGCTCCACGTTGTCTGGTTTGGTATATGTGCACCATTCACTTCTTTGAATTTTGTCTTCTGCCCAAGTCACTTACCTATCATTGTTCCCATCCTGTTGTGCATTTCTGATTTAGTTTTTTGGGTAACCAGTTTAATTGTTGTCTTTCAGTTTGTACAATCTGATCCCTGCTTATTGGTTTGCTGATGGACTATAATTAGTATGTTTAACACAGCTGAGGTGGTCTGCTCATGTTGTTTATGTGACAGTGGCACTTGTTCTCTTTCACCAGTGATGTGGTTTTCTTTTTCAGAGATGTGTATCTTTAATGTTTGCAGAGATATGTTGTGCTAGGTAGAGTTTGATCCTCTACAACTGGTGGTACTGCATTTTGGATATGGCAGGTTTTAAATGTGTTTGACATGGGCATGGATATTTGTGGTAGTATACTGACAGAAGATCACTGGTATGTCTCTCAGTCTGAGATCCTGTAGCTAAGGGACACGTGCCATCAAAAGCTGCTGTGTGTATTTTGAAATATTGTATATGGTAGATGTTATAACAACATTATTTGTGTGTGTGTGTGTGTGTGTGTGTGTGTGTGTGAAGGGGAAGGGCAGGCTGCAATGGAGATGTACAGGCATGTACATCCAGACATTGTGTGTGCACATATGTTACTTGGTGAACTGTCCACCAAGTGTCACATTTTCTTTTTGCAGGTGATGTTAGATATGGGTGTCGGGTTTGGTTGCTGACCCCTGTGCGTTTTCCACAATCACCTGCAGAGATGAGGTACAATAAAGTCCATGCCTCCACCCGCTCTGTCATCGAGCACACCTTTGGCGTGTTAAAAAGTTGCTTCAGGTGTTTGGATAAGACCGGCGGGGCCTTACAATACCAACCCATGACTGTGGCACAGATAATTTTGGCCTGCTGCTTCCTGCACAACATTGCTCTCAGACACAACATCTAATCGAGCAACTCTTCTCATGTAAGTACTGGATATGTGTGGAAATTCATTTGTGTACAAATGTGCATACTATCCTGTGTGTTTCAGGTCTACAACATATGTGTGTCTGCTGTATCTGTGACTGTACAATATCTGTTTGGCAGGCTATCACTCCTGCTGGTGTGGTGAGGTACCTAATTGGGCCAAGAGGATCTACATGCAACTGACTGTGGTACAGCCCCAAATACATGACAACAAGGCAGTGATTTGGGACTGATGCATCATACACAGAGGCATCAGAGGTATGCATTTTACATCACATACCTGCATATGTTCCACAAACATAACTCTCTGCTGTGCTGATGCTGTTGTGTCAATTGCCCTGCATAAATTGAGGGCACAGGACAACATTTGACATGAGTGATGTTCCCTTGTATTCCTAAATAAATTGCTCTAAACCTATCTTGCATGCATGCATATGCCCCATGTCTATGATTTACCATCTATATGGACGTCTTGCTTTCAGCAGGTGTTAATTGGACACCATAGTTTTGCTGACATTCCCAGCTATGATGTTGAATATATACATGTGATAAGAGTGGGAGTGTTGCACATCGCGTTTATCTTTTTCTTACCATTGTTAAAACAGCCAACATAAATGTGGACTTGGATAGGCTCATGGCATTTAAACCAGACAAGGGACATCATACCAGGTGCACATATGTTGTATATTGAAGTGTGTGTGCAGTGTGAGTCGCATCGTTCAGATACACTGTACAGGCATATGTTTACTATTTGTTCCTAGTGTGAGGTGTGATTGGCCCTTTACATATCACAGCAGTAATAATGCTAAATTTCAGATGCCTCCCTGTGACTGATTTGATCGTGTCATGCATTGTGTTCCTTGTGGAAAATGTTCTACGTTTTGTCTGATGGAAAATCAGAATGCTTCATCATTCACATTTAGCACATGACAGAATAGTTTAAACAACAGGCAATGATGTTTTAACATGCGCACAAACTAATCTCACACTTTCCAATCACCACCTCTGGGTCAGGGATGACAGGTTGCAGACAATGACATCTCCAGGCAGTCCCTGTTCACCACATGCACCACACACCAGATGTCTTCCACACTGGATAATGTTTGCCTAACGTCATCAAACATCTTGTATGTAATTAGCTTGTTTGGTACTCAGAGTTCATTGAGAAGTCATTGTCCTGCAGCATTGATAGACATGATGGGGTCCTATGACACACCTGTAACACATGGCCATGAACATGTCTATGTGCCTGTGCAGATGTGAACATAATCTGTACTGATCAGTTTGAATGTCCTACACCTTCAATGGTAGCTGTGTTATGGCAATGTCATGGTTTAATGTCAAACATTTCCTACTTGACATGTTTAATTTGCACAAGAATTAATTTCACAAAACCCATTGAAATTATCAAAATACCATAATCTACCAAATTTCAACAAATGTGTAAGACCCCAGAACAAACTATACTAATTTTTTTGTTGGAGTTAGTCATCAAAGTGAGTGGACAAATGACCACACACCACCGCGACATCTCCGTTTTAATAAATGTAAAAATAAAGCTTTTACGCTTTTGGTACTTAGCTCAATTGATGAACTTTTTAGAGATAAATGCCAGAATGTTTCAAGCAGTGACGTGCAACACGTTTCGGGTCGTCTCCAAAGTTTCAATGATTCAATCAACCCTGCTTCAGGCGTGTAGAAAGGCTGGCAAAACCTTATAGCAAATCACAGAGCTTTTGCAGGAATGAACCGAAGTAGGGAGCCTTATAGCTTACTGCCTGCTCGGCGTCTGACGTCACTTACATCATGTGATCAAAAAGCCACCAATCATGACAGAATTGTAAAACATTGCAATTATGAAGGGGGAACCCACCCCAGGAGAACACCCGATAATAAGCAATGTAATTTCTTGATGCTTCAGAATAAAACTTAGATCAAATAACTAGAGGATAGTGTGCCAGTCAATTTGCATGTTTAAACCATTAGGAGCCACCGTATTCAACCGATGGATCCATTTTTGTTCACGAAGCTGTAAACACTGTTTGCGATCACCACCTCTAGGATCATATAAAATGTGATCCAAAACTCGCCAACGTAAAGAAGAAAAAAGATGAGAATGTTCCAAACAATTTTGTACCATTGGGGCTGAAACCACTTTCAAACGCAGCCGTGAGGCATGCTCAGACAGCCGCAATTTAATCGGCTGCTTCATTCGCCCTATGTAATATTTAGAACATGGACAAATTACACAGGTACACTACCAAAAAACTGCCTCCAGTTTTGCAACTGATTCCTATAGATTTTGGGGTGCTGAATCCAGGAAAAATAGCCAAAATGTTCCATCACGTCACGTTTTCTTGCAAAATTTGATTTCTTACCCATATAAGGAATGTTCACATAATTTCTTTTTAGCCGACTGCAGTTTATTTTCTTGGCCCAAAATAGAGGTTGTAATGGTTAACTAACTAGAAACACTCCCTCATGATATTATAGAGTGTTTTGCATTCATTTTATACATTAACAGGACAATTGGGAGGCGGGGGGCTAAATCCAGTACTCGCACTGGCGCATGTTCTTTCCTGTTCGCCTCGCCTCATTCGCTCGCTCAAACACGGTGGTTGCGACATGAACGTTCCTGTCAAATTTCAGTTTCTTGCAAGTTCATTATTACCTTTTGTTTGCTCAGTCGTAATCCAGCTTTATTCCGAAGTGGTTCACTACAGTTGTAGTTTGCAGTGCTGTGTATTTGTGATGGCTCACAGAGCCAGAGGTTGCGTCAACTCTCCGGACAGTTTTTGTTTTATTTGTGGGGAATATACCGTGAAAAAGCGGCAGAGGAACATTTCTGCATTTATTAAAAAAGTATATTTCGCCTATTTCGGTTTGAAGTTAGGCGATCAAGACAAACCGTGGGCTCCTCACAAAGTGTGCAAGACATGTGAGGAAGATCTACGCTTATGGATGAAAGGTAAAAAACAAGCATTTCGTTTTGGAATACCTATGATGTGGCGTGAACAAAGAGACCACAGCAGTGACTGCTATTTTTGCTCTTGCATTGTGAAGGGATACAACTTAAAAAATAAGAATGTAATAAGTTACCCCAACCTTCCCTCAGCAATTAGGCCTATGCCTCATATCAACGAAGTACCTGTGCCTGAACCACCAAAATCTTTGGATCATATTTGTGTGGACAGTTCTGATCATGATGAGACTCATCAGATGGCTTTTCCCGATGAGTCCAATACTTCCGAGTTTGAAACTGAACCAGATCCGAAACCTGAACTTTTCTCTCAAGCTGAATTGAATGAAGTAGTCCGGGATTTAGGACTCCCAAAAGATGCTGCCCAACTGCTAGGTTCTCGGCTTAAACAGAAAAATCTATTGTCACCAGGAACAACTTTTTATTGGTACCGCAACCGCGAGACACAATTTTTGAAGTATTTCAGCAAAGAGGAAGATTTGGTATTTTGCAACGATATATACGGAGTGATGGAAAAGTTAAAACTCAAGTATGATCCTGCTGAATGGCGGCTGTTCATTGATTCGTCAAAAGACAGCATAAAAGGTTTTCTTCTTCATAATGGCAACACATTCGCTTCAGTTCCTATTGCTCACTCTGTTATTCTCCAAGAAAAATACGAGAATTTGGCCCTGATTCTTCAGAAGATTCGTTATGATGAGCATAAGTGGATGATTTGTGGAGACTTTAAAATTCTATCCATGCTATTAGGGCAGCAATCCGGTTTCACCAAATATCCCTGCTTCCTTTGCTTGTGGGATAGCTGGGCCCGCGACCTACACTGGGGGAAAAAAGACTGGCCAATTCGGGAGTATTTGAGACCCGGTGAGAAAAATGTTCTTCATGAGAGCTTGGTACCTCGTGATAAAATTCTATTACCACCTCTCCACATTAAGTTGGGTCTCATTAAGCAATTCATCAAGTCCCTTCCAAAAGATGGTGAGTGCTTTCGGTACCTTTGCTCAAAGTTCCCCCGACTTTCTGAAGCAAAGCTAAAGGAAGGAGTGTTTGTTGGCCCTGATATAAGGAAACTCATTTCAGATGGAGCATTCGCTGAAACGATGTCTGAGAAGGAAAAAGAAGCCTGGGATTCCTTCAAGGATGTTGTTCTCAAATTCTTGGGGAACAGGCGGGATGAGAACTATAAGGATATTGTTGCCAGGATGCTCAATGCCTTCAAAGAACAAGGCTGTAACATGAGCCTGAAAGTCCATTTCTTGCACTCCCATGTGAACTACTTTCCCGAAAACTTGGGGGCGTACAGTGAAGAACAAGGTGAAAGGTTTCACCAGGACATCAAGGACGCAGAGAGAAGGTACCAAGGAAGATGGAACACCACTATGATGGCTGATTTCTGCTGGTTGCTGCTGCGGGAAACCCCAGATGAAAAATACGCCAAGCAGCGCACCAAGAGAAGCATTCGGGGGAAGAAGAAACGGGCCCACCAGGAGATTGATTGACCCAAGAATGACTTTAAAATCTAAACTGTGTTGACAAATATCGTGTTTTTACTAAACTTCGAAATAAAAATTTGCTAGTTATTACCACAGTGTCGGATCTCATTTATTAGAATTTTATTTTCACACCATCGGGTGTTTGTCTTCATGTATTGCAATGGTGCGGTTTGCGTTTTCTATTCTTACATACATACCTGCACAACATTTTTTGCACATTTCTTTGCTTTGCTTTGTGTCTAACCTCGCTCTTATATGCTCAATGTTTGTGCACATGTATGTGGCTGTTTTATGTGCAGACAATTTTGCTACCATCACAGTGTGTTTTGTTGACATAACTCTATTCTTATGTGCTGCCTTGCTACAATTTTCTTTATTCTTATTTGAATAACTACTAAACAATTAGTATAAAGAATTCATCCAAGAAACTTTTATCTCGAACGCACTCAATCTGAAACGTTCACCTCAAACTGCTAACCCAATGTAGCAAAAAATCTGTACGTGATGGAGCAAATTGGTTACCAGATTTGGATTCAGCGCACCAAAAAACGTAAAAATCAATCGAAACATTAGAGGCAGTTTAAAAATAATTTTTTTTAGTGTACCTGTGTTATTAAATAGACCACAAACATGGAAGTACAGTCCGTGTGAACAAATGACTTAAAGATTTTTGACGTATGAATATCTTTAGGTCATTTGTTCACACGGACTGTACTTATGTTGAGGAGCACATGCCAATGCTGGATGTTGCTATCCAAGTGGTGGATCGGTGCAGACAGAGGGTGCACACTGGCTTGGTGATATAGTCCACTGTTTGGGTGGAATGGCTCCTTGGCACACCCTAGTTGTCACAGTCCCTTACTATGGATTCTCCCATCATCATCGGCAAACCTCATGCCTCAATGTAGACACCCATGACTACAGAAAATGACTTGAAGAGAGCTGTGATGCTCCACACACCATTACAGCCAGGGAGATGGACTAGTGGCAGCAAACTGTCCAGCAGCACCAGCTCTGACAACTGCTGTCTGCCACTCCTGGCTGTCATTTATATTTTACTTGTTTTACCATGTCACTGCCATGGCTCTATGAGTGACAACAAATGTTTTGGCAGGAAAGAGGATCAAAATGGTCCCATATGTGACATGGGAATTTCAGGGATGATGCAAGACACATCATTGCATGCCCTCCAACTCACTTGCTGCACTGACATCACAAGATCACCAATGTCAACAATGGCCATTATGCAGATATATCTAACAGACCTATCTGTGAGCAGCAAGGTATGCCAAATATGGTATGCATGGTTCAGACCTCTGTGAGACAGCACATGCATATAAAGGTGCACAGCATTAAAGTTTAGATGTGTGAGCAATGTGTTTGTTCACAGAGTCACAGACATTGGGGAGGTACACCGTTTGTCTTTCAGCTGGTCATTTCTCAGAGGTAGCTATGGGGCTCATATATCTGCATACACCAACAGAGCCTTAAATACTGATATCTGACCTGTGGTTTACTCAGACATCCCTTGCTAAAAAGTAAATATTGCCAGCTAAGTAACCCAGTGTCTGAGGCATAGATAACATGTGTACGGTATGCCCATTAGCTGAGACTCCTATTTCTTGCACATGATCTGTAGCCCCTGTGACACATGTGGGATTGTCAGCAGAACCCCTGGTGCACATGGCCACCGCATATATACATACATTAGCTTCACCCATACAATAGACTGTTGAGTAATATGCCAGCTATCATGGAGGGGCAATGGAGGCATCTTCTAAGAACATAAGAACATAAGCTATGCCATACAGGGTCAGACCAAGGTCTATCAAGCCCAGTATCCTGTTTCCAACAGTGGCCAATCTAGGTCATAAGTACCTAGCAGTCTCCACAAAAGACATAG
This sequence comes from Ichthyophis bannanicus, assembly GCA_033557465.1. Taxonomy (NCBI): domain Eukaryota; kingdom Metazoa; phylum Chordata; class Amphibia; order Gymnophiona; family Ichthyophiidae; genus Ichthyophis; species Ichthyophis bannanicus. The sequence goes on from CM066031.1 coordinate 1,461,752,095, forward strand.
GTTCCTCAATGCTTGTATTGGGTCAAGCAGTGATATCCTGGGTCCCTTTTAATAATGATTTATGGACCTTTCCTCCAGGAACTTGCCCAAACCTTTACTATCTTCTAAGGTCACAGTCCCCTGAAGACAGGGGTGGCCCAAGGGGGGTGCGGGGCCATGTGCGGAGACTCGGTGCAGGGCCTCATTTGTATAAGGGGCATCATTTGCATAATATTTGCATAATGTTACCATACACTAACTTTTAGTAAACATGCCTCTTAATGAGTTTATGGATAAAGAAAGACTAAAAGATTTCTACATTACTATAATCCTGTGCCAACCGCCAGGCACATTAGGAACTACTACAAACACTGCCCATTTAGAACCCATAACAATAAGTGACCTACTGGGGAAAGAGAACAAGTGGCAATGTCAAATAGGAATTACATAAACAGAATACCTCAGCTCAGTTACACATGCAGAACATAGACCATCACCAAACAAGGAATCACAGTTTAGAAACAGGAAGACAATAATTAAACTTGGAATCCCAAAAGCCAAACTTGGAATGTACAACACCACTGTAGAAATAAAAACTATAAATTAATTTCCTCTTGTACTAAACAAAGCGCAGACGTTAATAGAAACATAGAAACATAGAAATATGACGACAGAAAAAGACCACATGGCCTATCTAGTCTGTCCTTCCATAACAACTACAACAGTCCACTTTTTGCCTTTAGAGATCCTCTGTGTTGGTCCCATGCTTTCTTGAATTCAGTTACTGTCCTCATCTCTACCACCTCCACTGGGAGACTATTCCACGGATCCACTACTCTTTCCGTAAAGAAATATTTCCGCATATCACTCCTGAATCTATCTCCCTTCACCCTCATCCCATGTCCCCTCGTAGCAGAACTTGCTTTCAATTGAAAGAGGCTCTCTCCCTGAACATTTATGCCACGGAGGTATTTAAACGTCTCAATCATATCACCTCTATCCCGCCTTTCCTCTAAGGTGTACATATTAAGATCCTTAAGTCTGTCCTCATATGCTTTATAATGAAGCCCATTAATCATTTTGGTAGCAACCCTCTGCACCGACTCCATCCTGTTCACATCCTTTTGAAGGTGCGGTCTCCAGAATTGCACACCATACTCCAATGATGCACACTTACCAGAGCTGACATATTCCAGTTAATAAATTCAAAATTAAGAGATATCTTTGTACCTTTTGTGCATTTTTTTTTCAGTTGCAATTGCTCCAGCCACTTTCTTCTGGTTTCTTCGTGTCTTCTGCTAACTCTCCATTGTCTGCTGTCCATTTGTCCTTTCTTCTCTCTTCTAGTTTTTTCCATTTTCTCTCTACATCTGCTTTAACATACTAATCTTTCTCCTTTTGCTCTTTCCTCATTCCTATTTCATCCACTCAAATTTTACCCCTCCATCCTCAATCCCCACTTACTCTCCCAATATTCGGCTAATTGTAGATTTTTCTTCCCTCCCACAGAAAATATTTTTCCCCTCTCCATTTCACTCTCCAGCCCCATCCCATTCTAATCCTCCCCCAACATCAGCTTCCTTCTAGTTCCAGCCCCACCCAGCATCTGCTCCCTTCTAGTCCCCGCCTCAGCCCATTTCCAGTCCTATCCTAGCCCCAACATCAGCCCATTTCCAGTCCTAGCTCCCCCATCCATTTCCTGTCCTAACCGAGTCCTTCCATCAGCTCATTTCCAATCCCAGCCCCCTATCAGCCCATTTCTAGTCCTTCCCTAGCCCCACCATCAGCCCATGTCAAATCCTAGCTCCCCTCCACTTAGCCCATTTCCAATTCTAGCCCCTCCATGCGTCCATTTCAATCCAGGCCCCCACCACAGCCCATTTCCAATTTTAGCTCCCCAACACCCAATTTCCAGTCCTATCCTAGCCCCTCCATCAGCCCATTTCCTGCCCCTAGCTCCCTCCCCTCACAGCCCATTTCCATTCCAAGCCCCCCTCCCCATCAGCTATTTGCAGTTCAAGCCCCCCTTCCCCTCAGCCCATTTCCATTCCAAGCCTCCCTCCCCATCAGCTATTTGCAGTTCAAGCCTCCCCTTCCACTCAGCCCATTTCCAGTCCTAGCAACCCCCTGAACACATTACCAGTCCTAGCCCCCCATAGCCCATTACCAGTCCTAAGCCCCCATCAGCCCACTTCCAGTCCTAAGCTCCCATCACCCCATTTTCAGTTTAAGCCCCCCCATAGCCCATTACCAGTCCTAACCCCCCATCAGCCCACCTCAAGTCCTAACTCCCTCTCCCCATCAGCCCATTTCCAGTCCTAACCCCCTCACCCCCCAACATCCCAGGGAAAATTTAAAATAAAAAAAAAGCTGGCTGCTGCTGCTGTCGCTGCCGCTGCCACCACGGCTGTGGCAGAATCGAGTGTCCCGCCAAGCCCCTCCTGCCCGGCAGAGCCCTCCCTCTCCGCTTCAGTCCCTCTCCGCGCTGTTTTCAGAGCCCCAAAGGGATAGTTTCTCCCTCGCGGCTCTTTGAAAAAAACATTCTCGCTCAATGAACAGGCCAGCCCTGCCTGAAGAAGGCTTCTGCCAAAACACATGTAGGGCTGACCTTTGACACTACATTAAAGCTCTGTCTACCAGTGGTGGGGCCCTGCCTACTCTTTTTGTTTGTGCTGTTGTTTTCAAGTTGTCCACAAATATTACGCCACAGCCAGGATGACTTGGAACACTTGTTGGTAGCATAACATCCCCATCCGAGAGTCCCATCAAGGACATAGATGGCCTATGATATATTCAGCACTGGGCATCCAGGTTGATGAGTGACAGACAGCCCCAACTTGCGCTTCCTTGTATACACACCATCCCAACTGCATCTGAGGTGCTCCATACACCTCCACTGTTGTTGCAGGATATGCATGTGCTGGATTGTCATGGTTACAATAACAGGCAGGAATATGATATAGGGCATGACATAGATAATGAGTGTTAATGGCTCACCACATACCACATGTAACACAGAGAGAGCAGGTCCCCCGCAGTCAAACAGCAAGAAAACACAGCAAGTGAGGAACAAGTGAGGTCACAGGTACTTTTTCAATAAAATAAGCACCTGTGACCTCTCTTGTTCCTGGCTTACTGTGTTTTCTCACCACATACTGTATACACAAAAGCTCATGACAATCAGGCCTGCAGACCGTAGGACTGCAATGAGGGGCATATAGCACAATGCACATAATCGAGTGCCTACACAAGATCTGTCCTGGGGATGAGCTATGGACATAGCACTGAATGTACATGGGACCCATTGGAAACATACCTTGTGTCCTTCCCATATCTGCACTACACACCAGCGGATCAACTGCTGACATGGGGAGGTGCCGACATGTACACATATTGCAGGCAGGCATGTGCTGTTGCATTGTTTGCTGATTGTCCACAGTTAATCGTTGTAGGGCCTTGCATCAGGGTTCCTGCACTGTCCTTGTACACAGCACCACCCAGTGGAAATTACAGTTGTTAATATGCATCTGTATGTACCTGCCAACAAAGGTAATTTCCCATGATCTCTTTCATAACATGCAGAGAGCAGAGACATGCATTTGCGGCCATTTCAGTTTTGGGTAAGGATTGGGAGATTGCACAGGGTTGTTGGTGTAAGGGCAGCAAAATGTATGACACATGCATTTTACATGAGTCATATCTGATACCCAAACCATGAACTCAGATACTTTAAACCATGACAGATATGTGCACAACACGCAGGTCAATCACGGTCCAGTGAGAATGAGCTGAGAACCTGCTGATACATTGTGGGCAGGTACATACATTCATACAATCCCTTTACTGGTAAGTATTCCTGTTGCAGTTGCTGTGCAAGGTTGGCATAGTGGTTAGAGAGCTATGTTTGAACACATCAAAGGGCTGGTTCAATTCCCACAGGTTGTTTTCTGTTCATTTTGTTCTGGGCTGATGCAAAAATCATCCAAAAGGTATGCAGGTCGGCATAGCCCTAGACACCCTTGCATCTATTCAGTGTGAGCTATATTATGCATGCTCTTCTCAATCCAGGCTATCAGACAGGCAGAGTGCACGGCCTCTGTTGTGGCCCATTGGAGAGTGTTGGTAATGTGACCGCAGCTGATGCATGACCCACACAATGCAGCAACAGTACAGAAACGTGGACAAGTATAATTTTCTCACCAATCCTTTATTGGTCCGTAATAAATAAGGGAGGCCAAACCCGACACAGGCCGTGCTGACTGCAGTGTCCTTTTTTTGGATCTAGAAGTCCCGGCAGCTTATAAAGTCTGAAGGAAGTTCACTATATTTTCAACTACACATTTGTGGTCATTCATGGCCCTAAGTGTAAGGTGAGCCTACCCCTGAAGAAGGATTTTTTCGAAACACGGCCTGTGTCGGGTTTGGCCTCCCTTATTTATTACGGACCAGTAAAGGATTGGTGAGAAAATTATACTTGTCCACGTTTCTGTACTGTTGCTGTTTGCCTGCGTGGCAGTGCTGTTTTTTCTTGGTGACCCACACAATGGACATGCTTGGGAGATTGAACTCTGACTGTGGGTGTCAGTCTGGGCCTCCATCGCATATATACTGAATGTGCAGCCACATTCTACAGGGGTGATGTGGATCTCTCAACCTGTTTCTACATTACAGGCAGATACATACATTCCCTTTATTGGTAATTCCTGCCATTGTAGATGCTTTGCCGGTTTAGCATAGTTGTTCGTGCACTGTATTTGGACACTCCAGGGGGCTGGTTTGATGCCTATTGGTTCTTTTCTGTTCATTTTATTCTGGGCTGATCCAAATACCATCCAAAATGGTGCAGGTTCAGCAAAGCACTAGGCACCATTGTACCTATTCATTGTGTGATATTTCATACATGATCTTTTCAATCCGGGCTATCAGACAGGCAGAGTGCGTGGCCTCAGCTGTGGCCAACATCCCACTTACTGACTACAATATCAGATGGCATAGGTCTTTCAAGTACCACCTGTCCATCCATCCATCACCTTCAGATTGTCTTCCATTGATGCTCCTTTATCCAGCTTTAGGGTTACAGCCATTTTCGTGCCTTTAGATGCATGCTTGTCAACTTGAGGCACCTTACAACCCATGGCCATCTTATATTCAGGCACCTAAACCCCTTAGGGCACCTTAACTTCATGCACCTTAGCCCCTCAGGGCGCTTTAACCTCAGGCACCTTAAAACTCTCAGAGCGCCTTAGCTTCATGCACCTTAACCCCTCAGGGTGCTTTAACCTCAGGCACCTTAAAACCCTCAGGACACCTTGACCCTTCAGGGCACCTTAACCCCCTCAGGGTGCCTTAATCCTTCAGGGTGCCTTGACCCCTCAGGGCGCCTTAGGCGTCTTAGGTTGAAGCGCCTTAACCCCCTTGGGCATCTTAGCGCTTGTCACCTTAACATGCGCCATTACCACATGTTAAATGGTCAGGGCGCCCTGTTACATGCATACAATGGCCCATAGCTCCCCTTATGCCAGACCACCCTCACCCACCCATAGCCTTATATGGCTTCAGGAACCTTAGCGCTGCCCTTACCACCGGTGACTTTACCATGGTTTAGTAAACATACCCTTAAGATTCATTAAAGACCTCCAAACATTTAGAAAACACATCAAGACTCACCTTTTCATTGAAGATTTTTGCAAATGACAACAACAATCACACTACAAAACCACCTCAACATTCCATTCAACTAACTCAGGGGTCTGCAACCTTTAAGACGTAAAGAGCCACTTGGACCTGTTTCCGAAGGGAAAAAAAAAACTGGGAGCCGCAAAACCATTGCGACATTTAAAACAAATCTAACACTGCATATATTGTTTCTTACCTTAATGCTATATACGACCCCCTACTTTTCCTGTTAAAATATAGGTGTTTGGCCTATACTCGCCGTATAAGACTACCCCTCTTCCTTCACACACCAAAAAACAAACCGCCAGAAAATATCACAACAACAAGTAACAATATTTGATTTCAAAATTATGATGATTTTGTAGTCAAATCACTAATATGAAATAAAATTATTTTTTCTACCTTTGTTGTCTGACCAATTTATTCTTTGATCATGCTGGTCCCGATCTGAGGCTTCTGCTTTCCTGTCTTCTCTTAGCTCTCTTTCTGTGGTCTATGGTCCATCTGCCATTTCTTATCTCTTTCGTTTTCTTCACTTCTTTCCATCAGCCTATTTCCAGTCCCAGTAACCCTCCCCAATATCAGCCCCTTTCCAGTCCTCACTCCCAGTACCTTCAGTGCTAATCCCCCCTCAACCCCATTACCAGTGCTAGCCTCCCCTAATCAGCCCAATACCAGTCCTACCCCCCATCAGCTCATTACCAGTCCTAGCCTCCCCTAATCAGCTCATTTCCAGTGCTCGTCCCCTCAACCCCATTACCAGTGCTCCATCCCTCCATGTCAGCCCCCTCCCTCCCTCCATCCATATCAGCTCCCTCTCTCCATGTCAGCCCCCTCCATCCCTCCATGTCAGCCCCCCTCCCTCCATCCATATCAGCTCCCTCCCTCCATGTCAGCCCCCTCCATCCCTCCATGTCAGCCCCCCTCCCTCCATCCATATCAGCTCCCTCCCTCCATGTCAGCCCCCCTCCCTCCATCCATCCATATCAGCTCCCTCCCTCCATGTCAGCCCCCTCCATGTCAGCCCCCCTCCCTCCATGTCAGCCCCCTCCATCCCTCCATGTCAGCCCCCCTCCCTCCATCCATCCATATCAGCTCCCTCCCTCCATATCTGCTCCCTCCCTCCATGTCAGCCCCCCTCCCTCCCTCCCTCCATCCATATCTGCTCCCTCCCTCCATGTCAGCCCCTCCCTCCATCCATATCAGCTCCCCACCCTCCATGTCAGCCCCCCGCCCTCCCTCCATCCATATCTGCTCCCTCCCTCCATGTCAGCCCCTCCCTCCATCCATATCAGCTCCCTCCCTCCATGTCAGCCCCCCTCCCTCCATCCATCCATGTCAGCCCCCCTCCCTCCATGTCAGCCCCCCTCCCTCCCTCCCTCCATCCATCCATATCTGCTCCCTCCCTCCATGTCAGCCCCTCCCTCCATCCATATCAGCTCCCTCCCTCCATGTCAGCCCCCCTCCCTCCATCCATCCATGTCAGCCCCCTCCCTCCATGTCAGCCCCCTCCCTCCATCCATCCATCCATATCCCATTCCTCCCTCCATGTCAGCCCCCCTCCCTCCATCCATCCATATCAGCTCCCTCCCTCCATGTTAGCCCCTCCATCCCTCCATGTCAGCCCCCCTCCCTCCATCCATCCATATCTGCTCCCTCCCTCCATGTCAGCCCCCCTCCCTCCAGGTCAGCGCCCCGCCCTCCCTGTCAGCTCCCCTCCCTTCTTCTGCAGCCGCGGCTCCCTGCCTTTTAGGGAACCGCGGCTGTGCTTTTAAAATCATCTCGGAGCCCTTCCTGTCTTGACGGGCTCCGTGCAGCATTGTCCCGCCTCCAAAGGAAGTGGTAAACAACTTCCTTTAGAGGCGGGACAATGCTGCACGGAGCCCGTCAAGACAGGAAGGGCTCCGAGATGATTTTAAAAGCACAGCCGCGGTTCCCTAAGAGACAGGGAGCCGCGGCTGCAGAAGAAGGGAGGGAGCCCACAACGCCATAAATACCGGGCGGGCAGTGTGCTCCGGAGCCGCGGCAAAGGTGAGAAAGAGCCGCATGCGCCTCCGGAGCCGCGGGTTGCTGACCCCTGAACTAACTCAATCCCCTCCTCCCCACCCTACGAACCTCTTAACAAAACAGTATTGGTTTAACTTGTATTTAGCATATCTTGTACATAGTTCATTGTAAATAATGTTCCCATTTATTATTATTCCTCACCCTAGTTTGATGTAACACCCAATGTTTAATGTATACTATTGAATTCTTTGTAAACCGCCCCTGATCTCAAGAAGGAGCAGTATATAAAAGCTTTGAAATAAATAAAATACCCAAGAAGAGATGAGGGACAGGGGAGATATAAAACCTTAAAGGGTATCAATGAACAAGCAAACCTTTTTCAAAGAAGGGGAAGCTGTAAATTAGAGGGGACCATGATGAAACTGCAAGGTGGCAAACTTAAAAGCAACATCAGGAAACACATTTTCACTGAAAGGGTGGTGGATGCTTGGAATGGCCTTCCCGACAGAGGTGGTGGGGGCAAATACAATGATGGAATTCAAAAAGGTATGGGACAGACACAATTATCCCTTTACATCAGTAGGATAAAGTCAAAGAAAACTTAAGTATGTTTTATATTGAACAAAGAGAGGGGGGCTGACCTGCACCGAGCAGCAGATATAACCCTGAACACAGGCATAGAGGGGGGTGCCCTGAACAGAGCTGCAGTTACAACCACTCTTACCACCTTACTGGGCAGACTAGATGCACCATACTGGCCTTTATCTGCTATCGTATACTATAAGTGGCATTTTCGAAGGCATTTATATGGTTAACTGCCCATGTTACCCATGTAAATGCCATGACCAGGATTTTCCAAAGGAATCTACATGGGTAGTGCCTTTGGAAAATCCTGTCTAAGTCCCTAACACACCCAGATGCTATGCGGTTAGCACTGGGGCGTGTTGGGGGCGTTCCGGAGCGGAGCGGGGGCAGAGGAAAGGGCTAAGTGGGTAGCAGTGATTTTCTATACTACCTGCTTAGCCCTCTGCACCTTAAAGATAGGCAAGGTTTTTCCTCGCCTATCTTTCAGGCGCAGGGGCTAAGCAGGTAGCATTGAAAATCGCTGCTACCTGCTTAGCCTCGGTGGCTGCCGGTGTGTCCAAGCAAACCCGAATTTTCACTTCTGTCTGGATGGAAGTGAAAATCTGGGTTAAGGGGGTCGACAGGCTGGCTATGCACCGATGCGGTGCATAGCCTGTCCAACTGAAAATTGGGCTCTATATTACTGCAGACATCTAAATCCTGTTTGCATTAATATTGTCACATCCAACACCTCTGATGCAGGCAATCACTGAAATATTTATGGTTGATGTACTTATTTATTTATTTATTTTAAAATGTATGTACTGCCAATTGCTGCAGGTTCTCAGTTGTTTACAAAAAAACATATGAAATAATTAACATACAACATCATATACAGACATAACAAGTACTGGTTGTATTTATGTTCTGATGCATTATTAAAATATTTGTTTTATTTATTTTATTTATTTATTTAACAGTATTTCTAAACCGCCTTATCATGATAATCAAGGTGGTATCACAGCAAACAATCTGGTAGTGTGAGTGTGTTATACATGCAGTGAGGGAGGAAATTTAGTTGGGTGTGTGTTGTGTTGTGAGCTAGATTGGTTTGAGCTATGTACAATGTGGGCTATATACAGTGGTGCTAAAAACATTTTATATATACATATAGTGTTAGTCGGTAACGTGTGCTGCTATACAGTTACTTAGTTTATGTGATGTGTCCATAGTGTTCTCTGAACAGCATGGTTTTCAGCTGTTTTCTGAAGTCCTTGAGGTCTGTAGTTGCTCTCAAATCGTCCGGTAGTTTGTTCCATATTGTTGGAGCAGCCATGGAGAGTGCTCTGTCTTTTGTGTCCTTGCGTGTGTGTTTGTATTCACTTGGGGTGCTGACTCGGTTGTGTGTTTGTTTTCTTCTAGGCCGTGTGCTGGTGTCTGGTTGTATGAGGGCGTGCAGGCTGTTGGCTGATGTTTGCTGTTTTATCTTAAATAGGTTTATGATAGTTTTGTATCTGATGCGTGCATCGATTGGAAGCCAGTGTAAGTCCTTTAAGGTGGGTGTGATGTGTTCTTGTCTTGCAGTTCCGGATATGATTCGTGCTGCGGTGTTTTGTGCCAGTTGGAGTGGTTTGATAGCTTGTTTCGGTAGTCCAAGGTATATCGGATTGCAAAAGTCCAGTAGAGGGGTTATCAGTGCTTGACAGACGGTACGGAAGTGTTCTGGGGCGAGGAGTGGTTTCAGTCTCCTGATGATTCGCATCTTGTAGTAGGCTTTTTGTATTGTTTTGTTTATGTGTGTCTTGAGATTGAGTTTATTGTCCAGCGTAACCCCGAGGTATCTCACTTCAGACCTTATTGGTATAGTAATGTTTTGTATCTTTATATTTGGTGGGTGTATGAAGCTTTGGTTCCGAGTGATGATTAAAGCTTCAGTCTTGTTGTAGTTTATGGCGAGGTTGTTGTTTTGACACCAACTGGTCATTTGTGTAAGGCAGTCTGTTATCCTAGAGAAGTCCGGGTTGTCGATTGATATCGGGGTGTATATCATGATGTCGTCCGCATAGATTGTGTATTGAATGTTGTTCTTTTTCATGATGTTGCATATTGGTTGGATGTAGATGTTAAATAATAGGAGTGCTGAGAGCGCAGAACCTTGAGGTACTCCTTGACGGACTTTGATGGGTCGGGATGTGATGTGTCCCACCTTGACCTGTAGCTGTCTTTCTGTTAGGTATGAGTGGAACCATTTCAGTGTGATACTGTGTATACCAGTGTTCTGTAGTCTTTCCAGGAGCGTGTTGTGGTCCACTGTGTCGAAGGCTGAGGAGATGTCGATGAATATCATTATGATTCCGTTCCTGGTGTTGTCAATTGTTCTAAGGATGCTGTCGAAGAGGTAGATCAGTAGCGTCTCGACACCGTGGTTGGGACGAAATCCGTGTTGGTTGTCGTCGAGTGTTTCGTGTTTGTCAATGTGATCCTGAAGTTGTAGTTGAACCGTCTTTTCGATGATTTTTGCGAGGAAAGGTATGCTGGAGATTGGTCGGTATGCTGCTGGGTCTTCTTTGTCGAGAGTTGTTTTCTTTGTGATTGGTCTCACTGAGGCAAGTTTTAGTTGCTTTGGCATGAGTCCTTGAGTGAGTGAGTTGTGTACCATTTTATGTATGGTGGGGATGAGACTTGATTTGGTGGCTTTGACCCATGACACTGGGCATGGGTCTGTAGGAGCGGTGCTTGTGTTGATTGTAGAAATGATGTGGGATATCTGTTCTGTGGAGGGTGAGGCGAATGTGCCCCAGGTTTTGGAGTGTGCATCCGTCCTTGTGGTTCTACTCGGCGTTGTTTGTTCTGTGGAGTGAAATTTGTCTTTGATGTGGTCGGCGAATTTCTGAGGATCTATTTGTGCTTCCCCTTCTGTTGTTTGCTCTTTTGTGAGGATTCCATTAAGGCTAGTGACGTGCACAGGGCAAATCTTTTCATTTCATGTTAATTTTTTTCTCAGTTTTTGGAATTTTTTTGGTTCATTTCATACATTTTTAAATACAATTTTTTAATGCACTTTAAAACATTTTAATGTAAACTAATTGACTAAGTGGCATGTTTATAAACCATGCTCCTAGGCTAGTTCGGGGTTAGTGCATGGTTGTGGCACCATTTTAAAATAGCAAGCTCTACAAATCTTGCGCTACCCCTGTAGAATGAATCGGGACGGGGATGGGGAAGAACAGGTCCATCCCTAGTATGGCGTGGCTAGCACAGGCATTAGTTGCACCCATGACCTACTCACTGCCTTGAAGTGTGGCTAGTCTGTGCTAACTGCAGGGGGGTGGATGTACACGCCCATCTGCAGCTGGCCGGAAGCCATGCATTGGCAAAATGGCCACATGTGCGTTACCAGCCTGGGGCTTAGCAAACACGTCCCTTAATGCTTCTTAATTCATAGGTTAACATCAAATCAATATTGTGCACATTAAAATGTTTAAAGTATACTAACAAATGTAAATCCCTAATTATGCTGCTATTCATAATTTTAATGAGAGTTTTTACTTGGTTGCCTTATAACTGTGGATCAGAAAATCACTGGTTATGAGAAAAAACTCTGGACAGACTCTTTAGGGGAGCACAGCTGCAGCCTTAACTGTGCTTGGTGAAATGCTGACTGGGGCAGATGTGATGGGAGAGTCAGTGGATGTGATGATTCCTAAGAGCCTCAGTGCAGCAGGAAAACCCGTAAGCCTAATTGACCATGGTGGGAGAACTTGGAATGACACCAACTGAGACAAGGCTTATCTCCCAGAATATTACTCAGGAAGACATCTGGAAGGCCATAACTAAAAGGCTGGAACATTTTATTATTTGTCATATAGATTAGATTAGATTCCTGGGATAATTCCACATTTGAATTTAATTAGCAGTGTGAAGACCAAAGATGAAACTTTAAAGAACATTTTTTTCTTGAGTCAAAGTCCTGTTAAACCAGATAATAGGCATAGGACTTGAACCTGGAGGAGCAGACTAATGGTTAGAACAGCAAAATAAAAACCAGCATAAGCCCCGTTTGAATCCCACTTCTGCTCATTTTGAACCTGGACAAATTATTTAAATCTCTTCACCTCACATGCAAGCTTAATTGTAAGAGCTCCCCCGGGATAAGAAAATGCCTATTGTACCCTAAAGTAACTCACTTTGAGCTGCTCTGGAAAAAGACATCAGCTAAATACACTCTTTTCCTAACTGTCCTTAGAGGAAAGTGAAGAGCTTGATTCATTCTCCTTCATGTTTTGAAGCGATGCCCTCTATTGTTAAAATATTCTATGATTCATCTTCCAAATGGATAGCTGAGGGACAGCTACTGTAGAACAAGGAGAAAGCCTTTTGTCTTTTGAAAGCTTATATGACTGGTTTGGGCCATGGACACCTTTGAGAATCTGATAAAAGCTATGAACCTCTCATACTTGTTTGCAGGTATGAGCTCACAAAGACCCTACAGTAGCCCTGCCCCCTCCTGTGTCATGATTTTCCTGTTGCCAAGGTAAACAGTACAAGGAATGGGGATGCTGCAGCTCTTGGTGAAGTGGTGATTGTTAAGAGGTCCCTAATGAATTTCTCTTCAATTAGAATTACCCTCATAGGCAGACAAAATGTGATAAATAAATACATACAATGTTGATGCATTATTTTATGTGCCCTTAACAAAATAGCATTGTAGCAGCTGATAAGCATGCAATAAATAAAACCAGGAGTCTGTTCAAAGATCCAAGCCAGTTTATTGTGCACAGGCCCAGTCAGTCAAAGCTTCAAAAGGAACTGAGCAAAGTTTTTACAGAGACATACTCATTTATACCCTTTTCTTCTGTTTGATACATGAGAACTTTCTATTGGTTCCAGCTTGATACATGCAAACTTCCTATTGGCTCCAACGCCCCCTGCACCTGTCCAATTAGAGATCCCTCCGGGGCCTAGCAACCAGCCCCCTCCTTTAGGACTGTTCTAACAATGGTGCAATTTCTAGGTTTGATACTTCTCTTCTGCAAGGTTATCCCTAGCTCCAGGAATGCATGTATTGAAACATTTCTTTCTTTTGCACACAAGAGAATAATGAAAGACTTATGAATTCATGTAAAACTTCTTATTAAGCAGTTTAAAACAGTTTTCTCATTTTTCACAGATTTTTGGTTCTTTTCTAGCTATAATGGGGGTTGGGATCCAGGCCTAACTTACAGGCCTTTCATATTTGCAGACTACTCTAGGCCATAGCCTGCCACAGCATAAGTTAAAATGAGATGTAATTGAGCAAAATGAAAATTCCGGTCTATCCAAAGGCATCCTATGACTAAACAGGAACAATCAAAAACAGCAAAACCACCAGAAATGTAAATAGAAAATGAGGATAACCATCATCCACCTCACTAAAGCTGGGGGGCACATCCACATCCCTGATTCCCTGCGTTACATTCATCTGTGACATATGGCCTCTCACAGCTTGAGCCCAACACGCCTCCATTTTGATGAAGGGATGCCATTTTGAGCAAGAACTTGCAAGGTAAGCTCTGAGAGGGCCTTCAATCACAGAAGGACACTGCTCTCTTCATCCCCCTCACCACCTCCATGCATCATGCCTTGATGGGCTGTAGCAGCAAAGCGCAGACAAACCAATGATACCAGGAGTCTATTCAGAAGGTCCAAATCATTTATTTGTGCACAAGTCTCAAGCAAGTCAAATTCAAAATGGCTGAGCAAAGTTTTCTAGCATTACAACAACTTTTATAGACTTCTGTTCCATTCTAGGTATAGAAAAACATTTCATTGGTCCCGGTACTCTCCCGTACCTCCCGTACCCCTTCCATTGGTCCCGGTACTGATAAGATTATCCAATTATGTTCCTTCAGTGGGCTCAGCACCTGCTCACCCCCCTTCTAGTCCCAATTACAATGGTCAGTTCATCAACTTGTTACTTTCATACTCTCAAGGCCATAGAGCCAATTTGTGCATGCAGGGGAGCAGGGCTCTGCAACTCATCTGTCAGCACTCCCAATTATATTCCTTGCAGATGTACTTTTCTTATCAGTAACTTTCAAACATATTTTTCTGTATTTTTCCATCTCTCAGTTTTGCTTACCTAAGTTAGTTTAGTACTCTTGCAGAGTTCTATCTTACAATAGCAGCATGTTGGGGGATGTGCAATTCCTATGAGCCTCTCCACAGGCTTCATTTACAGGTCAAGCTAGTTAGGCCTGCCTGCTTATGTCAGACACCGTGGATCACAGGCCTGCACCTGACACATTCCCCCCTTTGATTAATCTCACCCTATTACTTAATAAGGTGTGAGAATTAAATCACCTTTAGAAGAATCACATCATGATTGAAGGATTACGACTAGGACTGGCTCTATATAGGGCCATTATTTTAGTTGCGGTCTTCCGCTCTACTGTGCTGTCAATAGCGTTATGAATAGAACGCATACAACATGGGATTAAACATGGTAATAAGAAAATAACAACAACAAGAATTAGTACTAAGACAATGAAAGTCTTAAATCCTCCCAGCCATGAGAAAAGGTTAGCAAACCAGTTAGGGAACTTCAATGAGTGCCAAGTTTGCACTGGCACATAAGCATGTCTTTGCATATCTTTAGCAATTTCTTCAACTACTTGACCCTTATCATCTATTTTTAAACAGCAATTAGTTAAATTCAGTTTACCACATACTCCTCCTTCAGCTGCTAACAAATAATCAAGTGCTAAGCGGTTCTGATATATAGCAGTGCGCATTTGAGTACTTTGTCTAGCTAAGAGCGTAAGAGCATGACTAGTTTCATTGGTTATTATTTCAACTACTGCTTGTAAGCGAATAATACGATTAATCATATAAATTGGAGTTCGATAACCATACATACCATCATCATTCCAAGTGGCAGGCCCATAATACTCAATGATTCTTTCTGGTGGCCAATCATCCCCCTGCCACTTCTCCCACTTGCCTATCTGTAAGGCTTCTCTTTTCTGTCTTAGTGCTCTTTTGTGTCGGTGGGTAGTGTATACAGGGTATCCTAATTGTTCTCCGTGTTCAGTGTTTAAAAGAAAGAAAGAAGGTCTGATGGTTCCTAAGACACATGCTCCTCCCCATTGTGGCGGGAGTTGTGCATACGCTCGGTTTCCACAGATCCAATATAGGCCAGGTGGGGCTTGCCAGGCATGGACTTTGGCAAGGTTAGTCCATAAATCTGCAAGTTCAGGAAATCTAGCTAATGGGTTAGGAGGTTCAGGGTGTCTGATTCCTGACCACCATGACGTCTTTTTGGTCGTGGCATTATAGTACTTCTGGCTAAGACAGACCAGCTGTCCTACCTTTTGGGTGAACTGGGGTCCAGCTCTGGCATAGCAAAGACGTCCAACGATTGAGTGCGCTAACACCCATTCACTAGTAGTCTTGTGTAATTCAGTCTGATTGTAAATCAAAGAATAATTCAATTCTTGGGCTTCCCATGGCCACTGGTCTCCCATTTGGGTTCCGCCACAAAAATAGCAATCTGAGATCTTAAGACTAGATAATTCTGCTCCGGCTAATTCTAGAAATAAATTCTGAGAAGGATGAGGAATTTCAAACTTATTTACATGCATGGCCTCATAGAAGGTATTATGGATATGATATTTAGATGAATTGTGGGCTTGGGTATTCAATCTAATATACACAATGGTACCTGGGTCTATTGCTCCTCCAGCAATACGTAAACCAAACTTGTATCCTTGCTTCCACGCATAGGGATTGTGTATGCGTAAGTGTAAAGAGTTACAAGCATCTTTCTGACATTTATCACTTGTAGTTGGCTTAGTTAAAGTAGCCATTCGTTTATCTATCTTCTCATCAACTATACCATTATTCCAGGTAGCATAAAAAACACATCCCCAATACGGGCAATAGTAGTCTGCTGCTGGGGCAGTACTATAGCCTGGTTCCTTTTTACCTGTACACTTCCACCATCCTGTGGCACCCTCTGGACACATGTACTTATGGTCATTTCGATACGCTTTCTCCCATGTACCACAGGTGGAATAACTATCTCTATTAATGACATTACATGCATCAAAATTCAAAACAGCAGGTTTAGTAATGTCCTTAAGTGGTGGTGTAGCAGCTATTATAGGTCCATCTGCATCCTTCCATCGTATTTCCAACGTGTAATAGGATGGATTCTGATGCGGATTATAGCATGCTCTAATTTTGCCATAAGTGCAAACATTTAGTTCAGTGGTGTTATAAATACACCGAGTCACTTTTCCCTTGCAGGTATAGTAAGAATGATAAATCAAAGTCTGAGTTACTTTCAGTCCAGTTTGAGTAGAAGTAATACAAGCAGTGCATGGAGGTAAAGCATAAGTCAGTTCAAAACCTCCAAAGAAGGCAACCAGAATGAAGCAAAAGTAAAGATGCATGTTGATGTTGATTGGAGTTCTTCTGAATCCTCAGCTTGCTGATCTTGATCACGGCGTTCTCTTTTCTTCGTCCCGTTTGCTAATGAAGCAATTTAACGGGTGCTGAATGTTGATTGAAGATCCTCAGGTTGTCCAGTACACATTAACCAACTTATTAGCAATTTCAGTTGGCTTGTGAAGTCTGGCTAGTCAATGTAGTATCAAAGTGGTGTGCAGAATCACACACAGATTGAGTTCGTTGAAACAAAACTGTTGCTGCATGGAAAACAGCAGTCCTCTTCGAAAGACTTGGCTACTGCAAGGCACTGCGATGAAGTGTCTAAGTTGCTGGTTGCCGTCTCAGAGTAACTCGCAAGGGTGCATCAAGATGCTGCTCTGCTGTCCACTGCTCAGGTTCAGGATCAGCGGCGGGCTTGACTCTGCTGTGGTGGATCCAGGCGTCGATCTCGGCTACCTTTACTGCAGTTGGGGTAGACAGGATGACGGTGTACGGTCCCTTCCAATGGGGTTCCAACGGTGTCTTCTTCCAATCTTTGATCCACACCGAGGTACCAGGCTGATAGGGATGCAAGGGTTCCGTCAAGTTGATAGGCAACTGGTCTTGGATCCACGTATGGAGAGTCTGCAGAACAAAACTAAGAGCTAGGAGTTCTTGTCTGGTTACTTCTGAACCAATTTGGGCTAAACTTCCTTTGACTCCCTGCACTATTGGTGGGGGTTTACCATACAGGACTTCAAAAGGGGAAAAACCTGTTGACTTTACAGGAGCTGAGCGTATTCTGAGTAAAGCTATCGGGAGCACTTGGGGCCACTTCAAGTGTGTCTCCTGGCAAAGCTTAGACATTTGGGCTTTTAGGGTACGATTCATTCGCTCAACTTTCCCTGAACTCTGGGGTCTGTAAGCAGTGTGGAGTTTCCATTGTATCTGCAAAGCTTTTGCTAACTGTTGAGTAACTTGGGAGACAAATGAGGGTCCATTGTCTGACCCTATTACTGCTGGAATTCCAAACCTAGGGACAATCTCTCTCATTAGAACTTTGGTAACTTCTCGGGCTTTCTCAGTTCTGGTTGGGAAGGCTTCCACCCACCCAGAGAAAGTACAAACTAATACTAATAGGTAATGGTATCCATTGGCTCTTGGCATTTCGGTAAAATCAATTTGGAGGTTGTGCATGGGGGTTACACCTCCTGACTGAACTCGGGGTGCCGTTATAAGGCCTTGCTTGGCATTATTTTTGGCACAGGTTAGACATTGACGTGCTACTGAAGCTGATATGGTCGTCAATAGAGGGATGTAAAAATGTGGTCTGAGTGCTTTTTCCATAGCACTTTTTCCATAGTGGGTCGCTTCGTGGAAAGCTTTGATAAAAGATGGTCCTAACAGTTCAGGAATTACTATTCGTCCAGGTGGTTGACTGCCCTCTTCTGGTGGCAGCTCAATCCATCCATCTTTCAGTACTCCATCTTCTTTGTTACAGTAGTAATCTAATTCTTTGGCGGTATATCGTGGTGTCCATAAATTCAAAGGTACTGGAAACAATGCTGCTTGCATTGGCATAGCTTGCGGGGCAACCTGTCCTGTCATAGCTGCTTGTCGTGCTGAAGCATCTGCAAATCTATTTCCTCGGGCAACTTCTCCTTTTCCTGCTTGATGTCCTCTGCAATGCATGACAGCTACACGTGTTGGGGCCCAGACTGCATCAAGTAACATCAATATCTCGGGACCATATTTGACTGACTTCCCTCCGGATGTGATGAGTCCTCGTTCTTTATAGAGGGCTCCATGGGCATGTAGAGTGGTGAAGGCATATTTGGAATCCATATATACATTTAGCACAAGTTTTTCTCCTAACAATAATGCTCTGGTGAGTGCTATCAATTCGGCTTTCTGGGCTGATGTGCCTGAGGCTAGAGCTGATGATTCAACTACTTCGTGTTGAGTGACGACTGCATATCCGGCACAGCGTCGTCCATCGAGGATGAGACTGCTCCCATCAACATAATAGATTTGGTCAGGATTGTCTATGGGCACATCTGTCAAGTCGGGTCGACTGGAGAACACAGTCTCCATGACTTCGATACAGTCATGTTCTGGGAGTTCTTCACTGATGGGTATCAAGGTGGCTGGATTCAAGGCATGACTCACTTCTAGTTGTATCTGTGGGTTTTCACATAGCATGCTCTGGTATTTCAACATTCGGGAATTGGTGAGCCAATAATTTGCTTTTTGTTCCATAAGGGCAAGGACTGCATGTGGCACAGTGACTCGTATGTTCTGTCCTAGTGTGAGCTTGTCTGCTTCACTCACTAATAATGCTGTAGCTGCAACTGCTCTCAGGCAAGGTGGCCATCCTTTGGCCACAGGGTCCAATTGTTTCGATAGGTATGCTACAGGTCGCTCCCAATTTCCCAATTTCTGAGTTAACATGCCTAAGGCATTTCTCTGTGCTTCATGTACAAACAAGTGGAAAGGCTTATGGACATCTGGTAGTCCAAGTGCTGGTGATGACATCAATTCTTCCTTTAACTTCTTGAAGGCTGTATCCTGCTCAAGTCCCCACTCCAGTGGCGACTTCTCTTCTCCTTTTCTGGTTTCATACAGTGGTTTGGCAATTTGGGCGAAGTTGGGTATCCAGATTCGGCAATATCCTGCCGCTCCCAGAAAGGCTCTGACTTGCTTTCTGGTTGTTGGAGTTGGGATTCTACATACTGCTTCTTTCCTCTCTCTACCTAATCTTCGGCTTCCTTGGGTTATACGAAAACCCAAGTATTTCACTTCTTTTTGGCATAGCTGTGCTTTGGCTCTGGAAACTTTGTATCCAGCTTCATCTAGTAACTGCAAGAGATCTTTGGTGGCTAGTATACATTCACTTTCTGATATGGCAGCTATCAGCAGATCGTCCACGTATTGGAGAAGCACTCTCTTCCCCGGGGCCACTGGATAGCTCGAAAGGTCTTGATTCAGTGCAGCACTAAAGATGGTAGGTGAATTCTTGAATCCTTGGGGTAATCTTGTCCAGGTGAGTTGGCCCCCTCTTCCAGAGGTGGGGTCCTGCCATTCAAATGCGAACAATATTTGACTTACAGGGGCTAATCTTATGCAAAAGAATGCATCTTTTAAATCCAGTACAGTGAAATGGGTAGCTTCAGCAGGTATCAGTCCTAGAAGAGTGTAAGGATTGGGTCCAACTGGATGTATAGTTTCAACTGCATCATTTACTCTCCTTAAATCTTGCACTGGGCGGTAATCCTCCGTCCCAGGTTTCTTTACTGGCAAAAGTGGAGTGTTCCATGGGGATTGACATACTTTTAGTAGGCCATACTCGAGCAATCTTTGCAAGTGACGATGAATGCCTTCAATTGCAGCTCTTGGGAGAGGGTACTGTTTGACGTGCACTGGTGTAGCACTAGGCTTGAGGGTTACAATCACTGGAGCTATATGCTTGGCTAGGCCTGGGGGACTGCCTTCTGCCCATACTCCAGGTGGTGCATGAATGTTCTTTAAAGTTTGTTCGAAATAAGTGTCTTGGATAGAATCATCAATGTAATACCTCCATTCTTCTTCTCGGGGAACTGTCAGCAGCATTACTCCTGCTGGTTTAGCTTGGGGATTTACTGTCATTTGCATTTCTCCTTCTTCAGAGAAGGATATTTGTGCTTGAAGCTTGGCTAACATATCTCGTCCCAGTAGTGGCACTGGACATTCGGGCATGTAAAGGAATTGATGAGTTATTTGCTGTCCTCCTAGACTGTATATACGATTCTGAAGAAAAGACTTTGTAGCTTTGGCACCAGTTGCTCCTATAATGGTGACTGCTTTTGTAGAAAATGGGGCTATCTTTTTGTCTATTACTGAATGTTGTGCTCCAGTATCAACCATAAAGTCCATAACTTGGTCTCCTATTTGTATTCCGACCATAGGCTCCTGGAGACCTAAAGCAAACTTGGAGCCCGGTCTGTCCTAATCCACGTCATTTTCATCATGGATCGTTGTGGCCAATGCTTGAATGGCTCCTCCTCTTTCTCGCTGGAATTGTTCTCGATTGGCTCCTCCGCGGTTTCGGGGATAGCCTCGTCTTTCTTCTCGCCATTGATGATTGCTGTCGTCATCTTGCTGGGCGTCTTCGAGTTGCGGGCACGTATCTCTCAAATGTCCTTCTTCTCTACAGTAGGCGCATTGGTTCACACCTAGCTTCTGGGTCCGGCCTCCGCCTTGGCCCCGCCCTCTTCCTCTGCTCCGTCGACTAAGGACACCTCCCCTTTTCTGTTCAACTATGGCCGCAGCCAAAAAATCAGCTTTCTTTTTCATCTTTCTATCACATTCTCTCTGTCTTTCATTATCACGATTCACATACACTTTATGAGCGACTTCCAGTAACTGTGTTGCATTCATGCCCGCAAACCCTTCTAATTTCTGTAATTTACGTCTAATGTCTGGTTGAGACTGGTTTACAAAAGCAGAATTCACCATACATAAACTTCCTGGTGCCTCGGGATCATAGGGAGTATACATTCTGTATGCTTCAATTAATCTCTCATGAAAGTCTGCTGGGCTCTCATCTACTCCTTGGATGACTCCTGCAACTTTGGAAAGGTTCATAGCTTTCTGGCCTCCCCTCTTCAGGCCTTGTAAAAAGCCTTGGCGAAAACGGGCTAGGGCTGTGGATCCTTCCTCTGTATTTGGATCCCAATGGGGGTCTTCATTCGGGAATTCTCTCTGGGCTGCTTCCCGATAGTCTATTCTGTCCCGCCCCGGTCCCGGAGCTACAGGGTTATCTGCCATCCATTCAATAGCTGCTTTTCTAATTCGTGCTCGCTCCTCTGTCGTGAATAGGGTGGTCAGGAGCTGGCGGCAATCTGGCCAGGTGGGTTGGTGGGTTTCCATAATAGTAGTTACTAATTCTGTCAGCTCCTGGGGCTTACTAGTATAGGAGGCATAATGCGACCTCCAATTTAACAAATCAGTTGTAGAGAAAGGGATATACACATAAGTTAAGGGTCCCGCTACCACCTCCTCATTATCGTTCTTTACAGGTACTCCCGGGACTTGCCGTAAAGGCATCATTTTGGCGGTAGATGTCTTGTGGGATCTAAGGGTTATTTTCGTAACTGTCTTTCCAGAGGTCACTTTCGCTTTCTCAACAGGTTTCACTTTGGGGGTACCTTTTGCTGGCACGCTGGCACTGGCAACCACTTGTACGCTATCTTCCTCGCTTTGGGCATTTTCATTTTCCTCCTCCTCTACCTCTGCATCTGACTCGCTTTTTATAATATCCTCTTCTTCGGCTAATTCCTCTCTCTGCCCTCCGGGAGGTGGGTCAGGGGTTGGGTCCCGCACCGGCTGTCTCTGGGGGTCTGGGGCAGGATGCCGGGCTACTCTTATTGGACCTGGGGTTCGAGGCAGTCGGGGAATTATTTCTGGGGAATCAGGATCTACCAGGATGGGCTTCTTCCTGGACTTCTTATCCTGCTCTTTCGTTCTAGGCTGTTCCGATTTCTGTCTAGAATCTGTTTTAGCTAACATTATTCTGCACTGTTCCTCATAACAGTGCTGCGCCCAGAGGGGCGGATCTTCACAAATACTTAACCAGGAATCTATGTAGGGGTACTGATCGGGGTGCGCTATCCGCACTCTACGGTGTATTATCTGTATAATTTCTACATTGAACGTTCCCTCTCGGGGCCAGGTGGGGTCTAGATCGGGCCACTCCCTAGTACACAATATCTGCAAACGTGCTGCTGTCATTTTAATACCATAATCTCCAGAATATCCCTCTTTAAAATGTGCGATCATACATTCTAATGGAGTGTTTCTAGTAGACCCCGCCCCTCCCATTTCGATGTGTGCGCGCAACAACAGACAAAAGGGAAAAGGAGGGCGGACCGTGGGTAAGGGGTCCTCACGGCCCTGGAAACGTATAAGGAGTACAAATAACAAGACAAGACGACAATCGCTTCCCCCTTTTCGCGACCTGAACGCGGTCGCCCGGTCAGGAAATGCGCTACTCAGGGGTCCGCCTTCACTTGGTCCGTGCTGCCAGACCTCTCATCCACACTTCATTCACACAATCATGCTAGCAACGTATCCCAGAATGCATTCGTTTCTATCTATTCTGACTAGTCTTTCCAATTTCCCAATTACAAAAAGGATGGGGGTTTCACCCGGCGAATTCCCATGCGGGGTTACTCGGCCCTTCCTTGAGAGGTGATCAGGCTCTCTTACCAATTCCCAATATCTCGAGATTACAAATTCCAAATTCCAAGTTCCAATGGCAGTACTGCTCTTTCTATATCTGTCTAGACACCAAATCAAAACTATACTCACCGGATCCGGTCCTCAAACTTCCCAAGGAGGCGCATGAGTTGGACCTCGGACTCCCCTCACTCGGGTTCGAGGCGTTGGCTCCAGCCGGGCCCGGCACCCGCCGAGGTCCGACCAGCTCCCTCCGATACAAGGGACCGGCGGCGCCAGGGAGCAGCCCTCGTCGGAAGGGTGCGATCCCGGCAGGACCAAGCCTATAGAGGCGGAAAGTCGTGGTATATTGCCCTATATACACTTTGATTCCACAACTTCCCGGCCAACGCACCAAGAATATGTAGCAGCAAAGCGCAGACAAACCAATGATACCAGGAGTCTATTCAGAAGGTCCAAATCATTTATTTGTGCACAAGTCTCAAGCAAGTCAAATTCAAAATGGCTGAGCAAAGTTTTCTAGCATTACAACAACTTTTATAGACTTCTGTTCCATTCTAGGTATAGAAAAACATTTCATTGGTCCCGGTACTCTCCCGTACCCCTTCCATTGGTCCCGGTACTGATAAGATTATCCAATTATGTTCCTTCAGTGGGCTCAGCACCTGCTCACCCCCCTTCTAGTCCCAATTACAATGGTCAGTTCATCAACTTGTTACTTTCATACTCTCAAGGCCATAGAGCCAATTTGTGCATGCAGGGGAGCAGGGCTCTGCAACTCATCTGTCAGCACTCCCAATTATATTCCTTGCAGATGTACTTTTCTTATCAGTAACTTTCAAACATATTTTTCTGTATTTTTCCATCTCTCAGTTTTGCTTACCTAAGTTAGTTTAGTACTCTTGCAGAGTTCTATCTTACAATAGCAGCATGTTGGGGGATGTGCAATTCCTATGAGCCTCTCCACAGGCTTCATTTACAGGTCAAGCTAGTTAGGCCTGCCTGCTTATGTCAGACACCGTGGATCACAGGCCTGCACCTGCCACAGGGCAACATCACAAACTTGTGTCCCCAGAGTGTGACAGCCATGGGTCATCTTCTTTCCTATACTCTGTTTCCTGGTCTTGCCCCTTTTCAATCTCCCAGAGAGTGATACCCACACTCTGTCTCCCAGACCACAGGAGGATCTGAGATTACCCATGTCCTGCTCACCCAACCTTGCACTTATGACGCTATTCTAGTCTTATTGGACTCTGTCAAGCTCTACTCTACCATCAGCCCCCTCTCCCATGATTCTGCTTTTTGTTGCTCTGCTGCCCTGTATTAGTGTATAAGCCTATTACAATCTACTCCCCTACTCCTCCATTTGCACTCTGGCCAACCTCGGTTCTGGCCATTTCTGCCACAGAGTCTCTTCTTTCTCTGCCAACTTCAAAGCTGTCACCAGCGCATTCCCAAATGCCACTTGCCACCCAGTCACCAAGCACTGCCTCTTTACCACTGCCGACTTTTCCACCCCTACCCCCAGCCTGATACCACCTGGAACCTCCTCACTGTTGCCGTGGCCCTCTTGGACCTCACAGATCAGGGCAAGGGGAGAGTATCTGAATCACAGCTGGGAAATGCATTATGTGTAGGATTTCTGATCGTAGGTGTTTATCATTTGGAATTATAGGGGTTTATTTTTGAGGCAATTAGGTGTTTTCCCAGCATCAGAATAATAGACATTTATTTGTGTAAATTCATAAGTTCCCGTTGCATATGAAGAACACTGCCGCAGAACTGGCCTGATCTGATGACATTATCTGGCCATAATGGCAGCTTCCAGATGACATCATTGAAGCCTCATGGGGAAGAAGGAATTTTCTTCTTCGGGGGGGGGGGGGGGGGTTTAAACAGCATTTTCTGGTTATAACTGAAAATCAGAAGCCCTAATTATATGGCACAAGGACTCAATACCTCTGGGTCCAGCAAGCCCTGCTCTACAGTCACCTCCTCTTTTATTCCCCACCCACCAATCCCAGGCCGTCTGCACTGCAATTTAAAATTGGTCTTGCTGTCATCCCCCTCTTCATCCCTTCTAATCTTATGTTCCTCAATGCTCATTCACCCCTTCCTTTTCCTACTCCTTCCTGCACCTCCCCCTAAGCCAGCGATGGCGAACCTATGGCACGCGTGCCAGCTGTGGCACGCGAAGGCCTTGCAGCTGGCACGCGTGAAGGTCCGCAAAAAAAGAAAAAGCGGGCTCTGGCTGCTGCCGCGGACGCGGCAGCATGCAGTGTCCCGCGGGGCCCCCTCCGCCCGCTAAGCCCCTCTGCAAGGGCTTTCAGATTCGCGAGGGAGACAGCGTCTCCCTCGCGTCTCTGTTAAGCCCGCAGGGGTTAATGGGAAATTTCCCATCAGCCCCTTTAGACGCGAGGGACTGATGGGAAATTTCCCATTAGCCCCTGCGGGCTTAACAGAGACGCGAGGGAGACGCTGTCTCCCTCGCGAATCTGAAAGCCCTTGCAGAGGGGCTTAGCGGGCGGAGGGGGCCCCGCGGGACACTGCATGCTGCCGCGTCCGCGGCAGCAGCCAGAGCCCGCTTTTTCTGTTTTTAAATTTGCCGGGGGGGGGGGGGGTTAGGACTGCTAATGGGCTGGGGGGGGGGGTTAGGACTGCTAATGGGCTAGGAGGGGGGGGTTAGGACTGCTAATGGGCTAGGGGGGGTTAGGACTGCTAATGGGCTGTGGGCTGATGGGGGCTGTCTGGAAATGGGGTGAGGGGGGGTTAGGCCTGGTAATGGGCTATGGGGGGGGGGGTTAGGACTGGTAATGGGCTAGAGAGGGGGGGTTAGGACTGCTAATGGGCTAGGGGGGGGGTAGGACTGCTCATGGGCTAGGAGGGGGGGGTTAGTACTGCTAATGGGCTAGGAGGGGGGGTTAGGACTGCTAATGGGCTAGGGGGGGGTTAGGACTGCTAATGGGCTTGGGGGGGGTAGGAATGCAAATGGGCTGTGGGATGATGGGGGCTATCACGAAATGGGGTCATTGGGGTTCGTAAAGGTAATGGGCGATGGGGGGGGTTAGGACTGCTAATGGGCTAGAGAGGGGGGTTAGGGCTGCTAATGGGCTAGGGGGGGGGTTAGGACTGCTAATGGGCTGATGGGGAGGGGTTAGGACTTGAGGTGGGCTGTTGGGTGGGGTTAGGACTGGAAATGGGCTGATGGGGGGTTAACACTGGAGGTGGTCTGATGGGGTTAGGACTGGTAATGGGCTATGGGGGGGTTTAGGACTGATAATGGGCTATGGGGGGGCTGGGACAAGAAATGGGCTGATGGGGAGGGGTTAGGACTTGAGGTGGGCTGTTGGGGTTAGGACTGGTAATGGACTGTGGGCTGATGGGGGGGTTAGGACTGGCAATGGGCTATGGGGGGCTGACTGGAAGAGTGGGGTAAGGACTGGTAATGGGTTATAGGGGGGGGGCTTAAACTGAAAATGGGGTGATGGGGGGTTAGGACTGGAAGTGGGTAGATGAGGGGGGTATAGGACTGGTATTGGGTTGGGGGGCATCTATGACTGGAAATGGGCTGATGCAGGGACTAGAAGGGAATGGATGCTGGGTGAGGCTGGAACTAGAAGGGAGCTGGTGTTGGGGGAGGATTAGAATGGGATGGGGCTGGGAGAGTAAAATGGAGAGGGGAAAAATATTTTGTGTGGGAGGGATAAAAAATCTACAATTGGCCGGGTATTGGGAGAGTAAGTGGGGATTGAGGATGGAGGGGTAAATTTTGAGTAGATGAAATAGGAATGAGGAAAGAGCCAAAGGAGAAAGATTAGTATGTTAAAGCAGATGTAGAGAGAGAATGGAAAAAAAAACCAAGAAGACAGAAGAAAGGACAAATGGACAGCAGATGGAGAGTTAGCAGAAGACACGAAGAAACCAGAAGAAAGTGGCTGGAACAATTGCAACTGAAAAAAAATGCACAAAAGGTAGAAAAATATCTCTTTATTTTGAATTTATTAACTGGAATATGTCAGCTCTGGGAAATGTGCATCATTAATTTTTGCGCTTTGTTTAGTACAAGAGGAAATTAATATATAGTTTTATTTCTACAGTGTTGTTGTATATTCCAAGTTTGGCTTTTGGGGTTCCCAGTTTAATTATTGTCTTCCTGTTTCTAAATTGTGATTCCTTGTTTGGTGATGGTCTGTTCTGCATGTGTAACTGAGCTGAGGTATTCTGTTTATATAATTCCTATTTGACATTGCCACTTGTTCTTTCCCCAGTAGGTCATGTATTGTTGTTCTCTGAGATGTATTGGTTTAATATTTGCAGTGTTGCCTTTTGATAGGTAGAGTATGGTGCTTTGTGAGTCCTGGTAGTGCTGTTAGGATACGGCGGGTTTGCTATGGGTTCTAAATGGGCAGCGTTTGTAGTAGTTCCTAATGTGCCTGGCGGTTGGTACTGGATTATAGTAATGTAGAAACCTTTTAGTCTTTCTTTATCCATATACTCATTAAGAGGCATGTTTACTAAAAGTTAGTGTATGGTAACATTATGCAAATATTTATGCAAATGAAGCACCTTATGCAAATGGGGCTTTAATTGACGTGCTGGCACTTTGAGGAAATTCTTTGGTTTTGTGCGGCAGTTTGGGCACTCGGGCTCAAAAAGGTTAGCCATCACTGCCCTAAGCCATGTGCCAGAGTGTGGGTGAGGACCCTTGTAGCCATGTTAGATACAATTGGATGGGCAAACCATCCAGCTTTTATTACAAAAGATAAAAATTAACTCTGAAAACAGTGACTCACGTGCTTTGTTAGTCCTAATGGGCTTTGCACCCCTCACTAGGTCAATGCTTCTGTCAGTGGAAAGCACAATAATAAATCTGAGAATAGGAAAAGATTGAGCCATGTGCTGTGGTGCTTTCTCAAGAAGTTATCATAGTACTGCAGTCCAAAGGACTGGTTAGTGTGTCCATGAGGAGATTCAGAGTAAGAGCAGGAGGGTGTTATATCCTGGCTCTCTGAGGATTCCCATGTTCAGGGAGTAACAACTCTATTTCCTGTCCCTAAAAGGTATTGGACCTAGAAAGGAAGGACAGCTCTCTCTCTCTCTCTCTTTCATGTGCTGTATGGAGTGCAGAGGAGCTGGGTGGGAATGCTTCCGTAGTCTGTAGGAATCCAAGAGGTTAGGAGGGAAAAAGGGATTTTCGCAGAGGTGATTCAAGCTTTGGAGTATCAGGTATTGACCAGAGTCTTTGGGAGTCAGAGACTCAGGCAAAGGTTCAAAGAGAATTCAGAGTTGCCAAGTTACCCAATTCTAGGAGTAAGATTTCATGCCAGTTTTGATTTTAAATTTGCATTACAATGCAGTATGGTATTTGTAGTCCCTGATTTTTACCCATTGAAATCAGTTCTGCAGGTTCCATAATGCAACAGAATGAGATTGTCAGAAATCCATCACTGGCTTCAGTTCTCACTCCTGGAACAGGGTAATTTGGCAACTCTGAGAATGCAAAGACTAAAGGGAGGGAAGAAGGGTACCCTAGAAACACGTGGAATAAAGGATTTAACCCCTATTCTGAAATACATACTTATAGCTTTTGTATCTGTATTGGAACTATTGCAATTTCCTTGTTTGTGTTGACAAAACATTTATTTGATTGTTGTTGTTGTGGGCCATTAAATCAATGGTGACTCCTGGCAACTTATCCCCTTTATAGTGTCTGCTTCAATTTTAGTACACCCTATGCTTTGAAGTGAAGAATTATTTCCTCCCATCAGATAAGCAATGTCAGGACTTGTATGGAACCTCCGAAGTGATGACTTGGATCCAAAAGAAACTCACTAGCTACTCTTTAAACCCAGAAGGAGATCTATATTGGTCTTATATGATTTCTTCTCATAATGCACTCAGTACTTTTCTGTTTTATTGCCTGCAGTACTGACTCCCTGTTTTTTAAACCTTCAGTTCATCATCCTCTTCTTAGTAAAGTTTAACCAAAGTTATTATGGAAGATAGCCCATATTAGTAGTAGGGATTAGGAGTCAAGCCTTCCTTGTGACTCTGGACCGGTCACATCCCCTATACATAGCTGAGATAGAAAGTGTGATGTCTCTCTAACAAATTATTATAAATCTTATTAAGACATACTGTCTATGGTCAGAGCTGGTATCCCTTGAAATTAAACCAAGAAGATACAGCAGTTTTGCTCAGCTCATTGACATATACAAAAACAAAACTAGCCATTTAGTAAAAGTGGGTCAATCAGTTTATGTGAGGAGTGAATAATGAATAATGAAAGCCTTTTAGTAAATAGATTTCTTAAAGAAAATGTTGTTTTATTAATGGCTATATGAAATAAAACGTTTGCTTTAATATGGTATGTGTATTTAGCCACCAGCTAGCATTTGTATCAACCCAAACACTAATAGATGGAGGATTCCATTAAGAGTTTACAAGAGAAAATATGAGCTAGAATTCACAGTGGTTCTACAGTGTTGGGAAACAGGAATGTCATAACCTTGCCCATGGCATCCATTTTGCAAAATTTTTATTTCATATTACAGTTAATTTGAAATCAAAGTGCACTTTCCGATGAAATGGTTCCTTGCTCCATTTCTTAATAGAGACCATCTGTTTACAACATTCTTTCCTGACTCCGAGCAAGAAATGGTAAGTATACTTCTGTCTGGATCATAGCATTTTAACTATAAGAACTCTTATTCATTCATTTTAAGAACAGATTTCTTTATGGAGAAGGAAACTTTTTAAAGTTTGTCCTCTCTCTGATCTAGCTGTTTCAACAAACTGCGATTCAAAATTGGTCAAAAAATTCTGGGTAGCTGGAAATGCATTCTGTGAATTGCAAGTATGGATAAACTGATTCTGATTCACATGCAGTTATCATGGAAATGGTTATTTCTTTAGTATTTGAGCCTCCCAGCAGTTCTAAGCCAAAGGTTCCCAACCTTTTTGATTGTATGGACCCCTTATTAATTTCCAGAACGTTCAGGGACCCCCAGTTCATCCCCATGACTCTTCCTGGCTACCCCTTCCTTGATGTAAAGCCTGTCTCTTTATCTCCTTTCTCCTTCCGGTCTGCCTGGGTTAGAAAATAGTTGAGTGCGAGGCAACAAAGGATACAGGTAAAAGGAGCTCACTCTGAGGAGAAGGAAGTTACCAGTGGTGTGCCACAGGGATTTGTCCTTGGTCAGATTCTTTTTAACATTTTTGTAAGTGATATTGCGGAAGGGCTATCGGATAAGGTTTGCCTCTTTGTGGATGCTACCAAAATCTACAATAGAGTAGACACCCAGGAAGGCGTAGAGAACATGAGAAGGGATTTAGCAAAGCATGAAGAATGGTAAAAAAACTGGGAACTGAGATTTAATGCTAAAAAATGCAGGGTTATACATTTGCGCTGTAAATATCGAAGGGAGTGGTACAATATAGGGAGTGAAGTGCTTCTCTCCATGAAAGAAGAGCAGGGTCTGGATGTGATTGTTTATGATGATCTTAAAGTGTCTAAACAGGTAGAAAAGGCGGCAGCGAAAGCCAGAAGAATGCTTGGGTGCATTGGGAGAGGAATGGCCAGCAGGAAGAAAAAGGTGATTGTGCCTGTATATAAGTCTCTGGTGAGACCTCATTTCAAGTATTGTGTGCAATTCTGGAGACCATACCTTCAAAAGGAAATAAACAGAATGGAGTCAGTGAACTCAGATTGATCTTTCCCACCAATATAAACAAAAAATTTCATAGGAGAGACTTAATCTACATCTACTAGGAAAAAGTGGGAGAGAGAGAGCTTGATAG
Source organism: Ichthyophis bannanicus (assembly GCA_033557465.1). Classification (NCBI taxonomy): domain Eukaryota; kingdom Metazoa; phylum Chordata; class Amphibia; order Gymnophiona; family Ichthyophiidae; genus Ichthyophis; species Ichthyophis bannanicus. The sequence continues at coordinate 1,461,782,749 of CM066031.1, forward strand.
GCATCAAAGTAGAAAAACATCTACGATGGCAGATCTTCAGAGAATTAAGGTTGCAGGACAGCTGAGATTCATTCACTGGGCATCTGTCTGCAGAGGAGGAGCTATATCAGGGAGGTGCTAGGCCATTTTTAAGGTAAGGAGCCTGAATCTCCCGTACAACCAACCCTCTTTTCAAGGTTGGGTTAACCATAAGATAGACTAGATGGTCACCTAAGGCAGTGCTTCTCATTCCTCTCCTGGAAGCACACCTAGCATGTCAAGTTTTCAGGATTACAACTATTATGCATGAAAAAGATTTGCATGCAATGGTTTTCTAATATATGTAAGTCTATTCATGCATATTCATTCTCAAAACATGACTGGTTAGATGTGCTTCCAGGACAGAGTTGAGGGGCACTGACCTAGGATGGCAAAAAGCAACTAGAATCAAAACAAATCAACAGTTCCTGACAGTCATGCAAACTCCGTCATCATTGTGCACTTTTACCACAGACAGGATGGAAAATGTTTAATAATTTATAAAGTGCACCTTTATAGGGTGAGACCTTTCTGCATCTGTACACTCAGGATGCATAGTATGAGAGGGTTTGTGTTAGTGGCCTATACAGTATGTTTGCAGTGCGAGCAGGTGGTTAAGAAGGTTCTTGTGTGCAAAGCATCTGTAAAGATTGTGTGTGGCTAGAAGAGGGGCCATTGAGCCTAACATTAGTACGAGGTAAAATGGTGACAGTTGTCCTTAAGAACAGTATTACTGAAGCAAGATGGCGGCTAACTAAGAGTCATACCCTGATCTTCTCTACTGCCTCTGTTTTCATTTCTATTTTATTTTCTTTGCTGGATATTCTCATGAGAAAAAAAGGAAAGCAAAGACCAACACTTACCTTGCTGAGCCAGCTCCTTCATATAGAAACATAGAAATATGACGACAGAAAAAGACCACATGGCCTATCTAGTCTGTCCTTCCATATCAACAACTACAATAGTCCCCATTTTACCTTTAGAGATCCTATGTGGTTGTCCCATGCTTTTTTGAATTCAATTACTGTCCTCATCTCTACCACCTCCACTGGGAGACTATTTCACGGATCCACTACTCTTTCCATAAAGAAATATTTCCGCATATCACTCCTGAATCTATCCCCCTTCACCCTCATCCCATGTTCCCTCATAGCAGAACTTGCTTTCAATTGAAAGAGGCTCTCTCCCTGAACATTTATGCCACGGAGGTATTTAAACATCTCAATCATATCACCTCTATCCCGCCTTTCCTCTAAGGTGCACATATTAAGATCCTTAAGTCTGTCCTCATATGCTTTATAATGAAGACAACTAATCATTTTAGTAGCCACCCTCTGCACCAACTCCATCCTGTTCACATCCTTTTGAAGGTGCAGTCTACAGAATTGCACACTATACTCCAAATGAGGTCGCACCAAAGACTTATAGAGAGGCATTATCACCTGTTTAGCTACTTTAACAAACTCAGGAATTTGTTACCAGAGGATGTAGTAAAGGCTGTTAGTGTAGCTGGGTTTAAAAAAGGTTTGGACAAATTTCTGGAGGAAAGGTCCATAAACCATTATTAAGAAGGGACCCAGGATATCAATGCTTGACCCAGTACAAGCATTGCAGAACCTGTGTCTTTTGGGGAAACTGCTAGGTATGTATGACCTAGATTGGCCACCGTTGGAAACAGGATACTGGGCTTGATGGACCTTGGTCTGATCCAGTATGGCATATCTTATGTTCTTATGTTCTTATGTAAGATCATCAGACACAACCACGCCTAGGTCCCGCTCTTCTTTAGTGGACAAAAGTACTTCACCCCCTATATTATATTGCTCCCTTGGATTGCTGCAGCCCAAATGCATGACCTTACATTTTTTAACATTAAATCACAGCTGCCAAATTCTAGACCATTCTTCAAGCTTAGCTAGATCCCTCCTCATGTTACCTATACCTTTATATACAGTAGATCTATGGATCAACTCACCATCCAAGACACTTCTACTGAATATTCTGGGGTATGAGCACTGCTACGAGTATAGAGAGGGTAAGAAGAGTAAGAAGAACTGTTATCTCTGCTGGAAGGTGAAACATCATTAATCCCCAAGATGTGCTTACCACTGGAATGTGAGTGGGAGAGGCATTGTAGGATGCTGTTGATGCCTCCTCCAGGACCTGGGGAATCGTGGCAAGAAGCTATCAGATCAGGAGCTACTCTATCTTTTGCCAGCATTTTGGTCTGATCAGAAGAGGGGAATAACCTGACACTGGGTCCTGGAGTAAAGGTGAGAGAAAGCACTGTGGGCTAAACTAGAAAGAGGGAAAGATAAATCTATTTGCATTGGCGTGATATACAGACCTCCCTCACAAGAAGAAGAGGTGGACAGAGAGTTAATTAAAGACATATGCAGCATTGCTAGGAAAGGGGACGTGCTACTGATAGGAGATTTCAATATGCCAGATGTTGATTGACACATTCCTGCTGCAGTATCATCTAGAATTAAGGAGATCCTGGATTCTCTACAGGGAGAACTATTAAGGCAATTGGTAACAGACCCCACACGTGAAGGGGCCATACTGGACTTGGTGCTTACCAATGGTGAAAGTGTTTCTGATGTTATATAGTTAACCCAGTTATCCAAGTTTGTACTCCTGTTCAATGTAAAACCTGACAGTTTGTCGTAATGGTCGTTTTGTTATGATGTAAACCGCGCTGATTCTAAATAGCGCGGTATATAAGAAACTGTAATAAATAAATAATAATAAATAAATAGTGGCAGATCATTTTGCATCCAGTGATCACCAGATGGTGTGGTTCAGTATTAGGACTACAGCTGATAGAATCCATTCAAAAGTGAGGGTCTTAGGGGTATGTTTACTAAAACCCCACTAATGTGCGGGCCGCGCTAGTGTGCGGGTGCCATATAAAGAGTGAAAAAGAAAAAACGTGATTTAAATATGTGCTAAGGTACACGGCGCCCATGTGCGCCCCGCACATTAGTGCATGAGAAAGCTGCGTGGGAGGCATAAGTGGCACGCTGATGTGCAAACAGAAGAGTAGAGCCACAGCACAATGGTTAAGACACTGACCAATGGTGCAGGGATCAGGAGTTCAATCCCCCACAGTGCCCAATGAAGATAGCTGGCTGAGGCATTACTTTAGGAGCCAGTTAAATATTGGGCGGCATAAGGCAGTGTGCTATTGCTTTAGGAGGCATTTTAATATTGAGAGGCATAAGGCGGCGCGCTGATGTGTACACACAGGAATAGAACCATAGCACAATGGTTAAAACACTGACCAATGGTACAGGGATCAGGGGTTCAATCCCCCACAGTGCCCAATGAACAAAGCTGGCTGAGGCATTGCATATTGCAGGGAAGATTGCTTTAGGAGGCACTTTTTTTTATTTTAATTATCACTACTAGCAAACGCACTCTCAAAGCGTGTTAACATAAGGCGCCCCATAAGGCACATTTTAAAGTGCACTGTCCGCCAAGACACCCTATAATGTTGCTTATAGGGCGCTTTATAGGGTGCCGTATGAGGTACCGCAAGGTCAGAGTACTGTTTTTGATGGCAGCACTGTGCAGTTTAAGGAATGAAAAGCATAAGTAGGTGCGCTGACATGCAAGGAGGAGCAGCAGTGGAGCACAATGGTTAAGGCACTGACTGCTGATACAGGGGTCATGAGTTGCTCCCCAGTGTGCCTAATACGTAAGGCTGGCTGAGGCATCAGCTTTGCAATGTACATTTTGTTTCCTGCAGCACTTTATTTTTATTTTATTAATTGCAGCCAGCAAATACGCCCTCACGTGCCTTAATTGAAGGTGCCGCATAAGGCACCCTATAAGGCACTCCATAGGGCACATTATAAAGTGCACTGTCCGCCACGGCACCCTAAAATGTCCCCTATAGGGCACCCTATAAGTTGCTCCACAGGATAACGTATAGTGCACCTTATATGGACTGTAACCATAAGGTAACCTATAGGGCGCCCTATAAAGCGCCCTCTGAGGCACCTTATGGGTACAGTACGATGAGGGTGTTTTTGTTGGCAGCAATAATGTACATTAAAAAGAGATAATGCTCTGGGCAGCCCCATCAAATAACCCCACTGTGGGTTTGAACCCATGATCTCTGGTTCCTGAGGCCATGAAGTAACCATTGTGCTACAGCCCTATAGCTGCTAGTAAGCCCCTCGCTGGCTGCAGAGGGAGTGCATGTCACCACACAGACAGTCTGCTGTGGTCACCAGGATAGGGTTAGCCCACCCATACCCATAATGCACTGCACATGCAAAGCAGCTGTCCACAGATAAACACAAGATGGGGAATGCACCCCCACAGCACCTCAGCCTGGTAGGGGGTACTGACCGTGTGTTTTACTGGCACAGAGTAGCTACACACCGTCACATTGTGCGGGTACTGTGCTCACCCTGAGGGTGCGGTGAGGCGCCCAGCACCAGGTCCACAGCACCTTCCATGCCTGAAAGAGGTCATGCTGGAGGTCCAGAGCAGTGTTAATCTGTGAGATAGGTAGTTTTTGCAGAAATACCATGGATATCTGCCTGTCTAAGTCAGGTGTGACCCCCAGGTGGGCCATGTTTCCCCCCCCCCCCCCAAGGGTGGCAAACAGGATCTCCTATAAACAGATCACATTCTACCTCCCTGCAATGGTGGCAGTAGAGGGGACCCTCAACCCCTGTCCTGCTGGGGAACAGACACTCTACAGGGCAGTCAATGCAGCTCTGTACACATCCATAATACAATAGCAGACAGACTTTAGGCCTGAATATGCTAAGCTGCACCCCACCATTATCTGGTATTCTCCTGCAACAAGCCTTCAGCCACTGCACCCTGCAAGCCACTCCATCAAGACACCTACCAGCTGCAAACAGTCTGCTAGCTAGTCCATAGTGCATGTTCCCAGTGGAAGTGCATGCACCCAGAACTGGGATGTCAGCATAAACAAGCAGATAAATCAGTGACTGGACCCCAAAAGAAAACACATAAGTATCACATGACAGAAATACTATATAGCACTATGGGGGTGCCTAGCCATGCTGTCGTCACTACACAGTCAGGGTGAGAGTGATCCCCCAGCAGGACATACTGAGGTCACCCTGTCTGTGTAGGTGGTGGCCGGCCACTATAATGTCCCAGCCAGTGCCCTATGCCCTGTGCAGATGCATCCTGGCCAGGTCACCCTGTCCGGGCTATACCCATGGTACCTTGCTCCTCATTATGCACATTGGCAGGCCAATACTGGCAACAGTGCTGGCAGTGTGGGCTGTGGAAGGTGTTTGCAGCCACCACACACTGTATAGATAGACACACACTCCCACACCTATGCCAGCATTGTGCTACTATAGAGGCGTTTAGCAGCCCTGCCCACCACACCAGTCCTGGGCACAGTACAGGCATGGATATGCTACTATGCAATACTGTTGGGGGTCACTCCCCAGGGTGGTAAACACTGTCAGAGACCAGACCTGAAGCACACACCACAGACATCAGAATGATTGTTATGATTGAGCTCAATCAGCAAACTGTGCTTAACGTAGGAATTTCTATCTGCCAGTACTCATAGCAAACGTTTGAGAGCTATGTACCATATACATAGGGGTAGGGTTGCATTGCTAAGGTATGCAAGTGCTATTATTGGGAGATGCACGCAGGGCCCAATGTCCTGCCTTTCCGGGAGGCATTGGCCAATGGGGCCTGTGGGTGTGGGTGTGTCTGCCCCTGTTGGCTGCTGCTTTACGGCAGAGGTTCCCAACTCCAGTCCTGGTGTGTCAAACACTGTTCGGGTTTTCATGCTGTCCCTCATGAATATGCATGAGCTACATCTGCATACCATGGGGGCGGTGCATAGTTATGCAGCACAGGCATCTTTATTAGAGGCAGCATGGAACCTGAATGGTGTGTGGCCCTCCAGGAATGCATTTGGGAGACTCTGCTCTAGGTAATGCGCCTGTTTATGGTGTCCGTGCTCGGTGGGGTAAAATATAGGCATATTAACCATGCGTATGTTCTCAGCAATAAAGGTTTGTCCTTACTATCACGGCTTAGTTGTGGGAAAAATATGTGGACTGGATTGGCACTAGCCCCAGCTGGGCTTTGAACCTGTGATCTTCTGTTCTTGCACACACTGTCTGTGTGCACTGCACCACCGTGTTGCCACAGATATGTTGCATTCCCTGGGGAGTCCATGACTGTACATCCGACAGAGCTAGCAGCCACTGCCCCCTCCACCACCTGTACCCCTCCGCCAACATGTTGACATGTCCTTATCTTGGAAAAATCATATGACATGATTGAGTTGTGGCACTCCAGGACTGCATTTGGGGGACTCGGCTGTAGGTAATGCCCATTGTTATGGTGTGTGTGCGGTGTAGGGTAAAATATCGGTGTTTGAACCATGCTTATGTTCTCTGCAATAAAGGAGTGTCTTTACTATCTCTGTTTGGTGGTGGGTAAAATATGGGGACTGGTTTGGCAGGAGCCCCAGCTGGGATTTGAACCTGTGGCCCTCTGGTCCTGCAGGCACTGGCTGTGTCTGGTGCACCACACTGTGGCCACAGAGATAGTGCAGTCCCTGGAGATAGGAAACCTGGCCGAACGAGTCATAAACCCTGCTCTGCACAATTTTACTGTGGGCTCATTCACCTTGTATGGAGACAAAAGGGCAAATAAACCTCAAAAATGAACTCGAAAAAATGAGAAAAAAACATAACCAAGCTGGCCAATAGTGATATCAATGGGCAACATTAACAAACACTCCCAGGAAAGCTCCAAAAAGAAAAAGGCGTAGACCCTTCCAAAAATCATTTATTTTTTTTGGAGCTTTCCTGGGAGTGTTTTTTAATGTTGCCCATTGATATCACTATTGGCCAGCTTGATTATGTTTTTTCCCCAATTTTTCGAGGTCATTTTTGAGGTTTATTTGCCCTTTTGTACTGTGCACATGTATCACACTGTTCACGTTTTGTAGGTTTCCCTGGTTTTGCTGTACATTGCTGACGGAAATGGTTTCTCTTCCCTTTAAATCGGCTCTAACGCGAGGTTTTCACTCGCGGTATTTTTTAGCTTGAATTTCAGCCCCGCTCCTGTGCGGGGAGCCTCTCCCCGCCCACTCTCCACCCATTGACCCCGTCCCTCCGCCCCTCGGGAGCCTTCCTCCGCCCTCGGAATGCCTTTCCACGCCTCTATCGCACATCAGAGCGCCGCGCACTTGTGCGGGCCCATTAGTGCAGCGCGCACATGTGCGGGGCACAAAAATGCACTATTAGCGTGCGCTAAGGTCCCTTAGCGCACGCTCAAGTGCGCCCCGCACAATTGCGCGGTTTAGTAAACATACCCCTTAGACTTTAGGAAAACTAACTTTGCCAAGATGGGCCAATACCTCAGGGAGTCGTTAGCGGATTGGGAACAGCTGGGGGTTGTAGAAAAACAATGGGCAAAACTGAAAGGGGATATTTTAAGGGCAACTAACCTTTTTGTTAAAATAGTAAATAAATGTAAAAGGAAAAGGAGACTGCTATGGTTTTCGAAAGACGTAACTGAAAATGTGAAGAAAAAGAGGGAGGCCTTCATGAAATAAAAGAGATCACAGAGAGCTAGAAGGATGCTTGTTTTTTAGATTTCTGACCTCTACTTGTTTTGGTTATAAGAAGTCTTTCTTGGATTGTAGTTTATGAATGAAACAAAAATAGTATTGCTAGGCATATGGTTAAACATGGCTCAAGGCATGTTTACTAAGGTTAATGTGGGTTAATTACTGCAAGGGCCCTTTTATTTCTAGGGACAATGGTGGCACCTAATGTGCATTGACATTCATTAACACACACATTAACCTTTAGTTAATACTCCTGAAGGAAGAAGCATGGATTTTGCTTAGGGAAAACAAAATCATGTGATAAATCTTAATAAGTATATAATTCATATTTTGGGAAAGGTATTCACAATTCAAAGTGCTTGCTTTTTCAGTCATAGATCATAAAGATTGCTACAAGTTGTAACATATAGCATGCACCATTTTTTTCATCTGTGCAACCATTATTGTATGGTGTGCAGCTGTGAGGATATGGACTATGAAGGAGAGCTGGGTATATGTAGGAGAGAAAGGATATTGTGGAAAATTGTGTTGGGGGGTGTATGTGTAAATGGGTGTGTCTATGTGGGTTGGAGGTTGTAGAGAGGGTGGCTGGAGGTATATCACTATTAAGGGTGAATATTCAGGGATGTTTGGGTAGGATGAATCTATAGAGAGAAGAAAAGGTGTGGGTGATCTAGAGGGGGATGGAGGGGTGTGGTGCATGTTGGGGTGATCAGTGTGTACGTGTGTTTCAGCATATGTGACAGCAGAGATATACGTATGTCTATGTAATGGGCTTAGTGGGAGGGTGAGTGTACATGTATGAGGGCAGGCTGAAAGCAGCTTTGAGGGTGTGTGTGAGAGGGACATGGCTGCATGTGGGGAGTGGCTTGAGTTTACATTGCATGTTGGGGCTATGTGTGTGTGTATTTGTGTCTTTGTGATAGACTTGTAATTCACACTTTCTCTTTTTTCTTTCCATCTCTACTCCATGGTATGTCCCACTCCTTTTCCTCCCTTCCATCCCCAAACCCATCTTCTCTCCTCTCCTTGTATAATCCACTCCTCATAGACCCTATAGACCCTCTCCCTTTCTTTCCCTTCCTCTCTTTCTCTCCTCCTGTAACTAGTGGTGGAATCTGGCCGGTTCAGCATGGTTCGCGCAAACCGGTTCCTGCTACGGGTCGTGTTCGGCAAACTGGGCTGAACATGTCATCCAGATGCTGGCGCTGCACTGGCAGGACTCACCCCGATGCCTTCAAACCACTTGCAGATGGGGGGGATGGGGCTGCTGGGTCCCCCCTCTCATTTGCAGACGGGGGGACCGTGCTGCCGTCGTTCGGTCCTGTCAGTGGAGGGATCAATCCACATCGGTTCCTGTTCGGATCGGATACCACCACTGCCTGTAACCCTCTCTCTCCACTCATTTCCCCTCTTTTTCTTAGCCTCCATTCCTATCATAGCCCCGTTCCTTCCTTCCACCCTCTCCCACTTTCCTGATATCCATCTCCTCCCCATTTCAATTATATTATAGTCCCTTTCCTTCTCCCTCACTCCTATATCATCCCTTCATTCACCCTCCTCTCTTTCTATATTGCTTCAGCTCCCATGTCTTAGCCCTTCCCCTTCCTCCCCCTGGCCCTGTAACTCCCTCCCCAACTCCTCACAGGCCCTCCTCTTTCCCTCTCATCTCTCTCCCGCAACCTGCCTTTTCTTCCTGGCAACAGGGGTGGTTGGAACCATGAAAGCATTCTGCTTATTTCTCCACTGCGTTTTTTTTTTTTCCTTTCATTGTCAATGAGGTCGAGTCACTGTCAGCACACCAATGATTTCCCTCCTGCCGTTATCCTTTTGCCCTCTGATGTGGATTTTGGTCCCTGCCACACTGCTGCCTTCTCTGCCATGATCCCATCACCCCGTGGTTCACTGTTCCTTTGTTGCCATAGCTGTTTACTTCCAACACATCTGCTTGTGTAAGTGCAAACAGATGTGTACAGATGCATGGAAAGACAGACAAACAGATGGTGTGATCCTCAGAAATAGATGTTTTCTCTTTTTTGAGAAGCATACCTAAAAAGCCCATTTACCCAGGTAAACGGCATTTGGAAATAGTCCTCACTGTGTGTATGTATCTGTGTTGGAAAGACAAATAGATAAAGCCGAATAGTAGAACATAAGATAAGTCATGCTGAGCCACACTAAGGTCCATTGAGTCCAGCATTTTTTCTCTGACATAGGCCTGTACAGGTCACACGTACCTAGCAGATTCCAAAAAGTAGATCCAGTTTCTCATAGCTCATTTCAAGGGATAAGCTATAGCTTTCCCAAGATTAGGTAATCATTTTGTTTGCATAATCATTTTGAATGGACTTTCTCTCAAGGAATTTGTCCTCTTTTGAACTCAGCTACGTTCGCTTTGACCACATCCTTTGGCAAAAGATTCCATAGCTTAATTATGCATTGCATGAAAAAGTAATTTCTATGATTTATTTTCAGTCTGCTGGTTGTTAGTTTCACGGAATATCTTTTTGTTTTAGTATTATTTGAAAGCTTAAATAAGTATTCTCTATTTAACCATTCTACCCTACTCGTGTCTATCATATCACCCTCTCAATTGATTGTTTCCCAAGCTGTAGAGCCCTAATCTCTTTAATCTCTCTTCATAAGGGAGGTGTTTCATCCCTTTTATAATTTTTGTCACCCTTCTCTGAACTTTTTCTGGTTCTTCTTTATCATTTTTGAGATGAGGGTGACACGATAATACTCAAGGTGTGATCACACCATGGACCTGTACAAAGGCATAAAATATTCTGTTTTATTCTCCATTCCTTTTTGAATAATCTTTTACATTCCTTTTGAAATTTTTGACAGTCATGGCTGTCATGAAAGCATGGAACAAACACAGATCTCTAAAGGAAAAAAGGGACAATAGTAGTTAATATGGAAGGGCAGACCAGAGAGGCCATATGGTCTTTTTCTGTCAGCATGTTTCTATGTTTCTACAGTGCAATGAAAACTTCAATGTACTGTCCACAGTCATTCCAAGAAACCTTTTCTTTGGTGGTGATTGCTAACTCATTACCCAGTATTTTGTACCTGCAGTTGTGATTCTGTTTATGTTTATATTTATTCAGCTTGATATATCGCTCCTTACAGAGCAACGGAGTGTTTTAGAAAAATAAAATCAACATAGAAAGGAAAAAAATTCATCAAGAAGCAGAAAAGGAGATGAGCACAATTAGACTTGGGAAAATAAACAGTGAAGGAGGGAGGTGGGTAAGAATTAAACACTTACATATGGTATCAGGGAATGGGGAGGTCAAAGACTTTGGGCCCAATTCTGATCTTGACGTACATCTCCTTTGTATGTCTGGACTGACTCAGACGTACAAAGGAGATCGTTATTCTGATCCCGTGGAGCATTTCTAACCCCACAGGATCAGAATCGCAAACAAGCATGTACGTGCAGGCTGGGACTGCGATTCAGTCCCTGCCTGCATGTATAGTAATAGCCTGGCTAACAGCCAAGGCTTTTAAATGGAGCTGCGGCACCATGGTGTCCTGTTGTCATGGCACCATGGCTCCATTTAAAAGCCGCGATGCCGGCTGCTGCTAAAAAAAGTTAATTCCCCGCAGCCTGACCCCTGATCCGGCCTCCTAAGGCCAGGGTTGAGCTGCAGGGAATTAACTCTACCCCCCCCCCCCACTCCCATTTGCACCCTGATCTCAACAAAAAGCAACATCCAGGGATGTTATTCCATTTTGGAGGTGGAATAACTTTCCCAGCCATTTTGCTGGCCCTGGACATACAGGACTGACATTAGAATCAGCCCTGTACATCCAGGGCCAGTGACCGCCCTCTGCCCCCCACTCTCCACCTCCAGACCGCCTCTTCCCTGCCCCGTCTAAATTCCCCGCACAACCTGCAGGGAAGTTAGACAGGAGGGGAAAGCCGGTACAAATAGCGGGGATGGACATCCCATTGGGACATCCATCCCTGCTATTTGTGCCTCAAAATAACCCCCTTTGTGAATGAAGAGTGTCGTGAATCTGATGTAGGACGGTTTAGGTAAGAGATCCGAGGGGTAGGTTGTTCCAGAGATTGGGGCCAAGGAAACAGAAGGCAAAGTGACGTGTGATTCTAGCCTGGCTTGAGAGGCTGTGGGAAGTTGGAGACGGTTGGAGTGAGTTGTTCAGAGAGTATGGTGTGGGGTATAGAGAATAATGAGAGAAGACAGATAGGATGAAATGCCTGTGTGTAAAACTTTGTGAACACATGTGAGAAGTTTTTAGTGGATTTATAGTGGATTTATAGTGGATTTGGTAACTAATGGGAAATCAGTAAAAGTGAAGGAGCAATGGGGTAACATGGTCAAATCTGGAGGCATGAGCTAATAGTCAGATGGCCGTATTTTTGATTAGTTGTCATCTCTGAGGTTACTAATTTGGAATCCCTGCAAAGTTGGCATTACAATAGTCAAAATACGTCATGACTAAGGACAAGAGAAGGGTAACAAGTGAGGAAGGGGGAAGGAGTGGGTAAACAGTTCTGATTTGATGGAGGGAAAGGAAGGAATTATGAACAACAGAATTGATGTGGTCATGGAATGTTAAGGATGAGTCAAGGATGACACCAAGATTGCAGAGGTTAGACAAGAGTGGAATTGGAATATTGGAGAGTGAGAGGGCCGGAGATGGTGCCAAAACATGTTGAACATTTTATGATTCTTTTTACATGTATGGCTTTTATGCTTGAAGCAATTTTTATGTGTATGGCTTTTATGATTGAAGCAATTTTTATTTATTTATTTATTTAATTAAAGTCTCTTCTATACCGCGCTATTCAGCATCAGCGCGGTTTACAATAAACAGTGAACATACACATTTCCAATAGTACTTTGTGTTTACATATGAACAGGATATTCAACTTGGCTAACAGGGTAACTATGTACAACCACAAAATATACAATATATACAATTTGTAGGCTGATCATGTGTTTGTATGGTTTTAGACAGTGGTGATTTGGGTGGTTTCGGCAAATGGTGCTGAGTTTCTATTAGGTTCAGGGTAATGTATGAGGAAGAGGTAGTGTTTTACGGCCTTCCTGAATTGGAATATGTCTGGGATTGATCTGATGTTGTGAGGGAGGTTATTCCAGATCACTGGGGCATAAAGATTGAAAGTCCTGCTGGATGTTGACTTGGAGCATTGAGTTATAGATCTTGGGACTATCAAGGTGTTTTGAGCTACTGACCTTCTGTCTCTGTTGTGGGGTGTCATCTGGATTAGCTCAGTTAGTGACGTTGACGAGAGACCTTTGGTGGCTTTGAAGGTGAGCAGCAAGGTCTTGAATGTAATTCTACCTTGAATCGGGAGCCAGTGGAGTTGTTTCATTATAGGTGTGACATGGTCTTTCCTGGATGCTCCGTGTAGTACTCTTGCTGCAGTGTTCATTGCCATTTGCAGTGGGTTTAGGGTGGTTTGGGGGAGACCTTGAAGTATTGCATTTGCATAATCGAAATGCGGGATAATTAGTGCCTGATAGATAGTCCTGAAATCATCTGGCTCCAGCAGAGATCTTAGGTATCTAAGGGATCTAATTTTATGATATACTGCCCTTACAGTGTTACTTATATGAGCCTGCATATTTAGGTTCTGGTCTAGTGTGATGCCGAGGTATCTGATCGCGGATTTGGTCTGGAGGTCTGCTTCCTTCACTTTCAGTACTGTTGGGGCAGTGAAGTTACGGTTCCTTGTAATGAACATCACCTCCGTCTTCTTGTGTTGAATCCGGAGGTTTTGGGATTGTAGCCAATTGGATATTTCGTTTATGCAGCATGTTATTGGTTCGAGGTCTGGGTTTTCTGTTGCAAAAGGCATGTATAATAGCACATCATCTGCGTATATCATGCAGTTAATGTTGAAAGACCGGATCAGGTTGCAGAGAGGTTGCATGTATATATTGAATAGTAAGGCGGAGAGGGAGGATCCTTGTGGGACACCTTGGCTTTGGTGGAATGGTTCTGATGATGTGTTTCTGGATCTTACTGCTGCCATCTGTCCGAGAGGTAGGACCTGCACCACTCGAGTGCTTTACCGGAGATTCCTTTTTCTTTGAGGCGTTCAAGGAGGCGCTCATGGCTAACGGAATCAAACGCTGCAGCGATGTCAAGGAAGACAAGGACAAAGCCTTGGCGGGTATTGTCGATGCCTGATATTATGTTGCTGAAGAGTGTGGTGAGAAGGGTCTCGACCCCGTGAGATTCTCTAAATCCATGCTGGCATGGATCCAGTGGTGCATTGGAATCAATGTGATCTTGTATTTGTCTCTGAACTATCTTTTCCATTATTTTTGCAAGCAATGGTATGCTTGCTATGGGTCTGTAGGATTCTGGTTTCTGTTGGTCGAGCTTGTTGTTTTTTAGTAGAGGTTTTATTGAAGTTTGTTTGAGGGTGTGTGGGAAATCACCTGTTGTGAACGATTGTTGAATAAGTCTGGATATGATTGGACTGAGGTCAGTCCGGAGTTCCTTGACCCAGAAAGCTGGGCATGGATCAGATTGCGCTGTGGACGTATTGATGGCTGCTATGGTGTCTTCAATGCATCGTTTGGATGGAGTTGAGAAGGTAGTGAGTGGTGTTTGATTGTAGGGCTGAAGGATGATGCTGGACGCTGGGTTGTTGTTTATCTGACAAAGTTTCGTTTGTAGATAATCCGCATATGTTTGAGGCTGGATTCCATTTGTTTGTTCTGATGCAGGTTCTGTTGTAAGTTGCTTAACGAGGGCAAACAGGTCACGAGGTTTGTTGAGGGATCTCTTTAAAGTGTCGGCGTGGTAACGTCTCATGTTTTCAGTCACTGCGGTACGGTGCGCTGTGAGTTGTAAATTGTATGCCTTTTGGTCTGCTTCTGAGCGTGAGCGGCGCCAACGTCTCTCAAGTTTTCTTAGTGTCGCGAGTGAGGCTTTCAACTCAGTAGAGTACCATGCTGCTGTGTGTCGTTTCGCTTGAGGTTTGTTTTTTGCTGGGCGAACAGCTATTGAACTGAGTATTTCGTTCCAGTTGGAGACTAGTTCATCAGGGTTGTGTGCTGGTGAGTTCATTAGTGGGATTGCTGATTTCAGGATTAGATCTTTGTTGAATGGTTGGAATCTTCTCGGCGGATTGTTGGACTGACCGATTGCTGTGCTTTCATCTTTTTGGACATGGCTTGGCTGAGGAATTTGGAATAGGATTAATGAGTGATCTGACCAATTTTTATGTAATTATGATTCCTTTTTTGTTGGTGACTTGTTTTTAACATCTTTTGCATTTATTATTAAATATCTTTAAGGTATTTGCCTGTCTTTTTATCTGTTTTACTTTTGGGACTGCCACTGTTCCTTTGTAATTTTTTACCCTTGTGGTAGCTTTTCCTCTGTTTCTTGTGATGAGTAATTTTATAAACCATTTTTAAGTGCAAAACAACATTTTTTGTGTAAATGGGCTCATATAACATTAGGCTACGCATAAAAGAATGCATGGTTCAAGCCAGTGTGTACATTTAATTATTTAGACAGTTTTGTATACCACCTTATTCTTCAATCAAAGTGGTCACAGCACAATTGGGGGATACATTTAACATGAGGGGATATGAGACACATACACTAATACTTAGAGGGAACATGGGCAATGGAGGTTTAAGTGGCTTGCCCAAGACCACAAGGAGCACCTGCGGGACTAGAAACCCCAGTCCTTCTGGCCCAAGGTTGCTGTCCTCTAGTGGGATTTGAATCCCTGACCTTCTGGCCTGAGTTAACTTGCCCCAAACACTAGGCCACTCCATGGATGAGGTTGCAATTTCTGTGCATATTTTATAAAATACACACATAGAAGGAATGTCCAAGTACAATCTGGGATGTCTAAGCCAGAATATCTGAAAAAAAAAGCAGGCACGTCCAGATGCAGACATGATTTCACAAACGTGGACATAGCCGATATGGACATCTGCAAGCGTGCCTGCACAGACATGCCTAGAAGAGTATTTCAGACCTTAGACATCTATCAATAGCCTAATACTGCTATCATTGACATTGTGCTGAGTTCTGGGGATGATAAAATGCTTTCTCCTCTACACCTTCTGAATGTTTTTCAGCTAAAACTAGCACTTTTCAGATGTCTGGAGCAGGTTTAAACTTAGATGCAACTCCGGACATCCAGGACATTTCTGAGATCAGGTGGAGATGTTCAGGCTCCTGGGAATGCCCCAGCCACACCTTCACCATGCCCCATTCAGACTAGGATGTCCTGGCTTCTAAAATGGCTTTGGACATCTCTATGCACATTTCTAGATGTCCAAAACACTAAGAGGCTGATTCTGTACTGTGCCCATGGGATCAGAATTGGGTCTACGGCCTGGATGTGCAGGCCGGACCCTGATTCTGAGTGGCCACATGTCCAGCCACATACCCAGCTAACTCAGCCAGGCCTCTGAATTGAGCCGCAGTGCCATGGCATGCCATCGCCATAGCACCGCAGCTCCATTCAGGGGTCGCACTCCCCGGCTTTACTAGAGATGCCGCTTTCCCCACAGCCCGACCCCCAATCTGGCCTCCGATGGCCAGGGTCAAGCTGCAGGGAGCCTCTTGTGCCTCCTTACCTCTTTGCCATCCTTCTGGCTTCTGCAGTCCACAATGTCCAGGGGGACTTATTCCACCTGTAAGGTGGAATAAGTTCCCTGTCTAAGTGGCCGACCCCGGACATGCAGGGCTGATTTCAGCAACGGCCCTGTACATCTGGGGGTCAGTCGCCACCCAGTGCCCACCCTTGTTCCTCCCTCAGCCCTCCCCATCCCGCCCATGAACAGAGCTCCCCATAGAAACCGTCACTATGTGCGGGGAGCTCTGTTGCAGGCAGGGTGATCTGAGCGTTTAGCAGGTCTGGACTTCCAGATCAAACGTCCAGACCTGCTAAATGTGGCTCAGAATGACCCCCTAATAGGGCTTCCAGAATGACCCCAATAAAACTCAAGCTGACATTTACATCTGCTCCTAAGCAGATGTTATGTCCATTCCTTCAGTGTAGGCGCTTTTGCCATTGTATTTGTATTAATATTTTGTAAAGTCACATAGGTACCGATATGTCTTTGCAAAATAGGTATTAAATAGGCATCTTCATGTCCAGTTAATCTAGGTGCCCTGTTAAAAAATTACCCATTTAGAGGCCAGTTCACTTCGGGGAATGTCTGGCCTGTCCGGGTGTCCAAATTCTGGACGAGCCAAATTAGCACTCGATTCTGATCCTGAGGGGGACATATGTTCCTGTGGGATCAGAATCAGGTACATCCAGCCTGGACAGGCAGGACGTGCCCCATTGCATGGCCTCTGTATGTCTAGGCCGCTCCCCTTATAACCTGCCTGGGCTCCTGCATGAAGCCTGTTGATGTAGCATCCTGCTGCCATGGCACCGGGGCACCGTGCAGGCGTCCCATTTGCTGGCAGCCAGATTTCCTCTCATTTCCCCACTGCCCAATCCCCGATTTGGCCTGTTATAGCCTAGATCGGGCAACAGGGAACCCCTGCTGCCCCTAACTTACTGTCTGCTGCCCGCAGATGGCGATCCCCTACCCTGGGGGGACTTATTCCACCTCTGGGGTAGAATAAATCCTTGTCTAAGTCAGCTGACCCAGACGTACAAGACCACAACTGGAATCAACCCTGTATGTCCAGGTCAGGGTCCCTCCTCCACCCACCCTCACTCCCCCTCCAGCCCGCCCCCTCCTGCCCCTATCCAGAGCTTCCCACACATCTCTATACGTGTGAGAAGCTCTGTGCAGGGAATCAGCCCCCAGGCATTTAGAGGAAATGGATGTCCAAACTGGGCATCCATCTTCGCTAAACGCATCTTGGAATGACCCCCTTAGGACTTAATTTTATAAGAATTTGCCTATTTTTAAGTGTGAATACATGCAAATGTCAGTAGTGTAGTCATTTACGCGTGTAGGTGGACAAAACATTGAGCCGCCTGAGGGGAGAAATTCTGAAAGTCTGTCTAGGGTGGCAGATAGGCTTGGCCTGGCCATACATTTGTGTTAATATTATTTAAAATATGATATTTAATTATGCATATGCATAAAAATCAAGGGATGTGATGTGCTTTGGGTGGGTGTGAGTCAGAGCGGTAGGGGAAAATATTTTTAAAAATTTGATTTTGAATTATGCATTTTTTCAGGATTGTTCTGAATGAGTGGTATTGGGGTGATCATGATTGTTGAGTTCAATGATCAGACTCTTATGGCGCGAGGGGCAGAAGGGCCTGAAAGATAACTGAAGGGGTACAAGGCTAGGAGAGGTTCGCCGAGGGTACCTAATACTCTTGGGCTGGCCCTGCCTCTTCTCTTCCCTTTCAGAAGCACTGGCAAGTGTTCTCCTCTTTTTCATCCTCTTCTGGCACTGGGCAGACTCTCCTCTTCTGGCTCCAGAGGACAATAACTATAAGGTGCATATTAAAATGCCGATGATGCCAATGTTTGCAATACCGATTATAACAATAACTCATAGCATGCAATCCTATACATGAGAAAAACAAGTAATATTTGGACTCTGAACATGATGAAGACATTTGAGATAGTTTGCAATCCCTTAAAACCCCCCACTGTTCTACTATGTTTATAGATTATTTAAAATAAAGAAGGAAAATTAATATCCAGAATGATTATGCCTATTGATTATTCGCTGGATCCTGATTAGTATGGGAGAAAGAGACCATCTGTTTGTTCCATCTGGCCAAATTTGCACATGGAGGACAATTTTATAACAGATCACCTATATATGAAGGCCATGTAAGTGCTATTTTAGCCTATTTTATAAAGTCAGGTAGGCGCCTATGGAGTCCTTTTCCCAAGGTGTGTTAAGGTTTTGCACTTAATGTGCATTTAGAGCTAAAACTAACATGAGTTAAATGCAAAACCTCCATGGTACTGTATCTGTTGGAGGTGTGGCCAGCACGTTGCCAGCAGTTCACACACGGATGTGTGTGCCCTAACACATGGTAAAATTACCACAGGTGCACCTAACTCTACCTATTAACATAATATATGCCATACTGGGTCAGACCAAGGTCCATCAAGCCAAGTATCCTGTTTCCAACAGTGGCCAATCTAGGTCACAAGTACCTAGCGTTAGTTGCACCTGCGGTAATTAAAACATTGGCAGTGTGCAATGCATCTACCCACGCTAACTGCAATGTGCTCTCCATGCCCCCTCTCTACCCACCAATTCAGCTCCCCAACATGCGATTGGCAGGTAACACATGAATCAGTGTATGATAACTGCCATGTCCCGATTGTAACAGTTACTGTGGTGCTTGTGCACCGTTACTGCTTGCACAAACACATGTTTATCACTTTGTGCTCTTTAGTAAATGGGCCCCTATATGTCCTTAGGGAGTGAGGAATAGCTTACTACCCAAGAGATCTGGGTTTAATTCTCACTAGCACTGCTTGTGGTCTTGGGCAAGTCACTTTATCCTCCTTTGCCTCGGAAGAAAAAAACCTGGCAATCTACTTCTGGTCATACCTTGCCAAGAAACCCCAGGGGCTGCTGGGTAGCCAGGAGTCAGCATTGACTTGAAGGCACTTAAAAATATGTCTTTATATAATACTTGGGTTTAATCTGGCAGAAATAGTGGCTAGACTGACGCCATGGTCATTTATACCTGCTTGGAAGCAGGCATAAATATTAGTGGGCAAACACGTGCTGACTCTACCTGTGTTCCACCAAACCTCCTCTCCTGAACATATCTAGAGTGGGTCATGTAAAAGTATGTACCTTCTTGTCACCACATGTAGCCCCTGGGATAATTGTATAAAAGCCTTTTGATGTGCATGAAAATCCCTTTACAGTCCAAAAAAACCCTCTAGAAGCTTAGAGGAGGGGAATTAGCTCAAATGGTAGAGCGCTTGCTTCGCATGTAAGAGGTAGTGGGATCAATACCCACATTCTCCAGAGAAGTTTTTTTGTGAGTCTTGAAAGACTACCAAAAGGGACTGCTACAACTGGAAGTAGATCACTTGTGAGTATAATCTTCTGGAATAAACTCTAAGGTGTATGTTTACTAAACAGCGGTAAAGGAGCAGTCTTTTCTGTGCAGTAACAGCAGTGATAAAGGGTTACTGTTTGTTGGGTGTGTCAGAGGCATTCCAGCATTAAAGGGGTGCTAGTGGACACTTAGCAGGCAGTAACAGGACATTAAGGGATGGTAGAGGACACTTAGCGGGCAGTAAAAGGACATGCTGTGTAAAGGTGTCTTGCATGCACCCTAATGCAGGAAAGCCTTTAAAACCTTGAAAGGGGGACAGGGAAGCCACTGGAGAAGGTAAGGATGCAAGCACAATTGGTAGCTGATGGAGTTGATTCACCAGATCTCTGGCTATGTGTGATGAGCATGTTTGACCATACAGCAGGCCTGTGCTATTCACTAGGCGAGATAGGTGGCTGCCTAGTTATGCTGGTAGTGGGTTTAGGCAGTGTCATAGGTGGGTGGTTGTGGCAGCAGAGTCAGCGGAGGGGATGTAGCAGCGGGGGGTGCTGTGACAGGTGTGCAGTCCTAGATGCTCCTGAAAGCATATACCATGCCGTAAGATATATTATAGTGTCGATGAGGTATGGACATGTATCCAGATGTACTGTCAGCTTGTGGCATGCAATAGGCCACGACAGTGTCTGGGAGGAGACAGCATGTTCCTGATGTGGGCAGCAAAGGGAGGATTGTCCATGAGTGCTCATGTGGAGCAGTCACAGGAGAGGTGTGCATGATATGGCTAACTGCTGCAAATGACCGCTGATGGCCATGGTGGGGCAGCTTACTGCCAGTAAGCTGCTCCACAATGAATCTCCCTGATAGTCAGATGGTAGGTGCAGGGCTGTACCATGGATTTTCCAAGCAGATAGTTTGCAATTTGTGTGGTGAGTGGATGCATGAGATCATACAGGTCAAAAGCATTTGGTGTGTGTGAACCAAAAGTAGCAGAGCCATGGGGTACATGAAACACTATTTGTGTGGGTGGAACTGGTGCCTCAGCCTGTGCAAGACAATACACCCAGCAGAGTGGCATGATAGAAAGGGACAAGTTGAACCCATTTGCCCCATGTGGGGCAAGTAATGATGGCAGAACAGTGCAGGGGGCTATGCAACAAGTGTTAGGTGCCCAGATGTATGAGATATATCCTCTTTACGTAAAACTGGGAGGTCACAATGATGGCAAAACAGTGCAGGGGATGGCTATGCAACGAGTGCTAGGTGCCTGAATGTACGAGATATATTCTCTATATGTAAAGATGGGAGGTCACAATGATGGCAAAACAGAAACACATCTATACCAGTTGACCCAGACATCTGCTGCATATACATCACTGACCCACTGCAATGTGCGTGGCAGAGCCACTAAAGCCATGCTCACAGATGTCCATGATGGGGAATGCTATATTGGGCTACCCAACGTGTCGCCATAATGCATATAAATGTAGAAGAATGATTGTCTGCAGGTCATAGCAGAGCCAGGACTATGCGAGGTGGGCAAGCGCACCCAGGCACAAAATGAACAGATGGGAATCATACCCTGGACCTTTGACTATGGAGACATTGCATCAACCAGTAGGCTACACCTCTACATAATGCTACACAGCCTGCAGATCTCTGATCAAACTGTTTGCTGTCTATGCAGGTATAGGTTGGGCTCTCCACTACCCATGAGGCACTGCACATGCAAAACAGAGGTCTGCTGCTGAAAACTTAATGGAGAAGACACTCATCTAGCACATTCAGCTCAGTAAGACGCAATGGATGCGTGTGCTACATGCACATAACAACAGCAAGCCATGCTGCAGAGTGGTTTCAGCTGTCACCCTGAGGGTGAGGAGGGGTGCCCAGCACCTGGTCCACTGAACCTGCACTTTCAGAGATGGTTTCTGCTGTTGGTCCACATCACTGCTAGTGTGTGGTAGATCTAGTTTGTAGTGTGTTGTGATTTTTCTTTTTGGTTTTCTCTATGCTGTAGGTCAGAGCTAATCAAATCTGGTCCTGGAGATCTGCAACCCTGCAGGGTTTTGGGATATCCCTAATGAATATGCATGAGATATATATGCTTTAGAGATATTCTGCCAAACTGACTGATTTGTGGCGCTCCAGGGCTGGGTTTGGAGACCCCTGCTTTACACCTCTGTCGTTTAAAATTGTGAGTGGGCAAGGTACAGATGTCCTAGACATCAAAAGGGTAGATAGAATGTGTCACATTCCTCCTCGATTCTCACCAACACCAAAAGGTTGTCTAATAGACAATATTTTGTTGGTGGTGAGAAGCGAGAAGGAATGTGACAAATGTAGCCCATGTAGCCCCCCCCCCCCACCAGCTGCCTATGTAGGGGCCCCATCACCACCTGCCACTGATATATCTCGGGGGGGGGGGGGAGGATGGCAGCCACTACTGTAGTATTTCCCCAGCCACCTGCATTTTCCAGCTACCTGGAGGGCTACAGCATCTGGCACTATCGGCCTCTTCCCCCATAGCTGGGTTCTGCGGCGGTGGGGGGGTGGGGGGAGGGGGTTAGGCAGCCTAGATCTCTGCCTGGGGTGCCAGGACCTTTCAACCACCCCATGTGGCACATTGCCTTTCCGCAGCAGTAGCAGGACTGTGTGCTGCCACTGTCACTGTGGGATCATGACGAATATCACATATGGTTCTGTGGATGGCAGAATACCCTTTGTGGAGAGGCTAAAAATGTTGGGGCTCATCAACCTGGGGATGAGACGGCTGAGGGGAGATATGATAGAGGTCTATAGATTATTGATTGGAGTGGAACAGGTAAATGCAGATCACTTTTTTATTGTGCACTGTTGGACACAGGATACTGGGCATGATGGACCTTGATCTGACACAGTTTGGCATATTTTGTAGTCTTATGTTCCTATATGCCATCTAGGCAGCTGCTTGGTCCCCCTTGTTCACAAGCAGCCCCCACTGCATGACCCATGTGCCACCTCCTTTGCCCCCATTTGCACCATCAACATACTGCCCTTTCATACTTGGGCACTATGCTGTTGCTGCAAATTTAGGACTACTATCACTCTTTTGGATTCCCCTCTCTGTGCATCACATTGCAGACGTAAAATTGGCTCTCTCTCGTCAAAATACACCCTTTCCACCAGGTTTTGAATTGCTTAAGGTTCCTGCCATTAAGGTGCCTGCGTTAAGGGAGCAAGCCTTGTTCCTACCCACTCCCCACCCATGGACTCTCACTCTCCACCCCATGCATGCCTTCACTCCACCCACAGGGCACTTTACGCTGCTGGTGCCATTAGCACCCGCTAAAGTGCCTTTTTGCATGCGGTAAGTATGCACATGCACAGTAAGCACCCGCTAACGGAACACTTATTCCTTTATCACCATTTAGTAAACATACCCCTAAATCTTTGGGAAAAGGTACTTCTTGGAGTTTAAACCGATAAATCGGTGTATTTTAGAATTCAGTGATTTTGCTCAGTCAGGTCTTAGTGCCACCTGAGAGCTTTGTATTTAAGCGAAAGCAGAATATAGCTTAGCATAGAATATAAAATAAGACTAAATAGACTTTTAAATAAATTTGTTTCTAGAAAGCTTTTCATTTAAATCAAATCAGAGTATAGCTTAACTTAGAAAATAAAATATAGTATAGTTACCAAAATAAATTTAGTTTCTAGAGAGCATTTTTATTTCAATCAAATCAGAGTATAGCTTAGCATATAAGTAGAATAATCTCTGAGTAGAAAGAAAAAATAAACTAGTTTCTAGTGACCTTTACAAAGAGATCTTCCAGTTAAGAGCAAAAGATCTCGGAAGTTGTCTTAAATAGATGTTCAAGGCAAGTAACAGATCAAAGGGGCAATTTAAAAGACTTCTTTTATTAAAACCAAAGGCTGTGTGAATCACCCAGGAAAATGGTAAGCCTTTACCTTAGAAGCACAGGACAGGGCACTGTGTAGCAGACAACTTTTAGAGGCATGTTTACTAAACTGCGGTAACATTAAGGATCGTTAGGTAATGTTAACGCATGGTATGTAACGTTAACACATGTTAACATTACCTAACGATCGTTAACGTCCCCGGACGCGGTAAACACCGCAGAGGGTGGAGAGAGGGTGGGGGGAGGGGTCAATAGGCGGGGAGTGGGCGGGGAGAGGCTCCCTACACACTAACATGCTGAACTGAAGGGCTGAATCCTACCGCGAATGAAAACCTGCCCTTAGATGCACATTTGAAGGAGAGAGAAACGATTTACATGTCAGCAATGTAGAGCATAGACAGGGAGCCCAAGAAACATGATAGTAGTGCTCCATTTCCAGCAACAGCATAATGCCCAAGTATGAAAGGCCACTATGGCAATGGTGCAAGTAGGGCATAGGGGGCTGCAGGCGGGACATGTAGCGGGGCAGATGGGGCACATGGTGGACTAGGAGGGTGCCTAGGTGGCACATAGGAACATAGAAACCAGAAATCAGCATGACAGCAGCTGACAAAGGCCAAACACAATCCACCTACATCTACCTGGTCCACCCGAGCTAACAGTTGCCAGGGCACTGACCTGACATCCCCCCAGCCAACCCTCCCCCAAGTGGAAGGGACAGACTATTGGTAGGCGGGGATGTGAGGATGCTCATGTGTGCCCCATGCCCCAGACTCCGCACCCTAGGCGACCACCTACCCACACAGTGGATGGCCTGGGACTGCACACTACCAACACCGACAGCATATGGTCATGTCAGCATGGCGGGGGGGGGGGGTGCCCGTGCTGGAGGGGGCAGTGGCATCTGCCTGCAGTGGAACTAGGCCATGCCCTGTACCAGTACATGATGTGCAGTGCAACATAAAAGGTCTGGCTCAGGAAATGTACAGGTAGCCCCAGGGACTACCATGCATCTGTGGCAACAGTGTGGTGCAGTACACCCAGCCAGTGTGTCCAGAAGCAGAGAGTCATAGGTTCAACCCCAGCTGTGGTTCCTGCAGTACATGTCCCTATGTTTTACCCTACAATGCAGGTACAACAGCAACATGTGCAAAGCCCAAAACAGCGGCGAACAGGGGTACAAACAACCACTCACACAGGCTCCACAATCCAAAGATGCATGGAGAGTCAGGCTGCTGGCCCCAGCATTGAGCTGCAGTTATCACCAGAGCACTACTACTACCTCCTGCACAGTTTAGCAATGTCAGCACTGTGATCAGGACCAGTGTTGCAGGCAGGGTTGCCAACCACCCCTATCTTTGCACAATGCTGCAATAGGAGTGTGTGTGTGTATGTCTATCTATTGTTTTGTGGCTGCCCACACCTCACCGGGCCTACAATGTCCCACTGTTACCAGTGCTAGCCTGAATATGTGCATTGGTTTCCACATTTCGGTATTTAGGTGTCCACTTTGACTCAGATCTTTCCTTTCGTTCTCATATCTCCCATATTACTAAAACCTCTTTCTTTTTTCTCCGGCAAATCCGCTCAATCTGCCCTTTCCTCTCCCCTTCTGCTCTGTCTACACTAGTACTGTCCTTAGTCATGTCACGGGTGGACTTCTCTAATGCATTGTTTCTTGGTCTCCCCAAAAACCAGGTGACTAGGCTCCAAAGAATACAAAACACTGCTGCACGTCTTATCACTTACTCCACTCTTCGAGATCATGTCACTCCCTTACTTTTCCATCTTCATTGGTTGCCGGTCCCATTCGCTTCTCAGTTTAAACTGTTGACTTTGCTTCACAGAGCCTATCACACTGGTACCCCATCTTATTTGTCTGACCTTCTATCTTTCCATTCCCCTCGCTACACTCCCCGCTCTTTCCATCTCAATCGTCTCGCCCTTCCCGTCCCCTCCCGTGCTCACCTTCAGCTCACACGTCTATCTGCGTTCTACTTCGCTGGTCCTGCACACTGGAACTCTCTCCCCTCCTCCCTCCGCCTCGAACCACAATTTGCAGTCTTTAAACAAACCTTAAAACCCATCTTTTTTCACTGGCATTTAATATCCCCTCTCCTTTTGTATGAGCCCGCTCTTATTGTACCTACCTACCTGTTGTATCCTGTCCCGTACCCCCTGCATATTACCCTTCTGTCCTTTACAAAATTGTATACTTCCTTTCCTTTTCTGGCCATGGCCGAAGTTTTTATGTATTATGTTTTTTTTTATGCTTTGTATAATTTATGTATTTTATGAATTTTTTATGTATTTTATTACCTGTACACCGCTTTGATTACCCCAGAAAGGCGGTTTTTATCAAATAATTAAACCTTAAACCTTATAATGAAGAGCAAGGTGTTGTGGGTATGGACTAGACAGGGCGGATTGGCCAGAATGCATCTTCACAGGGTGTGGGGCAATGGCTGGGACACTGTAGTGCCTGACCACCACCTGCCTTGACAGGGTGGCCACAGCATGGCATGCTGGGAGGGGACTCACC
Organism: Ichthyophis bannanicus; assembly: GCA_033557465.1. NCBI lineage: Eukaryota > Metazoa > Chordata > Amphibia > Gymnophiona > Ichthyophiidae > Ichthyophis > Ichthyophis bannanicus. Next base: position 1,461,808,812 of record CM066031.1, read on the forward strand.
CTGACTGAGCAGTGACCATGGTATGTCTAGGTTCCCACATAGCACTCTATGCTATATGCTTCCAATAATACTTTTGTATTACCAGTGCTGGGGTCCCAATCACTGAGGTGCCTGCTTGGTGCACATAGTTTCTCTGTGAGCATGGACTGGCTAGTGGATTGTCTGCAGTTAGATTGTGCATGGTTGGAACCCCTTATACAGTGTGGTCTGACTGTGTTGTCTGCTGGTGACTGGCAGACAGTGGTGTAAGGCAGTGGGGGGTTTCCAGAGCTTCCCCCCCCCCAATTGCTGCTGGTTTGCCACTGCCCCAACCATAGGTATGGCTCTGGCCCACCAACCCTGGAGGGCTGTTGTATACTAGCAGGATGGAGGTTGTTTCACAGGGGCTGGGGCACCTGTCTCTTGCCTACCAAAAGGGTGATGTGAGCCCTTTGGCATATGTAGTGTATACTTTAAGTCTGGAAACCCCTCTGCCCTGATAACAGCCATGTCAGCCAGACCCTAACACAGGGTACACACTAAACTGGGTGGTGTCTTGTCCCAGAGAGCCACATGTGACTGCAGGATAAGGATAGACACCAAATTACCTTGAGCTGCACTGCAAAGAACACCTATCATACACTGATAGCAATGGGGATGTACAGCACCAGATGTACTGCGGACCTAGTGCTGGGCACCCATCCTATCCCTCAGAGAGAACACAGAACCTGCACAATGGCATGGTCTGTAGCTACTCTGTGCCAGTATCACACACTGTCAGTTCGTCTTTCCAAGCTGAGGTACCGGAGAGGTGCAGACCCCATTTGCTTATCAGCTGTAGACAGCTATTCAGAATGTGCATTGCATCATGGGTACTGGTGGGGTTACCCTATCCTGGCACTCAGAGCAGACAGTTTGTGCGGTGATCTGCAGTCCTTCTGTACCCGGCCATTGATGTGACATACACCATGGAGGTATAGTCTACTGGTTAATACAATGCCATTCTTGGCAGTATTCATGGGTTCAATTCCTCATTGTTCCCTCCTCTCATGCCTGTCCTACTCAAATAGTGTGCATGCCTGTAACAGTCATATTTTTGCAGTTTTGTGCTGCCAGCCCACAATACCCTCGCCACAATTTCCAACATTCCCTTGGTCCATCTATCTGTGTCTGTCAGCTGTGTAGAGTCCTGCCTGCCTGTGCAGGCTGTCACCCCATGTCCTGCATTGCTACCCTTTCCTGCATTGTGCCTCTTCATACTTGCCTCGCCTGTGCCTTATCTGCATGGCCCCACCACTCCTCTGTCTACCCATCATTGTAATTATCCTGCCACCTCCGCCTCCATTGGGGGACACGTATTCCCATCGTCTGCCACCAACTGTCTTTCCAGTATTTTACATTGCCCACACCCTGTGCTGTGGTACAGTTGCCCCCACCATATTTGTCATCAGTACTGGCAGCCACATGGGATGCCCGCAAATATGGCAGGTCCAGCGGTTCCCACTGGAAACAGTGCAAGCAGCGTGGGCTCAGTAAGGTGTAGGCAGCCACAAAACACTGGATAGACATACACACACTCCCACACCTATGCCAGCATTATGCAATTATAGAGGTTTTTGGCATCCCTGGCCACCACACCAGTCCTGGGCACAGTACAGGCATTACTATGGTACGCAATACTGTCGGGGTCACTCCACAGGGTGGTAAACACTGTCAGAAACCAAAACTGAAACACACTCCACAGATATCAGAAAGGTTGCTATGATGCATCTCTGTCAACAAATTGTGTTTAACTTAGGATTTGTTATCTGCCATTAATCATAGCAACCTTTTGATATATGTGTAACATGTTCCCAAGTTTAGGACGGCATTACTAAGGTATGCAGGTGCAAGTATTGGGAGATGCTGCTCCACGCAGGGCCCAACAGACTGACTCTCCATGAGGCTTTGGATAGTGGAGCCTGTGGGTGTTGGTGTTTGTGTCCCTGTTGGCCGCTGCTCTAGGGCAGAGGTTCACAACTCTGGTCCTGGTGGGCCAAACACTATTCAGGTTTTCATGCTGTCCTTAATGAATATGCATGAGATACATTTGCATACAATGGGGGCGGTGCATACAAATGCAGCACAGGCATATTTATTAGGGACAGCATGAAACCTGAATGGTGTTTGGCACTCCAGGACTGTAGTTGGGAAATTCTGCTCTAGGGATTGCACATGTTTATGGTGTCTGTGCCTTGTAGGGTAAAATATAGGCGTTTATGGCATGTTTATTTAATCTGCAATAAAGGTTCCATCTTTATTACCATGGTTTAGTACTAGGTAAAATATAGGGACATGGTTTGCAGGAGCCACTGCTTGGACTTGAACCTGTGATCTTTTGCCTCTGAACACACTGGCTGTGTGTACTGCACCAAACCATTGCCACAGAGGCAGATTGTTCCCTGGGAATACCATGACTGTTCATCAGACAGACCTTGTCTGTTGCAGTGCACAGCACCCACTTAAATGTGGCTTGGCTGTGGTCTTCTGTGGGCAGATGCCACTGCCCACTCTGCCACCAGCACCCCTCCACCACCATGCTGACATGGCCTTGTGCCGGTGGTGCTGGTGGTGCGCAGTCCCAGGTCAACCAGTGTGCCGGTAGGTGGCTGCCTATGGTGCGTGATATGGGGTAGGGATGCCTGCATAGACATCCACGCTTCCCTCCGGCACTGCCTGCCGATGTTATGTGCCCTTTGGGGTACTTGCTGGGTACTGTCTCCTGGGACACTGTGGGACACACACCCGTGGCCATGTTTGCATTTGGTCAGTTGCTGTCTTGCTGGTTTTCCGCTTCTACATTCCTATGTGTCACCTAGGCATCGGCCTAGCCCACCCTGTACCACAGCTGCCCCACTGCATGTCCCACCTGCAGCCCCCTGTACCCCAATTGTAGCCTCACAGTAGTGTCCTCTCGTACTTGGGCACTATGATGTTGCTGCACATGTATCACTACTATCACTTTTCTTGGTTTCCCTGAATTTGCTGCACATTGCTGACTAAAATGGTCTCTCTCCCCTGCAAATGTGCCTCTAGCGAGAGGTTTTCACTGGCGCTACTTTTCAGACCAAACACACAAATAGCGAGGGGAATTTGATGGTCACCAATGCTTTATTAATTAAAACGCCCCAACGCGTTTCAGCAAAGCCTTCATCAGGGGGCTGAGAACTGCAAAACCAACAAATAGATAATAATAATACATAAACATATATAGGATATGAAAAATATAACATAAATCATGTAGATAATAATAAAATAAGAATAGAAGAATAAAACATAATTATTAATATAATGTCTAACAACATGTATAGACAACTTCAAAAATAACAATAAAGAATATGTATATATAAAAAAATCCAATGTGATTTATAATATAAATATACATGAAGGACTAAAAAATAAATAGTAAAACTTATATGCAATAAATAAGGCAATACTTACAGATAGAATTGGTCAACAACCACTATAAATTGCACAGCAACCAATGTAAACCAATACTTAAAATAAAAGCTGGAATCATATCACAAACAACATAATTTAATATAAAATAATATATATTACAAAATTAACCAAGTATGAGACAACAGCGAGAAACCAGGACCAAGGGGCAAAAAGGAGACTTATGAGGGCAGAAATGAAACTTGTATGGAGAGTAAAAGAACTGTTTGTGGGGTACAAATAAAAAGAATGACCAAAAGAAGGTCAGCTTGTGGATTGGTATCACAGCTTATAATATAACCTTAGAACAACATATATAAGAGGTACTTCATGAGGACAATAAAAGTTTTACTTAGACTGAATGTGTATTGCACAATAGATATTGAATTATTGACAAGACTTATAGAAGGCCTCTGGGGCTCAAAAAGATGAAATTGAGCCCTAGTTATAAGGTTCAAAGGGCTAAAAACGGACCAAGCATCAAAGATACATGAAAGTGCATTTAAAGCTTATATTATCAATAGTCAAGACGAAGGCTGACCTTATATCCACAATAGGAAAACTATAAGAACATAAGATATGCCATACTGGGTCAGACCAAGGTCCATCAAGCCCAGTATCCTGTTTCCAACAGTGGCCAATCTAGGTCATACGTACCTAGACGTTTCCTCAAAAGACACAGGTTCCGCAATGCTTGTACTGGGTCAAGCATTGATATCCTGGGTCCCTTCTTAATAATGGTTTATGGACCTTTCCTCCAGGAACTTGTCCAAACCTTTTTTAAACCCAGCTACACTAACAGCCTTTACTACATCCTCCGGTAACAAATACCAGAGTTTGATTAAACGTTGAGTGGAAAAATATTTTCTTTTATTAGTCTTAAATAGTTTACCCTGTAGCTTCATTGCATGTCCCCTAGTCTTTCTATATTCTGATAATGTAAAAAATTGATCTACGTTTACCCGTTCCACTCCGTTCATTAATTTTCCAGGTTAAAGAGCCCTAACCTTTTTAGCCTTTCTTCATAGGAGTATCCTTCCATCCCCTTTACCATTTTGGTGGCTCTTCTCTGAACCTTTTCTAATAACGCTATATCCTTTTTAAGATACGGCGACCAGAATTGCACACAATATTCAAGGTGCGGTCTCACCATGGAACGATATAGAGGCATTATAATATCTTTTGTTTTATTTTCCATTCCTTTCCTTAGGATACCTAGCATTCTATTTGCTCTCTTGGCTGCCGCTGAACGCTGGGCCGAGGGTTTTAACATGCTATCCACAATGACGCGTAAATCATTTTCTTGGGTGGTGGTTCCTAATGTGGAACCTTGCATCGTGTAACCATAGTTTGGGTTGTTCTTCCCTAGGTGCATAACTTTGCACTTGTCCACATTAAATTTCATCTGCCATTTTGATGCCCAGTCTTCCAATTTATCAAGATCCTCTAGCAATTTTCCACAATCCTCTTGGGTTTTAACAACTTTAAATAGTTTTGTGTCATCTGCAAATCTGATAACCTCACTCATTATTCCAATTTTCAGGTCATTTATGAATATGTCAAAAAGCAGCGGACCCCTCACAGATCCCTGGGGTACATCACTATTCACCTTTCTCCATTGGGAAAATTGGCCATTTAGCCCAACCCTCTGCTTTCTATCTTTTAACCAGTTCCTGATCCACAGTAGTACACTGCCTCCTATCCCATGACTCTAGTTTTGCCAAAAGTCTCTAATGAGGGACCTTGTCAAAGGCTTTCTGAAAGTCCAGATACACTATATAAACCAACTCACATTTGTCCACCTGTTTATTCACACTTTCAAAAAAACATAACAGATTAGTAAGACAAGATCTTCCTTGTCTAAAGCCATGTTGGCTGTCTCCCATTAGGCCATGACTATCTACATGCTGAATAATTTTATTCTTTATGATGGTTTCTACCATTTTTCTCGGTACTGACGTGAGGCTCACCGGTCTGTAGTTTCCAGGATCACCCCTGGAACCCTTTTTAAAAATTGGTGTTACATTGGCGATCCTCCAATCTTCAGGTATTAGAGATGATTTTAATGATAGTTCACAGGTCTGCAATCTCATATTTCAGTTCTTTCAACACCCTTGGATGTATGCCATCCAGCCCAGGTGATTTGCTATCTTCAGTTTATCTAATAGTTGTAATACTTCTTCCCAGTGTATCGATATTTCCTTCAATTCTTCCGCACCTTTAAATACCACTTCAGTCATGGGTAACATCCCTACATCTTCCTCAGTAAAGACCGAAGCAAAGAATTCATTCAGTCTCTCCGCTATCGCCTTGTCGCCTATTAGTGCCCCTTTAACTCCTCTATCATCTAATGGATCAACTGACTCTCTCACAGGTTTTTTGCTATGAATTTACTTGAAAAAATCTTTATTTCACATTTTTGCTTCCACAGCAAGCTTCTTCTCAAATTCTCTCTTTGCCTGCTTTATCAATGCCTTGCATTTGACTTGCCAGTGCTTGTGCTGTTTCCAGGTTTCTTCATTTGGCTCTTTTTTCCATTTCCTGAAAGATGCTTTTTTGGCAACAACAGCCTCTCTGACCTCACCTTTAAACCATGCTGGCAGTTTTTTGGACTTCCTTCCACTTTTCTTAAAGCGTGGAATACAGCTGGTCTAGGCTTCCAAGATAGTATTTTTCAACAACACCCAAGCTTGATGTAAGTCTTTAACCTTTGCAACTGCTCCTTTTAGTTTTTTCTTAACTATTTTCCTCATTTTATCATAGTCTCCCTTTCGAAAGTTAAAAAGTAGTACAGTGGATTTCCTTACTATCCCTCCTCCACTAATTAAATCAAAGGCGATCATGCTATGATCACTATTGCCAAGTGGCCCCAACACCCTTATCTCTTGCACTAGATCTGGTGTTCCACTAAGGACTAGTTCTAATATGGCTTCCCCTCTGGTCGGTTCATGAACCAACTGCTCCAAGAAGCAGTCATTTATGTCATCTAGGAACTTTATCTCCCTAGCATGTCCTGCCGTGACACTGACCCAGTCGATACCGGGGTAATTGAAATCACCCATTATTATTACTGCACTGTAACTTTTGTTAGTTTCCTTGATTTCTTTGAGCATTTCATCATCCATTTGTTCATTCTGGCCAGGCGGTCGATAGTACACCCCCACTGCCATCGCTTTCCCCTTTTTACATGGAATTTCAATCCATAGAGATTCTACAGCAAATTTTCTTTCCTGTAAAACTTTAATCCTTTCTGACTCAATGCCCTCCCTAACATAGAGTGCAACCCCTCCACCAAGTTGATCAGCTCTATCATTACGATATAGTTTGTACCCAGGTATCACAGTGTCCCACTGGTTGTCCTCCTTCACCCATGTCTCTGATATGCCAATCATATCTAACCTCTCATTTAGTGCTATATATTCTAACTCTCCCATCTTATTTTTTAGACTTCTAGCATTTGCATACAAGCATTTTAGAGACTGTATTTTATTCATATTAATTTGGCTATTGGTAGACATGGGTAATTTGGGATCTTTAAGCTCTGTCTGCTCCATACTCGAGGGCATTTGGGCTACTTTACTCTTTTTTGGAACCTCTCTGCTTTTGGTAGTATCCTTCAAGGATACATTCTTCCGAACCATCCGCTCTTGGGCGACTGTCGGCTTTCCCCTATTATCTAGTTTAAAAGCTGCTCTATCTCCTTTTTAAAGGTTAATGCCAGCAGCCTGGTTCCATCCCGGTTAAGGTGAAACCCATCCCTTTGGAAGAGCCCCTCCTTTCCCCAGAATGTTCCCCAGTTCCTAACAAATAACACTTATTAAAAAGAGGGCTGCTACACAGTACCCTGTCCTGTGCTGCTGAGGTAAGCTATATTCTTATTTGATTTAAATTATAGCTCTTTGCTGCTGCTAGGCTCTAACTTATGAAATTTAAACTACAAGCTCTCTGCTGGGTTCCATATTTAACCAGAAAGCTCTCTTCTCTGTTATAAATTTAAACTAAAAGTACTTTGCTGATACTAGGCCCTGAGTGACTATTAAATTAAATTATCAACTTATTAATAAATTAACTTATTAAATTAACTTAATAAATTAAATTAACTTAATAAATTAACTTATTAAATTAAAACTACAAGCACTCTGCTGGGTATGAAATGTAACCAGAAAGTTCTCTTCTGTGTTTTAAATTTAAACTTAAACTGCTGCTATTAGGCCCTGACTGATTTAACAAAAAATAGTGGGTTCACAGATTAATTAGCTTTAATAGAAAGAATATGAGTTCCTTAACTGACGTAAGAAAAGTAATATTGTTTAAATGCCGGGGCTGCATACAGCTGAAAGACAGCCAGATCTAAAAGAATAAAAATGAAACCAGAACCAAAAATAAAAAGTATCATAATCTAAATCCAAGTGAACATACATACCCCTTTTAAGGACAAGAATTGCATCTATTCTTATTTGAGCTACTCAAAGAAAAATTGTTATATTTAAAGCCAGTGAAACATAGAAAATTCACATTGAACTGTCCTATAGAACCAGAAAAACTAAGATGGCTAATGCCGTGGTGAATTACATCGAAAGAACAAACAGTGTTGAAATCACAGAAACAATACCTTTAGTAGATAACAGACTGATTTCTTTAAAAAAACGCCATCAATCGCACCTTTTTATAGGGGAAATTGCTGTTGTAAAAACTTACGTAAGCCGAGACTCATGACAGAGCTACTTTTTTATGCATCCCAAAATGCATCTGGTTTGAAAAGCCAAGCCCCAGAATCAAACTATATTTAAAGAAACAACCTGAGAATAAAAAATAAAAATAAAAATAATAATAAAATAAAAAGTACACACAACATTGGGAAAAGAAGGCAGCACAGACAAGAGGTGTAAGGATTTGACCAATAAAAACAACACCTTAAGTTAAAAATCTATCTAACATCCCACATTTAAAAAGGACTGAACTTCGAGCTGTCAAAGAAAGTGAAAGCCTCTCACTGCCCACTCTCCGCCCATTGACCCCTTATCTCTGCCCCTGGGGAGCCTTACTCCACCTTCTGCACACCTTAACGCTGCTGGAGACATTATCGTGCGATACATGATCTTCTCGCACAGTAATGTGCCATTATTGCACGATAACGTCACATATCACTTGATAACATCACAGCTGCAACGTTAGCGCCGTTTAGTAAACATACCCCAAAGTTTCTAGATGAAATAAATTACTGTTTCTTGGAGCAGCTGTTTCATGAACCTCCAAGAGGTGAAGCCATTTTGGACCTAATCCTTAGTTGAACACAAGATCTGGTGCAAGTGATAAGGGTGTTGGGGCTTCTTGGCAATAATAATCATAGCGTGATCCCATCTGATTTAATAAATGGAGGAAGGACAGCAGGGAAATCCACAGTACTACCTTTTAACTTTTAAAAGGGAGACTATAATAAAATGAGGAAAATAGTTAAGAAAAAACTAAAAGGAATAATTGTATAGCCTAAAGATTTACATCATGGGTGTTGTTTAAAAATACTAACTTGGAAGCCCAGATCAGCTATATTCCACACTTTAAGAAAAGTGGAAGGAAGTCCAAAAAACTGCCAGCATGGTTTAAAGGTGAGATCAGAGAGGCTGTTGTTGCCAAAAAAGCATCTTTCAGGAAATGGAAAAGGGAGCCAAATGAGGAAAACTGGAAACAACATAAGCATTGGCAAGTTAGATGCAAGGCATTAAGGCAGGCAAAGAGAGAATTTGAAAAAAAACTTGCCGCGGAAGCAAAAACACATAATAAAAACTTTCAAGTACATTCATAGTAAAAAACCCATGCGAGAGTCTGTTGGACCATTAGATGATAGAGGGGTAAAAGGGCACTAAGAAAGGACAAGGCCATAGCAGAATTCTTTGCTTTGGTCTTTACTGAGGAAGAGGTAGGGATGTTACCCATGATTGAAATGGTATTTAAAGGTGATGCCATAGAAGAACTGAAAGAAATATCGATAAAACCGGGAAGATGTATTACAACTATTTGATAAACCGAAGAGTAGTAAATCACCTGGACCGGATGGTATACATCCAAGGGTGTTGAAAGAATCGAAATATGAGATTGCAGACCTATTATTAGTAATCTGTGAGCTATCAGTAAAATCATCTATAATACCTCAAAATTGGAGGATGGACAATGTAATGCCAATTTTTAAAAAGGGTTTGAAGAGTGATCCGGGAAACTATAGATCATAAGTACCAGGAAAAATTATAGAAACCATTATAAAGAACAAAATTACTGAACATGTCGATAATCAAGTCTTAATGGGAGACAGCCAACATGGCTTTAGCCAAGGAAGGTCTTGTCTTAGTAATCTGTTATTTTTTTTCAAGGTGTAAATAAACAGGTAGACAAAGGTGAATTGGTTGATATAGTGTATCTGGATTTTTAAAAAGCCTTTGACAAGATCCCTCATGAGAGACTCTTGGCAAAATTAAAAAGTCATGGGATAGGAGGCAATGTTCTATTGTGGATCAGGAACTGGTTAAAAGATAGAAAGCAGAGGATAGGGCTAAATGGTCAATTTTCCCAATGGACAAAGGTGAATAGTGGAGTACCTCAGGAAACTGTGCTGGGTCCACTGCGTTTTAACATATTCATAAATGACCTGGAAATAGGAATAATGAGTGAGGTAATCAAATTTGCAGATGACACAAAATTATTCAAAGTTGTTAAAATCCAAAAGAATTGTGAAAAATTGCAAGAGGACCTTGATAAATTGGAAGACTGAATGTTCAAATGGCAGATGAACTTTAATGTGGACAAGTGCAAAGTTATGCACCTAGGAAAGAATAACTCAAACTATGGTTACACGATGCAAGGTTCCATATTAGGAACCACCACCTATGAAAAAGATTTAGGTGTCATCATGGGTTGAAACCCTCTGCCCAGTGTGCAGGGGCGGCCAAGAAAGTAAATAGAATGCTAAGAATCATAAAGAAAGGAATGGAGAATAAAACAAAGGATACTCTAATGCCTCTATATCTTTTCATGGTGCGATCACACCTTGAATATTGCATGCAATTCTGATCACCATATCTTAAAAAGGATATAGTGTTATTAGAAAAGGTACAGACACCAAAATGCTAAATGGGGATGGAAGGAAACCCCTATGAGGAAAGTCTAAAAAGGTTAGGGTACTTCAACCTCAAAAAGAGGCAACTGAGGGGAGATATAATAGAGGTCTATAAATTAATGAATGGAGTGGAAGGGGTAAACATAGATCGATTGTTTACGTCATCAAAATATAGAAAGACGAGGGGACATGCAATGAATCTACAGTATAACCCATTTAAGACTAATAAGAGAAAATATATTTTCACTTAACTCTGTAATTTGTTACTGGAGGATGTAGTAGAAGCTATTAGTGTAGCTGGGTTTAAAAAAGGTTTGGACAATTCCTGGAGGAAATCTTTATAAACCATTATTAAAGTGGACCCAGGAAATCCACTGCATGCTCCAGTACAAGCATTGTGGAACCTATATATCTTTTGGGAAAACTGCTAGGTACTTGTGACCTAGATTGGTCGCTGTTGGAAACAGGATACTGGGCTTGATGGTCCTTGCTCTGACCCAGTACGGCATATCTTATGTTTTTATGTTCTCTAATGTGTCCATACTTGTAACAGCTGAAGTTGGCCACTTAGGGCCAACAATTATTTTATTTGTGAGATCAAGCCAGTGAACTAGAAACCTTCTAGACCTAGGGCTCAGTTCAGAAAAGTGATTTTGTTAGAGAATCACTCTGGCATTGCAAGAATATTTTTCAAAGTTTTTTCCACTGGTAAAACAGTGCTTTACCCACACAAATAACAAGTTACAAAATTATTGGCCCTATACATAAGTAAACTTCTCCACATATAAAAGTGGATGTCATACAAAGCTCAAGGTCCTTGATAAAATGAGAAGAAACTGGAGGAATGGGAGGAGCCACATAAGTACCTAAACTAAAAGAGCTATAATACTGGGAAAATAAACTGATGTGGTTCTTCAAAAAGGTGGCTAAAAGAATAAATGCAAAAAGATTAGGCAACAAAGGTATGAAGGATCTCAAAAGATGAACGTGGGAAAAATGGTAAAATGGAAATGTAGCAAAAAATGAAATTAGGACAGAAAAGCCATGTGTGATAAAGAAAAATAGTTACAGAGGTTAATTAAGGTGACAAGACTTTTTTTAGGTACTGCAGAGAAAGAAGAAAGGATAGAGGTGTAACTATGAAGGGGAGTGAGGAACAATGTGTGGAGAGTGATAATGAAAAAGCAGATGTGCTTAACAAATACTTTCATTTGTTTTTCACTGAAGACGAATTTGGAGACGGTCCACTGAAGCTCAACAGGAATATAGAGAGTCAGCCAGATACCACGCTAGTCACAGAAGGCAGTGTTTTTGTGGAACTTGCAAAACTGAGAGTGGACAAAGCCATGGGGCTAGATGAGATACATCCCAGGATTCCAAGGAAGCCGGTGGTGTACCGAAGAGTCCATGACTGTAGCAGCTGGCCAGAGGAGGGGCACTGAAAACCACAGGGTATGGCAGAAAGAGGTGAGCCACATGGGCCTTTCATGTCCATCCAAATGTAAACTCTCACCTTCCCTCCTGCCAGTGTGGCCTGTCAGCTGGCTGAGTTCACAGTAGCAAAAGCAGTAAAGATAGCACTATTGAAAAGGAAGCGAGTACCATAGAGCCAGTATGCTCCTATGCTCTGAAACCTTGCTTAATAGCCCTCTCTGACACTGCCTCCTGTTACCACGGAAGTAGGATGTGGCAAGGCTTCAGAGAGCACAAGAGCTTTTCGCTCCATGAGCTTCATTTCAGTTTCAGTAATGTCAGCTCTGCCGCTTTAGCTGTTGCTAGCTCATTCAGCTAATGGGTCATGGTAGCAGGGGTGAAGGAAAGAGGGAACATTCTGGACTGCAAGGGTGGAGGGAGGGAGGGAAAATGCTGGACTGCAGAGGGCACAGTTGTGGCAGGTGCAGGCCTGTGACCCACAGTGTCTGAACATAAGCAGGCCAGCATGGCTAGCTTGACCTGTAAATGAGGCCTGTGGAGAGGCATATAGGATTGCACATCCCCCAATATGCTGCTATTGTAAGATAGAACCCAGTAGAAGTATTGAATTAGCTTAGGTAAGCAGAACTGCAGTATTGAAAGATGGAAAAATACAGAAAAGACATGTTTAGAAGTTACTGATAAGAAAAAGTACATCTGCAAAGAAATAATTAGGAGTGCTGACAGATGAGTTGCAGAGCCCAGCTCCTCTGCACGTACAAATTGGTTCTATAACCTTGAGAGTGTGAAAGTAACAAGTTGATGAACTGACCATTGTAATTGGGACTAGAAGGGGGGTATGCAGGTGTCATGCCCACTGGAGGGACATAATTGGATAAACTTATCAGTACCGGGACCAATAGAAGAGGTACGGGAGGTACGGGAGGTTACCGGGACCAATGAAATGTTTTTCTATACCTAGAATGGAACAGAAGTCTATAAAAGTTGTTGTAATGCTTGAAAACTTTGCTCAGCCATTTTGAAATTGATTGGTTCGAGACTTGTGCACAAATAAATGATTTGGACCTTTTGAACAGACTCCTGGTATCATTGGTTTGTCTGCGCTTTGCTGCTACATATTCCTTGGTGCATTGGCCGGGAAGTTGTGGAATCAAAGTGTATATAGGGCAATATACCACAACTTTCCGCCTCTATAGGCTTGGTCCTGCCGGGATCGCGCCCTTCCGACGAGGGCTGCTCCCTGGCGCCACCGGTCCCTTGTATCGGAGGGAGCTGGTCGGACCTCGGCGGGTGACGAGCCCGGCTGGAGTCAACGCCTCGAACCCGAGTGAGAGGAGTCCGAGGTCCAACTCATGCGCCTGCTTGGGAAGTTTGAGGACCGGATCCGGTGAGTATAGTTTTGATTTTGGGTCTAGACAGAAATAGAAAGAGCAGTACTGCCATTGGAACTTGGAACTTTGGAATTTGTAATCTCGAGATATTGGGAATTGGTAAGAGAGCATGATCACCTCTCAAGGAAGGGCCGAGTAACCCCGCATGGGAATTCGCCGGGTGAAAGCCCCATCCTTTTTGTAATTGGGAAATTGGAAAAGACTAGTCAGAACAGATAGAAACAAATGCATTCTGGGATACGTTGCTAGCATGATTGTGTGAACGAAGTGTGAATGAGAGGTCTGGCAGCACGGACCAAGTGAAGGCGGACCCCTGAGTAGCGCATTTCCTGACCGGGCGACCGCGTTCAGGTCGCGAAAAGGGGGAAGCGATTGTCGTCTTGTCTTGTTATTTGTACTCCTTATACGTTTCCAGGACCATGAGGACCCCTTACCCACGGTCCGCCCTCCTTTTCCCTTCTGTCTGTTGTTGCGCGCACACATCAAAATGGGAGGGGCGGGGTCTACTAGAAACACTCCATTAGAATGTATGATCGCACATTTTAAAGAGGGATATTCAGGAGATTATGGTATTAAAATGACAGCAGCCCGTTTGCAGATTTTGTGTACTAGGGAGTGGCCCGATCTAGACCCCATCTGGCCCCGAGAGGGAACGTTCAAAGTAGAGATTATTCAGTCAATACACCGTAGAGTGCGGATAGCGCACCCCGACCAGTACCCCTATATAGATTCCTGGTTAAGTATTTGTGAAGATCCGCCCCCCTGGGCGCAGCGCTGTTATGAGGAACAGTGCAGAATAATGTTAGCTAAAACAGACTCTAGACAGAAAACGGAACAGCCTAGAATGAAAGAGCAGGATACGAAAGCCAGAAAGAAGCCCATCCTGGCAGATCCTGATTCCCCAGAAATAACTCTCAGGCAGCCCCGAACCCCAGGTCCAGTAAGAGTAGCCCGGCGTCCTGCCCCAGAAACCCAGAGACGGCCAGAGCCGAGGCGGGACCCAACCCCTGATCCCCCACCCGGAGGAGAGAAAGAGGAAGAATTAGCGGGAAAAAGAAGAGGAGGACCTAAAAAGCGAGTCAGAAGTGGAGACAGAAGAAGGAGAAAGAGAGAATCCCCCAGATGAGGAGGAAAGTGTACAAATAATTGAGAAAGCCAGCGCTAGCACTAGTACGCCAGTGAGAGAGAAACCCAAAGCAAAACCTGTTGAGAAAAAGAAAGTGACTCCTGCAAAGGCAACGACGATAACCCTTAGATCCCAAAAGACACCCATGGCAGCCAAACTGTTTCCCTTACGGCAAGTCCCGGGAGTGCCCGTAAAGAATGATAATGATGAAGTGGTAGCGGGACCCCTAACTTATGTGTATATCCCTTTCTCTACAACTGATTTATTGAATTGGAGGTCGCATTACGCCTCCTATACTAGTAAGCCCCAGGAGCTGACAGAATTAGTAACTAGTATTATGGAAACTCACCAGCCCACTTGGCCAGATTGCCGTCAGCTCCTGACCACCCTATTCACGACAGAAGAGCGAGCAAGAATTAGAAAAGCAGCTATTGAATGGATGGCAGAGAACCCTGTAGCTCCGGCACAGGGGCAGAACATAATAGACCGTCGAGAAGCAGCTCAGAGAGAATTCCCGAATGAAGACCCCCAATGGGATCCAAATACAGATGAAGGATCCACCGCCCTAGCCCGTTTTCGCCAAGGCTTTTTACAAGGCCTGAAAAGGGGGGGCCAGAAAGCTATGAACCTTTCCAAAGTTGCAGGAGTTATCCAAGGGATAGATGAGAGCCCAGCAGATTTTTATGAGAGATTAACTGAAGCTTACAGAATGTATACTCCCTATGATCCCGAGGCACCAGGAAGTTTATGTATGGTGAATTCTGCTTTTGTAAACCAGTCTCAACCAGACATTAGACGCAAATTACAGAAGTTAGAAGGGTTCGCGGGCATGAATGCCACACAGTTATTGGAAGTCGCTCATAAAGTGTATGTGAATCGTGATACTGAAAGACAGAGAGAATGTGATAGAAAGATGAAGAAGAAAGCTGATTTTTTGGCTGCGGCCATAGTGGAACAGAAAAGCGGAGGTGTCCCTAGTCGAAGGAGCAGAGGAAGAGGGCGGGGTCAAGGCGGAGGCCGGACCCAGAGACTAGGCGTGAACCAATGCGCCTATTGCAGAGAGGAAGGACATTGGAGAGATACGTGCCCGCAACTCGAAGACGCCCAGCATGATGACGACAGCAGCCATCAGTGGCGAGAAGAAAGACGAAGCTATCCCCGAAGCCGAGGAGGAGCCAATCGAGAACAATTCCAGCGAGAGAGAGGAGGAGCCATTCAAGCATTGGCCACACCAGCCCATGATGAGAATGACGTGGATTAGGACAGACCGGGCTCCAAGTTTGCTTTAGGTCTCCAGGAGCCTATGGTCGGAATACAAATAGGAGACCAAATTATGGACTTTATGGTTGATACTGGAGCACAACATTCAGTAATAGACAAAAAGATAGCCCCATTCACTACAAAAGCAGTCACCATTATAGGAGCAACTGGTGCCAAAGCCACAAAGTCTTTTCTTCAAAACCGAATATGCAGTCTGGGAGGACAGCAAGTAACTCATCAATTCCTTTACATGCCCGAATGTCCAGTGCCACTACTGGGACGAGATATGTTAGCCAAGCTTCAAGCACAAATATCTTTCTCTGAGCAAGGAGAAATGCAAATGACAGTAAATCCCCAAACCAAACCAGCAGGAGTGATGCTGCTGACAGTTCCCCGAGAAGAAGAGTGGAGATACTACATTGATGATTCGATTCAAGATACCTATTTTGAACAAACTTTGAAAAGTATTGATGCACCACCTGGAGTATGGGCAGAAGGCAGCCCCCCAGGCCTAGCCAAACATATAGCTCCAGTGATTGTAACCCTCAAGCCTAGTGCTACACCAGTGCACGTCAAACAGTACCCTCTCCCAAGAGCCGCAATTGAAGGCATTCATCGCCACCTACAAAGATTGCTTGAGTATGGCCTACTAAAAGTAAGCCAATCCCCATGGAACACTCCACTTTTGCCAGTAAAGAAGCCTGGGACAGATGATTATCGCCCAGTGCAAGATTTGAGAAGAGTAAATGATGCAGCTGAGACCATACATCCAGTTGTACCCAATCCTTACACCCTCCTAGGACTGATACCTGCTGAAGCTACCCATTTCACTGTACTGGATTTGAAAGATGCATTCTTTTGCATAAGATTAGCCCCTGTAAGCCAAATATTGTTTGCATTCGAATGGCAGGACCCCATCTCTGGAAGAGGGGGCCAACTTACCTGGACAAGATTACCCCAAGGATTCAAGAATTCGCCTACCATCTTTAGTGCCGCACTGAATCAAGACCTTTCAAGCTATCCAGTAGCCCCGGGGAAGAGAGTGCTTCTCCAATACGTGGATGATCTGTTGATAGCTGCCGTATCAGAAAGTGAATGTATACTAGCCACCAAAGATCTCTTGCAGTTACTAGAGGAAGCTGGATACAAAGTTTCCAGAGCCAAAGCACAGCTATGCCAAAAAGAAGTGAAATACCTGGGTTTTCGTATCACCCAAGGAAGCAGAAGATTAGGCAGAGAAAGAAAAGAAGCAGTATGCAGAATTCCAACTCCAACAACCAGAAAGCAAGTCAGAGCCTTTCTGGGAGCGGCAGGATATTGCCGAATTTGGATACCCAACTTTGCCCAAATTGCCAAACCACTGTATGAAGCCACAAAAGGAGAAGAAAAGTCGCCACTGGAGTGGGGACTTGAGCAGGATACAGCCTTCAAGACGTTAAAAGAAGAATTAATGTCATCACCAGCACTTGAACTACCAGATGTCCACAAACCTTTCCACTTGTTTGTACATGAAGCACAGGGAAATGCCTTAGGCATGTTGACTCAGAAATTGGGAAATTGGGAGCGACCTGTAGCCTACCTATCGAAACAATTGGACCCAGTGGCCAAAGGATGGCCACCTTGCTTGAGAGCAGTTGCAGCTACAGCGCTACTAGTGAGTGAAGCAGACAAACTCACACTAGGACAGAACATACGAGTCACTGTGCCACATGCAGTCCTTGCCCTTATGGAACAGAAAGCAAATTATTGGCTCACCAATTCCCGAATGTTGAAGTACCAGAGCATGTTATGTGAAAACCCACAGATACAACTTGAAGTGAGCCATGCCCTGAATCCAGCCACCTTGATACCCATCAGTGAAGAACTCCCAGAACATGACTGTATCGAAGTCATGGAGACTGTGTTCTCCAGTCGACCCGACTTGACAGATGTGCCCATAGACAATCCTGACCAAACCTATTATGTTGATGGGAGCAGTCTCATCCTTGATGGACGACGTTGTGCCGGATATGCAGTCGTCACTCAACATGAAGTAGTTGAATCATCAGCCCTAGCCTCAGGCACATCAGCCCAGAAAGCCGAATTGATAGCACTCACCAGAGCATTGTTGTTAGGAGAAAAACTTGTGCTGAATGTATATACAGATTCCAAATATGCCTTCACTACCTTACATGCCCATGGAGCCCTCTATAAAGAAAGAGGACTCATCACATCCGGAGGAAAATCAGTCAAATATGGTCCCGAGATATTGATGTTACTTGATGCAGTTTGGGCCCCAACACGTGTAGCTGTCATGCATTGTCGAGGCCATCAAGCAGGAAAAGGAGAAGTTGCCCGAGGGAATAGATTTGCAGATGCCTCAGCACGACAAGCAGCTATGACAGGACAAATTGCCCCTCAAGCTATGCCAATGCAAGCAGCATTGTTTCCAGTACCTTTGAATTTATGGACCCCACGATATACCACCAAAGAATTGGATTACTATTGTGACAGAGAAAATGGAGTACTGAAAGATGGATGGATTGAGCTGCCTCCAGAGGAGGGCAGTCAACCTCCGGGAAGAATAGTAATTCCTGAACTGTTAGGACCATCCTTTGTCAAAGCTTTCCACGAAGCTACCCACTATGGGAAAAGTGCTATGGAAAAAGCACTCAGACCACATTTCTACATCCCTCTGATGACGACCATATCAGCTTCAGTAGCACGACAATGTCAAACTTGTGCCAAGAATAATGCCAAGCAAGGCCTTATTACAGCACCCCGAGTTCAGTCAAGAGGTGTGACCCCTATGCACAACCTCCAAGTTGATTTCACCGAAATGCCAAAAGCCAGTGGGTACCATTACCTATTAGTATTAGTTTGTACTTTCTCTGGGTGGGTAGAAGCATTCCCAACCAGAACTGAGAAAGCCCGAGAAGTTACCAAAGTCTTAATGAGAGAGATTGTCCCCAGATTCGGAATTCCAGCAGTAATAGGGTCAGACAATGGACCCTCATTTGTCTCCCAAGTTACTCAGCAGTTAGCATAAGCTTTGCAGATACAATGGAAACTCCACACTGCATACAGACCCCAGAGTTCAGGGAAAGTTGAGCGAATGAATCGTACCTTGAAAGCCCAAATGTCTAAGCTTTGTCAGGAGACACAATTGAAGTGGCCCCAAGTGCTCCCCATAGCTTTATTCAGAATACGCTCAGCTCCTGTAAAGTCAACAGGATTTTCCCCTTTTGAAGTTTTGTATGGTAAACCCCCACCAATAGTGCAAGGAATCAAAGGAAGTCTAGCCCAAATTGGTTCAGAAATAACCAGACAAGAACTTCTAGCTCTTAGTTTTGTTCTGCAGACTCTCCATACGTGGATCCAAGACCAGTTGCCTATCAACTTGACGGAACCCTTGCATCCCTACCAGCCTGGTACTTCGGTGTGGATCAAAGATTGGAAGAAGACACCGTTGGAACCCCATTGGAAGGGACCGTACACCGTCATCCTGTCTACCCCAACTGCAGTAAAGGTAGCCGAGATTGACGCCTGGATCCACCACAGCAGAGTCAAGCCCGCCGCCAATCCTGAACCTGAGCAGTGGACAGCAGAACAGCATCTTGATGCACCCTTGCGAGTTACTTTGAGACGGCAACCGGCAGCTTAGACACTTCATCACAAGTGCTTTGCAGCAGCCAAAGTCTTTCGAAGAGGATTGCTGTTTTCCATGCAGCAACAGCTTTGTTTCAACGAACCCAATTTGTGTGTGATTTGACACACTACTTTGAGACTACATTGACTAAGCCAGACTTCACAGGCCAACTGAAATTGCTAAAAAGTTGGTCAATGTGTACTGGACAACCTGAGGATCTTCAATCAACACTCAGCACCCGTTAAATTGCTTCATTAGCAAACGGGACGAAGAATAAAAGACCGTTGTGATCAAGATCAGCAAGCTGAGGATTCAGAAGAACTCCAATCAACATCGACATGCATCTTTACTTTTGCTTTGCTTTGGTTGCCTTCTTTGGAGGTTTTGAACAGACTCATGCTTTACCTCCATGCACTGCCTGCATTACTTCTACTAGAATTGGACTGAAAGTAACTCAGACTTTGCTTTATCATTCTTACTATACCTGCAAGGGGACAGTAACTCGGTGTATCTATAACACCACTGGACTAAATGTTTGCACTCATGGAAAAATTAAAACATGCTATAATCCGCATCAGAATCCATCCTATTACACAATGGAAATAAGATGGAAGGATGCAGATGGACCTATATTAGCTGCGACGCCACCACTTAAGGACATTACTAAACCTGCTGTTTTGAATTTTGATGCATGCAATGCTATTAATAGAGATAGTTATTCCACCTGTGGTACATGGGAAAAAGCGTTTCGAAATGACCATAAGTATATGTGTCCAGAAGGTGCCACAGGATGGAGAAAGTGTACAGGTAAAAAGGAACCGGGCTATAGTACTGCCCCAGCAGCAGACTACTATTGCCCGTATTGGGGATGTGTTTTTTATGCTACCTGGAACACTGGTATAACTGATGAGAAAATAGATAAACGAATGGCTACTTTAACCAAGCCAACCACAAATGATAAATGTCAGAAAGATGCTTGTAACCCCTTACACTTACGTATACACAATCCCCATGCATGGAAACAAGGATATAAGTTTGGTTTACGTATTGCTGGAGGAGCAATAGATCCAGGGACCATTGTGTATATCAGATTGAATACCCAAGCCCACAAGTCATCTAAATATCATATTCATAATACTTTTTATGAAGCCATGCATGTAAATAAGTTTGAGATCCCTCACCCCTCACAGAATTTATTTCTAGAATTAGCCGGAGCAGTAGTATCTAGTCTTAAGATCACAGATTGTTATTTCTGTGGCGGAACCCAAATGGGAGATCAGTGGCCATGGGAAGCCCAAGAATTGAATTATTCCATGATTTACAATCAGACTGAATTACACAAGACTACCAGTGAATGGGTGTTAGCGCACTCAATCGTTGGACGTCTTTGCTATGCCAGAACTGGACCCCAGTTCACCCAAAAGGTAGGACAGCTGGTCTGTCTTAGCCAGAAGTACTATAATGCCACGACCAAGAAGATAGCATGGTGGTCAGGAATCGGACATCCTGAACCTCCTAACCCATTAGCCAGATTTCCTGAACTTGCAGGTCTATGGACTAACCTTGCTAAAGTCCAAGCCTGGCAAGCCCCACCTGGCCTATATTGGATCTGTGGAAACCGAGCATATGCACAACTCCCACCACACTGGGGGGGAGCATGTGTCTTAGGAACCATCAGACCTTCTTTCTTTCTTTTAAACACTGAACATGGAGAACAATTAGGATACCCAGTATACACTACCCACCGACACAAAAGAGCACTAAGACAGAAGAGAGAGGCCTTACAGATAGGCAAGTGGGAGAAATGGCAAGGTGATGATTGGCCACCAGAAAGAATCATTGAATATTATGGACCCGCCACTTGGAATGATGATGGTATGTATGGTTATCGTACCCCAATTTATATGATTAATCGTATTATTCGCTTACAAGCAGTAGTTGAAATAATAACTAACGAAACTAGTCATGCTCTTACGCTTTTAGCTAGACAAAGTACACAGATGCGCACTGCGATATATCAGAACCGCTTAGCACTTGATTATTTGTTAGCAGCTGAAGGAGGAGTATGTGGTAAACTGAATTTAACCAATTGCTGTTTGAAAATAGATGATAAAGGTCAAGTAGTTGAAGAAATTGCTAAAGATATGCAAAGACATGCTTATGTGCCAGTGCAGACGTGGCACTCATTGAAATTTCCTAATTGGTTTGCTAACCTCTTTTCATGGGTGGGAGGATTTAAGACTTTTATCGTATTGGTACTAATCCTTGTTGCTGTTATTTTCTTATTACCATGTTTAATCCCATGTTGTATGCGTTCCATTCATAATACTATTGATAGTACAGTAGAGCGGAAGACCGCAACAAAAATCATGGCTTTATATACAGCCAGTCCTGGTAGAAATCCTTTAGCCAGGATGTGATTCTTCAGAAAGTGATTTAATTCTCACACCTTATTAAGTAATAGGGTGAGATTAATCAAAGGGGGGAATGTGGCAGGTGCAGGCCTGTGACCCACAGTGTCTGAACATAAGCAGGCCAGCATGGCTAGCTTGACCTGTAAATGAGGCCTGTGGAGAGGCATATAGGATTGCACATCCCCCAATATGCTGCTATTGTAAGATAGAACCCAGTAGAAGTATTGAATTAGCTTAGGTAAGCAGAACTGCAGTATTGAAAGATGGAAAAATACAGAAAAGACATGTTTAGAAGTTACTGATAAGAAAAAGTACATCTGCAAAGAAATAATTAGGAGTGCTGACAGATGAGTTGCAGAGCCCAGCTCCTCTGCACGTACAAATTGGTTCTATAACCTTGAGAGTGTGAAAGTAACAAGTTGATGAACTGACCATTGTAATTGGGACTAGAAGGGGGGTATGCAGGTGTCATGCCCACTGGAGGGACATAATTGGATAAACTTATCAGTACCGGGACCAATAGAAGAGGTACGGGAGGTACGGGAGGTTACCGGGACCAATGAAATGTTTTTCTATACCTAGAATGGAACAGAAGTCTATAAAAGTTGTTGTAATGCTTGAAAACTTTGCTCAGCCATTTTGAAATTGATTGGTTCGAGACTTGTGCACAAATAAATGATTTGGACCTTTTGAACAGACTCCTGGTATCATTGGTTTGTCTGCGCTTTGCTGCTACACAGTGAGGTTGGCTGGGGTGGAGGGGGGGGGGGAGTAAGGAGAGCATGCTGGAGCATGGAGTGTCTAAAGGACAGGGTGGAAATAATGAACCACATGGTGAGGAGGGAAAAGAGAAAACAATAGTAAGATGCTGGACTATGGGGTGGAGGGAAAGAAAAGAGAACAAGGGGATCTGAGCTTGGAATAAGGTGAAGAGAATAGAGAGAGATGCTGATTATGGGGGGAGAGGAAAGAGAAAGGGAGATGCTAGACTACTGAGTGGGGTGGGGGGTGAGGGAGGAGAGGGAAGATAACAAGTAGATTATGGACCATGGAGTGGAGTGAAATGGAGGTGGAGGTGTAAGGAGGGAAGAGAATGTGAATATGCTGAACAATGGGAGA
Organism: Ichthyophis bannanicus; assembly: GCA_033557465.1. Lineage (NCBI taxonomy): Eukaryota > Metazoa > Chordata > Amphibia > Gymnophiona > Ichthyophiidae > Ichthyophis > Ichthyophis bannanicus. Next base: position 1,461,831,748 of record CM066031.1, read on the forward strand.
TAGAGGACAGAAAAAGGGGAGATGCTAGACCATTGAGTGAGGTGGGTTGGGGAAGAGAGAGAATGAATACAATTTGGAAATGCAGGTCCATGGGGACAGAGAAAAGAAAAAAGGGAGGTGTTAGACCATGGAGTGGAGTACAGTGAGGTATGGGGAGAGGGAACAGGATGAGGAGAAGCCAGATAATGCTAAGGATGGAGGAGGGAAAAGGATGCTGATGGCTACAGTTCACAAAATAGATCAAATCTATCTTGTCCTTCTTACGCTTTCATAAAAGTTTAACTAATTCATTCCAGTCTTACATCCAAAAGAAATGTTTTTGTTTATTGCAAGTTTTAATTTGTGTTTCTAATGAAATTCTCCATGCTTGCTTGTTAACCACACAGAACCACTGGATCTGGGAGGGAGTATAGTGATATATAAGCATTCATTATTAAGCATTCATTGGGTGGGAGGCGACAAAGAGTACAAGTAAATGGAACTCACTCTGAGGAGAAGGGTGTTACCAGTGGTGTGCCCCAGGGATCTGTCCTTGGTCCGATTCTTTTTAACATCTTTGTTAGTGACATAGCGGAAGGGCTGTCGGGTAAGGTTTGCCTCTTTGTGGATGATACCAAAATCTGCAATAGAGTAGACACCCAGGAAGGTGTAGATAACATGAGGAGGGATCTAGCTAAGCTTGAAGAATGGTCTAGAATTTGGCAGCTGGGATTTAATGTTAAAAAATGTAAGGTCATGCATTTGGGCTGCAGCAATCCAAGGGAGCAATACAGTATAGGAGGTGAAGTACTTTTGTCCACTAAAGAAGAGCGGGACCTAGGCGTGGTTGTGTCTGATGATCTTAAAGTAGCTAAACAGGTAGAAAAGGCGACGGCAAAAGCTAGAAGGATGCTTGGGTGCATACGGAGGGGAATGGCTAGCAGAAAAAAGGAGGTGATAATGCCTCTGTATAAGTCTTTGGTGCGACCTCATTTGGAGTATGGTGTGCAATTCTGGAGACCGCACCTTCAAAAGGATGTGAACAGGATGGAGTCAGTGCAGAGGATTGCTACTAAAATGATTAATGGGCTTCATTATAAAGCATATGAGGACAGACTTAAGGATCTTAATATGTACACCTTAGAGGAAAGGTGGGATAGAGGTGATATGATTGAGATGTTTAAATACCTCCGTGGCATAAATGTTCAGGGAGAGAGCCTCTTTCAATTGAAAGCAAGTTCTTCTACGAGGGGACATGGGATGAGGGTGAAGGGAGATAGATTCAGGAGTGATATGCGGAAATATTTCTTTACGGAAAGAGTAGTGGATCTGTGGAATAGTCTCCCAGTGGAGGTGGTAGAGATGAGGACAGTAACTGAATTCAAAAAAGCATGGGACCAACACAGAGGATCTCTAAAGGTAAAAAGTGGACTGTTGTAGTTGTTATGGAAGGACAGACTAGATGGGCCTTGTGGTCTTTTTCTGTCATCATGTTTCTATTAGATTAGGTTAGATGCTGGCAGATGGTGGGATTAGGAGAAGGGGGATAAATGCTGTGTATGAGAAAAAGAGGGCTAGGGGCTGACATGGAGTCAGTGATGGGAGAAGGGGTCTAGGGAGAGGGCAATTAGGGAGATGAGCTAGGAAGGTGGTGAGAGAAGTAGATGGAAAGCTAGTAGGTGGTGGAAGTTAAAAGAGAGACTGAGAAATGGAGGGTGAGGAGGGGTGAATGGATTTATGGAGAGGTGAGGAGGGGTGAGGAGGGGTGAATGAATTTATGGAGAGGTAGAAAAGGAATATATGAAGGAAAGAGCTGACACAGAGAAATCCTTGTCAGAGACAGATGTATGAGTTGGGGGGGGGGGGGACTGATCAGTCTCTGGCCTTGTGACGAAACAGAAAGCTACGGGTAAACTTCAGTTCCGGAGGTCCGAATATCTCTCTGCAGTTTTGTTTTATTTTAAAACTAAACTGCAGAGAGGTCATTCGGTAATCCCAAAGGCATAACAAAATGCACATTAGCAACCTCAAACAGGGCTTTCAGTATCTATGCCCCAAAATGCTGGAACTCATTACCACCAGGCATCCATGCGATTACTGATTTAACACAATTCAGAAAGGCTCTCAAATTCCATTTATTTCTCCATTACTATCAGATTAACCTGACCCCAACTTAACTGTACCTCCTCCTCCTAAATCTTAGCATACAACTCATTGTACATATGTAAGTAGCTCCAGTTTATATCTCCCTATGTTATCCAAGTTGTTGCTCCTGTTCTCTGTAAAACCAAACAATTTGTGTTATGGTCATTTGGTGTATGTAAACCGCGCTGATGAGAAATAGTGCGGTATATAAGAAATTGTAATAAATAAATAAATGATAAACTGAAGGCCAGAGACTTATCAGCCTCTTCCCCTCATAAGAGAGGAATGGAAGAAAGAAGGAGGAGAAGTAGAAAAGGGACAGAGAACCCTTGGACGAGAGTTAAGAGAAGACAAACAGAGACAACAAAAGTAGAAAATGCTTTTTATTTGAAACAAAATCAGGAATATCAGCATTTCCTTTGTCTTTCCTATCAGAGAATGCCATGAAAATAACTATTGGACAGATCAAATAGCTTATCTGAGCTGAAAGACACATGAGCAGAAGAGGCACCAGTGACAGGAAAGCAGGTTAGAGAAGAAATGGGCTTGCTGCACCATCATCTGCCCATCTTTGTCTAAACTGGGATTGGACTGCCAGGGAAGGGGCAGATGGCCAGAGGGAGATAGTGTGTGTGAGGAGGTGTAGGGGCACAACTGTAAACATTGGCTCCTGAGCACTGGAAATCCACAGTACACTACTGAAGGGGGGGCCAGAGAGATTTTGACAGGTCTAATAAAGGATATGTTCAATAGATATTTAGAACTGGGAATGGTTCCAAGGGACTGGAGAAGGGTTGGTGTGTTCTCTTTTCGCAAGAGTGCTAACAGAGAGGAGACCGAAAACTCTAGGATGGTAGGCCTTTCTTTAGAGGTAGAAAAATTAATGGAGACTCTACTAAAGAAATAATGCAAAAATGCAATGTGTGCCTTCAAGTCAGTCCTGACTCCTGGCGACCCAGAAGCTCCTGGGTTTTCTTGGCTGTGTCACCGGAAGTAGATGGCCAGGCCTTTCTTCTGAGGCAATGGAGGGTTAAGTGACTTGCCCAAGGCCACAAGGAGTGCTGGAAATAATAGTGAACTATTTATAATCAAGGCGCAGGACAGCAATATTTTACCAGAAAGAGATCATGGCAAATGAATCTTACTGGTTTCACTGATTGTGTGACTAGTGAAAGTTTTGATGGTGTCCTGCACAGGAGGTTAATAAATAAATTGAGTAGCCTGGGGAATGAGCCCCAGGGTGGTAGACTCCATTAGAAATGGTTGAGTGATAGACAACAGAAGGTGATGGTAAATGGAACTTAAGGTGCAATTTCTCCAAATAGGTTAGTTTTGCACATATCATGACAGTCAGGAACCTCACTCTACTGTTATTATTAATCATTTATATAGTGCTACAAGGCATATACAGCACTATAAGCCACGGTATGCGAAGTATGATCAGTATAAGAACATAAAAATGCCTTAATGGGTAAGACCAAGATCCATCAAGCCCAGTATCCCATTTCCAACAGTGGCTGAGACTCATGAAGCCTACTGGCTATTCGAATAAGTGCCTGTTAGAATATATCTGTAAACTGCTCTGATACACACAGTAAAGGGCGATATATATCAACTGCCTAAAACCATATTATCCAATGTTCCTCATCCATGTCGGCACAAATGATACTGCTAAGTATCCTTCTGAGAGTATCAAAAGTGACTTCATGGCTCTGGGACAGAGGGTGAAGCAGATAAGTGTGCAGGTGGGGTTTTCTTCAATTCTCCCTGTTGAGGGTAAAGGCCAAGGCAGAGAACCTCACATCCTCAAGATGAATGCATGGCTGTGGGAATGGTGTCAAGAGTGTTTTGGTTTCCTGGACCATGGGATGATGTTCCAAGGCCTGAAGAACAGAGATGGCGTCTATCCATCCAAGAAGGGTTGAAGTGCTTTCCTCAGCAGACTGGCTAAACTACTGAAGAGGACTTTAAACTAGATTAGTTAGGGATGGGTTAGGAAAGCCTCCAGGTAAGTGAAAGCCCCCAGGTAAGTGTAACATTAAATACCTTTATAGAAATGGGTGCAAGGTGCAATATCTGGAAAGTGGTGTGCATAAATGCCCGTAGCATGGGAAATAAGATCCCAGAAATTGAGACTTTAATGGAAGAGGCTGACTTGGATTTAGTGGCGGTTATGGAGACATGGTTCATGGACAACCATGACTGGGATGTAATTATGCTAGGCTATACTTTATTCAGGAAGGACAGGGTATGAAGAAGGAGAGCACTGTATGCAAAAAATAATATTAAAACTATAGATTTACAGGGCTTAAAAAGGGAATAAGGAGGCACTGTGGGTTAAACTAGAAAGAGGGAAAGAGAAATCCATTTGCATTGGTGTGATATATGAATCTCCCTCACAGGGAGAAGAAGTGGACAGAGATTTAATAGAAGACATATGCAGTATTGCCATAAAAGGAGAAGTGCTACTGATAGATGATTTCAATATGCCAGATGTTGTTGTTTGGCACATCCCTGCTGCAGTGCCATCTAGAAGCAAGGAGATCCTGGATTCTCTACAAGGAGAACTATTAAGGCATCTGGTAACAGAATCCACACGTGAAGGGGCCATACTGGACTTAGTGCTTAGCAATGGGGAAAACGTTTCTGATGTCATAGTGGGAGATCATCTCGCATCCAGTGATCACCAGATGATGTGGATCAGTACTAGGACTAAGGGCTACTAAAATCCCTTCAAAAGCAAGGGTCTTAGACTTTAGGAAAACTAACTTTGCCAAGATGGGACAATACCTCAAGGAGTCGTTAGTGGGATGGGAACAGCTGGGGATGTAGAAAAGCAACAGGTAAACAAACCTTTTTGTTAGAAAAGTAAATAAAGGTAAAATGAAAAGGAGGACACTATGGTTCTCAAAAGAAGCAGCTGAAAAGGTGAAGAAAAGAGGGAGGCCTTCATGAAATACAAGAGATCACAAAGAGAGGAAGACAGGCATCTATATTTGGAAAAACTTACAGAAGCTAGCGACATAGTCAGGAAAGCAAAGATACAAAAATAAGAAATAACCAGTGAAATAAAATGGGGGGATAAGACATTTTTCATATACTGTATGTTAGTGAGAAAAGGAACTGCAAAAGTGGAATTGTCAGACTCAAGGGTGAAGGGGAGGAATATGTAGAAGCTGATGAGGATAAAGCGGAATTGCTTAACAAATATTTCTCTTCTGTGTTCACAGATGAAGGGTCAGGAGCAGGACCTCAGAAAACACCCAGAAATAGGAACAGAAGTGACAGGGATCTTGAACAATTTTCAGAAGACTGGGTTCATGAGGAACTAACTAAACTAAAAGTAGACAAAGCAATGGGACTGGATGGGATACATCTGAGAATATTGAAGGAACTTGGGGACATTCCAGAAGCTCCACTGATTGATCTTTTCAATGCTTGGGAGTGGTCCCAGAGGACCTTGAGAAAGACATATGTGGTCCCTTTACACAAAAGCAGAAGTAAAGATGAGGTTAAAAACTGCAGGCCTGTTAGTCTAACCTCTGTGGTGAATAAATTATTGGAAATGCTGCTAAAAGGGAGGATAGTGAAGTTTCTGGTGTCAATGGATTGCCGGATCCGAGGCAGCATGGGTTTATTAGAAGCAGGTCTTTTCAGGCAAATCTGATTGATTTTTTTGAATGGGTGAACAGGGAGTTGGACCAAGGGAGAGCCTTAGATGTGGTGTACTTAGATTTCAGTTAAGCCTTAGACACCATTCTGCACAGGAGACTTATAAACAAACTCAGCACCCTAATGTTGGACCCTAAAGTGACTGACTGGGTTAGAAATTGGTTGAGTGGGAGGTGCCAAATAGTACAGGTAAATGGAGCTTACTCTGAGAATGAGGCTACCAGTGGTGTGCCGGAGGGATCAGTCCTTGGTCTGATTCTTTTTAACATCTTTGTTAGTGAAATTGTGGAAAAGCTGTTGGGTAAGGTTTGCCTGTTTGTGGATGATGCCAAAATCTGCAATAGCGTAGACACCCTGGAAGGCATAGAGTTACATGAGGAGGGATCTAGCTAAGCTTGAAGAATGGTCAAGAATCTGATAGCTGAGATTTCATGCTAAAAAATGCAGGGTCGTGTATTTAGGCTGCAAAACTCCAAGGGAGTGGTACAGTGTAGAGGGCAAAGTACTTCTATCCTCAAAAGAAGAATGGGACCTGGTTGTGATTGCTTCTAATGATCTTAAGGTAGCTAGACAGGTAGAAAAGGCTCCAGAGTAAGCCAGAAAGATGCTTAGGTGCATAGGGAGAAGAATGGCCAGCAGAAAAAAGGAGGCGATAGTGCCTCTGTATAAGTCTCTGGTGTGACCTCATTTGGAGTATTGTGTGCAGTTCTGGAGACCGTACCTTCAAAAGGATATACAAAAGGATATAAACAGGTTGCAGTCAGTGCAGAAGGTGGCTACTAAAATGGTTAGTGGTCTTCGTTATAAAGCATATGAGGACAGACTTAAAGATCTTAATATGTAGCGTTAGAGGAAAGGCAGGATAGAGGAAATATAATAGAAACATTTAAATATCTCCTTGGAATAAATGCATGAGAGGCTCTTTCGATTGAAAGCAAGCTCTACTATGAGGGGACATAGGGTGAGGGTAAAAGGGTATAGACTCAGGAGTAATGTGCGGAAACATTTCTTTACGGAAAGAGTGGAATAGTCTACCAGTGGAGGTAGTAGAGACGAGGACAGTGTCTGAATTCAAAAAAGCAAGGGACAAACACAAAAGATCTCTAAAGGAAAAGAAGGGACCTTAGTATTTGAAATGAAAGGGCAGCCTAGAAAGGCCATTTTTCTGCTGTCATGTTTCTATGTTTCTATTTGGACATTACATAAAAAGAATCAACAATTTCAGACTGGCATGGGAAAAAAATGTTATTATATTATCTGTGTACATTTGAAAAGAGAACCCTAAATTCAGTTTAATATTATGCAATGGATGCATATACAACTTAAAAGTATCGCAGATGAAACAGAACCTTGCAGGACACCTTGCTTCATTACCATCCAAACAGAACATGCAAACTGTGTCACACCTCACCATCTGCTGTCTTTTACATATGACCTAAACCATCTTAGAATTTACCCTCTAATCCATATAGAACTTTAATCAATTCAACAGAGTGAAATGAATCATGCTGTTGAACGCTACAGAAATATCCAGATGGAGCAACTGTAGACACATGTGTTTCCAGTGTTAACAGCCAATGATTAATGGTCAAGTCCCATAATATTTCTGAACTATAATTCTTTCTGAATCCATAGCGATGCTCATGCAGCAACTTGTTCCACTCCACAAAATCTTTCAGCTATGAACTGACAGCCTGTTCTATGACCTTAGTGAAAAAAGGCAGTCTAGAAATTGAACAACTGAATGATTGACTTAAATTTCCTCCTACCTTCAAAAGTGATAATAATTGTTTTCCCAATGTGCATTAATTATTGACATTAGAGGCAACATCAATTCTTCCCTAATATTGTTCAAGGGTGCCATAGGACACGGGTCACCAAAGCTTGATGCAGAGGAGAGTCTTTGTATTATTCTGGCTACCTGCTCTGAAACTATATTGTCAACTTTTTCTCCATCATGATTAATCCACATTTCTACAGTATCACCATCTTCTTGAGAGACTAAGGGGCATGTTTACTAAACATTCCTAACGTGCGGGGCCGCGCTAGTGTGCCTGTGCCATATAAGGAGTGGGCGGTTCAGGCAGAAAATAGAAAAAAAACGGTAGTAAGCAACCGGACGTGTGCGCGTCGCGCTAATGTGCGGGGGTCGACATTAGCGCGTGGAAAGGCAAAGTGGCGCGCTGCTGAGTATACAAAACAACAGAGCCGTGGTACAACGGTGAAGACACTGACCAATGGTGCAGGGGCCATGGGTTCAATCCCCCAGTGTGTGCAACGACAAAGGTCAGCTGAGGCAGTAACTGTAATGATTAACATTGTTTTAGGAGGCAAAGTAATTTGGAACGGCATAAGGCGGCGCACAGTTATTTTTGGGCGGCAGAAGGCGGCGCACAGTGCTTTTTGGGCGGCATAAGGCGGCGCACAGTTATTTTTGGGCGGCAGAAGGCGGCGCACAGTGCTTTTTGGGCGGCATAAGGCGGCGCACAGTTATTTTTGGGCAGCAGAAGGCGGCGCACTGGTCCCCTTGGGCGGCAGAAGGCGGCGCGCTGATAGGCACAAGGCGGCGCGCTGATGCACAAGCACAGGAACAGAGCCACAGCACAATGGTTAAAACACTGACCAATGGTGCAGGGATCAGGGGTTCAACTCCTCACAATGCCCAGTGAAAAATGCCTGCTGAGGCAGTATGTATTATGTTGTGGAGTGCTGTAGGAGGCTGTATAATTTTATTTTGTTATCACTACTAGCAAACGCACTCTCCCAGCATGTTAACATACGGCGGCCCATAAGGCACATGTTACAGTGCACTGTTCGCCAAGGCACCCTTGAATGACCCCTATAGGGCAGCATGTATGTTGCGACACAGGATAATGTATAGTGCACCCTATAGGGATGGCAACCATAAGGTGGCCTACAGGGCGCCCTATGAAGCACCCTCAGAGGCACCTAATGGGTATAGTAAGCTGAGGGTGGTCTTGCCGGCATAGACATATGTACAGTAAATAAAATTAAAGCTGTGGACAGCCCTACCAAAGGGCCCCACTGTGGGTTTGAACCCATGACCTCTGGCTGCACAGGCAGTGATGTAACCATTGCGCTACAGCTCCATAGCTGTAAGCAGGCCCCTGGCTGGCTGCAGATAGCCTACACGTCACCTCACAGACAGTCTGCTGGTGTCAACAGGATAGGGTTAGGCCACCCGTACCCATGATGCACTGCACATGCAAATTAGCTGTCCGCAGATGGACACAAGATGGGGAATGCACCCCCACAGCACCTCGGCCCTGTTGGGGGAAGTGACCGGGTGCACCCACACAGCACCTTGGCCTAGTAGGGGGCACTGACCGGGTGTTTTACTGGCACAGAGTAGCCACACACCGTTACATCGTGTGGGTACTGTGCTCACCCTGAGTGTGCAATGAGGTGGCCAGGACCAGGTCAACAACACCTGCCATGGCTGATGGAGGCCAAGCGGGCGTTCCAAAGCAGTGTTAATGTGTAAGATAGCTAGTTTCTGCACAAACACCATGGATATCCCTGTCTGCCGCCATCAGGCAACACCCCCCCCCCCCCGTGGCAAACATGGTCCCCATCAAGGGATCCACATAAGCCCAGGGTATGGTAAGACATTTACCAGCTACAAACAGTCTGCTGGTTAGTCCATAGTGCATGTTCCCAATGGAGATGCATGCACCCAGAACTGGGCTGTCTGCATACACAGCAAGCAGATAGATCAGTGACTGGGCCCCAAAGAGAAACCCATATCTATCACATGAGAGAACTACTATACAGCACTATGGGGGGGCCTAGCCATGCTGTGGTCACTGCACAGTCAGGGTGAGCGTGATCCCCCAGAAGGACATGCTTTGGCCACCCTGTCTGTGTAGGTGGTGGCCGGACACTACAATATCCCAGCCGTGCGCTATTTTGCGGCGCGCACATTTCCGGTTTTTAGTAAACATCCCCCTAAGGCTCCCCCAGCTCACCCTGCCGGACAAGTAAATTCCAGAAAATACTTTATTCAGAATTTGCCCTCATTTCACTACTTTAGCTAGTCAACTATCTTCATTCCTAAGACAAGGTTTAAGCCAATGTGTCTCAGTTTGATGAACCTTATGCTTCTCCTGCATAACCTCTTTGATAAATTGCCTGCTCACCATTACTGTGCATGCCACCCTTGCTACTCCTAACCGGAGTCGGTCTGGATGGGGGGTTGTGGCTATTTTTCTTTTCTTTCTCCTTATTCGTGAACTTTCCTCTCCTGCTCTGCACTATCTTGAACCCCTTCTTTGTCTTGACTCCTCCCCCATCCACTTCCTTCTCATCTACTTCCCCCCCCCCCCGCCCCTCAGCCTTACCTCTGGTACTCCCTCCTCCTCACCCTCTCCAAGGCCTCCCTTCTCTATCCCCATATTGTGTTTGTCGGAGATTTCAATGTGCACCCTGATTCCCCCTCTAGCCCTCATGATACCTCCTTCCTTGCTTTTCTCTCTGACTTATCCCTCCATCAACATGTTCCTTTTCCCACCCACTCTGCTGGTCATACCATTGATCTTGTGATCTCACCTCTTGCCTCCCCTCTCACCTCCTCTGCCTTATCCACCTTTCTAGTCCCTTGGTCAGACCACCTCTGCCTGCTCTTTGAGCTTCCATCCTCTTTGCCCCTTTCCAGACAATGCCCCTCCCCTCATAAATCCTTGCATCAGATCACGCCTGCTACCTTCCAGCAATTCCCCTCTGTGGACATCCTTTTTACACTTGACTTCCACTCTCTACTTCCTGACCGTCAAGTCCAGGTTTGGAACCCCACCTTGCTCTACGCTCTTGATACACTCAACCCCCATCGTCCTGTGCCCTGCCTCCATCAGCCTAACCGCCATCCCTGGTTTCCTTCTGATCCAAGAGTATTGCGTCTCTGTGTATTATTACACAGATGACATCAATCTTCTTCACCACACTGCCCCTGATATCACTCCCCTCAATTAGTGCCTTTCCGGTATTCATTCCTGACTCTCCTCGAATTTCCTCCACCTCAATTTGGCAATTCCTCCTCAATTCCACCCAAGCCATCTGGTTCACTTTTGGCAGTCCTACCCCCTCCCTATCTCCCTCTCTTTCCTCCTCCCCTATCTCTCTGGTCTCCATGCTGTGTTACCTAGACATCACCCTAGATTCAGCCCTTTCATTTCACAACCACTCCATAATGTGCTGTTCCTTCTGCTCTTTACACCAAATCCACGCTGTCCGCCCCTTCCTGGCCACCTCTTCCCTGATCACTCTTTTTCTTTCCCTAATAGACAGGATTGACTATTGTAACATTGCCCTTGCCAGACTTCCCCAATATGAACTCTGTAGACTCTAATTAATACAGAACAGAACAGAACAGCCCATATTGTCATGCACGCTTCAGGCACAAATCATGTCACACCGCTACTTATTCACCTCCACTGACTTCTCGTTGCCTACAGGATCCATTTCAAGATCCTAACTTTTGTTTAGAAAGCCATACAGTCCGGTTCACCTCAGTACCACTCAAACCTGGTTCACCTTCATAATTCCCAGCATTTGCTTCGCCATATCCATGCAAATCATATGCCTCTCCCCTCCCCCTCCCTAGCCCACCTAGAATCCACCTGAAACTCCGCTTTCTTCTTCGTTGGCCCCAAACTCTGGAACTCTCTCCCCCCAGACCTCCGGCTTGACCTCTCTTTTACCGGATTCAAGTCACTGTTAAAGAATCACCTCTTCTACACTGCCTTTAATCTCCCTTCCCCTTCTGTCCCCAGATGAGGCTCCTCCCGTCTCTCTCCTAATCCTTCTTTTCCCATGCTCTGCCCCCTCTTTCTCTCTCCCCTCTCTCTCTGTCTCCTCCTCCTTCCTGTCCTCCTGTCTCTCTTCTTTCCTGTCAAATTTATGGCGTTCTTTTCTTTTTCTCGCAGTTTGCTTTTTGTACTCTGTAAACCACTCTGATGTGCTTTCGTAGAGCGTTATATCAAGAAATGAAATAAAGATAAAGATTCTGCTCCAATCCTCTCTATCAATAAGATAGCAAATGATGGCAATGAGAGCAAAAAAGGATATTCAATCTACCAAGTGTTCTGTTTAGGGATGTCACCGCCACTCTGTGCAGGTTACCGCCGGGGCTGATACTAGCCAATAGGCCAACTAGGCATGGAAAAAATGTCATTATATTATCCGTATATTCCTGGACTCATGAATTTCAATATGGGAAGCTAGATAACTTGGGGCCAACCCATTTCAAAGTAAGCATTGTTCTGAAGTTCCTGTAGTCCTTTTGAAAATGCCCTTCCATGGTACTGTAAGCAATTGAAAAACATTTATTTTACCATGAGGGACTGCCTGATGTAAGGCTGGTGCTACCTGGTAAGCACGGCATGGGTGCACCAATTTCAGGAGAGCACTGTTGCTAGCCACCGTTACCACAATCAGGATGACCTGTGAAGTGCTGGTAGCCCAGAGGTGGGCCTGACCATGGGACATGCTGCTCCCATGGGCAGAAGGCTACACTGGTCAACATTGAAATCGTTACTGATGTTAGAAGGCCCTAATCTGTAGTATCTTGGTGAGCTGAACATGAATATAACATTAAAAAAAATTTATTGGCTCTCGTTTTGAAGATATTGCATGTAGTTCATTTTTGACGTTTCACCGTGTAAATTTATCCAGTAGGACATCAACAACATCCCAAATAAGCCTTGAATGATGTAATATTGCATCACATTGCATAATACCAGCATGCACACATCATCATTTTCTGATGCAATGCAATACCACTGCCAGATGGCCGCTGAAGCCATCTGACGTCAGCAGTGTACTATACGCAGTCAGAAGGAAAAGTAATCTGGTATTCTGTTCCAACATTGAAAGCCTCATGAATGCCTTAAAAATCACTCATGACCCACAAGACTGGAGACTATTTATAAACTCTTCGAAACTGAGTCTGAAGGCTGTGCTTTTGAACAATGGAAACCGTCTTCCATCTATTCCAGTAACGCATGCTGTCCACATGAAAGAGACATACGATAACTTAAAGCATCTACTGACTTCGATTAACTATAACAAGTACAGCTGGCACCTCTGTGGTGACTTGAAGGTAGTTGCCCTTTTAATGGGACTGCAGCAGGGATATATAAAATACATGTGTTTCTTATGAGTGGGATAGCCGAGCAAGGGATTGGCACTACTTGCGGAAGGAATGGAATCACAGACAAAATGTAACAGTTGGAGAGAAGAATATCAAGCACCCATCTCTGGTTGAGGCTCACACAATCCTGCTACCACCCCTTCACATCAAACTAGGTTTGATGAAAAACTTTGTGAAAGCCATGGACCGCACTTCGCCAGCTTTCCGATACCTGCATGAAAAATTCCCTCGACTCAGCGAAGCAAAGATTAACGAGGGAGTTTTTGTGGGTCCTCAGATTCGAGAGCTCTTCAAAGATGACCGGTTCAACAACTTGCTGCAGGGTGATGCGAAACAAGCATGGAATGCTTTTCACCTAGTGTCAACAAACTTTCTCGGGAATGTTAGGGCAGAAAACTACAAGGAACTAGTAGAAGACATGCTGATGCAGTATCAGAAACTTGGCTGCAATACGTCTCTAAAGATCCATTTCCTTGATTCCAATCTCGATTTCTTTCCTGACAACTGTGGTATGGTTAGTGATGAACAGGGCGAACGTTTTCACCAGGATATCGCAACGATGGAGCAAAATACCAGGGAAAATGGTCCACTACAATGCTGCCTGACTAATGCTGGACACTCCCCAGAGAAGCTCCCGAACAGCTGTATAAGAGACAGACGAAAAAATCTAAGAAGTAGTCTATGACTTATTTTTTTACAGGTATTAACCAAAGGCCTATTATATATTTACTATTGACATGCATTTCGTGATGTAAACATTAATTCTTGTAGATTACAAAAAAACTAGAGCCAACTTTGCAATTTCACTGTCATATTCGTATTCAGCATATAAAAATTGATAAGAAATGACTATTTTTATTTCAGTAACATACTGGACTATTTTTATTTCAGTAACATTTTGTAAAAATTTGTTGACCAGGCAGAAGGCTGTGAGAGGCAACGATTGCGAACCAGAGAAGCAAAGCCTGCCTGCGGGAGCAGTATGTCCCATGAGCAGGGGCTATTCAAGGCTACAATCTCAGCCCAGAGAGAACATGCTGCTCCTGTGGGCAGAGTCTGTGTAAGGCCACCCTCATGCCCTGCCTCTCTGGGCTGGAATTGCGGCTTGCAGAACTGTTGCCCACGGGACATGCTGCTCTATGGGCAGGCTCTGTTTCTTGTAACATATAAGGAGAGGAGGAATGGACATGGAGGGACACTGGGAAGGGGAGGAGTGGACATGGGGGGGCATTGGGAAGTGGAGGGGATATGCTAGACATCGATGGGCACAGGGAGACAGAAGGGAGATGCTGGATGCAGGGGGAAATAGGGAGGCAGAGGGGATAAGTTAGAGATGGAGGTCTAGGAAGATAAAGGGAGACACTGGACGTGGCTCTTAGGCATAGGACCGTGCGTGACCAAGTACCGGTTGCTTTATGTTTGATTCTGTTTTAAATGTAGTTTAAATGTAATGTATTGTATGCAGTGTTATTCCCTGTGTTATGTACCCCTATTTACCACTATTTTGATGTAATGATAAAATGGTGTACGTTTCCCTTACCTCTGTATAACCTAGTATTGTACTGACCACTTTGATTGAAGGAAAAAGCGGGATACAAAACTTGTCAAATAAATAAATAAATGAGAAGGGGCATGGGGTAATGGGCATAGGGAGAAGCAAGGAGGTGAGATGAAGGGGTGATTCTGGCCAGGGGGTTATAGGGAGACTGTGGGAAAGTGCTGGACATTGGGGGGGGGGCATGGGGAGATGCTGGACATGGGGTAATAAGGGGAGAGGGAAATGCAGGACATGGAGGGAATAGGGAGAGAGAGGGGAGAAGATGGACATGGGGTCAATAGGTAAAGAAAGAACGGAGAGATGCTGGACATGGGAGTAATGATGGTTGCAGAGGGATAGGAAGGGAGTGGGTAGACATGGAAGGATAGGGGGAGAGAGAGAGTTGAGGTACTGGATTGAGGGAAAGAGAGACCCAGACAGAGAGAGAAATACTGAATGGGGGTGAAAGGTGTTATACATGAAGGGGAGAGAGAGAGAGTGAGCAAAAGACTGGGGAATAATGGACTAGGGAAGAAGAGGTGGGGAATGGGAGGACTGGGGTCAGGGTTGAAAAGTGGTAGCTAGATGGAATAAAAGAAGGGGGACTGAGAACTGAATAGTAGGAAGGAGTAAGGAAATCTGAGGGGACAGAGTGAGTGAGTGAGAGAGAGAGAGAGAGAGAGAGAGAGAGAGAGAGAGAGAGAGAGAAATAAATGGAAAAAAGCTGAAAAGAAAAAAAATCAATATCCAAGATGGAAGGAAGTGAAGAAAGCAAAAGGAGAGACAAAAAATGTCAGATGGACTACAGACCATAGAAAGAAAGCTAAGAGAAGACAGAGGAATGCAGAAGTCTCAGGTCGGCACCAGCATGATCCGGTTTGGACGTACATCCCCCGCCAAACCCTTGTGCCTAATTCCCTGCCAAAAGCTCCTCACATGTACATAGGAGATGTGTGGGGAGCTCTGGATGGGGTGGGCAGGGGAGGGCCAGAGGAGGCGCGTGGGCACTGCAGAGGTGGTACCCTGACCCTGGACATACAGGGCCGATTCCAGTCTTGGCCTTTATGTCTGGGGAGGCAGCGATGGCCGGGTAACTTATTCCACCTCAGAGGTGGAATAAGTCATCCCACGCTCATAGAGTGGCACCAGCGGACATCCCCAGAGAGGTGAGGGTCACTAGGAGTTCCCCGCTGCCTAATCTCAGCCTTAACAGGCCCATCCAGGGGTCGGGTGTCGGGGAACAGTACATTTGGGACTCTGTGGGGGAGCAGAGCATTGTGTGGGTTAGACAGGGAGGGAGCAGTACATGTAGCAGGACAGAATCGGGTTGCGTCCTACCTGTCCAGGCCCTCTGCACCCAAATCTGATCCTGTGGGAACGTCTAGCTCCACGAGTGCAGAAGTGGGTGCAGATGCGGTCTGTTCAGATTTTGGACAGAATGGGGTCCAGTATTGGGAAAAGCATCTCCTTTATTTCTCTGGTATTGCACTGCATGCGGTCTCTGGCTTGTTGGGGTTTCAGTTTAATTTTTGTCTACATATTTTTATTTTTATTTTAGGTTGTAGTCAGTTATTCTGAATTTGGTGAGAGTCTGTTTTCTGAATGTGTGACTGAGGCCAGGTGTTATTTTAACATGGAGTTTGTGTGTAGGGATCTGTACTGTAGTAATTTGAATTGCTCAGTTTTTCAGATAGGATGTTCTTTGGCCAACTGCAGTATTTATATGAGGTGACAAAAAAAGAAACAAGACTGTCCCATAAATGTTTTATTACAAAATCTACAGAGAAATTACGCATTGTCCCCTTCAAAGTAATCCCCCCCAGAGTTAATGCACTTCTGCATTCGCTTCTGCCAAGTATGGAAGCACTCGGTAAAGTCCTCCTCCTTGAGATCCCTCAGTTCCCTCAAGTGGCCTTGATCTCTTCTACAGAGGCAAAATGAGTTCCTTTGAGTGCAGTCTTCAGCCTGAGGAAGAGCCAGAAGTCGCATGGTGCGAGATCTGGGGAATAAGGAGGGTAGTCGAGAGCTGTGATCTGTTTGTTGGCCAAACTGAGCGCGGTGTGTGCGGGCGTGTTGTCATGGTGGAGTAGCCATGACTTGTCTCTCCATAGAGCCCGCCTGCTACACCGAACCTGGTCATGGAGGCGAATGAGGACCTGCTGGAAGAAGTGCTGTTGGACTGTCTGACCCTCAGGCACAAACTCATGATGGACCAGTGCCTTCTGATAGAAGAATGTGATCAGCATGATCTTGATCCTTGATTTGGACATGTGTGCCTTCTTGGTTCTGGGTGACAGTCGAGTCTTCCACTGCAGGCTCTGTCTCTTGCTTTCAGGGTCGTACTGAAAGACCCAAGTCTCGTCTCCTGTGATGACTCGGCCAACAAACTCTGGATCTTCTCCGATCTTCTCCAGCAAGTCTCGACCTGGTGCTCCTTCTGGTCGTCCGATAAAAGCTTGGGCACCATCTTGGCACACACCTTCCACATCCCCAGCTCCTGCACCGAGATGGTCTGCACTGACTCCCTGTTCAGGCTGAGATCCTCAGCTATCATCTGCACTGTCAATCTGGGATCACTCCACACCAGCTGGTTCACTCTGTCAATGTTCTCAAGAGTTTTTGTAGTGGAAGGCCATCCTGACTTGGGTCATCCTCCACCTCCTAGCAGTCAATCTTGAAGCATTTGTGCCACTCGAAGACTCACAGCCTTGACATTGCATCTTCTCTATAAGCCTTTTGGAGAAGTTGGAGACACTAAGTTGGGCCCTTCTCCAACTTAAACAGAAATTTAAAGTTGATTCTTTGCTCCATATTTCTGCCACCTCCAGTTGCGTGATAAAGCGATGGAGCAGTGTGCTACAAAAAAACCTGAAAAAGAAAAACATACTGAGAGAGATGAAAAATATTATAGCAGAATAGTGGCGAGATGTTGCACAACACAGTGACATAAGCGGTTAGCCAGTTGGCATTGAGTCTTGGGCGTGGCTGCCACAGTCTCATTTCTTTTTTGTCATACCTCGTAGTGTTGCTTTTTTCTGGGTAGGCTCCTTGTATGAGTTTTGGAAGTTGGTGCTGGTATGGTATGGTGGATTTGCTCTGTAGAACCTCTGTGACTTTTATAGGCTTTTGTGTTAGTTCCCAGTACTGGAGAATGTTTATGTTGTTCATAGCGAAATGGCCAGAATCAGATTTTTTAAATATATATTTTGAGTTCTGTGAGTGAATGTCCTAGTTCTGCTCTGCACCCATTGTTGAGGGAGAGGTTTCTATAGATGCCAAATGTATGTTAAAAAAGAAAAAGCTAAAACCATAACACAGCTTATAACAACAAAATAAAATGAGTTACAATTTCATAATTTGGTCTTATAAACCGTGCTGTAGTTCTCGCTTTTTCTTTTAGTTCCTTGGATTGTGAGCATCTTGCATTTCCTTTGCTTTTTATGGAATATATATTTACATTAACACCCTGCTGGTCCAGTGCACAGTTTCAGGAGTTATGTTGGGGTTGCCAAGCCCTTCTTGGTGTTTATGTTTGAGTGGGAGGTGTTGTGTTGGGGTCACAAAGCCCCTCTTGTTTTTCTGAGGCTGGCAAGTGCTGTGTTGGGGCCGTCAAGTAGCTCTTGTTTTTGTGGAAGTGGGAGGTGCTGCATAGGTGCTGTTGTGCCCCTCTTGCTGTTTGGCATATCTAGCAGCATGCTTCCTAAACTCTGCATTGGTAGCAGAAGTGTGGGTCAAATTACCAGTGCGGGGCTATAGGCAAACTGCAGGGCAGCAGGTACATCCCCCTGCAGTTACTGAATTTCAATATGGCAAAACGTCTGCAGGTGCAATTAAGGCTACCAATTCAGGCAACATAAAAGTAATGGATTAAAACATGGAACTTACTCCCTAGTCCGGCCGGAAAGTGGCCATGTTATTCTTGCTTTCCTCTCATTGCAGCTTCACGTCCTACTGCCAGTACGTTGACTGCATGACTGCCAGTAGGAAGTGAAGCTAGAGCAAGAGAAAAGCAGAATAATAACGTATGCTTGATCAAGAAGTGAAAACACATCCTGTGATCCAACAAGGGGCAAACATGAATTTATTGGAGAGGTAAGTGCAACTGATTTTGCGTCCCCATTGGAGCTCTGGGAGCTCTTTCAGCAATGTAGGATCAGAGTAGTTCTAAATGAATCTTTTGCAATACCAGTTGGGTATTTAACGATGTGACTTTCATACTTGGGAGGTCTGTGGAAGGCTGTCCGTCTTATCAAAGCCTAGCAGATTAAAAGATTTTAGGAAAAAATTGTAATCAGATTGCTTTAACATATTTTATGAACACTAAAGTTTGGGTTTCCTGGTCCAATTTATTAACAGTGAATTGCCTGAGCACAGAAAAGCATGATGAAATGCTGGCATATGAATAATATATTCAGAGTATATTTTTTTAATTTACAGCTGTCTAAAGACATTCTTGTATTTAACTAATTACTGTATTATTCACAGTGCTGCAGCTTGCAACCTACTGGCTTGTCATGGAAACTTGCTTAACACATATGGCTTAAATCAGAAGTATATGCCTTCCTATGTTGTGATTATTTTTGCATCAACATTATACCGATTTTGCTTATACTTTCTAGATGTACATTGACTGCATGGTTATCATGTTTTTGATTCCTTCATTAGGTACAAAAATCTTCTGCTGCATAATTTTCAATGGGCACAAACAATATTTTCAAGTTGTCCATACAGCTGAGTGTTTTTCTTTTAATCCATATCAAAAATTTAGCATGCCCTTGGACTATCGCAGCCTGTTCATATTATGCTAAGTATTTACTACACAATAGTTATTTTTATTTTGGCTATGCATTTGCCCCTTCACTGCAATTTTCTTACAATGTTGAATTTGAAGGAGAAATACTAGCATCATGTGAAAAGAGTTCACAAAGGAGTTTTAGGAAAAAGTAGGGTTGGGTGTAGCCAGCATTAATAATAATGAGTAAGGGGGCACTGATGTATAGGTTGCAGGGAGACGCCAGAAATGCTAGCACTGGCCTGGCTTGATGTGTCCTGGGAGAAGCCCCAGTGGTTTTGGGGTCCAGCGCAACATCCTACCACAAGCAGTGATCTAGGCCTCAAATCCAAAAATGAGCAGGCTGCTGAAAGAGAAAGCAAGAAAGGCATTGATGGGAGCCATGGAATCATAGCAGCAGCAGCAGCAGCAGCAGAGAGGAGGCAAGCTGTGAGACCCAGAGCATCCCCTCACCTCCAGCGAGGGCAAGAGCAAGCAGAATAGCATTAGACTATGTAGAGGTTAAACTGTGCCCCCGCTGGCTTCCTTAAAGGCATAAAGGCACCATGCACTCAGAAAGCATGACAGCACAGAAGACTTCCCCCTATGCCTGCCATAAGGGGGGGCCAAACCAGCACAGGGAGACAGAGAAGAGAAGGTCCTGCATAGAGGAGCGGTCCTGCTGGAAACAAGGGCAGAAGATTAAAGGTTCATTTTATTTACATTCTCTTATATACCGTGCTATTCTGCATCAGTGCAGTTTACATTGAACAAACTGAAATTACATTGAACAGGGTATTATAACTTGGAGATAACTATTTTACAGGGAACATGGGCTATGGAGGGTTAAGTGGTTTGCCCAAGACCACAAGGAGCACCTGTGGGACTAGAAACCCCAGTCCTTCCGGCCTAAGGTTGCTGTCCTCTAGTGGGATTTGAACCACTGACCTTCCAGCCTGAAGTACCTTGCCCCAACCACTAGGCTACTCCTCCACTCCAAAGCCTGCACATATAGAGACATATGCAAAGATGTGCGTCCCAGTCCTCTGTGCACTGGTCAGAACCGGACGCACAGAGGTGGATGGAATTCTGATCCCACGGGGCACTTCTGGCCCCCACAGGATCAGAATCCTGTTTAAGCCTGTATGTGCAGGTGTGGACCTGATTCCAGTCAACCTACATGTACAGGCACCTGCCCAGCTAACTCAGTCACTGCTCCTGAATGGAGTCACAGTGCCATGGCGGCCATGGCAGCACAGCTCCATTCAGGATCCATGATCCCCAGCCGCCAATGACTTCACCCCCTGTGCAGGGAAATTAGACAGGGGCAGGGAAGAGGCAGCTCAGAAATGGAGTCTGGGTGGGCAGTGGGTGGTTGCTGGCCCTGGACGTACAGGGTCGAATCTAATGTCAGCCCTGTATGTTCAGGGCCGGCGACTTGTGCGGGGTTTTCCCTGGACTTTATTTTTTCAGATCCAGGGCGCGGATGGGGCAGGGAGGGCCGAGGACATTCCCTGCAGCCTGTCCCTGGCCTTAGGAGGCCAGATCATGGGTCGGGCTGTGGGGAAATCACCTTTGAAGTCCAGCGGCTGGCATCATGGCTTTTAAATGGAGCCAATGTGCCATGGCAACTGGACGCCATGGCTCCGTGGCTCCATTTAAAAGCCCTGACTGAGTTAGTTGGGCAGTGCCTGTACATGCAGGCCAGGCTGAATCGCAGTCCCGGCCTGCACATACAGGCCTGATTGCGATTCTAATCCCATGGGACTAGACGTGCCCCGCGGGATCAGAATCATGAGCCCCTCTGTACATTCGGTCAAACCGGATGTACAAAGGGGCTGGATGTCCAGGATGGAATGAGCCCTCTACCCTATCCCAACATACAAATATATTTTGAAAAATATCTTATTCTTGTCTGGTGTGTTTCTACTATTTCTCTTTCCCTTTTCAGTAACCATGACTTTTCCTTCCAGTGCCAGCCCCTTACCCCTACCTCCACCAAAGCCTATCAAGAGTGCATATTGTAACCTCATGTAGGAGTGGTGTCTTTTGTTGTACCATACATAGCAGGGTCAGAGTCAGGGTTCGAAGAGGAATCCCAGCCACGGGTGACTCAAAGAAAGAAGAAAGGAGAGCTCGGACCACCTGCCCCACCCGTCTGTCTTGAGAGTTACAGTATCCCTATGTACCATGGATTACAGTAATCAATGATGCAAAAAAACCCAACAGACTCTGCATCGCTGAAGAATCAAAAAAAATTTCAATAGTTGAAATGGAAATAACATACAAAAAGCCCTCCTCAGAAACAGAGACTCCACTGAATAAATGGACTCCAGTTTCACTCCAGTTATTCAATACTGCCATTATAAAAGAAAGACTATAGTGCTGGCTGTAGATTGCTGATTGTATAAAACTGAGGGGAGGGGGAGAGGGGGTTGCATGTGATGGAAATATCACCAACTGTTGAAGCACAATAAATAACTCATTGTTACTTAATTTAAGATACCTTGGATAGTTTCCTTGACTTTCTCAGCATTTGGAAATGATATTTCTCACTTCCTCCACGCTGGCCTTTCTACTAGCCTGCCAAGATTTTGCTTGAAAAAAATATTGTTCTTTCGTTAAGAATTTAAGAAGAATCCTTCCTGACAACTTGCAGTAGAAAAGATTAGCAGTTACATATGATGGTAGGTTAATTAGTACTTCAATAGGAAGTAATAGAATCTACATGAAGATATATTTTTGGATTCAAATAGAAGTGATGCATCTTTGAGTGAATTAGGATATGTGAGCATGCCTTTGGGCAGAGTGGCGGGAGTAAATGAAAGCAATCTGCCTAAAGTCAGGTGGTACCGTTTTAAAATATGGAAGCCTCAGGGCAGGAGTGAGTGGAGATCGCCAGGCACATTTCTGTGAGACTGAGGAGGATCCAGGAAGGGGGAGGTGTATGTCTGGGAAAGAGAGGACATTTTTCCCTAGTAAGGTCAGAGTTTTGGAGCAGAGAGAGAGAGGGTTTAAGGTGTCTTTTATATCTTGGGCGTGGGAGATGGTATAGGGGGACATGGGGTGGAGGAAGGGGAAGGGGGGATGCTGATCTCTTAAAAGGTGCAATACTGGAAGTTTTATGAGGCACATTGTTGGCGTGTTCCTATGGGAAAGTTAAATGCATGTCTTGAGGTGTAATTGACTTTCCATCAAATAAAGAAGATTGCAAGATTACTGCAAACTACATTATTATATTTGAACTGTAATGAGTTGCTTTGCATTCATTTTCCTGCCACACAGTTCATTGCCACACAACGTGCAGTAATTGTGCACTAAGGTGGATGTTTCCTAAAATGTGCTAAACAGTTAGCAAAGGTTTTAGTGCATATTAACCATTTGTGCAGGCCCACAATAATGGCTATGATGCATGAAAAAGAGCAGTGTGGTTAAAATCCCTCACCAACTGCTTAGCACGTTGTGGGTCAAGAATTGAGAATTGTATGGATGGAGAATAGACGTGGGCAATGCAGACAGCATGCAGTACATTACCTATGCTAACTCTCAAGGCTGCAAAGAGGTGGCGTTATGTTCAGCTGCACTACCAGCAGCAGTTAGCATGGCCATGGCCAAAGATAAAATGAAAACCCCCGATTCCCCCAAAGAATCCATGACAGCCCCGATGACATCTTCCAGGCCACCAATAGTAGACTCTCAACATAGTCTCTCCGTTAACAACCCCTTGAGAGGATCCCTAAACAACACACCACCCCCCCCCCCTAATTCCCTTGGCACTTTTTGGGTTATCCCTAATGGTATAGGGTTAGGGTAGAAGTGATCCACCTACAATTCCACCTTGTTGCTACTGGTTCCAAATGGCAGCTTTGACCCTAACAGTAGTCTCACATTGCTATGCACCAAATCGTGGCTCTGTTTCCTAGTAGTAGTCTCATGGTACTACAGCTAGGGATCAGAGCAGCTATTTGGAACCCTTACGGCAATGTGTGGGAGTATAAAGGGTATGCTCCTGACTTGACATTATACCACCAGGGATACCTCTGGTAAGTGCTGGTAAGTGGTGGGATGATTGGGCGATGTTCTTGGGAGGGGTGGATGGGTAGCTCATGTCAGAAGAGAGAGTCATGGGGGAAGGGATGGTAGTGGGAAGTTGCACTAGGGATCAAGCTTTTGTAATTTTTTAGCACAGGAGCCCACAGTAAGTGGATCAGCAGATAGCATGGATGCACTCATGCTATCTGCAGAAGCATATAACATGGGCCCAGAACTAAATGTCTGCCCAGTACAGTAAATGTTTGGCAGTTGTTGATCCCTAACATTTACGAACAAGCTTTGCACGAACTGTGCATTATTTTTTGCTTCTAACACATGGTAAGTGCAAAGAAATACTGTCATGCAAGCGGAAGAGGCTGAAGTGCAAGAGATGTCTATACCTGGCTTTGAATTCTCAGGAGGATGAGAGTGAGCAAGCAGGGACCAGCAGACAGCAGAAGCAGAAGCTCGTGTGTGCAGTGCACTTCACAGAGGAGTAAAAGGACCTGCTGATCTGTCTTAGTGCAGAGTATGAAAAATTATGTCCTACAAAGACATCAGTAGGTTGAGGCCTCTCGCCCCTGGACCAGGTAGTGTACCCCATGTGTTATCTTATGTGCTTATGACCATGCAAGTACTAGGGAGAGATTTATAAGAGTGTGGGATCCATAACTTACTCTCTGCTTTTTCTAGCAGCCATGGTAAAGAAGATTGTTGCCCTTGAACCAGGCGAGTACACAACTACTGGTGGTTCCTTTTGTACTTAGGGACAGTGATGGTTGGGAGCAGTTACAAAGGTGCAGATTCATAAATAAGTCTCTCCTTTTCTTTTTCTAAATGCATGCCTGAGAGGTTTGCCACCCTTGTACCTGCTGATGAGTATACCATGAATGTTGTACAGTGATAGGGTGAGAGCAATAAATATTTCTCTTTTATTCTTGTTTTCTACTGGATTGCATCCAGAAGAGGCCGAAATGCCTGCTGTAGGTGGTCAGTGACTCTTTTGCTTACTTTTCTGTCCCCAGCACAACAAACCCCAGTGAGGTTGCACAGGCGCCGACCATGACTGAAGCTGAGAAGAGCCTAGAGCTTGGCACAGTGGCACTGTGGAAGGCTTTCTGATGGTGTCACCAGACCCCTCCTTCTCCCCCCTCCCCCCCAGCAAGATGGTGAGGGACATGTCTTCACGTCAAGAGGAAGTCAGTGCTGTTGTGCTAGGTGAACTGTGGGCAGCATGCTGATAAATGCATTCTGCCTGGCAAGAGCTGAGAAGATACTATGTGGAGATGCTCTAAGGACTGAGAATATCCTGGCTGCAGCATAAAAGGCAATGGCAAGATCTGACTAGTACTTTTCTAATTGTCTGCTATTCAGTTTCCGTACCCCAGTTCTTCCCTTATCAGATCATTACCCTTTATGTTTCTCCCTTCATCACTCTCCACATCAATCATGTTCTGTCTCCTCATGTCTTTTTAGAAATCTTCATGCTATCGGTCCTTTGATTCTTTTCACTATGGTCTCCTCACCACTTTCTTCCACCTTGTCTTCAAATTCTGTTGATGAAACTCTCATTTCCTATAATACTACTCTGTCCTGTGCTCTTGATTCTCTTGCTCCACCTATCCTTCATTCTGTCAGACACACTTCACCCCAGCCCTGGTTGTCCTCAACTTGCCACTTTCTCTGCTCCTGTGCCTGCTCTGCTGAGTGCATGTGGCTTAAATCTTGCCTCCTTTCTGACTTCCTTCACTTCAGATTCATGCTTACCTCCTTCCAGTCTGCATTAACTCTTGCTAAGCAAGACTACTATATCCCCGCTGACTTTTCTCTACTCTTAATTCTCTCCTCAAGGTGCCTCCCCCTCCTATCCCTTTTTCTCTCTCTGCCCAAACACTAGTTGAGTTCTTCCATAACAAAATACATGAGATTTCTCTCCAGTTCCTCCCTAGATCAACCTCATTCCCTCCTCTCCTTCAATAACAACTTTTCCCATCAAACATTATTACCCTTTCTTCCTTTCAAAAGATATCTGATGATGAAATGTCTCATCTTCTTTCATCCTCCAAACCTACAATCTGCTCTTCTGATCCCATCCCCATCTCTCCATTTCCTCTGCTGTCATCCCTTCCATCGCACATATTCTCAATCTCTCTTTCTACTACTACTGTCCCTGCTGCCTTCAAGCATGCTGTGGTCACAGCCCTGCTCAAGAAATCTTCTCTGGATCCTAATTCTCCTTCTAATTATCATCCTATCCCCCTTTTTCCTTTTGTTTCTAAACTTCTTGAGCACACAGTCCTCCACCATTGTCATAATTTTCTTTCCTCTCAACCTCTTCTAAAACCTTTTCAGTCTGACTTTCTCCCCTTACATTCCACTGAAATGGCACTAGCCAAGGTCTCTAGTCATTTGTTCCTGGCCAAATCCAAGGGCCTCTTTTCCAGATACTGTTGACCACTACCTTCTCTGTAGATAGCACTCCTCCACTCCCTGTTTCCTCTGCCCGCAACCTTGGTATCATCTTTTACCCCTCCCTTTCCTTCTCCACACATGTCCTACAGTTCCTTATCGTCCCTCTAGTCCAGTCCCGAAAAAAGGAGGTGATAGTACCTCTGTATAAGTCTTTGGTGCAACCTCATTTGGAGTATTGTGCCATCGCTTGGTTTTAGAGACTCTGTCCTGTCCTGGTTCTCATCTTATCTTTCACATCGTTCTTTCAGTGTTTGTTCTAATGGCTCCTTCTCTTCTCCTATTCCACTCTCAGTTGGTGTTCCCCAAGGGTCTGTTCTGAGCTCTCTACTTTTCTTTCTCTACCCCCAGTCCCTTGATTCTCTCATTTCCTTCCATGGATTTCAGTACCATTTTTATGCAGATGATTCTCAAATCTATCTTTCTACTCCTGATATTTCTCAGGCACTGCAGATTTGTATCTCTGCCTGTCTTTCTGACATCACCACCTGGATGTCTCACTGCTGGTTGAAACTTAATATTAATAAAACTGAACTACTTATATTTCCCACTAAACCCTCCTCTCCCTTTCCTCCTTTTTCAATGATAATACTCTTCCATTTTGAGTTTCATCAGCCAGTAACCTTGGTGTCATTTTTGTTTCCTGCCTTTCCTTCTCCTCACACATACAACAAAGTGCCAAGACCTATCGCTTCTTTCTCTATAACATTTACAAGATTCTTCCCTTCCTCTCTGATAACACTTCTAGAACACTTGTCCACTCTTTAATAGCTTCCTGTCTTGACTATTGCAACCTCCTACTTGCTGGCAGGCCCGTACCTAGACCTGTGCGAGCAGTGCGGCCGCACAGGGCGCAAAGGCTTAAGGAGTGCATTTTAGCTGTCTGCCGTTGCCTGTTGCCACCACTTTTTCTTCTCTTAGTGGCACCAGGCAATGACAGACAGCTAAAATGAGCCCCTTAAGCCTCCTTGCCGGCCGGCAACTTGCACATTGGGCACACCTCTTCTCTCCCACCGTGGGGGAGGGGGGAGTGCGCCCGATGTGCAAGTCGCAAAGGGTGCCATTTACACTCGTTATGGCCCTGCTTGCTGGTCTCCTTCTGAATCATCTCTCTCCTCTTCAGACTGTTCAAAACTCAGCTGTGTGACTAATTTTTCGCTAGCCTCGCTTTGCTCATATAACCCTTCTTCTGAAAACACTTCATTGGCTTCCCTTCCACTTCCATATCCAATTCAAACTTTTTTTTCAGACCTTTAAGTGCATTCTCTCTATCTCTCCTCTCCCTCTACACCACTCCTTGTGAACTTCGCTCTTCTACTGGCTTGCTCCTTTTTTCCCTTTTCTACCTCTGCTAATTCCAGAGTTCGGTCCTTTCACCTCGCTGCTCCTTAGGCTTGGAATAAAGTTCCTGAGTCTGTGCATCAGGCTTCGTCCCCTGCCCCTTTTCAAATCTAAGTTAAAGGCTCACCTCTTTGAGGCTGCCTTTGGATCCTGATCTCTTGTTCCTTATGTCTCCTTACCCTTCCCTATTCTATCCTCTTTCTCGCTTTTGTCTTGTTTGTCTATTTAGACTGTAAGCTCTAATGAGTAGGGACTGTCTTTATCATTGTTTGAGGGAACCACAGAGAACAAAGGAACCCATGCTGGGAACAAACCAACAAAACAGCAGGTTCTTATGACAGGAAACAGGCTCTTTATTAGAAACAAAACCCCAACATGTTTCAGCCAAAGGCCTTCCTCGGGGGGTGCAAACCTCAAAAATAAAAATGAGAAATCATTAATAAAAAGCAATAGAGACAACATGTAAAACAATAAAAGTCAATAAGGGGAGCAGGGACCCCATAAAACATACAATCCATAACATAAATAAATAAATAAATAATTAAAATGTAACAAAATAATAAAAGAAATTAATGATAAAAGGAGAGAGTAACAATTCATATAATCAATAAATAAATACATAAATCTATATGAATAATAATAAATAAACAAACACAGTTAACGCCATATATCATATATGTAATGAGAGTGACAACTTATGCAAATATGAGCAGCTAAAAAAGAGGGAGAGGAGAACAAGGAACAATGGAGGACCCATATATTGGATAATACCTGGGCGTGAACGATCTCAAAGGAAACACTGCATAGTGTCAATGAGTGGTTTTGCTATTGCTCAAAAGAAGAGCCATATAAACCAATGTTCTCAAAAATTCAAACCTATAAAAACAAAACTCTGATTCAGGAAAATTTTACTACATATACATTGAGGAACAGAACGTAAAACAAATAAAACAAAAAATAGTAACCTATCCACGGGGAGAGGTAAAAACCTTAACATCAGTAGAACCAGTTAAACCGTGCTCATAGAACTGTCCCACATATAAAGCAATTGTGCTCAGTAGCTAATAGCAAGAAAGAGCATGAAAACAAAGAAATATAAGGTATATCAAGCTATTGGGAAATATTTACCACTGATAACTTGTATACATTGTCTAGTAAAAGTGTTTAAAAACTACTGCGAAATGCCCTATTCATACCACCAGTGAATAGAAATGAGAGCAAAGAGTAATAGGAGCCGGCGGTGTTTATCTCTTAAATAAAGCTAATACCCCCAACAAAAGAAGGTTAAATCTGTTCAAACATAATGCAAATGTATACATAATGTTTGATAAAAGTATATACTTGCTCTGTCGGTCACCGTCAAAAATGAAAATGAAAGTAAAAGGATCGGCGCTGTGAAAGCTGGCTTTTAAACATAAAGGTAACTCCCGCCAATATGGGAGGGTCAAAGGTCATAGTGATTGAAAACTGGCATAATTTAAACACACTAATCTACAAAGAGGCATGGAGATACTTCCTTGAATGAAAGGCGAGGTTTATTGATTAAACATACAAAATACCATATGGTGATTCTGCGGGCGGAAATATACCTCGTGTAATATATCTAGACCAGAGCAGGATATGAGTGTGAATCAATCACCAGACATACACTTGCTACATGAGTGTGACTAAAATGATTAAAAATAATAAAGAGACCAAGCACACCCTGCAGGTGCTATTTAATGAGCACACTATCTTTCCCAGGGAGGCAAGCTGAAGCTGGGGTGGGGCCATGTATTGTAGGGTGGTGTTTAGCATGGGATACTGCAATTTTTAGTTGGTAATATCGCAGTACTTTATTGGGGTGCCAAGGGAAATGGTATGGTTGAGGAAGGATTTTGTTTTGGCTTAGAAAAGCGTGCCAAAATGCATATCTATTTTTACAAGGTTCACCCTTTACATCTATAAATGAAAAAGGCGACATAGTATGGGAATACTGTAGGCCCATGGGGCCCCATTCTGATCGAGGCCCGTCTGGCCCGTCCGGACGTCCAGAGTCTGGATGGACCATATTTGCACCTGATTCTGCACCCGCAGGAGCTGAACGTTCTCAAGGGAGCAGAATCGGATGCAAAGGGCTTGGATGGGCAGGGGTGCCCCAATTCTGTGCTGCAGGATGGCCAGATCCCAACCGTTTAACCCAGCTGAAGCACCTGCATGGAGCCATGGTGCCATGGTGTCCTGTCACAATGGCACTGGGACGCCATGCAGGAGTCCTGATCCACAGCCCAAGTCAGAAGATCCTATTCCCCACCACCTCACTCCTGACAGGATCTGCCAAGGCTGGGATCGGGCTGTGGGGAACCTCCTGCCCTGCTCACCTGGTCTTGGGGGGGGGGGGATCCCACCATGATGGCTGCTGACGTTAAGGGGACTTATTCCATCCTGAGGTGGAATAAGTCCCTCGTCTACCTCCTCATGCCTGAACATACAGGATCGCGACTGGAATTGGCCTTGTACATCTGGGATCAGGGTTTGCCTCCACCCCACCCATGTTCCTTCTCCGGCCCTCCCCTGCCTGCTCCCGTCCAGAGCTCCCTGCACATCTCCTGGGTACGTTTGGGGAGCTTTGGTCATGGAATAGGCCCTGAATGACTAGCGGGGGCTGTACGTCCGAACCGGACATACATCACTGCTATTCAAGCATCAGAATGACCCCATATGCGCCCAGCCCCTTTAAGATGGTGCATCAGGCCCATGTTAATGCAGCCTATGGTGTTCAGTGCAAGTTGTGTTTTTCCTTTACCATGGGAGTCACTAACTTGCGGTATTAAGTTACCGAGTGACTTCTGCAGTATATTAAACTGCAGTAAAATGAGAAATTGTTCCACAGTTTAGTAACTAGCCCCCTTAATCTTATTCTGTTTTTCATACAGGTCAGCTTTCAAACAAAAAATTCTTACTGAATTTTAACATAAGCCAGCTTGTGCTAATCCTCAAGCAAACACTTTATAGGCTAAGGCAAACTCTGTACATGAAGAGCTTTTTTTTCTTTCAGATAGGTTTTATTTACAAGTGCCAGGATATATGGCAAACTAATTTCTTCCAAAGCTGCAAAATCAACTTTAATAAAAATCAAATTTCCTTTGGCTGCAGCTGTAATTTAGTTGTTTTGCTTTCCAGAGAATTAAATCATTTTCTTTAAGCCACTTCAGACTCCCATTCCACCTTTACATTCACTCCTAGAGCAGCGGGCACAATCCTAAACAAAGGCGCAGAGCTGCAGACAGCGTTGTCTCTACGGTTAACTCTCAGTACACCTGTATTCTCAGTCACTCAGCTTATCACTCACACGTTACAGCCACGTTACTGAGACACTTTAAAACTCTGGTTCTCTCAGAGCAGATCCAAGCTTTATGTTTTTAATTCTGTCAGTTTTGCTTAGAAAGTCCCCGGCTTGTCAGTATTCAGCCCTCGCTCTCTCACCTGAGAGGTAAAATGTAGCTTCAACTGTCATCGCTGATTATAGGCATAAATTATTATTTTTTCAGACTTTGCTATCTGTCCATGTAAGCATTCCAGTCACACTCACTCAAAGAGCAAGTTCTTTCCACACAATTTGTTCTGAATGACTGCCGTCAGGCAAAACGTCTTACTGTAAAGCTCCACTTTACAGCACAAGCTCCTCTCAAATATAGCCCTTTCTTTCAGTTTCTCATTTATCAACTTCTGCCTCAATTTTGCCTCATTTTCCCTAATAAACTCACATGGGGTATGTTTACTAAACCATCTTAACGTCGCAGCGGTGGTATTATCGCACGATAAGTGATGTTATCGCGCGATAATGTAACATTATTGCGTGCTAACTTCACTTATCGCGCGATAACGCAGTGGCGGCGTTAAGGCACACCAACGCTGTGAAATCCGGGCCTGAAGGGTGGAGTAAGGCTTCCCAGAGGGCGGAGAGAAGGGGTCAATGGGTGGAGAGTGGGCGGGGAGAGGCTCCATGCACACTAACGCCGTGAAATCTGGGTTTGAAAATTAGCGCCAGTGAAAACCTCGCGCTAGAGGCACATTTGCAGGAGAGAGAAACCATTTCAGTCAGCAATGTACAGCAAAGGTGGGAAACCCAGAAAAGTGATAGTTGTGATAAATGTGCAGGGACCAAAAAGGCAAATAAACATATAAAAGGACCAGAACCACATCTAAAATCTCAATAACCAAGCTGGCCAATAGTGATATTAATGATAAACATAAAGCAACACTGCTGACAAAGCGTATAAATTAAGATATCATGTTTGGAAGGGTCTATGCTCTGTCCCCCTACAAAGTGAATGATCCCACAATGAAATAGCGCTGATCAGGGTTTCTGTCGTTTAGATTGGGCAGGTTTGTTATGGCGTGCACATGTGTAGTAACAGCAGAGTGGGCATGTAGGAAAGGGCAACTGTACTGATGCTGTAAATGGGATACAGGAGGCTGCAGGCGGCACATGCTGTGGTCCAGCTGGGGCACAGTGCAGGCTAGGCATATGCCTAGGTGGCACATAGGAATGCCGAAACTGTAAAGCAGCAAGACAGCAACTGACGAGGGTCCAACATGGGCACGACTGTGTGTCCCACAGTGTCACAGGGGAGATTACCCAGCAGGTACCCCCAAGGGCACATAACACTGGTAGGCGGTGCGGGGGGGGGGGGGAAGCGCGCATGTCCATGTAGGCACCCCTACACGAGAACCCACACCATAGGCAGCTGCCTACCGGCATACTGGATGGTCTGGGACTGTGCACCACCAGCACCACCAGCATAATTGCATGGCAGCATGGTGGCAGAGGGGTGCTGGTGGCGGAGGGGGCAGTGGCATCTGTACACAGCAGACCATGGCCTAGCCCCGCTTAGGTGGGTGCCGTGCAATGCTATAGACAGGGTCTGTCTGACGAACAATCATGGTATCCCCAGGGAATGAACTGTCCCTGTGGCAACAGTGTGGTGCAGTACACACAGCCAGTGTATTCAGGAGCAGAAGATCACAAGTTCAATTCCCAGCTGTGGCTCCTGCCAACCCTTTCCCCACATTTTACCCAGTACTAAACCATGGTAATAAAGATGGAACCTTTGTTGTAGATAAAATAAACATGCCTGAAATGCCTATATTTTACCCTACAGAGCACAGACACCATAAACATGTGCAATCCCTAGAGCAGAGTTTCCCAACTGCCGTCCTGGAGGGCCAAACACCATTCAGGTTTCATGCTGTCCCTAATAAATATGCCTGTGCTGCATTAGTATGCGCTGCCCCCATTGTATGCAAATGTATCCATGCATATTCATTAGGGACAGCATGAAAACCCAGTGTTTGGCCCACCAGGACCGGAGTTGGGAACTTCTGCCCTAGAGCAGCGGCCAACAGGGGCATAAACACCCACACCCACTGGCTCTACTATCCAAAGCCTCATGGAGAGTCAGGCTGTTGGGCCCTGTGCGCAGCAGCATCTCCCAATACTAGCACTTGCATACCTTAGCAATGCCGCCCTAAACTTGGGAATATGCTACACATATATCAAAAGGTCGCTGTGATTAATGGCAGATAACAATTCCTAAGTTAAGCACAATTTGCTGATAGAGCTGCATCATAGCAACCTTTCTGATATCGTGGAGTGTGTTTCAGTTTTGGTTTCTGACAGTGTTTACCACCCCGGGGAGTGACCCCAACAGTATTGCGTACCATAGCCATGCCTGCACTGTGCTCAGCACTGGTGTGGTGGCCAGGGCTGCCAAAAGCCTCTATATTTGCACAATGCTGGCATAGGTGTGGGAGTGTGTGTCTGTCTATCCAGTGTATTGTGGCTGCCTACACCTTACTCAGCCCACACTGCTTGCACTGTTTCCAGTGTTAGCCTGCCAATGTGCATAATGAGGAGCAAGGTACTGTGGGTATGGCCCGGACAGGGTGGCCTGGGCAGGATGCATCTGCACAGGGCATAGGGCAAAGGCTGGGACACTGTAGTGCCTGGCCACCACCTGCACGGACAGGGTGTCCACAGCATGTCCTGCTGGGAGGTCACTCTCACCCTGACTGAGCAGTGACCACGGCATGGCTAGGTTCCCCCATAGTGCTATCTAGTATTTCTTTCAAGTGATATTTATGGGTTCTCTTTTCTGGGGACCAATCACTGACTTATCTGCTTGGTGTGTGTGCTCATGTCCCAATTTTGGGTGCACACAGTTCCTCCAGGAGCATGCACTATGTACAAGCTAGCAGACTGTCTGCAGTTAGTATGTGTATGACTAGAACACCTTGCAGGGTGCAGTGGCTGGAGGCTCACTGTGCTAGCTGCTGGAGAATGTCAGATGGTGGGGTGGGGTGGGGTGGGGTGGGGTGGGGGCAGCTGAGCATTTCCAGGCCTACTGTCTGTCTGCCTTATGGATGCGTACAGATCTGCATTGACTGCCCTGCAGGGTACCCATTCCTGAGCAGGACTGGGGTTGATGGCCCTCTCTACTGCCACCATTGCAGGGATGTACAATGAGGATCTGTTGGTGGGAGATCCTGTCTCTACCCCCCCCCCCCCCCGAGGGTGGTGCTACACATTCCACTTATGGGTCCAAACACCCCTCTTCACTTAAATCATGTGACCATGGCACCCACACAGAATATGCACTATTCTGGGTGCATCATAGTCCACAAGGGCTAGATGTGACTGGGAAATACAGATGGACACAGGTGTATCCTAGGTGTGTCTGAAAGGACTACCTATCACACACGGGCACTGATGGTGATCTGCAGCATAGCCTATCTCAGCTAAGCCAGGTGCTGCTGACCTGGTGCTGGGCGCCCCACCTCGCCCTCAGGGTGAGCACATTACCCGCACAATGTGACGGTCTGTAGCTACTCTGTGCCAGTAACACACATGGTCAGATCCCCCTACCAGGCTGAGGTGCTATGGGGGCGCACACGGTCAGTTCCCCCTACCAGGCCGAGGTGCAGTGGGGGTGCATACCCCATCTTGTGATCATCTGTAGACTGCTGATTTGCATGTGCAGTGCATCATGGGTACGGGTGGGTTAACCCTATCCTGGTAACCACAGCAGTTTGTTTGTGTGGTGACCTGCAGTCCTTCTGTAGCCAGCCAGGGGCTTGTTAGTAGCTATAGAGATGTAGCCTACTGGTTACTTCACTTACTGTGGAGGCAGAGGTCATGGGTTTGATCCCACTGGGGCTGTCTGAAGCATTTCCTTTTTTAATTTAAATTAGTGCTGCCAGCAAAAACACCCTCACAGTGCTGTAACCTTAAGGTGCCTCATAAGGCTCCCTATTAAGCGCCCTATAGGCGCCCTATAGGGAACATTATAAGGTGCCTTGGCGGACATTGCACTTTATAATGTGCCCTCTGGAGTGCCTTATAGGGCGCCTTATGCGGCACCTTAGGTTACAGCACTGTGAGGGTGTGTTTGCTGGCAGCACTAATTTAAATTAAAAAAGAAAATGCCTCAGACAGCACTGATTTAAAGTAAAGGGTAATGCCACAGGCAGCCTTACTCATTAAGCCCACTGGGGATCAAACTCATGACCTCTGCTTCAGCAGTCATTGTATTAACCAGTGTGCTACACCTCTATTGCTATGATTGCAGGTCAGCACACAAAGTTAAGGTTAACACGCGGTAACATGCGAGGCTCCCTCTATCGCGCAGTAATGGACATGGCACACTTTATCGCGCAATAACCCGTGATTGCTACCTTAAGACTGGAACGCCCACTCCTTATATGGCATCCTTCACATTATCACTGCAACTAGCGCTGGGAACATTAAGACGGTTTAGTAAACATACCCCATACTGTCTCATTCAGCCTGCTTCACTACCTTCCTGAACTGAACTTTATTTTTAACTGCTTCAGTACAAGCCAGCCTCGCTCTTCATCTCGAGCCCCTCACTCACAGTGTGAGCCTTCTCTCTCCCATGTCTCAGTGTGAGATTCTGCATCTCTCTTCTCTGCTTTTGTTTTGTGACATCACTCCCTCCTATTTTCAATGGTTTTAATGATTGTAAACCACCTTGCCTCTGAACAGAGAGGCAGTATTGCCCTAAATACACTATCAGTCCCTTTGCCCACCTAGTCACACATGCCATATTGCCCTATTGCGACACCTTTACCTTGAATGTTTCATCCAAATCTCTGACACAGACATGCCTGATCTGTGAACCGAGGAAAGAGGAAATACACCATTTGGTACATACTATACATATGCACTCTTCAACTTTTGTTTTATTAACACTGCTTTTAGATCAGCTTTTTGCTTCAGTGATAACTGTTCCCGATTAACTTGCACAGAAATATTCCCTCTGTCAGATCCAATTTCTTACTTCCTCTGTTGAGTAGATAGCTCTTGTGCCTGGTGTGATATTTCTATCGCTCGCTCCTACAGCTGCTCTGGAGTGAAACATCTGGTACAGGTCCTGCTGACAATGATTCAATCGCTCTTTCTGGTCATTAAACCTTTCTGGTTGTTTTTTTTTTTTATAAATACTAGTGACCATTTTGCTTAAATTTGCTAAATCTTTATCTTTATCTTTATTTCTTAATTTGATATACCGCTTTGGTCGAAACATAAATCAGTAGCTAAACTATGCTCCACACTACTCATTCTAACTGCCACCACATTCTTTCCTCTTACTAAAAGTTTGGGACTTTTTTAGCTGATATAGCCCCCTCCTCCCCCAATCACACTACTACGGCCTGCGTGAGCTCAGCAAAAATTAAATCGGAGTACTTCAGATTCTTTTTCTTCATTTCCCAAAGAAGATTATTATCCCTTAAGCCCAACATAAATCACACTTTTAACATCTTCCCCAGTCCTTAAGCATTACCTCTCCCTAGCATTTGCCCTTGACAGCTTCTCTTATAAACTATAAGCATAGGTCCAGACATCTCCCACACCTTGCTTTCTGTCATAGAATTCTTTCATGGGGCTACTAATGGAAACCTTGACCCCATATACTATTGTTAGCAATTCCAATGAATCTTCAACATTTTTCTGAGAAGCTGTCAAAATATATCTTACTGTATCCTTCGCTTGGTCAGTCAGATCATCTTTCACTTATACCCAGATCTTCCTCCAGCAAACGCAACACTTTCAGATCTGCATTTGACCTCTCTATCCATTCCTGAACTGTAGAGGTTCTCAATCCAGTCCTCAGGGCACACCTAGCCTGTCAGGTTTCCAGGATAACCACAATTAATATGCATGAGAGAGATTTCCATGCACTGCCTGCATTGAATGCAAATTTGCATAGTCATTGTGGTTATTCTGAAAACTTGATTGGCTAAGTGTGTCCTGAGGACTGGATTGAAAATCACTGTTCTTCTGTAAGGTCACTATGCCTTCTTGGCAATCCAACAAAATCCAGTATCTTGTCTCTTGGTCTGCGAATTACCATTGTCCTCAAGCCTTTCATAAAACAGTCCAGTACAATTCTATCTCTTTATTGTTCATCTCCTGCTTTTACCAGTTCTTCTTCCTGTCTTTTAACCCTTTGTTCCTGGTCATCAAGTTTAGCTTGTAGCACTTGCATCTCATTTTGCCAGTCTTCTATCTTCCTGCTAAGAGAATCTCTAACTTGCAAAGGAGATCAGGATGATAGTCAACAGAGACCAACATAGGGTAGCAAAGCCAAGAAGTTGCTAAATCTTAAGCAGGTAAGATCCTGTCCATGATGCCAGAAAATATGACATTCCTTTCTCATGGATAGCTGATAAGAATTTTCCTTATTTATCATGGTTAAAAGTATTAACGTGCATGGGGCTCCAGAGCCAGGCTCTGCACTGTTTTTTTTTTTTAAATTTTATTTTTTTCACTTATGCTGTTGCCAATGTTCAGATTTCTGGAGTGGGCAAATTTTGTTATCTTGGCTGTCAATTTACTCTGTATTGTAACAATAATTTTCAATTAAATATTGCCAAATCTTTGCATTTCTTTGTCTTCTATTCTGGTTATCTTATTGCTATGTTTGTTTCGTGATCCCTTTTCAATTTTTTTTCCTGTTTTCTTTATCCTTTTATTTAGATATCTTGTTTTCACTTTTCTAGACTTTTCTTATTTTTTCATTTTCCTTGTTTCCACATTTCTTCTCCCCCTTTGACTTCCCACTCATGTCCCCATATTTTTTTTAGGTTTTATTTATACAATTTCAAAAATAATTACAAGAATCAACATCTTGGGATAAGCAAAAACCAATATAACTGCATGTTGTAAAGACTGCCTTTAATTCATAATCCCCCTCTCTTGTGTTTCAGCTCCTTGTTGCCCTTATTGCCCTTATTCTTATTGTATTCTTTTGTCCTGTTTGTTCATCTTCTAGACTGTAAGCTCTATAAGCAGGGACACTCTACTTATGTCTGTATAGCACTGCATATGCTTGGTAGCGCTATATAAATGCTTAATAATAATAATAATAATAATAATAATAATAACAACCGATACAAATTATCAATAAGAAACAACACAAACTAGTAAGATTGTAAAAAAGACTATAATCACGAGAAACCCAAGTGAACACCGGCCACAACTGAGAATTTCCTTTCCCCACAGCCAGAACCCTGATCTGGCCTCACATGGCCAGGGTCCGGCTACGGGGTACCTCCTGCACACCTCCTGGTTTTGTCCCCGCTGGCAACCACTGCTATCCCGCGTCCAGGGGGACTTATTCCACCTCTGAGGTGGAATAAGTCCCCCGTCCAATCAGTCTACCCTGGTCGTACAAGGCCGACTTCAGAATAAGCCCTGTATGTCCAGGGTGATAACCCACCCATGCGCCACTCTTGCTCTGCCTTCTGCCCGCCCTGTCTAAGGCTCCCTGTACATCTCCACTGTTTGTACAGGGAATCTTTGTGCAGAATTGGCAGGGGTACAAATAGTGGGGATGTACATCCAGGCAGAGGGCGTACATCCTTACTATTTGTGGCTCGGAATGACCCGCATAACGTTTAACAAAAATAATTCCTGATAAGATTGAGATACTCTAAAAATATCAAGAAATACTGAAATCATACGGTCCCGAAAGCTCTCAATTTTAACTCTGAAAAATATGTTAGAGTCTTTTGTTAAAGCCCACTTAGCGGTTAACATATTTTTTGCGAGCAGTATTGGTGGATGGTGACAGCTAATGTGCAGAAATGATGCTTACCGGCCTCTAAAATGTATATTAATTGTCCATCACATGAAGGGGTGGGAAATGGGCAGGGTATGGGCAACCTGTGGGTGAGAAGAGTACATTGTAGTTAGCGTGGGGGTATATATCACGTGCTGTTAATGTAGCAATTAGCATAGGTGCAGATAATGATATCTCTATGGGTGGTGATGGGTGCACCCACATTAATTGCTCTGCATGTTAGGGTATGCATCCATACGGGGACACTCCAGAGCACCGGAGAAGATGGTAGTATAATTGCCCTGCTCCGCTCACTCTCAGCTAAGGTCATCAACCATGTGCCTCACCAGATTGGCTTCATCTCTGCCTGTTCTGAATGGGAAGCGATATGGCAAATAACAAAGCCAAAGGTGACTCCAACTGTGTGCGTGGCTCTGTATGCAGAAAAAAAGCAGGAACCGCCATTCACAGAAAAAAATGGCAGAAGGCAGGAGGAACCTACTTTTAGACCTCATGCTAGAGGAGCTTCAAGGATTATGTACCACAGTCACTGCAAGCCATGCTAGAAACCTAGAAACAAAAGCTGAGGTGGAGTAACTGCATACTCCATTGCTATCGTTCAAAAATGGCTGGAGCATGGAGAGCAACGAATAGAGGCAATGGAGGGCAAGGTCTCACGTCAGTACCGGGAAAAATGGTAGAAACCATCATAAAGAATAAAATTACTCAGCATGTAGATAGTCATGGCCAACTTCATACAGTACAACCTGAGGGTTTAAACATAAGCATTGATTGGGTAGCCTGTGTTTGAGAAAGCTCCAATCAAAACAATAACACGATAGGTATTTAAACAACGCTTAATACGCATGCGTCAGCGTCTTCATTGAAAAATCTGAGATTGGTTCAGTTGAAAGAGAGAGCAGACTGAAGAAGCGAATGGGTCAGTAAATATAGGTTATAGTTATAAGGAGGTTGTGAATTATATGAGATTGACTTTGATAAAGTTAACCGGATAATGTTGCTTTGTATCTTTATAGAAAATTAAAAGGATACATTATTAAGAAGATTACGTCCCGCAGAAGCAAAGATATTGTCCCCCTTGATAAACCCTACTGGAGAAACGCCACAGCGCGCATGAGAGTGAGGCGTCGGGGGTTTAGCAAAAATCATTTGTGGTTGCAAAGAAAAGAATGGGACACAGGCTTATGCGATTCTACACAAGTAGAATGGCAAACGCAGTTTTTAAGAATATTAGGGTATGATAAGAGTCAACCCGCTAAAGAAAAAAACAAAAAAAGTTTATTAAGCAATATTATGCTATTAAAAGAAAAAAAGTGGCTGAGGTCATTGATGTTAAACGTGCACTAATTTGGGTGTAAGTTATTGACCCAATAAGAAGTGTGACAGCAAGTTGCTTGCAAAAGTATACAAAAAAACTTGCCGTTTATCTGAGACCATTAGAAGCCACAAATTAACGAATGAGAACAATTTATTGGATGGTTTAGAAATATATGGGTGAAATGTATTATAAATAGATTATCTAGTAATTCACTCTAAAGAAGTCCTATAGTGGTTTGTTTGATGGCCTAATGGGAGACAGCCAAGATGGCTTTAGACAAGGAAGATCTTGTCTTACTAATCTGTTATGTTTTTTTGAAGGTGTGAATAAACAAGTGGACAAAGGTGAGTCGGTTGATATAGTGTATCTGGACTTTCAGAAAGCCTTTGACAAGGTCCCTCATCAGAGACTTTTGGCAAAACTAAAGAGTCATGGGATAGGAGGCAGTGTACTACTGTGGATCAGGAACTGGTTAAAAGATAGAAAGCAGACGGTTGGGCTAAATGGCCAATTTTCCCAATGGAGAAAGGTGAATAGTGGTGTACCCCAGGGATCTGTGCTGGGTCCGCTGCTTTTTGACATATTCATAAATGACCTGGAAAGTGGAATAACGAGTGAGGTTATCAAATTTGCAGATGACACAAAACTAATTAAAGTTGTTAAAACCCAAGAGGACTGTGGAAAATTGCAAGAGGATCTTGATAAATTGGAAGACTGGGCATCAAAATGGCAGATGAAATTTAATGTGGACAAGTGCAAAGTTATGCACCTAGGGAAGAACAACCCAAACTATGGTTACACGATTCAAGGTTCCACATTAGGAACCACCACCCAGGAAAAAGATTTAGGCGTCATTGTGGATAACATGTTAAAACCCTCGGCCCAGTGTGCAGTGGCGGCCAAGAGAGCAAATAGAATGCTAGGTATCATAAGGAAAGGAATGGAAAATAAAACAAAAGATATTATAATGCCTCTATATCGTTCCATGGTGAGACCGCATCTTGAATATTGTGTGCAATTCTGGTCGCCGTATCTTAAAAAGGATATAGTGTTATTAGAAAAGGTTCAGAGAAGAGCCACTAAAATGGTAAAGGGGATGGAAGGATACTCCTATGAAGAAAGGCTAAAAAGGTTAGGGCTCTTTAACCTGGAAAAGAGAGGGCTGAGGGGAGATATGGTAGAAGTCTGTAAATTAATGAACGGAGTGGAACAGGTAAACGTAGATCGATTGTTTACGCTATCAGAATATAGAAAGACTAGGGGACATGCAATGAAGCTGCAGGGTAAACTATTTAAGACTAATAAAAGAAAATATTTTTTCACTCAACGTGTAATCAAACTCTGGAATTTGTTACCGGAGGATGTAGTAAAGGCTGTTAGTGTAGCTGGGTTTTAAAAAGGTTTGGACAAGTTCCTGAAGGAAAGGTCCATAAACCATTATTAAGAAGTGACCCAGGATATCAATGCTTGACCCAGTACAAGCATTGCGGAACCTGTGTCTTTTGGGGAAACTGCTAGGTACGTATGACCTAGATTGGCCACTGTTGGAAACAGGATACTGGGTTTGATTGATCTTGGTCTGACCCAGTATGGCATATCTTATGTTCTTATGTAAGGTGGCTGCTCTGAAGTGAAAATTGTCTAAAATGGCCATCTTATAGCAGAATCTGGAAGACTTAGCCAATCAATCGCGGTATAATAATGTCAGGATTTTAGGACTTGCAGAATGAGAGGAAGGAACAGATATGTTAGCCTTCTTGACCAAGTGCCTGCCAAGTTTTTGGGGTCTTACCTTTGATCTGCAGATGGAAAGAGAATGGGCGCATTGGGTCCTGTGCATATGCCCAAAGAGCAAAAAGGACTCCCTCCTGTTTGTCCTGAAACTATATCACTATCTACAGGCTTTGGTGCTATTTCAGGCTGCTAGGGCCAAGAGTCCTATGCTGTATAATGGCTGAAAAATCGTGATTGTATCAGACTTAGCAAAAGGTACTGTGATATCATGCAATCAGTTTTTGGTCCTTCTTTCCAGACTGAAGGATATTGGGGCTCAGTATCGATCATTCTTGCCTTGCTCATATGTGGATCACCTGATGGAATTCTACTTGAACCTATAAAGATCCTGCAGCATTAGCGGCATTTCTGAACATTATCAGCTCCAGGTGGTATGGCCTAATCTGCCTACATTCTCCTTTTGGCCTACTATCACTTTTTGTGGTGCTGGCTGAACTGGCACAGAACTATAGTGTAATGCAAATTGTTACTCTTCACTGCTTCTAGATTCAGATATATGAGGCACAGATGCAAGATGAGATAAGGACTGTTTTTTACATCTATATGTACAGTGCTGTGTATGCCTTGTAGAGCCAGGGCTATACTGAGGGAAGATCATGCCCTGTGTGACTTGCACATTGGGCGTGTCCCCCCCCCCCCCCCCATGGCAGGAGAGAAGAGGCGCACCTGATGTGCAAGTCGCTGGCATGCTAAGCAGATCTTTCCCTCCCTGCTCTTGCTCTTGCAGGGAGGGAAAGATCTGCTTAGCATGCTGGTGAGAAGGTTTAAAGGGTGCATATTAGCTGTCCTGCCATTGCCTGCCGCCGCTGAGAGAAGAAAAAGTGGTGGCGGCAGACAACGGAAGACAGCTAAAATGTGCCCCTTAAACCTTTGCGCCCTGTGCGGCCGCACCGCTCGCACAGGGCTAGGTATGGGCCTGTGTAGAGCTATACAAATGATAAGCAGTAGTATATAGGTGAGTGTGACGATGGTTTGCTTAGAATTATTGATGTATGAATGTGGGGAGGGTTGTGGATTTCTTTTATTTATTTTTTTTCCTTCTTCTGATTTCCTTTGTTTCTCTTTGGTTGGCTGTTGCCTTCCCTGAATGCCAGAAACCCATGAATTCAGTTTGGTTAGGTTGGCTGGTTTCCAGTTGGGGTTGTATATGTGGACTTGTTTGGGTTAGGACATGTGCTTGTAAAAGGGGGCAACTGGTTCTGTGGCAGGTGCAGGCCTGTGATCCACAGTGTCTGACATGAGCAGGCAGGCCTAACTAGCTTGACCTGTAAATGAAGCTTGTGAAGAGGCCCATAGGATTGCACATCCCCCAACATGCTGCTATTGTAGGATAGAACTCTGTAAGAGAACTAAACTAACTTAGGTAAGCAAAACTGAGAAATGGAAAAGTACAGAAAAACATGTTTAAAAGTTACTGATAAGAAAAAGTACATCTGCAAGGAATATAATTGGGAGTGCTGACAGATGAGTTGCAGAGCCCTGCTCCCCTGTATGCACAAATTGGTTCTATGGCCTTGAGAGTGTGAAAGTAACAAGTTGATGAACTGACCATTGTAATTGAGACTAGAAGGGGGGTATGCAGGTGCCATGCCCACTGAAGGAACATAATTGGATAAGCTTATCAGTACCGGGACCAATGGAAGGGGTACGGGAGGTACGGGAGAGTACCGGAACCAATGAAATGTTTTTCTATACCTAGAATGGAACAGAAGTCTATAAAAGTTGTTGTAATGCTAGAAAACTTTGCTCAGCCATTTTGAAATTGACTGGTTCGAGACTTGTGCACAAATAAATGATTTGGACCTTCTGAACAGACTCCTGGTTTCATTGGTTTGTCTGCGCTTTGCTGCTACAGTTCCTTATGTCAGGAAACCCCATGCAAGGGTGTTGACCAGATGCTCCCAAGGTCTGTGTGAATGGAGTCTGACTTTATTTATTTTATTTATTTAATGGTCTTTTCTATACCGCCCCTTCCAGAGATCAGGGGCGGTTTACATTGAACATTAAACAGAACAATTGTATACTTCTGTATACATTTACAAGGAACATTATGCTTTAACTATGTACAGGTGTACTTACAGGGA
Source organism: Ichthyophis bannanicus (assembly GCA_033557465.1). Lineage (NCBI taxonomy): Eukaryota > Metazoa > Chordata > Amphibia > Gymnophiona > Ichthyophiidae > Ichthyophis > Ichthyophis bannanicus. The sequence continues at coordinate 1,461,875,205 of CM066031.1, forward strand.
ACATATATTTTTATTTAACTTCTAATATGAGCAGTGCTGCAGGTCCCATAATGCATCAGGATGAGACTGTCAGAAATTCAAGACTGGTTTAAAATCACACTCCTGGAACTGGGTAACTTTGAGTTTGTACCTGAGGCAATGGGGGTTAAGTGACTTGCTCAAGGCCACTAAGAGTACCAGTGAATCCTAATCGCTTTAGTCATCAAGCCACTGTTCTAACCACTGGGCAACTTCTCCACTCCATGTCTTTTGTTTTCCTTTTGCTTTTTTTCAGTCTTAGGGGCCAGCACAACTATTAGGCAAACTTGTGTGGGGGGGGGGGGGGGGGCAAAAGCAGGGCATTCAAAACTAAATAGCCAAAGGAGTGTAAAGCATAAGGTTTGCCTACGGCACCAACACCTTCAATCAACTCAAGGGCCAGGCCTGCGTTATCCTGCTTACATTCTACCATGCTCCTTTCCCCTCTCTTCCTTAGCACAAATCCCTTGCTTCTCACTACCTTACCCTTTCCCAGCTGTCTCATACTGCTCACTTCTTGTTGCTATCATATTCTTCATCTCTTTCTCACATTTCTTCTCTTCCACCTCTCTATCCCTCTTCTCCATACCACCTTGTCTCCCGTCCCTTTGTTTTCCTCATCACCCATATATTTCTCTCCTCGATCTCTCTTCCTTTTCTTCACTCCTCCCCTTTCAGATCTCTCTTTGTTCACTTTCCATCTCCTTTAATCTTCCATCTCATCGCTCCTCTCCAACTCTACTTTCTCCTTATGTATTATGTCTTTCCCTTTCCCCATCTCTTTATTCTTTCTTATATCCTTCCCTCCCATCTTTCTTCTCTCTCTATCCTTCCTCCTCTCTTTTTTCACTTTCCCCCTCATTTCCACCACGATACTTCCTAACCTCTCTTGCCTCCCAAATCATTCTTTCCTTCCCTTTTTACCATCAGTCTCCTTCATTTTTACCCTTGTATCCCTCCTTTACATTGCCTTACTCCCATTTCTCCCCTCTTTCTCATTTGTCTCATCTTCCTCGCCACCCTCCCTTCATTTCTCTCTTTCTTTGCCCCCTTCACTTTTTTATCACTCTTCTCCTTCCCCTGAAATTTCAGCTCTCTTCTTCCCATTCCACCTCCCCTCGCTCCATCCTACATAGTCAGCACTCAGCAGTTTGGGTCGTGGGGACTCAGGGCATTCACAGTACTTCTAGTCTCCACAGTCCCTTTTCCCTCCTGTCTATGTGTTTTGCTTTGAAAGAGGAACTGTGCCCATAGGGGGCGAAGGGTGCCACAAGGATCAGCTTCACTGTGCATGCTCAGAGTCCCCATGGCTCACTTTGCTGTGAAGCTCAGCTAATCTTTGCTACTAAGTGAGGGGCCCTAATGTCTGCTACACAGAACACTGCTGGTTTTGCCTGTTCACCCTCTAGTGGACTCGGCTCTACTCGGACTCCTCCTCTGCCTGATGGCTGTATTTGAGCCCTAGTCCCCAAGGATTCGTAATTGCAGTGTGAAATGTACAGTGGAGCTGTCCTACTCAGTATCTATATTCTTGGACAGAGAGGAGGAATCTGAGGCTCTTAGAGATTTGGGGCCTGGAATAAGGAACCCAATTGCCTATGTTTCAGTCTAGAGGGATTCTTCTGTTAAAGCATCATTTCCTGATGCTTGGGCTCACCAGAGTCTCTGAAATCTATGGTCCATTTCCCTTCGTATTAATAAAAGTAAATGCCACTGATGTTTCTGTGTGCCTCTCTTCTCAGGCAGTTTTCTCAATATGGGAACTAGACATATTGATTGTTTTCATTTAAAGTTGCAGGTCTGAGGGTGGTGGCCGTTGTGCTGGTGGTGGTCGAGAACGAGAGCAAAATGTAAAAAAAAAAAGGAGGGAGCAAAATAAGTGTCAAGGAATTCATTGTCTGTTCTCCACCTGTTGTTATTCTGGTCCCAATCAACCTGCTAGCCAGGCTGGAGCCAGCGGCCATCTGGAAACACTGCTCTGTTTATAAACTTGGCATGAAGCAGCACTCCTGGGCCCTGACCTCCCACACAAATCTGGAAACAATTAGGGAAAGATGATAGGCAGGCAAAGAGGAGAAAGAGAGCACAAGCGGAAAAAAAAAAGAGAGAGAAAGAGACTGTGAGCAACTCTGACTGCAGGAGGACAGTATAGACAGCCTGCCTCGATGAGTAATTGAGATAATTGCAGTAAGTGAGAACAAAGTATTCAGCATATGGATGTACTCTATATCTATGTGAAAATTAAAAAGTGCTGTTGTATGCATAATTATTATTTCTCCAAGAAAAGCAGGTTGTGACTACGAAAGCGGTACTTCACCCTGCCTGGTCATAAAATAACCACACTTTTCCAAATCTTATTTTTGGCAACTCAGTGGTTCAGATTTTTCGTCTCCTTTTCCTACACCTACAAATAATTCTTTTTCCTCTCCTCCCCCAAGGTAGTTAGCGGTTTCTAGCATGCTGAACCATCCTGGAGCATATACACATGTTTCCTTGGTGTAACTCGTTCATACTTGCCATGTTCCTCCTTAAATTTCCTGGTCCAACTAAGTTTTATGTCACTGCTGCCTTGGTCAACCTAGTTGGCTTCGCTTCTTCTTGAAATCATTGTTGTTACATCAAGGTGGACCGTTCAGTTAGTCATAGTCTGGCTTGGAAAGTAGGAGAAAGCAAAGCTCTGCAGGATATCAGAAGAAATAAAATTCTACAATATGCTCAGTTCAAGGATATATTGAACAACTTCTAGGAAACTATCTATAGAAATGTATTTATTTATTTAACTGTCTTTTTTATACTGCTTTTCACTGGGTCAAAGCAGTTGTCAGATTCATACCTCAAGGAAGTAAATCAATGTCATCCCATCTCAGTATTCTTTCACAACTCACACACATGCAATATAAGCAATAATCAGACTGAGTCAGTACTAAAATCCCTTACCATTTTGTGGAAGCCACTATTATCTAGAATATTAGTTCTCAATTTAGACCTGAGGACACACCCAGCTACCCAGGTTTTCTAGATATCCATAATGAGTATGCATCAGAGACAGGGCCGGATTTACCTATACGCCATGTACGCCATGGCGTAGGGCCCACAGCCGGCAGGGGCCCACAAAAAAAAAACAAGTTCATTTTTTTTTAAATAAAATTTAAAAAAGAACCTGGTGGCTGCCGCCGCGGGGCCCCCTCTGCTGCCGCGGCAGCACCGACTGACCCGCGGGGGCCCCGTCTACAAGCTGAAGCCGTCGGTTCCCTCCCTCCCTCCGTGCAGGCTGCAGGCTGTGGGCTGTGAGAGACGCGAGAGTGTCTCCTCGCGTCTCTGTTAAGCCCGCAGGGGCTGATGGGAAATTTCCCATCAGCCCCTACGGGCTTAACAGAGACGCGAGGAGACGCTCTCCCTTCGCGTCTCTCACAGCCTGCAGCCTGCACGGAGGGAGGGAGGGAAGAACCAACCGAACCGACGGCTTCAGCTTGTAGACGGGGCCCCCGCGGGTCAGTCGGTGCTGCAGCGGCAGCAGAGGGGGCCCCGCGGCGGCAGCCACCAGGTTTTTTTTTAAATTAAAGTTTACTTTAGGCCGGGGGGGGGGTAGGACTGGTAATGGGCTATGGGGGGGGTAGGACTGGTAATGGGCTATGGGGGGGGCTGGGGCGGGAAATGGGCTGGGGGGGGTCGGGCGGGGAATGGGCTATGGGGGGGGGTAGGACGGGTAATTGGCTATTGGGGGGGCTGGGGCTGGAAATGGGCTGGGGGGGGTTAAGGCTAGAGGTGCGCTGATGGGGTTAGGACTGGTAATGGACTGTGGGATGTTGGGGGGGCTTAGAACTGGCAATGGGCTTTGGGGGGGGGTTAAGACTGGTAATGGGCTGTGGGCAGAAGGCGGCTGTATTGAAATGGGCTATGGGGGGGCTAGGACTGGAAATGGGCTGGGGGGTTAAGACTGGAGGTGGGCTGATGGGGTTAGGACTGGTAATGGGCTGTTGGGGGGGTTAGAACTGGTAATGGGCTTTTGGGGGGGGGATAAGACTGGTAATGGGCTGTGGGCTGATGGGGGTTGTCTGGTAATGGGCTATGGGGGGCTAGGACTGGAAATGGGCTGGGGGGTTAAAACTGGAGGTGGGATGATGGGGTTAGGACTGGTAATGGGCTGTGGGCTGATGGGGGGGGGGGGTAGGACTGGCAATGGGCTATGGGGGGCTGACTGGAAATGGGTTGATGGGGTTAGGACTGGAAGTGGGCTGATGGGGGGTTAGGACTGGTAATGGGTTATAGGGGGGGGGGCTTAAACTGAAAATGGGGTGATGGGGGGTTAAGGACTGTAAGTGGGTTGATGGGGGGCTAGGATTGGTATTGGGTTGGGGGGTTGCTAGGACTGGAAAAGGATGATGGATGGCTAGGACTGGAAATGGGCTGATGCAGGGACTAGAAGGGAATGGATGCTGGGTGAGGCTGGAACTAGAAGGGAGCTGATGTTGGGGGAGGATTAGAATGGGATGGGGCTGGAAGAGTAAAATGGAGAAGGGAAAAATATTTTGTGTGGGAGGGATAAAAAATCTACAATTGGCCGGGTATTGGGAGAGTAAGTGGGGATTGAGGATGGAGGGGTAAAATTTGAGTGGATGAAATAGGAATGAGGAAAGGGCAAAAGGAGAAAGATTAGTATGTTAAAGCAGATGTAGAGAGAGAATGGAAAAAAATCTAGAAGAGAGAAGAAAGGACAAATGGACAGCAGACGATGGAGAGTTAGCAGAAGACACAAAGAAACCAGAAGAAGTGGCTGGAGCAATTGCAACTGAAAAAAATGCAACAAAGGTAGAAAAATATCTCTTTATTTTGAATTTATTAATTGGAATATGTCAGCTCTGGTAAATGTGCATCATTAACATCTGCGCTTTGTTTAGTACAAGAGCAAATTAATGTATAGTTTTATTTCTACAGTGTTGTACATTCCAAGTTTGGCTTTTGGGATTCCCAGTTTAATTATTGTCTTCCTGTTTCTAAATTGTGATTACTTGTTTGGTGATGGTCTATGTTCTGCATGTGTAACTGAGCTGAGGTGTTCTGTTTATATAATTCCTATTTGACATTGCCACTTGTTCTCTTTCCCCAGTAGGTCATGTATTGTTGTTCTCTGAAATGTATTGGTTTAATATTTGCAGTGTTGCCTTTTGATTGGTAGAGTATGGTGCTTTGTGAGTCCTGGTAGTGCTGTTAGGATACGGCGGGTTTGCTATGGGTTCTAAATGGGCAGTGTTTGTAGTAGTTCCTAATGTGTCTGGCAGTTGGCACTGGATTATAGTAATGTAGAAATCTTTTAGTCTTTCTTTATCCATACACTCATTAAGAGGCACGTTTACTAAAAGTTAGTATATGGTAACATTATGCAAATATTTATGCAAATGAGGCCCCTTATGCAAATGAGGCCCCGCACCCCCCTTGGGCCGCCCCTGCTGGGGGCCCACAATTTTTGTTGGCGTAGGGCCTCATTCAAGGTAAATCCGGCCCTGATCAGAGAGATTTGTAAAACTTCTTAAACCTGTTACTTGTAGATACAGCGGTATAAAAAAGTTGTTAAATAAATAAAATGGAGGCAAATGGCAATGCATCTAAATTTATGTCATGCAAATATCCTGAAAACCCAGCCGACTGGGTGAATCCCAAGAACATTTGAACTTATTTGACCCAATGGTACCCTACACCTACAGGAGGCCCCACATTAGGGCTGCCACATCCAGCTTTGAAAAATAAGGAACTCCCTACAGAAGAGATTAGGGATAGGGGAGGGGGACAGAGAGAAGAAAGTATAGTTTTGTACCAAAAATAGAAGTGCAGTTTTCTAACATCTGCCAACAAGAACGCTGTAGATTAAGATCACGTTTTGGCCATTGTGGCTCACAAGAACTCTTTGCCTGTGTGCTGTTCCCTCTACCCCGTCTGCATAGCACACAGCAGGTATCAGCGTCTCACATTGATTGTGTTCAGTTGATGAACACCCATCCACATGTACAGTACTAGAATATGCAGGGTGCGCTTCCCTTCTTGCATGCGTCCTCTTGCTAGACATGTTTCATCAAAGCAGTAGCAGCTATTCTGGAGGCCCTATCTATCTCTGTGTGTCTGTTTGTCTGATTGTCCGTATGCGTAGGTTTGTACCGCATGCTTCAACAATGAAAGGCAGCATTTGCTGACAAGGACTCTATCCCCAGCCAGCAGAAGAGGGGCCGAAACTGCCCATGTCTATCAATGGGGATCCCATCCCCTATCAGCATGGTTTTAATACAAGATGATAGCATATATTCCTGAGACCCTAATTTGAAATCATCTTATGTTCCGGAGGCCCAGCCAAAATGGTCTAAATTAAGCCCAACAAGGTCAGCCCTGGAGAACCACTGGTCTAGAGGGAGATAGTTGCTCTGCATTGCTCCTACTTAATCTTTCTTGTGTTTACTGTATATGGTCCAGTATGTCTCTGCATTTACATTCCCTTCAGAAAGCTAATAGTGACCTGGCTGCACTGAGCATCAGATTTGTAGGGCAGGTCAGACTACACAGGAGCAGTAGCTGCCTCATGGTTAAAGCAGAATGCTGTAAGGAAGGGAAGCCAGCAGTTTTATGTTTTATTATAAATTGCCTCTATGTTTTGTGAATAAGGGAAGCTTATCAAATTATTAAACCTTAAATCCCATTGATGCTCCTTGTGACTTTGGCCAAGTCATTAACCGTCCATTGCCTCAGATACAAACTTAGATTTTGAGCCCTCGGGGGACACAGGAATATCTATGGCACCTGAATGTAACTTGCCTTTAATCACTTCTAGAAAGAATCACATCCCAAAAGAAAAGACAGGTTTAAAATCCTGCATCCTTCTCTAACAGTTTTTTGGTGACCTTGAGAAAGTCACTTAACCCTTTATTGCCTCAAGTATGTACCAGGTTAAAATGTAAGTCTAATGGAAGCAGTGAACTACGTACTGTGCCTAATAGTAATTTGCCTTGAACTCAGATTTCAAAAGGTGAGTAGTTAAATCCAAAGCTAAACCGTTTGCAATTATAAGATGGTGGGAAGCCAAGACTTCCAGTCTGAGGAAGGAGGGAAGATCACAAGAATGAAATACTCATATCATGGCAGTATCTCTGTCCTTCTTTCATCAATAATGGATATTTGCCATGTTGCTTTCTTTCATAATTCTTTTTCTGATTTATTTTATTTATTTTGAGCTCATGACTTTTCATAGATAGCTCAATGTAAGCTGCAGTCAGATATAGTAGGGCTCAAAATTTAAGGGACTGATTTGCTAATCTGCCTTAATGTAACTTATTAATAAATAGGCAGCACTTACAAAAGTGTGGCCTGCATTAAATATAAATAAAATATAGCAATGCAGATTAGCAAAACTATCCCTAAAATTGTATGTACATGAGGTAATGGAGAGTTCAGTGAATTACCCAAGATCACAAAGCACATCAGTGTGCAGAGACCCCTATGGTTCTGCCTTGCTTAGGTGGCAGAGAGCTCTTGTAGCTTATGGTGACCTCTTTAGGCCACTTACAGTTTCCAGAACAGAGGAGAGCACGCTGCATCAGTGAAGTAATGGTTGGAGGAGACCTCACTTGGAGGGAAACGTGAGCTGCTATAAAAACCCAGCCCAAAGGCAATCTTTGCTTTTGACTGGCTAAGCCTTTGGCCCATACAGAGCAGTGAGTGGTTGAGAAGTGACAGTGGTTGATTAGGCCTTGGCACGTCACTGAACTTTTACTCCGGTTAACTAAGCCAGAATACCACTGCTTTTGAGAACAGAAAGGAGTATAAAGAGGAAGAAACCTTTACATGCTGGGAAAGAAAGAGGTGCCACAGATCCTGGAAGAGAGACGAAGGTACAGGCAGGGCCGGTGCTACCATTAGGTGAACTAGGCAGTCACTTAGAGCGCCAGCCCTTCGGGAGGACGCAATGCCATTGCTATTGCTCCTCTTGGGACCTACAGTGGAAGTAATAGCCGCAAACAGCCCCGCAGGGCTTACCTTTAAACTTTGGGGCTCTAGGGCTGTTTGCTTCCACCCCCTCTGACCCCTCCATGCTGACTTCCTATCTGCCAACAGGAAGTCAGCATAGGGCATCAAAGAGGGCAGAAATAAACAGCCCTATGGCGCCACAGCTTAAAGATAAACTCCACAAGGTTGTTTGCGGCCATTGCTGCTGCTGCATGTCTTGGAGAAGGGTGGCAACAGCAGCAATGAGAGCCACAGGGGGGCGCAAGAGATGAGGCTCACCCAGGGCGCCTCATCTCTTTGCACTGGCCCTGGGTACAGCAGATGACCTTTGGAGGTGAGGCAAACAGGGTCAGGTTCTTCAGAGTGCAACTTTCAATAAATCTTTGGATCAGAACACATCCTGGGCCTAACATAGTTAATAATCAATTCGTTTATCTCAGGACCTTCTTAGAAGCTCAAGGTGAATGACAATCAGGCACAGTAGGTATTTTCCAGACCCAGAGGGCTTAAAAACTAAGAGGTATGTTTATTAAACTGCGGTAATGTTACATACCGCGCGGAAGCGTTCCGTGGCACGGTACACACCGCAGAGGGAGGAGAGAGGGCGGAGAGCAGGGGTCAATGGGAAGGGAGTGGGTGGGGAGAGATTCACTGCACACTAACACGCTGAACTGAAGGGCTGAATCCTACCGCGAATGAAAACCTGCAGTTAGATGCACATTTGCAGGAGAGAGAAACCATTTCAGTGTCAGCAATGTACAGCATAGGCAGGGAGCCCAATAAAAGTGATAGTAGTGCTCCATTTGCAGTAACAGTATAGTGCCCAGGTATGAAAGACCACTATGGCGATCGTGCAAATGGTGCATAGGGGGCTGCAGGCGGGACATGTAGCGAGGGCAGCTGGGGTACAGGGTGGACTAAGCAGGCGCCTAGGTGGCACATAGGAATATAGAAACTGGAAATCAGCAAGACAGAAGCTGACAAAGGCCAAACACAATCCACCTACATCTACCTGGTCCACTCCAGCTAACAGTTGCCAGGGCACTGACCTGACATCCCCCCAGCCAACACTCCCCCAAGCGGAAGGGACAGACTATTGGTAGGCGGTGATGGGGGGGGGGATGCGAGGATGCTCATGTATGCCCCAGGCCCCAGACCCCGCTCCCTAGGCGACCACCTACCCAAACAGTGGATGGCCTGGGACTGCGCACTACCAGCACCGACAGCATATGGTCATGTCAGCATGGCAGGGGGGTGTGTGCCCATTCTGTAGGGGGCAGTGTCACCTGCCTGCAGTGGACCTAGGCCATGCCCTGTACCAGTACATGGTGTGCAGTGTAGGGTTGCCAACTTTTTCACCGAGAAAAACCCGACACCTGTGGCTCGCCATGCTCCACCCATTCTCCTCCCCAGCCCCGCCCCTGCCCCGCCCCCAGCCCCACCCACAAAAATTACCGAGGATTCACTCACACCCCCCCCCCTCAGTGCTGGTTCACTCACCCCCCCTCCCCTCAGTGCTGGTTCACTCACTCGCCCCCCCCCCCTCCCTGCTGGTTCACTCACTCACCCCCTCCCCTGCTGGTTCACTCACACCACCCCTCCCCTCCCCTCCCTGCTGGTTCACTTACCCACCCCCGTGTCACTCACTCACCCCCCCTTGCTGGTTCACTCACACCATCACCCCCCCGCCCCGGCTGGGTCACTCACACCAACCCTGCGCCCCTTCTGGTTCACCCCACCCCCCCTCCCATGCTTATTCACTCACACCCCCCCCCCTTCCACTGCTGGTTCACTCACCCACCCCCCTGTCACTCACTCACCCCCTCCTGCTGGGTCACTCACACCAACCCCCCCCCTCCCTCCCTCCCTCCCTCCTGCTGGTTTAATCATACCATCACCCCACCCCCCCTTGCTGGTTCACTCACACACCTGCCCTGCCCTGTCCAAGCCACTGCTTCTGCTTTGTACAGAGCAGCGGCTGCATTACACTTACTTTGAAAAGTAAAGAAACTGTGTGAGAAGCCCTCCGGTCATCGCAGAGCCCGAGGAAGTGATGTCCTGGGGGGGGGCTCCTCACGGGCTGTCTTTCCTTTTCAAATTAACTTTAGCTGCAATAAAGTTAATTTGAAAGGAAAGACAGCCTGTGAGGAACCCGCCCCCATGACATCACTTCCTCGGGCTCTACCATGACCGGAGGGCTCCTCATACAGTTTCTTTACTTTTCAAAGTAAGTGTAGTGCAGCCGCTGCTCTGTACAAAGCAGAAGCAGTGGCTGCACTATTATGGGGAATCGCGTTCGCGTTCGCATTCACGCCGCGGACTTCGGGAGGAAAGCCGGTTTTTTGCTCTGGCCGCGCCCGATCTTGCGGCCAGAGCAAAAAACCGGCTTTTCAACGGCCGGTTTGACATCTGTGCCGGCAGCTGGCCTGGCCATGGAAAAACCGGCCAGGCCGGCTGAAAACCGGCCGGTTGGCAACCCTAGTGCAGTGCAACATAAAAGGTCTGGCTGAGGAAAAGTACAGGTAGCTCCAGAGAATCCCATGCATGTGTGGTGCAGTACACCCAGCCAGTGTGTCCAGAAAAAGAGGGTCACAAGGTCAAGTCCCAGCTGTGGCTCCTGCAGAGCATGTTCCTATATTTCACCCAACAATGCAGATACAACAGCAGCATGTGCAAAGCCCAAAGCAGCGGCAAACAGGGGTACAAACACCCACTCACACAGGCTCCACAATCCAAAGCTGCATGGAGAGTCAGGCTGTTAGCCCCAGCATTGAGCTGCAGTTATCACCAGAGCACTACTACTACCTCCTGCACAGTTTAGCAATGTCGGCACTGTGATCAGGACCAGTGTGGCGGGCAGGGTTGCCAACCACCCCTATCTTTGCACAATGCTGCAATAGGAGTGTGTGTGTGTGTGTGTGTGTCTATCCATTGTTCTGTGGCTGCCCACTCCTCATTGGGCCCAAAATGTCCCACTGTTACCAGCGTTAGCCTGAATATGTGCATAATGAGGAGCAAGGTATTGTTGTTATGGCCCAGACAGGGCGGATTGGCCAGGATGCATCTTCACAGGGTGTGGGGCAAAGGCGGGGACACTGTAGTGCCCGACCACAGCCTGCATGGACAGGGTGGCCACAGCATGGCATGCCGGGAGGGCACTCACTCTGACCGATCAGTGATCATGGCATGTCTAGGTTCCCACATAGCGCTCTACACTATCTGTCTCCAGTGATACTTTTGTGTTTCCAGTGCTGGGCCCCAATCAATGAGATGCCTGCTTGGTGCACATAGTTTCTTTGTGAGCATGCACTATGGACTGGCTAGTGCACTGTCTGCAGTTAGACTGTGCATGGTTGGAATGCCTTTAAGGTGCAGTCTGCTGATAGCTGGCAGACAGTGATGAGAGACCTTTGGGGTTTTCCAGACCTAACCCCAGCATTGCTGCAGGTCTGCCCCAGCCATAGGTATGGCTCTGGCCCACCAACCCTGGAGAGCTGTTTTATACCAGCAGGATGGCAGGTGCTTCACCAGAGCTACGACCCCTGTTCCTTATCTACAAAAAGGGTGATGTGGGCCCTTTGAGGTATGTAATACATACCACTGTGACCTATAAAATCACTGCTACACAAACCTCATGCAAGCCTAGAAACCCCTCTGCCCTGATAACAGGTGCCTATGTCAGCCAGACCCTAACACAGGGCACACACTAATCTGGGTGGTGTCTGGTCCCAGAGGGCCACATGTGACTCCAGGGTACAGATAGACACCAAATTACCTTTGGCTGCACTGAGAAACACCTGTCACACACTGGTAGTGATGGGGATGTACAGCAGGGCCTATTTCTAGCACCCATCCTATCCCTCAGGGTGAATACAGAACCTGCGTAATGGCATCGTCTGTAGCTACTCTGTGCCAGTATCACGCACTGTCAGTTCGTCTTTCCAAGCTGAGGTACCGGAGAGGTGCAGACCCCATTTGGTGATCAGCTGTAGACAGCTATGCAACATGTGCATTGCATCATGTGTACTGGTGGGTTACCCTGTCCTGGCACTCAGAGCAGACAGTTTGTGCGGTGACCTACAGTCCTTCTGTACCCAGCCAATGCTGTCACATGCACCACAGAGGTATAGCTTACTGGTTAATACAATGCCGTTCTAAGCAGTGTTCTTGGGTTCAATTCCTCATTGTTCTCTTCTCTCATGCCTGTCCTACTCAAATAGTGTGCATGCCTGTAACAGTCATATTTTTGCAGATCTGTGCTGCCGGCCCATAATACCCTAGCCACAACTGCCAACATTCCCTCGTTCCGTCTATCTGCGTCTGTCAGCTGTGTAGAGTCCTGTCTGCCTGTGCAGGCTGCCACCCCATGTCCTGCACTGCTACCTTTTCCTGCATTGCGCCTTATCGTGCTTGCCTCGCCTGTGCCTGATCTGCATGGCACCACCACTCCTCTGTACACCCATCATTGTAACTATCCTGCCACCTCCGCCTCCACTGGGGGACAGATATTCCCATCATATGCCACCCACTGTCTTTCTAGTACTTTACATTGCCAACACCCTGTGCTGTGGTACAGTTGCCCCCACCATAAGAACATAAGATATGCCATACTGGGTCAGACCAAGGTCCATAAAGCCCAGTATTCTGTTTCCAACAGTGGCCAATCTATGTCATACGTACCTAGCAGTTTCCCCAAAAGACACAGGTTCCACAATGCTTGTACTTGGTCAAGAATTGATATCCTGGGTCAGTTCTTAATAATGGTTTATGGACCTTTCCTCCAGGAACTCGTCCAAACCTTTTTTAAACCCAGCTACACTAACAGCCTTTACTACATCCTCCAGTTACAAATTCCAGAGTTTGATTACATGTTGAGTGAAAAAATATTTTCTTTTATTAGTCTTAAATAGTTTACCCTGTAGCTTCATTGCATGTCCCCTAGTCTTTCTATATTCTGATAACGTAAACAATCGATCTACATTTACCCATTCCACTCCGTTCATTAATTTATAGACTTCTATCATATCTCCCCTCAGCCGTCTCTTTTCCAGGTTAAAGAGCCCTAACCTTTTTAGCCTTTCTTCATAGGAGTATCCTTCGATCCCCTTTACCATTTTGGTGGCTCTTCTCTGAACCTTTTCTAATAACGCTATATCCTTTTTAAGATACGGTGACCAGAATTGCACACAATATTCAAGGTGTGATCTCACCATGGAACGATATAGAGACATTATAATATCTTTTGTTTTATTTTCTATTCCTTTCCTTATGATTCCTAGCATTCTATTTGCTCTCTTGGTCGCCGCTGCACACTGGGCCGAGGGTTTTAACATGTTATCCACAATGACGCCTAAATCTTTTTACTGGGTGGTGGTTCCGAATGTGGAACCTTGCATCGTGTAACCATAGTTTAGGTTGTTCTTCTCTTGGTGAATAACTTTGCACTTGTCCACATTAAATTTCATCTGCCATTTTGATGTCCAGTCTCCCAATTTATCAAGATCCTCTTGCAATTTTCCACAATCCTCTTGGGTTTTAACAACTTTAAATAGTTTTGTGTCATCTGCACATTTGATAACCTCACTCGTTATTCCCTTTTCCAGGTCATTTATGAATATGTCAAAAAGCAGCGGACTCAGCACAGATCCCTGTAGTACACCACTATTCACCTTTCTCCATTGGGAAAATTGGCAATTTAGCCCTACCCTCTGCTTTCTATCTTTTAACCAGTTCCTGATCCACAATAGTACACTGCCTCCTATCCCATGACTCTTTAGTTTTGCCAAAAGTCTCTGATGAGGGACCTTGTCAAAGGCTTTCTGAAAGTCCAGATACACTATATCAACCGACTCACCTTTGTCCACCTCTTTATTCACACCTTCAAAAAAACATAACAGATTAGTAAGACAAGATCTTTCTTGTCTAAAGCCATGTTGGCTGTCTCCCATTAGGCCATGACTATCTACATGCTGAGTAATTTTGTTCTTTATGATGGTTTCTACCATTTTTCCCGGTACTGACATCAGGCTCACTGGTCTGTAGTTTCCCGGATCCCCCCCCCCCCAACCCTTTTTAAAAATTGGCGTTACATTGGCGATCCTCCAATCTTCAGGTATTACAGATGATTTTAATGAAAGTTCACAGATTACTAATAGCAGGTCTGCAATCTCATATTTCAGTTCTTTCAACACCCTTGGATGTATACCATCCGGCCCAGGTGATTTGCTACTCTTCGGTTTATCAAATAGTTGTAATACGTCTTCCCGATGTATCGATATTTCCTTCAATTCTTCCACACCTTTAAATACCACTTCAGTCATGGGTAACATCCCTACATCTTCCTCAGTAAAGACTGAAGCAAGAATTTATTCAGTCTCTCCACTATCGCCTTGTCGCCTCTTAGTGCCCCTTTAACCCCTCTATCATCTAATGGACCAACTGACTCACAGATTTTTTGCTACGAATGTACTTGAAAAAGTCTTTATTTCGCATTTTTGCTTCCGCAGCAAGCTTCTTCTGAAATTCTCCCTTTGCCTGCCATGTTTGTTATCAGTACTGGCAGCCACATGGGATGCCTGCAGATATGGCAGGTCCAGCGGCTCCCAGCTCTCCCTCCTTCACTCACCTGTTCATTGCCTTTCCTGAGTGCTCTATCTAGTATTAGGGCTACATCTGTCTCTGTTCCTCACAGGTCATGCATGTCATCCTGAGGCACCTTGCAGCCCTTAGGACACACTAACCTATTACACCGTAACCTTGTTAGGCCACCTTAACCTATGGTTCTATAGCCAAGGGTGCCTTCTACGGTGCCTTGTCCAGGGGTGCCTAATACGGCGCTTAGCCTAAGGAGCCTTATAGGGCGCCTTATTAGGCACCTTAAAGGCACCTTACAAGACATCTTATACGGCACCTTATAAGGCGCCTTGTAATGCACGTTAGTGTAAGGTGCCTTGTAACATGCGTTAACTGATACGGCTTGCTGTAATGATGCACCACCCATGCCTTTATATGGGCATCTGTACCTTTACCGCGGAACCTAACACGGGTGACATTACCGCAGTTTAGTAAACATACCTCTAAATGTTCACCTGAGATAATGGAGGAGTAAGTGACTTGACCATGATCACAAGGAACAGCAGAGGGATTTAAACTGGGCTTCCCTGATTCTTAGCTTACTGCTCTAACCATTAGGTTACTCCTAATGGAAGTGAGTGTAAAAGAGAGAGGATCCTTGGAGCCAACAATCTCCCAGCTAAGCTGGTCTCAACCTAGCACCCAGAATCCCAGAGAGTTAAACCTGAAACCTACTGTGTTATCTCCCTGAAGTTGTACCACTGGTCTGCCACCCAGCAGAAAGCAGCAATAGTGAGGGTCCCTGACCGATAGGGGCTACACTTGAGACAAGTAGGATTTTAACTCTGGTTTCTCTACCTCAGAGTTCTAACTACATTAAACCCTCCCTTCATAAGGACAATGTAGTGTTTCTTCTTATGTGTTCAAATGCATAATATATTTAACAGTTATAGCTGCTGTCCATTCTTTTGATCGTCATACTTGCTGAACTTTAGCTTCCTAGCACTGTTGAGTCTGGTAAAAGAGTCACTTGTAAAGCATCACAAGGTCGGAGGGGGTAAATGTGACCATTGGCAGGACCCACCACTCCCATCCTGTTTCCAAACTTATCTGTTCCTTATCCACCAGTGCCTGAAGTACAGGAAACCCTCACTCAAGCAGTTTTAGTTGCTCTTCCTGATTAAAAGAGTTACTGTATGTTCTATACAAATAATAAAGCCATTTTAAAAAGTTTATTACTTAAATAATCTTTATATTTTGTTTCAATAGGTATGAAGTTTGGATTTTCAAGAAGCTAAGCTGAACTCTTCTCTGGCTGTTTTTCAGTTAACTATAAGGACTAAAGAATTTTTATTAATATTACACTATTTTATAGAGTACATCTGATGGTCACTCCTTTTCTGACCTTTGCTTTACCCCTAGACACTACTGGGGAAGGTGACATGCTGTCTCTACTGCAACATTAAACTTTCTAAATCCCCCCTCTTCCAGGCAAGCCTCTTGTTTTAGGGACCTGTAATTTCCTCTCCTCCTTCCATCATGTCTAATTTAGCTCCCATTTCCTCCCTCTGGATGGTCTTATGATTCTTTGCCCCCTGTTGCCTCCACTTCCAACTTCTGAATTCAGCAAGTTCTGGTGCTGGTACTGCTCTTCCCACAAGGTAGCATGCATGGGGAATGAGTCAGCCCGATCTTTGCTCACAGGCGCCAAGTGGTTCCACCTCGCCAGGCTTCCATGTGGAGGCAGGGTTTTTGACTAACTTAGGGGTATGTTTACTAAGCAGCTAGCGGCTTCCATGTGATTGGGGCCGCAGTTACGATATCACACAGAAGTCGCTACCGCTGCTTAGTAAAAATACCCCTTAGTTCCAATGTACCCTACCTTCTGAGAATAGCAGCACCAGTATCACAACTCATCATGGGTCAGTAGAGATGGTGGGAAAGAATCAGAGGATCAGCAGTGTTGTGGGGGGAGAGAGCCAGGATGAGACTGGAGGCTTGCAGTGAAGTAGGGATAGGAACTTTGCTGCCATCCAAATTTTTGCCACCCTAGGCCCATGTCTAGGGTGTCTTTGCAGCAATTTAAGGGTATGCAGGTAGAGCATTTTCATTTAATTCACTTCCATTGTTTTGTTTTGTGTCTGTGTTTTCATGTCATTTTATAATGGTGCATGCCATCATGCTGTTTCTATTGTGCATTAATTAAAATGGCATGCACTGTTACAAAATGAAAGCACACAAGAAATGTATAAGCCTACAGAAATCCAAGCCTGTCATAAAGGGTGAGCATTGCCATCTCTATTACACATGCATGCACACACACCCCCGACACCCCCCATGACACATACACATGCATGAACCACCAAAACACCCTTCGTGACACACCTGCACAAATGCACATACACCCTCTGGACACCTCCCCGACACCTCTATAACACACACATATATGAATGCACCCCAACACCGACATGACACAGACACACATCCCATGATAATCCCCATGACACACACACATACATACAACCCCTGATATCCCTGTGACACAGACACACATGCATGCAACCCACCCAACACCCCAAAGACACACATATGTGCAAACATACCCCCAAACTCCCATGACACAGACAAATTTGCATGCACCCCCGACACTCCATGAAACACACACATACAACCCGCCACCAGCATGATACACACACAACTGCGCACTTGCCACCAACACTCCCCATAACACATACACAAATGCATATTCTTCCAGTGCCCTCATGATGCACGCATATACACACACATCCCCCTGGCACTCCCCAATGACACAGACACACATGCACTCGCCACATGCCTGATTCTGTAAATGGGGAAAACACACCATTGTGTCATACTGCAAGTGTAGACCTTTCAACTTGTTTTAAATAAATTTTGAAAGGTGGATGGTTAAAAATATATTAAACCAGGCATACATGTTTCACATTCGAGGGGAGGAAGGGAACTTTGTCAACACTGTTAGTAGGCGTCTTAAAGATTCATGAAGGCAATTTTAAAATCATAATGCAGTTCCCCATTCTGTTGTTAAGACTGGTGATGACTTGACGCTTTGAAGCAGAGTATACAAGAGAAGACCATGACTAATGGTGATTCTGGTTGGAAAAGAACAATAATATTAAATCACATTTTAAAGGGTTTATCCACATTTTTCTTCAGTACACATAATTAATCAAACACGGCCAAAGAAAATAGCTTGAAAAGAAAAATGATGCATATAATGGGTGCTACCATTCAAACATGAAATTAAAAAAAGAAAAAAATCCCATATAAATGCTACATCACCATCCTCTACATTGCTGAACTGATTAGTATCCTTTGGTTTGGCATTCAGTGAATTTAAATAATCAGCCTTCAAAATTATTAGTACTTGAATCTTAACAAATATGTATAGACCAAACACAGCTTAGCAACACAAATTGTATCAGAATGAATTACTTCCTATAACAAAACTATAACAATTGTTCATTCAGCCTATTTAAGAGTTATAACATCTTGAAATGAATCCTCCAGCTGATCTCAGATAAACTCGAGCATCACACTCTCGTTTCAACGAAACTTCAATAGTGTGCCGGTTCACATCAATGATCTGCTGTTTTATAGGTTATTATATCCAAAAAATTGTCAGGTACACAAGAATACTTAGCTTAGGGTATGATTTCTTATGACAGCTTAGCCCTCAAGCATTTTCTAGTGTAGCATGACTTTATCACAGATATCCCAACGCTGATAATTTTGGCGCCTCGCGTTTCTCTATGTGCGGTTCATCAGGGGATATAGAAATGCAGTATTTAAAAACCTGACAAAACAAGGAAACTTAGATGATAACACTCATTCTTCGTTGCTTATCCCAGGAGCACAATCACTTGCTATTCAGAATACTCATCAGTAAAATATATAGGAAACTGACAATAAAGACATTAAATACCTTATTTCATGATGCTGCCCATGTTCCTATAAATCGTTGTTACATTCGTAGAATGAAAACTTGTCAAAAAACGCCGCACATGTGGATTAGACTCTGCGGTACCTCTTTATTAAAGGGAAACGTCAGTCAGCAATTAAAAATCTCTAACGGGATTGGTCCCAGCCTCCAAAAAACTAGAGGCAACCTGACCAATCAATTTCTTGGTTCAAACCACCCGGTTGTACTGTCGCCAGAGAGTGGATCCACCATTGCTCCCTATAGAGCAGCCACTGATCCCGAGTCTTGCCTTGAGCTGGAAACAATACTTTCTCAATACACCAACATCGAAGCTCCTCAAATAGATGGCCTTGCGCCAGGCAATGTTGAACCAATGGCGCTTCTCTCTTTCTACAACGTAGTCGACTTTGATGTTCTTTAATAAGAACCCTAAAAACACAAATGGTTTTCCCAATATATAGAAGCCCACAGGGGCAACTGATGGCATAAACGACAAAAGTAGAGTCACAGGTGGTAACTGACCTTAACCGATATTGTGATCCATTGTATGAAAAATCCGATCTTTCGATTGTGATAGCACAAATCGTACATTGGCCACACTTCCTGTGTCCTCTCCGTTCATCACTGGGCTCAAGAGGCTGTAGTGGTCTAAGTGGTTTTGCTCTATCCACAGGGTCTCCATGAGTCAACACAGGGGCGGCCCAAGAGAGGTGCAGGGCCATGTGCGGAGACTCGGTGCGGAGACTTGGTGTGGGGCCTCATTTGCATAAATATTTGCATAATGTTACCATACACTAACTTTTAGTAAACATGCCTCTTAATGAGTGTATGGATAAAGAAAGACTAAAAGATTTCTACATTACTATAATCCAGTGCCAACCGCCAGGCACATTAGGAACTACTATAAACACTGCCCTTTGAGAACCCATAGCAAACCTGCCGTATCCTAACAGCACTACCAGGACTCACAAAGCACCATACTCTACCTATCAAAGGGCAACACTGCAAATATTAAACCAATACATTTCAGAGAATGTCAAATAGGAATTACATAAACAGAATACCTCAGCTCAGTTACACATGCAGAACATAGACCATCAACAAAAAAGAAATCACAATTTAGAAACAGGAAGACAATAATTAAACTGGGAACCCCAAACGCTAAACTTGGAATGTACAACAACACTGTAGAAATAAAACTATAAATTAATTTCCTCTTGTACTAAATAAAGCACATACGTTAATGACGCACATTTCCCAGAGCTGACATACTCCAGTTAATAAATTCAAATTAAAGTAATATTTTTCTACCTTTTGTGCATTTTTTTTCAGTTGCAATTGCTCCAGCCACTTTCTTCTGGTTTCTTTGTGTCTTCTTCTAACTCTCAATCGTCTGCTGTTCATTTGTCCTTTCTTCTCTCTTCTAGGTTTTTTTTTTCATTCTCTCTCTACATCTGCTTTAACATACTAATCTTTCTCCTTTAGCTCTTTACTCATTCCTATTTCATCCACTGAAGTTTTATCCCTCCATCTTCAATCCCTACTTACTCTCCCAATACCTAGTCAATTGTAGATTTTTCCCCTCTCAGCCCTGGCGGGCTAAACAGAGCTGCGAGTGGGAAACTCTCCCTTCACGGCTCTGAAAGCCGCACCGAGGGGAATGATTGAGGGAGGGCTCTGCTGGGCAGGTGAGAGCCCCGCAGGACACTTGATTCTGCCGCTGCTCAGCGGCAGCAGCAAGTTTGTTTTTTCTTTTAAAGGTTCCCTGGGCTGATGAGCCGAATGTTGTTTGCGTGGGGCCTCCTTGAAACGCTGGGCCCTGTGCAAACAACATTCTTGCTCAATGGACGGGCCGGCCCTGAGTCAACATAGACTCAACGGCACTTAACAACAGCAATTTAACTCTCAAGGACCACCACCAAAACATGACCAACTAGAATCTTACAGTAAAAGTAAACAAAAGCAAAAGAAGCATATTACATAAAACAATCAATAACACAGGTACACTAAAAAATTTTTTTTTTAAACTGCCTCTAATGTTTCGATTGATTTTTACGTTTTTTGGTGCGCTGAATCCAAATCTGGTAACCAATTTGCTCCATCACGTACAGATTTTTTGCTACATTGGGTTAGCAGTTTGAGGTGAACGTTTCAGATTGAGTGCGATCGAGATAAAGGTTTCTTGAATGAATTCTTTATACTAATTGTTTAGTAGTTATTCAAATAAGAATAAAGAAAATTGTAACAAGGCAGCACATAAGAATAGAGTAATGTCAACAAAACACACTGTGATGGTAGCAAAATTGTCTGCACTTAAAACAGCCACATACATGTGCACAAACATTGAGCATATAAGAGCGAGGTTAGACACAAAGCAAAGCAAAGAAATGTGCAAAAAATGTTGTACAGGTATGTATGTAAGAATAGAAAACGCAAACCGCACCATTGCAATACATGAAGACAAACACCCGATGGTGTGAAAATAAAATTCTAATAAATGAGATCCGACACTGTTTTAATAACTAGCAAATTTTTATTTCAAAGTTTAGTAAAAACACGATATTTGTCAACACAGTTTAGATTTTAAAGTCATTCTTGGGTCAATCAATCTCCTGGTGGGCCCGTTTCTTCTTCCCCGAATGCTTCTCTTGGTGCGCTGCTTGGCGTATTTTTCATCTGGGGTTTCCCGCAGCAGCAACCAGCAGAAATCAGCCATCATAGTGGTGTTCCATCTCCCTTGGTACCTTCTCTCTGCGTCCTTGATGTCCTGGTGAAACCTTTCACCTTGTTCTTCACTGTACGCCCCCAAGTTTTCGGGAAAGTAGTTCACATGGGAGTGCAAGAAATGGACTTTCAGGCTCATGTTACAGCCTTGTTCTTTGAAGGCATTGAGCATCCTGGCAACAATATCCTTATAGTTCTCATCCCGCCTGTTCCCCAAGAATTTGAGAACAACATCCTTGAAGGAATCGCAGGCTTCTTTTTCCTTCTCAGACATCGTTTCAGCGAATGCTCCATCTGAAATGAGTTTCCTTATATCAGGGCCAACAAACACTCCTTCCTTTAGCTTTGCTTCAGAAAGTCGGGGGAACTTTGAGCAAAGGTACCAAAAGCACTCACCATCTTTTGGAAGGGACTTGATGAATTGCTTAATGAGACCCAACTTAATGTGGAGAGGTGGTAATAGAATTTTATCACGAGGTACCAAGCTCTCATGAAGAACATTTTTCTCACTGGGTCTCAAATACTCCCGAATTGGCCAGTCTTTTTTCCCCCAGTGTAGGTCGCGGGCCCGGCTATCCCACAAGCAAAGGAAGCAGGGATATTTGGTGAAACCGGATTGCTGCCCTAATAGCATGGATAGAATTTTAAAGTCTCCACAAATCCTCCAATTATGCTCATCATAACGAATCTTCTGAAGAATCAGGGCCAAATTCTCGTATTTTTCTTGGAGAATAACAGAGTGAGCAATAGGAACTGAAGCGAATGTGTTGCCATTATGAAGAAGAACACCTTTTATGCTGTCTTTTGACGAATCAATGAACAGCCGCCATTCAGCAGGATCATACTTGAGTTTAAACTTTTCCATCACTCCGTATATATCGTTGCAAAATACCAAATCTTCCTCTTTGCTGAAATACTTCAAAAATTGTGTCTCGCGATTGCGGTACCAATAAAAAGTTGTTCCTGGTGACAATAGACTTTTCTGTTTAAGCCGAGAACCTAGCAGTTGGGCAGCATCTTTTGGGAGTCCTAAATCCCGGACTAAATCATTCAATTCAGCTTGAGAGAAAAGTTCAGGTTTCGGATCTGGTTCAGTTTCAAACTCGGAAGTACTGGACTCATTGGGAAAAGCCATCTGATGATTCTCATCATGATCAGAACCGTCCACACAAATATGATCCAAAGATTTTGGTGGTTCAGGCACAGGTACTTCGTTGCTATGAGGCATAGGCCTAATTGCTGAGGGAAGGTTGGGGTAACTTATTACGTTCTTATTTTTTAAGTTGTATCCCTTCACAATGCAAGAGCAAAAATAGCAGTCACTGCTGTGGTCTCTTTGTTCACGCCACATCATAGGTATTCCGAAACGAAATGCTTGTTTTTTACCTTTCATCCATAAGCGTAGATCTTCCTCACATGTCTTGCACACTTTGTGAGGAGCCCACGGTTTGTCTTGATCGCCTAACTTCAAACCGAAATAGGCGAAATATACTTTTTTAATAAATGCAGAAATGTTCCTCTGCCGCTTTTTCACGGTATATTCCCCACAAATAAAACAAAAACTGTCCGGAGAGTTGACGCAACCTCTGGCTCTGTGAGCCATCACAAATACACAGCACTGCAAACTACAACTGTAGTGAACCACTTCGGAATAAAGCTGGATTACGACTGAGCAAACAAAAGGTAATAATGAACTTGCAAGAAACTGAAATTTGACAGGAACGTTCATGTCGCAACCACCGTGTTTGAGCGAGCGAACGAGGCGAGGCGAACAGGAAAGAACATGCGCTAGCGCGAGTACTGGATTTAGCCCCCCGCCTCCCAATTGTCCTGTTAATGTATAAAATGAATACAAAACACTCTAAAATATCATGAGGGAGTGTTTCTAGTTAGTTAACCATTACAACCTCTATTTTGGGCCAAGAAAATAAACTGCAGTCGGCTAAAAAGAAATTATGTGAACATTCCTTATATGGGTAAGAACTCTAATTTTGCAAGAAAACGTGACGTGATGGAACATTTTGGCTATTTTTCCTGGATTCAGCACCCCAAAATCTATAGGAATCAGTTGCAAAACTGGAGGCAGTTTTTTGGTAGTGTACCTGTGTAATCAATAACAGTGCACTAATTAGTTTAGAATGAACTCCACCATTTTGTTCCTTACCCATTATCATTTACCTCTATGATCAGCCTGTATCAAGTATCCTACCTCTGAGGAAATCTTCAGACTGAATTGGGTGAATAAAAACATAATGATTTATCTCAAACTTAAAAAGAGATTTATAAGGCCAATTCAAAGAAACATGGAGCCCCAATATCTATGGATCATTGGTGTAACTGCACAAAAGTTCTTCTTCTAGATTGAGTTGTACAAGTAAAATCATGGGACATTCCTTACATTTATTTATTTATTTAAATGGATTTTTATACCACTTTATCCTTAAATCAAAGAGGTTTACAGTACAAATAAAGGCTTACATAGAATGAAGGAGGGGGACATGCAGGAAGCTATTGCAATGGACCTTATAATACTGAGGTTAGAATGTTTTACTGCAATATAAACTATGTACAAAATATCTAATTACAGAGAGAACAGTTGAGAGGCAGTTGAGCTGTTTCCTGTGGTCGAAGTGATGTCTCCAAAGTGTTCGATATAGAGTGTGGTTTTCAGCATCTTCCGAAAGTCTTTGATGTCTGAGGTGTCTCTCAGGCATTCCGGGAGAGAGTTCCAAAGGGCAGGGGCAGCAAGGGATATACTGTAGCTCTTCCAGAAGTTGATTGATTGGCTTTGGTGTAGGCACTGGGTGTTGTGATCACAGCTGTGGTGTGATGCCACCTGGGTCTAGTGCTGGTGTAGTTGGTGACTAAAGACTTCAGGCTGTTTGCTGAGAGATTGTATTTGATTCTAAAGATGTTAAGTATTGTTTTGTATTTGATGCAGAAGGAAATAGGGAGAAGTGGAGTTGGTTCAAGATAGGGGTGATGTGGTCGTACTTTGATGATCCTGTTATAATCCAAGCAGCAGTTTTTTGTGCCATCTGCAGAGGGTGTGATGATTGTATTGGTAGTCCATGGTATATGGGGTTGCAGTACTCCCAGATGGGGGTGGATATTGTTTGACAGACAGAACAAAAGTGTTCTGGGCAGAGTAGTGATTTGAGTCGTCTGATAACTCGCATTAAAATAGGCGTTTTTGTTGGTTTTGTTGATATGTGACTGGAGGTTTAGATTGCTGTCCAGAGTAACTCCCAGGTATTTCACTTTGGGTTTGATGGATAACGTGATGTTATTCAGATTTATTTCGGACACTGGGATAAATCCAGAGTTTCATGTGATAATGAGGGCTTCTGTCTTTTTATAGTTTATCATTAGGTTGTTTTGGTTTAGCCAGCATGTCATCTCTAGGAGGCAATCTGCTATTCCTGTGTAATCTGGGTTGTCAAGGTTGATCGAAGTGTAAAACATATCATCTGCATATATGGTGTAGTTGATCCTGTGTCTTCTGATGATGGCGCAAATGGGTTGTATGTAAACATTGAATAGAAGGGTGGCCTTGTTTTGCTGAGAATGGTGTGGCAGTGTTGGAGCCATATTTAACCCGAAGTCGTCTGTTTACGAGATAAGAGGTGAACCATTTCATGGTGATGTCATGCAGTCCAATCTCTTCTAGTCTTTGCAGTAGTATGCTGTGTGAGACCATGTCAAATATGGAGGTGATATAAATAAAAATGAGGATAACTTCCATCTTGATGTTGTCAATAGTTCTTATCAGGTTGTAGAAGAGGGATATTAGAAGGGTTTCAACACTATGGTTTGGTCAAAAGCTGTGCAGTTGTGGGTATAGTGGAGCATGGGATTCGATATGGTCTTGGAGTTGGTATTGTACTGTTTTTTTCAATGATCTTGGTTAGGAAGGGGAGGCTCGAGATGGGCCTGTAAGCTGCTGGGTCGGTTTTGCTTAGGGCAGTGTTATTGGGTATTAGCTGGATTGTAGCAAGTTTTAGTGCATCAGACATGCTACCTTGAGTGAGAGATTGACGGAAAATGTTGTGGATGAATTGACGGAGTTCATCTTTTGAAGATTTAATCCCGGCTATTGGGCATGGATCTGTAGGGGCAGTGTTGGTGTTGAGCGCAGAGATGGTTTGGGTTATTTGTTTGGCTGAAGAGTTGCTGAACTTTCTCCAGATCTGCCTGGGTTTTGTGGGTTTGGAAATGATGCTCAGAGAGTTTTGTGAGGGAGATGTGAATTTGGCTTGAAGGAAGTCAGAGAAGGTCTGTGGATGTATTGAATTTTCCTCCCTGGGGTTGGTTTCTTTGGTGAATGTACAAACTATTTCAAATAGCTCTCTGGGTCTATTGGAAGATTTGAGGATGAGTGGTGTAATATTCCTTTTTTTGTTGGTTGATGAGATTGTTATATTCCTTTTGTTTGATTTAGTAGGGTGATGATGGACTTGTTCCATCTCCAGGGTTGTTCTAATCTTCATAGATCTCTCTTTGCTTTCCTTATATCGTTTGAGTACCAGGGGGCTGATCTGGACTTGGTGCCTTGGGATCTTGGGTTTCTGGTGCTTTTTCCAATTCTGAATTAGGCTACATAGGTTGAGTCTTTGTCAAGGTTGGAGAGTATTTCTTTTAGAAATTGGTCCTTTTGGAAGCTCTTGAATCGCCTTCTGGGGTGGAGCTGGTCTGTCTTAAAGTTTATGACTGGGAGCTATAGATTGATTTGTATCATGTAGTGATCCGGCCATGGTACTGGTGTAATTATGGGGGTTGTTACGAAGTTGTGGTCAATTAATTTATTGGGTACAAATGTGAGGTCTGGAGAGGAACCGTGTTTGTGTGTGGGGGCGTTAATAAGTTGAGTGAATTGGAGAGAATCCATAGCTGTCAAGAAGATTTCCACATATTTGGTGGAGGCAGACTTGAGATTAAAGTCACCAAGAACTAGCAATGGTTTGTGAAGAGTGTTGCTTCCACACACAGATTCCAGTGTGGAGGAGAGTTCATCCGAAATAGCATGAGGGGCTCTGTATGTGAGGAACAGGGCCAGGTGCATGTTCTCTGGGACGATCGTGTTAGCTGTTCTTGATGCGAATTGGGTCTTGAAACTTAGATTATTTCTTGCCAGGGTAAGGATGCCTCCCCTTTCTTGTGGGAGTTAAATGCTGAGTGTGTGGGGGTGTAAGTTGGTTGAGGAGAACATTATCAGTGGGGGCAAGCCACATTTCTGTGATACATAGAATATCTGTTCGATGAGACTCAATATGGTCTGCCAGATTGTTGATTTTGTTTCTTATTGATCTGGCATTAATTAGCTCTATGCTGGTTAGCGGGAGCATGTAGATGTTAGAGTGTGAATTGTGTGGGGTTGGAGAGTGTTTTGAGCTTAGTATAGTGAGATGTTTTCGGCTAGGCCATTTATGTGCTGTTTGTGACGTGCAGTTGTGGGGTAAAGTGGTTTGGTAAAGGTGTGGCAGCAGTATAATGTTAATGGAGAGTGGGATGATTTGTGCATGGTGCAGAAGAATGTGTATGAGGAGGATGGCGGCCGGAAGGTAAATTGGTGAAACCATTGTGAGATCTTGTTGTGAGAGGGAGGCTGAGGTGATGGTGTGTGAGAGTGGGAGATAGCTTTGTTTGTAAGAGTTAGGAGGAGCCTGCTGTAAAACATCAATACACATAACCACAGAAGTGATTTTAGAAGGCTTAAGCACCACTTGCATGTGTAAATTGGCATATACAGTACATATAACTATCAGTTTCAGAGCAGGCGCTAATTGAGCCTTAGGGGGACAAATAAGAAGTTTGGTTTTGGCCATGTTTAATTTCAAATGGTGGTGAGACATCCAGGGTGATGTCAGACATGCAGGCAGAGATGTGGGTCTGGAGTGTTGAAAAAATATCATGTATAGAAAGATAGATCTGAGAATCTTCGGCATTAAAATGATACTGAAATCCATGAGAGGAGATGAGAGCACCAAGGGATTGGTTGTAAAGAGAGAACAGGAGGGGGCCGAGAACCAATCTCTGGGGTACACCAACCGAGAGAGGACTAGCAGAGAGGAGGAATCACCAGAAGAAGCACTAAAAGAGTGATGGGTGAGATAAGAAGAGAACCAGGATAGTACAGAGCCCTTGAAACCAAGAGAGGACAATGTGTCAAGGAGAAGGTGGTGGTCAATAGTGTCCAAAGTAGCAGAAAGATCAAGAAGGATGAGGATAGAGTAAATGTCCTTGTATTTAGCCAGGAACATGTCACTAGAGACTTTGGCAAGTGCCATCTCAGTAGAATGTAAGGGATGAAAGACAGATTGAAGTGGATCCAGAAAGGCGGCAGCTTTCGACTCGGTTAACCATGTACAACTTCTTCACCGTCTTCAAGAAAAGGGAGTCCAGGGATCAGCTTGGGAATGGTGTAGATCCTACCTAACTAACCGCTGGCAACAGGTGCGGATAGGATCCTCAACTTCTGATCCTTTCCAGCAACAACAGGGTGTACCCCAAGGATCCTCATTATCAGCTCTTCTATTTAACATATATATGCAACCAATCTGTGAAATCATCAAAACAATTAACGCCTCCAGCTTGATCTATGCAGATGACGTACTGATATTCACTCCAATAAAAATCAATGCCCCTGACTTCTCCCCAATAATCGCTTGCTTCAACGCGATTACAGACTGGCTCCTAACCCAGAACCTGTGAATAAACTTCAAGAAAACAGAAGTCCTATTCGTAACCAGGAATAAGAAATTTCCCCCCCCCCCGCAACATTGAAGGTGAGAGATGCGGACCTACCATGTAAATCATCGATTCGCTACCTGGGAGTCACCATCGATCAAGAACTGACCTTCAAAGATCACATAAAGCAGACCATCAAATCCATTTACTACAAATTAAGAACGCTGAAACCCTTAAAACCTCTACTCGCCCCTAATGACTTCCGAACAATCTTCCAAGCCCTTGTAACACCACATTTTGACTACGCTAACGTCATCCTGCATGGTCTACCCAAGAGCACCCTCAACCCACTCCAATTGGCGATGAACTCAGCAGCCCGCATCCTCTGCGGTACCTCCAGTAGAGACCACATCACCCCCATACTAACAGAGCTTCACTGGCTACCCCTACAAGCCAGGATAACTTACAAAGCACTTCTGCTGTCCTTTAAAGCAATTAATCAAATAGCCCCACCTTCCCTCTCCTCACTTATTATCAACACCCCCACGAACAGACTGAGAAGATCCGCAGCCGCTAATACCCTTGTAGTACCAAAGGAGTACACTAAATGTAACCAAGCAACCAGAGACAGGGCCTTTACCTTATTCGCTCCAACTTGCTGGAACAATCTCCCTCCTCATATCCGATCAATAAAAGACCTCTCTCAATTTAGAAAGGTCCTTAAACACTACCTATTCTGTCATCACCTTTTAGGCCCTAACTCTACACCTCCTCCCCCCATCTCGAAAATCACTCACACAGCCTCTGACATTCCAACAACATAGTCATAACAGAACACGAACTAGACTCCCTGCACACCCAAATTTATGATCCCAACTTGAACTGTAAATTTCCAGAGGTAATATATCTTTCTGTATATAGTTTGTATATAGTTTCCCATGTTATCTCCAAGTTACTGACCCTGTTAAAATGTAAGCAAAGGATTGTTCTAATGCGAAAATTTGTTATCTGTAAACCGCGCTGATACCAAAGAGCGCGGTATATAAAAACTGTAAAATAAAAATAAAAATAAATAAAAATAAAGTTTAGAAATGAAGGGAAGAAGGGAGATGGGTTGATAATTAGAAGGACAACTTGGGTCAAGAGAAGGTTTCATAAGGAGAGATGTGACCACAGCATGTTTTAAGGCGGCGGAAACCGTGGCAGTGGAGACCGAGGGGTTGAGAATATGTGAGATGGAAATGATAATAGAGGATGAAATGGAGCTAAGGATATGGATGGGATAGGATCAGAAGAGTAAGTAGTAAGTTTAGAGGAGGAAAGGATATGAGAAGTTTCCTCATTAGAAATCATATAAAACGAAGAAAGGGTAACAGAGATTGAGGGAAAAAGTTGGTATTGAGGTGGGGGAACAGGGATGAAGCTGATCTAGTGGGGAATTGGAGTGTAATCTTGTGAATTTTGTCATAGAAATAGACTGCCAGGGTTTGGGCAGAAAGAGAAGGAGGGATCAGAGGGAGAGGAGCCTTGAGGAGAGAGTTAATAGTTGAGAAGAGACAGCATGGGTCAATGGCAAGAGAGTTGGTCAGATGAACATAGAAATTTTGCTTGGCAGTGCTAAGGCTGATTGGAAGGAGGTAAGCATGAATTTGAAGTGAAGAAAGTCAGAGAGGGAACATAGATAGCATTTTGTTGAAGACAACCAAGGCTGAGGTATAGTGCATCTTACAGGACGTGGGATGGATGGAGCAAGAATATCTAGAGCAGAGGAGAGGGCAGTATTATAGGAAAATATAGCCTCATCAAAAGATTTAGAAGACAAGGTGGAGGAAAGAGATAATGAGATAATAGTAGATAGAGCCAAAGGATCAATGCCATGAAGATTCCTGAAAAGACAAGGGGGAGACTGGGTGAGATTGAGGTGGGGAGTGTTGAAGGGTAAAGGTTAGGAGGTGATGATCAGAAAAGGGAAGAACTGAGGTAAGGAAATCTGAGGGTAAACAGAGAAGAATACCAGGCCAAGGCAATGACCATGCTGATGAGTGGGAGCAGAAGAGCAGTTAGAGGTTGAATGAGGACGTAAAGGAAAGGAGTTTAGAAGCATAGGGATCAGAAGGGTTATCAACATGAATATTGAAGTCACCAAGAATAAGGGGAAAGGAATAAAAATCAAGAAATAGGGAAAGGCAGAGAAAGGGTGATAAGGAGGGGAGGTATGAGGAAGTTGGTGTAAAGGTTAGGGAGTGTCAATAATAGGAAGAAAAAATGATGTGGAGCCATAAGGGAAGAAATGGAGAGGAAGCTTTAGAAGAAGAGACAACATGACAGAATTGTTAATTATTAAATCAATAATACTAATCATGCTAACAATGATTGATCATACAATGCAATAAGGCTAAGTAGCACTGCACAGATGCATTTAAGAGACAGTCCTTGCTCACAAATAGTCAACAGGAGTAGGTTGTATTCAAATATTAACTGAAATAGTCACCAATATTGAATGGTTCAGAACTCAAATGTCTGGCTTGGACTCTATTTTTTGAGAAGAGTGTATGAGAGTGTATCAAATGCCGAAACCTTAAATAATTACAGCCACACAGTATATAACCTACTCTCAAGCCTGAACCCTGTTAATTAACACTCCAGGAGCGCAGATAAACTCTGAAAACAGCTCTCTGGACTGGTGTGCTCCCTTATCTGACTAGCAGTCTCTCAACAAATACCTGGACCACACAGAAAGGGAGTTATATTACGATTTGGAGGACAAATCCAACTGATTCCCTAAACAAGTGAAAGTAGTGAATGCACTAGAAAAAGGCTTAGAGGACTTAAATGACAAATCCAAAGGAATAATATAAGGATCCTCAGAATTCCAGAATGTGTGGAAGGGGATGACCTCATCCTTTTACTGGAAAATTTGCCAAAACCTTGTTGGACATTAAATTTAGGAAAGACTTAAATTGTACAGGGTCTCTATCTCTCCTGCTCACCAACTAAGTCTCGTAGACCCTTTGTAATAAAAGTACTTCCATATCCACAGTTAGTCCAGGTAATGGAAAAGACATACATTCTTGCCCCTCTCCAATACATCATCAAACAAATGTTTCATTCTGCCTAATTTCACTGGAGCCGCAGGACGGAAATGCAAACAATTTTGGGCAATGTGAGAACAACAAATAGAGCTCCAACTAAAATAGGGGTGATTCTCAATAATAAGGCGTACAGTTTTGAAGACCCGGAAACTGTGTCGCCTTCCCATAGGGAATCAAATATAGCCACAATGTACTCAGTTGCTACAGCAAGGGGGCCATCTATGAGAATGTGTGCAGTAAGCGAAAATGTACCTTATACAAACTGAGGACTTCATTTACTAATGTAACTAGCTGCACTTAATTTGAGATAACATGCATCATTTTGCATCAACACACATTAGCTGGTTAGCACACATTAGAAAATGAGGCCCTGGGGAGAGTTGTTTGGAGAGAGACTTGTGCTTTTGCTACTTTACCATCTCTAGCAATTGTACCCCTGTAGAGACCAGCTGAAAGATTTCTCCTCCCCCTCCTGTGATCAGCAGCAGAGGTAAAAGCTAGTTCTCCTGCAGTGTGTTTGGAGAGTTGTTTGGAAAGAGGCTGTGTGCTTTTGTTGCTTTACTATCTCTAGTGATTGAACCACTGTGGAGACCAACTGTAAGACTGCTCCTCCCTCCTGTGATCAGCCTCAGAGGTAAAAGCTCAGTTTTCCCGTGGGATGTGGCCGCGGCCATGTGACTGCAAGCACATGATTGAAAGGATTCTGCCCCTTAGGAGCCCCTTCAGAGCACAAAGGAGCACCGGAAGAAGCTCTAAATTGTTACGGGTAAGGGGAAGATGAAGAACAAGGAATCGGGAGGTGCTGGAGGAGCAGACCCGGTCAAGGAACCTTTGGACCTCCATGTGCAACCTGTTGCTTTACCTCTTTCTACAACCAAAATGCTTTGGATACTGAAACCTCCTTGAGCTCCGGTTGCCCTACACCTCCACCCCAGCCTTCTTCTATGATAGACTTGTCTGCTCTGGATGCTAGTAGTGGTTCTGAGAGAGCCATTTCTTCTCTGCTTGCAAGCAAGCACTCTCCGTGATCCCCCTCCCTCTTGGATCCCCCGGCTGGTGTTTGGTACCCCAAGGCAATTTCTTTTGTGTCACCATCTTTAAGTTTGTTTGTGCCATTAGACCCCTCCATTGAGGTTTCCTTGAAGGATGTTTGGGGTAAGCTGTTGAGAGTGGAATCGATATTGGCTGGGACTATGGGTCAATTGTGCAAGTTTTCCGAGGAGTCTGTGGACAAATTTAAACAGCAGGACTGTTTAATTTCATCTTTAGAGTCTCGTGTAATGAAACATGAGGGCTCTCAGACCTCATTGCAGTCTCTAGTGGGGGCAGTAGTTAAAGATAGCTTGGTTATTCAAACCAAACTAGAGGCAATGAAGAATCAATTAAGGACAAGGAATTTACGATTCCTGAATTTTCCTGTGATGCAACTTCTGTCCCCCTTCGAGCTGCTGAAAAAGTATTTGAAAGAAATTTTGTAGTTCAGTAATGTTGATGCGCTAGTTATTTCTAAATTATTTTATGTTTCCAAGGGGACTTGGGTATAAGTGGAGGAAGGAGAGGGGTTGGATTCCATTGCCTCATTGGACAGCCTTGATTTGACCACTTTTCTTCAGACCTCTCAGGACATTGTCTCTGAGAGGGCGACTCTGCTGGTCACTTTTGGATCAGAGGCTAATAAGATTGCTTTTTTATAAACTTTTCTATAAAGTTTCTTCCCTTTTGTGTCCAGCCGATAAACATTTTTCCTGATGTTGCCAGGCCTACGCAAATGTGTAGGAAGGCTTTCTTGCAATTACAGTCTAAAGTCTTGGCTATCAGAGCCATGTTCTAACTCCATTTCTCCTGTAAGTGTGTGGTTACCTATGCTGGAAATAAGTTTGTTTTCACAGATGTTTCCCATTTGGAAAATTTTCTTCGGGACAAATCAGTGGGTTAGTATGGGTAATTGGGATTTGTTTATACTCTTGACTCTTGTCCTGTTTTTGACTGTGGTAGTTCTAGGTATTAATACATTTGTTCTCTTCTGCTTCTCTCCCATGATGGGGGCTAGAGCACCTCTTGCTATTGAGGGTTTTTTTTTGCATATTTTCCTAATTTTTAAAAGTAGCAGGTTATGCTTTTCTTATATACATTGTGTATATATTTTGGTTAAAATCTTAATAAAAAAATGAGTCCTGAATATATTTGAAATAGTTATTAAAAAATGGTTTGCTATACATATTTTAGGCATGTTTCACTTAAGTGATAGCACCGATTGGGAAGGGTTCATCCATCTGTCTATCCAATCATCGGCATGCATCGGGTTGCACATGTGCAGACAAACAGATACACACTGCCTCAGTCAGCTAAGAGTCAGCAGGAGTCCCTAGGTCCTGTGGGCTAAGAGGAGGCTAAATGGTAGCAGGGACTTGGTTTAAAGACTGTGGTGAATCCCTATCGCCTATCAGTGAAAAGGAGGCAAGCGGTGGAAGGAAATAGATCTAGAGAGCCAGTGAGAGTCCTTATATCCCATCGACAAAGATTGTATGAGGGTTGGAGAAAGGTGGACAAGGAGGGTGTTGGAAGTAAGGGGGTAGGGTAAGAGAGCAGGAAAGGAGATGAGAGTCAAAGGTAGAAAGGTGCAACATAAGAAAGGGGATGGAAAATAAGGAAGGGGGCAAGTTTAGAGGTAAGGAAAGAAAAGAAAGGAATGTCCAGGGAGTGGGGAGGGGGGAAATGGGAAAGTACAAGATGAGGCAGGGAAGGTAGGGAAAGAGTGCAAGAAGAGAGAAGAGGAAGGGAGTAAAACAGTGTGGGAGGGAAATAAGACAGAGTGCAATGTGCCAAGAGAAGGGAAGGGGGAAAGGAGAGTGGTAAAGGATAGGGGAAGCCATTTTGTGCAAGTGGATGGAGAAAATACAAGGAAGAGAGAACTGTATATGTTCAGAAACACACACACACACACACACACATGGTTCACACACACACATGCATCTCACAAACAGCATCGGTCACCACCTACACTATGTTCACCCACTCAGACACCACCTCATAGGTCCCCTGCTATCCCATGAAGACACACTTAACATGGCTGTTACAATCGATTCCCATACATGAACATGCTTGCGTCTGTGAATGAAAGAAAAGGGAAACATGTTATTGGGTCTCACTGTGTGTGAGAACTTTTCAATTGTTTAAAATTAATTTCCAAAGATTTGATAGGCTAGATTGGATTGTAATAGAAACAAATATTTGCATAATTATTATTGCAAATCTATAATTTTTATTTCAGTAAAAGAACAAATGAGTAAGGGACTCACAAGAATT
The DNA here is from genome assembly GCA_033557465.1 of Ichthyophis bannanicus. NCBI lineage: Eukaryota > Metazoa > Chordata > Amphibia > Gymnophiona > Ichthyophiidae > Ichthyophis > Ichthyophis bannanicus. The sequence goes on from CM066031.1 coordinate 1,461,909,552, forward strand.
TAACCACATTTAGACCTCAATAGCCTGAAAAGATAAATGCTATCATTACTAAATTTATCGTAACTCCATCCCAAACCTCAGTCATATAAAAAGCAAAATATTTGTAGTGTTCACCGCTAAGATCAACATTTCTCTTTATCTTACAAACTTACAGTAGATATGAACCAAATACAAAGAATATTTGATTAGGAATAACCTGACAAACTTTAGGTGTATGTTTATCAATCGGTGGTAGCAGTTTCCGTGCAATATCGGAGTCGTGTCCCCCAATGACTTCAAATTGCCAATTTTAGCAAGTACCCCCTTAAAAAAGTCCTGTTATATCTCCTTGTTCCTTTGTGCTTCCAGAGCATCAGGGCTGGTGCAAGGATATTGGGCACCCTAGGCAAACCTTCAGCTTTATGTCCCCTTTTCTTCTGAGATTTTGATAACTAAACTTAATAAAAATGAAAAATTAGAAATCATCAGGGGTAGGGGGGAGGGGGGGATATTCAGTGGCAGTGGCTAGCCGTTCTAGTTACAGCTGCTGAACTTTAACTTCAACACTGGGGCTATATTCAGCACCAACATTGAATATCGGGGTTGCCTGGATTGCTAGGAAGCTACTTTTGCCTCATGTCAATAACCGGACAATGGCTCAATATTGCTGCTGCCTGGTTTATCGAGGGTGCTGTCCCAGAATGCCCCCAGCATGCTCCAATTCTAACCAGTTAGCACTGGGGCATGCAGCAGCGGTAGCTGCTGAATATCATGGATACGGGAATTACCACTGTTAGCAGGTTCATATCGCACCCCCCACCATACTTTTACGTTTTAAACTTTGCTTTGTATATATGTATGTGTGTGGCCAATTTCCTAGTAGGTAAACATGATTGATGATAATTCTTTTAATTTGTTTCATTATCAGGATCTATTGTTTTGCTTTGACTGATGCTGCTCCTTGTCACCCCTCAGAAACTGCTGCCCTAGATGACTATCTAGTCTTGCCTAATGGTAGAGCTGGTCCTGCAGAGAATATATATATTGAACACCCTGAGTGCCTCTACATTACGTAAGACTAGCAGTGAAGTTCATGCACCATTTTGGTGGCCATCCTTTGAATCTCCTCTATTGTATCAATGTTCTAATGCAGATATGGTCTCCGTAACCAAACACAGTACTCAACAGAGAGTTGTAGAAAGGTGATATTACTTCTCTCTTTCTATTAGTGACACCTCCATTAATGAACCCAAACATTCTGCTAGCTTTCCCAAGTGCTTTGGCATAAAAATATCTTACAGATATAATAGATATTTAGAGCAGTAAGAGAGCGGACTCTTTTCGACATTCGATACTCTGAGACATTCTCTTTCTATTATTTGTGACTGGATGTGTATTAATAAATGAAAGATTAATCCATATAAAGCTGGATTATTATGACTAGATAATTCTGAAATTCCTACACATAGTTTACCCCTTTTAACACAAAATGTCAGACATACTCGATTTAAAGCCTGAAGTCTGGGAATATAGTCGGAGTATTTTGTTACATGCTTCAGATGGTAAGGCAAATATAATCTAATTTTTCAATATCTAATGTAAGATCTGTTATACAAGCAGTTGTTTTATTGCAATATAAATACCATATATCTTGGCTTTCCAAAAAGATTGATTGGCAGACTTCAGTTGGTAGAAAAAACAGCAGTGAATATCATAACTGGACAAAACTAATAGGAATGAGCTACCCATTACTTTTAACCTAAACGCTAATTGCAACTGGCACTGAGAATTCATTTCAAAATTCTTGTCATGGGGTTGGCTGCCTTTATCTAGCTCAGCGGGTGTGCATACAAGGTCATCCAGTCCACCAGGTGAAAGAGGTAGTTGACTAGGGTGGCAGACCCTGGTGGGTGGCATGGCGGTCTCTCCATTCCTCAAAGCCTCAGCAGAGCCACTGCTTCAGAGCCATGGTGAGCCTTAAAGCACCATATGCATGCAGTCACGGCCTGTTGCCCCTCCTCCCTCCAATAGGAAGTTGTATTGGAGGGGGCAGGGGCAGTAGGTCATGAGTGCTTGTATGTGCACAGGTGCTTTAAGGCCAGCCATGATACTGAAGTGGTGGTGGAGACGGGAAGGATCGCTATGCCGCTCACCTCCCCCAGCTGACAGGATGGATGCTGAGGGGGCACGGTAGGCTGGGCATGGAAGGATAGGACAGCATGAGGGAGTGAACTGGTGTGTCATGGGGGAGCAGGCAGCATTGGGGGTGGGCGGTGCGACAGGCCTGCCTAGGGTGGCAGAAACCATTGGGTCAGCCCTGCTTCAATAGTTTCCTTCATGTGTACTGAGATCAAGTCAGACCTGCAGTTTAGATTGCCTTAGAGTTAGAGAGACATGCCTGTCGTCTATTCATGTGAGAGCATTCTCAGAAGTGGTCCCTACTCAGTGGAACGTTGTCCTCTGGCAATGCCGTACCTAGCCTTATGCAAGTGGTGCAGCCACACAGGGCATAAAAAATAGGAGTGCATTTAGGACCAGTTGCCAGCCTTGGCTCTCCCCATGCTGCTTGCCCTCGCCCGCCGCCGCTTTTCCTGTTCCCTTGGTGGCAGCAGTGGAGCAGACCACCAATTAAAAAAAAAGCATGCAGGTCTTTCCGACTCCATGTTTGCATGGCTGGTCTGGTCCCTTCCTCCTCTGACGTGAATATATGTCAGAGGAGGGAGGGATCAGACCAGCCATGCAAGTGCAGAGTCGGAAAGACCCGCGTATTTCTTTTTAAATTGGAGATGCACTCTGCTGCCGCTGCCGTCTCAACCACCAGCGCCATGGGAACAGGATAAGCAGTGGCGGGGTAAGGGCAGGCAGCACGGGGGAGAGCCGGTTGGAGATGAAGAGGTGTGGGGTAAGATAGGGAGATGACAAATGTGATGTTGGAGGGGGGGGGGGAGCCAGGATTGGAAGTCACACAGGGTGCATTTATGGCTTGGTACAGCCCTGTCCTCTGGGGTTATGCTTCGAATCTAGATATTGGATATATAGAAAAGAATTAAAGACCTACCTAATCTCTCAACATAAGCTAAGATTTGAAAACATAAAACTCAGTATAATTTTTAATAATAGCTGTGTTTGAAGATTGCTATACTTTATATTATTCTATTTACTTTGTTTTATGTATTACCAATTCTATTTTATTATGCTGTATACCTGTTTTATGGATTTTATCTTTTATTGTTCTCCACCTTGCATGAAGGAGGGCCTCTAAAAAGGAGGGTTATCAATGACAAACTAAAGTGAATTAAATGAATACCTCTCTTCCTTTTTCCTCTTCTTGTCCATTTCCCATGTTCGCCCATAAAGCTGCATTAATAAAACTTCTGAGATGTGAGGGGGATTTTCTGCTAAAGTGGTGTCTGAGTTAAGGGTGTCTTGTATAATTTTAATAAAAGCATTTCCCCAGAAAACATTCTTGACAAACCAGAACCTGAACAGGTGCCTTTCTCCCCCTACTGCTGAGTTGCTTTTGAAATAAACTTTGTGCTAAATATCTTATGTCTATGTAAAACTTTGCAATCTCCCCTAGCCTCTCCATCTTAATAGCTACGTAGTTTCCAGCAACCGAGGAAGCCTCTGTTGCATATATTGTGCTCATTCTTCAAATAACAGTAAATATCTGAATCAGGTGTTTGTTTAAGGAACATATGAAGATGTCAAACGTACTCTTGGTATCAGGGTGTAGCTTGTCTAGACTGTCAGGCATGGCTGGATGTTCAGCATAGTCAATGCTCTCAAAGTTTTCACACTGTAATCCTCGGGTGGTAATTAACTGGAGCAGCAAACAGTCTAAGCCAATTGCATAATACCTTCCTTCTATTTTTCAGCAACATAATATGAGGCAAAGGCCAAGTTTTAGAAGCAGCATTTGTCCCAAGTAGTTTGTGAAGAGGTTTGTTGGTGGATATTTTTGAAGTGGCAGAGAGGAAGCACCGGGGCAGTGTCCTTCCTGGCTCTGCACGGCTTCCTGTATGATTCCCCGATGGAATGTTAGTCAGAAGGCCTGCAACAGATCATACTGGGCCTCCCAGACCATTGTCTGCCCAGCTCTGATGTTTTTCTGCATTTTTATTAGTTGCCTACCAGTCTGTTCTCTGACTAAAAGCTTACTGTACAGGTGGCTGAGGACAGACTTAAGTCTGTGGCCTTGAAACAGTGGTGTGATTCAGATATTCAGAATGATTACTGATAGAAGCAGCTCGGAATGCACCTGTCTAATTAAGTGAGCAGACATTATTGCTTAACCAATAGATTACAAAGTCTGCAAGTGCGTTCCCATGAACTCTTATGTGGTTGAAGAAAATTCACAGACAACTCTCTGCTTGCAAAGCAATTTTCATACACACACTTTAGAGTCTGTGCAAGAGAAGGACAATGTTCTTCACCTTCATCCTCTGCATTGCTGAACTGATATATATTAACCTACCTTCCATTGCCTTTGCATCCAGTGAATTTAAATTAGTCAGCCTTCAAAATTTTTAGTTTGAATCTTAAGAAGTATGATAGCTTTCAAAGACCACCAATAAAACATGACCAGCTAGCACTTTTTTAATTGAACAGCTTAATCTGTAACTGATTATAGGAATAAATATTTTCAAAATATGGCTTCTTGCTTTTTCTTCACTGAGACTCCTACTCCTTGCTTGTCTCATTTCTTGCATTTTCTTCTTTTATCAGTTAGCAGGTCAATATTCAGCTAGTGCAGTCACCGTCTTAAGTTAGTGATGTTGCATATTCAAGGCCCCTATCCTTATGGGTAACGGTGCTGAATATGCATGAAATGGGACTTTAGAAAGGACTTGCAGGCACCAGGGAGCTGATTTCAGAACTGGACTATGCAGGCCCCATAAGAAATCACCCAGGAAGTTGGATGTAGGGTCAAGACAGAGACCTGCATGTGTGGGGCAGATGGAAAATATAGTGATGCATCAGTACAAGGACTTGCTTACAGAAATAGGGACATGGGGTGTAATTGTAGAAGCTGTAGTCTTGCTTTGGACATCTGAAAACTAGCATAGAGACCTCCAAAGCCATTTTAGAAGCAGGCTCTGGGAACATCCAAATCCGAACAGGGGCATAGAAGAGACATTCCCAGGCCCATAAAGGCATGGTTAGGGTGTTTCAAGGGATTGTGATGTCTCAATTCTGATCTCTACATCCTTCTAAAATGTGCCATTATACCTCCTTTCAGTGAGTAAAACAAATAGATTAACCAACAAAAAGAAAGGAACTCCTTTAAAATAGAACATCAAAAATTGTTAAAATAAAAGCAGAGATGCCGAATGCTACTAATGCATACCGTCCTACTAGTCAGTGACTAAACCCGATTGATGTCAGCTTTGCAAAATGAATGCTCTTTCAAAAAAGTGGGTTTTCAAACCTGGCTTAAATTTCTTATATGAGGACTCTTTCAAAGAAAAAGGAGGAAGGGAGTTCACAGAGAAGGGGTGAGAAAGGAAAAGGTCAATCCTCTGGTCAGCTACAGTCTGGTAAGACAAACAGAAGGAGTGGCTCAAAATGTTTTATCTTGTGATCACAAATATTGAGAAGGGATGTAGGGAATTAAAGAAATTGACAGGATGGTAAGCCTGAGCAGTAGGCTTTATGAGCAAGTAAAAGTACCTTAAACTGGATATGACAAGAAACTGGAAACTGGTGATTAGAGTTAGTCAATAACTTAACAGCTATATTTTGATTAGATCGAAGTCTTCTGAAGTCTAAGTTCTAATTCCATAGTACATGGCGAAGACCCCTAATCTGGATGTAGTCCTTACAGGAGCCTTTATGTTTCTTGGCAGAATGGGGGTACACGGTTCCAAGAATGTTATGCGTTTCAGTCTTTACTCTGAATTTAATTTCAAGGTTCTTGGAATGGAGACCAGCATATGTTGAAAGACCCTGGGCACTCAGACTCCTATCCCACCTTTCTCAACTGAGTCCAGTCTAGAGTTTGTGTTTTAAACCAAGCGTTTACTTAAACTTCAAGGCCACTGATACAATATTTATAGCAACTGGCAAAAAGCAATAATAAGAATTATATTACAGACAATTTGCTCCTTCTCTTTCCTTGACTTTCTTCATTTCACTCTAGGGCAGGAGTTTTCAACCCAGTCCTCAGGATACATCTAGCTAGTCAGGTTTTCAGGATAGCCACAATCAATATGAATGAGAAAGATTTGCATTCAATGGAAGCAGTGCATGCAAATCTTTCTCATGCATACTCATTGTTGCTATCCTGAAAACCTGACTAGCTATGTGTGTCCTGAGGACTTGGTGGAGAACCTTTGATCTAGGTATTGCAACGCTGTACTCAGAATACTCTTTATCTGATGCTGGAAGTTAAATTCAAGTTTTTCCACTCTTTCACCTTTATAACTTAGTTTGTTTCTTTTCCTGAGTGGGAACCCCTCTTCTGTTTTACTACTCTTTAACAGTATACTTGGAACTGGTAGTGATGTAGGCCCAGGGTCCAGAAACTGTCCTGGATTCACTCCTTGCTCTGGTGTTGCTGTTCACTGAACAGCTCCAGGAATCTCCCTTCTTTAGAGCTGGTAGCTTTGCAGATTCAGGTCCCCAGAACTGTTCTTCAGGTGTTTCCTGGCTCAGATGTTCCTTGAGTCTTGAGATACCTTTCTTCTTGGAGCTTCTTCCATGTCTTTCTGTAAGTAGATGGCTTCTAGGTCACTAATACAGGCAGGACTTCACGCCTGTCGAGCTAAGAAGGTGCTGGCAGATTTTACAAGATCACTATATTTCTCTTGCTCTACTTCTTTGCTCCCATGCTTGTGGCTCCCCTTAAAGGGAATGAGCAGCTAAGATTTGACCACCTTAGCTATCCCCCAAGGGGCAAATGCCTTACTCCAATAGGATGCAGTGGCTGTGTGCCAAAGACATAATTCTGCCTTTGGGAGTGGTTTACATAGATCTTGAATTTCTCCCTCCCAAAATAGTCTCCTCCCAGTGACCAGGTAAAAAGAAATATCCCCTGTTCTGAAAAATGATAGTTATTCTCCAGCCTATATTGTACTACTTTAGCTGGAACACTGAACGGCATTGGTTTCTCAAAGCAATGACATCTAAGCAATCTCTACAACGGTGTTACAGTAATCTAGTCTAGATATCACAAAAGCATGAAGCAGAGACCATAAAGCCAACAAATCAAGATAGTGTTGTATAGAATGAATATACCTTTGGGAATAAAAGACACACCAGATTATCACAGGACCTGATCCTCAAAGAATATGTGATTGAACCTCACATCCAGATGCTTAAGTGAATCAACTAAAGTTAATCCCTGGCAGGCTCTGCATTAATTTTAGTCTGGAGATGAAATGATCTATGACAATATACTCATGTACAATGGCTCTTATAAAATTACCTCAGTCATAAAAGTATACTATCACAAGCACAATGCTCAAAGCCACTTGCCTCTAGTGGTCGAGGGGCGTGGTGGTTGAGGATCCATCTTAGCAGCCTATTTCTTCATGTTGGTTTCTGGGAAGAGTAGTACTGCTAAAAATATGTTGGTGCTTTAAGTAGAAGGTTTGTAGTTGAGGTAACCGAGGGTAAGGCTTGTAACAGAAAGTTTATTTCCATAACACAAAACACAGCAGGTTCAAGGTATCATTTACAGGATTACAACTGTAGGATTTGCTTAAGGTACAGCAACTAATGGCAAACAAAACAAAATAACTCAGAAATGGCTTTTTAAAGTCCTCTTACTTGCAGAAGCAATTGCCTTTAGAAACTAGGCTGCCATTTTCCTGTTTAGTCCTTGTTAATCAGAGCATAAAGAAAATTTCAGGCTTAATTCTTCTACAGCAGTTTGGTTTCTGCCAGCCTCAAAAGCCTCTCTAGGCTGCTTTTCTACGTGAAACCAAACTTAGAACAAAACCAACATTCCAAGCTGTTATCCAAACTCTTAGCAGGCTTTTCATATAGGAGAGGAGCAAGAAAAAACTCTTATAGCAGCTAACTTGGCTTTTCTTGCCGTTGCACAGTTCAAACACAGGTGACAGACAAGCATGAATCAGAGCTTCCTGATCAGGCTTACGTTGCAGTAAATTTCCCTTTTAAAACAGACAGGAATTTACCTACACACTGCTTCTGCCATATGGCTAACTTCCAAGGAAAATTACTTCTTTCAGGGCTAGCTTTTCCTCAAGACCTCCTGTCTAGAGCTTGACATAGAGAGCAATCCATAAAGCAATCTTCTTCCCCCAACTCTGACACTGGTTCTCCCAACTGCATGGGTTCTGACTCACCGACCTGGTCAGACTGCTTAGCTGACAACCTCTCTGGTAGTCTGAAAGCTTCTCCACTTCCTGGCCCCCACCTCTGTTGCCAACCTGTTGCAGGGAATTCAGCTCTCGCAGCTTTGGGTAGCTCAGCTCTTCTCCAAGAATCCACTCCTTCTCTCTGCTTCTGTCTCAGCTGCTCTCCCAGCTGCTCTCCTTCTCATCTCCCCCTATCTCGTCTCTTCCCTTCTGCATAATCTAACCCAGGCTTATACCTCCAGGGTCTTAACCTCTTTCTTTCCCAGGTGTTGTTAATCCCCCTGCCTTCTGATATTAGAATAATCAGTGCACTTGTTAAAGTAAGGGCTTTGGTCCTCATGCTTGCAATCCCTCTTTCTTACTTTATTAATCATTGGCTGAAACCTGTTCCAGCTGGGGGTTTTCTGTCTTTGAAACCTGGCTGTGGCTTTTTCTCCCTGCACTCCTAGAATGGGACCCTTAACTAGGGTGAATTCATTATGCTTCTCACCTCCCCGACTCTCAGGATAGCTGACTTTGCCACAATACATGGTTGCATGAGTGAATGTATTTTTACAGTAAGCATTGCCGGGATTGCAGTCTTGGTAGACAGCAGGCAGAGTTTCAAAGTATCACATTGATTATAAAACAGGGATATGCTATCATTTGTAATATCAAAAATGTTAACATTTCCTATATTGTTTCATGCCTTTTATGAGTGGAAAGGGAAGTAAAAAAGGTGAAATTTCATTACTTTCTATTTGTCATTAATAGAGTGCATTTTTGCTCAATAGCGCACACTATGGAGTTGTAGTGCATGTTATGGGCATATAGTGCACACTATTGAGCAACACTGCATACTTTTGAATGACAGTGCACACTATTAAGTGATACTGCAAACCACTGGAGCATGCACAAACAATGCACACTATCACTTAGTAGTGCACTCTATTATTCACTAGGAGGCCAATTCTGAACCGGGGACATCTGGCCAATCTGGACATCCAAAATCTGGACAGAATGGAGATGCACCCAATTCTGTACTCATGGGAGCTAGACATTCCCACAGGAGCAGAATCAGGGCACTTGCATGGGACAGATGTGCCCCAATTCTGCGGGCCCGTATATCCAGCCTATTCCACAGCTGACCCTCCCAATGCTCCTGCATGGAGTCCCGGTGCCATGGCATCCCATCTCCATGGCACCAGGACACCATGCAGGAGCCCTGATGCACTGACACTGAACTAACCTGCCTTGGAGGGAGGAGTGGTCTAGTGGTTAGGACAAGATACTTCATGCCGGAGGGCCGGGGGTTCAAGTCCCACCTGGGAACAGCAATCTCAGGCCGGAGGGACTGGGATTTCTAGTCCTATAGGCACTCCTTGTGGTCTTGGGCAAGCCACTTAACCCTCCACTGCCCATGTTCCCTGTAACTATTAGTGTATGTGTCTCATATCCCCTCGTGTTAAATGTATACCCCAATTGACCGCTTTGACCCGGTGAAAAGCGGGATATAAATACAGCTAAATAAAATAAATAAATAAATTTCCCGCCCGCCAAACCCTGGAGGGGCCTCCCAGTGCCGGGATCGTTCATTGGAGCACCTCTTGCTGTGGTTCCATTCATTAGGAGGGTCCACCAGTGCTGAACTCCTCCAGAGGTAGAATAAATTCCCGGTCTAGCATCTTCATTAGTAGACTGGCTAATCTACTGAAGAGGGCTTTAAACTAGATTTGTTGGGGATGGGTGAAGACAGCCCCCAGGTAAATGAAACATTAAATACCTTTATGGAAATGTGTAAAAAGGGTAACATATGGAAAGCAGTATGTGTAAATGCCCGTAGCATGGGAAATAAGATCCCTGATGTTGAAGCTTTGGTGGGAGAGGCTGACTTGGATTTAGTGGCAGTTACAGAAACATGGTTCACAGAAAACCACGACTGGGATGTAACTATACCAGGCTATACATTATTCAGAAAGGACAAGGTAGGAAGAAGGGGAGGAGGAGTGGCACTATATATAAAACATAATATTAAAGCCTTGGAATTACAGAGCTTAAAAGGGACAGAGGAGGCACTGTGGGTTAAACTAGAAATAGGGAAAAATAAATCTATTTGCATTGGCGTGATATACAGACCTCCTTCACAAGAGGAAGAGGTGGACAGAGAATTAATTGAAGACATGCAGTATTGATAGGAAAGAGGAAGTGATACTAATAGGGGATTTCAATATGCCAGATGTTGATTGGCACATTCCTGCTGCAGTATCATCTAGAAGTAAGGAGATCCTGGATTCTCTACAGGGAGAACTATTCAGGCAATTGGTAACAGACCCCAAACGTGAAGGGGCCATATTGGACTTTGTGCTTACCAATGGTGAAAATGTTTCTGATGTTATAGTGGGAGATCATTTTGCATCCAGTGATCACCAGATGGTGTGGTTCAGTATTAGGACTAGGGCCATTAGAATCCATTCAAAAGTGAGAGTCTTAGACTTTAGGAAAACTAACTTTGCCAAGATGGGAAGATATCTCAGGGAGTCCTTAGCGGGATGGGAACAGCTGGGGGATGTAGAAAAACAGTGGGCAAAACTGAAAAGGGATATTTTAAGGACAACCAATCTTTTTGTTAAAATGGTAAATAAATGTAAAAGGAAAAGAAGACCGCTATGGTTTGTGAAAGACGTATCTGAAAAGGTGAAGAAAAAGAGGGAGGCCTTCATGAAATACAAGAGATCACAGAGAGAGGAAGATAGGCATTTATATTTGGAAAAACTTAGAGAGGTTAGCAAAGTAGTCAGAAAGGCAAAGATTCAAAAAGAGGAAGAAATAGCCAATACAATAAAATGGGGGGATAAGACATTTTTCAGATATGTTAGTGAGAAGAGGAAGTGGTATTGTCAGACTCAAGGGTGAAGGGGAGGAATATATAGAAGCTGATGAAGCAGACTTGCTTAACAAATATATCTGTTCTGTGTTCACAGTTGAAGAACCAGGAGCAGGACCTCAGAAAACACCCACAAACAGGAATAGAAGCGAGGGGCATCTTGAACAATTTACAGAAGACTGTGTTCGAAAGAAACTAGCTGAACTTAAAGTAGACAAAGCGATGGGACTAGATGGGATACACCCTAGAATACTGAGGGAACTTGGAGACGTTTTAGCAGATCCACTGACTGACCTTTTCAATGCCTCATTGGAGTCGGGAGTGGTGCCAAAAGATTGGAGAGAGGCTCATGTGGTACCTTTATACAAAAGCGGAAGTAAGGATGTGGTTGAAAACTACAGGCCGGTTAGTAAAACTTTGGTGGTGAGTAAATTATTGGAAACGCTGCTGAAAGAGAAAATAGTGAGGTTTCTGGAATCCAGCAGATTACAGGAGCCGAGACAGCATGGATTCATCAGAGGAAGTTCTTGTCAGACAAATCTGATTGATTTCTTTGACTGGGAGACCAGGGAGTTGGACCAAGGGAGAGCCTTGATGTGGTGTATTTAGATTTCAGTAAAGCCTTTGACACCGTTCCTCACCGACGACTTATAAACAAACTGAGCACCCTAGGGATGGACCCTAAAAGTTACTGCTTGAGTTAGAAATTGGTTGAGTGGGAGGCGACAAAGGGTACAGGTAAATGGAGCTCACTCTGAGGAGATGGAAGTTACTAGTGGTGTGCCCCAGGGATCTGTCCTTGGTGCGATTCTGTTTAACATCTTTGTTAGTGATATAGCGGAAGGGCTGTCAGGTAAGGTTTGCCTCATTGTGGATGATACCAAAATCTGCAAGGTGAATAGTGGTGTATAGTGGTGTATAGTGGTGTACCCCAGGGATCTGTGCTGGGTCCGCTGCTTTTTGACATATTCATAAATGACCTGAAAAGTGGAATAACGAGTGAGGTTATCAAATTTGCAGATGACACAAAACTATTTAAAGTTGTTAAAACCCAAGAGGATCTTGATAGACTGGAAGACTGGTCATCAAAATGGCAGATGAAATTTAATGTGGACAAGTGCAAGGTTATGCATCTAGGGAAGAACAACCCAAACGATGGTTACACGATGCAAGGTTCCACATTAGGAACCACCACCCAGGAAAAAGATTTAGGCGTCATTGTGGATACCATGTTAAAACCCTCGGCCCAGTGTGCAGCAGCGGCCAAGAGAGCAAATAGAATGCTAGGTATGATAAGGAAAGGAATGGAAAATAAAACAAAAGATATTATAATGCCTCTATATCGTTCCATGGTGAGACCGCACCTTGAATATTGTGTGCAATTCTGGTCGCCGTATCTTAAAAAGGATATAGCGATTTTAGAAAAGGTACAGAGAAGAGCCACCAAAATGGTAAAGGGGATGGAAGGATACTCCTATGAAGAAAGGCTAAAAAGGTTAGGGCTCTTTAACCTGGAAAAGAGACGGCTGAGGGGAGATATGATAGAAGTCTATAAATTAATGAACGGAGTGGAACGGGTAAACGTAGATCGATTGTTTACCTTATCAGAATATAGAAAGACTAGGGGACATGTAATGAAGCTACAGGGTAAACTATTTAAGACTAATAAAAGAAAATATTTTTCACTCAACGTGTAATCAAACTCTGGAATTTGTTACCGGAGGATGTAGTAAAGGCTGTTAGTGTAGCTGGGTTTAAAAAAGGTTTGGACAAGTTTCTGGAGGAAAGGTCCATAAACCATTATTAAGAAGTGACCGAAGATATCAATGCTTGACCCAGTACAAGCATTGTGGAACTTGTGTCTCTTGGGGAAACTGCTAGGTACATATGACCTAGATTGGCCACTGTTGGAAACAGAATACTGGGCTTGATGGAGCTTGGTCTGATCCAGTATGGCATATCTTATGTTCTTATGTTCTTATGCAATAGAGTAGACACCAGGAAGGTGTAGATAACATGAGGAGGGATCTAGCTCAGCTTGAAGAATGGTCTAGAATTTGGCAGCCGGGATTTAATGTTAAAAAATGCAAGGTCATGCATTTGGGCTGCAGCAATCCAAGGGAGCAATATAGTATAGGGGGTGAAGTACTTTTGTCCTCTAAAGAAGAGCGGACCTAGGCGTGGTCGTGTCAGATGATCTTAAAGTAGCTAAACAGGTAGAAAAGGCGACAGCCAAAGCTAGAAGGACGCTTTGGTGTATACGGAGAGGAATGGCTAGCAGGAAAAAGGAGGTGATAATGCCTCTGTATAAGTCTTTGGTGTGACCTCATTTGGAGTAGTGTGCAATTCTGGAGACCGCACCTTCAAATGGGTATAAACAGGATGGAGTCAGTACAGAGGGTGGCAACCAGAATGGTTAGTGGTCTTCATCAGGGCCGTACCGATGGTAAAAAGCGCCCTGTGTGAGTTGCAAATTGGGCGCGCGCCCCCCCTCCCGTACCTCCATCTAGCCACTTTATGGGGGTGGGAGAGAAGAGGCACGCACCCGATGTGCAACTCACCGGCACACTAAGCAGGTCTGGACCCTCCTGGAGAGACCAGACCTGCTTAGTGTGCCAGCAAGAAGACTTAAGGGGAGCATTTCGGCTCTCTGCCGCTGCCTGCTGCCGCCAAAATGGCAGGGGCAGGCAATGGCAGAGAGCCAAAATGTGCCCCTTAAGTCTTTCCGCCCTCTGCGGCCGCACCGCTTGCACAGGGCTCGGTACGGTCCTGGTCTTCATTATAAAGCATATGAGGACAGACTTAAGGATCTTAATATGTACACCTTAGAGGAAAGGCGGGATAGAGGTGATATGATTGAGATGTTTAAATACCTCCATGGCATAAATGCACAGGGGTAGAGCCTCTTTCGATTGAAAGCAATTTCTGCTATGAGGGGACATGGGATGAGGGTGAAAGGGGATAGATTCAGGAGTGATATGCGGAAATATTTCTTTACGTTAAGAGTGGTGGAGCCGTGGAATAGTCTCCCAATGGAGGTGTTAGAGATGAGGGCGATATCTGATTTCAAAAAAGCATGGGACAAACACAGAGGACCTCTAATGAAAAAAAAGGGGACTCTTGTAGTTGTTGATATGGAAGGACAGGCTAGATAGGCCATGTGGTCTTTTTCTGTCTTAATTTTTCTATGCTTCTATGTTTCTAGCCTTCCAATCCTAGGTATACAGGGCTGTGACCTGAATTGTCCTTGTACGTCCAGTTTGGGCACTCTGTCCCCACTCCACCCACTCTCCTCCCTGTCGTCACACCAATTTGGAGCTCCCCACACAAAGGCTGAATACATGCGGGAACTCCTGTCTCAGAATTGCAAAACAGGGAAGAGCAGGGCTTGTATGTCCAAACAGGACATACATCCCCTCTATTCCTTGTTCAGAATGACCCCCTAGGATACACTATTGCTCAACTGTATGTACTATCCTCCCTCAGCCTAGACTATTGAGCAATATTGGACAGTATGTTAACATTTCCCCCAAAACAAAATAAAAAAATTTAAAAAAAGAAAATTATGTGGGGAAACTATGCACAATGAAAATGTATATCCTGCATATCTCTATTATAAAATATGCCATTCTACATAGGGACATTTATACCCGATCCTGAGCAGATATAAATGTCCATGACCACAATATGGCTACAATTGCTGCTGAATTTGTGCTAGCATTTTATAAACACACATAGGTGTCTATAAAATTGTGACAAAATACTGTAGGTGCCATTTTGCTCTCTGATTCTAGGCTCTCTGTTACATATGAGATACTACTACTACTACTGCACATTTCTATAGCGCTACCAGTCATATGCAGCGCTGTACAGACATATAAATAAGAGAGACAGTCCCTGCTCATCAGAGCTTACAATCTAGTATGAGACAACACCTCAAGGAGTCATTAGCAGGATGGAAACAGCTGGGGAAATAGGACAGTAGTGGGAACAACTGAAAGAGGATATTTTAAGGGCAACAAATCATTTTGTTAGAAAAGTAAATACATGTATAAGGAAAAGGAAGCCACTATAGTTCTTGAAAAAAGTGGCTGAAAAGGTGAAGAAAAAGAGGGCAGCCTTAATAAAATAGAGGAGACCACAGTAAAAAAGAAGACAAGCATTAATATATGGAAAAACTAAGAGAAATTAGGAAAGTACTAAGGAAAGCAAAGACACAAATTGAAGAAAAAATAGCCAATGCAATGAAATGGGGGGACAAAACTTTTTTCAGATATACCAGTGGGAGGAGGAAGTACAAAAGTAGTATTGTCAGGCTCAAGGGTGAAAGGGAGGACTATGTAGAAGCTGATGAGGATAAAGCAGATTTACTTAACAATTATTTTTGTTCTGTGCTCACAAATGAAGGGCCAGGGCAGGTCCTCACAAAAACCCAATATCATTATGCTCATGTAACCCCTCTTCTCAAGTCACTTCACTGGCTTGCTATCCATTTCTGCGTCCAGTTAAAACTTCTCCTGCTGACTTACAAGTGCATTCATTCTGCAGCTCCTTACTACCTTTCTTCTTTTATCTCACTCTGCACTCCTCCTTGAGAGCTCCGCTCCTCTGGCAGATCCCTTTTATCTACGCCCTTCTCTTCCACTGCCAGCTCCAGACTTTGTTTATTCCACCTTGCTGCTCCATATGCCTGGAACAAACTGCCTGATTCAATACGTTGGGCTCCTTCTCTAGCCCTATTCGAATCCAGGCTAAAAGCCCATCTCTTTAAGGCTGTTTTTGGATCCTAATGCTCCTCATTCTCTTGTTCACTACTTATGTATATCTTACCATGCTCTAGTCCCGTTTTGTGATGTTCGTTGTCTTGATTAGATTGCAAGCTCTGATGAGCAGGGACTGTGTCTTACATCTATAGGTACAGCACTGTGTATGCCTCGTAGTGCCATGCAATGATAAGTAATAGTAGTAGGAGTAGTAATAGTAAATAAGAAAAGAAGTGAGGTGGATCTTCAACTATTTTCAAAAGAGTGTGTATGTGAGGAGCTAGCTAAACTAAAATTAGTCAAAGCAATGGGCCTGGATGGGATACATCTAAGAGTATTGAAGGAATTTAGGGAAGTTCTATCAGCTCCACTGTCTGACAATGCTTCTTTAAAATTGGAAGTGGTCGCAATGGACTGGAGAAGGGCCTATGTACTCACTTACACAAACGCAGAAGTAAGGCTGAGATTGGAAATGATAGGCTGGTTAATCTGACCTCTATAGTGAGTAAATTAATGGAAGCTGCTAAAACAGAGGATAGAGAGGTTTATGGAGTCCAGTGGATTACAGGGTTTGAGGCAGCATAGCTTTACTAGAGAGGGGTCTTGTCAGACAAATCTAATTATTTTCTTTCACTGGGTGACTAGAAATTTGGACTGAAGGAGATCCTGAGCTGTGGTGTACTTAGATTTCAGGAAAGCCATTAACACTGTTCCTCATGGGCGACTTATAAATAAATTGAGCACACTAGTGATGGAACCCAAAGCGACTGACTGGGTTAGAAATTGATTGAATGGGAGGCAAAAAAGGGTACAGTTAAATGGAGCTCAATCTGAGGAGAAGGATGTTGTCAATGGTGTGCTGCAGGGATCTGTCCTTGGTCCAATTCTTTTCCACATTTTTGTAAGCGATATAGTGGAAAGGCTCTCGGGAAAGATTTGCCTCTTTGTGGATGATACCAAAATCTGCAATAGAGTAGACCACCAAAACGTAGTAGATAACCTGAGGAGGGATCTAGTGAAGTTTGAAAAAATGGGCAAGAAATTTGCAGCTCAAATTTAATACTAAAAACTGCAAGCTCATGCATTTGGGATGCCAAAATCCAAGGTAGCGGTACAGTGTAGGGGGTAAAGTACTTCTGTTCACGATGGTTTTAAGGTGGTTAAACAGATAGAAAAGGCAACAGTGAAAAGCCAGAAGTATGCTGGGGTGCATAGGGAGAGGAATAGCCAGCAGGAAGGAGGTAATGTATATGTTTATGTTTCTTGATATATGCCCAGGCTGAAGGGCATCAGAGAGGTTTATAATCACTACAAGCAGGTACTGGATAAGTCTTTGATGCAACCTCATTTGGAGTATTGTGTGCAATTCTGGAGACCACGGGGGGGGGGGGGGGTATTCAAAGGCATTTACACTATTTGCAGACCTGCGAACGTCATTAATACTGCTCACTGGGATATTCAGCAGCACTAACCTGGTTAGTGCTGCCGAATATCCCTAGTTTGGGCCACTGAACGCTTCGATGCTAAGTGCTTAGCACAGGAGCATAGCGGGGATGGTGCAGGGGTGGCACTGTGGGTTAACTGGGCCATGGCTGAATATTGCCACGGATCAGATTGCAAAATCGCATTCCCTGCAACCCGGATATTCAATGTCGGGACTGAGATATGACACTGAATATCCGGAGCAAAGTTAAAGTGGCAAAGGCCAACTGCCTTAAGTGTGCTGGACGCAGCTGAAAGTCCCCCCCCCCCCTCACACACCAAACCTTCAAAAGGATATAAGCAGGATGGAGTCAGTGCAGAGGTTGGCGACCAAAATGGTCAGTGGACCTCGTCATAAAGCATATGAGGACAGACGTAAAGATCTCAATATGTATGCTTTGGACGAAAAGTGGGAGGGAGAGATATGAGACATTTAAATACCTTCATGCTTCATGGCATAAATGCACGGGAGGAGAACCTCTTTTGATTGAAGAAAAGCTCTGCATCAAGGGGGCTAAGGGTGAAGGTGAAAGGGGATAGACTCAGGAGTAATCTTCCAGAAATATTTAGTTATGGAAAGAGTGGCAGGTGCATGGAATATCTCCCAGTGGAGATACTAGAGACGAGAACTGTATCAGAATTCAAGCAAGCATGAGACAAACACAGAAAATCTCTAAACACAACAAAAAGGGGACTGTAGTAGTTGGTTTGGAAGGGTAGATTGGGTAGGCCATATGTTTTTATCTGTCATCATGTTTCTATGTTTATATTTCAATACCTATTCTTTTTTTTAATTTTATTTTCTTCGCATTTTCAAAATTTCACAAGAACAATCTTGTTACTGAAAAAAGGCATTACAAATAGGACAAGTTAAAACAAAAAGGAAATACTAAGGTATTGTCATATACCCTGATTATAATAAAAATGCATGCAAGTCCACATCAAGGGAAGCAACACACAACACAAGGAAATAAAAAGAAAACAAGGAAACCTTATAATAAGGCGTGACATTTAATTGTCATTCTGATTAATACCCCATCACCCTTTGGGATGTCGGCTGAGGCAGCTCAGACTACAAGAGATCTAGAAGTTATGAAAACTGAGAGTTGTTGCAGCTAAAAAAAAATATAGCTGCCCCCTCCCCTATTTAATCAGACATTTACAAGGAAAACAAAGAAAAAACACTCCACCCAACTGGGAAACATTGGGTTTTAACAAAACAAATTGCTTCCTTCTCTCCAGAAACATCCTAACTCTGCAGTCCATAAATCAAGATTTTTATATCTAAAATACATTATGAGCAGCCAAACTCTGTCTGGATCCAAAGCTGAAGTAACTAAGAAAGTGGTAGCAAGCGGTGGTTCGGTTTCTGATCTTTCCAGAAAAGCTGTGAGATCCAAGCTGTCAGATGACATCAAAGGTAACTGGTCTTGCCCACCCAATGGTTTCATTTTAGCCATTGCAAGGTAAAAAGCTTTAGAGATCGTGGGACTTGAATCAGAGGAAACCTTCAACACCTCAATTAGAAATCTCTTGAACAGCTCTAAAACAGAAATTGTAGAAACTTTAGGAAAGTTCGAAAGTTTAAGATTATGCCTCTTATTTGCTTTTTCCAATGCCTCCAGTTTCTGGTGGATAATTTCAGAGTCCTTCATAATCACTGAATTATTTGAGGAGATTGTCTCTATTTTCCTCTCAAGAACAGAAACCTTATTTTTCAGCTCCCATTTCTCCCAGACATGCTCTCCCATCTGTTGGGCATTCAGGGCAATTAAATCAGCAATATTTTGTGGTTGGCTAGAGACTGTTCCAGACTGGATAAACCTTTCCAGATTGTCTGAAAAATAAATTTCTTAGATCTCACCAATGATGACTTCTGCTTGCAGGGAGAAGACTCTCAGGGCACATAGACTGAGTTACTTCCATTAAACCAGGCTGCTGTTGTTGCATGGGCTCCACACTCACATCAAGGACTCCTTGCAAACCAGAGAGCCCTCAAGTCCTGGGATTCCTCTCTTTCTTGAGGGACCTGCACAAGGGGCAGAACACTGACTCCCTTCTTTGGTACTGCCTCAGCTGCACCTGCAGTAACCAACACTAATTGCACAGGAGGGATTTGGAACTCCAGGCTCAATGATGTTTCCTGTTCTGGTGTGAGTGATAGGTCTCCATCCACCTCACCTTACCCAGTGAACGGTCCAAAGGTAGAGCTGCATCTGTGAACCATACAAAGCTATCCACTGGCTCACCTGATTTCTGGTCCTTGGAAGCAGCCTGCTGTTGCTTAGCTTTCTGCTTCCTAGCAAAGTGAGGCATTAGCAAAAGAGGACAATTAATCCAGGTTAAGCCAAGAGAGAACAGCAAGAGAAACATATTACAGAGACCAGGCAACAGCCATCTTGCTTCTCCCACAACTATTTTAACTTTAACCAGATTTTGCAATCTGATGAACACCAATATTCAGTGCCAAAAGACAAATAAATTCCATCACTGAACATCTGAGTTTAATTAAAGTGGCATTGGCTAGGTGCTTTAAATAGTCTAGCCACCGGAGGTGAATACTGATCCCTGTGCAGCGTGCAGCACCCATCGCTCTTCTCAGTATACCTGCTTGCACTTCAACTGACTTCTGATGTAAGCCTGTACAAGACAATAGTTTTCAAACTCTGCTCTGAAATTTTCCAAGTTGCTACATAGGTCACCACTACCCTGCATGCTTTCTAGGGGTAGAATATTGTTTGCAGCACAATGATGGTGTAATACTTTTGTGCTTCTCTGTCAAAGGTGAGCATATATAGTTCTAGGTCAACAATATCACTTAAGCTTTCCTGTGCACTCACAGTTCTACCACCTACTGCACTCTGGAAACTCTCTCCATCATAGTCAGGAAACAGCACACGTTCATAAACGTCTGGCACCATATTTAAGAGCTAGAAATAGAGGACACTAAGCATGGCTGGAGTATAGGAATCATGATGCATTATATAAATCGATCAAAGGTAACCACAACAGGGAAAACAGTGAGATATAACAATGAGATAATACAATGTTGATATTGCCTTTGACCTTCTGATGTAATACATCACAGTTCCTGGATTCCAGCTGTGTTTAGTGTGCCATTATTTTTATCTCTGAAACATGGTGTGAGAAGTGGGATATACAGTAACAATAAGCTAATAGATAGTGCCACTATAATTTACCATCTATAACACTATCCCTCAGTGAGATTTTTTCAGTTAGAAAGTGCTACTAACCAGATACATCCTTTTAAATATTGACTCCAAAATGTTATTATGAAGTGATTCATTGTTTAACTTAGTGTGTTTCGAGATAATGCATAATTAAAGCTTACCATGAGTTGCAATAATCCTACAAAATTATTGTACACTAGCTACAAGACTTTTAACCATTTCCATCTGTGGTTTAAATTTTCCTATGTAAAGAAAAAATGCAAAAAAGGAAGCTTTGCAGGAGAAAAACATTGCATATGGCTGAAAAACAGTATTTATGAATACTAATAAAATGTTCCTTTGATTATAATTATATTCCTGAAAAATGTTTTGTCATTTTAAGGGGTGATTCTGTGGCTGAATTCATCTGACAGGAGAATTTTGGAATCCTGCAATCCTTTGACTTCCACTGGGTAGCTGTTCACTTCCTTCCACTCTTGAATGAGAAGGACCACCATGAAGAAAGCTTTAATGCCCCCCTGCTCCTTATCCGCATCAGGTAGAAAATTAGTATCCATCAAAGTTATTACTTAGTTTAAGGCAGTTCAGGACATTTGACAAAGGAGGAAAAACACTTTTTTTTATTATGCTTTCTGTCTGGGCACCATATCCTATTATTTTTGCAACTGACTTGTGACAAAGTGCATGAGAGAAGTAATTACATGTGGTCAGATAAAAACAGCAAGACTGCATCTTACCCTCCTTGAACTTTCACATGTGCATACAGAAGGAAAACAATGAAGTTTATTAGTGGAAAACAGACAGGATGTTGATTTCAAGGAGAGGTGACATAACTTTCCTGTGTGTTTTGCTACTCCTAATTCTCTAGAAATGGAGTAAATGTATGTAGAATTTAGCAACTACACATGCAAAAAACGTTGTGTTATACATAATTGTATAAAACACTTCTAGCTTCAGAGGAGATAACTTTTATCAGGATTTGTCAGTGTGCTAGCACTATATATATATATATTTTTAGCAAGCAGTAATCAGTATCGGACAGCCATAACGTGATCTGGGAGTCACCTTATCCCTTCTCTATGAAACTGGTGACTGAACAACTATTAACACCTGCATCTTCTAAGCTGCTCATCTCACTGATGCAAACTACACATAATACTGATGATACATAAATGTTGATGTAACCTAGATGAGATATACTAGTCTGGTGCATGCTCAGAACACTGCAAGGTAATCTCAGCGCACTCAAAGTTATAATAGCAGCAAGTAGAAAGCGATGTTTGTCATGACATACCTTGCATCAATACATACATGACAGTAGAAGAAATCCGTGGTTATTCTTTTATTGGTCATTTCTAAAAACAGTCTTTACAATGCTAAATATGGATCCTTGCCAAACTCACACAAAATGGTGCTTTTGGGCATGTTTTAGTGCTGTTTGCACTGTTGACAGCTCTTATTCTGAGGGTCTGTTTTTATTGAAAGGGATTTGTTTTGTTATTTAGCTAAGGCGAACTGTTTGTGATTTTTCCTTCCCTATCATACTGGCACAGTGCCCGTTATACCTGCTGGACTGAAAGTGCGAGTGTGTGTGGTTTGAGAGTTGCACAGGAGGATCTCATGTGCTCATCTGCAATTCAAGGGGGACATGAATGCCCTGTCACAGAACCTGGACCATACAGAAGCTGCAGTCAAACCACACACACTCACACTTTCAGTCACAAAAAAACATAAATCTGCCAAAATGACGCCCTGAACCTATAAATAACAGCTGGTCTAACATAATAGCATGGAGTCCCAGGACTGAAAATATGACCGCTGTTTCTCAGCCAAACAAAAATCCTTTCCATACTCACTCACATACTATTCCTACATCAACAGTCCCATTTTTGAGGACACAGGAATTGTTAGGGTCCCCTAGATAAACTCCTTTAGCACAAACAGCAAATGTCAGCAAGGCCAGAATAATCACTATTGCTCTTCTTAATATTTCTTTCAGGGTAATTATTACTGTCTCTTTAGCTTACACGATCCTATACCTATGATTTATGTACTTTATAAATGCATCTTGTGGTGTTTTTCCATACCGCAGTCTACCATTTCACAACAGACTAATCACCACTTTTAAACAAGCACAGCAGAATAGTACTGGCCTTATTCCATGTCTCTAGCAGGTATAACGGGCACATCTATGGGGACCTCCCAGAACGTACAAGGGCCTTTCCTGAATACACATTGAATATCTAGGGATTACTGCAAAAGCCAGAAGCCTCATAGCTAACCAGGCAGAAGTGATATTGCATGCTGCCTGGTTAACTCCTGTACCTTAAAGATAGGCAAGGGTTTTCCTTGTATATCTTTAAGGTGTAGATCACTAACCAGGCAGAACACAATATCGCTGCAGCCTGGTTAGCGCTTGTCGCCATCTCTGCTCCACCCCAGAACACCCCTGACATGCTCCGATGCTAACCTGATAGCATCGGAGTACATAGGGGAGGTAGAAGGAGATATTCAATGCCATTAATCATTTAAGTGTCATTGAATATCCCCATTTAAGGCATTTACACAGTTTATTGGTCTGTAAACCGTGTAAATGGTTTTCGAATATCGGACCTCTTGTGTTTTGTATTTTATTCTAATTTTTTATTTTATTTTTATTTTGGGGTGATTTGGGGTTCCTGCTGGGAGAGGCCGGTGGGGGAATATTGTGTTGTTGTTTTATCTGCTGTACACCGCTTTGAATGCCATGTGCATAGGGTGGTTAACAAATATTTAAAATAAATAAGGGGAGGAAGTTGTGGTTAATGCTGTTGCTGGAGCTTGAAAAAAGGGCTGTAATTGATGCTGTTATTAGAGCTTGGAGTAAGAAGGGCTTGAGTTGGGGCTGTTGCTGGGGGCGGGAAACTGGTTGATGTTGTTGCTAGCACTTGAAGAAGAGGGGATTGAGGCTGATGCTTTTGTTGTTGCTGTTGCTGGGGCTTGGAGAAAGGGGACTGGCACTGGAAATTGCATTTTAGATCTCTGACTAGAATCTGCCAGGAATCAACTTTAAAGTCCACAAATATTTTTATTTTGCAACATGAATATACTGATAAACTCATATTTTTCAACTTTGGGAAGCACCTAATTTCCTCAAAAATAAACCATTAAAATTCCAAACAATAAACAATTAGGATCAGAAGCCCTATTTATATCACATCTCACATTTATGAGAAAGGATTTGATGAATATATATTTTGCTGTGTTACCAACAGAAGGCTCTTTTATATATTGCTGATAAAACATTATGCAACCAATAGTTGCCACCAGAAATCCCCTGCAACTGGGGCATCAACAAGGACTATATCATGTTCTGATACATTTTTCTAGATCAAGGTGAGTTATAATAGAAACCAAACAAAATCACCAAATTCTTGAAAAACTATTTTTCTCAAAATAATCATCAACAGATGATGCTATATTCCCACTATTTCCCAATTTTCACTTGTTTTGTAGATTCAATGCCCTTCTTTAACATCACTTCAAAGTTGTCACTATTTCATTATTTTTTAGTGTTTACAATTGAAAACAATCTTCCCTCAATCACAGAAGTCAAAATTTATCTGTACTGCTCTGTTCATTCCAATGGTGGACAACCACATACTCAATTTTCTATCTGATACTTCCAGCATCCAACTTTGGCTAATGGTTTCACCTCATTAATAGGCTTCTTCAGGGAGTTCAATCAAAACCATATACAAAACATACAAGTAGGCATAATGAGAAAATATACTGAAAAACAGTTATAGAGAATGGTTTCAGAACTGGCTTTGTCAAGCAATGGCAGCCCAGCACAAAAAAGCCACTAATGCACAAAATGTTAATAGCGCTAAGCTAATTTTGATTGGTTTCTGATACCACCACACTGATTGAACTAAAAAAGCATATCATAGGCCCCTAGGCCTACCTAACAGCATCATCGGATAGAAATACGCAAAAAGTGCTGAAATATGAAAGTAAACATCCAGAATCTGTCTCCATCATCAAAATTGGACAAGTGCTCCAGCGATTAGAAGGAATGAGTGAGAATCCACAAGCACACACAGGAAAGGAAGAAACAGAATTTGCAAAACAAGAGAAAAAACTCTTCAAAGAATTAGATCAGTAAATGAGGAAAAACAAGTGGCAAATGCACAAATATGGTGGGAAATACAAAGTGTTACTCCAGGAGCCCTTTCTCAATCAAGAACACATACATGAATGGTTAAGGAACTGAAACCGAAGGATGAGGGACTGATAGTTGCAGTCTAGAACAGCAGATTACAGATCAGATGGTTTACAGTGAGCACTGAAAAAACTGGCAACACAGAGATATGTCAATTCTGTAAGAAAGACCTGGAAACCATAACTTACCTCATAGCTCGCTGTGAAGCTCTGATGGCAGAAAATTTCTATATGGACAGCACAACAAAGTAGCATGTCTCATTCATTGGAAACTCTGTAAACACTACAATATCACCGTGCCTGAAAAGCACTGCTATCATGACCACAAGAGAGTTATAGAGAATGAAGAGGTTATGATCACTTGGGACATTTCCATTCAAACGGATAAGAAACTGGATGCCAGGAAACCCAACATAATGGTAAAGGAGATAAACACCAGACACAGCATTGATGATAGAGGTGTTGGTTCCAAGTGACTATTCTGTGAATCACGATGAGAGGCAGAAGATCCTGAAGTACCAAGAAATGCAGTCAGAGACCAGGAAAATGTGACAGAAAGATACAGAAATATTTCCCATTGTATTGAGAGCCACAGGCTTGATTAAGGAGAATTTCCAAGCACATCTTGACAAACTATCCATACATGTTACGTTTTACCAACTCCAGAAGGAAACTCTCTTTGGCACGATGCAAGTACTACGCAGAGTATTAGCAGTAAATTTGAGAGACTGAGATCATACTCCACATACCCTGGCTTAGAAGTGAGGTCCATGACTATCATGGTATCACAAAACTAACCCATTTGGAGAAACTGCCTCGACCAAACTAAAAAAAATGCTATGATTCATGTCTAATTTCTGTAGAGCTTCTGTTAGGCTCTTAGGATGAGCCATTCTGAACCCACTGTTCTACAGCCAAAATGCTTAAATTCAGTCACACTTTACTAAGTCTGGGTCACTGAGAGTGAAAATGTTGCTTAAAATTGTTCATTGGCTCTAGTTTTCAATTTACACTACACAGTCAGTACATACCACCTCTACTTTGGAAGCGCTAAGGATATGCGAGTTATAATGGCAAGGGATCTCAATTTAAACCATAAATTACTAAATAACATGCATATCTTCGATGGGATTTGTGATAAATCTATAGGTTTTTTTGGACAGTACTTGCTTTTCAGGCAAAACGATTAATGAATGATGCAATTTGAAGGTGCTATTGCGTCATACATGATATGAATTGCATCATGTTATTCCTAGAAGTCATAGATGATTCAATCCTAACTCAGCTTAATTACATCACTCTGCAGAGCAAATTGCACATTTGTTTAATGAACATGACATGTCAATAGTATTTTGGCTGTAAACCAGTATTCTCAGTGTTTGAAATTTTCTATTTAGCCAAAGTGAGAGATGCCTCATAATTGTTTGAACAATGCAGATCACTTCTTCTATGTTTGTGGCAAAGTGACATTTGCCTCACAGAAACTCAGTATAACCACTTTGATTAAGAAAGCCATTCACTTTTACTTTGGCTGCAAAATTGGAGCTAAGGACAAGAGCTCGCCCCCACACATTTGCTACAACACTTGTGCAACAAATCTTTGCCAGTGGTTGAATAGAAAAAGGAAATCCATGCCTTTTGCAGTGCCAATGATTTGGGGAGAGCCGACAGATCATATCAATTGTTACTTCTGCATGGTGCCTCCTGCTGGGAAAGGTTTTTTGAAGAAGAAAAAGTGGACTGTGCAGTATCCAAACATTCCATCAGCTATACGCCCAGTACCCCACGGAGAAGGACTGCCGGTTCCTGATGCTCCAAAATCATTCCACTTGAGTCAGACAAGGAAGAGGAAGGGGATGAAACTTCTGGTCCCAAACCATCAATGTCACATGACCCAGATTTTCTCACATTCTTCTTCTCTGAACCACACCTGATAATACAAGGTGAACTGAATGACCTTGTCAGGGATTTGGAACTATCTAAGAGTAAGGCAGAACTGTTGGGCTTCAGACTGCAGCAGTGGAATCTCCTGTCAGGTGATATTAGGGTTTCCATGTTTTGTGAAAGTCAAAAGGATCTTGTTACATTCTTTTTCATAGAAGGTGATCTTGTAGCCTGCAACAACATTGATGGTCTGACAGCAGACCTCAACATCATTCATCATCCAGACGAGAGGAGACTGTTCATCGATGCATCGAAGATGAGTTTTAAAGCTGTTTTTCTGCATAATGGCAAATGTTTTGACATTGATTCCAGTTGGTCACACAGTCCATATGAAGTAAACGTATGACAATATAAAACAGCTGTTGAGATGCATACACTATGACCAACATCAGTGGCAGCTTTGTGATGATTTGAAAATCATTGCTCTATTGCTCAGTCTGCAGACTGGATACACAAAGTACCGCTGTTTCCTTTGTGAATAGGATAGTCGTGCAAAAGATTCCCACTACATCAAGAGGGACTGGCCACTCATTGGAGCCCGGAAAGAAAAATGTGCAGCATCCAGAACTTGTTGGTTCAAGGAAGATTTTGTTACCATCCTTATACAGTAAGCTGGATCTAATGAAAACATTTGTCAAGGTCATGGACTAAAGAAAATCAGCTTTCAAGTATCTCTGTGGGAAATTTCCAAGACTAAGTGAGCTAAAATAAAAGGAAGGTGTCTTTGTTGGTCTTCAGATTCGTGAAATTCTTTGAGATGATGCATTTAACTGTGCACTATGTGGCAAAGAAAGGATGGCATGGGAAGCTTTCCATTGGTTCAGACCAAGGTTCATCAACCTGTTTCTAACCATGGTCAATCCAGGCCACCAGTACCTGGCAGGTTCCCAAAAAGGCAACATTCCACAATGCTGTCCCGGGGCAAGCAGTGAATTTCCTGGGTCCTCTTTAATAATGGAACTTGTCCAAATGTTTTTTAAACCAGCTACACTAACAGGTTTTACTACATCCTCCAGTAACAAATTCCAGAGTTTCATTATGCACTGAGTAGAAAAATATCTTATTTATTTTATTTATTTATCTATTTCTTCTATACCGCCCCTTCCAGAGATCAGGGGCGGTTTACATGGAACAATTGCATACATTTGCATAACATTACATAGAACAAGAACTTCTTAACTTTTTACATATAACAGAACAGTAAATTGTCAGAACTATTTACAGGGTGTATACTTTTGTATACTGCTGAATTTACAGAGGAAATGTCAGCAAGCTGGCATTGCTATTTATAGAAATTATTTACAAGAATACATGATTCGCTATTCAGGTGTGTGTGTGTGTGTATGTATGTGTGAGTGTGTGTGTGTATAAGTGTGCGTGAGTATGGTTGTGTATGTGAGTGGGTTTGTGTGTGATGGAATTTATTTCCATTTTTTCGTGGGTTGTTTGGGGTGTCTTTGGGGGCTGTTAGAAGAGGAGTTGTGTGTTCAGTTAATTGTGTTTCTGCGGGTTTTTTTGTTTGTGTGTCTGTGGACGCTGTGTGTCTGGACTTGGAGGGTAGGGGATTCCGAAGTGCTCAGAGAATAGGTATGTCTTGAGTTCTTTTCTGAATTGGGAGAGGTCCTTTATGATTCGGATGTCTATTGGGAGGTCATTCCAAAGTGTGGGAGCGGTGAATGAGAAGGCTCTGGCACTGGTGGAGTTTTTGGTCCTCGTGAATGTTTTTGGCAGTTCTAGTGAGAGGGTTGCATTTAGTCTGCGGGCTCTTAATTCATTTGGGACGTGAAGGAGTGTGGATAGATGTGAGGGGGCAATATCGTTTAGTAGTTTGTAGTAGTTTAGTAGTTTATTAGTCTTAACGGGTCGCATTGTAGCTTCATTATATGCCCTCTAGTCTTTCTACTTTTTCATGTAAACAACTGATCTACATTTACCCATTCCACTTCATTCATTAATTTACAGTTCTCTATCATATCCCTCCTTAGCCGTCTCTTTTCCAAGTTGAAGATCCCCAATCTTTTAAGCCTCTCCTCGTAGGGGTATCCTTCCATTCCCTTTACCATTTTTGTAACTCTTCTTTGTACCTTTTCTAATTCAGCTATATCCTTTTAAAGATATGGTGACTAGAACTGCACACAATATTCAAGGTGCAGTCGCACCAAGGAATGATACAGAGGCATTATAATATCCTTGGTTTTATTCTCCATTCCTTTTCTCATGATTCTTAGCATTCTATTTGCTTTCTTGTCCACTGCTGCACACTGACGCCTAAATCTTTTTCCTGGGTGGTAGTTTCTAAGATGGTATCTTGGATCGTGTAACCATGTTTCAGTTATTCTTTCCTAGGTGCTTAACTTTGCACTTGTCCATGTTAAATTTCATCTGCCATTTGAATATCCAGTCTTCCAGTTTTTCAAGGTCCTCCTGCAATTTTTCACAAACTTCTTGGGTTTTCACAGCTTTGAATAATTTTGTGTCATCTGCATATTTGATCACCTCATTCGTTATTCCTATTTCCAAGTCATTTATGAATATGTTAAACAGCAATGGGCCCAGCATACATCCCTGGGGTACTCCACTATTCACTTTTCTCCATTGAGAAAATTGCCCATTTAGCCCTACTTGCTTCTTTCTATCTTTTAACCATTTCCTGATCCACAATGCTACACTGCTTCCAATCCCATGACATCTTAATTTTGCCAAGAGTCTCTTATGATGGACCTTGTCAAAGGCTTTCTGAAAATCCAAATACACTATGGGCCTGATTCTGTCCCAGACGTAGATCTCATCTGTGCATCCGGGCTGAAATGGACGCACAGAGGGGATCGTGATTCTGATCCCACAGGGCACGTCTAGCCCCGCGGGATCAGAATCGGGAACAGTCTTGCACGTGCAGGCTGGGACAGTGATACTCAGTCAGGGCTTTTAAATGGAGCCACGGCTCCATGGCATCATGTTGTGATGGCACCGCAGCTCCATTTAAAAGCCACGATGAACATTGTCCGGGACAAAGTTTACTTATCTTAGTGCTGGGCTAATAGCATGGTCAGTACTCCGACGCTCAGCATTTTGCAGTAACTGCTTCAAGGAATGGGACTTCAGCATATGCCAGTCATTAGCATGGTCATCAAAAAACACACTTGTTTCCCTCAGCAAGTCATCATAACCGTTGCAAGTGTCCTGACTGTCAAAAAAAAAGCCGGGACGCTTGCAGCGGTTATGATGATTTGCCATTAGCCCAGCACTAAGATAAGTAAACTGTTCATTTGACAATGTTCATTTGAAATATATCACTTCAGGAGGTTTTTTATGACCTGTGATGTGGTTGTATAAAAGCTATTTTTATGGCTGCAAGTGTGTGAAGTTGGATTGCATACTGACTTCCTCTAGCGCTGAGGTCTTTTTCCTCCTCATAAATTATTGGTGGATACGGGACAATAACCCCTGCTTGATTTTTGTAAAGTGCACTCCAGATTTCTTGATTAGAAGAGCAAGCTTTTTTTTGGATAGTGACATCTTGCAGCTATACTCGATTGAGGTTGTAATTTTTGATTGAGGATATTCCCTGTGCAATTTCAACAAGGTATAGACAGTCACATGTCAACTGGACCTTTCTAAAATGGCCATTTACAAATGGATGCAATTTACATGTATACTCGTATGCCAAATTATACAAGTATAAATCACAAAAGGCTTCTATAATAATCCCCTTATTCCCTATCTTCAAAATCATTATTCATATAGGTCGTGGCGCTGAACATATGGATTGAGCAGTGTCTGCTCCAGCACTATCTGTAGTTTAGGTCACTAAATAGGTAATTGATGGTGCTATCTTCTCTCTTCTCCTAACTTGGCCAGCAATTGTATAATGTCATGCTGTTTAAAAACTTATATGGCAATGAAAGTGATGCCTTTGCTGGGTGAGGCTCCAATAGCCTGCAATAATTTACCATTGGAGATTACAGCATGTCCTTCATATCAAAGTTTTAGAAAAATAGTAAAAATGTGTCTTTCTTGAAACATTTTTGGAGAAGTAATAACATGTTAAGTATGCCAAGGATATGATATCTTTTATATTATGTTCACTATATATCTTTAACCGATGTTTTATTTTAAAAAAATGTTTAGGTGATACTATGTTTGGATTGTTAAATACTATCTTTACTGTGAACTTCTCTGAAACCTATTCAGGGTATAAAGTGATATAAACATTTTTATGTTAAAATTAATGAAATTAAATCTGTATAATTTCTGAAAATCTATGGAAGGGGAGTTATGTATTGAACACCTGGCAGCCAAACTTAACTCCCTTTGAATATGGGGCTTCTAATGTTACTTTACTGTATTTATTGTTATTTTCTTGTTTTGCATTGTGAATATTGTATATTTATTATTTCATTCTTACAGGAACCCACCCTGAGTTATTAGTAGGGTGAGAATATCAATTTATGCAACATAAATAAATAAGTAAAGAAAGAATGAATGCCTTATATCAATTTAAGATTATCAACTAACCAACTGGATTATGGTTCTAAAACTTATTTTCTTTCAGTTTCCTAAACAATAAAATGCATCTTCATTGAGGAGAACCAACACAAGTTAGGAGAAAACATTGCTAGTACCATGAGATTACTGCTAGGGGTTACCATCACTATTTTGGAAGAGACTAGTGACTGGCAGAAGCAGAGGGGTACCACTCCTGTCCCCCTCATTTTTGAAGCATGGAACTCTCCTCAGAAGGTCCCCGGGGTATCAATGGCTGG
This sequence comes from Ichthyophis bannanicus, assembly GCA_033557465.1. NCBI lineage: Eukaryota > Metazoa > Chordata > Amphibia > Gymnophiona > Ichthyophiidae > Ichthyophis > Ichthyophis bannanicus. The sequence continues at coordinate 1,461,941,067 of CM066031.1, forward strand.
GCATTCTCTTTGAATGCATCGGGTCATGTGGGTATTCTTGAGGGGAGTTGCTGTCCATAATAACCATACTTCTACAGGAGACAAAGAGATGGAGGGGTATGTACAAAGGGGATTGGAGGCCTGAACTCCAGTGTGTGTGTGTATGTGGGAGCTTAGACTGGGGAGTTGGGACAGCCACAGCTTTCATCCAACTTTTCTGACCCCAGGATTGCATTCCCTACCCCTGAGAAGTCCATCTCTACCTTTCTCATTGACTTTGACTCCTGGCTTTCCCTATTTCTAGATTTTTCTTTCCCCTCGCTTATTCTTGGTGACTTAAATATTCATGTTGATAACCCTTCTGACCCCTATGCTTCTAAATTCCTTTCCCTTACCTCCTCTTTCAGTCTCCAACTTTGCTCTTCTACTCCCACTCATCAGTGCAGTCACTGCCTTGTCTTGGTTTTCTTCTCTAGCTGTTTACCCCCAATTTCTGTACCTCATATCTTCCTTTATCTGATCATCACCTCTTAAGCTTCACCCTTCATCACTTCCCCACCTCAATCCTGCCCTGTCTCTTCCTATCTTTTTAGAAATCTTCATGCTATAGATCCATTGGCTCTTTCCACTATTGTTTCATCACCTCTTTCTTCCACTTTGTCTTCTAAATCTGTTGATGGGACTATGGTTTCCTATAATACTGCCGTCTCCTTTGCTATAGATACTCTTGCTCCAATCATCCCATGTTTCTGTGAGAAGCACTACACCCCAGCCTTGGTTGTCCTCAACTACCCATTATCTCCACTGCTGTGCCTGCTCAGCTGAGTGCATTTGGCTCAAATTTCACTCCCTTTCTGACTTTCTTCACTTCATATTCATGCTTACCTCCTTCCAGTCAGCCTTAGCACTTACCAAGCAAAACTACTATATCCATCTGACTAATTCTCTTGCCACTGACCCCCACCATCGTTTCTCAACTCTTAACTCTCTCCTAAAGGCACCTCCCCCCTGACCCCTCCTTCTCTTTCTGCCCAAACCCTAGTCAACCTTTTCCATAACAACATCGAAGGCTGCTGAGATATCAAGGAATATGAGTATGAAACCTTGGTGAATGTTCTGAATTCCTTTTATGTAGTTGTTCACAAGGGAAGTTAAGAGGGTTTCCACTCTATGATGCATTTGGAATTCACATTCTCGTGGATCAAGCAGGGCATGAGTGTCATGGTATTCTTGCAGTTGGTTTTGGATGGTCTTCTTGATTACTTTGGCTATGAATATGGCTTGCTATAGGTCTGTAGGAGGTGTGGTCAGAGGGGTCAAAGTGGGGGTGTTTTAACAGAGGGTGGATTGAGGAGGTTTTTAGACAGATTGGTATCTTGCTATGCAGTAGTGAGCTTTGAGTGAGTTTTGTGAAGAATGGGGAGAGTTCAGATTTGGTGGCTTTGATCCAGGTAGAAGTCCGGGGGGATGTTGTAGTGTTGAGGGATGAGATGGTGCTTTCTATGTTTTCAGTTGTGATGTGTTCAAAGGTGGTCCATGAGTGCACTGGTGGGGTAGGTTGTGGTTGTAGGCTTGTTTGGTCTGTGGGTTGAGGGTGGCAAGTTGAGTAGTAGTCATCCAGTTGTTGTGGAGTGATGGAGCTGTTGGATGTATTGTCACAGGGAGATTTCATGAGTTCTTTTATTAGGCTAATTTTGAATTAGTTTGGTGTGGTTGCTTTGCTTGGAGCAGTTTGTGGCGTGGTTGTATTCCCTTAGGAGGGTCATGTAGCAGGATTGGTATGTGGGTAGACGAGATTTCCTCCAATTGCGTTCCTGTCTTTGTAGTTGTGATTTTAGTTTTCGAAGGTCTGGGGTGTACCAGGGGGTCTGTTTGAGGACAGGAGTCTGTAGGTGGGTTGAGGTTGAGGCTGATTCACTGTTGGTTTGGTTCCAGGTGGTTATGGTTGTGTTCAAGTCTGGAATTTTGATATTGAGCATTGGGGAGATGTGGGCAAGGAAGGATTCTTTGTCGAATTGCTTGAAGCGACTCATATATTAGGAGATGAGGTTTGTTTTTGGGAGGCACAGAAGGGGAGCTGAAAGGTTATTAGGCTGTGGTCTGACCCGGGTACTGGAAGGATCTGGATTGGTGACAAGACCTGCCCCTGGTGAATCCATGCTGCCTCAGATCCTGCAATCTGTTGGATTCCAGATACCTCACTATTTTCTCTTTAGTTAGCATTTCCAATAATTTAATCACCACCGAGGTTAAACTAAGTGGTCTGTAGTTTTCTATCACATCCTTATTTCCGATTTTGTGTAAAGGGACCATATGTGCTTCTCTCTAGTCGTCTGGCATAACCTCCGACTCCGACAAAGAGGCATTGAAAATGTCAGTCAGTTGAGCTTCTAGAACATCCCCAAGTTCCTTCAGTATTCTTGGATGTATACCATCTGGTCCCGTCGCTTTGTCCACTTTTAGTTTAACTAGTTACTCATGAACTCATTCCTCTGAAAATCGTTTGAGATGCCCCTCACTTTTGTTCCTGTTTGTGGGTGTCATCTGAGGTCCTGCTCCCAGCCCTTCATCTGTGAACACAGAACATAAATATTTGTTAAGCAATTCTGCTTTATCCTCATCAGCCTCTACATATTCCTCCCCTTCACCCATGAGTCTGACAAAACCATTTTTGCCTTCTATCCTCTCACTAACATATCTGAAAAATGTTGTATCTCCCCATTTTATTGCATTGGCTATTTCCTCCTACTTGGATCAACTATCTACGTATAAAGAAGCAACAAGCAGTCAAGAAATCAGATGACACATTGCTCTTGGCAGAATGGCTATGAAAGACCTAGATAAGATTCTCAAGAACAGAGATGTCTCTCTCCATATAAAGATTTGACTTGTTCAAGCCATGGTATTTTCAATAACATTATATGGATGTGAAAGCTGGACAGTGAAAAAGACAGACAGGAAGAAAATCGATGCCTTTGAATTATGGTGCTGGCGGTGAATACTGTGTATACCATGGACTGCCCGAAGAACAAACCAGTTGGTACTAGAGGAGATCAAACCTAAGCTTACTTTAGAAGCTCAGATGACAAGACTTCAACTTTCATACTTTGGACACATCATGCGAAGAGAGAGATCATTAGAGAAAGACATCATGCTTGACAAGTTAGAAGGTCAACGCAAAAGAGGAAGGCCAGCAATGAGATGGATCGATACAATAGCAGCAGCTACGGGTACCAGTCTGTCAACAATGAGCCGCCTGACTGAAGACCGAACACAATTTAGGATAGCTATTCAGAGGGTCGCCATGAGTCGACTCCGACTCGACTGCACTTAACATAACATTTCCTCCTCTTTTTGAATCTTTGCCTTATTGACTACTTTGCCAGCCTCTCGAAGTTTTTCCAAATATAGATGACTGTCTTCCTCTCTCTGTGATCTCTTGTATTTCATGAAGGCCTCCCTCTTTTTCTTCACCTTTTCAGCTACCTCTTTTCAGAACCATAGCAGCCTCCTTGTCCTTTTTCTTTTATTTACCATTCTAACTAAAAGGTTGGTTGCCCTTAAAATATCCCCTTTCAATTTTGCCACTGTTTGTCTACATTCCCTAGCTGTTCCCATCCTGCTAACGACTCCTTGAGGTATTGGCCCATCTTGTCCCACCTTTTTTTAAACCCGGTTACACCAATAGTTTTTACTACATCCTTCAGCAATGCATTCTAGAGTCTGATTATGTGCTGAACTAAAGTACATTTTCTCCAATTAGTCTTTTTTTTAAGTGCCTTTGAGTCAATGTTGATTCCTGGTAGTCCAGCAGCTCATGGGTTTTCTTGTCAGTGTGACCAGAAGTAGATTGCGAGGCCTTTCTTTCAAGGCAATAGAGAGTTAAGCGACTTGACAAAGATGTGCTAGTGGGAATCAAATGCTGGTCTTTTGGTTACCAAGGCAGTGATGTAACCACTAGGCTACTCATCCACTCTGTAAAATAATAAAATTCTCCAATTAGTCTTAAATATGCTAAATTATAATTTCATTGCATGTCCCCTGATCTTTCTGCTTTGTGAAGAAGCAAACAACTGATCTACGTTTACCTGTTCCGTGCCACTCATTAGAGCTCTGTCAAATCTCCTCTTAGCCATTTCTTATCCAAGCTGAAGGGCCCTAACCTTTTAAGCCTTTCCTCATTGAGGTATCCTTCCATTAACTTTATCACTTTGGCCACTCTTTTCTGTACCTTTTCAAATTCTGCTATATACTTTTATAGATATGGTAACCAGAACTACACATACTATTCAAGGGGTAGTCACACCATGGAGTGATACAGAGGCATTATAATATCCTTGGTTTTATTCTTCATTCCTTTCCTTATGATTCCTAGCATTCTGTTTGCTTTCTTGGCTGCCGCTGCATACTGAGCAGAGGATTTCAAAGTATTATACAGAATGACACCTAGATCCTTTTCCTGAATGTGATTCCTAATGTGTAACCTTGCATTGTGTAACAGTAATTTGGGTTGTTCTTCCCTAAGTACATAACTTTGCATTGACCACATTAAATTTTATCTGCCATTTGGATACCCAGTCTTCAAATTTCTCAAAGTTCTCCTGCAAGTTTTCACAATCCTCTTGTAATTAACAACTTTGAATAATTTTGTATCATCTGAAAATTTGATCACCTCACTTGTTCCCATTTCTAGGTCATTTATGAATATATTAGAAAACAATGGGCCCAGCACAAATCCCTGGGGCACTCCACTGTTCACCTTTCATCATTCATAAAATTACTCATTTAACCCTACTCTGTTTTCTATCTTTTAAACAATTCTCAATGAATGATAGTAAACTGCCTTCTATCCCATGACTTTTGAATTTCCTCAAAAGTCCCTCATGAGGGACCTTGTCAAAGGCTTTCTGAAAATTATGAGTTGGATGTCTAAAAATGGGCACATTAACGTGCAAATCACAGAGACATCCCTGGAGCCATCTTAGAAGCCGGCTATGGAGTCACCCCCAGCATGAGAATGTCTACATGACATGGGGGCATGTTGGAGGCATGCCCAAGAGTGATCTGTAAAGATACGCATCTGCACCCAGTTTCATCACCGGTGAGCACGTCTCTCTCCAGCAGCAGTAACGTCCATGTCTATACCTGCTCCAGGGCATGAATTGACATAAGAAAAGATCTCATTTTGCCACCAAAACAGATGGAGGGAGTAGAGCAGAAAGTATCCTTATAGACCTATTACTTTTCACGTGAGGTGGCATTAGGTGAATCCATACTAATGCAGTTAGCATATGGTGTGAACACAGCTCACTAAGGCCACTCTCCACCTCTATCCCACCCACTCTTGCCTCTAGCAGGGTTGCACAGTTATCACGAGGATCATCCTGCACTGTCATGTCCCTGCAGTACCTGGCAATGCACGCCCCAGCACACCTTTAGCACTCATTAGTAAAAGATCCTCTAGGAGTCAAGAAATAAGATGAGAGTTAGAATATACAGTACTGCATGAAGAAGTAGCTATACTGGCTATCTTAGAGCCCTGGTGGAAGGAGGATAACCAATGGGACACTGATACCAGGGTACAAATTATATTGCAATGGTAGGGTAGATGAAATGAATGGTGGGTTGGTGCTATATATTAAAGAGTGCATCAAGTCGGGGGCGGAGCCAGCACAAAACCGGCGGTGTAAGTCCTCTTCTCATGGGCCTTAATGCTGTAATGCTGTGTGCCACCCGTATATAATCCCTCTGTGTTTGGTGGAATCGAAAGGGCTAAGCTGGAAGATGTCGGGGGGCAAGCGAATCGAAAGGGCTAAGCTGGAAGATGTCGGGGGGCAAGCAAACGCGATTAGAATTTGCTTCTACGACTGCAACGGCGGGGTCTAAAAGATCAAAGACCGATCCGTTGTTGCCGCACAAATCTGTGCCTCAACATGGTTCAACTGATGATCTGCATCAGCTCCTGCAAGAGGTGCGGGCAATAAGAAGCCGTGTGGATTCAAATGGAGAGACGCTATCTGAGCTGCAAAGTGATATCAAAGATATGAGCGTGCAGCTTCAATCTCTCTCCGTTAGAGTGGATAAGGTGGAAGCAATGGCGGCCGGGCATGAGGAGCAGATCAAACGCATTGCTTCCGTGGCCCCCAAGATAGACTGGCTTGAGAGAACGATGGAGGATATGGGAAACCGGGCCAGGCGCAATAACATTCGCGTTGTCGGACTCGCTGAAGGTGCAGAAGGCAATGACTCTATTTGCTTCATGGAGGACTTTCTGCCTAAAACATTAAAAATTAACTTTACGCATCCACTGGAAATTGAGCGGGAGCATCGGATCCCGGCCTTTCCGTCGGGCCCTAACACTCACACCAAGCGCCCTCGCCCTTTCATCATGTGTCTTTTGAGACATCAGCAAGCCGTGCAGATTCTTGTGGCAGCTAAAACAAGTCAGCCGCTCCAGTTTGAGGGGCATAAAATCGCCTTTTACCTGGATTTCTGCAAACGCACGGTGGAGAAGCGGAGACAGTTTTTGGAGTTGCGGCCTAGGCTACGGAATCTGCAAGCAAGGTTTGGCTTGTTCAGCCCAGCGAAATTCAAAGTGACTTTGAACAATACTACCAAATCCTTTGAGGATCCTGGAGCGTTGCGACAATTCATCGAGGACCAAGAAGAGCTCCTTATGCAGCAAACCTGATATTGCCTTGGGATTGTGCTTTTGGTGTGTTTTACGTGGCCCGTAGAATATGGTCGCGCATATGACTGCATATTGACCCCACTGCTGGATATAATAATATTCTGGGGTCTTCTAGCTTAACTGTTAAGTTGTTGGGTGGCGGGAAAATGTTCCTGTTTCTTTTTAAGGGGCTGCCCTGTGCTGTCAAGAGTGTTTCTGCTGTCTCACCCTTTTTTGGATTATGTTTTTTTTTTTGGGAGGGGTTTTGGGCTCTCTGGGAATTTTTGGGAAAATGGAGACGGGGTTGTGCCCACTTTTAACTGTATGAATGAGGATGTTACATGGGCAGGATGGCCAATAGGTTGAGGTTCTTGTCTTTAAATGTGAAGGGCCTTAGGTCACCGGTTAAACGGAAGAAAATTCTCGTCTATTGTAAGCGGTAGAATGCTGATATCATCCTGCTCCAAGAAACTCACCTCTCTGCACTGGAGGCGGGTAAATTGGGAGACAGGCATTTTAAGCTAGTGGGTTGCTCCCCGGCCATGCATAAGAAAAATGGGGTTGTCATATTGATAAAGGCTGCCTTGGGGTTTCAGGTTGTTAACTCATGCCATGATGAGGAGGGAAGGTGGTCCAAATCTTTGGTAAGGGCAGGGAGGGAGCTTTTATCTATTATCAATATATACGGGCCTAATATTGATGATCCTATTTTTTTTCGTAATTTAAACGGGGTTATCCAGGAGGATCAGGGCGCTTTGATAATCCTCGGAGGCGATTTTAATTTGGTAAGAGACCCTTTGTTGGACAGGAGTCCCGGTAGGGTTGAACGCCCCTCTCGCGCGAGTGCTGCTCTCTCGGCCCTTGTAGATTCTTGTGGACTAGTCGATATATGGCAACTGATCCACCCAAGCAAAAAGGATTTTTCCTTTTTTTCCCCTGTGCACGGCTCTTTGTCTCGTATAGATTTCTTTCTGCTCTCTAAGTCTTTGGTCTCCGGTTGTTGGGACGCATCAATTTTGGGTAGATCGGTCTCAGATCATGCTGCTATTACGTTGGATGTTGTAGTAGAGGATGTGGAGAGGCCTGGGCAGGCTTGGTCCTTCAATCGCGCCTGGCTGGCAGAGCCTGCTTTTCAGGAGGAGGTGCGGATGGCCATCGCCTCTTATTTTGGCTTGAATAGACTGGGTGACACAGCCAGCTGGGCTTGGTGAGAGGCCTTTAAGGCCTCAATACGTGCTGTGATCACTAGCTTTAAAATTAAGGAGGCAAAACGGCGGAAGGCTCAATTGTTTGCTTTAGATGCGCAAATCCGGGCAGGTAAAAGGCTGTGGGTCTCTCACCGAAGGTCGGAAATCTTATTAAGACTGCAAAGGCTACGATTCCAATATTAAGCTCTGAGGCTGAGCAGATTATGTTAAAGCAGTCTGCAAGGTTTCATGTTGAGAAGAACAAAGCCGGTAGGCTTCTCGCGCATACAGTGCGTGGGAGGCAAACTAAATCAAGAATAGCTTCCATTTTATCCAGTGGTCAAGAGTGCTTGACAAAAGATGAACAGATAGCGGGAGAATTCTCTACATTCTATAGTTCGCTATATGCTTCTGAGTCGAGGGCAGATATCAATGCTTTTACTAGTTTTGTTGGAAATCTGGAACGGCCTATGTTGGAAGAGCATCAAACCCTAGACATTGGTAAACCGTTTTCATATGATGAGCTCCTCTCAGCTATTAAAGACATGTCTGCTGGGAAAGCGGTTGGGCCTGACGGTCTTCCGGCGGAATTTTACAAAGTCTTTGGCAAAGAACTGGTTCCGTATATGTTGGAGTATTTCGCTGAGCTCGAAAAGGAGCTTAGTCATAATGGCAGGTTCTCAGAGGCCACAATTGTGGTGTTAGAGAAACCGGGCAGAGATCCCAGGTATGTAGCGAATTACCGGCCCATCTCTCTTTTGAACGCTGATTATAAGATCTATGCGAGTATTTTAGCATGCCAACTTGCAGCGGTTGTAGGTGATTTGGTTCACCCTGATCAATGCGGGTTCGTTCCTGGGAGGTCTACCGCGGATAATGCCCGCCTTCTGTGCAATCTGCTTGAGAGGGTATCGTCGGATCCTTGCCCGTATTTCGCTCTCGCATTAGATGCGGAATGGCCGTTCTTGTTTTTCATTCTGCAATGGTTTGGGCTTGGTGAAGGGCTTATAAAGAAGGTCAGGGCTTTGTACTCCCACGCAACTGCTAGAATATGTGTTAACGGTACCCTTTCATGTCCTTTCTCCCTTTACAGAGGTACCAGGCAGGGGTGTCCCCTTTCCCCTTTGTTATTTAATTTAGCTTTGGAACCTTTGGACATTGCTGTGCGGCAACAGCCAGGTCTCAAGGGGGTTCAAATTGGGACTCTGCAAGTAAAGCTGTCCGCATATGCTGACGATGTGCTTCTTTTCACACAACCCCCCGAGGTTCCGACTATTTTGGCAATGTTTGATGAGTATTCCGGCGTCTCCGGGTACAAGATTAACTGGTACAAATCAGTGACATTTCCCCTTAACATTTTTGCCACCTCTGCGGAGATGGCGGCTTTTTCCTTTAAGTGGGAAGCGGCAACATTAAGTACCTTGGGGCATGGTATAATGCCTCGGCAGATGTCATGATTCAGAAAAACTTTGAAGAGCTCCTTTTCTTGATCCGGCAGAAGTCCCTTGCCTGGTCCCCTCTTCATCTTTCATGGTGGGGTAGGCTAGAGGTTATTAAAATGTCTCTTACTCTAAAAGATCAATTATGTGCTTAGTATGCTCCCCTTTACTATCTCACCGGTATGGTATAAAAAGCTAGAAAATAGTCTCATCTCTTTTCTATGGGGAGGGAAACAACCTCATATTGCCACAAAAAAGCTGAAAGCAGCCAGGGATAAAGGAGGAGTTCATTTCCCTGATTTTAATTGGTATCATCAGGCTCTTTTGATTAAACAAGGCTCCTTGTGGTTAGCATTGGATGACCTTGAGCGGAAACCTACTTGGTTGGAAGTAGAGACTCGTGTAGCCGCTCCTTATCCTTTGGTATATATGTTGGGCTCGTTACATCCCGAAGGGTCTCTTGTGGGGTGGTTAATTAGATCTACCCAGGATGCTTTTCTCGTATTGGCACGGTTGGTGGCCAAGGAAGACTCGCCTTCGGGACAGGCTTTCATTATGTGTCCTATCTCCCACAGGAACTTTTCATTTGTCCCAGGCAGCCATTCTCAGTCTGCCCTTTTATTATTTATTTATTTATTTATTTAACAGGTTTTTTATACCGCCTTTCATACAATCAAAGCGGTTACAAGACTACATCAGGTTAGCATAACTTACAAACATCAGACTATACAGACCAAACGATAAATCCAGTTTATACCACCTTATCAAAATATCAAAGTGATAAGCAATGGATCCATAGGTAACAGGGAAGGACTACATCATGTTAACATGTAATACAGACATACCTCTAAACGTAGGAGCAGCCTAAGGGAGAGACACAAAGAGGACATTATACAGAGAATACATTTTGCCACGGGCTTTCAATGCTTACCAGAGGCCTTAGGAGATGTGTTTTTGGTGGCGTGGCACTACCTTCAGATATAGATCAGCAAAGTCAGTCAGCCTGCATGTGTTTGCCACACCTAAGAGCAGATTTTACTCAATTCCTATATGCCACCAAGTGATCTGTGCACAGCAGCCAAGGGCCCCCACAAACGCAGATGTCCCTCGGGGATTGGTGTTATCTGTGCTACGTTGTTTAATATTCACCTACTATCATTATTTACCATAATTGTATCCCATCAGATCTCCTGTCCCCTTTATACAGATACAGTATGTTGTACACACCATTGTAAACTCATCTGTCGACTGCCGCGCTAATTCACTGTCCGACACCACATGCCCTGAAGCGGCCCTTAGCTCCCACTGCTAATGCGCCACTAGAAATCATGCAATGCACCACTTTGGGCATGAGCGCCATAGTTTGGCCATCCCTGGCCTAGGATATAGTGCAGAATATACAATTTTAAATAAATAAAGGAATGCAGAATAAAACTAAGGCTATTATAATACCTCTCTAATGTGCCATGGTGCGACCACATCTTCAGTATAGCGTGCAGGTCTGGTTGCCACATTTAAAAAAAGATACAGCAGAATTGGTAAAGGTGAAGAGAAGAGTGACCAAAATGACAAAGTTGATGGAAGGATACCCTTATGAGGAAAGACTTAAATGGTTAGGATTCCAGTCTGAAAAAGAGATGACTGAGGGGAAATATGATAAAGGTCTATTAAAATAATGAGTAAACATGAACTAGCTGTTTACATCTTCAAAAGTATAAAGACTAGAGGACATGCAATGAAGCTACAAAGTAGTACATTTAAGACTAATGTGAGAATTTGTTTTTTACTCAAGGCATAATTATGCTCTGGCATTCATTGCCTGAGGATGTAGTAAAAACTGTTAGTGCAGCTGGGTTTATCTTTATCTTTATTGTGACATTTGATATACCACCCAACACCAAGGCATCTGGGCTGTTTATAATACAAAAACTAAAAGCTACAGGAAACATGAAAAAGAAAAGGAACACCAATTATGGAGATAGGAATGGAAGAAACGTGTCTAGAGGAGGTGAAAGTGAGTTTGACTGGAGGGGGGGAAAGAGCAACTGAGGACAGGGGATTAGGAAGGAGATGGAGAAAGGTCAAAAGCAAGGGAGAATAGATGTGTTTTTATCATCGCCTTAAAGTGGAGAAAGGAAAGTTCAAAGTGAAGATCTGATGGGAGGGAGTTCCATAGGAGGGGGCCCAGAAAAAAGAAGGCAGAAGACCGGGTGGATTCCAGATGTACAAGTGATGGGGAAGGGAGAGAAAGGCGGTTGGAATGACTCTGACAGAAGGGACGTTAGGAAGTGTGAAGATGAATGAGTTTGGATAGATACTGAGGGGAATGGGTGTGGATGACAATGATGTACCAGAGTGAGGACCTTGTATTGAATTCAAAATTTGATAGGTAACCAGTGCAGGAGAATGAATAGAGGGGTAATGTAATAAAAGTGGGAAGCGTAGGTGAGTATTCGGGCAGCAGTGTTTTGAAGAAGTTGAAGATGGTGGAGTTGGTGCAGAAGGAGGCCAGCTAGGACAATATTACAGTAGTCAATATGGGACATGATGAGAGAGAGGAGAAGAGTGGGAAAGGAGGGGGGGGGTGAAAGAAAGGGGCAAACAGAGCAGATCTGGCAAAGGTTGGTTCTCTTGGTTCTCTTCTGAACTACGTACATCTCTACTCCAACTGAGGAAGTTAGAAAGAAAATGGAGACACACCCACAACAGCAAAGTTCAAGAAGAGTATCTCACCCAACTCAAAAAGCATCGCGATCTAACTTGGTCTACAAGGAAAGAATTCCACTCCAATCTTCTCTGCAAAACACTAAACAGACCACGCGATCTCTTCAATTTAGTAAAAACATTAACCAAAGATCCATCGCCACCGCATCAAGAATCCATACAACCACAATTATATGCTAATTTCATCCAAGCCAAAATGATCAAGGCGAACACAACGTCATCACAAATACTAATCCAACTCTCACAGGCCCAAGCATCACTCGATAAATTCTCACCACCATCAAGAAAAACCATCGAAGAAATTATCGCTACCATAAACACCACCACAGCACCAAATGACCCATGTCCAGCACACTGGATCAAAACCTTACGTGCCGAGCTTAGCCCTTACATAGCTAAGATCGCAAATATCTCCTACCTAACTGGCATCTTCCCTACTGCCCTTAAACAAACATCAATTCGCCCTCTGCTAAAAAACAACCAGATGGACCCAACAAAGGAAGAATCCTACCGCCCAATCTCCAGCATTCCCTATCTAGCCAAGATACTTGAAAAGGAAACTCAGAGGCAGATCCAACACAACATTGATACAGCAGCCCCGTTGGACCCATGCCAACACGGATTCCGAGAAGCTCACGGAACAGAAACACTCATGACTTCACTACTTAACAAACTCATTTGTGGGATTGACAACATTCACATGGCCATTGCAATGATTTTTCTGGACATATCAGTGGCATTCGACTCAGTCGACCATAAGATCATGCTAGCTAGACTCCACGAAAAAGGCATCCGCAACCAAGCCTGGAACTGGTGCAAATCTTACTTAGATGAGCGCTGGCAACAGGTCCGTACAGGCAACATTACTTCTGAACCCTTCAAACAGAAACAGGGAGTACCTCAAGGCTCATCTCTATCTGCATTGCTTTTTAATATATACATGCACCCTATCTGCCAAATCACCAGAGATTTCGGTATATCTTGCCTATTGTACGCAGATGACGTGCTAATATTCACACCAATCAATATATCAAACCCCGACTACTCTCCACTAATCAACTGTTTCAATGCAATAACTGACTGGCTCCTCAATCAAAACATGAGAATAAACTTCAAGAAAACCAAAGTACTCATAGCAACAAGAAACAAGCAATTTGCTCCGCCAACCACCCTCACAGTAAGAAACGCAGAACTCCCAATCAAGGCCTCCATAAAGTACCTCGGTGTGATACTTGATCAACAACTCAATCTTAAAGAGCACATAAAGAACACAGTAAAATCAATTTACTACAAACTAAAAACACTGCGCCACCTGAAACCAATGATGGAGACCAAGGACTTCCGTACAGTTTTCCAAGCAATAGTCACACCGCATTTCGACTATGCAAATATCATCCTTCATGGTCTCCCCAAGAATACACTAAATCCACTTCAACTGGCGATGAACGCAGCAGCCCGCATCCTATCTGGAGCTTCTATAAGAGATCATATAACACCAATACTGATCGATCTGCACTGGCTTCCGATAAACTGCAGAATAACATACAAAACCCTCCTCATCACATTCAAGGCTATTAATAATTTATCTCCTGCATCGATCTCAAATCTCATCACCCACACACCAAACAACAGACCCAGGAGACTAGTAGCAGAAAACACACTAGTTACTCCTAGTATCTCCACAAAATGGACACAACAAACTACTAACAGAGCTTTTGTGTCCTATGCTCCCCAGTGCTGGAACAGACTATCTCCAAACATCAGATCAATCAGGGATATCACTCAATTTAGAAAGTCCATCAAGCACTATTTATTCACTTTATACTTCAAGCTACCATACACACAATAGAACCGGCTCCCGTATTACTCAGAAAACTACTACACATAACAACAACCCAGAACAAAAGATCAAAATGTGAAAACACTGTATTCTTATCGAATATCAAATCTTGTTGTAACCTATTCAATGTATATATAATTATGTATAATTATTTAGATAGTTATTCCCCAGTTCACACCCAGTTGATTTTCCCTGTTATCTGTAAACCTAGATCAGTCATGTACTGACAGGTATGTTATTGTTCAATGTAAACCGCACTGATGATGAATAGTGCGGTATATAAAAAATGTTAAATAAATAAAAAAAAAAATGACCATTTGATGACTGAGTATAAGTGATCTTGGAAGAAAAGAGAAGAGTCCAGAGTGACACCTAAGTAACGAAGGGAGGAGACCAGGGGAATGGGGGTCTGTATGAGGGAGGGGGCCAGAGAAGGTGGAGAACTGGAAAGGGAAACCATATGGCAGCAATCTTGGCAGGGTTGATGTGTAGAAAGTTGGATGTCATCCAGGCAGAAAAGGAGGAGAGACAAGTATTCAGAAGTGCCAAGTCATGAGCAGAGGAGCTAGAGTGATGGACAAGAAGAATATCATCAGCGTAGTAAAAACAGAGATCCAATGTTGTTGAATTACAAGGGAAAGAGAGGCCAGAAAAACATTGAAAAGAAGAGGGGCGAAAACAGAACCTTGAGGGATGCTGCAAGACAACGAAGTGACAGGGGAGAAGGAAGAATCAGTGAGAACAGTGAAGGATTGATAGGAAAGAAAAGAATGGAACCAGTGAAGAACAGAATCAGAAATGCCAAAATCATTAAGACATGAAAGAAGAGTTTGATGGTCGACCAAATCAAAGGCAGAAGAATGGTTAAGAGAGACAGTATAAAAAAATGTGAAAGTTCCTGGAGGAAAAGCACATACATCATTATTTGGTGCGTCCTCATTTGGAATATTGTGTGCAGTTCTGGAGACCACACCTTCAAAAGAATAGAAACAAGTTGGAGTCAGTACAGAGGGTGGCTACTAAAATGGTTAGTGGTCTTCATTATAAAGCATATGAGGACAGACTTAAGGATCTTAATATGTACACTTTAGAGAAAAGGTGGGATAGAGGTGATATGACTGAGATGTTTAAATACCTCCGTGGCATAAATGCGCAGGAGGAGAGCCTCTTTCAATTGAAAGCAAGTTCTGCTACGAGGGGACATGGGATGATGGTGAAAGGGGATAGATTCAGGAGTGATATGCGGAAATATTTCTTTGTGGAAAGAGTGATGGATCCGTGGAATAGTCTCCCAGTGGAGGTGGTAGAGATGAGGATAGTATCTGAATTCAAAGAAGCATCGGACAAACAAAGAGGATCTCTGAAAGAAAAAAGATTGTTATGGAAGGACAGACAAGATAGGCCATGTGGTCTTTTTCTGTCGTCATATTTCTATGTTTCTATTAAAATGAGCTGAGGTAAATCCACAACTTATCCCTGCGATAACAGCATGGAATCTATCTACCTTCTGGGATCCTGTTACCTAGATTAGCCACTGCTAGAAACTAAGGATATACATTTGTTTGAAACAACTGGGAAATATCAGCACCATCTTCTTTGTTGTTTTATATTGTTTTTAATCCAAACACGACATGAAATAACCTGGAATTCTGTTTTTTTTCCTCCATTGTCATCACTGTCTAGTTTTAAACTAGCGAGTTTGGACGGGAAATATAGGACTTTCAGGAGGAACTATTAGGTCTCCAAGGGGGCTGGATCTAGCCAGTCTACTCTTAACTTTCTTGCATTTCTGGTGATCTTTGCTCCTGTTTTCTGATTGGCCCAAAGCATGATTGTTCTTGAGCTCTGAGGAAAATGTTTCCTGGATGATTTGCCTTTTGAAATTACTGACTCCACTCTAAAGGCTTACTCCAAAGACTTTTTTTCTTCCATGTTTATATGCCAGAAACTTGTTGCAACCATGGTGAAATATGCTGTCAGGGACATTTACCAATCCTAATCAAGATCCTGGTTGCTGAATAGTGATCTGGAGTGGACTTGGTATATGTCTCTGATAGTATACAGTACTTCAGGGCCCTTTTACGAAAGTGCACTAAGCAGTCGATACATGTTTTCATGTGCAAATAGCATGTGCTCAGGCCCAAAGTAACTATTACTAAGGGGATATGATAGTTATTGCAAGCTGATTCATGCACTAACTGCTACTCATGCGTTGGGGCTGAATGGGCAAGACAGGGGTCAAAAGTTGGCATGAAGAGCACTTTGCAGTTAGTATGGGAGAGATAGCACACTCTGTCAAAATTGCCATTAGTGTGGTTGTTTTGATTTGTTTTATTAGTATTTGTTATACTACCTTTTAGCCAAAAGCCATTAGAATGGTTTATAGTCTAAAATTAAAAAAAAAAAAACTGAATACAATACATAAATATTATTTACATGACAATATCAACCTGACTACTGCAGTTTGTAACAGTAAAGAAATGGAAACATAATGAAACATTTTTGAGGACCAATAGCTCAACTCACTACCCATAGGCAAAAGTCTTTCTGAATAGCCACTCTATAATTCCCATTTTGAATTTCCTAATAAAATTGTCTATTCATAACTGTAACGGAAGACTGATCCAGAGAATGGGAGCAAGGAAGCTGAAAGCCGTATGTTTAGTTCACTTCAATCTAAATCTAGATGGAGGAGGAATGACCAAAAAATTCTGTTGAGATGAATGTAGTTGTTGGATTGGTCGATATGGGACAATTAGCGAATGCAAATATAGGGGATATCCAGTATAATAAACTTTGTGAGTCAGGGACAAAATCTTATATTTTATCCAAATAGTTATAGGTAATCATCTTTGCTCTATGAGAAGAGGACTAACATGCAGGGGTGGCCCAAGGGGGGTGCGGGGTCATGTGTGCAGACTCGGTGCGGGGCCTCATTTGCATAAGGGAACTCATTTGCATAAATATTTGCATAATGTTACCTTACACTAACTTTTAGTAAACATGCCTCTTAATGAGTGTATGGATAAAGAAAGACTAAAATATTTCTACATTACTATAATCCAGTGCCAACTGCCAGGCACATTAGGAACTACTACAAACACTGCCCATTTAGAACCCATAGCAAACCCGCCTACCAGGACTCACAAAGCACAAGACCGTACCTATCAAAATGCTACACTGAAAATATTAAACCAAAACATTTCAGAGAATAACAATACATGACCTACTGGGGGAAGAGAACAAGTGGCAATGTCAAATAGGAATTACATAAACAGAATACCTCAGCTCAGTTACACATGCAGAACATAGACCATCACCAAACAAGGAATCACAATTTAGAAACAGGAAGACAATAATTAAACTGGGAACCCCAAAAGCCCAACAACACTGTAGAAATAAAACTATAAATTAATTTCCTCTTGTACTAAACAAAGCACAGATGTTAATGATGCACATTTCCTAGAGCTGGCATATTTCAGTTAATAAATTCAATAAAGAGATATTTTTCTACCTTTTGTGCATTTTTTTTTCAGTTGCAATTGCTCCAGCTACTTTCTTCTGGTTTCTTCGTGTCTTCTGCTAACTCTCCATCGTCTGTTGTCCATTTGTCTTTTCTTCACGCTTCTAGTTTTTTTCCATTCTCTCTCTACATCTGCTTTAACATATAATCTTTCTCCTTTTGCTCTTTCCTCATTCCTATTTCATCCACTCAAATTTTACCCCTCCATCCTCAATCCCCACTTACTCTCCCAATATCATGCCAATTGTAGATTTGTCTTCCCTCCAACACAAAATATTTTTTCACTCTCCCAGCTCTGTCCCATTCTAATCCTCCCCCAATATCAGCTCCCTTCTAGTTCCAGCCCCACCCAGCATCCGCTCCCTTCTAGTCCACGCATGAGCCCATTGCCAGTCCTAGCCCCCCATAAGCCCATTTCTAGTCCTATCCTAGCCCCACCATCAGCCCATTTCCAGTCCTAGCTCCTCCATCAGCTCATTTCCAATCGCAGCCCCCATCAGCCCATTTCTACTCCTTTCCTAGCCCCACCATCAGCCCATCTCAAATCCTAGCTCCCCTCCATTCAGCCCATTTCCAGTCCAAGCCCCCCATGAGCCTACTTCCAGTTCTAACCCCTCCATGAGTTCATTTCAATACAAGCCCCCCAACAGCCCATTTCCAGTCCTATCCTAGCCCTCCATCAGCCCATTTCCTGTCCTAGTTCCCTCACTCAGCCCATTACCAGTCCTAGCCCCCCCATAGCCCATTACCAGTCCTAAGCCCCCATCACCCCATTTTGTCTTAGCCCCCCATAGCCCATTAACAGTCCTAACCCCCATCAGCAAATTTCCAGTTGTAGCCTCCCCACAGCCCATTCCAGTCCTAACCCGCCCATTAGCCCATTTCCAGTCCTAGCCACCCCCCCATAGCCCATTACCAGTCCTAACCCCCCTATCAGCCCATTTCCAGTCTTAGCAAGCCCATAGCCCATTACCAGTCCTAACCCCCCCATCAGCACATTTCCAGTCCTGGCCCCCCCTATAGCCCATTACCAGTCCTACCCCCCCCCCCCATAAGCCTATTTCCAGTCTTAGCCCCCCCCCATAGCCCATTACCAGTCCTAACCCCCCTCCCCCCATCAGTCCACTTCCAGTATTATTCCGCCCATAGCCCATTAGTAGTCCTAACCCCCCATAGCCCATTACCAGTCCTAACCCCCTCCCCCCATCAGCCCACTTCCAGTCTTAGTCCCCCCCCATTGCTCATTAGTAGTCCTTACCCCCCCATAGCCCATTACCAGTCCTAGCCCCCTCCCCCATCAGCCCACTTCCAGTCTTAGTCCCCCCCATAGCTCATTAGTAGTACTAACCCCCCCCATAGCCCATTACCAGTCCTAACCCCCTCCCTCCATCAGCCCACTTCCAGTCTTATTCCCCCCATAGCTCATTAGTAGTCCTAACCCCCCCATAGCCCATTACCAGTCCTAACCCCCTCCCCCCCATAAGCCAACTTCCAGTCTTAGTCCCCCCGTAGCCCATTAGTAGTCCTAACCCCCCATAGCCCATTACTAGTCCTAACCCCCTCCCCCTATCAGCCCACTTCCAGTCTTAGTCCCCCCATAGCCCATTAGTAGTCCTTACCCCCCATAGCCCAGTACCAGCCCTAACCCCTCCCCCATCAGCCCACTTCCAGTCTTGGTCCCCCCCATAGCTCATTAGTAGTCTTAACCCCCCCATAGCCCATTACCAGTCCTAACCCCCTCCCCCCATCAGCCCACTTCCAGTCTTAGTCCCCCCCATAGCCCATTGCCAGTCCTAACCTCCTCCCCCCATAAGCCCACTTCCAGTCTTAGTCTCCCCGTAGCTCATTAGTAGTCCTAACCCCCCCCCCACCCTGATAGTTAAAAAAAAAATACTGGCTGCTGCTGCTGCCACCGTGGCAGCAGCAGAATCAAACGTCAACGCCGTGGGGTCCCGACTGCCCGGCAGAACCTCCCTCGAGCATCAGCTCCCGAGTCCCTCCCAAAGCACGGGCTTTCAGAGCCGTGAGGGTTTCCCTTCTTCTCGCGGCTCTTTTAATCTCGCCGGGGCTGATGGGATTTCCCATCAGCCCCGGCGGGATTAACAGAGCCGCGAGAGGTCAGAGAAGCTCTCGCGGCTCTGAAAGCCCGCGTTTTGGGAGGGATTCGGGAGCTGATGCTCGAAGGAGGTTCTGCCGGGCAGTCGGGGCCCCGCGGCGTTGACGTTTGATTCTTCCGCTGCCACGGCGGCAGCAGCAGTAGCCGGTATTTTTTTTTAAAATGTACTTGGGCTAATGAATGTTTTTTGCGCGGGGCCCCCTGAAACGCGGGGCCCTGTGCAAAAAACATTCTTGCTCAATGGACGGGCCAGCCCTGCTAACATGATAGCATGCTAACATGAATACAGTTACACCCAAATGTCAATAATTACCTTCTGACCACCTAATCTTTCCTCAACTGCACACTACACTACACTACTCTACACTATGTATAAAGTTGTTCTTGTTGCTGTTCTCTGTATATAGTTCCTCCTGTTATCCAGGTTGACTTCCCTGTTATATGTAATGAACAGATAAATGTAACTTGTCTGAAGTTTCTTGTTCTATGCAAACCACGCTGATATCGAATAGTACGGTATATAAAAAATGTTAATAAATAAATAAATAAATGATCTCTGGTTCTAATGCTAGCAAGATGTCTGACAACTGTATTTTGCACCAGCTATAATCTTTTTAAATTATAGGCTGTGGAATCTGTCAACAGAGAGTTATAGTACTTTAGCTTGGATAAGGGAATGCAACAGGATGCTTATGCATCCGTTGTCCAGATATGGTTGCACCTAAGCACCCGCAATAGGTAAATTACTGTAGGTGCACCTGTGGTTCTTGTGCCACATGCAAGGGTATGCATCCACACATTAACTGTTGGGAATAGGCTGTTCATACCTCCAATAGTTACCATGTAAGTTTTGAATTTAACACACATTAGTGTTTGTGCTAAATGTGAATTAGGTGGAAAAAACTAATGCACTTTAGTAAAAGGGACTCTTAGACATGCTTTCACTGTCTCAGCCCTCCTTCTTCAACTTCACTGGCTACCACTTCCCTTCCGCTCCCAGTTTAAACTACTTACTCTTGTCCACTGAGCCATCCACACCAGCACCCTACAACACCTGGCAGACCTCATCACCTTTCATACCCCTAGACACACACCTCGTTCATTCCATCTTAACCGTCTCACTCTCCCTTCCCCCTCTCTTGCTCATCTACAGTCCACCTACTCCTCAGCCTTTTTCTTTGCAGGCCCCGCCCTTTGGAATTCCCTCCCTATCTCCCTCCGACTTGAGCCCCATCTCCCCTCCTTTAAGCGTGATCTAAAAACCCACCTCTTCTCCCTGGCCTTTGACCTTCCCTCCCCTTTTGTGTGATTCTAATCTCTAAGTCTCGTGTCGTATCCCTTCTTTCTCCCGCTTTCCTCTCAAAGATTGTAACTTCCTTTTCCTTCCCTCTAACCTAGTACTTTCTTTAACTATTTGTATTTTGTGAACCGCTCTGCTTCCCCAGAAAGGCGGTATATCAAGTGAAATAAACATAAACACTGAATTTCTGGCACAAGAACATGTCCAAATGAAAAGCTTTTGGAGAAAGCCTCTAGAGCAGGAGTCAATAGATTCACAAGGCATAAAATCCTGGAAGAGTTTCCCACAGATTTCAACAATAATAAAACTTTGGGCCAATCAGAAAAAGGAATGAAGTTCACTAGAAATACAAGACACAGTTAAGAGCACGCTGGCTAGAGCTAGTTTCCTAGGAGGTATAATAGCTCATTTTGGGAAAGGACTGCTTTTTAAATCCAAAGGTCACTTGTTTAAGGGCAAGCCATAACAACAATTTAATATAAGATGAAAAAACAAACCCAAATGTGTTTTTTTTATTTGCCTGGAAACTTCTAATAATCTTTCAGCTGTTTTTCTTTTCTATTTCGTCAATTGTTGCAGCCACTTCTTCATTAACAAAATTGACCTGAAATGAAAATTTATAAAAACAAAATGAAACTGGGGGGAACAAGATGGTGTCTGATTAAGTTATCTGTACTTACCACTCTGGTCTTGTCTCTCTGCTCTGGCGTCTGAAATGGGTCAGAAGCAGAAATCCAAAACAAAGAAATATGACGACAGAAAAAGACCACATGGCCTATCTAGTCTGTCCTTCCATATCAACAACTACAACAGTCCCCTTTTTACCTTTAGAGATCCTCTGTGATAGTCCCATGCTTTTTTGAATTCAGTTACTGTCCTCATCTCTACCACCTCCACTGGGAGACTATTCCACGGATCCACTACTCTTTCCATAAAGAAATATTTCCGCATATCACTCCTGAATCTATCTCCCTTCACCCTCATCCCATGTCCCCTCATAGCAGAACTTGCTTTCAATTAAAAGAGGCTCTCTCCCTGAACATTTATGCCACGGAGGTATTTAAACATCTCAATCATATCACCTCTATCCCGCCTTTCCTCTAAGGTGTACATATTAAGATCCTTCAGTCTGTCCTCATATGCTTTATAATGAAGACCACTAATCATTTTATTAGCCACCCTCTGCACCGACGCCATCCTGTTCACATCCTTTTCAAGGTGCGGTCTCCAGAATTGCACACTATACTCCAAATGAGGTCGCACCAAAGACTTATACAGAGGCATTATCACCTCCTTTTTTCTGCTAGCCATTCCTCTCCGTATGCACCCAAGCATCCTTCTAGCTTTTGGCATCGCCTTTTCTACCTATTTAGCTACTTTAAGATCATCAGACACAAACACGCCTAGGTCCTGCTCTTCTTTAGTGGACAAAGTACTTCACCCCCTATACCAGTGATGGCTAACCTTTTTGAGCCCGAGTGCCCAAACTGCCGCACAAAACCAAAGAATTTCCTCAAAGTGCCAGCACGTCAATTAAAGCTCCATTTGCATAAGGTGCTTCATTTGCATAAATATTTGCATAATGTTACCATACACTAACTTTTAGTAAACATGCCTCTTAATGAGTATATGGATAAAGAAAGACTACAAGGTTTCTACATTACTATAATCCAGTACCAACCGCCAGGCACATTAGGAACTACTACAAACGCTGCCCATTTAGAACCCATAGCAAACCCGCCGTATCCTAACAGCACTACCAGGACTCACAAAGCACCATACTCTACCTATCAAAAGGCAACACTGCAAATATTAAACCAATACAT
This sequence comes from Ichthyophis bannanicus, assembly GCA_033557465.1. Lineage (NCBI taxonomy): Eukaryota > Metazoa > Chordata > Amphibia > Gymnophiona > Ichthyophiidae > Ichthyophis > Ichthyophis bannanicus. Next base: position 1,461,963,671 of record CM066031.1, read on the forward strand.
CTCAGAGAACAACAATACATGACCTACTGGGGAAAGAACAAGTGGCAATGTCAAATAGGAATTATATAAACAGAATACCTCAGCTCAGTTACACATGCAGAACAGACCATTACCAAACAAGGAATCACAATTTAGAAACAGGAAGACAATAATTAAACTGGGAACCCCAAAAGCCAAACTTGGAATATACAACAACACTGTAGAAATAAAACTATATATTAATTTCCTCTTGTACTAAACAAAGCGCAAAAATTAATGATGCACATTTCCCAGAGCTGACATATTCCAATTAATAAATTCAAAATAAAGAGATATTTTTCTACCTTTTGTGCATTTTTTTTTCAGTTGCAATTGTTCCAGCCACTTTCTTCTGGTTTCTTCGTGTCTTCTGCTAACTCTCCATCTGCTGTCCATTTGTCCTTTCTTCTGTCTTCTTGGGTTTTTTTTCCATTCTCTCTCTACATCTGCTTTAACATACTAATCTTTCTCCTTTTGCTCTTTCCTCATTCCTATTTCATCTACTCAAAATTTACCCCTCCATCCTCAATCCCCACTTACTCTCCCAATACCAGGCCAATTGTAGATTTTTTATCCCTCCCACACAAAATATTTTTCCCCTCTCCATTTTACTCTCCCAGCCCCATCCCATTCTAATCCTCCCCCAACACCAGCTCCCTTCTAGTTCCAGCCTCACCCAGCATCCATTCCCTTCTAGTCCCTGCATCAGCCCATTTCCAGTCCTAGCAGCCCCCCAACCCATTTCCAGTCCTAGCAACCCCCCAACCCAATACCAGTCCTATCCCCCCCTCATCAACCCACTTCCAGTCCTAACCCCCCATCACCCCATTTTCAGTTTAAGCCCCCCCTATAACCCATTACCAGTCCTAACCCCCCATCAGCCCACTTCCAGTCCTAACCCCCCATCAGCCCACTTCCAGTCAGCCCCCCATAGCCCATTGCCAGTCCTAACCCCCCCCATCAGCCCACAGTCCATTACCAGTCCTTTCAGATTCGCGAGGGAGAGCGTCTCCCTCGCGTCTCTGTTAAGCCCGCAGGGGCTAATGGGAAATTTCCCATCAGTCCCTCGCGTCTAAAGGGGCTGATGGGAAATTTCCCATTAGCCCCTGCGGGCTTAACAGAGACGCGAGGGAGACGCTGTCTCCCTCGCGAATCTGAAAGCCCTTGCAGAGGGGCTTAGCGGGCGGAGGGGGCCCCGCGGGACACTGCATGCTGCCGCGTCCGCGGCAGCAGCCAGAGCCCGCTTTTTCTTTTTCTGCGGACCTTCACGCGTGCCAGCTGCAAGGCCTTCGCGTGCCACAGCTGGCACGCGTGCCATAGGTTCGCCATCGCTGCCCTATACTATATTGCTCCCTTGGATTGCTGCAGCCCAAATACATGACCTTACATTTGTTAACATTAAATCCCAGCTGCCAAATTCTAGACCATTCTTCAAGCTTAGCTAGATCCCTCCTCATGTTATCTACACCTTCCTGGGTGTCTACTGTATTTGCAGATTTTAGTATCATCCACAAAGAGGCAAACCTTACCCGGCAGGCCTTCCGCTATATCACTAACAAAGATGTTAAAAAGAATTGGACCAAGGATAGATCCCTGGGGCACACCACTGGTAACATCCTTCTCCTCAGAGTGAGCTCCATTTACTTGTACTCTTTGTCACCTCCCACCCAACCAATTTCTAACACAAGCAGTAACTTTAGGGTCCATCTCTAGGGTGCTCAGTTTGTTCATAAGTCGCCTGTGAGGAACAATGACAGTACCCTCCAGTCTTGGGGTACAGTGGATACTTCTTGATAGTGGCATGGGCTTGGTTACCCGAGATAACACCTCAGCAGTGCTATCAGGGTATCTCAGTTATGTAGAGGGGACTGCACTTCCGTGACCAGGTTGTTATACCGGTGGGGTTCATCTGATTAAGTCCCTGATGGGAGGGGGCCTGGAAGAGAGAGTGGAGGGAGTTCCTGCTGCAATGTTTTCTCCACTGGATGAGCAGGTTTTGCCAACTACTGCTACCACATTTAAGAAACTGGGTTACACAGCAAAGAAAGAATTGTCTCTCTCTGCTTTGGTGGAGTTGAAAAGACCCTCTGTTGTTACAATGGAATCGCTATGGGAGGCAGTGGTCACAGTGAACTCCTCGCTACAAGCAATGGCAAGTCCCAATATGAATAGTTTGAAAGGTATCATACAGGTTGTATCTCAGGAGCAGGCTAAATGTGCTGATAGGATGGACCTACTGAAAGCCCGTTATGGTGAGCTCTAAAGATGATTGATATTGCAAAGATAGCCATAAAAGGGGAAGTGATCATATTGGTTGACTGTAATCTACCTGATGATCTGGAAAGAAATAAAAAAATTGTGGATGCCTTCCAAGATGCATTACTTAGACAAATGGTGATGGAACCAACCAGGGAGAGCTCGGTGATGGATTTAGTGCTCACCCATGGAGATCGCATGTCAAATATCTGGGAGGGTGCCCATGTGAGCAGCAGTGTGGTCTGAAATAAAAGCCAAGGTTGAGTCCAATCACAGCAAGCTGAAAGTCTTGGACTTCAAAAACAGACTTCAGTAAAATGGCCAAGTACCTGAAGGAGGAGTTGGCAGGATGGGAGGGGATAAGTGGAGTGGAATTGCAGTGGGCTAAACTAAAGGAGACAATAAAAGGGGCAACAGATGCATATATAAGGAAAGCAAATAAAAACAAGAGGAAAAGGAAACCTATTTGGTTCTCCAAAGAAGAGGCTGCACAAACAAAGGCAAAACCCACAGCTTTCACAAAATTCAAATGTTCACAAGCAGAGGAATGCAGAAAAGAATACAGGATCAAACTAAAAGAGACAAAAAGAGAAATAAGAAAAGCAAAATCAAAGGCAGAAGAAAAGATGGCTAAAGATGTGAAGTGTGGTGACAAAACTTTTTCAGGTATATTCAAGAGAGAAGGAAAATCAGAGGTGGAATTGCAGGACTCAAAAGTGCTGGGAATGGATTTGTGGAAAGTGATATTGAAAAAGCAAAAATGCTTAACAAAGACTTCTGCTAGGTTTTTACTAAAGAAAATCCTGGAGAAGAACTACCTGTGATTGACAAATATACAAATGGGAATGGAATAGATACCACACCATTCACAGAAGATGATGTGATAGAAGAACTGCTTGGAAAACTGAAAGTGGACAAGGCCATGGGGCCAGATGGGATATATCCCAGGATACTGAAAGAGCTCAGAATGGTTCTTGCAAAACTATTAAAGGATGTTTTTAATAGATCCTTGGAGACAGGAGAAGTTCCACAGGACTGGAGAAGGGCTGATGTGGTATCTCTTCACAAAAGTGGTAGTAGGGAACAAGTGACAAACTACAGACCAGTAATGGAGGCACCCCTGAAAGAGCAAATAGAGGGCTTCCTCAAAACCAACAGGTTGCATGATCTGAGGCAACATGGTTTACCAAAGGACGATCTTGCCAAACAAATCTAAGTTCTTTGACTGGGTGACCAGAGAACTAGATCAAGGGCATGCAATGGATGTGATCTACCTTGATTTCAGCAAAGCCTTTGATGCTGTTCCTCATAGGAGGCTTATCAACAGTTTGGGGATGGGTTCCAAGGTGGTGAACTGGATCAGAAATTGGTTGACTGACAGATGAAAGAAGGTGATGGTAAATGGAACTCACTCGGATGAAAGGAAGGTGATTAGCGATGTGCCCCAGGGTTCGGTCCTGGGACCAGTACTGTTCAATGTATTTTGTGAGTGATATTGCTGAAGGAATGAATGGAAAAGTCTGTTTTTTTGCAGATGACATGAAAATTTGCAACAGAGTGGACTCTCCTGAGGGAGTGGATAACATGAGGAAAGATCTACAAAAGCTGGAAGAATGGTCTAATGCTTGGCAGTTAAGATTTAATGTGAAGAAGTGCAGTGTCATGCATTTGGGAAGCAGAAATCAAAGGGAATTGTATGTGATAGGGGGTGAGAGGTTGGTGTGCATGGACCAGGAGAAGGACCACAGAGTGATTGTTTCTGAGCCAGAATGATGCTGAGTTGCATACAAAGATGAATTACCAGCAGAAAGGAAGAGGTACTAATGCCACTGTAGAAGTCACTGGTGAGGCCTCACTTGGAATATTGTGTTGAGTTCTAGAGAACGTATCTCAAAAAGGATATCAAAAGGCTGGAAATGGTTCAGAGGAAGCCAACCAAAATGATTTGGAGCCTGCATCAAAGACTTATGAGAAGAGACTTGAAGACCTAAACATGTACACTCTGAAGGAGAGAAGGGACAGAGGCGATATGATTCAGACCTTCAAATACTTAAAGAGTATTAATGAACAAAAACAAACCTCTTCCAAAGACAAGGAAGCTGTAAAACCAGAGGGCATAACATGAAGCTTCAAGGGGTAAAGTGAAAGGCCATGTCAGGAAATACTTTTTCACTGAAAGGGTGGTGAATGTTTGGAATGCCTTCCCGATGGAAGTGGTGGGGGCAAATGCAGTGACAGAATTCAAAATGGCATTTGACAGACACTGTGGATCCCTTTATAGCACAGGATAAAATCAAAATAAACATAACTATCTCTTATATCTCAGCAAATAGGGATGACCTACATGGAGCTATAGGTACACCCCTAAACAAAGCCATGGGGAGGGGTGACTTGCACGGAGCGGCAGGTGCATCTACTCTTACCGCCTTGCTGGACAGACTAGATGGACCATACTGGTCTTTATCTGCCGTCATTTACTATGTTACGATGAGATCATAGGTGTGCAGATGAAGGGCTCCTCCATTACGGCACATAAATTGGAGTACTTGGAGAACATGTCCAGGCGGAACAATCTTTGATTTATCAATTTCCCCAAATCTCCTCTTCTTACACCAGTAGAAACATAGAAACATGATGACAGAAAAAGACCACATGGCCTATCTAGTCTGTCCTTCCATAACAACAACTACAACAGTCCACTTTTTACCTTTAGAGATCCTGCCAAATTCTAGACCATTCTCCAAGCTTAGCTAGATCCCTCCTCATGTTATCTACACCTTCCTGGGTATCTACTTTATTGCAGATTTTGGTATCATCTGCAAAGAGGCAAACCTTACCCGACAACCCTTCCGCTATATCACTAACAAAGATGTTAAAAAGAATCGGACCAAGGACAGATCCCTGGGGCACACCACTGGTAACATCCTTCTCCTCAGAGATGGTTAAGAAATATCTTCAGGAGATTTGGGGTATTTCTGGGGATAACCTGCTGCCTATTACTAGAGCTCAGTATCTGACTGTGAGATCAATGGCTGGAATTGTTGCAGAAGGACTGTCGGATTTAACCAGGTTCTTATATAGCTCACTTGATGTAGTTACAGCTAGAACCACCTAGGTGGTTAGCTTTGCACTTGAGGTGGACTGAAATACAGTGTTGCGTTTGTGTTTTAGAAATATGCATACATTGTTTCTGGGGGCCAGGATACAAATTTTCCCTTACTTTTCAAGGATACCCAAAACAGACATAAAGATTTCCTGGATTTGAAAACAGGATCCTTGCTTTGGGTGGATCTTTTTTGTTAAAATGTCCTTGTAGATATACCATTTTCCTGGAAGGTAAACAATTTCTTTTCTTTGACCCGAAACAATTAATAACTTTTTTGTTTGGGCGCAAGGGTGTCTCTGGGGAGGGTCAACCTTCCGAATAAATGCTGGCTGTGTATCTTGGGGACCGTTATTTTTCACCTTATATGTTAGAATTTTCCTCTTTCTTGTTCTCCTGCTTTATTTTGTGGTCTAATGTGAAACTGTATTATGATGATTACTCTTTGAATGTTTCTGTTCGATAATAATGCAACATATCTATGTGGATTACCTTATCTCTTTATTGGGATGTTATATTGTAAAATGATAAAGATTAAAAACAAGACTAAACCAAAATGAAACCAAATGAAATTTACAAAACAAATATGAAACAAAATGAAAAAAAAGAAAAGAAAAAAACCCTGCAAACAACACAGAAAACTAAACAAAATGATTTTTTTTAGCCTGCATACCCATTTTGGAAATAGGATACTGGACTTGATGGACTATTGCTCTGACCCCGTATGGTAAATATTATGTTGTATTCTTATGTTATGTTCAGCCAATCACATTGCAAAAAAGTTTAAAGAGCCAGCCTATTCAGTTATAACCATGCAGAAAGCTCTGAAGCAGAACATGTCCTTGTACTCTACCATGTACTTGTGTTTTTTTATAAAATACATGGGTACATTGCAGCTTTGCTCCCACTCCACCCAAAGTACACCCTGGGGAAACACACATGTAATACACATACTGTAAGTTCCTGCCATCTTGGTTTTTTTTTTGTTTTTTTATTATTGAGAATTTTAAAATATACAATTCCACTTTACACAAGAAAATCATGAAAGTATAAAAAAACCCCCACAAAAGTAGAAATCAATACAAGAAATATATGGTCAAGCCCATATCACGGGAAATTGACACCAATAAAAAATCCATTCACAAGAAATTAGGCAAAACATGCCAAATGTAAAAGAACACTAACTCCTAATGAACCTTAAACTTGCCCATCCACAATCATTTCTCCCGATCTGACAAGAATTTCTCTAAGTGAGAAGCATCTTGGAACACAAAGGTATCCCCTTGCAGAGTGATTACATTGCAGGGGAACCATAGATAAAAAGTAGCCCCCAAAGCTAAAACCTGAGATTTTAAATCCAGAAATTGCTTCCTAGGAAGTTATGTCTTCCTAGTAACCTCTGGAAAAACATTTAGGACCCGATATTCAATGGCAGTTAGTGTCACTGAATATCCCCGATTAATGCCACTACATGCCCCAATACTAACCCTTTGCATTCCGAGGATGGCACCAGTTGCTAACTAGGCAGCAGTGATAGCAAAAGCTAGCCTATCTTTACCTGTGGAAGCTAACTGGGCAGCGGCTCAATATTGCCACTACCTGGTAAGATTCTGCAGGCTTGTAGGCTGTACAGCAACCCCAGATATTCAATGCCAGGGCTGTAAATGACCCTGGCATTGAATATCCGGGGTTAAAGTTTGGCGGTCCGAAAAGAATATCAGGCCCTTAACTTTTGTCCGCAAAACTGAATGTCCTTATTTTTAAAATAAACTTTAAGAACTTTAAGTTTGACTGTTTCAGAACAGAAAGTAACCAGTAAGGTAGCATGTCTGCAAATAGTAGAGTCTTCCAATAAAAGCAGTAAGATCCTGACTCCCTTCCAGGAGATTAACACTCCGAGGCTTAGTGGGGACATAGTAAGCCTGCACCACATCAGTTTCATCAGAAAATTTCAACACTTCAGTAAAGTATTTCTTTAACAATACTTCTGAAGAAAGTAAGTGAGGACAAGGAAAGTTAAGAAATCTCATGTTCCTAGCACAGAGAGACAACTCAAATGCTTCCAGCCTACTGTAAGGGAATCTTTACTACGAACCACATTAGTTTGCTGGAATATTTGCACCTGAGAATCTTTCCGCTGCACAGATTTATCAAGAGCAAACACTTTATAATCTAAATCTTGCAATTTAACCATAGTCTCCTGAGAAAAGGAACATAAAGATGAAACAGTCAAACTTAGTTTAGAATCTACGGGCCCGATATTCAAAAAACATTTACACGGTTTACATCCCTATAAACTGCATAAATGCTTCTAACCGGGATATTCAACAACACTAACATAGCTAATGCCACTGAATATCCCTGATCTTCTCCCCTACATGCCCCGATGCTAACCGCTTAACATCGGGGCCTGTTGTGGGCATTGGGGGAAGGAGCGGAGATGGCAACAGTCGATAACGGGCAGTGGCCATATTGCATGCTGCCTGGTTAGCAACCTACTGCTAAAAGATAAGCGAAGCAAAAGCTTGCCTATCTTTTAGCCGCAGGAGCTAACCGGGCAGCATGCAATATTGCCACTGCTGTGTGGCAAACCTGGATATTCAATGCCGGGGCCGAATATGACCAGAGCATTGAATATACAGTGTTAAGGACCAGCGCAGACAGCTATGCGCCATAGTGGAGCATAGTGGCACATAGCCGACCTAGATGAATATCAGGCCCAATATTCTTAATAGGCCCCCACAAGTCCTTCAGGGAACCTCCCCCTCCAAAGGAGTACCAGGGGCTTGGAAAACATCTGAGATTCTCAAGACACCACCGGCTTGAGAAATGTCACCACTTGAGGACTCTCTGCAGACTCCCAAATGGGAGGATCACCCTCAACCGGGGTAGATGATAAGGGGGAAAGTGGGTAGGGAGATGGTGTCCTGTCCTCAGAGCTCTAAGAAGCTCCCTCCAGAGAGGCTTGATTCACCGGCATTGGCACAACAGTTTTAATAGATGGCATAGTGGAAGACTGTAACTTCATCTGCCCTTTATTCTTCCTCTTCCCTATAGAACTAGTACTCACCCCAAAACCAGATAGAAAAAAGGAAGAGACATTTTGTAACCAAATCCCCGGAGGCGTCTGTCAGTGCTCTGAAGGGGTTCCAATGTGGCGTGGCCTGCCTCTTTGGGCATGTTTCTTCACGTCATGCCCCACAGCCATGTGTATGTGTGGCAACTTTTATAGGCCTCTAGGTGCCTTTGGGTGACATCACTGGGGTTATCTGTGCTGCCTGCTTCATGGTCTTGCCAACAGCCCCATGGACACATCAGACAAGGCAAGCCTCTCCTCACGGGCCAATGGATGGGCCCTCAAACATTCTTCCTTCAGTTCAGATGTCAAATCCACATTGTATACTGTGGCAGCAGCTCTTATGGGCCTCTAGGGGCCTTCAATTGACATCACTGGGGTTGTCTGTGCTGCCTGCTCCACAAACTCACTGACAGCCCCACAGGCACAATACAAGACAAGGTAAGTCTCTCCTCTTGGGCCGATAGATGGGCCCTCAAACATTCTTCCTTCAGTTCAGATGCCAAATCCACCTTCTATGCCATGGTGGCAGCTCTTATGGCCCTCTAGGCATCTTCGGGTGACACCACTGGGGTTATCTGTACTGCCTGTTTCACGGACTCTCTGACAGCCCCACCGGCACAACACCATACAAGGCAAGCTTTCCTTCATGGACAAGCCCTCAAACATTCTTCCTTCAGTTCAGGTGCCAAATCCACCTTATATCACCTAATCAACTGTAAGCCTGTAACCTGTATTCTGCTGTGCCCCCCCCCCCTCTAATCAGAGTGTTTTTAATCTAATTCCTGGCCAGTACAGCCAACATCACCATGTGTTACAACCGCTGCTGATCACTGGAAGCAGCGGGATATAAATGTACGCTAAATAAAAATAAATAAATAAATAAAATATACCATGACGGCAGCTCTCATGAGCCTCTAGGAGCATTTGGCTGACATCACTGAGGTTGTCTGTGCTCCCGTTTCCATGGACTCACCGAGAGCACCGTGAGCACAACACCAGGCAAGGCAAGTATCTCCTCATGAGCCAATGGATGCGCCCTCAAACATTCTTCCTTCAGTTCAAATGCCAGAACCACTGCCACCTTGTTCCTATTTGTACTTATACATAAATTACTGTGAGGTAATTTTATAAAAGCCTTTTCTGTGTGTAAAATAACTTTCACATATGGAAACTCTTTTCTAAACTTACTCCCCATAGATATTACTTTGATAACCTTGATCTGTTTTGCCGTTCTTTTTTAACTTAGTGTTGTCTCTGATTAAGGGAAGTTGGATAAGACAGTTTGCTATTATTTAGGTATTCATTGTGTAGGGCTAAGAGATGTTTGTGTTGGGGGATACTTTGTTAGCTTGTAAGTACTGATAGGGAATGGGGATGCAGATTCTGCCCTCTTTCAGCTATTTGAGAAGGGCATGAAAGGCTGAAGAAAGTGTTTATGAATAAATAGCAAAGCCAAGGGGCCTACTTTCTAAAGTAGAGTAATCTTTTGCAGTTACCATGCATTATTTTTTTTTTTTTAGCTGTATTTATATCCTGCTTTTCACTGGGTCAAAGCAGTCAATTGGGGGATACATTTAACACAAGGGGATATGAGACACATATGCTAATACTTACAGGGAACATGGGCAATGGAGGGTTAAGTGGCTTGCCCAAGACCACAAGGAGTGCCTATAGGACTAGAAATCCCAGACCCTCCAGCCTGAGATTGCTGTCCCCAGGTGGGACTTGAACCCCCAGCCCTCCAGCCTGAAGTACCTTGTCCTAACCACTAGACCACTCCTCCCTTGTCCTAACCACTAGACCACTCCTCCCATTAGTGGCAAAGCTTAATGCGCTATAATTGCAAACCCCTATGCGGTGGTATGGTCAGCATCTGCCCATGCAGTTACTGGGCATGGCATACTTTTACTGCATGGTAAGTCCATTGCTGATAGTACAGATGCATTTACCATGAACTGACACTCCCAGACAGCAAGACCTAGGTTTCCCCACCCCCTGACACCCCTGATACATTGATCCATAGATCCCATACAGCCCAACTCCCTCTCCTGTAGCCAGGGGCAGCCCAAGGGGGTGCGGGACCATGTGCGAAGACTCTTTGCGGGCCCTCATTTACATAAGGGGGTCTCATTTGCATAAATATTTGCATAACATTAACGTGCACTAATTTTTAGTAAACATGCCTCTTAATGAGTGTCTGGATAAAGAAAGACTACCAGATTTCTACTCCAGTGCCAACCTCCAAGCACATTAGGAAGTACTATAAACACTGCCCATTTAGAACCCATAGCAAACGCGTCGTATCATAAGAGCACTACCAGGACTCACAAAGCACCAAATCCTACCTATCAAAAAGGCAACACTGCAAATATTAAACCAATACATCTCAGAAAATACCAATACATCTTCTACTGGGGAAAGAGAGCAAGTGGCACTGTCAAATAGAAAGTACATAAACAAAATACCTTAGCTTGGTTACACATGCAGAGCATAGACCATCACCAAACAAAGAACAAGGAATCATAGTTTAGAAATTGGAAGACAATAATTAAATTGAGAACCCCAAAGGCCAAAGTTGGAACATAAAACAAAACTGGAGAAATAAAACTATAAATGAATTTCCTCTTGTATTAAACAAAAACGCAAAGACGTTAGCAAAGCCCAATTCCTACAGCTAACATAGTCCAGTTAATAAATTCAAAATAAAAAAGTATTTTATCTACTTTTTGTTGTCTGGGCATTTTATTTTTCAGTTGCAATTGTTCCAGTCACTTTCTTCTGGTTTCTTTGTGGCTTCGACTAACTCTCCATTGTCTGATCGTATTTGTCCTTTCTTCTCTCTTCTATATTTTTCTCATTCTCTTGCTACATCTGCTTTAACATACTGATCTTTCCCCTTTTGCAGGGATCTGTGCTGGGTCTGCTGCTTTTTGACATATTCATAAATGACCTGGAAAGTGGAATAACGAGTGAGGTTATCAAATTTGCAGATGACACAAAACTATTTAAAGTTGTTAAAACCCAAGAGGATTGTGGAAAATTGCAAGAGGATCTTGATAAATTGGAAGACTGGGCATCAAAATGGCAGATGAAATTTAATGTGGACAAGTGCAAAGTTATGCACCTAGGGAAGAACAACCCAAACTATGGTTACACGATGCAAGGTTCCACATTAGGAACCACCACCCAGGAAAAAGATTTAGGCGTCATTGTGGATAACATGTAGAAACCCTCGGCTCAGTGTGCAGCGGCAGCCAAGAGAGCAAATAGAATGCTAGGTATCATAAGGAAAGGAATGGAAAATAAAACAAAAGATATTATAATGCCTCTATACCGTTCCATGGTGAGACCGCACCTTGAATATTTTGTGCAATTCTGGTCGCCGTATCTTAAAAAGGATATAGCGTTATTAGAAAAGGTTCAGAGAAGAGCCACCAAAATGGTAAAGGGGATGGAAGGATACTCCTATGAAGAAAGGCTAAGAAGGTTAGGGCTCTTTAACCTGGAAAAGAGACGGCTGAGGGGAGATATGATAGAAGTCTATAAATTAATGAACGGAGTGGAACGGGTAAACGTAGATAGACTGTTTATATTATCAGAATATAGAAAGGCTAGGAGACATGCAATGAAGCTACAGGGTAAACTATTTAAGACTAATAAAAGAAAATATTTTTTCACTCAACGTGTAATCAAACTCTGGAATTTGTTACCGGAGGATGTAGTAAAGGCTGTTAGTGTAGCCGGGTTTAAAAAAGGTTTGGACAAGTTCCTGGAGGAAAGGTCCATAAACCATTATTAAGAAGGGACCTAGGATATCAATGCTTGACCTAGTACAAGCATTGCAGAACCTGTGTCTTTTGGGGAAACTGCTAGGTACGTATGACCTAGATTGGCCACTGTTGGAAACAGGATACTGGGCTTGATGGACCTTGATCTGAACCAGTATGGCATATCTTATGTTCTTATGCTCTTTCCTCCATTTCTATCTTTATTTCTTTTTCATCTACTCAAATTTCACCCTTCCATCTTCAATCCCCACTTACTCTCCCAATACCTAGCCAATCACAGATTTTTCTTCCCTCCCACACAAAATATATTTTCCACTCTCCATCCTCACTCCCCCAGGCCCATCCCCTTCTAGTCTTCCACCAACATCAGCTCCCTTCTAGTTCCAGCCCCACCCAGCATCCGCTCCTTATAGTCCCATTCTCCCATCCTCTCGCATCAGCTCATTTCCAGTCCTAGCACCCCCATCAGCCCATTTCCAGTACTAACATCCCCATCAGCCCATTTCGTCCAAGCTCCCCCATCAGCCCATTTTCAATCCTAGCCCCCCATCAGCCTAATTCCAGTCCAAGCTCCCCACCCCATCAGTCATTTCCAGTCCTATCCTAGTTCCCCATCAGCCCATCTCCAATCCTAGCCCCCCAAGCTATTTCCAGTCCTATTCCAGCCCCCATCAGCTCATTTCCAGTCCAAGCTCTCCCCTCAGCCCATTTCCAATCCTAGCCTCCCCATCAGCCTATTTTGAATCCTAGCCCCCATCAGCCATTTCCAGTCTTATTCCAGCCTCCATCAGTCCATTTCTAGTCTCAGTCCATTTCCAATCATAGCCCCCTGTCGGCCCATTTCCAGTCCTAGCCCCCCATCCAGTCTTATTCCAGCCTCCATCAGCCCATTTCCAGTCCAAACTCACCCCTCAGCCCATCTCCAATCATAGCCTCCCCCTGTCAGCCCATTTCCAATCCTAGCCCCCCATCAGCCATATCCAGTCTTATTCCAGTCTCCATCAGCCCATTTCTAGTCCAACTCTCCACCTCAGTCCATTTCCAATCATAGCCCCCCTGTCAGCCCATTTCCAGCCCTAGCCCCCATCAACCATTTCCAGTCTTATTACAGCCTCCATCAGCCCATTTCCAGTCTAAGCTCCCCCCTCAGCTCATTTCTAATCCTAGCCCCCACAGCCGATTTCCAATTCTAGCCCCCTCCAGTCCAAGTCCCCCCTCAGCCATTTCCTGTCCTATTCTAAACCGCCCCCCCCCCCCCGAAGAGCTCCACGCCTTTCTAAAGTGCTTCAGAGGTGAGCCGTGGAAGCTGTGCAAGGCCCAGGCTCACCTCTTCACAGCCGCCAATATGAAAAGCCCAGTTTTCCCTCATGCTGGCAGCTGTTACTTTGAAGCACAATGAATGCTGGGAAAGGTTAAAGGGCATTTCCCGGCACTCACGCACTTCATAGTAACAGCCACCAGCATGAGAAAAAACGGCGCTTGCAAGGCTTCCCTAGCTCATTTCTGAAGCCGTCCACTGTGCAAGAATGAAGTTCACACAGGGCCCCCTGAAGTGTGGGGAAGGAGTAGCCTAGTGGTTGGGGCAAGGTACTTCAGGCCAGAAGGTCAGGGGTTCAAATCCCACTAGAGGACAGCAACCTTGAGCCGGAAGGACTGGGGTTTCTAGTCCCACAGATGCTCCTTGTGGTCTTGGGCAAGCCACTTAATCCTCCACTGCCCATGTTCCCTGTAAGTATTAGTGTGTGTGTCTCATATCCCTGCATGTTAAATGTATCCCCCAATTGTGTTGTGACTGCTTTGATTGAAGGATAAGGCAGTATACAACAACTGTCTAAATAGATAAATAAACAATGGATGGGTCAGCTTTACTTGTAGCTCTCACTGGGGGTCCCTATTGGCTAGTGGGTGCAGGAATAACCCCTGGATGTTCTTGCTCCACCTGCACCCTGGACCAAAATGGCACCTAATGGGAGTCTCACAGTACTACTACCAGGGATCAAGATGCCAAACAAGTAGCATGTGTTCTTTTATGAGGCAGTAAGTGCATCCATGCTATCTGCAGTGGGGACAGTGCAAGATAGCTCACTGTAATTTAAGTTCAAGGTACTCTCCATAACCCATAACCCACCCATTCTTCACCCTTGTCTTGTCCCCTTCCATGGCAAGGAGTTACAGCATGAATTAGAATGCAGTGAGTGTTATGGCAGTGTGTTGTTACTGTGCCTGTGTCCTAATTCACATGGTAACTACTTATTGCATGTTAGTAAACCTGCTCTTAAAGGTGAACAATGCCATGGGGCCAATGAGAAATATCCCAGAGTACTAAGGGAGCTCAAAGAGGTTTCAGCAGGTCCTCTTAAGAATGTGTTTACGAGGCAATTGATCATTGGAAGTTCTACAGGCTTGGAGCAGGGCTGATGTGATCCCTCTTCATAAAAGTGGTAATAGAGAAGAGGTTGGAAACTACAGACCACTAAGATAGACCAATAGAACTGCTGCTGAAGAAAAGGATAGTGAACCTTCTACAATCCAATGAGTTACAAGATCTATGGAAACATGTTTTTTATCAAAGGTGGATCATGCCAAACCAATCTTCAATTGCATGACCAGGGAACTAAATCTAAGGAATGCACTGAATGTGGTCAACTTAGATTTCAGCAAAACCTTTGATTTATTCATGAGCCAAAGAAGGCTCATGAATAAATTGACCAGCCTGAGGTTGCGATTCAAGATGATGAACTGGATCAGAAACTGGTTGGCTGATAGATGAGAGAGGATGGTAGTAAAAAGAATTCACTAAGAAGCAAGAAATGTAAGCAGTGGAGTGTTTCAACTGTTGGTCCTTGAATCAATTCTGTTAAATAACTTTGCGACTGATATTGTCAAAAGGTTAGAAGGAAGAATTTGCTTTTTGCAGATGATACCAAGACTTCCAACAGATTGGACACCCCAGAGAGAGTAGACAATGTGAAAAGTGCTTAACAAAAATTAGAAGCATGGGCTAATGCTCGGCAGGGCTGCTAAGCTTTGATATGAACTACAGAGATGCATTTGGAGTGCAGAGATTTTGGGAAGTAATAACTATAAATCTAGATTATCTAGAATGAAGAAAGCTAGATGATCTGATTAGAATCTGGAATAAAACATTTGAATCAGATGATCCTTATTAAAGAATGTAATATGGAGAGATCAAGGAAATATGTGTGGTACTCAATTTTGTTGGCAAATAAATAAACAGGAATATAAGAAATTGGAATGGCAATGGAGAAATTTGGATGATATTTATTTAAAGTGTGTTGGAGGAAACAGATAAAGGTATTTAAGGAGATGACTGCAAAATGCAATGCAATGTGTGCCTTTGAGGCAATGCTAACTCCTGGCGGCCCAGCAGCTCCTGGGTTTTCTTGACAGTGTAATCGGAAGTAGATTGCCAGGCCTTTCTTCTGAAGCAATGGACGGTTAAATGACTTAAATCATCTAAAAAGGAATTTTATACAAATTTAATTTTGAGAAGTGAGAATAATACCCCAGAACTTTTGAAAGTGGTTAAATATTTACAAGATTCAACCACTAATTCAACCACATTTCCCCAAATATGCAAGGAAGCAGTTTTTTTTTTTTAAATGCTGCTCTCAATATCCACACACCCCTTGATCCCCTCCCTCCTGCTCTAATTTGGCAAGCAGAACCCTAGCAATAGGTCCACAAAATTACTACTGGGGTCATGGGCACCATTTTAAACCCAAGACTTGCAAGCGCAGGAGTGACTGGAGATTGATCTTGCTTCCACTAGACTACCAAGGACCCCAGTGAGAGCTGGGGGAACGGGATATAAGAGTGGGGGAGCAGGGAAGTCTGCAGAGGGGGGACTATGTTGGGGAGTTATGGATTTAGGGGTAACTGATGTCAGAGAGTTATTGGCAGGGGGGGATTGTATGTCAGAGGGGTGACTGGGAGGGATTATTGAATATTGGCAGGTGATGGTGAGGCTGGGCTCAGCCTTTACACCTTCCTCTTCAAGCAGACCCTTACGCTTGCCTTGGGGCAGGTGCAAATGCCAAGGTCTAGAATGCTTTATATCAACATGTATTCCCTTTGTAAACTATGTATCTTTGCAAAATACTAACACAAATCTTTCAGAAATTGTGACTAGACTGACAGTGCAGACACCTGTTCGGGAGCGGGAATGAATGTTACCATGTGTATGTATGTGCCTACGTTGAGTCTGCTCACATTTTACTCATACGCCTACTTTAGCATGCCCACTCTACAAACATGCGCTGTCTTACAGCACACACACTTTTAGGCATAAGCCAATTTTATAGCAGGTCTTTTACACATTAAACAAGTTTATAAAATTACCCTTAAAATATGTAATGCAACTGAGAGAGCTGCTTCCATTTTGAAGACCACCAATCATCTCTCCTCAAGAGAGTTGCTCCTAGGATTCATCATTTTTTCCAATGAGCTCCTGAGGGGAACTTGGAACTGAAGCTGGCATCAGGAAACCTGGTTGCAGATGATCTGTTGTTCCTCCAGCTCTCAGCAACACAGAGAAACCAAACAAAATCTCTAAAACTTCTCCACAGTCTCAGAAAGCCTCTCTCACAGTAGAAACAAGAAATTCTTCAAGAACTTTAATCACCTCCTTCCACTCCTCTCCCCATCCTCACCACCAGCCACCACTCTTTAACTCTAGGGCTGCCATGGAGGATATACTTAAATGAAATTTAGGAAGTACAAAGGAATTTTTAAATTCAGGACTCAGGAGGTCTGCAGTAAATCCCGATCCTTGCAACCCTATAATGACTGAGAGGGACGTGTCCAGCACCTCTGAGCTTGCATAAGGCATCCATCGGACCCAAATTGGCACAGATGCTCAGAAGAGTATGTGCTAAGCTTACCTGTCCTTTTAGCCATCCTTAAGAAGAAGAAAAAATACTTAAATTGTAGAGTGAGAAAATGAATAGGCCAAAGTCAGAGAGCTCCATAAGTGGAATGGGCAAGAGCTCCTTATTGGCATCTTGACCCCTAGTGCAAGTACCATGAAACAGCTGCTAGGGATGAGAGCTGCCATCTTAAACCAAGGTGGCAAAGGAGCAGAAACACCAGGGCATTGCTCTTGCCCTGCACTGTAATTCATGGAAAGCCCTGGTAAGTGTTGGGATGGGAGAATGAGGGGTCGAGGAAGGGTTGGGTACCTCTTGCTGGTGGGAGACTTGATGCTAATGGGGGTTGAATCAGATTATTGGGTAATATTGTTGCTAATGGGAGGATCAGGGGCTCAGGGATGCTGATGGGGGTGGGGTGGGGTGTTAGGGTTTTTGTATGGAGGATCAGGCACCTTTAATGGATTGGGTCATGGTAAGTACATCAGCCGGTAAGACAGATGCACTTCCATGCTATCTGCCGATCCATTTCCTATGCAACAAGTGTCTGCCCCATAGAGTAAATGCAGGGCTGATGCTGAGCATCCCCCCAACAATTAAATACAGGCTTTATAGTTATTGTGCATTCAATTTTGTAAACAGACCCCTAAGTGTTCTAATATGAAGGCTTACTTCGTGAAATTTACTGTGCCATTATGGAATTAGCTGTGTTTCTTATCTAAATGGATAAGAAAAATAAAAAGAATGCAACCCTATGATTAAGATCTGCCAGAAAAATTCACTTTTCAAATATTCGCTTCAGTTTGACTCCTCGGGTAAAATAGTACAAACACATATACTCTAGAAGCATTTTGTGTATATGCCTCTATCTAAGGAAAGCTGGACAACATGTTGTTCAAACTGGTTCACTTCTGACTAAAATTACTTAATTTTCATCAAGAAAATGTGATTTGTAATCTTAATTTTCTCCTCTCTTCCTTGTAAAATAGGCTTTCATTCATAATGGGCTGACTGGTCACAAATTCATATTTGTGCAATACAGAAAGTCTGAAGTAGAAGACTGATTACCCATAGAGTGAGACACTGGCCTGTGTATGAAGTAAAATTGCAGCGACGTCACAGAAGTACTGGAAATGTATATTTTCAAGCTAATTACACTGTACTACAAATTTTCAAAAATGGTTTGCTTCAGAAATTAAATGTGCTATTTCTTAATGAATTTGATGTGCTGAATTCAAATATGATAGTAAAATTGGTCAATTAGCTCCTTTTTCTATGATATGTTGAAGAATGTACATTTTACCACTAAGTATGGTGAAAATCGAGCCTAAATCCTTAGATGTAAATCAAAATCTTATTACAAATGAAACTTTGCACAATAACAAGCATGTTTTTATAAAATACAGTTCATAAACATGCTTAGAAGAAACAGAGGAGTAATTATGTCTGCAATTTAACTTTCATTAAGATCATTTGTAAGTACATTCTAGCAATTTTTGTTCTCATTCAGTGACTTCACGACTCTTCCTGATCTGTTTCTTGTACTGAAGCAATTGAATATCCCTTGTCACCATCCAGGAGTAGTCTGCAAGCATTGATGGACTCCATTTACCCTGATACCTCTTTTCCATGGCTGCAATGTCTTGGTGAAATCGTTCTCCATGTTCATCACTTACTGCTCCGCAATTTTGTGGGAAAAAATCTAGATGAGAGTATAGAAAATGAATCTTTAAGGACATGTTGCAACCGAGGTTTTTGCATGCCTTGAGAAGATCTTGAACAATCTCTTGGTAATTATTTGCTTTGTTGTTTCCAAGAAAATTTGTGTCACTGATTCAAATACTATCCATGCAGCCTTTTCCTTTCCACGCAATAAACAAATAAATTTGTCATCTTGAAGAAGTGCACAAATCTGAGGGCCAACAAAAACTCCTTCCTTAACTTTGGAATCACTCAGTCTAGGAAATTTACCACTAAGATACCTGAAAGCAGGTTTAGTTTTATCCATCGCCTTGACAAAGTTTTTCATTAGTTCCAACTTGATGTGCAAGGAAGGCATCAAAATCTTGTTGCTGTCTACAAGTGCTGGAAACAGAACATTTTTGCTTCCAGGATCCAGTGACTGATGGAGTGGCCAGTCCCTTTTGACAAAATAACAATCTCTAGCACGACTATCCCACTCACACAGGAAGCAGCAGTACTTGGTGTATCCATCCTGAAGACCAAGAGGGCAACCACTTTGAAGTCACCACAGATTGACCATAGATGTTGATCATAGTTTATACACTTCAAAAGTTGTTTCATATTGTCATAAGTCTTTTTCATAAAAGCTGCATGGCCAATAGGAAATGATGGTAGCAAGTTGCCATTATGCAGCAATATAGCTTTACGACTTGCTTTGGATGAATCAATGAAGAGCCTCCAATCATCTGCAATGTAATTGATATTGAGAGCTGCCATTAAATATTTTACATTGTTGCATGCAGCAAGATCACCTTCTTTGAAAAAGAATGACACCAAAGGTTATGTTTACTAAACCGTCTTAATGTTACCGGCGCTAGTTGCAGCATTAATGTGAAGAATGCCATATAAGGTAGTGGTCGGTCCGGCGGCAAGGTAGCAAGAATCTGTATTACGCGATAGTGGGCACCGTGGCACGTTAACGCGCGTTAACCCTAAGTTCATGCCAGCAAAGTGTTAGAAGCTATAAAGATGTATCCCACTGGTTACTGCAATGACTGTAGATGCAGAGGTCATGGGTTTGATCCTGCAATGGTGTGATGTAAGAAGGCTGCCTGAGGCAATTCCTTTTTTAATTTAAATCAGTGCTGCCAGCAAAAACACCCTCACAGTGCCATAACCTACAGTAAGGTGCCGCATAAGGCGCCCTATCAGGCACTCCATAGGGCACATTGTAAAGTGCCCTGTCCACCAAGACACCTTATGATGTGACATTTAGAGTGCTTTATAGGGCGCCTTATGAGGCACCTTAGGCTACAGCACTGTGAGGGTGTTTTTACTGGCAGTACTGATTTAAATTAAAAGGAAAAGCCTCAGACAGCCTTATTAAATAACACCACTCTCCATGAGGCTTTGGATAGTGGAGCCTGTGGGTGTGGGTGTTTGTGCCCCTGTTGGCCGCTGCTCTAGGGCAGAGGTTCCCAACTCCGGTCGCGGTGGGCTAAACACGGTTCAGGTTTTCATGCTGTCCCTAATGAATATGCATGAGATACATTTGCATACAATGGGGATGGTGCTTACAAATGCAGCACAGGCATATTTATTAGGGACAGCATGAAACCTGAATGGTGTTTGGCCCTCCAGGACTGCAGTTGGGAAACTCTGATCTAGGGATTGCACATGTTTATGGTGTCTGTGCTCTGTAGGATAAAATATAGGTGTTTATGGCATGTTTATTTAATCTGCAATAAAGGTTCCATCTTTATTATCACAATTTAGTACTGGGTAAAATATAGGGACATAGTTTGCAGGAGCCACAGATGGGACTTGAACCTGTGACCTTCTGCCCCTGAATACACTGGCAGTGTGTAGTGCACCAAACTGTTGCCGCAGAGACAAATCATTCACTGGGAATACCGTGACTGTTTGTCAGACAGACCTTGTCTGTTGCAGTGCACTGCACTCACCTAAACGGGGCTTGGCCGTGGTCTGCTGTGGGCAGATGCCACTGCCCCCTTCGCCACCAGCACCCCTCCACCACCATGCTGACATGCCTTTGTACCGGTGGTGCTGGTGGTGCGCAGTCCCAGGCCATCCAGTGTGCCGGTAGGCAGCTGCCTATGGTGCGTGATTTGGGGTAGGGGTGCCTGCACAGACATCCACACTTCCCCCTGGCACTGTCTGCCAATGTTATGTGCCCTTTGTGGTACTTGCTGGATACTGTCCCCAGGGACACTGTGGGACACACACTTGTGGACATGTTTGCCCTTGGTCAGTTGCTGTCTTGCTGGTTTTCAGTTTCTACATTCCTATGTGTCACCTAGTCATCTGCCTAGTCCACCATGTGCCCCAGCTGCCCCACTGCATGTCCTGCCTGCAGCCCCCTGTACCCCATTTGCAGCCTCACTGTAGTGCCCTCTTGTACTTGGGCACTATGATGTTGCTGCACATGTAGCACTACTATCACTCTTCTTGGTTTCCCTGCCTTTACTGCACATTGCTGACTGAAATAGTCTCTCTTCCATGCAAATGTGCCTCTAGCGCGAGGTTTTCACTGGCGCTAATTTTCAGACCTTCATTTCACAGCGTTAGGGTGCATGGAGCCTCTCCCCGTCCACTCTCCACCCATTGACACCTTATCTCCGCCCCTGGGGAGTATTACTCCGCCCTCTGGGGAGCCTTACTCCACCCTCTGTGCGCCTTAATGCCGGCGGAGATGTTATCGTGCGATACATGACATTCTTGCATGGTAATGTGCCCTTTTCATGCGATAACGTCACTTATCGCGCGATAACATTGCTGCTGCGGCATTAGCGCTGTTTAGTAAACATACCCCCAAGTCTTTCTGACAGTCCTGGAAAAAAGAAATTTGAACATCACCAGCCAGAAGATTCCACTGCTGTAGTCTGGAACTGAAAAGCTCAGCTTTATTCTTCGGGAGATCCAAATCCCTGACAAGGTTGTTCAATTCACCTTGCGTTATGAGGTGTGGCTCATTAGCAGTGGCCAGAAGAAACTCTGGGTCATGTGAGGTTGACGGTTCATGACTACAAACTTCTTCCTCTTCCTCACTTGATTCTACTGAAAATGATTCTGACATTTTGGTAATTGGCAACCCTTCTCCTTGAGGCACTGGGCGTATTGCAGATGGAATGTTTGGATATTGCACGGTCCACTTACTCTTTCTGGATATGCCTTTCTGAATTGGAGGAACCATGCAGAAGTAGCAATTGCTGGCGCGATCCATGGGCTCTCTCCAGATCATTGGAACTGCAAAAGGCATTGATTGCTTTTCCCATTCATCTATTGCCTGAGATTTGTTGCACATGTATTGCAGCATATGTGTGGCTCCCAGCTCTTATCCTGATCTCTTATTCTGCAGCCAAAATATAAGTTGTAGGCTTTCTTAACCACCACAATCTTATTCCGTTTTTGTGATGTAAAAGTCACTTCACCACAAATATAGCAGAAATTATCTGCATTATTAACACAAGTGCGATACATTGCCGAATACACTGTGATTGACCTATTGGCATAAAATAATGCAAAATAATTAATTTTTAATTTTTCTGTGACTAATACACCTTAAGATTTATACCGTCAAGAGGTGCAAATTTAAATACTGATTGCATCATCTGGTTGTGGACAGATATTTCTATTGGTTGCAAGTAGAGATTATGCAATTTCACGCAAATGTTGCATAATGCACAGATAATGGCCCCTAATGACTAATTAATAGCATATATCTTAGCAACTAGACCTAATCAGCCATTTTCATTAAGATTTCTGTGTTCAGCAGCCTTAAATTAGTTTAGAACAGCTGCTTTTGTGTCCGAAGCATTTTGGCTGTTCAACAGTGTTACTGCTGGAGGACTCATAGTTTAGTCCCCATGGACATTTAGGTTTCTGGGTAAATTTTAACTTGAGTTTTTGAAAGTGGTTGTGGAAGAGGTCATCTCAGATTTAACACATGATATTCCATCCCAACAAAGTATTATCAGTTCATTGCGCTAAATTGGATTTCTAATTTTTTGAAAGCAAAAGAGCACTTGTAAGAAAGGTGTGACATAGAAACAGAGAAACATGATAGCAGATAAAAAACATATGGCCCATCCAATCTGCCCTTCCATACCAACTACTAAGCTCTACAGTCCCTTTTTTCCTTTAGAGATCTTATATGTTTGTCCCATGCTTTCTTGAATTCATATCCAGTCCTTGTCTCTACTACCTCCACTGGGAAGATATTCCATGCATCTACTACTCTTTTCATGAAGAAATATTTCTGCAAATTACTCCTGAGTCTATCTCCTGTCACCTTCATCCTTTGCCCCCACATTGCAGAGCTTTCTTTCAATTGAAAGAGGCTCTCTTCCTGTGCATTTATGTCATGAATATATTTAAATGCCTCTATCATATCTCCCCTCTCCTCTCTTTCTTCCAAAGTGTACATATTGTTCCAAAGACTCAACCTGTTGGTACAGGGGGGGAAGGACTAGCCTTTGGGCCTTTTTCATGTGGTCGCTTAAGCAAGGATGACAACCTTGATGACCATATAGAGGCGTTTGAGAGAATAGCTGGTCTAGCTCAGTGGCCTAAAGAACAGCTAGCTGTAAGGTTTGCCACTACTCTAAGCGGTGAGGCATTAGCTGCTTACAGGGAAATGCCAGTTGATTCTATTCATGATTATGAGCATGTTAAAGAAGCTATAAGAGAACGGATGGGTTTAAGTTCCTCCACTTATAGGAGACTTCTAAGAGCTTCTGTATTAAAAGAAGGTGAAACACCACAAGCTCTGTATTATAGAGTAAAGAGCTTAGTCTTTAAATGGCTATTGCCGGAAAAGAAAGATATAGAGTCTATTATTGATGCAATAATATTAGAGCAATTTATTGAAGCTGTTCCTATAGACATGCAAAGCTTTTTGATAAAACAAAACTGTAAGAACACCCGAGAAGCCATAGTCTTGGCAGACTGCTTTCTGGAGGCCCAGAAACTGAGCCTAAAGAAAGGGGGCGTTTTTCAGAGTACAGGTGTGCAGGGAAAGAATGCAGCCTTGAGTAAATATAGGACAGAGAGAGATAAGCCCATGGAAAAGTTCAACCTGCAAAGGAAGTGTTTTTCTTGTGGTGAGCTTGGTCACCTCAAGAAAAATTGTAAGACAAAGAAAGCCTTTGTGATAACACACCCCAAGGAGATAGGTGAAGGATTCCTCCTATCGGTAGAGGTAGAAGGAATAAGGACAGAAGCACTGTAAGATTCAGGGGCAAGTCAGTCCATGATCTCCAGAAAATTATGGAAAGTGATAGAAGCCCAGAAGCAGTGCGCCCAAGAGTCCTCAAGGGGGCAGGTTAAAATTAAATGTGTACATGGGGCTGCCTCTACCTACCCACTTCAAGCCGTTAAGATAAAGGGCTTAGGCAGGGGAAGGGAGGTAGCAGTAGCAGTAATACCAAGACTCCCTCATGAGATTATACTAGGCCGAGATTGGTCCCCGTTCAGGAAGGGAGTGGAGAAAAAGCTGCAGGAAAAGGCGGGCCTGGTTACCACACGTGCAGGCTCTAGACCCTCAGAGGAAGGGGTAGATTCCCAGGAGGAACCCATACCAGGGACCTCTTTTCATGATGATCTGATAACCCCGGCTAAGGATACCATCAGGAAAGGAAAGGCTGAGAGGAAGCTAGGGAGGAGCCTCAGAACTCAGAATAGGAGACAGTTATTGTCCGGTCAGGAGATGCCCTGGGTTTCTGAGGAGGTAATAGCAAAGTTTCCCTCCTTTCCGGATGAGCAAAAAGCAGATCCTGCTTTGGGGCGAGCATGTGAATTCGCCCAGAAGGGATCTGAGGCCCTACCAAGATTTTTATGGGATAGCAATTTGTTGTACAGGGAGGGTATAAATCCTCGGACAGGTGAGCTACGGAGGCAGTTGGTGATACCTGCTTCTTTTAAAAATATCATTTTAAGGTTGGCCCATGATCACCCCGTGGGGGGGCATAAAGGTGTACAGAGCACTCTGGATCAGGTCCTTGATAGGTTTTACTGGCCAGGTGTATATGCAGAAACGGCGAAGTTCTGTGCTTCTTGCCCAGCTTGCCAAAGGGTTTCCAGTAACCGTCCACCAGAGGTACCTTTAATTCCCCTACCAGTTATAAAGGAGCCGGTGCATAGGTTGGGGGTGGACATAGTGGGGCCCTTACTAAAAACTCCTAGAGGTCACCAATATATTCTGGTCATAATGGACCATGCCACTCGCTTTCCGTGGGCCATCCCTTTGAGAAATACCTCAGCACGAGTGATAGCTCTAGAGCTCATACGTTTGTTTTGTGAGATAGGGTTTCCTCGGGAGGTCTTATCAGACCAAGGAACAAATTTTATGTCCCGACATCTAGCTCAGGTATGGGATGCGTTCGGTATTCGGCATATCCGTACCGCAGCTTACCATCCCCAAACCAATGGGTTAGTGGAGAGGTTTAACCAAACTTTAAAGAACCTCTTAAGAAGGAGCTTGGAGGGCAGGTTTAGTGAATGGGATACAATGTTGCCTTTTGTGCTTTACGCATGCAGGGAGAGGAGACAGTCCTCTACTGGCACATCACCCTATGAATTGATGTATGGGAGGACGCCGCGGGGAATATTAGATGTATTAAGGGAACAATGGGTAGCACCGGTAGAGGAGGTACAGGAGGTTCCCAGGTTTTTAACAGACCTGAAGAATCGCCTACAGCGGATAGCTACAGTAGCGGAGGAAAATTTGAAAAGGAGTCAAACGAGACAGAAGACATATCACGATCGGCGGGCAAAGCCCCGACTTTTAAAGGTCGGAGATAGAGTCATGGTTATGATAGCCGCAGCGAATTCTCGCTTTGAGAACTCGTGGAAGGGCCCTTATAAAATAATAAAACAACTTGGGCCAGTGTCTTATGTTGTGGATACTGGACGGGGGAAGTCCCAAGTGTATCACGCTAATCTGTTGCGACAGTGGCAAGAACGTACTGGAAGTACTCAACTAGCCCCACAGTTGAATGAAGATTCTCAGCCCATAGTTTGTATTTCGTGCTGTTCGCGGGATAAAGCGACAGCCCGAAATAGTCTAAGGGGGGGATATGTGATGAGGTGAGTGCAGCCCAGCTAGGGAAAACTGAAAAAAAGAAGGATTTTTTTTTCATTGCGGGGGATGGGAGCCCAAAATCCTAGGTTCCATACTAGAAGCACTGAAAGAAACCTAGAGGGCAGAGCTAATGGTAAACCAATCACAGACCACAGGACAACCCTGCAGAGGAGTAGGAGGTCCAAGTGGGAGGAGCTAGGAAGGGAGTTGCCCAGCTCAACAGTTAACAGAGGAAGAACAAACAAAAGAGAGAGGCACAGTTTGAAGGAGGGAGCTGTGAGCAGAAGGTCCAGGAGGAGTGCAGGAGCAAGCACCAGTGGCAGCTGCAGTTCAAGGCCTAGCCCAGGTTCAAGTCCAATTCCCAGGAGGCACAGACAGGAGAGATCTGGGGCCAAGCTGTGGAAAACCCTTGCAGCCAAGGAGAGCAGCAAATGGAGGAACCATTATAAAGGCAGCCAAGAAAGGTACGCAGGGAATGAGCAGTGCCACCAGAATAGTTCTTGCTCTGACTCAGAGGAGACTTTCATACACCTGAAGCCGCAGCACAGCAAGAAGTATCTCGGGAGGGAGGTTAAGCAGGAGAGACACACAGGAGACCGGCTTGGAGGA
The DNA here is from genome assembly GCA_033557465.1 of Ichthyophis bannanicus. NCBI lineage: Eukaryota > Metazoa > Chordata > Amphibia > Gymnophiona > Ichthyophiidae > Ichthyophis > Ichthyophis bannanicus. The sequence continues at coordinate 1,461,990,198 of CM066031.1, forward strand.
GCCAAGGCCTGGCAGTGTGAGAGACTGTTTAACATTGTGAAGACTCTGAAGGAAAAGACACCAGAGCACTTCCAGAGAGCACAAAGCTGTAGCTCAATTGAGAGTATGGAGGTAGGCCCTGAAGAAAGTGTTATTGAGTCAGAAGCCTCTGAGATGGAATGTGAGCTGTGCACTAAAATACAATAGCAATGTGTGTTAGAAAACCGTGAAATATAAAAGGAAGCTGTTGCAAGTTAAAAGCAGTTTCAAGAGTTGAAAGAGAAGAGTAACCCTGAAGACAAGAGGTTAGGAATCTCTCTCTTAGGAAGCTTAAACTGCTAAACTTCAGTAAGGCCCAAACAGATAGAACTGTTTGTATGGGGCGTGGCAACAGCAGGTTGGAAGCTGTGAAGAGTTTTACAAATGCTTTTGTTTTGTAATGTCAAACAATTGCAGTGAAGAATAGAAACTGCTGTGAGTTTTGTTTGGACATTTTTGATTTGGAGAAATTATCCTGTATTTCTTTTGTCTGGAAAAAGTGCTTAAAGAATTTTTATGTTCATCACTTGCCAACTTTGGAAACCGAATAAAAATTTCCTGTGCGCTTTGAATAACCACTTGGCTTCTCTTATTAACACAACTACAACCCTCGAAGGGATAAAGGTGGCCAGCCGTCCCTACTAGGCAACCGCCTGGTAGGGGCGCGAGCGTCACAATATTGAGATCTTTAAGTCGGTCCCCATATTGCACTGATCATTTTGGTAGCCACCCTCTGCACCATCTCTATTCTGTTTAAATCCTTTTGAAGGCATGATCTTCAGAATTGCACACAATACTCTAAATTTTGTCTCACCAAAGCTTATATGGAGGCATTATCATCTCCTTCTTCCTGCTGGTCATTCCTCTCCTTTTGCACCCTTTCTTATATATTTATTCTTTATTGGATTTTCAACTATAGCCAAGACAAAGCTTGTACAGAAAAAGGATGCTCTGGAAAAGAAAAATAAAGGAAAAACAAAATAATTACAAAGAAAATCTCCAAAGAGCATACCTTACAGTCCACTATTAATGAGAGGGAATGTAAGGAAATAAACTATTCAGATAAGAGGATCAAGCCTGAATAGACGGGAATAACATTAAGGAAAACAGATGGCTGCAGAGAGTTCCAAGGCACTCAACATATAGCAAGAGTATCATCTCATTGATCAACAGTATTCAATGATACCAGTAATCTGGCGTTAAGAAAGGCAAGCAGGTTTCCTGGTTGAAAAAAATATACCTAACAGACTTATGTACAATTAGGCACTTACAAGGAAATCATAACAGGAATGTAGCTCCCAGTTGTATTACCTCGAGTTTAAGGAGAAGAAATTGCTGTTGACGTTTTTGTGTTTCTCGGGCTATATCTGGAAACATTGATACTGAGAAGCCACAAAAACTGATAGAACACTTTTTAAAATACATTGTAAGTATCCAGTCTCTATCTGACACTAGAGCACATGAGACAAGCAAAGTTGCAGGCTTGTAAGATTCTTGCCTAGAATCAGCCAATATTTTGTAAATGTTCAAAGCCTCCATGTTGGCATCAGACAGTAAACTAGTTGGCTGTTTCTTCCCAATGGGTAAGTAGTATGCCTTAGTCAAAAGTGGATTAAGATCAGAGGGAACTAGCAAAACCTCCATAAGGTACTTCTTAAACATCTCCATCCCAGAGACCCCACTTGTTTTGGGAAAGTTCAAAACTTGTTGGTTAACTGCTCGAGCAGAGTTCTCTAAAATTTAAGTTTACGTCTTAAGGCCGTATTGTCTTTTATCAGAGCCAGACTTACATCGGAAACAGTAGTAAACCGGCACTCCTGATCTTCAATTTTCAACCTTAAATTATCGACAGTACTCACTGAAGAGCAAACTTCTCTGAATTAAGTTGCACTCTTGCGCCAATATCCTCATTTTGCTGAGAAACAGCAGCTGACAATCCCGCCTTGATTATTGTAACATCCTTCTTGCTGGTCTCCCTCAGTCTCATCTCTTCCCTCTTCAGTCTATTCAGCACTCCACTGCCTGTTTGATTTTCTGTCAGCCTCGTTTTGACCACATCACTCCTCTCCTCAGATCTCTTCACTGGCTCCCTATCCGTTTCAGTATTCACTTTAAGCTTCTCCTTCTGACCTATAAGTGCATTCACTCTGTGGCTCCTCAGTACCTTTCTTCTCTCATTTCTCCCTATTTCCCCCCTCGTGTACTCTGTTCTTCTTCCCAGTTGCTTCTTGCTATGCCCTTCTTCTCTATTGCCAACTCCAGATTCGGCTCTTTTCACCTTGCTGCTCCCTACGCTTGGAATAAACTTCCTTTGTCTATACATCAGGCATCTTCTTTGCCCCTCTTCAAATTCAAGTTAAAAGCTCATCTTTTTGCCTCTGCCTTTGGCTCTTGATTTTGCTGTTCTCCTTCCTTCCCCTCTTTTATTTCACCTTTCTTTCTTCCTCTTATACTTGTTATTACCTCTTTCCTTTGTCCTGTCTCTCCTGTTCTTGTCTCTTTGCCCTTGTTCTTATCTTTTTCTACTCCTTTTCTTGCTTCGTCTTTTTAGATTGTAAGTTCTTTTGAGCAGGGACTGTCTTTTTGAGTTTTCTTTGTACAGCGCTGCGTGCACCTGGTAGCGCTTTATAAATGCTTAGTAGTAGTAGCAGTAGTAGTTATGGCCTCTAATGTTATCTTCTTAGGCTGCAGGAGAGGCCAGGAACAGGGAGTGGATGACAGAGCAAAAAGAGATCCAAGAGCCTGTTCAGCAATTCCAGGGCCACTAACCATTGATGTTCTTACTGCAGACATCTCCCGGGGAGTCCCCAGTAATACCGGAGACATCCTCCCGCCCTTGCACCAATGAATCCCTTCGAACTGAGCCCATCACAACGCCGAGATCAGGATGGGGCAGGCATCAAGTCAATAGGTGGAGGGAGGGGGTCACCCGGGCATGATGGTGGAGTCTGTGCTTCAGGAGATAATAATGTATCCAAATTGGAAAGCTGCAGTGGTTCCTCCTTACCAGCCGCAGAAAAGCCCAAACATATCACCTGTATCATAGCCCCAGATAGCCCCACATAACAATCCACAGGACTGGCAATCACAAGTTGGGACTCTGAAGGGTAAGTCTTTGCCTTTCCTTTATTGTAAGACTAGGGGACATGCAATGAAGCTACAGTGTAAACTATTTAAGACTAATAAAAGGAAATATTTTTTCACTCAACGTGTAATCAAACTCTGGAATTTGTTACCGGAGGATGTAGTAAAGGCTGTTAGTGTAGCTGGGTTTAAAAAAGGTTTGGACAAGTTCCTGGAGGAAAGGTCCATAAACCATTATTAAGAAGAGATCCAGGATATCAATGCTTGACCCAGTACAAGCATTGCGGAACCTGTGTCTTTTGGGGAAACTGCTAGGTACGTATGACCTAGATTGGCCACTGTTGGAAACAGGATACTGGGCTTGATGGACCTTGGTCTGACCCAGTATGGCATATCTTATGTTCTCATGTTCTTATATTTAGGCATCAAGAGAATGGGAATCACACTCCTGCAGCCATCTTGGAACCACGCCCCTCACCCATGCATCCTTCTGACTTTTGCCATCACTTTTTTTAGTCTGTTTTTTAATGTATTTTTAGAAAATCTGCTGCCAAATTCTCGACCATTCTTTAAGCTTCACTAGATCCCTCCTGATGTTATGTATACCTTCCTATATGTCTACTCTATTGCAGATTTTGGTATCATCCTGAAAAAGGTAAGCCTTACCAATAACACTTTAGCAATATTCCTTGCAAAAATGTTAAAAAGAATCACACCAAGGACAGATCCCTGCAGCACACCACTGATAGCATCCTTCTCCTCAGAGTGAGCACCATTTACCTGTACCCTTTGTTGCCTCCCACTCAACTGATTTCTAACCCAGTCACTTTAGGGTCCATTCCTAGGCAACTCAATTTATTTATAAGTTGCCTGTGTGGGACAGTGTTAAAGGCTTCATTGAAATTAAGTACACCACATCTAGTGCTCTCCCTTGGTCCAACTCTCTTGGGCCACCCAGTGAAAGAAACTAATGAGATTTATCTGACAAGACCTGCCTCTAGTAAAACCACACTGCCTGGGATCTTGTAATCCATTGTATTCCATAAGCTTTGCTATCCTCTGTTGTAGCAGAATGTCCATTATTTTGCTCACAACAGATCAGACCAACTGGTCTGTAGTTCCCAATTTCATCCTTATGTCCACTTTTGTATAAAGGGACTATATGTGCCCTTGTCAAGTCCTCTGGGACCACTCCTGATTCTAAAGAAATAAATGAATCCTTTAAACAAGGATACATGCCGGACGCCCTCAAGACAACAATCATTCGACCAACCATGAAAAAGAACAACCTGGACCCCCTGGACCCCACCTCCTACAGACCAGTTGCGAGCCTCCCCTTTACCGCCAAGATACAGCTTCAAGATCATCTGGACATCAACAACATACTAGACCCGCAGCAACATGGATTCCGGCCACTACATGGAGTCGAGACCCTCATAACCATTCTAATGAACACCCTCATCATAGGAACCCAAGAGAAACAATCTGGATACATCTTGATCTTCCTAGATATATCAGCGGCCTTTGACACAATCTCACATGAAATCCTCATACGCAGACTCCAATCAATTGGAATCAAAGACACTGTACTCCAATGGTTCAGATCCTATTTAACCAACAGACAGCAACGGATCCTCACCTTCACCGCAACCTCGCCCCCCTACCAGCAACATCAAGGAGTACCCAAAGGATCCACCCTATCAGCCATGCTGTTCAATATATATCTCCGTCCACTCTGCTCAGTCATACGCACCCACAACATCAACTTCCACATATACGCTGACGACATAATGCTCTACGCACCGATTACAACCACCAACCCAACAAATGACCAGCTATCAGCCTGCTTCACCGATGTGGCCAACTGGCTACAGGAAAACAACCTATCCATCAACATAAAGAAAACTGAAGCCCTTATAGTAACAAAAGAACCAGACTTCAAACCACCTACCCATCTCAACATGGGAACCATGCAAATTCAAATCCAGCCTCAAATAAGATATCTAGGCGTTATCATTGATCAAGCTCTCACCTTTAAACATCAAATCAACAAGACCGCCGGGACGATATTCCACAAAGCTAAAACTGTACAACGCCTCCGACCCCTCCTAGAACCTCACGACTTCAGGACAGTAATGCAAGCTGTGACGCTTCCTCATCTGGACTTCTGCAACATAATCTACCATGGACTTCCTGCCTCACAGACCAACCCCCTACGAACTGCCTTAAATACTACAGCAAGGATTATTCAGAATGAGAAAAAATGGGATCACATCACCCCAATCCTAAGAGACCTCCACATCCTTCCACTTGAAGCAAGAATCAAGTACAAAGCTATCCTACTCACCCACAAGACTATCCACCAAACACGGGACACCTCACTCCACCCCCTACTGCCTCGCCCATCCCACAGCAGACCAACCAGACAATCCTTCAATAACTCCATCGTCGTCCCCCACAAAAGAACCAAATCCACACAACGGACCTGCAACAGAGCTTTCGAACTTTATGCTCCATCCCTCTGGAACTCTCTGCCAAACCACATCAGGAACAACGCTGACATCACATCATTCAAGAAACAGCTGAAAACAATCCTATTCTGCAAACATCTCTGAACAGAAAAACCACCCTATCCGCATGAACTAATACTTAGATACAGCAGAAGCGTACATGTCTATGTCCACCCCAAATCTATAAATGTTGCCCCCTGGTGACGGCCCTACCCTATAAAGTATTGTCCCCCCCCCTTTTTTGTTATATGTTACACCGCTTTGACCCAGTGAAAAGCGGTATATAAATGCAGTTAAATAAATAAATAAATAAAATAAATAAAGAAGTATTGAAAAGTTCAGACAATGGAGCCACTAGAACTTCCCTAAGTTCCTTCAATACTCTCAGATGTATCCCATCTGACCTCATTGCTCTGTCTACTTTTAGTTTAGCTAGCTCCTAATGAACACAGTCTTTTGAAAATCATTCAAAATCCTTCTCACTTCTGTTACTATTTTGTTACTATGTCCAGGGCCAGCCCGTCCATTGAGCAAGAATGTTTTTTGCACAGGGCCCCGCGTTTCAGGGGTCCCCGCGCAAAAAACATTCATTAGCCCAAATACATTTAAAAAAAAATACCTGCTGCGTCAATGCCGCGGGGCCCCGATAGATAAAAAAATAGCACGGAATAGCACGGAATATCATCAGCTCCCGAGTCCCTCCCAAAGCATGGGCTTTCAGAGCCGCGAGAGCTTCTCTGACCTCTCGCGGCTCTGTTAATCCCGCCGGGGCTGATGGGAAATCCTATCAGCCCCGGCAAGATTAACAGAGCCGCGAGAAGAAGGGAAACTCTCGCAGCTCTGAAAGCCCGCACTTTGGGAGGGACTCGGGAGCTGATGCTTGAGGGAGGTTCTGCCGGGCAGCTGGGGTCCCGCGGCATTGACGTTTGATTCTGCTGCTGCCACGGCGGCAGTAGCAGCAGTTGGTATTTTTTTTTTATCTATCTGGGTGGGGGGGGGGGGGGTTAGGACTACTAATGAGCTATGGGGGGGGGACTAAGACTGGAAGTGGGCTTATGGTGGGAGGGGGTTAGGACTGGTAATGGGCTATTTATTTATTTACATTCTCTTATATTCTGTGCTATTCTGCATCAGTGTGGTTTACATTGAACAAACTGAAATTACATTGAACAGGGCATTATAACTTGGAGATAACTATTTTACAGGGAACATGGGCTATGGAGGGTTAGGAGGCTTGCCCAAGACCACAAGGAGCACCTGTGGGACTAGAAACCCCAGTCCTTCCGGCCCAAGGTTGCTGTCCTCTAGTGGGATTTGAACCCCCAATTTTCCGGTCTGAAGTACCTTGCCCCAACCACTAGGCCACTCCTCCACTCCTATGGGGGGTTAGGACTACTAATGGGCTACAGGGGGGGGGGGAATAATACTGGAAGTGGGCTGATGGGGGAGGGAGTTAGGACTGGTAATGGGCTATGGGGGGTTAGGACCACTAATGGGCTACGGGGAGGACTAAGACTGGAAGTGGGCTTATGGGGGGAGGGGGTTAGGACTGGTCATGGGCTATGGGGGGTTAGGACTACTAATGAGCTATGGGTGGACTAAGACTGGAAGTGGGCTGATGGGGGGAGGGGGTTAGGACTGGTAATGGGCTATGGGGGGGGTTAGGACTACTAATGGGCTATGGGGGGGACTAAGACTGGAAGTGGGCTGATGGGGGAGGGGGTTCGGACTGGTAATGGGCTATGGGGGGTTAGGACTACTAATGGGCTATGGGAGGGAATAATACTGGAAGTGGGCCGATGGGGGAGGGGGTTAGGACTGGTAATGGGCTATGGGGGGTTAGGACTACTAATGGGCTATGGGGGGACTAAGACTGGAAGTGCGCTGATGGGGGGAGGGGGTTAGGACTGGTAATGGGCTAATGGGGTGTTTCAAATACTAATGGGCTACGGGGGGAATAATACTGGAAGTGGGCTGATGGGGGAGGGGGGTAGGACTGGTAATGGGCGTTGGGGGTTAGGACTACTAATGGGCTACGGGGGGAATCTTACTGGAAGTGGGCTGAGGGGGGAGGGGGGTTAGGACTGGTAATGGGCTATGGGGGGGCTAAGACTGGAAATGGGCTGATGGGGAGGGGTAGGACTGGTAATGGGCTATAGGGGGGCTAGGACTGGAAATGGGCTAATGGGCGGGTTAGGACTGGAATGGGCTGTGGGAAGGCTATGACTGGAAATGGGCTGATGGGGGTTAAGACTGGTAATGGGCTATGGGGGGGCTAAGACAAAATGGGGTGATGGGGGGCTTAGGACTGGTAATGGGCTATGGGTGGTTAGGACAACTAATGGACTATGGGGGGACTAAGACGGGAAGTGGGCTGATGGGGGGAGGGGTTAGGACTGGTAATGGGCTAGGGGGGGTGAGGACTACTAATGAGCTATGGGGGGACTAAGACTGGAAGGGCTGATGGGGGGAGGGGTTAGGACTGGTATTGGGCTATGTGGGGTTAGGACTACTAATGAGCTATGGCGGGGACTAAGACTGGAAGTGGGCTGATGGGGGAGGGGGTTAGGACTGGTAATGGGCTATGGGGGGTTAGGACTACTAATGAGCTATGGGGGGACTAAGACTGGAAGGGCTGATGGGGGGAGGGGGTTAGGACTGGTAATGGGCTATGGGGGGTTAGGACTACTAAGGGCCTCAGGGGGGGGGAATAATACTGGAAGTGGGCTGATGGGGGAGGGGGTTAGGACTGGTACTGGGCTATGCGGGGTTAGGACTACTAATGGGCTATGGGGGGGACTAAGACTGGAAGTGGGCTGATGGGGGAGGGAGTTAGGACTGGTAATGGGCTATGGGGGGTTAGGACAACTAATGGGCTATGGGGGGAATGATACTGGAATTGGGCTGATGGGGGAGGGGGTTAGGACTGGTAATGGGCTATGTGGGGTTAGGACTACTAATGGGCTATGGGGGGGACTAAGACTGGAAGTGGGCTGATGAGGGGAGGGGGTTAGGACTGGTAATGGGCTATGTGGGGGGCTAAAACTGGAAATGGGCTGATGGGGAGGGGTAGGACTGGTAATGGGCTATAGGGGGGCTAGGACTGAAAATGTGCTGATGGGGGGTTAGGACTGGTAATGGGCTATGGGCTTGCTAAGACTGGAAATGGGCTGATAGGGGGGTTAGGACTGGTAATGGGCTATGGGGGGGCTAAGACAAAATGGGGTGATGGGGGGCTTAGGACTGGTAATGGGCTATGGGAGTGCTTAGGACTGGTAATGGGCTATGGGGGGCTAGGACTGGTAATGGGCTGAGTGAGGGGGGCTAGTACAGGAAATGGGCTGATGGAGGGCTAGGATAGGACTGGAAATGGGCTGTTGGGGGGCTTGGATTGAAATGGACTCATGGAGGGGTTATAACTGGAAGTAGGCTCATGGGGGGCTTGGACTGGAAATGGGCTGAATGGAGGGAAGCTAGGATTTGACATGGGCTGATGGTGGGGCTAGGAAAGGAGTAGAAATGGGCTGATGGGGGCTGGGATTGGAAATGAGCTGATGGAGGAACTCGGATGGGGAGCTAGGACTGGAAATGGGCTGATGGTGGGGCTAGGATAGGACTAGAAATGGGCTTATGGGAGGCTAGGACTGGAAATGGGCTGATGCGTGGACTAGAAGGGAGCGGATGCTGGGTGGGGCTGGAACTAGAAGGGAGCTGATGTTAGGGGAGGATTAGAATGGGGTAGAGCTGGGAGAGTGAAAAAATATTTTATGTGTGAGGGAAGACAAATCTACAATTGGCTGGATATTGGGAGAGTAAGTGGGGATTGAGATGGAGGGGTAAAATTTGAGTGGATGAAATAGGAATGAGGAAAGAGCAAAAGGAGAAAGATTATATGTTAAAGCAGATGTAGAGAGAGAATGGAAAAAAACTAGAAGCATGAAGAAAAGACAAATGGACAACAGGCGATGGAGAGTTAGCAGAAGACACGAAGAAACCAGAAGAAAGTGGCTGGAGCAATTGCAACTGAAAAAAAATGCACAAAAGGTAGAAAAATATCTCTTTATTGAATTTATTAACTGAAATATGCCAGCACTGGGAAATGTGCATCATTAACGTCTGTGCTTTGTTTAGTACAAGAGGAAATTAATTTATAGTTTTATTTCTACAGTGTTGTTGGGCTTTTGGGGTTCCCAGTTTAATTATTGTCTTCCTGTTTCTAAATTGTGATTCCTTGTTTGGTGATGGTCTATGTTCTGCATATGTAACTGAGCTGAGGTATTCTGTTTATGTAATTCCTATTTGACATTGCCACTTGTTCTCTTTCCCCAGTAGGTCATGTATTGTTATTCTCTGAAATGTATTGGTTTAATATTTTCAGTGTAGCCTTTTGATAGGTACGGTCTTGGGCTTTGTGAGTCCTGGTAGTGCTGTTATGATACGGCGGGTTTGCTATGGGTTCTAAATGGACAGTGTTTGTAGTAGTTCCTAATGTGCCTGGCAGTTGGCACTGGATTATAGTAATGTAGAAATCTTTTAGTCTTTCTTTATCCATACACTCATTAAGAGGCATGTTTATTAAAAGTTAGTGTAAGGTAACATTATGCAAATATTTATGCAAATGAGCTCCCTTATGCAAATGAGGCCCCACACCGAGTCTCCGCACATGGCCCCGCACCCCCCTTGGGCCACCCCTGACTATGCCCCAGTCCTTTCTGAGGTCTTGCTCCTGGCCCTTCATCTGTGAATATAGAACAGAAATATTTGTTGAGAAATTCCACTTTATCTTCATAAGTTACTACATATTTATCCCTTCGATCTTTAGTCTGACGATACCACTTTTGCACTTCCACCTCTAACTAATGTATCTGAAAAATCTTTTGTCCCTCTTTTTTACTGTGTTGGCAATTTTTTCTTCCATTTGTATCTTTGCTTTCCTACTTCCCCAGCTTTTCTTAGCTTTTCTGAATATTGATGCTTGTCTTCCTTTTTCTGTGATCTCTTGATTTTATGAAGGATATCCTCTTTTCATCACCTTTTCAGCTACTTCTTTTGAAAAACATAGTGGCCTCCTTATCCTTTTATACTTACTTGCTTTATTAATAAAAAGGTTTGTTGCCCTTAAAATATCCCCTTTCAGTTTCACCCACTGCTTTTCTACATCTCCCAATTTTTCCCATCTCGCTGACTCCTTGTGATAGTATCCCATCTTGGAAAAATGTACTTTCCTAAAGTCTAGGACCCTCACTTTTGAATGGACTATATCAGCTCTGTCCTAATACTGAACCACACCATCCAGTGATCAGTGGATACAAGATGAACACCCACTATGACATGAGAAACACTCCCCCAATCTGAGGAGTGCAGTGACTTCAAAGAACTTGCATTCCTCTTTGAATCTGAAGATTAGAGGAGAGAAAAGGGAAAAAAATAACAGCAGAAAAAAATCCCCTTCTGCAATACAGCTATAAAAACAAATCAATTATTAGGGTGACAGAAAAAAATGTTAAAAATAAAATAACCCCCTTTAAGAATTCTCAATCAGAGAATTTATATCTAAAGCTACGGATTTCCCTTGCTTGCAATGGAGACCCTCTAGGACAGGCAGTACTCGCAAGGCAATGTACACCTTTATATAACACTCAACTACCTGGCTCCTAAGGAAGCTAATGAAGCACACTAATACCTATGAAGTGCAGTGACTTCAAAGAACTTGCCTTCCTCTTTGAACCTGAAGGTTAGAGGATAGAAAAGAGAACAAAATTAGCAGCAGAAAAAATCCTCTTCTGAAAATATAGCTACACAAATAAATAGTTATAATAGAAAAAGTTATTAAGAATAAAAATATCCCACTTTAAGAATTCCTAGGCAGAGAATTTGTTTCTAGGGCCACAGATTTACTTGCTTGCAATGGAAACTCTCTAGGACTTGCTGTCTGGAGATCCTCTAGGATTTTCAGCTCATATTATAAAAAACAATTTATGTAAAGTATTTATGTGATCCTATAAAACTTATCTATTTGATTCTTAACCTAACCTTAAATACATGAACTTTAACTGTTTTTTTTAGAATGGAAGCTGAAAAGATATTAGGTACCAGCACATAGAGCCCAATTCTGGGAGGGGAACGTCCCTGAGGAAGACGGGCCAGTTAGGACCTGATTCTGGACCGTGGAAACAAAGCGTTCCCATAGTGCGCAGAATTGGGCCCATGGATGGCCTGGAGTGCCCCTGCCACCTGTGGCGATATCCTCCCTGCAGGCGCCCCCAGCTCCTGTGGCTTTACATAAGAACATAAGATATGCCATACTGGGTCAGACCAAGGTCCATCAAGCCCAGTATTCTGTTTCCAACAGTGGCCAATCTAGGTCATACGTACCTAGCAGTTTCCCCAAGGGACACAGGTTCCACAATGCTTGTATTGGCCGGATGGGGGGAGGGGGTTAGGACTTTGATCCCCTCTTCCTTGCCGCCCGACCCTCAGCTGACCTGCCCAGGCCTGGATCGGATGGCGGGACCACCCGGACTCGGCCCCATCCCTGGATGGGGATCCCGGGTCCCAATCTCTGCACTTTTGAGATGGAATAAGCAGCACGTCCCCTTTGACCTGGCAGGACATACATGGCCATGACCTGAATCGGCCCTGTACGTCCTGCTGGGCTGGCCTGCCCTGCTCTGCCCAGGTCCCATCCCCTCCCTCCCCCTGCCGGCTCTCTCCATCCTAGTGCTCAGGATGTACGGGGAGAGCCAGAAGGGGAATCGGGCCCAGACGGCTTGCAGGGTTGCGCGTCCCACTGGGACGTGCAGCCCCACAACCTGTGTGACAGAATCGGGCCCATGGTCAATAACAGCTAAGCCGGTAGTTTTCACTTATCACCTTTGTAGACCATAAACAGGTCAGGTATTAAGGATATCTCTAATGAACATGTGTGAGATAGATCTACATAGAATGGAGGTAGTATGCATGCCAAACTATCTCATGCATATTCATTAGGGATATTCTGAAAACCCAACTTGTTTGCAGCTCTTGATGACAGTGAAAATCACTGAGATGATCAATAATGATAATGAATCAAATATACTATACTATACCATATGAGTTCATAAATAAACACCCTATAAAGCACTAAACTTCCAACCCATGCCCCACACGCAGGATCTCTGTAAATGGGATCTATTACACTGCCTTCTATAATTGCTCATCCAGCCCAAAAAAGTGAATTATGTTAGCATTTCAATTACTTCCACATTGTTTGGCTGAGGTCTAGGATTTCTTTTCTTCCCACTCTCCTGCTGCCATATTATTTGAGTCATGCCTTGACCTCTCAGGGCATCTTGCTAATAAGCTTCTTCTGAAATCTCTTACACAACAATTTGTTCACTAGGGTAGTTGAACAGCTCTGATTTTGCAAACGTTAACTCTTCTATAATTGCCTCTTCACTGCACAATTTAGGGCATTGGCTAGATTCTTTGGCTTTTTTTTTACCTCAAGTCTTTTGGCACAGAAACAATGCTGAAAATGTTTTGGTAAATACATAGCAAGAGCACAGTTGGTCCTTGTTCTTAGGTCTCTTTGCCATTGTGTAACAATGAGCAAATCACTTTGCCTTTCTGTGTTTAACTGCTATGTCTAGGCTCCCTTTAATCTTTCGTATGATATGACATTTGGCAACAGAGGACTGTGAATGAGATCATAGGACCATGTGAAACATTTCATTTAAGAGCAGACAAGCTTCCATATTGGGTTCATTTAGACCAACCTCTAGTGATGAGTAGTAGATTCTTTGAAATGATTCAGAACAGAGTGAGCACAACTTTCAAAGCCATGTACAGAGGTAAATAGTAATTTACCCATGTAATCTTGCCTTCTGAAAATAGCAGTCTGTCAATCCAGCTAAAACTAAATATGGGATTCAACAATATGGGGGTATTTTTAAAACAAGTTACCTAGGTTAGGAGGGTAAGATGGCTGTTATTTGTAATTTATTTTATAAAGTCATATTGGTGTCTATGGGCCCCATTCCAAGTCGCGATTTGCGGGGCTGCATGTCCAGGTAGGAAGTGTAGCCCTGCAAGCCGTTCTGTCCCTATTCCCTCTCCAAATCTCCCCGCACAGCTAGAGCAGCAGGATGGGGAGAGCCAATGGGGGATAGAGGGGGCGGGATCTGGGTGAAGCAGGAGCAGGCCAAGACAGCAGGATATATAACCATGTATAGTCTGTACACCTTGGCAACTAATTCTGTACAAATTGTATATATGGGGCCCTCCCCCAATCTACTGAAATCAAATGTATACCTTGATCTGTGTGCTTTAATCAAATATGTATCGTATCCAAATGCTTGTCCCGTGTTACGTAATCATTGACTAATCAAAATGTAAAACTGAAATCTCAATGTACCGTACAATACATTATGATTCTGTAAAGTAAACCGCTGCTGATCGTAGGAAGCAGCGGTATACAAGTGTTTACTAAATAAATAAATAAATAAAATAAACAGGGTCAATTCAAGTCACAGTTTGGGTGTATCGGCCCTGTGAGGTGTAATAAGCAGCACAAACCAGGCGATCGGGGCCAGACATCCCCCCCTCACCAGGGTCGGAGCCGGGTGCAGGGAGTTCCCCATCATCTGATCCAGGCCCTGACTGGCCAGCCACGGGTCAGGTGGCAGTGAAGAAGAGGGTCGGTGCCATGGGAGCCAGGGAAACCTGCAGGGAGGACGTCCCTACAGGCATGCAGGGGCACACAGGGCCGTCCTCGAGCCCGATTCTGAATGTCGCGAGAATGTCTTATTCCCGTGGTACAGAATTGGGTCCTAACAGGCTTGTCCTGCTCAGGGCCATCCGAATGGCCCAGACATGCCCCTTTCAGAATCGGGCTCCACATTTTTATAAAATACAAAGGCAAAAATTGCAGCTAGATTGAAGTTGCAGACATTTGCAATCTGTACAACATGTATTTTATAAAGAATGTATACACTTCGTGACTCCACTCAGGATCCACCCAAACTTCCCCCAAGAACATACCTACATATGACTCCCATACAAGTAAGTGTGTTCTTTTCACAGTGTGTACTTGAGCATGTATCCCTGTGGGGTACTTTTATAAAAGCCCTTTTACGTACATAAAACCTGTTTTTATGTGGAAACGTTTATAAAATTACTCCCATATGTACTTTTAGCAGCATCTGGAAGAGTCTTTCCTAGGAATCAGAAATAATATGCATAGACTGTATTTTCAAATCTACATGCATTATTTTCTATAAAAATTCTACCCACAAAAAAGCAAGAGGAAAAGTCGGGGGGGGGGGGGGGGGAGGAGCCGATATTGAAAAGAGTTTAGCTGGCCAGCAATCCCAATATTCAGCTGCACTGTCCATATAGTGCCACTAAATATCCCTATAGACTACAGAAAAGACGCCCTGTTAAATCTGGGATGGTCTATGGGCAGAGCAAGAGCAGTTGTGGCAGCTAGTTTATGGTTTATTGAAAACTTGATATACCTCCCTTCTACAGTGTGTCAAAGCGGTTTACAATAAAAGCATTAAGAATGAAAAAAAGGAACGCCAATTAAAATTGAATAAAGTAAAGCATTAGGTACACTTAAAAGGGAATTAGAGAGGGAAGGATGCAGAAATTCCTACATGCTCCAGGTGAGATTTGGCCGCTAATCAGATAGCTAAACCACATAAAGTTAGGACAGGTAAATGGCTGAAAATCACCTCCGATGGGTAGCTGCAACAGTCACTGGTGAAACCAGTTATTCAGCACTGGACACTGGATGGGCTCTGGTGCTGAATATCTGACCCTTGTAAGTTTTCTGAAATCAGCTTCATTCTGCTATCTCTCAGAGAGTTTCACTCCTTTCTGCATGCAGACGTTTGCAACTGAACCTTTCACTTCTCATCACTCCACCTGCCCTCTTGTTTCTTTTACATACTGGATATTATCATTGCCGTCCCATCTTGGGTAGATATGTATACAAGTTCCCTTGCTTGATTTAGTGCCAGGGCTCTATAACTCTCCAAGCCATACAACCAAACATTTAAAATAGTCTAAACAACTATCAAATTTAATCAGGTCGTTGTCTGAACATCTGACCACTTCTACCCTATGGCCTTGATGGGCAACTGGTGACCACCAAACTGCAAGTATTCACCCAGATTAGTTTTTGCTTCCTGTAATGGCACCATTTGTCCTTATCACCACTCCGCTCCTTTAGCTGACTTAGATGAAAAATAATATCCTAAAGATGGTCATTCTTCAATGATTGGTGGCTGGGATATATTCTTAATAGTGTAGCTCAACATAACTCGACAGATTGCTTATGTTAATTGATCTTCATTTTCTATCGTCTGCTATGTAAAAGGGCTTCTATGATGGACATAATAAAGCTTCAACTGCTGAGTAGAACATATAATGTTGTTTGAAATATAGAAGAGGGAACAAAAGGAGAGATGCCCAAAAGACAGTATCCTATAGGAAATGGAAGATGAGGAGACGGTAGTGTCAAGCAGTTGAAAAGTAAGTTCATAGAAAGGAGGAGAGTCAATGCAAAAATATCCTATTGGAAAAAGGACAAGAGGAAAAGTAATAGACTAGAGAGAGAAAGAGCAGGTGTGATGAGATCAGGGGAAATAAATTCTACCAAGGAAGAGAGAGACAAATACGAGAAAACAAAGAGGGGTAAGAATGGGAGCTATAATAGAGAGAGATTTATTTTTTCACCATTTGTATAGCGCCTTTAGCTTGGGCATCTCTTAAAATGCAGCCAACATATTGTTATGGAAGCCACAAAGTATAAAAGATGCTACTGTGGTCTAACTGGCATAGACAAGTTCAGGGCTGGGGCAGCCATTAGGCGAATGAGGTGGTGAGGGGGCACAAATTGCCACCACTGCCGCCGCTCTCTGAGATGCAGAGAAATGGCAATCTATTTAAAAAGGCACCGCGATGCCAGCGTTACCTTCGGTTCTGATGCTGCGGAGCCATTCATGTTTTAAAGCAAGTGGAATCGGAAGAGGGCAGAAGTGCGAACGACATTGTGGCGCTGAAAGAGAAGGTACCTCCAGCACTGTAGTGTCTCTGTGGATATATTGCTGCACGTTTGAAGAGGGGTGTCAGCAGTGGCAATGTGTGTGGGGCTGGAGCAGAGGCGGCTCTGGGAATGAGGTTCATTTAGGGTACCTCATACCCTTGCACTGGCCCTGGAAAAGTTTAGCTTTGATTTGAAGATAGAGAAGTCTGAAATAATCTGAATATAACCATTGATGTGGTTATAGCCAGTACAGTTTGTAGCAAGAAGGAATATAGGATAAAATAAGAGGTGGGGAAAGAAGCAGAGTCATGAACACATTTAAGAGTACTGTATGCAGAAAGGTTTGTACTGAAAACGGTACTTAACGGGCAGCTAGTGGAGAGTTTAAACCTGACATCTAGCACAGGGGAAAGCAACAAGACAGGCAGAGAAAATGGGTGGCACATTTTTGTAAAACCTTATGGGAGCCAAAAGAGTTTAGGGAAGGCATTCCTAACAGGGGCTATACATTTCAAACAAAGGTAAGAATTTGTGTTTTTTAATTGCTAGCTCTCTGACTCGGAGCTCTTAAAAGGGTTTTGGTACATTTTTAAAACAAAGTTACATTCTTTTTGGTGCTTTAGTTTAAAAGGAGAAATATTTTCTTTAGTGGGGTAGGTTTAAAACTCTGCTTTGGTAATTTTTTCAGCTCTTTGAAGATGCTGACACCAAATCAGGAGCTAGTTCCCTCCCTACCCTGCCCCCCCCCAAACTCCCACCCACCCCTAGTGAGCAGTCTTGTTTTATAGGGCACCTCCCCAATTAGCAAAACACAGGGACTTGGAACAGCACATTTTGAATATAATTAGAGATTTAACTGCTTTTTCTCTGAAAGGACAGCTGGGAAAATGGCTGGTACTTTGGTAGATCTCTCTCTTTTGCTTTAACAGATACCTAAGCTCCACGAACAGAGCAATGGCTGGGAAAAATCATATCGCTAAAGCTGTTCCCCCCCCCCCCTGTTATAGCTTCTGCCTCTGTCCAGACAGAGGTCCCAATGCCAGGTGAAGGACTGGTTCCATGTGCAGGATGCCTGCATGCTGAAGCTCTGAGGAAACAAGTGGAGGAACTCAGAGAGGAGGTAGTGAGGCTGAGGAGCATTCAAGACAGTGAGAAGTATATTGATGAGATGCTTCTTGCAGCAACCAAGCTCTCCAGCAGAGGAGAAGATGGGTGCCTACAGAATGATGAAGGTTGGACACAAGTCACCAAGGCCTGCAGAATCACCAATCCAAATTCTCAAGCCCTTGAATTGAAGAATTATTATGCAGCCCTGGAATTGGAGGAGGTGAAAGCATCCCTGGAAAGGGAAGAACCAGAGCTCAAGTACCCCAAAGTTGCAGAACCAGTGACCACAAGGAAGCGAAGGGTAGTGGTGGTTGGTGACTCACTTCTGAGGGGTACTGAGGCATCCATCTTCCGACCAGACTTGATATCCAGAGAGGTATGCTAACTGCCTGGTGCCAAAATCCAAGAGTTTGCTGAGACTCATCAAGTCCACCGACTATTACCCAATGTTGCTAATCCATGTCAGAACAAATGATACTGCCAGGTATCCCTCTGAGCATATCAAAAGTGACTTCATGGCTCTAGGACAGAAGGTGAAGCATATAGGTGCACAGGTGGTGTTCCCTTCAAAAATTCCTGTTGAGGGTAAAGGCCAAGGCAGAGAGGCTCACATCCTGGAGATGAATGCATGGCTGCGTGGATGGTGTCATTGAGAGCGTTTTGGTTTCCTGGACAATGGGAAGCTGTTCCAAGGGTTGCAGAGCAGAGATGGCATCCATCTGTCCAAGAAAGGTCAACACGTCTTCATTAGTAGACTGGCTAATCTACTGAAGAGGGCTTTAAACTAGATTCGTTGGGGGATGCATGAAGAAAGCCCCCAGGTAAGTGAAAGCCCCCAGGTAAGTGACACATTAAATACATTTATGGAAATGGGTAAAAGGGGTAACATATGGAAAGCGGTGTGTATAAATGCCCGTAGCACTGGAAATAAGATCCCTGATGTTGAAGCTTTGGTGGGAGTGGCTGACTTGGATTTAGTGGCAGTTACAGAAACATGGTTCACAGAAAACCATGACTGAGATGTAACTGTACCAGGCTATACATTATTCAGAAAGGTCAGGGTAGGAAGAAGGGGAGGAGGACTGCCACTATATGTAAAAAATAATATTAAAGCTTTGAAATTACAGAGCTTAAAAGGGAGAGAGGAGGCAGTGTGGGTTAAACTAGAAAGAAGGAAAGAGAAATCTATTTGCATTGTCGTGATATATAGACCTCCCTCACAAGAGGAAGACCTGGACAGAGAGTTAATTGAAGACATACGCAGCATTGCAAGGAAAGAGGAAGTGCTACTGATAAGGGATTTCAACATACCAGATGTTGATTGGCACATTCCTGCTGCAGTATCATCTAGAAGTAAGGAGATCCTGGATTCTCTACAGGGAGAACTATTCAGGCAACTGGTAACAGACCCCACACGTGAAGGGCCATACTGGACTTGATGCTTACCAATGGTGAAAGTGTTTCTGATGTTATAGTGGGAGATCATTTTGCATCCAGTGATCACCAGATGGTGTGATTCAGTATTAGGACTAGAGCTGTTAGAATCTATTCAAAAGTGAGGGTCATAGACTTTAGGAAAACTAACTTTGCCAAGATGGACCAATACCCCAGTGAGTCGTTAGCAGGATGGGAAAAGCTGGAGGATGTAGAAAAACAGTGGGCAAAATTGAAAGGGGATATTTTAAGGGCAAACAACCTTTTTGTTAAAATGTTAAATAAAGGTAAAAGGAAAAGGAGACTGCTATGACTTTCGAAAGAAGTAACTGAAAAGGTGAAGAAAAAGAGGGAGGCCTTCATGAAATACAAGAGATCACAGAGAGAGGAAGACAGGCGTCTATATTTGGAAAAACTTAGAGAATCTATCAAAGTAGTCAGGAAAGCAAAGATTCAAAAAGAGGAGGAAATAGCCAATGCAATAAAATGGGGGGATAAGACATTTTTCAGATATATTAGTGAGAAGAAGAAGGGCAAAAGTGGTATTGTCAGACTCACGAGTGAAGGGGAGTAATATGTAGAAGCAGATGAGGATAAAGCAGAATTGCTTAACAAATATTTCTGTTCTGTGTTCACAGATGAAGAACCAGGAACAGGATCTCAGAAAACACCCACAAACAGGAACAGAAGCGAGGGGCATCTTGAACAATTTTCAGAATACTGTTTTCGTGAGAAACTAGCTCAACTTAAAGTAGACAAAGCGATGGGTCCAGATGGGATACACCCTAGAACACTGAGGGAACTTGGGGACGTCCTAGCAGCTACACTGACTGACCTTTTCAATGCCTCATTGGAGTCGGGAGTGGTGCCAAAGGACTGGAGAGCAAGGATGTGGTTGAAAACCACAGGCCAGTTAGTTTAACTTCGGTGGTGAGTAAATTATTAAAAACGCTGCTGAAAGAGAAAATAGTGAGGTTTCTGGAGTCCAGCCGATTACAGGATTTGAGGCAGCATGGATTCACCAGAGGCAGGTCTTGTCAGACTAATCTGATTGATTTCCTTGACTGGGTGACCAGGGAGTTGGACTGAGGGAGAGCCCTAGATGTGGTGTATTTAGATTTCAGTAAAGCCTTTGATACCATTCCTCACAGGCGACTTATAAACAAACTGAACATCCTAGGGATGGACACTAAAGTTACTGCTTGGGTTAGAAATTGGTTGAGTGGGGGTGACGGAGCTTGCCGCGAAGCCAGATGGCTGCCTAAATGGACCGCTCCTGTCCCGATAAAATAATCCTGGCTTCCTGTCTCAATAGTGCCTGGTACTGCGAGCTTACGTTGGTGCATATAACAAAGATAATGTCATCTCTAAAACCAGCGAAGCTGGAATTTCAGCAAGGGGCCGGGCAAGCTGCAAAGTGTGCAAAACAAGAATCGTTGTCTCCGCAGAAAAATGGCGCCGGAGAAAGAGAATGGCGGCGGCACACGGGAAATCCTAGCGGAGCTGAGAACGGTGAAGGAGCTAATTGCTAATAACGGGCTGACACTGGGTCAAATGCAGGAGGACTTGCAAGAGGTAAAGGAGAAATTAGAGGACATGAGCAGGCATTTAGTCAAGGTAGAGGCATTGGCCCAGAAACATGAGAGCATGCTGGCGCAAGTAGGCCCGCTGGCTAAAAGGGTAGCAGCGCTAGAGATCCAAATTGAAGACCAGAGCAATCGGGCAAAAAGATGCAACGTGCGCATTACTGGTATCCCGGAGGGAGCAGAGGGGACAGATACGATTGCTTACCTGGAAAAGTCGATACCGGAGCTACTTCAAATTAACTTCACTAAAGCTTTGGAACTCGAGCGTGCACATCGAGTGCCTTCGCATGCAGTTAACCAGAGGAAAGGGCCAAGGCCTTTTGTAATTAAAGTTTTAAGATATCCACAAGTGCTGCAGATCCTACAGGCTGCTAAACTGAAAAGTACAATGCAACGGCAGCACGGTGGCCTTCTACCCAGACCTCTCTAAGAAAACGATGGAACGCAGAAAGGAGTTGTTAGCATGTAGACCCATGATGCAAAAGATCCAAGCAAGATATGGACTGTTCTATCCGGCTAGAAAGAGGGTAACAGTGGACAACACCACATGCACCTTTGACGATGCTGCAGCACTTCGGACATTTTTACAGGATTATGCACAAATGGAAATAGGGCGCTGAACGGTAATTGCTGTAGTCAAGCAAAAGTGAGAACTGTAGAAATAACCTTGGCAAGGTGGATCTAGCTAATCCCATCTTGGGATTTACAAGGCTCTATTTTTTTGTATGAGAGTTAAGTTTGTTTTCAGATGTTATAGAACATGTGCATGTGTTAATGCAATCAAAATATCTACAAATAGCTAATGAGAGCACGTAGCAGGGGCACAGACAGGACGGTTGGTGAGAACACTTAATATAGAGGGGGAGGCGAATAAAGGAGGATGTGGAAACTAGGGGGGGCAGGGGGTGGGGGAGCTTGATCGTATGGGGAACCGGTTGTGCTTCACCACACAAGAAGTTGCAGTTGTTTTGTTTTTTAAGATTTGGCTGTATATAGTTATATTTAAGGATAAGGCAAGAATGACAGAGGTGCACCTGGTGGCGAACACTACCCCCCAAAAGAGCCAATAACAATCAACATGGCTAGCAACAAGTTAAGGGTACTGTCTTTGAATGTCCAGGGTATTACAAATCCCATTAAATGGAAAAATATTTTAACATACTGCCAACAACAGGGTGCGGATATACTCTACATCCAGGAAACTCATCTATCATTATATGAGTCATATAAAGTTGGTAGCAAAGTATATCAAAACATAATAGCAGTGCCAGCAGTAAAAAAGAAGGGGGGAGTGATTATACTGATTCAGAGAGCGCTGGTGCCGAAGAATTTGGAAACAAAGATAGACCCATGTGGCAGATGGGCTAAGGTAAAAGTGCAGATTGACCGTCAAGAATACACTTTGATGAATGTATATGGTCCATATCAGGAGGAAACACAGTTCTTCGAGCAAGTATTAATGGAATTAAGTGAGATGGCATCAACTCGTATATTTCTTGGCAGAGACTTTGATATCATACAGTACCCGTTAGTTGATCGTACTCCCTATAGGCAGCAATCCAAGCCTAAATCTGGTCGAGCGCTACAGAATTTAATTGAGACTTTGGAGTTGGTAGACCCATGGAGACTTATGCACCCGAGAGATAGAGAATATTCATTCTATTCTCTACCACATAATACTCAAACTAGATTAGATTATTTCTTGATTTCAAAAACAATAGTGCCTCAGCTAATAGGAATACAAACGAAAACGATCTTGGATCATGTGGCAGTATCGCTCACGCTGGATATGAATAAGGTAAAGAAAATCAAACCTAGATGGCGTTTTGATAAAGCATGGTTAGCTGACAAAGACTTCATCACCTGCATAAAAAAAGGTATCACTGACTATTTTGAACACAATATAGAATCTGAGACATCAACGTGGGCCTGGTGGGAAGCATTCAAGGCGACCATACGAGGAGATATAACCACGTATAGTATACAACAGCGGAGAGCTAGAGATAAAGAGCTGGATGAATTAAATCTAGAAATTCGAGCTGGGGAGCGGCTGTTAACCAAACAACTGGATCCACTGGTGTTGATAAGGCTGCATAAATTGCGTTATCAATATAACTCCATATTGAATTCAGAAGCACAGCGGCAAATCAAGATGCAGCGAAGGGTGTATTATCATGAGAATAACCGGGCAAGTACGCTATTGGCTCGTACGCTGAGAGCGAAAGAAGCGGTGTCACGTATCACTGGCTTGCAGGATCCGAGCGGCCAGTTGATTGTGGATGATGAAGGAATACTTGAGCATTGCAGAAAGTTTATGCAAAGCTATATCAGTCTGAGGTTGATTGGAACGAGAAAGCTTTTGGAAAATTAACCTCCAATGTTGTAGGACCGAAGCTATCCAAGCAACAAGCGTCCTCATTGGAAGAGGACATTACCTGCAGAGAGATACAGCAGACAGTGAGACAACTAGCGAAGGGGAAAGCAAGTGGACCAGATGGCTTGCCAATGGAATTCTATGCGACATTTATTGAGCAGCTAACACCAGAACTGCAAGTATACTACAATAGATTGTACGAGGAGTGTCCGGAGGTTGGGGCGCTTGCTGAGGCAAACATAGTCATACACCCGAAGCCTGGGAGGGATCCTCAGAAAGTGGAAAATTATCGACCCATTTCACTTCTGAATGCAGATTATAAAATATATGCAAAAATACTAGCCAATAGATTGAGAAATGTACTAGATGTTCTTATTTACCCAGATCAATGTGGATTCATGGTGGGTAGGTCGACTACGGATAACGGCTGAATATTGGTACATGTCCTGATGCGAGCTCAACAGACAACTGACCCAGTAGTGGGGCTTGCCTTAGATGCTGAGAAGGCATTCGACAGAATAGAATGGCCATTCCTATTCAGAACGATGGAATGGTTTGGAATCAAAGAAAAATTCCTGAAGAGAGTTGAAATGTTATACACCAAACCCTCAGCTCGTGTAATAGCGAATGCAACGGAGTCTACAGTCTTTAGGTTGTATAGAGGAATGTGACAACGATGCCCTTTATCACCACTATTGTTTAACCTTGCACTTGAGCCCCTGGCACTTAAGATTAGACAACACAGGGACATCATAGGCTTGGATGTTTGTGGGTGTCAATGCAAGCTATCAACCTATGCGGATGACCTGTTTTTGTTTCTAGAACCCAGCTCTTTGACAGTAGTGCTCGAAGTTATAGCTGAATACTCGGCAATATCAGGATATAAGGTGAACCTAACAAAAACGACGGTGGTACCGTTAAATTCTTTTGTTTCAATGTCAAAATTGAGTCAATATCCCTTCAAGGAGGAGCAATCCTCTTTTAAATACTTGGGTATAATATATGGGATCACCGTGCATGAGACAATGCAAAAAACCAGGATCATCTGTGAAAGGACAATTCAGGAATATATGGACAAGTGGTCTCCGTTGAACCTAACTTGGTGGGGCAGGCTGGAAACCATTAAAATCGTTATTGTCCCAAAGATAACTTATATCCTAAGTATGATACTGATGCTATTTGACCTATGATTTTATGCAAAGCTAAGTAAACTGCTGCTATTCTTTCTGTGGCGCAATAAAACGGCACGAATAGCGGCATGGAAACTTAAATTATCCAAAAAACGAGGGGGAGTGCACTTCTCAGATTTTTTTTGGTACCATGTGGCTGCTCTTCTGAAGCAAGATGCCTGTTAGAGTGAGGAGGAGATAACAGAGGAGGACCCCCAATGGCTGCAGATAGAGGCGGCAATAAGTAAGCCGCTCCCGCTGTGGATGTGCATCGGGGCTGATGGTGCCTCGGGAAATCCGCATAATGAAGTGATTCAGGCTACGCAGCAAGCTTATCAAATTTTAGTGAACTATGTAGAAGATGCAAGAGAATGTACTACAGAGACACCTATATGGCTGAATCCGAGATTCAAAATTGCAGGGCAAAGCTTTATGTGGAACACCTGGATAAAGAAAGGAATATATAATCTGGGTCAGTTGATCCATAATAACGTATTTAAATCCTTTCAAGTTCTGCAGCAAGAATTTAATTTGCCGGTTGTATGTATGTATCAGTGGTGTCAAATGAGACATTGTCTAAACAAGGCTGGAATCTCACCGGTCGCGTTAAGTTCAGGTCATCCGTTATTACAGAAGATGAGGGAGATGAAAATGGGATCTCATCTGATATCGAAACTTGTTGCCATTATACGCGACGGAGAGAAAAGAAGGTGTAAAGGTCTACAGCTCATCTGGGAATCTGAGATAGGGGAACTAGATAGCCCTGATATGTGGAACATCTTTTGGGGATCGCAGATAAGAGTAACAAGAGCAGTCTCACTTACACAAACATTGTATTTCCTGGCCCATCGAGCGTATTTAACCCCACTGAAAACAGCAAAGTGGCAACCTCAAGCGGGGAACCGATGCTGGCCTTGTGAGAATGAAATTGGCATAATGGCGCACATGTTATATTACTGTCCCAAGCTGAAGGGATATTGGCAGTAAGTTTGGTTGCGAGTGACTCAACTATTAAAAATATATACGCCATTGACATACCGTATAGTAATATACAAGTCACAGGTTGAAATTCCTGGTTTAAAGAAACAGGACTCTTTGACTCTGGACTTGATGCTTGGACTGGCATTGAAAGCGATACTGAGCCACTGGAAGAATTTTTCGAACCTAAAGGTTGAATACTGGTGGAACTTGTTGTGTGCACACCGGGCATATGAGAGAGCATATGTGAGCCAAAACCCATGTTACTCTAATATGCTTAGAAAATGGGATACCCTGGACTTACAATTGCTGTGGAAATAGTGCTCTATAAGATTTTAGGAGGGGGGGTGTTCGTCATCAGGTGAGTTAATGGGCCCAAAGCTAGTGGGGGCTCAGAGGGCTGACAGGTGGGGGGGAACTGAGAAGGTACATTTTCACCAGAAGTGAGTCCCCAGCTACAGTAAGCACTGTTCTTGTACTGTATACGGTATTGCATTAGTATGATTTTCTTTTATGTTGTGTATTGTTGTAAGTGTTCAGTTTGTGTAAACTGCTAAATAAAGTCTTAAAAAAAAATAAATTGGTTGAATGGGAGGCAACAAAGAGTACAAGTAAATGGAGCTCACTCTGAGGAGAAGGAAGTTACCAGAGGTATGCCCCAGGGATCTGTCCTTGGTCCGATTCTTTTTAACATCTTTGTTAGTGATATAGCGGAAGGACTTTTGGGTATGGTTTGCCTCTTTGCGGATGATACCAAAATCTGCAATAGAGTAGACACCCAGGAATGTGTAGATAACATGAGGAGGGATCTAGCTAAGCTTGAAGAATGGTCTAGAATTTGGCAGCTGGGATTTAATGTTAAAAAATGCAAGGTCATGCATTTGGGCTGCAGCAATCCAAGGGAGCAATATAGTATAGGGAGTGAAGTACTTTTGCCACTAAAGAAGGGCAGGACCTAGGCGTGGTTGTGTCTGATGATCTTAAAGTAGCTAAAAAGGTAGAAAAGGTGACAGCAAAAGCTAGAAGGATGCTTGGATGCATAGGGAGAGGAATGGCTAGCAGAAAAAAGGAGGTGATAGTGCCCCTGTATAAGTCTTTGGTGCAACCTCATTTGGAGTATAGTGTGCAATTCTGGAGACCGCACCTTCAAAAGGATATAAACAGGATGGAGTCAGTACAGAGGGTGGCTACTAAATGGTTAGTGGTCTTCATTATAAAGCATATGAGGACAGACGTAAGGATCTTAATATGTACACCTTAGAGGAAAGGAGGGATAGAGGTGATATGATTGAGATGTTTAAATACCTCAGTGGCATAAATGCACAGGGGGAGAGCCTCTTTCGATTGAAAGCAAGTTCTGCTATGAGGGGACATGGGATGAGGGTGAAAGGGGATAGATTCAAGAGTGATATGCGGAAATATTTCTTTATGGAAAGAGTGGTGGATCCGTGGAATAGTCTCCCAGAGGTGGTGATAGAGATGAGGACGGTATCTGAATTCAAAAAAGCATGGGACAAACACAGAGGATCTCTAAAGGGAAAAAGGAGACTGTTGTAGTGTTGATATGGAAGGACAGACTAGCTAGGCCATGTGGTCTTTTTCTGTCGTCATTTTTATGTTTCTATGCTTCTAAGGCCAGCTAGCAGTGCATTGCACTAATTCAGACCGAAAGTACAGATGATAGACCCAGAAATCAAAAGAGAAATCACACAGTTTCTGATATTCAATAGCTGGAATCTAAGAGCTGAACGGACAGGAGATATATGCAAGGAGAAAAGATGAGGAGCCAAAGAGGCCACCAAGATCCACAAATGAAGAACAGTAGAAAGGAGTGCGC
Organism: Ichthyophis bannanicus; assembly: GCA_033557465.1. NCBI lineage: Eukaryota > Metazoa > Chordata > Amphibia > Gymnophiona > Ichthyophiidae > Ichthyophis > Ichthyophis bannanicus. The sequence goes on from CM066031.1 coordinate 1,462,017,327, forward strand.
TAGAGATGACAAAAGCAGCGGGTGGAAAGGTTTGGTCAGAAAGATCTGTAAAACCACCCAGCATCTAGGTTTTAAAAGCACTGGGTATGAGTTTGCTAAAAATCATCTGGGTGGCAATGGTAGAAAGAGGAGGAGACGTTTGAGGAAACGGAAGGCCAAGAGATGTAGGTTTATGCACCCTCAGCACTGCATTGAAAGGACAGAAAGAAGGAAATAAGAAAGCCTTCACCAATCAGAGAAAAACGCGGACTACAAAGCAAGAAGGATAGCAAGGGAGCAGGAGCATTCCAGTGGTGTTGGGCACCTGGAGCGGATGCCCCCATCCTGGACGACGCCCCCTTCCCCCCACAAGGATGCTTACTTTAATAAATTAAAGCTTAAAACAAAGAGTAGATGGTGCTGGTGGGGGCTGCCGATTGCAGCCTGGCTGCTCTTGTTGTTTTTTTTAAAGCATCAGAGCTGGAGAGGAAGGCACCGAGCCAGCAGCAGCATTTTTGTTTTCTTAAGAAAAACAGAGAGAGAATTTGGGGAGCTGCATCGTGCCATGGGCAGAGGCCTTCAGTGAACTGTGCTCCCATGGCAGCTGAGGGGGGTTCTGTATTTCAGATCAGGTGCAGCTGATCTTGGCATTGAGAGGCATGGTAGTACAGGAGAGAGTCGCGGCTACTCCTATTGGAGGGCTGCGGTGCATGTGGCTGTTCCTGGGTGCAGAGCTACGCCAGGAGGTCACTCCCACGCCAAGTCCTCACGTGCGATAAGCATACCTTTTCTGGCTTGCCGCACGCATCTCTTTTGTGAGAGCCCAAATGTGGCACCCCCTCCTGTCCAGCACCCATGATGGGCCGCACCCACCACTCTGCCCTTGGTATGCCACTGGAAAGGAGACATAAAGGCTGGTTTTAGAGAGAATGTGAAAAACGGACTTAAGACATCCAGGTCAGAATGTGAAAAATGTCCACTTTTGCCAGTCTCCTCTCAAATATGTGGAAGGACATGAAAGAGTGCACATCGATATCTCACCATGTCCAGCAGGAGAAGCAATTAAAAAAAGTTCCACATGGGGAAAGAATTGTGCAGCTTTACCCTACATGTGCATAGGGTTGCTACCTGGCTCCAGATGCGCCCAAGAACCTTGATCCAATCCTGGGTTTACTCCATTGCATGCAGGGACACGTAGTTCTGATTTCTCCATTGCACTCCATAAGAAAAGCAAGACTACAAGTCTCTGCATGCAATGGGGTAAACGCAGGACTGGATCAAGCCTGTTGGGTGCATCTGGAGCCAGTTGGTAACCCTACATGTGCAGGGGAGCAGCTTTTTAAAATCACTGCTCCTAACATCGATGGACACACCGATTGTGTTGTGACACTTTAATTGAAGGATAAGGTGGTATACAAAACTGTCTAAATAAATACAGACATCCAATCCCCTCCAATTATTCCCTTCACATTACTAACCCTTCATAATCATCCCCTATATCAGATATCCTTCCTGATCACACACACACACAATATAACTTTCTTGATCCTGTCCCATACTCATATGACTAACTCCTTCTGGGCCCCTACGTACATCTAGGATTACCACCGCATTCCTCCCTCACAACAATAGCTCGCCCCCTTCCCATCTCCCCAATCCCATCCCTTGCTCTTACTAGGAGTCCGTGATGACTAGTAGGGAGCATGAGCGATCCCCAATTGCTCCTTTTCCTTCAGAGACCCTGATTCAAAATGGCATCCATGACTCCTAGCAGTAATTTTTCAGTACTACTACTAGGAGTCAGGCTGTCAACTATTTATCCATATATCTCTATCTCTAGCTATCTCCCATGGCACTCAGCAGATGTTGGTGGACTTGAAAAGATTCGAAATAATTCTCAATGCTGCTGCCCACGTTTCAATAATGATGTTACTTGCATCAAGGAAAAACGCCGCGCATCCTTGATGCAAGTAACATCATTATTGAAACGTGGGCAGCAGCATTGAGAATTATTTCGAATCTTTTCAAGTCCACCAACATCTGCTGAGTGCCATGGGAGATAGGAACTTTTCTCTCAAGTTTAATTTCATTCCTATGGGGATGTTGGAGTTGTGATATTTATGAAGGAAATCCCCTGAAGAATCCTATTACGGAGAAACGCGTTGGAGCGCTATACGGAACAGCGTCGGGCAATCCTTTAATCACTCAAGATAAGTTTTCTACTTATTAAATGCGTGTTGATTCACCTGTACATGGTAATTAGTTTTGGAAGATAAATATACATTTTTTGGTGATATTTTACACGCATTGGGAAAATTTTTTTTAACTATTTAAGATAAATCTTCACCCATCGGATCGTGCAAAGATACACCCTTACAAGACAAGAAGTTTTTGATAGAATTTTATCTATTTTTGGTGATATCCAGCACGTATTGGTTTTTTATATACCTTGTTCATTTGCTGATTATCGGCAGGTCATTGATGCTAGATGGCACGGCCCTGCTAACCAAAGTTATTAGCAGTTAGCCTTAAGTGTCGGGAAGTCTGAGACCTCGCCGTCTATTACATGAACAAGTTTCAGAGAAAAGTCAATTAAGCATTGACGGGCATTTATATATATTTTTTGAGCGATAATATTTATGAGTTGACATACGCTCTGTAAATTTACCCAAACACTACGTCTGGTTAGCAATATGCGGCAGATGTTAAGCCAGGATTACCTCTGCTTGGCTTTTGCTGCATACTGCTAACTGGGCAGTGGCTCAGTGTTGCTGCTGCCCCAGAATGCTCTCGACATGTTCTGATTCTAAGCAGTTAGCATTGGGGTGTGAAGAGCCGGCAGCTGAGGATATTCCATTCACCAGGATTAATGAGGTTAGTAGCTCTGCTAACCACGTTAATCACTTTGAATATTGGACCCTATGAGGCACATTCAAAAAGATGCATAGTCAGGCTGTCAGGTCGCCCAAAACATGGATGTGCCTGACTTGTACCCAATTCTGCAACTGTGGGAGCTATACATTCTTGTGGTTGTGAAATTGGGCACTTAGACAGCCTGGAATGCACCCGATTCATTGCTGGGAGCCGTCCATGATTTTGCCGGCCCATCCCGCACAATGCTCCGGCTGGTATGCCGATGCAGTGGCATCCCATTGTCATGGCATCGGGACGTCCAGCTGGAGGCACCCAACGCCCGGACCCAAAACAGGCCCATTTCCCCACCGTCTGACCCTTAGTGGGGGCAGCCAAGATCAGGATCAGGAGGCAAGTGCTCTCCCTGGCCTCTCAGTCTAGAAGGGGGATCTACAGGCAATGATCCCCACACTGTCCAGCAATTATTCCACCTTCGAAGAAATATGCCCATAGTACAGGGGATAAGAGGAGATATGAATCAAATTGGATCCGTAATTACTAGGCAAGAATTGTTGGCTCTAAGTTCTGTTTTACGGAGCCTTCATACCTGGGTGCAGGACCAGTTGCCTATCAATCTAACAGAGCCATTGCATCCTTTCAAGCCTGGAGCCTCGGTGTGGGTAAAGGAGTGGAAGAAGACACTGTTGGCGCCTCATTGGAAGGGACCGTATATCGTTTTGCTATCAACCCCAACCGCAGTTAAAGTGGCTGAGATCGACTCCTGGATTCATCACAGTCGAGTGAAACCAGCAGCAGTTCCTGAGAGTCGCCCCTGGACTTCGATCGCTAATCCTGCATCACCGTTGCGACTCACGCTGCGAAGACAAGATCCATCATCATAAAGACTTTGCCAGCTTGCTCCTGAATATCTACATTTCAGACTCTATCCTCTATCTATCTACCTCAATCAACCGTTAACTACCTCATTAATCATCAAAGACTATAATCATGATGATTACTAATTGCTGCTATTTCCTTCTTGCGGTAGCCCTGGGGCACTTGAGAACCACTCTTGCTTTGCCCCCTTGTGCAGCTTGTATAACCACCACCCGAACTGGTATGCAAGTTACTCAGACTTTGCTTTATCACTCTTATTATACTTGTACTGGTGTAGTCAGCCGGTGTATCTATAATGGTACAGAACTGAATGTCTGCACAAAGGGAAAGACTCGTACTTGCTTCAGACCTCGCCAGAATCCATCTTACTATGTCCTGGAACTGAGATGGAATGATGAAGATGGAGCCCTCATCAACACCACAACTCAACTCTCTGATCCTAACCAACCTGCTTACCTGTATTTTGATGCTTGTGACTTGATTAATAGAAATAATTACTACAGGTGTGGATCCTGGGAACAAGCTTACTATTATGATGAGAAGTATATGTGTCCTAAAGGTGCGTACAACTGGGAAATATGCACTGGGATACATTCCCCAACAACATATAACAAATCAGCAGAAGCAGACTATTTCTGTCCGAAATGGGATTGTGTGTACTATGCTACCTGGTCATTTCTTCAGGTGGCGATGAATACCTTCAATTGCTGGTCGTGGGAGGGGATACTGACACGCATGCACTGGTTCTGCTCCTGGCTTAAGGGTAACAAGTACAGGAGCTGTATTTTTCGCTAGGCCAGGTGGATTATTCTCTGTCCATACTCCAGGCAGGGCTGCAATGCTGAGAGGTGTACAGAGGCTTACTGCTTTGGATGCAGATGAATAGAACCACCATTCTTCTTCTCGGGGGACAGCTAACACCATCAGGCCAGCAGGTTTTGAGTTTATAGTCATTTCCATTTTTCCCCCTTCAACAAAGGATATCTGTGCTTAAAGTTTTGCAAGCATGTCTCGGCCCAACAGGGGAACTGGGCATCCAGGCATGTACAAGAACTGGTGTGTTATCTTCTGTCCCCCTAGTTCACAGGCACAGTTCTGCAGAAAGGGTCTCGTGGTTCTTGTTCCTGTAGCTCCCACGATTGTAACAGATCAAGAGGACACAGGGGCCACCGGCTTGGCTACTACTGAATGCTCGGCCCCTGTGTCTACCATAAAGTCCATAAGCTGGTCTCCAATTTTTACATTGACCATAGGCTCCTGGAGACCTAAGAAGAACTTGGAGCCCGGTCTGGCCTATTCCTGAGTTTTTAGCCTGAATTTGAGCAGGGTCACAGATGGATCCTGATGTACCAACTCAGATAGTTTGTTCTAGGAGCAGCAAGGTAGAAAGATTGAAGTCTGGATTTGGCCGAGGAAGAAAAGGGCACAGATAAAAGGGATCTTCCAGAAGAGCAGACTTCACAAGGAGAGGTGTAGGGGTGAGCAGGATTTATGTGGTTTTTAGCTCTGCAAACCGCATAAGTCCTTTTGAATATTACCCCCCCCCCCCCACCAGGACTTCTAGTGGCTCTACCAAAGAAGTTCTATCTAAGCTCCCTTTAACCCACTTGTTTCTAGAACAGCTAGAACAGGAGGAGATTTTCTAGCCTCTGACTCTCTCAGCTAATCATAGGGAGTCTTTTATTAAGCAGCGGTAAACTGTTACTGTGGGTTTAATGTGCGTTAAATCCCTGCGATAACTGCTACCGTGGGCCACTTGCAGACAGCGCGTGTCAAAAACGACTCTGTCTGCATTTTCCGAAGGTGGGTGGGATTGTGGCCAGATCAGGACTCAAAGGGGGTATATCAGCCAATGATAGCTGGCACACTCCACAATGGTATGTGCTAGCTGTCACAACTGTCGATAGCGCAGCTGCAATTACCACAACCCAAAAAGATGTCAGTAAATGCAATCATCACACTGACAGCACAATAGTGTGCCTGCAGCCGGTGCTCGGCTGCAATCAGCCCTTACAATAATCAGCCCCTTGCGATCCGCCCTTCCCCATTGCAGCCGCCCCCAACATCCTCCCCTGATGTGTCCCCCCCACCTAATATTGTTTGCAATTGGAATCCCTTTTCAGGACCACCATGGCCATAAAGCGATCAAGCTATGGTGTCCCTGCAAAGGGGCCCAACAACACATTTTGAATATAATTAAAGAGATTTAACTGTTTTTTTTCTCTGAAAGGACAGCTGGGAAACTGCTGGTACTTGGTAGATCTCTCTCTTTTGCTTTAACAGATACCTAAGCTCCACAAACAGAACAATGGCTGGGAAAAATCATATCGCTAAAGCTGTTGCCCCCATTACAGCTTCTGCCTCGGTCCAGACAGAGGTCCTAATGCCAGTTGAAGGAACAGTTCCATGTGCAGGATGCCTGCATGCTGAAGCTCTGAGGAAACAAGTGGAGGAACTCAGAGAGGAGGTGGCGAGGCTGAGGAGCATTCAAGACAGTGAGAAGTACATTGATGAGATGCTTCTTGCAGCTCTCCAGCACAGGAGAAGATGGGTGCCAACAGAATGTCGATGGTTGGACACAAGTCACCAGGGCCTGCAAAATCACCAATCCAACTTCTCCAGCCCTTGAATTGAAGAACCATTATGCAGCCCTGGAAGAGGAGGAGGTGAAAGCATCCCTAGAAAGGGAAGAACCAGAGCTCAAGTACCCCAAAGTTGCAGAATCAGTGACTAGAAGGAAACAAAGGGTAGTGGTGGTTGGAGACTCTCTTCTGAGGGGTACTGTGGCGTCCATCTGCCGACCAGACTTGATGTCCAGAGAGGTATGCTGTCTGCCTGGTGCCAAAATCCAAGATATTATGGAGAGTTTGCCAAGAATCATCAAGCCCACTGACTATTACCCAATGTTGCTAATCCATGTTGGAACAAATGATACTGCCAGGTATACATTGGAACATATCAAAAGTGACTTCATGGATCTGGGACAGAGGGTGAAGCAGTTAGGTGCACAGGTGGTATTCTCTTCAATCCTCCCTGTTGAGGGTAAAGGCCAAGGCAGAGAGGCTCGCATCCTGGAGATGAATGCATGGCTGCGTGGATGGTGTCATCGAGAGCGTTTTGGTTTCCTAGACCATGGGATGCTGTTCCAAGGGTTGCAGAGCAGAGATGGCATCCATCTGTCCAAGAAAGGTCAACGCATCTTCGGTAGTAGACTGGCTAATCTACTGAAGAGGGCTTTAAACTAGATTCGTTGGGGATGGGTGAAGAAAGCCCCCAGGTAAGTGAAAGCCACCAGGTAGGTGATACATTAAATACCTTTATAGAAATGAGTAACAGGGTTAACATATGGAAAGCAGTGTGTATAAATGCCCGTAGCATGGGAAATAAGATCCCTGATGATGAAGCTTTGATGGGAGTGGCTGACTTGGATTTAGTGGCAGTTACAGAAACATGGTTCACAGAAAACCATGATTGGGATGTAACTATACCTGGCTATACTTTATTCAGAAAGGACAGGGTAGGAAGAAGGGGAGGAGGAGTGGAACTATATGTAAAAACTACTATTAAAGCTTTGGAATTAAAGAGCTTAAAAGGGAGAGGGGAGGCATTGTGGGTTAAACTAAAAAGAGGGAAAGAGAAATCTATTTGCATTGGTGTGATATACAGACCTCCCTCACAAGAGGAAGAGGTGGACAGAGAGTTAATTGAAGACATACGCAGCATTGCTAGGAAAGGGGACGTGCTACTGATAGGAGATTTCAATATGCCAGATGTTGATTGGCACATTCCTGCTGCAGTATCATCTAGAATTAAGTAGATCCTGGATTCTCTACAGGGAGAACTATTCAGGCAATTGGTAACAGACCCCACACGTGAAGGGGCCATACTGGACTTGGTGCTTACCATTGGTGAAAGTGTTTCTGATGTTGTAGTGGGAGATCATTTTGCATCCAGTGATCACCAGATGGTGTGGTTCAGTATTAGGACTAGGGCTGTTAGAATTCATTCAAAGGTGAGGATCTTAGACTTTAGGAAGACTAACTTTGCGAAGATGGGCCAATACATCAGGGAGTTGTTAGTGGGATGGGAACAGCTAGGGGATGTAGAAAAAGTGTGGGCAAAACTGAAAGGGGATATTTTAAGGGCAACCAACCTTTTTGTTAAAATGGTAAATAAAGGCAAAAGGAAAAGGAGACTGCTATGGTTTTCAAAGGAAGTAACTGAAAAAGTGAAGAAAAGAGGGAGGCCTTCATGAAATACAAGAGATCACAGAGTGAGGAAGACAGGCATCGGTATTTGGAAAAACTGAGAGAAGCTAGTAAAGTAGTCAAGAAGGCAAAGATTCAAAAGGAGGAGGAAATAGCCAATGCAATAAAATGGGGGGATAAGACATTTTTCAGATATATTATTGAGAAGAGCAAGGGCAAAAGTGGTATTGTCAGACTCAAGGGTGCAGGGGAGGAATATGTAGAAGCTGATAAGGATAAAGCGGAATTGCTTAACAAATATTTTTGTTCTGTGTTCACAGATGAAGAACCAGGAGCAGGACCTCAGAAAACACCCACAAATAGGAACAGAAGCGAGGGACATCTTGAGCAATTTTCAGAAGACTGTATTCGTGAGAAACTAGCTCAACTTAAATTAGACAAAGCGATGGGACCGGATGGGATACACCCTAGAATAGTGAGGGAACTTGGGGACGTTCTAGCAACTCCACTGACTGACCTTTTCAATGCCTTGTTGGAGTCGGGAGTGGTGCCAAAGGACTGGAGAGAGGCTCATGTGGTGCCTTTACACAAAAGCGGAAGTAAGGATGTGGTTGAAAACTACAGGCCGGTTAGTTTAACTTTGTTGGTGAGTAAATTATTGGATACGCTGCTGAAAGAGAAAATAGTGAGGTTTCTGGAGTCCAGCGGATTACAGGATCTGAGGCAGCATGGATTCACCAGAGGCAGGTCTTGTCAGACAAATCTGATTGATTTCTTTGACTGGGTGACCAGGGAGTTGGACCAAGGGAGAACTCTAGATGTGGTGTATTTAGATTTCAGTAAAGCCTTTGACACTGTTCCTCACAGGCGACTTATAAACTAACTGAGCATCCTATGGATGGACCGTAAAGTTACTGCTTGGGTTAGAAATTGGTTGGGTGGGAGGCGACAAAGAGTACAAGTAAATGGAGCTCACTGAGGAGAAGGATGTTACCAGTGGTGTGCCCAGGGATCTGTCCTTGGTCCGATTCTTTTTAACATCTTTGTTAGTGATATAGCGGAAGGGCTGTCGGGTAAGGTTTGCCTCTTTGCGGATGATACCAAAATCTGCAATAGAGTAGACACCATTAAGGTGTAGAAAACATGTGGAGGGATCTAGCTAAGCTTGAAGAATGGTCTAGAATTTGGCAGCTGGGATTTAATGTTAAAAAATGTAAGGTCATTCATTTGGGCTGCAGCAATCCAAGGGAGCAATATAGTATAGGATGTGAACAGGATGGAGTCGGTGCAGAGGGTGGCTACTAAAATGATTAGTGGGCTTCATTATAAAGCATATGAGGACAGACTTAAGGATCTTAATATGTACATCTTAGAGGAAAGGCGGGATAGAAGTGATATGATTGAGATGTTTAAATACTTCTGTGGCATAAATGTTCAGGGAGAGAGCCAATTTCAATTGAAAGCAAGTTCTTCTACGAGGGGACATGGGATGAGGGTGAAGGGAGATAGATTCAGGAGTGATATGCGGAAATATTTCTTTACGGAAAGAGTAGTGGATTCATGGAATAGTCTCCCAGTGGAGGTGGTAGAGATGAGGACAGTAACTGAATTCAAAAAAGCATGGGACAAACACAGGGGATCTCTAAAGGTAAAAAGGGGACTGTTGTAGTTGTTGATATGGAAGGACAGACTAGATAGGCCATGTGGTCTTTTTCTGTCATCATATTTCTGTTTCTATGTTTCTATTACCCTGCCCCCTCCCCATCCATCCCATGACAGCAACAATATCACTTCAACTGGACAAATCAACAGAGAAATAGAAATGATGATTTATTTACTCCATATCATGTAAAATGTGCTTTTTCGACTATAGCAAGGCTTTTGACTGTGTAAACCATGAGAAACTCTGGGCCACATTAAGAAGCATGGGTATACCAGAACTCCTGATCGTTCTCTTGCACAATCTATACATTGATCAAGAAGCAATAGTTTGAATGGAACAAGGAGAAACAGAATGGTTTAAAATAAGCAAAGGTGTAAGACAAGGCTGCATACTTTCCTCTTACCTGTTTAATTTATATGCAGAACAAATCATCAGAGAAGCAGGACTGTATGAAGACAACAGAGGTGTGAAGATTGGTGGAAGACTCATCAACAACCTTCGATATGCTGATGATACCACATTACTGGCTGAAAGTGAAGATGATCTGAAACATTTTCTTCTCACGATCAAAGAACATAGTCTTAAAATGGGCCTGCACCTTAATGTAAAGAAGACAAAGATCATGACAACTGGCAAAATCAACAAGTTTATCGTTGAAGGAGAAGAAATTGAAATCATGGACAACTTTAGCCTACTTGGATCAACTATCAATAAAGAAGCAACAAACAGTCAAGAAATCCGACAAAGCATTGCTCTTGGCAGAATGGCTATGAAAGACCTAGATAAGATTCTCAAGAGCAGAGATGTCTCTCTCCATACAAAGATTTGACTCGTTCAAGCCATGGTATTTTCAATAACATCATATGGATGCAAAAGCTGGACAGTAAAAAAGATAGACAGGAAGTAAATTGATGCCTTTGAATTATGGTGCTGGCGGCAAATACTGCGTATACCATGAACTGCCCAAAGAAACCAAACCAGTCAGTACTAGAGGAGATCAAACCTAAGCTTTCTTTAGAAGCTCATATGACAAGACTTCGACTATCATACTTTGGACACATCATGCGAAGACAGAGATCATTAGAGAAAGACATCATGCTTGTCAAGATAGAAGGTCAATGCAAAAGAGGAAGGCCAGCAATAAGATGGATCGATACAATAATAGCAGCTATGGGTACCAGTCTGTCAACAATGAGCTGCCTGACTGAAGACCAAACACAATTTAGGACAACTATCCAGAGGGTCGCCATGAGTCGACACCGTGTCAACAGCACTTAACAACAGCAATATCATGTAAAATATAAAGATAATGAAGGTAAGTTCCAAATACTGAGCCATTCAAATCACTAAATTGAAAATACATTATTTTTCTACTTCCCTCTGTCACCCAATACTGGAATCAGGGACAGGAGGTTGCCAAACAGGTGGGAATCGGGGACACAGCTCTAAAATCAGACAATCCCCAAAAATCAGGGACATCTGATCATTTTACCTCATCAGAGGCTACTGGAAGAAGCAGCCAGAAGCAGAAGGGGGACCTCAGGGAATAGAGGGACCCTGGGACTCTGCCACCCAGAGGCAATGCTTGACCAATACAAGCATTGTAGAAACTTCTTTTGGGGAAACGTCTTTTGGGGAAACTGATAGGTACGTATGACCTAGATTGGCCACTGTTGGAAAGAGGATACTGGGCTTGATGGACCTTGGTCTGGCCCAGTATGGCATATCTTATGTTCTTATGTTCTTATGCACACTAAAGGTAAGTTTACCTGCAGTCCCCGAATTTACATAACAGTCCCCAGTTGATTCCACTCCACAAAGCAATTGTTTTTCCAATTTACAATAAATCTAGTTTGTATACATGTCTTTCTTCTCTTTTTCCTCAGGTCATGACAGTATGAGCAACAGATGTTGATGCCAAAATATATACAGGCACAATGATAGGCTTCTCTGACTGTCTGTCAAGCATTTGTGCTGGCTATTGGTGACCACTCCTCAGCTTCCTCCCTCTCCCAGATTAGTACAAGTGTATCTGAATATGTGCACACACAACAAAACAAAATTAATAAATTGTGATTCATGAAAGTTTTCCAAGCATAATCAATTGGTTAGTTGGCACTGGGATGAACATAAAATCATGATTTTCATTGATTTTTAGCATTCATATGAAAACTAATGCACATGCCTACTAGTCATATTTATAAGAAACAGATTAACCTTTACTAGTTCAAGGAGGAACATACAAAAATAAGAGAACGTCAGCTTTGTTACATTTCACAAGATTACAATTTATTAAAAAATTCAAAGTGCACAATTTCTATGGCTAAACCTTTTCTATGATGATGACTCAGTTCACTAAAAGGGCAAGAACCAATTCAATATGGGGCAGATAGTTTTGTCAGTCTGTCCTTCCAGCTATGTACTGGGCAATGGCTTCACTACCAAGATGACACTCCAAGAGGGGGATCTGTAACTTCTTCCTTGTTGGTGCTTGTTCCTGCTTTTCTGTCAGAACGAGGCCAGAAACAACTTCTTGCCACTTTGGCAAAGTTTATTTCAGACACATAAAATGCTAAAGATACCTTTAGGATTTTTATATTTCAAAGGTAGTCTAGCTCTAAGAAGGATGCCAACTTGCAGTCTCCACAAAGGTTTCTCCCAACAGATTAAAGCATCACAAGAGAATCCTAATGACTGTGGGAAATAAGCCAGGCTCTTGAAAGGACCTTTACTGGCTAAACCCTACTGAGCCCTATATTCAGAAGCACTAATGGCCAGTGTTTCTGAAGTACTCCACAGAATGCCTTGGCAGTATCTAGATAATGCCGGGGCAATTTGTGGGCGGGGCTGACATAACTTTGTGCATTTTTGCTGTCCGGATAGTAGATGAATATTGCTGCTAACTGCTTAGCAACAGAGGTTGATGCTGAAGCCAGATATTCTACAATTAACTATATAACAACCAAAGAACCTATTAGGTCTCCCATATAAACATCCAAACCAACAAGGGAAACCCACATAAACAACAAGTGCAAGGTTATGCACCTAGGGAAGAACAACCCAAACTATGGTTACACGATGCAAGGTTCCACATTAGGAACCACCACCCAGGAAAAAGATTTAGGCATCATTGTGGATACCATGTTAAAACCCTCGGCCCAGTGTGCAGCGGTGGCCAAGAGAGCAAACAGAATGCTAGGTATGATAAGGAAAGGAATGGAAAATAAAACAAAAGATATTAAAATACCTCTATATCGTTCCATGGTGAGACCGCACCTTGAATATTGTGTGCAATTCTGGTCGCCGTATCTTAAAAAGGATATAGCGATTTTAGAAAAGGTTCAGAGAAGAGCCACCAAAATGGTAAAGGGGATGGAAGGATACTCCTATGAAGAAAGGCTAAAAAGGTTAGGGGTCTTTAACCTGGAGAAGAGATGGCTGAGGGGAGATATGATAGAAGTCTATAAATGAATGAACAGAGTGGAACGGGTAAACGTAGATCGATTGTTTACCTTATCAGAATATAGAAAGACTAGGGGACATGCAATGAAGCTACAGGGTAAACTATTTAAGACTAATAAAAGAAAATATTTTTTCACTCAACGTGTAATCAAACTCTGGAATTTGTTACCGGAGGATGTAGTAAAGGCTGTTAGTGTAGCTGGGTTTAAAAAAGGTTTGGACAAGTTCCTGGAGGAAAGGTCCATAAACCATTATTAAGAAGTGACCGAAGATATCAATGCTTGACCCAGTACAAGCATTGTGGAACTTGTGTCTCTTGGGGAAACTGCTAGGTATATATGACCTAGATTGGCCACTGTTGGAAACAGAATACTGGGCTTGATGGACTTTGGTCTGACCCAGTATGGCATATCTTATGTTCTTATTTTTGTTGGAACTCACACCATGAGGGAATCTCCCTCTCGTTGTGTGCTGTTCCATTTTTATCTTAAATTCAAATAGGGACACAACCCTAACAAGGATTAAGGGGACATCAACCCTCTAATACCAACCGAAGGAAAATTCAGTTCATATGAAGGCCAGAGCCTAAGAAAAAGTCACTTAGCTTGAACGTAAGCTTCTCTTCAGCAGTTCAGTAGGCATCCAACATATCAGCATCCTCAACAGACAAATAGCCAAACCCACTGAAGATTTTCCACTCTAGAGTTACTTAGCATGCTCCTCAGGGTCAATTACTGATGAGACCCGAATACTCCAACAAGAGGCTAGATGATGCACCCCTTAACGATTTTCGTAATAAGACTAATGCTGTGGGGAAACATGCTTCATACGTTGCTGCGTTGAATCATACTCCCAATGGCTCCAAATGCCTCCACTCCTCGTTCCTCAAGCCAAAGAAGCTTATTCCAAATGGCTCCACTCCATATTCTGAGCAACCATATAAGGAGAACTCAACTCCACATCAAAGTAACTCAACGTTGTATTTGTTTCGAGCCCCCGATCCTCCCGGCTCTTCTTCAAACTCTGTCGCTCCTAATTCCACCGGAAGCACTGACAATTTAAACGCCCCAACATAAGCACATGATCGGCTGGCAACCAATAAGTCCCCAGTACACTCGAACCATACTGCTTATACCAAAGTCCACCATTCCACTGTTGAATTAAGACCCTGAGGCTCCATAGAATTCAAAGTATAAGGAACATTGTCAGGAACATCATCATAGGTTTACTGACTTGCGCTGGAGAATAATTGACCACGTTCCATTTAAGGTCAGAGGGGGAGATAGGCATTCTCGCCTCAGTTACCAAGAACAATTTTGGATTTATACTTTGAATTCTATGGAGCTTTCTTGGTAGTGTTTTTTGCTGTTTCCCAATATTATCACTATTGGACAGCTTGTTTAGGTTTTTTCCAGTTTGTTGAGGTCATTTTCAGTGTTTATCTGCCCTTTTGTTCTGTGCACATGTATCACACATCACTTTTTGTTGGTTTTCCTGCCTATGCTGTACATTGCTGACACTTAAATGGTTTCTCTCCCCTGCAAATGTGCATCTAACGGCAGGTTTTCAATCACGTTGGATTCAGCTCTTCAGATCAGCGCGTTGGTGTGAAAGGGACCTCTCCCCGCCCACACTCCGCCCATTGACTCCTACTCTCCACCCTCTCTCCACCTTCTGCGGTGTTTTACCGCGCCGCGGATCTTTACGATCGTTAAGTTACGTTAACGCGTGTTAACATTACTTAACGATCGTTAATGTTACATAACGCGCATTATGTAACGTTACCGCTGTTTAGTAAACATACCCCATTGTGTCATTAGTCACCCATGTTTTGAGAAGCTCTTCTAGGGATGTCTATGTAGATGTCTATATCGGGCACATCCACATTTCTGAAATCATGCCTGAACTTGAATGTGCCTGCTTTTTCTTCAGACGTTCTTGCTTTGACATCCTAGATTGCACTTGAATGATCCATTGTAAAATGTACCTTCACGTTCATATTCTTGCACTTGTCCTCACTAAATTTCATCTGCCATTTGGATGCCCAGTTGCCCAGTTTCTTAAGATCCTCCTGTGTTTTAGCAACTCTGAATAATTTTGTGTCATCTGCAAATTTGATCATCTCACTCATTTTTCCCATTTCCAAGTCATTTATGAATAAGTTGAACAGCCAAGGGCCCAGCACAGATCCCTGAGATACTCCACTATTCACCTTTCTCCATTGAGAAAACGGGTCATTTAGCCCTACTCTGTTTATTATCTTTTAATCAGTTCCCAATCCACAATAGGACACTGCCTCCTATCTCATGACTTTTTATAATTTCCTCAACAGTCTCTCATGTGGGACTTTGTCAAAGGTTTTCTGAAAATCCATATATACTATGTTAGTCAGCTCACTTTTTCAGTTTGTTCAAAAACTTTAACAGATTAGTGAGACAAGATTTTCTGTGGCTAAATCCATATTGGCTTTGCCCCATTAAATCATGAATATCTATATGTTCAGCAAGTTTGTTCTTTATAATGGTTTCTACCATTTTGCTGGGCACTGATGAGAGGTTCACTGGTCTATAGTTTCCTGGATCACGCCTGAATACCTTAAAAAAATTGTTGTTATGCAAGCCACTCTCCAATCTTAAAATACTAGAGATGAATTTAATGATAGTTCAGATTACTAATAGTAGGTATGCAATCTCATTTTTGAGTTCTTTCAGCAACCTGGGATGTATACCATCCAGTCAAGGTGATTTGCTATTCTTTAGTTTGCCAAATTGCTGCATTGCGTCTTCCAAGTTTATTGATATTTGTTTGAATTCCTCTGATACATCACCTTTAAATGTCATTTCTCACATGGGTTACTTCCCTATGTCTTCTTCAGTAAAGACTGAAGCAAGGAATTTGTTCAATTGCTCCACTATGGCCTTATACTCCCTTTTATCCCTCTGTTATCTAATGATTCAACTGACTCTTTTACTTGTTTATTGCTATTAGGAGTTTTTGCTTCTATGGCAAGTTTCTTTTCAAATTCTCTCTTTGCCTGCCTTATCAATGCCTTGTATAGTATCTGACTTGCCAGTCCTATGTTGTTTCTTGGCCCCTTTTCCATCTTCAGAAAGATGCTTTTTTGGCTATACCAACATTTCTTACCTGACCTTTAAAACATATCGACAGTTGTTTGGCCTTCCTTCCATCTTCTTAAGGCATGGACTATATCTAGTCTGGGCTTCTAAAAAGGTATTTTTAAGCAACACCCATGCTTAATGTAAATCTTTAACCTTTGAAGCTGCTCCTTTAGTTTTTTCTAAACCATTTTGCCTTTTTATGTCTGTCTTTAAGCAGTGGAGTCCTCTGGCCTTTGCACATGAAATCCTTTTTTGTCTAGAGCGCAGCATATGGTGCAAGTTGAAACCACCACTCTAGATTGCTCCAGATCAGCCTTAAACTCTTTGGATGTTGTGTGTGGTGTTTTTAGAACAGTTTGCACTAACCTTCAAAGACTTCTTGGATTAATTTTCCTTTACCCACTATGTCCTGGGAGGTTCTTGACAGTTCCATAAGCAGAAAACATTTTTTGTAATATTACAAACCGTAGACACAGGAATCCCAAGGTCTTTGGAGATGGCCTTGTACCCGTTTGATGTTTGTTGTTTGGTGATAATGTCCACATTATGGTCTCAGACGGCTCTCTTAGCTTCCCCATTATGAAAACGGAACAGGGAGTGAATGTGGCCATTTTAAACATTAGAGCCATCTTTTGTTGTCATCCACCTTGGTACAAATGACCTGGCTAGAAACAGTGCCTCTGCAGTTCAAAGGGACTTCCAGACTCTGGGAGAGAAACTCTGTAGCATTCTCAGAAGTTCTACCTGTAAGGGGACAGAAAGGTTGCATCGCATGAACAGTTTTAATACATGGCTCCAGGCCTGGTGCGAAGGAGAAGGATTCAGATTTATTGGCGACTGGGGAAACAGATGGACTAACAAGAGACTATACTGTGCTGATGGACTACATCTCTCTGTCGCAGGGAAAAGAATCCTAAGTGAAAAATTCAGGCAGTATGTGGATATGCATTTAAATTAGAAAAAGGGGGTGACAGATGGGGAAGGACTAGTTCAGGACATCACTCCAAGCAAATGCAGAACAACATCAGAAACAGCCACACTTTTAAACCACACATCAACGACAAGTGGGAAGAAGTGGGCAGAACAAAATCAATGCAAAATACATGCAAGCTAGTTAAATGCTGGAAAGCAATGAGCACAAATGCTCAAGCTTAGCCAACAAAGTTCCAGACCTGGAAGCCCTAACGGTAGAAATGGATTTGGACATTGTGGCCATTACAGAAACATGGTTTAATGAATCGCATGAATGGGATATAGCCATAGCTGGCTATAATCTATTCAGAAGAGACAGAGAACGAGGAAAAGGAGGAGGAGTAGCCTTGTATGTAAAAAACAATATTAAAGCTACTGCAATGCAGGGCGCATGGGGAAAAGAAGAAGCGCTCTGGATTGAGTTGGAAAGAAGAGATGGCACTGTCATCCATACTGCTGTAGTCTACAGATCTCTGACTCAAATCAAAAAATAGATAATGAATTGATTATAGATATTGCCAAGATAGCCACAAAGGGGGAAGTGATCATATTGAGTGATTCTAATCTACACAATGTGGATTGGAGTACTCCTTCTGCGAATCTGGCAAGAAGCAAAACAATTGTGGATGCTTTCCAAGATGCGTCACTTAAACAAATGATGATGGAACCAACCAGGGAAAGCTCAATATTGGATTTAGTGCTCACCAATGTTGAGAGCGTGTCGAATGTCTGGGTTGGTGCCCCTGTGAGCAGCAGCGATCATCACATGGTGTGGTTTCAGATACAAGCAAAGGTGTAGTCCAATCATAGCAAGCTCAAAGTCCTAAACTTCAAAAACACTGACTTCAGTAAAATGGCCAAGTACATGAAGGAGGAGTTGGCAGAGTGGGAGGGGGTAAGGGAAGTGGAATCACAATGGGATAAACTAAAGGTGGCAATAAAAGGAGCAACAGATAAATATGTAAGGAAAATAAATAAAAACAAGAGGAGAAGGAAACCGATTTGGTTCTCCAAAGAAGTGGCTGCTCAAATAAAGGCAAAAAACACAGCTTTCACAAAATTCAAAAGCTTGCAAACAGAGGAACACAGTAAGGAATACAGAATCAAACTAAAAGAGACAAAAAGAGAAATAAGGAAAGCAAAATCAAAGGCAGAGGAAGAGATGGCTAAAGATGTGAATTGTGGTGAGAAAACTTTCTTCAGGTATATTTGGGAGAGGGGGAAAATCAGAGATGGAATTGCAGGACTCAGAAGTGCTGGGAATGGATTTGTGGAAAGTGACATTGAAAAAGCAAAATTGCTAAACAAATACTTCTGCTCTGTTTTTACTAAAGAAAATCCTGGAGAAGGACCATCTGTGACTCCCAAATATAAAAATGGGAATGAAGTAGATACCACACCATTCACTGAAGATGATGTGTTAGAACAACTTGCAAAACTGAAAGTGAACAAGGCCATGGGACTCGATGGGATACATCCCAGGATACTGAAAGAGCTCAGAGAGGTTCTTCCAGGGCAGTTAAAGGATGTTTTCAACAGATCCTTGGAAACAGGAGTAGTTCCTCAGGACTGGAGGAGGGTGGATGTGGTACCTCTTCACAAAAGTGGTGACAGGGAAGAAGTGACAAACTACAAGCCTGTAAGCCTTACCTCAGTGGCGGGAAAAGTAATGGAGGTGCTCCTGAAAGAGCGAGTAGTGGACTTTCTGAAAACCAACAGGTTGCATGATCTGAGGCAACCTGGTTTTACCAAAGGACGATCTTGCCAAACAAATCTGATTGAGTTCTTTGACTGGGTGACCAGAGAAGTAGATCAGGGGCATGCGATGGATGTCATCTACCTGGATTTCAGCAAAGCCTTTGATACTGTTCCTCACAGGAGGCTTATCAATAAACTCAGTAGTTTGGGGATGGGTCCCATGGTGGTGAACTGGATCAGAAATTGGTTGACTGACAGACGACAGAAGGTGATGGTAAATGGAGCTCACTCGGATGAAAGGAGGGTGATTAGACGGGGTGCCCCAGGGTTCAGTCCTGGGCCCGGCACTGTTCAATGTATTTGTAAGTGATATTGCTGAAGGACTGCATGGAAAAGTCTGTCTTTTTGCAGATGACACGAAAATTTGCAACAGAGAGGACTCCCCTGAGAGAGTGGATAAAATGAGGAAAGATCTACAAAAGCTGGAAGAATGGTCTAATGCTTGGCAGTTAAGATTTAATGCGGAGAAGTGCATTGTCATGCACTTGGGAAGCAGAAATCCAGGGGAAATGTACGCGATAGGGGGTGAGAGGTTGGTGTGCATGGACCAGGAGAAGGACCTTTATGTGATTATTTCTGAGAACCTCAGGGTGGCAAAACAGTGCAACAAGGCAGTGGCAAAAGCCAGGAGGATGTTGGGTTGCATACAAAGAGGAATTACCAGCAGAAAGGAAGAGGTACTAATGCCACTGTATAAGTCACTGATGAAGCCTCACTTAGAATACTGTGTTCAGTTTTGGAGACCATATCTTGCAAAGGATATAAAAAGACTGGAAACTGTTCAGAGGAAGACGACAAAAATGATTTGGAGCCTGCGTCAGAAGCCTTATGAGAAGAGACTTGAAGACCTAAATATGTACACTCTGGAGGAGAGTAGGGACAGGGGAGATATGATTCAGACCTTTAAATACTTAAAGAGAAATAATGAACAAACAAACAAACCTCTTCCAAAGACAGGGAAGCTGTAAAACTAGTGGGCATAACATGAAGCTGCAAGGGGGTAAATTGAAAGGCAATGTCAGGAAACATTTTTTCACTGAAAGGTTGGTGGATGCTTGGAATGCCCTCCCGATGGAAGTGTTTGGGGCAAATACAGTGACAAAATTCAAAATGGCATGGGACAGACACAGTGGATCCCTTTACAGAAACAGGATAAAATCTAAATAAACTTAACTAACTAATTTCTCAACATACAGGGGTGTCCTACACAGAGTGGTGGGTTCACACCTAAAACAAAGACATGGAGCAGCAGGTGCAAATATTCTTGCCATCTTACTGGGCAGACTAGATGGACCATACTGGTCTTTATCTGCCATCATTTACTATGTTACTATGTAACTCTTTTCACATTTTTGTACCATTTCGGTGTTGAGCGACAAAGTGGGAGGACCGCTTCACCCCACTCTGTGGCTCCAGCCCAATCGGGTCTCACCGGACACCTCCACGACACCCATAAAACCAGCAGCAGCAGCAGGAAGAGCAGCACAACTCCATCACCATCTTGGGCCAAGCAGCTCACCCGATCGGGGTTGAGCAACAAAGTGGGAGGACAGCCTCACCCCGCTCAGCTCCAGCCCAATCGGGGCTCACTGGACACCTCCATGACACCCATAAAACCAGCGGCAGCAGCGGGAAGAGCAGCACAACTCCATCACCATCTTGGACTAAGCAGCTCACCCGATCGTGGTTGAGCGACAAAGCGGGAGGACAGCCTCACCCCGCTCGGCTCCAGCCCAATCGGGGCTCACCGGACACCTCTATGATGCCCATAAAACCAGCGGCAGCAGCGGGAAGAGCAGCACAACTCCACCATCATCTTGAGCCAAGCAGCTTACCCAATCAAGTTGAGCGACTAAACGGGAGGACAGCCTCACCCTGCTCAGCTCCAGCCCAATCAGGGCTCACTGGACACCTCCATGACACCCATAAAACCAGCGGCAAGAGTGGGAAGAGCAGCACAACTCCACCACCATCTTGGGCCAAGCAGCTCACCCGATCGGGGTTGAGTGACAAAGCAGGAGGACAGCTTCACCCCGCTCTGCAGCTCCAACCCAATCGGGGCTTACCAGACACCTCCACGATGCCCATAAAAGCAGCAGCAGCAGTGGGCGAGCCCGCACCTGAGGGCCCTTTGGCATGGCCCTTAGGTGTGGCACAACAGAGAAGACACTGGAAACTCTCCCACCAAGCAAACGGACCCTGCACTAGGAT
Source organism: Ichthyophis bannanicus (assembly GCA_033557465.1). Taxonomy (NCBI): domain Eukaryota; kingdom Metazoa; phylum Chordata; class Amphibia; order Gymnophiona; family Ichthyophiidae; genus Ichthyophis; species Ichthyophis bannanicus. The sequence goes on from CM066031.1 coordinate 1,462,038,449, forward strand.
TATCGCAAGCCCGACCTGATAAGTTTGCACTCCCTTCGAGCCACAGAAACACAGAAGGCACCAGCGCAAGCTGATCACAATTGCACAACCTCTCAAGGTGCAAAACAGCAAGCCGGCCCCTACCACAGTGCAGCATATTGCACAAGCCCATGAGCCACCTGCTGACCCAGGCACCATGTGAGTACCTGAGAGCCGCCGATAACACACCTAGCCAACCTCAGCCGCATACCAACTCAACAACGACACCAGGCAGGCAAGAGAGATGATTATCAGGTGAGCCCCCACCCACAAAAACCCCAGGGTGCAATCATGCTCACCAACCAGCTATATCCTATGCTCTACCTTAGCTTATTTCTCCTAACCCACCAAACCAAGCTCTACACGCACATTCCATCACACTCACCCACACAATCACACTATACACCCAGGAGTGCTACCACACAGCCATGCCAGCACAACAGACCACAGCCACCAAGCAGAAAAGCACAAAGACCAAAGACAACTCAGGCACCAAGAACCTCTACCAGCAACCCCTTCCTCGCAGTTCCTGTCAATTGCGCTCTACTCAATGCCAGGTCAATCAGAAATAAACCAAATACCATATATGACTTCATTATAGAACACAAGCTGGATATTGTATGCATCACCGAGTCATGGATTACAGACACCGACCAAGTCATTCTAAACCAAGTCACCCCGCCCGACTTCACAGCATTCAACTGCCCTAGAATACAGAAGAGAGGAGGAGGAGCACTAATATTGGCAAGAAAAGACTACAGATTCAAAGTCGTCTCCATAAGCAATTCTGCCGAATCAAGCACAATAAGCATCTCAGATCACTGCATCAGCTTTTGCCTCACATACAGACCCCCCCAACACCAAGGCAGAGCAGCTATCAACGATACTCGACTCCATCTGTGCACTCAGCAACCGGAGCAAACCTCTCATCACCTTGGGAGACTAAAACCTCAACTCAGCACCCACCAAAGAGACCAGAGCCTTCCTACAAGCCATGGAAGCACTCAAATACAAACAGATGGTCAATACCTGGCTGCCCCAACAATCTGGAACACCCTCCCAGACGATCTGAGATCAACGACGGACCTTAAAAACTATTGCAAGCAGCTGAAGATAATGCTTTTCACAGAACACTATGGACATGTCACATGATCTAACTACCAAGAACAACCAACCTACCCCCCCGACCCTCTGATAAAAGAATGTATAATAGCACTCGAAGTCTCATAACACACGATGTATAGAAGAATGTATTATAGCACACGATGTATTATAGCGCACAATGTACATAGCTCAACGCAATCAAACACACAACACATCATACGCACAAATCACGATATACCCTTCACTGCATGAAAAAACACGATCACTACTTTTGATTGTTTGCCGTGATACCGCCTTGATTGCAAGATAAGACGGTATAGAAATACTGTTAAATAAATAAATAAATACCCCCACACACCAACGTGGGATGACACCAGACCTCATCTTCATCCCAATACAATTAGCACAGCAGGATCCAGTTCACGAACCCGTCGACCACTGCAGTCCCCTCGTCAGACCTCCACATTCTCAAATTCCATCTACATCTGAAAACCCCCACTCACCTCACCAAAGAGGAGAGCACAGCGAGAAGGTTCAGAGCATACAAGAAAGAAAGCTTCCTAGAGGAAATTATGCCAAAGATACTACAAGATACTACGACACTTTAGATGAAACCATAGACAACTGGAACCGCACCATATTTAAAGCCGCATCAGCTCCAAGCAAGGAGAAGACATATGCATGCAAAAGAACCAATGTCCCATGGTACTCTAGCTCAATCAGAGAAGCAAAGCATTCACTCAGAAGGCTAGAAAGAAGATGGAGGCAAAACAAGTCCAAAGATGTACTGCAACAATTCAGAGCTGAACAACAAGCATACAATAACTTGATCAACGAGCACAAGCAACAACACCACACCAACCTCATTATGAGGGCAGCAAACAAACCAAGGGAACTTTTCAGCATTGTAGAAAAGCTCACCAGTGACAGCACTTAACAATGCAACCAACAAATAGACCCCCAAAAAAATGCAAACTATATAATGAGCAAGGACAACAGCCAAACTCACCTCACTGTACCATGCACCCCAGTCTGGGCAGAAGCACATGAAACCTGGGATGACTTTAGTGTGCCAACAACCCAGCAAATAGAGGACATCATAGGCACCCTAAATACATCAACATCACCTTCTGATCCCTGCCCGGTAGATTGGATTAAGAACACCAAGGACAAGCTAAGCCAACACATTCACAAGATGGTGAAACAATCTCTCCAACAAGGGTACATGCCACAAGTGCTCAAGCATGCAATGATCTGACCCATCCTCAAGAACGCAAGACTAGATTCCTCCGAGCCAAAATCATACCGCCCCATCTCAAGCCTCCCATTCATAGCAAAAATCATCGAAAAAACAGTACAGAGACAACTGCAAGATCACATCGACCAACACGCCCTCTTAGACCCACATCAACATGGATTCAAGCCTCAACACAACGTAGAGACCTTGCTCACATCCCTCTTCAACAATCTTCTGAAAGGATTGGACAACCTGAGGAATGGATTCATGCTAGTTTTCATAGACATCTCAACAGCCTTTGATACCATATCCCACTCCATTTTGCTTAACTGACTGTGGGAGATCAGACTGCGCAACAATACCATAAAATGGTTCACACCATATCTGAACAACAGAACACAGCAAGTCAAATGCAACCAAACAAAATCAACCCAATTTACCATCGACCAGGGAGTGCTCCAAGGATCAGCACTGTCCTCCATCCTATTCAATATATACATCCAACCCATCTGTAACATTATCCAGTGACACGGACTACATTACCACCTATATGCGGATGACATCATGGTCTACGCCCCAATAGACACACATGCACCTGATATGATCCACATGACCCAATGCCTTGAGGACATGAGCAACTGGCTATCTGACAATAATCTGAAAATTAACTTTGACAAAACAGAGGCATTGCTCATTTCCAGGAACCCCACCTTCAGCCCACCTCAAAACATCAACATCCTAAACAAAACAATAGCTACAAATACCTAGGCATCATCCTAGACAAGAACTTGAACTTACAATCACACATTTAAAAAAACGCAGCAAAGGCATGCCACCATTTAAAAATTATCAGGAGACTTCGTCCAATCCTCAATCAGGACAACTTCTGAATCATGTATCAGGCAGTAATCACCCCCATACTGGACTATGGTAACTCGTATCAAGGACTTCCCAAGAAAACCACCCACCCACTTCAAATGGTGCAGAACACTGCAGTACGCATCATCATGGGCACAGCAAGACACAAACACATCACACCTGTACTGCAGCAACTCCATTGGTTACCCATAACAGCAACAGCACGATTCAAGACAACAATAAATATTTTCAAAATCATACATCAATGCTCAGCAAATATTCTACAAAGCATACTGATCAGAGAAACCAACAACAGGCTGAAAAGAGCCAACGGCATCAACAAACTCCGAACACCCACCGGATAACAAAAGTCAAAGCAAACCACCTCCAACAGAGCCTTATCTTTCTCGGCACCAGCACTATGGAACTCCCTCCCAGATGAACTGAGAGCCCTAAATGACATTAAGGATTTCTGCAAGGCCCTCAAAATGCTCCTGTTCACAGAACACTTCTCACACCTAACCTAGGACTCTGAGCCCCACTGGCGTGCATAGAGGAAAATAAGTGCCAAATGTCTAAAAGTCTGCATGTACGTCTTGTTGCCCCACCCCTCTCGTTCAATGTAGGCCACTTGACTCAGTGTTGTCGACTACTTTTATTGAAGGATAAAGTGGGATATAAAACTGATTAAATAAATAAATAAATTTCAGTGCATCTATTTTGTGTCGGCAAAATTTACTAGTCTTTTGGAACAACAAACCTGTGATGGGCTATGATTTTCCTTCTTGTATCTTGAGGCATTTGCTTGCCTCGATGGACGAATCCAGAATCCAGAACGGTACTAAGTTGGTCACCATATGCAGTACTTTTTTTTTTTTTAAACTCTTTATTTTCGTTTTACAACAACAAAGGAAAGGAAGACATACAGCTAAAAGACAAATACATACATGGAATATGATACATACACCAAAGTAAACCCCTGCCACCCCCCTACCCCCTGCTTCTTCTCTAGGAAACTGAATCATTCTCGAAGCGGGCGTGTATTGACATTATTGTGTTACAAAACCTAACAGCGATCTGAAACATGATGAGTGTACATTAAACAGACATGTCGAAGCAATGAGCAGATTGTACATGATCTTTGAGCATCTGCCATTTAGACAAGCGAGAATAAATTTGGGTATGGAAAATAGCTCTCCGAGATATCTGCTCATATTTACTATATAAGCAGACAAGGTTCCACTATTCATTGACAGTAAGTCGAGAGCTATCCTTCCAAGTCCTCGTGATTAAACATATGGCTATACCCAACATGAAATCAGGAGAAAGCGACCCTTCTTAGGAAGAGAGGGGACCTCCGTCACTGAGCGGAGTCCCACAGTCTTCCAAGAAAGAGGCTCGTGAAGGTGTAAGGTAAATGGAATATGACCCCAGACCCGCCCCCAGTAAACCTGTAGTTAAGGACATTCATAAAGAAACTGAGCGAGGGTCCTACATCAGTATGGCAAGACCTACACTGATCCCTGACAGTTGTGTTCCATTTGACTATTTTCTGGAATATAAGAACATCTATGTGCAAAATGGAAGAGAGTTTGGGTAACTGAGGCAGACCGGGAAGCCCGCACTATTTTGCTCCAGAAGCCGCTCTAATGCACAGGGGTTAAAGTGGTTTGCGGTTAGCGATCCCAGGCTTATTGGACTCTACCAGTGACAGTATCTGTACCCTGACATAATAGATATAAAAGTAGAGGCTACCCCATGTGTTCTACTAATAGAGTGAATTAGTTCTAATAGCCCGTCCTTAGTAGGGACAGAGGGCAGCATGATTGGAGTACTTTTGAGGCAGCATGGAAGCTGCATCAATTGAAAGTAATGTTTCGCTGGTAACGCAAATTCCCTGTATAAATCAGAAAAGGTTTTCCAACGAGCTGCAGAGAAGAGCTGTTGGGGTGTCCAGATCCCCCTGGAGTACCAGGGTCTGGAAATAATCATTCATGGCTGCTCGAATTTGTAACCGGAACTCTGGCTAAATTAATAGGGCTCTATCAGAGAACCAGGCCCCCGGATTCCCTTGGAGTGCAGTAGTATGTTATTGAAAAGAAATAGCAGCATGATCTGAAATATGCTGAGAGTGAATCTTTGCAGCGTCCACCTGAGGAACCAACAGTTTTGATATCAGAAAGAAATCGATGCAAAACTAGGATTTGTGAGGGGAAGTGAAGAAGGTAAAGTCAAGCTCATTGGGGTGTAGTAACCTCCATAGATCGACTAAAACAATATCTGTGTTCACAGAGATTAACGCGATGTGACTCTTGGGGGGACCACTTATCCTAGGCGGCTATTTGTCAATCAGGGGATCAAAAACTAAATTGAAATCCCCCCCAATATCAATGAAGTATTAGCAGAGGCCTGCGCAACCCGAGCATTAGTAGCAAAAGGGCAGGGTCATCTACATTAGGAGCATAAAGGCAAATACATGTAACTTTAAAGTTACCTATCTTGAGGTGAACTCGGGACCATCAACCGCTGTATCTGAGCAAGTCGCAATAATAGTAGCATGCAGAGAGTTCCTATCCAATATGGCAACCCCACATTCCCCAGAGACTGCTGGGGAATAGGCGGCCACCATGTAAGGTTTAATATTGAGTTTGAGAGTTTCCTTCGAATTGAAATGTGTTTCTGGGAGGAAAATCAGGTCCGCAGCGTCATGACTTAAATAACTTAGGATTTTCCTCCGTTTTATCGGATTATTGATTCATTGTACGTTCAATGAGAAAATCTTACATGGTGCCATCAAACGATAACAGACATTTTAGGTAAGAGCGCTTGAAAACTTACAACATAATCAGAATCTGTACAATAATGACATAAGCACCAAGTATGCTGGCCAATACACCCAAATTGAAAAGTATGTACCAAAGTGACCTAGAGAAGAAGCAAAACCCCCAATGAATATGGCGACCAGATGTCTGCGGGAGGAGGCCCCAGAGAGGAAGATAGAGACATAGTAAAAGAAAAGAAACACCAGAGTCCATAAGTAACACTGTCTCTGATACTCGTCGAGGCTACGATGGGTAGATGGAGTCGGGTCCCAGATATCTTCAAAAGAAGGCAACAAACCGCCCTCGACAGACTCTTCGCTGAGTCGCGGTAAATCCAATATGGCAGGCACAGCGGATATGAGAGTACTGGTAGGAATATTCTGGAAGTCAGCGCATCAAGTCGGCTTCTTTAGAGTCCAAAAACTCCGCTAGTAGATCAGGGTCCTCAAATGTTCTTGTCTGATTGTGAAGCGTGACTCGGAGCTTGGCCGGGTACATCAGGCCATAGCGTGCTTGTAGTTGTTGAAGCCTCGGCCGAAATTCCAGAAAGCGCTTTCGGCGGTCGACCGTGGGTTTAGCCAAGTCAGGATAGAAGGAGACCTTGTGGCTCTCAAACTCCATGTGGCCCTTTGCCCGGGAGGCACTGAGAATTTGTTCCACATGTTGATATCTCAAAAGTCGAAAGATGATAGGCCGCGGGGTCTTCCTGTTGAGCGTTATGTTTGTGGGTACACGATGAGCGCGATCGATCTCCAATTCTTTGGTAAAGGTGATTTGGAGCAGGGAAGGGAGGATTTTACCCAAAAACTCCTTCATGTCTCCCAATTCCGCTCCCTCCGGTATGCCCACGAGTCGTAGATTGTTGCGGCGCGCTCTATTATTGCCATCTTCCACTTCTTTCTGCAAGGCCCGCACCTGACATTCAACTTTGTCGAGTTTGGACAGCCGGACCGCATGGGAGTCTAATATACTCTCCATTTTGTCCTGACGCGAAGAGAGCCCCTCCAGCCTACCTTGCAGTACACCAAGATCTTCCCTCAGCGCTCGAAGTGCTTCACCGTTTGACTGCACGAGGTCCTTAACCCCTCTAATTTCTGCGAGGATTTCCTGCTGCATTTCGGGGCCCTCGCGCAAAGCCAGCCCCTTCTGCGGGGACGGGGGTTCAGTTTTGGAGCGTTTACCGTGAGAAGCCGCTGGAGATCCAAATTCCAGGCGCGTGGGTTTGGTCCCCGCCATCTCACCAATGTGCCCCGGCAAGATCAGAGCAGAAATTCAAGTATGTCCGGTGTTAATTCAGGATTCTGAGTAGGCCTCTCGGGAGCCTCAGCGTTATGCGACCATCCCGCTGGACATCGGGCTCCGCCCCCCCTCCATATGCAGTACTTGAAGGAAGCATCATAAAGCGAGAGTACCCTGAGGAAGGGATCTTGTGTCAGTAGTTTTATAAACTCCTGCTCATTTAATGCACCTTGCAATGTGTGGTTTTGGGGTCTATTTTGTAAAGTGAAGCATGTGCGTACTTTCCTTTATGAAACAGGACATAAAGACATGCATCAGTCTAGTCATAGCAGTTATACCTAGATTGTTCAGATTCTCCATATTGTTCAGTAAGGATAATTTATAACTTATGTGCGTAAATTTAGGTTTCCTTATGCTGTACTCAAGCTCCGCCCCTGTACACACCCAAACTGAAAGTAAACATGATAGGACTTATGCATGCACTTGAAAGTAATAACAACCACCTAAAGCACATGGGTAAGTACCCATTCATGCACGTAAGTCCTTTAAAATAGGGATTTGTGTGTGTAATCAGTGCATAGATTTTCATGCATCCCTTATAAAATTAGCCCCTGTATGTGTTATAGGAAAAGGCAGACAAGGACATTTAAGATGAAGAAGGAAAAGAAGAATGAGAACAAAACCTTTAAAAGGGGATACAAAATGATTTACATTATTTCTAGCAGATAAGGAAGTTAGTATCGTATAATTTGGCTGTGCTTCTATTTTGGCTTGCAGAGCTGGGTCAGGCCACTTGACTCAGTTCTGGCTCAGCTCTCTTTAAATAGTCTGCCTTTCCCATGTCTGTAAGCCATGAATAGTCCATCTGCTCTATATTTCACTGAATTCCTTTTTAATCCATTTATGCCACTTGCCTCTTTAACATCCTGTGACAATGAGTTCCATGTGTTAACTAAACACGCTGTGAAGAAACACCTCCTTTCATGGGCTTTAAAGTTGACACCTTATTCATTTCATTGTCTGCCTACTGGTTCTTATAATGAAGAAAAACTCAAATGAAACCTGTTTTAGAATGTGAGTCGGTAAAAATTTAGGGGATAGTTTTTAAGCCACATAAATTGTATGGGTAATTATTACAGATAAATTTTATTCCTATTTTTCAAAGGGAAAGTATCTGCAAGACTATGCTCATACACGCGAAGTGGCATTTTAGAAAAGGCATCCACATGCAATATGGGACTTCCAGGGTGAAACATGCAGAAAAACGCTGGGGACATCTATATTTTGGCCTGATATAGAAACATAGATGTCCCCGACTTGTACGCCTACACTGGCATCGACATAGATATTTCAGCTACAAAAGCTTGGTGATGGGATGCCTATCACATGCTACTTTGCATACAGGACCATCCATTGGCATAGCAAATGAAAACAATATCCCTCATGCTCCATCAGTGTTACTTGTCAACATGGAAAATATAGGGGATATGAGTGTATCGTTTCCACATCCTCCGGATGTCTGGCTGGCAAAACAAGCATTTTTCTGATGCCTATTCGTGCCTTGAGCAAGTATAATCATTGATGCAACTTGGGACATGTAGGGCATTAAAGTTGGGTGGGAATGTCTTGGGAATGCAGTGGGCATGCCTCCATCACACCCCTTTCATGGCTAGGACGTCCTTGTGATGGGGCTGTCTCTGGAGCCAGCTTCTAAAATGCTTCTGGAGACGTTTCTGTGATATGGACATCTGCATGCCCATTTGCAGACATCCAAAGATTGAATAGCACTTTTAACATAACCCCCCTGACTTGTTAAAGTTTGTGGATATTTTTGGGGGTGAAATTTACCCACATAGTTTATGAAATCTATGTCTTTTGGGGAAACTGCTAGGTATGTATGACCTAGATTGGCCACTGTTGGAAACAGGATACTGGGCTTGATGGACCTTGGTCTGACCCAGTATGGCATATCTTATGTTCTTATGTTCTTAAATCACAAAGTATCCATGTAAATAAAAAGCCTGCTGACCCCCTCATCCCCAGAAATGCCTCTGAAGAGTGTGGGTAAAAGTAAAAGCACATTTGTGTGTGTTGGAGGAGGGAGTAATTTAGAAATCTTTTCCATGTATGAAGCTTGGTTTACACACACCATAGGGCTTTTGTAGACTTGCGTGACCACATACTATATGCATAAAAAGTACACATATGGAAAGTGTGCATCTACATTTATATGATCTGCATGTAGACATTTCCACTAGTGTAGTTTGGACAAAGTGGAGGCCACATACATACATAGGGGGGAATATTCAGTGAAAGTGGTTAGCTGTTTGATCTGGGCCTCCAGTATTGAATATCTGGTTTGACTGGATAGTGCAAAAGGTAACTGGGCAGCAGATTTATTCAGCCACTGCCCAGTTAGCTTTAGTGGTGAAAGTTAGTCTAGCCTTTCAGGTACCTAATTTTCGCTGCTGAGGGATAACAAGCTAGTGGCTAATTATTACCACTAGCCAATTATCCCCAGTGGCCATCTCCGATCAACTCCCAGAATTCCCCTATGCTAGTTGATATTAAATGGCACTAGACCCCTTTTTTAAATCCAGCCCAGCACCCTACCAATCACATGAGCTCAGAATAATTCAAATAGCCACTATCAGCTTTTACCTTAAATTCACCCTCCCTGAGTCTTCATTGTCTCTCCTGATGGCACGCCATACCAACATGTATCACCATTTTAATCAATATGGAGAGCATGTGACGTGCCAGGCAATAAACGTGACCTGCTAGACCTAGTTGAAACATCTGAAAAAAGTGTTCTGCTCCATTTGACCAGCCGCAGGAATTCTGGTTTACATAAGATAACCACAACAGGCCAGATGAAGGTCTATCAAGTCCAGTGTCCTATTTCCAATAGTGACCAATCCAGGTCACAAATACCTGCCATATCCCAAAAGTAGCCAGGTCCATGCTGTATTTTTAATCACTGTAAATTGCCTTGAATGTGTCACATATGAAGGTATATACATGTTTTAAAATAAATAAATATCCCCAGTGATAAGCAGTGGTTTTCTCTTGGACTTCCTTAATGACTCTTTAAGGACATTTCCTCCAGGAATTTCTTCGAACGTTTTTTAAACCCAGATACACTACCTGTTTTTACCACATCCGCCGCCAATGAGTTCCAAAAGCTAATTATACATTGAGAGAAACAAATATTTTCTCCTGTTTGAAATATATGACTTTGCAGCTTCATAGTGTGTCTAACCGTCCACTCCACTTAGGCTTTTATAGACCTCTATCATATCTCCCATCAGTCATCTCTTCTCCAGGCTGACGAGCTCTAACTTCTTTAGACTTTCCTCATAGGAGAGTCGTTCTATCCCCTTTATCATTTTGGTCACCCTTCTCTGTACACTTTCTAATGCCACTATATCATTTTTGAGATACGGAGACCAGAACTGCACGCAATCCTCAAGGTGTGGTCCCATCAGTAAACTATACAGAGGCATTATGACATTCTTTGTTTTATTTATCCATTTCCTAATGATTCCCAACATTCTGTTTGCTCTTTTGGCTTCCACCACACACTGAACAGAAGATTTCCATTTTTTTTTTAATTTAAGCATTTATAATATACACTCCAAGTACAGAAAATCAAATAGAAAATAAACAAATTAATTCAAACATATCTTATTTATTTTTATTTATTTAGCAATGCTTATATACCACTTTTCACCAGGTCAAAGCAGTGTACATTCAGGTACAGTATATATTTCCCTTGTCCCCAAAGGGCTTACAATCTACGTTATGTACCAGAGGCAATGGAGGGTTAAGTGGCTTGCCCAAGGACACAAGGAGCACCTTCCCAAAGAATGAAAAAAAATCGGGTAAAGTCCACATCATGAGAACAGTGTAAGCTTATATATAACCAGCAATCAGGCACATAACAGCCATTCTAGGAGGAGATAATACTTCCTATCAACACCAACATCCATTACATCCTTTACTCCTACCTATCCAAAAGAAATTTCTCTAGATGAGAGACCTCAAGAAAAACAAAGTCTGCCCTGCAAGGCTACTTGCAGGGGAGTGCAGTAGAAAAGAACCACCCAAGGCCAAAACCTTGGGTTTCAATTGAAGAAACTGCCTCCTTCTCAACTGGATTGCCCGTGTTACATTGGGGAACACATTTAGCTTTTGCCCACAAAACACAGCTTAAATTTATTGTCTACAATCATACCCAGATTTTTTTTCTGGATGGTGACCGCTAATGTGGCAACTAGCATTGTGTATCTATAGTTTGGGTTATTCTTCCCTACATGCATCACTTTTCCTCTTTGAAAGGAGCCCCAAGGAAACATTATAGTAAAACCAACAGAAGTGCAAGCTTAAGCATGGCATGAGTCCTGGCTTTCTAAAAATCAACGCTGTCTTTAAACTCTTCTAAATGGCCATAATGACCACTGAGCTCACATAGTATAATTCTTCCTCATGTAGGCCCAGGATAGTCCTGGATCTAAAGATCTATGACCACAATTGTCTCCTTGCTTTCCCCTGTTTATGTTGTTCCATAGCCAGTTTGGGGAGAAACAGGAGGGATGTGAGTCCAGGTGCAGGGAGACTCATTATGAGTTCAGGTGCAGGGAGACTCATTATGAGGTTCATTTGCATAAGTCATTAGGACTTATAAAACAGGACAGAAAAATGGAGTTATGGACACAAATCACAGTCACTAAATGGTAAAGCCAGCTCTCTGTTCTGCCCTAAGGCCTTTCTGGTCTCTTCTTCTGTCTCTATTCCATTTCCTTCTTGTCCCACCTCTCTTTCCTCCTCCTCTCTCTCTGTCCTTTACTGCCTCATCCTCCTCTTCTATATCTTATTTTTCCTCCTCTAGACCTCTATTTTCTCTGCTTTAACCTGCCCTCTTCTCCACTCATGTAATAAATCCTCCTGCTGTAGTACCTACCTTGTTTCCATCTGGAACTCAATGTATCCCGGTCAATGACTCTTTATATAGTATGAGAGCTACAATGATAACACTTGATCTGAAGTAAGCATGTAGAGGAAATTTTGTAGGAAGGCACCTAGTTTAAGGGAGGAAGTACTGTAGGTGTCTTCTTAGACACAATTTTATAAAGACAAATAGGTGCCTATGTTTTATAAAATACTAGTGTAAGTGGGAGAAGTCACACCTTGAATGCAAGTAAACACATAAATTAAGGAATTTTGGTACTTGTGAACTATCTGTGCTCTCCCTGGACCACACTCTCTGCTATACCTTCATGTCAACACGCACACTTTTACGCAGTTGGAATTATATGACATGTCATTTCCATGTATATGTGGCCACATGCAAGCCAAAATGACTTTATAAAATTGCCCATAAACGTACAGGGACATGGTCTGGGGGAAACACAGCCAGACTCAGTTAGAAAGACTACATGTTGATTATAGAATACCTTAATTTATTCTCATACTTGAGAACTTTATATGAACATAAGAACATAAAATATGCCATACTGGGTCAGACCAAGGTCCATCAAGCACAGTATCCTGTTTCCAACAGTGGCCAATCCAGGTCACAAGTACCTAGCAGTTTCTGAAAAAGACACACAGGTTCCACAATGCTTGTATTGGGGCAAGCAGTGGATTTCCCAGGTCCTCTTTAATAATGGTTTATGGACCTTTCTTCCAGGAACTTGTCCAAACCTTTCTTAAACCCAGCTACATTAACAGCTTTTACTACATCCTCTGATAACGAATTTCAGAGTTTGATTATTAGTTGAGTGAAAAAATATTTTCTGTTATTAGTCTTAAAAAGGTTACACTGTAACTTCATTGCATGTCCCCTAGTCTTTCTAATTTTTGATGGCGTAAAGAATCAATTTACGTTTACCCATTCCACTCCATTCATTAATTTATAGACCTCTATCTCCCCTCAACCATCTCTTTCCAGGTTGAAGAGCCCTAACCTTTTAAGCCTCTCCTCATAGGGGTATGCTTTCATCCCCTTTACCATTTTGGTGGCTCTTCTCTGTACCTTTTCTAATTCTATATCCTTTTTAAGATACAACGACCAGAATTGCACACAATATTCAAGGTGCAGTCGCATCATGAAACGATACAGAGTCAATATAATATCCTTTGTTTTATTTTCCATTCCTCTCTTTATGATTCCTAGCATTCTATTTGCCTTCTTAACCACACAGCACACTGGGTGGAGGGTTTCAATGTGTTATCCACAATGATGCCTAAATCTTCTTCCTGGATGGTGGTTCCTAATGTGGAACCATAGTTTGGATGTAACCATAGTTACATAGGATTTAACTATAGTTTGGGTTATTCTTTCCTAGGTGCATAACATTGCACTTGTCCACATTAAATTTCATCTGCCATTTGAATGCCCAGTCTTCCAGCTTATCAAGGTCCTCTTGCAATTTTTTACAATCCTCTTAGTTTTTAACAACTTTTAATAATTTGGTGTCATCTGCAAATTTGATTACCTCACTCGTTATTCTCATTTCCAGGTCATTTAGCAATAAGTTAAAAAGCAGCAAACCCAACACAGATCCCTGGAGTACTCCACTATTCACTTTTCTCCATTGGGAAAATTGGCCATTTATTCCTACCCTCTGCTTTCTATATTTTAACCAGTTCCTGATTCACATTAGTACACTGCCTCCTATCCCATTGCTTTTTAATTGGGAGGTATGAACATGGCATGATGAGGGAAGAAGGGCATACCAATATAGCCAGCCTGATAGTCAAATCAACTCTAGTTATCATGGGATGACAGATTGCCCTCACATCCATCATCCTCCATTACTGTATTTGTCAACTATCAGTCTTTTGCCACAAATGGAGTGGAGGAGTGGCCTAGTGGTTGGGGCAAGGTACTTCAGGCTGGAAGGTCAGGGGTTCAAATCCCACTAGAGGACAGCAACCTTGGGCCAGAAGGACTGGGGTTTCTAGTCCCACAGGTGCTCCTTGTGGTCTTGGGCAAGCCACTTAACCCTCCATTGCCCATGTTCCCTATAAAATAGTTATCTCCAAGTTATAATGCCCTGTTCAATGTAATTTCAGTTTGTTCAATGTAAACTGCACTGATGCCAAATAGCATGGTATATAAGAGAATATAAATAAAATATTATCTTTTCATTGCTGCTGTGTTGGTCCTCCTCAGCTCTTCTGGACTGCTGCTGCCAGTGCTTTTGGCGCCTTCACCATGGTGCATCCTCTGATTCTTATTTAAATCCCTCAGCATATCATCTAAGCAGTCTATGAATGCTGGTTTTACTCTGAGAGGGTTTTCCTTTGTATGTAAGATTCCAGTTCTGGGTCCAAAGTTCTCTGTGCCAGGACTAAGTTTTGGACACACATCTTAGCTGAAACCACTGTGTGCCATTTTTTCTGCTGTTGTGGTGGCTGTGCTGTCATGTTTTAGGACTTGCAGCTGATCTGAATACTGTACTGGTCCACTTGGCATGTTTTAAGGCCCTGCAGCACAATTGGTTGCTATGCTGGTCCACTTGTAATGTTTAAGGTCTTGTAGCTGATCTGGAAGCTGTGCTGGTACTTTTGGCATAACCTAGGGCCTTGCGGCTGATTTGTGCTCTATGATGGCCCCTTTGGCATGCTTTAGGTCCTTACAGTCCTCTTTTGAATGATATGAAAATCTGCAATAGAGTAGAAATCCAGGAAGGTGTAGTTAATATGTGGAGAGTTCTAACAAAGCTTGATGAATGGTTGAGAAATTTGTAGTTGTGATTGAATGCTAAAAAAAGCAGGGCCATGCATTTGTGCTACAAAAGCCAAGTGGTACAATATAGGGGATGAAAAATGAGCAAGATGGGGACGATTCTTTCTGATGACCTTAAGGTGGCTAGATATAGAAAAGGTGATGGCAAAATCTAGATGGATGCTTGTGGTGATGAATGGCCAGCAGGCAGGAGATTATACCTCTGTATAAGTCTTTGGTGAGACCTTATTTGGAGTAGCTTGTGCAATTCTGGAGACCACACCTTCAAGAGGATATCAGTCAGTGCAAATGCAACTTGTGCCTTTGAATCAATGTCAGTGTAACCAGAAGTAGATTGCCAAGCCTTTCTTCCAAGGGTTACATGACTTACCCAAGGCCACAAGGAGTGCTAGTGGGACTCAAACCCTGGTTGCTTGGTTATCAAGCCAGTGCTCTAACCACTAGGCTACTCCTCCACTCCAGAGTTAATGCAGAGGGTGGCTATTAAAATGGTCACTATTTTTTTGTCATATGTTATACAGGTCTCCATATGTATACTTTGGAAAAAAGGCAGGGGAGGGGAGATATGATAGAGACCGTTACATTCCTTTGTGGAATAAATTCAGAAGAGAACAACCCCTTTCAATTGAAACAAAACTCTGCAATGAGTGGGCATAAGATAAAAGTGAAAGGTGTTAGACTCAGTATTAATTTGAGGAAATGTTTATTTAAAAAAATAGTAGTAGACACCTTGAA
Organism: Ichthyophis bannanicus; assembly: GCA_033557465.1. Taxonomy (NCBI): domain Eukaryota; kingdom Metazoa; phylum Chordata; class Amphibia; order Gymnophiona; family Ichthyophiidae; genus Ichthyophis; species Ichthyophis bannanicus. The sequence continues at coordinate 1,462,054,218 of CM066031.1, forward strand.
TAGTCTCTTAGTGAAGATGGTAGAGACAAGGACTATATCTGAATTCAAGAAAGGATGGTACAAACACAGAGGATCTCTAAGGAAAAAAAGCTTAGCTGTTGGTATGGAAGGGCAGACTAGGTAAGCTGTGTGGTCTTTATTTGCCATCATATCATATGCCAAGCAATCGTAACACCAATTCTGAACTATGGAAACTCACTATATCACGGACTTTCAAAACAGACTATCCACCCACTAGAACTGGTCCAGAATATTGCAGCACGCATCATCACGAGCACTGCAAAGTCGGAACACATCACACCCATACCACGACAACTACATTGACTCCCAATAATTGCAAGGGAAAAATACAAGTCAATCCTGAACATATTCAAAGTCATCCACTACTGTTCAGCAGACGCACTCCAGGATTTAATAATCAGGGAAGTAACTAGCAGACGTAGAAGGTCCAACAATGGTAACAGATGATATCCTCAGCATGCCAGCAGGATATCATAAAACAAAACAAGGCACATCAAAAAGGGCTCCCTCACTGTCTGCTCCTGCCCTATGGAACGCCCTCCCTGAGGAACTATTTATTTATTTATTTATTTAACTGCATTTATAATTCCGCTTTTCACCGGGTCAAAGCGGTGAAACATATAACAGGGGGGGGGCAATTTTCAGGATGGGGCCATCACCACGGGCAACAATTAATGATTTGGGTAGACATAGACATGTACATTTCTGCTGAATCTAAGCATTGGGTCATGCGGATGGGGTGGTATTTCTGTTCAGAGATGTTCACTGAATAGGATTGTCTTCAGCTGTTTCTTAAATGATGTGATGTCAGCGTTGTTCCTAAATGACACCAAGGACGTCTACAAGTCTCTCAAGGCCCTCCTATTCATGGAGTCCTATGGCCAAGTAACATAATTTGCCAAGTACTGGTCTCCACTGGTCACCATTGCAATCAACCCACCAACAACCACACTCAGATGAGAACTAAATGTAGATAGTCTGTATGTTTTTATGTCTAACCCCTTTCCTGTTAAATGTATCCCTACAATCTGTGTTAACCACTTTGATTGAAGGATAAGGTGGTATACAAAATCGGCTAAATAAATAAATATATATATATTTCTATGTTTTTATGTTTCTATTGTAAACCGGCCTTCGAACGTATGGGCCTCTATTTATTTCCCACTGGATGTTACTACTGTTGTATGTTCAGGTAAGATGACACAAATCTTTTACAATATGTAACTTTTAATCAGGATCCAGAGTCCTTTTGAGGTATTAACTTTAAATGGTTTATTAATTAGCATGCTTAAAATACCTAGTATAGGAATTACAATGTCTAAGTAGCAACAAGTGAACATGGCTAATATTAAAACAATCTAACTAGGCTTTCTTTCTTGTTTTACAGAATACTTCCCATCTGGAAAACAGTAGATCAGATAAGTATTCCCTTATACAATAGCTCAGCTATCGATTCAATACATGCTAGCTTTTGGAACAAGACTCATTCTTTAAAACCGTGTTTTTCTTTTCAGGAAATAATGATCTGCTTATAATCACGTATTTCATTTACAACTCAGAATTGTTATATAAATTCCTTTACAGCAATTCAATGCCAGTTCTGCAGGAGTATTCACAGATTGAGTATACCTGAACTCAGATATTTAGAAAAAACTAAAATATCTGAACTCAAATAAAAATGGTAAGGGTGCACTCTAAACAAACAAAAATGTATCCTCATCTTCCAGCCAAAAATTCTTTCTTGGGGTTGGGGCCCATGTCCATGCTGGTTCTGGTCCTCTCTATCTGCTTCTCTGGACACCCAGTTGACTCTTCCTCTGGTGGTTCCTCAGCTGGTCTTGTCCCTACTCCCTGACTTTACAAATCAAGAAGGCAAAACCCTGTTCTTCCCTGATTTTACCTCAGGTGATCAGACAGTGGCGGAACAATTAATCTCTTTTCACTTTTGTTTTCTCTAAGGCAAATTCCCTAACTGCCCTTAAATAAAAAGATAATTAAATAATCCTTAACTTGACCCTTCCCCCCTCCTCACATATTCACACACAGCTGTGGCACTCTTTCTAAGAATCCTGCTTTTGCCGTCACTTTAGGCTGTCAGGAAAATAAATGCTGCAGAGCTTCTAAATTATTGATCAAAGCTGTAGCTGAACCTCAGGTAAGCTGTAACAAATAGCTACAGGATCTCAGTCCCTTTTTCTCTGCTAAAGCAGATTCAAATCTTCAACCAGACCTTTAAAACCAGAGATTTTCCTCAAAATGGAGCATTTCAGGAAACCTCTGCACCTAACATGCCTTCACAGGACAGATTCTCAATGTTTGTTTCCTCAAATAGTAGCTTTGTCTCCTAAAGCTGACACTTTTGACTAATTTCTCTCAAAAAGAAAAAAAACAAAAAACAAACAAATATCAAACTGAATGAATCAGTTTCCAAATGGTACAGCCTTTCAAAGTTTACTAATAGCTTAAACCCAGTTTGTCAGCTTTTAACAGCTATAACAGCACATCAGTCCTCTGACCAGACTATCTTCCTCACATTAAATTTCAGGCTTTTAATCATTAAATATTAGACAGCCTAATTATACCTACTTCAAAGATGTTCAAATCAAATCTCTTCTATAACTCTTCACACCCACACACCAGTTTCCTTAACCACCTAGCTGCTACCCACTATAGGTGGTACATCAAATAAATAAAACTAACTTCTCCCCAAAATGCCACACTTTCCAGCTTCCTCATTTCCCCCAAATTAAAGAGACCACTTCAGCTTCTTTTAATGTTACAAAGTGCTCTCCAAATACCTCCAAAAATCCTCATATCAAACCTTCACTCATGACTGCAGCCAGCAAAACTCTCTTTCTCTGCACTGAGAATACCACACACTAGCATTCCAAGCCACTCAGCGAAGTATGCTTCCACTTCTCCTAAAGAAATAGTTCGAAGCACCCCTCCCAAACACAATCTTTCCTACCAAGTACAGATCCCCCCCCCCCCGATAAAAACCTGTTTACTCTTTTAAAGACAATTTCAGTACTGTTACTTCATATCCTAATAGGTTAGAAATACCAGTTACAAAACTGTGTCACAGAAACTCTGATTTCCTACCTGCAATAATCTCCAGGGGGGATCCCTGCTCTGCCTGATAACCTGCAGCCCAGTGCCCTTTCATTTAACTATTTACTTACTAAAAAGGCAGCCAGCCAATCTCAACCTTTAGTTACTTTAGTATTGCAGTCCTGCTTTTTAAAGCCTGCTCAGTATTATAACCATTCTCTTCTCTTTATCTTACTTTTAAAATGGCTGCCATGCTTTCTTTCTCATTTAAAGCTGAAGAGCATTATTAAGGTTTTAACCCTTGTTCCCCCTAGCTGCAGCAAGCCCAGCTTGATTTTGTTTACATGTGGCCATGTCATCCCTGCTTTTATTTTATTTCTGACACAGTTCCAGCTTTCGCCTGCTCAATGCCAGCACCACCAACAAACCAAAGACACCTGAAACCTCCTCAAAACGCTTTTATTTTTATTCCTATTCTAAACGACTGGTTACACTATCAAAGTAGTGTGCTGGTCCTCTTGGCATACTGTAATTCAGGGCCTTGCAGCTGATCTGAGTGTTGTGCTGTCCTCCTGGAATGTCTTAGGACCTTATAGCTATTCAAGGTGCTGTACTGGTCCTCTTGGCATAATTTAGGGGTTTGCTGTTGATTTAGATGCTGTGCTGGTCTCATTGGCATATTTAAGGCCTTTCAGGCTGATCTGGGTGCTGCACTGGTCCTCCTGGCATAATATAGTGATGATTTGGTCCTCTTGGCAATTTTAATGCCTTGCAGCTGACCTGGATTCTGTTCAGGTCCTCCTGGCACTATCTAGGGCCTTCCAGGCAATCTAAGTGCTGTGCTGTGCTTGTCCTCTTGACATGTTTTACAAGAAATCAAGCTGTGGTGCTGATCCTACAATAATTTAAGCCTTTGCAGTCGATCTGAGTGCTATGATGGTCCCCTTGCCATTTTACTCAGTGGCGGAATCCGAACCGGCCAGAAACTGGTTCGGTTCATCCTGCCTGTGATCAGGGTACACGATTAGAAGCACTGCATGTGGTAGCATTGCAGGAGCCACACACCCTCACCGTTGATGTCCACCTGATACTGGAGTGATGGCATCGGGGGCATCCCCCGATGCTTTGATCCCCCCAATGCCCTCAATTGAGTGTCAGGTGGGGGGATTCCTGTTGCCATAGGGCCAGTGTTGCAATACCATGTTCGGCCCGGTTCAGAAAACGCGGGCTGTGGCAGGAACCAATTTGCCGGAATTGGGACAAACTGGCTGAATCCCACCACTGATTTTATTCTTTTCAAAATACCTTAGTGTGTTTTCATCAGTTTTGATGCTGCTTTGCCCATGTCCATTGCCTTGAAGTGTTCATTGCATTCTTTGTACCACTTTGTCCTTCTGTAGTAATCTGGTGTCCCTGGAGTGTTTGTAACACTCTTGATGGCTTGTAGTTCTGTTCCAGATATTTCCTATCACAATTCAAGCAGGATTGATTGAAAATATATGACAAACCTCACTGTCCCATCATAAAATAACTTCTTCTATAGTCTTTATGGAGATGAATGGGATGAAGGTATGAATGTTTTAGTTCCCACAGACTATCCAATTGGGGGTATTCTGATGAACTAAAATGAGAATGAAAATCTTTGGTGCACATATGTCTAGTAGGTGCCTACTTGTCAAAATAAGCTTAGACACATTTGGACTGTCGTAACCTAGGCTCCCTGTTATAAAATTACCATCTAATGGTTTGAAGCTAATTGTAAAATGATCCTAGCATTAGTTATATATTTAGTGACAACAATATGACCATAATGAGCTGAACTGATTTTTCTACTGTATTCTCACTTCTAGATTTTGAGTAAAGTTCCAAGAAGTGTCAGATGAGGAGGTGCAAATGCTTGTCCTGTTCCCTTTTGGAAAGTATTTATCTACAGTATGTGCATGCAAACTGTGGTGCTAATCCTTTTTGAACAGGACAAAGCACAAACAATAAATCAGGAAGGTATTGCCTGAAAGCCGAACAACACAGAACATGTTTTTGGATTCAAGTGTAATCGTTTTCTATAAGTCTTTATGGTTCCTGGCATTTAGCAAGCAAGAATTGACTCATCCACTCAATCAGGAATATGAGGCAACACATTACCATGCATAGAAGGGCCCATTTGAGACACCTGAGCCATTTTCCAGGATACAGCAAATGTTGGGAAGGAATGACTGGTGAGACATAAACAGCAAGGCTCTTGCAACACAATCCTTACCTCTTCCCAACCCTCCAGGTCCTATAGCAGTCTCATATTTTGTCATCTCTAAATGCTAAATAATATATCTTGCAACATTAAACAAGAATTAAAATACTTAGGTGTCACCCTTGATAAGACCCTTAACATGGAAACCCACCTAAGACTATTAAACAGAACTATTTTCCACAAAATAAGAATCATACAGCCCTTACGCAATATCATTGAACAATCAGATTTTAGATCAATAATACAAACACTCATAACCCCACATCTGGACTTCCCAAAAAAACAACAAACATACTCCAGATGGCCCAAAATGTCACAGCTCGAATTTTAATGAATGTGCCATTGTCTGATCACATCACACCTATTCTAAGAGAACTTCACTGGCTACCTATACATGCTCGCATAAGATACAAAATAATAAATACAACATTCAAGTTAATACACAATATCACCCCATCCTACCTTGCCACACTCATAAAAACACAACCCCCTAACCGAAAAAGGCGTACAAACAATCTAAACACCTTACAAATCCCACTCTCTGTTTGCAAGGTGAAAATAAATACTAGCAACAGAGCATAACAACCTAGCACTCACACTATGTGGAACAAATTCCCCGACACCTTAAGATCTAACAAAGATCTCAAATCATTCTGAAAAAACCTTAAAACTCACTTATTTCAAGAATATTACAATCAGACAGAAATAACATAAAGCAAATTGTATTCATATGAAACTTCAAAGCCATCGAGTTAATTAAACTGTAAACCCTACATGCATGTAACATACTTATTGTACTTCATTATAAATTCTGTATATAGTTAAAATTTAACATATGAGTTCTTCTATATGTAAATAGTTTGAGTTATTGAATTAATGTTACCCTAGTCATGTACAAAGTTCCATACTATTACTATTGTTATATGTAACTGTCACCATTGCAGAAAAATGTTAAAATGTAAACCGCTGCTGATCACTGGAAGGAGTGATATAAAAATGAGTTCAAATAAATAAATCTCTATCTATGTAGCCTTTCAATCCAGCCCTGATTTTTTTCCAAGGTGGCCACTTCAGCCACCTTATGTCTCCAATGGTCAAGGCAGGGCTTAGACTTCCAGAGAGTAGCAATCATGAGTCTAGCCTCAAGAATCAAATGCACAATTAGCTCTCTGGTGACATGTAAACCTCTCTCTTCCCAATACCCAAGAAGACACATAGATGGAATGAGCTCAGTTGGTAAAAACACAGTCCAAGACGTGAGGATTGTGGAAGACAAATTTATTTACTCACAAACCTAGGCAACCCGACACAGGCCGTGTTTCGTAACCTTATTAAACCCAAGATAAAAACGTATTTATAAATTTTGATCTTATACTTTATAATTCCAGCATGATCATATTAATTTATGTGTTTTTAAATCTTAGTATGATGAGATGTGTGAGTATATAGCCTGGAGTCTTTAAGTGCTTTTTAAGGTTTTAATCTTTTAATTTTCCAATGTTTTAATTATTTAATTATTTATTTAGTAATATTTTGAGTGTTGATTTATATTTATGATAATATTTGTGTTTTATATTATTTATGTTTATTTATGGATGTAACATGCCTAAAAGCCCCTGATGAAGTAAAGTCGAAACACGGCCTGTGTCGGGCTATTTGGGTTGATCATAATCAATAAAAGAATCCTTCCTACTTCAACCTCAGGAACTTCAGCACAGAAAGCTGAACTGATAGCTCTCACTAGAGCACTGATATTAGGAGAAGGACTCCACTTAAATGTGTACACAGATTCCAAGTATGCCTTCACAACTTTGCATGCACATGGAGCCTTGTATAAAGAAAGATGGTTGATTACCTCAGGGGGCAAGTCCATTAGGTATGGGCCCGAAATATTGACATTATTAGATGCTATGTGGGCCCCCAAGCATGCTGCCGCTTTAGCTGAACGACGTGGAGGAGGTTTTCCTAACCAAAGGACCAGAGAACGTGGAAGAGGCCGCGGAAATAGCAGACCTCCATTGGGTGCAAATCAGTGCACCCACTACAGAGAAGAAGGACATTGGACAAATGAATGCCCGCATCTTGACTCCGCCCCCAGGAGGGGAGGAGGGAGTCCCTGGAGAATAGGAGGCCGATTTCGGAGTCGGGGAGGAATGAACCGAGCACAGTTCCAGCAAGAGAGAGAAGAAGCCATTGAGGTAGTGGCAGTAGCAACGGGCTATGACATGGATGAAGTAGATGAAGACTAGGCCAGACCGGGCTCCAAGTTCACCCTGGGTCCCCAGGAGCCTATGGTCAGTTTAAATTACTGTTCGTTGTCTTGTACATCATTACGTGTATGTCGTTACGAATAGATTATGGGAGGGACGGAGTCCACGCAAACTCCGCTGGAATGTATGATCACGAATTTCCGTAAAGGATTTTCAGGAGACTACGGCATAAAATTGTCTCCATCTAGATTAAGAGTGTTATGTGATAGGGAGTGGCCTGTGTTAGCTACTTCATGGCCCCGTGGGGGCACCATCGATGTAGACATAGTTTTCCGTGTTCATCAGCTTGTACAAAAAGCACACCCTGACCAGTTTCCCTACATAGATTCCTGGTTAAGTGATTGTGAAAGGCAGCCCTCATGGATGAAGCGCTGCTATGAGGAACAATGTAGAATATTAGTAGCCACCACTAGGGGGACACGGAAGGTTGAGGAGTAGAAGCCGCCTGTGTATTCCGCCTCAGAGTCCCCAGAAATCCTGGCCCGTTTACCCCAGTACCCACATAGGTTAGTTCCCCCAGCTCCGCTACCTGAAGCTGAGCCTGATGAGGAACCCCAGCAATTACCGCTGCAGCAGCCAAAGAAGCCCACTTCCCCGAGTGATAGCCCCAAGTCAGGCCCAAGCACGTCGGGGGAACCAGGGTCCTCCGACGATACTGAAAGCAGAGGCTCTCCTGCCAGTTCAGGGTCACCCACCAAGGAAGCCTATACCCGGGAGCCATATGATTTAAGAAGTATAACCCCGAAGAAGAAGGAGAAAGCAGGGCACCTAATGCCATTGTGTCAAGTGCCTGGTATACCTATCTTAAATGAACAGGGCCAGATGGCGCCAGGACCAACTAGTCTAGTCTACGTGCCTTTTTCCACTACTGATTTATTAAACTGGAAAACGCATTATGCATCCTATACAGCGAAGCCCCAGGAATTGACAGAGTTAATGTCCAGCATTATGCAAACCCATCAGCCCACCTAGGCCGATTGTCGCCAGCTCCTGTCCACCCTCTTTACTACTGAGGAGTGAGGGCGAATTGTGCAAGCAGCCCTCCGTTGGTTAGAAGAGAACCCCGTAGAAGAAGGGGATCTGAATCTCCCACAAGCAGCCGTTGCAGCTTTCCCGAATGAAGATCCTAGATGGGATCCGAATAATGACAGGGGGGCAGCGGCCCTAACGCGATTTCGCCAGGCCTTGCTGCAAAGCCTGAAGAAGGGAGGCCAGAGGGCCATGAATATCGGGAAGGTATCTGAAATTATCCAGGGTCCAGATGAGAGCCTAGCGGCCTTTTATGAGCAGTTGTCTGAAGCCTATAGACTATATACCCCATATGATCCCGCCGCTCAGGAGAATTTGCGCATGGTAAATGCAGCTTTTGTCAGTCAGTCCCAGAGAGACATAAAACGAAAATTGCAGAAACTGGATGGATTTGCGGGTATGAATACAGCACAGTTAATGGAAGTCGCTCAGAAAGTATTTGTGAATCGTGAAAATGAACGTGACAGAGAAAGTGAATGTAAAATGAAGAAGAAAGCAGATCTTCTTGCTGCCGCTTTAGTTGAACGACGTGGAGGAGGTTTTCCTAACCAAAGGACCAGAGAACGTGGAAGAAGCCGCGGAAGTAGCAGGCCTCCATTGGGGGCGAATCAGTGCGCCCACTGCAGAGAAGAAGGACATTGGAGAAATGAATGCCCGCATCTTGACTCCGCCCCCAGGAGGGGAGGAGGGAGTCCCTGGAGAACAGGAGGCCGATTTCGGAGTCGGGGAGGAATGAACCGAGCACAGTTCCAGCAAGAGAGAGAAGAAGCCATTGAGGGAGTGGCAGTAGCAACGGGCTATGACATGAATGAAGTAGATGAAGACTAGGCCAGACCGGGCTCCAAGTTCACCCTGGGTCCCCAGGAGCCTATGGTCAGTTTAAAAGTAGGGGACCAATATATGGACTTCATGGTAGATACAGGAGCAAAACATTCCGTGGTGGCAAAGCCAGTGGCTCCTCTATCCTCTCGATCTGTCACCATTGTTGGGGCCACTGGGAACAGGGCCACCAAGCCATTCCTGCAGAACCGTATGTGTGAACTAGGGGGACAAAAGATAACGCACCAGTTCTTGTATATGCCTGAGTGCCCTATTCCACTTCTGAGCTGAGATATGCTTGCAAAGCTTCAGGCACAAATATCCTTTGCTGAAGGGGGAGAAATGAAGATGACTGTGAACCCAAAGCCTGCAGGATTAATGGTGCTAACTGTTCCCCGAGAAGAAGAGTGGCGGTTCTATAGTACACCTCCAATTAAGTCAATCAGTTCCTGTATACCTACCAACCTTATAGCCCCACTTGAAGTATGGGCAGAAGATAATCCACCTGGCCTAGCAAAGAACATAGCCCCTGTCATTGTCACCCTCAAGCCAGGAGCGGAACCAGTGCATGTGAAGCAGTATCCTCTTCCCCGACCAGCCATTGAAGGTATCCACTGCCATTTAATGAAACTGCTGAAGTATGGACTTCTCAAGGAGTGCCAGTCACCTTGGAACACCCCTCTTCTCCCAGTAAAGAAACCTGGGACAGGGGATTACCGCCCAGTGCAAGATCTAAGGCGGGTAAATGATGCAGTTGAAACTATACACCCAGTGGTGCCAAATCCTTATACTCTCTTGGGACTGATCCCCGCTGAGGCTACTCATTTCACCGTCCTAGACCTGAAAGATGCCTTTTTCTGCGTACGCCTAGCCCCCACCAGTCAACTTTTGTTTGCTTTTGAATGGCAAGACCCCACAACAGGAAGGCGGGGCCAACTTACCTGGACTAGATTACCTCAAGGATTCAAGAATTCACCTACTCTTTTCAGTGCTGCCCTGAATCAAGATCTTTCAAGTTACTCAGTGAATCCAGGACAAAGGGTTCTCTTTCAGTATGTAGATGATCTGCTCATAGCCACCAACTCAGAAAGTGAATGTCTACAAGCCACCAGTGAACTCCTGTACCTCTTGAATGAGGCTGGATACAAAGTCTCAAGAGCCAAGGCGCAACTATGTCAAACTGAAGTTAAATATCTAGGGTTCCAGTTGTCTAGTGGAATTTGACGCTTGGGACCTGAATGCAAAGAAGCTGTATGCAGTACTCCTACTCCAACCACCAGGAGGCAAGTAAGAGCTTTCCTGGGGGCTGCAGGATACTGTCGCATATGGATCCCCAATTTTGCACTGCTAGCAAAACCATTGTATCAAGCTACCAAAGGAATGGAAAAGTCTCCACTGGAGTGGGGACCTGAACAGGATGCAGCATTCCAATCTCTGAAAAGTGCTCTGATGTCATCACCAGCCTTAGGTCTCCCAGATGTCCAGAAACATTTCCATCTTTATGTCCATGAGTCACAAGGAAATGCGTTGGGGGTACTAACTCAATCTCTTGGATCTTGGCAACGGCCAGTAGCCTACTTGTCAAAATAGTTGGATGTGGTAGCAAGAGGTTGGCCCCCTTGTTTGAGAGCTGTTGCAGCCACAGCCCTCCTGTTGAGTGAAGCAGACAAGCTCACTCTGGGACAGAATCTTCGAGTTACTGTACCACATTCTATCCTGACCCTCATGGAACACAAAGGAAGTTTCTGGCTAACGAATTCACGAATGTTGAAATATCAAAACATGCTGTGTGAAAACCCTCAGATACAGTTAAAAGTCAGTCAAGCCCTGAATCCTGCTATGTTATTCCCAATTGGTCCTGGGCCCCCTGATCATGACTGTTTGGAAACTATGGACACTGTATTTTCAAGTCGCCCTGATTTGATTGATGTCCCTTTAGAGGACCCTGAACGGACTTTCTCTGTAGATGGAAGCAGTCTTGTCATCAATGGACATCGTTGTGCCGGATATGTGGTGGTGACCCTTGATCTGGTAGTTGAGTCCTCAGCTCTGGCCTCAGGAACTTCAGCACAGAAAGCTGAGCTGATAGCTCTCACTAGAGCACTGATATTAGGAGAAGGACTCCACTTAAATGTGTACACAGATTCCAAGTATGCCTTCACAACTTTGCACACACATGGAGCCTTGTATAAAGAATGAGGGTTGATTACCTCAGGGGGCAAGTCCATTAGGTATGGGCCCGAAATATTGACATTATTAGATGCTGTGTGGGCCCCCAAGCAAGTTGCAGTCATGCACTGTCGAGGTCATCAGGCAGGAGCAGTAGAGGTTACCGAGGGAACAGGTTTGCTGATGCCACAGCCCGAAAAGCAGCCACAACTGAACGAGTTGTGACCCAAGATACCCCACTGCAAGCAGCCTTATTCCCTGTTCCCCTTAGCTCAGGGGCACCCCGATACACTACAAAAGAGTTAAATTATTTTTGTGAAAAGGAGGGAGGGGTCCTGACAGAAAAAGGATGGATAGTGCTGCCACCTCCAGAAGGTAGCTCACCTCCAGGTCCCACAGTCATTCCTGAAGCATTAGGGCCAGTCTTTGTCCAGGCCTTTCATCAAGCCACACATTATGGGAAGACGGCCATGGAGAGAGCCCTAAGGCCCCATTTCTGTATCTCACTATTAGGACCCCTGTCCGCTTCAGTGGCACAGCAATGTTTGACATGTGCCAAGAATAATGCTAAGCAAGGTCCCATTCCAACCCCAAGAGTTCAGTCAGTAGGGGTGGCCCCGATGAGTGATATTCAGGTGGATTTTGCTGAAATGCCACGAGCAAACGGATATCACTACCTGTTAGTTCTAGTTTGCACATTTTCTGGGTGGGTAGAAGCCTATCCCACCCGAACTGAGAAAGCTCGAGAAGTCACTAGAGTGCTGCTCCATGAGATTATTCCTCGATTTGGAATACCATTGACTATAGGATCAGATAATGGACCCTCATTTGTATCCCAAGTGACTCAACAGTTAGCAAGAGCTCTACAGATACAATGGAAGTTATACACTGCCTACAGACCCCAGAGTTCAGGGAAAGTAGAAAGTATGAATAGAACCCTGAAATCCCAGTTGTCCAAGCTTTGTCAAGAAACGCACCTAAAGTGGCTTCAGGTTCTCCCTATAGCCCTTCTTAGGATACGTTCTGCTCCAACTAAGTCTTTAGGAGTTTCCCCTTTTGAGATCTTGTATGGGCGACCCCCACCCATTGCACAGGGAATAAAAGGAGATATGAGACAGATTGGATCTGAAATAACTCGACAAGAACTATTGGCTTTAGGTTCTGTTTTGCAGAGTCTTCATACCTGGGTGGAAGATCGATTGCCCATTAACCTGACAGAGCCGCTGCATCCCTTCAAGCCGGGAGCGTCAGTGTGGATCAAAGAGTGGATAAAGACCCCGCTGGCGCCGCATTGGAAGGGACCCTATGTTGTCATCCTGTCAAACCCAACTGCAGTAAAAGTTGCAGAATTCGAACCCTGGATCCATCACAGTCGAGTGAAGCCGGCAGCTGCTCCTGAGCCTGGACAATGGACTTCAGTAAATGACCCTGAAACTCCATTGCGACTCACATTGCGGAGACAACCAGCAATGTAAGAATCTTCAGAATCTACAATCCTACTCCTGTCACGCAAGGGTGATCATCAAAGCAGGAGAGAAGAAGAAGAGGAAGACCCTACAAGTTCATCGTACCCAACATTCCAGTTGACCTCCAAAGACTATAATCACAATGTTCTTCCACTATTGCCTTGTGGGAGTGGTGGTCCTGGGATTCCTGGAAAAGACTTTTGCCTTACCCCCTTGTGCAGCTTGTATAACTACCACCCGAACTGGACTGAAGGTTACTCAGACTTTACTTTACCATTCTCACTATACTTGTACTGGTATAGTCAGCCGGTGTGTGTACAATGGTACAGAGCTAAATATCTGTACCAAGGGGAAAAGCAAGACTTGTTATAACCCTCAACAGAATCCTTCCTATTATGTACTTGAGATACGCTGGAATGATGAGGATGGAGCCCTCATAAATGCCACGTGCCAACTCACAGACACCACAAAATATGTTCTCTTGGACTTTGATGCCTGCGATGTGATAAACAGGAATGTCTACCACAAGTGTGGGTCATGAGAACAAGCCTACTATCATGATGATAAATATATGTCTCCAGAGGGAGCCTACGGATGGGGACAGTGTTCTGGAAAGAATTCCCCAACCGTCTACAGCACGCCATCTAAAGATGCCTACTTCTGTCCAAAGTGGGAATGCGTATATTTTGCTACTTGGACTAATGCGCCTATGGGGCGGGATGGAGATAATCGCAGAGGCAGCCTGACAAGGGTCAGATTACCTGAGCCCAATAAATGCAAGAAGGGTGCCTGCAATCCCCTACAACTCCTCATACTCGACCCTAGCAAGTGGAAGCAAGGATACAGATTTGGATTGCGTATAGCAGGAGGAGGCATAGACCCCGGAACCATCATACATATACGGTTAAATACTAAGGCTCATGTATCCGCACCCTATCGAATACATCACTCTTTTTATGAGGCCATGAAAGCAGAGTTTGAGATTCCTCATGCCTCCCAAAACTTGTTCCTTGAACTTGCCGGAGCAGTAGCATCTAGTCTCCACATTTCAGACTGCCTCTTCTATGGAGGAACTAAGATGGGAGACCAATGGCCCTGGGAGACTCAAGAAGTGAACTATTCTATTCCTTACAACCAGACTGACTTACATAACACTACTAGTGAGTGGGTACTGGCCCACCCCATTGTTGGTAACTTGTGTTTTGCTCACTCGGGACCACAGTTTAACATGGAGGTTGGACAGCTGGTCTGTCTCAATCAAAAGTTCTAAATCTGTATAACTGCTCATTCAACCTGTTAAACAGAGTTATGATATCAAAAAGAATTCTCCAGCTGATCTCAGATCAATACGTGCATCACTCTCACGTTTCAAAGAAACTTCAACGGTGTGCCGATTTCACATCAAGGATCTGCTGAGTTTTCTATTTATCTTATCAAATACACTTGCCAGTAGTTTCAAATTAGCTATGTAGTTTCAAGTTAGCAATGCAACTGGGTTCTAAGCTCAAATGTTGTGAATATAAAAAATACTTAGCTTAGTAATCAAAATGAGACCCAGCACACTTCAGCATAAAAAGTTTGTTGCTACTTGGCTACTGTCCAAATCCCAACGCTAATAATATTGGCGCCTTGCGTTTCACACTGAGGCGGTTCATCAGGGGAATTTGAGGATCTCATGAAAATCTGAAAAAATAGGAGAACTTGGATGATATAACTCCTTTGTTAACATATTTCTCTAAAGTACAATTGTCAAAAAATCTATAAAAACCTTTTACAATGATATACAACCAGTAGGAAAATGTATAATACCTCATGATGGATGCTGCCCACGTTCTACTAAAAGATCTTCTTGTCTTTGTTATAAGATCATCTGAAAAAACGCCGCGCATGCGGGAAGACCATTTCCCTAGATGTTTTAAAAGGACTCTGACGTCATCAAACTTGAGAATCGCCGGCTTGGATTGGTCGGCTTCATGTGGTTCAGAGACAGACTGACCAATCAATTTCTAAATTTAAACCTCCTGGATATACTGTTGCTAATGTGTAAATCCACCATTGCTCTCTATATAGCAACCTTTGGTCTCGGGTTTTGCCGGAAACTGAAGATGATACCCTCTCTATACACCAACAGCGAAGATCTTCAAACTTATGCTCATTTGTGAGACAGTGTTGAACCAATGGAGCTTCTATTCTTTTACATCGTAATCGGCTTTGATGTTCTTTAATACGTATCCGAAATTCACGAATAGTTTTGCCGATATATAGAAGCCCACACGGGCACCTGATAGCATAAACAACAAAAGTGGAATCGCATGTTGTGGAAGATCTCAGATAATAATGAGAATCATTATAAATAAACTCTGACTGTTCCAAAGTGATGGTGCAAATCGTGCAGTGTCCACATTTTCGATGTCCTATAGGTTCCAGATCAGCCACATTTGGTTGTACTGAACGTAATCTTGTAGGGCTTAAATATTCTTTCAAGTTCTTGCCCCGCGTCCAAACACAACAGACTTTTTTATGTGCTAATCCCGGTACTACCCGTAAAATCTCGCTGTGTTTAGTAATGATCCTTTGGATTTGAGCACTGAGTGGAGAATAAGATGTAATCAAATTAATGTGAACATCATTTTGTGGTATAGCTCTTCTATTGCGTGGTGTAAGTAAAAGTTCTCTATGATTGTATAGGGCACGACGGTAAGCCTGTTCTACTAACTTCCGTGGATATCCTCGTTCTAAAAAATCAGTAACAAGCCCTTTAGAGAGAACTTTAAATTCTTGGGTATCAGTGCAATTTCGACGGTATCGAAGAAACTGCGAAAATGGTAAGCTTTTTTTCAAACGTGGAGGATGGGCACTGTCAAAGTGTAAAAAAGTGTTGCGATCCATTTCTTTCTTATACACTGTTGTGCCCCACCTGGCAGTCTCTCTCGTAATTCGTATGTCTAAATAGGTGATTGTGTGGTGGTGAAACTCACATGTAAAATTAATGTGAGTATCACAATCATTCAACCAAGAAATGAAAGATTGTAAGACTAGCTCTGTTCCCTGCCATAATAAAAAAACATCATCAATAAAACGATACCAGGCTTTGATGTGCGATTGATATGGGGAAGATGTTAGCCATTTATTTTCAAAAAAACCCATGTAGAGATTAGCGACTGATGGGGCGCAAGTCGCGCCCATCGCGACCCCTATTAGTTGATGGTAAATGGTGCCCTCAAAAATGAAAAAATTCTTATATAGTGCTAATTCCGTCAGTTGTTGTAAAAACAGTAAAAGTTCTTGTGAAAGATCTCCTCTGTTAACAAGAGCTTGATGCACTACCGCACATGCCGCTGTCTGGGGTATGCTGGTGTACAAAGATTGTACATCCAGCGTCACCAACAAAATTTCAGGTGAAGATGCCCAATCTGCCAAATTATCCAAAAGGTTCAGGAAATGCATGGTATCATGAAGATATGAAGGAATATCAACTAATAACGGCCGTAAAAATGAATCTAAATAAATTGATAGTGGCTCTAATAAACTTCCTTTAGTTGATACGATCGGGCGACCTGGAGGATTTGTGGCATTTTTGTGTATCTTGGGGACAATATAGAAACGCGCCAATTGTGGTGCGGGAACATTCAAAAAATTATATTCTTTTTTTGAAATTAATTTATTTTTATACGCTTTCATTGTGATGTCACCTATTGACTGTTGAAGTGCTATACTGGGATCAACCAGCAATTTACTATAAGTAATGCCATCATTCAACTGATTTTGAGCTTCAATGATGTAGGCTTCCCTTGTCAATATCACGATCGCTCCACCCTTGTCTGCTCGGCGGATCACAAGGTCCGTATTATCCTGAAGTTCCCGTAGGGTATGATATTGATTCTTGGATAAACGGGTATTTCTGTGAGCATGAGTGGTCGCCAAAGAGGCCAAATCTTGCAACACCAGATCCCGAAAAATTGATAGTGCTGGATGGAGAGGTGTGGGTGGAGTCCACCGTGATTGTAAAGGTAGTTTGATTCGTTTGTTAGACATATCTTCTTGCAATAGTGAATCCACATTTGTCGGTGATGGTTCTGACTCTTGCCTATCGGCAACAGTTGCAAAAAAATTTTTTAAATGACATTTACGAATCAAACTCTCTAAATCTATGTGAAATTGAAAAAAATCAAAACGAATGATAGGCACAAAAGATAAACCTCTGTTTAATAAACTTTCAATATGAGGTGACAAAGGTGTGGAAGTGGTATTGATCACCAATTTCTGGGATGTTATTTCCGTTGGGTCTTTTGTTTCCCTCGACCACGTATGGCTGTTTCGCCTCCTTCTTTTTTCTTGGTCTGACCCTTCTTGCCCTCGTCTAAAAAATCTTCTTTAGATGTCTTACTTGCATCTGAACTGCTGCCTTCATCGGTAGTGTCCTCAAAAGATACTAATTTCTTTTATATTTTGGCTTGCGATTCACATTCATCCATGGATAAATATATCCGGTGGTATAATCGGTACCGTCACGATTAAGCTTCTTGATTTTTTTAGCCATAGTTTCTTTTCGCAAGGTTTCTACCTGTTTGTTAATATTATCCTGATGAATCTTAAACTGTTCTTCCGATTCTGTAGTTTTCACCAGTGTTAAAGAATTGGAAATGTCTTCGGAAAGTTTCTCAATCTGACCTTTAGCTGAATCAATGATAAGGACCATAAGGTCTAATGAACATTTGTTTAGGATTTTGTTCCACTGTGTGACAAAAGTGGAATCCATAGATGGAACTCGTGGCTCTTTATAAATCCTTAATCCTCTGGGTATTTGTTGTCGGCTGATATATTCAATCAGAGAGGAGCGGTGAAGTTCAATACGTATTTTCTTCTTCTGTAACTGCAATAGCATATCCCATTGGGATTCCATATCAGGGGCTCCAGCCTCCGTTGATTGTAAAGCAAAAGGAGTTTTTTCCTTCGACAGAGTTGTAATATACTCTAAAGGGAAACTAAAAGTTTCCTGCCAAACTGGACGACCCTCCATATTTATGTAGTAACACAACGTACAATGGGTCTAAAACGTTTCTGAATGAATATATTCAATAACTAAATCTGTATAACTGCTCATTCAACCTGAGATCAGCTGGAGAATTCTTTTTGATATCATAACTCTGTATAACAGGTTGAATGAGCAGTTATACAGATTTAGTTATTGAATATATTCATTCAGAAACGTTTTAGACCCATTGTACGTTGTGTTACTACATCAATCAAAAGTTCTACAACAGTACCACGAGGAAGACGTCCTGGTGGTCAGGAATCAATACTTCAGAGCCCTCCAACCCTTTAGTCCGTTTCCCTAATCTTGCCAGCATCTGGACTAATCTAGCATCTTATAATTCCTGGCAAGCACCACCTGGACTGTACTGGATTTGTGGAACCCGGGCATATGCTAGGCTTCCTCACCATTGGGGAGGAGCATGTGCATTGGGAACCATACGACCTTCCTTTTTCCTTTTGCCTACATCCCATGGAGAGCAACTGGGTTATCCTGTGTACAGAAGTCGACAGAAATGAGAGGTCTTGAAAATAGGCCAATGGGACAAATGGAAGGAGGAGGAGTGGCCACCTGAGAGAATCATTTCATACTATGGACCTGCTACTTGGGAGCAAGATGGAACATAGGGATATCGTACTCCTGTGTATATGATAAATCGTATTATACGCTTACAAGCTGTTGTTGAAATAATAACTAATGAAACTAGCAAAGCACTAGCTCTTTTAGCTAAGCAGAGTACACAAATGTGCATAGCTATTTATCAGAATAGTTTAGCTCTAGATTATTTGTTAGCAGCTGAAGGTGGAGTATGTGGAAAATTGAATTTAACCAATTGTTGTTTGCAGATTTATAATAATGGGCATGTTGTTGAAGATATAGCTACTCAGATGAGAAAGCAAGCATTTGTGCCTGTTCAAACTTGGCATAGTCTAAAGTTGGATGGGTGGTTTGGGTCAGCGTTTTCATGGTTAGGTGGTTTGAAGACCCTTGTGTTCATTGTGTTATTCATAGTAGCTATATGCTTATTGCTCCCATGTCTCCTACCCCTTTGCTTACGCATGCTAACCTCTGTTATCGATAGTACTGTAAAGCGGAAGGCAGCTACAAAGATATTAGCTATGTGGCAATATTACCCTATACCCCAAGCTGATACCGTTACGCAAGTTTAATATGTGATTTAATTCTCACCCTTTCTCACTTGCGGGTGAGAATAATCAAAGGGGGGAATGTGGCAGGCTATGGCCTATAATAGTCTGCAAATGTGAAAGGCCTGTAAGTTAGGCCCTGATTCCAACCCCCATCTCAGTAAAGAACCAAAGTCTGTAAAAGTTTGAGAAAACTGTTTAAACTGCTTAATAAGAAGTTTTTATGAATGCATAAATCTTTCATTATTCTCTTGTGCTGTGAAGATAGAAATGTTTCAGTACTTACATTCCTAGAGCTAGAAACGACCTTGCAGTAGAGAAGTATCCAAACCTAGAAACTGTACCATTGTTAGAACAATCCTAAGGGAGGGAGCTGGGTGCTAGGCCCAGGAGGGATCTCTGACTGGACAAATGCAGGGGGCGTTGGAAACAATAGAAAGTTTGCATGTATCAAACTGAAGAAAAATGTATAAATGAGTATTTTTCTGTAAAAACTTTGCTCAGTCCTTTTTGAAGCTCTGACTAACTCGGCCTTGTGCACAATAAATTGGTTTGGACCCTGTAAATTGACTCCTGGATTTATTCATTGATTGCACTTCGCTGCAGCAAGGTCTATGCCATTGCATATTTTTCATGTCAAAAATCGCTGAGTAACTTATATGGCTCCAACTGACTTTCCTAAATTATACACAGATATTGCAAATTAACTACATGCTTTCACTGTTCTTCATAATACTAGGGGTGCACATTTATTTGAAAATGGAATGACAAACATGATGAAACAGGCTTTTTGGCTTTGGATAGTTTTCAAATGAAATGATAGCTGCCAACAACATATTTTTTCTTTTTTATATTTCATTTCATTTACTGTTGAGGTCTAATTGATGATTAAAATCTATGGGGAAACAGGAACGCTGCATGTTTAATTTTCAACCAGTCAGCCAGAAGCCAGTGGGTGCTGGGGCTGGGGAAAGGAACAGGACCAATCCCTTGCAAGCAGATTTCAAAACAGCCAATGCCAGCTTGCTCAAAGTAAAAGAGACAAAAGTCAAAACAGGCACCATTTTGCAGTCCCATGTAAAAGATTGCAGAGACAACTACATTTCTGAAGCCTCTTGCTTCTTAGAATTAATGGACAGTAAAGAAGATTTTTGAAAAATATTCAAAGAAAGAGTCTGCTCATCTGCCTAGTGCTGGTCTCTTTGCGGTCAGTGTTATGCTCTTGCTTGCTGTACACTTTATCCTTACAGCTTTGCTACTTTTAGACTCAAATGCTGTAGCAGGGCAGGCAAGAGCACAGCAGACACAGTCTCTGGCAGACGTTTATAGCATGCATGTTTAGGAAAAGTATATTGCTAAAGAGATTGAGCTTGTGTTTAGTGTGCTGTGATGGCCTGCTACCTCTCTAAGTCAGGTTCAGTTTTGGTGCACATGGAATGCTGCAGAGACTAGATTCTGAGTGTGAATACAGATCATCGCTACACTGCTGTTTTCTGACAAAAATGACTTCACTGATTACTGTATGCACATTGCAACCTTATAAAACCCTAGCCTCCTCCCACTAGTGATCCATCGGATTAGGAGACAGCAATGAGAACAGGAGAGCACTGACACCTGCAGAAAGGAAGGCTGAGCCAGCAACAGCTGTGGAGGCCAGTATTAGCAGCCCTGGTAAAGGAGGGGGATAAACATGGATTAGCTGTAGCAGCCCCCCTAGCTAAGACGATGTGTGACTTTTCTAATGGGGGAAGCCAGTTCGACATGTAAGGTTGGCTGAGTAAGCAGGAGAAGCAGTCATCTCTCTTCCCATCCGCTATTATAGTGCAGGTCCATGAGGAGGCATACTCAAAGGAGGGTGTCAGCTGCAAGGGAGGGAGCATGCGGGCAGCAGTCAGATTTTCAAGAACCTCCTGCTTTAGAGGATTTCAGACTTAAGATTTCAAGAAAGGGGCTAGTGAAAAATCTGGTATCAATCTGTAGTTATGAAGGCTTACTATATAAACCTCTCCCATTCTCTTGGTGGATGCCATAAGATTCAGTAATTTCCCCTCTTTTGTTCAATATATACAGGGTGGCCCAAAAAAAGTGAGAACATCTCTTAGCATATACGTTATTTAAAAATTCAAAAAGGCATGTAAACAATTGACAGATTTAAAAAAAAAAGTTGGTGACCGGAAATTGTCGAAATAAAGAAGTTATATAGCTAAAAAAGGTAAATAAGTAAACTATTTAAGCTTTTAATTTACAAGATGTTCTCACTTTTTTTGGGCCACCCTGTATATTCTCCCATTAGGTAAATTGTTCAGGGTTGCAGAATTAAAACATTTTATACACCAGTGACTCACTATTTTATTTTCCCTTAGGCCCTGATCATTTGGCTGCCTTAAAATAGATATCTGAGAGCCTAACAGCAACAAATACCTGAGTACTAAATCATATGTTGCATTTGAATATATAGAGTTCCTTAAAGTTTCCCTTGTTTTAATGTTTTCTTCAGCATCTGCAGATGTTTGGTACTGGTGTGATAGATTTTTGGTCGGTTCACAAATGCTATTATATCCGGTCTGTCTTGTCTGAACTAAGGGTCTCTTTTACTAAAGTCCATTAGCCTGTTAACATGTGTTTTAATGCACAGCAAACGGCAGATGGGAACACTAACATCCAAGCGTGTCTGCCACCATATGCTAAAATGCACAGGATGGAGCAGGAATGGACCAAGAGTGGGCATGGAGAGCGCATTACCACCAGCACCAAGGCAATGGCCACCTGCCCAGCCGCAACATAACTCTTATCATAGGTTCATCTAAGAACTCCTCAAAGGGAATCATTAAGTGAACCTACCTTAGTGGAGCACATGTTGAGTGGCCCATCACATATTAACTGGTCACACCTCTGACAGCTAACACGGAGGCTTTGCAATTAACAAGCATTTGTTTGGCATGTTAATTGCAAATCCTTTGTGGGTTTTAGTAAAAGGGGTTCTAACTATGAAACTTAAGGGTTCAACATAAAGACCAGCATGGTCCATCTAGTCTGCCCAGTAAGGTGGTAGAGTTGTAGAGTTGCACTTGCCGCTCTCAGCAGGTTTCTCCCCTCCATGCCTTTAGGGTGGACCTGCCGCTCCAGGCAGGTTGCCCCTCTCTATTTAGAAGTTATTTACGTTTGTTTTGATTCCATCCTCTTGCTATGTAGTGATCCTGTGTGTCTGTCCCATGCCTTTATGAATTCTATCACTGTTTTTGCTTTCACTACTTCCTTTAGGAGGGCATTCCAAGCATCCAACATCCTTTCCATGAAAAATACTTCCTGATGTTGCTTTTAAATTTATCTCCTTGCAACTTCATTTTAAGTTCTCTAGTTCTACAGCTTCCTTGTCTTTGAAAAAGGTTTATTCATTAATACCCTTGAAGTATTTAAACATCTGTATCATATTTCCTCTCCTCTAGGATATACATATTTAGGTCTTCAAGATTTTTCTCATAGGCCTTCTGGCGCAGGCCCCATATCATCTTGCTTGCCTTCCCCTAAACCATTTCAAGTCTTTTTATATCCTTTGTAAGATACAGTCTCCAAAACTGAATACAATGCTTCAAGTGAGGCTTCATCAATGACCTGTACAGAGGCACTAATACACAGGGGCAGCTCAAGGCAATCTGCTGCCTGAGGCGAAGGATGAGATGGTGCCACCCACTCCCCTCCCCCCCCCAAAGAGGTGGCCGGGGCTTTTTCAGAACTCCAATCAGGGACTGAACCAAACCAAAAAGCCAATTAGATTATATGGAGGAAATGCAAGATGTTTGCGCACCAAGGAACTAAAAAAGAGCGAGAACCAACAACACACTTTATAAAACTAAATTATAACTCATTTTTATTTTATTGTTATAAACTGCGTTATGGTTCTTGCTTTTTCTTTTTCAACATATATTTTGCATCCACAGTGGTTGCAGAGCAGAACCAGGACATTCTCCCACAGAACTCAATATCTTAAAAAAAAAATCTGATTCTGATCATCTCACTAACAACAACAACAAACATTCTCCAGTACCAGGCATATTGTGAACTAATACAAAACCCTACAACAAAGAGCAAATCTACCATACGATACCATACCATATCAGCACCAACTTCCAAAACTCACATAAGGAGCCCATCCAAAAAAAGGTCACTGTAAATATTACAGTGGGCCCTGGAACATCCATATACCTATTTGAAAACCTGAACATGTCAAATTACAACAGTACAGTATAAATATTTATGTATAAACTGCATTTTAACAGAACTCCTGACCTCAGTCACACACTCAGAACACAGACCCTCACCAAGTACAGAATAAGTAACCACAATCTAAAGTAAAAATAAAAATATGTAGACAAAATTTAAACTAAAACACCAAGAAGCCAGACTCTGCATGCAGTGCAACATCAGATAAATAAGAGATGCAGTTCCACCACACTGTGTAAATTATAAAGATAGCACAAAGTCCAATCACTAAAATTAAATCAAATTATTTTTTCTACATTTGTTGTCTGACCATTTTATTCTCTGATCATGCTGGTCGTGATCTGAGGCTTCTGCTTTCCTATCTTCTCTTAGCTCTCTTTCTGTGGTCTATGGTCCATCTGCCATTTCTTATCTCTTCTTTTGTTTTTTTCACTTCCTTCCATCAGCCCATTTCCAGTTCCAGTAACCCTCCCCAGTATCAGCCCCTTTTTCAGTCTTCCTCTCCCAGTACCTTCCAATGTCAACCACCTTGCATTCCCATGACTGCCACTGTTGTCCATTCCCTTTCAGTCCCTCTCCTTCCCCACAGTCCAGCCCCTTCTAGTCCAAATACCATCACAGGTATCAATTCACGCCCACTCTCAGTGCCACCCCCTCCCCAGTCAGCTTCCTTTCAGTCACCCTACCCTCTGTCCATCCCCCTTCCAGTGCCATTCACAGATGTCAGCTCCCTTCTAGCCTCCTTCCCATTATCCAGCCACCTACCACTCCCATCCCCAAGTGTCAGCTCCCTTCCAGTCCCCCTTCAGTGCATCCCAGGTGTCAGCTCCATTCCAGCCCCCTCCTTCTCCCCCATATCAGGTCCTTTCCAGCTCCCTCCTTCCCCTGGCAGACCCTCTCAGTATCTGTTCCCTTCCAGTCCTATTCTCCCATCCCCCTGCATCAGCCCATTTGTAGCCCTAGCCCCTAGTTTTCTTCCAGGGCCAGCAGCATGCTCCTCCCCTCCCCTCTCCCATCAGCCCATTTCCAGTTGCAGCCCATTTCTAGTCCTATCCCCCTTATAAACCCACTCCAGTCCTAGCCCTCCCAATCAGCCCATTACCAGTCCTAGCTCATTTCATGCTAGCCCCCCATCAGCCCATTACCAGTCCTAACCCCTCCCCCCAATAAGTCCATTTCCAGTCCTAGCCTCCCTAATCAGCCCATTTCCAGTCCTAACTCCACCGATCAGCCCATTACCAGTCCTAGCCCCCCTCCCAATCAACCTATTTTTATTCTTAACCCCCCATCAGCCCATTTCCAGTTCTAACCCCTCCAATCAGCCCATTACCAGTTCTAGCCCCCTCCCAATCAGCCTATTTCCATTCTTTTTTTTATAGTTTATTTTTAAGTTTTACAATAACACCATCAATAACCAACAACATAACATTTACTATTACTACAATATATCCCCACACCCACCTCCCTCCCCGGTTCTCTGAGGAGCCTATTTTGACTCTGTCTGAGTCTATAGGCAGTCATTATTGTCAGATCCAAATATCCTTCCTATATGACTGGGGAGGAAATTACAAACTTCCGAACTTTACAACATATTTTCTGTTAACTTAGCTCAGGTTGCATATTCATCTAACAACAACCATTTCTTAGCATTTAGAGTAGCTTTGTCAGGATGATGTAACTTACTATACATTTTTTCATATCTGGCATTTTGACAAACCAGATTCCACCATAACTCCCAATACAATTTTTGAGAGTTTTTCCAATTTGCAAGGATGACTTTTAAAGCAATTGCTAACATAAAGTTCAGTAAAAAAAAAATGTATCCTTTGACATGCCATGACAATTCTCTAAGGATCTTAAACATACAATGTTCCAAGAAATAGTACTTGAAAGACCCGATATTCTCTGGATTCTAACCCATATAAGCCTCCAAAATCTCTGAACACTAGGGCACTCATAGAACATATGTGTAAATGTACCAAACTCTTTCTGACAGGACCAGCATTTGTCCCCAGCTGATCTATCCCATTTGGTCAGTCTAAAGAAAAACATTGACTGTGTGATTGCAGCTGATCTGGATACCCTGGTTATCGGGCCCCATAAAACTTTCCAATTGCTAGGAGAGAGCGAACGGTTTAAATCAGTCTCCCAGACTTTTGACAGTCCCACCAACTTGTGAGGAGCATAATCTCTAAAATAAGCATAAATTATTGAAGCAGCTCCTGTTTTCTCAGTAGTTTCCTTAATACTTTTAAACAAAAAACCCTCATCTACCAAGCCATTTACATCAATTTTAAACATTTCCACACTGTGTTTAAGTTGGAGCCACTGAAGATAACTGGCCCCAGAGAGAGAAAATTCAACTTGTAGAGTGGAGAAATCCTTCCAAACATTTAACCCTAGTAGCTGACCCAGGGTCCAAATGCCACATTCTTGCCATTTTTTCCATGCAAACTTCTTTCCTTTAATTTTAAACATTAGTTTCCACCAAATTTATTTAGCTGTATTTATATTCTGCTTTTCACCGGGTCAAAGCAGTCAATTGGGGGATACATTTAACATGAGGGGATATGACACACATATGTTAATACTTACAGGGAACATGGGCAATGGAGGGTTAAGTGGCTTGCCCAAGACCACAAGGAGTGCCTATAGGACTAGAAATCCCAGTCCCTCTGGCCTGAGATTGCTGTCCCCAGGTGGGACTTGAAGCCCTGGCCCTCCGGCCTGAAGTACCTTGTCCTAACCACTAGACCACTCCGCCCTCCAAAGTGGCAACATCTTAGAAGGCGGGTTATCCTTTCCTATAATCTGCGCCAGAGACAAATAAGCCTCTTGCGTAGCCGAAATGACTTTCCATACAGAGGTAAAATCCGGATGCTTCATGCCAAGAAGGAGAGACAGGGGACAGGGGGCGACAGATTGACTCTCTACTTCAAGCCAAATTGGTCTCAGAATGAGATCCTCAAAGCCCGCCCACAACGCTCCCTGTTTTAGCAAAAAGGCATGATGGTACCAGTGGAAGTCCGGGAAATGGACGCCCCCCCCCCCCTTTCTCCTTAGAGGCCTTTAGTTCTTCCATAGCGATCCGCGGTTGGGAACCAGCCCATAGAAATTTGCTCAAACTTCTTTCCAAAGCAGCATACATCCAGATTGGTAGAGTAAAAGGCAGCATACCCAACACATAGTTTATTTTTGGCATTAGGGTCATTTTAATCGATTCTAATCTTCCCCACCATGTAAGGTGCAGAGGAGACCATGTAGGTGTCATTTTATGTATCATATTTAATAACTCCTCTATGTTAATTTGGATAGTTTGATCTATCAAAGCATCATATCTGACTCCCAAATATTTGAAACATCAGATGATCGTATACCAGTCCACCTGTTGATTGAGACCCCGTGGATGCACCGTATCCAGACGAAAAATCCACTTCTGTTCCAAATGTTGTAGAGCTCAATCAACAGGTGGACTGGTATACGATCATTTGATGTTTCACGATCATTTAATGTTCTTATTGCCATTGGACCTTTTTGGGGGGTTTCTGTTTGGTGGTTCTTCCCCCTTTTTGGCTCTGATTGGCTCCTTGGACCATCAATCATGGCTGTGATCAGCTGTGCTCACGTTGCATACGTCATAGTATAACAAACCGTTCTTTTCAGAGACTTGTTTCAAAACTAATTTGGCTGCCGAGCAGTGATTTGACCTGACGCAGGGGTAGTACAGCAAACACCCCGAAACGTGCTATGTCGTTTGCTCTATTGCTGAGCAGAAGGATGCAGCCCTTGTTTTTCTACTAATCCAGCTAAGTGAACGCTGTCTTGTTTGAATTTACTAATTAAAAGGGAAAGGCCACGGCGGTGCGAGTGAACCTTCCTCTGCACTGGGCTGGCTATTCCGACAAAAAAATGTTTTCTGGTTTGATGGTATTTAACTGAACCAGGCCATTGACTCAGAAACCGTTAGATTATTCAGTGGAAAGGCCATCGACTTAGTCCAATTTATTTTGTATCCCAACAGCTCTGAATAAGAGTCAATCAGTTCTAAGACCGCAGGAACGGCAGAAGGCTGAGTAAAAAGGAGAAGGTTATCTGCATACGCAGATAACCTGACCTGTAGATCACCTATTACAAATCCAGATACATTCTCTTTCTGCCTAATGGCAATGGCCAAAGGTTCCAGCACCAAACTGAAAAGCATCGGGGAGAGAGGACAACCCTGACGGGTGCCTCTATGTAACGAAAAGGAGCGAGATAAAATACCATTAGCGAATATATGGGCTCTTGTTCTCGATTATAATATACGTACCTTGCTGATAAAACCCGCACCAAGCCCAAACCGCTCTAAGATTCGAAACAGAAAGGGCCATTCAAGTCTGTCAAATGCCTTTTCTGCATCCAGAGAGATACCCACATAGGGGGAGTCTACATAATTTGCCCTTTCTAACAAATTACATAACAGTCTTGCGTTATCCGAAGTCGACCTCCCAGGGATAAAACCACATTGGTCGGGTGGATCAGGTCCCTTATAACTTTAGAAAGCCTATTTGCTAATGCATTCGCATAGATTTTATAATCTGAATTTAATAGGGAGATTGGTCTATAATGTATGACTCAGCTAGAATCCTTTCCTGGTTTTTCCAAGACTACAATCGTGGCTTCTGAGAAGTTTCCCGTATGTCCCCGAGAACCAGCTAGTTCCTCATAGTAAATCGGTAAGTAAGGGATCATTTCATCTTTGAAAACTTTACAGAATTCTGAAGGTATGCCACCTGGACCCACTGCTTTACCCGAGGCCATAGAATTAATTACCACACATAATTCACCACTTGATAGGGGTTTATCCAACTCTCTAGACTGTTGTTCCCCCAGTTTAGGCTGGTTTAATTTCCTTAGGAACATCTAGAGGCAGGGATGCCTTTGGAGACACCATCTTGGACACTTCTAATGTCAGATGCAAGCCTGACAGGTTGGGGTGCCCATTGTCAAGGCAATTATGTTCAAGGTCTATGGTCACAGGAGGAACAGACTTGGTCAATAAACCGTCTGGAGATGAGGGCAGTGACCTTTGCACTGCGGAAATTTTGGAAATTCCTAACTCTGTTGGCAGTAAGAGTGCTATCCGACAATGCGACAACTGTAGCCTACATAAATCGTCAAGGAGGAACCGGCAGTTTGACCTTACAAACGGAATCAAGTCAACTTTTGAAATGGGCAGAATGCAACCTGTCATTTCTTTCCGCTCAGCATATCGCGGGTGTGGACAATGTGGAAGCGGATTTTCTAAGTCGTCACAAGATAGATCCAGGAGAATGGCAGCTTCACCCGGAGGTATTTGCAAAATTAGTTCATCGATGGGGCTTGCCAATAATGGATCTGATGGCAACTTACAAATCGGTGCAGGTCTCAAGATTTTTCAGCAGAAGGAGAGAAAGGATGTCAGAGGGACTCGATGCCTTAGCACTTTCAATTTCAAGCAATGCCTTTCGGGCTAGCAACGGCTCCGAGAACATTTACCAAGGTAATGGCGGTTGTAGCGGCTGCACTTTGCAAAGAAGGAGTGCGGGTGCATCCATACTTAGACGATTGGCTAATTCGAGCAAAGTCAAAACAAGAAAGCGTGCGGGCAACCGCACGAGTGGTGCAGGTGATGGAGAGTCTCGGCTGGGTAGTCAATTTTGCAAAGAGCAAATTAGAACCCACACAGTCCCTAGAATATTTGGGAGCGCATTTCGAAACAGCAAAAGCAGCTGTTTTCCTTCCAAGCAAGAGAGTTCAAAGAATGAGGGAATTAGTCAGTCGATTTCTTGCTCTTATGTTCTTATGTTCAGTATCAGATGTTAATTCTGAGGAGTATAGATTGTCATAATATTGTCAGTATAGAGAAAGCCTCTAAGATTTGTTCATTGTTAGTCAGTCTACCCTGTTTATCATCAGAAATGACAGTGATACGCGATCTCTCTTGCTTCCCTCTTAAAGCATTAGCAATAAGTTTGCCAGATTTATTTTGTTCGACATTATACCGCGATGATTGCTTGAGCATTACTTGCTCTACTTCTGAACTTAAGATTTCATTATATTGGTACCTTAGTTTCTGGAGCTGCAACAATATACCCGCATCCGATTATTTCTTCCACAGTCACTCCCCGGCTCTGATTTGTTTATCTAGGTCATTTAACTGGACCTTTTTCCTTCTATTCTCCTTAATAATGAAACTAGTAATTGTTGCCCATAGGGAGGCTTTAAAAGCCTCCCACCAAGCCCAACTTGCTGTATCACCTAGTTTGTTTGTGTTAAAGTAGTCCCTTATAGCAGATCTCATTTCTTTCTGGAATGAAGCTTCCGCTAACCAGGCTCTACTAAAGGACCATGCCGAGCTGGGTTTGACTACTCCTGGTAGCAAAACCTTTAGGGGTAATAGCCGCATGATCTGAGATGGGCATACTCATAATATCTGAATCACAGGATTCAGAGACTAATGATCTAGAGATTAGAAAAAAGTCTATTCGAGAAAGGGAGTTGTGCAGCGAGGAAAAGAAGGTATAATCTTTGTCAGTGGGATGGAATAATCTCCAAATGTCTACCAATCCACTAGTTTCCATAAGGGCCCTAAGAGCAACCCTCGCTCTGGAGGTTTTCTCCACTCTGTCAGGATTTCGATCAATTAATGGATCTAAGACCAAATTATAGGCACCTCCCATAATAACTGGAGTCAAAATGTCCTCCTGTAAAATTCCAGCAAAATCTTTAAAACATTTGGGATCATCATTATTAGGACCATAAACATTGAGAATTATTAATTTGGTCTCGCCCATCTTAATAGATGTTTTCACCCACCATCCCTCTACATCATTGCATGAACTTTCCACCATGATCCCCAACTATTTACATGCTAAAATAGCCATACTATTTTTCCTTTGGATGGCAGGAGAGTGACCAATTAAGGAAAACTGACTCTTCTCCAACTTTTTTGTCTCAGCCAAAGACAAATGGGTTTCCTGCAGTAGGATCAAGTCTGCTTGCTGCCGTTTGCAATATGTTATGATCTTTTTTGTTTTTATCGGGCTCTTAATACCCTTAACGTTCAGAGATAATATTTTCAACCCAGTAGCCATAATTTCCTAGTAAAGAAGTATCTAAGGCCGCCTGAGAATTTCAAAAAACAAATGGATAGAGCTGCTGGCCCTGGAAGAAAACTGGGGGCTAGGGCTACAAATGGGCTGATGCGAGGGGATGGGAAAATGGAACTGGAAGGGAGTGGATGATGAGAGGGTCTGCCATGGTATTTGGACTAGAAGGGACTGGGCAATGGGGAAGAAGGGTGACTGGAAGGGAATGGACACCAGTGGCAGTCTTGGGAATGCAAGTTGACATTGGAAGGTATTGGGAAGGAGGACTGGAAAGGGGCTGATACTGGGAAGGGTTACTGGGACTGGAAATAGGCTGTTGGAAAGAAGTGAAGAAAACAAAAGAAGAGATAAGAAATGGCAGATGGACTATAGACCACAGAAAGAGAGCTAAGAGAAGACAGGAAAGCAGAAGCCTCAGATCAGGACCAGCATAATCAGAGAATAGAATGGTCAGACAACAAAGGTAGAATTTTTTTTAAATTTCATTTTAGTGACTGGACTTTGTGTTATCTTTATATTTTATACTGTATGGGGGAAGTGCCTATTTATCTGATGTTGCACTGCTTGAGGAGTCTGGCTTCTTGGGGTTTCAGTTTAAAGTTTGTCTACATATTTTTATTTTTACTTTATTTATTTTACTTTAGATTGTAAGTCACTTATTCTGTACTTGGTGAGGGTCTGTGTTCTGAGTGTGTGATTGTGCCCAGGTGTTCTGTTAACATAGAGCTTATACATAAAGATCTATACTGTACTGTAATTTGACATGTCTAGCTTTTCAAAAAGGTGTATGGATGTTCTAGGGCCCACTGTAGTATTTAATGTGATGCTTTTATCTCCAGGAACAAGCAGGAATGTAGTCTTCACATATGGGTATCGTCGGTACCGACGGAGCCTGCGTGGGAACGCTCCCCAGCGTCCAATTAGAAAGCTTTTGGGAGCATCCCACAGCACCTGCGTGCTGCCTTCCTGCCTTTCCCAAATGTCTCTCTCCAGTTCTTCGTTTTCCGCAGAGCCAGCAGGTCGTTTTCTTGTCACCGCAGAAATTATCCCATATTTTTCATTCCTTTTTGTGGTAGCGTCTGCCTTCCTCGACGCTATACCGGTACCACTGGTTCTTTCTTTCTTTCTTCAAAAAAACTTTGTAATCTTTTTTCTGGCTTTCCAGCCTTTTTTTCTCTCAGGTGCCACACACCATTTTGGGCATTAGGCCCAATTTTTTCCTTAACATGGAAAAACATGCTTCGGGTTTTAAAAAGTGTTCCAAGTGTGGCGGTACCATCTCCGTCACCGACACTCACGAGTGGTGCCTCAAATGTTTAGGTCCTGACCACTCCATCTTGGAGTGTGTTGCCTGTGGGATGATGTCGAAGAGGGGTTGGCAAAACTGAGCTGCTAAGCTTAGCACCCTTTTTCCCTCCGATGCAGCATCCGTGGCATCGACGTCTTCCAGGGCTTCGTCTTCCTCCCATGGATCTCAGGTAACCAAACATAAATCTGGCCGGTCCTCAAAGAGTAGATCTCCTTCCAAGCATCGAGATGCCTCTGGCGTTGCCCTTGAGGGACTTGTACCGGTAAAATTGCCCTGGCGGGAGGCTTCGGCTTCCAAAGCACTATCAGGGCTCCAGGATGTTCTCGAGGGCTCAACCTCGGCAGAACTACTGGTGCCGTGCTCTGGGATACCGGCCGCTTCGTCCGGTACTGACACCCAGGTATCGGCAGTGTCAATTGACCAGAGATTCCTGGCTATTGAATGCAGTCTGGAGGCTCTCCTTGCAGCATCGGTGCCTTCAGAACCGCTTCAGACAGTTCAACCGGTATCGACACTGGTTCTGGCACCGATATCGGTACCGGTACCGACAGCATCGACATTGGCGAGTGTGCTACCAACTCCGAGTCCTGCTATTTCCTCCAGTATCGACGGGCCGGTACTGGACCCCTCCGGTACCGACTTCGATCAGTACCGGTATCGTGCTTTTCAAGAGCACCCGGACAGAAGATATTTTGAATCCTCCGATGACTCTGAGGACTTTGACAGCTCTGTCGATGCCGGAGTACTTCTCTCTGAGGAGCCTTCTTCTCCTAAACGGAGGATGTCTCCTCCAGAGGATATATCCTTTCAGGATTTCATCAGGGAGGTGGCTAGAGGTCTTTCCATCACAGTGGCTCCTGAAACAGAGCCCAGAGCAAAGGAGTTGGAGATTTTACAATATCCTAAAGATCCCAAGGAAGCTGCTACTTTGCCTATTCATGAGATCTTGCATGATCTCATGTTAAGAATGTGGGAAACACCTCTTACCACCTCTCCTCATTCCCGTAGGCTGGATACCATGTATCGAGTGCCTCCTTGTCCTGGATTTCAGAAAACTCAGTTGCCACACCACTCCATAGTGGTGGAATCAGCTATGAGAAGGATCAAGAGTGCAAAAAGTGATGCTTCTAATCCTCCAGAACGTGAATGTAGGACTCTTGATGCCTTTGGGTGTCAAACCTTCCAGGCCTCTATGCTTTCTGCCAGGATTAGTTCCTACATTTTATACATGGGAATGTTCCTTAAGGAGGTTACAGGAGATCTAGAGCTTATGAGCCCTCTCCTTCCTGATGATAAGAGGCAGGAATATCTTACACTTGTCAAATATGCCCAGGATGTTTCCAAGTTTGTTAATCGTGCAGCTTTTGACTGCTTTGAGTGCATAAGCAGAACCTCTGCCATTGCCATAGGTGCTCGTAGAATTGCTTGGCTCCAGGCATCTGACTTAGAACTCTGGGTACAGGACAAACTGGGGAATATCGCTTGCACAGGCGAAAATCTCTTTGGCAAAAATTGGCAAGAGAAAGCTATTGAGCTGGATGCTGATAGCACCACTTTGGATAGACTATCCAAGGTTACAGCTGATCCTGCAAGGAGAAAATCCTACAAGAAACCATTCTTCTCTAAAAAGAAGAGGTTTTACCCCTCCTATACCTAGCAGGTGCACTCTGCAGGTCAGTCTGCCTGAAAGGGACAGCAGCCCCCAAGGCAAAGGAAATCAAAGACTGCTAAGCCTCAACCGGCCCAGCAGACTCAGCCTCCACAGGGGCTTTGACTCCCATCTAGAGCACTTGGCTTCCTGGCCCTGAACGGGCCAGAGCCTTCCACCATCCCAGGAAGGTTGTGTCATTTTGCCCCCAGATGGGGGCAGATAACAGCAGAAGAATGGACTCTTTCCACTGTAAGAGAGGGGTACAAGCTTCATTTCTTCAACATACCCCCTCCTACAGTGGTAAGACAGTTCAATTCTCAGGCTTCACTCAACAATCAGTTGGGTCAAGAGATCAATTAACTTCTTGCCCAGGGGGCAATAGAAGACGTACCAATTTCCCAACAGGGTACAGGGTTTTACTCCCCTTATTTCCTTATTCCAAAGAAAACAGGGGGATACAGACCCATTTTAGACCTCAGAGAACTGAACAAATTCCTGTTCAAAGAGAAATTCAAGATGATTTCTCTGGGAACTCTGCTGCCATACCTTCAGAGTCAGGATTGGCTTTGTTCTCTAGATCTCAAGGATGCGCACACTCATGTTTTCATCCATCCAACTCACCGAAGATTCCTTTGTTTTCTTTTTCAAGGGAAGCACTACCAATACAGGGTGCTTCCTTTTGGCCTGGCCTCAGCACCAAATCTCAAAACCCACTTATTCCAGGTTCACTACCACCTGACTTAGATTGCGACACCCCTATGCTCGCTGAACCTAGATGGTTTCTGACTACCGCGAAGGCATTTAGTAAACCGGTATTTAACCTTGTATATTTGTATATTTCTGCCCCCACCCACATCCCTATAATTAAATGTATATTTAGATTTGTGAGTTCTCATCTAATGTATATTGAAACCAATTGATCTTCCTGTGATGTGTAAATCAATACTCAATCTAACTGTATATCTTAAAAATTTACTGTATTGCAATACATTATGATTCTGTAAAGTAAACCGCTACTGATCATAGGAAGTAGCGGTATACAAATGTTTACTAAATAAATAAAATAAATAAGGTTGTTTACGAAACGCATGGTTGTAGTGGCAGCATTTCTTCACACTCTAGGAATATTCGCCTTCCCCTTCTTAGACGACTGTCTCATTCGAGCCCCATCAGAGTCAGAGGCCAGAATTTCCCTATCTTGCACAATGCGTATCCTTCAGTATTTGGGCTTGGTCATAAACATCCCAAAATCCAGACTAACTCCCACTCAGTCTCTAGAGTTTATAGGAGCTTTGATGGATACCAGAAAAGCAATGGCCTATCTTCCACAGGCCCGCTGCCTTTGCATTGTGCAGTTAGCCTCCCAGGCAGTGTTAAAACCTCATCTCACTGCTCGGGAGATGTTACAACTACTAGGCCACATGGTATCTACTGTGCACGTGGTTCCCTATGCTCGCCTCCATATGAGAGCAGCCCAATGGACTCTGTCCACTCAGTGGACTCAAGCATCAGGCTCCCTAGCAGACAAAATAGCAAATACAAGTCGCCTTATTTTGTCTCTACAATGGTGGCAGTCAACCCAAAACCTGTTGGTGGGGTCCCCTTTTCAGCAACCCCTACCCCAGGTCACTCTAACAACAGATGCCTCACAGGAGGGTTGGGGAGCTCATCTGCAAGATCTCTCAACCCAAGGCACCTGGACTCCACAGGAGACCCACTTACATATCAATCTCCTGGAACTCAGAGCAATCTTCCTTGCTCTTTGAGTGTTCCATACCCAGCTCAGCTACAAGCCAGTCCTGATCCAGACGGACAATCAAGTAGCTATGTTCTATCTGAACAAGCAGGGAGGAACAGGCTCTCTGTCGCTTTGCAGCGAAGCTTTGCGACTATGGGCCCTCGCCAGAGAGCATCAGATTCATCTCCTTGCGGTGTATCTGCCAGGCATTCAAAACTCTTGGGCAGACAGACTCAGTCGAGTTCTGCTTCCACACGAATGGTCTCTCCATGCAGACCAGGTAGCAAAAATTTTTCAAATTTGGGGAACTCCGGACATAGACCTCTTTGCAAGTCCGTTGAATGCCAAACTTCCATGGTTCTGTTCCAGAATTCCGGCTCAGGGTTCTCAGGCCAGGGATGCTTTCCTCCTCCATTGTGGTCAGGACTTCCTATATGCTTTTCCACCCATTCCCCTAATTACCAAAACCCTATTCAAGCTTCAGAGAGACAAAGGCCACATGATTCTCATAGCTCCACATTGGCCACAGCAAGTGTGGTACCTCTACTACTGCATCTCTCTCAAGCTCCATCTCTGGAGTTAGGATCTGCTCCAGATCTCCTGTCTCAGGAGGACGGGATGTTGTGGCATCCCAATCCCCACTCACTGCATCTCAGGGCCTGGTTGCTGAGAGCCTAGACCTTCATGGTTTTAACCTTTCTCAACAAGTAAAGGATGTCCTTTGTGCTTCCAGGAAACCTTCCACAAGACGCTCGTATGCTTTCAAGTGGAAAAGGTTTTCCATATGGTGTTCGCAAAAGGGTCTTCACCCCTCTGCGATACCTCTGGAATCATTACTAGAGTATTTCCTTCATTTATCTAATGCAGGACTTAAGACTAACTCAGTAAGAGTCCATTTAAGTGCTATTTCAGCTTCTTTAAAGCCTTTAAATGGACAGCCTATTTTCTCTCATCCTCTCATAGCGAGATTTATGAGGGGCCTTCTTCTAACTAAGCCTCCCATTAGGCCACCTCCAGTGGCATGGGACCTGAATCTAGTTCTTGGGCAGCTCATGAAGCCTCCTTTTGAACCTTTAGCTACTACCTCCTTGAAATTCCTTCCCTGGAAAGTTATCTTTCTCATTGCAATCACATCAGCACGTCGCATCACTGAATTGCAAGCATTAGTTGCTGATCATCCTTACATGAGGTTCCATCATGATAAGGTAGTCATCCACACTTAATGCCAAAAGTGGTCTCACCTTTTCATTTAAACCAGGCGGTTTACCTGCCTGTATTTTTTCCAAGGCCTCATGCTTCAAATGCAGAAAGGAATCTTCATACTTTGGACTGTAAAAGAGCACTTGCCTTTTACTTACAGAGGACACAGCAACATAGAAAGTCCTCCCGACTCTTTGTTGTTTTCGATCCTTCTCATTTGGGACTTCCAGTCTCCAAGAGAACTGGATTGCACACTGTATTTCTTTTGCCTATCAGAGTAAGAACCTTTCTCTGGAAGGCCATGTCACAGTTCACAATGTGAGAGCCATGGCAGCCTCAATTGCTCATCTACATTCTGTGTCTATTAACGACATCTGTCGAGCAGCTACTTGGGCCTCGGTTCATACCTTCACAGCCCATTACTGCTTAGACAAGGACTCCCGCCGGGATGCCTTGTTTGGTCAGGCTGTTTTACAACACCTGTTCCATACTTAATCAACTCCTACCCACCTTTCCCAGTAGGATGCCAGAGATCCATGTGGGAAAGTGGAGTCCTTTCACAGGGGCACACAACTTCTGGGGTCTCTCTCTGGCATCGGTAGCTAGGGAGTCCCCGTATGTGAAGACTACATTCCTGCTTGTTCCTGGAGATAGCATAGTTACTCACCTGTAACAGGTGATCTCTGGGAACAGTAGGAATTTAGTCTTCACAACCCACCCACCTCCCCTAGGAGTTGTACCTCTCTTTTCTTTTCTTTCACTCTATCTCTCTTTGTCTCAGCTTTAAAACTCAACTGGAGAGAGGCAGTTGGGAAAGGTGGGAAGGCAGCATGCAGGCACTGTGGGATGCTCCCAAAAGCTTTCTAATTGGACGCTGGGGAGCGTTCCCGCGCAGACTCCGTCGGTACCGAAGATACCCATATGTGAAGACTAAATTCCTGCTGTTCCCGGAGAGCACCTGTTACAGGTGAGTAACTATGCTTTTGGTGGGCTCCTTATGCATTTTGGAAGTTGGTGCTGATATGGTTTGGTAAGGTTGATTTTCTCTATAGATACTCAGTGACTTTGTTGTAGGGTTTTGTATTAGTTCACAATATGCCTGGTACTGAAGAATGTTTGTTGTTGTTAGTGAGATAATCAGAATCAGATTTTTTTTTAAGATATTGAGTTCTGTGGGTGAATGTCTTGGTTCTGCTCTGCAACCACTGTTGAAGGGGGTTCTGTGGATGCAAAATATATGTTAAAAAAAGAAAAAGCAATAACCATAACGAAGTTTATAACAACAAAATAAAAATGAGTTATAATTTAGTTTTATAAACTGTGCTGTGGTTCTCGCTCTCTTTTAGATCCTTGGTGTGCAAACATTTTGCTTTTTCTCCATATAATTTAATCAGCTTTTAGGTTTGGTTCAGTCAGGAGCGGCTCAAGGCAATCTGCTGTCTGAGGAGAAGAATGAGATGGCGTCCCCCCCCCCCCCGCCTCAGAGGGAGCGGGGCTTTTTCAGAATTCCAATCATGGACTGAACCAAACCAAAAAGCCTATTAGATTATATGGAGGGAATGCAAGATGTTTGCATACAGGGCCGTACCAAGCTGCAATCGCGCCCTGTGCAACTTGCAGCTTGGGCACGCGTAGCCCTCTTGCCCCCCATGCCTCCGTCCAATGCTGCCTGCTCTTTCCATGCTGCTGCCGCCCTCTGTTTTTTTTAACGGTGGCAGTGGCAACAGGGAAAGAGCAGGCAGCCCTGGATGGAGGTATGGGGAGGAGGAGGGGGGATGCGCCCGATCTGAAAGGTGCCGGCACTTTAAGCAGATCTGTCTCTCCCTGCTCTGACATCGCGTCGGAAGAGGGAGGGACCAGACCTGCTAAAAGTGCTGCAAAAAGGCTTGGGGGCACATTTCGGCTGCCCGCTATTGTCCTGCCAGTGACAGCAGGGCAACAGCAGACAGCCGAAATGCTCCCCCCCCCAAAGCCTTTGCGCCCTGTACGGTCCTGTTTGCACACCAAGGAACTAAAAGAGAGCGGGAATCAACAGCACAGTTTATAAAACTAAATTATAACTCATTTTTATTTTGTTGTCATAAACTGCGTTATAGTTCTTGCTTTTTCTTTTTCAACATATATTTTGCATACACAATGGGTGCAGAGCAGAACCAGGACATTCACCCACAGAACTCAATATTAAAAAAAAAAATCTGATTCTGATCATCTCACTAACAACAACAACAACCACTATTCTCCAGTACCAGGCATATTGTGAACTAATACAAATCCCTACAACAAAGAGCAAACCTACCATACCATACCATATCAGCACAAACTTCCAAAACTCACATAAGGAGCGGATCCAAAAAAAGCGTCAATGTAAATGCTACAGTGGGCCCTGGAACATCCATACACCTAACTGAAAAGCTGAACAAGTCAAATTACTACAGTACAGTATAGATCTTTATGTACCAACTCCATGTTAACAGAACACCTGACCTCAGTCACACACTCACAACATCGACCCTCACCAAGTTCAGAATAAGTAACCACAATCTAAAGTAAAAATAAAAATATGTAGACAAAATTTAAACTGAAACCCCAAGAAGCAGTGCAACATCAGATAAATAAGAGATGCAGTTCCCCAATACTGTGTAAAATATAAATATAGGACAAAGTCCAATCACTAAAATGAAATAAAATTATTTTTTCTACCTTTGTTGTCTGACCATTTTATTCTCTGATCATGCTGGTCCCGATCTGAGGCTTCTGCTTTCCTGTCTTCTCTTAGCTCTCTTTCTGCGGCCTATGGTCCATCTGCCATTTCTTATCTCTTCTTTTGTTTTCTTCACTTCTTTCCATCAGCCTATTTCCAGTCCCCGTAACCCTTCCCAGTATCAGCCCCTTTCCAACCCTCCCTCCCGGTACCTTCGAATGTCAACTTGCATTCCCATGACTGCCACTGGTATCCATTCCCTTCCAGTCCCCCTTCTTCCCCACTGTCCAGCCCCTTCTAGTCCAAATACCATGGCAGCCCCTCTCAGCATCCACTCCCTTCCAGTTCCATTCTCCCATCCCCTCGTATCAGCCCATTTGTAGCCTTAGCCCCCAGTTTTCTTCCAAAGCCAGCAGCTCTATCCTCCCCTCCCCAGCATCAGCCCATTTCCAATTGTAGCCCCCCAATCAGCTCACTTCCAGTGCTAGTCCCCCCTCAACCCCATTACCAGTGCTAGCCTCCCCTAATCAGCCCATTACCAGTCCTAGCCTCCCCGATCAGCTCATTTCCAATGCTAGCCCCCCTCAGTCCATTACCAGTCCTACCTCCCCGTCAGCCCATTACCAGTCCTAGCCTCCCCTAATAAGATAATTTCCAGTGCTATTCTCCCCTCAGCCCATCACCAGTGTTAGCCTCCCCTAATCAGCCTATTACTAGTCCTAACCTCCCTGATCATCTCATTTCCAATGCTAGCCCCCATCATTCCATTACCAGTCCTAGCCTTCCCTAATCAACCCATTACCAGTGTTAGCCCCCCCACCAGCCCATTATAATCCTAACCCACACTGTCTCTTGCCTCTGTCCAGCATTTATCCCCTGTCTGTCCAGTATGTCCCCCTGTCTCTCCCCTTTGTCCAGCATTTGCCCCCATCTCTCCCCTTTGGTCTAGTACTTGTCCCCTGTCTCCCCCTTTGTCCCCCCTGTCACTCACCATTGTCTCTCCTTGTCCTCCTCCTGTCCCCACTCCCTCTACCTGCACCTTTCATCCGGCGGTGGCTGGGGCACTCTGGCTGTTTTAAGTTTAGATTTTGCTGCCTCTGCCGTGCCTCTGTCTTCTCGCTGCATTTTTTTTCCTCAAGAATGCTTACAGCAAAAAATTAAAAAAAAAAAAGCAGCGGGAAGGCAGAGGCAGGGCAGAGGCGGCAAAATCTAAAATTAAAACAGCCGGAGTGCTGCCGCCGCACAAATTAGCCTGATCGCTTGCAGTGATCAGGCTGATTTGTTTGATGCCAGTTGTTCTTGCTGGATGAGAGGGAACCCTTGTCAGTTCCCTTCCAGCCCCCTCCCTCCATATCAGCCCACCTCCCTCCCTCCATACATCCATGTCAGCCCCCTTCCCTCCATCCATGTCAGCCCTCCCTCCTTCCATCCATCCATCCATCCATGTCAGCCCCCCTCCCCCCCTACATCCATATCAGCCCCCCTCCCTCCATACATCCATCCATGTCAGCCCCCCTCCATTCATCCATCCATCCATATCAGCTCCCCCTCCCTCCATTCATCCATATCACCCCCTCCATCCATCCATGTCAGCCCCTCTCCTCATGTCATCCCCATTGCAGATTCCCTGCCCCCTCCTCCCCTCTCCCCATGTCTGCCTGCTACCACCCTCTGCCTCCTTCTTCTGCAGCCGTGGTTCCTGCCTCTTAGGGAACCGTGGCTGTGCCGGTGAAGCCATTGCGGAACCTTCCCATCTCTCGATGGGCTCCGTGCAGCATTGTCCCACCTACCACTTCCTTTGGGGGTGGGACAATGCTGCACGGAGCCCGTTAAGAGATGGGAAGGCTCCGCAATGGCTTCACCGGCACAGCCGCGGTTCCCTAAGAGGCAGGAACCACAGCTGCAGAAGAAGGAGGCAGTGAGTTTGCCGCTGCCAAGAAGCGGACTCGGCAGTGGCAGCAACTTGTGCGCTTTTTTTTTTTAACTTGAAGGCAAATTGAGGCGGCTGTTTTGGGGGCATTTGCCGCCCTCAAAACATTGCCTCTTGAGGCAGCTGCCTCACTTCGCCTCATTATAGAGCCGCCCCTGGGTTCAGTCCCTGATTGGAGTTTTGAAAAAGCCCCACCCCATCTATGGGGGGGGGGCATCTCATCCTTCGCCTCAGGCAGCAGATTGCCTTGAGCCTCCCCTGCCTCCCCTGCACTCTTGAGTCTAACATTACTGCTTTTGCCCTTCCTCCTGTCACTAACATATCTAAAAAATGTTTTATCCCCTCTCCTGCCATTTTATTGCATTGGATATTTCCTCCTCTTTTTAAATCTTTGCTTTTTTGACTACTTTGCTAGCTTCTCTAAGTTTTTCCAAATATAGATGTCTGTCTTCCTCTCTCTGTGCATTTCATGAAGGCCCTCCTCTTTTTCTTCACCTTTTCAGCTACTTCTTTTGAGAACCATAGCAGCCTCCTTTTCTCGTATATTTATTTACCTTTCTAACAAAAAGGTTTGTTGCCCTTAAAATATCCTCTTTCCGTTTTGCCCACTGTTTATCTACATCCCCCAGCTGTTCCCATCTCTCTAACGACTCTCTGAGGTATTATCCCATCTTTGCAAAGTTAGTTTTCCTAAAGTCTCCCATCTTTGCAAAGTTAGTTTTCCTAAAGTCTAAGACCCTCGTTTTTGAATGGATTTTATCAGCCTTAGTACTAATACTGAACCATATCATCTGGTGATCACTGGATGCAAGATGATCTCTCACTATAACATCAGAAACACTTTCCCCATTGGTATGCACTAAGTCCAGTATTTTTATTTATTTACATTCTCTTATATACCGCGCTATTCTGCATCAGTGCGGTTTACATTGAACAAACTGAAATTACATTGAACAGGGCATTATAACTTAGAGATAACTATTTTACATGGAACATGGGCTATGGAGGGTTAAGTGGCTTGCCCAACACCACAAGGAGCACCTGTGGGACTAGAAACCCCAGTCCTTCCGGCCCAAGGTTGCTGTCCTCTAGTGGGATTGTGAACCCCCGAGCTTCTGGCCTGAAGTACCTTGCCCCAACCACTAGGCCACTCCTCCACTCCAATGGCCCCATCATGTGTGGGATCTTTTACCAGTTGCCTTAATAGTTCTCCCTGTAGAGAATCCAGGATCTCCTTACTTCTAGATGACACCACAGTAGGGATATGCCAATCCACATCAGGTATATTGAAATCACCTATCAGTAGCAGTTCTCCTTTCATGGCAATACTTTGTATGTCTTCTATTAAATCTTTGTCTACTACTACTCCCTGTGAGGAGGATCTGTATATAACTCCAATGCAAATGGGTTTCTCTTTCCCTATTTCTAGTTTAATCCATAGTGCCCCCTCTCTTCCTTTTTTTTTTTTCTATTTATGCAATTTACAATTTAAACATCAATCAACAATGTTTACAGAAAAAAATGACATCTTGTGATACAATTCAAGAAAACTTATACCATAAGAAAAAAAGCAACAAAAGCATCATTAGTCCCCATAATTGGGAAGTGGTGAGATATCTACTGAAGGCAGGAAAACTCCTACAGTACTCAAAGGAAACAATGTTCAATGAAACAGAAGGCAACAAGGATTAGGACCATACATTAAATAGATGGACAGCCCGCTAGGAGGGCGAAGATGTTATAGAATGCATACTAATAAATGATGACAGATCTCACGGTTGAAAAAAAACATATTTCTGAGATCTGAAAATAACAATACATTTACATGGGACTCTCAATACAAAGGAAGCCCCTAGGTGGGTTACACCAGGTTTTAATAATAGAAAAGCTTTACGGCGTTTCTGGGTTTCCCTTGAGACATCCGGAAAGACAGATACTTTCTTACCCATAAACAAATTGGCTCTCTTTTTATAAAACAATTTGAGGAGCCAGTCCCTGTCCGAAGACAAGGCCAAAGATACTAACAAAGTGGAGGTTATGATTTCATCTTCTTTAGGGGAACAAAGAACGGCGGAGACGTTGAGAAAGTCTATCTCTAAAGATCCAAGGACAGTCTTGCCTTCCTTTTTACCCGAAGGCAGATAGAATACTTTCTGTACAGGAGGAATTAAGTCCACAGGTACCATTAAAGATTCTTTAAGATATCTCTTAAATAATTCCAACGGCGCTACCTCAGGAACCATAGGAAAATTAAGTAACCGAAGATTTGAGGCCCTGGTAGCGTTCTCCAAAGACTCCAGCTTCGTTTTCAACACAACATTATCCTTCATTAAAGAAAAAGTAAGATCAGAAACCTGAGAAAGCTTCTGATCCAGAACATCAACTTTATTCTTAACTCCCACCATGTTGGTAGTTAGGTCAGTCCCCCTCTCTTCCTTTTAAGCCTTGCAATTCTATAGCTTTAATATTGCTTTTATTTATTTATTTACATTCTCTTATATACTGTGCTATTCTGCATCAGTGCAGTTTACATTGAACAAACTGAAATTACATTGAACAGGGCATTATAACTTGGAGATAACTATTTTACAGGGAACATGGGCTATGGAGGGTTAAGTGGCTTGCCCAAGACCACAAGGAGCACCTGTGGGACTAGAAACCCCAGTCCTTCTGGCCCAAGGTTGCTGTCCTCTAGTGGGATTTGAACCTATGACCTTCTGGTTTGAAGTACCTTGCCCCAACCACTAGGCCACTCCCCCACTCCACCTCCCCTTCTTTCTATCCTGTCCTTCCTGAATAAAGTATAGCCCAGTATAATTATATCCCAATCATGGTTTTCCATGAACCATGTCTCCATAACCACCACTAAATCCACGTCAGCCTCTTCCATTAAAGCCTCAACATCTGGCATCTTATTTCCCTTGTTACGGGCATGTATACAGACTGCTTTCTAGATGTTGCTTCTATAACCCATTTCTACAGAGGTATTTAATATTTTACTTAACTAGGGGCTTTCTTCACTTCCCTGGAGGCTCTCTTCACCCATCCCCAATGAATCTAGTTTAAAGCCCTCTTCAGTAGGTTAGCCAGTCTGTTGCTGAAGACACTTCCCTTCTTGGACAGATGAACACCATCTCTGCTCTGCAGCCCTAGGAACATCATCCCATGGTCCAGG
Organism: Ichthyophis bannanicus; assembly: GCA_033557465.1. Lineage (NCBI taxonomy): Eukaryota > Metazoa > Chordata > Amphibia > Gymnophiona > Ichthyophiidae > Ichthyophis > Ichthyophis bannanicus. The sequence continues at coordinate 1,462,098,523 of CM066031.1, forward strand.
AAACCAAAACACTCTCAACAACTCCATCTACACAGCAATGTATTCATCTCCAGGATGCAAGCTTCTCTGCCTCAATCTTTACCCTCAACAGGGAGGATTGAAGAGAACACCACCTGTGCACCTGTCTGCTTCAGCCTCTGTCCCAGACCCATGATATACTCAGAGGGATAACTAGCAGTATCATTGTTCCAACATGGATGAGCAACATCAGATAATAGTCACCAGGCTTGATGAGTCTCAGCAAACTCCCCATAACATCTCAGATTTTGGCACTTGACAGATAGCATACCTCTCTTGACATCAACTGTGGTTGACAGATGGACATCTCAGTACCACTTAGAAGAGAGTTACCAACCACCACTACTCTTCACTTCCTTGTGGTGACTAATTCTGCAACTTTGAGGTGCTCGAGCTGTGGTTCTTCTCTTTCCTCAGATGTTTCCACCTCCTCCACTTCCAGGGCTGCATACTGGTTATTCAATTTAAGGGCTGGAGGAGATAGAGTTGGAGCTGCTGCCCAGTTAGCTTCTGGGTTCTTCAGTGACCCAGCTATTCAATGCTGACAGTCATATATGGCCCCATCAATGAATATCCAATTTAGAATTCAGAGGCGATCGCTAGGTGCTTTACAAGCATTAGCCGCTGCTGCTGCTGAATATCCTCCCCTTCAAAATTTCCCTTGTGCTCTCAATTCCCTGGTGGTCTAGTAGTGAGGAGCATGTTCCCTTTCTCCTTGCATACTCCACTTGGTCTCAAAATGTGCTTAGCAAAAATTTGCCTCCCAAGTTCTGTCCCTTTTTTTAAAGTTACAGTACAGACAGGAAGATCCTCAGTTGCTCTTGTCCCAGTGGCACTCCAGCAGCAACATTTCCTAAAATAGTACCAGGGGCAGCAGAAGGGATTTTTATTGGGGGGGCCCAAGCATCACCCTTTGCTCTGCCCAAAGATCTGGCCCACGGGTAGAGACCCTTTCTGTGGTGCCCACAGTGATCCAATCTCCCATGAGCAGATAGGAAGGATCTTTTCTTCTTCTGCCCAGGATCTTTGCTATGATCACAACCGGAGGGTAGCAGGCTTCTAATGGTAATCCCATCCCCCGCATGCAAAAGAAGAAGAGAAGCCAATATCGTAGCAAAGACCCCTCCTGTTCTGACCATAGGGGTCTGATCTCTCGTGGACAGATAGGAAGGGTCTTTGCCGTGATATTAGCTTCTCCTTCTCTTTTGCCTGCAGGGGATGGGATCCTCACAGGCAGGCTGCTGTTTGCCCGCCGTGAATTTTGGTGGGGTCAGTGCTTATGTGTCTCACCCTTTTCTGATGCCTATGATACCACCAGCCACCCCCCTCCTCCTGGACCAGCAAGGATGCCATGGTAGCTGCAGCACCTCCCCTGGCATCTGGCAACCACAGTTAGGGGAAATGGGATAGGTGCTAGTTTCCAGGGAAAGTACAGTAAGGCTGTAGGGCAGGGAGCAACTTTTGATAAACACATTTTGGGACCCTATAGGAAGAGCTACAGGGAGGGGCATATGCTTTGTATTGTTAGACCACCCAGCAATTGGAAGCACTTAAGAAGGAAATCAAGGGGGATTTTTTTTAAGTCACACCTTTAAAAGACAGCAAACCTTAGTTAGGGCTATCATGCACTGTTGTAACCAGGAATATTTGGTGTTTACAGCTTCAGCAATGCAAACAAAATTGCCACAGGATTCACTAAGTCATGTTATTCAGTACCTCAGGCAATTGATTTCCATCATAATTTTTTTGTAGTAAATTATCAAATGCATTATTTTAAAGCCTCTTAGACTGTAATACCTCTGAGGAAAGGGGAGAAACTGTACCTGAAAGTAACTCACCTTAAGCAACCAATAAAAAGGCATGAGTTAAATCTAAATAAATAAAAGTATTTATTGTAAATATTATTTTGTCTTATTTAGATTAATGTTTGCTTACTTTTGGCTAGTATTCAAAACCAATTATGTGTTTGCCGATGGCCAGCAAATTTATACTTATAAATGTCACTTCCAGAGTGAAATTGATTGCTCAAACACAACAGAAAATTACTCCACTAATGTCCATATATTTATTTTCTTCATGTCTCAAAAGAGGAGAAAAAGGGCCCCAGAATCAATGAGGTTTAGAGCATCGGCATAAAATCAATATCATGTTCACCATAGCTCTTCCTCAAAATATCAACGGCCCTAAAAAACTCCTTCTTTAATATATTTTTTCATTTTCACTTTTCTTTTATCTTCAATACTTTCCTTCTCTTAACTCTCCTCTAGAACATGCAAAACTTAAATATGGAAAATAACCAAAAACATTTAAACTGACTACAGATTTTGCTTAGCTTTAAAGGACTATTGATTAACCAATCCCATTTCATTGGCTCCCAGACGCTGTTCACGTTACCGGATGAGCGTTTCACTTCCCGCTTCTTCAGGGGGGTGCACTCTAAGCATTCAATACTGTAGGGGAGAGCAAAGAATTCATAACTATGTAATTAGTTCAGTTTGCATTCCCTGTGTTATCCAAGTTGTAACTCCTGTTCTCTGTAAAGCATAAACATGTTATCCAAGTTGTTACTCCTGTTCTATGTGAAGCCAAGCAGTTTGTTATGGTCATTTTGTTGTATGTAAACCGCGCTGACAATAGTGCGGTATATAAGAAATTGTAATAAATAAATAAATAAATAAACTATAACAAATGCCTACAAGAAATAATAGCAGATAAAATCATCCTTATTCACACAACTACAGAACCCCAGTATCTGAGTGAACCCACAGCATATGTCTTGCGAATCACACATCCATTATTCACTCTATGGAAAACTCAATGAAAGCGGCAAAAATTACATCATCCCAGTATCAAAACTACTGAACAGCATCTACCTTCTCAAGTTTCACCATCCTCACCACAACATGCTCATATCAACCAACAGTAAGGATTTGAGGGTTTATTTTATTATATTAAATTGATAGCTCTCTGACTGGGAGCTCTTAAAAGGGTTTTTTGTATATTTTTAAAGTAAGGTTACTTTCTTTTTGGTGCTTTAGTGGAACTTTCCTTGAGCACAGCAGGTTTCTGAACCCTAGTAACCTCCTCAGTTTTGGAAACTGCTAACACCTAAACAGGAGTTAGTGGGCCTGATTACCTGAGAGCAGCTGAGGCCTGCATAAAAGGCTCCAGTGCCCTGCCTTGTTGAGGCTTTCCTAACAAGGGCTCTACAGATCAACCAACAGTAAGGATTTGAGGGTTTATTTTATTATATTAAATTGCTAGCTCTCTGACTGGGAGCTCTTAAAAGGGTTTTATGTATATTTTTAAAGCAAGGTTACTTTCTTTTTGCTGCTTTAGTGGAACTTTCCTTGAGCACAGTAGGTTGCTGAACTCTAGTAACCTCCTCAGTTTTGGAAACTGCTAACACCTAATCAGGAGTTAGTGGGCCTGATTACCTGAGAGCAGCTGAAGCCTGCATAAAAGGCTCCAGTGCCCTGCCCTGTTGAGGCTTTCATAACAAGGGCTCTACAGATCAACCAAAAGTAAGGATTTGAGGGTTTATTTTATTATATTAAATTGCTAGCTCTCTGACTGGGAGCTCTTAAAAGGGTTTTTTATATATTTTTAAAGCAAGGTTACTTTCTTTTTGGTGCTTTAGTGGAACTTTCCTTGTGCACAGTAGGTTGCTGAACTCTAGTAACCTCCTCAGTTTTGGAAACTACTAACACCTAATCAGGTGTTAGTTCCCTCCCTACCCACCCAGACTCCCACCCACCCCTAGTGAGCAGTCTTGCTTTATAGGGCACCTCCCCATTTAACAAATCACAGAGAATTGTACCAGCACATTTTGAATATAATTAGAGATTTAACTGCTTGTTCTCTGAAAAGACAGCTGGGAAACAGGCTGGTACTTGGTAGATCTCTCTCTTTTGCTTTAACAGATACCTAAGCTCCACGAACAGAACAATGGCTGGGAAAAATCGTATCGCTAAAGCTGTTGCCCCCATTACAGCCTCTGCCTTGATCCTAATGCCAGTTGAAGGACCGGTTCCATGTGCAGGGTGCCTGTATGCTGAAGCTCTTAGGAAACAAGTGGAGGAACTCAGAGAGGAGGTGGCGAGGCTGAGGAGCATTCAAGACAATGAGAAGTACATTGATGAGATGCTTCTTGCAGCAACCAAGCTCTCCAGCACAGGAGAAGATGGGTGCCAACAGAATGTCGATGGTTGGACAAAAGTCACCAGGGCCTGCAAAATCACCAATCCAACTTCTCCAGCCCTTGAATTGAAGAACCATTATGCTGCCCTGGAAGTGGAGGAGGTGAAAGCATCCCTGGAAAAGGAAGAACCAGAGCTCAAGTACCCCAAAGTTGCAGAATCAGTGACCAGAAGGAAACGAAGGATAGTGGTGGTTGGAGACTCTCTTCTGAGGGGTACTGAGGCGTCCATCTGCCGACCAGACTTGATGTCCAGAGAGGTATGCTGTCTGCCTGGTGCCAAAATCCAAGATGTTACGGAAAGTTTGCCGAGACTCATCAAGTCCACTGAATATTACCCAATGTTTCTAATCCATGTTGGAACAAATGATACTACTAGGTATACCTCGGAACATATCAAATGTGACTTCATGGCTCAGGGACAGAGGTAGAAGCAGTTAGGTGCACAGGTGGTGTTCTCTTCAATCCTCCCTGTTGAGGATAAAGGCCAAGGCAGAGAGGCTCACATCCTGGAGATTAATGCATGGCTGCATGGATGGTGTCATCGAGAGCGTTTTGGTTTCCTAGACCATGGGATGCTGTTCCAAGGGTTGTAGAGTAGAGATGGCATCCATCTGTCCAAGAAAGGTCAACGAGTCTTTGGTAGTAGACTGGCTTATCTACTGAAGAGGGCTTTAAACTAGATTCGTTGGGGATAGGTGAAGAAAGCCCCCAGGTAAGTGAAAGCCCCCAAGTAGGTGATACATTAAATACCTTTATGGAAATGAGTAACAGGGGTAACATATGGAAAGCAGTGTGTCTTAATGCCCGCAGCATGGGAAATAAGATCCCTGATGTTGAAGCTTTGGTGGGAGCGGCTGACTTGGATTTAGTGGCAGTTACAGAAACATGGTTCAAAGAAAACCATGATTGGGATGTAACTATACCTGGCTATACTTTATTCAGAAAGGACAGGGTAGGAAGAAGGGGAGCAGGAGTGGCACTATATGTAAAAACTACTATTAAAGCTTTGGAATTACAGAGCTTAAAAGGGAGAGAGGAGGCATTGTGGGTTAAATTAGAAAGATGGAAAGAGAAATCTATTTGCATTGGTGTGATATACAGACCTCCCTAACAAGAGGAAGAGGTGGACAGAGTGTTAATTGAAGACATACGCAGCATTGCTAGGAAAGGGGAAGTGCTACTGATAGGAGATTTCAATATGCCAGATGTTGATTGGCACATTCCTGCTGCAGTATCATCTAGAAGTAAGGAGATCCTGGATTCTCTACAGGTAGAACTATTCAGGCAATTGGTAACAGACCCCACACGTGAAGGGGCCATACTGGACTTGGTGTTTGCCAATGGTGAAAGTGTTTCTGATGTTGTAGTGGGAGATCATTTTGCATCCAGTGATCACCAGATGATGTGGTTCAGTATTAGGACTAGTGCTGTTAGAATCCATTCAAAGGTGAGGATCTTAGACTTTAGGAAGACTAAATTTGCAAAGATGGGCCAATACCTCAGGGAGTCGTTAGTGGGATGGGAACAGCTGGGGGATGTAGAAAAACAGTGGGCAAAACTGAAAGGGGATATTTTAAGAGCAACCAACCTTTTTGTTAAAATGGTAAATAAAGTTAAAAGGAAAAGGAGACCACAATGGTTTTTGAAAGAAGTAGCTGAAAAAGTAAAGAAAAAGAGGGAGGCCTTCATGAAATACAAGAGATCACAGAGAGAGGAAGACAGGCATCTGTATTTGGAAAAACTTAGAGAAGCTAGCAAAGTAGTCAAGAAGGCAGAGATTCAGAAGGAAGAGGAAATAGCCAATGCAATAAAATGGGGGAATAAGACATTTTTCAGATATATTAGTGAGAAGAGGAAGGGCAAAAGTGGTATTGTCAGACTCAAGGGTGCAGGGGAGGAATATGTAGAAGCTGATAAGGATAAAGCGGAATTGCTTAACAAATATTTTTGTTCTGTGTTCACAGATGAAGAACCAGGAGCAGGACCTCAGAAAACACCCACAAATAGGAACAGAAGCAAGGGACATCTTGAACAATTTTCAGAAGACTGTGTTCGTGAGAAACTAGCTCAACCACATTAAGAAGCATGGGTATACCAGAACACCTGATCATACTCTTGCATAATCTGTACATTGATCAAGAAGCAGCAGTTCGAACGGAACAAGGAGAAACAGAATGGTTTAAAATAAGCAAAGATGTAAGACAAGGCTGCATACTTTCCCCCTACCTGTTTAATTTATATGCAGAACAAATCATCAGAGAAGCAGGATTGTATGAAGACAACAGAGGTGTGAAGATTGGTGGAAGATTCATCAACAACCTTCGCTATGCTGATGATATCACATTACTGGCTGCAAGTGAAGATGATATGAAACATTTGCTTCTCACAATCAAAGAACATAGTCTCAAAATGGGCCTGCACCTTAATGTAACGAAGACAAAGATCATGACAACTGGCATAATCAACAGGTTCATCATTGAAGGAGAAGAAATTGAAATCATGAACAACTTTAACTTACTTTGATCAACTATCAATAAAGAAGCAACAAGCAGTCAAGAAATCAGACGACGCTTTGCTCTTGGCAGAATGGCTATGAAAGACCTAGATAAGATTCTCAAGAGCAGAGATGTCTCTCTCCATACAAATATTTGACTTGTTCAAGCCATGGTATTTTCAATAACATCATATGGATGTGAAAGCTGGAAAGTGAAAAAGATAGACAGGAAGGAAATTGATGCCTTTGAATTATGGTGCTTGCGGCGAATACTGTGTATACCATGGACTGCCCGAAGAACAAACCAGTCGGTATTAGAGGAGATCAAAACTAAGCTTTCTTTAGAAGCTCAGATGACAAGACTTTGACTTTCATACTTTGGACACATCATGCGAAGAGAGAGATCATTAGAGAAGGACATCATGCTTGGCAAAATAGAAGGTCAGCGCAAAAGAGGAAGGCCAGCAATGAGATGGATTGATACAATAACAGCAGCTACGGGTACCAGTCTGTCAACAATGAGCCGCGTGACTCAAGACCGAACACAATTTAGGATAGCTATCCAGAGGGTTGCCATGAGTCGACTCTGACTCCACGGCACTTAACAACAACATGCATGGTCTACATTTTACGCAGACGATTAATAAGCCAACTCACATGAAAGGCTCTACACTCGACCTTATCTTTTTAAGCAGTTTAGTTTTCAACCAAAATCGTGCTACTAATATTACATTGCACCCACTGGATTAAATCGGGACATTGAATGGTTGGACCTTTAAACGCTAGCCTTTCAAGTAGGGGCTCCCATCATCTGTGGGGATTTCCCTATGTGTGATTGCCTCTCTCATAATGGACGGTTCTATAAATGGCCTATCTGTGAATAGGTTGGCGTTTCCTGTCAGTTTGAATAAACGGACACAATTCTTTTCAATCGGGGGCACTTGAGACAGAGGCTTTTTGCTTCGAAACGTGCACGTCGTGAGTGATCGATCAGATAAGTGTGGATTTTTACAATGATATAACAACATGAATGCAAATGTTTGAATACGTTTCTAAAAAAAGGGGCATGTACTGCGTGAGAGTGAGAGGGGGTTTCCTCTTTTTCTTGTGGTTTATGCCCGACAAAAAATAAGTAATGATTGCTGTCTGGAATTAGTGGTATTCCTTTTCAATTTGGACGAATATTACATTGACAGCTGTTTCTTGTTTGGATTATTATACAATCAGCTTTGATGCTTTAAAGCTGTTAAAACCCAAGAGGAAAGTGGAAAACTGCAGGAGGACCTGGATAAATTGGAAGACTGGGCATCCAAATGGCAAATGAAATTTAATGTGGACAAGTGCAAAGTCATGCACCTAGGAAAGAACAACCCACACTATAGTTACTCGATGCAAGGCTCCACATTAGAAGCCACCACCCAGGAAAAAGATTTAGGAGTCATCGTGGATAACATGTTAAAACCCTCCGACCAGTGTGCAGCGGCGGCCAAGAAAGCAAACAGAATGCTAGGTATCATAAGGAAAGGGATGGAGAATAAAACAAAGGATATTATAATGCCTCTGTATCGCTCCATGGTACGACCGCACCTTGAATATTGTGTGCAATTCTGGTCACCGTATCTTAAAAAGGACATAGCGTTATTAGAAAAAGTACAGAGAAGAGCCACCAAATTGGTGAAGGGGATGGAAGGCTACTCCTATGAAGAGAGGCTAAAAAGGTTAGGGCTCTTTAGCCTGGAAAAGAGACGGCTGAGGGGAGATATGATAGAGGTCTATAAATTAATGAATGGAGTGGAACGTATAAACGTGGATCAATTGTTTACGCTATCAGAATATAGAAAGACTAGGGGACATGTAATGAAGCTACAGGGTAAACTATTTAAGACAAATAAGAGAAAATATTTTTTCACTCAACGTGTAATCAAACTCTGGAATCTGTTACCGGAGGATGTGGTAAGGGCTGATAGTATAGCTGGGTTTAAAAAAGGTTTGGACGAGTTCCTGGAGGAAAGGTCCATAAACCACTATTAAAAAGGGACCCAGGATATCAATGCTTGACCCCGTACAAGCATTGTGGAACTTGTGTCTTTTGGGGAAACTACTAGGTACGTATGACCTAGATTGGCCACTGTTGGAAACAGGATACTGGGCTTGATGGACCTCGGTCTGACCCAGTATGGCATGTCTTATGTTCTTATGTTCTTATGTTCTTATGTGTTAACCAGCAGAGCAAGCAAATTAGCAAACCCCTCTCCAACTCTTATTAGAAGATTTAAACAATTTAATAAAGAGGCCTTTCTAGAGCATTTACTTCCTCAACTTGATAAGAACCTAACAAACCTTGACACATCTATTAGAAGCTGGAATGAAGTAATATAAAATGCTGCTGTAGATCCACATAGGAAGTCTCCCAAAAAGAGATGTTCTATTGCTCCATGGTATTCCCAAGAAATTAATAATCAAAAGAGAGCCCTACGGACGTTGGAGCACAGATGGCGTAAGTCTATGGATCAAGAGCATCTCACAAGATATAATGATATGCAAAAGAAATATCAAGACCTAATAAATAATTGCTGGAGGGAATATTATATAAAGCTCATAATGGGTGCTCCCAATAAGTCAATGGAACTTTTCAACATCACACATACCCTAATTAAAGAGCCAATATCTGACTCAGGACCATTCCATTAAAGCCTCAAGATATTGCTAACTTCTTAGAAGCAAAGTCTAATTCAATCTCAAAACACAGCATAAGACCTGAAGATTTTCTGTCATCACATAATAGTAGCAGTCTATGGAATACCTTTCATGTTCCCTCTGCAGACCAACTTGATAAGATAATAGTCAATTTAAATGCTTCCATGTCTCCACTGGATTCTTGTCCAGTATTTTGGATCAAGCAGGCAAGAAAAAATCTGGTTCTGATATTATTTAATATTGCATATCTGTCTCTTACTCAAGGTAACCTCTCTATGACTTTTAAGCAAGCATCCATAAGACCTTTATTGAAGAGCAACAACCTAGATAAGAAGGACCCTAATTCATATTGTCCAATTTTAAGCTTGCCTTTCTTATCAAAAGTAATTGAGAAGGTAGTTCAGATTCAATTGCAAGATCAGATTGATATGCATGCTCCACTTGATCTTCATCAATTTGGCTTTAGGTTCAGTTAGTGTTGAGACGCTATTTACATAATTTCTTGACACCCTCCTATCTGGTATAGACAATACTAGAGTAGGTTATCTTAATCTTTATTGACGTCAAAGCTGCCTTTGACTCAGGAAACAACTATACGTTAATTAAAAGGCTCAGCGACATTGGAATTTCTGGTATGGTCCTGAAATGGTTCATTTCTTATCTAACTGATAGAAAGCAGTAGGTCAAATGTGGAAATGATCAATCAAATCCGTTTACTCTATGCCAGTGTTCAGCGCTGTCTGCTCCACTTTTTAACATTTATCTAAAATCGCTTTGCTCCATGATAATCAAGTATAATATCAACTATAAGATTTATGTAGATGATATGATGTTTATCCCATTCAATACTGATCAACCAGATCACTCTTGGATTGCAAATTGTCTAATTTAATTTAATTAATTTAATTAACAGGTTATTTATATACCGCTCCTTCCATTTGATCAGGTGCGGTTTCCATATAACAACATTAAACAGGGTGATCTGTTTTTACATATAACAAGTTTAAAGTTAGGTAATTACAGTTAACAAATAGCAATTAACAAATAACAATAGTGATAGTCTACCTTAATAAATTAAACCTTGCAATCAACCTCACAAAGTCTGAGGTCCTTTATGTTACAAGAAACACCTCTTTTACACCACCTAATAATATATACATTCTAGATTATGATATATCTGTTAAGCAACACGTAAAGTATCTTGGTATAACTCTTGGTCAAAATCTCAACTTCCAAGAGCACATTAAGAGAATAACTAGAAAGGCTTACAATAAGTTATGAACAATCCAAAAATTAAAACCTATACTAAATGAATGTGACTTCAGGAAGATTTGCCTATCTATGATAACACCTACCATGGATCATGGGAGCCTCCAAGATGAATCACATAACTCCAATTATATTTCAGTTGCACTGGCTTCCAATTCATATGCGCAGTAAGTTTAAATTGATTCTGATCATTTTCAAAATTGTGCATAATATTTTTCCAGCAGCCCTTTAACCTTTACTTATGATGAGACCTAACAATAGACAGAGAAGATCTTCTTGCAAGAATTTAATATCTATATCTAAACAACGTACAAGCGCAAAACAAACAACTTGTAACCGTGCCTTATCTTTATACGCTTCATCTTTTTGGAACTCTTTGTCAGGGGAATTAAGATCCATATCTGATATCAAAGATTTCAGGAAATTGATCAATATATTTTTCCATAGAAAAAGTTGCATCTAATAATTTCAGGGGGGCATTTCTGGCGTTGACAGCCAGCGATGTTAAAGCTGGGTCATTTTTCTTGCTCTCATAGTAATTTTTGTCATATGACTTTGGAAGGTCAATCTTGGACTGATCCTCTTATGCAGATTTCATACTCTACATGTTGGCATCCAACCTGTGTGACTTCATACGTGGTCTATCTTTTGATTTGCCCATGCCCACTATTGTATGTGGACAGGACAACTCATTCAATAAAGACACGACTTGCCGAAGATCGATTATGTATAAAAAATAAGGTACTCACAGCTCCCATTGTATCCCACTGTTTGGAGAAACATCACGTAATTGATGTTGTTCCTATTTATCCATGGTGGGGGTGGGGGTGGGGGGTGGGGGAGGTGATAGAGTATCTTGCCATTTCAGGAACAGCGATGGATTTTTTCTTTAAATTCTATCCACCCTTTTGGTTTAAATTTTGAGATTGATTGGTGGAGCATAATTTGATCTGTTTTTTCTATTTTAATGAGCAGGATAAATTTATCAGGGGGAGGGCCTTCCTCACAGCTAACGGCCTTCCTCACAGCTGGACTTCTTTGTTGCATGATGCATATTGATCTGCGCGTCAAGCCCTGTGTTTGAATAAGTCTGATGCAGAGCTCTTTGAAAAATATTTGGATCTCGAAACACAGCCTGTGTTGCTATTGGATTTCTACTGGGCTATCATAATTGCTAGTATTCGATTTTTACTGGGCTATTGCCATTGCTGAATAAGCCTTTGGGGAAAGGGCTTTTGGTGAAAAACAGCTAAGTGTAGCGTTTTATGTCTTGTGGTACACTTTGTGGTGTTCTCATATGTTGATGTTCATTTGGTGTCTTTAAAGTAAAAGAATAAATAGGAAACTTTATTACGTGAGGAACAGGTAGTTTCTCGAGACAAAGATTCCAACAAAAAATGGGTTCACTATCTTTTTGAAGTTTGGTGGCTCTATTTTTGTTTATAATGTTCTGGCTTTATTTCCTGTGGGGCTGTTAAAGCAGATGGTCATTGTTGTTTCAATCTAAACCTTCATATTCAATGCTGGGCCTCAGGACCGTACCGAGCCCTGTGCGAGCGGTGCAGCCGCACAGGGCGCAAAGACTTCGGGGGTGCATTTCGTCTCTCTGCTGTTGCCTTTTGCCTGTTGCCTCTCCGGGAGGGACCAGACTTGCTTAGCGTGCCGGGGGAAGCGGCTTGCACATCGGGTGCACGCCTCTTCTCTCCCGCCCCAATAAAGTAGCTAGATGGGGGTGCGGAGGGGGGAGTGTGCGCCCGATGTGCAAGTTGCACAGGGCGCATTTCGCCATCGGTACGGCCCTGCTGGGCCTTATCTAGCGATTGGCACTCTATATCTGATTTGCCCAAATTGCTCTATTGCTATCCGGACAGTGGCAATATTCAGCAAAAGCGCCTAAAGTTAGGATAGCTGATAGTGCCACTCCCAGAATGCCCCTTCGCTAACCAGTTAGCAACAGGGCATTTAAAGCACCTAGGATGGGATATTCAGCGTTATTAACCAGGCAAGTGCCACTGAATATCATAGTGAGTGGCATTGATGTGCTTTTCAGGTCTGCAAATCACAGAAATGGAATATGCCTCCCCCCCACCCCCCCCCATGATTTTTAAATGCAATAAAATGAAATGAAACTGCAAAGAAGAAGCCAGTTAGTAGATGGGCTGCTAACTTTTCAAGACAGAAAACCCACCACCTATCCCTGCCCTTGCTCTACCTCTGCCACCCCCCCCAAAAAATAAGTGCAGTAAGGGCAGCAGTGAAGGCTTGAATGCCTGTAGGCCACATTGAGAGGGAGGGAGAGTTCGGGGGTACTTAGGGTAACTTCCTTCAGCTCCCATTGAACCATAGCCCCATCCTCAGTCCCCCAACACACACGTGCCCACCATATGGTATTAAATCCAAACATATATTCTGCATCTACAGAACTCACAACCCTTTCCCCAACAAAGGGTGCAAAGTCAAAAATGTAATTCTAGTGTTATCTAGGTAACAGGAACATAAAGGGGCATGTTTACTAAGGCACACTACCTGTTAACACAGCTGAGAAATTGTGTTATTGGGTCGCATTAGCACAGCGATTTTCTGCACTATCTGGAGAGCCTGCAATATTCGTAAGACTGGGTGGGATATGGGTGGAGAGTGGGCATGTCTGCACTGCATGGTTACCGTGGGCATCAACAGTGCATGGTCACCATCAAACCTGCAGACAGCTCCGGTGTAGATAACACCACTTCAATGGGTAGTGTCAAATGCATCCACTGAGCTGCCGGGCCGTGCTCTTTGCAATTTCAGTGTAGTCTCTGCTGGGGAAATGCTGTGCATGCCACCAACAGATAGTGTACCAGTAATGTCTGCCAAAAATCAGCAGACTGTCAACCCTAGCTAGTAGTGTGATATCCAGTAAACAAGCACAGGTAGATAGCACAGACTTATCAAAGTTCAGTCCTCTGATGCAGCAAACAGCCCAGATTTTTAGGGCTTCTCTAATGAATGTGCATGAGAGATATTTGCATTTAGTGGGCTTAGTATGCATGCATATCTATGTTATGCATATTTATTAGGGATAAACTGAGCATATGGCCTGTCTGTGACCTTCAAGGACTGAACTTGTACAAGCCTGAGATAGCATAACCATAGAAGTAATGACTGGGCATTTAGCTCTTTATGCACCTTCAACCCCAAGGATTCAGAGAAAGGATCCTGCAAAAAATTCCTTTTCCTTACTGCTTTTATTTTGTATTATTATACCAAATCATTTAATAAAAAGGCAAAGATTAAAATGAAGCAGGGGTATGAAGGCAGAATGTCTTCACTGTCAGATGGTGGTCATCTTTCACATAATGGAGAACCAAAGGAGCTGGTGCACCACTGGCGGTAGAAGCAGGTCTTTATTGAACCCCGATGTGTTTCGGCTAAAAAAGCCTTGTTCAAGGGGAAAGAAACTACAGACTTGAATCGTTTGTTGTCCTACTTTGTTAGTGACATTACCGTCTCTCACTTGAAAGGGTTTTGATTTTTATTTACTCAGCGGTACAAAATTACAGATTTCTTTCCTCCTGAAGAAGGCTTTTTTAGCCGAAGCGTGCCAGGGTTCAATAAAACACCTGTTTCTACCGCCAGTGGTGTACCAGCTCCTTTGGCTCTCCTGTACTGTGCTGCTGGTACCTTGTGCTCTGCTTTGGTCGTCTTTCAAATAATTGCCCTTTGTCTGCCATACCTGTCCATTGGACCTGGCATCCCCCCCCCTTCCTTTCCCAGTCTCTGGTAGCATATCCAGGGTTCCAGTTAATTTTATATCTTGTGTCTTAATGTCTGTCGCCCACAACAGCTGCTCTCCCTGTACTTCCTTAGTCCAGCCCAACCTGAATTTTGCTCTGCTAAATTCTCAGTCTATACGCTCCAAAGTGGTACTTGTACATGACATTCTCCAAAGTACTCCCTTGATACCCTGCTTCTCACAGAAATGTGATACGGAATGGCGAAGACCCTCTCCTTAATCGTTGCCTCCCTCCTGGCTACTCAACTTTCTCTGTGCCCCGACCCGGTCGGTCTGGAGGGGGAGTTGCTGTTCTCCACCATCCTTCCTTGCCTCTCCAGGAGGTGTCCTCACCAGCCGTTCATTTTTTGGAGGTGCTGCTATTATGCCTTGACTCTACCACCCCCCCCCCCCTTCTGTACAACCCTCCATCTTTACGTCCTGATCTCTGGGACTTTCTTCTTCTCACCCTTTCTGAAGTCTCCCTCACCCATACGCACTTGATGATCGTGGGTGATTTCAACATCCATGTTGATTCCCCCTCTAAACCCAGAGATAAACTTTTCCTTACTTTTCTGTCTGACCTCTCCCTCTGTCAACCTGTCCATTTCCCTACTGACAAGGCTGGGCATACCCTAGATCTCATCATTAGTCCAACCTCCTCTGCTGCTCCCTTCATGATCTCAACTCTCTCCCTCCCTTGGACAGACTATTTCTGTGTGTTTTTCTCCCTCCCCCATCTGTTTGATACAATGACTATGTCATCTGCCCCTAGGCAACCATGGCTGCGATGCCGTAATCTCTCGAGCACCCTCCAGCAATTTCCCACCACTGACTCATTATTTCCATTTGACTTTGTATCACTACCAACTGACATCCAGGTACAGACATGGCACACAACTCTCAGTAACCACTTCGACTGCTTAGCACCCCTTAAACCTTTCTACCCCATCGTTGGCTTCATCATCACCCGTAGTTCAATAATGATCCTTCTCAACTCTGCGCCTACTTTCGTAGAGCTGAACATATCTGGTGTTATCATCCCTCACCTGATGCACCATCACACTTCCACCAATATTGCCACTGCTCAAGCAAGCAGTTCACATGACCAATAAATCATATTACTCTGCTCTAATCTCATCTTCTACTAATTCCTCTAGACAGCTCTACTCTGTCTTTCACTCACTCTCTCTTTCCCACACCTCTTCAATCATGTCTACATGTGCAACTTCCCCTGACCCTGGCCATTTAGCCACCCATTTCTTGGAGATGATCTCCACACTCTGTTCCAGTTTCCTGGGTACTTCACAGTCCTTATCAGAGTCCTTCACCATACCTACCAATGCTCCTTCCCTCTCGCATGTCTGGTCCTCATTTTAACCCATCACCTCAGCTGCTTTGACCAAGACACTCCATTCCTCCCACAGAACTACATGACTTTCTGACCCCATCCCATCGCAATGGATCACTGAACCATCACTGGCCTTACTTCCCTTTGTGTTTGTCATTTTCTATTCTTGTCTCACTTCTGGGACATTTCCCTCCCTATGGAAGAATTCTATCCTCCACCTGATCCTCAAGAATCCTCTCTGCCCCCCAACATCCTGGCAAACTGATGCCCTATTTCCTATCCAAAATACTAGAGAAGCTGTTTTTTGCACAACTCTCTTCCCACCTTGACTCTACTCACGCTTTGCACTCTCGTCAGTCAGGTTTTCGTTCAGGCCACAGCACCAAAACCATTCTTAACTTACTACTCAGTGAAGTTCATGTCACACATGATAGGGGGGACATTTCACTCGCAGTCTCTCTAGACCTTTCATTGGCTTTTGACTTGGTGGATCACTCTATCCTGCTTTCCTGCTTTTACGACTTTGGACTCCGGGACATGGTTCTTCTATGGTTTCAGTATTTTCTATCACAACGCTCCTTCACTATGAACTGCGGAGCAACCACTTCCCCATCTGTTCCTCTCACTTGTGGTGTCCTCTAGGGATCTGTACTGGCCCTTCTTCTCTTTAACATCTTCCTGGCCTCTCTTGGTCTAATAGTCCAGCAGTCTGGAATCTCTACCTATTTTTATGTGGACAGTATTATCCTTTTCCACCACACCAATTCTCACTTCCCTGATCTGTCCCTCCTGAATTCTTGCCTATCAAATGTCTCCGCATGGCTCTCTGCGAATTACTTGCATCTTAACCCCTCCAAGAGTGCCTCCATTTGGCTCACTTTTAATCTTCCATGTCCTGCTATTGTTCCCTGCTGGCCCGCTCCCCAGTCCTTCCAGTGCAATCGCTCTGGTATCTCTGAGTCATCATTGACTCTTCCCTTTCATTCCACAACCATTTGTCCTCCCTGGTTCATTTGTCCTCCCTGTTTTTTTCTCCCTCTGCCAGATCAGTGCAATGAGTCCTTTCCTCGACACTCCCTCCCTCACAACCCTTCTTCTGTCACTGGTAATCTCTAGATTTGACTATTGTAATTCTCAACTTGCCAGTCTCCCTCACTTTCAGCTTCGCCGTCTCCAACTTCTGCAAAACACTGCCGTGTGGTTACTTACCTTCTCTTCCCACCACAGCCATATTACATCCCTTTTCATCAATCTTCACTGGCTACCACTCAAGTATCGCATCAACTATCAAGTTCTTACCCTGTTTCACTGAGCCATTCACACTGACACACCACAATATCCGGCTGACCTTTTCCAGTTCTGCACTCCCCTGTCTCCTCAGGTCATGGCATGTTCACCGCCTGGCATTTCCCTCAGTATCTTGGGCACGTTTAGAACAAACATGACACTCTGCTTTCTTTTTTCTAGGTCCTGCTTTATGGAATTCACTACCATTCACCTTATTTTATTTATTTATTTAGTTGGATTTAATGTACTGCTTTATCATTAAATCAAAGTGGTTAGCACTTCAAACAATCAAGAGGGGGGGGTTATAGTGTGAAAAACATGCAGCGTAAACATCAGCATGAGTGGTGTGGTAGGGGTGTGAGAGATTAATTTGAACTATATACAAGTGATCTAAGTACTGGTCTATATAGAGTTTGTATGGGTTATAGGGTTGGATAGGGTGCTCAGAACTCTCATTCTCCCAGTTCAAATCCATGCTTAAGACCAACCTATTCCATCATACCTTTGACCTCCGCCTCCCTAGCTCCTAACTGCCTGCCCTGTGCCTTGCCTATACTTCTCTGTATCTGTCCTCTCAATCTGTCCTGTCCAACTATGGCATTCCTTTCCATTTTCTACACAGCCTTTTTGAAATTGTAAACCACTCTGATGCCCTGGAGTTTAGGGCGTCATATCAAGTGTAATAAAGATAAAGATAAATATTCTGGTCCCGATCTGAGGCTTCTGCTTTCTTCTGTTTTCTCTCAGTTCTCTTTCTACGGTCTCTAGTCCATCGGCCATTTCTCGTCTCTCCTTTTTTTTTCTTCACTTCCTTCCATTTTTTATATTGATTTTTTTTCTTTTCAGCTTTCTTACATTTATTTCTTTCTCTCTGTCCACCCAGATTTCATTCCTTACTATTCTGTTCTCAATCTTCCTCTTTTTTACACCATCTACTTATCACTTTTAAAACTTCACCCTAGTCTTTCCATTCCCCAGCTCTTCTTTCGTGGTCCATTATTCCCTAGTCTTTTGCTCACTCTCTCTTCTCCTCCATGTCTAACATCTCTCACCCCCATCCAGTGTGAGTCTCTTTTTCTGTCTCTCGCTTTCATTTCATCCAGTACCATGTCTGCCCTCTCCCTTCCTATTCTCCTGCAATCAGCACCTACTCCATCTCCATTCCATACCATCCCCTCCCTATTACTCCCATGTCCAGCATCTCTGTCTCTTTCTCAACCTATTTACACTATGTCCATTTTCTCCCATCTCTCTCCCTATTACCCCATGCCCTGCATTTCCTCCTCCCCTTATTACCATGTCCAGCATCTCCCCTCTGTCCCTCCCTCCAGAAATCCAGCATTTTCCATAGTCTCCCTGTAACCCTCTGGCCAACATCATCACTCCATCTTCTCTCCTTGCTTCTTCCTATGTCTCTTTCCATGTCCAGTATCTATCTCCCTAGTCCCCAACCTCAATCTTATCCCTGCTGCCTTCCTACCCCCCCTGCACCCAGCATCTCCCTTCTGACTTCCTGTGCCCATCCACGTCCACCTCCCAATGCCCCTCATGTCCACTCTCCGCCCTCATGTATGTACAAGGGGCAGAGCCTGCCCACGGAGCAGCAAGTCCCATGGGCAGGGACTCTTCAAGCAGTGACCCCAGCACAGAGAGGCAGGGTATTATTTGGCCTTGCACAGCCCCTGCCCACAGGATATGCTGTTCCTGTGGGCAGGATCTGCTTCTCTGGGCAACAATCACTGCCTCCCACACCCTTCTGCCTGCAGGAGCAGTATGTCCTGTGGGCAGGGGCTATGCAAGTATGACTGTGACCCAGAGAAACAGAGCCTGTCAGCAGGAGCAGACATCTGGAAGGTACCATCACTGGCCACCCACCTTCATTCTCCATTGAGGATGAGCTGCGGAGTGCCAGCAGTCTTGTAGAGAGCCTGCCCATGGGACACAAGACTGTGAGAAGTGACTGCGGCCTCTCATACCCTTCTGCCCATGGAAGCAACGTGTCCTGCAGGCAGTATCTCCACTGGGCCGACGGTGCTCCGCAGACCATCCTGCATAGGGAGTAGGGGGCAGGTGGCTAGTGACAGAACCCTCTTGATATCCAGGTTTCCCCTGCTGTGCTTACCCAGCTTACCAGGTAGTGATCAGCATTTGTTTTCATGCATTCCCACCCCCTGTTGTCCAGCATTTATCCTCCTGCCCCCTCCCATTGTCCAGCATTTGTCTTCATGTCCTTTCCCTCAGTTTTCCAGCATTTATTTATTTAGTATACATTTGTATACCGCTACTTCCAGCGATCAGCAGCGGTTTTTGATTACAGATTGGAAATTGTCAAATCATGACAGGAAATTTTTGAGGTATAAACACATTGATTAGACAGGAAAGCACAGCACACAGAGAACTATTTTACAGGGAACATGGGCTATGGAGGGTTAAGTGGCTTGCCCAAGACCACAAGGAGCACCTGTGGGACTAGAAACCCCAGTCCTTCCGGCCCAAGGTTGCTGTCCTCTAGTGGGATTTGAACCCCCGACCTTCCGGCCCGAAGTACCTTGCCCCAACCACTAGGCCACTCCTCCACTATCCTCTTGTCGTTCCCCCTTTTACTAACATTTGCCCTCCTGTCCCTCCCTCCTGTTGTCCAGCATGTATCCTCCTGCCCCTGCCATTTTCCAGCATTTATCTTCCTGCCCCCCCCCTTTGTCCAGCATTTGCCCTCCTGTCCTTCCCTCCTGTTGTCCAGCATTTCTCCTACTGTCCCTCCCCCTGTTGTCCAGCATTTCTCCTCTTGCCCCACCCTGCCATTTTCCAGCATTTGTCCTTCTGTCCCTCCCCCCTGTTGTCCAGCATTTGTCTCCCTTCTTCCCCCCCCCCCCCGTTGTCCAAAATTTGTCTTCCTGCCCCCCATTGTTCAGCATTTGTCTCTCTTCTTCCTGTTTTCCAACATTTGTCTTCCTCCCCGCCCTCCACCATTTCCCAGCATTTGTCCTGCCTCCCTTCCCCTCTCCTCTCCTCCCCTGTTATCCTGGACAAGCTGTTGCCACAGCCATCTCTTGGCAGTGGCAGAATCAACTGCTCCGCCTCCCCCCCCCCCCCCCGCCACTGTCCCTGATCCGAGGACACTAGGGCAGCGGCGGGGAGCTAAGTTGGCTGAAAGAAAAAGACATTTGAAAAGTGAAGGGGTTTCAAGCCTCCGTCGGCTTGTAAGTCCCTGCCAGTTTTGTCCCTCTCTGATGTGAATAGCATCATCAGAGGAGGTGAGATCCATCAGGCTTGTAAGTCCTTGATGGGTCCTGCCCCCTCTGATGATGCTATGGCATCAGAGAGGAGGCAGAACTGGCAGGGGCTTACAAACCGACGGAGGCTTGAAACCCCAGCACTTTTCAAATTTCTTTTTATTTTGGCCAACTTAGCTCCCTGTCACTGCCCTAGTGTCCTCATATCTGTGGCAGCAACGGTGGAGCAGTGGGGTTGATTATGCCACTGCCGAGAGGCAGACGTGGCAGCGGCAGCAGCTTGTCCATTTTTTTTAACTGTTTTGAAGGCAGCGTGAGGCGGTTTTGGGGGCACTTTTTGCCTCCCCCAAAACTTTGCTGCCTGAGGTAGCCGCCTCACTCATTTTGAAACTGCCCCTGGGAAGACCATCACCCATGGTGATACCCTGAGCCTTTCCTCCAGTGAGATGGCAAACAAACAGCCCCAGCTTCATATTGCCATTGCCAGCAGTAAGCCATCATGAAACAGTTGCTATCCTGGGACAAGAAGCAGTTAGCAGCAAAAGTGCTAACATGGTACATTATTATAAATAATTACCCTGGATGATCATCACTGCAAGGTGGAGGAAGTATGGGATATAAGAAGCTGTTGAAGCTGTCAGCTTCAAATTATAAAGTGCCCTCCAGAACAACTTTATTAGACACATGATTCTCATCTTGTATACTCAGTTTGAAGCTTAGATGAAGGTGCAGTTGGCCAAGACAGAGACGAATAACATGAATTTCACGAGCATTGCCTGGACCAGTCAGAATGCCATGCGTCGCCCTGATAATACACTGGTGGCAGTTGGATGAGGGAAGGACAGGCAGTCGATCTAGTGGGGCTGTACCAGTTGATTACTGGTGGTCTATGGTGCATCCGCGGTGCAGGGCCAGCCCCAGAGTTAGTTCAAAGTATTGGCACCCTAGGCAGATCTTAGGCTTTACTACTCCCCTGGCTGTCAAAATCTATCGCTTAGCTTCGAATGCCCTGCCTTTTGCCACCTGCAGAAGTTGCTACCCTAGGCAACTGCCTAGTTTGTCTTACCATTGACCCGGCTTTGCCCGGATGATGAACTAAAATCATATCTCGGCTAGCAACTTAAAGGTAAACAGAGGGAAGATTGAAAGCCGGCTAAGCTGTTTTTCTCATTCCAGACTATGGCAGTATCATGAACGATGTAGTGGCCAATGGTGACTTCAAGGGAATAATCAGCTGCTAAATGGATAAGCTATCTATTTAATTTATGCCTGCCAACCAACAAGCCTAAATCTAAATGGATACCTAGCTGAATAATGACCCCAAAATAACCTGAAAAACTAAAGTAATAAAAATTACACAAAAGGGCAAACAAAACAAAATAAAAAAAACAAAAAGTTGTTCCATATACATAACTTGGTAATACGAGCCCCTCACCTTCATGAATAACCAATTTTCCCAAGATAGAAAAATAAATAGCTTTTGATGAAGTGCTGGCTACACTTTAAAAACAAAAGTGAAGTGATTGTGGTTTTCTTTTCCATTATGGAATGAAATCACTTCAAATGAGGTAATGATAAAGGATTAAAATAATAAATTTACTCAATATGTGTCGTTGTTTAGCTTGGAATACTTAGACGATGGAGCCACTGGAGTTTGGTTAATTAATGTTTTAAAGGTTGCTTTAAGGCGCCATAAAATCAAATCAATAAACAAACATAGACTTTTTTTTAAAACCAGTTAGTAATATGATGTTCTGCACAGCAACTATCTGATGAACTAAAAATTGCCAAAAAAAAAATACTCCACAAAGTACAGTATGAAATAAAATAGGTGCATTATAAATCTGTTAATTGCATATGAATAAACACTGCAATCCAATGAGCACTTAATTTATCAAGCAAGCCCTGAGGAAGAGGTAGAGAACTATTGGGCTTGATTAACTCCTCCCTCCCCCTAATTCTTTTTATTTAGAAAGAGAGTGCATGGTAAAAAAAAAAAAAAAAAAAACCTCAAATAGCAACTTTGTAATAGCAGATACTGAAGTGAAATGCATTTTTATTAAAAAAAAATAACAACAACATATACATCACTTCCTAAAACATATAGGAATGGAGGAGTAGTCTAGTGGTTTGAGAACTATCTGTAATCAAAGAAACCAGTGTTTGAATCCCACTGACACTCCCTGTAGCCTTGGGCAAGTCACTTAGACTGTAATCCTGCTGGGGTTAGAGAAATACCTACTGTACTTGTACTGTAGCCTTGAGCTACTACTGGAAAGGCTGAGCTTAATAAATAATCCCATAATGTCAGAAGACTTGATGAGTCTCAGGAAATACTCCATAATGTCATGGATTTTGACAGCACACTACTAGGACATCATGCTGGGTCAACAGATGGACAGTTCTGTACCCTCAGAAGGGAGTAACCACAAGGTCAACAGAGGGCATAGCATAAAATTCAGCAGCAGCAGCAGCTGGTGAGTTGCTTTGTGTCTATGAGCTGTGAGAATAAGTTACTCTACCTAGTGTACTAATACCAGTAGTGTACTAATACCAGTAGGGTACTAATACCAAGTGATTCTACAAAGCTCAACCAGACCACCATCAATAGGGCATTCTTGAACTATGCTCCCAGGTGTTGGAACAAACTCCCTCCCAGCATTAGAGCAATCAGGGACCTTAGGCTGTTCAGAAAAGCCCTCAAACACCACCTTTTCCTCATGCATTTTACACATCTAGATATCCCCCCTTCACCCTCCCCCACCCTCACAATCTCAAACCACTGCTATATGACTGCAAAAACCCACAGCGAATTTAGCTCCAATATGTAATGTACTAGAAATGTAAATAGTTTCCTCAAGTTTTTACCTCTATGTTAAATCCCTGTTCTATGTAAACAATGGCCAAATTTAACTGACCAAGTGTTATATTGTTTCAATGTAAACCGCACTGATGACAAAGAGCGTGGTATATAAGAAATGTTAAATAAATAAATAAATAAATAAATAGTGCAGGTACTGCAGATGAAGATGACATCTCTGCTGCAGATAAAGGTCATGATGAACTTGTTCATGGATCCACTGTAGTAGGAGAAAAAACACAGAAATGAATTAAAACTTTAAGAGGCTTAATTATAATTAAGTGGACCCCTGTAGATAAAGAGAAGATAATATACTGTTACCTTAATGGTACAAACCCTATATTTAAATTAAGAAGATATAGAGAGTGTCCACCAAAACTTGAAAGAAAGAAGAATATTACCAGAGGAAAAGTTGCAAAAAAGCAATCGAGGTGGCTGCTGTTTCTCGTAGAAAATTTTTCCTGTGTGCTTATTCCTTCTTTTTCTTGTGATGGGGAAAAGAAAGGGGAAGGTTAAGTTTCCTGAGGCAGACCTTCCACCTAACCAGCAGCCCATAATCAAGTTTGTGGCCGCTGGAGCTTCTCAGAGTATTGCCGGGGTTGGTGTTGGAGCTGACTTGAAGGCGGTCCTTTCAACCTCAGACGTCAGTCTGAGCCCCGAGTAACGTGTTCCACCTGGGGAGCCTTCTTTGCTGCCTGCTAGTCTGGATTCTCGGTTGCGGATGCACCTCGATGAGGGAGCCTCTGTTTTGCCGTCTTTAGGATGAATGCCAGAGACGGGTGTGCCAAACACTTTTGGAGGAAGCGGTGGGGGTAACCTGGCCACCCCGAATGTGTCTGGAGGAGTTCTGGTGTCCCAGCTGTCTAGCGAGACGGATTTGTCTGCCTTGAGAGATGCAGGGAGAGCTGGAGCTACAATTTGCAGCAACACCTTGGTGAAACCAGCGTTAGTAACTTTGGACTCCATTTGGATTGCAATAGTATTGTTGGAACGCTCCATTTCCAAGCGACTGGACACTATGGAGAAGACCGCACAGGACCTGCAGGCAAGGTTGGACAGTCAGGAACAAGCCAGTAAAGACTCTGTTGAAACTTTAGAAGTTTTTTCCACTCAAGTAGCTAATGTGCAAACACAGTGCTCTGCCCTTATTAGGGAAAGCACGATAATTAATGCTAAGTTGGAAAAGTTGGAGAACTTTTCCAAAAAGTTAAATTTGCGAATTGTTAATTTTCCTGTTTCATCTGTTATTTCCCCTGTTGAGTTATTTAAGAAATATTTGAGGGAAGTTTTGGGGTTGCCGGAAAATGCCCTTCCTCCCACCTCTAAAGTATATTATTTACCTATGAAAAAGCATTCCAGTTCTACTAATGTAGTTTCTAATGAGGTGGGAGAACAAGGGAATAGCCTCGATGCTCTGAATCTTTCTCAAGTAGTAGAAACCTCTGATGAGGAAATAACTAGGAGAGCTACCCTTTTAGTGACGTTTGTTCTAGAGCCAGATAGGTGTTGGATCTTAAAAATGTTTTTTAGGAATTCCAACAAAATATTTTTTGGTCAGAAAGTTTGGATTTTTCCTGATGTTTCCTTTGTAACTCAGGAAAAAAGGTAATTATTTCTGACTATGCGCCCTGAGGTTGTCCTGTTAGGTTTTTCTTTTGTATTGAAATTTCCGTGTAAATGCCTTATAAAGTCGGTTTCATCTAGATATATTTTTTATGATCCTAAACAATTACGTACGTTCTTGGATGGGAGAGCTCTTCCTCGAGATGTCTCAGTAGTAGTGGAGCCCACTTAGATCGACTCATCTTGGGCACTTAATGTTGAGTTGCGCTTCACGGTTGCTATTTTTCCTTTATTAATGAGTGGGTTTTTTTGATTAAGGAATAAGTATAATATCAGCCTCTTTCTGTGTCTCCTCCCCCCCCCACCCCCCGCTGGTAGTGTTAGGTGAATGTTTGTATTATTATGAGTAATTGTGTTTTTCTTTTTCTTTTTTTTTTTGTTTAATTGATTTCTGTAATGTTCACCTTTCCATTTCTTTCAAGTATGGAATATTGCTGGATGTATTTGATTGAAAATTCAGAAATAAATAATTTTAAAAAAAGCAATCGATGCACATTTAAGATCCCTAAATTTAAGATCAAAATAAAGAAGTACATGAGTGATAAAATCTCAAAACAATTGAGGGCTTCTGTGGGAAGCTTCTTGAGGCATCCAAGCTCTCTAACAGAGGTGAAAATGTATGCTACAGAAAGAAGAGAGCTGAAAATAGGTAACCAGAACGTGAAGAATCGACATGCCAAATCCAACTACAACTCCACCATCCCTTGAATTAAAGAACCAGTTTCCAGCCCTAGAATTAGAGGAGGCAAAAACATCCCAGGAACAGAAAGAAACAGAGCTCAAACATCCCAAATTTGTAGAATCAGTGACTACAAGGAAACAAAGGGTAGTTGTGGTTGGTGACTCTCTTCTGAGGGGTACTATAGCATCCATCTACCAACTAGACTAGATATCCTGGGAGGTATGTAAAATCCAAGATGTTATGGAGAGTTTGTCGAGACTCATCGAGCCTACTGACTGTTTTCCAATACTGCTCATCCACGTTGGCATAAATGATACTGCTAGATATCCATCCAAGCATATCAAGAATGATTTCATGACTCTGGGAGAGAGGGTGAAGCAGATAAGTGCACAGGTGGTATTTCCTTAATCCTCCCTGTTGAAGGTAAAGGCCATGGCAGAGAAGCTTGCATCCTAGAGATGGATGCATGGCTGCATAGATGATGTCATCATGAGTGCTTTGGTTTCATGGATTATGGGATGATTTTCCAAGAGCTGCTGACCACCTATCCAAGAAGTCAGTGCATTCCGCAGCAGGCTGGCTAACCTACTAAAGAGGGCTTTAAACTATATTTGTTGGGGATAGGGGAAGAAAGCCCCCAAATAAGTGAAAGCCCTAAGGTAAATAAAATATTAATTACCTCTGTAGACATGGGTAAAAGGTAACATCTAAAAAGAAGTGTGTATTAATACTCATTGTATGGAAATAAGATTCCAAATGTTGAAGTTTTAATGGATGAAATTGATTTGCCTTTAGTGGTGGTTAAAACGATATGGTTCATGGAGAACCATAACTGGAATGTAATTATTCCGAGACATAATTTGTTCAGGAAGGATGGGGTAGAAAGAAAGGGAGGATGAGTGGCACTATATGTAAAAAATAATATTAAAGTTATAGATGTGCAGGGCTTACAAGAGAAGGAAGAGGAACAGTGGGTTAAACTGGAAAGAGGGAATGGAGCATTCATTTGCCTTTGTGTTATATACAGACCTTCTTCAGAGCCAGAAGTAGTGGATAAAGATTTAATTGAAGACATTCACAGTATTGTTATGAAAGGAGAAGTGCTGCTGATAGGCGATTTCAATATGCCAAATATTGCAGTGTCATCTAGAAGTAAGGAGATCCTGGATTCTTTACAGGGAGAACTGTTCCAGCAACTGGTAACAGAATCCACATACAAGGGGGCCATACTGGACCTGTTGCTTATGAATGTGGAGAGATTTTCTGATGTTATAGTTGGTAATCATTTCACATCCAGTGATCATCAGATAGTATGATTCAGTATTAAGACAATGACTGATATAGTCTATTCAAAAGTGATGGTCCTAGACTTTAGGAAAGCTAATTTTGCCAAAATGGGACAATATCTGAAGGAGTTTTTAGCAGGATGGGAGCAGATAGGGAATGCAGAAAAGCAGTAGGTGAGACTGAAAGGGCATAGTTTAAGGGCAACAAAAGTTATATTAGGAAAGTAAGTAAATGTAAAATGAAAAGGCCACTATGGTTCTCGAAAGAAGTAGCTGAAAAGGTGAAAAAAAACAGAAAGAGGTAGGCAAGCATCAATATTTGGAAAAAATAAAAGAAGCTAGGAAAGTAGTCATGAAAGAAAGATACAAATGCAAGAAAAAATAGCTAATGCAGTAAAATGGGGGGGACAAAACATTTTTCAGATATGTAAGAGGAGGAATTGTGAAAGTGATATTGTTAGATTGAAGGATGAAGGGGGGGGGGGGGGATAAGAACATAAGATATGCTATATTGTGTCAGACCAAAGGTCCATAAAGTTCAGTATCCTTTAAGGAACCTTAACTTCCTAGTGTTGCTGATCCTGCAGCTTTGATATTTTTGAGTTTTGCTTCTTTCTTTTCTGGAGATGTTTTCATCTCTTTTGCTTCCAAGGCTGCACACCAGTTCTTCAGTTCAAGAGAAGGTAAAGTCAGGATGCCAGTTCTGCAGACTCTGGTGCTCTGTCTCCAGCTGTCATCTTTCAGTCCAGTTTTATCATTCCCTATTCAGAAGATCTTACATCCCTCAAGAAGCATTTCATTGATGTGGTTCTCATGGGCAGAGATGCTTCTCTACCTTGTAACCTCCTCTCTTAGCTGCACTATTTGCTTCCTAAGGAAGTCATCTTGCAAGGTATCTTTCACAATGAACTGCTTCCTAACTTTGGCTCCGGCTATCTGTCTGGAGATAGGTAGAAGTTGTAATGGGGGTGTCTGCTTTGGCAATATAATGCTTCCCAGCTTTGGTATCTGTTGAAAAAAAAAGACCTATCAAAATCCTTACCTTTTCTCAGCTGTCCTATAGGTTAAAAAAACAGTACTTTTATTCCAATTTCCTATGTGTAGCCTTGTTTGCTTGCTCACCTGTTATTTGGGTATGGAACAGTTTATCTTATCTCTTCAGACAACAAAATGGCAGGCAGGCACCGATAGGGTGCAGGCCACCATAATGAGTGGCCGGATGGGGAGGGCAGGGATAGGCAAATGGGATGGGGAGAGAGAGAGCAGCATTGGAGATAAAGGGAGGGGAGCGAGGGCCGCTCCTTCCTTTTCCACCGAGTGATGCGGCTCCCACCCTCCACTCCTGAGGGAACGGGTAAGGGGGTTCAGTCACAGAAGATGGGACCTCGCTGAAGGAAAGGGGGAGAGGAGGGATATGACAGAGAAAATGGGGGTACCTGGATACCAAAAGGTGGTACCTGGGCCCAGGTAACAGGGGGACCAGGTACCAGGGGTCAGGAACAAAACGGGCCACCTGGGCACTGACAAGGAGCGGTTGGTGACTGGGGGATCAAAAGGAGCAGGACACTGGTTATGGGGCAGCCCAGGACCACCACCCAGGCAACAGGCCTGTGGTACCCCTCCACAGCAACAGTTGGCTTACTTTTTGGTTATATTTTGTTATGTTTTGTAATGTTTTTGCTATCATATGCTTACATTGTACAGATTGTCTACCTAATGTTCACTGATTTTGTATAGAGATTATTTGGATGTCAACAGTGCAATAACCTTGTATCCCCAAGCTGTGGCCATTAAGATCCACTAATAAAAGTGGGTTGCAAAACAGTGGATCGGGCCTGTTTTTGGTGGCATGTGGGAAGAGGGGGGGGAGGGGAAGGGGAAGGGGAAGGAGCCCAAAACCAGTCCAGCATGCCCAGGTTATGTGTTTATGTATCTATGAGGTGTATCTGTTGTGTTGTCCTTTATTTATTTATTTATTTAACCTGTTTTCTATACCGTCTTATCCTTCAATCAAAGCGGTTTACATTATGAAACACTACAAACAGGTACTGGATACATTCCCTTGTCCCCGAAGGGCTCACAATCTATGTGTACCTGAGGCAACAGAGAGTTAAGTGGCTTGCCCAAGGCCACAAGGAGTGCCTATAGGACTAGAATTAGCTCAAAAATTTTGCAGAGGGGGAATAAATCCCTGGCCAGACCATATATTATCTTAAAAATCAGGCAAAGCAACTTAAATCTTATTCTAGACAATGAAGTGCAATAACGTATCATGTAGCATCTTTTCCCCACTTTTATTTTGGTACTAACTTAGCTGCAGCATTCTGCAGTACATGTAGACTTTGTACCAATTCACCTAAAATCCACAAGTATACAAATATTTCAGCAATCAAACTAAGCTAGTATAATACATAAAGCAAGCATAATCATATGCTCTTTCATTAAAAAGACTTATTTGGGAAATAAACAGCAATACATAAAATACTTTTCATAGAAACATGATGGCAGAAAAAGACCACATGACCTACTGTATCTAGTCAGCCCTTCTATATCGACTACTGCAATAGTCCCCTCTTTTCCTTCAGAGAGTCTCTGTACTTGTCTCATGCTTTTTTGAATTCAGATACTGTCCTCATCTTTACCACCTCTACTGGGAGACTATTCCATGCATCTACCACCCTTTCCGTAAAGAAATATTTCCACATATTACTCCAAAGTCTATCCCCTTTTACCCTCATCCTATGTCTCCTCGTAGCAGAGCTTGTTTTCAATCAAAAGAGGCTCTCCTCCTGTGTATTTATGCCACAGAGATATTTAAACATTTATTTAGCTGCATTTACATCCTGCTTTTCACCGGGTCAAGGTGGTTGGGGGATACATTTAACATGAGGGGATATGAGACACATACACTAATACTTACAGGGAACATGGGCAGTGGAGGGTTAAGTGGCTTGCCAAGACCACAAGGAGCACCTGTGGGACTAGGAACCCCAGTCCTTCTGGCCCAAGGTTGCTGTCCTCTAGTGGGATTTGAACCACCAACCTTCTGGCCTGTAGTACCTTGCCCCAACCACTAGGCCACTCCTCCCACCTCTATTGCTTTCATATCTCCTCTATCATGCCTTTCTTCTAAAGTATACGTATAAAGATCCTTAAGTCTGTCCTCATATGCTTTATAATGAAGGGAGGATTGAAGAGAACACCACCCGTGCACCTATCTGCTTCGCTCTCTGTCCCAGAGCCATGAAGTCACTTTTAATATGCTCAGAGGGATACCTGTCAGTATCATTAGTGCTGACATGGATGAGCAGCATCGGGAAATAGTCAGTAGACTTGATAAGTCTCAGCAAACTCTGTGTAACATCTCACATTTTGGCACCTGGCAGACAGCACACCTCTCTGGACATCAAATCTGGTTTGCAGATGGATGCCTCAGTACCCCTCAGAAGAGAGTCACCAACCACCACTACCCTTCGCTTCCTTGTGGTCACTGATTATGCAACTTTGGGGGGCTCAACCTCTGGTTCTTCCCTTTCCTGGGATGCTTTCATCTCCTTCACTTCTAGGGTTGCATAATGTTCTTCAATTCAATGGCTGGAGGAGTTGGATTGGTTTTATATGTGCAATGTGCAATTCAAAGAATAGGGCTGCATCCAAAACCACACCTAAAATCATCAAAGAAGATAAAAGGGGAATAGAAAAATCAGCAATATTTGGAAGCAAATCCAGTAGAAGCTTATTTTGGCCTCCTGCTCATAATAAATTTATTTTACTTGGGTTCAATAATAAGCAATAAGCAATCATCACACCTTCTATCCTGCTATATCAGGTTTTCATTAAACTATGGAGATCATTTTAGAAGGGCTAAACATGAGTTGGATGTGCCGGTGATGCTGAAAAATCTTGCAGATTGAATGCACATGCAAATATACATACATATATGGCAAGGTAAGATACATATCTTGCAGATTGAATGCACATGCAAATATACATACATAGCTCAGTTTTTACACTGTTTTTTGTATATAGTTTCACTGTGTGTACATAGTTATAGTTTTATTACCCCCTTTTCCAAGTTTAAGTTACCTGTTATAATGTAAGCACACCAGTGTTTTCTGATTGTGCAGATCTGTTACTTGTAAACCGCACTGAAAACAAATAGCGCGGTATATAAAAGATGTTAAATAAAATAAATAATAAAATAAATCACCAGTTTGGAA
This sequence comes from Ichthyophis bannanicus, assembly GCA_033557465.1. NCBI lineage: Eukaryota > Metazoa > Chordata > Amphibia > Gymnophiona > Ichthyophiidae > Ichthyophis > Ichthyophis bannanicus. Next base: position 1,462,129,498 of record CM066031.1, read on the forward strand.
AGATGGTGATGTAGATGTTTGCACCACAGATACATCCACAAAGAGATGTCTATCATCGGGCTTCTGGGGGAGTGTTTTGGAAGTGCCTAATGTGGCATGGCTCTGTACATGCCACACTATACCTGCTATAAGCAGAGAACTTTGCTGTATACTTGGATTGGATGCATTATTGGTGACTTGGAGAGATAGTCATTTAAATCCCTGGCCTGCTTGTTGTCTGTGTGCATGTGGGTGTCCTGTGAGCACCTGGGTACTGATGGTGGGGGGGATTTGGGTGCTGGTGGTAGGATGCACTTGTGGTGGTGGTGTGCACTTGGGTACCAGTGGTGGGGAACATCTGGATGCTGCTGTGGTGGAAAACACTTGTGTCCTAGTGGTAGACTTCACTTAGGTACTAGTGGTGGGGAACACTTGGATGCTGGGGGTGGGGAGCATGGGTGCTGGTGATTTACACTTGGTTACTTGTGGTTGCAGCGCTGGCCCGTTCACTAGGCAGGCTATGCAGCCACCTAGGCAGCAGACTTCTGTGCACAGCAGGTCATGTGCTTTGACAAACATGGCTTGCCACCCCCCCAAATGCCCAGCTGTGCCACCCTCTCCCCATGCTGAACTGTGATGCCATCCCTTCATTGCTGCTGATTCCAGCAGCGGGAAGCTAGACTCAGCAGCAGCAGCAGCCTGTAGCAGGCCATGTGCTTTTGCTCATGGCCTGCCACTGCCGGTGAGCTGCCTACTACCAGAATCAGTGGCGGTGGGGAGGAAGGGGGGGGGGCACATCTCAGCATAGGAGGCAGCACAGCTCAGCATGTGGGGGGAGGGTGACAAAGTGCATGTGGGGAGGGGCAGCATGGGGAGGGCAGCACGGCTGAAGCTTCTCCTATAGGTGTCAGAAACTCTTGGGCCAGCCTTGAGTGGTTGGATGCACTTGGATGCTGGTAGTAGGCTATACTTGGGTGCTATGGTGGGATGCTTTTAGGTGCTTGAGGTAAGGTACACTTGGGTGCTGGTGGTGGGGTGCACTTGGGTGCTGGTGGGCTATGCTTGTGTGCTGGGGGTGGTGTGTTCTTAGGTGCTTGTGGTGAGAGCTAGCTGGAATGAAGGAAATGAGCACATTGTTTGACCTGGCAATGCTGCATGAAGCCCACAGGGAGAACAAGAGGGCTGCAAGGAATTATCCATATCACAAGGTCTATAGGGCCAGAACCCTGTACATGGACCTTGCCAATGAGTAGTGCCTCACCAGGTTCTGCTTTGATAAGACAGACATCCACCATCTCTGCCAGGAGCTAGAGCTACTCCACAGAGGAGCCAGCTTATGCTTGTTCACCTCAAGATCACCATGGTCCTTGCCTTCTAAGCAACCGGCAGTTTCCAGTCTGCACTGGCTACCAGTGCAGGTCTTAGCCACTCAGTATGTAATGCTCTGTTGGAAGTCGAGTAGTTGTTTTTCTGAAATCTTTGGGCACAGTTAGAAGCCAGTTCTGTACTGGCCAACCAACCCCTTGTGTGACTGATCAGAATCACGTCTACGGCCTGGATGTGCAGGCCAGACCCCAATTCTGAGAGTCCGCATGTCAAGTCACATACCCAGCTAACTCAGCCAAGCCCCTAAATGGAGCCGTAGTGCCATGGTGTCCAATCGCTATGGCTCGACGGCTCCATTCAGGGGCCTTGCTATTGAGATGCCACTTTACCTGCAGCCCAACCCCTGATCCGGTCTCCCATGGCCAGGGTTGTGCTGCGGGGATCCCCCTGCACCCTCTTACCTCTTTGCTGCCTCCCAGCTCCTGTATCCCCCATCTAAGTGGCCAACTCTGGACATACAGAGTGGTCTCAGCATTGGCCCTGTATGTCCGGGGTCAATTGCCACCCACCACCCACCCTCGCTCCTCCCACAACCCTCCTACCTACAAACAAAGCTCCCCATACAAACGGGCAGTACATTTTATTTATTTATTTATTTAACATTTCTTCTATACCGCGCTATTAAAATGCGCTATTAAAATGCGGTGAACTCTGTTGCAGGCAGGGTAATCTGAGCATTTAGCGGGTTTGGACATCCATATCAGACATCCAGACCCGCTAAACACAACTCAGAATGACCCCCTTAGGGTATTTAGCATTCATCCTCTCATCTAGTCTCTGGTTGCATGCATATCAGTGAAGTAAGGTTTTTCATTGCTATGTTTTTTATTGTCTGGAATATAGTCATTAGGGCTTTGTATGTCATTCTCTGTCTGATTGGCAGCCAGTGCAAGCAGTACAGGGTGGGTGTTACATGTTCTGACTTAGATACTTTCTGAACAGTACATGCTGTAGTGTTTTGTGCCATTTGTAAGCAGTTTAACGTCTGTTTTGGTAGACCCTGTAGAATTCTGTTACAGAAATTGAAGTGAAGGCATTTCATCTGTTGAAAGGAGTGGGTCTTATGTTTTGAATCATACACATTTTGTTGTAAATTGATCTTGTTGTTAGATTGATATGTTTTGTTAGGCTGAAGTTTTGGTCGAGAAGTATTCCCAAGTATCTGACCTTATTCTTTACCTCTAGTGCAGCATCTTTAACTTGTATCTGAGTTGGTGGCAAAAATTCTTTATTCCTGGTGACCATAAGGACTTCGGTCTTTCTTAGGTTTATCATGAAGTTCACCGAGTTAAGTCATTGTATCACATCATTGAAGCATTCTATAATCTGTTGATAGTTGGGTTCTAATGTCTTGAATGGAGTGAATATTATTATGTCATCTGCATATATCCGATAGCCCACTTTATGTGACTTGAGAATTTTACAGATTGGTTGAATGTAGATGTTAAATAATAAGGTGGATAAAGAAAAGCCTTGTGAATTCCTTGAAGCTGGCTGTAGGGTCTTGATATTGAGTGATCCATTTTCACTTTTTGTGTGCATTCAGGAGGTAAGATGTGAACCACTTGAGTGTAGTGCCTCTGGTTTTGTGATTGATTGAGTCGAAGGTGGAGGCTATATCCAAGAATACAAGGATGAAGGATTGCTTAGGGTTTTGTATTCCTTGAATCATTTTATCAGGTAGGGATATGAGGAGTCTTTTGACGCCATGGTGTGGCCTAAATCTGTATTGGTATGGGTCCAGATGTTCCTGCAGCTGTCTCTGAACTGCCTTTTCGATTATTTTTACTATAAATGGTAGACGGTATTGGTCTAAATGAGCTCAGATAATTTTTATCTAGTGAGTGATGTTTTAAGATTGGGTGGATGGTTGCTTCCTTTAGAACTTTTGGCATGTGACCAAGGGATAGTGAGAGGTGTAGTATCTTTTGGATGAAGAGTGTTAGTTCAGCTCTTGTTAGTTTTATCCAACTTACTGGGCATGGGTCGAAGTACAATGTTCTCAGGTTCCTCTTTAGTGATCTCTGTTCCTGGGTGTACCATGGTTGTGATTTTCTATTTTTCTTTATTGCTCTTTTAGCGGGCACAGTGACATCCTTATGTAGAGTGGTATTCCAATTATTCAGCATGGCTTTGAGGTTATCTGAGATAGGAGTAAGGTTGGGTATTGTGTTCCTTAGAATTGCATCTTTGTCAAATTTCCTGAATCAGGGTTATATCTGTTCTCTGCTGGTAGTTATATTTTTGGACACTTTTTGCTCAATAATAAAGTGTATTAGGTGGTGATCCAACCATGGTACAGGTTGGCTTTAAGAGAAACTATTTGATGGCTATTAGCCAATTCATTGGATAGGAATATGTGGTCCAGTGTGTTTCCCTTGTTGTATGTCAGTTTGTTAACAATTTGTTGATAACCTAGGTCTTCTATCGCACTGACCGATGCTCATGATTGAAGTCACCTAGTATGATGAAGTCTTTATCAACTGGTTTATCAGAGCAAGCAAAGTCTAGAATTTGGGGTTAGCTTTATGGGGGTTTAGGGATGGTGATCTGTATATTAGATTGATTGCAAGATATTTGTTTTCAATCATCAATATTTCTAGGTCTTCAATGCTTATGGCTGATGTATGATAGGTCCGTAGTTCATTTTTTTAAAGATGAGGACCCCTCTCCTTTCTTATTTATTCTTGGACAGTGGAAAATGTTGTAATTTGGTGGCTTGAGCTAGTTGAGGAGTACTGTGTCAATGCCTAATAGCCATGTTTCTCTGATACATATAATGTCTGGCTTAGAAGTTTGAATAAGGTCAGCTAGGACTGAGATTTTATTCTTAACAAATCTGGCATTCACCACATAGCAGTTTAATGAGGTTGATTTAGCATAATCATTAATATGTAAGGGGAGTCTTATGTGTTGTTATATAGATTAACCTATTATTATCTCAGTGATTTCCAGTGGGTGATTATAGTGGTGAAAGATTGGGATGTTTTATGCCTTTGTGAGTGTGTATGCCTGTGTAAGTGTGCATGTATGTTCTATTAGTAAAAGTAGGATTAGGACAAAAATTATTGTGAGATGTAGCTTAGTTTCCATTCTATTAGAGGTCTTTGGTTGATCAGGTTTTACAATTCTAGTGCTTTTTCTTGGAATAATTTATGTTTCCTTACCTTTGGCGAAGTAATTGCATGGTTACAGAGAGTAATACTAGGTGTTGCTAAGTTCCATGCTAAGGGGCAAGCCTAAGGGCCCTTTGGTGAGGCACTTAGTTGTGTGCCCACTAGGCACGGGCGTGCCTTGAGGCACTCTGCTTTAAAAACTATGTCGGTTGCTGTGTAATAATGTCTTTGGGGGGAGCTTGGTAATCGATATTCTCAGTCTGTGCTCGTGCGTGGCTGAACGATCTGGGTGAAGGGTCCCTTTGGAGAGGGACTCCAGTAAGTAAGGCTGTGCCGGTGTTTGCAATGAGCAGTGCCGAGTATAGTGGCTCACCTCTGAGTCAGTCGAGTGCAGTAGCAATGTCTCTGAGCATTCTGAGGAAGTCTGGTATGCTCTTGTATGCAGCGGGGGCTCTTTGTTGAAGTTTCAGTGTCACGCTAATGTCCATGCTGTTCCAATCAGTGTCTGGATGCTGTCCACGTGTGTGATGAAGAGTCGAACTACCAACCATGTAAATATGCCTTGTAAGTTAGTTTTGTAATCTTCTATATTCAGCAATGTCCTTTGCATCCTATGTGCTCCCAATAGTTTTATATTTTCTATGCTCAGCTGTGCTTTATGTAGCCTAAGTGCCCTCAACAGCTTCATGCCTGCTTAATAATGTTTTATGTAGCCTAAGTGCACCTTATAGTTCTATGTATTCACCTTGTTCCATGTAAATTGTTTTGACTAGTAGAAAAACGGTATAGCAAAACCAGTTAAATAAATAAAATAAATAAATTCCATGAAGTGTCTGGCGTTGATAGACTACACATTGACTCTCAGGCCTCATGGGGGAGGGAGTCAACCTTCTGGAATAGAAATGCATTGCACTCCCTTAATAAGCAAATTGTATGTAATGCATTGGGTGAAATAACAGATGTGTTTTCCAGATTTGTAAGTTCATGTACTGATGCCTATGTCCTCACCCACTCAAGAATCCATGAGTGATTTGAGAGCTGTGGAATAACTAGTGGATGGCTGCTAAGAACAATGTCTCATAGCCCACCCACACATACACACCTGTAATAGCCACCCAGCAAGGTACCTGGGAGATGTGGAACTGGCCTACTGAGACCCAGAAGGAAGCTGATGTGCCACTAATCAAACTTTGTTCCATTTCTTCTGTCATGGCAAGTGACAGATGCTATCCTCTCAAAGCATGGCTACTCACCCCCCCCCCCCCTACTAGTGGTACTGTGTTCACAGACAGAGAAGAGCTATAGCAAGTCCTACAGGCTCAAAGGTCTATAATAGAAGGACATTTTGGCCAGCTGAAGAGCCTCTTCAAGTGCCTGGACAGGTCGGGAGGAAAATTATTTATTTATTTATTTAATTTATTTAAATTCTCTTATATACCGCACTATTCAGCATCAGCGCGGTTCACATAGAACAAAAATCTCAGTACAGTCAACTTGCATGAGTTTACAGATAACAAGGGAAGGAACTTGGATAACAAGGGAATCTATTTACAATCTATTTACAGATGTAATACTACTGAATAGGTACATGTTACTAGGAACAAGATCATTCGTTATAGAGAATCAGCCTAAGCATGTTATTGAGACATCATGGAATTGGGTAACTGGGTGGGATCACTGATGTCAATGGGAGTTGATGACTCTATAAGGTACTTGTTGAAGAGATGGAATATTGTACAGTATAGCCTTAAAAAGGTATGTGAGATATTTCTGGTCTGTTGTTTGCTCCACAATTATGCACTGTGTCAAAGACAATCCCTGCCAGAACCACAGGACATAGCACAGGAAGAGGTAGATGCAAGCAGAGGTGTCAGGGCATGCAGGCATATCAATGGAGTTTGGCAGCTAGAAATGAACTCATACATAGACATTTCATGTGAAGATGAATGTTTCTTGTTAAAGCAAGTGCATGTGAACAAAAAGGTATGATACAAACTCCAGACTACCCCCCTCTTCCACAAACCAGTGCAGGACCCACACATCCTCCCCCAACCCTCCACTCCCCCTCACACTACCAACTGCACCTCAACACCCCTTCCCACTCACACACTGCACAAGTAGGCTTCTGTGGCTATGTCACTAATTCTTGCCATATCTCCATCCCCTTCCATGACCTATGTCTGCTTTCCCCTTACCCAATGGCACATGCCCTTGTGTCTGAGTAATTATAGTGGTTGGTGTACTGAGTGATGTTTCACTGGAATCTAAATAGGTACTGGAGTCCTCCTCATGCATACCTGCCTGCTCTGAAGTATCATGGAAGAATGAGAAGTGAAGGTTTGGCATCTTCTCACAGGAAACAGGCCCCAACAGATAAGTTGGAGGTGGAGGAAAAGTGGCAGAAGCCTGTGCATAACTAGTTCTTCTTATGGCAGTGCTGGTGGTGGTGGTGCAGCAGCAGGAGTGGTGGGAGCTGATGTCATTAGTGTCTACAGGATCACGACTTCATGGGTCAGAAGAAGGGACACAATGAGTGCACAATGTATTTCTGTAGGTAGACATTGAGTTGGTAGATGGAGGCATCTGGGTGTTGTGCGGCCTCCAATTGGCGTTCCTGTAGTGTGAGGGATTGGCACATCAGCTCCATCTTTTCTGCCCTTTCAGCTTGATGGGCTCTCTTCTACTGTAGTAGCTGTCCAGCATACTGCAGACATCTCTTGGAAAGTTGGCATGCATTGTGCCTCTCCTGGCTCTCATTATCACTGTTATGATGTGGATGGACATCATGCACTACTGGAGATGGTGATGGCAATTCAATGTTGGACCTCTCTGTCTCAATTTACTCCTCCTTCTGAGTATCATAGGTAATATCATCATGGCTGATGACCTCTGGGACATTGGATTGTCTACCCTCCACCATCAAGGGCATTGCAGTCATGGCATCATCATCATCAATAGGGTATTGGTTCTCTTGCAATGTCTGTTCCTCAGGGGGCTGATAGGGTCTGCAGAGTTTCCCTCCAAGGGATCAGTATTTGTAAGTGAACCAAGCAAGGATATCACTCACTATGTATGTCGGGCATGATTTTTGAAGGCATTTACATGGGTAACTGCCCTAGTTACCCATGTAAATGCCTTAGCAAGGAATTTTCGAAGGCAACTACATGGGTAGTGCCTTTGAAAATTTTCTGGTTTGTCTCTTACGTGCCCCAATGCTATCAGTTAGCATCGGGACATTCTGGGGGCATTCCAGGGCAGAGTGGAGGCAGAGGAAGTGGCTAACTGGGTAGCACCAATTTTTGATGCTACCCAGTTAGTCCTTGGCTCCTTAAAGATAGGCATGGAAAACCCTTATCTATCTTTAAGGCGATGGAGCTAACCGGGTAGCATCGAAAATTGGTGCTACCCGGCTAGCTCCTGCAGCTTCTGGATTGTGCAGCGATAACCACATTTTCAATACTGGGGCCACATATGACCCCCGGCATTGAAAATCCAGATTAGACAGACGACGGGTGGGCTATGTGCCAACACGGCGCATAGCACCACCCAACTGAATATCGGGCCCGTGATGCCTAATAGCCACATAGTTATGTCATTGTTGCATGCATGTATCATATACATCTTCCCCACCCCAACATTCAGCAATTGTGTGTGACAGTGGCTGGAACCAACAGGTGCACACATATAATTGCTGTATCAGCACTGGCAACAGCAGACAGCATTAGAATGTGTGGTGAATAGGGAAGGGGCTTGCAGCCACCAACCCTTAGCCATAATACCCTCATCTCGAAGAGCACACATCCATGGTCATGTACAAAACAGGACCATGTCCTTTACAACTATACATATTTTGTATGAGCTGCTTGACTGATATAGCATGCAGCTCTGCTGGTTGACATACCTATAAGAGGAGCAAGCATGGTTGCAATATGCACATGCAGCATAATAACAATGGAGCCAGCAGGTAACACAGATGGCACCCCTATTTTTCACAATAGATATGCAGTACGGTGGAGATTAGCCCTAGAGTACCAACCTACTGTACAGGCAGTATGCACATTTGATGGAGGATTGGGAACACCATGTGTTAGTTTGGAGGGGGGCAGAGTGGTATATACAGTAGAGGTGTGTGGGGTGTAATCACATAGCATGTTAGATATAATACATGTGAATGTATGCCTGTCCACCCTCACCCCAATGCTGATCTCTCAGCATATCATCTATATATGACAATAGACAACTGTGTGGCAGATCCATGCCTGATGGTGGCCAATCAGTCACAGAGTATGGGTTGATGGGGTTAGTAGGCCTCACAGGTGAGAAAGGATGCAAAGTGTGGAATGTGTTTGGTATTATGCATATACTCATGCTAATCCTGGGGGGAGGGGAGAGGGGTGCCTGGAAACAACCAGGCTCCCTACCCCCTCCACAGTAGCAATATGAATGTTTCCAAGCACCTGCTGTTCAAGCTTGGTCAATGGGAGAAGCAGGCCATCTGGTCCAACGGCCTTTGCTTTCCTGCATGTGGCACTGTGGACTTGACTCTATTTACCTTTCATGTCCTTGATATCCCTGTTAAAAATAATCTTTAATGCTTTACTGTGATATAGCGTGGTGTGTGGTAGCAAGGGCTCATAAAATATTGCACCAACAACAGTGCAGGGCCAAACAAAACGACTTTTATTGTCCTTCAGGTTACACTGCATTCAATCCCCAGCCTGTTGACTTCACAGGCTAGTTTCTCAGTGCCCTTCCCCCAACCCATAAATCAAAGCCAGAATTTAGTTCAGTTAAAAGTCCAGGTAATTACTTGGGCTTCGGTATTTAAGAATATGGTTCCCAGTTCCTAAACCACCTACCTTACAGCTGAATTCCTTCCAAAATCCTGCTTAGAAAGAGCTTTCTGTCTCCTGGGGCCTCTCTTCTTCCTTTTGCAAACAGCTGGCTTATTAATCCATCTGTCTGAGTCACACCCTCCCAGTCCTGAGTTCTGAGCTTTAGACTCTTTTAAGGTGACTTGCTGATAATTCCTTTATTTTATTTATTTATTTTATTTAACTAGGCTTATATAACGCTTTTCTACCAGTCAAAGTGGTGCACATTCAGGTACTATATATATTTTTTTACCTTGTCCTCGAAGGGCTCACAATCTATGTTTTTGTACCTGAGGCAACGGAAGGTTAAGTGGCTTCCTTTGGAGAGCGACAGGTAACTTCTTATATACCTCATCACATACCTTCCCCCTTAGCTCAACCATGACCTGTTGAGTACCTGTTGCACCTAGGACCCTCTCCCAGGAAAGGAAGTCAGTATTCAGGTGAACCCGACCTACCCTATGGCGCATCTCATACTAGTAGGGCTGGAGACTCAAAAACTACCGCATAATACACCCGTTGGACTCCTTATGTTGAGCCAGCTATTTGAGGGGTTGGTGGTCTGTAACCATATAAATAGATGGCCCAGCAATTAGTACCTGAAGATTTCAAGTGCCCACTTTACAGTTAGGGCTTTTTTCTGAATCGCAGCATAATATTTTTCCCGAGGGAGCAGCTCCCTGCTGATGAATGCAACTGGATGTCCTTCACCTCTGACTTCCTGGGCCAGAATGGTTCCCAGGCCCACTTTTGAGACATCTGTTTTTACAATAAATGGTAGAGAAAAATCATGGCTAATCAGGACAGGTGCTGAGTACATGGCCTCCTTGAGATACTGGAAGGCCCTGTCCAGGTCTGGTGACCACTGAGGCTGCTCAGGAGCTGTCTTCCAGAGGAGATTATTAAATGGCTATGCAACCTCTACAAAATTGGGGATAAACTGGCAGTAATAGCCAACCAATCCAAAGAAGGCCTGAACATCTTTCTTCGACTTCGGGGTGGGGACCTGGGCAATGGCATCCACCTTCCGTGGCATCCACCTTCCATTATTGAGGTCATATCTGGCTGTTCCTGATTAACTAACTCAAGTATTGGACATCCCGGCCTCCCAGGAAGCATTTCTTATAATTAGCCATCAACCTGGCTTTTAGCAGGCTGGTCAATACATTTTGTACTTGGGAAGATGGATGGCCCATTTTTTGCTGTAGATGATGATATCGTCAAGGTATGCAGCCGCAAACACCTTGTGTGGTCTCAGCAGGCAGCCAACCAGGCATTGAAACATGGCTGGGGCCCCGTGTAATCCAAATGACAGTACAGTAAACTGGAACAAGCCTTGCAGTGTCTAAAAGGCAGTTTTCTCCTTGGCAGCTGGAGTCAAGGGTACCTGCCATTATTCCTTGGTCAAGTCCAGAGTTGAGATAAAGCATGTTTCACTGAGTTACTCGATTAGGTCATCTACTCAGAGCACTGGATACACTTCAAATTTAGAAATGGCATTGACTTTCTGAAAGTCAGTACAGAATCTCATGCTTCCATCTGGTTTGGGAACAAAGATGATGGAGGGTGATTAGTCACTCATAGACTCTTCTATAATTCCCAGGTTAAGCATTTCCTCAAGTTCCTTGGTGATAGCCTGTCTCCGGATCTTCAGAATTCAATAGGATCATTGTCGTATAACCACCCTAGGGTCAGTAATGATATTGCGATAAATTAGGTGGGCTTGTCCTGGGCAGTGGAGAACACATCTAGGTTTCAATGGATCAGATCATCTAAGTCTTTTTTTCTGGGCCACAGAGAGCTGGGTCTCCAGCTCCAACTGGGACTTGAGCTTGATTAGATAGGGCTGAAGTTTCTGCCCAAAGTTCTCCTGTCCTCCAACGATAAAGCACGAGTCCACGTGCTACGTACAAACCCAGTCCAAAGACATGGACAGTCAAGAAGGTTCAAAGGGGTTGTCTACACACATGGATATACTGATCATACGTTTTGTTTTTTCTCCCGTAAGTGAATATAGAATACATTGATTTTACAAGTACATATAGCGGTAGATTGTTTATATGTATTAGCTATTTATCATTTTTTAACCTAAATATTTATATTGTTTCTGTTTTCCAAGGTTTACAAGGGTTTTACAATTTGTCATTTCATTATATCATAATATTCTGTGCTGTTTTTTGTAGTTTTAATTTTTAAACTTATTTTATACATGTGTATTAACAATAATGATATTATGATTTTTATTGGTTATTTTCTTTTCTTAGGCTTATGTTAATATAATTATGTTGATTATGTATTTTATTCTTTATTCTTATAATTGTTTCTATATGTTTTTATTAAGCCTGACCCTGAAGGAGGCAACGAAACACAGCCTGTGTCGGGCCATAGGCTTTAATTGATTAATAAAAGATAATTATTCCTTTGCTGTCCACGTCTTTGGACTGGGTTTTTCCAAAGTTCTCCTGTACCACCATAGCCATCACTGAAGTCCACTTTTTTTAGTAAATTTATATGGTAAATTTTGGACTTCTTCCATTTATCTGGCTGGGTGACTTTGTAGTTAACAGGCCCCACTTTCTTTTCCACTTCATAGGGCCCCTACCATTTACAGAGTAACTTGCTCTCGGATGAGTGCAGCAAGACTAAAACTCTGTCGCCTGGCTGGAAGGTGCAGTGCATGGCTGCTCAGTTGTAGTCTTTGGCCTGTTCGGCTTTGGCTTTTTCCAGACTGAGTCTGACCATCTATCGGGCTTTCTTCAGCCGGTCATGCATTTGTATGATATACTCCACCAGATTACGCCCAGGATGTGGTTCCTCTTACCAGATTTCCCACACCACGTCTAATATGCCTCTTGGTTGTTTTCTGAAGACAAATTCGAAAAGCAAAAAACCCTGTGGAATTCTGAGGCACCTCATGGATGGCAAACATCAAGTAGGGTAGGAGAATGTCGCAATTCTTCCCATCCTCCTGCACAAATCTTTGTAACACATACTTCAGAGTTTTATTGACTTGCTCAACAAGGCCATCCTTCTGCTATTGGACTGAAGATCTTCCCAGGTTCTTCAGATGTCCTCTTCTGTGCTGGATTCTACTCCCTACCTTTAAGAAATCAACAAGGGAAAACTCTGTCTATCCTATAAGTTGGGGCAAAATGTCTTTCTCTTTAAGAAAGAATATTGGGTTGTTGTTTTTTCAGCAACTAGAACACTTTCCCTATCTAATTAAATAAAAGGATAATTGATATACCCTGTCTTCCTTTGTTTCTTTGAATACATCCACTCCACACCTCCACACTCTGGACTGCAACCCAACCACACCCACATGCAACAATCTCCCAAACACACTTCTTTTAACTGAGCCAGCCAGGGACTGCTACATTCTTTCAATTCAGGAATGAAACTGTCTTCTCAAGCCCATTAAGGATCAGTCTCAAATAACTAAACAGAGTCCAGCAGAATGTTTAAGTTCTGTGTTCTGTTTCAATGGCACACAAACAGTTCAGTCACAGCTTAGGTTTGAATTTCCCCTTCTTTTCTCAGGGTACTTTTCAGTCACTTCAGCCAGAAATTATCCACTTCTGGAAATTCAGAGGGTTTTTTTTCCCTCTAGTTCAAGAGGATATTTCTTATAAAATCAATCCTCTCATCCACTCTCAAGAGCTTAAAGTCAGATTCAGAATTACAATTCCAACTCTGAGTATAAATGGCTTCTCCAGACCTTAGACAGGATTCCAAGGAGAATTTAATTTTCTTTAAGAAATATTTTTTACTCAATAAGACTCTCAACCTGTCAGTCAGGATTTCTCTCAGAGCCACTCACCCAAAGGTCCAAGTGGTCACCAAATTCAGTTTCCAGAGAATTAAACCACATTTCCACAGTCACCAATCACCAGTTCAACCCTCTTCTTTACTCAACACTCCTTTCAGCCCTGGTTTCACTCAGAAATCTCTCAGACATCTCACGTTTTCCATGAGCAAGCCTCAACTGCTGCTTTCAGTTTCAATTCCCTTTCTCAGCCTCTGCTGTTTCCCTCCAGAAAGGCTGCTTACTCAAGAGATTCCAACAGAGATCCCTGCACCTCCCCACATAAGCACACAGCTCTGGAGGCTGCAAAACTTCCCTGGAGGGGAAAGAAACATTTCTAGCTACCACAGATAGCCCTGGACAGCACTTCCCCAGCCTAGCCAGGCAAAATGTATTTTATTTTAACCCTCAGGTTAAAATAGGGTTGAAGAACTATTAGTTGTTATTTCTCCTCCCCTCTAGAGAACCCTCTCCACTCTGTATAATAAATCTCCCTTTAGCACAAAATGGGGAAAGATTTACCTAGCAGAGTCTTCACTGCTACTGGAATTTCCAAGACCCACTCTTGGGCATCTTTAAGGGACTCATCTTCTTGCTGGGCCCTCTTGAAGCTCCCTGGGTCTCCCTCTAGCCTCCACACTGGGAGGGGGACTAGTGTGCTTGGATTACTACCACTGAGCTATCCCCAGTAAAGAAACCTGAAGCAGAGTTTATAAATTTTGAGACCCGAAATGCAGGACTGTGTCATTGGTTCACCTATGGTAAAAATTGATACATGTTAAATGAGGCAGTTTAAAAAGGTTTTACTGCATATGATTAAAAGAATTATGGCTTGTCTTTCCCTGGAGGTTATTGTCCGACATTAAAGCCTTTTTTCAGGAAAGTCATTCTGTAGTGTGCTGGAACCTATCATTTTTCTATTTTTGGATTTTGTGGGGGCAGGTTGTGCTCCTTTGCCCAAGGGTTTTTTTTTTTTATTTTGATGTGGTTTGACCTGTGGGAATCCCATTTATTTTACCAACATGGCTGTTTCACAACCGGACACTTTTGATTACTCAAATGAACAGTGTGATCGGATTATCCAACATATTGCTTTGTTTGAAGATGAAGCTCATGCTATTCTGGATTTGAATGTTTATGAGGAATTACAAAAAACACATAAGAGACTCATTTGTGCTCAACTTCATGGGGCATATCTTACACAATATTTATGAACTCGGACTAAACCATATGGTTTAAGGATACAAAAACCACCTAAGTTGTTTTCGGATGAACCAGAATTTCTGACTAAATGGAATGGCATATTGAATAAATGTACTTTTGACCTTATGACTCTGTTGGTTGAACGTACTACCGCAGAGGAAGAGATTATGTCCATTCAATTGTCAGAATTACGGGACAAGTTTAAATCATTTTGTGATCCCGATAAATTTCAATCTTCTTTTCAGGAACTGGAGACTAAAATGTCCCAGTTTCGGCATGATTTAAGAAATTATAAAATCTAAAAATTTAAGAGGGATCATTGATTACCAGAATGATCAAGTTTATTCTTGGATGGTTAAGAAGGATTCAGTTTTGTCGAAACAAGTAACAATTGAAGACACCCGGGTACTTCTTCAGATTCAGAGGCGGATAAGCAGCATAAAGATCGACCCTATTCCAAACAAAAATCTAGCCATTTCCAAGATGTTGATGGTCCTTTTGAACAAGATTTAAATTTTCAGAGGGATTTGAATTTTCAGAGGGATTTTCATGAGGGCCAGTACCGTGGTTCAATCCACCCCTGGTACCATCAAGGCCAGTGGAGGGGTCCAACTACCAGATTACATCTCAAACGTAAGTCTTCAACCTCAGCAACAAATGTTTAATGGATATTCAGACTCAGGTTCTTTCCCTGGGGTTGTCTTTTGTACCAACAGTTCAATATGATCCTTTTACCACACGTTTGGCTCTGTACAAATTTTTTAGAAAGCGTTGTTTATTTTTTTCACTCAATGAGAGTTTGCAGGATGACTCTGTTATATCCAAACCCTCTAGTTAGCTGCCAAGGGGGTCCTGTTGACCCTACTATCTCCACCTATCAGCGTCTTGTTTTGGCAGATCTGGTTAAAATGGAACAGACACCTTTTAAAGACAGCTATAATTTGTTGGCACAAAAACAAGAATTACGTCAACTGGCAGAAGATGGAGATCTCGTCATTCGAGCTGCGGATAAGGGTGGAGTGATAATTTTATGGTCTCATCAGGACCATCATCTTCAAATCATGAGTCAGCTGCAGAGAGATTGAGGTCTATGAAGACTACCCGCTCAGCATCCATGCATGAGGGCTAGGGACCACACATTGGGATGAAGCAGGGTCTCTTCATTCTGAGAGATGAGATTCATTTATTTATTTATTTTTATTTATTTAACATTTCTTATATACCGCGCTATTCATTATCAGTGTGGTGTACATTAGAACAGAAACCTTATGCTGTGCAGTAGGACCGCATGGTATTTACATTGAACCAGATGTAGAACTTGGAGTTAACTGGGGAAACATATCTACATTTTATTTACAGTGAAGTCCATGTTACAGTGAAGTCCATGTTACAGGCTATCCCTTCTAAACCTTCATACTGACAACTGATACCTCGGTAAATATCTTTGTAAATAGTTGTTCTTTTATTTTATTCATATAATTAGTTCATTGTTATTATATATATATTTGTTACTTGTTCTATGTAAACAGTGGAAACACTCTATTTTAAATGTTCTATGTAAACCGTCTTGATTTGTAGAAAGGTGGTATATAAAATCTGTTAAATAAATAAATAAATAAGTCTATTTAGGACTTTAGCCTGTAACATGGACTTCACTGTAAATCATGCAACCATGGTTTCTCCTGTTGCTATGGCTCTCTCAGTAGAAGACACTCTGATAGGGCTGTGTCTCTCAGTAGGAGACACAGCCCTATCGGAATGTCTCCTACTGAGAGAGCCATAGCAACAGGAGAAACCATGGTTCCCTGGGCCAGTATGGGGCAATGAGTATCATGATACCCTTGTCAGCCTGTGCAGAATTGGTGGGTACGCATATAGAACCCCACTCCCCAATCAAGGAGGAAGGTATTGGAGGTCACCCGGTCACTGGATGCTATCCTGGAGCAGAAGCGAGGCACTTGAACATTGTGCAGAGTGGTAAACAGGTTGATTTCTGGCCTGCCCCACCTCTGAAAGATACAGTTCACTATCTACTTGGTGAGGCTTCATTTATGTGGCTGAAGACTCTACTAAGATGGTCCACCAGGTTATTGAGCTCCCCCAGCAGGTACATCACCCTGAGGTCCATGCTATAGGTGATAGCAAACCTCCATATCTGCACCACCTCCCAACTCAGGAGGTATGACCCTGTGCTGCCCTGTTTGTTGATATAGAACATCGCTAGTTGATTGTCTGTCTGAATGAGGACTATCTGTTTGGTCAATTGCACCTGAAAAGCGCAGTGGGCATTTGCAATAACCCGGAATTCAAAGAAGTTGATCTGGTACAGTTTCTCCTGCTCTGACCAGCCCTACATTCACAGGCTATCAACATGCTCTCCCCAGCTGATCTTGGATGCATCCATGGTCAATGTCCAGTGAAGTGGAGGAGACTGGAAGGGAAGTCCCTTGAGCAAGTTCTGTGGCTGCAGACACCAGTGAAGAGTTGACAATGGGTGTGATGACCACCATCCTGTCCTTGAAATGGCCTGTGATCTTATGCCATTGAGTGCACAAGGTCCATTGTGCTTGGCAGATCTGTAGAAAGGCCAATGGCATGGCATGCACTGTGGAGGCCATGTGGCCCAACAACCGTAGTATTCCCCATGACTTAATGAAACAGCTGTGCTGGATGTCATTGACTACAGCCATGAACTGCTGTGAGCAGTCCACAGGTAAGAAGGCCCGGGTTTGAGTGCTACTGAGAAGAACCCCAGTGAATTCCAGCCATTGAGAGGGTTGGAGGTGTGACTTTGGGTAGTTGATGACAAAGCCCAGATGCTCAAGCACCTGAAAGGTAAAATGGGCTGATAAATCAACTTTATCCAGGATGGTGCCCTTTATGAGTTAGTTGTCTAAGTAAGGGAAGACAAAGACCCCCCTGGAGGAAGGCAGAAACCACTGCCAAGCACTTTGTGAAGAACCTTGGGGCTGATGCCATCCCAAAGGGCAGTAAATGGTATTGGAAGTGCTGTCTTATGATTATGATGCAAAGGTACTGCCTGTAGAGAGGATGGATCAGGATGAGTACATAGGCATCCTTTAGATCCAAGGAACAGAGCCAATCATCCTCCTGGAGGAGATCTTTTTGAACTTCTCTTGCACTAAAAAGCGGTTGAGGTTTCAGAGATCCTGGATGGGCCAAAAAAACTCCAGTCTTCTAGGGGACTAGAAAAAATCAAGAGTAGAACTCTTTCCTTGCCTGCCCTGGTGGTATCAGTTCTATGGCTAGGTCGGCTATCAGGGCATTGACCTCCTGCTGTAGAAGACTGCAATGGTGCAGGTTAAGGAGGTACTCCCCTGGGAGGTAGCTGGGCAAAATGCAACAGGTACCCATTCTGGACAATCTTTAATGCCCAGGTGTCTGTTGTTACTACAGGAGTCCACAGGAAAGGGGCAAAAGTACTCGGAAGTACCAAAGCACAAAAACGAAGAATGAGTATCTAAGTACAAACTTTATTGAAGGTCAATGCCAAGGCAACAAGTCCATAAAAGAACAAAGTCCTACACCACCATGTTTCAGTGTGGCCTTTCTCAGGGGCTATGGTCTGCTGAAAACTCAAATAAAAACATAAATACATCTTTATCATACATCAGATAAAAATAATTCAATCATAATTATATCAAAAGATATCAAAAAATATATCCACTAAAACTTGTTGCTTTGTACTTAGATACTCGCTCTTTGTTTTATGCTGTGTGTTATCAGTACAGGCCACCTGTGCACAAAATGAACCAGCCGACCCCTCACCTGTTGGGGCACCTCACTGGACAAGGGGAGATTAGCCATGCTCCTTAGGAAGCAGTCAAAAACCCACCCCAGTTGTGGTTGTGGGATTGGCTGGCTTTTCTGAGACTTTGGGTGGTGTTGCTAGAGCAGGCCTTGAGCCTTTTGTTGGACTGGCTGAGAGCTCTGGTAGGCCTGGTATCTCTGATATCCAGTGTGGTACCTGCGCTTGCACAGGTAATAGGCCTTCTTACCCGCAGATTTCCTTTTGGAAGGGTCTTGGTTCTTCCTGGAAAGGTGGTTCATGGTGAACTGCTCTTTCTCAATCTCACCAGCTTTATATTCCATGGGTTTTCCAAACAGGTTTTCTCCCCAGCAGGGTGCATTAGCCAACCTATTTTGGACCCACTGTTCAAGGTCCAAAGACTGTAGCTGGGCCAGGCAGCAGGCACCAATGCCCACGGCAGCCACCCGACTGATCGACTCAAAGGCATCATATTCAGCACAACTCATATATTTGGAGCAGTCTTTGCCCCACCCTATTAGTAGCAAAAAGTTCTCAAGAACCTCTGGGGATATCAGTGAAGAAAACTCACTGATGTCCCCATGATGTTCTTGAGGAACATGGCCATGCACAGTTGATAAAACAGGATATGAGCAACTAGCATGGATCCCTGGTAGCATCGTCTCCCAAAGCCATTGAGAGTGTGGGTTTCTTTCCCTGGTGGAACTAAGGAGTGAGTTTTAGAACTCTTAATCTGGCGCATGGCCATATCCACTACCATGGAGCTGTGGGGTAATTGAGGGTTTTCAAAGCCGGGGCTTTTTTGTACCCTGTACATGGAGTCCAACCTCCTGCTGATAGCAGGCACCATCAGTGGGTTTTCCCACATTTGGAACAGGAGACGCTAGAGGATGTGGTGCATCGGCACCGTGACCGCCTTCTTGGATGGCAAGGGATACTGAAAGATCTCAAATGCTTCAGCTCTCAGTTCCTCCTCAGCTTCCAGAGTGAAAGGAAGGGCCTTTTGCCATGTTATGGACAAACTCCTAAAAAGAGAAGTCCTCCAGCATTATCTTCCTAAGAAGTACATTCATAACCTACAATAGTGCTGCCATTTTAGCTGGCTCAGCCTCAACAGTCTGATTCAGAGCCAGGTTTAAGGTTTTGGCAGCCAGAGTACGGGGATTGGAGGTCAGAGATCCCAAAGATTCAAAGACCCAGAAAAGGAGCAAAGGAAAGTCATAGTGTTTTTGAAGCAGAACTTCCACCCATCTCTAAAGTAAGCTGGAGCAGCCTCCTCTTTGGCCTTGTAGTCTGGTCTTCATTTTCTTAAGTTCCAAAGCAAAGCATTCTGGGACAGGCCATTCTGTTGTTTTCTCAGGTACCAATTTTTAATAATCCTATATTTTTAAAAGCTAGTGTTTATCTATTTGCAATGTTCTAGGAGACTTCCTATTGGTCATAACATTCCTGCTTTGATCTCACAACTCTCCTTGCCAGAATCTGAATTGTTAAAAAACTGAATAATGACAGTCTTGGAAGTGATCTCTCATTTCCCAATACCATCTCCAGTATCCCTTCTTTAAACAAAAAACAGCCTGGGGACTGTGGCAGTGGCAGGCTGCCCCAACAGTATACACACAGATTGTGGATCATGTACCCTAGACACAATGGCAGTTTTGGTTTTGGTATCAAACTAAATCTGAACATCAACATTTGTATGCATGAACTCTTCTATATAAGTGCACTATAGCTCTGAATGATGACCAGGGCAGAGGGGTACTGTGGTGGTGGGAGAAAAGATAGGGAGAGCCGCTAGTAAGAACATGCAACATGAGTGGCTATTACTGCCAAGCAACTGAGGAGCTTTGCATACAAGCACACACATACCCTTCCCCCAGCTCATACACACACACACTAACATCCTCTCTCACTCATGCATACAGACTCTCTCTCCTGTTCCCTGAAACCCAACATGTAAACATACATAGAAACCACATACAAGCCTCCCCTCACACACTCCCACCAAGAAACAGGCTCCTTCTCTTGCTCTCACACACACTCAGAAAATGCTTCACTCAGACACAAACATGGTTTCCTAAACTCTCTCACAGAGACTCACATACAAAGAAAGCTATCCCAAAATCTATGTCATATTCCATGAACTCTCCTATACATTCTGGAATTTTTGAAGGGCTTTTTTTAGTTTACTAACAATACCAGGAAAAGTTCCTGAATTTAAAGGAACATGCTTGTGAAAATATCAGTTGCGATCAAGAACAGTCCCCGAGCTGGTTCATAGTGTTGACACCGTAGGCAAACCTTAAGCCTTATCCCCCTCCCCCCCCCCCCGACTGTCATAATCTATGGTTTAACTTTGAATACCTTGCCCTTTGCCGACCCCAGAAGCTGCCACTCTAGACGACCACCTAGTTTGTTTAATGGTTGCCCCGGTCTTGCTTGTAATGGCCTTGGCTCGCTGGTTGGTAACTGTGAGCATTAGTTTGCACTATGCAGATCAGCGAAGCCACTGGATATAGAGAAGAAATCTAAATTTCATACAGAAGTCCTTTTTTGGTGATCTCAGCATGCAATCATCGGATTTCTAAACTCCGGGGTTTTTTTTCACATACAAGGCATGATATGGAAAGCTGCTCGCCAGCTGTAGAGACTACTCCTCGAGAAAGCACAAGCAGGTGGTTTGGATTCTAAAGACAGGTGTTATCTACTTCCTGTGTCAAGGACAGCTCATCCACTGCAGCAGCAACCCTTCTCCCTTTTACACAAACACCAGAACCAAAATATTTCTTTTTAAGGCAACATTTCAAAGCCAAACAGATTTGTTTCTGTCAGAATCAGCAGCACAATTCCCCAGCGTGATGTTAGTAAGGGGCTTAATTACACAATGCAGTCAGAAACTGCTAGCACTTGCAGCTCACATTTTGCTATTGAATAACTACATTTATCTTGGCTGCCTTGGGCTTCTTGCTCAATTTTCTCTGAATCTTGGCAATGCAAAAGCAGCCTAATTCCAAGCATTTAATTTAGGAGTTTAGAAAGTAGAGCTAAAGTGCATTGGGATATGTTTTTATTACCATTATCAGAAATTCCAGGACACAGTAGATACACATTTTTTTAACCAATACAATTGTACGATCTTGTCTTCATTTCGTTAAACACATCCTGATATTTCCAGAAGATATCAGTAAGAAGATGATGTACTGTAAGTTTGAGAACTAAAAGACTAGTATGTAGTACCTGGAGTTCCTGAGTATGTGTACGGGGGAGCAAGAAGAGCCCCTTATTGAATTTTAAGATAAATGTACTGCAGCCTCAGTTATAAACTCATCCTCTGATGGCATATGTAATTTTGTAGCCTCGGGGAAAACCTCAATGGCTGGTGGAAACATTTCAAGTTGTGTAAGTGAGAGTATTATGTACAATCATAGGCAGCAGAATGGGGCAGAGAACTGTGGCCATGACCGAACCAATCTATTACCCAACAGAGGATCAGTGAATAGAGAAATTGGGGCAGGGCCGGAGATTGGCTTATTTGGCCCCTCTGACCAAAAAGGTCTTCCACTGCCCTTTCACACGTGATATTCCCTTTTAAGAGTTTGCGAGGGGAGATAGAATTACAGCACAAAAAACTCCTCTTCTTACACACCATGCCCTATTTACAGATATCCCTAGATCCTTTAAATTTTCACAGGGAAATCTTTTTGTTTTATCCACTCCCACTGCCGTGCCTCTTACTATTGGAATCCTCTTCCTCTAGATTTGAGAAATGAAGACACTTACCCTACATTCAGGGCAGGATTAAAGCATAGGCAAATTAGGCATGCGTTTTGGGCCCAAATATTTATGAGGAGCCCTTTCAGATATGCTAAGTCAAGGTCTTCTGCTCTGGTAAGTCAGCTGCTAGCAGAAAGTAGAGTTACATATACGTGCTGGAGAATGGAGGGGAGGAAAACCAGAGGTCCGTCACCCCCTCCCCATCTCCTGTGTGTTGTTCAGCAACCAACAGGGGTAGTCAGCGAGTAACATTTCTTTCCGGGTGCTTCCTCCCCTGATGGTTTTCCACCACACTCAGAACCAAGCAGATTTGAGGGAATTTTAAAATTTAAATGGACTTGTTGCCTAAGGACACAAAAAAGAGCTAATCCTGCTTTGCCTAAGGTTAAATGTGGGATAAACACATGGATGTTTCCCCTGTATGAAGATCAATGAGGTTGGCAGATGGATAGTGCATATCTGATTACCCACCCTTTTATTTACTGTTGCATGTGCATGTACTGAATTGTACTAATTTCTCTCATCCATTTCATGTACTGTGTTTCAGCTACTTGCTGTTGTTGGTTCCAGTTTGTTTTTCAGTTTCTGTCATTGTCTGTCCCATGTTATATAACTGGTTATTTGATTAGTTTCATTTTTAAAACACCATGATGTATATAACAAATGGTGGTACATGAAATATGCAAATGAATTAATTCTAGAACAGATTCTTCTCTTTTTTTCCCTCTCTTTTCTGCCACTCTGTGACGAGTACAGAACTCAGGAGAGAAAGCATTGTTGCTTAGCTGTAACAGGGGTTCTCCGTAGACAGCAAGGGTATGGAGCCACACTTGATTGGTGATGTCTGATGACAGCACCAGTGCCAGCTCTCTCCTGACTCGCAGTCTCCTCTCCTCAGTCTGTCTCAGAGCAGTTAAGCACAGCATAGAAGCCGTTTGTAATAGACTCTTGGCAAGATGCAGAAGTGGGTCGAAGGAGAGATCAAAATGCTGCAGCAAGATTGTGCACTGTGTCGCATTGTTTGATTTGATGTATTGCCTGTTGACTTGATCTGTTGGTTTGTTTCTTTGTTTCTTTAAAAAGGGGATGGCGGGCAGGGGAGTGTGGCTGTATACCCCTGCTGTCTAGGGAGAACCCCTGTTACCGGTAAGCAACTATGCTTTCTCCGGAGACAAGCAGGGGGATGCAGTCACACTCGATTAGTGAGTCCAGAGCTGAGGGCCACTTGGAGGTCCGATGATGTTTGCAGCCTAGGTAGAATCCAGGAGGTGGAAGGAATTAAGCAAAGACATTCTGCAGGATAGTCTTGCCAAAAGCAAGATCCCTGGTTGAAGAGTGATCCAGACTGTAGTGCTTTGTGAAAGTATGCACTGACAACCAGGTAGCAGCTCTACAATATCCTGAGAAGGAATAGAGGCTAAATGGTGACAGTTGTCACTGTGACTCAGAGGCCATGAGCTCCCACATGTCCGGGAGGTGTGCATCCTACCTGAAGGTAACGGAAGGTTATACAGTCTGCAGTCCAGGAGGAGATGCTCTGCTTAGATGTGGGCTTCCCTGGGTGTTGAAGTTAAAGGTCGCAAAGATCTGTGAAGCCTGATAAATCTGTTGGGTGGCTTGCAGGTAGAAGAGCAAAGCTTACTGCAGTCCATAGAATGTAGGACATGCTGAGGTGAATCCAGTTGTGCTGCCGGGAAGAAAATGGGGAGCACAAAGGATTGACTGAGATGGAGTGGAGATGATCTTGGGAAGAAACTTGGTATGGTGCACAGGAGAACTTTGTCATGAAGAAATTGAATGTATGGAGGGTAGTGAGCTAGAGCTTGTAGCTCGCTCACTTGTTGTGTGGATGTGATGCCAACCCAGGAAGATGGTTTTCGAGATGAAATGCTTCGGGGAAGCTAAACCAAGGGGTTCAAACAGTGGCTTCATAAGTTAAGAGAAGACAACATTGAGATCCCACTCTAGAGCGGGGGGCTTAAGCGGGGCTTTAGTGTTCATTAAGCCTCTCATGAAATGACTCAGTAGTGGATGCATGGAAATACGTTTTCCGTCCTCATGTCAGTTGGCAGCTGCAATGGCAGAAAGATGGTAATGAGCAGAAGAGGTTTGGAGACCAGAATCAGATAGATAGGTGAGTCCTCTAAGCCTAGTCCAGTGGGAGAAGTGAAGCCACTTCTGCTTGTAGAGGCATTGGCTTGAAAGTCTCTGGGATGCCTGAAGAATGACTTGTACAGTGGCTGATATTGCATTGTTATTGCCTATTGGCCACTGAGGGCCCGATTCTGTGCCACAAATAGCGGGAATCCTTCTCCGCCGCATCTAACTTCCCCGCCGCATCTAACTTCTCCACCAGTTGTGCGGGGAAGTTAGATGGGGTGGGGAAACGGTGGCTCAGGGGGCGGAGTCTGGGTAGAGACTGGGCAGTCACAGGCCCTGGACATACAGGGCCGATTCTAATGTTGGCCCTATACGTCCAGGGCTGGGGATATGTGTGGGGAGGTTATTCCACCTCCAATGTGGAATAACTTCCCTGGACGTGTAATTTTTTAAATGCTGGGGTGCGGTGGGTCAGGGGGTGGAGAACATTCCCCGCAGCCTGACCCTGGCTCTAAGAGGCCAGATTGGGGGTTGGGCTGTGGGGAATTAGCTTTAATTTCTGTTGTCTGGCATCGCGGCTCTTCAGTGGTGCTATGGCAACATGACGCCATGGCACTGCGGCTCCATTGAAAAGGCTTGACTGAATTAGCCGGTGACAGTCCTGCACATGCAGACCAGACTGAATCGCAATCCTGGCCTGCACGTGCAGGACTGTTCGCGATTCTGATACCGTGGGCTAGACGTGCTCTGAGGGATCAGAATCATGATCCCCTCTGTACATCCTTTTCAGACAGGACATACAGAGGGGATCGATGTCCGGGACAGAATAAGCCTGTGAGCTTCCATGCAGCCAGGGCCAGCGACTATAGGTTTGGATATAGGAGGTGCTTCCTCATTGTGTGAGAAGAAAAGGGTGAGGTTCCAATGGCCAGGGCCCATGCTGAGCCCTGTCCAGAACATGGAGATACCAGATCTGTCTGGTCCACTGAAGTGCTATGTGGATCAGAGAGGCTCTGTTCATTCGGGCTTTGAGGAGGATGCAAGAAATGAGTGGAAATGGAGGGAATGCATAGAGGAGGCAAATGCTCAGGAGATTAGGAAGGCATCGGTCACTCGTCTGTGAGGGCTGGAATGAATGGAGCAGTAGAAGGGACATCTTGTATTGTCATCAGAGGCAAAGATATCCACTTCTGGTGTCCCCCATGCCTGGAAGATGGGCGCCAGGGCATCTGGATCCAGAAATCATTTGTGTGGGTCGAGGCAGCAGCTGAGGGAATCAGCCAGCTGGTGTTGAGATCCTGGAAGATAAACTGCATGGAGGGACACCCCGATGGAAAGAGCATAGAGCCAGAGTCGGGTCGCCTCGTAACAGAGGTGAAGGGATCCGCAGCCTCCTGCTTGTTGATGTAAAACATGGTGACTTGGTTGTCGGTCTGCCCCAAGAGGGACTTCCAGTCCAGTGCAGAAGCACTCTGAAAACTCGCAGAACCAATGGCTAGCAACACGAAGTGAGACATAACCAGAAATGTTCAGGAACTTTATTTAGGAGTACAATGTAGTCACACCCAACACAGGCCTTGTTTCGGCTCTTGTCTTCTTCAGAAGTGTGAAGGCACCAATACTGCAGCTCTCTGATTTCTTGACTCATTTGCATGCAATCTGGAATGTGTGCATCAGAACATAACAACATCAAAATGGCAAGAAGAAGGCAAGAACCAAAATATGGCCTGTGTTGGGTGTGGCTACACTGGCTACACTGTACCCCTGAAAAAAGTTCCTGAACAGTTGTGGTTGTGTCTCACTTTGTGTTGCTAGCCGAGAGGGACTTCTGCCAAACCCAATTTCAGAAGGCAGTGAGGGTGTAGAAGACCACTCACAGCTCTAGTAGGTTGATGTGCAGAGAGGTTTCTGCCTGAGACCAGTTCCCTTGAGTGGTGATATGCAGGAGATGGGCTCCCCAACCCAAGTGGAAGGAACCTGTAGTTAGGGTGAGCTGGTGTGGCAGTTCTATGAAGGTTCGGTCACCTGTGAGGCTGGAAGAAATGGCTCACCAATGGAGGGATTGACAGAGTCTGTGCAGAATGGGCCCTGACAAGGGCACCTGATGCCAAAGGGACCATGTATGCTGATTCTAATTGAACTTGAGATGCCACTGGAGGAGCGCATGTAGAGATGTGCCAACTGCACCTCATGCATCGAAGCTGCCATGTGTCCCAGAAGTTGAAGGATAGAATATGTTGAAGCACTCAAGAATCATATGATCTTGGCACTGAGCTTCTGGAGAATGGTTGCTCTGTTGTTAAGCAAGAAGGCTCAAGCAGCTGTGGTGTTCAACTGAGCCAATGAAGTTGAGGACTTGATGAGGCTCACATTTGGACTTTTGGAAATTGATGATGAATCCAAGATCTTGCAGGGCAATTGAAGTGCTGTGGACTGAGGCCAGGGTTGGGGCTGGAGATGAGCCAGTCATCCAGGTAGTAAATGCAAAGACCTCACTGATGCAGGTGTGCTGCTGCCACCACTGCCAGGTAGATGTAAGGTGGTCCTGCAAGATTTGGGGAACTGGTAATGCCAGGACCTCCTTATGAGTGCTGCGCACATGCAAGATAGATTGAAAATCTCTCTTGTTGGTGGGGATTTGAGAATAACTGAGTGTGAGGGCTCAGGAGACATTCTGCAGAAATTTTGGGTGGAGAAATTTTCTGGAGGGCCTTCCCCAGTTAGGTCGTCTGGCGAAGGTGCAGCTTCAACATCTCCCAAGATTGAGGGCTCAGGGTGGGACTACAGCATGCTAGCTGAAGAGTAGGCATCCTTACCCAGAAGGGAGGAGGGTCCTGGTGGGTGGTAGCTGGAGGCTTGAATGCTGGGACCTCTGGAGAGGGTACACAGTCACCAGACAAGAAGGGCCCCAGCAGGGCCATGCTATTTTGAACAAAGTGTCAAAGCAGTTAAAGGATGGGGAAGGACCTACCTCCCGCTGTGGAAGCTGAGGGAGATAACGATGGCATGGAGGTTGTCTGATATATCCCATGCTTAGACTTATGGGACAAAGCTCCTGATGAACATAATCGGGCTTTACACTTAGTTGTTGTCAACATTATCGGCATCCTTGCAGTTAAACACTTATGGGGTCATTCTGAACTCCGTTTAGCGGGTCTGGACATCTGATCTGGATGTCCAGACCTGTTAAATGTCCAGGCAGCCTGCTAGGGACAGAGCTTCCCTTATGAACTGGTGATTTGTAGGGGGAGCTCTGTTCATGGGAGGGAAGGGGGCAGGATAGATGCAGAGTGAGGGCAGGCATTGGGCAGAGAGCAACCTCGGATGTACAGGGCCAATTCTGAGGTCAGCTCTGTATGTCCAGGATCAACCATGGAGATGGGGGACTTATTCCACCTTCATCCCCCTGGACATTGGGGGACTGCAGCACCGGGCAGAGATAGAAGGTGACAGGGTGCAGGGGGATCCCTGCAACCCGACCCTTGCCATGGGAGGCCAGATTGGGAGTTGGGCTGTGGGGAAAAGACGGTGTCAGTGTTGTCTAGGGGTCATGGCTCCTGAATGGAGCAGTGGTGCCTTGGCGATGGGACAACATGGCACTGCGACTCTATTCAGGAACCTGGCTGGGTTAGCTGGGTATGTGGGCTGGGCATGCAGCCAATTAGAAAAGGGGACCAGCCTACACATCCAGGCTGTAGAACCAATTCTGATCCCGTGAGCACAACTAGCACCTGCAGGATTAGAATCGGGTCTATTTCTGTATGGCCCAATTTTGGTCAGGCTGGACAGCCAGTATGGAATCAGCCTCTTAATGTTGAATATCTCCTAAAACAAAGTGGCCAGTAAAATGTCTTTGGTCTATATATGAACACTTATTTGACATGTAAAAGAATCAAATAAAACAAGACCAATTAAAAATGGAAATAGTATAAAAATTTAAACATGATTACTGGCACCCTTATAAACAATTTAAATTAATTTTTAACAGAAGAACCACATTCCCACTGGAGTAAAATTAGATGTACTTGTGATCAATTGTCATTGCTCACATGACTTGAATAAACCAATGAATGATGGCTCTAATGTTTAAAATAGAAACATTCATTCCCTGTTCCATTTTCACAATGGTGAAGACAAGAGAGCTGCCTGAGAACATCAGAAAAGCCATTATTACCAAACATCAAAATTCAAAGGGGTGCAAGACCATCTCCAAAGACCTTGGGATTCATGTGTCTACAGATTGCAATGTTATTAAGATGTTTTATGCTCATGGAACTGTCAAGAACCTCCCAGGATACGGTGGGAAGAGGAAAACTAATCCAATAAGTCTTCAAAGGTTAGAGTGAACTGTTATAAAAACACCACGTACAACATCCAAAGAGCTCAGGCTGATTTGGAATAATCTGGAGTGCTGGTTTCAACCCATACCAGACACCACACACTCAACAAAGAAGGACTTCATGAGCAAAGGTCAAGGAGGATCCCACTGCTCAAAGACAGACATAAAAAGCTGATTGTTCCCAAATCCACCTTGAGAAACCACAATCCTTTTGTTCTGTGGATCGATGAAATCAAAGTTGAGTTCTTTGGCAATGCAGACTAGTGATACACTTACAGTGAAGAAATGAAGCTTATAAGGAAAAAAAACCCACCCTTCCTACAGTTAAATATGGTGGAGGTTCCATAATGTTGTGGGGCTGTTTTGTGCCTCAGGAACTGGAGGCCTGGAACGTATTAAAGGAATCATGGAATCAGAGGACTACCAAGGTATTTTGGAGTGAAATGTGCTACCTAATGTCAGAAAGCTAGGTCTGGGTAGAAGGTCATGGATTATCCAGTAGAACAATGACCCAAAACATAGATCCACAAGTACAAAAGAATGATTAAAAAGGAACAAATGGACTGTTTTAAACTGGTCAGCAATGAATCCTGGTTGCAATCCATCGAGAACCTTTGGAATGATCTGAACTCTGCCATTGGTAAAAGGAATCCTGGAAACATTTGTAAGATAGAACAAATTGCAGTTGAAGAGTGGGAGAAACTACCAGCAGGGAAAAGGAAGAGGAGATTGCTATATTTCTCAAAAGAAGTAGCTGAAAAGGTGAAGAAAAAGAGGGAGGCCTTTATGAAGTACAAGAGATCACAGAGAGAGGAAGACAGGCAGCTATCTTTGGAAAAAGTTAGAGAAGCTAGCAAAGACAGGAAAGCAAAGATACAAAAAGAAGAAGAAATAGCCAATGCAATAAAATGGGGGAGGGGGGATAAGATATTGTTCAGATATGTTAGTGAGAGGAGGAAGGGTAAAAGTGATATTGTCAGACTCAAGGGTGAGGGGGAGGAATATGTAGAAGATGATGAGGATAAAGCAGAATTGCTTAACAAGCATTTCTGTTCTGTGTTCACAGATGAAAGTCCCAGAGCAGGAGCTCAGAAAACACCCACAAATAGGAAAAGAAGTGACGAGGATCTTGAATGATCTTCAGAAGACTGTGTTCGGGAGGAACTAGCTAAACTAAAAGTAGTCAAAGCGATGGGACCAGATGGGATACATCCGAGAATACTGAAGGAGCTTGGGGACATTCTAGCAGCTACATTGACCAACCTTTTCAATGCCTCTTTGGAGTCGGGAGTGGTGCCAGAGGACTGGAGAGAGGCACATGTGTTCTCTTTACACAAAAGCAGAAGTAAGGATGTGGTTCAAAATTGCAGGCCGGTTAGTCTAACCTCTGTGGTGAGTAAATTATTGGAAATGGTGCTGAGAGAGAAAATAGTGAGGTTTCTGGAGTTCAATGGATTGCAGGATCCGTGGCAGAATGGATTCACCAGAGGTAGGTCTTGTCAGACAAATCTGATTGATTTCTGTGACTGGGTGACCAGGGAGTTGGACTGAGGGAGAGCCCTAGATGTGGTGTACTTGGATTTCAGTAAAGCCTTTGACACCGTTCCACATAAGAGACTTATAAACAAACTCAGCACCCTAGGAATGGATCCTAAAGTGACCAACTGAGTTAGAAATTGGTTGAGTGGGAGGCGACAAAGAGTACAGGTAAATGGAGCTCACTCTAAGGAGATGGAGGTTCCCAGTGGTGTGACACAGGGCTCTGTCCTTGGTCTGATTCTTTTTAACATCTTTGTTAGTGATATTGCAGAAGGGCTGTTGGGTAAGGTTTGCCTCTTTGCAGATGATACCAAAATCTGCAATAGAGTAGATACCCAGGAAGGAGTAGATAACATGAGGAGGGATCTAGCTAAGCTTGAAGAATGGTTGAGAGTTTGGCAGCAGAGATTTAATGCTAAAAATGCAAAGTCATGTATTTTGTCTGCAGTAATCCAAGGGCGAGGTACAGTGTAGGGGGTGAAGTACTTCTGTCCAAAAAAGAAGACTGGGATCTGGACGTGATGGTGTTTGATGATCTTAAAGTAGCTAAATAGGTAGAAAAAGCGATAGCAAAAGCTAGAAGGATGCTTGGTTGCATAAGGAGAGGAATGGTCAGCAGAAAAAAGGAGGTGATAGCGCCTCTGTATAAGTCTCTGGTGCGACTTCATTTGGAGAATTGTGTGCAATTCTGGAGACCGCACCTTCAAAATAATATAAACAGGTTGGAGTTGGGCAGAGATGGGTACTAAAATGGTTAGTGGTCTTCGTTATAAAGCATATGAAGGCAGACTTAAGCATCTTAATATGTATTTGTTAGAGGAAAGGCGGGATAGAGGAGATATGATCCAGGCATTTAAATACCTCCATGGCATAAATGTCCAGAAGCATAGCCTTTTTTGATTGAAAGCAAGCTCTGCTTATGAGGGGACATAGGATGAGAGTGAAAGGAGATAGGCTCAGGAGTAATATGCGGAAATATTTCTTTAAGGAAAGAATGGTAGATGCATGGAATAGTCTTCCAGTTTGAGGTGGTAGAAATGAAGATAATATCTGAATTAAAAAAAAACATGGGGCAATCACAGAGTATCTCAAAAGGAAAAAAATTGGATTATTGTAGTAGTTGATATGGAAGGGCAGACTAGGTAGACCATGTGGTCTTTTTCTGCCATCATGTTTCTATGTTTCTATGTATAAAACTTATAGATGGCCACAAGAAAAGTTTGGAGGCTGTCATCATTGCTAAGGTTTGTGCAATCCAATATTAGTGAAGGGTGTTATTAATCCTGTCCAAGTCATATTTTTTTCTCAGAAATTACTATGTCTAAGTTGCATAAACATTTTTTGTTGTTGCATAACTTTGAACATAATATTGCAATATTTTGAGTTATTTATTTATTTTTTCTGTTTTTTCAATACTGCAATACTGCTTTATCTGGGAATCAAAGCAGTTTACATCTAACAATGTCATCAAACTGTGTTACATAGAACAGAGAAAACATAGAGATTATATCTAAAAAAGGTTAACAACTAATAAGCAACATTGTCATCAAACTTGGTTACATATAGTTTTGAACTAACAAGACACATACAGTTGGAATATTTCCAATTATTTCTCAAGATAATGTACACAACATACCTAAAATGCAAGGGTGCCAATAATGCTGACCACAACTATATGTGTTTGTGGGTCATGTGGACTGCAGGTGTTGCCCGGAGCATCCCTCTGGGTGTTTTTGGATGTGGATTTATGTTTTGCACCTCCTACAGAGGATGGGGGTCATCCCTCTGGAAAAGTCCTCCTGATTCTGGGTTAGGAGGAGGTGGAGTGGAATCCCTGGCATGCTGTTTAAGGCTCTGGGCTACTTTTCTTGACACCGGTGCCGGTAGGAGGTCTGCCACTGGCCAGATGGCAGCTCCTTCTGTTACTGTTTGTGCCTTGTCTGAGCCCAATGGGACTGGTGCAGGTAGAGGAGAAGGAGCTGCCATGTGTATAGGAGAAGCACTGTGAAAAGGGCTGACTGCTGTTGAAGTGTTCAGGCACTCTGAGGTGCAGCAGTTTGTTTTCTCCTTTCCTTGATGTTTTTTTTCCTAATGTTCACAGCACTAGTACTGCCACTGTGAAGAAATGTGAGGTTTTTTTTAACTCAGCATTGCAGCTGTGTGCTGTTACTCCGGAGCTTTTGAAAGTTGTTGTTTTTTTAATATAGCAGCTCAGTGAAGTGCGTGCCGCCGGCCTGAGAAGATGTGCTCCGTGCAGCATGGGAGCCCCGCAGCAGCTGAGTGCTGACTTTTCCTTATTTTTTTAGTTTTAGAACTGTCACATTATAGGAAACTGCAGGGAAATCGCCGACACTGAAAAGAGCCAAAAACAAAGAAATAAGATAAAACAGATGGCAAACTCCAATGGATGAGGGAAAAACCGCGGCTGACTGGTACAGCAGTAGAACACTGAGGAGCGCAGGACTGCGAGGCGGGAAGGTGGACACATGCTCAGAGAAGTCCAAAGGGCTTCTATGAGCTAGGGGAGAGCTGGCACTGGTGTTGTCATCAGACATTACCAATTGAGTGTGCCTGCATGCCCCTGCTTGTCCCTAGAGAAATTCCTAGCCTAAAAGAGTTGGATTCTAAGCACCAACATGCTCTCTAATTGGTGGGGCTGCAGGGAGTAGAAACAAACAAAATTGCAGGTGTTTGTAGCTAAACTCACATTCTCCTCCACAAATCTCCCCCAGCACATAGCACACAGGTAAAGGGTCCCTGGTGGTCAAAAGTAAACTCTGGCATCAGTCTTCAGAAAAATGCAGGATACCCAAGCAGGTGGAAAAACACAGTAGTCCAGGTGCGGTTTGTATAAAAATACCCATTCATTAGGCACTCCCCAGGTGAACAAAAATAAACAAAAGCAAACCATTAAGAAAAAGTCAGGCATATGCACAGTCCACAAGAAAAGGGTGAGGTAATGACAAAAAAAAATCAATTTTGCTCCTAGTTCTGGGAAAAGTCTTTCTGCTGTTTTTTTTGGCTTCTGATGCAAACTCCTCTCCTTTAGTGGAAATCCTGTGGACTCTCTGTGATTCCTGAGGAAACTCTCTCCTTAGTATTATCCTGAGACACCTCAATCAAGTACTGAAGCTGGGCAACTCTCTGCCTCCTTGCAGTTCAGCAGTGGGACCAGGGATGGGGCCCTTTCTCCTTTCCTCACTGCAGTTAAATTGCTGGAAAATAGGCCAGACCCTCTTCACCTCTTAGTGCAGCTCAACAATGGCACCTTTTCTCGGTTTGTCAATGGCAATAATCCTTCTCTCTATCTCTCACACTGTTTCAGGGATTCATTAACTCACAGCCTAAGTCTCACCAGACCTCACTTTGGGCCAAGGCTAGCAGAATGCAGATCCTACCTCATTCTTCCTTCTTAGATCATTCATCTGACCTCTCATTCTCCTCTGCTCCACTCCTCTTCACACTTGGGATTGGAATTGGTCAGCACACTCTCTTCTCTGGGATCTCCCTCTCAAAAATCCCTGTGCTGAATTATCTGTACGCTGCAGTTTTTGTCTAAGCACTATTTAGGATAGTTCTCTTGTCTCCTCCCTCCTCCATGCTAAAGGAAGCCTCATCCCTGGCTTCCCTCTTACTCTCCAGGTCTTCTGTGGAGGAAGCCATTCCTAACATTCACTCTTATACTTCCCTCCAAAATTGAGGAACACTTAATGAAGAGTTCTACCAGAATATTCTACCCCTTGTTACCTTTAAGTGGCATTACTAAGGAGCAAGGACCTAGCATGTTTCTCCTGTTTATCTAAGGCAGGGGCTCCTGCTACTTAAGGATTAAAGAAAAATAATGATTTAGCACCCCTTCTTCTTTTAGGAAAGAGCTGGAGCTTGAAGCTCTAGCTGCAAGATACTTTAAAGTGAGGTCTTAGGACCAGGATACTAAGGTTTGATGAATAAATCCAAAGAACTTGGCGATAACTTGTTGTTACTGTGGAAACCTTCCTGGTAAGTATCAAGAGCCATTCAGAGAGTGTCTGCACTTGCAGAGAAGGGCCCTGAGAGCTAGGATGGCCAAAGGACTGAAAAGGTGAAGATTTCAGGTTTGGGAGGATGTTGTTCTACCTGGGAAACTGCTAGGTACTTGTGACTTGGATTGGACACTGTTGGAAATAGGATACTGGGCTTGATGGACCTTGGCATGACCTAGTATGGCATTTCATATGTTCTTATGTTCACTCCAGGTGGTTCCATGAGCCAATAATCTAAGGATTTGGGATTAGTCCACAGCGATATCTAAAAGAGATTCCTAGAATCTAGAAAATGAATTGGAAGACTTTGGGAAAAGTGTTCTCTGGAGAATGTTTTGCAGAACCCTGAACTTGAAGATAGATGATGAGAAAGAGAAAATCCTCAAAGTCAGAAGAAGAAGAAAAGATTAGTCTGCCTGAACAGGAATGAACCCTGGCTCAGTTAGAAGATAGAAGAGACTACAGTTTCAGAAAAAAAAAGCTAGAATGTCTAAGCAATTTCTTGATATACTACCCAGGCTGAAGAACTGTTTGCAATCACTACAAGCAGGTACTAGATGCATTCTCTTTTCCCAAAGGTCTCACCATCTATGAGAACCTGAGGCAATGGAGGGTTAAGAGGCTTGCCCAGGGCTACAAGGAGAGCCTATAGGACTGGAAACCCCAGCCCCTCTGCCTTGAGATTGTTGTCCCCATGTGGGAATTGAACACCTGGCCCTCTGGTTTGGGATACCTTGTACTAAACACCAGGCCATGCCTCCCTCCAAGTGCAACAGATTTCTACCTAAAGAGGTGAATTGTTTTTGATTTTGCTTTTTATCACACAAAAAAAGACAATTTTTTATGCAGCAAAGCCCTCACTGAATGGCGTTTTCTTAGGATGTGAGTAAGAATGTCTCCCAGAGCCAAACCTACCTCTACATGAACTAGGCAATTGCCAGGGGTAGCAAGAGAGCAAGTAGAGTTGACAAGCTGCATCAGCATGGCTGGGGAATCTTCACAGTCTTCCAGCCAAAGAGAGGATTAAGTTTGCTGTGTGGAATGGTGGGAATCTGTGTAGCGGCACTCCATCACTCCTCACTTTCTTATCCTCCTTTAGGCCAGCACAGCGAGCATGTTTAAAATATGTGACCCAGGGCTAGCACTTACATATGCTGATCTGGGTAAAGGGCTGTTGAAAACTGCCCTCATTGGAAGAATTGTATTAAGTAGCTTCTATGTGTAAAACATGTTTTACATGCACAAATGCAATAATGCAATGTGTGCCTTCGAGTTAGTGCTGCCTCATGGAGACCTAGCAGATCTTGGGTTTTCTTGGCAGTGTGACTGGAGGTAGATTTCCAGGCCTTTCTTCCAAGGCAATGGATGGTTAAGTGACTTGCTCAAGGACACAAGGAAAAGGGCTCTTAAAAAACTGCATCAAAAGTAGGTGCACAGAAAGAGTGCTCATACCTTTTATGTGATCTGCACGTAGGTACTCCTGGGGGCATAGACTAGGTGGAGCTGGGACAGAGTTATGAAGTCCACATGTATTTTATCAAACCACTTGCAGATCCATAGACTGCATGCGTAAGTTTGCACCTTCAGAGCAGTTGTACATTTGTGTGCTAATGGGCTAATTCTGTATTTTGTGAAGGCATATAGGTACCTATGTTGCTTCTATAAAATGGCCTTAAAATAGTTGCCTCTTCCAAACTTTGACAAAGGTGCGCTCTGTGTGTGTATATATATTCACACACACACACACACACACACACACACACACACACACACAATAATTGAAACATTAGGTGGCAGATGGGTGCCACATACCAGTGTAAAATAGCAATAACCGCATAAAATGAATCATCACATATCCGGCTACATACGAAAATGACCACCCTGCAGGTAACGCTAACTGGACAGCAGCGAGGGCATAACAGGGTCTGCCATGGGCAGGGCGCTGCAGAAACCGCATAACGTACATATTCAAAGAGTATGGCCACTTCCCTGAGATGCCACAAACCATGTAGGATTAAGCGAGATTTTCTGGCACCTAGGAGAGCAGGAATGGCCATGGCAAAGGCGTGTATCAGACAACAACTAGGTATCATCAAAGAACAGGCAATGTGGGGAGGGATGAAGTTTATCTAGAGGCGCAGATGGACCCGAAGAGCCCTGGCACTGTGGAGGAGGTGGCAAAAGGTTTAACAACTGCAGTAGGCGGGCACTCAGCACCAGAGGCAGCTAACGGAGGAGGTGGTCTTCCAGCGGTATTGATTAGATGGTGCAACAATAGCAGAGTTCTGTGCAATCCTCATTTAGGATGTGGAGCCAGCCACAGGCAGAAGCCAAGTGCTGCCAATAACAGTGCGGGTCACCAGCATCCTTGCCTACCTGGCCACAGGGAGCTTCCAACATGTCATTGGGGCCATGGTTGGGATCACCCAGTCTGCCACCAGCCACTGTATCACCACTGTCAGCAGTGCCCTGCTGCAATATCTGGGCCACCTCGCTGCAATCCTCAGGACCCCAGAGGAGTGCCATGATACAATGCAGGCCTTCTATGACATTGCCAGCTTCAACTTGATGCTTGGGGTGCTGGACTGCATACACATAGCCCTAAGGGCACCCAGACAAGAACAGAAGGCCTTCAGAAACTGCCACAATTACACCTCACTGAATATGCAGCTGACGGTGAATGTAAACCTGCTCATCATGGATGTGTGTGCCTGGTTCCCTGATTCAGGCCATGATGCATTTATCCTGGCACAGTCGGGTCTGGGCCATGCAGCTACCAGAGGCAACCTTGGAGAGGGATGGCTGCTTGGTAAGTGCATGCAGCTATAAGCCAATATGCATCAAGGTGCATATCACACACAGCCCTGTGTAGAGGGGACCAGGATTGCAGGCCCACGAAGGGGCAGACATATGCTGAGATGCCCCCACACAGGTGCCCAGTCAGGTCACAGGTGCCCATTCAGGTGGATGTGCTGAAGGGCATGATTGTGCTGATGAGAGAGATGGT
The DNA here is from genome assembly GCA_033557465.1 of Ichthyophis bannanicus. Lineage (NCBI taxonomy): Eukaryota > Metazoa > Chordata > Amphibia > Gymnophiona > Ichthyophiidae > Ichthyophis > Ichthyophis bannanicus. Next base: position 1,462,166,432 of record CM066031.1, read on the forward strand.
ACAAGAGGAGGTGGAGTGGGGCTGGAGGTGGAGGCAGGGGAGTAGGAATGAGTGGTGCTTGGCGGGGGAAGTGGGTGGGGGAGGAGGGGCTGGATGGAGAGGTGGTGAGGTGTAGTGGGAGGGGGGAGGTGGGTAGGAAAAAAAAATGCTGAGGCTGGTGGGAACCCCAGCATACCGTGTACTGTACATGCCATCTGTGCCATACACATCATCCTAACCCACACCCAATACCATGGGCCACCAGCAACAGACAGCCTGCTGCATACATAACACAGACACCATGCAAGGCACACCACTCCTGGGTACCCACAAGTGACTATCCTGGCCCTGGGCCCACACACCCCACACTATATTCTCTTTGAATGTCATGCCAGCCGGCTGCACCCTGCCTGCCCCCCCCCCCCCGCCTCCAGGTTTGTAGGACCCACACCTGCACATATGTCCACCACCACATTGCCCATGCCCCCTGGAACAGCACTCATACAGCTCGAAGCTCTGAGGGTCACCCAGTCACATCCTGATCCATTGAATGCCCTCCTTGAACTACTGGTCCCCAACCCCAACCACCTCTCATTCCCCCTCTCTGCCCATACCCCTGGCCTGTCAGGACCAACCAATGGTGATGTGATGTCGCCCCTGTTCTATCTGGGACAACAGGTGCTTGATGCAAACACCAGCCTGTTGCCCCTGGGTAGGGTGGCCATACAACGTATGTGAATGGGTACAGACATACGTGTGGTTTGCTGATGTGTGCATCCCTCCCTGCCCTCCCCAGGTAACCGTGGGTACCCTTGAGGACATGGTTGTTCACACCATTGCGACATACGCAGATCCCTCAGGAGGAGCACTACAATGCTTCACAGCAAAGGACCAGGGCTGTGGTGGAATGAGGCATAGGGACCCTGAAAAGCAGATTCTGATACCTGGACTGTAGAGGGGGCGAGCTGCTATACAGCCTGGAGAGGGTCTGCACAATATTCACAGCATGCTGTATACTACACAAACTGGCACAGCTGGTGGAATCCCCAGATCTGAGCCAGAGGCAGCAGGCAATGATGACACCGTGGAGGCAGATGATGTGTGCATGGCGGAGATGCGGACGCAACAACAGTTAGCTCTTGCACTTGACACGCAGAACAGACTCATTAGGGAGTCATTTTAGGTATTGATTACAGACACTGAGCAGGGATGTCATGATTTTATTTGTCCACAAGCAGTAACAGGACCTATGTTGCCCCCTCCCCTCCCTCCTGCCCCGGATCTGGCCAAGGGGTGCTTTGCTATATGTGAGCTCTGGTGCAATGGAGCCATGTCTGATGGTGTGCTGGCTGCATCATCCCCCTCACCAGTGGGCTGGCCTATCTCACGCTGCTCAGACCTATCTGGCTGTGTCAACAGGTCAGACACCTTCCCACTGCCCTTCCCCTACCCCCTCAGTACTGCCACCAGCTGGTGCAATCACCCTGAAATTGTGGCCTGGTAGGCCGCTATCTCCTGCAGAAGATGCAGCTCTGCATCCTGTTGGTGCTGCACTCTCACAATGTGCTCATACATTGCCTGATATATATCCTCCAGTGCCTGATCTATGCCCTGCATCTCCCCACAAATAGTGCAAAGCTCAGACAGGATCTCTTTAGTGTGCCCCAGCATACATAGCCCCTTCTGAAGCAATTCCTAGTCAACATCATCCAGACCACTGTCAGATGCCTTCTCTGGGATAGGGAATGCTAGGTCCACTGCAGGCTGCTCCTCTGTTGCTACACTCACTGCCCTGATGCAACAGCAGCAGGGGGTGTCTTGCCAGCAGCCTGAGATTCAACTGGCTGAGATGGTCCAGCCACCACCTGGTCTGTGGGACAGCAGAAGAGGCAGAGGTCATTGCCAGCATGAGTGCCAGGTGTCAAGGTAGGAGCAGGGGAATAGCTGCAGTGGCAGTGTGACAATGTGCTGAGAGCAGCAGGCGGGCATACATCTCTCCACCACAGGGATAAGGATCCTAAGTGAAAAATTCAGACAGTACGTGGACAGGCATTTAAACTAGAGAAAGTGGGTAACAGATGGAGAAGGACAATTTCAGTACATCACTCCCAGCAAAAGCAAAACAACATTGGAAACAGCCATACTTTTGAATAACACATCAATGGCAAGCAGGAAGTGGCGTGTAGAACAAAATTCATGCAAAAGGCAGGCAAGCAATTCAACAAATGCTGGAAAGCCATGAGTACAAATGCTTGAAGCCTATCCAACAAAGTTCCTGATCTGGAAGCCCTAATGGTGGAAATGGACTTGGACATTTTGGCCATTATAGAAACATGGTTTAACGTGTTGCATGAATGGGATATAGCCATCTCTGGCTATAATCTATTTAGAAGAGATAGAGAGGGTAGAAAAGGAGGAGGAGTAGCCCTGTATGTCAAAAGCAATATTAAAGCTGCTGAAATGCAGAGGACGTGGGGAAAAGAAGAAGTGCTCTGGATTGTGTTGGAAAGAGGAGATGGCACTGTCATCCATACTGATGTGGACTATAGGCCTCCAACTAAAACTGAAGAAATGGATAGCGATTTGATTGTTGATATTGCAAAGATAGCCATGAAGGGGGAAGTGATCATACTGGGTGACTTTAATCTACCTGATGTGGATTGGAGAGTTCCTTCTGCAAATCTGGAAAGAACTAAAACAAATTGTGGATGCCTTCCAAGATGCGTTACTTAAACAAATGAACCAACCAGGGAGAGCTCTGTGCTGGATTTAGTAGTCATTAATGGAGATAGTGTGTCAAATATCCAGGAGGGTGCCCATGTGAGCAGCAGCGATCATCACACAATGTGGTTTGAGATAAAAGCCAAGGTGGAATCCAATCACAGCAAACTCAAAGTCTTTGTAAACAAGCCCCTTAGACTTCAAAAACACTGACTTCAGTAAAATGGCCAAGTACCTGAAGGAGGAGTTGGTAGGGTGGAAGGGGATAAGGGAAGTGGAATTGGAATGGGCTAAACTAAAGAAAGCAATAAAAGGTGCAATAGATACATATGTAAGGAAAGTAAATAAAAATAAGAGGAAAGGGAAACCTATTTGGTTCTCTAAAGAAGTGGTTGCACAAATAAAGGCAAAAAAACAGCTTTCACAAAATTCAGAAGCTCGCAAACAGAGGAACACAGAAAAGAATACAAGATCAAACTAAAAGAGACAAAAAGAGAAATAAGGATAGAAAAATCAAAGGCAGGAGAAAAGATGGCTAAAGATGTGAAGTGTTGCAACAAGACTTTTTCAGGTATATTCAGGAGAGGAGGAAAATCAGAGGTGGAATTGCAGGACTCAAAAGTGCTAGAAATGGATTCATGGAAAGTGACATTGAAAAAGCGAAAATGCTAAACAAATACTTCTGCTCTGTTTTCACTAGAGAAAATCCAGGATAAGGACCAACTGTGAGTGACAAATATACAAAGGGAATGGAGTAGATGTCACACCATTCACAAAAGAAGATGTGTTAGAACAGCTTGCAAAACTGAAAGTCGACAAAGCTATGGGAACAGATGGGATACAACCCAGGATAATGAAAGAGCTGAGAGAAGTTCTTGCAGGTCCTTTAAAGGATGTTTTTAAGAGATCCTTGGAGACAGGAGAAGTTCCACAAGACTGGAGAAGGGCTGATGTGGTACCTCTCCAAAAAAGTGGTAATAGGGAAGAAGTGACAAACTACAGGCCAGTAAGCCTTACCTTGGTGGCAGGAAAAGTAATGGTGGCTCTCCTGAAAGAGCGAATAGTGGACTTCCTCAAAACAAACAGGTTGCATGATCCGAGGCAACATGGTTTAACCAAAGGATGATCTTGCCAAACAAATCTGATTGAGTTCTTTGACTGGGTGACCAGAGAACTAGATCAAGGGCATGCAATGGATGTGATCTACTTAGATTTCAGCAAAGCCTATGATACTGTTCCTCATAGGAGGCTTAGCAATAAACTCAACAGCTTGGGGATGGGTTTCAAGATGGTAAACTGGATCTGAAATTGGTTGACTGACAGATGACAGAAGATGATGGTAAACGGAACTCACTCCGATGAAAGGAAGGTGATTAGAATTATGCCCCAGGATTCAGTCTTGGGCCAGTACTTTTCAATATATTCATGATTGATTTTGCCAAAGGACTGGAAAAGTCTGTCTTTTTGCAGATGACGCCAAAATTTGCAAAAGAGAGGCTTCCTCTGAGGGAGTGTGGAACATGAGGAAAGATCTACAAAAGCTGGAAGAATGGTCTAATGCTTGGCAGTTAAGATTTAATGTGAAGAAGTGTGGTGTCATGCACTTGGGAAGCAGAAAGCCAAGGGAATTGTATGCAATAGAGGGTGAGAGATTGGTGTGTATGGACCAGGAGAAGAACCTCGGAGTGATGGCTTCTGAGGATCTCAAGGTGGCGAAACAGTGTGACAAGGTGGTGGCAAAAGCCAGAAGGATGCTGGGTTACATACAGAGAGGAATTACCAGCAGAAAGGAAGAGGTACTAATGCCACTGTACAAGGCACTGGTGAGGCCTCACTTGGAATAATGTGTTCAGTTTTGGAGACCACATCTCATAAAGAATATAAAAAAGGCTGGAAGCGGTTCAGAGGAAGGTGACCAAAATGATTCGGAGCCTGCATCAGAAGACTTATGAAAAAAGACCTGAAGACCTAAATATGTACATTTTGGAGGAGTGGAGGGACAGGAGAGATATGATTCAGACCTTTAAATATTTAAAGAGTATTAATGAACAAACAAACCTCTTTCAAAGACGGGGAAACTGTAAAACTAGAGGGCATAACATGAAGCTGCAAGGGGGTAAACTGAAAACAATGTCAGGAAATGCTTTTTCACTGAAAGAGTGGTGGATGCTTGGAATGCCTTCCCGCTGGAAGTGGTAGGAACAAATACAGTGACAGAATTTAAAATGGCATGGGACAGACACAGTGGATCCCTTTATAGCAACAGGATAAAATCAAAATAAACATAACTATGTCTTATATCTGAACAAATAGGGGTGACCTACAAGGAGCGGTGGGTACACCCCTAAACAAAGGCATGGGGAGGGGTGACCTGCATAAAGTGGCAAGTGCACCTCTCTTGCCACCTTGCTGGGCAGACTAGATGAACCATACTGGTCTTTTCTGTCATCATATACTATGTTACTATGTTACAACATCACTGAGCGCCCACATCATTTGTGTTGTGATACCTACTCGCCCTCCTGGGTGGCAGGTGCAGAGCTATCATAGCCAGCTACCACAGTGATAGTGACCTCATCTATGAACTGCAGAACCTGATCCTCAATGTCCTGCCATGCCCTCTGTAGGATGCTTGCATCCTCGGCCCCAAAAAGGGTGACATGGTGCCTCAGGACGAGCCCCATAGCCATGGAGGTCTCCAAGGGGCTGAGGTTTACCTTCCTGGCACACTTATGCTTTTCCCACTCTTCCTGTGACATGCATGGACTGGCATGGTGGTGAGTTGTCTGTGCACATCAAATTTGAACTTGGCGGGTATGATGCCAAGGCTGGCCTTGCTCTGTGCAAGCCCATGTGAGCTATCTGGGTATGTGTGGATATATAGTCGAAAAACACTTTTTTTTAGGAGATATTGGACATTAAGGGGTTGAACTGCAAGGGTGCCAATAATGTTGACCATAACTGTATATGGATAGCTATTTATATAGATTAGGGCAGTAAAAAACTATCCTAAATGACTATGTGGATTGTCTGTGGCACTGCATATTGCCATTATCCAGATAGTGTTGGCGCCGACCGTAATGACCAGATATTCAGTGCCAGCCACTGTCTGGAAACTGGTGCAGAGTATTTGAGTTTTATTTAGCCATGGTAGCTGTCATTTAAAGTAATGCTGACCACCACTCCTAAATATTGATACTAAAATTATTTATTTTTTAAATGGTCCATCAATTTTTAACTGTGTGCAGTGGTGCATATTCTGCTCTGCATTTTCTAAGCTGTCACTGTACCAATAAGGAGATCTGAGAAGGCACCCCAGCCATTATATTCCCTCTAGTCCTCGGCTGTCACAGGGACCCTTCCCCCCACTCCCACATCAGAAGGGGATGACTCCTAATGTCATGAGGGGACCGCCCTGCAGAATTTTGCTTGGGTGCCCAGAATTTAGATTTATGTCACTTCCAGATGGCATTCACTGAGAAGTTCTGAAAGAACTCCAAAATGAACTTGAAAGCTTATCACTATTAATATGTAATCTACTGTATTGTTAAAATCAGCTATGGTACTGGAGGTTGAGAGAGTGGCACTTCCTGTTCTCGGTTTCCAAGCCTGCTGCAATGGTGGTGGCAATGGTAGCTTAAGAACGGCAGAGTGGCAGGAACAAAGAAACAAGCTCCCGCTGTTGTGCCAAGGATTCACTGTCGCACTCAAAGCCTTTGAGATGGTTTTGGTGCCCTTAAGCTTTGGTGCCCTCAGTCAGCCCCTCACTGACTATCTCATTAAGCCAGCCCTTGTCCTAACTATTTATTTCATCTAGTAAGATGTGAAAGAAATGTTCTTAAAGATTCCCTTTCTATACATTATAATTTAGAGACTATGGAGAATTTGGCAAGGGTTAATAATTTGCGTTCTTGAAATTTTCCTTTCACCCATTTGCTGTCGGCTGAAATTCTTTTGGTAAAATATTTGAAAGCGGTATTATTGATTACCGATGAGGTTCCTATTCAAAAGTGTTTCTATTTACCAGCTAGCCAGCAGACAGCAGTTCCTGGAGCAGATACCTTAGATGTTTTAATTCCGAATGTTAGCCAGGATCTGATTAGATTTTTGGAGGATTCCTCAGATACTATTTCTAAGACAGCCGCACTATTAATTACGTTTTTGTCAGCTGCTGATAAAATTAAGGTCTTAAAGTTGTTCTTTAAGTATAAGGATCATCTTTTTTGTGGTTAGAAGTTGAATGTGTTCCCAAATGTGTCGCAGAACACTCAACTTTGCAGGAAGCAATTTCTGGCCTTAAAATCGAGGGTTATTGGGATTGGTGCAATGTTTTTTATGTTTCCTATGCAAGTGTGTAATTACATGGCATGAGAATACATATTACTTCTTGGAATTTTCTCAGTTGAAAATATTTTTTTGCATGATAAGTCATCTGAGGCAGGGTCCAAGTAATATTTAGCATATGTTTAGTTAGGGGGGGATTTCTCCCTATTGACCCCCTGTTAATTACACAGGTACACTAAAAAAAATTTTTTTTAAACTGCCTCTAATGTTTCGATTGATTTTTACGTTTTTTGGTGCGCTGAATCCAAATCTGGTAACCAATTTGCTCCATCACGTACAGATTTTTTGCTACATTGGGTTAGCATTTTGAGGTGAACGTTTCAGATTGAGTGCGATCGAGATAAAAGTTTCTTGGATGAATTCTTTATACTAATTGTTTAGTAGTTATTCAAATAAGAATAAAGAAAATTGTAACAAGGCAGCACATAAGAATAGAGTAATGTCAACAAAACACACTGTGATGGTAGCAAAACAGCCACATACATGTGCACAAACATTGAGCATATAAGAGCGAGGTTAGACACAAAGCAAAGCAAAGAAATGTGCAAAAAATGTTGTACAGGTATGTATGTAAGAATAGAAAACGCAAACCGCACCATTGCAATACATGAAGACAAACACCCGATGGTGTGAAAATAAAATTCTAATAAATGAGATCCGACACTGTGGTAATAACTAGCAAATTTTTATTTCAAAGTTTAGTAAAAACACGATATTTGTCAACACAGTTTAGATTTTAAAGTCATTCTTGGGTCAATCAATCTCCTGGTGGGCCCATTTCTTCTTCCTCCGAATGCTTCTCTTGGTGCGCTGCTTGGCGTATTTTTCATCTGGGGTTTCCCGCAGCAGCAACCAGCAGAAATCATCCATCATAGTGGTGTTCCATCTTCCTTGGTACCTTCTCTCTGCGTCCTTGATGTCCTGGTGAAACCTTTCACCTTGTTCTTCACTGTACGCCCCCAAGTTTTCGGGAAAGTAGTTCACATGGGAGTGCAAGAAATGGACTTTCAGGCTCATGTTACAGCCTTGTTCTTTGAAGGCATTGAGCATCCTGGCAACAATATCCTTATAGTTCTCATCCCGCCTGTTCCCCAAGAATTTGAGAACAACATCCTTGAAGGAATCCCAGGCTTCTTTTTCCTTCTCAGACATCGTTTCAGCGAATGCTCCATCTGAAATGAGTTTCCTTATATCAGGGCCAACAAACACTCCTTCCTTTAGCTTTGCTTCAGAAAGTCGGGGGAACTTTGAGCAAAGGTACCGAAAGCACTCACCATCTTTTGGAAGGGACTTGATGAATTGCTTAATGAGACCCAACTTAATGTGGAGAGGTGGTAATAGAATTTTATCACGAGGTACCAAGCTCTCATGAAGAACATTTTTCTCACCGGGTCTCAAATACTCCCGAATTGGCCAGTCTTTTTTCCCCCAGTGTAGGTCGTGGGCCCGGCTATCCCACAAGCAAAGGAAGCAGGGATATTTGGTGAAACCGGATTGCTGCCCTAATAGCATGGATAGAATTTTAAAGTCTCCACAAATCATCCACTTATGCTCATCATAACGAATCTTCTGAAGAATCAGGGCCAAATTCTCGTATTTTTCTTGGAGAATAACAGAGTGAGCAATAGGAACTGAAGTGAATGTGTTGCCAGTATGAAGAAGAACACCTTTTATGCTGTCTTTTGACGAATCAATGAACAGCCGCCATTCAGCAGGATCATACTTGAGTTTAAACTTTTCCATCACTCCGTATATATCGTTGCAAAATACCAAATCTTCCTCTGAAATACTTCAAAAATTGTGTCTCGCGGTTGCGGTACCAATAAAAAGCTGTTCCTGGTGACAATAGATTTTTCTGTTTAAGCCGAGAACCTAGCAGTTGGGCAGCATCTTTTGGGAGTCCTAAATCCCGGACTAAATCATTCAATTCAGCTTGAGAGAAAAGTTCAGGTTTCGGATCTGGTTCAGTTTCAAACTCGGAAGTACTGGACTCATCGGGAAAAGCCATCTGAGTCTCATCATGATCAGAACCGTCCACACAAATATGATCCAAAGATTTTGGTGGTTCAGGCACAGGTACTTCGTTGCTATGAGGCATAGGCCTAATTGCTGAGGGAAGGTTGGGGTAACTTATTACGTTCTTATTTTTTAAGTTGTATCCCTTCACAATGCAAGAGCAAAAATAGCAGTCACTGCTGTGGTCTCTTTGTTCACGCCACATCATAGGTATTCCGAAACGAAATGCTTGTTTTTTACCTTTCATCCATAAGCGTAGATCTTCCTCACATGTCTTGCACACTTTGTGAGGAGCCCACGGTTTGTCTTGATCGCCTAACTTCAAACCGAAATAGGCGAAATATACTTTTTTAATAAATGCAGAAATGTTCCTCTGCCGCTCTTTCACGGTATATTCCCCACAAATAAAACAAAAACTGTCCGGAGAGTTGACGCAACCTCTGGCTCTGTGAGCCATCACAAATACACAGCACTGCAAACTACAACTGTAGTGAACCACTTCGGAATAAAGCTGGATTACGACTGAGCAAACAAAAGGTAATACTGAACTTGCATGAAACTGAAATTTGACAGGAACGTTCATGTCGCAACCACCGTGTTTGAGCGAGCGAACGAGGCGAGGCGAACAGGAAAGAACATGCGCCAGCGCGAGTAGTGGATTTAGCCCCCCGCCTCCCAATTGTCCTGTTAATGTATAAAATGAATACAAAACACTCTAAAATATCATGAGGGAGTGTTTCTAGTTAGTTAACCATTACAACCTCTATTTTGGGCCAAGAAAATAAACTGCAGTCGGCTAAAAAGAAATTATGTGAACATTCCTTATATGGGTAAGAAATCTAATTTTGCAAGAAAACGTGATGTGATGAAACATTTTGGCTATTTTTCCTGGATTCAGCACCCCAAAATCTATAGGAATCAGTTGCAAAACTGGAGGCAGTTTTTTGGTAGTGTACCTGTGTTATTTAGTAATCTTATCATGAATACATTTTTTTCTTCCCATGATGTGGACTATGACTGAAATTTATATGCATAGCCTTGTCTATGTTTTTCTTGAATGGTGTGATGTAATATTGTAACAGCATGTCTTTTGAATTTTATTTTGTTTTGTATTTGTCAAAAGCTTAAATTAAAACAACAACAACAACAAAAAAAACCCCCATGTTCTTCATTGTTGCATTAAAACTTATCAGCACTGACTAATAATTTGCCATTTATGAATGGATTAGATATGTTAGTGTTATGTTCTAAATTGTGAAAATATTTCCACCATAATTATCAAGTGTTTTTAAATCCCCATTTTCAACTAGCAATAAAAACAGTGAATTATCGAAGAAAGGTCCACAGGTATGAGGTCAAGCCTCAAACACTCAGGGGGTCATTCTGAACCACAAATAGCAGGGATGGACGTTCCAGTGGGACGTCCTACCCCGCTATTTGTGCCGGCTTCAGCTCCCGACTAACTTCCCTGCCGATTGTGCATGGAAGTTAGTCAGGGATGGGGAATGAGCGATCTGGGGGGCGGAGAGTGGGCGGGCATTGGGCAGTTATCAACCCTGGACATACAGGGTCAATTCTAATGTTGGCCCTGTACGTTCAGGACCGGCAAAATGGCCGGGGAAGTTATTCCACCTCCGAAGTGGAATAACTCTTCTGGATGTTTTTTTAATTTACATTCGGGGTGCTGAAGGGGCTGGGGGGTGGGCAGGGGACATCCCCCGCAGCCCAACCCTGGCCTTTGGAGGCCAGATCGGGGGTTGGCTGCAGGGAATGTACTGTTTTAGTTGCCGGCCAGCATCGCTGCTTTTAAATGGAGCCACAATGCCATGGCAACATGACACCATGGCACCACGGCTCCATTTAAATGTCTGACTGAGTTAGCCGGGTGCAGTCCTGCACATGCAGGCCGGACAGACTGGACACACAGAGGAAATCTATGTCCGGGATTTTAATCCAATATATATTAAAGGTGTGCATGACCAAACAAATTTCTATTTGACCTCTTTTTAAATTAATTTTTGCTGATTTTCAGGTATATCTGTGTTTGTTTTGGATGTTTGTCTATTTGTGCACACAGTGCACACAGAAAGCTTTTCATTAGTATATGTATGCACAATTTTAATTTTCTAATTTGCATGCACTTTTAATTTTTAGGATCCCTGATGAACCCAATTGGCCCCAACAATTTCAAGCCCTAATATAGAGGTAGCTGATCTACTGAGATTACAGTACAGAGAGAGAGAGAGTGAGACAGAGAAGGGAATAGTCTCTGATATTGATGTATGTCTCCCAGTCAAAAAAGGATCTGGGACACTGAGGAGGAATCAAGTGTTGCAGGGTAAGGAGATTTGGAGACCAGGTGATGCTAGATATCCAGGTCCTTATCTGTGTATTTTGTTTGGGATGCAATGGGAGTGATTTTACGGGTGAACAAGGATAACATCATTTCACTGAGGTTCAGTATAAAAGATTTATGGGCAATTTGTTAGATACATTTTCATTTCTATCCAATAATACAGAAGAACCCTGGCTGACATTTTTTTCTATTTGGTATCAGCGCAAACTTTAAAATGCCATTGGTAAAAATATTTCTGAAATCGCCAATAATCACAGCATCTAGTCCGTCTGACATCGCAGAGCCATTGGTTAGTATTATTTTGTTTTCTACAGGGAGCATGGTTTTAATTAAACTAATAAGATTGGTTCAGTGATGCAAAAAGGTTTGATAGACTATCATGGATAGATTGTTTGTTTAGTAGACAAGATGTTGCAGAAATTGTGGATGCGTTTACTTTTATTTTTCAGATACAATACAATACTTTTGTGAAACACTGGCTACATCAGATATGTGACTAATTTATTTGGCAACTGCTCTCTAGATCTTGGGGGTGTGCCAGTTAGCTTTTTAACTTATATGTTTAAAGCCTCTATTTGAACTGCTTGTTGATGCATTTTGTACTAATAATTCCTTGTGGGAGTTGTAACTGGAAAGTGCAGATAGGTGAGGCCATTTAACAGTGAGTTCAGTTTATTATTTAAGCAGTAACAATTATATCGATGATTCTGAAGTGGCCTGGGATGACTTTTGAACCAGTTCTGGAATACTGTCAATTGTGTGTGCAAGAATGATTGGGCAGTGTATGTAATTTTTGATGATGTATACATGTAGAGTGGAGGAGCAGCCTAGTGGTTAGAGCACTGGCATGATAATCAAGAGACCAAGCTTTGATTCTCACTGGCACTCCTTGCAGCCTTGAGCAAGTCACGTAACCTTCCATTGCCTAAGAAAAAAGACCTGGCATCTACTTTGGGTCACACTACCAAGAAAACCCCATTGCTGCTGGGTAACCAGGCATCAGCATTGACTTGAAGGCACACATTACATTTTGCATGAATGTGAAGGGTAATTTCATAACAGGGTGTCATATTTTATAAAGACAAGTAGGTGTCTACTTGTCTTTATAAATGGGGCTTATATTCTTAGGTGTTATAAGTTATGGGGAGAATATTGAGCAGTGGCGACTAGTCCTTGTAGCCATTGCCGCTGAACTTTATACCTGGATATTCAATGCCAGGGCCACATCTAGCTTCCGGCATTGAACATGTGGGTCAGCCAGATAGTGCCGCAGCTAACTGGGCAGTGATGATATTCAGCCACAGCCCAGTCAGCTACGACGGCAAGTGATAGGCGAGCCTTTCAGGTACCTAATGTTTTCTGTGGTGGGATAACTGGCTAGTGGCTGAATATAGTTGCTAGCCAGTTATCCTAGGGTGCTGCCCTCACTCTGCCCCAGGACACCTGGGCATTGGGATTTTCAGTGGCAGCACTTGGGGATATTCAGCAGCACTTGTCACCATTAACAGGGTTCGAAGGTCTGCTAACAGTGTTAATCGCTTTGAACATCAGCCCCTGTAAATTTAGGAGGGGCTTTTCAGTGGCGGTGGTCAGCCCGAGTAAAGTGGTAGGCAGTCACTGCTTTAAATTCAACCCAGATATTTAATGCTGGCATTATATCTGGCCACTGGCATTGAATATCTGGGTTGAATGGCTAAAGATTTAGCCATCCAGTCAGCGGCAATATTCAGCCACTTGCCAAATAGCTAAACTGGCTAAAGTTAAGACAGCTTTTCTTTTTGGCCTCAATTTGACCATTTTAGGTTAACCTGTGAGCTGCTGAATATCACTGCTGCTCAGTTAACCTTTGGTTTCACCCCCACTCTGAACCCCAGAATGCCCCAATGCTAAATGGTTAGAATCAGGGCATTCCACAGGCATAGGAAAGGATTCGCCGTGACACAAAACATTAATATCCCACTCACCAGAATTAACACGGTTAGCATCTGCTAACCACCTTATTCCCTTTGAAAATACCCCCTTAGGCATTTATTTTCCAGCTAATTAGGGGTTCTTTAAGGGTACAACAAATAAATTTGTCAGTGTGTTTGCACCATAAGCACTATTGCTTCGGACGTTTTCCGGCGGAATCAAATACATACATTTTTGTCACTTAGGAGTCATCAGTACAGGAAAGGCACAGACAAAGGAGTGGATGATCTCAGATAACTAGTTGAGTGGTGAAAGCATACTAGGGGAACTGGTGTTTTTTTGGTGTTTATCCAATAAATACCTATTTTAATTATTTTACATTGGGAATGTTTTATCAGTGTTTACTGGTTAACCAGAAGCCTTATTTATAAAATACTACTGCACAGTAGGAAACAAAGAACACACCTTCAATTAAGGTGCAATCATTTCCACCAATCATAGGGCTGGTGCAAATGACCATGCCCACTTTCTACAAGTACAGACACAAATTACCCTATTTTATAATCAGTGCACATAGTTGCTCATCCACCCACCCTTCATCCAAATTCTGCCCTCATGCATTGCCACAGTGAAGCCATGCACCATGTTATTAATTTACATACTTTTACGTTGGTCAGCATTTTATAAGAGGTCATTTGTATGCATTGTTAGTACCTAAAAATAGATACTTCCTTATTAAAATATACTATTTTGTTTATAATGTTGTATAGTTTGAAAATATATTTATATTCTAAGAACATAAGAACATAAGATATGCCATACTGGGTCAGACCAAGGTCCATCAAGCCCAGTATTCTGTTTCCAACAGTGGCCAATCTAGGTCATACGTACCTAGCAGTTTCCCCAAGGGACACAGGTTCCACAATGCTTGTATTGGTTCAAGCATTGATATCCTGGGTCTCTTCTTAATAATGGTTTATGGACCTTTCCTCCAGGAACTTGTCCAAACCTTTTTTAAACCCAGCTACACTAACAGCCTTTACTATATCCTCCGGTAACAAATTCCAGAGTTTGATTACACGTTGAGTGAAAAAATATTTTCTTTTATTAGTCTTAAATAGTTTACCCTGTAGCTTCATTGCATGTCCCCTAGTCTTTCTATATTCTGATAAGGTAAACAATCGATCTACGTTTACCCGTTCCACTCCATTCATTAATTTATAGACTTCTATCATATCTCCCCTCAGCCGTCTCTTTTCCAGGTTAAAGAGCCCCAACCTTTTTAGCCTTTCTTCATAGGAGTAGCCTTCCATCCCCTTTACCATTTTGGTGGCTCTTCTCTGAACCTTTTCTAAAATCGCTATATCCTTTTTAAGATACGGCGACCAGAATTGCACACAATATTCAAGGTGCGGTCTCATCATGGAACGATATAGAGGCATTATAATATCTTTTGTTTTATTTTCCATTCCTTTCCTTATCATACCTAGCATTCTATTTGCTCTCTTGGCCACCGCTGCACACTGGGCTGAGGGTTTTAACATGGTATCCACAATGACGCCTAAATCTTTTTCCTGGGTGGTGGTTCCTAATGTGGAACCTTGCATCGTGTATCCATAGTTTGGGTTGTTCTTCCCTAGGTGCATAACCTTGCACTTCTCCACATTAAATTTCATCTGCCATTTTGATGCCCAGTCTTCCAATTTATCAAGATCCTCTTGCAATTTTCCA
Organism: Ichthyophis bannanicus; assembly: GCA_033557465.1. Classification (NCBI taxonomy): domain Eukaryota; kingdom Metazoa; phylum Chordata; class Amphibia; order Gymnophiona; family Ichthyophiidae; genus Ichthyophis; species Ichthyophis bannanicus. The sequence goes on from CM066031.1 coordinate 1,462,181,490, forward strand.
CAATCCTCCTGGGTTTTAACAACTTTAAATAGTTTTGTGTCATCTGCAAATTTGATAACCTCACTCGTTATTCCACTTTCCAGGTCATTTATGAATATGTCAAAAAGCAGCGGACCCAGTACAGATCCCTGGGGTACACCACTATTCACCTTTCTCCATTGGGAAAATTGGCCATTTAGCCCTACCCTCTGCTTTCTATCTTTTAACCAGTTCCTGATCCACAATAGTACACTGTCTCCTATCCCATGACTCTTTAGTTTTGCCAAAAGTCTCTCATGAGGGACCTTGTCAAAGACTTTCTGAAAGTCCAGATACACAATATCAACTGACTCACCTTTGTCCACCTGTTTATTCACTCCTTCAAAAAAACATAACAGATTAGCAAGACAAGATCTTCCTTGTCTAAAGCCATGTTGAATGCACTCATACTGTTTGGGTAGATACCATGACGGGTTGGTGAGGTGGCTAGTATTAAATTTTTTTGCAGTTTGTGTATTTGATTTTAGATCTGCGGATTGGGTTAATTGTGCATTACTAAACAGGGTTTTCTATTTAGGAGAGATATTGTAGAGGGATATAAGGAATGATTTCAGCCTAGTCCAATTAAAGTATTAATCAGAAGAGGTGTATAATAATTAGGGCTCTGCATTTGTTTAAAAAGAAATGGGAAATATCAACACAATTATCTATTTCTATAATTGAAAAAATAGCTTACAGACAACTGCAAGATCATATCGACACTGAAGCGCCTTTGGATACCTGTCAACATGGATTTAGGGAATTCCACGGCGTCGAAACGCTCCTCACCTCTCTTCTCAACAGCTTAAACTCTGGTATCGACAACATCAAACAGGGCTTTGTCCTCATCTTCTTAGATATTGCGGCTGCTTTTGACTCGGTCTGTCACGATCTGCTCATTACCCGCTTAAGAGAGAAGGGCCTTTGTGGAAATGCCCTCGAATGGTGCATCTCATACCTCTCAGAAAGATGGCAGCAGGTCCGCTCAAATGGCGAAACATCAGATCCATTTCACCAAGGACAAGGAGTCCCGCAAGGTTCTTCTTTGTCATCACTATTATTCAACATCTACATGCAACCCTTATGCAACATTATCAAGTCTTTCAATGTCAACTACATGATATATGCTGACGATGTGTTACTATATATTACTTTCTGCATAGATAAGATTAATCTCACCCCCATAACCAACTGTTTTAATGCCATCTCAGATTGGCTACTGACTCAAAATCTCAGAATCCAGAACAAAAAAACAGAGGTTCTTTTCATCTCAAGGAACCCTAAGTTTACACCACCCACATTTCTTGAAGTTCAAGATGCCAAGCTGCAAGTAAAATCCCACATCCGATACCTTGGAGTGACCTTGGATCAGAATCTAGATATGAAGACCCACATAGCCAACACCGTAAGGACAATTTATTTTAAGATTCTCTCCCTCAGACACCTCCGCCAACTGATTGATCCAGATGATTTCCGTACGGTCTACCAGGCTCTGGTTATACTGCACTTTGACTTCGCAAACTGTATATTACAGGGGCTCCCCCAATCTACCCTTAACCCACTTCAACTAGCATTAAACAGCGCAGCAAGAATACTCTTCGGGGTTCCAAAAAGAGAACATGTAACACCTCTCCTGAAACAATTACACTGGCTCCCTATCCAAGCGAGAATTACCTTCAAGACCTTGCTTCTAGCCTTCAAAGCTCAAAAAGGGCTTGCTCCTCCTTCACTTTCGGAGTTAATCCTACCAATTCCTTCCAACAGGAGTAGAAGAACCACTGAACTAAACATGCTAAGAGTTCCAAAAGAGTCCTTAAGATACAACTCCGCAACTGTAAACCGATCCTTCAGTTTATGTGCTCCAAAGCTATGGAACACCCTCCCACCACAAATTAGAACCATCACTGACCTCTTCCAGTTTAGAAAGGCCTTGAAGCATCACCTTTTCATCAAATATTTCCCAGAAAACACAATAACACAAGATCACTCAAATAGCACCATTCCCGTTCTTAACACGCCACCTCTGCTAACCCAATAACTTTTCACACCTCTCTCTCATACTATGAAAATTCTTTTAGGCTTTATTCCGTTCATATGTAAATAGCCAATGTGTTGTATTCATTGTAAATAATTTCCCCGGTTATCCAAGTTTTTGTTCCTTGTTCTATGTAAAAAACAGATAACATGTACCTTATCTGATGTTTTCTTGTTCTATGTAAACCGCGCTGATTATAAATAGAGCGGTATATAAAAGATGTTAAATAAATAAATTAAATAAATTTCACCTTAATCCAAACATGGCACAAAAAAATCCAAACTCACTTTTTCCTCTAGTTTCATTGCAGGTCAGGCTGGTCACAAACCAGTGATCAGAGATTTTTGGGTTTGATATCAAGCATTTTGCCTCTTGCTAGCTGAGCTATTCACCAATCAGTGGTGAGCAACAAGGCTCTGTAGTAGACTTGATAAATACTTCTGTAGTATACTTAGACATGTTTTCACAGAATTTCTGGCATAAGAACATGGCAAAAAAAATATCTCGAGTAAATCTCTATATCAGGAATCAGTGGCTTCACAAGGCAAAATATCCAGCTAAAATTTTCCAGAGATCTACAGTGCAACCAGACTAACTTTGGGCCAATAAGAAAACAGGATGGAAGAGCATCATGAGAGTTATGAGCAGTCTAGCAAGAACCTCCTGAGAGGGAGATTATGGTTTAGCAGGCAAGATGTCTACCTGTTTTGTTTTATTTTTCAAACCAGAGGTCACTGGTTTGATACCAGCATCTGAATGGCAGGGTTTTTATTTGCCTAAAATCTTGTATAACCTTTCAGCTATGTTTTTTTTTTTTAGGCAGCAGCCACAGCTACCTTGTTAATTAATAAAATTGCTATGAAATGAAAATTAAGAATGAAACAAAACAAAATTTATTATTTATTTATTTATTTACATTCTCTTATATACCGTGCTATTCTGCATCAGTGCGGTTTACATTGAACAAACTGAAATTACATTGAACAGGGCATTATAACTTGGAGATAACTATTTTACAGGGAACAAAAATGAAAGTTTCAAGGGAGAGGGGCCATCTAACGCATGGTGGTCTGCATGACAAGCAGAGATAGCTAATGTCTTTCCGAGATTTCCAGGTTCCTGCCATGACTCATATATCCTAACACACTGTGGTATATATGAGTAGTGTGATAGCAGCACTCATCACCAGTGAGTGGCTGTTAGTTAAGCTCTCTACCAACATACTCTATCACCTAGACCAGTGATGGCTAACCTTTTTGAGCCCGAGTGCCCAAACTGCCGCACAAAACCAAAGAATTTCCTCAAAGTGCCAGCACGTCAATTTGCATAAATATTTGCATAATGCTAACATACACTAACTTTTAGTAAACATGTCTCTTAATGAGTGTATGGATAAAGACAGACTAAAAGATTTCTACATTACTATAATCCAGTGCCAACCGCCAGGCACATTAGGAACTACTACAAACACTGCCCATTTAGAACCAATAGCAAACCCGCCGTATCCTAACAGCACTACCAGGACTCACAAAGCACCACACCATACCTATCAAAAGGCAACACTGCAAATATTAAACCAATACATTTCAGACAATAACAATACATGACCTACTGGGGAAAGAGAACAAGTGGCAATGTCAAAAAGGAATTACATAAACAGAATACCTCAGCTCAGTTACACAGTTGCAATTGTTCCAGCCACTTTCTTCTGGTTTCTTCATGTTTTCTGCTAACTCTCCATCATCTGCTGTCCATTTGTCCTTTCTTCTCTCTTCTAGTTTTTTTTTCCATTCTCTCTCTCTACATCCGCTTTAACATACTAATCTTTCTCCTTTTGCTCTTTCCTCATTCCTATTTCATCCACTCAAATTTTACCCCTCCATCCTCAATCCCCACTTACTCTCCCAATACCCGGCCAATTGTAGATTTTTTATCCCTCCCACACAAAATATTTTTCCCCTCTCCATTTTACTCTCCCAGCCCCATCCCATTCTAATCCTCCCCCAACATCCTCTCCCTACTAGTTCAAGCCTCACCCAGCATACATTCCCTTATAGTCCCTTCATCAGCCCATTTCCAGTCCTATCCCCCCATCAGCCCATTTCCATTCCTAGCAACCCACCAACCCAATACCAGTCCTAGCCCCCCCATCAACACACTTCCAGTCCTAACCCCCCATCACCCCATTTTCAGTTTAAGCCCCCCTATAACCCATTACCAGTCCTAACCCCCATCACCCCATTTCCAGACAGCCCCCATCAGCCCACAGCCCATTAGCAGTCCTACCCCCCCAGCCCATTAGCAGTCCTACCCCCCCTGCCCATTAGCAGTCCTAACCCCCCCTCCCTGCCTCCCTCCCTGCCCATTAGCAGTCCTAACCCCCCCCTCCCTGCCCATTAGCAGTCCTAACCCCCCCTGCCCATTAGCAGTCCTAACCCCCCCCCCTAGCCCATTAGCAGTCCTAACCCCCCCTCCCTGCCTCCCTCCCTGCCCATTTGCAGTCCTACCCCCCCAGCCCATTTGCATTCCTAACCCCCCCCCTCCCTCCCTCCCTGCCCATTAGCAGTCCTAACCCCCCTCCTCCCTGCCCATTAGCAGTCCTAACCCCCCTCCCTGCCCATTAGCAGTCCTAACCCCCCCCTCCCTCCCTCCCTGCCCATTAGCAATCCTAACCCCCCCTGCCCATTAGCAGTCCTAACCACCCCCTCCCTGCCTCCCTCCCTCCCTCCCTGCCCATTAGCAGTCCTAACCCCCCCCTCCCTCCCTCCCTGCCCATTAGCAGTCCTAACCCCCCCTCCCTCCCTCCCTGCCCATTAGCAGTCCTAACTCCCCCCTCCCTCCCTCCCTGCCCATTAGCAGTCCTAACCCCCCCCTCCCTGCCCATTAGCAGTCCTAACCCCCCCCTGCCCATTAGCAGTCCTAACCCCCCCTCCCTCCCTCCCTGCCCATTAGCAGTCCTAACCCCCCCCAGCCCATTAGCAGTCCTAACCCCCCCCCCCCTCCCTGCCCATTAGCAGTCCTAACGCCCCCCCCTCCCTCCCTGCCCATTAGCAGTCCTAACCCCCCCCCTCCCTCCCTCCCTCCCTCCCTCCCTCCCTGCCCATTAGCAGTCCTAACCCCCCCTCCCTCCCTCCCTCCCTGCCCATTAGCAGTCCGAACCCCCCCTCCCTCCCTGCCCATTAGCAGTCCTAACCCCCCCTCCCTGCCCATTAGCAGTCCTAACCCCCCCCCCAGCCCATTAGCAGTCCTAACCCCCGGGGGGCCCTCTGGCAAATTTAAAAAAAAAAAAAGAAGGCTCTGGCTGCTGCCGCGGCAGATTGCAATGTCCCGCGGGGCCCCCTCCGCCCGCTAAGCCCCTCTGCAAGGGCTTTCAGATTCGCGAGGGAGAGCATCTCCCCTCGCGTCTCTGTTATGCCCGCAGGGGCTAATGGGAAATTTCCCATCAGTCCCTCGCGTCTAAAGGGGCTGATGGGAAATTTCCCATTAGCCCCTGCGGGCTTAACAGAGACGCGAGGGAGACGCTCTCCCTCGCGAATCTGAAAGCTCTTGCAGAGGGGCTTAGCGGGCGGAGGGGGTCCCGCGGGACGCTGCATTCTGCCCTTGCCGCGTCCGCGGCAGCAGTCAGAGCCAGCTTTTTCTTTTTTTGCGGACCTTCCCGCGTGCCAGCTGCAAGGCCTTCGCGTGCCACAGCTGGCACGCGTGCCATAGGTTCGCCATCGCTGACCTAGACATACACATGCTTGAAGAGCCCAATGTTAGCCCATAGGTACAGTACCAACCCAGCACATAAATCACCCTGGTACAATATCCTAATATGTGTCTACTCTCTCTCCACCAACACAGGTGATAGAGGTTACTCTCTGAGGAGATGGCTTCTGACCCCCATCATGGCACTGCACACAGATGGAGAGAAGTGGTATAAAAGAATCCATAGACATACCCATGTTATCATCAAGAAGGAGGATGTAGTTAAATCTGTTTGTATAGGTGGGCTTGTTTTTTAAACTTTATATTTATACAATATCCAAAATTTACACAAGAACAATCTTTTTAAAGAACAAGGTATTACAGCATACCCTAAGAAATATTAATAGAAAAGCTTACTAGCCCACTATAAGGGAAGTGATACACAATACAGAGGCAATGTAGACAAATAAGCAAGTAAACTTGACAAAAAAGGGTGTGATATCCAATTATAAGCCAATAGGGGGCCCTAACATATCTAAGGAACCCACCCCCACCCTCGATGATCTCACCCTCAGCAGGCTGGAATACCATGAGTCTGGAAGTTACAAAAACAGAAAGCTGTTGTGATTCCAAAAAACATAACTACTCCTATCCAATTTAACCAGGTATTTACAAGGGAACCGAAGGAAAAATAGAAATAGCTGCAAATTTCAACAATAAAAATTGCTTCCTTCTTTTCTTCATTACCCTGGAAACATATGGAAACATTCTAACTCTACAATCAAGAAACCTGGGATTTTTGCATCTAAAACACATCTTTAGTAACCGGTCCCTATCCAGGTCCAGTGTAAGCATTACCAACAAGGTAGCAGTTATCAGAGGCTCTGTCTCTGATCTCTCAAGCAAAGCTGTAAGGTTCAAGCTGTTAGACAACATCAAGGAAGACTGGTCTTGCCCTCCCATGGGTTTTACTCTCACTGTAGGCAGATAAAATAAAAAAACCTCTAACAACTGGAGGGATTGAATCAAGATTTCAATTAAAAATCTCTTAATCAGTTCAAGTGCTGAAATCGTAGGGGCCTTAGGAAAGTTTAAAAGCCTAAGATTATGCTTTCTATTGGCATTTCCCAGTGGCTCCATATGATTCTAGAGTCTTTCATAAGCATTGAATCAGTGGAGGAAGTCTGTTCCATTTTTCCCTGAAGGGCAGAAACCTTGTTCTTTAAGTCAGATATATCCTGATCATGTTCTGCCAATCTTTGGGTGTTATGGGCAATAAGACCAGCAATACTTTGTAATTGACCCAAAAGAGATTGTTCCAGAGAAGATAAGCCCTCCCAGATAGCTTCAAAGTTAAATGTTTTTGATCTTACCAATGCCATCCTCTGATTAAGAGAAGAGAAGTTCTGAGTGCAATCACTTACAATTGTATCCAAACTCACCGCAGTGAGCTGCTGCTGCTGTTTGAGAGCAGCCTTCACATTGGAACCTCCATGCAATCCAGGCAAGGGCCTCAGGCCTGGGCATTCCAACACAGCCCGGGACAATTGCTTTAGAGTCAAAACTTTGACTCCTTTCTCTGGTGCAGGGCCAGTTGTACCAGCAGTGCTCTCAAGCACTGGCTGCTTCAGAGGAACTCAACACTCCAGGCTAAGCAATGTTTCCAGTTCTGGGGTGAGTGAAAGGTCCTCTCCCACTTCTGTACCACCCAACGAATGCTCCGATGTTCCTTCCACACCCTTGGGTCGAACAAAAGCATCCATTGGCCCACCCAACTTCAGGTTACCTGCGAGGTCCTGTTGCTTTGCTTACATTTCCTCGAGGAGTGTGGTATACGAAAATAAATTCAGGTAATAGGGGAGAGCTTAGCAGCATACCCACTCAACCAAACCTGGTAGAGGCTATCTTGCTCCTTATAGCTGGGTTTTAAAGAGCTTTGGAGAAGTTCCTGGAGGAAAAGTCCATAAATCATTATTAAAGTAGACCGGGAAATCATCTTCTTACTCCTGGAATAAGCAGCATGGAATCTTTTGAGAATCTGACAGGTACTTGTGACCTGGATTGGTCACTGTTCAGAACAGGATACTAGGCTTGATGGATCTTTGGTCTAACATAATATGGCATATCTTATGTTCTTATGTTTTTAAAACATTTGACCAGTTCGGAGGTGTGAGAATTTCCTGCTTGATTTTTACTTTACCTTCATTGGTCCCTGGTGCCTGCTGAGACCCTCTCTGATTGGATTGTGTCTACTTGTGGGCTTTAAAATCAGCTGCCCCAACGCGGGACGCCGAGGTGTGAGAATTTCCTGCTTGATTTTTACTTTACCTTCATTGGTCCCTGGTGCCTGCTGAGACCCTCTCTGATTGGATTGTGTCTACTTGTGGGCTTTAAAATCAGCTGCCCCAACGCGGGATGCCAAGGTGTGAGAATTTCCTGCTTGATTTTTACTTTACCTTCATTGGTCCCTGGTGCCTGCTGAGACCCTCTCTGATTGGATTGTGTCTACTTGTGGGCTTTAAAATCAGCTGCCCCAACGCGGGACGCCGAGGTGTGAGAATTTCCTGCTTGATTTTTACTTTACCTTCATTGGTCCCTGGTGCCTGCTGAGACCCTCTCTGATTGGATTATGTCTACTTGTGGGCTTTAAAATCAGCTGCCCCAACGCGGGACGCCGAGGTGTGAGAATTTCCTGCTTGATTTTTACATTACCTTCATTGGTCCCTGGTGCCTGCTGAGACCCTCTCTGATTGGATTGTGTCTACTTGTGAGCTTTAATATCAGCTGCCCCAACGCGGGACGCCGAGGTGTGAGAATTTCCTGCTTGATTTTTACTTTACCTTCATTGGTCCCTGGTGCCTGCTGAGACCCTCTCTGATTGGATTGTGTCTACTTGTGGGCTTTAAAATCAGCTGCCCCAACGCGGGACGCCGAGGTGTGAGAATTTCCTGCTTGATTTTTACTTTACCTTCATTGGTCCCTGGTGCCTGCTGAGACCCTCTCTGATTGGATTGTGTCTACTTGTGGGCTTTAAAATCAGCTGCCCCAACGCGGGACGCCGAGGTGTGAGAATTTCCTGCTTGATTTTTACTTTACCTTCATTGGTCCCTGGTGCCTGCTGAGACCCTCTCTGATTGGATTGTGTCTACTTGTGGGCTTTAAAATCAGCTGCCCCAACGCGGGACGCCAAGGTGTGAGAATTTCCTGCTTGATTTTTACTTTACCTTCATTGGTCCCTGGTGCCTGCTGAGACCAATGTTCCCTCTAATTTTCTGTAGGCTGTGTGCGCATAAAATATCAGCTGTGTGCAGCTTTTGAAGGAAGGTTAAATTTTTGTGCGCCACATAACAACACTCGGAGTTATATACTTTAAAATTTGACTACACGTCAGAATACAGTATGTACACCACATTGATTTTAATCAAATTAAATGAAAATAGACGATTACTAAATGAAGCAGGAAATTTCTAGTAATTACAATCATAACTTTTAAATTTTAAGACATCTGTGTTGTTTTCTATCAGAATCAGAGCCGTAATTTTTGTGCGCTCTGTTTTAAAGTATGTGCGCTCGCTCCATGAGGTGTGTGCGCACGCACACGCGCACAGCTTAGAGGGAACAGTGGCTGAGACCCTCTCTGATTTGGATTGTGTCTACTTGTGGGCTTTAAAATCAGCTGCCCCAACGCGGGACATGTTAGCGGGCGCGCCTTTGGGCGCGTGCACCGAAGGGGCATGACCAAAGGGGCAGGTTCTGCCCCTTTGGTGCCCCTTCAGTGCACGGCGGTGCATTACGGTGCATGAGAGTTGTCTGTTATGGGGAAGCGGAAAAAGAAAGTGGTGTCCTCTCCTCTACTCTGCCCAAGGCGGTCAAAGTGCTCGGTCCCATGGATGCCCATGTTCGAACTGGTGATTCTTTGAAAATGGATTCTACATCTTCTGACGCCTCTGTGAATGTGTCAACAGTGAGTACGCCCCTGTGCGGCCCCTCTCAGAATACAAGGGTTTTAACTCCTCCCTCTCAGGATCCCTCATCTATTTCCGATGCCGCCATTATGCCTTGCAAGGCAAGTAATGGGGCTGTCGGTTCAGGCTTGTTGCCAGATTCCTTTCTTAAGCTTGATAAACTGCCAGATACTTTACCACCTCCAATTCCATCTGTGATTACTTTTATGTCGGCTGCTTCAGAGGGTTCTCCCCCTATTGATATCACTCTGAAAGATATTTGGGCTATTGTGGCTCGGATGGAGTCTTCGTTAACTGTTTCTCTTCAAAAAGTTTCTGAATTTACCAAAGAAACTGTATCTAAATTTAAGGACCAGGAGAATCGTTTGGTAACATTAGAAGCAGCCACTGTAGCTTTGGAGGCTCGTCAATCTTCTCACTCAGAGTTACCTTTTAAGTTATCTCAAGATGTATCTTTATTGTTTAGGCAAGAGGAGAATTTAGAAAATGTTTTGCGTTCTAGGAATTTACGGTTGTTGAATTTTCCCAAGACCCATTACCTATCCCCTTCTATTCTTTTTTATAAATACTTGAAAGAAGTTGTGTTATTTTCTAATGGTGAGGAGATGGGGCTGTCAAAAATCTATTATTTGCCTTCGAGTAAATTGACCTCTGTTAATGTGGGAGATGAAAATGGTCCTCTACTTATGGGTTATGATAAGGTTGTTTCATCTACTTTGGATGTTTCAGGTTTCTTGAAGTCATCCAAGGATGAGATTGCTCAACGGGCTACTTTATTAGTTACTTTTTTATCAGAATTGGATAAGGAGAGGGTGTTACGTGCTTATTTTAAAAAAAAAAGCTGAAAAGTTCTGTGGTCAATCAATACAAATGTTTCCTGATGTCTCCAGAGCCACACTGATCCGTTGGAAGGCCTTTCTGGAGGTGCGTCCGCGGGTCCTGGCTCTGGGGGCTTTATTTTACTTGAAGTTCCCCTGTAAATGCCATGTAGTATATCAGGGGAAACGTTATATTTTCTTCACTATTGAACAATTGTTAGCGTTTCTGGAAGGCAAGGCTTGATTTATAGAATGGTTTTTGGTCTTATTTCAGGTTTCTTGATTATTTCAAAAGGAGTTTTTTGATTTTCTTTTCCAGGTACCTGTTGGAGGGTGGTTTTTTTTTTTATTTATAAAAGTCTCACCTCCCTTAATGTGGGCTTGTTTTGATGTAGTGTTATGTTTCTTTGTAATAGTTTGTACTTGTGTGAGTAATTACTCTTGTGATTTTCTTTGTAAAATTATAAATTTCAATTAAAAAAAAAACAAAAAAACATTTGACCAGTTCAAGAGCCATTTCCAATGCCTTGACTGATCTGGCAGTGAACTCCTGTACATTCCATCTGGGGAATGTCAGAGTATTATTACCTGCTGCATACCCCACAATCTGGCTTTAGTACATTGGATTCCAGTCATTGCAGTTGGAAAATAGTTTTCTTTAAGATCAGGCACAAGAAGCATAAGGTGCCTTATTTGGCCAATCCTCTAATGAAGATGCTGCTGAAATAGGGCCATGTCGGATGGCTCCTAGCAGGCCCCTTTGGGGCAAAGCAATAAATAAAAGATTCTCCAGGAACAAGCAGGAAGTCAGTCCTCACATATGGGTGACGTCGATGCCGACAGAGCCTGCACGGAGACTTTCCACAGCTTTCACAGAAAGCCTTTGGGAATGTTACCACACATGTGTGGTTCCCTTCCTGCCCAAGGGTGTCAGTCTCCTTTTTTACACGGAGCTCAATGGATGCGTGTCCTGTTTTCCCCAGAAAAATCCTCTAAAAATATCCTTAAAAGTTGTTTTTTCCCGGCTTGCATATTGGTTTCTCTTCCCACCTTGAGCCGGCAGCGTCCCCAGCTCCCCCTTATTTTTTATGAGGCTTGGCCTCAACCAGCATTAGTGCCTTTTTTCACCTGGGAGTCATCGACTCCAGCAAGGTGTCCCCCACAATGTCCCCTTGTGGGTTCAAAAAGTGTGACCGCTGCAGTCAAACCATGTCTGTTACAGACACCTACGACTGCTGCTTACTCTGCCTCGGCCCGGATCTTGACAGTATCACCTGTGGCCTGTGCCAGGCCATGACTCTGAAAACCAACAAGAAAAGGTCAGAGTTGCAGGATAGGATGTTCCCGTGGTCTGACTCAGCCCCGGCTTCCCCAATGCTGAGCCCCAAGCCGAGCACATCCTGTCTTCGGAGTCCCATGGCTGTGGCTCCTCTGTAAAAACCCCAGATCCCAGAAAGAAAAAGAAAAAATCCTCGAGACCAGTTGAGGTTCCACCAGTAAAACCCAGTAAGGTTTCGTGGCGGGACTTGGGCGACTCCAAGCAGTGCCCCCTAAGGTATCTAAGAAGGAGTCCTCGGCCAAGCGATGACCGTGCAAGGCTCCTCGAGGCCATGGTCCTCATCGAGGCGTACTCGCGAGAGTGCCAGCGTCAGGCCCTCTGCCCTCTCTGCCCACACTGACAGCTGTGGAGCCTTCTGGCATTGAATCCAGAATGGAATCCAGCAGGCAATGATGTCAGGTTCATCCGCATCATCTTCCCTGACAACTGGGCCCCCGACTGCAGGGGAGTCCCAGATGTCAAGCCAGGCCCAGAATGCCACCGGCATCAGTCCTCACAACCTCCCTCCTCCCCTTGGAGTTGCCTCCCTTCATTGTTTTATGCCCTTTTTTGCTGTGTCATCTGACTGACTAAGATGGCAGCCTTGGACGGGAAGGGGACCATGCATGTGTGGTAGCATTCCCAAAGGCCTTCTGTGAAGGCTGGGGAAATGCTCCGCACAGGCTCCATTGGCTTTGATGTCACCCATATGTGAGGATTGATTCCTGCTATTCCCGGAGAACACCTGTTACAGGTGAGTAACTACGCTGATTGTATCACACTTCACTCTAGCCTGGTGGTTTTAATGTCTTTCTGCGAGTGTGCAGTGCTGTTTTGGTTGTACAAATGGATGTGCCCCATCCATCACTAATCCTTTTCTCACCTCTATGGCCATCCCTGCCCCAACCAACACCCTCACCCCCAGCACTTCCCTTGTGCAACACCCTCCACCATCCCCAACACCAGCTCAGTTGCACAACCACCAAACCCTTTCTCCCCATCACCCAGCGCCCATCATCCCCAACCCGACCCACAGAGACAGCCCTCCACCCTTTTTCATCTCCCCACAGCATCAGCCCAATTTCACCCCTTCTAAGTGTGAACATATGCTAAGAGGGTCATTTCTTCCTATGTCACCTCCCTTGTCCCCTTCTCCCTCAGCCTTGTATCTCCTGCGCTCAGCCCAGACCCTAAAGATGGTATGAAGGCATGTTGGATGATGACTCATTGCTTTCTGGGGAGCTTTTAGAGACATAATTCAACCCATCAGAGCGATGGGAGGTCTTCTGGAAAGGAGCAGTGTTGCCTGACCAAGCAGCTTCGTTAATGCACCTGAGTCTATAGTGATGAAGGCAAAGGTGCCTTCATTTTTGGTACATGTATAGACTTGGACAATGAGGCACAAATAATGCTCTGGCATTTTTCAGACTTGAGGGGTGGCTATGGCCCATTTCTCTATGAGGTAGCACAATCTATGCACTGCTCTTTGATTTCCTCAATTAGAGCCTCTGTTGCCTCCAGTTGTCTCCCTTCAAGATGGACATGGCACTCCTTGAGGGTCAGTGATCTTTTCAGCTGCTCAAGTTTCTCTCCTTGCTGTATCTGGAGCTGTATATACTGCTGCTGCAGATGTTCACCACAGCACAGTAGCTGAACGCTCTGCTGAATGGGACTAGGGATGTCTGAATCCACAGATGCTCTTGTGCCCTCACCAGACATCAGACCATCATTGAAGAGAGATGGAGGTGGAAGCTGGATGTCACCCTCCTTGACATAATTTTTGCACTCCATCATGACATTGGAATAGTCCTTCCCCTCAGCATCCTGATATCCCTTCTGTCTGGACTCCTGTACCCCCCTCCCCCACCTCAGCTTAGGTGTCACCTTCTTCCCTATCTGCCACGAAATGTGTTGGAGCTTTTCTCCAGGAATCTGTCTGCTGATATCAGTGTTGCTGCTCTCCTGTGGATCTTAATCTCATCTTCTCCTGTAGACAGGAAATGTGTAAGCCATATATCCACCCATTGTGACATGACCAATGCATGCTCTTTGCCACAAAAATATCCATTCTGGTGCAGGAGTGCATAGTTTGTGATTTAAAATGGCATTTGCAATGGTGCCCTAGGCTCCTATCTTTGCTACCCATCCCTACAAGTGATAAGGCCATACAAGTGATAAGGCCAAGATTCTATGCGAACCCACCATGGGAAGGATCTGAAAGCTTTGTCTTCTAATGCATGTACCCTATACTGTTTAGGTCCCTAGCAAGATACAAGTTCCCCAGTATCTACTGGGTATGGGTACTGCCAGGAAAGAGGTCAGGAGGTATACCATGCACACATCCTTTCACCACCCACACACCAGTGCACAGGCAGCAAAAGCTGAGCAGGCTATATATGTGCAGAGGCCACAAACCAGGGCAGATGATGCACACTGTAGAGGGTCAACCAAGAAAGGAAACTGCTACTGGGCAAGAGGGTAGTGATGAGCTTGGTGCAGGGCACAGGAACATGGGTCAAATATATATGACAGAGGTGAATAGAACTCCCCAACCCCCATTACAGAAGGCCCAGGAAATGCCTTATCTGTCTCTCTTCAACAGGACTGGGCCAGCAATAGGCAAACTAGATGGTTGTCTAGGGAATCTGCTTCTGCAGGGCAGCAACAATTAGCTACAGTTAAAGCAAAACAGTGGGTCCAGGCAGCTCATACAAACTCAAAAGACCCAGCAGGGAATTATGGTCGAGCCAGGGGCAGTTATTTGCTATCCCAGACTTTCAGCAGAAGCGACAGAAAATGTGGAGAGAGATATGTATTAAGAAAGGAACAGAATTTATTGATGTTTTGAAAGGCATTAAAAACATTTCTGTTCCCCATTTTAAGGTAAAGTAGTTGGGTTCCTCTTGACAGGTGGTGGTGGATGATGAAGGGGGTGCTGTTAATACTGTTTATGTATTTTTGATGGAGGTAATGTTATTATTTTATTTTTCATTATGCACCCCGCTTTGAATGCACTTGCATATAGAAGAGCTTTTTAAATAAATAAATAGAAACACAAAAACATGACGGCAGAAAAAGACCATATGGCCTATCTAGCCTGCCTTAACATATCAACTACTATAGTTCCTCTTTTCCTTTAGAGATCTTCTGTGTTTGTCCCATGCTTTCTTGAAATCAGATACTGTCCTCATCTCTACTACCTCCACTGGGAAATGATTCCACACATCTACCACTCTTTCCATAAAGAAATATTTGCACATATTACTCATGAGTCTATTCCCTTTCACCCTCATCCTATGTCCCCTCATTGCAGAGCTTACTTTCAATTGAAAGAGGCTCTGCTCCTGGGCATTTATGCCACAGAGGTATTTAAATCTCTCTATCATATCTCCTTTATCCTGCTTTTCCTCTAAAGTATACATACTGAGATCTTTAAGTCTTTCCTCATATGGTTTCTAACAAAGACCACTAATCACTTTGGCAGCCACTCTCTGTACCAACTGCATCCTGTTTATATTCTTTTGAAGGTGTGATCTCCACAATTGAACACAATGCCCCAAATGAGGTCTCACCAAAGACTTACACAGAGGCACTATCACCTCATTTTTTCTGCTGACCATTAATCTCCCAAGCATCCTTCTGGCTTTCATTGTTGCCTTTTCTACTTGTTTAGCTACTTTAAGATCCTCAGAAACAATCACGCCCAGGTACCGCTCATCTTTCGTGGACAGTAGTAGTCTACCTATTACATTGTACTGCTCCCTTGGATTTTTGCAGCCCAAATGCATGACCCTGCATTTTTTAGCATTAAATCTCAGCTTTCAAATTCTTGACCAAGCTTAGCTAGATCCCTCCGCATGTTATCTACTCCGTCCTGGGTGTCTACTCTATTGCAAATTTTGGTATCATCCACAAAGAGGCAAACCTTTCCCGGCAGCCCTTCCACAATATCACTAACAAAGATGTCAAAAAGAATCTTGATTCCACTCACGCCCTTCACCCCCGACAATCTGGTTTCCGCCCCGGTCACAACACTGAAACTGTCCTCACAGCCCTGCTTTCCGAACTTCACCGCTCTCACGATCGCGGTGATATTTCTCTAGTGGTTTCTTTGGATCTGTCCTCTGCGTTTGACGTAGTCGATCACCGCACTCTTCTCTCTCGCTTGTCTGATTTCGGTATTCATGGTACTGTTCTTCGATGGTTCCACTCTTTTTTGTCCTGTCGCACTTTCTCAGTCCATTCTGGCTCCTCGGTTTCCCCCCCTGCCCTCGTCACCTGTGGTGTCCCCCAGGGCTCTATTCTCGCCCCTCTGCTTTTCAATGTTTTTCTGGCTCCTCTAGCACTGTTAATACAACAATCTACTCTCTCTTTTTATATCTATGCTGATGACATCCTCCTGGTTCACCATACTTCTCCCTCTGCCCCTGATCTTGCCCCACTTAACCTCTGTCTATCCTCTATCACTTCCTGGTTTGAGTCAAATTTCATGCATGCTAATCCCACTAAATCTGCTGCTCTCTGGGTCACCTTCGGTCGTCCACCCCCTTCGGTACTTCCTGTCATGGGTCCCCATTTTATCCCTTCCACCCCTACTCTCCGCTACCTAGGTGTGATCCTAGACTCCTCCCTTTCTTTTCACGACCATATCTCCTCTGTTGTTCGCTCTTCCTTCTTCCACTTGCGCCGCATCAAGGCCGTTCGCTCTTACTTTTCATACTCTTCTACTGTCACTCTTGTTCTATCGCTGGTTATCTCGCGTCTCGATTACTGTAACGTTGTTTATGCCGGTCTTCCATCTCACCAACTCCACCGTCTTCAACTCGTTCAAAATGCCGCTGCCCGTCTTATCACTTCATCCCCCCTTCGTTCCCATGTCTCTCCTTGTCTGCTTTCCTTACACTGGCTCCCAATCAAGTTTCGGTTTATGTTCAAACTACTCATCCTTGCTCACAAGGCCCTTTTCGCTGACTCTCCCCAGTATTTAGCTAATATTATTCATCTTCAGCCCTCTCCCCGTATTCTCCGGTCTGCCCATGGAAATCGCCTCTTTCTCCCCTCACCCACTCAGGCCCGTCTTGAATCCACCCGACACTCTGCCTTCTTTTTCTTATGTCCCGCCCTTTGGAACTCTCTTCCCCTTCCTCTCCGTATTGAACTGTCTTACACTCATTTTAAGGCCCTTCTCAAGACCCACCTTTT
This sequence comes from Ichthyophis bannanicus, assembly GCA_033557465.1. NCBI lineage: Eukaryota > Metazoa > Chordata > Amphibia > Gymnophiona > Ichthyophiidae > Ichthyophis > Ichthyophis bannanicus. The sequence continues at coordinate 1,462,198,533 of CM066031.1, forward strand.
CTGTCAAGCCTTCGACCTCCCCCCCCTACTGATGATGCCTTCCCCCCTAGTTCCCTATCTCACCCCCCTTCATTTTCCCCTGCTCTTCCCCACTGATGGTGTTTTGTCCCCTTAGTCCCGCCTCCCATCCCTCCTAAAATTGGCTCATGCTTCCCCCTCCTCCTCCCCACTTCCTTTTATTATCTTATTGTTTTTAACATTTTATTGTTTTACTGTTTTACTATTATTTTTTGCCTTCTCTCTATTCTTCGCTATTTCTCTTCCTGTCCTATTATTTTTTGGCGTTCTCTTCTCTCTTTCCTTTCTCGGCAGCCGTCGCTTTTTTATGATTGTACACCGCCCTGATGCTTCGGCCTGGGCGGTTTATCAAGTGTTTTAATAAAGATAAAAGATAAAGATAAAGACCAAGGACATATCCCTGTGGCACACCACTGGTAACATCCTTCTCTTCAGAGTGAGCTCTAATTACCTGTACCCTTTGTCTCCTCCCACTCAACCAATTTCTAACCCAGTCAGTCACTTTAGGGTCCAACTCTAGGGTGCTCAATTTGTTTATGTCACCTGTGCGGAACAGTGTCAAAGGCTTTACTGAAATTCACATACACCACATCTAGGTCTCTAACTTGATCCAACTTTTTGGTCACCCAGTCAAAGAAATCAATCAGATTTGTCTGATAGGGCCTGTCTCTAGCAAACCCATGCCTCAGATCCTGCAATCCATTGGATTCCAGAAACCTCACTATTTTCTGTTTTAATAGTGTTTCCATTAATTTACTTACCACAGAGGTCAGAGTAACTGGCCTATAGTTCTCAACCTCATCCTTCTGCTTTTATGTAAAGGGACCACATGTGCCTTTCTCCAGTCCTCTGGGACCATTTCCAACTCTAAAGAAGCATTGAAAAGGTCAGACAGTAGAGCCACTAGAGCTGCCCCAAGTTCCTTTAATACTTTAGGATATAGCCCATCCGTCCCCATCACTTTGTCTACTTTTAGTTTAACTAGTTCTTCACGAATACAGTGTTCTGAAAATCGTTCAAGATCCCCTTCACTTCTTTTCTTATTTGTGGGTGTTTTATGAGGTCCTACTCTGGGTCCTTCATCTATGAACACAGAACAAAAATATTTGTTAAGCAATTTCACTTTATCCTCACCAGCTTCTACATATTCCTCTCCTTCATCCTTCAGTCCAACAATACCACTTTTGCACTTCCTCCTCTCACATTTCTGAAAAATGTTTCCCTCCCCAATTTTATTGCATTAGTTATTTCTTCTTATTTTTTTTGTATCTGATCCTGATTACTTTCCTAGCTTCACTAAGTTTTTCCAAATAATGATGCTTGTCTTCTTCTGTTTGTAATCTCTTGTATTTTATGAAGGCCACTTTTTCTTCACCTTTTCAGTTACTTCTTTTGAGAAACAAGTGGCCTCCTTTTCCTGTTATATTTGTTTACCTTTCTAACAAAATGGTTTGTTGCCCTAAAATATCTCCTTTCAGTTTTGCCCTTTGCTTTTCTATATCTCTCAGCTGTTCCCATTCTGCTAATGACTCCTTGAGCCATTGTCCCATCTAGGCAAATTAGTTTTACTAAAGTCTAAGACTAACATCTTTGATTTTGGCACCTCCCTGTACATCCAAGTGGAGGAGTGGCCTAGTGGTTGGGGCAAGGTACTTCAGGCCAGAAGGTCGGGGGTTCAAATCCCACTAGAGGACAGCAACCTTGGGCCAGAAGGACTGGGGTTTCTAGTCCCACAGGTGCTCCTTGTGGTCTTGGGCAAGCCACTTAACCCTCCATAGCCCATGTTCCCTATAAAATAGTTATCTCCAAGTTATAATGCCCTGTTCAATGTAATTTCAGTTTGTTCAATGTAAACCACACTGATGCAGAATAGCAAGGTATATAAGAGAATATAAATAAAATAAATCAAGTCTGGTCGACAGATGGATGCATTAATACCCCTCAGAAGAGAGTCACCAACCACCACTACCATTTGCTTCCTTGTGGTTACTGATTCTGCAACTTTGGGGTGCTTGAGCTCTGCTTCTTCCCTTTCCTGGGATGCTTTCACCTCGTCCACTTCCAGGGCTGCATACTGGTTCTTCAATTTGAGGAAAAAGTGATGTGGATTGTTGATTCTGCAGGCTCTGGTGACTTGTGTCCAGCTCTCCTCATTCTGTAGCATTCTAGCTTCACCTCTCTCAGAGAGCTTGGATCCTTCAAGAAGCATTTTATCAATGCACTTCTTGCTGTCTTGGATGCTTATCAACCTCACCACTTCTTCTCTGAGCTCCTCCACTTGTTTCATGAGGGCTTCAGCTTGCAGGCATCTTGCATATGGAACCAGTCCCTCGACTGGCCCTGGGCTGTCTGTCTGGATAGAGGTAGAAGCCATAATTGGGACAACAGCTTTGGCAATACAATTTTTCCCCACCATCATTCAGTTTGCGGATCTTTGGCTCCCGTTGAAATGAATGTGAGAGACCAGAAGGACATGTAGATGAGTCTTCTAGTCTTTACTGCTGGGAAGAGTGCAGGATATGTGGTAGCTCTTGCCTGGTTGATTCACGGTGACCTTTTGATTCCTTCACTTGGGTTGCTGGGATAGATATGCAGATGAGTCTTCAGGTCCTCTGCTGCTTGGATGAGTGCAGGAACTGTAGTAGCTCTTACTTGGCTGATTCAGTAACCTCTGAAATCCTATGATGGGGCTGCTGGGACGGATATAGAGTCTTCCAATGTGTATTTTTACCAGCAGGAAGAATAGGCAATTTGTAAATAGACTACCAATGTAAGTGGCTTTTGGTAATCTCACTATTTATGTATATATTTACAAAACAAAGTATAATGTCCAAATATGTGTTTTTATAGGATTTTCTGGGAGGGATGGTGTTATTATTGTAATTGCTGCAAGTTCTGAACCCAGAAATGTCTTACTGTGTTTCCCTTATAACCTTTTCTATTTGTATGGTAGGCCAAAATTTAACCTTTACCTCAGACAATTTCATAGTCAGGGCAGAGTTATTCAAAAAAACCTAGCCTTACTTAGTTCTTCCCTGGGTAGTACTACTACTGCTACTATTAATAATTTATATAGTGTAAAAAGGCATATACAGCACTGTACAGACATATATACGGCTCCTGCTCTTCAGAGCTTGTAATCTAATCAAGACAGACAATACAATAACTGAGAACAAAGGGTGCAAATAGGAAAAGGCAAGGAGAACAGGGGATTAGGACAAAAAAGAAGCCTCAAAGAAGTGAGCCTTCAGCATGGATTTGAAAAGGGGGAGAGAAGAAGCCTGATGTACAGAATCAGGTAGTTAGTTCCAGACATAAGGAACAACAAGGTGAAAGGCTCGAAGTCTAAAACTGGCAGTGAAAGAAAATGGCATAGAGAGAAGCAAGTCGTGGAAGAGCGGAGTTCATGATGAGGGATGTAGGGAGAGAGGAGAGAGGATAGTAAGGAACAGTAGAATGGATGCATTTACAGGTCAAAAGGAGAAGTTTGAATTAAATATGGAAATAGAAGGGGAACCAATGAAGTGAGTGAGATGAGTGGGGGCAGTACAGCAAAGCTGGAGGTTGAATGAGGAGATAAGGGAAAGAAGCTTAGAAGAACAGGGGTCAGAAGGGTAGTCAACACTGAATATTAAAGTCACTGAGAATAAGGGAGAGGGAAGATTAATCCAGGAAGAAGGAAGGCCATGAATCAGTTGGAGAGAAAGACAGAGATGGACTTGTCTGGAGGTCTATAAATAGTAGCTATCCAGAGAGGTAAAGGATTAAAAAGGTAGATGGAATGGACTTCAAAGAAGGGAAAGGAGTGAGACTGAGGTAGAAGGAGGGATTGGAATTGGCAGGAAAGAGGAAGTAGAAACCCAACACCTCCACCACAGCCAGAAGGACAAGGTGCGGGAGAATTGGTATGAGACAGAACAGCGACTGAAGCTGTATCATCAAAAGCCAGGAGATGGAGGGAATTAGAACTAAAGAGATCATGGATAAATGCAAGTTTATTAGATATGGAATGAGCGTTCCATAGAGCACACAAGAAAGGGAGGGAGGAGAGGGAAAGGAGAGGGATATGAATGAGATTAGAGCAGTTGCACAAGAAATTGTTTTGGGAGTGAAAGACCTAGGGGGAGCAGGGTTAGGATTAATATCCTCAGAAGAGAGGAGGAGAAGAGTGCGGGTAGAAAGGAGATGGCATGGCGGAAAAGAGGATGGGGTTCTTTTAGAAAGAGAGAGAAGAGGGATGAATGAGAGGAAGAAAAAAGTGAAGCTCAAGAGCTTAAGAAAGTGTGGTAAAGAAGACGAGGGAAGAAATGAGGGTGGTAAAGAGGGGTGATAAGGAGGGTGGGTTTGAAGTTGAAGGTATGAGGGAAGAAGATAAGGAAGTGTCAATAGTAGGAGGAAAAAGTGATGTGGAGCCATAAAAAGAGGTGGTGAGGGGAGGACAGAAGAAATAATTGGCTATGTAGGAGGGTGAGGTTCTATTAGAGAGATGAAGGCACAAGTATAGGTAAAATGTAAAAACAATTAAGTATCAATCAAAATACAGTTGAAAATTCTTAGATTGATGAAATGTTCAGAGAAAAGGAATCTCGAGGGTAACGTTGCCACAGGTTCAATTAGTCTGATCTTCTGTTCTCATCAGGGACAGATTGTTCTGCTCATGAGACAGTTGATTGTCAGTTATTCATGAAATGGCGGCGAAGGTTAACAAAGATGGTGCCGGACCTTAGGGCAGAGGGCAGAAAATTTCTCCAGTTTCAGCGATGCTTCTTATAGATCAGCTGCCCAGGCAAGCTAGGAAGGAGCAGGCGGGAGAAGCTGAAAGAACTCGGGGCGAGAGGTGTAGGTGTGAGGGTGCTGATTGGCAGGGCCATATGGGTGAGCTGTCAGGCACCAAACTGTTGGCAACCAATTAAAATCTTGTATTCCGACATGGATCTCCCATAGCATATCTGGAACCATCGGGAGAAGCACTTACAATAGTGATCCAGAGCGGCTCATGTGGTTTCACCCTGACTAGGAGCACGGGCAACCCATGATCTTTTACAGCAAGCCTTGCACTGCTCATCAGTGAGCTGTCCAGATAACTTAATGGAAATGCTGCTGTAAACAAATGTAACATTTGGTGTGGTCAACCAGAAACTCATCCGACGGGTCAGTGACAGTCTGAACAGGGAGACAGGCAGTCAGAGCGCATGCGGACATGCGATGATGCAGGTCTGCTTATCAGGTCGTGGAAATGCTCCCATTCATGCACAGGAGCCTGAGAGCTGAGGAGGAGCAGGGAACAGCCACCAGCATGGCTCCACAGTAATAACATCACAAAAGGTTCCCCCGGAGGTTGGAGTGAGAGGCAACTATGGGAATGCATTTCTAAAGCTAAAATTGTGAGAAAAATAAAAGAGAATCAATTAAAAAAAAATTTGCATTCATTATTTTAAAAAATTAGCCAAATCACTTAAAAATGTAAGTAATATAATAACTAGTAATAATTAGCACAATTAATGAAAATTATTATTTTCACAACTGCATTTTTTTCTCTTTCCTTTCCTGTCATGAAATACTAAAAGCTAAAAATTGTTCAACAGTAGAGGCAATCTTTTCTTAAGTTCTTTGTCCTCTCGGTCAAGAACTAATATAATAGTAGATGTGAAGGCTGAAAGCTCTTTTTAAAATATAATGGTTTCACCTCAAATTAACCGTGAAGTTGTGGTGTGTTGGGCACGCCAGAACTTTTTCTTTCTGGATGCTCAAAGTCAGTCTCGCCAGATCTCACATAGCCTATTTTAACATGTACTGTACATAGGGGCAGAGGCCCAGAGCTTTTTAAAATATTTTTTATATGCTCAACATGGCCTTCACAGCCCATTTAATGTATACATAAGGGCAGGTGGCTAGAGTCTTTGAATGGATGCCTGCACAATACCATGTGTGCTGTGCGATATTCCTTTACTGTGAGAGTCACTAACTTGCAATACTGAGACTCCAGTGATAAACTAAGCTGCAGTAAAGTCCATGATTTTACCACAGCTTAGTAAGAACCCCCATTATCATAAATTTGCCCTGTCAAACAGATCTTGCAACTGCATTGTTGGGATGATTGTGGAGTGGCTGAACCTTCCAAGTTTAAAGCTGAATTTTCAGGAGACTCAGATATTAATAGCTTCTGGAGGGCACATTTTATTTACCCCTGGTAAGACTAGTTGAAGGGCCACAGATACAAGTTTAGGATCAAGTTGGATATTTTTGGATTGTACTGGACTCTAAGGGGTGTGTTTACTAAACCGCCTTAATGCTACCGGCGCTAGTTGCAGCGTTAATGTGCAGAATGCCAAATAAGGTAGTGGGCGGTCCGAAGGTAAGGTTGCAAGGAAACGGTATCATGCGATAGTGTGCGCCGTGGCACGTTAATGCGCATTGACCCTAAGTTCATGCCAGCGCAGGGTTAGAAGCTATAAAGATATAACCCACTGGTTACTGCAATGACTGTGAAGGCAGAGGTCATGGGTTTGATCCCACAGTGGTGTAAGAAGGCTGTCTGAGGCATTTCCTTTATTTAATTTAAATCAGTGCTGTCTGAGGCATTTCCTTTTTAAATTTAAATCAGTGCTGCCAGCAAAAAATACCTCACAGTGCCATAATCTAAGGTGCAGCATAAGGCGCCCTATAAGGAACTCCATAGGGCACATTATAAAGTGCACTGTCTGCCAAGGCACCTTATAATGTGCCCTATAGGGCGCCTTATGAGGCACCTTAGGCTACGGCACTGTGAGGGTGTTTTTGCTGGCAGCACTGATTTAAATTAAAAGGAAAAGCCTCAGACAGCCTTATTAAATAACACCACTGTGGGATCAAACCCATAACCTGTGCCTTTGCAGCCATTGAAGCAACCAGTGGGCTACCTCTCTAAAGTGTCTAACATGCTGCTGGCTGGCTACAGAAAGACTGCAGGTCACCACACAAACTGTCTGCTATGGTTACCAGGATAGGGTAAACCCACCCGTACCCATGATGCACTGCACATGCAGATCAGCAGCCTACAGCTGCTCAAACGATGGGGTATGCGCCTCCTTAGCACCCTGTCCTGGTAGGGGGAAATGACCGTGTGTGCTACAGGTACAGAGTAGCTACAGACCGTGACATTGTGCGGTTCCTGTGCTCTCCCTGAGGGTGAGGTGGGGCGCCCAGCACCAGGTCCGCAGCACCTGGCTTGGGTGAGATAGGCTGCAGGTCCCCATCAGTGCCAGTGTGTGATAGGTAGTCCTTGCAGACACACCTATGATACACCTGTGTCCATCTGCATTTCCCAGTCACGTCTAACCCTTGTGAACTATGATGAACCCAGAATAGTGCATATCCTGTGTGGTTGCCATGGTCACATGTTACAAGAAAAGGGTAGTGGTTGGATCCAAAAACAGATTATATAGCACCACCCAACCTGCCCGCTGTGGGTCAGGGTGGGGGACAGGATTTCCCACCAACAGATCCACATTCTACATCTCTGCAATGGTGGCAGTAGAGGGGACCATCAACCCCAGTCCTGCTGAGGAATAGGCACCCTACAGGGCAGTCAATGCAGATCTGTACAAATCACATAGGGCATTGGCAGACAGGCAGTAGTCCTGGAAAAGCTCAGCTGCCCCCCAACTATCTGACATTCACCAGCAGAAGGCACAGTCAGTCTCCACCCACTGTACCCTGCAAGGTGTTCCAGCCATACACATGCTAATTGCGGACAGTCTGCTAGCTAGTACATAGTGCATATCCCTGGAGAAACTGTGTGCACCCAAAAATGGGATGTGAACACCCACACCAAGTGCGTAAGTCAGTGATTAGGCCCCAGAAAAGGGAACTCATAGATATCACTTGAGAAAAATACTGTATAGCACTATGGGTGAACCTAGCCATGCCATGGTCACTGCTCAGTCAGGATGAGAGTGACCCCCGCCCCCCCTCCCCCACTGGGCATGACATGCTGTGGCCACCCTGTCTGTGCAGGTGGTGGTCGGGCACTACAATGTCCCAGCCATTGCCCTATGCCCTGTGCAGATGCATCCTGTCCGGGCCATACCCACAGTATCATGCTCCTCATTATGCACATTGGCAGGCTAACATTGGAAACAGTGCAAGCAGTGTGGGCTCAGTAAGGTGTAGGCAGCCACAAAACACTGCATAGACATACACACACTCCCACACCTATGCCAGCATTGTGCAAATATAGATGTTTTTGGCAGCCTTGGCCGCCACACCAGTCCTGGGCACAGTGCAGGCATTGCTATGGTACGCAATACTGCTGGGGTCACTCCCCGGGGTGGTAAACACTGTCAGAAGCAAAAACTGAAACACACTCCACAGATATCAGAAAGGTCGCTATGATGAATCTCTGTCAACAAATTGTGTTTAACTTAGGATTTGTTATCTGACATTAATCATAGCAACCTTTTGATATATGTGGAACGTGTTCCCAAGTTTAGGATGGCATTGCTAAGGTATGCAGGTGCAAGTATTGTGAGATGCTGCTCTGCGCAGGGCCCAACAGCCTGACTGTCCATGAGGCTTTGGATAGTGGAGCCTGTGGGTGTGGTTGTTTGTGCCCCTGTTGGCCGCTGCTCTAGGGCAGAGGTTCCCAACTTCGGTCCTAGTGGGCCAAACATGGTTCAGGTTTTCATGCTGTCCCTAATGAATATGTATGACATACATTTGCATACAATGGGATTGGTGCATACAAATGCAGCACAGGCATATTTATTAGGGACAGCATGAAACCTGAATGGTGTTTGGCCTTCCAGGACTGCAGTTGGGAAACTCTGCTCTAGGGATTGCACATGTTTATGGTATCTGTGCTCTGTAGGGTAAAATATAGGCGTTTCTGGCATGTTTACTTTATCTGCAATAAAGGTTCCGTCTTTATTACCATGGTTTAGTACTGGGTAAAATATAGGTACATGGTTTGCAGGAGCCACTGCTTGGATTTGAACTTGTGACCTTCTGCCCCTGAACACACTGTCTGTGTGTAGTGCACCAAGCTGTTGACACAGAGGCAAATCTTTCCCTGGGGATACCATGACTGTTTGTCAGACAGACCTTGTCTGTTGCAGTGTACGGCACCCACCTAAACGGGGCTTGGCCGTGGTCTGCTGTGGGCAGATGCCACTGCCCCCTTCGCCACCAGCACCCCTCCGCCACCATGCTGACATGCCCTTGTGCCGGTGGTGCGCAGTCTCAGGCCATCCAGTGTGACGGTAGGCAGCTGCCTATGGTGCGTAATATAGGGTAGGGGTGCCTGCATAGACATCCATGCTTCCCCCCCCCCGGCACCACCTGCCAATGTTATGTGCCCTTTGTGGTACTTGCTGGGTACTGTCCCCTGGGACACTGTGGGACACGCACTCGTGGACATGTTTGCCCTTGGTCAGTTGCTGTCTTGCTGGTTTTCTGCTTCTACATTCCTATGTATCACCTAGGCATCTGCCTAGTCCACCCTGTGGCCCAGCTGCCCCACTGCGTGTCCCACCTGCAGCCCCCTGTACCCCATTTGTAGCCTCACCATAGTGCCCTCTCATACTTGGGCACTATGATTTTGCTGCACATATATCACTACTATCACTTCTCTTGGTTTCCCTGCCTTTGTTGCACATTGCTGACTGAAATGGTCTCTCTCCCCTGCAAATGTGCCTCTAGTGCGAGGTTTTCACTGGCGTTAATTTTCAGACCTTAATTTCACGACGTTAGTGTGCCTGGAGCCTCTCCCCGCCCACTCTCCACCCATTGACCCCTTATCTCCGCCCTCTGGGGAGCCTTACTCCACCCTCTGTGCACCTTAACGCCGCCGGTGCCGTTATCACATGGTAACGCGCCATTATCGCACAATAATGTCACTTATACACAATAACGTTGCCGCTGCGACGTTAGCGCTGTTTAGTAAACATACCCCTAAGTGGAGTTTAAAACTACAAGTGCAAACAGAAGTAAAAGAAAGTGTTTTTCAAACTGAGATTGCTGCATTGTTGATGATGATATTGAGCTTGGAAGATTTTGGGAAGGTTTTATACCAGTTGGCAGTACTTAGTATGGATTATTGTAATTCTCTTCCAGCATTGCAGGCCGTTCAAAATTTGGCAGCTAGTTGACTTTTAACCTCCCACATTGGGAACATATGACTCCAGCCTTGATATTACACTGACTTCTAGTAGCTTCTAGTATAAAGTTTAACATCTTAGTATTAGTTTTTAAATCTATTAGGCTTGTTGTATCACTTTATTTGACTTTATTTAACTTTGCAGTAAACTGTATGTAATTTGCATTCTCAGTTGCAGAAGTTTTTATGCATTCATCCCTTGAGAATGTAAAAGACCATTATCACCAGAAACCGGGCTTCTGCCATCTTTGAGTCTCTACTTTGGAACTCTATTCCTATGATGTTGTGTTCAGAGAATGATTTTGAAGATTTTAGCAAGGGATTGAAGACTGAACTCTTTACAGAACTTTATAGTGTTTGAGTTTAGTGTTTTAATATTCTGTGAATGCATGTGATGTAATGTGCTTAATAGGTGAAGGCACATTTTACAACGGTAGCAAAGGAGAGCAACTGGTACCTGCACACTAGATAAGGAACTAACCAAGCAGGTACACAAGGACTGACGACAATTCAATAGGTGAAGAATCTCTTTAATTATAATGCCCCAACGACAATTCAATAGGTGAAGAATCTCGTAATTAAAGAGATTCTTCACATTTTACAATGGGACATCCAAGTGCAATCTGGAATGTAAAAAAAAAGCAGGTACGTACAAGTTCAGACACAATTTCAGAAATATGGACATGCCCGATATGGACGTCTAAAGAGACGTCTACATAGACATCCCCAGAATGGCATTTCAGAACATGGATGTCTAATTGCACAATGGTTAGTGTGTTAAGAGCAGTGTAGCCAGATTTCAAATCCTAGTGTGGGTCTTTGTGATCTTAGACTAGTCACTTAACTCTCTATACTCTCTGGATGTTTTAAGGCCAAAACAAGCATTTTCATGATGCCTATTTGTGCCAGCAGCAGGTCTAAATGTGGATGTGCCTGTAGATGTCCTGTCGAATGTGAAAGTCCATTATGCCTCTACCACACTCCTTTGCCTACTTGGATGTCCCTGCACTGGAGACTTCTGTAAATGTCATTTGTGGAATGGCTTCGGAAACATCTCCATGATTTCGATGTCCATGTGCATGTCTTCACAGGGCTGGCTCTAGGCATGTGCAAGCATGTCACTTGCATATGGCCCCACAAGTGCCTGACTGGCTTAAGAGGGACCCGGTGAGGCCTGAAGCCTGGCTCACCTCTGCACAGTAACGGGAAGTTTTCCATAACTCCCGCGGCTCTGCTAAATCACAGCTGCAGGCATCACTGAGTTTGTAGAGGTTAAACAGGGGCACTTCTTATCTCATACAAGTAAGGAAGTGCCCCTGTTCAGGAAGTACCCCTGTTTAACCCCTATGAACAAAACAGTGCCAGTGGCTGTGACTAATCACAGCCACAAGAATTAAGGAAAATGCTCCTGTAACTGTGAGCTGGGAAAGCAGGCTTCAGGCCTCACTAGTTCCTTCTTAAGCCAGTCAGGCATGCACGGAGCCCCTCATGGCGCAGGGCCTTGAGGGAGCAGAGCCTCTGGCACTCAAAGGGGACTGCTACTGGGGGCTATAACGGGAAATTGGCTAATGTTGGGGAATGAAGAGACTGCAATTGAAAGATAGATAATGCTGGGAGGGATTGGGACTGGAGGGGGGTTGATACTGGGGGCCAGGACTGGAAAAGGGCTGATTCTGGGGGGTAGAGGGACTGGAAAGAAGATGATGCTGGGAGGGACTGGAACTGGAGGAAGACTGATACTGGGGGGCTAGGGCTGGAAATGGGATGATGCAGGGGGATGGGGAGACTGAGATTGGAAGGGAGATGATGCTTGAAGAGACTGGGACTGGAGGGGAACTAATACTGGGGGGCTAGGACTGGAAAAGGGCTGATACTGGGAGATAGGGAGAATGGGACTAGAAGAGAGAGGATTCTGGAAGGGGCTGAAACTAGAAAGGATAGGATGCCAGTGGAGGATTGAAGAAAAGCTCTTTAGAAGCTACAGTATCATCTGAGGAACATTTATATTACAAAGATTTAAATTTCTATTCTGATTCTCTAAGTTCTCAGTCTTCCTCAAAAACAAGGGTTTATCTAATTGTACCAGATTGCCGAAGTTGTTTAGGAGAAAAAAGCATAGCCTCAACTCTATGTGTTCATTTTGGCCCCATCTCTGTATGTTTTATAACAATATTAGCAAAGTCAGCACAGACCTTAAGGATAGTCTCCAGTGCAGACCAGATAGACTCTAAGGTAATTTTTTCAGAGTGAATCAATGAGGTATGTTTACTGAAGCACACTAACTGGGTAGTGCAGGATTAGTGCATGGTTTCAGCACCATGCTAAAAAATAGCTAAAAACCCCATGGACCTTGGAAGTGTGAGTGTGTGCTATGACTGGATGGGACGGGGGTGTTCCTGCTGCAGCACTATTAGTGCGGGCTCTTGGCACAGGTAATGCAGGTGCAACTACCGCCACCCACTGAGGGAGCAGAGTTGCTCCTGCAGCGGTTTTACCACAATTCTCAAATGCATCCTACTCTGACACCATCTTGGCCTCCCCTCAGCGCTCGCATTTTTGGCACATGGTAATGGCTATCTTACCATAGCACTCTTAGCACACACTAAAACCCACACTAACCATTAACACACTTTAGTAAACATGTCCCTCTAGATACAGTCGTAATTATCGTCGATTTGCAGAGGGTATATATCACTAAGCTGAGTAGGGGTAAATCCCTCCAATCCTCCAAGGCTACGTAATCTCTAATATTGTCCCTTGTTCTCAACACTAAAATCAAAATATCACGTTGACTCTTTATATGTGAAACTTGATATTACGAATGATAGGTTATAAGGGGTATGTAGGTCTCAGACTTCCCATAGCACTGGTTTATCAGACAATGTCCTATGCCTTAGTGCTTATTTGCATCATCGACCTTTGTATCCACATCCCCTAAGGTGTTTAGTGTTAATATGGCATTCATATATATTATTATATTGGTTGTGCTTATCTGAGCAGGTGTAGACTCCCCGACGCCACCATCCGGCTCCGTTCATGCGTTTTTTAAGATTCTTCGATCACAAGAAGGAGCGCTAGAAACCAAAAAAAACAAGTAAATTATCAGAGTTGAGCATTTACATACGCCAAACAATTGAAAACTAGATACCGTCTTGAGTGCTTAAAGGACTTAAATTCCCCCTGAAGAAACTTCTCATCTGTGAAACGCATGAACGGAGCCGGCTGGTGGCGTCGGGGAGTCTACACCTGCTCAGATAAGCACAACCAATATAATAATATATATGAATGCCATATTAACACGAAACACCTTAGGGGATGTGGATACAAAGGTCGTTGATGCAAATAAGCACTAAGGCATAGGACATTGTCTGATAAGCCAGTGCTATGGGAAGTCTGAGACCTACATACCCCTTATAACCTATCATTCGTAATATCAAGTTTCACATATAAAGAGTCAACGTGATATTTTGATTTTAGTGTTGAGAACAAGGGACAATATTAGAGATTACATAGCCTTGAAGGATTGGAGGGATTTACCTCTAGATACAGTAGCATGTGGAGATCGGAAATGAGACATGGTGATCGGGACACAAGGCCGGCCCCAGAGTTGGTTCGAGGTGCTGGCGGTCTAGGCAAACCTTAAGCTGTATGCCTCTCTGCTGTCAGAATCTGTTATTTAGCTTTGAGTGCCATACCATTCAATGTTCATGCTCAGAGTTTTTTCATGAAAACTCATGATGCAGCCAATGAGTTTGGCGAAACCATCGGCCATGGTCGGGGAAAATATTCATATATATTGAATTGGTGATGTACCAGATATACAAGATGCTTAATTTTAGGTATTTCTGCAAGGACGTGAAGATAAGTGTTCAAGTCAATACTTAGAAGAATTTGTAAAAATGTACTTATGTTGATGAATTGCATGAAAACGTTTATTACACATGAGGAGCACAAAGAGTGAGTTAAGCAAATTGGAGCAATAATGATATCATGGTTGGCCTAGTGGCAAAAGAGTCAGCTAGACAGCAATTGAGCTCCATTTTTATATATATTTTAAGGACATGTGATTTCATTTCAAAGTGTGCCATTAATTTCAAAGTGATATAAAATTAGTGAACATTTGTAACCCTGAAGTGTACTTCAGTAAAGCCCTTAGAAGGGACTCTAAAGAGATTTAACCAGTAAAGAATAAAAGGGACCAGCCATGTCCACTATTATTATTCTTATGATACAAAGTTTTGTGGTTTGATGGTGTTTCATATTATTGGATAATTTTATAAACCATTTATTTATTTAAAACTTTTATAGTTTGCTGATCCTACATCCTCAGTGTTTAACAATCAATATATATGATCAAAAAAAGAATATGGGGCACATATAGATGTGCCCTGGTGCTGGCAATGCAGAGAGATACATACTGACGGAGGGGACTACAAATGTAAATGCTTAAAAATCATTCCCTGTCGCTGCCTTCTGTTGGCACTGTGCAACGGCACATTAAGGGGCTGATTAATTAAGCTTTTCTTTCCTGTAGAAAATGGGAAAACAGTAAATCTAGATCTGGAAAAGGAGCTGTGATACACCTTTTGGGAGGGGGGGTTATGACCTAGATCTCTGTGGTTGGCTCCTTAACAGGTTTGGTAGGAGGACTGGAGGAGCCCTAGGCGGGCCCTCCATCCGGGCACCTGCCCACCTCTGTCCCCTCTCTGGGGCCTGAAGCAGTGGCAGGGGCTCGGATAATATGAAGTCTGCATCGGAGAGGGCCGGAAAAGGCGGAAAGTAGAAAGCAGAAACCGCGACGCAGCGGCAGAGAGTTTAGCACTGCATTGCAGTTTCTGAGCCATTGCCGCTGTTACAGGCCCTGGAGAGGGGCGGTAGCAACAGTAATGGGCGTCCTGAAAAGGCCGATCTCGTACTAGGCAACCACCTAGTTCACCTACTGGTAGCACAAGCTCTACTCCTAGATTACAATAACATTTGTCAAGGCAACTGTACAGTATGTTTTTATAAAATAGGCACCTTCCTGCCCATTTAACCTAGGCACCCTGTTAAAAAAATCCCCATAATATGTGTCTATTTAGAAATAAATAGACTTTTAATGTGTTTCTGGTATCATTCAAAACAATAATGCACAACATGGAAGCATGTGATTTGATTGCAGATAAGGACAGTTAGGTCTGGATTTAACTTATGCCATTTCACTGGTAGCTCAAGGTCATTTAGGGGTATGTTTACTAAGTGGATTTCCTTGACTTCAATGGGGCCGCTGCTCTGATATCGTAGGAACATGCGCAGGGAAAAATGTTTGGGTTCGTTTTTGGATGTTGGATGTTTTGTGATTGTCAGACTTTTTTTGATTAATTTCAATAAAAATTGTTAACACATATAAATTTGTAGGTTCACATACCTTAAATCGGTTTTCATGCACTAACTTTATAAGACATACTAACAAACTAAGTGCATGCCAATGAATATACATCTCTAGCCCAAGGAGCATTAGTTTGAGAAGCAGGATTTGAATGTAGATGTCCTTGAGCTCTTAGCCTGTTGTTCTAACCTCTCGGTCATTCTTCAACTCCTAGCTGGCCTCTATAGTCTGCCTAGTGCAATGTCATTGACTCCACTGCTTCATAACCAGGGATCTGTCTTTGTCTCCACCTCCACCTCCCTAGGGGACCATGCTATGTATCCCCCACCCTTTCCCTTCTTATCACATATGAGGTCAGATGTGGTATGGACTTCTTGCCCCATGTTTTCTTAAATTCCATTGCTGTTTTTGTCTTGACTTCCACCGCCCTAGGGGACTGTTCTAGGGATCCCCCACCCTTTCCCTTCTTATCAAATATGAGGCCAGATGCGATATGGACTTTCTCCAAGATTGAATCTGACAAATTGCTTAGTTCATATGGCTTTTCTTACTGTAATTTTTTAATAGTATATTTTAACAAGAGAAAATGCATGATAATATGATTAATGATAGGCTAAAATATGAAAAGAATTACTTCATTTTCATGTTCAGTGGAATCTTGCCAACATTATTTTGTTCTCCACTTTTCTTTAATATATTCCTAAATGTGTTTGTTTAAATAAAGGTGCTTCTCAAAAAGTGACTTATATGGAAATTTGGACTCTAGCAACAGTAAAACATGACTAGAGTTAAAAGGGCTGAGCAGATGAAGCTCTCAGAAGCAGGTAATGAGGCATTTTGTGTGGAATGCATTATACCTAATTGTAAGCAGGTGCTTTTCCATTGCTGGACGTCAACCTGCCTAAACCCATCACGGCTCCAAAACTTTAGGGACAATCTAATCCACAGTGAAGTCTGAGTGGTGAGGGGTAGCTGGAACATTTCCATATGCTGCTGAGTCTGCCACACTGCTACCTACTGCTCCGTAGGGCTACTCAAAGCATTACAAAAACACCAATTATACCTCACATGCTGAAACTTGCTGGAAATGCAGACACATAGGACTTTTGTCTGGAGCAGGAGAATGCAGATCTTTATTCCACCCCCCTTCGGGGAGTACAGCTCTGTCTTGACACCCATTTGATGACAAAGTAGCTGCAGAATTCCTTTCCCTTTACCACCAATACTCCTATTTTTCCAGCTGTGCTGTGGCTTTCTCTGAACAGTTCATAAACCTTTGTCCTATATATCTGTACTTCAGCAACTCCTGTTAAATCTCTTATTTCATTAACATTTTTGCACAAATATACACATGTATAAGAGGGTGCCGATGTGAAAAATCCCCAAATGCATCTATTTTGCGAAAGGTAACATAGGTACCTAGGTGTCTTTATAAAATAGGCTCCTAAAATGACAGCCAGTAGTGCACAAACGCTCTAAACCACATTTGCAGCAGGTGTGCTATGTGCATTTTATGGAATGTGTGTGCAGATTGCAATTCCAGCCAGTACTGTCCAAGCCATACCCCTGGGAAGGCCT
Source organism: Ichthyophis bannanicus (assembly GCA_033557465.1). NCBI lineage: Eukaryota > Metazoa > Chordata > Amphibia > Gymnophiona > Ichthyophiidae > Ichthyophis > Ichthyophis bannanicus. The sequence continues at coordinate 1,462,215,632 of CM066031.1, forward strand.
ACACACAAGTTGCATAAATGTAGGTGCTGTCTTGCAGTGCACCTTTATTCATATAACCTCACATACAATTTTGTAAAAGGCTGTTTCCACCTTTAAACATGCTTTACATATACATATAGCTATATACATAGCTTTATAAAATTACTGCCATCTAGGACAATTTTCAAACAGATCAAGCCACATCAAAATGGATCATCACGTGAGATGGGACTTTTTTAAAATAGGCTCCTCAATGTGAGCAAAATACGTGCACTGTTTCACAGCTGACATACTTTTACCCATGCTAGAAATATAATAGCTCTGGGGCACGGTGAGGGTAAGAGTGGATTTCAAAGTCCCTCCGCGTATTTTGCCCCTGCACTAAAGCAGGTGCAATGTCCTCAGTTACTTTTGTCTTCACAGTCCCTGTCAGCCTGTATTTTCATAGGGACATTCTGCAGGAAGATTCCCTTTGAAAATTCACTCGAAGGTCCCAAGGTACAAAGTATCCACTTCCCTACCCTCTCTCAAAATTACACCTATGGCGATTTGATGTCAACAGGCATGGCATGCTAGGTGTCATCTAACACATTTGATTCTTCTTAACTTCATAGTAGTATGAAGCAAGACGTACCGCACATTAGGGTGGAGCAATAGGAGTTAATTGTTCAAGAACCGTGTTTGCACACATTCACCACAATTCAACCAGTGGCAGCAGAAACTGTTACTTCTACTATTTCTTATCATTAGTATAGTGCTACAAGTAGTACAATACATTTAGATGTAAAATAAAGTCCCTGCTCATCAGAGCTTACAATCTAATCAAGGTGAAGAGCATCACAAAACTGGGGACTAGAGCATGGTAAGATACACACACGTGGTGAACAAGAGAATGAGGGGCATCAGGATCCAAAAGCAGCCTCAAAGAGTTAGGTTTCTAGCATGGATTTAAATAGGGCTAGAGAATCGGCCCGATGTTGGCAGTGGCAGAGAAGGTCACAGATAAAAGGGATATGCCAGAGGAGCAAAGATCCTGAGGAGGGGTGTAGAGTGAGATAAGGAAGGAAAGGTAACTAGGAGCCACAGAATGAATACAGTGGTAGGTCAGTAGGAAAAGTTTGAACTGGATGCAGAAATGGATAGGGAGCCAGTGAAGTGACTTGTAGAGATAAGCCAAATCTAGTTTCACTGAAGATGCTAATACAACCTTGTTGCAAATAGCTGCACAAAGGAGCCCATGCAATAAAATCTCTAATAATTTATTTTAATATATGCCAACTGGCAACAAGTGATTTCGAAGAAAAGTATGCACAGTAAAGGTTTAACATCAGATTTCAGGCTAGAGATTTGGTGTTAAGAAGCCCATAGCAAATGGTGGGAAAAGGAAGACACACCAAATTACCTTGATGATGTTAAATCCTCATTTGCATAAGACACTACCTCATTTATGTGAGGGTGGGCACTTCTTTTATCAGGTCCCACTAATGCATCAGACCCTGGTATTGCATTCTCTTTAGGGTGAGTAATGGAGAGCACACTCTTTCTAGCACACTAAAATGACTCCTAACATCCATGCCAACCTTTAATGTATAGAAGTCAAAATGTTAAAAACATAAGTGACATGTTGGGTCAGACCACTGATAACATTCTGATGATATTCTGTTGTTGGATTTCTTGGAACAAGATGTAGAGGTAGCTTCATGGTCAAGAACAATGGTTTGGTCATCAAATGCAAAAGACAAAACCACGTTCTTTGATGACATTGATTAGCAAGTAGTCCAGAAACATCCTTTGTTGGGTGGAGAATCAATTCTTATGGTTAAAGAAGTTTGCAATCTGGCAGTAATGCTTGATATAGCAAGAACCTTAGATCACAAATTGCCTTTACATCTCAAAATGTGCACTATATGTTATGATTAGTAAGTTAATTTAAGCCTTTGATTCTGCTGAATACTCTACTTTCTGCAATGTAATCTCTTTTCCTTAGTACACTGGATAATTATATGAGGGGGCTGATAAATCTCTCGCCTTGCAACCAAATAGAAAGCAATGGGCAAGAGAGATCATTCAGATCTCTGGAACTGAAGTGTGCCCATTGCATTCTGTTTCATTACAAGGCCAGAGATTTATCAGTCCCCCAACAATGCAATGTGTGCCTTTGAGTCAGTCCTAACTCCTGGTGACCCAGAAGCTTCTGAGTTTTCTTGACAGTGTCACCGGAAGTAGATTGCCAGGCCTTTCTTCCGAGGCAATGGAGGGTTAAGTGACTTGCCCAAGGCCACAAGGAATGCTAGTGGGAATTGAACCCTGGTTGCTTGGTTACCAAGCCAGTGCTCTAACCACTAGGCTACTCCTCCACGTCAGTCCCCCACTTACTCATAATAGCTTGTATATTAAACTGCCTAACAAAGTAATATGACATTTGCAGGTCATTCAAATTGCACCTGCAAGGGCTATAACAGATATAAAAAGAACAAAGAGTGCTTCTTCATCTCGGTGTTTATTGCATTGTTTATCAACATAACTAAAAATAAGGTTTTGCTACTGACTTTCAAGGTAATATGCCTCAATAGACCAGCTTATTTATCTCTGGAATGGTATACACCAGCTAGAACCTTCCGATCATATCAAGGATGTCAACTGATGGTTCTCTCTAGAGTATAATCTGGAAAGAGTACTGGAAATCTAGGGCTTTCTCAGCTATAGTTCATATTTGGAATGAAATGTAATGAATGAACTGAGACAGAAGACAAACACTGTGGCCTTTATGAAAGAGTTAAAAACTTCTTATCAGTCATTTAATTGTAAATAAGTTATACTGTTCAAAATCATGTAAATTACAAATATTTTTGTTCAGCACAGGTTATATTGTTAATTTGTTTTGATGTACCTGTTGTTTCAAATGTAAACCACTATGAGTACCCGATATGGCAGTATATAAAACTCATAAATAAAATAAAATAAATAAATAAAAATCAAGCTTTTTCCAGCTTTTACTTATGCAATTACAATGTACTGTAATTGTGGAGGGTATGAGTGGATCTATATCTGTTTGTGTCATATTTTTATTTTAATTTAGTAAGCACATTTTATTGTTTTATTTTGTTGTTGTTGCTGTCTTGTGGTATGCATGTATTTGCTTTTATTATTTATTTTTGCGTGTGATTGTATACTGCTATGATTGACCTGGATGGAAAGACACTGCAGAAGTTTTATAACTAAATACAGTAAATAGATTAATTGAGATCTCATATCATTAGAATCTGTAATTGAATTCTTTAATATGATACCAATACTAGAGATATTTAAATTTCCTTCAAGTTAAGGAACATGGGTACCCATTTTTGCATGCTTAAAACAACAGTTTAGGAAAAATACACCTGACTGTGCTCATCTTGTAACCAGGCAATTATATGTATACTCCTCCACCTCTCCTTCCCAGGTGCAAAGGGGTGTGTGGGGGGGGGGGGCTGATAAGTCTCTGGCCTTGTAACAAAACAAAAAACTACGGCATGCTTCAGTTCCGGTACCAAATAAAACCAAACTGCAGAGAGATCATTCGGACCTCTGGAACTGAAGTGTGCCTATAGACCAGAGACTTATTAGCCCCCCTCCCTCCCCATACACCTATTAGGCAGGGGGTTCACTCAATTTCATGGCTAAGCCCCAATGAACTCTTTGAAATCCTGATATGAATTCTTTGATTGGGAAGGTACTGTGTTTGCCATTTTGAGGACGCAAGATATATTGATAACAAGTGCAAAGAGACACTTCAGACACAGTAATGGTGTTCCAAAATAAGTCTTTCTGGATAAAAGTTTCTTCAAAGCAAAAATTCAGTGTTAACAGTTTCAGTTGCACCATCACAGTATACAAGTTCAAAAGCAGATTAGGGTTTCTAGTCTTTGCTTGCCCGTTCCTAGGACATCCTTCTTCTCTTCCTTTGGACATGTACTGGTCTCACTGGTTCCCCATGGGCCCTTCTGGAATCTTTTACTCCCAGTGCTTGAATGCTTCTCCTCCTCTGGATTTGCAAATAAAGCACTGGTTGAGCAGCTCTTCCACAGGGCAAGGCACCTCATGCCCATGTCTCACTACTCCTACATTGATTCTTGTCCTCTCTTGAAACTAAAATCAGTCTTCTCTCCCTGTAAGAGAGAGGGACCCAGACTAAGAGATTTACACTCTCTGAGCGGGTTTCTTTCAATTCAACGACTGTATCCCTCAGGAACAACTACTTCAGTGAAATGGCAGAAGCACCACCACTAGATACTACAGATAAGAAGCAGAATCCCCCCTCCCCGCCCCCCCCCCACCAGCTCCAAACTCCTTGAGAAAATACTACTACTTCTACTTACTTCTATAGTGCAACGGGATATACGTAGTGCTGTACACATACATTTAAGCGATAGTCCCTGTTCAATAGTGCTTACAATCCATTTAAGACAGACAAACAGAACAAATAAGGGATGGGGAGTTTCATGATAGGGAAATGATTAAAAATACAAGGGTATTAAGCAAGAGAGAGTGAGGATATAAAAGTAGTCTCAACAAGGAGAGAATGACATCCTCTCTCATTCCTAACTCATCCAACTAGAATCTCTTTGTAACTGCCTGGCTAACACCCTGAACTACACCACTGATCACTCCAGGAGGGCATAACATAGCAATGTGATTTGTTTCATTCTATTGTCACAACAATCAATATGTCCTCCTCTGGAAGGTACCCAAACCTTAGCAAAAGGGCAAAGGGAACTGTGCTTCAACGGCTTTATATCAGAGTGTATCACATATGTATAGCTTATCGTAACATTATTGGAAACTTCATAATTGTTACATATGAAACCCAGTGGCCACTGTGGCTGTTGTAACCCTGCCTGTACTCCCACAGGGCCCAATGAGGGGTGAAAGAATGCGTTCCACAGGTTCTGAGTGGCATATGCCAGGGAATTACTAGGTTAGGGGGATCTGCCAAATGCCAGAGTCCTTATCCAAGCGGTCTCTTGATAGGTAGGCTCAACAATTCAGTCACTTCACAATTGTAACTTTACTGGGACCCAACAGTTTCAAATCAACTCTTAAGAAGTCAAGATACACGTAGAAGCTTTGGAAGAGGTAGGTACACATTTCACTTTACAGATTCTCCGACAGTTTTTCACAGAGTTCCTTGATATAAAGGATATATTACAATGCCACTTTTCTGATTTACTATACACTCCACTGATTAGTTAAATTAGCTCTGCTGAAGTCCTTCCCTTGTAATGATGTAAATGTTTCATTGGGAATCCCCAGGCTGATGCAAGAATCTTAGGTGCAACCTTCATTCTTGTTCCCCCCTTCTGCCATCCATTATCTTCCCTCCAACCTCCTCCCACCCACATCTTTAATACCACTGTCGCTGCTGCTGCCACAGATGTTCAGGAGCTGCCAATTGAGGCAGCAACAATGTCAATGAAACCCCGCATACTGTGCTCTGAACATCCAACTACATCCTTTTCCCTCTGACACAATCTTTCTGTTTGCATTGGGGTGGAAAGCAGCTTTACTTTCAGAGCCACAGAGATTCAGAGGCTCCATTACATGCTATTTTTCTCTTTATGGCCATTACTGCTGCTGCTGCTGTAGTCCAGAGGAGATGTGGCAACCTTGAGGTGTTGGTAGCAGTAATGGGGGGGGGGGAGGGTAGGAAAGGAAACTACAGTGTTTTTGAGGAGGGGTACTTTCTGCTGCTCCTCAAAGTTTGATACTTAGCTCGCCTAATGATAGTGCCAGCCCTGGGGAATCTTTCTCATGCAGGATCTGCTCAAAATCTCTCCAGGCTAGTCATTCTGGTTCCTTACTCCTCCTTGTTGATTTCATATACCTCCAGACCTTTAGATCTAAGAGACTCCACTGGCTCTTGCTATGTCCAGCTTGGGAGAAACACAGTTCCTCTGTGCCCTTTCTGTGCCCGATGACAGCCTCCCTCTCTGTGCCCAATGACAGCTTAACAGGTGGTGACAACATTCTCCCTATTGGGAGGACAACTTCCTGAGGTTTGCCTCTATAAGGTTTCCCTTACTTTTACTCCCACTCTTCTCTGACACCAGAACGATGATATTACTTCAGTAGAGATGTCACAAGATGCTCTTCCTGTAACACTGCTGAGGTGTTCAGAATCCTTGGATTGAGGATACACAAAGATATTTTTCTTCCATAAGAGTGAGTTTTTATAATCCCACTAAGGTTCCTTTCAGTCTTTTCTCTTGGGCTGGGCTCATGCTTCTGCCTTATCAATCTCTCAGATATTCTCTAGGCTGGTTCCAGGGCCTACACCTTGCTTCTTAGTACCCCAGAAGTAGCATCCTGGGCTCACATATACATTTAAGAAAATATTTCCTCAGTTTGGAGATTTGGCATTAATCCTTGCTCAAAAGTCAGACACAGACAAATATGGCATGCTCTTGCTTAATTAAAAGATCAGATTTGGCAACAGAGAAGGATGTATAACCAAAGGCCGCCTTGGGGGAGGTAGCATGCTCACACTATGGCTATTATTGTGGGTTTTATGTAATTATTTCTTGTTGCAATCAGCAAGAAAAAAGTGATTGAAAAACCATAACAACCTCATAAGCAAATAAAATTAGCTTTTTTTCTTCCCCTATCACAGATGCATGAAAAGCCTTTTCCCACTGAGGAACATTTTAAAAATGGACACGTCCTGAGAAAGAAAAACTCAGTTTGCTTATGGTGGTTAACTGCAGCTCACATCCCTCTGTCCTGTAGAGATAGGGGTCTGTCTCCTAAGCATTTTCTGCATAGGCACAAATTGGGAAAAAATGTTTAGTAGACAGGCCCCATAGTGCCAGAATTACAATATGCAAATCCTAGGACCATTCTTGAAGTATATTTATGTGCTGCCACCCATGGGTGGGATGGGTAGGCAGTATGCTCCTGACATGAGATATACACTATCAGGGTCATTCTGAACAGCAAATAAGCCATTTGCCCGAACATTGGGGACGTGCAGCTTGCGGGGACATCTAGATGCAATTCTGGCAACAAGCCGCCATGCACGTACAAACGAGATATACATGTATCACTGGACGTGGGCAGGCGGGGGTGGAACAGGAGCATGGAGGGGAGGAGCATGGGCTTGACCAGTGACAAAAACATCCAAACCATATTCTGGTTGGGCCCGTGTACATCTGGATGTTTGTGCGTGGACGTCTACATTAGACCTGCCAAAACATGGAATAACAGTGATGGAGCAGCCAAAAAAAGGAAAGGAAACATTACTACATACAGCTGAACATATTATACTGCTCTGTGCCCCACTGCATCCCAACAAGAGGTATGGCAGTGACACTAACTGTGTGCCTGCCGTAGCAGGGTGCACAGGATGCAGATGTACATAATGTTATGCACAAAGGAGGGATATGTACTGTACAAGGTGCATGAGAAAGAACAGGCAGCTCCAGGAAAACAGGGCCAAAGATACTTATGCCCACACTGACTGAGGCAGAGGGAAACACAGAGTCCACAGGGTGCATGAAATAACATTTATTGTGTGCAAGACAAACAATACACAGTGCCCAAGCAAACCCACCCCACACACCCAGGTGCCCCCTCAAAAGCAAGACAAATACTGCCCCACCCCACCTCACCATCCCAGTCCCCACCCCCAACCCTCTGCATCCACCATCCCAGCCCTTACCCCCAACCCCCACCACAGTGACAGCCAACTGTAGCAAGGTCTACTGCCACCTGCCATATACTCTGACACACCCTGACCCCTCCTCCACCCAGAGGCATCACCACTGGGCCTTGGTGATTGGCATCAGGTGGTGTGACTGATGGTACAACCCCGAGACCGGGCTACTGCTGCTGCTGCTCTCCCCACTGGTCTCAGATGTGCCTCATGGAAGGGCGGGAAGACCAGTGGGGAGAGCAGCAGCAGCAGGGCACAGTGTCCAGGATGCAGGACTGCCCCATGTTGCTGGATCCCAAAATAGCTGCAGTCCGTGCAGTGTCCCATGTGGACACACTGCTGGCAGATAATGGGGCAGAGGAGTGAGGCACACCAGCTGTGGCAGGAGCCACAGTATTTATTTATTTATTTATTAAAAGAGCTCTTTTATACTGCTCCTTCCAGCGATCAGGGGCAGTTTACATTGAACAATAACATGAAGTTATATATAACATATACCATTTAACAGCTTAATAACAGTAGCAGCAGCCAGAGTTGGAGGCATGCCCTGAGGCCCAGGTAACTGGGCATCCAGTATGTCAATGCAGGCTCCGAAGTGTGTCACAGAGGCATTGAGGTAGTTGGTAGCTGCCAGATGTGCCTCCTGGACTGCCAACTGCTGTTCATGGAGGGCCAGCTGCTGTTCCTGGAACTGCACAGTACACTGGAGAAGTCGGAGTTTCACCCATGCCCGTTCCTCCTGGGCGCCCTGCTGGTCAAGCAGGCGCTGGACACACCCAAACAGCTGGGCATAAGTGTGTTGGGGGCACTGCCTATGGTGACTGCTGCCACCAGGGTTGGGGCTTGGGTGACAGTGATGCGGCCAACTGGTCCTCTGTGTCTGCAGAGCTGGTGCCCTCTGGCTCTGCAGTGGTGGCCAGCTCTGCATCCCAATCCACAGGGTCCACTGACTGTGCTGCAGCCCCCTCCAGTGGCACTGTAGCCCTGTCCTCCAATGGTGGCAGTGGTGAAGTTGCTGGTGGTGAGGCTCGGGATGGCCCAGCACTGGATCCGACATCTGTGGCAGCACCTGCTGAGAGAAGCAAGGATGAGGTGCCCAATGTGGGCCCCTGCAGGCAGCAACCCACCACCACCCCCTCATGGGCCACAACACTGCACTATGGCCACAGGGACACCATGGGGCAGCTGGGAAATTGCAAGGCAGACCAGGGAGGTCCTGCCACCACAGTTACCCGATGAGCCAGCGGTGGGGGATGTGACAGTGTGACAGTGCAACAAGGGCATGCATGTTCAACCCCATACCAGAGGAGACAGTGAAAGGGGCAATGGGTGTTTCAATGGGTCCCCACACCATGGGTGCAGGCCCAGGATGGGGAACATGCAGCATGCGACTGTCAGCACAGACACGTACCTTGGACCTATGGGCGCCGAGAGGTGTCCACATTCCCAATGCCCTCCAGTGTGGCAACATCCACTGTGGAAATGACACGCTGCTCGAGCTCAGTGAGGCACACCCTCTGTCCATCCAGGCCTATGGCTTGTGCCTTCCTGTAGGCCTCGCGCTGCACCTGCCACAACTTTTGTTTGACATCCTCGATGTTGCAGTTATTGTGATATATGCCGTTCAGCTTGCGGCAGATGGCGAGTCACCTGCACTGCCTCTCATAAATCCCCACATGGGCCTCCTCGGTGCCCATGAGGGCCCCATAGTTGGTAAGCACCTCCTCAATGAGGAGGGTATGCTACCCGTCACTGAAGTTCCTCTTGCGTGATGACACCTTAGGAGCCATTGTCAATGATAGAGGCTTTTCTGAATGTCTCAGTAGCACTCTCTCTATGGCGTTTCCCAGAGGCATGTCTATGCTGGGGTTACATGTTTTATGGCAGATAGCCATACACCGATGTATACGTCCATATTGACATAATACCATCCATGTCTGTGCGTCTAGACGCAAGTGTACGTCCATCTTCGGCATCCCACGTATAAATATGGTTGCCGCTCCATATGTGTTTCTTTTCTTGTATGCAACGTGCCTTGGACATTGTGGAAGCCAATTTACTGCAACATATCCACTTCTACAGCAACACTGCCACTGACACGGTAGGTAGAAAGGGTCCATGATGTGACTGCCATAGTATGTGTGCTTGGGCCTCTGCCCTTGATGCATGTTTGCAGTGCCTGTGGCCCTGTGGGGAACAGTGGTATGCATGGACCTGAGTTTAGAGGTCAGGTGCACTGCAAAGGCACAGGGCAGGCAGGTGTGGGCTTGTTGCTCTCTGGGGCTGGGAGTGACTGGCTTGCATTTAGGCATGGCAGGTCCTGCCCCAACCCCACGTCTTCAGCCCCATGCCCATACTGTGGTCACTGTACAATGGGTGAGCATGTTTTGGTCCCACAGGCGCATGTCTGTAGGTATGTTATTGCCAGTGTCTGATCACCTTGCTGCATGTGTGAAGCAAAAGACACCCTAACAGTGCACATGTGGAAGTGCTCCCTCTCCTAATGGGCATGTCCACAGGTAGATATGAAGCCATGCAGCAGTGCGTGGTGGACAGGCCACCCACTGGGTGCCCTGGTAGCATGTGTGCAGTGAGAGGGTGCAGGACCAGTGGTATGGTGCATTACCTACCCCCCTGCCACTTACAGGGGGCATGGGGGGGACAGTTGATGGCACTTCCCCATTGACCTGTTTCATCCCCCCACAGATTCCAGGGGCAGCAGCCAAGTGTCTGAGGATGGCACGGGAAAAGACCAGAGCTGTGATCACCACTGTCCTTCAGTGCTTGCTGACTGTGAGCACCGGTGCACCACATGCCACCACCCATATGCCAAGGTCCCCAGGCCCTGCACCCATTACCTGGACCTCAGTGACGAGCTGTGCCGAACCCGGTACAGGTTTGATCATGAGGCGATACATGACCTGTGTCAGGAGCTGGGGCAAAAGCTTGCTGCACAGGCACACAGACAGGACACAGTGCCCATCCATGTAAAGGTTCTGGCAGTTCTGGCATTCCTTGGGACCAGCACATTCCAGTTTGTTGTGGGAATGACATTGGGGATGAGCCAGGTGGCAGTGTCACGCAGCATTACCCATTTCATGGATGCCTTTGTGGGATGTGCTGCCCATTACATCTCCTTTCCACACACCCCACAGCAGCAGCAGCAGACCATGCCCATATTCAGCGAGGTTGCAGGGTTTCCATATATCCTTGGGGCCATCGATTGTACCCATGTGGCCCTCCACCCACTGCTCCTGCATGAGGCGGCCTTCAGGAACCGGAAGGAATACCATTCCATGAACATGCAGGTAATCTGCAACACCCAGATGGAGATCCTGGATGTCATGGCATGCTTTTCCGGGATAGTCAGGGATACATGCTGACTTCGAAGATGGCACCACCACTGGTGGCTGGCTGTTTGGTGAGTAGACACAGGTCAGTGTCGCACGCACATGCATGCATACTCCCAGAGGCACAGGGGCATGGTAAGTCATGTGCCTGCAAGCAGGCCATTCTCACAGGGGGGCCATCATGACTGTGGGTTGTCCATATGTGGCAGGTGGGGCCAAAGGCACCCCTACCATTGCATGGTAGGGGGGCCAGCTACAATCACAGCATGGACTTGGTGGGAGCTGGGAATGCACCACAGCTGGGGATGCACAGGGGTCAGGGCTGGCTGGCCCCAGGTATGGGTGGTAAGGTGCCACATGGCACTGGTGAGATGCGCATGCATGTTGGGCCTGTTGGGGTTGCACTTGGTGCATGGGTATAATGACACCAGTGTAGCTGGCCATGGCGCTACATGTTAACATTCCTGCCACTGTTCCTCTACACAGGTGACAGGGGCTACCCACTGAGGGAGCGGCTCATTATCCCACTCGTCAACCCATGCACCCCAGTGGAGGTCAATTACAACCAGTCACACAAGCTGACATGCTCCATCATAGAGCGGACATTTGGCCTTCTCAAGAGCTGTTTATGCTTCCTTGACCAGTCTGGGAAGCAGATTATGCCCTGCATTGGAGGCAGCCCATGCCAGATGCAGCAGTCAGCGATTCTGATGGTGAGGAGGTTGAGATGGTGGCCCCCCCAGCCGTCGCATGCTACCTCACACCAACATGTAGTGGTGACTCAGAGATCCCTCGTGGAGATGCACTTTGTGTGAGGTAAGCTGCCTGTGCTTGCAGAACTGGGGGGTGGTTGGCAGGGCTGGGCATCAGCAGGCAGGCCCCACCAGTCTGATTCCATCCTGGACGTCCTGGTTCTCTATGCACCCAGTCGGAACTGGGCATATGGAGAGAGTCACAATTCTGATACCATGGGGCACGCCTAGCTCCACAGGACCAGAATCATGAACAGGCTTGTATGTACAGGTTGTGTCTGTGATTCAGTATGGCCTGCATGTACAGGCCTTCCCTAGCTAACTCAGTCTGGGCTGTACAATGGAGCTGCGGTGCCATTGTGTCCAATTGCTATGACACCACTGCTCCATTGTACAGTCGTGATCCCTAGCTGCCAGCTCCTGTACTGCTTTCCCCACAGCCCAACCCCTGATCCAGCCTCCCTAGGCCAGGATCAGGATGTGGGGGAGGCTCTCTGCCCCACCCACTGCTTTAAAGCCCCAGGCCTTTGCTCCACTGCTGCATCGGGGAACCTATTCCACCTAAGTGGTGGAGGACGTTCCACGTCTATGCCGTTGGCCCTGGACATACAGGGCCAGCATTGGAATGGCTCTGTATAAGAACCTAGGAACATAAGAACATAAGATATGCCATACTGGGTCAGATCATGGTCCATCAAGCCCAGTATCCTGTTTCCAACAGTGGCCAATCTAAGTCACACGCACCTAGCAGTTTCCCCAAAAGATACAGGTTCCACAATGCTTGTATTGGGTCAAGCATTGATATCCTGGGTCCCTTTGTAATAATAATGGTTTATGGACCTTTCCTCCAGGAACTTGTCCAAACCTTCTAACCCAGTTACACTAACAGCCTTTACTACATCCTCCGGTAACAAATTCCAGAGTTTGATTACATGTTGAGTGAAAAAATATTTTCTCTTATTTGTCTTAAATAGTTTACCCTGTAGCTTCATTGCATGTCCCCTAGTCTTTCTATATTCTGATAATGTAAACAATCAATCTACATTTACCCGTTCCACTCCATTCATTAATTTATAGACCTCTACCATATCTTCCCTCAGCCGTCTCTTTTCCAGGTTGAAGAGCCCTAACCTTTTTAGCTTCTCTTCATAGGAGTAGGCTTCCATCCCCGTTACCATTTTGGTGGCTCTTCTCTGTACCTTTTCTAATAACGCTATATCCTTTTTAAGATAAGGCGACTGGAATCAATTGAGGCAAGTTTCGAACTCTGACCTCTTAAGAAGGCTTTTGCTGCATCCCACACAACAAATAAATAAATAAATAAAAGGTATAAATCTCATATTCCTACATGTTTTTCTCTCCAAATATCTAAAAAAAACTTAGGAGTATGTTTACTAAAGAGCATTAAGGGCGCACTGGTTATCCAACATTAATGGTAGCAGTAAGGGTGTTATTATGTGGTAAAGGCCAGGGCAAGGAATAGGTGTTCCGGCGGTAAGGGTGCTTTGCTCCATTTATCGGGAGCTAGCAAAACAGAGTAAAACTTGCTAATTTACATGCTAGACTAAAATTACTGGAAACTCAACAAATAGAATGCTAGGAATCATAAGGAAAGGAATGGAGAATAAAACAAAGGATATTATAATGCCTCTGTATCATTCCATGGTGCAACCACATGTTGAATATTATGTGCAATTCTGGTTGTTGTATCCTAAAATGATGTAGAAGAATTAGAAAAGGAACCAAAAGAGAGACCAAAATGGTAAAGGGGATGGAAAGATATCCTTATGAGAAAGGCTTAAAAGGTTAGGGCTCTTCCACTTGGAAAAAGACAGCCAAGGGGAGACATGATAGAGGTCTGTAAAATACTAAATGGAGTGGAATGGTAAATATAGATCAGTTGTTTACTCCTTCAAAAAGTAGAAAGACTAGAGGAAACATAATGAAACTACAATGTACCACATTTAAAACTAATTAGAATTTTTTTTTCACTCAACACATAATCAAAATCTGGAATTTGTTATCAGAGGCTATTGTAAATGCTATTAATGTAGCTGGATTTAAAAGAGGTTTGGATGTGTTCCTGGAGGAGAAGTCCATAAACCATTATTAAAGTGGACTGGGAACTCCATGGCTTACCATCTGGACAAGCAGCATAGAATCTGTCTAGAGAATCTGGAATCTGACAGGTACTAATGACCTGGACTGGCCACTGTTGGAAACAGGATACCGGACTTGATGGAACCTTGGTCTGACCCTGTATGGCATGTCTTATCTAAGAAGAGGCAAAGGAACTTCAAACTAGAAACTTCAAAAATGGAATTTATTTAAATCTTTCTTTGAGAATGCTTTCAAAGTGGGTATGGCAGTTTTGTTCTCATAATATTTCTTAGGCACTGTGGTGTGTTATGGTAACTGCACCAAGGGAGGGGGGCTCAAACACAAAAGAACCAGAAAAAAACAACAACAACAAAACCCCCCCTTTGCTTCTCCTATCTTTATGTCTCTAGCACATTTCTATCTGTTCACAGCCACTACAGTCTAGTGACAAACAACCTACATTTTGGTTATAAGATTAGGAAACTTTAGCTTGCCTTCATTCCTTGCATAGCCTTTAAAAATCAGAAATCTGAGTGTGCCTTCAGTTCATATAATGACTACTGGCCAGGGTCAGTTTTACCAGAGGACGATCATGCCAAACAAATTTGACTGTGTTCTTTGACTGGGTGACCAAAGAACTAGATCAAGGGCATTTGATGGATGTGATCTACCTATATTTCAACAAAGCCATTGATACTGTTCCCCATAAGAGGCTTAACAATAAACTTAGCTTGCAGATTGATCCCAAGGTGGTGAACTGGATCAGGAATTGGTTAACTGACAGATGACAGAAGGTGGTAATAAACGGAACTCACCTGGATGAAAGGAAGGTGATTAGCGGCGTGCCCCAGAGATTTGTCCTGGGATCGATACTGTCCAATGTATTTGTGAGTGATATTGCTTAAAGACTAAATGGAAAAATCTGCTTTTTGCAGATGACAAAAAAAATTTGCAACAGAGTGGACAATTCTGAGGGAGTGGACAACATGAGGAAAGATCTAAAAACACTGGAAGAATGGTCCAATGCTTGGCAGTTAAGATTTAATATGAAGAAGTGCAGTATCATGCACTTGGGATGCAGAAACCAAAGGGACTTGTATGCAATAGGGGGTGAGAAGTTGGTGTGCAGAGACCAGGAGAAGGACCTTGGAATGATTGTTTCTCAGGATCTCAAGGTGGCAAAACTGTGTGACAAGGCAATGGCCAAAGCCAGAAGGATGCTGGGTTGCATACAGAAAGAAATTACCAGCAGAAAGGAGGAGGTACTGATGCCACTGTACAAGTCACTAGTGAGGCCTCACTTGGAATACTGTGTTCAGTTTTGGAGACCATACCTCGCAAAGGATATAAAAAACTGGAAACGGTTCAGAGAAAGGCGACCAAAATAATTTGGAGCCTGCACCAGAAGACGTATGAGAAGAGACTTGAAGACCTAAATATGTATACGCCAGAGGAGAGGCGAGACAGGGGAGATATGATTCAGACCTTTAAATACTTTAAGAATATTAATGAACAAACAACCCCTTTTCAAAGATGGGGAAGTTGTAAAACTAGAGGGCATAACATGAAACTGCAAGGGAGTAAACTGAAAGGCAACGTCAGGAAATACTTTTTCACTGAATGGATGCTTGGAATGCCTTCTTGATGGATTTGATGGGGACAAATACAGTGACTGAATTCAAAATTGCATGGGACAAACACACAGGATAAAGTCAAAATAAACTTAACTATCTCTTGTTGTTGTTCTAAGTGCCGTCGAGTCGGAGTCGACTCATGGCGACCCTCTGGATGGTTATCCTAAATTGTGTTCGGTCTTCAGTCAGGCGGCTCATTGTTGACAGACTGGTACCCGTAGCTGCTGTTATTGTATCGATCCATCTCATTGCTGGCCTTCCTCTTTTGCGTTGACCTTCTATCTTGCCAAGCATGATGTCTTTCTCTAATGATCTCTCTCTCCGCATGATATGTCCAAAGTATGAAAGTCGAAGTCTTGTCATCTGAGCTTCTAAAGAAAGCTTAGGTTTGATCTCCTCTAGTACAGACTGGTTTGTTCTTCGGGCAGTCCATGGTATACACAGTATTCGCCGCCAACACCATAATTCAAAGGCATCAATTTTCTTCCTGTCTATCTTTTTCACTGTCCAGCTTTCACATCCATATGATGTTATTGAAAATACCATGGCTTGAACAAGTCAAATCTTTGTATGGAGAGAGGCATCTCTGCTCTTGAGAATCTTATCTAGGTCTTTCATAGCCATTCTGCCAAGAGCAATGCATCGTCTGATTTCTTGACTGCTTGTTGCTTCTTTATTGATAGTTGATCCAAGTAGGTTAAAGTTGTTCACAATTTCAATTTCTTCTCCTTCAATGATGAACCTGTTGATTATGCCAGTTGTCATGATCTTTGTCTTCTTTACATTAAGGTGCAGGCCCATTTTGAGACTATGTTCTTTGATTGTGAGAAGCAAATGTTTCAGATCATCTTCACTTTCAGCCAATAATGTGGTATCATCAGCATAGCGAAGGTTGTTGATGAGTCTTCCACCAATCTTCACACCTCTGTTGTCTTCATACAATCCTGCTTCTCTGATGATTTGTTCTGCATATAAATTAAACAGGTAGGGGGAAAGTATGCAGCCTTGTCTTACACCTTTGCTTATTTTAAACCATTCTGTTTCTCCTTGTTCCGTTCGAACTGTTGCTTCTTGATCAATGTACAGAATGCGCAAGAGAACGATCAGGTGTTCTGGTATACCCATGCTTCTTAATGTGGCCCAGAGTTTCTCATGGTTTACACAGTCAAAAGCCTTGCTATAGTCGATAAAGTACAAATAGATATCCTTTTGGTATTCTTTAGTCTTTTCAAAGATCCATCTCACATCCGCAATGATGTCTCTCGTTCCTCGCCCTTTCCTGAACCCTGCTTGCACTTCAGGTAGTTCTTGTTCCAGGTATGGTTGTAGTCTCTTTTGAATAATCTTCAGTAGAATCTTGCTGGCATGTGGGATCAGAGTGATTGTGCGATAATTTCCACAGTCAGTTGGATCACCTTTCTTTAGTATTAGTATAAACACAGATCTTTTCCAGTCAGTTGGCCATGATGTTGTCTTCCATATTTCTTGGCAGAGCCTTGTGAGTATGGTAACAGCTGCATCAGATTGCTGCAATACTTCTATGGGAATGCTATCAATGCCTGGTGCTTTGTTCTTTGATAAGGCTTTCAATGCTGCTTCAACCTCCTCTTTCATCACCAATGGTTCCCGATCATAAGGTACAGGTTGAAACGGCTGTTGGTCCACTTGATCTTTATCATATAAAAACTCTGTATATTCTTTCCACCTTTTCTTGATCTTCTCAGCATCATTCAACATAGAACCTTGAGTATCTTGTAGCATTCCAATTCGAAGCTGGAACTTTTTCTTTAACTCTCGTAGCTTTAGGAAAGCCAATCTTGTTCTTCCTCTAATAGTTTCTGCTTCTATTTCCTTGCAAGTGTCATTGTAGTACTTTTCCTTGTCCTGTCTTGCTGCACGTTGATAACACAGGTACACTACCAAAAAACTGCCTCCAGTTTTGCAACTGATTCCTATAGATTTTGGGGTGCTGAATCCAGGAAAAATAGCCAAAATGTTCCATCACGTCACGTTTTCTTGCAAAATTAGATTTCTTACCAATATAAGGAATGTTCACTTAATTTCTTTTTAGCCGACTGCAGTTTATTTTCTTGGCCCAAAATAGAGGTTGTAATGGTTAACTAACTAGAAACACTCCCTCATGATATTTTAGAGTGTTTTGTATTCATTTTATACATTAACAGGACAATTGGGAGGCGGGGGGCTAAATCCAGTACTCGCGCTGGCGCATGTTCTTTCCTGTTTGCCTCGCCTCATTCGCTCGCTCAAACACGGTGGTTGCGACATGAACGTTCCTGTCAAATTTCAGTTTCTTTCAAGTTCATTATTACCTTTTGTTTGCTCAGTCGTAATCCAGCTTTATTCCGAAGTGGTTCACTACAGTTGTAGTTTGCAGTGCTGTGTATTTGTGATGGCTCACAGAGCCAGAGGTTGCGTCAACTCTTCGGACAGTTTTTGTTTTATTTGTGGGGAATATACCGTGAAAAAGCGGCAGAGGAACATTTCTGCATTTATTAAAAAAGTATATTTCGCCTATTTCGGTTTGAAGTTAGGCGATCAAGACAAACCGTGGGCTCCTCACAAAGTTTGCAAGACATGTGAGGAAGATCTACGCTTATGGATGAAAGGTAAAAAACAAGCATTTCGTTTCGGAATACCTATGATGTGGCGTGAACAAAGAGACCACAGCAGTGACTGCTATTTTTGCTCTTGCATTGTGAAGGGATACAACTTAAAAAATAAGAACGTAATAAGTTACCCCAACCTTCCCTCAGCAATTAGGCCTATGCCTCATAGCAACGAAGTACCTGTGCCTGAACCACCAAAATCTTTGGATCATATTTGTGTGGACGGTTCTGATCATGATGAGACTCATCAGATGGCTTTTCCCGATGAGTCCAGTACTTCCGAGTTTGAAACTGAACCAGATCCGAAACCTGAACTTTTCTCTCAAGCTGAATTGAATGATTTAGTCCGGGATTTAGGACTCCCAAAAGATGCTGCCCAACTGCTAGGTTCTCGGCTTAAACAGAAAAATCTATTGTCACCAGGAACAACTTTTTATTGGTACCGCAACCGCGAGACACAATTTTTGAAGTATTTCAGCAAAGAGGAAGATTTGGTATTTTGCAATGATATATACGGAGTGATGGAAAAGTTTAAACTCAAGTATGATCCTGCTGAATGGCGGCTGTTCATTGATTCGTCAAAAGACAGCATAAAAGGTGTTCTTCTTCATAATGGCAACACATTCGCTTCAGTTCCTATTGCTCACTCTGTTATTCTCCAAGAAAAATACGAGAATTTGGCCCTGATTCTTCAGAAGATTCGTTATGATGAGCATAAGTGGATGATTTGTGGAGACTTTAAAATTCTATCCATGCTATTAGGGCAGCAATCCGGTTTCACCAAATATCCCTGCTTCCTTTGCTTGTGGGATAGCCGGGCCCGCGACCTACACTGGGGGAAAAAAGACTGGCCAATTCGGGAGTATTTGAGACCCGGTGAGAAAAATGTTCTTCATGAGAGCTTGGTACCTCGTGATAAAATTCTATTACCACCTCTCCACATTAAGTTGGGTCTCATTAAGCAATTCATCAAGTCCCTTCCAAAAGATGGTGAGTGCTTTCGGTACCTTTGCTCAAAGTTCCCCCGACTTTCTGAAGCAAAGCTAAAGGAAGGAGTGTTTGTTGGCCCTGATATAAGGAAACTCATTTCAGATGGAGCATTCGCTGAAACGATGTCTGAGAAGGAAAAAGAAGCCTGGGATTCCTTCAAGGATGTTGTTCTCAAATTCTTGGGGAACAGGCGGGATGAGAACTATAAGGATATTGTTGCCAGGATGCTCAATGCCTTCAAAGAACAAGGCTGTAACATGAGCCTGAAAGTCCATTTCTTGCACTCCCATGTGAACTACTTTCCCGAAAACGTGGGGGCGTACAGTGAAGAACAAGGTGAAAGGTTTCACCAGGACATCAAGGACGCAGAGAGAAGGTACCAAGGAAGATGGAACACCACTATGATGGCTGATTTCTGCTGGTTGCTGCTGCGGGAAACCCCAGATGAAAAATACGCCAAGCAGCGCACCAAGAGAAGCATTCGGGGGAAGAAGAAACTGGCCCACCAGCAGATTGATTGACCAAGAATGACTTTAAAATCTAAACTGTGTTGACAAATATCGTGTTTTTACTAAACTTTGAAATAAAAATTTGCTAGTTATTACCACAGTGTCGGATCTCATTTATTAGAATTTTATTTTCACACCATCGGGTGTTTGTCTTCATGTATTGCAATGGTGCGGTTTGCGTTTTC
Source organism: Ichthyophis bannanicus (assembly GCA_033557465.1). NCBI lineage: Eukaryota > Metazoa > Chordata > Amphibia > Gymnophiona > Ichthyophiidae > Ichthyophis > Ichthyophis bannanicus. The sequence continues at coordinate 1,462,235,448 of CM066031.1, forward strand.
TATTCTTACATACATACCTGTACAACATTTTTTGCACATTTCTTTGCTTTGCTTTGTGTCTAACCTCGCTCTTATATGCTTAATGTTTGTGCACATGTATGTGGCTGTTTTTAAGTGCAGACAATTTTGCTACCATCACAGTGTGTTTTGTTGACATTACTCTTTTCTTATGTGCTGCCTTGTTACAATTTTCTTTATTCTTATTTGAATAACTACTAAACAATTAGTATAAAGAATTCATCCAAGAAACTTTTATCTCGATCGCACTCAATCTGAAACGCTCACCTCAAACTGCTAACCCAATGCAGCAAAAAATCTGTACGTGATGGAGCAAATTGGTTACCAGATTTGGATTCAGCGCACCAAAAAACGTAAAAATCAATCGAAACATTAGAGGCAGTTTAAAAAAAAGTTTTTTTAGTGTACCTGTGTAATCTCAATTGAGTTCTGCGATTGTCTTTCTTTCTCCTCTGGCTTTAGCTTCTCGGCGTTTCTGGGCAATTTTCAGAGTTTCTTCTGTCATCCATTTTGGCCGTTTTTGCTTTTTCACCTTTTGTAGAGACTTCTCGCTTTCTTCCAACACAACCTTCTTGATGTCATTCCATAACTCTTCCAGAGCTCTGTCATTTTATCTAAAGCAGCAAATCGATTTTGCAGGCAGTCTTTAAATTCCAGTGGTATATTCTCAAGGTCATATTTTGCTGCATTCATGAGTGGTTTGCTCTTTTTCAACTTTAGCTTGAGTTTGCATACTAGTAGTTGATGATCTGTACCACAGTCAGCTCCAGGTTTTGTCTTTGTTGATGTTACAGAGCTTTTCCATCGTTGACTTCCGCATATAATCCATTCGGTGAAGTCCATGTGTACAGTCGCCGCTTGTGTTGCTGGAAGAAGGTTTTTGAGATGATTAGATCATTGGTCTTGCAGAATTCTATCAGTCTTTCTCCAGCTTCATTTCTGTTGCCAAGTCCATATTTTCCAACTACTTTGCCTTCTTCTTGTTGCCAACTTTTGCATTCCAGTCACCCATGACTATCAGGATATTCTGTTTGCATGTTCTGTCAATTTCAGCTTGTACTTGTTCATAGAACTCTTCAATTTCATTCTCTTCTGCAGCTGTTGTTGGGGCATATACTTGAATTATAGTTGTGTTGATAGGCAATCCTCGTAGACGAATAGAGATTAAGCGTTCGCTGACTGCATTGTATTTCATTACAGTTCTTGCAAGTTTCTTCTTTATTATAAATGCAACACCATTTCTTCTTTGTCTTTCATTTCCAGCATAGTAGACCATGTGATCATCTGATGCAAAGTGCCCCATGCCAGTCCATTTCAGTTCGCTGACACCCAACAGATCTAGATGTACACGTTCCATTTCATTCTTGACCACCTCTAACTTCCCTTGGTTCATGCTTCGTACGTTCCATGTTCCAATGTGTAAGACATCTTTACAGCTTCTGACTCTCATTTCATGCGCAGCTACATCAGCAGTCAGACTTCCCGAGGGCTTTGATACAACCACATCATAAATGCTGGCTTTACTCTGAAAAGTCTTCAGCTCTTCCCCAGTAGCTAGTTGAGTGCCTTCTGACCTGGGGGTCTCATCTTCCAGCACCATAGCACAATTTGTTTTGTTGTAACTATCCATTGGGTTTTCATGGCAAGATACAGAAGTAGATTGCCGGGCCTTTCTTCCGCGCAGTTTAAGTTTGGTGTTGTTGCCGTTGTCACAAAAATGTGATCCTCCGCCGTCAACACTGTCCCATTCTGCTGCTGCCCAGATGAGTGGTTTGTCTTGGTCTGGCACCTCAGCTGAGACCTGTCCATCTTGGGAGACCCTGCCAGTAGTTAAACTACTGATAGTTTAGCTCTCAGCATCACTGATGCACGCAAGCCCTCAGATCACGACAAGCTGCAAACCAAGTGATCCAAGTAGGTTAAAGTTATTCACGATTTCAATTTCTTCTCCTTCGACGATGAACCTGTTGATTATGCCAGTTGTCATGATCTTTGTCTTCTTTACATTAAGGTGCAGGCCCATTTTGAGACTACGTTCTTTGATTGTGAGAAGCAAATGTTTCAGATCATATTCACTTTCCGCCAATAATGTGGTATCATCAGCATAGCGAAGGTTGTTGATGAGTCTTCCACCAATCTTCACACCTCTGTTGTCTTCATACAATCCTGCTTCTCTGATGATTTGTTCTGCATATAAATTAAACAGGTAGGGGGAAAGTATGCAGCCTTGTCTTACACCTTTGCTTATTTTAAACCATTCTGTTTCTCCTTGTTCCGTTCGAACTGTTGCTTCTTGATCAATGTACAAGATTATGCAAGAGAATTATCAGGTGTTCTGGTATACCCATGCTTCTTAATGTGGCCCAGAGTTTCTCATGGTTTACATAGTCAAAAGCTTTGCTATAGTCAATAAAGCACAAATAGATATCCTTTTGGTATTCTTTAGTCTTTTCAAGGATCCATCTCACATCCGCAATGATGTCTCTCGTTCCTCGCCCTTTCCTGAAGCCTGCTTGCACTTCAGGTAGTTCTTGTTTCAGGTATGATTGTAGTCTCTTTTGAATAATCTTCAGTAGAATCTTGCTGGCATGTGGGATCAGAGTGATTGTGCGATAATTTCCACAGTCAGTTGGATCACCTTTCTTTAGTATTGGTATAAACACAGATCTTTTCCAGTCAGATGGCCATGATGCTGTCTTCCATATTTCTTGGCAGAGCCTTGTAAGTACAGTAACAGCTGCATCAGATTGCTGTAATACTTCTATGGGAATACAATCAATGCCTGGTGCTTTGTTCTTTGATAAGGCTTTTAATTCTGCTTCAACTTCTTCTTTCATCACCAATGGTTCCAGATCATAAGGTACAGGTTGAAGCGGCTGTTGGTCCACTTGATCTTTATCATATAAAAACTGTGTAAATTCCTTCCATCTTTTCTTGATCTTCTCAGCATCATTCAACATAGAACCTTGAGCGTCTTGTAACATTGCAATTCGAGGCTGGAACTTTTTCTTTAACTCTCGTAGCTTTAGGAAAACTGATCTTGTTCTTCCTCTAATAGTTTCTGCTTCTATTTCCTTGCATGCATCATTGTAGTACTTTTCCTTGTCCTGTCTTGCTGCACGTTGGAAATCTCTGTTGAGTTCTGTGATTGTCTTTCTTTCTCATCTGGCTTTAGCTTCTCTGTGTTTCTTGGCAAGTTTCAGTTTCTTCTGTCATCCATTTTGGCCGTTTTTTCTTTTTTACCTTTTGTAGAGACTTCTCGCTTTCTTCCAACACAACCTTCTTGATGTCATTCCATAACTCTTCTGGAACTCTATCATTTGTATCTAAAGCAGCAAATCGATTTTGCAGGCAGTCTTTAAATTCAAGTGGTATATTGTCAAGGTCATATTTTGCTGCATTCATGAGTGGTTTGTTCTTTTTCAGCTTTAGCTTGAGTTTGCATACTAGTAGTTGATGATCTGTACCACAGTCAGCTCCAGGTTTTGTCTTTGTTGATGTTATAGAGCTTTTCTATCGTTGACTTCCACAGATGTAGTCAATTTGATTTTTATACAATCCATTGGGTGAAGTCCATGTGTACAGTGGCCACTTGTGTTGCTGGAAGAAGGTGTTCGAGAAGAATAGATCGTTGGTCTTGCAGAATTCTATCAGTCTTTCTCCAGCTTCATTTCTGTTGCCAAGTCCATATTTTCCAACTACTTTGTCTTCTTCTTTGTTGCCAACTTCTGCATTCCAATCACCCATAACTATCAGGATATCCTGTTTGCATGTTCTGTCAATTTCAGCTTGTACTTGTTCATAGAACTCTTCAATTTCATTCTCTTCTGCAGCTGTTGTTGGGGCATATACTTGAATTATAGTTGTGTTGAGAGGCATTCCTCGTAGACGAATAGAGATTAAGTGTTCGCTGACTGCATTGTATTTCATTACAGTTCTTGCAAGTTTCTTCTTTATTATAAATGCAACACCATTTCTTCTTTGTCTTTCATTTCCAGCATAGTAGACCATGTGATCATCTGATGCAAAGTGCCCCATGCCAGTCCATTTCAGTTCGCTGACACCCAACAGATCAAGTTGTACACGTTCCATTTCATTCTTGACCACCTCCAACTTCCCTTGGTTCATACTTTGTACGTTCCATGTTCCAATGTGTAAGACATCTTTACAGCTTCTGACTCTCATTTCATGCGCAGCTACATCAGCAGTCAGACGTCCCGGGGGCTTTGATCCAACCACATCATAAATGCTGGCTTTACTCTGAAAAGTCTTCAGCTCTTCCCCAGTAGCTAGTTGAGTGCCTTCCAACCTGGGGGTCTCATCTTCTAGCACTACAGCACAATTTGTTTTGTTGTAACTATCCATTGGGTTTTCATGGCAAGATACAGAAGTAGATTGCCGTGCCTTTCTTCCGCGCAGTTTAAGTTTGGTGTTGTTGCCGTTGTCACAGAAATGTGATCCTCCGCCGTCAACACTATCCCATTCTGCTGCTGCCCAGATGGGTGGTTTGTCTTGGTCTGGCATCTCAGCTGAGACCTGTCCATCTTGGGAGACCCTGCCAGTAGTTAAACTACCGATAGTTTAGCTCTCAGCATCACTGATGCACACAAGCCCTCACAGCATGACAAGCTGCAAACCAAGTGAGGGAACTACCAACTATCTCTTATATCTCAACAAATAGGGGTGACCTGCATGAAACGGTGGGTACACCCCTAAACAAAGGCATATGGAGGGGTGACCTGCATGGATCTGCAGGTGCACCTACTCTTGCCACCTTGCTGGGCAGACTAGATGGACCATGCTGGTCTTTATGTGCCGTCATATGCTATGTTACTATGTTACTATATTAAATTATCCAAAATTATAGTATTTAATATTTGAGCCAAAAAGAAAAAGAGACGGGAGAGCAGGTCTCAGATCAACAGGGGACTTTAAATAGGCAATGGGGAAACCCCTCCAGCTGCTGTCCCAACACATCAATGACCTTTAAGTCTCCCTTCTCTCATAATTAACCAATCAATTCAAATACAGCCCAGCAAATCAAGAGCTTTAAGCACAACTTATATTCAACAGCTTCAAAGAGATCGATCAAAGAAGATCTCATCTGAGCACTGGATGAGATCTTCATTGATCAATCTCTTGGAAGCTGTTGAAGATAAGTTATGCTTAAAGCTCTTGATTTGATGGGCTGTATTTCAATTGGTTGGTTAATTATGAGAGAAGGGAGATTTAAAGGTTGTGGATTTGTTGAGACGGTGGCTGGAGGGGTTTCCCTGTTGCCTATTAAAAGTCTTGTGCTGATCTGAGACCTGCTGTCCCCTCTCTTTTTTCTTTTTGGCTCTAGTATTAAATACCATATTTTTTGATAATTTAATGGAGTGATTTTGTTCTTACTTTGGTGGCTTGTTGCTCACTCTGGAAGTGACCTGTTTTTGAACTATGTTACTATAAATATAAAATAATTAATAGAAGGATAGGTGCCTAAATTTGTCCCTTATTTTCAGTCAATTATAGGTACCTAAAGGGATCAATGTTCAGGAGCACCTGATATCTGGCTGAGCACTATCCTAATAGAACTGCTGAAAATCATTCTGACTCCCTCATAACTGTATGGATAGGACTGGAGCTGTTCATCGGTGGAATAAGGGCAGAACTGGTAATTAGCTGTTTGGTGCTAATATTCAGGAGCATATTTAAAGTGTACTAAGCAGTTAGTGTGGGATTTAGCACTGGCCAGCCTTAGTGCAGGCTTGCAGAAATGGCTACCACACGCTAAATAGCCAACACAATAAAAATGCTGCATTAATTGTTTAGTTCATTATAGGGCTGGAACTGGGTGGGTTATGGTCAGAGACTCGGCATGGACTATTTTATCAAATATTGTCAAGGCTGCTGATGGTGCAGTTGCACTTAATGCTTCATTATGAGGAGGTGTTAAGTGTATTAACACACTACGCTATCACCTCACATCAGTACCCCTAATCCTTTGATCAACATCTCTGACTCCATGATTCTTCCTCTGATCAATATCCTACTCTCCCATTCACATCCTAACCCCCCCCCCCCCCCATCAACATCCCAATCCCTCCCTATCCCATCAGCATCAGGGCCCATTCCCCACTCACCCCTGATCTCTTCCTCAACCAGCATTAGCAAAAGCAGCATCTCCACTCCCTTATCCCCGTGGCACTTATTGATGGGTTTCCCTGGTGCATTCATGGTGGGGAGGTTCAATCTCTGGATGCCCCTGACCTTTCGCTGCCCAGGTTCAAAATGGCAGTCCTGACCCCCTAGTGGTGGTCTCACGATATTACTGCTAGGAATTAAGTTGCCAAATAAGTAACGTGATTGTGTTACTTTACTTGTTTTGTGCCGTGCTCTCTCTGCAGGCTTCACTGTTGCCCTTCTTTGTACTGCTGGTTCCCAGCCTCACCACGAATGTGGCAGTATCTCTAGACACAGCACAGCACACCAAACTGAATCCAGCAAGTACACTGAAAACCACGCCTTACATCCTGTGCGCAGGGATTATATAGAGAGCAGGCTGGACCAAAACAGCCATCCTGAGAAGAGGATGTTACAGCCAGATGGCATGCACCTACTGCCAAGGCTAGAAATGGAACGATTTTGCATATAAAGCACGTAGGCAGGGTAAAGGTACTGAAGGGATCTCTTACACATCCAATCATACAAATATCCATTTACTTAAAGTAATCCCAGACAATGGAACAATAATATACTATCAAAAAACGAGAGCATGCGCACACTAAAAAAAGAGAAAGTACTCTTGTGAAACACCTCCAATTAAAATTTTATCTACATGCGGCACATGCCAAAAGAGAATGCCTAACGAGAAGGTGCTTCTCTTGGAGCGCGCCTTAGTGCCCCATTTGAGGGCACCTCCTGAGTTTTAAAGAGGTTGGAGAAAGATAAGGGAATTGAGCAAGTGCTATAGTTACTCTTCTTATTATGTTATGTACTTTGGGGAAGTAATTCTATAAAAGGTTTTTATGCCATTAAAGGCACACACAATGTTTTTTATAAAATTACCCCCCATATACAAGTAGAAGCTATGACAAGTAGGCACATACTTGTATGCGACCTAATATAGGTGTGCTCAGGGAAGGATATGGGGCGGAGTAAGGTCAGAGTCACAAAGTATGTGTGTAGGATATAAAACATGCGCCTACATGCGTACTTCATCCACATACATTTATGTCTGCTACCCAGCTGATTTAAATGTGTGTGGTTGCATTGTAACTGCAGTGTCAGGTAATTTTGTGTTAGTATTTTATAAAGACGCATAGACACTTATGTATCTTTATAAAATAGCCTCAAAATAGTCACCTATTTATTTCTTAATTATTTGATTACTGTACCTTCTTTGACATATTATAAAATTACCTCCAGATGTATTTCCTGGTTTTATATATTGCACTAATGCTTATTTTCTGTTTCTAAAGATGCTTCAGGTATAATCTTTGGTGAATAAATGTGAGCAAATAAATAAATATAAGGGCATATATTTTCAGAGTTGTTGGCAATACAGGGAGTAGCCTCCCATTGAAGGGCTTGGTAGAAAAAAGAGCAACAAAAGTCAAGAAAGCATAAAATAATGTGATGGAGTCTATATCCCACCACAGGTTCCAGAGACGGGCACATAGGGTCTGAGAGGGAGAACCAAGAACAGGAGGGGGCCCTTCATGACAACTACCCTCTTAGGTCCCATTTCTCAAACACGCACTCCTAGATTCCTGTCGAGAGAGAGGGAGAAAAGGGGGAACCCAATATCCACTGCTGGGAGGAAGGACCCGACCAGGAGATTGAAGTAGAGGGCAAAAATCCTCTGCAGGATCCACTTCAGGAGGAGGACATGGAGACATAAGGCAGGACTTAACTCATAAGCACAATCCACTTATTGGGGTGGAAGTAGCCAAAAGAGCTATGTGGGTGGTAGCGGGCTGACCAGGCAACTAAATTGATACCTGTGTCAAGTGCTCAGTATGTGCTTTGGACTGTGTGACTTGTTTTGAAAAGGGAATAGAGCCTATGGAGAGTATATAACTGGAAAAATAGGCCACAAATCAAGTGTTTTGCCCAGTTCTGAGACCAAAAGGGTAAGGGGAGGAACATTGGAGAACTACTGTTTAGAGGTCACCGAGATTCAATCTGATGAAAAGGGCCACTATTAGATCTAGCAATTGCATTCACCCTGAGGTTACCAGGACTTGTATTAGTGATATCTCAGGGAACAGAGAGACCAGATTGGAAGTCCATGGAAGCAAGCTACATTTCTAGAGCAAACAAAAGTAACTGCAAGAACAATGGAGAGAGGACTGCCAAAGGACATGCTGACCACACTACAGGACCAAAAGAGAAGAAGACCTGGATGTTCCCTGGTGGAGCAGTGTGGCAGTGGTTGGAATCCTACATATGGAACCACTAGTGGAGTGACTAGCTGCATGGAGTTGTGGCAGCCATGGGCCCAACCAAGTAACAACATGCAGACTCGCTTGTGCCTGAGGTAAAGGATACCTAGGCCTACAGCGGGAAAGTAAAGTAGTCAGTTTGGAGTAACTCCTATGGGCTGTGGGATTTGATTTGAAATATCTTCACTTGGATCTCCTCACTTTTTGAGCCATGGCATCAGTAGAACTGTTATAATGGATGGCAGAACAGATGAAGGCCCAGCAGGCGGTGAGTGATTTGAGGTTCGCCAATGTCTTGGAGCAACAGGCTCAGCTGCAGCAACCCTTATTTCAGCTTTCAGCCTGGATTTGAAAAGGACCAGAGAAGCAACTGATGCACATACACAGGCAGTTTGTTCCAAGCATATGGAGCAACAAGGTGAAAGGAGCGGTCTGGAGTTAGCAATAGAAGAGAAGAGCACAGACAGAAGTGATTTGCTAGAAGAGCATAGTTCTTGAGGAGTGATGTAGGGAGAGCTAAGAGAGGAAAATATGCTTTAGAAAGATGCTGTTGATGTTGGCCTATAGTCATCCCTTAGCGGGACACTTAGGGGAACAGGGAGTGGTGAGTTGGATTATCTAAAGGTTTTTCTGGCCAAAGTTATTCAAAGATAGAAACATAGAAACATGACAGCGGAAAAATACCATATGGCCTATCTAGTCTGCCCTTCCATAACAACTACAAGAGTCCCCTTTTGTCCTTTAGAGATATTCTGTAAGCATGTTCAATTTTTCAGAACACCTCTAAAATACTTCCTCCAAAATGTCCACTCATCCCAATTCCAACCATAGAGCATCCCATGGACCGGGTGGCAGTGGATATTGTTGGGCCACTACAGAGAAGTAGAGCAGGGTATCAGTATGTGTTGGTGTTCATAGACTATGCTACTTGATACTCCTGGGCAGTGCCCCTAAAGACAATAACAACTTTTGTAGTAGGTAGGGAATTATTGAAAATTTTCTGCTAGATGGGATTCTCCAAGGAATTGTTAACAGACAGGGAAACAAATGTCATCTCTAAACACCCGGAAGGCATTTGGAGAATGCTTTGAATTAAACATATTAAGATATCGCCTACCACCCACAGTCAGATGGGTTGGTGAAAAGATTCAATCATACTTTGATCCATATGCTTAAAAGGTGTATAAGAGAAAATATGAAAGACTGGGACCGTTTGTATTCCAAGAGCTCCTCAGGCTTCATTGGGGTTCTCACCCTTTGAACTAAAGTTGGGACATCAACCCCATGGCCTGATGGAAGTGGTCTGTGAAAGTTGGACAGGGGAGAATGAAGGAATCACCCCAGTTATTGAGTATGTCCCTAGTGAGGGAAAATCTCAAGAAAAGCCAGACCAAGCAGAAGTTGTACTATGACCGGAAGGCTAGGAAAAGAAGTTTCCAGCCTGGGGAAAAAGTGCTGGTTTTGTTACCCACCTCTAGTAACAAGTTAAAGGCCCAGTAGAAAGGACCTTTTGTCATCTGCAAGTAGCTAGGACCAGTGGACTATGAAGTAGCACAAGCAGAGGGAAGGGTACAGACCTTCCATGTTAACATGTTGAAGCCCTGGGTGTATCAGGAGGGTCCTGGAGCAGAAATGATGGAGAATGAGGAGGAACCTGGACCTAAAGTTGCTTAGACCCAGGGAGGGGCATCTATAGCTATTGGGAAATCACTGTTACAAGAGCAGATGGTCCAAATAAAGCAATTAGTGGCCTCATTTCAGGATGTATTCTCTCCTATCCCAGGCCATACTCATTTAGGGGTACATTGAATTCCCAAACCAAGGGAAGTGGTAAGGCAGAAACCCTACCGGTTACCGCAGGCCAAGCAACAAGAAGTAGAGAAAGAGGCTGGCGAAATGCTAAAGTTGGGGGTAACTGAGGAGTCTAAAAGTGAGTGGACAAGTCCTATAGGATTAGTACTGAAACACAATGAGACTATTCATTTTTGTATAGATTTAAGACAAGTAAATGCCATATCTCATTTTGATGCATACCCAATGGTCCAAATCAAGGATCTTGTAGAGCAATTGGGCCAATCAAAGTGCATATCCACGCTAGACCTCACAAAAGGATACTGGCAAATTTCCCTAGATAAAGATTCCTAAGAGAAGGCCACTTTCAGCATGCCCAGAGGCCTTTACCTGTTTACAGTCGTACCATTTGTCCTCCATGGAGCACGCACAGTTTGTCAAAGGGTTATCAACCAAGTGTTGAAATTCCACCAAAAGTATGCAAACACATATCTGGATGATGTGTTCATCATCTCGGAGTTCTGGACAGCATTTTCAGAGGAGTATATAAGTCCTTCAGGTTTAACTGCCAACCCTAAGAAGTGTTCACTGGGATGAGAAGAGGTGAAATATTTGGGGCACAGAGTGGGGAAGGAATGAATCAAACCCACCCTAGATAAGATTGAGGCGAACAGAGAAAAGAAACTGCCCAAAACAAAGAAAAGGGTAAGAGCTTCCCTGAGGCTGGTAGGATATTGTAGAAAATGTGTCCCTCATTTTGCATATATACCCACTCCTTTGCTGGACTTGTTGAAAGTGAGGCAGCCTGTTGGGTGAGGTGGCAACATGAGGCAGAGCAAGTATTTGAGACCCTCAAATGGCTGCTCTGTACCAAACCTGTGTTGAGGAATATCAACTTTCAGGACCCCTTTATCCAACATGCTGATGCTTTGGGAATGGGATTATGGGCCATAAAGTAGATGGGGAGGAACATCCCATGCTATACTCAAGCAGAAAACTGAGTGAAGCAGAGAAAAAGTATTACATGAGCGAAAAGGAGTGCCTGGCACTTAAGTGGGCATTGGACTCCCTTAAGTTTTATCTGTTAGGGTGACAGTTTCTTTTGGTCACAGACCATGCTGCTTAAAAGTGGTTACAAACCATGAGAAACACTATTGTGAGACTTATGAGTGGTATCTATCCCTTGTGGCCTATAATTTCAAGGTTGAACATAGGATGGGGAAAAATCACCAAATTGCAGACAACCTGTCCCAGGAGGGTGGAGATCTCAGGGAAGATACTGAGAATCCAGGGGGAAACACTGGATGGGGGGACATCTAAAGAGGGGAGATATGTGATAGGATCTATATCCCGTCACAGGTTCCAGAGACGGGCAAGCGGGGTCTGAGAGGGAGAATCAGGAATAGGAGACTGCTCCTCATGACACCAACCCTTTTAGGTCCCATTTCCCAAACACACACTCCTATTTACCATTGAGAGAGAGGGAGAAATTATCCACTGTTGGGAGGGAGGACCCTGACCAGGAGATGGAGGTAGAGGGCAAAAATCACCTATAGGATCCGCCTCAGGAGGAGGATACGGAGTCATAAGGCAGGTCATAGACTACAAGCACAATCCGCTTATTGGGGTGGAAGTAGCCAGAAGAACTATGTGGGTGGTGGTGGGCTGACCAGGCAACTAAATCAATACCTCTGTCAAGTACTCGGTATGTATTTTGTACTGCGTGACTTGTTTTGACAAGGGAATAGAGCCTATGGAGGGCTGACTGAATAGAGCCACCTGTAGGTTAAATATTGACATTATGTGAAGGACCTCATTTTCATATACCTTCATTTACCTTGTTGGATGTAATGATTTTTTAAGTTCATTGTAAACTGCTTTGATTCCAGAAAGGTGGTATATAAGTGCACATAAATAAATAAATAAATAAAATAAATATAACTGGGACAATAGACCACGAATCAGGGGTTTTGCCCAGTTCTGAGACCAAAAGGGAGGGGGGGGGGCAGAAAGATCACCAAGATTCAGCCTGATGAAAGTGCCATGACTGGACCTCGCAACTGCATTCACCCTGACGTTACCAGGCCTGGATTAGGGGTACTGTATCTCAGGAAACAGAGAGACCAGATTGGAGTTTCCTGGAATCAAGCTACACTTCTAGAGCTAATAAAAGTGACTGCAAGGATAACCAGGAGAGGACTCTACTGAAAGACATACTGACCACCTTATATGACAAAAGAGAAGAAGACCTGGATGTTCTCTGGCAGAGCGGTGCAGTAGTGGCTGGAGTCCCACACATAAGCAGGCATCTTTATTTGTATGTTATTTATTGATCATTAATTAATTTATTTATTTATTTAGCTGTATTTATATTCCGCTTTTCACCAGGTCAAAGCGGTCAATTGGAGGATACATTTAACACGAGGGGATATGACACACATACATTAAAACTTACAGGGAACATGGGCAAAGGAGGGTTAAGTGGCTTGCCCAAGACCACAAGGAGTGTCTATAGGACTAGAAATCCCAGTCCCTCTGGCCTGAGATTGCTGTCCCCAGGTGGGACTTGAACCCCTGGCCCTCCGGCCCGAAGTACCTTGTCCTAACCACTAGACCACTCCTCCCTTACCTTTCCCTTGAAACATCAGTGAGATATAGTTATATTAAATTTATATGAATTACAACACATTGTAAAATGCATCCAGAAAGGAAAATGGGCAGACTGAATGGACCTGGCAGTCACTAAGCTAAAAGCTGAAGAAACATGAAATTCTCCCTCAGGATTTAAGGTTCTGAGTAGTGATTTCCAGCTTAAGAACATAAGAACATAAGATATGCCATACTGGGTCAGACCAAGGTCCATCAAGCCCAGTATTCTGTTTCCAACAGTGGCCAATCTAGGTCATATGTACCTAGCAGTTTCCCCAAGAGACACAAGTTCCACAATGCTTGTACTGGGTCAAGCATTGATATCTTCGGTAACTTCTTAATAATGGTTTATGGACCTTTCCTCCAGGAACTTGTCCAAACCTTTTTTAAACCCAGCTACACTAACAGCCTTTACTACATCCTCCGGTAGCAAATTCCAGAGTTTGATTACATGTTGAGTGAAAAAATATTTTCTTTTATTAGCCTTAAATAGTTTACCCTGTAGCTTCATTGCATGTCCCCTAGTCTTTCTATATTCTGATAAGGTAAACAATCGATCTACGTTTACCCGTTCCACTCCGTTCATTAATTTATAGACTTCTATCATATCTCCCCTCAGCTGTCTCTTTTCCAGGTTAAAGAGCCCTAACCTTTTTAGCCTTTCTTCATAGGAGTATCCTTCCATCCCCTTTACCATTTTGGTGGCTCTTCTCTGTACCTTTTCTAAAATCGCTATATCCTTTTTAAGATACGGCGACCAGAATTGCACACAATATTCAAGGTGCGGTCTCACCATGGAACGATATAGAGGCATTATAATATCTTTTGTTTTATTTTCCATTCCTTTCCTTATCATACCTAGCATTCTATTTGCTCTCTTGGCCGCCACTGCACACTGGGCCGAGGGTTTTAACATGGTATCCACAATGACGCCTAAATCTTTTTCCTGGGTGGTGGTTCCTAATGTGGAACCTTGCATCGTGTAACCATAGTTTGGGTTGTTCTTCCCTAGGTGCATAACCTTGCACTTTTCCACATTAAATTTCATCTGCCATTTTGATGCCCAGTCTTCCAATTTATCAAGATCCTCTTGCAATTTTTCACAATCCTCTTGGGTTTTAACAACTTTAAATAGTTTTGTGTCATCTGAAAATTTGATAACCTCACTCGTTATTCCACTTTCCAGGTCATTTATGAATATGTCAAAAAGCAGCGGACCCAGCACAGATCCCTGGGGTACACCACTATTCACCTTTCTCCATTGGGAAAATTGGCCATTTAGCCCTACCCTCTGCTTTCTATCTTTTAACCAGTTCCTGATCCACAATAGTACACTGCCTCCTATCTCATGACTCTTTAGTTTTGCCAAAAGTCTCTCATGAGGGACCTTGTCAAAGGCTTTCTGAAAGTCCAGATACACAATATCAACCAACTCACCTTTGTCCACCTGTTTATTCACTCCTTCAAAAAAACATAACAGATTAGTTGTGACTACATGCTGAGTAATTTTATTCTTTATGATGGTTTCTACCATTTTCCCCATATTGGCAAGCTCACATATGACTAGAAATTCCCCTGGCCACGATAACCTATGTCCAGAATCTTTCATCCATCCTGGGAATCCTCCCTTCTGGGTCCCCTCCCCCTTTTGGTAGCTCTCAATCTTTCTAGACTAGGGAATGAACAAGCTGAGGAACATGGCCTATCTGTTTTCTGCTGACTAAACATCTTCTTCCATAATGACACTCATCGGAGAATTGCACTTTGGATGACATGTCTGGTTTTTTTTTTATGTCATAGAATTTCAAGTCCTATGTCAATGCCACTTTACCTTCATGCAGGATTTGGTGGAATAGTTTTCAGTTTTATGTCTCATATTCTTTTTACAGCTGGAATCCTGACTTGTGAATGGGTAGGTAGCCAAATTTTATTAATATTATAGCATTTGAAAACAGGATGCCAGTGCTATCTGGAATCCGGAGTACAAATATAGTCTTGTTAAAAAAAACAGTGTCTAAAAAAGGTTATAATGATGTCATACCAGTGTTAAAACTGAAGCTTTATTTTCCTCCAAAGTTCAGACTTTTTAAACTCTTATGACGTCAGAAATTATTACACCAGTTCACACTCAATGTTCCCTCTAATTTTCTGTAGGCTGTGTGCGCATAAAATATCAGCTGTGCAGCTTTTGAAGGAAGGTTACATTTTTGTGCGCACATAACGACACTTGGAGTTATATACTTTAAAATTTGACTACACAGCAGAATACAGTATATACACCACATTGATTTTAATCAAATTAAATGAAAATAGATGATTACTAAATGAAGCGGAAAATTTCTAGTAATTACAATCACAACTTTTAAATTTTAAGACGTCTGTGTTTTTTTCTATCATAATCAGAACCGTAACTTTTGTGCGCTCTGTTGTAAAGTATGTGCGCTCACTTGGCGAGGTGTGCGCGCGCGCACACGTGCACAGCTTAGAGGGAACAATGTTCACACTGTGATACTAAGGGGCTTGTTTACAAAGCCGCGGTAGCGGTTCGCGGTCGTTATCGGAGCCGCGGCCCCATTGAAATCAATGGGGTCGCGGCTCCGATAACGATCGTGAACCGCTACCGCAGCTTTGTAAACAAGCCCCTAAGGCTCCATTGATTTCCTGAAGCAATAGATTGTTGTCCTGGCTTCTGTTGACACTATGCATAAAGGAAAATGATTTTCTTTATTAGCTTAATCTATGCAAATAATTTTGACCATTAGAAGTCAAATAAAGTCAAAAACCTGAACAGCAACTGTTGTGAAAGGTATAACCAAAAAAAATGAATATGTGGAGCATGCCGGAAGAATACCCATCATAGATGTTCCATAACTGCCTTCCTATCTACCCACAGATAGGCCCACAAAACACCAATTCATCCCAATGTATGAATTCCCTAATCACTTTTAGTGGCCATCAGACTCAAATATGTTCTTTTCTGCTGAAGACTGAAATAAGTTTGGGCCAGAATGTTATTGTCACAATGCAGTTCTGAATTTTGGAAATACTACCTGTGTGCTCTCACAAGGTTACTGTCTGGCTGATTTTCCTTTCAAATTATTCAATGTTCTTTATCTTACAATTAGGGGTATATCTACTATAGGGCGTTAGTTGCCATTGCGGCACTAATGTGGGAAATTTACACCTCAGTAACAGCTAACACGGGACAAATGCAGCTACCACAGCAATCTTCCACGGTAGCTGCATTCATGTGCTAGCAGCGTAAGTGGGCGGGATGTGGGTGGAGAGTGGGTGTTCCTGTGCCATACGGTTACCACAGGCTTTGACACCATGCGATAGCAACACTTTTGTGCAGATATTGCGGATGCAACTAACACCACCTATATAAGTGGCGATATCTGCATTAGTGATGCTATCGCACCACAGATCCCTGCATTTCCTCAGCGTTATCTGCTCGGGAAATCCTGGGCACACCCCTTTATAGTCGTGTCATTAAAGTTCTATATAGTCACCCAGGATAAATAAAACAAGTTACAAGATCAAAGTACGATAACATGTGTATTTGGGAATTCTTGCATGCATATATTACTTGCACAGACACATATACTGTTAGTTGGAATAAACTAGTCTGTCACCTGAATAGATAAGTGTAACAATGGAAAGGCAGGTTATACCCATGTAGAGGCCTTGAGTTTCTGTCTTGCATAGATGGCAGAGACCTCTAGTGGCTCTACTAATGTACTGTGTGTGACCTTTTATGCCCCTTCTAATTTTCCAGAATAGGGGAGGTTTCTCTAACTCGTGACATAATGCTGGGAGGAGGCCTTTCTGGGAGGGAAATTTGATCTGTCCTAAATATAGGGTTGCCAACTTTTTGAAAGAGAAAAACCCGCCACCTGTGTGTAGCCACGCTCCGCCCATGCCCACCCACCACGCCCTTTCCCTGCCCCTGCCCCGCCCCCTGCCCCACCCCCACCCTTGCTCCACCCCCTGTCCCCCAAAAAATTTCAGAGAGGGTAATGTGCAAATTGAATGAGCAAGACTTCTACACATTCTTAAACAGAAATTCTATACTGACAGAATATGCAGCATTGGTTGTACACACACACACAATACAGACAGGTCTTCATCAATAAATGAGCACAAAACAAAAAGAGAAATATATAGACAAAAATTAAACTGAAACCCCAAGAAGACAGACTCTGCATGCAGTGCAATATCAGATAAATAAGAGATGCAGTCCCCCATACTGAGTAAAATATAAAGGTAGTACAAAGTCCAATTATTAAATTGAAAATAAAATTATTTTTTCTACCTTTGTTGTCTGACCATTTTATTCTGTGATCATGCTGGTTCCGATCTAAGGCTTCCATTTTCCTGTCTTCTCTTAGCTTGTTTTCTATGGTCTATAGTCTATCTGCCATTTCTTGTCTCTTCTTTTCTTTTCTTCACTTCCTTCCATCAGCCTAGTTCCAGTCCCAGTAACCCTCCATCAGCCCCCTTTCCAGTCCTCCCCTCCCATTACATTCCAATATCAATCCCCTTGTGTTCCCAGGACTGCCAGTGGTGTCCATTCCCTTCTAGTTCCCCTCCTTCCTCACTGTTCTGCCCCTTCTAGTCCAAACACCATCCCATGTATCAGCTCACTTCCACTCTCAGTGCCTTCCCCGTGTCAGCTCCCTTCCAGTCACCCTACCATCTATCCATCCCCCTTCCAGTGCCATCACCACATTTCTGTTCCCTTCCAGTCCCAGTGCCCCCTTCCTTCCAGCCTCCTCCCCATTACTGAGTCACTTACCAGTACCATTCCCAGGTGTCAGCTCCCTTTGAGCCCCCTCATTACCCACTCTGTCAGCTCCCTTCCAGCCACCTCCTCCCCCTTTCAGCTCTCTTCCAGCCACCTCCTTCACCCTGTGAGTCCCTTCCTGCCACCTCCTCCCCCCCTCTTTCAGCTCTCTTCCAGCCCTCACCTTCTCTCTGTCAGTCCCTTCTGCCATCTCTTTCCCCTTGCAGCCGCTGCTCCTGCTTCATACAGAACAGTGGCTGCAATAAAGTTAAGTTAAAAACAAAATTAAACCTGTGTGGAGCCTTCTGCCCCCCCCCCCTCTTGTGCAGCTTCACCCCCTAGTACAGCTTTACCTTCCCCTCCCCCTCCCCCTTCCCCCAGTGCAGCTTTACCCCCCCCCCTGCAGCTTCACCCTCCAGTGCAATTTCACCTTCTCCCCTCCTCCCAGTGCAGCTTCACCTTCACTCCCTAGTGCAGCTTCACCCCCCAGTACAGTTTCACCTTCCCCCTTCCCCCCAGTGTAGCTTCACCCCCCCAGTGTAGCTTCACCCTCTTGCAGCCACTGCTCCTGCTTCTTACAGAGTAGTGGCTGCAATAAAGTTAAGTTTAAAAAAAAGAAAACCTGTGAGGAGCCCTCCAGACCTAGAAAACTCCTGCTGCAGTGCCAGGGCTGAAAAGGAAGTGACATCAGAGGGGGCGGGTGCTGCAGCAGGAGTTTCCTAGGGCAAGAGGGCTCCTCACAGGTTGTCTTTTATTTAAACTTAACTTTATTGCAGCCGCTGCTCTGTAAGAAACAGAAACAGCGGGGGGAAGGGCATGGGCCACAAGCCGGTTTTCTGGCAGCCGGCCTGGCCATGGAAAAACAAGCCAGGCCGGCTGAAAACCAGCCGGTTGGCAACCCTACCGAAATACCCAACCCAGAGGTAGTTATCTGTTTTGAGTTGGATAAGTCATTGTACCACCAGGGTGCTGGTGAGTGGCTGGCTACACCATTTCATCACAAGCTGCAGTGGATAGTAGAAAGGTGACAGAGATTGCTTAGGCCTAGGCACTGTATGTGATTTGTGCCTTGGTTGCTTAAGCCAGAACACCACGGCGCAACAAAGGGAAGGAAAACCAAGAAGAAAAACCTCCTGAATACTGAAGAAGCAGCAGGGAGCCCTGAGCTTGGAAAAGGAGAGGACGCACAGGACATCAAGAAAGACCAGGCTCTACCATGGTACTACATTTGTGACCACATCTGAGGCCATATCCAGCTCTGCAAGGTACTCTTGGGAAGTACCCAGAGACGAGAGGTTCCACAATTGCCATGAGGAATCCTAAATTAAGCCAAATGACTTCAAATGTCTAGTTCTTTTTACTCTGTTATTATATTTTTTTATTTCTATTGTCAGTGACCCCTCAAGTTTTTTCAGTAAATTCTTGATTCAGAACAATCAATTCTGGACTGGATTAAAAGTGGTTGAAGTGAGGAGTGAGTGGATGTAAGGAGTCAATAGCCTCCCAATTTTACTGCTTGACCCGGAACCCTGAAACATTCTAGAGAAGTAAACATTAAAGGACAGGGTTGCCTCCCTGAGTTGTGCCCCACTAATTTAGTTGATATTTGGATTTCTGGTGTTCTAATTAGAATTGGTTGTCAGGAGATAAGATGGGTGAGGGCTGGCCCATTTGCAAACACATATCCAGATATTCTAAAAGGCTCGTCGGACAGTCCATATCTGTTTACTGCTGCGTCCCTTGGGAACATGCTAAGGTACAAGAAGGGCAATTTCATGGCTGCTTAGATGGAGATGGCTACTGGCCTCATCACAAGGGACTATGCCACTCTCTTTGGGTCTGAGCTTGCCAATGTAAAACAGCATGTCTTGCAAGAGATTGCCAGGCATGTAAAGTCTGTTCATTCACAACCACAACCATAAAGAAGAGGACCTGAAGAAGTGGAGGTCCTCAAGATGGTAGCCAAGGAGAAGCAGGCAGCCAATAACCATCTCCCCCCCTGATCAGTGGAAGTTCCTGAGCACTCTAGAAGTACAGATGCTTCAATTTATAGAGGAGGTGACCATCTCTGGGGGTATGAGGGCATGACAGTTCAGTGCCACCAGCTCAGGAGAGTGAGTACTGACATATATTTGCGCACACCAGCAACAGCACACATCTGGGCACTTAGGCCAGTGCACCTGGTATTTGCATGCATTGCAATGATGGGTCCCTGCAAAACGTGTGAAGAAATGTGCCCCTCCCTAAACATGTGAACCCAGCTACCTTTTTGGGGACAATGTGTCTGGCTCCAGATATGCATGGGGTTATGAATACAGTCTTTTGGCCACTGTGTAATGGGGAATCATAGGTTGGATATATGTTGGCAACTACTTATGTCCACAGCACTGAATAGTGACCGAGCTCTATCCAGTTGTGCTCCTATGGATATCCGGTTTTCTTCTGGCAGTCTCTGGTGATATCCATCAGTCCATGGCCAGCTTAATGTTGGAGATATGCAGATTTGGTGCCTTTGCCTGGGTTTCGCTACTGTTTATCTGGATATCCACCACCTATATATTGGAATATCAGACCTCATACTTTTTAATATTAAATAGTTATAATAACTGATTGATGGTTCTGAGTTTGTCTGGCTGTCAGGATCTGTTCTGCTTTGACTGCAGCTGCTCTTTGTAACCCCTCCAGAATGTGCCCCCCTAGGAAACCACTTAGGTTGCTTGATCTTGAAGCTGGTCCTGTGTAAAATGTGTGTGTGCTTTCATTTTGAAAATAGGTGTAATTTATGTAAGTTAGGTGGCCTCTTACAAAATTACCTCCATAGTGTGGAAATTAATATAGAGAAAGAGACAAATTTAAAAAAAAAACAAAAAACTCTGGCATCAAGTTTGAGGTGAGGATGGGTTCGGCTAGGAAGTGACACATTATCATGGTCTGGAAATGTTACTTGTTTCAAGGTGGAAGAGGAGAAGCCAATGTTTCTCAAGCCAGTACCTGGAGTACTCCCTACCAAGTCTGGTTTGCAGGAGATCCACACTGAATATGCATGAGATAAATTTGTATGTATTGTCTACATTGCATGTGCATCTCATACATATTCACTGTAGATATCCAGAAAACCTGACTGGTTAGGGGATTCTCCAGGAATGGCTTGAGAAACTCCTTTGCCACTGATGTACCATGGGTCATGTCTGTAAAAAAAATAGCACTGAATTATTTTCATGTACAGGGCCTTCAGTGAACGCCGTGTTGTATAAAATAACTTACAAAGTTAACATTAATCCAGCAGCAAATTTTTCTGAGATGGTTTCTATTCATACTTTCTTGGATTTGGGAGTTTTAGCTCACGCCTTATTTTAGGAGTAGCTCAAGGTGAATTACATTCAATAGGTATTTTCCTGTCTGCGGTTCTCGTCTCTGAACCAGTTCCAGACAATCTACGTGAATATGTACATTTTGACTGTGTAGAAGCAGCAGGGATTCTTAGTGTGCTTGTTCACCTGCAGGCTGTGGACTGCGTCATCTAAGCAACAGGTTAACAGCTCTGGGCAAGTTTGCTCAGGGAACTCAAACTGCTTGGCAAGAAGCCTTGAAGAGTTAGGAAATCCATTTCACTCCCTATCACCATTAGACAATCACTGTTGTTGGGAGTCTGTCCCTGTTGGGTCAGATAATCTGTCAGCATTGTAAGTAGCTCTTTTGTTTGTGTAATTCTTGTTTTCCTCTGTTTACTTAAATGGGGCCAAACTGTCAGATCCTATAAGGCACTAGTTGTCGCCAAGCCAGTGGTCTGTCATCCCAAGGTGCACATTTTTTTTCTTCTAGTATTATAAGATGAACAGATTTACTAATCAAGGAGAACAAAGTCGAAGAGGAAGTGTTTACTTTGTTAAGAGTTGCTGCTGAGCATAAAGCCTTTGTGGAGTCCTTTCTTTGGGACAGGATGTTTCCTAACAGACTTTGAGGAATTTGACTTTCTGAGCTTAAGCAGTTCAGGGCCTGATTCGTCAAGGGTGTTTCTAATAGCGCGAGGAAAGCCTCAGTGAATCAGGCTCTCTATCTTTTTCACTTGCATACAGTAGAAGGATTCCCTAGAAAAACAGTAACAAAAAAGAGAGAGTGCGAAAATGCCTGAAAAAATGAGTGGGCTCTAGAAAACATTTAATGCTAGCTATTACATTTTCACAAACCGTTTCTTGAGTATTACAAATCATGCACCTTGAAAAGGCACTCTATTCATTTTCTTTTTTTCAAATCATCTAGCAAAAATATTTTTCAAAATGTTTGATCTGTTAGTAAGAACTTGTTCGATTTTCTTTAAAAGAGAAATCTATCAAACAAAAAAGACTCCACCCAAAGGATGTTGTCTTCCAAATAAAAGGGTTCAAATGCTTAGATGAAAGATTAAATTATGGAATATGGAACTGCATCCTTTGCAATCAACTGAATTCTCAAATATCCACCCACAAAATCTCATATTTAATGGCAAGCAAGAGGGCAGTATTTATTACATATGCACAGTACAGACCTTTTACTGCGGAGATCATACTGGAACTGGCAAATTTAGTCAGTATCTCTCAAATAATTGTAACTATTCTGTGGCAAAATGAATATTTGATGTTTCTGATTTTTAAAAAAGTCAACTTGCTTTTATTTTTATTTTTAACTAGCCTATTAAATGGAAACCAGTAGGGGGTTCCATTGCAAAAAACACGTTATTTTTTTGTATGAATACAAAACAATGTTTCCTCCTAAATGATGGGGTCAAGCTTTTTATTCTGAAGAATGTTAATCATTTCATCATCATCATCATTTTCCATGGACACTTGACCACACACAAACAGGAACCTTAAGTCATATATAGTCGGTCTAATTGATCTGTTTCCCACTGTTGTTTTCTCCTATATGCCATATGCATAGCAATTCTTTATAAATATATAATAGTTAATATAGATCAAAAATGTGGAATGATGCAGCTTTAGAGAAGAGTGAACAATATATTCATTCAAATAATAGTTCTAATGCAGGACATGCTGTTTATGAGGGCCTATAAGACAAATATTCTACTTTAATGAATGTTTTTCCATGTCCTGATATGATTCTTCCTATGAGACCAATTTAGGAAGCTGAGCCAAAAATCATATTTGCGTGCCATTTTCCCACAGAAAAATTGTAACACGATTCACCAATAGCACTGATTAGAGAATCTGGTGGTAATTTGTCAGCGTAGTAATGGCTGCAAATCTCTTGCATTCTTGGCTGCAGTAATGCACGATATCAGATCGATCTGTCCCAGCCTGGAAAAATAAAATCTCCCCTCCCCCACCAGCATAAGTCTCCTGATACAAAATAACTGTGGTATAGTGGGGATGATTACAAAGATGGTTATGGTTATGGTTCCGTTTATTTGATATACCATAAAACTGCTTACAATCTATGTGGTTTATAATACATTTACATGTAGAGAGATCAGAAAAGAACACCATTTCTTATATAGGACAGCAGAGGACCAGACAGTCCTGAGAGGTGGATATAGGCAGTGAGGGTAGGAAATAGGTCAAAGATAAATTGCTGCTGACCCCAAAGCGACGGAAACAACGTCAAGGGTGAGTAGGCTGTATGTTAAAGCAGATTCAAATAGGAAGGTTTTAAGAGCCTTCTTGAAGGCCTTAAATTTTAGTTCTTTACAAAGGGAAGCAGGTAAACTATTCCAAAGGGACAGAACAGTGGCCAAAAAAGCAGTGTTTTGCATGGACTCATACTTAATGACTGCTGGGGATGGGAAATAATGACAAAAACCGTGAAGGCTGTGAAGAGCGTGAAGGGACTTTGCTGGGGCATACAAAGCAATCAGAGAAATAATCTGGTGCGGCATCATGAATAGTCTTAGGGGTAAGGGTTATAGTCTTGAATGAAATCTGAGAATGAATAAGGAGCCAGTGGTATGGAATGAATAATAGGGTGACATGATTTATTTATTTATTTATTTTTCTTATATACTGCGCTATTTGATATCAGTGCGGTTTACATGGAACATAAGAACATAAGATATGCCATACTGGGTCAGACCAAGGTCCATCAAGCCCAGTATTCTGTTTCCAACAGTGGCCAATCTAGGTCATACGTACCTAGCAGTTTCCCCAAAAGACACAGGTTCTGCAATGCTTGTACTAGGTCAAGCATTGATATCCTGGGTCCCTTCTTAATAATGGTTTATGGACCTTTCCTCCAGGAACTTGTCCAAACCTTTTTTAAACCCAGCTACACTAACAGCCTTTACTACATCCTCCGGTAACAAATTCCAGAGTTTGATTACACGTTGAGTGAAAAAATATTTTCTTTTATTAGTCTTAAATAGTTTACCCTGTAGCTTCATTGCATGTCCCCTAGTCTTTCTATATTCTGATAACGTAAACAGTCGATCTACGTTTACCCGTTCCACTCCGTTCATTAATTTATAGACTTCTATCATATCTCCCCTCAGCCGTCTCTTTTCCAGGTTAAAGAGCCCTAACCTTTTTAGCCTTTCTTCATAAGAGTATCCTTCTTTCCCCTTTACCATTTTGGTGGCTCTTCTCTGAACCTTTTCTAATAACGCTATATCCTTTTTAAGGTACGGCAACCAGAATTGCACACAATATTCAAGGTGCGGTCTCACCATGGAACGATATAGAGGTATTATTATATCTTTTGTTTTATTTTCCATTCCTTTCCTTATGATACCTAGCATTCTATTTGTTCTCTTGGCTGCCGCTGCACACTGTGCCGAGGGTTTTAACATGTTATCCATAATGACGCCTAAAACCTTTTCCTGAGTGGTAGTTCCTAATGTGGAACCTTGCATCGTGTAACCATAGTTTGGGTTGTTCTTCCCCAGGTGCATAACTTTGCACTTGTCCACATTAAATTTCATCTGCCATTTTGATGCCCAGTCTTCCGATTTATCAAGATCCTCTTGCAATCTTCCACAATCCTCTTGGGTTTTAACAACTTTAAATAGTTTTGTGTCATCTGCAAATTTGATAACCTCACTAGTTATTCCACTTTCCAGGTCATTTATGAATATGTTAAAAAGCAGCGGACCCAGCACAGATCCCTGGGATACACCACTATTCACCTTTCTCCATTGGGAAAATTGGCCATTTAGCCCAACCCTCTGCTTTCTATCTTTTAACCAGTTCCTTATCCACAGTAGCACACTGCCTCCTATCCCATGACTCTTTAGTTTTGCCAAAGGTCTCTGATGAGGGACCTTGTCAAAGGCTTTCTGAAAGTCCAGATACACTATATCAACTGACTCACCATTGTCCACCTGTTTATTCACACTTTCAAAAAAACATGACAGATTAGTAAGACAAGATCTTCCTTGTCTAAAGCCATGTTGGCTGTCTCCCATTAGGCCATGACTATCTACATGCTGAGTAATTTTATTCTTTATGATGGTTTCTACCATTTTTCCCAGTACTGACGTCAGGCTCACCGTTCTGTAGTTTCCCGGATCACCCCTCAAACCCTTTTTAAAAATTGGTGTTACATTGGCGATCCACCAATCTTCAGGTATTAGAGATGCTTTTAATGATAGTTCACAGATTACTAATAGCAGGTCTGCAATCTCATATTTCAGTTCTTTCAACACCCTTGGATGTATACCATCCGGCCCAGGTGATTTGCTACTCTTCAGTTTATCTAATAGTTGTAATACTACTTCCCGATGTATCGATATTTCCTTCAATTCTTCCGCACCTTTAAATACCACTTCAGTCATGGGTAACATCCCTACATCTTCTTCAGTAAAGACCGAAGCAAAGAATTCATTCAGTCTCTCCGCTATCGCCTTGTCGCCTCTTAGTGCCCCTTTAACTCCTCTATCATCTAATGGTCCAACTGTCTCTCTCACAGGTTTTTTGCTACGAATGTACTTGAAAAAATCTTTATTTCGCGTTTTTGCATCCGCAGCAAGCTTCTTCTCAAATTCTCTCTTTGCCTTCTTTATCAATGCCTTGCATTTGACCTGCCAGTGCTTGTGCTGTTTCCAGGTTTCATCATTTGGCTCTTTTTTCCATTTCCTGAAAGATGCTTTCTTGGCAACAACAGTCTCTCTGACCTCACCTTTAAACCATGCTGGCAGTTTTTTGGACTTCCTTCCACTTTTCTTAAAGCGTGGAATACAGCTGGTCTGGGCTTCCAAGATAGTATTTTTCAACAACACCCAAGCTTGATGTAAGTCTTTGACCTTTGCAACTGCTCCTTTTAGTTTCTTCTTAACTATTTTTCTCATTTTATCATAGTCTCCCTTTCAAAAGTTAAAAGGTAGTACTGTGGATTTCCTTACTATCCCTCCTCCACTAATTAAATCAAAGGCGATCATGCTATGATCACTATTGCCAAGTGGCCCTAACACCCTTATCTCTTGCACTAGATCTGGTGTTCCACTAAGGACTAGGTCTAATATGGCTTCCCCTCTGGTCGGTTCATGAGCCAGCTGCTCCAAGAAGCAGTCATTTATTTCATTTAGGAACTTTATCTCCCTAGCATGTACTGCCGTGACATTGACCCAGTCGATACCGGGGTAATTGAAATCACCTATTATTATTACCGCGCTGTAACTTTTGTTAGCTTCCTTGATTTCTTTGAGCATTTCATCATCCATTTGTTCATTCTGGCCAGGCGGTCCATAGTACACCCCCACCGCCATTGCCTTCCCCTTTTTACATGGAATTTCAATCCATAGAGATTCTACAGCAAATTTTGTTTCCTGCAAAACTTTAATCCTTTCTGACTCAATGCCCTCTCTAACATAGAGCGCAACCCCTCCACCAATTTGTTCAGCTCTATCATTACGATATAGTTTGTACCCAGGTATCACAGTGTCCCACTGGTTGTCCTCCTTCCACCATGTCTCTGATATTCCAATCACATCTAACCTCTCATTTAGTGCTATATATTCTAACTCTCCCATCTTATTTTTGAGACTTCTAGCATTTGCATACAAGCATTTTAGAGACTGTATTTTATTCATATTAATTTGGCTATTGATAGACATGGGTAATTTAGGATCTTTAAGCTCTGCTCCATACTCGAGGGCATTTGGGCTACTTTACTCTTTTTTGGAACCTCTCTGCTTTTGGTAGTATCCTTCAAGGATACATTCTTCCGAACCATCTGCTCTTGGGTGACTGTCGGCTTTCCCCTATTATCTAGTTTAAAACTGCTCTATCTTCTTTTTAAAGGTTAATGCCAGCAGCCTGGTTCCATCCCGGTTAAGGTGAAGCCCACCCCTTCGGAAGAGCCCCTCCTTTCCCCAGAATGTACCCCAGTTCCTAACAAATCCAAACCCCGCATCTCTGCACCATTGTCTCATCCACGCATTGAGACTCCGGAGCTCTGCCTGCCTTTTGGGTCCTGCACGTGGAACGGGAAGCATTTCGGAGAATGCTAACCTGGAAGTTCTGGATTTCAACTTCCTACCTAAAAGCCTAAATTTAGCCTCCAGAATCTCCCTACCACATTTTCCTATGTCATTGGTACCGACATGTACCAAGACAGCAGACTCCTCACCAGAACTATCTAAGACCTTATCTAGGTGGTGCGTGAGGTCCGGTACCTTCGCACCAGGCAGGCATGTTACCAGGAGATCTTCACGTCCACCAGCCACCCAGCTATCTACATGCCTAATGATCGAATCACCAACTATAACGGCTGTCCTAACCCTTCCCTCATGGGCACATGGCCCTGGAGAAACTTCCTCGGTGCAAGAGGGTTTTACATCACCTGGAGGACAGGTCCTAGTTACAGGATCACTTCCTGCCACACCAGGGTGATGCTCTCCTGTCACGTGACCTCTCTCCTCCATGGCAACAGGGATGCTGCCAGACTGGAGGTGGGACTTCAGGACTATATCCCTGTAGGTCTCGTCTATGTACCTCTCTGTCTTTCTTATGTTTTCCAAATCTGCTACTCTAGCCTCTAGAGAACGGACTCGTTCCCTGAGAGCAAAGAGCTCCTTGCACCTAGTGCACACGTAAGACCTCTCACCAACTGGGAGAAAATCATACATGTGACACTCAATGCAAAAGACTGGAAAGCCCCCATCCCGCTGCTGGACTGCTGTCTGCATCTTAGTTTTAAGTTTTTGTTTAGATCTTTAAGTTATTTACTTACTAAGGGTTGTTATGGATATTTATACCAATAAAACTGTACCTAATACGATTAATATACCTTGTTCACCTGAAGCTTAATTAATCTAGTTAATAATCTAGTTAATAGATTTAAGGAGGTCAACCGCCTTAAATCTATTAACTACCCCGAAAACATTGACTAAATGCAATAACATGACAGCGAATAGGGCCTTCAGCCTTTACGTCCCCAAAATTTGGAATACACTCCCACCAAACATCCGAGCCATTGCTGACCTGACCCAATTCAGGAAGGCTATCAAATATCACCTCTTCCTCCAATACTACCCAGCCAGCGATGATTCCAGATAACACCAACTAAGAAACACAGCCAGCGTTGTTTCTAAATAACACCACCAAGAAACACTGCCTTTCTTACAGCCCATTCTCACAATGTATTTTATATTTGAAACAGACTTATTTTATACTGTTCAATTCAATCATGTTATAGGTCTTTTACGTCATGCATTTGACCTATTTCATGTTTATATTTCATGTATATAGTTCATGTATATAGTTCAACCCCCCCCTGTTATCCAAGTTTATACCCCTGTTCGATGTAAAACCAAACAGAAGTGTGTTTTGGTCATTTTGTTATACTGTGAACCGCGCTGATGCCGAATAGTGCGGTATATAAGCAACTGTAATAAAAAATAAATAATAATCTCAGGTCCTTAGTGTATGTCTGATTTGGGTAACAAGCTTCACCTGAGAGCACCTCCTGTCTTTTAAGATGTGTAAGTACCTATAAAGCTACGATTATCCTGGGGGGGGGGAGGGCGGGAGGGAAATAACACATTAAAAGAGGGCTGCTACACAGTACCTTGTCCTGTGCTGCTGAGGTAAGCTATATTCTTATTTGATTTAAATTATAGCTCTTTGCTGCTGCTAGGCTCTAACTTATTATGAAATTTAAACTACAAGCTCTCTGCTGGGTTCTAAATTTAACCAGAAAGCTCTCTTCTGTGTTTTAAATTTAAACTAAAAATACTTTGCTGATGCTAGGCCCTGAGTGACTATTAATTTAAAAATATAAGCTCTCTGCTGGGTATGAAATGTAACCAGAAAGTTCTCTTCTGTGTTTTAAATTTAAACTTAAACTGCTGCTACTAGGCCCTGACTGATTTAACAAAAAATAGTGGAATCACAGATTAAATAGCTTTAATAGAAATAATTCCTTTCAGAAAATTCCCAGAAGTATATACTCACAATTGCAGATCTCTCTCCAGAAGTAACAGTCCCTTTTTCTGGTCCTTCAAGTCCTTCAAGGTATTTTACGGTGGGGGATTACACCGTAATTACAAATAACAGGGATCTCAACTTGGATAACCATATTAACTATTTACACATATATTTACAGGGAATATGGGCTATGGAGGGTTAGGTGGCTTGCCCAAGACCACAAGGAGCACCTGTGGGACTAGAAACCCCAGTCCTTCCGGCCCAAGGTTGCTGTCCTCTAGTGGGATTTGAACCCCACTAGAGGACCCCATGATCAAATGTTTTTGCTTGTGCGGAGGCATTTGAGTTGGTACTGGGAGAGTCCATGATATGAAATATTACATTAGTCCAACCTGGAAATCACGGTATGGTATAAGACAGTAGTTTGGGCTGGTTTATCAGGAAATGACTGTATGCCACGGAATCGGCGTAAGGCTAGGAAGGAGGACTTAGCCAGTTGCACCAGTTGGAGGAAAAAAAAAGACTAGAATCTAAAACAATGCCAAGGTATCAGAAGGAGGAATTCAGCAATAGGGGGACATCTTCAAGGATTGGGTCTTGAGAAGGACATGCTTGGGATCCAGCAAACCAAATGACCGTAGACTTGGACAGGTTAAGCTTTAGTGAATTGGTTTGTAACCAGGATGGAATATCTGCTTAACGGGCATTATTAGGAGATAAATCCAGGGTGTGTTCATCTGTAGGGAGCAACAAAAGAATATCATCAGCATAATCGTAACACAAAATACCTTGACTCTGTATTAGGGTGACTAAGGGACTAAAAAAGATATTAAATAGTAGTGGGGGAGGGGGAATAATTGAGCCCTGTGGGACACCGCTTAGAAGATCACAAGGAGTTGAAATGTTGTCAAGGATATGAACCTGCAATGACAGCTCATGTAGAAACAAACAAAACCAAGAAAATACCATAACATGTAGGTGGGACTGGAGCAAGTTATGATCCACCAGTTCAAAAGCTGCCGATAGGTCTAATAATATGGCATGGATGTATTTGCCCTCGCAAGTGCCATATAGACTTCATTTAGGACCGTCACAATAAGTTTCTCCATACTATGTTGAGGATGAAAGTCAAAATTCAGAGGATAAAGGAAATGGACCTGTTCTATGTGTTCTGAAATTTGTTGAAAAAACAATTTTTTATACCACCTTGGATATGAATAGCAAATTTGAAATTGAACATGTCCTGTCCCGGTACTCCACCGGGGTCCTACTTTTAAAATAATAGCCCCCACTCCACAAGTTCCAACCCCTTTAACAGACAAGTCAGTCCCCTCTAATTCCCCCCAGTCCCATAAATAACTGGTCTTAATGGTGCCCTTGCTTCCCTCATTTATGAGGATATACCTGGTAGTCCAGTGGGGGCAACAGTAATCCTTAGCAATGTCTGCCAGTGGGGCCAATTTCCAAAAATGCTGCTGCCCATCTCCCAGCAGTGGTCTCATGTTATTTCTGCTAGGGGTCAGGCTACCAACTAAAGTAGCATATATTGGTTAAATTTATAGCCCTAACTTATAAGGTAGTGAAAGGTCTGAATCTGTTTATCTGACTGATAAGGTGAGATGGCATACCATGTAGGGTACTGTGATCTAGTCATGAGAAGCAGTTAATGATTCCTTCACAAATGGAAATGAGATTGGTTGATACTAAGGTTAGATCATTTATGGGCCTGACACCTATTTGATGAAATTCATTGCCTTTAGAATATAAGGAAATTGCTGAGTAGCTGCTATTTTCTAAGGCATTTAAAACACAGCTATTCAGCTGGATCATATTTTACAGGCTATGTTGTAGCTGGCACAAGTAATTTGCTCTTGGTAAGAAGGAATAATTTTATTTGTTCTTCCTATGGTTTGGACCCTGCCTTTTGTGTTTCATTATTGACAATTTTATTGATTGTAATGCTTGTTATTTTTTTATGTTCTGTTGTAGTCTGCTTTGTTCATTGGAATCCTTTACAAAATGTGAAACAAAAATGATAGATCGAGCTTTCATTTTTCCATACCAGCCCCATTAGGGTGCTTTCCACAAGCATCAACTCTCACTTGAGGTGTAGTTATCTTTTTGGGAATAACACGGCTTTCAAACTTCAATGCAATTTGCTTTATTCAGTTTGCAGAGTAATGAGCTGCTTTGCATTTATTTGCATGTTGAAATAACTCATTATTTAAAATATGTTTCGGGTCTGATTTTCACAAGTTATGGCTAACTTTTAAAAATAGCCTTTTAATGCACTTTAAGGCCCTACAGCTTATGAATAGGCCCCTATGAAAGATACAAAAAACATACATAATAAAATACAGCAGTCATTGCAGGTTCATATCCTCAGCAACATTTATACAGCACAAACCAGCAACTTTGAAGCAATCATAACAGGAGCAACCACAGCCAGACCTGTTGAGGATCGCCAACCATATTAACCTCCACTAAACAGAGGCTTCCTACAGGCGGACAAATGAGACCACAGGAGTATAGAACAAGGACGTTTATTTCATGACACTAGTTGTTCTTAAGTGCCAGCTAGTTAGGACCCGAAATTGAAAGGCATTTACACAGTTTACAGACATGTAAACTGTGCAAATGCCGCTTACAGGGATATTCAGAGGCACCAACATGGTTAGTGCTGTTGAATATCCATAAGTAACGCCGTTATATGCCCCGATGCTAACCATGGACATTCTGGGGTGGAGTAGAGGTGGCACCCTTCGCTAAGTGGGCAGTGACGATATTGCACTGCTGCCCGGTTAGCAACATGTGGATAAAGATAGGCACAGAAAAAGTTGGCCTATCTTTACCCGTGGAAGCAAACTGGAAGCAGCTCAATATCACTGCAGCTTCTGCGGCTGTGTGGTGATCCCAGATATTCAGTGCCAGGCCACATTTGACCCTGGTATCGAATATCCACATTTAATGTTCAGCGCTGGTGGCTAGCCACTGTAATCACACTGGCTGCTGGCGCTGACTATTGGGCCCTTAATGTTTACCAAATTAATCCCATAAATATGAGACTAAGTTGGTACGTATGGAGGCTGATTCTAAAATGTGCATGTCCGGCCAGCAGAAAGGTCTAAAGCGAAAATGTGCAAGTAATATACCCAATGCCGATACCATGGAGATAGTCACACCCTTGGTTCCAGAATCAGGGAGACATAAGTTCCTGGCACAGCACAAAAAATACATCAGAGGGTAACACGGGCTATAATGGGGCAGCAAATGGCAAGTATGTCTCCCTGCTCGCAGTAGTCTGATAAAACAGATGTGTGCAATGCTGCCTGTCTCCATACAGCCACGCCTCCACAGGCAAAATGAACATCTCCGAAGCTGATGCTCACAGTGACAGTGTAGTGCCCATGCAAACAAAACTGCAGCACTGATGAAGCAGATTAGGTCATGCAACCCAGGCTATATATACAAGTCTGTTGTATGCCCACAATACTACATGGTCATCTATGTTCACCAGAGCTATTGAAAAGGCAGGTGGAAAGGGAGATGTTTGTCCTTACAGACCCTTCAGCAAAACGGACATGACATTTGATGAACAGCATAGTCATTCATTCAGTAGCCATCCCTGAAAACAGTATGTGCACTGCAAGGAATGGGCCAGAGAAAACGGAAACGAATCTGTACAGCTATATGTCAAAACATATCCTTGGCATTCATAGGAAACCTCAAAACATAAATATGATGTAACCATAAACCGTAAAAGGCCACATCCTCTCAGTATGCTTTATCCAATCATATGAAACTCCTATCAGGGTGAAAAGCTACAATCCACAATTGCCTTTCTCCACTTTTATTCTCCGTATCCTCTATATTGTATATACATCCACATATAATACTTCACATACTTTAAAAAAAATGAAACATTTCATTTTAAATACTTTATTGCAATTTTACAATTCAAATATTTGAAAATTAATTGAACATTAATATAAATATTTTATTACATATCATATTATCATAAATGCCAATCACATAACAACGCTCTATGCTCTACCCAGTCATAACACCAAGCCCCCTAGTCTCTGGTCACACATCCATGGAACACTTATACACACATCCATACTTACTAAGATGCACTTTAATGACACCAAACTATACCACGAACTAACCACCCCACAAGTTCCAACTAGAATAATTTTTATTCCTCACGTGGAGAGGGATTAGATCTTGAAGAAACTCAAAACAGTTAACAGATGAATATTATTCCCGGAACATCCAAATGACTCCTCTCACCACTCCTCTCAGCACAAAATGTCAAAAACTTCTTTAACCTTCTTCTTTATCCTTCTCGTTGTTCACATAAGAATCCTCAACGGGGCTAACATTTCATTACTTCAATGAAGCTTACATTCCATTATTGCTTCTCAGCTGCCTACTGGAAGCACCTCAAAAGTACCTCAAGGGGACTGTATCAAAGAGATGTCACATCCAACGAATACAGGTCGTCCTCTGTAGTATTAGAAATAAACTGTCACAACTCCACATCTTCCTGAATCTCTCACAATTACTCTATCTTCCATACTCCTTGCTCCATAACCACCATTCCAGCTATGGGCCACAGTTTCACATACTGACTTCTTCAGGGAATCTACAACAACAAACATATCGCAGCCAGACTAAGAGCAGACTTAAAATAGAAAATACACCCTTTAAAAACCACAAAACACTTTCCTGTTACAACTCTGCCACACAGTACAGAAGGCATTCGGCTCTATTCAAAACACACCAACACATGTGCTATTGCCCCTCTTTATACTCATCAAATCAATCAATAAATCCAGCACCATTCTGTCTGTGTATTTAACCCATATGGTGCTAAAGTATCCCACCTAAAAATATACTGTTGTTCACTGTGACATAAATGCTGTTGCATATCACCATCACCCTCCCCACTTACTCTCTCAAGAATGAAACAATCTGAGGATATGTTTTTCTCTATTTGTTCTTTGCTGATCTTGCTGAAGGAGGTCCTGGGGTCTGGGTGGTCGGTCTCCTGGGGAGGGGATATTTGGGGGGGGGGGGCGGTTCCAGTTGAGGGTGAAGCTGTTTGTAGTGTTTTGCCAGCTGTTGGGTGATTGTGATGTCATGGTCATTGGTGATGGGTGTATTTGCTAGCCGATTTATAGTGTCAAAGAGCTTTCTTGGGCAGCTGATTGAAGAGTTGAGTAGTTCTGAGTGGGAATCACGTTTGTTTTGTCTGTTGTGGTATGATAGTTGTTTAGGAGTCATAGATAATTGAGTTTGTATTCATTGTTTTTGGTTTTCAATCATTTTTGTTCATGTTTGTTCCATCCCCCTCACCATTGTTCCCTCCATCACTCATATCCTCAACCTTTCACTCTCCACTGCAACTGTCCCAGTTGACTTCAAGCATGCTATTGTCACACTCCTCCTCAAGAAACCCTCACTTGATCCCACGTGCCCTTCTAACTATCAACCCATCTCCCTCCTTCCCTTCATATCCAAACTATTAGAACGTGCAGTCCACCATCGCTGCCTTGACTTCCTCACCTCCCAGGCCCTCCTGGACCCACTTCAATCCGGCTTCCGTCCCCTACACTCCACTGAAACAGCACTCACAAAAGTCACAAATGACCTGTTTCTGGCTAAATCCAAGGGCCTCTATTCTATCCTCATCCTTCTTGACCTTTCTGCTGCATTTGACACCGTTGACCATGACCTTCGCCTTATGACTCTCTCCTCGCTTGGCTTCAAGGACTCCATACTATCCTGGTTCTCCTCCTACCTCTCCCATCGCTCATTGAGTGTATGCTCTGGTGGTTCCTCCTCCTCCCCTACCCTGATCCATGTAGGTGTACCCCAGGGATCTGTCTTGGGCCCCCTCCTCGTCTCTCTCTATACCCAAGACCTTGGCATGCTTATCTCCTCCCATGGCTTTCAATGCCATCTTTATGCTGACGACTCTCAAATCTACCTCTCTACACCTAATATCTCTCCAGCAACCCAGTCCAAGATCTCTGCCTGTCTTAAGGACATCGCTGCCTGGATGTCTCATCGCCGATTGAAATTGAACATAGCCAAGACTGAACTCCTTGTCTTCCCACCTAACTCCTCCCCCCCCACTTCCCCCTCTCTCAATCCATGTGGATGGATCTACTATACTTCCTGTTCCCTCGGCTCGCAATCTAGGGGTTATCTTTGACACCTCTCTCTCCGTCTCCGCTCATATCCAGCTTGTAGCTAAGACCTGCCGCTTCTTTCTCTACAACATCAGCAAAATCCACCCCCTCCTCTCTGAACACACTACCAAAACGCTTATCCACTCCTTAATCTCTTCTCGCCTTGATTACTGTAACCTACTCCTCGCTGGTCTTCCCGTGAGCCACTTTCTTCCCCTCCAATCTATACAAAATCATGCTGCTTGACTAATCTTCTGCCAGCCTCACGATGCCCACATTTCTCCTCTTCTCAAGTTGCTTCACTGGCTCCCTGTCCAGCTCCGCATCCAATTCAAGCTTCTCCTGCTGACCTATAAATGTATTCACTCTATGGCCTCTCAATACCTCTTATCTCTTATATCCCCCTACGTCCCCTCTTGAAATTTGCACTCTGCTAACAAACTACTTCTATCAATGCCTTTCACTTGCACCGCAAACTCCCGACTGCGCTCCTTTCACCTTGCTGCACCTTACGCCTGGAACAGCCTGCCTGCGTCTGTGCGCCAAGCATCCTCCCTGGCCCTCTTCAAATCCAGGTTGAAGATCCACCTCTTCGCCATTGCATTCAGATCCTGACTCCTTCCTCATCTTACCCTAACCCCCGTCAATGTTTATGACCAAATTACAGACTAAACTGTACCACACCGTACCTTGCGCAGAAATGACTAATGCCCTGTACTGTTCTAACTAATGTACTGTTCTAACTAGATTGTAAGCTCCGATGAGCATGACTCTGACGGGCAGGGACTGTCTCTTGTATGTTGTCTACCTCTTATAGGTTAGCTGTGCAGCGCTGCGTGCATGGCGCTTTATAAGTGCTGAATAGTAGTAGTAGTAGTAATGTTTTCACAGTTGTCATTTTATGGTGCATAGAGCTGGAGAATACCATTTAGTCTTGGGTTGTTTCTGTTTGAGTTCGTGCTGGTAGGGGTAGTCACAGCTGCTTTTGTGGTGACATCATTCCGGTTCTCTATCAGTACTTGAGGGTCTGTTGAATCTTCTAGGAGCTATGGGATGGTGTCTTGTATAAAGTTGTCTTTGTTGAATTGTTTGAACCTTCTACTGCTGGTTATTGGGAGTGGTGTGTGACGGGGGTGTTTTGAGGGAAGAGAAGTTGATCAGCTTGTGATCAGACCAATGAACTGAGTAGGCCTGAATGGAGTGTGTGGGTCCAGTTTTGGTCGGCTAATTGTTAAAGAATATCAGGCCAAGGATGTTTCCCTTTTTGTAAGTGACCATTTTTACAAGTTGGCTTAGGTCTATTGCTGACATTGCTTGTAGGAAAGTGTCTGCATGGTTCAGTTGTAGAGAGAGGAGGTTAAAATTCCCAGGACTAGTAGATCTACTTTCTAGGATGAGGGAAAGATCACTGCCATTTGCATTTGTTGTCCTGTAGATGAAGCTGATGGTTATCTTCTTGTTGGTTATGGAAATGGAGTTGTCTCCTTTGGTGTTCTGACTTGTGTGGAAACAGAATTTGAGGTTAGTCTTAGCAATGACATCATGCCTCCACCCCCTACGATGAGATTGTGGGCTTTGGTAGATGGTGTAGCCATTGGATGTGAGCCGGTTTAGCAGTACATTGTCCGTTTTGGTGATTCATGTTTCCTTTATGCATAATATGTCAAGGTTATGGGATAGGAGTAGGTCTCTTACAAGAGGGATTTTATTTCTGATTGGGCGTGAGTTAATGAGTGCACAGAGGATTGTAGGTGTGAGCCGTTTGCTGAATGAGCCTGTGGTAGAATGGTTGGGTGAGGTCTGTATGTGCATGAGGTGGTGTGGGCTTCTGTATATGTTGTGTGGGTATTGTGTGTGTGTTGGTACGCAAGTACGGGGGTTGAGTCATAGCTTGGGTGTTGTGTGTGTCTGATGTTTGTGTGTTGCAAATAATATAGCACAGACTGACAATACCTCATCACAACACATAATATCTATTCTTCAAAACATTTTTAAAAAATCCCACGCCAATTGATTTCCAAAATCCTATAATGTCCATCATGTCTCAGGAAAAAGGTATGTTTTTATTGCCTTCTGAAAATATAACAGATTGTCCATAGAATGGTAAATTTTTGGTATTCCATTCTACAATAATGAATAAGCATTACAATGTGCACATTCAAAATGAACATGTTTGCAAGAGGGAACCACTAGCACACAAGCTGATTGAGACCTCAAGTACAGACTGGGGTATACTTCTGCAATTCAAGTAAAACATAAGTTGGAAGCTGACCATGAAAATATTTTAAAGCCACAACAAACATTTTAAAGATACAACACTTCTCAATCGGTAACCAATGAAGTAAATTTAAATAAGGTAACAAATAATCTCCAGGCATCAAATACAAAATAAACCTCACAGGCATTCTGTATCCGTTGTAATCACTTTTTTAATTTCACAGTCAATCCATAAAATAAAGTGTTGCAATAATTTAGCCTTGATGTTCTAAATGCATATACAACTTGTAACATCTCAGATTGCGAGAAAAACTGATGAATGTTATATAATTGTTGCAAACAATAGAAACATGACTTACAGTTTGGGATACATGACCATCAAGAAAGAGATCGCTGTCAATAATAACTCTCAAACTCTGGAACTGACTCAATCCGAAGCTCTACTCATTCCAAAACAACTTTTGGGGTAGGGGAGGAGCTGTTACGATGAATCTACAATATCTTGGTTATTGAAGGATTAATCTGCAACTTATTCTGTACCATCCATTGTTTGGTGTCTTGTTTGGATATGACTAATCTGGAAATTCCAGAGGCTTGAACTGCGCCCAAAGGGACATAAAACTGAATATCAGCATAAGAATGTACCCAAACTCCTTGGGCAGAAATCACATCAATTACAGGTTTGATACAGATGTTAAAAAGAAGAGGTGATAACAAAGCCCCTTAGTGGAACACTATATTTCAACAGCCTAGGATTAAAGATCATGTTTCCCACAAAAAGATATTGACACCTATCAGTCAGAAATGACTTAAACCAAGCAAGTACCAAATCCAAAACTCCCATATCAGATCCTCTGCAATAAGATATAATGATCAATAGTATCAAATGCTGCACAAGTCCAAAAGGGCCAATAAAACCTCCTGACCATGATCTATATAATACCAGCAATCATCCAAAATATCCAGTATAACTAATTCAGTACTATGAATTCCTCTGCAACCTGACTGATAAGGTGACAACATATTATTATTGGAAACAAAATCAGATAACTGATTCAGGACAATCAATTCTAAAACTAGAAAAATAGGCCAAGTTTGACACAGGACTAAAATGTTCTAGTTTGTTCTGATCTAAATTAGGTGTTTTCAACAGAGGTTTAAGAACAGCCCTTTTCCAACTATCAGGAACTATCCCCTGGTTCAAAGGCTTGCTAATCAGAGATGTCAGTGTAGCAAGAATAGATATAGTCGACTGTGCAAAAACGTTTGAAGGACAAGGATCAAATCGCATATACACAGGACGAAGAGAAGTCAAAGCTTGCTTAACATCCTGAATAGAAACAGGAGAAAAAGAAAAAAAAAAGATATTTCCTGAAAATTAGGAGAATCAACCTTCAAAGATAAAATCATACCCAAATTCTCAGCCAACTGAGCAATAGGAGGATTGTGAGAATCCAAACCCATCTGGATCTTCTCTCTCTTATCTGAAAAAATTTTGAAAATATTTCACAAGTCAATGTAGCACACAATTACAAGACTGTCCTTTAGCCACATTCGTTTACTCACTTCTCTGATCTTTTATAGTAGAGTGCTTTAATAAATCAGAATAAAATAATTTCTTAGCATCTAATGTAGACTTCTATACCGCTAATCTCCCATTCTAAGTGGTTCAATGTGGTTTGATGGTAGATCCCAAAAGTGATTTGAGAAAGTGCCCTTAACTTTGAAGCTGCACCTGCTTCTTGCATAGAAAAGATGGGATGTTGAACCTATATAACTAGGACTCGTCTGTTGGCAACTGAACCCCAAGATACTTGAAGGATCATTCTGGCTACTTTAATGGAAAGGGCTCCTGCCACTCCATCTGGACCTCCTTGGTTACAGCCAATGCCTCAGACTTGTCTAAGTTCAGGGTCAACTCTGGACACGCCCCAAACACCTGAAATCTCTCATCAGGCTTGCAATGATGTTCACTACGATGTCATCTGCAAAAGCTGCTATTTTAAACACCTGAGCCCTCAAGATTATTTCCCTGATCTCCTTATTCTCCACAACCTTCCTAATAAGGGGCTCCATGAATAAAAGAAGTAGAAGAGAAGACAGAGGACATTTCTGACATATAGCACAATGGCATTCAAACTCCTCCGGTACACAGCCATTAACTACCACAGTCTCTTTGGGCTCCACATACAACAACCTAACCATTTGGAGGAAAAAACCCTCCAACTTGATCCTTCCTAATACTGCAAACAAAAAGTCACAGTTCACTAGATCAAATGCCTTCTTGGCATCAAAGCTACTCAACAGTGATTTTGAAAGAGGCATTTTGGGGTTGATTTTATAAGGGGCTGCAGAAAGTTACATGCTAGTTAGGGGCGTAAGTCCCTATTTTAAAGGAATTGCACATGTGAATAGTCATTTATGTGCACACTTTAGGTGATCACTATTCTGTAAGTGCATTCTTTTAGTTCTGATGTGCAGAGGGGTAGAGCTCAGGTAAAGTGTAGTTGGGGTCTACATTTAAATGTGTAAGTTATAAAATATAACTTATATGTGTTTGTGCCTGCTGTAGAGCAGGTGTTACTGCCTGACTAGATTCAGGCATGTCCTTACATTCCTATTTTATAAAGTACACCCATATTTCACTTTATAAAATAAGACTCAAATACACATGTGGCAATGCACATTATTTAAAAAATTACCCTCCACATGTGCATATAGTGGTGTATACAGTATGTGCAAAAACTTTATAAAATTACACTCTTAGAGGGCAATTAAATAGGTAGCTTAAGCATGTAGAGCAGCATTTTATGTGTGTAAAAAGGCACTTATAAAATTCAATATATAAAATTAGGTGCTTAGAAAACAAAACACTACCTTTTGCAATATACCCATAGGAAATGTAAGGGGTAGGTGTAACTTTGTGAGGAGCCTTTGAGGAGGCATATAGGCACATATTTTGCCTTTATAAAACAGGATCAACACTGGTACCTACAGTATGTGTCTTAGTGCGTCTTAAGGGGTCTTTTACCAAAAGGTACTAGCTGGCAGCATGTGTGTGGCAAGCACTAATAGCGCACTTTGGACACACATTGCTAGCAAGTGCGAGACCATAATAGCATGGGTTAGGGGCAGAGAGTGGGTATGGTGAGCTATGCGCAGGTAGTGTAGGGTACACACCGCGTGCTAACTGCATCCTGCTTGATTAGCACTGGTTTACCTAATGCCACCTTAATAGGTGGAATTAAGTGCACCTGCATTAATGTGGTATGCGTTAGGGGGCAGAGCTCCATATTTACTACTGCTACGCCCTCAACAATTAACGTGATGGTGTTGCACCTAACACACCATGGGTTTGAAGCTATTGGCACATTAGGTGCTACACATTAGCACCTTTAGTAAAAGATCCCTTTAGACACCCTTTTATAATATTACTTTCCACATGAGGATCAATACATTAATGTATGTATCATGCACCCTAAAAAAAGAACCACAATTGTGCACACTAACTAATACAACTGTATGTTTATGCACCAATGGCATCTGTCTGTTCTATAATATGAGGTCATTGCATAACAGTCTGTACATACTGTGCCTGAGACTGCTTGGTCCTCTTTTTCACATAGCTCTGCCCTTTTGCTATAAAGCTGTAAAAAAGCCTGACATAGGGGCTGGTTATCAGTGCTGAGGACAGACCAGAAGGTAAAAGAACAGTACAGGAGAGTTAAAAAAATAAACGAAAACTAGTTGCCTCAAATGTCTGACTGATATTAGAAAGAGCCTCTGCCAACCTCAACACATCTGTCCCTCTGTGGAAAGGCACCACCAGGAAACAAGTATTCCTTACCCTTACGTTTAGAGAGCTTTAGCATTTAGGAGAAGTCTCAACTGCAATGGGTCATGGAAAATGAATACATTACCAAAATATATCTTCAAGCATCTATCTGGAACACAAAGAAAAAATGTTGCACATTGTTATAAAACTTGCTGATTTATGAATGCAATCTGTTTCTTCCTAGTTGTGCTATCTTATACCTATCAGAAGAAAAACTAACTTCATGCCCAAAATTACCACCTCCCAATAATGAAAAACATGGCTTCAAAGTCCAGTCTTGCTCCGATTTCAGCGCAAAAGAACCCAGCAACGTGGCCTTTAATGTCTCCCTTCACACTCATCATCCTGCACTGCACCATGTTTCTTCAATAAGAATTTGTAAATATCAACAGCGAAAAAGTGCTGAGGGCTCTGAAGGTAAGCCTTGGGCAAGCCACTTAACCCTCCATTGCCTCAGGCACATATAGATTGTAAGCCCTTTGGGGACGAGGGAATGTATTCAGTACCTGCTTATATAGTGATTGTAAACCGCTCTGATGCCCTTCAGCCTGGGCGGTATATCAAAATTGCATAAACATAAGGTAAGCCCTTTATAGTTTCTTTTTTTCATGATTCTGGGTTAAAATGTAAAACAACTCAAATCAAGTATTTGGCAAACATCTGGGAGCTCTAAGTCGTTGCTGCTAATGATTCAGTGTGATCTCGAGTCCTGAGTTTTGTATTTTTAAAACTTTTAGGTATTACTGTATGAAAATGTTTCATGAAATTCATTTATATGGGCTTGCTTTTCGAAACTGCTGATATTCACGCGTCATGATGCTTAAAGGTCAGTGGGATATTTTTTGGCAGTATGTGGCTAGGAACTGATGCTAAGTGTCACTAAACAGGGAAGCCAGGGTTTACTTATTTATTTATCAGGTTTTATATATCACTTTATCATTTCAAACAAAGCTGTTCACATTGAAACTTAAACTTGGATTAAACAAGGGCATTGAAAACTTGGATGTTTTTCAGGCAATGGAGGGTTAAGTGATTTGCCCAAGGCCACAAGGAGTGCTAGGTGGGAATC
Organism: Ichthyophis bannanicus; assembly: GCA_033557465.1. NCBI lineage: Eukaryota > Metazoa > Chordata > Amphibia > Gymnophiona > Ichthyophiidae > Ichthyophis > Ichthyophis bannanicus. The sequence continues at coordinate 1,462,277,796 of CM066031.1, forward strand.
AAACCCTAGTCTCTAGGTTCCTAAGCCAGTGTTTTTAATCATTAGGCTACTCCTCCACTGGATTGCATCTTAGGCCTGTTTTTCATGTGACCAAAGTTGTTTGGACCACTTAAAATCATACTAACTCCACCCATATCTCCACCACGGACTGCCCCTGCATTAACTGGATAGTGCAGAGGCAGTCTGTGGAGATATTCAGTGCCAATATCTGGATAGTGCCACTTACTATCTGGTCTGCCCCCTTAACCGGTTGGCCTCTTGTTGGCCATCTGGCAAAGGGTTTTAAATATCAGCCCACATGTTTTTCATTATTATTATTTTTTTAACTTATAGAATGACCACACAAGAAAATTGTTGCACCTATCAGAATACAGGACATCCCCTCCATCTGTAGTGGGGATGTGGATCAGCACTCTTGCATACTTATGCAACTCCAGCTGATGGAGAGGGTACTAAGCTCTAGATCTCGTCTGGGAATGCTGGAAAAGCGCTGACTTTTCAGGATGCAACTATGTTAACCTTTGTGTGCATTCATGGAGGTGTGTCCTAATGGCCTAGGATTAGGTGTAGACTAATGGTTAACACGTTAGCTTGAAAACTGTATAGCCAGGGTTTATTTCTCACTAGTACTCCTTGTGGTCTTGGGCAAGTCACTTTACCCTCTGTTATCTCAGAAGAATCCAAGTTATTAATGTCCCTGTTTAATGTATATGCTCAAGTTACAAAGCAAACTGTTTTGACTAAAATGATAAAGCAGTATGAAAGCCCTTTTAAATAAATTTCTTCAGGTAAAAACTTAGGGCTAGATTTATTTGATATCCATTCCGCAGCAATATTCAGCTGCTAAGTAGATGGCAAAACCACATAAAGTTAGGACAGTCATTGTATGTGGTTACCTATCTGTTTAGCAGGGTGAAAATTACTGCTAACCAGAAGGGTGCCTGGATCACCCCAGCCTCGGTCATGGACCACCCCAGCACTATCTGGGTAGTACCAAGGCGGTCTGTGGGCAATAGCCAACTAATGCTGCTGAATGTCAGCTCAGTGGGGCTTATGTGGAGAATGAAGTGATTTGACCAAGGTCATAAGGAACATCGACAAGATTTGCACCTTGGCATCCCTGGTTCTCAGCCCACTGTGCAAACCACTAGTCTTGAATGCATCTCACCTTGAACTGCCAATGAAAATGCATGAGCTAAAGCCAAATACAAATAAACAAAAGAAATGAAGGTTGTCTAGCTACGTGTGCATAAGCGGCCAATCTGTATTTTGTTGTCATCTCATGTGTATGGTGGACCGAATACCCCAATACCTACCTCTGCTTTTACTATCCCATTGTGCCTCGGAATCCAGCTTGCTGTAACCTTCCATTTTAGAACTGGCGATTGTGCATGCTCTCAACACTACGTTTTCTTTGTAGTATCAATGCTGACTCCTCTTTTGTCTCCGCTGCCCACACTTCTTCCCGAACCTTTACCAAAATTTTCTTTGCAGACGGTATGACTCCTCATACATATTCAGGAAGGGCTTTTTGTAAGACCATCATTTAGTTATTATCCTGATAGCCACGTTACAGTGTTTTCCTCCGGCAGCAGCAGGAGGAGAAGGAGCTGACAGACTAGTTTACCAATGAGGAGTCCGGTTAGGAATCAGTTCCCTACCATTAGCCAACCAGGAGCACTGGCAATAGCAACTCCTCCAGCAGGGATAGTAGCACATTTTTAATGCCTTCCCTTCTAAGAAAGAACATAAGCATTTTAAACTATGCTGTAACAGCTTTTAACTATAGTGATATGGTATTAATTTCAAGCCAGGCAACAGTTCTCATTCAGGCAGGATGTAACTGATATAAAAGCAAAGACAGGATGCCAGAAGGAGAACAGATGGACGGCAATATTCCTTTAATCTATATTCATATCAGAATATAATCTTATACCTCTTTCCCAAGTGGTCGGCAGCAGGTAACTCTCTTTTTTTTTACAAGCAAGGACATTTGTGCTATTTTAAATCTATTTTCTGTTTTCAAAGTATTTACTGTAAGCTTACGAAACACAGGACCATATTCTTTCACCTGCTTCAGCTACATTTTTAGCTCTACTAATGCTTTGATTTTGAGATCTTAATCAATATGTTGAAGGCAGAGACTTAACTGAAAGATTCAAATATCAGGTTAAAAAATACAGGCCCGATATTCAAAAGGCATTACATGGTTTACAGCCAAGTAAACCATGTAAATGCCTTAAATTGGGATATTCAACGGCACTTACATGGTTAGTGCCATTGACCATCCCCTTCTAGCGCGACCTGGGCGCTCACCGAAGGAGCACGCCGTGCTCCTTAGGTGCGCTCCTTGGGGCCGCTCCGGCAGCGCAGGCTGTGCGGCCGTCCTGCTGCCCTTACTTTTCTTCTTTGCTGCTTACTGTTCTGCTTCCACCGAAACTGCGTCCTTATCTATTTTGCCTGCTCCGTTTCAATCTGCTGCTTCTCCCCTACCCCTCTGCTCTGCAGCGTGTGTCCTCTCTTCATCCTCTGGTGGTATTGTCATATCCTCTCCCTACCCTATGTCCTCTATTCCTGTGATATGGGGCAGGCGTCCGGGCAAATCGCTCCACTTCCACTCCCGTTGTCCTTCCAATCTCCTTCCATGTTTGCTCTCCTCAGTCTCTGTTCCTCCCGTCCCACCCGCTGTCTCCCCATCCTCTGTCTCTATTGGTCTGCTTAATTGCAGATCCATCCGGAACAAGACCCTTCTTATACAGGATCTTGTTCTCCAATCTTCTTTCGATCTCATGCTGCTAACTGAAACCTGGCTAAAGGACGGAGAGGACGCCCTTCTGGCCCGCTGCCTTCCTCCTGCCTTTTCAGCTCTTTCCACCCCCCGCCTTGGCCGTTCCGGTGGGGGTGTGGCAGCCCTTATTCGTACATCTCTCCCCTTCACCCAGCTTACCCCCCCATCTTTGCGTTACCCTGAATCTCTTCTGTTTCAGCTTCATTCTTCCCCCCCGATTCAGGTCCTTCTTGTCTACTCTCCCCCTGCTCTGCGATCCGACCTTTGGGACTCACTTCTCTTAACTATCACCGATCTATCCTTTGCTTTCCCTCACTTACTCATTGCCGGGGACTTTAACCTCCACCTTGATTCTCCTTCCTCGTCCCGTGATCATGCTTTTCTCTCCTTGCTTCATGATCTGTCTCTCTTACAACATGTCACCTTTCCCACCCATCAGGCCGGTCATACTCTTGACCTGTTTCTGACTTCTTCCTCATCCTCTCTTTTAATGTCCAATCTCTCCTCTGTACCCCTTCCGTGGACTGATCACGTCTGTCTCTCTATTTTCTGTACCCATTCTCCTGGGTCCTTCTCCTCCACTTCTTCTGTCTCGTCTCCGGTTGTCTCCCCTCCACCTCAACTCTCACGTGTTCTCTCATCTCACATTCGTGAACAATTCCCTGCTGCCTCTGACCTTCTTCCCTCCAACTTCTCTTCTCTTTCTTCTGACTCCCAAGCAGCCTTATGGTCTTCATCCCTTTCTACTGCTCTTGACCGTCTTGCTCCCCTTCAACCCCGAAAGTCCCGTCGCCTCCCTAGGCATCCATGGTATCATCAGGGCCTGCGCCTCTTGCGTACCCAGCTCCGTAGGGCTGAACGCAGGTGGCGCAGGAATCCTTCTCCTCCTGCCTTAGCCTTTTTCAAGTCTACTTACTCTCACTACCGTTTAAATGTTCACCAAGCTAAGCGTGCTTATTTTTCTGATGCAATCCTGACTGCCCCAAATCAAACCCGGCATCTTTATTCGACTTTGCGCACTCTGACCTCTCTTCATTCCCCCACGTCTATAGCTCTTGCTTCTTCTGCCCCTTCTCCCTCCCTTCTGGCTTCCTTCTTTGACAACAAGATTTCCTCCCTGCGAGCCTCCTTACCCGTCTGCCCTGACCCGATTCATTCTCCCCCTCCAGTGGCTTCCCCTCCCCCTATTGCTCAGCTTTCCCACTCTTGGGCTTCTTTCTCCTTAATTACTTCCTCTGAGCTTCATCACCTTATTTCCTCTTCTAAAAAGACTTCCTGTCCTCAGGATCCCATCCCCTCCACGTGGCTTCTCGACCCATCTCTTGCGCTCTTGCCGTATATCCTCACTATGTTTAACACTAGCTTGTCCACGGGTATTTTTCCTTCCCCCTGGAAGCATGCCCTAATCCGTCCCATTCTTAAAAACTCTTCACTTGATCCTTCAGTTCCCTGTCACTATCGTCCTGTATCTAACCTTCCTTTCCTTTCCAAGCTACTCGAAAAGTTTGTTTTTGCCCAACTCTCACACTACCTCGATTCTATTAATTTTCTTCACCCCCGCCAATCGGGTTTCCGCACGGGTCACAGTGCTGACACCATTCTTCTTGCATTCACCAATGCCCTACACACGGCTCACGATCGGGGTGATATCTCGGTGGCGGTTGCTCTAGATCTCTCAGCAGCTTTTGATCTTGTCGATCACTCTCTTCTCCTCCTTCATTTACGGGAAGCTGGTTTATGTAGTACTGTGCATCACTGGTTTCACTCTTTTCTTTCCTCTCGTTCCTGTTCTGTGCTCTCCCCCTCTTCTTCTACCCCCTCTTCTACCTCTTTCCCTCTTACCTGTGGGGTACCTCAAGGCTCTGTTTTGGCTCCTCTTCTTTTCAACCTTTTCTTAGCACCCCTTGCACTCTTAATTCAACAATCAGGAATTTCTGCTTTTCTTTATGCAGATGATATTGTTCTGCTCCATCACACCTCTCCCTCCTGTCCCGATCTCACTGCGCTTAATTCATGTCTCTCCGCTGTAGCCAACTGGTTGACCCTTCACTGTCTGCACCTTAATCTCACTAAGACCGTTGCCATTTGGTTCTCCTATGGGTCTACACCCCCTACCCTTGCCCCCTCCTTTTCTGGGTCCCCTGTCCCATTAGTTTCTACCTTTCGCTATCTTGGTGTCCACTTTGATTCTGATCTCTCTTTTCAGTCACATCTTTCTCACATTACCAAATCTTCTTTCTATTTCCTCCGGCAAATACGTGCAGTACGTCCCTTCTTGTCCTCGGCAGCCCTCACCACCCTGGTGTTGTCTTTGGTTATCTCGCGTGTCGACTTTGCAAACTCTGTTCTTATCGGTCTTCCTAAGTCTCGCTTATCCCGTTTACAACGCATACAACATACTGCCGCTCGCCTTATTTGTCATACCTCCACTCGTGATCACATCACTCCCCTCTTGTTTCACCTCCACTGGTTACCCTTTCCTTACCGTTCCCAATTCAAGCTCCTCACCCTGGTACACAAAGTACTCCACACTGGCTCCCCCCAATATCTTGCTGACTTACTTTCTCTCCACTCCCCTCGGTACACTCCCCGTTCCTTTCATCTTCACCGTCTAGCCCTTCCTTCCCCCTCCCGTGCTCATCTACAGACCACCCGCTCCTCTGCTTTTTTCTTTATTGGCCCCGCCCTCTGGAACTCTCTACCTCCCTCCCTCCGTCTCGAACCACTTTTCTCAACTTTTAAGCAAAACCTAAAAACACACCTTTTCTCTCTGGCTTTCGATGTGCCCTCTCCTTTTGTGTGATTTCCTTTTCCCGTCCCTAACCTCCCCTTGTTGTCTCTTCCCTACCCCCTCCATGTCTCTCCTGTCTACTCTTTTAAACAGAAATTGTACTCTTTTAAACGGATATTGTATTTCTTTTCCTTTCCAGGCTTCGGCCTCTTTTTAGACAATTGTTTTTATACTGTACATCGCTTTGATTTTTGTAGAAAGGCGATTTTATCAAAACTAATAAACATAAACATAAACATAACTCCCCTACGTGCCCCAATGCTATGCGGTTAGCATCGAGGCATGTCAAGGGCGTTCCGGGGAGGTGACAAGCAATAACCAGGCAGCAGTGATATTGCATCGATCTGCACAAAAAGGATAGGCTACAAAAACCCTTGCCTATCATTCAGCGCAGGAGCTAACCGGACAGCATGCAATATCACTGTTGCCCAGTTACCTAATGCCGCTTCTGGTGTGTGCAGCGATCCCCAGATATTCAGTGCCAGGGCCACATATGACCCTGTCATCGAATATTCGGGGTTAAGGGTCGGTGGGCATGGCCTGCCCAGAACAATATCAGGCCCTATGTAGTTTAAGAGGAAGAAGGAGTACTTAGCAAGAAGAAGTTCCTTTGCTGCTAGGCAAAGCATTCAGGAAACATGGCAATAGAGGGAAAATCTAGAATAAATGGTGATGTCAAAATTCAACCACATGCAGAATTTGAAATATCTGATTTTGACAGTTTCCAATCATTTGTATATTTAGGAGCATGTTTGCTAAGCTGGACTAATAGTTAGCATGGGTTATTTGTAACTAGGTCCTATTGAATAACAGGACCTAGTTACAAATATCCTGTGCTAGCCATCAGCCCAGGTTAGTAAACATGCCTCTTAATGATACAATCCATTTACTGTAGGTAGCACCACTAAATATCCAAATTATACCTGCTATTTGTGCAGCCTACTTAGAGGTACAGGCTTATAGAACTGGCTGCATAAGCATGTTGTCTTCTGAAATCACCACTTATACATACAATACAACCAGAAGCAGCAGGCAGAAGTGTGTATTTACACCTTCTCAAGAGCAGGTATTAATACACCCTTTGTGCCTGCTGGGTTATGCAAGTATACGTTGCATTTTGCAAAGTATATGTGCAAATCGCAAACACTGCCCAACTCCACCTCAAGGAATGCCTACTTTATATATATGTAAAAGTATACATAGGATCGCTCTCTGATTTAGCATGGGCCACAGTCTATGAATTATGTTTACTAAAGGGCATGGTTAACGCCACAGAAAGTGCCAATAATATTGGATTAACATGTGGAAGCAGAACCCATAGCATTAAGGTAAAAGGAGGTGGAGAGTGGGCATTAATGGAGCGGAGACTGGGTGGGGATAGCGTGTGCTCCTTTAATGCCAGTTTGTTAGTGTTCCTGGCACTGGGAATCCTAACACCATCTGAAAGCTCGCAGTAAGACCTATTTCAGAGGTGAGAGAGCCTATTTCAAAGTATGCAATGTGCTCCACCCACCATAGTTCTCAAATTAGTGATAGTAGTTATCCATTGGCAGCAACCGCATGGTGCCCTATTAATAAAGGGCACTATGTTGTTGGTGCCAAATTGGCAAAGGAGGTGTAATATGGATGATGCAGTACACTAGCTGGCTAGTACACTATGCTGACAAGGCTGCTGCCTAGGGTATACATCTGTGATGTCTGGTATGACTCTGCTATGACAGTGGCAGCACACATACATACTGCTACAGTTAAAAAGGAGTCACATCACTCCCACTGCCACATGCTGCCATGTCAGCATTGAATGACGGTAGGGGTGGCGGTCGCAGGGCTGCGGCCTGCTGGAGGCAAAACCTTTGTCTCGGCCATGTTTGTCAGGTGCAATGCTGCAGTTGCCACTGTCAGTGGAATGTCAAGCATGTCAGCAGCAGGTACAGCAGAGTACATGGTGACCCCTCTAGTCCGAGGTCTAAGGCAGCAGCATGCATGCTACCATCCCCTGGGGGAGGGGGCAGGAACAGCATGGTGTGACTGACTGCATGTGTGCAACTTCAATAAGGCCACCTGCAGCACTGAGGCGGCAGCTGTGCCAAGATGGCAGGGAGGGAGGGATTGATCACCATGCTATCCACCATAATCGGTGGACCCTGGCATCTGGCTAGTTTGCTGAGTGGATGGGCTCGCCCTGGGATCAGGATGCCCCCCAGTTGCACATATTGAGTGGATATGTGCATGTTGGGGGAAAAATTTGCCACTGAGGCAGGAATATTATGCAATATGATAACAGTACTTGTCAGAAGAAAAATGACCATCCTGCACCCTCACCTGCTAAATGATGACCATAATCTGTGCGTGAACTGGTGACTTCACCATAAGTAAAAACTCAGGTGATTACAACCATCTGAGCCACAAGTGAACCCAAAGTAGCTATTGTGGTCTGCAAAATATGAGATTATTCTATGAATGCCCCACAAGCACACATAAAAAGAAATGGATACATTGGTCATTCTGTTAGGACACCCATGGTCTGGAATGTATGTGTTCATGTATCATGGCCTGCCCCTTTAACTGGACAGATCCCATATGTAAGACATGAATGTCAGTTGAACCAGCAACATAACAAGGCAGTGCAGCATATAGACCTAACAAGATGTCCCTCTCCCACACCTGCCGAACATACCTTGTTAGACAAGTATGGCACAGAACCTGCAGAGATCTAAGCAGACATAGGCCTACCCCAACTCATGCCCTCATTTAGCCTGACAAGGACCACATACGTATATACTCATGAATTGACGAAACCACACTGCTGCTGTGGTACCAAGCACATGGCCAGTGTATACATAAGAGATAAGGGTCATGGGTTTAAAACCAGCCTGTGGATCAGGTAATGGTATGTTCAGGTGTGTTGACTTTATCCTATATTTCCAGAACTGTATCATCATGTGCAACCTTCAACATTTCATCCATCATGAGTCCACATGCTCAGTTACCACACTGAGAAGCAGCCCCACCCATGGCTGAATAGCAGAGCATGCTAATAGCACTGGCACATTGAATGAGCGTTGACAGCACCTGATTATTGCAGAGTGTGTAAATAGCACCTGAACACTGAGCAGGCATTGACAATGGTGGAATATCAATGGAATCCTAAGGAGTAGGTCGGAATGCTAACCTGCATCACTTTTTGTCACCAGGGTCATGTGTGTGTGATGCAATAGTGGGAGAATGTGGGTAGCCCTCCTGCTTGTTTGTAAAGGTATCTGGTGGGGGATGAGGGATTCAGGGCCACTGGGCCACTAGGGTTATTTTCAATTCAGTGAATGAGAGGATTGTGGCTGCTAGACTACCAGGGACTATTTTTAGTTGGGTGGTTCAGGACCGCTGGGCCTCCAGGTTTATTTTTACGTCGCTGCATGGAGAGTTTGGGACCACTGGGCCATCAGAGATTATTTTTGCTTGGGTGGGTGGGGGGATCAGGGCTGCTGGGCCATCAGGGATTATTTTCACTTGGTCAGTGGTCTTTGTTATAAAGCATATGAGGACAGACTTAAAGATCTTAATATGTATATGTTAGAGGAAAGAGGGGAAAGAGGAGATATGATAGAGATGTTTAAATATCTTCATGACTTAAATGCACATGAGGAGAGTCTGGGGACTTAGGATGAGGGTGAAAGGGGATAAACTCAGGAGTAATATGCAGAGATATTTCTTTACAGAAAGAGTGGTAGATGTGTGGAATAGTTTCCCAGTGGAGGTAGTAGAGACAAGGACGGTATCTGAATTCAAGAAAGCATGGGACAAACACAGAAGATCTCTAAAGGAAAAAAGGGGACTATTGTAGTTGATATAGAAGGGCATACTTGATATTGTCTAGATAGTGTCTTTTTCTGCCATCACGTTTCTCTGTTTCCAATTTGCTATGAATTGACCGACTGCCTTTACAAAATAGGCACAACATATCTGTAAATGTCCATGTGCCTTTACAACCTAGATATCACCATTATAAAATTGTCTTCAATGGGCAAAACTTAAAAAGTCTGCATGAACTGCACTTGAGGCTGGGCATTTTAAAAAGTGCTAGCCAAGAGAGCAGATCAGTTCATACATCTGGCCAACCCAATAAAAAGAAGCTGGCATCTATTTCTATATTCTAGGTTTATTGCCTTTCCAACAGACCAAATAATACTGCCCTAGACAGCGTCCTGAGAAACTACTCTTTTGCACTGTGCATCACTCTGCCACTGTACAAGGGACCTTTGATAATTCTGTGGTTATCCTAAGACTGCCAGCTCCAGAAGGGAAAAACACATTTCTAAAGGTTGTTCTATCTTCTTTTTCCATTGGAAGTATACCACAGGTTGTTCTTTGCCAGTGTTGAAGTCGGAACAAATTTAGATGGATTTGTGCTTCTAAGTAAATAAATTTTATACCAATTTTTGATTTTGCACATATTTATTATCTGCTAAATGTTTTGCTTATATTTTTGAAAATAATAGTTTGGATATTAAGCCCACGATAGTCAGCATTTCTAAAGTGCTTTACCATCGTGGACAAAAGTGAAACTTGATATTTAGCACTTGACTCTACCTGGTATCTGGTGCTGAATATCTGATTTTTCCACTGACATGTTTTGCATTCTGGTCAGCAGTGATATTTAGCCGCTAGGCAAATAACAGAACTATATAATGGTACGACAGGCATTGACTTGTCCCAGCTTTAATGCGGTTACCTATCTGATTAGTGGGCTGAAAATCATTGCTAACTGGATAGGTTCCGGGACCAGCCCAGCCCTGTCCACAGACCGCCCCGGCACTTTTTGGTTAGTGCCAAAGCAGTCTTTGAGGATGTTCAGCAGCACCAGCTGGTTGGTGCCATATATCAGGTGCATTGGAGTTTATGCGGTTTGCAGGTCCTGCAAATTGCATAAACTCCTTTGAATACTGAGTCCTAAGCATTTTGATGTGGTGCAGAGCAACTTAAACCATATGACCTCATAGTGCTAAATTAGTCAAGGTCTGGTTTCACGTTAGACTCAACTCCTTCTTGCTCAGAGCTTAGAACAAATTACAAAAATTGTATCACTGCATCAGGAAATGGCATTTTAATCAGTGCTATTTATTAGAAGAAACTACAATAAAGGTCCTTTGAGGGCTCACTTTACGGAGTCAACATTTTCAGTAATAGTTTCTCGATTGTGGAATGAGCTACCAGTTGAGCCTAGATCTGAAACTAGTCTTTGTTATTCAGAAAATAAAAGAAAAAAATATTTTTTCAGTGATTGAAATGGTTATCTTCTTTGATAGTGCTATCATGTCTGTTTAATTACCTGTATAATAGGTTTATGGTTGCACTGTGCTATGGTTATTGCTGTTCCCTGTGAATCTATAATTTTATTGTAACCAGGGGCTGACTTTTATGCCCTGCAGTTGTTTAAAGCTACAGGAGACAAGTCCTGAGACACCTTTAGGAGGCTGGAGAATTTTGGTGCTTAAATATGCACTCCCGCCCCTGGAAAATGTACAGGGTTCAAAGAACTTGTATCAGATATAGTGGGATTGGTTAACTCTAAATGAAATAGTGGGTACTGAGCCCTCTGGTGTAATGTACTGTGTTCAGAATAAAAGCAGAAAAACAATACTTGATCCAAACTGTTTCTTTTACTCTCATGAGTAAGAAGCAGCTCACAAAGAAAAAAAATACGGATATTTGCCAGAGTCAACCAAAGAAAGAAATACAATGATAAAATAACAGTATCTTCCAAAATAAATTAGCTATTAAGGTAAACTGGTAGAATATGCAAATTAAAGGTTTGCATTGCTGGCTGACAACAGTTACCAAGGCAGTTTGTTTTTTAACTCAACTAAAGTAGTCAATTTGGTAATTGAACCCAAAAACCTTTGAGAAAATGCTTCAGCCTCCATTCCTCCCAAACACATTATTCCACATCATAACTCCCCCCCACCACCACCAAGTTGCAGGTCTAACCCTTCCACCATTTCCCTAGGCACTTACCCACTATCATCCCTGGTATCTAGTGAATAAGACAGGAGTGATCCCCCCTTGTGCCCATTGGCAACCTTGCTGTACTGCCACCTAACCTAAACCCAGATCCACCATTTTGAACCCAGGTGGAAATGGGACAGGCATGAGGGGAAATCAGTCTTGCCTTGTCCACTAAACACCAGGAATAATAGAAAATGAGTGATGGGGAGGATCAGGGGGGATAAGGGAGGGTTAGGGCTGCAATGAGGTCGGGGGAGTTACAATGGGGGCAATGTGTTTGGAGGGATAGGAAGTTGTAGCATTTGTATGGGAGGGAAGATCAGCAAGGAGGGCATCAGATTAGGACTTCAGGCTGGAGGGCGAGGGGTTCAATTCCCACTCAAGGACAGCAATCTTGGGCTGGAGGGACTGAGGTCTCTAGTTCTATAGGCACTCCTTGTGGCCTTGGGCAAGCCCTTAAACCTCTTGCCTCAGGTACACATGTAGATTGTGAGTCCTTTGGGGATGAGGGAATATATCCAGTACCTGCTCATAGCCTTTGTAAACTTCTCTAATGCCTTTCAGCCTGGGCAGTACATCAATAAATTAAATAAAGTTAAAGGACAGGGGGGGGGGGGGGGGGGACACTCTATCCTACAATGAATGGTGGGATCAGGAGGGTGGGGGGAGATCTTCTGTACAATGCTGTTGTGATCAGGAGGGTCTTAATGGAGCCCTTTCAGGTGGCATTTGCTATAATGGGATTTTTATTTTGTGAGGCTTGGGGGTTGAGGCAGCATCAGGCACTGTATTAAATGCATCAGCAGATAGATTGAGTATAGCTGCATTATCTGACAGTTCATATAATGCAGGGCTTGTGTAATAAGTGTTTGCCCTATGTAGTAAATATAGGGCAGATGCTGGGCATACCCCCTGCATTTACTATACAAGATTTCCACTTGTTGTACTGCATGTTAATTTTTTGCACATAACTGGGGTAAGTGCACTTACCATACTTTAGTAAAAGGAACCCTTAGTGAGTTGGGTACAAACGCCCAATTTAGTGCCAGTGCCATTTTTAGATCACAATGAATCAGCCCCCTATATATACTGTAACATCTATATGAATAAGGTAATGATACAACTTGCACTCCACAGACATTCACACCTACTACATAGCTTGTGGTTGACATATTGTTGCATTATTTAAACTCTCTGAAATTCAGATGTTGCAGCAGACCCTTCTCTGTCTTCATAAGATCTTCTGTATCCTTCTCTATTTCCTCCCAAGGTACCTTATGACAACAACGGCAGAGGCAGACATAAGACATCTCTCCCACCCTGCTCCTTATCCACTCACCCCACCTGCCCTCACCTGACCCCCAGCTACTCATCTGGGGTTTTCTTTGGTGTGTAGTGGTGCTGCATGGGAGCAATCCCCCTCCATTCCTACCCAATTGTTGGCCAGTCCCAAAATGACAGCAGTGACCCCTAGCAGTAGTACCACAAGATTATTGTTAGGGATTATTGCTACAATTTTGGGAGAGGTCATCAACCAGACAGAGACAGAGGAGGACAATCCCACTTTGCACTACTAGATATTAGTGAAACACCCCCACCCCCTCCAAAGTGAGTCCCATTGGGTCGAAGGTGGGGGGTAAGGTGGAGTTGTGTCCACAGAGATGTTTGTGCTTTGGAGGGTTCTTTTTTTATAATTTTGATTTTTATTTGGTACAGTACAAAGTATCACATCATTTTTCTTCTCCTTTACAAAACAATGGCATAACATGCATCCGGCTGTATCCATCAGCCTAACATTTACCTAATTACCATTCTATCCTTACTTCACATTACATTATATACTTTTCTCCATTTACCTGTACATTTTTATTTTACTGTTCCCTTCAACTCCTCCCTCCCTCCGCCCCCCTGGATCCTGCAATGCACCCATCCTTTTTTCCCCATTCCCTTCTGTAAGCTTAGTTAGCTTCAGTCCACTAATTCATGATCCCATCTCCTTTGAAAGATCTCAATCCTGTACGTTTTATATGCAGTGATCTCACTCATCCTGTAAATATATGCTAATCTACTTAATATCCTCTCAGGTGCTGGTGCTCTCTCAGACCTCTATCCCTTCACTATTTCCATCTGCACTCCAATTGCAAGCATCTTCATCATATATACCAGTTCGCAGTTCAGATCCCCCCCATTCATTCATTAACACTCCAGCTGGTTCATACCTGTGGATCTTACATGGGAGATGGTGGGCTGGGTGGGAGATATCATTATCTCCCACACAGCCCACCATCTCCCATGTAAGATCCGCAATCCACTGCCACGTTTGCTGTAGCACTGGGCAGCTCCACCACATGTGCATATACTCACCTCTCTCTCCACACCCCCTCCAACACAGCGAATCATTATATTTCCCCATCCTACATAATCGGACTGGGGTTAAATACATTCGGAACAGCATCTTATAACAATGTTCTTGGATTGCCGCCGAGACCACAGGTATTTTTACCCCGTCATATATTTTTTCCCATCTCTGAGAGTCCCAGTGACCCCCCCCCCCCAAGTCCGCCTGCCAGGCTCGCATATGCGTTTCATGGTCCATGCATCTACTCAGTGCTTTGTATAGCCTAGAAATCACACCTCTTGATAAGTCCCCCACCCTAAACATCTTCTCAAATAGTGACACTTTGCTACTCAGGCAGTCTTTTATATGTTTTCCCCCCCAAAATGTGCCAGTTGAAAATAACCATACCAATCACTCTTTTCTATTTGGAACTCTTGCTGAAGCTCCTCAAACGGCCTTAAATGGCCCTCCTCAGATAGTACCTGTCCCATACATTGTAACCCTTTCCCATGCCATTTTTGAAATATCCCAGAACTTTCTCCCACCAAAAAACCCTTACATTGTGTAATCTGCTGGCCCTAATATTTCCTCCCACATGTGTTAGCACCTTATGCTTCCTGTCCCAGGCTCAAAATATACTTGTCATTTATGGGTTCATAACTAGACCTCTTTCTCTCTCCTTCCTTCTCTTCCACATCAGATCTGTAATGTAGTTGGATCTTACCATCTTCTGTTCTATTCTACTCCATTGAGGCCCCTCCTTCTCCAACCTCCACCCCATTACCACTCACAGCTGTGCCGCCTCATAATACCTTGCAATCTCAGGGACCGCCAGACCTCCTTCCTTTTTCTCTCTATATATTATTTTCCTTTGCACCCTAGGGGGACTGCGTCTCCAAATAAAGGAGAAGATTCTTCTCTGCACCAAATTTAACATTGCAGAAGGAACTTCTATAGGCAGAGTCATAAACAGAAAAAGTAATCTGGGGAATACATTCATCTTCAGTGTGGCTATCCTTCCCATCCAAGAGAAAATGGGTTTATCCCATCTTACCAAATCCGTTAGCACTTTCTTTACAGTTGGCTCATAATTCAACTTGTATAGCTCAGACCCCTCTGCACTGATCTGGATCCCCAGGTATCTCACACTTTTATTAGCCCATTTAAACGGAAATTTATTTCAAACCCTTCCCTCTTCCTGTGAGTCCAACCTTAATTTTAGCACTTCTGTTTTCCCCACATTCATTTTGTACCCTGATACTGCACTATATTTCATGATCTCCTGTACTAGCTCTGATATAGATTTCTCAGGTTGTCCTAATGTATACATCACATCATCCGCAAATAATGAAATTTTATACTCCTCCTCACCCACCTTTATTCCATGTATTTCCTTATTCTGTCTGGCACTTTCAGCCAGAGGTTCTATCACCATTGCAAACAGCAAAGGAGAAATCAGGCATTCCTGCCTTGTACCTCTGGCTAGCTTAAATTGCTCTGAGCCTCATTTATCCTTATTCATGCCTTAGGCCCTTTATAGAGCGCTTCTATCCATTTCTGGACGCTTTCTCCCAGTCCCATCTTCTTCATAACTGCAAACATGAAAGCCCATTCTACTCTTATCAAAGGCTTTCTCCGCATCCACTGCCATCATTATAGATGCTGTCTGCTCCTTACGTACTTGCCTTATTAGATTCAACAGTTTACGTACATTATCACTCACTTGCCTACCCAGAATAAACCCCACTTGATCCTCCTTTATTTTTTTTATTTTTATTTATTTATGCAACTTTTACAATTTACAACCAAGCAACAAGCTAGTACAGTAAGATACATCTTGCAACAGAAAAACATATTTAGTAGCAAAAAAAAAAAAGGAAACATATACCCAAGAGTATCATAGTCTACTATAAAAGGAAGAGCGGTATTAAACTTCATAAGATGGCAGGCACTCCAAATTATGAATTATTTAGAAGAAACCAAGCGCGGGAAAAGCAAGAGGTGTCAGAGAACCAAGCATATACAATATTAATGGGGTTTACTCTCAAAAGGAGAAGAAGTAACCATATGAGTGCTAATAAAAGTAGAAAGGTCCTCAGGTCGAAGAAATATGTACTTATTGGATTGATATATAATTACACATTTACATGGGAATCTAAGCAAAAAAGAAGCCCCAATCTGAAGCACCCCAGGACGAAGCAATAAAAAAGCTTTGCGCCATTTTTTAGTCTCTCTGGCATCGTCTGGGAAGATCAAAATCTTCTTACCCATAAACAGATTGGCCCTTTTCTTAAAATAAAGCTTGAGAATCCAATCACGATCAGATGCAATAGCAAACGTTATTAACAAAGTGGAAGTTACGATCTCATCTTCTTTAGGTGTTAAAAGGAGAGCTGAAGCATCAAGAAAATCCATATCCAACGTCCCAACTGACCTTTTCCCCTCCTTTTTACCAAAAGGCAAAAAGTATGCTTTTAAAACTGGGGGGATTAAGTCAGCAGGTACCAATAAAACTTCTTGAAGATATTTTTTAAACAAATCAAGAGGGGCCATCGCAGGAACAATGGGAAAATTCAACATTTGAATATTCAACGCTCTTTGAGAGTTTTCCAAGGATTCCAACTTCAACCTCAAAGCCATATTATCTTTCAACAAAGCATCACTTAAATTTGAAACCTGCAACAATTTCTGTTCCCCATTTTCCACTTTCTCTTTAACAGCCAACATTTCCAAGTTTATTCCAGATGAAACAGCCTCAGGTTTATCCACCCTCAAAACAGATAATGCCAACTGTTGACTAACAATGCCTGCAAGCTGAGAAATAGCTTCCCAAATATTCTCCAGAGAGATCACATCCAGGCGAATTAAGGTAATAAGCTTAGGTGTCTCAGACGCCATAGTAGGAATTGAGGAATTCTTCCTTTCATCACACCCGGCTACTTCAAGAGTATCAACAGCCTCCTGCAGAGATTGTAAGTCCTCGATACCTGCAGACTCGATGTTACTTGGCTGCTCGCCAGATCCACCCTCGAGCAAGCCCCGCTCTCGAGCTATTGCTTCTACCTCTTGGGAAAGAGCTTCAGCTCGGCTTACAAGAGGAGCCCCTGGAGGTAACGGGGCCTGCGGAGGCGTACACCCATTGGGGGAGAGAGACACCTCAAGGGCAAGTGACGACGATATAGCCTCAATCGACGAAGCAGAGCCTGCTCGAATCTCCCCAAGTTGATGCTTGGTTGGCCGCACAAAACAACCCATAGGTCCAGCGGTAACAGGAGCAGGCACCGCGGGAGGTGCCTTATGCTTCCCCTTGCGTTTAGGCATTGCAGCCCGTTACAACTCTGACGCCATCTTGAACTCAAGCCACTCCCCCTCTGCTGGGCATATCCTCTGATCCTCCTTTATTAACCTTGGAATATATTTCTGCAGTCTAGCCACCAATATTTTAGTTAATAACTTAGCATCTAAATTTATAAGTGAAATGGTTCTATATGATTCACACTTCCCATGGTCCTTCCCGGGTTTGGGTATGACTACCACATCAGCTACTTCCATAGAACTTGGTAACTTTTCCCCTTTTAGTACTTCATTAAAGACATCACACAATATCGGACTAACGTCCTCACAGAATCTTTTATAAAACCTGGCTGTAAATCCATCCAATCCTGGCACCTTACCCTTCTTTATACTCTTTAGAGCCTCTACTGCTTCTTCTCTAGCAATCTCTCTAGTCATCCCCTTCTGTTGCTCTAAGTCCAATTGCTTCATTGTGATGTTCTATATCCACCCCCTCTCCTTGTTGCTCTGATTTATAAAGCTTACAATAGTATTCTCAAAATACTTTTTGTATTTGTTTCATACCTCTAATCCACCTTCCCTGCTCATCTTTTATTTTCAGGATCTGCTGTTGCACCCTTTTTTCCCGAAGTTGTCTTGCAAGATATCTGCCTGGTCTATTCCCCTGTATATAAAATTCATGTTTAAGTTAATTTAACCTAAAGGCCTCGTCAGCTTCATGTAATCCTCCTAATTCTTCCCATAATTTTCTAATCCATTGCAACCGCTTTCTACCACCTCACTGCTTATGCAGTAACTCTTCTAATCTCAACTCTTTTAACAACTCCTGCTCTTTCTGTTCTTTTCTTCTTTTCCGTATTTCCCCGTGTTCTGAATACTTTTTTGCTCTTCCATCTCATCTATAAGGGACTCATTCAACCTCCAAAAATGTAGACCTCCTCCTTTTTGTAACCACAAAGAAGCATCCACTGGTGCATGGTCTGACCAATTTATGGGTCCTATATCCACCCTCTTAACCTTTTCTATTATCCTTCCATCTACTCATATCATGACTATTCTGTAACTCTTATGTGGGTGGGAATAGTGTGTATATTCTCTCTTGTTGCTATGTATGTGTCTCCAAACATCCACTGTGCCCAATTTATATAACAGATTCCCCAGCTTCTTGCTTATCCCCTTAGGCCCATAATTATTGCCCCCCATAGTATCTATTCTAGGGTTCAGGGTTGCATTGAAATCCCCACCTAATATCACCGGGCTTTGCATATGTGGTTCCACCACTTCATAGAGCTTCCCACCTCATAGAGCTCCCTTGCTGTGTTGTCAGCGCATATATAAGAACATGGATGCAAGATAATCTCCCACTATAGCATCAGAAACACTTTCACAATTTGTAAGCACTAAGTCTAGTATGGTCCCTTCACGTGTAGACTCCGTTACATTGCCTGAATAGTTCTCCCTGTAGAGAATCTTGGATATGCTTACTTCTAGATGACACTGCAGCAGGGATGTGCCTATCCACATCCAGCATATTGAAATTACCTATCAATAGCACTTCCCCTTTCCTAGCAATGCTGTGTATGTCTTCTATTAAATCTCTGTCTACTTCTCCCTGTGAGGGGGGGTCTGTATATCACACCAATGCAAATTGATTTCTCTTTCCCTCTTTCTAGTTTAACTCTCAGTACCACCTCTCTCCCTTTTAAGCCCTGTTATTCTATAGCTTTAATGTTATTTTTTTACATATAGTAACATTCCTCCTCCCCTTCCTTCTACCCTATCCTTCCTGAATAAGGTAAAGCCTGGTATAATTACATCCCAGTCATGGTTGTCCGTGAACCATGTCTTTGTAACCACCACTAAATTCAAATCAGCCTGTTCCATTAAAGGGAGATGGAGGCAGTATTCATAGCAGATTTAGCAAATGCCTTCTTCAATAATGGAATCTTCCACAAGCAGCTAAACCATTCTACAGTATGGCCGCTATTGAAGAGAGCCAATCTTGACACATCTGACTGCGATAATAATTGCCCCATAGCGAATATCCCATTCTAGGAAAATTAAGCAGATTGTACATCTATAATTAAACTCATTCCTAAATTCCCATGATTGCTTGAATCCATGGCAAAATGGATTTTGCTCAAACCATAGTTCTGAAACCCTATTGATCTCTCTCATTGACTACAGCGTAAGGATAATTGAAAGCAGTAACTCGGCAATCTTTCTTTTATTTATTGACCTATTTGCAGCATTTGACTCAGTAATTCACCTAAGACTGTTAGATCAACTACAGTGCTTAGGTATTGGAGGCAATATTCTAGCCTGGTTTTCTTCCTACTTAAGGAACAAACAACAAAACATTTTCTTTTTTTTTTTTTAATTGAATATTTCAGTCTAAACAGAAAACCAAAAAAGTTACAAGGACAATCCCATTAACAAACTAAGGAAAATAAAGAATTATATCATTTATATTTAAGAAATCAAACTTGATATAGACCACATCATGGAAATCACGCTGGCATTAATATAAGGAAAAATAAAACAGGAAAAACATGGGTAGTTAACCCACTAAAGAAGACCCCGATTTAAATACTATTCTCTTATGCCCTGTTTCTTGGTCAGAAAGTTTTCCAGATGAGAAGCATCCACAAAAATGTATGTAGCATCATCCAAAGCGATGATGCATTTGCAAGGAAACCGAAGAAAGAATGCGGCTCCCAATGGCAAAACTCGAGGCTTTAAGCTCAAAAATTACCTACGACGCATCTGGGTGCTACGAGAAACATCTGGAAAGATGCTAACTGACTGCCCACAAAACTTAGCTGATTTAACTTTAAAAAAAGCCCTCAAAATACGTTGCTTTATTTCAATAGAGGAAAAAGTAACCAGCAAGGTAGAGCGCAAGCTGATAACATCCTGGGAGTCCTCTAAAAAGGCAGTTAAATTTCCCATAGGGGAAACAATTTCATCCAACCCACCTTCAACTGAACTAATCTTTTTAACAGTAGTAGGGATATAATAAATCTGCATAACTTCAATAGAATCAGAAATACCTAAGATCTCTTTGAAATATTTATCTAAAAGAATCTTATGTGAAAGTAACGCAGACTGGGGAAAATTCAAAAAACGTAAATTACGGGATCGCATAGAATTTTCAAGAACTTCCAATTTAGAATGTAATACTAGGGAATCTTCGATCCCAGCCACATTAACCGCATGTAGCGGAAGCACCTGGGACTCCAACTTAGTAAGAGCCTTATCCACAACATTAACTTTCACATCAAGTTGCTGTAGAGAAATAACAGCTTCTTGAGTGAAAGTACATAATGAATTCAAAGTAACAGACATTTTCTTATCTATAGACATTAAGGCACCCCAAACATCTTTTAAAGTAATTTCGGCAGCAGGATTTGGAACAGGAAGTTCAAAGGAACTACCTGTACCACTCAACTGAACTGGAGAAGGTAAATCAATAGATTTTAAACACCGTACCAAATCAGAGGACTCCGTTAAAACCCCAACTGGGCTCTCAGAAACAGGGCATGGGGGTGGAGATCTACCACCTGAGCTCAAGGAAATTCCTTCGGGAGAAGATTGCGCTAACGGAATCGGGGTAAAATGTTTGTCCAGGGGACCAACCGGTTTAAAAGCACCGGAAGACTCCCCTGGATTTTTACCCCCGGACTTAACCTTCCTCTTCCCCATAACACAAAACTAATACTGAGTTTTAAGAAATATAACAAAGGAATAGAATGCCAATTATCCCCACGGGACGGCTAAACTACAGCCTCAGTGACACCGAAGGGGCACCAAAGGGGTGTATCCTGCCCCTTTGTACACGCCCCTTCGTATCACGCTCCACGATACAACGGTACTACAAAGATATAGTGAAAAAAAAACCCCAAAGGAAAGTCCCCGGCAGCACCAGCTGCCCCGAGCGTGCCTGACCGCTGGTTGGGAGGGAAATGGCAATCGCAGCACATACTCACACCAGTAGTCCCCACATTGATGTTCAGGCTCCTACTGCACACCTCCAGCTGACTCTAGGGAACACCTCCAGGTAGCGCTTTAAATCCCCGAAGGAAAGTCCCCGGCAGCACCGGCTGCCCCGAGCGTGCCTGACCACTGGCTGGGAGGGAAACGGCAATCGCAGCACACACTCACACCAGCAGTACACACGGCGATGTTCAGGCTCCTACTGCACACCTCCAGCTGACTCCAGGGAACACCTCCAGGTAGCGCTTTAAATCCCCGAAGGAAAGTCCCCGGCAGCACCGGCTGCCCCGAGCATGCTTGACTGCTGGCTGGGAGGGAAATGGCAATCGCAGCACACACTCACACCAGCAGTCCCCACGGCGATGTTCAGGCTCCTACTGCACACCTCCAGCTGACTCCCAACAAAACATTTTCTATGAAGAATCTACATCTGACTGGTACCCAGCTGACTGGGGTGTCCCACAAGGTTCACTACACTCAGCAGTCTTGTTTAACATCTACTTAATATCATTTTGAAACTTGTTGTGGAAACGGAAAATCAGCTTCAGGATATATGTCAATGATATCCTATTACTAATACCTTTCCAAATTAATATTAAAATTAAAATTACATTTTTTTTTCGAGGGCTGTTTTGGTTATTCCACGTAATCTTTATGCTTATTGGTGCGCTGAATCTGAAAATGACCTCCGTTTTGTCATAGGACATCATGTTTCCTGACAATTTAGGTAACTATGTTAAATAAGGCAATACCTCAAAATAAATGGAAATAGACTTATAAAATTAAAGTTTTATTACAATATTTTCATGAAAATCCTTTTTTGAACTGAAATGAGCTCACCTACACACACTAAACTCGATTCTTCTTTTTTGTGAGGCTCCTCTTGGTGCATTTACGCTTGTGAGTAGCATCTGGAATGTCTTTCTGAAGCATCCAACAGTAGTCTGCCATCATTGTAATGCTCCATTTTCCCTGGTATCTCCTTTCCATCTCTTTAATGTCTTGGTAGAATCGTTCACCTTGTTCCTCACTCACAGCTCCCAAATTTTTAGGAAAGGAAAGTAGTCAAGGTGGGACTGGAGGAAATGCACTTTCAAACTCATCAGGCAACCTAAAGCTTGAAATGCTTTCAGCATTTGTCCGACGATCTTTTTGTAGTGAGGATCTTTGTTATTGCCTAAAAATTTCTGTACAACTTCTTTAAATGCAATCCACCCTTCTTTTTGAGGATCCGTCATGGTATTGACAAACTCTTGATCAACTATAAGCCTTCTAATGTCTGGTCCGACGAACACACCTTCCTTCAATTTTGCCTCCGACAGGCCTGGAAACTTGGTGACCAAGTATTTGAAGCATTCTCCATCTCTTGGAAGTGATTTTACGAATTGCTTCATCAATCCCAATTTTATGTGGAGAGGTGGTAGAAGAACTTTATGGGAAGGTACCAAAGTTTCTCGGAGGACATTTTTTTCACCGACTGTTAGCACCCTCGGCTGCCAACTCTTTTTGGTCCAGTGATTTTGTCGGTCTTGACTGTCCCATAGACACAGAAAACAAGGATATTTGGTATACCCAGCTTGTTGCCCGAGCAGCATGCACAAGACCTTCAAGTCCACACACACTTGCCAACCATGGTCTTCATATTTAAGTTTACGAAGAACCAATTCCAAGTTCTCGTAGGTTTCCTTCAAGTGTACGGAATGACCTACAGGTATGGAAGCGTAAAAACCGTTGTGGAGTAAAACTGCTTTGAGACTTCTTTTTGAAGAATCTATAAAAAGATGCCATTGCTCTGAATCATATAGGATTTTAAATTGACCCATCAGACCTTCGACATCGATGCAATAAACCAACTTGTCTTCCTGGGCGAAGTAAGGAATGAACTCCTTTTCACGATGTCTGAACCATGAAGATGACACTCCTGGCAACAATAAATTCCTGCTTTTCAGCCTTGATCCGAGTAACTCAGCGTCATCTTTGGGAAGATTCAAGTCTCTTACCAAATCATTCATCTCCTCCTGAGAAAACAATTTTGGTCTTGTATCATCTTCAAAGTCAGAACTTGATTTGTCATCTGGTTCAGGTATGACTTCACCTTCATCGGAGCTAGGTATCTCTTCCAAGGTAGCAGGGAGCTTGGATACTGGTATATCTGTGCCATGGGGGATGGGACAAATTGCCGAGTGAAGATTGGGGTATGAAATGGAATGCTTCCATTTGGAATTAAACCCTTTCACATCGCATGAACAAAAGTAACAGTCATCACTATAGTTCTTTTGCTCTCGCCATGCCATAGGAATCCCATAACGGAAAGATTTTTTCTTACCCTTGAACCAGTTTTGGAGGTCCTCAACACACCATTTGCACACTTTATGAGGCGCCCAGACTTTATCTTGATCTCCAATTTTTAGTCCAAAGTATGCAAAGTATACTTTTTTCACAAAGTCTGTAATATTCTGCTGTTGCTTCAACACTGTATATTCACCACAGATGAAACAGAAACTGTCTGGCGAATTAATACACTTTCGCGGAGCCATAACATAATGGTTGAAAAATGACGAGCTAACACGAATTGCGATGAAAAAGTGTGAACAGCCTAGAACCAAGAACCTGATGATGATTCGTGCACAAGTGTGGCATGCAGGAGAGAGCATCTCTCTGTGTCTGTACACGAGATGTCACAGTGCTGGCCATGCCCCCCTGCACTGACCTCAGCTGCTGCTATCTGCCCTGTGTCTCCCTCCCACTGGATTCTTCAGGAAAGATTAACCCCTTCTACCATTAGAAGCACGGACTTAAAACTTGCTTAGCTTATGTATATCTTGCTGACCATCAGATTAACAGTGCTATATTTTTTTTACATAACTCGGACAACCCCTTTAAGGTTTTTTTTGGCATTTTATATCTTAAATGCACTTATGTGAATTAATTAATAGTAATTTGAATTAATTAATAGTAATATGAAAAAATTGATAAATTTGAAAACAATTTTGCATGTTGTGGCAAATCATGATGTCTAGGAGTTTTTTCAATATTTTATTTGTTTTCAGCACACCAAAATACATGGAAATTAGATGAAAATAATCAAACAGCTTTTTAGTCGCAGACCTGTGTAATGGTTACTCCTCCATTCTTCAGAACATTCTTGAAATAAATACCTGACAATGCGATTATGGTTTAAACATTAATTTCACAAAATCAGAAGTGATGATATTGTGTAAAGACAAATGCAAGAAATGGCCTACACAGATTAATCTGGAGGGACAAGAATTGACAATTCAAGATGAAGCTTGATTTCTAGGGATCTAGCTAGACTCCTCTTTGTCTTTTGATGTCCAAGTGAAGAAAACAGTTTAGACTGTCCTCTTTAGATTAAGGATGTTAAGTCGGTTAAAGTTTGTATTAACTCAAGAAACATTCCAGATTGTAGTACGTGCACTACAGTAGTACTACTATTATTAGACTATTGTAATGCCATATATAAATGGGCCTTCTTAAACAACTATCGCGCTCCATGCAGTTGGCACAGAATGCAGCAGCTCGTTTGATATATGATCTCCACAAATATGATCACATCTTCTCCACAGTGAACTAACTACACTGGCTAATGATTCAACAATGAGTTCATTTTAATGCCTCCTACTCATGTTCAAAATCAATGATATACGATTGATCACATATCTATAACCAGGTAGTCGGACCCGGCCCTCACTCTACCTGCCCCCGCAACCCCCTATATATACCCCCTCCACAAAGGCAACAGACAATTTATCATGGGTACAAACTGGTCGCAGCTTTATTTACCAATTAACATACAACTTAACAAACCATAGTAAACTACAACCTACTAACACCCCCTCCCCCCAGCAGGGCGATGAGGCACCAGCCATGCTATTAGCAAAGTGCCCTCGCCTCCGCACCGGCCGCGTTCACCACCACCGGCCAAATACCTACCACCTCTGTCCGACTTCGCCATATCACTAACAAAAGTCTATCAGGGGTTGTCCGGGCCGTGGGCACCCCGCCCACGCCCCAAATGCCTAAGGCTCCGGACCCCGGACACCTCCGGGATCCCGCCACCGGCTCGGGTTCTCCGTGACACCCGAGCTGCCCCCCCAACTCCCAAGCTGCGACCAGTTCCCCTTGCCCTGCACTACTCTTTCCAACGCCTCCTGCCAATCATTCAGGAGGAGGTCTACCCCCACAGGAGACAAATGCACCCCATCACACCTGTACAATCCGCCACAATTTACCTCTGCCCACCCATGCTGCACTTGGTACCCCCCTTGTTCACAGACCCATCTCCCGATCTGTCTATTGATTTTTGTTAACCCCCGGGACCAACGACGCTGCTCACAGCATGTGGGCCAGGGAATAATATCCGACCAGATTAGCACTACCCCCCAAACATTCGTAACACACAAGCCAAATCCCTGCATGCCGCTTTAATCAATTGCTTGCACGTCCAGGTAGTCAAGTCATTCCCCCCCCAGGTGCAGCAGGATGATCTTCGGCTGTCCTCTTACGCGCTGGTGGTGCCGCAGCAAAGGCAGCATCTGGGTCCATCGCAGCCCACGCTCACCCAGCCATAATAACGACACCAAATCAGGATCCAGCCCCAGATTCAGTCCAAAAGGCCGCACCGCTGCCCGTTCGCCAGCCCAGAACACAAAGGAATGGCCCAGCAGCCAACACTTCCACACACTCTGCCCCCCATCTGCAAAAGAAAAATTTTTATTAGTTCTCCACTCCTTTAACGTCGCCCCCTACAAGCAAACATAGCTCTTAAAAGCTCTAGATTGCCACCTACCAATGCGTTGTATCTGTCTCCCTGACAACCCTACCTCAGCAGCGTTAGTCGCCTCCCCAATCCGAAAGGAATGAGCTGAAAAAAAGGAAGGGTCCTCATCAATGCTCCGCAACGCCATCCGCAGGACCGCCGATACTTGAAAACGTGTCACCACCCGCGCATCCTGGTGTATGAAGCACCCCCCTTCCCCCTCCGGCCGAATGCCCAAGTACACCGCCATCAGTGCCACTGGACACGTGGGGCCCCCGATCCCCTTCAGGATCACCCACTGCCCCTTACCCCGCTGATCCGTCTTGGACCTTGCCAAGAACACTCGCAACTGACCATCGCGCACCTGCACATGTCGCCACTTCAAGCTATTGCTTGCACCCGCCTTCGCGGAGTCCGCGACCATCTCACTCACTCGGAAGGCTCCAAAAAAAGCCAAGCTGAACACTGCCCAAAAAAGAATGGCCTCATATCGCGACTCGGCCACTTGCGGCAGCGCCTCACACAAACCGACCAATAACCGGTGCGTGATCGGGCGTCGCCGATCTCGAGGTGTCGGACAGACACGTTCCCATCCCTGCAGCAACCGTCGCGGCAGGAAACCACTCCCAACCGAACCCCACCCCATCGCCCTCGCAAAAAAGGCAAAACCCGCCAAATGACTGCGCACCGCGGATCTCGTTACCCCCTTCTCTTTCACATGGATAACGTATCGCCCAAGGAGGTGGTCCGCCGCCGCACCCCCTTGCCAACCACGAGCCAGCAAAAACCCCGCCACTCTAATTCCTCCCTGGCGATGTTCGGTCTGCCACTGAATTCCGCAGGAGATTCTTCATATCTGCTGGCCAGAGATCCACAAGCTCCGACCAAATCCGCTTCCGGTGCCAACTTCCGAAAACGCTCCATCTGTAAACGAGAAAGAGCATCGGCAATTCCATTAGTATGATCCGGGATATGCCGTGCCCGCAACATATAGATATATATGTAGATATTCTACCCCCCCAACTCCTCTTAGTGGCCTAGTGGTTGGGACAAGATACTTCAGGACGGAAGGTCGGGGGTTCAAATCCCACTAGAGGACAGCAACCTTGGGCCGGAAGGACTGGGGTTTCTAGTACCACAGGTGCTCCTTGTGGTCTTGGGCAAGCCACTTAACCCTCCATAGCCCATGTTCCCTGTAAAAATAGTTATCTCCAAGTTATAATGCCCTGTTCAATGTAATTTCAGTTTGTTCAATGTAAACCGCACTGATGCAGAATAGCGCGGTATATAAGAGAAAATAAAAAAAATTAAATAAATAAATAAATAAATAAATGCTCCCCCTCTGATCAAATTTTAACTGTACATTATGTGTCCTCCCCCATGTAATCAGATTGTATGCTTAAATTGTGCTGTTCTCCTCTCTGTAATCAGTCTGTATGCTTAACTTGTGCTGGTCTCCTCTCTGTAATCAGTCTGTATGCTTAAATTGCACTGTACATCCTTCCTCTCAAGTTACCGCTGCTGATCGCTGGAAGTAGCGGTATACAAATTTATAATAAATAAATAAATAACATTCAAACGGAGACACGCCAGCACCACGGCGTGCATTAGCAACGCCACTTGCAGACAGCGCGGTGAATAATGATTTACCACACTGACAACAGACTCTTTGTCACACCACCACAGGACCTTCTTATTCCGCAAGCGCTCCGGCCATAGCTCCAATGCCACCAATATTGGGAAAAGCTCGAGAAAGGTAATGTTACGCAGCAAACCGGACTCACACCACTTGAGCGGCCGTCTGTCAGCGCACCAAGCTCCCGCGAAGTAAATCCCCAGTCCCACCCCCCCAGCCGCATCAGAGTAAAGCTGTAAATCATCAATGGAAATTTCGGGTTCCATCCAAACCAAAATTCCATTGAAACCCCGTAAAAAAGCATCCCACACATGCAAATCCTCATGCATCACCCTAGTAATCCTTATGCGGTGATGGGGTTTGAGAACTCCCGCCATAGCCGCCGCCAAACGCCGGAGGAACACCCACCCCATCGGGAGCACCCTACATGCAAAATTCAAAGATCCAACTAGGGCCTGCATCTCCCGCAATGTCAATTTCGAGGAAGCCACCGCATTCGCCACCAAGACCCTCAATGTGACCACCTTTTCTTCTGGCAGCTGCGCCACCATTCCTTCAGAATCAAGCTCAATCCCCAGGAAGGTAAGCCTGGTAACGGGCCCCACCGTCTTATTATCAGCCAAAGGGACCCCTAATTCTCCTGCCATCTCGATGAACCCTGCCAAAAGTTCACTACAGCCAAAAGACTGCGCTGCCCCAACGAAGAGAAAATCATCAAGATAATGTACCACCTCAGGCCGCCCCACCTTCCGTACCACAATCCAATGTAAAAAAGAACTAAACTTCTCAAAGTAGGCGCATGCCACGGCACAACCCATCGGCATGCACTTATCAAAATAAAACTCCCCGTCGAACTGAAACCCTAACAAATGAAACGACGAAGGATGGACTGGGAGCAAACGAAATGCCGATTCAATATCTACTTTCGCCATCAAGGCTCCCTGACCCGATGCACGAAGCAACGCGACGGCCTTATCAAAAGAGGCATACTTCACAGTACACCACTCTCTCGGAATGGAACCGTTCACCGAAGCCCCATCTGGACGCGACAAATTATGAATTAAACAAAATTTTCCGGCCTCCTAACCCCAGCGGAGAAACAACAAAATTCGAACAAGGCGGTTGCCGAAACGGACCCGCAATTCTGCCTAACCGCAGCTCCACTGCCAACTTTTCCTGTGCTATCGGCGCACAATGCCACACCGATGCCGAGTTCTGCGCTGTCCCGCCAAAAACCGTACCCCGAACCGGGATAACAAAGTCTTGAAGGACCAGAAAGGGGGCCTGTTACTTCTGGAGAGAAATCTGCAACTGTGAGTATATACTTCTGGTAATTTTCTAAAAAGAATTCTTTGTATTAAAGCTACTTAATCTGTGAACCCACTGTTTTTTGTTGGATCAGTTAGGGCCTAGTAACAGCAATTAAAGTTTGCATTTAAAACACAGAGGAGAGCTTTCTGGTTACATTTCATACCCAGCAGAGAGCTTGTAGTTTAAATTTAATAGTCACTCAGGGCCAAGTAACAGCAAAGTACTTTTAGTTTAAATTTAACACACAGAAGAGCTTTCTGGTTAAATATAGTACCCAGCAGAGAGCTTGTAGTTTAAATTTCATAAGAAGTTAGAGCCTAGCAGCAGCTAAGAGCTATAATTTAAATCAAATCAGAATTTAGCTTACCTCAGCAGCACAAGACAGGGTACTGTGTAGCAGCCCTCTTTTAATAATTCCATATAAAAGGGGGAAGTCAATGGCAGTGGGGGTGTACTATCGAGCACCTGGCCAGAATGACCAAATGGATGATGAAATGCTCAAAGAAATCAAGGAAGCTAACAAAAGTTACAGCACAGTAATATTAATGGGTGATTTCAATTACCCCGGTATCGACTGGATCAGTGTCACATCAGGACATGCTGGGGAGATAAAGTTCCTAGATGAAATAAATGACTGATTCTTGGAGCAGTTGGTTCATGAACCAACCACAGGGGAAGCCATATTAGACCTAGTCCTTAGTGGAACACCAGATCTAGTGCAAGAGATAAGGGTGTTGGCGCCACTTGGCACTAGTGATCATAGCATGATCGCCTTTGATTTAATTAGTGGAGGAGGGATAGTAAGGAAATCCACAGTACTACCTTTTAACTTTTGAAAGGGAGACTATGATAAAATGAGGAAAACAGTTAAGAAAAAACTAAAAGGAGCAGTTGCGAAGGTTAAAGACGTACATCAAGCTTGGGTGTTGTTGAAAAATACTATCTTGGAAGCCCAGACCAGCTGTATCCCACGCTTTAAAAGAAGTGGAAGGAAGTCCAAAAAACTGCCAGCATGGTTTAAAGGTTAGGTCAGAGAGGCTGTTGTTGCCAAAAAAGCATCTTTCAGGAAATGGAAAAAAGAGCCAAACGACGAAACCTGGAAACAGCACAAACACTGGCAAGTCAAATGCAAGACATTGATAAGGCAGGCAAAGAGAGAATTTGAGAAGAAGCTTGCTGCGGAAGCAAAAACGCGAAATAAAGACCTTTTCAAGTACAATCGTAGCAAAAAACCTGTGAGAGAGTCAGTTGGTCCATTAGATGATAAAGGGGTTAAAGGAGCACTAAGAGGCGACAAGGCGATAGTGGAGAGACTGAATGAATTCTTTGCTTTGGTCTTTACTGAGGAAGATGTAGGGATGTTACCCATGACTGAAGTGGTATTTAAAGGTGCAGTAGAATTGAAGGAAATATCGATACATCGCAAAGATGTCTTACAACTATTAGATAAACTGAAGAGTAGCAAATCACCTGGGCTGGATGGTATACATCCAAGGGTGTTGAAAGAACTGAAATATGAGATTGCAGAACTGCTATCAGTAATCTGTGAACTATCATTAAAATCATCTCTAATACCTGAAGATTGGAGGATCGCCAATGTAACACCAATTTTTAAAAAGGGTTCCAGGGGTGATCCGGGAAACTACAGACCGGTGAGCCTGACGTCAGTACCAGGAAAAATGGTAGAAACCATCATAAAGAATAAAATTACTCAGCATGTAGATAGTCACAACCTAATGAGAGACAGCCAACATGGCTTTAGACGAGGAAGATCTTGTCTTACTAATCTGTTATGTTTTTTTGAAGGAGTGAATAAACAGGTGGACAAAGGTGAGTCGGTTGATATTGTGTATCTGGACTTTCAGAAAGCCTTTGATAAGGTCCCTCATCAGAGACTTTTGGCAAAACTAAAGAGTCATGGGATAGGAGGCAGTGTACTATTGTGGATCAGGAACTGGTTAAAAGATAGAAAGCAGAGGGTAGGGCTAAATGGCCAATTTTCCCAATGGAGAAAGGTGAATAGTGGTGTACCCCAGGGATCTGTGCTGGGTCCGCTGCTTTTTGACATATTCATAAATGACCTGGAAAGTGGAATAACGAGTGAGGTTATCAAATTTGCAGATGACACAAAACTATTTAAAGTTGTTAAAACACAAGAGGATTGTGAAAAATTGCAAGAGGATCTTGATAAATTGGAAGACTGGGCATTAAAATGGCAGATGAAATTTAATGTGGACAAATGCAAGGTTATGCACCTAGGGAAGAACAACCCAAACTATGGTTACACGATGCAAGGTTCCACATTAGGAACCACCACCCAGGAAAAAGATTTAGGCATCATTGTGGATACCATGTTAAAACCCTCGGCCCAGTGTGCAGCGGCGGCCAAGAGAGCAAATTGAATGCTATGTATGATAAGGAAAGGAATGGAAAATAAAACAAAAGATATTATAATGCCTCTATATCGTTCCATGGTGAGACCGCACCTTGAATATTGTGTGCAATTCTGGTCGCCGTATCTTAAAAAGGATATAGCGATTTTAGAAAAGGTACAGAGAAGAGCCACTAAAATGGTAAAGGGGATGGAAGCATACTCCTATGAAGAAAGGCTAAAAGGGTTAGGGCTCTTTAACCTGGAAAAGAGATGGCTGAGGGGAGATATGATAGAAGTCTATAAATTAATGAACGGAGTGGAACGGATAAACGTAGATCGATTGTTTACCTTATCAGAATATAGAAAGACTAGGGGACATGCAATGAAGCTACAGGGTAAACTATTTAAGACTAATAAAAGAAAATATTTTTTCACTCAACGTGTAATCAAACTCTGGAATTTGTTACCGGAGGATGTAGTAAAGGCTGTTAGTGTAGCTGGGTTTAAAAAAGGTTTGGACAAGTTCCTGGAGGAAAGGTCCATAAACCATTATTAAGAAGTGACCGAAGATATCAATGCTTGACCCGGTACAAGCATTGTGGAACTTGTGTCTCTTGGGGAAACTGCTAGGTACATATGACCTAGATTGGCCACTGTTGGAAACAGAATACTGGGCTTGATGGACCTTGGTCTGACCCAGTATGGCATATCTTATGTTCTTATGTTCTTAAAACCAAACTGAAAACCAATCTGCAAAACTGCCCTATCCTTAGCCTTCGGTTATTGCCGAAGCCAATTCTTAAGCACCTAAACTCTGATAGGAGAGGGGCCAAACAAAATCCTGACTCGTTACTTGGGTGCTGCCCCGGAAGCGATCCCAACGCCTTTCTTAAGACATTTCGCCGCCGAGTGAGTTCTCCCGCAGTTCGAACAGACATGCCGGAATTTACAGTCAGGGAAGGGACACACGGATTTATTAAAGCGCCAACACACGTCCCCTCCCCCATTACCTGGTGGCTTAATCTGCAACGAGGCGCCGCCACTCCAAAAGGAATGACTCGCCTCAGCTGTAACCCCCGACCCTACCTTTCCGCCTGCCCCATTTCCCGCCCCCGTTCTAGCGGACATCTGCGTCAGCCACAAATTTATATCTTGCATACCCCACATTAATCCTTTGCTCTCCTCCATTTTATCCCAAAATTTTTCATCATAATTGAGCCAAGACCACCCGTCATGGGTCTGCGAGTCTTCAAGAATAGAGTCCGCATATGCCAACAAGCTGCCATAGTGGTCCGGTCGATAATGGCCCCAAACGCTCGCCAAAAGCAAGAAAGCTCTTGCCCAATTCACCACCGATCGCGATACTTTTCTGATCCTACCCGCCTTTTCATCTTCTTTTCGTTTTTTCTTGCTCTCTCCCGACCTCTTCCGCCCCTCAAGCAAGCGGAAAATATCAATGTATCTGCGCTTTCTAATCTTACGCCGTAACTTCCTCGGCACACCTTCCCACAATTCCGATAACCTTGCCGAAGTGCCGCTACTGCCACCCGACTGCACGTCCCCTGCGAAACCTCGTGCCCTTAACGTGGCACTTCCTGCCTCCGAAGACACTTCCGACGAGCCCGAAGCCGAGGAAGATGAAGATCCGGAACTATGTCTGCGACAACAAACATGCCTCTTCTTCTTCTTTGCCTTTTCCGAACGCTCCTTTCGGGTGCTACCTTCTTCCTGAGCCACCTCCCCCTCAACTAATAACTCACCTGACTCGGCTCCAGCAGCTGCGCTCATCGCTGACTGGTGCAGCATGCCCTGTCGCGGATCCTCGCTCCTCTGTGGCGTGCCGCTGCCGCGTGTCGCTGGCCAATCCTCCTCCCCTCTCTGCGCTGTCCCACTAGCCGCGTCCCTCGATGTCGTTCTCACTGAATCCTCTACACCAGGCAGAAATCCGGGCGATGACACTCCTGGGACCTGTGAAGAGACAAATGGAAAGCCAGGAGGCGAAAACCCAGGGGCCCATGCAGGTTGCCAAGCCCCTACCCAAGCAGCCCTCAACGACCCCTGCCCCCCACTCACCCAGTGCTCAGCTGGCGTCTGATATCCAGCTAGCCCATACCCACCGGGTGGTATGAAAGCCCCTTCACTCCTGCCCCTAAGCACCGACATGTCAAACTCACTCACAAACCCACCACCACCTCCGAACCCGGGCCTGACCCCAACTCCCCACCCAGCTTCAGCACAACCTTCACCTCCCGTGGTTGGTAACGCTGCTCCATCCTGGCCAGTTACCCCCCTGCCCACCATATATTCCTGCGCTGCACCACTCCTGGCTGGAGGACAAGACCCACGCCCCCTCTCCCCCCTACCCCGTGCGGTCGCTACAGGAGACCCACTTCGACCCCGGACCGGCCTAGCAGCCTCTCTACCCCTTCTTTGGGCAACACGGGAAGGAGCAGCACTCCGCTGACCCCTCGGGCCCCCCCGTAAAACCCCCCGCACACCTTTTCCCCGTGCAGGTCTTACCCCCCCCCCGATCCTTGCTCCCTCTGCCTGTGGCCTTTTGGGCCCTCTTAGGAGGCATGTCTGCTGATTGCAATCACAGCTTAAGGATTACAGGGGTGTTATTTATTTATTTTTTTTTTATAAGTAAATGAATTTGCACACTCAAGCCTTTATCTGCCCAGACTGACCACAAGGTCCTCCAACCCGATCACTCGCCTGCTACTTGCTCCCAGATGCGATGCAACAGCTCTCTTTTGAATCCGTCCCCGTCACTCCGACACCGCTGCAGCAAACTAAACTGGTCTCCTTTCCAAAGCCGCCGCACTTGCTCTCCTCCCGGAAAACGACAACTGCCCTGAGACCGCTTCTGCACCGCCGCACCTCGCAACGCTCCAGACTCAGACAACTTCACTGAGACCGCTGCTGCCACCGCCGCACCTCTCAACGCTCCAGGCTCCGTCGCATGTGCTCGGCCAACGACCATGCTAACCAAGCACATGCCGTCCAAGACCCCTGATTGGCTCCCACGCGCCGGGCGCGCGTGCGGAGCCAATCATTTCAAAAGATGCTCCAGCATCGCTGCCAACGCTCCGCATCGCTCCCACTCCCCCCCTCTACTTGACTGCGCATGCGCAGGGTCCCGTGCCGGTGCCAGCACCCGGTTAAAATCAGTCGCCGGGACCCTGCCTGCGCCCTCCCTCCTATACAAAGTGAAATATCAATATCCAAAAAGAAATTCACATACAAGCCAAAAAGATAAATTTATGTTACCCCCCTATTCAAACAGCTCAATTAGAAAAAAAGAGAATAAAAAGAAAAATTTTGGTGATTGGGGCTCAACTATGGAATACACTACCAACAGAATTACACACTAAAACACAGTACCTGACATTCAAGAAAAAGCTAAAAATGGTGTTATTTCCCTCCATGGACAAATAGCTCTGAACTTATGCTCATCAGTTTATCTTCCATAACTTCTGTATTAAACTGTGTATTTTAACAGTGAATGTATAATTGGAACTCACCTAGAAATATATGATAGGTGAGATACAAATAAATGGTAATTTAATTTAATTATTCTGCTTTAGAACAGGTGTAACTGTACACAAGTAGATTGATGAAGAAATGCATGTACATTATAGTATTCTATAACATACATGCATGAAGTTAGGCCTTGCCTATGCTACGCTCCCATGCACACCTTTATAGAAAGTAAACATAATGGGACTTATGCACATGCTTGCAGAATGATGACTGCCCAAATCATGTGCATAAGTGTCGTTCACCCGCATAAGTCTTTTAGAATAGGGACTTACGCACATATCTAGTGCATAACTGTCCATATGCACTAGATAGAATCAGCCCCTAAAAGAAAAACTTGACCTGTGCCTAGGTCATAAACATTCTGTATGTCAGGCAAGAGAGTGGAGGAGTATCCTAAAGGTTGGAACACTAGCTTGCTAACCAAGAGGGGTGTTCAGGTCCCACTAGCATTCCTTGTGGCTTTGGGCAAATCACTTAAACCTCTATTGCCTTGGAAGAAAGGCCTGGCGATCTACTTCCGGTCACACTGTCAAGAAAACCCAGGAGCTACTAGTCAGTACTGACTCGAAGGCATGCATTACATGATGCTAGAAAACAATTCCAGTCTGAGAGGCAATTCCTACCACAGCAAAAGTCTTTGAAAAGAAAAACAAACAATTGGTCCCTTTTTAGTCTGGAGGGTTGCTCACACACATAAATCCAGCATCCAATAGGGACAATATGAAAGACACTGACTGGATCAATACTGTGGCTTGCAGAGTCCTGTCTATGACTGTTCCAGAGACCACACGACAGTCCCAGACCAACACACTGCAACTGAATACTTCAAAATTAGGTTTGGGGTTTGGGGGGGGGGGGGTTGTTTATCCAATTCTTAACAGGACTAAGTGTCCAAGCACAGTCAACAGTAGTAGGGGAAGAGAGAGAACAAAATCCTCCCAGTTCCCATCTATCAGTCATTAATAGTTGTACAGATTACCTCTGAACAATGGATGGGGCAGAGGTTCTTCCTCTTAACCATGCAGGTCTCCACTTATGTCTGGAACAACATTAGCAGATTTCACTTAAAGGATGTCAAAGTTACCCACTGGGGGAGGACATTCAACATAATGGTATGCAATTTAAGTTCTTCCTCTAATGTAGCATCTACATATGCCAAACCTCTGTTCACATGTTGCAGACCCCTTGAACATTTATTTATTTAGCAATTTTTTATAATGCTTTATCTTATAATCAAAGTGGTTTACATTGAAACTTTAACTGTTACAGAGAATTTGAAAGCAAACAATAAAACTCAAAAAATAGCAACAATTTTCTTAGGGGAACAAAAACGGGAGTGAAAGAGTAGTGCCCAGAGCACAACTTATGTACATAGTGATGTATTAATAGATTCCTGTATTGGGGGAGTGAGATGAGTGGTTATCTGGGGTGTTGGAATTGTTCATTGAAATGTTCAGAGAAGAGGAGAGCCTTGAGTTGTTTACGGAAGTCCTTTAAATCCGTGGTTGATCTTAGTTTTTCCGGGAGAGAGTCCCAAATGGTGGGGGCAGTAAGTGAGGTAGCCCTTTTGGTGGTGGATTGTTTGGCCTTTGTGTATACATTGGGGATTGATATAGTGTTCATGGTGCTGGTTCTCTCAGGTCTGTTGCTGGTCTTGTTACAGATGAGGTCCTGCAGAACTCCTGCTGTAATCTTATTTTTTATTTTAAAGATGGTAAGAGCGGATTTGTATTTGATGCGTGAGGCAACTGGTAACCAGCGTTCATACAGGATGGGAGTGATATGGTCGCATTGTGATGCTCCAATGATGATTTGGGCGGCGGTGTTTTGTACTAGTTGAAGGGGTTGAATGGTTTGCTTAGATAATCCTTGGAAAAGGGTGTTGCAGTAATCTAATGTTGGTGTTATGATGGCTTGGCATACTGTACGGAAATGTTCTTGGCTGAGGAGGGGTTTTAATCTTCGGATTGTTGCGAGTTTGTAGAAGGCAGTCTTGGAGGTCTTGTTGATGTGTGCTTGTAGGGTAAGGTGCTTGTCAAGAGTGACCCCGAGGTTCTGAACTTTGCTTTTTATTGTAATTGGTATTTTGTCAATATTGATAGAGGGAGGGGGGTGAATGTAGTTTCCCGTGTGATTATGATTGCTTCCATTTTTTTTTATGTTGATATTGAGGCTGTTGTTTGTGAGCCAGGTTTTCATTTCTAGGAGGCAAGTTGATATAATGGTGAAGTCAGGGGTGTCCAGATGGAATAGGGTATAGGACATAATGTCGTCTGCATATATGACATATTGAATCTTGTATTTGTTAAATATCTTGCATATAGGCTATATGTAAATGTTAAAGAGGAGGGCTGATAGTGAGGACCCTTGTGGGACTCCTTGAGTTGCGAGGAATGGAGCTGAGGTGAGGTGACCGGATTTGACTCTCTATTGTCTGTTTTCGAGGTAGAATCGGAACCACTTAATGGTTGTGTTTTGGAGCCCTATCTTCGCTAGGCGCTTCAACATGATGTCATGGGAGACTGTATCAAAGGCAGATGAAATGTCAATAAAGATTAGCAGAAATCCTTTTTTTAAGTTGTCTATTCCTTTGAGTAAGTTGTTGAATAGGTGGGTGAGTAGTGTCTCCACACTGTGGTCTGGGCGAAATCCATGTTGGTGTGGATCCAGAGGGGCATGCAAGTCGATATGGTCCTGAAGCTGTCTCTGTACAATCTTCTCAATTATTTTTGCAAGGAATGGGAGAATGGTTATTGGATGGTAGAGTGATGGATCGGTGCCATTAGTTGAATTGTTTTTAAATAGGGCGGATGGTGGCTTTCTTGAGTGCTGTGGGCATGTAGTCTTGAGTAAGAGAAGTGCTTATTATTTTTTGGATGTATTTGATTAGGTATTCCTTGGCATATTTGATCCATGTCACTGGACAGGGATTAAATGGTGATGTGGTAGTGTTTAGGTCAGTTCTGGTTCTGGCTATTTGTTCAGTTGATGGGATGTTGAAGTTCTTCCAGTAGTTAGTTGTGATAGGACTTGCATTGGTGTGTGGTGTGTCCGTGGTCGGGTTGTCTGTGTTAGAGGTGTCCTTTTCTGGTGTTGTTTGAGAGGGTTTGTTCTTGGATCTGAGGAAGTCAGCAAAGGTTTGAGGGTATATGTTGTTTTCGTCCTTTAAGGTTGGGTCTTTCATGAGAATGCATACAATGCTGAAGAGTTCCTTGGGTTTGTTGCAGGCTTTTAGAATGAGATTTGTGTGGTATTGTTGTTTGTGTTTGTTGATGAGGGAATTGTATTCTTTTTGCATTGTTTGGTATTTCTTTAATGTAATTTCAAATTTGTCATGCCTCCAATGACGTTCATGTTGTCGTAGTCTCCTTTTGGATTCTCTTATTGTAGTAGAGTACCATGGTGCTGGACTTAGCTTGTTTTTGTTGTGGTGTGCATTTTCTAGAGCTGGGATCTTTGCTGCTGCACTGATGGTGGTGTTCCAGGCATTGATGGCATCATCTAGATTGGTACAGTCTTGGGGTAGGAATTGAAGAGTGTCTCTGAAGAATTGCTCTTTGTCGAATGCTTTGAAGCATCTGGCAGGAATATCTGTTCTCTGTGGTTTCTGTAGGTTGTTGAGAAGGAGCTTGAATAGTGCATGGTGGTCTGACCAGAATATGGGTGTGATTGTTGGTAGTGTTACATGGCCTTTGTCTAGTAAGCTTATTGGAGTGAATATGAGGTCTGTGGTGGAGCCAGAATGATGGGAAGGACCTGTGAGAATTTGTTGAAGGTGAATGGATTCCATTGCTTTGTGAAAGTTTTTTTAATCATTGGTGGATGAAGATGTGAGATTCAGATCTCCTAATACTATGAGAGGTTTGTGAGGGGAGTTAGCTAAGTGTATTGAATCCAGAATGTTGGATGTGTCCGTTGTAGGGGTGATGGGTGCTCTGTAGATCAGGCAGATGGATAGGTGGTTATTCTCTGTGTTGATGATGTCTCATCTATCAGAGCTTCTAGACCTGTGTATCTTGAGCTTCAGATCTTTATGGGGAAGAATGAGTACTCCACTGCCTCATTTGTGAGTGTGGGGACAGTTGTATGCTGTGAATGTGGGGGGCGTTATATCCATTCACACCTAGAACATAGCGCAAATATTGCAAAAGGCATTGTAAATAATTATTGTTCTCAAACTGTTTTACTGTAAATAGTTAACTGTTACAATATTTTGCAATGTATTATGTTTGTTATACTGTAAACCGCCCCTGATCTCTGGAAGATGTTCCAAATAGAAACGTTCTAAATAGAAAAACGTTCCAAATAAATAAAAATACGGTGTTATTCAATGCAAAGAAATATGAAAGTTGATATGCTGTAGAGAAATACCAAATGTTAAAGACATAAATCATTTCTCATAAACATCACATCACACCACACACTACAAAGGGTAACAAAAGGGGAGTATATGGAGCCAAAGACAAGCTATTGCTATATAAAGCCGTCATGTCTAGTTCTAATTAAAACAGACAGCTCTGTGCAGCATGGATTCATTATAAGAAAGTCATTGATAGTTTCCCATACCCTTGGATAATAAATTGCCTTGAAATATACAAAATAAACTCTAAATTGATTGAGTACATCAAGTTCTCCATACAAATGTGTCAAACCACACTCCATTTGAAGTATGAAGATGAACAGTTTGTCATCTCTAACATCAAGATCTAGCAGGGAATATTTCAGGGAGATTCTTTGTCACATTCTTGTTTTGTATGACAGTTAATCCTTACAGTGCACTTAACTCTTTGGTTTACAGATTTAGCCTGAGATCTAAAGCTAGGAAAGATCCAGAGGTAAGCTAGACCCTTCACACAAGGTTTGGACATATTTTGCCTTTTTATTCATTTTGTCAGCAATCTCATTGTGGACATAGCTGTTTTCTTGGTTGTTTTGGTGCCCTCTTTGCTATCAATATTTTAGTTTTTTTAAGTTATGTTTCATTGTCTAGTTTTATAGAGGATCTATTTATTTGAGAGCTTTTTATATTGCCTTATCAATTAATCAAAGCAGTTTACAATGAACGCAACACAACTATTACAAGAAACATAGGGCCTGATTTTCAAAAGGCATTTACATGGTTTACAGCCCTCATAAATGCCTTAAATCAGGATATTCAATGGTACTTACACAGTTAGTGCCATTGAGTATCCCCTTCTAACTCCCCTACGTGCCCCGATGCTATCCGGTTAGCATTGGGGTGTCTCAGGGTGGAGCAGAGGAGGCGAAAAGCGATAACCGGGCAGCAGTGATATTGCATGCTGCCTGATTAGCGATCTGCGCCAAAAAGATAGGTGAGGAAAACTCTTGCCTATCTTTAAGGCTCAGGAGCGAACCAATCAGCAAGCAATATCGCTGTTGACCGTTTAGCTTTGGCGGCTTCCAGTATGTGCGGCAATCCCTGGATATTCAGTGCTGTCACTACAGCATTGAATATCCGGGTTAGAGGTCAGCAGGGAGGGCTATGTGCTGACAAGGCACATAGCCCTTCAAAAATAAGCCTAACTCAATATTGGGCCCATAGTTAACAAGATAATAATATAACAAGAAAAAGTTAAATTATAATGTAAACATCTTCACTCAGGAGAGATACTTAAATAACTTCAAACTTATTTACATAGTAGCAAAGAAATTTTTACATAGCCAAAATAAAGTTTTGTGTGTGACAGGGGAGTAGTGGTATTCTGGAGATGTAGCCATTGTTAAGAAGCTTAAGTGGGGGCTAGTGCATCAGATTATGTAGGGTCAATATTTGCTTCATCTGGTTAATTACTAAAGTATTCTGTGAAAGGAAATGTCTTAATTTGCTTACAGAAGCTAGAAAGGTCCTTTATACTTCTTAGAGGCTTGTTTACAAAGCCGCGGTAGCAGCTTCCACACAATATCGGAGCCGCGGCCCCATTGAATTCAATGGGGCCGCGGCTCCGATATCGGGCGGAAGCCGCTACCGCAGCTTTGTAAACAAGCCCCTTAGTCTGTCAGGGAGAGAGTTCCAGAGAATTGGTGAGTAAAATGAAAGGACTTTATTGCTAGTTGAGCGGTTAGTTTTCCAAAAGTCTGTAGGGATTGCTAAGGAGTTCTGTGTGTCTGTTGTTAGGATTCTTGTGTATTAAAGAGCTTAGGTATCATGGAGATATGTTATGCAGCAGTTTAAAAGTGATCATTAGGGATTTCTATTTAATTCTACTTAGGATACGTAACCAGTGTAACTGTTGTAATAGTTTTGTTACCTGTGAACCGCGCTGATGGTAAATAGTGCGGTATAGAAAAAACTATAAATAAATAAATAAATATGGAGGTGAAATGCTCAGATTTAGGTACCCTCTGAGTTATACGTGCAGACATGTTTTGGGCCATCTAGAGTTGATTCAATGCTTGTTTTGATAGGCCCTGGACATACTATTACAATAGTCAAAATGAGGGCAAATCATAGCCTGAAGTACTGAGCGGAAATCATAACTGATAGAAGAGGTCTTAGATGTTGAATTATCCTTATCTTGTTGTATATTGTTCAGGTTGTTCTATTGATATGTGAGGACAAGCTGAGATTTTGATCTAGGGTTATTTCTAGATATCTGACTTCACGTTTCACCTCCAACAAGGCTTCTTAGGGGTCTGTTTACTAAACGGCGCACTTGTACGGGGCGCACCTGAGCGCCCTAAAATGATGCATTTAAGTGCTCTTAAACGCCCCGTACACGTGCGGGTCACATTAACGGGCCCCGCACACGTGCGCCGAAAACGCGCACGTTTGCGGGGCGGTAATGTGCGAAAGAGGCGTGCCAAGGCGAAATGAGGGCGGAGGAAGGCCCCCTAGGGGCGGAGAGACGGGGTCAGTGGGCGGAATGTGGGAGGGGAGAGACTCGCCGCACAGGAGCGTGCCCGAATCTGCAAAGAAATTTACCGCCAGTGAAACACTCGCGTTAGAGGTGCTGTGCAGGGAAAAGAAACCGTTTCCGTCAGCAATGTGCAGCACAATAGTGGAAGCCCAAAAACCGTGAGCAGTGTGATCTATGTGCACAGATCAAACGCCGTAATGTCACAGGGCACTAAC
This sequence comes from Ichthyophis bannanicus, assembly GCA_033557465.1. Classification (NCBI taxonomy): domain Eukaryota; kingdom Metazoa; phylum Chordata; class Amphibia; order Gymnophiona; family Ichthyophiidae; genus Ichthyophis; species Ichthyophis bannanicus. The sequence goes on from CM066031.1 coordinate 1,462,319,743, forward strand.
CACACGGGCGCCGCGCACCTTAGCGCATCTGTCAATCACAGCTTCTGTTCTTCACGACGGAACGCCCACTCCTTATACGGCACCCGCTCGGTACCGCGGACCGCACAACACCGGCCTTTAGTAAACAGACCCCTTAGACTTTTATTTCGGAAGGATCCCGATTCCTAAGGGGCACATTCGGGCCATCTGGATGGCCCCGAGCAGGAGATGCCCATTTTGACCCTATTCTGCACTGTGGGAACCAGATGTTCCCACGAGTGCAGGATCAGGCACTGGAATGGTCTGGTGTGCTCCTGCATCGCCGTGGGGACATCCTCCCCACGGCACAACCTGCTTGCTGCCTTTGTAACTTCAAATTCCCCTCCAGTCGACTCAGAAGGGGACTTCTGGGGTCTGGATCGAGTGGCAGGGAGTCACCCTGAGTGTCCCATTTCTCTGGTGGGGTGGGGGGCTGTCTGGAGTCCGGAGGGCTGCTGGCCAGGATTGGAGGGGTGCTCTGCTCTTATTCCTGAAAGGTTTCTACACCAAGGTGCAGTCTAAAGCCATATTGAGTGTATCAGGTGGTGCATACTTATCTATGTGGTCTTGCAGCTGGTTTTGTACAATCTTTTCTATTATTTTTGCTATAAAAGGAAGGCTTGATATAGGTCTACATGAGTTAGGACATGTTTTATCCATAGAATACTGCTTTAGGATGGGACGAATGGCTGCTTTCTTTAGAGTTTTGGACGTGTGAATTTGAGGTAAGGAAAGGTTAACTATTTGGAGTATGTTGGGAGTCACTTCTGCATGGCTATTTTTAACCAGCTGACCACCCATAGGTCAAGAGAAGATGTAGTTGTGTTGATGGTGGTAATGATTTGTTCCAGATGTTCCACATTGATCTGAGTAAATGATTGCCATACTGTAATACGTATTAGCCAAGCTGCTGTTGTGTATCAGTGGTATTGAGACAGCTTGTTCATGTAGTGGTTGGCTAGAGCTTGTAGGTTGATGCTGATATTGTTTCCATCCATATTGGGGGCACAAGTTAATGATTTTACTAATTCAAAGAGTTCCCTGGGATGATGTAGGGATTTCATAAGGATATTTGTGTAATGATCTCTCTTATTATTGTTGATGCACTCTCGATAATTTTTGAGCATTTTCATGTATAGGTACCTATCATCTGGTAGTTTTGAGATTCTCCATTTGCGTTGTGGTCTTCTTAAGCGTTTTTTAAAGGTCCTGAGCTACTGATTGTACCACATCTCACATTAGTTATGGTATTGGCAAAATTTAGATTTGGGGACTGTTGCAGCTCTATTTGTCCCTCATATTCCATCATATGTTAGAGATTCAGCAGACATTATCACCTTTCTTGATGGATTTAAAGGAAATCAATCTGATCTTATTTTGGTTACACTAGATATTGAGTCACTTTATGCCAACATTCCCCAAGAAGGGACCCTCACAGTCATACATAAATATCTAGATTTGCAATCTGCACCCTCACATACATCTACTGAATCTTTAATCAAATTGGCTTGTATAGCCCTCACTCAGAATTATTTTATTTTTGACGGTACATTTTACCAACAAATAAAAGGTACGGCAATGGGTGCCGCTATGGCACCAGATTTAGATAATCTATATGTGGCTGAATGTGAGGCGTCCTTTCTGAAAGTTTTTCCATTTTCACCATATGTCATTTCTTGGAAAAGGTATATTGATGACATTTTCATTCTATGGTAGATAATAGTAATCAGCTGACCAAATGTTATAATTGGCTTAACACCTTGGATACTAATCTCAAGTTCAAAATGCAATTTAGTTTAGAAGAAATCTTGTTTTTGGACATCTTTATTAAAAAATCACCATCAGGTTTTTGTACCACTATTTTCCGTAAACCCTTTCACAGTTGTAAACTCAAAAAGAACCTACCTGCAGTTTTTAAGACTTTGCAGACTTTGTACAGATCTCACAGAGTCAGTCCTGCGATATGGCTAAGAGATTTTCTGTAAGGGGCTACCCTATTGAACATTAAAAAGGGATTTAGTTGTGCTCAATTTACTTCAAGACGTGACCTGCTCCTACCTAAAGACAAGACTTCTGATGACAAATTTGTTGGCATTATCCAATTTTCATACCTGTCTTCATGTATTCAGAAAGTCTTGAAGAACCATTGGAATATCCTACAGACACGCCCATGTTTTTCTAACAAATGACTGGTCATTGCTTTTAATAGGGAACACAGTCTTGCAGATACACTATTCTCTTCCTTTATACTGGGGGTATGCCCCAATCTAGATAAGAAAAGAGGGCATTATAGATGTGGTAGTTGCTCCATCTGTAATCATGCCATGGTTCTTAACAGTTGTTTCATACATCCACGTACTAAAAAAGAGTGTAAGTTAAGAGACCAGACAGATTGCCAATCTACACATGTAGTTTAGATTATCATCTGCCCCTGTTCTCTTCTTTATGTGAGAAAAACTTAGAGCGGTTAAGAAGAGTGTTCAATTTCCTGAAAGATGCTTTTTTAGCAACAACAGCCTCTCTGACCTCACCTTTAAACCAAGCTGGCAGTTTTTTGGACTTCCTTCCACTTTTCTTAAAGTGTGGAATACAGCTGGTCTGGGCTTCCAAGATAGTATTTTTAAAAAAGCACCCAAGCTTGATGTAAATCTTTAACCTTTGCCTCACCTTTAAACCATGCTGGTAGTTTTTTGGACTTCCTTCCACTTTTCTTAAAGCATGGAATACAGCTCGTCTGGGCTTCCAAGATAGTATTTTTAAACAACACCCAAGCCTCATGTACGTCTTTAACCTTTGCAACTGCTCCTTTTAGTTTTTTCTTAGCTATTTTCCTCATTGTATCATAGTCTCCCTTTTGAAAGTTAAAGGGTAGTACTGTGGATTTCCTTATCATCCCTCCTCCATTAATTATATCAAACATAATCATGCTATGATAACTATTGCCAAGTGGCTCCAACACCCTTATCTCTTGCACCAGATCTGGTGTTCCACTAATGACTAGGTCCAAAATGGCTTCCTCACTGGTCGGTTCATGAACCAGCTGCTCCAAGAAGCAGTCATTTATTTCATCTGGAAAATTTATCTCCCTAGCATGTCCTGCCATGACACTGACCCAGTCTATGCCAGGGTAATTGAAATCACCCATTATTATTACTGTGCTGTAACATTTGTTAGCTTCCCTGATTTCTTTGAGCATTTCATCATCCATTTGTTCATTCTGGTCAGGCGGTCGATAGTACACCCCCACTGCCATCGCCTTCCCCTTTTTACATGGAATTTCAATCCATAAAGATTCTACAGCAAATTTTGTTTCCTGCAAAACTTTAATCCTTTATGACTCAATGCCCTCTCTAACATAGAGCACAACCCCACCACCAATTTTATCAGCGCTATCAATACGATATAGTTTGTACCCAGGTATCTCAGAGTCCCACTAGTTGTCCTCCTTCCACCATGTCTCTGAGATACCAATCATATCTAACCTCTCATTTAGTGCTATATATTCTAACTCTCTCATCTTATTTTTTTAGATTTCTAGCATTTGCATGCAAGCATTTTAGAGACCGTATTTTATTCATATTAATCTGGATATTGGTAGGCAGGGGTAATTTGGAATCTTTAAGCTCTGTCTTTTCCGTATTCAAGGGCATTTGGGCTACTTTTGTCTTTATTGGAACCTCTCTGCTGATATGCACTAACTTCATTCTTTTGGTAGTATCCTTCAAGGATACATTGTTCAGATCCATGTGCTCTTGGGCGACTATCGTCTCTCTCCTACTATCTTGTTTAAAAGCTGCTCTATCTCCTTTTTAAAGGTTAATGTCAGCAGTCTGGTTCCATGCCGGTTAAGGTGAAGCCCATCCCTTCGGAAGAGCCCTTCCTTTCCCCAGAATGTTCCCCAGTTCCTAATAAATTGAAAAGCCTCATCCTTGCACCATCTTCTCATCCACACATTGAGGCTCCGGAGCTCTGCCTGCCCTTTGGGTCCTGTGCGTGGAACAGGAAGCATTTCGGAGAACACTACCCTGGAAGTTCTGGATTTCAATATCCTATCTAAAAGCCTAAATTTAACCTCCAGAATCTCCCTACCACATTTTCCTATGTCATTGGTACCGACATGTATGTACCAAGACAGCGGACTCCTCCCCAGCACTATCTAAGACCTTGTCTAGGTGACACATGAGGTCTGCTATCTTCGCACCAGGCAGACATGTTACCAGGCGATCCTCACATCCACCAGCCACTCAGCTATCTACATGCCTAATGATCGAATCACCAGCTATAGTGGCTGTCCTAAGGCATAAGGCCCTGGAGAAACTTCATCAGTGCCTCAGCTTGCTCTGCCGGGTGAGTCAGCTTATTCCTGCCACAGCTTCCTCTGCCATGTGAGTCGGCTTCTTCCTGCCTCAGCTTGCTCTGCTGGGTGAGTTGGCTTCTTACTGCCACAGCTTCCTCTTCCGGATGAGTAGGCTTCTTACTGCCACAGCTTCCTCTGCCAGGTGAGTCAGCTTCTTCCTGCCTCAGCTTCCTCTTCCAGGTGAGTCAGCTTCTTCCTGCCTGAGCTTGCTCTGATGGTTGAGTCGGCTTCTTCCTGCCTGAGCTTGCTCTGCTGGGTGAGTTGGCTTCTTCCTGACTCAACTTGCTCTGCTGGGTGAGTTGGCTTCTTCCTGCCTCAGCTTGCTCTGCTGTCTGATTCAGCTTTTATAAAGTTTTTTCTGCATATAAATGCTGTTTTGATACTGTATGCAGATAAGGGCTTTAATAAAATTGTACAACTACATACGTGCATAAAAATACATGCATAGTAAACGTCAGCTGACTTTTACAAAATGGGAAATGCTCACTAAATTGCATTAACGCCGCAGATACCGCTTTCTAAGTGTGTTGCGTTAACAGCTAACATGAGGAAAATATAGATAGTGCAGTGATTTTCTGCACTATCTGCAGAAAACATGTTAGCTGCATGCAAGGACAGAGAGTGGGTGTGTCCGCACCACATAGTTGCTACATGTGTCAACAACACGCAGCAACCATCAGATTTGCAGACAGCGCGGATGCAACTAATGCCACCTCAATAGCTGATGTTATTTGCATCCAAGCTGCTGTCATACCACACTGTTTACATTTTTTGTGTGGCATCTGCTGGAGGAATGCTGTACATGTCCCCAACGGATGCCACATGGCTTTTGCAACTAACACAGCGCTATTTCCACTAGCATGTCGCATTAGTCACAAAATCTTAACGTGGTTTAGTAAACATGCCCAATGTTCCCAATGGCGTAGTTTGGACTGTGTGGCTATGGAGTTACAATATACACATGTATTTTATAAACTACACATGTACATATATTAAGTACACATGCCCATTTACAACTTCTTTAGAAGAGGTGTAAATGTGTGTGTCGGTATTTGCATGCTACAGGGGTTATTATGTAAACGCATATCTGCATCTATTGTTGTCTTTATAGAATAGGCTTAAAACCGATACCTTTTTGGACTTGTGACATAGACATCCAGTTACATAATCAGGACCATAATGAGTAAAGTGGCTGATTCTGGGTTAAATATAGAAGTAATTATAGGAAGGAGGAGAAACCCCCAGAGCTATTACTACTACTTATTATTTGTATAAGCATACACAGGACTGTACACATACACGCAAGAGACATCCTTGCTCCACAGAGCTTGCAATCTATTTGACTGTGCACATACACGTAAGAGACATCCTTGCTCCACAGAGCTTGCAATCTATTTGACTGTACACATACACGTAAGAGACATCCTTGCTCCACAGAGCTTGCAATCTATTTGACTGTACACATACACGTAAGAGACATCCTTGCTCCACAGAGCTTGCAATCTATTTGAAACAAGCAGAGGAAATAGGGATTAGGGATTTCATTTATAGGGAATAATTAAAATATGCTGAGTATTAAACAGCAGAATAACGAGGTCAGAATCCCAAAGAAGACTCGAAAAAGGATTTATTTAACTTGGTTTTGAATAGGATCTGAGAATGAGCCCTATGTACTGACTCAGGAAGTCTATTCCAGGCTTAGGGTGCACAAGGTGGAATGAGCAAAGTCTGTATTTGGAGCTAGAGAAGAAGGGCACAGATAAAGAGATCCACCTGATGAGCAGAGCTCCTGTGAAGGAACATAGGGAGAGAAAAGTGAGGAGAGGTCATGAGGAACCGTGGCATGAATGCACTTGTAGGTCAGTAGGAGAAGCTTGAACTGTTTGAGGAAGCAGATAGGGAGCCAGTGAAGTGACTGAGAAGAAGGATTTAGTGAGCGTAGATTTTCAGTAGAAATCTGAACACACAAAATTCTTGTTTAATTCTGATTCCATTAACAAAGGACACTTCTTTGAAAGAGAACAGACACTCCTCATTAAGGATTAATTTATGTTTATTAAACTTGATATACCATTGATTTTAGAGACAATAACTCAATTGTTTGCAATTATTGCTAGAATAAAAACAGGAAGGGGCTAGAAGAAAAAGAGGGAGATATAAGGAAGAGGGGTAAAGGAAGGTACATTAGGATAAGGTTACATTTATCAGTCAGAGTCAGAAAGGAGAGAACGAGAGTAAAACACTGTCTGGTCATTTCATTGCAAATCATTCTGTAAGAAGATACTAGGAGAAGACCTCATTGTAAGGAATGAAGAGAATGATATAGCAAATATGGAATGAGAAGGCTATCCAGAAATGGAGGAAAGCTTGCGTGAAAGACTATGAGTAAGAACTAGGAAACCAGAAGTCTGAGTAAGAGGGGAGGGGAGGGGCGCAGAAGTGGCAGGTTGTAGAGGGCTGAAACTGTGATGCAGCACTGGAGAGGTCAGGTAAGCACTGCATTGCGGTTTTAATGCCATTGACCCTGCTGCTGGCTCCAGAGAGGGGCGGGAGCGGGAGCGAGGGTGTCAGCAGGGGGAAGCAGGATGGAGGGCTAGCCTAGGGAACCTCTAATCCTTACACTGCCCAAGTGTTGCTACATATCTTCTCCATAAGCGTGCCTCTGCCTGACATTTGCACCATTTATTTGTCAGTCATATACCTGCCTGCTCCATTTCCATCATTTGTTCTGCCCTTGTCTAAAGTCTAAAGTACCATACAGATGACTGATCATTTGTCCTATCCTCACTGAACTGCATTCCCATCAAACTATCTATTCAATGGAGTCTTGAAGGACTAGAAAAGGGGACTGTTACTTCTGAAAAGAGATCTGCAATTGTGAGTATATACTTCTGGGAATTTTCTGAAAGGAACTTTCTATTAAAGCTATTTAATCTGTGAACCCACTATTTTTTGTTAAATCAGTCAGGTCCTAGTAGCAGCAGTTTAAGTTTACATTTAAAACACAGAAGAGAACTTTCTGGTTACATTTCATACCTAACAGAGAGCTTGTAGTTTTAATTTAATAGTCACTCAGGGCCTAGTATCAGCAAAGTACTTTTAGTTTAATTTAATCCACAGAAGAGAGCTTTCTGGTTAAATTTGGAACCCAGCAGAGAGCTGTAGTTTAAATTTAATAGTCACTCAGGGCCTAGCATCAGCAAAGTACTTTTAGTTTAAACTTAAAACACAGAAGAGAGCTTTCTGGTTAAATTTAGAACCCAGCAGAGAGCTTGTAGTTTAAATTTCATATAAGTTAGAGCCTAGCAGCAGCAAAGAGCTATAATTTAAATCAAATAAGAATATAGATTAGCACAAAAGGCAAAACAAGGCCATTTTGAAAGACTCCTTCTATCCAAGCAAGGACTGTTAATCATCCAGGAAGTTGGTCAAAGCTTACCTCAGCAGCACAGGCATAAATAGCTCAGCCAGAGCTCTGTGATCCTCAGTCTTGAAGGACTAGAAAAGGGGACTGTTACTTCTGGAGAGAGATCTGCAATTGTGAGTATATACTTCAGGGAATTTTCTGAAAGGAATTCTTTCTATTAAATTAAAAACACAGAAGAGAGCTTTCTGGTTAAATTTAGGACCCAGCAGAGAGCTTGTAGTGTAAATTTCATAAGTTAGAGCCTAGCAGCAGCAAAGAGCTATAATTTAAATCAAAAAATAATATAGATTAGCACAAAAGGCAAAACAGGGTCAGTACTCTTTGAGCAGCAAATAAAAGTCTTCTAGAGACCTTTACAAAGAGGCCTTCTACCTAGGGGGCAAGAGACCTGTGAAACTTTTTCAATAGATGTTAACACCAGGTGGCAGTTCAAAAGGCCATTTTGAAAGACTCCTTCTATCCAAGCAAGGACTGTTAATCATCCAGGAAGTTGGTCACAGCTTACTTCAGCAGCACAGGCATAAATAGCTCAACCAGAGCTCTGTGATCCTCAGTCTTGAAGGACTAGAAAAGGGGACTGTTACTTCTGGAGAGAGATCTGCAATTGTGAGTATATACAACACAGAAGAGAGCTTTCTGGTTAAATTTAGAATGCAGCAGAGAGCTTGTAGTTTAAATTTCATAATAAGTTAGAGCCTAGCAGCAGCAAAGAGCTATAATTTAAATCAAATAAGAATATAGCTTATCTCAGCAGCACAGGGCAGGGTAGTGTGTAGCAGCCCTCTTTTAATAAGTGTTATTTCCCTCCCTCCCTCCCTCCCCACACCCACCCACACCTGGGATAATCGTAGCTTTAGAGGTACTTACACATCTTAAAAGACAGGAGGTGCTCTCAGGTGAAGTCCAAATCAGTCATACACTAAGGACCTGAGATTAATTAAGCTCCAGGTGAACAAGGTGTATTAAATGTATTAGGTACAGTTTTATTGGTATAAATATCCATACCAACCCTTAGTAAGTAAAGAACTTAAAGATCTAAACAAAAACTTCTGCCATACTGGGTCAGACCAAGGTCCATCAAGCCCAATATCCTGTTTCCAACAGTGGCCAATCTAGGTCATACATACCTAGCAGTTTCCCCAAAAGACACAGGTTCCACAATGCTTGTACCGGGTCAAGCATTGATGTCCTGGGTCCCTTCTTACTAATGGTTTATGGACCTTTCCTTCAGGAACTTATCCAAACCTTTTTTAAACCGAGCTACACTAACAGCCTTTACTACATCCTCTGGTAACAAATTCCAGAGTTTGATTACACGTTGAGTGAAAAAATATTTTCTTTTATTAGTTTTAAATAGTTTACCCTGTATCTTCATTGCATGTCCCCATGTCTTTCTATATTCTGATAATGCAAACAATCGATCTACGTTTACCCATTCCACTCTGTTCATTAATTTAAAGATTTCTATCATATCTCCTCTCAGCCATCTCTTTTCCAGGTTAAAGAGCCCTAACCTTTTTAGCCTTTCTTTATAGGAGTATCCTTCCATCCCCTTTACCATTTTGGTGGCTCTTCTCTGAACCTTTTCTAATAACGCTATATCCTTTTTAAGATACGGCGACCAGAATTGCACACAATATTCAAGGTGTGGTCTCACCATGGAACGATATAGAGGCATTATAATATCTTTGTTTCATTTTCCATTCCTTTAATTATGATACCTAGCATACTATTTGCTCTTTTGGCTGCCGCTGCACACTGGGCCGAGGGTTTTAACATGTTATCCACAATGACGCCTAAATCTTTTTCCTGGGTGGTGGTTCCTAATGTGGAACCTTGCATTGTGTAACCATAGTTTGGGTTGTTCTTCCCTAGGTGCATAACTTTGTACTTGTCCACATTAAATTTCATCTGCCATTTTGATGCTCAGTCTTCCAATTTATCAAGATCCTCTTGCAATTTTCCACAATCCTCTTGGGTTTTAACAATTTTAAATAGTTTTGTGTCATCTGCAAATTTGATAACCTCACTCGTTATTCCACTTTCCAGATAATTTATGAATATGTCAAAAAGCAGCGGACCCAGCACAGATCCCAGAGGTACACCACTATTCACCTTTCTCCATTGGGAAAATTGGCCATTTAGCCCTACACTCTGCTTTCTATCTTTTAACCAGTTCCTGATCCACAGTAGTACACTGCCTCCTATCCCATGACTCTTTAGTTTTGCCAAAAGTCTCTTATGAGGGACCTTGTCAAAGGCTTTCTGAAAGTCCAGATACACTATATCAACCGACTCACCTTTGTCTACCTGTTTATTTAAACCTTCAAAAAAACATAACAGAGTAGTAAGACAAGATCTTGCTTGTCTAAAGCCATGTTGGCTATCTCCCATTCGGCCATGACTATCTACATGATGAGCAATTTTATTCTTTATGATGGTTTCTACCATTTTTCCCGGTACTATCGTCAGGCTCACTAGTTTTTAGTTTCCCGGATCACCCCTGGAACCCTTTTTAAAAATTGGTGTTACATTGGCGATCCTCCAATCTTCAGGTATTAGAGATGATTTTAATGATAGTTCACAGATTAATAATAGCAGGTCTGCAATCTCATATTTCAGTTCTTTCAACACCCTTGGATGTATACCATCTGGCCCAGGTGATTTGCTACTCTTCAGTTTATCTAATAGTTGTAATACATCTTTCCGATGTATTGATATTTCCTTCAATTCTTCCTCACCTTTCAATACCACTTCAGTCATGGGTAACATCCCTACATCTTCCTCAGTAAAGACCAAAGCAAAGAATTCATTCAGTCTCTCCGCTATCGCCTTGTCGCCTCTTAGTGCCCCTTTAACCCCTCTATCATCTAATGGACCAACTGACTCTCTCACAGGTTTTTTGCTACAAATGTACTTGAAAAAGTCTTTATTTTGCATTTTTGCTTCCGCAGCAAGCTACTTCTCAAATTCTCCCTTTGCCTGCCTTATCAATGCCTTGCATTTGACTTGCCAGTGCTTGTGTTGTTTCCAAGTTTTGTCATTTGTCTCTTTTTTCCATTTCCTGAAAGATGCTTTTTTGGCAACAACAGCCTCTATGACCTCACCTTTAAACCATGCTGGCAGTTTTTTGGACTTCCTTCTACTTTTCTTAAAGCGTGGAATACAGCTGGTCTGGTCTTCCAAGCTTGATGTAAGTCTTTAACCTTTGCAACTGCTCCTTTTAGTTTTTTCTTAAATATTTTCCTCATTTTATCATAGTCTCCCTTTCGAAAGTTAAAAGGTAGTACTGTGGATTTCCTTACTATCCCTCCTCCACTAATTAAATCAAAGGCGATCATGCTATGATCACTATTGCCAAGTGGCCCCAACACCCTTATTTCTTGCACTAGTTCTGGTGTTCCACTAAGGACTAGGTCTAATATGGCTTCCTCTCTGGTCAGTTCATGAACCAGCTGCTCCAAGAAGCAGTCATTTATTTCATCTAGGAACTTTATCTCCCTAGCATGTCCTGCCATGACACTGACCCAGTCGATACCGGGGTAATTGAAATCACTCATTATTGTTACTGTGCTGTAACTTTTGTTAGCTTCCTTGATTTCTTTGAGCATTTCATCATCCATTTGTTCATCCATTTGTACACCCCCACTGCCATCGCCTTCCCCTTTTTACATGGAATTTCAATCCATAGAGATTCTACAGCAAATTTTGTTTCCTGGAAAACTTTAATCCTTTCTGACTCAATGCCCTCTCTAACATAGAGTGCAACCCCTCCACCAATTTTATCAGCTCTATCATGATGATATAGTTTGTACCCAGGGGTCACAGTGTCCCACTGGTTGTCCTCCTTCCACCATGTCTCTGGTATTCCAATCATATCTAACCTCTCATTTAGTGCTATATATTCTAACTCTCCCATCTTATTTTTTAGACTTCTAGCATTTGCATACAAGCATTTTAGTGACTGTATTTTATTCATATTAATTTTGCTAGTGGCAGACATGGGTAATTTGGGATCTTTAAGCTCTGTCTGCTCCATACTCAAGGGCATTTGGACTACTTTACTCTTTTTTTGAACCTCTTTGGTGTTGGTAGTATCCTTCAAGCATACATTCTTCCGAACCATGCGCTCTTGGGCGACTGTCGGATTTCCCCTATTATCTAGTTTAATAGCTGCTCTATCTCCTTTTTAAAGGTTAATGCCAGCAGCCTGGTTCCATCCCGGTTAAGGTGAAGCCCATCCCTTCGGAAGAGCCCCTCCTTTCCCCAGAATGTTCCCCAGTTCCTAACAAATCCAAAACCCTCATCTTTGCACCATTGTCTCATCCATGCATTGAGACTCCAGAGCTCTGCCTGCCTTTTGGGTCCTGTGCGTGGAACGGGAAGAATTTTGGAGAAGGCTACCCTGGAAGTTCTGGATTTCAACTTCCTACCTAAAAGCCTAAATTTAGCCTCCAGAACCTCCCTACAACATTTTCCTATGTCATTGGAACCGACATGTACCAAGACAGCAGACTCCTCCCCAGCACTATCTAAGACCTTATCTAGGTGGCGCGTGAGGTCCGCTACCTTCGCACCAGGCAGGCATGTTACCAGGCGATCCTCACATTCACCAGCCACCCAGCTATCTACATGCCTAATGATCAAATCACCAACTATAATGGCTGTCCTAACCCTTCCCTCATGCGGACATGGCTCTGGAGAAACTTCCTCAGTGCGAAAGGGTTTTACATCACCTGGAGGACAGGTCCTAGTTACAGGATCACTTCCTGCCATACTAGGGTGATGCTGTCCTGTCACATGATCTCTCTCCTCCATGGCAGGGATGCTGCCAGACTGGAGGTGGGACTTCAGGACTTAATTCCTGTAGGTCACGTCTATGTACCTCTCTGTCTTTCTTATGTTTTCCAAGTCTGCTACTCTAGCCTCTAGAGAACGGACCCGTTCCCTGAGAGCAAAGAGCTCCTTGCAGCTAGTGCACACGTAAGACCTCTCACCAACTGGGAGAAAATCATACATGTGACACTCAATGCAAAAGACTGGAAAGCCCCCATCTCGCTGCTGGACTGCTGTCTGCATCTTAGTTTTAAGTTTGTGTTTAGATCTTTAAGTTCTTTACTTACTAAGGGTTGCTATGGATATTTATACTAATAAAACTGTACCTAATACGTTTTATATACCTTGTTCACCTGAAGCTTAATTAATCTCAGGTCCTTAGTGTATGACTGATTTGGGTAATGAGCTTCACCTGAGAGCACCTCCTTTCTTTTAAGATGTGTAAGTACCTTTAAAGCTACTATTATCTCAGGGTTGGGTGGGTGTTGGAGAGGGAAATAACACTTATTAAAAGAGGGCTGCTACACAGTACCCTGTCCTGTGCTGCTGAGATAAGCTACATTCTTATTTGATTTAAATTATAGCTCTTTGCTGCTGCTAGGCTCTAACTTATTATGAAATTTAAACTACAAGCTCTCTGCTGGGTTCTAAATTTAAGCAGAAAGCTCTCTTCTGTGTTTTAAATTTAAACTAAAAGTACTTTGCTGATGCTAGGCCCTGAGTAACTATTAAATTTAAACTACAAGCTCTCTGCTGGGTTGCAAATTTAACCAGAAAGCTCTCTTCTGTGTTTTAAATTTAAACTAAAAGTACTTTGCTGATGCTAGGCCCTGAGTGACTATTAAATTTAAACTACAAGCTCTCTGCTGAGTATGAAATATAACCAGAAAGTTCTCTTCTGTGTTTTAAATTTAAACTTAAACTGCTGCTACTAGGCCCTGACTGATTTAACAAAAAATAGTGGGTTCACAGATTAATTAGCTTTAATAGAAAGAATTCCTTTCAGAAAATTCCCAGAAGTATATACTCACAATTGCAGATCTCTCTCCAGTAGTAACAGTCCCCTTTTCTAGTCCTTCAAGACTAGATATATGAGGTATCTATATTTGGACTACTCATGATATATAGAATTATTTGATAGTTAGAGCGGAAGTAATCCATAATCATCTGTTTTCTGACTCCAACTCACTATACTCCTCTTCTATCTAGCAGCGAGGCATAAGGGGTCCTCTTCAAGATCTAGATTAGAAACAGAGAAATGAAAATCACAAGAATATGGCCTATCCATAATGGTGGGACTTAGCTGGTTCGCACCGGTTCGCCTAAAACTGTTCCTAAAGTTTTCAGAGTTCACCGAACTGGTGCACCAAAAGACAGCGAATCCCTTGTGGCCCAGCACCCCAATATCCCCACCCAACAGTATTTTGATGGCATCAGAGGCAATTGTGGCATTGGGAAAAGCCTCCAGTGCCATCAAAATACAATTGAGGGCCAATGTCCTGACAAATAGTAAATCCCTGGTGGCCTAGTGGAATGGACTCCGCCCTCCTCCCTTAAAAAGTAAATAGACCTAGTGGCCTAGAGGCCCCCTGAACCCCCACCCCCTTCCTGACTGCCAAACAAAATAGACCTAGTGGCCCTCTGAACTCCCACTCCCTCTGCCGACTAACAAACAAAATAGACCTAGTGGCCCTTGAACCTCTCCCATACCTTATGAAATGAGCAAGAGTGCTGCTTATGTACCCCCGCTCCTCTGCTCGTGGTCCACTATCTTAAAAAATGGTGTTCCAAGATGGCGGATGAGTAGATGCTGGCTGTTTGAGTGCGGAGAGGCTGCGAGTTGGTTGCCGCGCCAATGGGGAAGAAGAGGAAGCAAACTACAGCGAAGCCCCCGGTAACCTCGACACCCTCGGGTGGCTCGGCGCAACCCTCGATAGTACCCTTTTGCACCCTGCGACCGGCTGACATGGCTACAGCGGCTCTTCCGGGTGGTTTGGAGGAGCTGAGCAGCGATGGAGTGGATCTCAGTCCAGTCCAGCTGTGGCCGCCGCAACCCTGTGGAGGTCGGGAGGAGGGAGCAGACGCGGGAGTACCTCCGGGTCAGGAGGTTGAGGCCGTGCTTGGGGGCTCCTCCTCTCCGATGGCGTCGCGCTCTGGTGATGTTAACGCTGGAGTGGTGGAGAAGGGGTACTCCAACGCGGAAGTTTCGGGAGGTGCCCGACGGAAAATCCCTTTACCAGGAGCGAGTGAGACGCGGGTGGTTTGCGGATTGAAGAAACCAGCGAAGGTGACTTTGGACTGCTTATGGGAGGCGATTTCATCTCTCCATGCAACCTTTGCTCCTGTGGTGGGTGTTCTATCACAAGAATTTCCGTTGGTTAAAGGACGCTGTGCTGCTTTGGAAGCAAAGTGCGCAGAGCAGGCGGAAAAGTTGGCAGTTCTGGAGACTAAAGTGGAACAATTGTGTTCTGTGGGTGAGACAGTTTCCAAGGAACGTTTAATTGCATTAAGGAGGTTAGAATATATGGACAATTCAATACGGAGGAATAATTTGCGCTTTTTAAATTTTCCTAGGTCACCGTTGCTGGAACCCCTGGTTCTTATTCGTAAATACCTCACTGAGGTTCTCCTAATGCCATCAGATAATTTGCTGCCTATTGTTAGGGTTCAGTATGTTGCTGTTGTTTCTGATACTGTGGCTGAAGGGGGCCCAGGGGGGAGGGACGGACAGGGACAGTTGGAATTGTCTGAATTTTTAGAGTCTTCTTTGGAAGTTATGACCTCCAGGGCAACTTTGCTGGTCAGTTTTGCTTTTGAATCCGACCGCAATACGGTCCTTAGGCTTTATTTCCGCAGATTATCTTTTTCCTTGTTTATGGGTTCAAAAATTTTAGTATTTCCTGATTTGTCGAGGGACACCCAGAAGAGGCGGAAAGAATTTCTGGCTTTACGCCAGAGAGTCACTGCCCTGGGTGCCCAATTTAAATTGAGGTATCCATGTAAGTGCGCTTTGTTATATCAAACTAAACATTTTCTGTTTTTTGAACCTGTGCAACTGTTGAAATTTCTTCAGGCAAAGGAAGTGGGGGTGAGGGTTAACTCCCGTATTGGCTGCCATGTATATTATTCTTTGCTCATAAGATGATTCAGGTTATCCTGTTTGTTTTAGTTTATATTTCTTTGTTGGAACCTTATTGAGGTTGTCCTATGGGGGACTAGATGTTCAATAGGGGATATGGTTTTGTAAATGTTTGAGATTTTTTTTTCTCTTTTCTCTATTTCCTTCTTTGATCATGTTTGGATTTCTTGCCATTTCCCCTGTTATGTATTTGCATGGAATTGCATATATTTGCTTTGTGAATATTATGTAAACGGTATAAAATTTAAATAAAAAAAATGGTTGTGGCCTGGCACTAGGCCAGGTGCCACCATTTTGAAGATGGTGGATCACAAGTGGGGGTGTGTAGGAACCTGTGTCTTATGGGGAAATTGCTAGGTACTTATGACCTAGATTGGCCACTGTTGGAAACAGGATACTAGGCTTGATCTGACCCAGTATGGCATCTCTTTTGTTCTTTTGCTGTAACCTTATCTAACTCTTTGACCATTTTAAGATCATCATCAGATATACTTACCCCTAGATTCCATTCTTGTTTAATGCACAGAAGTACTCCACCTCATATATTAATTTCTCTCTTGGGTTTTCGCAAGTAAAATACATGATCCTGCATATTTAAGTTTAAACCTTAGCTGTCATATTCTAGGTCCAATTCTTAAGTTTCATTAGATCCCTCATCATGTTTTCTATGCCTTGCACATTTTGGTATCATCAACAAAAAGACAAATCTTTCCTGATAGTCCGTCCTCAATTTTACTTACATAAATGATGAAACAAACAGACCAAGGACCAATCCCTGAGAAAAAACACCAGTAATGTTCCTTTCCTCAGAGAGAGCTCCATTTATCACTACTCTTTGTTGCCTCTCATTCATTTAGTTCCTAACCCAACATAGTAAGGTTGCTTAGTCTATTAAAATGATGCCTATTTTTTATCATTTTTATTTATGTATTTAGCTTTATTTATATACCGTCTTTCTCCGGATCAAGGCGATTTACATAGAACTAGAAATGCAACTTACAATGAAACATTGGAATTAAACTATGTACAGCATGCAATCGAAGAGCGGTGGCTCTTAACTATATACAGGTTTCTTTATATATACAATTAGTGCAGGGTGGGTGTGCATTGTTCTGGTTCTTCTGGTGGGGGGTTATTCATTGATGTGGAAGTGTTCGGTAAAGAGATGCATTTTTAACTTTTTTCAGAAAGTCTTGAGGACTGTAATATTGCTGAGTTGGTCTGGAACTCTGTTCTATATGGAAGATGTGTAGAATTTGAAGGTTCTTTTGCATGCCTGATCTCCAGGAACAAGCAGGAATGTAGTCATCACATATGGGTAACGTCGGTACCGACGGAGCCTGCGAGGGAACGCTCCCCAGCGTCCAATCAGAAAGCTTTTGGGAGCATCCCAGAGCGCCTGAGTGCTGCCTTCCCGCCTTTCCCAACGGCCTCTCTCCAGTTCTTCTTTTCGTGTTCTTGTCACCGCAGAAGAATTCTTTCTTGTTTTTTTCTTTTTTTGTGGTCGCATCTGCCTTCCTCGACGCTCTACCGGTACCGCCGGTCTTTTCTTTCTTATTCCTGTAAAAAAAAAAAATGTATATTCTCTTTTTCTTTTTCTTTTTCTTCAGGTGCACGCGCCCTTTTGTGCCTTAGGCCCAAAACATTTCCTTACCATGGAGAAACCTGCTTCAGGTTTCAAAAAGTGCACCAAGTGTGGCGGTACCATTTCCGTCGCCGACACCCATGAATGGTGTCTAAAATGTTTAGGTCCTGACCACTCCATCACGGATTGTATGTCCTGTGCCATGATGTCTAAAAGAGGTCGACAGAATCGAGCTGCTAAGCTCAGTACCGTTTCCCTCTGATGCAGCTTCAGTGGCATCGACGTCTTCCAGGGCTTCTTCTTCCTCCCGTGGATCTCAGGTAACTAAACATAAATCCAGCCGGTCCTCGAAGGGTAGATCTTCTAAGCATCGAGATGCCTCTGGCGTTGCCCTCGAGGATTCTGCACCTGCAAAATTATCCCGGCGGGAGGCTTTGGCATCCAAAGCATTATCGGGGTTCCAGGATGTTCTCGAGGCCTTGACCTCAACAGAACAACTGGTGCCATGCTCTGGGGTACCGGCGGTCTCCTCCGTACTGACATCCAGGCATTGGCAGCATCGATAGACCAGAGAGTTCTGGCTATGGAACGCAGTCTGGCGGCTTTCCTTGCATCATCGAAGCCCTCGGAACCGCGACAGACAGTCCCACTGGTACTGACACCGCCTTCGGTATTGGTATCGGTACCAGTACCGATAGCATCGACATCGGCATCGGTGTCTGCTTTGCCGGTACCCAGTCATCCGATGACTTTCAGTACCGATAACCCGGTACCGGTTACTCCCGGTACCAACTTTGGTCGGTACGGGTATAGGCTCTTCAAAAGCATCCAGACAGACGATACTTCGAGTCCTCAGAAGAATCTGAGGATTCTGACAGTTCTGTCGATGCAGCGATGCTTCTCCCAGAGGAACCCTCCTCCCCTAAATGCAGGATGTCTCCTCCAGAGGATATTTCCTTCCAAGATTTTATCAGGGAGGTGGCTCAGGGCCTGTCCCTTACTGTGGCCCCTGAAACAGAACCAAGAGCCAAGGAGTTGGAAATTCTACAATATCCCAAAACTCTTAAGGAGGCAGCTACCTTGCCCATTCATGAGATTTTATATGATCTTACCACCTCTCCTCATTCTCGTAGACTAGATACTATGTATCGAGTCCCTCCTTGTCCTGGGTTCCATAAGACTCCGTTTCCTCACCACTCTATTGTAGTGGAGTCAGCTATGAGAAGGATTAAGAGTGCAAAAAAGGCATGCCTCTAATCCTCCAGGACGTGAGTGCAGAACCCTGGATGCTTTTGGACGTTGAGTCTTCCAAGCTTCCTTGCTTTCTGCCAGGATCAGTTCCTATAGTCTCTACATGGGAATGTTCCTGAAGGAGGTCACAGATAATTTAGAGGCTTTCAGTCCTTTCCTTTCTGAAGATAAAAGACAGGATTTTCTCAATTGGGTCAAACATGCCCAAGATGTCTCTAAATGTTTTAACCGTGCAGCATTTGACTGCTTTGAGTGCATAAGCAGAACCTCGGCTATTGCCATAGGGGCACGTAGAATTGCTTGGCTCCAGGCATCTGATCTAGAGCTCTGGGTAGATGACAAATTGGGAAATATACCTTGTACTGGTGAGAACCTGTTTGGTAAAGATTGGCAGGAAAAAGCCAATGAAATGGATGCTGAAAATTCCACCTTAGACAGATTGTCCAAGTCCACTGCTGATCCTGCTAGAAAGAAATGGTTCAAGAAACCATTCTTTTCTAAAAAGAAAAGATTTTACCCTGCTTATGTTCTGCAGGGACGTTCTGCAGGTCAGCTTGCCAAGAAAAGTCAGCAACCACCCAAACAGAAGAAAGCAAAGGCTGCTAGGCCTCAACCGGCCCAGCAGGCTCAGCCTCCACAGGGCCTTTGACTCTCATCTAGAGAACTTAGCCTTCCTGGTTCTCGGGGGACCAGAACCTTCCACCATTCCAGGAAGGTTATGTCATTTTGCCCCCAGATGGGGGCAAATAACAGCAGAGCATTGGACACTCTCCATCATAAAGGAGGGGTACAAGCTTCATTTTTCAAGCATGCCCCCTCACACAATAGTAAGGCAGTTCAATTCTCTGACCTCTCTCATCAACCTGTTAGGTCAGGAGGTCGCTATCCTTCTTGCCCAAGGGGCAATAGAAGAAGTACCCCTTCATCAACAGGGTACAGGGTTCTATTCCCCTTATTTTCTTATTCCAAAGAAAACAGTGGGTTACAGACCTATCTTAGACCTCAGAGAAATGAACAAATTCCTTGTCAAGGAGAAATTCAAAATGATTTCTTTCGGATCTCTGCTGCCATACCTTCAGAGTCAGGATTGGCTTTGTTCTCTAGATCTCAAGGATGCGTACACCCATGTTCTCATCCATCCAACTCACAGAAGGTTCCTTCGGTTCCTTTTTTAGGGAAAGCACTACCAATTACAGGTTGCTTCCTTTTGGCCTGGCCTCAGCACCAAGGGTGTTCACGAAATGCATGGCTATTGTAGCAGCATTTCTCCGCACTCTAGGGATATTCGTCTTCCCTTACTTGGACGACTGGCTCATTCAAGCCC
The DNA here is from genome assembly GCA_033557465.1 of Ichthyophis bannanicus. Lineage (NCBI taxonomy): Eukaryota > Metazoa > Chordata > Amphibia > Gymnophiona > Ichthyophiidae > Ichthyophis > Ichthyophis bannanicus. Next base: position 1,462,339,680 of record CM066031.1, read on the forward strand.
CAACAGAGTCAGAGGCCAGGACTTCTCTATCCTGCACAATGTGGATCCTTCAGTATTTAGGGCTGGTAATAAACATCCCAAAATCCAGTCTGACTCGAGAAATGTTACAACTACTAGGCCACATGGCATGCACCGTGCATGTGGTTCCCTATGCTCGCCTCCACATGAGGGCAGTTCAGTGGACTTTATCCACCCAATGGACCCAGGCATCAGGGTGCCTGTCAGACAAAATAGCAAACACAAGTCGCCTCATTTTGTCCCTCCAGTGGTGGAAGTTCACTCAAAACCTGTTACTGGGGTCCCCTTTTCAGCAACCCTTACCCCCAAGCAACTCTCACAACAGATGCTTCTCCAATGGGTTGGGGAGCTCACCTGCAAGACCTCTCCACCTAGGGCACCTGGTCTCCACAAGAGAGTTATCTACATATCAATCTCTTGGAGCTCAGAGCAATATTTCTTGCTCTGCGAGTGTTCCACACCCTGCTCAGCTGCAAGACAGTCCTCATTCATACGGACGATCAAGTAGCCATGTTCTATGTGAACAAGCAGGGGGGAACAGGCTCTCTGTCGCTTTGCAACGAAGCTTTGCGACTATGGGCCCTCGCCAGAGAGCATCAGATTCATCTTCTGGCAGTGTATCTTCTAGGCATTCAAAACTCTTGGGCAGACAGACTCAGTCGAGATCTGCTTCCACACGAGTGGTCTCTGCATGCAGACCAGGTGATCAGGATATTTCAACTTTGGGGAACCCCGGACATAGACCTCTTTGCAAGTCCATGGAATGCCAAATTTCCCCGGTTCTGTTCCAGAACTCCGGCTAAGGGGGCTCAGGCCAGTGATGCTTTCCTCCTTTACTGGGGTCAAGAGTTCCTGTATGCCTTTCCACCCATTCCCCTAATTCCCAAAACCCTGTTCAAGCTTCAGAGAGACAGAGGCCATATGATTCTCATAGCTCCACATTGGCCACAGCAAATGTGGTACCCTCTGCTTCTACATCTCTCTCAAGCTCCCTCCCTGGTGTTAGGGTCTGCTCCAGATCTCCTATCCCAGGAGGACGGAATGTTATGGCATCCCAATCCCCAGTCTCTGCATCTCAGGGCTTGGTTGCTGAAGGCCTAGATCTCCATGATCTTAATATCCCTCAACAAGTGAAAGATATTCTTCTTGCTTCCAGGAAACCTTCCACAAGACGCTCTTATGCTTTCAAGTGGAGAAGGTTTACCATATGGTGTTGCAAAAGGCTCTTAACCCCCTTAGGATACCTCTGGAATCACTGCTGGAGTATCTCCTTCATTTATCCAATGCAGGTCTTAAGACTAATTCATTAAGAGTCCATTTGAGTGCTATTGCAGCTTCTCTTAAGCCTCTAAATGGACAGCCTATTTCCTCTCATCCTCTTATAGCAAGATTTATGAGAGGTCTTCTTCTAACTAAGCCTCCCATTAGGCCACCACCGGTGGCATGGGACTTAAACCTGGTTCTTGGGCAGCTCATGAAGCCACCTTTCAAACCTTTAGCTACTGCCTCCTTGAAATTCCTTTCTTGGAAGGTTATCTTTCTCATTGCAATCACATCAGCACGCCGCATTAGTGAGTTGCAAGCGCTAGTAGCTAATCCACCTTATACAAGGTTCCATCATGACAAGGTAGTCCTTAGGACTCATCCACACTTTATGCCTAAGGTGGTCTCGCCTTTTCATCTGAACCAAGCGGTCTACCTACCTGTGTTTTTTCCAGGGCCTCATGCATCAAATGCAGAGAGGAATCTTCATACCTTGGACTGTAAAAGAGCTTTAGCTTTTTACTTACAAAGAACACAGCAACATAGAAAGTCCTTTCAACTCTTTGTTGCTTTTGATCCTTCTCATTTGGGACTTCCAGTCTCCAAGAGAACACTGTCTAACTGGATTGCTCAGTGTATTTCCTTCGCCTATCAGAGTAAGAACCTTTCTCTAGAGGGCCATGTCACAGCTCACAATGTGAGAGCCATGGCAGCCTCAATGGCTCATCTGCACTCTGTGTCTATCGACGACATCTGTCGAGCAGCCACTTGGGCCTCGGTTCATACCTTTACAGTCCATTACTGCTTGGACAAGGACTCCCGCCGGGATGCCTTGTTTGGTCAGGCTGTTCTCAAACACCTGTTCCATACCTAATCAACTCCTACCCACCATCCCTGGTAGGATGCCAGCGATCCATGGGGGGAAGTGGAGCCCTCTTCAGGGACACACAACTTCTAGGGTCTCTCCCTGGCACCTAAAGCTAGGGAGTCCCCATAGGTGATGACTACATTCCTGCTTGTTCCTGGAGAAAGCATAGTTACTCACCTGTAACAGGTGATCTCCGGGAAGAGTAGGAATTTAGTCCTCACAACCCACCCACCTCCCCTAGGAGTTGTATCTCTCTATCTATCTCTTTCCTTTCCCTCTCTCTCTCTTTGTCTCAGCTTTAAAACTCAACTGGAGAGAGGCAGTTGGGAAAGGCAGGAAGGCAGCATGCAGGTGCTGTGGGATGCTCTCAAAAGCTTTCTGATTGGACACTGGGGAGCGTTCCCACGCAGGCTCCGTCGATACCGACGATACCCATATGTGAGGACTAAATTCCTGCTGTTCCTGGAGATCACCTGTTACAAGTGAGTAACTATGCTTTATCTCTGTGTGGTTGTGAGGGTTGTATGAGTGATTGCAAGTGTGTAGGGGGGTCTGAATGAATTGCTTTGTGGGTGAGCATGATATCTCTTTCAAAAAAAGAAAACTCACCTTTGCTATTTAGAGACGCTCACTCTTGCCTTTTTCATGACGGTTTCAATAACACAGCATAGGCTTGGATTAAACGTCTGACTTGGTAATGGAATATATTTTACTCCTTCTTCTATGTTTCTTTTAATTATTTACTTTTAATCACAGTTTGGATTGTGTTTTATATTTAGATAGTCATTACAATCCTTACAACTTTAGACGGTGACTTTGAAAGGAAGGCATTTTTTGTTACGTTCCTCGTACTTCCTGACACATTGAAGCACATATGTTAACTCTCTTGTTCAAGTTGACATATTTTTGTACTGAGATTAATTTTACATTTTCTCCCCTCCACGTTTGTTTTGGTAGCATTTTGGAGCGCCGTTTTTCTGATATGGTTTTTTTTTACTACTTTCACACGTTGATCAAATTTTTTAGCATTACAAAGGTTTTCTTTTAAAGTAATTAATCTTTGTTTCATGCATAGCACACATAATTGTCTGAATTAAGGCAGTATGTAGGAACATAGTAATCCTTGTTTTTCTTCTTTTTTTGACATTTTGAAGGCGGCTGAAATTGTTCTTTAGTTTATCCTTAATATGCCATGCCCTGCTTGTAACACTTGCCCTTTTTAGAGTCAATCTGATTTTAAAATATATTTTTTTCAGTTTAGTTTGTTAATGTTAGTTTTATAGTACTGCACTTACTTCATAGCTGCAGCTTCCCTTCTCCCTATGGTCTTTTTACTCTAACTGACTCACTCCTGCATTTTTTTGAGAAAGATATCCTCATTCAATTAGTACATATTTTTCTCCGTTTTCTCTTGTTCCACTAATTATATCATGTTCAGTACATCGATGTATGCATTGTTGACAAATTATTTGTTTTTAACTTTATTTATTTATGGTTTTTTTAGTGTGATTGTTATTTGTTAAGCCTTATTACAGTATGGTACCAGACCGTCTGTTTTAATGGTCTTCAACAGAGGTATTTATACTTTTTAATTTTTTGAGCATATTTGTTCAGTTTTGTTCTACATTGAATGCATATGACACATTTTATTTGATTTATTTTTATTGTATTTATTTATTTATTGATTTGCAGATTGTGTTATTAATGGTCTGTTCTTTTATGATTTTAAGTATTTATATGTTTATGTTTTTAGTTTGTGCCTGACATGCCCCTGACGAAGGGTTACAAAACACGGCCTTTGTCAGGTTGTCAAGGGCTTAATAAAGACTCTTTCTTTCCACTTTAATCACGCCTTGGACTGGTTGCTGTTTTCTGCGTGGTATCTGCTTTCGTAGTGTTGAGGACTCTAGACGCCGAGCATTAATGAAGGCTGTTAGTTGAGAGGGCTCATAAAAAATGTAAGAAACAGCGTGATACTTCACTAAGCATTTACAAGGGTGTTTTAAGAAAAAATCCCCCCCCCCCCAATTGTAGAACACCAGGACACAAGAGGAGAAATTCCCTGTGACGTCTCTGAGTTTCCCTAGCTAAATCCGGGTAAATACGAACCATTAACCCTCTAAACAGCAAATTGTGTTTCCTAAAGAAGAGCTTTAACAGCCACTCTCTATCAGAAAGTAATGCAAAGTTAATTAATAAAGTAGAAGGAACCGGAGACTCATAATCACTTTGATTGTAGGATAAGGTGGTATACAAATCTGTCTAAATAAATAAATAATCAGATTGTTCCAATAAATCCGTAACATTCAAAATATTCCCTTTCTCCTGGTCCCCCCACAAATTAACCAATCCAGATGTTAACTTAGCCTTGGGTAAGTAATAAATCTTAACCAAGGGCAGAATCAATTCAGGGGAGACCCCCAACACATCTACCAAATATTGTCAAAACATTTCTCTAGGGGACACAGTAATAAGCCTAGGAAAATTAATTAACCTTAAGTTATTAGCTCCAGACAAATTGTCCAAATGTTCCAACTTAGCTTGTACTGAGGAAAAGTTCTTCTTAAATGCATCAGATTGATCTTCAAGAGCAGAAACTTTTCTCCGGGTCTCCACTGCTTTAGACTGTGTTTCCAGCTCCTCCACCACAGCCATTGAATTATTCACCTTCCTATCCAACGATGTGATCTGTGACACCAACACTTCTCCCAAGGAAAGAATTGCCTGCCAAATGGCCTCCAAAGTGAAATTAACTGGGCGCTGAAGAGAAAAAACTAAACCTGGAGCAGCAGATGTCGAAAGAGCCTCCATTTTTGCTGACGTCTCTCCTCCACACACCACAGGTAACTTCTGCCCTGTGGAGTCCTCACCCAATGGTGCCAATGATAGAAAGGAGCCTTGCTGCCCAAAGACTGCACTCTCCTGCTTCCGCAGTCCCTCCGCTCCTGACCCTCTCGTGCCACCAGCTTCCCTCTGCATTGGGGGAGACCCAAGCTCCAAGAACCCCTCGGTAGGGACTGTCCCCGGAACACTTTTGGCGCCGGACTCAATGGGGAGACAGATGAAGCCAAAGCAGCCACTGTGTCACCAGACTGCAGTAAGGCTGCAGCTCGGCGTTCTTCCCCAGTCCCAGCCGGATTCCGGGCAGCGCGCAACACAAAGGCATCCAAAGGTTCAGAGGCAACCGGCGTAGAGGTAAGGGGGGGGGGGGGGCTGCGAGGGCAACGACCCACCTTTCCCCTTGCGTTTCTTGCCCATATGGGACAGAAATAAAAACACACTCACACCAGTCAGTCAGCTGCCGCCATCTTAGTTCTCAATGTGCCTGGTATATTTTTAAATCAAAGTTACATTCTTTTTGGTGTTTTAGTAGAACTATTTTCTTTAGTGGGGTAGGTTTAAAACTCTGCTTTGGTAACTTTCTCAGCTCTTGGGAGTTGCTGACTGCTAATCAGGAGTTAGTGGGCCTGATTAGCCTGTGAATGAACTGAGAGCCGCTGAGGCCTACATAAAAGGCTTCAGAGCCCTGCACTGTTGAGGCATTCCTAACAGGGGCTATACAGGTCAAACAAAGGTAATACATTGATGGTTTATTTTTTTAAATTGCTAGCTCTCTGACTGGGAGCTCTTAAAAGGGTTTTGGTATATTTTTAAAACAAAGTTACATTCTTTTTGGTGCTTTAGTAGAACTATTTTCTTTAGTGGGGTAGGTTTAAAACTCTGCTTTGGTAACTTTCTCAGTTCTTGGGAGCTGCTAACACCTAATCTAGTGTCAGTTCTCTCCCTACCCCCCCCCCCCCATTCCCACCCACTCTTAGTGAACAGTCTTGCTTTATAGGGCACCTCCCCATTTAACAAAACACAGGGACTTCGAACAGCACATTTTGAATGTAATGAAAGAGATTCAACTGCTTTTTCTCTGAAAGGACAGCTGGGAAACCGGCTGGTACTTTGGTAGATCTCTGTCTTTTGCTTTAACAGATACCTAAGCTCCACGAACAGAACAATGGCTGGAAAAAATCATATCGCTAAGGCTGTTGCCCCCATTACAGCTTCTGCCTCTGTCCAGACAATTGAAAGACCAGTTCCATGTGCAGGGTGCTTGCATGCTGAAGCTCTCAGGAAACAAGTGGAGGAAATCAGAGAGGAGGTGGAGAGGCTGAGGAGCATTCAAGACAGTGAGAAGTACGTTGATGAGATGCTTCTAGTAGCAACCAAGCTCTCCAGCAGAGGAGAAGATGGGTGCCTACAGAATGACGAAGGTTGGACACAAGTCACCAGGGCCTGCAGAATCACCATCCAACTTTCTCCAGCCCTTGAATCGAAGAACCATTATGCAGCCCTGGAAGAGGAGGAGGTGAAAGCATCCCTGGAAAGGGAAGAACCAGAGCTCCAGTACCCCAAAGTTGCAGAATCAGTGACCACAAGGAAGCGAAGGTGACTCTCTTCTGAGGGGTACTGAGCCATCCATCTGCTGACCAGACTTGATATCCAGAGAGGTATGCTGTCTGCCTGGTACCAAAATCCAAGATGTTATGCAGAGTTTGCCGAGACTCATCAAGCCCACTGACTATTACCCAATATTGCTAATCCATGTCGGAACAAATGATGGTGCCAGGTATCTCTCTGAGCATATCAAAAGTGACTTCATGGCTCTGGGACAGAGGGTGAATCAGTTAGGCGCACAGGTGGTGTTCTCTTTAATCCTCCCTGTTGAGGGTAAAGACCAAGGCAGAGAGGCTCGCATCCTGGATATGAATGCATGGCTATGTGGATGATTTCATTGAGAGCGTTTTGGTTTCCTGGACCATGGGATGCTATTCCAAGGGTTGCATAGCAGAGATGGCATCCATCTCTCCAAGAAAGGTCGACGTGCCTTCAGTAGTAGACTGGCTAATAAATCCCTCAGGTAAGTGATACATTAAATAACTTTATGGAAATGGATAAAAGGGGTAACATATGGAAAGCAGTGTGTATAAATGCCCGTATCATGGGAAATAAGATCCCAGATGTTGAAGCTTTGGTGAGAGTGGCAGTTACAGAAACATGATTCACAGAAAACCATGACTGGGATGTAACTATATCTGGCTATACTTTATTCAGAAAGGACAGGGTAGGAAGAAGGGGAGGAGGCGTGGCATTATATGTAAAAAATACTATTAAAGCTTTGAAATTACAGAACTTAAAAGGGAGAGAGGAGGCATTGTGGGTTAAACTAGAAAGAGGGAAAGAGAAATCTATTTGCATTGGCGTGATATACAGACCTCCCTCACAAGAGGAAGAGGTGGACAGAGAGTTAATTATAGACATACGCAGCATTGCTAGGAAAGGGGAATTGCTACTGATAGGGGATTTCAATATGCCAGATGTTGATGTTCATATTCCTGTTGCAGTATCCTCTAGAAGTAAAGAGATCCTGGATTCTCTACAGGGAAAACTATTCAGGCAATTGGTAACAGATCCCACACGTGAAGGGGCCATACTGGACTTGGTGCTTACCAATGGTGAAAGTGTTTCTGATGTTATAGTGGGAGATCATTTTGCATCCAGTGATCATCAGATGGTGTGGTTCAGTATTAGGACTAGGGCTGTTATAATCCATTCAAAGGTGAGGGTCTTAGACTTTAGGAAGACTAACTTTGCCAAGCTGGGACAATACCTCAGGGAGTTGTTAGTGGGATGGGAACAGCTGGGGGGTGTAGAAAAACAGTGGACAAAACTGAAAGGGAATATTTTAAGGGCAACCAAACTTTTTGTTAAAAGGGTAAATAATGGTAAAAGGGAAAGGAGACCACTATGGCTTTTGAAAGAAGAAGCTGAAAAGGTGAAGAAAAAGAGGGAGGCCTTCATGAAATACAAGAGATCACAGACAGAGGAAGAACTTAGAGAAACTTAGAGAAGCTAGCAAAGTAGTCAGGAAAGCAAAGATTCAAAAAGAGGAGGAAATAGCCAATAAAATGGGGGGATAAGACATTTTTTAGATATGTTAGTGAGAAGAGGAAGGGCAAAAGTTGTATTGTCAGACTCAAAGGTGAAGGGGACGAATGTGTAGAAGCTTATGAGGATAAAGCGGAATTGCTTAACAAATATTTCTGTTCTGTGTTCACAGATGAAGAACCAGGAACAGGACCTCAGAAAACACCCATAAACAGGAACAGAAGCGAGGGACATCTTGAACAATTTTCAGAAAACTGTGTTCGTGAGAAACTAGCTCAACTTAAAGTAGATAAAGTGATGGAACTGGATGGGATACATCCTAGAATACTGAGGGAACTTGGGGATGTTCTAGCAGCTCCACTGACTGACCTTTTCAATGCCTTGTTGGAGTCAGGAGTGGTGCCAAAGGACTGGAGAGATGGTCATGTGGTGCCTTTACACAAAAGCGGAAGTAAGGATGTAGTTGAAAACTACAGGCCAGTTAGTTTATCTTCAGTGGTGAGTAAATTATTGGAAATGCTGCTGAAAGAGAAAATAGTGAGGTTTCTGGAGTCCAGCGGATTATAGGATCCGAGGCAGCATGGATTCACCATAGGCAGGTCTTGTCAGACAAATCTGATTGATTTCTTTGACTGGGTGACCAGGGTGTTGGACCGAGGGAGAGCCCTAGATGTGGTGTATTTAGATTTCAGTAAAGCCTTTGACACCGTTCCTCACAGGTGACTTATAAACAAACTGAGCACCCTAGGAATGGACCCTAAAGTTACTGCTTGGGTTAGAAATTGGTTGTTTGGTAGGTGACAAAGAGTACAGGTCAATGGAGCCCCAAGGATCTGTCCTTAGTCCGATTCTTTTTAACATCTTTGTTAGTGATATAGCGGAAGGGCTGTCAGGTAAGGTTTGCCTCTTTGCGGATGATACCAAAATCTGCAATAGACACCCAGGAAGGTGTAGATAAAATGAGGAGGGATCTAGCTAAACTTGAAGAATGGTCTAGAATTTGGCAGCAGGGATTTAATGTTAAAAAATGTAAGGTCATGCATTTGGGCTGCAGCAATCCAAGAGAGCAATATAGTATAGGGGGTGAAATACTTTTGTCCACTAAAGAAGAGCGGGACCTAGGCGTGGTTGTGTCTGATGATCTTAAAGTAGCTAAACAGGTAGAAAAGGCGACGGCAAAAGCTAGAAGGATACTTGGGTGCATACGGAGAGGAATGGCTAGCAGAAAAAAGGAGGTGATAGTGCCTCTGTATAAGTCTTTGGTGCAACCTTATTTGGAGTATTGTGTGCAATTCTGGAGACCACACCTTCAAAAGGATATAAACAGGATGGAGTCAGTACAGAAGGTCATCATCCAGGTCTCCCGGTGCATTTCTGCCTTGAACGCTCACCCTCCTGTGAAGCCCCGCCTCCTGGACGTGACATGGACACATGCAACGCGTCCGCGTCATCATCGAGGTACCCAGCACCATTTAAAGTCCCTCGGTTCGGCGCCGCGGGCACGAGCCGAAGTGGTGTGCACAAGGAACAGGACGTGCTCCTTGGGCGAGCTCCTTGAGGCGATGACTGGGGCGACCAGCGCCTTCATTTTCCTCCTAGACCCGTCTTTCTTTGGCTGTGACTCCTTCCGTTATTGCTGTCTTCCATCTTCCCTCTTGGCCTAGCTTTTGCCACATCTGCTACTGTATCCTCTCCACCTGTGTCAGCCTGCCTCACCTCGCTGAGTATGGCTGCTATCCCGGTCGTTTGGGGCCATCGTCCTTTGTCACTGGCCCCCTCCTTCCCTGGTACTGTAGCACGTAACCCCTTCAATCTCCTCCCTTGCTGTTCTCATCCGGCTCCCCCCACCTCTGCTCCATCTACGTCCTTTTCCTCCCCAGTTGTCCCCCTCATTACCTTCTCTCTGGCCCTTCTCAACTGTCGTTCCATCTGCTCGAAGACCCATCTAGTTCACGATCTCCTGATCCAGCACTCTTTGGACGCCCTCTTCATCACGGAGTCCTGGCTCCATGAGGGGTAGGACGCCCTCCTTCACCAATGCCTTCCCCCCGGCTATTCTGCTTTTCATACTCCCCGTCTCCACTGCTCTGGTGGGGGGTGGCTCTAATCTTCAGGTCCACCCTCTCCCTTTCACTGGTGTCGCCCCCTCCCGACTATCCCGAAGCTCTCCTAGTTCGTTCAGATTCTCCTACCCCCATTTATTTCCTTCTCCTCTACGTTCCCCCTTCTTTGCGCCCCGGACTCTGGGACTCTGTGTTGCTCACTTTATCCGATTCTGTCCTCTTGTCCCCCCATCTAGTTATCTTGGGCGATCTCAATGCCCATCTGGACTCTCCATTGCGTCCCCGCGACAAGGCCCTCACCTCCCTTTTCTCAGACTTGTCCCTTCTCCAACACGTAGCTTGCCCAACCCATGCCTCCAGCCGAACTCTGGACATTATCCTTACTCTCGATCTCTCCCCCTATCTCCCTTCCAACATTCATTCTCTCCCCATCCCTTGGTCTGACCACCTTTGTCTCTGTTTTTTCCTTTCCATTTCCCCTCTCTGGGCCAGTAGGTCCTTCTTCTGCTATCCCCCCAGCTCCGTCCCTCAGATGGCGCCTTACCCCTCACACCCTACACTCCTTCCCCCCAGCTAGCTCCCTCTTCCCCCCGACTTCCCCTCTCTCTCTGCTGATCAACAGGCTGACTCCTGGTCCTCCACTCTCTCAGTTGCCCTCGATGCCATAGCCCCTCTTCGTCCTGTGTCTCTCCATCCTTCCTCCCACCATCCCTGGTATCACCCCGGCCTCTTCCTCCACCGGGCTCACCTTCGCTGAGCGGAGCACCTCTAGAGGAAGCATCAAACCACTGCTTCCCACTCAGCTTTCCGCCAGGCTCACCTCTCTTACCGTTCCATGATAACCTCATCCAAGCACTCCTATTACTCGCGCCTTATTGCTTCCTCATCCAATTCCTCCAGACATCTTTTTCACGTCCTTAAGTCCCTCTCCTCCACTTCCACTCTTCCTTCCCGCTCCTTCCATCCCCCTTCCACCCTTGCCTCCTTTTTTGCAGATAAAGTTCTCTCTCTTCGTTCCTCTTTCTCTGCCTGCCCCCCTCCCCTCTCCAATCCCCCTGACTCCCCCACTATCTCCCCCGCTGCTATTCCCTCATCCCCTTCTCATACATTTCCCCACATCTGGCATTCCTTTTCGTCTGTCTCCACATCTGCTCTCATTAAGGCCATTTCATCCGCCCATCAGACTACTTGTCCCCTCGATCCCCTGCCCTCCTCTTCGCTGCTCCACCCAGATCTTGCCCTTATCCCCTACATTCTCTCCATCTTTAACTCTAGTCTTTCCTCCGGCCTTTTCCCCTCCAGCTGGAAACATGCTATTGTCCGCCCTATCCTGAAGGAGCCCACCCTTGATCCCGCCTCCCCTGCCAATTGGCGGCCAGTCATTAATCTCCCTTTTCTAACCAAAGTCCTTGAAAAACTTGTCTTTTCCCAACTGGCCTCTCATCTCGATTCCACTTTTGCCCTCCACCCTCGTCAATCCGGCTTCCGTGCAGGCCATAGTACTGAAACCATCCTCACAGCACTGCTTTCTGAGCTTCACCGTGCACATGACCGTGGTGATTTTTCTATTGTGGTGTCTTTGGATCTGTCCTCTGCTTTTGATGTTGTGGACCACCGCACTCTATTGTCCCGCCTCTCTGATTTCAGTGTGCAGGGCACCATTTTGCAGTGGTTTCGCTCTTTTCTTTCCTCCCGTACTTTCTCAGTTCACTCCAGCCCCTCCACATCCCCCCCGCCATCTCCCATGATCTGTGGTGTTCCCCAGGGCTCTATCCTCGCCCCCCTACTTTTCAACGTCTTCCTTGCTCCTTTAGCTTTGCTCATTCAACAGTCCGGCATTTCCGTTTACATCTACGCTGACGACATTCTTCTGGTCCATCACACCTCCTCCTCTTCCCCTGATCTTCTCCCCATCAATCGCTGTCTCTCCTCCGTTGCCTCCTGGTTTGAGTCAAACTCTCTACATGCTAATCCCGCCAAATCCTCTGCAATCTGGTTTTCTTTTGATCTCCCCCCTCCCAGTTTATCACCAGTTATGGCTTCTCACTCCATCCCCCTGGCACCGACCCTCCGTTATCTGGGCGTTACCTTAGACTCACCCCTCTCTTTTCGTGAACATATTTCCTCTGTTATACGTACTTTCTTCTTCCATCTGCGTCGTATCAGGGCCGTTCAGTCACTCCTTCCCCCGTCGTCTGTTGTCACTCTCGTCCTGTCTTTAGTGATTACCCGTTTAGACTACTGCAACGCTATCTATGCAGGCCTCCCCTCTTCCCAGCTCCACCGTCTTCAACTAGCTCAGAATGCTGCCGCACGTCTCATCACCTCTTCCCCTGCGCGTTCTCACGTGTTTCCCTGTCTTCTCACCCTTCACTGACTTCCGGTTAAGTTCAGGTTTGTCTTTAAGTTACTCATCATCACACATAGGGCTCTCCACACTAACACTCCCCAGTACCTGGCCGACATCATCCATCTTTAGCCCTCCCCACGTCTTCTTCGGTAATCGTCTCTTTCTTCCTCCCCCTGCCCAGGCCCATCTGGAACTTACCCGCCACTCCGCCTTTTTCTTCCTAGGTCCCGCCTTGTGGAATTCACTCCCCCTATCTCTTCGTACTAAACTGTCTTATCCACGTTTTAAGGCACTCCTCAAAACCCATCTCTTTTGCCAGGCCTTCGACCTTCCTCCCCCTGTTGATGGTGCCTCGTCCCCCAGTCGCACCCCCCACCCTCCATGATACCCCCTAGGTGTCCTCCTTCACCTTCCCCCTCCCCCCCTTCCTCTCGTCCCTCTTTGGGCCTGTTCTGTCCTCCACCTGATTTGACTGTCTCTCTCTATCCTATTATCAATTGGCGTTCTTTTCCGACTTTGTTTTCAGTAGCCTACCATTTTGTTTTGTACACCGCCCTGACACTTCGGCCTGGGCGGTTTATCAAGTGATGCGAATAAAGATAAAGATAAAGATAAGGTGGCAACTAAAATGGTTAGTGGTCTTCATTATAAAGCATATGAGGACCGACTTAAGGATCTTAATATGTACACCTTAGAGGAAAGACGGGATAGAGGTGATATAATTGAGATGTTTCAATACCTCCATGGCATAAATGTACAGAGGGAGAGCCTCTTTCAATTGAAAGCAAGTTCTGCTATGAGGGGACAAGGGATGAGGGTGAAGGGGGATAGATTCAGGAGTGATATGCGGAAATATTTCTTTACGGAAAGAGTGGTGGATCCATGGAATAGTTTCCCAGTGGAGGTGGCAGAGATGAATACAGTATCTGAATTAAAAAAAGCATGGGACAAACACAGAGGATCTCTAAAGGAAAAAAGGGGACTGTTGTAGTTGTTGATGTGGTAGGACAGACTAGATAGGCCATGTGGTCTTTTTCTGTCGTCACATTTCTGTGTTTCTACTGTAACTAGGGAACTTATTCCACCTCAGAGGAATAAGTTCAGGCCGCCGGACCGGGAAGTACAGGGCTGACATTGGAATTGACCCTGTATGTCCGGGGCTGCTGAGCAGCCAATCCTCGCACTAATGCCACCCCCGCTCCTCCACTTTCCTGCCCCCATCTAACCTCCCAGTACAACGTGCGGGGAAGTTAGTCGGGATCAGAAGAGGGGCCAAATATCATGGATGGACTTCCTTCTTTCTAAAAAGAGTGGGGGATAAGGTTGATCTTTGTGGTATGTCACAAGGAAGCCATTAACCATCAAAATCTTCTTCCCCCCCCCCCCCACTGCACCTGTAATCTTGTACCCTGCAAAAAAGAGGACATCCTTGCCAGAACCTTCCCAGCCATACTCAGTTATCAACAACATTGCACCAAGATCTCTTGTTCTACCAAATCAAAGACAGCTGTCAGATCCAATACCACCAGCCAAATCACGTTCCCTTTATCTCTGGCCTGGTAAATGACATTAGTTTCATCCACCATCAGAAATTCAGTACCTGAGTCCTGACAAAAGCCGCCTGCTCCCAATCCAACCCCTCCATTTCTTTCAAATAATCACCCAACTGTCTTGCACTTCCTTCTTCAAAAGTTTAGCAATATCAAACAGCCACTATCTGCTCTATTTGCCCTCCTTCAGCTGTTCATAGAGGGGAGAGTAGTACACAATAAAATAACAATAAAATAATTAAGGTAGGTGAATACCAGGATCCTCATATGGCAGCTTGACCCCTAGCAGAAGAACTGCAAAACTACTGCAAGGTGTTGACAGACACCATTTTGAACTCGGAGCTAAATGGGATAGGAACAACTAGGGATTATTCCTGTCCCGTACCGCTAGTCCCCAGGGATTGTGGAAGATGGGGTGCCTACCAGAGGGAGCAGGGACTCTCTGTTATATGTATGTACAGTACATATATGATATGCCTAGTAGTGCTAGAGAAATGATAGGCACTGTATTACTTGTAGTACAGGTAGAAGTGTGTGTGTGTGTGTGTGTGTGTGGGGTTCTTTGAGGGGAGGGTTGTTGATTCGTTGACCAGGAGATTTTTAAGGGGATAGGGGGCTTGGACTGGGGATCTGAGAAGTGATTTCAAGAGGTGAGGAGTCTGTTCCAGGGGGGTAAGGATGTCTTGAGGGGGGGGGGATCTTTACTTGGGAAAGGGAGAGATGAGAGAGGTTTGCGGTTTAATTGTCATTGCCTTGTTAATATGGCTTTCCAGGAGCATCAGACTGGATGTTAGTGGTCCAGTGTTCCCAGGGAAAATTATACCACAGCTTGCGAGGATGATTGCAAGTTGTATTATTCCTTTACCACAGGAGTGACTTCTGTAGTAAATTAAGCTGCGTTCAAATGTAGCATTTTAACACAGCTTAGTAACTAGCTCTCATAGTTCAAAGCAGGCAGCACAGTTATAATATTCATCATATAAAAACTACACATTTTACAGCATCACACAAAAATGATATATAAATAATAAAATCTTGTCGAGACAAATCGGTTCCCAAACACCATGCTATCGAGCATTTTAACCTTAACATTTAAAAGTTTCCAACGTTTTGAGTTTTCTCCAAAAACCAAAATAAGACTCAAATCCTCAGACATTTGTTCCACCGAAATGGGGCACTCACACTCAAAAGATTTTTGCTTATTACAGCCAGCCTGTACTTAAAGACAGATGGAAACAGAATGCTATTAATGATAGAGATCTTTAGTCAGTCAGCCTCAGTAGTTGTAGGGTTATTTGCCTTGTGTGGCTGACAGCCTTTAAAACAAAACAAAAAAATGTTAACAAAAATGATGATCTTATTTATCTCTCACATTGTCTAAATGTGATGAAAAACTTCCAGATTTCTCAGTTTTTATATATGAAGTGGTTGATTTTTTTTATTGTCCTTTTGGCTTCAAAATTGGAATCTTCTATAAATCTGACATTTCATTTCAAGCAGTTCTTCTGTGAGTTAATTGCTTTTTCCTAAAGCTTTGATGAATTCCAGTCTAGGGACTGATATGTTCCATGTGTTACTGTTTGGCATGGAAGTGTGGTTGTGTCTTTCTGTTTCTATAGTATGGTACACAGTCAAAAAAGAAATACATGTTTTGGAACCCTTAAACTAGAGAATACAAATGTTGACTCAGATAAAGTTTTAAAGAAGCAAAAATGTTGTGATGAGTATCTCTACCTTAGCTGCAGAACCACTGCACCCTAATGTCTTGTTTAGGTACAGTATCTCCAAATAGGTTGGCTCTGAGCATACCATCACAGCAATGAACCTTGTTCCTAAGCCAACTTAGGTGGAGAGTGATCTCAGGTTCTCAAATTTACTGCTAAACCTCGTCAAAATACTTGCATTGTGCCAAAAAGAGAGTTTTATTCTAGAATTCATAGGATGTAGTATGTATAGGCAACCTATACAGGTGTGTTTAGAATTGCCATTAATCAGGCCTGAGGCACCCAATATAAAAGGAAAGATTTCTGTACATTTCTGTCACTACGCCATCATACCAGAAATTGCCCCACCCCACAAAATAATCTCTTGCAATTGTATCACCAGCCTGTAAACCCTCACCCCCAAAATCTCCACCCCCATAAGTGTCCCATCACCCCAAAAATTCTTCTATCAAAAATACCCTCAAAACTATCAAACCACTCTGCAAACTTCCTCACTGCCAAAATCTAACCATCTGCAACTGCCCCACCCTTGCAAACTGCCCCACCCCCAAAAGCTACAATTTTCTCAACCTACATACTACCTCACCCCTAAAAAGCACTCCCTTCTAACTGTCCTACCACCACCAAACCATTCAGTCACACAGGATTAAAGTTTTGCAGGAAGCAAAATACACTACAGAATCTCTATAGATAGAAATTCCATGTGAAAAGGGGAAGGCAATGGCAGTAGGAATGTACTATCAACTGCCTGGCCAGAAAAATCAGATAGATGAAGAAGTGCAAAATAAATCAGGGAAGCTAACAAAATATACAACACAGATGGGTGATTTTAATTACCCCAGTATTGACTGGATCAATGTCACATCAGGACATGCTAGAGAGATAAAGTTTCTAGATGAAATAAATGACTGCTTCTTGGAGCAATTGGTTCATGAACCGACAAGAGGGGAAGCTATTTTGGACCTAGTCCATAGTGGAACAAAGGATTTGGTGCAAGAGATAAGGGTATTGGGACAACTTGGCAATAGTAATCGTATCATTAACACATTTATTATCGCAAGGAAATCCACAGTACTACCTTTTAACTTCCAAAAGGGAGACTATAATAAAATGAGAAAAATAGCTAAGAAGAAACTAAATGGAGCAGCTGCAAAGGTTAAAGATTTACCTCAAGCATGGCCATTGTTTAAAAATACTATCTTGGAAGCCTAGACCAGATGTATTCCACTCTAAGAAAAGGGGAAGGAAGGTCAAAAAACTGCCAATATGGTTTTAAGGTGAGATCTGAGATGCTGTTATAGCAAAAAAAAACCATCTTTCAGGAAATGGAAAAAGGAGACAAATTACAAAAATGGGAAACAACATAAGCATTAGCAAGCTAGATGTAAGGCATTGATAAGGCAGGAAAGATTTTGAAAAAAGGTTGCTGTGGAAGCAAAAACATATAAGACAATTTTTTTTCAAGTACATTCATAGTAAAAAGAACTTTGAGAGAGTCAGTTGGACCATTAGATAATAGAGGGGTAAAAGGGGCACTAAGGGAGGACAAGGCCATAGCAAAGAGACTGATTGAATTCTTTGCTTTGGTTATTACTGAAGAAGATGTAGGGGAGTTACCCATGACCTGAAATAGTATTTAAAGTTGATGCATCAGAAGAATTGAAAGAAATATTGATAAACCAGGAAGATGTATTACAACTGTGATAAACTGAAGAGTAGCAAATCACCAGGACCAGATGGCATACATCTAAGGGTTATAAGAGAACTAAACTATGAGATTGCTGACCTACTATTAATAATCTGTGAACTATCATTACTATCATCTTTATCTTTATCTTTATTAGCAAGGCTTGATATACCGCCCATGCATAAGCATCAGGGTGGTGTACAATAAAACATAGGCTACCATGAAAGAGAAAGAGAGAAGGGAACACCATTAACTGATAGTAAAGAAATAGACAGAGAGCAAAGGGAGAAAAGAAAGGCAACGAGATAGGAATAAGACTCCAGTTACCAGTTAGGGGAATGGGAGAAGAAGGGGGGGGGAGGGCAAGGGCAGAGGACCTATGGCGGCAGAGTAGTCTCGAAGGCAGAGCCCACAGCTGAGGGAGTGTTGCCGCAGTCTGAGGGGGAAGGGAGGTCAAAGGCCTGGTGG
Source organism: Ichthyophis bannanicus (assembly GCA_033557465.1). Taxonomy (NCBI): domain Eukaryota; kingdom Metazoa; phylum Chordata; class Amphibia; order Gymnophiona; family Ichthyophiidae; genus Ichthyophis; species Ichthyophis bannanicus. The sequence continues at coordinate 1,462,357,608 of CM066031.1, forward strand.
AAAAGGTGAGTCTTGAGTAGGGCCTTGAACCGGGGGGAAGGACAGTTCAGTGAGAAGGGCATGTGGGAGTGAGTTTCAGAGGGCAGGGTTTAGGAAGAAGAAAGCTGAGCAGCGAGTAAGTTTGAGATGGGCCTGGGATGGAGACGGAAGGAAGAGGCGGTTACCATGAGCAGAGTGGAGGAGGTGAGAAAAGGGTTGGAGGTGAATGAGATCAGCAAGATACTGGGGGGTACTGGTGCAAAGGACCCAATGAGTAATAATGAGCAGTTTGTAAATCAATTGGACCTTAATGGGGAGCCAGTGGAGACTGCAGAGCAGAGGGGTGACATGGTTGAATGGGGAGGAATGGGTGATGAGATGGGCAGTGGTGTTCTGGATCAGCTGAAGGCATCGCAACTGGTACTGTGGAAGACCTGCAAGAGCTGTGTTACAATAAATGAGATGGGAAATGATGAGGGAGAGGACGAGAGTGGTGAGGGAAGAAGAAGGGAGAAAAGACAGACAGCACGGATTTGGCGAAGATGGAAAAAAGAACAGTGGGTGAATGCAGAGACATTGTGGTGGAAGGAAAGCGAGGGATCCAGAGTAATGCCGAGATAGCGGAGGGTGGAGATGAGAGGGACGGTGGAGGCGAACAAGGTAGGAGATGAGGAGGGAGAGGGGGCATGAAAGGAAAACCAGAGGGCAGCAGACTTCGAAGAGTTCACGTGAAGGAAGTTGCCAGCAAGCCAAGTGGTGACATGGGAAAGACAGGCATCAAGAACAATGAGGTCAAGAGCCAGGAAACTAGTGTGATACAGGAGCAGGATGTCATCTGCATAGTAATAAGTGGAAATTCCAGACTGCTGGATAAGCAAGGCAAGCAGTGCAAGGAAAACACTGAAAAGAAGGGGGCAAGGACAAAACCTTGGGGAACACCACAGTGAAAAGAGGAGAGTCGGTGGTGCCAAACTGAACAGCGAAAGTGCAGGATGAGAGAAAGGAATGGAACCATTGAAGAATGGTGCCATGAATCCTAAGATCGGATAGATGAGCAAGAAGGGTGCGGTGATCTACGATGTCAAAGGCAGAAGAGAGATCCAGGGAGACAGCAATGGAGAGGTCACTATGGTCATGAGAGTGATAGATCTCATTCAGGAGTGCCAGAAAGGTGGTTTCGGTGCTGTGACCAGACCTGAAGCCAGATTGACAGGGGTGAAGGGAGAGAGTTGAGTCAAGGTGTGTGGAAAGTTGCGTGAAAATGAGTTTCTCAAGAACTTTGGAAAGAAAAGGGAAATTGGACATAGGGCACCAGTTTGCTGGGACTGAAGGATCAAGAAAGTGCTTCTTCAGGAGAGGACAGATAAGGGCATGCTTCCAGGTGGAGGAGAGACTAGTGTTAACCATATGCAAGATGTAGGGAGAGAGTGTGAGGGAAGGGTCAAGAAGCCAGATAGAGGGGAGGGGAGTGAGTGGGCATGTGGTCTTGTGGGAAGTGGTAATGACCCTGTAAGTTCACAAGATGTAACAGGATGGAATGTGTGCCAGGTGTGAGGAAAATTATGAGATGAAGGGGGAGAGAGCCGGAAGGAGGGGGATGGGGAGGAGAGGATGGCAAGAGAGGAAGAGGGCAGGAGGGAAAGGAAGAGCGGAGGGAGTTTATCTTTTCGGTGAAGAAGGAGGCAAGACAGACTAGACTAGGGGCATCAGCAGGAAGGACAGAGGGTAAGGAGAGGGAACACAGAACCTGACAGAGATGCCTGGAAGAGTTGGAGGAGGAGGAGATTAGGTTCGAGTAGTACGATAGCTTAGCTGTGGTGATCATGGAGCGGTAGAGCTGGTGACAGTGGCGGAAGGAAGCAAGAGAGTCAGGGGAGGGTTGTTTATGCCAGATGTGTTCAGCACAGCAGAGATGTGTGTGCTGCAAGGTACAGGCCAGGATGATACCAGGGCTGGTGGGAGGAAGGCCTCAAGGGAATGGGATGGAGGGGACCCAAACTGCCAAGGGTGAAAGTCCAGGTATCAACCTGCCTGTCCACTGAGAGGGCAGAGAAATCTGAGTGAAGAAGGGAGTCAGCTGGGGGGAATTGTTGAAGGGTGAGTGGAGTGGTATGGTACTTGAGTTGCTGGGAAGGAGGGGCAGCAGTCTTCTTGGTGACCCATAGGGGAGGAAGAGAAAAGGAAAACAAAAGACAAAGGTGGTCAGTCCAGGGGAGAGGGAAGGATGAGACATGGGAGGGGAGGTAAGGGCAGCTGGTAGGGGTAAGGATGAGATCCAGGGTGTGCCCCAAGACATGAGAGGGACAGGGGACATGGAGAAAGGCTAATGTAATCCAAATTTTTAAAAAGGGTTCCAGGGATGATCTGGGAAACCACAGATTGGTGAGCCTGACATTGGTACCAGGCAAAATGATAGAAACCAGTATAAGAAACAAAATTACTGAACATGTAGATAGTCATAGTTTAATGGGAGAAAGCCAATATGGATTTAGCCAAGGGAAATTTTGTTTTACTAATCTGTTATACTTTTTTGAAGTTGTGAATAAACAGGTAGACAGAAAGCCTTCGACAAGGTCCCTGATGAAAGGCTCTTGGTGAAATTAAAAAGACATGGGAAAGGAGACAGTGAACTATTGTGGATCAGGAAATGGTTAAAAGATAGAAAGCTGAGGGTACGGCTAAATGGCCAATTTTTCCATTGGAGAAAGGTGAATAGTGGAGTACCCAAGGGATCTGTGCTGAGTCCGCTGCTTTTTAACATATTCGCTAATGACCTGGAAATTGGAATAACAAGTAAGGTAATCAAATTTGCAGATGACACAAAATTATTCAAAGCTATTAAAACCCAAGAGGATTGTGAAAAATTGCAAGAGAACCTAAGACTGGATGTTCAAATGGCAGATTAAATTTAATGTGGACAAGTGCAAAGTTATGCACCTAGGAAAGAATAACCCAAGCTATGGTTACATGATGCAAGGTTCCACATTAGGAACCACCGCCCAATAAAAAGATTTAGGCGTCATCATGGATAACACTTTGAAACCCTTTGCTCGGTGTGCAGCGGCAGTCAAGAAAGAAAATAGAATTCTAGGAATCATAAGGAAAGGAATATAGAATAAAACAATGGATATTATAATGCCTCTCTATCATTCCATGGTACGACCGCACCTTGAATAGTATATGCAATTCCGGTAGCTGTATCTTAAAAAAGGATATAGCAGAATTAGAAAAGGTACAGAGAAGAGCCACCAAAATGGCAAAGGGGATGGAAGGATAACCTATGAGGAAAGGCTTAAAAGGTTAGGGCTCTTAAACTTAGAAAAAAGATGACTGAGAGAAGATATTATGAGGTCTATAATTTAATGATGCAGTGGAACAGGCAAACATGCTTACGCCATCAAAAAATAAAAAGACTAGGGGACACGCAATGAAGCTACAATGTAACCCATTTAAGACTAATAAGAGAAAATATTTTTTCACTCTACGCATATTCAAACTCTGGAATTCGTTACCAGAGGATATAGTAAAAGCTGTCAGTGTAGCTGGGTTTAAAAAAGGTTTAGACAAATTCCTGGAGGAAAGATCGATAAACCATTATTAAATAGGACCTGGGAAATCTACTGCTTGCCCCGGGACAAGCATTGTGGAACCTGTGTACTTTTTTGTGAACCTGACAGGTACTTGTGACCTGGATTGGCCATTGTTGAAAACAGGATACAGGACTTGATGGACCTTGGTCTGATCCAGTATGGCATTTCTTAGGTTCGTATTTTCTTATAAACACCAAACAACTGTCCCACCACCTCACAAACTGCTCCATCCTCAATAACTACTCCTACAAGATTACCACCTTGCAAAATGCCCCCTGCATCTGCCTTAAACTGCCCCTACATCCAAAAATTATCACTCACGATTTCCCCAACTACAAAAACTCCCCGCAAATGCTCTACCCCTAAAATATCCCCACCACAACTGCCCTGCCACCCTGCAAACTACCCTACCTCAAAAACTACCTCCCCTAAGCTGTCATCAGCTTCCAAAACTACATCCTCAAGAAATGCCCCACCACCCCCAGCTGCTCCACCAGACACAACACATGAACGGGACTCACAGAACATACAACAGAGATGCACCCACAGACACATACACACACAGACACACATAGTAACATGTCCTCCCATGCACAGACATATACATGCAAAGAATTACACACACACGCAAACATGGATAGATACACATGCAAGCACATATGCAGTAACACACAAAAACATGCACATTCAAAACAAACATGCTCAGACAGACCAGCCCACAAAGATATACAGGGTGGCCCAAAAAAAGTGAAAACATCTCGTAAATTAAAAGCTTAAATAGTTTACTTATTTACCTTTTTTAGCTATATAACGTCTTTATTTCGACAATTTCCGGTTGCCATCTTTTTTTTTTAAATTTGTCAATCGTTTACATCTGTCTTTTTGAATTTTTAAATAACTTATATGCTACGAGATGTTCTCACTTTTTTTGGGCCACCCTGTATACATACATATACAAAAAAAATAGAGGTGCACACAACCCCCCTCCACCCAGATAAACATGCAAAATATATATATATATATATATATATATATATACACACACAAACAAAGGAAAAACTTGCAATGCAGATACAAACAGAGATGTGTGGGATTACTGGTAGGGCTCATCAGTGCCATTTTGGATTCCAGCAGCAAGAAGAGCAGGAGTGAGCGGGCATAGCTTCTTCTGCCAATAGGCACCAGGGAGCTCCAGTAAGCCTGGGGAGGGAATCAAAGGTGCGGATTGGGGTAAATGCTGGTGCTCATCTTGAGGGGGGATTCAATATTGCCAGGGGTAGAGAGATAAAGTGGGGGTCTTAGTGCCCATGGGGCATGTTTATTTACAATAAAGTAGATGAATTGGGACAGAAACAGAGGGATCGTTTGCATTGCTGGGGAGATGTAGGGGGATTGGAGATGCAAGGTGGGGGGAGAGCAAGGTACAGGCAGGGACAAAGGAAAAGGACAGCTAGACCAGGGTGGTATGAGGATGGGAAAAGACGTCAACATTTACAGCTGTTCCTGCTAGCAGGCATTTATGCATGCCTTGGGGCAGGTGTGAATGCCGACTTCTACAATTTTTGCTAGAATTGTGATTTCCAATTTTTAAACCTTGTATCCCCATCGCAGGGTTTTCAACTGGCTAATTGGACTGCTCTTCATGAGTCACTGACCCAGGAGGGAGCCATCTGATGGGCTATTTAATGCTCTCATACCCTATGCTATGATTTTGTTGAGTGCACCCCTGATACAGCAGTCGCAAAAAACAGGCCTCATTGAGTGTGCTGTACAATTAATATCATCATCAACAGATAAATTAACCTTTAGGGTTGTGAATACTGAGAACATGAAATTTTGTTAGAACTAAAGGTTTACAACACAGAAGGGTATTTTCTTGACCCACGAAGAGCAGTCCAATTAGCCAGTTGAAAACTCTGTGATGGGGATATTCCATGGTCAGAAAAAGGATAAATTCTGAGGTCTTTTTCCTCTCTTTTTAATTTACTTGATTGATGAACATGTATTGAGGATAGAAGGTTTCAAAAAAGTCTATTTACATGTGTATGTTTATGCTTATTTTAAACTTTCTACACCACCCTTTGAGAGCATCAAGGCAGTTTATAGTAATTTATAAAAAACATAGAAAAGAGAAATCAGTAACATAAAAATTAAGGGCCCGATATTCCAAGGCATTTACACGATTTGCAGAGCTGTAAACCATGTAAATGTTGCTGAACGGGAAATGTCACTATATGGCCTGATGCTAACCGCTTAGCACTGGGGCATGTCGTGGGCGTTCCAGGGTGTGTCGTGGGCAGCAACAATAGACAACTTGGTAGCGGTGATATTGCACCAATACCCAGTTAGCTACTGCAGGTAAAAGATAGGTGCAGCAAAAGCTGACCTATCTTTTATCTGCGGGAGCTGATCAGGCAGTGATGCAATACTGCCACTACCCAGTTAGCTTCTGCAGCTCCAGGGCATGTGCGGTGACCCAGGATATTCAATGCCAGGGTATTGAATATGTGGGGTTAAGGTTCAGTGCCAATGACTATGCGCTGTACTCGCGCTTAGCTGCCAGCATCAAATATCGGGCCCTAAAACAATAAAACAGTCTACAAAGAGCACAGCACTCCGGCCCTCCTCAAGCAGCTCTCCCAGCGGGGATAGAGCGGGCCGGAGCACCAAACCACCCCCACCGGATGCGGGCTCCATTTAATCGGGCGTCGATCGGGCGCATGGTCCCCTTGTCCAGCACTCCGGCCCTCCTCAAGCAGCTCTCCCAGCAGGGATAGAGCGGGCCGGAGCACCAAACCACCCCCACCAGAAGCGGGCTCCATTTAATCGGACGCCGATCGGGCACGCCCGTGCCTGAGGGCCTCGCCAGAGGGCCCTTTGGCTCGGCCCTTAGGCGCGGGCCCGAAGGGGAGGGCACATGAAAATACCTGCCACTGCAATCCCCACCTGCATCTAGCAGCTGTCCCAGCTCCAGTAGAAGAGCACTCATAATTGACTCACTCCACGACAGCGAAGCAAGCAACCACATCCAGTTCACCCCACTTAAGGAAGAAAATCTGACTTCTGAACTGCCTTCAAATCTGTAAGATGAGTTCATCTAGTTTCGCTTAGATTAACCAATTCATACATGCTGATCCACAGCGATGTTTTGCTATACTCACTGTAATAACATACAAATGACTCTCACTTTAACTAGTTACTGACTTGTTAAAGAGATAAAGTGTAGCAACCAAACAAAGATACCTAATAGCAGCTATAGGCAGAACCCCCCGACAAGAAGTTGATACTTTATCTGGTTGCCCTCAGCACACGCTCCCAGAAACAGGCACACTGACCAGAAACCCACACTAAGTTACCTAGGAATTGCCTCTACTTCACCAGAAACCAACAAACCCTCTACTTCACCAGCTACTTCACCAGAAACCCACACTAAGTTACCTAGGCCTAATCGCCGCATTCGCAAACATGGCTATATCTTTGCTTACCCTCACTCTAATTTACACACTGACCAGCACGTTTTATGAAGCTACTGCTTTCTCAAAGTGTTATAACCCTATCCCACTACTTCTCAACATAAGTAGGAAATACTACCATAACCAATACCAACCACACCCAAATCCCTACCATAGAAGACAGTCTCATTTACTCTATGACCCTCAGCAACAACAGAACTCAAGGAAAAACAGAACCAACAAACCCTCAAATGCGCCTTCATCAATGCACTCTCTGCCCGCAACAAATGGCCAGCCATCACAGACCTATTATCAAACCTCAACCTAGACATACTAATGGTTACTGAAACATGGTTGTCTGAAACTGATAACGCTATACTAAACCAAATCACTCCACCCAATTTCTCGATCTTTACATGCAACAGAGAAAACAGAAGAGGAGGAGGTGTCCTCATCTTAGCAAAAACTGCACTACAATACCGGACTAACTTCACCAAGAGCACGCGACACCTAAATATGTTAACAGTCACCAACAAACTTAACACCTTAAACCTCATTTACAGAGCACCTGGCACTGCGTCAGATGAGCTCTCTGATGTGATTGACCTAGCCTATAAACCGCAAGATCCCTCCAAAGCAAACTGGTTGATGGGAGACTTTAATCTTGCCTCCACTCAGCAGGAATTATCTAACACCTTCCTAGAGGCAATGTCCAGCCTAGGCTATGAACAAATCATAAAGGACCCCACCTACCAACAAGGCAACCTCCTCGATTTAGTCTTTGTCCCACCTAAAGATATGAGCAAACTAAGCCAAATTGAACTATCCGTCACCCCTGTTCCCTGGTCTGATCATAACCTAATAACATTTCAGATACCAATGCTACAAACAATGGACTGCAGCCCAAACACATGTGAACCAGAGAAACCATCCCGCTTCAAACAACTAGATAGAGAATTGATCACTCATCATGTACTCCCAATTCTATCTAAACCATCATCCAACCCCAACGAAATGAACGGCAATTGGAATAACACCTTACTCGATATGCCCAACATCCGAGCATGGACAAAAAACCTAAAATAATAATCATTCCCCCAAAAGGCGGAACGCCCCATGGTTCTCTCCCAAACTACGATCCTCCTTACTACATCTGAGAAAACTGGAGAGAAAGTGGCGACAGACCCGCAGTATAGCAAACCAAATTATATATTTAGAACATCTGAAAAATCACAGGGAATCAACATGGGCAGAAAGGAAAAAAATTCATGCCGAGCTCCTCAACTGCTCAATAAATAAGCCACATGACCTGTTTGAAATAGTAAAATCACTGACCAACCAACCACCTCAGCAACAGCAGGAGTATATACAACCACAGGCATTCACTAATTACATCCAATCCAAGGTAATAAAAGTAAGTACTACTAAACCTCAAGGATCCTTTCATAACCCCCTCATACAGTCTCCACTCACTAAGCTCTCACCCCCATCAGCCAAAACCATAGAGGAAATAATTGCCACCATCAACACCACGACAGCTCCGAACGACCCATGCCCAGCGCACTGGATCAGAACAATGCGCTCAGAGCTAAGTCCATTCATAGCTGACATTGCAAAACAATCATTTATATGTAACTTTCTGGTTACATTTCATACCCAGCAGAGAACTTATAGTTTTAATTTAATAATCACTCAGGGCCTAGTATCAGCAAAGTACTTTTAGTTTAAATTTAAAATACAGAAGAGAGCTTTCTGGTTAAATTTGGAACCCAGCAGAGAGCTGTAGTTTAAATTTAATAGTCACTCAGGGCCTAGCATCAGCAAAATACTTTTAGTTTAAACTTAAAACACAGAAGAAAGCTTTCTGGTTAAATTTAGAACCCAGCAAAGAGCTTGTAGTTTAAATTTCGTAATAAGTTAGAGCCTAGCAGCAGCAAAGAGCTATAATTTAAATCAAATAAGAATATAGATTAGCACAAAAGGCAAAACAGGGTCAGTACTCTTTGAGCAGCAAATAAAGTCTTCTAGAGACCTTTACAAAGAGGCCTTCTACCTAGGGGGCAAGAGTCCTGTGAAACCTTTTCAATAGGTGTTAACACCAGGTGGCAGTTCAAAAGGCCATTTTGAAAGACTCCTTCTATCCAAGCAAGGACTGTTAATCATCCAGGAAGTTGGTCACAGCTTACCTCAGCAGCACATGCATAAATAGCTCAACCAGAGCTCTGTGATCCTCAGTCTTGAAGGACTAGAAAAAGGGACTGTTACTTCTGGAGAGAGATCTGCAATTGTGAGTATATATTTCTGGGAATTTTCTGAAAGGAATTCTTTCTATTAAAGCTATTTAATCTGTGAACCCACTATTTTTTGTTAAATCAGTCAGGGCCTAGTAGCAGCAGTTTAAGTTTAAATTTAAAACATAGAAGAGAACTTTCTGGTTACATTTCATACCCAGCAGAGAGCTTATAGTTTTAATTTAATAGTCACTCAGGGCCTAGTATCAGCAAAGTACCTTTAGTTTAAATTTAAAACACAGAAGAGAGCTTTCTGGTTAAATTTGGAACCCAGCAGAGAGCTGTAGTTTAAATTTCATATAAGTTACAGCCTAGCAGCAGCAAAGAGCTATAATTTAAATCAAATAAGAATATAGATTAGCACAAAAGGCAAAACAGGGTCAGTACTCTGAGCAGCAAATAAAGTCTTCTAGAGACCTTTACAAAGAGGCCTTCTACCTAGGGGGCAAGAGATCTGTGAAACCTTTTCAATAGGTGTTAACACCAGGTGGCAGTTCAAAAGGCCATTTTGAAAGACTCTTTCTATCCAAGCAAGGACTGTTAATCATCCAGGAAGTTGGTCACAGCTTACCTCAGCAGCACAGGCATAAATAGCTCTACCAGAACTCTGTGATCCTCAGTCTTGAAGGACTAGAAAAACGGACTGTTACTTCTGGAGAGAGATCTGAAGTTGTGAGTATATATTTCTGGGAATTTTCTGAAAGTAATTCTTTCTATTAAAGCAATTTAATCTGTGAACCCACTATTTTTTGTTAAATCAGTCAGGGCCTAGTAGCAGCAGTTTAAGTTTACATTTAAAACACAGAAGAGAACTTTCTGGTTACATTTCATACCCAGCAGAGAGCTTATAGTTTTAATTTAATAGTCACTCAAGGCCTAGCATCAGCAAAGTACTTTTAGTTTAAACTTTAAACATAGAAGAGAGCTTTCTGGTTAAATTTAGAACCCAGCAGAGAGCTTGTAGTTTAAATTTCATAATAAGTTAGAGCCTAGCAGCAGCAAAGAGCTATAATTTAAATCAAATAAGAATATAGATTAGCACAAAAGGCAAAACAGGGTCAGTACTCTTTGAGCAGCAAATAGTCTTCTAGAGACCTTTACAAAGAGGCCTTCTACCTAGGGGGCAAGAGATCTGTGAAACCTTTTCAAAAGGTGTTAATACCAGGTGGCAGTTCAAAAGGCCATTTTGAAAGACTCCTTCTATCCAAGCAAGGACTGTTAATCATCCAGGAAGTTGGTCACAGCTTACCTCAGCAGTACAGGCATAAATAGCTCAACCAGAGCTCTGTGATCCTCAGTCTTGAAGGACTAGAAAAAGGGACTGTTACTTCTGGAGAGAGATCTGCAATTGTGAGTATATATTTCTGGGAATTTTCTGAAAGGAATTCTTTCTATTAAAGCTATTTAATCTGTGAACCCACTATTTTTTGTTAAATCAGTAAGGGCCTAGTAGCAGCAGTTTAAGTTTAAATTTAAAACACAGAAGAGAACTTTCTGGTTACATTTCATACCCAGCAGAGAGCTTATAGTTTTACTTTAATAGTCTCTCAGGGCCTAGTAACAGCAAAGTACTTTTAGTTTAAATTTAAAACACAGAAGAGAGCTTTCTGGTTAAATTTGGAACCCAGCAGAGAGCTGTAGTTTAAATTTAATAGGCACTCAGGGCCTAGCATCAGCAAAGTACTTTTAGTTTAAACTTAAAACACAGAAGAGAGCTTTCTGGTTAAATTTAGAGCCTAGCAGCAGCAAAGAGCTATAATTTAAATCAAATAAGAATATAGCTTACCTCAGCAGCACAAGGCAGGGTACTGTGTAACAGCCCTCTTTTAATAAGTGTTATTTCCCTCCCTCCCTCCCCACACCCACCCACCCCTGGGATAATCGTAGCTTTATAGGTACTTACACATCTTAAAAGACAGGAGGTACTCTCAGGTGAAGCTTGTTACCCAAATCAGACATACACTAAGGACCTGAGATTAATTAAGCTTCAGGTGAACAAGGTATATTAAACGTATTAGGTACAGTTTTATTGGTATAAATATCCATAGCAACCCTTAGTAAGTAAAAACTTAAAGATCTAAAGAAAAACTTAAAACTAAGATGCAGACAGCAGTCCAGCAGTGGTATGGGGGGCTTTCCAGTCTTTTGCATTGAGTGTCACATGTATGATTTTCTCCCAGTTGGTGAGAGGTCTTACGTGTGCACTAGGTGCAAGGAGCTCTTTGCTCTCAGGGAACGAGTCCGTTCTCTAAAGGCTAGAGTAGCAGACTTGGAAAACATAAGAAAGACAGAGAGGTACATAGACGACACCTACAGGGATATTGTCCTGAAGTCCCACCTCCAGTCTGGCAGCATCCCTGTTGCAATTGAGGTGAGAGGTCATGTGAAAGGAGAGCATCACCCTGGTTTGGCAGGAAGTGATCCTGTAACTAGGACCTGTCCTCCAGGTGATGTAAAACCCTCTCGCACCGAGGAAGTTTCTCCAGGGCCATGTGCCCATGAGGGAAGGGTTAGGACAGCCGTTATAGTTAGTGATTCGATCATTAGGCATGTAGATAGCTGGGTGGCTGGTGGACGTTAGGATCGCCTGGAAAGATGCCTGCTTGGTGCGAAGGTAGCGGACCTCACGCGCCACCTAGATAAGGTCTTAGATAGTGCTGGGGAGGAGTCTGCTGTCTTGGTACATGTCGGTACCAATGACATAGGAAAATGTGGTAGGGAGGTTCTTGAGGCTAAATTTAGGCTTTTAGGTAGGAAGTTGAAATCCAGAACTTCCAGGGTTGCGTTCTCCGAAATGCTTCCCGTTCCACATGCAGGACCCAAAAGGCAGGCAGAGTTCCGGAGTCTCAATGTGGGGATGAGACAATGGTGCAGAGATGAGGGGTTTGGATTTGTTAGGAACTGGGATAAATTCTGAGGAAAGGAGGGGTTCTTAAGAAGGGATGGGCTTCACCTTAACCGGGATGGAACCAGGCTGCTGGCATTAACCTTTAAAAAGGAGATAGAGCAGCTTTTAAACTAGATAATAAGGGAAAGCCAACAGTCACCCAAGAGCAGATGTTCAGAAGAATGTATCCTTGAAGGATACTACCAAAAGCAGAGAGGTTCCAAAAAAGAGTAAAGTAGCCCAAATGCCCTCGAGTATGGAGCAGACAGAGCTTAAAGATCCTAAATTACCCATGTCTACCAATCGCCAAATTAATATGAATAAAATACAGTCTCCAAAATGCTTGTATGCAAATGCTAGAAGTCTAAAAAATAAGATGGGAGAGTTAGAATATATAGCACTAAATGAGAGGATAGATGTGACTGGAATATCAGAGACATGGTGGAAGGAGGACAACCAGTAGGACACTGTGATACCTGGGTACAAACTATATCGTAATGATAGAGCTGATCAAATTGGTGGAGGGGTTGCGCTCTGTTAGAGAGGGCATTGAGTCAGAAAGGATTAAAGTTTTGCAGGAAACAAAATTTGCTTTAGAATCTCTATGGATTGAAATTCCAAGTAAAAAGGGGAAGGCGATGGCAGTGGGGGTGTACTATCGACCGCCTGGCCAGAATGAACAAATGGATGATGAAATGCTCAAAGAAATCAAGGACGCTAACAGAAATTACAGCGCAGTAATAATAATGGGCGATTTCAATTACGCCGGTATCGACTGGGTCAGTGTCACGGTAGGACATGCTAGGGAGATAAAGTTCCTAGATGACATAAATGACTGCTTCTTGGAGCAGCTGGTTCATGAACCGATCAGAGGGGAAGCCATATTAGACCTAGTCCTTAGTGGAACACCAGATTTAGTGCAAGAGATAAGGGTGTTGGGGCCACTTGGCAATAGTGATCATAGCATGATCGCCTTTGATTTAATTAGTGGAGGAGGGATAGTAAGGAAATCCACAGTACTACCTTTTAAGTTTTGAAAGGGAGACTTTGATAAAATGAGGAAAATAGTTAAGAAAAATCTTAAAGGAGCATTTGCAAAGGTTAAAGACTTACATCAAGCTTGGGTGTTGTTGAAAAATACTACCTTGGAAGCCCAGACCAGCTGTATTCCACGCTTTAAGAAAAGTGGAAGGTAGTCCAAAAAACTGCCAGCATGGTTTAAAGGAGAGGTCAGAGAGGCTGTTGTTGCCAAGAAAGCATCTTTCAGGAAATGGAAAAAAGAGTCAAACGATGAAACCTGGAAACAGCACAAGCACTGGCAGGTCAAATGCAAGGCATTGATAAAGAAGGCAAAGAGAGAATTTGAGAAGAAGCTTGCTGCGGAAGCAAAAATGCAAAATAAAGATTTTTTCAAGTACATTCGTAGCAAAAAACCTGTGAGAGAGTCAGTTGGACCATTAGATGATAGAGGAGTTAAAGGGGCACTAAGAGGCGACAAGGCGATAGCGGAGAGACTGAATGAATTCTTTGCTTCGGTCTTTACTGAGGAAGATGTAAGGATGTTACCCATGACTGAAGTGGTATTTAAAGGTGCGGAAGAATTCAAGGAAATATCGATACATCGGGAAGATGTATTACAACTATTAGATAAACTGAAGAGCAGCAAATCACCTGGGCCGGATGGTATACATTCAAGGGTGTTGAAAGAACTGAAATATGAGATTGCAGACCTGCTATTAGTAATCTGTGAACTATCATTAAAATCATCTCTATTACCTGAAGATTGGCGGATCGCCAATGTAACACCAATTTTTAAAAAGGGTTCGAGGAGTGATCCGGGAAACTACAGACCGGTGAGCCTCACGTCAGTACCGGGAAAAATGGTAGAAACCATCATAAAGAATAAAATTACTCAGCATGTAGATAGTCATGGCCTAATGGGAGACTGCCAACATGGCTTTAGACAAGGAAGATCTTGTCTTACTAATCTGTTATGTTTTTTTGAAAGTGTGAATAAACAGGTGGACAAAGGTGAGTCGGTTGATATAGTGTATCTGGACTTTCAGAAAGCCTTTGACAAGGTCCCTCATCAGAGACCTTTGGCAAAACTAAAGGGTCATGGGATAGGAGGCAGTATACTACTGTGGATCAGGAACTGGTTAAAAGATAGAAAGCAGAGGGTTGGGCTAAATAGCCAATTTTCCCAATGGAGAAAGGTGAATAGTGGTGTACCCCAGGGATATGTGCTGGGTCCACTGCTTTTTGACATATTCATAAATGACCTGGAAAGTGGAATAACGAGTGAGGTTATCAAATTTGCAGATGATACAAAACTATTTAAAGTTGTTAAAACCCAAGAGGATTGTGGAAAATTGCAAGAGGATCTTGATAAATTGGAAGACTGGGTATCAAAATGGCAGATGAAATTTAATGTGGATAAGTGCAAAGTTATGCACCTAGAGAAGAACAACCCAAACTATGGTTACACGATGCAAGGTTCCACATTAGGAACCACCACCCAGGAAAAGGTTTTAGGCCTCATTGTGGATAACATGTTAGAACCCTCGGCCCAGTGTGCAGCGGCAACCAAGAGAGCAAATAGAATGCTACGTATCATAAGGAAAGGAATGGAAAATAAAACAAAAGATATTATAATGCCTCTATACCGTTCCATGGTGAGACCGCACCTTGAATATTGTGTGCAATTCTGGTCGCTGTATCTTAAAAAGGATATAGCATTATTAGAAAAGGTTCAGAGAAGAGCCACCAAAATGGTAAAGGGGATGGAAGGATACTCCTATGAAGAAAGGCTAAAAAGGTTAGGGGTTTTAACCTGGAAAAGAGACGGCTGAGGGGAGAAATGATAGAAGTCTATAAATTAATGAACGGAGTGGAACGAGTAAACGTCTATTGACTGTTTACGTTATCAGAATAGAGAAAGACTAGGGGACATGCAATGAAGCTACAGGGTAAACTATTTAAGACTAATAAAAGAAAATATTTTTTCACTCAACGTGTAATCAAACTCTGGAATTTGTTACCGGAGGATGTAGTAAAGTTTGTTAGTGTAGCTGGGTTTAAAAAAGGTTTGGACAAGTTCCTGGAGGAAAGGTCCATAAACCATTATTAAGAAGGGGCCCAGGATATCAATGCTTGACCTAATACAAGCATTGTAGAACCTGTGTCTTTTGGGGAAACTGCTAGGTACGTATGACCTAGATTGGCCACTGTTGGAAACAGGATACTGGGCTTGTTAGACCTTGTTCTGACCCAGTATGGCATATTTTGTGTTCTTATGTTCTTATTTACAACTGGAGTCTTCCCGGATGCCCTCAAGAAAACATCCATCCGTCCATTACTAAAAAACAACCATCTCAATCCGAAGAAAGAGGACTCCTACTGTCCAATCTCCAGTATCCCATTCCTGGCCAAAATACTTGAGAAGACAACCCAAAGACAGATTCAACAGCACATAGACACAACTTCCCCGTTAGACCCATGTCAACATGGATTCAGAGAGTCGCATGGCGTAGAAACCCTACTAACTTCATTAACAAACACAATCACCAATGGGATTGACAACATCAAAAAAGGCTTTGCGTTAATCTTTCTTGATATCGCCGCAGCGTTTGACTCAGTAGATCACGAACAACTCCTGATTAGATTCCACGCAAAGGGAATCCATGACCGCGCATGGGATTGGTGCAAGTCTTACCTTCAAAGCATATGGCAACAAGTTCGAGTCGGCAACAAGACATGAGAACCCTTCCAGCAAAGACAGGGAGTACCACAAGGCTCTTCATTATCGGCACTACTATTCAACATCTATATGCAGCCAATCTCTGACATAACTCGCTCATTCGGCATATCATGCCTCATGTATGCTGATGATGTGCTGTTATTCACACCTATAACAGTCACATGCCCAGATTTCACAATACTAATCAAATGTTTTGACGCAATAACAGATTGGCTTCTCAGTCAGAAGTGCTTATCATTACACGAAACAAAGATTTCTCTACGCCATCAACACTAAAAGTCAGGGATGCAGAACTTCCGGTCAAATCCAACACACGCTATTTAGGAGTAATATTAGACCAACACTTTGACTTCAAAGATCACATCAAACGCACAGTAAAATCTATTTACTTCAAAATCAAAACCCTCCGCCACCTGAGACCCATGATGGAAACTGACGACTTCTGAACTATTTTCCAAGCCCTAGTGACACCTCACTTTGATTACGCGAATATAATACTTCAAGGCCTCCCAAAAAACACCCTGAACCCACTACAGATGGCTATGAACGCAGCGGCGCGTGTCCTTTGTGGAGCATCCAGGAGGGATCACATTTCACCTATATTAAAAGAGCTTCACTGGCTCCCAATAAGATCCAGAATCCTATATAAGACCCTCCTCATTACCTTCATTACCCTCCTCAATTGTTGATCTGCTCATTCACACCCCCAACAACAGATCCAGAAGAGCATTCACGGAAAATACTCTAGTGATACCAAGCGAATCTATAAAACGTAACCAATCAACCATCAACAGAGCATTTACAAGCTATGCCCCCAGGTGTTGGAACAAACTCCCTTCTAGCATAATGGCAATCAGAGACCTCATGCAGTTTAGAAAGGCCCTTAAACATCACCTGTTCCTCTTACACTTTATGCAAACTGATGATCCCCCCCCCCCCCCGACACTCACCCAGCTATGTCACCTGAGAACTGCAATCAGTCTGTACACCAACATGATATTACTGCACTTTAACTATTCCTTACCAGCAGAGTACAAAAACGCTGTAATCTGATTCGGATTGTAAAACCTGTTATGATTCAACCCGTTATTTACTTGAAGCTAAATTCTCATATGTATATAGTTTCCCCAGTTAACTCCATGTTATAACCCTGTTTTATGTAAACATAGGACAAAATATGTATGTCCAGGTGTTTAATGTTCGATATAAACCGCACTGATGAGAAATAGCGCAGTATATAAGAAGTGTTAAATAAATAAATAAATAAATAAAAAATAAATAAAAGAGAAGCCTAGCAATTCTGTAGCAATCATATGGCGAGATCACGCCACAACCCAGGTAAGGAACAAAAAGTTAAAGTTCTTGAAAAGCTGCAGTCAATAATAGGTTTTAAGAGCAATTTTGAATTTAGAAAATGAAGTTTCAAAGCAGATGTATAGTGGCAAACTATTGCAAAGATGAGGGGCTAAAAAGTAAAATGCAACATGACGAGTAGATTTGTGTTTGGCCTGACAGGGTCTGGGAATAACAATAAGTTCTGATCCTAAGATGGTGCATACAGAAGAAGATTAGTTCAGCATTGAGGCTGGCTGGAGCACAGTGCCTTAAAAGTTAACAACAAGATCTTGAATTTAATTCTGAAGGCAAGGGGTAACCAGTGTTCGGCCATAAGCAGGAGTGTCGCATGATCGTGATAGCTAGCTGATGCAACCAGCTTTATTACAGTATTTTGAATCAGTTGTAAATGCATCAGATGCAATTTTGGAATCTCCTTATACAAGGAAATACAATAATCCAATCTTCCTATCACAAGGGTATAAATTGTCAATAGAAATTTCCTATCAAGGAATGGTCTGATGGATAGAACATAGAAACATGATGGCAGAAAAAGACCATATGACCTATTTAGTCTGCCCTTCCATATCAACTACAATAGTCCCCTTTTTTCCATTAGAGATTTTCTGTGTTTGTCCCATGCTTTCTTGAATTCAGATAGTGTCCTTGTCTCTACTATCTCCACTGGGAGACTATTCTATGCATCTACCACTCTTTCCGTAAAGAAATATGTATGCATATTACTCCTGAGTCTATCCCTTTTTACCCTCATCCTATGTTCCCTCATTGCAGAGCTTGTTTCAGTCAAAAGAGGCTCTCAACGTAGAAACAACATTCAGATTGTTGGAATACCTGAGGGTGCAGAAGAGACCAATATGATTGGATATCTGGAACAATTACTTCTGTATCTCTTGCAGTTGGAACTGGAACAATCATTTGAGATCGAGAGAGCTCATAGGGTTCCATCACATCACATTCAGATGCAGAAGTACCCGTGGCCCATTGTATTAAAGCTTTTGAAATACCAGCAGGCACTTCAAATTTTACAAATGGCATGAATTAAGGCACCAATCCAGTTAGACAGACAAAGGATACAATTCTTCCCGGATCTGAATAAGATGATGGTCAATTGAAGAAAGCAGCTCTTGGTCTTCAGACCACAGCTACAATGTATGCAGGCTCAATATGGCTATATTACCTGGCTAGGATGCAAGTTACTATACAGAATCAAACACATAGATGGGAGTAGAGGGAGAAACAAAATGGTGGCAGGAGGTGGCGCTATGAGACTACGTTCTCCTTGTTCCTAAGCTCCAGGGTGCTGTTCTGTTTGTAGCATGGAGTGGAAGAAGTGGAAGTAGGCTAGCTTACCCACGGGACTGGTCCTACTGAGCGTATCTGGTTAGCGAACTTTGGATACATGTGGACACCGGAGCAGTGTCTTCGTTGGGGCCTGCAAATGATTGTCGGCCCTGAGCACATCAGGTGTCTGGCTCTCTCCAGACCAGCAAACCCCCCTGTCATGACCCGGAAGCATTTCGTCGGCTGGGGTAGTGCTTCCCTCTAGCTTGCTGGTGAGCACGCCATTGAAAGGAGGTGAAGGGGCACTCCAGTGGTAGCAGTTCTCTCTCCTGGTGTTGTGGTACAGCATGGAGTAGTGGTGGGATCTGAATCATCGGAGGTGGAGGCTACAGCTGTATAATCTCAAGAGGAGGTGGCTTCTAGTGTCTGTAAGTTGGTGAGACCAGAGGTGATTATAATAGACACACTGTGGGACGATTTGGCAGCTCTGAACACTTCCCTCACTTATCTACTTATTTAGCTGGTTTTAATATAACGTTTTTCTATGAGGCAAAACGGTTTACATAGAACAAATTTAACAGATATACAGGCAACTTAAGAACAGCAACAACTAACTTATAAACATTGTTTAAATGGAGAGGGGAAGTGAAACTAGGAAGGTATAAATTAGGACCTGTATTACAGAATGCTATGAAATGGGGAGGGATTAAAAGGTTGGAGGGTGGTGGTAGGCCAAGAGAGGTAATGAGGTAGGGGGTGAAGAATGCTTCAATATGATCACTTACCTGATGGGTTTTACAAGTACTGAATTTTCAGGGGTGAAAAATACTTGTGTTAATCTCTCCAGTAGTCAAGAGGACCAAGAGGGGGGAATCTCCAAAATGGAACAGGAAGTTGGGTAGCTTCGGGACCTGGTTGCTGTCCAAATAAAAGACAGAACTGTGTTTTCTAGGAAAATAGAATATCTAGAAAATCAGGTTCGTCGATGTAATCTTCGATTCCTGAATTTCCCCAGGTCTCCAGTTTTGTCAGTAGTGGAGATGGTGAGAAAGTACTTTGGGGAAATTTTAAAGATTCTCCCGGAACATTTTTCCCCCTTATCTAGGGCTCAGTATTTGTCTCTGGACGCAGGTGACCATGTTACTGCTGCTCCTCCTGTGTCCCCTGAGGTGGGGGACCTCACAGAGGTTTTGGAAAACTCCTTGGAGGTTATTGCTGATAGATCTGCCCTCCTTGTTAACCTTGCTCTGGAGTCAGATAAATTTTTTATGCTTAGGTTATACTTTAAGAACTTCAACTTTCCTTGTTCTTAGGGGCATGTTTACTAAACATTCCTAACGTGCGGGGCCGTGCTAGTGTGCCTGTGCCATATAAGGAGTGGGCGGTTCAGGCAGAAAATAGAAAAAAAACGGTAGTAAGCAACCGGACGTGTGTGCGTCGCGCTAATGTGCGGGGGTCGACATTAGCGCGTGGAAAGGCAAAGTGGCGCGCTGCTGAGTATACAAAACAACAGAGCCGTGGTACAACGGTGAAGACACTGACCAATGGTGCAGGGGCCATGGGTTCAATCCCCCAGTGTGCACAACGACAAAGGTCAGCTGAGGCAGTAACTGTAATGATTAACATTGTTTTAGGAGGCAAATTAATTTGGAACGGCATAAGGCGGCGCACAGTTATTTTTGGGCGGCAGAAGGCGGCGCACAGTGCTTTTTTGGCGGCATAAGGCGGCGCACAGTTATTTTTGGGCAGCAGAAGGCGGCGCACTGCTCCCATAGGGCGCCACAAGGAAGCGCGCTGATAGGCACAAGTCGGCGCGCTGATGCACAAGCACAGGAACAGAGCCACAGCACAATGGTTAAAACACTGACCAATGGTGCAGGGATCAGGGGTTCAACTCCTCACAATGCCCAGTGAAAAATGCCTGCTGAGGCAGTATGTATTATGTTGTGGAGTGCTGTAGGAGGCTGTATAATTGTATTTTGTTATCACTACTAGCAAACGCACTCTCCCAGCATGTTAACATACGGCGGCCCATAAGGCACATGTTACAGTGCACTGTTCGCCAAGGCACCCTTGAATGACCCCTATAGGGCAGCATGTATGTTGCGACACAGGATAATGTATAGTGCACCCTATAGGGATGGCAACCATAAGGTGGCCTACAGGGCGCCCTATGAAGCACCCTCAGAGGCACCTAATGGGTATAGTAAGCTGAGGGTGGTCTTGCCGGCATAGACATATGTACAGTAAATAAAAATAAAGCTGTGGATAGCCCTACCAAAGGGCCCCACTGTGGGTTTGAACCCATGACCTCTGGCTACACAGGCAGTGATGTAACCATTGCGCTACAGCTCCATAGCTGTAAGCAGGCCCCTGGCTGGCTGCAGATAGCCTACACGTCACCTCACAGACAGTCTGCTGGTGTCAACAGGATAGGGTTAGGCCACCCGTACCCATGATGCACTGCACATGCAAATTAGCTGTCCGCAGATGGACACAAGATGGGGAATGCACCCCCACAGCACCTCGGCCCTGTTGGGGGAAGTGACCGGGTGCACCCACACAGCACCTTGGCCTAGTAGGGGGCACTGACCGGTGTTTTACTGGCACAGAGTAGCCACACACCGTTACATCGTGCGGGTACTGTGCTCACCCTGAGTGTGCAATGAGGTGGCCAGGACCAGGTCAACAACACCTGCCATGGCTGATGGAGGCCAAGCGGATGTTCCAAAGCAGTGTTAATGTGTAAGATAGTTAGTTTCTGCACAAACACCATGGATATCCCTGTCTGCCGCCATCAGGCACCCCCCCCCCCCCCCCCGTGGCAAACATGGTCCCCATCAAGGGATCCACACTCTACCTCCCTGCAAAGGTGGCAGTAGAGGGCAACATCAACCCCAGTCCTGCTGAGGAACACCACCACCACCCCCCCCCCAAGGCAGGCAGCTCCATACACAGCCATAACACAATAGCAGACAGACATAAGCCCAGGGTATGGTAAGCTGCACTCCACCACCAGATATTCCCCTGCAGCAAGCCAACAGCCACTGCACCCTGCAAGCCATTATAGCAAGACATTTACCAGCTACAAACAGTCTGCTGGTTAGTCCATAGTGCATGTTCCCAATGGAGATGCATGCACCCAGAACTGGGCTGTCTGCATACACAGCAAGCAGATAGATCAGTGACTGGGCCCCAAAGAGAAACCCATATCTATCACATGAGAAAACTACTATACAGCACTATGGGGGGGCCTAGCCATGCTGTGGTCACTGCACAGTCAGGGTGAGCGTGATCCCCCAGAAGGACATGCTTTGGCCACCCTGTCTGTGTAGGTGGTGGCCGGACACTACAATATCCCAGCCGATGTCCCTGCCAGGGCCCTATGCCCAGTGCAGATGCATCCTGGCCACGCCACCCTGCCCTGGCTATACCCATGGTACCTTGCACCTCATTATGCACATTGACTGGCCAATACTGGCAACAGTGCTGGCAGTGCGGGCTGTTGAAGGGGCTTGCAGCCAACACCCACTGTATAGACAGACACACACTTCCACACCTCTGCCATCATGGTGCTACGATTGAGGGGGTAAGTAGCCTTGCCCACCAAACCGGTCCTGAGCACGGCAAGGCATGGATATGGTACGCATTACAGCTGGTGGTCACTCCCCAGGATGGTAAGCACCGTCAGAGGCCAGGCCTGGAGCATGCCCCGCAAACACCTAACAGATTGTTTGGATGGGGTCAACTAGCAGTATGTACGTAACGTATGGATAACTGCCTGCCTGTGCTCCTAGCAAACGTCTCCGAGCTGTGTACCGTATACCTCAGGTGTAGGGTGACATTGGTAAGTTATGCAAGTGCTCGTTTTGGGTGCTGCATGCACGGTCCAATGTTCTGCCTTTCCAGGAGACATTGGCCAATGGGGCCTGTGGGTGTGGGTGTGTCTGCCCTTGATGGCTGCTGCTTTACGGCACAGATTCCCAACTCCAGTCCAGGTTTGCATCACACTGTTCGGGTTTTCCTGCTATCCCTCATGAATATGCATGGGCTACATCTACATGCCATGGGGGTGGTGCATAGATATACAGCACAGGCATTTGTATGAGTGTCAGCATGGAACCTGACTGGTGTGTGGCCCACCAGGACTGCATTTGGGTGATTCTGCTCTAGGTACTGCCCCTGTTCATGGTGTCTGTGCTCAGTGGGGTAAAAGATAGATGTCTTACCATTGCATATGTCCCCGCCATGAAAGGTGTGTCCTTACTATCACTGTTTAGTTGTGGGAAAAATATGTGGACAGGATTGGCAGTAGCCCCAGCTGGGCTTTGAACCTGTGACCTTCTGTTCTTGTATGCACTGTCTGTGTGCACTGCACCACTGTGTAGCCACAGATTGGTTGGATTCCCTGGACTGTCCATGACTGTGGATCCGGCAGGACCTGTCTGTTGCAGTGGACTGTGCCAGCCTGCACATGGCTAGGCCTCTGTCTTCTGTGGTTAGCAGCCACTGCCCCCTGCACCACATGTACTTGTCCGCCAACATGCTGGCATGAACTTCTCTCAGAAAAAGCAGTTGACCTGATTGCAATGTGGCAGTATGGGACTGCATTTGGGGGACTTGGCTGTAGGTAATGCCAATTGTTGTGGTGTGTGTGCGGTGTTGGGTAAAATATGGGTGTTTTCCCCATGCATACAGGGGTGTCTGTGCTATCTTTATTTAGTGGTGGGTAAAATATAGGGACTGGGCTGGCAGGTGCCCCAGCTGGGTTTTGAACCTCTGCCCTCTGGTCCTAGAGGTAATGACTCTGTCTGCTGTACCACACTTTGGCCACAGAGACAGTGCAGCCCCTGGAGGCAGTAAGCCTGGCAGGATGGAGTCACAAACCCTGCTCTACGCAATTCTACTGTGGGCATATGCACCCTGTCTGGTGACAAACGTGCACATAAACCCCGGAAATGACCACGGGAAATGTGGGACAAAATATCACCACGCTGGGCAACAGTGATATTAATGGGCAACCATAGCAAACACTCCCAGGAAAGCTCCAAAACGTGGAAATGTTTTTTGGAAGAGTCTCCTCTCAGTAGACCCTTCCAAAATTCATTTCTTTTTTCTGGAGCTTTGCTGGGTGTGATTTCTGTATTTGCCCATCACTATAACTGTTCCCCAGCTGAATTACTATTTTTAATAGTTCTGTTGTGGTCATTTTCTATTTTTATTTTCACTTTTGTGCTGTGCACATATATCACACTGCTCACGTTTTGCTGGTTTCCCCGGTTTTCCTGTACATTGCTGACGGAAATGGTTTCTCTTCCCTTTAAATGCTTTCTACCGCGAGTGTTTCACTCGCGGTAGTTTTTACATGCAAATTCGGGCCCGATACTGTGCGGGGAGCCTCTCCCCTCCCACTCTCCACCCATTGACCCCGTCCCTCCGCCCCTCCGGAGCCTTCCTCCGCCCTCCTTTCGCCGTTCCACGCCTCTATCGGACATTTGCGGGCCCGCACTTGTACGGGGCCCGTTAGTGAGCCGCGTACCTGTGCGGGGGTGACACGCATGTGTGCGGGGCATTTAAACGCGTTTCTGCGCGTTTCAGTGCCGCGTTGCCGTGCGCTATTTTGCGGCGCGCTATTTTGCGGATTTTAGTAAACATGCCCCTTAGTTTTCTGATACTCTCTCTATATTTCTTTATTTGTGGACTAATATGTAAATGTTTTTTGTTGTTTCATGATTTATATTTCCTTATTTTTAAATGACCATTTTCTTTTAATTCATTTGAATACCTGGACGTATTAATAATTAAATCTGAATAAATATAAAATTTGAAAAAAAAAAAAAGGAATCAAACATGTAATTTCGAAGATCCAGAAGTGCTTAAAGCTTTGTTGGCAGCGTTTGACCAGATGGATACCTGACTGCACCTTATTTAGGAACACTGTTTTCAACCTGCTTGACTGAATGCATGAAAGAGCAGACTTTTCATGCTGGCAGCACAGTTTTTTGTAAATCTGCGTTGTGTCCAGTGTGGGAGAAACCCCTGGTTGCAGAGTCGAGGATGACGCAAAGCTCCGAAGTGGGACTTTTGTGAAAGATATCGACTAAGTGTGGTGGTTTTGGAGATATGAGCTCTTTGTGTGGCTATTAGATTTTTTTAAAATTTATTCTTTATAGATTTTACAAAAAAAAAGATTCCCAACAAAGAGAATAAGGCCATACACAGGAATATTACAATAGCAAACAAAAAAAAGAAAATTAAAAAGCAATATACATATTGTGGTATCAATATTAGACTACTAAATAGATGACAGGAAAAGAAATAGGAAAAAAACAATTTTTTCCATAGGGAAAGGAAATTTTACAGTCCCCCAGGCACACAGTCAGTTTCAAGGGAGCAAGCTATCCACTGCTAATCCCTCATGCTCTACCAGAAAGGTTACCAATTGCTTTGGGTCAAAGAAAAAAATTGTTTACCATCTAGGAAAATAAAACACCTACATGAAAATGTTGACAAAAAAGACACATCCAGAGCAAGGACCATAGGTTTCAAATCCAGGAAGTCCTTGCGCCTTTTTTGGGTTGTTCTCGAAAAATCTGGAAAAACTTGTATCCTAGTACTCAGAAACAATACATGCATACTGTTGTTGTGTTGTTAAGTGCCGTCGAGTCGGTGTCAACTCATGGTGACCCTCTGGATAGTTGTCCTAAATTGAGTTCGGCATACTACAAAAATATAAACACAATACAGTGTTATCGTCCATCTCAAGAGCAACACTGACCACCAGCATAGTTCTATCTATAACCACATCAAGAGAGCTCTCTAGAAACCCATTTAGATCAGACAAACCCTGTTGAGCTTGTACTTTTTCTACCTCTGTGGGCCCAGCCACTGGCCTCATGGACAGGTACTCTGGCAATAGGTGGTATATTCAGGCATTCCCAAGACCTCCTGAAGCTATTTTTTAACAATATTTTATTTATTTATTTTATTTAACTGTATTTATATATACCGCCTTTTCCTTAATCAAATCAGCCGGAGCAAGAAGAGGAGACTTAGGAACATTGACAAAATGCAGATTATTCTGCCTGGAGAAGTTCTCCAAGTGCTCTATCTTGTTTGCCATGATGGTGTAGTCTTTAACCAGTGCCCCTACTACTTCTTGAAGCTCACCATGATAGGCTTCCAGCAGCGCCAGCCTAGCAGCATTCTGAGCCTGTTCCTGACAAAAAGTACCTGACAATGCAAGAAATGAGGAGTTCACCATGGCCATTGCTTCCCACAATGTATCCAATGTTATGACCACAGATTTCTGCTAAATTGCCAGACCCATGGATGCAGAATTTTCACCCACAGTTGGGCCAGACTCCATATCAGAAGCACTAGATGACAATCTCTGCTCTTCCAATGGGGATGACACTGCCACGGGAGCCCCCTCATATATGCTCTCCTCCAGGCCCTCTCCCATTAGGGAAGCTGGCAAAAGAGCCGAGACCTTGCTGGTGCAACTTCAAGGCTGAAACTGCAGTCCTAAAGTGGAAAGTCCAACTCTGGAGGGTAGGAATTTAGACTTTCACTTCTTGCCCATGGCAAATTACAGCAGAGACCAGGAACACCCAGAGCAGTAAGTGCCACAATCTTAGTCAGAAGCCATCTGTCCTCATCTGGCTACTAGATTTTTGACTAGTTGGGAGCATCTTGGCTGGCTACACTTTGATAGAATAAATTATTTGAATGTGGATATAAGATAGACTATGGGGTATGTTTACTAAGCAGCAGTGGCGGCTTCCATGAGATATCGGAGCCATGGCTTCATTGAATTCAATGGGTTGGGGGGGAGTGGGACAGAGGGGGATGGGGGAAGGGTCTCCTAGGAGAGATCAGGCTCCATGGAGGCTATATAAGCTGTGTGGCTTCCCTATTAGCTGTAAGCAATAATGTTCTAGCTTGTTCTTTCTCTCTATATCAACCCCTGGCTCACTTTGTGCTGTTTAACATATTATTTTTTTATTTGGTATTAGACCTGGGCAAACAAAACATGGGAAAAAAATGTTGGATTCGGTAGGAAACTGGGTTTTGTTTCACATGGCACGAATTGTGAATCTAAAATTACTTAATCTAATATATAAGATGTGATTGCAGTTCCCCTAAAGATTTTATCATTGAATGTCAAAGGCATTAATAATTCTCTTAATATAAGAAAATTGTATTGTATTGTCAGAAATCCATGGCAGATATAATTTATCTTCAAGAAGTGCATTTAACAGGGACCGAGACAGCTAAACTGGGTGTAGGCAGCTTTTCAGTTTTGAGCAGTTCACCAGCGATCCAGAAAAAGGGGGGGGGCGTATATATTTTAGCACATAAATCTTTACAATCTACAGTTCTCCAAACTAGAGCTGATACAGGGGGTCATTGAGCTCAAATCATAACTCAAATAGGACAATTGACTTTAACTTTCATAACAGTTTATGTCCCCACTGAGGATAAACCCAGTTATTTTCACTCATTAACAAAAAGAGTGCTGGAAGCGACTGCTGCCCCAATTATTTTGGGAGGGGATTTAATCTAACTTTAGATCCTCTTTTGGAACATCAATCCCCCAAAACTTTGCATACAGGCCAGAGTGCCGATTCCACCTACAGAGCTTCCTGTATGGGGTGTGAGGGGGTGGGTTGAGGGAGGAGCAAGGGCAGGCCAGAAGCATGACACCTACCCCATTGACACCTACCCCTTTATGTCTGGGGTCATCCATTTGGATGGGGGACTTATTCTACCTTAGAGGTCAATAAGTCCCCCTAGATAGCTGTGAATCAAGCATCGGGGCCACTATGAGAGATGAGGGGGTGCAGGGGGTTCATGGCTTGTCTGATTGGAGGTCGGTGGTGGGGAAAGGAAGATTTTGGGGTCTGCTGGAGATTGTGGCTCCTGCATGAAGCCGTGGTGCCATAGCAACAGGACGCCCCAGCACTGTGACTCCATGCAGGAGCACAGACTGGGCTAGCAGGGTACCTGTCTGGACATCCGGCAGACAGAAATCGGGGCAAAGCCAGCCCATCCAGGCTGGGTGCACCTAATTCTGATCCCATGGGGACATCTAGCCCCACGGGATCAGAATCAGGAGAAAATCTGGCCCGTCCAGATTTTGGACATCTGGACAGGCCGGAGGCACCCAGACCTGAAATGGCCTCTATATCAATCTGAAGTGCATGAAAATGCAGAGGGTTTATATACCTTACTATCTAACCTCCCACACACTACCTTAGATGTGTCTCAGGTTGCAGTTTTGGGGCAAGATGTTAGTTCAAATGAGGTAGGGATAGCCCTGAAACAATTAGCCATCGGAAAAGCATAAGAACATAAAAACTAAGAGGGGACAAGGCCATAGCGGAGAGACTGAATGAATTCTTTGCACCGGTCTTTACTGAGGAAGATGTAGCGATGTTACCCATGACTGAAGTGGAATTTAAAGGTGATACTGCGGAAGAGTTGAAAGAAATATTGATACATGGGGAAGATGTATTGCAACTATTTAATAAACTGAAGAGTAGCAAATCACCTGGACCGGATGGTATACATCCAAGGGTGTTGAAAAAACTGAAATATGAGATAGCAAACCTGCTATTAGTAATCTGTGAACTATCATTAAAATCATATGTAATACCTGAAGACTGGAGGATTGCCAATGTAGAACCAATTTTTAAAAAAGGGTTCCAGGGGTGATCTGGGAAACTACAGAATGATGAGCCTGACGTCAGTACAGGGAAAAATGGTAGAAACCATCATAAAGAACAAAATTACTGAACATGTAGATAGTCATGGCTTAATGGTAGACAGCCAACATGGCTTTAGACAAGGAAGATCTTGTCCTAATAATCTGTTATGTTTTTTTAAAGGAGTGAATAAACAGGTAGGCAAAGGTGAGTCGGTTGATATAGTGTACCTGGACTTTCCGAAAGCCTTTGATAAGGTCCCTCATCAGAGACTTTTGGCAAAACTAAAAGGTCATGGTATAGAAGGCAGTGTACTATTGTGATCAGTGTACTATTGTGGTTAAAAGATAGAAAGCAGAAGGTAGGGCTAAATGGCCAATTTTCCCAATGGAGAAAGGTGAATAGTGGAGTACCCCAGAGATATGTGCTGGGTCCACTGCTTTTTAACATATTCATAAATAAAACATATTTGTCAGACAAATCTGATTGATTTATTTGACTGGGTGACCAGGGAGTTGGACCGAGGGAGAGCCCTAGATGTGGTGTATTTAGATTTCAGTAAAGCCTTTGACACTGTTCCTCACAGCGACTTATAAACAAACTGAGAACCCTAGGGATGGACCCTAAAGTTACTGCTTGGGTTAGAAATTGGTTGGGTGGGAGGCGACAAAGAGTACAAGTAAATGGAGCTCACTCTGAGGAGAAGGATGTTATCAGTGGTTTGCCCCAGTGATCTGTCCTTGGTCCGATTCTTTTTAACATCTTTGTTAGTAATATAGCGGAAGGGCTTTCAGGTAAGGTTTGCCTCTTTGCGGATGATACCAAAATCTGCAATAGAGTAGACACCCAGGAAGGGGTAGATAACATGAGGAGGGATCTAGCTAAGCTTGAAGAATGGTCTAGAATTTGGCAGCTGGGATTTAATGTTAAAAAATGTAAGGTCATGCATTTGGGCTGCAGCAATCCAAGGGAACAATATAGTATAGGGGGTGAAGTACTTTTGTCCACTAAAGAAGAGCGGGACCTAGGCGTGGTTGTGTCTGATGATCTTAAAGTAGCTAAACAGGTAGAAAAGGTGACGGCAAAAGCTAGAAGGATGCTTGGGTGCATACGGAGAGGAATGGCAAGCAGAAAAAAGGAGGTGATAATGCCTCTGTATAAGTCTTTGGTGGGACCTCATTTGGAGTATAGTGTGCAATTCTGGAGACCGCACCTTCAAAAGGATGTGAACAGAATAGAGTCGGTGCAGAGGGTTTCTACTAAAATGATTAGTGGTCTTCATTATAAAGCATATGAGGACAGACTGAAGGATCTTAATATGTACACCTTAGAGGAAAGGCAGGATAGAGGTGATATAATTGAGGTGTTTAAATACCTCCGTGGCATAAATGTTCAGGGAGAAAGCCTCTTTCAATTGAAAGCAAGTTCTGCTACCAGGGGACATGAGATGAGGGTGAAGGGAGATAGATTCAGGAGTGATATGCGGAAATATTTCTTTACGGAAAGAGTAGTGGATCCGTGGAATAGTCTCCCAGTGGAGGTGGTAGAGATGAGGACAGTAACTGAATTCAAAAAAGCATGGGACAAACACAGAGGATCTCTAAAGGTAAAAAGGGGACTGTTGTAGTTTTTATGGAAGGACAGACTAGAAAGACCATGTGGTCTTTTTCTGTCGTCATATTTCTATGTTTCTATGTTTCTATAAATGACCTGGAAATGGGAATAACGAGTGAGATTATCAAATTCACAGATGACACAAAACTATTTAAAGTTGTTAAAACCCATGAGGATTGTCGAAAATTGCAAGAGGATCTTGATAAACTGGAAGACTGGACGTCCAAATGGCAGATGAAATTTAACGTGGACAAGTGCAAAGTTATGCATCTAGGAAAGAACAACCCAAACTATGGTTACACTATGATTCCTAAATCTTTTTCCTGGGTGGTGGTTCCTAATGTGGAACTTGCATTATGTAACAATAGTTTGGGTTGTTGGGGTATTATTCTATTCAGTTTATTTGTCAGTAACTATGTGGATTAATGTGGATTTGTTCAGGGATATACTACATCATATAATGGGCATTTTATGTCATCTATTAGCTCTCTTGGAAAAAGCAAGATACTCCTTTGGTTGGTCTTTCATTAGATGTGGAGAAGGCATTCAAAAGACTTGAGTGGCCCTTCCTATTCCAATCGCTATAATGGTTTGGTAGGAGAACACATTTTATTGAAATGATTAGTCCTATAAGCAAGCCCAAAAGGTTGTATATGGGCCAATTTGATCTATTGCTCCATACCATTGTTACCAGATAGCCATCCCTTGTGGGCAGTCACCAAGTGCTTCATTAACACCTATCAGGCCAACATGGCTCTTTCCTTACTAGCCCTTACCAGCTTCTATCTCTTTGCCAATGTCTTCCAGGAGTCCCTAGCACTCTCCTCTGATTTTAACCCCATCCCTATCTTGCATAGTCCTGGAAGAAGAAACTACAGCCGCCCCTACCATCCACCACCACAAACAAATCATGTCAGACGCTCACACCTACTATACATAACACTCAACAACTCTTCGAACACCACTCCCAAAATGGCACATGTGCATGGTTACTTGAGATGTGCCCTAATAAACTCACGCTCTGTTCGCAAGAAATGGCCAGCCATCACAGATCTCATAGCAAACCACAACTTATACATTCTAATGGTCACAGAATCCTGGCTCACAGATACAGATACAGCACTCCTAAATCAACTGATCCCACCAGACTTCTCAATCCATGCTTGTCATAGAGCCAGCCAGAGAGGCGTCGGTGTTTTCATCCTTGTAAAAACCAAACATCCTGTACCAACTACTCTCCTCCAAAAGCTCTACAAACATTGATTCAGTCACCATAGAAAACAAGAATAATACTGTGAATCTCATATACAGAGCCCCATCCTCCCCCCCAGAGGATCTCTCTCACATAATAGATCTGGCCTGTAACCCCGATAACCCACGCAAACCTAATTGGCTGTTTGGTGACTTCAACTTTGCTCCCTGCAACCCACTCATGCTAACACCTTCATGGAGGCAATGACCGAACTTAATTACGAACAGGTGGTGAATGCCCCCACTCACCTCAGAGGCAACTCTCCTCGCACGTTGTCTCCCCCCTGGTTTCTCTGCAGCTTTTGTCCCTCGCTTAGGGTGATCTGGTGGTGGTGTAGCTGCTATCCTTCATCCTTCCTTATCCTACACTTCCATCTCCCCCCCTTCTTTGCACTATACTGAAGCGCTTCTTCTTTGCCTCCATACTTCTCCCTCTATTCATCTTCTTCTTATCTATGCCCCTCCTGCTCTTCGTCTTCCATTATGGGACGCTCTCCTGCTGACAATCACGGATGTTTCTTTAGCTTATCCTCACTTAATCATAGCAGGCGACTTTAATCTTCACATGGATTCCCCCTCTTCATCAAGAGAGCTTTCTTTTCTCTCATTTCTCCAAGATCTTTCCCTAACTCAGCATGTCACTATTCCCACCCACCAAGCTGGTCACACCCTTGATTTGTTCTTATCCCCCGCTTCTTCCTCCCTAACTTTATCAGCTCTAACTGCCACACCTCTTCCATGGACGGACCATTTCTATCTCACCCTGTCCTGCTCCTTCCTAGCAGTTTCTCCTTCTCCGGTTCCAGTCTCCTCCTCTTCATCTTCCCCAAAGCGTCTTTCCCGTGCCCTCACCCCTCTCACATTACAAAGGTTTCCTCCTGCCTCTGAGCTTCTGCCGAACAATTTTTCACTCCTCTCACCTAATTCTCTAGCTGCTCTCTGGTCCTCTTCTCTTACTGCTACACTTGACCTTTTAGCCCCTTTACGTCCTTGTCATTCCCGTCGGCGTCCCTCTCACTCCTGGTTCCATGGTGGTCTGCGGCTCTTACGCAGACACCTTCGAAGGGCCGAGCGACTTTGGCGCAAGGATCCTTCCCCCGCCAATCTATCCATATTTAAAACCCACCACTCTTTCTACCGCACTCAACTTCACACTGCCAAACGAGAGTTCTTTTCTAATGCCATCTTGCACGCCCCCAACCAAACCCGTCATTTATATTCCAACTTTCGCTCCCTTATCTCTTTACACACTCCCGCATCAATTCCCTCTGCCCAGTCCTCTCCTTCACCCACTCAACTGGCCTCTTTTTTCACCTCGAAGGTTGCTGCCTTGAGAGACTCTTTGCCTTCCTGTCCTTCTCCTATCACCTCTCCCCCTCCTCTTCCTTCACCTCCGCCGGTCTCTCAGCTTTCTCATTTTTGGGCCACTTTCTCACCCATTACTGCACCTGAACTTCATCATCTGATCTCCTCTTCTCGAAAGACCTCCTTCCCGCTTGATCCTATTCCTTCTTCTTGGCTCCTCACTCCCTCCCTGGGTGTCCTTCCTTTTATCCTCATCATGTTTAATTCTAGTCTTTCCACTGGGACTTTTCCTAAATCATGGAAGCACGCATTGGTTCGTCCCCTCTTGAAAAATCCCTCCCTTGACCCTTCTCTTCCATCTAACTATCGTCCTGTCTCTAATCTCCCCTTCCTATCTAAGCTCCTAGAGAAGTTCGTTTTTGCACAACTTTCCCACCATCTTGATTCTATTAATTTTCTTCACCCCCGTCAATCAGGTTTTCGCTCTGGGCACAGTGTCGACATCGTTCTCTTGGCTTTCACTAATGCACTTCACGTAGCTCACGATCGAGGTGACATTTCGGTGGCGGTTGCCTTGGATCTTTCAGCGGCATTTGATTTAGTTGATCACTCTCTTCTTCTTCACCGGCTCCGGGAAGCTGGCCTTTGTAGCACTGTTCACCATTGGTTTCACTCTTTTCTCTCTTCTCGCTCCTGCACAGTCCTTTCTTCTTCGTCTACGCTCTCCCCCTCCGATCCACAGCACCTTCCTTGTGGGGTTCTACAGGGTTCCGTTCTTGCCCCCCTTCTCTTCAATCTCTTTCTTGCCCCTTTAGCTCTTCTTATCCAACAGTCAGGTCTTTCAGCTTTCTTCTATGCCGATGATATCCTCCTACTCCATCACACCTCCCCTTCCTGTCCTGACCTCACTCCTCTGAATTCCTGTCTTTCCTCTGTTGCAAACTGGCTTATCACTAATTGTCTCCATCTTAATCTTACTAAGACTCTTGCCATCTGGTTTACTTATGGTGACCCCCCCCCCACACACTTTGGCCCCTTCTTTTTCCAACTCCCCTGTCCCGTTGGTTTCTACATTTCGGTATCTAGGTGTTCACTTTGACTCAGATCTTTCCTTTCGTTCTCATATCTCTCATATCACCAAAACTTCTTTTTTCTTTCTCCGACAAATTCGTTCAATTCGTCCCTTTCTCTCTTCCTCTGCTCTGTCAACACTGGTATTATCCTTAGTCATGTCACGGGTGGACTTTTCCAATGCACTCTTTCTCGGTCTTCCTAAGAATCAGGTGGTGAGGCTTCAAAGGATACAGAACACTGCTGCACGTCTTGTCACATGCTCCACTCTTCGAGATCACGTTACTCCCTTGCTTTTTAATCTTCACTGGCTGCCTGTTTCTTTTCATTCACAGTTTAAGCTACTGACCCTCCTTCACAAGGTTTATCACACTGGTACTCCATCCTACTTGTCCGACCTTCTATCCTTCCATTCCCCTCGGTAAACACCCCGTTCTTTCCACCTTAACCGTCTTGCTCTTCCCTCCCCTTCCCACGCCCACCTCCAATTCACACGCTTATCTGCATTTTACTTCGCTGGCCCCGCACACTGGAACTCCCTCCCTTCTTCCCTCCGTCTGGAATCACAATTCACTATCTTTAAACAAAATCTCAAAACCCATCTCTTCTCCATAGCCTTTAATGTTCCCTCCCCTC
Source organism: Ichthyophis bannanicus (assembly GCA_033557465.1). Taxonomy (NCBI): domain Eukaryota; kingdom Metazoa; phylum Chordata; class Amphibia; order Gymnophiona; family Ichthyophiidae; genus Ichthyophis; species Ichthyophis bannanicus. The sequence goes on from CM066031.1 coordinate 1,462,391,791, forward strand.
CAGAGAATGGATAACAGCACTCCAATCCTCCCAAACAACTGAATATATATAAAATATGATTCTAGCACCACTGTAAATAGCCCACCCTGTATATAGCTCAAACAAATCAAGCACCCAACACATCCCTCACACAACTAAGTTTTATCCTCACTGCATGTACAACACACACACTTTACCTGATTGCTTGCTGTGATACCACCTTGATTATTAAGATAAGGCGGTTTAGAAATACTGTTAAATAAATAAATAAATAAATAAATTTGTGTGAGTCCTTTTCTACTGTACCTATCTGCCTTTTGTCTCCTGTCCTGTGTTCCCCTGCTCTCGCTCTTCTGTCCTTTATAAAATATGTACATTTCTTTTTTTTCTTTTCTGGCCTTGGCCACAGTTTTTATGTATTATGTATTGTTTATATGCATTCTGTGATTTATGTATTTTATGACCTTTTTATGTATTTTACTATTGGCCACAGTTTTTATTTATTTATTTATTTAACTGTATTTATATATCGCCTTATCATATAATCAAGGCGGTGAAAGAACAAAACAAACAAAACATCTAGTGAGTAGAGGGAAAAATACAAACATAGCAACATATGGTCATACAGCACAATAATCATTACAATGTACGTGTGCTAATTACAAATTTTAAAAATTTAAGTAAAATATAACAATAACACTTATTTAAATATTTAGCAGTTGGTAGGTAAATCAAAAATTACGTAATAGGCCCATACCTCTCAAAATTTATATTTAATTCAGCAAAAGAATTACAACGATCTCATCAACAAAACTAAAAAAGAGCACCACACAAATACTATACAGAAAGCATTTAACAAACCTAGAGAACTTTTTGCAATTGTAAAAAATCTAGTCAACGAACCAAGCTCTGATAAAGACATTCAGATCAGTCCTCAAGTATATGCAGATCATCTTCAATTGAAAATAGGCCAAACACCACCTTTAAAACAACCTGAAAACAACAGCCTTATTTTACCAAGTACAATTTGGAACAAGTTTTACACTCCCTCGACTACACAACTTTCAGACATCATTGCTGCACTTAACACAAGCACTGCACCCACAGATCCTTGCCCTGTACCTTGGATCAAAGCTACCAAGTCAAACTTTATTAATTTTATTCACAATCTTGTAACTAACTCCTTAACTCATGGAATCATGCCAGAACAACTTAAATTAGCAACAATTAGGCCTACCCATAAAAAAACCAACCTTGAAAAAGACAATCCAGCTGCATATAGACCAATTTCCAGCTTACCACTCTTAGCAAAAATTATTGAGAAGGCAGTACAGCTACAACTTCAAGACCATATTGATGAACATGCGCCACTTGATATACATCAGCATGGCTTCCGCCCCAACCATGGTGTTGAAACGCTCCTACTATACTTATTTAATGACATCACTCAAACAATAGATAATTTCAACAAAGGTACCTTAATGATCTTCTTAGATATTTCAGCTGCCTTCGATACAGTGGACCATGCAATCCTCTTAACAAGACTAAAGAGCATCGGATTAACTGGCACCGTCCTAAAATGGTTTGAATCCTACCTAGTTGATAGACAGTTCCAAGTTAAAATTGGCCTAAACACTTCACGTCACATAGTAATCAAACAAGGCGTGCCGCAAGGATCTGCACTCTCTTCACTTCTTTTTAATTTGTTTATCCAACCAATCTGTCACATAATAGCAGATCATCAAATAGATTACACGATTTATGCGGATGATATCATGATTTACACTCCAATTGATATCAACTGCCCAGATTACAGCAAAATTTCAAACTGTATTACCAGCATTTCAAATTGGCTAACAAATAATAACCTTGCAATAAACCTGAACAAAACGGAAGCACTTATTGTAACTAGAAACACCAGCTTTATCCCTCCACCTTACATTACATGCAACAACACAAAGATTCCAGTTAAGGACGAAGTAAGATACCTCGGAATAACCCTCGATAAGAAGCTAAACCTGCGTTCTCATATAAGAAAAACTGTTAAAAACGCGTATTACAAAATGAAGATAATTAGACGACTTAAGCCTCTTATCTCTTATGATCACTTTCGAACAGTCTGTCAGGCACTCATTACTCCCATTCTGGATTTCTGCAACCCTATTTACAATGGACTGCCTAAGCATGCTCTCAAGCCACTTCAAATGGCACAAAATACAGCAGCTAGAATCATCAATGGATCCTCAAATTATGAACACATTACCCCCATCCTTAAAGAACTCCACTGGCTCCCAATAATCCTTCGCATAAAGTATAAATTAATCATAAATATATTCAAAATGAAACACAACAGTTCTGCAATCAGCCTTCATGCCCTCTTACTCCATGATATCAACAAAAGACCAAGAAGGTTATCCACTTCTAACACCCTCAGCACCCCAAAAAACTACTCTAAATCATGCAAATGTACCTCACAAAGAGCAATTTCTTTGGCCGCCCCTTTAATTTGGAACTCTCTCCCTCCTGATTTACGCTCACTGGATGATTTAAAAGACTTTCGTAAACAATTGAAAACTACACTTTTCATTGAACAATATGGATCAACAATTGACTAAATATATTATATTTATTTTAATTATTTTAACTAATTTGCCTTATTGTTAACCCTTGTTATTTTTCCTATATTACCATTGTACTGTTATGTTTATACTGTGTTTGTTTCCCTTGCCTATAACCTTTGTATTTCTTGTGACCGCTTTGATTGAAGGAAAAGGCGGTATAGAAAACTTGTTAAATAAATTGTTAAATAAATAATGTTCAATAAAAAGCAAAGTTTTTAATTGCTTTCGAAAATCTTTGAGATCAGTTGATGATCTTAACTCATCTGGAAGAGAGTTCCATAATATTGGGGCAGCTAATGAGAATGCTCTCTCTGTAGTATCCTTGCGCGTATTTTTGAAGTTACTTGAAGAACTTAATCTGTGAGATGTACCTTTTCTTCTTGGTCGAGAGCTGGAGTCAGGAAGAATGAGGGTGTAAAGACTATTGGCTGATATGTGATGCTTTATTTTAAAGATGTTGATAATTGTTTTATATTTGATACGTGATTGGATTGGTAGCCAGTGAAGATCCTTTATGTATTATGTATTGTCTATATGCATCGTGTGATTTATGTATTTTATGACCTTTTATGTATTTTATTATTGTACACCGCCTTGATTGTTTTGAAAGGCGGTTTTTATCAAATAATTAAACCTTAAACCTTAAACCTTAAACTTGACCTCATCTTTGCCCCACTTTCAGTCACAAGGCTCAATCATAACCTCAGCCTTTCAATCACTCCTGTCCCGTGGTCCGACCACAGTTTAATAACCTTCCAAATACCATCACAGCAGGATCAAGTCCCACACAACCTCACAAATACAGCCTCTTCAGCAAATGCTCACCGTTTCAAATCACTTGACAAGGACGACTTCACCAAAAATGCACTCCCAATACTCAACTAGCCCTCAAACAACCTGGACGATTCAATCACCAGATGGAATGACACTCTGAAGACATTTTCCCAACTACCTCCATCACACAAAGCATCAACATCCAACAGTCAACCAAGAAAAAGGAAGCCAGCCCCATGGTTTACTGCCGATCTGCGGAAATCGCTGCTCCTACTAAGGAAGCTAGAAAGAAGATGGCGATGTTCTCATGCCACGGAGGACCACACAACATACATTGGCCACTTAAATCTTCACCGTGAGTCAATCTCTGACAAGATGAGAACTTACCACACCGAACTCCTCCTCCGTTCACTAAATAAACCCTGGGACCTCTTCAGCTTAGCGAGATCCTTAATCAAGGAACCTTCTCCTCCCCAGCCAGATCAAATCCTACCCCAGCACTATGCCGACTACCTCCAATCCAAAACCCTCAAATTAAACATCGCACCAGGACCCTCACCTAGCCATATCCCCCACCTACAGCAACTGCTTACCGAATTCACACCTCCATCAGAGAAAAACATTGAAGACCTTATCACTGTGATCAACACCACTACAGCACCAAACGACCCTTGCCCTGCCTATTGGATCAGAGCGATGCGCACCGAGCTCAGTCCTATTCTAGCCAGCATCATGAGACTCTCCTTCTCAACCGGTAAATTTCCATCCTCTCTCAAACAAACATCCATACGCCCACTCCTGAAAAACAACAGACTAGATCCGACAAAAACCGACTCATACCGTCCAATCTTGAGTATTCCTCTACTAGCCAAATTAATTGAGAAGATTGTTCAAAGACAAATCCAACATCACATCGACTCATCAGCCCCACTAGATCCCTGCCAGCATGGGTTTCATGATTCCCATGGAGTTGAGACATTACTCATCACACTAACCAACACCTTGAGCAGAGGAATAGATAACGTCGAAAACGGATTAGCTCTTATCTTCCTTGACATTGCTGCCGCTTTCGATTCCATCAACCATGACCAGCTCCTTACAAGTCTTCAGGAGAAGGGGATCTTGGGCCTGGCCTGGGAATGGTGTAAATCCTATCTAGCTGACCGATGGCAACATGTACGAATGGGATCCGCAACATCTGAACCATTCCAGCAACAACAGGGAGTACCCCATGGCTCATTGCTGTCTGCGCTACTCTTTAATGTGTACATGCAGCCCATTTGCAAGATCATCCGCTCATTCAACATATCCAGCCTTATATACGCAGACGACATTCTGCTCTTCGCCCCAATCAAAGTTCTACAACCTGATTTTACCGCCCTTGTAGATTGCTTCAGTGCAATCACTGACTGGCTTAAAGCGCAGAACCTCCGCATTAACTTCAAGAAAACTGAGGTTCTATTCATTATAAAGTACAAAAACTTCTCTCCCCCCACTACCTTGAAGGTAAGAGACACAGAACTCCCAAGCAAACCTGTGATACGCTATTTGGGTGTGATGCTGGACCAACACCTTGACTTCAAAGAACACATAAAGAACACTACCAGGATTATATACAATAAAATCAGGACTCTATGGCACATAAAACCCATGTTAGCTCCCAACAACTTCAGAACTATTTTCCAGGCACTGGTAACCCCACATTTTGATTATGCAAACGTCATTCTGCATGGCCTCCCCAAGAGCACCCTCAACCCATCGCAACTTGCAATGAACGCAGCCGCATGCATGCTCTATGGTCTATCCAGAAGAACCCACATCACACCCATCCTAAAGGACCTTCACTGGTTAACATTAAATTGCAGACTCACATACAAGGTATTACTCATCACATTCAAAGCCCTTAACATGATATCCCCCTCATCCCTTACAGTCCTCCTCATCCCAATCCCAAACAACAGGTCGAGGAGGTCAGTAGCCGCTAACACACTGATCATCCCGATTGAGTCCACTAAATGCACACAAGCAACCAGGAACAGGGCATTCTCCTTCTATGCCCCAAAGTGTTGGAACAACCTCCCTCCAAGCATCAGATCAATCAGAGATCTCACACAATTCAGGATAGCCCTCAAGCACCACCTATTCCTCCTATACTTTTCACAACCAAACGCAACCCATCCACACCCCACACCCCAACTCACTGTCTCAATGCCCAACACCTTGCAAACCGAATAATACCAACCAAGCAACAGAACCATACCACACAGTTTTTTGCATGTGTGACTCTGATCATTAATGTAATCAAGAATGACGATATGATAATGTAACACTCGAAGACCCAGCTTTAGCCATTTAGTCAAGCCTATCATAGAAGTTTGTCAGACGGCTGCCTAGGGTGAGAACTTACACAATCTTGACGATGCATATATTCATATGATTCTTGCAAGGTATTGTGGGTAATGTAGTTCTTTCACTCCCAAACACAGCTGAAGACAATAATTGAGTTGTGATACCAGTGGTAAGGCCAATAAAATACTTCTTTTATTGATGGGGTTTAATTCACCCAGCACAAATATGCTTGATAGCAATATAAATGAGGTTACTTGCTTGCAGTGTTTAAATGGATAACATAAAGTCACAAAGCAAATCAGAAAACAACCTTCAGCCTGTCAGGCAATTAGCTAATGTTTTCTTAGCAAATAATTACCAAATAAAAAAAAAAGGCACAAAGAAATGAATAAACTTTGCTGGTTAGGTTAACTTCTGCTTATTTTCCACTCAGATCCAGCAGTGATTCTCCCGGGCTCACACACACAATCAGGTGCAGCTTTAATTACTATCAATTGTCCAGCTGAAACCCTTTAGCTGGCTGGCTGCTACTGTGTGAACCCAAAATCCTGCTTTAGGAGCTGTTTTGCAGTGGAATAAGGAACAAAGTTAGGTTTCTTTGTGATGGCTGATGTGTTTGCTCACAGAAAGCTAGCAATAGCATTTAGATAGAGAACAGTCCATGTAATTAATAGTTTCATCTGCTGTATCTCCCCCTTCATCAATCAGCATAGGGTCACTATCATACATTGGCACAGACGAGTCTTTCCATAAGGCACTATCATGAGAATGCTTATTCCCTTGCTGCCATTCACTATTATAGATAGGGTCTGGATCAGTGTTCATACCTGAGCCTCTCCTGCTATCATAATTCCTCTCTGTATAGCCTGGCCAGTATGTAATCCAGTTCTGATGTCCAGCCTTCCAATCTTGATCCCTGGACACTGGATCCTCTCTCACATACCTTCTGGCATAGGTCTGAAAGTCCTTTCCACGTGCAGTCTTCTCTCTTCCAGGTAGCCACTGGTGATTCCTATCTCTGCCATTCCATTCCTCTGGCTGACTCCAGTCCAATGGACTCTGCTGGCATTTGGAATACCTCCCAGTATAGGTACTGCCTTGGAATCTCCCAGACCTTCCAATGGCCTTTCTTCTCTTCCTTCCAGAGAGTTTCCTTCTCTCTCTATCCGCTTGGCTTGGCTTCTGCTTCTCGAGATGATGGTGCTTGAGCTTGAAGCTGTTGCTGTATCTCCCTCTGTAGCTATTATCTGTAGAATAAGCTCTATTCTTATTCTGTCCTAATGTGTGCTCCTCCCTAACACAGCGCAGCTGTGTTGAATCAGGCCCTGCCCTTTGAGATGAGTGCTTAGGGATTACCTCATAGCTCTCTTGATTGCACACACGTTTTCTCACTTCAGCCTCCCTCATGGCTGCTGGAAACCTGGTGCATTCTGGGACTGGTAGTCTTTTATATGAAAACTCTGTTTTCTTACTTCTACCAGAACTGACAGGTTGCTTGTTCAGAGTCACATCATCTTTTCTATAGCTCCTACCTGAGCTATGATAAGCTTCCTTATCACATACCCCCCTGCTTAAGTTATTACGGACTGGTTTAACTGGTGAAACTGCTTCTCTACAGTCCGTAATACGGGAAAGTGCATCCGCATTCTTGTGTAACTTCCCGGCACGATGTTCAACTTGGAAATCAAACGCCTGTAAGGCCATGTACCAGCGTGTCAACCTGGCATTGTGGTTCTTCATTTGCTGCAACCACTTAAGTGGGGCATGGTCCGTGACCAACTGGAACTTTCTCCCTGTAAGGTAAAACCTTAACGCCTCCACTGACCACTTGATAGCCAAACACTCTTTTTCTATCGTGGAATACTTTTGTTCAGCCGGTGACAACTTCCTGCTCAGGTACATCACAGGATGCTCCTCCCCATCATGGCACTGGGATAGGACCGCTCCTAGCCCTACATCCGATGCATCGGTTTGAACCAGAAAGGGTTTCTTGAAGTCTACTCCTTTCAGTACCGGTCCTGTACACAATTTTTCTTTTAAGACTGAAAACGCTTTTTCAGCTTCTGGTGTCCACTTTATCTGGTTTGGACAATTCTTTCGCAGCATATCCGTGAAAATGGCACTTTTCTCTGCGAATTGCGGTATAAACCGGCGGTAGTATCCAATAAGTCCTAAGAAACTTCTTAGTTGTTTCTTTGTTGTTGGAGGAGGAAAATTCCTGATGCTATCTATTTTGCTTAATAGAGGTTTAATTTTTCCTCTTCCCACTAGGTGGCCTAGGTATTTTACCTCCCTATTTGCAAAGGCACACTTCTTCGGGTTTAAAGTGATTCCCGCTTGCTTCATAGAGCACAAGACTGCCCTGATCCTCTTCAAATGCTCCGCCCAGGTGTTACTATGGATTATGACATCATCCATGTATGCAAAAGCATAACTTTGGTGGGGTCGAAGTACCTGATCCACTAACCTTTGGCAGGTAGCCGCTGCTCCATGCAGTCCGAAAGGCATCCTCTTGAACTGGAAAAGGCTAACGGGGGTGCTGAACGCAGTCTTCGGCTTCGACTCCCTGGTGAGAGGGATTTGCCAATATCCTTTTGTCATATCAAGGGTGGTTAAGTATTGAGCCTGTCCCAGCTGGTCCAACAGCTCCTCAATTCTTGGCATTGGATATGCATCAAAAACTGATATGGCGTTTACCTGCCGGAAGTCAATACAAAATCTTAAGGATCCATCAGGCTTCGGCACCAGGACTATGGGGCTATTCCAGGGACTCTTTGACTCCTCTATTACCCCCATGTCCAACATCTCCTGGACTTGTGCCACTACCTCCTGTCTTTTGGCTTCAGGCAAGCGGTATGGCCTTTGACGAACCAATTTCCCAGGTGGAGTTATTATTTCATGGGCCACCAAATGGGTCTCCCCAGGTATGGGTGTCAACACATCTGGGAATTCCTTAAGCAACTTCCTAATTTCTTCCTGTTGTACCATTGTCAGGTCCTCACCTATTTGGGGCTCTGATTTTTCTTTACAATCAGATACCTGGGGTCCCAAATCTTCCTCTTCACTCACCTCCCTCTCTCGGGCACAGGTGGCAGCTAAGCTTTTAACCCCTTTGACATCAGTAGAACCAAAGCCTTTGGCTCCACGTTCAGAATTCTCTAGGGATGTGACCTCCTCCACAGGTGGAAAACCCAGCCTCTCACAGATCAATTGGGCAATTTTGTCTCCTGTCTTCACGTGATACTCATTCTGTCCAAAGTTAAATAACAGAACTTTAATATTGCCCCTGTAATCGGGATCAATTACTCCCGCACCCACATCAATGAAATATTTAAGGGCTAATCCGGACCTTGGGGCTACTCTCCCATAACATCCAATTGGTATTTCCACTTGGAGACCGGTGTCAACCAGGGCTCTCCCTTGGCTAGGTACAGTCACATTCTCTATGCTGCACAGGTCAAACCCAGCAGATTGAGGGGTTGCCCGCTTAGGAGCTTGGGCCTTCTCAGAGACCTTATGGTACTTTAGGACGAATATCTGCTTTTGGGGTAGCTTGGTCTTCTGGACGCTTAACCATCTTTTTAGCTGGGGTCTGAGGACTTCCAAATAAAGGCCCGGGAGCTACTACCATTAAACCTTCTCCCTCCTTCTTTCCTAGTCCTTCCACTAGACCCTGCTTAAATCTTGGCCAGTCTCTTCCTAAAACCAAATCAAAGGGTAGCCTAGGCACCACTGCTAACAGGACTTCCTCTTGTTTCCCTAGGCACTTAACCTTTAGCCTATAGGTGGGATATGATGATGCAGCACCATGAATGCATCTGATGTGAACTTGGCTTTCAGGGTTTCTAGGCACAAATCTTTCTTGGGCTTCTAGCCTCTTCCAAAGCCTTTTTGACATCATACTCTGGTCTGCCCCAGAGTCTAATAAAGCATTTGTGGTAATTCCCTGCACATCAACCATCAAAATAAATCCTTCCTTGGGCTGTTTTAAATCCAGACCCATTAAACTAGTGTGTGTCTGGCATCTCTTCTTTAAATGTCCCAATTTCCCACCCTTGAAACATTTCTTTCTATTCCACTGTGTCATCTGGTTTGATACAGTACATTCATTTTCAGAAACATTCTTAATTATTCCCTTTTCTGATACAGCACATTTAGCCTCAGCATCCATCTTTAGAGGGCCACCCATTCTATGGCAAGCCTGCGTGGCTTCCAAGAATCTCTCGGCTAGCATGGTTGCCTCTCCAAGATTTTGGCAATTTTGCTGTATAAGAAAAACATTCAAATCTTTAGGTACCCCAAGCATAAATTGTTCCAGCATTATAATATCTAATAACATTTCTACTGTCTTTTGCTCAGGCTCCAGCCATTTTACAGCTAAACTTCTGATTCTCTGACTCAGAGCCCTGGGTGTCTCACCCACTTTCAATGTAACAGCTCTAAACATTCGCCTATACTCTGAAATAGACAACCCTAGGCGATCTCTAATAGCTGCCTTTACATCCTTATAAATCAAAGCCTGGGCTGCTGGCATTGCTCTGTAAGCTGCAAGTGCCTCTCCAGTTAATGAGGCTGCCAGCCTTACTGCCCACTGGGTCTCTGGCCATGCTAAAGCCTGTGCCACTCTTTCAAAAGACTCTAGAAAATCATCAACATTATCATCTGGAGTTAATTTCCCAAAATTAAATGCCCCAATCCCTTGATTGAGTCCCACACTGTCCACATGTGGTGTACCAGTACTAACTGCTGGTCTTGCATCTGTTCCACTTTGGCTCTGCAGTTGAACTAGAGCTTGCACCAGATCAAGCACTGGTTTCTGCTGTTCCATTAAGGCCTTCATAGCAGTGTCCTGGGCCTGCTGTGATAGCTCCTGCTGCTTGCTAAATTGGGCTGCCATCCACTGAGCCATCTCCCTCGGATCCATCTTGACCCCTGCAAGAAATAAAGAAAAAAAAACCAAAGTGCAGCACCTTCCAACCAGGTGTGGTTTTTTTCAACTTTTTTTTTCAATTACCCCCTGTGCTTACACACATCCACCACTAGACATGCCCAGGTACATATTACCTTGTCTCAGTGATGAATCCAGCTTTGCACAGGGTCTTTTCATCTGGGACAGCTTCCTGGAACAACCACTTCTCCTCCAAAGTGCAGATGAGGGAAAAAAAAATCTTCTTTCAGCTTCAAACTTGAATTTTATTTGTAATCCACAGCAAATAAATCCTCTTGGTGCAAAAGCAATCCGAAAAACTACGCCATTTGTCAGACGGCTGCCTAGGGTGAGAACTTACACAATCTTGACGATGCATATATTCATATGATTCTTGCAAGGTATTGTGGGTAATGTAGTTCTTTCACTCCCAAACACAGCTGAAGACAATAATTGAGTTGTGATACCAGTGGTAAGGCTAATAAAATACTTCTTTTATTGATGGGGTTTAATTCACCCAGCACAAATATGCTTGATAGCAATATAAATGAGGTTACTTGCTTGCAGTGTTTAAATGGATAACATAAAGTCACAAAGCAAATCAGAAAACAACCTTCAGCCTGTCAGGCAATTAGCTAATGTTTTCTTAGCAAATAATTACCAAATAAAAAAAAAGGCACAAAGAAATGAATAAACTTTGCTGGTTAGGTTAACTTCTGCTTATTTTCCACTCAGATCCAGCAGTGATTCTCCCGGGCTCACACACACAATCAGATGCAGCTTTAATTACTATCAATTGTCCAGCTGAAACCCTTTAGCTGGCTGGCTGCTACTGTGTGAACCCAAAATCCTGCTTTAGGAGCTGTTTTGCAGTGGAATAAGGAACAAAGTTAGGTTTCTTTGTGATGGCTGATGTGTTTGCTCACAGAAAGCTAGCAATAGCATTTAGATAGAGAACAGTCCATGTAATTAATAGTTTCATCTGCTGTATCTCCCCCTTCATCAATCAGCATAGGGTCACTATCATACATTGGCACAGACGAGTCTTTCCATAAGGCACTATCATGAGAATGCTTATTCCCTTGCTGCCATTCACTATTATAGATAGGGTCTGGATCAGTGTTCATACCTGAGCCTCTCCTGCTATCATAATTCCTCTCTGTATAGCCTGGCCAGTATGTAATCCAGTTCTGATGTCCAGCCTTCCAATCTTGATCCCTGGACACTGGATCCTCTCTCACATACCTTCTGGCATAGGTCTGAAAGTCCTTTCCACGTGCAGTCTTCTCTCTTCCAGGTAGCCACTGGTGATTCCTATCTCTGCCATTCCATTCCTCTGGCTGACTCCAATCCAATGGACTCTGCTGGCATTTGGAATACCTCCCAGTATAGGTACTGCCTTGGAATCTCCCAGACCTTCCAATGGCCTTTCTTCTCTTCCTTCCAGAGAGTTTCCTTCTCTCTCTATCCGCTTGGCTTGGCTTCTGCTTCTCGAGATGATGTTGGTGCTTGAGCTTGAAGCGGTTGCTGTATCTCCCTCTGTAGCTATTATCTGTAGAATAAGCTCTATTCTTATTCTGTCCTAATGTGTGCTCCTCCCTAACACAGCGCAGCTGTGTTGAATCAGGCCCTGCCCTTTGAGATGAGTGCTTAGGGATTACCTCATAGCTCTCTTGATTGCACACACGTTTTCTCACTTCAGCCTCCCTCATGGCTGCTGGAAACCCGGTGCATTCTGGGACTGGTAGTCTTTTATATGAAAACTCTGTTTTCTTACTTCTACCAGAACTGACAGGTTGCTTGTTCAGAGTCACATCATCTTTTCTATAGCTCCTACCTGAGCTATGATAAGCTTCCTTATCACAAGTTGTAAACAGTTACTCTGTTACAACTGTGTTAGTTAATGTGTAAATAGTTCACCCAGTTACAATTCCAAGTTTTTTGATCCTGTTCGATGTAGCACTAGGCATTTCATTGTCTATTGCAAGAATTGTTCACTGTAAACCGCACTGATAATGAAGAGCGCGGTATAAAAAAGCTTTAAATAAATAAAATAAATAAAAAATTGGGGTCTGTTGGACACCTTCTTGCTCAGTCATGATATCCGACAAGGATGCCCCATCACTGTTTTTATTCAACCTGGTTTAGAACCCCTTGCAATCCTTATTCATCAATCAGACAATATTGTAGGTTTCCACTACAGGAAAATCTGATAAAATTATCGGTGTATGTGGACAACTTATTGCTCTTCTTAGAGCCCTTATTTATACCTGTGGTGTTACAGATGATTGAACATTATTCCCAACTTTCCAGATATAAAATAAATTGGAGTAGATCATCAGTGGTACCCTTCAAACTCATGGTACCCAGGAAGACCTTAAAGACTTCTGATTTTGATTGGAGGATTCCTCTTTTAAATATCTGGAGGAACAATTCTGCTCTTTCTTAGAGGCTACTCTCCAATGTAATGCAGATGACTGTATAGTACTCCTTAAATCTTTAATGATAAGATGGTCCCCATTATTTATTTATTTTTTATTTTATTTCTTTATTTATGTATCTATTTTTTCTATACTGCCCCTTCCAGAGATCAAGGGCGGTTTACATGGAACAGGTAACAATTTTGTATACTTCTATATACTTTTACATAGAACGGTAATTCTAACTATGTACAGGTAACAATGCATGCAACTGTGTCAAAACTATTTACATTGGCTATTTACAAAAGACTATAAACAATGTGTTACAGGGTACAATAGACATTGAGTATGTGTAGTTTTTGGAATTTATTTCCTTTTCATTGTAAATTATTTATTTCTTTGTGGGGCTGACTGAAGTCAATAAAAATGATGTTGATTCCCAAAATTAATTACATTTTAGGAATGCTTCCTATTCTTTACCTGGACTCATTCTATAAAAAACTGAAGACACTTTTAGTAAAATTTTTATGGTGCCAGAAAACCCCTCGTATTCTACATGAAAACTGAAGCTTCAAAAGTAATGGGAGGAGTACATTTTCCCGATTTTAAATTATATCATATATCATTTTTGTTACATCAGGGAACTCAACGGGGGAAACCCTAGCAGACAGGTCTGAATGGATGAGACTGGAGACAGCATTGGTAGTGCCGACATCTCAGTCTCCTAATGGGAATGACAGATGTTGTACAGAAATCCATTTATCCTCCAATTCCTTCTACTCAAATGGCATTCAAGAATTCATTCAGAGGTGCAGGAAATCACAACCTTTTGCTAGGGACTCCCCAATATGACTACACCCACTTCTTCAGATAAATAAATGCCACTTTCAGGGGAAAGAATGGCAGAATCATAATATTTGGACATTTGGGCAATTATTAACTCCTATGTGCTATAAATGTTGTAGTGCACTCCAGAAAGAATTTGGACCACCGTCATGTTGTTTATTTTCAATGTTGCAAAACAGTTGAAACACTGCCTCTGACAGGCGGGCACACTTCCAAGGCAAATTGAAACACAAAGGGCTTCAATGCTTTAACTCCAAGAGTTGACCACCACTGGTAAGGCGGCTTCTAAATTACACTTATATCTCCATGATGGAGCTGTGAAGTCCTGCTCTGGAACGGAAAATCAATGGATGACGAACTGCTTACTCGCCTGCAGTGGAGACACTTTTGGGTAACAATGATGCGGATGTCTTTTTCAGCTTCCCTATCACAGACGCTATACTTTCTGGCTCATAGAACTTATATTATGCTCTTGGTCCTCTCTGAGTGGTCTCCACAGCAGGGCAATAGATGTTGGTCGTGCCTAACACAAATTGGCACTTTTTTTTAAAAGCTATGGGGTAGATTCTGGCCCATGTTTAGCAAGGATATACATCCTGGTCAGATGTATAATCCCCACTAAATGCCTGGGTACTATTCCAGCCACAGTGTTCATTGCATGTAAAGCACAGATGTGCAGGGAGCTCTGTACAAGGGCAGGAGGGGGCATGCCAAGGGAGAACTGAGGGGTGGCCGGAGGCATGACCCCAACCCACCCTATATGTCTGGGCATGGCCAGTTAGATGGGGGACTTATTCCACCTTGGAGGTGGAATAAATTCCCCCGACGCCAGCAGCCATCTAGCCCGGGACCAGCAGAGGAGGTGAGAGGGTCAGGAGGTTCCCCACAGCCCAATCCCAGCCTCAGAAGGTCTGATCAGGGATCAGGAGTGGGCAAAAAGACTTTGCTGCCAGTGCGGGTGATCGAGGCTCCTGCATGAAGCCGCAATGCCATGGCGATGGGATGCCAGTGCATTGCAGTTCCATGCAGGAGCCCAGGCTGAGCTATCCAGGGAAATACCTGGATATGCTGTGGGCCAGAATCGGGACACATCCTACCCATCCAGGCCCGTTGCACCTGATTCTGATCCCACAGGGACATCTTGCCCCTGAAGGATCAGAATCAGGTGCAAATCCGGCCCGTCCGGATTTTGGACGTCTGGATGGGCCGGATGTGCTCCGATCAGAATTGGCCTCCACATGAATGTACAGAATTACTGGGGACATATCTGGCAAAAATTATCCTGATTATTTCACCCTCAGGAATCCCGTACTTATCATATAGTAATATATAGATCCCTGTCGGGCTTGTATTATTTAAATAAGGATGATAGGCCCCTCTTTGACTTATTGCTCAGCCTTGCCCTCTAGATAATAGCTACCCATTGGAAAGATCCCAGCTCTATAGCTTATCAACACTGGTAGTATCTAGTTTGTATGTGTCAACGCTATGAGGATGCCTAGTTGTGAACCAGAGTCCAACCCTTTGTTATAGTCAAAAATGGCGAGTCAGATACCCATGTCTTGCAGAATTTATAGTTTCTGATGTGTTATTGTAATAAGAAGTTGTATTATAGCACCTGTCAATATTGAGCCGGGGGAGGTGGGGGTTAATGGGGATCTGTACCTAGGAGTATAATGTTGTATTTCCTTTTTTTAAATTTTAAATAAAGCTTTAAAAAAATCAGGTAACTGGCAGAAGACTGCTCTTTCAGTTAACTTAGGTCTGATTCTGTGAGGCGAATAGCGGGGCTGTATGTCCTGGTAGGATGTGCAGTTCCGCTATCCGTCTGGACTGTAGTCTGCCACACACTCTCTCCACACTCACAGAAAAGGGTGTGGGAAGAGTCAGACGGGGGCGGAAGAGGGTGGAAAGTGGGCGGAACACAGGCAGGCCAAGGTGCCAGGATGTACGGAGCTGATTCAGGTCACAATCCTGTACGTCCTGTGGGTGGGGTAGGATGTGTGGGGAAGGCGGCGATTGGGCCTGGATCGGGCCCAAAGCATGGATCAACTACAGGTAGGTTCCTGCCCCCCAATCTGGGTCCCTGCCGGCCCCTCTGAGGTTCAGGCAGCAGGGAAATGGGGGTTGGCACTGCGGCGGGCTGGCCGTGAAGTGGGGGTGGATGTCTGCTGCAGGGATGCAGGGTCATGCTGGGTCATCTCAGTGCCTGATCCTGCACCCACAGGAATGTCTAGCACCCGCGGTGCAGAATTGGGTATTAACAGGGCTGTCCTGTTTGGGGACATCCAGACAGCCAGGACATGCCCCTTATGGAATCAGGCTCCATGAGAGTAGGGGCAGATTAGAAACAGGTCTATAACTGAAGAGATAATTTGGCCTCAATGAATTATTTTTCAGAATGGGGCAAATACTAACCACATTCCAGAAAAGTGGAAACATACCTAATGCCAAACTGTTATCATGGCCAATAAGAAAGATGAAAGAACAAGCCTTTCTGTTTTTTTATAAGTTTAGAAGAAATGGGATCAAGGTCTGATGTAGCAAATTTTGTCATCTTGGTAAGAAAGAACTTAGTCACTGGATTAAACTTGGCCATAATGAAATACCAGCAACTGAATTAGAAAGAAAAGTGGAATCTACTACTTATCATTTGTATACCACTACATGGCATACACAGTGCTGTACAGACAAATATATAAAGATGGCCCCTGCTCATCAGAGCTTGCAATCTATTTATTTAGCTGTACTTATATTCTGCTTTTCACTGGGTCAAAGCGGTTTACAGATATATGCTAACAGGAACTTTTTATTCCCTCATCCCTGAAGGGCTCACAATCTAAGTACACCTGAGGCAATGGAAAGTTAAGTGGCTTGCCCAAGGCCACAAGGAGTGGCCATGGGACTAGAGACTCTAGCCCCTCTGGCCTGAAGTTACTTGTCTGGATGTGGGAATTGAACCCCTGGCTTTCCAGCCTGAGGTAACCTGTTCTAACCACTGAGCCACTCCTCCCTCTAGTCAAAGCAGACAAAGCAACAGCTGAGGACAGGGATACATCTAAAGGAATGGTAAGGAAACACATAGGAGACTAAGAGGATCAGGATCCAAAAGTGGCCTCGAAGAGGTGAGTTTTCAGCCTGGATTTGTAAAAGACCAGAGATGAAGCCTGATGCATAGACTCAGGTAGTTTGTTCCAGGCATAAGAAGCAGCAAGGTGGAAGGATTGAATGTCTGGAGTTGGCAGTAGAAGGGTACAGAGAGAATGGATCCACTAGAAGAGTGGAGTTCACAAGGAGGGGTATAGGGAGAGATAAGAGAGGAAAGGTAGTGAGGAGCAGCAGAATGAGTGCACTTATAGGCCAGTAGGAAAAGTTTGAACTGGATATGGAAATGGATAGGGAGCCAGTGAAGCAACTTGAGAAGAGGGGTTATATGAGCATATCGAGGCTGGTGGAAGATTAGCCACACAGCTGAATTTTGAACAGATTGAAAGGGAGAGAGATGATTTAGAGGGAGATCAGCAAGGAGGAGGTTGCAATTGTTTAGACGGGAAGTGACTAAAGACTGGATAAGTTCCCTGTAAAATAGTTATCTCCAAGTTATAATGCCCTGTTCGATGTAATTTCAGTTTGTTCAACGTAAACCGCACTGATGCAGAATGGCGCGGTATATACGAAAATGCCCTAAAGAAACACTGGGAGAAAATAGCTGAAAAGATGAGAGAACACCATGCAGAAACCCTTCTCCGATCATTAAACAAACCACGAGACCTCTTTAACATTGCTAAATCCTTAACCAAGGCACCATCCTCCAACCAAACAATATCAATTCAGCCTCAGTCTTTTGCCGATTACCTTCAATCTAAAACCATTAACACGAAATGGACACCAAGTTGTATACCCAACCCCGTCTCAATTACACAGCCTCTAAAAAACTTTGTCGCTCCTACGGTGAAATCCATCACTGACCTTATTGCTACCTTGAATACTACCACAGCCCCAAACGATCCATGCCCTGCCTACTGGATCAGAGCAATGTGTGCTGAACTGAGCCCCACACTTGCCCTTATCATGCAACTTTCCTTCACAACCGGATCATTCCCATCATCTCTCAAGCAAACTTCAATACGCCCTCTCCTGAAAAACAATAAACTCGACCCAGCGAAAACTGACTCATATCGTCCAATTTCAAGTATACCCCTTCTGGCCAAAATCATCGAGAAGGTGGTACAAATCCAATTGCAACAGCACATAGATATTTCAGCCCCTCTTGATCCCTGCCAACACGGGTTCCATGAATCCCACGGCATAGAGACCCTACTCACATTACTTATCAACACTTTATCAAGAGGGATTGACAAAATTGAAAATGGGTTCATCCTTATCTTCCTCGATATCTCGGCAGCTTTCGACTTGATTAACCATGTGCAACTGCTTCACCGTCTGCAAGAAAAGGGAGTTCAGGGATCAGCTTGGGAATGGTGTAGATCCTACCTAACTAACCGCTGGCAACAGGTGCGGATAGGATCCTCAACTTCTGATCCCTTCCAGCAACAACAGGGTGTACCCCAAGGATCCTCATTATCAGCTCTACTATTTAACATATATATGCAACCAATCTGTGAAATCATCAGAACATTCAACGCCTCAAGCTTGATCTATGCAGATGACGTACTGATATTCACTCTAATAAAAATCAATGCCCCCGACTTCTCCCCAATAATCGCTTGCTTCAACGCGATTACAGACTGGCTCTTATCACAGAACCTGCGAATAAACTTCAAGAAAACGGAAGTCCTATTCGTAACCAGGAATAATAAATTCTCCCCCCCACAACATTAAAGGTGAGAGACGCGGAACTACCGTGTAAATCATCGATTCGCTACCTGGGAGTCACCATAGATCAAGAACTGACCTTCAAAGATCACATAAAGCAGACTGTCAAATCCATTTACAACAAAATAAGAATGCTGAAACCCTTAAGACCTCTACTCACCCCTAATGACTTCAGAACAACCTTCCAAGCCCTTGTAACACCACATTTTGACTACGCTAATGTCATCCTGCATGGTCTGCCCAAGAGCACCCTCAACCCACTTCAATTGGCGATGAACTCAGCAGCCCGCATCCTCTGCTGTACCTCCAGTAGAGACCACATCACCCCCATACTAACAGATTCCTGGAGAGATTTCAGGCATAGAAAAGTAGATCTGAGAGTTATCAGCATAAAGATGGTACTGAAAACCATTGGAGGAAATAAGGGACTGAGTGTAGAGAGAGAAAAGGAGAGGTCCCAAGACAGAGCCCTAGGTACACCAACTGAAAGCGGGATGGCAGTAGAGGAGGAACCACCAAAACATATACTAACAGTGCAATGGAAGAGATAAGAAGAAAACCAGGACAGAACAGAACCCCTAAATACAAGCAAGGACAAGGTTTTGAGGATAAGGACAAGGTATCAAGGAGAAGGTGGTGATCAACAGTGTCAAAGTTAGCATAATGGTCAAGAAGGATGAGAATCGAGTAGAGGCCTTTGGATTTGGCGAGGAACAAGTCACTGTAGACTTTGGTAAGAACTGTTTCGGTGGAATGTAGATAATGAAAGCCAGATTATAGTGATTCCAGAAGGTCTGTTAGAGGAAAGAAAATCAAGATAGTGGTGGTGAGTCAAAATCATAGCCACAGGAGGCCACTGGGAAAGCAGTTATAATGTTCTATAAACTATTGGGAAAAATAATTTGCCATATCAACAACTGAAGAGCTGGTATTAGGTAGTTCCTTAAGCATGGTAGGATCAGTAGTCAAGATTCTTAAAATATGAAAAATTTATTTAGATGGCTGAGTGCAAGACATGATGTGCTTAGAAAAATATTCTTTGTTAACATTGTTAATGGAGTGTTGATAGTGCAAACGTTGTTCCTTGCATAAGGCAAGATGAGTAGGGTCACTGGATTTTTTCTTTAAGTGTTCAGCATCATCGGTCTAGAATATCAAAGGTTGCAGGCCAGAGTGATACTAAGGGGAAGACTGCTTATCCTTGCACACAACAGTCTTGTGAGGAGCAACTTGCTAATCTGTACATACTGTATAAATGCTGCATTTTATAAACGGGGATGCTTCTAAAATAACCGCCATAGTCTTTCTGGACTATAATCTTTTCAAAAATGTAATTTGATTTAAACAGCATGTATAAGTTGCCTTTTTCAGGAGTTGCTAAATAAAATTGATTCAGCAATACACTTAATATATAATAAAATCCTTCTCAGGGCCGGTGCAAAGCTATGAGGCACCCTAGACGACGCTCATTTATGCTGACCCTCCTACTCCAATTTCCACCCCCATTGCTTCTGCTGCCACCTCTCTCCGGGACCTGACGTGGCAGTAATGACTTTAAAACAGCAAAATATCACTTATCAAATGCCTCTGATGCTGTGCTTCCAGCCCCTCTGACACAGACTTCCTGTTTTCATGGGGGTGGAAGCAGCCTGCATCAGAGGTGACGGAAGCAGCAACAGCACGCAGCATCAGAGGCATTTGGTAAATGCTGAGTGCACCATTGCTAGTCCTAGAGAGGGGTGGTAGTGATGGTACTGTATTGTCGTCAGAATGTTGGCACTCTAGGAAACCGCCTAGTTTGCCTAATATAGCATCAGCCCTGTCCATCCTATAATGCAATGCAAGTATCTAAAATCATAATTACCCAAACTCAAATCCCTCTCCATCCCTTGTAAGTTCCTAGTGGAATTGATAGAGACACTGGTAATGGTATTCAAGACATCATGGAATATGCACAGACGTTACCTAGTGAAAGGATATCTAGGGCCCGATATTCAGTTGGGCGAGCTGTGCACCGTGTCAGCGTATAGTCCTGCCCGCTGACCTCTAAACCCGGATATTCAATACTGTGGTGACGGCATTGAATATCCAGGTTAGGTGCTGAGGGGATTCACTCGCAGAATCTAACCGGGTAGTGGCGATATTGGACCGCTAGCTGGTTAGCCATCCACGGCAAGAACTAGGCGAGCCAAAAGCACGTCTAGTTTTAGCCATGGATGGCTAAACGGATAGCAGTCCAATATCGCCACTACCTGGTTACCGGGACTCCCCACTTCCGTACCGCATGTTAGGGGCGTTCCAGGGTGGAGCAGGGGCAGAGGAAAGGGCTACATGGGTAGCAGCAATTTTTGATGCTACCCGCTTAGCCCTCTGCGCCTATCCATTGCCGCAGAAGTGAAAATTTGGGTTAAGAGGATCAGCGGACAGGTTATGCACCGCTGTGGCGCAAAGCCTGCTCATTTGAAAATCAGGCCCATTATGTTATTCTAGGCTGAAACAACTCAATCCAGGTAAACCTTATGCTTCTCCAGGGTACAAAAACCTATGGAATAGGATTCCAATACATGCTTTCACTATATCTTCTTGAGAATACTGGCCACAAAAAATAGCAAAGTGACACAATAAGATATTTGTAATCTTAAGTTATAATTAATGGAAGTCTTGATCAAGAAGAGTAGGGGTTATCACTGTTTGCACTTTAAGACAGATTTTGCATAGCATGTGAAGAGGGGAATTCATGCGATCAGGTTAGGACGTGGAGACTTCCCATAGTATTTTACCTATTTGCCAACCATAAGGTCTCTTGTAAAATAAATGCAGGGCAGCATGTGTATATCTATCCACATTCAGTGGGCGCAGAAATCTTTAAATGCTGCATGTGGGGGGGAAACATAAATACCCCACAAATGTGCAGAAGCAGTTTTTAAAATCGCTCCCTCAGACATCAGCAGGATCATTCCTCCCCCCTCCCCCCAGTCATCCACCTGACTTCAAACCTCCCATCACCCTCTAACCTTGATCCCCCTTATCTCTGCAAAACACATCAGATTCTTTTTCTCAACCCCTCAACAACTAACCACCCCAGGCTCCCCAAAGCATCTGATCCCCCCAATCTACAATCCCCCAACATGAAGACCCCTATCTGACCTTCCAGCAACAATGACCAACTCAAGACCCCCACCCTTACCCCCTGATCCAAACCTTGGCCTTACCAGGAGGTCCTGGTATCTAGTGGAAGCAGGCGTGATCACCAGTCACTTCTTATGACCACAGGTTACAAAATGGCAGCTGAGGCCCCTAGTGGTAATTTTGTAGTATTGACCCCTAGCAGTAGTATCGCTAAGGACTTGATATGAGAAAGGTGATCAGGAGGGATTGTTGTCAGGAGTGTGATTGGTGGGGGACTGATGCTGTAGGATCAGGATATGAATACAAATTGGGGAGCAGTTATTGTAAAAATACGCATGTGTATTTTAAAATTGCTGTTCCTGACATCAATGTGTAGTCTGCACACCTTTACATGCATTTTACAAGAGGCTCTGCATTTGGCAAAGCCTCTTATAAAATACAGTCGGAATTTTTCATTCCCTGATCTGGAAAATCTAAATTCACCTGTGCACATTTTATGTAAAATTTGCCTTCCATAGGTAAGAAACATCAATATCTTGAATGTGTTTCTGCCCAATAACGATCAATATGACCTGCTTGTTGAGATTATAGGTAGCAAGTTGTGCAGTTTCAAACATTGAAAAAAAAAGTGATTAGGCATAATACAAAATGAAAGTGTTACTGTGATAAGGATATACAAAATCAAGTTGAATAACTGCTTTCATACCCATAAAATTCCTTTGTCTTTTAAATGATTCTTAATTATATTTACAGTTTTGTGACATTTAAGAACATAAGTCCACTGTTGAATATTTATTTGTTTGCAGTAGCAAAAAAAAAAAAAAAAATCCTATATGTACTGATTGACTGTAGCTGAGCATGCATCAGTGACTGAAAGGAGAAGCTAAAAATGCCTGAATCTCTCGTAGAGGATGGAAGACTGAGCAGAACAATGAATGTCTGATGTATTTAGGGCCCTGTTTTCAAAACGGCTTCTCCCATTTATGCCTACAGCAAAACTCTTTTGGAAACAAGGCTTTACTGTCAAATGGTTGAGTGCACCTTTGAGGCAGATATTTGAAACTTGCAGCTTATTGGCACTTTCTTGGGAAAGAGAAATTAACAAGACGGGCCTCTGTTTCTAAAGCCATAATAAAAAATGTATGAAGGTGATTCAGAAAAATATCCACGCATTCATATTGCTCTTTACCATCAAACAGAAACACAAAATTTCCCTGTGACGGCCTTCTTTCTTAAGAGCTGAAGAAGGGGCCAAGGAGCTTCCTACCTGCTCTTCTAAAGTACGGGTTACTGGCCCGAAGTAATCTGACCAGTTCTTTCTTGTCACACTTTAAAATATTACAAATCTGATAAAAGTTTTTAAACCTACATTCTTTTCTTTCTTCACCTTTCTACTCATTCCTCAAGAGAGAACCTTTCTATCTCTGAGTGCTAGAATCAGTCTCTGTAACATGATGGGTCTAGCCCTTTCTCAGATCTCTGAGGATGATAATAACACATTATCACAATGCACAGGTGCCCTTTAAGGGCGTTGTGTAGCAGCTTTAGAAAGTATGTGATTTAAAACAAAAAAAGAAAAAGTGATATAATAATTCTGTTTGGCAATTAAAGGGTATGGCATTCCATAAACTCATTAATTAGCCAAATTAAAGAATAGCAGTTGCATATAATATTGCTATTATTCTTACATATTTTACTACCAGGTGTTTCAACAGTAACAATGCATTACCATATCCAGTCTCATGGAAATAGAATTCACAGGAAGGCTCTCGACCAAAAGAGTCCCCACTGGTAGACCAGACTCCCCCCTCACCCCAGATTAATTATACCTTTTTGGTCCTGGTTCGGATCCAGCAATGACCCTCCCTTCATGCTGCCATCTTAGAAAATGGCAACACCTGACCTCTAGCATACCACTAGAACAGAACTTCTCAACCTCTCCTACAGACTCACCTCACCAGTCGAGTGTATAGGATTATCCCAATTAATGTGCAAGACAGACTTGAACATATTGGAGATTCATTGTATGCAAATCTCTCTCATGCATATGCATAGTGGTGACCCTGAATACTCAATTAGCTAGGCGTCCAAGAGCGGGTTGAAAAGCACTGTATTAAAGGTCAATCTGCCAAATAAGGCAATTCTTCCTGCCTAGTACCCAAAAGATCAAGGGTTTGATTCCCACTGGACTCCTTGTGACTTTGGGCAAATCAAGGCAAGCTACTTCCGGTGATACATTGTCAAGAAAATCCAGAAGCAGCTGGATCGCCAGGACTCATCCCTGACTTGGCAGCATTAAAAAAAAAAAAAAGAGATTAGGCCAAGTCAATCCTATTTCAATGCGACAGCAAGGGTAAAGCAGCATCAGCAATAATAGAGTGAAAACTCAAGGTACATTTTAGAAAAGGTACAGAGAAGAGCCACCAAAATGGTAAAGGGATAGAAGGATACCCCTATAAAAAAAAGGACTTAAAAGGTTAGGGCTCTACAACTTGAAAGAAAGATGACTGAGGGGATATATGATAGAGATCTATAAATTAATGAATGGAGTGGAATGGGTAAATGTAGATCGGTTGTTTCAAAGAGTAGAAAGACTAGGGGATATGTAATGAAACTACAATGTAACCCGTTTAAGACTCATTAGAGAAAATATTTTTTTCACTCATTGTGCAATCAAACTATGGAATTCATTACTAGAAGATGTGGCAAAAGCTGCTAGTATAGCTACATTTAATAAGGTTTAGACAAGTTCCTGGAGGAAAAGTCCTAGAGCCATTATTAAAGAGGACCCAGGAAATTCACTGCTTACCCTGGGATAAGCATCATGGAATCTGTGTACCTTCTGGGAACCTGACAGGTACTTGTGACCTGGATTGGCCACTGTTGGAAACAGGATACTGGGCTTAGTGGATCTTGGTCTGACCCAGTATGGCATTTCCTATGTTCTTATGTTAGGGGCCAAGGAATGTACCAAAGAAACTGAGGTGGAAGACTGGCATCTATGCACAAACACACTGATTTCAGAGAATGTGAACCGATGGCATGATTGGTAGGATCAGTATAGTGGATCTCCTGGGTAATTAGTTGGCAATGTTAGGAAGATCCAGAGACGTCAAGGAACAGAGAAGGATGCAGGAGGAGCTTTTTGCCAGGAAGCTCCTCCTTATTACCTGCATGAGGCAGCATAAAACCCTATCTTCCAAGTATAAGCCAAAGCTCAGCTACAGCTATTTTCTTTAACGGTATTTCCATGACATCTCTTTCAAGCCATGTTTTAACTTTGTCTGCAACAGTAAAAGGAATATTAGTCAAATCACATATACAGGTCCTCAACAGCAGTGTACCACGGCCCTTCTTTCGAATACTTATCAAAAACAAAACAGTGCACCCTACTTATATGGGTACAGACATTCTTATACTAATCCATAATCATTATGGAGCAGCTGTCTCCTAAGGGCGTGACCTAAGGGCCATGCCAAAGGGCCCTCTGGCGAGGTCCTCAGGCGCGGGCGTGCTCCTGTGCTGGCGGTTAAAGTCTGTTGGTCCTCCACGCTGATTGGCCTGCTCCGATGGTGAAGTAGAACCAGTAAAGGGTATTAGTCACTTTAGGTGAACTTTCAGCTTTCTGTTTGGATGTCTGCAGACATGCATGTGGACAGCGAAATCACAGACACATCACCGTAACCATTCCACAAATGCCATTCACAAATGTCTCCAGTACAGGGACATTCAAGTAGGCACTGGGGTGTGGCGGAGGTGTGTCTGGGGAGGAGCAATGGACTTACAAGTCTCTGTTAGATCCCAGAAGCAACAGAGCCATCTGCAGACACGTGCATGTGTATTCCTGCTCCGAGCAAGACTAGGTATCAGGAAAGTGTTTATTTTCACCTTAAAACATCCAGAAAGCATAGAGAATATGGAGTATTAAATGGCTAGCTTTAGATTACATGGTCCCACTTTAGGATTTGAATCCTGATTACACAGTTCTTAAGCTGCTGCTCCAGCCATTATGCTATTAGATATTTTGGCTTTAACATGTTCTCTTGGGGACGTCTCTATAGACATTTGATACACGTCCACCTTTCTGGAACTGTGCCTGAATTTGCACGTGCCTGCCTTTCTTTTCTGATGTTCTGACTTTGATGTCCCAGTTTGCACTTGGACATCTCATTTGGAATGTGCCTCATAATTTATATGAGATTGTTGCTCAATAATAATGACTTTATTTAGGCAACACCTTTCATTCAAAAAATGATGATAATGCTTCAGACGCATGCATGTAGAAGACTTTGATGTAAGCAGATCCCTTGTCAGTATTTGTAGGGGAGAGAAAAGAAAGAAACCATAGCAATTTTAATTACTCTGCAATTACACTTAGGCTAATCGAGACAGAAAGCAGCAGCCTAACATTCCTAATATTTCATAAAAATTTGGCAGAATGGCATTCAAATCTGGAATTTTTCCTCTTAATCTTCAGTGATAACGACTAGATTTTATCTCCTGTACTGGTTGTTTGACATGACTTAGCTTCTGGTGATTTTTCACATGAAATAAAATATATAAACCTTACAAGAGGAGGAGTATTGTAGATACAATCAAACATCTAGCAACCCCCCCCCACCGACCCCTCACACACACACACACAGAAGCAATAATTGTGCATAAAATGGACATTCCAGAGAAAGAATTCTCATAGGAAGTTCAAATGGGGTAGACTCAAGATTAACAACGCATAGTTCTTCACAGGTAGGATGGTAGATAAATGGAACAATATCAAGATGGAGGTGACAGAGGCAAAAAAAAACCAACAAAAAAATAGTAGCAAATGTTAGCAAAGCACTGAGTAACTAACAACAGGCCCTTAGTTAAAAGGATGTCAGGGTACAGTAGGCCAGAAGGGGTAATTGTCAATCTACACACGTAGTTACAAAGACCACAGTTACTTTTTACTTGCAGTCTTTGCACTAATTTTCAAAATACAATGCATTTATTTTTACTTTGAAAACATTGTCTGCACCCTATGGGGGTTATTTTAGAAGGAATAAAACCAATATAGAAGTTCCAGTGATGCTGGAAAACTGGAAGTCAGCAGCACATACAAATCAGCATTTTAGAAAGACAGCATCGTGCATATTTGCGCTCTGGAAGTGTCCAAAAACAAAGGTCTCCAACTGGAGTGTTTCGGAGTGAATCTGGCATGTGCGAGGGGCCCGATTGCTAACTGAACATCCAGAGTGCATTTCAGAAGCACCAGAATATGTGCAGGGCATTGGCTGGTCCTGCTAGAATAAGCAGGGGACTTTGCTGTTTACTTGGACTGGTTGCATTCTTGGTGATTGGAGAGGAATGGACTTTGAATCCCTGGCTTCACTGTTGTCTGTGAGCACATAGGCAGGGCCGGTGTTAGGGTTTCTAGCGCCCCCCCCCCCCTGCAACCTGTAAATCGGTGCCCCCTCCCTCATTATTATTAACGTTGGCTGCACCCTACCCTCCTTTTCCCCAAAACCACTTTGTGAACACTTTTCAAGCGATATTAGTATTTCTCCTTCAAATCCAGTGTTGTAAGAAAATTGCAGTGAAAGAGCAATTGCACAGCCAAAATAAAAATAATTAGAAGTAAATACTTAGCATCATACAAACAAGCTGATTCTGGTCATCTCACTAACAACAACATAAACATTCTCCAGTGCCAGGCATATTGTGGACTAATATAAAACACTGCAGAAGTCACTGAAGATCTACAAGGCCAAATCTACCATACTATACCAGCATACACTTCCAAAACTCATACAAAACACTGCAATGGGCCCCAAAATATCCATACACCTATTTGAAAAGCTGTACAAGTCAAATTACTGTACTACAGTACAGATACCTACGTACAAACTCCATGTTAAAAGAACACCTGGCCTTGGTCGCACACTCAGAACACAGACCCTCACTAAGTACAGAATAAGTGACCACAGTCTAAAGTAAAAATAAAAATATGTAGACAAAAATTAAAATGAAACCCCAAGAAGCCAGACTCCGCATGTGGTGCCACATCAGATAAGAGAAGCAGTTCCCCATACTTTGTGAAATATAAAGATAGTGCAAAGTCCAATCACTAAATTGAAAATAATTTTTTTTCTACCTTTGTTGTCTGACGATTTTTGATCATGCTGGTCCTGATCTGAGGTTTCTGTTTTCCTCTGTCTTCACTTAGCTCTCTCTGGTCTATAGTCCTTCTGCCATTTCTTGTCTCTCCTTTTGCTTTCTTCATTTTCTTCCATCCACACTTTTTCCAGTCCCAGTAACCCTCCCCACTATCAATCCCCTTTACAGCCTCCCCTCCCAGTGTCAATCCCCTTGCATTCCCAGTACTGCCACTGGTGTCTATTCCCTTCCAGTCCCCCTCCTTCTCCATTGTCCAGACCCTTCTAATCCAAATACCATCCCAGGTATCAGCGAACGTCCAGTCCCAGTGCACCCTCCCATGTCAGTTCTCTTCTAGTCACCTCTTCTCTGTCCATCCCCCTTCCAGCCCCATGCTCAAGTGTCAGCCCCCTCCTTCCCCTCTTTTCCACTCCCTTCCAACCCCCATGTATGTTCCCTTCCAGCCCCCATCTTTCCCCCTGTCAGTTCCCTTCCAATTCCCCTCTTATTACTCAGCCACCTTTCAGCCCCATCCTCAAGAGTCTTCTCCCTTCCAGCTCTCCGCAGTGTCTGCTCCCTTGTAGCCCCCCATGTCTGCTCCCTTCCAGCTCCTCCTGTCTCTGCTCCCTTCCAGCTCTCCCCATGTCTGCTCCCTTCCAGATCCCCCTGTGTCTGTTCCCTTGTAGCCCCCATGTCTGCTCCCTTCCAGATCCCCCTGTGTCTGCTCCCTTGTAGCCCCCATGTCTGCTCCCTTCCAGCCCCCAGTGTCTGCTTCCTTGTAGCCCCCCCATGTCTGCTCCCTTCCAGCCCCCAGTGTCTGCTCCCTTTTAGCCCATGTCTGCTCCCTTCTAGCCCCTTCCCATCTGCTCCCTTTCAGCTCCTCCTGTCTCTGCTCCCTTCCAGCTCCCCCCATGTCTGCTCCCTTTAAGCTCCCCCCGTGTCTGCTCCCTTGTAGCCCCCCATGTCTGTTCCCTTCCAACCTCCCAGTGTCAGCTCCCTTCCAGTTCCCCTCATGTCTGCTCCCTTCCAGCTTCCCCCCCCGTGTCTTCTCCCTTGTAGCCCCCCCATGTCTGTTCCCTTCCAGCCTCCCAGTGTCAGCTCTCTTCCAGTTCCCCTCATGTCTGCTCCCTTCCAGCTTCCCCTCTGTGTCTGCTCCCTTGTTGCCCCCCCATGTCTGTTCCCTTCCAGCTTCCCCCATGTCTGCTCTCTTCCATCCCCCAGTGTCTTCTCCCTTGTAACCCCCCCATGTCTGCTCCCTTCCACCCCCTCTTGTCTGTTCATTTGTAGCCCCCCCCCATGTCTGTTCCCTTCCAGCCCCCCAGTGTCTGCTCCCTTCCAGCTCCCCACAGTGTCTGCTCCCTTCCAGCTCCCCCCATGTCTGCTTCCTTTCAGGCCCGCCCCCTCATGTTTGCTCCCTTCTGGCCCATTTCCTTCCCTCCCCTTCTCTCCTCTCCTTTCACTGACTCATCCTTCAAAAAAAGTAAGCATCTGTGGGAACATTTCTCTGTTCCCGCAGCTCTACTGTCTTTTAAACAGCTGGGTCACGGAGTTTCTAAAGGCAGTAATAAGCATTTCCTGTTTCTTATGAGAAACAGGAAATGCTTGTTACTGCTGCAAATGCCATGGCCAGCAGTTTAAAAGAGAGCAGAGCTGCGGGAATAGAGAAATGTTCCCACAGCTGCTTTCTTTTTTGAAGTGGTGGGTGGTGGACAGCTAGCGACGATGCTCCTCCGCCGCCGCGCACTCCTGCCGCGCTTACCAAGCTTATCGGGTAGCGCTATCCCTGCACATAGGGGTCCTGTCAGCAACCCTCCCTATGCTTTATAATATCCAGTGCCTGTCTGCATCAAAAACTCTCCCAGAACTCATCCCAGCCATCCTAAGCCTGCACCCCTAGTGTATCTAAGCCTTTCCTATGCTGTATCTGTCGTCTTTGTGTTCAAATGTCTATGTGTCTATATCAAGTGTGTGGTGTATCTATGTGACCCTGAGCTCTTTGTTTGTGTTATACTGTGCTGCTAGCACCAATATGTGTATGAGTGCCTCCATGTCCATTGCTTGTGCAGTCCTATTAGACCCAGTCAGCGTCTGTGTGTCCCTGAACTCTGTATGTGTTGTGCTGTTAGACCCAGTGTGTGACTGTATGCCTCCCCGATCAGTGCTTGTGCTATCCTGTTTGACTCAGTTTGTTTGTGGGTGTTGGGTTATGGGTGTTTGTGTATGAGTATGTGCAGGGGTGTCTGTGTCTATGTGGGTGTGAATTTCAGTCAGGGAATTTTCTCCAAATGGGTTAGTTTTGCGCATACCATGGCAGTCACAAACCTCACTCCTAAGCCGGGGTATGTGAAGTATGATATCAGTCTCTCAAATTTACTGCTACTACTCACAATAATACTTGCATTGTCACAAAGAGAGCTTCCTTCAGGATTTCATAAGATGTAAAATCTATAGGCAACTTGTCAAGATGTGATTGAAAAGTCTTCTTGATCAGGACTCTGGCTTCCAATACAATAAGGAATATTTATGTATCTTTCTGCCACATTTTCTTGGTCTCTGACTGCACTTTTTGGATCTTCTTTCTCCACAAATCCACAGAATAATCGTTTGGAACTGAAGCCTCAATTATCAATAATTATCAATGCCTATTTGATTCAATGCCCTCTTTATAGTGTCACCCCTCCACAACCTGATTTATCCCATCATTGCAATATTATTTGTATCCTGGTATCACAGTGTCCCACTGGTTACCCTCCTCCTACCAGGTCTCTGAGATGCCCATCATATCTAACTTTTCATTCAGTGTGCTATATATTCTAGCTCTTCCATTTGATTTTTTAGACTTCTAGCATTTGCATGCAGGCATTTCAAAATGTGTTTTTTGTTCATATTAGCAGTCTGGTTATCAGATGACAGGGGCAATTTGGAATCTTCAAAATCTGTCTTCTTTTTACTTAAAGACACCTGGGTTAATTCTACATTTACTGGAACATCTCTATCGGGATGACCTAATTTCCCTGTTTTGCTAGTATCCTTCAAAGATACATTAATCCGAATGATGCACTCTTGGGCAACTGTCAGCTTTCCCCTATTATTTAGTTTAAAAGCTGTTCTACGTCCTTTTTAAAGGTTAATGCCAACAGCCTGGTTCCACCCTGGTTAATATGGAGCCCATTCTTTTGGAAAAGCTCCCCCCTTCCCCAGAATGTTGTCATTCCTAACAAATTTAAAAATCTCTTCCCTGCACCATTGTCTCATCCATGCATTGAGACTCTAGAGCTCAGCCTACCTCTTGGATCCTGTGCGTGGAATGGGAAGTATTTCTGAGAATGCTACCCTGAAAGTTCTGAAGTTCAGCTTTCTACCTAAAAGCTTAATTTTCACTTCCAGAACTTCTACGCCTTCCTATGTCATTGGTACCAATATGTACCAAGACAGCAGGCTCTTCTCCAGCACTTCTTGAACCTTACAGCATCTAGGTGGAAACGTGAGGTTTGCCACCTTCACACCAGGAAGGCAAGTTACCAGTCGATCCCTATGTCCACCAGCCATATTCTACTGTCTCACTCCCCAGTTATAGAATACTCTAACTCTATCTCTCAGAAGAGAATTTAAAGAAATTAAAAATGCATTAAAACCCATTTCTATCAATTGACTGAGGGTAATTATGGCCACTACATACTGTATCTTTGACTGAAAATAGAATCCTCCATGGAAATTGTGGCAATTACATACCTCTGTCTCCATCATCTCCTCTGTCTCCCTCCCTATTCTTCACCTTAGCTCTGTTTTCTTGATAAAGTATAACTTTTTAACCTTTCTAGTTATTGATTGATCTTGCTCTGTTTTTACTTGTAAACCACTTTTTCCAGCTCACAAAAACATATTAAACTGTAAACGATAGTGCTTAAGTTGGCATCCTTTGTTAGTGATATAGCGGAAAGGCTGTTGGGTAAGGTTTACCTTTTTGCGGATGATACCAAAATCTGCAATAGAGTAGACACCCAGGAAGGTGTAGATAACATGAGGAGGGATTTAGCTCTGCTTGAAGAATGGTCTAGAATTTTGCAGCTGATATCTAATGTTAAAAAATGCAGGGTCATGCATTTGGGCTGCAGCAATCCAAGGGAGAAATATAGTATGGGGGGTGAAGTACTTTTGTCCACTAAAGAAGAGCGGAACCTAGGTGTGATTGTGTCTGATGATCTTAAAGTAGCTAAACAGGTAGAAAAGGTGACAGCAAAAGCTAGAAGGATGCTTGCGTGCATAGGGAGAGGAATGGCCAGCAGAAGAAAGGAGGTGATAGTGCCTCTGTATAAGTCTTTGGTGCAACCTCATTTGGAGTATTGTGTGCAGTTCTGGAGATCGCACCTTCAAAAGGATATAAACAGGCTGGAGTCAGTACAAAGGGTGGTTAGTGGTCTTCATTATAAAGCATATGAGGACAGACTTAAGGATCTTAATATGTACACCATAGAGAAAACGTGGGATAGAGGTGATATGACTGAGACGTTTAAATATCTCTGTGGCATAAATGCACAGGAGAGCCTCTTTCGATGGAAAGCAAGCTCTGCTATGAGGAGATATGGGATGTCAGTGAAAGGGGATAGATTCAGGAGTGATGTGCGGAAATATTTCTTTACGGAAAGAGTAGTGGATCTGTAGAATAGTCTCTCAGTGGAGGTGGTAGAGATGAGGACAGTATCTGAATTCAAAGAAGCATGGGGCAAACACAGAGGATCTCTAAAGGAAAAAAGGGGACTGTTGTAGTGGTTGATAAGGAAGGACAGACTAGATAGGCCATGTGGTCTTTTTCTGTCGTCATATTTCTATGTTTCTATGTTGGAACGTTGTGCACTCTTTGTCATTTTCAGATGGGAAAACACAGATTCGCACAAATAAGTTGAACCGAAACAGGAGTGTACAGCTTCACTGCATCTTCTCAAGTTGGGAAATTTGTCTCTAGGCTCTAGTTTTCAAAAGGCTTCTTGCTCAGCACGCGTCTTGAGAAAAATGTCATTTTTAAGGGTTAATATTTCATTTTCAAGAAATGGCTTGTTCAATGAGTAATTTTGACTGATAGCAGCTGCAGTTTCTTTAATGTCCAAATCTACTTTGAATGGCTATGACAAGTATTTCACAACTGTTCCAATTTTTTGGAAGTCACAGTATCTATTTCGAATTCCTGGATAACATACTTCTCATTCTGAAAAACAAAAATTGGATATTGTCCCAGATGGTCCTGTGTATTAGGAATATGATCAAAAGTGTTGTTTGCAAGGTCAGTCATCATTAGCTCAAATTTGCTCTTGCAGGATGAAACTGTACTCATCATCTCGCCAATGCATTTGTTTTTACCTTGTAGTTCAAGGTTCATATCACTTAGTTCGCATGTAAAGTCAGCGAGAAATGCCAGATCACATAACCACTCCTCGTGTTCCAACTCTGCTTGGTCATCTCCCCTTTCCTTCAAAAAACTTCTTATTTCATTCAGCAAATCACAAAATCTTTGCAGAAATTTGTGCCTGCTTAGCCACCTTACATCTGTGTGCAAAATGATTTCCGCTGCCCCTTCATCAAGAGTAAGATTTAAAAGCCATCTTTGAAGTGATCTTCCATGAACTGAATTTACAGTTTTGAAAGTGATGTCCATGATAGCATCACTCCTGAATCTATCTCCCTTCACCCACATCCCATGTCCCCTCGTAGCAGAACTTGCTTTCAATTGAAAGAGGCTCTCTCCCTGAACATTTATGCCATGGAGGTATTTAAACATCTCAATCATATCATCTCTATCCCACCTTTCCTCTAAGGTGTACATATTAAGATCCTTAAGTCTGTCCTCATATGCTTTATAATGAAGACCACTAATCATTTTAGTAGCCACCCTCTGCACCTACTCCATCCTGTTCACATCCTTTTTAAGGTGCGATCTCCAGAATTGCACACTATACTCCAAATGAGGTCACACCAAAGACTTATAAAGAGGCATTATCACCTCCTTTTTTCTGCTAGCCATTCCTCTCCGTATGCACCCAAGCATCCTTCTAACTTTTGCCATTGCCTTTTCCACCTGTTTAGCTACTTTAAGATCATCAGACACAACCACACCTAGGTCCCGCTCTTCTTTAGTGGACAAAAGTACTACACCCCCTGCCTGACCACCCGGCTGCTCCTTGCCTTCACTCCTGCCCAATCGGGGCAGTGGGAGTGCTCCTGCCCAATCGGGGCAGTGGGAGTTGAGGAGCCGCGCTCACCCGGAGAAGCATAAATAGCGGCGTCCCTACCTGAGGGAGCCGCATCGCTGCCTGACCACCCGGCTGCTCCTTGCCTTCACTCCTGCCCAATCGGGGCAGTGGGAGTGCTCCTGCCCAATCGGGGCAGTGGGAGTTGAGGAGCCGCGCTCACCCGGAGAAGCATAAATAGCGGCGTCCCTACCTGAGGGAGCCACATCGCTGCCTGACCACCCGGCTGCTCCTTGCCTTCACTCCTGCCCAATCGGGGCAGTGGGAGTTGAGGAGCCGCGCTCACCCGGAGAAGCATAAATAGCGGCGTCCCTACCTGAGGGAGCCGCATCGCTGCCTGACCACCCGGCTGCTCCTTGCCTTCACTCCTGCCCAATCGGGGCAGTGGGAGTGCTCCTGCCCAATCGGGGCAGTGGGAGTTGAGGAGCCGCGCTCACCCGGAGAAGCATAAATAGCGGCGTCCCTACTGGGCGCGCCCGCGCCTGGCGGGCCCGCGTCTGAGGGCCTCGCCAGAGGGCCCTTTGGCGTGGCCCTTAGGCAGTGGCCATTGGCGTGGCCCGCCCCACAGAAAGAATTTGCAGCGAGTGAGGACCACAGAGTAACTATAACCGGATCGCAGTCACTCACGGCTTGAGCTCCCCGGGATGGGTATGAGCTCGCCGACACCGCATGTCACACACCTCGAGCTCCACAGGCCGGGTTGAGTTTGCAAAACGCGGAGTTCCAACACCTCCGACATCGCACTGCCCAACGTGCTGCACTGAGGACCAACGCCACGTAAGTCAATCTCAAGGAGATAGTCCTGCTAGCAATACCTACGCTTACAATTTGACCAAACTGATACTTGAAATCTGACTGTTGAAACTGACCAAGTTGATGCAGCTGCACTAGGTTTAAAGTATACTGCGGAGTTTGTTTTAAAACATCCAAGATATTGTGAAGGGTCAGCATAGAAAAACCCTGTTACTGACCTCTGACAACGATACTGCAAACTGCCACCAACTCTACCACCATTATTGCTACAGTTGCATGCTAGTGTTGCCAATTAATGATCATAACAGGCGCACTTACCTCTACCTCTATTAGTGTTGTTTACTTATAATGTTGCTAATGTTGCCACTATTGCTACGTTGCTACTATTGCTAATGTTCCTACTGTTTACTACTATTGCTACATATCCCTGACACGTATACCGACTTCTGTTGACACCTATACTTGCTAGTACAAACTGTTGCAACATATACTGTTGTTACTTACTCTTGGTAATGCTGCAAATATAATTACCAGGGATACAAATATAGTTGTCAGAGTAAAGGGCATTGCAAAGTTACATCACACAGCTAAAAAAATGAAGACGCTAATCTTGTACTTCGGTATATGCCTGTTCACTCTAATCCCTGCCTACGCATTCAATCCAGACCTATACCAATCACACCTATGCACACCATTATACCTCCTCTACACCATACAAACGCCACAACCACTCCTACTCGCACCATACTACTTCACCAGAAATATAGTAACACACACTCTCCAACACAGGGCCTCCACTAACAGTCCTACGAGAAATCGGAGGCACCGCAAGCCTAAAGCATCATTGGCCCGCCCACACAACCAAACACCGACAAAATTCACTAACAACCAGGCTACACAGGCACTGCATGAAACCTGTAATATCACCCTCATTAATGCTCGCTCAATCAGGAACAAGACCCACATAATCCACGACATCATCACAGACGAGCAACCTGACATCCTATGTATAACTGAAACATGGGTCACTAACACTGATGCAGCCATATTAAACCAGATCAGCAAACCTGGATACAACCTGTATAATTGTCCCCGATCCCACAAAAAGGGTGGAGGGGTTCTCATAATAGCTAAAGCCAACCTGCAACTCTCAAGCACATATCAGAACTCAAACACAGACAAAGACCTACTCAAGGTAGAAAACTCAGCGGTATCCATCTGCTTGATATACAGACCCCCCCTCGCCACATCATGAGATATTTGCCTCGGCATTAGAAAACATATCCTCGACGCAACCAAAAAAATTCCAGATCATACTAGGGGACCTAAATCTAACATCAACGACAGCCACGCATGCAAACACCTTCCTAGAAGCTATGACCCAGCTAGGGTACCAACAACTAATAACAGAGCCCACCCATGAAAAGGGGCACACACTAGACATGGTCTTCACATCCACAGGAGAACAGGCCAACGTTGAGAAGCCCCAGATAGAGATCAACCCACTACCCTGGTCAGACCACCACCAAATCAATATACGGATAAAGCTTCCTACCTTGCCTAAGGACACAAAAACAAAAAGAGTAACACACCAACAAAGAAGATTTAACAAACCAAACATGGAATGTCTCATCAATACCATCAAATCCCGCATAGACCTGGGAAAAACAGACCTCAATGAATTAACAAGCAGCTGGGATTCTGGAATTCAGACCATAGCGATCCCTAAAGGGAACCTTACACCAAAAACATCCAAACACCAATCAGAACCTTGGTACACCATAACACTGACCAGAATGAAGAGAGACCTTAGAAAACACGAAAGAAGGTGGAGACATACCAAGTCCATCGAACTCAGGTCTGAGTACCTCATCCTCCTCTCAAAATACAAAGAAGAAGTAAACACAGCTAAGAGGATACACCATACCAACATTCTAAACAAAGCCATCAACAAACCACGGGAACGTTTTGCACTAGTAAAATCGTTAACCAAAACAGCCTTACCAGAACATCAAGATAGCCACATCCATCCACAAACACTGGCAAATTACTACGCAAGCAAGCTGACTACCACCACTCCCACTCTTTATGTAGACACACCATGCCAAGGAACAGAGGTGGAGCATGAACTGACATGGAGCATTTTTCGCAGCATCGATGAACAACAAACCATCAACATACTAACATCCATAAATACCACCACCTCACCACTCGACCCATGCCCAACTGCGTGGATCAAAGCAGCAAAAAAAGAGATCAACCAGCAAATATCCCACATTGTAAATCAGTCACTAAGTCAAGGAATAATGCCTGACCAACTAAATCAATCTATAATAAGGCCAATCCTAAAGAACAACTCACTCAACAAGGAAGACCCGACCTCATACCGCCCCATCGCCAGCATTTCGTTCCTGGCAAAAATCATTGAAAAAGCAGTGCTCATACAACTTCAAGAACACCTTGATGACCGTGATACCCTAGACGAACAGCAATATGGGTTCAGACGAAACCATGGAGTTGAAACACTTTTGATAGCGCTAATAAACAACCTCCTCAAAGGCCTAGAAGACAGGAAGAAAATGTTTATACTCATTTTCATTGACATCTCTGCCGCCTTTGACACTGTACATCATGGGATCCTCCTTAACAAACTGGAATCTATAGGAATTGTGGGAACCCCCCTCAAATGGTTCTCCTCCTACATAACGAACAGAAGGCCACAAGTACAATTCAATGGTGAAAAAGCTGAACCATTCTCGCAAACACAGGGCATACCTCAGGGTTCGGCCCTCTCGGCACTACTGTTCAACATTTACATGCAACCCCTCTGTGACATTTTCAAAAGGCATAACATCAACTACCACCTCTATGCAGATGATATTATGCTCTACACACAATTGGACGCCGCGGACCCTAAATATACACAGCTCGAAACCTGCCTGGATGAGATGTTAAGATGGCTACAGAAAAACAACATGACAATTAATCACAAGAAAACAGAAGTCATGTATGTATCCAGTAAACCGAACTTCAAGCCCCCCTCTACAATCACCCTGTGCAACAACACGTACAACACGAAAAACGAAATCAAATATCTAGGAGTCACACTCGATTGCAACCTAAAAATGGAGACACACCTACGTAAAACAAACAAAGCCATCTTCCATAAACTGAGGGTGATACAACCTCTAAGGAAAATAATAGAACCCTGTGATTTTCGGTCAGTGGCACAAGCACTCATTATGCCACACCTAGACTACTGTAATGCCATCTTACAAGGTCTGCCTAAAAAATCACTAAATATCCTTCAGATGGCCCAAAATGTGACAGCCAGGATCATAATGGGAACAAGCATTGCTGAACACATTACCCCCATTTTGATCGAGCTACATTGGCTTCCAATTGCAGCTAGGATACAATACAAGATGTTAGTAACCACCTTCAAACTAATAAATAACTTATCCCCCTCATTCCTGTCCTCACTTATCAGCGCGCAACCTACAAATAGGGACAGAAGAACCACCAACTCGGGTACCCTGCAAGTCCCCACCAACATCAGAGCTGTGAAAACAAGTACATGTCGCAGAGCCTTCTCATTCTCTGCACCAACTATCTGGAATCAACTCCCTTTTGAGCTGCGTTTAACCAAGGACCTTACCATATTCAGGAAGGAGCTAAAAACTCACCTATTCAAATGTCACTACAATCAGCTATGACTCTCAAGTGCGATGGAGTCGTAGCAAAATAATCAGTTAATTATATGCTTTTGAAACCGCTATATGTATAAATATGTAAATATGTATATATAAATGTAAAAATGTGTAATCCATTCCCCAAGACACTAACCGTGTGTGCTGTGACCCACCCTCAGATCTATGTATTTACTATCCCCTCCCAAGTCTTGATTAGACAACCCCCAAAGAGGAATCAAACCGCTGCTGATCGCTGGAAGTGGCGGTATATAAGTGTGTATTAAATAAATAAATAAAATAAATACTATATTGCTCCCTTGGATTGCTGCAGTGCAAATGCATGACCTTACATTTTTTAACATTAAATCCCAGCTGCCAAATTCTAGAGCATTCTTCAAGCTTAGCTAGATCCCTCCTCATGTTATATACACCTTCCTGGGTGTCTACGCTATTGCAGATTTTGGTATCATCTGCAAAGAGGCAAACCTTACCCGACAGCCCTTCCGCTATATCACTAACACAGATGTTAAAAAGAATCTGACCAAGGACAGATCCCTTGGTCACACCACTGGTAACATCCTTCTCCTCAGAGTGAGCTCCATTTACCTGTACTGTTTGTCGCCTCCCACCCAACCAATTTCTAACCCAAGCAGTAACTTTAGGGTCCATCCCTAGGGTGCTCAGTTTGTTTAGAAGTCGCCTGTGAGGAACAGTGTCAAAGGCTTTACTGAAATCTAAATACACCACTTCTAGGGTCTCCCTTGGTCCATCTCCATGGTCACCCAGTCAAAGAATTCAATCAGATTTCTCTGACAAGACCTGCCTCTGGTGAATCCATGCTGCCTCGGATCCTGTAATCTGCTGGACTCCAGAAACCTCACAATTTTCTCTTTCAGCAGCGTTTCCAATAATTTACTCACCACCGAAGTTAAACTAACTGGCCTGTAGTTTTCAACCACATCCTTACGCTTTCGTGTAAAGGCACCACATGAGCCTCTCTCCAGTCCTTTAGCACCACTCCCGACTCCAATGAGGCATTGAAAAGGTCAGTCAGTGGAGCTGCTAGATTGTCCCCAAGTTCCCTCAGTATTCTAGGGTGTATCCCATCTGGTCCCATCGCTTTGTCTACTTTAAGTTGAGCTAGTTTCTCACGAACACAGTCTTCTAAAAATTGTTCAAGATGTTCCTCGCTTCTGTTCCTGTCTGTGGATGTTTTCTGAGGTCCTGCTCCTGGTTCTTCATCTGTGAACACAGAACAGACATATTTGTTAAGCAATTCTGCTTTATCCTTATCGGTTTCTACATATTCCTCCCCTGCACCCTTGAGTCTGACAATACCACTTTTGCCCTTCTTCTTCTCACTAACATATCTGAGGTGATGTATATCTCCAGAAAACCAAACTTTGACCCACCTGCGTCAGTCACCCTGTGTAACAATACGTACAACACAAAGAATGAAATAAAATATCTGGGGGTAACACTTGACAGCAACCTAAAGATGGAAAAGCACCTCCGCAAAACCAACAAAGCCGTTTTCCCACAAACTTAGAGTTCTACAACCTCTACAGAGCATCATTGAACCTCACGATTTCAGGTCTGTGGCGCAAGCACTCATTATGCCACACTTCGACTACTGCAACGCCATCTTACAGGGCCTTCCAAAGAAAACCCTTAACATTCTCCAAATGGCCCAAAATGTGGCGGCCAGGATCATCATGAGAAAAACCTTGCTGAACACATCACGCCTGTATTAATAGAGCTGCACTGGCTCCCCATTGCTGCCCGGGTAAAATATAAAACACTAATAACCACATTCAAACTCATACATAACATAGCGCCGTCCTTTCTCTCCACCCTTATCAGCACGCAACCACCCAACAGAAGCAGAAGAACAATCAACTCAAACATATTCCAGGTTCCTCCCAATATCAGATCTGTAAAAACCAGTACGAGCCACCGAGCATACTCATACTCGGCCCCTACCCTCTGGAACCAACTACCGCCTGAGCTACGAGCTATCAAAGACCTTATGGATTTCAGAAAAAAACTCAAGACACTTCAATTCCAGTGTCAATACAATCTGATGTGAATCCTAGGGGTCTACAAGATTCCACCCAATAGAAACATAGATGCAGTTATGTAAATATGTACATATGTAAATTCTGACTCCTCTCCTTAAGACCTATTCACTGTGTGCTGTGCTTTTCCCTTCAAATCAATGTGTATATACCTCTAAATTTCTGTCATGATTTGACAATTTCCCATCTGTAATCAAACCGCTACTGATCGCTGGAAGTAGCAGTATACAAATGTATGCTAAATAAATAAAATAAATAAATATCTGAAAAATGTCTTTCCCCCCCCCCCCATTTTATTGCATTGGCTATTTCCTCCTCCTTTTGAATCTTTGCCTTCCTGACTGCTTTACATGACAGATGAACTTCTCCAGGATTCCCTAAGACTGGCCCTCATGCAATATTCACCCAACTTCAAAAAGCTGGTGGATGAAATGCAGGCTCAGACGTCTCACTAATGAGCAAGAGCAAAATATTAAAGATTGTGCAAGATCAGCCTGGATCAATATTCAAACTAAATTTAACACAAACAACTCAATAAAAGTTAAAGAAAGTTATTAAGACAGTTAAAGAAAGTTATTACTCAATACAACTTTAAGAAGAAATGTACTTTCCATTTCCCCCTCGCAGTTCTTACTGGATCTTC
The DNA here is from genome assembly GCA_033557465.1 of Ichthyophis bannanicus. Classification (NCBI taxonomy): domain Eukaryota; kingdom Metazoa; phylum Chordata; class Amphibia; order Gymnophiona; family Ichthyophiidae; genus Ichthyophis; species Ichthyophis bannanicus. The sequence continues at coordinate 1,462,433,215 of CM066031.1, forward strand.
ATCTCTCTGTTTTGTTTTTGCTTAATCTGCTTAACAGCTGATCATATCCAAGTAAACTACAGAAGGTTCATTAAAAATGGGTGTGGGGGGGAATCCTCTAACTTTATTGGGTTAACATTTAATTTGAAACTAATTTGAAACGTAATTTTGATGTTGGTAGATCACCGGCACTTTTAGCCGGAAATAGTACGGTGGTGTGCAAAAGTCTGGAATCACTTATAAATTTGACGTTTTTTCAACTTCGTGACCTTATATCTTAATTTCTTTTTCCTCCCAGTGGCTTTTTCTGTGTATATCATGACAATTGATAGATTTGGCTATTAGGGCCAACTTTTAGTATTGGTTTGGCTCTTATTTTCTGAGTTTGTTCCCCATAGTTTTTCTGTTGATAGATTTTTCTGGGAAAATCGCGTAATGTACATCATTGGCCAACGATATATTATTGTAAGTATGCTTTAAAATATTATGGACGCATGCCAGGTTTCCTTCAAATTAATGTATGTGGTATTGAAGAAGGCTGTTTTTATGTGTCAGATCACGACCTGTTCGAAGCTGGACATGCCTGATTTAAACCAATTGGTTTACCTTCCTGTTTTCTTCCTTAGGCCTCATGCCTCCAATGCAGAAAGGAATCTTCACACTCTGGATTGTAAAAGAGCCTTGGCCTTTTACCTTCAGAGAACTAAGCAACATAGAAAGTCTTCCCAGTTTTTTGTTGCCTTTGACTCTAGTCATCTTGAACTTCCAGTTTCCAAGCAAACTTTGTCTAAATGGATTGAACATAAGAACATAAGATATGCCATACTGGGTCAGACCAAGGTCCATCAAGCCCAGTATTCTGTTTCCAACAGTGGCCAATCTAGGTCATATGTACCTAGCAGTTTCCCCAAGGGACACAGGTTCCACAATGCTTGTATTGGCTCAAGCATTGATATCCTGGGTCCCTTCTTAATAATGGCTTATGGACCTTTCCTCCAGGAACTTGTCCAAACCTTTTTTAAACCCAGCTACACTAACAGCCTTTACTACATCCTCCGGTAACAAATTCCAGAGTTTGATTACACGTTGAGTGAAAAAATATTTTCTCTTATTAGTCTTAAATAGTTTACCCTGTAGCTTCATTGCATGTCCCCTAGTCTTTCTATATTCTGATAAGGTAAAGAATCGATCTACGTTTACCCGTTCCACTCCGCTCATTAATTTATAGACTTCTATCATATCTCCCCTCAGCCGTCTCTTTTCCAGGTTAAAGAGCCCTAACCTTTTTAGCCTTTCTTCATAGGAGTATCCTTCCATCCCCTTTACCATTTTGGTGGCTCTTCTCTGAACCTTTTCTAATAACTCTATATCCTTTTTAAGATACGGTGACCAGAATTGCACACAATATTCAAGGTGCGGTATCACCATGGAACGATATAGAGGCATTATAATATCCTTTGTTTTATTTTCCATTCCTTTCCTTATCATACCTAGCATTCTATTTGCTCTCTTGGCCGCCGATGCACACTGGGCCGAGGGTTTTAACATGGTATCCACAATGATGCCTAAATCTTTTTCCTGGGTGGTGGTTCCTAATGTGGAACCTTGCATCATGTAACCATAGTTTGGGTTGTTCTTCCCTAGATGCATAACCTTGCACTTGTCCACATTAAATTTCATCTGCCATTTTGATGCCCAGTCTTCCAATTTATCAAGATCCTCTTGCAATTTTCCACAATCCTCTTGGGTTTTAACAACTTTAAATAGTTTTGTGTCATCTGCAAATTTGATAACCTCACTTGTTATTCCACTTTCCAGGTCATTTATGAATATGTCAAAAAGCAGCGGACCCAGCACAGATCCCTGGGGTACACCACTATTCACCTTTCTCCATTGGGAAAATTGGCCATTTAGCCCTACCCTCTGCTTTCTATCTTTTAGCCAGTTCCTGATCCACAATAGTACACTGCCTCCTATCCCATGACTCTTTAGTTTTGCCAAAAGTCTCTCATGAGGGACCTTGTCAAAGGCTTTCTGAAAGTCCAGATACACAATATCAACTGACTCACCTTTGTCCACCTGATTATTCACTCCTTCAAAAAAACATAACAGATTAGTAAGACAAGATCTTCCTTGTCTAAAGCCATGTTGGCTGTCTCTCATTAGTTCATGACTATCTACATGCTGAGTAATTTTATTCTTTATGATGGTTTCTATCATTTTTCCCGGTATTGACGTCAGGCTCACCGGTCTGTAGTTTCCCGGATCACCCCTGGATCCCTTTTTAAAAATTGGTGTTACATTGGCGATCCTCCAATCTTCAGATATTAGAGATGATTTTAATGATAGTTCACAGATTACTAATAGCAGGTCTGCAATCTCTTATTTCAGTTCTTTCAATACCCTTGGATGTATACCATCCGGCCCAGGTGATTTGCTACTCTTCAGCTTATCTAATAGTTGTAATACATCTTCTCGATGTATCGATATTTCCTTCAATTCTTCTGCACCTTTAAATACCACTTCAGTCATGGGTAACATCCCTACATCTTCCTCAGTAAAGACTGAAGCAAAGAATTCGTTCAGTCTCTCCGCTATCACCTTGTCGCCTCTTAGTGCTCCTTTAACCCCTTTATCATCTAATGGACCAACTGACTCTCTCACAGGTTTTTTGCTACGAATGTACTTGAAAAGGTCTTTACTTCGCGTTTTTGCTTCTGCAGCAAGCTTCTTCTCAAATTCTCCCTTTGCCTGCCTTATCAATGCCTTGCATTTGACTTGCCAGTGCCTGTGCTGTTTCCAGGTTTCGTCGTTTGCCTCTTTTTTCCATTTCCTGAAAGATGCTTTTTTGGCAACAACAGCCTCTCTGACCTCAACTTTAAACCATGCTGGCAGTTTTTTGGACTTCTTTCCACTTTTCTTAAAGCGTGGAATACAGTTGGTCTGGGCTTCCAAGATAGTGTTTTTCAACAACAGCCAAGCCTGATGTACGTCTTTAACCTTTGCAACTGCTCCTTTTAGTTTTTTCTTGACTGTTTTCCTCATTTTATCATAGTCTCCCTTTCGAAAGTTAAAAGGTAGTACTGTGGATTTCCTTACTATCCCTCCTCCACTAATTAAATCAAAGGCGATCATGCTATGATCACTATTGCCAAGTGGCCCCAACAACCTTATCTCTTGCACTAGATCTGGTGTTCCACTAAGGATTAGGTCTAATATGGCTTCCCCTCTGGTCGGTTCATGAACCAGCTGCTCCAAGAAGCAGTCATTTATATCATCTAGGAACTTTATCTCCCTAGCATGTCCTGACGTGACACTGACCCAGTCGATACCGGGGTAGTTGAAATCACCCATTATTATTACTGTGCTGTAACTTTTGTTAGCTTCCTTGATTTCTTTGAGCATTTCATCATTCATTTGGTCATTCTGGCCAGGCGCTCGATAGTACAACCCCCACTGCCATTGCCTTCCCCCTTTTACATGGAATTTCAATCCATATAGATTCTACAGCAGATTTTGTTTCCTGCAAAACTTTAATCCTTTCTGACTCAATGCCCTCTCTAACATAGAGAGCAACCCCTCCACCAATTTGATCAGCTCTATCATTACGATATAATTTGTACCCAGGTATCACAATGTCCCACTGGTTGTTGTCCTTCCACCATGTCTCTGATATTCCAATCATATCTAACCTTTCATTTAGTGCTATATATTCTAACTCTCCCAACTTATTTTTTAGACTTCTAGCATTTGCATACAAGCATTTTAGAGAATGTATTTTATCCATATTAATTTGTCTGTTAGACATGAGTAATTTGGGATCTTTAAGCTCTGTCTGCTCCATACTTGAGGGCATTTGGGCTACTTTACTCTTTTGTGGAACCTCTCTGCTTTTGGTAGTATCCTTCAAAGATACATTCTTCCGAACCGTCTGCTCTTGGGCGACTGTCGGCTTTCCCCTAATATCTAGTTTAAAAGCTGCTCTATCTCTTTTTAAAGGTTAATGCCAGCAGCCTGGTTCCATCCTGGTTAAGGTGAAGCCCATCCCTTCGGAAGAGCCCCTTCTTTCCCCAGAATGTTCCCCAGTTCCTAACAAATCCAAACCCCTCATCTCTGCACCATTGTCTCATCCACGCATTGAGACTCCGGAGCTCTGTCTGCCTTTTGGGTCCTGCGCGTGGAACAGGAAGCATTTCGGAGAATGCTACCCTGGAAGTTCTGGATTTCAACTTCCTACCTAAAAGCCTAAATTTAGCCTCCAGAACCTCCCTACCACATTTTCCTATGTCATTGGTACCGACATGTACCAAGACAGCAGACTCCTCCCCAGCACTATCTAAGACCTTATCTAGGTGGTGCGTGAGGTCCGCTACCTTCGCAGCAGGCAGGCATGTTACCAGGCGATCCTCATGTCCACCAGCCACCCAGCTATCTACATGCCTAATGATCGAATCACCATCTATAACGGCTGTCCTAACCCTTCCCTCATGGGCACATGGCCCTGGAGAAACTTCCTCGGTGCGAGAGGGTTTTACATCACCTGGAGGACACGTCCTAGTTACAGGTTCACTTCCTGCCACACCAGGGTGATGCTCTCCTGTCACGTGACCTCTCTCCTCCATGGAAACAGGGATGCTGCCAGACTGGAGGTGGGACTTCAGGACTATATCCCTGTAGGTCTCGTCTATGTACCTCTCTGTCTGTCTTATGCTTTCCAAGTCTGCTACTTTAGCCTCTAGAGAACGGACTCGTTCCCTGAGAGCAAAGAGCTCCTTGCACCTAGTGCACACGTAAGACCTCTCACCAACTGGGAGAAAATCATACATGTGACACTCAATGCAAAAGACTGGAAAGCCCCCATCCCGCTGCTGGACTGCTGTCTGCATCTTAGTTTTAAGTTTGTGTTTAGATCTAAGTTCTTTACTTACTAAGGGTTGCTATGGATATTTATACTAATAAAACTGAACCTAATACGTGTAATATACCTTGTTCACCTGAAGCTTAACTAATCTCAGGTCCTTAGTGTATGACTGATTTGGGTAATGAGCTTCACCTGAGAGTACCTCCTGTCTTTTAAGATGTGCAAGTACCTATAAAGCTACGATTATCCCATGGGAGGGTGGGAGGGAATTAACACTTATTAAAAGAGGGCTGCTACACAGTACCCTGTCTTGTGCTGCTGAGGTAAGCTATTTTCTGATTTGATTTAAATTATAGCTCTTAGCTGCTGCTAGGCTCTAACTTCTTATGAAATTTAAAGTACAAGCTCTCTGCTGCGTTCTAAATTTAACCAGAAAGCTCTTTTCTGTGTTGTAAATTTAAGCTAAAAGAACTTTGCTGATGCTAGGCCCTGAGTGACTATTAAATTTAAAGTACAAGCTCTCTGCTGGGTATGAAATGTAACCAGAGAGTTCTCCTCTGTGTTTTAAATGTAAACTTAAACTGCTGCTACTAGGCCCTGACTGATTTGACAAAAATAGTGGATCACAGATTAATTAGCTTTAATACAAAGAATTCCTTTTAGAAAATTACCAGAAGTAAATACTCACAGTTGCAGATCTCCCTCCAGAAGCAACAGTCCCCCATACCAGTCTTTCAAATTGCATATCCTTTGCATATGAGAGTAAGGGACTTTCTTTCGAAGGTCATGTCACAGCTCACAATGTGAGTGCAATGGTAGCCTCTGTGGCTAACCTTCACTCAGTGTCCATTGACAACATTTGTAGAGGAGCCACTTGGGCTTTGGTACACACCTTTGCAGCCCACTACTACTTAGACAAGGACTTCCGTCGGGATGCCTTGTTTGGCCAGGCAGTTCTCCAGCATCTCTTTCAGACTTAGAAAAACTCCTACCCGCCATCAGGGGATTCGATGCCAGAGATCCATGGGAGGAAGCATGACCCATCTCTTACTGGGTTTCGCAGCTTTCTGGGGTCATCTCCCTGGCATCTCTCAGCTGGGTAGTCCCCTTATGTGAAGACTACATTCCTGCTTGTTCCTGGAGATAGCATAGGTACTCATCTCCGGGAACAGCAGGAATTAAGTCTTCACAACCCATCCACCTCCCCTAGGAGTTGTCTCTCTCTCTCTCTCTATCTCTCCTTCTCTCCTTTGTCTCAGCTATAAACTCAACTGAAGAGGGAGAGTTGGAAAGGCGGGAAGGCAGAGATGCAGGCACAATGGGATGCTCCCAAAAGCTTTCCTATTGGACGCTGGAGAGCATTCCTGCGAAGGCTCCGTCGGTACCGTTGATACCAATATGTGAAGACTTAATTCCTGCTGTTCCCGGAGATCACCTGTTACAGGTGAGTAACTATGCTTTCTTGTCATTGCATGCACTTTTACACTAGAATAATTTTGTAAGAGACCTTTTGCCACCACATACCACCATATATATGAAAAAAGCTTTATAAACCTTAGTGACCTTGAAGTCACAATTATTTAAGAAAAAACACAATGTAGCTCCAGTGAGCAAATAGATTATAGAACCCAAGATCATAAAATCTCAGAGACTAATAACCAATGGAATTCATTTTGAGGAAATAAAATTGACCGGTGAGGTTATTGCTGGTAACAATAATGCTGGTGATCTACATTACTATGTCGTTTGTTCAAATAGTAGTTTATCAAATAAGCAAATATAAAATAAATAAATAAAATGAATATTAATGTTTAATGCCAGTATTTTTATTAACAACATTATAGAGATATTTAAAGGAAATAAGGTTGTATACAAATAATAAAAAGATCTGTACCATGGTAGAGATGCTGGAAAGGAAAATTAAATACAAAGGAATGGCCAAGGATTTAAAAAAATATTAATTTATGAATGAGGGCACAACAGACTATCATGGTTTGATGATCAATGCTAGCAGAACAAAAGCTATGGCTCTTTATCAGGATAATGTACATGTCCCACCTAAATCTGTGGATTTAGGGATTTTGGCTGTACCGATACAGTGTGTTGTGTGTACTTAGGCATATTGATCATTCTTTTTCATTTGGGCCCCAGATAGCAGTTGTGATGAGGGCAGCTTATTTTGTTATATATGGTGCATCCATTGAAATTTTACTTTATGATTATTTTAGGATGGTAGTGCATGATCTTGCTTTACAGAGCTTATATTATTGTAATTTGACCCATTTAGGTCTTCCACGTAGTGTGATTCATCCTTTTCAACATGCAGAACTCTGCTGCTCGGGTAATTTGTGGTGCATGAAAATTTGATCATATCCAGCCGTTCTTGAAGGAACTCCACTGGTTGCCAGTGTACTATTGAATGGAATTTAAATGTGTTGTTATGGTTTTTAACTTGTTGCATTCATTGCAACTAATTCTGTTGCAGGAATGTTTGGTTGACTATTGTCCTGTACGGAAGTTGCGCTCAGCATCACATGGTCTTTTGGAGATTCCCTCCCTCATTTTCTGTGAGGGGCAGGGTTTTTTCAGTTGTGTCTCCTGTTTTGTGGAATGGTCTTTCTGTTTCCTTGCAGTCTATTAAGGATTATTTATTGTTTCGTAAACAGGTGAAAGCTTTGTATTTTCCAGATGGCATTTGTTTAATCTTGTTTTTATTGTCTTGCTTTGTTTTGTTTTAAAGATTATATATGTTTTATTGTACCCACGTAGAAATTTTGGATAGGCGGTAAATGCTTAAATATTATCCACAGGGAATTTATTTTCAAAGGACCCGATTTTCAGGTCTGGCAGCTAACATGATGATGGTGGCTAGCCAGTGGCACTGAACATTAAACGAGGCTATTCATTGCAGGGGTTATATCTGGCTCCGTCATTGAATATCTGGGGTTGCCGCAGAGTCCAATTGCTAATTGGGCAGCAGCAATATTGAATCACTGTCTGGTTAGTGATATGCGGTGAAAGTTAGGCCAGGATTTCCTGTGCCTGGCTTTCACCACAGATCACAAACCAGACAGTAGCTAAATATTGCTGTTCACCAGTTTGCGATTGGTTCCACCTCGGCTCTGTCCCAGAATGCCCCGACATGCCCCGATGCTAAATAGTTACTCTGAGATATTGAGTGGCACTAACCATATCCCACTTAGGTTGCAAGCTGAGGAAACAGGGAGGAGTATAGTGTTATCCACAGAAATAGAGAAGGGAGAAAGGGGATGGATATAGGGGGAAAGATAAGGAGCTCAGTTTTGGCTATAATCAGTTTCAGATGGCTGTGAGACATCCAGGCAGCAATGTCATATAAGCAGGCAGAGATACAGGCCAGGACAGATTTCAGGTGCAGAGAGGTAGATCTGAGAGTCACCAGCATAAAGATGGACTGTAAACCATGGGAGGAGTGCACCAAGGGATTGAGTGTAGAGATAGAAAAGGAGAAATCCCAAGACAGAGCCCTGAGGTACCAACTGAAAGCAGGATGGCAGTAAAGGATGATCCACCAGAACATACACTAAAAATTCAATGAGAGAGAAGAAAACCAGGAGAGAACAGAGTCTCTAAATCAAAGCGAGGACAGGGTATCAAGGAGAAGGCGCTACTGCCATAGGGCTGTGTGTGTGGCAAAAGAAGACTTTAAAGCTGAGTAAACATAAATACTTTCTGCCTGATTTCTGCCTGTAGTTGCTTTGTTTTGCAATATTAAAGCACAGAAAAGTGGGATTCAAGCTCATTTTTTTCACAGAAAGTGTTTTTGTCTTCTTTTGTTAGGCAGAATCTGACATACTAAGGACCTCAAAAGGTAGTATGCCTTTGCACTTTGAGACCATACAGAATGAGTGGAAGACATTAGTATATCAAAGTGTATTCCACTTCAGAAGCATAAGATACAGTGCAACAATATTTCCTGAAACAAATGTTTTTTGAGTATTATCAGTGAAAGCAGCTCTGAGGTTGGCAGGGCAGCTATGAGGTTGGCAAGACACAGAGCACCTTACCTTACTATACTAAAGTTATTCCATGCCATTGTTCATAGAATAGTAAACTTTGAAGCGTTGGATGGTAGATTGACCCCTCCCCCTTCTTCCCTTCCTTTCAAGAGTGTCAGCAGAGACATGTAGCTTTAGCAGGCAGACACTGAAGGACATTGCTGAGGTTGGCATGGGTCCCTGACTATAGTAAGCTCTAGAAAGCAGGGACAGTTTTTTATATGTGTCTGTACAGGGCTACATATGCTTTTTAGCGCTATATAAATGATTAATAGTAGTAGCAGTAGTATCTGAGGCAAGCACAGAGTGCCTTACCTTACTGTTATATCTATCTATCTATCTATATTTCATTCCATGGTTCATAGAATAGTAAACTGAAGCTAAAAGATAAAAATGTAAAAGTAAAAAACTGCAATAAAGGTGCAGTCCCTGGGAAACTACGAGTGTCATTGTAGCCTTACAGTTGCAAGTGCACAGCTTCATAATGGGCTAACATATCCACCCTCTCCTCCGGTCCTTTCAACAATGGGCATGTACTGTACAGTGGAGATAAGGTATATCATAATGCTTGCAAAGGGTACATTTGGAAAATTAAATGGTTATAGAAAGGAAGGGGGAGGGGGTGGGGAATGGCAAGAGCAGTACTGACAACTTCACCGAAAGAGACAGTGATTTCTCAGGGTATGGTTATGGACTCCTCTAGTCCACCGTCCAAGTTAAAAAGAAAGCATACTCTACATAGAGTAGAAAGAGTTGCAGTTTCTGGTGAAACTGTGGAAGAGTAAGTGTCTGGTATCATCTGCACAGAGGAACGAAGGGAAATTGACACAATGTGAAGTAAAAAGACATGAGAGAAGCAGCAGGTGAAGGCATATCGGCCTTGCCGCAGGCACACTGTATTCCATGCTGAAAAGTATGTGGAGATAGTCTTGGCAGATACAGAATCTTAGAGATCCACATGGTGGGATTTACATCTGAATTATTGGATATTGAAAGTACAGTGGCTGAAGAAACTGTTGACGAGGTTGTTCTTAGTATGCTAACTATTGAGGTGTTAAAAAGTGATCATGGTAGTGCCAAGACCAGGAGTACCATAGAGGTAGTGGAGACAGTGAGATGCCACCGACATTTAATCCTCTCTTCCCTCCCCCCCACTCATGTTCCAGCAGCAGCTCCCCAAAAAAATATGGGTGAAAGTCTCATAAAACCTCACACATGTGGAAGTATTTTAAAGTGCTTAACACCCCAACGTATACAGAATGCAATTACTATAGGCAGCACAATAGCAGAGGAAAACTGAGGGCCATTTTAGAAACATTTACATAAGAACATAAGACACAGGTTCCACATTGCTTGTATTGGGTCAAGCAGTGATATTCCGGGTCACTTTTAATAATAGTTTATGGGCCTTTCCTCCAGGAACTTGCCCAAACCTTTTTTAAACCCAGCTACAGTAACAACTTTTACTACATCCTCCAGTAACAAATTCCAGAGTTAGATTACACGTTGAGTGAAAAAATATTTTCTCTTATTAGTCTTAAATAGTTTACCCTGTAGTTTCATTGCATGTCCCCTAGTCTTTCTATATTCTGATGATGTAAACAATCAATCTACGTTTACCCGTTCCACTCCATTCATTATTTTATAGACCTCTATCATATCTCCCCTCAGCCGTCTCGATTCCAGGTTCAAGAGCCCTAACCTTTATAAACTCTCTTCATAGGGGTATCCTTCCATCCCCTTTACCATTTTGGTGGCTTTTCTCTGTATCTTTTCTAAAAACCTATATCCTTTTTAAGATATGGCGACCAGAATTGCACACAATACTCAAGGTGCGGTCGCACCATGGAATGATACAGAGGCATTATAATATCCTTTGTTTTATTTTCCATTCCTTTCTTTAGGATACCTAGCATTCTATTTGCTCTCTTGGCCACCGCTGCACACTGGGCAGAGGGTTTTAACATTCTATCCGTGATGATGCCTAAATCCTTTTCCTGGGTGGTGGCTCCTAATCTGGAACCTTGCATCGTGTAACCATAGTTTGGGTTTTTCTTTCCTAGGTGAATAAATTTGCACTTGTCCACATTAAATTTCATCTGCCATTTGGATGCCCAGTCTTCCAATTTATCAAGATCTTCTTAAAATTTTCCACAATCCTCATGGGTTTTAAAAACTTTAAATAGTTTTGTGTCATCTGCAAATTCGATAACCTGACTCGTTATTCCCTTTTCCAGATCATTTATGAATATGTCAAAAAGCAGCAGACCCAGCACAGATTCCTGAGGTACTCCGCTATTCACCTTTCTCCATTGGAAAAATTGGCCATTTAGGCTTTCTATCTTTTAACCAGTTCCTGATCCACAATAGTACACTGCCTTCTCTCCCATGACTTTTTAGTTTTGCCAAAAGTCTCTGATGAGGGAACTTGTCAAAGGCTTTTTGAAAGTCCACATACACTATATCAACTGACTCACCTTTGTCTACCTGTTTATTCACACCTTCAAAAAAACATAACAGATTAGTAAGACAAGATCTTTCTTGTCTAAAGCCATGTTGGCTGTCTCCCATTAAGCCATGACTATCTACACGTTCAGTAATTTTGTTTTATATTATGGTTTCTACTGTTTTTCCCGGTACTGATGTCAGGCTTACCGGTTTGTAGTTTCCTGGATCACCCCTGGAACCCTTTTTAAAAATTAGCGTTACATTGGCCATCCTCCAATCTTCAGATATTACTGTACAGATGATTTTAATGATAGTTCACAAATTACTAGTAGTAGTTCTGCAATCCCATATTTCAGTTCTTTCAACACCTTTGAATGTATACCATCCAGTCCAGGTGATTTGCTACTCTTCAGTTTATCAAATAGTTGTAATGCATCTTCCTGGTTTATTGATATTTCTTTCAATTCTTCCACAGTATCACCTTTAAATACCACTTCAGTCATGGGTAACATCCCTACATCTTGCTCAGTAAAGATCGAATCAAAGAATCCATTTAGTCTCTCCACTATGGCCTTGTCCTCTCTTAGTGCCCCTTTTACCCCCTATCATCTAATGGTCCAACTGACTCTTTCACAGGTTTTTTGCTATGAATGTACTTGACACAGTCTTTATTACGTGTTTTCGCTTCCACAGCAAGCTTCTTCTCAAATTCTATCTTTGCCAACTTTTGGAAAAAGAGCACCATTTCCATGCTGATCCTAGGCAGTGGTGGAAAATGCACAGGAAAAATTAAATCCCTTTTCCAAGTGGAGCCCTTATCCTCTTCCACCACTCAGATATCATGGCAGCAGGCCCAATGTGCATCAGAGCAAACCACCATGGAAGACAAGATTGGTGTTCATTAGCATTGTAATGGGACAGGCAGCAGGCGGCATTGAGGATGGTGACTGAATGCAATGGGAAAATAATTGTCCTGGATGACCATCCCCAGGACATGATTGAGAAGGTGGGTTGCTGTATCTCTTAGCACCCACTTACCAAGTGTCCTGCATCACAACTTTTAATAGTCATTTGATCCCCAACATGTAAAATGAGTTGTATCACCAGCTTCATGCAGAGCTGGCAAAAGCAGAGGCTGATACTAGCAGTCATTTTACCACTTACATCTGGACTATTAGGAATGTCACATATGCCTATCTCTCCCTGACAGTATGCTAGAGGCAGGAACAGACTACAAGTCCAATGGAGGACTAACAGCAGGAGGGTACATGTGGATCTATATATTAGCAGATATAAGGAGAATGGTGCAGGCCTGGCAGATAAGGCACAAACAGAGCACTGTGCATAAAGCTTTCTTTTATAAAAGATGGTGGAATGAACATAGTCAAAGTGGTGAAAGAAGCAGGCTTTCTTGATATTGGATGCTTAGCACATGTGCTGCACCTGGGCAGCAAGGGAAGCAGTAGCCCGGTCCTGAGAAGTGCCAAAAGACAGTTGTTTTTTTCCACTGAAGTGTGAAAATTGGGCGTGAACTGCATTGTAGCAGCAGATAAGCATGCAATAAATAAATCCAGGAGTCTTTTCAAGGATCCAAGCCAGTTTAATGTGCACATGGCTCAAGCAATAAGCAATTTCAAAATGGCTGAGCAATGGCTTCTAGTAAAACAACAACTTTTATAGCTTTCTTGTCCATTCTAAGCATAGGCAAACTTTTCATTGGTCCCAGTACCCCTCTCACCCATCTATTGGTCCCGGTACTGATATGGCTACCCAATCGGGACTCTGGTCTGGGCCCAGCACCTGGTTGCCCCCCTTCTAGTCCCAATTACAATGGTCAGTGTCTCCAACTTGTTACTTCTCTCCTCCAAGGTCGCTGAGCTTGTTAAAACATATGGAAAGCAGAGGCACTGTGACCTTGCTCTCTGCAGAGTTAATTAATTCCATAGAAGCATAGCATACCTTATCAGTACCAATTAAACTTGTTTTTCTTCTATTTTCCAAGTTTCGTTTCTGCTTAGCTATGTTCAGTTAAACTGAGTTAAGTTTCGATTCTTATAGCTACAGTATTCACAAGTGGGGGTTGGGACTCAGGCCTCACTTATAGGCCTTTCACAATAGTAAACCATACTAGGCCATAGCCTACCATATTCCTAGGCCATAGCCTACCACAGCATGAGAGGCAGGAAGCAACAGGGGCACCTGCTCACCAAGATTTTAGCACCAAGTGGAATTCCACTTATGACATATTGGAGAGTTTAGTGGCCTTGTATCGAATGGCCTTGTATCGGATGGCCTCAGAGATCGTGACTGACATCAACAGGCCCCTGGGTCACCAGGACTAGACAAATATTATGCATGTGATGGAGGTCCTAAAACCCTTTAAGGATGCTATGGAAGAAATGAGTTCCACAATGGCTACCCTGCGCCTTCTCATCCTGATAGTGAATATTTTATAGGCCAGACCTGCTAACTGCATTAATCATTTTAAATATCAAGCATGTTATGTTTATGTTTAGTTGTGTTATGTTTAAATGTGTTTTTATTTTATGTCTTTTTCTGGGTTATAAACTACTTTAAGATTAATATGATTAGAATACACCTACAAAGCTATTAGAGGCAGGGGAATTAGCTCAAGTGGTAGATCTTTTGCTTTGTATATGTCAGGTAGTGGGATTGATGCCCATATTCTCCAAAGAACTTTTCAATGCAATATTCCACATTAGGAACCACCATCCTGGTAAAGAATTTAGGCATCATTGTGGATAGTACAGTACGTTGAACCCTCTGCCCAGTGTGCAGCGGTGGCCAAGAAAGAAAATAAAATGCTAGGAATCATAAGAAAAGGAATGGAGTATAAAATAAAGGATATTGTGATGCCTCTGTATCACTCCATTGTGCGACCACACCTAGAATATTATGTGCAATCTGATCACCATGTCTTAAAAAGGATATAGTAAAATTAGAAAAGGTAAAGAGAAGAACCACCAAAATGGTTAAGGGGATGGAAGGATGCCCCTACGAGGAAAGGATTGAAAGGTTAGGGCTCTCCAACTTGGAAAAGAGATGGCTTAGGGGAGATATGATAGAGGTCTACACAATAATGAATGGAATAGAATGGGTAAATGTAGATTGTTTTTTTTTACCCCATCAACAAGTAGAAAGACTAGGGGACAAACAAAGAAGCTATAATGTAACCCATTTAAGAATAATAAGAGAAAATACTTTTTCACTCAACGCGTAATCGAACTCTGGAATTCGTTCCCAGAGGATATAATAAAGCTGTTAGTTTTGCTGGGTTTAAAAACGACTTGGACAAGTTCCTGGAGGAAAGGTCCATAAACCTTTATTAAAGAGGACCCAGGAAATCTACTGCTTACTCTGGGTGAAACATGGAACCTGTGTGCCTTTTGGGAATCTGCCAGGTACTTGTGACCTAGAGACTGGCCACTGTTGGAAACAGGCTACTGGGCTTGATGGGCCTTGGTCTGATCCAGTATGATATATCTTAGGTTCATATGTTCTTACCACTAATAATGATTTATAAAATTGCCTATCCATTCATAAGCTTAGAACCTGTGAATAGATAGTTTTATAAACTGCAAATATAAATCAGTCAATCAATAAATGCAATATTGATTTGGGAGTAGGGAGGTAGGTGATTTTTTACACAGCGAGTGAGGCTAGGGGAACTTCAAAGAGTCTATAGGTTTGTAGTTTTTATGTTCTTTCCGTTATATTACACATACTCGGTTTGTCTGTAGAATCTCTCTTGGACTGCATGGTTACCCATTGCTCACCCCTATACATTTTAAATCAATACTGTATTAAGTATCACATTTTCTAACAGCTGTTTGTCTTATTTTTCACAACATTACAACCAAACCAAGTGAAAAGTATTTTACAAATGAGTATGTAGCTGAGTCAACATTGGAAAAAATGAGATCCAGCATGCTAAGATTAGAGGCTTCCAGCAGGCCATGAAAAAGATGTACACCTCTGCACATTCCCGAGCCCAAAATGTAAGTTCCATGATTTTGCTGAGTGCACTATAATCTATGTTTTGTGTTGCTAGCTTTTCCAAGAACTATATTTTTCACCTGTTATTCTCAACTTGTTATGTTGTAAAATATTACGATTATCATTCCTGTTGATCAGTAGTAACTCCTTTTTCAGCTGGTATGAGGATTCCAAAGCCATCATGAAATAATTGTGATATGTAATTATTCAGCTGAAGGTCTTTTAGTTTCTCAAGCAATTAGAATATCTTTTGTAAGATAGAGAGAGGTGTACAACTCTTATATTTCTTTACAGGAGTATGTATTAGATCATTTTAAAGATAAGAAAAAAAAACCCTGGAGTCAAGAGTTTCAAACAATTTTATTTATGTCATGATCAATTGGTTGGAAGCCTTGGGCTTCCTAACTGCTATTTTAAGATATTTTGGGTTATGTTCAGTCAGTGTCCATCTTCTTTACCTCTTGTATTCTCTACTGCTCCATTGTGACTCATGCTGGAAGTGAAATAAAAATGTCAAGGCAGGTCAGTCCCTGCTTGTTAAGTCCTGAAGGTACTGTCTTGTTTGACAAATAATGCAGCATAAATCTGGCTAATTCCGTTTTTCAGCAGCTGGAAGGAAGTTGGAATTGCTTCTTCATCCAGATCTGTACTTAAAATGAACTGTGAATAAGGAACTCTTACTTACCAAGACCACCCATTGAACAGTAATAGGACCAATATATCAAATTAAACTGTGGCATGAGAGTAACTGAGGAGCATGGTAATTTATTTGCACATTTCTTGATCTACATTTCTTATATGATGTCCTATTCGGGGCACTGTATAAATTATAAGCACATCAAAAAGGCCATCCATAGCTGGAAGGAAAAAGAGAACCGGGGAATTAGACACGTGAAAGTGTGGGGTTTATTTTTTATCAGCAGAGGCCAACTCAATGATTTTAACTGCCAGTACCAGCATTTAATACAAATATGTAATGTCATTATGGAGGCAATTTTATAAATCTTTTTCACATGTAAAATGAGGATTTATGTGTTTAAAAGGCCACTTATAGAATTAATTCATGTCTAAGAATATGCACATTGCTAGTAGGTGTATATATGTAGAACAGGCGTGCTCAGAGGAGGGATTTGGGTAGGACAAGAGCAAAATCATGATTTCTGCACGTATTTTATAAACGAGATGTGTCCGAGCATTCTTTACAACTGCTTCCAAGCAGGCATAAATGTTAATGTCCACAAGCTGGGCACTATTTCTGCAGGGTTTGTGCTAATATTTAATAAAGAAACATAGACGTCTATGTCTTTATAGAACAGACTAAAAATAGGCATCTTCTCTACCTCCAAAACCTAAGTCAATACATGTATAGTGAATACACATTTGTATGCAAGTCACTAGCCCCTATATTATAAAGTCAACTACACACGTACTTTACCTTATAAAATAGGTGTGTATTTGGTCAAAATGCACATTCTGAAGGTCATTTTAGAAGCTTTAGTCATGATTTGGATATCTGAAAATGTGCACATGGATGGCCAAATCACTGAGATATCCGCAGAGCCATTTTACAGATGGCTTTTAGAGATGTCTCAGGTGTGGGGACATCCAAATAGGTAGGAGAAGTGGCAGAGGTATGTCTGGGAAAGTGAAATGGACTTAAATGTGCTTGCTCAGTCTTAGAATGTTGGGGACGTCCACAATTAGACCTGCTCCAGACATGACTAGGCATTGGGGAAAGTGCTTGTTTTGGTCTTAAATAATCCAGACAATGTAGAGAAGATGGAAAGTTAAGTGACTTGCCAAAGATCACAAGAAACAGCAGTGGGATTTGAACCCTGCTTCCCCAGTCCTTGCCTACTACTCTAACAATCTGGCTATTAGACTTCTCTGTTTTCAAATGCCATTCCAGGGACATCTCTGTAGACATCCATGTAGATGTCTATCTCGGGCATATCCACATTTGTGAAATTGTGCCTGAATTTGGAAATACCTGCCTTTTTTTCAGATGTTCTGGCTTGGATATCACAGATTGCACTTGGACGTCCTTTGTAAAATGTCCTTTGTAAAATGTTCTTTTAAATCTAGGTGCAAGCACTTACACCAGTTCTATGGCTGGTGCAAATGCCCATGCAGAAATTCCTCGAGAATGTGCATACATTAAAGTATTTTATAATTTACCCATGTAAATGTGCATTCTGCCCAATTTCTGCCTAATGCATGTCCCAGTGGTGTACCAAGGGTAGGGTGGTAGGTACAGTTTGCTTCAGGTTGCAGCTAGGAGGGGGTGTCAAAAAACCAGGCCCACATAGTGGAGGGCAATGTAGAAAACATACCTCAACATCTTTGCTGGCTTGCCACTTTTGTGTAGAAGGACCACATGTGCTCTTCTCCAGGCCTCTGGGACCACTCCTGATGCTAAAGAAGCATTGAAAAGGTCAGAGATTAGAGCTGCCAGAACTTGGAAAGCTCTCTTGAATTCAGATATTGCATCTCTTTCTCCTCTAGTTTTAGCTTCTACCACCGGAATTTAAAGACTGCATGCAAAATTGATTTGCTGCATTGGATACAAATGACAGATCACCTGAAGAGTTATAAGATGACATCAAGAAAACTGTACTAGAAGAAAGTGAGAAGTCTCTACAAAAAGTGAAAAAGCAAAAATGGGCAAAATGGATGACTGAAGAAACTCTGAAATTTGTCCAGAAACACAGAGAAGCTAAAGCCAGAAGAGAAAGAGATGCAATCACAGAGATTTCCAACATGCAGCAGGACGAGACAATAGGAAGTACTACAATGACGCATGCAAGGAAATAGAATCAGAAGCTATTAGAGGAAAATTAAGATCAGCTTTCCTAAAGCTATGATAGTTAAAGAGAAATTTCCAGCCTCAAATTGGAATGCTACAAGATGCTCAAAGATCCATGATGAATTATGCCGAGAAGATCAAGAAAAGGTGGAAAGAACATACAGTCATTAGATCATGAGAAACTTTGGCCCACATTAAGAGGCATGGGTACACCAGATCAAGAAGCAACATTCAAACAGAACAAGGAGAAATAGAATGGTTTAAAATCAGCAAAGGTGTATGACAAGGCTGCATACTTTCCCCCTACCCATTTAATTTATATGCAGAATAAATCATCAGAGAAACAGGACTGTATGAAGACAAATGAGGTGTGAAGATTGGTGGAGCTCATCAACAATCTTTGCTATGCTGATAACACCACAATATTGGCTGAAATTGAAGATGATCTGAAACATTTGCTTCTCAAAATCAAGGAACATAATCTTAAAATGAGTCTGCACTTTAACAAAGACAAAGATCCTGACAACTGGAAAAATTAATATTTCATCGTTGATGAAGAATAAATTGAAATAGTAGATAACTTTAATCTGCTTGGATCAATAACACAGGTACACTACCAAAAAACTGCCTCCAGTTTTGCAACTGATTCCTATAGATTTTGGGGTGCTGAATCCAGGAAAAATAGCCAAAATGTTCCATCACGTCACGTTTTCTTGCAAAATTAAATTTCTTACCCATATAAGGAATGTTCACATAATTTCTTTTTAGCCGACTGCAGTTTATTTTCTTGGCCCAAAATAGAGGTTGTAATGGTTAACTAACTAGAAACACACCCTCATGATATTTTAGAGTGTTTTGTATTCATTTTATACATTAACAGGACAATTGGGAGGCGGGGGGCTAAATCCAGTACTCGCGCTGGCGCATGTTCTTTCCTGTTCGCCTCGCCTCGTTCGCTCGCTCAAACACGGTGGTTGCGACATGAACGTTCCTGTCAAATTTCAGTTTCTTGCAAGTTCATTATTACCTTTTGTTTGCTCAGTCGTAATCCAGCTTTATTCCGAAGTGGTTCACTACAGTTGTAGTTTGCAGTGCTGTGTATTTGTGACGGCTCACAGAGCCAGAGGTTGCGTCAACTCTCCGGACAGTTTTTGTTTTATTTGTGGGGAATATACCGTGAAAAAGCAGCAGCAGAGGAACATTTCTGCATTTATTAAAAAAGTATATTTCGCCTATTTCGGTTTGAAGTTAGGCGATCAAGACAAACCGTGGGCTCCTCACAAAGTGTGCAAGACATGTGAGGAAGATCTACGCTTATGGATGAAAGGTAAAAAACAAGTATTTCGTTTCGGAATACCTATGATGTGGCGTGAACAAAGAGACCACAGCAGTGACTGCTATTTTTGCTCTTGCATTGTGAAGGGATACAACTTAAAAAATAAGAACGTAATAAGTTACCCCAACCTTCCCTCAGCAATTAGGCCTATGCCTCATAGCAACGAAGTACCTGTGCCTGAACCACCAAAATCTTTGGATCATATTTGTGTGGACGGTTCTGATCATGATGAGACTCATCAGATGGCTTTTCCCGATGAGTCCAGTACTTCCGAGTTTAAAACTGAACCAGATCCGAAACCTGAACTTTTCTCTCAAGCTGAATTGAATGATTTAGTCCGGGATTTAGGACTCCCAAAAGATGCTGCCCAACTGCTAGGTTCTCGGCTTAAACAGAAAAATCTATTGTCACCAGGAACAACTTTTTATTGGTACCGCAACCGCGAGACACAATTTTTGAAGTATTTCAGCAAAGAGGAAGATTTGGTATTTTGCAACGATATATACGGAGAGATGGAAAAGTTTAAACTCAAGTATGATCCTGCTGAATGGCGGCTGTTCATTGATTCGTCAAAAGACAGCATAAAAGGTGTTCTTCTTCATAATGGCAACACATTTGCTTCAGTTCCTATTGCTCACTCTGTTATTCTCCAAGAAAAATACGAGAATTTGGCCCTGATTCTTCAGAAGATTCGTTATGATGAGCATAAGTGGATGATTTGTGGAGACTTTAAAATTCTATCCATGCTATTAGGGCAGCAATCCGGTTTCACCAAATATCCCTGCTTCCTTTGCTTGTGGGATAGCCGGGCCCGCGACCTACACTGGGGGAAAAAAGACTGGCCAATTTGGGAGTACTTGAGACACTGTGAGAAAAATGTTCTTCATGAGAGCTTGGTACCTCGTGATAAAATTCTATTACCACCTCTCCACATTAAGTTGGGTCTCATTAAGCAATTCATCAAGTCCCTTCCAAAAGATGGTGAGTGCTTTCGGTACCTTTGCTCAAAGTTCCCCCGACTTTCTGAAGCAAAGCTAAAGGAAGGAGTGTTTGTTGGCCCTGATATAAGGAAACTCATTTCAGATGGAGCATTCGCTGAAACGATGTCTGAGAAGGAAAAAGAAGCCTGGGATTCCTTCAAGGATGTTGTTCTCAAATTCTTGGGGAACAGGCGGGATGAGAACTATAAGGATATTGTTGCCAGGATGCTCAATGCCTTCAAAGAACAAGGCTGTAACATGAGCCTGAAAGTCCATTTCTTGCACTCCCATGTGAACTACTTTCCCGAAAACTTGGGGGCGTACAGTGAAGAACAAGGTGAAAGGTTTCACCAGGACATCAAGGACGCAGAGAGAAGGTACCAAGGAAGATGGAACACCACTATGATGGCTGATTTCTGCTGGTTGCTGCTGCGGGAAACCCCAGATGAAAAATATGCCAAGCAGCACACCAAGAGAAGCATCCGGGGGAAGAAGAAACGGGCCCACCAGGAGATTGATTGACCCAAGAATGACTTTAAAATCTAAACTGTGTTGACAAATATCGTGTTTTTACTAAACTTTGAAATAAAAATTTGCTAGTTATTACCACAGTGTCGGATCTCATTTATTAGAATTTTATTTTCACACCATCGGGTGTTTGTCTTCATGTATTGCAATGGTGCGGTTTGCGTTTTCTATTCTTACATACATACCTGTACAACATTTTTTGCACATTTCTTTGCTTTGCTTTGTGTCTAACCTCGCTCTTATATGCTCAATGTTTGTGCACATGTATGTGGCTGTTTTAAGTGCAGACAATTTTGCTACCATCACAGTGTGTTTTGTTGACATTACTCTATTCTTATGTGCTGCCTTGTTACAATTTTATTTATTCTTATTTGAATAACTACTAAACAATTAGTATAAAGAATTCATCCAAGAAACTTTTATCTCGATCGCACTCAATCTGAAACATTCACCTCAAACTGCTAACCCAATGTAGCAAAAAATCTGTACGTGATGGAGCAAATTGGTTACCAGATTTGGATTCAGCGCACCAAAAAACGTAAAAATCAATCGAAACATTAGAGGCAGTTTAAAAAAAAATTTTTTTAGTGTACCTGTGTAATCAATGAAAAAATGGCAAGCAGTTAAGAAATCCGACAATGCATTGCTCTTAGCAGAATGGCTATGAAAGACCTAAACAAGATTCTCAAGAGCAAAGATGTCTCTCTCCATACAAAGATTTGACTTGTCCATACCATAGTATTTTAAATAACATCTTATGGATGTGTATGTTGGACAGTGAAAAAGATGGGAAGAAAATCGATGCCTTTGAATTATGGTGCTGATGAAAAATACTGTATATAACATGGACTGCACAATGAACAAATCAGTCATTATTAGAGGAGATCAAATCAAAGCTTTCTTTAGAAGCTCAAATGACAAGACTTCAACTTTCATACTTTGGACACATCATACGAAGAGAGAGAGAATTATAGAAAGACATCATGCTTGGCAAGGTTGAAGGTCAATGCAAAACAGGAAGGCCAGCAATGAGATAGATTGATACAAGGATTGATAAAATAACAGCAGCTATTGATGCCACTCTGTCAACACTGAAGCACCTGACCGAAGACTGAACACAGTTTATGACAACTATCCAGAAGGTCGCCATGAGTCAACACTGACTCAACAATCCACAGAAAATCTTGTTGAAAATTATGAGCCTATTTAGAAGGGTTTATCTGCAAAAAAGGATCTTCTAGCTAGATAAACTCAACTAAGCTGCAAATATTTTCTCTAATCACTGCAGCACTATCCATGGAGAAGTTGGTTATAATACCTTAGCAGTTTGAGGTTATTTTCAGACCGCTAACCAGATAAGAAACCTCATGAAATTAGGCCAGAAAAGCAGGCCTAACTTTATTCAGCTTGACTAACCTGATAGTGGCTGAATATCTCCAGTACCCAGATAGCAAGCATTGGCACCATTTAAAATGGATATATTTTGCAGAAGCCACTTCCCAGGCACTTCTGATGAATAACCAGTTTCATTTTTCCCCCATGACAGCCGGTGTTTAAAAAAATACGAACCATCATGGGCTGAATATCAGATGGTATCTGTTTAAGTTAGGACTACTATATGTCCTAAATCAGGGTTTCTCAAGCTGGTCCTAGACTACTCCTTAGCTGGTCTTGTTTTCAGGATCATCACAATGAATGTGCACAAGACAATCTGCCTGAAATGAAAGTAGTGTTTATGTCTATTAATCTTGATATACCACATTTTGCGTGGCTCGCAACAAAGAAGTTTACATTTTAAAATTTCAATAAAAGTAAGAACAGAAAGGAACTCCATAGCTATCAATAGGACAGATAGGAGGAGACCAAGAAAAGGTGAGCTATGTCAGAAGACAGTGACGAGCATCAGCATCTGGTGCTACCCCTCCTCCCAAAATTCCAGGAAAGCCTTCTCAAAAAGGTATGGGCCTAATATTCAGTGCCGGCAGCTAGCATGATCACAATGGCTAGCTGACGGTGCTGAAGAGATAATCTGGATCAAGGATGGGGCCATATCCAGTCACTGGCATTGAATATACACATTTGCCGCACAGTCTCCACCGCCGCAGAAGCTAACCAGGCAGTGGTGATTTTGAGCCGCTGCCTGGTTATCTCCCGCAGTTAAAGATAGGTGCAGTTTTTGCTGCACCTGTCTTTACCTACGAGTCGCTAACTTGGTAGTGGTGCAATATCGCCGCTGCTCAGTTAGCAATGGGTGCCACCTCCAGAATGCCCCATAACACCCACGACATGCCCTGTGCTACCCAGTAACCATCCGGGCATGTAGTGACATTAATTGGGGATATTTAATGGCACTAACCATGTTAGTGTTGCTGAATATTCCTCTAAGCGGCATTTACACGGTTTACAGGTAGATGCATGGATGCCTCAACAACCAGGTCCAGATAGGCTTCTGTCACTCTGAAACCACACAGCGATATGCATCTCCCTTGCTCCACCCAGAGAATGTCTCCATCATACCCCCATGCTATATGGAATTTCTCATGCTGGGGACGTCTATACACCCGGTTTCTAAAATGGCTTCAGGGATGTCTCCATGCTTTGCATGTCTAAGTGCCCCTTTTCAGACGTCTAACTCATGAATAGGGCTTCTAAAATTCCTACTCCCTAAGTGTAAATACAATTAGCATGAGTGCACTTAATGTTTGTCTATAATCTACCCAGTCCCTGCCCTATCATGCATAAAGCACTTAACACAGATCTTGACAAGCTGGCTATTTTAACGTGTAGTAGCCATTACTGCGAGCCCACTCTAATGATTACTGCATTTTAAAGCACACGGTGACTGCTTAGCGCACTTTAGTAAAAGGGCTCCATTGTCTACAGGATGTTTCCAGTTTTCTTATATCAGCTACAGTGACTAAAGAGAAAACTATTTCTCAATTGATAATAAAGTTAGTTTATATTCTGCATGCTTACTTAGATCCATTGGTAGAGAGGAAGCCTTCTAGGTCATTCTATAATATTATATCAGAGGCAGGGAATAATATGAAGTGGAATAGAAATACAATAATGGGAATGTTTCAAAAACTTGTTCAACTAAAATTGATTGATTTGTTGTGAATTCTGAAAAATATGACAGAACTCAACAAATATGGGTCAGGGGAAATAATCCGTTGTAAATTCTGGTCTGGCAAAGCTTCAAGCAAGTTCCATTAAGCCAAAATGTCTTAACTGATGTCAGCAGATTTCTCACAGAGATTGCACAAGGGTCTGCTTTCAGGAAGTGTTTGTGAGGTTTAGTTGGGAGCAATAGGAATGAGGTGAGACAGAGAAAGACAGGGAACAAGAAATGAACTGCAAAGCTGCCAAGTTATCTAATTCCAAGTGGGGCATTTGGAGCCAGTCCTGGCCTTCTCACAGCCCTATCCTAATTCATTATGGCACTTGCAACACTGATTTCAATAGGGAGTATCAGGGATTATGTATAGCACACTACACTAAAATATTTCCTTCCTGGAACTAGCTAATTTGGTTGCTCTGAAACTGAGAGATAAAGCCTGGAGAGAGTTGTTTTGGTTTGATAGGGTGTGTGTTATGGGTTAATAATTGTCTGTATTTTTCATGTTTTGTTATTCTTTTTGTGTTTTCTGTAACAATTTTGGAGGGTTAATTACATGGTAGTGCTGACATTGGTGAGGGGTAGGAGGTCTGAGTGTTTTTCATAGCTTTGTCACTGCAGGGCAAGCATTATCTCTTCTATATCGTCTACTACCATCACTGGAAAGACCTGGCCTTGAATTTGGGACTGGGATTTGTCCCAGCAGTGAGCTATGACCTCTTTCAAGTGCGTGTCTGGGTCCATCATTTCATTAGAACTTTGCAATTGAAGTTATTTTTTTATTAATCTGACTATGCCTTATCTCTCTCCAATACATCCTACATTTCATTGGATTCCCCCTGGCACAATAGATGCTGGTTTTGGAACATTTAGAGGCATGTTAACAAAAGGATAATGCATGTTAATACAGTTAATGTATGTTAAGTGCCACTGCACCAGTTCTGGCACTTAACATGCGTTAACTTTATTAACGCACGTTAAATCCCTTTAGTAGACATGCCCCTTAGAGATTTGGTTCTAAGAGATTGGGTTCTAATTGATCAATCTTTTGATAACTGGAAAGTTAGGAAGAATATGTCTTCACTGGAGCATCAGGCTCTTAAGCAAATAAGGGAGAACAATGACATCTTGATTATGAGAGCTGACAAGGGAGGTGCTGTGATTGTACAAGAATGCATTCAATATGTAAAGGAAGCTGATCAATCGCTACTGCAGAAATTGAATGCAGACCCTACAAAAGATTTACAAATGCAGATCCGTTCAATTGTCATGGCTGCTAAGGAAAGTGCTTTTTGGCTTTAAAGGAGGCTGATTTTCTAAATATCCTCGAGCCAGGTGTATGTATTTTCTGCTTAAAATGCATAAACATCTTTACAACCCTCCAGTTTGTCCCATTGTGTCTACTTGTAATTCTGTTTTGGAATCTTTTCTCAATTTTTAGATTTATTTTTGCATTCAGAGGTTTGGTTGATCAAATCTTATATTCAAGACTGCTCATTTTTTATCTATGTTAGAGGGTTTCGATTTGGGAGATACAAATTAATTTTTGGTAACTTTGGATGTTATTTCATTGTATACCTAAATTCCTCCAGAGGATGTCTTACATGTTATTGAAAAAATAATAGTTTGACATGAACCCCAATATCATAATACCTCTGCTTTTCTATTTAAACTGGCAAGGATGGTGTTAAAACAAATTTTTGTTTGATTTGGATTGGACTATTTTCTACAATATCATGGGGGTAGCAATGAGTGCAATGCTAACCTCCTCCATGGTAGCTTTATATTTGTCCTTCTTTGAGGAAGAAGTGGTATATCCGATGCAACTCTTTTAAAAAGGTAACATTCTGGAAAATATTTCTTGATATTTTTTGTGTTTGGAGTGGAATGATTGAAGAACTACTTGTATTTTTCGAGTGGTTGAATTCTATGAGATCAAATTTAAGATTTACAATGATGTACCATTCTGAGAATATTCATTTTTTAAATATCTATTTCTTTGACGGACTGGCTTTTCTGCAACAGTACATCATAAAGAAGTAGAAAGAAACAACTATTTACATTTTCACAGCTACCATTCCTATAAACTAAAATCAGGCTCACCAACAAGCCAATTCCTGAGGACTAGAAGAATTTGTTCATCTTTGAAAGCATATAAGATGGAAGCAGCTTTATTGTTGTTGTTCTTAAGTGCCGTTGAGTCGGAGTCGACTCATGGCGACCCTCTGGATAGCTATCCTAAATTGTGTTCGGTCTTCAGTCAGGCGACTCATTGTTGACAGACTGGTACCCGTAGCTGCTGTTATTGTATTGATCCATCTCATTGCTGGCCTTCCTCTTTTGCGTTGACCTTCTATCTTGCCAAGCATGATGTCTTTCTCTAATGATCTCTCTCTTCGCATGATGTGTCCAAAGTATGAAAGTCAAAGTCTTGTCATCTGAGCTTCTAAAGAAAGCTTAGGTTTGATCTCCTCTAGTACCGACTGGTTTGTTCTTCGGGCAGTTCATGGTATACATAGTATTCTCTGCCAGCACCATAATTCAAAGGCATCAATTTTCTTCCTGTCTATCTTTTTCACTGTCCAGCTTTCACATCCATATGATGTTATTGAAAATACCATGGCTTGAACAAGTCAAATCTTTGTATGGAGAGAGACATCTCTGCTCTTGAGAATCTTATCTAGGTCTTTCATAGCCAGGGCCGGCCCGTCCATTGAGCAAGAATGTTTTTTTGCACAGGGCCCCACGTTTCAGGGGGCCCCGCGCAAAGAACATTCAGCTTTTTTTCAAAATTAAATAATAAAAAAAAAAAGCTGGCTGCTACCACTGCTGCTGCCGCCGTGGCAGCGGCAGAATGGAGTGTCCCGCGGGGCCCCCTCTGCCCGGCTGAGTCCCTCCCTCCCTCCCTCTGCAACGGCTGAGCCCCTCTGTGCCGGCTTTCAGATTCGCGAAGGGAGAGTTTCTCCCTCGCATCTCTGTTAAGCCTGCAGGGGCAGATGGGAAATTTCCCATCACTGTTAAGCCTGCAGGGGCAGATGGGAAATTTCCCATCAGCCCCTGCGGGCTGAACAGAGACGCGAGGGAGACACTCTCCCTTCGTGAATCTGAAAGCCGGCACAGAGGGGCTCAGCCGTCACAGAGGGAGGGACTCAGCCGGTCAGAGGGGGCCCTGCGGGACACTCCATTCTGCTGCTGCCGTGGCGGCAGTGGCAGCAGTAGCAGCCAGCTTCTTTTTTTTTTTAAATTTTCCTTGAGCCGATGGGGGGGGGGATTAGGACTTGACTTGAGGTGGGCTGTGGGTTGATGGGGGGTTAGGACTGGTAATGGGCTATGGGGGGGGCTAGGACTGGAAATGGGCTGGGGGGGTTAAGACTGGAGGTGGGCTGATGGGGTTAGGACTGGTAATGGGCTGTGGGCTGTTGGGGGGGGTTAGGACTGGTAATGGGCTATGGGGGGATAGGACTGGAAATGGGCTGATGGGGGGGTTAAGACTGGAGGTGGGCTGATGGGGTTAGGACTGGTAATGGGCTGTGGGCTGATGGGGGGGTTAGGACTGGTAATGGTCTATGGGGGAGGGTTAGGACTGATAATGGGCTATGGGGGGGCTAGGACAGGAAATGGGCTGATGGGGAAGGGTTAGGACTTGAGGTGGGCTGATGGGGTTAGGACCACTGTTCCCTCTAAGCTGTGTGCGTGTGCGCACGCACACACCTCACCGAGCGAGCGCACATACTTTACAACAGAGCGCACAAAAATTACGGTTCTGATTCTGATAGAAAACAACATAGACGTCTTAAAATTTAAAAGTTGTGATTGTAATTATTAGAAATTTTCCGCTTCATTTAGTAATCATCTATTTTCATTTAATTTGATTAAAATCAATGTGGTGTACATACTGTATTCTGACGTGGAGTCAAATTTTAAAGTATATAACTCCGAGTATCATTATGTGGCGCACAAAAATTGAACCTTCCTTCAAAAGCTGCACAGCTGATATTTTATGCGCACACAGCCTACAGAAAATTAGAGGGAACATTGGTTAGGACTGGTAATGGGCTGGGGGGGGGGGGGTTAGGACTGATAATGGGCTATGGGGGGGCTAGGACAGGAAATGGGCTGA
Source organism: Ichthyophis bannanicus (assembly GCA_033557465.1). Classification (NCBI taxonomy): domain Eukaryota; kingdom Metazoa; phylum Chordata; class Amphibia; order Gymnophiona; family Ichthyophiidae; genus Ichthyophis; species Ichthyophis bannanicus. The sequence continues at coordinate 1,462,461,445 of CM066031.1, forward strand.
TGGGGTTAGGACTGGTAATGGACTGTGGGCTGTTGGGGGGGTTAGAACTGGTAATGGGCTACGGGGGGGTTAAGACTGGTAATGGGCTGTGGACTGATGGGGGCTGTCTGGTAATGGGCTATGGGGGGTTAGGACTGATAATGGGCTATGGGGGGGTTAGGACAGGAAATGGGCTGATGGGGAGGGGTTAGGACTTGAGGTGGTCTGATGGAGTTAGGACTGGTAATGGGCTGTGGGCTGATGGGGGAGGTTAGGACTGGCAATCGGCTATGGGGGGCTGACTGGAAATGGGCTGATGGGGTTAGGACTGGAAGTAGGCTGATGGGGGGTTAGGACTGGTAATGGGTTATAGAGGGGGCTTAAACTGAAAATGGGGTGATGGGGGGTTAGGACTGGAAGAGGGTTGATGGGGGGCTAGCACTGGTATTGGGTTGGGGGGTTGCTAGGACTGGAAATGGGCTGATGGGGCGCTAGGACTGGAAATGGGCTGATGCAGGGACTAGAAGGGAATGGATGCTGGGTGAGGCTGGAACTAGAAGGGAGCTGATGTTGGGGGAGGATTAGAATGGGATGGGGCTGGGAGAGTAAAATGGAGAGGGGAAAAATATTTTTGTGTGGGAGGGATGAAAAATCTACAATTGGCTGGGTATTGGGAGAGTAAGTGGGGATTGAGGATGGAGGGGTAAAATTTGAGTGGATGAAATAGGAATGAGGAAAGAGCAAAATGAGAAAGATTAGTATGTTAAAGCAGATGTAGAGAGAGAATGGAAAAAAACTAGGAGAGAAGAAAGGACAAATGGACAGCAGACGATGGACAATAACCGGGTAGACGGACCTGGCGCTTCCCTCTTCAGAACCCCCCCCCACCCTCCCCCTTTCCGCACCCCCAACCCTTTCAGACCCCCCTTCAACCGAACAGAATCCATTGACAAGGTTCTTGGGTTACAATTGGTCGCAGCTTTATTTCCAACAAAACTCATTAACATCAAAGCATAATACATAACCCATCAAACCCTCAGTGGAGCGATATGTCGCCAGCCTTACATTAGCAAAGCGACCCCGCCTCCACTCCGGCCATGGTCCCACCAACGGTCAAGTTCCTACCGCCCCTATACAACTTCGCCATATTACTAGCAAAAGTCTTCCAGGGGCTGTCCGGGTCGAGGGGCACCCCGCCCCAAGTCGCCTAAGGCTCCGGACCCCGGAAACCTCCGGGATCCCGCCCGCACCACCCCCCCCCCCACCCCGCTGCGACACCCCAAGGTTGCTCTCCCTCCACGGCACAGCCAGAAGAGGGTGGGTGGGTGGGCTGCCGCCCCGACAGCCTGGCTACATGTGCTTCAGCCACGCCACCAGCGCTGAAGCACATGTATGCCTGTAATACTCTGATTGGCTCAGCTGAGCCAATCCAGAGCGGAGATCCTTCTTTTAAATGTTGCGTGCGGCGCTCGCCGCCCGCGCGCTCCCCCCCCCTTCCCCCAGCACCAGAACGGTCAGGGTCCCGCGCCGGGCCGGACACCTGGTTACGGGCGGGCACCGGGACCCTGACCGCACCCTTAAATTAACCGGGTAGACGGACCCGGCGCTTCCCTCTTCAGAACCCCCACCCTCCCCCTTTCCGCACCCCCAACCCGTTCAGACCCCCCTTCAACCGAACAGAATCCATTGACAAGGTTCTTGGGTAACAATTGGTCGCAGTTTTATTTCCAACAAAACTCATTAACATCAAAGCATAATACATAACCCATCAAACCCCCAGTGGAGCGATATGTCGCCAGCCTTACATTAGCAAAGCGACCCCGCCTCCACTCTGGCCATGGTCCCACCAATGGCCAAGTTCCTACCGCCCCTATCCAACTTCGCCATATTACTAGCAAAAGTCTTCCAGGGGCTGTCCGGGTCGAGGGGCACCCCGCCCCCTCCCCAAGTCACCTAAGGCTCCGGACCCCGGAAACCTCCGGGATCCTGCCACCGGCACAGGCAAACCCACAACCTGTGCCACCCCCCCCCCCCCAACCGGAAGCTGCGACCAATGAACCTTATCAAGCACCACCCGCTCGAGCCCCTCCTGCCAGTCGTTCAGGAGAAGATCCGTCCCCACCGGCGAGAGGTGCACCCCGTCGTCCCGAAACAACCCAGCACACGAAACTTCCACTCAGGGATGCTGAATTTGGCAACCCCCGTGCTCACAGACCCATCTCCCTATTTGTCTGTTAATCTTGGTCAGACCCCGGGACCATCTCCTTTGGTCCCAGCACGCCGGCCGCGGGATAATGTCAGACCAAACCAACACTACCCCCGCCCACATGCGGAGCACCACAGCCAAATCCCTCTGTACCGTCCTAATCAAACGCTTGCATGACCAAGCAGCCAGATCATTGCCCCCCAGATGCACTAGCAGAATTGCAGGCGGATTCCTGATGCGTCCATGGTGACAAAGCAAAGGCAGCAACTGCGCCCACCGCAGCCCACGCTCGCCCAGCCATGAGATCACCACCGCTGCCGGATCCAGGCCCAGATTCGGCCCAATAGGCCGCACCTCCGCACGCTGTCCAGCCCAGAAAACGAAGGAGTGGCCCAACATCCAGCAGCCCCGCTCACAGACAACCCCATCTGTAACAGAAAAAACAACATTAGCAACCCCCCAACCCCCGCCTGTCGGACCCTTCACAGTCGCACATAGCCTTTGAATGCCCTAGAACGCCACCTACCAATACTCCGTATCTGCTCACCCGACAACCCCGCGGAAGCCACGCTCATTGCCGCCCCAATACGAAAGGAGTGAGCCGAAAACTGGCGCAGATCCGCACCCAACCGCCGCAGCGTCAGGCGCAACACCGCTGTAACCTGAAACCACGTCAAAGGTTGAGAATCCTCGTGAACGAACAGACCCCCCGCACCCATGGGGCGCACCAGCACATAGCCCCTCATGTTGGCCACCGGGCACGTAAGCCCACCAGTTTCCCGCAATATCACCCATAACCCTCGCCCCTTCTGGTCAGTTTTTGACCTTGCCAACAAGATGCGCAGCTGCGCACCTTCCATCCATAGATGCTGCCAGCGCAAACAGTTCCCCAAACCCGCCGCCACTGAACTCGACGCCAACTCACCCACACGAAACGCCCCTAAAAAGGCCAGGCAGAAGACGGCGCGAAACATCCTCACCTCGTACAGCGAGGACGCCACCCATGCCAGTGCCCCCCACAGCCGCCCTAATAATTCGTGAGTGATCGGACGCCTCCGATCCCGCAAAACCGGCTGGGAATGCTCCCAACCGTGCAGTAACCTCCTCGCCAAAAGGCCCCGCCCCGCGACCTCCACACCTGCTGCCTTGGCAAAAAACCCGAACCCCGCCAACTGAATCCGCACCGCCGATCGCGTGACCCCCCGCTCCTTAGCCCAGCCCACATACTCAGCCAGCAACTGATCCGGGACAGACCCCCCCTCCCACCCCCGCTCATACAAGGCCTGTACCCTCTCGCAACCCCGCCGATACGCTTCCCAGGTACTTCCCGCCACTGAACTCCTCAGGTGGCTTCTCATTGCCGCAGGCCAATACTCCACAGTCTCCAAGGGACCACGAGCCTGTCCGCGTCAGCATCCGGCGCCAACTGGCGAAACCGCTTCCACTGCAAATGGGAAAGAGCATCAGCAATTTCATTAGCATGCCCTGGGATATGCCGCGCTTTCAGATCGACATTCAGACGCAAACAAGCCAAAACCACCTGCCGCATCAAGGACGCCACCCGACTACAACGTGGCGAATAACGATTAACCACAGAGACCACCGCCTCATTGTCACACCACCATCGCACGCGACGGTTGACCACCCTATCCGGCCACAACTCCAACACCACCAAAATCGGAAACAGTTCCAGAAACGTAATGTTACTGACCAACCCCTACTCAACCCAAGCCTGCGGCTACCTCTCGGCGCACCATGACCCGCCGAAATAGATCGCCAGCCCCGCACCTCCGGCTGCATCGGTATACAGCTGCAAGTCTTCACTAGATACCTCCAACTCCCGCAATACGGTGATCCCGTTGAATTCTCTCAAGAAGGCATCCCACACCTGCAAATCCTCCCGCATTCCCCGCGACACCCGAATACGGTGATGAGGCTTCCGCACCCCCGACGTCGCTGCTGACAGCCGCCGACTGAAGACCCGCCCCATTGGAATAACCTTACACGTGAAATTGAGTGACCCCAGCAGTGCCTGCATCTCACGCAAGGTGAGCCTAGACGACGCCAAGGCATTGGCAACCAACACCCTCAAGTTCACCACATTGTCCCACGGCAGCCGTGCAACCATGTCGGCCGAGTCCAACTCAACCCCCAAGAAAACCAGCTTCATCGTCGGGCCGACCGTCTTGCCCTCCGCCAAAGGCACCCCCAACTCGCCCGCCATTCGGAGAAATTCACCCAACAATGCACTACATTCATCCAAGTCGGCCCCGCCAACAAAAAGGAAGTCGTCCAGATAATGAACCACAGCCGAGCTGCCCGCCCTCTGCACTACCAGCGAATGCAAAAAAGTGCTGAACTTCTCAAAATAAGCACACGACACCGAACAACCCATCGGCATACATTTGTCATAATAGTAAGCACCCTCAAATTGGAAAACCAGCCACCTAAACGCCGACGGATGAACCAGCAACAAGCGGAATGCCGACTCAATATCCACCTTGGCCAGCAAAGCCCCACGACCCGCCCGAGAAACGAGCTCCACCGCCCTATCAAAGGAGGCATACCGCACCGTACAAAACTCCCTCGGGATACCGTCGTTCACCGATGCCCCCAACGGATAAGACAAATTGTGAATCAGCCGAAACTTACCCGCCTCCTTCTTGGGTATGACTCCCAGGGGGGACACCCAAAAATTCGGAAAGGGTGGCTGCGAAAACGGCCCCGCGATCTGACCCAATTTTAACTCGGCTGCCAACTTCTCGCGGGCCACCCCCGCCCAATGACGCACGCTTGAGGAATTCCATGCCAGCGAACCAGCTACCACGCCTTGAACTGGAATCACAAAACCAAACTGAAAACCTAATTCCAACGTCACCCTATCGCTCTTCCTAGGGTACCCCCGCAACCAATGGCGCAACACATGCATCCGAATCGGAGAGGGAGCAACCTCCATGCTGACGCCCCTACTTGGGGCCGAGCCCAGAGGGCGAACCGGTACCTTTCTTAACACATTTTGTTGCCGTGTGGGAGCCTCCACACACGGAACACGCGTGCCGGAACTTACAGTCCGGAAAGGGACACGTGGACCTATTATATCTCCAACACACGTTGCCGCCCCAGCAGAGGTCCCGCTCCGAAAGGGGCGCACTGACCCCCGGCCACCCCTTGCCCAGCCTTAACCCCCCCCACCCGGCTTGACGGACATCTGGGTTAACAAGAGATTAATGTCCTGTGTCCCCCAATGTAATAACTGATTCTCCTCCATTTTGTCGCGAAATTTTTCATCGTAATTTAGCCACGACCAGCCGTCGTGTGCTTGCGACACTTCCAGAATCGAGTCGGTATAAGCAAGCAAACTGCCATAATGCTCCGGCCACTGATGCCCCCACACGCTAGCCAGCCGCAGGAACGCTCTAATCCAATTTACCGTGTTGTGCGAGACCTTGCGAATCCGCCCCGCCTTTTTGTCCTCCCTGCGCTTCTTTTTGCTATCCCCCGAGCGCTTACTACCTTCAAGCAAGCGGAAAATATCGATATACTTCCGCTTCTGAATTTTCTGCCGCAATTTCTTTGGGACGCCTTCCCAAAGCTCCGATAAGGCCGCAAACGAGGCTGAACCCGCGCTTGCCCCGCCCGACGCCCTGCCCTCCGCCGCGCCCAACCCCAAAGCACCCTCTCCAAAAGACTCTGAACTGTCCGACGAAGATGAGGACATCGAGTCGGAGCTACGCCGGTGCCGACATGCCATCTTTCTCCGTTTTCGCGCCTGCGATGACCGCTCGGTGCGCGATCGCGGCACCTCAAGCTCCCCAGCTCCCGCCCCCACATACTCACCGGCCCATCCGCCAACTGCTGCTTCCGTGGCCGACTCCGGTTGCACTGCACGAGGATCCTCCACCCGCTGTAGCACGCCAGCTCCAGGCACCTGTCCACTGTCACTCGTCGCCGCTCCAGGCACACCCACTGCGGACTCCATACTCGCAGCTCCTTGCAATTCGATGGCAGGAGGAGCCCCTCGCTGGGCTACCCCAAAGGGGACCTGCGGAGACAGAAATGGGGAATAGAGAGGAGAAAACCCCGGAGACCAAGGCTGCCAGGCCCCCAACCACTCCGCCCTGGACAATCCCTGCTCGCCAGCCTGCCACAGCTCCCAGACACCTGGTGAACCTGGCGGCACAGAAGCACCCGGCACCCATACCAACCCACCAGGGGTGCCCATGCCCGCTCCTCCCACTCCCAGCCTACCCATATCCCAAAAACCCCCGCAGCTGCTCCCCATCCGAGCCCATACCCCCCTGCGACCCCCGCTGCTGCCCCCCCACCCCTGCCCCCCTCCAGACCTGTGACAGGTGCTGGCGAAGAAGCCACCATCCCCCCTGCCCCCTGCTGTATTCCCCCCCTGGATCCCCCAGCTGAGCCACCTCTCCCTGTTCTTCCCACCGCATTTGGGACCACATGGCCCCTCACCAGACCCCTACTCCTCCCCCCAGGAATCCTCCCCCCCTGAACCCCCCCCCCGCACCGCTGCCCTACACCCCCTTTTTCCACTCCTGCGCCCCACCGTGGCCCCCCGCTTAGCCCCTTGCCCCCCCCCCCCAGCCATGTGGCTCGCTTTTTGCTCCTTTGCCTCGTTCGGGGAACAGACAACTGCCCCCCCACAGACCGACCTGGCCGCCGATACCGCAGGCCCTGCACTCTGTCGTCCTCCGACCACGGGCAGACGGTAGCAGAATCGGGAAATCCGGCCCGGAACAAACTCGCCGGTTCAGCTGCCACCCGAAGACACTGCCGGACCCGCCGCCGCCGTCAAAACCAGCCACCGATACCGCTCTGCTCCCGAGGCCTCCGCGCGCCAGGCCCAGCTGACGCCACAAACCCGCAAAGATCCTGCCGCCCCGACAGCCTGGCTACATGTGCTTCAGCCACGCCACCAGCGCTGAAGCACATGTATGCCTGTAATACTCTGATTGGCTCAGCTGAGCCAATCCAGAGCGGAGATCCTTCTTTTAAATGTCGCGTGTGGCACTCGCCGCCCGCGCACTCCCCCCCCTCCCCCCAGCACCAGAACGGTCAGGGTCCCGCGCCGGGCCGGACACCCGGTTACGGGCGGGCGCCGGGACCCTGCCCGCGCCCTTAAATTTAGCAGAAGACACGAAGAAACCAGAAGAAAGTGGCTGGAGCAATTGCAGCTGAAAAAAATGCACAAAAAGGTAGAAAAATATCTCTTTATTTTGAATTTATTAATTGGAATATGTCAGCTCTGGGAAATGTGCATCATTAACGTCTGCGCTTTGTTTAGTAGAAGAGGAAATTAATTTATAGTTTTATTTCTACAGTGTTGTTGTACATTCCAAGTTTGGCTTTTGGGGTTCCCAGTTTAATTATTGTCTTCCTATTTCTAAATTGTGATTCCTTGTTTGGTGATGGTCTATGTTCTGCATGTGTAATTGAGCTGAGGTATTCTGTTTATGTAATTCCTATTTGACATTGCCACTTGTTCTCTTTCCCCAGTAGGTCATGTATTGTTATTCTCTGAAATGTATTGGTTTAATATTTGCAGTGTTTCCTTTTGATAGGTAGAGTATGGTGCTTTGTGAGTACTGGTAGTGCTGTTAGGATACGGCGGGTTTGCTATGGGTTCTAAATGGGCAGTGTTTGTAGTAGTTCCTAATGTGTCTGGTGGTTGGCACTGGATTATAGTAATGTAGAAATCTTTTAGTCTTTCTTTATCCATACACTCATTAAGAGGCATGTTTACTAAAAGTTAGTATATGGCAGAGCTACTCAATTCCAGTCCTGGAGGTTCGCAACCCTGCAGGTTTTTGGGATATCCCTAATGATATGCATGAGATATATATGCATTAGAGATAGCCTGCCAACCTGACTGGTTTTTGGCCCTCCAGGTCTGGATTTGGAGACCCCTGCCTTACACCTCTGTCATTTAAGATTGTAAGTGGGCAAGGTGCAGATGTCCAAGACATCAAAAAGGTTAGAATTTGTCACATTCCTCCTTGCTTCTCACCACCACCAAAATATTGTCTATTAGACAACTTTTTGGTGGTGTTGAGAATCTAGGAGGAATGTGACACATTCTATCTACCCTTTTGATGTCTAGAACATCTGTACCTTGCCCACTCACAATCTAAAATGACAGAGGTGTAAGGCAGGAGTCTCCAAATCCAGCCCTGGAGGGCCACAAACCAGTCAGGTTGACAGGCTATCTCTAATGCATATATATCTCATGCATATCATTAGGGATATCCCGAAAACCTGCAGGGTTGCAGACCTCCAGGACCGGAATTGAGTAGCTCTGGTATATGGTAACATTATGCAAATATTTATGCAAATGAGGCCTCTTATGCAAATGAGGCCCCGCACAGAGTCTCCGCACATGGCCCCGCACCCCCCTTGGGCCGCCCCTGTTCATAACCATTCTGCCAAGAACAATGCGTCGCCTGATTTCTTGACTGCTTGTTGCTTCTTTATTGATAGTTGATCCAAGTAGGTTAAAGTTGTTCATGATTTCAATTTCTTCTCCTTGAACGATGAACCTGTTGATTATGCCAGTTGTAATGATCTTTGTCTTCGTTACATTAAGGTGCAGGCCCATTTTGAGACTGTTCTTTGATTGTGAGAAGCAAATGTTTCAGATCATCTTCACTTTCAGTCAGTAATGTGATATCATCAGCATAGCAAAGGTTGTTGATGAGTCTTCCACCAATCTTCACACCTCTGTTGTCTTCATACAATCCTGTTTCTCTGGCGATTTGTTCTGCATATAAATTAAACAGGTAGGGGGAAAGTATGCAGCCTTGTCTTGAACCTTTGCTTATTTTAAACCATTCTGTTTATTATCTGATTGCTTTAAAGAAGGGGATTACCCATATAAGATTGTAAAGCGAGGAGCCATAAGAGCTTGGTTTGCTCATCAAGACACTTGATACAATATTTATTTATTTATTTAAATTCTCTTATATACCGCACTATTCAGCATCAGCGCGGTTCACATAGAACAAAAAAAAATATCAGTACAGTCAACATGCATGAGTTTACAGATAACAAGGGAAGGAACTTGGATAACATGGGTAACTATCTACAATCTATTTACAAGGAAAACATTACTGCATAGGTATCAGTTACAAGGAGCAGTTACTATGAACATAATCTTTACTTATAGAGAATCAGACTTGGCATGTTAATTGAGACACCAAGGAACTATATTAATTGGTGGACTCGCTGAGGTCTATGAGTGCTGTTGACTCTATAAGGTACTTGTTGAAGAGATGGAATTTGAGAGCTTTCTTAAATTGTGTTAAGCTGTTGATAGCATGGATGCCAGGGGGTAGTGCATTCCAGCACCTTGGAGCACAGAGGATAAAGGCTCTGTTGGCTGTAGAAGAAGTGCAGCTTGTTAAGGCCTTTGGGAGCTTCAGGGAGTTGATGGACGTGGATCTTCTTGCTCTGTTTGGTAGAGTAGTGTTAATAAGGGCAGATAAGGATGTGGCGGAGAGCTTATTTAGAGCTTTGAACGTGAGGAGTAGAGTTTTGAAGAGAATTCTAGCCTGGATGGGTAGCCAATGTAATTGAATCAGCAGAGGTGTAATGTGGTCGGTCCTGGCGGCTCCATGAAGGACCCTTTCTGCGGCATTCATTGCCAGCTATAACGGGTTCAAGGTGGATTGAGGAAGACCTTGAAGGATGACATTGGCATAATCGAAGTGGGGTATGATAAGTGCTTGGTAGATTGTCCTGAAATCATTTGGTTCGAGCATGGAGCGTAGGTGTCTCAGTGTACAGATCTTATAGTATATAGTTCTGACTGTATTTCCTATGTGGGATTTCATATCCAGGCGTTGATCCAGCGTAACTCCCAGGTAACGTATTGAAGGCTTGGATTGCAATTCAGCTTCATTTGTTTTGAGACCTTGTGGTGGGGTGAAGTTGGGGTTCCTCGTGATGAAGAGGACTTCCGTTTTCTTATGTTGTATACGGAGGTTTTGGGAGAGAAGCCAGTCAGATACTGCATTGAAACAGTTTATTAGAGGGGAGAGATCTAAAATGTCAGTGGAGAAGGGGGTGTATAGTAGAACATCATCGGCATAAAGCATGCAGTCGACATTAAATGACCGGATGATCTTACAGATTGGCTGCATGTAGATGTTAAACAGAAGGGCAGAAAGTGAGGAACCCTGTGGGACTCCCTGATCCAGGTGGAAGGGTTCTGAGGTTCTGCCTCCTGAGCGGACGTGCTGCCATCTTCCGGATAGGTAGGACCTGCACCATTCAAGCGCTGTTCCAGTGATGCCCTTCTCAATTAGTCTCGCTAAAAGGAGTTCGTGATTCACTGAATCGAACGCTGCGGCGATATCCAGAAAGATGAGGGCAAATCCTTGGTGGATGTTATCAATGCCAGTGATAATCTTGCTGAAGAGGATGGTGAGGAGAGTTTCGACTCCATGGTATTCCCTGAAGCCGTGTTGGCAGGGGTCTAGTGGTGCAGCGGTGTCAATATGGTCCTGTAACTGTCGTTGAACCTCCTTTTCTATAATCTTAGCGAGTAGAGGTATGCTAGAAATGGGTCTGTAGGAATCTACCCTTAGGGGGTCGAGCTTGCAGTTTTTCAACAGGGGTCTAATTGAAGTATGCTTAAGGGCTGAGGGGAATGATCCTGTTGAAAAGGAGAGGTTCATTATATTGGAAATTACTGGGCTGAAGTGACTGCGAAGCTCCTTGATCCAGAAGGCAGGGCATGGATCAGACTGGGATGTAGTGATGTTGAGGACTGTGATGATGTCTTCAATTCCTTTCTTAGAGGGGAGAGAGAATGAAGAAAAGGTTCTTGAGGCGTCCTGCACAAAGGCGCTGGTTGTTGTCATGGTTCTGTTGGTCAGGCACATCTTAGATTGTACATGGGTTGCAAAGTCTTGAGGGTGTATCTCAACTTGAGGCCCAGCGGATGGCTCCTTAGATAGAGACTTAACTAGGTCAAATAAGTCATGTGGCTTATTGAGAGATCTCATCAAGGTATCCGAGTAGTACCGTTTCATTGACTCGGAGATTGCCTTGCGGTGAGCAGCTAGGTGGGTATTGTATGCTGTCAAGTCATCAATAGCATGGGCGCGACGCCATTGTTTTTCGAGCTTCCGTAGTTGGATGAGGGATTCTCTAAGGTCTGCTGTGTACCAAGGAGCATTCTCTCTTTTCCTTGAGTGTTTGTTGTTTGGAGGCCGCATGGCAATAGCACTGAGACTACTATTCCAGTGAGAGACTAGGTCCTCAAGGTTCATGGTGGTAGTATTGATGAGTTGTTGAGTTTCAGCAAGGATGAGCTCTCTGTTAAATGACTTAAAAGATCTAGTGGTTGGTCTCGCTACGTTGGCTGCTGTCTTGATGCTCTTGGTATGTAAATTGTTTGAAGGAATCTGAAGGATGATCAATTTGTGGTCTGACCAGGGAACAGGGGTTATGGATGTTATGGGATCAAGAGATGGATTGAGGGATGACTGTGGGGCGAATACCAGGTCTAGGGTGTTGCCTTTAATGTGGGTAGGAACCTTCACTAGCTGCTTGAAGCCGAGGTTCTCGAGGGCTTCTAGGAATGCGACTGCTTGGTTGTCCTGTAACGTAGGTAGATTGAAGTCACCTAGGATCCAAGTTGGGGTGTGTGGGCTATGAGTGTTGGAGGCGAGCTCAATGATAGTGGCAAGATCATCCAGGGACGTAGAGGGTGCTCTGTAGAGCAGGTTAATTGAGCAGCGTCTGTTGGAAATGGTAATGGTTTCCAGGTGACTTGTGCTGGTGGAGTGCATCGTCTGGAACTGGAGGTCTGACCTGGCGAGGATGAGGACACCACCACCTCTTTTGTCTTGCCTGTGACTGATATGTACTGTGAAATTTGGGGGGAGGAGCTGGTTGATTATGACATTGTCTTCCTCAGATAACCACGTCTCTGTGACCATGAGTATGAGTATATAAGATAAATTGATTTATGTTCTCAGTTTTTCCCCCTCTAATCAGTAAACTAGCAGCGTTAAAACATTCTCATTGGCATGTGCTGACAAGTCATGCGGTGTTCAGTAGGGAAACGTGATGTGTCCAAGGATAGAACAACTGATCATATAATGTTGAAACAGAGGCTTTTATTTGCAATGCCAAATGGATGATGCCCACCCGACACAGGCCGTGTTTCATTTAATAAAACTTCATCAGGGGTACAGGGCAACTAAAAACAAAAATATCCAATAAATACACTCAAATGTACATAACATTAGAACATGTATAAAAAATATAAATAACTAAAATCATAATAGATGAATAAATAACCACTCATATATATGTACCTAAAATATTGTTGGAACGCTATAAAAATAAATATAATATAAATAAATATCATTATAACCATAAGTACATAAATATAAATATAAATATATAAATAAATATATATGAAAAATATAGATAAAAATATATATAAAAAAATATATATATAAAAAAATTATATATAAAAGAGAGACTGAGGAAGGAAGGGGAAGTTCTTTTAAAAGGTGCAATAACCATGAACCAGAAGAAGAAGAGAAGGAAAATCATCTGTGCACAATTAAACTAAAGGTATTGAACCTTAAAACATATTAAAATCATAAAAAACTAAAAACATCAAATAAATAACAATAGATATAAAAAACAATAGATATAAAAAACAATATATATAAAAAACAACAACTAAAAACCGGTGCTTAAAAGGAATTCATGCCCGTTGTGAAAACAGCCATATGTGAAAACAGCCATATACTCACTAACCAATCTCTCAATGGCAAAAGCTGTAAAAGACTCTTCTTGTCCACAACTGCATCAAAAAAGCCAAAGGGTACCATTAATGGTGCAGTGTACAAGCCAAAAAACTAATTCAAACCAAAACTCCAACTACTTACATTTCATATCAAGCCTAAACTTGCTGCACAATCCGCGGCACTCTAAACGTGAAATCCTCTAAAAAATCACCTAAAAGAATACAACAATGTAATATTTTAAATGTAGTAAAATTTCAACCAAAAACCCATAAAATCTCAAACGGGAACCTTACCACGATGTATCCTGCATCTCATTTCATGACTCAAAAAATGCCGAAGCTGTACGGAATCGTTGAGGCACTCTTTAAAAAACGCCAACGCATGTGCATCAGAGGTAATGAAGGGCTCACAAAAATGACGTCAAAACAGAGCGACTAAAACCACGATCTCACTCCGAATTTAAAAACTCGTAAACTAGAACCATTGTGAGTCCCAATCGGTGCAACATTCACAATAAAAACCTTACTAAATCCTCAAAGCATAAATCCATTCTCTAGGAGACCGGAGGCTAACTCCTTCTTTAAAAAAAAGGGGAGGGGGAAAAAACAAGCATTCCATCCTAAATTCACCATGTAAATAGCATATGTACATCCATAAATTACACATATTAGCACTCATAAATACATAGTGTGGTATACAAAGGAACAACCAAGGCAACCAAAACCCAACGATAAAAAATTATAAAAAATCTTTTCTTAGTTATTACCCAAAATTCGCAAATCAATTCATAAGACCATGAAACATCATAAAAGTACATCATAAAAAAACGGAAAAATCTTGTTCTAAATTGAGCCCATGCGGTGTCATAGAATCCAACATGAAAATATATCTCTGCTCCAATTGTAAAATTGTTTTATTGATATCTCCACCTCTCCAATTCATCTTTACCCTTTTGATGACGAAAAACTTGATGTCTGAAATTTTATGTGCTGATTGAATCCAATGCTCTACTAAGGGTTTTTCTATGTTACCTCTCTTGATGGCACTCCTGTGTTCTATGATCCTAGTACGTACACTACGTGAAGTCTTGCCTATATAGAGTTTATCACATGGACATACAACAACATATATAACATGGGTAGTCTCACAATTCGAGAAATCACTTAATAAAAACCTCCTTCGAGAGACAGGATGTATAAATTCTTTTATAGACAGGGCATGTACACAAACTGAACATCGGCCACACTGGTAGTGACCCTTAACCCTTGGAGCAAAGGATCGTTCAGTCAAAGCCGAAGGGACCAGAAGGTTCTTAAGATTAACATTACGCTTGTGCGCTACCGTCAGTTGTGTATCTTCAAAGCCTTCTAGTGACTGAATCAACCGCCACTCTCTTTTAAGAATCTTAACAATATCACGAGATAGAGTGGTATATAATAGTGGACAAACCATGTCTATGTTCTCCTTCCGCTGCTTAGAGATGAGCAAATCTTCTCGTTCAGACTTCTGTGCCCTTATGTATGCTTCCGAAACATACTTGGAGGGATATTTCCTATGAAGAAACCTATCTTCCATGGCTTGAGCATGAAATTCAAAATCCTTACTTTTAGTGCAAACGCGCTTTGCACGAAGAAATTGACCCACTGGTAAGTTTCTTTTAAGAGCAGGGTTATGGAAGCTGTCAAAATGTAAGAGTGTATTCCGATCCGTAGGTTTTCTATAAAGGGATGTTATCAACCGATGATTCTCAACCTGGATCAAAAGATCCAGATAGGGGATACACGAAAAGTCATAAGTCAGTTGAAATCTCAAGTTGCTGTCTAACTCATTAACCCAACCATTAAATCAAGATAAAACCTCTTCGGACCCTCTCCATAGAATAAAAACATCATCTATATAACGCACCCATATTGTAATGTTCTCTTTATATGGATTATCCTTAATAAACCGCTCTTCAAACTCAAACATATAAAGATTAGCAATGTCGGGGGCCATGGAGGAGCCCATGGCCACCCCCTTGATCTGCTGGTAGAACAACTCCCTAAAACAAAAAAAGTTATTGCAAAGAGCAATCTTAGCTAATTCCAACAAAAAGTATGTAGGTATACGTTTATTGGAGAGTCTTGTGGATAAATACTGTTCGAGAATAAGTAAAGCTTCTGCTTGTGGAACATTGGTATAAAGGGATTCAACATCCATGGTGACTAGAATAGTATCAGAATCCAAATCTTGAAATGTACTAAGGATTTCAATCACATGGGACGAATCTCTGACATAAGACCACATCGATGTTATAAAGGGCCGTAAAAAAAATATCCAAAAATTTGGATATCGGCTCCAATAAAGAACCAATTGCGGCAACAATAGGTCTTCCAGGGGGTGACCTGAGAGATTTATGAATCTTTGGAAGGATGTATATAGTGGGTGTCACAGGTGATGCAACAGTAAGAAAATCCTTTTCTTTCTTCGTAATATATCCTATTTCGAAAGCGGTTTGGACTAAATTATCGATCCTATTCTTTAAACCTACTGTGGGGTCCTCCGTTAATCGGACATAAAAGGTACGGTCTTTTAATTGCCTTTCTATTTCATCAATATAGGCCTGTTTGTTCATAACCACAACAGCTCCACCTTTATCAGCTGGTTTGATAATAATAGAATTGTTTTTCTGTAAGGATACAATGGCCTCTCTTTCACCTTTAGAAAGATTGCTGTATGGAGCCGTCGATTTAGAACATAACCGATGAACTTCTCTTGTTACCGTTTTCTCAAAGGCAATAATTAACGGATCTGTGGGTGCTGGTGGATACCACGTAGACTTTCTACTGACAACAGAGCCATCCGAGCAACCAGAAGATTGCCCATCAAAATAATGTTTAATGCGAATCTTCCGAAAAAATTTGTAAAGATCTAAATTAATCTCAAACTTATCAGGATTCCTAGTAGGGATGAAAGAAAGACCCTTATTAAGCAAAGACTCTTCTTCTGGGGACAGTGAATAATCTGAAATGTTGATCACATTAGAAATGGAAGGAGGCCGCTCTCGTTCTTTCAAACCTAATTCCAAAAGTGCTTGCCTCGTCCCCGCCCGCGACCCCTCGTGGCTGGGGCGTGGTAATATGGCCGATCTTGATAATATTGCTGATTTTGATTGTGATACCGAGGTGGACCCTGTCCTCTCACCTGTCCCTTCTCCTGTCCCCATGGCGGGGGAGCCTGACCGTATGTTCTGTCTTGTCGAAATTGTCTGGACTGATCCTGCTGCACTGGAGGGGTCAGGTCCCGGGACCGTCCCTGACCACCTCCCTTCCAAAATTTGTCCATATCGAAAAAAGGATTTTTCTTAGGTGCTTGGTCCACCTTCTCAGGTGACTTCCTTGTAGAAAACAAGGACGAAGAAGGATTGAATCCTTCCACAGAATTTATACATCCTGTCTCTCGAAGGAGGTTTTTATTAAGTGATTTCTCGAATTGTGAGACTACCCATGTTATATATGTTGTTGTATGTCCATGTGATAAACTCTATATAGGCAAGACTTCACGTAGTGTACGTACTAGGATCATAGAACACAGGAGTGCCATCAAGAGAGGTAACATAGAAAAACCCTTAGTAGAGCATTGGATTCAATCAGCACATAAAATTTCAGACATCAAGTTTTTTGTCATCAAAAGGGTAAAGATGAATTGGAGAGGTGGAGATATCAATAAAACAATTTTACAATTGGAGCAGAGATATATTTTCATGTTGGATTCTATGACACCGCATGGGCTCAATTTAGAACAAGATTTTTCCGTTTTTTATGATGTACTTTTATGATGTTTCATGGTCTTATGAATTGATTTGCGAATTTTGGGTAATAACTAAGAAAAGATTTTTTATAATTTTTTATCGTTGGGTTTTGGTTGCCTTGGTTGTTCCTTTGTATACCACACTATGTATTTATGAGTGCTAATATGTGTAATTTATGGATGTACATATGTTATTTACATGGTGAATTTAGGATGGAATGCTTGTTTTTTCCCCCTCCCCTTTTTTTTAAAGAAGGAGTTAGCCTCCGGTCTCCTAGAGAATGGATTTATGCTTTGAGGATTTAGTAAGGTTTTTATTGTGAATGTTGCACCGATTGGGACTCACGATGGTTCTAGTTTACGAGTTTTTAAATTCGGAGTGAGATCGTGGTTTTAGTCGCTCTGTTTTGACGTCATTTTTGTGAGCCCTTCATTACCTCTGATGCACATGCGTTGGCGTTTTTTAAAGAGTGCCTCAACGATTCCGTACAGCTTCGGCATTTTTTGAGTCATGAAATGAGATGCAGGATACATCGTGGTAAGGTTTCCGTTTGAGATTTTATGGGTTTTTGGTTGAAATTTTACTACATTTAAAATATTACATTGTTGTATTCTTTTAGGTGATTTTTTAGAGGATTTCACGTTTAGAGTGCCGCGGATTGTGCAGCAAGTTTAGGCTTGATATGAAATGTAAGTAGTTGAAGTTTTGGTTTGAATTAGTTTTTTGGCTTGTACACTGCACCATTAATGGTACCCTTTGGCTTTTTTGATGCAGTTGTGGACAAGAAGAGTCTTTTACAGCTTTTGCCATTGAGAGATTGGTTAGTGAGTATATGGCTGTTTTCACATATGGCTGTTTTCACATATGGCTGTTTTCACAACGGGCATGAATTCCTTTTAAGCACCGGTTTTTAGTTGTTGTTTTTTATATATATTGTTTTTTATATCTATTGTTTTTTATATCTATTGTTATTTATTTGATGTTTTTAGTTTTTTATGATTTTAATATGTTTTAAGGTTCAATACCTTTAGTTTAATTGTGCACAGATGATTTTCCTTCTCTTCTTCTTCTGGTTCATGGTTATTGCACCTTTTAAAAGAACTTCCCCTTCCTTCCTCAGTCTCTCTTTTATATATAATTTTTTTATATATATATTTTTTTATATATATTTTTATCTATATTTTTAATATATATTTATTTATATATTTATTTTTATGTACTTATGGTTATAATGATATTTATTTATATTATATTTATTTTTATAGCGTTCCAACAATATTTTAGGTACATATATATGAGTGGTTATTTATTCATCTATTATGATTTTAGTTATTTATATTTTTTATACATGTTCTAATGTTATGTACATTTGAGTGTATTTATTGGATATTTTTGTTTTTAGTTGCCCTGTACCCCTGATGAAGTTTTATTAAACGAAACACGGCCTGTGTCGGGTGGGCATCATCCATTTGGTATTGCAAATAAAAGCCTCTGTTTCAACATTATATGATCAGTTGTTCTATCCTTGGACACATCACGTTTCCCTACTGTGTACTGTTTCTGACGTGACGTTTGCTCTCAGTTGGACCAAGTCATGCGGTGTTTACAGATCACCCGATCATTGCTTATTAAAGGGGTAAAAATATAGGGGAACTTTTATTTGGAAATTGAAGTTTGTTACCTCAATGATCTATACAATGTGGTCAACATGTAGCTTGTGGTCTATGTAATTGGTGTGAATCTGTGATTAAAGGTTTCAAACTGCATCTATCCTGCTACTGGAAGAAAATTGTGATCTCACCATCTAACTGATTGTACTTCATCATATGTTGTTTATGCAATTGTCTGCTCCTGATGTTTGGTGTACTGTATACTGGCAGGACTAAGCGTAAGATTACCTTGCTGCTGAATGAACATAAAATCAGAATATTAACTGGCCAGGAGTCAGCACTTTTGGTTCAAAATTGGCTCCAAAAGGGGCATATAGTTCAAGATCTTTGATGGCAAGTTGTTGAGCTTTTTCTAGATGATTACCATGGGGGAGATGGTGATTCCTATTTAAATATATGGGAACAATTTGGATATATACCTTGAATACTATGTCACCACATGGTCTTAATTTAGAAGTGGCAAAGAAAGCTTCTGAGGCCATCTATTGCGCCTCAGAGGGATATCTTGAATATATCTGAGATCTTTGAATCTTCAGAGTCAGGAGCTGTGACTCTGGCAACATTGCTGATTACCTTTGCTCTTACATCAGACAGAGATTGGCTTTTGAAACTTTAAGAAGAGTAATGTTCCTTCTAAAGATCTGATTGTACCCAAAAAGAAGGGGAATTAGCTTAAACTGGATAATAGAAGAAAGCAGATAGTCTCCCAAGAGCACATGGTTCCAAACAATGTATCCTTGAAGAATACTAGCAAAAGACTGAAGTTAGGACATATCAACAGAGAGGTTCTAATAAAGACAAATGTAACCAAAATTCCCTCAAGTACAGAGCAGACAGAGCTTAAAAATTCCAAATTACCCCTGCCTATGGATACCAGATTAATATGAAAAAAATACAGCCTCTAAAATGCTTGTATACAAATGCTAGAAGTCTAAAAATAAGATAGGAGAGTTAGAATATATAACACTAAATGAGAGGTTATATATGATTGATATCTCAGAGATATGGTGCAAGGAGGACAACCAGTGGGACTCTGTGATACCTGGGTACAAACTATATCGTAACGATAGAGCAGATTAAATTGGTGGAGGGGTGGCACTCTATGTTAGAGAGGGCATTCATTTACAAAGGATTAAAGTTTGCAGGAGACAAAATTAACTGTAGAATCTCTATGGATTGAAATTCCATGTAAAAAGGGGAAGGAGAAGGCAATGGCAGTGGGGGTGTCTTATCGACCGCATGACCAGAATGAACTGGGCCTGTGTCATGGCATGACATGCTAGGGAGGTACAGTTTCTAGATTAAATAAATGACTGCTTCTTGGAGCAGCTGATTCATGAACCGACCAAGGGGAAGCCATTTTGGACCTAGTCCTTAGTGGAACACAAGATCTGGTGCAAGAGATAAAGGTGTTGGGGCCACTAGGCAATAGTGAACATAGCATGATTGTGTTTGATTTAATAAATAGAGGAAGGACAGCAAGGAAATCCACAGTACTACCTTTTAACTTTCAAAAATAAAATGAGAAAATAGTTAAGAAGAAACTAAAAGGAGCAGTTGCAAAGGTTAAAGATTTACATCAAGCATGGGTGTTGTTTAAAAATACTATCTTGGAAGCCCAGGCCAGCTGTATTCCACGCTTTAAAAAAAGTGGAAGGAAGTCCAAAAAACATGCAATGGTTTAAAGGTGAGGTCAGAGAGTCTGTTGTAGCCAGAAAAGCATCTTTCAGGAAATGGAAAAAGGAACCAAGGGACAAAAACTGGAAACAACATAAGCACTAGCAAGTTAAATGCAAGCCATTGTTAAGGCAGGTAAGACAGAATTTGAGAAGAAGTTTGCTGTGGAAGCAAAAACACATAATAAAGACTTTTTCAAGTACATTCGTAGCAAAAAAACCTGTGAGAGAGTCAGACCATTAGATGATAGAGGGATAAAAGGGGTATTAAGAAGGGACAAGGCCATAGCAAAAAGACTGAATGAATTCTTTGTTTAGGTCTTTACTGAAGAAGATGTAGGGATGGTACCCATAACTGAAATGGTATTTAAAGGTGATGTAAGAATTGAAAGACATATCAATAAACTGGGAAGATGTATTACAACTATTTGATAAACTTGAAGTGTAGCAAATCACCTGGCCCTGTTGTTTTACATCCGAGGGTGTTGAAAGAACTAAAATTTGAGATTGCAGATTTATAGTACTATTAGTAATCTATGCACTATCATTAATATCATCTGTGGTACCTGAAGATTGGAGAATGTCTAATGTAAGATTGGAGAATGTCTAATGTAATGCAAATTTTTAAAAAGGGTTCCAGGGGTGATCCGGGAAACTACAGACCGGTGAGCCTGACATCAATACTTGGAACAATTGTAGAAACCATCAAAAAGAACAAAATTTCTCCAGAGCCTCTCTTCAGTTTTCGTTTTTCCGCGGAGCCGGCAGGACGTCCTCCTGTCACCGCAGAAACTTTTCTTTTTACTTTCTTTAATTACTTTACTTTTTGTTTTCTTGTGGTCGCAGCTGTATTTCCCGCCGCCACCGGTACCGCCGGTGGATTTTTGACTAAATTCTGAGAAACTTTTTCTTCAGTTTTTTTGCCTTAACTTGTTGGGCCTACCAGGCGTCTTCCTCATGGAGCCTTCTTTTCCTAAGAAGTGCATTCGATGTGGAAACACCTGTTTCCTTTTAGACTCCAATAGTTGGTGTCTCAATTGTGTGGGTCCTGACCCTTTTTCCCCTGACTTGTCAGGGGATACTTTTGTGAGGAAACTTTCAGTTTTTAAAGTTTCCCTCGATACCATTTTTTATTTGGCAGTGAGGGAACCCGGTTTCTCCTCTTCACAGGATCAGGTAACCCACAAACAGTCTGTTAAGACTAGTCAATGCTTGAGTGGTATGTCCCATGCCCAGCATGGTGATGGCTCCGGCCTTACCTTCAAGAACTCATTGGCATTACCCCTGCGGGAGTCTGTGGGCTCCAAAGCATTAAAGGGGTTTCAGGTTGTTCCTGGGGCTCACCCCTCACAGAACATACCTGAGCCATGTACGGGGGTGGTATCCGCTTCGAGCGGTACCGATCCCCCGGCATCGGCACCGGTGTTGAGTGTTCCACTCTTCACCAGGGATCGTCATCGGGCATCCTCGGTACCTTCGGGACCGATCGATATGCTCCGAATTGACTCCCCTCGATCCCAGCCGTGCACAGTGTGGGTATCTGCTTCCAGCGGTACCGATTACCCGGCATCGGCTTCGGTGTCGAGTGTTTCACTCTTCACCAGGAATCGTTCTCTAGCATCCTCGGCACTTTTGGGGCCGGGCGATACGATACCGATGGACATTTCCATATCTCAGCCATGCTCCGGGACGGTACCAGCTTCGATCAGTTCCGATACCCCGGCATCGGCACCGGTGTGGAATGACGTTCTCCCGGCGAGAGGTTGTCATCGGGCATCCTCGGTACCTTCGGGACCGATCGATGTAACCCAGGCTGCTTTACCGGTATCGGCATCACCGATACTACCACCGACGTCGGTACCCTCGAGACATGCATCGATAGACTCGCTTTCTTCGATGCCGAGTCTTGAATCGATATCTAGTCTCGAGGACTGGGTACCGACGCGTCCCGGAGCCGACTCCCGTCGTTTCCAGATAAGCAGTTCCGAGGATCCTAGCCATAACTCTCGCATGATCTCGGTACCATTGCAGCAGTTCCCGATGACAACTTCAACTGCTGGCCCTGTGTCAGTATCGATATCGATGCCTGTTCTTGCACCGATGCCTAGTTTGGAACCGATACCTGGGGTTGCTGATGCAGTACTCACTGCCTCTCAGTTACCATACCAGTATCCTTGTCCATCTACTAGGGTTCTCTCCTCACACCATAGTACGTCCTCTGGTGCTCAGCCTCTTTCCTTAGCCTTACCAGGGAAGGTTCCCATAGGAGATCAGTCTTTTCAGGCTTTTCTCCTGGATATGGCAACCTTTCTTAATATCTCTATCCCTGGTTGTGATGCTATTCCTGGCTCACCGGCACAAATGGAAAATATGATGCTTCCTTTACATCCTGCTCTGCAGGATCTCCTTCTGAAGGTCTGGAAATCACCCTTACGGCTTCCTCTACCTTCTACAGCCACTGAGGTTCGGTACCGGGTGCCTCCCTCCCCAGGATTTCAGAAGCCTCAACTTCCTCATCGTTCCCTTGTAGTGGAATCAGCACTGAGGAAGGTTAAGAGCAAGAAGAAGCATTCTTCTTATCCGCCAGGTCGTTCTTCAAGAACCCTCGATGCGTTTGGTCGCCAAGCCTTCCAAACATCTATGCTGGCCTCCAGAATTCTTTCATATATTTTCCACATGAGTCTCACACTCCAGCAGGTCATGGAGAGATTGTCTCTTTTGACCCCTTTTATGCCAGAGCCCAAGGCTACTAATTATTCCTTGCTACTCAATCATAGCCGGAATATATCTTGGTTCCTTTCTCGTGCTTCTATAGACTCTTTTGAGTCTGTTAGCAGATCTTCTGCTATTGCCATTTCAGCATGTCGCAGAGCCTGGCTCGAAGCTTCAGACTTGAGCAGATGGGCACAAACTATATTGGCTCATTCTCCTTGTACAGGAGAAGGTCTCTTCAATAAGGAGGCTTTACGTCAGGTTGCTCAATGCTCCCCTGACTCTCCTTCCACTAAGGACCATTCTAAGCTGCCTCCTTCTTCGAAAGGTAGGAAATGTCCTACCTAACCTTCTTTCCCTAAGAAAAGAAAGTTTCATTCATCTCCTGCCCATCATTCGGCTGTACCTAAACAAGGGACACCTCAGCCTAGTCTGAAGTCCTCCAGCTCTGGCCAGTCTCAGCATTCCCAGCAACCATAGGGGCTGGGAATTATACTCTACAGTTCACTTCTACCCATTAGAAGTTTATTCACTGTGCTTTTCTTTTTCAGTGTACTAAGCTGTCGGAAAAATTTTTGTTCAGGGACTACAGACTTCTCCTCTTCTTACCCTCTAGAAGAGCAGTTGCAACTATCCCCTGATAGTTCTGTCCCAACTGAACATTTTTTCCTTCAGTTGACTTACCCTATGAGTACGTCCCCTCCAATTACTTGCTCTACCCTCTCAACCGGGCTTTTTCCCTAACTGAGGGGTACCATACTGAAAGGCTTCTCTAGCAAGCTCATTCCTCAGACAGGGAGAAGGAATATCTCCTCTCCTTTCTTGTCTGTTTTTCTTTATTGGGCACAGGACAATCTCTCTGCTGTTTCCGTCAGCAGCTGTGCCTGCAGGAGTTACAGTGATTGTATTACTGGTACTTTTTACAAGTTCCAGTCCCTTGTTCAAAATTTTGTCTAGCCTCAGTAGTGATTCCAAGCTACTCATCAGCTATCTTGGATCCTCCTACTATTTTAGGCTTTCTCACATTATTCTATCCATCTCCTCTCCTAGGATATGGCAGCACACCTGACTTCAGTCAGTTTATCTCATATCTCTCCTGCACAATGCTCTCTGCAGTCTTCAGAGAAGCTTTCTACTATGAGGGCCTTGCTATAGAGCATTGACCTTGTCTCTAAAGCTTCCCTATTAGTAGGGAAAAGCTTATAATCCCTTCCCATGCCTATGAGGGTTCTCCACACCCTCAGCCTTGGGTGTTAACATGAAATATAAGTTCTTCTGCGTGAAAATCCAACGCTGATGTTTACGCATGCTACCTCTGGGTCCCTCCAGTAGGTCCCTCTGGTATCTTCTTCTGCGTTTCTGCCCATCTGCCATGTCAGTGTTCTGTGGAACTCCCGCCTTGTTCCTTACAGATTCATATGATCATCTGTTCTCACGCAAACATCACGGTTATCTTGTTGGATTGCCTTCTTGCATCCCTCAATCCATGGAAATAGATTCTCTATACATATCCCAAGTGGGTTCACCCTCTTGTAGAGCGAAGAATCTTTTTCTTTTATATTCCCCAATGTACAATTATGGGGCTGGGTGGTAGACATGTATCTTCAACTTGTTATCTTGTATGTAGCATCTCCATATATGTCTACATACCTATATCATTATCTGGTGGTGCAAAACCATGCCCCACAAATGTATATATATTTCGGTATATCATATCTATACATATATATATATATATATATTTTGATACATTTCTCCACCCGTATCCTAATATACACATATGGACGTATGTGTATATATATATATATATATATATATTGTCGCACCGCCGCCCTAGTGGTCACAGATGGTTAAGGCAGGTCGGGTGGACATGAGTTATTTTTCTAGTTTGAGTTTGGTTCTTGTATGCGGGGTCTGGGTATCTGTTCCCAGTGGCCTTCCGTGTACCAAAGCCTCAAGTAAACACAAAGTCCGTGAGTAGGGAAAGAAAGGCTTTTTATTTCCCTTAATGCACAATGGTTCAGGTAGTGGAATCTACGTCAACATAAAGAAACCTTACTTCAGGTAGAAAAGAAACATAACCAGTTGCTGCTTTATCCCCTGTTATCTTCACAGGAATTTATACAATACAACACACACAGTCTTTGCTTGCTGAGCCCTGCTTTATACACTAGGCAGGGATTCTAGGCTTCCTGCCTGACAGTAGCTACAATCCATGGGCACTTCGGACGGGTCCTCAGTAAATTCCACCTGCATGGGCTGTGGGTCTGAGAGCCGTGACTCTGTATCCGTATAGTCTGGTGGAATACGCTGAGGCTTTTCATAGACAGCTTGTACCAGCCTCCAATGTTCTGGGCCTAGGTTTAGGCCTTGGTCATGTGAATGCTTACTATGAGAATACCTTCCCTTGTCTTGGTGCCTTGTATTAAACAGTCTTTTATCTGGTAAAAGCTTGTGTCTTGTCTTACAAACAGCTTGATAAGGCGAGCACACCCTTGCTCCTTGTGCTCCCTGTGTCACCAGGTTATAACGGTTAGAAGTATAAAAATGTGAATTACCTTGTTCTCTGGGCCTATCCCAGTAAGCTGAGGTTTGAGGCCTAGTCCTGCTGCAATTCAGCCTTACTTGAGTAGCAGGCCTCCCACTGTCCAGCTGGCCTTCGGGTGGAGTTATCTCTCTCCCACACCCATACCTCTTTCTCCTTGAATAAGGAGTGTTACCTCCTATGGCAATGACTTCACCATCCTTCTGGTAACCTCCACAGGGTCCTGAATCTGCTGGTACCGGTTCATCAGATAAAACTCTGACTTCTGTTTCTCTCCTGGTACCTTTCCTCCCGGTGTCTCTTTGCCAAGGACTCCTGGTGTCCTGCTGCACCGGACTCCCTATGTCTCCTTGCCAGGAACTCCTTCCTCTCGGGTCTCTTTGCCAAGACTCCTTCTCCTTCTTCTCTCCTCCTTCTCCTCCATTTCCAACTTCCCAGCCTTCTTAAAAGGAACTCCCCCTTTCCTGGATTGGCTGTTGGCCGGCATCACATCACAAGCTCTGGGATGCGGTTCTCTAGGCCCTGGAAGGTCTCTCTTGCTCCCCCTATCTGGCTCCTCGTAATGTCGCATCTGGTGTTGGAATCTTTTTTCTGAATTTGAAACCTTTTTTTCTGTTTGCATAGGCTCTGCAGTACCACAATATATATATATATATATATATATATATATATATATTCCATCCACATATATATATTTGTCGATATATGGGTCTGTTGTGGGGGCTTTTTAAGGGTTCATATATCTTACACACTATCACCCTTACTGTCTATACTAAATGTTTTACCTTCTAGAGGTTTTAGACAGTCTATCGCCCTACTTCGCATATCATATTACCATGCAGAAACTGTCATGCACCTTTAACTACTGTGGTGCTAACATCTTCCATTTTTTCTTTAAGTCCTTGAAGCATCAAGCTTCAATATTTTTCCTACCTCTCGCCAGCTAGGAAAAATAGTGTACATCTTTATCTTTGAGTACACAGCTGTTCTCCTTGGGAATAGGGGTTTTTTCCAGTCCCCCTCTTCCCGCCAGGACTGGGCTAGTTCTCCAGCTCCGTCAGTCTTCTTCCTTTAGTCCTCAATGTTAATGACTTTATGCCTAAAGGAGTTTTCAGCTTTTTCCCATAAAGCTTCCATTGAAGACCTGATGTCTAATCCTACCCAGTTGACACCTGGATCGTCTGCTACCTCCAGGTCTGGACCTTCATCCTCACTGCTGGGAGGTCACCTTGAAGATTCCGCCACTGCTTATCCAGTAGACTCCATCATGCTCTCTACTTCCTACAATACAGTAGGTAAGCTGCATATTTTAAGTGTACATTAAAGGTGTTTTAATGCTACTCATCATATATACCAAGGACTCCTGTAGTCTGTAGGGCCCTGTAGTCCTTGGCTATGCTGTTTCTTTCCTCACAGCTCCTTTATTATCAACTCCTACCCTCCATCCCACTTTGGATGCCGGGGATTCCTGGAGACAAAATGCACCCCTGGTCCAGGCTCCTGCATTTTTATGGGATCTCCCCCTGGCATCTCCAGCTCGGGAGTCCCCATATGTGAAGACTCATTCCTGCTTGTTCCTGGAGATAGCACAGTTACTTACCTGTAACAGGTGATCTCTGGGAACAGCAGGAATTAGTCTTCACAACCCTCCCACCTCCCCTAGGAGTTGCATCTCTTATCTTCTTCTTCCTTTCCTCTCCTCGCCTTTGTCTCAGCTTTGAAACTCAACTGAAGAGAGGCTCTGGAGAAGGCGGGAAGTCAGCGCGCAGGCGTGAGGGATGCTGCCAAAAGCTTTCTGATTGGAAGCTGGGCAGCGTTCCCGTGCAGGCTCCGTCGGTACCGGCGTACCCATATGTGAAGACTAATTCCTGCTGTTCCCAGAGATCACCTGTTACAGGTAAGTAACTGTGCTTTATGTGGGAATTTGCAATTATTTTCTTTTTTTATGTGTAATTTTCAATAACTCCCTTTTTCTCTACAAGTTTGTCAAGTTTGGAATATTTTGAAAATCCTATAAATAAATAAATAAAAAATAGAAGCGGAGTGACAGTCTCTATTATTTATTTATTTTTATTTATTTATTTAATTGGATTTTTATACCGCCTTATCATACAATCAAAGCGGTTTAACAAAAGAGAAAATTAGTAATAGTGAAAAAATCTGTGATAATATATACATAGTTTGTAAATATATGATTAAATGTCTTGGGAAAAGAGTAATTTGAAATGTCCACATGACTTTAAAAATCATTTGACTTGGATCTCTTTATAAAAAGCTTGAGTGGAGGCCTAGTGGTTAGAGCTCTGGCTTGGTAACTAAGCAACTAGCATTTGATTCCCACTGACACTCCTCATAGCCTTGGGCATGTCACTTAACCCTCCATTGCCTTGGAAGAATAGGCCTGGCAATCTACTTCCGGTCTCACTGCCAAGACCCAGAAGCTGCTGGGTCGCCAGGAGTCAGTATCGACTCACAGGCACACATTGCATTGCATAAAACACTGATGCCATGTTGGTGCCTTTGCAGACAATGTAAGAACTGTAGCCAAACTGAATGGAAGTGATTTGTGCTGAAGGATCTTATGAATGTGGAATGTAACCGGATGCAGAAAGAGATAAGTGGATTGATATTGCTTTCAGAACATGGTGCCATGTCAGTAATGAACTTTTGAATGCTTGTTTTGACTAAGGTAGAACTTTGAATGCATTTATTTGACTAAGGATTTTGGTTTTTTTTTAAACTTTTATTTTCATTTTACAACAAGCAAAAAGAAACAACACACCAAAGGAAACAAATACAAGCATACAATAAGGAAAAGCAACCCCAATTACCCCCCACCCCTATGCTTCTTCTCTAAGCTGATAAGTATCATCATATAAGCGCTTACAAACAACAGTAATTGTACATCAAAACAAACAGAAATAGTATCTGCGATACAGAATGATCATGTGACAGAAATTTACACAGATTTAAACAGTCAGATGAGAGCATTGAGCAGTTTGAACATAGTCGTTGAGCATCTTCCATTTAGACAAGTGGCGGGGAGTCTGAGCGGAAGAAGCTAACATACGAGGTATTTGCTCATATTTACTGTAGAGACAGACATGATTCCACCATTCATTGGGGCTCAGATGGGAGCTATTCTTCCAGTATTTCGTAATTAGGGAAATAGCTATGCCCAGCATAAAGTCTAAAAGGAAGTAAGCCAATTTGGGAAGAGAGGGGATCCCCGCAGCTGAGCGGAGTCCCACTATCTTCCAAGAGAGGGGCTCCTGAAAGTGCAAAATAGATTGAATACGACCCCAGACCCGACTCCAGTAATACTGTAATGCGGGGCATTCATAAATAACATGAGGTAGTGAACCAATGGCCACATGGCATGTCCAGCATCTATTGCTCTGGGTGGCGTTCCATTTGGCTAACCTGTCAGGAGTATAGAAACATCGGTGGGCTAGAAAGAAAAGTGTCTGAGTGAGTGAGGCGGATCGAGAGACCCGTGTCACCTTGCTCCAGACTAGGCTCCATTGCTCCGGGGTCAAAGTTACATGCATTTCCCGCTCCTAGGATTTCTGTGCTGTAGGAGTGCCTCTATTTACAGTATTACATAAAGTTTTGTAAAAGTTAGATGCCACACCCGATAAGCTCCCGATAGATCGGATTATCTCCGACAATCCTTGGGTATGGGTTTCCGATGGCGGGAGCACCTTAGCACTCCGAAGACAATGCTGAAGTTGCACCAACTGAAAGTAATGTTTCGCTGGGAGACCAAATTCAATTTGTAATTCGCTAAAAGTTTTCCAGCGACCATCTGAGAACAGCTGGTTAGGGATCCAAATGCCCCTAGTGTACCAGGGGCTCCACGCCATCGGTTTATTTTGTATTTGAAATCGAGCATTGTGCCAAAGCGGGAGTCTATCTAGCGGACAAAGTCGGGGGTCTAGAGATTGCACAAGAGTATTAAAGGCACCTAAAGTGTCTAAGAGCATTGGTGGATAGTGGGAGTCTGATGGGAGAGTCATACCAGGGAGATAAGTAAGAGGAATTGGTTTGCAAAGGTCCTCCTCTATATCTAGCCACACCGGTCTACTCGGGGTGAGGTCTTCCAGCCAACGAGCGCCTTGTTTGAGAAGAAAAGAATGGTGGTATTTCAAGAAATCAGGGAATCTGACACCACCATTTTCTTTATCTGCTTGTAACTTATGTTTCGCTATCCTAGGTGTCTTGTTTTGCCATAAGTATCTAGTCAGAAGACCCTCTAAATCTTTATATGTACGTCGAGGTAGGAGACATGGCAGCATTTCTAAAATGTAGTTCACTTTGGGAACAATCATCATTTTAATGGTTTCTAGGCGGCCCCACCAAGTAAGTGTTAAAGGAGTCCAGCGTTGAGTAAGCGCCCGGACCTTAGAGGTTAAGTCTTTGGCATTAAAGGTGATGGTGTCTTCCAAAGGAGAGCAGTAGTGCACCCCAAGGTATTTGACCATGCGAGGTTGCCATAAAAAGGGAAAGGATTGCATATCTGCCTGATGGATCAGAGGATTTAGTGGAAAGGCCACCGATTTGGTCCAATTTATCTTATAGCCCGAGAGTTGTGAATATTTACCAATTTGCTCTAGGACAGCCAGCACTGAGTCTAGGGAGATAAAGAGCATAAGGTCATCAGCATATGCTGAAATTTTGATTTCCCTATGAGAGAAGGGGACTCCATGAATATCCTTGGATTGCCGGATTAGTAAAGCTAAGGGTTCGAGTGCGAGATCGAAAAGAAGTGGAGACAGTGGGCATCCCTGGCGAGTACCGCGTTGCAGGGGAAATGGCTGAGACTTTAAAGCATTAGCACAGATACTAGCTGTAGGCTGTGCATACATGATTCGGAGACAACGGAGAAAGCCTTCTCCAAATCCGTACCAGCGGAGAGTTGCAAACAAGAAGGGCCATTCTAAGCGGTCGAAGGCCTTCTCAGCATCAAGTGAGAGGCCAACCAATGGTCGATCAAGATTAACTGCGGCAGTCAGTACATGACATAGAGTCCTAGCATTATCAGCAGTTGATCTACCGGGAATGAAACCGCATTGATCTGGGTGTATTAAAGTAGACATCTTGTCGGAGAGCCGGGTGGAGAGAATGGTGGCAAATATCTTATAGTCTGCGTTTAGTAGGGAAATTGGACGATAATTAGCTGTTAGTTGCGGATCTCTCCCCTCTTTCTCAAAAACTACTACATTTGCCATTGAGAAGGATCCAGAGGGAGATCCCTCCTCGGCCAGAGCAGAAAAATAAAGTTTCAAAAACGGAGCTAAGTCAGCATTAAAAGTTTTATAGAATTCAGCTGGGAGACCGTCCGGGCCTGCGGCTCGACCTGTGGCACATCTCTTGAGTGCAGATTGAATTTCTGATAAAGTGAATGGTTTGTCCATGGCCTCTCTATCTTCGTCAGATAGGGTCGGCCGTTGTACCCCTGATAGTAGTCGTTCAAATGCTTCTGGCTCGAAGTCACATTCAGATTGATAAAGCCGAGTATAAAAATCACGAAAGAGTTCTAATATTTCTGTATCTTTAGTGACCAAGCTCCCCCCCAACGGATTGCGGAGAGCGGTAACGCGCTTGGCTTCTTTTTGACCTTTCAGAGCATTGGCTAACAATTTGCCAGCACGGTTATTTTCCCGATAGTACATCCCTTGTTGTGATTCAATATTTTTAGCAGCAGCGGTATATAAAAGCTGATTGTATTGAAAGCGAAGGCGTTGTAAGCGAAGTAAAATACATGGATCAGTACGGGACGTGAGGAGACGCTCTCCAGCTTGTATCTGTTGTTCTAGAATCAGTAAATGTTGCTTTCTTTGTTTCCCCTGTCGAATTTGATAGCTAGTTATAGTTGCACGGATAGACGCCTTGAAACCCTCCCACCAAGCCCAGCTCGCAGTGTCATGAGGTGAATTAAAATGAAAGTAGTCTTGGATAGCGGCCTTTATGTCAACCTGAAAATCTTTGTGGTCTAGTAGGGATCTATCAAAAAACCAAGCACGTGGATGTTCACCTTGCGTAGTGACATGTAATGAGAAAGATATGGCAGCATGATCTGAGATATGGAGAGGATGAATCCTAGCCATGTCTACTTGGGAGATCAGTGCTTTGGAGATAAGAAAAAAATCTATTCTAGATTGTGAGTGATGGGGGGCTGAGAAAAAGGTGAACTCTAAGTCGGAGGGGTGAAGCAGCCTCCATATATCTACTAACGCAAGATCTTTCATCAGAGCTGTAAGGGTATCAAGACTCTTGGGTGGACCACTCGTTCTAGGCGGCAGTCTATCTATCAAAGGATCAAGTACTTGGTTGAAATCGCCGCCAAGTATTAATGGAGTATTGGCAGAGGCCTGTGCCAACTGCGCAATACTTGCATAGTAAGCAGGGTTATCCACATTCGGAGCATAAATACAAATACACGTGAATTCACTATCTCCAACCTTAAGGTGTGCACGGGCCCATCTACCCTCCTTATCAGAGCTAGTATCCATTACAGTAGCTTGCAAAGACTTCTTAACCAAGATGGCTACCCCACACCGTTTGGAAACGGCGGGAGAGTAGGCAGCCACCATGTAAGGCTTAGCATTAAGTTTCAGTGTTTCAACGGAGTTTAAATGCGTTTCCTGAAGAAACACTAAATCAGCATGCTCATGATTAAGATAGCTAAGAATTTTCTTTCTTTTGATTGGACTATTGATGCCTTTTACGTTCAGTGATAAGATCTTACATAAGGCCATTCAGAAGGGTTAAAAATTCTGAGAAAGAACATGATAACGCACATAATTTCACAATGTCCCTCATATTAACTGTATATGGCTGTACACATGACATGATAGAAAATAAGCTAATGAAAAACAATGAAGCGCCCCATATAAAGAAATAAGCACCGAAGTGCATTAGAGAAGAAGCAAAACCCCAGAAATTACTGGCGACCATATGTCTGCGGGGAGAAACCCCAGAGAAGGCCTAAATTGTAACATATAACCTGTATAGCTGTGCGTGTTCCGAATCCAACCGAGGTGCACATCATGGAGGGAAAGGAGACCAAGAAAGTTATATATAGAAAGAAAGAAAAGTCCAGGCAGTCTCTGTTCCAGGCTGTGATCACCGCGTCGGGCCATTCAAAATGGCGGGCAGAGCCGGCGGATTACAGATCCAAGTTGTTGGGTTAGCGCATCTGGTCTGCTTCTTTGGAATCTAAAAATGTTGCTAGTAGATCAGGATCTTCGAAGGTTCTAGTTTGGTTATGGAGAGTCACTCTGAGCTTCGCTGGATACAATAGGCCAAAGCGAGCCTGTAGCTGTTGAAGTCTAGGGCGAAAAGCAAGGAGTCTCTTCCGACGGTCAACTGTGGGCTTTGCCAAGTCAGGGAAGAAGGAGACTTTATGACTTTCAAACTCCAGATGATGATTCGCCCGGGCAGCATTTAGAATTTGTTCAACTTGCTGATATCTCAGTAATCGAAAGATGATAGGCCGGGGGGTCGTCCGATTGAGCGCCATGTTGGTAGGAACACGATGTGCTCGGTCAATTTCCAGATCTCTGTGAAAAGTAATCTTCAGCAAGGAGGGAAGAGTTTTGACCAGGAATTCTCTTATATCTCCTGCTTCCGCCCCCTCCGGTACTCCAATGAGCCTTACATTGTTGCGACGGGCTCGATTATTGCTATCCTCTAACTCTTTTTGAAGATTCTGTATCTGACGCTCAGCCTTGTCCAGTTTCCCCAAGCGCACCGCGTGCGAGTCGAGGACCCCCGCCATGTTGTCCTGCCGTAGTGAAAGACCTTCAAGCCGGTCCTGAAGCATACCGAAATCTTCTCGCATGGCTCGGAGCGCTTCTCCGTTGGACTGTACCAGTTCCTTCACTCCGCGTATTTCCTCCAAAATCTCCTGTTGCATTTCGGGGTTTTCCCGAAGTGGAGCTATCTTTTGTGGGGAAGACAACTCTGTTTTGGAGCGTTTTCCGTGTGAAGAAGAGGGAGACCCGAAGTCTAAGCGCGCTGGTTTGTGGGCCGCCATCCCCCCCGAGGCACCCCGGTAAGTTCGGAGCAAAATATTAAGTTTATGTAGGTATTAAGTCAGGATTCTGAGTAGGCCTCTCGGGAGCTTCAGCACGAAGCGTCTAACCCGCTGGACATCAGGCTCCGCCCCCCTTGACTAAGGATTTTGAATTTAGGATTGTGTGGTTTCTTAGGCCCAAGTTTAGAAACATAGAAACATAGAAAAATAACAACAGAAAAAGACCACATGGTCTATCTAGTCTGTCATTCCATATCAACAACTACAACAGTCCACTTTTTTCCTTAAGAGATCCTCTGTGTTTGTCCCATTCTTTTTTAAATTCAGATACTGTCCTCATCTCTACCACCTCCTCTGGGAGACTATTCCACGGATCCACCCCTCTTTCCATAAAGAAATATTTCCGCATATCACTCCTGAATCTATCTCCCTTCACCCTCATCCCATGTCCCCTTGCTTTCAATCAAAAGAGGCTCTACTCCTGTGCATTTATGCCATGGAGGTATTTAAAGTCTCAATCATATCATTTCTATCCCGCCTTTCCTCTAAGGTGTACATATTAAGATCCTTAAGTCTGTCCTCATATGCTTTATAATGAAGACCACTAACCATTTAAGAAGCCACCCTCTGCACCGACTCCATCCTGTTCACATCCTTTTGAAGGTGTGGTCTTCAGAATTGCACACAATACTCCAAATGAGGTCGCACCAAAGACTTATATAGAGGGACTATCACCTCCTTTTTCTGCCAGCCATTCCTCTCCGTATGCACCCATGCACCCTTCTAGCTTTTGCTGTTGCCTTTTCTACCTGTTTAGCTACTTTAAGATCATCAGAAACAACCACACCCAGGTCCCGCTCTTTTTTAGTGGACAAAAGTACTTCACTCCCTATACTATATTGCTCCCTTGGATTGCTGCAGCCCAAATGCATGACCTTGCATTTTTAACATTAAATCCCAGCTGCCAAATTCTAGACCATTCTTAAAGCTTAGCTAAATCCCTCCTCATGTTATCTACACCTTCTTGGGTGTCTACTCTATTGCAGATTTTGGTATCATCCGCAAAGAGGCAAACCTTACCCAATAGTCCTTCCGCTATATCACTAACAAAGATGTTAAAAAGAATCAGACCAAGGACAGATCCCTGGGGTACACCACTGGTAACTTCCTTCTCCTCAGAGTGAGTTCCAGTTACCTGCACTCTTTGTTGCCTCCCATTCAACCAATTTCTAACCCAAGCAGTAACCTTAGGGTCCATCCTTAGGGTGTTCAGTTTCTTTATAAGTCGCCTGTGAGGAACGGTGTCAAAGGCTTTCCTGAAATCTAAATACACCACATCTAGGGCTCTCCCTCGGTCCAACTCCCTGGTCACCCAGTCAATGAAATCTATCAGATTTGTCTGACAAGACCTGCCTCTGGTGAATCCATGCTGGCGTGGATCCTGTAATCTGCTGGACTCCATAAACCTCACTATTTTCTCTTTCAGCAGTGTTTCCAATAATTTACTCACCACCAAAGTTAAACTAACCGGCTTGTAGTTTTCAACCACATCCTTACTTCCACTTTTGTGTAAAGGCACCACATGAGCCTCTCTCCAATCCTTTGGCACCACTTCCGACTCCAATGAGGCATTGAAAAGGTCAGTCAGTGGAGCTGCTAGAACGTCCTCAAGTTCCCTCAGTATTCTAGGATGTATCCCATCTGGTCCCATCGCTTTGTCTACTTTAAGTTTAGCTATTTTCTCATGAAGACAGTTTTCTGAAAATTGTTCATGATGCCCCTCGCTTCTGTTCCTGTTTGTGGGTGTTTTCTGAGGTCCTGTTCCTGGTTCTTCATCTGTGAACACAGAACAAAAATATTTGTTAAGCAGTTCCGCTTTATCCGTATCAGTTTCTACATATTCCTCCCCTTCACCCTTGAGTCTGACAATACCACTTTTGCCCTTCCTCTTCTCACTAACATATCTGAAAAATGTTTTATCCCCCCATTTTATTGCATTGGTTATTTCCTCCTCTTTTTTGAATCTTTGCTTTCGTGACTACTTTACTAGCTTCTCTACGTTTTTCCAAATGTAGATGCCTGTCTTCCTCTCTCTGTGATCTCTTTATAGAAACATAAGCATAAGGCATAATTTTTAAGCCCCTACATTAAGATGAATTTTCAGTTGAAAACTTAGGCTTCTAAGTTTGACTAAAAATAAGGCACAAACCTAGGAGCCTAAATTAGCAGCCTAAATGCAGAAGCTCAGCTTATTTTGAATATTGGGCCCACAGTTGCCAGATATTACAAAACTACACGTATAAGTGGCACTAATTAACCATGAAAGCGGCAAAAACCTTTTTTTTTTTAAATTTCAAGACATCAATAATATATTAACACCCTCAATCACTCATATTAAATCCTGGCCAGAACAACTACTTTTAAAGGCATGGTAAAATTTGTTCAAACATGGATATATGCCTGTTGAAGAATGAGACATATTTATATAACCTTTTGGGTCACTGAAATCAAACCTATGACATGCCCCTTAGAATCTCTCCATACAGAAGTGTCTTCAGGTGAATATAGCGGTTCTCTGATATTGCATTTGCAAGTGTATGCAAGTCTACATATGTAATTTCCACTATTTGCACATAGAAATACTTTTAACATGGGGGCTTGTTTAGAAAGCCGCGGTAGTGGTTTCCGATCATTATCGGAGCCGTGGTCCCATTGAAATCAATGGGGTCACAGCTCCGATAACGATCGGAAACCGCTACCGTGGCTTTGTAAACAAGCCCCATGATCTCCTGTATATATCCACCCTAGATGATGTGAAATATTATCGTTTACCCTGGCAATGGAAGAGATCCCTGCTCCAAAGTGGCTATTTTAGTTTATAGTTCACCTATTTGGACTGAGTGGAGCTCTGGTCATATTTCAATGATTGTTGGCACCATAAAAACGGCAAAATGCTCAAGCCTATCTTAAACAACATCATACTCTATGGAAAGGACTGGACATTCATTCGATCCATCTGCCATGTTCCCTGTAAAATAGTTATCTCCAAGTTATAATGCCCTGTTCAATGTAATTTCAGTTTGTTCAATGTAAACCGCACTGATGCAGAATAGCGCGGTATATAAGAGAATGTAAATAAATAAATAAAATAAATAAATTTATAACAAGAAGGCAGCTCTAATGTGTTATCCACTGTGAAAGTTCTCCATGCTCCTGAAACTGTTCCCTGGCTCCCTGCTGGACTGTTTCCTGTACTGGAATCTCTCAGTGATTGTCAGTGTACCCTAATCTGGACTCTCAAGTCATGAGGCTAAGGCTTTGTGGCCACCAGCACTTGAAAACTCAACCTAAAGGGAAGACAGTTTGCTACAGAAAGAATACTATCTCTACTGTCCTGGGACCAGGGGTGCTACATCCATAGGGTAGTTTTGTCTGTGGACTTCAGCCTGTTCCCTTTCTCTAGGTCCCCTTATTGATGTGATCTATCATATCAAACTCTGGCCAGTATGGACCTCACAGAGCAGGCTATGACCCTAGCTGTTAAGGAAAACATCTGAGGAGATTAAACAAGTGTCTTTCCCAGCTTCAAAAGCAAATTGAGGAATTACAGCCTATGCAAGCATGGGCTGAGTCGTCTGCTTCTTAATCCTCTTTGCCTCGTAGGCAGTATTCCTGCCTCATAAGGAATCTAAGATCAAAATACCCATGAAAAATGCAATGTGTGCCTTTGAGTCAGGCCTGACTCCTGGTGACCCAGAAGCTCCTGGGATTTCTTGGCAGTGTCATTGGAAGTAGATTGCCAGGCCTTTCTTCTGAGGCAATGGAGGGTTAAGTGATTTGCCCAAGGCCACAAGGAGTGCTAGTGGGAATTGAACCCTGGTTGCTTGGTTACCAAGCCAGTGTTCTAACCACTAGGCTACTCCACCCATATGTGTATGCTTTTCTGGAGATCTAAGGTTTGCCCTGAATTCCTTAATCAATGTTCCATTGCTTTTATACTAGAGTTCTCTTATTTCCCAAACCATACATCCAGGGCAGCTTACCTTATCTTGATGCTGGCAGGTGCAATAATTTCCTTGACCTCTCAGCTCTGGGAGAGGCAGTATCCAATTTTCACAAATTATGATGCTTTCATTTGTGTTTTCAAGAGTTTTTAATGATCCAAACCACATAGTTCCCATATCCCCCACATTACTTTGGATGAAACAGGATGCTCTTATATTTGACAAGTACATGGTAGGAGTCTGCATTGTCTCTGCGGAGAAGGGCTGCAACAGTGAGGCCTTAGTAATGGTCTTCTGGAATGGTCTTTCTGACTGTATTAAGGATGAGGGAACTTGTCAGGACTTACACCTAGTACTAGACACACATATCTTTGTGTTTGTGTCTAGACATGCGTAAATTGAGAACACCAGTCAGAGCTCCATCAACCTTTCCGGAACCCAGATACCATCTGCCTTGTCAAATGCTTTCTGAAAATACAGACATACTATATCAACCAACTCACCTTTGTCCACCCGTTTATTCACACCTTCAAAAAAACAAAACAGATTCGTAAGACAAGACCTCCTTGGCTAAAGCCATGTTGGCTGTCTCCCATTAAGCCATGACTATCTAAATGTTCAGCAATTTTGTTTTTTATAATGGTTTCTATCATTTTTCCCAGTACTGATGTCAGGCTCATCGGTCTGTAGTTTCCCGGATCACCCTTGGAACCCTTTTTAAAAATTGGCATTACATTGGCCATCCTCCAATCTTCAGGTATTATAGAAAATTTAATGATAGTTCACAGATTACTAATAGTAGGTCTGCAATATCATATTTCAGTATTTTCAACAGCCTTGGATGTAAACTATCCGGCCCAGGTGATTTGCTACTCTTCAGTTTATCAAATAGTTGTAATACATCTTCCCAGTGTATTGCTATGTCTTTCAATTCTTCTGCGATGTCACCTTTAAATACCATTTCAGTCATGGGTAACATCCCGACATCTTCCTCAGTAAAGACCAAAGCAAATAATTCATTCAGTCTCTCCGCTATGGCCTTGTCCCCCTCTTAATGCCCCTTTTACCCCTCTATCATCTAATGGTCCAACTGACCCTCTTACCGGCTTTTTGCTATGAATGTACTTGAAAAAGTCTTTATTACACGTGTTTGCTTCCACAGCAAGCTTCAGCTCAAATTCTCTTTGCCTGCCTTATCAATGCCTTGCCTCTAACTTGCCAGTGCTTATGTTGTTTCCAGTTTTCGTCATTTGGCTCCTTTTTCCAATGCCTGAAAGATGCTTTTTTGGCTACAACAGCCTCTCTGACCTCACCTTTAGACCATGCTGGCAGTTTTTTGGACTTCCTTCCACTTTTCTTAAAGTGTGAACTACAGCTGGTCTGGGCTTCCAAGATAGTATTTTTAAACAACACCCATGCTTGATGTAAATCTTTAACCTTTGGAACTGCTCCTTTTAGTTTTTTCTTAACTATTTTCCTCATTTTATCATAGTCTTCCTTTTGAAAGTTAAAAAATAGTACCATGGATCTCTTGGCCATCCTTCCTCCATTTATTAAATCAAACATGATCATGCCATGATCACTATTGCCAAGTGGCCCCAACACCCTTATCTCTTGCACCATATCTTGTGCTCCACAAGAACTAGATCCAAAATGGCTTGCCCTCTGGTCAGTTCATGAACCAGCTGCTCCAAGAAATAATCATTTATTTCATCTAGAAACTTTATCTTCCTAGCATGTCATGCCATGACACTGATCCAGTCGATACCAGGGTAATTGAAATCACCTATTATTATTAATGCCCTCCCAATGGAGGTGGTGGGGGCAAATACAGTGACAGAATTCAAAATAGCATGGGACAGACACAATGAATCCTTTTACAGCAATAGGATAAAATCAAAATAAACTTAACTATCTAATTTCTCAACAAACAGGGGTGTTCTACACGGAGCGGTGGGTTCACCCCTAAACAAAGACATGGGGAGGGGTGACTTGTACGAAGCGGCACGTGCACCTACTCTTGCCATCTTACTAGGCAATCTAGATGGACCATACTGGTCTTTATCTGTCGTCATTTACTATGTTACTATGTTACTATATTATTACTGTGCAGTAACTTTTGTTAGCTTTCCTGATTTCTTTGAGCATTTTATCATGCATTTGTTCATTCTGTCCAGGTGGTTGATAGTACAACCCCACTGCCATCGCCTTCTCCTTCCACTTTTTATATGGAATTTCAAACCATAGAGATTCTACACTGAATTTTGTTTCATGCAAAACTTTAATCATTTGTGAGTCAATGTTCTTTCTAACATAGAGCGCAACCCCTCCACCAATTTGATCTGCTCTATCATTACAATATGGTTTGTACCCAAGTATCACAGTGTCCCACTGGTTGTCCTCCTTCCACCATGTCTCTGAGATACCAATCATATATAAGCTCTCATTTAATGCTATATATTCTAATTCTTCAATCTTTTTTAGACTTCTAGCATTTTACAAGTGTTTTATTCATATTAATCTGGTTATCCATAGGTAGGGGTAATCTTTATGTTTATGTTTATGTTTATGTTTATTTTAAAACTTGGTATACCGCCCAACACCATGGGCACCTGAGCGGTTCACAATAAAATTTAGCGGTTTAAAAATATTCGAAAATATTTAAAAACATTTAAAAAAATATAGGGCTGCAAGAAAAGGAAAAGGAACGCCACTTAGATTCATAAAAGAGAAAGGAAAGGAAAGAGAGAAAAGAACAGAAATCAGTAACAATTACTAATACAAGTACGAATACAAATAGTATCAGGAGGGAGGGTTAGGGAGGGAGATTAAAGCTCTGTCTGTTCTGTACTCAAGGGCATTTGGGCTACCTTTGTCTTTATTGGAACTTTTCTTTTGATATGCCCTAACTTCAGTCTTTTGCTAGTATTGTTTAAGGATATATTGTTCCAAACCATGCATGTTTAGGTGACTGTAGACTTTCCCCTATTATCTAATTTAAAAGCTGCTCTATCTCCTTTTTAAAGGTTAATAATAGCAACCTGGTTCCATCCCGGTTAAGGGGGAGCCTATCCCTTCAGAAAAGCCCCTCCTTTCCCCAGAATGTTCCCCAGTTCCTAACAAATCTAAAACCTTCTTCCCTGCACCATCATCCCATCCACACATTGAGACTCCGGAGCTCTGCTTGCCTTTTGGGTCCTGCACATGGAACGGGAAGCATTTCGGAGAATGCTACCCTGAAAGTTCTGGATTTCAACTTCCTACCTAAAAGCCTAAATTTGGCCTTCAGAACATCCTTACCACACTTTCCTATGTCATTGGTACCAACATGTACCAAGACAGCAGACTCCTCTCTAGCACTAAGACCTTGTCTAGGTGGCACGTGAGGTCTGCTACCTTCGCACCAGGCAGACATGTTACCAGGGAATCCTTATGTCCATCTGCCACCCAGCTATCTACATGCCTAATTATCAAATCTACATTAGAGAAAAAACATTTCAAATAAATAAATAAAATAAACTATATCGGCTATCCTTACCCGTCCCTCTTGGGCACATGACTCTGGAGAAACCTCCTCGGTGTGAGAGGGTTTTATATCACCTGGAGGACAGGTCCTAGCTACAGGATCACTTCCTGCCATGCCAGGGTGATGCTCTCCTGTCACGTGGCTTCTTTCCTCCATAGCAACAGGTATGCTGTCAGACTGGAGGTGTGACGTCAGTACTACATCCTTGTAGGACTTGTCTGTGTATCTCTCTGTCTTCCTTATGTTCTCCAAGTCTGTTATTCTAGCTTCCAGAGATCGGACTCATACCCTGAGAGCAAGAGCTCCTTGCACCTAGTGCACACGTAAGACCCCTCACCAACTGGGAGAAAATCATACATATGACACTTAATGAAAAAGACTGGAAATCCCCCATCACACTGCTGGACTGCTGTCTGCATCTTAGTTTTAAGGTTGTGTTTAGGTATTTAAGTTGTTTACTTGCTTATGCTTGCTGGAGATACTTAAACTAATAAAACTATACCTAATATGTTTAATGGACTTTGTTCACCTCAAGATTAATTAATCTCAGGTCCTTAATGTATGCCTGATGAGGATAAACAGCTGCACTTGAAAGTGAATATGGCACCTCCTTCCCTTTAAGAGGTTTAAGCACCTATAAAGCTATGATTATCCCAGGGGTGGGTGGGAGTTGGGGAGGGAAAAAGAGAAAGAAGACTTATTAAAAGTTGGCTGCTACACAGTACCCTGTCCTGTGCTTCTAAGATAATCTGTGACCAATTTCCTGGATGATTCAAATAGCCTTTGCTTTGATAGAGGAAGTCTTTCAAAATGCCCCTTTATCTTTTTCTTTATCTTTATTATATCACTTGATTGATCACTCAAGCTAAAGCATCAGGGTGGTTTACAATAGATAAATGCTGCATTCAGAGAGGAAAGGAATGCCAAATGTAAGACAGGAAAGTGAAGAGTATAGGACACATAAAAGCAAAGGGTGTATGACAGAATATCAAGGGTTAGGAAAAAGGAGGCGAGGACAGGTCAAAAGCCTGATAGAAGAGATGAGATTTCAGTAATGATTTAAACCTAGGATGTGAATGTTCTGCACAGAGGGAGGGAGGAAAGGAATTCCACAGGGCTGGACCAAGGAAAAGGGTCATTGTGTATTGTGCGGAGGGCGCGAAGAGGGAGATGAGTCTGAATGAGATTGGTGAGATATTGAGGGGTACCAGTGTGAATTGTCTTGTAGACTATGATGAGGATATTATACTGGTTTTGGTATTGTAGAGGGAGCCAGTGCAGCTGGACGAGAAGAGGGGTAACATGGTCCCTGTGGGAGGTGTGGGTAAGGAGGCGAGTAGCAGTATTTTGGATGAGCTGGAGACAACGGAGTTGATAATGGGGAACACCCACCAAGACAACATTGCCATAGTCGAGGTGGGATAGGAGAAGCAACACCATGAGTATGACCAAGGAAGAAACAGGCAGGAAGGAACATTCTGCAAGGAGTTGGCAGAGGGTACAAAAAGAGCACTGAACAAGGGAGGAGATGTGCAGGTAGAAAGAGAGAGTCAAATCAAGAGTGACCCCCAAATACCACAAGGTCAAAGCTAGTGGGATAGGAGTCCCAGATAAGGAGAGAAAGAGCTCTGGGGTAGTGGCATTGAAGGTAAACCACATGGCTGCTGACTTGGATGGATTCAAGTGCAGATAGTTGTCAGACAGCCATGAGGAAATGCTAGAAAGTCACTTGGCTTTAAGAACTATTTAAAACAATTTCACAGGTCTCCTGCCCCCTATCTAGAAGGTCTCTTTGTAAAGGTCTCTAGAAACAATTTATTGCTCAAAGAATACTGACCCTATTTTTTATTTTTATGTTGTTATACTGTGATTTGATTTAAATTAAAGCTCTTTGATGATACTAGACCCTGACTGAGTATTAAATTTAAACTAGAAGCTCTCTGCTGGGTTTCAAATTTAAACTGAAAGCATCCTGTTAAGTTTTTACTTTAACTAAAAGCTCTTTGCTGATACTAGGCCTGACTGATTTAATAAATACACTGGATTCCTTTTCCCCCAAGAATTCCTTTTCCCCCAAGATTTATTTTATTTAACTAGTTTTCTATACTGCCTTATCCTTCAATCAAAGTGGTTTACATTATGTAATCATTATAAACAGGAACTGGATACATTCCCTTGTCCCCAAAGAGCTCAAAATCTATGTGTACCTGAGGCAATGAAAGGTTAAGAGGCGTGCCCAAGGCCACAGGGAGTGCCTATAGGACTAGAAACCCTGGTCCCTCTGGCCTGGGATTGCTGTCTCCAGGTGGGACTTGAGTCCCTGGCCCTCTGGCCTGGGGTACTGTGTCCTAGCCACTGGGCCACTCCTCCCCCAGAAGTAAATGCTTATAATTGCAGATCTCTCTCCAGAAGTTGCAGTCCATTTTTGTAGTCCTTCAAGACTTCTTGTTTTAGCTCTAGTTACTCTGATCCCAAACCCATGAATCCTGTCCTCCAAAATCTCAAAACATGAGGTGCCTCCAGGCCTTCTCCAAGAATATCTTTCATTCACTGATGTTTTCAGCAAGAAGCAAGTTCAGACTTTTTCCAAGCATTGTAAATATGATTATACCACTGAAGAACTGCCTGGAACAATGCCACTTCATGGTCATGCATACCCATTATCAAGACCTGAAGCCAAGGCCATGCCAGATTATATCCAAGGGAACCTAATATACAGCTTTATCCATGCTTCTAAATCATCACCTGGGGTGAGCTTCTTTTTGGACAAAACAAGGATGGGTCCCTCAGACCTTGCATTCATTATTATGACCTTAATACAAATTATTACCAAGGAGAAGTATCCTCTGCTGTTGATCTCTGAATTGTTTGATAGGCTCCAACTGAATCAGATGGAGAGATGAATGGAAAACTGTCTTCAACGGGATGACCATTATGAATATGTAATCAACACAATATTTTCCACCTTTACCAAAACCAGAGAGGCTTAGTGGCCCCTACACAGCACTTTCCACCCTCAGAAAAACAAGAGGGGCTTTGTGACCTCAACACAACACCTCCTACTCTAACATAAACACCAAGAAGGGCTTGGCAACCCCAACATAACTCCTGAAACTCATGCTAGACCAACATGGTGTTAATGTAAATTATATTCAAAACTATATACAAAATTCTTCATAGCCTCTCCACTCCCTGTCTCAAGGATCAAATCTCAACAGCACCCATGACAAGACCAAGAAGATCAGCAAACCAGAATCTTCTGGTCATTCCTCCTTTCAAAACCAAATGTACACAACAGACAAGCAACAGAGCCTTCTCGCTATATGCCCCCATGATCTGGAACACTCCACTCAAAACCATCCGACCTGCTTAATCTACCCAAGATAAGAAGAAACTACTAAAAATTCACCTCTTCGTAGAACATTTTGGGCCTAATGACATCACCTAAGTGTACAGTATATACAATAACTACCTACTCTCCGCTGACTCAAGCATAACCCCCATATTTAACTCCAAGTTATTTCCTCCTTGTTCAATATAAAACAAATCTCTTGAGATTATATGCTGCTGTTCGTTGTTAACCGCCTTGTACAAAGGCGGAATATTAAAAAAAAAAAAAAAAAAAAGAAAAGTTAAAGAAATAAATAAAATATTCTGCAAAAACAAAGAAACCAAAACACAGTTTATAACACCACATTATAAAATTAGAGGTCATTTTATTTTGTTGTTATAAACTGCATTATAGTTCTTGCTTTTTCTTTTTGAACATATATTCTGCATCTATAGAAACCCTCCCTCGACAATGTATGCAGAGCAGAACTAGGCCGTTCACCCACAAAATTCAATGTATATATATAAAAAATCTGATTCTAATCATCTCATTAACAACAACATAAACATTCTCCAGTACCAGGCATATTGTGAACTAATACAAAACCCTACAA
This sequence comes from Ichthyophis bannanicus, assembly GCA_033557465.1. Classification (NCBI taxonomy): domain Eukaryota; kingdom Metazoa; phylum Chordata; class Amphibia; order Gymnophiona; family Ichthyophiidae; genus Ichthyophis; species Ichthyophis bannanicus. The sequence goes on from CM066031.1 coordinate 1,462,506,325, forward strand.
AAGTCACTAAAGATCGATAGAGCAAATCTACGATACCATACCATACCATATCGGCACCAATTTCCAAATCTCACACAAGGAGCCTACCCAGAAAAAAGCAGTACTATAAATATTGTAGCAGCCCCTACAACATCCATATACCTATTTGAAAAGCTGAACAAGTCAGATTACTACAGTACAGTACACATCCCTACATACAGGGTGGCCCAAAAAAAGTGAGAACATCTCGTAAATTAAAAGCTTAAATAGTTTACTTGTTTACCTTTCTTAGCTATATAACGTCTTTATTTCAACAATTTCCAGTCGCCATCTTTTTTTTTTTTAATTTGTCAATCATTTACATCTGTCTTTGAATTTTTAAATAACTTATATGCTACGAGATGTTCTCACTTTTTTTGGGCCATCCTGTACAACTCCATGTTAACAGAACACTTGGCCTCAGTCACAGACCCTCACCAAGTACAGAACAAATGACCACAACCTAAAGTATAAATAAAAATGTGGACAAACTCCAAGAAGTCAGACTCATGCAGTGCAACACCAGAGAAATAAAAGAGATGCATTTCCCCATACTGTGAAAAATATAAAGATAGCGCAAAGTCCAATCATTAAATTGAAAATAAATTTATTTTTTCTACCTTTGTTGTCTGACCATTTTATTCTCTGATCATACTAGTCCCAGTCTGAGGTTTCTGCTTTCCTCTGTCTTCTCATAACTCTCTTTCAATGGTCTCTAGTTCATCTGCCATTGCTAGTGTCTCCTTTTGCTTTCTTTTCTTCCTTCCATCTTTGATATTGATCTTTTCCTTTCATCATTCTTCCATTTATCTCTCCCTCTCTCTCTCTCTCTCTCTGTCCATTGGGATGACTATTCAGTCCTCAATCTTCCTCTTTTTTACTCCATCTACCTACCACTTTTCAATTCTCACCTCAGTCCTCCCATTCCCCACCTCTTCTTCCCTGGTCTATTATTCCCCAGTCTTTTGTTCACTCTCTCTTTCTCTCCCCTCCATGTTTAACATCTCCCCTCCCCCATACAGTCTCTCTCTCTCGCCTTTGCTTTCTCTTTCCCTCCATCCAGTATGTCTGCTCTCTCGTTCTCCCTATCCTTCCATGTCTGCACTCTTTCTTTCTATCCCCCTGCATCCAGTATCTCCCCCATCTCCATACCATCCCCTGCCTATTACTTCCATGTCCAGCATCTCTCCTTCTCCTTTTTGACCTATTTACCCATGTCCATATTCTCCCCTCTATCCCTACTACCCCATGTCCAGCATCTCCCCTCTGTCTCCCTCTCTTGTCCCACTATGTCCAGAATCTTCCCATAGTTTCCCTAGAACCCTGTGTCCAGCATCACAATTACATCTCAAAAATCTCTCCTCCTTACTTCTCCCTATACCAGTCCTCCCTATGCCTCCTTCCCATGTCCAATATCTCCCTTCATCTCCCTAGTCCCCCCACATGTACTGTAGCGTGTCCCCTCTGCCTGCCTTTTCCCTCTGCATCCAGCATCCCCCTCTGTCTCTCTGTGCCCCTCTACATTCATCATATCCCCTCCCAATGTCTGCTCCCCCCCCCCCCATATCCAGCATCTCCCCTGTTTTCAATGACACACCCCATGTTCAGCACTTGCCTTTCAATGTCCCTATAAAGCAAGCTTTGCCTCTCTGGGCTGCAATATCATTCTTGCACAGCCTTCTGCTCACAAGGGCCTCTCTAGGCCATAATCACAGCCTTACACAGCCTTCTGCTCATGATACACATTGCTCTCGTGGGCAGGCTGTGCCTCTCCAGGCTGCAATTGTGGCCTTGCACAGGCTTTTGCCAGCACCTATCATCCTGTTTGTGATTGTGCTGCTCTAACATCAGTGCCCCCTGCCACACTTACCTGCTTACCAGGTAGTGCTGGTCCTGTAAGCATTGAAGAGAAACAGTGCTTGAAATCCTTTCAAGCTTCAGAGGACTGTGTAATCATCTCCTGAGAGAAGGAGAACTTCAGATTTTTGCTTTCACCAAGAGAAGCACCTAAAAGCCTGGATATAGCCAAGGATAAAGGAACTGTAAGTGTGTTGATTACATTTTTTTGGTTTGGTACTCTACCAACATCTGAGAAGTTTGCAAGTTTCATTTGTTGTGTGACTGTGCATTTGGCCTTAAGTGGCCTTCAGTAAACCCTTATTTTGGTTCAGACCAACTTTGGGCCTGGACTGAATTCTGTGGTTATGAGAGAACAAGGATAAGTGGCCTCCCAGCATATACTGGTCTCACCCCAAGAACCCTAGAAATCCCTGGGTGTCAGATCAGCTGGGGAAGCACTGGCTCCTGGAAGTTGTTCTTCTAGTTAGTTAAATGGTGAAAAGAGACACTAAATACTGGCAGGGATGGAAGAATGAAGAGGTTACAGACATAGAAGGGATGGTTGTAGGCAAAACAGAACTGAGGAACAGGGTGGCAATGGGATCAGAGGAATGAGTAGTGAGTGGAGGAGGAGAAAAGATGGTCAGTTTCCTCCTCTGTGATTTCAGAAAAGAAATAAAGCGTGACAGGCAAAGAAAGAAGAGGTGAATGAAGTAGGTGAATTCTGGTGGAGAATTCACAATGAATCTTTTTCAATCCTGTCATAGAAGAGGTCAAAGCGTATGCAGACAGTGGAAGGAGAGATAGCTGGGAAGAAGTTTTAAGACAGAGATGAGTGAGACAATGAGTCACAAGGGGGGTAGGGGGAGGTGGTAGATGTAAGAGTGTTTGTCAGATGGATATAAGAGGCTAGCAATGGCATTTTTCTTTCTTTCATGAAAAGGCTTCTATCCTGCATTACCTAAAATCTAAGCGGATTACAACATTATTTTTCCTACATAAGTCACTATATATCTCAAAAGACTGAGTGCACAAAATAAATCTTATAGAAACATAGAAACATGACTGCAGAAAAAGACCACATGGCTTATCTAGTCTGCCCTTCCATATCAACTATTATAGTCCCCTTTTTCCTTTAGAGATCCTCTGTGTTTGTCTCATGCTTTTTTGAATTCAGATACTGTCCTCATGTCCACCACCTCCACTGGGAGACTATTCCACGCATCTACCACTCTTCCTGTAAAGAAATATTTCCGCATATCACTCCTGAGTCTATCCCCTTTCACTCTCATCTTTTGGTTTCTGCATGTAATATTTCATTTAACGTAAAATATTGCAGTCAGTATTGTACAAGCAGGGCAGTCAGTAGGGGCAGATGAGACAGACAGCTGAACAGAGCACCAGACCAAAGTGGTACCGTGCTGCTATAGCATCAGGAGTGCTCATGATCCTTTATGCCGTTACTAGAAAAGGGCCACATCACTGAAGTGCAAGGCTGGTGTGGCCAATAGGCGTCCTAGAGTACCAATGGTCTGGGGCGCCCCATTGTCGCCACTGCCATCACTCTCCTGGACCTGCAGTGGCAGGCATGATCACAAACAGCCTTGCAGTACTTATCTTCAACCTCTGATATGCGAGGCTCTTTCTGTTCCGCCCTCACCATGGTCCGATGTAAACGGGAAATTGGTATCAGGCCTTAGCGGGTGCATAAAGGGAAGAGCCTTGCAATACAGAAGGTTGAAGGTAAGTGCCACAGAGCTCTTTGTGACCATTGTCACCACTGCAGGTCCCAGAGAGGGGCAGCAGCAGCAGCAATGGGGGCCGGGGGCATAACGGATGAGGTTCATCCCATTTCCTTGTGCCGGCCCTGCTGGTGTCACATGATGCTGCATTCCTCAGTGTTCAGATGCACTCTTATCTTATTAGCTGTGCAATCTTAATCTGTAACTTCAGCGCCTTCACTCAAAGTGCATCATTCAGATACTTTCTGAAAAGGGAGGAGCCTATCAAAGACATTTGGTAGATAGACTTAAAGAATCTTTAGTATACAGCTGTTAGGAATTCTGCAGCTAGAAATGGATGGACAAGCTAAAAAGGGAAATAAAACATAGGCAGCTGTGACCTCCCCATCCTAGCTTCCTTACTGATCTCCTGGGTTTCCTCTCTATACACGAGGAAGCCCAGGCTGAATGACTTACAGTGACACTGCTTAGAACAGGGGTCTCAAACTCAAATTGCTTTGAGGGCCAAATGAGGACTTGTAAAGTAACCCGGGGGCCGCATAAGACGCGGGGCCTCATTTGCATAAGGGGCCTCATTTGCATAAATATTTGCATAATGTTACCATACACTAACTTTTAGTAAACATGCCTCTTAATGAGTATGGATAAAGAAAGACTAAAAGATTTAGAAACAGGAAGACAATAATTAAACTGGGAACCCCAAAAGCCAAACTTGGAATGTACAACAACACTGTAGAAATAAAACTATAAATTAATTTCCTCTTGTACTAAACAAAGCGCAAACATTAATGATGCACATTTCCCAGAGCTGACATATTCCAGTTAATAAATTAAAAATAAAGAGATATTTTCTACCTTTTGAGCATTTTTTTCAGTTGCAATTGCTCCAGCCACTTTCTTCTGGTTTCTTCATGTCTTCTGCTAACTCTCCATCGTCTGCTGTCCATTTGCCCTTTCTTCTCTCTCCTAGTTTTTTTTTTCCATTCTCTCTCTACATCTGCTTTAACATACTAATCTTTCTCCTTTTGCTCTTTCCTCATTCCTATTTCATCCACTCAAATTTTACCCCTCCATCCTCAATCCCCACTTACTCTCCCAATACCCGGCCAATTGTAGATTTTTTATCCCTCCCACACAAAATATTTTTCCCCTCTCCATTTTACTCTCCCAGCCCCATCCCATTCTAATCCTCCCCCAACATCAGCTCCCTTCTAGTTCCAGCCTCACCCAGCATCCATTCCCTTCTAGTCCCTGCATCAGCCCATTTCCAGTCCTAGCCCCCCATCAGCCCATTTCCAGTCCTAGCAACCCCCCAACCCAATACCAGTCCTAGCCCCCCCATCAACCCACTTCCAGTCCTAACCCCATCAACCCATTTCCAGTCAGCCCCCCATAGCCCATTGCCAGTCCTAACCCCCCCTATTAGCCCACAGCCCATTACCAGTCCTAACCCCATCAGCCCACCTCAAGTCCTAACCCCTCCCCATCAGCCCATTTCCTGTCCTAGCCCCCCATAGCCCATCACCACTCCTAACCCCCCCAGCCCCCCATAGCCCATCACCAGTCCTAACCCCCCCATAGTCCATCACCACTCCTAACCCCCCCAGCCCCCCCATAGCCCATCACCACTCCTAACCCCTCCTACCCCCCCATAGCCCATCACCACCCCTAAACCCCCCCCCTAGCCCATCACCACTCCTAACCCCCCCCCAGCCCATCACCACTCCTAATCCCCCCCCAGCCCAGCGAATTTTTTTTTTTTAAAAAGCTGTCTTCTCCCGCGGGGCCCCCCACCTGCCCAGCAGAGCCTGCCCTCCCCTTTATCACCTCTCTCTGCAGATGCAGTCCACAAGTGCCGGCTTTCAGAGCGTGAAGGGACTAGTTTCCCTTTCGCGGCTCTGTTAAGCCCGCGGGGGCTGATGGGAACTTCCAGTAGGATCAGTCTGTTGACCAGGTACAGTTCTTCCTCTTGGGGGCACTTGGCCCCCACCACACACATACTGTGCACCCTACATGTCTACAGATGGTTTCTGCCAGGTCCTGCAATCATATCCCATCCCCCTTCCTGCTGAATGCAATCTGCTACTTATGATCATTCCCACTGCCTGCATCACTTTACACACCCCTAATCTGTTGCCTTGACCCATAGAATGATAGGAGGGTGCATCTGCTAGTGACTGGGGGAACATGATATGGCTGTGCTTCTAATCACAGACAACAACTGAGTGGATATTTCAGCTGTATCAGCCCCGTACCTGCTCACCATGTTTGTGATTGGGGTGTCTACCCGCCGTTCTTGCTCACTGCTGTCTGGGTATGTGTTCCCCTTCCATTTCTGGCTGCACACATATAGTTGCAAAAGGTCTCTACTGCAGGCATGTGCTGACTAGTGGTAGGATTTGCACTTGACTGCTTTGATGTACAGCCCATCACTTCCTCCCTGCAACTATACTTGCACTCCATTCAGGTGACTTCGTGCCTTGTAAGCTTGCTGCATATGCTGCTCCCACATAATGTGTAGAGATAGCATGAAGTCTCATTTTGGATTCCCTTGCCATTTGGTGCAGGGGTTCAGTGGCTACTTACCAAGGAGCCAGCCTCTGGTGATTTCTCTACTGCTGAAGCGCTCATATATGCAAGATTGTGCTAGGATATAGACATCATTGCAAGACCCTGGGAAGTGAGGAAAGCAGACTCTGCTGTCCCGCGGCCCCTTCTCCTCTGCCCGGAAGAGCCCCGAGCCTGCTCCTTTAGCGGTGGGCTTTTCAAGCCGCGAAGAGAGAATTTTCCTCTCGCGCGGCTTGACAAGTGAATAGGTTTAAGCCGCGAGAGAGGGAAATATTCTCTTCGCAGCTTGAAAAGCCCGCCGCTAAAGGAGCAGGCTCGGGGCTCTTCCGGGCAGAGGAGAAGGGGCCGCGGGACAGCTGATTCTGCTGCTACCACGGCGGCAGCAGCAGAAGCCAGGTTTTGTGTTTTTTTTTTTCCTCCGTCGCGGGCCGCACAAAGTTTTCTTGCGGGCCGCGTGTTTGAGACCCCGGGCTTAGAAACATAGAAACATGATGGCAGAAAAAAAACACATGGCCTATCTAGTCTGCCCTTCCATATCAACCACTACAACAGTCCCCTTTTCCCCTTTAGAGATCCTCTATGTTTGTCCCATGATTTTTTGAATTCAGATACTGTTGTCATATAGAAATATAGAAACATAATGATAGAAAACTTTGCTTAACTTTGGAAGATTCAGGCCACAGCTTTATTACAATATGTAGAAACAACAACAACAAAAAACAATGATAAAAACACACAGAACACGAGCCATGAATTTTCACTATCACTTATCAATGGCAGTCAATAACACCCACTGTGGGAACCAGCAGGACTGCTGCCATCTACGCTGATTTCTGGAGCCTAAAGCAAGGCAGCTCCACATGTAATAGACCCCAATAAGCCTTGCGTCAATCTGGAGTTCTCCAGCCAAACCTGGCCCTCCTGACTATTGTGGGGCACCCCTGCCATATTCAAACAGTGCATAGTCCTAAAAAAGGTTAATCCCTGGCTCAGGTACCCCCACCATCAAGTCAGGGTAGTTTACAAAACTTACCCTCGACTCCCCACAACATAACTACAGACTTAATTGTGAATTTAAGTAAGAACTTCAACTAGACATTTGCCTACATAGCTTTGAGGGATTCCTGAATCTCGTTGTTGAAAGGTAATTTCCTATTTCTGACAAGTGCAGACGGGCTTTCTAATACAATCTCACACATCTTGGATCTGCCCAAGGGTACATGGTATGCTCTCTGTCGAGCTTGCAGACACAAACACCCAGATGCCTGTTTACCTTCTTGCTTCTGTGACCCCAGAGCTTTATGTGCATGCAATGGCGATGAGGATAATGTCAGACCACATTATGTGGATGCCATCAAAAAATAATGCATTAACAGCGAGATCCCTTCTGTCAGTCCTCCCTTGTAGTAAGCAGGACCAGGTCCCCATATCATTGCTGCCTAGATGGATAACTAACTCAGGGATACTCCATCTCATTTCAGCATGAGCTGAGGAGTGGGATAAGCTGAGGCCAATATATCCTCTCTTGCCCAACCAGTATATTTGGACACCAAAGAGACAAGGTCAGGATGACGGCTATAAAGTCTCATCTCTATCCACTTACCAGCCTGCAACACAAAGAAATGGCCAATAATCCACCTCGTCCCCCTTCATAGTGCATTAGCTGTAGGAAGAAACAGAACAGTATCAGTTACTGCATATGTGGACATAAATAGGTCTTGTAAGCTGCAGATCTCCATCTGCCTAACTGCTGAATGGCCAAGGTTGAGAGTTCTCTGTCTGCAATGGAAGTAGCCATCCCTATTTTGAAGGATTGCCTATCAAAACTTTATGTTGGCTAATCTTATTTGCTGTGCTACCTTTGACTGATCTATTAGGGCTTTGAGTTTGCATAGTTTGTCCTTTGGTAACCAGGGTCAGTGCAAGGACTGGAAGTGCTCTAAGTGGATCCTCCATCCTGCTGCCCCCCACTGCTCCCTGTGTGCCCATTGCCAGCACTGCCCACTTTTCTCTGGGACCAACAGCAGTGGCAATGGCCCAAAACCATGGCATAGCACTTATCCACTGTCTCCGGGGCTGTGTGGTGGTTTCTCTCTTACCGAATCTGCTTATGCCCCCTCTGATACAACTTCCAGTTGCTATCAGAGAGGTGGAAGTAATAGATTCGGCAAGAGAGTAACCGTGATATAGCCCCAGAGATGGTGGGTAAGTGCTGCATCACATTTCTGGACCATTGCCGCCACTACCAGCCCTGGAGAGGGGTGGGCAGCGGCAGCAATGAGCACCCCTGAAGGGCTGGCACTCTAGGCAACCACCTAAGAAATTGTCCATGTAGTGGATGAAGTTCCAGATCAATGCTGTTTTCAGGGCAACCCAGTGAAAGAGTGAGATGAAAGTCTTGAAGTGCACGCATGAGAGCAACTTGTTGACAATGAAGCCCAGCAAAGGGAAATTATCTGGAAGTAATTGGAAGGCTTTCATCATTTGTGTGTTTGCACCGCATTTCTGGACCAGCTTCAGAATATGGATGAATATTGGACTGTACAGGCCTTTGATGGCAGAAAGTTGTTTACGGACTGCCCTTCAGGATAAGATAAGTTGTGCATTGACTGGATATTTCCCCACTTCTCTTTTGGGTATAACTGCTAAAAGGGACAGGATCATTTACTTAAATAGAGGGTCTGGAAGGGGCCTGCTATTCTGCCCAGTTTGATTTCTACTTCTAGCTTGTTCTTCACTATCTTGGGGAGCCTCAAGGAAGAGGGGGAGGCTTTTTAGCATACAAGCTTGCAAGGGGTCAGAATAAGAGATCTAGAACCCTTGGAAGAAACCATCTGTGATGCTTTGTGCTGCTTGCTTTTTTGGATATTTGGACAGCCAAGGGACCATGAGCTCTAGTATTGTGGGGAAAGAGGCTTTATGGTTAATAGAAACCTCATGAGGACTGTGTAGGATTTGGGCTACCCACTTTTTGAGGCATTGGGTTCTGGGGTGACTGGCACCTCATGCTGAGCAGACATGGCAGAATTTGCACTATTTGATTCCACATGCTGACTGGTTGTTGCGCCAGCATACATCCTACTCTGTGCTTGGCTATTGGGCTCGTCCGGCAGAAGCACTGGCATGCTGAAAAAGCCTAGGTTGGTCCTTGTTGGTCATAGTCTGTTCCATAAATCAACGTGTAGTTCCCCAAGATATGAATTTGTTTTCTTCCATCATATCCCTAAACTCTTCATCATATTTGAGCTTTGTGCTGCCCTCGTGGTCCTAATATGCTACCAATATATTATGCAGGCATGCCAGCATGACACTGATCTGCTTAGGATCTGACCAAACTACTACATCTGTCAAAAGGAAGACGGCCATTACCCAATTAGTTACTGTTATAGGGACCCTTCTAGCTCATAAGAACATAAGATATGCCATACTGGGTCAGACCAAGGTCCATCAAGCCCAGTATCCTGTTTCCAACTTCTATCTCTCTCCTTCTGCTCAACTTTCTTCTTCCTGCTTCCTTTCCCCTCTTTTTCTTTCATCCTTCTAGAAGTCAGAATACATCTATAAACTTCCTTCTCTTGATCTTTTTTTCTGGTGGCTCTGGGGATTATTTCCCACAATCGTAACAAGGAAGTGAGAGCGGGTGGGCTCCTTTCTGCGTCTGTCCCTGTTGCCTCCTTGTCCTCTGTTCTATTGCCCTCATCAGAAGTGTTAAGCAGTGACTCATTTTGAATCGCTACTGCTGCTGCTAGATGAAGAGCTGCTCCTTCACATGTATGAATTGTGCTTCTTCTTGCCTTTTTTGATTTCATCCTGATCTGACACTTATGCATGGATAACTGTTGCTGCAATATGAACAGAACACTCACCTATTGCGTTAATCCCAGATGCCTCTTGCGGGTTGGCAGCTTGCACCTTGACCGCTCTGATAGCATTCGGAGCTTCCGCTGTAACACTGGAACCCACATACTGAGGCGCGGCAGCTAGTGATGCAGCTCCTGGTGGATGTGTAGCTATTCCTTTCAGGGACTGTAACTTCTGAAGAGAGATCTGCAACTGTGAGTATATACTTCTGGTAATTTTCTAAAAGGAATTCTTTGTATTAAAGCTAATTAATCTGTGAACCCACTATTTTTTGTTAAATCAGTCAGGGCCTAGTAGCAGCAGTTTAAGTTTAAATATAAAACACAGAGGAGAACTTTCTGGTTACATTTCATACCCAGCAGAGAGCTTGTAGTTTAAATTTAATAGTCACTCAGGGCCTAGTAACAGCAAAGTACTTTTAGTTTAAATTTAAAACACAGAAGAGAGCTTTCTGGTTACATTTGGAACCCAGCAGAGAGCTTGTAGTCTAAATTTAATAGTCACTCAGGGCTTGGCATCAGCAAAGTACTTTTAGCTTAAATTTAAAACACAGAAGAGAGCTTTCTGGTTAAATTTAGAACCCAGCAGAGAGCTTGTAGTTTAAATTCCATAAGAAGTTAGAGCCTAGCAGCAGCTAAGAGCTATAATTTAAATCAAATCAGAATTTAGCTTACCTCAGCAGCACAAGACAGGGTACTGTGTAGCAGCCCTCTTTTAATAAGTGTTATTTCCCTCCCTCCCCTGGGATAATCGTAGATTTATAGGTACTTACACATCTTAAAAGATAGGAGGTGCTCTCAGGTGAAGTTCATTACCCAAATCAGTCATACACTAAGGACCTGAGATTAGTTAAGCTTCAGGTGAACAAGGTATATTACACGTATTAGGTACAGTTTTATTAATATAAATATCCATAGCAACCCTTAGTAAGTAAAGAACTTAGATCTAAACACAAACTTAAAACTAAGATGCAGACAGTCTTTTGCATTGAGTGTCACATGTATGATTTTCTCCCAGTTGGTGAGAGGTCTTACGTGTGCACTAGGTGCAAGGAGCTCTTTGCTCTCAGGGAATGAGTCCGTTCTCTAGAGGCTAAAGTAGCAGACTTGGAAAGCATAAGACAGACAGAGAGATACATAGACGAGACCTACAGGGATATAGTCCTGAGGGACCACCTCCAGTCTGGCAGCATCCCTGTTGCCATGGAGGAGAGAGGTCACGTGACAGGAGAGCATCACCCTGGTGTGGCAGGAAGTGATCCTGTAACTAGGACCTGTCCTCTAGGTGATGTAAAACCCTCTCGCACCGAGGAAGTTTCTCCAGGGCCATGTGCCCATGAGGGAAGGGTTAGGACAGTCGTTATAGTTGGTGATTCGATCATTAGGCATGTAGATAGCTGGGTGGCTGGTGGACGTGAGGATCGCCTGGTAACATGCCTGCCTGGTGCGAAGGTAGCGGACCTCACGCGCCAGCTAGATAAGGTCTTAGATAGTGCTGGGGAGGAGTCTGCTGTCTTGGTACATGTCGGTACCAATGACATAGGAAAATGTGGTAGGGAGATTCTGGAGGCTAAATTTAGGCTTTTAGGTAGGAAGTTGAAATCCAGAACTTCCAGGGTAGCATTCTCCGAAATGCTTCTTGTTCCACGCGCAGGACCCAAAAGGCAGGCAGAGCTCCAGAGTCTCAATGCGTGGATGAGACAATGGTGCAGAGATGAGGGTTTTTGATTTGTTAGGAACTGGGGAACATTCTGGGGAAAGGAGGGGCTCTTCCGAAGGGATGGGCTTCACCTTAACCAGGATAGAACCAGGCTGCTGGCATTAACCTTTAAAAAGGAGATAGAGCAGCTTTTAAACTAGATATTAGGGGAAAGCCGACAGACGCCCAAGAGCAGATGGTTCGGAAGAATGTATCTTTGAAGGATACTACCAAAAGCAGAGAGGTTCCACAAAAGAGTAAAGTAGCCCAAATGCCCTCAAGTATGGAGCAGACTGAGCTTAAAGATCCCAAATTACCCATGTCTAACAATAGCCAAATTAATATGAGTAAAGTACATTCTCTAAAATGCTTGCATGCAAATGCTAGAAGTCTAAAAAATAAGATGGGAGAGTTAGAATATATAGCACTAAATGGAAGGTTAGATATGATTGGAATATCAGAGACATGGTGGATGGAGGACAACCAGTGGGACACTGTGATACCTGGGTACAAACTATATTGTAATGATAGAGCTGATCAAATTGGTGGAGGGGTTGCTCTCTATGTTAGAGAGGGCATTGAGTCAGAAAGGATTAAAGTTTTGCAGGAAACAAAATCTGCTGTAGAATCTATATGGATTGAAATTCCATGTAAAAGGGGGAAGACAATGGCAGTGGGGGTGTACTATCGAGTGCCTTGCCAGAATGAACAAATGGATGATGAAATGCTCAAAGAAATCAAGGAAGCTAACAAAAGTTACAGTGCAGTAATAATAATGGGTGATTTCAACTACCCCGGTATCGACTGGGTCAGTGTCACGTGAGGACATATAGGGAGATAAAGTTCCTAGATGAAATAAATGACTGCTTCTTGGAGCAGCTGGTTCATGAACCGACCAGAGGGGAAGCCATATTAGACCTAGTCCTTAGTGGAACACCAGATCTAGTGCAAGAGATAAGGTTGTTGGGGCCACTTTGCAATAGTGATCATAGCATGATCGCCTTTGATTTAATTAGTGGAGGAGGGATAGTAAGGAAATCCACAGTACTACCTTTTAACTTTCGAAAGGGAAACTATGATAAAATGAGGAAAACAGTTAAGAAAAAACTAAAAGGAGCAGTTGCAAAGGTTAAAGACATACATCAGGCTTGGCTGTTGTTGAAAAATACTATCTTGGAAGGCCAGACCAGCTGTATTCCACGCTTTAAGAAAAGTGGAAGGAAGTCCAAAAAACTGCCAGCATGGTTTAAAGGTGAGGTCAGAGAAGGCTGTTGTTGCCAAAAAAGCATCTTTCAGGAAATGGAAAAAAGAGCCAAATGACGAAACCTGGAAACAGCACAAGCACTGGCAAGTCAAATGCAAGGCATTGATAAGGCAGGCAAAGGGAGAATTTGAGAAGAAGCTTGCTGCGGAAGCAAAAATGTGAAGTAAAGACCTTTTCAAGTACATTTGTAGCAAAAAACCTGTGAGAGAGTCAGTTGGTCCATTAGATGATAAAGGGGTTAAAGGAGCACTAAGAGGCGACAAGGCGATAGTGGAGAGATTGAATGAATTCTTTGCTTCAGTCTTTACTGAGGAAGATGTAGGGATGTTACCCATGACTGAAGTGGTATTTAAAGGTGCGGAAGAATTGAAGGAAATATTGATACATCGGGAAGATGTATTACAACTATTAGATAAACTGAAGAGTAGCAAATCACCTGGGCCGGATGGTATACATCCAAGGGTGCTGAAAGAACTGAAATACGAGATTGCAGACCTGCTATTAGTAATCTGTGAACTATCATTAAAATCATCTCTAATACCTGAAGATTGGAGGATCGCCAATGTAACACCAATTTTTAAAAAGGGTTCCAGGGGTGATCCGGGAAACTACAGACCGGTGAGCCTGACATCAGTACTGGGAAAAATGGTAGAAACCATCATAAAGAATAAAATTACTCAGCATGTAGATAGTCATGACCTAATGGGAGACAGCCGACATGGCTTTAGACAAGGAAGATCTTGTCTTACTAATCTGTTATGTTTTTTTGAAGGAGTGAATAATCAGGTGGACAAAGGTGAGTCGGTTGATATTGTGTATCTGGACTTTCAGAAAGCCTTTGACAAGGTCCCTCATCAGAGACTTTTGGAAAAACTAAAGAGTCATTGGATAGGAGGCAGTGTACTATTGTGGATCAGGAACTGGTTAAAAGATAGAAAGCAGAGGTAGGGCTAAATGGCCAATTTTCCCAATGGAGTAAGGTGAATAGTGGTGTACCCCAGGGATCTGTGCTGGGTCCGCTGCTTTTTGACATATTCATAAATGACCTGGAAAGTGGAATAACGAGTGAGGTTATCAAATTTGCAGATGACACAAAACTATTTAAAGTTGTTAAAACCCAAGAGGATTGTGGAAAATTGCAAGAGGATCTTGATAAATTGGAAGACTGGGCATCAAAATGGCAGATGAAATTTAATGTGGACAAGTGCAAGGTTATGCACCTAGGGAAGAACAACCCAAACTATGGTTACACGATGCAAGGTTCCACATTAGGAACCACCACCCAGGAAAAAGATTTAGGCGTCATTGTGAATACCATGTTAAAACCCTCAGCCCTGTGTGCAGCAGCGGCCAAGAGAGCAAATAGAATGCTAGGTATGATAAGGAAAGGAATGGAAAATAAAACAAAAGATATTATAATGCCTCTATATCGTTCCATGGTGAGACCGCACCTTGAATATTGTGTGCAATTCTGGTCGCTGTATCTTAAAAAGGATATAGTGATTTTAGAAAAGGTTCAGAGAAAAGCCACCAAAATGGTAAAGGGGATGGAAGGATACTCCTATGTAGAAAGGCTAAAAAGGTTGGGGCTTTTTAACCTGGAAAAGAGACGGCTGAGGGGAGATATGATAGAAGTCTATAAATTAATGAACGGAGTGGAATGGGTAAACGTAGATCGATTGTTTACCTTATCAGAATATAGAAAGACTAGGGGACATGCAATGAAGCTACAGGGTAAACTATTTAAGACTAATAAAAGAAGGTATTTTTTCACTCAACATGTAATCAAACTCTGGAATTTGTTACTGGAGGATGTAGTAAAGGCTGTTAGTGTAGCTGGGTTTAAAAAAGGTTTGGACAAGTTCCTGGAGGAAAGGTCCATAAACCATTATTAAGAAGGGACCCAGGATATCAATGCTTGACCCAATACAAGCATTGTGGAACCTGTGTCCCTTGGGGAAACTGCTAGGTACGTATGACCTAGATTGGCCACTGTTGGGCTTGATGGACCTTGGTCTGACCCAGTATGGCGTATCTTATGTTATGTTCTTAGGACTGACCATGAGCCTACAGCTGACCCTGTCTGCAGGGTTGAGGCAGTGGCACATAGTGCTGCACAATTATCCCTGCCATATGCCGGCTAACCCAGGGGGAATAGCCTCATGGGGCTGTTGTGTAGCAAAGGAAACCTAAAAGATGAACATTTGGGTAAGGATAGGGGTAGGTGAAGGATACAGGAAGCTGAGTTGGGGTTCTTAGTCCAGGCCATGGCTTGAAGGTTCTGATCAAAATTAGGAGGGTAAAAGTAATTATTGTAGGCCCAAGGCATAGGATGCTGTTGTCTGTGTGGTATTTGTGGAGGTGCAGGTGGAGCCAATGTGCTGAAGAAGGGACTATTCCCTTGCTCTCCATTTGTTTATCACTTGCTCAATAGCTGGCTGGACGTGCTAGCTCGAGGTATAGCGGTGAGATCCATCCTCGATTTGCTAGGAGGTGCTGCTGCTGCTTGGCATGTTGCTTGGTTATTCATCACTGTAACTCCTGGCATCATTCATAGATAGGCTGCTTGACATTCCCCTGGGATCCTGAAGAAACCTTCAAACAGCTAAACAAAAAACCTCTTCCAAACCACCCAGGGTGCATAGGAAAGGACAATATAAAGAAAGACATTTATGGCAGAATGCCTTGTGAAACTTTAATCTTATAAGCAGACGATATTATGGAAATAAGGGAAGATGAGTGAGAAAAAGGGACAAGGGTGTGGAGGGAGGGGAAAAGAGAAGTTGTTGAGGACTGAGGGGGAAAGGGGAGAAAGAAAGGAGGAAAGGGAATGAAGGTTAGAAATGGGAGAAGTATGGGGAAGGAAAGGAGAATGGAAAAAGAGTAATTTAGGAAAAAATGTGAATGAGACCACAGTTTAAACCCACTGAAACATTTGTTGTGTGAACACCTGATTTAAACTTTGTGAGAAAATGAAAGCCTGTTGTGCCCTAGAACGTGTTCCAACATTTTATGCAGGTGTTTTCTTTTTTAAGGTGTTCAGAGCACTACCTAATTTTGCACCTGCCACAGGCAAGTGTCTTAGTCTTCCAGTGAAATAACTTACTGTTCCTGCAGGCCCCAGCATGCCTCACATCCTGCTTTATCTGAACTGTTAGACTTTTCTTCAGAAATCCTTTGAACATGCATTGAAAAGCTGTCACTTCTATATCCGCCATTTGATATGCTGAAGTGATGTTAGTACACCAACAGAAATGAAAAAAGGAAGAATAAATGCTCTACAGCAAGGCATGAGTCTGCTTGTCCTAAAATCAACAAAATATTAATTTGCAAAAATCCTTTCCCTGTTGTAGCTGTTCAAACAGCTACTTGATCTTATGTATACAAAAGGAAGCTCAGTATATACAACTTGGGAATTTTTACTAAGAAAGGACCAAAATTCCTCTGGCTGTTAATTTATCGAAGAAGAAATGTACTTATAGTGGAACATACAGGAATCAATAAGGCGAGCAGTGACAGTGGCCCCATATGTATAAGTCAGTAGTAGCCTTTGTGCATGTGCTATATGAATTACGAGTTATATCTATTCAGTATATAGGTTAAAATAATTTCATACATTACTGCATAGAACAACTTGATTTGGAAGGTCAGGATATACATTATTCTTTCTGAAACTACTGTCATGTGACAATTGTGTGACATCGTTTTACAATGACTATTCTACTATCCAATACAGTCAACTTCCAAAGGAATGAATATTTGACACATATTTTTATCTTTTAAAAACAAGATCAAATAAAGCGTAGTTACTCACCTGTAATAGATATTCTCTGGGGACAGCAGGAATCAGTCCTCACATATGAGTGACATCAGCTCCGGTGGAGCCCTTGCGGAAGCATCCTCCCAGCTTTCAAAGAAAGACTTTGGGAGATGCCACCATGCATGCGTGGTGCCATTCCCACCCAAGAGTGCCATCTTGCTCAGTCAAATGACATAGCTATAAGACCGCACAAATGAAATATGGTAAAGAAGCAACTCCAAAGGGAGGAGGGAGATTGTGAGGACTGATTCCTGCTATCCCCAGAGAACACCTGTTTCAGGAGAGTAACTACGCTTTCTCCAGGAACAAGCAGGAAGTCAGTCCTCCCAGCTACAGGCTATCGCAAGCCTATAGAGAAAATCATAGTCACCCTCTGTGGGAGCCGTGAGCAGCAGCAATTGAGTCCACAGATACAGATTGCAGTAGGACCCATGTGTCTGATAGAAATCATCACTCTGGTAGCCTGAACACAGAAGAGTCAGAGGGTAGGAGTTGCCTAGACCCCAAAAGGATTACGGAACATGGCCTAACTGAATGCGCTGTCCTGTTGGGACCTCCTTTCCAGGCAGTAATGAGCTGCAAAGGTTTGAAATGAAGACCAGGTGGCGGCCCGGCAGATGTCCAGCATAGGGACAGAGTGCAGGTTTGCCTCAGAGGCCGCCCTGGCCCTGACACAGCCTACTGTGACCCAGCCATCCAGCATGAACCCCACCTGCCCATAGGTGAGGGCGATGCAGTCTGTCACCTAAGTGGACAGTGTCCATTTGGTCACCACTTACCCCAGCCAACTTGGGTCATAGGAAACAAAAAGCAGAGAAGCTTTCCAGTGGCCCAGATATGCTGAATGTAGAAATACAGGGCTCTCTTACAGTCCAAGATGTGAAGGACAGTCTCTGTCCTACTGGAGTGAGACCTTGGGAATAATGTGGGCAGCACCACCTCCTGGTTGAGGTGGAAGGAAAATACCACCATCAGGAGGAATTTGGAGCACATGCGAAGCACGACCCTGTTCTTGTAGAACCTGATATATAGCGCCTCTGTCACTAGGGCTTGGAGCTCACTGACACTGCGAGCAGAGGTGAGCGCCACCAAGAATATGACCTTCCATGAGAGATATCTCAGGTGGCAGGTAGCCAGAGGCTCAAATGGTGGGCGAGTGAGCTGTGCCAATACAACATTGAGGTCCCATTCAGTTGACAGAGGGCAGACAGGGGGTTTTGACAGCAGAAGTCCTCTCAAGAAGCAGGTCACCAGAGGTTGGATGAGAGGGGTTTGCTTTCTACTGGGTGGTGATGCGCTGCCAGGGCACTGAGATGCACTCTGATAGAGTTTGATTTGAACTCAGATTGCAAGAGATGAAAAAGGTATTGCAGTACCAGTTGCACCGGGCAGGAGAACGGGTTCACCCCTTGCTCCGTGCAACAGACTGAGAACCTGCACCATTTGAAGGCATAAGCTCTCCTGGTGGAAGCCTTACTGGAGGCCAGCAGGATCTCTTCCACTTCCTCTGAGAGGTTGAAAGGGGCTAGGATCACCCTTTCAGCAGCCATGCCGTCAGTGATAGGGACACCAGGTTAGGGTGCAGGAGAGATCCCTCCTCTGCAGACAGGAGTCCTGTGGAGCTCCCCAATGGGATCAGAATCTCTACTGACAGCCAGAGAAGCAGCGGGAACCATGGCCGCCCAGGCCACCGAGGGGCCACTAGGATCAGTGAGGCTTTGTCATGAAGAGCCTTAAACAGTGTTTTGGCAATCAGTGGCATGGGTGGGAAGGCATACATGAGACCTTTCGACCATGGAATGAGAAACACATCATGAGCGATTCCCTCGGAGCGGCCTTGTTTTGGAAGATTTCTAGCTCCTCCATCTGAGGGTCCTTCTCTGACTCCATCGGGAATGCTAGGGCCTTGGACATGTCCCTCACAAAGTCGAGAAATTCCATGTCCTCGGGCGGGGACCCTAAGGAAACATCCTGGTGGTGACCAATATCTGGTCTCCCACTCTGAGTAATCAGTCGAAGACTCAAGGGAAGGGTGACTTGTGGGCTCCAGGACTGAGCCTTGCCTACATCCCTCGGAGGCCTTGCAGCTGGTTCCATGTGCCCTAGCCGGGGAGGACCTCAGTCCCGTGGAACGGGAACCGGATCGAGACCTCGGCCGAGGATCAACTCAAGGGCAAATGGTCTCGAGGATTGGCTCGGCCTTCGGAGATGTCCTCGGCCCAGTGGTCTGGATGGAGGAACTGGTGGTACTGGACAACAGCGCCCGCTGCTGGTCCATGAAGGCAGACTGCGCTTCAGTACTGCCATTCTGGTGTTGAGTCCAGAAGGCTTCGCAGCCATCGGCGCAGGCACCGAGGATCTCGGGCCCAGCACCAGTTCCACCAAGGGGGAGTCCTCAACAAGGATAGGTTCTGGCATCCAAGGCCGATCTACAGTTGAGTCCTTCTGGGGAACCTTCATAGGCTGCTCCCACCCCAATCCCTTGGACGAGCATCTAGGACTGCGAGACCTGGCTCGGAGCTTACTCGACCTGTCAGACATACATACATACATCAGAGGAAGGAGGATCAGACCTGCATGTGTGGTCTTCTTTTCAGAACTGGATGTCTGATCCACTGCCACCACCATGCTACAGAAACATGAAAAGCAGCAGCGGCGCAAGGGCATGCAGCATGGTAGGAGCCGAGGACAGCAGCCCAAAATGTGCCCCTATTTCCTTGTGCTCTGTGTGGCCACACTGCTCGCACAGGGCAAGGTACAGCACTGGGTTAAGGTATGGTATGCCTCATAGGGCATGAAATGAGAGGAGAAAGTGCATTCAGAGCAGAGGAGTGTATAGTATTATAGGAGGATACTGCCCCATCAATGAATTCAGATGACATAGTGGAGGAAAGAGGTGATAAGACAGCAGTGGAGAGAGCTGAAGGGTCGATAGTATGAAGATTCCTAAACATGTTGGTGGAGATCAAGTGGTGATTAAGGGTGAAGGTTAGCAGGTGATGGTCAGATAAGGGCAGAACTGAGCTGGAGAAGTTTGCGGGTGAATAGTTGGAGGAGAATATAAGGTCAAGACAGTGGCCATGCATGCGAGTAGGAGCGATAGAGCACAACTGGTGGTTGCATGAGGAGGTTAGGGAAAGAAGCTTTAAGGTCAGAAGGGTCATCAATGTGAATGTTAAAATCCCAAGAATAGGGGAAGGGGAAGATGCATCTAGAAATTAGGAGAGCCAGGAGTTAAAGTTGGCAAGGAAGGTAAAGGTGGACTTGTTAGGGGGTCGATAAATGAGAGCTATCTGGAGAGCTAGTGGAGAAAATAGGCAGATTGTATGGACTTCAAAGGAAGCAAAGGAATTAGTTGGAGGCAGGAGGGGCTAAAATTGGCAGGAATAAAAGAGTAGGAACCCAACACCACTGCCATGGCTAATGGGCCGAGGTGTAAGGGAAAACAGGTAGCATCCAGGTAGCATCCGTGACAGAGGGCAGCGACTGCTAAACAAATATTTCTGCTCTGTTTTAACTAAAGAAAATCCTGGAGAAGGACCATCTGTGACTGACAAATACACAAATAGGAATGGAGTAGATACCACACCATTCACAAAAGATGATGTGTTAGAACAGCTTGCAAAACTGAAAGTGGACAAGGCTAGGGGACCAGATGGGATACATCCCAGGATACTGAAAGAGCTCAGTGAGGTTCTTCAGGGCTGTTAAAGGATGTTTTTAATAGATCCTTGGAGACATGAGAAGTTCCACAGGATTGGAGAAGGGCTGATGCTGTATCTCGTCACAAAAGTGGTAGTTGGGAAGAAGTGACAAACTACAGTCCAGTAAGCCTTACCTCAGTGATGGGAAAAGTAATGATGGTGCTCCTGAAAGAGCGAATAGTGGACTTCCTCAAAACCAACAGGATCTGAGGCAACTTGATTTTACCAAAGAACAATCTTGCCAAATAAATATGATTGAGTTCTTTGACTGGGTGACCAGAGAACTAGATCAAGGGCATGTGATGGATGTGATCTACCTAGATTTCAGCAAAGCCTTTGATACTGTTCCTCATAGGAAGTTTATCAATAAACTCAACAACTTGGGGATGGGTCCCAGGGTGGTGAACTGGATCAGAAATTGGTTGACTGAAAGATGACAGAAGGTGATGGTAAACAGAGCTCACTTGGATGAAAGGAAGATGATTAGCGGTGTGGCCCAGGGTTAGGTCCGTGGACCTGTACTGTTCAATATATTTGTGAGTGATATTGCTGAAAGACTGAATAGAAAAGTCTGTCTTTTTGCAGATGACAACGAAAATTTGCAACAAAGTGGACTCCCCTGAGGGAGTGAATAACTTGAGGAAAGATCTACAAAAGCTGGAAGAATGGTGTAATGCTTGGTGGTTAAGATTTAATGTGAAGAAGTGCAGTGTCATGCACTTGGGAAGCAGAAATCCAAAGGAATCATATGTGATAGGGGACGGGAGGTTGGTGTGCATGGACCAGGAGAAGGACCTTGGAGTGATTGTTTCTGATTATCTCAAGATGTGAAACAGTATGACAAGGCAGTGGCAAAAGTCAGAAGGATGCTGGGTTGAATACAGAGCGGAATTACCAGCAGAAAGGAAGAGGTACTAATGCCACTGTACAATTCACTAGTGAGGCCTCACTTGGATTATTGTGTTCAGTTTTGGAGACCATATCTCGCAAAGGATATAAAAAGGCTGGAAGCAGTTCAGAGGAAGGCGACCAAAATGATTTGGAGCCTGCATCAGAACACTTGAAGACCTAAATATGTACATTCTGGAGGAGTGGAGGGACAGGAGAGATATGATTCAGACCTTTAAATATTTAAAGAGTATTAATGAACAAACAAACCTCTTCCAAAGACGGGGAAACTGTAAAACTAGAGGGCATAACATGAAGCTGCAAGAGGGTAAACTGAAAGCAATGTCAGGAAATGCTTTTTCACTGAAAGAGTGGTGGATGCTTGGAATGCCCTCCTGCTGGAAGTGGTGGGAACAAATACAGTGACAGAATTCAAAATGGCATGGGACAGACACAGTGGATCCCTTTATAGCAACAGGATAAAATCAAAATAAACATAACTATGTCTTCTATCTGAACAAATAGGGGTGACCTACACGGAGCGGTGGGTACACCCCTAAACAAAGGCATGGGGAGGAGTGACCTACAAAGGCATGGGGAGGAGTGGCAGGTACACCTACTCTTGCTGCCTTGCTGGGCAGACTAGATGGACCATATTGGTCTTTATCTGCCGTCATATACTATGTTACTATGACTGAAGCAGAATATTCAGGGAGAAGCCACGGTTCAGTAAGAGCCAGGAGATGCAGAGTATTAAGGATAAAGAAGTCATGAATGAAGGCTAGTTTACTGGAGACAGAATGTGCATTCCACAATGTGCATACAAAAAGGAGAGAAGAGGGTGAGAGGAAAGGGATATGAATAAAATTAGAAAGGTTATGCATTCATCTGCCCTGGGAGTTCGAAAAAAGTGTGAGTGGGTCAGGATTGGGGTTGACATCTCCAGATGAGAGGAGGAGTAGGAAAAAATGGGGGAGTGAGGAGGCAGCATGATGGAAGCAAGGTTGAGGTTCCCTCCGTGAGAGTGGAGATGGCTGAATGAGAGGAAGAAAATGGTGAAGTTCAAGGGTAGATGATAATGTAGAAAACAAAATGGTAGGGGAGGTGGGGACAGCAAGGTGTGGGTAATGAAAAGTAGGGCCATGGGATTGTTGGAATGAGGGAAAAGATTAGGGAGAGTTAACATCAAGAACATAAAGTGATGTGGAGCCATAGGAGAAGGAAAAGAGGAGAGAATGCAAATCAAAAGAGATATAGGTGGAAAGGGAGGAGGTTTTAGGTGTACCTGAGTAATTGTGTCAATGAGCAGAGGAAGGCTATGAAAGAATGTTAAGCCAGGAGTGGGTGGGCTGAGGGTTTGGGGGGGGGTGTAATAAAGTATTGAGAAGGGGACACAACACTGCAGAGAGGAGGAGCTGGGAAAGGGAAAGAGAGAAGATAGGTTGCGCACCAACAAAACAGGAATAGAGACAGAACAATAAATAACAAGTTGGATTCCAAACAGGCCCAGGAAAACACTCCTAAATGTGCAGATACAGTAGAACTAGACAGGCATTCTGTCTACCTTCCCCCATGCACTCCAGCTCTCAACCTCCCACCCTCTTGCACTCTTCCATCTTTTCTACTACCTCCCCCACAGTCTCTCCATCCCTCCCTCCTCTAACCTCCACCTCCTTCACCCTCCTATCCCCTTCCAATCAAGCCCACTGCCCTCCCTCCCCTCCCCCCTTTCTTTTAACCAGAGTTAGCACTATTATTAGGTGAACTATGTGGTTGTCTAGAGCAACATGTTTTGGAGGGTGGAAAAAGTGCTTCAGCTTCAGATCTCCCACCCTCAACATTACCACTGCTGTCACGTCTCCGTGGAACTAACTGCAGCAATGGCAATACAATAGAAAAGATGTGCAGTGCAAAGGGAAGCCTCTGAAGCCCTATGCGCTGCACTTTGGAAGAGCAGGCCAATCCACCCTAACACAAACTGGAAGTCTGTATTGGGGGATGGGACGAGCTGAATTTTCAGAGTGCAGTGCACTCATTGCCATTGCCATTGCTGCTGTTAGGTCTGAGGAGATGTGGCAGTGGTGGCAGTGGTAAGGGAGGGACAGCAAGAAGGAGGGTTATCTAGAGCAGCTAATGTCCTTCACCGGCCCCACTTCTAAATTTTTTTTAAAGTTTTCGGCATGGGGTTCCCACTGCTGCTAGGTTTGTCTGTCACAGAGTGCTTGGTTGGAACACTGCACTGCCAGGAAATTTTGAAGACAACATCATGGCCAACTGACTGGAAAAGATCTGTGTTTATACCAATACTAAAGAAAGGTGATCCAACTGACTGTGGAAATTATCGCACAATCACTCTGATCCCAAATGCCAGCAAGATTCTACTGAAGATTATTCAACAGAGACTACAACCATACCTGGAACAGGAACTACCTGAAGTGCAAACAGAGTTTAGGAAAGGGCGAGGAACCAGAGACATCATCACAGATGTGAGATGGATCCTTGAAAAGACAAAAGAATAAAAAAATATATCCATATGTGTTTTATTGACTACAGCAAGGCTTTTGACTGTGTAAACCATGAGAAACTCTGGGCCACATTAAGAAGCATGGGTATACCAGAACACCTGATTGTTCTCTTGCACATTCTGTACATTGATCAAGAAGCAACAGTTCGAACAGAACAAGGAGAAACAGAATAGTTTAAAATCAGCAAAAGTGTATGACAAGGCTGCATACCTTCCCCCTACCTGTTTAATTTATATGCAGAACAAATCATCAGAGAAACAAGACTGTATGAAGATAAACGAGGTGTGAAGAATGGTGGAAGATTGATCAACAACCTTCACTGTGCTGATGATACCACAACACGGGCTAAAAGTGAAGACAATTTGAAACATTTGCTTCTCAAGATTAAGAAATATAAGGGTATGTTTACTAAATGGCGCTAACGACGCAGCTGCGATGTTATCACGTGATACGTGACATTATAGCATGATAATGGCGCATTACCGTGCGAGAATGTCACATATCACACGATAACGTCTCCTGTGATGTTAAGGTGCGCAGAGGGTGGAGTACGGCTCCCCAGAGGGCGGAGTAAGGCTCCCCAGGGGCGGAGATAAGGGGTCAATGGGCGGAGAGTGGGCGGGGAGAGGCCCCATGCACACTAAAACTGTGAAATGAAGGTCTGAAAATTAGCGCCAGTGAAAACCTTGCGCTAGAGGCACATTTGAAGGGGAGAGAGACCATTTCAGTCAGCAATGTGCAGCAAAGGCAGGGAAACCAAGAAAAGTGATAGTAGTGATACATGTGCGGCAACAGCATAGTGCCCAAGTATGAGAGGGCACTATGGTGAGGCTGCAAAAGGGGTACAGGGGGCTGCAGGCGGGACATGCAGTGTGGAAGCTGGGGCACAGGGTGGACTAGGCAGATGCCTAGGTGACACATAGGAATGTGGAAGCGTAAAACCAGCAAGACAGCAACTGACCAAAGGCAAACATGGCCACGAGTGTGTGTGTCCCACAGTGTCCCAGGGGACCGTACCCAGCAAGTACCCCAAAGGGCATATAACATTGGCAGGCGGTGCCGGAGGGAAGCGTGGATGTCTATGCAGGCACCCCAACCCCATATCACGCAAAATAGGAAGCCGCCTACTGGCACACTGGATGGCCTGGGACTGCGCACCACCAGCACCACTGGCACAAGGGCATGTCAGCATGGTGGTGGAGGGGTGCTGGTGGCAGAGTGGGCAGTGGCATCTGCCCACAGCAGACCATGGCCAAGCCCCATTTAGGTGGGTGCCATGCACTGCAACAGACAAGGTCTGTCTGACGAATAGTCATGGTATCCCCAGGGAATGACCTGCCCCTGTGGCAACAGTTTGGTGCAGTACACACAGCCAGTGTGTTCAGGGGCAGAAGGTTATATGTTCAAGTCCCAGCAGTGGCTCCTGCAAACTATGTCCCTATATTTTACCCAGTACTAAACCGTGGTAATAAAGACGGAACCTTTATTGCAGATAAAATGAACATGCTAGAAACACCTACATTTTATCCTACAGAGCACAGACACCATAAACATGTGCAATCCCTAGAGCAGAGTTTCCCAACTGCAGTCCTGGAGGGCCAAACACCATTCAGGTTTCATGCTGTCCCTAATAAATATGCCTGTGCTGCATTTGTATGCACCACCCCCATTGTATGCAAATGTATCTCATGCATATTCATTAGGGACAGCATGAAAACCTGAACCATGTTTGGCCCACCAGGAACAGAGTTAGGAACCTCTGCCCTATTTATATTTATTTATTTATTTAACTGTATTTATATCCCGCTTTTCACCGGGTCTGCCCTAGAGCAGCGGCCAACAGGGGCGCAAACATCCACACCCAGAGGCTCTACTATCCAAAGCCTCATGGATAGTCAGGCTTTTGGGCCCTGCGCGGAGCAGCATCTCCCAATACTAGTATCTGCATACCTTAGCAATGCCGTCCTAAACTTGGGAACACGTTCCACATATATCATAAGGTTGCTATGATTAATGTCAGATAAGAAATCCTAAGTTAAACACAATTTGTTGACAGAGATTCAACATGGCAACCTTTTTGATATCTGTGTGGTGTGTTTCAGTGTTTGCCTCTGACAGTGTTTACCACCCTGGGGAGTGACCCCAACAGTATTGCGTACCATAGCAATGCCCGCACTGTGCTCAGGATGGGTGTGGCGGCCAGGGCTGCCAAAAACCTCTATATTTGCACAATGCTGGCATAGGTGTGGGAGTGTGTATATGTCTATCCAGTGTTTTGTGGCTGCCTACACCTTACTGAGCCCACACTGCTTGCGCTGTTTCTAGTGTTAGCCTGCCAATGTGCATAATGAGGAGCAAGGTACTGTGGGTATGGCCCGGACAAGGTGGACTGGGCAGGATGCATCTGCACAGGGCATAGGGCAATGGCTGGGACATTGTAGTGCCCGGCCACCACCTGCACGGACAGGGTGGCCACAGCATGTCATGCTGGGGGGGGTCACTCTCACCCTGACTGAGCAGTGACCATGGCATGGCTAAGTTCCCCCATAGTGCGATATGATATTTTTTTTTAAGTGATATCTATGAGTTCTGTTTTCTGGGACCCAGTCACTGATATACCTGTTTGGTGTGTGTGCTTGCATCCCATTTTTGGGTGCACACATTTCTTACAGGAACATGCACTATGTACTAGCTAGCAGACTGTCTGCAGTTAACAGGTGTATGGCTGGAACACCATGCAGGGTGCAGCGGCTGGAGACTGACTGTGCCCTCTGCTGGTGAATGTCAGATAGTGGTGGGGGGTAACTGAGCTGTTTTAGGCCTACTGCCTCTCTGCCAGCACCCTATGTGATGTGTACAGATCTGCATTGGCTGCCATATAGGGTGCCTGTTCCCCAGCAGGACTGGGGGTGATGGTCCCCTCTCTACTGCCACCATTGCAGTAGATGTAGAATATGGATATGTTGGTGGAAGATCCTGTTTCCCCCCTGACCCACATAGGGTGGGTTGGGTGGTGCTACATAATCTGCTTTTGGGTTTAATCACCACTCTTCTCTTATAACATGTGACCATGGCAACCACACAGGATATGCACTATTCTGGGTGCATCATCATCCACAAGGGCTAGAAATGACTGGGAAATACAGATGGACACAGGTGTAAACTAGGTGTGTCTGCAAGGACTACCTATCACACATTGGCACTGTTAGAAACATAGAAACATGATGACAGAAAAAGACCACATGGCCTATCTAGTCTGTCCTTCCATATCAACAACTACAACAGTCCACTTTTTACCTTTAGAGATCCTCTGTGTTAATCCCATGCTTTTTTGAATTCAGTTACTGTCCTCATCTCTACCACCTACACTGGGAGACTATTCCACGGATCCACTACTCTTTCCGTAAAGAAATATTTCCACATATCACTCCTGAATCTATCTCACTTCACCCTCATCCCATGTCTCCTCGTAGCAGAACTTGCTTTCAATTGAAAGAGGCTCTCTCCCTGAACATTTATGCCGCAGAGATATTTAAACATCTCAATCATATCACCTCTATCCCGCCTTTCCTCTAAGGTGTACATATTAAGATCCTTAAGTCTGTCCTTATATGCTTTATAATGAAGCCCACTAATCATTTTAGTAGCCACCCTCTGCACCGACTCCATCCTGTTCACATCCTTTTGAAGGTGCGGTCTCCAGAATTGCACACTATACTCCAAATGAGGTCGCACCAAAGACTTATACAGACGCATTATCACCTCTTTTTTTCTGCTAGCCATTCCTCTCCGTATGCACCCAAGCATCCTTCTAGCTTTTGCCGTCGCCTTTTCTACCTGTTTAGCTACTTTAAGATCATCAGACACAACCACGCCTAGGTCCCGCTCTTCTTTAGTGGACAAAAGTACTTCACCTCCTATACTGTATTGCTCCCTTGGATTGCTGCAGCCCAAATGCATGACCTTACATTTTTTAACATTAAATCCCAGCTGCCAAATTCTAGACCATTCATCTAGTATAGCTAGATCCCTCCTCATGTTATCTACACCTTCCTGGGTATCTACTCTATTGCAGATTTTGGTATCATCTGCAAAGAGGCAAACCTTACCCGACAGCCCTTCCGCTATATCACTAACAAAGATGTTAAAAAGAATCGGACCAAGGACAGATCCCTGGGGCACACCACTGGTAACATCCTTCTCCTCAGAGTGAGCTCCATTTACTTGTACTGTTTGTCGCCTCCCACCCAACCAATTTCTAACCCAAGCAGTAACTTTAGGGTCCATCCCTAGGGTGCTCAGTTTGTTTATAAGTCGCCTGTGAGGAATAGTGTCAAAGGCTTTACTGAAATCTAAATACACCACATCTAGAGCTCTCCCTCGGTCCAACTCCCTGGTCACCCAGTCAAAGAAATCAATCAGATTTGTCTGACAAGACCTGCCTCTAGTGAATCCATGCTGCCTCAGATCCTGTAATCCGCTGGACTCCAGAAACCTCACTATTTTCTCTTTCAGCAGCGTTTCCAATAATTTACTCACCACCGAAGTTAAACTAACCGGCCTGTAGTTTTCAACCACATCCTAACTTCCGCTTTTGTGTAAAGGCACCACATGAGCCTCTCTCCAGTCCTTTGGCACCACTCCCGACTCCAATGAGGCATTGAAAAGGTCAGTCAGTGCAGTTGCTAGAACGTCCCCAAGTTCCCTCAGTATTCTAGGGTGTATCCCATCCGGTCCCATCGCTTTGTCTACTTTAAGTTGAGCTAGTTTCTCATAAACACAGTCTTCTGAAAATTGTTCAAGATGTCCCTCGCCTCTGTTCCTATTTGTGGGTGTTTTCTGAGGTCCTGCTCCTGGTTCTCCATCTGTGAACACAGAACAAAAATATTTGTTAAGCAATTCCGCTTTATCCTTATCAGTTTCTACATATTCTCCCCCTACACCCTTGAGTCTGACAATACCACTTTTGCCCTTCCTCTTCTCACTAATATATCTGAAAAATGTCTTATCCCCCCATTTTATTGCATTGGCTATTTCCTCCTCCTTTTGAATCTTTGCCTTCTTGACTACTTTGCTAGCTTCTCTAAGTTTTTCCAAATACAGATGCCTGTCTTCCTCTCTATGTGATCTCTTGTATTTCATGAAGGCCTCCCTCTTTTTCTTCACTTTTTCAGCTACTTCCTTAGAAAACCATAGCAGTCTCCTTTTCCTTTTGCCTTTATTTACCATTTTAACAAAAAGGCTGGTTGCCCTTAAAATATCCCCTTTCAGTTTTGCCCACTGTTTTTCTACATCCCCCAGCTGTTCCCTTCCCACTAACGACTCCCTGAGGTATTGGCCCATCTTCACAAAGTTAGTCTTCCTAAAGTCTAAGATCCTCACCTTGGAATGGATTCTAACAGCCCTAGTCCTAATACTGAACCACACCATCTGGTGATCACTGGATGCAAAATGATCTCCCACTACAACATCAGAAACACTTTCACCATTGGTAAGCACCAAGTCCAGTATGGTCCCTTCACGTGTGGGGTCAGTTAGCAATTGCCTGAATAGTTCTCCCTGTAGAGAATCCAGGATCTCCTTACTTCTAGATGATACTGCAGCAGGAATGTGCCAATCAACATCTGGCATATTGAAATCTCCTATCAGTAGCACTTCCCCTTTCCTAGCAATGCTGCGTATGTCTTTAATTAACTCTCTGTCCACCTCTTCCTCTTGTGAGGGAGGTCTGTATATCACACCAATGCAAATAGATTTCTCTTTCCCTCTTTCTATTTTAACCCGCAATGCCTCCTCTCTCCCTTTTAAGCTCTGTAATTCCAAAGCTTTAATAGTAGTTTTTCCATATAGTCTCACTTCTCCTCCCCTTCTTCCTACCCTGTCCTTTCTGAATAAAGTATAGCCAGGTATAGTTACATCCCAGTCATGGTTTTCTGTGAACCATGTTTCTGTAACTGCCACTAAATCCCAGTCAACCACTCCCACCAAAGCTTCAACATCAGGGATCTTATTTCCCATACTACGGGCATTTATACACACTGCTTTCCATATGTTACCCCTGTTACCCATTTCCATAAAGGTATTTAATGTATCACCTACCTTGGGGCTTTCACTTACCTGGGGGCTTTCTTCACCTATCCCCAATGAATCTAGTTTAAAGCCCTCTTCAGTAGATTAGCCAGTCTACTACCGAAGATGCATTGACCTTTCTTGGACAGATGGATGCCATCTCTGCTCTGCAACCCTTGGAACAGCATCCCATGGTCTAGAAAACCAATTGGGACCTTCAGCACAGCCTACCTCAGCCAACCCAGGTGCTGTGGACCTGGTGCTGGGCGCCCCACCTCACCCTCAGGGTGAGCACAGGAACAGTTCAATGTCACGGTCTGTAGCTACTCTGTGCCTGTAACACACACGGTCAGTTCCCCCTACCAGGCCGATGTGCTATAGAGGAGCATACCCCATCTTGTGAGCAGTTGTAGGCTGCTGAACTGCATGTGCAGTGCATCTTGGGTAAGGGTGGGTTTATCCTATCCTGGTAACCACAGCAGACAGTTTGTGTGGTGACCTGCAGTTTTTCTGTAGCCAGCCAGCAGTGTGTTAGACATTATAAAGATGTAGCCCACTGGTTACTTCAATGACTGCCGAGACAGAGGTCATGGGTTTGATCCCACAGTGGTGTTATTTAATAAGGCTGTGTGAGGCGTTTCCTTTTAATTTAAATCCATGCTGCCAGCAAAAACACCCTCACAGTGCCGTAGCCTATGGTGCCTTATAGGGCATCCTATAGGACACCCTATAAAGTGCCCTATAAGGTGCCCTATAAAGCGCTCTATAGGGCAGATTATAAGTGCCTTGGGGAACAGGGCAGTCTTATAGGGCACCTTATGCAGCACCTTAGGTTACGGCACTGTGAGGATGTTTTTGCTGGCAGCACTGATTTAAATTTAAAAAGGAAATGCCACAGACAGCACTGATTTAAATTAAAAGGAAATGCCTCAGACAGCCTTCTTACATATCACCACTGCAGAGCCAAACCCATGATCTCTGCCTCTGCTATCATTGCAAGAACCAGTGAGCTACATCTTTATTGCTTCTAACTCTGTGCTGGCATGAACTTAGGGTTAACGCGCGTTAACGTGCCATGGCACCCCCTTATCTCGTGATACAGATTCTTGCTACCTTGCCGCAGGAATGCCCACTCCTTATATGGCATTCTTCACATTATCGCTGCAACTAGCGCCGGTAACATTAAGACGGTTTAGTAAACATACCCATAGTCTTAAAATGGGTCTGCACCTTAATGTTAAGAAGACAAAGATCCCGACAACTGGAAAAATAAATAAGCTCATCATTGATGGAAAAGAATTTGAAATAGTGGACAACTTTAACCTACTTGGATCAACTATCAATAAAGAAGCAACAAGCAATCAAGAAATCAGACGACACATTGCTCTTGGCCAAATGGCTATGAAGGATCTAGACAAGATTCTCAAGAACAGAGATGTCTCTATCTCCATTCAAAGATTTGACTTGTATAGTATTTTCAATAACATCATATGGATGTGAAAGTTGGACAGTAAAAAAGATAGACAGGAAGAAAATTGACGCCTTTGAATTATGGTGCTGGTGACAAATACTATGTATACCATGGACTGTCCAAAGAACAAACCAGTCAGTACTAGAGGAGATCAAACCTAAGCTTTCTTTAGAAGCTCAGATGACAAGATTTTGACTTTCATACTTTGGACATATCATGCAAAGAGAGATAACATTAGAGAAAGACATCATACTTGGGAAGGTAGAAGGTCAACGCAAAAGAGGAAGGCCAGCAATGAGATGGATCGATACAATAACAGCAGCTACGGGTGCCAGTCTGTCAACAATGAGCTGCCTGACTGAAGACCAAATACAATTTAGGACAACTATCCAGAGGGTCGAAATGAGTCGACACTGACTTGACGGCACTTAACAACAATAAGACTGTAATTTAATTTTTAGTATTTAGCTTTCTACTAATTATTCAAGGCGAGCTACAGTCAGGTACAATAGATAGTTCCCTGTCCCCTGGGGGCTGCAATCTAAGTTTGTATCTGCGGCAATGAAGGATTAGGTGACTTGCCCAGGGCCACCAATAGTGCCTGCATGATGTGAAACAATGGGGTATGTTTACTAAACTGCGGTAATGTCATTCGCGTTAGGGTCCGCGGTAGAGGTAGAGATGCCCATATAAAGGTGTGGGCGTTGCATCATTACAGCAAGCTGTAGCAACTAACAAGCGTTACAAGGCACCTTAGACTAATGAGCATTACAAGGCACCTTGTAAGGCACCTTACAAGGCACATTCCAAGGCACCTTGCATGGTGCCTTGTAAGGTGCCTTATAAGGTGCCCTTTAAGGTGCCTTGCAAGATGCCTTATCCAGGTGCCCAGTAAAATGCCTTATAAGGTGCCTAGTAAAGTGCCTTGTATGGTGCCTTATAAGGTGCCTTGTATGGTGTCTTATAAGGTGCCTTGTAAGGTGCCTCATAAGGTGCCTTATAAGGTGCCTAGTAAAGTGCCTTGTAAGGCGCCCCGTAAGGCGCCCTATAGGGCCTCTTAGGCTAAGCGCCTTATTAGGCACCCCTGGACAAGGCACCGCAGAAGGCACCCTGGGCTATGGAACCATAGGTTAAGGTGGTCTAACAAGGTTATGGTGCCCTAGGTTAGTGTGCCCTAGGGGCTGCAAGGTGCCTCAGGATGACATGCATGACCTGTGTTGAACAGAGACAGATGTAGCCCTAAAACTA
Organism: Ichthyophis bannanicus; assembly: GCA_033557465.1. Lineage (NCBI taxonomy): Eukaryota > Metazoa > Chordata > Amphibia > Gymnophiona > Ichthyophiidae > Ichthyophis > Ichthyophis bannanicus. Next base: position 1,462,539,040 of record CM066031.1, read on the forward strand.
GATAGAGCACTCAGGAAAGGCATGAACAGGTGAGTGAAGGAGGGAGAGCTGGGAGCCGCTGGACCTGCCATATCTGTGGGCATCCCATGTGGCTGCCAGTACTGATGACAAACATGGTGGGGCAGCTGTACCACAGCACAGAGTGTTGGCAATGTAAAGTACTGGAAAGACAGTTGGTGGCAGACGATGGGAATACCTGCCCCCCAGTGGGGGCGGAGGTGGCAGGATAGTTACAATGATGGGTGGACAGAGGAGTGGTGTTGCCATGCAGATCAGGCACAGGTGAGGCAAGCATGAAGAGGCGCAATGCAGGAAAGGGTAGCAGTGCAGGACATGGGTGGCAGCCTGCACAGGCAGACAGGACTCTACACAGCTGACAGACGCAGATAGATAGACAGAAGGATGGTTGGCAACTGTGATGAAGGTAATATGTGCTGGCAGCACATATCAGCAGAGATATGACTGTTACAGGGATGACAGGTACCGGTGTAGGAAAGGCATAAATGAAGGAGAAAAAAAGAGGGTGCGAACCCATGACCACTGGGCTGAAAAATCACTGCACAAACCAATAGGCCACACCACCACTGTGAGGTCCACAGCAATGGCTGCATATAAGAACACTGCAGGGCACCACACAAAACGCTTGCTGTGTGCCAGGAGAGGCCAACCCAGACAGTCACCATGATGCAGCGCACATGTACAACAGGCATCCACAGCTCATATCACAGTCTGTAAGTGGGATGGGAGTCACATAGAAACACATGCACACACACCATGAGATGTAATGCAGTGTAAACAGCATGCAAAAGAGCATGGGAGCGATAGACGAAGGGTGTCATGGGCCGGCTGAAGGGACAGCTAAGTGGATGGCCCATGGACCAGTGCAATATAATGAAAAAAGAGCATGTGAGAATCCAACCTGCACAGTGATGTGGCACAGACCAGCCGAAAACAGCTGTACCAATCCACCAAACAGACTGGTCACATGGACACTACAAAGAAATAGCCATATGTAACACACAATATGAGACAGATAGGCTGCAGAGAGGGTACACTGTAGCGCACGTCACAGAGATGGAGGGGTGTGTGGAGAGGTGACAAGGCTGCAGCCATCGCATGGGCAGGTTAGCAGAACACAGGAAAGGAAAAGGAAAAGAACATGTGGGAATCAAACCAGCAACCTTTGGACTGCCAATGGGTGTCTGTGACCACTATCCCAAAGAACCCCCACAAGCACAATGCAAACAAGTTACCACAAAAGGCACACACTGGAGCACAGCAGACATCGTGTCCCTCACCCTGATGCACCATCTGCCTCGGATAAACCCACGGGGTCTGTGTGCCAGCCCCCCCCCCCACAAACGCACATCCAATCCATGCTGAGGACCCACTTACCCGCTGCTGCCTGTGGACTCCAACTACCCTGACCCCCCTCCACCGTTGCCTCCCCTACCCCTGCTCCCACATTCCTTCACTTATCACAACTAGAATATAAGCTGTGGTGAGTAGGGTGTCTGCTCGACATCTCTGTGCAGTGCTGTGCACAAGGGCAGTGACAGACATAAGTACTGAGTTATCTCTGTAAGTAACCAGTTGTCTATCCCGCCTACCCATCAAATGAAGCAGTGGCCAATGGAGGGCCACGTGGCTTTCCCAAGGCCACATGGCAAAAAGACTAGAAACCCCAGTCCCAACGTTGCTGTCCCCAGGTGGGATGTGAACCCATGGCCCCCTGGTCTGAGGTACTGTGTCCTAACCAACAGGCCATGTCTCTCACTGTGCAGGTGCAGTAGGTGTGGTAGTAATGAAAGTAGTGAAATAAAACTTTGTGCTGTAACTACACCCATACACGGTACACAGTAACAATACCTGTACACCGACCCCCTCCCCCACAACCCCGCACCCGGATGGTGTACCCCAAGGATCTGGCGTGGATACCCCCTACCCCCTCCATACACAGTCCCCCAGTGTGGCCATCAGCACCCATGGCTGGTTGTACCAGCTACATACTGATGGCTCACAGAGCGACCTACGCACACCTGAACCCTCCCCGGCTAACCAAACCCTGATCCATGCCTGTCGTGATGACATCGCTGCCTGGATGTCTCACCCTGGCCTTAAAGTGAACATGGCCACGACCATACCTCCCATCCATCATTGTAACACCTCCATGCCCCCCCCCCCATTGTTGTCGGTGTCTGTGGATAACTCTGTACCTCACCCAGTGTCCCCAGGCCGCAATCTGGGCCCATCCCTTACCCTTCAACCCCGTCCATGACACACAGCCATCTGATAGCTAACACCTGCCCCCCTTCCCCCACAACAGCAGTGATACCTGCCCCATCCACCCTGAACACACCACCAATATGGCCATGCACTGCCCAAACGCATCCCATCAGTATCTCAGTAGTCTGCCCCCTGCATCCAACCATGTGCCAGGCCAGTCATGGCCATACCACCCCCCCTTGTCTGGTCACGTCAAAGCCTCCCTAACCTTTACCATACCCATGTCAACCCCCCCCCCCTGCTGAGGCCAAGATGCAGAGACTCTGTGGCTACCCACCACCCCCCGTCTCCCATCTTCCCATACAAAAACCCCTGAAAACATTTGGCCCAAGCAGACACCCACCACCTGTGCAGTACACACCTACTGGCAGCCCCACACTCTGCCCCTTTCTCCGTGATGCCACGTACACCGTGAGAAAACCTCCGCGGTCCATAGAGCAGGCACCTTCTCCAACCCCCCACAGATCCAGGATGAAACCACACGTCCTCGCTACAGCCATAGAAGCATGATCCCACTGACACACCCCCACTGTCCCTAGCGGTATCCCTCCCACCCCATCTGTGTTCATGCTGACTAGATGGTAATCACTGATGCGCAGAACATGTCACCCACCTGTTGGCACTGCACCGCATTCACCATGTAGCACTATGCAAATGCTCCGTAGTGGTAGAAGTACATGTCTGCACCATCATGGCCACAGTACCAGAACACACAGCTGACAGGTGGCATGTATCATGCAGGCACACCAGGCTGACAACACACACACAAGGCAAGAAGGTCTGAAGGGAAGATACAGAGATGTAATGTGATGCAGCCACACAGTGAAGTGTATACGCAGTGCACAGGCAAATGCACAAACATGCCAATGATGTCATGTCCCAATGACCCAGAAACACCCATCAGATGTGTAGACCTGATGTGTGGGTGTCAGTGGGTCATACAGCAGTGTAGATGTCCCTAGAACAGCATGTGATTTGCTGAGAAAGGCCAGACGTCAGGTAGTCATGTAAAAAAATACCTTTAATGCACACATGGCATCAACAACAGTGACACAATGCAACATGAGGACATGGTATCAAGATGAGAGTCACATGTGGGCAAACGGCAAAGAAGATGGGCTCCCACTAGCATACAGAGGTAGCACTATGTGGAAGTCACACCGCAATGGGTGGCGTGGAAACAGGAACAGTCACAATAAGGCAATGTACAGGGACTGCACAAATGGAGCCTGGAAATGGACACACCCACCGCCACAGTGCAAAGGTACTGGCGCAATGTGAATGTAGCAATGTCATGTCAGAAAGAAGACTGAGCACACGTGCAAACATTAGCCAGCAAATCAATGTACATTGCCACATCTGTCCAGTAAACACACACAATAACATGTACGTAGAGCTACAAAGAGACGCCCACAATGGTGCATGTACCCACACAAACCCCACCCCGTCACATGCACCAGTGTAAGAGATGAGTCCGGCACATGCGCATGCACCATGTACATTTAAACACCACAGAGTGCTGCCCCATATCCAATGTAACACCCCCTGTGACGGTCAAACAGCAATCAGAGATGGTGGCATGCACCACAGTATTCTGTAGGAAAATAGTGTGTCATGTGCAAGTGGATGTTAGCCACACAAATAAGCAGGACCTACAGAATGTACCTCCTGTGCCACATACGTGGCTGCATGTACCTGTGTAGCCAAATATTGGCGCAATGCTTGCGATGTGAGCCCCACACATTGCCCACACACAACTACACAATGTCAGATGGATGTACAACATAGAGCGTGCATGTGAGTTCCTTCTGTAGATGTACAGACAAGTGTCCACAGTGCAAATGCCATCTGTGACCCTACAAGTCCGCCTATGACCATGCCAGATTACATGGCCATGCAAAGTCACAAGTGATGTCTCAATGTTCCACAACAATGCAAAAGTGATCTTTCTCTGCTGAAATCCATGCAACACCCAGACAGAGCACGGCAGCAACAGTTTGTCGTCCCCCCCCCCCCGGTGATGTCCAAAGTAGTAGGACAACAATGATGTCCAACATAGGCATGTGTCCGACTCGCATAGGTCCATCTTCCACTGGCACCATCACCCAGGAACCGTTGCATGGAGGTGTTCTGTCCAACCACATCTGGGCAATGGGGACTCCAGATGCAGTGTAGTATATGTGCCATGTGTGTTGGCTGCATCCTGTGTTTAAAGGAGTAGAGAAAAGGTAAAGGTATGCCACACCCACCATCATGTCACAATGCAGACAGTGACAGCACATTATGTGCATAATGAATGCCCAGATATTAAAACCTGACATGGTCACAACACACAGCACAGTGCATGTTGACCACAGCAGGAGATGGCACTGCAGACCAGGTTACCATCTCAACATGGTCATGTCAATGCCTATGTCACACAGGCATCCCAGAGGTCCACAGCATGTCCAACAGTGGTGGTGCACAGAGATCCCACAGAAAGGCATGATGATACAAACAGCCCAAATGAAACATCTACACATGGATGTTAGTCACATAAGATCTAAGGTGCAACCTACCTTAATTGTACAGCAGGTGTCTGATGGGGACTGTTGGAGCCAGGCAAAGGGCACAAGGGGCTACAGTAGAGGCTGTTGATGTGGCTGAACTGCGTCCATCACCACATCGTCATGGTCAGCCGTCAGTGGCGCAACTCCAAAGAATGATGAGTTATGTGTAACTCAAACTTTGATGTGTAGTGTCCTGTCAGCAAACATGAGACACATCAGGGAACAATACATGACACATGCACACAATGTACAGAAGAGCAAAAGCAGAAGGTCACAGAGAGATGGGTGAACACCACCGCACAGGTGGCTAGACACATCCCTGCACCAGACAATGGCAGGGGGAAGCAGAAAGTACCATTACCTAGACACACCCCAAAGACACAGAGACATACACCGAGAGACAAGGTGAGCATGCCGCAAGTTGCATACGGTAGGTCCATGCACAATCAGGGACCAGTGGAGACCAGCATCACAGTGCATGCAAGGATACACTGATGCTGTGTAATGCCACAATGGCAGGGAAGGTTGTATGTGCTATCCAACTACCCCACACCCTGTGCCTGGAGACACACACAGCCCAGTAACACATGCCCTAGGTACAGTGTGTAAACACCAGAAATGTGCTCAGGCCAATAGCCATATGCATGTCAATCGGAACATATGGGGGATGGAGCTGCAGACCATACATGAGTACAACAACAGAGGTGCAGTGGAGAGGGAAACACAGATATGTGTAATGTTATACTGCCACCATAGAACACTTACCTGTATGTCCACCCACCCCAGTCACCTGCAGGTCGTAATGACATACACACAGTTCCCACATGCACCACAGCACCGGGCAGGATCAGCAGCCTATCCTGGGGAGTCAAAAGCATAAGTGACATGTATATATATATCATGGTAGTGCCATGAAACACACAGGTCACCACAAACATGGAGACACATAAGCACATCCCCACATATGCAGAACTTACAGGAGAACAGCTCATCAATCAGATGTTGCCTGGCTGCCATCCCCTCACGTGTGTCACGACGGCCATGTGCAGGAGGGCACACAAGATCCTCCTCAAGATCCTCATTAATTTTGACTGGGGCATTGTGCCTGAGAGCAATGTTGTGCAGGATGCAACAGGCCAGAATGATATGTGCCACAGTCATGGGTCTGTACTGTAAGGCACCGACGGTCCTATCCAGACAGATGAAGCGACTTTTCAAAACGCCAAAGGTGCGCTCAATGACAGAGCGGCTGGAGGCATGGGCCTCATTGTACCTCATCTCTGCACCTGGCTGTGGGAGACACACAGGGATCAGCAACCAAGCACGACATCCATATCCCACATCACCTGCAGAAAGAAATGTGGTACAGTCAATCGGGAGATGATGGACACACAAAAGCACAGAAGTGATGTTGTTAAGTGCCATTGAGTCGGAGTCGACTCATGGCGACCCTCTGGATAGCTATCCTAAATTGTGTTCAGTCTTCAGTCAGGTGGCTCATTGTTGACAGACTGGTACCCTTAGCTGCTGTTATTGTATCGATCCATCTCATTGCTGGCCTTCCTCTTTTGCGTTGACCTTCTATCTTGCCAAGCATGATGTCTTTCTCTAATGATCTCTCTCTTCGCATGATGTGTCCAAAGTATGAAAGTCGAAGTCTTGTCATCTGAGCTTCTAAAGAAAGCTTAGGCTTGATCTTCTCTAGTACCATCTGGTTTGTTCTTTGGGCAGTCCATGGTATACACAGTATTCGCCGCCAGCACCATAATTCAAAGGCATCAATTTTCTTCCTGTCTGTCTTTTTCACTGTCCAGCTTTCACATCCATATGATGTTATTGAAAATACCATGGCTTGAACAAGTCGAACCTTTGTATGGAGAGAGACATCTCTGCTCTTGAGAATCTTATCTAGGTCTTTCATAGCCATTCTGCTAAGAGCAATGCGTCGTCTGATTTCTTGACTGCTTGTTGCTTCTTTATTGATAGTTGATCCAAGTAGGTTAAAGTTGTTCACAATTTCAATTTCTTCTCCTTCAATGATGAACCTGTTGATTATGCCAGTTGTCATGATCTTTGTCTTCTTTACATTAAGGTGCAGGCCCATTTTGAGACTATGTTCTTTGATTGTGAGAAGCAAATGTTTCAGATCATCTTCACTTTCAGCCAGTAATGTAGTATCATCAGCATAGCGAAGGTTGTTGATGAGTCTTCCACCAATCTTCACACCTCTGTTGTCTTCATACAATCCTGCTTCTCTGATGATTTGTTCTGCATATAAATTAAACAGGTAGGGGGAAAGTATGCAGCCTTGTCTTACACCTTTGCTTATTTTAAACCATTCTGTTTTTCCTTGTTCCGTTCGAACTGTTGCTTCTTGATCAATGTACAGATTGCGCAAGAGAACGATCAGGTGTTCTGGTATACCCATGCTTCTTAATGTGGCCCAGAGTTTCTCATTGTTTACACATTCGAAAGCCTTGCTATAGTCGATAAAACACAAATAGATAACCTTTTGGTATTCTTTAGTCTTTTCAAGGATCCATCTCACATCCGCAATGATGTATCTCGTTCCTCGCCCTTTCCTGAACCCTGCTTGCACTTCAGGTAGTTCTTGTTCCAGGTATGGCTGTAGTCTCTTTTGAATAATCTTCAGTATAATCATGCTGGCATGTGGGATCAGAGCGATTGTTCGATAATTTACACAGTCAGTTGGATCACCTTTCTTTAGTATTGGTATAAACACAGATCTTTTCCAGTCAGTTTTCCATGATGTTGTCTACCATATTTCTTGGCAGAGCCTTGTAAGTATGGTAACAGCTGCATCAGATTGCTGTAATACTTCTATGGGAATGCTATCAATGCTTGGTGCTTTGTTCTTTGATAAGGCTTTCAATGGTGCTTCAACTTCTTCTTTCATCACCAATGGTTCCCGATCATAAGGTACAGGTTGAAATGGCTGTTGGTCCACTTGATCTTTATCATATAAAAACTCTGTATATTCCTTTGGTCCACATGATCTTTATCATATAAAAACCTCTGTATATTCCTTCCACCTTTTCTTGATCTTCTCAGCATCATTCAACATGGAACCTTGAGCATCTTGTAACATTCCAATTCGAGGCTGGAACTTTTTCTTTAACTCTCATAGCTTTAGGAAAGCCAATCTTGTTCTTCCTCTAATAGTTTCTGCTTCTATTTCCTTGCAAGTGTCATTGTAGTACTTTTCCTTGTCCTATCTTGCTGCATGTTGGAAATTTCTGTTGAGTTCTGCGATCGTCTTTCTTTCTTCTCTGGCTTTAGCTTCTCTGCGTTTCTGGGCAATTTTCAGAGTTTCTTCCGTCATCCATTTTGGCCGTTTTTGCTTTTTCACCTTTTGTAGAGACTTCTCGCTTTCTTCCAACACAACCTTCTTGATGTCATTCCATAACTCTTCCGGAGCTCTGTCATTTGTATCTAAAGCAGCAAATCGATTTTGCAGGCAGTCTTTAAATTCCAGTGGTATATTCTCAAGGTCATATTTTGCTGCATTCATGAGTGGTTTGCTCTTTTTCAACTGTAGCTTAAGTTTTCATACTAGTAGTTGATGATCTGTACCACAGTCAGCTCCAGGTTTTGTCTTTATTGATGTTACAGAGCTTTTCCATCGTTGACTTCCACAGATGTAGTCAATTTGATTTTTATACAATTCATTGAGAGAAGTCCATGTGCACAGTCGCCGCTTGTGTTGATGGAAGAAGGTGTTTGAGATGAATAGATCATTGGTCTTGCAGAATTCTATCAGTCTTTCTCCAGTTTCATTTCTGTTGCCAAGTCCATATTTTCCAACTACTTTGCCTTCTTCTTTGTTGCCAACCTTTGTGTTCCAGTCACCCATGACTATCAGGATATCCTGTTTGCATGTTCTGTCAATTTCAGCTTGTACTTGTTCATAGAACTCTTCAATTTCATTCTCTTCTGCAGCTGTTGTTGGGGCATATACTTGAATTATAGTTGTGTTGATAGGCAATCCTCGTAGACGAATAGAGATTAAGCATTCGCTGACTGCATTGTATTTCATTACAGTTCTTGCAAGTTTCTTCTTTATTATAAATGCAACACCATTTCTTCTTTGTCTTTCATTTCCAGCATAGTAGACCATGTGATCATCTGATGCAAAGTGCCCGATGCCAGTCCATTTCAGTTCGCTGAAACCCAACAGATCAAGTTGTACACCTTCCATTTCATTCTTGACCACCTCCAACTTCCTTTGTTTCATGCTTCGTGCGTTCCATGTTCCAATGTGTAAGACATCTTTACAGCTTCTGACGTTCATTTCATGTGCAGCTACATCAACAGTCAGACTTCCCTAGGTCTTTGATCCAACCACATCATAAATGCTGGCTTTACTCTGAAAAGTCTTCAGCTCTTCCCCAGTAGCTAGTTGAGTGCCTTCGAACCTGTTGGTCTCATCTTCCAGCACCATAGCACAATTTGTTTTGTTGTAACTATCCATTGGGTTTTCATGGCAAGATACAGAAGTAGATCGCCGGGCCTTTCTTCCGCGCAGTTTAAGTTTGGTGTTGTTGCCGTTTGTCACAAAAGTGTGATCCTCCGCCATCAACACTATCCCATTCTGCTGCTGCCCAGAAGGGTGGTTTGTCTTGGTCTGGCATCTCAGCTGAGACCTGTCCATCTTGGGAGACCCTGCCAGTAGTTAAACTACCGATAGTTTAGCTCTCAGCATCACTGATGCACGCAAGCCCTCACAGCACGACAAGCTGCAAACCAAGTGAGAGAGCACAGACGTAGCAACGTTAAACTGGACAGCAGATAAACAGGGACACAAATATATGACACACAATGGCACTGCACCAGCGTCTGAAGCTGGGAGACCCAGAACCCCAGGGAAAGCTAATTAGGGCAACACACATCAACTGTTTCAAGGCAAAAAAAACTTCCAAAAACCGGTGCCAAAACAGCAGCAGTGGCAGGTGTGAAGGCATCTGGACGACAGTGGCAAAGCATACTGAAAGGGGCAGAGATGCGCATGTGTGCAATTATGTGACGCCCATGATACAGTGCACACAAAGCAGAAGTCACCGGAACACATACCCCAGGGTCCAGGTCGGAATGGCAGTAGAGACAAGATAATGTGGGCAGACATACAGCATACATGTGTGATAACAAGTGCGACCACAGCTCCACCCACGTGTTGTCACACACATGGACAACGGAGAAAAGGCCCCATACACACCGTACAGCATGAGAATGGGTCTGTGTGCATAAATAACCCCCCCTCCTGGATGGCAAACACTCACACACGTTGGATATGGGGTCCATGAGGGACACACCACAAAGACATACACATGTACGTCTGCGTGTGCTGTCTGTCTGAGACCATGTGCTGGAGCCATGGTCCAACCAGAGGTGTTGCACCCAGCCACAGAATGGATACCCCATATGTGCTCAGAGTGTCCCTGTACATAAGACCTGTGCAACCAAACAGCAGTAGCAGATACCAGTCACAACCGCATGTATGCCGAGACACCCAGATGAGCAATAAAAACACATGGTATACATAGAGACATTTAGCAGCACACAGAGGTACGTGACCACATCCCTGGTGACAGGGTGTGACGTTGTACAAAGGCCCATAACAAGGCAGCGCCCCACAACCACAATGCAAGGAAAGGCCTACAACCACAATGCAAGGAAAGGCATGCAGAGGATATAGGTGACAATGGGACCCCAGATATCATACACTGTACACGCATGTTAGATATGGTGAATACCCACCCAGCAGGACACAGTCCCCATATTGTCCAGCCTCAAATTGGCCGAACAGTGCTGAGTGCTGCAGGATATAGTAGTCATGAGCTGACCCTGCGAACCGTAGAACCACATTCAGAATACACATATTTGCATCACAAACAACCTGCACATTCAGGGAATGGAAGTGTTTGCAGTTGCGGAACACAACCTCCCTATCATGTGGCGGGACCAGGGCAACATGTGTGCAATCAATAGCTCCCATCACGTGTGGTATCCCTGCAATCTGCTGGAATGCCTGGCCCAGGGCTCCACAATGTTGCCTACTGTTAGGAATCGTAATGTAATCCCCAACCCGGCTGACCATGGCCCGCAGTACCTGGTGGAGACAGCGTGAGAATGTTGGCCTGCTCATCCCGCCCACTGCAGCCACTGAGGATTGGAAACAGCCAGAGGCAAAGAAATGTAGGGCAGCCAGGAGCTTGGCCAATCCCGGTATGGCATGTGACCAGGCAGTCCGGGGCTCGAGGTCAGGTTGTAGATCCTCATAGAGCTCCCTAATAGCCCCTGTGTCCAGACAGTAGAGGGAGATGACCTGGTCCTCACGTATATCCTGGAGCATGGGCCTGGGCCTGTAGAGGCGTGGCAGGTGCGGCCGTGCCTCAGCACGCCTATTTCACCATGCTGGTCTCACCTCTGCCTGTGGATCCTCCACAGCTGCAGGTCTGAGTTGCAGCGGGACTGCACCCATGCCCAGTGCCATAGCCCCAGGGACACCATCTCCCTCCTCAGGCAACCGCAGCTCTGCCAGCTCCACCAGCGCCACCACCGCACAACTCGCATTCACTATCTGAGCCATGATAGACATGGGATGGAACACAGGTAGATGTTAAATAGGGTGTGGGGTGCAGCAAATGATCAGAGCAAACCCTACTGCTGCTGATGGTGATGCTGGAACGTACACCATCAGCAGCATGAGACAACGTCCTGCAGTATGGAAGCGTAACGCGCAGAAACACACATTCCCTGACGCCCTGAATTACTTGACCCACCCAGACACAAAGGTAAGAGCAGAATGCAAGGCGCGTTCCAACGCGCGGTGGCGTCACAAGCACATGTACGTCCGACGCAGAGTAGTGCGTGGGGACATGTAGCATGACCTACCTAGGCGCGTCGGAATGCTCCTTAACACCAAAAGCAATGAGACCCAGCAGAGTGTGCATGTATGCAGCATGAACAACGCCGGAGGATAAACGGCACATGTATGGAGCAGTGCACACCAACAGCAGAGACAAGGACACATCTGAGGATGTAGAGCATAGGGATAGTGCGTCACATGCTTAGCAACGCACCTCATGCACACAAGGCACGTGAGGATATGTCATACGTAAGGCGCATACGTGCACATGGAACAGGAGAGATGTGCGTAAGGGCAGACGGCATGCACAAAAGGTTACGCGTGCTACTGTGCATGGGCGTAATGCCCATGTGGAACACACGTAGGGCCACACCCAAGGTACATAACTGGACACAGCATGCCCAGAATGGCAAGGGCTATGGTAAACGCAAATTACCACAGCATGGATGACAAGGCAGGAGGCAGCCATGAGGCAGTAGGGGAGCGCAGCCAATAACCACCAGTGGCCACCACAGATGCAGACCCAGAGAGTGAGAGGGCAGGCTCATCCTGGGCCATATACCAGCCCCCAGACCATCCTGGAGGTGTGCCAGGGCAGAAGCGCCACAGGATGCCGGTGGCCGAGGAAGCCAGGAGGAGGGCGGTCCGCTTCACCCAGGAGGAGAATGACCTCCTCCTGGCCAGCATCCTCAAGAGGTTTTAAGTGCTGTTTGGAAGGATGAGCGCAACCACCACCATTGCCACCCGCACAAGAGTGGAGGAGTGGCCTAGTGGTTGGGGCAAGGTACTCCAGGCTGGAAGGTCGGGGGTTCAAATCCCACTAGAGGACAGCAACCTTGGGCCGGAAGGACTGGGGTTTCTAGTCCCACTGGTGCTCCTTGTGGCCTTGGGCAAGCCACTTAACCCTCCATAGCCCATGTTCCCTGTAAAATAGTTATCCCCAAGTTATAATTCCCTGTTCAATGTAATTTCAGTTTGTTCAATGTAAACTGCACTGATGCAGAATAGCGCGGTATATAAGAGAATGTAAATAAATAAATAAATAATAAATAAATAAGGGCATGGGCCGAGGTACAGGCCAAGGTGGCGGCAGCAGGGGGCCTGCATGGTGACATTGAAAGTCTATGCAAATGGTATTGTGATATCAAACGCAACATACGTGCCCAACTCACTCGGGAGAGGCAGAGTGCACAGGGCACTGGCGGGGGCCCAGTGCAGGGGGCCACCATGAGCAGCCTGGAGCAGCACCTAGCAGACAGACTTGGGCCCATGTATATACATGGCCTACCTGCGCTGGATACCTCACACCCTCGTGCAGGTAAGATGGAGAGAGGTGTACCGGGGACAGACCATAAACAAGCAAGTGCAGGGACGGATGCAGGGGTGCAGGGTGTGGGGCGCGGGGGGCATGCCAGTGACATACAAAAACGCATGACATGAGCCAGTCCCATGCAAAATATGGCATGACCCACACCAGGTGCACCATCCCCACACTGCCCCTGGACCACAGTCCCCTGCCAGCCATGCACTGCGTAGGCCACCACATGCAGACCCCACACATGCAGGGGCCGGAACCTCGCCCAATGGGGGTCACCATCCTACCCACCCCCATCCATATCCCCCACACCAAACCATGTGGCCTGGCACATCACCGGCCAACATGCACTGCCACCCCCGGGCACCTGCCAATCCCAGAGGGGCTCTGCAATGGCACACGGCCAGGTCCAGGGACCCCACACACCCATCCATGGGCTGGCAGCCCTCAGAATCGCCGAAAGGGGTGTGGACAGCGCGCCACCACCTGCCATGCATTGCTATGTGCCAGGAATAGACCTATGAGGCACACAGACTGCCACTGCACACATGGGCATCTGTAGTGCACTAAGGGACCGTACTAACAGGGTGGACCGAGCAGGCCATGACCAGAGCCATGGGGTCAAACCCCCTGGGGATGGAATAGCAGTGGGGGTGCAGCAAAAGGTACACACACAGGAATAGTGTGGCATAGGGTGTGGGGCCACCGAGGACAGTACAGAGCCATACAGCCAGCAGAGAACACGGACGCAAGGATGTACACAGTAAGCGGGGGTGGGCAGAGGGGGTCCAATGTTGGATGGAGCAGCCAATGGTGGAGGTGCTGGTACAGGGCCGAAAGGGGGGGGGGCCAGCCTGGGATGCGGGGGAGGGAGGGGGTGCCAGGCCCAACATCAGAACCCCAGCCAGAGGAACGGGGGGTGCGGGTGAATGCAGTGACCCAAGGACATAGCGCGGAACCATGTGCGGACCCGTCAAGGAGCCGGCAGGTGTCTGGCAGTGCATGCTGGGTCTGGCCAGCAAAGATGTGGGGATCATGTCCAGGAGCTGGGGCAGAAGGAGCAGGGTATGCACAATACATGGCACCAGAAAGCGCATGGGTCATGGAGCAGGTGGGGGCCATGGAAGCACAACAGGCGCATTGTGTGCTGATCCCCACCCAGGTAGCGACTGCAGCCCATGGGGGGCAGGTCTTGGGTGACAGTGTGTTGTGGGGACACAGTGCAGGGCTGGCGAGGACAGCAGGACCACACGGGTGACAACACAGGGGAGACGGAGGTGCAATGCACCTGTGCATGCCATAGGTGCTGGGTGCAAGGACACAGGTGATGAGGTGGTGGCACAGGGTGGGTGGCTGCATGCACGGGGGGGTAAATGGCCCCCTAACATTGGACTCAGAATACAGAGGGCACCACTGTACAATGGGCGGTGCCGATGGGGGGCATACGGGCCCCAACACAGACCCATGTGGCCCACACATGTGCCAGCTATGCACAGCCAGCCACAGACCACTGCTGGTCACACCACCACAGGGACACCCCACCCTGACCCATGCAACCATGCACGCATATCCCTGCCACTACAGGGCACACCTGTCCCCGGCTGCACTGGCACAGCAACCCGGACCCACCCCACCAGCCACGCCTGGACATGTGGGGTGCCCCCAGTCACATGCACACACAGTCACTGGTGGCCCACCACAGTCACCTGGGACACAGACATGGGATGGTACCACACACATCCCTGCACAGGTGACATCTATGGCCACACGTATGCAGCCAGGGTACCCACATACTGACCAGGGTGCCCTGTGCCTTACATGGCACTATGATAAAGGGTGTGACAGGGGCAGGCAGGCAGCCCCACCCCACCTGAGCTGTGTAACCTGTTCCCCTACAGGTGACATACATGCCATTGAGGGGGAGGAGGATGGGGCGGAGCACACGGACCCCGGGCCGTGGCCCCATGATGATGCTGGGTCAGAGGCGGTGCCACCTGGAGAGACAAATGCAGGACATGTGGGGGTGGGGGGTCTAGCAACACCCCTGGAGGGTGACGGTGGGCCAAGCCAGGGGCCGGATGAAGACAGTGTGCCATCTGCCACCACAGTGACCGGGAAGGCTGTGCCTGCTGCCCCTCAGCAGGCCACATGGGGTGCATGGTCCGCCCTGGCAGAGGTCATAGGGGAGATGCGGGCACACTCCTAGGCGGCACATGGCGATGCAGAGGGTGCGTGTCCAACAGTGGTCATATGATGTTGCCTGTGTGCAGGTGGTAGGTGTAACCATGTCTCATGGCGCACAACTTGTCTCCCCCACAGGTGTATGGCATGTGCTTCATGTGGTCTTCCATGAGCAGCGATGGCAGCGGCATGAGGCGCGCCGCATGCGCCACACTGTGGAGGGGATCTTTGGAGAGATGCGGAGCATGGCCGTATTAGCGCGGGCCATAGCTGCCAGCACTGAGCTATTGGTGGCTGGCCAGGGGACCCTTTCAGGACAACAATGCCTGCCACCAGCAGCAGCAGCAGCAGAAGCAGTACCAGCCGTGGCACCTGCACCACGGAGTGGGAGGTGCCGCTCAAGGTACGGCCGTGCACGTGGAAAATAAATGGCTGCACATGTGGCATTGCCGGAAAACACGTGTCGTGTGTCTATTGTGGGACCCCAATATATACCCTTCCCCACCCGATGCCACCCCGGGGACCAACCCCATGCCACCACCGTGGCCAGCCTGTATCGCCCCCCCAGCCAGAGTTACCATGGGTCGCGCCAGCTGCCATGCCACCCCCACACACACACTGGCCCACAGCAGCCCTGCCGCCTTCTGCCCTGCCAGGGTCTATAGTCCCCCCCTGCCCCCTGTCCCTCTGTCCCCTCTCCACCACCTGTCCCCACAGGTACCTGCTTAGAGTATGTTGGTGTGGCACCAGATACGTCTCAGTACAGTGCTGTCCACATCTCACCCGTTGGACATTGTACCCTGTACGTCCGTTGACATGTCCATGCTGTCTGTCCTGCTCACACATTCATCTCTGGTAGCACACTGGTAGCACATTACTGGTGTCCCGTAGCCTGCCCTGTCCTGTTCAGTGTGAAGTGTGCCGTGGAAGTGCCTCCCCTTTGCGGGAGCATCCCATGGAATGCATAGACAATACTGCTGTACATAGGCGGATGCATGCTGCGCGGCCTGGCCACATCGCCCCCGTCCCATAGGGCCTGCAACAGTTCAGAGGCATTCGATGGGTGCACTGTGGATCCCCCATGGTTAATCACACGGCACGCTGCCCCTGCAACGTGACCCACCCCAGGGCCCAGGTACATCCCCGCTCCCTCCCCGTATGCGCGTGCCCAGCCACACTGTTGCGGGTTAGGCCCCACCCCCTGGGTCCCATGTGCGCTGTCCATCCCTCGTCACCCTGCATCCATGGTCCCGGTCTCTGGGGCCACCCCCGGCCAGGCGCTCTTCTTGCCCCTGTGTCTGCCATCCCTACATCTACGTGCATTGCGGCATCCACCCTGTTTCATACCCGTCACCACTGCTGGCCATACCCGTGAACGTCCCACCACAACTGCTCCATGCCGTCCCTGTCCTGTGTGTGCTTGTGTCCATCTGTGGTGCTACCTTGTGCGTTGCCCATGGTCACCACCTGCCCTTGCCATGGGTATGGTACCATGTATGGGTCCATTGTCATGCACACAGACACACATGTAGATGCTCACACCTGTCATATGCACACCACTGACATGTAGCAATAAGGGACAGCTGACCATCGTGGGTATGTCAAACATATTCATATTGTTTATTTGGGGTGGGGACACAGCTGTGGGACCCTGTGCGGGAGGGGCCCTACCACCCCAGGCCCTGGCGGTGGTGGCAGACCCATGGCACGGGCCAGCACAGGGTGGGTATGACATGTGGAGTGCCCACACTTACAACCCCTGGGGTCCCCCATCGCCGGGTGGCTGGCCAGGTGCGCCTGCTGCACGTATGTCCTCCAGCCTGCTCAGTCGGTCAGCCACCATGACCATGGTCTCCAGCACCCGCCCCAGGATGTGGGCGTGCTGCCGCTGGGCATGTGCCTGGGCATGCACAGCTGCAGCCAGGCGTAGGCCGCACATGCAGCTGCACAGACAAACATCCCCCCCTTGTCTGTGTGCCTGTATGTCCGGTGCCTGTCTTTGGCTATGTGGGGCAGGCCCGTGGCCAGATGGGGGACATTGCCAACACTGTGGGGCAGGTAGTTGGGGCCCCCGGTGCCCTGTGGCAGCCCGTGCTGCTCGGGACTGGCCACACCCTCACCCCCTTCTCCACATCCACCCCCTGAACCTCCCCCCTCGCCCCCTCATCCCCCCGCCCCCACACCTCCCCCACCCTGACCTCCTTCTCCCCCTCTGCCCCCCGCAGCTCCCCCCTCACCCCATCCTCCCCCCACCCCTGCACCTCCCCCACCCCTCCCCCTCCTCCGCCCCCCACCTCACCCCCTCACCCCTCCTCCTCCTCCCCCTCTCTGCATCCAGCACCCCCTTCCTCCTCGGACCCCCCACCATCGGCTGCCACCATGGCCTCTGGGGCATCTTTGCCTGCTCGGCTACTGCATCCAGCCCTGCTGGGTCCTCATCTGCAAGTGTGTCCGCTGTTGGAGAGAGGTATGTAGATTACCGCCATGGTCTCACATCAGGCACAGCATTCACACGTGTCCTGCGGCCTCGCAGGCAATTTCCCCACAGGGCTGTGCCACATCACTCACTGTCACAGTGGGCCAGCCGTTCCCGCTGCACCCGTGCCACGAAGCGGGGGTACCTGGCTCGCAGCTCACGGGCCTTTTTGCGCAGGTCCTCGACCTATAGGGGAGGTAGCATGTGGGGACATTAGCGGACAGACATCTATCGCCAGCCAGGGCTGCACCACATAGATACCTGCGTGCAGCAGGTGGCTTCCCCATTGTGTGCTACATGACGGCCCCTAGCTGTTGCCCCTGCCACGCACATGTGTACGTTGCAGCTGCACATGTCCAGGTTGGCCCCTACATGCCCTGTGTGTGGGCCCCATGGCACCCATTGCTGCATGGGCAGCCTATCTGTGTTTGGGCCTATGACACCGACCATATGTGCCCTTGCCGTACTGTTGGTCACGGGAGCCATGCATGGGGGACTGCATTGTGTCAGCATACATGCACAATGTGCCGGGGGGGGGGGGCGGGCAGCCATAAGCCACATCCCGTACATATGCACCACTATGTCAGCATGTTTGCGGGACCCATCGGCCTGCCTCCAGCCCTTGTCCAACATATGCACAGACTGCATAGCCATGTGCCACTGTACGCACTGACATGGGCGTGGTCATGTGTCTCACCTGTGGCCCTTGCACACAGCAACAGCTGCACCCGGATGTGCTCTGGGGACGTACCGCTATATGCCCTGCAGGCTCCAGACACAACATGGTGGTATGAGTGGCCTTCACACATCTGCCAGTGCAGGTACCATAACACCAGGATGGATACTAGCCCTCTGTAGAGAGGCCTGCAGCATCCTGGGGATATAGCAGACCTTTATAACCTAAACAGGGGCAGGTACCATAACACCAGGATGGATAATAGACCTCTGTAGTGAGGCCTGCAGCATCCTGGGGATATAACAGATCTGTGCAATGTAACCAGGAGCAAGTATCATAACACCAGAATGGATAATAGACCTCTGTAGTGAGGCCTGCAGCATCCTGGAGATATAGCAGACCTGTGCAATTTATTTATTTATTTAACATGTTTTGTATCCCGCCTTTTCCTTCAATCAAAGCGGTTAATACAGCACAAAGTTAAACAAAGGTGAGGGAAACATACATTGCATTATCATTACATCACAACAAAACACTAGGAGTACAAACAGGGAACACAGTACATAACTTACATTACATTACCTTACATTAACTACAAACAGCATATCGCTGAACAGAATGAGCATATAGAATAAGCATATAGCAGCAGATAGTGGGTCCCGCACGGTCCACCCGCCTAAGGGCCACGCCAAAGGGCCCTCTTGCGAGGCCCTCAGGCACGGGCCCGCCAAGGCACGGCGCGCCATTGCTGAAGGGATTCTAAATGATTTGAAAAGTGCTCAGATTGGCTGCAGTTTTCTCTCACACACAGTTCCCAACCAAGTAGGCACAGCTGATTCTCACTCACTGCTCACAGGATCGTTGGAGCCTTTGCTGAAGGGATTCTAAATGATTTGAAAAGTGCTCAGATTGGCTGCAGTTTTCTCTCACACACAGTTCCCAACCAAGTAGGCACAGCTGATTCTCACTCACTGCTCACAGGATCGTTGGAGCCTTTGCTGAAGGGATTCTAAATGCAGTGACATGTTCTCAGATTGGCTGCAGTTTTCTCTCACACACAGTTCCCAACCAAGTAGGCACAGCTGATTCTCACTCACTGCTCACAGGATCGTTGGAGCCTTTGCTGAAGGGATTCTAAATGATTTGAAAAGTGCTCAGATTGGCTGCAGTTTTCTCTCACACACAGTAACCAGCAGCAGGTAGCATAACACCAGGATGGATAATAGACCTCTGTAGTGAGGCCTGCAGAATCCTGGGGATATAGCAGACCTTTATAACCTAAACAGGGGCAGGTACCATAACACCAGGATGAATAGTGGGCCACTGTAGCGAGGCTTGCAGCATCCTGGGGATATAGCAAACCTGTGCAACGTAACCAGGAGCAGGTAGCATAACACCAGGATGGATAATAGACCTCTGTAGTGAGGTCTGCGACATCCTGTGGATATAGCAGACCTGTGCAAAGTAACTAGGAGTAGGTAGCATAATACCAGGATGGATAATAGACCTCTGTAGTGAGGCATGCAGCATCCTGGGGATATAGCAGACCTTTATAACCTAAACAGGAGCAGGTACCATAACACCAGGATGGATACTAGCCCTCTGGGGATATAGCAGACCTGTGCAATGTAACCAGGAGCAAGTAGCATAACACCAGGATGGATAATAGACCTCTGTAGTGAGGCCTGCAGCATCCTGGAGATATAGCAGACCTGTGCAACGTAACCAGCAGCAGGTAGCAGATGCCGATTACAATTACCCAGCAACAATCTCAATCAACAACACACCTATACCTGTTAAAAAGGAGGTAAAGTACCTGGGACTAATATTAGACCACTCCCTCACCATGCTTCCCCACATAAAACAGACAGTAAAAACGATTTTCTATAAACTCAAGACAATACAACACCTAAGACCCCTACTTGACACACATGATTTTAGATCAGTAGTCAATACCCTCATCACCCCCCACTTTGACTATTGTAATAGTCTCCTAATTGGTTTACCGCTAAAGAGCATCTACCTACTACAAAGAGCCCAAAACATATGCGCCAAGATGATCATAAAAGCTAAACAGACCATGTCACCCCAATACTGTTAGACTTGCATTGGCTCCCTATAAGTAGCCAAATAAAATACAAAATCCTCCTAACTACCTTCAAACTCCTTAATAAAATCTCTCCCTCACATTTGTCTACCCTAATACACCCCCCATCAGAAACTAGAATGCGCAGACAAAACGCAATCCATTCCCTCAACATAAAAACAACCATCAGAAAAACTAAAGTAACTACAAGTGATAGGGCCTTCTCCTTCACTGCCCCCACTCTCTGGAACGATCTACCACTAACCATTTGCATGATAAAAGACCTTTATCAATTCAAAAAAGAACTTAAAACCTACCTTTTCACAAACCATTTTGAAATCCCCTATCAACAGAGAACCTCTCCCCAACAATCACAAAAACACATCCACAGCACCCAAGATAGGACAAACGACTAACACAAGAAAACCTTACACTACATTACTTACACACTTTACCCAACACGCAAAAGTTACCCAATCTGTTGTTTTTACTGCTCTTGTAAATAACCTTTTGTAATTTAGTTCTGTTATGTTTTATGTATTATTATCTGTATATAGTTAAAACCATGTTCCATATAGTTAATACCATGTTCCATGTAAAGTATACAGAAGTATAAAAAATTTGTTAACTGTTCAATGTAAACCGCCCTTGATCTCTGGAAGGGGCGGTATAGAATAAACTATTAAATAAATAAATAAATAAATAATAATAAGTAGCATAATACCAGGATGGATAATAGACCTCTGTAGTGAGGCCTGCAGCATCCTTGGGATATAGCAGACCTTTATAACCTAAACGGGCAGGTACCATAACACCAGGATGGATAATAGACCTCTGTAGTGAGGCTTGCAGCATCCTGGGGATATAGCAGACCCGTGGAACGTAACCAGGAGCAGGTAGCATAACACCAGGATGGATAATAGACCTCTGTAGTGAGGCCTGCGGTATCCTGGGGATATAGCAGACCTTTATAATCTAAACAGGGGCAGGTACCATAACACCAGGATGAATAGTGGGTCACTGTAGTGAGGTCTGCAGCATCCTGGGGATATAGCAGACCTTTATAACCTAAACAGGGGCAGGTACCATAACACCAGGATCAATAATAGACCTCTGTAGTGAGGCCTGCAGCATCCTGGGGATATTATAATACAAGGTCTCTTCACTTGAGTGTTAATTACTGTCAAACAAAAAACTGTTCACTCAAAACACAAATGAGGGTATTAAAATTCTGTCAAAACTGTAGTGTTTTTTCTAATTAGCAGAGAAAGGTCTCAGACTGTTAGCACTTAGCCAATTGATTTCCCAGCTACTGGTGCCACATTTGCATCAACGACCTTCTCTGTTACATTTAAAATTCTCCTTATAACTCCTTAAATTCCTTCATATGGAAATATATTCCCAAAGCTCTCCACAATGTTCTTAAAGCTGTTCCCAACGTCTTCATATGGTTTCACTGAACGTTTCTTCAGGGGTTATCTTATAAAATTCTATGAAATAAAACACAAAAAAGAAAAAATACCGCTTAAAACCTAATACTACCAAATGCTACCTAAACTTCTTACCCCAATCTCTACTTAACGCTATACTCTAGATCACATACCTCTAAACTCCTCAACAAAAAGGAAGAAAGAGAGACAAACAATGATGCTGCCCGCATCTCGATCGAAATTCTCCAAAAGACACCGCGCATGCGGAAATCTTTACTAACCTCCCCTTTTCACTGCAACCGGAAGGCACCCAATTGACTGCACCTGGTAAACGTTCTCTTTTCCACCCCTAGCTAAATTGACAGTAAACCTATCATGACACTCCTTTTGTATTAAAATGGAAGCCTTCTCTGTCAAAACTAAACTGTCTAATGTACAATGTAAGGATCCCGCATCTAGTGGTTCTTCTGTTCAAACACATGCTCTCCAATCTCTATAGGAATTCAATCCCCATGGGATAACTGAAGCTAAATTAAAAATCCATCGTTGTTCGCATATTATTAACAAATGCTCCATTGTCCTATCACCTTTAGCTGTATCTATTTGATCAATACAATAGCATTTTAAATTTGCAAATTCGTGTTTAAATTCCAGACAATGGGCTACTATTGGAGCCTCTATCACTTTATGTTTCAGTCGGCTCATATGCTCTCCCATCCTTACTTTAAAGGGCCGGCTGGTCTTACCAACGTAAAATAAAGCACAAGGGCATTGAATTACATAAACTACCTGTGAAGAATCACACGTGGTATGATGTTTAAGATTAGTTCTTACAATGATACTGAAAACTGGTCACTTCCTCTGTGATGCTGCAAATTTTGCAACCCCCGCATCTTTGGTGCCCAAGCCTAACATCTGATGGTGATACTCTAATCAAACTAGGTAGCACTGTCGGGCTAAGGTATTCCTTTAGGTTTCTTCCCCATTGCCATACACATCTTATATTCCTATGTTCTAATCCTGGGACAGTACTTAGCACATTGGCGTGTTTTTTCAATATGTGCTGTATCGATTTACTCAAGGGGGAAAATTGTGTAATTAGATTAACATCCTCGGGAATATCTACAGATCTTACGGTGCTATGTTCTATTAGTAAATCTCTATTATTGTTTAACACCCTAGTGTATGCCCGTTGGATTACGTGGGTTGGATAACTTCGCTCTTTAAAATTACTAATCAGATTCTTTGATAAATTTTTAAATCCCTGTCTATCCGAACAGTTTCTACAATATCGTAAGAACTGCGAAAATGGGAGGCCAGTTTTCAAACTCACCGGATGGGCACTATGAAAATGTAAAAACGTATTTCGATCGGTGTGTTTCCGAAATACTGTAGTGTCCCATTTTCCCACCTGTTTTTTTAATTTTAACATCTAAATATGTTATCTCTGTGTAATCATGTGTGTGAGTGAATCATATATTAAGATCACGACCATTCAACCAGTCGTAAAAATCATGAAGCAGTTCCTGAGGACCCTCCCACGTCATAAAGACGTCGTCTTTTGTTTGACAGCATCCTGGGGATATAGAAGATCTGTATAACTTACCCAGGAGCAGGTACCATAACACCAGTATGGATAATAAACCTCTGTAGCGAGGCCTGCAGCTTCCTGGGGATATAGCAGACCTTTATAACCTAAACAGGGGCAGGTACCATAACACCAGGATGAATAGTGGGCCATTGTAGTGAGGACTGCAGCATCCTGGGGATATAGCAGACCTTTATAACCTAAAAAGCAGCAGGTACCATAACACCAGGATGGATAATAGACCTCTGTAGTGAGGCCTGCAACATCCTGGGTATATAGCAGACCTTTATAACCTAAACAGGAGCAGGTACCATAACACCAGGTTGGATAATAGACCTCTGTAGTGAGGCCTGCAGTATCCTGGGGATATAGCAGACCTGTGACACATAACCAGGAGCAGGTAGCATAACACCAGGATGAATAATAGATCTCTGTAGTGAGGCCTGCAGCATCCTGGGGATATAGCAAACCTTTATAACCTAAACAGGGGCAGGTACCATAACACCAGGATGAATAGTGGGCCACTGTAGTGAGGCCTGCAGCATCCTGGGGATATAGCAGACCTTTATAACCTAAACAGGATCAGGTAGCATAACACCAGGATGGATAATAGACCTCTGTAGTGAGGCCTGCAGCATCCTGGGGATATAGCAGACCTTTATAACCTAAACAGGGGCAAGTACCATAACACTAGGATGAATAGGGGGCCTCTGTAGTGGGCCTGGGGCATCCTGGGAATAGGGCATATCAGTGACACTGCAACAGGGCCAAATACCATAGCATTGTGATGGATAAGACATCTCTGTAATGGATTCTGCGACCCCCTGGGGACAGGGCAGATCTGTTAGCATTGAGGGGGGGGACATTTATACCATTTGGACACACTGCCACCTGCCTTTCCCTTGCTGTGCGTGTCTGATATGTGTTTTAGTTAGCAGGTTTTCTTTTTTACATCCTAGGTTTGGGTGCCTGTCCCCATGCACTTACCTCATGTGGGTAGTCTGAGCCTCTATTGTATCGCCTGGTGAGGCGCACCCAGGCCCTCCTAACTCAGCTTAAGTCCTGCCTATGGAGGAGCCAGGAAAGAGGCGCTCCTGGCGGAGGCAGATTAATTCTGCCAGAAGATACAGGTCTGCATTGGTGAATGCAGGCTTTCTTGACCTGGCAGCCATCTTTTCTGCTGTATGTGGTCAGACCTCATATGACGCAGTATACTTGCACCTGTGCAGTGTGCGCTTCTCACCGCACGTATGCACGCGCATACCCACCCTTTGTAGCGTGCGTTGGTCTGTTTTGTCGGTCTATTTGTTTATGTTAAAAGTATCCTTTTCTATATCTGAGTACAACTAGTCTTTCTATTTCTGACATGCCCTATCCCCATCTCTTTCCCATTCTGGTATCCCCTTCTGGGTTTTGAACCCGCAAGACATTGTACTCTGATATATTGCCTAACCATTGCGCTACACATACCACGTTATATTGTTCTGACGGGCCATTCTCTTGTGGGCATTGGGGCCTGACGTTACAGATTGTCAGGCTTTCAGCTGTCTGGGCCTCAAGCACGTGTTGGGCTAAGGTTGCTTACGGCGCCTTGGTGTGCGCCTTACACAATGCTATGCTTGGGACACGTCCTGAGGCTTCCCAGCCGTAGTAGCACATCGCCCAGTGCCGCGCCTCAGAACATGGTGCGTTAGTGGGTTTGTACTATGGTATATTGAACGAGCGCGCCTTGGTGGGCGTGTTACTAGGTGCCATATTGTATGGTACCGTATAGATTGCTCATCATGTGTCCTGTGCGGAAACCCTCTGCGGCACCATCTCGGGGTCCCTTGGCAGCGCACCGTACTGGATACACCTGGACAGATCATACTCGTGGGCTCCCTGGGATATTTTGCCATAGTTCATAGTGGCATAACAATGTGACGTTGCCCTAGGTTACTTTGCCCTGCGGCCTGCAAGGTGCCTCAGGTTAAGAACATAAGAACATAAGCTATGCCATACTGGGTCAGACCAAGGTCCATCAAGCCCAGTATCCTGTTTCCAACAGTGGCCAATCTAGGTCATACGTACCTAGCAGTTTCCCCAAAAGACACAGGTTCCACAATGCTTGTACTGGGTCAAGCATTGATATCCTGGGTCCCTTCTTAATAATGGTTTATGGACCTTTCCTCCAGGAACTTGTCCAAACCTTTTTTAAACTCAGCTACACTAACAGCCTTTACTACATCCTCCGGTAACAAATTCCAGAGTTTGATTACAAGTTGAGTGAAAAAAATATATATTTTTATTAGTCTTAAATAGTTTACCCTGTAGCTTCATTGCATGTCCCCTAGTCTTTCTATATTCTGATAATGTAAACAATCGATCTATGTTTACCCATTCCACTCTGTTCATTAATTATATAGACTTCTATCATATCTCCCCTCAGCCGTCTCTTTTCCAGGTTAAAGAGCCCTAACCTTTTTAGCCTTTCTTCATAGGAGTATCCTTCCATCCCCTTTACCATTTTGGTGGCTCTTCTCTGAACCTTTTCTAATAACGCTATATCCTTTTTTAAGATACAGCGACAGAATTGCACACAATATTCAAGGTGCGGTCTCACCATGGAACGGTATAGAGGCATTATAATATCTTTTGTTTTATTTTCCATTCCTTTCCTTATGATACCTAGCATTCTATTTGCTCTCTTGGCTGCCGCTGCTCACTGGGCCGAGGGTTTTAACATGTTATCCACCATGACGCCTAAATCTTTTTCCTGGGTGGTGGTTCCTAATATGGAACCTTGCATTGTGTAACCATAGTTTGGGTTGTTCTTCCCTAGGTGCATAACTTTGCACTTGTCCACATTAAATTTCATCTGCCATTTTGATGCCCAGTCTTCCAATTTATCAAGATACTCTTGAATTTTCCACAATCCTCTTGGGTTTTAACAACTTTAAATAGTTTTGTGTCATCTGCAAATTTGATAACCTCACTCGTTATTCCACTTTCCAGGTCATTTATGAATATGTCAAAAAGCAGCGGACCCAGCACAGATCCCTGGGGTACACCATTATTCTCCTTTCTCCATTGGGAACATTGGCCATTTAGCCCAACCCTCTGCTTTCTATCTTTTATCCAGTTCCTGATCCACAGTAGTACACTGCCTCCTATCCCATGACTCTTTAGTTTTGCCAAAAGTCTCTGATGAGGGACCTTGTCAAATGCTTTCTGAAAGTCCAGATACACTATATCAACCGACTCACCTTTGTCCACCTGTTTATTCACACTTTCAAAAAAAACATTACAGATTAGTAAGACAAGATCTTCCTTGTCTAAAGCCATGTTGGCTGTCTCCCATTAGGCCATGACTATCTACATGCTGAGTAATTTTATTCTTTATGATGGTTTCTACCATTTTTCCCGGTACTGGCATGAGGCTCACCAGTCTATACTATGGTTGGCATGCATTACGTATGTCCAGAGCTACTGATTTCAACCTAACACTGGATTGGCTACAGTTTAGTGCCACTGCAGAGGTGGCACTGCACTGCAGCCAGACCATGTCCCTGCCAGTACTTGTGACATACATGTTGTGGGCAACTGTACCACAGCACTGGGTGTGGGCAATGCGATGTAGTGGGATGACAGTGGGTGACAGATGGTGGGCATACATGTCCCCCAGGGGTGTATGTGGTGCCATGATGGTTATGATGAGGGGTGGACAGTGGGGTGGTTGTACCATAGAGCTGGGGTACAGTTGAGGCAGCCAACATGGAGGCACAAGGCAGGACAGGTGCACAGTGCATGACCTGTGGTGGCAGTCTGCACAAGCAGTCCGGACTCTACTCAGCTGACAGACGCAAATAGCCATACCAGAGGACTGTTGCCCACTGTGGCGAGTCTCTTATGACCATAAGAACATAAGATATGCCATACTGGGTCAGACCAAGGTCCATCAAGCCCAGCATCCTGTTTCCAGCAGTGGCCAATCTAGGTCATACGTACCTAGCAGTTTCCCCAAAAGACACAGGTTCCACAATGCTTGTATTGGGTCAAACATTGATATCCTGAGCTGGCAGCACATATCTGCAAAAAGATGAGTGTTAGAGGCATGCAGGGTATTTGAGTTGGGCACGCATGGGGGGGGGATCAATAGGGGATTGAACCCATGGACACATTTTTGAGGGTCATTGTACAAACCAGTGGGCTATACCTCTATTGCCTGCTGTACAGCAGTGCCTGGGTACAGAGGAACTTCAGGTCACCGCATGGACCATCTGCTCTGTGAACCAGGTTAGGGTAACTGCACCAGCACCCATGATGCATTGCACATGAGGAACAGTGGTCTACATCAGGCAACCAAATGGGGTCTGCACCTCTCTGTTGCCACATCCTGGTAAGATGGACTGCCGTGCGAGATACTGGCACAGAGTAGCTACAGACCATGCCATTTTGCAGGATCTGTATTCACCCTGAGGGTAAGAATGGCTGCCCAGCACTAGGTCCACAGTACATGTGGTGCTACATATAGGTCCTGCTGCACATGCCCATCACTGGCAGTATGTGGCAGGTGTCCCAGGCAGTGTGCCAAAAGCACCTCTGTACCCATCTGTGTGACACAGTCACAGGTGTTCCCCTGGGACCAGAGACCACCCAGATCCGTGTGTGCCCAGTGTTAAGGTCTGGCTTCCATAGCCGCCTGTTAGCAGATCAGAGGGGTGTTCAGTGTCCCCCTACTGCTCGGGGTACTATACACTATGTGCCCCCAAGGGACCCATAACACCCATCTTGTAGGTGGGGGCATGGAGGTGCCGGAGACCACGGGACTGGCTGTGGGACAAGCAAGCCCATTCCTGATGGCTAGGAATAGCCCTCTAGGGCTAGTGCGCATAAGACATATCCTGTGACTGGAGCATCAGCAGAACAGCATTAATGCCATCTGAATCTTCACTTGCCACATACCACAGTCTGCCATGCATCATCAGACAACACTGTCTGACTGCACCAGCATACACAGTGTTCTCACCATGCACAGACTGAGGATATGCCATAGGCCAGTCTGTGGTACATGGCCAGTGAGAAAACACATGCATCCAGACATAGGCTGGCCAACACACACACACCAAGCAGGTATGTCAGTGATTGTGATCCTCAGTCTTGAATGACTCGAAAAGGGGACTGTTACTTCTGGAGAGAGATCTGCAATTGCGAGTATATACTTCTGGGAATTTTCTGAAAGGAATTCTTTCTATTAAAGCTAATTAATCTGTGAACCCACTATTTTTCGTTAAATCAGTCAGGGCCTAGTAGCAGCAGTTTAAGTTTAAATTTAAAACACAGAAGAGAACTTTCTGGTTACATTTCATACCCAGCAGAGAGCTTGTAGTTTAAATTTAATAGTCACGCAGGGCCTCGCATCAGCAAAGTACTTTTAGTATAAATTTAAAACACAGAAGAGAGCTTTCTGGTTAAATTTGGAACCCAGCAGAGAGCTTGTAGTTTAAATTTCATAATAAGTTAGAGCCTAGCAGCAGCAAAGAGCTATAATTTAAATCAAATCAGAATATAGCTTAGCACAAAAGGCAAAACAGGATCAGTACTCTTTGAGCAACAAATAAAGTCTTCTAGAGACCTTTACAGAGGCCTTCTACCTAGGGGGCAAGAGAACTGTGAAACGTTTTCAATAGGTGTTAACACCAGGTGGCAGGTCTAAAGGCCATTTTGAAAGACTCCTTCTATCCAAGCAAGGACTGTTAATCACCCAGGAGGTTGGTCACAGCTTACCTCAGCAGCACAGGCATAAATAGTTCAACCACAGCTCTGTGATCCTCAGTCTTGAAGGACTAGAAAAGGGGACTGTTACTTCTGGAGAGAGATCTGCAATTGTGAGTATATACTTCTGGGAATTTTCTGAAATGAATTATTTTTATTAAAGCTAATTAATCTGTGAACCCACTATTTTTTTGTTAAATCAGTCAGGGCCTAGTAGCAGCAGTTTTAAGTTTAAATTTAAAACACAGAATAGAACTTTCTGGTTGCATTTCATACCCAGCAGAGAGCTTGTAGTTTAAATTTAATAGTCACTCAGGGCCTAGCATCAGCAAAGTACTTTTAGTTTAAATTTAAAACACAGAAGAGAGCTTTCTGGTTAAATTTGGAACCCAGCAGAGAGCTTGTAGTTTAAATTTCATAATAAGTTAGAGCCTAGCAGCAGCAAAGAGCTATAATTTAAATCATAAGATCATAAGATATGCCATACTGGGTCAGACAAGGTCCATCATGCCCAGTATTCTGTTTCCAACAGTGGCCAATCTGGGTCATACGTACCTAGCAGTTTCCCCAAGAGACACAGGTTCCACAATGCTTGCATTGGTTCAAGCATTGATATCCTGGGTCCCTTCTTAATAATGGTTTATGGACCTTTCCTCCAGGAACTTGTCCAAACCTTTTTTAAACCCAGCTAAACTAACAGCCTTTACTACATCCTCCGGTAACAAATTCCAGAGTTTGATTACACGTTGAGTGAAAAAATATTTTCTTTTATTAGTCGTAAATAGTTTACCCTGTAGCTTCATTGCATGTCCCCTAGTCTTTCTATATTCTGATAAGGTAAACAATCGATTTACGTTTACCCATTCTACTCCATTCATTAATTTATAGACTTCTATCATATCACCCCTCAGCCGTCTCTTTTCCAGGTTAAAGAGCCCTAACCTTTTTAACCTTTCTTCATAGGAGTATCCTTCAATCCCCTTTACCATTTTGGTGGCTCTTCTCTGAACCTTTTCTAAAATCGCTATATCCTTTTTAAGATACAGTGACCAGAATTGCACACAATATTCAAGGTGCGGTCTCACCATGGAACGATATAGAGGTATTATAATATAAGAACATAAGAACATAAGAAATGCCATACTGGGTCAGACCGAGGTCCATCAAGCCCAGTATCCTGTTTCCAACAGTGGCCAATCTAGGTCATACGTACCTAGCAGTTTCCCCAAAAGACACAGGTTCTGCAGTGCTTGTACTAGGCCAAGCATTGATATCCTGGGTCCCTTTTTAATAGTGGTTTATGGACCTTTCCTCCAGGAACTTGTCCAAACCTTTTTTAAACCCAGCTATACTAACAGCCCTTACTACATCCTCCGGTAACAGATTCCAGAGTTTGATTACACGTTGAGAGAAGAAATATTTTCTCCTATTTGTCTTAAATAGTTTACCCTGTAGCTTCATTACATGCCCCCTAGTCCTTCTATATTCTGATAGCGTAAACAATTTATCCACGTTTATCCGTTCCACTCCATTCATTAATTTATACACCTCTATCATATCTCCCCTCAGCCGCCTCTTTTCTAGGTTAAAGAGCCCTAACCTTTTTAGCCTCTCTTCATAGGAGTAGCCTTCCATCCCCTTCACCAATTTGGTGGCTCTTCTCTGTACTTTTTCTAATAACTCTATGTCCTTTTTAAGATACGGTGACCAGAATTGCACACAATATTCAAGGTGCGGTCGTACCATAGAGCGATACAGAGGCATTATAATATCCTTTGTTTTATTCTCCATCCCTTTCCTTATGATACCTAGCATTCTATTTGCTTTTTTGGCCGCCGCTGCACACTGGGCGGAGGGTTTTAACATGTTATCCACGATGACTCCTAAATCTTTTTCCTGGGTGGTGGTTTCTAATGTGGAGCCTTGCATCTTGTAACTATAGTGTGGGTTGTTCTTTCCTAGGTGCATAACTTTGCACTTGTCCACATTAAATTTCATCTGCCATTTGGATGCCCAGTCTTCCAATTTATCCAGATCCTCCTGCAGTTTTCCACAATCCTCTTGGGTTTTAACAACTTTAAACAGTTTTGTGTCATCTGCAAATTTGATTACCTCACTAGTTATTCCCTTTTCCAGGTCATTTATGAATATGTCAAAAAGTAGCGGACCCAGTACAGATCCCTGGGGTACTCCACTATTCACCTCTTTCCATTGGGAATATTGGCCATTTAGCCCTACCCTCTGCTTTCTATCTTTTAACCAGTTCCCGATCCACAATAGTACACTGCCTCCTATCCCATGACTTTTTAGCTTCGCCAAAAGTCTCTGATGGGGGACCTTGTCAAAAGCTTTCTGAAAGTCCAGATACACTATATCAACCGACTCACCTTTGTCTACCTGTTTATGCACACCTTCAAAAAAACAGATCAGATTAGTAAGACAAGATCTTCCTTGTCTAAAGCCATGTTGGCTGTCTCCCATTAGGCCATGACTATCTACATGCTGTGTAATTTTGTTCTTTATGATGGCTTCTACCATTTTCCCTGGTACTGACGTCAGGCTCACCGGTCTGTAATTTCCCGGGTCACCCCTGGAACCCTTTTTAAAAATTGGTGTTACGTTGGCGACCCTCCAATCTTCAGGTATTACAGATGATTTTAATGAAAGTTCACAGATTACCAATAACAGGTCTGCAATCTCATATTTCAGTTCTTTCAACACTCTGGGATGTATACCATCCGGTCCAGGTGATTTGCTACTATTCAGTTTATCAAATAGTTGTAATATATCTTCCCGGTGTAGCGATATTTCTCTCAATTCCTCTGCAGTATCACCTTTAAATACCACTTCAGTCTTGGGTAACACCCCTACATCTTCCTCAGTAAAGACCGAAGCAAAGAATTCATTCAGTCTCTCTGCTATAGCCTTGTCTCCTCTTACTGCCCCTTTTACCCCTCTATCATCTAATGGTCCAATTGACTCTCTCACAGGCCTTTTGCTACGAATGTACTTGAAAAAGTCTTTATTTCGTGTTTTTGCTTCCGTAGCAAGTTTCTTCTCAAATTCCCGCTTTGCCTGCCTTATCAATGCTTTGCATTTAACTTGCCAGTGCTTGTGCTGTTTCCAGTTTTCATCATTTGGCTCTTTTTTCCATTTTCTGAAGGTTGCTCTTTTGGCAGCAACAGCCTCTCTGACCTCACCTTTAAACCATGCTGGCAGTTTTTTGGACTTTCTTCCACTTTTCTTAATGCGTGGAATACAGCTGGTCTGGGCTTCGAGGATAGTATTTTTAAATAACACCCAAGCTTGCTGTAGGTCTTTAACCTTTGGAACCGCTCCTTTTAGTTTTTTCCGAACTATATTCCTCATTCTATCATAGTCACCCTTTTGAAAGTTAAAAGGTAGTACTGTGGATTCCTTTACTATCTGTCCTTTTGTTTTATTTTCCATTCCTTTCCTTATGATACCTAGCATTCTATTTGCTCTCTTGGCCGCCGCTGCACACTGGGCCGAGGGTTTTAACATGTTATCTACAATGACGCCTAAATCTTTTTCCTGGGTGGTGGTTCCTAATGTGGAACCTTGCATCGTGTAACCATAGTTTGGGTTGTTCTTCCCTAGGTGCATAACCTTGCACTTGTCCACATTAAATTTCATCTGCCATTTTGATGCCCAGTCTTCCAATTTATCAAGATCCTCTTGCAATTTTCCACAATCCTCTTGGGTTTTAACAACTTTAAATAGTTTTGTGTCATCTGCAAATTTGATAACCTCACTCGTTATTCCACTTTCCAGGTCATTTATGAATATGTCAAAAAGCAGCGGACCCAGCACAGATCCCTGGGGTACACCACTATTCACCTTTCTCCATTGGGAAAATTGGCCATTTAGCCCTACCCTCTGCTTTCTATCTTTTAACCAGTTCCTGATCCACACTAGTACACTGCCTCCTATCCCAAGACTCCAGTATGGCACATCTTATGTTCTTATTGGGCCCCGGGGGAGGGGGGTGTCACACAGATATCACTGGAGACAGATAGTATAGATGACTATGTGGGAACTGTTATGTCAGGGCGAGACTGCCCTCCCAGCATGACATGATTTAGCCACCCTGTCCATGCAGGTGGGGTTCGAAAACTAATGCGTACCAGACATTGGAACATTTGCAGGCTGATGATGGTAACAGTTGGACAATGTTGGCAGGGGTGGAGGAAGGTTGGCAGCCACAAAACTATGGAGAGACATACACACACACACTCCTAATGCAGCACTGTGCAATGGTAGGGGTATTTGGCAACCCCAGCTGACACACTGCCAACATTTCTGGACTGAGCAGGAGATAGCAGAGGTGCTGTGATGTTACCTGCAAATCCATTCTGGAGCCAGCAGCCTGCCTGTACAGCATGATTTGCACGGTGGAGCCTGTGTGAGTGGGTGTTTCTACCACTGTTGGCCGCTACTATGGGAATTGCACGGTTTGATGTTGTATATGCTTCGTAGGGTAAAATGTTGGGCTGTGTTCTGCAGGGTCTGTAGCTGGGACCTGAACCTCTGACCCTCTGCTCTGAATCACACTGGCTGTGTGTACTGCACCACAGTGGGGCCACAGGTCCATGGCCCTCCCTGTGCCATACCTTGATGTCTCCTTTGAAAGGCTTTTTCTGTTGCACTACACACCACGTACTGGTACAGGGCATTGCCTGGGTCCACTGCAGGCAGGTGCCACTGCCCCCTCTGGCACGGACATCCCCCCCCCATGCTGTGCTAACATAACCATATGCTGTTGGTGCTTCCCGTATGCCGCCTTAGTCCATCCACTGTTCAGGTAGGCAGGTGCCTATGGTGCGGCGTCTAGGGTGGGGAGGCATACATGGACATTCTCAACCCCACTCCCCCATCAGTGCCTAACAACATTCTGTACTTCAACATAGTGGTGGGATGGATGCAAGGGCATCCTGTCTCTGCCCTGGCAACTATTGCCTAATGTGGACAAGTTATTTGTATCTTGTGTTTGGCCTTTGTCAGATGCTGTCTTTCACACTTTCAGTTTCTATGTTCCTATGTGCCACCTCGGCGCCCACCTTGTCCACCCTGTGCCCCAGCTGCCCCCGCTACATTTCCCACCTGCAGCCCCCTATGCCACATTTGCACCATCACCATAGTGGCCTTTCATACCTGGGCACTATGCTGTTGCTGCAAATGGAGCACTACTATCACCTTTCTTGGGCTCCCTGCCTATGCTGTACATTGCTGACACTGAAATAGTTTCTCTCTCCTGAAAATGTGCAGCTAACGGCAGGTTTTCATTGGCGGTAGGGTTCAGCCCTTCAGTTCAGCACGTTAGCGTGCAGAGAGCCTCTCCCCTCCCATTGACCCCTGCTCTCCGCCCTCTCTCCTCCCTCTGCGGTGTGTACCGCACCGCGGAACGCTTACGCGCGGTTTGAAATTTTATTGTGCGTTAACGTTATGTTACTGCACGTTAATGTTACCTAATGCATGTTAACGTTATATACCGCGCGCTAACATTACCTAACGCGCGGTCTGTAATGCTACCACAGTTTAGTAAACATACCCCAATATCTCTTTGGTCACCAGACTACTCCTCCCCACCACTCTTTTGTTTTTTTCTCTGACCTTTGCTTGTCTCTACCATATGAGGGGGGAGGGCTGATAAGTATCTGGCCTTGTAACAAAACAGAAAGCTACGGACACACTTCAGTTCTGGAGGTCCGAATGATCTCCCTGAAGTTTTGTTTTATTTGGTACCATTTTAAGACTATGTTCCTTGATCTTGAGAAGCAAATCCCACATCATCTTCATTTTCAGCCAGTAAAGTGGTATCATCATCATAGCGAAGGTTGTTGATGAGTCTTCCACCAGTCTTCACACCTCTGTTGTCTTCATGCAATCCTGCTTCTCTGATGATTTGTTCTGCATAGAAATTAAACACGTAGGGGGAAAGTATGCAGCCTTGTCATACACCTTTGCTGATTTTAAGCCATTCTGTTTCTCCTTGTTCCGTTCGAACTGTTGCTTCTTGATCAATGTAAAGGTTGTGGAAGCGAACAATCAGGTGTTCTTGTATACCCATGTTTATTAATGTGGCCCAGTGTTTCTCATGGTTTACACAGTCAAAAGCCTTGCTATAGTCAATAAAGCAGAAATAGATGTCCTTTTGGTATTCTTTAGTCTTTTCAAGGATCCATCTCACATCGGCGATGATGTCTCTTGTTCCTCACTCTTTCCTGAACCCTGCTTGCACTTCAGGCAGTTCTCATTCCAGGTATGGTTGTAGTGTCTGTTGAAAAAACCTCAGTAGAATCTTGTTGGCATGTGGGATCAGAGCAATGGTGCAATAATTTCAACAATCAGTTGGATTACCTTTCTTTAGTATTGGTATAAACACAAATCTTTTCCAGTCAGTTGGCCATGATGTTGTCTTCCAAATTTCCTGACAGAGCCTTGTAAGTATGGTAACAATTGCATCAGATTGTTGTAATACTACTATGGAAATGGCAGAAATGCCTGGTGTTTTGTTTTTT
This sequence comes from Ichthyophis bannanicus, assembly GCA_033557465.1. Classification (NCBI taxonomy): domain Eukaryota; kingdom Metazoa; phylum Chordata; class Amphibia; order Gymnophiona; family Ichthyophiidae; genus Ichthyophis; species Ichthyophis bannanicus. The sequence continues at coordinate 1,462,574,809 of CM066031.1, forward strand.
GATAAGGCTTTCAATGCTGCTTCAGCTCCGGCTCATACGGTTGTTGGTCCACTTGATATCTTTATCTTTATCTTTATTCACTCAACTTGATAGACCGCCCTTGCTGGAGTGTCAGAGTGGTGTACAAATAAAGTTTTGGCTACCAGAAGGAGACAGAGAGAAAAAGAACGTCATTAATTTATAGGAAAGTGATAGTAATAGGCAGAAGAAAAGGATAGAAAGGGCAAAGAGACAGACACAAAACACAGCTGATGACAGACAATGTGGGGAAGGCAGAGGGGGTGAGGACAGGGCTATATAGGGGACGTAGTCTATTGCTTCATGGAGGAATGGTGAAAGAGGGCTCAGACTGGGGAGAGGCAGAATGATCTGATGAGGCACGAAGATTGCAGGCCTGACAAAAGAGGAGGGTCTTGAGGAGTGCTTTAAACAAGGAGAACGGCAATTCTGTGCGAAGGGAGTGGGGGAGCGAATTCCACAAGGCGGGGCTTAAGAAGAAAAATGCAGAGTGACGGGTGAGTTCAAGATGGGCCTGGGAAGGAGAGGGAAGGAAAAGGCGATTTCCATGTATGGAACGGAGGAGGCAGGGAGTGGGCTGAAAGCGGATAAGGTCGGCCAGGTACTGGGGTGTGCCAGAATGGAGAACTTTGTGGGTGATGGTGAGAATCTTAAATATAAATTTGACTTTGATCGGGAGCCAGTGGAGGGTAAGAAGACAAGGAGTGACATGGTCAAGAGGGGAGGAATGGGTGAGAAGATGGGCGGCAGTGTTTTGGACAAGTTGGAGGCGCTGAAGCTGGTAATGTGGGAGGCCTGCAAGAACGGAATTACAATAGTCGAGGCGGGTGACTACAAGAGAAAGAACCAGGGTGGTGAGGGAAGAAAGGGGGAGAAAGGGCCGAATGGCCCGGATCCTACAAAGATGAAAGAAGGAACTGCAAACGAGTGTGCAAATGAGTTGGTGGAAAGAGAGAGAAGGGTCCAAAGTAACACCAAGATAGCGAAGGGTGGGGACAAGAGGGATAGGGAGAGTGGACATAGTAGGTAACAGAGAGGGAGGAGGGGCATTCACATTTGCAAATACCCCAGCCCCCAGAATGCTTATATTTTGTACAGCCAAATTTATGCACATAGTTTTAAGAGACAGAGAATTCAATTTAGGCACTTTCAACCCATGGGTGCACTTTGACTACTTCATTTTGGGGAGAAAAGGATGGGGTGACATATTTGCATAGTATTTGCATATTCATCATGGCTATCTTTAAAAAAAAAACCAGATGAATAGGAAGCCAATGTATCAAACAGGTGAGGGACGAGCTAGTGCCTCCAAGATACTCAAAGAGGGAGCAAAGGTTCTCATTTAGTGGCTTTGCCAAAAAAAACCAGGAAAGCAACATATTCCCAGGCTATATAATTAAAATGCAGCAAAAACTGTAATTGTTAAGTATTTTTCTTGGCCCTCAAAGATTAAAAAACTACATGATTATGATCTTTATGATATAAAAACTCAGTATATTCTTTCCACCTTTTCTTGATCTTCTCAGCATCATTCAACATGGGTCCTAGAGCATCTTGTAACATTCCAATTTGAGGCTGGAATTTTTTCTTTAACTCTCTTAGCTTTAGGAAAGACGCTCTTGTTCTTCTAATAGTTTCTGCTTCTATTTCCTTACATGTGTCATTGTAGCACTTCTCTTTGTCTTGTCTTGCTGCACGAGCGAAATCTCTGTTGAGTTCTATTATTGCCTCTCTTTCTCCTCTGGCTTTAGCTTCTCTGCGTTTCTGGACAATTTTCAGAGTTTCTTCAGTCATCCATTGTGGCCGTGTTTGCTTTTTCACCTTATGTAGAGACTTACCGCTTTCTTCCAACACAACCTTCTTGATGTCATCCCATAACTCTTCTGGAGCTCTGTCGTTTGTATCTAAAGCAGCAAACTGATTATGCAGGCAGTCTTTAAATTCCGGTGGTATATTCTCAAGGTCATATTTTGCTACATTCATGAGTGGCCTGCTCTTTTTTAACTTTAGCTTGAGTTTACACACTAGTAGTTGGTGATCTGTACCACAGCCAGCTCCAGGTTTTGTCTTTGTTGATGTAATACAGCTTTTCCATCATTGACTTCCACAGATGTAGTCAATTTGAATTTTGTACAATCCATTGGGTGAAGTCCATGTGTAGAGTCACCACTTGTGTTGCTTGAAGAAGGTGTTTGAGATGAATAGATCATTGGTCTTGCAGAATTCTGTCTTTCTCCAGCTTCATTTCTGTTGCCAAGTCCATATTTTCCAACCATTTTGCCTTCTTCTTTGTTGCATATGTTTGCGTTCCAGTCACCCATGACTATCAATATGTCTTGTTTGTATGTTTTGCCAATTTCAGCTTGTACTTGTTCATAGAAATCATCAATTTCATCCTCTTCTGCAGCTGTTGTTAGGGCATATACTTGAATTATAGTTATGTTGATAGGCATTCCTCGTAGATGAATAGAAATTAAGTGTTCACTGACTGCATTATATTTCATTACAGTTTTTGCAAGTTTCTTCTTAATTATAAAAGCAACACCCTGTTTAAAGTGCACATCAGGTTACAGGGACAGTGGGGCAGGGTGAACATTTTACCCATGTATGCAGATTTCCTTTGGCCTGAAAAGTCCTTAAAGCAGGAAAGCCTGTGTGGGCTGCATTCAAACCACATAATAGGGGCAGTGTGCAACTATGTAGGCATGAGGGAGGTCAAAACAAACAAAGATATGTGTGTCTAAGGGGGCAAAATATTTTCTTGTAGCACTCAAGTAGGAGGTGTAAGAGTACACAGAAAGCCACAAATTACTGAGGACAGAACTGTTTGGAGATCAAAGAAGGCTAATACTTCACCAGTGTGCGGAGACATACTGATGAAGAGATTTCTAGCACCTTCCTTGTATTTACTTCACACAAAAAAAATGAGTATATAAAGAATACTTTTGCTTCTTTTTATTCTCCATGTATTGATGCTTATTTTGTCTTTGTTGTTTCATAAAATTATTTCTAAGAGAATATTATTTCTTTCTTTTATTGTAGAATTCTATGGGGCATGTTTACTAAAAACCGCACAATTGTGCACCGCACAATAGCGCACTAAAAGGAGCACTTAAGTGCTCTTAAGTGCCCCGCACACGTGTGATGAACCCCGCACAGGTGCGCGACACACTAACGGGCCCCGCACAAGTACGGGCCTGCAAATGTCCGATAGAGGAGTGGAAAGGCTAACGGAGGGCGGAGGAAGGCTCCCGAGGGGCAGAGAGACGGGGTTAATAGGCGGGGAAGGGGAGGGGAGAGGCTCCCTGCACATTATCGGGGCCGAATTTCAAAGCAAAAACACTCGCGGTAGAGGGCATTTAAAGAGAAGAGAAACCATTTCCGTCAGCAATGTACAGCAAAACCGGGGAAACCCACAAAATGTGAGCAGTGTGATACATGTGCACAGAACAAAAGTGCAAATAAAACCCAAAATGACCACCACGAAAATGTTTAAAAATCATAATTCAGCTGGGCAATAGTGCTAGCAATGGGCAAAAATAAAAAGCACACCCAGGAAAGCTACAAAAAAAAGAAATGAATGTTGGAAGGGTCTACGGAGCGGAGACCCTTCCAAAAATCATTTCCTTTCTGTGGAGCTTTCCTGGGTGTGTCTTTTTATGTGTGCCCATTAATATCACTGTTGGCCAGCTTGGTTATATTTTTTCCCCATTTTCCGCAGCCATTTGCGGGTTTTATTTGCACTTTTGTCGCCAGACACGGTGAATGAGCCCACAGTAAAAATGTGCAGAGCAGGGCTCCCTACACGTTTGATCAGGTTTCCTATCTCCAGGGACTGCACTGTCTCTGTGGTCACAGTATGGTGCAGCAGACAGAGCCAGTACCTATAGGACCAGGGAGTCACAGGTTCAAATCCCAGCTGTGGCACCTACCAGCCCAGTCCCCACATTTTACCCACCACTAAACAGAGATATTAACGACACCCCTATATTGCAGAGTACAGAAGCATGGTGCAAACACCCATATTTTACCCTACACCGCTCACACACCATGACAATGGGCATTACCTACAGCCAAGTCCCCCAAATGCAGTCCGGGAGTGCCACAACTCAATCAGGCCATATGCTTTTACCAAGATAAGGACATGCCAGCATGTTGGCGTAAGGGGACAGGTGGTGGGGGAGCAGTGGCTGCTAGCCACCGAAGACAGTGGCCTATCCATGTGCAGGCTGGCACTGTCCACTGCAACAGACAGGTCCTGTCGGATGTACAGTCATGGACGTCCCACGGAATCCAGTCAATCTGTGGCAACCCAGTGGTGCAGTGCAGGGCCGGATTTACCTTGAGTGAGGCCCTACGCCAACAAAAATTGTGGGCCCCCAGCAGGGGTGGCCCAAGGGGGGTGCGGACCTCATTTGCATAAGGGGCCTCATTTGCATAAATATTTGCATAATGTTACCATATACTAACTTTTAGTAAACGTGCCTCTTAATGAGTGTATGGATAAAGAAAGACTAAAAGATTTCTACATTACTATAATCCAGTGCCAACTGCCAGACACATTAGGAACTACTACAAACACTGCCCATAGTAAACCCGCCGTATCCTAACAGCACTACCAGGACTCACAAAGCACCATACTCTACCAATCAAAAGGCAACACTGCAAATATTAAACCAATACATTTCAGAGAACAACAATACATGATCTACTGGGGAAAGAGAACAAGTGGCAATGTCAAATAGGAATTATATAAACAGAACACCTCAGCTCAGTTACACATGCAGAACATAGACCATCACCAAACAAGGAATCACAATTTAGAAATAGGAAGACAATAATTAAACTGGGAATCCCAAAAGCCAAACTTGGAATGTACAACACTGTAGAAATAAAACTATACATTAATTTGCTCTTGTACTAAACAAAGCGCAGATGTTAATGATGCACATTTACCAGAGCTGACATATTCCAATTAATAAATTCAAAATAAAGAGATATTTTTCTACCTTTTGTGCATTTTTTTCAGCTGCATTTGCTCCAGCCACTTTCTTCTGGTTTCTTCGTGTCTTCTGCTAACTCTCCATCGTCTGCTGTCCATTTGTCCTTTCTTCTCTCTTCTAGATTTTTTTCCATTCTCTCTCTACATCTGCTTTAACATACTAATCTTTCTCCTTTTGCTCTTTCCTCATTCCTATTTCATCCACTCAAATTTTACCCCTCCATCCTCAATCCCCACTTACTCTCCCAATACCCGGCCAATTGTAGATTTTTTATCCCTCCCACACAAAATATTTTTCCCTTCTCCATTTTACTCTTCCAGCCCCATCCCATTCTAATCCTCCCCCAACATCAGCTCCCTTCTAGTTCCAGCCTCACCCAGCATCCATTCCCTTCTAGTCCCTGCATCAGCCCATTTCCAGTCCTAGCCATCCATCAGCCCATTTCCAGTCCTAGCAACCCCCCAACCCAATACCAGTCCTAGCCCCCCCATCACCCCACTTACAGTCCTTAACCCCCCATCACCCCATTTTCAGTTTAAGCCCCCCCTATAACCCATTACCAGTCCTAACCCCCCATCAGCCCACTTCCAGTCCTAACCCCATCAACCCATTTCCAGTCAGCCCCCCATAGCCCATTGCCAGTCCTACCCCCCCCATCAGCCCACAGCCCATTACCAGTCCTAACCCCATCATCCCACCTCCAGTTTTAACCCCCCAGCCCATTTCCAGTCCTAGCCCCCCATAGCCCATTACCAGACAACCCCCATCAGCCCACAGCCCATTACCAGTCTTAACCCCGCCAAAGCCTATTACCAGTTCTAACCCCCGACAACAGCCCATTACCAGTCCTAACCCCATCAGCCCACCTCCAGTCTTAACCCCCCAGCCCATTTCCAGTCCTAGCCCCCCCCATAGCCCATTACCAGACAGCCCCCATCAGCCCACAGCCCATTACCAGTTTTAACCCCCAAAAAGCCCATTGCCAGTTCTAAGCCCCCCCAACAGCCCACAGTCCATTACCAGTCCTAACCCCATCAGCCCACCTCTAGCCTTAACCCCCCCACAGCCCAGCCCAGCCCATTTCCAGCTCCAGCCCCCAAATAGCCCATTACCAGTCCTACCCCCCCCACATCCCATTACCAGCCCCACCCCCCCCAATACCCCATTACCAGTCCTACCCCCCCCCATAGCCCATTACCAGTCCTACCCCCCCCCAGCCTAAAGTAAAATTTAATTAAAAAAAAAAACCTGGTGGCTGCCGCCGCGGGGCCCCCTCTGCTGCCGCGGGGGCCCCGTCTACAAGCTGAAGCCGTCGGGTCGGGTCGGGTCTCTCTCCCTCCCTCCCTCCCTCGCTGCAGGCTGCAGGCTGCGAGAGACGCGAAGGGAGAGCGTCTCCTCGCGTCTGTGTTAAGCCCGCAGGGGCTGATGGGAAATCCCATCAGCCCCCTGCGGGCTTAACACAGACGCGAGGAGACGCTCTATCTTCGCGTCTCTCGCAGCCTGCAGCGAGGGAGGGAGAGAGGGAGGGAGAGACCCGACCCGACCCGACGGGACGGCTTCAGCTTGTAGACGGGCCCCCGCGGCAGCAGAGGGGGCCCCGCGGCGGCAGCCACCAGGTTTTTTTTTAAAATTCTGTTTAAAAAAAATTACCTGGTTCTTTTTTTGTGGGCCCCTGCCGGCTGTGGGCCCTACGCCATGGCGTACATGGCGTATAGGTAAATCCGGCCCTGGTGCAGTGCACACAGACAGTGTGTGTAACAACAGAAGATCACAGGTTCAAAGCCCAGCTGGGGCTACTGCCAATCCTGTCCACATTTTTTTAACACAACTAAACCGTGATAGTACAGACAAACCAGGATTGCTGGGGACATACGCATTGGTATTTCGCCTATCTTTTCGCACACCGATCACAGACACCATGAACAGGGGCATTACCTAGAGCAGAGTCTCCCAAATGCAGTCCTGGAGGACCACACACCATTCAGGCTCCTTGCTGCCGCTAATACAAATGCCTGTGCTGCATATCTATGCACCACCCCCATGGCATGTAGATGTAGCTCATGCATACTCATGAGGGACAGCAGGGAAACCCGAACAGTGGTAGGCACACCAGGACTGGAGTTGGGAAACTCTGCCGTAAAGTAACATCCAACAGAGGCGAACATACCCACACCCCCAGGCCCCATTGGCCAATGCCTCCTGGAGAGGCAGGACATTGGGCCCTGCGTGCATCTCCCAATACTAGCACCTGCATACCTTAGCAATGCCACCCTACACCTGGGTATGCGGTGGACAGCTCTCAAACGTTTGCTATGTGTACTGGCAGGTAGACTGTCCTACTTAAAGCACATTTGGCTCTTTGATCTCCAACATAAAAAGCTGTCTGATGTCTGCGGTGCGTACTTCAGGTCTGGTCTCTGACAGTGTTTACCACCCTGGGGAGTGACCCCCAACAGTACTGCGTAGCATATCCATGCCTGTACTGTGCCCAGGACTGGTGTGGTGGGCAAGGCTGATAAACCCCTCTATAGTGGCACAATGCTGGCATACGTGTGGGAGTGTGTGTCTGTCTATACAGTGTGTGTTGGCTGCAAACACCTTCCACAGCCCACACTGCCAGCACTGTTGCCAGTATTGGCCTGACAATGTGCATAATGAGCAGCAAAGTACCATGGGTATAGCTCAGACAGGGTATGCTGGCCAGGATGCATCTGCACAGGGCATAGGGCACTGGCAGGGACATTGTAGTGGCCGGACACCACCTACACAGACAGGGTGACCTCTGTATGTGCTGCTGGGGGCACACTCCACCCTGACTTGGCAGTGATGCCAGCATGGCTAGGCACCCCCATAGTGCTATATAGTATTTCTCTCATGTGATATGTATGGGTTTCCTTGTGGGGCCCAGTCACTGACTTATCTGTTTGTGTGCGCTGCCATCCCAGTTCTGGGTGCATGCATTTCCACCAGGACTAACTAGCAGACTGTTCTCAGCTGGTATATGTCTTGATGGAGCACCTTGCAGGGTGTAGCGGCGGAAGGCCTGCTGCAGGAGAATATCAGATAGTGGTGGGGTGCAGCTTAGCATATCCTGGCCTAATGTCTGTTTGATATTGTGTTATGGATGTGTATAGGGCTGCTTTGGATGCCCTGTAGGGTGTCTGTTCCCCAGCAGGACAGGGGTTGATGGTCCACTCTACTGCCACCATTGCAGGGTGGTAGAATGTGGATCTGTTGATAGGGGCCCTGTTTTTCGCCTGCAGCCTAGGGGGGGGGGGGGGTGGAATGGTGGTACATGGCCCACCTAGGGGTCCATAAGGGGTTCCACTGACTGACACAGACAGAGTAATCCAGGGTGTTTCTGCAAGAACTACCTATCTCTCAGATTACTACTGCTTTGGAGCTCTGGCATGGTCTCTGTCAGCCATGGCAGGTGTTGTGGACCTGGTCCTGGGTGCATCACCGCACCCTCAGGGTGAGCACAATGTGACGGTGTGTAGCTACTCTGTGCCAGTAACACACCCGGTCAGTACCCCCCTACCAGGCCGAGGTGCTGTGTGGGTGCACATGGACACTTCCCCCTACTAGGTCAGGGAGCTGTTGGGGTGCATTCCCCATCTTGTGTTCATCTGTGGTCAGCTGATTTGCATGTGCAGTGCATCATGGGTACGGGTGGCCTAACCCTATCCTGGTTCCCACAGAAGACTGTCTGTGTGGTGACATGATGGCTCTCTGCAGCCAGCCAGGGGCTTGCTGGCAGCTGTAGCCCAATGGTTATGTCACTGCCTGTGAAGCCAGAGGTCATGGGTTCAAACCCACAGTGGGGTTCTTTTAGAGGGTTGTCCAATGTTTTTTTTAACTGTCATGTACATATGTTGTTGCCAGCAACAACACCCTCAGCATACTGTACCCATAAGGTGCCTCTGAGGGTGCTTTATAGGGCGCCCTATAGGGCTCCTTATGGTTGCCATCCATATAAGGTGCACTATACATTACCCTGTACCGCAACATATATGGGGCCCTATAGGGGACATTCTAGGGTGCCTTGCCGGACAGTGAACATTAACATGTGCCTTATGGGCCGCCTTATGTTAACACGCTTTGTGAGTGCGTTTGCTGGTAGTGTTAACTGAGATAAAAAAATTAACCTGCCCCCTACAGCACTCATCCCCATAATACATAATGCCTCTGTGAGCCTTCTTCATTGGGCACCTTGGGGGATTGAACCCATGGCCCCTGCACCATTGGTCAGTGTCGTAACCATTGTGCTGTGGCTCTGTTCCTGTACTTGCACATTGGCGCGCGCGCCGCCTTCTGCTGCACAAAATTAGGCTCCCTCCTAAAACAATCCTCCCCATAATAGGTACTGCCTGAGCCAGCCTTGTTCATTGTGCCTAGTGGGGTTCAAACCCCTGGCCCCTGCACCACTGCTCAGTGTCTTCACTGTTGTACTACGGCTCTGTTCATTTGTGTGCCCAGCAGCGCGACACTTAGCCTTCCCACGCGCTAATACGGACCCCGCACAGTTGCGCGACGCGCACAAGTACGGTCACTTTCTCCCGTTTTGTTTTCTTTTTTCTGCCTGAACCGCCCACTCCTTATATGGCACAGGCACACTAATGGGGCCCCGCACAATTTCAGAGTTTAGTAAACATGCCCCTATAAGTATATTTGCTATTTGACTTTGCAAATGATTAGGAAACCCTTGCTAAGTGTTATCCTAGCAAACATCTTTTTTTCTCCAGTAAAATGGATTTCTAAAATAATCTCTAAAAGCAGGATTCTAAAATAGAACCATTCCAAAAGTTTAAAAACAAAAAATATACAAACCACTTTATGAAAAAATGTAAGACTCGAATTTCAAAAACACTTATCCAGTTAGCAGCACCTGTTAATTGGGTAACTGCCGGTGAGAGGCACATTCAACTGCATTATCCAGATAGTGTCATTGAATATTTCCAGATAATACCAGGGTGGTTTAGGGACAGAGCTGGGGCAGTGCTAGGAGTTATCCAGAAAACAGTGATTTTCAGTGTCGTTATTAGGATAACTATCCACATAACTTAGGATAGCAAGAAAGTGGATAGGCTATCCCGATAGCAACTGAATATCACCCTGCCCAGATGGGTGCTGCGTTCATTGCAAAATCCAGATAGTCAGCATTAGTCACTATCCAGATACCAGCACTAAATATGTATTTATTTATTTATTTGCAAAGGCAGGCAGATTCCATGCTGCTTGTCCCAGGGGTAAGCATGCAGCCGGCCCCAGAATTGGTTTAAGGTGCTGGAGCCCTAGGTAAACCTTAAGCCTTATGGTCACTCTGGATGTCAGAATCTATTGTTTAAAATAACATAGTGGGAAATGTTATGTCACGTTGGTGCTCTACCTTTAAATACACTTTTCCTGGCTATAGGCCGCATGCGCGGCGTCTTTTCATCCTTGAGAATGGTAATGCAATTTGGATAAAGGGAGACACTTTGTTTTGGACGCGGGCAGCATTTTTGTGAGTATTTCTATATTTTCGGCTCCAAAAGTTTTTTGGTCCTGTCTAGCATTTTTGAGATTTAAGGTGAGAGAGTTGAGTTGGGAATGATTCTTTGTTCTATTCTGTTTGTTCACAGGATCCATAATAGATCCCCTGAAGAACCTGAATAGGAGAAACGCTACAGGCGCTGGGGGGAAGCGTCGGGATCATTTGGAGACATTGTTTGAGGCTACCTGCCATAAGGTTTAGCGTTTTTGGCAAGTTTAAGTGGTGAATCATCTGAGATAGTTGCTTATTATGAATCGCACTTTTGAGCTATATCTATAAGGAGATTCCTGAAGATTACAATCATATTCGCTAACCATATGAGCAGGAGCAGGAGCTAGCTACTGTGGAGGTCGTTGATGTGATCTAGCACATACATTTCCGAGTGGGCTGTTTAGCCTAAGGAACTGGTGCGATAAAGAGTCTGAGACCTCCCGGTAGAGTCTGAGAGTAAAGCTTTACTGTTGAACAAATTGAATAAAAAGAAGGAATAAAAAGGAGAAATAAGAATATTATGGTATGGGAACATTTCCCACTATGTTATTTTGAACGTATTCGTATTGTTTTGCCGAGGGGCTTTACGTTCAGAAGCAGACCAATTTTTACGTAGAATCTATTGTTTAGCTTTGAATGCCCTCCTTTTTACCATCCTCCAGAAGCTGCTGCCCTAGGTGACCACCTACTGTAATTTGCCTGATGGCTGTGCCAACCCTGGGTAAGCAGTGGATTTCTACAGTCCACTTTAAAAATGGTTTATGGACTTTTCCTCTAGAAACTTGTCAAAATCTCTTTGCAGTTTATTTTAGATTACTTTATAAGATTTGATAACACATTTCACCAAGAAAGCCTGAAGCATGGAACAATTAATAATATAAAGAATTTTAAATAATCCCAACCCATTCCAGCCTTCCTCCCCTTGAGACCAAATTCCACCCAAAACATGGAAAAATCAATAGTATAAAAGAAATTTATAAAATCCCAATCTTCCTCTCCTCAAGGCCAATCTACCCATAAATCCTAATTCTTAATCACAATCCCTTCCAATCAAATGAAGCAGTAATCAAATTATTCCCAACTCCTCCAACAAAATTGCCCTAACACCCAGGGGCGGCTCAAGGCAATCTGCTACCTGAGGCAAGGGATGAGATGGCGCCCCCTCTCCCCTGGAGAGAGGGGGAGGATCTTTCTCAAAACTCCAGTTAGGGACTAAACCAAACCAGAAAGCCGATTAGATAATGTAGAGCAAATGCAAGATGTTTGCACACCAAGAAACTAAAAGACTACAGCAGTTTATAGCTCCAAATTATAATTAATTTGTATTTTGTTGTTATAAACTGCATTATGGTGATTTCATTTTCTTTCTGAACATATATTTTGCATTTATAGAACCCCCTACAAAACAGTGGGTGCAGAGCAGAGGTAGGACATTCACCCACAGAGCTCAATGTATTAAAAAAAATCTGATTCTGGTTGTCTCACTAACAATAAATATTCTCCAGTACAAGGCATATTGGGAACTAATATGCAATGCAATGTGTGCCTTTGAGTCAATCTTGACTCCTGGTGACCCAGAAGCTCCTGGATTTTTTCAGCAGTGTCACAGGAGGTAGATTGTCAGGTCTTTCTTCTGAGACAATGGAGAGTTAAGTGACTTGCCCAGCCACAAGGATTGCTAGTGGGAATTGAACCCTGGTTGCTTGGTTACCAGGCCAGTGCTCTAGCCACTAGGCTACTCCTCCACTCTGGGAGCTAATATAAAACCATACAAAAGTCACTGAAGATCTGTAAGGCCAAATCTACCATATTCCAGCATACATTTCCAAAACTCATACAATAAGGGGCCTGCTCAAAAAAAACCTGCACTTTAATTACCCCATACACCTATTTGAAAGCTGTACAAGTCAAATTATTGCATTACATATCCTTATGTACAAACTTCATGTTAACAGAACACCTGGCCTTGGTCATACACTCAGAACACAGACTCTAACCAAGTGCAGAATAAGTGACCACAACCTAAAGCAAAAATAAAAATATGTAGACAAAAATTAAAATGAAACCCCAAGAAGCCAGACTCTGTATGTGGTGCCACACCAGATAAGAGATGCAGTTACCCAAACTGTGTGAAATATAAAGATAGCGCAACGTCCAGTCACTAAATTGAAAATAAAATTATTTTTTCTACCTTTGTTGTCTGACCATTTTTGATCATGCTGGTCTGGATCTGAGGTTTCTGTTTTCCTTTGACTTCTCTTAGTTCTCTTTCTATGGTCTATAGTCCATCTGCCATTTCTTGTCTTTCATTTTGCTTTCTTCATTTTCTTCCATCAGTCTTTTTACAGTCCCAGTAACCTTCCCCAGTATCAGCATCCTTTACAGCCTCCCCTCCCAGTACCTTTCAGTGCCAACCCTCTTGCCTTCCCAGTACTGCCACTGGTGCCTATTCCCTTCCAGTCCCCCTCCTTCCCCACTGTCTAGCCCCTTCTAGTCGAAAACCCATCCCAGGTATCAACGAACTTCCAGTCCCAGTGCACCCTCCCATGTCAGTTTCCTTCCAGTCACCCTCTGTCCATCCGCTTTCCAGTGCCATCCCCAGTTGTCAGCTCCCTTCCAATCCCATCCCTGGGTGTCAGCTCCCTTCCAGCCCCCACCTTCCCTCTGTCAGTTCTCTTCCAATCCCCCCTCCTATTACCCAGCCACCTTCCAGCCCCATCCCCAAGTGTCTGCTCCCTTCCAGCTCCCCCCATGTCTGTTCTCTTGCAGCTCCCCCCCCCGTGTCTGCTCCCTTCCAGCTCCCCCCCCCGTGTCTGCTCCCTTCCAGCTCCCCCCATGTCTGCTCCCTCACAGCTCTCCTGTATATCTTCTCTCTTCCAGCTCCCCCCATGTCTGCTCTGCTCCCTTCCAGCTCCCCCCAATGTCTGCTCCCTTCCAGCTCCCCACCATGTCTGCTCTCTTGCTGCTCCCTCCCGTGTCTGCTCCCTTCCAGCTCCTCCCATGTCTGCTCCCTTACAGCTCTCCTGTAGATCTTCTCCCTTCCAGCTCCCCCAATGTCTGCTCCCTTCCAGCTCCCCCCTATGTCTGCTCTCTTGCTGCCCCCCCCCCCCCCGTGTTTGCTGCCTTCCAGCTCCTCCCATGCCTGCTCCCTTCCAGCTCTCCTGTATATCTTCTCCCTTCCAGCTCCCCCCATGTCTGTTCTGCTCCCTTCCAGCTCCTCCCATGTCTGCTCCCTTCCAGCTCTCCTGTAGATCTTCTCCCTTCCAGCTCCCCCATGTCTGCTCTGCTCCCTTCCAGCTCCCCCCATGTCTGCTCTGCTCCCTTCCAGCTCCCCCCATGTCTGCTCTCTTGCTGCTCGCCCCCATGTCTGCTCCCTTCCAGTTCCTCCCATGTCTGCTCCCATGTCTGCTCCCTTCCAGCTCCTCCCATGTCTGCTCCCATGTCTGCTCCCTTCCAGCTCTCCTGTATATTTTCTCCCTTACAGCTCCCCCCATGTCTGCTCTGCTCCCTTCCAGCTCCCCCCAATGTCTGCTTCCTTCTGGCACCTTTCTCTCCCTCCCCTGCCTCACTGATTCGTCCTTCAAAAAAAAGAAAGCAGCCGCGGGAACATTTCTCTTTTCCCGCGGTTCTGCTATCTTTTAAACAGTTGGACTGCAGAGTTTCCAGCAGTAATAAGCATTTCCTGTTTCTCATAAGAAACAGGAAATGCTTATTATTGCTTTTAGAAACTCCATGACCGAGCAGTTTAAAAGATAGCAGAGCGCGGGAACAGAGAAATGTTCCTGCGGCTGCTTTCTTTTTTGAAGTGGTGGGTGGCGGGCAGCTAGTGACGCCCCCTCCCCCACCACTGGCACCCTCCAGTCGCACTTATCCGGCTTACCAGGTAGGGCCGTCCCTGACTGGAAGCCCAATTGATTGCTTTCCTGCTATGTTGGTACCAGGGGTGGTTCTGTCATTAGGCAGTTTCTAGGGAGCGGAAAAATCAGAAATAAACACAGCCAGAGTGCCGGTCCCTAGAAACTGCTGCTTGAGGCCACCACCTCAGTTGGCCTAATGATAGAACCGCCCCTGCTAAGAACTACCCTACCCCAAACACTTAATCCCACCAAGCTACCTAGGGATCCAAGTCCCACAGGACCCAAGTCAAACCCATTTTCTTTCATCACATTACACTAAAGCTATACTCCTACTAATCCTGGAAAAACCAAACCAAACAAACAGTTTACCATAACACGATAGGAGGCAGCACCTTCCTCCGGTACATCTTTCAAAATCAAAACCAAAAATAAAATCCCTGCTCTGCAACAAATATTAACGTTCCAGAGCTGAACACAAATTTATGTCAGTCTTCAAAACAACACATCTTCAATGCTATTGCCAAAAAATAAATAACACTTATTTTCCTCAGTTCATTTCAACTAACAGTCCACTAAAGGTGTTCTTAAGACATGTGAATAACGAAAGTTGTTGCTCATTTTAAATATGTGTCCTATTTGTCAGGTCATATTCAACTGGAACAAAAATAAATTGTATCTACTGTTTTTCTGCAAGTAAACCTAGTTTAACCCAAAGAAAAGGGCTTCTATAAATTACCCAGGGGTCACATCTTTATCTTTATCTTTTATTATAAAACTTTTTATACCGCCATGACCAAAAAGGCATACAGCGGTGTACAATAAAAAAAACAGGCTACTGAGAGAACAGAAAAGAACGCCAATTATTCATAAAAGAGACAGCAAAGATAGAAAAGGAAGAATAGAGAAACAGAGCAATCAACTGTGGGCAGGGGGGGAAGGAACATCAAAAGCAACACAGAAGAGGTGAGTTTTGAGGGAGGCCTTAAAAGTTTTAAAAGATGACTCCATGCGTAAAGTTGAGGGAAGAGAGTTCCAAAGGCAGGGGCCGAGAAAGAAAAAAGCAGAAGAGCGTGTTGATTCGAGGTGAGCCCGAGAAGGAGGTGGGAGAAAGAGGCGGTTAGCGTGAATCGACCGAAGCGTTCTAGAGGGACAGTGAAAACGCACCAGATCAGAGAGGTAAAGGGGAACACCAGTGTGGAGAGCTTTGTGAACAAAGATCAGAACTTTGTATTGAATACGGAAAGGGATAGGCAGCCAGTGTAAACGAATAAGAAGTGGAGTGATATGAGCCGTACGTGAAGAATTAGTCAGAAGACGAGCAGCAGTATGGTGAACCAATTGAAGACGACGAAGCTGAGAAAGAGGGAGGCCGGCCAGAGAAGCATTACAGTAGTCTAAACGCGAAACCACAAGAGAAAGAAGAAGTGTGGTCAGAGAAGAAAAGGAAAGAAAAGGCCGAATATAAAGTAGACTTGGTGAATGTTCACAGTTATTTTATATGTGACCCGAGTGTAGGTCTCTTTAGGGGGAGGAGTTTGGGATAGCACGGGCAGAGTTATGAAGGACTTGCATAGTTTATGAAATATGCATGTAAATTTGCACTTACTCCTGAACAGGTGCAAACGGATGCAGATGCATTGAATCTGCAATTTCTGTAGATTTTGTGAGGCTATTTGATAAAGACATATAGGAACCTATATGTGTTTACAAAATAGCTCCAAAATAGGTGCTTTATTGGGCTTCCTACCTAGACAAACTCTTATAAAATCACCCTCTAAATATGAGAACTGCCTTAAGTATAAAATTACAGAATATCTAAAGAAATTTATAAATCCAACAGATTTTCAGAGCTATGAACTGAGATAATTTCCAACTTGTGCGATTACCTCTGTAGAGATACAATTTATGTAGGAAAGAAGATGAGATCATTAAGCACAAGGAGTCTGAGCATTGAGGGTCTATAAAGAATTTGTAGATCAGCAGCTTGTCTTGAAATCATTGAATTGTGTTGTGATTGCTATTACTGCTTATTATCACATACGTGTTAGAGACAGTCCTTACTCTGCCGAGTTTATAAAACAGAACAAACAAGGGATCCAGGTAAAACTAAAGAGACACACATGGGTGCTAAACAGGAGAAAAGGGGGTCAGAATCCAAAAGCAGTTTTTAGCCTGAATTTGAATAGAATCAGAGATGGAGCCTGATGTACCGACTCAGGTAGCCAATTCCAGGCATACAGAACAGCAAAGTGGAGCAAACAGAGCCTGGAGTTGGCAGTGGAATAGAAGAGCACAGATAAGAGGGATTTGCCTGATGAGTGGAGTTATGGAGGAGGGGTGTAGGGAGAGGTAAGAGAGGAGAGGTGAGGAGCAGCAGAGTGAATGCACTTGTAGGTGATTAGAAGACGTTTGAACTGTATGAGGAAATTGATGGAGAGCCAATTAAATGATTTGAGGAGTTAAGTGAGTGGCATTCCCAGTCCCCTTGGCCCCTGAGTCAGGTGCCCCACTTGCGGCCAACACCCTTCCCCATGTGGTGCGGCACCCCCCTGCAGGCCCATTCAGCAGAGTCAGCATGGTAAACTTAAAGCCACAGGCGACTTGCCATGCTGCTTCCACTCCAGGCCTGGCGGCTCTTCTCTTCCAGACCAAAGTTTTGTGATTTGCAAGGAAAGAAGAGGTGCTAGGTCTGGAGCGGAGACAGTGTATCAAGCCACCCGTGGCTTTAAGTTAAGTTTGCCACACTTCCTTTGTGTGTGGGCCCAGATGGGGTGCACCTCCCTACAGCCGGCAACCGGGGCAAGACACAACCACTGCCCCACCCTTGATACACCACTGACGTGAGCATAGCAACACTAGTAGAAGATTTTAGCTATCCCAACAGTCCCCTTGACACCTGATCCATAGATGTAAAGGCCATCCTACCTCACAATCCTTTCCTGACACTTAATGGTATTTAGTGGGTGGACAGGATGATCCTCAGTCATTCCTGCCCTAACAAAATTCTGGGTTCAAAGTAGGGTTGGTTCTCTCCTAGCAGCAGTGCCACAAGACTATCTCTAAGGGTTGACTGGCCCCATTTTGAACCCAGGATCTTGATGGAGCAGGAGTGACTGAGAGCCACTAGAAACTAGTAGTTTCTGAGGAAGGATGGGGGCTCAGATCTATGGACTGAGTGTTAGTGGAAATTCATGGGGGCTGGAATCTATGGATCGGGTGTTGGGGTGGAATTTGGCAGTTTTTGTTGTTGTTGTTTTTTTAACATGATCCCTTTAATAGATAGTGAGCCTGCCTTGGGGCCTGCTATCTGCATTACAGCAGCTAGGAATGTGCAATGTTAGTGACTCGCCTGGTAAATAACACTATGGAAAAATGCCATATTTTACTGCATCTAGTAAACACCTCTCTCAGAGTATGTCAAATTATCCCAGCAAAATTTACCATGAGAGTCACTAACCTGAGGTAACTGAGTACCACATGTTAGTGGCTCCTGTGGTAAACTGTGGTAGTTTTCCATAGTAAAAGTTATCACAGGCGTAATTAACCTGCTCCAGCTATACATTTCAGAGTTAGTTAGTGGCTCCTGTGGTAAACTGTGGTAGTTTTCCATAGTAAAAGTTATCACAGGCGTAATTAACCTGCTCCAGCTATACATTTCAGAGTATCTTGCTGCAGTCAGGAACATACTGTGTTCCTGGCAGCAGCAATGTAAAAACAATGGGCCTCAAGTTGAGCCCATTATTTTTGAAAGCAGCCAGAGACTCAGTAGTGCCAATCTCCATACCCTCAATCTGCTCAATAACAAAGAACAACCCCTCTCTGACATATACCCCCATTTCAAATTTGTCCATCACACTTCAAAACACTCACCCATTTTCCCAATTCAGACCTCTACTCCTTCCTTTTTTCCCATAGGGTTTACTGTGGGGTTCCCTGGTATCTAGTGGGTGAAGCAGGAACTATTCTCAGTTTCTCCTGCCCCATCAAGTGTTCTGATTCCAAATGGTGCCAGATTACTCCTAGCAGTAGCTTTGCAGTACTGTATGATTAGGGCAGCTTGACATTTAAAGGTAGGACCACAAGACTATCACTAGGGGATGGCCAGCACCTCTTTTAACCCAGGGTGCTTAAAGAGGAGGTGACTGGGGATTGCTACTACACTATCTGTTAAATATCAAGGAAACCCTTGGTTGGTCCCATGGAGGAGTGAGGGATGGGATGGTTTCACGGAATGGGAGGATTGCCCTGCAAGTGTTTGTGATTGGAGCCAGCCCCTTTGATAGGCTCCATGCCTCATCATATCAGTCAATAACTCATGGTAACATGCTTCCCTATATGGGGTAGAGTGGGCTGTGCAAGGAGGAGCTCCATATTCTAGAGTCTGTTTACTTCAACAACTCAGAAGGCACCTTCATCACTGTTGAGAGGTGCAGCAGTGTCTAATATACATGATGGCATTAAAGAAAAACAGGTAGTCCTGCTCCATCTAGAAGGAAGAAACCTTTTGCACCCAGTAGATCATGTCGCTGTGCAAGCACAGCAGTTGTACAGGTAGAGGTGGAGAGGGTAGAGAGCAGGTAGCTGCCAGCAATCAGGAAACTAGAGCATGAGGCCAAGGAGGGGCCTAGGTGCCTACAATTGGCTGAAAGTAGGCACTATAGCTATCCTGCCAAAATTAATAACCTATTCTATAACTTAGCTTGCCTAAAATGGGAGCATCATTAGATTGGGAACATGTGTATTGATATAACTGTATTTTACTGTACACCGCCTGGGTGTTTTATTTATGGAAGTAGTTTACCATATGTATGTAAATAAATAAATAAAATGTGTGCCTACTTTGGCCTTAAATAGGTGTGTATACACATTTTATTAGTGTAGGCTGCCAGGTGTGGAGCCCTTCATCACAAAGCCAACTTTGCATGGTGAAGGGAGAACATAAAAAATGATCATCATGTGCTGTATGGCTCATCCTCAGTCTTGCATTTCCATGGTGTCACAGGTGGATAGCCACAGAGAGGGATTAGTGAGAAGAATGTTGGAATCAGTATATAACTCTTGTAGGAGTCACATAGTTGCAAGTCCCACTGCTACCTCATCATATCAGTCAATAACTCATGGTAACATGCTTCCCTATATGGGGTAGAGACCAGCCCGCCACGTTCCTGTCCAGCGGCTGCTCTCCCTTCATGGGATATAGCAGCCTGAGTCAGACCCAACCAGCCGCCCACGCCATCCTGCCCAATTGGGGCAGCAGCCGCTTCATTTAAGAAAAGCGCCATCGGGCGCGAAAGATCAGCCTGCCACGTTCCTGTCCAGCGGCTGCTCTCCCTTCACGGAATAGAGCAGACTGAGCCAGACCTGATCGGCCGCCCACGCCGTCCTGCCCAATCGGGGCAGCAGCCGCTTCACTTAAAGAAGAGCGCCATAGGGTGCGAGAGACCAGCCCGTCACGTTCCTGTCCAGCGGCTGCTCTCCCTTCACGGGATAGAGCAGCCTGAGCCAGACCCGACTGGCCGCCCAAGCCATCCTGCCCAATCGGGGCAGCAGCCGCTTCACTTAAAGAAGAGTGCCATCGGGAGCGAGAGACCAGCCCGCCATGTTCCTGTCCAGCGGCTGCTCTCCCTTCACGGGATAGAGCAGCCTGAGCCAGACCTGATCGGCCGCCCACGCCGTCCTGCCCAATCGGGGCAGCAGCCGCTTCACTTAAAGAAGAGCGCCATAGGGCGCGAGAGACCAGCCCGTCATGTTCCTGTCCAGCGGCTGCTCTCCCTTCACGGGATAGAGCAGCCTGAGCCAGACCCGACTGGCCGCCCATGCCGTCCTGCCCAATTGGGGCAGCAGCCGCTTCACTTAAAGAAGAGTGCCATTGGGAGCGAGAGACCAGCCCACCATGTTCCTGTCCAGCGGCTGCTCTCCCTTCACGGGATAGAGCAGCCTGAGCCAGACCCGACCGGCCGCCCACGCCGTCCTGCCCAATCGGGGCAGCAGCCACTTCACTTAAAGAAGAGTGCCATCGGGCGCACCCGCGCCTGGCAGGCCCATGCCTGAGGGCCTCGCCAGAGGGCCCTTTGGTGTGGCCCTTAGGCGAGGACCACAAACGAAGCAGCCACGACCCATCCGCAGTGATTCTGGACACCCAGCCCGACATACATAGAACAAAGATACTATTTCACGCCGAGACCTGAGACCCGGTGAGAATAACTGTTCTATACCATTCCCACTAATACCCGTGTACTCTAAGCACCCTTAGTACCTTAAACTCTAGCATGGTACCCTATAGTGAACTGCCTTAAGTTGACCGCACTGTCTGCATGATCTCCTCGAGATTACAATTGAAATTACATTACAAACAAGAGCATGTAACATTTGTCTGTACCCAGCAGAAGCTGTAACCAAGCCAAGCAGTTCTAGCCTGACCTAAGTAGTTACTAATACCTAGCTGATACTATTTGCCTGTGCCCTGACTGTTCTATATGCTTGATCCTGTCCATGCGGTTGCTCGAACCCGATTTACCAATTGCTTGAACATTGCCTGTACCACTGCTTTAGCACATTAAAACTGTTCACTGAGCATAGCTCCTGACTCACCCAGGCACCATGCTACTACCCACCACGTCCCTATGCCCCCAACTCCTCGCCAGCTGCTGCATCATCTTGGCCCTAGCACTTGCCACACAGCCCCTCACCTCCTCCCACAACCTCATTCCAATCCGGCATGGCTCATGGAGGAGGTGCCATGGGTACCCCAACTACCCAACACATAGGATGGAATGGACACCACACCCACACCTCATCTATGTTGCCCTCCAGCAGCCCAACCCCCCCCTGAGGGAACAATGCAACCTGAATTGCGCCCTTATAAACGCGCGATCAATTCAAAAGAAATGGCCAGCATTGGCCGACACGCTAGCAGCCTATGACCTAGACATCCTATGTGTCACTGAGACATGGCGGTCCGCCTCTGACACTATTCTCCTTCATCAGCTTGTCCCCCCTAACTTCATTATCCACTCATGCCACAGAACCGACCGGCGAGGAGGAGAAGCGCTCATACTAACTAAGATGGATCTACAATTCCAGCTAATCACCTCCAGTAGCACCTCAAACCTCGACTCAATCACCATAGCAAATAAATACAACACCATTAACCTGCTCTATAGTGCTCCCTCCCCATCCCCTGAAGACCTATCCACAATAATTGATCTTGCCAGCAATCACTTGAACCCCCGCACAACTAACTGGGTAATGTGTGACTTCAACCTACCTGCTCTCCAGGACACCCACTCCCAAGTCTTCCTTGAAGCCCTCAAAGAGCTAGGATATGCACAGATGGTTGTCACCCCTACCCACATAAAGGGAAACACGCTGGATCTAATCTTCACACCACAGGCAGCCCTCAACCCCTCGCACAACCTTGATCTATTGGTAAACCCGGTGCCTTGGTCCGATCACTGCCTGATAAGATTCAAGTTGTCAATGCACCCTGACTCCACCAAATCCAACTCCACTAGTGAACCTGATGCAGTACCAGCAAAACGCTTCTGTCCGTTCAACAGAGAGGAAATACTCGATAGAGCACTGACTCTCCAGGACCCACCTGTTCAGAGCCTCGACGACATGATTTCCACATGGAACTCAAGTATGGACGCTGTGGTTCACTCACTCCCCAATAACAAAGCACCAACCAGGAAAAAGAACGCGCCTTGGTACTCTCCTGAGCTCCGGAAATCACTCCTCCACCTTAGACAGCTTGAAAGACATTGGCACCGAACCAAGTCAACGGAGAGCCAAGAAGCATACACTGCCCATTTACGAAGACACCGGCTATCAGTCTCGACAGAAATGAAATGATTTCACACAGAGTTATTGCAACGCTCCCTAAATAAACTGCACAAGCTTTTCAACACCGTTAAAACCCTGGCAAAAGAGCCCTCCTGCGGGCAATCGAACCACCTGGATCTGCAGGAATATGCAGACTATCTGCGAGCTAAATCAAGCCAGTCTAGTATACCCACAAACCCCCAAATTCCAGAAGAGGCACCCCAGCTGACTCCGTCACTCACGCTGACGCAAGCACCAAAGGATACCCAACACATCATCACTGCTTTTGCAGCCCCAACCGAGAGAGACATCCAAGACATCATCACAAATATAAACACTACCACAGCTCC
The DNA here is from genome assembly GCA_033557465.1 of Ichthyophis bannanicus. Lineage (NCBI taxonomy): Eukaryota > Metazoa > Chordata > Amphibia > Gymnophiona > Ichthyophiidae > Ichthyophis > Ichthyophis bannanicus. Next base: position 1,462,597,388 of record CM066031.1, read on the forward strand.
CAATGACCCCTGCCCAGCGTTCTGGATAAAATCCCTGCATACTGACCTCAGCCCATTCCTGACCAAACTTATAGGACTTTCCTTCTCGACCAGGACCTTCCCCCGAACCCTGAAACAAACAGCCATCCGACCGCTACTAAAAAATAGCAAATTGGACCCTGCAAAGATGGACTCCTATAGGCCAATATCAAGCATTCCACTTCTAGCAAAAATTATTGAAAAGATCGTCCAATGCCAACTGCAACACCACATTGAGACTAATGCACCCCTTGACCCCTGCCAGCATGAATTCTGGGAGGCACATGGCGTAGAGACACTCCTGACCACCCTAGTCAACACATTAACTAAAGGTCTGGACAACATTAGACGCGGATTTGCCATGATCTTCTTGGACATTGCTGCTGCTTTTGACTCCGTCAGCCACGATCTGCTCCTGGCACGCCTCTTAGAGAAGGGTGTACATGGCACAGCTCTATCCTGGTGTGCATCATACCTGACTGACAGATGGCAGCATGTCCGATCTGGACCCTCCATCTCCACACCCTTCCCTCAAGAGAAAGATGTACCACAAGGCTCATCACTCTCAGCCCTATTGTTCAACGTGTACATGCAGCCCATTTGTAACATAATCAGATCCTTCAACATTGACTGCCTAGTCTATGCTGATGACGTGCTGCTATATATGCCGATCTCAACTGAGAACCCCGACCTCTCCCCGCTGATCTCTTGCTTTGATGCCGTCACAGACTGGCTTCATACACAGAAGCTCAAAATAAACTTCAAGAAGACGGAGGTCCTATTCATCTCCAGGAACCCAGCATTCACCCCACCCCCCACAATAAACGTATGTGACACAGAACTCCTCAGTAAACCCACAATACGTTACCTAGGTGTCACACCGGACCAACAACTCAATATGAAGGCCCAGATAGGTAATATGGTAAAGGCGATTTACCACAAAATCCGGATGCTCCACCACCTACGGCAGCTGCTTGAGCCGGAAGACTTCTGGACAGTCTATCAAGCACTAGTAATACCACACTTCGACTATGCCAATGTAATACTGCATGGCCTCCCGAAGAGATCTCTTAACCCTTTACAACTTGCTATGAATGCAGCGGCCAGAATCCTTCATGGTGCATCAAGAAGAGACCATATCAACTGAAACAGCTACACTGGCTGCCAGTACAGTCCTGGATATCCTTCAAGATCCTAACGATGACCTACAAAGCCATCAACAAGTGCTCCTCCTCCTCCCTTACTGATATCATCCATACCACCCCCCTCAACAGAGTAAGGAGATCAGCTGCCATCAACACCCTTACACTCCCGAAGGCATTCACCAGATGCTCTCAGGCCACGAGAAACAGTACCTTCGCCTTCTATGCCCCCTCCTGTTGGAACGCCCTTCCACCATCCATTAGAGCCATCAAGGACCTCTCCCAGTTTAGAAAGGCACTGAAGCACCACCTGTTCCTTCAGTACTACACCGAACCAAACGACCTCGCCCAGCCTACCACACTCATGACCCAGGCCAGCACCTCTACCACAACCCCTTGCTCACCTCCAGCCCCTGCCCTCGATAGTCCCACTCAAACCCTCCCCCCTGTGTAAACTCTTCCCCCTGTGTACAGCCAACCCCACATGTAGACAATGAAGAACTGTTACCAGAGAGAATGTAAATATTGACGATGTTAGCATGTAAACAATTCTAGGCAGCCCACAACAGCCTGCTACATCCTAAAATGTACATAGTTACCCTGTTTAACCCTGTATAAAGAACTGCTATACCCAAAATGTATATAGTTACCCTGTTTAACCCTGTATAATGAACCTGTTTATTGTAAGTCCAGTAAGGCCCTTGCCTACACTAGACAAATGCATTATCTGTAAACCGCGCTGATCTCAAATAGCGCGGTACAAAAGAAACATAAATAAATAATAAATACCTAGATGATATGCAGGCCTCTTACTTGATTCCATGTGCACTTACAAGCAACAGGTGAGTTGAAATGATGTTGCTAAGTATCCATTACTGTTTTATACCTGCAGATGACTCCGAATCTAGACTTCAGGAAGCAGAGAAAGGAATACAGCACAGGAGGAAGCAGGCCCATTCAATTTTAATTACGCCAAAAGGTCAGTCAATGCAGAAGCAACTGTGTCTTCAAGGCAAGAGAGGGAACAGCAACCAGATACTGCAGAAGAGGAGGAGGAAGATAGAGGTAATGATGAACCAGTCAGTGAAGAAGAGGTTATGAGCTCTGTGGAGGAGCCATTGCTAGATTAACACAGCAGGACCAGGATCACTGAGGTTGTACTGGCGACCATGAGGATCCATTCTGAGATGGACAGAAATGGTGGCATGAGGAGTGGAGTGGAGGAGTGGCCTAGTGGTTGGGGCAAGGTACTTCAGGCCGGAAGGTAAGGGGTTCAAATCCCACTAGGGGACAGCAACCTTGGGCTGGAAGGACTGGGGTTTCTAGTCCCACAGGTGCTCCTTGTGGTCTTGGGCAAGCCACTTAACCCTCCATAGCCCATGTTCCCTGTAAAATAGTTATCTCCAAGTTATAATGCCCTGTTCAATGTAATTTCAGTTTGTTCAATGTAAACCACACTGATGCAGAATAGTGCAATATATAAGAGAATGTAAATAAATTCATACAGACCTCCTTGCCCTCTATCATGGTACAGTTTTTGGGCAGGATAGTCAACCGCTTCCTGTCTCCAGAGTCATCTTCTCTGGCAGCAACACATGCTCAAATGTCACCTCTTTTCACTCCTCTTTGTGCCACCCTTGAGGCTCCCCAGGACAGGGTAAATCAGGGATACCTGGTATCAGACTTTCAAGGGACAGCCAGGCTAACCGAAGAGGCAGCACAAGGGGAAAGGGCACTTCTGAGGCCAGACTAACCTGTGAAGGTATTTCACTTAGGTACAGTGCCTGAGTACAGCATGGGCTGCAACCTTCCACACCACTGTGGGACTAAGGTTGGCCACAAAATAATGATATCGTACATAGTCACTGTAAATAAATGCTACTTATGCACTAGAAATTTCTGTGAATAGAGTTAATTCCATGCTGCCAATGCCTGCTTGTATGCTTGGGGCAGGGGCAGCTCAGCAATGAGGCAGAGTGAGATGGCCACTTCAGGCGGAAAAGTTTTGGGGGCGGCAAGAAATGTTCCCAAAACAGTCAAGTGGCTGTCGCCTCACTGCCTTCAAGGTAAAAAATGAAAAAATATAGTGGACCAGCCACTGCCGCCTCCTCTTTTCCCAAGTCGGCAGCAGCAGCATCGACACCCCCCCCCCTCCCCTGCCGCTGGCCCAGATCCAAAGATACTGGGACAGTGACAGCAAACTATAAACTGAAAAAAGAACCCTTAAAAACATGGGGTTTGCAAGGCTCTGGTGCTTTCAAGTCCTTGCTGGTTCCACCCCTATGATGTGAAAAGCATCATCAGAGGGGGCAGGACCCATTGGAGCCTTGGGTCTTAAAAGCTGGAGTCTTGAAAGCGCCACACTTTTGCTGTCCTGATGGTGAAAAGGTGGCCGGCAGATGCTGGACAATGGGGGGGGGGGGGGGAGGGAGGGACAGGAGGATAAATGCTGGACAATGGGGGCAGGGACAGAAGGGCAATTGCTGGACAATGAGAGGAAGGACAGGAGGGCAAATGCTGGACAATGGGAGGGAGGTACAGGGGGGCAAATGCTGGACAACAGAGGGGGCAGGAGGACAAATGCTGAGCAATGGGGGGAAGGGCAGGAGAACAAATCCTGGACAAAGGAGGTGGGCAGGAGGATAAATGCTGGATAACAGGGGGGAGGGACAGGAGATCAAATGCTGGACAAGGGGACAAGAGGATAAATGCTGGACAACAGGGGGAAGGACAGGAGGACAAATACTAGACAATGAGGGAGGGGTAAGAGAATAAATACTGGCTAATGGGAGTGGACAGGAGGATAAATGCTGGATAACAGTGGGGCAACAATCAAACCCAGTCCAGTGAACTAAAATCACAGCAACAAACAAAAAGTCCACCAGAAATTAAGACACCTATTTTTGTCGAAGCAGGCCGGCGGAGGGTCAGTATTGGAACTCGACCCACACCAGACGGCAAGCTACTTTTTAATCAATTAAGGTTCACCACCCCAAAAAAACTTTAAATTCACTTATCTTCCTGTTGAAAATATATAATGTTCTCCAAAGATCCTCATCACATGTATTTCTCCCAAAAGGTCTTCTCTGCACGACGTGCACATTTTGGGCAACAGCCCTGTTTCAAGGGCTTCCCTTCTACTCAAAAAAATGGCAACTGTGTTGAAGATGCCGTCACCGCGGCTCAGGTCAAACATTCATTCAGGTTGAATGGGCATATTTAAATGGGGAACCAACCAATAGAAACAGGGGAATCCCCACCACCAGGGGAATCCCTGCCCCGATTGGTTATCCAAACACGACAGCGTTACCACATCATAACACACTCTGCCAATCAATCTCCCAATTAAGTCCATAGGGTTCAACCGTGTCCAATGAAAAAATCCAATTTTGTTCAAGCCACTGCAGTCTTCTCTCCCTATCACCTCCTCGTGGATTCAGAGGCACATGATCCATAATAGTCCACCGAAGATCTTCAAAAGAGTGGTTATGTTTGATGCAATGGACCACCATCGGCGCTGATTCCAAACGCTGCTGTAAACGTGAGGCATGCTCCGCTAACCTCTTCTTAACCTGACAGATGGTCCTGCCAATATAGATCAATCCACATGGACATTGCAGAAGGTACACGACATAAGATGAAATACAGGTAGTATCCCACCTATGTTTATATATTATAGAAGTCTTAGGGTGACACCATGTTTCCACCGATAACATCGTGGTGCAATAGAGGCAATCATTACAGGGACTGTGACCAGTCAACATCAATCGTGGTGGTGCTCGGTCAATCGGCAATGATGTTTAACAAGGCGATCACTAAAATTCTGGCCCCTAGAAAAAGCAATACGTAAGGGCACTTTAAAACATTCATGCAGTTGTAAAACTGACCAATGGGTATGCAAAATACATAAAATACCAGAACTACGGTCCGTAAATGGCAAAACCCCAGTTATTGATACATCCACCTTAGACTCTTCATTAACATATTGAGGATCTAGCAGCCAATCTCTATGTACATGAAGAGCTCTGCAATAAGCCTTAGAGATAATAGAAGGGGATAACCCCTGCAGCGAAGCCAACCACGAAGGTCAGAAGCCTGTTTTTTAAATTCCTCAAGAGTATGGCATATTCTTCATAGCCGCAGAAATTGTCCAACTGGCAAACCCCTACGCAAGGGGCCCGGATGAAAACTCCGAAAATGTAGCAGACTATTACGCTAAACTGGTTTCCGATAAAGCATAGTAGATAAATGGCCTGCTTCAATAGAAATCTGCATGTCTAAAATTTCAATGGTTGTGGAACTGAAATGCTCAGTAAACTGTATATTCCCCCTCAAAGAATTAAGCCATGTAATAAACAATTGAAGTGATGTAAAATCAGAAGTCCAGATGAAAAAAACATCATCAAGGAAACGTTTCCATAATAATGTGGCAGGTGCAGGCCTGTGACCCACGGTGTCTGACATAGGCAGGCCAGCATGGCTAGCTTGACCTGTAAATGAGGCCTGTGGAGAGGCATATAGGATTGCACATCCCCCAATATGCTGCTATTGTAAGATAGAACTCAGTAGAAGTATTGAATTAGCTTAGGTAAGCAGAACTGCAGAACTGAGAAATGGAAAAATACAGAAAATACATGTTTAGAAGTTACTGATAAGAAAAAGTACATCTGCAAAGAAATAATGAGGAGTGCTGACAGATGAGTTACAGAACCTTGCTCATCTGTATGCACAAATTGGTCCTATAACCTTGAGAGTGTGAAAGTAACAAGTTGATGAACTGACCATTGTAATTGGGACTAGAAGGGGGGCAGGCAGGTGGCATGCCCACAGAAGGGACATAATTGGATAAACTTATCAGTACCGGGACCAATAGAAGAGGTACGGGAGGTACGGGAGGTTACCGGAACCAATGAAATGTTTTTCTATACCTAGAATAGAACAGAAGTCTATAAAAGTTGTTGTAATGCTTGAAAACTTTGCTCAGCCATTTTGAAATTGACTTGCTTGAGACTTGTGCACAAATAAATGATTTGGACCTTCTGAACAGACTCCTGGTATCATTGGTTTGTCTGCGCTTTGCTGCTACATATTCCTTGGTGCGTTGGCCGGGAAGTTGTGGAATCAAAGTGTATATAGGGCAATATACCACGACTTTCCGCCTCTATAGGCTTGGTCCTGCCGGGATCGCGCCCTTCCGACGAGGGCCGCTCCCTGGCGCCACCGGTCCCTTGTATCGGAGGGAGCTGGTCGGACCTCGGCGGGTGCCGGGCCCGGTTGGAGCCAACGCCTCGAACCCGAGTGAGGGGAGTCAGAGGTCCAACTCATGCGCCTGCTTGGGAAGTTTGAGGACCGGATCCGGTGAGTATAGTTTTGATTTTGGGTCTAGACAGAAATAGAAAGAGCAGTACTGCCATTGGAATTTGGAATTTGGAATCTCGAGATATTGGGAATTGGTAAGAGAGCATGATCAACTCTCAAGGAAGAGCCGAGTAGCCTGGCATGGGAATTCGCTGGGTGAAACCCTCATCCTTTTTGTAATTGGGAAAAAGACTAGTCAGAACAGATAGAAACGAATGCATTCTGGGATACGTTGCTAGCATGATTGTGTGAACGAAGTGTGAATGAGAGGTCTGGCAGCACGGACCAAGTGAAGGCGGACCCCTGATTAGCGCATTTCCTGACCGGGCGACCGCGTTCAGGTCGCGAAAAGGGGGAAGCGATTGTCGTCTTGTCTTGTTATTTGTATTCCCTATACGTTTCCAGGGCCGTGAGGACCCCTTACCCACGGTCCGCCCTCCTTTTCCCTTCTGTCTGTTGTTGCACGCACACATCGAAATGGGAGGGGCGGGGTCTACTAGAAACACTCCATTAGAATGTATGATCGCACATTTTAAAGAGGGATATTCAGGAGATTATGGTATTAAAATGACAGCAGCCCGTTTGCAGATTTTGTGTACTAGGGAGTGGCCCGATCTAGACCCCTTCTGGCCCCGAGAGGGAACGTTCACTGTAGAGATTATTCAGTCCATACATCGTAGAGTACGGGTAGCGCACCCCGATCAGTACCCCTATATAGATTCCTGGTTAAGTATTTGTGAAGATCTGCCCTCCTGGGCGCAGCGCTGTTATGAGGAACAGTGCAGAATAATGTTAGCTAAAACAGATTCTAGACAGAAAACGGAACAGCCTAGAATGAAAGAGCAGGATAAGAAAGCCAAGAAGAAACCCATCTTGGTGGATCCTGATTCCCCAGAGATAGTTCTCAGGCAGCCCCGAACCCCAGGTCCAGTAAGAGTAGCCCAGCGTCATGCCCCAGAACCCCAGAGACGGCCAGAGCCGAGGCGGGACCCAACCCCAGACCCCCCTCCCGGAGGAGAGAAAGAGGAAGAATTAGCGGGAAAAGAAGAGGAGGACCTAAAAAGCGAGTCAGAAGTGGAGACCGAAGAAGGAGAAAGAGAGAATCCCCCAGATGAGGAGGAAAGTGTACAAATAATTGAGAAAGCCAGCGCTAGCACTAGCACGCCAGTGAAAGAGAAACCCAAAGCAAAACCTGTTGAGAAAAAGAAAGTGACTCCTGCAAAGGCAAAGACAATAACCCTTAGATCCCAAAAGACGCCTGTGACAGCCAAACTGTTTCCCTTACGGCAAGTCCCGGGAGTGCCCGTAAAGAATGATAATGATGAAGTGGTAGCGGGATCCCTAACTTATGTGTATATCCCTTTCTCTACAACTGATTTATTAAATTGGAGGTCGCATTATGCCTCCTATACTAGTAAGCCCCAGGAGCTGACAGAATTAGTAACTAGTATTATGGAAACTCACCAACCCACTTGGCCAGATTGTCATCAGCTCCTGACCACCCTATTCACTACAGAAGAACGAGCGAGAATTAGAAAAGCAGCTATTGAATGGATGGCAGAAAACCCTGCAGCTCCGGCACAGGGACAGAATATAATAGACCGTAGGGAAGCAGCTCAGAGAGAATTCCCGAATGAAGACCCCCAATGGGATCCAAATACAGATGAAGGATCCACAGCCCTAGCCCGTTTTCGCCAAGGCTTTTTACAAGGCCTGAGAAGGGGGGGCCAAAAAGCCATGAACCTTTCCAAAGTTGCAGGAGTTATCCAAGGGATAGATGAGAGCCCAGCAGATTTTTATGAAAGATTAACTGAAGCCTACAGAATGTATACTCCCTATGATCCCGAGGCACCAGGAAGTTTATGTATGGTGAATTCTGCTTTTGTAAACCAGTCTCAACCAGACATTAGACGTAAATTACAGAAATTAGAAGGGTTTGCGGGCATGAATGCAACACAGTTATTGGAAGTCGCTCATAAAGTGTATGTGAATCGTGATACTGAAAGACAGAGAGAATGTGATAGAAAGATGAAGAAGAAAGCTGATTTTTTGGCTGCGGCCATAGTTGAAAAGAAAAGGGGAGGTGTCCCTAGTCGAAGGAGCAGAGGAAGAGGGCGGGGTCAAGGCGGAGGCCGGACCCAGAGACTAGGCGTGAACCAATGCGCCTATTGCAGAGAGGAAGGACATTGGAGAGATACGTGCCCGCAACTCGAAGACGCCCAGCAAGATGACGACAACGATCATCAGTGGCGAGAAGAAAGACGAGGCCGTCCCCGAGGCCGAGGAGGAGCAAATCGAGAACAATTCCAGCGAGAGAGAGGAGGAGGAGCCATTCAAGCATTGGCCACACCAGCCCATGATGAGGATGACGTGGATTAGGACAGACCGGGCTCCAAGTTTGCTTTAGGTCTCCAGGAGCCTATGGTCGGAATACAAATAGGAGACCAAATTATGAACTTTATGGTTGATACTGGAGCAGAGCATTCAGTAATAGACAAAAAGATAGCCCCATTTACTACAAAAGCAGTCACCATTATAGGAGCAACTGGTGCCAAAGCCACAAAGTCTTTTCTTCAAAACCGAATATGCAGTCTAGGAGGACAGCAAGTAACTCATCAATTCCTTTACATGCCCGAATGTCCAGTACCATTACTGGGACGAGATATGCTAGCCAAGCTTCAAGCACAAATATCTTTCTCTGAGCAAGGAGAAATGCAAATGACAGTAAATTCCCAAGCCAAGCCAGCAGGAGTAATGCTGCTGACAGTTCCCCGAGAAGAAGAATGGAGATATTACATTGATGATTCTGTCCAAGATACCTATTTTGAACAAACTTTGAAAAGTATTGATGCACCACCTGGAGTATGGGCAGAAGGCAGTCCCCCAGGCCTAGCCAAGCATATAGCTCCAGTGATTGTAACCCTCAAGCCTAGTGCTACACCAGTGCACGTCAAACAGTACCCTCTCCCAAGAGCCGCAATTGAAGGCATCCATCGCCACCTACAAAGATTGCTCGAGTATGGCCTACTAAAAGTATGTCAATCCCCATGGAACACCCCACTTTTGCCAGTAAAGAAACCTGGGACAGATGATTATCGCCCAGTGCAAGATTTGAGAAGAGTGAATGATGCAGCTGAAACCATACATCCAGTTGTGCCCAATCCTTACACTCTTCTAGGACTGATACCTGCTAAAGCTACCCATTTCACTGTACTGGATTTGAAAGATGCATTCTTTTGCATAAGATTAGCCCCTGTAAGCCAAATATTGTTTGCATTTGAATGGCAGGACCCCATCTCTGGAAGAGGGGGCCAACTCACCTGGACAAGATTACCCCAAGGATTCAAGAATTCACCTACCATCTTTAGTGCTGCACTAAATCAAGACCTTTCAAGCTATCCAGTAGCCCCGGGGAAGAGAGTGCTTCTTCAATACGTGGATGATCTGTTGATAGCTGCCGTATCAGAAAGTGAATGTATACTAGCCACCAAAGATCTCTTGCAGTTACTAGATGAAGCTGGATACAAAGTTTCCAGAGCCAAAGCACAGCTATGCCAAAAAGAAGTGAAATACTTGGGTTTTCGTATTACCCAAGGAAGCAGAAGATTAGGCAGAGAAAGAAAAGAAGCAGTATGTAGAATTCCAACTCCAACAACCAGAAAGCAGGTCAGAGCCTTTCTGGGAGTGGCAGGATATTGCCGAATCTGGATACCCAACTTTGCCCAAATTGCCAAACCACTGTATGAAGCCACAAAAGGAGAAGAAAAGTCACCACTGGAGTGGGGACTTGAGCAGGACACAGCCTTCCAGAAGTTAAAAGAAGAATTGATGTCATCACCAGCACTTGGACTACCAGATGTCCACAAACCTTTCCACTTGTTTGTACATGAAGCACAGGGAAATGCCCTAGGCATGTTGACTCAGAAATTAGGAAATTGGGAGCGACCTGTAGCCTACCTATCGAAACAATTGGACCCTGTGGCCAAAGGATGGCCACCTTGCTTGAGAGCAGTTGCAGCTACAGCGCTACTAGTGAGTGAAGCAGACAAACTCACACTAGGACAGAACATACGAGTCACTGTGCCACATGCAGTCCTTGCCCTTATGGAACAAAAAGCAAATTATTGGCTCACCAATTCCCGAATGTTGAAGTACCAGAGCATGTTATGCGAAAACCCACAGATACAACTTGAAGTGAGCCATGCCCTGAATCCAGCTACCTTGATACCCATCAGTGAAGAACTCCCAGAACATGACTGTATCGAAGTCATGGAAACTGTGTTCTCTAGTCGACCTGACTTAACAGATGTGCCCATAGACAATCCCGACCAGATCTATTATGTTGATGGGAGCAGTCTCATCCTTGACGGACGACGCTGTGCCGGATATGCAGTCGTCACTCAACATGAAGTAGTTGAATCATCAGCTCTAGCCTCAGGCACATCAGCCCAGAAAGCCGAATTGATAGCACTCACCAGAGCATTGTTGTTAGGAGAAAAACTTGTGCTAAATGTATATACAGATTCCAAATATGCCTTCACCACCTTACATGCCCATGGAGCTCTCTATAAAGAAAGAGGACTCATCACATCCGGAGGAAAATCAGTCAAATATGGTCCCGAGATATTGATGTTACTTGATGCAGTCTGGGCCCCAACACGTGTAGCTGTCATGCATTGCAGAGGACATCAAGCAGGAAAAGGAGAAGTTGCCCGAGGAAATAGATTTGCAGATGCCTCAGCACGACAAGCAGCTATGACAGGACAAATTGCCCCACAAGCTATGCCAATGCAAGCTGCATTGTTTCCAGTACCTTTGAATCTATGGACCCCACGATATACCACCAAAGAATTGGATTACTATTGTGACAGAGAAAATGGAGTATTGAAGGATGGATGGATTGAGCTGCCACCAGAAGAGGGCAGTCAACCTCCAGGGCGAATAGTAATTCCTGAACTGTTAGGACCATCCTTTGTCAAAGCTTTCCACGAAGCCACCCACTATGGGAAGAGTGCTATGGAGAAAGCACTCAGACCACATTTCTACATCCCTCTGATGACAACCATATCAGCCTCAGTAGCACGTCAATGTGTAACTTGTGCCAAAAATAATGCCAAGCAAGGCCTTATTACAGCACCCCGAGTTCAGTCAGGAGGTGTCACCCCCATGCACAACCTCCAAGTTGATTTTACCGAAATGCCAAAAGCCAATGGATACCATTATCTACTAGTATTAGTTTGTACTTTCTCTGGGTGGGTAGAAGCCTTCCCAACCAGAACTGAGAAAGCCCGAGAAGTTACCAAAGTCTTAATGAGAGAGATTGTCCCCAGATTTGGAATCCCAGCAGTAATAGGGTCAGACAATGGACCCTCATTTGTCTCCCAAGTTACTCAGCAGTTAGCCAAAGCTTTGCAGATACAGTGGAAACTCCACACTGCATACAGACCCCAGAGTTCAGGGAAAGTTGAGCGAATGAATCGTACCTTGAAAGCCCAAATGTCCAAGCTTTGTCAGGAGACACACTTGAAATGGCCCCAAGTGCTCCCCATAGCTTTACTCAGAATACGCTCAGCCCCTGTAAAGTCAACAGGATTTTCCCCTTTTGAAGTTTTGTATGGTAAACCCCCACCAATAGTGCAGGGAGTCAAAGGAAGTTTAGCCCAGATTGGTTCAGAAGTAACCAGACAAGAACTCCTAGCTCTTAGTTTTGTTCTGCAGACTCTCCATACGTGGATCCAAGACCAGTTGCCTATCAACTTGACGGAACCCTTGCATCCCTACCAGCCTGGAACTTCGGTGTGGATCAAAGATTGGAAGAAGATACCGTTGGAACCCCATTGGAAGGGACCGTACACCGTCATCCTGTCTACCCCAACTGCAGTAAAGGTAGCCGAGATCGACGCCTGGATCCACCACAGCAGAGTCAAGCCCGCCGCCGATCCTGAACCAGAGCAGTGGACAGCAGAGCAGCACCCTGATGTACCCTTGCGAGTTACTCTGAGACGGCAACCAGCAGCATAGACACTTCATCACAAGTGCTTTGCAGTAGCCAAGTCTTTCGAAGAGGATTGCTGTTTTCCATGCAGCAACAGTTTTGTTTCAACGAACCCAACTTGTGTGTGATTTGACACACTACTTTGAGACTACATTGACTAAGCCAGACTTCACAAGCCAACTGAATTGCTAAGTTGGTTAATGTGTACTGGACAACTTGAGGATCTTCAATCAACACTCAGCACCCGTTAAATTGCTTCATTAGCAAACGGGACGAAGAATAATAGATCGTCGTGATCAAGATCAGCAAGCTGAGGATTCAGAAGAACTCCAATCAACATCAACATGTATCTTTGTTTTTGCTTTGCCTTGGTTGCCCTCTTTGGAGGGTTTGAACTGACTTATGCTTTACCTCCATGCACTGCTTGCATTACTTCTACTAGAACTGGACTGAAAGTAACTCAGACTTTGCTTTACCATTCCTACTATACCTGCAAGGGAACAATAACTCGGTGTATCTATAACACCACTGAACTAAATGTTTGCACTCATGGCAAAATCAAAGCATGCTATAATCCGCATCAGAATCCATCCTATTACACGTTGGAAATAAGATGGAAGGATGCAGATGGACCTATATTAGCTGCTACACCACCACTTAAGGACATTACTAAACCTGCTGTTTTGAATTTTGATGCATGTAATGCCATTAATAGAGATAGTTATTCCACCTGTGGTACATGGGAGAAAGCTTATCGAAATGACCATAAGTACATGTGTCCAGAAGGTGCCACAGGTTGGAGAAAGTGTACAGGGAAAAAGGAACCAGGCTATAGTACTGCCCCAGCAGCAGACTACTATTGCCCGTATTGGGGATGTGTTTTTTATGCTACCTGGAACACTGGTATAACTGATGAGAAAATAGATAAGCGGATGGCTACTCTAACCAAGCCAACCACAAATGATAAATGTCAGAAAGATGCTTGCAACCCCTTACACTTGCGCGTACATAATCCCTATGCATGGAAACAAGGATACAAGTTTGGTTTACGTATTGCTGGAGGAGCAATAGATCCAGGGACCATTGTGTATATCAGATTGAATACCCAAGCCCACAAGTCATCTAAATATCATATTCATAATACCTTTTATGAAGCTATGCATATAAATAAGTTTGAGATCCCCCACCCTTCACAGAATTTGTTTCTAGAATTAGCCGGAGCAGTAGTATCTAGTCTTAAGATCACAGATTGTTATTTCTGTGGCGGAACCCAAATGGGAGACCAATGGCCCTGGGAAGCCCAAGAATTGAATTATTCCATGATTTACAATCAGACTGAATTACATAAGACAACCAGTGAATGGGTGTTAGCGCACTCAATCGTTGGACGTCTTTGCTATGCCAGAACTGGACCCCAGTTCACCCAAAAGGTAGGACAGCTGGTCTGTCTTAGCCAGAAATACTATAATGCCACGACCAAAAAGACAGCATGGTGGTCAGGAATCAGACATCCTGAACCTCCTAACCCATTAGCTAGATTTCCTGAACTTGCAGGTCTATGGACTAACCTTGCCAAAGTCCAAGCCTGGCAAGCCCCACCTGGCCTATATTGGATCTGTGGAAACCGAGCATATGCACAACTCCCGCCACACTGGGGAGGAGCATGTGTCTTAGGAACCATCAGACCTTCTTTCTTCTTGTTAAACACTGAACATGGAGAGCAATTAGGATACCCTGTATACACTACCCACAAACACAAAAGAGCATCAAGACAGAAAAGAGAAGCCTTACAGATAGGCAAATGGGAAAAGTGGCAAGGTGACGATTGGCCACCAGAAAGAATTATTGAGTATTATGGACCCGCCACTTGGAATGATGATGGTATGTATGGTTATCGTACCCCAATTTATATGATTAATCGTATTATTCGTTTACAAGCAGTAGTTGAAATAATAACCAATAAAACTAGTCATGCTCTCACGCTCTTAGCTAGACAAAGTACTCAGATGCGCACTGCCATATACCAGAATCGCTTAGCACTTGATTATTTGCTAGCAGCTGAAGGAGGAGTATGTGGTAAACTGAATTTAACTAATTGCTGTTTGAAAATAGATGATAAAGGTCAAGTAGTTGAAGAAATTGCTAAAGATATGCAAAGACATGCTTATGTGCCCGTACAGACTTGGCACGCATTGAAATTTCCTAACTGGTTTGCTAACCTTTTCTCTTGGATGGGAGGATTTAAGACTTTCATTGTTTTAGTACTAATCCTTGTTGCTGTTATCTTCTTATTACCATGTTTAATCCCATGTTGTATGCGTTCCATTCATAGTGCTATTGATACCACAGTAGAGCGGAAGACCGCAACTAAAATAATGGCTTTATACAAAGCTAGTCCTAGTAGAAATCCTTCAATCATGATGTGATTCTTCTAAAAAGTGATTTAATTCTCACACCTTATTGAGTAATAGGGTGAGATTAATCAAAGGGGGGAATGTGGCAGGTGCAGGCCTGTGACCCACGGTGTCTGACATAGGCAGGCCAGCATGGCTAGCTTGACCTGTAAATGAGGCCTGTGGAGAGGCATATAGGATTGCACATCCCCCAATATGCTGCTATTGTAAGATAGAACTCAGTAGAAGTATTGAATTAGCTTAGGTAAGCAGAACTGCAGAACTGAGAAATGGAAAAATACAGAAAATACATGTTTAGAAGTTACTGATAAGAAAAAGTACATCTGCAAAGAAATAATGAGGAGTGCTGACAGATGAGTTACAGAACCTTGCTCATCTGTATGCACAAATTGGTCCTATAACCTTGAGAGTGTGAAAGTAACAAGTTGATGAACTGACCATTGTAATTGGGACTAGAAGGGGGGCAGGCAGGTGGCATGCCCACAGAAGGGACATAATTGGATAAACTTATCAGTACCGGGACCAATAGAAGAGGTACGGGAGGTACGGGAGGTTACCGGAACCAATGAAATGTTTTTCTATACCTAGAATAGAACAGAAGTCTATAAAAGTTGTTGTAATGCTTGAAAACTTTGCTCAGCCATTTTGAAATTGACTTGCTTGAGACTTGTGCACAAATAAATGATTTGGACCTTCTGAACAGACTCCTGGTATCATTGGTTTGTCTGCGCTTTGCTGCTACAATAAAACATTCACAAAATCCGTGGAACATTCAATTAGATTAGTCTCCATATCTGCCATATACAGAATAGCAATAGAAGGTGCCACAGTGGCCCCCATTGCAATACCTGCAACTTGTTGATAGAAGGTTCCCTTGGATAAAAAATAATTTTTAGTCAACACTAGGTCTATCAACTGAACCAAAAAAAACCAGGGCAGCCGATCAGGGGCAAAACCAAACAGATTTTTTAACAAATTCAATGCTTCAACTTGATCAATATTAGTATATAATGCCACCACATCTAAGGTGACTAGAAAAGCGTTAGTCGGTACCGTAATAGTAGAAAGTATTTGCAAAAGATGTGTAGAATCCCTAATGAATGATGAAACTTGACTAGCTTCTTGTTTCAGAAAAACATCGCAGAAAATAGATAAAGGTTCCAACACAGAAGTCCTGCATGATACAATAGGTTGTCCTGGAGTTGCCATTTTTTTGAGTAGAAGGGAAGCACTTGAAACAGGGCTGTTGCCTGAAACGTGCACGTCGTGCAGAGAAGACCTTTTGGGAGCAACACATGTGATGAGGTTCTTTGGAGAACATTATATATTTCAACAGGAAGTTAAGTGAATTTAACGTTTTTTTAGGGTGGTGAACCTTAATTGATTAAAAAGTAGCTTACCGTCTGGTGTGGGTCGAGTTCCAATTCTGACCCTCCTCCGGCCTGCTTCGACAAAAATAGTGTCTTAATTTCTGGATAACAGTGGGGGGGGGGGCAGGAGGGCAAATTCTAGACAACAGGGGGGGCAGGAGGACACATGCTCCACAACAGGGGAGCAGAAGGTCAAATGTTGGACAACAGGGGGAGGGATAGGAGGGCAAATGCTGGACAACAGAAGCAGGAGGATAAATGTTGGCAACAAAGGGGAAGGACAGGAGGACAAATGCTGGACAATGGGAAAGGGGCAGAAGGACAAATGCTAGACAATGGAGGGGGGTAAGAGAATAAATACTGGCCAACAGGAGGGGGGCAGGAGGATAAATGCTGGACAAGAGGGGGAGCAGGAGGGCAAATGCTAGACAACAGGGGAGCAGGAGGACAAATGCTCAACAACAGGGGGGCAGGAGGTCAAATGTTGGACAGCGGGAGGAGGGATAGGAGGGCAAATGCTGGAGAAGAGAGGCAGGAGGATAAATGCTGGACAACAAAGGGGAAGGACAGGAGGAAAAATAAGAACATAAGATATGCATACTGGGTCCATCAAGCCCAGTATCCTGTTTCCAATAGCGGTCAATCTAAGTCATACGTACCTAGCAGTTTCCCCAAAAGACACAGGTTCCACAATGCTTGTACTGGGTCAAGTAGTGATATACTGGGTCCCTTTTAATAATGGTTTATGGACCTTTCCTCCAGGAACTTGTCCAAACCTTTTTTAAACCCAGTTACACTAACAGCTTTTACTACATCCTCCTGCAACAAATTCCAGAGTTTGATTACACGTTGAGTGAAAAAATATTTTTTCTTATTAGTCTTAAATCGTTTACCCTGTAGCTTCATTGCATGTCCCCTAGTCTTTCTATATTCTAATGATATAAACAATGATCTAGTTTCACCCGTTCCACTCCGTTCATTAATTTATAGACCTCTATCATATCTCTCTTCATAGGAGTATCCTTCCATCCCCTTTACCATTTTGGTGGCTTTTCTCTGTACCTTTTCTAATAAAGCTATATCCTTTTTAAGATACGGTGACCAGAATTGCACAAAGTATTCAAGGTGCGATCACACCATGGAATGATACAGAAGCATTATAATATCCTTTGTTTTATTCCCCATTCCTTTTTTTATGATACCTAGCATCCTATTTGCTTGCTTGGCCGCTGCTGCACTCTGGGAGGAGGGTTTTAACATGTTATGCTGGACAATGGGGGAGGGGTAGAAGGACAAATGCTGGCCAACAGAAGGGGGGCAGAAGGATAAATGCTGGACAACAGGGGGGCAGGAGGACAAATGCTGAACAACAGGGGGGCAGGAGGTCAAATGTTGGACAACAGGGGGGGAGGAACAGGAGGGCAAATGTTGGATAACAGAGGCAGGAGGACAAATGCTGGGCAATGGGAGGGGGAGAAGGATAAATGCTGGACAACTGAGGGGCAGGAGGAGAAATGCTAGACAACAGAAGGGCAGGAGGACAAATGCTGGACAAGATGGGGAGAGCAGGAAGGCAAATTCTGGACAACAAGGGTGGGGGGGAAGCATGAAGACATCCTGGACCAGTGCCAGCACTATCCAGTAAGCTGGGTAACCGCGGCAGGGGTATCCGGACGTCTGAAGGGTTCCATCACAAACTACCTGCCCCCCACTCCCCATTCAGGATGGTCTGTGGAGCACGGTCTGCCCAGTGGAGAGCCTGCCTGTGGGCAGAAGGCTGTGAGAGGCCACAATCACTACTCACAGTCTGGTGTCCCACGAGCAATCTCTCTGCTAGGCCACTTGCACTCCGCAGGTCATCCTGAATGGGGAGTGGAGGTGGGCAGCCAGCGGTGGTACCCTCCTGATGTCTGCTCCTGTGGACAGGATCTGTTTCTTTGGGCTGCAGTCATGTCTTGCCAGGTCCCTGCATGCAGGATATGCTGCTCCCACAGGCAGAAGGGTGAGGGAGGCAGTGATCATGGCCCAGCAAAACAGAGCCTGCCCGTGGGAGCAGCATGTCCGGCGGGCAAAGGCTGTGCAAGGACAATTGTGCCCTGCCTCTCTGGGCTGGAATCATGACTTGCATAGCCACTGCCCATGGGACATGCTGCTTCGTAGGCAGGCTCTGCCCCTTGAACATACAAGGGGTAGACATGGGGGGGTAATTGAAGGGGGAAGTGGACATGAAGGGGTATTGAGAGGTGGACGTGGATGGGCACAGGGAGTCAGAAGGGAGATGTTGGGAGCAGGGAGGGAAAGGGATGCAGTGGGGATAAGATTGAGGTGGGGGGCTGGGGAGATAGAGATGGTGGACATGGAAAGGGACATAGCGAGAAACAAGAAGAAAATAATTCTCAAGCATCTTAGGCAAAAGCTTCACGTTAACACTATTGAAAAACATTTTTTAGAAAACATAGAGACCGTCAACGGGGATTCAGATCATGACTCAAATTCAGTGATCACATAATACTCCCTCCATTTCATCATTGTCTCACTGTTCCTGTTTTTTCTTGCAATACAATTCTTCAAATAATATGATCTAATGAGCGCTTATCTTAAATTCAAATCCTGCTCTGATGTGAATCCATGTTTCGAGTATGAACTACATTCTCTGATGATGAAATGAAGGGAGTATTATGTGTTCATTCAAACAATAGCTAGATGGGGGGGGGGGGGGGAGGAGAAGAGATAGAAGGAAATGATGGACCATGTAGGGAAGAGCAGGGAAAGAGAGGAGTAGTTGTTGGATACATGGTAGAAAAAAGGGGGGATGCTACACACCTGGGAGGTAAGCAAAAGAAGGCGAGATGCTGAACACCTGAGGAGGAGACTGAGAAAGGAAGGTGAGATGCTGGACTGCAGGGGAGCTCAGACAGTGAAGGGGAGAAAGCCAAAAAAAGAGACTGGGCATTTTATTTTTCTGTTTCTATTTTTCTTACTTGGGTTTCCCAGTAAGTTTCTGCATATGTCTACATTTAATTTGTAGTGCCTTATTCTATATTTGGTGGGGGTCTCTCTATGTTTAGCATGGGTGACTTAGGTGAATGACTGTTAGCATGTACAGTAAATTCTATGTACAAATCTATACTGCGGCAGTCCTGTTTGTTCTGTTTTCTAGGTGTTCTAGATCTTGATGTAATATTTGCAGTGCTGCTGTTTCATAGGTAGGGTTGGTGCTTTTTTGAGTTCTGAAAGTGCTCTTAACATAAGAACATAAAATATGCCATAATGGGTCAGACCAAGGTCCATCAAGCCCAGTATTCTGTTTCCAACAGTGGCCAATCTAGGTCATACGTACCTAGCAGTTTCCCCAAGGGACACAGGTTCCACAATGCTTGTATTGGTTCAAGCATTGATATCCTGGGTCCCTTCTTAATAATGGTTTATGGACCTTTCCTCCAGGAACTTGTCCAAACCTTTTTTAAACCCAGCTACACTAACAGCCTTTACTACATCCTCCGGTAACAAATTCCAGAGTTTGATTACACGTTGAGTGAAAAAATATTTTCTTTTATTAGTCTTAAATAGTTTACCCTGTAGCTTCATTGCATGTCCCCTAGTCTTTCTATATTCTGATAAGGTAAACAATCGATCTACGTTTACCCGTTCCACTCCGTTCATTAATTTATAGACTTCTATCATATCTCCTCTCAGCCGTCTCTTTTCCAGGTTAAAGAGCCCCAACCTTTTTAGCCTTTCTTCATAGGATTATCCTTCCATCCCCTTTACCATTTTGTTGGCTCTTCTCTGAACCTTTTCTAAAATCGCTATATCCTTTTTAAGATACGGCGACCAGAATTGCACACAATATTCAAGGTGTGGTCTCACCATGGAACAATATAGAGGCATTATAATATCTTTTGTTTTATTTTCCATTCTTTCCTTATCATACCTAGCATTCTATTTGCTCTCTTGGCCGCCACTGCACACTGGGCCGAGGGTTTTAACATGGTATCCACAATGATGCCTAAATCTTTTTCCTGGGTGGTGGCTCCTAATGTGGAACCTTGCATCGTGTAACCATAGTTTGGGTTGTTCTTCCCTAGGTGCATAGCCTTGCACTTGTCCACATTAAATTTCATCTGCCATTTTGATGCCCAGTCTTCCAATTTATCAAGATCCTCTTGCAATTTTCCACAATCCTCTTGGGTTTTAACAACTTTAAATAGTTTTGTGTCATCTGCAAATTTGATAACCTCACTCGTTATTCCACTTTCCAGGTCATTTATGAATATGTCAAAAAGCAGCGGACCCAGCACAGATCCCTGGGGTACACCACTATTCACCTTTCTCCATTGTGAAAATTGGCCATTTAGCCCTACCCTCTGCTTTCTATCTTTTAACCAGTTCCTGATCCACAATAGTGCTCTGCCTCCTATCCCATGACTCTAGTTTTGCCAAAAGTCTCTGATGAGGGACCTTGTCAAAGGCTTTCTGAAAGTCCAGATACACAATATCAAACGACTCACCTTTGTCCACCTGATTATTCACTCCTTCAAAGAAACATAACAGATTAGTAAGACAAGATCTTCCTTGTCTAAAGCCATGTTGGCTGTCTCCCATTAGGTCATGACTATCTACATGCTGAGTAATTTTATTCTTTATGATGGTTTCTACCATTTTTCCCGGTACTGACGTCAGGCTCACCGGTCTGTAGTTTCCCGGATCACCCCTGGAACCCTTTTTAAAAATTGGTGTTACATTGGCGATCCTCCAATCTTCAATCTTCATGGCCCCAGTCCCCTTAACAAAACTTATCACTAAAGACACATCCCAAACTACGCTACGGAGAGGCCACACGAATAAAATTAGGATCCCGAAAGAATTCACAACTACTAAAAAAACTACTAATAAAAAAGCGTTTTCACATGCAGCTCCCACCCTATGGAACTCCCTCCCTGAAGAAATAAGAGCATTAAATGATGCAAATGAACTCCGCAAGAAATTAAAAACATATCTATTCATCTCCCATTTTGGCACACTTGAAAATACCTTACCTCTAACAGGTAATGGTTAATAGCGACCTAGGGTACACCAACTCCAATTCTCCTACCTAACTACAATTAAAGTCGATTAAATAACTACTTGTAAATCTTGTAAATAGATATATGTAATAGTTCAAAATATGTAAATAGTTCGTTTGTTATTTAACAAATTTTACCATATTTAGTCCATTCATGTTTAATGTATTTAGCAAAATTGTACCTAGTTAACTAATGTTCCATGTAAAACAGACTTGTAAATCTGTTCATTCTTTGTTCATTGTAAACCGCACCTGATCTGTGGAAGGTAGCGGTATATAAGCAACTGTTAAATAAATAAATAAATAAATGTATTAGAGATGATTTTAATGATAGTTCACAGATTACTAATAGCAGGTCTGCAATCTCGTATTTCAGTTCTTTCAACACCCTTGGATGTATACCATCCGGCCCAGGTGATTTGCTACTCTTCAGTTTATCTAATAGTTGTAATACATCTTCCCGATGTATCGATATTTCCTTCAATTCTTCTGCACCTTTAAATACCACTTCAGTCATGGGTAACATCCCTACATCTTCCTCAGTAAAGACTGAAGCAAAGAATTCATTCAATCTCTCCGCTATTGTCTTGTCGCCTCTTAGTGCTCCTTTAACCCCTTTATCATCTAATGGACCAACTGACTCTCTCACAGGTTTTTTGCTACGAATGTACTTGAAAAGGTCTTTACTTCGCGTTTTTGCTTCCGCAGCAAGCTTCTTCTCAAATTCTCCCTTTGCCTGCCTTATCAATGCCTTGCATTTGACTTGCCAGTGCTTGTGCTGTTTCCAGGTTTTGTCGTTTGGCTCTTTTTTCCATTTCCTGAAAGATGCTTTTTTGGCAACAACAGCCTCTCTGACCTCACCTTTAAACCATGCTGGCAGTTTTTTGGACTTCCTTCCACTTTTCTTAAAGCGTGGAATACAGCTGGTCTGGGCTTCCAAGATAGTATTTTTCAACAACAGCCAAGCCTGATGTACGTCTTTAACCTTTGCAACTGCTCCTTTTAGTTTTTTCTTAACTGTTTTCCTCATTTTATCATAGTCTCCCTTTCGAAAGTTAAAAGGTAGTACTGTGGATTTCCTTACTATCCCTCCTCCACTAATTAAATCAAAGGCGATCATGCTATGATCACTCTTATGGTATGGAAGGTTAGGTTTGCTATCCTATAGGCTCCCAATGTGCTTTTGAAGAGCTTTATATTACTTCATATTATACCTTGCAGTTGGCACTGAAGGGGAAGTTTTTTAGGTGTTGCTGAGGTGATAGCAAAATATTCATTTAAAATTGAACCATTTTGTTTGTCACTAGTGTTTCTCAGTGTGCAGCAGAAACCTACAGTGCACCAGGCAGCTCAAACAGCCGAGGCTCTATCTATATTCTGCAGATTTGCGACTGAGGTGATATATTTTGTTGACATGTTACTTCCTGTGTATTCTCTTTTCCCAATATAAGGTGTGTTGAGGTGTTCCATGGACTGGTGTAATAATTGCAATATTGCATTTTCAAATGCTCTGTGGCTGCAGGGGTTAAGGCTACTTTGAGAGCATGGCTGCTATGGGAGTGCAGCCATGGATAGTCACCCACCCCCCTAAAGTTGGCCCAGTGTATGAGTACCAGTATTTTTTTTTCTAGAAAAATGCACTGTATACTTGTCATCTATTGCTTTCCTTTATAAAATAGCGAAGTTATCTCTTGGGGCAGTTTCTCTAAGGTTAGTTTTGCACATTACCTGACACACAACACCACCGTACTGAGGTAAACTCAATATATCCAAGCAAAACCTCAGCAACCTTTAACCATCTGGTTATTCTTTTCTCATTATTACTACCTTAAATGATCTCTCTAAAGGCAGCCCAAAGCTCCCTCAGTACTCAATACCCATGTGAGAAGGAGAAAAGACCTAAATAACTTGGGCTGTCCCACTCTTTTGAAATAAGTTAGCCACACAGTCAGCATCATATCAATGTTCTTTCAAGGGTACCAGAACTCCAACTACTGACTAGTTTTGCTCCAACCATCTGCAATTAAACAGAGAAAAAGGCCAAGAGTAGCACTCAAAATACAGCAAACCACTTATATCAGCTACTTAGCTTTGGGGCGTCATCTGGAGATCTACTCTCAACCAAGCTTGGCTTGGGCTGCCTTTAGTGAGATCATTTAAGGTTGTAGTAATGAGAAAAGAATAACCCGATGGCTAAAGGTTGCTGAGGGGTTTTTTTTTTGTGTAGTTTTTTTTTAATCCTTTATTTAAGTTTCCAAGAAATTACAACAAGAGAAATTAAAATAGCACATCCCTTTAAACATAAAGAAAAGAAAAACATAAACAGCCCACCCCAACTCCTCCCCCCCCTCCCCCCAGTTCAGGCGGCCATCTTAAATAACTTACAAGGGCTATAATGTGTCACAGAAGATGTCATATGTCATAAACAAGTACAAATCTTTGCATCTTATACACTACATAATGTGTTCTTGATATATAATCATGTAGGGATTTCCACTTAAGCAAAGTGAAAGGCATTTGAGATGAACCTTGCCATGGCATCTGCTCATATTTACAACATATACATAATCGATTCCACCATCTGTGCCAACCTAGATCTAGCGTATGCTTCCAATTAGCAATTAAGAGATGCAGTGCCACTCCCAACATGAAGTCAAACAGAAAATGGCATTCCTTCTGTAAGGACAGAATGCAGCCATTGATTGATAAACAATAATAGACCAGGTGAGAGTGGTCCTGAATCCCAAGACAACTTGAATTCGCTCCCAAAGCGGAACCCAGTAGGACTGAATGTTAGGGCAATCAAAAATCAAATGGGCTAAGGTGCCAACTTCCCTCTGACAAGACCAGCACACATTGCCAATTGTCTTATCCCATTTAGATACCTTTATCAGAGTATAATGAGCTCTATGTGCAAAAAAGTACAGTGCCTGAGAGATAGAGGCAGATTGCAATATTCTGACTAGTTTACCCCAAAATTTCCCCCACGATTCCGGGGAAAGAGTAACCCCAGTATCATGCTCTCATACCCGCTGGGTACCAATGGAATGTGAGTGAGGGTGATGGGATACTAACTGATAATAATAAGAAGCCACCCCCGGAGCCTGTTGGGCATTTCTTATTATACTAAGGAGCCCCCATTCCTCAAGTAAGGACCTAATATCAATAAGGGATTTCCCAATGCAGTGCCTCAACTGAAACCACTGGAAATATAAGGATCTAGGTAAGTCAAATTCACACTGCAGACTTGCAAAAGGCTTCCACTTACCATCAGAGAGCAACTTCCGTATAGACCAAATTCCCCTGGAATACCACTGTTTCCAAGCTATCGGATTCTATTGAATTTTAAGAAACGGGCTATACCAAATAGGGATAAGCATCAACAGGTATTTTTCCCAAGGGATTATACAAGCTAACTGCTGGAAAGTCTTTTGGGTATCCCTAATGACCTTAGGGAACTTCAAACTCACCGAAGACACCATGCCAGGCAGCAGCCTCATAGGGAAAGGGGCAATCAATTTCTCTTCCAAATCAAGCCAAACAGGATGTTGTCCATTTGACTTCTCAACCCATCCTGACCCCTGTTTTAACAGGAAGGCACGATGATAAGCCTGAAAAACAGGAAAATTCACCCCCCCCCCTCTTCTTTTTTGGATTTAAGCTTCCTAAGAGCTATTCTAGGTGGTTTATTTTTCCATAAAAACTGGACTAGGGTCCTTTCCACCTGTTGATATGTTTTAGCCGACATAAAAACTGGCAGCATTTTTAACATATAATTCACCTTAGGGGTGATAGTCTTCTTAATCATCTCAAGGCGTCCCCACCATAATAAATAAGCCGGTGACCATTTTGCGGTCATACCCCGGACAGTGGAAAGGAGAGCCTCTTCATTGTATTGCAATGTTTCTATAAGTGGGTAGCAATAATGTACACCTAAGTATTTTAGCATTTTGGGTTCCCATACAAAAGGATAACCAGTCAGGTCTGCACTGCAAACTTGCGAGTTTAAGGGGAATGCTACAGATTTTGACCAATTAATTTTATACCTAGATAGCCGTGAGTACTGACCTATCAGCTCAAAACAGAAGAAATTGAGCTGGGTGTAGTGAACAGCAGGATATCATCAGCATTAGCAGAAAGCTTGATCTCCATACCAGCAATAGGCACACCTCTGACCGCAGAACTCTGTCTCAACAGCAGAGCTATGGGTTCTAGGGCGAGATTGAACAAAAGAGGTAAAAGGGGGCCACGGGTACCACGGCCTAAGGGGAAATCTCGAGATTGAGTCTCATTCACAAAAATATTAGCACTTGGCTGTATATACATGACTTTAAGAAATTTGAGAAAACCTTCACCAAAGCCAAACCACCTCAGAGCAGCGAACAAAAAAGGCCACTCCAGCCGATCTAATGCTTTCTCTGCATCAAGAGACAACCCCACCAAAGGACCCTCAACATTCTCTGCCCCTTCCAATATATGACAAAACACTCTGGCATTATCAGCTGTAGAGTGCCCCTCAGTAAAACCGCACTGATCCAGGTGGATCAAAGAAGGGACTATCTTAGCAAGGCGACATGCCAAGGAGGCAGCATATATTTTGTAGTCTGCATTTAGCAACGAGATTGGGTGGTAGTTACTAACTAACTGAGGATCTCTCACAGCTTTTTCAAGAACCACAACATTTGCAGAGGCGAACGCACCAACCTGGGCATCTGCTTCCATGAGGAGCCGATAATATTGTTGCAAATATGGAGCTAACACCTTAGAGAAGGTTTTGTAAAACTCTATGGGAAGGCCGTCTGGGTCGGCGGCCTTACCTACGTGCATAGAGTCTATGACATGATTGATTTCCGTGACTGAGATCTGACTATCCAAAGCTGCAGATGATTCCTGATCAAGAATAGGCCTCTGAATATCAGCCAGTAACTTCCCAAAAGCTTTCTTAGAAAATTCTATCTCTGAAGAGTATAGCTGAGCATAATAAAGTCGGAAGGTGTCTGTTATTTCAGAGTCCTCAACAATCAGCTTCTGGGTCTGAGAGTCCCGCAACGCAGCAATACATGAAGTTTCTTTGTGCCCTTTCAAAGAGTTGGCTAGTAAACGACCAGCCCTATTGCCTTCCAAATAATACCTCCCTTTCTGTTCTTGAATATTCTGTGAGGCCTCAATAGTTAAAATCATATTATACCTAAATCTTAGGCATTGCAAATGGATCAAAATATTAGGATCAGTTTGTTGGCCTAGTACGCATTCCCCAGCCTTTATCTGCTTATCCAAAGCTGATAGCTCTGCTTTACGCTGCTTTGCGTGATGTATACCAAAACTGGTGATGGTGGCCCGCATATTAGCTTTAAAGCCCTCCCACCACGCCCATCCCGAAGTATCCTGAGGCAAATTAAACTGAAAGTACTCCTCAATGGCCACTAGAATGGTTTCACGGAACTCCTGATTACTAAGAAAGGTTCTGTCAAAATACCACCGTGAGGGAGATGGACAAACCGAGGAATCCAGTAAGGATATGGATATTGTGGCATGGTCTGATATGTGAGCCACATGAATATTGGATGCACTAATTCTAGAACACAATCCCTTGGAGATAAGAAAAAAGTCTATGCGCGATAACAAATTATGAGGAGGTGAGAAAAGAGTATATTCCTGATCCATAGGATGTTGTAACTGCCATATGTCCACTAAGCCCATATCTTGCACTATTGACAAAAGAGCAGGGTGTGCCTTGGGGAGTTTGGTAGTTCTTACAGGTCTCCAATCTAACAAGGGGTCCAGAGTAAGGTTGAAGTCTCCCCCCCCCCCAGTATAATTGGATACCTGGATACCGCTTGCGCCTAAGCAGCTAAAGAATTAAAGAAAGCAGGGCAATCTAAGGTTGGAGTATAAATATTGATGAGAGCCAGTTCATATCTTGATAACAGCCTTCGCCCAATGCCCTTCGAGGTCCAACAGAGACTGCATCACTATAGGGGAGAGGGATTTCTTTACTAATATAACTACTCCATTTTTCTTATGACTTGCTACTGAGAAAGCAATGAGTGTGAAGGGATTCATATCTAGTTTTAATGACTCCCTTGCATTTAAATGAGTCTCTTGCAGGAATAAAATATCAGCACTTTCCTGACACCCATAAAGGAGTATCTTTTTTCTCTTAATAGGATTCTTAATGCCCTTAACATTCAGTGATACTATCTTAAAGAAAGACATGGAGACAGTATTGTGCATATTGATATACAATTGCTACAGAAACATTCCATGTTGTAACATAAATCTTCACTCTCATAATCCACATCACTGAAAAACCCAGTAATAAAGCAGCAATTATATCCCATTAGAGATAACACAAGCAGATATACCATGACTCAACCTTAACCCTTGCAAAGGAGAGCCCAAAAAGACACAAAATTATAATTGCAGATAGCCACTGAAACCCTGGGGGACTATACCAAACACTAAACATTACGGGTGAGCCCAAAATGGACAGGACAGGCATAGAGGGTATAAAATCTAATCCACATCTTCTCCGCTGCCAAGTCAAACCTCATTTTACCAGGCCTTAAACAATAGTTGACTACATCTAGGATAACCATCCCCAGACTCCAAAATACTAGGACAGCCCCTCCCACAGCATCACATAATCGCAAAAAGATGGATGTATAAGGGCCCACATATCAATCAATGCCCAGAAACCTTCTGATCTAGCTCGAGGCCAGCAGACAGAAAAACAAAGAAAGAACATTGGCCACAAAACAAGAATCTGGAGTTGCCTAAAGAGAGCCAGAGTATAGAATAACTCTACCGCAGCTCATATCATTGCACCATAGGTCAGTAACTAAGTTGTAGCTCCCAATGAAGAAAGTTCAATGCACACTGCAAGCTCAGGACCTCCACTATGCATCAAGCAGGTCTGTCACCGCATTAGCACCAGTTCTTTATCTTCCAAGAAAGCATGTAAAGCCTCTGGTTCGTCAAAAGTCCTAGTTTGATTGTGCAAAGTAACTCTCATGCGGGCAGGGTAAAGTAACCCTAATCGAGCCTGCAGCTGCAGCAATCATGGATGCAAAGCTAAAAAGCTCTTTCTCCGGTCCACTGTTACTTTCGCAAAATCTGGAAAGAAGAGAAGCTTAAGACCCTGGTATTCCAATGGGGAGTGCAGTCTGGCAGCTTCCATTATTTGTGAGACTTGTTGAAAACGAAGAACTTTCAAAATGATTGGGCGTGGACGTTTGCCCGAAGCCAAAGGCTGTGTAGGCACCAGATGAGCTCTCTCAATCTCAAACGGCATGGCAAACTTAACCTGAAACACAGTAGGGATCATTGCCTGCAGGAAGGCCATCATATCTGCTCCTTTGGCACCTTCAGGAACTCCCAAGATCCTGACATTATTTCAACGAGCACGATTGTTTCCATCTTCCAGGTCCCTCTGTAACAACCGGATTAGCTTTGCTTGCTTATCAACAGCCCGTAGTCGCTCCACATGTGTTGCAACAATGTTCTCAGTTTTTTCCAGTCTCACCGTGATCGATTCCAAACTGTTTTTGAAAGAGCAAATATCTTCTTCCATTATGAGCAGTGAGTCTCCGTTCGATTTAACCATGTCTTTAACAGTGCATACCTCAGACAGAAGCTCCTGCAAGGCCTCAGGATAATCTCGTGCCACCGCCATCTTGTGAGGTGAGAGAGGCTCTGTTTTTGATCATTTTGCACTGGCACTTTGCACTCCTGGGTATTCCAAACTCGTTGGCTTGGGGACGGACATATCCGAAGGTGACTGCTTCAAAATAATGGGTCATGCACCAGCAATGACAGCGAGAGAAAGGATTCTTGAACTGCCCATCCGGAGCAAAGCTCTCACACATCCATCTTGCCCAAAGTTAGGCTCCGCCCCTGCCAAGGTTTTGCTTGGATATATTTAGTTTTGCACATACCATGACAGTCGTGAACCTCACCTCTAAACCAGGGTATGTGGATATGATCTCAGTCTCTCAAAGTTACCGCTAATGCTCGGCATAGTACTTGCATCATGCCAAAGAGAGCCTCCTGCTGGAGTTTGTAAGATGTAACAGGTATGAGTAATTTGTCAAAATGTGCTTGGAAATTCTTCTTTATTAAGCCGGTGGCTCACAATACAATGGGTAAATATTTCTGTATTTTTCTGCCACATTTTCTTGGTCTCTGACTGCATTTCTTGGTACTTCAGGATCTTCTGCCTCTCCACGTGGCTCACAGAATAATCACTCAGAACTGACACCTCTATTATCAATGCCATTCTGGTGTTTATCTCCTTAACCACTACGTCAGATTTCCTCACATCCAGTTTCGTATCCATCAGAATGGGAATGTCCCAGGTGATCATAATCTTTTTTTCTCTGTAATTCTCTTAGGGTCATGATCCCAGTGTTTTTCAGACACATGATGTTGTAGTGTTTAGAGTTTCCCTCTATGTACATATGTGTATGTTCTTTTTACATGTTAAATCCAAATAAATAAATAAATATGTACTTGGTGTATATCTTTCATAAATTTATCTTCCTAATGGTCAGATTTGGGGTGTATGCATACAGAATTCTGTAGAGAGCTGTGGTTTGTGGCCTTAGATTAAAGAAACATAAGTAGAAGTTACAATGGCATATACAGTATATAAGACCCAGCTAGTATGCTTAAGGATTGTGAAGGACTGTCACTGCAATGGCTGGGTGGTGTAATAGAAGGAGTTTAAAAAAGGAGATAACATCCACAGTAGTTTTAAAAGAAGGTACATGTCATCGTTACCACATAAGGCTGGCTCATCCATTAAGCAGACTCGGCATCCGCCGAGATTGGCAAACCTCAGGGGCAGCTCTGTGGCCCCTTCACATCCTGCAAAGACAGCAGCAGAACAAACTGCTGTCAGCACAGTGGCGAGCCTTTAAGCGCCCACATGCATGCACAGGAAGTTTGCATTGGAGGAAGCTGGACCAGCTTGCCATGAGTATGCACGTGTGCAGGTGATTAAAGGCCCACCGCCATGGTGACAGCATTTTGCTCTGCTGCTGCTTTGCATCATGTGGAGGGGCTACGGTGATGTACCTTTCTGCTCCAGAGGTCTGCTGATGTCTTCCCAAACACCTGGGTGACGGGCAAGGGAAGGGGAGATGCTGGACACCTGGGATGGGGAGGAGGGGAGGGATAGGAAGAGCCAGGAAGAGGAGATTGAACACTTTGGTGAAGGAAAAGGAACTTGAGATTCTGGACACCTTAGGGAGGTTCAGAAGGGGAGATGTTGGACTATGTGGGGAGGGAAGGAAAAGGGAGATGCTGAGCTATGGGAGGTGCAGGACCCTGAGCCTTCCAGGGGAAGAGGTCGTACAGGACCCTGAGCTGCTCAGGGGGGTGCATGGCTGAAGGTTCACTTAGGGAGGAAGGTACTCTTGGGCTGGCTTTGTTACCACAGTAGAGACTAGTTCCAATTCAACAGAAGCTGAAGAAGTGGGATAAAATTACAGGTCTCAAAAATATCTAAATACATTTTAATTTGCTGTTAAAGAGAGCTTTGTGAGTAAAAGCAGATGATCTTGAAAAAACAGTGCTTTCTATACTTTGTCTTGAAAGAGAATTGATCTTGTTGAAAGTTTATTTAGAAAGCATTAAAGAAGCCTAGATAAAATGCTGCAGTTCATAGTGCAAGCAGCACTGTTCGAACCTGTTGTAAGCTGGTGATAAATGCTCTCACCTGGCCTCCCAAATAGTAGCCCTACCTACTGAGCATTCTGAATTCTAAAATCTTGGCATTAATGTTACCCTAATCTCTCTCTATCTTTTTTTAATTTCAAGCTGTTAATTTAACCGCACTGTCTAAACTTGCAGAGCAAATTCAATGGGTTATGCCACTTAGCATGTGCAGACAAAAATTCTGCTCGATACTTACAGCAGTTAGCTGGGTGTATAAGATAATACTGTACCTTTTAGGTAAATATACTTTTAAAAGTTAAATATGCATATGTACAGTATATACTTACATGTATGTTTGAAATTTAAATAGCTATATATAGAGTTCAGCTGTTTAATTTTTATTAAATTGGATTCTCTCTTAGCAGGTGATTCTGAAAACTAAGGGCTATGTCTATTAAAGCGTGTTAATGGCTCAATGTGGCCGTTAGTGCTCATTATCTGCCCACTTTAGCAGTTAATGTGGCAGAAAAACCTGATCACATTGGCTACTCTGGCATTAGGCCATTAATGCGGGAAAGGGTCACTGATGGGTTGAACAAGGACGGTACATGAGCAGAGACAACATGTGTTCCTTTAATATGTGAGGAAAGTAGTGTGCGTTAGATGGGATGCCACTGGAAACCTTAATGCCAACTCAAGAGCAGGCATTTTTTGTGCACTACAGACTGCATTTAAAGTACAGTAAGGTGTATGCAATGTGTTCCACCCAGACTCCAGCCCATATATGATTGCTGGGTGTGGCCCTTTCCCTGCCACACTATGGGACCCTTTTACTAAGGGATGCTATGGTGTTTTGCCACCAACGCAGACAAGGTGGTGAAACAATGTTGTGTCAGTGTAATGCCACCATGTTAACTGCCCGGGGCGTAGAAAGCATGTCACTGGCAGGTAAAATGGAGCCCGTAGTGTGTGCGATGTTAGCACGAGTGCTCCTAACACCACCTATTGAAGTGGCAGTAGGTGATCCTACACTAAGGCAATTAGTCTGTGGTGTAAACTCTGTGCTAACTGTGCAGAGCACACCATGCCCACATTATGCCCACTCATAACCTTAATTTGAGATATAAAGTCCTGCACTAACTGTCATGACCCCATGCATTCAGCACATGCCAGAACATGTGTTGTCAGCTAAAGTCCTGTAGTAAACCCAGCTACACTAACAGCCTTTACTACATCCCCTGGTAACAAATTCCAGAGTTTGATTATACGTTGAGTGAAGAAAATATTTTTTCACTCAACGTGTAATCAAACTCTGGAATTTGTTACCGGAGGATGTAGTAAAGGCTGTTAGTGTAGCTGGGTTTAAAAAAGGTTTGGACAAGTTCCTGGAGGAAAGGTCCATAAACCATTATTAAGAAGGGACCCAGGATATCAATGCTTGACCCAGTACAAGCATTGTGGAACCTGTGTCCCTTGGGGAAACTGCTAGGTACATATGACCTAGATTGGCCACTGTTGGAAACAGAATACTGGGCTTGATGGACCTTGGTCTGACCCAGTATGGCATATCTTATGTTCTTATGTTCTTAAAATGGCCCTTATGGCAATGAACATAGCCGTGGCAATGACTCACATCTGCTCCATGGGAGTGAGACAGTGAATCATCTCTGTAGAGGCAGCAGGGTAGAAGAAACAGCCTCCTCCCTTCCCCCACACAGGTTGGGGGTGACGATGTGTAGGAGCAGCTTTGTGCAGAGTGGCCATTCTTGCATCTTGGAAGAAGGGAAGCCCAGGCAAGAAGGCAGTGTATCTTCTGAGATAGAGCCACCAACTCTGGCATCCCCAGTACCAAGTGGTCTCCCTTCATAGGCCTAGCTCTGGGGCTACAAGCAAGCTGTATGAACAACTGAGGCATGACCTCAACCCTCTGACTGCCCTTCCACATGCCATACCAGGGCTGATAAAGTTCCTGAGAGCTCTACATTTCTTTGCATCTGGCTACTTCCAAACATCCGAGGCTGTAGTAGGAGGAATGGGCCATTCCAACTTTGCCAGCTGCCTCCATCGGGTACTACAAGCCATGACCAGCTAGGTTAGGAATGACAGGGCATTTCCTAATGAGAGGCAACAGTGGATGACAATAAATTAGCATTGTGAGAGAACTGGTGGGCTACCAAAATTGATGGTAGCTATAGACTGCGCACATGTGGCACCTATCCCACCCACAGACTGGGAAGTGGTGTATCATAACTGCAAGCACCTTCCTGCTATGAATGTGCAAGTGGTGTGTGATGCCAACATTATCATTTCGAACATGGTGGTCAGGTTTGTTGGGTCCATCTACAACTCATACATCCTGCAGTTAGAGCAGTTCGAGGAGTGGAGATTTGGATCAGGATGGTGGCTGGATAAGTAATATCAGCTTTACTGGATATGTGCATGTGGGGGGTAAAATATGTCATTCAGGTGGGAAGAATAGGGAAAATGATGACAACCAATGTCAGAGGAAAATGACCCTTGCTGTCCTCTCAGTTTTCAAATTATGACCAGGGGCTGTGAACTTTGTATAAGTAACCCCTCATGTGTCTGCCACATTGATCCCCATGGGAGTGAGAATTGCTCAACATGTTCTGCCAGCTGTGAGATTATGCTAGGACTAGTTTACAATCTCACTCAAGTAAATGGGTATATTAGCAAATCTGCTAGGTGACCCCTGGTTTGGAATGTGTGTATTACTGCATCCTGCCCTTCCCCTTTGGAAGGACAGATCTGATATTTAAGACATGTAGTAGAACCAGGAGCACATCAAGGCAGATGTACATACAGACTGAACAAGATGTCCCTTTCTTTCACCTGCTTAACATATCTCATCAGACAAGTATGGCACAGAGCCTGCAGAGAACTACATGGATATAGGCATAACCTAGCTCTTGCCCTCATGCAACCTGACAATGACCACATATATACAAATGGCATGATGGACCCATACTCCCATAGAGCAGCTCTGTAGTACCAAATGCATGGCCACTGTGTAAGCTGGAAGGGTCATGGTTTCAAGGCCAGCCTAAATATCAGGAAGGATATTTCCAGCTATTTATTTATTTAGCCAGTTTTGTATACCACCTTATCCTTCAATCAAAGTGGTTAATCAAAGCTATATATCCTTTATGCTATATTTTGCTTACTGCCTCTGCATGTTCAACTCTTGCCATCTCTTCCAGCAGCTCCTCTGCCCTCTCCTCTCCCTGCCATTGCTCTCACATGCCTCAGCAAAGTCCTCACACTCTCCAGCCCCTGGGACAGTGAGAAGCTGCAGCAACACTGTTAAAACCCTCTGCCTAGTATGTAGCAGCAGCCAAGAAGGCAAATAGAATGCTAGGAATCGTAAGGAAAGGAATGGAGAATTAAACAAAAGATATTATAAAGCCTCTGTCTTGTTCCATGGTGCACCTTGAACATTGTGTACAGTTCTGGTCGCCTTATCTTAAAAAGGATATAACGTTATTAGAAACGGTACAGAGAAGAGCCACCAAAATGGTAAAGAGGATAGAAGAATATACCTATGAAGAGAGGCTAAAAAGGTTAGGGCTCTTCAACCTGGAAAAGAGACGGCTGAGGGGAGATATGATAGAGGTCTATAAATTAATGAATGGAGTGGAATGGGTAAACGTAGATCAATTATTTACACCATCAAAATATAGAAAGACTAGGGGACATGCAATGAAGCTGCAGTGTAACCTATTTAAGACTAATAAGAGAAAATATTTTTCCACTCAATGTGTAATCAAACTTTGGAATTCGTTACTGGAGGATGTAGTAAAATCTGCTAGTGTAGCCGGGTTTGAAAAATGTTTGGACTAGTTCCTGAAGTAAAGGGGACCCAGGAAATCCACTGTTTGCCCCAATACAAGCATTGTAGAACCTGTGTCTTTAGGGGGAAACTGCTATGTTCATGTGACCTAGATTGGCCACTGTTGGAGGCCTGATGGACCTTGGTCTGACCCAGTATGGCATATCTTATGTTCTTATGTACATCTTTGCGTGATGCTATCATGCACTAATAGTGCACACACACAGAGCAGAGATTGCTGTAGAGCCCAATATTGGAAGGCATTTACACAGTTTACAGTCCAGTAAACCATATAAATGCCTTAAACAGGAATATTCAACAACATCTACATGGTTAGTGCATCGAATATCCCTGAGTATGGCCCCTACACGCCCCGATGCTATCTGGGGCGGTGTGGGGATGGAGAATGGTGGTAACTGGGTAGCGGCACTGTTGGACAGCTACCCAGTTAGTGTTCCACAGCTAAAACAACTGGGTAGCGGCAATATTTGACAGCTACCCAGTTAGTGCTCCACAGCTAAAACTAGGCAAGCTTTTGGCTCGCCTAGTCTTAGCCATGGATGCTAACCGGGTAGCGGTCCAATATTGCTGCTACCCAGTTAGACTGTGCGGTGTTTCCCTAGGGTGCCCAAACCAGATATTCAATGCCGTCCTTATACTGTGTGAAACACCATTTATGGGTAGAAGATTGGTTTGCTATAAGTAGTTGCACCCTGTTGGAATCACTGGCTGACTAGGTATGGCAGCAGAAATGTTTTCCCAAAAGCTGTGAGCTTGAAATGCAGTCTCATATAAACCAATTGGTAACACCCACCCCTTCATCATGCCCCTCGACTTATCTCCCAACATGATGCTGGTGTACAGCTCCCATATTGAACATAAGAACATAAGAACATAAGATATGCCATACTGGGTCAGACCAAGGTCCATCAAGCCCAGTATTCTGTTTCCAACAGTGGCCAATCTAGGTCATATGTACCTAGCAGTTTCCCCCAAGAGACACAAGTTCCACAATGCTTGTACTGGGTCAAGCATTGATATCTTCGGTCACTTCTTAATAATGGTTTATGGACCTTTCCTCCAGGAACTTGTCCAAACCTTTTATAAACCCCAGCTACACTAACAGCCTTTACTACATCCTCCGGTAACAAATTCCAGAGTTTGATTACACGTTGAGTGAAAAAATATTTTCTTTTATTAGTCTTAAATAGTTTACCCTGTAGCTTCATTGCATGTCCTCTAGTCTTTCTATATTCTGATAAGGCAAACAATCGATCTAGTTTACCCGTTCCACTCCGTTCATTAATTTATAGACTTCTATCATATCTCCCCTCAGCCGTCTCTTTTCCAGGTTAAAGAGCCCTAACCTTTTTAGCCTTTCTTCATAGGAGTATCCTTCCATCCTCTTTACCATTTGGTGGCTCTTCTCTGTACCTTTTCTAAAATCGCTATATCCTTTTTAAGATACGGCGACCAGAATTGCACACAATATTCAAGGTGCGGTCTCACCATGGAACGATATAGAGGCATTATAATATCTTTTGTTTTATTTTCCATTCCTTTCCTTATGATACCTAGTATTCTATTTGCTCTCTTGGCCGCCGCTGCACACTGGGCCGAGGGTTTTAACATGTTATCCACAATGACGCCTAAATCTTTTTCCTGGGTGGTGGTTCCTAATGTGGAACCTTGCATCGTGTAACCATAGTTTGGGTTGTTCTTCCCTAGGTGAACTTGTCCACATTAAATTTCATCTGCCATTTTGATGCCCAGTCTTCCAATTTATCAAGATCCTCTTGCAATTTTTCACAATCCTCTTGGGTTTTAACAACTTTAAATAGTTTTGTGTCATCTGCAAATTTGATAACCTCACTCGTTATTCCACTTTCCAGGTCATTTATGAATATGTCAAAAAGCAGCGGACCCAGCACAGATCCCTGGGGTACACCACTATTCACCTTTCTCCATTGGGAAAATTGGCCATTTAGCCCTACCCTCTGCTTTCTATCTTTTAACCAGTTCCTGATCCACAATAGTACACTGCCTCCTATCCCATGACTCTTTACTTTTGCCAAAAGTCTCTGATGAGGGACCTTGTCAAAGACTTTCTGAAAGTCCAGATGCACAATATCAACCGACTCACCTTTGTCCACCTGTTTATTCACTCCTTCAAAAAAACATAACAGATTAGTAAGACAAGATCTTCCTTGTCTAAAGCCATGTTGGCTGTCTCCCATTAGTTGTGACTATCTACATGCTGAGTAATTTTATTCTTTATGATGGTTTCTACCATTTTTCCCAGTACTGACGTCAGGCTCACCGGTCTGTAGTTTCCCGGATCACCCCTGGAACCCTTTTTAAAAATTGGTGTTACATTGGCGATCCTCCAATCTTCAGGTATTAGAGATGATTTTAATGATAGTTCACAGATTACTGATAGCAGTTCTGCAATCTCATATTTCAGTTCTTTCAATACCCTTGGATGTATACCATCCGGCCCAGGTGATTTGCTACTCTTCAGTTTATCTAATACAGGTAGTCCTCACTTAACGACCTACCTGTTTAGCGACCGCTCGCACTTGCGACCATCGCTTCGCCGTTACGACCGCTCACACTTACGACCATATCACCGACGGTGAGCGGTCGTAACGGCGAAGCGATGGTCGCAAGTGCGAGCTCTCAGATTCATTCCTGCTTGGTATGTCTGCACTTGCTTTTTCTGCCGTCATATTTCTGTAGTTCTTCTAGTCCGGCCTCCACTGAGCTATGTGTTGCCTCCCATACCATACTGGGAACGATTTTTAAAAAATTACGAGCCTGCTCCATCCCTTCATATGCCTTAAAACAAGTCAAGTTTCAGCATATCGTACTGTATTTTTCTCCTTTAGCTTTAGTATGCCTTTCCTCGCTTAACGACCAATTCGCTTAACGACCGGGTCGTTGTAACGGAACTCGGTCGTTAAGCGAGGAATGGCTGTAGTTGTAAGACATCTTCCCGATGTATCGATATTTCCTTCAATTCTTCCGCACCTTTAAATACCACTTCAGTCATGGGTAACATCCCTACATCTTCCTCAGTAAAGACCGAAGCAAAGAATTCATTCAGTCTCTCTGCTATCGCCTTGTCGCCTCTTAGTGCTCCTTTAACCCCTTTATCATCTAATGGACCAACTGACTCTCTCACAGATTTTTTGCTACGAATGTACTTGAAAAGGTCTTTATTTCGTGTTTTTGCTTCCGCAGCAAGCTTCTTCTCAAATTCTCTCTTTGCCTGCCTTATCAATGCCTTGCATTTGACTTGCCAGTGCTTGTGCTGTTTCCAGGTTTCGTCGTTTGGCTCTTTTTTCCATTTCCTGAAAGATGCTTTTTTGGTAGCAACAGCCTCTCTTACCTCACCTTTAAACCATGCTGGCAGTTTTTTGGACTTCCTTCCACTTTTCTTAAAGTGTGGAATACAGCTGGTCTGGGCTTCCAAGATAGTATTTTTCAACAACACCCAAGCTTGATGTACGTCTTTAACCTTCGCAACTGCTCCCTTTTAGTTTTTTCTTAAACTGTTTTCCTCATTTTATCATAGTCTCCCTTTTGAAAGTTAAAAGGTAGTACTGTGGATTTCCTTACTATCCCTCCTCCACTAATTAAATCAAAGGCGATCATGCTATGATCACTATTGCCAAGTGGCCCAACACCCTTATCTCTTGCACTAGATCTGGTGTTCCACTAAGGACTAGGTCTAATATGGCTTCCCCTCTGGTCGGTTCATGAACCAGCTGCTCCAAGAAGCAGTCATTTATTCCATCTAGGAACTTTATCTCCGTAGCATGTCCTGACGTGACACTGACCCAGTCGATACCAGGGTAATTGAAATCACCGATTATTATTACTGCGCTGTAACTTTTGTTAGCTTCCTTGATTTCTTTGAGCATTTCATCATCCATTTGGTCATTCTGGCCAGGTGCTCGATAGTACACCCCCACTGCCATTGCCTTCCCTCTTTTATATGGAATTTCCATCCATATAGATTCTACAGCAGATTTTGTTTCCTGCAAAACTTTAATCCTTTCTGAGTCAATGCCCTCTCTAACATAGAGCGCAACCCCTCCACCAATTTGATCAGCTCTATCATTACAATATAGTTTGTACCCAGGTATCACAGTGTCCCACTGGTTGTCCTCCTTCCACCATGTCTCTGATATTCCAGTCATATCTAACCTTTCATTTAGTGCTATATATTCTAATTCTCCCATCTTATTCTTTAGACTTCTAGCATTTGCATACAAGCATTTTAGAGAATGTATTTTATTCATGTTAATTTGGCTATTGTTAGACATGGACATTGCCTACTAGTCTTCCTGCAGTAAGGCAGGGGGATACAGTCTCATGAGGGAGAATTTCATCAGATGTGTGTGTGCAGCAAGCTTGACTTCTAACTGACCCTCCAGACCTCAGGACACACCTGTCTTCACAAGTGAGATGCCTGATTTACGCCAACAGTTGTAATAGCTGTATCTGGGGCAACATTGTGAGTCCCCTTGGTGCAGCTGTACTCTATGGAGAGCTAGGCTTACTTGGAGCACTGGCCTCTGTGAATGTCCAGTCATATTGCTTACTATAGTTGGTGAGACAGGAAAAAATATGTGATGTAGCTGTGCTCAGTTTGCAGTTCTCCTGGGCTGCAATCACAGAGTGCAATCTGGAGGGTCCCTCAGCTTGATGCACACTATGCACATATATGTTCTTCTCTGCACACAATATATACTATCGGAACACAGTCTTATTTTACTACTGCATTCAGCTGTACATTAGGTATTACTCCAAAACAACAACCTCTGTTATGTTTACAGAGAAGGCATTCAGACCAATGGACACTGACCTCTGAATGGTGCATGCAGAATTGCAGCAGGAGGAATGTGCCACAAGATCTAATGTGTGACTCAGCATCACCTGAAACCATGTGGGAATGCAGTCCCTGGAGGTGAATGTTGGGGTGGGGATGAGGGAATATTCCCATAGATGTAGGGTATGTGCCCCTGGTAGGTGAGGTGCCTGTCCAGAGGCTATGTTCTGATGCACAGAAACTGTGAAGGCTAGTCAGTCTTTGCATGTTTCACACCACAGGCCCTGCATTAGAGCTACTTCCCCTCTCCAAGGGCACTGACTGTGATAGCCACATGGACGGTGTTATCATACAAAGAGGCTGGGGATGGCAGCACATGTAGCTAACAACTGTCCAACCCTACATGTTTCCACATGCTACGTATGGGGGCGGCATCTGAAGGGTGAGAGTACGCATGTACTGCACCGGACATGTTGGCAGTGTCCATGCACTGGGACATGGCACTATATGGGAATAGGAGCATGGCAACATGTTCTCTGCTCACTGACAAAAGCTGTGTAGTGGGGCATAGCATTCTGGTATGTGACAGATGTATGGCACTGTAGGGCAACATGCATATGTAGCATTTATTTGGGCCAGTTTCCAGTGCTCTTCGCGCAGCATTAGCTATCTTCCTAATAAGGTACACAAATAAAGAGCAGGGGATTCTGGGTATTGTCTAAAACTGAGCAGTTTGCACATGATGTTCATGAGTCAAAAGTGAGGGAAATGGCAGAAACCAAAGTCACATGGGCCCAGCGGGAGCATGGCCTGACTGCATGCAGCTCTTCATGCTGGGAGGTTACAATCACTCTGACTGAGCTGTAGCAATGTCAGGGCTTTGTATCCACATAGCACTGCCTTGGGTCAAGCTGTAGTAACACTGGCATTATCCCTTTATGGCAACCCAGTCACTAGCTAGATTACAGGTTGTCCATGCTGTTTGTACTAAGGCAACATCTTCATGGTGGCCATGTGTACATGCAGTGGGCTGTAACTAACAGACCAGGCACAAATGGTTTCTGAGGTG
The DNA here is from genome assembly GCA_033557465.1 of Ichthyophis bannanicus. Classification (NCBI taxonomy): domain Eukaryota; kingdom Metazoa; phylum Chordata; class Amphibia; order Gymnophiona; family Ichthyophiidae; genus Ichthyophis; species Ichthyophis bannanicus. Next base: position 1,462,638,166 of record CM066031.1, read on the forward strand.
TGACCCAGCCCAGTATCTCACACCATATGCATGCTGGCTGTGACTGATCTAGCTGAATAGGTATCTATGAAAGAGGAGAGCAGCTTGTCAGGGACTGCCTATAACCTGCTGTAGCTGGTGACTATGTTTTGAGCAGGTCATACTGGTAGAAACCAGCACCACTCTTCAGGCTAGGCACCACTGGGTGCATTAAGGTTCCTTCAACACTGCTTCCAGAGACCTATATCATGACATAAGGTGCTACACATTAGTCTGCAGCCAACGGGTGCATGACAGGAGGGCTTGATCAGACTTGACACACCTAAATGCTGCTTTAGTATTGGCTGCTAACTGGCTAGCCTAACATACTGCTGGCAAAAACCTGCAGCACTCTTGCACAGATAAAGATCTGCTCCAGAGCATGGAGAGACCATCCCTTGGGACTGTTTGGTCTGGGGGCGAGACCATGTGTGCCCAGCCCCACAGTCAGGGTGACTGGTGATAATGGACATGTAGCAGCCTTTATGTTGAGGAAGCCCAGGCTGTCCCTGTACATTCGAGAGCTGATGTGATGGATTGTTGGATTCTCCATTGGGCCAGATGCAGCTTACAGTATATGTGTTCAAATTGTGAGGTGGATCCAGGGAAATTTAGGACCTAACCAATACCGGCACACATAGTCACTTTAGCAGCCAGAATGCCTACACTGAGTACTGGAGAATTAACAGGTACAGTATTGGTTCATGGTAGGAGTGTGCATGGACCCCACTGAGAGGGGGAATGGTCTGTGATAGACATTGACTCAGCAAGGGCTATCCTCAGCCTCGTGGCCCATGATGATGTTTGAATGCATTGTATGTGCATATGCACATTTAGCATTGTATACTGCAGGTCACAGTGGAATGCATACCTTCCACATCTGCAACCTCTGGGATCAGTGCCACATAGCTGACCGCCTGACCTCTGTGTGTGCCTCTTTTGCTTAGGGGCTACACGGGAGGGAAGGGCATCTTCCCTCTACATGTGACTTGACCATTGGACAGGAGATAAATAGCGGTGCTGGGTATCTGTTATGCAGATGCAGTACTGAGTGTCCAGTGCTGTCTGTACTGCATTTGTATTGATGCAGATAGGGAGCAGGTTGGGTAGGCCACAGGATCCAGATGCCCCCCAGGGGCTTAGTCCAGTCCTGAGTTTACCACATTGCATGCAGGGACATGTAGTTCTGATATGTCTACTGTATTCCATAAGAATAGCAAGACTATATGGCCCCGCACACAGTGGGATAAACCCAGGACTGGAACAAACTTAGCAGGCACATCTTGAGCCAGGGCCAAACCCAACAGTTTAGTGCCATGTGAGAAATGTCCAGTACATAGGGTTTTCACAGGACTCCATCTGAGAACGCACAAGCCAGTCCAGGTTTTACCTCCATTGAAAGCAAACACCCCTTGGTAGTGCAGTCTGGGCAAGTCTAACCTGGATTGGCTGGACCTGTCCCTGGTGACCTGCGGAAGCTATGAACCCAAGTCATGATGCACAATGTGACCAACAGCGCTAGAGCTACTAGGATACATCATGTCATAAACATGCCATAGTGCCTTGCACCACCAATATAAAATGTGCACTGGAACCTCTGTTGCATCCAGGAACTGGCTAACATGACAACCCTGTGCACATGCCTATGGCACTGAATGCAGTTGGTTGCATGCATCCTCTGCTGAGCACTGGTGCACATAGAAAAATTGACAGGAGGCTTGAGGTTAGAGGGGACAACTAGCAGCAGTCTGAGTGTTGCTATCCTTGACTGTAGATTTGCCAGGTTGGCAAGTTCCAAGAGTGTGCATGTTTGACATTTCAGGTTGCTCATTTGCAGTGCAGTGCATTCTGGTATTAGTAATTCCTGATTTTATCCATTGTAATCAGTGCTGCAGGGCCCATAATGCATCAGGATGAGAATGTCAGAGGTCCAGGATAGACTGAAAATCTGATATCTGGAACTGGGTAACTTGGCAACTTAGTCACTGCACTCGAGAAGCAGAGTTGCCAAGTGACTCAGTCCCATGAGGGAAACATTTAGCCAGGCCAGGGCTTCAGACAATCCCACTAGGTTCCATGATGGGGCAACTACAGTGCTGTCAAAGTGTAAAATCAGGGATTCAGTGTTGAAGCTCCACTAATGCATCAGGATGAGCTTGTCAGAAATCCAGTCATGGCTTATAAGTGTACTTCTGGAACTTACTACATGGGCAACTCTGGGTAGATGCTGCTGTATTTGGGTAACACACATACCTTGCTGCCAGATTCCTCAAACTAAATGTGAAAAAATGATAGAACCCAATCAGAATTACTAAGAATCGCCAAACCACAAAAATTCCGATTATCATGAAATCCCCTAGAACTTTAAATTATCTTTTTGTCGGAGCTGGTCAGCACAGTGCTTAGGAAATGTTCATAGCACCACCATGACCTCTCCTTTTATTAAATAACTTTATATAAGTAAAATCTTTAACTTAGCTTTCGCCAAAGTACTGCCAAGGCGCCAGAAAAATAGACGACATGGCTCACGTTTTGTTTTGTTTTTTTTTTCCAATTTTCAAGAAACCCTGCTTCAGGTCCAAATAAAGTCAGCAGTTGACAGATCTTCAGCTAAGAAGCTGAGGATCTATCAACTGCTGACTTTATTTGGACCTGAAGCAGGGTTTCTTGAAAATTGGAAAAAAAACCCTGAAACGTGAGCCACGTCGTCTATTTTTCTGGCGCCTTGGCAGTACTTTGGCGAAAGCTAAGTTAAAGATTTTACTTATATAAAGTTATTTAATAAAAGGAGAGGTCACAGTGGTGCTATGAACATTTTCTAAGCACTGTGCTGACCAGCTCCGACAAAAAGATAATTTAAAGTTCTAGGGGATTTCATGATAATCGGAATATTTGTGGTTTGGAGATTCCTCGAACTGGCATTTGGCAGAGTAGCCAGGTTAGCCACCTTCTGGTTTTCAGACTATCTTATCCAGATGCATCATGGCCCATGGGACCTACAGCACTGATTCCAATGGGCAATATCAGGGACTAGAAATACCAGACTGCATTGTAGTGCCATTTGCAAACAACTACTGTCAAGATATCTCAATGATGGAACTGCATGCCTTGGCCATTTTGTAATTAGATTTGCCCACTGGCTCTCGACATACCCACCCAGCCTGATCCAGTCCTGTCATCACCTCAATGCATATAGAGATACTTATTTCTGATATCTCTGTTGGGCTCCATCAGAAAGACAACACTACATGTCCCTGCGTTCAATGAGGTTCAATCAACAAGCCACAATAAACCCCAGTACCCAAAAAATATATAACCTTGACCTACAAAGATATGTGGTACGCTCCCCTTATTGAGCCAAGAATTATGTCACTTATCTATCAATACAAATTTACTTCTTAAACATGTACATATCCAATGGCTTAACATACATTTCAACCCCATTATTTCAGAGTTGCCAGGTTAGCTAGTTCCAGGAGTGTGGTTTTAAGTCAGTCCTGTAGTCCCCTGATGCATTATGGGACATGCAGCACTGATTCCAATAAATACGATCAGGGACTGCAAATATCATAATGGATTCTGGACTTTACTGGAGGAATTAAAGGAAAGCAAATTAGCAAGTACGATCTAATTTATTCTCCCATAGTGTCCCTCCAGTCCAGTCCAGACTAATGGGTTTTAGAAAGGAAGAGCTTGGGGGCAAAATGTCCATGGTTCTTCAATCAAAGGAGGGAGAGAATGTCCGAGGGAATAGATACACTCTCGCAGCTGTGGCCCAAAGATGCTCTACTTTACATTTTTCCTCCATGACCATTAATAGGCCGAGTATTGCAGTGGATAGAAAGACACAAGGGTCTGGTAATAATGATAGCACCAAACTGACCTCGTAGACCTTTGTATGTGGATCTCATTCTCCTAATGGTAGCAGTACCTTGGATTCTTCCAATCACAGAATATCTTCTCTTGCAAAGACTAGTGAGCATGAACCAAGTAGATTGATTCTTGTTTATGGCTTGGTTCTTGAGAAGGCTTGCTTATTTAAGTGAGGCTATTCAGCAGCAGTCAACATCTTTGGCTTATATTTGAGTTTGGTGTACTTTTGAACAATGGAGCAAAGAGCATAGAATAAAGCTGTTACAGGCTTCCATTTCTAATATGTTGGAATTCTTGCAGGTAGGACTAGATAAAGGCCTTGCATTAAATTCTTTAAGATTGCAGATAGCAGCATTGTCTTGCTATTGAGGTAGTGTTCAGGGTCATTCTTTAGCTTTGCATCCTGACGTTGTATGGTTCTTGAGAGCAGTAAAGCAGATCTGGCCTCAGATACATTCAGTTGTACCTTCATACTGCATGCAATGTTGATGTAAGACCAGAAGTGGCAAATTATCTCACTCCTGGAAATGTGCAACTTGACAACTCTGTTATTTTAAATACTGTATACACGTGTCTATTTAGTCTTAAGGGCCAGAAAATTATGTTAAGGCATTGCATATGGCTGGTGGCTGGTATTGCACAGCTATCGGGCGTGACCTCTATGGCGATGGGGTTGCCAGTTCATGTTCCTGAACTGGTAGTGACAATGTCACCATGGACCAACGCAATATAATATGGATAATTTTTCAATATAAAAATGTTAAAACAAGTATGATCCAAAAAATTAACAATAATATGATGAAATATACGCTGTTACCATGGCAATGTCCGTTGACTTTGGTCCTCTTTTTAGAGCACTGTATGCCAGCGTTAGTCAATCAAAGTGGAGGAGTGGCCTAATGGTTGGGGCAAGGTACTTCAGGCCGGAAGGTCGGGGGTTCAAATCCTACTAGAGGACAGCAACCTTGGGCCAGAAAGACTGGGGTTTCTAGTCCCACAGGGGCTCCTTGTGGTCTTGGGCAAGCCACTTAACCCTCCATAGCCCATGTTCCCTGTAAAATAGTTATCTCCAAGTTATAATGCCCTGTTCAATGTAATTTCAGTTTGTTCAATGTAAACCGCACTGATGCAGAATAGTGCGGTATATAAGAGAATATAATAAATAAATAAAATAAATAAATAAATATGAACATGTTTCAGAGGTGATCTGCATGAATAGATCTACAATGTGGCCCACCCAGGACTGGGTGACACCTGCTGGGTGCATCTGGAGACAGTAGCCATCCCCAGCAGCCCTGAATGTGGGGATAGAGCAAAGGAGTGGGTCACGTAATGGTGAGGCAATGGAGATGCCCTAATGAGCCTTGCCAGCACTGCACTATGCCTGAGCATATTTGTTTAGGGTCTATAAGTAGCCAAAATGCCAAGTGAATCAGTTCCAAGAGTGAGTTTGGGAGCCACTGCTGACTTAGTGAGAATATCTTGCAGATGCATTATGGTACCTGCAAAAGTAATTTCAATGGGTGAGAGACAGGACAAAAATATCCCATACTTCCTCTCAGTGAGAATGTAAGACATGAACTGGAGCAAATATTCCATCTCATGGATTTGCCCAGAGCTGCAGAGTTACCCTGTTCCAAGAATGAAATTTGATGGCAGACTAGTATGTCTGCCGATGTGCACTTGTGCATTATGGGCCATGCAGGGCTGAATCTGATGCATCACATCAACCACAACACATAACATACTGTATAACCAGGCACATTATCAACTTCCATACTGGGTCAGACCAAAGGTCCATCAAGCCCTGTATCCTGCTTCCAACAGTGGTCAGTCCTGGTTTCAAGTACCAGTTAGCTTCCAAAAAGGTAGACAGATTCCATGCCGAAGGACTACTGAGAGGAGCTGCTCTTGCTGGAAAGGATTCTGCAATTATAAGTATTAATCTGCTGGGATTTTCTCAGATTCTTGGGATAAAGACCATTTTTTGGTTTAAATTTATACAATTGCTGTATAATTTAAAGTTCTGTATTTTAGAAAGTCAGTCAGGGCACTGTGTAGCAAGCCAGCTTTTAATTAGTGTTTCTTTCCCTCCTTCCCATGCTGACCCCTACCCACCCCAGGTATAATCTTAGATTTATATGCTATTAAACCTATTAAACGGTATGAGGTGGTCAGATTTGCTTTCAGGTTTGGCTGGTTATCCTCATCAGGAATAGATTAATCAATTAAGGCCCTGATATTAATCTTTTTTTTTTAATTTCAAATTTTATTAACTTTACAAACAAGAATGTTGAAAAAATGATGGTACAACAACCTCTTAACAGAAAAAAAAGAAACAATCCTTACCATCAATTTAGACCAAAATATAGGAAATATGAAGACACCAAGTAATAACAAAGAAGAAAGGGAATAATTACTTATCCCTAAGAAAACAAATCATCGTGAGAACGTACACATCAGCCATATTGGATGCAGTATTAACCATAAATGGCACATCAGAATATGTGGACAAGTGCAAAGTGATGTACATAGAGGAAAAATAATCCCAGTTGTAAGTATACAATGCTGGGTTTCATCCTCAAGTTATTGTGGACAAGATGTTGAAATCTTCAGCTTTTTGTATGGTCATAATAAAAAAACTAATAGAATGTGAGGAATTATTTAGAAAGGAATAGAGGATAAAACAAAGAATATCATAATGCCTCTGTATCGTTCCATGGCAGGGTTCTCAATCCAGTCCTCAGAGCTCACCAAGCCAGTTAGGTTTTAGGATAACCACAATGAATATGCATGAGAGAGATTTGCATGCACTGCCTCCATTGTATGCAAATCTCTCTCATGCATATTCAACCTCCAAAATGTTAGAGACCTTGGCTCTCACCCTTGTCAGGCTGATCTTCAGAAGTCTTCTATCCTCTCTTTCAAGTCCATGTCCACCAGACTCCCTCTGCTCTTCTCCAGTCTCCCTCACTCCTTTCCAGTCAGTCCCTATCAGTCTCTCTTCTCACGTCTGTCTCCAAAAATCTCTCATCTGTCCACAGCTGTCTTCACCAATATCTTTCTCTCTCCAGTATGCCGTGATCATTCCCTTTCTCTCCCCATTAGCTTCTTCCCACCAGTCTTTCCAGTCAGCCTGTCCATTTTACAATGTAAACATGAAGAAAAACAGCAGCATCACTTGTGGCTTTATAGGTGTAAGCGCCTCATCTACACATCAAGCGTCTATCTCAAAACATACATGTGTACTTGTTGGCGCTTACAACTGTGTGTGTCCCATTTTAAAAAGAAGCATGCACCATAGAAGCCAGTGAGCAAAAGGAGAGATATAGCACTTTCTTCTGCATTGTTTAGGTGGCAGTAGATGGAGAGGTTAGCACCATTACCCACTGAATCACTGCTGAAGGCCTCAGGTCAGAAGGATCAGGTAGCTGGCACTTGGATGTGTCCAGGAACAGGCACACAAATTTCTTAAAGTATACATGTATTTACAGTGCAAAATGAAAAATATATGCACCTTTTTTCAGTCTGTCCAAACCACCCCCAAAATGTAGCCCCTTAAAATTGTTGCGTTCCAGCATTTCTGGAAACACTGTTTATATGTGTGTGCATGCTACATCTGTAAAGGCTGCTCTTTGCACATGTACATGCACCTAAAATGGCCTCCATAATGACTTAAGATCCAAGACAGAGCTAACATTGCATGTGATAGTTAATCGTTACAGTTACTTACCAATTAAATAGCTATTTGTGAACTTATCATAGGTCAAAAACTGAACTCTGAAATGTATATGCATTTTGTTTCTACAATGAATAGGTTTAATTCTAATGAATTAATAATGAATATCTAGCTCCCATGTATAGGACTAAGGGTCCCTTACACTAAAGGCCACTATGGATTTGCCATTAACATGATAATCTCAGGCACTTTCATGTCAAAGGCTGCAGGTTAACTGTCGAGGTTATGTTCAGTATGTCCCCGGCAGCTAAGCACAAAGGGGACCTACACTTTATCATTACAAGAAAAAAAGGAGGTCTAAGTATCTTGTGATTGCAAGGGTAAAATCTAGAAGATAGGAGGTGCATACCAGTTTCCTGGTTGATCAGCAGGACAATCAAGTGCACTTTTGCCCCCTGGTTAGTCTACTGATTCTTTGTCAGGAAAATGAGAAGGCATTGTTGCTCCCCACCATCTGTCTGCAGATCTCAAGGCAGGAAAGTCAGCTGGTGCTTGTGGCTCCCTTAGTCAGCCTTCCAGTTTATCAGGAGGAGGGCTGGGGATGCTATTGTGACAACTTTAGATGGAATAAAAGTGCAATATTTAGTATCTAGAACAACAATGTTTTTACGAGAAAAGCCAGCTTCCCACAAATGTAGCATTATCGCCTGTAATAGACAGATTCCTCAATGTGTATGGATGTTTTCCTTGGATGACATATGCATATTATGATCTTTACGTCTGTTCCCATATGGTTTATAATGATGACCACTGACCATTTTAGTAGCCGTCGTCTGCACCAACTCCATCCTGTTTATATACTTTTGAAGGTGCTGTCTCCAGAATTGCACACAATACTTGAAATGAAGTTGCATCAGAGACTTATACAGAGGCACTATCACCTCCTTTTTCTGCTGGCCATTCCTCTCCCTATGCACCCAAGCATACTTCTGGCTTTTACCATCACCTGTTTAGCCATTTTAAGGTCATCAGAAACAATCACACCCAGGTCCCACTCTTCTTTTGTGGACAGAAGTACTTCACCCCCTACACTGTGCTGCTCCCTTGTATATTGCTAGGATAACACTTAGTCTGGCACATAAAATATATGGGCCTGATATTCAGCTGGCTATTCCCCTAATCCCCAATCATTGCTCCAGTAGTCACCATAGGGTCTCAAGAATCATAGTTTGGGGCTTTGATATCAAAATATCTGAATTTCTTCTTACCTCCTCCTTATTCAGTACTCTACAGATGACAGAAGTTCCTATTTCCCCTACAAACTACTGTCAGGGCTGGACTTATCACTAGTCAGACTAGGTATCCAACTAGGGCAGAAATTTTTGGGCTGTAGTGGCATGGCTGAAAGTAGTATTTCAATATTATTCTCAGTGCTGTGGCAACCATTGCCCTCTAACAGGAAGTCTACATTGGAGCAGGCAGGACTCAGCAGACCTTAAACATGGCTATGTGACTACTCCAAGGGCCACCTCCATGTTGATGTGTGTTCAGGCAGCATGAAGGACAGAGGTAGGGTGGCAGGCAATGGCAAATGGAAACGTGGGTAATGCTGACATGGTGGGAGAGGAGGGAGGGGAGAAAAGATGCTGGATTTTGGGAAGGGAAGACAAAATGCTAGAATATAGGGGGTAGGGAAGGGAAGGAGAGATGTTGGACTTTGAGGGGGTAGGGGCGATGCTGGACAAGTCATTAAGCCTCTATTTTTTTATTTATTTTTTATATACCACACTTTTTTGAAATCAGTGCCCTTTATATAGAACATGAAATTTAACATTTTACATTGAACAGGGGTGTCAACTTGGATAACAACTGGGAAAACTATCTTACCTAATAAAACCTGTTTCCTGGGAGCTTCACATAAGGATAGTCTGTGCCGAGATTGGCTGGCCTGTGAGAGTATATGGTTATGTTACATAGTCATAGTATAGGTGGAATAGATGAGTCTTTATTACCTTTCTGAAGGCTGACATGTCAGAGATTGTTCGGATCGAGGTTGAGAGAGAGTTCCATAGTGTTGGTGCGCATAATGAGAATGTCCAGTTCTTAGCAAATTGGGTACTTTTTGTTATTGCTGAAGGGGTTACGATTATATTAGCCATTCCAGTTTTCCTTGCTCTGTTTTGAGGAGTTGTATGTATGATGTCCGAGAGGGAGGCTGAAGATAGGTTATGTAGTACTTTAAATGTAAGCAGTAAAGTTTTAAATTTCAGACGGCTTGATATTGGTAGGCAGTGTAAATGCTTTAAGATGGGCATGACATGCTCATATCTAGATGATCCTTGCAAGGTTTGAGCTGCAGCATTCATGGCCATCTGGAGTGACTGTAATGTACTCCTTTGTAGGCCTTGGAGTATGATGTTGGCATAGTCAAAGTGCGGAAGGAGTAGTGCCTGGAAAATGGTGCGGAAGTCTGGTGCCTCTAGTAGTGGATGTAAGTGTCGAAGGGTTCTCATTTTATGATATATTGCCTTGGTGATGTTGTTTATGTGAGTTTGCATACTGAGTCATTGGTCCAGGGTGATTCCAATATAGCGTACTTCCTGCTTTGTCATCAGCTCAGCATCTCTTACCCTAATAGAAGTAGGTGAAGTGAAGGTCTGGATCCTTGTTATGAACAACACTTCCGTCTTCTTACAGTTCACTTTAAGGTTGTGTGTAAGGAGACAATTTGAGACTGCATTGAAGCATTTTGCTATCTTGGTGCAATCTGGGTTGTCTGTAGAGAATGGGGTATATAGAAGTACATCATCAGCATAAATGTGGTATAATATGCCATATGGTTGTATTATTCAGCAGATTGTCTGAATGTAGATATTGAAGAACAGGGCAGATAGTGATGAGCCCTGGGGGACTCCTTGCATTTGCAGGTATATGTCTAATGTTTGAGTGCCTATTCATATCTGTTGTTGGCGACCTGCTATGTAGTATCTACACCAGTCCAGAGCTGAGTTTTGTACTCCTTTCTCATGCAGCCGCCAGAGTAAAAGGTTGTGGTTGACAGTGTTGAATTCAGAAGCAATGTCCAAGAAAATTAGGATGAATCCTTGCTTCACTTTGTCGATGCCTAGGATTAGTCTGTTGAGGAGGGTAGCCAGGAGGGTTTTGACACTGTGCTGCTGCCTGAACCCATGCTGCTGTGGGTCAAGTGGAGCATGAGTGTCAATGTGGTATTGAATCTGTTGCTGGACTATCTTCTCCATTATCTTCACAAAGAGTGGGATACTAGATATGGATTTATAGAAACTTATGATGAGTAGGTCCAGTTTAGTGTTTTTAAGTAATGGTATAATGGAGGCAGTCTTCAGGGCAGGTGGAACGACTCTGGTGGTAAGGGAGAGGCATACAATTCTGGTAATGGTCGGGCTCAGGTCAGTTTGTGCTAGCTTGATCCAGTGTGTGGGGCATGGGTCGGTGGGAGAAGTGGTGGTATTGATGCTTTTATTATCTACTCAATGTGCTCTGTGGAACTTGGGCTAAAGGAAGATATTCTTCACTGTAATAGTTGTGCTGTTATCTGTTGGAGATTCTGCTTGGGGAGTGTAATTAATATTGGTTTTGGTTTGGAAATGGTCAGCAAACATTTGTGGGTGGGAGGAGTTCATAGGGTATTGCTTCGTTGGGTCCTTCATTAGTGACTCAATGATTCCAAAGAGATCATGAGGCTTGTTCAAGGAGCACATCAAGATGCTGGCATGGTATTCTTTACATTGTTGTTCAATTGCTTTGCAGTGTTCTTGTAGGCTGGCCATTAATTAGCTTGGTACTGGGAACACCTTGAGTGTCGCCATTTCCGCTCAAGCTTCCTGAGTCATAGTAGAGATTCTCGTAGTTCTGCAGTGTACCATTTCACTATGTGGCACTTCTTAGAAGGCTTCAAAGTGCACGGTAGGAGTGAGGTTGTACTTAGGGTCCTATTCCAGCTACTGTATTTACTAGCTCATCAAGCTCCATAATGTCTGTATTAAGAATGGGTAGAGCTTCTTCTAAGAAGGATTCCTTGTTAAAGTGTCAGAAGTGATGACTAGGTTGGTGGGCAGCAGCTTCTTGGTTCTTCTCATACCATTCATCTTGGTCCACGGGGATTTGGAAGATGATTGTGCTATGGTCCAACTAGGGGACTGGGTTAAAAGTTGATAGAGTAGGAGTGTTTGGATTGCGTGTGGATGAGGGTGAAAATAAAAGGTCTAGTGTTTCCTCTCATGTGGGTGGATGTATTTACTATTTGCTCATAGCCCATTTCTGTCATTGCTTCCAGGAAGGCATTGGCTTATTTTATTGATAGTGTGGGAAAGTTGAAATCACCCAGCAACCAATTTGACTTTCTTTACGTAGGACAGTTGCATGCTAGTTCGAGGATTAAGGGAAGTTCATCAGTGCTTGTTAAGGGTGTTCTGTAAACTAACTCCAGTCATTAGATGCTTATTTGTGATTGTGATGGAATCTAGGTTGGTTGTGCTGCCTGATGATAAGACATGAAAGTGTAACTCGCTTCTGGCGAGGATGAGTATGTCTCCTCCCTTCTGATTGGTCCTGGGGCAGTTAAAGATGTCATATTTTGGGAGTATGATTTGGTTTAATAGTACTGTGTCAGTGTCTGTAAGCCACATTTCAGTGACGAAGAGCATGTCTAACTTTTGGCGCTTGACATAATCTATGAGGGTTGGCCATTTGTTCCCAATATAATGAATATTTATAAGCATGCAGTTCAAGCTAACTGCTTGTAGTGGGTTCCATTTGTGTGCCCTTGCAGGGGGATGAAAGACTATGTGTATGAGGCGGGTATGGTCGCTCGGGTGTGGTTCAATTGTGAATGTGAAGGTCTCCTTCTGACCCCTTTTGCCATAGCCTTGTATTGTGGGAATTAGGCCTGGTTGGTGGCAGTAAGTTTTCATTCGAGTGATGAATTGAGCAACACAGAAGAGGAATAACATGCTATTGAGTCTGTGCGGCATCGTGTGCTACTGTTTATAGGCAAGGTTGACTTGTGTTAACCAGCTAGTTTGTTAAGAATTTAAACTTTGATAGCTTGCTAGCCTGAGGTTGTAGGAGTGCTTCATTATCTTACCAGGTCATCAAGAGACCAGTCAGCAGTAGTCTTTTGTCTTGGTACTCGTGTTTTCTTGCAGTACACGATGTTGTTGTGAAGTACAGGTTATCGTTCCGGTAGTTGGAGAGGTGTCATATGCTGCTCTTGGTCTCTGCAGGGGCTTCTGTTCATGGACTGTTGGTGTGTTAGCTGGTTCCCACCTAAGGGCTATGCCAAAGGGCGCCTGTTTTTATGGCTCTTGGGGTGTGGTGGGCCTGATTGGCCTTGTGGCAGTGATCGGACAGGGGCTTCCCTTCCTTCTCACCTCCTGGATGCCAATCAGGCTTCTGTGGCTGCAGAAGGTCCTTTTGCACCTGCCAGCACCTGTTTTTATGGCTACTGGAATGCAGTGGGTCTGATTGGATTTGTGGCGGCGGTTGGGGAGGGGCTTCCTTTCCCACTCACCTTCCCGATGCTGATCGGGACTGCTGTGGCTCAGATACAAAATTAGATTGAAATCCCTCCAGCAACAGGAAATATCTTGTGCACCTAAATGTAACTTGCCTTGATCTACTACTGAACAGGCATGACCTAAATCCAAAGAAATAATTTTATTAAAGAAATCTATGTAGGCACTATTTTATAAAATCATATTGGCAACTACTTTTCTTTATAAAATACTTGCGGAAGTGATAGAGATCACACCTTAAATTAAGGAGCAGTCATTTACACTAGCCTATGATTTTCTAGTACGTATGTACTAGTATAGTAACATAGTAAATGATGGCAGATAAAGACCAGTATGGTCCATCCAGTCTGCCCCGTAAGATGGCAAGCGTAGGTGCACCTGCCGCTCCGTGCAGGCCACACCTCCCCATGTCTTTGTTTTTAGTGGTGAAACCACCGCTCCGTGTAGGACACCCCTGTATGTTGAGAAATTAGTTTGTTTATTTTGATTTTATCCTGTTGCTGTAAAGGGATCCACTGTGTCTGTCCCATGCCATTTTGAATTCTGTCACTGTATTTGCCCACAACACTTCCATCGGGAGGGCATTCCAAGCATCCACCACCCTTTCAGTGAAAAAGTATTTCCTGACATTGCCTCTCAATTTACCCCCTTGCAGCTTCATGTAAATAGTTGATTGATATTCCTAGTTAAATTTACTATACTAATCTTATCAAGTGTTTTTTTGCTACTTTGATGCACAGGTTTCAACGTTCCAAGTAATGCATGTATGTTATAATGCAATTTTTGAGTTCATTGTAAACAGCTTTCATTTGGGAAAGGCGGTATATAAGTGCACATAAATAAATAAATAAATAAATATATAAACAACAGACTAGTATCCTATGTATGTAAATTATAGTATCCGGATTGGGCAAGCCACTTAACCCTCCATTGCCTCAAAAAAATCCAAGTTATCAATGTCCCTGTTTAACGTACATTACCAAGTTTAAATTACAATGTAAACCACTTTGACTAAAATGATAAAGCAGTATAAAAAACCTGTTAAATAAATAAATCTATGCATGTTCTTTTGAGGTCCACCCACTTTCCTCCCAAAAGCTGCCCATGTGCAAGCCCATAAGCAAAGTACACTCTAACATGTGAATGTGCGTATTTTAAGACAGGTCAGTATCTTATAAAAGAGGTCATTCATGCGTGAAAATGATTTAAATACTGCCTAAGTATGACCCCTTTACAAAATTACCCACTTAAAGTACTCTGATCCCAAGCTCATATTTCATGATTAAGATACATTGGACTCAATGGTAAAAGCATCGCCCAATGTAAATAGCATTTAGATAGGCTACACTTGCAAAAGGCAAATTCAGAAAGGCACTATATACACGTGGAGATGATTGAGATGCAGAGAAATTGAGAGGGCATGCTATGGACAGGCCAAAAATGAATATATATATTTCCCATCATACAATGTTTATATATTTCCTTGTCAGATTCTGTACCAAATCATAGCATGCATAGAGTTTTAAAAAATGTTAATTTCAGCCAGAATCTTACACAAGGGATTCAGAGAGCAAATCTCCTTAGTCCCCTAGCTTTTATTTCTGTCTCAAATTTTTAAAAAAATCCCTCTTTGGTGGCTTCCATCATTAACTGCCCCCACTGATAGATAAGAGTTTTCTGAACTTGGGAAATTATACGTCCAAGAGCTGACACAAACATGGAGGTTACAAAATGGCTACTTCCACATATAAGTGCCGGTACTTACAGCTGTGGTCAACATTATTGCACCCTTTCAGTTCAACCCGCTAATGTCCAATATCTCCTAAAGAAAAGTAGCCAGTGAAATGGCTTTAGACTATATATGCTCACATATTTGACACATAAAAGAAACAAATAAAACAAGACCAATTAAAAAAGGAGATACTAGGAAATAGTATAAAAACTGGGACATAGCCAGGACATGATTATTGGCACCCTTATAAACAATTCAAATCAGTTTGAACAGAAGAACCACATTCCCATTGCAGTAAGATTAGATGCACCTGTGATCATTTGTCAGTACTCACATGACTTAAATTAACCAATGAATAAAGGCTCTAATGTTTAAAATGTCACATTCACTCCCCTTTCCATTTTCACAATGGTGAAGATAAGAGAGCTGCCTGAGACCATCAGAAAAGCCATTATCACCAAACATCAAATTTCAAACGGGTACAAGGCCATCTTCAAAGACCTTGGGATTCCTATATCTACAGTTTGCAATGTTCTTAAGAAGTAAGTTTATTGTACATAAGTTAGTTAAGACATCTTACCCATTTTCTGGTTCCTTTAAACCCAATGCGACTTGCGGGGCTGCATGTCCAGGCGAGACATGCAGCCCCGCAAGCTGTCCTGCCCCTAGTCCCCTTCTGACTCTCCCCGCATGGCTACAGCAGCAGAACAGGGAGAGCCGACGGGGGACAGGAGGGGGTGGAGGGCTAGATGGTGAGAATGAACGGACTGTAGGAGATGGTGGGGGTGATGGAAATGAAGGAGATCAGCCAGGTAATGGGGAGTGGAGGTGTGAATGACCTTGAGCTGAGATAATAATTCTGTAGTGGATCCGGTAGCGAACAGGTAGCCAGTGTAGACGAGCCAGAAGAGGGGAGACGTGATCAAAGCAAGATGAATGTGTGAGAATGTGGGCAGCAGTGTTCTGAAGTAACTGTAATCTGTGTAACTGATATTGGGGGAGGCCGGCTAATACAGGAGAAGTGTGGACAGCGCTTTGGAGGAAATGAAGGGACGGATGGCGTAAATCTGATGGAGGTGAAAGAGACAATGGCGGGAAACAGAGGAGATGTGTTTGGTAAAAGACAAGGAGGAATCCAAGATGATCCTGAGATAATGAAAGGATGAAACCAGGGGAATAGCAGTGGATGCGAGGACAGGGGCAAACGGAGGAGAAGGAGTTCCAAAAGTTATCCAAGTGGCCGAGGACTTCGCTGGGTTCAGATGCAAATGGTTAGACGATAACCAGGAGTGGATTTGGGCAATTATTTCCAATTATTTCTCAAGATATTGTACACAACATAACTAAAATGCAAGGGTGCCAATAATGTTGACCACAACTGTATACATAGAAGCTGTCACATGATGAAGCTCTTTGTATCCACATAGTGTTTCAAAATTGCTACTTTCTCTGTACATGCTGGCAAAGACATGTATATTTGTTGGCGTGCTTCTACATATTTTACAAAAGGCTCCATGTTTGCCATAGCATTTTGGAAAATACCAGCAGAACTGTGAACATCTCTGTCTGGATGTTTTAATTCCTCCCTTGATGACCTATGTAAAACGGGCCCTATCAGAGCATATGGACTGTATTGGTCACCTGGAACAGATAGTGGGGAAGCTTAAGATAGTGAATTTTGTTTCATTGAAGCTAATTCTTTCTAGCAAAATGGAAGATTTGGAGAAAGCAATAAAGAAAATAACTTAACATTTATCAGTTCTCCTAAAGTCTGGTCTGGGTCTGCAATAAACGTATTAAGTGCTTTGTGACTGATGATTTGAAATTGCCTTTTGAAGCAATGCCACAGCTTTCAATGTACAATATTTAAGTCTATCTAAACTGAAGGTTTAAGAGGATGAAAGACCTCAAGAGACTCGCCTGACTTGACAGCCTGAATATATCTACAGTAGTGTGTTAGAAAGGTCTGAAGAACTGGTATGGAACTTGTCATGAACTTTATCTTGGATTCAGATATGGAGTGGGTTCTAAAATAACTTTTCAGGAATATAATGTTGTATTTCTTTACTTTTCTGAGTGTTCTCTAATGTAGTTAGGAGCATCCAACAAAGGAAAAAGGCTTTTATTGAAATGAGAGCTAAAGTATTTGTATTGGTGGCACCAAGCCTGGATTGAGACGTGGAGCCCGATTCACGAAGGGGCATGTCCAGGACATCTGGACGTCCCTGAGCAAGATGGGCCCATAAGGATTCAATTCTGGACCATGAGAACAAAACGTTCCTGAGGTACACAGAATCAGGCCTGAGGACGGCCCAGCATGCCCCTGCCTGCCTGTGAGGATGTCCTTCCCGCAGGCGCCCCTGAATCATGTGGCTTTGACCCCCATCTTCTCCGCCACACAATCCACAGCTGGATAGCCAGGGCCTGGATCGGGTGGCAGGGACCCCTCCCGCCCCCGCACTTTGTCCCAGCCCCAGGAGGAGTCCCTGGGCCCGATCACCCCACTGGTAATGATTATTCCATCTTCGAGGTGGAATAATCAGCACGTCCCCTCTGACCAGGCAGGACATTCAGGGCCTGAATCGACCCTAAATGTCCTGCCGGCTCAGCCCGCCCCCGATCCGCTCAGACCCCACCCTTTCCTGTCCCCCGCTGGCTCTCCCATCCTGTGGCTCTAGCCATGTGGGGAGAGTAGGAGGAAGAATAGGTTCTGAACATCTTGTGGGGCTGCACGTCCTGCCGGGACATGCAGAGCCGCAACCCGTGACTCAGAATCGGGTCCATAGGCAATGTAGACCACATGCCTCCTCTACCAAATTTTCATAGGTGCTGGATTGTCACCAAAATCGCCATGTCTCAACACTCTGGCCCTGCAGCAACAAGTTTGGTGAGAAAATTCAGCAGGGGTCCTGCAATCTTCACAAGATGAAGAGTCCTGTAGTGCTATGCGTCTTGCAGTATGCATTCCACTGCTATTTGAGGCTGAACTCTTGCTCTATGCAGGTTGTCCCAGTCCAAATAAATAGACTGGGGTAACATAACTTGCGGGGTCTGCAATGAATATTTTCAGTTAGCAATCTACAGTTTCCAAGACTGAATGGCTACCATATTTTCATCAAAGTGCTTTGATATATATGTGATGAGCAGAACAGAGCAGAGCACTAAAGATGGCCAGACTCAGGAGCTGTATTTGAAGCAAATTCATGTTGTAATGAACTTGAATGCTATAAGCATTTTTACCTTTACATTGGTATATCCTCACAAATATAAAGCACATTGAACTCATGAACCAAAGGTAAATATTCAAACTCAGTCATCATTTTTCAGTTTGTGCTTCAACTTGCCCTGATAAAAAGATACTGTAATGATAGTGTATTTAGAGGACATGTGCATTTAATGATCAAAGGAATGGAATATGGCTTCATAGAGGACCTTTCGTTCGACTTGTAATTTTTATTACATTTTAAGAGCACTGCAGAATAATTTCTTAGCACTATTCTTTCAACCTAACTTAGCAGCGTTCATTGCTACTTTTTTGATCTTGTCCCCTATGACTTGACTCTGAGATACTTCTCCATTCCTTATACTTTGTCCTTTGCTGTGTTTCTGTGCCACAGTCCTTTGCATGTTATATCTCATTAATCTGAAGTTGGTTTCCTTCTTAACAATGCCTTTCTAGTTTTTCAAAACATCCTGGGGGTGAAGGAAGGAGGTATTAGAAAAGAAGATGAAAATCAATTGTTCCACTTCTTCCTTGGGGATGGAATTAAAAAAGAGCTTATTTGTAAAAAACTTTTCCCCATTTCATGTCTATAGGAAAAATGTTTAGTAAACATTTACTTTAGTTAAATGTAAGGAATTCAAGGTCAAATTCAGATCTGGAAGATTTCAACCTAGATTTGAAATCAACAGACTTTTTTGTCAAAGTTTTCCTAGTGAATATGGGGGAAATATTTTGCCAATATCCACATTAGAAATGCTGGCTATGGATTTCTATATATATAAAAGAATCACACTAAAACCTGACAAGGATGTGCTAATGCGCAAGAAAAGGCCAGTGACCTTACGGAAATTCCTTTAGGTTAATCAGGTTAGTTCGCAAATCATTTTGTAAAGTTAGCAGATCTCCAAGCGTAAGGGTAGGTATGAACTGGAACAAGCTATCTAAAGAAGTAGAAGAATCTGTCACTAAAGGTTTTTAAAACTGTTTAGATAAACATTTGCTGTTTTACCTAGGGGCAATGAGTAGACTTCTGGGTCCCTTACAACCTTAAGCTCTTGGAGTTCTCCATGGACGAGCAGGATTGCGTCAGCCACACTTGGTGACGTACTCCAGGCGGAGCCATGCATACGGAAGTGCTCTCTAGAGCTCAGAAAGGAGGGCCTTTCTGAGCCCACCTAGGTAGCCCATCCCACCGGTCCGCCCCCTAGTCTGGTCAGTTTTTGTTCTTCCGCCTTGCCAGCAAGATGGACCCTGCTCTCTCTCTTCATTTTTTTTTTAATTTCTTTGTTTTGCATTTTTACAACTATGCCCAAGCATCTTTCAAAGAAATGCCCCTATTGTGGCAACAAGAACAAGACTTCACATGGATGCACTTACTGTGGGGCAATGAAGAAAGGATACCAAGTGATGTGCCCAGCCTCCGGCTCTGGCTCTCCACTGCCTGATCCTCTGCCGGCCCCGGATGTGTCTGTACGGGCCTCCATCCCTAGCCGAGCCTCCGTTGCTGCAGAGAGTGCCCTTTCCTGGCGGGACGTGCTGCATGGAGCCTCCGTCCCCAGCCCAGTGCATCCGACTGACCTGCTTGCTGCTCCGGGACCCAACACCGTCACCCGCGGAGGCGCAGAGGTAAGCCCTGCCCCTACTGCTGCAGTCTCTCCTGTTTTCATCCTCCTGGACTCCTCTCAGCTTGCCCTGCAGTCAGCTTCCAGGATCGGGTCCCCCACAGCACTCGTCCATGCTTCCCAAGATGGCGACGTGCTGCGGTCCTCCCAGCCTCTGCTGCAGTCCTCCAACTCCGCCCACCTTGGGGGCGGTACCTCTATGCCTGCGAATTCTACCGGCATCAGAGGGAAGCCTGCACGCAGCTGCGCTTCGCACAGCAGCGCCTCGCGCAGCAACGCGCCGCACAACAGCGCACCCAACGAAGCCAGCGCAGTTGTGCAATGCCAGCGCACTGTTGCGCAACTCCAGTAGCCGCAGCAGCAGCAGCAGTTCCAAGAGCAGAACGCACGGTAAACAGACCAGTGTCAACAGACGCAGCAGCAGCAGCAGCAGCGACTCTAGCCACAGGGACCTCTCTCCCAAACGACGCAGGCACTCTGAGCGCCACCACCACCGCTCCCAGCCCCACCGCCACCGCTCCCAGCGCCACCGCCACCGCTCCCAGTGCCACCAGCGGGAGGATCCTCGAAAGGGCAACCATAGCCGGAGCCCTTCAAACCGCAGCAGGGCTAGCAGATCCAGCCATAGTAATTCCTCAGCTATCATCAGCTTATTAACACATCTCGTGAAGCAATCTGCTTCAACAGTACCCGCGGCATGCTTGTCAACCCCGCATAGCGCAGATCCAGCGCACAAAGCTCCGGAGGCAGCCCTTACCTCTACCCCAGAGAAGAGAACCAGAGAAGACCCACGCGGACCCTCTGACGATCCGGACCCAGAAATCAGTCCCCCGACAGCACTGCCGATGACCACGACATCGAAGCTGCAGTGGTGGGATCGGCATCCACAGAGCTCGCCAACGCAGAGAAGACAGCTGAGATAGAAGACCCTCCCCTGGCGGAGGATCTCACCTACCCTAAGTTCTTAACAAAACTATCCTCTGCCCTCTCTTTGAACGCAGCTGATGCGCCTGGAGAGGTTGTTCCAGAGGTTCTAAAATACCTCGCCACTCCGAAGCCTGCTTTCGCACTCCCAGTGCATCAGAGACTGCTGGAAAATCACTCAAAACTGTGGCAGACACCAGCATCTGGTTGTCCGTTTCCGAGGCGGCTGGACTTCAAGTATCAAGTGAGGCCTGTGCCTGGCTTTTCTCAGACCCAGCTACCACACAACTCCATCGTCGTCTCTTCAGTGCTCAAACGCACCAAGTCCTCACGTACCCACGCCAATAGCCCCCGGGCCGAGACAACAAACTCTTGGATGACATCGGGAAGAAGGTCTTCCAAGGTGCTATGCTTAGTGCTAAGATTGCAGCACACCAATTTCAGCAAGTTCTCTTCCTGGACACCTGCATGGCAACCTTGAAGTCGACCGCTGCATTCCTCCCCAAGGAGTCTCAGAATCAGCTCGCCAGCGCACTTGCCGATATGTCGGAGTGCAGCAAACACCTGGCCAGCACAACCTTTGACTCTTTCGACACAGCCTCTCGTACCGCCGGTACGG
Source organism: Ichthyophis bannanicus (assembly GCA_033557465.1). Lineage (NCBI taxonomy): Eukaryota > Metazoa > Chordata > Amphibia > Gymnophiona > Ichthyophiidae > Ichthyophis > Ichthyophis bannanicus. The sequence continues at coordinate 1,462,659,411 of CM066031.1, forward strand.
CTATCTCTGCGAGACGATGGGCATGGCTGAGAGCCTCCAGCCTTTGAGATGACACCCATGACAGCATTGCTAACGCCCCCTGCATGGGGGAATCACTCTTTGGGGACAAGGTTAAAGACACTGTCAACGACATGAAAGAACACTGTACTACCTTACAAACCCTGGCGGAGGACGGCTACGAGCGCCGCAGCGGAGCCCATAAGAACAGTTTCCAGAGGAAATCTTACTACTCCTCCAACAAAAGTACCCCTCCAGCAGGAAATGGCAGTATAACAAATACAGGAACAACTCCTACAGCGGTCCCCCTCACCAGCGTAACTCTCAGCATGACCGCAAGCATAAGAAGAACAATCCACCCCCTGCGAAGAGCGGACCGTCCTTTTGACACCTACTCTCCGGCGCCCACCCCGACCGGGGGTTGCCTGACCTACTTTTTAAACAAGTGGAAAGACATCTCCTCCGACTCCTGGGTTCTCGAAATCATCCAAGAGGGTTACCGGATGCGTTTCAGCTCAACCCCTCGCCAAAACACCCAACCCATCAGCAAAACCCCACGTCACCTGTGCCGAGCCATGGCCGAGGAGCTGATACACCTGCTGTCCTCCGATGCTATAGAGCAAGTACCATCGGACGAGATAAACTCTGGCTTCTACTCCAGGTACTTCCTCGTTCCCAAAAGGACAGGCGGAGTCCGCCCCATCCTCGACCTCTGCAAACTCAACAAGTTCATCATCAAAGAGAAGTTCAGGATGTACTCTCTCAACTGCATCCTGCCCTTGATTCAACCCGGCGACTGGATGGCGTCCCTGGACCTGCAGGATGCCTACACCCACATCCGCATCCACAAGTCACACAGACAGTATCTTCTCTTTCATGTATTGGGCCAGAACTTCCAGTACAAAGTCCTCCCTTTCGGCCTATCGTCCGCCCCACGGGTGTTCATGAAATGCGTGGCAGTTCCCGCATCGCATCTACGCAAACAGAACGTTTCCATTTTTCCCTACCACGACGACTGGCTCATCACAGCCCCCTCAGCAATGGAACTTCAGGAAGCTCTAAGGACTACTGAGTCCCTGATCTCCTCCCTGGGGTTCGTCATCAATTACAACAAGTCCCAGCGCACCCCCTCTCAGAGGCTGGAATTCATTGGAGCCGAGATCGACACCACACTCTCGAAGGCATACCTTCCCAAACGCAGGTTGCTCGCCCTGACCTCGCTCACAACCAGATTGGCCTCGGCAGAATCCTCTTCAGCGAGATCCATCCTATGCCTTCTAGGCCACATGTCCGCTACCACGTCCGTGGTCCACATCGCCAGGTTACAGCTGCGGCCGCTGCAGTGGCATCTATGTATGCACTGGAACCAGCACTCGCAGCCTCTCTCCACCCGCATCCCTATGACCTCCAAGATCAAGACTCATCTACTCTGGTGGACTGCTCCAGAGAACCTTTCGGGGGGAAAGGACATGCACCCACCCGAGCACCAAGTAACCCTGACCACGGACGCCTCCAACTTGGGCTGTGGTGCCCACATTCTGAAGTTCAGCACACAAGGGGCCTGGTCACCGCAGGAGCGACTCCTGCACATCAACCTCCTAGAGCTAAGGGCCATCAAGTACGCTCTCAATGCCTTCCTAACGCATGTGCAGAAGAAAACCATACTCATCCAGATGGACAATCAAGTGGCCATGTTCTACATCAACAAGCAAGGGGGCACGGCATCTCGGCCCCTCTGCAAGGAAGCCCTGCAGATCTGGTCCCTTGCCCTGACTCACGGGTGCAACATCCGAGCCTCCTATCTGCCGGGCGACCAGAACACCTTAGCCGACAAGCTCAGCAGGCAACTGCAACCTTACGAATGGACACTGCTCCCGGAGGTCACCGACAGCCTCTTCCGTCAGTGGGGGCGCCCGAACATCGACCTGTTCGCCACAGAACAGAACGCAAAATGCCCCCTGTTTTGCTCCAGGCACCCTTCCAACAAGAGACTGGCGGCGGATGCATTCGACGTGTGCTGGGGGGAGTGGTCTCTCGTGTACGCCTTTCCCCCGACCCCCCTCATCCCGGCGACACTCCAGCAGTTGGTCCATGACAAGGCTCGCGCCATCCTAGTGGTTCCCTTTTGGCCCCTACAGATGTGGTTCGCGCTGCTCCAACGCCTTGCGCAAGGGAAACCGAAGCGCCTGCCATTCCGGCCGGACCTACTCACGCAGGACGGAGGCAAAACGAGGCACCCTGACCTCAAAGCCCTGGCTCTCACTGCTTGGAGGTTGAGCGGATGAGCCTTTCTACACTCCAGCTATCATCTGAGGTGCAAGACGTGGTCCTAGCAGCCAGGCGCCCCTCTACCAGGAAATCTTATGGCCTCAAATGGAAGAGATTCAGCATCTGGTGCACTGCGCAAGGGCTGGAGCCCACCACGTGTCCTCTTCCCAGTGTCCTGAAGTACCTTGCTTCTCAGTCTAACCTTGGCCTTAAGACTCAGTCCATCAGAGTGCACCTTTCGGCAATTGCAGCATTTCACGCCCAGCCTGAAGGGGCAACTTCCATTGCAGCACTACCTTTGACAAACCGCTTCATGAAGGGACTGGCTAATTTGAAACCCCCAATCAGGCAACCCGTTCCGTCATGGGACCTCAACACTGTCCTCTGCCGCCTGACCGAGGACTCCTTCGAGCCACTACAGTCGGCGGAGATGAAGTTCGTCTTCTGGAAAACCCTGTTTCTGGTTGCCATAACGTCCGCCAGGAGAATCAGCGAGCTGCAGGCACTAGTGTCCCATCCCCCTTATACACAGCTACACCAGGATAGAGCATCCTTACGAACCAACCCGAAGTTCGTGCCCAAGGTGGCATCTGCCTTCCACGTCAATCAGTCCATTGAACTCCCGTCTTTCTTCCCAGAATCCCATGCCTCCGAAGAAGAAAGTCGCCTACACACGCTGGACTGTCTCCGGGCCCTTCGGATCTATCTGCTGCGAACTCAACCCATTCACAAAGGCGAACAGCTATTCGTATCCTTTGACCCGAGCCAGCCGGGCAGGCCGGCCAACAAGAGAACCCTCTCTCACTGGGTCGCCTCCTGCGTCTCCCACTGCCTAGACCCCACAGGCACTCAGATTTTGCCAAGAGTGGGCCCTCACAAGCTAAGAGCACTGGCAACCACAATTGCCAACCTTCGTTCTGTTCCTCTGACGGACGTCTGCCGAGCGGCCACCTGGTCCTCCCTGCACACGTTCCAGAAGCACTACTGCCTTGACCTCAGAGCCCAGGAAGACTGCGCCCTTGGGACTGTCGTCCTTTCCACTGCAACGGATGGCAAACAGGCATTGGCCCAGTAGCCGGGCCGTCTGTACCTGCTCCTCCTGTAGCATGTCAGCACTGTTAATTGCACTGTTGCACAGTCACTGTTGTTAGTCAGCACTGTTAGTTGCACTGTTACAGGCACTGTTGTTAGTCTGCACTGTTAGTTGCACTGTTACTCAGCCACTGTTGTTCATACGCTGTTAGCACTAGTTGCCCGTTGCACAACTGCTGTTTGCACAACTGCACGATTTGTATGCACCTTCACCTATTACGGCAATAAAGATGTTCATCCTATTGCGGCTCAGAGCCTCATTTAGTAACTAAGCTCCTCCTCCACCTCAGCGTTCTCCACAGCTGGGGAGGCACCAAGTGTGGCTGACGCAATCCTGCTGGTCCATGGAGAAAACGAGGTTACTTACCTGTAACAGGAGTTCTCCGTGGACAGCAGGATAAGTCAGCCACACAATCCCACCCGCCTCTCCTGGAGGAGGTCAGCCTGCCGTATCCGCTCCCTGTCCGGGAACTAGCTAGCTAGGAACACACTGATCGGACTAGGGGGCGGACCGGTGGGATGGGCTTCCTAGGTGGGCTCAGAAAGGCCCTCCTTTCTGAGCTCTAGAGAGCACTTCCGTATGCATGGCTCCGCCCGGAGGACGTCACCAAGTGGCTGACTTATCCTGCTGTCCACGGAGAACTCCTGTTACAGGTAAGTAACCTCATTTTCTTGCAAAGCTTCATATCATCCCTCCAGCTCTCTGTTTAGATTGCAGTATAACACCCTTCTCCTCATTACTTATTTACCTCTGCCTTTCTATTATTTTAGCTGCTCAGTAGGGATGTGCCCACAAAGATTTTCAGTCTAGTCCATGTTCTTTTCAATCAGCCTTGGGGTTTGTTTTCAGATTCCAAAACTTTTTTTCCTACATTTTGTTTGGATCCATTAAAGTCAAAGGGGCAAGCAATTTTGCATTCTAAAAGTGGGGTTTCCACGCATTTAAATCAAAATAGTTTCAAATTTGCTGATACTGTAGGCATCTGTCACAGAAGCAAAAGTAGTCTAAAGCATAACAAACTTTTCTGAGGGCCCCATTATCATGGTGGCATCCCCCTTTTGTGTGATGGCTCCCTCCCCATGTGGACCCCCCCCCCCAACCAGTGCAGCTGCGGCAAACTTATTTCATCATGTTTGCTGAGCTGCTTCCACTCTTTCTTTTTTTTATTGAACATTTTCTATTTGTTACATAAATAGAAGCCATAAATTCAATATTAAAGAATTGCAAAAGTCCACATTAAGGGAGCTACACCATCATTGGATCAAGGCACCCTAAAAAACTAACTCTACCCCTTTTACAATCCCAACCCAGACTTGCAATTAAAAAACAAACACATTTAAATTACTTATTCACAAGAAACTTTTCAAGATGAGATACTATTACCTGAATAGGTCACAATACATTTACAGGGAAATTTAAAAAAGAATGTTCCTCCAATCGCCAGAACCTTACATTTTAATTGCAAGAACAACTTCCACCAGAGTTGAGTAGCTTTGGCTACATGGAAATAACTGTAAAAGGCTGCTCACAAAAAGGGGTAGACTTCTTCAGAAAATAAAGTTTCATGATAGTATTCTCCATCTCTGACCTAAAAGTGACCAACAAAGTTCCTCTTTTGGAAACCTTATTGAGGGAAAACTCCAAAAACTGGGTCAAAGTAAGATTATCTACACTAATTATTTGTCCAGTTCCCCCCTTCAGAGCCTTTAAGGCAATACTTTGAGGCAAATAATAAATAGAAGAAACCAAAGAATCATCAAAATTAAGATACAGCAAGACCCCTTTCATATATTTCTTTAACAGCTCCAGAGGAGAGAGAAAACAAACCATGGGAAATTTAGAAATCTAAGTTTCCGGGCCCTGGCATGATTTTGCAGACGTTCTAGTTTATTATGTAGTAACAAACTACCTGTAATGAAGGAATTCCCCAAAGCTTGTACATTCCCCAACCTGCCCTCCAGCCTGCAAATTCTCCCTTCTAGGTCTGGCAGCAGCTCTTCATGTTGCAGTTTCTTCACTGTGTCCTAAAAAAATATGCAGAGTTGGGTCAGGGTATCCTTAAGCACCCTTCCATCCTATTAACGGCTAACCACACATCCTTAAGTTTTGTAGTGTTTAATTGTTCCATGTAAACCGCCTTGACATTCTGAAAGACGGCTTAGAAAGTCAGTTAAATAAATAAATAAATCCTTTAGAGAAATATCCCCTGAACCTAGTCCTGAAGCAGTTAGGTCAGTAGAAACAACAGGAAAAGTTACAGGAGCTGGGTACTCAGGTTCAGAGTCAGAAGAGAATTTTGGTAAAGCAGACACATCATGGGACAGTGGGGTAGAGACAGATGGAAATAAAGCCCCCAAAAGAGAGGCCCCCGACACACTCACTCTTTCTACAGCAGCAGGCTGAGGTGGAGGAGTAAAAAGCCCCAAACTTAAAGAGGCTTCAGAGGAAAAGAGAACTCCTACAGTATGTGTAGCAGATTTTTCAAGGGTAGCGGTCCATAGGGTCCCGCAATGGCTTAACCATTGCAGGCACCTTATTCTTGGCGTTCCACTTCTCCATTCACAAAGAATAGTTGGGCGGGGAGTCTTGTCCTCAGTTGTCCTCCGGTGCTCCAGTGGGGCAGATGTGCCCCTTCGGGCAAGCGCTTGCAGCTTCATTCTGCAGCACTAGCCAGTTTTTATCATCCAAAGTAGGGAAGGAGGAGCTGTGTCATGTCTGGTGTGCACTGATGTTGACGGACCCTGCTCCAATGTCCCTTGACACATCAGCAGCAGTAATCCAACCAGGAGCCTCCAAGGTCTCACAGCACCTGGGCCCCTCGCCTGCATTGCGGGTGTTGCTTGGGCAGAAATTAGGCCACTGCATGGAGCCAAGGAAAGGGTAAGGACCCTAACAGTGGCATGAAGACTCCAAGCCACAATAAGAAAGTGCTTAAACAGTGGACTGAAAACCCCAAGCCATGGTTAGAGGGGCAAAACAGCACCAGCATTGACAAGAAGTTTCAAAAACACCAGGAGACGAGACATCTGAGGGAAGTAAAAAAACAGTGGGTAAAATTGAAAGGAGATAATTTAAGGACAACAAACCTTTTTATTAGGAAAGGGGGTCATTCCGAATGCAAATAGGTACCTGGACATGCGGGATAGATGTTTTCTCGCAATAATGTCTAGAACCATATTCTGAAACCACGTGGTCCTGCATGTACAAGCCACATAGATCACCAGACAACTCTCTTCAGCAACACACTGGAACATCACGGTCCATCCACCCCCAAACACAACTCTAATTCAAGCATAATGTGCCACACAGCCTCATACATCATCATCCTACTTCTTGCCAGCCACTCCATCATCAAAGCCTCAGGATTCATTACAATGTCAAGCATCCCAATTATACATCACTCATACGACAATAGGCTCCAGCCAACCTTTCTCAATCCGAGAACAAGGAATACCCACAATCTTATTAGCATACAGTCCTCCCACAGTCCTCCAGCTATGAATAGCATACCATCCCCATCCACTCAGATGTGCCCTTATAAACACCAGGTCGGTATGCAACAAGATCCCCATAGTAATGGGCTACATAAAAGAAAATCATATTGACATTATCTGCATAAAGGAATCATGGCTTGAGGAAGAGGATGGGGTCTTACTAAACCAGCTTGCCATCCCTTCGTACCAGCTTTTCTATCAACCAAAATCACATAAAAAAGGAGGAGGAGTAATAATGGTAAGGAAAGACCTCCACTTCAAGGCCATTACTTCATGCTCTCAAGGCACTCTGGATATCATCTCCATAATCAATTTGTACTTATCTATATGCCTCACATACAGATCTCCTTCAACAGGGCCCAGTGACCTATCCCCACTCATCGAAGAAACATGCCCAGAGCACCACAAAAATAGCCAGACCACTCCCTTCCTCCAAGCACTTGAAGCACTACAACTCAACCAGATAATCACTGGACCAATGTACAGTGAAGGAGAAATCCTTGACCTCATATTCACACCAATCAACTGGCCACACCGAAACCTTTCCCAGAAGACCAACATCACATCTATGCCCTGGTCAGACCACAACTTAATCACCTTCTATCTCCTGCACATACCTAAAGCAATCAACTTCAAAACGGCCTCACCCAAAGCACAGAGATTCAAAGCCTTTGATAAAGACACTTTTACAAGCATGATTTTGCCTCTCCCTCAGGCTAACCCAACTAGTATTGACACCTTCATCTCTGAATGGAACACAAACATCTCTTCATACGCCATCATGCCAGACAACACAGCCATAATAAAGTGACTACACTAAACTCCATGGTTCACTCCTCAACTCAAAAATCTAAAAGATAAACTCAGACAGCTTGAGCGCAGATGGAGATGTCAAAAACCCCCAACCAACCACTTAGCTTATGCAAGCACACAGGCAGACTGCTGTGCACTCATGCTCTGCACAAAAAAAGAATATCACTTCAATCTTCTAAATGCCTCCTTCAACCGCCCCAGAGAAATTTTCAATGTAACCCTGAACCTGCTTCAAGCTCCAACAAGTATGAAACCTAACCTCAACTTAGTACCTGATGCCATGGCTCAATTCCTTCAAGTCAGACAGCCGACTATCACAGTTTAGCACCTGCCTGCCACTGACCGCACCAATACCCCAAACAAAAAGGCCTGGTCAACTTTCAGGCACGTATCCACCAGGGAGATTATTTACATTATTGCCATCCTCAACTGCACCACTTCATCACTCAACCCATGCCCCTCCTCATGGATCAAGATGACCAGACATGACCTCACCCCAACCATTCTTCATCTGGTCCATTCATCCCTGTCACTTTGCCACATGCCAATTTCTCTCAAGCTAGCCTCAATCAAACCCCTACTAAAAAGCCACTCAGATGACCCCTCAGCCCCAGTCTCCTACAAACCTATATCAAGCATCCCCTCCCTAGCCAAAATCATAGAAAAGGCAGTGCAGCGTCACTTGCAAGAATTCATAGACACCCATGCCCCTCTTGACGAGCACCAGCATGGATTCAGGCCATTTCACAGCACCAAAACCCTTCTGACCTCCCTTCTGGATAACTTAATCAAAGGTACATAGAAAATCACCCAAAGATTTATTCTCATATTTCTCGACATCTCTGCAGCCTTCGATTTGGTCATCAATACCCAGCTATGCTCTCGCCTCCACTCAATCGGTAATCAGAGGTACAGCTCTACAGTGGTTCCAATTCTTTTCTCCAACCGATCCCAACAAGTATGAATTGGAACTGAAACCTTTCCAGCTACTACAGGGATTACCTCAAGGATCGCATTATCATCACTTCCATTCAAAATTTTCATCCAGCCCCTATGCACACTCATAAAACATCCTAAGATACACTGTGCGTAGAAGGCATACTGATATACACTATTCAAAATAGCTGTGTAAGAGCTGAACTAACTCCAACCAATATTTGCTCTTAAAACAACAACCTCCACAAGCAATAACACCTAACCTCAAATTAAACTAATTCATCAATCTCTCCAGGCAAAATGACCTCAGGATTGCTCTTGCCCTACATTTAGTGAAAAAATCACTATAGGGAGCAGCTGACGCTTACATCACAGGTCAATAAGCCTTCCACACACTCACCTAAAGTGCCAACATATCACTTAAAACAAAAAATCCAAACACCACCAAAAATATTTACTAATGGGAAAAACACTTTTTAACACCTAAACCTCAATTCAACACACTCAACCACATAAACACATAAGCGTCTTTATGTATTCAATTACACAGAACCACACGGAGCTCTGCTGGAACAACAGGAAATCACCTAAAACAAAAAAGAAAAATATACAATGAAGAACTATACAAATCAACGGCCCCGCAGGGTCTTCAATTACTTATCTTTCAAACTGTGTCATCCAGCTTTCCAATTCCGTGGAATATCAGAAGAAAGTGCGACGTTTGAATAGTGCTACGACTTGTAATACATCTTTTGTAGTGTATGGCTTATGGTGTTCATGCCCTAAGTTATACATTGGTAAAACTACACAGCCTTTGAGAACCCAGTTGGCCGAACACAAGTATAGTCTTCATAAAGTACGTGTAGATACACCTCTGATACAACATTGTATAGACTTTAAACATCTATTCAAAGATCTACACTGTACGGTTTGGAACAAATCCCTCAGAATATCAGGGGTGGTGATCGCAACAAAATATTGTTACAAAAGGAACAGCAATGGATTTATAGTTTGAATACTTTACATCCGAGTGGCTTGAATGATAAAATTGAATGGACTTTATTTTTTTGACAATTGGAGCTTTTTCAAAAGCATAGTATTTTGCCTTGAAGTCTGTAGGTGAGGCTTTGAGGCTCCAACCTGTTCACTCGAGTGTTAGCTATTTGTAGTATGTATGGTGATGTCATAGTTAGTTGTAGCTGTTGATTGGTTGTTGGTTCCTTTAAAATGGTGCGTCATACGCCGTCTTTTTGGATGGCGGTGGAGATGGAAGATTGAGTATACGAAGACTTTGTGTCGTGTGGTGTTGTCTAACCCCTGAAGAAGCCACGCTGTGGCGAAACAAAATCTTTTATAGGGTTGGGTTAAGAAGTTAGAGTATCACATTTTTATTGAGTACCGGCCTCCCCGCTGTGTTTAATTTGAGAGGTCTTTTTGATCTTCATTGAAGTTTGAATCAAGCTGGAGTTACTTCGGAATTGGAAAGCTGGATGACACAGTTTGAAAGATAAGTAATTGCGGACCCTGTGGGGCCGTTGATTTGTATAGTTCTTTATTGTATATTTTTCTTTTTTCGATTTTGTTTTAGGTGATTTCCTGTCATTCCAGCAGAGCTCCGTGTGGTTCTGTGTAATTGAATACATAAAGATGCTTATATGTGTATGTGGTTGAGTGTGTTGAATTGAGGTTTAGGTGTTAAAAAGTGTTTTTCCCATGAGTAAATATTTTTGGTGGTGTTTTGGATTTTTTGTTTTAAGTGATATGTTGGCACTTTAGGTGAGTGTGTGGAAGGCTTATTGACCTGTGATATCAGCGTTAGCTGCTCCCTATAGTGATTTTTTCACTAAATGTAGGGCAAGAGCAATCCTGAGGTCATTTTGCCTGGAGAGATTGATGAATTAGTTTAATTTGAGGTTAGGTGTTATTGTTTGTGGAGGTTGTTGTTTTAAGAGCAAATATTGGTTGGGGATACTGATATACACCCCATTCTACTACTACTGCTACGCATTTGTATAGCTCTACAAGTTATACACAGCACTGCACAGACATGGAAGAGAGAGTCCCTGCTCATCAGAGCTTACAATGTAGTCAAGACAGACAACACAGTTCACTACCAACCCGGACTACTCCATGATCAGCAGATGCCTAGAAGATACCATCCAATGGCTCAACAAAACACAACATGCACATCAACCCCAGCAAAACAGAAGTTCTCTTCATAATTAAGAACCCATCCTTCACTCCTCCAAATTTTAAGAGTCTGGCCAATTTAACCCTACACGTCAAACAACATGTAAAATATTTGGGCATCACCCTGGATCACTACCTCCACTTCCACCACCACATTAAACAAAAGCTGCCTACTTAAAGATGAGAACTCTATGATACCTGAACCCACTGCTAGACTCTAATGACTTCAGAAATATCTGTCAATCACTCATCACCCCCATCCTGGACTATGCAAACATAATATACCAGGGTCTCCCTGAAGCTACCTTAATACCCTTACAGCTTGCCCAGAACTCTGCAGCCAGAATAATCACATGCACAGGCCCACAAAAGCACATCACTCCCACTCTGAAACATCTACAATCACTGCCCATCCACATGAGGATTATATATAATGTTGCGCTAACCATATTCAAGGCCATCCACCACCTCTCAGCAGACATCCTTTGCCCCCTTCTTCAACAACCACTCAACAAGAGATAACACGGTCCACTGACCACAGGCTCTTCTTGATTCCAGCTTCTTTCGCCCACTCCAACAATACCACTATCAACAGAGCCTTCTCCTGTTCTGCACCAATCATTTGGAACTCCCTCACCCTAGGAATACGGGCCCTCACAGACCTGGGTGAATTCTGGTGCAAGCTAAAAATCTTCCTCTTGTTGGAACACTTTGGCACAGACTCTTAGCCACCCTCCCATCACATCATCATATGTATCTTATGCAGCACCAATTCAGCTATATGTAAATAGCTATGTTGCACTCAGTTCAGCTATTTATTGTTCCCTATGTTTGATGTATTGTTCTTTTGTTCCATGTAAACCGCTGTGATTGGTAGATACAGCGATATAAAAAAGTTGCTAAATAAATAAATTAGCACTCTTTGGGCAAGTCATTTTACCCTCCATTGCCTCTGAAGAAAAGGCCTGTTAATCTACTTCTGGTCATACCTTGCCAAGAAAGCCCAGGGGCTGCTGGGTCACCAGGAGTCAGCATTGACTTGATGTCACTTAAAAGAACAACCCTTCAGAAAGATATATTGTATTTTCATGCATATAATGCCTGCATTATACGCATTTTTGCAGAAACCACACGTATGCACATTATATAACAGCACATGAGAAGAAATCGAGTCGCTTTTTTTTTTTTTTTTTTTTTTTAATTTTTTATTTATAGTTATCATACAATTACATCCAAGTCATTAACAAGAATGAAAAGAACAATGGATCAATCATGTACATTAATCAAATCCTAAGACTTTAAAACAAAACAAGAAAACATTTTACATGTCATCCAAAATTCAGTCCCCAAAATAAGGCAATAAAGAGGGCGTATTAGGAAAATAATCAAATAGGTGATAATACACCAAAGCAATAACATCTATAGGCAAAACGGACATAAGACTTAAGTGTCAGCCGAATGGGAATTTTGAGAAACCTCCACCACTACTTCCTCCCTAGCTATTAAGTCGAGTCGCTTTTAACTTTATTATAACTTCTTTATTTTTGAAATGCCAAATTTCAGTGAGACTAAATGCAAGTAAATGAAACTTTAGGAGACTAAATTAGATTAGGTCAATTCCATTTCAATCAACGTCATCAGAGAAGTGACAAAAGTGCTACTGCATGAAATCATTCCCCGTTTTGGGCTTCCAGTAGTAATAGTATCAGATAACGGACCTGCATTTGTGGCCCAGATAGTACAACAGGTAGCCAAAGCCTTGCAGATTGATTGGAAGCTACATACAGCTTACCGTCTGCAGAGTTCAGGGAAGGTGGAACGTATGAACCATACCATTAAGATGCATTTAGCAAAACTGTGTCAGGAAACCACCTTGAAGTGGCCCCAATTGCTCCCCATAACCCTGCTTCGTATACGCTCAGCCCCACGAAAGGGTATTGGTGTTTCCCCCTTTGAAGCTGTGTATGGCCGCCCTGCACCCCTCATACAGGGCGTCCATGGGGACTTGATTCAGATAGGTTCAGAAATAACCCGACAGGAACTGTTGGCTCTCAGTTCTGTTTTGCAGGAATTGCACCAGTGGATTCAGGAGCAGCTCCCCATCAACCTGACAGAACCACTCCATACACATCAACCTGGTTCGTGAGTGTGGGTCAAGGAGTGGAAGAAGGATCCGCTGACCCCCAGTGGCAAGGCCCGTATACCGTTCTGCTGGCTACCCCGACAGCTATCAAGGTGGCTGAGATTACTCCGTGGATTCATCACACCCGTGTCAAGGCCACAGCGCCAGAACCCGTTCCGGCCTGGACTTCTGTCACGGTTCCAAACCAGCCTCTGCGTTTGACACTAAAGAGAGATACTTCTGCCTAGTGACAGCTAACACATCTGGACTGCTTAAGAGACGAAACCACCCCAAAATGCATGGAAGTGCCATATTTTTACTGCTATCCTTGATGTGGGCCTGTTTCCAGCCGAGCACAGGGACTACTAATACAGCAATATTACTTGCCCAAACTGCCTTAAACATGACAGACTTTTGCATACGTAACTCTCTACAAACTGGGGTTTTTCTGTCGACCTGTCTCATTGCTGTACCCTCCAGTTTATGTGAACTGCTGAGTTTTACCATATTTACTAGTCTGGACTGTAAACAACCTGACATGTCATTTTTTACCCTCCTCTATAGTACTGGAGCCACCCAGCCTACCTCAGCTTTTAACCGAGTTCCTTTCTCCCTGCAGGTAGTCTCCACCCTTAATGCTACTGATTGTTTTATTTTTGTAAATACCAAGACAGGAGGGTTTAATGTGTCAAATACTGAATTATCATGCCACTCTGTTACAAGGGTATCTTATGTGTACTCAGAAATGTATCTACCCTTAGGCTGTTTTTTTTATATGTGGGAGGATGACTTATACCTATGTTCCCATGAACGCCACCGGTGGCCCATGCACCCTCGGCAGGCTAACGACTGCTGCTTTCCTCCACACGCCCAAAGTAACTAAAGTCCGCCCCAGACCTCCCCGCTCCATCCCCATGCCTTCGACCTGTAACTCAAATGTAGAACCCTACAGAGATGAGACAGCCCTTGGGCTGTCGCTATCAATTGTTGCAACACCTGGTTTAGCCCTACACGACTCAATGGAGATAAGCCGACTTGCTTGTTCTCTAGCTAAATCCCTTAATCTGACCTTAACCATACTGGCCACCATGAATCACGAAATGTCTGTCTTACGCACGGCGATACTGCAGAATAGGATGACCATTGATTTCCTACTCTTACGCCTTTACCATGGCTGTGACGAGTTCGAGGGTATTTGTTGTTTTAACCTCACTGACGAAAAGCGTGTCCATCGAATGCTCTATCCAAGACCTACGTAATTTAGCAAAACATATCACAGACCCCTCCATGGGACTGGGGACAGGATGGTTCGGGAAGTTGTTTGGTTGGCTTCTCTTCCTGCTATGTGCTCTCATACCATGCTGTATCCCTATCCTCCACCGTTTTATCACCTCCACCCTCGATGCCTTGGTGGAATGCAAGGCAGCTGCCTCTGTCATGGCCCTAACCCCATATACCCCTCTACGGCCTGCCCCTAGTAATACAGCCCTCTACCGCTCCTAGCGGTTGAGGTCATACTCGAAAAAGCGGGGAGTGAGGCAGCTGTCAGAGAAAGCCCCCCCTCCCCCTCAGGCTGCAGCGAAGTAGCACTTACACATACCCTTTCGCCCAGAAAACCAGTAGACCAGAGCATACCAGTCTAAAAAGGTCACTCGGGAATGCTTGATGAGAGCCCACTGTCCCCCCCCCCTTCAGGGGCTACCGATTGGTGAAGAGGAGATACCTGGGGTGAATGGGAAGGTAGCAAGGGGGTTTGAGAATGTACTGTATATAAGACAGTATGGGACGTCATTTACTGGCTCAGATCTTTTGTCCAGGATGCCGGCACTGGCTATTTGAGTCTTGTGTACACAATAAAAGTTTTTGTTTGCATTCTAGTCTGTCTGTGTTTTCCTTTCGTGGGTGTGGGAGACAGGGTTCCTGCTTCAATATAACACAACACGAGAAGAAATTGAGTCGCTTTTAACTTTATTATAACTTCTTTATTTTTGAAATGCCAAATTTCAGTGAGACTAAATGCAAGTAAATGAAACTTTATGAGACTAAATTAGATTAGGTCAATTCCATTTCAATCAATGTCATCATCATATGACTCCCCAAGCCCTTCAAAGTCTGTTCCCTCCTCACTGTCATTGTTGAAATAACTAAGAGCCAACTGAAGATGCTCTTCTATGATTTCTGAAATGATGTCATCGTCACTACTATTGGCATCATCACCTTCGTCATTGGTATCTGAATGTGTTTTATTCTGCTGGCAGACAATCTCAGCCTTTCTGAAGCCATTGTGGATGGTTTGTGGTATTTTACCCCAAGCAGAAGACACCCACTTGCAGACTTCTGAAAACCATGCCTGCTTCAATCTTCCTGATGGCGTGACTTTGTGAATCCCAGACTGCATCCATTTGTCCCATTCATTTCTCACGATCTTCTTGAATGGGTGGTTATCCGCCATATCTATTGGCTGTAATTTGCAGGTAAGACTGCCAGGTATTACATCTATGTGGGCACCAGTGGAGTTTATATAATTTTGAATATTGTTTTCTTTGTGGGCAGTCATGGTGTCAAAAATTAGTAAGGACTTCTTGGAGAAGAATTCCCCCTGCCTGGCCCTAGAACATTTATCAACCCATACTTTCATAAGGTCACAGTCCATCCATCCATCTCTTCCTATTGAAATGGACAACCACAATGGTGGGCAAACTTCAAATAAACCAGAAACCATATAAGATGCCACCTGCATCTATCATTTTTGTACCAACAATAGCTTAATAAATACACATCATTTACATGACATTCCTTCCCTCTATTTGTACTTATATTTGTAAACCGCTTTGCCATTTTACAGAAAAACGGTATATAAAGTTCTAAAGAAGCATAAACATGTGCAGTGGGATTAAAAAAGGATACCAGATTTCTACATGACTTACTTCCAGTGCTAACTACCATGCACAGTACATAAAACCTTGCATAAAGACCACTCAGCCCACAGCAAATCTGCTGTAACAATAGCATGACAATACATCAGGATTCACACACGGTACCAACCCTACCTATGAAAGGCAGCACTACTATTATTAAACTCATAAATCTTATAGAACACCATGGGGTAAACAGCGAATTTCTCCAGTTGCCTTTAATAATCGTTTATGGACTTTTCCTGCAGGAACTTGTCCAAACCTCTCTTAAACCCAGTTACACTAACAGATTTTACTACATTCTCCGGCATTGAATTCCAGAGTTTGATTACGTACAAAAGACAAACAGACTTTCACCAAATACAGAACAAGAGACCACAAATGAGAAATAAAAATATAAAAACAATAACTGAACTGAAAACACCAAGAAGCCAAACGATATTTATAGCAACACTGGAAAAATAAAAATAGGACATGCATTTCCTCATACTTCATGCATTGTGAACAAAACACACACACATCAGCAATGCATATTTCCCAAAGCTAATATTCCAGTTAATAAATTCACAATAAAATACATTTTTTTTACCTTTGTTGTGGTGGCATTTTATTTTTCCGTCCTGATGGCCCCAGTCTCTCTTCTGCTTTCCTTCGTGTTCTCCTAACTCTCTTTCCAGTGTCTGCTTTCCATTTGCCATTTCTTCTTGCTCCTCCTGCCTTCTTCTACTCCATTAAAGGGAAAGGGGGTGGTGGTGATCAACTAGAGGGACCACATAAGAGAAGAACAGGGTGGTGCTAACACTGGGCAAAACAGGTGGTTGCCTAGAGCATCAATGGTCTGAGGTTAATGCATTGCTGCCGCTGCCGCCTCTCCATGGGACCTGCAGCGGCGACAATTACTTTAAACAGCAGCACAATGCTTACTGAAACCTACAGTGCCATGTGCTATTCCTGCATCTGCGTTTTCCAATACAGATTTCCCATCCACGCATTACCCACAACCCATACACTCCCCCATTATACAGCCAAGTCACGCTTCCACCCACTCTTCCACATAGAGATGCCACACATACACGCACTTCCACATCCCTCCACACACCTTCTATCCCCACACAGAATCACAAATAATCCACATGCACATTCTACAGTTATACCTTTCCCCACATACCATCTCACACACATACACATCTCCATACCTTTAGCCTCCTGTACCCTTCCCACAACTTCCCACACACAGACATGCACATTCATGCAAACCATATCTACACACATCCACACTCCACACACATATACACACACCACATCCACCCCAAAAACATATCTTCACCCACATACGTCTCCACCCCTAAATACTCAGCAAATTCACTCATACCCCCTCACACACTCTTCACATATAGCCCTTCCACATACAATAACTCCCCTCCTTCCCAATGCAGACACATATACACTTATACCTTAATTAGGGACATAGACATATAGACCTCACATACATTCTTCCACCTATACAGCCCCTACCACCTTATTGAGACATACATAACTATGCTTTTTCTCACCAATGCTTTCACAAAGACATGCCTATGTCTGTCACCGGAGGGAGAAGAAATGTACCATTGTGTCACACTGCAAGTGTGCCCTTTCCAATTTGTTTTACTTGGTCTTTATATTGTCGATTGTTCAGTTTAAGATTTAAAAGGCAGCCAAAGGACCGGCCCAGTGGCCGTACACTGCCATAAAAGGACCTGAGTCCTTTTATGGCAGCTGTTCTACTCCCTGTTTCAAGATGCTGTGGAATCAGTGCTTAAAGACCTTGGGGATAGAGAGTGACCTGAGGGACTGGATTTAGAGTCTATCACTACAGGGTTTGAGAAGGAACCCTGGGGTATGGCTCCCAGCCGAGGACCACCTCTGTGATGGCTGAGCTGAACAAGTTGAGAAGAGATATAAAATAGGGGAAAAAATGTTTGGACAGTGGCAAATGACGGCTCCTGATGTTGAAGCCCAGTTCCAGTTCGATGGATCTTGAAATCCAAAGGAACAAGAAAATACGCTGGGTTAAAAAAAAAACAACAACCCTGATAGTAGGTACCAATTAAAGAAGGAATGCAGCTTTTTTCACGCCTACACCCAGAAGCTTACAAAACAGAATGTTTCTCCACTTGTGGGGATAGAACAAGTGTATCAGTGTCCCAGGTTCTGCCTGAGCCTGTCTTCTTTTGTTAGCAGGAATGTGCCGATGAGACAATCAGGTGTATTAGGCGCGTGGCAGCCTGCTGGATGAAGGAGGGCCTGAGCCTTTTGGAGACAGGGAGGGGGCCGTGAGTCATGCCTACATCCACATAATCTGATGATAAAATTTTTAAATACTGTGATTATAACAACCTTGCTACTTTCTCTAGAATGGAAAGTATTTCCCTATTTTGTGCTATCTGTCTAGCACTGAGCTACCTGTTCCCTACGGTGTCCTTTCCACTGAAAATCATGTATGACAGAATTTAAGAAACTATGGCTGGAAAGGAGGCTGAAAGAGGGAGAATGCACATTTATGTGAGCAAGGAATACGGAGAATCAGGTGGAGAAAATTTGGAATCAGGCTGTCTATTCATTTGAATACAAGTGCAGATACAGTCCCTCTCAGACTTTTCTAATGCATGCCTTTAGGAAAGGTGCAGTGTGTTACAGATTATGTCTTTTTTCAGGTGTACTGTGATAGCTTGCTCTGTGTGTGTGTTCAATAACTCTATTATGTGCATGTTGTACACTGTATCACCGACCCCTGCCCACCTATGATCTGTTTTTTCAAGGTCCATCATGTTAAGAGAAAGATGTGGGAATGGGGGAGGAAAAAAGCATACAGGAAGGAAGACTGTGCCAGCAAGATCTGTAGTGGCCATAAGTAGCAGTAGTAGTAAAGCTGAGAAAAGCCATAGGATTTGCAGTAGCAGTGCCTTGGGCATGGCCGTCCAAAGCACAACTGAGACCGTAGGTAAACCTTGAACTATAAACCTTGAACTATGTGCCGCCTCACAACTGGTCTCCAGCACATCCCTTTCTCTCAGCATCCCCCTTCTCTTTCCTTCCCATCCCACCCCTAGGTGTCTAGCATTTCTCCTTCCCTTCTCTATCCCCCCTTAGCCCAGTTTCTCCCCTTCTCTTCCTATCTCCCAAGTCCAGCATCTCTCCCACATCATCTCCCCTCCACTCACCACCACCCTACTGCTCTCTGGGTGTCTCTGAAGCAATGCAGTGGCATGCAGGGAATGGGGCCTCTGAATGCAGGCTCACACTCATGCTCATGCTCTTCTGGGTGGGAAGCTGGGCCAGAGGGGGAAGAACCCAGCAGAGTTTGATTGTGCATCTGCACTCACAGGTCCTGCCCATTGCACACTATTTTACAGTGCTTCAGGGTGGCTGGGCAGATGTAGGTGGCTGTAGCAGCAGCAGAGGAGGGGAGGAATCAAACCCTGCCCTTTCGCACTGCTGCTTCATCACCATAGGTAAGCAACTAGTCCTCCTAGTGGTGGTGCTGACTCTGCCCTCATGTATGATCAAGTAGGATTTTATTAATAGGAGAAACCAGTAGTAAGACATGCAGGGTTGGCCAACAAGGCTCCTTCTTCTCTGTTGTGGTGCAGTGTCATGAGGAGACATAGTCCATGAAAAAGTATCAGCAGCAGGTGGGGTTACCAGGGCAGTGGTCAAAGACAGCTTACTTAGTGCTCCCTCTTTTGTTCTGAATAGTATCTACAGCATATCTTGCAAGCATTTATTGAATCGTAGGAATTATGTTTGTGACTTGAAGATTTAGACAAAGGGCTATTGACTAACAACTATGGAAGGTTTGGAGAAGCCGATTAGTAGAACAATATTCAGTGAGCAGTCACATAATAAAGGCACTTACCGTTACTGCTGGAACAAAGAGCAACCCCCAGCAAGAGCAAGAGAGAAGTGTGAGAAATGTCCTTTGTATTTAGCTTCACAACCACAGCCCTAGAGGCAGCACTCAAGGATCCCATAAAACGACTGAGATGTGGAAGCACATTAGTGCTATGGAGGTTCAAAGTTTTGCAGGATATCTTCACTGTAAGAAGACCATTTGTAGAAGGAAAATAGAGGTCCATTTTTCCAATATTTCCATGCAATATCAATTGCAAAAACGACATCTGTCAGTTTTGATTTCAGGGAAGTTTGGTCCTCATCTGATGACCCTGTCTGTACTCAAAGCAGCAGCAGCTGCAAGAAGACTTTGGGAAAGGGGAACTTCATCACCCAAGCTTATCTTCCAGCTCCTTCCCCTATTGAGGTAACAAGACAGCATTCTCCACCCTCACGTCATCAACGATAAGCTATGATAGAACAGAGGGGGTGGTGCTCTACATCACTGCCCCAGGGTTGAAGATAATAACAGTGCATCAGCAAAATGATAGTCATCGAAGATAATTTCCTTCAGGTGATGGAAAATGTGGGATCTAGGTGGAAATTGCAACTATGAGCCCCACAATACAAAGTAGCCTCAAGAACAACATTTAATAGATGCATGATTCCTATCCTGCACATGCATTGTCATGCCCAGATTCAGATACAGCTGGCCAAGGCAAGGCGAGTTGTGTTTATTTCACAAGAAGTATCTGTATCAGTCAGAACACCACAGATGCCTATCTCTCCCTGATGGCACATTGGTGATAGCTAGTTGAGAAGGAGGAAGGCAGAAGCTTTAAAAAGGAAACATCAGGGAGGAGTGGCCTAGTGGTTGGGGCAAGTTACCTCAGCCTGGAAGGTTGGGGGTTCAAATCCCACTAGAGGACAGCAACCTAGGACTGGGGCTTCTAGTCCCACAGGTGCTCCTTGTGGTCTTGGGCAAGCCACTTAACCCTCCAATGCCCATGTTATGTGTTAGCGTATGTGTCTTGTATCCCCCAATTGTGTTGTGACCACTTTGATTGTAGGAAAAGGTGGTATATAAAACTGTCTAAATCAGCTAGGTACAGGTGGGTCATGGAGCACACTCAGATAATGGACCTCCACCCACATATTAAAGACAGAGGGATAGTCAAGGGCTAGCTAGACTGGAAAGTATGTAATATTCCTGGATTTTTCATTACATATAGCTGCAGCAACAGAATCAAAGAAGTAGACAATGGAGGCTACAATAAGATCTGATGCATTGAGCATTCACTGCATCTGGCAGCAAGGGATGCCCTTTGACTGGAGAGGAGGAAGACAAGGAGTGTGGTAGCTGCTTCTTGCAGGTTCAGGTAGAAAAGTAAAGAATAAAAGCTGAGCATTTCAACCATAGTTTAAGGGATTGAACAACAGCTATGGGAGCAACAGAAGAAGTGAGGTAAGTCTGAACCACCTTATTCAGCAGGAAGCATATTCCAAATGGGATGTCCAAGTGCAATCTGGGACATCAAAGCCAGTAAATCTGAAAAGAAAGGCAGACACATACAATTCCAGAAACGTGGAAGTGCCCAATATGCACATGTATCAAATATTTATAAAGACATCCCCAGGAGAACCAAAACATCTAATAGCATAATGGCTAGAGTAGTGGTTTAAGAGCTAGGCAGGTTTCAAATCCCAATGTGGGACTTTGTAGTCTAAAGCTAGTTGCTTAATTCTCCATCTTCTCTAAACTCTCTGGATGTTTTAAGGTGAAAACAAACACTTTCCTTGTTGCCTGTTCAATGCCTGGAGCAGGAATAAACATGCACGTGCCTGCAGACAGTTCTGCTGCTTCTAGGATAGAATGTGGACATGTAAGTCCATTGCCCCTCTCCAGACATGCCTCCACCACACCCCTGTGCCTACTTGAACGTCCCTGTACTGGAGACATCTGCGAACAGCACTTGTGGAATGGTTACGGAAATATATCCATGATTTTGACATCCACGTGCATATCTTCAGACATCCAAACCACGAGTAAACTGTTTAGAATGATCCCCTATGTGTGCACTCTTTCAAGAAGCAGAGATCAATGAAGCATCAGATATACCCTTATGAATTATCTTTGAAGGCTTGCATCAGTTTAAATTGTCCCCAGGCATCAGGATTGGTTACAGATGGAAAGAAGGACCAAAAAAGAGAGAGGAGTAGAGAATAGTCTTTTGGTCTCTTTTTGCTCTTTGTTTCTGCTTTGTGCGAGGGATTGGGTGTTTGCTTGGTGAACCCTTGATTACAGATGGAGCAGGTGGTGCATGCCCTGAAACACTTCAGAGATGCCACAAAGGCCCTAGTTCATCCACAGCCATCCTGGATGAGTCAGGCTACTTGAAGTGAAGTTAAAGGGTTTCTGTCGGGAACAGGGAATATTACTAGAGGTTTTGGTGCTGGTGGAGTGCAAAATCTGCTGAAACCCCTCACCTAGCTGGATACTTATCTAAGGCCATCCTGACTGATCCACAGGTAAAAAAAGATTCATATGGCCAGAAGAAAAGTTATGAAAGTACTGAAAGCCTTATCGGAGGCCAGGAAGACTGAAAGGAAGAGGCACAGGAAGACATAAGATGAAGAAGATTTCTCGTGTGTAATGCGTGTGCTACAAAATGTACAGCCCTGCTGCTGCTTGCTTGCTTAATGTGCTTTTATTTGACTTTTTGTGCACTTACATGATGCTTGTTATATTATGACATGTAACCCTCTGCCCATGTGTAGTCATCACAGTGTCCTCCACGCTCCACCTTCCAAGAGCAATGCTGTCTTTTGGTCTCTATGCCTGGGCAATAATTTAGTGGATTCTTTGAATGGGACACTGAATCAGGAGGCCTTAACACTTAAATTCTACTTGCTCCTCCTCCCTTCTCAAACATAACAGATTCAAGGGGTTACTTAGGAACTTTAAGGCCACTGATACAATAACAATACCATAAATGCAGAGGGAAAACTGTATCGACCACATCACCAGTAAAGCAAAATAACACTGGTAACTATATTACAGTTTTGCTTCTTCCCTGTCTTTACTTAGCCAGCAAAACCTCTGCAGACGCAGGCCCCCAAAACTTGTCTGCAGGTGCCTGTGGCTCTGGGGTAATTGGACTGATGGCTGTTTCTCTGCCTACCTTCCTCCTATCTCTCCTCAGTGGCTGATTCTTGCTGAAACCTCTACAACCCTTTCTCTCCTCCACAGATAGGACTGTTCTCCTCCTGGAGCTAGTGGGGATGATGTCTGATTAAACACCTAAGACACTTTCCACCCTCTCTGCTCCTTCCTACTTTCAGATTCTAACCCTAAGGATCCTTCCAGAAGGCCTGAGGGATAAGCTTTAGCCATAGTTTACTGCCCCCCCCCCCTTTTCCAGGGGCAGACTCCCTTACATCTTCATGGTGCAGTGGCAGGCTGCCAAAGACACCTCCCCATTTAAGCAAAAGTCTTACTCCCTTCTCATGGTGTCCTTAGGGCAGACTCTCTCTCTACATCTAGTTGATACAGTGGCTGACTGCCAAAAGACAGAGCCCCGCCTTTGGGAGTGGTTTATATACGAATTAGATTTTCTCTCCCAGAGGAGTCTCCTCCCAGCATGATGTAACTGGGCAGAAAGTATCCTCCCCTATTCTGGAAAATTACCAGTGCCAGGTTTATTGTAATAATTCAATAGAGACACTGGAGATCTCTACTGCTCAAAACAATGCCATCCAGGTGGTCTCTGCATTATTATAGATGGTAGTTTTAGAAGGTGGGCACCTACTTAAAGAGGATTTTAAAGTGCCTATATAAAGCTTATTTTATAAAGGCATGTAGGCACCTACTCATCTTCATAAACTACTAGCATAAATGGTCTAAAGTATGCTTACATTGCAGTACAGACATTCATATCAGCCCTAGAACAGGTGTAAATATCCATGCCTATATTTTCAAGTACATGCAGAAATTATGGTGTTTTGGCATGTTCAGTACTAAAGTGCGGTAACTACTACCAAACGCTAAAAATGGCAGTGCGGTAAAATTCCCGTGCTAACCACATAGCGCGCGATAGGATGGGTTTAGGGCAGATAGTGGGTGTTGACTGCACATCATGGGTGTCATAGGCGTGCACTAATCTTGATGGTTGCAGTTAGCAAGAACTTACCACAAGTGCACAGTGCAAGGTCCTCTGAAATACATGTTAATTGCATGCTCTCAATGGTAATTGTGGTCCAAGCACACCTCCCATGCTAATATTTTGCCCCTTAGTGCACTTTAGTAAACATGCCCTTTTATAATCTACATATGTACATGTGCTCTGCGACCATCCTCTGATCAAACTCAGTCCATGTGCATGCCCACCAGCAAAGCATGCACCTTGATGCTAAAGTGTGCACTTTTACATCAGTCAGCATTGTATAAGAGCTCATTTACGCATGTAGTTGGCCATATACATGTGGGAATGAGTTTATAAAATTAGATTTTATGGGATGGATATTCAGCCGTTTACATGGTTTGCAGACCTGTGAACTGTGGAAGTGTCGCTTAGAGAGATATTCAGCAACACCAACACAGTTCATGCCGCTGAATATCCCCGAGTAACGCCGCTACACGCCCTGATGCTAACCGTGTAGTATCAGGGTGTGTCGTGAGCATTCCAGGGTGGAGCCTGTCGTTAACTGGGCAGCAGCGATATTGAACCGCTGCCCAGTTAGCGACCTGTGAGTAAAGATAGGCATGGCAAAATCTGGCCTGTCTTTACTCATTTATTTAACAGGCTTTTTAATACCACTTTATCATTTCAGTCAAAGCAGTTTACATTGTAACATACATTAAACAGGGACATTGATAACTTGGATTTTTCCTGGGGCAATGGAAAGTTAAGCGACTTGCCTAAAGCCACAAGGTGTGCATGTGGGAATCGAACACTGGCCATTAGGCTATTCCTCCACTCCATGTAGTATATGATACAGGCATAATATAGGTGCCTTAAAACACACTTTAACTAGGTATTCCCTTATAAAATTATCTTCACTGAGTGCCCTGATAAAGTGACTGACTGCACCCTTCATTTGAATTATTTTTTAAAGCTAGTTTTCTAGCTTTATACTTTATGAGAAGAAAGGAGCTTTTCAGTCTGTGCCCTCATTCTCTCATCTTCTGCAAACCTGCGGCTGTGGAGCTTCTGTTTCACATTGAGACAAGCTGGGATAGGCTGCTTTGAAATCTGCTGCTGGTGGATTGGTCCTGCTCTTCCCCTCTCCCCCACCCCCCATACACTACTGGCTCCAGGCTGTCTAAATTGCAATGTAAACATGCACAGGCCAATTGTCAAAAGAATTTATGCAGTCCCCGGCAACATATAACGTTTGCCTATATAAGTCGCTCTATGGCTAAAAGGGAAGGGGGTTGTTTTAGAAGCATCTCCACATATAGACTGCAGAGATGTCAAGGGTGAACCATTCCAAAGAATGAGATTTACACCCCAGAGAGTGATATCAAAGTCCAAAGAGTGAGATTTTTTTCAGATGATGCATCTGGAGTATAAATCTAGAAAGATTTCAATATAGTATTTCATTGCAAATCAAAAGAAAAAAAACAGTATACGATGAATCTGCTTTTCTTTGGAGCCACTGAAAAGATACAGACATAGTGGAGGCACTATGGGTAAATTCTCTAGGCAGAAAATTGCTCTCCACTCAGTAGCTAAAAGTATTATATGTGCAAAGGGTCCACAGCACCCTTACTCATAGGTACGGTGCAGGGGGAGGCACACACACGAAGGTGAGCTCAGATTTCTTCCTACTGTCTAGGCCACTTAGTTTTATTTCTCATAGGCTTGTCTTTCATGAAATCAGAGGTCAGGATTAGTGCACTGGCAAAGAGGCTCCAAAGCTTGACAGAAGAGGCTCAATGAGTGTGAGCGTGAGAAAGCCTTTAA
This sequence comes from Ichthyophis bannanicus, assembly GCA_033557465.1. Taxonomy (NCBI): domain Eukaryota; kingdom Metazoa; phylum Chordata; class Amphibia; order Gymnophiona; family Ichthyophiidae; genus Ichthyophis; species Ichthyophis bannanicus. The sequence goes on from CM066031.1 coordinate 1,462,685,078, forward strand.
ATGAGTGTGACACACTCCTAATGAGTGAGACTCAGCATCTATGAGAACTGGCATACAGTTGTACGAGGTAAATGCTGTTGTTGAACAGAAGTTTTCTTAAACATGGGGATGCTTACCATGTATAAATTTCCTGGAGGTATGGCGAAGGCAGTGATTTGGCTGAGCCTACAATATAAACAGAGATTCCCTGTTTCACAAAGTGAATCCATATCTATAAAAAATAAATGATAGAACTTGGCATTTACAATTAAATTTCCAATGGATTACAGGGTCCGAGGTAGCATAGTTTTACTAGAGGTAGAGCTTGACAGACAAATCTAATTCATTTCTTTTATGGGGTGACCAGTTGGACTGAGGGAGAGTACTATATGTGGTATACTTACATTTCAGCAATGCCTTTGATATTGTTCTCCATAGGTGACATACATAAACTAAATACCCTTGGAATAGACCCTAAATTGATTAACTACGTTAGAAATTGGTTCAATGGGAGGTGACAAGGGCAGTAATAAAGTGAGTTCACTCTGAGAATAAGGACACTACAAGTGGTATGCCTCGGGTCTCTGTCCTTGTAGTTTTTAACATTTTTGCAAGTACTAATACAGAAGGGCTGTAAAGTAGGGTTTGCCTCTTTGCTGATGATACCAAAATCTTCATTAGAGTAGACACCCTACAAGGTATAGATAACATGAGGATGGATTTAGTGATGCTTGAAGAATGGTCTGGAATTTAGCAGCTGAGATTTAATGCTAAAAATACAGAAAATGCATCTGACATTCAAAAAACCAAGGAATTGGTACAGTGTAAGAAGTGAAGTATTCCTGTCCATGAAAGAAGAGCAGGATCTTGAAGTGATGATATCTGATGATATTTAGGTGGCCAAACAGGTAGAAAAAGTGACAGCACAAGCTAGAAGAATGCTTGGATGCATAAGGAGAGGAATGGTCAACAGGAAAAAGGAGGTGATAGTAGTTATGAAGGACCTAAACAAGATTTTCAAAAGCAGAGGTATCTTTCTCTATACAAAGATTTGACTTCTCCAAGCCATGATATTTTCAATAGCATCATATGGATGCAAAAGTTGAACAATGAAAAATATAGAAAGAAAATATAGGAAGAAAATCAATGCCTTTGAATTATGGTGCTGGCGGTGAATACTGTGTATGCCATGGACTGCTCGAAGAACAAACCAGTCAGTACTTGAGGAGATCAAACCTAAGCTTTCTTTAGAAGCTCAGATGACACGACTTCAACTTTCATACTTTGGACACATCATAGAAACATGATGACAAAAAAAGACCACATGGCCTATCTAGTCTGTCCTTCCATATCAACCACTACAACAGTCCCCTATTTACCTTTAGAGATCCTCTGTGTTTGTCCCATGTTTCTTTGAATTCAGATACTGTCCTCATCTCTACCACCTCCACCGGGAGACTATTCCATAGATCCACCATTCTTTCCATAAAGAAATATTTCTGCATATCACTCCTGAATCTATCCCCTTTCACCCACATCCCATGCCCCCTCTTGCAGAGCTTGCTTTCAAGCAAAAGAGGCTCTCCTCCTATGCATTTATGCCACGGAGGTATTTAAACATCGCAATCATATCACCACTATCCCGCCTTTCCTCTAAGGTGTACATATTAAGATCCTTAAGTCTGTCCTCATATGCATTATAATGAAGACCACTAACCATTTTAGAAGCCACCCTCTGTACCAACTCCAGCCTGTTTATAATCCTTTTGAAGGTGCGGTCTCCAGAATTACACACAATACTCCAAAAGAGGTCGCACAAAAGACTTATATAGAGGCACTATCACCTCCTTTCTTCTGCTGGCCATTCCTCTTCCTATGCACCAAGCATCCTTCTACCTTTTGCCATCACCTTTTCTACCTGTTTAGATACTTTAAGATCATCAGAAACAATCACGTCTAGGTTCCGCTCTTCTTTAATGGACAAATGTACTTCATCCCTATACTATATTGCTCCCTTGGATTGCTGCAGTCCAAATGCATGACCTTGCATTTTTTAACATTAAATCTCAGCTGCCAAATTCTAGACCATTCTTCAAGCCCTCTTCAGTAGATTAGCCAGTCTGCTACTGAAGACATGTCAACCTTTCTTGGACAGATGGATGCCATCTCTGCAACCCTTGGAACAGCATCCCATGGTCCAGGAAACCAAAACTTTCTCAATGACACCATCCAGGCAGTCATGCATTCATCTCCAGGATGCAAGCTCCTCTGCCTTGGCCTTTACCCTCAACAGGGAGGATTGCAGTGAACACCACCAGCACCCCTATCTGTTTCACCCTCTGTCCCAGAGCCATGAAGTCACTTTTCATATGCTCAGAGGGATACCTGGTAGTATCATTTGTGGCAACATGGTTTAGCAACATTGGGTAATAGTCAGTGGGGTTGATGAGTCTCGGCAAACTCTCTGTAACATCTCAGATTTTAGCACCTGGCAGACATCACATCTCTCTGGACATCAAGTCTGATTGGGAGATGGACAACTCAGTACGCCTCAAAAGAGAGTCACCAACCACCACTACCCTTTGTTTCCTTGTGGTCACTGATTCTGCAACTTTGGGGTGCTCGAGCTCTGGTTTTTTCCTTTCCAGAGATGCTTTTACCACCTCCACTTCCAAGGCTGCATAATGGTTCTTCAATTCAAGGGCTGGAGAAGTTGGATTGGTGATTCTGCAGGCCCTGGTGACTTGTGTCCAACCTTTGTCATTCTGTAGGTTCCCACCTTCTCCTCTGCTGGAGAGCTTGGATGTTGCAAGAAGCATCTCATCAATGTACTTCTCAGTGTCTTGAATGCTCCTCAGCCTCACCACCTCCTCTTTGAGTTCCTCCACTTGTTTCCTGAGAGCTTCTGCCTGTAGGCATCCTGCAGATGGAATTGGTCCTTCAACTGGCATTGGGACCTCTGTCTGGACAGATGCAAAAGCTGTAATGGGGTCAATAGCTTTGGTGATATGATTTTTCCCAGCCATTGTTCAGTCAGTGCAGCTTAGATATCTGTTACAGCAAAAGAGAAAGACCTACCAAAGTAAGAGCTGGTTTCCCAGGTTTTTCAGAGAAAAAACAGTTACATCTATTTAAGTGTGTTCAAAATGTGTTCTTCCAAGTCCCTGTGTGTAGTTAATTGGGAGGTTCCCTAAAAAGCAAGACTGCTCACTAAGGGTGTGCGGGAGTTGGAGGGGGGGGGGGTAGGGAGGGACCTAACACTTGATGAGGTGTCAGTAGCTTCAAAGAACTGAGAAAAATACTAAAGCAGAGTTTTAAACCTACCCCAATAAAGAAAATAGAAAATATTTCCCCTCATGCGAAGAGAGAGATCATTAGAGAAATACATCATGCTTGGCAAGGTTGAAGGTCAACATAAAAGAGGAAGGCCAGCAATGAGATGGATTGATACAATAACAGTAGCTATGGGTGTCACTTTATCAACAATGAGCCACCTGACTGAAGACCAAACACAGTTTAGGTCAACTAGCCAGATCTCCATGAATCAACACCAACTTGATGGCACCTAACAACAACAATAGCAGTGCCCGTGTATAAGTCTCTGGTGTATAAGTACTGTGTTCAATTTTGGAGACTGCACCTTAATAAAGATATAAACAGGATGGAGCAAGTGCAAAAGGTGGCTACTAAAAATGGTCATTGTCATGAAGATCTCAATATGTATACTTTGAAAGAAAGGCGGGAGAGTGGAGATATGATAGTGCCACTTATATATGCCTCTATGGCATAAATGCACAGGAGAAGAGTCCTTTTCAATTGAAAGGAAGCTCTGGAACAAGGGGCATAGGATGAATGTGAAAAGGGATATACTCAAGAGTAACCTAACAAAATATTTCTTTGTAGAAAAAATGGTGGATGCATGGAATAGCCTTCCAGCAAAGGTGTCAGAGAGAAGGACTTTTTATTATTTCAAGAAAGCATGATATAAGCATAGAAGATTTCTAAAAGAGATGAGTGGACTATAGAATTTATTATTTGGTATGGATGGGCAGACTAGACAGCCATATGGTCTTTATCTGCTGTCATTTTTCTGTTTCTCTGTTTCTGGAAGGTCCCACTGAAAGGGACACCTGTGAATGCAAAGGCATCCCCCCCCCACACAAGGACCCTCTGACCTTGATCTTCCTCCCCAATCACTCCTTGGTCACCTCCAATACATCCGATCCCTTCCTCATCCCCTCCCCCAACAAATCTGAACCTTTCATCTCTCTCAAAGGCATCTGTTGCCCCTATCAGAACTCCCCTATACAAAGACACCCCTCCCCCCATACACACACACATCTGCTCCCCAGCAATAAGAAACACTCCCCAAGGCCCTCCTTGGCAAACATATCCCCCCTCAAGCTTTATCCCCAGCCTTAGTGGCGTTCCTGGTGTCTAATAGTAGCAGGAGCGATATCTACTCTCTCTTGTCCTCATGGATATAGGTTCCAAAATGGCACCAATGACTCTTAGTAATAAATTCACAACAATAGGCAGGCAAAGACATACTAACAATAGATAGACAAAGACAGACATATGCACAGCCAAGGAAAATGCAGGTAACAGGGAAGAGAGAAAAGGACACTGACTAGAACAGAAAAAATAAACTGTAAAATAAAAGTAGGATGAGAGGACTGAGAGGATAAAGACTGACAAGCACTAATCAAGAACTGTCACATGCCTCTTCAGTAGCATCTACGTCTACTAACCCTATGGCAAAGTTGTTCTTCCTTTGGTACCTGATATAGCAGGTGTAAAAGTGTGTAAGTATGTTTAATGATGCTTGGTATGCACCGGAGTTACAGACCATACACTTATGTTGGTAACACGCCCTCAAAATGACCTTAATTTACATGCATACCATTATGCGCAATTTCCCTCCCAAGCACACACTGTTTTCTTTTTAAAAATGTCCTTCTGCATGCAACTTTTTTTGTATGCATCTAACTTCAACATTTATACTTCTGCTCCCCACTGTAACTTTCTAATATTACCCCTCAGCGTGATACAAAGTCTAAACCCAGATTCCAGGTACCTCTGCCATCTCATCTTAGCTGTAAATGACAGCAGTGCTTTCTTTGTGATCCCTCATGGTAATAAAATCTCCTACTGGTGCAAAAAGGAAAAAAAAAAAGCACTAGCAAAATAAAAAAAGGAAGAAGAAAACAATCCTGCAAGTAGAATGGATTGCTTTTACTACTAATGGACAAGCTTCCCAGACGCTGCTTGCCTGCTTGTGCCAGTATTTTTAATTACTACTTTCCGTTCCATGCTGAATGCATATTATTCTCCACACGAAGTGAATAAGCATGCAAGCCCATACTGGTGATTAGCACAACCATGGGAAGTGTCAACAATTTTCTGCAAGCTCTGTTCATGGTTGTTTTGCTTGATATTTGTTCAGATGCACAGAACATCATCAAAAGATGCTGAATACAAATCACCTGCTTGCTCCTTTGCAATGGAAAACCTGATAGTTTTTTGTTTTTTTTTAAGATTACGAGATGAAATTGTCAGCATTGATGTCAAACAGCAATAAATTTACCTGCTGGAAATTAAAAATAAGACCCAACTTAGCAAACCAAGCTAACGCTAGGAAGAATTTAAAAGATGAAGACTGCAGGCAAATTTCTTGAATATCAGCTTCTGGGGTTCCAAATGTCCAGACTCTAGGTGAGGTAATTTTATAACGAGCCCCATAAAGTTCTGCACCATCATGATGCATAAATCATGTATTTCCAGGATTTACATGTGCACATTGCCGTTAGGCACTGTTCTATAAGTATGCACGTCAGAGCAAGGGTGTATACTATTGGTATGGGCGTGGCCAGGAGCAGAGAATAGGTAGAGCTTGGATGGAGCATAAATTTATATATGAAAGTTATAACATACTATAGCTTAAGTGCATTCTTCACAAATCTAGGTGAGTGCATTTACACCAAGTTTAGGACTGACTTAATTACTCATGTCTAGGTTTGCTATGCGTATCCTATGACTTACGCCCCTATTTTATAAAGAGAAATTAGTGTCCGCTTTTCTTTATAGTGTAGGTATCATTTGTGCTTATTGGGACGTGTATTAAACTAAGTGACTTTTATAAAGGGACCTCTATAAGGTCTACGTATGTAACTACTGTAAATATCATGCCATGAGTCACAATGCTCAGGAGCCCCTTATAACATGGTGATGGGCTTCTAGCAGCAACTTCTTCTTTCCTTCTTTTTTTTCCTGATCTCCTTTTGGCACCACTGTCCAGATGGAATTCAAACTATGACAAGAAAGAAATCCCATCACAGTTCATGAGTTTGGGGAAGTACCAGGAGATGAGGCAAGATAAGGTTATCTCCCCTGCCCCCCTTTCAAGTCAGCAGCACTGTATGCAGCCATCTTCTACTTTTGCACATCATCTCAGGATCTGTGCGCACGCTTTAGTTATACTTGTCTGCAAATGTTTAGATACCACCTTGTCAAATTATATGTTTCAGTGAATCCCTACGCAAACAGAAGCTGACACAACCTCCATGGTACAAAGTTAAAAATGATGTGGTTAATATTCAGCTACATGGAGAGCATTTAATGTGATATAATTGATGGTATTTATTTATCTAGGTAATACCACCGAATGTACACAAAAAATTGGACATTTCAAGTTATACCTGGTATTTGTGCAGCCCGCCTAGATCTTGAATTTAGATGTTGTGTACTTGGATGTGCACATTATCAGGCTGATATTCAGCCCCAACAACTGGCATTTTGTTTAAACACCAGCCGCTGCAAGTGAAACAAATCTGGATGTTCAGCACCTGTCTCCAGATAGTTGCCATCGCTGAATATCTGGATTCAGTGCTGACCACCAGCGCTATGTGGAGAGCAGCAACATCCAGATAGCTAACCAGACACATTTAGGACAGCTTGCAGATGTCCTCATTTGAATGATGCTGCTATCAGGATCCATGCTGGCTCTGCCCAAGCTCCGCCCCCTGGACTGCCTTAGACACTATTTTCTAGAGACACAGAGGCGCTTATGTGCCTTTAAAAAATGCCATCATAAGTGGCAGAAATCGCATCTTGAATATGGATCTTTACACCAGCTCGAGAGCAGGTGTAAATGTTCAGTTATAAAATTTGCAAATATTCACATAAATTATGGTATTTTATAATGAATGCACACACTTGCTAATTCTACCTTTGCTGCTCCCTAACCGTACTTCTGGCTATGCCTATCAGCAAGGTAGATGCCTCCATATCAATAGGGATGCGATTTTGTTTTGAAAGAAAAAGCAGGCATAGTGTGTCCTATTATACAGTAGCATGCACCATCCATGAAGATTTGCCCATGCACAAACAGTGTGTGCTATTGCATATGAGTATTGCTATTGCAATGAGTATTCCTGTTTAATGTAAACCGCGCTGATGAAAAAGAGTGCGGTATAAAAGAAATATAAATAAATAAATAAATAAATAAATATATAAAATTGTGCAATAGTGCACTCTATTGCATAATAAGGTGCACTATTAAAAAAAAATACAAAGACGAAAAAAATGACAAAAATAAAATTAAGCAACAAAATATTTTAGCTTGCATATTTTATTTTATTTATTTATTTATTTATAGTTCTTTTATACCGCACTCTTTTTCGTCAGCGCGGTTTACATTAAACAGAATACTCATTGCACGCAACAGACTGTAATGAGTTTACATATAACAGGCAAATACAACTAGGAATTTAACCATGGGAAACTTTGTACATATTTGTAAAAACTTTGTAAAAAACTTAGTACATATTTGTAAAGAACTTTTATACTTAGAGAAACTTTGTACATATTTATAAATAAGAATCTATATACAAAGGATAGAATTTCTTAGTATGAGGTATTTACAATTTTACTGTGCATTTTAGAATGATGATAATGAGCCTTGGAAATGCAGAATGAAGAGGTGATGCTTTATGGCTTTTCTGAAATGCTTGAGGTCAGTAATAGCTCTTATGTTGGGGGGTAGGTTGTTCCAACATCTAGGAGCGTAGTATGCAAAGGCCCTGTCTGTAGTTGAACGTTTGCATTTTGTGGTCTCAGGTGGTGTAACTAGGGTGTTTGTCGCTGCTGACCTCCTGGCTCTGATGTCGGGGGTGGGATGGAGGAGTTTAGACATATCCCTACATAGCAATGCACATACTTTTACACCAATCAAAATTCTGTAACAGGTCAGTTACACACGTGTGTAGCCACATACAAGTGAAAAGGCACCTACCTATTTTTATAAAACACTAATGTAAGTGGAATACAATGCACCTACACTGCAGGCAGGGACATTTATACCAGCTCCAGACTGGTGTAAATGTCCATGTCTACATTATTCTAACAGGCACATAAATTATAGCATTTTATAAGCTTCATGCATGTTTGTGATGTCTGCCCAAGCACCGCCCAAACTCCACCATGTGCACACCCACTAGCTAAGTACACACTTTGATGCCAAAGCCACATAAGTGTGGAGGTGCCTTCATAAAAGTATCTCCTATGGGGGTCATCCAGAACCACGATTAGCGGGGATGTATGCCCTGCCTGGACATACATCCCCGCTATACATCCCCTTGCCGTCCCCATGCAAGGCTCCCTGTACAAACAGTGGAGTTGTACAGGGAGCCTTAGATGGGGGTGGGAGGAGGCGTGAGGGAGGCATAACAAAAGCGATGTGTGGGTAGGTCATCACCCCGAACGTACAAGGCCGATTCTGAGGTTGGCCCTGTACATCTGGGATAGGCCAGTTAGACAGGGGACTTATTCCACATCAGAGGTGGAATAAGTCCCCCTGGATGCGGGGTAGTGGTGGTGGCCAGCGGGAACAAAACAAGGAGGCATGCAGGGGGAGCCCCGCAGCCGGACTTTCACCATGGGAGGCCGGATCAGGGGTCTGACTGAGGGGAAAGGACATTCTTGGTGGCAGCTGACAATCGCAGCTCCTGAATGGAGCCTGTCAAGGGTAGATGTAGATGTGCCTGGACATGCGGCCCATCAGAATAGGGGCCCACCTGCACGTCCAAGCCGGTGGACCCGATGCTGATCCTGCATGGGCTAGATGCCCCTGCGGGATCAGATTTGGGTCTGCTGTTCTACACCCGATTCTGAGAGGACTACATGGGCTGGATGTCCAGTTGGGAATAGGCATGGTCTAAGTGGTGGTGCCACTGGAATGCCCCAAACCTCAGACAGTCGACTTTGGTCATATTACAATTTATAAATTAAAACTTATCTGTTCAGCTTGCAGAAAGGTTTGTTTTAAATCACTTATTTGGCCAGCACCACCACCAACCATATAAAGGCTTTTGAATATTAACCTCAAGAACTTTCTGCATAATTACTATTTATCTGTAATTTTTTGCAGATTCAAAATGAGGAAGCAGTGACTATATGGCAGTCATTATTAGTATTGCAAAGCATCTTCAAAGTATTTAAAAAACAGCCATTACATTTTTTTGAAAGGCAAATATAATTGTGCCCCTCCTCTATTTCTAGCACATCATTAGTTATTTATCATTTGCAGAATTAAATTTAAGATTTTTATTCTCATTTTTTATGCTTTACTTAAAGGATGTCTTAGATAATTGTCAGACTTACTTCTTCCATATACACTTGTCAAGTCGCTTAGATTATTCTCTCAAGGCTTACTCGGTGCTCTTTCTGGCTAAGATTTATCTTGATTGTGTGTTGGATAGCCTTTAACTATGTTGCTTTTTGGTTGTTGAATTCTTTACCTCTGTCTTTGAGGCCCAGTAGCACTTATTCCAGATTCAGACTGGCCGGAAAAAACGATTCATTCAGCAGGTGTATGGGCACAGCCATAGATTACTTGGAGATTCCTCCGATGTTCCTGAGCTTTTTCTTGCTTCTCAATGAATATTAAGTTTTTCATTGCTCTTGTTCTTCTGTTTCCATTTTGTTTAAATTACTTAGATTGTCTTGGTTTATTTTAAATCGTGTGTGCTATTTTTAACTCCCAATTTTGTATTCTGATGTAAATTATTTTGATGGTTTTCTGAAAGGCGGTATATCAAGACCAATAAACAAAACTTAACTAAACTAAACTGCTTTGTAACACTTCCTTTGGCAGAGATAACAACTTCCAAACATTTCCTGTAACCAGCTAAGAATCTTTCTTTTCTTGCATTGGGAATTGTTTCCTACTCTTCCTTGCAGAACTCTTCTACCTCAGAAATATTCTTATGTCTCCATGCCAGTACTACATATTCAAGACCACTTTTTCCTATGGGGAAAAGGGGCAGCTGCTCAAGGCCCCTACACAGCAGGGACTCAGCTGCCCTGCCGCCATTGGTTAAAGCAGCCCTTGTGACCACTGCTGCCACTGCTGCCCCCTCTGGGACGTGCAGTACATTTAAAAAGGCACCACGGTACCAGTTACCGTCTCTTATGCTTCCGCCTCCCTCCAATTCCATTTTAACAGGAAGTGGAATTGGAGGGGAGGTGGAAGCATGAACGGAACCGTGGCACTGGAAGACAAAATATCTCTGGCACCGTGGTGCCTTGTTAAATATACTGCCACCACTGCACATCCTGGAGAAGGACAGCAGCATTGGCGGGAGCGAGGCCCACAGACAGGAAGGGGCCCGTGCGAATGGCAGAGTACCCACAAATGGGAGGGGGGCCCTGTTAGCTGGGTGGGGCCATTCCTAAAAGTTTGCTTAGGGCCCCATAAGGTGTTGAAGCAGCCCTGTATATATTAAAGATTTCCCAGGAGATTATCAATAATATTTAAGACTAGGGACTATGAAGGCCATTCCAGAGCCTTCATCTTTTTTTTTAAGTATGTCATGGCTAATTTTGAAGTATCTTTTGGTTCATCTTATCAAAATATCCAAACTCTCTTCAACTTCAATTTTTTTGTTGACTGGGATTTCAGCTTCTATGATATGTTCATAGCCAAATCCATTCTTTCATCCACTTGCACAATATTTCCTGTTCCACTAGCTGCCATATAATCAAAGCATAATAGATCCATCCCATGCTTAACAGCTGGCAAGATGCTCTTTTCTTCAAATGTATTTTGTGTGGCTGTGGGTGAACAGTTCAATTTTCATTTCATCAGTCCAAAGTTTCTGGCTTATCGGTATTTTCTTTTGCATAATTTATATGATCACTTTTATGATAAGATTGAAGAAAAGGTTTCCTTTTGTAAACTGTCCCATGCAAATCATTATTGCATAAGCATTACTGTACTGTGGACCAATGGACAACAACTCCAGTATCTGTAAGACTTTTCAGCAGGTCTTTTGCAGTGACCTATGTATTCTGTTTTTCAAATCTGAACTGTTTTTGACCAGTTCTATTTCAGATTTTAATTCCTCCTCCAGACCTTGCCTTGACTTTAACAGTTCCACATAACTTCCATTCCTTAGCAATATTACTGAGAGTTCATATTTCTAGCTGTATTTATAGATATTTTTCATTGCTTTCCTCTGCTTTCTAAGAATTAAATGTCTTCATTTTCAAATGCTCAGACAGCTGCTTAGAGAAGCCCATGGTTGTTGAAAGACAATAGAACAAAAAATCACAACACGAGAGGTTAGAACATTTGTTCTACCATGGAGTTGTATTTACCTGGCTAATTAAAAGCCTAACAAATGAATACATTTTTTTGGTACTTATTAAGAACTTTAAAAATATAGTAATGAAATCAACTGGAAGGGCATCACAATTTTGAAATTAACTGGAAGAATATCTAGAGGGCCTCTTACTAAAAAGTGCTAGGGTTTAGCAACTAACAGGCATTTGGCATTAAAAATAACACACAGTATTTGCAACCCCTATGGCCTGTCTGAGGCATGACCAGCAATCAGGTATTTCTCTGTCCCTAGAGGACTTACAATCTAAGTTTTGTAATGGAGGGTAAAGTGGCTTGCCCAAGGTCACAAGGAGTGTCAATGGGATTTAAACCCTGTTTTTTTCTGGTTCCAGCGTACTGCCCTAACCACTAGACTACTCCCTAACAAATCTCATTAGGGTACGCTATTACCACAGGTGCACAGAATACCACCTATTGAGGTGCCAATCGTTTCACCCACATTAAGTGTACCAGGCACTGGTAGCACACAGTGAGGCCAATTCCATAGATGCATTTCCAGAATTGTGGCATAGGGCCTGGACACCCAGGCCGTGCTCCAATTCCGGCACCCTGGATATCCAGAACCCTGCCCAGCTAACTCAGCCTGGCTCCTGCATGGAGATGCAGTGCCGTGGCGTTCCATTGCCATGGCTCCATGCAGGAGCCCTGATTTCCCACACCATACAAAATGCTCTGTTCCCTGCTCCCTGACCCCCAATCGGGCTCTCCAAGGCCAGGATCGGGTGGCAAGGAACCCCCTACCACCACCTACTCAGTTGTGGGAGCCCGACAGTGCCATGCTCCAACACCAGGGGTCTTGTTCCACCTTTGAGGTTGAATAAGTTCCTCGCCTATCCTGGTGAACCCGTGACTGGAATTGGCCCTTTACATCCAGGTTGTGTGCTCCACCCCCAGCCTGCCCACTCTCGCTCCCATCGCTGCCCCTGCCTGCCCTCGTCCAGAGCTCCCCGCACATCTACCTTGTATGAGTGGAGCTTTAGAAACATAGAAACATAGAAATATGACGACAGAAAAAGACCACATGGCCTATCTAGTCTGTCCTTCCATAACAACAATAATCAATAGGAATAGTGGGAACCCCCCTGAAATGGTTCTCTTCTTACATAACCAACAGAATGCCACAGGTTCATTTCAATGGCGAAGAAGCAGAAGCTTTCCCGCAAACGCAAGGCATACCTCAGGGCTCTGCTCTCTTGGCACTACTTTTCAATGTCTATATGCGACCTCTCTGTAATATTCTCCAACAACACAATATCAACTACCACATTTATGCGGATGATATTATGCTCTACACACAGTTGGATACCGAGAACCCTAACTATACTCAGCTTGAAACATTCCTCACCGAGATGTTAAATTGGAAACAGCAAAACAACATGGCGATCAACCATAAGAAAACTGAAGTCATGTATATCTCAAGAAAACCAAACTTTGACCCTCCTGCGTCAGTCACCCTATGTAACAATACATACAACACGAAGACTGAAATAAAATATCTGGGTGTAACACTTGACAGCAATCTAAAGATGGAAAAGCACCTCCGCAAAACCAACTAGGCCGTTTTCCACAAACTTAGGGGCTTGTTTACAAAGCCGCGGTAGTGGTTCGCGATCGCGATCGCAACCGCGGCCCCATTGAAATCAATGGGGCCGCGGCTCCGATTACGATCGCAAACCGCTACCGCGGCTTTGTAAACAAGCCCCTTAGAGTCCTACAACCCCTACGGAGCATCATTGAACCTCACGATTTCAGATCTGTTGCACAAGCTCTAATTATGCCACACCTCGACTACTGCAATGCCATCCTACAGGGCCTTCCAAAGAAAACCCTCAACATTCTCCAAATGGCCCAAAATGTAGCGGCTAGGGTCATCATGAAAAAAATCCTTACTGATCACATTACCCCTGTATTAATCGAGCTACACTGGCTCCCCATTGCAGCCCAGATAAAATATAAAACACTAATAACCACCTTCAAGCTTATACATAACATAGCGCCATCCTTTCTCTCCACCCTTATCAGCACGCAACCACCCAACAGAAGCAGGCGAACAATCCACTCAAATATACTCCACGTTCCCCCTGATATCAGATCTGTAACTGTCACTACTAGCCAACGAGCATACTCCTACTCGGCCCCGTCCCTCTGGAACCAACTACCACCAGAGCTAAGAGCTATTAAAGACCTTAAGGAATTCAGAAAGAAACTCAAGACACATCTTTTCCAGTGTCAATACAATCTGATATAATCCCAGGGGTATAAATGATACCACCCAATGAAACATGGTTGCAGTTTATGTAAATATGTAAATATGTAATGTCTGACTCCTCTACATATGACCTCTCCACGTGTGCTGTGCTTCCCCCTCCAAATCAATGTGTGTATACCGCAAAATTTCTGTCATGATTCGACAAATTCATATCTGTAATCAAACCGCTACTGATCGCTGGAAGTAGCGGTATACAAATGTATGCTAAATAAATAAATAAACAACTACAACAGTCCCCTTTTTACCTTTAGAGATCCTCTGTGTTTGTCCCATGCTTTTTTGAATTCAGTTACTCTCCTCATCTCTACCACCTCCATTGGAAGACTATTCCACGGATCCACTACTCTTTCGGTAAAGAAATATTTCCGTATATCACTCCTGAATCTATCTCCCTTCACCCTCATCCCATGTCCCTTCGTAGCAGAACTTGCTTTCAATTGAAAGAGGCTCTCTCCATGAACATTTATGCCACCGAGGTATTTAAACATCTCAATCATATCACCTCTATCCTGCCTTTCCTCTAAGGTGTACATATTAAGATCCTTCAGTCTGTCCTCATATGCTTTATAATGAAGACCACTAATCATTTTAGTAGCCACCCTCTGCACAGACTCCATCCTGTTCACATCCTTTTGAAGGTGCGGTCTCCAGAATTGCACACTATACTCCAAATGAGGTCGCACTAAAGACTTATAGAGCGGCATTATCACCTCCTTTTTTCTGCTAGCCATTCCTCTCCGTATGCACCCAAGCATCCTTCTAGCTTTTGCTGTTGCCTTTTCTACCTGCTTAGCTACTTTAAGCTATACTTTATTCAGAAAGGACAGGGTAGGAAGTAGGGGAGGAGGAGTGGCACTATCTGTAAAAACTACTATTAAAGCTTTGGAATTACAGAGCTTAAAAGGGAGAGAGGAGGCATTGTGGGTTAAACTAGAAAGAGGGAAAGAGAAATCTATTTGCATTGGTGTGATATACAGACCTCCCTCACAAGAGGAAGAGGTGGACAGAGAGTTAATTGAAGACATACGCAGCATTGCTAGGAAAGGGGAAGTGCTACTGCTAGGAGATTTCAATATGCCAGATGTTGATTGGCACATTCCTTCTGCAGTATCATCTAGAAGTAAGGAAATCCTGGATTCTCTACAGGGAGAACTATTCAGGCAATTGGTAACAGACCCCACATGTGAAGGGGCCATACTGCTTGGGTTAGAAATTGGTTGGGTGGGAGGCGACAAAGAGTACAAGTAAATGGAGCTCACTCTGAGGAGAAGGATGTTACCAGTGGTGTGCCCCAGGGATCTGTCCTTGGTCCGATTCTTTTTAACATCTTTGTTAGTGATATAGCGGAAGGGCTGTCGGGTAAGGTTTGCCTCTTTGCGGATGATACCAAAATCTGCAATAAAGTAGACACCCAGGAAGGTGTAGATAACATGAGGAGGGATCTAGCTAAGCTTGAAGAATGGTCTAGAATTTGGCAGCTGGGAATTAATGTTAAAAAATGTAAGGTCATGCATTTGGGCTGCAGCAATCCAAGGGAGCAATACAGCATAGGAGGTGAAGTACTTTTGTCCACTAAAGAAGAGCGGGACCTAGGCGTAGTTGTGTCCGATGATCTTAAAGTAGCTAAACAGGTAGAAAAGGCGACGGCAAAAGCTAGAAGGATGCTTGGGTGCATACGGAGAGGAATGGCTAGCAGAAAAAAGGAGGTGATAATGCCTCTGTATAAGTCTTTGGTGCGACCTCATTTGGAGTATGGTGTGCAATTCTGGAGACCGCACCTTCAAAAGGATGTGAACAGGATGGAGTCGGTGCAGAGGGTTGCTACTAAGATGATTAGTAGTCTTCATTATAAAGCATATGAGGACAGACTTAAGGATCTTAATATGTACACCTTAGAGGAAAGGCGGGATAGAGGTGATATGATTGAGATGTTTAAATACCTCCGTGGCATAAACGTTCAGGGAGAGAGCCTCTTTCAATTGAAAGCAAGTTCTGCGACGAGGGGACATGGGATGAGGGTGAAGGGAGATAGATTCAGGAGTGATATGCGGAAATATTTCTTTACGGAAAGAGTAGTGGATCCGTGGAATAGTCTCCCAGTGGAGGTGGTAGAGATGAGGACAGTAACTGAATTCAAAAAAGCATGGGACCAACACAGAGGATCTCTAAAGGTAAAAAGTGGACTGTTGTAGTTGTTGTTATGGAAGGACAGACTAGATGGGCCTTGTGGTCTTTTTCTGTCATCATGTTTCTATGTTTCTATGGAGGAAAGGTCCATAAACCATTATTAAAAAGGGACCCAGGAAATCACTGCTTGAACCAATACAAGCATTGTGGAAACCTGTGTCTTTTGGGGAAACTGCTAGGTTCGTATGAGCTAGATTGGCCACTCTTGGAAACAGGATACTGGGCTTGATGAAATTTGGTCTGACCCACTATGGCATATCTTATTTTCTTAGGTTTATGTTCTTATGTGAGTATCTGCATGCTACCAGTGCTGAGCTCGCTAACCCACTCTCTGCACCTAACCCGCTCCTTTACTATCCCAGTACGCAACATTCTAATAAAGTAGAAATCAGCATGTACTCACTGTTTTAGCGCCATGTTGTCAGTCATTACAGGCTTTAGTACATTCTTAACATGCACCAAATCCACACTGACTGGGCAAAGCATGTTAGTAAAAGGGCCCCCTCAATTTTTGCACATGCTATGCCTTCTTGTTTATTTTCAAACTATTAAAATAATCAAATAAGCAGCAATTATGCATTATCAATAGCAGAAATATGTTGTGTTTAACTTTTTATTATGTAGACGCTTTATCAGCTTCTGTTCACTTAGGTATTTGAAACATATGAGGTGTGACAAAAAAGAAACAAGACTGTCCCATAAATGTTTTATTACAAAATCTATTGAGAAATTCCACATTGTCCCCTTCAAAGTAATCCCTCCCAGAGTTAATGCACTTCTGCATTTGTCTCTGCCATGTACAGAAGCACTCGGTGAAGTCCTCCTCCTTGAGGTCCCTCAGCTCTCTCGTCAAAGTGGCCTTGATCTCTTCTACAGAGGCAAAATGAGTTCCTTTGAACACAGTCTTCAGCCTGGGGAAGAGCCAGAAGTCACATGGTGTGAGATCTGGGGAATAAGGAGGGTGGTCGAGAGCTGTGATCTGTTTGTTGGCCAAGAATTACCTCACACTGAGCACGGTGTGTGCGGGCGCGTTGTCGTGGTGGAGTAGCCACGACTTGTCTCTCCATAAAGCCCGCCTGCTGCGCCAAACCCAGTCATGGAGGTGATTGAGGACCTGCTGGTAGAAGTAATGGTTGACTTTCTGACCCTCAGGCACAAACTCATGATGGACCACTCCCTTCTGGTCAAAGAATGCAATCAGCATGACCTTGATCCTTGATTCAGACATGCGTGCCTTCTTGGGTCTGGGTGACAGTCGAGTCTTCCACTGCAGGCTCTGTCTCTTGCTTTCAGGGTCGTACTGGAAGATCCAAGTCTTGTCTCCTGTGATGACTCGGCCAACAAACTCTGGATCTTCTCCGATCTTCTCTAGCAAGTTTCAACAAAAATTGACCCGGTGATCCTTCTGGTCATCTGATAAAAGATTGGGCACCATCTTGGTGCACACCTTCCGAATCCCCAGCTCCTGCACCAAGATGGTCTGCACTGACTCCCTGTTCAGGCTGAGCTCCTCAGCTATCATCCCTCACCATCAATCTGCGATCACTCCGCACCAGCTGGTTCACTCTGTCAATGTTTTCAGCCGTCTTTGTCGTGGAAGACCATCCTAACTTGGGGTCATCCTCCACCTCCTCGCGGCCAGTCTTGAAGCATTTGTGCCACTCGAAGACTCGCGGCCTTGACATTGCATCTTCTCCATAAGCCTTTTGCATAAGTTGGAGACACTCAGTTGGGCCTTTCTCCAACTTAACCAGAAATTTCAAGTTTATTCTTTGCTCCATATTTCTGCCACCTCCAGTTGTGTGACAAAGTTATGGAGCAGTGTGCTACTAAAGAAAAACCTGAAAAAGAAAAACAGAGTGAGAGAGATGAAAAATATTATAGCAGATTAGTGGCAAGATGTTGCACAACACAGTGACATAAGTGGTTAGCCAATTGGCATTGAGTCATGGGCTTGGATGCCACAGTCTCGTTTCTTTTTTGTCACACCTCATACAATTTGACCAGGGTTGCCTAACCTTTATCCACAACAGTAGTCTTCTCTGTTAGACAGCATTAGATTGTTATCTACACTGTACATCATTGCATTAAAGCAGAAAACTTGAGCTAAAGGAATTGAGGTTCAGATGGGGACCAGGGAGAAGGTACTCTAGCATGGAACTAAGTCAGGGTACCCAGCAAACATTCTAGGCATGGTGTCTAGCTGATTAAACAGCAAGTGCTGATCCCTTCTGGTTCCAGTGCAGATGTGAGTGGACAGCATTTGGAGAAGCTCTGGGCTACCTTATTTCCTTAAATTTTGATATTTTTGCTTGCCATTCCTGATCGTGAGTTGTGTCAGACAATGCCCAAAGAACTGAAAATGCACACAGAAAGGCTATATAGGACCTGTATGCAGAGAAAGTGAAGAATTTGCCCCCTGTGGGAAAGCAATCAGGGCCTGCAAGATGGAGAGCGGCCTGC
Source organism: Ichthyophis bannanicus (assembly GCA_033557465.1). Classification (NCBI taxonomy): domain Eukaryota; kingdom Metazoa; phylum Chordata; class Amphibia; order Gymnophiona; family Ichthyophiidae; genus Ichthyophis; species Ichthyophis bannanicus. The sequence goes on from CM066031.1 coordinate 1,462,703,659, forward strand.
AACAATGAACGCGATAGCCAATGCTGTTCCCATTGATAATATGGCAGTTGAGCATCCAAAACCAAGATTATTTATACGGTCACAGCCCAATTTACAGAGTGATTCAATTCCTTAGTAGTCCACCTTACTGAGTGGAGGAACGTATTTGAGGCTTGGAGGACAAGAAGACAGCGGTCAGAGAGGAAATTGGCTGGCTACAAAAAGCTGTATGATGGTTAGAAGAAAAGACTGAAGATCATGAGAATCGAGACCATAGACAAAACCTTCAAATTTTGGGGGTCCCAGAAGGAGTGGAACTTCCCTATATACAATTTTTTTGGAAAAAAATGTTAGACTTCTGTCTTCCCACACAATTGGCTACACCTTCATAAGAAATTGAGCGGGCCCATAGAGAAACCAGACTTAAACCAGCCCCAGAGAAGTGGCCACATGCTCTTATTGTACAGTTGCTGAGATACCAGGAGAAGGAGCCTGTGATTGTGGATGCTTACAAATGGCAGGTGCTACTAGGGAGGGAATGAGGTAATTGAGCATAAGAGGTCTAGCTTGCTACTCAGAGTGGGGATATCACTGCACCATCCTGCCCTTTTATGATTGGATAGCATGATAATGTCTAAAAAATAATCTCCCCTTCAGTATTGAAAACAAAAATGCTCAACCTCAAGATCTTTTTTTTAATGGACTGTCAAAAAACACATAATAGGAAACATATATAATATTGTTTGGAAAATGAAAGGACCTATAATGAAAATCAATAGTGTAGTCACATACTGAGGGAATAGTTCATAATTGCACTCCCATTTTTGATCGTCCTCCAATAATTTATGACTGTATGAGGAGTATTGTTGGATAATAGAGGCATAAAATTGGCACTCCTTTGGACTTCTAATGTAGGTTATCCCCAAAGAGTATAGAGAGAGTCTATAATAAAGCTGTAACCATGAATTTTCAGCAAAAAGAATGTTTTTGTTAATTATGAGGGTAATTTTCCTAGGCATCACCATGCTTTACCTAAGAAAATAGTCTCTTTTAAAACGGCCTACTCCATAAGTGCACAAAATAACTTATGTATACCCTATGCATGCATAACTTTATCTGATCTGAGCAGAAGCATTCCTGGGAGTGGGTTTGGGGAGGGGTTTGCCCTTACTAATATATTTTCAAATATTTGTTCATATGTGTGTTGATTTGGTTACAGCAGCATAGGCAAAGGAAAGAATGAGAGAAACAGAGGAGAAGGAGGCAGGGAAAGAAGGTGAGGAACAAGTTAATGAGCCAGGAGACTCCTCAGCAAACATCAGTGCAGAAGATTCTATGTAGGCAGGTAATTGCTAAGCTCAGGATCACTATACAGTGACTTTGACCTACTTCAGCTCCAAAGCAGCTTTCAGGTTCATTTGCTTAAGAATATGGCACAGATTTGGATGGAAAATGACCTTCTTTCTTTAGATATGATAGCATGAGGCAGAATTTTAAATACTACCAGTATATGTGAGTATAGTTATTTTCAGTCCGTAGATTGTAAAATCTCTGGGAACAGAGAAATACCTACTGTACCTGACTGTAACTCACCTTGAACTACTACTGGAAAAGCATGAGCTAAATCCTACAAAATAATAACAAAGCTACGGATTTGGGGTCTGGATAACAATCTCCTTGCATGGATAGTTGCTTGTTATATCACTTGCACATCTGACAATTTCAGATTTTGGGGCCTGTAAAATTATAACAAGGATCGGCAGGAGAATCCACCTAGAAGCGTAAGATTAACAGTAGTTAAATTCTCTTTCAGCAGCATGAAAGGCATCCAATGAACCCCAGCAATAGAGACATCATCTAGAGTAGAGAGAACCTAACGCTTGCTCTGTGAGAGAATCTCCTGGACGGAAGGCCTCTCTTTGACACTTGCCACCTGCTTTGTCCTAGCCTTCTTCCTAAGGTATCCCCGTTATTTCCTGAGGTTCACACTGTCACAGTTATTTAGAAAGATGGCATGTAGTTTGGGTCAAATGCCCTGCTAGACTTTCTTTTTTTTTTAAAGTTACTATTTATTAAGTATATCCAGAAGTTTAATAAAATAAATAACAAACAAGTATCTCATACAAATCAAAAAAGTGTTTTACTAAATTACCATATGAAATAATACACAAGGGGAGGGTAGAAATTATAAAAGAAAAACACACAATAGGAATATAATTACAGCTTGATCATTAACTTCCCACAAATTAATTCAGCCTCCATACTAATTTACCAGATAACCTAGACTGAATAGGATATTCACGTTAATTTGTAGTAATTTCTAGATCCTGTAGGAATGCAACCATCTGAGATGGCTCAAAAAAAACCTATAAGCATTGCCTTCTATATTTAATCAAACATTTCCTAGGGTATGTGAGAAAGCAATTCATCCCTGTTCCAAGAGCACAGGGATGAAACTAAGAAATTCCTTCCTAATTGACTGAGTTTTAAAAGAGACATCTGGAAAAATGTGAATCTTATGACTATGAACAAAGCATTTCTATCTCTAAAATACAACTTCCTCACATTATTCTTATCAAGAGATAGCATAAAGGAAATCAACAGAGCAGCCCTGTTGATGGTCTCCGGAATAGAAATCTCCAATTAAGCAGTTAAATTAACTGATTTCAAACACTGCTTCATCTTCTCCCCTGACTTTCCTCACTGAGCCTGGAACATAGTTATCTCTTGTGCTGCCTTTGTTAGCTTTATTTGTATTTTCTGTGAGCTATTTCAATGTCTATGGGGTAAGGCCTTCAAGGTGCCCTGGCTTTTGGCCTACTGATGTATCTTCTACTGTCACAGGTAGTTGGACCTAGATATTTTATTAAAAATGTTTGTAATGAAAATTTCAACCAATAAGCAAATCAAAGCAGTTTCCCAATAAACATATCTGACTTACATCAAAGCCAAACAAACAAAACAAGACTGGCCTATATTCACTCAGTTGCCCATTGCCATCTTCATACTGAGGCCCCTACCTCCCTACCAATCTAAATGGCTCTATCTCAAACTTTATCTGAGATCTATCCCCCTAGAAATAGCTAATATCTACTCATCTTATGGAATTTCTTATAATCCCTTTCCATTCTAAACTCCCTGGGTAACTGATTCTACCATGTAGGAGTCATTTTCAGTCTTTTTCTTTATGGTCTTCAGATATTTTCTGGTTCATTTCAAACTTTTTGATTAGAACTTTATAATGCATGCAAATGGTCTTTATGCACATTCATTTGTAGATTTATGTGTGTTAGATCGATTTTGTGCACACATTTTTTAAGATGGACTAATGAACCAAATGCACTGTAACAGATGCACATCCCTAGTGGGCATATTATTTATCCTATACAGCCAGGTCATCATCTTTTAAAATAGCATACTGTAAATCGCATCAGGGCATGCTTACTAAAGTGCTGCAAGTAGTGTGGGACTAACGTGTAAGAGGAGTGGCGTAGTCATGGTAAATGAGGCGTTGGCAAGGAAGTATTGCCACACTAGGTACTTCAGCCATGCATTAGTAGTGAATGCGCACCAGGTATGAATACATGCTGTGAAAGCATATGCTACTTGCCCCTTGCATCTCAGAGCCTCACACCAATGTGACCCCCCTAGACAGGAGTATGTCACTAGAACTACAGCACTGTACTATGTAGAGGTTTGAGAGCACCTTGCAGATGCCTGCAGGATGAAAAAGGACACATCTAGGTAATTGAAACATGCCATGGAACTAGAGGGGCCTGACAGCAGATAGGGACCCCAGGGGACAGCTTTAGTTCAAGAGTGTGCCAATGCAAACAGAGTCTATGCCATACAATGAGAGAAGAGCAAGAGCAATGTATCAGGATCCGCACACCATCTTCAAACGCCAGTGTGCAAAGGCGTCATTCATCAGCTTCCAGCCCCCAATCAGCCGCAGCAGGAAGGAGCAGGCAGGTGAGCTCCTCCCCACTCCCCATCGCCGGAACCAATCAGGAGCCACACACCATCTTCAAACGCCAGGGCATGAAGGCGCCATTCATCAGCTTCCAGTCCTTGATTGGCCGCAGCAGAATGGAGCGGGCAGGTGAGCTCCTTCCCACTCCCCACTGCCAGGACCTATCAGGAGCAGCACACTGTCTTCAAACACCAAGACTCAAAGGTGCTATTTGTCAGCTTTGAGCCTCCAATCAGACACAGCAGAAGGGAGCGGGCAGGTGAGCTCCTCCCTGCTTCCCATCGCCAGGACCTATCAGGAGCCCCACAACATCTTCAAACGCCAGGCGCGAAGGCGTGCCTGTGCCTGGTGGGCCTACGCTTGAGGGCCTCCCAAGAGGGCCCTTTGGCGTGGTCCTTAGCAGGGATTTGAGGCAGGCTGAATACTTCCCTCTATCTCCTCATAAAAACTACCGCAGCACTACAGTCACCCACATGCATGTAAGTCATTAATGCCTTAATTAAGAACCAATGTAGAAGCTTGTTGCTAACTACATGGAGTGGAGGAGTGGCCTAGTGGTTGGGGCAAGGTACTTCAGGCCAGAAGGTTGGGGGTTCAAATCCCACTAAAGGACAGCAACCTTGGGCCGGAAAGACTGGGGCTTCTAGTCCCACAGGTGCTCCTTGTGGTCTTGGGCAAGCCACTTAACCCTCCAAAGCCCATGTTCCCTGTAAATAGTTATCTCCAAGTTATAATGCCCTGTTCAATGTAATTTCAGTTTGTTCAATGTAAACCACACTGATGCAGAATAATGTGGTATATAAGAGAATATAAATAAATAAAATACTGCCTGTATCAGCAATACCCTAGCACACCATAACCACTTTCTCCAATGTATCAAATGCTGCGCTAACATATTGAACCTGTATATCTATGTACTAGCCATGCTTTGTAACTCAACGCACTGCTGCTCTGTATTCTATTTTGCATTATTGTGTGCCAACCAAACTGCCACTTCTCCAGACCAACTGGACAAGAAACCATAACCATCCTTCCCCATTACTACCAGAAATAGCAGACATCTATGTCTTACACTCACAATTGACTCGCTCTCATCTGCCTCACTTCCCTACTCATAGGTAGCCTAACGGCCCACTCGACCCTCCCTCCCCCATTCCAATTATCTATTAGCCAAGGCCTTTCACATTTTCTACATGGCTCTTGCAAAACACACACCATAACATAAGATCTTCCAATCTCCTGCACATCTACATAAGTCCTCCCACCAAAGCACCAACCTCTCACACTTCTCACCCAGACCACACAATCATAGAAACATAGAAATATAGAAATATGATGACAGAAAAAGACCACATGGCCTATCTAGTCTGTCCTTCCATATCAACAAATACAACAGTCCCCTTTTTACCTTTAGAGATCCTCTGTGTTTCTCCCATGTTTTTTTGTATTCAGTTACTGTCCTCATCTCTACCACCTCCACTGGGAGACTATTCCACGGATCCACTACTCTTTCCGTAAAGAAATATTTCTGCATATCACTCCTGACTCTATCTCCCTTCACCCTCATCCCATGTCCCCTCATAGCAGAACTTGCTTTCAATTGAAAGAGGCTCTCTCCCTGAACATTTATGCCACGGAGATATTTAAACATCTCAATCATATCACCTCTATTCCCGCCTTTCCTCTAAGGTGTACATATTAAGATCCTTCAGTCTGTCCTCATATGCTTTATAATGAAGACCACTAATCATTTTAGTAGCCACCCTCTGTACCGACTCCATCCTGTTTATATCCTTTTGAAGGTGCGGTCTCCAGAATTCCACACTATACTCCAAATGAGGTCGCACCAAAGACTTATACAGAGGCATTATAACCTCCTTTTTTCTGCTAGCCATTCCTCTCCATATGCACCCTAGCATCCTTCTAGCTTTTGTCATCACCTTTTCTACCTGTGTAGGTACTTTAAGATCATCAGACACAACCACGCCTAGGTCCCGCTCTTCTTTAGTGGACAAAAGTACTACACCCCTATACTATATTGCTCCCTTGGGTTGCTGCAGCTCAAATGCATGACCTTACATTTTTTAACATTAAATCCCAGCAGCCAAATTCTAGACCATTCTTCAAGCTTCCTCATGTTATCTACACCTTCCTGGGTGTCTACTCTATTGCAAATTTTGGTATCATCCACAAAGAGGCAAACCTTACCCAACAGCCCTTCTGTTATATCACTAACAAGGATGTTAAAAAGAATCGGACCAAGGACAGATCCCTGGGGCACACCACTGGTAACATCCTTCTCCTCAGAGTGACCTCCATTTACCTGTACTCTTTGTTGCCTCCCACCCAACCAATTTCTAACCCAAGCAGTAACTTTAGGGTCCATCTCTAGGGTGCTCAGTTTGTTTATAAGTCGCTTGTTAGGAACAGTGTCAAAGGCTTTACTGAAATCTAAATACACCACATCTAGGGCTCTCCCTCGGTCCAACTCCCTGGTCACCCAGTCAAAGAAATCAATCAGATATGTCTGACAAGACCTGCCTCTGGTGAATCCATGCTACCTCGGATCCTGTAATCCACTGGACTCCAGAAATCTCACTATTTTCTCTTTCAGCAGCGCTTCCAATAATTTACTCACCACCGACATTAAACTAATATGCCTATAGTTTTCAACCACATCCTTACTTCCGCTTTTGTGTAAAGGCACCACATAAGCCTCTCTCCAGTCCTTTGGCACCACTCCCGACTCCAACGAGGCATTGAACAGGTCAGTCAGTGGAGCTGCTAGAATGTTCCCAAGTTCCCTCAGTATTCTAGGGTGTATCCCATCCGGTCCCATCGCTTTGTCTTCTTTAAGTTGAGCTAGCTTCTCACAAACACAGTCTTCTGAAAATTGTTCAAGATGTCCCTCGCTTCTGTTCCTGTTTATTGGTGTTTTCTGAGGTCCTGCTCCTGGTTCTTCATCTGTGAACACAGAACAGAAATATTTGTTAAGCAATTCCTCTTTATCCTCATCAGCTTCTACATATTCCTCCCCTTCACCCTTGAGTCTGACAATACCACTTTTGCCTTCCTCTTCTCACTAACATATCTGAAAAATATCCCCCCATTGTATTGCATTGGCTATTTCCTCCTCTTTTTGAATTTTTGCTTTCCTGACTACTTTTCTAGCTGCTCTAAGTTTTTCCAAATATATATGCCTGTCTTCCTCTCTCTGTGATCTCTTGTATTTCATGAAGGCCTCTCTCTTTTTCGTCACCTTTTCAGCTACTTCTTTCGAAAGCCATAGCGGTCTCCTTTTCCTTTTACCTTTATTTACCATTTTAACAAAAAGGTTGGTTGCCTTTAAAATATCCCCTTTCAGTTTTGCCCACTGTTTTTCTACATCCCCCAGCTGTTCCCTTCCCGCTAACGACCCCCTGAGGTATTGGCCCATCTTGGCAAAGTTAGTATTCCTAAAGCTTAAGACCCTCACCTTTGAATGGATTCTAACAGTGCTAGTCCAAATACTGAACCATACCATCTGGTGATCACTGGATGCAAAATGATCTCCCACTATAACATCAGAAACACTTTCACCATTGGTAAGCACCAAGTCCAGTATGGCCCCTTTACATGTGGGGTCTGTTACCAATTGCCTGAATAGTTCGCCCTGTAGAAAATCCAGGATCTCTTTACTTCTAGATGATACTACAGCAGGAATGTGCCAATCAACATCTGGCATATTGAAATCCCCTATCAGTAACTCTTCCACTTTCCTAGCAAATCTGCGTATGTCTTCAATTAACTCTTTGTCCACCTCTTCCTCTTGTGAGGTAGGTCTGTATATCACGCCAATGCAAAAAGATTTCTCTTTCCCTATTTCTAGTTTAACCCACAATGCCCCCTCTCTCCCTTTTATGCTCTGTAATTCCAAAGCTTTAATAGTATTTTTTACATATAGTGTCACTCCTCCTCCCCTTCTTCCTACCCTGTCCTTTCTGAATAAAGTATAGCCAGGTATAGTTACATCCCAGTCATGGTTTTCTGTGAACCATGTTTCTGTAACTGCCACTAAATCCACTAAATAGGACTGGAAATGGCTGATGGGGAGACTAGGATTGGAAATGGGCTGATGGGGAAGATTGGACTGGAAATGGGCTGATTGGGGTCTAGGATAGGACTTGAAATGGGTGATGGGGGCTAGGATGGGACTGCAAATGGGCTGATGGAGGGGTTAGGATTGGACTGGAAATGGTTGATGGGGGCTAGGACTAGAAATGGGCTGATGGGGGGCTAGGATTGGAAATGGGCTAATTGGGTGGGGCTTGGATTTGAAATGGACTGATGGGGAGCTAGGAAATTATTGGAAATAGCTGATTGGGGAGCTAGATTGGAAATGGGCTAATGGGGGGCTTAGACTGCAAATGGGCTAATGGGGGCGTGGACTGGAAATTAGCTGATGGGAGCTAGGATAGGACTGGAAATGGCTGATGGGGAGGCTAGGATTGAAAATGGGCTGATGGGGGAGCTTGGACAGGAAATAAGCTGATGGGGGCTAGGATAGGATTTGAAATGGGCTGATGGAGGGGCTAGGTTAGGATTGCAAATGGGCTGATGGAGGGGCTAGGATAAGACTGGAAATAGCTGATGCGGGGGCTTGGAATGGAAATGGGGCTTATGCAGGGCTAGTATGGGAAATGGGTTGATGGGGGGTAGGACTGGAAATGGGCTAATGCAGAGGGATTGCAGAATGGGACTAGAAGGGAGCAGATACTGGGTGGGGCTGGAACTAGAAGGGAGCTGATGTTGGGGGAGGACTAGAAGGGGATGGGTTTGTGGGAGTGAGGATGCAGAGGGGAAAAGATATTTTGTGTGGGAGGGAAGAAAAATCTACGATTGGCCGGGTATTGGGAGAGTAAGTGGGGATTGAGGATGGAAGAGTGAAATTTGAGTGGATGGAAAATATTCCTTTTCCTAGAAATGGAGAAAAGAGCAAAAGGGGAAAGATCAGTATGTTAAAGCAGATATAGAGAGAGAATGGAAAATACAACTAGAAGAGAGAAGAAAGGACAAATGGACAACAGATGGAAAGTTAGCAGAAAATATGAAGAAACCAGAAGAAAGTGACTGGAGCAATTGCAACTGAAAAATAAAATGCCCAAATAACAAAAGGTAAAAAAATACATTTTTATTTTGAATTTATTAGCTGGAATATGTCAGCTCTGGGAAACGTGCATCATTAACGTCTTTGTGTTTTGTTTAGTACAAGAGGAAATTCATTTGTAGTTTTATTTCTCCAATGTTGTTGTACATTCCAAGTTTAATTATTGTCTTCCTATTTCTAAATTATGATCCCTTGTTCTTTGGTGATGGTCTAAGTTCTGCATGTGTAACCGAGCTGAGGTATTCTGTTCATGTAGTTTCTGTGACAGTGCCACTGAGATATATTGGTTCAATGTTTGCATTGTTGCCTTTTGATAGATAGGGTTTGATGTTTTGTGAGCCCTGGTAGTGCTGTTATGATACGGCAGGTTTGCTATGGGTTCTAAATGGGCAGCGTTTATAGTACTTCCATATGTGCCTGGCGGTTGGCATTGGAGTATAGTAATATTGAAATCTGGTAGTCTTTCTTTATCCAGACACCCTTTAAGAGGCATGTTTACAAAAATGTTAGCGCATGTTAACATTATGCAAATATTTATGCAAATGAGGCTCCACAATGAGTCTCCGCACATGGCCCCACATCCCCCTTGGGCCACTCCTGGATATTATATGGAGGTTGGAGGTTTTTTTATGACCTATGATGTTGTTCTGTATCTACAGTTTGCCTGTTGGTTGATGCAGAGCAATGAATTCTGATGCCATTGCACTGGCGTGTGAATTCTGAGATGTTTTTCCTCCAGCTCTTTTGACTGAGTCTAGAGGCTGACGTATAAATGAGAAGATTTTAAATCTTTGATCCAGTTTTTTTTTTTTTTTTAAGGTTGTGATGGTAAGAGACCAGGGTTTGATTCCCACTAGCACTCCTTGTGGTTTTGAGCAAGTCACGTAACCCTCCATTGCCTTGGAAGAAAGGCCTGGTAACTCTACTTCCAATCACACTGCCAAGAAAAAAACCTAGCAGCTGCTGGGTTTCCAGGGGTCAGCACGGACTCAAAGGCACACAATGCATTTGCAGGGGATCAGATCGGCGGGTGTAATTGGGACTTGGAGGGAGAAGGGGGCAGCATGTCTTCTTTCTTTTTATGAACTGTGGTTGCTCTATCAGGCTGCTGGTAGCATGGCAGTACTTAATGCCACCTATTTAGGTGGCCTTAAGTTCAACTGTGCTATTGACAGCCATGACAGCTATCGCTAGTAGCAGTTAGTATGGCATGTTTACCATGCTTGCTGTTCTTTGCACAGTAGTGGTTACTGTGTTTTTTTTACTGTCCACTAAATCCCATGATAACCATTACCAAAGTTTAGAAAAAGGGCCCCTTACTGCATGCAAACTCTGACTTCTTGTGATTTCCATTTGAGTTGCTGTCTGAATATTTCTAATTTGTGGTCTGGTGAGTATCTGTATCTGTTCTGCACATCTGACTAAAATATGGTATTATACTTATGTATAGTTTCCGTGGAGGGGCTGTAGCAGTACAGTTGATTATGCTTTCATATAGATGGTACAGTGATGTTTTGGTACCTGTCCCAATATTTTTCATAGGTTAGGTTGTTGTTAGAATTCTGGCAGTCGGTGTTTTTCTAGTATGCTAAGTTTGCACTATAGTCCTCTTTTGCAGGTCCTAAATTGCTTCCCATTTGCAAAGGGAGGGTGTCTCTATTGTTAAGCAAAGATTGAGAAGTACTTACTTGGACTGCATAATATGGGGGTGCAGGGATGAGCATGAGCATGTATGCATCTGTGGTTCCTGTATGCATATTATATCTATGCAGAGAGGCATGCACAGTTGATGTGTGCTGCAAGGTCCATATGCACATGTTTGTGTGTTTGGTAGAGGTATGCATGTGAGAGTGCTGGGGGATGACTGTGTGTGTGTGCCATGCAAGGGTAGTATGCACACGTGTATATGTGAGATGCATATTTCTGCAGTATGGCATACATGTGGGTGTGGAGATATTGATAATTTGGATTTTTCTGTGGCAATAAAGGATTAAGTGACTTGCCCAAGGCCACAAGGAGTGCTAGTGGGAATCAAACCCTAGCATCTTGGTTCTTAAGCAAGTGCTCTAACCATTAGGCTACTACTCCTCTCCACCCACAGACAGACAAGTAGATCAATTGGCATACTATTCAGCTTTCTTGAAAAAAATTGTAACAATTCCACATAGAATATTTGAGAATTTCATTTGGCAAAATTCATTCTTTCATTGCACTGCTCTTTGAAGTCATTCTAGATGGTACAGTAATGCAGAATACCGATCTGCCAGATATTTGTCAAAACGCTCTGACAAATCTATACAGCAGTTCAAACTTCTACAGTCACCCCATTTCCTTCTCTTTAAAGTTTTTATGCTACAGTTTATCAGAAAGGTAAAATATGTCATTTTTTGTATGCATATGTTGAGCATTTCAAGTCTTATCCAAATGTATTTCAAAGCAGTTTTTGTTCTGTTCTCGCCACATTAGCTGAAACGTCTCCAAAGGGAAATATGAAACCACAGTATTTCCATATAGGAAATATCTATTCCAGTTGCTGTGTGACAGCTGCATGTTTTACAGATAGAAAGTGAGTCTTTGCTTTTAACTTCATAGGGTTAGGTTTGGCATCATTAATTCATTAATAATGTTTTTTATTCACAGGAGCATCTGATAGCTAGAATTACTTGAATTAATATCCAGCGCCTTGTCTTTTGGAGCAATGATATTTCAAGCTATGAAATATGTTTCTACTCCGGATCAGTTCTGCTTTTTCAATTAAGTCCAAAATTCCAGCATTACTGGAAATCAAGTCAAGAAGTTCTGTTATTTCAAACGGAAATGTGCTTCAGTCTCTTTCAATTATTATTTTTTTTCTTTTTGCATTTTGACTAGAATATTAAGTTAATGCAGTGCTTAAAAGCACTTGCAATAGTCTGTGATCTGCTTCAGAAGGAGTACAGAAAACAAAAGTACATATTGGAACAATTTTGAGACCAAAGTAATAAAGCTTGCAGCACTTAAGTAATAATACAAACTAGCCTAGTTACAAAACAGAGTGCATAACTTTGTTGCAAATTTTCTAGAAAGATCCTGAATTACATTTCACTGGCTTGCTGTGAAAATTTTATCTATATCAACTTTTTAAATCTATTTTTGCACTAATGTTTAATGTGCACTCATAGGGGCATGTCTACTAAACCTGGCTGCTAAAGTGGTGCATTAGCAGCTATAACCATGCTGTAAGGGGCAAACCTCCATGGTATCTGCGGGGTGTGTACCCATGAGAGGTTCTGTACATATCACAGAAGTTTGGATTTCCCACAGGAATATCATGTTACCTGCCTTGGGAAAAGTCCCTCAGTGCCAGCTGAAACAGGTACCGTGGGACGTTGCGGTAAATCCATGGGAAGGGATGGTAGCGATCAGGTGCACAGAGCTGTCAGCAACTCTGTGCCACCATTGCTGCCATGCCCCCCCCCCAATTGCTTTGATTGAGCCTGTGCCCCCACAATATTGTCAGTGCCATGGTGATGCAATCATCAGCACCAACAATGTACAAATGTTAAGGTCTGTGCCCCACTTCAGCACTGATCCCCTCTGGACAGGTCCTGATCGCAATTGAGAGCTGCCCAGGAGGGATCAGTGCAACCTCCAATGTATAAAATGTCCCAGCTAGCCAGTCAGCTAAGCCCCTTCCCTGACCCCAATGCAGAGTTAAAAGAGGGGCACACACTTTACTTTTGTATATTGTTGGGCTGCAGAGTGCAGCACTGCGGCATGACATTATCGTGGGGGGGGGGGGACATGATCATGGCATGATGAGGCTCAATCATCTGCACTGTATAGCTTGCATTATCAGGCCTCCCAGAAGATAACGCCACCCCTTGAGGTGGAAATATCTGCTGCTGTGGCCCTCCACCCTCCCCCTTCCTCCTTCCCTAACAAAAATATAAATCCCAGCTTGGTAGCCTCAAGGGGGGGCCATGGCCCCCCACATTAACCTTAAAATCCATGATGGTGTAAGATAAGAAAAGGACAGGGAGCAATCCTATACACTCCTGCCCCATCCTGCCCCATCCTGTCAAATTAAAATGGCCACACTCATGAGGTACTGCCCTCTAGTCTCTCACTAGGGGGAAGCATAGCAAGATCACAGTCATCTTAGATTAGACCTATGAGAAAGGCAGGAGAGAAAAGCTATGATTTATGTTTTTGTAAGGAAAGGTGGGATAGGGAGGGTGGGGGGCTGCTGGCCCCCCACCCTTTTAACTCTGCACTGGGGGGAGGGAGAGGGCTTAGCAGATGGCTAGCCAGGACATTTTATACATCGGAGGTTGCACTGATCCCCCCTGGGTAGCTCCATATAGGTATCGGGAACTGTCCTGGGGGATCGCTGCTTAAGGATGCACACACTTTACTTTGGCATAGTGTTGGTGCTGCGGTGTGCACTGTGTGATGACAATATTGTGGGGGTGGGGGGGGGGGAAGCCTGATCACAGCACGGGGAGGCCCAATAGCCTGCACAGAATAGCTTGCATTATTAGGCCTCCCAGCAGATAATGCCACCTCTTGAGGTGGCATTACCTGCTGCTGTGATCAGGCCCAATTTTGTCAGCCACCAACTTGATCCTGCCGCTAGAGAGCTATATCGCAGGGAAATCAGATGCTGCAGGAAATTGCCAGTGACATCTGATTTTTTTCTCAGGTTAGCTGCTACTATAGGGCATTAATTCTTCATTAGCTCCCACGGTAGCAGCTAACAAACTTTAGTAGACATACCCCATAGTTAATGAGCTACTTTATATAGTAATTTCAAAATCTTGCACACATGAAATTGTGCACAAAATATAGCTATTAAATATTGTATAATGAATGAGCAAATAGTATGTGTTATCCTATTTCCTATTTACTCTTTGAGAGTGTATTCTTATAAGGCAGTGCCTAGTTTAAGGGGCAAATAGGTACCTACGTACTTAAGTATTATTTTGTAAAGACATAATAAGTTCCTACATATCTTTATAAAATTCTAGCATAAGCAGAAGAAGGTGTGCCTGCATTGGAGGTGTGGACATTTAGACCTTCCTGAAAGCACGTGTACATGTCTGCATTTAGATTATTTAAGCATGGGTAAATTTTGTCTTAGCAAATCACTTCCTGCCTAAAATTTACTTACAGAAAAATATGGTGGGACAGGAGGCATTCTTGGGATGTGGTTAAACTTTAACTGGTGAAGGCTGATATTCAGTGCTGACTGGCTAAAGTTATATGGAAGAAATACTATTTTAGTAATCCAGACAAAGTTATCTGGATAAGTTTATCCAGATATACAGCTACTACTGTTTGCTACACCATTAGTGTGGCCTAATGCCATTAAACTAGGTCCCGTTACATAAAATAGTGCTTGTGTTGAGTGATGCTTGTTAATGGTGTTAATGCATGCTAATACAGTAGCACATGTTAGTAACGTTAGCTGATAGTGACAAACTTATCCAGAAATGTCCAACTGAATATATAAATACAGTTTTTAGATGGCTTTTTACCAGAAAAATTTCCCACTCCAACAGTCTTCAAATATGGGAATCTCAGTGTGCTTCTTTAGGAACCATTCTTCCAATTGTTATGGATGATTTTTTAGACCATGGTTAGTAAAATATCTATTTCTTAATACCACACACTGTCTGAGTTGCTAGTGATTTATTTCTGAATAATTTGGAATAAAAACTCACAACAGGTATCCTTTATTCTTTCCAATGACTCATCCATATGAAAATATGACATATGAGAATGTCCCTATTTCTGTAGTGAAAGAATATTTATTATTTGCCTTAATACTGAATTGTTGTACAGGCTGATCTATGAGAAATACAGTACAATTTTGATGTAAAACAGTGGCGTAAGTTCAGATGAGGAGCTCCCAAGCAAAACTTGCTGAGGGCCTGTCATGATGATGGTGGTGGCAGCAGCGACAATGAGAAGGGGGTTGGAATGAACAGCTTTCCCCTTCCATCCCTCCCATGACAACTAAAAATAAAAAAGTGGCAGCGGGCAAACATTATATTTTCCATTTACTTTGACAGATGTTTGCTGCACTGTTTCCTGCTGCCTCGCTACCTGTAAAACTGTTCCATGGCAGCCGGAGAAGCAGATCCCACTGCTGGGCCGAAATCTCAGGTATCGCGAGACTTCAGCCCTACAATGAGAGATGCTTTAAGGGCCACCAACTGCCATGGAAGTTTCACAGGCAGGAAGGCAGCGAGGGGAACATTTTTTAAAGTATGCTTGCCGCGTTCTGCCACTGCAGCATAGACCGAGTGGCCTCTCTTCCAGCCTGGGGTCCCCCATATTGCAGAGGCTTCTTGGGCAGTATTTACACCACTGGTTTGAAATCCTCAAAGATTTTCTGCAAAAAATAACCCATTAAATTCCATGTAGGTTTTTAAGTCCTTTTTCAATGTGTTTGCCCCTCAGCAGAACTTGGTAAGTCCATTCTACAAATATTGATAGAGCTCTAAATGCTGGTTAGAAGAGACTGCTTTTTTTTCATATTTTATTTAGTATCCATATTCCCTGTCTTTACCATCCAGACCAATTAATGCAAGAATTATTCATATTAAGCTGGACTGTACCATAGGAGCATCTTGGTAGCATTTTCCATCTCATTACCAATGACTCATCCAGTTTCCAAAATGCTTTAAGGGTTGATATTCATAATAAAATTTCCTTAACCGCTTTTGTAGGAATCATCCCTGGAATATGATACTGGAGAAGATGAAGGCCTAGTCCTCTTTCCACCTCCAACCACCTAAAATTACTCTTTTCCTTCCAGTTTGCCATCTGCACTCTATCTTCTTGCAAAATGTATGCATGGTAATACAGAAGAAATTTTAAGAAGCCGACCCTTCCTTATTTTAGCTTTCCAGATGCCTATGTGTGGTGGTTTCTTTTTCCAGAGCACTCAGAAAGCTCCCAATTCGCTAATAACATTGCCTTCTCCCTCTTCGCCCCTATACTTTGGAACTCCATACCTGCTCCTATTCGTCTCATTTCAGATCTGGCCACCTTTCACAAAGCAATCAAAACTCACCTATTCCATCTTGCTTTTGACCATGTTATATAAAGCCCAGTCTGTCAATATCATACTCTAAATTCTGTTATACTGTAAATAGTTCACCCTTCTTACTTGTTACTGTTAATGTAAATTTGTTAATTGTATTATATCTTGTTCACATGTTCAATGTAAACTGTTCCATGTAATAAGTTGTTCTACTGTAAACCATGCTGATCATGAATAATGCGGTATAAAAACTAATAAATAAATTAAATAAATAAATAAATGTAGTCTACTTTCTTACAATGGTTATCAGGAAACAATTATAACATAGGGCACTTTTACTAAAATATAGTAATTTTTTGCACTTAATGCACATTGGGAGTAAAACCTAGGGGTATGTTTACTAAACAGTGGTAGTGGCTTCCATGCGATATTGGAGCCGTGGTCCCATGGGGCACCTATTCAATTTCCTACTAACCCGGTGGAATATTCTTGTCCTTAAGAAAATCCTCTGAATCCCTTGATATGCTACTAAACATTTACATGGGAAATATGAAAAGGAATACTTTATATTTCAACATCAAAAAAGCTGTTCTATGCATTTGAGTAATCATGATAAATTAGGAAAAGTCATAACCACAAAACAGAGCTTGCAGTGTTGATGCAAGTTGGCTGATTCAATTGTAATCCCGCTGGTGGTCTTTATTGAAACTGAGGGGTCTGTTTACTAAGCAGCGCTAGGGGTTTCTGTGTAAAATTGGAGCCGCAGCCCCAATGGGGCCGAAGCTCAGATTTCACATGGAAGCCGCTAGCGCCACTTAATAAACAGACCCCTAAGTTGTATTTTGATGTATTTGCCCCGATGCAGGTAATTTGTGCTGAAACATGGCCATGTCGGGAAAAGTAAAGGACTTTTTCATAACAACTTTCCCCCTGCTCCTTTTTTATTGGTGGAAAATAGGGCCAAGGACCATGAAACCAAAAAAAGGAAAAAATAATAATTCTTCTCCATGAATTATAGTAGCTAAATACAAGGGGTTGCTTGAAGTAGAAGATTGTTCAGAGTAACCGAAAGGCTATTCAAGCTTTCTAGTTTCACATAAAGTGAGCTCTCCTTTCCAAACAAAGCTTTGCTTCATTTATTCACTTCACTGTTAAGCAGCAAATACCCAGAACTCAGCTCTGATTGGGAACTGGTTGTGTTTAGGGTAGATATCTATGTGTGGTACATGTATAAGTCATACACTACCTCTTGAGGATATGTACAGCAAGGCACCTGCAAATGTTGCACTGATTTTGACCGCAATGCAAGATGGCAGCAACATGGATGCACCTAATGCCACCCATTGAGGTGTTATTAAGTGTACTTGCGCTACTTGCAACAGTGGTAGTGAACACATGCTGTCAATGCCCACGCTGTGATGAGCAGATATATCCATGCTCCACCCTACCCTACCCATTTCCCTCCCTGTCCCAGGTTAAACAGATAGCATGGAATTAACTCAGTGCTGCCTGTTTAGCATGTGTGCAAACTATTATCACAGGCCATTAGCACGTGCTCTAGCCTACATTAACAGCTGGGGCCACTTAGTAAACATGCCCTTAAGTGTTGGCAGCTGTCAAAGCTGTGAAAGGTTAGTATTCAGCTGAGTCGAGAGGAAGTAAGACCATATCCTCCTACCTGCGCTTGCTTCAGTAGGCTAGGGGGCATTCAGAAGGGAATATGCCCTTGTGTCTGTCACCTTCTTTCCATTTTTACAGAAATGGAGGCATGTGGAGATATCAGGAATTTGGTAGCTCCCCCCCTCTCCCCCAAGGCATTGGTTAATTTCCCACTGGGAGGATGGAAAGATGACGAGTAGCCACATTTAGACCTGCTTGTGATGGGTTTAGATTTGGCCACCTAGGTTAGATGAGTATGCCTTTACTTATTCCATGCCTTCTTGAATTTCAGAACTAATTTTAAATCTTACCCTTGAATTGTGAGATGATAACAGGAATCTACCTTTCCTAGTATCATCTCACAATATTTCCTTGTGGAGAGGAATTTTATAACAGACTATATGTGAAGGCCCCTAGTTTAGATAGACACCTAGGTGTCTTTATAAAAGACTAAGGGCAAACCAGCAGAAACTGCAGCTAGACTGCAGTCATAGACATTTATACCTGCGTGGGGGCAGGTCTAAATCTTAAAGTATAAAGTACGCACCTGCATATGCAGCTATTCATAGAAGATGCGTGTAAATTTGACTTCACTTGCTCTTCAACCAAATTCCTTTTTTGCATGAATAATCCTTTATAAAATTGCCCCCATATTATTCTAAAATCAATGGGGTCGATATTCAGATAGGTTTATGCAATTTTCAGCACCTGTAAACCACATGAATTCTGGTGATCCTACTATCTGGATAGCACAGCTGAATATACCCACAGGGCACGTCTCAACAACTGGAAACTTTATAAGCACTACAACATCGCTGTACCAGAAAAGCACTGGGATCATGACCCCAAGAGAATTACAGAGAATAAAGAAGTTACGATAACTTGGGACATTCCTATTCCAACAGATAAGAAACTGGATGTGAAGAAACCTGACATAGTGGTAAAGGAGAAAAACACCAGAGCCACATTGATAATAGAAATGTCAGTTCCAAGTGATTTTTCTGTGAATCGTGTGGAGAGGGAGAAGATCCTGAAGTATCAAGAAATGCAGTCAGAGACCAGAAAAATGTGGCAGAAAGATACAGAAATATGTCCTATCATATTGGCAGCCACAGGCCTGATAAGAAAGAACTTCCAGTCACATCTTCATAAAATACCCATGCGTGTTACATCTTATGAACTCCAGTAAGAAGCTCTCTTTGGCACAATGTGAATACTATGGCGAACATTAGCAGTAAATTTGAGAGACCGAGATTATACTCCACATAGCTGGGCTTAGGAGTGAGATTTATGACTGTCATGGTACGCGCAAAACTAAATCTAGATAAAAAAGACCCTTAGTAAATCACATTACCCACCAATTTTACTCAAAAGAGTTTTGTAATAACTTCTACAATTCGATGCAAACTATATAAGGCAATAAAGACCTCAGGATGGCCTCGCCCCTACATGTGGCAAAATCAGTCACCATAGGGTTAAAGCAGACACTACATCACAGGTCATTAGCCTTCTTTTTACCCAATTTCAATTACAAAATTCTCACATCGATTAATTAGATTACATCCAAAAAAGTACTTTTAAGAATTCTTATAATGTATGAAACTACAATTACACTGAAACAATTACATAGCATCTGCACTTCTACATGAGCCTGGAAGATCGGGACCACCAATATGATAACCTAAAGAAGAATTAAAGGGCTTCATAAATAAAAAAATCCTCAATACATTCAGTACAGAATTAGTAATCACTTATCTGCAAGGTCTCCAAACTCCAGCACATGTTGCTGTCCAAACGGAAGAGCTACTACAGCGCCACGTCCAATATTTATTTATTTATTTATTTGTGCGCTTTTCTATACCACCCCTTCCAGAGATCAGGGGCGGTTTACAGAGAACGTGGTAAACATTAAACATTAAATTACATAGAACGTTTTGAGCGCATAATAACTATATTTCAAAGAACATATTAAACTATTTTACATAGATTGAGAAAATATTCATTATTTACAGAGAATAGGACAAATATGCAACTCTATAATAAAAAGAAAAACTATTTACAACAGCCAGTACAGGTCTGACTATCATTCAGTGGGAAAAATGTAGCGGGGTTGTCAGTGGGAACGTGCAATGGAGAGTGAGACATGAGTTAGGTAGGGTAAACTTGCGTTAGGTGATTTGTGTATTCTTGTGACATCTGCTCGAGTGTGAGCTGTAAGTTGTGATAGTGCTGGGTGAACAGGTATGTTTTAAGTTCCTTCCTGAAGGATATAAGGTCTTTAATCTCTCTCAGGTTGCATGGTAGTTTGTTCCATTGACTGGGTGCATAATAAGAGAAGGCAGTATTGCTTGTTACCTGTTCGTTTTTCTCATAGAATCAGGGATTAGAAGCATGTTGAGGTTTACCCTTCTTCTCATTCTGTTTTCTGAGGGAGTCTGGATTAAGGTTGATAGATGTGAAGGGGATATTTCATTAATGAGCTTAAAAATAGTGATTAGTGTTTTATATTGAATCCTACTGGCAACAGGAAGCCAGTGGAGAGTGTATAGAATTGGGGAGATGTGGTCGGATAGCTTGGCTTTAAAAATAATCCGAGCAGTAACATTCTGGGCCCTTTGTAGAATGTGAAGGTTCTTTTTAGATGTACCTTGAAGTAATCCGTTACAGAAATCTAGGTGTGGCATTATAAGTGCCTGGACAACTGTTCTGAAATCACCAATGTCAATGAGGGGTCTGAGTTGCTGAATAGTTCTGAGTTTAAAGAATATAGTTTTAGCAGTCTGTTTTATATGAGGTGTCATGCTTAGTGTTTTGTCAAGGATAACTCCTAGATATTTTACTTCAGATTTGACTGGGAGGGTGATGTCCATCAGATTAACAACAGACGGGGAAATGAAATTTGGGTTTCTGGACACAAAAAGCACTTCCGTTTTTTTGAAGTTAATATCCATGTGTATTGAGCGGAGCCAAAGTTCGGCTTCAGAGAGACAGGTTGCGATTTTATCATAATTGGGATTATCTTCTTTGTGGTAATAAGTTATTCACATCTCACACCTCAACAAAAGCTTCTGGTTCCGCTCCTTCCTCACTGCTCGCTCTTTTTCTGTTACCCTAAATGGTAAATCATCCAGTTCTCTCCCCCTCACTTGCGGTGTCCCCCAGGGCTCGGTGTTGTCTCCTTTGCTGTTTAATATTTTCCTGGCCCCCTTACTTCTTTTATTACAGCAGTACCCGGTATCCTGTTATGTTTATGCAGATGATATTATTTTGCTCTTTCATACTTCTCCACTTTCTCTGGATCTTTCCCCTTTAAACTCCTGCCTCTCTCATGTGGCCTCTTGGCTCTCTCAGCACCTTCTCCGGCTTAATCCCTCTAAGTCCACTGCTATGTGGGTATCACTGAGTGGGTCATGTCCATCTGCTGCCCCTATGATTGATTCTATTCCCATTCCTCTGGTAACTTCTTTTCGGTATCTCGGGGTGATTCTTGACTCCTCCCTTTCCTTCCGTGATCATATCTCTCTCCTCACTAGGCATTCTTTCGCTATCCTCCGCCGGCTGCGGGCTGTCCGTTCACTTCTTCCTCTCGGTTCTCTGGTTACTCTCGTCCTTGCTCTCATCGTTAGTCGTCTTGATTACTGTAATATCTTTCTGGCCAACATTCCCAATTACCAACTTAAACGCCTTCAACTCATTCAGAATACAGCTGCCCGTATTATTACTTTTGCCCGTCGCTTCGATCACATTACCCCCATTCTCATTCGTCTTCATTGGTTGCCCCTCCGTGTTCGGTTTCACTATAAACTCCTTATCCTCACTCATCGTGCAATTTACACTAATAATCCTTTATACTTGGCTGATTTAATTTCTCTTCACATGCCCTACCGTCAAATCCGCTCCCTTCATGCAAATCGTCTGGCTTTACCATCCCCGTCTCATGCACATCTAGAAAAGACCCGTCATGCTGCATTTTTCTTTCTCGGTCCTTGGCTGTGGAACGCCCTGCCTCTGTCCCTTCGTTTAGAACCCTCCTACCCTCAGTTCAAAGCTTCACTCAAAACCCATTTGTTTCAGAAAGTGTTCGATCTCCCTCCTGATTTCCCTCCCTGATACCGCTCTAGGTTGATGTCCTGCCCTAGCTCAGTTTGGTCCTGCTACCCCCTTATCTGTCTCTGTTGGTTGTGCTGTTTGTCCTTTGTCTGTGTTTGGTTGTTGATTATTGTTTATCGTTTATAAGGTTTTTTGTGCTATTCTTTTTCTTTCTCTCCTATTATTTTTGGCGTTCTTTTTCCGTAGTTTGCAGTGCTGCCTTTTATTTTGTTTGTACACCGCTTTAATGTCCCGACAAAAGCGGTTTATCAAGTGTAAAATAAAGATAAAGATAAAGATAAAGAAGGATTCTTCAGGAGTTCCTAGAATGTCTTTATCAAACACAATAAAGAATCCGGATATAGAAAATATCCACAGAACACTTTAAGTCTCAATCACAAAGCCTCCCAACGCCAAGTGTTCTGTGGATATTTTCTATATTATTTATTTATTTATTTAAAGTCTCTTTTATACCGCGCTATTCAGCATCAGCGCGGTTTACAATAAACAGTGAACATACACATTTCCAATAGTACTTTGTGTTTACATATGAACAGGATAATCAACTTGGCTAACAGGGTAACTATGTACAACTACAAAATATACAATATATACAATTTGTAGGCTGATCATGTGTTTGTATGGTTTATAGCCGGATTCTTTAATGTGGTTGATAAAGACGTTCTAGGAACTCCTGAAGAAGCCTTCTTAAGGTGAAACAGAAGCTAAAGTGCATAAAGTTAGGACAGGTCAATGGTTCTCCTAACCTTCTATCTGGTTAACAGCTCAATATCGCTACTTGCTCGACAGCAAAACTTCCGGTGACTAAAACCGGATATTTAGGGCTGGACACTAGGTAGGCTCGAGCACTGGATATGTAGGTTAGTTAAAATGGCAGTGGCAACGTGCTTTAACACTAGAAGCCCCAAGGTGTGTCAATTGATGCAAATGCATCTTCAAAGTTGTATACCAGCGCCACTGCTAGAACAATGTCAGTCATGTTCCATGACTTTGTTAGCAAGGTCAAGATGTTCAAATATGTGCATCAAAAATTAATGATAGATGCACCACCTAGCGGGAAAATGAATTTATACCTAGAAGCCCCAAGGTACGTCAATTGACGCACTCAATTGTCTTGGATGCATCAATTGATGTACTTGGGGCTTCTAGGTATAAATTCATGTTCCCACTAGGTGGCACATCTCAATCACTGTTTACAGTTTTACTCCGACATTACAAACAATAAACACATAATGACGTCATGTAATGACACACTTTGGGGTTTCTAGGTAAAATGCTTTTTGGGGCTTCTAGTGTTAAAGATGCTGTTTGACACTGCTCATTATTGACCCTTACTTATTTTGACCATCATCCCTGTACTATATAACTTCTTTCCCACTGAAAAATATTTGTTTTTTGTTTAGTATTTATCCTTTTAAGTATTTGAATGACTATTTCATATCTTTTTTGCACTAGTTTGGAAGTCCTTATTTGGACTACATGCTCTTCTAGCCATTTAGAGGGGTGGCCTAGAACTGATCTTTCCAAACCAGTTTTGAAAGCAACCTTACAAATCTGACTTTCAAGGAGTCTGTCATGAATATGCATAACACTGGTTTGCATACACCAGAGTCCTAGTATATTCAAATCTATCTTAAACATACTTGTTACAGCTCTCTGAACAAAAAAAAAGACTGGTTGTTTGTACCTCCAAAACTGGGTTTGAAAATAAGGTTGGGAACTATGGGCTTAGCAAACTGATGTTATCAATGATTTGTAAAGAGGTAGCATTACATTCTTTTTTATTTTGAACTCTGGCATTTCTCTGGCTCCTGCCATTGCCTTGTCATACTTTTTAAGAACCTTACATATATTTCATTTCATTTTTTTAAAGTGAGTTTCCCTGGAGCAAATAGACCTACTGTATGTTGAAAACAGCAGGAGATAGAGTGAAGTGAAGCTGAATGTGACCACCATGGCAGCCTGAAACGAATTCTGAATGTACCACAAGGCTTGCAAGTCCTGCAGCACAGGATAAAAGAAAGGGGGAGGGGAGAGGAAAAGAGCAGGGAGAGTCAAGTGGATAATGGGGGAAGATGAAGATGGTGGAGGAGAAAGAAGATGTAGGAAGAAAGGGAGTATTTATATTTATAGATGACCTAGAAATGGAAATAACGAGTGAGATGATTAAATCTACAGATCACACAAAATTATTCAAAATTGTTAAAACATAAGAAGACTGTGAAAAATTGCAAGAAGACCTTGAAAAATTGGGAGACTGGACGTTCAAATGGCAGATGAAATTTAATGCGGGCAAAGTTATACATATGAGGCACATTCTAACCTGGCTGTTCAGCCCCTTGTGCGGTCGACCAGAAGTGAGACGCCCAGAGGTTGACTCAATTCTGATCCTGCGGGGGCTAGACATGCCTGCAGGATCAGAATCAGGTCAATGGCCTGAACGTGCAGGCCGGGCCCCGATTCTGATTGGCCTGCATGCCCAGCCACCTGCCTGGATACCTCAGTCAGGCTCCTGAATGGAGCCACAGTGCCATGGCGTCCCAAAACTACACTCGTCATGGAACACTATAGTGACATCACATAAACAGTCCTATGGCCCCATGGCTACCTACCAATCCACCTGACCTCCTCTGTACTCCCTACCTTCCCTGTATATAACCCCTTGTACATAGCTCATCCTGTAAATAGCAAACCAAGAAATCATCACCTTCACTCACACAAATACTCACCCGTGTTAACACTGTATGCCTACCCCCACTGACACTGATCTTTGATTGTTTGAAGTGTAAACCACTTTGATTTCAAGACAAAGCGGTATATAAATCCTTTAAAATAAATAAATACATCTTCATGGCACCGCAGGTCTATTCAGGAGGCAAGAATGCTGGCCACAGTCAATTTCGTTCATTCACTGCAGCTGGACCCTCAATCTGGCCTCCAATGGCCAGGGTCTGGCTGTGGGGAACTTACTTGATCCCCTACCTTTTTTTCTGGGCCCGGCATCAGGATCCTCTGATGTCTAGGGGGACTTATTCCACCTCTGCAGTGGAATAAGTCCCCTGTCTATGTTCATGGCCCCGGATGTATAGGGCCGATCTCAGAATCAGCCCTATATGTCCGGGGTCATGGCCTGCCCATGCCCTGACCTCGCTCCATCTCAGAAATGCCCCCTCCCACTCCTGACTAGGCCTCCCCATACAAACACACTGTTTGTATGGGGAGGCATTAGCCAGGGCCGGCAGGGGAGTGAATAGCAGGGATGGGCATCCAAACCGGACATCCATCCCCGCTATTTGCTGTATTGAATGACCCCCTTAGGGAAGATCACCCCAAACTATGGTTACATGATGCAAGGTTTCACATTAGGAAAAGGATCTGGGCATCAACGTGGATAATATGTTGAAAGTCTCTGGCCAATGTGCAGTGGCAGTCAAGAAAGCAAATAGAATGCTAGGAATAATAAGGAAAGGAATGCAGAATAAAATGAAGAATATTACAATGACGCTGTATCTCTCTATGGTGTGACCACACATTAAATATTGTGTGCAATTTTGCTCACCGTTCCTTAAAAAGGATATAGCAGAATTAGAAAAGGTACAGAGAAGAGTGGCAAAATTCATAAAAGGGATGGAAGGATATACTTATAAAGAAAGGCTTAAAAATTTAGGGCTCACAACATGGAAAAGAAATGGCTGAGGAGAGATATGATAGAGGTCTATAAAATAATGAATGGAGTGGAATGGGTAAATGTAACTTGGTTGTTTCTGCCTTCAAAAAGTAGATAGACTAGGGGACATGCAATGAAGCTGTTATGCAGCACATTTAAGACTAATCAGAGAAAATATTTTTTTCACTCAATGCATAATCAAACTCTGGAATTTGTTACAAAAAGCTGTAGTAAATGTTGTTAGTGTAGCTGGATTTAAAAGAGGTGTGTTTGAGTTCTTGGAGGAAAAGCCCATAAACATTATTAAAGAGGACTTGGGAAATCCACTGCTTACTCCTGGGATAAGCAGCTTGGAACCTGTGAGCTCTCTGGGAACCTGCCAGGTACTTGTGACCTGGATTGGCCACAGTTGGAAACAGAATACTGGGCTTGATGGACCCTTGGTCGGACCTAGTATGGCATATCTTAAGTTCTTATGTTCTTGTGAATGAAGGGGGAGGGAACAAGGGAGCAGAGCGAGATAATTACCTAAATGTAATGGAAAAAGGAGAAATGTGCCATTGTGTCACACCATCAGCCTACAATTTTCATCTTGTTTTTGTTCCTTTCATTTGTGGTTTATAATTTTGCCTTATTTGAAAATAAACAAAAGGAAATAAATGAGAAAACTAAAGTAAAGAGGTGTCAGATCTGGAAACTATTCCTCTTTTGACTGTCATTGGCAAAATTTAAAAAAAAAAGCCTTCCACTCCCCTTATCTCCTCTAGAGCACCCTCCCCCCCATAACCTACCAAATTTCCCCCAAACCCTATTCTATAGCCAGATTTCATATACAGCAAGAGCCTTCCCCTATCACATTTGCCCTCTCAGTGTTGAACTATGTGTAACCCCTGCCAGGCTCTATGTCCCTTACAGCGGCTGCAATGTTGTCAGGCAATCTGGGGGTACAATTTCCAGGAGAAAGATTTACCTTGAAGATCTGACTCCTGAGGTTTTTATAGGGTTATTGGTGCTGGACCAGGGGCAACCAAACGTAGGTATGGGGCCATGTGCGGAGACTCATTGTGGAGCCTCATTTGCATAAGGGGTCTCAATTGCATAAATATTTGCATAATGTTAACATGCCCTAACTTTTAGGAAACATGCCTCTTAATGAGTGTCTGGATAAAGGAAGACTACTGGATTTCTACATTACTATACTCCAGTGCCAACCACCAGGCACATTAGGAAGTACTATAAACACTGCCCATTTAGAACCAATGCTCCCTCTAATTTTCTGTAGGCTGTGTGCGCATAAAATATCAGCTGTGTGCAGCTTTTGAAGGAAGGTTAAATTTTTGTGCGCCACATAATGACACTCGGAGTTATATATTTTAAAATTTGACTACACATCAGAATACAGTATGTACACCACATTGATTTTAATCAAATTAAATGAAAATAGATGATTACTAAATGAAGCGGGAAATTTATAGTAATTACAATCATAACTTTTAACTTTTAAGACGTCTGTGTTGTTTTCTATCAGAATCAGAGCTGTAATTTTTGTGCGCTCTGTTGTAAAGTATGTGCGCTCGCTCGGCGAGTTGTGTGTGCGCACACACGCGCACAGCTTAGAGGGAACAGTGTTTAGAACCCATAGCAAACCCACCATATCATAACAGCACTACCAGGACTCACAAAGCACCAAACCCTAACTATCAAAAGGCAATGCTGCAAATATTAAACTAATACATCTCAGAGAATACTAATACTTACTGATCTTTCCCCTTTTGCTTTTTTCCATTTCTTTCTTTATTCCTTTTTCATCCACTCAAATTTCACCCTCCCATCCTCATTCCCTACTTACTCTACCAATACCCGGCCAATTGTAATTGTTTTTCCCTCCCACACAAAATATCTTTTCCCCTCCATCCTCACTCCTCAAGTCCCATCCCCTTCTAGTCCTCTCTCAACATCATCTCCTTTCTAGTTCCAACCCCACCCAGCATCTGCTCCCTTCTAGTCATATTCTCCTATCCCCCACATCAGCACATTTTCAGTCCTAGAACCTCCATCTACCCATTTCCGATCTTAGTCCCCCATCAGCCATTTCCAGTTCTATCATAGCCCCCACAATCAGCCCATTTCCAGTCCTATCCTAGCCTCCCATCAGCCCATTTCCAGTCCAAGCCCCCCATCAGCCCGTTTCTAGTTCTAGCTCCCAATCAGCCATTTCCAGTCCTATCCTAGCCTCCA
Organism: Ichthyophis bannanicus; assembly: GCA_033557465.1. NCBI lineage: Eukaryota > Metazoa > Chordata > Amphibia > Gymnophiona > Ichthyophiidae > Ichthyophis > Ichthyophis bannanicus. Next base: position 1,462,731,464 of record CM066031.1, read on the forward strand.
ATCAGCCCATTTCCAGTCCAAGCCCTCCCTATCAGCCCGTTTCCAGTCCTAGCCCCCAATCAGCCATTTCCAGTCCTATCCTAGCCCCCCCATAAGCCCATTTATAATCACAGCACCCTCATCAGCCATTCCCAGTCCTATCTTAGCCCCCCATCAGCCCATTTCAAGTCCTAGCCCCCCAATTAGCCCATTTCCAGTCCTGTCCTAGCCTCCCATCAGTCCATTTCCAGTCCAAGCCCCCCCCATTGACATATTTGCAGTTTAAGTTCCCCATCAGTCCATTTCTAATTGTAGCACCCCATTAGCCCTTTCCAGTCCTATCCTAGCCCCCATCAGCATGTTTCCAGTCCGTACCCCCATCAGCACTTTTCTAATCCTAGCACCCCAATCAGCCATTTCCAGTTATATCCTTGCCCCCATCATCCCACTCCCAGTCCAAGCCCCTCCAATCTGTTCATTTCCAGTCCTATCCCAGCCCCCATCAGCCCATTTCCAATCCAAGCACCACATCAGCCCATTTCTAGTCCAAGCCCCCCCCCCCATCAGCCCATTTCATACTAGTCCCCCCCATCAGCCCATTTCAAGTTCAAGCCCCCCAATCAGTCCATTTCCAGTCATAGCCCCCATCAGCCCATCTCCAGTCCTGTCCTACCCCTCCCCAAAAGAGCCCCACACCTGTCTAACCATCTTTAAAGGGAGCCGAGGAGGCCCAAACCCCGGCTCAATTCTGCACAGCCTTCAGAGTGAACAGTGGCGTGTTTCTTCACTCCAGCAGCTGTATTCTCATGAAGCCCCCTGGCACCAGAGGTTTAAGGGCATTTACTGCTTCCTGGCACTCAGCGCACTTCATGAGAACACAGCTGCCGGAGTGAAGGAACACATCACTCTTCACTCCAGCAGCTGTGCAGAGGTAAGCCGGGGCCTCAGGCCTCCCCGACTCCCTCTGAAGCCAGCCCATCAAACTGACCATGTGCTGAATGAAGTTGGCGCGGGGTCTTGTGCGAACAGCATTCTCGCACAATGGATAGGCTGATTGTGCAGAACCAGGATATTCTGGGAGGCCTATTGAACTCACCTGTTCACTCTCTCCACTCCTTTCACTTTCACTACAGGAGAAGTAGCAAGTGGCATTCTGGGATTTACTGGGCAGAGTTGGACTGCCATATAAGGCGAGAAATGTCTTATCTGGCAGAGTGACCCCCCATGTTCTATCCTGGGATACACCGCGCGGGCCTGGCACCGTCATTTTACATCTGGATTAACTTTTTTGCTTGAATTTAATGAGTGAGTGGCCCTTAGAAGGAATAAAGAGTCCAAGGTGCAATTATACCTTTGGATTTTTCTTTTCCCTTAAACACTGGGAAGGAGATGATCCTTTAGAGAAAAACTGAAAATAGTTGACTAGATTTTGAATTTATTTGTCATGGGGGAGGATGTGATCCAAGTGTCACTAACAGCCATGCATATAATGACAAAAAACTTTTTATGCCCTCTCAGGGATGAAACTGCCCTGTAATCAGCATTGAGGGATAACATCTAAGGGAAAGCCTTGTAAGCTTCAGCCCTGAGGAATAACCTAGATCACGAGAGGAGAGTATTGGATCCCCTTATTCCTGCCATGGCTGGTTCTAGGGTTTCTGGTGCCCCCTGGAACCTATAAATCGTCACCCCTCCCTCATAATTATGTTGGTTACATCCCTCCCTCCTTTTTCCCAAAACTTCTTTTTGAACTCTTTTCACATGATGCTAGTATTTTTCCTTCAAATCCAATGTTGTAAGAAAATTGTAGTGAAAGGTCACATGCATAGTGTCACCCTCTCGGGGGCCAGCCCAACGCCTAGGACGCTGAGAGTTGGTCTGCCTTTGTATTCCTGACTCAGAGAGTGTGACCCTGCAATGGACCTGCAAGGCCCTCTGGGAATGGTAGTCCCTTTTACCCTTTGAGAACAGAAGAGTTGTAGTCGAGTGTTTCAGGCAATGACAAGAATTTATTTTTCCCCTTCCCAACGGATTTCTGTGCAGGTAAATTACTTAGGACAAACTGCCATACAATTCGCTTGAGGGATATGTACAAGAACTCAGGTAAATTAGCCTTATCAGCTTCAGGCTCACAACGTGCAGTGCTCAGTACAAACAAACAATAACAGCTTCCTTCAGCAAAAGAAAATGTCCCCCATTCTTTCTGTTGCTTCACCAGCTTTCTCAAACTAGTGTTCAGCACAGAGACTCAACGTGGTCAGCAAAACATAGCGTACAGTCCATCTGGTTATCCACTATTTCACTATCAGAGTCAATCTGCATTTCCTCAGCATCAGCAATAGCAGGGTGTGTCAGTGAGCTGCTATTCTGAACTTTAAAACAGACGTCTTCACTATCCTCACATGGCTTCTCTAGGTAGCACTCTAAAGGATAGGACTGTGAATTACCGTATATACTGAAGTTTCTTTTTAGAGAGTCTGCTACATTCTGGCAACTGCAGGGAAATACTTTATAACTAGGTTCAAATCTATGTAAGTTGTGAAGCCTACCTTTCGGCTTTGGAGGGAAAGGAATTCTCAGCTCTGCAAAGTCAGACTGATTCCCAAACACAGCTTGTGTTTGTTTGTCTCTCAGCTTCGTAGCTTCAGCCTTAGAGGTACAAGTATTGTCATGCCCGCAGGTTTATCTCTCTGGAGCATGTGAGTTGTCCCAAGCCTGCCTTCCATGAAATATCTTATCCTTTTTGCCTTTACCAGACATCACCTGTCCTGTGCTGCTTCTCTCTGGCGTTAAGACTATGGCTCCCTTGGTTCTCACCTCTTGACATCTTCCTTCTTTCTGCTCCCCTTCTTGACGTCTTCCGTCTTTCTGCTCCCCTCTAGTCCAGGCTAATGACCACTTTTTATCATCCTGTTTCTCCGGGCTAAACTGTGCCCCTCCCTTAAACAGGTGTATCTCATTATCTCCTGAACTAGGGACTACGTCACAGCGTGTGAGTGTCTTTCCAGCTCGTGACTCTCTTTGTTTACATTCTCTCTGAAAACACTGAGCCATGTGCTCAGACTGCCTGTCAGTTTCTGCAACGGAATCCTCTTCTCTCACCAACTCCATAGGCTCAGAAGGGTCTTCTTCATGACAGATCCCCCCCCCCCTTAAGATATTACGGGCTGACGAGCTATTACTCGGACAGCTCGTAATCCCTAATGAGGCGCTAGGATGCTTTTCTACCGTAACTAGGCGTGCTGCCGCTGACCTCTCATGCCAGGGCCTAAGAACATTCAAATGGTAGACTTGTTGATGTCCCCTATCGTTTTCTACAGCGTAGGAAACAGGACCTACTTTTTCTACCACCGTACACAGACCTCTCCATTGGGACTCGAATTTTGGTCTGGCGTCCGCTACCATAATTATAACTTTATCTCCTATTGCTAACTGCCAAGGCCTTGTCCCTCGGTCATAATATTTCTTTTGTCGCTGTTGACTGGCCTTTAAGTTCTCTATTGATGCCTGAGAAGTCCTTTGCAGACAACTTCTCAAATCCCTTAAGAAGTGAGGCACCCGCACCCCTATGTCCTGAACCCCCGGTTCCACCCATTGTTCTCGTAAAATGTCTAAAACCCCTCTGGGAGCCCGACCAAATAGCAATTCATAAGGTGATGCTCCTAAGGATGCCTGCATATGCTCTCGACAGGCATATAAAATGAATGGGAGCAAGGTATCCCACTCAGACATTTTCCCATTCAGACCCCGTCTCAACATCTGCTTGATGGTCTGATTTAAACGTCGACCAGTCCATTGGACTGGGGGTGGTAGGCGGCAGTCCTTACATGGCTCACCCCAAATGCATCCCACAGCTGGGCTAGGTACCTCAACATGAAGTTACTGCCTTGGTCCGTAAGCATTTCCTGAGGGAACCCTACCTCGCAGAACAACGTAATGAGTTCTAAGGCTATCGTCCTAGCGGAAGTACTCCGCAAGGGTATCGCCCAAGGAAAATGTGTGGCCTGATCTACTATCACCAATATATATTGGAACCCCCTTGGGGTCTTAATCAGGGGTCCTACAATATCCATTGCCATATGGCGAATTGGGGTTGATATTGCGGGCGTAGGTATCATGGGCACTGCCCGTGGCTTGGCAGAGGTAACACCCTGAAATGTGGGGCATGACTCACAGTAGCGGGCGGTTTCTTTAAAACCCCCCGGCCAATAAAAGCAGGACAAGATTTGATCCAGCGTCCCCTGGATCCCTTTATGGCCACCTACAGGGTGATCATGGGCCAATCTTAGAACTATTGCTTTAAATGTAGTGGGCACTACCAACTGCTTCCTTACCGCTCCTGTCTGCTATAGTGGATAATGAGAGGAAGCACCATGTACACAGCGTATCTTAACGTGACCTTCTGCTTACCTCGGTGCAGACCTACCACGGGCTTCAACGGCCTGACAGAGCTTTTTGGAGACCATGCTCTGGTCTGCACCCGAGTCAAGCAGTGCATTGGCTACAATACCTTGAACTTCCACCTTTAACAGGAACCCTTCTCGCACCTGTTTTCCTTTTCCAGACATTAGTGCTGTTCGCACTGTACAATTTTTCTGGAAATGTCCCCCTTTTCCACAATTATAACATTTTCCTTTTTCATAAACAAAACAGCATTTCCAGTAGTCACATTTGCTTTCATACCCCTTTCTAATCTTCCAAAGTTGGTTATTCCAGCCAGCTTCAGAGCGCCTCCTTTTGGCTTTCCCACCAACTCTGCTTCAAAATAGCGCTCTGTGAGGACGGCTGCCTCTACAGTGGACTGGCAACTTTGTAAAATTAAGAAAGATTTCACCTCAGGAGGTACTGCCTCCATGAATTGTTCCAGAATGACCGTGTCTAGCACAGAGTCAAGGGTTTTTCCTTCTGGAACAAGCCATTTCCATGCTAAAGCCTTGATCCTCTGATACAACGCCTTAGGTGTCTCATTATGTTTAAGTCTAGCCTCTCTAAACATTCTCTGATAGAACATTGGGGTTAGACCCAATCTGTCTTTAACTGCTTTTTTAACCTCCTCATCGCTGGTCGCGAGAGCAGCGGGCATGGTTTTATATGCCGCTAAAGCCTCTCCCATAGGGAAGTGGCAAATCTCACTGCCCATTGCTCAAGTGGCCATTTGACTGATATTGCAACCCTTTCAAAGGCCTCAATAAAGTCATCCAAATCATCATTAGTTGATAATTGGCCAAAAGTTAAGGCTCCACAGCCTTGTGGTCCTACCACCGCAGCAAACGATGGGTTTGTTTCTTTGGTAGCCTTCTGCTTGGCGAGTAAAGCCTCCATTAGCTCTACTAGGGGCTTCTGCTGGGCATACTTAGCCGCAGCTGTCTGCTCTTGCGTGCGATGTGCCAGTTCCATTTGCTTCTCGAACTGATTGGACATCCACCGCAACACCTCTTGTGGATCCATTTTTAAGGATTGTGGTTCCTACAGAGAAAGCAAAAAGAAAAGCCCACCAAGTGCGGCACCAAACTCTCTTTTAAATCCTAACTAGGTTTACTGCAGAACAAAGACTCCCCTTTCTCTCTTGAATCCTCTACACCCATGCCCAGTTACCCGTTACCTTCGCACGGTGCAGACTCAGGCCTTGAGAAAGGAGTCTTATCCTCGGTGTCCTGATCCTCCTGGCACAATTTTGCCAGCAAAATCTCCAACCACTCTCCACCAGCAGCTTAGCAGATTTTCTCTCTATACTTTCCAGATGTGGCAAAACGTCTGGTGTATCCTGATGTTTTTTCCTTTTTTTTCCCTCAGTTCGGATGTCCTTTTGTATTCCAAGCAACAATCCGAACAGACTACGCCACTTGACACCCTCTCGGGGGCCAGCCCAATGCCTAGGGCGCTGAGAGTTGGTCTGCCTTTGTATTCCTGACTCAGAGAGTGTGACCCTGCATTGGTCCTGCAAGGCCCTCTGGGAATGGTAGTCCCTTTTACCCTTTGAGAACAGAAGAGTTGTAGTCGAGTGTTTCAGGCAATGACAAGAATTTATTTTTCCCCTTCCCAATGGATTTCTGTGCAGGTAAATAACTTAGGACAAACTGCCATACAATTGGCTTGAGGGATATGTACAAGAACTCAGGTAAATTAGCCTTATCAGCTTTAGGCTCACAACGTGCAGTGCTCGGTACAAACAAACAATAACAGCTTCCTTCAGCAAAAGAAAATGTTCCCCATTCTTTCTGTTGCTTCACCAGCTTTCTCAAACTAGTGTTCAGCACAGAGACTCAACGTGGTCAGCAAAACATAACGTGCAGTCCATCTGGTTATCCACTATTTCACTGCTATTAGAGTCAATCTGCATTTCTTCAGCGTCAGCAATAGCAGGGTGTGTCAGTGAGCTGCTATTCTGAACTTTAAAACAGATGTCTTCACTATCCTCACATGGCTTCTCTCGGTAGCACTCTAAAGGATAGGACTGTGAATTACCGTATATACTGAAGTTTCTTTATAGAGAGTCTGCTACATTCTGGCAACTGCAGGGAAATACTTTATAACTAGGTTCAAATCTATGTAAGTTGTGAAGCCTACCTTTCGGCTTTGGAGGGAAAGGAATTCTCAGCTCTGCAAAGTCAGACTGATTCCCATAAGAACATAAGAACATAAGATATGCCATACTGGGTCAGACCAAGGTCCATCAAGCCCAGTATTCTGTTTCCAACAGTGGCCAATCTAGGTCATATGTACCTAGTAGTTTCCCCAAGAGACACAAGTTCCCAAACACAGCTTGTGTTTGTTTGTCCCTCAGCCTCGTAGCTTCAGCCTTAGAGGTACAAGTATTGTCATGCCAGCAGGTTTATCTCTCTGGAGCATGTGAGTTTTCCCAAGCCTGCCTTCCAGGAAATATCTTATCCTTCTTGCCTTTACCAGACGTCTCCTGTCCTGTGCTGCTTCTCTCTGGCGTTAAGACTATGGCTCCCTTGGTTCTCACCTCTTGACATCTTCCTTCTTTCTGCTCCCCTTCTTGACGTCTTCCTTCTTTCTGTTCCCCTCTAGTCCAGGCTAATGACCACTTTTTATCATCCTGTTTCTCCGGGCTAAACTGTGCCCCTCCCTTAAACAGGTGTATCTCATTATCTCTTGAACTAGGGACTATGTCACAGCGTGGGAGTGTCTTTACAGCTCGTGACTCTCTTTGTTTACATTCTTTCTGAAAACACTGAACCATGTGCTCAGACTGCCTGTCAGTTTCTGCAACGGAATCCTCTTCTCTCACCAACTCCATAGGCTCAGAAGGGTCTTCTTCATGACAATAGCTAGAATAAAATAACTACTTAGCAGTAAATACTTAACATCATACAAATATGCTGTGATAGCCCAAAAATAATCTGATTCTGGTCATCTCACTAACTACATCATAAACATTCTCCAGTACCAGGCATATTGTGAACTAATATAAAACCCTACAAAAGTCACCAAAGATCTACAAGGCCAAAACTTCCAAAACTCATACAACGGGCTTTTTTCAGAAAAAAAGCAGCACTATAAATACTGCAACAGGCCCTAGAACATCCATACACCTATTTGAAAAGTTGAAAAAGTCAAATTACTACAGTATAGATCCCTACATACAAACTCCATGTTAACAGTACACCTGGCCTCAGTCACACACTCAGAACACAGACCCTCACCAAATACAAAATAAGTGACTACAACCTAATGTAAAAATAAAAATATGTAGACAAAAATTAAACTGAAACTCCAAAAAGTCAGACTCTGCATGCTGTGCAACACCAGGCAAATAAGAGATGCAGTTCTCCATACTGTGTAAAATATAAAGATAGCACAAAGTCCAGTCAATAAATTGAAAATAAAATTATTTTTTCTACCTTTGTTAGCTAACCATTTTATTCTTTGGTTATGCTGGTCCCGATCTGAGGCTTCTGCTTTCCTCTGTCTTCTCTTAACTCTCTTTCTATGGTCTGTAATCCATCTGCCATTTCTTATCTCTCCTTTTGTTTTCTTCACTTCCTTCCATCTTGGATATTGATTTTTTTCCTTTCAGCTTTCTTCCATTTCTCTCTCTCTCTCTCTCTCTCTCTCTCTCTCTGTCTACCCAGATTTCACTACTCCTTACTTTCCAGTTCTTTTTTCCCATCTACCTACCTCTTTTCAACCTTCACTTCAATCCTCTCATTCCCCAGCTCTTCTTTCCTGGTCCATTATTCCCTAGTCTTTTGCTCACTCTCTCTCTTCCTCTATGTCTATCATCTCTCATCCCCCATCTAGTGTCTTTCACTTTCCCTCCATGCAGTAGGCTGAGGCAGAGGCACACTGTCTGGACCTGCCTGGTTAACAATCCCAGGCCTGTGACAGTGTGGCCTCCCTGCCTCTGCTCTGTTGAGTCAATTGACATTCAGCAACAATGTTTCTTCCCCTCCCCAACACACACAGTATCTGCCCCCTCTCTCTTTTCACTCCCCCAATGTCGGCCTCTTTTCCCCACCTGACCCAGCATATACCAGCATCAGTTCCCTTCCAGTTCCAGCTCCTTTCCAGTTTCCCCAGCATAAACCTATTTCCTGTCCAGCCTCAGCATCAGCCTCCTTCCATTCCCAGTACCTCCCTTAGTATCAGCCTATTTCCAGTCCCAGTAACCCTCCCAGTCCCTTCTATTGCCAACCCCCTTGCACTCCCAGCACCGCCACTGGTGTCCATTCCCTTCCAGTCCCCCTATTCCCCCACTGTCCAACCTCTTCTAGTCCAAATACCATCCAAGGTATCAGCTCATTGTCATCCCAGTGCCGCACCCCTGTGTCAGCTCCCTTCCAGCCCCCCTTCATTACCCAGCCACCTTCCAGTTCCATCCCTAGATGCCAGCTCCCTTCCAGTTCCCTCCTTTCCCTCTTTTCAGCTCCCTTCCAGTCTCCACCCCCCCCCATGTCAGTTCCCTTCCAGCCCATTCTTTCTCTCCTATATCTGCTGCTGTCAGTGCTCCCTCCTCACTGATTCGCTGCTTGAGAGGGATGGTTCTCTTAGAATGTAGAGGGGAGGTTGTTGGTGGAAGGGACCCCAGGAACTAGGAGAACTGGACAAGAGAGCTGAATTTGAGTAGCCTAAGTAGCAACCTAGGAGATTATGTGAGGGGATGAATGGAGATGGAGTGGTGGAATGGAGCTTGTCAGACGGCTGCCTGGGTGAGAATCTTCACAGTCTTGGCAAGTGCATATATCTATATGATTTGCAAGGGATTGTGGGCAATGCAGTTCATTCACACCAGACACAGCTGCTCACAATAATTAGTTGTGCTTTTGGGTAAAGCCAATAAGATATTTATTTATGGGGTTATTTCTCCCAACACAGATATGCTTGTTAGCACATAAATCAGGTTACTTGCTTTCAGTGTTAAACTTGAAAAAACAAAAATAAGGAAAACAACATTTGAACTTGTCAAGCAATCAAAGCAAAAGAAATAAGACCTGGTTGGTACAAACTGGTCTTTTCTGTAGGCACTAGCTAATGTTTTCTTAGCATATATCAAACAACAAACCAAAAGCCACAAAGAAAGGAAAAAAACTGTTCTTTTCAGGTAAACTTCTTATATCTTCCCACATAGATTCAGAAGTGATTCTCTCCTAGCTCACAAGCAATTAGGTAAGGCTCAATTGCTAGCAGTTATCCAGCTGAAACCCCTTAGCTGGCTTGCTTTCTACTGCGTGGCTAGAAAACCTACACAGGAGCTTTTCTGAGTAGATTAAAGAACAAGTTTGTATTTCTTTGTGATGGTTGCTGTACTTTATAACAGAAAATCACCAAAGGAGTTTAGACAGAGAGCAGTCCATGTAAACAGATTCTTCATCTGCTATCACCCCTTCTTCTTCAACAAGCATGGGTTCAATATCATGGATTGGCACAGATGAATCTCCCAATGGAGCACTTTCAGGAGAATACTTGTTTCCCTGCTGTCTTTCAAGGTTATAGCTAGGGCAAAGATCAGTGTTCATACCTGAGCTTCCATTGCTGTTAGAGTTCCTCTCTATATAGCCTGGCCAGTATGTAGTCCAGTTCTTATGTCCAGCCTTCCAATCCAGATCCCTGGACACTGGATCTCTCTTCACATACCTTCTGGCACGGGTCTTAGGGTCCCTTCCACGTGCAGCCGTCTCCCTCACAGGTACCGTCTGGAGATTCCTAGCTCTGCAGCACCATTGCTCTGGCTTCCCCAGTCCAATGGTGTATGCTGGCCCTTGGAATGCCTCCCAGTATACGTACTGCTCTGGACTCTTCTAGACCTCTCAAAGGCTTTTCTCCTCTTTCTTCCAAAGGGTTTCTTTCCCTCTCTGTCCGTCCGGTTTGGCTTCTGCTTCTGATGATCCTGAGGATAATTCTCTGTAGAATAAACTCTACCTTTATTCTGCTTAGATGAGTGCTCCTCCCTAATACAGCGCAGCTGTGCTGAATCAGGCCCTGCCCTTTGAGATGAGTGCTTAGGGATTACCTCATAGCCCTCCTGATTGAACACACGTTTCCCCACTTCAGCTCCTCTAATGGCTGTTGGAAACCTGGTGCATTCTGGGACTGGTAGTCTTTTATGGGAAAATTCTGTTTTCTTATTTCTACCAGAACTGACAGGTTGCTTGTTCAGAGTCACTTCACCTTTCCTATAGCTCCTTCCTGAGCTATGATAAGCTTCCTTATCACAAGCTGTATATTTAACTGCCTTTGAAGAACCTGTAAAATATATTCTGAAGTGTTTTTCAAGAAGATACTATACCATGTTAGTTTTTCTTAATGTTTCATGGTAAAGCTGGATTTTCAATTATACATTACTTTGTGCTGTAGGCTTATTCCTCATCCATTCCTTCCGGAGGAATGAAAAAAGTGACAAAAGTGGGCTTAAACTGTTTTGTGAAGTCTCAGCTGTTGATTAACTGCAAATATGGAGCCTAGATCAGGGTTATTGACTGGACACTGAGAGGCTAGTAAGGTGCACTAGCAATGTGCATTAATTCATTGTTAACGTGCATTATTGTAACACAGGTCCCATGTTATTTAATGGGACCTAATTACTAATAACATGAGTTAATGGTGAATTAGTGTTAATAGTAGCACACTTTAGTAAATAGTCTCCTGAGTTGGTAATGATGTAGGGCCTTGAAGAAGAGTATGCCCTATGCCATTGAGACCCAAACAAATACAAGAAATTGTTCTGTAACCCCACAAATCTGCCTCTTCAAACGAGGTTCACTGGGGAACCGGCTATATATATATATATGAAAGTAAAAATAATCATAAGTTCCCCATTATCTCAAGAGCATAAATGAACTTGACATAAACATTCACAGCAGGGGAAAGGGGAGGATTTTGGATTTGGCTCATGCCTTTTTTCAGGAGCAGCTCAAAGCAAGCAGAGGAATAATCATGAAAGCAAATTTAGGGGCCCTCTTATTAAAGGTGTGTATTTACCATGCGAGTAGCGGCAATACCATTGTGTGGTAAGTGCATCCCTCATGCACTGTAAGGAACATGTCCAGCAACAGCATGTTTCTGGCAGTTAGCACACGATCGCGAATGCATGGCACACTTAAAACGGGTAAATCTAATGACATCCATAGAGGTGTTGTTAGGTGCACATGTGCTAATTACCACATTGCCACTGAGCGCCCGGCAATTGCCCTCATTCTAGTAGCAATGTGGTCTCCATATCCACACTCCACCCATTCTCCATCCCATCGTGCGATGGCCGAGTACCATTTGCTTTAACGTGCGGTCGCTGGTATGCCCCATGTTAATGTTCCTGGCTGCTAGTTACCACACCTTAAGATGCACGTTAACCAGTTACTGGGTTTTAGTAAAGGGCCCCTTAATGTCCAAGAGATCAAATCCACTGGAGAAAGAAAGTTCCCACTAGTTTCTAATGGCACACAATCATTTAAATTGACTTCTAGCCAGCATGAAAATAGCACTAACTGTAATAATTCAGCAAAGGAATAAAAAGAAAGTCATTAAAATAATAATCATCATGTTAAAAATGCCAGATACCTTTCGTAACTATTCTAATTTTATAATTATGCTGATCAATTGCTATGTGAAACTGTGTAAGCATGATCTGCCAATCTGCTACTTTCAATTTAACTTCTTCACTAACTCTTAGATTTTTTTGGCAATATGTTCTTGGTCAACTTTTACTGCACCCGTAAAGAAATAAGAGAACTCTATATTAGACGAAAAAATGCTTCTAAACTATTCACTTTTCCATGCTTGTATGTGTCTGTTGTGTGAGTTTTCCTTGGTGGCAATGAACAAAGTGCTCTTATGTGGAGTAGGCTCTCCCCTAGCAGACACAGTGTCTGTACAGGGAGTTCCTGTCCCTGGCCCAAACCCACAGGCCCTCGGCACTGAAGGACAAGGTTGGCTATCTCACACTCTTTCTTTCTCTCACCGTGATTGCTGATCTGTGCTCTGGAGAAATGTACACTGAAATACAAAAAAAGAGGAATGTTCACATCCCAGACTGGGAAATACAGCTGGCACGTCTTCCTAGAGGCAAGCAAGCTTATACGTGACCTTTTTTTCCAGCAGCCCTGCTGAACTCAAACTTAGCCTGCCCTAAGGTAACAAAAAACAGAAACAGTTTGCTTGAATGGGAATCCAGAGAGATGCCCTCTGTGCAAAGTTTTCCTATGTTGGTCTTATAGGTTAGTAAATCCACAATCCGCGTTCATTGCATTAGTTCCTTTTCCCCTTTGTTTTCCCTTGAGTGGTCACGTTTCATCTGCAATATTATCCATCTTGGTCTTGTAACAGCTTCCTATGTTAAAGCTTCAGTGAAAAGCCCCAAAAAACTTACACGCAATTTTAAGATTTATTCTTATGAAAGTATATATAAAGTCATGGGCCTGATTGATTATGGAGAGGTGAGTTGGAATTTGAGTTTAGGTCTTGCCTTTTCAGTTACATTCGAGTACAGCAGGAATGTTCCTGTTCTCAAAGAGCGTGCAATTTAAGTTTGTACCTAAGGCAATGGAGGGTTAAGCGACTTGTGCGAGGTCACAGGGAGCTTCAGTGGGATATGAACCCTGGCTTTCCAGATTTTTAGCCCAATGCTCTAACCATGTGGCTCCTCCTCCATCATAGAACAAAGGCTGGAATAGAGGTAAGATGTCTCAAATGATACTGCTGGGACACAGTGTTGGACTTCACCCTTGGGTCTACCTTTTGGTCTCCCTGTATCCAGTTTGTCCTTTAAAATTAGCAGGCAGGACCATCTCCTGTTCGACCTCTCACACCCCCAATAACTGAGTAATGCTGTTTTTGGTGATATTTGATGGCCACAACGTTAGTTATTTATTGTACAGAATGGGGGTTGGGGAGGGAGTCCTCCCTGGTACCTGAGCCAAAATTGCCAATATTACTATAGCATACAGACACTGCAATATACTTGAAATTAAGACAGGCATTCACTGGGGTCACAGTAGGGACCCATCTTGCCATGCTTATTTAGGTCTTTTTCCATTCCCTCTCCCTCCTTTTGCCTGTCAGAGGGGTATGATGGTGACAGTAAGCCTAGCTATTTATTTATTTTATTTATTTAAAGTCTCTTCTATACCGCATATTCAGCATCAGCGCGGTTTACATTGAATAAAGAATTTACACATTTCCGATGGTACTTTGTGTTTACATTTGAACAGGAAGAAATAACTTGGATAACAGGGGTAACTATTTAGCTAGCTTAAAGAGAACCCACCAGAGTATTCTGCCATTGTGATCAACTAGAATGCCCTGTCTCTCATTGCATTCATAATCTGTTCCGCTGTTGGCTCAGGTTAATTTCCACAAACCCAGCCTTGCTCTGGGTCCTCCACAACAGGACCTATGCCCGCACATTCTAATTTTTTGTTAACTGCTTACATGGATCATCATTTCAAGTGTTTCTAAGAAATCATTCAACAGCAGGTATAATGCCCTATCTGACAGATGTACTAAATTAATTCTGAAGATTCTTAGTATGATCAGATATGCTAAATCATGCCTTATCTGTCAACCATTTTGCCTATTTGGATCTATCTATTAACTTTCTTGAGGCTGCAGTTCCATAGTTTGGTGTTGGCCCACCTCAGTCATGGAATTATGTTGGACCAAATTACCAATGCATTGAACAGTAAGCCAGCAATGCCAAGTCTGTTTTTACCATTTCAATCAGTTATTTGCATGATAGATCACCTAAAGCCTTACTTCCCAAACGAAGCATTAAGATGTCCGGCTGCATGTATGTTTTGAATTGTAAATAGGGCATAAGTTGATGCCATCTCATGCTAGATTTTCCTCATTATGACAACTATATGACAGGCCCAGGTGAGGGCCACACTACTCGCTGCCCAACAAATTAAGTAAAGTTCTATGATCCATAGAGTTCACATTTGAGGGTGTCATAAGAATACACAAACAATATTAAATTAATTTCCATCCTCTGTGAGTGCCTGGGACATATGCAACCTGTATAATCCCTTAACCTCCATCTCCCCAGTATTTTAATAACATCTATTAACAACCTAAGTTGAGCAGCCACAGTAGCAGCCCCAATGTGAAACAAGGACATCCTGTATTTACTGGGTGTGCATCCAATGCTGATAGTGTTTGTCTTAATACTGATGTAAACTGGAATTCTGTGCAATGCAACATCTGCCAACAAGTCAATGAAGACTCCTGGCAACCCAGTCCCTGGGCTTTCTAGGCAAGATGTGATTGGAAGTAGATTGCCAGACCTTTCTTCCGCGCAGTGAGTTCACCCGTCCAAGTACTAAACAGGCCCAACCCTGCTTGGGTTCAGAGATCAACCAAGAATAGGTTCATTCAGGATACTTGAAGACTCATGTGAGGTGGTATTGCTGTGGATGAAGAATTGGTTGTATGCTTCAAGTCTGGTACCCAAATATCTCTGTAAACTGGCCATCAGGCAGGTATCAAGGTTTGGGACTTCTTTGAGAACCAACATCAATCTTCTCATCCTCTGATTGGTTTATAATTTTCTGATCAGTCACACAGATCCCACTGACACCCTTGACATGCCCATCGTTTCTTTTTTCATGCTGGCCAACAGATCACTTAATCTCCTTGCTGCAAGGAATGCTAATGTAAATGCTGCTCTGAATAGGTTTGTTTCAAAATTTGATGAATATATTCTTTCCAGATTGAACCAAATGTTCCTTAGCATGTCATGCATATCAGGTTCTGGTTTATCAGGCTGTGTAAGACAACTGTGTGTCAATCCCACATCTGAGTCTTTATTAAGAAGATCACACTAGGATTGCCCCAGTCTTTCAGAAAGTGAATCCTGTATGCTGATTCTGAACAAGCCTTCTGAACTAGCCCTGGGAGTGGCAGTAATAATGTAGTTCACCATTAGGGATTCATCAATAGTCTCTCCTTCCATCTTTTTGACTTCAAGTGGCAAGCAATCTGTCTGTAACTTCACTGATATGTTACTGAGGTCACTGGGACTAATGACACCTGTATGAGGTGGTTCATACTGTGTTCAATCTGTGAGATTTGGGGGCCATATGTTGTTTAGAGGTACTCCCCAAATAAAGCCAGAGAATAATACTGTAAATCCTGTGGGGAAGCCTTTGTGGCTGCCAGACTGGAAGTGGGACCTCTCTACCATATCCCCTAGGTCTCGTCTGTATACCTCTCTGTCTGCTTTGGTTCCTCCAAGTGAGCTACTCTAGCCTCCAAAGATCAGACTCATTCTTTAAGAGCAAAGAGCACTTTGCACTTAGTGCACACAAAAGACCACTCATCAACTGGAAGAAAATCATACATGTGACACAATGCCAAAGACTGGATAGCCCCATTTTGCTGCTATCTGTATCTTAAATTTAAAGATTTATTTTAGCTATTTAGAGTTGTAAAATTATGTAATGTTGCTAGGGGAATAGGGATACTTGAACCAATGTACTTATACCAAATAAGTATAAAGGGCTATTAGTGTTCCCCTCAAGATGAACCACAAGGACTTACTTAATCTACTCCTAAAACATGATAACCTGCTGATGAAGATAATCAGTTAAACCTGAAAGTGAGTAAGATCACCCACTTCCTCTTAATTGGTTTAGAAGACTATACATCAAGGATTATGCCTGGGGTGAATGTGAGCTGGGATAGGTGGGATGGATTACCTATTTATACCTGTCCTTCTAAGGCAATCTCTTAATTTCCTTGGTGATTCACACTGCCCTTTGTTTGATAGAGGGAGCCTTTCAAGTTGCCCCTTTGATCTGTCATTTGGTTTTAACACAAGTGCAGATTTCTTTCCAGCAGTAGCAAACCTCTTGGTGGTCCTTCAAGACAACCTGTTATACATTTTTGGGCCTATTTTATAAAATTCATAGGTGCCTATAAAGCCATTTTATGCAGGATGGAGAGAGGAATTGAGATGTTCGAGTCAGGACATGCTTAATTCCTTCTGTATTTTACAAAAGCCTCTGTTAAACATAGAAGCCATTGTAAAAATCCTAGGTAGATGCTGGTAAATGCCTGTGTGCATTTACTGAGATGTCCCGCAGCAGTAGTGAATTTTAGAACTTTGCACATGGATGAAATCAGTGGCATCACTCAGGGTTTTATGCGTGTAGGTGCTGCATGGGCATGGGAATGTGCCAATTTGGCAACATATGCGTGTATCAGCCAGTCCTAAATGTGGACATGGCGGATATTAGAAACCTGCATGTTCAAGAGGAGTTAATTAAGTTGAGGAGTTGCTTTCCTCAGTTTTCCACCAAGGTTTGCAGAATTTCCCCCTCAATCAATGGTGGAGACACTACATCCAAAGAAGCAGGTAGCCGGAACCTGCATGTGCCTCAGAGCTGGTGCAAAAGCCACCACGACATTTTTTTTAGAGTTCTTTTACTCAGCTCCATAATTGGCTTCTCTTGTATGTGCATACAGTACACGTGTAGACACTGGTAAATGCACATGTATGTTGCAAGATTGGCACCTATGCACGTAGAGGACAATATTCAAAGGCAATTATCTAATCTAAAGCACTTGCTAACTAGATACATGCCGGCCAGTGAGATATTCAATGATACCATCTTCCTGAATATTTCCTTTGACTGCCTTGGCACTATCAGATGCAGAGCTTGAGTGGATTTAGGAGTTATCAGGTTAATGATGACATTCAATCCAGTAACAGGTTAACTAGTTGGGAGGAGTAGCCTAGTGGTTAGAGCCCAGTGCTTAATTCCTTGTGGCCTTGGGCAATTCACTGTATCCTCCATTGGCTCAGAAGGAAAGGCCTGGCAATCTATTTCTAGTCATACCTTGCCAAGAAAACCGAGGGGCTATCGGGTTGCCAGGAGTCAGCATTGATTCATCGGGATAGGACAGCAAAAAGGCTGTTCTAGCTTCTTTCAATTATCTATATAGTGCCAGCAGTCAGCACTGAATCCATATATTTAGCACTGGTCACTATCCAGACCAACACTGAATATCTGAATTTTACTTAAGCGCAGAAGTCTGGGTATTAATAAAATGCTGGCCACACTGGCAAAAGTTTGGACCCATAGTTACCAGTACTAATATATATAATTTGCCGAGTGATGCTGCTTCTTTTCTAAATGTTGCTTTTTTTTTTTTTGACTGAAATGGCTACTCCTTCTGTATATGCTAGCAAATGCATGTCTATTAGCCAGTATTCTTAAATAGATATATTTTACAAAAGGCTCCATATTCAGCAGAGCCTTTTGTAAAGCAGCAGGGAAACTGTGAACACCTTCACCTGGGCATTCCACTTTTACCTTGCTGTTATATGTAAAATGGGGGGGAGGAGGGGTCTGTGTTCTCGGGGCGGGGGAGTTGTATTTCTAGTATGTGTGCATGCATTATGATCTGAGTAGAGGAGCTGAAGTGCATGATATGCTAACCTTTTTCAGGTCAGGACTTCCGGTTTTAGCTAGTCCAAAAATGTATTAAGTTAATCCAATAAAAATGTATCATCTTATTTTTATTTTAACTAGTATTAAAGTGGACTAACGTGGCTAGCATATTACTTAATCCTATAAATATAGTGCTACTAAATATAATTTAAATACTGTTACTGGTGCTTAATCTGCTTATTGCCACTGAAAACTGACCCCTATATCTTAGTCTTTCTCTATTGTTTTGAGTGCACCCCTAAACAAAGACATGAGAAGGGGTTCACCTACTCCCAGCACCCCTAAACAAAGACATGGGAAGGGGTGCACCTACTCCCTAAAGACATGGGAAGGGGTGCACCTACTCTTGCCATATTACTGGGCAGACTAGATGGACCATACTGGTCTTTGTCTGCCGTCATTTACTATGTTACTATGTTTGTTTGTGAACCACGGTACTGAACCTTCTTGTCTAATTTGAAGCACTTTGTATGGTGTTAATTTTCTTAAAGATATCCACCTTTATGTTCCATTTTAGATATTTATCCTAGTAATTTTATTTCAGAAAAAGCTGTCTAAATCTTTTACACCCGCCACAAGTTACATCTTACTTTCCAGCATCCATAAGATTACAAGGCTGTTTCTTCATGAAAAATTGTCCACCATGGATATATATACTAAAGAACAAAGAGCATAAAATGGTCAGATCATGATAATGTCTCTGTTTTCTAACCTGCAGCTCCAAGTGGCATCTGTCTTTTAATACAAGAAGCAAAGATCAGATCTATAATATTCCTGCAGAGTGCATAGGTATATGCTTTAACTGCACAAAGCCCAGATCACTCATGACATTCAAAAAATCAGCTACTGCACCAGATCAGTAAGATGCTGTTGATAAATTTAAATCCCTTCAACCAATAACTTTTCGATAACTATCTAAAATTTCAGCAATACGCTCCAGTAAATTTTTAAAACCTGATCCCATTGCTTGATTATAGCTAGCAAGCATTCTGTAACATTAGACTGGTAAATTTCCACTTCAGTACTGCTTAGATATTAAATAGGACCAATGGCTGCATTCCCACCTCTTGCAGAGGCCCTGGATTTAGCCAATGACTAAGAACCTGGAAGGTATAAAGTACCCAGCTTTGCTCCATTATCATCTTTTAACCTGCTTTCTGTAATGCGCTGGATATCAATCGAGGGCTAGATCTACTAAAAAGCAGAATCGTGTTACTGCACATCAGCATGCATTAATGTGTGCTATTTACCACATGCCCCCATTTTATTTATTCATTTTCACTTATATGCTGAAATCCACTCTGTGTGGCTCACAATCAATTAAAATCAAAACAAAAATATAAAACATAAAATACAGAATACATAAAACTTTCTTCTACCCCCATCAACCAACCCCCTAACCCAGCCCATCCCTTACATAAAATACCAAACACAACTGCATCAATTCTCCATCCTAACACTATACAAATAATAGTCTGCAGCCCTTATCCTCCCTCAAAGACACCATAAAACAGGTAGGTTTTTAAGGATTTTTTAAAACTTTGCCAAATCATATTCCCAATAAACCTCTATAGGAAGGACATTCCAACATTTTGGCCCTTGTACCGAAAATGCTCTTTCTCTATGACAATTCCTGGGGCTTATTTACTAACAGTGCAGGTTAACGGCATTAGCATGCTCTAACATATTAGCATGCTTTAGTCAATCTAGGAATCCGTCAATAAATCATCAATGAAATATCAAATTTAACAGGTTCAAACTTAGAATAAACATTTTTTTTCCTAGCCTTATAGGTCTTGCAAGATCATCTGAGGCGGATTACTAACCAATAGACCTCTGTCAATTGTTAGTTTTCCTTTTTATGCTTGTTTGTGTTGCATTCTTGCTGTAACAGAACCTAGAAATCTGCCCCTACCTTTCTATGCTATTCTCGTAGCACTTTCTCACCCATATACCAATTAAGTGACAATTCACTAAAACAAAATAATAGCTTCAAGTGAGCATACGTACTGTATGTGCACAGCCCCTTCAGGAATATTATGGTCACAGAAACAAGGCTGATGCAAATTTTAAATTCAAAGTTAAAATCAAGCAAAACCAAAAATTATTTTAAAGATCCAGTGCCATCCAGGGACTGAGGAACTTCAAGGGGAATGCACCTTGACTTGTGCCTTCAGCAAGTTGCCAGGCGGTTGCAACAGCATCTTAAAAGCATCCCCATGATCCAGGTTGTTGACATCGAGAGATGGCTCAGTGGATAGGACTTGGCCCTATGGTTCAGGTCACCATTCTGCTGCTGGAATTTAGCAAGTTTAATGGAGAAAGAGAGTATTGGAAGCAAGTGAAATCCCCAGAAAAGCAGCCTCTTTTGCACTATAGTTTGCCCACTGTTGCTGCTGCTGCTGATAAGATGCAGGTAGTGCCTGCTAGCATCCAGGGAAACGATAAGTGGGTGAGACTTGGCCCCGTGGTTCAGGCCACCCTCCTGGAAACATGATTCAGAAAGCTCAGAAGAGAAAGTGTAGCTGGAGATAGGCCAAATACCTGGAACAACTACTTCCTTTGCCCAACATTTTATCTGCTGCTACTCTTGATCACGTGTCAAAGTCCAGGGAGTAGAAGTGGGTGGGGGTTTGGCCTCTTGGTTTGGGCCACCCTCTTAGAAACAGGACTGAAGAAACCTGATGAAGAAAAATTCTCAGGAGACAAAATTCCCAGTACAGCTCCCTCCTGTGGCCTCATAGTAATCTGCTGCTGCCAAAATATATCTAGTGCCAAAATAAGAGTTCATTTCCAAAGACAGATTGAGATCTATGATCTTCCAACTGAATCATAATCAGAGGGTACAATGGAAAATGAATTCTAAATGTCAGATAACATAAATTACAAAAGTCACCTTCATCTTCCAACTGTATCAGCACAGAGATACTAACTTTTCGCAGACAAACTGATTACTGAAGAAGGTTATGATATTTGTCTCTCACTTTTCTCCCCATCCACAGTTTGAGATGCAAAGAGGACTCATGAATAAAAACTATTCCACTGGTCAACACTGAAATCATTACTGACTTTAAAAGGCCCTAATCTGTAGTATCTTGGTGAGCTGAACACGAATATAACATTAAAAAAAAATTTCTTGGCTCTCGTTTTGAAGATATTGCATGTAGTTCATTTTTGACGTTTCACCGTGTAAATTTATCCAGTAGGACATCAACAACATTCCAAATAAGTCTTGAATGATTTAATATTGCATCATATTGCATAATACCAGCATGCACACATCATCTAGAGTTCATTGCATCATTTTCTGATGCAATGTAATACTACTGCCAGACGGCTGCTGAAGCCATCTGACGTCAGCAGTGTACTATATGCAGTCAGAAAGGAAAGTAATCTGGTATTCTGTTCCGATATTGAAAGCCTCATGAATGCCTTAAAAATCACTCATGACCCACAAGACTGAGTCTGAAGGCTGTGTTTTTGAACAATGGAAACCATCTTCCATCTATTCCAGTCGCACATGCCGTCCACATGAAAGAGACATACGATAACTTAAAGCACTTCCATTAACTGTAACAAGTACAGCTGGCACCTCTGTGGTAACTTGAAGGTAGTTGCCCTTTTAATGGGAATGCAGCAGGGATATATAAAATACATGTGTTTCTTATGTGAGTGGGATAGCCGAGCAAAGGATTGGCACTACTTCCGGAAGGAATGGAATCGCAGACAAAATGTGACAGTTGGAGAGAAGAATATCTAGCACCCTGCTCTGGTTGAGGCTCACAAAATCCTGCTACCACCCCTTCACATCAAACTAGGTTTGATAAAAATCTTTGTGAAAGCATGGACCGCACTTCGCCAGCTTTCCGATACCTGCATTAAAAATTCCCTCGACTCAGCGAAGCAAAGATTAAAGAGGGAGTTTTTGTGGGTCCTCAGATCTGAGAGCTCTTCAAAGATGACCGGTTCAACAACTTGCTGCAGGGTGATGCGAAACAAGCATGGAATGCTTTTCGCCTAGTGTCAACAAACTTTCTCGGGAATGTTAGGGCAGGATATCGCAACAATGGAGCAAAGATACCAGGGAAAATAGTCCACTACAATGCTGGCTGACTACTGCTGGACACTCCCCAGAGAAGCTCCCGAACAGCTGTACAAGAGACAGGCGAAAAAATCTAAGAAGTAGTCTATGACTTAGTTTTTTACAGGTATTAACCGAAGGCCTATTATATTTACTATTGACATGCATTTCATGATGTAAAAATTAGCCTCACCAACCGAAAGACCGGAGCAGCGCCGGGTCCCCGCACCTCCCCCCCTCCGCGGCCCGCAGACCTCGGACTCCCATTGGCTCCTGCGCATTCAAGAAACCAGCGGGAGCCAATGAGACCGCCGGACGGCACGGCCTCCTCTGGACATGCGTGCCACCGAAACCCGTGGGTGAGGGCAGCCTGCCGCCCCCCCGGTTAGCGGCGGCCACGGGGACGCGGACCCAAGGCCTTACAAATCTCATTCTTTTTCTATGTTTGAGCCATTGACTTCTTTTCACTTGCTACCTGTAAAATTGTTATGGATGTTTCTAATGAGCGTTTTCTTTGACGAAGGGTCATAGTTACTAAGGTACATTACTGGTAACCTGCATTATTTTACCGCAGGTCCCATTTTATTCAGTGGTACCTAGTAACTAATATCATGCAGTAATGATAAATAACATGCGTAGTTGAGCTTAATAACTACAGCCCAAAATGTTATTGAATTGAATAATATAATATAGATATGCAATATTCCAAAATATTTTGAGAGGGTTCTCTATTGCAATAAATGAATTTGGGTTCAAGACACCTAATAATATCCAGCAAAAACCAGAGCCAGGACCAAAATGATCAGAAAAATTAATTGGCCAGACAACAAAGGTAGAAAAACACATTTTATTTTTCATTTAGTGGTTGGAATATGTCAGTTTTTGGAATTTATATTTGCTTTCTCAATATCTGGCACAGCATGGGATGAAATATTTCGCTGTTCCTATTTCTCTGGTGTTGCACTGCATGCACAGTCTGGCTTATTGGAGTTTCAGTTCAATTTTTGTCTACATATTTCTATTGTCAGTTTATGGTAATTTGCACAATACTTGATGAGGGTCTATCTATGTTTAGTATGTGTGACTGAGGCTAGGCATTCTGTTGGCTTGGAATGTTTATGTAGGGATTGGAATAATCTGGCTTCTTCAATTTTCCCAATAGGTTGTATCGATTTTATGAGGGTCACTGCAACATTTACAGTGCTGCCTATATATCCTCACTCATGCTGTTATTAAATGGTAGGATTGTTCTGTCCTGAAGGACTTTTGCAGAATTTTGTATTATGTCACAATATGCCTGGTTTATGCTACTGAGATGAAAACAGAATATATACTGTACATATATTTTTTTTGGTATTGTGAGTTCTATATGGGAAATGCCCTAGTTTTGCTGAAACTTTGTACATCAAACCAAAGAAAGATAAATATCATATTCTGATGCAGATCTTTCCAAATTTATACCACAAATGCACCGTGAGAAAACTTTCACTCATTAGCTTTGAATCTTACTCATTGGGATGGTAAATCTCATTCTTTGGGATGGGTCACCTTTGGCATCTCTGCAGTAATGTCTGTGCCCATGGGAGCAGCTTGTCCCATGGCCAAAGAATAAAAGTGAGCCACAATCCCCTGCAGCACTGCTGTATGCTCATGGGACAGACTGCTCCTGTGTGCCGAAGATCATGGCTGGGAGTAGTGCATGTGCCCAAGGGAGTAGCCTGCAGCACTGCTATAGGCCTGCAGGAACGCCTGCTCCCACAGGCCAATGAGGAGAGAGACTCATGGCAAGAATGCTTCAGGGATCAAAGATAGTTCATTGGTTTTATTCTAGCTAGGCATTTGGTTTAAAGGTGAAGTCAGAGAGGCTGTTGTTGACAAAAAAGGCATCTTTCAGGAAATGGAAAAAGGAGCCAAATGACGCAAACTGGAAACAACACAAGCACTGGCAAGTTAGATACAAAGTATTGATAAGGCAGGCAAAGAGAGAATTTGAGAAGAAGCTTGCTCTGGAAGCAAAAATGCATAATAAAGACTTTTTCAAGTACATTCATAGCAAAAAACACGTGAGAAAGTCTGTTGAACCATTAGACGATAGAGGGGTAAAAGGGGCACTAAGAGTGGACAAGGCCATAGCAGAAAGACTGAATAAATTCTATGCTTTGGTCTTTACTGAGGAAGATGTAGGAATATTACCCATTACTGAAATGGTGTTTAAAGGAGATGCTGCGGAAGAATTGAAAGAAACCATTGATACACCAGGAAGATGTATTACAACTATTTGATAAACTGAAGAGTAGCAAATCACCTGGACCAGATGGTAGAGTATACATCCAAGGGTGTTGAAAGAACTGAAATATGAGATTGCAGACCTACTATTAGTAATCTGTGAGCTATCATTAAAATAATCTCTAATACCTGAAGATTGGAGGATGGCCAATGTAATGCCAATTTTTAAAAAAGGTTCCAGGGGTGATCCGGGAAACAACAGACCAGTGAGCCTGACATAAGTACCAGGAAAAATAGCAGAAACCATCATAAAGAACAAAATTGCTGAACATGTTGATAGCCATGGCTTAATGGGAGACAGCAAACATGGCTTTAGCCATGGAAGGTCTTATCTTACTAATCTGTTATGTTTTTTTGAGGGTAGAAAAAGGTAAGTTGGCTGATATAGTGTATCTGGACTTTCAGAATGCCTTTGACAAGGTCCCTCATGAGAGACGTTTGACAAAATTAAGAAGTCATGGAATAGGAGGAAGTATACTATTGTGGATCAGGAAATGGTTAAAAGATAGAAAGCAGAGGTTAGGGATAAAGGGTCAATTTTCCCAATGGAGAAAGGTGAATAGTGGAGCACCACTGAAATCTGTGGGAATAACAAATGTGGTTATCAAATATGCAGATGACACAGTTGTGAATAAACAGTTGGACAATGGTGAGTCAGTTGATATAGTGTATCTGGACTTTCAGAAATCCTTTGACAAGGTCCCTCACCAGAGACTTTTGGCAAAACTAAAGAGTCATGGGATAGGAGGCAGTGTACTACTGTGGACCAGGAACTGGTTAAAAGATAGAAAATAGAGGATAGGGCTAAATGGCCAATTTTCCCAATGGAGAAGGGTGAATAGTGGTGCACCCCAGGGATCTGTGCTGGGTCCGCTGCTTTTTGACATATTCATAAATGACCTGGAAAGTGGAATAACGAGTGAGGTTATCAAATTTGCAGATGACACAAAACTAAAGTTGTTAAAACCTAAGAGGATTGTGGAAAATTTCAAGAGGATCTTGATAAATTGGAAGACTGGGCATCCAAATGGCAGATGAAATTTAAAGTGGACAAGTACAAAGTTATGTACCTTGGAAAGAAAAACCCAAACTATGGTTACATGATGCAAGGTTCCACATTAGAAACCACCACCCAGGAAAAAGATTTAGGCGTCATTGTGGATAACATATTAAAACCATCTGCCCAGTGTGCAGTGGCGGTCAAGAGAGCAAATAGAATGATCAAGATCCCCCTACCCCACTCCTCCCATATGTGACCAGTGTATTTGTCTCTCCTTCTTCTGTCTATCTCTCCATCTGCTGCTTTCCTATCTAAACAGTGTTCTTTTCTCTTTTTATTTTCACCTGCAGTCCATATTGATTGTACAATGCCCTGACACTTCACTTGGGTGGTATTTCAAGCATTGCAATAAAGATAAAGATAAAGCTTTGGGAAAGGTGGGGTTCAACCTACTATTAATAGTAATGAGGGAGGGGTGCCGATCTGTAGGTTGAAGGAGGGTGCTAGAGACCCTACCACCAGCCCTGGCTCAGGATCTGTATTATTTAACTAAGTCATGTTTTTTGTTATCTCCTGTGAGCTCTCACCGTGCTGGACACAGGCTCATCTGCTTCCTGCATCAGCTCTGCTGTGTTCATTAAGTCATTCAACATTGTATTGAAACTGCAGTCTGATTCTCCTTACATTCATACATACACATGCACACACACATTACTTCAAAATAAGTAAAGATTTATTTATTTGGCATGTTTCCTTATTTGACACTTCATTTGCAGTAGCCAGCCTTTTACTTTAAATGTTTATTTCCTTTTGAGACTTTACTGATCCTTTTCAATTATTTTTAATGTGGCTGTCGGTCTGTTTTATTTTATTTTTTTTAATTTTCATTTTCAACCTTTTTTTTCTTTTTATTTTGCCATCCCAGCACCACCTTGATGCTATGGCAAACCTGGGAGCCAGAAAACACGCTCCCTCTGCCTCCCTGAAGCATTCATTTTGGACCTGCCCTGCTTTTAAAAACATAGCCAGACATTTTTAAACTTTTTTTCTTTGCTATTGCACTCACTTTATATATATTGAACTAACTGCCATGGCAGTTCATCTCAAAATGTCCTGAGTGGGAATGTCACTCAGGGTATCATCAGTTAGATATCATCAGCATACAGGTAGATACTGAAGCTAAAAAATGAATCAAGCATCCTAGAGGCTGTAGAAGGATGCTAAACTAAAGAGGAGATCTGAAGGACCCTTCATACTATCTCTCCAGTTATTACCCAGTGGCTCTTGTCCGCAGCACGTTTCATAAGAGTATGTGAATACCTTGAATCTAAGGACTCTGAAACTTTGCTTTCCATCTGAACAAATCCTGGGGCTGAAGTTAATTGAGTAAGATCTCAGCTAGCGCCTGGCAGGACCCCCTCCTGGAGAAAACTGACATGGAAGACCAAGGAGTCATGGAAGAGGCAAGGGGCGGGGACTCCCAATAATCCCAGTTCTCATTGAGTTGGAGCAGTCCCATAACTCTCTCCAGGTCCAAGAATCAACAGTAATAAACTGAACATCAGAAATTATTACACTGAGTCTAAAAGAAGGTGTTAAATTAGGGATGTTCTTTATTCCTATGATTAGGTGCAATTTTTTTCAGATATATATATATCTCTACAGAAGTTTTCAAAAATTAATAATTTCTTTATATTTTACTCAGAACATTATACCATTTATTTTATTTAGCGAGGCTTATATACTGCTTTTACTGGGTCAAAGTGATTAAAGGTTACATGGAATGAATTAACTTATGTACAAGGAATAAGGAACTTATATACTTCGGTCATTAGTTATATACAGTAGAGAGCTATATACAATGTTTTCGTAAAGTTAAATTTGAGGAGATGCTTTTATGTATGTTTGGGTTTGTGCTTTGTAGGTGGATAGGGGAGGGGTTGGGAGAAGGGCCAAAGTGTTCAGTGAATATGTAGGTTTTTAGAAGATATGGAGGTCTGATATGTTTCTGAGTCCTGGAGTGTGTTCCAGATAGATGGTGCATATAGTTCAAAGGTTTGTTTATGCTCTTGCATGAGGGATGATAAGAATGTTGTTCCTGGACTATCAAGTCTAGAGTAGGGTATGCAGGTGTGATGTAGGGTGGCAGTGGAAAGCTTTGTGGGCCAGAAGGAGAATCTTGTATTTGATCTTGCAGTCCAGGGATAGCCAGTGTAGATGCTTGAGGATGGGTGTGATATGGTCATGTTTTGATGCTCCTTTTAGGATGCCTGTGGTAGTATGTAGAGCCGTACATAGGGGGAGTAAGGTGGTTTGTGGGATACCTTGATAGATGGAATTACACTAGTTGAGGTTCATGTGGCTTAGGGCCTGAAGTCTGACAGCTTGAGGAGGGGGTATAGGGTTCTTGTGGTTTTGAGTATTTGTGGAATGAAGGTGAAGTGTTGATGTAGGGTGATGTCAAGGTATTTGATTTTGGTTTGTACCTTTATTTGGGTATGACTTAGAGTAAGGGAGGTTAGTGGTGTGAAGATACTGTCTTTTATTTATTTAACAGGTCTTTTCTACTGCTTTATCATTTAGTCAAAGTGGTTTACATTGTAACTTAAACTTGATAATGTACATTGAACCATGACATTGATAACTTGGATTCTTCTGAGACAATGAGGATTAAGTGATTTGCCTAAGGCCACAAGGAGTACTAGTGGGACCTGAACCTTGGTTTCTTGGTTCCCAAGCTAGTGCTCTAATCATTAAGCTACTCCTCCACTCAACTTTTGCAACAAATAGAGCTTCTGTCTTCTTGTAGTTGATTGTCAGGTTGTTGGTTGTTAGCCATTGTGAGATTTCATCAAAGCATTGTAGGAGGTTTGTGAATGTAGGTTGCTTTGTGTTGAATGAGCTCTATATCATGATATTGTCGGCACAGATGTGGACGTTGATGTTGTGGGATCTGATAATAGAGCAGAGAGGTTGAAGGTAGATGTTGAAGAAGAGTGATGATAGGGTAGATCCTTGAGGTATGCATTGAGTTTGTTGGTGGGAGGTAGATATGTTGGCAACAAGACTGTCAAAATGGATTCCTAGTGGACCAATTGATCCTGTAATCACTACTTACCAAAGGATAGTGATACAAGAGGTACAATTGATGAAAAATCAATATATGCCATTATGGAAGAATATAACTACAGTAAACAACAATGGGAAAGTTTATTGGAATTAACTCAAAGAGAAAATATAATCCTATGAAGGGCTGATAAGGGGGGAGCAGTGGTCATACAATCCCTTCAACAATATGATCAAGAGATTTTTCAGTAGTTGGGTGATGTGAAATACTATAAAAAGTTGCAGGATGATACAACTCCAATTTTAAAAGAAAAGGATAATCCTTTAGCATTAATGGGATATCAAAGAGGATATTTGACTAACGGGGAACAAGATTTTTTAGTAAGTACGAATCCACTTCTCCCGATTTTGTACACAGTCCCAAAGATCTATAAATCTGTTAGTACTCCACCAAAATGCCTATAGTATCGAGCAGAATGTCAGTTTTAGAATCACTGTCTCAGTTTGTTGATGTAATTTTGAACTCTTTGCATCATGAGCTAAATCTTATTTGAAGGATACCACTCAATTATTAAACATCTTGGAAGATATTAAAGATTTAACTACAGATTGCTGGCTGGTGAAAATGGACATCAATTCTTTGTACACCAATGTGGATCAGCAATAGACACTGCATACTATAGGGGAAATGAATTAGGAAGAAACATTGTTTCCACTAATTCTTAAAGGTTTTATTATGGGCATGCTGTAACTAGTTTTGTGTAATAATTATTTTTGTTATAATCAGGAGTTCTACCATCAAACCTTTGTCATTGCTATGGGGGTGACTGTAGCCTCCACTGTAGCTACATTGTATGTAGTGAATTTTGAGAAAAAGATTTCTTTCCACCAGATTGGATGAGGTTTATGCAAACTTTGATCACTTCTCTCACTGATTAACCTCCCTTCACTGCTCAGGGTATATGTTTGCACATGTGCGGCATTTGTGTCATGATGACCTCCATGTTTTTTACCCTTTGGGCATGCAATAAGTGTGTTTTTTGTTTTTCGGAATCAAAATTAGCCTGCATTAGTTTTATAAATGTTTTATATTTTTAAGAACCCCTGAAGTAACCTTACATAGGTTTTTTTTAAAGGTGAATTTATTACAGATAATTTGATCTTTTGTTTTTTTGTGGTAAGGATCGAGAGGAGTGCAATACTGATATTTTGAATATTTGAATAATTAAAGGAAAAAAATTGAAAATTATTTTTGATTTTTCACTGGAAATAAAATACAATAAAACATTTATGCTTGCATGCTGCTAATGAAGTGTGTATTTCATACTATTTGCTTTGGGTTTAGAGGCAAGGTGAGTCAGTGCAAGAGTTCTGTCTGTAAACTCTCCGTTGACATTTTTCAATAGCATTCTTAAGGTACTTAAAGCACATGAGTCATTGCATAGCATTTTGTTCCATTTGGTCTAGTCTGAGAAAGGTTTGACAGCTCTTTGATATTAGGCTATGATTAAATTTCAGGTTTTATTCAAAACCTTTCCCCTATCATAGTCATGTTGTAAAGTGCTTGTAGTATCACTATGATGGGCCTGATATTCTTCTGGGCAGGCTATGTGCCGCTACGGCGCATAGTCCTGCCTGCTGAACCTTAACCCAGGATATTCAATGCACAAGGTCCCTCATGAAAGATTCTTGGTGAAATTAGGCAGTGTACTATTGTGGATCCGGAACTGGTTAAATGATAGAAAGTAGAGGGTAGAGCTAAATGGCCAATTTTCCCAATGGAGAAAGGTGAATAGTGGAGTACTCCAGTGATCTGTGCTGGGTCCGCTGCTTTTTAACATATTCATAAATGACCTGGAAATGGAAATAATGAGTGAGGTAATCAAATTTGCAGATGACACAAAATTATTCAAAGTTGTTAAAACTCAAGTGGATTGCGAAAAATTGCAAGACAACCTTGATAAATTGGAAGACTGGATGTTCAAATGGCAGATTAAATTTAATATGAATAAGTGCAAAGAACAACCCAAGTTCTGGTTACACATTAGGAACTACCACCAAGGAAAAAGATGTAGGTGTCATCATGGATAACACGTTGAAACCCTCCGTCCAGTGTGCAGTGGCAGTCAAGAAGGCAAATAGAATGCTAGGAATCATAAGGAAAGGCATGGAGAGTAAAACAATGGATATCATAATGCCTCTGTATCATTCCATGGTGCGACTGCACTTTGAATATTGTGTACAATTATGGTTGCTGTATTTTAAAAAGGATATCGCAGAATTAGAAAAGTACAGAGAAGAGCCACCAAAATGGTAAAGGGGATGAAAGGATACCCCTATGAGGAGAGACTTAAAAGGTTAGGAGTCTTCAACCTGGAAAAGAGATGGCTGGCTGAGATATGATAGAGGTCTATAAATTAATGAAAGGAGTAGAATGGGTAAACATCAGTAGTTTACACCAGGGTCTCCAAACCAGTCCTGGAGGGCCACAGTTCTGCCAGGTTTTTTGGATATCCCTTACGAACATGTATAAGATATATTTGAATGCACTGCCCCATTGTATTTGAAGTTATTTCATGCATATTCATTAGGGATATCCTGAAAACCTGAATGGTTTATGGGCATCCAGGACTGGATTTGGAGACCTCTGGTTTATGCCATCAAAAGGTAGACAGACTAGGGGACATGCATTGAAGCTACAGTGTAACCCATTTAAGAGTAATAAGACAAAATATTTTTTTCACCCAATGCATAATCATACTCTGAAATTCATTACCAGTGGATGTAGTAAAAGCTATTAGTGTAGATGGGTTTAAAAAAGGTTTAGACAAGTTCCTGGATGAAAGGTCCATAAACCATTATTAAAGAGGACTTGGGAAATTGACTGCTTGCCCCAATACAAGCATAGTGGAACCTATTTGTCTTGGGAAACTGCCAGGTACTTATGGCCTGGATTGGCTACTGTTGGAAACAGGATACTGGGCTTGATGAACCAGTATAGTATATATTATGTTCTTATGTCAGATGCGGTGCTGGTATTGAATATCTGGGGATCGCCGGTGATCCCTGCACATGCAGGAAGCTGCATTAGATAACTGGGCACCAGCGATATTGCATGCTGCCCGGTTAGCTCCTGCACTTAAAGATAGGTGAGGATTTTCTTTGCCTATCTTTTCAGTGCAGATCGCTAACCAGGCAGCTTGCAATATTGCTGCTGCCTGGTTATCACTTGTTGCTGCCTCTGTTCCACCCTGCTCCACCCCAACATGTCCCAATGACAATCAGATAGCATCGGGGCGTGTAGGGGAGTTAGAAGGGGATATTCAATGACTGTAAACAATGTAAATGCCTTTTGAATATCAGGCCCGATAAATATAACAACCCAGAGAATTCTGGCTTAAAGACCAACATGTAATGTCTATGTGGATATGAAAACGTAGACTAATTACAATACCAGGTATGATGAATACTGATCATGGTGAATAATGGTACACTTAAATAGAAACATAGAAAAATTATGACAGGAAAAGACCACATGGCCTATCTAGTCTGTCCTTCCATATCAACAACTACAATAGTGCCCTCTTTTCCTTTAGAGATCCTCTGTGTTTGTCCCATGCTTTTTTTAATTCAGATACCGTCCTCATCTCTGCCACCTCCACTGGGAGACTATTCCAAGGATCCACCACTCTTTCTGTAAATAAATATTTCCGCATATCCCTCCTGAATCTATCCCCTTTCACCCTCATGCCATGTTCCCTCATAGCAGAACTTGCTTTCAATCGAAAGAGGCTCTCCGCCTGTGCATTTATGCCATGGAGGCATTTAACATTGTTGTTGTTGTTAAGTGCCGTCGAGTCGGAGTCGACTCATGGCAACCCTCTGGATAGCAATCCTAAATTATGTTTGGTCTCGAATCAGGCAGCTCATTGTTGACAGACTGGTACCCATAGCTGCTGCTATTGTATCGATCCATCTCATTGCTGGCATTCCTCTTTTGCGCTGACCTTCTATCTTGCCAAGCAAGATGTCTTTCTCTAATGATCTCTCTCTTTGCATTTTGTGTCCAAAGTATGAAAGTCAAAGTCTTGTCATCTGAGCTTCTAAAGAAAGCTTAGGTTTGATCTCCTCTAGTAACGACTGGTTTGTTCTTCGGGCAGCCCATGGTATACACAGTATTCGCCTCCAGCACCATAATTCAAAGGCATCAATTTTTTCCTGTCTATCTTTTTCACTGTCCAGCTTTCACATCCACATGATGTTATTGAAAATATCATGGCTTGAACAAGTCGAATCTTTGTATGGAGACATCTCTGCTCTTGAGAATCTTATCTAGGTCTTTCATAGCCATTCTGCCAAGAGCAATGCGTCGTCTGATTTATTGACTGTTTGTTGCTTCTTTATTGATAGTTGATCCAAGCAAGTTAAAGTTGCTCACAATTTCAATTTCTTCTCCTTCAAGGATGAACCTGCTGATTATACCAGTTGTCATGATCTTTGTCTTCTTTACATTAAGGTGCAGACCCATTTTGAGACTATGTTCTTTGATTGTGAGAAGCAAATGTTTCAGATCATCTTCACTTTCAGCCAGTAATGTGGTATCATCAGCATAGCAAAGGTTGTTGATGAGTCTTCCACCAATCTTCACACCTCTGTTGTCTTCATACAATCCTGCTTCTCTGATGATTTGTTCTGCATATAAATTAAACAGGTAGGGGGAAAGTATGCAGCCTTGTCTTACACCTTTGCTTATTTTAAACCATTCTGTTTCTCCTTGTTCCGTTCGAACTGCTGCTTCTTGATCAATGTACAGAGTGTGCAAGAGTACGATCAGGTGTTCTGGTATACCCATGCTTCTTAATGTGGCCCAGAGTTTCTCATGGTTTACACAGTCAAATGCCTTGCTATAGTCGATAAAGCACAAATAGATATCCTTTTGGTATTCTTTAGTCTTCTCAAGGATCCATCTCAATTCCACAATGATGTCTCTCGTTCCTCGCCCTTTCCTGAACCCTGCTTGCACTTCAGGTAGTTCTTGTTCCAGGTATGGTTGTAGTCTCTTTTGAATAATCTTCAGTATAATCTTGCTGCCATGTGGGATCAGAGCGATTGTGTGATAATTTCCACAGTCAGTTGGATCACCTTTCTTTAGTATTGGTATAAACACAGATCTTTTCCAGTCAGTTGGCCATGATGTTGTCTTCCATATTTCTTGGCAGAGCCTTGTAAGTATGGTAACAGCTGCATCAGATTGCTGTAATACTTCTTATTTCAATTTTCTTTTACTAGGCATACTCCTTATCCAATAACATTGTCACTGTATCATACATAATATTCTATGGGAATGCTATCAATGCCTGGTGCTTTGTTCTTTGATAAGGTTTTTATTGCTGCTTTGACTTCTTCTTTCATCACAAATGGTTCCCGATCATAAGGTACAGGTTGAAACGACTGTTGGTCCACTTGATCTTTATCATATAAAAACTCTGTATATTCCTTCCACCTTTTCTTGATCTTCTCAGCATCATTCAACATAGAACCTTGAGCATCTTGTAACATTCCAATTCGAGGCTGGAACCTTTTCTTTAACTCTCGTAGCTTTAGGAAAGCCGATCTCGTTCTTCCTCTAATAGTTTCTGCTTCTATTTCCTTGCATGTGTCGTTGTAGTACTTTTCCTTGTCCTGTCTTGCTGCACGTTGGAAATCTCTGTTGAGTTCTTTTATTGTCTTTCTTTCTCCTCTGGCTTTAGCTTCTCTGTGTTTCTGGGCAATTTTCAGAGTTTCTTCCGTCATCCATTTTGGCCATTTTTGCTTTTTCACCTTTTGTAGAGACTTCTCGCTTTCTTCCAACACAACCTTCTTGATGTCATTCCATAACTCTTCTGGAGCTCTGTCATTTGTATCTAAAGCAGCAAATCGATTTTGCAGGCAGTTTTTAAATTCCAGTGGTATATTCTCAAGGTCATATTTTGCTGCATTCATGAGTGGTTTGCTCTTTTTCAACTTTAGCTTGAGTTTGCATACTAGTAGTTGATGATCTGTACCATAGTCGGCTCCAGGGTTTGTCTTTGTTGATGTTTTAGAACTTTTCCATTGTTGACTTCCACAGATGTAGTCAATTTGATTTTTATACAATCAATTGGGTGAAGTCCATGTGTACAGTCGCCACTTGTGTTGATGGAAGAAGGTGTTTGAGATGAATAGATCATTGGTCTTGCAGAATTCTATCAGTCTTTCTCCAGCTTCATTTCTGTTGCCAAGTCCATATTTTCCAACCACTTTGCCTTCTTCTTTGTTGCCAACCTTTGCGTTCCAGTCACCCATGACTATCAGGATATCCTGTTTGCATGTTCTGTCAATTTCAGCTTGTACTTGTTCATAGAACTCTTCAATTTTATTCTCTTCTGCAGCTGTTGTTGGGGCATATACTTGAATTATAGTTGTGTTGATAGGCATTCCTCGTAGACGAATACAGATTAAGCGTTCGCTGACTGCACTGTATTTCATTACAGTTTTTGCAAGTTTCTTCTTTATTATAAATGCAACACTATGGGGTATGTTTTACTAAAACCCCGGTAATGTGCGGGCCGCGCTAGTGTGCGGGTGCCATATAAGGAGTGGGCGTGTCTGGCTGAAAAAAGCAAAACCGGGATTATTCATGCGCTAATGTGCGTGGCGCCCAAGTGCGCCCCGCACATTAGCTCATGAGAAAGCTGCGCGGGAGGCATAAGTGGCGCGCTGATGTGTAAGCAGAGGAGCAGAGCCACAGCACAATGGTTAAGACACTGACCAATGGTGCAGGGATCAGGGGTTCAATCCCCCACAGTGTCCAATGAAGATGGCTGGCAGAGGCATTTAAATCATGGGTGGCATAATGCAATGTGCTATTGCTTTAGGAGGCATTTTAATATTGGGCGGCATAAGGCGGCACACTGATGCATAACCACAGGAGCAGAGCCACAGTACAATGGTTAAGACACCGACCAATGGTGCAGGGATAATGGGTTCAATCATTGTGCCCAATGAAGAAGGCCAGCTGAGGCATTACTTATTATGGGTAGGTTTGCTTTAGGAGGCATTTTATTTTTTATTTTAATTACTACTACTAGCAAACGCACTCTCAAAGCGTGTTAACATAAGGCGCCCCATAAGGCACATTTTAAAGTGCACTGTCCGCCAAGTCACCCTAGAATGTTGCTTATAGGGCGCTTTATAGGGTGCCATATGAGGTACCGCAAGGCCACAGTAATTGAAGGTGCCGCATAAGGTACCCTATAAGGCACTCCACAGGGCACATTATAAAGTGCACTGTCCGCCACGGCACCCTAAAATGTCCCCTATAGGGCACCCTATAAGTTTCTCCACAGGATAACATATAGTGCACCTTATATCGACGGTAACCATAAGGTAACCTATAGGGCGCCCTATAAAGCGCCCTCTGAGGCACCTTATGGGTACAGTACGATGAGGGTGTTTTTGCTGGCAGCAATAATGTACATTAAAAAGAGATAATGCTCTGGGCAGCCCCATCAAATAACCCCACTGTGAGTTTGAACCCATGACCTCTGGCTCCACAAGCAGTGAAGTAACCATTGTGCTACAGCTTTATAGCTGCTAGCAAGTCCCTGGCTAGCTGCAGAGGGAGTGCATGTCACCACACATGACAGTCTGCTGTGGTCACCAGGATAGGGTTAGCCCACCCGTACCCATGATGCACTGCACATGCAAATCAGCTGTCCACAGATAAACACAAGATGGGGAATGCACCCCCACAGCACCTCGGCCTGGTAGGGGGAAGTGACCATGTGCACCCCATAGCACCTCGGCCTGGTAGGGGGTACTGACCGTATGTTTTACTGGCACAGAGTAGCTACACACCGTCACATTGTGCGGGTACTGTGCTCACCCTGAGAGAGCGGTGAGGCGCCCAGCACCAGGTCCACAGCACCTTCCATGGCTAAAAGAGGCCATGCCAGAGGTCCAAGGTAGTGTTAATGTGTGAGAGAGGTAGTTTCTACAGAAACACCTTGGATATCTCTGTCTGTCTCAGTCAGGTGTAGTCCCCATGGACTCCTAGGTGGATCATGTACCACCACCCTCCTCCTCCTCCTCCAGGGCTGATGGTGGCAAACAGGGTCTCCCATCAACAGATCCACATTCTACCTCCCTGCAATGGTGGCAGTAGAGGGGACCATCAACCCTGGTCCTGCTGCAGAACAGACACCCTACAGGGAAATCAATGCAGCTCTGTACACATCCATAACACAATAGCAGACAGACATTAGGCCTGGGTATGCTAAGCTGCACCCCAACACTATCTGATATTCTCCTGCAGCAAGCCTTCAGCCACTGCACACCACTCCATCAAGACACATACCAGCTGCAAACAGTCTGCTAGCTAATCCATAGTACATGTTCCCAGTGGAAATGCATGCACCCAGAACTGGGATGTCAGCATTCACAACAAGCAGATAAATCAGTGACTGGGCCCCAAAAGGAAACCCATATATATCACATGACAGAAATGCTGTATAGCACTATGGGGGTACCTAGCCTAGCCTATTCCTACTACTCTTTATTGACATCTCAGCTGCCTTTGACAACATCAACCACCCCACCTTGATCAACAGATTAGAAAATTTAGGAATAGGTGGAACTGTTCTCAAATGGTTTAAATCCTACATCACACATAGACTAATACGTGTCCAAATAGATCAAGAAGCATCAGAAACCTTCCCCCAAGGACAAGGTATACCTCAGGGATCAGCCCTCTCTGCCCTTCTATTCAACCTATACCTACAACACATCACAAACATATTTAGAAAACACAAGATTAATCACTTTATATATGCTGACGATATCATGCTCGTCACC
Organism: Ichthyophis bannanicus; assembly: GCA_033557465.1. Lineage (NCBI taxonomy): Eukaryota > Metazoa > Chordata > Amphibia > Gymnophiona > Ichthyophiidae > Ichthyophis > Ichthyophis bannanicus. The sequence continues at coordinate 1,462,768,662 of CM066031.1, forward strand.
CCCATAACCACAAAAAACCACACTTATGACAACCTAGCTAAGTGCATGGCTGAGACCACCTCTTGGATGGAAACTAATTATCTTAGCATCAACCTTAAAAAAACGGAAGCAATGTTCGTCACAAGAACACCTGTGACTGAGGACACATTCCCAACAACAATCTCAATCAACAATACATCTATACCCGTTAAAAAAGAAGTAAAATACTTAGGTATAATAATAGACCAGAACCTCACCATGATACCACACGTAAAGCAAACAGTAAGAACCATATTCCTTAAACTCAAAACCATACAACATCTAAGACCCCTCCTGGATACACATGACTTTAGATCGGTTGTCAATACACTCATCACACCCCACTTTGATTACTGCAACAGTCTCCTGATTGGCCTACCACAAAAGAATACATACCTATTACAAAGAGCACAGAACATCTGCGCAAAGGTAACTACTAAAGCTCACCTAACAGACCATGTGACCCCTATACTCCTAGAACTACATTGGCTCCCTATAAACAGCCGTATCAAATACAAAATTCTCCTAACAACATTCAAGCTCCTAAATGACCTCGCCCCATCACATCTAACAACATTACTTCAGACCCCACCTGAATCGAGAGCTCGCAGACAAAATGCAGTCCACTCACTTCACATACCAAGTGATAGAGCCTTCTCGTTCATTGCCCCCATGCTCTGGAATGCTCTCCCACTAGACCTCCGCACCATAAAGGACCTTGCCCAAATTCGGAAGGAACTCAAAACATATCTTTTCTCCGAACATTTCCAAATCTCCTACCCCCCTAGCCCTGTCCCGCAACATCCGCAGACACACTATCTCAGAACCCCCCAACACCACAACTAGATATTCTTACACAGTCCCCTCTCACACACACAAAAAAGAAAAAATGGAAATAAATTCCACTACACACTCACACACGATGCACGATTATCTTATAAACCACTGTATAGAATCATTTGTAAATAACGTATGTAAATAGTTTGGACAGCTTATTACACCTGTCCCCACTTTAAAAAGTTTCTCTGTTTCAATGCAATGTATACTGTAATACACTTAATTTGTTAAGTTATTCCATGTAAAAAGTTAGAAAGTTTCCTGTTCCATGTAAAGTATACAATTAGTATACATAATTTGTTCCATGTAAACCGCCCTTGATCACTGGAAGGGGCGGTATAGAAGAAATAAGTAAATAAATAAATAAATAAATAAATGCTGTTGTCACTGCACAGTCAGGGTGAGTGTGATCCCCCAGCAGGACATACTGAGGTCACTCTGTCTGTGTAGGTGGTGGCCGGGCACTAAAATGTCCCAGCCAGTGCCCTATGCCCTGTGCAGATGCATCCTGGCCAGGTCACCCTGTCCGGGCTATACCCATGGTACCTTGCTCCTCATTATGCACTTTGGCAGGCCAATACTGGCAACAGTGCTGGCAGTGTGGGCTGTGGAAGGTGTCTGCAGCCACCACACACTGTATAGACAGACACACACTCCAACACCTATGCCTGCATTGTGCTACTATGGAGGAGTTTAGCAGCCCTGCCCACCACACCAGTCCTGGGCACAGTACAGGCATGGATATGGTATGCAATACTGTTTGGGGGTCACTCCCCATGGTGGTAAACACTGTCAGAGACCAGACCTGAAGCACACACCGTAGACATCAGAAAGATTGCTATGATGGAGCTCAATGAGCAAACTGTGCTTAACGTAGGACTTGCTATCTGCCAGTAATCATAGGAAACGTTTGATAGGTGTGTACCGTATACCCAGGTGTAGGGTGGCATTGCTAAGGTATGCAAGTGCTAGTATTGGGAGATGCACGCAGGGCCCAATGTCCTGCCTTTCCAGGAGGCATTAGCCAATGGGGCCTGTGGGTGTGGGTGTGGGTGTGTCTGCCCCTGTTGGCTGCTGCTTTACGGCACAGGTTCCCAACTCCAGTCCTGGTGTGCCAAACACTGTTCGGGTTTTCATGCTGTCCCTCATGAATATGCATGGGATACATCTGTATACCATGGGGGTGGTGCATAGATATGCAGCACAGGCATCTTTATTAGAGGCAGCATGGAACCTGAATGGTGTTTAGCCCTCCAGGACTGTAATTGGGAGACTCTGCTCTAGGTAATGCCCCTCTTTATGGTGTCTGTGCTCGGTGGGGTAAAATATAGGCGTATTAACCATGCATATGTTCTCTGCAATAAAGGTGTGTCCTTACTATCACGGTTCAGTTGTGGGGAAAATATGTGGACTGGATTGGAAGTAGCCCCAGCTGGGCTTTGAACCTGTGACCTTTTGTTCTTGCACACACTGTCTGTGTGCACTGCACCACTGTGTTGCCACAGATTTTCTGCATTCCCTGGGGAGTCCATGACTGTACATCCGACAGGGCCTGTTTGTTGCAGTGCACGGCACCCACCTGGACAGGGCTAGGCCATGGTCTGCTGTGGGCACCAGCCGCTGCCACCTCCACCATCAGTACCGCTCCATCCTTAGATTGGAGACAGCATACACCCTGATGGATTTGTGGACCGCCAGGACTGCATTTGGGGGATTCTGCCATAGGTACTGCACATTTCTATGGTGTTTTTGCTGTGTAGGGTAAAATAGAGGTTTTTGACCCATGCTTATGTTATCTGCAAAAAAGGTTGGTCTTTACTATCATGGTTTAGTGGTGGGTAAAATAAGGGGACTGGGTTGGCAGGAGTCCCAGCTGGGATTTGAACCTGTGACCTTCTGGTCCTAAAAGTACTGGCTGTGTCCGCTGCACCACTGTCTTAATACAAAAACAGTGCATTCCCTGGGGAGTCCATGGCTGTTTGTCAGACAGGGCCTGTCTGTTGGAGTGCACTGCACCCACGTGAACGGGGCTAGGCCACCGTCTGCTGTGGGCAGCAGACACTGCCCCCTCCACCAACGGTACCCCTCCGCCACCATGCTGACATGGCCTTATATTGGTGACAGCATCACAGCTAAATGATATGTGGCCCTCCAGGACTGAATTGAGGGGACTGTGGTTTAGGTAATGCGCATGTTTCTGGTGTCTGTGCTCTGTAGGGTAAAATAGAGGTGTTTGGACCATGCTTATGTTATCTGCAAAAATGGTTGGTCTTTACTATCATGGTTTAGTGGTGGGTAAAATATGGGGATTGGGTTTGCTGGAGCCCCAGCTGGGACTTGAACTGGTGATCTTTGGCTCCTGAACACACTGTCTGTGTTCACTGCACCACACTGTGGCCACAGAAACAGTGCAGTCCCTGGAGATAGGAAACCTGGCCAAAGGAGTCATAAACCCTGCTCTGCACAATTTCACTGTGGGATCATTCACCTTGTATGGGGACGGAGCGTAAAAATAATAATAATAATTTTTTTATGCTCCATCCCCATACAGGGATTATTCACCTTGTATGGGGACGGAGCGTAGACCATTCTAAAATTCATATTTCTTTTTTGGGGCTTTCTTGGGAGTGATTTTTGATGTTTTCCATGACTATCACTATTGCCCAGCTGGATTATAATTTATTAGAATTTTGTTGTGGTCATTTTCAATTTTTATTTGCTATTTTGTTCTGTGCACATGAATCACACTGCTCACGTTTGTAGGTTTCGCTGGTTTTGCTGTACATTGCTGACAGAAATGGTTTCTCTTCCCTTTAAATCGGCTCTACCGCGAGGTTTTCACTCGCAGTATTTTTTTCATCGAATTTCAGCCCCGCTCCTGTGCGGGGAGCCTCTCCCCTCCCACTCTCCACCCATTGACCCCGTCTCTCCGCCCCTGGGGAGCCTTCCTCCGCCCTCCGGGAGCCTTTCCACGCCTCTATCGCTCATTTGCACGACGCGCACATGAGCGGGCCCATTAGTGCGGCGCACACGTGTGCGGGGCACAAAAATGCATCATTAGCATGCGCTAAGGTACCTTAGCGCACGCTCATGTGCACCCCGCACAGTAGCGCGGTTTAGTAAACATACCCCTATTTCTTCTTTGTCTTTCATTTCCAGCATAGTAGACCATGTGATCATCTGATGCAAAGTGCCCGATGCCAGTCCATTTCAGTTCGCTGACACCCAACAGATCAAGTTGTACACGTTCCATTTCATTCTTGACCACTTTCAACTTCCCTTGGTTCATGCTTCGTACGTTCCATGTTCCAATGCGTAAGACATCTTTACAGCTTCTGACTCTCATTTCATGCGCAGCTACATCAGCAGTCAGACGTCCCGAGGGCTTTGATCCAACCACATCTTCCCCAGTAGCTAGTTGAGTGCCTTCCAACCTGGGGGTCTCATCTTCCAGCACTATAGCACAATTTGTTTTGTTGTAACTATCCATTGGGTTTTCATGGCAAGATACAGAAGTAGATTGCCGGGCCTTTCTTCCACGCAGTTTGTTTGGTGTTGTTGCCATTGTCACAGAAATGTGATCCTCCGCCGTCAACACTATCCCATTCTGCTGCTGCCCAGATGGGTGGTTTGTCTTGGTCTGGCACCTCAGCTGAGACCTGTCCATCTTGGGAGACCCTGCCAGTAGTTAAATTATTGATAGTTTAGCTCTCAGCATTACTGATGCACACAAGCCCTCACAGCACGACAAGCTGCAAACCAAGTGAACACTAGAAGCCCCAAAAGGAATTTTATCTAGAAACCCCAAAGTGCGTCAATTGATGCATTATCACGACGACTGCGTTTAGCATGAAATGCAGATGTGAATTAATGTTATTTGTAAAATACATGCAGTATGTGACATCATTACATGACGGCATCATGTGTTTATTTTTTGTAATGTCGGAGTAAAACTGTAAACAGTGATTGAGATGTGCCACCTAGTGGGAACATAAATTTATACCTATAAGCCCCAAAGTACGTCAATTGACGCATCCAAGACAATTGAGTGCATCAATTGACGTACTTTGAGGCTTCTAGGTATAAATTCATTTTACCGCTAGGTGGTGCATCTGTCATTAATTTTCAATGCAAATATTTGAACATCTTGACCTTGCTAACAAAGTCATGGAACATGACTGACATGGTTCTAGCAGTGGCTAGATGCATTTGCGTCAATTGACGCACTTTGGAGCTTCTAGTGTTAAATGTCTCAATCATATCACCTCTATTCTGCCTTTCCTCTAAGGTGTACATATTAAGATCCTTAAATCTGTCCTCATATGCCTTATAGCGAAGACCACTAACCATTTTAGTAGCCAGCCTCTGTACGACTCCATCCTGTTTATATCTTTTTCAAGGTGCGGTCTCCAGAATTGCACACTATACTCCAAATGAGGGTGCACCAAAGACTTATACAGAGGCACTATGACCTCCTTTTTTCTGCTAGCCATTCCTCTCCCTATGCACCCAAGCATCCTTCTAGCTTTTGCTGTCACCTTTTCTACCTGTTTAGCTACTTTAAGATCATCAGACACAACCACACCCAGGTTCCGCTCTTTTTCAGTGGACAAAAGTACAGTACTTTACCCCCTATACTATATTGCTCCCTTGGATTGCTGCAGCCCAAATGCATGACCTTGCATTTTTTAACATTAAATACCAGCTGCCAAATTCCAGACCATTCTTCAAGCTTAGCTAGATCCCATCCCTCCTCATGTTATCTACACCTTACTGGGTGTCTTCTCTATTGCAGATTTTGGTATCATCCGCAAAGAGGCAAACCTTACCTGACAACCCTTCCACTATATTACTAACAAAGATGTTAAAAAGAATCGGACCAAGGACAGATCCCTGGGGCACACCACTGGTAACATCCTTCTCCTCAGAGTGACCTCTATTTACCTGTACCCTTTGTCGCCTCCCACTCAACCAATTTCTAACCCAAGCAGTAGTTTTAGGGTCCATCCCTAGGGTGCTCAGTTTGTTTAGAAGTCACCTGTGAGGAACAGTGTCAAAGGCTTTCCTGAATTCTAAATACACCACATCTAGGGCTCTCCCTCGGTCCAACTCCCTGGTCACCAAGTCAAAGAAATCAATCAAATTTGTCTGACAAGACCTGCCTCTGGTGAATCCATGCTGCCCATATCCTGTAATCCGCTGGACTCTAGAAACCTCACTATTTTCTCTTTCAGCAGCGTTTCCAATAATTTACTCACCACTCCTGACTCCAACGAGGCATTGAAAAGGTCAGTCAGTGGAGTTGCTAGAACATCCCCAAGTTCCCTCAGTATTCTAGGGTGTATCCCATCCAGTCCCATTGCTTTGTCTATGTTATGTCAAGAAGGAACAGCTTGTGTTATCAAATACATAACACTGTGATCTACTATGGAAGGCCTGGAAGGCCATGGCAGCACCTGTCGTCATCGTCATGTTTTGGGGATATGGTTTGGATGTCAAATTTTGCAGTAGCAGAGCAGAGAGTGTAAATTCTCCTTCCGTTCCAGGGCTACTCAGGGTCACCATGACCAGATACAGAGCATTATGATATGCAGGTAGGTCATGTGGAAGAGTAGAAGGCATGTCCCTGTGACAGCACTGGGCTTGATTTTGTGCTGCTTGCCTCTAGTAGTTAAACCAACACTACTGTGTGATCTCTGCACTTTTGATTGCCTTTGTAGCAGCAATATCCAGTTCAGCTTTCTATGGGATTTATTGCTTCCCTACAGACTACAACTTTACCACCACAGCCATCAATAGTAGGACCTACAGAGGAGCCACCAATTGAAGTTGAGCCAAAGTGGGACAGGCAGCATCATAGCATGCTTCCTGGTAATCTGCAAGTCCCATGCCTCCATCCACTGTCTTTATCTTGCTGTTCGCATGATTAAAAAAAAAAAAAAAAAAAAAAGCATTCTGAGCTAGTTGGGTACTGCACTAATAGGGGTCATATTCCAAAAGGCTCCTAATTTTGTGCCACTTTTGGGGTGGTAGGGCAAACAAAGGCAGGGAGGGGCACATATCCATGGCCAAAGGAACCAACATATGTTTCTGCTCCCCTTCTTCATTAACTACTTCCCCTTTGAGTCCCTCCTGAACCCTGCCCTGAAGTGACCTACTGTATAAAAAAAGTACACAGGGTTAGTGGGTCCTGTGGTTATGGTGGATGTTCAGTAACTGTGATCCTGAGAAACCTCTCATGGATGGACACCAGTAAGGTGAAGAGAAGGAGAGATCGAAGGTGCTGAACCATGGGGGTAGGGGGGGGGGTGGTAGAGAGAGAGAGAGAAAGGGATGATGCTGGACTAGGGTAAGATATGAAGGAGTGGGGAGAGATGAAAGAGTAAAATCAGAGATGAGAATGAGAGTAAAAGTGCTCTGGCAATATAGAATGATCTGTTTATGAGAGAGGGAAAGAGAGAGAGAGAGAGAGAGAGAGAGAGAGAGACGGAATGCATGCTGGCACAAGATGGGGGTTCGAGAGGGAGAATGAGAGAGTGGGGAAATGAGGTGATGTTTGAGAGAGAGAGTGGTGGTACAGGGTAGGGACAATATGAAAAAGAGATGGGATAAGGTAAGGGAGGGTGGAGGGAGGGAGAAAAAGACTGGAGAGGATATGATGTCATTGATGCGCACCACTCAGCAGTGTGCAGTCTCGCGTGGAAGGAGATCTGTCAGCTCTTCTTCTTCAGCCCCTTTGGATCTAAAGTAGCTGCCACTTAAGAATTAGTAAAAACCACTGAGAGGGAAATAGTATGACAAAAAGATAACAGGTAGATTTGTTTACTAATAAAGTCTATTCAATTCAATGAATCTGTTCATGCTGATTTATTTGTTCAAATATTCTTTATCATTGAGATCCCTCTTGTCTAGAAGAACCTCAGATTTTGTCTTATGTATAAATGTTGCCTGGAAGGCTGAAGTAGAATAATGCTTAAGGGAATGAAAAATGAGTGAAAAATAGGTAAAAGTTCAAATCTGGAGAATGAGGGCACAGCACAGCTGGCTGCACAGTCAGAGCCTAACCCCCATATGCCCCCTCTTTCCCCAGAGAAAGCGCTGGCGTGAGTCTTGCTTTGAAAGAAAGAGACCCTTTAGAATAGATGTTTGGCCACAGCAACCAGTTGACAAGAAACAATAACCAATTGTTTTTTTTTTTAGAAATATCTACAGTAAAATTACACAGAAAACCACGACTGAGAGGTAAGCCTCTCTCATCTCGCCTTTCTCTCTCCGGGGCAGAGCAACACCTTCAGATCTGCAATCTATCTTGGTTTTATCTTCCAAGGCCCATTTATTATGTTGTAAGGCTAGCCAGAGAAGCTAGCCCTCCGATGCTTTTGAAGAAAGTGGGTAAGAGTGTCCATCTAATTAGCTTCTCTTTCTACATACTGTACTGCTACCTGTAATCACCATGGCCTTCTTACTGTATGTGAGTAAGATCAAATAGCCCTTCTGCTGGGTCCTCTACCTAATTTGTAAATGATAGAGAATGAGGCAAAGCTCACCCACGTCATTATCTCATTCAAGGCAAACACTGGAAATGGCCAGATCCATTGCACTCCTTGGTGTTATGTTCACCATATATTTTTGGTGCCACAAAAGGCAGCAAAAGGGCCTCTATTTATATCTTATGAGCATCTGCCCTACCATTGAAAGCCACATTCTTCTAGCTATGTTCTTATTTTTACCACACATACTATAAATTAAAAATCTTGCCATGGTCCCTCCTCACTGTTTCTACCATTGTCAATGAGTGCGAAAGGGATGAACTGCAAGATGGAGGCAATGGGGCCAATGAGACGTTTAAATAGCCATTTAATTGCCCCCTACTGGATCGCCTTTCATTAAGCAGTTTAATAGCATGCTAGTCTCACCGCTGGAAATGACTACCACAATTATGTTACTCCCATGCTGTGAGATACTCCACCTCCCACAATGGCAATACCAGAGAAAGCAAAGCATCATCAACAGAGGCAAAGGGCTAGAGGGCTACCATCTTGGTGGGAGAGCCCCTGTTCTAGAGCAGGGCAGGTGGTGCAGTGAGGAGATCTTGTATATCGCAAATGAGGTTTAAACCCCAGAACTCCTAGACCTGCTGGCATGTACTGATGTGTGGAAGAGGATTTTGTGGTTCTGAGACCAAGACAGCAATTTAGGGATAAGGTATGCCTATGAAAGTTTTACTTTGAATGCTTTTTCTTTTTGAACAGGATAGCTTGTTTCACATGTCTACAGTTCCTCATGACATTCACAGGGGTGGGGACAGGTGATCTTTCTCTAATAAACATTTTGTTATGTTTCTCTGTAAGTGCTGGGGATTTTCCCTTTTCTGCTTGCTACTAACTCCTTTTTGTGTACTTAAGCAGTGTTGGCGTTGGGTTATTTAGTCAGCTTAAAAGCAGATACTGTGCAGTTACCAGAAGTGTATTTATTCAGTGCCTTAGCCACTCAAAGACCCCTACTCATGCTAGAACAAAGGTTTGGGCAACCAAATTCAGGAAACTGCCTTTGGACTGGTAATTATTCCATTCAGTTTTCCCTCTAAACTGAGTTTTCCTCCTACCATTATCTCACTGTTAAGGAGAACCCTCCTAATTTGTAGAAATACTGGATGGCTTAAAAAGGTCACACACAATAATTTAGGAGGACAACTAGAGATATCTACTGTCCAAACGTGGTAGAACCTTAGAGGTCTTTACACCAACACAATAAAATAAAATACAATAAGCAGATGCATTACAATATAAAATCAGTGAAAGGCACAAATATTAATGAAAAAAAAATATCTTCAACATTGTGATCCATTCTGTACTTTCTTTTGGTTGAAAGGGCAGAATAGAAATGAATTAATTTTAAGTTAATTGGACACATCATGAAAGAGAAAGTTCAGTTGAGAAAGACATCATGCTTGTCAAGGTTGAAGGTCAGCATTAAAGAGGAAGACCGGCAATACGATGGATATAATAACAACAGCTATGGATGCCAGCCTATTAACAATTAGCCACCTGAATGAAGACCGAACACAGTTTAGGACAACTATTGTCACCCACTAACGTACCCAGAGGCTAAAAAGGGCTTGGGTCGTTTGATGGGGCAGTATTTTTATGGCTAGAGCTCCTATGAAGGCTTTAGCAAGGCCTTCTGGATCCTGTAGTTTTCACCGTTAGCCAAAGAAGTGTAGTTGAAGCAGAGGGTAAGGTTTAAACTCAGGCTTTATTCCCCATCCGGGGTGGATTCATAACAGTGGAACTTAAAGCAGGTCAGACCCTTCGTATGATAACACAATTAAAGAAAAATACTTTCAACACAACTTAGCTTTCTTCAGCATTAAACCAGGAACAAAAAGTAACAGAAAAAGGCCGTCACCCAGTGCCTTAGGGGCTAGGGTAACTTTTAACATATTACATATAAGTCAGACGCATAGATTATGAGGGGGGGGGAGGAATGTCTGGCCCGTGTAGCTCCCGATTTGCTCCCATGGGGCCATCTAGCTCCTGCGGGTGCAGAATCGCGGTCTAATCTGGCCCGTCCAGATTTTGGATGGCCAGACAGGCCAGACATGTCCTGTTAGGAAATATCCTTGTATCAAATGTCTATATAGACATTCCCAGAAGAGCATTTCAGAACCAAAATGTCAGGGTTCAAATCCCAGTGTGGGACTTTGTAATCTAAAGCTAGTCACTTAATGCTCCATTGTCTCTGGATGTTTTAAGGTGGAAACAAACACTTTCCAAGAGCATGAAAAAACATGCACGTGCCTGCAGATAACTCTGCTGCTACTGGGACATGTAAGTCCATTGCCCCTCCCCAGATATGCCTCTGTCACACCCCTGTGCCTACTTGAACATCCTTATACTGTAGTCTGCCAAGGGCATTTATGGTTATGGAGATGTGTCTGTGATGAAGATGTCCAAGCCACAACTAAGCCTTTAGTGGATTAAGCACCAGCATAGGGTGGCAAACCTAGGACGTGGCAGCATAGTACCAGCAGAGCCAATAAGACAGCAGTAGAGTAGAAAACTGGAAGTGGCAGCATAGTACCAGCAGAGCCAGTAAGACAGCAGTAGAGCAGAAAACTGTTGTTAGTGTGGCATTGAGCCTTTGAGTACTGATATGAATGCTCAAGGCTTGCTGCTCCTAGCTCCTCTGAAAGGAAGTTTGCATCAGAGAAGGCAGAACCAGCAGGCCATGAATGAGCACAGATGATGCTCAAAGGCCTGCCACTTCTCTAGGTTTCTGGATGTAGGTCCAGCGGACAAGGAGGTAAGGTAGCGTTGGTAGCAGCAGAAGAAACATAAGAGGGAGGGAAACAGAACACCTTGGGGGAGAGGAGAAGAAGGATATTCTGAATACCTGTGGAGGACAAAGAGAAGGAGAGATGTTGGACAAGAAGGGAGTGAGGAAGAAGAGAGATAATAGCACCATCTGTGGGGAGGAAAGGGGATATGCTAACTGTGGAGGACTAGGTGAGAGGGGGAGATGATAGAAACATATGGCAGTGAAGGTAAGGGAAGATGCTGTATTATGGGGTTGGTGGAGGTAGGGCCTCGAGCTGTACAGAGAGGTGGGGCACAGTACATGGCTCAAGGTTTGTCTAGGGCTGCAGATATCCTTGGACTGGTCCTGTAGGTATGGGTATCTATATAGCTTAATCTTGACCCAATATTCAGCAGACTGATAACCAGGTGAAGTTAAGTGGATAACTTTAACAGACTATTCAGTGGGCTTCACCAGATAAATTTAACTAATTATATTCAGCGTTGGACTTGTAGATGCAGCCTAGATCCCACTAGTTGCAGGGCAATACATGCCCTGTGACCTTTCTCTCAGCAAATTTCTCCCAGGTCCTCTCCCATTCCTTCACTCAGCCAGCACACACTCTTATTGACAGGGACCAGATTCTCCAAGAGGGAAGAGAAACCCCCTTAAGGCCCTTGACATCTTGGTTTAAAGAAGTTTTTGACTCTGAATTTGGTGCTTTAATTCTCTTTACTGTATGCAGTGTCCAAATGGAATACATAGTCCTTGGTAACCCAGATTGTATCACCTTTGATCTGTGTTTGTAATCTTAATCTGGCTACTTGACTGTTCTGCAATGAGTAGAGGATTCCCTTATTGGGCTCCTCTAGTTACTAGCAGACCAAAGTTTGTTTCCTTCCTCAATGGGATCCTAGTTATTTCTTCCTCCTTTCAGCACTTCAAAGCAAACTTCCCAACATACTTTCTCCAGTAGGCAAACTCTACTCCAATACTGCAACTCCTCTGTAGGTCTGAGAAACAAACAAGCACCTTCGCTGTCTCTTCCCCACTCAGACAGAGGGATGGGCAAAAAACTCTGACTGGCTCTCGCTCATTACATGTAGTCAAGTTCAAGAATCCATGTATGATTCAGCACTGGACACAAATAAAATAAAAGGGGACCCAAAGCTGGACCTCTGCACACAATATACAAATCCATCTCCAAAGCGAAACCACACAAAGATCACAAGGAAACTACAATCCACATCCTGTTCCTAGGAGTTATTTATAGGCCGGCAGAATCAAACAGCCATTCCACAAGCAGATGCTACAAGAAGATGGCACGCACCTGCATAAAGAGTATGCTGGAATGTTAGGGTTCTGAAAGGATCTTTAAATAGATGAACCTACTTGGAGAACTTTAGGCCAACACTTTGTGTAGTCTGACTTATCCGGTTAAATTTAACAGGACAGCACTGTGTTGAATAACAACACTATTTAGCTAAACAAAAAGCATGTCCCCCAGAATGCCCCTATGCTGCCTTCATATATCAGATTAATTATGTACAGCCAATGAGATACAGGCTAAAATTTATAAATTTAGCAAGGAAATTAATAAATTTAGCAACAAACGTTTGCATGTAACTCCCAAACTTATCAAGGCAAATCTTTACAATATCGGCATCTCACTCTATAGGATTAGATTTCTGGAACCCAAGCATAAAGCTGTTAGGGGAGAAAAAAATCAAACTAAAGAGCAAATACTTTGGAGAAATTTGATCTGACGGGAGCACTGAAATTCAAATGTTGTCTAAGAAAGGGAGAAGGAAGGAAGGGGACCCTTCAGCTCTCTGCCCTGCTGTCTCATCTCTTCTCTCATCCATTCTGTCATCTGAGTCTGTCAATGAATCTGTCTTACCTATAATGGATGAGAAAAGACATGAGACAGCAGGGTAGAGAGCTGAAGAGTCAAGAGCCTGAACATTCCTAAATGCGCTAGTGGAAATAGGACAAGACTGTGGCGGGGGTGATTAAGATGATTGTTGGATAGGGGAAGAACTGAGGTGGAGAAATTTGAGAGCAATCAAGTGGAGTAAAAGATAAGGTCCAGGCAAGGGCCATACTCGTAAGTAGGGGCAGTAGAACACGGTTGGAGATTGAATGAGGCGGTTATATCAAGGCAATTTGAGGAATAAAAGACAGAGGGGTCATCAACATGGAAGTTAAAATCCCTAGGAATGAAGGAAGGGGAAGATGATTCAAAAAAGAAGGAAACCCATGAGTGAAAGTCAGTGAGAAAGGAAAAGGTGGACTTGTCAGGAGGTTAATCACAGCTACCTGGAGAGACAGTGGGGTAACTAGGTAGATGGAACAGACTTCAAAGGAAGAAAAAGAGTGAGACTGAGGTGGAAATAAATAAACAACTAGAAGAACAAACGCAAAATAAGTGCAAAGAAAGGAAGGAAAAGTCACAGGTGTTCACAAATGTTTCTAGATCTTTAATAATATACAAATCTTTAATACGTCTTTAATAATAATAATAATAATAATAGATCAACCACAATGTCTCAGCAGGAAGTCCCATCTCCCTTTCATGCACTAGGTCTTTCTTAAGCAGTTCAAAACCCAGCCTCTACAGACACAGAATCTTCAGCAGTTCTGGCCCACCTTGGTACATCATTTGCCCTACTTGCTGCAGCACTTCATGATGGCTTCTCCAGATGGCACTGGACCAGTTTTGTAGGCTTCCAGCCCTCAATGAATATGGAAGCATCTGGAATATAAGAGAGTGCTGCACACTAGTGTACAGTGGCTTCCTGGGCATGGACGATCTTTGTCACCCTCAGACTGGCTTTCACCAGTTGTGCAGGCTACCACTGGGTTTGCTCCATCTGGATTACTAGGTCTATGATTCCTGGGATGGTGGGGTGGGATCTTCCTCCTCCTGCTTTTGTAACCTGGAACCACTCATGACTGATGTAAAAGGTGACCTGCACCTTTGTCAGTGGTTTTGGCTGCATTTTTTTCATTGTGCAGAGCACAATATCACTGTGTGAGCTATGCCACTGTGATGAGTATTCTGTACCTTCTGGATTTAGGTGGTAGGATCTAACATGCCTGACTTTCTTACGTGCCTCTCTGTGGTGGCATAGACAATATCTGGATCTGCCATCTGTGTATGAACAAGATCTCAGCAACCTTGTTCTCTGGCCATTTGCCTACTATGTGTGCATCACCGGTTGCAGAATTTGTAGACTCTGACATGGTCTATTGGGCAAGACAGGATACTTCTTGCAATTCAAACTTGGTTGTGTATATTATTATATGTAGCTGTCCTAAAGCATATAGGAAATAAAAATCGGAAAGAGAGAGAGTGAAGGAGAAGTAACAAAAAAAGGAAAAAGGGAGAAAGAATAAAAAAGAGGGGAGCGGAGTTGAGAGTGATCTGGATTGTATGGAGAAGGTTAAGTGGCACATACTCTACCCACAGAGACACACATATAGCCCTCCCCTCCCCCCCCCCCAATACAGACACACCTCCACATGTATACTCACATTCCCACACATACTCTCCCACACCTCACTACTCACAAATATCCCCCAGGAACACAACCATGCACCGCCTCTACCACATGCACACACCCTTGTACCACTCATAACACACACACACACACACATATATATATATATATATATATATATTCACCATATACAGAACCCCAAATTCCTAAAGCCAAATAAAATTATCTTAATTAAATCAAAACAATAATTTAAAAAGATAAAATGAAGTATACACTCCTTTCATGGAGCAGAAGTGCCAAGGTCAACTAACTCCAGTCACCTGTCATTAACTCAGATTCAATGGCAAAGTCTTCGGGCCAAATATTCATTTGTGACAGCTATGCGTCACTAAGGCACATAGCCATTGCTGCCAAACTTTAACCTCGGGTATCCAATCCGGAGCCATAAATGGCCCCTGGCATAGAATATCTGGTGTTACCACACAGCCACACATGGCGGGGAAGTTAACCGTGCAGAGCAATATTCATCTGCTGCCCAGTTAGCTCTGCTGCCAAAGATTAGTACAGTTTTTCTGTGTCTAACTTTCACCACTGAGGATAACCGGGTAGCGGCTGAATATCATCACTGCATGGTTATCCCCAGGTTCCGCCCCCGGAACGTCCCAGACATGCCCCAATGCTAAGCATTTAGCATCGGGACGTATAGCGGCATTGCTCTTGGATATTCAGTGGAATATCTCGCGTAGGGGCATTTTCAAGGTTCATAACTCTGTAAACCATGTAAATGCCTTTGAATATTGGGCCCATCATCTTTATAACTCTACATTATTGGAACGGAATCAAAGGCCTGACATTTATTAAGAAGACAGTATATAAATGTGCCAAATTAGGTTTCAATAGATTGCACAATCCTAAAAAAAAATTAGAAGAGACACTTTTTATTTTCCATGGATAATACTTAAAGTGTAGAGTTCCACGTGTACAGAACAGCTAAAGAAAAAACCCTGCTTCTAGACTTCGATAAATGCAGCTCACACAATGAGGGACTAGGTTAATAACTATTCTTGGCTAGACCATAATAATCTAGATATATACCATTTCAGTCACTTGCTAACATGCTCTAGTCTCATACCATGTTTGAACTCTAAAAGTGAGCGGAAGAAGTTTAAATTGGATTTGAGCAGCAAAAATAATAAATCATTCAAACTTTGTGTCTGATTCTGCAATCTTTTTACTTAGCTCCCTCTATGTTGATAAGGCTTTATAAATTATGATGAGTGCAATAAAAATAATGCCTTCATACATGCAAAATCAATACAGAATTGTGTTTACACTCCATATAGGAGAGATTTGTCCCAGGCTGATTCTACACTCCCTGCGTGTCTCCAGTTGTCACTTGCAGGTGAAATATGAGTCTAGTCACTTTCTACAACATATGGAGCAGAACACAAAACTTTTCCATCAGTTTAATTTATTGCTTTCTGTTGACTAGCATCCAACTAAGATATATAGTTCCATCTTTACTCCACCATTAAATTCCCTTGTATTATCTGGTCAACAAAAAAAGAGTAAGCATGCTAAATTTCAATGTGTTTTCTGATAAGATGGGTCGTTACCATTGGCCTGATATTCAAAGGCATTTATGCAGTCTGCTACATCAGTAAGTCTGACCACATAAATGCCTTCAATAAACCCCCACCAGTGGTGTAAATTCTGTCCAAGCAGCCCCCGCAATGCAGGGGGGGGGGAGGCCTGGGCAGAAAGGGGGCCCACACAGCGGCAGCGGTAGCAGTGCGGCAAACTTATTTTATCATTTTGCTACGCTGCTCTGCTCTTGTAAGTCTGCCACAGGTCCTGCCGCTGTTCCTTGCCGGGCTGAAATCTTGTGATAACATCAACACCACGAGACTTCAGTCCAGTGGGGAACAGCCTACAGGTCTGTGGCGAATTTACAAGAGCGGAGCAGGGCGGCAAACATGATAAAATACATTTGGCGTGCTGCTCCTGCTTTTGCCGCTGCCGCCACATGAGGGAAGAGATGCCACATGAAAGGGATGCCAACACAGGAGTAGGAGTGCTCCACTGCTGCGACAATGGGGGGGGGGGGGGAGCACCTCATTGTAACTTATGCCACTGCTCCCCAAACTCTATTCTGATGGTTCCTAACACTCACAATTTTTTGAAATATAAATAAGACACAATTGGTGATTTTCTCATATTTTGGCTAGTGGGGAAGGATTTTTGTTTTTGGATATATATGTTTTCCTTCCATGTAAGGGCTTTTTGTTTAAAAAAAATAAACAACAGCAAGTTTAAAGCTAAATTCAGGCATTGAACATATAGGAGGTAATTTTATAACAGGGTGCCCAGAGTAATAGGACAGAAAGGTGACTACTTTTAGCTTATTTTATAAAGACACACAGGAGTCTATGTATCTTTATAAAATACTAGCAGAAAGCCTGCAGAAATGGTGCCTAGATTGAAGGCACAGACATTATGTCTCTCTCGAATAGACATATATATTAGCACATATTGTACACACAGATTTGCATATTTTATAAAATACGCACCTGAACCTCCGCTCCCTTTCAGCACTTCAGTCCTCTTCCGGTGTTCCCCCACCCCCCTCCCAGGCCCCAGCAGATCCTAGCCACCTGACTGTCTTCTTTGCTGAGAAGATCCATTCTCTGTTAGTCTCCTTCCCCTCATGTCCCCCATTCCATCCCACTTCTCTTTATTCCCCTTCCTCCCTTTTATCTCCTTCTCCAAGAGTGCCCTCACCTCCTGGAGTGCCCCTCCCCTCTTCCTTCCCTGATGCACATATGGAGCATCTCCTATCCAGTTACGGAGACTGAACTTTTCTCTGCCCTCCATAAGTCTCACAAGACGACCTGTGCTCTTGATCCTATTCCTTCCTCCTGGCTCTTAGTTCCCTCACTGGCCCTTCTTCCCTACGTTCAGAGTCTTTTCAATACCAATCTTGCTACGGGTATTTTCCTGACCGCCTGGAAACATGCCATAGTCTGGCCTATACTTAAGAAGCCCTCCCTGGACCCTTCCGTATCTGCACATTGGAGACTCATATCCAACCTTCCCTTTTTGTCCAAACTTCTTGAAACCCTAGTTTTTGCACAATTGTCCTCTAACCTGGACTCCACCTCTGCCCTACATCCCCGTCAGTCAGGCTTCAGATCTGGACACAATACTGAGACTATTCTCCTCTCCCTCCTCAATGAGGTCCACATAGCACGTGAATGTGGTGACATCTCTCTCTTGGTTTCTCTGGATCTATCTTCTGCATTCAATCTTGACCATCCCACGCTTCTCTCACGTCTCTTTAACTATGGGTTGCGTGGAATGGTCCTCAACTGGTTCAGGACCTTTCCCTCCTCTCACTCCTTCTCAGTCCATGTTGGTTCATCCTCCTCCCCCTCCATCCCTCTTCCATGTGGGGTACCCCAGGGTTCGGTGCTGTCTCCTCTCCTCTTCAATATCTTCTTTGCCCCTCTCATACTGATTGTCCAGCAATCCGGTGTCTCAGCATATTACTATGCTGATGACATAGTCCTTCTTTTCCACACTTCCCCTCTCACCCCTGATCTCTCTCCCTTCAATGCATGTCTTTTCAGTGTTTCGTCATGGCTCTCTGACAACTATCTTCACTTGAATCCTTCTAAGTCAGCAGCCATGAGGCTCACCTTCAATGCCCCATCCCGGACCTCTCCCCCTCCTTATCCGGGACTCCTATTCCACTCACTTTGACCTTGCGTTACTTAGGGGTCACTCTTGATCTGGCTCTCTCTTTCCACCATCATATCTCTTCCCTTGTTCGGC
The DNA here is from genome assembly GCA_033557465.1 of Ichthyophis bannanicus. Taxonomy (NCBI): domain Eukaryota; kingdom Metazoa; phylum Chordata; class Amphibia; order Gymnophiona; family Ichthyophiidae; genus Ichthyophis; species Ichthyophis bannanicus. The sequence goes on from CM066031.1 coordinate 1,462,787,153, forward strand.
GCTCTTTTTGTACCCTTCGCCAGCTTTGTGCAGTATGCTCCCTCTTGCCTGTCTCTTCCTTGGTCTCACTCATGGTGTCCCTTCTCCTATCCCGCCTTGACTAAGGCAATGTCATCCTGGCAGGTGTCCCCGTTTACCAAATCCATCATCTCCAGCTCATCCAAAATACTGCTGCTGCTCGCCTCCTCACCCACGCCTCTCACAGGGACCATGTTACCCCTCTTCTCATTCAGCTTCACTGGCTTCCTCTGCAATATCGCTACCAGTATAAGATCCTCACCATAGTCCACAAGACCATCCACATTGGTACTCCCCAATACCTCGCTGATCTCATCCAGACTCATCTCCTTCCTCGCACCCTCCGCACAATACACAACAACTGCTTGGACCTCCTTTCCCCAGCCCGGGCCCATCTTGAGCACACTCATCATTCTGCTTTTTTCTTCCTTGGTCCTGCCCTGTGAAATTCCCTTCTCCCCTCCCTTCATGCAGAGCATTCCTATCACAGGTTTAAATCATTGCTAAAATCCCACCTCTTCTGTCGTGCTTTTGACGAGTCCTCACCTCTTTCCTCCTAACCTTTGATTTTCTGTCATGTGCCTTTTGCTTCTACATATCCTATCCTCTCCACTTTCCTATCTTATATTCTTATATTTTGGCGTTCTTTTCCTCTCTGACTGCAGCATTTTCCTATTGTAAACCATCCTGAGGCCTTGGCTTGGGCAGTCAATCAAGCAATATAATAAAGATAAAGAATAAAGATAAATGATGACTCTGTCCACACTTTACTCCAGCTAGTCTTGTCGATATATCTACTGTACAAATGCATGCCAGCTTGCCCCATGTGTACTTTTAGATGTGACCTAATTTCTTAGAAGCCCTTTTATGTGCCTAAAACTATGTTGTAGGAACAGCAAAGTTTATAAAATTACTCATACATCTGTGTGTCAATGCACAAATAGCGAGTATGACTTCTAGATGTATAACTATGCATGTGAAGGCAAATTTTAGAAACGTTCTTTATGCGGCTTCTGTGACATGGAAGTGAAAACGTGCAGAAAGTGAGGTCGAATTTGGAAGAAAGGGTGTGACATGTGGGCCCTTATAAAACTGGCATTCCCTCCTCCCCTCAAAATGGATTAATTTCTTAAAAATTTCCAGTGGCCAAATGCACGTGCATGTGTAGCATGATTGCAATACATATGCATAGAAATTCCCCCAAGATCAAGCGGTGGAAAGATGTGGAAATTAGGCTCAAAATATACACACATGCAGAACAAGCAGCTATCAGTGGTCAATGTGCACATGCAATGACTGTATTTTGGATGCTAAAAATGTAGGATAGACATGTAAATCCTGCTTGGCAGCAAAAAAAAGTACATGTACTGACTTGCATGATACATCCTCATGGCACATCTTCCATTGTGGAATCCTGTAGATATTTTCTGATCCACACACACTGCAGTTGCCACTAGAGGTTTCTACATTAGAGAGCACCAACTTTGCGACCAGAAGGGAGCACAACATTTCCAATGTAGAGAGCGATCTCCTAGTGCATCTTGTGATCTCCAATTAGCACAGGCTCTACTGGCCCTGGGTCGGAAGCCACCCCACACTGCAGCATGGTGGATTGGAAGCAGATCTGGATGGCCCCATCATGTAAGTTCAAACCTTGACCCCCAGATCCACCCCAACACCTGTTAGGCCTCCTGCTATTACAGGGATGACACCAATGTGGTGGGCAGCAACACATTCACAAATGGTATGCCAGGATGCAAATTCTACAGTCTGTGACACTGCCAATTGCAAGCATATGGCCAGACAGGGAAGTTGCTGAGAAATTGCTCACATGCATTTGATACATGCAGACATCATCTACTGTATGTTGTCATAGGGAGGCCATGACACCAGCCAGGCATATTTGTTCCAACCGTCCCACTCCGTCCAAGGCCACATGCAAACTCACCCTAGTGGCATATAACTCATGGTGCTCCTTGTGGTCTTGGGCAAGCCACTTAACCCTCCATAGCCCATGTTCCCTGTAAAATAGTTCTCTGTGTGCTGTGCTTTCCTGTCTAATCAATGTGTTTATACCTCAAAAATTTCCTGTCATGATTTGACAATTTCCAATCTGTAATCAAACCGCTGCTGATCGCTGGAAGTAGCGGTATACAAATGTATACTAAATAAATAAATAAATAAAATGCAGTCACCATGTTTACAGGTTGAGGTTTTATGTATGAGAGTACGTATCCTAGGGGTTCTCACCGCTGTGCAATATGATCCAGCATATTAGCTGATAATATGCAAAGGTTCACATTTAATTGTCTAGGGAGGTCTTGAATCAGAGTTTAGTTTGGGAAAGGGTTTTTAGGTTCTGTCCTATTCTTTATCCTAACATATGTTTTTGTTTCTTATCAGAGATTTCTTCCTGATGCAACATGGGCAAAATTCTGACAGTATCATATAAAAAGAGTACATGCATATGCAAAAAAATGAAAAATATAAGTTTTTTTTTCCTCTGACCTGATGTTTGAGAGAAACATGGCATTGAATTTGGTCTATGAAGCTCTCCATAGCCATAGTCACCAGTACCCTCTCTGCAGCAGACTGTAGTAGTGGCTGTGCAGGAGGATGAGGGGCGGAGATGGAAGAGGTGGAGGAAGAGAAGATGAAGAAGGAGGATAAAGAGTGGGGAGGTGGGATGGGGAGTGGAACAGGAGAAGGCAGAGTGGCAGCCTTATGACTCGCTGTATTTGCTAGCCATCCAGGCTGTCTACTCTGCCACCTTCACCAGCTTCGTCAGGAGGCAGAGTAGACAGCCTAGATGGCTAGCAAATACAACGAGTCCTAAGGCTGCTATTCTGCCTCCTTACTTGACCAGATGGGTCCCCATGAGGTGCCAATAGACTTCAAGGACCCGGAAGATCTGCTACAAATTATATTTATGTGACATGAGCACTGTTCCCTCTAAGCTGTGCACGTGTGCGTGCGCACACATCTCGCCGAGTGAGCGCACATAGAAAACAACACAGACATCTTTAAATTTAAAAGTTGTTGTGTATTTACGGTTTTCGCAAGTTCTACAATATTTTCTAGTGAAATCTTATAGACCTTCAGGATATAAGATTTTGGTCTTAAACTTTAATTGGCGCATTGAGAAACTTCCGCTTCCGTACTTTGACTTGCGATATGCGTGAGTAGTCCAATTGCAATCTGTAATTCGAATTGCATTATTAAATTTTTTATTACATTGAAAGCTGAAAGAAGTTAATTTTTAAAATGTCGAAACCGATAGCGATGAGAGGTACAAAATGTAAGAGAATGGCCGGCGCTTTTAAGCCTGAATGGCTTGAAGAAATTGTTGAAACGGAGACACCGGAATCTTGGGATAAAACGTGCGATCAACTCTGTGAAATATTCACTTATGAAGAGGATGACGGAGTAGTCTGTTTATACTGCCGAGATGCAAAAACCATCGTAGAGTTTTCGAGTGGCAAATTTTGGGATGATGTCTGTAAACTGGACTTTTTGAAACATCTGTCTAGTAAGTCTCATACTGAAAGTGTTAAGAAACTTAGAGCTAAAAATGCAAATTTAAAAGGAGGATTATTTAACTTGTTGCTTGAGAGCACTGCTGAAAAAGAGAAAAGGCAAATTAGTAATGAACGGAAGCGTTCTACATCAGAAGAAATTAAAATTCTAATTGATAGTGTTTTGCTCTCTGTTCAAGATATTAATGAACACATGTCCAAGTACATAACTATACCTGAAAGCTGGAGAAGCAAAAACTATTTGTTTGAATTTTTTGAAATTATAAACATCAATGTCCAAGATAAGCTCATAGCAGATGTTGCATCAGCAGCGTATCATACATTAACTATTGATGAAAGCAGAGATTTTTCGGTCAACAAATACTTATACTGTACTTATAATACTGTACTTCAAATATCGGCCAGTAAATTCATGTCTGTATAAAACTTCATTTGGTGGGGTGCTACAGTTGGAAGCATTTGATGCTGCATCAATAGTCGGTGCACTCCGGGAATTCTATGCGAAATACAAGCTTGACCTTAACAAAATGGTCATGTTTACATCGGATGGTGCTTCTGTCATGTTAGGCAGAATAAATGGTGTTGCTGCGCAGCTAAAAAAAAAACACTTTTCTCATTTAGAGCAGCAGCATTGTGTTGTTCATCGTGAAGATTTGGGGATCTCTGAATCATGGAAGGAAGTAAAGTTGATGAAAGAAGTTGAAACTTTCATGAGAACTGTTTACACAATCTTTTGTCAATCTTCTTCTAAAAGGTCACAATTTAAAGAATTAGCAGATGTTTCTGAACGCAAGTCAATTGCTTTTAGACCTCTGAATGAAGTGCGGTGGTTATCTAGACATTTTGCTCTTCAAGCAATTATTCAAAATTATGATCCATTATTAAAATACTTTGAAGAAGAGAAGTATAATGATCCCATTGCAAAGTACTGTTATAAAACGCTAAACAGCCATCAATTCCATATAACACTGCAAATTTTGAATGATGTTTTATCTGAACTAGCTTCATTAACAATGGCATTTCGAAAATGTGGGCTAATACCACTGGAAGCATATCATCTTGCACAGGTTAAGCTGAACAAAATCCGAATGCAATACTTGGGTGACACAGTAAAATGGAGTGATAATGTTAAAAATCTTCTCGACAAGATACCTGGAGACGTTTCAGTGGATACTGATTCCACACTTATTTTCATTAATATGCTGTGTCTACATTTAGTGGAAAGATTTCCTGAAAATGAAATTGAGGAATGGTCTGCTTTTGACTTGACAGCAATAGCAGAGTGTGATTATGAATTTGGAATTGAAAACGTCCGATCACTCTGCTTAAAGTACAAACAATTTCTTATGGAGGAACATATTGTTATTCAGCAGTACAATGACTTCAAGTTCTTAGTCGCAGAAAAAATCAAAAGCAAACTGATACAGTTTTCCGGATATGGTGACTTTGGCATTTCAGAATGCTCACTTTGCAGATTTAGCGAAATTGATGGATATTGGTGGAACATTTTTGGCTTCTAGTGCAGTGTGGTTTCAGCTTGATGAACAGTTTAAAAAACAAAATAAGGAATCGCTTACAGTTAGAACATTTGGAAATGTTGATGCTTGTTAAGAATCATCTTCTAGATGGCAAATCGGTCAACCTTGATAAAATTTATTCAGACTGGTTAAATTTGAAAGATCGAAGAGAAAAATTTTGAGAATGAACTGTTAATAATAAGCTCATTCTCTTCTTCCATACATAAATTATTTACATGAAATAACAATGACTTTCAATAAAAATGAACTGAAATAATACCAAATTTGTGATTGTAATTACTAGAAATTTTCCGCTTCATTTAGTAATTGTCTATTTTCATTTAATTTGATTAAAATCAATGTGGTATACATACTGTATTCTGACGTGTAGTCAAATTTTAAAGTATATAACTCCAAGGGGCATGTTTACTAAAAAGCGCTAATTTGCGTGCCGCAAAATAGCGCACTAAAAGCAGCACTTAAGTGCTCTTAAATGCCCTGCAAACGTGCGATGAAGCCCCGCACACTTGCGCGTCACAGTAACGGGTGCCGCACAAGTACGGGCCCACAAATGTCCGATAGAGGCGTGGAAAGGCTAACGGAGGGCGGAGGAAGGCCCCGGAGGGGCGGAGAGAAGGGGTTAAAGGCGGGGAAGGGGAGGGGAGAGGCGCCCCGCACATTATCGGTGCTGAATTTCCAAAAATAAATAGCGCGAGTGAATCACTCGCGGTAGAATGCATTTAAAGGGAAGAGAAACCATTTCCGTCAGCAATGTACAGCAAAACCGGGGAAACCTGAAAAACGTGAGCAGTGTGATACATGTGCACAGCCCAAAAGTGGAAATAAAAATAGAAAAGGACCACAACAAAAATTGTAAAAATAGGAAGTCAGCTGGGGAACAGTAATAGTAATGGGAAAAACCAACAAACACACCCAGGAAAGCTCCAGCAAAAAGAAATGTTTTTTGGAAAGGTGTACGGAGCGGAGACTCTTCCAAAAACATTTCCTTTTTGTTGGAGCTTTCCTGGGAGTGTCTTCTATGGTTGCCCATTAATATCACTGTTGCCCAGCGTGGTGATATTGTGTCCCCCATTTGCCGTGGTCATTTCCGGGGTTTATGTGCACGTTTGTCACCAGACAGGGTGCATGTGCCCACAGTAAAAATGCGTACAGCAGGGTTTGTGACTCCATCCTGCCAGGTTTTCTACCTCCAGGGGCTGTACTGTCTCTGTGGCCATAGTGTGGTGCAGTGGACAGAGCCATTACCTCGAGGGCCAGAGGTTCAAATCCCAGCTGGGGCACTTGCCAGCCCAGTCCCTATATTTTACCCACCACTAAACAAAGATAGCGCAGACACCCCTGTATTGCAGGGAACATAAGCATGGGGGGAAACACCCATATTTTACCCAACACCGCACGCACACCACAACAATGGGCATTACCTACAGTCAAGTCCCCCAAATGCAGTCCCGTACTGCCACATTGCAATCAGGTCATCATCTTTTTCTGAGAGAAGCTCATGCCAGCATGTTGGCGGACGAGTACATGTGGTGCAGGGGGCAGTGGCTGCTAGCCACAGAAGACAGAGGCCTAGCCATGTGCAGGCTGGCACAGTCCACTGCAACAGACAGGCCCTGCCAGATCCACAGGCATGGACATTCCAGGGAATCCAGCCAATCTGCGGCTACACAGTGGTGCAGTGCACACAGACAGTATATGCAAGAACAAAAAGTCACAGGTTCAAAGCCCAGCTGGGGCTACTGCCAATCCTGCCCACATATTTTTCACACAACTACACAGTGATAGTAAGGACAAACCTTTCGTGGCGAGGACATATGCAATGGTACTACGTCTATCTTTTACCCCACTGAGCACAGACACCATGTACAGGGGCAGTACCTAGAGCACAATCTCCCAAATGCAGTCCTGGTGGGCCACACACCAGTCAGGTTCCATGCTGCCACTCATACAAATGCCTGTGCTGTATATCTATGCACCACCCCCATGGCATGTAGATGTAGCTCATGCATATTCATGAGGAACAGCAGGAAAACCCAAACAGTGTGATGGAAACCTGGACTGGAGTTGGGAATCTCTGCCGTAAAGCAGCAACCAACAGGGCCAGACACACCCACACACACACCCACAGACCCCATTGGCCAATGTCTTCTGGAGAGGCAGAACATTAGACCCTGCGTGCATCTCCCAATACTAGCACCTGCATACCTTAGCAATATCACCCTACACCTGAGGTATACGGTACACAGCTCTGAGATGCTTGCTAGGAGTACTGGCAGATAGATATCCATACGTTACGCACATACTGCTAGTTGACCCCATCCGAACAATCTGTTTGGTGTTTGCGGTGCGTGCTCCAGCCCTTGCCTCTGACGGTGTTTACCACCCTGGGGAGTGACCCCCGGCAGTACTGCATAGCATATCCATGCCTTGCCATGCCCAGCACCAGTTTGGTGGGCAAGGCTAATTACCTCCTCAATGGTAGCACCATGATGGCATAGGTGTGGAATTGTGTGTCTGTCTATCCCAGAGCTACTCAATTCCAGTCCTGGTGGCCCGCAACCCTGCAGGTTTTTGGGATATCCCTAATGATATGCATGAGATATATATGCATTAGAGATAGCCTGCCAACCTGACTGGTGTTTGGCCCTCCAGGGCTGGATTTGGAGACCCCTGCCTTACACCTCTGTCATTTAAGATTGTAACTGGGCAAGGTGCAGATGTCCAAGACATCAAAGAGGTTAGAATTTGTCACATTCCTCCTTGCTTCTCACCACCACCAAAATATTGTCTATTAGACAACTTTTTGGTGGTGTTGAGAATCTATGAGGAATGTGACACGTTCTATCTACCCTTTTGATGTCTAGAACATCTGTACCTTGCCCACTCACAGTCTTAAATGACAGAGGTGTAAGGCAGGAGTCTCCAAATCCAGCCCTGGAGGGCCACAAACCAGTCAGGTTGGCAGGCTATCTCTAATGCATATATATCTCATGCATATCATTAGGGATATCCCAAAAACCTGCAGGGTTGCGGGCCACCAGGACTGGAATTGAGTAGCTCTGGTCTATACAGTGGGTGTTGGCTGCAAGCCCCTTCCACAGCCCACACTGCCAACACTGTTGCCAGTATTGGCCTGCCAATGTGCATAATGAGTAGCAAGGGACCAGGGGTATATCTCAGACAGTGGACTGACCAGGATGCAGCTGCACAGGGCATAGGGCACTGGCAGGGGCATGGTAGTGCCCGGCCACCACCTACACAGACAGGGTGACCTCTGTATGTGCTGCTGGGAGATCACTCTCACCCTGAGTGTGCAGTGATGGCAGCATGGCTAGGCACCCCCATAGTGCTATATTGTGATTCTCCCATGTGATATGTATGGGTGTCCTGTGGGGGCCTCTTCATGGACTTATCTGCCTGTGTGTACTGCCACCCCAGTTGTGGGTACATGCATGTCCATCAGGACCAGCCAGCAGACTGTTCACAGCTGGTATGTGTTGTGATGGGAGTGCCTTGCAGGGTGCAGTGGCTGATGGCTTGCTGCAGGTGAATATCAGATAGTGGTGGGGTGCATCTGTGAATATCCAGGCCTAATGTCTGTCTGATATTGTGTTATGGATGTGTGTGGAGCTGCTTGGACTGCCCTGTAGGGTGTCTGTTCCCTAGCAGGACTGGGGTTGATGGTCCACTGTACTGGCATTAGTGCAGGGTGGGGTGGGGAACCTGTTGAGGGGAAGCCCTGTTTTCATCTGCCCCCTGCACCACTAACTGAGCCAGACAGGGATCTCCAAAATGTTTAAATGCAGCACCTACCTATTCCACAGGTTATTGCTGCTTTGGAGCTCTGTCATGACCACATTCAACCATGCCTGGTGTTGTGGACCTGGTCCTGGGCGCAACATCTCACACTCAGGGTGAGCACAGTAACCGCACAATGTGATGGTGTTTAGCTACTCTTTGCCGTTTGTCCACCCACTCAGGACACCCTACCAGGCCGAGGTGCTGTGTGGGTGCACACGGACACTTCCCCCTACCAGGCCGGGGAGCTTTAGGGGTGCATTTCCCATCCTGTGTTCAATCGTGGACAGCTGATTTGCATGTGTAGTGCATCATGGGTACGGGTGGTTCACAACAGCAGACTGTCAGTGAGGTGACATACAGGCTATCTGCAGCCAGCCAGAGGCTGCTTTCAGCTATAGAGCTGTAGCCCAATGGTTATGTCACTGCCTGTGCAGTCAGATGTCATGGCTTCAAACCCACAGTGGGGTTCTGTGATAGGGGTGTCCAAAGAGTTATTTTAATTTACTGTACATATGTTGCTGCCAGCAATAACACCCTCAGCGTGCTGTACCCATAAGGTGCCTCTGAGGGTGCTTTATGGGGCGCCCTATAAATGTTAACCAAAAGTGAATGCTCAGAAAAGTTACACTGATTCATGTACAGTTCGACAGTTGACTCCTTTGAGTATACATTAAAGAGGTGCTACAGTGATGCTGTGAAAGAGTATCCTAATGGTTAACCAAAAGTCTACAACCCAAATGTTCAGGGTTTGATTCCCACTGACACTCCTGAGTAAGTCATTCTACTGAGGGTGCACTATACATTATCCTGTGTCGCAACATACATGCTGCCCTATAGGGGACATTCTAGGGTGCCTTGGCGGACGGTGCACTGTAACATGTGCCTTATGGGCCGCCTTATATTAATATGCTGTGAGAGTGCGTTTGCTAGTAGTTATCACAAAATAAAATTGAAAAGCCTCCTACAGCACTCCACGACATATAGCATACTGCCTCAGCTAGCCTTTTTCACTGCCCATTGTGAGGGATTGAACCCCTGGTCCCTGCACCATTGCTCAGTGCCTTCACCATTGTGCTGTGGCTCTGGTCCTGTGTTTGTGCAGCAGCGCGCAGCCTTGTAGCCATCGGCGCGCCGTCTTGTGGTGCACAAAATTAACAGCGCGCCGCCATCTGCTGCCCACAATGAACAGTGCGCCGCCTCATGCCGTATAAAAAAAGAGTGCGCCGCCTTCTGCCGCCCATAATCAATATGCCTCCTACACCACTTTTGCCCATAAAAGTTGATGCCTCAGCTGGTCTTTTTTGTTGAGCGCAATGGGGGTTTGAACCCATGGCCCCTGCACCATAGGTCAGTGTCTTCACCAATGTACTCCAGCTCTGTTGTTTGGTTATGCAGCATCGCCCCACTTAGCCTTCTCACGCGCTAATGTGGGCCCCGCACATTAGCGCGACGCACACACGTACGGTCGGGTTTTTTTTCTTTTTTCTGCCTGAACCGCCCACTCCTTATATGGCACACGCACACTAACGGGGACCCGCACAGCAACGGAGTTTAGTAAACATACCCCCAAGTGTCGTTATGTGGCGCACAAAAATTTAACCTTCCTTCAAAAGCTGCACAGCTGATATTTTATGCGCACACAGCCTACAGAAAATTAAAGGGAACATTGGACATGAGATGTGGCATGAGACATGAGATGTGTTCAGGTATCATCAGAACTTCATGGGTATCATAGTGACCCATTTGGAGGGCAGGCAGGAAGAGGTATGGATCGTGCTTCAAGAGTTACTGTAGATGCTGGAGTGTTTGTTTGCCCTTCCTGCCACACAGAGGGAGGAGGAAGAGGACTTAGTAATGCGGCCCACCATGTAATTGAGGGGGAAATCTTGTGACTACAGATTATAGCCCCGTTGGCATGTTCAGAATAAAGTATTTATCTTTGCTTATAAATAGTCTTCATAGCATTTGTCTATGTTGCCCTTATCTCCATCCCCTCTACCCAATGCCACCCTTTGTGCATGGGCCTGTAGCTGGAAGCATGATCCTCCATGGATACGCTGTATGGAAACCCATCCACAAGATAACAAGATCCAACTGAAAACACATGCACTCCTGTACTAGAAGTCAGTATGGAAACAGTAGAATAAAATCAAGCGTATAAGGAGCCTTCCCTACACTGGGTCTCTTAGGCTCATTTTCCTTGTACCCAAATGTAAAGAGAAACTACCAGAACAAAATATGGAAATGGCTCCAGTATTCCAAATTAATAGAAAAAACATGTAATGCAGAGATAGTGTACCCAGCAGCAATTGTACTAAGGACAGGCAACAAGCAAATTATAGGTGGCACCTTTACACTAGGTGAACGTTTTTCTTTGTCGATTATCTTATGTAAATATTGTACTTTCTAACTATGAGTTTTCAGCTGTCCTGGATGAACCTGCTTTCAGGTGGTCTCTGAAGTTATCATATATATTTCTTTATATGATATTTTAGTGTGGATACCTGTAGTGGAATTTCATATTTTTTGGGTCTCTAAAGTTAAGCAGAGTTGGATCTGGCTAATACTTGAATGGGAGACCACCTTGGTAATACCAGGGGCTGTAAACTCCCTGTGTGGAAGAAAGACCTGGTAATCTACCTCTGGTTGCATCAAACCCAGGGTCTGGGCCGCCAGGAATCAACACTGGGCTCAATGACGCACATTGCATTTCTCACTATATACAAAGGGCCCAATATTCGAAAGGCATTTATATGGTTTACAACTCAGTAAACCATTAAAATGCCCTAAATCGGGATATTCAACTGTACTTACATGGTTAGTGCCAATGAATATCCCCTTCTAACTCCCCTTTGCTCCCCGATGCTATCCGGTTAGCACTGGGGCATGTTGGGGGCGTTCTGGGACAGAGCGGAGGCAGAGACCATCGCTAACCAGGCAGCAGCGATACTGCATGCTGCCCAGCTAGCGACCTGCGCCTAAAAGATAGGCGAGGAAAACCCATACCTATGTTTAAGGCGCAGGAGCTAACCAGGCAGCATGCAATATCACTGCTCCCGGTTAGCTACAGCGGCTTCCGGCGTGTACAGCATTCCCCAGATATTCAATGCAGGGCTGCATATGACCCCAGCATTAAATACCTGGGGTTAAGGGTCAGCGGGCAGGGCTATGCACCGTAGGGACACATAGCCTGCTCAACTCAATATAGGGCCCATAATGTTTTTCTTTTCTATGTCACTCTAACTTTGCAGGCTAATTATAGTACAGACTTCCACTTGGGAAAAAATATACTTTCCAATCCAGCTTCAAGAAGACTGTTGTTTATCCGGAGGTATGTTGTTAATGTATTGTACATATATGGATTGTATATGTATGTATTTTGGAAGGGAGAAATGGAAAAGTGAGAAAAAGGGAAAATATAGACAAGGGTGAGGTTACAGTACTCAGGTTACAGTACTCAGATGCTGGAGCATCATGTAAAATAAGTTGAATTCCTAAAAATCTGAAAACATTTTAATGAACCATGCAACAATAAATCTGTTTCTCTTGGCCCACGGTAAATGGTTTGATAGTGTCGGTACTGCTCCTCTATGCTCACCGTGGCTGTCTGAGCTGGAGTAGCTACAGTATGGAGAGATCAGCCACCGGTGGTTTTCTGCCAGACCCCAATCTGGAACCTTTTTTTTTCAACCTGTTTGAACTTACCTCCTTTTACTCATTACAGTGGTAGCTGGCCCTGACCATGTACTTTTTCACAAAATTTGTCTTTCCTCATCCTTGAAGAAAGAGGATGTGGGAAAAGATGAGACCCCAGAGAAAAGTGCCTTCCCTTACCCCACCTCATGGCTGTGGGCTCCATACTTAATATAATTGTTAATATAATATAATTGTTGCCCAGTGGTAATCAAACCCTTTCAACACATTGCTGCTCTAAAGCTAGGGTTAATGTGGGGGGCTGGAACCAGCATAGAACCACAGGACAGTAAATTTCCATGATAGCGCCGAGGGAGATCAACCCACTGGAAGGGCTGGGAGGTACTGTGTGGGACTATAAATGCCCCAGATTTTGGAGTGAAAATCTTTTTTTAAGCCTTCTTAGAAAGCATGCCGTGAGAAACAAGATGGCAGCATAGAGGGAGCCATGGTGCTGCTGTGCTCCAAGGCTCTGCACCCTGGATTGATCGAGTATGGAGAGGCATAGAGAGAAGCGTAAAGGGAAAGTGCCCAATTTCCTTTCGGAATCACAGATTTCTTCTCCTTACCATCAGCTTATTCAGGAGCTTCTAGCCTGAACAGCCATGTCTTCACATACATCCACCGAAGGCATATTGAAGTGGCAGACTTCTCGGAGAGTACTACACCTCTAGGCAACCACCAATCCCCCTCTCCTCAGACTCTGCTGATACATTTCTGTACTCAGAGGTTTGTCACAGTGAAACCTGCAAAGAGGAACAATGCATTGAGAGAGAAGCTCTCTGAATTTCACAATGTCATCAGGAGATACATCTGATGGGTAAAAGTATCAGCAGAACGGGGTGATACAAAGCCCTGTAAGTAAGTCAACTAGTGTGCAAGGGGTGCGGAGTGTATTACCTGAAGGGGCTTCAAGGAATCTGTCTACTGATCTTGGTAACATGGAAGTTTGTTTCCCCCTTAGAGAAGCTTACTCAGATCACCTTGAGAACTATTTGGGACTCTAGCAAGCTTGCATAAGTCTATTGCAACATTAACTTATGCGGTTTTGGAGATTCAGAATAAATCTGTGACTCAGTCTGACAGTTTTCAACAGTGTACTGATCACTTGCAGAGTTGAGGTGGTTGTTGGTAATTTGCAAAAAGTCCAAATGGAGCTACTTAAAGATAAAGACTTTACCAACTCCCTGTTATTATGCCTTTAAAGCTTTTAAAGCAATATCTGTGAGGTTTTGAAAATACTCTTCCACCTTTAACAAAGGGTTTTTATATTCCCTCCAAGAAGAGTGAATGGAAAATTGGAACAGTTAAAAATGAAGGGCGGCATATTCAAAAGAATTAGCATGGTTAGCAGACCTCCTAAGTGCATTGGTTGCAATGAGTGGGAGATTCAGCAGCACATAGCCATTTTGTGCCTCTGATTAGCCCATCCAATGCTACTAAATGCTGATGCTGATGCCGTGTAGCATCGGGGCGTTCCAGGCGCATTCTCGGGATGCTGCTTGAGATAACCAGTCAGCAGCGGTATTCAGACACTGGCCCATTATCGTAAACTGGCTAAATATATAGACACTTTAAAGGCTGGCCTAACGTAAGAACATCAGGACTACCATAATGGGTCAGACCAAGGGTCCATCGAGCCCAGTATCCCATTTCCAACAGAGGCCCTCTCTTTCCTAAAGTTGGAGTCGGTGGCCTTTACGATGCTCACACTAGAAGTGTTCCAGCTGGGATGTCTTGCTGACCTAACCGGTGCTGGTGTGTTCTTCAGGCCAACTGTGGAGTGGAGACAAATGAAATCCAACAGAAGAGGAGTAAAAGATAACTGGACTCACCAGATATTCAGAGTGGGAAGAAGGAGTGAGAAACTGCAGCTGGATTCAGTCCTGGGATATACTCCTACCACATAAGGGGAAACTAACAGCAGATCCCAGATCCCAGGGGCCTTGACTATGTTACAGAGTTGCCAATTTACCCAGTTCTAGGAGTGAGATTCTAAACCAGTCCTGGATTTCTGACAAGCTCATCCTGATGCATTATGGGACTTGCAGTACCGATTCCAATGGGCAAAATCAGGGACTACAATGCAAATTTAAAACCAGAACTGGTAAAGACTCTCACTCCTGGAACTGGGTAACTTGGCAACTCTGTAACATAGTCAAGGCCCTTGGGATCCAGCCTAGTGTTGTGAGATTTCATTTGTTTGCATGATTTTCATTCGTTTGTGTGAGAAGGGAGAACCATTTACCTGCTCAGTGGGAAATGGAAAGATAAAGTACTATCTAACAAGTTGTATCTATTGAAGAATCTTTTACCTATCTTAAGTGAATGCTCAGAAAAATTACACTGATTCATGTACAGTTCGACAATTGACTCCTTTGAGTATACATTAAAGAGGTGCTACAGTGATGTTGTGAAAGAGTATCCTAATGGTTAACCAAAAGTCTACTACCCAAATGTTCAGGGTTTGATTCCCACTGACACTCCTGAGTAAGTCATTCTACTGTCTATTGCCTTGGAAGGAAAGGCCTGGCAATCTACTTCTGGTCTTACCTTGCTAAGAAAACCAAGGGGTTGCTACAAGTCAGAATTCACTGTACTTAAAAAATAGAAAAAAAGTTAGTTACACAGTGTGGAGTGACTTTATTGACCCAAGTCACTTGGTTAGGTGGGACTCACATACAAAAAATACAAGTTACCTGCACCCAAGTCTAGCCTGGGAAGATTTCCATTCCTCACCACTTGTATCCTTCACCAAAATAATAAAACTTGTTTATGTAAACTGCCTAGCCTGGGGGATGCCTGCACAAATAACAGGAGGGCAGGTAGAAACAACAGGGTGAGAAAAAAGGAAAGAGCAACAAGTAGAAAAGAAGAGCAAAAGCGGATGAGAGAACAAGAAGAGGAGAATAAAGAGAGAACAGGAAAATGGAGAAGCAAAGGGAGAAGAAGACAACAGAGATGGCAAGATGAGGATTCAGACAAGGGAAGGTTGAAATGAGAACAAAGACGAGCTAAAGCAAAGAATAGAAGCAGAAGAAAGTACAGCAGGGATATGTAAGAAGAGGCAAACAGTGCTGTTTCAAGAAGGGGCAGCTATAGTCCTATGAAGTAAAGGGAGGTAACATGGTATAAGCAGATCCAGGAGAGGTAAGAGAAGTTGCAGGAGGAAAAAAGGAAAAGGAAGAAAGGTGGGACAGGAAAGATGGTGCTGGAGAGTGTGAATAGGTGGAGAGAAGTAAAAGTCTAACCATGTGGTTAAGCAGGGAATTAAGAAGGTAGAAGGGAGGGGATAAGAGAAGGCGAGGGAGGGAGAAAGGAGTAAGAAAGGAGACATGGAGGGCAAAGAAAGTGGTGTGTTGAGAGTTAGAAAGGGATAAAAAAGTAAAGAATGCTTGGCAAGTTTTGTATGGTATGAATGAGGGATTATGTCTAGTTCAGGGATCTCCATCTCCAGTCCTGGAGGGCCTCAGACCATTCAGATTTTCAGACTATCCCTAATGAATATGCAGGAGATAAATTTGAATAGAATGGGGGCAGTGAATGCAAACATATCTCATGCACATTCATTAGGGACATCCTGAAAAACTGACTGGGTGCGGCCCTCTAGGACTGGAGTTGGAAACCCCTGGTACTAATTCATGAGTTCAGGCCTATGACCTAGAGTTGGTCGTGTTTAAGAAAGAGTTGTTTATAAGCTGTATCTGTCATTGCATGAACAAAAATTAATTTTTAAAAAAGTGCCATAAACCATGTAATGCAGGTAGATGCCAGAAATAATGCCTCTTCCAGATTCCATGCACTTAACCTCCTTGCTGGCACCTACCTGAATGAAAGATGCACCAGTGCTTACAAGTGTATGTAGCACCCACATAACCGGAGAAGCCAGGTGCAATCGAGAGGCCAAAAACCATCATAAAAGGAAGAGTGGATCCGAGACCCACTGCAGAGCATGATTCAGTGTTAGAGAGGGGCCCCTCATACACACCCCTTTGTTGATGTGTCTTTTGCATGCTAAGGTTTATTACAATAGGTGTTAGAAGTTGCCCGAGTCCAGAAAGAGTGATAGCAGGATATGAACCCTAGCCTATTGGTTACTAAGCTATTCATCCATTGTACTAGCAAGCTGGAGTGGAGGAGTAGCCTAGTGGTTAGAACACTGGCTTAGTAACCAAGCAACCAGGATTCAATTCCTACTAGCACACCTTGGGCAAGTCACTTAACCCTCCACTGCCTTGGAAGAAAGGCCTGGTAATCTACTTCCAGTGACACTGCCAAGAAAACCCAGGAGTTTCTGGGTTGCCAGGAATCAGGACTGACTCAAAGACACACATTACATTTTTACTAGCAAGCTACTTTCATCTCATGTGTACTAGAAAACAGTAAATGAATTCTACACCCATCATCCCTTGCTTATCCATTAATCTCATAGCAAGCAAGACCTTTATTCTTTCCAGAGCAGTGGCTGGGCAAATGCTGTAAGGACCACAGTGTAGTACCTCATAGGCCTGATCCTTTCACCTCAGTAGCCCTTAAAGGGTTATATTGGCACATGGGCCCCTTGCAGCCATGGTTACTGTATTGCATCAATTTCCCCAATCTTAGTTCTGCCATTGCTCTAGCCCAGTTTCACCATCAATTTTACTTGTAGGGAAACATCTTTTAGGGTTTTTTTTCTCTATTTCTTCAACTAACCTCATATATCTTGACACAACAGTCAAGAAAACACCTGGAAATGCTTAATAATAAAAAGCATTACAAAACAAATAAACAACCTGTTCTCTTACTGCACTGAAGTGGGCTCAGCAGGTTTGCTTATCTAATTTCAAAGAAAATACACTATGACAACCAGTCAGGATTAGCCACAACAGGTTACTTTGAAGTTACGGTACATTTGAGTCATGTTTTATAAATCAGAATGATTCATGGCACGCTTCAGTTTAATCATTGTGGTATGCAAACACTCTGAGACACTAGACAGGACTATGCAGTAAGGAGGAGTTGGAAAATCACATAGAAATCTAAGGCAACGAGTGGGTTTAGTGGCTCATTGTACACCGCCAGTCAGACGTTCTGGGTCTGTTTCCTGGACTGGCCAGGGCTAAGGATGCTGTGGATATAGCATTCATAATTTGGGGGGAGCAGGGGGAGGGTATTGGCTGCCAGTTGTCACTATTCAAAATGACCCAGAAGATATAGGTCCAAAGCAAAAAAAATCTTTTTATCTTCCGAAAAACCTGATAATGGTTTATTCATCTAAAGGGGAAGGAAAAAGATCTCAGGGACTGTTGTCAGCCAAACTTAGGCTGTTCATACCTCAAGCATCGCAGGTCACTAAAACCTTCCAGCTGTTTAGCCAAAGGAGAGCTGCCATCGATGAAAGCCATGTATTTAAAAAAAAATACCTCCCTGATGCCGCATAGGGTGAACTGCTGACAGTGTCAGAGCATGCGAGAGTAAGACTGGACACCAGTTGAAGGGGTGTATCTTTGTAAGGTGTTATTTTATGGGGGATATTTTGATATTTTGAAGTTTGATTTTAAGGGAGGAGTGGTCTAGTGGTTAGGGCAAGGTACTTCAGGCCAGAGGGCCAGGGGTTCAAGTCCCACCTGGGGACAGCAATCTCAGGCTGGAGGGGCTGGGATTTCTAGTCCTATACTCCTTGTGGTCTTGGGCAAGTCACTTAACCCTCCATTGTCCATGTTCCCTGTAAGTATTATCATGTGTGTCTCATATCCCCTTATGTTAAATGTATCCCCCAATTGACCACTTTGACCTGGTGAAAAGCAGGATATAAGTTAAATAAGTGAGAGTGTTAACATTTGGTATTGCACATAGAATCTATGAGTGGACACATAAATTGATAGAGAAAAAAAAGTGGAAGATTTTTTGACTTATGAGGTTTGAGATGTGAATGGCTTGAATTTGGCTGACAACAGACTCAGCTCTTTTTCTTTCCCCTCTAGATGAATAAGCGATTATATGGTTTTTTTGAGACGATAAAAGAACTTATTCCCCTAAACCCATCTCCCCCCTTCCTCCTTTCTTTATTTCTGTGGATGACACTAAACTCCTCCCCATTTCCTCAGCTCGCAACCTTGGGGTCATCTTTGACTCTAATCTCACTTTCTCTGTGCACATTCAACAGACCGACAAAGCCTGCCACTTCTTTCTCTAACATCAGCAAAATTCATCCCTTCCTGTCTACTCACACTATTAAGACCCTTATCCACTCACTAGTCACCTCCCACCTTGACTCTTGTAACCAGTGGTGGGATTCAGCCGGTTCGGCCTGCTTCGTGCACTGAAATCCCCCCACCTGCCAGTGATTTGACGGCATCAGGGAAGCCCCACACATAGCAGATGCATACAGACCAGCATTAGCCAGGACAGAGAGTGAACATTGCATAGGACAGGTGTAGGAGCTGCTGTGAGAAATGCCACTACCCAGACATGTGGGAAACAGATGCCATAGCCAGACAGCTAAGCTATTTGAAGAGCATTGTTATTTCACTCAGCAATGCAATACATCCCTTGGGGAACTGCAAAGTTAGTTTAGGTTTTTGTGAGGTTGGTAAGGATCATTATTTAGCATTTTTAAGAATGTTTTTAGAGATAATCAATGCAAGAAAAACTGAGGAGTTGTCATACTGCCATGTACATTTCGATGCAAGGTATGTCATGACAAACATGATAGTATCTACTTGATCTTATAATATTTTAGAGTGCATTGAGATTACTTTGCATGAAACAAACTAGTATATATCGTCTAGTGTGCATCAGCATTTATGTATCATTGATATTTATGTCTAGTTTGCATCAACACACTGTCAGTGAGAAAAGCAGCTTTCATGACTTTTGCAGCTAATACGGTGCTATCTGCACGTTTTTGCCACATTAGCTGCAAAAGCCTAACAGTTTAGTAAAGGGGCCGCGATGTGTGTTAATATTTTATGGCACACTAGCAAATCAAATGCATGCTAACAAATACACAGCCCGGCATTGCTATAATGGCTGAGATGAGCTGCAAGGGGCATCTAAAAGGATTGAGGCCAATATCCAGCTGTGGTGGCTGGTGGATTTTTTTTTAAACACCTACCAATGCAACTAAATAAAGTCTAGATATTGTATGCCAGTATCTGGAGAGGGGCCAGCTCTAAATATCCAGCTTCAGCAGTGAATGTTGCCGCTATCCAAAAAATGGCAACTTTCAGCCCTCTATCCGGATAAACTGCATAAAGTTAGGACTGCTTTTTTTTCTGGTCTAACTTTATATGATCAACTATCTGGCCTGCAGATTGAATGTTCCTGCCAGCTGGATAATTCTGGAGACTGCCCTTGCTTTGTCCATTGATTGACCCAGCGCTAGCTGGAAGGTTTACCTGTACATAGTTTTAACCGTTCCATGTAAATGTTCCTTTTTTGTTCCATATAAATCATTTTGCCTTGCAGAAAAATGGTATATAAATTCTGTTAAATAAATAAATAAATAAAATACATGGGTCGTGTCACCGAATATTTATTATTTAGTTATTTATGTATTAATTTTATAGACTGTTCTTTCAAAGTCTACAACATTATGTACTATTTATTTAAAATAAAATTATAAGAGTTATAATATTTCATCTTTCAAATGCATCCTTAAAAAGTCGTGTTTTGCACACTCTATGAAAACAGGGTATAATTTACCTCTTTAATCTGCATTGGGAGCTTGTGCTAGAGAGCTGGAGCAATACAAGAAAATGCAAATTTACTAGCCTAGTGGTTAGAACAGCAACCTCAGAGACCAGGGTTCAATTCCCACTAGCACGACTTGTGACCTTGGGCAAGTCACTTTATCCTCCATTGCCTTGGAAGAAAAAACCTGGCAATCTATTCCTGGTCATACATTGTCATGAAAACCCAGAGGCTACTGGGTTTCCTGGAATCAGTACTGGCTTGATAGCACTTTAAAAGTAAAAACCAACAACTACATCTCATCTTTGTGACAAATGCAGGACCCTAGATGGTCTACACAGATGACTGCAGGCTTCTAAAGACTTAGGTGTCATATCATGCAATATGTAGAAAACTAAAACAAAAGTTTTGAAATTAATCTTAGGTTTGACAGGAAGTCAGTGAAGTTCTTTAGAATAGGTTAAATATGTTCACAGAATATGGTACCAATCAATCATGCTACATTGTTTTGTAACAATTGTAACCTTTGCAATTGATATGCAGGCAGTCCTATATAAAGTGAATTAAAATAATCCACCTTGTTCTGATCCAAGCATGTGCAATTGTCACCAAATATTTTTGTGTAAAATATGGGCACAAGTAACATGTATTCCAGAGATGATATTGGCTATTTTTTTTTACCACAGTTGTACTCTGTCTTCCAATAGGGAAAAAAATCCAGTATCATACCTAACAATTTTAACTTGGCAACCGGTTGTAAAACCTCATCAACCAATCTAACTTGCAGGAAATCTAAGGTAATAACATGGTCTATGCTACTATAGCAGCTCGGTCTTAGAATAATTTAGTTTCACAATAACTTATTATTCCATAACCATTTAGCTATTTCATGGAGCCCTTCATTTAACTTAGCTACTAGATCATCTCTGTTTTGTGAAAACATACAGAAAATCTGCATATCATCCATCTAAGAGGAATCCAAGATGTCCAGGACACCATATCCAAAATTCTAGGGGAGTGAAAGCAGCAAAGGGAGGCACCTCTAAGATGCACATCCCACCACCAGGTCTGGATACAAGCACCTACAGATAGCAAAGCCAGGTAAGTGCATGGTTGCAGGCCATTTTAGAAATGTAGACGTCCCCAGAATGCACAGCTGCATAAACGGGGACTTGAATATGCTGGCTGGGGCATTTCAGACTGGAGGTGTCTCTGTATGAGACATGCACATAACAGGCAGCCATTTCAGATCAGCAGAGGTGGGGCAGTAAAATGCTTGGACTTTAAGGGGTATGTTTACTAAACGGCACACAATAGCATGCACGGTGCACAATAGCGTGCGCTAAGGTACCTTAGCACACGCTAATGATGCATTTTTGTGCGCCGCACTAACGGGCCCGCTCATGTGTGCGGTGCGCAAATGAGCGATAGAGGCGTGGAAAGGCTCCCAGAGGGCGGAGGAAGGCTCCCCAGGGGCGGAGAGACGGGGTCAATGGGTGGAGAGTGGGAGGGGAGAGGCTCCCCGCACAAGAGCGGGACTGAAATTCAATGAAAAAAATATCGCGAGTGAAAACCTCGCGGTAGAGCCAATTTAAAGGGAAGAGAAACTATTTCTGTCAGCAATGTACAGCAAAACCTACAAACCTACAAAACGTGAGCAGTGTGATACATGTGCACGGAACAAAAGGGCAAATAAACAGTAAAAATGACCCGAACAAAATATAAAAAAATTATAATCAAGCTGGGCAATAGTGATAGTAATGGGGAACATCAAAAAAACACTCCCAAAAAAGCCCCTAAAAATAAATATGAATTTTAGAAGGGTCTACGCTCTGTCCCCATACAAGGTGAATGATCCCACAGTGAAATAGCACTGATCAGGGTTTCCCTCTCCATTGGACAGGTTACCTATGGCATGCAAATTTCCACAACAGCAGGGCGGGCAGGTCGGGGAATGGGCAATTGGATATATGCTGGGAAAGGGTGATACAGAGGGCTGCAGGCGGCACATGCTGTGGTGCAGCTGGGCACAGTGCGAGACTAGGCAGATGCCTAGATGGCACCTAGGAATGCTGAAACAAACAGCAGCCAGACAGCAACTGATGAGTGGCCAACATGGGCACGAGAGTGTTAGCACAGTGTCACAGGGATAGTAACCCAGCAGCTACCCCCAAGGGCACGAACATTGGCAGGCGGGTGATTGGGGGACGTGCGGTACAGATATGCAGGCACCCCTACCCCAGAACCTGCACCATAGGCAGCCACCTACCCGCAAACAGGATGCCTGAGACTGCGTACCACCAGCACCACCAGCAGAAGGGCAGTTCAGCATGGTGGCACAGGGTTACTGGAGGTGGAGGGGGGCAGTGGCAGCTGCCCAGAGGAGACTATGGCCTAGCCCTGTGTAGGTGGGTGCAATGCACTGCAACAGACAGGCCCTGCCGGACAAACAGTCATGCTATCATCAGGGAATGCACTGTCTCTGTGGCAACACGGTGGTGCAGTGCACACAACCAGTGTGTTTGGAGACAGAAGGTCACAGATTCAAAGCCCAGCTGGGGCTCCTGCCAATCCAGTCCACATATTTTTCCCACAACTAAACCGTGATAGTAAGGACAAATCTTTATTGCTGAGAACATATGCATGGTTAATACACCTATATTTTACCCCAACGAGCACAGACACCATAAACAGCACATTACCTAGAGCAGAGATCTCCCAAATGTAGTCCTGGATGGGCCCCACACCATTCAGGTTCCATGCTGCCTCTAATAAAGATGCCTGTGCTGCCTATCTATGCACCACCCCCATGGTATGCAGATGTAGCTCATGCATATTCATGAGGGACAGCATGAAAACCCGAACAGTGTTTGGCACACCAGGACTGGAGTTGGGAACCTCTGTCGTAAAGCAGCAGCCAACAGGGGCAGACACACCCACACCCACAGGCCCCATTGGCCAATGCCTCCTGGAGAGGCAGGACATTGGGTCCTGCATGCATCTCCAAATACTAGAACTTGCATACCTTAGCAATGCCACCCTACACCTGGGTATACGGTACACAACTATCAAACGTTTCCTATGATTACTGGCAGATAGCAAGTCCTATGTTAAGCACAGTTTGCTCATTGAGCTCCATCATAACAATCTTTCTGATGTCTGTGGTGTGTGCTTCAGGTCTGGTCTCTGACAGTGTTTACCACCCTGGGGAGTGACCCCCAACAGTATTGCGTAGCATATCCATGCCTGTACTGTGCCCAGGACTGGTGTGCGTGGGCAGGGCTGCTAAACTCCTCTATAGTAGCACAATGCTGGCATAGGTGTGGGAGTGTGTCCTGTCTATACAGTGTGTGGTGGCTGCAAACACCTTCCACAGCCCACACTGCCAGCACTGTTGCCAGTATTGGCCTGCCAATGTGCATAATGAGGAGCAAGGGTATCATGGGTATAGCCCGGTCTGGGTGACATGGCCAGGATGCATCTGCACAGGTTATTGGGCACTTGCTGGGACATTGTTGTGCCCGGCCACCACCTACACAGACAGGGTGACCTCAGTATGTCCTGCTGGGGGATCACTCTCACCCTGACTGTGCAGTGACGACAGCATGGCTAGGCACCCCAATAGTGCTATATAGTATTCCTGTCATGTGATATTTATGGGTTTCCTTTTGGGGTCCAGTCACTGAGTTATCTGCTTGTTGTGTATGTTGACATTCCTGGTCTGGGTGCATGCATTTCCACCAGGAACATGCACTATGGACTAGCTAGCAGACTGTTTGCAGCTGGTATGTGTCTTGATGGAGTGCCTTGCAGGGTGCAGTGGATGAAGGCTTGCTGCAGGAGAATATCAGATAGTGGTGGGGTGCAGCTTAGCATATCCAGGCCTAATGTCTTGTCTGCTATTGTGTTATGGATGTGTACAGAGCTGCATTGACTGCCCTGTAGGGTGTCTGTTCCCCAGCAGGACTGGGGTTGATGGTCCCCTCTACTGCCACCATTGCAGGGAGGTAGAATGTAGATCTGTTGATGGGAGACTCTGTTTACCACCCTCAGCTCTGGAGAAGGAGGGTGGTGGTATATAATCCTCCTAGGGGGTCCATAGGGGCTACACCTGACTGAGACAGACAGATATATCCAAGGTGTTTCTGCAGAAACTACCTATCTCACACATTAACACTGCTTTGGATCTCCAGCATGGCCTCTTTCAGCCATGGAAGGTGCTGTGGACCTGGTGGTGGGCGCCTCACCGCACCCTCAGGGTGAGCACAGTACCCGCACAATGTCCTTGCTGTGCCTCATAGGGCACCCTATATGGCGCCCTATAGGCCGCACTTTCAGCAACATTGTAGGGTGCCGTGGCGGACAATGCACTTTAAAATGTGCCTTATGGGGCGCCTTATGTTAACACGCTTTGAGAGTGCGTTTGCTAGTAGTAGTAATTAAAATAAAAAATAAAATAAAGTGATAGCATGCCGCCTTATATTAAAGTGCCTCCTATAGCAATGCCTCAGTCAGCCTTCTTCATTGGGTACAGTGGGGATTGAACCCCTGATCCCTGCACCATTGGTCAGTGTCTTAACCATTGTACTGTGGCTCTGCTCCTGGGCTTGTGCATCAACGCGCTGCTTATGCTTCCCGCGCAGCTTTCTCATGCGCTAATGTGCAGGGCGCACATGAGCGCCGCACACATTAGCGCATGATTAATCCCGGTTTTGCTTTTTTCTACCTGAAACGCCCACTCCTTATATGGCACCCACACACTAGCGCGGCCCGCACATTACTGGGGTTTTAGTAAACATACCCCTAAATTTATATTCAGGAGTTTTTTGGCACTGCAAAATGTATGATGGCAGTGAGAAAACATTTTGCTCTTCCTCCTGCAATTTTTGCTGCCATGAAATGAACACTTTTTTGCACCTTATTCATGGTCAGGAGCAGGTAAAGGTATGGGGGCATCAACAGCCAAGACCAGACATGTTCTTGCTGTTCTGAAATCGCACAGCAACATGCATCTCTGCTGCATCTCCCAGACCATGCTTCCACCATCCCCCCATCCTACATGGACATGCTCGCGCCAGGGTTATCTATATACCCAGCTTCCTAAAATGAGACCAAGAAGGTTTCTGTGATTTGCATGTCTGATCCATTCTCAGATGTCTAAAGCACACATGGAGCTTCTAAAATGACCCCCCTAGTATGTTAACCCTAAAGTTTCAATCAATGCTTCTAAAGATTGCATATAAAAATGGAATAATACTGGGAACAAGCTCAAACCCTGTGGGATCTCTTATTTTACCAGTCTACTGATGAAAAAGGCAGCTCCCCAATGTATTTGTTGAGTTCTACACTCTAGGATTGAAACCATCTCAATGATGTCTGAACTATGCCCTTTTCTTCTAATCTTTTGAATAAAATAGCATGATCTGCCGTATCGAATCTTGCTCGTAAATCTAGGGCCACGATCAGACCTCCTTTATCCTGATCTAAACCACTGTGCATTTTCCATGTGCTGAATCAGGCACAGAAACCCTATTCAGCAGCGAGAACATTCCTCTGTCCTGCAATATCTCACTGGCTGGTACAAACTACCTGAGTCTGTAGGTCAGGCTTCATCTCTAGTCCTTTTCAAATCCAGACTAAAAACTCACCTCTTCGAGGCTGCTTTTGGATCCTGATCCACTTAGTTTCCTATGTATTACCTTATCCCTAGATGGATCCTTGTCCTCAGCTATTGTGTTGTATGTCTTAACTAGACTGTAAGCTCTGATGAGGAGGGGCTGTCTGTTATGTGTGCCTGAGCAGTGCTGTGTACACCTTGTAGCGCTATACAAATGATCATGATAAGTGTAGCAGTAGTACTTATCTGGTTAGCAAGTGCTGCTATTCAGATAAGTGCTTTCAAATATGGACCACAAGGACTTGTCTCCCTCCAGATAGTTGCGCATGAAGATGAAGGCTATTCATTGATTTTAAAGCCTATAGGAGCAGAAAGGAACTCCTGGGATCAGAAAAGGAAAACAAAAAGAAATCTATGAATAACTCCCTGCTGTTTACTTTTCCATGCTACCGCTTGAAGCTATTTGCATGTCCAAATTACTAATTGGTATTCACAGGGCTTTTTTTAGGAGGTATGCAGTAATATGCAGAGTAATGTAATGGCACCTTTTTCATTGCCTGCTAAACATGATCCATGGTCCTTATGCATTAATGAAAGAGTCCTGCATGAGTTCTGGCACCATTTTTCCTAGGAAACAATGGACTGCTTTTCACCATGTCCTTCTGCTACAGATTAGTAAAACTGAAATCAAGTTTTAGCATTTCATGGGGCATCGAGGTTTCTCTTTTTTTCAGTACGTTTGCACAGATAGCTATAACGATTATTAAGATATCGCTACTAGCATTAACTATTGTTTCTATTCTTGAGATGAAGTATGTTTTCTAAATTCTTAAAAACATCTTTAAATCAAAGATGTTCACATTCATGGCTCTAAATAAATTAGATAATGGCTATATTTATACCACTCCTCACCTGAACATTTCACTACTGCACATCTCCAATATGCAAAGGTCTCTAGTCTCCCAAAATGTAAAATTGTAGGAATTTAGTATCATATGTTAGGAAAAAAATTAATTTGAATATGGGCACAATCCAGATGAACAAAGTCCATGGATAGACTTTGAGGTTTGTACATTACAGTCGGGTGAACAGGTTTAATCTGGTTGATAAACACCCTTATAGATGAGCAAAACTGGCTAATTGCTAGTTCAGTTCAGCGTTAATTTTATAAAGTAACCTGTTGTATGCATGTAAAAGTGGTGTGCATTCATGAGTGCACGTTTGATTAGTTTGGACACCCAAAAATCTTAAGCACATGCAAATTGATCATATGTACATGTCCCTTAAAGTAAACAAAGCAGTATACATGTATCTAAAAGTAGACAAAGCAGTGGGGCCAGATGGGATACTGTACATCCAAGAGTAATGAAGGAACCTGGGGAAGTTCTAGCAGCTCCACTTTCTGATCTTTTCAATACTTCTTTAGAATCTGGAGTGATACCTGTGACACCAGAGGACTGGCACATGCAGCCCCTTTATACAAAAGCAGAAGTAAGGATGAGATTGAGAACTACAGGCCAACTAGTCTGACCTCTGTGGTGAGTAAATTAATGGAAATGCTGTTAAAACAGAGGATGGTGAAGTTTCTGAAGTACAGTAGCTTGAAGGATCAGAGACAGCATGGGTTTACTAGAGGCAGGTTTTGCTAAACAAATCTGATTGATTTCTTTGACATGTGACCAGAGAGTTGGAATGAGGGAGAGCCCTAGACGTGCTCTACTTAGATGTCAGAAAAGCCTTCGACTTATGAATAAATTGAGCACCCTAGGGATGAACCCTAAAGTAACTGACTGGGTTAGAAATTGATTGAATGGGAGGCAATAAAGGGTACAGGGAAATGGAGCTCACTTTGAAGAGGACGATGTTACCAGTGGTATGCCACAGGGATCTGTCCTTGGTCCGATGTGATATTGTGGAAGGGCTGTCGGGTAAGGTTTGGCTCTTTGTGGATGATAGCAAAATCTTCAATAGAGTAGACACCCAGAAAGGAGTAGATAACATGAGGAGGGATTTAGCTAAGCTTAAAGAATGGTTGAGAATTTGGCAGCTGAGATTTAATGCTAAAAAATGCAGGGTCATGCATTTGGCCTGCAAAAATCCAAGGAAGCAGTACACTCTAGGGGGTGATGTACTTCTGTCCATGAAAGAGTAGCGGGACCTGGGCGTGATTGTTTCTGATGATCTTAAAGTGGCTAAACAGGTAGAAAAGGTGACGGTGAAACCAGAAGGATGCTTGGGTGCACAGAGAGAGGAATAGCCAGCAGGAAAAGGTTTTTGGTGAGACCTCATTTGGAATATTGTGTGTAATTATGGAGACCGCACCTTCAAAAGGATATAAACAGGATTGAGTCAATGCAGAGGGTAGCTACCAAAATGGTCAGTGGTCTTTGTTATAAGCCATATGTGGACAGATTTAAAGATCTCAATATGTATATTTTACAAGACAGGCAGGAAAAAGGAGATATGATAGAAATGTTTAAATACTTCTACAAAGAGGGGACATAGGATGAAGGTTAAAGGGAATAGACTCAGGAGTAATATGCAGAAATATTTCTTTACAGAAAAAGTGGTACATATATGGAGTAATCTCCCAGTGGAGGTAGTAGAGACAAAGACATTATCTGAATTCAAGAAAGTATAGGACAGACACAAAGGATTTCTAAGGGAAAAAAAGGGACTATAGTAGTTGATATGGAAGAGCAGACTAGATAGGCCATATGATCTTTTTCTGCCATCATGTTTCTATGTTTCTATATAAAAAAAAAGAATAGGTCAAATGGATATTAAAAAAGGCCCAAATATTGGGAATATTTGGCCCAATTTTCAGCTGCCTGCTGTTTGGAAGGGCTATGCGTCAATGAGGCGCACACAGCCCTTCCCACTGACCTCTAACCCGGATATTCAATGCCACAGCGATGACATAGAATGTCTGGGACAGGAAGCCGCCGAGATTAACTGGACAGCAGCAATATTGGCTGGTGCCTGGTTAGCATCTGCGCCTTAAAGAGAGGTGAGGGTTTTCCTTGCCTATCTTTAAGGCGCCGATCGCTAACCGGTCCGCATTCAATATCGCTGCTGCCCGGTTAGCGCCATTCTCTGCCTCCGATCTACCCTGGAATGCCCCAACACACCCCAATGCTAACTGGATAGCATCGGGGAGCATCCAGGGACATAGACGGGGATATTCAATGGCACTAACAGTCTATGTGCCGTTGATTATCCCCATCTAAAGCATTTAAATGGTTTACTAGGCTGTAAACCACGGAAATGCCCTTCGAATATCAGGCCCATTGTGTCTTAAATGAGCATGAACAGAACTTTTTTGGGACATGCACATCCTTAAAAATGATTCCATGCTTAAAAGTATGAATGGTGACAAGAAGGAGTGTAGTTTTTTTTTTTAAATTTAATTTTTATTCAGTTTTTCAAATTACATTCAGCCAACAAAACTTGAATGATTGGAAAAATGGTAACAAGGAAATAAAAATTTAACAATCCCATAATAAGGGACCACAAACAAGGCAATTAAAATACAATACCAAAATTAGCCCTCTATTTGATTGAGAGAGAGGCCTCAGGAAATTACATTATATCAAAAACAGGAAATAAGAGAAATTACAGGCGGAGTAAGACTTATGCGTCCGCCGTAAGGGACGACACATCGCCAACTATTCCCTCCCTAACCTTCAAGAACTCCAGGAGTTGACGGGGTTCAAAAAATATATACAATTTATCTTTATATGTAACACAGCATCGAGAAGGAAATTTCAACAAGAATGTCCCACCAAGGGAAAGAACCCTGGGCTTAAAGCCCAGGAATTCTTTCCTCCTCAGCAGGGTACCTCTAGCCAAATCAGGGAAAATACGTACATAGGACCCCAAAAACTGCTCACTGAAATTCCGAAAATACAAACGAAGAATCAACACTTTATCTGTCTCAAGAGCTAAAGTAATAAGAAGGGTAGTACGAGCAGTGACCACCTCCAGGGAGCTCTCCAGAAACCCCGTAAGGTCCCCAGGAGCCCCCTGTGAAACGTTGTTACCTCCCTGAGAGCCACCAACCATGGACAAATACTGAGCTCTAGTCAACGGCGGTAGATTTTCCGTGGGGATTTTTAAAACCTCCACAAAGTATCTACGCACCATCGCCAAAGGGGAAATCACAGGAGATCTAGGAAAATTAACCAGTCTCAAGTTGTTTTTCCGGACTTGGTTTTCCAAATACTCCAACCTCCTGGCAGTCACATTCCGATCTTTCACATGGGCCAGGTTAAACTCCCGGGTCTGCTCAAAGTCACTTCGTAGTTTTTCTATTTTCCCCTCCTGTTCCTTTTGAACCTTCGAGACTTCTAATATATCATGCTTTAAAGTCTTAAATTCAATATTCATAGAAGAAACAACAGTTTGTAGGGAGGCATTCATTGCAGACAAGGCATCCCATAGCACATCTAATGTAACTTTTTCGGGTCTCACCAAAACGCCAGCACCTGCATGAATCCTCAGGGCCAAATTCTCCTGGGTAGGAACAGCAAACCTCCCCTCCTCCACTGCAGATCTTCCCCCAACTTCCAGGAGCCCATGCAGAGCAGATTTGTCAGCTGCAGCTCCCTCCTCCACACCAAGCTTCGGCGTGCTAGTCTTCATGCCGACTGGCGCTTTGCCGCAGCCGGCAATATCGCTTCTGGGGCACGGCGGGGGGACCCGTTGCTCCGGGGACAGAAACACCCCGGATGTGCTTAGGTCCGCAGAACCCTGAGGGCCCGACGAAGACGCTGCTCTATCTCCCAACACGGAGAACCCACACATCTGGAGAGTCTTTTGCACCGCAGGGGCAGAGCAGGTATCCCCGGAGGGCAGGTAACCCTGCTTCCGTTTCCTCCTACCCATAGCCACTTCCAGGAGGATCACCAACGGTTCCAAAGACTCTGCAGGAATCAGACCTCCGACTGGGAGATAAACGCTGCCGCCATCTTGCCTCTCTCTCAGGAGTGTAGTTTTACATGACCCAGTGGTCGGAGTGTTTAGGCACATAGTCTGGACAGAGCATGGGTAGAGTCACAAAGTATGCATTTGGGTTCTAAAATACGTACCTATGCACTTAGTTCAGCCACGTGCATTCATATCAGTATAGCATAATCATCTTTGTTAATCAATAATGTTAAAATGGACATCAGGGTGCTAATTTTCTGTTTGATTAAAAAAAAAATTTAATATATCACGGGGCATGTTTACTAAAGGCTACTCCGGCATTATGCGACTGTAATGCAGTATCAGCACAGAAGCCTTTGGTAATGTTTCTGGGCATGTGTTTCCATCCCCCATGCCGACAGCATGTTGTAGTCACATGGTATTGCAATAGCCAACACACGACCACAGTTAACATCACCCATTGAAGTGGTATTAGGTGCACCTGCACTAACAGCAAGTCATGATTAGCATATGTCAATAAGACTTGTGCTAATTGCAAGATGCCATCAATGCCTATGTTATGACCCTATCCCACCTTGTCGCCACCCACGAATGCGCAAACTGGTTAGCGTTGGGTCACTAGCGCAGAGCCCTGAGCTAAACATCAGCATAGTACAGTTGGGGTATCCTGAACACCATGTCACCCAGTAGCACACTTTGTAAAAATGCCCCAAAACGTATTTCCATCTTCTACACAAAACTAATTGGTTGAAAATCTCTTTCATATAAATGTCTGAGCAACAAAACATTCATATGCATATACTAATATGACTCCAAGGTTTGTGATCACTTCATGAAGTGCTTTTTTAATTTTGGGATGGTTATAAATAGAAAGGATCCTCATGAATTGAGGAATCTATGTGCTGGTGGGAAGAGCTATGATCAAATATTTTTCTTTGCTTAACACATTACAATGGGAACTAATTCAATGGAAAATAAAAAAATCCAATTAGCATTGCTTAGTAACTATAAGGCCGGGAAGTAATTGTGTTGTTCATTAAATAAATGCCTCTAGAGATAGTTCATCCAACATCGGGGCCCTTTTGTTGAATCCTGCTAAGGTTTTGCACTTAATGTGGCTTTTTATTACTACTACTACTAATCATTTGTATAATACTACAAGCTGTATGCAGTGCCATACATATTGATGTAAGACACAGTCCCTGCTCATTAGAGCTTACGATCTAATCAAGATGCAAAAGCCATCGCAGAACTGGGGACTAGAGCACTGCAAGACACACATAAGTAGTGAAGAGAGTGAGAAGCATCAGGATTACTACTACTACTAATAATTTTAACATATAATAAGTGTAAAACCTCCTTGTTAACCATGTTAACTAGGCAGTCGCCTAGGGCATCAGACCATGGTGGGCAGCATTGCTAACCCAGTCACTCAGGAAGTGGCAGCTGAACTGCTGCTTCAATGCCGTGTCAGGCTTTAAAACTCTGACATATGTGCGTGGAGTTCTGCTCCTGTCCGCCCTCCAAGAAAGTTGCATTGGAGGGGGGGGGGGGGCAGGAGCAAAAGGCCGTGAACATGCATGCACACTTTAAAGCCCAACACAGTGCTGAAGTGGCAGTTCAGCCGCCGCTGTTTCAGCACAAGGTGTGGGCGGCATGGCGAGCTGAGTGAATGCAGTCTTTTGGAGGTGGGGTGGCACGGAGGTTCTGCCTAGGGTGGCAGAAATCCCCATGTCCCACTGGGCACAATTAATGCAGGTACATCTAACAGTACCCATAAAGGTATCCTTAGGTGCACTCATACTTAATGACACATTGACGGTGATCGCATGCTAACGTGATCTCCACATCCACTCTCCACCTTCGCGAGCGATTGCCAGTTAATGTGCGTTTTAGCAGCCAGTAACTGGCATGCTTGTGTGTTAGCATTCACCGTGGGCAGGTTGTTGTTGTTAAGTGCCGTCGAGTCGGAGTCGACTCATGGCGACCCTCTGGATAGCTATCCTAAATTGTGTTCGGTCAGGCGGCTCATTGTTGACAGAATTGGTACCCATAGCTGCTGTTATTGTATCATATTGTATTGTATTGTGGGCAGGTATGACATGCTAAAACGCATGTTAACTGGTTAGTGGCATCTAGTAAAAGGGCCCCCTACAATAGGGAGATACATGTGTCTGATGACTGCTCTCAGAATCAAAGGACATTTTCATGATTTCATCCAATGAGAATCATTGAAGGACTAATATATTTTATCACTAATACTGTAATGAAAACTTGTGATGTCCTATCTGTAGATCCTGGCAGTTATTGTTAAATCATTTTATGATATGAAAGAGCTAGAGCATGTCACTTAATGAAAAAAGATGACAGAGCAAGATTATCCTTAAAGATTTTATACCGATATATCTAATGAACATAACCACTTAAGTTAATGGAAAATAAATGAACATCTTTTGGTATGGTGAAATGCTTGCAAAGACTTATAGAAAAATCTCAGCAGACTGTGTTTTGTTATTACCCCTAAAGGATTTTTTTTTTAATAGGCTGTAGTGTCTGCCACATCTTAATGACTAACAGCAAAATCAGACACTGAGCATATGTCTCTGTCCTTATCAGGACCAGTCCTTCTTGTTGTTAATTGTCACATACTCTAAGCTGTCAAGACTACTCCCTGCTAGGAGATGACCACAGATCAGCATAAAGGAGACAAACATCAAAGCCCACAACAAACTGATAAGTCTTCCTGATGGATTTTTAAGGGCTGGCAAAAGGAGGTGTGTTTAGATTAGAAAATGCACATGTTGGGTCGGGCAGCACCTGCTAGTCTCTGATGAGACCAGGCCATTTGGCTTGAAAGGAGTCAGGAAAGATATGGGGGGAAATCAATGATCCATTTGGAGCATGAGCAACAGCAGGGGGCCGCAGAAGAACAAAGATGCTCTGTGGGCCCTCTGTGCGCTGCTTTATGTCAGCTTGGGATCATATTGCAGGCCACAGCCTGGGAAAGAAAGACTGGGCCAGATGATGTGATAGGAGCCCTTTTCCCTGATGAGGTCTGTACCTGTATCATGTGATGGTAGCAGATGCCAATTCAATATGGAGGCAGGTGCTGAGGGAGAGAGACACACTTATCCCAGGAGGAACCATGTGGATGTGTGTGTGTGCACAGAGACCTCAGAGCCTCCAGGAGGATTTTGCATTTTGTTGGCTGTGCATATCTTACAGAAGTGAAATTAAGCAATCGAGTGCTAAGATATTAATAGGCTAAACATTTAAATTCACTTTCATTTGTCAAAATACAAAACAGCATAGTTTGTAAACTCAGTTTGTTGTATTTCATAGTTTGATTTGAGTTTATAAACTATGGGGTTTTGAAGAATGTTATTTTTTGACTCTAGTAGTTGGGTGCAAAAGAAAAAAGCGTTCTCTGAATGCTGGGATGTCAAAAGATTATAAAGTTAGTTTTTTTTTATAACTGTATAAGCTTACAAAGATATCATCTGCATCCAAATATTTGTCAGAAAAAAATATATGCTTGAGATTTATTTTACAAGAGGCAACCAAATAAGAAAATGAATACCATGATGCCATGTTACCCTGACAAATAAGAGCTATAATCTGCATTGCTTGTGGGTATTTATGCATACAAAACAGGCGCTGAGAAGCATACATGTGGATGCTCAGTGGTCATGACTGGCGTTTTTTCTTAAATGCCAGCTGTAGTGGTTAAAAATAAAAAGTCCAGATATTCAACACAATTATTCTGAATTACTGTAAGCAATGCTGAATATCTGGATAGAGCAACGGCTGCCGTGGCTATCCAGATAGGGGTGATATTCAGCACTGTTATCCAGATAACCGCCAACATACTGCTCTGGCTCTCTATGGGTCCTGTCAGGGCAATCAGTAGTGATTATCCGCAGCACTCTCCTGATAATACCACCAAAAATCACTGGATAGACCCGGCCAGCGACACTTAACGAGATAGCAAGTGCTGCTTTCCAGAAACGTGTCTTTAAGCATCAGGCCCATAGTTCCCACTTTTATGCAATAAACGCGTACGTATTCCCGGGGGGCAGAGAGAAGGTGGACCAGGGGCAGATTGACAAGTATTTGTATTTTTTTATAAAATATGTACAGTACATATATACCTATTCTTACTGGTACAAACATGAACACAACTACACCGTCCTCAGACAAGGTTTAAATGCGTATGCCTACGTTACCTGAAGTAAGTTTTGAAAGGCACATAGGCACATATGTTACCTTTATAAAATAGGCAGAGCATATGTGCTTAGGTGGCTTCTCATCCTAGGTGACCTGTTATAAAATTACCCTCCTTTTGCAAAGGGCTCAGTGCAAAATATCCGTAAAAGAACATAGGATTGAAGACAGTTCTTTCTGGAAAGGGTGTGGAACCATCAGTCACCACTGAGAAGGATCAAAAAAGGCTGATTGTAGACAAGATATTCCCATCACTGTGGACCTCTCTGTGGTAGAGGGAACAACCTTCACTTGTAACCCAAGTGTGCCCCACTACTTCTATGTAAAGGGGAATATGACTCTCACAATAGAGATGGATATTCCCAGTGAACCCCTTGTTACTACTACTTGGCTTCAAGCCACAGACTGATGCAGCAGTTGTTTTTTGAGTGAATGAGTCATATCACTGCAGTTACATAATAAAAGTATACTTGCACAAACTATCTCAACAACACCACTGCTTTCCAAATAGCAGGTGGGTGGTTTAAATAGCTTAAACCATATTAATTGACTAGGAAAGGGAAAAAAGTCAACAAGTTGTGGATGGGGCGCATTGAATGGGGGGGGGGGGGGCTGCACGAGGGAGAGGTTTCAACTAGCAATTTTCTCAAGCAGTGTGCACAGAAAAATGTTTAAGTCTGCATGTTATTTTTTAAACTGTTTACAATATTTTTATATATAATTTCAGTGAAAACTTGAGAGGTAAATTAATCTTGACCTGATCAAAACAAGCTGTACTGTATGACAAGAAAGGAGAACAAATATCAAACACAGTCAGATACTATCTACTCATTTTGTTGTTTTTAAGTGCCATTGAGTCGATGTTGACTCATGGTGATCCTCTGAATAGTTGTCCTAAATTGTGTTTGAGCTTCATTTAGGAAGTTAATTGTTGATAGAGTGGCATTCATAGCTGTTATTGTTTTGATCCATCTCATTGCTGGTCTTCCTCTTTTGCCCAAATACCAAAAATTACTAGGAAAATTCAATTCCACAACCTAAAGAAAAAGAAATATGAAAAGAAAGGAAAAGCTAATATAAGAGAGGTATGTAATAATCAAATAAGCAAGAAAAGAACTTAAGAGGCTTTTGATGCCGAAGTGGAGCTTAAGATTTATTCTTCTTACACAACACCGTCACTGACAAGCAGAGTGAGCTGCAAAAGCTCAATGAAAATATAAGAGACGTTCTGATATTTGGTTAAACGTTTACAAGGAAACTTTAAAAAAAGTAAAGCTCCCAAGTGGAAGATTGACAAATATTCTGAGTGGACTTGACTACATCAGGAAAAACCCAAATTTGAATATTAAGGGAATAACGATTTCAGTACCTTAAAAACATTTTCAGAAATGAGTTTCTGTCTGGATCCTGTGTATAAGTCGCAATCAAAGTTGAAGGAATGGCCAGACTCCTCCAGCGTTGGTAAAAAAAAAAAAAAGGCTGTAAGAAATAGGAGACAGCACTGCCCAGGCCTCTGCATACGTTTTTCTTAAAGAGACACAGTTTCGCCTCAGTTGGAGAAGGCCTGATGGCCAAAGCTGGCTTGGACTTGTTGGTGTTGGCGGCTTCTTCTTGAAAAGAACATAAGCAAAAAGTAAATGGAATTCCATTCATTTTCTAGCATTTTGTTTTCAAACCAAAATGAATGAAAAGAGGACATTTCATTGGCATGTTTATTCTTATTTCAAATACAAAGATATCCACAGTTTCTTCATGCTTCTAGTGGTTTTCAGCTTAACTGAAACCAGTCTTTATTGGGACACAGTACCATGGATCTGCATTCACAAGATTTTTCCCCTATCTTCATGTTACACTCCCATTTATTCCAGCCATCACAATTATTGGCCAGGACAAAAATGACACCCTATGGAAACCAGCTGAAATGGAGCGTGTGCTGGCTGTAATGTACAATGAACTGGAATTCCTTCTCTTGCCAGCTAGGAAATATAACCTCTGCAGCAGACACATCTCCAGTTAGCCCATGGAGCAGAGCCCAAACTCAGATCTTTTCTGTCATAGCACACACCACTTTGCTACTTAAATCATTGTGTTGCGCCAAACATTTTATTTGAATAAATATTTATTTATTTAAAATACTTTTATACCGCAAAACTCCCAGTTGTTCATTGGATCAGTGTGGTTTACAATAAAACAACACAAATATAGCAATACAATTCATAAAACAGTTACAATAGAAATAGTCAATCAGAAAAAAGCCAAGCTTTAAGTTTCTTTCGAAACTGCTTTAAATGGGATTGTAAACCCAAATCTCTTTCTACTCGTATTTCTCGCACTTGAGGGGAAGAGAAGGGTCATGGTGCTCTGCAAACATCTAGATTTACAATAACATTTCAGAAAAGAAAAACCAGAACAAATTCATTAAAAAATGCATATAAAAAGTAATAAAATTTAAAACATATATGCTCTGATATAGTAAGCCAATGTAACTGCAAATAAAGGAGATACTGATCACTTTTGTGGGCACCAAAAGTTAACTTCACTGCCATGATCTGGCAAAGCTGCAACCTTTTCCTCTGTCATTGGGAACAGTTTAGCAATGTTATATTACAATAATAAAGAACATTTAACACCGTACTCTGTGCTAATGGTCTAAAAAATTGTGGTGCAAAGTATGGGCACAGCCTAAGAAGTTGCCGCATCTTAAAAAAACACCTTGAGATAATTGAACCAACATGTGCTTCAATAGTAAGATCTTCATTCAAAAATACCCTGTCAGACAGGTTTTGGCACAGAGCCTGCAGAGAGCTACACAGACAGAGGCATACCCCAACTTATGCCCTCATGCAGCCTAGCATTGACCACATATATACTTATGGAGTGATGCACCCACACTCCCACAGTGCTGCTCTGTGGCTGCTAACACATGGCTATTGTGCATAAGATGGGAGGGTCATGGGTTCACAGATCAGCCTGTGGATCTCGAGTGATATATCCAGGTATGCTAACTTTTTCTGACATTTCCATATCTGCATCTGCAGGTGCAGTCCTCACCATCTCATCTAGTACAAGTCCTGACAGTTTCTAGCCACACTAAGAAGCTTCACCAACACCCACCGGATGGCAGTAAGCGCTAATAGCACCCACAAGCTGAGTGGGCCTTAGCAACATGTGCACACTCAGAGCAAGTGTTATCAAAGCCCAAGCACTAAAACAGTCCTAAGGACAAAGTACGAATGCCAACTTATACCTCTTTTGGACAGTGAGGTCATGTGTTTGTGGGTGTGTGGGTCCAGAGGACTGTGAGCAGTAGTAATGCACTGTGCATGCGTGTGATGCCCAGGCTTTATGTCTGTGCATACAAAATGCTGCAGGTCAGTTCTTCTGCAACTCCACAAACTGTGTGAGAAACCATTTATGGGCAGAAGGTTAGTTTCCAGTAAGTATTTGCAACCTGTGGGAGTCACTGGCTGACTAGCTGTGCTGGTACACATCTTGTCCTCAAAGTTGTGACACTCAAATGAATTCGCAGTTACACCATCATCAAGGCCCATCCCCACAGCATGCCCCTATACCTACCTCCCAACAAGACACTGCTGTTCAGCTCCCATATTGCCTGCTGATTTTATTGGAGTGAGCTAGGGGCCATGGTCTCACCAGGGAGAGCGCCATCACATGTGTGTGTGTGCAGCAAACCTTACCTCTGACTGAGCCTTCAGGCCTCAGGGTACACCTGGCTGCACAGGTGAGCGGCTTGATTAATGCCAACTGCCATAATAGCTGTATTCACGGCAACACTGTCAGCCCCTTTGGGAGCTAGGCTCACGTGGAGGCCTAGCTTCTGAATGTCCAATGGAGTCTCAGAATTAGTAAAACCGGAAAAAATCTGCCATGTAACTGCATGCAACTTGCTCTTGTCCAAAGCTGCAGTCACAGAGTACAATCTAGGGGTCTCAGCTCCATGCATAGTATGCACATACAGGCATGTCCATCTTAGGCACATCTGCACAAAATATACACTAGGGATTAGGATATCTTTGTGGCTTCATTCTTTGAACTGATGCACAAGTCTGAAGAGGTGAGGTGTCCTATTGGAAAATTTTGGTTTGTTGTTTTGCACAATGCTATGTCAACTTCACTTAAGATTGCATCCATGAATGTGAAGGGGTTAAATCATGTTATTAAACATTAAAAATTTCTAATATACCTGAAATGCCATAAGCCCTTTTTACTGTAGAGTTGTTTCAGTAAATAAATCTTTCGAAGGATGAATTTCTAAAGATTAAAGCTGATTGAGTGGATGAAATCATCTTTACTCTAGCACAGAGAAATCAATAGGAGGTAGCAATTTTGTGAAACATTCAGGTGTTAAAGTATTGTCCTCTTGCACAGACCCTGAGGAGCAATGGGTTGTTGTGATTGTAGAAATTTCAAATTCACTCTCTAGTTAACATATGCATCTAATAAAGATGATCCTGAATTTTTAAACCTTTTGGCTAATCAGACTATATTGGCAGGAGTAGACCCTATAATATTAGGAAAGGATTTTAATTTAGGTCTTGATCCAATACTTGATAGGTAGCTCTTGACTAAGGGACATGTTTACTAAAAACCGCTAATTAGCACGCCACAAAATAGCGCACTAAAAGCGGTACTTAAGAGCGCTTAAATGCCCCGCAAACGTGCGATGAAGCCGCCCACACTTGCGCGTCACAGTAACGGGTGCCGCACAAGTACGTGCCCGCATATGTCCGATAGAGGCGTGGAAAGGCTAACGGAGGGCGGAGGAAGGCCCCGGAGGGGCGGAGAGAAGGGGTTAATGGGCGGGGAAGGGGAGGGGAGAGGCGCCCC
Organism: Ichthyophis bannanicus; assembly: GCA_033557465.1. NCBI lineage: Eukaryota > Metazoa > Chordata > Amphibia > Gymnophiona > Ichthyophiidae > Ichthyophis > Ichthyophis bannanicus. The sequence continues at coordinate 1,462,827,034 of CM066031.1, forward strand.
GCACATTATCGGGGCTGAATTTCCAAAAAAAAAATAGCGTGAGTGAATCACTCGCGTTAGAATGCATTTAAAGGGAAGAGAAACCATTTCTGTCAGCAATGTACAGCAAAACCGGGGAAACCTGAAAAACGTGAGCAGTGTGATACATGTGCACAGCACAAAAGTGCAATTATAAATAGAAAATGACCACCACAAAAATATGAAAAATAGTAATTCAGTTGGGGAACAGTTATAGTGATGGGAAAAACTAGATAACACACCCAGGACAGCTCCAAAAAAAAGGAAATGATTTATGGAAAGGAGCGGAGACTCGTCCAAAAAACATTTCCCTTTTTCTGGAGCTGTCCTGGGAGTGTTATCTAGGGTTGCCCATTAATATCACTGTTGCCCAGCTTGGGTATATGTTTTCCCCCTTTGTTCCGTGGTCATTCCCGGGTTTTATTTGCACGTTTGTCACCACACAGGGTGAAGGAGCCCACAGTAAAAATGCATACAGCAGGGTTTGTGACTCCATCCTGCCAGGTTTACTACCTCCAGGGGCTGCACTGTCTCTGTGGCCATAGTGTGGTGCAGAGGACATAGCCATGACCTCTAGGACTAGAAGGCCAGAGGTTCAAATCCCAGCTGGGGCACTTGCCAGCCCAGTCCATATATGTTACCCACCACTAAACAAAGATAGAGCAGACACCCCTGTATTGCAGGGAACATAAGCATGGGGGAAACACCCACATGTTACCCAACACCGCACACACACCACAACAATGGGCATACCTACAGCCAAGTCCCCCAAATGCAGTCCTGTACTGCCACATTGCAATCAGGTCATCTGCTTTTTCTGAGAGAAGCTCATGCCAGCATGTTGGCGCACGAGTACATGTGGTGCAGGGGGCAGTGGCAGCTAGCCACAGAGGACAGAGGCCAAGCCATGTGCAGGCTGGCACAGTCCACTGCAACACACAGGCCCTGCCGGATCCACAGGCATGGACGTTCCAGGGAATCCAGCCAATCTGTGGCTACAAGGTGGTGCAGTGCACACAGACAGTGCATACAAGAACAGAAGGTCACAGGTTCAAAGCCCAGCTGGGGCTACCGCCAATCCTTCCCACATATTTTTCCCACAGCTACACAGTGATAGTAAGGACAAACCTTTCGTGGCGAGGACATATGCAATGGTACTACGTCTATCTTTTACCCCACTGAGCACAGACACCATGTACAGGGGCAGTACCTAGAGCAGAATCTCCCAAATGCAGTCCTGGTGGGCCACACACCAGTCAGGGTCCATGCTGCCACTCATACAAATGCCTGTGCTGTATATCTATGCACCACCCCCATGGCATGTAGATGTAGCTCATGCATATTCATGAGGAACAGCAGGTAAACCCGATCAGTGTGATGCACACCTGGACTGGAGTTGGGAATCTCTGCCGTAAAGCAGCAGCCAACAGGGGCAGACACACCCACACCCACACCCACAGGCCCCAGTGGCCAATGTCTCCTGGAGAGGCAGAACATTGGACCCTGCGTGCATCTCCCAATACTAGCACCTGCATACCCTAGCAATGGAACCCTACAACTGAGGTATACGGTACACAGCTCTGAGACGCTTGCTAGGAGTACTGGCAGATAGATATCCATACGTTACGCACATACTGCTAGTTGACCCCATCCGAACAATCTGTTTGGTGTTTGCGGTGCGTGCTCCAGCCCTTGCCTCTGACGGTGTTTACCACCCTGGGGAGTGACCCCCAGCAGTACTGCGTAGCATATCCATGCCTTGCCGTGCCCAGCACCGGTTTTGGTGGGCAAGGCTAATTACCTCCTCAATAGTAGCACCATGATGGCATAGGTGTGGAATTGTGTGTCTGTCTATACAGTGGGTGTTGGCTGCATGCCCCTTCCACAGCCCACACTGCCAACACTGTTGCCAGTATTGGCCTGCCAATGTGCATAATGAGTAGCAAGGGACCATGGGTATATCTCAGACAGAGTGGACTGACCAGGATGCAGCTGCACAGGGCATAGGGCACTGGCAGGGGCATGGTAGTGCCGGCCACCACCTACACAGACAGGGTGACCTCTGTATGTGCTGCTGGGGATCACTCTCACCCTGAGTGTGCAGTGACGGCAGCATGGCTAGGCACCCCCATAGTGCTATATTGTGATTCTCTCATGTGATATGTATGGGTGTCCTGTGGGGGCCTCTTCATGGACTTATCTGCCTGTGTGTGCTGCCACCCCAGTTGTGGGTGCATGCATGTCCATCAGGACCAGCTAGCAGACTGTTCACAGCTGATATGTGTTGTGATGGCTTGCTGCAGGTGAATATCAGATAGTGGTGGGGTACATCTATTGAATATCCAGGTCTAATGTCTGTCTGATATTGTGTGTTCCATAGCAGGACTGGGGTTGATGGTCCACTCTACTGCCATCAGGGTGGGGATCTGTTGAGGGGAAGCCCTGTTTTATCCAGGTGGGGGTCCCCACTAACTGAGCCAGACAAGGATCTCCAAAATGTTTATGCAGCACCTACCTATTCCACAGGTTATTGCTGCTTTGGAGCTCTGACATGGCCACATTCAGCCATGCCTGGTGTTGTGGACCTGGTCCTGGGCGCAACATCTCACACTCAGGGTGAGCACAGTGCACAATGTGATGGTGTTTAGCTACTCTTTGCCGTTTGTCCACCCACTCAGGACACCCTACCAGGCCGAGGTGCTGTGTGGGTGCACACGGACACTTCCCCCTACCAGGCCGGGGAGCTTTAGGGGTGCATTTCCCATCCTGTGTTCAATCGTGGACAGCTGATTTGCATGTGCAGTGCATCATGGGTACGGGTGGTTCACAACAGCAGACTGTCAGTGAGGTGACGTACAGGCTATCTGCAGCCAGCCAGGGGCTGCTTACAGCTATAGAGCTGTATCCCAATGGTTATGTCACTGCCTGTGCAGCCAGATGTCATGGGTTTAAACCCACAGTGGGGTTATGTGATAGGGGTGTCCACAGATTTATTTTAATTTACTGTACATATGTTGCTGCCAGCAATACCACCCTCAGCGTACTGTACCCATAAGGTGCCTCTGAGGGTGCTTTATGGGGCGCCCTATAGGGCACGTTACGGTTGCCAGCCATATAGGGTGCACTATACATTATCCTGTGTCGCAACATACATGCTGCCCTATAGGGGACATTCTAGGGTGCCTTGGCGGACGGTGCACTGTAACATGTGCCTTATGGGCCGCCTTATATTAATATGCTGTGAGAGTGCGTTTGCTAGTAGTTATCACAAAATAAAATTAGAAAGCCTCCTACAGCACTCCACAGCATACTGCCTCAGCTAGCCCTTTTCACTGGGCATTGTGAGGGATCAAACCCCTGATCCCTGCACCATTGGTCAGTGTCTTAACCATTGTGCTCTGGCTGTGTTCCTTTGCTTTGGCATCAGCGCGCCACCTCCTGCTGCCCACAATTAGTGCGCCGCCTTGTGCCGCCCAGATAGTACAGTGCGCCGCCTTATGCCGTCCAAAAGTACTTTGCCTCCTGAACCACTTTTACACATTCAAGGTGTTGCCTCAGCTGGCGTACAATGGGGGATTGAACCTGTGGCCCCTGCACCATTGGTTAGTGTGTTCACAGTTGTGCTACAGCTCTGTTCTGATATGTGCTCAGCAGCGCCCCACTTAGCCTTCCCACGCGCTAATGTGGGCCCCGCAAATTAGCGCGACGCGCACACGTACGGTAGGGGTTTTTTCTTCTTTCTGCCTGAACCGCCCACTCCTTATATGGCACACGCACACTACCACGGCCCCACACGTTAGGAATGTTTAGTAAACATGCCCCTAAGTTTCATTCATCCAGAGTCCATACAGCTCTGTGCAATGTCATGGCTGTTTAAGATTAGTGTTTCTCTACCTCTTACACTACCTAACCGATCGCGATTTCACTTTTTATCCCTAGCCTCAAACTTTGTTTTCCCTATTGATTTTTTTCTAGTTTCTAAATCTGTTTCTGCTGCAGATACAGCTTGTGTTAAATATGCTTCCACTCAAATTTTCCTCAGCCTTTTATAGGAAGACAAATCATTTGTTGGTGGAGTAAATGTCAGACAAGAAGCCCCCTAATTGCTTTGAAAAATTTGAAATTACCTAAGGAACTGGGAAGGGTAAGCTTCACTGATTTGGAGACATATCATTCTGCCTTCATCCTGTACCATGCCAACTGGTGGTATGCAGAGGAGGACTATATTAACCAGTGTGTCTTTCTGCGGAGTGTGCACTGATGGCTCCTGATTGCTGGGGATGGTGTATCCTCCAAATAAAATTAAGTCATGTCTAATTAGTGCATCTCAGGAGATTTTAAAACTTCCACATGCTCAGCTGGATATTTCCTGGAGCACTTTAAGAGGGCTCCAATATGGTTTAATCCCTTTCCACAGGTTGACATCCTTTTCCTGGTGAAATTGGTTTGAAGCAGGGGTTATTTCTCTAGGGACATGTGTGTGGAGAAGGAATGTATCTTTTTTTGATAAAGTACAATACAATTCCAGTTACAGCCTAAGGGGTATGTTCACAAAGCAGTGGTAGTGGCCTCCGTGCAATATCGGAGCCAATGGGGCCGCGTCTCCAATATCGCCCGGAGGCCGCTACCGCTGCTTTGTAAACATCCCCCTTAGTGTCTGTTTAGATACCTGCAGTTGAAACATGTTTTAGGTCCAACCTTCCAATGCAAGCCCCTCCCTTATTTCCTGCTTTCAAGTAACTTGAGTGCAGGGCCACATAGCCTCGCAATATTATAAATTGTTACAAACTTGGAGTAAAAATCTTCATACAGTGATACAGAATTTATGGCTTCAGGGAACTCTGAGAAATGATATCTTAGCTAGGCAATGAGAGTTTTGTTGGACCAACACAAATAAACCTCTGTCTTCTGCTGCTGTCCTCCCAATGTTATTTTTTGTAATGTATAAGGCTATTTGAACCGCAATTAAGGCTAATAAGATAGATAATGCACGTTCAAATAGATGCACTTTTTGCCATGAGCGGCCTGGTACTTTAGACCACATGTTGTACAATTGCCCCAAGATTTCTCTTTTTTGGCAATGGGTCTGAGCAGTGCAAACATGTCTCCATCACACTGTAAACTGTTGGATAGTTTGGTGGCAGTAGCCCTTAAAACCATTTTGCTAAATTTGAAGGGAACTCATAAATTTAAATCTCTGATGGAGAATGGTATATTTATATGCCAAATATGAAAGGCAGTTCCTAGGCCAAATAATGTATTTAGGAGCTGCAAGATGATTCGGGACATGGTGCAGAGGTTTTCTGAGATGTTGTAAGGGGAAATTGTTTTTCTGTATTGTTCTCTGCAGAACTGAGTTAAGAGATTACAAAATGCTGGTTTTCCCTTATGTTTATTTTTGTGTGCTATGCACATGCAGGGGATTATGGGAGGGTTTTTGGTGAGAAGGATGTGGGAATGGAGGAGATTTCTCTTCATCTCTTCTGCTATGACTTTCATATTATACTGTAATTGTGAAAATCGATAAATAAAGGAGATTTAAAAAAAAACCATACAATTGGGCAGTGGGCATGATACAGGGCTTCCAACAGAGTGGATACATTTAACACCATCTCTCGAGGGGTATTCAGTGCAGCCCTGTTTTTGGCAGTTGTGACAGCTAATGCATAGTATGTCCCATATGCTAGCTGTCCCTGTCCGCCAAGCTCACTCTCTGCCCTGATCCAACACTGATCCCACCCAAACCTGCTCTATGCACTTAGCATGATTTCTTTTTTATTGCAATGGTGTTTTTACCTTATGGTAGCCATAAGGTGGGCCCATGCTAATGTTTATTACATGGTAAAACTTGTGCTATGGTTAATGCAGTTTAATAAACATGTCCCTTAGTGTACAATACATTTTAAGGTACCTTAACGAGCACAATGCGCGATAGGAAACATACACTCTAGTATGATATGACTGGTTTGGAACTGCTAATACATTTTGATAACTTATTTATTATCTCATATTAAATTTGATTATTGTCTTTACAAGTGGAACCCGAGGTGAGGAGTATTAAATATAAAAACATACAAAAATCACAATAAAATGCATAACATAAAGCACACAAATAATGAAGACTAAGGGCCCGAAATTGAGTTGGGCAGGCTGTGCACCATGGTGGCACATAGCCTGCCTGCTAATCCCCCTAATCCGGATATTCACTTCCGTGCCGGCAGAAGTGAATATCCGGGTTAGCCCGGACACCCCGACAGCTGTAGAGGCTACACAGGTAGCAGTGATTTTCATTGCTACCCACGTAGCCTCTGCGTCTTAAAGATAGGTAAGGTTTTTTCTCGCCTATCTTTAAGGCACAGAGGGCTATGCGTAGCAACGAAAATCGCTGCTACCCATGTAGCCCATTCCTCCGCCCTGGAACACTCCTAACACACCCCGATGCTTTGTGAATTGCATCTGGGCGCGTTAGAGACTTAGACAAGATATTCGAAGGGCACTACCCGTGTAGGCGCCCTTCAAATATCCTGGATAAGGCCCTTACATGGGTAACTAAGGAAGTTACCCGTGTAAGTGCCTTTGAATATCGGGCCCTAAAAGCCCAGAGCCAACTCTTGCAACTATTTTGGACATTCAGTAGAACTTACCAACAATCTTCAGAGGGCAATTTCAGAAATGGCCACATAGGTGGATGCAGTCAGTATGCATACAAATAGTGGCAGCTTTACAATGCGAATACTTGTATCTAGTGATAGCAGGCACACGTGTATATATACACAGGTTATTTGTTGAGATTAATACTTACACCTTGCATTCTGCAAAGTATGAGTTTATTTTAAAAGAGCTATTCGTGCTTTGGATGTCTGAAAAAGGGAAAAGAGATGTCAAAACCACTGAGATGGCTCCAGAGCCATTTTAGAAGCTGAGTCTGTGGACATTCAAGTCTGAACAGGTACAGTATATGGCAGAGACATGGCTGGGGCGTTCCCAAGAACTTGGATGTCCCTACCTGATCTCAGAAATGTCCTGGATGTCTGGAGTCGTGTCTAACATGATATCTGTTGCAGGCATGTCCAGGCATCTGAAAGTGCTCATTTTGTCAGGCAAATGCCTAGAGAGTATGGAGAAGGAGCTGCACTAATACCCCCTGAATTTTACAATATGTCAACAACTACTGGCGGGGAATGGGAACTCATATTTCAGGTTTTTTATGCCACTGGATATCCCCTTATGCTACCTTGCCTGTGATGGATGTCCCTGCCCAACACTGTTCTAAGGGGGACGTCTTTGTGGCCACTGGGGTAGACGTCCACTTTGAGGCAATCCATACAAACTTAAATCAGCATGAGACATAGACATCCCTGCTATTTTTCTGTACACTCTGCCCTGGGCGCCCCCAATTTGAATTGGAAGTCCTTTCTAAAATGCCACTTCACATATGTAAACTAAACTCTAGCCTCAGAGACATCTATTTAATAAACATTTACGGCATACAAACAATTACATATACTTTTAGACCAATGGTCCTGCTAAGCTGTGCTGAGTCCTCCGCCAGCATTCCTGCCAGTGGGGGGAGGTGCAAAGCGATCACACTTAGGGTCATACAGCATTGGCAGGCCCTCGGGACCTGTCAATGCCGCACGATTGCATTTGCAATCACTTTAGACCTCCCCCCACTGGCAAGCATGCTGGCGGAGGACTCAGCATAGCTTAGCGGGAACATTGCTTTAGACATAATTTTAGTACATAATTTTAGAAATGACTCTTTCTATGAATATTTACAAGTGGACGGCTTTTTAAAATAGCCTCCTTAATATAAGGAAATAATCTCAGGGGTGTGACTAAGCTAGAGGTTTTCAATCTGAGCAGAGGGACCCCAGAGATACCAATGTGGACAGAGGAAACAGAGCCAGTATTAACCTGAGGCCCACATAGTAAGCTAACCACCCACTATTTACTGCCTACTGAAACAGACAGAAAGAAAGAAATTCATCGGACTGGCTTCTTCTCCCCCCACTAGATAAAATGAACCAGTCTGTTTCCCCTATCCCTACTTGCCCAGTGAAGGTGACTGACCTCAAGGATTGCAGGGCCATCTGCTTTTCCCTCCCTGCAGCCTACTGCAAGAGCGTGAAGCTGTGGAAAAGTAAAGACATCTACTTCTGCCTGGACTTCCCCCTCTGGAGCAAAGAGAAAATCTGTCCAGCGAGGTTTCCTTTTCCTCTTGCCTCTCCAAGAATAGAGCAGCTGGAGCAGAATGTCTTGAGATGAGCATCCATTCACACCTATCTATTGTCCTTACTTCCACATGAAAAAGAAAGCAGTCAGACTGGAAAGAAGACCCTTGAACCATTGCTGTCACGAGAAAGCAGCCAGAGAGATAAGTTCTGAGCCTCGCCGCTGCGGGCCTGCCAGGTTTCTTTCATTTTATGTAACAGAGTCCTATGGGTTTGATTGGTGTAAAAAGCTCTAATGAAATCAATCCCCCCAAAATATAAAAATGTGTTAAATATTAAATATTATAAATGTAGGACCAATATTTTTCGCATGTCACTATTCATAACAGATACAGTAACAATGTGGTCCATTTATTGAGGCATAATTGGCAACTGTATGAACTTCAGTAGTCCAATATTATATACCACATATCTGATACTCTATCCATCCAAATGCCCATTAAAAATATTGATCTTCAACTCTGCTCTGGGTTTCAAAATGTAGGCAGTAAACCCGGTTCTGCTTCAGGGAAATTCAAAATCCACACATTAATGAAGCCATTCTTCAACAAGCTTCACACAGGATTCATTTTTCCACAGCTTCTACCAGATACCGTCCTGTTTCAGTAAAGCTGATCTGCGGTCTACTGACAAATCCTATTCTATGCTCATAGTAACAGCATCCGTTCCAGTTCTGTGTTCAACTCTCCGGGTGCTACTGCATTTAACTTCAAGATCCATCACTACTCAATTTGATTCAATAGAGCTTCACCATGAAACCCCTCCCTCCGCACAACGGAGGAATGTGATCAATAAAAAGTTACCAATTATGCTTCAGTAAATTGACCACATTAAGTTATTGTGTCTGTTATTAATAGTGACAAGGGAAAAATACTGTCCTACATTTCTAATATTTAATATTTAACACATTTTTACAATTTGTGAGTATTATTGGGGTTTGATTTCGTTAGAGCAAGTTCCAGTATTCAATGGAAGTCTCCCGCTTAGGGAATCCATTTCCCACTCGCTCACGAAAGAATAGGAAACTCTCAGCCAATGGAAGAGACAGACTTGAGAGGCAAGTGGTAGTCATTTTCCTCTTTAAGGTATGTTCACATGCAGCCACAGAGCATTCTTCTAGTGACAGTACACACAGAACTTCAGATGGAGGATGCAGGATATCAGGAGCTTGTTGTGCAGTCACCCACTGCTTTGCTTCCTCTGTACTGGCACCAGGAGGAACGTCAAAACTCAAGGGCCAGCACCTCCACACAGTCTTCCATGCCGGCAGCTTAGCATGAACTTTATACTGCTAAGTCATTCTGGGGGTGGAGGGATTTGGACTTTAACAAGACATTTTCAGTGTTTTCCTTGATGCTGGCATTTTAACTATGATATCCTCTGAAGGTGGGCTGTGTAAGTGCTCAGAGGGTTGAGATTGAAGTGCGGGCAAGCTTCTTTTGATTCTTGCTTTCATACCATGCTGACATCACTTTATGGGCATGCTCAAACTCAGGATAACATCCAGCTCTCCTAAATAGCTATTTGTCTTGTCTCACTCTCTTGTCTCATTCCACAATGCTTGTATTGGGTCAAGCATTGATATCCTGGGTCCCTTTTAATAATGGTTTATGGACCTTTCCTCCAGAAACTTGTCCAAACTTTTTTTAAACCCAGCTACACTTACAACTTTTGCTACATCCTCCAGTAACATATTCTAGAGTTTGATTATACGTTGAGTGAAAAAATATTTTCTCTTATTAGTCTTAAATAATTTACCCTGTAGCTTCATTGCATGTTCCCTAGTCTTTCTATATTCTGATGACATAAACATTCGATCTGCGTTTACCTGTTCCACTCCATTCATTAATTTTTAGACCTCTATCCTATCTCCCCTCAGCCATCTCTTTTCCAGGTTGAAGAGTCCTAACCTTTTTAGCCTCACTTCATAGGGGTATCCTTCCATCCCCTTTACCATTTTGGTGGCTCTTCTCTGTACCTTTTTTAATAACGCTATAGCCTGTCTGCCAATCACTGGTGGGGAGGGGGAGGGGAAGGGGTCTCCTGAATTGATTTTGGAGGGAAGTAAAAGACTTTCTAGTTGTCCATGGTCTTGTATTCTCCACAGGAGTCCAAAGAGGGAGGAGAGATGCAGGAGCCCAAAGGAGGCTAAACTGCTTCCTAGAAGGCAGCCTCCATGATGGTCAGCTAAGTCATACCATACAGAAAGTGGCGTGATCCCTAAGATGAATAGGCTTAACAGAGCAGAAAGTAGACAAAGGGGTTTGGGAGGAGGGAGCAGTCAAAGGAACAGATGGTACATTAGGAACTCTCTCTATATTGAGAAAGATGAGTTGAGCTAAAATGGTGCGTCTTGTTTCCATTAATGAGAGACCAAAGAGCTACCGTATACTACTAGGAGCTGGTCATTCTGCTACACTGCAAACACCCTATTCAATGAGGATTTTTGTGCTTTTTGACAGCACAGTGCAGTGACTGGGCCTGCCTAAGGCACTAAAGGGAAGGAATTGTGGATTAAGCGCATGTCTTTTTCAATATGTCTAAGTGAGTTATATTCAGCTGCAAAAGGTATTTTCCTGTCTTCAGAAGGTTTACAATCTACTTTACACCTATGGCAATGGAGAATTATGTGACTCGTCCTTGGTTTCAAGGATCAGAGTAGCATTTGGGGGTTTAACTTCTCTGGTTCTCAGCTTAAGGTTCTTACTGGGGGAGGATTGGCCTAGTGGTTGGGGCAGTTTACCTCAGACTAGAGGGCCACAGGCTCAAATCCTGCTAGATGACAGCAACCTTGTCCTAGAAGGACTGGGGATTCTAGTCCCACAGATGCTCCTTGTGGCCTTAGCAAGCCACTCAACACTCTGTTGCCTCAGGTACAAAAGCATGGCTAGTGAGCCTTTTGGGGACAAGTGAAAATATACATATACAATACCTGAATGTACACTGTTTTGACTGGTAGAAAAGCCTAGTTAATTAAATAGCCATTAGCCTATTCCTCAATGAGAAGTATACTTTTGCGAAGTATTTTGCAGAAGGAGTGTGTCCAGTCATGGACCTGAAAGAGAGAAAAGTAGAGTACCAGAGGAGCCAATTCATGCCTCAGGACTTATTTCAAAAACTCTTTTGGGACTTTAGTTGACTTTATCTAAAGGGGTCTTTTACTAACAGGCACTAGCTGGCAGTGCATTTTCAAGCATGTATGAAGGCACGCTGGGACAGACATTGCCAATTAGCACAGGGTCATGACAGTGCAGGACGATTCCTGCATTAGGGTCATGAGTGGGCATGATAGGGCACAGAGTGGGTGTGGTGAGCTCAACGCAGATAGCACCAGGTTCACACCGCGAGCTAATTGCATCTTGTGCTATTGGTATAGGTTCACTTAATGCCACCTCAATTGGTGGAGTTAAGTGCACCAACACTAATGTGGCTTGCATTAGAGGAAAGTGCTCCTTTCTTAACTGCTGGGGAAATGCTTTCTAAACCCCAACAGTTAAAATAGTGGTGTTGCACCATAGGTTTGGTGCCTTTGATGTGTTAGGTGCAACAACATAGCACTCTTTAGTAAAAGGGTCTTGCAGTCTTTTTTGTGTTATATATATTATATTTTGAGGATTTTTTTTTGTTCAGTTTAGGCCTTGATCTTCTGCCAACCTGATCGAACAGGAGGCTATACTATTGTTGCACTGATAAAATTTCTACAGTTTGCTCCTTACTTTCTAAGTACTGTTGTTGTTGTTGTTAAGTGCCATTGAGTCGGAGTCAACTCATGGCGACCCTCTGGATAGCTATCCTAAATTGTGTTCGGTCTTGAGTCAGGCAGCTCATTGTTGACAGATTGGTACCCGTAGCTGCTGTTATTGTATCAATCCATCTCATTGCTGGCCTTCCTCTTTTGCGTTTACCTTCTATCTTGCCAAGCATGATGTCTTTCTCTAATGATCTTTCTCGTCGCATGATGTGTCCAAAGTATGAAAGTCGAAGTCTTGTCATCTGAGCTTCTAAAGAAAGCTTAGGTTGATCTCCTCTAGTACTGACTGGTTTGTTCTTCGGGCAGTCCATGGTATACACAGTATTCGCCGCCAGCACCATATTTCAAAGGCATCAATTTTCTTCCTATCTTTTCACTGTCCAGCTTTTACATCCATATGATGTTATTGAAAATACCATGGCTTGAACAAGTCGAATCTTTGTATGGAGAGAGACATCTCTGCTCTTGAGAATCTTATCTAGGTCTTTCATAGCCATTCTGCCAAGAGCAATGCATCGTCTGATTTCTTGACTGCTTGTTGCTTCTTTATTGATAGTTGATCCAAGTAGGTTAAAGTTGTTCACGATTTCAATTTCTTCTCCTTCAACAATGAACCTGTTGATTAAGCCAGTTGTCATGATCTTTGTCTTCTTTACATTGAGGTGCAGGCCCATTTTGAGACTATGTTCTTTGATTGTGAGAAGCAAATGTTTCAGATCATCTTCACTTTCAGCCAGTAATGTGGTATCATCAGCATAGCGAAGGTTATTGATGAGTCTTCCACCAATCTTCACACCTCTGTTGTCTTCATACAATCCTGCTTTTCTGATGATTTGTTCTGCATATAAATTAAACAGGTAGGGGGAAAGTATGCAGCCTTGTCTTACACCTTTTCTTATTTTAAACCATTCTGTTTCTCCTTGATCTGTTCGAACTGTTGCTTCTTGATCAATGTACAGATTGTGCAAGAGTACGATCAGGTGTTCTGGTATACCCATGCTTCTTAATGTGGCCCAGAGTTTCTCATGGTTTACACAGTCAAAAGCCTTGCTATAGTCAATAAAGCACAAATAGATATCCTTTTGGTATTCTTTAGTCTTTTCAAAGATCCATCTCACATCCGCAGTGATGTCTCTCGTTCTTCGCCCTTTTCTGAACCCTGCTTGCACTTCAGGTAGTTCTTGTTCCAGGTATGGTTGTAGACTCTTTGGAATAATCTTCAATAAAATCTTGCTGGCGTGTGGGATCAGAGCGATTGTGCGATAGTTTCCACAGTCAGTTGGATCACCTTTCTTTAGTATTGATATAAACACAGCTCTTTTCCAGTCAGTTGGCCATGATGTTGTCTTCCATATTTCTTGGTAGAGCCTTGTAAGTAAGGTAACAGCTGCATCAGATTGCTGTAATACTTCTATGGGAATGCTATCAATGCCTGGTGCTTTGTTCTTTGATAAGGCTTTCAATGCTGCTTTAACTTCTTCTTTCATCACCAATGGTTCCCTATCATAAGGTACAGGTTGAAACGGCTGTTGGTCCACTTGATCTTTATCATATAAAAAATCTGTATATTCCTTCCACCTTTTCTTGATCTTATCAGCATCATTCAACATAGAACCTTGAGCATCTTGTAACATTCCAATTTGAGGCTGGAACTTTTTCTTTAACTCTCGTAGCTTTAGGAAAGCCGATCTTGTTCTTCCTCTAATAGTTTCTGCTTCTATTTCCTTGCATGCGCCGTTGTAGTACTTTTCCTTGTCCTGTCTTGCTGCACTTTGGAAATCTCTGTTGAGTTATGTTATTGTCTTTATTTCTCCTCTGGCTTTAGCTTCTCTGGGCAATTTTCAGAGTTTCTTCCATCATCCATTTTGGCCGTTTTTGCTTTTTCACCTTTTGTAGAGACTTCTCGCTTTCTTCAAACACAACCTTCTTGATGTCATTCCATAACTCTTCTGGAACTCTGTCATTTGTATCTAAAGCAGCAAATCGATTTTGCAGGCAGTCTTTAAATTCCAGTGGTATATTCTCAAGGTAATATTTTGCTGCATTCATGAGTGGTTTGCTCTTTTTCAACTTTAGCTTGAGTTTGCATACTAGTAGTTGATGATCTGTACCATAGTCAGCTCCAGGTTTTGTCTTTGTTGATGTTATAGAACTTTTCCATCGTTTTCTTCCACAGATGTAGTCAATTTGATTTTTATACAATCCATTGGGTGAAGTCCATGTGTACAGTCACCGCTTGTGTTGATGGAAGAAGGTGTTTGAGATGAATAGATCGTTGGTCTTGCAGAATTCTATCAGTCTTTCTCCAGCTTCATTTCTGTTGCCAAGTCCATATTTTCCAACTACATTGCCTTCTTCTTTGTTGCCAACTTTTGCGTTCCAGTTACCCATGACTATCAGGATATCCTGTTTGCATGTTCTGTCAATTTCAGCTTGTACTTGTTCATAGAATTCTTCAATTTCATTCTCTTCTGCAGCTGTTGTTGGGGCATATACTTGAATTATAGTTGTGTTGATAGGCATTCCTCGTAGACGAATAGAGATTAAGCATTCGCTGACTGCATTGTATTTCATTACAGTTCTTGCAAGTTTCTTCTTTATTATAAATGCAACACCATTTCTTCTTTGTCTTTCATTTCCAGCATAATAGACCATGTGATCATCTGATGAAAAGTGCCCAATGCCAGTCCATTTCAGTTTATTTCAGTTCGCTGACACCCAACAGATCACGTTGTACACATTCCATTTCATTCCTGACCACCTCCAACTTCCCTTGGTTCATGCTTCGTACGTTCCATGTTCCAATGCGTAAGACATCTTTACAGCTTCTGACTCTCATTTCATGCGCGGCTACATCAGCAGTCAGATGTCCCGAGGGCTTTGATCCAACCACATCATAAATGCTGGCTTTACTCTGAAAAGTCTTCAGCTCTTCCCCAGTAGCTAGTTGAGTGCCTTCCGACCTGGGGTCTCATCTTCCAGCACTATAGCACAATTTGATTTGTTGTAATTAGATAGGCCGCAGGGCCATGTACCTGGCCAGCCGGCAGTAACCGGGCCGGCGGCGCGTGGCGTCCCCTTCGGGCTGCGGGGGCCAGAGAATGCTGGGAGGACAGGATGGCATTTTATGAATGGATTGGCTCCCGCGGCTGAGCGGCGGCGGCGGGAGCCAATCAGTGATGTTGTATAGCAAGGGGGGAGGGAGAAGAGGGAGCGGGAGCCGGCACGCCTTGCATTCGGGCGCGCAGGGAAGGAGGCACCAGACGTGTGGCAGCGGTGTGCTTTATAATCTTGCTGCCTTGTCTGTGCCGGCGATCGCGGCTTCGTGCAGCTGCCGTTGTGCGGCCTCATCCAGCAGGTGGTGCAGCGTTCGGTGTTGCCGCGGAGCTCTGCATTCTTGTGGGTGAGTTGAGGGCAGTCGGTTCTGAGCACATGGTGCGGTGGTGCGAAACTGGTGAGTTGGGATGACCGCGGGGTTTGGCAGGAGGGGGGATAGGAGGTATGTGGGCTCCAGGCCATCCTCTACCAGACTTGTCCGAGGGGGTGGGGGGAGTCGTCCCTGCGAGGTGGGGATAATAAAAAAAAAAAAAAAAGTGGGGTGAGAGGCAGTGCAGTCCAGGGAGTCCTGTGGACGGAGAGGGGCAGGTATGAGGGCACCCGCAGGGGGCAGGGGGCACGCAGGTGCTGCTGAGCCCCGGGGTGCTGGGAAAGTAGGGCGGCTGAAGGGTTCCCCGGGCGAGGGTGCAGTAACTTAGTGGCTGTTCAGCCTGCGGGCATGGCAGGGGGAGGGGAGCGGGGTTACAGTCTTGGTGGGGGCGGAGTAGGGATTTGGGGGGTCCATGGGGGGCTTACCATTACTTCCGGCAGGGCAGTTCAGCCAGGGTGTGGGTTTTGGGGTGGTTGGGCAGAGGGGGGTTCTGCCCGGCCCAGGGGGCTTACGGCCTGGGATTACTGGAGAGGTGGGGGGCAGGGTGCATCCAGGACGGATTGGTTGGGGGCCTGGCAGCCCTCCTGGTCAGGGGCTGCCCTCCCCCCTTTTTTTTCTTCCTTTTCTTCCTTCGCAGGCTTCGGTGGCATGGTGTTTACTGGGAGGATTTGGTCTGGGGAGTTCGGAAGGTGCGGCGACCGGGTCAACAAGAACATCTCCAGGATTGGCAGCGGGGGTTGAGTGTGCAGAGGAGCGTCGCAGCGACTCAGAGCCGGTGGTACCCTCTGAACAGATAGCAAGTGCACCTGAGGCCAGCGATGCGGTGGAGCGGACAGGTGAGTTAACTGTGGGGGGGCAGTGGGGGGTGGGGGGGACCGAATGTTGCTGTTGGGAGTAAGGCGCGGAGGCAGCGTAAGCATTCTTGTCGGAGGTATCGCAGGGACGAGACTTCATCTTCTTCTTCCAGTGGGTCGTCGACGGAGTCTTCGGGAGTGGATTCGGTTGGGCGGGCGGCGGTTGCTAAGACCCTTGGGGTTGGAGGAGATGGGTCAGTTCCGACACTGGCGTCCTTTTTGGAGCTGTGGGGAGGGGTTCGCGGGCGTTGCACAGAGAAATCAGATAGAGGAAGTACATTGCCATCTTCCATTTGTTGGAGGGGCGACAGCGATCAGGTGAGAGCCGTAAGAAGGGGAAGATGAAAAGGCGGGCATGATCAAGTGAGTGCCCATAATGTGGTGAATTGGACGAAGGCTTTCTTATGCTTGGCCAGCGTGTGGGGTCATCAGTACCTAGAGCAGTATGGAATGTTTCTGGCATATGCTGCTTCAATTTTGGAAGCCACGCAGACGCATGAAGGTTGGGCTTGGCTCGACTACGATGAAGAGTTCCGCAACAAGAGGGAAGAAAATCAGTTGTTGTCCTGGGGGACGCAGGACGTGAATTTGTGGTCGACCCAAATGGCTGCCAGGGTCGGAGACGCTGGGGGCCTGGGGGGCAAGGGGGTGCGAGAGTGGTGGGGGCAGGTTCGGCGGCTAGGGGGCGTTCCTGTCGGGCAGGGGCGCTCGGTTCACAAAGGGCGGGAAGTGCGGGTTGCGGAGACCTTTGCTGGTGCTTTAACAAGGCGTCGTGCCCCTTTCCCGATTGTCAGTTTCGTCATGCCTGTTCCATCTGTGGAGGGGGGCATTCTGCCCTCAAATGTACGGCTCCCAAGTAGTGTGGATTTGGGGGAGCGAGCTTCCACGCCAATTCGGCTGGAGGCTTTGCAGTCTTGGCTCCAGCCGAATTGTGCTGGAGGAGGGTTTTAGGGATGGGTTCTGTATTCCGGTGATTGGGGCGGTTGGGTCAGTGAGGGCGAACAATGCGGCTCAGTGTGCCGATTACCCCAGGTGGTCCGGGCTAGGTGGCAAAAGCAGCGGGAATTGGGCCGGCTGGCTGATCCAGTTTCATGTCGGCCGTTTCCAGATATGAGAGTCTCTCCCTTGGGTATTGTCCCAGGAAAGGAGCTGGGGAATTTCAGGTTGATTCATAACCTGTTATTCCCGACCCGGATAACCCCCTGTGGGGTCGTCGGTTAACGACAGGATTCCCTAACAGTGGTGCTCGATGCGTTAGGCTTCCTTTGACGCTGCGGTAGACCAGTGCATCGCTACGGAGTGGGGAGCCTGGTGGCAGAAAGTGGACATTGAATCGGCATTTCGGCTGCTGCTGGGGCGCCCTTCGGCTTTCACGGGGTTGGGATTTTGTTTTGAAGAGGGCTGGTATTTTGACAAATGTATGCCGATGGGCTGCTTGATCTCATGCGCCTACTTCGAGATGTTCAGCACCTTCTGGCAGTGGGCAGTGGTTAAATAGGTGGGTTGTGCGAATGTCGTGCATTATTTTAGATGATTTTTGTTGGTGGGGGAGACTCAGACGCTACAATGGCAGACGTTGTTGGACGGCTTTGTAACTTTAGCGGGGGAGTGGGGGGTGTCACTGGTAGGGGACCAACGGAGGGTCCGGCTACGCCCATCACCTTTTTGGGTATACGGTTGGTTACAGTGGCTGGTGGCGAAATTGCCGGTAGTGAAGATAGTGTGGTTGCTGGTGGCTGACGTGCTGGGATCGTGCAAATCATATTGCATGGGTTACAGGCCTTAATCGGTTCTCCGATTTTTGCTTGCAGGGTGATCCCAATGGGCAGGGTGTCCCTGCGGTGCTGGGTGGCAATTACGGTGGGCGTGGAAAAGCCTTATCATCGGCTCAGGCTGACGCGGAGTCTCTGGGCTTGAGGCGGTGATTTCTTCTGTGGATTTGCAGCTGTTCACAGATGCCGCCGGAAGTGGGGCTTAGGTATTTCTTTCAGGGGGTTGTGGTATGCGGCGTCCTGGCTTCAGGTTTGGCGGGACAAAGGGTTGGCGGCGAATGTTTTGGAACTGTGGCCTGACCGGTGGCATAATTGGCGAGTAGTGTGGTGGTGTGACAATGAGGCAGTGGTTAGTGGGATAAATAATTATACGCCGCGTTGTCTACAGGTGGCAGCTTTGATGAGGGCTGTGGTTTTGGCTTGCTTGCGGTTGACTGTAGTGATCGGGGCTCGCCATATTCCGGGTAGCGCTAACCGTATTGCGGATGCTATTTCTCATTTTAAGTGGGAGCAGTTTCAGACATTGGCGCCAAGGGCGCATGGGTCCCGGAGTACTTATGGCAGCTTGGCCGGGGGAGATGCCGAAGCTGCTGCAGCGGTCGGTGGCACCGAGGGACATGGACAAAGTATCAGCGCGGCGGAAATGATGTGGTCAGCTTTCTGGTGACTCGGGGGTGGCGGGAAGGGCATGTGCCCGACCACTTCATGGCTGTGTATGTGATCGCGGCAAAGGCCCAGGGGGTGTCTACCGCCTCGGTGCGGGAGCGCTTGGTGGGGGTTTTTCCTTTTTGCGCGAGCGGTGGGCTGGGGTTGCCAGGGTGGGGGTTTTTCCTGACACGGAGGTTGCACGGGTTGGAGCGCTCCCAGCCTACTCCGTGGGATGGTCAGGGGCCCATCACGCGCGAGCTGCTGGTACTTATTTCGGCGGCGTTGCCATCGGTCGCATCCTCCTTTTATGAGGTTTGGCTGTTTCGGGCGGTGTTCTGCTGGGCGTTTTTTTTTTTGGGACCTGCTGAGTCGGGAAGCTAGTGGCGGTTTCATGCCCCGTAGTGTAAGGTTTGGGGAGGAAGCATGTGTATTTGGGGGACCGGGAGCTGCGGACATTGCTGTCCAGGTCCAAAACAAACCAGTGTGGACGTGGTCGGTGGGTGGTGCTCATAGCCATAGGGAATCCCCTGACTTGTCCAGTGGCGTCAGGGAGGGATTATTTGATGGTGCGCCCAGAAGCGGGATGGGCAGTTTTTTCTTGCATGAGGACTTTAGTCCGCTGACGCTTTTTTCAGCTTGCGGCGGTCCTGTGCTTGGCTTTGATGAGGATAGGGGTAGAGACTGCTGGGTTTGCTCCGCATTCCTTTTGGATTAGTGCCGCTACCAGTGCTGTGGCGGAGGGTTTGCCGCAAGGCGAGATTCAGCGGATTGGCCGATGGTGTTCGCAGGCCTTTCAGGGTTAGGTGCATTTGTGATGGGGGCGGAGGGGGTTTTAGGGGGGGGTGCTAACTGTTGTTTTGCAGTTCAGATGGGGAGAAGCATCCTGGTACCTGCTGGTTGATTGGCCATCCTTTGTGCACTGGGGCTGATGGACGAGCAATGGTTTACGGCCGATGGGGCCTATACTCGGGATGGACCGGAGGGCTGGTGGTCTTATGGCTGGGTGAGAGTGGGCTGCAAGGGATGCAGCTCCTGCCTTTGCTGCGACACCATGGGCATGCAAAGGAGTGGCTGCAGTTGATGCTGATACATCTTGGGGACAATGATCTGGGCTCGTGGACTGTTAAGCAGCTGATTTGAGCGGCAAAATGGGATATGAGCAAGTGTTGCAAATGTTTCCTGATGTACAGTTATGTTGGTTGGATATTCTTCCACGGCCAGCCTGTGGGGACCTGCGGTGATGGTCTCGTGGGTTGGCTAAGATTAATCGCCAGATTGGGCGTTGGGTGGTGGAGCATAGGGGTATTCAAATACAGCATCCCTGGGTGGAAGTTTCCTGTGCAGGTTTATACCAGCAGGATGGGGTGCATTTTATCCCGGTGGGTGGGATTTGCTCCTTAATGACTGGCGGAGAGGCCGTGGAAGTGGTGCTAGGCAGCAGGGTGCACTGGTCGCAGCTTGGGGGGGGGGGGGCGGTTCAGCGATTTGGGATCGCCTGAACGGTGGCGGGATTCCGGAGGTTCAGGGGTCCGGAGCCGGACCATTAGTTGGGGGGGGGTGGGGTCCCCCCAACCCGGATAACCCCGGTGAGGCTTTTGCTAGTAATATGGCGAAGCCGGAGGAAGGGGTGGTAGGTTGTTAGCAGTAGCCTCGCTGCGGTGGCAACAGCGATGACCTCACTTTGCTACCCACATGGCTGGTGAGTCATTACTGTTGAGGTAGAGGCGGGAATGTATTGTTTGGAATTATTGTTGAAGTTTGTTAAAGTTAATAAAGCTGCGACCGGTGTTATGCCAATATTGGAGTGTTGTGATTTATTGTGGGTAGGGGGGGTGGGTGAGGGAGACGGGCACCGTGTCCGCCATGCCTCGGTTATTAGATAGGCCGCAGGGCCACGTACCTGGCCGGCCGGCAGTAACCGGGCCGGCGGCGCGTGGCGTCCCCTTCGGGCCGCGGGGGCCAGAGAATGCTGGGAGGACAGGATGGCATTTCATGAATGGATTGGCTCCCACGGCTGAGCAGCGGCGGCGGGAGCCAATCAGTGATGTTGTATAGCAAGGGGGGAGGGAGGAGAGGGAGCGGGAGCTGGCGCGCCTCGCATTGGGGCGCGCAGGGCAGGAGGCACCAGATGTCCCACCCTCCCGCCCTTCATTGGGAGTGTGGTGGTGAGATTGGGTTGTCGCAGTGGGGGGGGGGGGGGGGTTGGCGGGATCCCGGAGGTTTCCGGGGTCCGGAGCCGGAGCCATTAGTTGGGTGGGGTGGGTACCCCGACCCCGGATAACCCGGTGAGGCTTTTGCTAGTAATATGGCGAGCGGAGGAAGGGTGGTAGGTTGTTAGCAGTAGCCTCGCTGCGGTGGCAACAGCGATGACCTCACTTTGCTACCCACATGGCTGGTGAGTCATT
The DNA here is from genome assembly GCA_033557465.1 of Ichthyophis bannanicus. Classification (NCBI taxonomy): domain Eukaryota; kingdom Metazoa; phylum Chordata; class Amphibia; order Gymnophiona; family Ichthyophiidae; genus Ichthyophis; species Ichthyophis bannanicus. The sequence continues at coordinate 1,462,848,143 of CM066031.1, forward strand.
ACTGTTGAGGTAGAGGCGGGAATGTATTGTTTGGAATTATTGTTGAAGTTTGTTAAAGTTAATAAAGCTGCGACCGGTGTTATGCCAATATTGGAGTGTTGTGATTTATTGTGGGTAGGGGGGTTGGGTGAGGGAGACGGGCACCGTGTCCGCCGTGCTTCGGTTACTATCCATTGGGTTTTCATGGCAAGATACAGAAGTAGATTGGTGTTGTTGCCGTTGTCACAGAAATGTGATCCTCCGCCGTCAACACTATCCCATTCTGCTGCTGCCCAGATGGGTGGTTTGTCTTGGTCTGGCACCTCAGCTGAGACCTGTCCATCTTGGGAGACCCTGCCAGTAGTTAAACTGCCGATAGTTTAGCTCTCAGCATCACTGATGCACACAAGCCCTCAAAGCATGACAAGCTAAGTACTAGTGCCCCTTTTTTCATGATGCCTCTGCTGATGCCCTCACTGATTTCAGAGAGAGGTCTCTACATATGCATTTCATAAAATATGTAAATATATCTATAGAAAATATATGTACATTTTATACCTTCTTCAAAGCAGGTATCAATTTGTGACCTACAGGGATGCTTAAAAAGGCACATAGTTGATTATATACAGTAGTATCATAGGGTCCAATTTTCACAGGCATTTACATGGGCAGCTGCCCTAGTTACCCTTGTAAATGCCTTATCCAGGATTTTCAAAAGACACCTACATGGGTAGTGCCCTTCGAAAATCCCGAATAAGTCCCTAATGTGCTCAGATGCTATGCAGTTAGCATCTGGTCCTTTTATTGGCATGCTGGGGCAGAGTGGGGGTGGAGGAAAGAGCTAACTGGGTAGCAGCGATTTTCATTGCTACCCGCTTAGCCCTCTGTGCCTTAAATATATGTGAAGTTTTTCCTTGCCTATCTTTCAGGCACAGGGGCTAAGGAGATAGCATCAAAAATTGCTGCTACCCAGCTAGCTCCTGTGGCTTCCAGGTTGTGCGCTGAGACCTGAATTTTCAATGCTGGGGCCACATATGCAATACTTCAAAATAGATTTCTTGGAAGTCCTAACCTTTAACTGTCCATGTGCTGCCCTGTGATTAGTTAGAAAGAACTCCCTCCTATATGATAACTTTGTTCTTGTCATTGATGACTGCAAACCCCATGATCAATGGGTCCATCCAGATTGATATGCACTAACCTAAGAACGTAAACATCTATAAGCTTTTCAGCATTATATTACAGAAGACTCTTTCAGAAAACTTGATTATTTAATTTCTTACTACCACTGGTTGGGTTTTGAACTTTTTGACTCTGCTTCCGTTCCCCCCATTGCAGAGACCTTGCACTTCCCATAAACCTTTTGTCCACTCCTCTTTGTCCTCCACACCAGGTGAATTTGCTGGGCTTGGTATGATTTAGGCTCGTTTTATACACCAACAATCCCTTTACAGTGCCTAAGGTTTTTGTACAAAGTTCATGTTCTATCTAACCCCAGTTGAATTGTTACATGTATACCGCTTTGACCCAGTGAAAAGCGGTATAGAAATCCAGCTAAATAAAAAAAATAATGTTATCTGCTTTTAGCTACAAGTAGCATTCTCATTAACACCCGATGAGCCTTCTATAGTAATCTGAAATAATCCAATGGCCAAAATTGCTAAAGCTATGTTGATTTTAGCATCACCAAGCAAAATATTTCTTTACCAGTTGTGACTGCCTAGACCCTCATGTGGAGAGCAATTTTTTAAAGTCATTCCTAGATTAACTTGCGTTTTTATGTATGTATTTCAATCTATTTTATAAAGTTATAAAATAGAGGAGTAAGTGGTGAAAACACACATTCATTTAAGGTGCAAGCATTAATATCAGTCCTAGAGCTGATGTAAATGCCCACACCTAAATTTCTACAGCATGTATGTCAATTATAATATAATTTATGCATGTACTTGTGTGCTCCACCCCTGCTCTACTTATACTCCAACACTGTACATGCCCACAGTGAAAGTACATGGGATCAATCCGATGCACATAATTTCAGAACAGAGACCATGTCAAATATACGCATAAATGATGTTTTAGGTACACATATGACTAAATTACATATGACACATGTTGTTCTGGATTATTTATTCTCCATCATTTCCTTATATGCGTCAGATCTCTTTTCTCACTTCATGACTTACGTTTATATCTTCCCTCTTCAAGGGTAATTAAATACAAGTCTACAAGAAAATCAACTATTTCTGCCACTGCTCTGGCATATTGGAATGGTTTGCCGGCCCATCTTTGTACGGAATTAAATTGTAAATTATTTTTAAAAACTCTGAAAGCCTTTCTTTTTAGAATTGTTTTTAATCTGCCAGATTAGCTATTCTGGTGGATGGCTTCTTTTACATGGAGAGGGCAGTACTACTCTCTAAGGAGTTGTGTCTTTGTAGCAATGAGATGGATCAATACAATAACAGCAGCTATGGGTGCTATTCTATCTACAATGAGCATCCTGACTGTAGACCGAACACAGTTTAGGACAACTATCGAGAGGGTCACCATGAGTCGACACCGACTCAATGGTACTTAACAACAACAACAACAACATACTGCTCAAGCTGTACCTATCTCTCTTGCTTACTGTGTTATTCTGTCCTGTCCAAACAATGGAATTCTTTTCGTTTTTTTCCAGATTTTAAATTGATTGTACACCGCATAGATTGCTATGCACTGTTGCGGTATATTAAATAAACTATAACCAGAACCAGAACCTGATTGCACATAAATCAACTGTTTATAAAATTACCTATTAATCTATGACAGTGATAAAACATGGCCTGATTAAACCAGAGGAACCAAAGTTTAAAACCCACTTTCCCCACTGACAATCCTTTTTTTCCTTGGGCAAGTCACTTTGGGCCCAATTCTGAGACGCAGGTTGCGGGGCTGCACATCCTGGCAGAACGTGCAGCCCTGCAAGCTGTCCGAGCTGGGATCTGGGTGAAGCAGGGGTGGGCCTGAACAGCAGAATGTACAGGACCAATTCAGGTCACAGCACTGTACGTCCTGCCGGGTCAAAGGGGACGTGCTGCTCATTCCATCTCGAAACATAGAAACATGACGGCAGAAAAAGTCTGCCCTTCCATATCAACCACTACAACAGTCCCCTTTTTTCCTTTAGAGATCCTCTGTGTTTCTCCCATGCTTTTCTAAATTCAGATACTGTCCTCATCTCTCCCACCTCCACTGGGAGACTATTCCACGCATCTATCACTCTTTCTGTAAAGAAATATTTCCACATATTACTCCTGAGTTTATCCCCTTTCATCCTCATCACATGTCCCATCATAGCAGAGCTTGCTTTCAATCGAAAGAGGCTCTCCTCCTGTGCTTTTATGCCATGGAGGTATTTAAACATCTCAATCATATCACCTCTATCCTGCCTTTCCTCTAGGGTGTACATATTAAGATCTTTAAGTCTCTCCTCATATGCTTTATAACAAAGATCACTAACCATTTTAGTAGCCACTCTCTGTACTGACTCCAGCCTATTTATATCCTTTTGAAGGTGCGGTCTCCAAAATTGCAGACACTACTCCAAATGAGGTCTCACCGAAGACTTATACAGAGGTACTATCACTTCTTTTCTTCTGCTGGCCTTTCCTCTCCCTATGCACCCAAGCATCCTTCTAGCTTTCACCATTGCCTGTTCTACCTGTTTAGCTAGTTTAAGATCATCACGCCTAGATCCTGCTCTCCTTTTGTGGCCAGAAGTACTTCACCCCCTATACTATATCGCTCCCTTGGATTGCTGCAGGCCAAATGAATGACCCTGCATTTTTTAACATTAAATCTCAGCTGCCAAATTCTACATCATTCTTCAAGCTTAGCTAGATCCCTCTTCATGTTATCTACACCTTCCTGGGTATCTTCTCTATTGCAGTTTTTGGTATCATCCACAAAGAAGCAAACCTTACTCGGCAGCCTGTGGAATAGGCAGCACTGACCTGGTGATCAGGCTCAGGTATCCCCCCCAGGTGTGAGGGGGTCACCACTGCCCAATCCAGGCCTTGGCAGACCAGCTGTGAGTCAGGCGGCAGGGATGAGGGGGCCTAAGCTGCAGGAGTCAGGGGCGCCTGTGGGGAGGATGTCCCCACAGGTGGCAGGGGCACACTGAGCCGTCCACAGGTCCGATTCTGTGCTCGCAGGTACATTTTGTTCCCGTGGTCCAGAATTGGGTCCTAATGAGCCTGTCTTGCTCAGGCTGTCCAAATGGCCTTGATGTGCCCTTTTGTGAACTGGGCTCCACATCTCCTATTGCTTCAGATGCCCAGTTAGATTTATTTATTTAACTGGCTTTGATATACCATTTTTCTACCAGTCAAAATGGTGTACAGTCAACAAGGGTAGGCAATTTGGTGTACCAGGAACAAGGTGTAGGCAATGGAGAAATACAGATTAGATCAAATGGCGCACAATTGACAGGGAGAGGCAATGTGGTATATAATAAACAGGGTGCAGGCTATGGGGAAAAACAGATTACGTCAAATATCCATATAGCGAGTGTCTGTTATATGAAGGCAAGGCCTACTGAGGAGGGGTAGGCGGAATGCTGTGGATTTGGTGAGGATATTCCTTTGGTGGTTTGGTCTGTTGCTCTAAGCCATAGTGCTCCTGGAAGAGATTTATTTATTTATTTATTTATTTAAAGTTTCTTTTATACCGCGCTATTCAGCATCAGTGCGGTTTACAATAAACAACGAACATACACATTTCCAATAGTACTTTGTGTTTACATATGAACAGGAAATTCAACTTGGCTAACAGGGTAACTATATACAGTAACAATATATACAATTTACAGGCTGGTCATGTGTTCGTATGGTTTCAGACAGAGATATGACTTTTAAAGGCCTGAGGTAATTGGATGCTCTGCAGTGTGGAAGGCAGTGCATTCAGAGGACAGGGGCAGAGTGTAAAGGTCCTTAGGTGAGCATGTTCAGTCCTCTTACAGATTTGTGGAGGTAGGTTGAGCATATTCTATATGCTCTTATTAAACCTGCCTTGAAAAGCTAGTTGGAAATATGGGCTAAAAATCCAAATTATTATGGGGCCAATATTCAGCCTCTGTGGTAGGAATATTTTATTAAACCCCAGCTGCTGTGATTATAAAACATATGGATATTCAGCGCTGGTATCCTGATAGTGCCCAGTGCTGAATATATACATTCAGCGGGGACAAACACCGCTATCTGAATAGTGGAGATATTCAGCATGCTAACCTGAAGACATTAGGTCCTTTTTGCTGTCCTAATTTTATCCAGACAACTGACTATTGCCGCTAACCTGATAACTATGGACTCTACCCATGAACTGTTCTGGCACTATCTGGGTAGTGCTGAGGCAGTCTATAAGGATATTCAGTGACATTATCCACATAGTGCTGATGATATCCCCAGATAGTCATGGCTAAGGCAAATATCTGGATAATTGTCTCAGTTATACAGCTATTTCCCTTTGAATATAGAGCCCTATATTATTATCATAAATGTTTGAATACTATAATACCTGCTTATCGGTTCAATTCAGAAAACTACATTTTTTTTTGCAAATCCTTTGAGCAGGCCAACATTTTCTTGCCTCTCATTCCTGTTATTTTCCATAAAACGGAGACATTTTGAAAATATTTTCATGTGAAATTTAATGGTTTCTGCAAATTTGGGATAAAAGGAGAAAAATTCCATCCAAGAGCCTTTCTAGCTGGGTACCTAAATACTAGGTGAAGATTTAGAAACCAAACATTCCCCCTGTTTAGTTGTCCAAAATGTTGAAATAACTCTAGCACATCAGAAGCATGTTCATATCGTCAGACCACCTACATAGTTACCATCAAACTTTCAACATCTAACCACAATTAGATAAATTAGTTTAAGCAACAGAAAATCGGTTAGACATCTAACTTTCCTCTTTACCCATCTATTCTCTAATTTTAGACGTTTAACTCTTAAACGTACATTTGCAAAAATCTGTGACTTAATATCCATAGAGTAGAAAACTATTTACTCTTTCCTTAGAGAAAAGCATCTTTAGAAGAGAAACATTCCCATTCTGTTCCATTCCTCACATAGCAATGATAACAAGCAGCATTACATATGATATCAAGTCTTGGTATGAGTACTCAAGATATACTTTTAACCCCATGCTTTAGAGGCAAAGATTTTCCACTAAATGACAGTGACATACAAAACTCGGCTCTCTGATCTCTTTAATCAAACAGGATTGCAAATTCATATAGGCAATGACTTAAAACAAGGATTGTGTTAGCCTGACCCATGTCATATGGAACCATACGGTAACAGTAGGGACTGGAGATTCTTTTTGTAAGATGACATTTGCAAAAATGCAATGTGTGCCTTTGAGTCAGTCCTGACTCCTGGTGGCCCAGAAGCTCCTGGGTTTTCTTGGCAGTGCCACTGGAAGTAGATTGCCAGGCCTTTCTTCTGAGGGTTAAGTGACTTGCCCAAGGCCACAAGGAGTACTAGTGGGAATCAAACCCTGGTTGCTTGGCTACCAAGCCAGTGTTCTAACCACTAGGCTACTCCTCCACTCCAAGATAGCATTTAGTATATCAGAAAAACAGGACAGAGCATAAGCAACAATGACAATTTCAGTCATTGGTATGAAGACAGATGCAAAATCACTTCATGTGGTCAATTCACTTTATTTATTTATTTCACTACTTTTCTATACTGCTCTGTAACCGGGTACGGCGCACTAGCCGCCTCGCGACCCCCCCCCTAATCCCTCCCCCCCTCCCATATATACAACCATTATGCAATGACAACACCACACGTGTTCTGGGATTAAAACTGGTCGCAGCTTTATTTGCCTTTAACAATAACTAAACAAAGTTCACAATCAACAAACTTACCCCGCCCCCGCCCCCGCAGATCAAGCCTTCACCAGCCATCTAGTAGCAAGGTGACCGCTGTCTCCGCTTCCGCCGGGCCAAGCCCCGGCTACTTCCGTATCCCTCCCTGATCCGGCTTCGCCCTATTATTAGCAAAAGCCCGAGGGATTGTGCAGGTTGGGGGTACACCTCCCCCGTACTAAGGATTGGCTCCGGCTCAGGACCCCGGAAAACCTCCGGGATCCTGCCACCCCCCTCCAGCTGCAACACCCCACCCACACCCCGGTCAATCAGAGACATGAAGAGGGTGGGCGGGCGGGAGCAACCGTCCCCTTCAGCCACCGCTCGCAAAAACGGCTGTGCTCCGCGCCGCCCCCCCACTCAACCCTGGCCTAACTCCGTGATTGGCTCCCGCGCTGCCACAACAACTGCGGGAGCCAATCACTTTGAAGCCAAACACGTCGACGCCACCAGCGCGGCCGACCAGCCGGGTGCGAGCGCCGCGGCGCCCCCCCGGTTAATTCCGGCCGTGGGCACGAGGCGCCACGGCCTTCCTGTAACCGGGTACGGCGCACTAGCCGCCTCGCGACCCCCCCCCAATCCCTCCCCCCCCTCCCATATATACAACCATATGCAATGACACCAACACACCTGTTCTGGAAATAAACTGGACGCAGCTTTATTAGCCGTTAACAATAACTAAACAAAGTTCACAATCAACAAACTTAACCCCTCCCCCTCCCCCCGCAGATCAAGCCTTCACCAGCCATTCTTTAGTAGCAAGGTGACGCGCTGTCTCCGCTTTCCGCCGGGCCCAAGCCCCAGCTACTTCCGTATCCCTCCCTCATCCGGCTTCGCCATATTATTAGCAAAAGCCCGAGGGATTGTCCAGGTCGGGGGTACCCCACCCCCGTCCTAAGGATTGCCTCCGGCTCTGGACCCCGGAAACCTCCGAGATCCCGCCAACGGCTCAGGACACCTCAACCTGAGCCGCCCCCATGGCAAAGCTGCGACCAGCCCTATGTCCTCGCATAATATCCTCCAAGGCCTCCTGCCAGTCGTTGAGGAGTAAATCCATCCCAACAGGGGATAGATGTACCCCATCCTGCCGGTACAATCCCGCACAGGCCACTTCCGCCCAAGAATGGTGGATCTGGTACCCCCCACGCTCCCTCACCCATCGACCAATCTGCCGATAATTTGTGTTAAACCCCCTAGACCACCGCCTCTCGCCCCAGGAAGCAGGCCTTGGAATGATATCAGGACAGGCGAGGAATCACGCCTGGAAACATAATTAACAAACTCTCCAAAATCGTTGCTGCGCTGCACGAATCAACTGGCGACAAGTCCCAAGCCCCCAAATCATTGCCACCCAAGATGAATCACGGTGATGTCAGGCAGTCCTTGCCGACGCTCATGGTGCTGCAGCAAAGGCAATAGCGTATCCACCGAAGACCGCGCTTCGCCCAGCATGAAACGGTTACCAAGGAAGTTGCCAGGCCGAGGTTCTGCCAACGGGCCGTATCGTCTGGCCCATCGACCAGCCCAATAAACAAAAGATTGGCAATCACCAACAGCTACACGGTCCCTTTCGGAGATCTGCAAAACAAAATTAACAGTAGCACATCCCCCCACCCCAACAAGCCGCACATAGCTGCGGAAAGTCTGGGACTATCCATCTACCAATCCTCTAATGTCCGCCACAGGCAAACCCTCCTCCGCCGCCGTAGTCGCTGCCCTATCGAAAATGGAGTGAGGCGCAAAAAAAAAGACTCGAGTCCTCACCCAAACCCGCGCAGCGCTAACCGCAAAACGGCAGTAAAACTGGAAGCGCGCGTCAGGCACCCGCCATCCACGTGCCCGAAAAAAACTTCCCGCGCCACCAGGCCGCAGTTGCAGATACGCCTTGTAGCGAGGCAACGGGGAACCAAGGGTAAGAAAATCCGGGGAGCGCCCGCAAAATTACCCAAATCCCCTTTCCAATACGGATCCGTCTTGGAATGCTCTAAACCGGAATGCGAAAACCGCGCCTGGTATGAAAACCACATGGCGAAGTAGCAAAACCCTGAGGTCGCAACAAGGCGCACAGACTCCGCCAACCAATTCGCCAACTCGAAACGCCCCAAAAAAGGCAACTACAAAGACAGCTCGAAATAGCGCAGCCTCAAAACGGGAGGCAACCACTCCGGGCAACGGCGCCACACAAAAGCACTGGAGAGAAGTAGTCATGTGTGATAGGGCGCCTGCAATCACCCGGGGAAGGGCAGGAGCGTTCCCAACCTGCAACAACCGCCGCGTCAAAAACCCGCCCCCAACAGCCCCCCACCCCACTGCTTTGAGAAAAAGGAAAAACCCGGCCAAATGCATCGAACTGCTGTCCGCGAAAAACCCCGCCGCCTTCGCCCATAGAACATACTGACTCGTTAGGTGATCTGAAACAGGTCCATGGTCGCCAACCGCGAAATGCCAGAAAAAGCTCTCGACCCTGCTGCAGCCCCGACGATAGGCCGGTCCGTACAAGTAGCAGCCGACACCGAGCTTCGCAGCAAGTGGATCATCTCGGAAGACCAATCTCCATAAGTGTTCCGGGGACCGATGCTCCCTCCGTGTCCGCAGATGGCGCCAAGTCCGAAAACAGCTCCCACTTAAAAACGGGAAAGAGCATCAGCAAATATTGTTAGTAACTCCCGGGGATATGCCTGGCCCTAACCACAACATTTGAGTCTCAAGCAAGCCAATAGCCTGACGCATCAAGTCTGCCACCGGCACCGACTGCGGGGAATAAGTATTAATAACCACTAACAACAGCAGCATTATCGCACCACCATAGAACCGTCCAATTGCATAAGCTATCAGGCCATAACGTGAGAACCACGAGTATCGGGAACAATTCCAAAAAGGTAATATTATGGGTTAAGCCAGCAAGACCCCACGCGGCGGCCATGGCTCAGCACACCACGAACACCACAAAGTACACGCCGAAACCCCCACCACCTGCGGCATCCGTATACAAATCCAACGAGAGAGCACTGGTGGTCTCCGCGTCTCTAAAGACAGTGTAACCATTAAATTCCTGCAAAAAGGTGTCCCACACAGACAAATCCGCTCTCATACCCCGCGATATTCGAATACGATGATGAGGTCGCGCCACCCCTATCGTGGCCAGAGCGAAGCGACGCAAGAGCACCCTACCCATCGGGATTACCCGACAAGCGAAATTCAGAGAGCCAATCAAAGCTTGCATCTCCTTCAACGTCAGCTTATTGGCGGCAAGAGCGGTCGCTACCAATACTCGCAACTTAACCACTTTGTCAAGAGGCAAGCGCGCGACCATCGCCACAGTGTCTAATTCGATACCCAAAAAGGTAAGCTTCGTCGTCGGGCCGGCCGTTTTGTCTTGAGCCAAGGGAACTCCCCACTCGTGTGCTAAATTTAGAAATTCATCTAATAAGGCCTGACACCGACCAGAACGGGCTTCGCCCACAAACAAAAAATCATCCAGGTAATGCACTGCATTCGTGCAACCAGTTTTCCTTGAGAAAACCCAGTGCATAAACGTACTAAACAGCTCGAAGTATGCACAGGACACCGAACAACCCATGGGCATACACTTATTGTAATAGAACTGTCCCCGGAAGCAAAACCCCAATAAATGAAAAGCTGACGGATGGACCGGCAACAAACGAAATGCCGACTCAATGTCCAACTTGGCCAACAGGCTCTCACTACCACATCGCCGGACAAGCTCCACCACCGTATCAAACGATGCGTAACGAACTGTACAATACTTCTCAGGGATGTGGTCGTTCACGGACGAGCCAGGAGGAAAAGACAAATTATGAATCAACCTGTATTTTCCCGGTTCCTTCTTCGGAACAATCCCCAAGGGGACACTACCAAGTTGGGGAAGGGCGGCTCAGCAAAAGGGCCAGCCACCTTTCCCAAACGCAGCTCCACCGCCAGCTTGTCTCGCACAATATGCAGAAATCTCCGCACTGACGGCGCATTCCCGAACCGACTACCCGGACACCACCGTACCTACCACGGAATGGAAAAACCCCTTCTGAAACCCTGCCGACAACACCATCCCAGCCCTGCGCCTGGGGTAACTCCCCAACCACAAATATAGCCGGAAAAAGAAGATGGGAGTCGGAGCTAGAGCCAAGAGGTCGTACTGCTTGAGAGACGGCACTCCGGGAGCGATGACCCCGCTTGACACACTTAAGTGCGGAATGTCCTCCCGCACAGATAGAGCAGGCGTGCCGGAACTTACAGTCCGGAAAGGGGCACGAGGACTTGTTGAAGCGCCAACACAAATCTCCTGTGCTGCCCCCTGCTGGTCTCGAAACCGCCGGCAGGGTTGTCGCACGAAAGGACCGCAATGATCCGTCAGCGGCCCCTGCTGCACTTCTCTGACCACTCGCAAACCCCCCGCCTGGACGAACAGCCATCTGGGTTAACCAAAGATTAATATCTTGAGTCCCCCAAGACAACAGACGATTCTCCTCCATTTTATCACGGAATTTCTCATCGTAGTTGAGCCAAGCCCAAACCCGGATGGGACTGAGAAGCCTCCAAAATGGAATCCATATACGCTAAAAAGCCTCCATACTGCTGAGGATGCAGATGCCCCCAAACACTTGCAAGACGTAAGAATGACCTCGTCCAATTAACCACATTCCTAGCTACTTTGCGCACCAGCCTGCCGCCCATTCTCATCCTCTTTCCATTTTTTCCGACTATCCCCCGTCCCGCTCCTACCTCCAGTAACCGAAAACAACTCAATATAACGCCTTTTCTGAATTTTGCGCCGCAACTTTTTCAGTACCCCTTCCCACAATTCCGAGAAAGCTGCCAACGTTGGCTGCACTAAACTCTGAGAAGGATCATCCCTCTCGCTCACAGACGTAGAGGAAGACGAAGTCTGAATGGACGAAGAAGAAGAAGAACTAGATCTACGGCGCCGTCGACGAGAATGCTTACTTTTTTTCTTGGCCTTTTTGCCTACATCACCCGATACCACCGAAACATCACCCTCTTCTACGCCGTGCGCTGTCACCATAGCACCCTCGCCCCCCACCTCCCCGGAAAGGCTCAGTGCCAACTCACCTGCACCACCGCTGGTAGTCCCCTCAGGCGAAACGAGTCCGCACTGGACCGTTGACATTGCAGGCCCCGCACCAAGGTCCGCTCCCAAACGGCTTCCTTCACCGCTCGATGCTCCCGCACCTTGCTGGCTGGATCGATGGAGATCTGCAGCGTCCCGAAACTGCCATCCTGGGGGGACCTGAGGAGAGAAAACACCAAACGGCGAAGAAACACCAGCCATGGCCCAAGGCGGCGGCCACGCCCCCATCCAGTGTGCCTGAGAAGAGCCCTGCCCACCCCCGCTCCAATGTTCCCAAGCCAACGGCGTGCCCCCCTGCCCCATGGGAAAACCCGACATGCCCTGGAAATTAGCACCCACTCTACCCCCCGCCCACTCAGCAGACTGTCCTGCCCATGCCAAAGTAGGGCTAACACCCGACACCCCCATCGCCTCCTGCCCCCCTAAACCTCCAACGCCTCCACTCTACCTACTTTCCCCCTGCAAGAGGAATAGCAGGGCCACCCGACCCTCGGGAAGGTACCCCCTATAGGGCGTCACATCAGCCTGCCCCTACCCTAAGTACAGTAGCCCCAAGGCCTTCGGTCCTTCCTTTGCTTGCCACGCCCCGCTCACTCCCCCTTTGCCCCACAGCCCCACGGCCTTGAGCCTTTCCGTTCCCCGACCCGGACCCAGCTACAACCCCCAGCCCATTGGCAACCCACCCCCGATCCCACCCCCCTTCCTGCTCCCCTGCCCCGTTGAGCACCTCTGCCCCATGTGGTGAGCCGCATGGTGCCTTGTCAGCACGAAGTCCCTGCGGGGAGAATAGAATTTTTTTTTTTTTTTTGGGTATAGTATTATTCAACTAAAACAATTGCGCAGCAAACAAGGCCAAGACCCCAAATAAAAAACCCCGAAGTACACTTGCCTTGTCCGATGGTCCCGCAGCGAGCACAGAGAACTAGTGCTCAAGCCGCAGCTCACCGCCGCTAAACAAACCCGCTGAGGCACTGTGCAGCGAATCCCCGGATCAGCGCTGCGTCGCCAACCTCAAATACCGCACCTCGCCGCGAAGCCAGACACCGGACCCGACAAAATTATGGCGAGAGATGACAAGCAACCGTCCCCTTCAGCCACCGCTCGCAAAAACGGCTGTGCTCCGCGCCGCCCCCCCACTCAACCCTGGCCTAACTCCGTGATTGGCTCCCGCGCTGCCACAACAACTGCGGGAGCCAATCACTTTGAAGCCAAACACGCCGACGACGCCAGCGCAGCCGACCAGCCGGGTGCGAGCGCCGCGGCGCCCCCCCGGTTAATTCCGGCCGCGGGCACAAGGCGCCGCGGCCTTCCTGTTATTCAAAGTGGTTTATAAAAAAGCATTAATTTATAACATGAGATAAGAAATATCAACTAGGAAATGGGTAAGTGGCACATTTGGTTCAAGGTATCAATTTACTCTATGATATGTCTGTGTAATAGCGTGTTATGCATAATTTTCTTTATCGAAATGTTCAGAGAAGAGATGAGTTTTCAGGTTTTTTTAATGAAACTCTGTTAGGTCAGTGATGGCACAGATGCTCTCTGGAAATGAGTTCCAAATGGTCGGTGCATAGAGGGAAAAGGCTCGGTTGGATGCATTTTGGCTGCTCTTCACTTTCAGAGTAGGGACGATGAAAGTGTTTTGCATGTTGCTCCTTCTAGATCTGTTGTTTGGTGTTATGTCTAACAGTGATTACAGGTAAACTAAAGAGAGGCCTTGGGATAGTTTGAATGTACTCATTAAGGCTTTGTATTTTGTTTGGTCTTTCACCGGAAGCCAGTGTAGCTCTAAGGTATTGGTATAATATATTCTCTTTGCGCACTGCAGAGGATACGGGAGGCAGTGTTCTGCACCATTAGTAGTAGATAAAGAGCATACTTTCATAATTGTTGGAAGAGAATGTTACAATTATCAAAGTGTGGGAGCACTAAGGCCTGAAAGGCTATGCAGAAGTCATGGTTCAGTAGTGGTCTTGAGTTGTTGCTATCTTGTGGTATATAAGCCTCATGCTGCTAATAATGTGTGACTGTAGGGTTACTCCTAGGTAATGCCCTTCAGGTTTCACATCTAGCTGTGCTCCTGATACTTTTATAGAAGTTGGTGGATTGAAGCTTGCATCTCTGGAGATATACAGAACCTCACTCTTTTTGTAATTCATAACTAGGTTGTGTTCGGAGAGCCATTGTGTGACACAACTGAAGCATTTTGTCAAAGAGGAGTTTATGGGTTTCTTGGTAGAAAAGGGTGGATAGAGTATCATATCATCTGTGTAAATGTTCAACGATATAGAGGCATTCTAACATCCTTGGTTTTACTCTCCATTCCTTTCCTTATGATTCCTAGCATTCTATTTTTATTCTACGCACCTACATTTGTATTCTATGCACCTACAATCTGGAATGCCCTCCCAACCACCATCCGAGCTATTACTGACCTCGCACAATTTAGAAAGGCGCTAAAGCACCATCTTTTCCTCCAACATTACTCTCATACCGGTGACATAACACAACCTAGCATACCCTCCCCCACTACTCACCAATGTCATGTCGGTGTGACTATATCCTCCAATAGGATATCTATAACTGTAAATAGTTGTAAGATCATGTCTTGTTGACATAAACAGTTCCATGATATAACTGCTCAGTTTGTATATAGTTACCCCTGTTGAATCCCAAGTTGTAATACCTGTTCATTGTAAAGTTTCAATGTATGTTCAGCCTGCATTGTACGCATTACTGTTACTTCTAAACCGCACTGATGCAAAAGAGCGTGGCATAGAAAAGATTTAAACAAATAAATAAATACATAAATTTGCTTTCTTGGATGCCGATACACACTGGGCAGAGGATTTCAACATGTTATCCATGATGGCACCTAAATCCTTTTCCTGGGTGGTGGCTCCAACTGGAACCTTGCAACATGTAACTGTAGTTTGGGTTGTTCTTCTCTAAGTGCATAATTTTGCACTTGTCCACATTAAATTTCATCTGCCATTTGGGCATACTGTCTTCCAATTTATTAGGGTCCTCTTGCAATTTTTCACAATCTTCTTGTGTTGTAACAATTTTGAATAATTTTGTGTCATCTGCAAATTTGATCACCTCACTCATTATTCCCATTTCCAGGTCATTTATGAATATGTTAAAAAGCAGTGGGCCTCCATTTCCTCTCTGTTTGTCTGAGCTTGCATTTAGCATCTCTTAGCTCAGGCGTATACCACACTGCACTGCTATGACTTCTTATAGTTCCGTTTGTATGTGGTACTAATGCCATTGTGCTTATAATTTTGTTACAGTTTTGCACTAGTGTGTCTATGTTATCTGAATCCTACTGGAGCTATGATATGATTTTATCCAAAACCTCTTCCTTGTAAAGGTATTGAAATCTATTGTGCATTTGTGCATATTTGATGGCTCTGGATGAGATAGAATGTAATTGTTCTATGATCAGACCATGGGACTGGCACTAGTGTGGTTATTGAAGTTGATTGTTTCTTATCACTTGCTTTGGTGTGAAGGTGAGATGCTTCCCTTCTTATGTGTTGGTTCGTTGATGATTCAAACATATTCTAGCACTTCCATTTTATCTGTGAAGGTTTTTGCTAGCCTAGTCGGGGCTGATGAGAGGCTTACATCACTTAATAGTAGGATTTCCTTGTTTTGTGAATTGTGACTACATATTATCTTAAAAAGGACTGCTAGCTCTTCAGCTCTTGCAGATGGGCATCTGTAGGCTAGGCAGAGTGTTAGGTGTTTATTTGAGATTGTGAGCATGTCTATGCCTCCTTTCATGTTGATAGAGATGCTGTGGAAGTCAAAATGAGTCCTTGCTAAAAGAAAGACCCTTCCACCTCTGTGGTTAGCTCTTGGACAATTGAAGATGTTGTAATTAGATAATCGTAGTTGATTTATCAATATATTGTCATCAGAGAACCAAGATTCAGTTGCACACATGATATCTATTTGGTAGTCATTGAGATAGTAAGATAGTATCTGAATCTTACTGCAAGCTGACCTTCCATTAAGAAGCATTGAATAAAGGAGGGAGGAGTGGCTCAATGGTTGGGACAGGTTACCTCAAGCTGGAAGGCCAGTGGTTCAATTCCTATGTAGGGACAATTAACCTCAGGCCAGAGGGACTGGGGTCTCTAGTCCCATGGCCACTCCTTGTGGCCTTGGGAAAGCCACTTAACCCTCCATTACCTCAGGCATGCTTAGACTGTGAGCCCTTCAGGGACAAGGGAATAAAAAAAAGTGCCTGTTAGCATATATATCTGTAAACCCCTTTGACCCAGTGAAAAGCAGTATATAAGCAAAGCTAAATAAGTATACATTTTATGTTGTCATGGCTGTATGTAGTTTCATTGCAGGGTACAGCTGATGATTCATGTGGCTTGATTCTGATGAGGGCACAGGGTACTTTGTTTCTTGATATGAATGCAGGGGTAATAATTCTATGCCGTACAAGAGAGTGAATGATTGGGATAAGACCTGAGTGAGGAATTAGTGTGTGATACTTAATGAAATGTAAAGAAAGTTCAGCAGGATTGCTATTAAAGTCATAATTGTTGTAAATTCTAGTTGCTATAGATATTCAGTGTGTGGTTGCTGTACCATCAAATTGTATAGTTATTTTGTTAAGACACAGCTGGGGTTGAAAGCAGTTGAAGATATTAATAGTGCTTTGCCTAGTTAGAAGACAGTTGGCTTGATATGCAAGAGTGAGCAGGACTGTTGTTTCTAAGGGCCCTGAGAGCTTAGTATAGACTGTTGCACATTGAGAAATTGCTTACCTCATGTGTTGGAGTTCTATATGTTGCCCTTGCAGGCTTAGCTTGTTACCAGATGACCCTGGTGCTAAGTTATAATGTAGTTGTAGGTCCTCTTACATACTCTGTGGTTCACGCTAAGGGCCAATATCTAAGGACCCTATGGCTTGGCCCTTAGGCAAGGTCCACCAGAAGAGCATCCACCTAGCAGCAGTGGCGAGTTGTAGTATTCGGCCCTGAGCGATGATGCCTTCTTGTGGGGGTAGAGTTTACTGACGAAAAGGGAGGTCTGCTGAGTCTAGCCATGTGGAGGTTAGTGCAGAGCTCCAATTGTAGCTTCTGACTGAGGTGGACCAGAGCAGCCCAGGGAAGTGATTCACTCAATGCAGAATCAACCAATGCAAAATCAATGATGATGCCTCATGGTGGGGTAGAGCTTACCAGTGAGAAGGGAGGCCTGCCTCTGGTGACCCAAACCTTTGTGAAGGTTTTTAGAAGCCTTATTCTCTATGTGCATGTGAAAATACTAGCACTTCCATGTGGAAATGGCATCTATGTAGAAATGGCAATTTTCGAAAGGGCTAAATTTACATTTGGATGTCATTACTATGTGAAAGTTGCAAGGGGGCATGTCACATGAAGC
The DNA here is from genome assembly GCA_033557465.1 of Ichthyophis bannanicus. NCBI lineage: Eukaryota > Metazoa > Chordata > Amphibia > Gymnophiona > Ichthyophiidae > Ichthyophis > Ichthyophis bannanicus. Next base: position 1,462,865,563 of record CM066031.1, read on the forward strand.
TTTAGGGTGTGATGAAGGGCAGACCAAAAATTACACATGCATTACTCATTTCATATGGGGAATACACATGAATGACCAAAAATGTTCATATCGGGATTTACACCTGCTCCCTGCTAATTTCAGGTTTTAAGAAGTGCTCATTTCAGTCAGCCTTTTACAGGCGATATTAAAGAGATTATTCTCCTTAATCCTCCTTAATCCCACTCCATATTGAAATTAGAAAAAAATATAGTGGCATCTATAGTTAACTGCTGGCATTTACACATGTAGGCCTACAAAATGGCTCACATACTCATATAAAGCACATATTGGCCTACATGTTTCCTCCATTTCATTTTCTCATGTACAAGCTTGAATTGATGCCTTTGAATTATGGTGCTGGCAGCGAATACTACGTATACCATGGACTGCCCGAAGAACAAACCAGTCAGTACTAGAGGAGATCAAACCTAAGCTTTCTTTAGAAGCTCAGATGACAAGACTTCGACTTTCATACTTTGGACCCATCATGCGAAGAGAGAGATCATTAGAGAAAGACATCATGCTTGACAAGTTAGAAGGTCAACGCAAAAGAGGAAGGCCAGCAATGAGATGGATCGATACAATAACAGCAGCTATGGGTACCAGTCTGTCATCAAATAGTTGCCTGACTGAAGACCGAACACAATTTAGGACAATTATCCAGAGGGTCGCCATGAGTTGACACTGACTCGACGGCACTTAACAACAACAACAAGCTTGAAAAATGGCTCCTCCCACTGTATGTGGTGCATAGCCATGGGCACTCCTGCACTTTCTTTTTGGTATTTTAGAAATTGCTACATGTATAGCAGAGCTCTTTCTAAAATACTGCCAGAACTGTAAATATTGCAAACTCAATGTCTCAATTCTGATCTCCACGACTTTTCTACAATGTGCCTTGAAGAGCGTAATTCTGTAAGAAATGTCTAGATTCCCTCGTGATTTTACATTATAGAATACTAGCATAAGTGGCTGTGGATGTGCATACATATCGCCACAGTCACACCAGCTGTAGGCACGTTGGGTCCTATTCTATACAGTACATGCGTAAATAAGCTCTCTGCCCACAGTTGCCCAAATTCTGCCCCTATGCATGTCCACAGTGAAAGTATGTGTCATCTGTCCATAGTGTGTACAATCCATTATAAGCTCGTGCAGACCTCTAGTTGTGCCATACAGAATTACCTCTGTGGTGCTATTTTGGAAGCCCTATTCATGCATTGGGTATCTGAAAAAGGGGAAAGAGACATTCAAAGCACAGAGACATCCCCAAAGCCATTTTAAAAGCTGGATCTGTGGATGCCCTCAGCAAGGATGTCCAAATCTGAATGGGGGAGTGGTGGAGGCATGGCAACCGGGACATCACTCCCTGATCTCAGAAATGTCCTGGACCTGGAGTCATGTATAAGTTTAGAGCTGCTCCAGGTATGACTAAGCATCGGGAAAGTGCTCATATTGGCTGAAAAACATCCCAATGGTGTAGAGAAGGTAATTCTCCATCATCCCCAGTACTCTGCACAAGCACAAAGATAGCAGCAGTGGGATTTGAGCCCTGGCCCTAACACAATATTTTAACTATTATGCTATTCCTAGATGTCCAGGTTCTGAAATACTATTCTGGAAATGTCTATGTAGACCCCCCCACCCCCCCTGCCCAGACATCCATATCGACGTTTGTGAAATTGTGCCTACAATAGGACATGCCTGTTTCCTTTTCAGATATTCTAGCTTAGAGGTCCCAGATTGCACTCGGATTGCCTCTCTATATGTACAAGTGCGGCCACACAAACAACCAGTATCTGTTAAAAATTAAGATGGGATATTCAAAGCCATTTAGGCGGTTTTCAGATCTGCAAATCACATGAATGGCACTCAGAAGCATATTCAGCAGCACTAACACCATCAATGCCATCGAATATCCTTGCATTCCTCAGGGCATTCCATAGGCTGAGTAGAGGCAGTACCTGGGGATAACCAGCTAGCTGCGATATTCAGTCACTAGCCATTTATCCCAAAGTGGTGAAACTTAGGCACCTGAAAGGCTTGCCTGATTTTCACTGCTTTAGCTAACTGCACAGAGGCTGAATATCACTGCTAGCCAATTAGCTAATGGACTATCCAGCCAACCCGGATAATCAAAGCTGGTGGCCGGATATGGCCCCAGCATTGAATATCCAGGTTCAAAGTTCAGCAGGAATGGCTAACCACTTTATCAGTTATAGCTGCTTCCAGTGAATACCCCCCCCCCCCCACCATATTCAGAGATGGCATTTATGTTTGTTGCCACAGAATATCTTATCCATATAAAGTTATAAGGATATTGCTTCAATGAAAGTTTATCTCAGTGACCTTAAACTTAAAATATAATTTCAAGGTCTATTTTCAATCAGGTGTCAGAGTATTTATCACTATTAAGCTGGAGCTAGTGATAAACCTCTGAATTTGGAAAGGATGCAGTGAGATCTAGGCTATCTGTTGAAGTCCCACCCCTCCCAGATAGTCTCACGGGGGAACTCTCTCAGTGGGTACATGAATAAAATGATCCAAAGGAATTTTCATCATCACTATAAAAAATTTTAAGCATATGATATGAAGGGAGACTTAGAAAAAGTTAGGGAACTGCAAATTGCACATTCTTTCCCAGTTTTCCCGGTCTTCTAGTTTCCTGTGAATTAAGGTTTATTTAGTTATTAGGATTTATTAACCATGTTTATTAAGATATTCACCCAACATGATATATAGTACTGGGTGCAACTAGACATAGGCAGCTTAAATTGTAGTAACAGTATAACGATAAGAAAGTGATAAAATGTCAGCATAATACACAATCAGAGCAGTAAGATAAACTTGGCAATGGGCAAATTAACCCTGGGAGTAACAATGGGATCAAAAGTGACCCCACTGCAAGTTTCACAACGCGTATCTCGGAAACTAGTTGTTCAAGAATGCAATCTTTTTATGACTTTTCACAAATCAATATTTATTTATTTATTTAGTATACCGCTACTTCCAGCGATCAGCAGTGGTTTGATTACAGATTGGAAATTGTCAAATCATGACAGGAAATTTTTGAGGTATAAACACATTGATTAGACAGGAAAGCACAGCACACAGAGAACTATTTTACAGGGAACATGGGCTATGGAGGGTTAAGTGGCTTGCCCAAAACCACAAGGAGCACCTGTGGGACTAGAAACCCCAGTCCTTCTGGCCTAAGGTTGCTGTCCTCTAGTGGGATTTGAACCCCTGACCTTCCAGCCTGAAGTACCTTGCCCCAACCACTAGGCCACTCCTCCAATATTCTCTTTATATTGCACCATGGAAGGAATAATTTTCATCCGCTAGGTGACGCTAGTGATGAATTGCAGCACAGCATACCAATGGGGTCATTTTTGACCCCAGTTGCTTATGTCTGGTTTGGATCGTGATACAATTTGCAGTTTTGTGAATTTTTTGATCTGACAAAGGTATTTATCATTAATTATGTATCATTTATTTTTTGTACTCTTATTTTATGAAAATTACACATTTTCTGTAATTGATATCATACGTTCTCTCATTATTTCTGATGAAATCTAAAGGCTTTCAGCTCGTTCATCATGATTATTGTACACCTATAGTAAAACTGCTTTGTGTTTTATTCAACTTTATCTTTGTTTATTTATTTTAGGTTATTGTTTATGATGTCAAAATGAAAGTATTCAGCTGCCAAGTAAGAGAAATATTGCAATGAGATGCTGACAGTGACGGCTCTGAGTCGTCTGATGATGCAGCATATTCAGCAAGCAAAGAAGCATATCAGTCAAGTTCGGCCGATAAATCTGATGATGACAGTCATGATTCAGATGACGACAGCAGTTGGTCGCCAAGTGAATGTGAGACTGATGTTGAGCCGGTAACATCGCCTGCAGCAGAGTCAAGTTACAGGTCGAGGCAAAGGTCGAGGCTGTGCTGGACGGGGAAGAAAGCAGGAGTCCTTGGTGTCAGTGTCATCTGTGAGGAATCTTAGTTGTGGTCATAGAGGAGCTAAGAGGTCATCAACTATAAGCACAAATGTTGCCATTGAAGCCTATGTATCTAAGGATGCCACATCATGACATCATGAAACAGGAAACCTATAAAGCAAGCTGCTGGAAGATACGCCAGAGCTAATGGCATGCCCATACAACAAGGTCCTACAAGGTATGCTGTACGAAATGTTGATGGCCCTCTCGCAGCATTCCACTTGTTCATTATGAAGAACTTATTGAATGAATTCATGATGTGGACGAGCAAACAAGGAAGACACATTTATGACGACACCTGGAAAGATTTGACAGACAGAATGTCAACGTTTTCTTGGACTTCTGATCCTCTCAGGCGTGTGCAAGTCACAAAATGAATCCATAGTTCAGTTGTGGAACCCTGAAGATTGTCGTTCTGTTTTCGGCAAAAACATGGCCCGTAACCACTTTCAGCAAATTTCTTGTGCTCTCAGATTTGATGATGTAACCAACAGACGTGAACAACGAGGCGTGGATAAGCTTGCTCCAATCAGACATGTTTTTTATACCTGGGAAGCAACTCTAAGTGGCGCCTTTGTTCCTAGTGAAAATGTTACGGTGGATGAGCAACTACTTACAGTTCGTGGCCGTGTTCCGTTCAGACAATATATTCCCAGCAAACCTGGGAAATATGGCATAAAGCTATGGATGTTGTGTGACAGTGCAATGTCATATGTTCTGCGTCTTCAAGTATATACAGCAAGGTAACTCAGACAAAACAGGGAACAGAAGCAGGGTGAAAGGGTTGTGCTGCAATTCACTGAAGGATTGATGCGATCTGGCAGAAATGTTACTGTTGACAATTTCTTCTGCAGTTTATCCCTGTCATGGAAATTGCTAGAAAAACAAATGACACTTTTGTGGACAATTCAAAAGAACAGAAAAGAATTGCCTCCAGAATTTGTAACAGCAAAGGGCCGATAGGTATTCACTTCACTGTTTGCCTTTCACAATGACGCCACTCTGGTTTCCTATTGCCCGAAGAAAGGAAAAGTTGTGTTCTTCTGAGCAGTTTGCATGATCAAGAAGAAGTAGATAACACACGTCTAGACAAAAAAACCACACATGATCTTGGTCTATAATTCTAGTAAAGGTGTAGTAGATACGGCAGATCAAATGTTGCGCACGCATACCACAAAACGAATGACAAGACGCTGGCCAGTGACAATCTTCCACAACATGTTGGACATCAGTGCTTTGAACACCTTCATTGTTTGGATGTCACTAGATCCAGAATGATAGTCGAAGTCAAAGTCTTGGAATTAGGAAAGCAGCTGCTTCAGAGTAATTGCAGCGAGACTTCTTCCAGCATTGAAGAAGCCACTGTTGCTGTTTGCAATGTCGAGATCCCAAAGAAAAGGGCAAGGTGTCACTGCTGTTCCAGAGAAAAAGACAAGAAAAGCAACATAGTTTGCACCTCCTGCAAGCTCAATGTTTGCAAAGAACATTCAGAAATTGTCTGTGTCTCATGCAAATGTCTGTAGTACTTTACTGTGTTCCTCAAGTGCATGCAAAAACTGCTTTAATGGCAACTCTTTTTCATGTAATTTTATGATAAAGCATTACATTTCAAAACATTTAACCTCATATAATAAATAATTAATTTGGAATAATATTTTGTCTGTTTAGTTTAAAAATTTCATTGTTAACAATTAAAATTTGTCGTGGGGTCATTTATGGCCCCAACGGTATTCAGTGTGTGCAAAAAATCTCGGTAATTCCAGGGTTAAATCACAGTAATGACAATAATATGAATAGTAATAGCAGTAATATGATACAATGTTAGTACTATACACATTAAAACCACACATCAGGACATTATTATAACAGAAATATGATATTCACAATGTCAGTACAGTAATCCTTTGTTAATGCCATCTCACAGGTAAGCAGCTCTTCAGAACGCTGCTTGAACTCATCCACTTTAATCCCTAGTTCCTGTAAACGTTGTGCCTGAAAGTTCCACTGGGTCTCTCTCAAAAAACAATCCAGCCTTAACAAAGATTTCTCCAGAGACATGATAATGACACCCATCAGAGAAATTGTCTATAGTTTTGATGGAAAAATCCAACTCCTTCAGTGATTGTGTTAATACAATGCCTCCTCTGATGCTACATCACTAATTTCCCAATCTGCACCTAGGACTAAAACCCTACAAATCTGGTGTTCTCTTATACTGGTGGGGGGCAGAGACCAAAAATTGAATTTCAAGGTAGCTTCCTCCCTCCAGTGGATTGATATGAGCAATGGCTTCCTTAACTGACAGCTCCCCTGAAAGGTCCACCACACAGCTATGAAGGGGGTAAAGAGTCATTGGTACTGAGAGATATTTCAGTCTTACTGGAGTAGCAGATGCACTGCTAAGTCCAATCTCACTTCATGGCATTCCCTTAGGGTAGTGAGCAACAAAATGATCACTCATGGGTTGCAAACTTGACCCTTCCACTCAATCATAGCAGACAGACAAAATCAATTGGGACCGATCTTGCAACATTCATCAACCAGCAGGGCCGGCCCAACCACTTTGCAAATTAGGCAGTCGCCTAAGGCAGCAACCCTTGGAGAGTATAAAAGCAGGCCATTCAAAACTGCATAATAGATTTTGACAGCCAGAGAGGGTGTAAAGCTTGCAGTTCACTTAGGGCTCCAACAATTTGGGCCAACTCTAGGGCTGGCCCTGCCAACCAGCTACCTTCAGTCCTAAAAGCTATCAAAACTGCAGATTGCTTCACAGTATAGATCTTAATGCAATAGTTCTACTCCACTCCCCAAAAAAATAGTTGCAGACCACCCTCAGATTGCTCTTCAATAATCTTTCAGGTACCTCAGCGAGGCACAACCTTTTGACATGCCCCTTTGATGTGTGAGATCTCGCCAGTGGCATTCCACTGCATGATGCTGTTATCTGCTTCTTGATGTCAGCCCCTCAGCAGAAGTAAGCAAAGCTTCAGAATGAATGCTTTGAGTCCCAAGAAGTGGAACAGCAGGAGGTACAAAGCAAGTTGGGGAGGCAGGTAGGCTTGAAACACATGGAGCCTGATTTCATAATATCCACGTTCAGGCCGTGAAGACGACTAGGTGATAAATGAGCACCCTAGACTGAATTCTGGATGCATATGTTTAGACACACATGCAATATTGGAATTGGAGCGGAGATGTGATAGCTTCAAAAATGTCCAAAAATAAGTCTGAGAATTCCTAGCCTCAAAAACATCCAAAAACATGTCCGCATTCCAAAACATGTTCACATTTGCCCATATGTCCACATGTAAGACCAAAAACAGCCCCCTCCCTTCCCCTGAAGTGACCTCACATGTGCAACAGGAAGCAGGCAGCCAAACTTCAGCAAGGAGGAGGCTCAACTTCTCTGCGGGCTGGCCCTGCAAAATGAGGAAGTGCTGCAGCCAACAGGGCACCAGAGACCTGCGCAGGGACTGGGAGAGAATCCACAGCACCCTGGCACAATAAGTACATCAATAGCAATACACACATGGGAAGAGGCTGCAACAGGCAGGCAACACTGTAGGGGGCCGGAACATAAGAGAATGCAAGGTAGAGTAGGAAAGGAAAATGCACTGCGGCAGGGATACTAAAGAAATGCAGCCAGGGGATGGTAGTACACATGGATAGACAGAAACAGGCAAGACACAAAGTGAGGGACAGTGGGCAGAAATGAGAAGGGTGTGTTATGAGCAGGAGGTAGTGCAGCACAACCAAAAGTGCACCTGCATGCATATGGAGCGGCAAATGAAGAGCAGATACCAAGGACAGCAGCACCAGTGAGCAACCCAAATGTGGCAGCATGAATCATCGTTTCCCATTAGGAAGCATCAAGCTGGCCAATGATATGCAGGGTGGCCCAAGAAAGTGAGAACATCTCGTAAATTAAAAGCCTAACTAGTTTACTTATTTACCTTTTTTAGCTATGCAACGTCTTTATTTCGACAATTTCCGGTCGCCATCTTTTTCTTTTTTTTTTAATTTGTCAATCGTTTACATCTGTCTTTTTGAATTTTTAAATAACGTATATGCTACGAGATGTTCTCACTTTTTTTGGGCCACCCTGTAGTTGTCCCTGTGGATAATAAGTAAAAACCCCTCTGCCCAGTGTGCAGGGGTGGCAAAGACAGCAAGTAGAATGCTAGGGATCATAAGGAAAAGAATGGGAAATGAAACAATGGATGTGGTTAATTATACATCTAACAGAGTGTCCAGATCCAAGCATCATCTTGGCACACTACAGTACATAGTAAATGACGCCTTAGTAATTTACTTTAAACAGGGACCTTGGTAACCTGGATCATACATCAACATACTGTACCTGAATGCAAGTCGCCCTGATCTCCCACTAGAAAGATGAGAGACAAACATAATAAATAAATATTCCATCTATTGATGCAATGGAGGATTAAAGGACTTTGCCCAGGTCACAAAGAGTTCCACTAGGAATTGCATATGGTTCCCTCAGTCAGCAAGCCAGTGCTCTGTCCATTAGGCTACCCTTCCACTGAATAATGCGGAGCCACCAAGGACTTATGGAACTTCAGAAGGATGCTAAAAACACTTCATGGAACACTACAGACACACTAAATGACAACTGCATATGGATATACCCTCCCCCCATCTGTGTACCCAAACCCTCCACTACTGTTATCCCTACCCCAACCAAGTACCCAAAATGAATTGAAACACATGAGCCTATGGAAAGGTAGGACTGGAAGATGGTTGCCAGCACCTCTCTACTGAGGCAATGGAGGGTAAAGTGACATGCACAATGTTCCAAAGAGCATCTGTGAGAATCAAACCCTGAACTCTTGGGTATAGGCATTTGCTCCAGCCACTAGAATACTCCTCCACTCCACCATCTGAAAGTATAAAGATTAGGGGAAATGCATTTAAGCCACAGTGCAACCCATTCAAGAGTAAGAAGAAAAAATGATTTGCAGTCAATGTGTAATTCAATGCTAGAATATGTTACTGGATGAGGTTTCAAAAGTTGTCGGTGTAGCTGGGTGGAAAAAAGGTGTGCACAAGGACTTGGAGGAAAGGTCCCTAAACCATCACTAAAGGGTACCAGGGAAATTCACTGTCCAACCTATTACAAGCATGTGAACCAGGGTTGGCCCATCTACTAGGTGAGTTAGGTGGCCACTTAGGGTGGCCTGCCTTGGTGGGCGGCAGCAGTGGCACAGGTGGGCTGACATCTCTGTGTACAACACTACATATACCTTGTTGCATAATAAAAAGGCATAGGAGATAGTAGCGGCCAGACTGGGTGGACAGCAGCAGTGGCACAGGTGGACTACGGCAGCGGTGGTGGCACAAATGGGTGGCCACGCTGCCCCCCCCCCACCCAGCTGCCGTTGTGATTCCGTCTTGGAAGGGGGAGGCGGGCAGCAGTAGTATTTCAAAAGCGTCAGCTTTTGCTGCCACTTTTGGAAATGCTTTTGCTGTCGCTGATCGCCTCCCCCCTCCTAGGACGGAATCACAGCAGCAGCTGGGTGGGGGGGGGGCAGCGTGGCCACCCATGTGTGCCACCACCGCTGCCGTAGTCCACCTGTGCCACTGCTGCTGTCCACCCAGTCCGGCCGCTACTATCTCATATGCCTTTTTATTATGCAACAAGGTATATGCAGTGTTGTACACAGAGATATCAGACACTCTTAGTGCTCAGCTGAGCTGACAATGTACTCAAGACCAGGAAGACAGCAAAACTGGGTGATAGAGTGTGGTAGCAGACACACAAGTATTGCACAACATATAGGGGAGCATCAGAATGCAAGAGTAGCTGTGAAGAGGTGGTGCTAGAGTTTCTGGCGCCCTCTGCAATCTTTATATCAGTGGCCCACTCCCTCATTATTATTAATGCTGGCTATACTCCATCCCCCTCCATAAGGAGCCTACCCCAAAAAAGCAGCACTGTAAATACCGTTGCAGGCCCTGGAACATCCATACACCTAGTTGAAAAGCTGAACAATTCAGATTACTACAGTACAGATCCCTGCATACAAACAACATGTTAACAGGACATCTGGCCTTTGTCACACACTCAGAAAACAGAATAAGTGATCACAACCTAAAAATAAACATATGTAAATAAAAATTAAATGCAACCCAAAAAGCCAGATTCTGCATACAATACAAGACCACAGAAACAGAAAGAGATGCATTTCCCTGTACTGTAAAAAATATAAAGATTGAAAATAAAATTATTTTTTCTACCTTTGTTGTCTGATCATTTTAGTCTCTGATCATGCTGGTCCCAATCTGAGGATTCTGTTTTCCTCTGTCATCTCTTAACTCTCTTTCTGTGGTCTCTAGTCCATCTTGTTTGAATGTGCCTCCACAAGCGTAGCCATAGAAAAACTGAAATCTACTCAGACAACCCGTGCAAGGGCCTTTTCACTGTATGCACCCGGAATCTGGAATAACTTTCCCACAAAACTAAGAGACATAGATGACATTTACCAGTTCCGAAAGGAACTAAAAACACTGTTATTCAAAGAGCACTTTGAAAACAAAACATAACCCAACTTCACCAGAAGCCGTCCTCTTCTCTTGCACTTGGATATGCATACACGGATCTTTTGACAAACAGAATCCATTACCATGATGATTCACATGAACCTAATCATCTAATTTCAATGACGTGCAACTACCCTCTCAAACATCAATGTATCATATACACACAACTACTACTCAACCTCTCATTTGTAAAAAGCTTGTCTCATGTTAATATTCTCCAGTCACAAAATACCATTTGTAAAAAGTTCACTTCATGTTAATTTTCCCTGTTAAATGTTAAAAGTTATCGTTCCATGTTATCATTCCCTGTTCTATGTAATGTTCAGTTCAATTGTTCCATGTAAACAGCATTGACCTTTGGAAATGCGGTATATAAAAAATGTTAAATAAATAAATTGCTGCCCAGTTAGCTCCTGCGCCTAAAAGGCAGGCAAGGTTTTTTCTCGCATATCTTTTAGGCATAGGTTGCTAACTGGGCAGCCTGCAATATCGCTACTGCTGAGTTATCGATCGTCTCCACCTCCGCTCCTCCTCGGAATGCCCCCAACATGCCCCAATGCTAAGCGGTTAGCTTCGGGGCACGTAAGGGCCATAATCTGGGATATTTAGTGGCACTAACCTCTCAGCAGCAGTTACATGGTTTACAGGGTGTAAACCATGTAACTGCCCTTTGAATATCGAGTCCTAAGTATAAAACATCGAGTGATCTCTACCAATCCAATTTTCTGGTCAACCTGTCAAAGAAATCAATTAGATACATCTAACAAGATCTACATCTACTAAAGTCATGCTGTCTTGGATCCTCGAATCCTTGAATCCCAGAAACCACAGCCTTTCCACTCATTTACTCATTCCAGAGATCAGACTAACTGTTCTGTAGTTCCCAACTTCTTCCTTAGTTTGCTTTTGTGGACAGAAACAACATTCACCCATTTCCAGACCTCCATGATCATTCCTGACTCTAAGGAAGCACTGAGCCACTAGTACTTCCTAAAGTTCTTTCAATAACCTTGGGTGAATCCCATCCAGATGCATTGCTTTGTCTACTTTTAGTTTTGCTAGCTCCTCACAAACACAGTCTTCTGAAAATAGTCAAGTTCCTATCTCTATTCCATTTCTATTTGTGTTTGTTTTCTGAGGTTTCATTCCTGATCTGTGAAAACAGAACAGAAATATTTTTTAAACAATTCTGCTTTATTCTTTTAAATATTCCTCCCCTTCCCCCTTGAGTATTAAAATGCCACCTTTTCATTTCCTCCTGTCACTAACATACTTAAAAAAGTCTTGTCCTCATGTTTTACTGATTTGTCTATTTTTTCTCCAATTTGCATCTTTGCTTTCCTGAGTACTTTGCTAGTTTCCCTTAGTTTCTCTGATATTATTGTTGATATTCCTATTTATGTACTATTTATGTATTTATAAGCTTTTATATATCGCCACTTCCATAGATCAGTGGCAGTTTACAATGAAACACAACCAAGTTACATTATAACATACATGAACTTATGTACAAATAACACGTTGAGTAACAAAGTAACTAAACATTGTATCAGCTTCGTAATTTATTTACAATTAAGTGATGTTGAGATAAGTAATGTCGCCTGAGCAATGTGCATCTTAGCAATTGAGTAGTTCTTAGGAGATTTGAAGTGTTATGATGGATTATGATGAAAGGCTACCCTCTTTTTCATTATTATTTCAGCTACATCTTTTGAAAATCTAGTGCATGTGGAAATGGAAATAAAACATGTGTACACATTTCAATAGGCATCCAATCTTTGTGGAAATTCGTTGACATTATTTGGTAGTGTAGTTGCCACGTTAGTTCACTTCAAAGTCAATCTTCAGCCATGCAGCCTTCTTCAGTTATCTTTCAGGCTTCCAGTTAGGCTTCCCTCCTGAGATGTTACCAATTGAACTCAACAATCAAGAGTGGAGAAGTAGCCTAGTGGTTAGGGCAGCAGCCTAAAACCAGAAATACCAGTGTTTGAATTCTACTGGCATGCCTTGGGCAAGCCACTTAACCCGCCGTTGCCTCAGATGCAAACTTAGATTGTGAGCCCTCTGGGGACAGGGAGATACCTAAATGTAACTTGCCTTGAACTACTTCTAGAAAGTTGTAAGCTAAATAATAATGATAATAAATAAATAGGATTAAGCACTATCTCTTCCAAAATGATCCTGTAAAAAGTCACTATTGGACATCATGGGAGGCTATTTTGAAAACCCTATTCATACTTTGGACTTCTGAAAAAAGGCATAGAGAGGTCTCCAGAGCCATTTTAGAAGCCAGGTCTGCGGATGTCCAAGTATGAACAGGTCCATACTTGAGGCCTGACTGGGGCATTCAGAAATTTCCAGTGTCGTGTCTAAGTTTAGACCTTCTGCAGGCATGAATAAACATTCGGAAAGTGCTTGTTTTGGCTGAAAAGCATCCAGAGGGTATAGCATTCCATCATTCCAGTACTCAGCACAATCACAGTGATAGCAGCAGTGGGATTTGAATCATGGGTTTTCTGGTCTTAGCCCACTACACTAATCATTAGACTATTCCTGGACATCCAGGTTCTGGCATACTATTCTGGGGATGTCTACATAGAAGCTCCGCAGACATCTATATCGGGCACATCCACATTTGTGATACTGTGTCTGCATCTGAACATGCCTGCTTATTTTTCAGATGTTCTGGCTTAGATGTCATCCTTTCTAAAATGCCCTTCCACACTTTCAAATATTAGACTTTGTTTTGTCTATACATACATAAAGACAGCCATTTTATAATGCATGTTCCACCTGTAAAGCATGGTTTACAAATGGTATTATAACATTCCATGCTTGACTTGCAATATTCAAATGCAAGAATAGATCACATGCACGTAATTACACTTGCCTTGGTGCATGTATATATATATATATATATATATATATATATATATATATATATATATATATGAGACCACTTGTATGCTACTCTGGATTATGGTAGATCTACATTGCTTTCATAAAATAGGCAAGTTTCGGAAAGATTTTGTAGGCAACCTACTATAAAATTAATCCCAAGAAGTTCAATTTCCAAAAGCTATTTATCCATGTGATTAGCTATGGTTTGGGTATGTGAGCTATTTAACAATTTCCCACTTTCTCTGCAGTTGATATTATGCACTGAAGGTTCTTTGAGTTTCTATGATAGTCAGGACCTATTGTTTTGCTTTGATAGCAGCTGCCTTTTGCCGACCCCTAATAACTGTTGCCCTACGTGCCTGCTTAGTGTGCCTGATGATTAATCTGCCCTGTAGTCAGAGCTCGAGCACCTCAAAGTTGCAGAATCAGTGACCACAAGGAAACGAAGGGTAGTGGTGGTTGGTGACACTTTTCTGAGGGGTACTGAGGCATCCATCTACTGACCAGGCCTGATGTCCAGAGACGTGTGCTGTCTGCCAGGTGCCCAAATCCGAGATGTTATGCATAATTTGCTGAGACTCATCAAGCGTACTATTATCTGATGTTGCTCATCCATGTCGGCACAAATGATACTGCTGGGTATCCCTCTGAGTGCATCAAAAGTGACTGCATGACTCTGGGACAGAGGGTGAAGGATATAGATGTGCAGGTGGTGCTCTCTTCAAGCCTCCCTATTGAGGGTAAAGGCCATGGCAGGGAAACTCACATCCTGGATATAAATGAATGTTTTGGTTTCCTTGATCGTGGGATGATGTTTCAAGGGCTGCAGAGCAGAGGACCAATGTGTCTTCTGTAGCAGACTGAAGAGGACTTTAAACTAGATTCATTGGGGATGGGTAAAGAAAACCCCCAGGTAAGTGAAAGCCCCCAAGTAAGTGAAACATTAAATACCTTATGGAAATGGGTAAAAAGGTCAACATCTGGAAAGTGGTGTGTATAAATGCCCGTAGCATGGGAAATAAGATCTCATATGTTGAAGCTTTAATAGGAGAGACTGACTTGGATTTAGTGGTGGCTACAGAGACATGGTTCACGGACAACAATGACTGGGATCTAACTATACCAGGCTATACTTTATTAAGAAAGGACAGGGTAGGAAGAAGGAGAGGAGAAGCGGCACAAAATGTAAAAAATAATATCAAAGCTATGGAAATACAGGGCTTAAAAGGGAGAGAGGAGACTTTGTGGGTTAAACTAGAAAGAGGTAAAGAAAAATCTATTTGCATTAGTGTGATATACAGGGAGAAGAAGTGGACGGAGATTTAACAGAAGACATACGCAGCATTGCCAGGAAAAGGGAAGTGCTACTGATAGGGGATTTCAATAAGCTGGACGTTGATTGGCACATCCCTGCTTCAGTGTCATCTAGAAGTAAGGAGATTCTGGATTCTTTACAGGAAGAACTATTCAGGCAGCTGGTAACATAACCCACATATGAAGGGGCCATACTAGATGGTGCTTACCAATGGTAAAGGTGTTTCTGATGTTTTAGTGGAAGATCATCTTACATCCACTGATCACCAGATGGTAACATAGTAACATAGTAAATGACGGCAGATAAAGACCAGCATGGTCCATCTAGTCTGCCCAGCAAGATGGCAAGAGTAGGTGCACCTATCGCTCTGTGCAGGCCACCCCTCCCCATGTCTTTGTTTAGAGGTAAACCCACCACTCCAGGTAGGACACCCCTATTTGTTGAGACGTTATATATTTGTTGAGACATTATATGGTTCAGAAGTTAGATGGTACCATTTATTTTGTTTTTATCCTATTGCTATAAAGGGATCCACTGTGTTTGTCCCATGCCTTTTTGAATTCCGTCACCGTGTTTGCCCCCACCACTTCCATCGGGAGAGCATTCCAAGAATCCACCACCCTTTCAGTGAAAATTTTTTTCCTGACATTGCCCTTCAATTTACCACCTTGCAGCTTCATGTTATGCCCTCTAGTTTTACAGTTTCCCCGTCTTTGGAAGAGATTTGTTTGTTCATCATTTCTCTTTAAGTATTTAAAGGTCTGAATCATATCTCCCCTGTCCCTCCTCTCCTCCAAAGTGTACATATTTAGGTCTTCAAGTCTTTTCTCATAAGGCTTCTGACACAGGCTCCAAATCATTTTGGTCGCTTTCCTCTGAACTGTTTCCAGTCTTTTTACATCTTTTGCAAGATACGGTCTCCAAAACTGAACACAGTATTCCAAGTGAGGCCTCACCAGTGACTTATACAGTGGCATAAGTACCTCTTCCTTTCTGCTGGTAATCCCTCTTTGTATGCAGCCCAACATCCTCCTGACTTTTGCCACCGCCTTGTCGCACTGTTTTGCTACCTTGAGATCATCAGAGATAATCACATCAAGGTCTTTCTCCTGAACCGTGCATACCAACCTCTCACCCCTATTGCGTACAGTATTGGTGTGGTTCAGTATTAGGACTATTTATTTTATTTATTTATTTATTAGTATTTATATACTGCCACATCCAAAGATCAGTGACATTTATAGAGAACAAAACAGTAACTTTACATTATAACATTGGAAAAACTTATATTTGAAAGTGAAGGACTTAAAGAAAACTAACTTTGCCAAAATGGGCCACTACCTCAAGGAGTCATTAGCAGAATGGGAACAACTGGGGGATGTGGAAAACCAATGAGCAAAACTGAAAGGGGATATGTTAATAGCAAACAATCCTTTTGTTAGAATGATAAATAAAGGTAAAAGGAAAAGGAGGCTGCTATGGTTCTCAAAAGAAGTAGCTGAAAAGATGAAGAAAAAGAGGGAGACCTTCATGAAATACAAGAGATCACAGAGAGAGGAAGATTGACATCTAAATTTGGAAAATCTTAGAGAGGCTGGCAAAGTAGTCAAGAAAGCAAAGATTCAAAAAGAAGAGGAAATAGCAAATGCAATAAAATGGGGGGGATAAGATATTTTTCTAATATGATAGTGAGAGGAGGAAGGGCAAAAGTGGTATTGTCAGACTCAAGGGTGAAGGGGAGGAATATGTAGAAGCTGATGAGGATAAAGCAGAATTGCTTAACAAATATTTCTGTTCTGTGTTCACAGATGAAGGATTAGGAGCAGGACCTCAGAAAACACCCACAAACAGGAATAGAAGCGAGGGACATCTCAAATGATTTTCAGAAGACTGTTTCATGAGGAACTAGCTAAACTAAAAGTAGACAAAGCAATGGGACCAGATGGCATAAACCTGATAATATCGAGGGAACTTGGGGATGTTCTAGCAGCTCTACTGACTGACCTTTTTAACCCTTTCATGGCTGTTGTTGCCATATGGCAACCTTCAAATTTTCCCCCAAATTTTTCCCTGGATTCTATCTTTCCAAAAAATCCATATACTGTGTGCGAAATGTGATGTGTATCTGTGCTTGACATCTGAAAAAAACTGTTATTTAAACGATCATACCCAGCAGTAAATGAAACTGATGCCAAGACTGTTTTTAATTTTCAGCCAATCAGGACCATAGTTTCCATATGACAACAGTAAATATTGTTTCTTAGAAATACAATTTTAAAAAAACCCTTTATATTCTGCACCATTTAGCTCAAATCTTAATTTAAAAAAACGAAAAAAAAAAATTCAGTTACAAAACAATTATGTGGACGCAAAATGGTTAATCCCTTTTTGGAATCAGGAGTGATGCCAGAGGACTGGAGAGAGGGACATTTGTCCCTTTGCACAAAAGTGGAAGTAAGGATCTGGTTGAAAATGACAGGCCGGTTAGTTTAACCTCTGTGGTGAGTAAATGATTGGGAGCATTTCTGGAAGAGAAAATAGTGAGTTTTCTGGAGTCCAATAGATTACTGGATTCATGGCAGTATAGATTCACCAGAGGCAGGTCTTGTCAGACAAATCTAATTGATTTCTTTGACTGGGTTACCAGGGAGTTGGACCGAGGAAGATCTCTAGATGTGGTGTATATAGATTTCAGTAAAGCCTTTGAAACCATCCCGCACAAGCAGCTTATAAACAAACTGAAAACCTTAGAGATTGACCCTAAAGTTAGTGCTTGGATAAGAAAATAGTTGAGTGGGAGGCGACAAAGGGTGCAGGTAAATGGAGCTCACTCTGAGGAGAAGGAGGTTACCAGTGGAGTGCCGCAGGGACCTGTCCTTGTTACTGATATTTCACCAGCTACTTCTTTTGATCTTCCTCGGTCCAACTCCCTGGTGATTCTTTTTAACATCTTTGTTATTGATATTTCAGAAGAGCTGTCAGATAAGGTTTACCTCTTTGCAGATTATAGCAAAATCTGTAATAGACTAGACACCCAGGAAGATATAGATGACATGAGGAGGGATATAGCTAATCTTGAAGAATGGTCTAGAGTTTGGTAGCTGAGATTTAATGTTAAAAAATGTAGGATCATGCATTTGGGCTGTAGCAATCCAAGGGAGCGATACAGTATAGGGGGTGAAGTACTTCTGTCCACAAAAGAAGAGCGGGACCTATGCATGATTGTGTCTGATGATCTTAAAGTAGCTAAACAGGTATAAAAGGTGATGGCAAAAGCAAGAAGGATGTTTGGTTGCATACGGAGAGGAAATCGGTTGACTGGCAGACGACAGAAGGTGGTGGTAAACAGAACTCACTCAGAAGAAAGGAATGTGTGTAATGGCATACCTCAGGGATCGGTCCTGGGACTGATACTATTCAATGTATTTGTGCGTTATATTGCAGAAATATTGAATGGAAAATTCTTCCATTTTGCAAATGACATGAATATTTGCAACAGAGTGGACACTTCTGAGGGAGTGGACAACATGAGGAAATATCTACAACCACTGGAAGAATGGTCTAATTCTTGGCAGTTAAGACTTACTGCAAAGAAGTGCAGAGTCATGCACTTGGTATGTAGAAATCCAATGGAATTGTATGCGATAGGGGGCAAGAGGTTAGTGTGCATGGACCAGGAGAGGGACCTCGAAGTGTCTGAGGATCTCAAGATGATGAAAAATGTGACAAGGTGGTAGCCAAAGCCAGAAGGATGCTGGACTGCATACAGAGAGGAATAATAAGGAGAAAGGAGGAAGAATCAATGGCCCTGTACAAATCAATGGTGACGCCTCACTTGGGGTATTGTGTTCAGTTTTGGAAACCATATCTCACAAAAAGACTTGAAGCAGTTCAGAGGAAGGAGACCAAAATAATTTGAAGCCTGTGCAGGAAGATGTATGAGAAGAGACTTGAAAACCTAAATAAGTATACCCTAGAGGAGAGGAGGGGTAGGGGAAATATGATACAGACTTTTAAATACTTAAAGAGTATCAATGAACAAACAAACCTTTTTCAAAGAAGTGGAACCTGTAAAACTAGAGGGCATAACATGAAGCTGCAAGGGGGTAAACTGAAAGCAATGTCAGGAAATACTTTTTCACTGAAAGGGTGGTGGATGCTTGGAATGCTCTCCCGATGGAGGTGGTGGAGGCAAATATAGTGGCAGAAATTCAAAATGGCATGTGACAGACACAGTGGACCCCTTTATTCTTTAGAGGGTGAAATCAAATTAAATATCTTTTATACTTCAATAAATAGAGGAGGGCTGACCTGCACGAGGCAGCAGGGGCAACCCTAAACACAGGCATAGATGGGTATGACTTCCATGGAGCTACAATTACAACTCCAGCCACTTTACTGTGCAGACAGGATGGACCATACTGGTCTTTATCTGCTATCATATACTATATTTCTGTTACTATATAAAATAAGCGTAAAATGCACATGTGAAAATGTATGTCAACTAGGTGCAACTTAATAAAACTACCCTCTAGGAGTTTATGGTTTTATGCTCAAATGTAAGATACATAAAAATTAAAATTAGAGTGTATAGAACCCCTTAGAAGTCTCTTTTTTACAAGGACTTGTTTTGGAGAGAAGCGTATATGATGTTCCAAATCTAAGAGCATTCCTTAAAGGAATCTTCTAATGGAACGTTCCTTAGAGAGTATTTAGAAGTTCCTGATGATTCTATGAGATTTTGGAGGAAGAAAGTAAGGAAGCAGTTTGCAGATTTAGAAGAATGTGGCTCCCCAGTGGAAAACATCAGCCTGAAGGAGTAGGACCATCCCTAAGAGGGGAAAGGATATAATTTAGGAGATAGGAAGGAGGAAAGAAAAACAGATGTTTTCCTCTCAAAAGTGTTTTGAGGTAAGAGCAAGCCTTCTCCTTAAAGAATTGGAGGAAAGCTTTTTCTTAAGCAGTATACGAGGAAAGCAAAGGATCCTGTCCTTGACAGAAATAAATTCTTGTAAGATGACTAGGAACAATCTGGAAACCTACAGTGCAAATACAGGGCAAGAGAGGAATGCCGACTATGTACATATATCCCCAAACAATTTAATAAATATCTACTTGAGCATATAACACATCTTCAGGTCACTTAAAAATTGTCCCCATTGTTCTCCCTCTTTCAATCTCAGCTTTTTGTCTACTTTTTGGTCTCCATGACGTCTTTGCTAGGTCCTGGGATGGTTCTTCAGACTTTAGAAAGTCATATCTTTCAATAATCCTGCATCTTGCATATGTTCCTTGAAGGGCCGGCCCGTCCACTAGGCAAGCTACGCAGCCACCAGGGCAACCGGCTCAGATGGGCAGCGACAGCAGCGGCATACATGGGTGCTCCCCCCCACCAGCTGCCATGATTCCATTTTGGGGGAGGTGGGCAGTAGCAGTATTTCCAAAAGCAGCAGCCAAAAGCTCCCGCTTTTGGAAATGCTGCCACTGCCTGCCTCCCCCTCCAGAGATGGAATTGGCAGCAGTGGCAGTGGTGGCAGCTGGTGGGGGCGGTGTCAGCTGGGTGAGCAGTGAAGCCAGGGTTTCTGCCTAGGGCAGCAGAAACCCTTGGGCCGGCTCTGACTCCTTGCCATTCTTTTATACCCTGGTGACTTCTTTTGGGTTGGCATCAATAGAGCTCAACTGATGTCCCTCTTAGCCCAATACCTCCAGTCTATCTGTAATCCCCTCTAAATTCTCCTTCAGATGTTCTCCCTACCAGTTCATCCGCCAAAGCTATTTGCTGTATGTTAATAGTTGATTACCTTTGCACATGGACAATGCCTGTGAGCAGATGGGAGCCCTTTGATGGCAGACCATAGGCTTAAGCATTCCATCTGAAAACATCTTCACATATGTAGATCTCAAGTGATAGTTGTATATGCTGCAGCTCAATATTTTCATTAAATCTAGCTAGAAGCTACATGGTCTTTTTAATCTAATACTCTTGAAATGGAACAAGACCAGTTCATTTATTTATTTTATTTATTTGGATTATACCACACTATTCAAGATCAGCACGGTTATTTATTTATTTTATTTATATTCTCTTATATACCGCGCTATTCTGCATCAGTGTGGTTTACATTGAACAAACTGAAATTACATTGAACAGGGTATTATAACATGGAGATAACTATTTTACAGGGAACATGGGCTATGGAGGGTTAAGTGGCTTGCCCAAGACCACAAGGAGCACCTGTGGGACTAGAAACCCCAGTCCTTCCGGCCCAAGGTTGCTGTCGTCTAGTGGGATTTGAACCCCCGACCTTCCGGCCTGAAGTACCTTGCCCCAACCGGTTTACAAAGTAGCAACATCATACATGGAAACATTTACATTTAACATATTACATGGAACTCTTTACATTGAACATGTGAACAAGGTATAAAACAGTTAACTTATTTACATTGATAGATTAATAAATCATTCACAGTAGCTTATAATACTGGGGAGCTATTTACAATCTGATAGGATCTTGAGTATGATACTGATGGAGACACTTTGTTACATGGCCAAAAGCCAGGTGGAATAGGTGTTTTAATTTCTTTGCGAAAGGTGGCCAAATCTGATATGAGACGAATAGGAGCAGATAGGGAGTTCCATAGTAGAGGGGCGAAGAGGGAAAAGGCTCTGTTTGTGGTGAATTGGGAGCTTTTTCTGGCTATGGATGGGATGGTAAGAGTGTTTACCATATTTGTTCTTCTTACTCTGTTGTCAGGAGTCCAGTGTAGGAGATCTTCCAGTGAGGTTGCTGATAGGTGGTGGAGAATCTTGAATGTTATCAGGAGAGTTTTGTACTTGAGTCGACTGCTTATTGGGAGTATCCATGTAGTTTATGTGATATTTCTGGCAACAATCCTATAATAAAGTTCAAATTTCGAAGACAGAAGGAATTTCTGTTCTTTGACAAATATGCCCCCCCCCCCCTGTGAAAATTTCAACTTCAAGTTGAATGATGTAGTATGATAACAGCAATAACACTGAATGCAGTGGTGGATCATAGCATTCTTACATTCATAAATAATTCTAATCCATGAATTTCCTTTCATAAAATTCCATACGCTAATGATTCTTTCACTTCTGGAAGGCAAGACTCTTCTTTGACTGTACATGATACAGCTGATTTAGCATTTCCTTTCTTCTGCAATGCTCCAATTTAATTAAACTGTAAACCATAACATGAGTGAGCCTGAACTACAGCACAGGGCATGTCTGCACAGAATAGCACAGGTCCCAATGCATTTTTTGCAAATGATTACTTGATGTGGAATTTCATAAAATAAAAAATAGCAGAATATTGTGAATTCATGTAATTTGCTGTAAATGAACTAGCATGAAGGAATAAGTGTTGAACAAGAACATATCTCAAGGGCACAAAAAAGTTGTGTTTAATGTCAAAATGTTTTTGTACCTTTCTAGAAATTGTTGTTCATTTCTATTACTTACCTAGCTCTGTGATTAATCTCCAGTTTTCAGCCTTTTTAAAAGCTGCTTTGTGAAAAAGCTTTCACCTCTACTTTGCAATAGCAAGGTCAGGGATTAGGTAGTTACAGCTGTCAAGAAGGGGTTCTAGCTAGGGAACTAAAACATATTTGCAGATGATACAAAACTATTTAAAGTTAATAAAACCCAAGAGGATTGTGGAAAATTGCAAGAGGATCTTGATAAATTGGAAGACTGGGCATCAAAATGACAGATGAAATTTAATGTGGACAAGTGCAAAGTTATGCACCTAGGAAAGAACAACCCAAACTATGGTTACACGATGCAAGGTTCCACATTGGGAACCACCACCCAGGAAAAAGATTTAGGCGTCATCGTGGATAACATTTTAAAACTCTCCACCCAGTGTGCAGCGGCAGCCAAGAGAGCAAACAGAATGCTAGGTATCATAAGGAAAGGAATGGAAAATAAAACAAAGGATATTATAATGCCTCTATATCGTTCCATGGTGCGACTGCACCTTGAATATTGTGTGCAATTCTGATCGCCATATCTTAAAAAAGATATAGAGTTATTAGAAAAGGTACGGAGAAGAGCCACCAAAATGGTAAAGGGGATGGAAGGATACTCCTATGAAGAGAGGCTAAAAAGGTTAGGGCTGTTCAACTTGGAAAAGAGACGGCTGAGGGGAGATATGATAGAGGTCTATAAATTAATGAAAGGAGTGGAACGGGTAAACATAGATCGATTGCACAGGTACACTACCAAAAAACTGCCTCCAGTTTTGCAACTGATTCCTATAGATTTTGGGGTGCTGAATCCAGGAAAAATAGCCAAAATGTTCCATCACGTCACGTTTTCTTGCAAAATTAGATTTCTTACCCATATAAGGAATGTTCACATAATTTCTTTTTAGCCGACTGCAGTTTATTTTCTTGGCCCAAAATAGAGGTTGTAATGGTTAACTAACTAGAAACACTCCCTCATGATATTTTAGAGTGTTTTGTATTCATTTTATACATTAACAGGACAATTGGGAGGCGGGGGCTAAATCCAGTACTCGCGCTGGCGCATGTTCTTTCCTGTTCGCCTCGCCTCGCCTCATTCGCTCGCTCAAACACGGTGGTTGCGACATGAACGTTCCTGTCAAATTTCAGTTTCTTGCAAGTTCATTATTACCTTTTGTTTGCTCAGTCGTAATCCAGCTTTATTCCGAAGTGGTTCACTACAGTTGTAGTTTGCAGTGCTGTGTATTTGTGATGGCTCACAGAGCCAGAGGTTGCGTCAACTCTCCGGACAGTTTTTGTTTTATTTGTGGGGAATATACCGTGAAAAAGCGGCAGAGGAACATTTCTGCATTTATTAAAAAAGTATATTTCGCCTATTTCGGTTTGAAGTTAGGCGATCAAGACAAACCGTGGGCTCCTCACAAAGTGTGCAAGACATGTGAGGAAGATCTACGCTTATGGATGAAAGGTAAAAAACAAGCATTTCGTTTCGGAATACCTATGATGTGGCATGAACAAAGAGACCACAGCAGTGACTGCTATTTTTGCTCTTGCATTGTGAAGGGATGCAACTTAAAAAATAAGAACGTAATAAGTTACCCCAACCTTCCCTCAGCAATTAGGCCTATGCCTCATAGCAACGAAGTACCTGTGCCTGAACCACCAAAATCTTTGGATCATATTTGTGTGGACGGTTCTGATCATGATGAGACTCATCAGATGGCTTTTCCCGATGAGTCCAGTACTTCCGAGTTTGAAACTGAACCAGATTCGAAACCTGAACTTTTCTCTCAAGCTGAATTGAATGATTTAGTCCGGGATTTAGAACTCCCAAAAGATGCTGCCCAACTGCTAGGTTCTCGGCTTAAACAGAAAAATCTATTGTCACCAGGAACAACTTTTTATTGGTACCGCAACCGCGAGACACAATTTTTGAAGTATTTCAGCAAAGAGGAAGAGTTGGTATTTTGCAACGATATATACGGAGTGATGGAAAAGTTTAAACTCAAGTATGATCCTGCTGAATGGCGGCTGTTCATTGATTCGTCAAAAGACAGCATAAAAGGTGTTCTTCTTCATAATGGCAACACATTCGCTTCAGTTCCTATTGCTCACTCTGTTATTCTCCAAGAAAAATACGAGAATTTGGCCCTGATTCTTCAGAAGATTCGTTATGATGAGCATAAGTGGATGATTTGTGGAGACTTTAAAATTCTATCCATGCTATAAGGGCAGCAATCCGGTTTCACCAAATATCCCTGCTTCCTTTGCTTGTGGGATAGCTGGGCCCGCGACCTACACTGGGGGAAAAAAGACTGGCCAATTCGGGAGTATTTGAGACCCGGTGAGAAAAATGTTCTTCATGAGAGCTTGGTACCTCGTGATAAAATTCTATTACCACCTCTCGACATTAAGTTGGGTCTCATTAAGCTATTCATCAAGTCCCTTCCAGAAGATGGTGAGTGCTTTCGGTACCTTTGCTCAAAGTTCCCCCGACTTTCTGAAGCAAAGCTAAAGGAAGGAGTGTTTGTTGGCCCTGATATAAGGAAACTCATTTCAGATGGAGCATTCGCTGAAACGATGTCTGAGAAGGAAAAAGAAGCCTGGGATTCCTTCAAGGATGTTGTTCTCAAATTCTTGGGGAACAGGCGGGATGAGAACTATTGCCAGGATGCTCAATGCCTTCAAAGAACAAGGCTGTAACATGAGCCTGAAAGTCCATTTCTTGCACTCCCATGTGAACTACTTTCCCGAAAACTTGGGGGCGTACAGTGAAGAACAAGGTGAAAGGTTTCACCAGGACATCAAGGACACAGAGAGAAGGTACCAAGGAAGATGGAACACCACTATGATGGCTGATTTCTGCTGGTTGCTGCTGCGGGAAACCCCAGATGAAAAATACGTCAAGCAGCGCACCAAGAGAAGCATTCGGGGGAAGAAGAAACGGGCCCACCAGGAGATTGATTGACCCAAGAATGACTTTAAAATCTAAACTGTGTTGACAAATATCGTGTTTTTACTAAACTTTGAAATAAAAATTTGCTAGTTATTACCACAGTGTCGGATCTCATTTATTAGAATTTTATTTTCACACCATCGGGTGTTTGTCTTCATGTATTGCAATGGTGCGGTTTGCGTTTTCTATTCTTACATACATACCTGTACAACATTTTTTGCACATTTCTTTGCTTTGCTTTGTGTCTAACCTCGCTCTTATATGCTCAATGTTTGTGCACATGTATGTGGCTGTTTTAAGTGCAGACAATTTTGCTACCATCACAGTGTGTTTTGTTGACATTACTCTATTTTTATGTGCTGCCTTGTTACAATTTTATTTATTCTTATTTGAATAACTACTAAACAATTAGTATAAAGAATTCATCCAAGAAACTTTTATCTCGATCGCACTCAATCTGAAACGTTCACCTCAAACTGCTAACCCAATGTAGCAAAAAATCTGTACGTGATGGAGCAAATTGGTTACCAGATTTGGATTCAGCGCACCAAAAAACGTAAAAATCAATCGAAACATTAGAGGCAGTTTAAAAAAAAATTTTTTTAGTGTACCTGTGTTGTTTACATCATCAGAATATAAAAAGTCTAGGGGACATGCAATGAAGCTACAGGGTAACCTATTTAAGACTAATAAAAGAAAATATTTTTTCACTCAACGTGTAATCAAACTCTGGAATTTGTTACCAGAGAATGTAATAAAAGCTGTTAGTGTAGCTGGGTTTAAAAGAGGTTTGGAAAAGTTCCTGGAGGAAAGGTCCATAAACCATCATTAAAAAGGACATGGGATATCACTGTTTGACCCAATACAAGCATTGAGGAACCTGTGTCTTTTGGGGAAACTGCTAGGTATGTATGACCTAGATTGGCCACTATTGGAAACAGGATACTCGGCTTGATGGACCTTGGTCTGATCCAGTATGGCATGTCTTATGTTCTGATAAAGAAAAGGATGCTAGCTTTCAGTGAGGTTTCTAGAGATTGCTGAAGGTGCTCTGGGATATTTATTGAGAGTAAGTGTGGGGCCATGAAGGCACGTCCGGATTTCTATGCTAATTGTGAATCGTGCATTAGTGGAGCAAGTGGGCATGTTAGGGGTAGAGAGTGGGCATGGTAAGCACTGCACAGTTAGTGCAGGGGTACACACTTCACACTAACTGTGGCCCTTGCAATTAGTATGGGTTCACCTAACACCATCACAAGAGGTGGAGTTAAGTTTACCCATGCTAATGTGGCATGTGTTAGGAGAAAGTGTTCCACGTTAACTTCAGAAAATGCTTTCCACACCCATGATAGTTAACGTGCACAGATGGTGTTCTCTTCAGTCCTCCCTGTTGAGGGTAAAGGCCAAGGCAGAGAGGCTCGCATCCTGGAGATTAATGCATGGCTACGTGGATTTTGCAGACAGCATACCTTTCTCCATTTGCAGACAGCATACATTTTGCAGACAGCATACCTTTCTTCATTTGCAGACAACATACCTCTCTGGACATCAAGCCTGGTCAGCAGATGGATGCCTCAATACCCCGCAGAAGAGAGTCACCAATCATCACTACCCTTCACTTCCTTGTAGTCACTGATTCTGCAACTTTTGGGTACTTGAGTTCTGGTTCTTCCCTTTCCAGGGATGCTTTCACCTCCTCCCCTTCCAGGGCTGTATAATGGTTCTTCAATTCAAGGGCTGGAGAAGTTGGATTGGTGATTCTGCAGACCCTGGTGACTTGTGTCCCACCTTCGTCATTCTGTAGACACCCATTTTCTCCTCTGCTTGAGAGCTTGGATGTTGCAAGAAGCATCTCATCAATGTACTTCTCACTGTCTTGAATGCTCCTCAGCCTCGCTACCTGTTCTCTGAGTTCCTCCACTTGTTTCCTGAGAGCTTCAGCATGGAGGCACCCTGCACATGGAAACGGTCCTTCAATTGGCATTGAGACCTCTGTCTGGACAGAGGTAGAAGCTGTAATGGGGGCAACAGCTTTAGCGATATGATTTTTCCCGGCCATTGTTCAGTTCATGGAGCTTAGGTATCTGTTAAAACAAAACAAAAGAGAGATCTACCAAAGTGCCAGCCGGTTTCCCAGCTGTTCTTTCAGAGAAAAAGTAGTTAAATCTCTTTCAGTATGTTTAAAATGTGCTCTTCCAAGTCCCTGTGTGTAGTTAATAGGGGAGGTGCCCTATAAAGCAAGACTGCTCACTAGGGGTGGGTGGGAGTTGGGGGGGGGGGGTAGGGAGGGAACTAACTCCTGATTAGGTGTCAATAGCTTCAAAGAGCTGAGAAAGATACTAAAACAGAGTTTTAAACCTACCCCACTAAAGAAAATATTTCTCCATTTAAACTAAAGCACCAAAAAGAATGTAACTTTGTTTTAAAAATGTACCAAAACCCTTTTAAGAGCTCCCAGGCAGAGAGCTAGTAATTTAAAAAGCCACAAACTCTTACCTTTGCTTGAAATGTATAGCCCCTGTTAGGAATGAATAGGATCTGGTCCAATCAATTAACCTCAGATGTCACATGATTAGTTGATTAGGGCCCACCTGTGTGCAGTCAATGTCATGTCATCTGTCACATGATACCTGTATAAACACTGTATACCTGTTCCCAAAGGCCCCTAACTCTGCAACACCACTAATAAGCAACATGAACACCAAGGATCACTCCAAAAAGGTCAGAGACAAAGTTGTGGAGACATAAAGATCAGGGTTGCACATTAATAGAATATCCCAAATTCTGAATATCCCACGGAGCACCATTAAATACATTATAATAAAATAGAAAAAATATAGCACCACTACAAACCTGAGAGAAGAAGGCTACCCACCAAAACTCACAGACTAGGCAAGGAGGGCATTAATCAGAGATGCTACAAAGACCCCAAGGTTAACACTGAAGGAGCTGCAAAGATCCAAAGCAGAGATGGGAGTATCTGTCCATAAGACCACTTTAAGCCATACACTCCACAGAGTGGGGCTTTATGGAAGAGTGGCCAGAAAAAAAGCCATTACTTAAAGAAAGAAATAAGAAAACACATTTGGAGTCTGCACAACAGCATGTGGCGGACCCCCCAAACACATGGAAGAAGGTTCTCTGGTCAGATGAGACACAAATTTAACCTTTTGCCCATCATGGAAAACACCATGTGTGGTGCAAATCCAACACTTCCCATCATCCCGAGAACACCATTCCCACAGTGAAACATGGTGGTGTCAGCATCATGCTGTGGGGATGTTTTTCATTAGATGTGACAGGAAAACTGGCCAGGATTATAGGAATGATGGAGGGCACTAAAGACAGGCCAATTATTTTGGAAATCATGTTTCAGTCTGCTTGTGATTCCAACAGGACAATGACCTTAAACATTCTACTAAAGCTGGTTTAATGGGACACATTTAAATGTCTTGGAGTGGTCTAGTCAAAGCCCAAACCTCAATCCAATGGAGAATCTGTGGCATTACTTGAAGATTGCTGTACAACAACATAAACCATCTTACTTGAATGAGTTGGAGCAGTTTTGCCTTGAGGAATGAGTGAAAATCCCAGTGGCTAGATGTACTAAGCTAATAGAGACATACCCCAAGAGAGTTGCAGCCTGGTCTGTGAGTTTTGGTGGGCGGCCTTCTCTTGTCAGGTTTGCAGTGGTGTCATATTCTTCTATTTTCTTATAATGGATTTAATGGTGCTCTGTGGGATATTCAGAATTTGGGATATATTTTTATAATGCAATTCTTATCTATACTTCTCCACAACTTTGTTCCTGACCTATTGGAGTGCTCCTTGGTCTTTATGTTGCTTGCTTAGTGGTGTTGCAGAGTCAGTGGCCTTTCAGAACTGATATATTTATACAAGCATCATGTAACAATAGATCATGTGTGGCGCAAATCCAACACTTCCCATCACCCCGAGAACACCATTCCCACAGTGAAACATGGTGGTGGCAGCATCATGCTGTGGGGATGTTTTTCATTGGCAGTGACAGGAAAACTGGTCAGGACTGAAGGAATGATGAATGGCACTAAATACAGGGCAATTCTTGGGAAAACCTGTTTCAGTCTACCAGAGATTTGAGATTGGGATGAAGGTTTACCTTCCAGCAGGACAATGACCCTAAACATATTGCTAAAGCTGGTTTAAAGGGAAACATTTAGTTGTCTTGGAATTGCCTAGTCAAAGCCCAGACCTCAATCTAATTGAAAATCTGTGGCATTACTTCAGATTGCTGTACAGCAACACAACCCATCTAACTTGAAGGAGTTGGAGCAGTTTTGCCTTAAGGAATGGGTGAAACTCTCAGTGGCTAGATGTGCTAAGCTAATAGAGACATATGCCACATCATTCAACAGTGCAAATTAAAATATGCAGTTTATGCTGATGATGTTACGATTTATCTCCCTATGGACATAGACTCCCTGGACTTCTCCAATATCAAATCATGCTTCACTAAAATGACACAATGGCTAAATGAACACAATCTACACATTAACTTCAAGAAAACAGAAGCATTATTTGTTTCTAGAAATCAAAAATTTACCCCCCCCCCAACAGAAATAAAAATTGAAAACATAAGCATCCCCATAAAAGATGAAATAAGATACCTTGGCGTGATCATAGACAGAACGTTAAGTCTAACAACACACACAATACAACAAACACAATATATAATAAATTAAGAGATCTTAAAAATCTAAAACCATTATTATCAAATCTGGACTTCAGATCAATCCTTCAAGCCCTGATCCTGCCTCACTTAGATTTTAGTAACATAATTCTTCAAGGTATTCCAAAACATGCTTTACACCAACTAAAAGTAGCACAACATGTTGCTGCAAGAATGCTTATAAATGCAGGTCCAACTGAACACATAACCCCTATACTGTACAAACTTCACTGGTTACCTATAGAAAGTAGGATAAAATATAAAGTTATCATAACAACGTTCAAACTGATAAGAGATATAGCCCCATCATATCTAACTGATCTACTGACAATTCATTCAAGGACCAGAATAGTGAGACAAAGGAACCTGAACACACTACTTGTTCCAAACAACTTTTCAAAACTCAATAAAACTACAACAAATAGGGCATTCAGCTTCAATGCTCCTTTAATATGGAATGCTCTGCCGGATAAACTCAGAGATATCACAGATCTTTCAGCATTTCGAAAAGATCTTAAAACTCACCTATTTATAGAGTACTTTGGAGACTCATCCCCAATAGATGAAATATTTCCCACTTAAACTCATGTATACTCATATTCATTAATTCACATCTTACTTATTCCTTTTTCTTACTCTATCTTACAATACCCAATTCTCCACATTATCACATTTACTCTTTACACTAATAATTCTAGTGAACTACAATACATTTTTCCTTGCTCAGATAAGATGATAATATTTTTGAAATTTGTAAATATTTAAATCTGTATATATGTTTAAACTATCTATATACCTAATCAGCATTTACTCAGCATTCTAACCCTCAAATTACCATTTTTATTATATACAATTTAATGTTCACTGTAATTTCAATTGTTTGAATAAGTTTCAATGTAATGTTCAAGTTTTGTTCTATGTAAACCACTTTGATTTTTCTGAAAGGCGGTATATAAAACCGTTCAATAAATAAATAAATAAATACCCCAAGAGACTTGCAGCTGTAATTGCAACAAAAGGTGGCTCTACAATGTATTGACTTTGGGGTGAATACATATGCACACTCCTGCTTTCAGTTTGATTTTTGTCTTAATTATTGTTTGTGTCACAATAAAAGATATTTTGCACCGTCAAAGTCGTAGGGATGTTGCGTATATCACATGGTGCTAACCCCAAAAACTCCATTTTAATGCTCCAAAACTCCAGATTCTAATGCCACAAAACAGAACAAACACAGAGGGGATGAATACTTTTGCAATGAACTGTAGTATGAAAAGTCTTAAGGGCATGTTTACTAAAACCCCGGTAATGTGCGGGCCGTGGTAGTGTGGGGGTGCCATATAAGGAGTGGGCGTTTCCTGCTGAAGAAGAAAATCCGGAATTTGCATATGCGCTAAGGTGCGCGGCGCCCTTGTGCGCCCCGCACATTAGCGCATCAGATAGCTGCGCGGGAGGCATAAGTGTCGCGCTGATGTGTACAGAGAAGAGCAGAGCCACAGCACAATGGTCAAGGCACTTACCAATGGTGCAGGGTTTCAATCCCCCGCAGTGCCCAATGAAGATGGCTGGCTGAGGCGTTAATTTATGAGGCACATAAATACTGGGCCACATAAGGCGGCGCGCTAATGTTCTTGGCGGCATATTAATACTGGGCGGCATAAGGCAGCGCGCTGATATTTATGGAGGCATTATAATACTCGGCGGTATAAGCAGCGCGCTGATGTGCACACACAGAAGAGCAGAGCCACAGCACAATGGTTAAAGCACCTACCAATGATACAGGGATCAGGGGTTCAATCCCCCACAGTGCCCAATGAAGATGGATGGCTAAGGCATTACTCTAAAAGCCAGGTTACTATTGGGCAGCATAAGGCAGCGTGCTATTGTTTTAGGAGGAAGATCAATATTGGGCGGCATAAGGCGGTGCGCTGATGTGCTATCACAGGAGTAGAGCCACAGCACAATGGTTGACACTGACCAATGGTGCAGGGAACAAGGGTTCAATTCCCCAAAGTGCCCACTGAACAAGGCTGGCTGAGGCATTACATATTATGGGGAAGAGTGGTTTAGGAGGCATTTTATTTTGTTTTTAATTATCACTACTAGCAAACACACTCTCAAAGCGTGTTAACATAAGGCGCCCTATAAGGCACATTTTAAAGTGCACTGTCAGCCATGGCACCCTAGAATGTTGCGTATAGGGCGCTTTAGAGGGTGCCATATGAGGTACCACAAGGTCAGAGTACTGTTTGTTATGGCAGCACTGTGCAGTTTAAGGAACGAAAAGCATAAGTAGGTGCGCTGACAGGCAAGGAGGACCAGCAGTAGAGCACAATGGTTAAGGCACTGACTGCTGATACAGGAGTCATGAGTTTGCTCCCCAGTGTGCCTAATACGTAAGGCTGGCTGTGGCATCAGCTTTGCATTGTACATATTTGTTCTTGCAGCACTTATTTTTATTTTATTAATTGCTGCCAGCAAACACGCCCTCACGTGCCGTAAATGAGGGTGCCGTATAAGGCACCCTATAAGGCACTCCATAGGGCACAATATAAATTGCACTGTCCGCAACAGCACCCTAAAATGTCCCCTATAGGGCACCCTATAAGTTGCGCCACAGGATAATGTATAGTGCACCTTATATGGACGGGAACCATAAGGTGCCCTATAGGGCGCCCTATAAAGCACCCTCAGAGGCACCTTATGGGTACAGTACGCTGAGGGTGTTTTTGCTGGCATCAAAATATGTACATTGAAAAAAGATAATGTGTTAGACAACCCTATCAAATAACCCCACTGTAGGTTTGAACCCATGATCTCTGGTTTCATAGACAGTGAAGTAACCATTGGGCTACAGCTCTATAGCTGCTAGCAAGCCCCTGGCTGGCTACAGAGAGCCTGCACGTCACCATACAGACAGTCTGCTGTGGTCACCAGGATAGGGTTAGGCCACCCATACCCATGATGCACTGCACATGCAAATCAGCTGTCCACAGATAAACACAAGATGGGCAATGCACCCTCACAGCACCTCGGCCTGGTAGGGGGAAGTTACCATGTGCACCCACACAGCACCTCAGCCTGGTAGGGGATACTGACCGTGTGTTTTACTGGCACAGAGTAGCTACACACCATCACATTGTGCGGGTACTGTGCTCACCCTGAGGGTGCAATGAGGCACCCAGGACCAGGTCCACAACACCTACCATGGCTGAAAAAGGCCATGCTGGCGGTCCAAAGCAGTGTTAATGTGTGAGGTAGGTAGTTTCTGCACAAACACCTTGGATGTCTCTGTCTGTTTCAGCCAGGTGTAGCCCCCATGGACCCCCACCCCAGGGCTGAGGGCGGCAAACAGGGTCTCCCATCAATAGATCCACATTCTACCTCCCTGCAAACATGGCAGTAGAGGGGACCATCAACCCCCATCCTGCTGAGGAACAGACACCCCACAGGACAGTCACTGAAGCTCTATACACATCCATAACACAATAGCAGACAGACATTAGGCCTGGATATGGTAAGCTGCACCCCACCACTATCTGATAATGTCCTGCAGCAAGTCATCAGCCACTGCATCCTGCAAGCCACTCCATCAAGACACATACCAGCTGCAAACAGTGTGCTAGTTAGTCCATAGTGCATGTTCCCAGTGGAGATGCATGCACCCAGAACTGGAATGTCAGCATACAGAGCAAGCAGATAAAGCAGTGACTGGGCCCCAAAAGGAAACCCATATCTATCACATGAAAGAAACACTATATAACACTATGGGGGTACCTAGCCATGCTGTGGGCACTGCACAGTCAGGGTGAGAGTGATCTCTCAGCAGGACATACTGAGGTCACCCCATCTGTGTAGGTGGTGGCCGGACACTAAAATGTCACAGTCAGTGCCCTATGCCCTGTGCAGATGCACCCTGGCCAGGCCACCCTGTCCGGCCTATACCCATGGTACCTTGCTCCTCATTATGCACATTGCAGCCCAATACTGGCAACATTGTTGGCAGTGTGGACTGTGGAAGGTGTTTGCAGCCACCACACACTGGATAGACAGACAGCCACCCCCACACCTATGCCAGCATTGTGCTACTATAGAGGAGTCCAGCAGCCATACCCACCACACCAATCCTGGGCACAGTACAGGCATGGATATGGTATGCAATACTGTTGGGGGTCACTCCCCAGGGTGGTAAACACTGTCAGAGGCCAGACCTACAGCGCACACCACAGACATCACAATGATTGTTATGGTGGAGCTCAATGAGCAAAATGTGCTTAACGTAGGAATTGATATCTGCCAGTTATCATGGGCAACGCTTGATAGCTGTGTATCATATACCCAGGTGTAGGGTGGCATTGCTAAGGTATGCAACTGCTAGTATTGGGAGATACAGGCAGGGCCCAATGTCCTGCCTCTTCAGGAGGCATTGGCCAATGGGGCCTGTGGGTGTGTGTGTGGGTGTGTCTGGCCCTGTTGGCTGCTGCTTTACGGCAGAGTGTCCCAACTCCAGTCCTGGTGTTCCAACCACTGTTCGGGTTTTCATGCTGTCCCTCATAAATATGCATGAGCTACATCAGCATACCATGGGGGTGGTGCATAGATATGCAGCACAGGCATCTTTATTAGAGGCAGCATGGATCCTGAATGGTGTGGGGCCCTCCAGGACTGCATTTGGGAGACTGCTCTAGGTAATGCGGCTGTTTATGGTGTCTGTGTTTGGTGTGGTAAAATATAGGCGTATGAACCATGCTTATGTTCTCTGCAATAAAGGAGTGTCTGTACTATCACTGTTTAGTGGTGGGTAAAACTATGGGGATTGGGTTGGCAGAAGCCCCAGCTAGAATTAGAACCTGTGACCCTCTGGTCCTACAGACACTGGCTGTGTCTGCTGCACCACACTGTGGCCACAGAGATAGTGCAGTCTCTGGACATAGGAAACCTGGCCGCACGAGTCAGACACCCTGCTCTGCACAATTTTACTGTGGGCTCGTTTACCTTGTATGGGGACAAAAGTGCAAATAAACCTCAAAAATGACCTCCAAAAAAGGGGAAAAAAGCCAAAACCAAGCTTGGCAACAGTGATATCAATGGGCAACATAGAAAACACTCCCAGGAAAGCTCCAATAAAATGCAGTGATTTTTGTAAGAGTCTATGGAGCGTAGACCCTTCCAAAAATCATTTCTTTTTTTTGGAGCTTTCCTGGGAGTGTTTTTTAATGTTTCCCATTGATATCACTATTGGCCAGCTGGATTATAATTTTTTAGACGTTTGTTGTGGTCATTTTCATGTTTTATTTGCTATTTTCTTCTGTGCACATGTATCACACTGCTCACGTTTTTCAGGTTTCCCCGGTTTTGCTGTACATTGCTGACGGAAATGGTTTCTCTTCCCTTTAAATCGGCTCTAACGAGAGGTTTTCACTCGCGGTAGTTTTTGGACCGAAATTCAGCCCTGCTCCTGTGCGGGGAGCCTCTCCCCTCCCACTCTCCACCCATTGACCCCGTCCCCCCGCCCCTCGGGAGCCTTCCTCCGCCCTCGAAATGCCTTTCCACGCCTCTATCGCACATCAGCGCACCGCGCACTTTTGCGGGCAGCACGCACATGTGCGGGCGGCGCGCGCGTGTGCGGGCGGTGCGCGCGTGTGCGAGCGGTGCGCATGTGTGCGGGGGCACCAAAATGCACTATTAGCGTGCGCTAAGGTACCTTAGCGCACGCTCAAGTGCGCCCCCGCACAGTTGCGCGGTTTAGTAAACATACCCCTTAGTGATACTGGTTAAAAGATGTATGCCTGGACAAGAAGGCTGACCTACGGAGAAATGTTGAGTAATGATCCTTTATTATTTCTACTGGGTTTTTTTTATTATTTCTCCAACGAGAAAATCTTCAGTAGAAGGGATATAAATCCACTGGGAGTAAATATCTTCATGCAAACCAGATGTTCTTAGCCTCACAAGGCATCTGGCCGCAATCATAGACAGAGCTGGCCCAAGCATTTCTGACACTCTAGGCAGGAGCCTGGCAATGCCATCCCACCCTATGCAACGAGCCATGTCCCCCCCCCACCCTTGAACCAAATCACTGCCACTTGTACCATCGAAGGGGTAGGAGTAGGGGATGGCTTGGTGCAGTGTGGCTCAGCGGCAGCAGCAGCAGACCATTTGCTTTGGTACTCATGGCCTGCTGCTTCTGACCCCCCTTTGACACAACTTCCTGTTGGGGGGGGGGTCAGAATCAGCATGTCATGTGTACTGAAGCACATGGCCTGTTGCCCACAGAAGTCTGCCACCCTATGCAGTAGCCTAGCCTGCCTAGTGGACGGGCCAGCCCTGATTATAAGGCAGAAATTCCAGAAGAGATTTTGAAGACATACAGTAATCAGTGCATATAAAATGCTAGTATGGTCACCAACTGTGCTTGACCCTGAAGGAAAGGCTGGGCAGAAACACATGGACTTTCTGAAAGATTCTATGCATACACTGAACCATGTAGAGCTGATGGGCAGCCATATATGAGTAAGCATGGATCACTGGAACATTGTTTTCCCCAAATGATCTAATATATAGGGATCTTTCCCCAGGGGATTGCTAGAGAAATCTCTGTATTTTTCTCTCTATCTTTTAGTCTCTCATGACCATTTCCATAATAACTGAAGAGTGAGAAAGCTGCATCCGGTAAACCCCATGAGTTGGTTGAACTTAAACCTTATATTTACTATCCAACTTTTGGAGACAGGCTGAACTGTAAGTGGATTTTGCCACATGCAATGTTGCTGGTCTTGGATAGGAACATCAACAGTTGTTTCGAGAGCCTCTATATACTTTAGGAAGCTGAAAATATCCACTCGTGCTTCTGCATCCTGATGCAGTGAAAAGGGAAGTACTTTAGCCATTTTCTGATCACATTTTAGATAAGAGATATCTTTATATGGAGATTCATTTCTCATAGATGGAGGAGGAGAGTCATAAGAAATTCCCCATCAAGTCCCCCTCTACAATATCTGAAGAGGGGGATTGCAAATTGAAGGGATCTAAAAGGCCTTCTGCATAAGAAGCAGCAGACCTTTGAGAAGGAGTGGGCAAATGTTCAGGGTCCTGCTCTGAGTCAGAAGTACATAGTAAGGATCCTGTGGTCTTCTGTCTCTCTGTGCTCAAGTGAAGCCTGAAAAACAAGAAGCTGCTGATAAATATACAATGCCTTACGTTTTTGCAATAACCCTTGATGAAGTCATGAAAAATCTTTTGAAGAAAAGAATGAGAGTTCTGTGGAAACTGTAATGACACAGAACATGAGACTCATCTGTTACAATAACCAGGATCATCTAAGAAGAAATCAACTGTTGTGCAGAGGTCTACACTAAGGAGTTATTTTGCTATATCAAGAATGTCTGCACAAAGAGTGTTCACATTGTGCCAAGGCTCTTGAATTTCCTCATGGCCTGTGGAGATATTGCACTACTGTATTTGTGCTTCTTTGGCGCTTTAGATAGGGTGGAAATTGCCCTTTAGCCTTCAGGCTACTGCAGGTGTGCTGTAAGCCCGAAAACCTAAGAGGGTACTTGGTCGAATTATGAAGATACTTGATGGTCCCCTTGGGCAAATGGACTCTTGAACAGTGCCTGCATTTTGAAGGCAACTCCATGAAAGCTTTTCATCTTGAAGATGCAAAAGGAACTTTTACTCAACCTCAAAATCGTCATGCTCTTAGAGACGTGCAAGTACAATGCTTACAGTCTTTTTGATTATGTTTGGGGTCCAAACAAAGAAGACACTAGAATGGGTGTCAAAATTCTGGATTTTTCTGTGCACTTCGGGCAAGGTCAAAACCATGATTTTGGCAGCACCTTTTTCCTTTTAAATAATAAAACAATATTAAAAATTGACCATGTTGATGAACAACAAATAATGGTGAAAGACTACTTTAGCAATTTACAAAAAACAGTAGGGGAGATGTTTATTTTGTGTCCATTTGGCATAGCGTAAAAAACAAAACGAAAGAGTTAAGGAAACTGTTCTGTTGTGTGACACTATAGTTTTGAGCTCTGCAAATGCAGTTCCATCCCAGCACTATCGGATGATGCCCCCCACTTGTGTGCCTGATTGTCAATGAGAAAAGAAAATAACCTTTGAAAATTGCCTAGACAAGTACCTGCCCAGATCTGCATTGACTGAAAGTACTTCTTCCATGGAAAAGTACCTGATTAGTTTTGAACAGGAAATACCATGCTCATTATTGTTTTCCCTGACCTAACTCTGCCCCGAGCCTGCTTTCTTTTTCCATCAGGTAAAAGCACATGTACTGTTGATTCTTCTGCAAACCTGGGAAGAAGATGGACAGCTTTTAAACTGTGAATTTAACCATATAAATAGTTATAGAAAAGTCTCCTCTTTTGGAGCTTAAGCCTTGCAGCTCCACTTTAAGTTCTGTTGGAGAGGAGAGGGGTCACAGAGGAAGTATTCTATCATTCCCATTCCAATTTCATTATAGCAGAAATGGGATTCAACCCCTGGTTCCATGGCCTAAGGCCACTGCTCTAACCATTAGGCTATTCCCAGACACTTGCAGACTGCAGTGCTGTTCTGGGGATGCCAATAAAGACACTCCCACAGCGATCCATAAGGGGGAGGGGGTATCCACATTTGTGAAATCATGTCTGCACCTGGACACACTGTTTTATTTTTCAGATGTTCTGACTTAGACGTCCCAGATTGCACTAGGTTG
The DNA here is from genome assembly GCA_033557465.1 of Ichthyophis bannanicus. Lineage (NCBI taxonomy): Eukaryota > Metazoa > Chordata > Amphibia > Gymnophiona > Ichthyophiidae > Ichthyophis > Ichthyophis bannanicus. The sequence goes on from CM066031.1 coordinate 1,462,904,239, forward strand.
TCCTTTCTAAAATGCCCTTCCAAATGTATGGTTGGGAAGTTGTCCTGAATGGAGTTAGGGTTTATGTACTCTATGGTCAACCAATGGTTATAGCAGACAATGGGCGAAATTACTCAACGTCGATAATGAACACTCATTTCTGTGACAGCACAGTTTTACATTGGTCAGGGTAAGATAGCAGAGTGGAGGAGTGGCCTAGTGGTTGGGGCAAGGTACTTCAGGCTGGAAGGTTGGGGGTTCAAATCCCACTAGAGGACAGCAACCTTTGGCCAGAAGGACAGGGGTTTCTAGTCCCACAGATGCTCCTTGTGGTCTTGGGCAAGCCACTTAACCCTCCATAGCCCATGTTCCCTGTAAAATAGTTATCTCCAAGTTGTAATGCTCTGTTCAATGTAATTTCAGTTTGTTCAATGTAAACTGCACTGATGCAGAATAGCACAGTAAATAAGAAAAAAATAAAAAGTAAGGGTCTGATTAGAGCTAGCAAGCACCACAGAATAAAAAAAAGACATAATACACATGCGAAAAAAATAACTTTAATAGCATTCAAATAAATAACTAAAAGGCAGCCTAAGTGCACATTTAATATTGACCCCACATGGCTATGTTTGGCATACAGCTGTTGCTCACATCAGGAGTATTTTATATAATACTCATAGGGCTAAAATACACAACCATAAATACTTCTGCAAACATATAAAACCCAAAACAACATATAGATAATTCAAAACATTTTTTTACCAAGTTGTCTTTCTTATGGCGTGATTCTCTCTTTCTGTTCTTCCTTCCCTCGTAACATAAGAAAAGATAACACCAAAGATGTGTTTACTATCCTGGTCTGACTTTTGTTTTTATAAGAATTTATTTACAAGCTACTCTTCTGGCTACACAATTTTTAGAGCTGTGCGAAACACTTAAGTGAAACTTCACAATTTACCCCAGAGATCCCCTGAAATAATTTGTATCTCCAGGAACAAGCAGGAATGAGTCTTCACATATGGGTACGTCGGTACCGACAGACTCCGCATGGGAACACTCCCCAGCGTCTCAAAAGAAAGCTTTTGAGAGCATCCCACACGCATGCGCGCTGCCTTCCCGCCCAAATATTTCCCTCACATCAGTCTTTTGTTTTCCGCGGAGCCGACAGGACGTATCCCTGTCACCGCAGAAAAGTTATCTTTTTTATTTTTATTTTTTGTGGTTGCGCCTGCCTCCGCCTGACGCCCACCAGTACCGCCGGTGTTTTTCTTTTTTTTTCTTTGAAAATTTCTTTTTTCCTGAAGAATTTTTTTCTCATTTAGTGCCTGACTTTTGGCCACTAGGCCTCCATTTTTCCATTATGGAAAGACCAGCCACTACCTTTAAGAAATGTTCAAACTGTGGCGGTACACTTAAGTTTCACACTCAGTTTTGTTGTCTGCCTTGTTTAGGTCCTGACCATTGTCCTAAAGTCTGTTTTTCTTGTAGGAATGTAACCAGAAGAGATCTTCAGAACCGAGTACAACTTGGTACCGGATCTACATCTGCCATGAGATCAATGGGCAGAATCTCTTCTCCTTTCCACGGTCAGGTAACCAAACAACAGTCTGTTAAGACTAGCCAGTCCTCGAGAGGTAGATCTCTTGCTAAGCATCGAGATGCCCCTGGGCTTGCCCTCGAGGACACTATGGCTTAATCCCAGTGGGAGTCTTTGGGCTCCAAAGCATTAACGGGATCCCAGGTTGCTCTCGAGGTTTTTACCTTCGTAGATGCACCTGGGCCATGCTCGCTTCGAACGGTACTGATACCTCGGCATGGACTATGGTGTTGGATGAAAAACTCGTCACCATGGAACGTAGTTGGGCGTATCTCTCAGTTACTTTGGTACCGTTAGAGTCGCCGCAGACCATTCTTCGACCACCGGTATCGGCGTCGATGCCGGTGCGGGTATCGTCTTCGGTGCCAGCACCGGTTCCGGTGTCGGTACGCGTACCGACATTGGCATCACCCCCGGTACCGGATTGGTCATAGATGAAGATGCTGGGACCGACATCGGTACCGATGTCGATGACTTCGATGCTTCTTCCAACAGGCTCGCTTCCTTCGATGCCGAGCCTGGAATCGCTATCTAGCCTGGAAGATTCGGTACTGACTCCTCTCGGTATCGACATCGAGGAGTACCGAACGCACCTCTTTCCACAGGATCCGGTGCGTCATCTTCCCCGGTTTCCTAAGCCCGATGTTGCAGATGCATCTATCGGTACCGTACCTGAATTTTCAACAGGTCCAATTGTTACTCCTCATTGCAGAGAATTTCTCTTAGAGGAGAACTCTTTTCAAGCTTTTCTACTTGATATGGCAAGAATACTTACCATCTCTATACCTGGGAAGGAGTCTATACCAAGGGATTCAGAAATTCTGCATTCCCCCTGGTTTCCAGAGGAGGCAATCATGCTTCCCCTACACCACATCCTACAGGATTTGTTATTTAGAATGTGGAAAACTCCTTTAACGGTATCTCCACATTCCAAAAGGATTGACACTATCTATAAAGTGTCACCTTCTCCAGGGTTTCAAAAGACTCAACTCCCTCATCATTCTATAGTAGTGGAATCAGCAATGAGGCGTGTTAGGAGTGCAAAAAAGCACTCCTCCTATCCGCCACGTCGTGAGTCTAGAACCTTAGATGCTTTTGGGCGTCGATGCTTCCAAGCATCTATGCTTTCAGCAAGAATCATTTCATATATTTTCTATATGGGATTCTCTCTGGAACAGGTTGCCAAGAGTTTGAAACTTTTGTACCCTTTCCTTCAGGAACATAAAAGAGCTGACTATTTATCACTAGTCAATCATGCTCATGATATTTCCACATTTCTTCATCGTGCTTCCCTGGATTCTTTTGAATCTGTTAGCAGATCTTCTGCTATAGCCATAGGGGCACGACGTTTAGCCTGGCTCCAAGCTTCAGGCTTGGACAAATGGGTACAAGAAAAGCTGGGAAATAGTCCTTGTACTGGAGAACATCTCTTCAACAAGGATTGCCTATTTCAAGCTAGTCAGTTAGACACTGATACTGCTACCTTAAGGGACTTGTCAAAACTTCCCTCTGTTCCAGCTGATAATGGATCTTCTAAAAAACTTTATTCCTCTAGGGGGAAAAAGTTGTACCCATCTTCTTCCTCTCAGACAGATGTTTCCCAACAAGGGCAACATCCAACCAGGCTAAGACAACAGAAACCTCAGCAGATTCAGCAAACCCAGTAATTACAGGTTTTCTGATGTTTTTATGTCATTATGAGGTTTTAAAATCTGTAGATATTCCTTTTTATCAAAAGAGCCATCTGGTTTGACTCTCATCTATGCTGAGACCACACTGAGTTGCATCTAGGTATGACTCTCTTATTTAAGAGAACTTTACTCTGACAAATCCAAGAGCTCTTGAGATATTTCAGGCCTACAGGTAATAAGTTTCTACTTCCCTATTTAAAAAAAGAAAAAAAAAAGAAGGGGAGAACAATCTCGAAACTTAACAAGGTGAGTGATAACTTTCACCTTTTTTGACAGTTACCTGTAACACCTTGACTACAGAGGACTCTATCTATAAGAACTTACTAAATTGTAAGTTTTTCAACTCTGTATTATTTTTTCCTTTTAGTTGGGACATCCCAGTCTCCAACCTGAATGTTATTCAACTGGAGAGCTTCTTCTGAAGCTATATAAAATTCCTACTCCAGTAAATCTTGTCAATACAGAGTTTTTTACTGTTGGGGTATTTTTGCACTGGGGGTTTTTACAGGATGCATTCTAGCATTCTGAAAGCCCCTACCAGATTGTCCTCTATACATTTGAGCAGAGTCAGCTCAAAAGGCATCTAAACCCTCCATAATACAAATATGAAGAACCCACCAGGTGGATTAGATGAGCTTCTTGAACAGATAGCTCACATGGGTTTCGGCTTTTTTCTACACTGCTTGTGTTTTTAGAGCTGACCTCTCAAATACTCCTTTATGACAGCTCATCAGACAGGAATTTAGTTTCATCATTCCTAATAATGTCTGTTAGTCCTTTTCTTAATCTTCATGGGACCTCTTTCTGCTGTCTTTATGACAGAGAGCTCCACAACAGTTTTTGAATCCCTCTATTTAATTGATCATTGCAAGGTAAAAAAAAAAAAAAAAGCCTATCACTATTTTTACCATCTTCACTTCTGTCTTAACAGAATTGATTGAGTTGCAGACTGGCTACTCAACAGCCAGATCTCACCTAAGCAACCTATAACATGCTCTCTGCAACTCTGCAATGAAGCTCTGCAACTATGGGCCTTTGTCAGAGAGCATAGTACTCCACCCCTGGTAGGGAACTTCCAGGTGGTCAGATGACCTTGACTGATAGGCCCTGCTCATTCATGCTCCCACATGGCTGTTTGTTCCTATTTTACCATCTTCCTTAAAAATTTTCCTTTAAGGAAAGGGAGCCAGGGCCTAGACGACTTCAAATTAAGGAATACCACCACTCCCTAGGTTCCATATCCTTCAAGGAACTTCCACCACAGGGATGCATTCCTAATTATTTCAGTTGATCCTCATCTACTGGAAATTTTTTTCTCACTATCTCATTGAAGTCTACCAGAAACAAAGAACACATGATACTCATACTGCTCTCATAGAGAGTCAGACAAGGGATTCCCTTACATTGCGTTATTTCTTCCAGCTTCTATCCTGAAGTGATAAAAGGATCCAGATCTTTTATCTTAGGATTAAAGATCTCCTCTGCACTCCTTCGGGTACGTTTCAAGGCCTAGTTCTCTGAGGACTAGTCTTTTAAGACCTAGACCTTTTGTCAAGGGTAAGAAGCACCTTACTGGTTTCCACCAAACCTTGCATAAGATTCTTATACCTTGACTAATAAGTGATTCCCACTAACTATTCGTAAGAAGGTCTTAACCCTTCTTGTTTGTTAGATGAGTCTCCTTATACAATCTGACCCTGAAATATTCTAACTGTCCATATCAATGCTTTCAGCATACCATAAAGTCTTAAATGGACATCCAATTTATTTGGTAAAGATAGGAAATTCTTTCTTTACCGTAACCTTTTTTTTTTTCTATCAAAATCAGGTTACCTTACATCTGAAGCTTTCTAGGTAAGTTGTTAGCCTACGTGCTATCACTTACGCAACACACATTACTGATCTTCAGAAATTGGGGGCTAATCGCCCAATACGGTATTCTTGTCTGGATAAAGGGGGTTTTAGGAACCCATCTCCTTTTCTGTAAAGGGTTTTTACCTTTTCATCCAGACTAGTCAGATTTCTCTTTTCTTTTCTTTCCCAAGGTACCATCCTGCTCTAGGGACAGAAATATCTTCAACTGTAGACTATAGAGAAGTTTATCTTCTCTCATGGGTCCCAACTTCTTATAAACTCCCCAGTTTCCTGGGCTTTCTCCTAGACAATGATGTTTTTCTATCTTTGTCTATATGGCAAATTTCAATTCCCTCTACTCCTCACGGTAAGGGAATTCTATATGAGGGCAATATGATGGTTCTTTACAACAGACCCATGTCTACTTTCCCATATGTGTAATTTTGTTTGTGATACTTGGATGACATCCCTTTTCAAGAGTTGGGACTTCCTATTCCTACTAACAGTTATCTCTACACAAGGACACTTTTTTCTGCATTCCTTGTTTAGTTCAGCTGTCCACAGCACATCATTTTTACACTGTTAGTTCAACTCCTACCCTCCATCCCTTGGATGCCTGAGGTCCTTAGGGGGAAGCATGTCCCATCCATTAGTTTTTGCTACATGCTGGGCCTCTCCCAGGCATCTCAGCTTGGGAGTCCCCATATGTGAAGACTCATTCCTGCTTGTTCCTGGAGATAGCACAGTTACTTACCTGTAACAGGTGATCTCTGGGAACAGCAGGAAGAAGTCTTCACAACCCACCCACCACCGCTAGGAGTTGCTCTCTCTCTCTCTCTCTTTATAATTTGTTTACTTCCCTCCTTCGGTCTCAGCTACAAACCCAACTGATGTGAGGGAAGTATTTGGGCGGGAAGGCAGCACGCATGTGTGTGGGATGCTCTCAAAAGCTTTCTTTTGAGACGCTGGGGAGCGTTCCCGCACGGGCTCCGTCGGTACCAACGTACCCATATGTGAAGACTTATTCCTGCTGTTCCCAGAGATCACCTGTTACAGGTAAGTAACTGTGCTTTTTCTACGAGCTATATATTCTGTGTTCCCAGGTTGGTGATAAGACAAGGGAGGGGAAAGGGCCTGGGTATTAGATTAAGTACAGAACCTCTACATGCAGAACCAAAAAAAAAAAAGAAGATAAGGCCTAAAAACAGACCCCAGTGAAGGTGGTCAAGGTCAGCACTGTAATGGAATTAAAACATACTTGAGGTGCATATAGATTATTATTTTGTAAAGGTTCTTCCATGTGTATGTGTGGAAAGTCCTTTTATAAAATTGTGCGGCTATATATATCCATATAAGTATGCACATTGACAAGATGGTGCACAGTTATATGCTTGCTTTATGTAGGTGTACGCAAAGGCAAATTCGGGTTGAGCAGGGTCAGAGTTTCGATGTATCCATATATTTTATAGGATATGCAAGAAGATAAATAGACTATATAGACATATTTATACCTAATCCATAGCAGGTATAAAAGTGCAGGTGGGCATTCATGCACATTGCACTATTGATATTGGATCTGGGTATCTATTTTATTAAAGTACCTAGGTGCCTATGTTGCCTTTAAAAATAGGCTTAAAATAGGTGCCTTTTTGAATTTCTTACATAGTTGACCTGTTATAGAATCGGGCCCATAGAGGACAGAGGAAGGATCAGGTTGAGAGATTACATAAATGACATACTGGGGGGAGCTGGTGTTCATCTGAGTATAGGACATTTTATACTAATCTACTCAAAGTGGTAGAGAACTGATGGAAAAACAATAACTGGGTAGACCAAATAATTGTAATATAGTATGATCTGTTTTAGGTGATGTCACTGATGGAGTCCAAACATGGGAGCAGCTTTCCAGCTTAATGGTTCTAGAAGCTTTTGGAAGTATACCATTGAACATGCCTGCCACTTCCTCTGTCTGTCGACTGGGACTTTCTCAGTCCTCATTTTTCCTTGGAGCTTGTCAGACGGCTGCCTGGGTGAGAATCTTCACAGTCTTGGCAAGTGCATATATCTATATGATTTGCAAGGGATTGTGGGCAATGCAGTTCATTCACACCAGACACAGCTGCTGACAATAATTTAGTTGTGCTCAAGTGTTAAAGCCAATAAGAAATTTATTTATGGGGTTATTTCTCCCAACACAGATATGCTTGGTAGCACATAAATCAGGTTACTTGCTTTCAGTGTTAAACTTGAAAAAAAACAAAATCAGGAAAACAACCTTTAAACTTGTCAGGCATTAGCTAATGTTTTCTTAGCATATATCAAACAACAAACGAAAAGCCACAAAGAAAGAAAAAACTGTTCTTTTCAGGTTAACTTCTGATAACTTCCCACATAGATTCAGAAGTGATTCTCTCCTAGCTCACAAGCAATTAGGTAAGGCTCAATTGCTAGCAGTTATCCAGCTGAAACCCCTTAGCTGGCTTGCTTTCTACTGTGTGGGTCAAATCCTGCTTCAGGAGCTTTTCTGAGTAGATTAAAGAACAAGTTTGTATTTCTTTGTGATGGTTGCTGTACTTTATAACAGAAAATCACCAAAGGAGTTTGGACAGAGAGCAGTCCATATAAACACATTCTTCATCTGCAATCATTCCCCCTTCTTCAACAAGCATGGGTTCAATATCATGGATTGGCACAGATGAATCTCTCAATGGAGCACTTTCAGGAGAATACTTGTTTCCCTGCTGTCTTTCAAGGTTATAGCTAGGGCATAGATCAGTGTTCATACCTGAGCTTCCATTGCTATTAGAGTTCCTCTCTATATAGCCTGGCCAGTATGTAGTCCAGTTCTTATGTCCAGCCTTCCAATCCAGATCCCTGGACACTGGATCTCTCTTCACATACCTTCTGGCACAGGTCTTAGGGTCCCTTCCACGTGCAGCCATCTCCCTCACAGGTAGCGTCTGGAGTTTCCTAGCTCTGCAGCACCATTCCTCTGGCTTTCCCCAGTCCAATGGTGTATGCTGGCCCTTGAAATGCCTCCCAGTATACGTACTGCTCTGGACTCTTCTAGACCTCTCAAAGGCTTTTCTCTTCCTTCTTCCAAAGGGTTTCTTTCCTTCTCTGTCCATCCGGTTTGGCTTCTGCTTCTGATGATCCTTCAGATGAAACTGATGATCAAGCTCAAGCTGATTCTCAGGATAACGAGGATAATTCTCTGTAGAATAAACTCTACCTTTATTCTGCCTAGATAAGTGCTCCCCCCTAATACAGCACAGCTGTGCTGAATCAGGCCCTGCCCTTTGAGATGAGTGCTTAGGGATTACCTCATAGCCCTCCTGATTGAACACACGTTTCCCCACTTCAGCTCCTCTAATGGCTGTTGGAAACCTGGTGCATTCTGGGACTGGTAGTCTTTTATGGGAAAATTCTGTTTTCTTATTTCTACCAGAACTGACAGGTTGCTTGTTCAGAGTCACTTCACCTTTTCTATAGCTCCTTCCTGAGCTATGATAAGCTTCCTTATCACAAGCTGTATGGATGCCTCACTCCATGCTCTTTTCATTCAAATGGTAAAACAGTTAGAAGTATAAAATTGTTTTTGTTTTTGTCCTGCTACCACTGTTGTCGCTGTCATGTGGGATTCCCATAGGCACCTTTGGGGATACTCTCCTCTCTCCAGGCTGGTGGGAGCTGGGGATTCCCACAGGTGCTTCTGGGGATACCATCCTCTCTCCATGCTGGTAGGAGCTGCAGATTTCGACCAACACTTCCAGGGCCATTTTACTCTTTCCACATCAGTGGGAGCTGAGGATTCCTGTTGGTACTTCTGGGACATTCTTCTCTCTTGTGCTGGTAGGACATGGGAACTCCCACCAGCTCTTAATATTTCACCCTGTTTCAAGAAAGGCCTATGAATCTCCTTGTTGGTACGTGTGCCAACAAACAAATGCATATGGATGGATGGACAGGCAGGCAGACAGACAGATGGATGGACCCTCCCCATATTGCTTAAGTGAAACATACTTATTTTCAGTGCTGTTATATTGTAAGGATATCAATGGCACTGAATACATGTATATACCTCTCATTGCCAGTAACTATGAGGATAATTTTGTAAGGAGCTGCCTAGATTTAGTCACAACCAAGGCACATAAATCATGGTATTTTGCTGACTTATGCACATCAACAGAGTGGAGGAGTAGTCTAATTGTTAGAGCACTGGCTTCAGCACCAGGAAATCAGGGTTTGATTCCCACTAGCACTCCTTGTGGCCTTTGGTAAGTTACTTAACCCTTCATTGCCTCAGAAGAATCCAAGTTATCAATTTACATTACCAAGTTTGTTATAATATAAACTGCTTTGACTAAATGATAAAGCATATTCTCGTTCATAGCACCTCAACTCTGGAACAAGCTACCAGTAGATCTAAGAGCGTGCAGTGACTTAATGGTCTTCAGAAAACAACTCAAGACGTACCTATTCCAGTCACACTTCAACACTATATAATCTCAATCCACAAAGCAAATTGTATGAATTCATGTCAGAAATGAGATCGCCACCAATAGGCTCACTGTTGTGTGAATATGTATCTGCTTATGTAAATTGTAAATTCTTTTGTAAATACTAATTGTAAATATTCCCTTCTCAATGTGTCTAAACCTTATCCCTGTGTGCTGTGAACTGTACTATGCCCTCTAATCATACTGTGTGCTGTGAACTGTACCTCTTCCACTAATCATCCTGTGTATTGTAAATTATGGCCAGTACAGCCACTCTTTTTCTGTGGTGGAATACCGCTGCTGATCGCTGGAAGTAGCGGGATATAAGTGTACGCTAAATAAATAAATAAAATAAATATTAAAAAACCTAATAAATAAATTTAAGCATGTATTTTGATGGGTCACTATTTTATAAGTACATGCATCATCCCATTAGCACATGCTTTCATTGTGGAAGTGTTCATGGGTGGAGTTTGGGCAGAATGTTCGAGTACACATGAAAATTAGAACATATTATAATTTACATGCATTCCTTCCAGAACTCGGCTGGTGAAAGTGGTCATGCATTTAGCCACTTAGACTAATGTTCAATAAAGAAAAGTAAGATCCTACTTTTCTTTATAAAATAAACTTGACATAGGCATGTGAAAATGTATATTAAGTGGAGCTTTATAAAATTATCTTCCACAAACAGCATCAATATTCAGTTTCTATAGTGGTCACTTTTGAAGCTGTATTTGTGATTGGGATGTCTGAAAATGGACATTTGGACATGCAAATCACAAGGACATCCCAGGAGCCATTTTAGAAAGCCAGGCATGTAGACATCTCCAGGGTGAACACGTCCATGTCTCACAGGAGTGCGGCAGAGACATGTTCAGTGTGTTCTGTAAAGATAGACGTGCACGCCCAGTGCCGTACAGGTTTAGTCCTAGACCAGTGCACAAATAGGCATCAAAAAAGCTTTTGTTCTGCCACCAAAACATCTCACAATTGTAAAGAAAAATGAAAAGAGGCGAGGACACTTGTTTTGTGGTTGGCATGCCGATGTACATCTCTGCTTGCAAAATAACAGGCAGAATTATTGTCATGGGGATGTCTACGTGGTTGTGGCCAGCACAGTCCAATGGGCATGTCTATGTTTCTAAAATCGGGTCAAAACCTGCACGTGTCTGGCCCTTTAACATGTAATTTGACCTAGACATCCCAGATTGCACCTGGATGTCATTTCTAAAATGTGCCTTGTCACATATATAGCTAAACAGTTTAACAGGATAGATGTTTTCAGTCCTAAATTAAACCACTTAGCTATCTGTATAGCAGATGAATATTTCTACTATTTGTATAAAAGAGCAAAACACCCTCAATCTACCCTTATTCTGCTCTGGCAATATTCGGATGGTGTCGCAGCATTTAGAGGAGTTTTCAGTTCTTAGATAGGGGATATATATGTTCAGTGGTAGATGCTGTTGACCGGTGTGTGTCTTCACAGCATGCTTGCTTCTCTCTGCAGCAAGAAGAGAGTGGAAGTAGGTCAGGGGAGGGAGAGTCCACCTGGGTGTTTCAGCTGGAAAGCCTTGTGCATATTTGTATGCAGGTACTTTTAAGAACATAAGATATGCCATACTGGGTCAGACCAAGGTCCATCAAGCCCAGTATCCTGTTTCCAACAGTGGCCAATCTAGGTCATACGCACCTAACAGTTTCCCCAAAAGACACAGGTTCCACAATGCTTGTACTGGGTCAAGCATTGATATCCTGGGTCCCTTCTTAATAATGGTTATGGACCTTTCCTCCAGGAACTTGTCCAAACCTTTTTTAAACCCAGCTACACTAACAGCCTTTACTACATCTTCCGGTAATAAATTCCAGAGTTTGATTACGCGTTGAGTGAAAAAATATTTTCTTTTATTAGTCTTAAATAGTTTACCCTGTAGCTTCATTGCATGTCCCCTAGTCTTTCTATATTCTGATAATGTAAACAATTGATCTACGTTTATACGTTCCACTCCGTTCATTAATTTATAGATTTCTATCATATCTCCCCTCAGCCATCTCTTTTCCAGGTTACAGAGCCCTAAATGTTTTAGCCTTTCTTTATAGGAGTATCCTTCCATCCCCTTTACCATTTTGATGGCTCTTCTCTGAACCTTTTATAATAACGCTATATTCTTTTTAAGATATGGCGACCAGAATTGCACACAATATTCAAGGTGCAGTCTTACCATGGAACAATATAGAGTCGTTATATCTTTTGTTTTATTTTCCATTCCTTTCCTTATGATACCTAGCATTCTATTTGCTCTCTTGGCCGCCGCTGCACACTGGGCCAAGAGTTTTAACATGTTATCCACAATGATGCCTAAATCTTTTTCCTGGGTGGTGGTTCCTCTTGTGGAACCTTGCATCGTGTAACCATAGTTTGAGTTGTTCTTTCCTAGGTGCATAACTTTGCACTTGTCCACATTAAATATCATCTGCCATTTTGATGCCCAGTCGTCCAATTTATCAAGATCCTCTTGCAATTTTCCACAATCCTCTTGGGTTTTAACAACTTTAAATAGTTTTGTGTCATCTGCAAATTTGATAACCTCACTCGTTATTCCACTTTCCAGGTCATTTAATAATATGTCAAAAAGCAACGGGCCCAGCACAGATCCCTGGGGTACACCACTATTCACCTTTCTCCAATGGGAAAATTGGCCATTTAGCCCAGCCCTCTGCTTTCTATCTTTTAACCAGTTCCTGTTCCACAGTAGTACACTGCCTCCTATCCCATGACTCTTTAATTTTGCCAAAAGTCTCTGATGAGGGACCTTGTCAAAGGTTTTCTGAAAGTCCAGATACACTATATCAACTGACTCACCTTTGTCCACCTGTTTATTCACACCTTCAAAAAAACATAACAGATTAGTAAGACAAGATCTTCCTTGTCTAAAGCCATGTTGGCTGTCTCCCATTAGGCCATGACTATCTACATGCTGAGTAATTTTATTCTTTATGATGGTTTCTACCATTTTTCCCGATACTGACGTCAGGCTCACTGGTCTGTAGTTTCCTGGATCACCCCTGTAACCCTTTTTAAAAATTGGTGTTACATTGGCTATCCTCCAATCTTCAAGTGTTAGAGATGATTTTAATGATAGTTCACAGATTAGTAATAGCAGGTTTGCAATCTCATATGTTTTTGCAGGTGCTTTTTCACTGCTGCCTGGATTTTCTGAAGGAATCTCCATGGGGAATTTCCTTTTGAGAATTAGCTTACAGGTTCTCTCATTATTGCCTGAATTGAAAACATATGCCAAGAGCCAGAAATGGAAGAGTTGACAACATGTTTTCTAGCTTAGATGACTAATTGCCAGATACCTATGTAGGAAATATCATCTGGTATGGGCATATTTTGGGGATGACACTATTTCTAGATCCTAGCATGAAAAATTAATATTAAGAACAGTAAGATGTACTAGTTATACACAGCCATCAGGTTCTGTAGATGGTGTTGTAAAGATAATTCAATCTTAAAGGGTTACATTTGGATTGGGACAAGGTTCCTCTGAATATGCAAGGAAAAAAGTATGCTAGATAAACAAAGAGTGAAAAATAAAGGGGGCAATATTCAAAAACACACGCGGCCAACCACAGGTCTGACTGTAGAAGTGCTTTTGTTGTAGGAATCTGGACCACTTGAATGGGTAATTTTGGATGTGTAACTCATGATTTGGCAAACATGATTATTCTCAATAGTGGGAGGAATCTTGGGCATTCCATGGGCTATGCTCCTTAGAAGTCTAATTTATGAGCGTAAGCAGCAATATATTAGACATCCATGCGACCCATATAGATAGATGTACTTTTAAATGTTTAAGTTAAACATTAAAAACTAGAAAGCTTACCTCAACGTTTTTAGATGAGCAATGGAACCAAAGATGCACCAGATCCTTATGTAACAGCAATCACGTATTTCTGCATTTGTCATAGAATATCATTTTAATCAAGTTTCATTTTGTCTTAGCCATGGGAAAATGAAACAGAAGAAATATGAATCAGAAATGAAACAACTCAACATAACAACACAAAACAATTTTATTTTGTATGCACACCATTACTGTAAACTTCTTTTTGGTATTTGGAAGCGTGTGTAGCCGAGGAAAAACTCCTCAGAAAAGAGGGAAAGAGAGTACATTCCTCCAGTTTCGTATAGGAGATACAGTATAGAAGGAGTTTTTGGAGTTTGTATAATTATCCAGAGCACAAGATACTCACTGTGTCTGCTTGAAATGCCAAATGTGGGGAGTTTGCATTATTTTTGTTTTGTTTTATAGGAATTTTCTTGTAGCAACTACGGAAGGAGTTTGAAGAGCTCAGCTTAGAAACCAGGAGAAGAAAATATTAGAGGAATGCCTTAGACTTCTGACTCTTTAGGATTTTACATGACTTTATGTTTTGACTTTCATATTGTTGTTACACTGTTTTCTACCTATATACTTACATTTTGGGGATCACTATTAAAATGAGAGCTTATAAATATTTTTATACTTCAGCTTAGATCCCCAACAGGACCCTTTTTATCTGTGCACAGGTCGACCTGTTCTGCTTTCCTCCATTCTCCTTTTTCTTTTAGCAGTACCTCAGTCTACCCTTGCCCCCCTCAAATAGCAAAACTCAAGGTGAGTTACAATCTAAAAACAGAAAACATCAATTATATAAATAAAAACATCACAATAGAATAAATCACAAGGGGGGGAAATATTCAAAGTGGTTACTGTTGCTGAATATCTCTTCCTACCTGATTTAGATGTCCCAATACTAACTGCTAAGAGGAAATATATTGATATCTTCCGAATGTTAGAGGGCAGGAGGCGGTCGGGGGACAGTAAGAAGAAGAAGAAGGAAGACGAGAAGGCAGGACGGATAAAGAAGGTGTCCAGGAATGTGGAAACTGGACATGAGCTTTTCTGTGTCTGGTGAGTGTATGGGGGCAGCATTACTCTGACCAGTATGGGATGTTGTTAGTGTACGCGGATGCTATTCTGGAGGCGGCGCAGATGCACGAGGGTTGGTCATGGCTGAACTACGACGAAAGGTTCAGAGATAAAATGGAGGAGTATCGGTTCATGTCCTAGGGTTCACAGGATATTAATCTGTGGTTAACGGAAATGGCAGCTAAGTCGAGTTTGGGAGGAATTGGGGGAGAGGGGGGCGCTGGTAGGGAATACCGGTCGTTCCTTTCGGCCTACGGGAGCCACGGTGCTGCAGAGAGTGGGCGGGAGGGGAACTGGGGATGTCTGTTGGAGATTCAACAAGTCCTCATGCCCCTTTCCTGACTGCAAGTTTTGACATGCATGCTCAAGTTGCAGTGGTGGGCATGCAGCGGCAAAATGCATCAAGAAGGGGGCTGTCCCAGCTAATGGGCTGGGCACAAAGTGAGTCTGAATTAAGTGATCTGGCCCCTTCCCTGATAAAGGTTGAGGTGTTGCGGACTCGTCTGCAGCAATACCCAAGACGAGGGGACAGGGTGGTGTTGGAAAAAGGGTTTCAGGAAGGCTTCGTGATACCGGTGTTAGGTAGTGTAGTAGGTTGTACAGCGCGCAATTCGCCCTCGGTGCGGCGGTTTGCAAATATCGCGCGGGATAAATTGGACATGGAGTGGGAGTTGGGCAGGATTGCAGGCCTGTTTGTTTAGAGTCCGTTCCCGGATTTGGTGGTGTCCCCTTTGCGGGTCATACCAAAAAAGGAGTTGGGGAAGTTTCAGTTAATTCATAATTTGTCTTTTCCAGAAGGAACCTTGGTTAATGATCACATACCTAGGGATAAGTGTATGGTCTGATATGCCTTGTTTGATAGAGCGGTGGACTTGGTGTGGCAGAGGGGAAGTGGTGCATGGATGGCAAAGGAGGATATTGAGTCAGCTTTCCGGTTGCTGCCGGTTAACCCTGCTAGTTTTTCATTGTTAGGTTTTCAATTTGAGGATCATTTTTACTTTGATAAATGCATGCCAATTGGTTGCTTGGTGTCCTGTACTTACTTTGAAAAATTTAGTACCTTCCTGCACTGGGCACTGGTGCAGGAGGTAGGTTGTGGGAATGTGGTGCATTATTTAGACAATTTTTTTCTTTGTGGGGGCAGCACACTCCACTGAGTGTCAGCTTTTATTGAGCAGTTTTTTGGAGTTGGCTAAGGAACTGGGGGGTGGGTACCCTTAGCTAAGGGGAAGAAGGAAGGGCCGGCTAGGCGTATCACCTTTTTAGGGGTGGAATTGGACTCCAGAGATATGATGGTGCGGCTTCCGCAAGATAAGGTCATGAAGTTGCGGGTGTTGGTAGCCAATGCGAGGGCGTCCAGTAAGATGAACTTGAGGGAGTTGCAGGCATTAATTAGAGCATTGAATTTTGCTTGCTGGGTCATGCCAATGGGTAGAGTGTTTCTGTGGCGGTTGGCAGGGGCAACGGCGGGGGTGCATAAGCCGCATCACCGGATATGGGTGTCAGCGGTGATGAGGGCGGATTTACGGAACTGGGATATCTTTCTAAAGGACTTTAATGGGACAGCAGTGTTGAAGGAGGGGGAGGTGTCCTCAGCTGACTTGCAGTTGTTCACGGATGCAGCAGGGGGGTTAGGTTTGGGTATTTATTGTGGGAGGGGGGCCTGGTGTGCAGATTGCTGGCCACAGGCATGGCATGACTCATGTTTAGTGGCCAATGTGGCCTTTTTGGAGCTGTTTCCCATGCTGGTGGCATTGGAATTGTGGCCAGAGCGTTTTTATAACAGGCGGATGTTGTGGTGGTGCAATAATGAGGCAGTAGTTAGCGTGATCAATCATTATACCCCGCGGTGCATTCAGGTGGTGCAACTGATGCGGGAAGTGGTGCTAACTTGTTTACGCCTGAATGTGGTGATCAAAGCAAGACATATCCTCCTGGGTAGTATTAACGAGGTGGTTGACGCTCTTTCTCGTTTTCAGTGGGAGCAGTTTTGGAGGCTGGTACCAGGAGCAGATGCAGTTGGAGTACTGGTCCCAGAGTGCTTATGGCACTTTGGCTGGAAGAGATGCTGCGTCTGCTGCAGAGCTAAGTGGCATGAGCAACCTGGGCAGTGTATCATTGGGGCTGTGACAAGGTGGAGGAGTTTCTGCTGGCACATGGCTGGCCGCTAGACGCAGTGTCGGGTCAGATGTTGGCCCAATATGTGATAGCTGCGAAAGAACGGGGGAGTTCCAAGTCAGCTGCCCGTTCCCAGTTGGCTAGGTTCACGTTTTTTGCTAGAGCGGTAGGATGGGCACCGGCGGCCGGTGGGTTTTTAACCCGGCGTATATTGCACGGATGAGAGGGCAGAGCCAGTGCCCCATGACCGCCGGTGGCCGATTACGCACGACTTGCTGGTGTGGCTATGTTTGGCTCTACTGTTGGTGGTGTCATCTAGCTGTGAAGCGGTATTATTTAAAGCCATCTTTTGCTTGGCATTTTTTGGTGCCTTCAGGATTGGTGAGCTGGTAGCCAATGCCAGCGGTTCAGGCAGGGGCGGGGGTTTGCTCCAACAACATGTGCAGGTGGAAGCGGGGTGGGTGCGAGTGTTGTTGGCCTGCTCGAAGACAGATCAGTAGGGGCGAGGGTGGTGGGTAGTGTTGCAGGAGATGAAGGGTATCTCCGCGTGCATGGTTGTGGCCTTGCGTGACTACCTGCGGTGGCGCCCTGCAGTAGGGGGTGGATTGTTTTTACATGAGGATGCACATGTGGTGACGAGGTTCCAGGTGACAGCAGTTTTAAGGATGGTGCTACAGCAGATAGGGGAGGAACCGCTTCAGTTTGCGGCACATTCCTTCCTCAATGGGGCGGCTACTAGTGCTGCAGCTGCGGGTTTATTGGAGCATGAGGTGCAGCATATTGGGAGATGGCATTCGAAGGCCTTCATGGGTTATGTGTGGTGGTAGGGGGGGAATAGTAAGTGTGTTGTTTATTGTGTTTTCTTTTACAGATAGAGGCCAAGATCCACATGGCTGTTGGCTGATCGGCTATTCGTTTGTCCACTGGGCAGGTCAGCGAGCGGCTGTGCAGCCTTTGGGGTCTAACCTGGGCCTGGATCCTGTGGTGGTGTCCGTATCATGGCTGGGTGAGCGAGGTCTATGATGGATGCAGCTTCTTCCTTTGTTTCTGCACCACGGGCGTCTTCGGAGTGCACCTGACTTGATTTTAATACACTTGGGGGGCAACGATTTGTCGGCTTGGACCTGCAAGCAATTGATCAGAGCGGTGCAAAGAGATCTGGAGGAGGTGCTTCAATTGTTCCCAGGGGTAATATTGATGTGGTCGGATATTATCCCCAGGCCGACTTGCCGAGACCAGAGGCACTGGTCTAGGGGGTTAACTAAGATTAACCCGCAAATTGGCCGGTGGGTATGTGCCAAGGGTGGTTACCAAATATTGCATTCATGGGTGGAGGTGGGCTGTGCAGGATTGTACGGCCATGACGGGGGACACTTATCCTCGATGGGGTGGGATTTATTGTTGAACGACTGGCAGGAAACGTTAGAATGGGTAGTTCGGCGGGATTCAAGCTGGTCGCAGTTTTTTGGGGGGGGGGGGGGTGGCGCAGAGACGGTAAAGTCACCTGTGCCGGTGGCAGGATCCTGGAGGTTTCTGGGGTCTGGAGCCGTAGGATAAGCTTGGGGTGGGGGTGGGGTACCCCCGACCCGGATGACCCCAGGCTGGCTTTTGCTAATTACATGGTGAAGCCGGGGCTAAGGGGGGGAAGGAAGTTGGCTGAGCGGAGGCGAGCTCACCTTGCTAGTGATATAGCTGGTGAGGTATCATTCCGCTATCTGTTGCACTATGGATTGTTATGTGTGTTGATTGTTGAATTGTTAATGGTTAATAAACAGCGACTAGAGGTTTTACCAAGAGAAACATGTCAGAGTTTTGTTTTAAGGGGGGATGAGGGTGAAGGGAGGGGGAATGAGGAGCTTCAAGTCCTCCCTACAACGGTTAATAGAAGGCCACGTGGCGACATCCAGGCCGGCCGCCCGTAACCGGGTGGTGCGGCGAGAGGCGAGCGGCAGAAGATCCCAGGGGGGAGGGGGGAGAAAAGAGCAGTCTTGTTTAAACTCATTGACTCTCATCGCGCGGGTGCACACGGAGGGAGCCAATAAGTGAGGAGTGTGATAAGGAAGCTTTTCTTAGCTCAGGTAGGAGCTATAGAAAAGATGATGTGACTCTGAACAAGCAACCTGTCAGTTCTGGTAGAAGTAAGAAAACAGAGTTTTCACATAAAAGACTACCAGTCCCAGAATGCACCAGGTTTCCAGCAGCCATGAGGAGGCTGAAGTGAGAAAACGTGTGTGCAATCAAGAGAGCTATGAGGTAATCCCTAAGCACTCATCTAAAAGGGCAGGACCTGATTCAACACAGCTGCGCTGTGTTAGGGAGGAGCACACATTAGAACAGAATAAGAATAGAGCTTATTCTTCAGATAACAGCTACAGAAAGAGCTTCAGGAAAAGATACAGCAACAGCTCCAAGCTCAAGCACCAACATCATCTCGAGAAGCAGAAGCCAAGCCAAGCGGATAGAGAGAGAAGGAAACTCTCTGGAAGGAAGAGAAGAAAGGCCATTGGAAGGTCTGGGAGATTCCAAGGCAGTACCTATACTGGGAGGTATTCCAAGTGCCAGCAGAGTCCATTGGACTGGAGTCAGCCAGAGGAATGGATTGGCAGAGATAGGAATCACCAGTGGCTACATGGAAGAGAGAAGACTGCATGTGGAAAGGACTTTCAGACCTATGCCAGAAGGTATGTGAGAGAGGATCCAGTGTCCAGGGATCAAGATTGGAAGGCTGGACATCAGAACTGGATTACATACTGGCCAGGCTATACAGAGAGGAATTATGATAGCAGGAGAGGCTCAGGTATGAACACTGATCCAGACCCTATCTATAATAGTGAATGGCAGCAAGGGAATAAGCATTCTCATGATAGTGCCTTATGGAAAGACTCGTCTGTGCCAATGTATGATAGTGACCCTATGCTGATTGATGAAGGGGGAGATACAGCAGATGAAACTATTAATTACATGGACTGTTCTCTATCTAAATGCTATTGCTAGCTTTCTGTGAGCAAACACATCAGCCATCACAAAGAAACCTAACTTTGTTCTTTATTTCCACTGCAAACAGCTCTTAAAGCAGGATTTGGGTTCACACAGTAGCAGCCAGCCAGCTAAAGGCTTTCAGCTGGTCAATTGATAATAATTAAAGCTGCACCTGATTGTGTGTGTGAGCAAGGGAGAATCACTGCTGGGATCTGCGTGGAAAATAAGCAGAAGTTAACCTAACAAGCAAAGTTTATTCATTTCTTTGTGCCTTTTTATTTGGTAATTATTTGCTAAGAAAACATTAGCTAATTGCCTGACAAGCTGAAGGTTGTTTTCTGATTTGCTTTGTGACTTTATGTTATCCATTTAAACACTGCAAGCAAGTAACCTCATTTATATTGCTATCAAGCATACTTGTGCTGGGTGAATTAAACCCCATCAATAAAAGAAGTATTTTATTGGCCTTACCTCTGGTTTCACAACTCAATTATTGTCTTCAGCTGTGTTTGGGAGTGAATGAACTACATTACCCACAATACCTTGCAAGAATCATATGAATATATGCATCGTCAAGATTGTGTAAGTTCTCACCCTAGGCAGCCGTCTGACAAATGGTGTAGTTTTTCGGATTGCTTTTGCACCAAGAGGATTTATTTGCTGTGGATTACAAATAAAATTCAAGTTTGAAGCTGAAAGAAGATTTTTTTTCCCTCATCTACACTTTGGAGGAGAAGTGGTTGTTCCAGGAAGCTGTCCCAGAGGAAAAGACCCTGTGCAAAGCTGGATTCATCACTGAGACAAGGTAATATGTACCTGGGCATGTCTAGTGGTGGATGTGTGTAAGCACAGGGGGTAATTTAAAAAAAAAAAAAAAAAAAAAGTTGAAAAAAACACACCTGGTTGGAAGGTGCTGCTCTTTGGTTTTTGTTTTTTTTTCTTTTCTTGCAGGGATCAAGATGGATCCGAGGGAGATGGCTCAGTGGATGGCAGCCCAATTTTGCAAGCAGCAGGAGCTATCACAGCAGGCCCAGGACACTGCTATGAAGGCCTTAATGGAACAGCAGAAACCAGTGCTTGATCTGGTGCAAGCTCTAGTTCAGCTGCAGAGCCAAAGTGGAACAGATGCAAGACCAGCAGTTAGTACTGGTACACCACATGTGGACAATGTGGGACTCAATCAAGGGATTGGGGCATTTAATTTTGGGAAATTAACTCCAGATGATAATGTTGATGATTTTCTAGAGTCTTTTGAAAGAGTGGAACAGGCTCTAGCATGGCCAGAGACCCAGTGGGCAGTAAGGCTGGCAGCCTCATTAACTGGAGAGGCACTTGCAGCCTACAGAGCAATGCCAGCAGCCCAGGCTTTGATTTATAAGGATGTAAAGGCAGCTATTAGAGATCGCCTAGGGTTGTCTATTTCAGAGTATAGGCGAATGTTTAGAGCTGTTACATTGAAAGTGGGTGAGACACCCAGGGCTCTGAGTCAGAGAATCAGAAGTTTAGCTGTAAAATGGTTGGAGCCTGAGCAAAAGACAGTAGAAATGTTATTAGATATTATAATGCTGGAACAATTTATGCTTGGGGTACCTAAAGATTTGAATGTTTTTCTTATACAGCAAAATTGCCAAAATCTTGGAGAGGCAACCATGCTAGCAGAGAGATTCTTGGAAGCCACGCAGGCTTGCCATAGAATGGGTGACCCTCTAAAGATGGATGCTGAGGCTAGATGTGCTGTATCAGAAAAGAGAATAATTAAGAATGTTTCTGAAAATGAATGTACTGTATCAAACCAGATGACACAGTGGAATAGAAAGAAATGTTTCAAGTGTGGAAAATTGGGACATTTAAGGAAGAGATGCCAGACACACTAGTTTAATGGGTCTGGATTTAAAACAGCCCAAGGAAGGATTTCTTTTGATGGTTGATGTGCAGGGAATTACCATAAATGCTTTATTAGACTCTGGGGCAGACCAGAGTATGATGTCAAAAAGGCTTTGGAAGAGGATAGAGGCCCAAGAAAGATTTGTGCCTAGAACCCCTGAAAGCCAAGTTCACATCAGATGCATTCATGGTGCTGCATCATCATATCCCACCTATAGGCTAAAGGTTAAGTGCCTAGGGAAACAAGAGGAAGTCCTATTAGCAGTGGTGCCTAGGCTACCCTTTGATTTGGTTCTAGGAAGAGACTGGCCAAGATTTAAGCAGGGTCTAGTGGAAGGACTAGGAAAGAAAGAAGGAGGGAGAAGGTTTAATGGTAGTAGCTCCCGGGCCTTTATTTGGAAGTCCTCAGACCCCAGCTAAAAAGATGGCTAAGCGTCCAGAAGACCAAGCTACCCCAAAGCAGATATTCGTCCTAAAGTACCATAAGGTCTCTGAGAAGGCCCAAGCTCCTAAGCGGGCAACCCCTCAATCTGCTGGGTTTGACCTGTGCAGCATAGAAAATGTGACTGTACCTAGCCAAGGGAGAGCCCTGGTTGACACCGGTCTCCAAGTGGAAATACCAATTGGATGTTATGGGAGAATAGCCCCAAGGTCCGGATTAGCCCTTAAATATTTCATCGATGTGGGTGCGGGAGTAATTGATCCCAATTACAGGGGCAATATTAAAGTTCTGTTATTTAACTTTGGACAGAATGAGTATCACATGAAGACAGGAGACAAAATTGCCCAATTGATCTGTGAGAGGCTGGGTTTTCCACCTGTGGAGGAGGTCACATCCCTAGAGAATTCTGAACGTGGAGCCAAAGGCTTTGGTTCTACCGATGTCAAAGGGGTTAAAAGCTTAGCTGCCACCTGTGCCCGAGAGAGGGAGGTGAGTGAAGAGGAAGATTTGGGACCCCAGATATCTGATTGTAAAGAAAAATCAGAGCCCCAAATAGGTGAGGACCCGACAATGGTACAACAGGAAGAAATTAGGAAGTTGCTTAAGGAATTCCCAGATGTGTTGACACCCATACCTGGGGAGACCCATTTGGTGGCCCATGAAATAATAACTCCACCTGGGAAATTGGTTCGTCAAAGGCCATACCGCTTGCCCGAAGCCAAAAGACAGGAGGTAGTGGCACAAGTCCAGGAGATGTTGGACATGGGGGTAATAGAGGAGTCAAAGAGTCCCTGGAATAGCCCCATAGTCCTGGTGCCGAAGCCTGATGGATCCTTAAGATTTTGTATTGACTTCCGGCAGGTAAACGCCATATCAGTTTTTGATGCATATCCAATGCCAAGAATTGAGGAGCTGTTGGACCAGCTGGGACAGGCTCAATACTTAACCACCCTTGATATGACAAAAGGATATTGGCAAATCCCTCTCACCAGGGAGTCGAAGCCGAAGACTGCGTTCAGCACCCCCGTTGGCCTTTTCCAGTTCAAGAGGATGCCTTTCGGACTGCATGGGGCAGCGGCTACCTGCCAAAGGTTAGTGGATCAGGTACTTCGACCCCACCAAAGTTATGCTTTTGCATACATGGATGATGTCATAATCCATAGTAACACCTGGGCGGAGCATTTGAAGAGGATCAGGGCAGTCTTGTGCTCTATGAAGCAAGCGGGAATCACTTTAAACCCGAAGAAGTGTGCCTTTGCAAATAGGGAGGTAAAATACCTAGGCCACCTAGTGGGAAGAGGAAAAATTAAACCTCTATTAAGCAAAATAGATAGCATCAGGAATTTTCCTCCTCCAACAACAAAGAAACAACTAAGAAGTTTCTTAGGACTTATTGGATACTACCGCCGGTTTATACCGCAATTAGCAGAGAAAAGTGCCATTTTCACGGATATGCTGCGAAAGAATTGTCCAAACCAGATAAAGTGGACACCAGAAGCTGAAAAAGCGTTTTCAGTATTAAAAGAAAAATTGTGTACAGGACCGGTACTGAAAGGAGAAGACTTCAAGAAACCCTTTCTGGTTCAAACCGATGCATCGGATGTGGGGCTAGGAGCGGTCCTATCCCAGTGCCATGATGGGGAGGAGCATCCTGTGATGTATCTAAGCAGGAAGTTGTCACCGGCTGAACAAAAGTATTCTACGATAGAAAAAGAGTGTTTGGCTATCAAGTGGTCAGTGGAGGCGTTAAGGTTTTACCTTACAGGGAGAAAGTTCCAGTTGGTCACGGACCATGCCCCACTTAAGTGGTTGCAGCAAATGAAGAACCACAATGCCAGGTTGACACGCTGGTACATGGCCTTACAGGTGTTTGATTTTCAGGTTGAACATCGTGCCGGGAAGTTACACAAGAATGCGGATGCACTTTCCTGTATTACGGACTGTAGAAAAGCAGTTTCACCAGTAGAACCAGTCCGTAATAACTTAAGCAGGGGGGTATGTGATAAGGAAGCTTATCATAGCTCAGGTAGGAGCTATAGAAAAGATGATGTGACTCTGAACAAGCAACCTGTCAGTTCTGGTAGAAGTAAGAAAACAGAGTTTTCACATAAAAGACTACCAGTCCCAGAATGCACCAGGTTTCCAGCAGCCATGAGGAGGCTGAAGTGAGAAAACGTGTGTGCAATCAAGAGAGCTATGAGGTAATCCCTAAGCACTCATCTAAAAGGGCAGGACCTGATTCAACACAGCTGCGCTGTGTTAGGGAGGAGCACACATTAGAACAGAATAAGAATAGAGCTTATTCTTCAGATAACAGCTACAGAAAGAGCTTCAGGAAAAGATACAGCAACAGCTCCAAGCTCAAGCACCAACATCATCTCGAGAAGCAGAAGCCAATCCAAGCGGATAGAGAGAGAAGGAAACTCTCTGGAAGGAAGAGAAGAAAGGCCATTGGAAGGTCTGGGAGATTCCAAGGCAGTACCTATACTGGGAGGTATTCCAAGTGCCAGCAGAGTCCATTGGACTGGAGTCAGCCAGAGGAATGGATTGGCAGAGATAGGAATCACCAGTGGCTACATGGAAGAGAGAAGACTGCACGTGGAAAGGACTTTCAGACCTATGCCAGAAGGTATGTGAGAGAGGATCCAGTGTCCAGGGATCAAGATTGGAAGGCTGGACATCAGAACTGGATTACATACTGGCCAGGCTATACAGAGAGGAATTATGATAGCAGGAGAGGCTCAGGTATGAACACTGATCCAGACCCTATCTATAATAGTGAATGGCAGCAAGGGAATAAGCATTCTCATGATAGTGCCTTATGGAAAGACTCATCTGTGCCAATGTATGATAGTGACCCTATGCTGATTGATGAAGGGGGAGATACAGCAGATGAAACTATTAATTACATGGACTGTTCTCTATCTAAATGCTATTGCTAGTTTTCTGTGAGCAAACACATCAGCCATCAAAAAGAAACCTAACTTTGTTCTTTATTTCCACTGCAAACAGCTCTTAAAGCAGGATTTGGGTTCACACAGTAGCAGCCAGCCAGCTAAAGGCTTTCAGCTGGTCAATTGATAATAATTAAAGCTGCACCTGATTGTGTGTGTGAGCAAGGGAGAATCACTGCTGGGATCTGCGTGGAAAATAAGCAGAAGTTAACCTAACAAGCAAAGTTTATTCATTTCTTTGTGCCTTTTTATTTGGTAATTATTTGCTAAGAAAACATTAGCTAATTGCCTGACAAGCTGAAGGTTGTTTTCTGATTTGCTTTGTGACTTTATGTTATCCATTTAAACACTGCAAGCAAGTAACCTCATTTATATTGCTAACAAGCATACTTGTGCTGGGTGAATTAAACCCCATCAATAAAAGAAGTATTTTATTGGCCTTACCTCTGGTTTCACAACTCAATTATTGTCTTCAGCTGTGTTTGGGAGTGAATGAACTACATTACCCACAATACCTTGCAAGAATCATATGAATATATGCATCGTCAAGATTGTGTAAGTTCTCACCCTGGGCAGCCGTCTGACAGGAGGAGGAAGCAGGAAGAGCAGGATCGGCCACAGCGGGCTGGCGCGAGGCAGTGAGCGGTCCCTTGCTGGTGTCCCGCCCACCCGCCCTTGGTCACGGGGTGGGGTTGATTAGGGATGTTGCAGTTTGGGGGGGTTAGGCAGGATCCCAGAGGTTTATGGTGTCCGGAGCCGTAGGATAAGCTTGGGGCGGGGGTGGGGGTACCCCTGACCCGGACATCCCCTGGCTGGCTTTTTCTTATCAGATGGCGAAGCCGGGGCTAAGGAGGGGAAGGAAGTTGGCTGAGCGGAGGCGAGCTCACCTTGCTAGTGATATAGCTGGTGAGGTATCATTCCGCTATCTGTTGCACTATGGATCGTTATGTGTGTTGATTGTTGAATTGTTAATGGTTAATAAACAGCGACCAGAGATTTTACCAAAAGAAAAGTGTCAGAGTTTTGTTTTAAAGGGGGGGGGGGGTTGAGGGGGAAGGGAGCGTGAATGAGGAGCTTCGAGTCCGCCCTACCACAGTTATTCTGACAACCTCATTGTAATGTATTATGGGATCTGCATCAATGATTCCAGTGGGTGCAATAGGGGCCTACAAATACCATACTGCACTGCAATGCAAATTTACAGTCAGAACTGGCAAAAACTCTCACTCCTGGAACTGGGTAACTTGGTAATTCTGGTGTTTGCAGTGTGTATTGGAGATGAAAAATAGGTACTTTTGTGCCAATTAGATTTGTTAGAAAATTATCCTCTGCAAACCACAAGGAAACCAACCAACAGAGAAGGACCATTGCTAACATCCTCAATTGTTCCTTAAACAGGTTCTTTATTTGGGACCCGACTCAGCCAAGTTTCAGCAAATTGTGCCAGTGTCAGGGGTCTATAAAAATCAATAAAAGAACAAATAAAAACACATAAGAATGACATGACATTACATAGTAGAGAAATAAAAACAATAATAAAAATAAAAATATAAATAATTATAAGAGTACTTGAAATCCACAAAATTAGACAGTAAATAAAAGTAGACAGCAACTATGAGAATACAAATATAAAAACAATATTTCATATATAAAAAATAAATATAGCATCAAGAAACATCATCCACAAACATGCATCCAAATAATGAATAGAACACCGTGAAGCAAACAAATCATTAATATATATAAAAAAACAATACGAAAAGATAAAAAATATAAGTGAGACAACAAACCATAAGATATAAAGAAAAGTGAA
Organism: Ichthyophis bannanicus; assembly: GCA_033557465.1. Taxonomy (NCBI): domain Eukaryota; kingdom Metazoa; phylum Chordata; class Amphibia; order Gymnophiona; family Ichthyophiidae; genus Ichthyophis; species Ichthyophis bannanicus. The sequence continues at coordinate 1,462,931,031 of CM066031.1, forward strand.
ACTAAAAAAAAATATATAAAAAATCTAATTAAAACAGGTAGAAGGTGCATGCAAGTGGAGGAGTAGCCTAGCGGTTAGTGTACTGACTTGGTAACTAACACTGACACAAAGGTGCACATTGCACTTTTTAACATTAAGTGCATATCTCTCAAATTAAAAACAAAACAAAACACAAACCTGAAAGGGAATCCATATCAGTGTATAAATAAGACAAAAGTGCAAGCATGTGTTGATTCAACACTAGAATTCAAAAACCCAAAATGAGAAATGCACTTAAAAAATAGTTAAAAAAAGGAAAAAAACATCAGTTGAAAAACATAAATGAATTATATAAAAATGCACTGAGACTCCCAAAAGAGCAAACAAAAATCAAAGAGGAGAGGGAGTCGGAGAAAGGAAAGGAAAACAAAGTTTATGCTTATGTTTGCTTTTTATTAAATATACCACGATATCTGCACACAAGCAATGCAGTTTACAATAAACATATTAATAGGTCAAGAAAAGGAAAAGAACGCCAGTTTCAATGATAGAAAGACAAAGAGAAATAACCATAAAAAGGGTGAAATAGTCCTGGAATACAGAGAGAGTATGGGGAAGAGGAAAGGGAAGAGGGTGGGGGGAAGGTTGGCCCTGCCAGGCCCAAGACAAGGGAGAACACCTCAGGAGTTTGCCACCGAAGTCTTGAATGCGGCCTCGAAGTGAGAAAGGAAAGAGGGAAAGGGAGGAATGGAAGGGAAAGGGAAAAAAGTGAGTCCTACAGACAATTCAGAATCATTTAATGAAACATCTAAAATGTTGTGAGCTAATGCTCTATGCACAAACAAACTGGAAGGATTAGAACAGACTGAAAACAAAGGTGGAAGGAGGAAGGGAATGGGAAGAAGAAGGGGGAGGGGGAAGGGGAAAAGTAGGGAGGAAAAGAGGGAAAGGGAGTGGGAAGAAGTAGAGAATAAAACTTATAGCTAATATTACATTCATATTAAAATATGTTAGTCCTGAAATATCTTAATATTCCTCTTTGCATGTTGAGGGAATCTGGCACAGAAACTTGAACGGTTACCTTATCCTTCTTTAAGGCCCAGCACTCTCATTATCGCTCCCAGATTCATCTCGCCAAGTCTTCCTTTTTCTCTAACGCCATTGCCTCTGCCCCCAACCAGACCCGTCATCTTTACTCTACCCTTAAATTTCTTACCTCCCTGCACCCCTCTGCCCCCTCCGTACCTTCCCACCCTATCCCTGCCCCTTCTCTTCTTGCCTCTGCCTTCAGCACCAAAGTTTCTACCTTACGAGCTTCCCTGCCCTCACATCCCCCGCCCATTTCCTCTCCCCCCCCAATTGCCTCCCCCCCCCTGTTACACAACTGTCCCACACATGGTCTTCCTTTGCCCTGACCACCACCACAGAGCTCCATCACCTTATATCTGCATCCAACAAAACCTTCTGCTCCCTTGACCCTGTCCCTTCCTCCTGGCTACTGACACCCTCTCAGTCTTTCCTCCCCTACATTCAAACCATCCTGAACAGCAGTCTCTCCACTGGAACTTTTCCCTCCCCCTGGAAACACGCTCTCATTCGCCCCCTTCTTAAGAAACCCTCACTTGATCCTCTTGACCCCAATAACTACCGTCCAGTCTCCAACCTTCCCTTTCTATCTAAACTTCTTGAGAAGGTTGTCTTTGCCCAGCTATCCCATCACCTTGACTCCACCAATTTCCTTCACCCCCGTCAGTCTGGTTTCCGTCCTGGGCACAGTGTTGAAACTACTCTTCTTGCCTTCACCAATGCCCTGCATGTTGCTCACGACCGTGGTGAAATCTCGGTGGCGGTGGCCCTCGATCTTTCCGCTGCTTTCGACCTTGTAGATCACTCCCTTCTTCTCTCCCCGCTGCATGATGCTGGCCTCCGTAGCACTGTTTTTCGGTGGTTCCATTCCTTCCTCTCCTCCCGGTCGGGTGCTGTTCTGTCCTCCTCCCCTTCTTATCCCTCCTCTAACCCCTTTCCCATCCCCTGTGGGGTCCCTCAGGGTTCTGTACTGGCTCCCCTCCTCTTCAATCTCTTCCTGACTCCTCTCACACTTCTTATCCAACAATCTGGTATCTCAGCCTTCTACTACGCTGACGATATCCTTCTTCTCTATCACACATCTCCAGCTTGTCCTGATATCACTCCCCTCAACTCCTGCCTTGCCGCCATCTCTGACTGGATGACCCATAACTGCCTGCATCTTAATCCCTCAAAAACCACAGCTATCTGGTTCCCCCACAGTCACCAGCCCCCGTCACTTGCCCCCTCGTTCCCCACTGCCCCTATCTCTCTGGTCTCCACCTTTCGATACCTTGGGGTAATTTTCGACTCTGATCTCTCCTTCTCCTCCCATATCTCTCACGTGTCTAAATCTTCCTTTTTTTATCTTAGGCAGATCCGTGCTGTTCGCCCCTTCCTCTCACCTTCCGCTCTTGCCACCCTGCTTCTAGCCCTCGTCATCTCCCGGATCGATTTTGCTAACTCTATTCTTTCTGGCCTATCAAAGCTCCACCTCTCTCGTCTACAACGCATCCAAAACACCGCCGCTCGTCTCGTTTCTTCCGCCTCCCACAGGGACCATGTCACACCCCTCCTCCTCCATCTCCACTGGCTTCCCGTTACCTTCCGGATTCAATTCAAGCTTCTCACACTCGTTCATAAAGTTCTTCACACCACCACGCCACAGTACCTTGCCGACCTCATCTACTTCCACACCCCTCGGCACACTCCTCGCTCCTTTCACCTCAACCGTCTCACTCTCCCCCCCCCCCCTCACATGCTCATCTCCAATCCACCCGCTCCTCTGCTTTCTTCTTTGTAGGTCCGGCCCTCTGGAACTCCCTTCCCTCCACTCTCCGCCTGGAGCCCCATCACCCCACTTTCAAGCACGCTTTGAAAACCCACCTCTTCTCCCTTGCCTTCAACCTCTCTCCCTCCTAGCCTTTCCTTTTCCTTTATTGACCCTCTTCTCTTGTCCTTGTTTCTTTACTTTTACTGAATTGTAACTTCTTTTCCCTTTTCCGGCCTTGTGCCCACTGTACTGAAGAAATATTTTGTAAACCGCTCTGCTTACCAATGAAGGGCGGTCAATCAAGACAATAAACATAAACATAAACATAAACTTATCATACCGGTTGATAAAACAAGTATATCACTAAAAATAATAGGCAAACCATAAGCTTTACCAATAACTTTAGCAAACCAGAGATAAAGAATATTGTACAAATATGGCGTATATAAGTAAAACGTGTCTAAAAAGATCTTTAATTCTGTATTCATTACATATACCAAAACGAAAGGCTTGGCTGAGATGCTGCTATATCTCTCATGTCTCCACTAATACCACAGTTGATGACAAACAACCAATGAGTTATTTATCCAACAGAGAAAACAATATCCGGGCTGTGAATAAGTGAATAAGTAAAAATAAATTCATCTCACCAGCGTGAAGCACTAATTCTATCTTGAAAACGCCGCACATGCAGCAATAGCTTTAATTATCAATTGAGGGACAGGTTCCTGCTCACATAGTGACATCACATTCAGTGGCAGCACCAGTAACAGAGATCTGCAGTATCCAGAATGTATCTTCCACGTAAAAAATATGAAGTGTAATATACTGTTCCCTCAATCCACAAATATTACTGAAAATTAACTGAACAGAGAATGCTCATATCACCCACATCCACTTACTAAAAAAAGTGAGGGGGAAGGGGAGGAAGGGAAAGGAAGTGGGGAGGGGAGGAGAAAAGGGGAGAGGAGAAAAGGGTCAAGGGGGAGGGGGAAGGGGGAGGAGGGATGAGAAACCAACTGGCGTTTATATTCTGCTTGACACTTCAAAAATGTGTCAAAAGCTCCATTTATCATAAATATTCATATGCATGCAGATCCTATATATTTAGGGCTGGTCTGCAGAATAGACCACTATCCAGTATCCAATCATATTAAAGGAAGTCAATCTAAAAAACATACTAAAAAAATATATGGAACACTTTGCTAACTGAATAAGGGAAAAGGAAGACAGGGAAATATGGAAGGAAGGGAGGTGAAAGAGGGGGAATGGTGATGTGTAGAAAGGGGAGGAAGACGGAAGGGGAGGGAAAGGTAGGAAAAGAGAAAGGGGAAAGGGAGGGGCAAGGAGAGGAGAAAGGAAAGGGATGAGAAGGGGCTCAGGAAAAAAGGATGAAAAGCAAAGAAGAAAAGGGGAGAGAGGAGGGGGAGAAGAGAAGGGGGAAGGGGAAAAGGGGTACAGAAGAAGGGTAGAGGGGAAGGGGAGGAAGGGGAGGGGAAAGGAGGAAAAGGGGAGGAAAAAAAGTGGAGGAAGTAAAAATAAAAAAGGTGGACTATACTTATAAACAATAAATAATAATAATAGATATGGATCTCTCTCCACAGGGAGATAAATGTATATTACCTGCCTCTTCAAATGCAGGTAGTAAATGGATCTCTATATTGCTTGCATTGTTTTCTTTCCCTTTTCAACGACAGGATAACATGCTTTTTCTGGAGAAGGAAAAGCCAGTATTACAGCAGCTCCAATCCATATCTAGGAAATAATATGAGTGGTGTTGAATCTGTGCATGGTGCTGTATTCTGTGTAATATAAAATATGGAAGATGATTATATAGGAGTGCAGTATCATATGCCATTGAGATTTAACAATGTATTCTTTCAGCATTCTTGAAGATAGGTAGTTCCAGGCATTTGAATGATGTAAACTAAGGGGTATGTTTACTAAACCCTCTTAACGTGCGTGCCGCGTTAGTCTGCAGGATGCCATAAAAGGAGTGGGCGGTCCGGTCAAAAGTAGCAAAACGGGATTAGCACGCGCGCTCTTGTGCGCTGCGCGCTCTTGTGTGCCACGCACATTAGCGCACGAGAAACACGTGCGGGAAGCATAAGCAGGCGTGCTGATGTGCAAATAGAGGAACAGGGCTGCAGTACAATGGTGAAGACACTGACAGATGATGCAGGGGTCATGGGTTCAATCCCCCACTGTGCCCAATGAATAAGGCTGTCTGAGGCCCTACCATTTATGTGTAATATTGCATTATGAGGCATTTTAATTTTATTTTAATTATTGCTGCTAGCAAATGCACTCTCAAAGCGCTGTAACATAAGGTGCTGCATAAGGCACCCTGTAAGGTACCCCAGAGGGCACATTTTAAAGTGCACTGTCCGCCAAGGCACCCTACAATGTTGCTTAAAGGGTGGCCTATAGGGCGCCATATAGGGTGCCCTATGAGGCACAGCAAGATCATAGCACTGTTTTTGATGGCAGCACTGTGCATTTAAACGCATGGAAATCTTAAGTAGGTGCGCTGACATGCAAGGAGGAACAGCAGTGTAGCACAATGGTTAAGGCACTGACTGATAATACAAGGGTCATAAGTTCAATCCCCAGTGTGCCTAATGCTTAAGGCTGGCTAAGGCATCAGCATTGACATGTAAGTATTGTTTCCTGCTGCACTTTATTTGTATTTTATTAATTGCTGCCAGCAAACACACCCTCATGTGCCGTAACCTAAGGTGCAGCATAAGTCACCCTATAAGGCACTCCATAGGGCACATTATAAAGTGTACTGTCCACCACGGCACCCTATAATTTCCCCTATAGGGCACCCTATAAGTCACTCCATAGGATACTGTATAGTGCACCTTATATGGACGGTAACCATAAGGTGCCCTATAGGGCGCCCTCTGAGGCACCTTATGGGTACAGTACGCTGAGGGTGTTCTTGCTGGCAGCAGTAATGTACATTAAAATATATAATGCTTTGGACAGCCCTATCAAATAACCCCACTGTGGGTTTGAACCCATGACCTCTGGCTCCACTGGCAGTGAAGTAACCAGTGGGCTACAGCTCTATAGCTGCTAGCAAGCACCTGGCTGGCTGCAGAAGGACTGCACATCACCACACTAAATAGTCTGCTGTGGTCACCAGGATAGGGTTAGCCCACCCGTACCCATGATGCACTGCACATGCAAATCATCCGTCTACAGATGAACACAAGATGGGGTATGCACCCCCACAGCACCTCGGCCTGGTAGGGGGAACTGACCATGTGTGTTACTGGCACAGAGTAGCTACACACCGTCACATTGTGCGGGTACTGTGCTCACCCTGAGGGTGCGGTGGGGCACCCAGCACCAGGTCCACAACACCTTCCATGGCAGAAACAGGCCATGCTGTAGGTCCCCAGCATTCCTAGTGTGTGTGAGACAGGTAGTTCCTGCAGAGATACTTTGTATACATCTGTATTTCTCAGTCAGGTTTGACCCATAGGCAGATTACATACAACCACCCAACCCACCCTCTGGGGCTGAGGGTGGGAAACAGGGTCTCCCACTTACAGATCCACTTTTTACATCCCTGCAATGGCAGCAGTAGAGGGGACCACCAACCACAGTCCTGCTGTGGAACAGACACCCTACAGGGCAGTCAATGCAGCTCTGTACATATCTATAAAGCAATAATAGACAGACATTAGTCCCAGAAATACTCAGCTGCACCCCACCACATTCTGATATTCTCCTGCAGCAAGCCTGCAGCCACTGCACCCTGCAAGGTGTTCCAGCAAGACACATACTAGTTGCAGACAGTCTGATAGCTAGTCCATATGGCATGTTCCTGGAGGAGATGCATGCACCCAGAACTGGGATGTCAGCAAACACACCAAGCAGATAAGTCAGTGAATGGGCCCCAAAAGAGAACCCAGAAATATCACATGAAAAAAATATCATAAGGCACTATGGGGGAACCTAGCCATGCCGTGGTCACTACTCAGTCAGGGTGAGAGTGAACTCCCAGCAGGACATACTGTGGCCACCCTGTCTGTGCAGGTGGTGGCCGGGCACTACAATGTCCCATCATTGCCCTATGCCCTGTGCAGATGCATCCTGGCCAGGCCACCCTGTCCGGGCTATACCCATGGTACCTTGCTCCTCATTATGCACATTGGCAGGTCAATACTGGCAACAGTGCTGGCAGTGGGGGCTGTGGAGGGTGTTTGCAGCCACCACACACTGGATAGACAGACACACACTCCCACACCTATGCCAGCATTGTGCTACTATAGAGGTGTTTAGCAGCCCTGGCCACCACACCAGTCCTGGGCACAGCGCAGGCATGGATATGGTATGCAAAACTTTTGGGGGTCACTCCCCAGGGCGGTAAACACTGTCAGAGACCAGACCTGAAGCACACCCCACAGACATCAGAAAGGTTGCTATGATGGAGCTCAATCAGCAAACTGTGCATAACGTAGGAATTGCTATCTGCCAGTAATCATAGCAACCTTTTGATAGCTGTGTACCGTATTCCCAGGTGTAGGGTGGCATTGCTAAGGTATGCAAGTGCTAGTATTGGGAGATGCACGCAGGGCCCAATGTCCTGCCTCTCCAGGGGGCATTGGCTAATGGAGCCTGTGGGTGTGGGTGTGTCTGCCCCTGTTGGCTGCTGCTTTACGGCAGAGGTTCCCAACTCCAGTCCTGGCGTGCCAAACACTGTTTGGGTTTTCATGCTGTCCCTCATGAATATGCATGAAATACATCTGCATACCATGGGGGTGGTGCATAGATATGCAGCACAGGCATCTTTATTAGAGGCAGCATGGAACCTGAATGGTGTTTGGTCCTCCAGGACTGCATTTGGGAGACTCTGCTGTAGGTAATGTGTCTGTTTATGGAGTCTGTGCTCTGTAGGGTAAAATGTAGGTGTTTTGGGCATGTTTACGTCATCTGCAATAAAGGTTCTGTCTGTATTAGCATGTTGTAGTAGTGGGTAAAATATGGGGACTGGGTTGGCAGGCACCATAGCTGGGACTTGAACCTGTGACTTTCTGCTTCCAAACACACTGGTTGTGTGCACTGCACCACCGTGTTGCCACAGAGACAGTGCATTCCCTGGTGATACCATGACTGTTTGTCTGGCAGGGCCTGTCTGTTGCAGTGCATGGCACCCACCTACACAGGGCTAGGCCATGGTCTGCTCTGGGCAGCTGCCACTGCCCCCCTCCACCACCAGTACCCCTCTGCCACCATGCTGACATGCCCATCTGCTGGTGGTGTGCAGTCTCAATCCATCCAGTGTGCAGGTAGGCGGCTGCCTATGGTGCGTGTTCTGGGGTAGGGGTGCCTGCATAGGCATCCACGCTTCCCCCCAACACTGCCTGCCAATTTTCTGTGCCCTTGGAGGTACCTGCTGGGTACTATCCCCTGTGACACTGTGATAAACACTCTCATGCCCATGTTGGGCCCTCATCAGTTGCTGTCTGGCTGCTTTTCAGTTTCAGCATTCCTAAGTGCCTCCTAGGCATCTGCCTAGTCCGCACTGTGCCCCAGCTGCACCACAGCATGTGCCGCCTGCAGCCCTCTGTATCCCCTTTCCCAGCATCTGTCCAGTTGCCCATTCCGACATGCCCGCCCTGCTGTTGTGGAACATGTGCATGCCATAGGTAACCTGTCCAATGGAGAGGGAAACCCTGATCAGTGCTATTTCACTGTGGGATCATTCACCTTGTATGGGGACGGAGCGTAGACCCTTCCAAAATTCATATTTATTTTTTGGGGCTTTCTTGGGAGTGTTTTTTGATGTTTCCCATTACTATCACTATTGCCCAGCTTGATTATGATTTTTTTTAATTTTGTTGGGGTCATTTTCAATGTTTATTTGCACTTTTGTTCCGTGCACATGTATCACACATCACTTTTTTGTAGGTTTCCCTGTTTTTGCTGTACATTGCTGACAGAAATGGTTTCTTTTCCCTTTAAATCAGCTCTAACGCAAGGTTTTCACTTGCGTTAGTTTTGGCCTCGGATTTCACATCGTTAGTGTGCGGGGAGCCTCTCCCCTCCCACTCTCCACCCATTGACCCCTTCTCTCCACCCCTGGGGAGCCTTCCTCCGCCCTCCGGGAGCCTTTCCCCGCCTTCAGCACTCATTTGCGCCGCTGCGCGCGTGAGTGCCCACTAAGGCACCTTTCTGCCCCGTAAAGAGTCATTGGCGCACGCTAAGGTACCTTAGCACGTGCTAATTGCACAGCACGCACGTTAAGAAGGTTTAGTAAACATACCCCTAAATTTCAATTGCATATTTTTGAAAAGGTTTATATTATGGGTGCAAAATGGTAATTTGTGAATTTACTTATTTATTTGTTTAACGTGTCTTATATATCACCTTCTCTAATCTCAAAGCAGTTTACAATGAACAAAAGTGGCAACTCAAAAAGTTAAGGGTTACATCAAACATAGGGGCCAACATCACATAGGGAAATTTGGGTACAAGCAACTTGGGATACTGCAACAAGCACACCACCTTTTGTATTGTGATGGCACTGAGGAGTGAGGGATCTTTCCATGCACATAACATCACCCATTATTGTGGTAATCTGAAGAGTGCCTTTCTGTGACTCCGAGTAACACTGCCTCTTATGTTGAGACTGCTACCTTGGCTTCAACATCACATGTAACATTCAGTGATCATTGCTAATTTGCTTATCTTCCCTATAAGTTTATCTTTTCTTTTACTTATTATGCTTTTGACTTCACTCTATGTTCCTTTTTCTGCTCTTTCCCCCTCATTCTGCATACCTTTATCCCTTCCTCTCTCTTACCCTGCCCCTACCATCCCTATTTCCTCCACCATCCTATCCGCCACTCTCTCCTGAGCTCTTGAGCTTCACCTTCTCCTGCCTCTCATCCATCCCTCCCTCTCCAGCAGTGTCTGGTTTTATTCGAAGACTTACCAACCTATATTCGATGCATAGACTAACGGTGCTCAAGAAGGTTCAGACTGAAGCGGTTACTGCACAGTGGGCTGGAGTGTGGAGATGGTTAGAGGGGAAGCATAGAGTAAGGTTGGGCAGGATGAAGGGTAGAGGAGTAGGTCAGAAGGGGAAAAGGGAAGGAGTAAGGAGCACTACCATACCTGTATTGATGGGAGTTTGGAGGGGAAGGGATGGGAGGCAGGATGGGGGAGGGAAGCAGGGGAGGGGTTGTCATACTTTGTTTATGGTTATTCTGTTGTTGTATTTGGAAAATTTGGAAAATTTAATATTTATTAATGTGAAAAAAAATTCATTGCACTACACAAATAGAAAATTGTTAAATAGGTTCCATTTTGTATCACTTTCCTTTCATTCTACTAAATATATAAATTAGTAACTTTATAAATTAGCCCACATAATAATTGACAGCTCTTACATTTCACAAGAAACAATATTGTGGGAGGTGAATTGTCTCACAGAGGGTGTATTGTTGAGAATTTTCAAAGGATGTGACTCACTAGGATGCAATATCACATAAGACCAGATTTCAAAAGAACTTACCCAGTAACTTCAGAAGTTACTCCAGTAAGTCCTTGCTTTTCTAAATCTTCCACTGATCAGCAAATACGTTTTGGCCAGACAAGTCGATGCCAATTCAAGACTTACCTGGGTGAATTAGAGGGGAGATGAGCTATTATGAGGTGCAGATCTCCAAAACATCAAAAAGGTTAGACAGAATTTGTCACATGCCTCGTTGCTTTTCACCACCACCAAAATATTGTCTATTAGACAACTTTTTGGTGGTGGTGAGAACTGAGGAGGCATGTGACACATTCTATCTACCCTTTTGATGTCTAGGACATCGGCACCTTGCCCACTCACAATCTTAAATGACAGAGGTGTAAGGCAGGGGTCTCCAAATCCAGCCCTAGAGGGCCACAAACCAGTCAGGTTGGCAGGATATCTCTAATGCATATATATCTCATGCATATTCATTAGGGCTATCCTGAACACCCGACTGGCCTAGGGGTTCAAGGAGGACAGGTTAAGAACCACTGTGTTAGGGACATGCACAGCAGTTCTCCAGCAGATAACACTACGAAGGGGCAGAGAACATGCTCAGACATCATCGTAGATTCAGTTAATGCCACCCATTGTGGTGGCGTTAACTGCACCCGCTCTGCATATCTGATAGTTACCGCATGCTGTTGAGATCTGTGATAACCATGTGTTGTGGACACGCCCATTCCCCACCCTAATCCCGCCCATTCCTTCAGATAACATGCTTTCTACAAATAGCATAGAAAATTGCTGCATTATCTGTAGTTGCCCCACACTATCTACTACTTTGTCCAGATAATGTGCACTATCTGTAACATTAGCAGCTAGTGGGGTTTGTTCGACACATTTGTTCCACTGTGAAAGATTTTCTGGTTCAAGCTGTATTTTGTATGATTGATTTTTGCAGCAGGACTATCTCAAGGATATGATCCAGCAGGCTTAGAAACGTTCCCATTGGGTTCATCAGGAATGGCTCCTGCAGTCTACTAATCCAGTGTATGAAGACCATATTGTTTGTGTTTTGCCTTATATAGATCAAACTTGGGAAGTGATAACATTGATTATGAAGTTTTGGAATGTGTTATCTATTCACCCATGTTTTTGCAATGCCATTTTGTTTTCTTTTTCCAGGGGATCTAATTTGGTGGGTAATTTGCTGACCCTGTTCCCCAGCATGAATGAGCCACTGGTATATCTTATACCAACCAGTTCACTACGTATTGTTTGAGTACTTTCATGGTGTGTTTGATAGTATGCCTCTGTGGACTTTATTATGGGGGTAGGATCCGACGTAGTTTGAAGGTCCACCTATGTAAACATTGGTCCAAATTGAAAACCATGACAGTCTTCTTTAGCAGCACTAATCCTGATCAGGCATCAAGTAGAAAAATCCAACCTCGACCCTTTGGCTCCAATTCTCTAAATTCAGTGCAAATAAGGAAAGACACATACACAGAATTATATCAATAGCAGTACTACTTAAGCTTCAGCAGAGGAATTCGGGCCCACAGACTTGAGCAGTTCTCCCATAATTCTTAATCCAGCTGGGCTATAGTACTTCTTTTATTAGGAGAAAAAAATTGTTACATGGTAAAAATTCATCTTATCTCACTCTATGTCATGCTTCTGCCTTACAGATTAAGCTAAACACTATGGACCTCATTCTGACCCACATTTAGTGGGTCTGGACATCTTATCCGGATGTCCAGACCCGCTAAATGCCTGGATCGCACTGGTGGGAACAGAGTTCCCTGTGCATAGATGTGAGTTGTGTGGGGAGCTCTGTTTGTGGGCGGGAGAGGGCGGGCTGACGGAGGAGAGAGGGCATATGGTGGGAGGTGCCATGACCCCAGATGTACAAGGCCAATTCCAAGTTCAGCCCTGTACGTCCAGGGCTGGCCATTTAAATGGGGAACATATTCTACCTTGGAAGTGGAATACGTCCCCCAGACATTGGGGGAAGCCGCAACCCAGGCCAGCCGTGGAGGTGAGAGGGTGCAGGGAGTCCCCCCCCCCATTGTATGCAAATGTATCTCATGCATATTCATTAGGGACAGCGTGAAAACCTGAACAGTGTTTGGACCACCATGACCGGAGTTGGGAAACTCAGCCCTAGAGCAGAGGCCAACAGGGGTACAAACACCCACACCCACAGGCATCCCATGTGCCTGCCAGTACTGATGACAAACATGGTGGGGCAGCTGTACCACAGCACAGGGAGTTGGCAATGTAAAGTACCAGAAAAACAGTTGGTGGCAGACGATGGGAATACGTGTCCCCCAGTGGAGGCAGAGGTGACAGGATAGTTACAATGATGGGTGGACAGAGGAGTGGTGGTGCCATGCAGATCAGGCACAGGCGAGGCAAGCATGAAGAGGCACAATGCAGGAAAGGGTATGACATGGGGTGGCAGCCTGCACTGGCAGACAGGACTCTACACAGCTGACAGACGCAGATATACGGACCGAGGGAATGTTGGTAATTGTGGCGAGGGTATTATGGGCTGGAAGCACAGATCTGCAAAAATATGACCTCTACAGGCATGCACACTATATGAGTAGGATAGGCATGAGAGGAGGGAACAATGAGGAACTGAACCCATGAACACTGCCAAGAATGTCATTGTATTAGCCAGTAGGCTATACCTCCATGGTGCATGTCACAGCAATGTCTGGGTACAGAAGGACTGCAGGTCACCGCACAAATTATCTGCTCTGAGTGCCAGGATAGGGTAACCCCACCATACCCATGATGCAATGCACATGCTGAATAGCAGTCTACAGCTGATCACAAAATGAGGTCTGCACCTCTCCGGTACCTCAGCTTGGAAAGACGAACTGACAGTGCGTGATATTGGCACAGAGTAGCTACAGACCATGCCATTGTGCAGGTTCTGTGTTCACCCTGAGGGATAGGATTGGTGCCCAGCACTAGGTCCGTAGTATATGTGGTGCTAGAGATAGACCCTGCTGTATATCCCCATCACTACCAGTGTGTGACAGGAGTTCCTTGCAGTGAAGCTGAAGGTAATTTGGTGTCCATCTGTATCCTGCAGTCACATGTGGCCCTGTGGGACCAGACACCAGCCAGATTGGTGTGTACCCCGTGTTAGGGTCTGGCTGACATGGGCAGCTGTTATCAGGGCAGAGGGGTTCCTAGAATTGCATGAGGTGTGTGTAGCAGTGCCTTTATAGGGTGCAGTGGTATATACTACATAACCCAAAGGACCCACATCACCCTTTTTGTAGGTAAAGAACAGATGCCCCTGCCCTGGGGAAGCAACCTCCATCCTGCTTGTATGAGACAGCCCTCCAGGATTGATGGGCCAGAACCATACCTGTGACTAGAGAAGTGGCAGACCAGCAACAATGCTGGGGTTAGGTCTGGAAAACCCCAACTGCCTCCCACCACTGTCTGCCAGTCACCAGCAGACAGCACGGTCAGACTGTACCTTAAAGGCGGTCTGACCATGCACAGTCCACCAGCCTGCTCACAGAGGAACTATGTGCAACAAGCAGGCAACTCAGTGATTGCGACCTCAGGACTGGGGAACACAAATATATCACTGAAGACAGATAGTGTAGAGGGCTATGTGGGAACCTAGACCTGCCATGGTCACTGCTCGGTCAGAGTGAGTGCCCTCCCAGCATGCCATGCTGTGGCCACCCTGTCCATGCAGGTGGTGGTCAGGCACTACAGTGTCCCAGCCATTGCCCCACACCCTGTGAAGATGTATCCTGGCCAATCTGTCCTTTCCGGGTCATATCCAAAATACCTTGTTCCTTATTATCACCTATTCAGGCTAACGCTGGTAACTGGGACATATTGGGCCCAGTGAAGGGTGGGCAGCCACAGAACAATGGATAGACATACACACTCCTATTGCAGCATTGTACAAAGATAGGGGTGGTTGGCAACCCTGCCTGCCACACTGGTCCTGATCACAGTGCCGACATTGCTAAACTGTGCAGGAGGTAGAAGTAGTGCTCTGGTGATAACTTCAGCTCAATGCTGGGGCCAACAGCCTGACTCCATGCATCTTTGGATTGTGGAGCTTGTGTAGGTGGGTGTTTGTACCCCTGTTCGCTGCTGCTTTGGGCTTTGCACATGTTGCTGTTGTATCTGCATTGTAGGGTAAAACATAGGGACATGCTCTGCAGGAACCACAGCTGGGGCTTGAACCTGTGACCCTCTGCTTCTGGACACACTGGCTGGGTTTGCTGCACCACACTGTTGCCACAGATGTGTAATAGTCCCTGGGGCTACCTGTACTTTTCCTCAGCCAGACTTTGTATGTTGCACTGCACACCACGTACTGATGCAGGGCATGGCCTAGGTCCACTGCAGGGAGGTGGCACCCCACCACCAAGTTGACATGGCCATTTGATGTCAGTGCTCATAGTGCGCAGTCCCAGGCCATCCACTGTGTAGGTAGGTGTCCGCCTAGGGTGCGGATCCCGGGGTGGGGGGCCATACATGGACATCCTCACATTCCGCCCATCACTGCCTACCAATATTATGTCCCTTCCACATGGGGGCGGGATGGCTGGGGGGATGTCAGGTCAGTGCCCTAGCAACTATTGGCTAGGGTGAACCAGATAGATATAGGTGGATTGTGTTTGGCCTTGGTCAGGTGCTGTCTTGCTGATTTCCGGTTTCTATGTTCCTATGTGCCACCTAGGCACCCGCCTGGTCCACCCTGTGCCCCAGCTGCCCATGCGACATGTCCTGCCTGCGGCTCCCTATGCCCCATTTGCACCATCACCATAGTGGCCATTCATACTTTGGCACTATGGTGTTGCTGAAAATGGAGCACTGCTATTACATTTCTTGGGCTCCCTGCCTAGACTGCACATTGCTGACACTTATATGGTTTCTCTCTCCTGCAAATGTGCATCTAACGGCAGGTTTTCATTCGCGGTAGGATTCAGCTCTTCAGTTCAGCGCGTTAGTGTGAAAGGGGCCTCTCCCCACCCACTCTCTGCCCATTGACCCCTTCTCTCCGCCCTCTCTGCAAATGTGTCGTCTGCAAATTTGATAACCTCACCCGATAACGAGTGAGGTTATCAAATTTGCAGACGACACAAAACTGCAGGAGGATTTGGATAAACTGGAAGACTGGGCATCCAAATGGCAGATGAAATTTAATGTGGACAAGTGCAAAGTTATGCACCTAGGAAAGAACAACCCACACTATGGTTACACGATGCAAGTTTCCACATTGGGAACCACCACCCAAGAAAAAGATTTAGGAGTCATTGTGGATAACATGTTAAAACCCTCTGCCCAGTGTGCAGCAGCGGCCAAGAAAGCAAATAGAATGCTAGGTATCATAAGGAAAGGAATGGAAAATAAAACAAAGGATATTATAATGCCTCTGTATCGTTCCATGGTAGACCGCACCTTGAATATTGTGTGCAATTCTGGTCGCCGTATCTTAAAAAGGATATAGCGTTTTTAGAAAAGGTACAGAGAAGAACCACCAAAATGGTAAAAGGGATGGAAGGCTATTCCTATGAAGAGAGGCTGCAAAGGTTAGGGCTCTTCAACCTGGAAAAAAGACGGCTGAGGGGAGATATGATAGAGGTCTATAAATTAATGAATGGAGTGGAACGAGTAAACGTAGATCAATTGTTTATGCTATCAGAATATAGAAAGACTAGGGGACATGCAATGAAGCTACAGGGTAAACTATTTAAGACAAATAAGAGAAAATATTTTTTCACTCAACGTGTAATCAAACTCTGGAATTTGTTACCGGAGGATGTAGTAAGAGCTGTTAGTGCAGCTGGGTTTAAAAAAGGTTTGGACAAGTTTCTGGAGGAAAGGTCCATAAACCATTATTAAAAAGGGACCCAGGATATCGATGCTTCACCCAATACAAGCATTGTGGAGCCTGTGTCTTTTGGGGATACTGCTAGGTGCGTATGACCTAGATTGGCCACTGTTGGAAACAGGATACTGGGCTTGATGGACCTTGGTCTGACCCAGTATGGCATATCTTATGTTCTTATGTTCTCTCCACCTTCTGCGGTGTTTACCGCGGTCGGGGACTTTAACGATCGTTAAGTAACGTTAACGCGCGTTAACATTACATAACGTGTTATGTAACGTTAACGATCGTTAACGTTACATAACACGTGATATGTAACATTACCGCAGTTTAATAAACATACCCCTAAGGCCCCAGAATCGGATGCACAGGGGTAGGAGCGATTCTGATTTTTTGTGGCTTGACTAGTCCCTGCAGGATCAGAATTGTGACTAGGCCTGTACGTGCAGGCTGGGACCCGATTCCCATTGGCCTGCACATACATGCCTCTGCCCAGCTAACTCAGTCAAGGCATCCAGTTGCCAAGGCACCATGGCTCCATTCAGGAGCCGTGATCCCTGGCCGCCGCCGACTGTTTCCTTTCCCCATAGTCCGACCTCCGATCTGGCCTCCCATGGCCAGGGTCAGGCTGCAGGGAATCCCCTGTAGCCACCTCACCTTTTTTACGTGGCTGGAACTCCCATCCCCTGATGTCTAGGGGGACTTATTCCACTTCCACAGTGGAATAAGTCTCCCGTCTAGTCTGCCAGCCCCGAATGTACAGGGCCGATGTCAGAATCGGCCCTGTACATCTGGGGCTGTGGACCGCCCACTGCCCACCCTAACTCCATCTCTGCCCTGCCCTTCCCACCCCCATCTAAGTCTTCTCATACAAACACTTTGTTTCATATTTCAAACATCGAAACTCCTCTGAAAAACTCCTTCCTAAAGGAAGAAATAATGCTTCGCCACTAATCATTGAATACCATCATGGTTCAGAGTTTTGCAATATCACCATGTTTGCATACATAAAATAAGAGGGACTGCCTCTCTTAAACACTAAAGCCCGTGCTTTAGACTGAGTCTGACTGCATTTAATAATTACAGTCCTCCATACTTTCTTGCCTTGCCTTGAATGAAGAGAAAGGAAGATCCTGGCACAGCACTGTTTGGCTGTGCTAATCCTGACCAGGCATCATGTAGCAAAATCCAACCTTAGTGCTCTAAATTTAATGCAAATAAGGAAACATACATACATAGGATTATATCAATAACAGTACTACTTAAGCTTCAGCAGAGGAATTCATACCTGCAAACTTGAGAAGTTCTCCCATAATTTTTTCTCCAGCAAGGCCATAGTACTTATTTCATTAGGAAAAATACTGCTACATAGTACAAATTCATCTTATGACTCTACTTCTGCCTTACAGGGCACTGCGGGCCCGATATTGTGTTAGGAGGGCTATGCGACCTTTTCGGTGCATAGCCCTCCCTGCCAACCTCTAACCCTGGATATTCAATGCCAGGGTCATATGTGGCCCTGGCATTGAATATCTGGTATTGCCACACTACCTCTCAGCTGCAGTCAATAACTGGGCAGCTGTGATATTGCATGCTTCCCAGTTAGCTCCTATGCTTAAAAATAGGCAAGCTTTTGTCTCGCCTATATTTTAGGTGCAGGTCACGAACTGAGCAGCATGCAATATCGCTGCTGCCTGGCTATCGATTGTCACCACATCCACTCCTCCCCGGAACACCCTTGACATTCCCCGATGATAAGCGGTTAGCATCGGGGCATGTAAGAGAGAAGAGAGGGGGCCCTACATGCTTTTAGGTCAAACTAGGCATAGACATTGCTTATACATAATCAGGACAAACAAAAGCATCCTGTCTCCATAAGATTTCTCTCTCACAAAACAATTTCATTTGCAAAATATGACTTTGGCTTCCCTCCTACATCTCTCTCTCCAGGCTGCTAGTGAATTCCAAGCTGCCAGGCTTCAGGCTGTTCGCATTTTACATATTATTAACTCTTTCAGAGAGCCTTGGTACCCCACTTCAAGGTCCTCTCAACAGGTCTCAACACCTATGGTACAACATCACATTGATTGTGACCACAGTTTTTTTCAGCTAAAATGGCGTGCTATAGGTCACGTACCCCTCTCCATTCAGGGTGTGGATCGGGAGCGTCGGCTGAATTACAAAGAACAATCTTGTATTTTTTGTCTAAAGACAGTTCAACCTACAGTCCTCAATATGGAAATGGATTGGGTGTCTCTTATTTAAGTATCACTTCATGACATTTTGCATTTGGATTCATTTTGGTCGGTAGAGAGTTCCATAGTGTAAATCTCCAGGTTTATAAGGGTGTGGTGCTGTCAGCCTTTTTTTTATCATCCCAGTGATATGCTCAAATACAGCTGGATGAAACGCTTGGTGACAAAACTGGCTAAAGTATTTTAAGATCGCAGGTAAGTGTTCTTAGCCCTGATGCAGAATTGTTTAATTCCTGCTTAGTTCGAAACACAGGCTGTGTCAGCAGTATTTGGGGGTTGTATTTTTGGTTTGTGGGAAAGTTGTATAGGCTTTTATTCTTTTGAAATTAAAATGAAAATGAAAATGGACTATTTGGAATAGGTCAGTCCTGTATTAGATGACCAGTTGATAATATAGTCCGATAAAAATATAATTTTTCTCACTCTGGCTCATGGGGGCTTTTATGTGAATTTTGTTTTTAAAATACTAGTCTAAGAAGCAGAGATTGCACCTTAAGTGCAAGACATTTACATCTACACATACGCATGCATATAGATTAGGGTATTTCATGACCAATCCATGGGCTTGTGAACTCCACCCATGCTCTGCCCTATCCACACCTCCAGCTCCACCTGCTGGCAATGTATGTGTCTTCATGCCAACAAGCATTCTTTTACACCCAGTGGTATTTGATAAGATGGCATTTACAAGGGTATGTGGCCACATATGCAACAAAATGGCTTCATAAAATTGCCCCCTATATGTGTAAAAATCAGTGAGTTTATAAAGAGAAAGGACACAACTTCCCACTTAAAATCACCACTTAAACATGCAGCCAGCGGCAGCAGGCACATATGTATATTTATACCAGCTTCAGAGCAGTTAGATATACACACCTGTATATCTGCCAGGTTATGCACATATATTTAGCATTTTTCAAAAGTGTATATGCAAACTCCAAACTCCATCTAATTCTGTCCCCAGAACCTTTAGCTTATACACCTATAAAATTATATGCAAGATTTCTCCCTATGTATTCCGTCATGCACGAATGTGATGGTGAATTTTGCATTGAAAGTTTTACATGTAGAACATCTTTCTAAACCTTTACCAATCAGCCCACACAATAATTGTTGACTCTTATATTTCAAGAAACAATATCGTAGGCAGGTGAATTACCTCACCAAGGATGTACTGGCAAACATTTTCTGAGGATGTGACTCACTAGGATGCAACATCTCATTCAGGAGCATCCTGTTGACTACAATATGCTGACGTGTGGCTGTGAGGGTTATCTCACAGTTGTACAAAAAGGATCTAATACCAGTAGTGGCAAGCTACTGGCTTTCCTGCAAATTTTCTGGAGACAGATTTAAAACACTTAAGCAGTGCCTAATTAGCCTGAATTGTTACTTGTTGCACTGTGTCTGCAGACGAGAATCACTGAAAATATCACCCCTCTTAGTCTGAATTCTCGAGCAGTTTAAAATATATGAGTTGCTATTGCTAAATAACAAAATAAGGCAAAATGGGTGGTTGTGTAGTCTTTGTGTTGCCCCCAGGATTAGTAGTTACTTGTTTATTCACTGTTTTAATTTTCTTTCCTCTGACCCTCTAATTACTTAGAAACTCAAGAGAAGTTGTCTTGAACAACACAAATTAGTTTTAAGCAGAAGTTAAAATTAAGCAGTTTAACCATTGATTGACAGACACTTCTAACTTTTCTGTTGAAATACAGATGCATTTTACATATTCTTCCTGAATGAAGATAGACGCCTTTTTGTTAAAATAGTGTTTCAATATTACCTGCCAAGAGTTGAAATACTTTGGTAAGGATATATTAAATCTTAGTTCATTCAGGGCCCGATTCTGCAAAGTGGGACGTCCAGCCCCACTAGCCACCTGCACCATATGCTACCTTCTGGCCCCCTGCATGCACAGAGGCACTGTGTGTGTGCTGTGGGGGATGGGGGTGGCACAGAGGCAGAGTGATTGGACTGTGGGAGGGACTGGCACCTGGATGTACAGAGCCGAGTCAGGTCATGGCCCTGTACGTCCAGGGAGCACCGGGGCGATAGCCAGCTTATGCCACCTTGGAAGTGGAATAAGTGCTGACTCCCCCTCTGGATCGGCCAGCCAGCATCCCAGCAGCAACGGTGAAAAGCCAAGTGAGTCCCCGTCACCTGATCTGGGGCCTGGCTGTCCCCGCTGGGGTTTCCACAGCAGCAGGCTGGATGTGCCGTGGGGAGGACGTCCCCACGGTGATGCAGAGGAATGCTGGGTTGTCTCCCAGTGCCCAATTCTGCATCCTTGGGAATGTCTTGTTCCACAGTGCAGAATCGGGTGCTGACAACCCATCCTGTTCGTGGCCATCCAGGTGGTCCAGATGTGCCCCTAATGGAATCGGACTCTCAGAATTATCAGAACATATACTAGGTTCCATGCTTCAACTGCTATATAGCTCCCTCACCAGACTCACCATCCAACATATGTTCGCTGGCGGAAATATTTCACCTTGAATATTAATAATAGTAACTGTTACCTGTCAATTTTTATTTAATATCTGCTCTTCTAAGCTCCAAATGAATTGCATGAAAAGCCAGCTCAAGCTGTGTGTGCTGCAAGTTAAACCTCTGTAGTAACAGGGTGTACCATGACAACCTAACATTAAACAATGCCAACAGCCCACAGCCAATACCTACAAACAGAAATGTCTAGATGATCAGTACCAGTGTATTTTTTGTAGTAAAAAAAGGGGGCAGTATTCATATGAAGGGTTCTTTCATTAATGCATGAGGATTATGGGTCAATTTTAGCATGAAAAAAAAGAGATGTCACTACTCCATACCACTGCATACCCTCTCAAAAAAAGCCTCAATCAGTACTAAGTGATCATAATCAAGAAGGAAAAACAGACTGCAATGTAAAGGTGGGAAGGAAGAAAAAAAGGCTGCTTCATTCTGATTTTAGTATAATCTTCTAGTAACTGTTTTAGTCCTAGAAAATAAAAGTAGATTCTTTGCAGACAATGGCATTTTGTAGAGATAAAGCGGGGATTATTCAAAACTGTTGCCCATGAGCGTTTGAGACTACTTAGCAACTTTTATGAAGAGTTGTGACATCTGCTTCATAAAAGAGGTAATAAGAGAGAGGATGGCAACCACATGTAACTTAGGGGTATGTTTACTAAACGGCGCTAACATTGCAGCTGCGACGTTATCGCGTGATACATGATGTTATCGTGTAAAGCGATAATGACGCTTTACCTTGCGAGAACATCACGTATCGTGTGATAATGTCTGCAGCAGTGTTAAGGTACACAGAGGGTGGAGTAAGGCTCCCCAGAGGGCGGAATAAGGCTCCCCAGGGGCGGAGATGAGGGGTCAATGGGTGGAGAGTGGGCGGGGAGAGGCCCCATGCACACTAAGGCCGTGAAGTGAAGGTCTGAAAATTAGCGCCAGTGAAAACCTCGCGCTAGAGGCACATTTGCAGGAGAGAGAAAACATTTCAGTCAGCAATGTACAGCAAAGGCAGGGAAACCCAGAAAAGTGATAGTAGTGATACATGTGCAGGAACCAAAAAGGCAAATAAACATATTAAATGACAAGAACCACATTTGAAATCCCTATAACCAAGCTGGCCAATAGTGCTACTAATGTTAAACATAAAGCAACACTAAAGACAAAGTGTAAAAAGGAACATATCATGTTTGGAAGGGGCTATGCTCTGTCCCCCTACAAAGTGAATGATCCCACAGTGAAATAGTGGTGATCAGGGTTTTGTCGTTCATATTGGGCAGGTTTGTTATGCTGTGGTCCAGCTGGGGCACAGTGTGAACTAGGCAGATGCCTAGGTAGCACATAGGAATGCCAAAACTGTAAAGCAGCAAGACAGCAACTGACGAGGGTCCAACATGGGCACAAGTGTGCGTCCCACAGTGTCACAGGGGATATTACCCAGCAGGTACCCCCAAGGGCACATAACATTGGCAGGTGGTGCTGGGGGGGAAGGGCACATGTCCATGTAGGCACCCCTACCCGAGAACCAACACCATAGGCAGCTGCCTACTGGCACACTGGATGGCATGGGACTGCGCACCAACAGCACCACTGGCATAAGGGCATGTCAGCATGGTGGCAGAGGGTTGCTGGTGGTGGAGGGGGCAGTGGCATCTGCCCACAGCAAACTACGGCCAAGCCCTGTTTAGGTGGGTGCCGTGAGGTGCAACAGACAAGGTCTGTCTAACGAAAACTAATGGTAGCCCCAGGGAATGATCTGCCTCTTTGGCAACAGTTTGGTGCAGTACACACAGCCAGTGTGTTCAGGGGCAGAAAATCACAGGTTCAAGCCCCAGCTGTGGCTCCTGCAAACCATGTCCCTATATTTTACCCAGTACTAAACTGTGGTAATAAAGACGGAACTGTTATTGCAGATTAAATAAACAAGCCATAAACCCTTATATTTTACCCTACAGGGCACAGACACCATAAACATGTGCAATCCCTAGAGCAGAGTTTCCCAACTGCAGTCCTGGAGGGCCAAACACCATTCAGGTGTCATGCTGTCCCTAATAAATATGCCTGTGCTGCAATTGTATGCAACGCCACCATTGTATGCAAATATTGAAGGATACAACCAAAAGCAGAGAGGTTCCACAAAAGAGTAAAGTAGCCCAAATGCCCTCAAGTATGGAGCAGACAGAGCTTAAAGATCCCAATTTACCCACGTCTAACAATAGCCAAATTAACATGAATAAAATACATTCTCTAAAATGCTTGTATGCAAATGCTAGAAGTCTAAAGAATAAGATGGGAAAGTTAGAATATATAGCACTAAATGAAAGGTTAGATATGATTGGACTATCAGAGACATGGTGGAAGGAGGACAACCAGTGGGGCACTGTGATACCTGGGTACAAACTATATCGTAATGATAGAACTGATCAAATTGGTGGAGGGGTTGCGCTCTGTGTAAGAGAGGGCATTGACTCAGAAAGGATTAAAGTTTTGCAGGAAACAAAATCTGCTGTAGAATCTATATGGATTGAAATTCCATATAAAAGGGGGAAGGCAATGGCAGTGGGGGTGTACTATCGAGCACCTGGCCAGAATGACCAAATGGATGATGAAATGCTCAAAGAAATGAAGGAAGCTAACAAAGGTTACAGCGCAGTAAAAATAATGGGTGATTTCAATTACCCCGGTATCGACTGGGTCAGTGTCAAGTCAGGACATGCTAGGGAGATAAAGTTCCTAGATGAAATAAATGACTGCTTCTTGGAGCAGCTGGTTCATGAATCGACCAGAGGGGAAGCCATATTAGACCTAGTCCTTAGTGGAACACCAGATCTAGTGCAAGAGATAAGGGTGTTGGGGCCACTTGGCAATAGTGATCATAGCATGATCACCTTTGATTTAATTAGAGGAGGAGGGATAGTAAGGAAATCCACAGTACTACCTTTTAGCTTTCGAAAGGGAGACTATGATAAAATGAGGAAAACAGTTAAGAAAAAACGAAAAGGAGCAGTTGCAAAGGTTAAAGACGTACATCAAGCTTGTGTGTTGTTGAAAAATACTATCTTGGAAGTCCAGACCAGCTGTATTCCACGCTTTAAGAAAAGTGGAAGGAAGTCCAAAAAACTGACAGCATGGTTTAAAGGTGAGGTCAGAGAGGCTGTTGTTGCCAAAAACGCATCTTTCAGGAAATGGAAAAAAGAGCCAAACCACGAAACCTGGAAACAGCACAAGCACTGGCAAGTCAAATGCAAGGCATTGATAAGGCAGGCAAAGAGAGAATTTGAGAAGAAGCTTGCTGCGGAAGCAAAAACGCGAAATAAAGACCTTTTCAAGTACATTTGTAGCAAAAAACCTGTGAGAAAGTCAGTCGGAACATTAGATGATAAAGGGGTTAAAGGA
The DNA here is from genome assembly GCA_033557465.1 of Ichthyophis bannanicus. Classification (NCBI taxonomy): domain Eukaryota; kingdom Metazoa; phylum Chordata; class Amphibia; order Gymnophiona; family Ichthyophiidae; genus Ichthyophis; species Ichthyophis bannanicus. Next base: position 1,462,955,369 of record CM066031.1, read on the forward strand.
GCACTAAGAGGCGACAAGGCGATAGCGGAGAGACTGAATTAATTCTTTGCTTCGGTCTTTACTGAGGAAGATGTAGGGATGTTACCCATGACTGAAGTGGTATTTAAAGGTGCGGAAGAATTGAAGGAAATATCGATACATCGGGAAGATGTCTTACAACTATTAGATAAACTGAAGAGTAGCAAATCACCTGGGCCAGATGGTAAACATCCAAGGGTGTTGAAAGAACTGAAATATGAGATTGCAGACATACTATCAGTAATCTGTGAACTATCATTAAAATCATCTCTAATACCTGAAGATTGGAGGATCGCTATGTAACACCAATTTTTAAAAAGGGTTCCAGGGGTGATCTGGGAAGCTACAGACCGGTGAGCCTGACGTCAGTACCTGGAAAAATGGTAGAAAACATCATAAAGAATAAAATTACTCAGCATGTAGATAGTCACAACCTAATGGGAGACAGCCAACATGGCTTTAGACAAGGAAGATCTTGTCTTACTAATCTGTTATGTTTTTTTGAAGGAGTGAATAAACCGGTGGACAAAGGTGAGTCAGTTGATATTGTGTATCTGGAATTTCAGAAAGCCTTTGACAAGGTCCCTCATCAGAGACCTTTGGCAAAACTAAAGAGTCATGGGATAGGAGGCAGTGTACTATTGTGGATCAGGAACTTGTTAAAAGATAGAAAGCAGAGGGTAGGGCTAAATGGCCAATTTTCCCAATGGAGAAAGGTGAATAATGGTGTACCCCAGGGATCTGTGCTGGGTCCGCTGCTTTTTGACATATTCATAAATGACCTGGAAAGTGGAATAACGAGTGAGGTTATCAAATTTGCAGATGACACAAAACTATTTAAAGTTGTTAAAACCCAAGAGGATTGTGAAAAATTGCAAGAGGATCTTGATAAACTGGAAGACTGGGCATCAAAATGGCAGATGAAATTTAATATGGACAAGTGCAAGGTTATGCACCTAGGGAAGAACAACCCAAACTATGGTTACACGATGCAAGGTTCCACATTAGGAACCACCACCCAGGAAAAAGATTTAGGCGTCATTGTGGATACCATGTTAAAACCCTCGGCCCAGTGTGCAGCGGCGGCCAAGAGAGCAAATAGAATGCTAGGTATCATAAGGAAAGGAATGGAAAATAAAACAAAAGATATTATAATGCCTCTATATCGTTCCATGGTGAGACCGCACCTTGAATATTGTGTGCAATTCTGGTCGCCGTATCTTAAAAAGGATATAGCGATTTTAGAAAAGGTTCAGAGAAGAGCCACCAAAATGGTAAAGGGGATGGAAGGATACTCCTGTGAAGAAAGGCTAAAAAGGTTAGGGCTCTTTAACCTGGAAAAGAGACGGCTGAGGGGAGATATGATAGAAGTCTATAAATTAATGAACGGAGTGGAACGAGTAAACGTAGATCGATTGTTTACGTTATCAGAATATAGAAAGACTAGGGGACATGCAATGAAGCTACAGGGTAAACTATTTAAGACTAATAAAAGAAAATATTTTTTCACTCAACGTGTAATCAAACTCTGGAATTTGTTACCGGAGGATGTAGTAAAGGCTGTTAGTGTAGCTGGGTTTAAAAAAGGTTTGGACAAGTTCCTGGAGGAAAGGTCCATAAACCATTATTAAGAAGTGACCGAAGATATCAATGCTTGACCCAGTACAAGCATTGCAGAACCTGTGTCTTTTGGGGAAACTGCTAGGTACATATGACCTAGATTGGCCACTGTTGGAAACAGAATACTGGGCTTAATGGATCTTGGTATGACCCAGTATGGCATATCTTATGTTGTTATGTTCTTATGTATATTCATTAGGGACAGCATGAAAACCTGAACCGTGTTTGGCCCACCAGGACTGGAGTTGGGAAACTCAGCCCTAGAACAGCGGCCAACAGGGGCATAAACACCCACACCCACACCCATAGGTTCCACTATTCAAAGCCTCATGGAGAGTCAAGCTGTTGGGCCCTGCGCGGAGCAGCATCTCCCAATACTAGCACTTGCATACCTTAACAATGCCGCCCTAAACTTGGGAACATGTTGCACATATATCAAAAGGTTGCTATGATTAATTTCAGATAAGAAATCATAAGTTAAACACGATTTGTTGATAGAGATTTGTCATAGCAACCTTTCTGATGTCTGTGGAGTGTGTTTCAGTTTTGGTTTCTGACAGCATTTACCACCCCGGGGAGTGACCCCAACAGTACTGCGCACCATAGCCATGCCTGCACTGTGTCCAGGACTGGTGTGGTGGCCAGGGCTGCCAAAAACCTCTATATTTGCACAATGTTGGCATAGGTGTAGAAGTGTGTGTATGTCTAACCAGTGTGTTGTGGCTGCCTACACCTTACTGAGCTCACACTGCTTGCACTGTTTCCGGTGTTAGACTGCCAATGTACATAATGAGGAGCAAGGTACTGTGGATATGGCCCGGACAGGGTGGCCTGGGCAGGATGCATCTGCACAGGGCATAGGGCAATGGCTGGGACATTGTAGTGCCTGGCCATCACCTGCACAGACAGGGTGGCCACAGCATGTCCTGCTGGGAGGTCACTCTCACCCTGACTGACCAGTGACCATGGCATGGCTACGTTCCCCCATAGTGGTATACAGTATTTTTCTTAAGTGATATTTATGGCTTCCTTTTTCTGGGGCTCAATCACTGACATACCTGCTTGGTGTGTGTGCTCACATCCCAGTTTTGGGTGCACACAGTTCCTCCAGGAACATGCACTATGTTCTAGCTAGCAGACTGTCTATAGTTAGCATGTATATGGTTGGAACACTGTGCAGCGGGTGGAGACTGATTGTGCTCTTTGCTGGTGAATGTCAGATAGGGGGGCGGGCAGCTGAGCTGAGCTTTTCCAGCATTCTGCCTGTCTGCCATTGCCTTATTGATGTGTACAGATCTGCATTGACTGTGCTATAGGGTGCCTGTTCCACAGCAGGACTGGGGTTGATGGTCCCCTCTACTGCCACTATTGCATAGATGTACAATGTTGATCTGTTGGTGGGAGATCCTGTTCTCCCACCCTGAGCCACAGAGGGCTGGTTGGGTGGTGCTATATAATCCACTTTTGGGTCCAAACACCCCCCTTCACTTATTACATGTGACCATGGCACCCACACAAGATATGCACTATTCTGGGTGCATCATAGCCCACAAAGGCTAGACTTGACTGGGAAATACAGATGGACACAGGTGTAGCCTAGGTGTGTCTGCAAGCGCTACCTATCACACACTGGCAATGATGGGGACCTGCAGCATAGCCTATCTCAGCCAAGCCAGGTGTTGCGGACCTAGTGCTAGGTGCCCCACCTCACCCTCAGGGTGAACACAGTACCCACACAATTTGGCGGTCTGTAGCTACTCTGTGCCAGTAACACACATGGTCAGTTCCCCCTACCAGGTCTAGGTGCTGTGGGGGTGCATCATGGGTACGGGTGGGTTTACCCTATCCTTGTAATCACAGCAGACAGTTTCTGTGGTGACCTGCAGTCTTTCTGTATTCAGCCAGCAATGTGGCAGCAGCTATAGAGATGTAGCCTACTGGTTACGTCAATGGCTGTGGAGGCAGAGATCATGGGTTTGATCCCACAGTGGTGTACTCTAAAAAGGCTGTCTGAGGCAGTTTCTTTTGATTTAAATAAGTGCTGTAGCCTAAGGTGCCTCTAAGGCGTCCTATAAGGTGCCCTATAGGGCACATTATAGGGTGCCTTGGCAGACAGGGCACTTTATAATGTGACCTATGGGGTGCCTTATCTGGGTACTGGCATTTCTCACAGCAACTACACCTGTCCCTATAGTGATGTATGTCGGTCTGTATACATCCGCTATCTGTGGGACAACCCTGTATGCCTTCCCACAGTCAGATTTGTGGCACTGCTCCCCTGGTCAGGGCTGTGTGGGCATCGTAGGGGAAATCCCTGTGCCATCACACCAAGTAGCTAGACTCCAGATATATCATCACTCTCACAGCTCTCATAGATCCTGACCTGGGTAGGGATGTAGGCTGCATGGGACAATCCAGGGAATGTTGGCACTACATCAGACATATCTCCCAGTACCCCGCATAGTGAATGCATGGCTGCCCCATCACACTGCCAACAATATCTGATCTTATTAGAATATCTTATGTAAAATAATCCAGAAAGTATCAGCATAGGTTCCCTATGGCTAAATGTCAAAACATATCCCTGTTAGTTATAAGGGGCCTTCAGAATATGGGCATTCAGCAGTTCCAAGGGCACTAATAGATGCTCAACAGCAACACCATTTGTCCCACAAAATGTGCATTATGGGCATGCATTAGTGCTGTTTTAACTTATTCTGAGGGTGTCTTATTATTGACAGGGATATGTTTTGACATTTAGCTATACTGAACCCTCTCTGGGTTTGACTGCCTAAGCGCATTGGCACCTGGTGACGCTGCGGTCATCCATATGGTCCAGGTACTTGCCGGGATTTCATGTCCCCCCTGAATTGCATATGAGCACACTAGATCCCTTTGTGCACTCCTCAAACCACACACACATAAACTCTCACTTTCTGAGACAAAAACATGATTCTGTCAAAAAGATAAGAACATAAGATACGCCATACTGGGTCAGAAGAAAGTCCATTAAGCACAGTATCCTGTTTCCAACAGTGGTCAGTCTAGGTCATACGTACCTAGCAGTTTCCCCAAAAGACACAAGTTCAGCAATGCTTGTACTGGATCAAGCATTGATATCCTGGGTCACCTCTTAATAATGGTTTATGGACCTTTCCTCCAGGAACTTGTCCAAACCATTTTTAAACCCAGCTACACTAACAGCCTTTTCTACATCCTCTGGTAACAAATTCCAGAGTTTGATAACACGTTGAGTGAAAAAATATTTTCTTTTATTAGTCTTAAAAAGTTTACCTTGTAGCTTCATTGCATGTCCCCTAGTCTTTCTATATTCTGATAACGTAAACAATCGATCTACGTTTACCCGTTCCACTCTGTTCAATAATTTATAGACTTCTATCATATCTCCCCTCAGCCATCTCTTTTCCAGGTTAAAGAGCCCTAACCTTTTTAGCCTTTCTTCATTGGAGTATCCTTCCATTCCCTTTACCATTTTGGTGGCTCTTCTCTGAACCTTTTCTAATAATGCTAAATCGTTTTTAAGATATGGCGACCAGAATTGCACACAATATTCAAGGTGCGGTCTCACCATGGAACGATATAGAGGCATTATAATATCTTTTGCCTTTTTTTCCATTCCTTTCCTTATGATACCCAGCATTCTATTTGCTCTCTTGGCTGCCGCTGCACATTGGGCTGAGGGTTTTAACATGTTACCCACAATGACGCCTAAATCTTTTTCCTGGGTGGTGGATCCTAATGTGGAACCTTGTATCATGTAACTATAGTATGGGTTGTTCTTCCCTAGGTGAATAACTTTGCACTTGTCCATATTAAATTTCATCTGCTATTTTGATGCCCAGTCTTCCAACTTATCAAGTTCCTCTTGAAATTTATACTATTCACCTTTCTCCATTGGGAAAATTGGCCATTTAGCCCTACCCTCTGCTTTCTATCTTTTAACCAGTTTCTGATCCACAGTAGTACAGTGCCTCCTATCCCATGACTCTTTAGTTTTGCCAGAGGTCTCTGATGAGGGACTTTGTCAAAGGCTTTCTGAAAGTCCAGATACACTATATCAACCGACTCACCTTTGTCCACCATTATATTCACACCTTCAAAAAAACATAGCAGATTAGTAAGACAAGATCTTGCTTGTCTAAAGCCATGTTGGCTGTCTCCCATTAGGCCATGACTATCTACATACTGAGTAATTTTATTCTTTATGATGGTTTCTACCATTTTTCCCGGTACTGACGTCAGACTCACCGGTCTGTAGTTTCCCGGATCACTCTTGGAACCCTTTTTAAAAATTGGTGTTACATTGGCGATCCTCCAATCTTCAGGTATTAGAGATGATTTTAATGATAGTTCACAGATTACTAATAGCAGGTCTGCAATCTCATATTTCAGTTCTTTCAACACCCTTGGCTGTGCACCATCCGGCCCAGGTGATTTGCTACTCTTCAGTTTATCTAATAGTTGTAATACATCTTCCCGATGTATTGATATTTCCTTCAATTCTTCCACACCTTTAAATACCACTTCAGTCATGGGTAACATCCCTACATCTTCCTCAGAAAAGACCGAAGGAAAGAATTAATTCAGTCTCTCTGCTATCGCCTTGTCGCCTCTTAGTGCCCGTTTAACCCCTCTTCATCTAATGGACCAACTGACTCTCTCACAGGTTTTTTGCTACGAATGTACTTGAAAAAGTCTTTATTTTGCGTTTTTGCTTCCGCAGCAAGCTTCTTCTCAAATTCTCCCTTTGCCTGCCTTATCAATGCCTTGCATTTGACTTGTCAGTGCTTGTGTTGTTTCCAGGTTTCGTCATTTGGCTCTTTTTTCCATTCCCTGAAAGATGCTTTTTTGGCAACAACAGCCTCTCTGACCTCACCTTTAAACCATGCTGGCAGTTTCTTGGACTTCCTTCCAGTTTTCTTAAAGCATGGAATTCAGCTGGTCTGGGCTTCCAAGATAGTAGTTTTCAACAACACTCAAGCTTGATGTAAGTCTTTAACCTTTGCAACTGCACCTTTTAGTTTTTTCTTAATTATTTTCCTCATTTTATCATAGACTCCCTTTCGAAAGTTAAAATGTAGTACTGTGGATTTCCTTACTATCCCTCCTCCACTAATTAAATCAAAGGTGATCATGCTATGATCACTATTGCCAAGTGGCCCCAACATCCTTATCGCTTGCACTAGTTCTGGTGTTCCTCTAAGGACTAGGGGGCATGTTTACTAAACACCGTTGCTGTGCGGGTTCCCGTTAGTGTGCTGGTGCCATATAAGGAGTGGGCGGGCCAGGCAGAAAAAAGCAAAAAACTGGACCGTACGTGTGTGCGTCGCGCTAATGTGCGGGGCCCACATTAGCGCGTGGGAAGGCTAAGTGGGGCGCTGCTGCAAAACCAAACAACAGAGCCGTAGTACAACAGTGAAGACACCAACCAATGGTGCAGGGGCCTGGGGTTCAAAACCCCATTGCGCTCAACAAAAAAGACCAGCTGAGGCACCAACATTTATGGGCAAAAGTGGTTAGGAGGCATATTAATTTTGGGCAGCAGAAGGCGGCGCACTGTTATTTTTATTATGGCATGAGGCGGCGCACTGTTTAGTGTGGGCGGCAGATGGCGGCGCATTGTTAAGTTTGGGCGGCAGAAGGCGGTGCGCTGATAAATGTGGGCAACAGAAGGCGGCGAGCCGGTGGGCAGAAGGCGGAGGGATAAGTGGCGCGCTGATGTGCAAATGACAGGAACAGAGCCATAGCACAATGGTTAAGACACTGACCACTCGTGCAGAGATCATGGGTTCAATTCCCCACAGTGCCCATTGAAGACAGCTGGCTGAGGCATTATTTTAGGGGCATTTCCATGTTGTGCAGCATAAGGCAGCACGCTGTTAATTTAGTGCGTCACAAGATGGCGCGCTGATGGCTACAAGGCTGCGCACGGATGTATAAACACAGGAACAGAGCCACAGCACAATGGTTAAGACACTGACCAATGGTGCAGGGGCCAGGGGTTCAACCCCTCACAGTGCCCAGTGAACAAGGCTGGCTGGGGCAGTATGTATCATGGTGAGGAGTGCTATAGGAGGCCTTCCATTTATAGTTTATTTCCCACCACTAGTAAACCCGCTCTCACAGTGTGTTAACATACGGATGCCCGTAAGGCACATGTTACAGTGCACTGTCCGCCAAGGCACCCTAGAATGTCCCCTATAGGGCACCATGTATGTTGCGACACAGGATAATGTATAGTGCACCCTATATGGATGGCAACCATAAGGTGGCCTATAGGGCGCCCTATAAAGCACCCTCAGAGGCACCTAATGGGTATAGTAAGCTGTGTGTGGTTTTGCCGGCATAGACATATGTACAGTAAATAAAAATAAAGCTGTGGACAGCCCTATCAAAGGGCCCCACTGTGGGTTTGAACCCATGACCTCTGGCTGTATAAGGAGTGACGTAACCATTGGGCTACAGCTCTATAGCTGATAGCAAGCCCCTGGCTGGCTGCAGAGAGCCTGCACGTCACCCCACAGACAGTCTGCTGTTGTAGACAGGATAGGGTTAGGCCACCCGTACCCATGATGCACTGCACATGCAAATCAGCTGTCCACAGATGCACACAAGATGGGGAATGCACCCCAACAGCTACCCGGCCTGGTAGGGGGAATTGTCCATGTGCACCCACACAGCACCTCGGCCTGGTAGGGGGTCCTGAGCGGGTGGACTACCAGCAAAGAGTAGCTACACACCGTCACATTGTGCGGGTACTGTGCTCACCCCGAGGGTGTGATGTGGCGGCCAGGACCAGGTCCACAACACCAGCCATGGCTGGATGAGGCCATGACAGAGCTCCAAAACAGTACTAACCTGTGAGATAGGAAGGTGCTGCAGAAACATGTTGGATATCTCTGTGTGTCTCAGTTAGTGGAAACCCCCATGGACCCACCGAGGTGGCCAAAGTTACACCACCACCACCACATGGGCAGCAGAGTGGACCAACAAACCCCAATACTGCTGGGGAAACAGACACCCAAGCAGCTCCACACACATCCATAACACAATATCAGACAGACTTTAGGCCTGGATCTCCAAAGATGCACCCCAGCACTATCTGATATTCACCTGCAGCAAGCCATCAGCCACTACACCCTGCAAGGTACTCCATCAAGACACATACCAGCTGTGAACAGTCTGCTGGTTAGCCCTGATAGAAATGCATGCACCCAAAACTGGGGGGGCAGCATACACAAGCAGAGAGTTCTGTGAGGAGGCCCCAACAGGAAACCCATATAAATCACAAGAGAGAAACACAATACAGCACTATGAGGGTGCCTAGCCATGCTGTCATCACTTCACACTCAGGGTGAGAGTGCTCCCCCAGCAGCACATACAGAGGTCACCCTGTCTGTGTAGGCGGTGGCCTGGCACTACAATGTCACAGCCAGTGCCCTATGCCCTGTGCAGATGCATCCTGGCCAGCCCACCATGTCTGACCTATACCCATGGTACCTTGCTGCTCATTATGCACATTGGCAGGCCAATACTGGCAGTAGTGCTGGCAGTGTGGGTTGGGGAAGGTGTTTGCAGCCAACACACACTGTATAGACCAGGGGTGGGCACCTCCGGTCCTGGAGGGCCGCAGACCAGTCAGGTTTTCGGGATATCCCTAATGAACATGCATGAGATATATATCCATTAGAGATATCCTGCCAACCTGACTGGTTTGTGGCCCTCCAGGGCTGGATTTGGAGACCCCTGCCTTACACCTCTGTCATTTAAGATCGTGAGTGGGCAAGGTACAGATGTCCTAGACATCGAAAGGGTATATAGAATGTGTTACATTCCTCCTCGATTCTCACCACCACCAAAAAGTTGTCTAATAGACAATTTTTTGGTGGTGGTGAGAAGTGAGGAGGACTGTGACAAATTCTATCTAACCTTTTTGATGTCTTGGACATCTGCACCTTGTCCACTCACAATCTTAAATGACAGAGGTGTAAGGCAGGGGTCTCCAGATCCAGCCCTGGAGGGCCACAAACCAGTCAGGTTGGCAGGATATCTGTAATGCATATATATCTCATGCATATTCATTAGAGATATCCCGAAAACCTGACTGGTCTGCGGCCCTCTAGGACCAGGTTTGCCCACCCCTGGTATAGACAGACACACACTCCCACACCTATGCCAGCATTGTGCTACTATTGAGGGGGTGATTAGCCTTGGCCACCACACCGGTCCTGGGCACGGCACAGGCATGGATATGGTACGCAGTACTGCTGGTGGTCACTTCCCAGGGTGGTGAACACCATCAGAGGCCAGGCCTGGAGCACGCACCACAGACACCAAACAGATTGTTCGGATGGGGTCAACTAGCAGTATGTGCGTAACGTAGGGATATCTATCAGCCTGTACTCTTAGCAAACGTTTCAGAGCTGTGTACCTCAGGTGTAGGGTGACATTGCTAAGGTATGCAGGTGCTGGTATTGGGAGATGCACGCAGGGTCCAATGTTCTGCCTCTACACGAGACATTGGCCAATGGGGCCTGTGGGTGTGGGTGTGGGTGTGTCTGCCCCTGTTGGCTGCTGCTTTACGGCAGCGCTTCCCCACTCCAGCCCAGTTTTGCATCACACTGTTTGGGTCTTCCTGCTGTCCCTCATGAATATGCATGAGCTACATCTACATGCCGTGCATAGATATACAGCACAGGCATTTGTATGAGTGGCAGCATGGAACCTGACTGGTGTGTGGCCCACCAGGACTGCATTTGGGGGATTCTGCTGTAGGTTCTACCCCTGTTCATGGTGTCTGTTCTCAGTGGGGTAAAAGATAGACGTATTACCATTGCATATGTCCTCGTCACGAAAGGTGTGTCCTTACTGTCACTGTTTATTTGTGGGGAAAATATGTGGGCAGGATTGCTGGTAGCCCCAGCTGTTCTTTGAACCTGTGACCTTCTGTTCTTGCATGCATTGTCTGTGTGCACTGCACCACCGTGTAGTCACAGCTTGGCTGAATTCCCTGGATAGTCCATGACTGTGGATCCGGCAGGGCCTGTCTGTTGCTGTGGACTGTGCCAGCCTGCACATGGCTAGGCCTCTGTCTTCTGTCGCTAGCAGCCACTGCCCCCCTGCACCACATGTACTCGTCCGCCAACAAGCTGGCATGAGCTTCTCCCATAAAAGGTAGGTGACCTGATTGGAATGTGGCAGTACGGGACTGCATTTGGGGTACTTGGCTGTGGGTAATGCCCATTTTTGTGGTGTGTGCGTTGTTGGGTAAAATATGGGTGTTTTCCCCATGCTTATGTCCCCTGCAATACAGGGGTGTCTGCGCTATCTGTGTTTAGTGGTGGGTAAAGTATAGGGACTGGGCTGGCAAGGGCCCCAGCTGGGCTTTGAACCTCTGGTCCTAGAGGTACTGACTCTGTCCGCTGCACCACACTATGGCCACATAGACAGTGCAGCCCCTGGAGGTAGTAAGCCTGGCAGGATGGAGTCACAAACCCTGCTCTACGCAAATTTACTGTGGGCATATGCACCCTGTCTGGTGACAAACGTGCACATAAACCCCGGAAATGACCACGGGAAATGGGGGACAAAATATCACCACGCTGGGCAACAGTGATATTAATGGGCAACCATAGCAAACACTCCCAGGAAAGCTCCACAAAAGGAAATGTTTTTTGGAAGAGTCTCCGCTCCGTAAACCGTTCCAAAATTCATTTCTTTTTTCTGGAGCTTTGCTGGGTGTGTTTTCTGTATTTTCCCATCACTATAACTGTTCCCCAGCTGAATTACTATTTTTAATAGTTCTGTTGTGTGGTCATTTTCTATTTTTATTTGCACTTTTGTGCTGTGCACATGTATCACACTGCTCACGTTTTGCTGGTTTCCCCGGTTTTCCTGTACATTGCTGACGAAAATGGTTTCTCTTCCCTTTAAATGCTTTCTACTGCGAGGGTTTCCCTCGCGGTAGTTTTTACATGCAAATTCGGGCCCGATACTGTGCTGGGAGCCTCTCCCCTCCCACTCTCCTCCCATTGACCCTGTCCCTCCGCCCCTCCGGAGCCTTCCTCCGCCCTCATTTAGCCGTTCCACGCCTCTATCGGACATTTGCGGGCCCGCACTTGTACGGGGCCCGTTAGTGTGCCGCGCACCTTTTCGGGGGTGACACGCACGTGTGCGGGGCATTTAAACGTGTTTATTAGCGTTTCAGTGCCGCGTTTCTGTGCGCTATTTTGCGGCGCGCACATTTCCGGTTTTTAGTAAACATCCCCCTAGGTCTAATATGGCTTCCCCTCTGGTCGGTTCATGAACCAGCTGCTCCAAGAAGCAGTCATTTATTTCATCTAGAAACTTTATCTCCCTAGCATGTCCTGCCGTGACACTGATCCAGTCGATACCGGGGTAATTGAAATCGACCAATATTATTACTGTGCTGTAACTTTTGTTAGCTTCTTTGATTTCTTTGATTATTTCATCATACATTTGTTCATTCTGGCCAGGCGGTCGATAGTACACCCCCACTGCCATCGCTTTCCCCTTTTTACATGGAATTTCAATCCATAGAGATTCTACAGCAAATTTTGTTTCCTGCCAAAATTTAGACCTTTCTGACTCAATGCCCTCTCTAACATAGAGCGCAACCCCTCCACCAATTTGATCAGCTCAATGATTACGATATAGTTTGTACCCAGGTATCACAGTGTCCCACTGGTTGTCCTCCTTCCACCATGTCTCTGATAGTCCAATCATATCTAACCTCTCATTTAGTGCTATATATTCTAACCCTCGCATCTTATTTTTTAGACGTCTAGCATTTGCATATCAGCATTTTAGAGACTGTATTATATTCATATTAATTTGGCTAGTGGCAGACATGGGTAATTTGGGATCTTTAAGCTCTGTCTGCTCCATACTCGAGGGCATTTGGGCTACTTTACTTTTTTTTCGAACCTCTCTGTTTTTGGTATTATCCTTCAAGGATACAATCTTCTGAACCATCCGCTCTTGGGCGACTGTCGGCTTTCCCCTATTATCTAGTTTAAAAGCTGCTCTATCTCCTTTTTAAAAGTTAATGCCAGCAGCCTGGTTCCATCCTGGTTAAGGTGAAGCCCATTCCTTCGGAAGAGCACCTCCTTTCCCCAGAATGTACCCCAGTTCCTAACAAATCCAAACTCCTCATCTCTGCATCATTGTCTCATCCACGCATTGAGACTCCGAAGCTCAGTCTGCCTTTTGGGTCCTGCGCGTGGAACGGGAAGCATTTTGGAAAATGCTACCCTGGAAGTTCTGGATTTCAACTTTCTACCTAAAAGCCTAAATTTAGCCTCCAGAATCTCCCTACCACATTTTCCTATGTCATTGGTACCGACATTTACCAAGACAGCAGACTCCTCCACAGCACTATCTAAGACTTTATCTAGGTGGCACGTGAGGTCCTCTACCTTTGAACCAGGCAGGCATGTTACCAGGTGATCCTCACATCCACCAGCCACCCAGCTACCTACATGCCTAATGATCAAATCACCAAATATAACAGATGTCCTAAACCTTCCCTCATTGGCACATGGCCCTGGAGAAACTTCCTCGGTGCGAGAGGGTTTACATCACCTGGAGGACAGGTCCTAGTTACAGAATCACTTCCTGCCACACCAGGGTGATGCTCTTCTGTCACGTGACCTCCCTCCTCCATGGCAACAGGGATGCTGCCAGACTGGAGGTGGGACTTCAGGACTATATCCCTGTAGGTCTCATCTATGTACCTCTCTGTCTTTCTTATGTTTTCCAAGTCTGCTACTCTAGCCCCTGAGAGCAAAGAGCTCCTTGCACCTAGTGCACATGTAAGACCTCTCACCAACTGGGAGAAAATCATACATGTGACACTCAATGCAAAAGACTGGAAAGCCCCCATCTCATTGCTGGACTGCTGTCTGGATCTTAGTTTTAAGTTTGTGTTTAGATCTTTAAGTTCTGAACTTGCTAAGGGTTGCTATGGATATTTATACTAATAAAATTGTACCTAATACGTTTAATATACCTTTTTCACCTGAAGCTTAATTAATCTCAGGTCCTTAGTGTATGACTGATTTGGGTAACGAGCTTCACCTGAGAGAACCTCCTGTCTTTTAAGATGTGTAAGTACCTATAAAGCTACGATTATACCAGGGGTGGGTGGGTGCTGGAGAGGGAGGGGGAAAATAACACTTATTAAAAGAGGGCTGCTACACAGAACCCTGTCCTGTGCTGCTGAGGTAAGCTATATTCTGATTTGATTTAAATTATAGCTCTTTGCTGCTGCTAGGCTCTAACTTATTATGAAATTTAAACTGCAAGCTCTCTGCTGGGTTCTAAATTTAACCAGAAAGCTCTCATCTGTGTTTTAAATTTAAACTAAAAGTGCTTTGCTGATGCTAGGCCCTGAGTGACTATTAAATTTAAACTACAAGCTCTGTGTTGGGTATGAAATGTAACTAGAAAGTTATCTTCTGTGTTTTAAATTTAAACTTAAATGGCTTCTACTAGGCCCTGACTGATTTAACAAAAAATAGTGGATTCACAGATTTATTAGCTTTAATAGAAAGAATTCCTTTCAGAAAATTCCCAGAAGTATGTACTCACAATTGCAGATCTCGCTCCAGAAGTAACAGTCCCCTTTTCTAGTCCTTCAAGACTGAGGATCACAGAGCTCTGGTTGAGCTATTTATGCCTGTGCTGCTGAGGTAAGCTGTGACCAACTTCCTGGGTGATTAACAGTCCTTGCTTGGATAGAAGGAGTCTTTCAAAATGGTCTTTTGACCTGCCACCTGGTGTTAACACCTATTGAAAAGGTTTCACAGGTCTCTTGCCCCCTACGTAGAAGGTCTCTTTGTAAAAGTCTCTAAAAGACTTTGTTGCTTAAAGAGTACTGACCCTGTTTTGTCTTATGTGCTAAGCTATATTCTGATTTGATTTAAATTATAGCTCTTTGCTGCTGCTAGGCTCTAACTTATTATGAAATTTAAACTACAAGCTCTCTGCTGGGTTCTAAATTTAACCAGAAAGCTCTCTTCTGTGATATAAATTTAAACTAAAAGTACTTTGCTGATGCTAGGCCCTGAGTGACTATTAAATTTAAACTACAAGCTCTCTGCTGGGTATGAAATGTAACCAGAAAGTTCTCTTCTGTGTTTTAAATTTAAACTTAAACTGCTGCTACTAGACCCTGATTGATTTAACAAAAAATAGTGGGTTCACAGATTAATTAGCTTTAATAGAAAGAATTCCTTTCAGAAAATTACCAGAAGTATATACTCACAATTGCAGATCTCTCTCCAGAAGTAACAGTCCCCTTTTCTAGTCCTTCAAGACTGAGGATCACAGAGCTCTGGTTGAGCTATTTATGCCTGTGCTGCTGAGGTAACCTGTGACCAACTTCCTGGGTGATTAACAGTCCTTGCTTGGATAGAAGGAGTCTTTCAAAATGGCCTTTTGACCTGACACCTGGTGGTAACACCTATTGAAAAAGTTTCACACCTCTCTTGCCCCCTAGGTAGAAGGCCTCTATATAAAGCTCTCTAGAAGACTTTGGGGTATGTTTACTAAACCGTTTTAATGTGCGCCCAGCGACGTCATCACGCGATAAGGTACCTTATCGCGTAATAATTGTGCTTTATTGGGCGCAGAGGTACCTTAGACCTGCCACCTGGTGTAAACATCTATTGAAAAAGTTTCACAGGTCTCTTGCCCCCTAGGTAGAAGGCCTCTTTGTAAAGGTCTCTAGAAGACTTTAATTGTTGCTCAAAGAGTACTGACCCTGTTTTGCCTTTTGTGCTAAGCCATATTCTGATTTGATTTAAATTATAGCTCTTTGCTGCTGCTAGGCTATAACTTATTATGAAATTTAAACTACAAGCTCTCTGCTAGGTTCCAAATTTAACCATAAAGCTCTCTTCTGTGTTTTAAATGTAAACTAAAAGTACTTTGCTGATACTAGGCTCTGAGTGTATATTAAATTTAAACTACATGCTCTCTGCTGGGTATGAAATGTAATCAGAAAGTTCTCTTCTGTGTTTTAAATTTAAACTTAAACTGCTGCTACTAGGCCCTTACTGATTTAACAAAAAATAGTGGGTTCACAGATTAATTAGCTTTAATAGAAAGAATTCCTTTCAGAAAGTTCCCAAAAGTATATACTCACAATTGCAGATCTCTCTCCAGAAGTAACTGTCCCCTTTCCTAGTCCTTCAAGACTGAGGATCACAGAGCTCTGGTTGAGCTATTTATGCTGTGACCAACTTCCAGGGTGATTAGCAGTCCTTTCTTGAATAGAAGAAGTCTTTCAAAATGGCCTTTTGACCTGCCACTTGGTGTTAACACCTATTGAAAAGCTTTCACAGGTCTCTTGCCCCCTAGGTAGAAGTAGGGTTGCAAACTAGCTCCAGATGCGCCCAACACATTTGATCCAGTCCTAGGTTTACCCCACTGCATGCAGGGACATGTAGTTTTGATTTTTCCATTGCACTCCATAAGAAAAGCAAGACTACATGTCCCTGCATGCAATGGGGTAAACCCAGGACTGGATCAAGCCTGTCGGGCGCATCTGGAGCCAATTGGCAACCCTAGGTAGAAGGCCTCTTTGTAAAGGTCTCTAGAAGACTTTATTTGTTGCTCAAAGAGTACTGAACCTGTTTTGCCTTTTGTGCTAAGCTATATTCTGATTTGATTTAAATTATAGCTCTTTGCTGCTGCTAGGCTCTAACTTGTTATGAAATTTAAACTACATACTCTCTGTTGGGCTCTGAATTTAACCAGAAAGCTCTCTTCTTTCTTTTAAATTTAAACTAAAAGTACTTTCCTGATGCTAGGCCCTGAGTGACTATTAAATTTAAACTACAAGCTCTCTGTTGGGTTCCAAATTTAACCAGAAAGCTCTCTTCTGTGTTTTAAATTTAAACTAAAATACTTTGCTGATACTAGGCCCTGAGTGACTATTAAATTTAAACGTCAAGCTCTCTGCTGGGTATGAAATGTAACCAGAAAGTTCTCTTCTGTGATTTAAATTTAAACTTAAACTGCTGCTACTAGGCCCTGACTGATTTAATAAAAAATAGTAGGTTCACAGATTAATTAGCTTTAATAGAAAGAATTCCTTTCAGAAAATTCCCCAAAGTATATACTCACAATTGCAGATCTCTCTTCAGAATTAACAGTCCCCTTTTCTAGTCCTTCAAGATGCCCTGTCAATAATAAGACACCCTCAGAATAAGAGTACTCAACTGTGAAAACAACACTAATGCATTCCCATAATGCACATTTTGTGGGACAAATGGTGTTGCTGTTGAGCATCTTTTAGTGCCCTTTGCACTGCTGAATGCCCTTCAGTAGCAGACTGGCTAATCTACTGAAGAGGGCTTTAAACTAGATTTGTTGGGGATGGGTGAAGAAAGCTCCCAGGTAAGTGAAAGCCACCAGGTAAGTGAAACATTAAATAACTTTATGGAAATAGGTAAAAGTGGCAACATATGGAATGCAGTGCATATAAATGCTGGTAGCATGGGAAATAAGATCCCCCCTTTGAAGCTTTAATGGGAGAGGCTGACTTGGATTTAGCGGCAGTTACAGAAACATGGTTAACAGAAAACAGTGACTGGGATGTAACTATACCAGGATATACTTTATTTAGAAAGACAGGGTAGGAAGAAGGGGAGGAGGAGTGACACAAAATGTAAAAAATAATATTAAAGGTTTGGAACTACAGAGCTTAAAAGGGAGAGAGGAGGCACTGGAAAAAGAGGGAAAGAGGGAAAGATAAATCAATTTGCACTGGCGTGATATACAGATCTCCCTCACAGGAGGAATAGATGAACAGAGAGTAAATTGAAGACATATGCAGCAATGCCAGGAAAGGGGAAGTGCTACTGATAGGGGATTTCAATATGTCAGATGTTGATTGGCATATTCCTGCTGCATTATCATCTAGAAGTAAGGAGATCCTGTATTCTCTACAGAGAGAACTATTCAGGCAACTGGTAGCAGAACCCACACATGAAGGGACCATATTGGACTTGGTGCTTACCAATGGTGAAAGTGTTTCTGATGTTGTAATGGGAGATCATTTTGCATCCAGTGATCACCAGATGGTGTGGTTCAGTATTAGGACTAGGGCTGTTAAAATCCATTCAAAAGCGAGGGTCTTAGACTTTAGGAAAACTAATTTTGCCAAGATGGGCCGATATCTCAGGGAGTCATTAGCGAGATGGGAACAACTGGGGGATGTAGAAAAACAGTGGGCAAAACTGAAAAGGGATATTTTAAGGGCAACCAACCTTTTTGTTAAAATGGTAAATAAAGTTTAAAGGCAAAGGAGACCGCTATGGATTTCGAAAGAAGTAGCTGAAAAGGTGAAGAAAAAGAGGGAGGCCTTCATGAAATACAAGAGATCACAGAGAGAGGAAGACAGGCATTTTTATTTGGAAAAACTTAGAGAAGCTAGCAAAGTAGTCAGGAAAGTAAAGATTTAAAAAAACGAAGAAATAGCCAATGCAATAAAATGGGGGGGGATAAGACATTTTTCAGATATGTTAGTGAGAAGAGGAAGGGCAAAAGTGGTAATGTCAGACTCAAAGTTGAAGGGGAGGAATATATAGAAGCTGATTAGGATAAAGTGGAATTGCTTGACAAATATTTCTGTTCTGTGTTTACAGAAGAAGAATCAGGAGTAGGATCTCAGAAAACACCCATAAACAGGAACAGAAGCGAGGGGCATCTTGAACAATTTTCAGAAGATTGTGTTTGTGAGAAACTATCTCAACTTAAAGTAGACAAAGCGATGGGACCGGATGGGATACACCCAAGAATACTGAGGGAACTTGGGTCATTCTAGCAGGTCCACTGACTGACCTTTTCAATGCCTCATTGAAGTTGGAAGTGGTGCCAAAGGACTGGAGAGAGGAACATGTTATCCCTTTACGCAAAAGTGGAAGTAAGGATGTGGTTGAAAACTACAGGCCGGTTAGTTTAACTTTGGTGGTGAGTAAATTATTGGAAGCGCTGCTGAAAGAGAAAATAGTGAGGTTTCTGGAGTCCAGCGGATTATAGGATCCGAGGCAGCATGGATTCACCAGAGTCAGGTCTTTTCAGACAAATCTGATTGATTTCTTTGACTGGGTGAGCAGGGAGTTGAACAGAGGGAGAGCCCTATATGTGGTGTATTTAGATTTCAGTAAAGCCTTTGACACCGTTCCTAACAGGCGACTTATAAGCAAACTGAGCACCCATGGGATGGACCCTAAAGTTACTCCTTGGGTTAGAAATTGGTTGAATGGGAGGCAAAAAAGGTAAATGGAGTTCACTCTGAGGAGAAGGAGATTACCAGTGGTGTGCCCCAGGGATCTGTCCTTGGTCCAATTCTTTTTAACATCTTTGCTAGTGATATAGTGGAAGGGCTATCAGGTAAGGTTTGCCTCTTCGCAGATGATAAAAAAATCTGCAATAGAGTAGACACCTAGGAAGGTGTAAATAACATGAGCTTGAAGATGTGTAGATAACATGAGCTAAGCTTGAAGAATGGTCTAGAATTTGGCAGCTGAGATTTAATGTTAAAAAATGCAAGGTCATGCATTTGGGCTGCAGCAAACCAAAGGAGCAATATAGTATAGGGGTGAAGTACTTTTGTCCACTAAAGAAGAGCGGGACCTAGGCATGATTGTGTCTGATGATCTTAAATTAGCTATACAGGTAGGAAAGGAGACAGCAAAAGCTAGAAGGATGCTTGGATGCATAGGAAGAGGAATAGCCAGTAGAAGAAAGGAGGTGATAATTCCTCTGTATAGTCTTTGGTGCAACCTCATTTGGAGTATTGTGTACAGTTCTGGAGACCACACCTTCAAAAGGATATGAACAGGCTGGAGTAAATACAGAGGTTGGCTACTAAAATAGTTAGTGGTCTTCATTATAAAGCATATGAGGGCATATTTAAGGATCTTAATATGTACACGTTAGAGGAAAGGCTGGATAGAAGTGATATGTTTGAGACGTTTAAATACCTCCATGGCATAAATGCACAGTAGGAGAGCCTCTTTCGATTGAAAGCAAGCTCTGCTATGAGGGGACATGGGATGGGGGTGAAAGGGAATAGATTCAGGAGTGATATGTGTAAATATTTCTTTATGGAAAGAGTGGTGGATCTGTGGAATAGACTCCCAGTGGAGCTGGTAGAGAAGAGGACAGTATCTGAATTCAAAGAAGCATGGGACAAACATTCAGGATCTCTAAAGGAAAAAAGGGGACTGTTGTAGTGGCTGATATGGAAGGACAGACTAGATAGGCCATGTGGTCTTTTTCTATCGTCATGTTTCTATGTTTCTATTCCCTGAACTATACATTTATTTATTTATTTATTTTTATACTGCACTCTTATGACATAACATAATAGTTTGGGGTACCAGGACTACAAATATGATCTCCGTTTCTCACCCAAAAGAGAATCCTTTCCCTGTTTACTCCCATTCTATCCCTGCATTAGCAGTCCCATTTTTCAGAACATGGGAATTGTTAGGGTCCCATAGTTTGGCTCCATTAGCACAAACAGCACATTAGTACATAGCCTTAATAAATACTGTTGCTTTTCTTAATATTTCTGTAAGGGTGTTTATTAATGTGTCTAGACCTTACAACATTCCCTCACCTCTGCACTCTGTACCTTAAGACTGCATCTTGTGTTTTTCTAGACTGTTGTCAAACCAGTTCAAAACATATTTGTCACAGCCATTCTTCAATACGGACCGCATTCCAGAGAAGAGTATAATTTTTTTCTAAGTCCTGGCCTTATTCTCTGTTTCAGCAAGAATAACATGGACATTTCTGGGAAAGACTTCATATGTATGCAGGCCTTTCCTGAATACACTTGCTATGTCTCTGTGGCTGAGCACACTCCCATTTTACGCCTTCTGGGCAGATTCTGAGATCCTTGTCCTAGCGCCGTGTCCATGCATGTCAGCAGTGTTTCAGAATATGATCTGGGATGTTTTTGGCACATACAAATCCCTTATTTGTGTTCTGGAATGACCCCCCATAGTGATATTGGGGACTAGAGTTTGGTAAGAGAACATAAGTAGTGGACAAGAGAGTGAGGAACATCGGGATCCAAAAGTGACTTTATAGAGGTAGGTTTTTAGCCTGGATTTCAATAGGGCTAGAGAAGGGGCCTGACCCACAGACTCAGGTAGTTTGTTCCAGACATATATAGCAGCGGGATAGAGGCTCTATTAAAAATGTACTGTGGACTTCTATGAATAGCAGTTTACAACTGGGATGACACCAGGAAGATAGCAGTCAGGGCTGCAAGAGGGAATAGGAGGGTAGAGGGGGCAATTGAGGGAGCAGTAGGGCAGGCAAAAGAGAGAGGAATAACGGGGCAAGCTGGGTTGGACAAGAGAGTGATTGGAGCTTAGGCAGAAGGGGCCAGTTGCCAAGCTTGTCTGACTGGTGGCCAGGAATCTGCTGATGTTTCAAGCCCATGGTCAGTTCTGTTGGCTATCAGTCAGACTTTAGAAATTGCAGGGGCAAGAGCCAGCCATGTTTCAAATTCAAGATCTGGAAGGTGATCCTTGCATCTTCTTTGCATTCAACCAGCTCAATTTTTATTTTCAAAAAAAGGCGTTGAAAATAGTCTGATTTTTGCCTGTTCCCCCAAGGTATGACGTTTGCAGTACAGTAGTCTACTGCAGAGCACAGTAGCCTGTTGACTCCTGAATGGGCTAAGCTGAAGGATGAGATGCTACCTATTGCCACTGCAGGTCCAAGACATTGTGCAAATCAAGTCATTCACAAGGACCGATCAACAGGATGAGACTGCACAAGGCACAGAACATTTGACTTAGTCTTAGATCCAGTAGAGATTCTAATGTAAAACTCCAGGCCATACTTGGGGAACACTGGAGATCATGTGGTGGAGTGTACCAGCAAGGTGGGCAGCCAATGGCAGCAGGGGTGGTTCTTGGTGAGGGCAGGAAGCCCAGTGATTTTTGTTTTGGTGAACTACATCCAGCAACAGTGGTGGCTTCCCTTTTAATCAAGTCAAGGCCTGATATTGATCTGGCAAAAGAAAGATATTGTTTCTATGGACAAGAAAGAACATGCATGCAGGATTGCGAGTACAGGAGAAGTTGGCGTGTCTCCTCTGACCCAGACAAAATAGAAGACCAAACATGAGCTGTGGAAACATTTTGGGGTATGTTTACTAAAGGGTGCTATTTGCACTGCTGTCACGTTATCGCACGATAAGGCACCTTATCGCGCGATAATGGCGCTTTACCGGGCGATAAGGCGCCTTAATGCGCGTTAACGCGCGCAGCGGCGTAAACGAGCGCTGAAGGCGGAGAAAGACTCCTGGAGGGTGGAGGAAGGCTCCCCAGGGGCGGAGAGAGAGAGTCAATGGGCGGAGAGTGGGAGGGGAGAGGCTCCCTGCACACTAACGCTGTGAAATCCGAGGCTGAAAACTAACGCCAGTGAAACCCTGGCGTTAGAGCTGATTTAAAGGGAAAAGAAACCATTTACGTCAGCAATGTACTGCAAAACCAGGGAAACCCACAAAAAGTGATAAGTGTGATACATGTGCACGGAACAAAAGGGCAAATAAACGGTGAAAATGAACAGAAGAAAATGTAAAACAAAAACATAACCAAGCTGGGCAATAGTGATATCAATGGGAAACATCAAAAAACACTCCCAAGAAAGCTCCAAAAAAAAGATATGAATTTTGGAAGGGTCTATGCTCCGTCCCCATACAAGGTGAATGAGCCCACAGTGAAATTGCGCTGAGCAGGGTTTTCCTCTCCAATGGACAGGTTTCCTATGGTGTGCACATGTTCCGCAACATCAAGGCAGGCATGTCGGAATGGGAAACTGGACAGATTCTGGAAAAGGGGCCACAGAGGGCTGCAGTCGGCACATGCTGTGGTGCAGCTGGGGCACAGTGCGGACTAGGGTGATGCCTAGCTGGCCCATAGGAATGCTGAAACAGTAGATCAGCCAGACAGCAACTGCTGAGGGCCCAACATGGGCATGAGTGTGCTTCCCATGGTATCACAGAGGATAGTACCCAGCAGGTACCCTCAATGGCACAGAACATTGGCAGGCAGTGCTGGGGGGAAGCGTGGACAGCTATGCAGGCACCCCTACCCCAGAACCTGCACCATAGGCAGCCGCCTACCCACACACTGGATGTTTTGAGACCACCACCAGCACCACCAGCAGAAGGGCATGTCAGCATGGTGGCAGAGGGGTACTGGTGGTGGAGGGGGCAGTGGCAGCTGCCCAGAGCAGACCATGGCCTAGCCATGTTTTGATGGGTGCTGTGCACTGCAACAGACAGGCTCTGTCTGACAAACAGCCATGGTATCTCCAGGGCATGCACAGTCTCTGTGTCAGCATGGTGGTGCAGTGAACCCAGCCAGTGTGTTTAGGAGCAGAAGGTCACAGGTTCAAGTCCCAGCAGTGGTTTCTGTTAACCCAGTCCCCATATTTTACCCACTGCTAATACAGACAGAACCTTTATTGCAGATAACAGAAACATGCCCAATACGCCTACAATTTACCCTACAGAGCACAGACACCATAAAAATGTGCATTACCTAGAGCAGAGTCTCCCAAATGTAGTCCTGGAAGGCCAAACACCATTCAGGTTCCATCCTGCCTCTAATAAACACGGCTGTGCTGCATGTCTATGCACTGCCCCCATGGTATGCAGATGTATCTCAAGTATAGTCATTATGGACAGCATGAAAACCCGAACAGTGTTTGGCCCACCAGGACCGGAGTTGGGAACCTCTGCCCTAGAGCAGCGGCCAACAGGGGCAGGCACACCCTCACCCACAGGCTCCATTATCCAAAGCCTCCTGGAGAGGCAGGATGTTGGGCCCTGCGTGCATCTCCCAATACTAGCACTTGCATACCTTAGCAATGCCACCCTAAACCTGGGAATACGGTACACAG
This sequence comes from Ichthyophis bannanicus, assembly GCA_033557465.1. Lineage (NCBI taxonomy): Eukaryota > Metazoa > Chordata > Amphibia > Gymnophiona > Ichthyophiidae > Ichthyophis > Ichthyophis bannanicus. The sequence goes on from CM066031.1 coordinate 1,462,978,994, forward strand.
CTATCAAAAGGTTGCTATGATTACTGGCAGATAGCAGTTCCTAAGTTAAGCACAATTTGCTGATTGAGCTGCATCATAGCAACCTTTCTGATGTCTGTGGAGTGTGCTTCAGGTCTGGTGTCTGACAGCATTTACCACCCTGGAGAGCGACCCCAACAGTATTGCGTACCATAGCCAAGAGCCTCTATATTTGCACAATGCTGGCATAGGTGTGGGAGCATGTGTTTGTCTATCCAGTGTGTGGTGTCTGCCAACACCTTCCTCAGCCCACACTGTTGCCAGTGTAAGCCTGCCAATATGCATAATGAGGAGCAAGGTACCATGGGTATAGCCCAGACAGGGTGGCCTGGGCAGGATGCATCTGCACAGGGCACAGGGCAATGGCTCAGACATTGTAGTGCCTGACAACCACCTGCATGGGCAGGGTGGCCACAGCATGTCCTGCTGGGAGGTCACTCTCACCCTGACTGAGCAGTGACCACAACATGGCTAGGTGCCCCCATAGTGCTGTATAGTTTTTTTTCTCATGTGATATTTGTGGGTTTTCTTTTTGGGGCCCAGTCACTGACTTATCTGCTTGGTGTGTATGTTGATGTCCCAGTTCTGGGTACATGCATCTCCTCCAGGAACATGCACCATGGACTAGCTAGCAGACTGTCTGCAGTTAGTATGTGTCTGGCTGAAACACCTTGCAGGGTGCAGCAGGTGGAGGCTTGCTGCTGGAGAATGTCAGATAGTGGTGTGGGCATCTGAGCATTTTCAGGTCTACTGTCTACCTTGCCTTATGGATGTGTACAGATTTGCATTGACTGCCCTGAAGGGTTTCTGTTCCCCAGCAGGACTGGGGTTGAGGGTTCCCTCTACTGCCACCATTGCAGCGAGGTAGAATGTGGATCTGTTGGTGGGAGATCCTGTTTACCACAGAGAGTGGGTTGGGTGGTGGTACATAATCTGCCTATGTGTCCAAACACCCCACCCCCACCATGTGACCATGGCACCAACCCAGGATATACACTCTTCTGGGTGCATCATAGCCCATAAGGGCTAGACATGACTGAGAAATACAGAAGGACACAGATGTATCCTAGGTATGTCTGCAGGACCTACCTATCACATACTTACAGGGACATGCAGCATGGCATATTTCAGCATGAAAGGTGCTGTGAACCTGATGCTGGGCACCCCACCTCATCCTCAGGGTGAGCAAAGTACCCGCAATGCGACAGTCCGTAGCTACTCTTTTGCCAGTAACACACAGTCATTTCCCCCTACCAGGGCGAGGTGCTGTTTGCTGTGGGGGTGCATACCCCATCTTGTGATCATTTATATTCTCTTATTATACCACACGATTCTGCATCAGTGCAGTTTACATTGAACAGGACATTATAACGTTGGAGATAACCCTCCATAGCCCATGTTCCCTGTAAAATAGTTAAGTGGCTTGCCCAAGGCCACAAGGGGAACCTGTGGGGACTAGAAACCCCAGTCTTTCTAGCCCAAGGTTGCTGTCCTCTAGTGAGATTTGAACCCTCCAACCTTCCAGGCTGAAGTACCTTGTCCTAACCACTAGGCCACTCCTCCACTCCAGCATCTGTAGACTGCTGATTTTCATGTGCAGTGCATCATGGATATGGGTGGTTTAACCCTATCCTGGTAACCACAGCAGACAGTTTGTGTGGTGACATGCAGTCCTTCTGTAGCCAGCCAGGGGTTTGTTAGTAGCTGTAGAGCTGTAGCCCACTGGTAATTTCACTGCCTATAGAGCAGGAGGTCATGGGTTTGATCCCACAGTGGGGTTATTTGATAGGGCTGTCTGAGGCATTGTCTTTTTTAATTTAAATTAGTGCTGCCAGCAAAACCACCATCACAGTGCTGTAGCCTTAAGGTGCCTCATAAGGCACCCTCTAAAGCGCTCTATAAGGCGCACTATAAGGAGCATTATAAGGTGCCTTGGCGGACAGTGCACTTTATAATGTGCCCTCTGGAGTGCCTTATAGGGAACCTTATGCGGCACCTTAGGTTACGGCACTGTGAGGGTGTGTTTGCTGGCAGCACTAATTTAAATTGAAAATGCCTCAGACTGCCCTATCAAATAACACCACTGTGGGATCAAACCTATGACCTCTCGCTCCACAGGCAGTGAAGTTACCAGTGAGCTACAGCTACTAACAAACCTCTGGCTGGCTACAGGTCACCACACAAACTGATTTAAAGTAAAGGGTAATGCCTCAGACAGCCTTTCTCATCAAGCCCACTGGGGGATCAAACTCATGACACTTGTTTCATCAGGCAACATATTAACCATTGTGCTACACCTCTGTTGCTATGTGTGTAGGTCAGCGCACCTAATTAAGGCTAACGCACATTAACGTGCCACTGCTCCCTCTATCGCATGAAAACGTACCTTATCGAACGATAACCCTAAATGCTACCTTAAGACAGGAACACCCACTACTTATATGGCATCCTGCACACTAACGCCGGCTGCACGTTACGACTGCTTAGTAAACATACCCCTTAGGGAAGAGACTGCTATACTGGCAGAGATAATTTGGGACACATCCCACCTATACAGTGACCACAGTGACCATATATCAAAGGTATTTATAAAAGAGGCAGCCAACTTAAGGTCAGCTGGTGAACCTATTAAGGAAGCCATCTGTGGAAAGTTTACTTACATTAAGGGTAGCAATCAGTTTGACAGGTCAGCTAGTAATCCACACAACCATTTTGGGGGCAGTGATTTGCATTTTCTGGGGGAAGTTTCTCCAAATGGGTTTGTTTTGCAGATAAACTATGAAAAACTGGTAGACTTCAGTGACATCTACTCATGTTTCCTCCAAAACTGTCACTGGAATACTGTTCCCAAGCACAGTTATCTATGGATTGAACAATCAAAAAATGTATATGCAAGGGGGGAAAAGACCTCAGAATGCATCTTCACTATTATTCTTAACCACAGAGCACTCAATCAGTTATTCAGACTGCTTCTCACAGGTCAGAAAAACATTCCATTCACATTCATTTTAAGAAATTATATTCTAACCATGTGGGGAAGAAAGCCTTTATAAGGGCACTGTGTAAAAATCATGAAACTTTATTGCAGACTAAACAAGTCACAAGTTTTGAAGAAGATAAAATGACTTGGGTTTTGTAATTTTCACAGTTGTCAGGCAAGATATCATCCTTATCAGAAAGCATTGGTTGATTTTGAGGTTACATGATTGTTTCCTGGACTATCCTATGTTTGCATTCAGCAGAAGTCATAACTTAAGGCAATTGATTACTCCTTCAGATGCTGTAGCAAACATGTGACTGCTGATATTCCTGCTGAGTTGGAAACTTTAGGTGTGGACACTGTACAGCTTGTGATACATGGAACAATCAAAGATTTTTGTGAATCCTACAACTGGATGGCACGTTAACTACATTATAGAACTTCTTGAAGTACTGACCATATGGTATAGATGATAATGTATCTGTGTCCGAAAATACATATAGGAATGGCATTGAGGACAAGGGTTAATGAACATAAATAGTTTTAATCATGAAAAAGAGTCTGCATCCATTGTACAGTATTGTTTTGATCATGTTTCTCTGAGTAAATGAGGGAGGAATAGAGAGAGATGGCTGCAATAGGTAGAAATGCAAATGAATATATAATTTAAGAACATTGGAGCTGCATGGATTAAATTCATCTATAGAGATCCATTTGTTTTTTTTTCTACATTTTTAGAAATATGTTTAATTTAATCAGTGTGCAATATAATTTTAAATGCTAGTGTGCTTGCTTAATTTAGTTGAATTGTGATAATATGGGAGGGGTTGAAGGCACCATAATATTGGCAGAAGCTACTGTAAGATTGGTGGGGATTCCAGAAAAGAGATCATTAATTCATCGGCCAGGATCCCGATTCTAGGTATATAGTAATTCATGTATCAATTAAAATGCAGCTATGATTTAATATTTTATACAACTGCATCGGCTGAGTGAAAACTGGGCAGAATAATATACATTTAAAATTGTAGCATTTAAAGTGTATCAACATACGTAGCAGCTACTGTTGATTCATTTACTGCAGTTTTTTAGATCGATGCGCTTTTGTATTATGTAGGTAAAGAGAAAGATGGGTAGAGGTTCTCTATCACATTAATTAGTAGAATGTACTTTAAATCAAGTATGCTGCAGCGGCTAGTGCTGGGCTTAATACAGCGCAGCCAAAAACATGCATTTTGAATCAGGCATGTTGCTGTTATTAATGTTCCGTTTACAGCATCATGGTTTTATATTATTGAATAGAGCGTCTGGGCTTTCTCCGGATGATGTCAACTTTTGAATGTATGGATTTAAATTATTTAGAAAAACGGTGAATTAATAGCGATTTTTTTACAATGAGTAGAGCAATCTGCAAAAAATATACAGTTATTCTAAAGTGTCTGCCATCATTGGGGTTCTGGTGTCCCTGGGCTGGAGGAGTTTGGCGTGTTATTCAATAGCAGTGCCATTTTGAGGGATGTAATTTTGGGTAAAACAGCAATTAGTTACTGCCTTGGAAGTTTGAAAAAAAAGTCCAGTTGGAAGGTAAGATATATTTATGTCTATGGCAGCTAATATTTTGTTTAATATTACTGTGAGAGTCGTTAACTATCCATATGGGGAGTGGTGCTACACAATAGTGAATTTTGGTGCTCTACGTAACAGGCGCCATATTAGATATAGTGAATCCCAGTAATCATGTAATAGGATATTTATGATATGTTGTAGCTTACGCCCTTGATGCAGCAGGGTTTGTGAAACACTGGCCATCATCAAACGAGTGTGCTGTGCAGCAATATATGGAGATAGGTTTCCCTTTTTCACTATGGTATAAGTTCTTAAAATGATTGTGACCTGTGAACTGTGAACAGCAGTCTGAATAACTGGTTGAGTGCTCTGTGGTTAAGATTAATATAGGGGATGCATTTTGAGGTCTTTTTCCACCCTTACACATTACTTTTCAGTTGTTAAATAGATGTGGTGATTTAGAACAGTATTCTAGTGTTAGTTTTGCACATACCATGACAGTCATGAACTTCACTCATAAGCCAGGGTACACTATTAGCCTTTTTGTTTCTCTTATTAAGGATTTAGATTTATTAGAATGAGAATGACTCAGGACTCCACAAAGCCCCAATTAAAAGAATACAGCAAAATCAAGAAGAAAAACATGCTGCAGAAGCAAAAGTCACAAATTAATACATTGGTTAAAACTCCCTGTAGCACAAGATGTTGCGGCTCCACTGTGAATGGCACTTTACAGAGGGGCTGGAAGATCTGATCCTAACCCTACAGCATCAGGCCACTGATCACAGGAGAGGACGGATTCATTAGATCTTAATAACTCCAGTATCAGGAGTTCAGTGGAACAGCTTTTAAGAATAACCAAGCGATTGGCTAGAAAAGGCCACTCAAAGCCCCAAAGGCCATTTAAGCAGCAGATTCACTTTTTCCACCGGTTCTTCTGCAGAGCCTGGTAAGGCATCAGAACTGACAAATACAATTCACTTCATCCTCTGGCTTTGATACAAGCTCTGACAGCAATGATAAGGAACTGGCATAAGTCAATGCCATGCAAAATGCCTCAGCAGCTTTCAGTCTTGAAGGACTACAAAAAGGGACTGCTACTTCTGGAGAGAGATCTGCAATTGTAAGTATTTACTTCTGGGAATTTTTCTAAATCTTGGGGAAAAAGGAATTCTTTAAATTAAAGCTGATTAATCTGTGTAGGTTAAATCAGTCAGGGCCAAATATCAGCAAAGAGCTTTTAGTTAAATTAAAAACTCAACAGGTAGCTTTCAGTTTAAGTTTAAAACCCAGTAGAGGGCTTTCATTTTAAATTCAGAATCCAGCAGAGGGCTTTCAGTTTAAATTTAGAACCCAGCAGAGAGCTTCTAGTTTAAATTTAACCTCAGTTAGGGCCTAGTATCAGCAAAGAGCTTTAATTTAAATCAAATCTGAGTATAACTTAGCATAAAAGATAAAACAGGGTCAGTATTCTTTGAGCAATAAATTGTTTCTAGAAACCTTTACAAAGAGGTCTTCTAGATAGGTGCAAGAGACCTGTGAAATTGTTTTAATTAGGTGCTAAAGGCAAGTGACAGATCAAAGGAGCATTTTGAAATACTCCCTCTATCACCCAGGAAATTGGTCACAGATTACCTTAGAAGCACAGGATAGAGTACTGTGTAGTAGCCAGCTTTCAATAAGTCTTCTTTCCCTCCTTCCCTCTCTGACTCCCACCCACCCCTGGGATAATTGTAGCTTTATAGGTGCTTAAACCACTTAAAGGAAAGGAGGTGCCATAGTCACTCTCAGGTACAGCTGTTTATAGAAACATAGAAACATAGAAACATGATGACAGAAAAAGACCACAAGGCCCATCTAGTCTGTCCTTCCATAACAACAACTACAACAGTCCACTTTTTACCTTTAGAGATCCTCTGTGTTGGTCCCATGCTTTTTTGAATTCAGTTACTGTCCTCATCTCTACCACCTCCACTGGGAGACTATTCCACGGATCCACTACTCTTTCTGTAAAGAAATATTTCCGCATATCACTCCTGAATCTATCTCCCTTCACCCTCATCCCATGTCCCCTCGTCGCAGAACTTGCTTTCAATTGAAAGAGGCTCTCTCCCTGAACATTTATGCCATGGAGGTATTTAAACATCTCAATCATATCACCTCTATCCCACCTTTCCTCTAAGGTGTACATATTAAGATCCTTAAGTCTGTCCTCATATGCTTTATAACGAAGACCACTAATCATCTTAGTAGCAACCCTCTGCACCGACTCCATCCTGTTCACATCCTTTTGAAGGTGCGGTCTCCAGAATTGCACACCATACTCCAAATGAGGTCGCACCAAAGACTTATACAGAGGCATTATCACCTCCTTTTTTCTGCTAGCCATTCCTCTCTGTATGCACCCGAGCATCCTTCTAGCTTTTGCTGTCGCCTTTTCTACCTGTTTAGCTACTTTAAGATCATCGGACACAACTACGCCTAGGTCCCGCTCTTCTTTAGTGGACAAAAGTACTTCACCTCCTATACTGTATTGCTCCCTTGGATTGCTGCAGCCCAAATGCATGACCTTACATTTTTTAACATTAAATCCCAGTTGCCAAATTCTAGACCATTCTTCAAGCTTAGCTAGATCCCTCCTCATGTTATCTACACCTTCCTGGGTGTCTACTCTATTGCAGATTTTGGTATCATCCGCAAAGAGGCAAACCTTACCCGACAGCCCTTCCGCTATATCACTAACAAAGATGTTAAAAAGAATCGGACCAAGGACAGATCCCTGGGGCACACCACTGGTAACATCCTTCTCCTCAGAGTGAGCTCCATTTACTTGTACTCTTTGTCGCCTCCCACCCAACCAATTTCTAACCCAAGCAGTAACTTTAGGGTCCATCCCTAGGGTGCTCAGTTTGTTTATAAGTCGCCTGTGAGGAACAGTGTCAAAGGCTTTCCTGAAATCTAAATACACCACATCTAGAGCTCTCCCGTGGTCCAACTCCCTAGTCACCCAGTCAAAGTAATCAATCAGATTTGTCTGACAAGACCTGCCTCTGGTGAATCCATGCTGCCTCGGATCCTGTAATCCGCTGGACTCCAGAAACCTCACTATTTTCTCTTTCAACAGCGTTTCCATTAATTTACTTACCACTGAAGTTAAACTAACCGGCTTGTAGTTTTCAACCACATCCTTACTACCGCTTTTGTGTAAAGGCACCACATGAGCCTCTCTCCAGTCCTTTGGCACCACTCCCGACTCCAATGAGGCATTGAAAAGGTCAGTCAGTGGAGTTGCTAGAACGTCCCCAAGTTCCCTCAGTATTCTAGGGTGTATCCCATCTGGTCCCATCGCTTTGTCTACTTTAAGTTGAGCTAGTTTCTCACGAACACAGTCTTCTGAAAATTGTTCAAGATGTCCCTCGCTTCTGTTCTTATTTGTGGGTGTTTTCTGAGGTCCTGCTCCTGGTTCTTCATCTGTGAACACAGAACAAAAATATTTGTTAAGCAATTCCGCTTTATCCTTATCAGCTTCTACATATTCCCCCCCTGCACCCTTGAATCTGACAATACCACTTTTGCCCTTCCTCTTCTCACTAATATATCTGAAAAATGTCTTATCCCCCCATTTTATTGCATTGGCTATTTCCTCCTCCTTTTGAATCTTTGCCTTCTTGACTACTTATCCTCATCAAACATATGTTAAGGACCTGAGATTAATTATATTAGGTATAGTTTTATTAGTATAAGTATCCCCAGCAAACCTTAGTAAGTAAACAACTTAAATACCTAAACACAAACTTAAAACTAAGATGCAGACAGCAGTCCAGCAGTGAGATGGGGGCTTTGTAGTCTTTTGCATTGAATGTCACATGTATGATTGTCTCCTAATTGGTAAGGGGTCTTACATGTTTACAAGGTGCAAATAACTCTAGAGGCTAGAATAGCAGACTTGGAGGACATAAAGAAGACATAGAGGTACATAGATGAGACCTAAAGGGATGTAGTACTGAAGTCAGTATCCCTGTTGCCATGGAGGAGAGAGGTCATGTGAAAGCAGATAATCACCCTGGTATGGTAGGAAGAAATAAAATAAAATAAAATCCTGTAGCTAGGACCTGTCCTCCAAGTGATGTAAAACCCTCTTGCACTGAGGAGGTTTCTCTAGGGCTATGTGCCCACAATGGAAGGGTTAGGACAGCCATGATAGTTGATAGCCACGTAGATAACTGGGTAGCTGGTGGGCATGAAGATCGCCAGGTAACATGCCTGCCTGGTGCGAAGGTAGCGGACCTCACGTGACACCTAGACAAGGTCTTAGATAGTGCTGAGGAGGAGTCTGCTCTCTTGGTACATGTCAGTATCAATGACATAGGAAAGTGTGGTGGGGAGGTTCTAGGGGCTAAATTTAGGCTTTTAGGTAGGAAGTTGAAATCCAGAACTTCAAGGGTAGCATTCTCCGAAATGCTTCCCATTCCACGCACAGGAACCAACAGACAGGCAGAGCTCCAGAGTCTCAATGCGTGGATGAGACAATGGTGAAAAGAAGAGGGTTTCGGATTTGTTGGAAATGTGTAACAGTCTGGGAAAGGAAGGGCTTTTCCAAAGAGTTGGGCTCCCCCTTAACCAGGATGGAATCAGGCTGATGGCATTAATCTTTAAAAAGGAGATAGAGGAACTTTTAAACTAGATAATAGGGGAAAGCCGATAGTCGCCCAAGCGCACATAGTTTGGAACAATGAATCATTGAAGGATACTAGCAAAAGACTGAATTTAGGGCATATCAACAGAGATGTTCCAATAAAGACAAAAGTAACCCAAATGCCCTTGAGTACAGAGCAGACAGAGCTTAAATATTGCAAATTATCCCTGTCTACTAATAATCAGACTAATATGAATAAAATACAGCCTCTAAAATGCTTGTATGCAAATGCTAGAAGTCTAAACAATAAGATGGGAGAGTTAGAATATATAGCATTAAATGAGAGGTTAGATATGATTGATATCTCAGAGACATGGTGGAAGAAGGACAACCAGTGGGATACAGTAATACCTGGGTATAAACTATATTGTAATGATAGAGCAGATCAAATTGGTGGAGGGGTTGCACTCTATATTAGAGGGGGCATTGAGTCACAAAGGATTAAAGTTTTTCAGGAAACAAAATTCACTGTAGATTCTCTATGGATTACAATTCCATGTAAAAAGGGGAAGGGGAAGACAATGACAGTGGGGATGTATTATTGACCACTGGCCAGAATGAACAAATGAATGATGAAATGCTCAAAGAAATCAGGGAATCTAACAAAAGTTACAGCACAGTAAAATAATGGGTGATTTCAATTACCACGGTATTGACTGGGTCAGTGTCACGGCAGGATATGCTAGGGAGATAAAGTTTCTAGATGAAATATGACTGCTTCTTGGAGCAATTGGTTCATGAACTAACCAGAGGGGAAGCCATTTTGGACCTAGACCTTATTGGAACACAAGATCTGGTGCAAGAGATGAGGGTGTTGGGGCCACTTGGCAATAGTGATCATAGCATGATCATGTATGATTTAATAAATGGAGGAAGGACGGTAAGGAAATCCACAGTACTACCTTTTAACTTTCAAAAGGGAGACTATGATAAAATGAGGAAAATAGTTAAGAAAAATCTAAAAGGAGCAGGTTAAAGATTTACATCAAGCAAATACTATCTTGGAAGCCCAGACCAGCTATATTCCACGATTTAAGAAAAGTGGAAAGAAGTCCAAAACAACTGCCAGCATGGTTTAAAGGTGAGGTCAGGAGGGAGGAGTGGCCTAGTGGTTGGGGCAAGGTGCCACAGGCCGGAAGGTCGGTGGTTCAAATCCCACTAGAGGACAGCAACCTTGGGCCAGAAGGACTGGGGTTTCTAGTCATACAGGTGCTCCTTGTGGTCTTGGGCAAGCTACTTAACTCTCCATTGCCCATGTTCCCTGTAAGTATTAGTGTATGTGTCTCATATCCCCTCGTGTTAAATGTATCCCCCAACCGCTTTGACCCGGTGAAAAGCAGGATATAAATGCAGCTAAAGAAATAAATTCAGCTAAAGAAAGGTCAGAGAGGCTGTTGTTGCCAAAAAAACACATTTCAGGAAATGGAAAAAGGATCCAAATGATGAAAATTGGAAACAACATAAGCACTGGCAAGTTAGATGCAAGGCATTGATAAGGCAGGCAAAGAGAGAATTTGAGAATAAACTTGCTGTGGAAGCAAAAACGTGTAATAAAGACTTTTTCAAGTACATTCATAGCAAAAAAACTATGAGAGAGTCAGTTGGACCATTAGATGACAGAGGGGTAAAAAGGGCACTAAGAATGGACAAGGCTATTGCAGACAAACTCGATGAATTCTTTCCTTCAGTCTTTACTGAGAAAGAAGTAGGGATGGGAGGAGTGGTCTAGTGATTAGGACAAGGTACTTCAGGCCGGAGGGCCAGGGGTTCAAGTCCCACCTGGAGACAGCAATCTCAGGCCGGAGGGACTGGGATTTCTAGTCCTAAAGGCACTCCTTGTGGTCTTGGGCAAGCCACTTAACCCTCCATTGCCCATGTTCCCTGTAAGTATTAGTGAATGTGTCTCATATCCCCTCATGTTAAATGTATCCCCCAATTGACTGCTTTGACCTTGTGAAAAGCAGGATATAAATAAATAAATGTTACCTATGACTGACATGGTATTTAAAGGTCATGCTACAGAAGAATTGAAAGAAATATCAATGCACCAGGAAGATGTATTACTACTATTTGATAAACTGAAGAATAGCAAATCACCTGGACTGGATGGTTTACATCCAAAGGTGTTGAAAGAAATAAAATTTGAGATTGCAGATCTCCTATTAGTAATCTGTGAACTATTATTAAAACCATCTGTAATACCTGAAGACTGAAGGATGGTCAATGTAGCGTCAATTTTTAAAAAGAGTTCCCGGGGTGATACAGGAAGCTAAAGACCTGTGAGCCTGATGTCAGTACCTGGAAAAATGATAGAAACCATTATAAAGCACAAACTTACTGAACATGGAGATAGTCATGGCTTAATGGGAGACAGCCAATATGGCATTAGCCAAGGAAGGTCTTGTCTTACTAATCTGTTATGTTTTTTTGAAGATGTAAATAAACAGATAGACAAAGGTGAGTCAGTTGATATAGTGCATCTGAATTTTCAGAAAGCCTTTGACAAGGTCCCTCATGAAAGACTCTTGGTGAAATTAAAAAGTCATGGGATAGGAGATATTGTACTATTGCAGATCAGGAACTGATTGAAAGATAGAAAGCAGTGGGTAGAGCTAAAATGCTAACAATGGAGAAAGGTGAATAGTTGAGTACCTCAGGGATCTGTGCTGGATCTGCTGCTTTTTAACATATTTGTAAATTACCTGGAAATGGAAATAACAAGTGAGGTAATCAAATTTACAGATGACAAAATTATCCAAAGCTGTTAAAACCCATGAGGATTCCGAAAAATTTCAAGAGGACCTTGATAAATTGGAAGACTGGGCATCCAAATGACAGATGAAATTTAATGTGGACAAGTGCAAAGCTATGCACTTAGAAAAGAACAACTCAAACTATGGTTACATGATGCAAGGTTCCACATTAGGAACCACCACCCAGGAAAAAGATTTAGGCGTCATCGTGGATAAGATGTTGAAACCCTCCGCCCACTGCGCAGTGGCGACAAAGAGAGCAAATAGAATGCTAGGTATTATAAGGAAAGGAATGGAGAATAAAACAAAGGCTATTATATTGCCTCTGTGTCATTCCTTGGTGCGACCGCACCTTGAATATTGTGTGCAATTCTTTTCACCGTATCTCAAAAAAGATATAGTGTTATCAGAAAAGGTACAGAGAAGAGCCACTAAAATGATAAAGGGGATGGAAGGATACCCCTATGAAGAGAGGCTAAAAAGGTTAGAGGTCTTCAACCTGGAAAAAAGATGGCTGAGGGGAGATACGATAGAGGTCTATAAATTAATGATTGGAGTAGAATGGGTAAACATAGATTGATTGTTTATGCCAACAAAAATTAGAAAGAGTAGAGGGCATGCAATGAAGCTACAGTGTAACCCATTTAAGACTAATATTTTTTTTCACTCAATGCATAATCAAACTCTGGAATTCGATACCCTAGGATGTAGTGAAGGCTGTTGATGTGCCTAGATTTAAAAAAGGTTTGGACAAGTTCCCGGAGGAAAAGTCCATGAACCATTATTAAAGGGGACCCTGGATATCCACTGCTTGCCCCAATACAAGCATTGTGGAAGCTGTGTCTTTTGGGGAAACTGCTAGGTACTTGTGATCTAGATTGGCCACTGTTAGAAACAGGATCTGGGCTTGATGGACCTTGGTCTAATCCAGTATGGCATATCTTATGTTCTCATGTTCTTATAAAGAAGAGAAACTCCTCACAAAAGAGGTCTATACTGGAAATGTGGCTGAAACAGGGGAATGAGAGAATGGCAGAATAAGCTCAGAGGGGCATATCTGCCTCAATCCCTAAAGGGGCAAACCCAGTGGTAAATATGAGCTCACAATTGGTTAAGAAAGTGCTATATGGGATGAATACCCTGTTGTGGGGTATACCAAACTAGCTAAAGAAAGAGATCTGGAAGACAGAATTCACTGACATTTTCTCATTCCTGGTCAAACATTAGGAGGGAAAAAAATGGCGAGGCAAAATATAAGCCCCTCTATTGTGACAAAAAAAAAGAAAAAACTTGAAATTATAAAAACATAAGATATGCCATTCTAGGTCAGATCAAGAGTCCAGCAAACCCAATATCCTGTTTCCAATAGTGGCCATTCCAGGTCTCAAGTACCTTTCGGGTTCCCAAAGGTATGCACATTGTCCCAGGGATATGCAAGGGATTTCCCCAGTCCTCTTTAATAATAGTTTATGGACTTTTCCTCCAGAAACTCAAACCAAACCTGTTTTGAACCCAGTTACACTAACAGCTTTTACTACAACTTCCGGTTATGAATTCCAGAGTTTGATTATGTGCTGAGTGAAAAATATCTTCTCCAATTAATCTTAAATGTGCCACATTGTAGCTTCATTGTATGTCCCCTAGTCTTTCTACTTTTTGAAGGAGTAAAAAACCAATCTACATTTACCCGTTCCACTCCATTCATTATTTTAAAGACCCCTATCATATCTCTCCTCAGCCATCTCTTTTCCAAGGTGAAGAGCCTTAGGGGCTTGTTTACAAAGCCACGGTAGCGGTTTTCAATCGTTATCGGAGCCGCGGCCCCATTGATTTCAATGGGGCCGCGGCTCCAATAACGATCAGAAACTGCTACCGTGGCTTTGTAAACAAGCCCCTTAGACTTTTAAGCCTTTCCTCATAGAGGTATCCTTCCATCCTCTTTACCATTTTAATCGCCCTTCTCTGTACCTTTTCCAGTTCTGCTATATCCTTTTTAAGATATGGTGACTAGAATTGCACATAATATTCAAGATGCAGTCAAACCATGAAATGATACAGAGGAATTATAATACATTTGGTTTTATTTTCTATTCCTTTCCTTATGATTCCTAACATTCTATTTGCTTTCTTGGCTGTGGCTGCACACTGGACAGAGGATTTCAATGTACTATCCACAATGATGTCCTGATCCTTTTCCTGAGTGGTGATTCATAATGTGGAACCTTGCATTGTGTAAGCATAGATTGGGTTGTTCTTCCCTATGTGCATAACTTTGCACTTGTCCATATTAATTTTTCTTTTTTACATTTTATTTATACATTTTACAATGTACTAAAAAGAAAAAAATGTTTAGGACAACTACATACAAGTTGAAGTCCATATCAAGAAGGGCACCCCAAACAATCAAGGTAATGATCCCTGGAAAACAAAACCTAAACCTTTTTACATAGTCAAAGAAGCATAAAAAATTTAAAAAGAAGAAAGAAAATAAACTCATCCTTTCCCCTGCAGAAAGCTTTTCAATTGAATAGAATAAAAGAGACATATCTATTGTCCTGATACACTATTAAACATTTCCATGTATACTTCAGAAAGAAGGAGGCTCAGAGATCCAAGACCTTAGGCCTAAGTTCTAACAGAGCCTTCCAACAGGTGCCTTCAGAGCATGCATCCACAGACACATAACTGCAGCCACATCCTGTGACAGGGCAAGCTGGATCTAGTCCTTTCTGAGAATGTGACACGTCTCCACACCTCAGCGTGGGTCCAGGGATGCAATAGGCAACAAGTAGCAGAAAGCAAGGAAGTAAGGCACTCTCGGCATCCTGCGGTGGGGCAAGCTAGAAATAGCCTTCCTGGTATTGTCACACACCGACGCACCTCAGCGTGGGTCCGGAGATCCAATAGACAGAAAGTTGCAGAAAGGAAGGAAGCAAAGGTACCGTCCATCCACATTAAATTGAATCTGCTATTTGGATGCCCAGTCTCCCAATTTTTCAAGGTCCTCTTGGAATTCTTCACAATCCTCTTGCATTTTAACAACTTTGAATAATTTTGTGTCATCTGCAAATTTGATCACCTCGCTCATTATTCCCATTTCCAGGTCATTTATAAATATGAGCAGCGGGCCCAGCACAGATCCCTGGGGTACTCCACGGTTCACATTTCTCCACTGAGGAATTTGTCCATTTGGCCTTCCTCTTGGTTTCCTATCTTTTAACCAGTTCCTAATCCACAATATTGCACTGCCTCCTATTCCATGACTTTCTGAAAATCCAGATACGTTATATCAACCGGCTCACTTTTATCTACCTGTTTATTCACATCTTCAAAAAAATATAACAGATTAGTGAGACAAGACTTTCTTTGGCTAAATCTATGTTGGCTTCCTTCTATTAAGCCATGACTAACCACATGTTCAGTAATTTTGTTCTTTATAATGGTTTCTACAATTTTGCCTGATACAGATGTCAAACTTACCGGTCTGTAGTTTCCTGGATAACCCCTGGAACCCTTTTTAAAAACTGGCGTTACGTTAGCCACTCTCCAATCTTCAGGTACTACAAATGATTTTAAGGATAGTTCACAGATTACTAAAAGTGAACCAAACTGGCCTTTTTTCTTTGTAGTTATGGACTGGTTTCAAACCAGTGACCTTTGGGTTAAAAGGTAAGCAATTTGTAAAGAGTCATCACATCTCCATAAAAGCAATGTGTGCCTTTGTGTCAGTGCTGACACCTGGCAACTCAAGCCCCTCGATTTTCTTGGCAAGATGTGACCGGAAGTAGATTGCCAGGCCTTTCTTCTGAGGCAATGGAGGGTAAAGTAACTTGCCCAAGGCCACAAAATTCATGTAGCCAGTCCTCAGTGAACCCCATGTTTGGAGAGGTGGATTCATGGGGCTTCTTAACAAATGTTGAGTTTTTAGGGTCCCACAGGCAAGAGGAGGGAGATCTTTCTCCTAGGCCCTACATCACTACTGGCTGGATGTACACGTCGTGTCCCTGCCTGCACTCCACTTAAATCCAGATCACATCATAAAATGATGCATAAATGAAACTCAAACTATACTACAAAACATTCAGGAAACTTAAGTCAATATAGTATCTTATTGGAAAAACCCTTAGAGATATCTTTACTAAGGACCGTTAAGGGTGCAAAGGTGCCATTAGTGGGTGTTATCAGTGCCCACTAGTGGTTAATGCGGTGAAGAGAGCTGATAATGCCAGCTCAACCACCGGTAGCCTGTTACCGGACATTAAAGTACAAAGGGGTGGAAAAAACACATTAACTGGGCGGATCGTGGCGGAGACAGTGTGCTTTCCCTTAACACTAGGTGCTATTAGTGGGTGTTACAGGTGCAGCCCCTGGGAAACTTAACAGCTGCTCAGAGCAGGCATTAAGGACTCCCTTGCAGGGAGAGAGCCATTTTCATACATTAAACACTACACATGGAGCACATTGAAGTGTATGCAGTATGCAACTTCAAGACTCTAGCCCTGAAATGAGTGATATTTGTGGCCCATTGGCAGTCACAGCATGGTGCCCTTAGGCCTAATTTGGGGGCTACAAACAAGCATTATGAGCATCTGAGGCCTCACCTGGACCCTCTGATTGCCACGTCACATGCCATACCAGGGCTCGACAACCACATGAGAGCTCTACCTAAATTTACCTCTCGATTCCTCCAAACATCATTGGCTGCATTAGGTGAAATGGGCCACACCCCATTTGCCAGCTGTCCCATCAGTTACTGTCAGAGCCTGGCCAAGGTCTGTGACCCTAAGCAGACCCCTCCCCCCCCCCCCGTGCCGCACCACACCCCTCTCTGCTGCAAAAGAGTGAACTACCCTGAGGGAGTGGATAACATGAGGAGAGATCTACAAAAGCTGGAAGAATGGTGTAATGCTGGGCAGTTAAGATTTAATGTGAAGAAGTGCAGTGTCATGCACTTGGTATGTAGAAATCCAAGGGAATTCTACATACCAAGTGCAGTTTCATGCACTTGGTATGTAGAAATCCAAGGGAATTCTAAGTGATAGGGAGCGAGAGGTTGATGTGCATGGATCAGGAGAAGGACTTTGGGGTGATTGTTTCTGAGGATCTCAAGATGGATAAACAGTGTGATAAGGCAGTGGCCAAAGTCAGAAGAATGTTGGGTTGCATACAGAAAAGGAATTACCAGCAGAAAGGAGGAGGAATTAATGCCACTGAACAAGTTACCGGTGAGGTCTCACTTGGAATATTGTGTTCAGTTTTGGAGTCCATATCTCGCAAAGGATATAAAAAGACTGGAAACAATTCAGAGGAAGGCAACCAAAAGGATTTGGAGTCTGCACAAGAAGACATATGGGAAGGGACTGCAAGACCTAAATATCTATACACTAGAGGAGAGGAGGGACGAGGGAGATATGATACAGACCTTTAAATACTTAAAGAGCATTAATGAACAAACAAACCTTTTTCAAAGATGGGCAAATACAGTGACAGAATTCAAAATGGAATGGGGCAGACACAGTGGATCCCTTTATAGCAGCGGTTCTCAACCTGTGGGTCGTGACCTCCATCGGGGTCGCCACAGGATTTAGCGGGGGTCACCTGGTCTCCGCCAAGTTAAAAAAAAAATGTTAAAACGCGCACAAGTTGCTGCCACTGCCGAGTCTGCTTCTCGGCAGCGGCAAACTCACCGCCTCCCTTCTAATGCAGCTGTGGCTCCCTGCCTCTTAGGGAACCGTGGCTGTGCCTGTAAAACCGTTACGGAGCCTTCCTGTCTCTCGATGGGCTCCGTGCAGCATTGTCCCGCCTCCAAAGAAGTGGAGACAGGGAGGCTCCGCAGCAATTTTACAGGCACAGCCGCGGTTCCCTAAGAGGCAGGGAGCCGTGGCTGCATTAGAAGGGAGGCAGACATGGGGAGAGGGGATGAGGGGGCAGGGAACCTGCAACACGGCTGACATGGACAGAGGGGGCTGACATGGAGGGAGGGAGGGAGGGAAGGCTGACATGGACAGGGGGGGGGCTGACATGGACATGGATGGGGGGCTGACATGGACAGGAGGGGAGGGGGGCTGATATGGATGGATGGAGGGAGGGTGGCTGACATGGACGGCGGGGGACTGACATGGAGGAAGGGAGGGAGGGACGGAGGGAGCTGATATGGATGGATGGAGGAAGGGAGCTGACATGGACAGAGGGGGGCTGACATGCAGGGAGAGAGGGAGGGGGCTGATATGGTTGGATAGAGGGAGGGGGCTGACATGGAGGGAGGGAGGGATGGAGAGAGGGGGTCTGACATGGACAGATGGAAGGATGGGGGCTGACATGGAGGGAGTGAGGGAGGGGGCTGATATGGATGGATGGAGGTAGGGGGCTGGCATGGACAGAGGGGAGAGACGGGGACATACTGGACAGACGGGATAAATGCTGGACAGAGGTGAGAGACAGTGCGGGTTAGGATTATAATGGGCTGAAGGGGGAGCTAGCACTGGTAATGGGCAGATGGGGGGGCTAGGACTGGTAATGGGTTGATTAGGGAAGGCTAGGACTGGGAATGGACTGATCAAGGGGGGGGTTGGGACTGGTAATGGGCTGATGGGAGGCTAGCATTGGAAATGAGCTGATCGGGGGTGCTATGACTGGAAATGAGCTGATTAGTGGAGGCTAGGACTGGTAATGAGCTGATGGGCAGTAGGACTGGTATTGGGCTGATTAGGGGAGGCTAGCACTGGTAATGGGGTTGAGGGGGGATTAGCACTAGAAGTGAGCTGATTGGGGGGCTTTGACTGGGAATGGGCTGATTGTGGGGAGGGGAGGATAGAGCTGCTGGCCCTGGAAGAAAACTTGGGGCTAAGGCTACAAATGGGCTGATACGAGGGGATGGGAGAATAGAACTGGAAGGGAGTGGATCTGAGAGGGCCTGTCATGGTATTTGTACTAGAAGGGACTGGTCAGTGGGGAAGGAGGGGGACTGGAAGGGAATGGACACCAGTGGCAGTCATGGGAATGCAAGTTGACACTGGAAGGTACTGGGAGTGAGGACTGGAAAGGGGCTGATACTGGGGAGGGTTACTGGGACTGGAAATAGGCTGATGGAAAGAAGTGAAAAAAATGAAAGAAGAGATAAGAAATGGCAGATGGACCATAGACCACAGAAAAAGAGCTAAGAGAAGACAGGAAAGCAGAAGCCTCAGATCGGGACCAGCATGATCAGAGAATAAATTGGTCAGACAACAAAGGTAGAAAAAATAATTTTATTTCATATTAGTGATTTGACTACAAAATCATCATAATTTTGAAATCAAATATTGTTACTTGTTATTGTGGTTTAAATAAGTAAATTTTATAAATAAAAGCATATTGCAAAGGCCTATAATATATTAATAATTCAGCAAATGATTACAGCAACAATGCGTTAACGATAAAGGAAGAGAGACGCATTTGATTTTATCATGGGGTCACTACAAGTTGACCAATGGTAAAAGGGGTCACGGTACAAAAAAGGTTGAGAACCACTGGTTTGTAGCAACATGATAAAATCAAAATAGACTTAACTATCTCTTATATCTCAACAAAAAGGGGTGACCTGCACAGAGCAGTGGGTACACCCCTAAGCAAAGGCAAGGAGAGGGGTGATGTGCATAGAGTGGCAGGTGCACCTACTCTTGCCACTTTACTGGAAAGACTAGATGGGCCATGCCAATCTTTAGTTGCTTATAAACACGATAAAGTAGGTCTCTTACACGAGGGTTTTGGTTGCCCAAAAATGTATAAATTGAAACCCCTCAACAAAATAAAAAGAGTCAGTCCAATTTTCCTTTTGCTGCACTTGTTTGGCTGTCTGTAGCTTAAATATAACAACAAGTGATGAGCATAAAAATAACCAATGGTCTCAGACTATATCGGCAACACTTCTGTTTTTTTTTAGAAGATTTATGCTTAATTGCATTAATGACCTTTTAAACACCGGTTCTTTAAAGAATGTAGAAACAAAAACATTCTAATATCTCACGTAGACTTCTCCTGTTATTATCTCAAAGAAATTTAAGAGATTGTGCTTATCTTGTAGAAGAAAATGAACGGCCCCAACGCCACCTTCCCGGTACCAATCATGCGTTTCGATTCTTCTTCAGGGGGTTGGTTCATCAAACAATAACGCCACCTTCCCGGTACCAATCATGCGTTTCGATTCTTCTTCAGGGGGTTGGTTTGTCAAACAATCTCTATGGAAGGGATATGTAATAAATCAAATTAATATTTTCCCACAAGCAAATTACCATGCTTAAGAGGCAAACATATTTAACATTCCCACCAATAAATTGAAATTTGAAAATGTCTCTCAACAATGTGCGGTCTCCACGTCCCAAAATGAGGCAATCTTCCCCGGAACGCCGTGCATGCGGGTTAGTGTGGCCACTAATTTTTAAACCACATGAATTACGTAAGCATGACGTCAGTGAAGTACTTCCCCCGCTACCAAATTACCAGGAGAGATGTTGATTTGTAACGATGATCAACTAAATGCAGGCTCCCCAATCAATCATATTGTTCAAGCCTCCTGGGTCAACAGATTTAAGTCGGTGTATGCACATTTGTTCCTGGATCATCAACGTTTTAGCTCTAGAGTTGCCTGACCTTCCGGTTGCTACCCAGTCTATTCCAAAATATCTTAGTTCTTCAAACATATGATGGTATTGGATACAATGGGTTACAAGTGGAGCCTCCTTCACCTTGCATTTTAATCTGCTCTTGTGTTCATTTGTTCGAACTCGCAATGATCTCACTGTCTTGCCCATGAACATTAAACCACAGGGGCAACGGATTCCATACACAACATGATCAGATTCACAGGATGTGGAATGTCTTAATCTGTAATTATGTCCATGATAAGAAAAATTCGTAATCTCCTCGGAAATTTGACACACATTGAATGTCCGCATGATTTATGCCCTAATATCATGGCCGCATCAGTTTTTACAGGAGTTCTTAACTTTGCTGGACTAAGCTTCTCCTTTAAATTAGGGTGTCGTGTCCACACACATCGGATCTTTTTGTCTTGTAAACAAGGAAACGTGGTTAACACATTCTGATGTTGTTTAATGATTTGTTTTATGTGGCCACTAAGTGGAGAAAATTTTGTAATAAAGTTAATAGTTGTCTCAGCAGTGTCATCAGTAATTTTACAAGGGCGTAACAGGAGTTCCCTGTTGTTATAAAGTGCTCTCTTATAGGCACCTTTAACAACTTGCAGGGGATATCCTCTCTGTTAAAAATCCTGTATTAAATTCTTTGCTTGTTTCTTATAGTCATCCAGGCTAGAACAGTTTCTCCTGTACCAAATCAACTGAGATAAAGGTAAACTATCCCGTAATTGTTTGGGGTGTCTACTGCGATAGTGAAGCAGAGTATTTCTGTCAGTTGGTTTTTTATGAATGGAGGTGATCCAGCCCTGCGGGCTCTTCCGAATAACCACATCAAGGAAAACAATTTGCTGTTCATGAAAAATATAGGTAAATTGGTTGTGGGAATTAACTCCATTTAACCACTTCATGAATTCATGCAACATTATGATAGACCCCCTCCATAATGCAAAAACGTCATCAATAAACCTTTTCCAGAGCACTAGATGCTTTCTATATGGGGAAACTATGAGCCAAAGGTGTTCATAAACATCCATATACAAGTTAGCCACAGAAGGGGCGCATGTAGCGCCCATGGCTACCCCCGACGTTTGCTGATATAAAATTCCCTCAAATTCAAAATAATTCTGAAAAATGGTAAGTTCAGTTAACTGGGCAATGAATTCCAGATGTTCATTAGACAAATTCCCCCGAGCTTGCATAGATGACATTACAACTTCATGCGCTGCTCTTTGAGGGATATTGGTGTACAAAGCTGACACATCCATAGTAACCTGGAGAATGTCAGTTACTGAAGCCCAATCAGAGTATTCTGTTAATAAATTCAAAAAATGAGATGTGTCTTTTATATATGATGGAATACATGCCATCAATGGTCTAAGATAAGAATCAATGTACATAGATAACAGCTCAAGTATGGTGCCTCTGGTGGAAACAATCGGTCTTCCTGGTGGATTTTGGACATCCTTATGTATTTTAGGCACTAAATAAAACTGTGCCACAGATGGAGAAGATTCATTCAAAAAATTCATTTCTTTCTTGGAAATAAAGCGGTGGTCTAAAGCCTGAGAGGTAATGTCTCTAATGTTCCTTTGAAGGTGAGGTGTAGGATCTTGCACCAATACCTGATAAGTATCAGTGTGAGATAATTGTCGTTCTACTTCTCTCAAATACTGTGACCTGTCCATTACAACTATGGCTCCCCCTTTGTTCGCCCGACGTATAACAATTTCAGGATGATTTTGTAACTCTCGTAAAGCTTCATTATCGACTGATGTAAAAGTGCGAGAAACTAAGTTACGTGTTTGTTCCAACTTCTTCACATCCAACAATATTAAATCCCTGAAAAGAACTAGAGTCGGGTGCAAAGGGCCTGGGGGGGGGGGGTCCAAGTAGATTTAATAGGTAACAGAACTCGATGCGTGTCTAAACCCAAATTTTCTTCTGGTTTATTTATTGTGAGATTCGCAAAAAATAATTTTAAATGCAGTTTCCTCATTAGTTTTTCAATGTCAATCCTAAATTGAAAATGATCAAATTGAATCTCTGGGACAAAGGACATGGCTGTATTCAATACCCTATATTGGGCTTCCGTCAATCGGACAGTTGAAATATTGACGACCTAATTACCTACAGTATCCAAATCGTATCTATTGGTCGTCATTGTCGTTGGTGGTTTTATCCTCTGTTTCGCTGCTTCATTGGGCCGGTGTTTTTCTTTTTGGTTTTGCCTTCCTCTTCATTCGGAAAATCCCCCTGGGACATTTTTCCAGAATCAGAAGACCCTGTTCCCTCTGAAAGAGAATCAAATTCTACATGTTTTGAAGGTTTCCTAGCCTTTCTTTTCGGGTTTTGCCAGGGATACACATATCCCACCGTATAATCACCGTGATCACGTTTTGATTTTTTTGCCTTAATTTGTTTGGTCTCTTCGTACAGAGATTGTATTTGTTTGGTTAATTCCTTTGTTTTGTCCTCATAATGTTGGGTTGTTTCTTTGTCTTTCAAGCCAGACAACATAATTTCTATTTCTTGTTTTAAGCTCTCTAACGAGCTAGTTGTGGTATCCGCAATCAAGACC
Organism: Ichthyophis bannanicus; assembly: GCA_033557465.1. NCBI lineage: Eukaryota > Metazoa > Chordata > Amphibia > Gymnophiona > Ichthyophiidae > Ichthyophis > Ichthyophis bannanicus. Next base: position 1,463,002,221 of record CM066031.1, read on the forward strand.
ATCAGGTCTTGATTGCGAATAATTGCAGATTGTGGTTAATTTTCTCCACTTAGTGGCCACATAAAACAAAAAATTAAATGACATCAGAATGTGTTAACCACGTTTCCTTGTTTACAGGACAAAAAGATCCGATGTGTGTGGACACGACACCCTAATTTAAAGGAGAAGCTTAGTCCAGCAAAGTTAAGAACTCCTGTAAAAACGGATGCCGCCATGATATTCGGGCATATATCATGCGGACATTGCAATGTGTGCCAAATTTCCGAGGAGATTACAAATTTTTCTTATCATGGACATAATTACAGATTAAGACATTCCACATCCTGTGAATCTGATCATGTTGTGTATGGAATCCATTGCCCCTGTGGTTTAATGTACGTGGGCAAGACAGTGAGACCATTGCGAGTTCAAATAAATGAACACAAGAGCAGATTAAAATGCAAGGTGAAGGAGGCTCCACTTGTAAACCATTGTATCCAATACCATCATACTTTTGAAGAACTAAGATATTTTGGAATAGACTGGGTAGCAACCGGAAGGTCAGGCAACTCTAGAGCTAAAACGTTGATGATCCAGGAACAAATGTGGATACACCGACTTCAATCTGTTGACCCAGGAGGCTTGAAAAATATGATCGATTGGGGAGCCTGCATTTAGTTGATCATCGTTACAAATCAACATCTCTCCTGGCAATTTGGTAGCGGGGGAAGTACTTCACTGGCATCATGCTTACGTAATTCATGTGGTTTAAAACTTAGCGGCCACACTAACCCGCATGTGTGGCGTTCCGGGGAAGATTGCCTCATTTTGGGACATGGAGACCGCACATTGTTGAGAGACATTTTCAAATTTCAAGTTATTGATGGGAATGTTAAATATGTTTGCCTCTTAAGCATGGTAATTTGCTTGTGGGAAAATATTAATTTGATTTATTACATATCCCTTCCATAGAGATTTTTTGATGAACCATCCCCCTGAAGAAGAATCGAAACGCATGATTGGTACCGGGAAGGTGGCGTTATTGTTTGACGAACCAACCCCCTGAAGAAGAATCGAAACGTATTATTGGTACCGGGAAGGTGGCGTTGGGGCCGTTCATTTTCTTCTACAAGATAAGCACAATCTCTTAAATTTCTTTGAGATAATAACAGGAAAAGTCTACATGAGATATTAGAATGTTTTTGTTTCTACATTCTTTAAAGAACCGGTGTTTAAATGGTCATTGATGCAATTAGGCATAAATCTTCTAAAAAAACCAGAAGTGTTGCCAATATAGTCTGAGACCATTGGTTCTTTTTATGCTCATCACTTGTTGTTATATTTAAGCTTGTTGTTATATTTAAGCCAAACAAGTGCAGCAAAAGGAAAATTGGACAGACTCTTTTTATTTTGTTGAGGGGTTTCAATTTATACATTTTTGAGTCTTTAGTTGCTAGCTAGAGGGAAGAGTGGCCTAGTGGTTGGGGCATGTTACCTCAGGCTGGAAGGTTGGGGGTTCAAATCCCACTAGAGAACATCAACCTTGGGCTTGAAGGACTGGTGTTCCTAGTCCCACATGTGCTCCTTGTGGTCTTGGGCAAGCCACTTAACCCTCCTTTGCCTCATGTTCCCTGCCAGGATTAGTGTATGTGTCTCATATTCCCTTGTGTTAAATATATCCTCCAATTGTGTTGTGACCATTTCAATTGCAGGATAAGGTGGTATACAAAACTGTCTAAATAAGTCAGTCACATACTATGTTACACTGCTGCCATTTTAGCATGGTGAGGATATGGGGCTGGTGGTGACAGTGCCTGATGCAGAAGAAACTTTTGTCCCAGCCCTGCATGCCAGGTGCAACACTGCTGTGTCTGTGGAGGGAGGAGTGGTCTAGTGGTTAGGACAAGGTACTTCAGGGCAGAGGGCCGGGGGTTCAAGTCCCACCTGGGGACAGCAATCTCAGGCCGGAGGGACTGGGATTTCTAGTCCTATAGGCACTCCTTGTGGTCTTGGGCAAGCCACTTAACCCTCCATTGCCCATGTTCCCTGTAAGTATTAACGTATGTGTGTCATATCCCCTCATGTTAAATGTATCTCCCAATTGACCGCTTTGACCCAGTGAAAAGTGGAATATAAATACAGCTAAATAAATAAATAAGTAATAATAAATTTCAGGTAAAGAGAAGCCCATTATGTGTGCAGTGATAGCATGGGTGCATGTAATACCACCTGCTGAACTGTTTGTAGATGATCTTGTGTCAAGGCATTTTATGGTATGGTAAGAACTATGTTCCAACTGTGCAGATTCCACTGTGCCCCACCCTACCCACTCACAAACTGAACATTAGATATACAGTATGTATGGAAATGTTCTGTGCTGTCAGCAGCTCATGCTAGCTGCAATTGTGTGTTCCAATGCACAGTGTGTGCCAGAGCACATGCACTCAGCAAATGTCCTGTAGTCAAATGGTCCCTATGGCAAGTCACATAGCAATGCAAGTCTGCTGCATGTAAGTGAGACAATGAACTGTCTCTGCAGGGAGAGCAGGGTCACTGGTTCAGCAGGCTCATAGGCACAGCAGACCCTCCACCACAGGTAGTGGTTCACCATGTGCAGGTTCAGCTGTCTGCAAAGTGGTCATGCCTGTGCTCTTGCAGAAAGCAAGTCGAGTGTAGAAAACAGTGTATCATGTGAGATACAGTCACCCTCCCTGGCCTTTGCCAAAGCCAAGTGCTCACCCTCCAGAGGCCTAATTTTGGGACTACAAGCAAGCTTTATCATCATCCAAGGCCTCACCTGGACCCTCTGACTGCTCCGCACATGCTATACCAGGGCTCAGCAAGTACTTGAGAGCAATACTTAACTTTGCCTCTCACTTACTCTGAACATCATTGGCTCTAGTAGGTGGAAAGGGCTTCACCCAGTTTGCCAGCTGCCCAATTACTTAGTGTCAGGGCCAGGTCAAGGTCTGCTGCCCTAAGCAGACCCACGCTTGCCACCCCACATCCCCTTCTGTTGCCTTGAGGCTCGCCGCAGCATAGAATGGAAGCTTCTCCATTTCGCCCCCCCAGCATCAATTATCTCACTGGGGGAGGAGGGCAGCAGGGCCATTCCTCCTTACTGGCAGGAGTGAAGCTTAAGACAGCAGCATGCGTGCTCATGGTATTTCACTCTTGCCCCACTTTGGCACATGTTGTCAGAGGGGGGCAGAGGCAGCATGCCGTAACTACTTGCCTGTGCACCGCTGCTTTAAGGCCACCCACAGCACTGAAATGGTGGCTGTGGCACACTTGCATGGAGGGAAAGATTTATTTATTTATTTAGCTAGTCTTATATACTGTACCGCTTTTCACTGAGTCAAAGTGGTTTTCATTGAACAAAGATCTCAGTTACATAAAACTTATAACAGTAAACTATGTATAAATGGTATATGTTAACTATTTACAGGTAATAGATCTAGTATATTCAACATATCCACAGTATGGGTCAGATTGTGGGGGGTAGTGTTAGGTGGTGGGGCTATACTGTTAAGAAAATAAGAGGGTTATCAGGGGCTTGTAGAACGAATGGAGGTCGGTGATATTCCTTATAGAGTCTGGTAGAGAATTCCAGAGGAATGGTGTGTAGAATTCAAATGGTTTGCTTCAGGTTTGCAGGTTAGACTTTGCCTTGGAGTGTAGTATGGTAAATTTGCTGATTGTAGAGGATCTTCGAGGTCTGTTTGGGCTGAGTGGGTATAGTAGGGATTGGAGGTGGGAGTCGAAATCAATAGATTGCATGATCCTATATAACATGGTTTTACTATAGGACGATCATGCCAAACAAATCTGATTGAGTTCTTTAACTGGGTTACCCGTCTAGACTACTGTGACCTACTCATTGCTGGTCTCCCTTTGAATGATCTCTCTCCCCTTCAGTCGGTTCAACACTCTCCTGTGCAGTTAATCTGCTGCCATCCACGTCCTGCTCATATTACCCCTCTTCTCAAGTCGCTTCATTGGCTCCTTATCCGTTTCTGCATCCTGTTCAAACTTCCCTTGCTGACCTATAAGTGCATTCACTCTGCCTCTCCTCACTACCTTTCCTCTTATCTCTCCTTACACCTACCCCTCTCAGAAAGTCCACTCTTCTGGCAAATTGCTTCTATCTGTGCCCTTCTCTTCTGTTGCTAACTCCAGACTTTGCTTCTTTTACCTTGCTGCACCTTATGCCTGGAACAAACTACAGGAGTCTGTAAGTAGGCGCCTTCTCTGACCCTTTTCAAATTCATGCTAAAAACTCACCTCTTCGCCTCCACTTTCAGATCTTAACTCACCTGATCTCTTTGTGTTTCTTTACGATTCCCCCTAGATGTATCCCTGTCTACACCTACTGTGTTGTATGTCTTGACTAGATTGTAAGCTCCGACGAGCAGGGACTGTCTCTTACATGTCTGTGCAGTGCTGCATATATCTTATAGCGCTATACAAATGCTCAGTAGTAGTAGAAGTAGAGAAAACTAGATCAAGAGCATGCGATGGATGTGATCTGCCTAGATTTCAGCAAAGCCAAGCTTACATAGAGGAGGGGCATTAGCTCAAATGGTAGAGCACTTGCTTCATATGTAAGAGGTAGTGAGATCAATACCCACATTCTCCAGAAAAGTTTTCTATGAAATATTTCTTTAAGGACAGAGTGCTAGATGTGTGGAATAGTCTCCCAGTGGAGGAGGAGGACAGGAGGACCTTATCTGATGCATGGAGGGAAAGCTTTATTCATTTTGTCTTACATACCACTTTTCACCGGGTCTAAGCAGTTTTCATTGAGTAAATATCTCAGTTACATAAAACATATAACAGTAAACTATGTACAAATGGTATAAGTTAATTATTTACAGGTATTATTTCTAGTATATTCAAAATATCTACAGTATGGGTTGGAATGTGGCGGGGTTAGATTGTTGGGCCATAGTGTTCAGAATATAAGAGGGGTTTTAGGTGCTTGTGGAAGGAGTGGAAGTCGCCAATATTACTTACAGTGTCTGGTAGAGCATTCCAGAGGGATGGTGCATAGAATTCAAATGCTCTGCGGCAGTTTTGCTGGTTAGACTTTGCCTTGGAGTGTGGTATGGCAAGTTTGTTGAATGTAGAGGATCTTCAAGGTCTGTTTGGGGTGAGTAGGTGTAATGGGGATTGGAGGTGGGTTCTAGGATGGGAGTACATTGCTTTGTGTGTCAGTATCAATGGGAGTTAAAGCCAGTGGAGCTGTTTAAGGATGGGGTGATGTTTAGAAGCTCCCTGGATTGTGCACATGGCAGTGTGTAGGGCAGTTTGTAGTTGGAGGAGGGTGGATTGTGGAAGGCCCTGATTGATTATGTTGCAATAATGTAGTTGTGGAAGGATGAGGGCTTGGAGCGCTGAGCAGAAGTCTGTTCTTTCGAGAAGTGGGCGGAGATTTTGTAGAGTTTTGGTTTTGAAATATATCATTTTGACTGTTGTCATTATTTGCGTCTTGAAGGAAAGTTGTTGATTAAGAATGATCCTAAGGTACTTTAGCTCCAGACAAACATTTATCTGGGGGTTGTTTAATGTTATTGAGGTGGTGGGGGGGAGGATGAATGAGAAATCTTTTCTAGTAAACAGAACTTCAGTCTTCTTTTAATTGATTGAGAGGTGGTTTGCCAATAGCCAGCAGGAGACTTCTGTAAAACATTCCTCGATTTGTGTATATGACAGATGTATTGTATAGAACGGACAATATGACATGATGTTGTCGGCATAAATGTGGAAATTGATGTTGTGCTTTTTGATGATTGAACATAGATAGAGGTTGGAGATATGGATTAAAGAGAGGTGCGGAAAGTTTGGACTCTTGGGGTGCTCCTTGAGTTTGTTGGTATGGTTTTGAGACATTTGTTCCTAGGATTATCTGCTGTTGCCTATTAGATAGGTAGTATTGAAACCATTTGAGAACTGCAACTTGGATGCCTATTGCTTGTAGACGCTGAAGTCATGTGTTGTGGTTGACTGTATCAAAAGCTGTGGAGGTGTCCATGAATATCAGTAGGAAAGCTTGGGATTGGTGTTGTATACCTTGGGTTAGTGTGTTGATGAGAGAGGTCATCAGAGTTTCTACTCCATGTAGTGGGTGGAAACCATACTGTTGGAGGTCAAGAAGGCAGTTGTCGTCAATGTGGTCCTGGAGCTTGAGTTGTACAGGTTTTTCAATGACTTTGGCTAGGAAAGGTAGGCTGGCAATGGGCCTGTATGAGGCAGGGTCTGAGGAGTCAAGGTTGGCTTTTAGCTTGGCTTAAGCTTAATTTGAACAAGTGACTAAGTGTCATTACAGTGGTCGCAGTGCCCTCATGAAGGTTTTATGCCAAAACACGTGTAGGGCTGACCTCAGACACATGAATAAAGCTTTTTTCCAGTGGTGCAGCTCTCCTGCTCTTCCTTGTTTTTTGTATGCTATATAATAAGTACAATAATTAGCATGTTATATGGTGAAAACATACTTTATAACACTACCCAATGGAATTTAAACTGAAGAAAAACTATGTTATGGAGAGAGAACTGGCTTTTACATTTAGCTGGATTGCACGAAGTTATCAGCAAGAAGGGGGACCACTAAGGCATTCCAAAAATGGCACGCCATTGGTAAAATCCATACTAAACCCTTTTCTTTCTTTCTTGCCATTCAGATCAGTGGCAGGCAAACAACACTGGTGATATAGCAAACATGCATTTCCAGTCTCTGTGCTTGCTCATTCTCCTCATTCTGTGTTTCTCGGTTACAAAGGATACACTCAACATGGGGAAGAATGGCTGGATATGGTAATCATGTCCCTGCTACTACTGTATTCATAGTATTGTTCTCCTAAAAAACTGAAGGAGATAAGGCGAGAGAAAATAGAAAACAACTTGTGAGAATCAGAATACAGAGTAACAGAGAAAATCCTAAGGGAAGGGAGAAGGCTAAAGAGGAATTCAAAGGAAGAGGGAAGAATAAATAGAAAGAGACTTTTGGGTATACGGGGGGGGGGATGGGGATGGAGAAGAAGATGAAAAGGAGCTTGAAGGGTCATCTTTAGGCATATGGAAATTTTTCAACTGCACCAGGCCCTGTGACTGGAGGAGCCATGCAGTGATAATGCAACAAAGGACACAAGATGGCCCTGTAGATTATCATCTTAATTTATATTTCTGCAAGTAAAACATTGTGTAGCAAAGGCCTCAAAAGTGCCCTTCCTATGAGTTACAGGAGGAACTTCTGGAGTCCTTGCTCTTGAGCAGAGTTCTGAAGTGGATGAGGTAAACAGGAAGGGCTTTCTGTCATTCAAAGGGCAGGAGGTGTTTCCTTGCACTTTTTGGAGGGAAGCATAAAATGGCAGTATAAGCCAATGCCAATGTTTTCTTTCACCAATGAATCCAAGCAGAAGGTGTACAGAGAAGCTGTCTGAGTTCATGGTAGGGGCCTAGTATAGCCTAAATGCAATATGCCTGTGTAATTAACTAGACTGCAACCAGAAGGGAGCAAACACCCCAAGTTAGATGGTTTGACCTGCAGGAGAGCTGCAATTGAAGAAAATGAGAGGAGAAGAATCCTAAAAAGGCAGAGGAGTAGTTTCCAGGAGAGGAGGTAACCACTTGTCTTTGGGCATTGGGAAAAGAGACTGAGTTGAAGGCAGTAAGAAGAGATCTTACACCCAGTTTCATCTCTGATTTACACTTGAGAAATCAAGTGCTGATAAGGAAAGAGACTTGTCTCCTAGGTGCATCCCTAGCTTTTCTGTTGAAGGGTAATTTACTATTTCTGATTAATTGATTGACTGTATTTTGTCTTTGCTCAATTGCAAGAGGGCTTACAAAGCATACCTCTTACTAGAAGGCTTTGGAGAGGTGTCTTTTTTATTTTAGTCCAGAGCTGTTATATGCTGACAGGAAGATTTTGAAACTCAGGGTGTTTGGAGCCTCTTGGCTAAGAGGACTCCTCTGATAGAGTGTGAAGATGAGAAGCATCCTGGACTGACTGTAAGGAGAGGGAGTGAAGATGAATACCCAACTAAGGGCTGACAGTGAGGAGAACATTGGAGTGAAGAGACTTAAGGAGACTATTGAAGAAAAGATTCGGTCAACTAAGTAACTGTCTTGCTTTGCTTACTCTTTTTCTACCTGAAGAAAGGACTGTGTTTTGTTTTTTGGGGTCACCAGAATAAAGGTGTTTTTTTATATTTCTTGTTCTCTTGCACTCTGTTGGTTTTATTCTTCTGGCCTTAAAGCCGGTGTCTCCTCCTAGCCATTAGGAGGACCTTTTGATTTTTGCCTGGTGCACTGCTCTGCATTCTTTGTTATGTTTATCCTTTAAAAGCAACAAGATCAACCTTCGTTATGGCTTCCAGGTCAACCCCTCACCCCAACTTAAAGATGACTAGATCTACAAGGGCCCGATATTCAAAGGCATTTACAGGGTTTGTGCTGCTGAATGTACCCTATTAATGCCGCAACCTGCCCTATTAATGCCGCAACCTGCCCCACTTAGCATCACAGCATTTGGTGGACATTCCAGAGAATGCTATATGCAGCGACAGTTGCTAACTGGGTAGCAACAATATTGCACTGCTACCTGGTTAGCTACACATGGGTAAAACTAGGTGCAGCAAAAGCTAGCCTAGCTTTACCCATAGAAGCTAACCAGGCAGCAGCTCAACATCGTTGCTACCCATTTAGCTTCTGCGGCAATGGAGGCTGTGCGGTGACCCCAGAATGCCAGGGCTGCATATGACCCCAGCATTGAATATCCAGGGTTAAAGGTCGGCAGCAACGGCTATGTGTTATAGAGGCTCATAGCCGCCCCAAGTGTTTTACTTATGGAAATAGCCTTTTACAAAATTGTCTAGGCAGTAAACTCATAAACGTATATACATATATGTTGACTTAAGCGGAAGTGCTCTAGGGTTGGGGTTGGGAAGGGGATTCTGTTTATGTACATACTTCATAAAATATGAGCACACAGACGCATAAAATAAGCTGGGAAATTTGTGCATGCTAAATAATAGGTATACATGTGCATGGGTGCTCTTCAGGAGGTAATTTTAATGGCAAAATTCTGATTGTAGCTACAAAACCTGCACAATAATTGTGATCATTAAAAGGTGGCATTTCTCTGCATGTGGGAAGAACAAGCTACTAGGTTAATGTATTATCCAATGAGTTTCCACAGATCTGAGCTAGAGTCCTCCACCCATGATGTAGCGGGCAAAGGACTTCCATGCAGCTTTCTGGAAATGCTGATGTTGTCATGTGTTAACACAATAACAGAAGTACTCAAGTACACCTTAGAATGTGAGGAGGGGAATTTTACATAGGGCATTCTAGGTGCACGAAGAACATTCAAAAAGGGACATGCTGCAAATATACATGATTATGGAACTGGGGCCTTGGGACATCCAGGGTGGGTGCAAAATAGAATGGTGGATGTACTGTTAAATGGACACAAAGGCCAGCAAGGCAGTTGCATATCAAGCCTATGTGTAATCCAGCGACAAGGACACCCAGGGCACCATCTAGCTACACGGGCCTATGAATGGCAGAGCAACAATACGTAAGTAAAATAGGGCTAGAGCACAAGGACCAGTGGAGAAGGTCCAGCAGGCTCCCCAATTTCTTCCATAAGAAGACAAAAAGACCGTGCAACCTCATGGTTGCCAATGAGGACATCCTGTACCTGCCTCATGGGAGATGTTCTCATCAGCAAGAGATGCAAATCACATGGTAAGCAATCCACCAGATCTTTCACCAGTAAGTGTGCCAGAGGAGACATGGTGAAAACAGTGGCAGGGGCAGGAGGACACTGCTAGTAAAAGTGGTGGCAGTCCTGTGGGTTTCAAGCACAGGGTAGCAGTGAGTAGGGCTTGCTTAGGGGGTGCTCAGGGAGCCAGAAGAAAAGGCTGAATGGCAAGGGGTGGAAGGGCACAATGGGAATATGAGCGATGGTAGAAAGATGGAAGGTAGAATATGGTCACTGTGGGACCTGCAGAACAGTGGAATGGCAGAGGTGAACATAGATTACAGCGCTGGGGCATACAATGGACAGATGATAGGTGAGAAAAGAAGGGAAGCACTAACTGTGACTTGTGTATCCAGAGGCAATTGACCGAGGCACTGAAGTGCAATTTCAGGGCAATGAGGCACTGTTCCTAGAGCGGCTTTAGTGCGAGTTGAAGAACAGCAAGGTAAGTACATGCAGCATGAGCATAGATGGCTTGAAGACTAGTGCGTGCCTGTCCTTGGCATGGTAACAACACAGGGCGGGGTCATAGTGCAGACAATAGGGATGGCTGTTGCGAGCAGCAGCAAAAGTGCTAGATTAGTGAACCATACTAATTTGTCACGTCCTCCATTATGCAACCCAAGACTCTATGGAGGAGGCAGCAGTGGCTGAAGAGCCTGAGGAGGAGCCAGAAAAAAGCACAGGGGTTGCCATCAAAGAAGCAGAGGGGAAACACAGCAGCACCAGCAGAAGCAGTGGTCACCTGGTGATAGACATCTCAAGAGAGGAGGAAGAGGAAGCAAGGCCCGAGCTCTTCACCGAGTCACTGCTGCTGCACCTTCAATATATCTGAGAGCCCAACGAACATGGAGGACTGGCCAGCTTTTCCCAGGCATCAAAGCAGCATTGGACTGTGGCGTGGATGGAAACATTGTCAGAGGGGGCCCAGCAAGAAGCATTGGAGGCCAAGGAGGAGGGAAGGAGGAGTGACCGAGGTGGAAGAGGCAGATTTGGAGGGTGGAGAGGAGGGGTCCCAAGCTGGGAATGGTAGATTGGGAGGGGTGAGGAGGGAGGGCAGGTATGTGGTAGATGAAAGGTTAGAAGGGAGAGTGAAGGTAGACACAAGTGGCAGCACCACTGTGCCAAAGTTGCTAGAGACTTTGGCACAGTGGGAACTCCCACATGCTACACCACAGATGCTTTGCCATGAGGCCCCCCTGAGTCCTGGTGTTCACAATGTTCTGCTGCACCTACAGCCCTCAGGCATGAGGTGCAGCAGTTCTTTGCTGCTGTCTCCTGTGCCCAGGACCTGATGGTAGGCCATCTGGAGGGCCTCAGGACAGAGCTGAGAGACCTGACACAGTCTGTATTGGAGGCTCCATCTCCATCCTGATGCCACCTGCTCCTGGGTGGAGGCACCAGGTAGGGGGACAGGCTATCCTTCTTTCTGTATTGTGTGAATAAATAGTTCTGTTCCATTTTTGCAATCACTATGTCCATGTTATTCATCACCCTACAGTATATGCATGCCCATTCTCCCTGAAGTCCATGGCCTAGTGCATGCCATCACTTGGAGGCCCTATGATGCAGATCTGCACCCAGATAGGTATGACTCCTTGAACCCTGGGTGACAACAATGATGTGCTCACACAGACTATGATGTATGTAACATAGTAACATAGTAAATGACGGCAGATAAAGACCAGCATGGTCCATCCAGTCTGCCCAGCAATATGGCAAGAGTAAGTGCACCTGTCGCTCTGTGCAGGCCACCCCTCCCCATGTCTTTGTTTAGGGGTGGACCCATCACTCCATTTAGGACACCCCTATTTGTTGAGAAGTTAGATGGTTCCGTTTATTTTGTTTTTATCCTGTTGCTGTAAAGGGATCTGCTGTGCTTGTCCCATGCTGTTTTGAATTCTGTCACCATGTTTGCCCCCACCACTTCCATCGGGAGAGCATTCCAAGCATCCACCACCCTTTCAGTGAAAAAATATTTCCTGACATTGCCTTTCAATTTACCACCTTGCAGCTTCATGTTATGCCCTCTAGTTTTGCAGCTTCCCCATCTTTGGAAGAGGTTTGTTTGTTCATCATTCCTCTATAAGTATTTAAAGGTCTGAATCATATCTCCCCTGTGTCAACAGATCATGTCATAGCTCCATGGGTATGGCTTGGGCAAAGCATATGTAGGATACACAGGCACCACTCAGGGGTCACTCACCTAGACTGGCAGCTTGACATGTCCCTTTGCTCTTGGCTGCATAACAGTGCCCTCACCCCATCTCAGATCTATATGTTAACCTGCGAGCAGTGTAAGAATGCCAGGTAAAGGCTCTGCATGGCACACAACAGCGGTCCCTCTGCTGATGCAGCACATCTAGGCACTGGGGTCCCACACTCATACACATGCCCCACTGTTTGTCATTGCACCAGGTCCATGCGGGTCTGCCATCAACACACTGAACCATATATCATGTCCTTGGCCTGCAATGTTGTCACAAGTGACCGAAATCTGCACCAGTGTTAAGTGCACCAGGCCAAGGTGTAGGTAGGCAATGTTCTTCACAAGAGTATCAGTAATATATCATCTCTAACACCATATGGACATCTGCCACCTAGGTAGGGAATGAAAGAAGACATGGCATGCAGCCAGAGGATCTCTCCCCTATTCATTCTCCCCTAAAGTGTTCCATGGCTGCATGGCCATATCAACTCCATGGTCATGTTGACGGTTTGTAAACCTAGCACTTGCTAGAGATGTTCATGCAGTCGATTACAGAAACATCCGTTGGGATGTCCAGATCCTGGGGATGCCCATGCCATTTTTAATGTAGAGACATCCATCTCAGGGATGAGATGCAAAGCATCAGGACATCTATAACAGCTCCATCATAGTACATATATTAGATTTTGCAATGCGAGTGTGGTACTGACCCAAGAGGTCCTGCGTCATAGCTCCAAAAATGAAAGTATCTATTAAAATAGAGAACTTTTGTCCATCTGAGATGGAGCTGCTGCTGTACCAGATCATTGAAAAGCACCATATCCTTTTTGGAAATGCTGGTGCCAACTATAGCATCCATCAAAAGGAGCGTATGTAGCATACCTTCTGCACAAAGCTGAATGTGATCTACCACTGTAATCACAATATTGAGGACTTCAAGTGGAAATGGAGGGCAATGAAATGCAGGATGAAGACCAAGGCAGACAAGCGCAGACCTGATGGGAAACAACCAGTGCTGTAAGAGCTGGAAGAATGGGTACTGGGCACAATGGGCAAGGAGGCATTGACTGGCATCATGGATCTGGATATGTCTTGATCCTTAAAGTAAACAAGTGAGCAGCACTTTCCTGCAATGTGATATGTATGGTCAGTCACTTAAGGACCTGAGCTGACAGCATTGGTAGCAAAGGTGCAGTGGCACAAGCCACTGTCCAGATATGGCACTGATCAGCTTTGCCTATGTAATACAACCCACCCCCTGGAGAACACAGAAGCCATTTCCCTGATTTATATAATCACCTGCATGTCTCACGACCACTGTAGACCAATGTGTGTTGCTGCCCAGCACAGCTGTCTGCATTCCTCAGTATTCAAGACATGGATGTGATGGCAGTGATGTGGCAATTGGAAAGGCTCTACAAACATGATACATGTATATTTGTTAAGGAGCCATAAATGGGACAACTAGCAAAAGCAGGGCATACAAGTAGACCTGTGGTCTACCGTGGCGAGGAATGGGAAATGGTTAATGTAGGCATCCCCAGCTGCCATCACCATGCACATATGCATGCTCCTTTCTACAGTACTTGGTGTTGGCAGGTCTGATGGTTACAGGAATGCATGCAGTGGGGATGTGAAGGGGGGTGGTGTTGTGGAGCAACACAGGATTGCTGGTACAATACTGCATCTGTAAGGGTGACATGGGAGCAACACACTTCTTCCCTTTCTCAAACATCATGCATTGCCCCACCCACCAATTAAACATATGATGCAGTGCACCATCAGCTGTGCACACACACTGTGATGGTGCTGTCATCTGCCACATTCATGGCTGGCCTCATAGAAATCATGCACATAGGTCTACGTCTGTCCTACCTGCACATCCCCAGTGACAGTGAGGCATGCGCAGTCAGCCTGATGTTCCCTACTCACCTGCAGGTAAAGATACTATTGGTGATGGAATTCAGGAATGATGCCGAGGGGAGAGTGGAGTGAGACAACCAGAAGCCCCAGGTACATCAGAGGCAAACATGTAGCACAGCCAGAGGCAGGAGGAGCCCAGCATTGGAGTGGATAGGGCAGAGGAAGAACTACAGCAAGTAGACCTGGAAGCAGAAGCAGAGGATGAGGAGGAAAGTTCCTCCAAATCCATCAAAAGTGGCCACAATGCATCATGCATATGCACACGGCCCTTGGAATTTGCAGGGTATCAGGGCAGGAGGATGAGTTGGGCAAAGGGACATGGCAAGGGCAGGGGGAAGCAGACAACTGTGGTGAAGGGGGGTCATAGAGTATGATGGCAGATGATATTTTGTGGGAGTGGGGGGGCGGAAAGAGTATCAGCAGGATGCTTACAGGAAGATGGTTGGGCAGAGATTTGCAAGGCCAGGGGGTGCTCTTGTGCAATGAGGAGGGCCTAAGTGGTGGATGGGAATGTGGAATGTGATAAGTGAGTTAGACGTGCAGTCTAGGGGTCATGCAACATCCTCTGGGGATAGGAAGGCAGGTTGGAGAAAAGCAGGGGTCCAGGCAGGAGGCTGGGAAAAAGGCCAGACAGAAGACCACTGAGGAGGATGAGCAAGGTGGGTGGGCATGGGGCCTTTCTATCAATTTATCTTTATGCTCAATAATAAACACATATCTCACATGAAATGATTCCCTGTCAGTCTGTTTCTTGTTAGCTCTCCCTGTCTGTATGGCTGGGCAGTAATATTTGTGCCACTGTCTGTACCCTTCTCTGTTTATCCTCCTCTGGTGCATTGTCCAGGGGCAGGGGCAGGCGCTTCCTCTTGGCTAGGTTATGTGGAATGCAGTAGGCCATGATTATCTGGCAGACCTTATGAGGGCTGTTTAGCAGCTTGCCCCCTTGCCTATACAGACACCAAAAGCAGGTTTTCAGCTGGCCAAATGTGCAATGATGGAACGGGTGGTCCTGTGGGCCTGGTTGTACCTCTCCTCTGCCTCATTGTGGAGAGAAATGATGGGGGTTATCATCCAGCTCCTGAGTGGGTAGCCATGATTACCTATAGAAGGAAACATGGAGGGGAGGGAGGACAGGGGAAAGATGTTGATGAACACATGTCACGGATGGCACTGCCACAGTCACTTCTGCAGCACATTGGCACTGGCATAGGGGCCATACATGCCCCATTGCTCTTGCTACTTGGGCGGTATGCAGATTCATGTCTTCCAAACCATTGTACCGCCATACTCTGGGCATCGCTGCCAGGGGCCCTACCTGCACCATGTTGCACTGCCCAACCCATGGCTCTCCATTCCCATAATTGTCTGACCCTCTGTGACAGCTGGCCTACATTTTTCTCTCCTGTGCACAGGTGATAACAGTGGAGCAAGCTGTGGGTCCCCTCCCACGCACACACAAACAGCTGCCTCTCTTGTATAAGGTTCTTCCTGCAGCATGTTCCTACTTTAGTCACAGACACAATACCATTCATGGTCAGTTCCACCACAACTGCGTGTCTTGCTCCTGCTGGGCTCCTCCTTGTCATCCTCAGTTATGCCTGTGATTGATTTACACTCCAGACCCTCGCAGTTACACAAACCTCATCCAGAAATTTTCAGCTCTGCTATCTGCTTTCTAGCTCACATTGGTTCCTCTATGCTGACTGTGGATACACAATTTTAGATGTTGCCATAAACGCCTGTGATATCCCCACTGCTGAAGCATTCATAAATGCCTGATTTTGCCAGGATATAGGCTTCATGGCATGACCCTGGAAAACGGGAAAAGACATTTCACCCTCTTCATTGCAAATCACCTGCATGCTCAAGGAATGATAGAGCTTGTGATTCATGTAGGTGGCTTCTCATGCCCTCATGGGGGCATAGGGCCAGCACTGCTACCCAATGAAAGTCCAATATGGTCTGTTGGCACTGTCAGACAGGGCTAGAAAACTTATGTAGTGTGCCATCCTGGGGAGGAATGCTGCGAGAAACTGTTTGAGTCACAGTGGCATGGCCAACACCTGCCATGGCAGCCAGCACATTCTGGAAGCTGCCATTTGCCAGAAGCGCATGGGCAGTGGTTGCCTTTAGATGCATAAGAATGGGTCAGCCTCTCTGTGAGCTGGCACTGAGATCTTGTTCTAGTTCTAGGAACAGCCGTTGTATGGTGATTTTGTCAATTGGAACTGCTGAAAAACTCTAGAGGGTGTAGAGAAGAGAGCACTCCGTCACCCCTAGTACTAAACACAATCTCAACAATATCAGCTGTGGGATTTGAACCCTGGCTTCCCTGTCCCTAGCCTACTACTCTAACTATTAGATTATTTCTAGATGCCCAGGTTCTGAAACATGGTTTTGCGAATGCCTATGGAGACGTTCCTGCTTTTTTTCAGATTTTCTGACTTAGCCATCCCAGATTGCACTTGGATGTCCCCTCTAAAATTCCGGTCTATATGTTTGCTGAGTGGGTTTTAACGTATGTTAGGCTCCTAAAGCACATTACTTCCCAGGTTAAAACCGCTAGCATAGCTTTTTAGATTCTTTCTTATTCTGAATATATATTCAATAGTAATAACAAACCTATCCATTGTAAACTGACACTGAGACTGAAGTACAAGGAAAACATATCTAATCCAAAAAAATACTTGATCCATAGTCAACAGTATCTTTGGGATCCAGTTTCTTTCCTTCTCGTTCAAAAATTACAGCCAGCACCCTGTTGTGAACCATGACCAAACACAGCATTCCTTCTGGGTAAATCAGGGGAGACAGGTGATTGTTCATTTCTCTTTCGGCAGCTACAGGTGTCTGCATTCCTACATTTCTCAACAGTGCCTCAGCAGTTACTACAGTCAGTGCTTTCCTTTCATACAATGAATCGCTTTATCCTGTGCATCCCACTGCTGGAAATTCCCCATTCATGCTTAATTTATGTATGCACCACATCGACATCTGTGGACCTGAGTTCCAGTATTGCACAAGACAAAGATGTGTGCCATTAGCCCACATAAACAGTATTAGTGCTGCTGCTGTGATGTTTTCACTATGGAACTAGACTCATACCACAACATGAAAGAACATGAAATTTCCAGCAGACTAGCAAGCACCAGGCTGAATTATGTTTTGTTAGCAGTGAGACATAAAAGCAAACATTGTTATGGGATGGGGGGGGGGGGGGGCAAAGCAAAAAACGAGCAGTGGCCAGCATAGCACCAACTCCATCTTTCATACTAATTATTGGTTTTGCACTGACTTTTACCAACTTGCTTTGGAAACGGAGATCTATTTTTAAACTAGTGTGTGGAATTAAAAAGGTTTTTAGTGTTAGAATGTGTAACCAAAGGAAGTAGAGCACTACAAGAGCCATAGTAAGACAAAGAAGATGGTTGTTGATGTTGTGACCTCCTGTGTAGGACCTCCCTGTCACTCAGATCCGGTATCCAAGGAGGTTAGATATTACCAGGAGTATGAATCAATAATATTGTATAAAGGTTGTCTAAACTCCTCAGGCCCTCTGGCTACTACCCCATGATGCAAATCTACAGAGACCATTATCCCAAAGTATTTTCCTGTTAACTTTGGGAGTAATCTGGGTAAATACTTGCATAGGCACCCGGTATAAAAAGCTCAAGAGGGCTAAACCTTCCCAAAATCCAGGCTGACCACCAGGAGGAGAAGCAGGAACTGGATCATGCAGCACAGACAGCTTAGACAGAGAAGGGCAGGAACTAGGTTGGTAACAGAGACAGAAAACAGGAGGAATGTGTTTGCTTGTTGCAGCTGCTAATTCCCCATCTCCTGCCCCTGTCTCATTCTTCTGACCAGGGCAACTCAGCAGCCAGAGGTGAGGAAAAATTATTTCAAACTGAAGGATTTGTTAGGAACTGGGGAACGTTCTGGGGAAAGGAGGGGCTCTTCCAAAGGGATGGTCTTCACCTTAACAGGGATGGAACCAGGCTGCTGGCATTAACCTTTAAAAAGGAGATTGAGCAGCTTTTTAAACTAGATAATAGGGGAAAACCGACAGTCACACAAGAGAGGATGGTTCGGAAGGATGTATTCTTGAAGAATACTAGCAAAAGACTGAAGTTAGGGCATATCAACAGAGAGGTACCAATAAAGACAAAAGTAACCCAAATGTAGGGGCGGAGCCTAACTTCGGGCAAGATGGACGTGTGAGAGCTGTGCTCCGGAGGGTAAAGTCAAGAATCCTGACTTCTGCAGCTTTTAATTGAGTGGATCCTACCACTGTTCCCTCTAAGCTGTGCGCGTGTGCGCTCGCACACACCTCACCGAGAGAGCGCACATACTTTACAACAGAGCGCACAAAAATTACGGCTCTGATTCTGATAGAAAACAACACAGACGTCTTAAAATTTAAAAGTTATGATTGTAATTGCTAGAAATTTCCCACTTCATTTAGTAATCGTCTATTTTCATTTAATTTGATTAAAATCAATGTGGTGTACATACTGTATTCTAACGTGTAGTTAAATTTTAAAGTATATAACTCCGAGTGTCGTTATGTAGTACACAAAAATTTAACCTTCCTTCAAAAGCCGCACACAGCTGATATTTTATGCGCACACAGCCTACAGAAAATTAGAGGGAGCATTGGATCCTACCTATTTTGGCAGCAGTCAACCCCAGATATGTCTGGCCCCAAACTGACGTGTCTGGATTACCAAGGAACACAAAATGTCAGTGTAAAGCAAACTAAAATGGAGCCTCTCTCACCTCACAAAATGGCGGTCATCCGAGATTGTCCTGAGGCCTTGCAGGAACTTCTCTCCGAGATCCGTGCTGTTAAAGACATGGCTAAATCAAATGGAGACTTGTTGAACACAATGCAGGAGGATATTAACGCCTTAAAAAAACAGTTTGGAGTCGATTACGGTGAGATTGGAGAAGGTGGAGAACGTGGTGGCAGCATATGAGGAGAAGTTCAGGGCCGTTGAGAAGCAAACAAAGCTGATCCGGTCACTACAAAGATATTTGGAAGATGGTAATAACCGTGCTCAGAGAAGCAACATTAGGATCCTGGGTGTTCCCGAAGGAGCTGAAGGAACAGATATGTTGGCCTTTTTGCAGTCAATGATCCCGGGTGTACTGAAGGTGAAATTTGCTATGCCTTTTGAGATCAAGCGCGCCCATAGGGTGTCTACTCAGTCTGTGGTCTCAGGCAAGCATCCACGCCCAATCATTCTGAAGGTTTTGCATTTTCAACAAGCCACGCAGATTATGAAAGCAGCCAGATTGCACTCTGCATTGGAATACCAAGGGCATAAACTCCTCTTTTTTTCCAGATTTCGAGAAAGTGACGGTAGATCAGAGGAAAGTTTCTTGGCACTACGTCCAAGATTGTTGCAGCTGCAGGCCCGTTTTGGGCTGCTTTATCCTGCCCATATGAGAGTCACGCTGCATAACCAAACAAGGACTTTTGACAATCCAGGGGAGTTGCACGTTTTCTTGGAAGATAAAGAACTGATGTTGATGCGGTGAAAACCTACCTTGCAATAGGCGGTGGACATAAGCTTTCAGAGCTCTCTAAGCTCTCTGACATGGGCGCTTTGACTGAATCTGAAGTCATGGAGTTGTGATTTGAATCATGTTGAGCTGATATTCAATGTGGCTCTCTCGGGGTAACTCCAGGGTATTACTCTGGCCACACTGTCCTTCTCTTTGTTCTTTTCTTTCTTTCTTTTATGTTTTCTTGTCTTCTGTGATGTTTGGGTTGAATTGGAGGGTATGAGGGCATGGACAGACACTATGGCCCTTATATGTTAACATATAGCCTTAGTGGTTATACAATGTATGGGGAGGGGCCATTTTGCTTTAGAGTTCTAGAGCCTCGGCGTTTGGGGACGTTATTCTAGTTGTGGGTAGTGGTCAGCACAAGAAGTCTTTCTTGGCAAAGGAGTTGACGTAATTAAGCTAGTTATACTCCTCCAGTTTAGAGTTGGTATAGCCCCCCAGGTTTTGGTGTTTAGAATCATGTGTGTGTGTGTGTGGGGGGGGGGGGGGTTGGGCGATCATCTACAAGGGCTATGGCCAGGGGGTGGCATTTCTGCTTGTGTTCTTTTCTTTGGGCTACTAATGCTGTTTCAATTCTGGGTGCTTTAAAGATATGGATTAACAATGTAAAATCATATGTTACAACCTGGTATATTTCTGTAACAATTGTTTATTGCAGTATGCTATATTGTCACTATGTCTTCCTTTAAGATAGTCTCACTGAACGTTAAGGGCTTTAACAATCCCATTAAGAGGAAAAAGATATTTTTATATGGGTGCAAGGAGTGTGCAGACATCCTATTTTTACAAGAGATACATTTGAATGTAAAAGAGTCTTTAAAATTAGATATGAAACCCTTTTCACTTGTGACTTTCTCAGCTGCTAATCATAAAAAAACGGGTAGCCATTCTAGTAAGGAAATCTTTATCCCCTACTGTGTTGCAAACCAGATCTGATATAGAAGGGTGCTGGGCAATGACTGTTATCAAGACAGGATCCACTGAACTGGCCCTAATCAATATTTATGCTCCTAACATAGATTGCCCTGCTTTCTTTAGCTCCATAGCGACTTTGGTGCAAGAGGTGCCCAGGTACTCGACTATTTTGGGTGGAGACTTCAACCTCATGCTAGACCCTTTGTTGGACAGAAGTCCTATGAGAACTAATAAGGTCCCCAAAGCACACCCTGTTCTTTTGTCACTAATGCAAGAATTAGGCCTGGTAGTCATATGGCGGTTTCAGCATCCTGTTGATAAAGAGTACACTTTTTTCTCTCCCCCTCATAACTCGGTATCGCACATAGATTTTTTCCTAGTTTCTAAGGGACTATGTTCCAGAATCAGTGAGTTCGATATTCATGTGGCTCATGTTTCTGATCATGCCGCAATCTCATTCTCCCTATTAGACTCAACGAACTGCCCATCTCATACATGTTGGCACTTTGACAGATCTCTTCTTAGTAATCAGGAGTTTCGTGAAACCATTCTAGTGGCTATAGAGGAGTATTTTCAGTTTAACTTACCTCAGGACTCTTCAGGTTGGGTGTGGTGGGAGGGTTTTAAATCTAACATATGGGCCACCATAACCAGCTTTGCCATACGGCAGGCCAAACAACGTAGAGCAGAACTAGAAGCTTTGGATAGACAGATCAAAGGGGGGAGGGGAACGCATCATAGGTCGGAAATCTGATCCTATTATTCTGATACATTTGCAACGTCTTAGATTTAGATATAACTCGATCCTGACCACTGAAGCTTCACAGAATATTCAGGTGCAGAAAGGGCGGTACTATTTGGAAGGTAATAGGGCCAGATAGTTATTAGCTAACTCGTTAAAGAGTTACAAAGAAGCCTCTTGCACTTCTGCTTTAAGGGATTCTCAGGTGCAACAATTGATTGTCATGGACACTGAAATTGCAGAAATTTTTCATCAATTTTATGCTCGGCTCTACTCCCCAGAGATAGAATTCTCTGAGGAAGTTTTTGAGAGGTTACTGACCGATGTGCAGAGGCCTGTTTTGAATCAGGAAACAGCTGCAGTTCTGGATAGGCAGATCACAGTCATGGAAATTATCCAGGCCATAGACTCTATGCAAATGGGCAAGACTACCGGACCAGATGGCCTTCCGGTTGAATTTTATAAAACCTTTTCCAAAGTACTAGGTCCCTATCTTCAACAATACTATAAGCTTCTTTTAGAAGCGGATGCCCAGACTGGAGTGTTTGCCTCTGCGAATATTGTAGTTCTTGAAAAACCTGGGAGAGACCCTCAGCTGGTCAGTAACTATCACCCAATATCGCTATAAGCGCAGATTATAAAATATTTGCTGCCACCTTGTCCGGTCGTCTTTCCAAATTAATGCCATCTTTGATCAATCCGG
Organism: Ichthyophis bannanicus; assembly: GCA_033557465.1. Lineage (NCBI taxonomy): Eukaryota > Metazoa > Chordata > Amphibia > Gymnophiona > Ichthyophiidae > Ichthyophis > Ichthyophis bannanicus. The sequence goes on from CM066031.1 coordinate 1,463,024,035, forward strand.
ATCAATGTGGCTTCACTAAGGGACACTCTACAGCTGACAATGCCAGAGTATTTTGCCATGACTTGGAAGGAGCGGAAGGAATAGAGGGCCTCCTGGTGGGACTATCGTTGGATGCAGAGAAAGCGTTCGATCGACTGGACTGGCCTTTCTTATTTGCCGTCTTGAGGTGGTTTGGTTTTGGTGAGAGATTCCTTAAACTAATTAAACTTATGTATGCGAGACCAAGTGCTAACATTTCTGTGAATGCGACTCAGTCTAGAGATTTTCTCTTAGGGCGTGGCACCCCTCAGGCTGCCCCCTTTCACCTATCCTTTTCAATCTGGCCTTGGAACCTTTAGCCCTACTGTTGAGACAAGTTCTGTGGTTAAAGGTGTGCCCTTAGCTGGTATGGAAATTAAACTTTCTGCTTACGCTGATGATTCATTGTTGTTCACTATGCCCAGTTCAATTCTGGCTGTTTTAGAGTTGATAGATCAATACTCAGGGTAATCAGGATATAAAATTAACTGGACAAAGTCTGTAGTATTCCCTGTAAACTCATGTGTTTGTAGTGTGGATTTGAATGATTACCCTTTTGTATGGGAATCCAAAATGGTGAAATACTTAGGAGTTCATTACTGTCATCCAATTAGTAATACTCTGCAATATAATGAAGAGACTCTTCTTTCTACGGTATGAAATATGACTGCGAAATGGTCGCCGGTCTATCTCTCTTGGTGGGGTCGTCTTGAAGTGATAAAAATGTCTATTACTCCTAAGGTGAACTATGTGTTAGAAATGTCTGGAGTAGAACAAAGTGATGTTTTAGATATTTCTGCTATTTTGGAAACTTCACTAACTGAATCCATTTCTCCGTATACTTTGATTGTAACATTTGCTCTTTCCTCAGATAGGGATTGATTCCTGCGTATGTTTTTTAGGAAACATAATGTATTATTCTATGGGCTAACTGTGTGGGTTTTCCCAGATTTTTCTAAGGAAACTCAGAAACGATGGAAAGAATTTCTATTGCTTCGTCCAGGTATGCTCTTATTGAGGGGACAATTCTTTTTGAAATTCCCTTTCAAATGTATGGTTAAGTTGAATTCTGTTTCTTATATTTTTTTTGAGCCATCACAGTTGCTTGCCTTTCTGAGTGCTTGCCGCCCCGCTGAGACGGACTCAGCATCACTGTAATAGTTTTGGCCTGGTTGTTTGTTCCCATCAGGTTTTTTCTTCTCAGGTTTATGAGTTATATAAGTTTGATGGTTCTCCCCCTGCTGTTGTGGGCTATAATAGGGGCAGGACTGTATATGTTTCTTTTGGTTTTCTTGCTATAATATTGATGTATCAATGTTGATTTCTTTCTGTACCCTAATTTCTATACAAGTGTGTTTATGCTTGGATTTATTGTAAAATGATAAAGATAAAATTTTTAAAAAAGAAATGCTGCCGGCTTTCCTCTCGGATAAAATATATCGTCAAGCGGAAAGGACTCTTGTCCAGTTTCTATGGAAAAATAAACCGCCTAGAATTGCTCTTAGGATGCTTAAGTCTAAAAAAGAGGAGGGTGGGTGTGAACTTCCCTGATTTTCAGGCCTATCATTGCACTTTTCTGCTAAAACAGAGTTCAAGATGGGTGGAAAGAGATAAGGGGCAACGCCCAGTGTGGCTTGATTTGGAAGAGCGACTGACTGTTCCATTCCCCTGAGTCTCTTCCCTGGCATGGTGTCTTCAGAGAGGTTGAAGTTCCATAGAGTTACAATGGACACCCAAAGAGCTTCCCAGCAGTTAGCAAGTGTAATTCCTCAGGAGAAATGCTTATCAAAGCTTATTCCCATTTGGTACAGTCCATTTTTAAAAATTCACCAAAGTCTGTTTGCATGGAAGCAAAGGTTTAGCAGAGGCATTTGGTCTATAGGTCAGCTGATATTGGAAGGCAGGTGGAAACCTTTTGTATGTCTACAGTGTGAATATGACTTTCCTAAATCCTTATACTTTCAGTGGATCCAGTTGAGGCATTGCATAGAGAAATACCTTATTGGTATCAGATCCTTACATGAAGAATGGGGGTTATTTAATGACATAGGTACAGCCCAACAGGCCTCAGACGTGGTTTCTTATTACTATCAATTGGTAGCCCGTCATCCCACCTCACATTCTATTGGCACTCAGCGGATATAGGAGCATGATACTTTCTCCAGAAGCATGGGGGACGTTTTGGGGCAAACTAATTAGAGTCTCTCAATCCGCCTCTATTTCTTTGCACACAGAGCTCATTTTACTCTGATAAAGGTTTCCAAATGGGATAAGTCAATTGGTAATGTGTGTTGGTCTTGTCAGAGGGATGTTGGCACTCTAAGGCATGTGGTATATGACTGCCCTAATGTTCAGTCCTACTGGATTCTGATTTGGAACCGAATCCAAGAGATCTTGGGATTCAGGGCCACTCTCTCATGGTATATAGTTTTTCGGTAAACAATTGGCATCTCGTCGTTACAGAGGGATTGTCATTTCCTATTTGACTTAATGATGGGAGTGGTGCTGCATCTCGTAATCACCAATTGGAAACATATGGCAGATCTCAGCTGGCACACATGGTGGAATCGTCTATGTCTATGTTGTAAATATGAGAAGATGCCACGTTTTGGTACAAATCCTATGCCTTCTACCTTGCTTAAATGGAAACCCCTATATGGTTATATATCGAAAGCACAATATATTGTGAATTAAGGGGCAATTAATCAATCAATCATGTCAGCACAAGGTATAGGGCAATGTTAGTGGCGCCATAACCCTTGTAAGCCTCTCTCTTTATCCTTTTCATAGTCCCTTTCTAAGATGATCACATGATGAGGGCAGGGTTGGTGTTGGGTTAGGCTGTTAAGGCCTTTTGTTTTTTTTGCATTTATGTTCAAAGGGATGTATCGCCTTAATTTGTAACTTTTTTGTTTTAATTTGCGTGAAAACATAAATAACAATTTTTTAAAAAAAGTAACCTAAATGCCTTTAAGTACAGAGCAGACAGAGCTTAAAGATTGCAAATTACCCCTGCCTACCAATAGCCAGATTAATATGAATAAAATACAGCCTCTAAAATGCTTGTATGCAAATGCTAGAAGTCTAAAAAATAAGATGGGAGAGTTACAATATATAGCACTAAATGATAGGTTAGATATGATTGGAATCTCAGAGACATGGTGGAAGGAGGACAACCAATGGGACACTGTGATACTGGGGTACAAACTATATATTAATGAAAGAGCAGATCAAATTTGGTGGAGGGGTTGATCTCTATGTTAGAGAGGGCATTGAGTCACAAAGGATTAAAGCTTTGTAGGAAACAAAATTCACTGTAGAATCTCTATGGACTGAAATTCCATGTAAAAAGGGGAAGGGGAAAGCGATGACAGTGGGGATGTACTATCGATCGCCTGACCAGCATGAACAGATGGATGATGAAATGCTCAAAGAAATCAGGGAAGCTAACAAAGTTACAGCACAGTAATAATAATGGGTGATTTCAATTACTCCAGTATTGACTGGGTCAGTGTCATGGCAGGACATGCTAGGGAGATAATTTCTAGATTAAATAAATGACTGCTTCTTGGAGCAGCTGGTTCATGAACTGACCAGAGGGAAAGCCATTTTGGACCTAGTCCTTAGAGGAACACAAGATCTGGTGCAAGAGATAAGGGTGTTGGGGCAACTTAGCAATAGTGATCATAGCATGATTGTGTTTGATTTAATAAATAAATAAAGGAAGAATGTTAAGGAAATCCACAGTACTACCTTTTAACTTTCAAAAGGGAGACTATGATAAAATGAGGAAAATAGTTAAGAAAAAACTAAAAGGAGCAATTTCAAAGGTTAAAGAGTTACATCAAGCATTGGTGTTGTTTAAAAATACTATCTGACCAGCTGTATTCTACTCTTTAAGAAAAGTGGAAGGAAGAAAAAAAACTGCCAGCATGGTTTAAAGGTGAGGTCAGAGAGGCTGTTGTTGCCAAAAAACATATTTCAGGAAATGGAAAAAGGAGCCAAATGACGAAAACTGGGAACAACATAAGCACTGACAAGTTAGATGCAAGGCATTGATAAGGCAGACAAAGAGAGAATTTGAAAAAAAAAGCTTGCTGTGGAAGAAAAACTTATAATAAAAAACGTTTTCAAATACATTTGTAGAAAAAAATAACCCTGTGAGAGAGTCAGTTGGACCATTGGATGATAGAGGGACAAAAGGGGTACCTAAGAGGGGACAAGGCTATAGCGGAGAAACTGAATGAATCTTTTGCTTTTGACTTTACTGAGGAAGATGTAGGGATGTTACCCATGACTGAAATGGTATTTAAAGGTAATGCCTCAGAAGAATTGAAAGAAATATCGATACACCAGGAAGATGTATTACAACTATTTGATAAACTAAAGAGTAGAAAATCACCTGCTCCCACATGCAGAGGCCAATCAGGCCAAAGAGGACTCTTTCAAACATCCCATGCTGAGGGCACACCCGTGCCTGAGAGTCTCACCAGAGAGCCCTTTGGCATGGCCCTTAGGCGGGGACCGAGCAAGAGACCACCATGCCCCATATGAGACAGCAAACAACCATAGACCACCTCAAACAGCAATGGACTACTACCAAAAAGCCACAACCTGGGACCATCAGTAAAAGAGACCTGAGACCTGCCCTGCCATCCATTACCTGGTTTCCCAAAGGTGAGCATATACACTAGCAGAGTAAATGTACCCCTTGTAAGAACCTCATCCTCACCCGCCTTACACGTGGCTCCACAGCACAACCCTAGTCATATCCCTCCTTCTAATACAAGTTCTGATACACCAAGTAAGGACCCCACTCCCCAGGACACACACCCATACACTCACACCTCCCACACATTTAATGCATCACCCCATGACATCACCAAAACAAGCATACATCACGCAAAACACACCACTTAATCCAAATTATGCCCACAGACAATCAGCAATCCACCCATTCCAACCCCATCCTGGACACCACCATCACCTGTGCCCTCATTAATGCAAGGTCTGTCAGAAATAAGGCTAACGCCATCATCGACTACCTGCAGACCCAACAGACAGATATTCTGTGCATAACAGAAACATTGCTCAATGATATTGACAAGGTCATACTTAACCAAATCACACCATCCACACAATCTGCCTTCAACTGGCCTTGAGCATGCGGGAGGGGAGGAAGAGTGCTAATACTAGCTAGAAGCCAATACAAATTTAAGACCATCTCATCAAGCAGCACAGATGAGTCCAGCATAGTCACTATATCCAATAAATATATGAACAAATGCCTTGCATACAGACCCCCAAATGCCAAGTCCGAGGAACTATCCATAATTCTTGAGACAATCTGCATGCTTAAACCACTCATTGTCCTAGGAGACTTTAACCTCAATGCAACACCCAACAAGGAATCCAAAGCATTCCTCAAAGCAATGGAATCCCTCTAATACAAACAACTAGTTAAGGCCCCCATACATATTCTAGGAATGACCCAGACCTCATATTCATCCCCAAATCACTACAAGAACATAACCATATCACCCCCCCCCCATCAGTTACACCAACACCATGATCAGATCACTATTTAATAACATTCACACTTTGAATCAACAATCTTATTAGCCGTCAAGAAGAGATTCCCTATGAGAGAAGATTCAAGACCTTTAACAAGGAAGTATTTCTGAAAGAGGTAATCCCAAATCTTCATCACAATATAACTGATATGGACAATACCATAGAGAATTGGAACTACACCATCTCCACAGTAGCATCAGCTCCTAACAGGAAATGCACAAATTTAAGAAAGAGACCCACCACACCATGGTACTCCAATGAAATCAGGGAAGCAAAGTGGAAGTTAAGAAACTTGAAAGGAAATGGAGCCAAAATAAAGGCTCAGACATACTAGGCCAATATAGGACCAAACAGCAGGACTACAACAACCTGATTAATAGCTGCAAGAAACAATACCACACCAATATCATCATGAGATCAGCAAATAAATCCAGGGAATTATTTGGCAATGTGTGAACACTCACCAGAGACACAATCCAACAGAATATACCCAAAGTGCACCCTCAAGACATGGCAAAATATATAATCGACAAGCACACTAAACTCAATAAGAACATACCGTCAACATCTACCACCAACATGGTAAATCCAGTCACCACCCAAACCTGGGAGGATTTCTCCATACCATCTGTTCAACAGATAGAGCATATAGTGAACTCACTTAACACTACCACCTCACCAGCTGACCCATGTCCAGTAAATTGGATAAAATCATCCAAGGAGCAGCTCATACAATTTATATTCAATATAATAAAGACATCCCTCCAACAAGGATATATACCATCATCCCTCAAACAGGCATCCATACGGCTGATATTAAAGAGCACTTGATAAAAATGATCCCACTGCATATTGCCTGATCACCAGCCTACCATTTCTTGCAAAAATCAGAAAATACCATATAAATACATCTGCAGGACCATATAGACCACAACGCGCCACTGGACCCACACCAACATGAGTTCAAACCATGTCATAACAGTGAAACTCTACTAACCTCACTCTTTAATAACATCATAAGGGGGATAGACAACATCAAGTCAGGCTTCCTCCTCATATTTTTGGGCATCTCATCAGCCTTTGATACCATATCATACAATACTTTAATGAATCATCTCCAGGATATTGGCATCTGTAACAACACACTAAAATGATCTGCATCCTACCTAAGCAACAGACTACAGCAAGTCAAATGTGGAGCAAACAAATCAATGCTGTTTGTGGCACCACAAGGCATTCCAGAAGGTTCTGCACTCTCCTCAATATTCTTCAACCTATATATACACCCTATCTGCAGCATCATCAAGAAACATAATATACTATATCACATATATGCTGACGTCCTCATGGTATACACCTCGACTGATCTAGATGCACCAGACCTAACAACTACAACCCAATGCCTGGAAGACATGACTACCTGGCTCACCAACAACAACAACCTGACATTGAACTATGGCAAAACTGAAGCGCTCTACATCACCAGAAACGCCACCTTTAACTCTCCTCAAACAATCCACCTACTAAACAAGACGATATCTGTGAAGAGAGAATTGCAATATTTAGGAGTCACCCTGGACAAAAACATCAACTGTCAGTCACACATAAACAAAAATGCTGCAAAGGCATCCCACAGACTAAAACTCATTAGGAGACTAAAACCACTACTAAATCAGGACCATTTCCATAGAGTGTGCCAGACTATCATCACCCCGATACTGGACTATGGCAATGCACTTTACCAAGGTATCCCAAAGCAAGCCACACATCCTCTACAGCTAGTGCAGAACACGGCAGCCTGCCTTTTCACTGGAATCACCAAAATTGACCACATCACACTTGTACTCTGTCAACTACACTGACTTCCAATCCACGCCGGTGCCAAGTTCAAAGCAATACTGAACATTTTCAAAATCCTGCACCACTCCTCAGCAGACATCCTGATCATAAGAGACCCCAAAACATGCACCAGATGAAACAATAGCAAACATATGCTTACCATACCCATGGATTACCAGAAAACCAAACAATCCACTTCCAGAAAAGCACTCTTTCTAGCTGCATTTAGCTTATGGAGCACCCTCCCTGATGAGCTGCGAGCCTCTGGCGACATCAAAGACTTCAGGAAGAAACTTAAGAACCTCCTGTTCACGGAGCTCTATGGAAATGTCACAACAGATCATTGGCACCACTTTCTGATAACCATGCAAGCTGTAAATAATCAGCTAAGTAAGCCGACAACTGTAAATAGGTTCTAGCTTGTTAACTTCCCTGCATGTTAACTCCCTTCTCTATAGTTCATTGTATCCAGTTTAAGTTGTAAGTTATGATGTAAACTACCTTGATTGAAGGATAAAGCAGTATAAAAATCTGGTTAAATAAATAAACTAAATAAAATATTTGATTTTAAAATTCTAACCCCCCTCTGGCTGGTTACATTTTGTCTAGTCAACTTGATGGATCAAAAAAATTTAGCTGTGGCCAAAGGGAAGTCAGGGGTGATCTAGGAGCATCAGTGCTATCTAGCTAAACTTATTGGAATGACTGTAGATGCTGGCAGATGTTTCTGAATATCTGGAAGGTCTGATCGGATAAAGATGTCCAGTTAATTCTTCTCCCTGAGCGGCTGATGGCCTTATCAAGTTCTACACCAAAGCTCACCCAACATTTCTTCTACCTCCTACTCCACACCTTCCTTACCTCTTTGTTCTATATCTGTGCTAAGCATGCTTAAATTCCACCATGGTATTTATTACTACTATCTGTGGCCATTGCTATCCTATCTGTAAGAAGTACAGTATTTCCTCAGATATCTCTGAGCTTTCTTTTCTCAGTCTTCAAATAATAGCGTTTATCTTTTCTTTTTTTACCTTATATTTTTCGATTGAACTTTCTGTAACTTGTACAATTTAAAGCAAATCAATATATTACAATATTTTTTTTCATAGCCAGTAACTATCTTAAGAACTTGATCTATGCTACAGAACAGATCATATCTTCTAACCGCCTAAAACTAACAAGGAATGTATAGTACTTGTGCTATGTAGCTAATGTTCTCCACTCTTCTGTAGAGGGATTACATCGTCCCTCTTCTGTTCTCTTGGAACTCCTCTAGACTCTAAGGGGTATGTTTACTAAACCGCGCACACGTGTGCGGCGCACAGTAGCGTACGCTAATGATGCACTTAAGTGCTCTTAAGTGCCCCGCATGCGTGCGCATCACACTAACAGGCCCCCGCACATGTGCACCTCACACTGACGGGCCTGCGCAAGTGTGCGGTGTGCTGATGTGCGATAGAGGCGTGGAAAGGCATTTCGAGGGTGGAGGAAGGCTCCCGAGGGGCGGGGGGATGGGGTCAATGGGTGGAGAGTGGGAGGGGAGAGGCTCTACGCACAGGAGTGGGGCTTAATTTTGGCAAAAAAATACCGCGAGTGAAACCCTCGCGTTAGAGCCGATTTAAAGGGAAGAGAAACCATTTCCGTCAGCAATGTACAGCAAAACCGGGGAAACCAAAAAAACGTGAGCAGTGTGATACATGTGCACAGAACAAAATAGCAAATATAAATTGAAAATGACCACAACAAATTCCAAAAAAAGTATAATACAGCTGGGCAACAGTGATATTAATGGGCAACCATAAAAAACACTCCCAGGAAAGCTCCAAAAAAAAGAAATGAGTTTTGGAAGGGTCTACGCTCCGTAGACTCTTTCAAAAATCACTGCATTTTATTGGAGCTTTCCTGGGAGTGTTTTTTATGGTTGCCCATTAATATCACTGTTGCCCACCTTGGTTTTGGTTTTCTTCCCATTTTTTGGAGGTAATTTTTGAGGTTTATTTGCACCTTTGTCCCCATACAAGGTAAACGAGCCCACAGTAATATTGTGCAGAGCAGGGTGTCTGACTTGTGCGGCCAGGTTTCCTATCTCCAGAGACTGCACTATCTCTGTGGCCACGGTGTGGTGCAGCAGACACAGCCAGTGCCTGTAGGACCAGAAAGTCACAGGTTCAAATCCCAGCTGGGGCTCCTGCCAACCCAGTCTCCATAGTTTTACCCACCACTAAACAGTGATAGTACAGACACTCCTTTATTGCTGAGAACATAAGCATGGTCCAAACACCCATATTTTACCCTACACCGCACACAAACCATAACAATGGGCATTATGTACAGCCGAGTCCCCCAAATTCAGTCCTGGAGCGCCACAACTCAATCAGGTCATATGCTTTTTAACAGATAAGGACATGTCTGCATGTTGGCGGAGGGTACAGGTGGTGGAGGGGGCAGTGTCTGCAAACCACAGCAGACAGTGGCCTAGGCGTGTGCAGTCTGGCACCGTCCACCGCAACAGACAGGCTCTGTTGGATGTACAGTCATGGACTCCCCAGGGAAGACAGCATATCTGTGGCAACATGGTGGTGCAGTGCACACAGACAGTGTGTGCAGAAACAGAAGGTCACAGGTTCAAAGGCCAGCTGGGGCTACCTCCAATCCTATCCACATATTTTTCCCTCAACTAAACGGTGATAGTAAGGACAAACCTTTTTTGCTGAGAACATACGCATGGTTAATACGCCTATATTTTACCACACCAAACACAGACACCATAAACAGCCGCATTACCTAGAGCAGAGTCTCCCAAATGCAGTCCTGGAGGGCCCCACACCATTCAGGTTCCATGCTGCCTCTAATAAAGATGCCTGTGCTGCATATCTATGCACCACCCCCATGGTATGCAGATGTAGCTCATGCATATTTATGAGGGACAGCATGAAAGCCCGAACACTGTTTGGAACACCAGGACTGGAGTTGGGAAACTCTGCCGTAAAGCAGCAGCCAGCAGGGCCAGACACACCCACACACACACACACAGGCCCCATTGGCCAATGCCTCCTGGAGAGGCAGGACATTGGGCCCTGCCTGTATCTCCCAATACTAGCAGTTGCATACCTTAGCAATGCCACCCTACACCTGGGTATATGGTACACAGCTATCAAACGTTGCCCATGATAACTGGCAGATATCAATTCTTACGTTAAGCACATTTTGCTCATTGATCTCCACCATAACAATCATTGTGATGTCTGCGGTGTGCGCTGCAGGTCTGGTCTCTGACAGTGTTTACCACCCTGGGGAGTGACCCCCAACAGTAGTGCGTACCATATCCATGCCTGTACTGTGCCCAGGACTGGTGTGGTGGGTATGGCTGCTGGACTCCTCTATAGTAGCACAATGCTGGCATAGGTGTGGGGGTGGCTCTCTGTCTATCCAGCGTGTGGTGGCTGCAAACACCTTCCACAGCCCACACTGCCAGCAATGTTGCCAGTATTGGGCTGCCAATGTGCATAATGAGGAGCAAGGTACCATGGGTATAGGCAGGACAGGGTGGCCTGGCCAGGGTGCATCTGCACAGGGCATAGGGCACTGACTGGGACATTTTAGTGCCCGGCCACAACCTACACAGACAGGGTGACCTCAGTATGTCTTGCTGAGAGATCACTCTCACCCTGACTGGGCAGTGCCCACAGCATGGCTAGGCACCCCCATAGTGCTGTATAGCATTTCTCTTGTGTGATGGATATGGGTTTCCTTTTGGGGCCCAGTCACTGATTTATCTGCTTGCTGTGTTTGCTGACATCCCAGTTCTGGGTGCATGCATCTCCACTGGGAACATGCACTGTGGACTAACTAGCATGCTGTTTGCAGCTGGTATGTGTCTTGATGGAGCAGCTTGCAGGGTGCAGTGGCTGATGGCTTGCTGCAGGAGAATATCAGATGGTGGTGGGGTGCAGCTCACCATATCCAGGCCTAATGTCTGTCTGCTATTGTGTTATGGATGTATACAGAGCTGCATTGATTGCCCTGTGGGGGTGTCTGTTTTTCTGCAGGGCTGGGGTTGATGGTCCCCTCTACTGCCACCTTTGCAGGGAGGTAGAATGTGGATCTATTGATGGGAGACCCTATTTGCCACCCTCAGCCCTGGTGGTTGATGGGTGGTACATGGTCCACCTGGGGGTCCATAGGGGCTACACCTGACTGAAGCAGATAGAGATATCCAAGGTGTTATGTGCAGAAACGACCTATCTCACACATTAACACTGCTTTGGACATCTGGCATGGCCTCTTTCAACCATGGCAGGTGTTGTGGACCTGGTCCTGGGCGCCTCACCGCACCCTCAGGGTGAGCACAGTACCCGCACAATGTGACGGTGTGTAGCTACTCTGTGCCAGTAAAACACACGGTCAGTACCCCCTACCAGGCCGAGGTTGTGTGTGGGTGCACATGGTCACTTCCCTCTACCAGGCCCAGGTGCTGTGGGGGTGCATTGCCCATCTTGTGTTAATCTGTGGACAGCTGATTTGCATGTGCAGTGCATCATGGGTATGGGTGGGCTAACCCTATCCTGGTGACCACAGCAGACTGTCTGTGTGGTGACATGCATGCTCTCTGTGGCCAGCCAGGGGCTTACTAGCAGCTGTAGCCCAATGGTTACTTCACTGCCTCTAAAGCCAGAGTTCATGGGTTCAAACTCACAGTGGGGTTATTTGATAGGGTTGTCCAATGCATTATCTTTTTTTAATGTACATATTTTGATGCCAGCTAAAACACCCTCAGCGTACTGTACCCATAAGGTGCCTCTGAGGGTGCTTTATAGGGCACCCTATAGGGGACGTTTTAGGGAGCTGTGGCGGACAGTGCAATTTATAATGTGCCCTATGGAGTGCCTTATAGGGTGCCTTATACGGCACCTTCAATTACGGCACGTGAGGGCGTGTTTGCTGGCAGCAATTAATAACATAAAAATAAAGTGCTGCAGGACAAAATATGTACAATGCAAAGCTGATGCCACAGCCAGCCTTATGTATTAGGCACACTGGGGAGCAAGCTCATGACTCCTGTATCAGCAGTCAGTGCCTTAACCATTGTGCTCCACTGCTGCTCCTCCTTGTCTGTCAGCACACCTACTTATGCTTTTCATTCCTTAAACTGCACAGTGCTGCCATGAAAAACAGTACACTGACCTTGCGGTACCTCATACGGCACCCTCTAAAGCGCCCTATAAGCAACATTCTAGGGTGCCTTGGCTGACAATGCACTTTAAAATGTGCTTTATAGGGCGCCTTATGTTAACACGCTTTGAGAGTGCATTTGCTAGTAGTGATAATTAAAAATATGAATAAAATGCCTCCTAAAGCAATCTTCCCCATAATATGTTATGCTTCAGCCAGCCATGTTCATTGGGCACTTTGAGGGATTGAACCCCTGAGCCCTGCACCATTGGTCAGTGTCTTAACCATTGTGCTGTGGTTCTGTTCCTGTGATTGCACATCAGCGCGCCGCCTTATGCCGCCCAATATTTAAAAGCCTCCTAAAACATCAGCGCGCTGCCTTATGCCCATCAGCGCACTGCCTTATGCCGCCCATCATTTAAATGGCTCCTAAAATAATGCTTCAGCTAGCTGTCTCCATTGGGCACTGTGGGGACTTGAATTCCTGATCCTTGCATCATTGGTTAGTATCTTAACCATTGTGCTGTGGCTCTGCTTTTTTTCTTGCACTTCAGCACACCACTTATGCCTCCCATGCAGCTATCTCATGCGCTAAGGTGTGGGGCGCACATGGGCGCCGCGCACCTTAGCGCATATGTAAATTCCGGCTTTTCTTTTTCAGGACGGATCGCCCACTCCTTATATGGCACACGCACACTACCGCGGCACGTACTTTACCGGGGTTTTAGTAAACATACCCCTAAGGATAGATAGAACAGAATGATGACTAGTGCAGCTCTTTTAATAGTCTGGGGTGTTTCCCATCTGCTGCAATTACATTTGTTGCTTTTCTTTTTTTTTTTTTTTTAACTTTTATTTTCATTTTGCAACAAACAAAAGAAACAACACACCAAAGGAGACAAAACAAGTATACAATAAAGAAAAGTAAACCCAATTACCCCCCACCCCCACGCTTCTTCTCTAGCTGATTATGTCAGCATGTGAGCGCTTCCAAACAACAGTGATTATACATCAAAACAATCAAAAGAATATCTGCGATACAGAATAATCATGGGACAAAGATATATACAAATTTAGACAGTCAGATGAGAGCATTGAGCAGAATGTACATAGTCATTGAGCATCTTCCATTTAGACCGATGATGAGGAGTCTGAATGGGGGAAGCAAACATACGAGGTATTTGTTCATATTTACTGTAGAGACAGACATGATTCCACCATTCATTGGGGCTCAGATGGGAGCTATTTTTCCAGTATTTCGTAATTAGGGAAATAGCAATGCCAAGCATAAAGTCCAAAAGGAAGTAAGCCGTTTTTGGAAGAGAGGGGATCCCCGCAACTGAGCGAAGTCCCACTATCCTCCAAGAAAGGGGCTCTTGAAAGTGCAAAATAGATTGGATACGACCCCAGACCCGACGCCAGTAATACTGTAGTGCGGGACATTCATACATAACATGAGGTAGTGAACCAATGGCCGCATGACATGTCCAACAACTATTGCCCTGAGTAGTGCTCCATTTGGCTAATCTGTCAGGAGTGTAAAAACACCGGTGGGCTAGAAAGAAGAGTGTCTGAGTGAGTGAGGCGGATCGGGAGACCCGTGTCACTCTACTCCAGACAAGGCTCCATTGCTCCGGGGTCAAAGTCACATGCAATTCTCTCTCCCATGCTTTCTGCGCTATAGGGGTATCTCTGGTTATAGCATTACATAAGGTTTTGTAAAAATTGGATGCTACACCCGGTGAACTACCGATAGATCGGATAGTCTCCAACCAACCTTGTGTAGGGGAGGCCGATGGCGGGAGCACCTTAGCACTCCGAAGGCAATGCTGAAGTTGCACCAACTGAAAGTAGTGTTTCGCTGGGAGACCAAATTCAATTTGCAATTCACTAAAAGTTTTCCAGCGACCTTCATGGAACAACTGACTAGGAATCCAAATGCCCCTAGTGTACCAGGGGCTCCACGCCATCGGCTTATTTTGTATTCGAAATCGAGTATTGTACCAAAGTGGGAGCTTGTCTAACGGACAGAGTCGGGAGTCTAAAGATTGCATAAGATTATTAAAGGCACCTAAGGTGTCTAAAAGCATTGGTGGAAAGTGGGAGTCTGATGGGAGAGTCATACCAGGGAGAAAAGTAAGAGGAATCGGTTTGCAAAGGTCCTCTTCTATGTCTAGCCACACAGGTCTACTCGGTACTGGATCTTCCAGCCAACGAGCGCCTTGTTTGAGAAGAAAAGATTGATGATACTTCAGGAAATCAGGGAATCTGACACCCCCATTTTCCTTATCTGCTTGCAGCTTATGTTTCGCTATCCTAGGTGTCTTGTTTTGCCACAAGTATCTAGTCAGAAGGCCCTCTATATCTTTATATATACGTCGAGGTAAGAGACAGGGCAACATTTCTAAGATATAATTCACTTTCGGAACGATCATCATTTTTATGGTTTCTAATCGACCCCACCAGGTAAGTGTTAAAGGAGTCCAGCGGTGAGTAAGCGCCCGGACTTTAGAGGTTAAGTCTTTGGCATTGAAGGAGATAGTGTCTTCCAAAGGAGAACAATAGTGAACCCCAAGGTATTTGACCATGCGAGGTTGCCATAAAAAGGGGAAGGGTTGCATATCTGCCTGATGAAGCAAAGGATTTAATGGAAAGGCTACCGACTTGGTCCAATTTATCTTATAACCGGACAGTTGTGAGTATTTACCAATTTGCTCTAGGACAGCCGGTACTGAGTCTATAGAGACAAAAAGCATAAGGTCATCAGCATACGCTGAAATTTTGATTTCCCTATGGGTGAAGGGGACTCCATGAATCTCCTCCGATTGCCGGATTAGTAAAGCCAAGGGTTCGAGTGCAAGATCGAAGAGAAGTGGAGACAGTGGGCATCCCTGGCGAGTGCCGCGTTGAAGGGGAAAAGGCTGAGACTTTAAAGCATTGGCACATATACTGGCTGTAGGCTGTGCGTACATGGTGCGAAGACAACGGAGAAAACCTTCCCCGAATCCGTACCAGCGGAGGACTGCAAACAGGAAGGGCCACTCTAAGCGATCAAAGGCCTTCTCAGCATCAAGTGAGAGGCCAACAAATGGGCGATCAAGATTAACTGCGGTAGTCAGTACATGGCATAGAGTCCGAGCATTGTCAGCAGTTGATCTACCAGGAATGAAACCGCATTGATCTGGGTGTATTAAGGTAGGCATCCTATCAGAGAGCCGGGTAGAGAGAATGGTGGCAAATATTTTATAGTCCGCGTTTAGGAGGGAAATTGGACGAAAATTAGCTGTTAGTTGCGGGTCTCTCCCCTCTTTCTCAAAAACTACTACATTTGCCATTGAAAAGGACCCAGAAGGAGAACCCTCCTCGGCCAGAGCAGAAAAATAAAGTTTCAAAACTGGAGCTAAGTCAGCGTGAAAGGTTTTGTAGAATTCAGCAGGGAGACCGTCTGGGCCTGCGGCTCGACCTGAGGCACATTTCTTGATAGCAGAATGAATTTCTGAGACAGTAAATGGTGTGTCCAAGGCCACTCTATCTTCGTCAGATAGGGTCGGTCTTTGTACCCCTGAAAGTAAGCGTTCAAATACATCTGGCTCAAAATCACATTCAGATTGATAAAGCCGAGTATAAAAATCACGAAAGAGTTCTAAGATTTCGGTATCTTTAGTGACCAAGCCCCCCCCCCCGACGGATTGCGGAGGGCGGTAACACGCTTGGCTTCTTTTTGACCTTTTAGGGCATTTGCTAATAATTTGCCAGCACGATTATTTTCCCGATAATATAGCCCTTGTTGTGATTCAATATTTTTAACAGCAGCAGTGTACAAAAGCTGATTGTATTGAAAACGCAAGCGTTGTAAACGGAGTAAAATACATGGGTCAGTACGGGACGTGAGGAGACGCTCCCCAGCTTGTATCTGCTGCTCTAGAATCAGTAAATGCTGCTTTCTTTGTTTCCCCTGCCGAATTTGATAGCTAGTTATAGTTGCGCGGATAGATGCTTTAAAACCCTCCCACCAAGCCCAGCTCGCTGTGTCATGGGGTGAGTTAAAATGAAAATAATCTTGGATAGCGGCCTTTATATCAACCTGAAAATCTTTTTGACCCAGTAAGGATCTATCAAAAAACCAAGCTCGGGGAGAATCGTCCCGCGCAGTGACATGTAGTGATAAAGATATGGCAGCATGATCTGAAATATGGAGAGGATGAGTCCTAGTCGTGTCTACTTGAGAAATCAGTGCTTTGGAAATGAGAAAGAAATCTATTCTAGATTGGGAGTGATGGGGGGCAGAAAAGAAAGTGAACTCTAAGTCGGAGGGGTGAAGCAGCCTCCATATATCTACCAGCGCAAGATCTTGCATCAGAGCTGTAAGGGTAGCAAGACTCTTGGGTGGACTACTCGTTCTAGGCGGCTGTCTATCTATCAGAGGGTCTAACACTTGATTAAAATCACCACCAAGTATTAATGGAGTATTGGCAGAGGCCTGTGCCAACTGCGCAATACTTGCATAGTAAGCAGGGTTGTCCACATTCGGGGCATAAATGCAAATACATGTAAATTCACTATCTCCAACCTTAAGATGTACTCGGGCCCATCTACCCTCCTTGTCAGCGCTAGCATCAATTACAGTAGCTTGCAAAGATTTCTTGACCAGAATGGCTACCCCGCACCGTTTGGAAACGGCGGGAGAATAGGCAGCCACCATGTAAGGCTTAACATTGAGTTTCAGTGTTTCAGCAGAGTTTAAGTGCGTTTCCTGAAGAAACGCTAAATCAGCATGCTCATGGCTAAGATAGCTAAGGATTTTCTTTCTTTTGATTGGACTATTAATGCCCTTTACGTTGAGTGATAAGATTTTACATAAGGCCATTCAGACAAGTTAAAAATTCTGAGCATGATAGCGCACATAATTTCACAATGTCCCTCATATTGACTGTATCTGGCTGTACATATGGCATAAAAGAAAATAAGCTTAGATAATACAATGAAGCGCCCCACATTAAAAAAGAAAAACCGCAGCGCGGTAGAGAAGAAGCAGAACCCCAAAAATTACTGGCGACCATGTGTCTGCGGGGAGAAGCCCCAGAGAAGGCCGAAATTGAAAAATCACATAACCTGTAGGACTGTGCGTGCTCCGAATCCGACCGAGGCACACATCATGGAGGGATAGGAGACCAAAAAAACAAAAAAGTCATAGAAAGAAAGAAAGAAAGTCCAGGTAGTCTCTGTGCTTGACTATGACCGCCGCATCGGGCCCTTCAAAATGGCGGACAGAGCCGGCAAATAAAGTCCAAGTCGTTGGATTAGCGCATCTGCTCTGCTTCTTTGGAGTCTAAAAATGTTGATAGTAGATCAGGATCTTCGAATGTCCTGGTTTGGTTGTGGAGAGTCACTCGGAGCTTCGCGGGATACAACAGGCCAAAGCGAGCCTGTAGCTGTTGAAGTCGAGGGCGAAAAGCAAGGAGTTTCTTCCGTCGGTCAACGGTAGGCTTTGCCAAATCAGGGAAGAAGGAGACTTTGTGACCTTCAAATTCCAAATGATGGTTCGCCCGGGCAGCATTTAAAATTTGTTCCACTTGTTGATATCGTAGCAAGCGAAAGATAATAGGCCGGGGGGTCGTTCGGTTGAGCGCCATGTGGGTAGGAACACGGTGTGCACGATCGATTTCCAGTTCTTTATGAAAGGTGATCTTCAGCAAGGAGGGAAGAGTTTTGAGCAGGAATTCTCTCATATCTCCCGCTTCCACCCCCTCCGGTATTCCAATGAGCCTCACATTGTTGCGACGGGCTCGATTATTGCTATCTTCTAACTCCTTTTGAAGATTCTGTATCTGGCGCTCAGCCTTGTCCAGTGTGCCCAAGCGCACCGCGTGCGAGTCGAGGACCCCCGCCATATTGTCCTGCCGTAATGAGAGACTTTCAAGTCGGTCCTGGAGCACTCCAAAGTCTTCTCGCATGGCTCTAAGCGCTTCTCCATTGGACTGCACCAATTCCTTCACGCCGCGTATTTCCTCTAAAATCTCCAGGTGCATTTCGGGGTTTTCCCGAAATGGAACCATCTTCTGTGGGGAGGACACCTCTGTTTTGGAGCGTTTTCCGTGAGAAGAAGAAGGAGACCCGAAGTCCAAGCGCGCTGGTTTATGGGCCGCCATCCCCCCCGAGGTACCCCGGTCAGCCCGGAGCGAAATAGTAAGTTTGTATAGGTATTAAGTCAGGATTCTAAGTAGGCCTCTCGGGAGCTTCAGCGCGAAGCGTCTTACCCGCTGGACATCAGGCTCCGCCCCCCCCATTTGTTGCTTTTCTTTTGTAACTTTGTATGTCTGCATTGATGTTAATGACAGAGCTTTAGTTCCTGACATATGTCTGTGTTACTTCAAGAAGAAGAAGATCTACTGAGCAAAGATGGGATGCTGTTACTACTATAGTACTCCTTATTTCTATGGTACTATAAGACATACACAGCTCTGTAGAAATATTTGCAAGAGACAATCTTTTTCCACAGCATTTAACAATCTAGTCAAGACTAACATATAAGATATAAAGACTTTGAAAATAATATTCAACAGGATGCTCAATTTTAAATGGATAAGTTATGTCAATATCTAGGAGAACCATGCACTTAAGTGTAAATGCTGAAAATGCCAGCATAACTATAATAGGATAAACTTCTGTTTAAAGTTATTCCTGCCGTTTTTCCATGTAAACTGGAATACATAAGTTATCTGGAGAGTAAGTGAATTTCATCACTGTCATATAACATCTAGCTCTTCCCTGAACCACTCCAAATTCCTCTTTAATTTAAAACGGATAATTTTGGCCTTGTAGCTAAACAACAGTTATCCATATAAGTGTTTTGAATACCAGACCCTTTGGGTATTTTAATTATTAAGAAAATGGTTAAAACCAACAAGGATGTGATCAGAAGGAACACATATTAATACCGAAAAGAAGCTTCCTATTTAGCTACTGGAGTTTATTTCAATCTTATGACCTTCTGTCACATTTTAATGTAAACCGCTCTGATGTACAAAGGGTGGTATATCAATTGCTTAATAAATAATACATGATAAATGATACGTTTATCGACTGGATTTGAATAAGGCCACAGATGCAGCAGATTGCACCAACCCAGGAAGTCTATCCATGTATATGGTGAAGTCAAGTGGTAAGCATAGAGATGGGTCTTGGCAGTGGAGAAAGGTATAGATAAGAACAACTTGTCCGATGAGTGCAGCTCATAATGAGGTGTATATGGAGACAAATGATGAGCAGCTGCAGAATGAATGCACCCATAAGTGAGCAAATAAACATATTGATCTTATGTGGAACTGAATAAAGAGCCACTCAACATTCCCTCTAAGCAGATAGATGTTGTTCCAATATCCTGCTATCAATCCATGGTGAGGGGTGGTGCTCCGATATTGCACTTTAAATTGCAGGGGACAGGCAGGTCTGGCACCTATCCCTCCCTCACAATTAAAAACATGATAATGAAACACCCCCACTGGTAAGAATACCAACAGAGGATTACCACACAGCTTTGGTCTCCTGAGAGGCAAAACATTTTTTTGAGGAGGTACTTGGTGGTACTGAGTACTGGCTTCTTTTTCATTGTCTGATCCATGGTATTAATATACTAATGAAAGAGCCCTGCACATGAGTACTGGCATTGTTTTTGCTAAGAAAAAGGTATTGCTTAGAGAGAATGTTGTGGAACCAATGTTGTGAGTTGAGAAGAGGGATTATGTGGTCAAAAATAAGTCATGCAATTGAAGTTTGAATAAAGTGGTGAAAGTTCAAAGGGAGAGTATAGGTTGCAGAAATCTAAGTGGGAAGGGAAAATAATGTGTTGGTAGTTGATTCAGGAAAAGTCAGAGGTCAAATGAGAAGATTAAAGCAGGGAGATCTGATACATAAGAGTCAGAGAGGACATCAGCCTGGAAATTAAGATTGTTAAGGAGAGAAGGGGAAGATGGTTCAAGAAAGAAGGAAAGCCAGAAGTTGAAGTTGGTGAGAAAGGTGGAGGAGATTTAAAAGACAACAATGCTGAGGGGTAGACTGAGAAAATAGCCCAATTGGCCTTAGACAAAGAAAAGGGGGGATACTGAGATGGATTAAGGGGTTGAAATTTACAAGAGGGGAAAAGCGGCCATTCACCACCACCACTTTGAAAGAGGTGTATGGGAGGAAAAAGGGCTTCTATAAGAAAGTTTAGCAGCTGGGGGCGGAGCCTGATGTCCAGCGGGATGGTCGCATAACGCTGAGGCTCTCGAGAGGCCTACTCAGAATCCTGAATTAACACCGGACATTTTTGAATTTCTGCTCTGATCTTACCGGGTCACATTGGTGAGATGGCGGGGACCAAACCTACGCGCCTGGAATTTGGATCTCCAGCGGCTACTCACGGCAAACGCCCCAAAACTGAACCCCTGTCCCCGCAGAAGGGGCTGGCTCTATGCGAGGGCCCCGAAATGCAGCAGGAGATCCTCGCAGAGATCAGAGGGGTTAAAGACCTCGTGCAGTCAAACGGGGAGGAAGCACTCCGAGCGCTGCGGGAAGACCTTGGTGTATTGCAAGGCAGGCTAGAGGGGCTCTCCTCGCGTCAGGACAAAATGGAGAGCATATTAGACTCCCATGCGGTCCGGCTGTCCAAACTCGACAAAGTAGAACGTCAGGTGCGGGCCTTGCAGAAAGAAGTGGAAGATGGCAATAATAGAGCGCGCCGCAACAACCTACGACTAGTGGGCATACCGGAGGGAGCGGAATCGGGAGACATGAAGGAGTTTCTATATAAAATCCTCCCTTCTCTGCTCCAAATCACCTTTACCAAAGAATTGGAGATCGATCGCGCTCATCGTGTACCCACCAACATAACGCTCAACAGGAAGACCCCGCGGCCTATCATCTTTCGACTTTTGAGATATCAACAAGTGGAGCAAATTCTCAGCGCCTCCCGGGCAAAGGGCCATATGGAATTTGAGAGCCATAAGATCTCCTTCTATCCTGACTTGGCTAAACCCACGGTTGATCGCCGAAAGCGCTTTCTGGAATTCCGGCCGAGGCTTCAACAATTACAAGCACGCTATGGCCTGATGTACCCGGCCAAGCTCCGAGTCACGCTACACAATCAGACAAGAACATTTGAGGACCCTGATCTACTAGCGGAGTTTTTGGATGCTAAAGAGGCCGACTTGATGCGCTGATTTCCAGAGTGTTCCTACCAGCGTTCTCATATCCGCTGTACCCGCCATTTTGGATTTGCCACGGTTCAGCAAAGAGTCTGGCGAGGGCGGTTTGTTGCCTTATTTTGATGATATTTGTGACCCGACTCCATCTACCCAGAGTAGCTTCGATGAATATCAGAGACAGTGTTAATTATGGACTCTGGTGTTTTTTTTCTTTTTTTTTTCATGTCTTTATCCTCCTCTCTTGGGCCTCCTCCCGTAGACATATGGTCGCCATATTCATTGGGGGTTTTGCTTCTTCTCTAAGTTACTTTGATACAAGCTTTTCAATATGGGGTGTATTGGCCAGCATATTTGGTGATTATGTCATTGCTGTACAGATTCTGCTTCTGCTGTATGTTTTCAAGCGCCCTTACCTAAAATGTCTCTTACTGATTGATGGCACCATGTAAGATTTTATCATTGAACGTAAAAGGCATCAATAATCCGATAAAACGGAAGAAAATCCTGAGCTATTTAAGTCATGAAGCTGCGGACCTGATTTTCCTCCAAGAAACGCATTTAAATTCGAAGGAAACTCTTAAACTCAATGTTAAACCTTACATGGTGGCCGCCTATTCTCCAGCCGTTTCTAAGAAATGTGGGGTTGCCATACTGGTTAGGAAATCTCTGCATGCTACTATCATTGCGACTAGCTCAGATACAGCTGGCAGATGGTCCAGGGCTCACCTCAAGATAGGTAACCTGGAAGTTACATGTATATGCCTTTATGCTCCTAATGTTGATGACCCTGCCTTTTTTGCTACCATTGCTCAGGTTGCGCAGGCCTCTGCTAATACTTCATTGATAATCGGGGGGGATTTCAATATAGTTCTTGATCCCCTGATTGACAAACAGCCGCCTAGGATGAGTGGTCCCCCCAAGAGTCACACTACGCTTACCTCTATGATCAAAGATCTTGCTTTAGTCGATCTATGGAGGTTACTACACCCCAATGAGCTTGACTTTACCTTTTTCTCTTCCCCTCATAAATCCCAGTCTCGCATAGATTTCTTTCTCATATCAAAACTGTTAGTTCCACAGGTAGACACTGCAAAGATTCACTCCCAACATATCTCAGATCACGCTGCTATTTCTTTTCAATTACACACCATTGCGCCCCAGGGGAATTTGGGGGCCTGGTTCTTTGATAGAGCTCTATTAACTCAACCAGAGTTCCAGTTAGAAATTCGAGCAGCCATACAGGACTACTTTCACTTTAATCTACCCCAGGACACTGCAAATTGGGCTTGGTGGGAGGGTTTTAAAGCGGCCATTCGGGCAACGATCACTAGTTATCAAATTCGCCTGCGGAAACAGCGTAAACAGCAGCTCCTTATACTAGACCAACAAATCAAAGCAGGCGAACGAATTCTAACTTCACGTAATGACCCATGCGTCTTAGTTCGCTTACAGCGTCTCCGTTTTCAATATAATGCAATCCTCTCAACTGCAGCTTCTCAGAGTATTGCACTTCAGCAAGGGACATACTACCGTGAAAGCAACCGAGCCGGTCGACTTTTAGCCAACGCCTTGAAAGGTCAAAAAGAAGCCAAACGCGTAGCGGCCCTTCGCGCCCCACAGGGAGGGGACATACTGACCACAGACTCCGATATCGTAGAACTTTTTCGGGATTTCTATACCCATCTATATCAATCTGAATGTGAGTTCTCATCCAAGACCTTCGAGCGCTTGTTTTCTGGTATTCAGCGGCCGACCCTTTCTGAAGCTGATAGGGATGCGCTGGATGAACCCTTCTCTACTTCAGAGATCCATTCTGCCCTAAAACGAACAGCCTCGGGTCGAGCCGCTGGGCCTGATGGTCTCCCGACAGAATTCTACAGAACGTTCAGTGCAGATTTAGTTCCCTACTTAAAACTTTACTTTACTGCCCTTACGGTAGATACATCCTCTTTGGGATCCTTTTCTGCAGCTAATGTGGTAGTTTTTGAGAAAGAAGGCAGAGACCCGCTGCTAACCGCCAACTACCGTCCAATCTCCCTACTTAATGCCGATTATAAGATCTTCGCAACGATCTTGGCCACCCGGCTATCTGACAGGATGGCCACCTTAGTCCATCCCGACCAATGTGGTTTTATACCCGGCCACTCCACCGCTGACAATGCTCGGACCTTGTGCCATGTGCTATTCAGTGCTGCCAATTTAGACCACCCATGGGTGGGTCTTTCTCTAGATGCTGAAAAAGCCTTTGATCGTTTGGAATGGCCCTTCTTATTTGCAGTTCTCCGATGGTATGGCTTTGGGGAGGGCTTCCTCCGATACCTCCAAGTCATGTATTCTCAACCCGTTGCCAGTATTTGTGTAAATGCCATTAAGTCTCGGCCTTTTAATCTTCAAAGAGGCACGCGTCAAGGTTGCCCCCTATCACCAATGCTCTTTGATCTAGCTCTTGAACCCCTCGCCCTCCTTATTAGACAGTCCGCACGTATTCGAGGTGTCCCCTTCAGTCACAGAGAGATTAAACTCTCTGCATATGCAGATGACCTTATGCTCTTTGTATCCCTTGATTCGGTCCCGGCTGTCTTGGACCTGATTGATGGATACTCGCAATTATCGGGCTATAAAATAAACTGGACCAAATCCGTAGCATTCCCACTGAACCGCTGGGTACATGAGGCTGACATGCAGGCCTTTCCTTTCCTTTGGCAATCCCGCATGGTGAAATATCTTGGCGTCCACTACTGTTCTCCTTTAGAAGACACTATTAGTTTTAATGCCAAGGAGGTAGTCTCCAAAGTCTGTGAGCTCACAAATCGGTGGTCTCCCTTATCCCTCACATGGTGGGGCCGCTTAGAAACCGTCAAAATGATGATAGTCCCCAAATTGAACTATATTTTAGAAATGCTGCCCTGTTTTCTCCCGCTACATACCTACAAAGACATAGAGGGCCTTCTCGTCCGTTATCTCTGGCAGGGAAAACCACCAAGAGTAGCTAAACAAAAACTACAGTCTGTGAAGGAACTAGGGGGTACCCGCTTTCCTGATTTTCTTAGATATCATCAAGCCTTCCTACTTAAACAAGGTGCCCGATGGCTAGCTGCCTCAACAGACAACAGACCAGTTTGGCTTGACATTGAAGAGGCGCTAAGTAGCCCAATTCCGTTGACCCATCTCCCCGGCATGTCCCATCAAGTAGACACACGCCATCCCCCAATGATTGTCGATACTCTTGCGGCCTTTAACACTCTCATTCGGTCACTGGGTCCCACTGTTTGTCCTCTAGACAGACTCCCGCTGTGGAATAACCCCAGAATTCAAGTCCTAAATAAAACGATCGCATGGAAACCCTGGTACTCTAGGGGGATCTGGACACCCCAACAACTCTTCTCTGCAGCTCGTTGGAAGACCTTTTCTGATTTACAAAAGGAATTTGCGTTGCCAGCGAAACATTACTTTCAATTGATGCAGCTCCAACACTGCCTCAAAAGTGCTCAAATCCTGCCGCCCTCTGCCCCTACTGAGGACGGGCTATTAGAACTAATTCACTCTCTTAGTAGTACGCATGGGGTAGCCTCTAACTTCTATAAATTATTATGTCAGGGTACCGATACTGCTACCTGTAGAGCTCAACAAGCCTGGGAACGCGAACTGCAAACCACTTTAACCCCTGCGCAATGGAGCGTTTTCTGGAGCAAAGTGGTGCGGGTTTCCAGATCTGCCTCTGTAACCCAAACTCTCTTCTTTTTTGCACACAGATGCTTTTATACTCCAGAAAGAATAGCTAAATGGAACACAACTGCTAGGGACCAGTGTTGGTCTTGCCATACTGCTGTGGGAACCCTCGCTCATGTTCTTTATGAATGTCCTCAACTGCAGGTTTACTGGGGGCGGGTCTGGGGTCGTATTCAATCTATCTTACACCTCCACGAGCCTCTTTCTTGGAAGATTGTGGGACTCCGCTCAGTGGCGGAGGTCCCCTCTCTTCCCAAGAGGGGTCGCTTTCTCCTTGATTTCATGCTGGGTATAGCCATATGTTTAATCACGAGGAATTGGAAGGATAGCTCTCGAATTACTGCCAATGAATGATGGAACCTCGTCTGCTTATATAGTAAATATGAGCAGATATCTCGGAGAGCTATTCCCCATATCCAAACTCACTTTCGCCTGTCCAAATGGCAGATGCTCAATGATTATGTACACTCTGCTCATTGCTCAGACATGTCTGCTTAATGTATACATATCATGTTTCAGATCACCGTTCGGTTTTGTACCATAATAATGTCAGTACACGCCCGTTTTCGGGAATGATTAGTTTCTAGAGAAGAAGCAGGGGGGAGGGGGGTGGTTGGGGTTTACTTTGGTGTATGTATCACATTTTATGTATGTATTTGTCTTTTAAGCTGTATGTCTTCCTTTCCTTTGTTGTTATAAAACGTAAATAAAGCATTAAAAAAAAAAAAGAAAGTTTAGCAGCTGAAGCAGAGTCCTCGGGAGAAAGTCAAGTTTCAGTCAAGGTGAGAAGATGAATATAGAAAGGCTTATTGGAAAAATAGAAGGGAACAGAAAGGGAGGGAAGAAGGAGGGAGAAAAGAGACAGATATGAGATGGCGTCAATTTGATTTGCACAGACAGGAGAGAGTTGCATTGGAGAGTCAGGATTTGGAACCAATATCCTTAAATGAGAGGAAGAGTAGGAGAAGAATAAAATGACCAAAAACAAGGGTCATGACAGTACTGAGGATGAGATTCTGTTACAAAAAGTGTAGATGGCTGGATAAAAGGAGGAACACTTTGAAGCTCAAGAATAGTACATAGGGAAAAGACAAAGTCTGGTGAGGTGAAAAATGAAGTGAAAGGCTATAATGAACTTGATGTTTGTAGTGATACTCAGTATGGAATAAGATTGGGATGGCAGCAGATTAGCATCAGGAAGAAATAAATGCAGTAAAATAATAGGAAATAAAGAGAAGAAAAATCTACTGACCTTAGAAAATGCTATGACCAACTAGTTGAAGGCCCATGACATAGCAAAAGCTCAAGGCCAGATAGAGTTATGATATGTTCTCAAGTCCATCAAAAAAGCTGAGAGAAATATGTTGATGAGATGAAATATCTCCAGTACCCCTATAGCTTCTGCAAGGAGCAATAGGTGACAGCAGCCCAGACCTGGCAGGATTGTGGTGATCTCCAGATATAATTATTGAAGCAAGTTTTTTCCCTAGCAAAATAAACTTTAAATTGATAAAAAAAGTATACTTTTTATAGAACATTACAGTTCCTAAGATTCATAGGGGTATGTTTACTAAACCGTCTTAATGTTACCTGCTCTAGTTGCAGCGATAACGTGAGGAATGCCATATAAGGTAGTAGGCGTTTCTGCGGTAAGATAGCAATGGCGGCTTATCGCGTGATAGAGGGTGCCTTGCCCTTATTGTGCTATAGAGGGTGCAGTGGCGCATTATCACGCGTTAACCTTAATTTTGTGCCATGGCGTAAGATCAAAGAAATAGAGGTGTAGCCCACTGGTTAATACAATGACTGCAGATACAGCAGTCATGAGTTTGATCCCTCAGAGGGCAAAGTTCATTAGGCTCTCAGAGGCAGTTAATTTTCCCCCCTGTAACGGTCAGACACATCTCAACAACCTGTACTGCCAGCCAAAAAAACCCTCACCCCAGTTCCGTAACCTAATGCACCTTTTAGGGTGCTCCATAAGGACCATTATAGAGCACCACGTCATCCAAGGTGGGTCATAATGTGCCCCAGAGGGCGGCACGAAAGGGTGGCACCTCCAAGTCAGCTTATAACGTACACCATAAGCTGGCCGAACCGAAGGTGATGCTAAAGATGGCCCAAGGATGTTAAGGTGACCCAAGAAATGTTGGCTAAGGGCAGTAAGGTGGACCAAGGTCACAAGCATGAAATGTATGGGCCAAACACAGATGTAACTCTAACAGTGCACAGAGCAGCAAGGAAAACCAATTAACAAGTGATGTAAGGAAGTAAATGTTAGAGGTGAAGGACCTGCCATATCTGCATGAGGGCCATATAGCAGCTGGTAAAGTGGACAAATATAACGGGGGCAGCTGTACCGATACACAGGGTGATGGTACTGTAAAGTGCAACAATGACAGTGTGTGGCAGAAGATGTGAATACGTGTCCACCGGAGAAGGTAGAGGTGGCAGGATAAGTGCAATGACAGGAGGACAGAGGAGTAGCAGTGCCATGCAGAGCATACACGGGAGAGGCAAGCATGATGAGCCGCAATGCAGAAAAGGGTCACAGTGCAGGTCATGGGGTAGTAGCCTGCACATTAGGGCAGGACGCCACACAGCTGGAAGACACATATAGACAGACAGAAGGATGGTTGGCAACTGTGATGAGGGTGTAATGTGGCTACAGCACAGATCTTCACAGATATGACTGTCACAGGAATGAAACGTAGTTGTGTATGACAGGCATAAATATTAAAAGAGAATAGACAGGAATCAAACCCATGAACAGTAGCACAAATATCAATGCACAAACCTGTAGTCTACACCACCAACGTGAGCACCACAGCAAAGGCTGCATATAAGAACACTGCAGGGCACCACACATGAAGCCTGCTGTCTGACAGGATAGGGCAACCCCCAACAGTACCCATGATGCAATGCACATGCTGATTAGCTGTATACAGCTGATGACCCAATGGGATCTGCATCTCTCTGGTACCTAAGCCTGAAAAAAGACCGGACACTGTGTGATGCTGCCACAGAGCAACTACAGACCAGTGCATTGTGCATATTCAGAGTTCACCCTGAGTGATAGGATGGCCGCACAGCACTAGGTCGGTAGCACATGCACTGCTGGTGAGTGGTCTTGCTGTGTGTTACCATCACTATCACTGTGTGCTAGGTGCTCCCTGCAGGTCATCTGGGTCAAGTTACTACCCAGATTATTGTGTACCCAGTGTTAGGGTATGACTGCTATTGACACCTGCTATTTGGGTAGAAGGATGTCTAGAGAGACACACACACAGTACATACCCCAGGGCACCCTAAGCACCCTTTTGGCAGTTGAGGGAGTGGAGCAATGGCTGTATGACCAGCAAACCCCATCCTGCTGTCAATGGACAGCACCCCAGGGTTTCTGACCCACAGCCACTACTGTGACTGGGCCAGTGACACCCCAGCAGTACTGCTATGTGTATGCCTGTAAAGCCTCCACTGCCTCACACCTCAGTCTGCTATTCACCAGCAGACTGCACAGGCAGACTGCACCTGCAGCACCCTCAGGGAATTCCAACCATGCACAGACTAGCTGCAGAAAGTCCACTAGCCAAGCCATAGTGCAGAGCTACTCAAATCCAGTCCTGGAGGTCCGCAACCCTGCAGGTTTTTGTGAAATCCCTAATGAATATGCATGAGATGTATATGCATTAGATATAGCCTGCGAACCTGACTGGTTTGTGGCCCTTCAGGGCTGGATTTGGAGACCCCTGCCTTACACCTCTGTCATTTAAGATTGTGAGTGGGCAAGGTATAGATGTCCTAGACATCAAAAGGATAGATAGAATGTGTCACATTCCTCCTCGATTCTCACCACCATCAAAAAGTTGTGTAATAGACAATATTTTGGTGGTGGTGAGAAGCAAGGAGAAATGTGACAAATTCTATCTAACCTTTTTGATGTCTTTTTGACATCTGCACCTTGCCCATTCTCAATCTTAAATGACAAAGGTGTAAGGCAGAGATCTCCAAAGCCAGCCTTGGAGAGCTATCTCTAATGCATATATATCTCATATATATTCATTAGGGATAGCCTGAAAACCTGCAGGGTTGTGGACCTTCAGGACTAGATTTGAGTAGCTCTGCCATAACACATGATCACAGAGGAACAATGCGCACCAAGCAGATAGCACTGTGCTTGCCAACAGCACTGGGAACACCCAAGTATGATAGAAAACAGGTGCTGTATAGCACTATGTGGAAACATAGACATCCCATGGTCACTACTTGGTCAGGGTGAGAATTTATTTATTTATTTATTTAGACAGTTTTGTATACCGCCTTATCCTTCAATCAAAGCGGTCACAACACAATTGGGGGATACATTTAACACGCGGGGATATGAGACACATACACTAATACTTACAGGGAACATGGGCAATGGAGGGTTAAGTGGCTTGCCCAAGACCACAAGGAGCATCTGTGGGACTAGAAACCCCAGTCCTTCCGGCCCAAGGTTGCTGTCCTCTAGTGGGATTTGAACCCCCGACCTTCCGGCCTGAAGTACCGTGCCCCAACCACTAGGCTACTCCTCCCTCACAGAATTACCTCACAGCATGACATGCTATGGCTTCACTGTCCATGCAGGTAGTGGTTGGCCTCTACAGTGTCCCAGCCATTGACCTACACTCTGTGCAGATGCATCCTGCCCAATCCGCCCTGTCCGTGCCATACCCACAGTGCCTTGCTCCTCATTATGCACATTTGTAGCCTAGCACTGGTAATAGTGAGCCATTGTGGGCCCTGTGAGGTGTGGCCAGCCACAAAACAATGCCTGGACATACACGCTCTCCTAATGCATCATTGTGTATAGATACGGGTGGCTGGCAAGGCTGCCAGGCACACTGGTCCTGATCACAGTGCCAACTTTGCTCAACTGTGCAGGAGGTAGTAGTTGTGCACTGGTGAATACTGCAGCTCCGTGCTGTAGCCAACAGCATGAGCCTCCATGACGCTTTGGAGAGTGGAGGCTGTGTGAGTGGCTGTTTGTTGCCCTGTTCGCCGCTGCTTTGAGGATTGCACATTCTAATGGTTTATCTGCATTGTAGGGTAAAACATGAGGGTGTGCTGTGTGAAAGCCACAGCTGGGACTCAAACCTGTGACCTTCTGTGCCAGGATAAACTGTCTGTGTGTACTACACTACCCTGCTGCCACAGGAGGGCTGTGGTCCCAGTGGCTACCTTTGCCTTTCATCTTCCAGACCTTGTCTGTTGCACTGTCCACGATGCCCTGGAGGGGAGCATGGCCTTGGCCCCCTGAGGGCAGGTGTCACTGCCCCATCACCACCAACACCCTCTCCCACACCATGCTGACATTCCCATATGCTGTTTGTGATGGTAGTGCACTGTCCCAGGTCATCCACTGTACAGGTAGGCGGGTGCCTAGCATCTGGCTTCTGGGGTGGTGGGGCCTGCCTGTACATCCCCCCATCCCCCCCATCTCCGTCTGCCACTGTTATGTCCCTTCCATATGGGCTGATGCTGGCTTTGGGTGTCATTTTGTTGATCCCGCAGCTATTGGCTAGGGTGGACCTGGTAGATAGCTGGTGTTATGCCAGCAGGCTATGGACTGGCTAGGGCATGCAGTGCGGGTATGGTATACCCGGTTTGGACTACTGGGTGTACATCTGTTTCAGATGACATGTGGTCACACTCTGCACTGCCTTCCAGAAGCTGTAGTAACTGGTGTTCGTTTAGCTGGGTGTCTGGTCTATTTTGGATGTAGCCTGTGGGAGGTGCAGAGACCCTTGTAGGTGTGATCCCCAGATGTGGATTGCTTGCCCCATTACAGGCATTGTGCTTCCTGTGTGCTGTTTGGGGTACCTACTGGCCATGTTTCCCCTGGATGCGACAGTGTAGAGCACAGACTGCTGTGCATGTTTGGCCATGGACATATGCTGTCTTGCTGCTGGTTTGTTTCTGTGTTCCTATGTGCCACATAGGTGGCTGCCTAGTCCCCTCTGCACCCCAGCTGCACCCACTGCCTGTCCTGTATGCAGCCCCATACGCCCCATTTGTGGCATCACCATAGTGGCCTTTCATACCTGGCCACTATGCTGTTGCTGAATAGGTAGCACTACTATCACCTTTCTTGGGCTCCCTGCCTATGCTGTACATTGATGACTGAAATGGTTTCTCTCTCCTGCAAATGTACCTCCAACGCGAGGTTTTCACTCGCGATAATGTTCTGGCCTTAAGATCAATGTGTTAGTGTAGCAGGGGCCTCTCCCCGCCCACTCCCCACCCATTTACCCCTTCTCTCCGCCCTCTCTCCACCCCTCACCGGTCCTTAACGCAGCCGGTAAGGTTTACACACTTTATGTAACGTTAATGCATGTTAGGTAACGTGAGGTAATGTTACGTTAACGTGCGGTAATGTTACATTAAGTGCGTTAATGTTACTTAACTTGCGTTAACGTAGATGCTCTTACGTTACCGTAGTTTAGTAAACATACCCCATAGGGTATGTTTACTAAACCGGGCTAACGGGTAAGGTGTACTATTTGTAATTAGGTCCCATGTTATTCAATGGGACTTAGGGTATGTTTACTAAACTGCGTTAGTGTGATTCGCGTTAGGAGCCGCGGTAGAGACAGAAATCCCAAATAAGGACATGGGCAGTACATCGTTACCGAGAATGCGCCAAGAACGTGAGTTACAAGGCACCATAAATGAACGAGCGCTACAGGGCATGTTACCGCGCATTAATCTTAAGAAGGCATGCAGGCATACAAGCACAGCAACAGAGTTGTAGCACAATGGTTACAATACTGACTGATGGTACAGGGGTCATGGGGTTGATTCCCCAGTGGGCCTAATGTACAAGGCTGGCTGAGGCAGTACCCTTTACATTTAAGTAGTGATTGTTGAGGCAGCTGACGTGTATTTTAATTAGTGCTGCCAGCAAACACACCCTCACGGTGGCATAACCTAAGGTGCCGCATAAGGCACCCCATAAGGCACTCCATAGGGCACATTATAAAGTGTACTGTCCGCCAAGGCACCCTATAATGTCCCCTATAGGACACCTTATAAGGCTGTGAACAAAGCCCTGGCTGGCTGCAGAAGGACTGCACGTCACCACACAAACTGGCTGCTGTGGTTACCAGGATAGGGTTAACCCACCCATACCCATGATACACTGCACATGCAAATAAGCAGTCGAGAGATGGGCACAAGATTGGGTATGCACCCCCACAGCATCTCGGCCTGGTAGGGGCAACAGACCATGTGTGGCACTGCCACAGAGTAGTCACAGACAGTCACATTGTGCGGGTACTGTGCCCACCCTGAGGTTGAGGTGGGGCGCCCAGCACCAGGTCCACAGCACCTTTCATGGCTGAAATATACCATACTGCAGGTCCCCATCAGTGTGTGATAGGTAGTTCAGGTGGTAGAGATGAGGACAGTAACTGAATTCAAAAAAGCATGGGACCAACACAGGGGATCTCTAAAGGTAAAAAGTGGACTGTTGTAGTTGTTGTTATGGAAGGACAGACTAGATGGGCCTTGTGGTCTTTTTCTGTCATCATGTTTCTATGTTTCTATGTTTCCGTTAGACATACCTAGGATACATCTGTGTCCTGCTGTATGTCTCGGTTATGTCTAGTCCTTATGGGCAATGATGCACCCAGAATAGTGCATCTCCTGTGTTGGTGCCATGGCTACCTGCTGTAGGTGAAGGGGGGTGTGTATGGACCCATAAGCAGATTATGTACCACCACACAACCCACCCTCTGGAGCTCAGGATGGGAAACAGGATCACCCACCAATAGATCCACAGTCTACCTCCCTGCAATGGTAGCAGTAGAGGGGACCATCAACCCCAGTCCTGCTAAGGAACAGACAGAGTGGTACACATCCATAATGCAATAGCAGACAGATGGAAGGCCTGGAATTTCTCAGCTGTCCCCCACCATTATCTGACATTCTCCAGCAGCAAGCCTCCAGCCGCTGCACAGTGTTCCAGCAAGACACATACTAGCTGCAGACAGTCCACTAGCTAGTCCATAGTGCATGGTCCTGGAGGAAATGCATGTACCCAGAACGGGGATGTCAGCATACACACCAAGCAGATGAGTCAGTGATTGGGCCCCAAAAGAAAACCCATAAATATCACAATGGAAAAATGCTATATAGCACTATGGGGGAACCTAGCCATGCCATGGTCACTGCTCAGTCAGGGTGAGAGTGACATCCCAGCAGGACATGCTATGGCCACCCTGTCCGTGCAGGTGGTACCGGGCACTACAATGTCCAAGCCATTGCCCTATGCCCTGTGCAGATGCGGCCAGGCCAGGCCACCCTATCCAGACTTTTCCCACAGTACCTTGCTCCTCATTATGCACATTGGCAGGCCAATACTGGCAACAGTGTTAGCAGTGTGGGCTGTGGAGGGTGTTGGCAGCCACCACACACTGGATAGACAGACACACACTCCCCACACCTATGCCAGCATTGTGCAACTATAGAGGTGTTGGACAGCCCAGGCCACCACACCAGTCCTGGGCACAGTGCAGGCATGGCTATGGTATGCAATACTGTAGGAGTCACTCCCCAGGTTGGTAAACACTGTCAGACACAAGACCTGTAGCACACTCCACAGACATCAGAAAGGTTGCTATGATGCAGCTCAATCAGAAGATTGTACTTAACCTAGGAATTGCTATCTGCCAGTAATCATAGCAACCTTTTGATAGATGTGTACCATATTCCCAGGTTTAGGGTGGCATTACTAAGGTATGCAAGTGCTAGTATTGGGAGATGCACGCAGAGCCCAAAGTCCTGCCTCTCCAGGAGGCTTTGGATAATGGGGCCTGTGGGTGCGGGTGTGTCTGCCCCTGTTGGCTGCTGCTTTACGGCAGAGGTTCCCAGCTCCAGTCCTGCGGTGCCAAACACTGTTCGGGTTTTCATGCTGTCCCTCATGAATATGCATGAGATACATCTGCATACCATGGGGGTGGCGCATAGAAATGCAGCACAGGCATCTTTATCAGAGGCAGCATGGAACCGGAATGGTGTTTGGCCCTCCAGGACTGCATTTGGGGAGACTCTGCTCTAGGTAATGTGCATGTTTATGGTGTCCGTGCTCTGTAGGGTAAAATGTAGGTGTCATGGGCATGTTTACGTCATCTGCAATAAAGGTGCTGTCTGTATTAGCACGTTGTAGTAGTGGGTAAAATATGGGGACTGGGTTGGCAGGAACCACAGCTGGGACTTGAACCTGTGACCCTCTGCTTCTGAATACACTGGTTTTGTGCACTGCACCACCTTGTTGTCACAGAGTCAGTATATTCCTTGGTGGTACCATGACTGTTCGTCAGACAGGGCCCGTCTGTTGCAATGCACGGCATCCACCTACACAGGGCTAGGCCACGGTCTGCTCTGGGCAGCTGCCACTGCCCCCTCCACCACCAGTATCCCTCAGCCACCATGCTGACATGCCCTTCTGCTGGTGGTGCTGGTGGTTCGCAGTCTCAGGCCATCCAGTGTGCAGGTAGGTGGCTGCCTATGGTGCGGGTTCTGGGGTAGGGGTGCCTGCATAGACATCCACGCTCCCCCCAGCCCCGCCTGCCAATGTTCTGTGCCCTTTGGGGGTAGCTGTTGGGTACTATCCCCTGTGACACTGTGGAAAACACACTTGTGCCCATGTTGGGCCTTCAGCAGTTGCTGTCTGGCTGCTCTGCTGTTTCAGTATTCGTATGGTCCACCTAGGCATCACCCTAGTCCGCACTTTGGCCCAGCTCCACCACAGCATGTGCCTCCTGCGGCCCTCTGTATCCCCTTCTCCGGCATCTGTCCAGTTGCCATTCCGACATGCCCGCCCTGATGTTGTGGGACATGTGCACGCCATAGGAACCCTGTCCGATGGTGGGGAAACCCTGAGCAGAGCTATTTCACTGTGGGCTCATTCACCTTGTATGGGGACGGAGTATAGACCCTTCCACGATTTATATCTTTTCTATGGAGCTTACTCGGGGGGGGGGGGGTTGATGTTTCTCATTGCTACCACTATTGGCCAGCTTGGTTATGGATTTTTTTCCAGTTTGTGTTTGGGTCATTTTCAGTGTTTATGTGCCCTTTTGTTCTGTGCACATGTATCACACTTATCACTTTTTTTTTGGTTTTAATGTCTGGGCTGTAGATTGCTGACACTGTAATGGTTTCTCTCCCCTGCAATGTGCATTTAACGGCAGGTTTTCAATCGCGTTTGGATTCAGCTCTTCAGATCAGCGCGTTAGTGTGAAGGGAGCCTCTCCCCACCCACTCTCCGCCCACTGACCCCCTTCTCTCCGCCCTCTCTCCACCTTCTGCAGTGTTTTACCGCGCCGCGGAGCTTTACGATCGTTAATGTTGGTTAACGCACGTTATGTAACGTTAACGATCGTAAGCGCATCATAACACGCGTTATGATGCGCTTACGATCGTTAACATTACATAACGCGCGTTATGTACCGTTACCGCAGTTTAGTAAACATACCCCTTAGTTACAAATAATATGACTTAACCATTAGCCTGGCTTAGTAAACATAACACACTGTGGCTACATTCACAGATTAGGTGTAATGCAAAATTACACTAAATATTTGTTAATTATTATATGGGTGATTTAGGGGAACATTTTTGAAAGTTAAGATGAGGTTAGGTGTGTAGTAATGCAATGGGTACTATCTAGAAAAGAAGCTTTTCAAGTGTTAAGATGGAAGCAGATACATAAGTTACTGTAGTTGGAAGAAAATGAAGAACACTTTCAAGGATAGCTTATATCATTTTTGTTTGCCAAAGCTTTTAGTTAGTTAAAGGGAAAGATGCAAACTGGCGATTTCTGGGATTTTATAAGAGGTTCTTTTATAATTGTTTCCGGATTTGTTTATGTACAAGAAATTATAATTCTTCTTGAATTGCTGAGGTGGAATATTAAATAAAATAAATACAATTATTTGATTATATTTTATTATCTACTTTCTGATGAGACCTCCGGGGAGGGATCAATATGGTATCCTAGCCGGAGGCATCGGCAAGAGTTCTCGGCAGTTTCCCTTCCTTTTCTGCCTCTCCTCGTATCTGCAGTTGCCATGCCAGTGAGATTTTGACACCAGTACTGGATCAGCTTGTGGCACATGAGGATAGATACAATCTCTGGACAATAAAGAAGGCAATTTCTAGCAAACAGGAGGATGCCTTTTATGCATAGATTGGTGGATTATGCACCTCGATGGGATGTGGTCTTTAAGTTTGTTATCCATTGCTTTTAGAACAGGCCAGTATCTGACTACTGAGGTTCTTCGTGTACTTGTATGCCCTGAGTGTCTTGGATTTGATGTTTTGTCATGCCATGGTACTTGTGGCTTCTAATCGATTACTGATGGGTTCTATGATGTCCCTTGTATTGATCCATATTGCTGGTATGACTTGCTATAGGTCAAATTCCTTCACAAATAGATCCATCTTCTTGTAATATGGAAGAATAGTCCAGTTGTAGGGCATGAAAATTGCCCACTTATTCTAGTGTAGCCTCCTCCAGACTGTGAGAAGGAAGAAAAGGGACATAAAGTATATTGCATTTTCCATGGAGTTACTTGTCAGGGCAATTCTGATGCAATATCAGATAAAAAAGCTCCTGAGGATGGTGGTGAGGTCAGGGACTCTGTATTCTTCTTTTAATGTTCCTTTTATAGAAATGCACATTTCACACGGCTCATCTTGGAGTTCCAGATGAAGGCAAAACTTTCCCTGGAGGTGACTATTTATTTAAAAGGAAATTATATTCCACAATATCTACTAGGCAGATTACAATAAAACATACATAAAATACAAGTAAAAACATAAAATAAGCAAGACCATCAACACAATATTGATATGAGACATAACTGCTGTCAATCTTTTATTGCCACTTTAAATTAGAATGTCTAATGGCATAAGTACCCAGAGACATTAAACAGAAGAAAAAGTAGGGAAAGTGTACCAAAATAGATGGGCTTTTAGTTTCTTTTGAAACAAGAAGATTTCAGAAGTAGCATGTAGCTCTGCTGGCAGGGCATTCCACAATTTGGGAAATGCCATTGAAAAGATCTTCCCCAAAATTCCTGAAAATGTACAGGGCAGAATGAAGGAACATCCAAAAAAGGGCATCTTGAGATTGCAAAACACAAGATGGACAGTAGACTCCCAAGACTGCAGACAAGCTGAGTCGGGCTTCATGGTTTAAAGACTTAAGGCCCGATATTCAAAGCCTTATGCACCATAACCGGGGACCGCTAGTTTTCACATACCTGGGTATCTTTGAAAATCCACCTTCCACGGCCAACACAAACCGGATATCCATGAGGACATAAAGGGGCATAACATGGGCGTGGCCTCAACATACCCAAATAATGCCGATAGTGTCGGGCAGTGGCCTAAAATGGTATAAACCTCGTAAGCCTAGGTGAGAGTTTCAGGTGCCTAGGACTCCGGGAAGGGCATCGGCGAATCCATGGAGGCATCATACCCATGTACTAGGAAGGCCCATGCAATGTGGGGACTGTTGAGATTGATCCAGAGGTGGAGATGCCACCAATGACCCCCGGACACAGAGGAGGAAGAGGCAAAATGTGCTGCAACAGCAGCAAGCAGTGGCCCAGTGTCACAGGCTCAGGTACCGTACCCCATGGGTGTACAGGCTCAGGATCACATACCTCCATCTCACAGAAGAGGAGGTGTACCACTGGTACTGCCTGGACAGTGCCACGATTACAGAGCTGTGAGCTGGGACTTGGAGTCAGCCACTGCCAGAAGCCAGGCACTGCCAGTGGCAGTAAGGATCACCACCACCCTTGGCTTCCTGAGTACTGGGAGTTTTCAGCTTGTCATCAGTGCGTTACCTAGTCTGCCATGAGCCATAGCATTGATGCCATTATCAGTGCCCTGCTGCGAAGGTTGGGATACCTCATCTCTTTCTCCAGAACACCACAGGAGTGACAGGAGACAATGCAGGCCTTCCATGACATTGCTGGATTTCAATCGGTCCTAGGTGTAACAGACTGTGCCCATGTTGCTCTGAGGGCACCATGACAAGAACAGAAGGCATACAGGAACCAGCACAACTACACCTCAACAAGCATGCAAGTGGTGGTGAATACCAACATGACCATCACAGACATGTGTGCCAGGTTCCTGGGCTCCTGTCATACTGCCTTCATCCTTGCACAGTCAGGCATGGACAAACAGCAGCCAGTGGACA
This sequence comes from Ichthyophis bannanicus, assembly GCA_033557465.1. Lineage (NCBI taxonomy): Eukaryota > Metazoa > Chordata > Amphibia > Gymnophiona > Ichthyophiidae > Ichthyophis > Ichthyophis bannanicus. Next base: position 1,463,062,813 of record CM066031.1, read on the forward strand.
GCTTGGAGATGCCTGGTTGCTTGGTGAGTGGGCACAACTGTGAGTTAAGGTGGAAAGTGAATAATGAATGCGACCCTGTGTTGACATACCCCAGAATGGGATCCATGTGAGCGTGCACATTAACCCCGAGATGCCCAACACAGGTGCATGGTCCAATGGGAGAATTGAAGGGCTAGAATGTGAGGATGCCCAGAGGAGATGGAGTCACAGGTGGAACACTACCCACCAGTTGTAGGGATCAGGTAGGCATAGAAAGGGCCAAGAGCTGTCATAAACCAAAAGATACCAAATCTGAATGAAACTTACTGTCGTGGGGGACCAATGAATGGTGGGAGTACCTTGTTTGACCTGACATAAGTTGCACCCAGCGGGTCTATCCCCAGCTGAGATCCCTCAAGTTCATTAAACACATTCAAAGTATGTTTATTGTAAGGGTGTAACCATTCTTGTAAGGTGATATGTGGATAGTGCACGTTGGTATTTGTGGTGTTCAATTTGTGCATGTCTTATGTGGAGCCTTTGATCAATGTTGGCATCATCTAACAATGTGCATGAGCAGGGCACCCTGGAGAAACACCAGGAACCCGAGCAGCAGTCACACCCTACATGGTGCCCATAGCTCGCCTGGAACTCTCACCAGAATGCCCAGCCACATGTCAGCGTCCTGTCAAGGGCACAGCCATGATGTCCAGCAACCCACCCAGCTAGCCCTAACACACATTGTACAATTGCTGTTATGATCTCTGCCTGTCCCCCTGCTCCCACAGGTGACTGTGGTTACCTCCTCTGGACCTAGCTACTCACACCACTGCGCCATCCAGGAGGAGTGATACAATCAGGCTCACCAAAGGACCAGAGCTGTGGTAGAATTGGCAATAGGAATACTGAAGAGCCACTTCCGACGCTTAGACCACAGTGGGGGTGAGCTTCTCAATGGGCCAGAGCAGTTCTGCAGGATCTTCACTGCTTGCTGCATCTTGTAGAATCTTGCCATGCAGTGGGGCATCCCCACTCCAGAGCTTAAAGATTCCAAATTACCCCTGTCTACCTATAACCAGATTAATATGAATAAAATACAGTCTCTAAAATGCTTGTATGCAAATGCTAGATGTCTAAAAAATAAGATGGGAGAGTTAAAATAAACAGCACTAAATGAAAGGTTAGATATGATTGGTATCTCAGAGACATGGTGGAAGGAGGACAACCAGTGGGACACTGCGATACCTAGGTACAAACTATATCGCAATGATAGATCAAATTGGTGGAGGGGTTGTGCTCTATGTTAGAGAGGGCATCAAGTCACAAAGGATTAAAGTTTTGCAGTAAACACAATTCACTGTAGAATCTCTATGGATTGAAATTCCATGTAAAAAGCGGAAGGCAATGGCCTGGCCAGAATGAACAAATGGATGATGAAATGCTCAAGGAAATAAAGGAAGCTAACAAAAGTTACAGCACAGTATTAATAATGGGTGATTTCAATTACCCCGGTATTAACTGGGTCAGTGTCATGGCAGGACATTGCTAGGGAGATAAAGTTTCTAGATGAAATAAATGACTGCTTCTTGGAGCAGCTGCTTCATGAACCGACCAGAGGGGAAACCATTTTGGACCTAGTCCTTAGTGGAACACCAGATCTGGTGTTGGGGCCAGACAATAGTGATCATAGCATGATCACATTTGATTTAATTAATGGAGGAGGTATGGTAAGGAAATCCACAGTACTATCTTTTAACTTTCGAAAGGGAGACTATAATAAAATGAGGAAAACAGTCTAAAAAAACCCTAAAAGGAACAGTTGCAAAGGTTAAAGACTTACATCAAGCTTGGGTGTTGTTTAAAAATACTATTTTGGAAGCCCAGTCCAGCTGTATTCCAGGCTTTAAGAAAAGTGGAAGGAAGTCCAAAAAACTGCCAGCATGGTTTAAAGGTGAGGTCAGAGAGGCTGTTGTTGCCAAAAAAAATCATCTTTCAGGAAATGGAAAAAAGAGACAAATGGCAAAAACCAGAAACAACACAAGCACTGGCAAGTCAAATGCAAAGCATTGATAAGGCAGGCAAAGAGAGAATTTGAGAAGAAGCTTTCTGTGGAAGAAAAAATGCATAATAAAGACTTTTTCAAGTACATTCGTAGAAAAAAACCTGTGAGAGAGTCAGTTGCACCATTAGATGATAGAGGGGTAAAGGGGGCACTAAGAGGGGACAAGGCCATAGCGGAGAGAATGAATGAATTCTTTGCTTCGGTTTTTACTGATGTAGGGCTATTTCCAATGACTGAAGTGGTATTTAAAAATGACACTGCAGAAGAATTGAAAGAAATATTGATACACCGGGAAGATGTATTACAACTATTTGATAAACTGAAAAGTAGCAAATCGACTGGACCGGATGGTATACATCCAAGGGTATTGAAAGAACTGAAATATGAGAATTTAGTCCTGCTATTAGTAATCTGTGAACTATCATTAAAATCATCTGTAATACCTGAAGATTGGAGGATGGACAATGTAATGTCAATTTTTAAAAACGGTTCCAGTGGTGATCCGGGAAATTACAGACCAGCAAGCCGACCTCAGTACCAGGAACAATGGTAGAAACCATAATAAAGAACAAAATTGCTGAACATGTAGATAGTCATGGCTTAATGGGAGACAGCCAACATGGCCTTAGACAAGAAAGATCTATGTTTTTTTGAAGGTGTGAATAAACAGGTAGACAAAGGTGAGTCGGTTGAGATAGTGTATCTTGACTTTCAGAAAGCTTTTGACAAGGTCCCTCCATATTCATAAATGACCTGGAAAAGGGAATAACGAGTGAGGTTATCAAATTTGCAGATGACACAAAACTATTTAAAGTTGTTAAAACCCAAGAGGATTGTGGAAAATTGCAAGAGGATCTTGATAAACTGGAAGACTGGGCATCCAAATGGCAGCTGAAATTTAATGTGGACAAGTGCAAAGTTATGCACCTAGGAAAGAAAAACCCAAACTATGGTTACACGATGCAAGGTTCCACATTAGGAACCACCACCCAGAAAAAAGATTTAGGTGTCATTGTGGATAACATATTGAAGCCCTCTGCCCAGTGTGCAGCGGCAGCCAAGAGAGCAAATAGAATGCTAGGTATCATAAGGAAAGGAATGGAAAATAAAACAAAGGATATTATAATGCCTCTGTATCACTCCATGGTGTGACCGCACCTTGAGTATTATGTGCAATTCTGGTCACCATATCTTAAAAAGGATATAGCGTTATTAGAAAAGGTACAGAGAAGACCCACCAAAATGGTAAAGGGGATGGAAGGATATCCCAATGAAGAGATGCTAAAAAGGTTAGGGCTTTTCAACCTGGAAAACAGATGTCTGAGGGGAGATATGATAGAGGTCTATAAATTAATTTATGGAATGGAATGGGTAAACGTAGATCGATTGTTTACTTCATCAGAATATAGAAAGTCTAGGAGACATGCAATGAAGCTACAGGGTAACCTATTTAAGACTAATACGAGAAAATATGTTTTCACTCAACGTGTAATCAAACTCTGGATGTAGTAAAAGCTGTTAGTGTAGCTGTGTTTAAGAAAGGTTTGGACAAGTTCCTGGAGAAAAGGCCCATAAACCATTATTAAAAGGAACCAGGATATCAGTGCTTGACCCACTACAAGCATTGTGGAACCTGTGTCTTTTGGGGAAACTGCTAGGTACTTATGACCTGGATTGGCCACTGTTGGAAACAGGATACTGGGCTTGATGGACCTTGGTCTGACCCAGTATGACATATCTTATGTTCTTATGAGGGCAAGGTGGCAGATGATGCCAACGCTGCAGAGGCTGCCAATGAGGACGGGGTCAGAGGGGTGCCAACAGCAAATGGCCATGGCACTTGCCACTTGGGCCAGACTAATCCAGGAAACATTCTAGTGAAAGTGAGTACAAATATTTAACATTAGTGAGTACATTTATTTGACATCAGTGAGTTACAGATGTTAGTGTGCCCTCTTCCCACTCCCACTCCCCAGCTCATGTTCCGGCCCGGGATGCTTTGCCACGCAGGCACTGCTTCTCAACAGAGCAGTCTCTGACATGGTGCTTGATGTATCCTCGCCCTTCTCTGTGAGGTAGCCTGTCTCACATAGTTCAGTGTTATCCTGTGGTGCTCGGTGCTCCCACAGCTTCCCCAACATCAGCTCCCTGGGCCTGCAGGGCTGCAAACAACTGGCACAGGGAATCAGCAGTTGACATCAAGTAGGCTGCAGTCTCCTACAGCAGTCGCATGTGTGCCTCTTGGTGCACTGCTCCATCATGTGGTGGTTGGGCATCGACTGGTTTGCAGCCTGCATCTCCTGCCTGATGGTGTGGAGCTCAGTGTGGATGCCCTCAGTGATGATTAGCATATGTGCCTCCTTCCATAGAAGCTTCTGATTCACATCATCTGGCTCACTGTAAGCAGGGTCATCCAGTATGGGGAATGTAAGTTCATCAAAAGGTGATTTGGCTGGCACCTGCTCCTCCTCCTGGGCAGCCATGGTGCCCTGCTGGGCCGTGTTGCTTCCTGGACTTCTGGAGTGGTCCTTAGCTGCAGAAGAAACAGCATCACCTCCCTCTGCAACCACAGACTGTGATGGTCCAGCCACTGGCTGGTCCATAGAAGAGATCAGGGCTCAGCATTGAGTCTTCCAGTCCTGATAGTAGATGGGCAGGTGGACCCACTGAGGCTTGATGTCACTTACACTGTCTCCCAATACCACAGAGGTGTCCAAGGTACTGTCTCGGTGTGCATCAAACAGTGGAGAGGTCATACACATCACTAGTCTCTCACTCATGGTTCCACACTTTGTAGGTATCTGCAGGTTAGGAATGCGGCTTGCAGATCCCTCCAAAGGGCATATGTGCACATCAACAAACAGAGCCCCTGCCAGTTCCACATCCCTCTGGCAATGGCCCACAGTGGCAGCCAGTCACCCCACTGGCATCCACCCTTCGAGCAGAACACAAGTGAGAAGAGAGACACTACACTATATGCTTACCTCTGTGTACATAATACCCTCTCCAACCACAGTGAGCACATACTGTAGATAGTTCTGCTGTCCCCTGCACCTGTACAGCAAATTGGTCACACCTCAGCCAGGGATCAAGAGATACTCACCCTCCTGTGTGGCAGGGGTGGAGCTATCAAAGCCAGCAACTCCAGAGATGATAATATCATCCATGAACTGGAGGACCTGTTCCTCCAGTGGGCTGAACTTTTGATGTCGCTCCAGTAGCAGCTTGTCTTTAGCAGCCCTCTTTTCTTTGGCTGCCTGCTGCACCACCCGCCACTCCTTTTTCAGGTCTTCCATATCCCTGTTGTGGTGGTGTACAGCATTCACCCTCCTGGCTATATCCTGCTATCCCCATTGTTGGGTGCTTGCATCCTCTGCCCCAAACAGAGTGGCATGCTGCTGTATGATGAGCCCCAGGGCCATGGAGGTCTCAGAGGGACTGAAATTGACCTTTCTGGTGTGCTTAAACAATTTAGGTGCTTCCTGAGACATCTTCCTAATCAAGGGCAATTGTGGCGGTGAGCTACCCATGTAAGGCTTTATATCATACATGGTTATGCCACCCAAGCAGACTATGTCCCCATCGAAACCCATACAAAAACCCCCCACAAGATTTCCTGAAGGAAGTTTGAAAATCGGTATCAGGACATGCCTCCAGAGGCCACCATAGCCATTGAAGATGATAAGCAGGGATATTTGGAGGGCTAAATGGTTATTCCTCGATACATGGACAGGTGGAATATGGCAGGGAACATGGATAACACTTGTAACAGGATAAATGAAAAATCACCCATTAATCAATATTTTACCCAGGGTAAAGGGATCCTCCGTCTGCTACATGTTTAGTGGTTTAAATGGGTAATTCAACTACTGTTGTGGCCTATGACGCCCTGCAGGAGCACAGTAGACAGCGCTCAGGTGAGCCCAACAACTGGGCAATGTAAGTGATAGGCTAGGGCAAGAACCTATGGGGTGCTCCAACTACAGTCCATTGAATCACACATAATGATTCAGTCAGAGGTGTGAGAGGCCTGAGGATCGGCTAGGCCTCTAACACTTTTGCCCAACTGTCTCTATGTAAGTGATGCATTGTAATGGTAATGGCTTACATAAACTGTCTCATGGTCATTTGACAATGTTTTGACTGACAAATAAAGCAATGTATAATACCAATTACTGCGGGCAGGAATATGTTCAGTAACTGTTGACCTGTAGGTTGGGTATACTGTGGTATGGGTATGGGGCTGTTACACGGTATTGGGAACCAAGGTGGACAACACTCCCATGCCCCCTGAGGCCTTTGGAGGTCATCACTGTGACTGGCCTGTCCTTGCTGCTCCTGCTGCCCTCCAAACACTGCAATCCTCACAAAACACACATTCTGTCCTGCTGATGTTCTTGCACAGAGTACAGTTGCTGTGCAGTTCTATGGTACCAATGGTATCCACATTCACACACTTCACATAGCTTTCTGATATTGTGGTGTGCCCATAATTGCCTCCAGCCTTAATGTCCATATCCTCACACCCATGTCACCCTGGTGATCCTCCCTGGAATTGCAAGTGATGCTGGCCATCCCCATGGACCAACATGCACAACCTTTGCAGGGCTCAATGTAGGTGACCTGTGTCCGTTGTGAGAGAATTTCCAGCTCTGCCACACCATTGGTTATCATCATCAGTATGGTCAGTCTTGCTACCTATGTCACCCTTAGGTGGCTGTGCTGCACATGCCATGTCACAGCAGATGGGAAATAGTAAATAGTTAAAGATAACATCCCTTTGCTGAAACATAATGAAAGAAGTTAGTATTCCTTTTAAACGTTGTTTGACCACCTCAAAGTTCTATGTACATCGCTTTGACCTTTGTGAAAAGCGGTATAAAATTCAGCCAAACAATTAATTAATTAAATAAATAAATAAAACCTAAAGTTCCAAACCATGAGGTGAGACAGCTGAGTGGAGACATGATAGAGGCCAGTCATGAGGACAGGAGTTCAGGTCTGATGGGCCCTATTCAGACCCAGTATGGACTTTCCTATGTTCCTCTGCATGCATGCCCTCACATGGCAGCAACGCACTTACTCTGCCAGCATTTCCACCATTTGAGTCATAGCATGTACACCACCTTGACCTGTGCATGCACCATACATATGTGTACAGACCCAGGCCCACAACAACTACACAGCACCCCATTCATGCCATGACTTGCTACATGCAAACCACAATCATTGACACCTATGTGACAGCCACCCACCTATGCTGCTGGCTACAGTGATGACACAGTGAGATACAAAACAGGAAAATATTTATTTAAACATGCACAGCACATTCAACATAGGCAAACACATATACATCTTTATGATAGTCAGCAGTGAGTAGCACAGCTATAAATATATATACAGTCAATCAAACAGGGTCTTCACACATAATATAATGTAACAATTGAAACAATTTAAAACAACATAAAACCATTTGCAAACAAAAATGTGGTGCCTGCAGATGCAGGCTCATGGGGGACCTTTGCTGCAGCTCCCGAGTGCCTCCACTATGGCCATTAGCCCCCTAATGATAGCCTGTGCTGATTAGTGCACCTCCTCTCTAAGGAGGCGCACCTGCACCACAAGGCTGACCAGTGCAGCATTGCTATCTGCCTGTGTGGCTGGGGAGGGGGCTGAGCCTGGTAGAGAAGATACATGCCCTGGGACTGGTGGTGCTGGCTGTGGCCTATGGTCTGCAGTGGGGCCTCGATGTCTGCAGTGCCTCCCACTGCAGCTATGCCATCCCCTTAAGCCTACATCAGGTGGGGTGGCATGCAGAGTGGGGGATAGGAGGCACTTCAGACACCCACTGCTCCTCCACAGGCTCCTCCTTCACATGATGGGCAAACAGGGGACAATGAGTCCAACCATCCCACCTCCTTCTCCTCTTCCTCCTCCAACTCATATTCCTCCTCCTCCTCTGCCTCCTCCTCCGCCTTTACCTCCTCCGTGTTAACCTCCTCCTTCTCCTCCACCTTCACCTCTGCCTCTGCCTCTTCCACCTCTGCCTCTTCCACTTCCACCTCCGCCTCTTCCACCTCTGACTCTTCTACCTCCATCTTGTCCACCTCCTCCTCCTCTGCCTCCCCCTCCATTGAGCTTTCATCCCCTTCCATGCTCTCTATCTCCTCATCCTCTTCACTCCCAGAGGAGCTGCTGGGGGTGGTTGGGCTGCTATGCACTGCTGTTCTGGCTTGTGCACCCTCTGAATGCCCACTTCACTGCCCCACGGCACATGTTCCTTTTGCTTTACTAACTGTAAGGAGAAGGATAGGGGGCCATTACATGGGTATCAACTCATGCCTACAGGAGATGGGACAGAGCAGACACATGGAGGCACACACACACACACATACACACACACACACACACAGACACATTGGAATTGGCCCTGTACATCCAGGGGCCGATGATCGTCCACTGCCCATCCTAATGCTACCCTGATCTGCCCCTTTCCCACCCCGTCTAACTTCACCATACAATGTGCGGGGAAGTTAGTCGGGGTCAGAAGGGGGCCCGAAAAGTGGAGATGAACGTGCCTCGGAATGACTGTATCTATTTCCATATCCAATTCAAACTTCTCCTACTGATCTATAAGTACACTTATTCTGCTGCTCCTTACTACCTTTCCTCTCTTATCTTTCCCTACATCCCTCCTTGCGAACTCTGCTCTTCTGGCAGATCCCTTCTATCTGTGCCCTTCTCTTGTACTGCCAACCCAGACTTTGATCCTTCCACCTTGCTCCTCCTTATGCCTGGAAGAATCTACCTGAGTCTCTGTGTCAGGCTTCATCTCTGGTGCTTTTCAAATCCAGGCTGAAAACACACCTCTTCGAGGCCGCTTATGGATCCTGATCTGCTTAGTCTCCTATCTGTTTCCTTACCATTCCCCTAGATATATTCTCGTCCTCAGCTGTTGTGCTGTCTGTCTTGACTAGATTGTACGCTCTGATGAACAGGGGTTGTCTTTTACATCGGTCTGTAAAGCACTGTGTATGCCTTGTAGCACTATACAAATGATAAATAGTGGTAGGAATAGTAGCAGTAATAGTAGTAGTGGGATCCTTTGCTTCTTGTCCTGGTTTTAGGAAGTTCCTGAAAATTTTGGTTGAACAGCTTTACACATGGGTGGTCCACTGCATCTTCTAAAGATTTGGTTTTAGGACTAGGTAATAAAGTGATCCCTGAAATCCTTCCATAAAGACATTCATTAGGCAATACTGCATTTTGGTCTACTCTGAAGCGGACATGGGTCACCCACTTACCAGTTAACATACCTCTGGTCATCTACACTCTCCAGTTCCTTGCTGGCCTCACAAAAACAGCCAATAAAGGTGTTTACATCTTTTCCTAGGATGTAGGGCCTACAGAATGATGATGAGCTTCTTCTCCTCTTGCTGCAAAATGGGCACTAGTGGTTCTGGAGTTCTCACTTATTTGGCAACCTGACCCTTAGTAGTAATACTCTGAGAATACTTCTAGGAGGCTGAGGTAAACATTTTGATGACAAGAGGTACAGATGAAGGAGCTCTCCTGCCTTTCCACTATCCACTAGGGCGATACCTGATAAGAGTCAGGGGAGATGCAGAAGTAGAAGATTACTTTATAAAGTGAATCGGAGGTAGTAGACATTGGAAAAACAATCAGAGGTCTGGGTTCTTTGAGGTTTTGATTGGGGGTGGAGAACACCTTTCTACAACAATGGTCCCTTTTAAGTTGCTCCTTAGGAACATCAGGTCAGGTATTAGTGGCCCAGTACTAATGGGGAACAAAGATAATGGCACCTTTTGAGATGTTGCCATCTTTCCATTAATAACATAACTTGCAAGGGTCCACAAAGGTGAATGTATACATTCTGCATAATAATGAGTTGCTATGCATGCATTTGTGTGTTTTGCATCTCATTATTAGTTAGTGAATACATTTTAATGCAGCACATTAAGAGCAATAAGGCATGTTTTTGTCAAATAATGCACGTTATTTGATAAATAACGTCCATTATTCCCTTATCACAGCTTAATAACTTTCACTCTGTTTTCAGAATGTCCAAAATGAATATGCATGAGAGATGCAAATGTATTTTTTGAATAGTCAGTGCAGTTTTGGGAACCACTGTCCTAGTAGAAACATTTCAAACCACAATTTGAATTCAGAAGACTTTTAAGAGTAAATAAAGCCTACAATCTCATGCATTTTTAAAACTTCTCTTCCAAATTCCAAGAGTTTTGTGTCATAGGAACATAAGATTTGCCACAAGTGGGTCAGACCAATGATCCATCAAGTCCCATATCCTGTTCCAACAGTTGCCAATCCACATCACAAGTATCTGACAGGATCCCAGAATTTAAACAGATTCTGGGATCCTGCCAAGAGAAAGCAGTGGATTTCCCCAGTCCATTTTAATAATGGCTTATGAACGTTTCCTCCAGGAACTTTCCCAAACCTTTATTAAACCCAGGCTGCACTATAAGCTTTTACTACATCTTCTGGCAATGGATTCCAGAGTGTAATTAAAGCACTGAGAGAAAAAATATTTTCTCCAATTAGTCTTAACTGTACTACTTTGTAGCTTTATTGCAGTTCCCCTAATCTTTGTACTTTTTGAAGGAGTAAACAACTGATTCATGTTTACTCGTTCCACTCCACTAATTATTTTATAGACCTCTATCATCTCCCCTCAGCCATTTCTTTTCCAAGTTGGAGAACCCTAACCTTTTAAGCCTTTCAACATAGGGGTATCTATCCAACCCCTTTATTATTTTGGTCAACCTTCTCTGTACCTTTTCCTATTCTGCTATACCTTTTTTAAGATGCGGTGACCAGAACTGCATGCAATACTCAAGGTGTAGTCGCACCATGGAACGATATAAAGGTATTATGATATCCTCTGTTTCATTCTCTATTCCCATCTGTGTAATTCCTAGCACTGTATTGGCTTTTTTGATGGCTGCTGTACACTGAGCAGAGGATTTCAATGCATAATCCACAATGATGCCTAGATCTTTTTCATGGGTGGTAACACTTAAAGTGGACCCTTGCATCATGTAGCTATAGTTTTGGGTTGTTCTTCCCTGAGTGCATAACTGTGCACTCGATTACAGTATATTTAATTTGCTATTTGGATGCCCAATCTTTCAGTTTCTCAAGATCTTTTTCGCAATTTGTTTACAATCCTCTTGTGGGTTTTTTTTTCCTTTTTATTGAATTTTTCATTATGCCATCCAAATAACATAGTACAATGAAAATAAGCAGTATAAACTAATATATAAACAAAATGAATGTATGAGAAAAACAAACCAAAGTATAAACCGCTTCCCAGCCCACATCATGGAGAGTACAGCAGTGTCACAATACCAGGGTGAAACAACTAAAGGCCCCAACACCTAACTTAGACCTATTACAAACAACAGAAGGAAAATACCAATATAATTCACTCAGGCTTGTAACGAAGCTAAAAGAGACTCAAGCTGGGAAGGATCAGAATAAACATAACTTACTCCTTGAATAGTAACCAAACATTTACATGGAAAGCGAAGGAAGAAGGTACCTCCCCCAGCCAATACCCTAGGTTTAAGCTGAAGGAAGGACCTCCTCCGACATTGCGTGTGCCTGGAGACGTTGGGGAAAATAGATAACTTATGGCCATAAAAAAGGAAATCCTTTTTAGAAAAAAAGGCTTTCATAATGGAAGCCTTATCTGCAAGATTAGCCAAAGTGACCACCAGAGTAGCGCGGGAGGAGATTGGCATCTGAGAGTTTTCCAACAGACCACTTAAATCAGAAACAGTACTCTCCTCCCCTTGCACTGCTCCGGTCTCCCCAGAAGCCGCCCGCACTGGCTCATAAAAGGAACCATCAATCAAAATAGTATCAGCGTCAGCAAGTAACAAAACGTCCTTACAATATTGTCGAAATAAAAGACCAGATGACAAAAAAACGTGTTTTAGGGAAATTCAAAACCTGAAGATTTTTAACACGAGAAACATTCTCTAAGGACTCTAACTGTTGATAAATAAGTAAAGTATCCTTCAAGGCAGATGCACCGGCTGACTGTAAAGATACGACCTGAGCATCAACCTTGTCGGCATGTTGAGATAATTGATTAACAGAAGTCTCCATCGTATGCAATCGACCAACAACTTGTTGCGAGAAAATAGCAGTCTGGTCCATAAATTTAGACAATAATGAGTTAGTGGCGGACACCTGTTTCCAGATGTCAGTAAGAGTAATTTCTCCCACATTTGGAAGCAGGGAAGAAGTTAAATTCTCAATACCACCAACAGCTGTTAAAGGAGCAATAGGGAGTACCTCACTCAAAACAGACAGTGGTGGAGCCTGAATCTCTTCTTCCTCCCCCGAGGATGAAAGCACCTCAGAAGAGGAGGTAGTTACATCCGAGGCCTGAGACGGTCCAGGGTTAGGCGGAGGAGTCCTGTCGATCGAACTCAGGGAAATCCTGGAAGCAGAAGAGGGAGCACACTGATCCAAAGAAACAGGATTAGACATTACCACAACGTGCTGATCCATAGGACCAACAGTAACAAGAGGAGTAGAAGTAGCAGCAGAAGATTCCTTTATAGGCTGGTTCTTCTTGTTTTTTCTCTTCGCATGACCCCGAAGCATTTCCACAGTGGCGGGGGCTCAAGGCCCCAAAGTAGCACCGAAGGGGCACCAAAGGGGCGTTCCCCCTTTTGTCATGCCCTCTTCGGGCATGCAACCGTGGGCCACGACTGCGGTCGCGTAGGGCAGCCGGCATTGAAATAGACTGCAGGAGCCAACTGGATCAGTAGGAAGGGACTACTGCAGCCAATCACAGATGACAAACGAGCTGCTGCCAGACCCCGATATCCAGCACCGCTGACTCTCCAATCCTCTTGTGGTTTAACAACTTTGAAGAATTTTGTGTCATCTGCAAATTAAATCACCTCAGTTGTTGCCATTTCCAGGTCATTTATAAAGATTTTAAAAAGTAAAGGCCCAGCACAGATTGCTGGGATATTCTGCTATTTACCTTTCTACTTTGATAAAACTGACCAATTAGCCATACTCTCTGTTTTCTGCCTTTTAACCAGTTCCCAGTCCACAGTAGGACACTAACTTCTATCCCATGACTTTTTAATTTCCTCAAATGTTTCTCATGAGGGACCTTGTCAAAGATATTCAGAAAATTTGGATATACAATGTCCACCAGCTCACATTTATCTACCTACTTAAGAACATAAAAACATAAGATATGCCATAATGGATCAAACCAAAGGTCTAGCAAGCCCAGTATCCTGTTTCCAACAGTAACCAATCCACGTCATAAGTACCTAGCAGGATTCCAAAAAGCAGGCAGATTCCATATTGTTTATACCAGGGATAAGTAGTGGATTTTATCCAGTCTACTTTAATAATGGTATATGGACTTTTCCTCCAGGAACTTGTCCAAACCTCTTTTAAACCCAGCTGCACTAACAGATTTTATGACATCCTTCGGCAGGGTGATTTAAGAGCTGCGATATTTGAGTTGCTCAAGAGGAGGCGCTGCCATGGATGCTCCACTAACACCCTCTAGGCTGGGCACAGATCAGCCTTCAAACATCCTATTTATGCTGCACATATAAGCCCTTTGTTTATAGGAAGAAACCTTTTGATCCAGATGTTTTATTTACCAAGCTTCAAGAACTATCTTGCACAAAAAAGGTTTTCCGTCACATTTTTGGCTGACTCAAGCCCAAGGTAAAATGCACAGTTTTTTTTTAAATATCCATCAAAATATCTGTGTAAGAAAAGGTTGAGTCAGACATACTAGAATTTTAACCCAAATTATATTTGCATATTTGAAGCAGATGGTTTGGACTACTAAACTTCAAAGGAAATAGAAGTCAGACCAGCGAGGCAATATTCAACCAAAGTCACAACAGCCATAGGGTGAGAAACAGATATAAGGTGACCTTCAAAGGAACAAGGATAAGTAAAGAGAAGCAGACAGAACAAGAGCAGATAAGAATAATTGAGCTCCCTCCCATCCCATACCACATTCTGGCAGTTGGGTATGCATGAAATGGAGGAAATATGTCACGCAGTGTTTAGAGTAATATCATTATCAGGATGATGCCAGGATAAGGTAACAGTAAGAAAAGCAAAAAAAGCATTAGATTTGCAAAGTTGATGTCAAACCTAACTGGAGTCAGAATAGTCTGCTAAAGGTAATAAATCAAGTCTAGATGGAGCCTTGCATAGTTAGGCAGAAGCATAATTAAATCTAATATGGGATAAAGAAGGGAAAGGGGTGATTCATGAGAAAAGAAGGAAGAGAACACAGCAGTAGCATGAGATGTGATATCATGGAAAATAAAATGTAGAAAAAAATCATGGCAGTGGACAAGAGGAGATCAGAGACACTCAACTCTCAACCAATAGCCAGGTATGCACCATCACCCATGATCAGAGCAAGGCTGCCTGTGAATGCCTGCAAAATCTGCATACTCTGGTAGAAGATCACGAATCTATGCTTTTATGGATAAAATTGTAAATAAATGAGTTCAAAGGCTACAAAGACTAAGAGGCCCTTTTACTAAAGTATGCTATGCAGTTAATATGTGATTTGGCATGCATTAACTTCACGCTTGGGCCCTTGATAACAGCTACCGCAGGGGCATAACAGTTAACACATGCTGATGTTCACGCCAACTGCCAATTGCATGTTATATTGCCAAATGGGCAGGTTAGGAGCGGAGAATCGTTATGGTGAGCATATTGCATTTAGCACAGGAGGGCATATCACATGCCTTCAATGTTATAATTAGAGCAGGTACATTTACCTCCACCTCAATAGATTAAGGCAGTGGCTCTCAAAGCAGTCCTCTGGGACTCCCAGGCCAGTCAGGTTTTCAGGATATCCACAATGAATATGCATGAGATAGATCTGCATGCACTACTTCCATTGTATGCAGAAATGGCTTCGTGTTTTGCAAAGTTGTTTCTAAAATAATGTTTGAATGAGTATGTCCTGACCCGGTTATGGCCAGGTGCCACCCCAGAATGCCCCAGGAATAGCCTAATGCTAGCCGGCTGGCATTGGGATGTGCGGCAGCAGCCCCCCCATCAGATGTTCAGTAGCACTAGCCATGTTAGTGCCACTGAATACTCCAGTCAAGGGGATTAACGTGGTTAGCAGGTCTGCTAATGGCATTAATCCCTTTAAATATCAGGCCCATATTTTCTCCAGTTAGTCTTAAACACGCTACTTTGTCATTTCTTTGCATGTCCCCTGTTTGTTGTACTTTTTGAAGGAGTAAACAACCGATTAACATTTATAAAGAAACTTTCAGATGATAATGGTGATTCATACACAAAGAAATACATAAAAGAAAAAATATAAATTAACAATATATAAATTAACAATACATCTGAACCTAGCCCACAATAAGGGGAGAGATTAATAAACATTTCTTTGTGTATGAATCACCATTATCATCTGAAAGTTTCTTTATGCTTGCTTTGTAAGTTGTAAAAGTCTCAATAAATATTAAATAAAAACAAAAAACATTTATGCATTCTGTTCCACTCATTATTTTATAGACCTCTGTCATACTTCCTCTCAGCCATCTCTTCTCCAAGTGGTAACCTTCCATCCCATTTATCATAGAAACATGACAGTGGATAAAGACCATGCAGCCTATTTAGTCTGGCCTTCCAATATAAACTACTAAGCTCTACAGTCCCTTTTTTCCTTTAGAGATCCTCTGTGCTTGTTCCATGCTTTCTTGAATTCAGATACTATCCTTGTCTCTACTACTTCCACTGGGAGAATATTCCATGCATCTACCACTCTTTCCATAAAGAAATATTTCTGAAAATTACTCCAGGGTCTTGTCTCCTTTCACCTTGATCCTATACCTCTTTGCTGCAGAGCTTTTGTTCAGTAGAAAGAGGCTCACCTCCTGGACATTTAGGCCATGGAGATATTTAAACATTTTTATCATATCTCTCCTCTCTTGTCTTTCTTCCGAAGTATACCTACTGAGATCTTTAAGTCTGTCCCCCTATGTCTTATGACGAAGCCCACTGACCATTTTGGTAGCCACCCTCTGCACCAATTACATTCTGTTTATATCCTTTGAAGGTGCGGGTGCCAGAATTGCACACAATACCCCACATGAGGTCGAACCAGAGACCTATACAGAGGCACTATCACCTCCTTTTTCCTGCAAGCCATTCCTCTCCCTATGCACCCTAGTATCCTTCTGGCTTTATCGTCACCTTTTTCTACCTGTTTAGCCAATTCTGCTATATCAATTTTTACATGGAGCAATATAGAGGCATTATGGTATCCTTTGTTTTATTCTCCATCCTTTTCTTTATAATTCTTAGAATTTTATTAGCTTTCTTGTCTGACGCTGCACACTGAGCAGAGGATTTCAACATTTTTTCCACAATGACATATCCTTTCCCTGGGTAGTGATTCCTAATGTGGAACTTTACATCATGTAGCTATAATTTAGGTTGTTCTTCCCTAAATGCCTAACTTTGCACTTGTCCACATTAAATTGTATCGGCCATTTGGATGCCCAGTTTCTCAAAGTTTTCTTGGAATTCTTAATAATCCTCTTGTGATTAAACAACTTTGAATAATTTGATGTCATCTGCAAATTTGATCACATCCCTCATTGTTCCCATTACCAGATCTTGTAAGGTAGTGGGTTCACCACAGATCCCTGGGGTACTACATTAGTTACCTTTTTCCATTGAGAAAATTGACCATTTAGCTCTACTCTGTTTTATATCTTTTAACAAGTCCCCAACCCACAATAGGACACTGCCTCCTATTCCATGACTTTTTAATTTCCTCAAGAGTCTCTCCTGAGGGCTCTTGTCAAAAGCTTTCCAAAAATCCAGATACACTATAGAGGTCATTCCAGAACACAGATAAGCCCTTTGGATGTGTGGCATAAATGTTTTTCTAACAAAAACCTTATGACCCGATTCTGAGACCCCCGTGGCCCTGCTCGCACATGGCACTTGCATGGGGATCTCAAATTGTGGGCGGGAGGTGACAGAACAGGGGTGTGGTCAGCAACGGAGGCATACAATGCGGATTCAAGAAAGGCCTGTGTACGTTCTTCATGTTTCCTGTGGATGTCCACATTATACCAGCAGAAACATTGAATAAGGCCAGGACTTAGAAACTTTTCTGCTCTGCTCTGCAAAGTGTCCTGTAGAGATGAATGGCTGTGACAAAGATTTATTTATTTATTTAACATTTCTTTTATACTGCACTATTATCATCAGCACGGTTTACATTGAACATTTATTTATTTATTTACATTCTCTTATATACCACGCTATTCTGCATCAGTGCGGTTTACATTGAACAAACTGAAATTACATTGAACAGGGCATTATAACTTGGAGATAACTATTTTACAGGGAACATGGGCTATGGAGGGTTAAGTGGCTTACCCAAGACCACAAGGAGCACCTGTGAGACTAGAAACCCCAGTCCTTCCGGCCCAAGATTGCTGTCCTCTAGTGGGATTTGAACCCCCGACCTTCCGACCTGAAGTACCTTGCCCCAACCACTAGGCCACATACTTATACATATAGGGTAACTGTAGTGTGTTTTACATTTTAACAGGAATTGAAACTTGGAAGAACAGGGGTAACTATTTACAGTTAGTTACATAGTTAAAAATATCTGGTTATATGCATGGAGTGTGTAAATCCCTATGGAGTCTAAATCGGAAAGTAACTTGTGAATAGGTGGTGCTTGAGCTTTTTCTTGAATTGGGTTAAGTTGGTAATAGCTCTCAGGTCTGGTGGGAGGGCGTTCCAGGCTTTTGGGGCATACATGCTGAAAGCTCTTTTAGATGTTGCCTTTGTGCATCTCCCTATTTCTTTTGGGACAATTAGGCTGTTTATTGCTGCGGATCTTCTGATTCTATTGGGGGGTGAGGTGCATAATAGTTCGGTGATGACTGCAGGAGATTGATTGTTCAAGGCTTTAAAGGTTGTGATTATGATCTTATGTTGGATTCTGGCATGGGTCGGTAACCAGTGGAGTCTTTTCAGGATTGGTGTAATGTGGTCTGTCCTTGAAATTCCTTCCAATACTCTGGCCGCTGTGTTCATTGCCAGTTGGAGAGGGTTTAGCGTTGCTTGTGGGAGTCCATATAGGATTGCGTTTGAGAAATCGAGGTGTGGCATCACCAAGGCTTGGTAGATGGTTCTGAAATCCGAGGGTTCAAGTAGTGGTCGTAAATGCCGGAGTGTACGTATTTTGTGGTATATTGATTTTGTTGTATTTTTTATGTGTGTTTGCATGTCTAGTCGTTGGTCCAGGGTGATACCTAGGTATCGAATAGTGGGTTTAACCATTAGTTCTGTGTCCTTTATCTTTAATGTGGCTGGGGGTGTGAAATCCTGGTTCCTCGTAATGAACAGCATGTCAGTTTTGTTATGGTTGATTCGTAAGTTCTGTGTGAGGAGCCACTCTTCGACTGCTTCGAAACAGCTCACCAGTCGGGTTGGTTGATTGCAAATGGCATATATAGGAGAATGTCATCTGCATAGGCTAAGCATGCAATGTTAAATGAATGAACTAGGTCACAGATAGGTTGCATGTAGATGTTGAACATTAATGCGGAAAGCGAAGAGCCTTGAGGCACACCCTGTTCTTGTAGAAATGGATCTGATGTTGTGGCGTCGGTCCTCACTTGTTGCCATCGGTTGGACAGAAAAGATTTACACCAGCTCAGTGCAGAGTCAAGGATTCCTTTTTCCTCGAGACGATCGATGAGTATTTGATGACTTACGGAATCAAACGCAGCCGAAATGTCCATGAATATAAGGATGAAGCCTTGTCAGATGTTATCTATTCCTGTGATTAGGGTGTTGAAGAGGGTGATGAGGAGAGTCTCCACGCCATGTGCTTCTCTGAAACCATGTTGTGACGGGTCAAGTGGTGCTTCAGTGTCTATATGTTGCTGGATTTGACGTTGGACTACCTTTTCAATTATTTTGGCTAGCAGTGGGATGCTGGATATTGGTCTATATGATTCGACTTTTAGCGGATCCATTTTGTTATTCTTCAATAGTGGTCTAATGGAGGTATGTTTTAGACTTTGAGGAAAGGTTCCCGTTGCAAATGATTGTTCTAGAATTTTATTTAGGAAGGGGCTTAATTCACAGCACAGTTCTCTTATCCAGGATGCTGGACAGGGGTCGTTTGGTGCAGTGGTAGCATTGATGGAGGCAATAGTGTTTTCAATCTCCTTGGGTGATATGGTGTTGAATTTGGTCAGTGGAGATGGATGTGGCAGCTTGGGTTTGGGGGAGGGACCAGTGGGGCAAGGGTTTTTGACTGTTTGCATCATTTTTCATTTTAGGTAGTTAGTGTAGACCTGAGGTTGTATTGTGTGTGTTTGTTGAGGGGTTGGTTCTCATGCCAGTGTCTTTACTATGTTGAACAAATCATGGTGTTTATTCACTGATCATTTTAGAAGATTTGTATGGAACTGTTTCCTTCTCTCTGCTATTTCTTGGCAATGCTTTTTTAGGTGTGAGCAATACACCGTATAAGCTTTAGTAGATCAGGATCGGTGCCAACGTCTCTCAAACCTGCGAAGATGGAGGAGTGATGCCATTAGTTCATTTGAGTACCATGCTACATGTGCTCGGCACCTGGTCTTTTTGTTCGTATCAGGTAATTGTGAGTTAGACCTGAGGGTGATGTCCCAGGTGTTAATCAGGTCGTCCAGATCAGGCTCTGAAGTGTTTAGTAGTGGGAGGACATTCTTAAGTATTTCCTCTTTGTCAAATGAACGAAACCTTCTTGCTGGTGGTTTAGGAGGGATGGTGTTAGTGTTGTGTTTGTTGAGGGTGGTGGGTAGTTGGAATGTGATCAAGCTGTGATCCGACCAGGGTACTGGGTTTATGGATAATGCAAAGTTGTGATCTGCTTCCATGATTGCTTGTGGGGCGAAGATCAGGTCTAGCGTGTTTCCCTGCACATGAGTGGGTTCTCTGACTATCTGGCTGTAGCCGAGGTTGTCAAGTGCTTCTAGAAATGCTGTGATTTTGGCGTCATGTAGAGTGGGGAGGATGAAATTGCCTAATAGCCAGCTCGATGATCGTGGTTTATCTGAGTTGCAGGCAAGGTTGATTGATGACAGATCCTCAGATGCAGTTGTTGGTGCTCTGTAGACTACGTTGATTGAGCAAGAATTGTTTAATATAGAGATCGCATTTAGATGGGTTGTGCTGATGGTTTTGCTCAGCTGAAATTGTAGATCACTTTTTGCAAGGATAATTACTCCTCCACCTCTTTGGTTGGCTCTGTGGCAGGTGTGAATTGAGAACTTGGGGGGTAGCATCTGGTTGAGAATGACGTTGTCATAATCTGATAACCAGGTCTCCGTGATCATCAGGATGTCGAGGTTGTGGTGTGCTATTAGATCGGTGATCACTGGCCATTTTGTGTGAATAGATCTGATATTGATGAGGGCACATCTCAATAGTTGTTGGTGCTGTTGATCTTTGGTCTGAGACTTTTTAGTAGGTTGGAGGGCAATGTGGAGCAGATGGGGATGGTGCGTACAATTGGAGTTTGTTGGGTATGTTTGAGCTTTGTCCGACCATCTCTTCCCATTACTCCTTAGTATTGGTATAGAGTTAGTACCGGGGTTGAAGGCATGTGAGCATCCGGACAGTGCAAAGAGGAGATAAGTGATGGCTAGTGCTATGAATGTAAGCATCTTTCTGGTATGCATTGTGTATCTCGGGAGAGGGGTGCTAGTTTTTTTGGGGGCAGTGCTCTATGTGGGCAAGTTGTAGCAGACTGTTGTTTCCAGTTATTAGGTGCTCTGTCTTGTCTGAGATGTAGAATTGTCAGGTTGGTAGAGCCGTTGTGTGGTAGAGCCGTTGTGTGATTCCTAGCTTGTTTAGTTCGAACTGGTCCTCTGTATTTGGGTCGGTGTATTGACTGCAGTGGTATCCGTAGAGTTGACAATGGTAGTATCAGAGTACTGGCAAAAGTAGCTTCTGAATACTGGTAACAATTGTGATGAAGTAAAGGCAACAGTACTAGCTAAGTAGAGGTAACAATAGTAACAGTATATTGGCAACAGTAATAGCTGAGTAGAGGCAAAGATAGTAACAGTATACTGGCAGCAGTAGTAGTTGAGTAGAGGCAACAACAGTAACAAAATACTGGCAACAATGGTAGCTGAATACTGGCAGCAAAAGAAGCAGAGTATGATATCAATAGTAGCAAGCTTACTGATGACAGTAGTACAAAGTACTGGCAGAACAATTAGCAGATTTACTTGCAGGAATGGTGATTAGAGATCTTGTGTTAAATAGCAGAGTGCTAATAATTGGAACAGGTGGTGGTGGTGGCTGTGCCTGGAAGGCAATCATTCAAGGGTGCTCATAGGGGTAAAGATGTTGTGTCTGCATTCTGGAATGGCACAAGATGCAGAGATGAGGGAAAGTTGTAGGGTAAAGACACATTAATAAACACCCATACAGAAATATTCAGAGGTGCAATGGTGATTATTCCGGCTATGCTAACAATTGCTGTGTGAGCTAGAGGAGATAACATAGGACACCCATGTCTTCTGAGAAGTGGGACTTGATGTAGGGATTGTATGTAGTTGATTATAGGAAGGATTAATGTGTGGGTAGAAACACAGATCAGATTAGTAGTTCTGGGACTTCATGCCATTATGTTATACCAGCTGTTTTCTAGAGGTGCAGGGCATCTGTACTGCATATTTTATTTATTTAGATTTTTTTATACCACTTTTTCAGTGAATCAAAGCATTTTACAATGAACAACAACAGTTTACATGGAACTTGGTTAACATAACTAGGTTGTACTGCAAATTACATAGATAACATAAGCTAAGTATTATAAACTGATATGGGACTAGGTCTGTATGTTTTGTGGTGGCTGAAAGTGAGTGTGTGTGTGTGTGTGTGTGTGTGTGTGTGTGTGTGTGTGTGTGTGTGTGTGTATGTGTGTGTGTGTAGTTAGAGGGATGCATGGGGGCACCTGGTGTGCACAACCACAATTTTGAGGGGACATCAGTGCCTGGCTAGAACCTGGTCAATAGGATGACCACAGAGTGACCAGGGCCCAGTGTGATTGGCAGGATACATCAGAAAGGGGTCTCTACAGCTACATGTCAAAGCATATCCCTGTCAGTGATAAGGGACCCTCTGAATGAGAGCATGCAACAGGGCACACAGTAGCATCAGCAGTCTCACAAATGTGCACATTTGTATAGAGAGATGCTGGTGCCCTTGGGCATCTAGTGGTGCTGTTTGCGCTGGTGCATGCACTCCATCTGAGGGTCCCTATTTATTGTCATTTGTCTAACATTTAGCTGTACAGGACTATTTCTGATTTCTTCTGGCCCATACATAGCACTGTACAGACTGTTGTCAGAAATGACCAACGCAAGCACTACTAAAATGTTCTCCTACTGCCATGTATGTTTTGCTGCAAGGTCTGTCAGGACAATCATATCACTCTCTACTTGCTATTGTAACATCTCTGAGTGCACAGAAAACACTTTGCAGGGTTCTGGTCATTGCAAAGGACTAGCTTCTATGGTCTGTTTTGCATTAACACATCTGTATCATCCGTTTTCATGGGTAGTTTGCATGAGCACCACACCGTCAGTGTAAGGAGCAGCTTCGGGGATGCACATATTAACTGAGGAGATGTGGCCACACAGAGATGGGCAGCAGTGGACCCATACTTGTTTTCAGAATTCGCCAAGGGTTGGGATGTCCAAGCCACCTGCTGTGCGCATACCTGTGTCTCAGAATTTGTGCACATCTATGTACCCGATTCAAGACCGGCGGGCACATCTAGACCCATGCATGCGGAATTAGGGTCTAACGGAGCCCATTTTTTAATTTAGACATGTCCACAGCCTGGACGTGCATGTTATGGAATCACGCTTTACAAGGAGTAACTAACATTTATCTACCTGTTTATTCACACCTTCAAAAAAGTGTATCAGATTGGTGAGGTAAGACTTATCTTGGTTTAATCCATGTTGGCTTTGTCCCATGAAACAATGACTATCTATATGTTCAGTAATTTTATTTTTTTAGAATGGTTTCTACCATTTTGCCTAGCAAGAGACCAGGGTTTGATTCCCACTAGCACTCTTTGTGGCCTTCGGCAAGTCACTTAACCCACCATTGCCTTGGAAGAAAGACTTGGCAATTTATTTCCGGTCACACTGCCAAGAAAACCCAGGAGCTGCTGGCTTGCCAGGAGTCAGTGCTGACTCGAAGGCACACATTGCATGAATATCAGTCTGTGGTTTTCTAGATCAACCCTGGAACTCTTTTTAAAAATTGATGTTACATTGCCCACTCTCCAATTTTCGCATACAAAATATTCCATTACCACAAGAAAATACCAAAAACTGGGAAAGACTCCCTCTGTGTGGAAAGACTAGGTGATCTTCCCATTGAAACAATCTGAGAATCTAGAGGGAATTTTCAAGAGAGCAAGTCAGCATCCCAGCTGCTACTCTCCATTTCCTCACTGGAAGACAACTCCTTCTGGTGTCCTGTCAAGACATCTATATGATATAGATTTTGAGGAAAGGAACCTGCACTGTCAGGATGGGCCATGTTTATCACTCTACTTTATTCATATAACCATTAGCTACCCTACTGTTGGAAATTTTCATGTTATCTAATGATGGAGACCTTGATTACCTTATAACCAGAGATCAAATTATACTAACTTTTGCACATAGGCAATAAAAATATTCAGCATAGGCATTCACCAAGAAATACACTCTATCATCCTTCCCCACTCTCCCTTGGGGACACAACCCTCCACACTCCTGTGATCTCTTGGGAAATGCGATTGTGAATCCACTACTATGTGCTGCAAAGGGTCTCTAGATGTTCCCTATTGTGCTCACTCCACGGCAGAGAGTTTGGCCATATTCGTGTTTCTGGGTAGGCAGTGCACAGATTCCAGGAGAGGGGGCAGCTATAACAAGGTGGGCTTCCTCCTATCTGTTTCTGCCCACATTTCCAGCTCTTGTTCATTTCTTTATCATCACCATAGACAGCTGGATATTAAAATCGACCTGAGTCTAGAAACATGAGTGACATAAAAGTAAGAACCTCTGCACTGTAGTAGCCAGTCTTCATGATGATGAAACAGAATATAGAACATAATTTAAATGTTAACATTAACACCAATCAAAATGCATCCTTGTTTTCAATCCAATGAAATCCACAGCAGATTTTGCCCCATTTGTTATATATGCTTAGGAAAATCAGTCTTTGTTTCTCAAACCTACATTCCTCCTTTTATGGATGATGCACATGGTTCGAAAAAACAAATTCCTAGTACTATACTGGTGCACTGTTGTGTGATTCAACTTTAAAGGTCCTGTTTACTAAAGGACTTTCCCATTGTTTGTCCATGGGGAAATGTTTAGTATATAGGGCCCTAAATGTGACGACATATCAGGGATAATTTTATAAAAGGCAGCATAAACGGAGTGGCATGTATACTAAAGTACACAAACTGAGTAGCGTGTGTGTTTGGCACTGCACTAAAAGGTAGCGTGGGCTCCTATGCTAAAAAAAAAAGCGCTACCCAGGCAGTGTGTGTTTGGGTGGCAATTGGGTGGCCAGTTGACCGCTTTGACCCGGTGAAAAGCGGGATATAAATACAGCTAAATAAATAAATAAATAAACCTGGGCAGAGCATGGACATTTCCACAGTGGCACTTGGTGAGGAGCAACTATCGCCAGCACAAAGAATGCTGGTAGTTGCTCCCTGCTGCAGTATCACTGCAGCAAGAGGTACTAGATTCAGGAAGATAGCTGTCTCCGCCCCCTTGCACCTAGCACAGTACCCCATGCAAGTAATGCATCGCAAACCTGTGTTACCTGCATGGGGCTTCGTAAACCTGCCCCTTAGACCTTAAGCCCTCCAAGGAATAAGAAAATACAGTAGCTGCTGTATTTAATTCACCTTTAGCTGCCCCTGGAAAGATGGGAGCTAAATCCCAAACCCCTTCCTCTTCCCTTTATAAAACAGGAACCCAGAACTGTGCCCAGCAGCACCCAAGTGGTCATGCACAAACTACCCCAGTGGAGGTAGTAAAGCCAAAGACTGTATCTGAATCCAAGAAAGCATGCGACAAACACAGAACATCTTTAAAGGAAAAAAGGGAGTGCAAAGCTTAGCGGTAGGTATGGAAGGGTGGACTGGATAGGTTGCATTGTCTTTACCTTCATATTTCTATGTAACTTATAAAGTACACATGTCCATCTCAGGTCTGCCTTCTTTCCATCCCCAGGAATGCCTATGCACAGTATATTTTTGTCGGCATGCATATTTCTATATACATAGTCAGCCACACACTTTTATGAGAGTCTTTTTCCATCTGTAAAACATGCTTTATACGCAGAAAGGTCTTTATAAGATGACCCCCTGAGAGGGTAATTTCATAGCAGGACCCCTAGGCTGGAAAGGCAGAGAGACATACATGTTGCATCTGTTATGTAAAGGCACCATACGCACCTTTGCGCCTTCATAAAACAGCCTACTTGAAAGCTCTTGCAACTGTGTGCACCTTTGTACCAGTAAGAATCCGTGCATCGTTTATTCGTTTATTTAACAATTCTTTTATGCCACCGTCACGGCGGTGGTCACGCACATGTGCAGATTTTGCAAAATACATTCTTAATGCATGATCGGTTCCTCCCTTCCCCCTCCCCGAGAATGTCTACATGCATATAGCATGCATAGATGCAATGTTTTCTGAAGGCCATCTTTTATGCGTACAGTATATATTCCCCTAAAATAGCTCATTCACAAAATATGTGTCCTTGTGTAGCTACAGAAAGGAGAGCAGCTTTTTAACCTGATTCTAAGCTAGCAGTTTATAATATGGATGAACACCAAACCAACATATTTTAAGGGTTATTTGTCCAGAGGCACTTTCCAAAGAAAGTTGCATTTTTAGCTTGCCAGCTGACTGCCATCATGTAAAGTAGACTCTACAGCTTACACTCAAGTCACTCTTCCAAAAACATGGTTTTTAGCCTTCAGTTTATAAAAGGAGAGAAAAAAATCCATAATGTAAATAGCTAATCTTATGTTTGTCTCTATTGGTTTCCAGAGGATTGCCAGGCTCTCCAATAAGTGAATACAAGGTAGCTCTCATATATTTTAGCATAGGATTTTATTATAAGTTTGAAGATTGTGTATAATGGTTTATACAGCAAATTGTAGAATAAAACCTATTTTTTGAGCTCTGATCTTGTTGTGAGAGCTAAATGTCTGCTTATTATTGCCTGACTGGCTACTAAGTCTAAGCAAATCACAAATATAGACTAGGACATCTTTAACTAAGCATTCCTTCTTCCTCCCTGATTTGCCTAGCCTCAGGCATGAAAAATCTGTACAGGGGCTTCTTTCCTCTCCCCTTGACCATTTTGAAGATGAGGGTATGTGTCTTATCTTTTTGACTCGTTTGCCATGAGATTTAGCAGCTGCTTTAAGGCCATGTGATGCATTATGCTTTGTATAATAGTTCAATTGAAGGTCTTTGCGCAGTTCAGGCATGTCAGCTGAGTAAGTTCAAGCAGTGAAGGGACTTGTAATTAAGTTGGCCCCGGGCTGCTATCATTCTGAGAATGCTTTGTTTCCTCTCACTTGTCCAATCGTCGCTCTGCAGCCAGAGAATCCCTATCAGAATGCTGTCATGGGTGACCAAAAGTATGTGAAAAACTGAAAACAGGTATGAGATCAAGCCCAGGCAAAGGTCTCTATAATGCAAGCCTTGTAGCACCTTGCTTCTTTGTTAGACACAGAAACAAGTAAATATAGAGGCCCGCTGTTTTGGTGGGCTTTATTAGACAGAATAGCTCTATACAAGACGATTTCCAAAATAAATCATCCATCAGTCTTCCGTTAAGGGTTTTTTTGAGCACGTTAGATGAGCATTGTATTAGAAATAGGCCTTGAACTCTGCCTGCATACACAGGGCACTTTATTCAGTTTTTTAAGAGCTAATGTCACTGATTGGAAAGAGCATGGGTCAGGTTTTCAGCAGCATAACTCAGCGTAGAAGATTAGAAGCTCCCCGCAGAACATAGCCACTTCCTCAGAGTAGCATTTCAGAATCCGGGTATTCCAATGACAATATTTCAGAATTCTGCTAATTCATAGTTTTTAGTGACTCTCATTTTTGGCAAAGTTTTCATGGCAAAAATATCGCATAAAAAAATCGAGAGGCATGTTTACTAAACTAGGCCAATAGCTAACGTGTGGTTGAGTGCGTGGTAAGCGTGCCGTGCTAAAAGTTAGTGTGGGGTCCCACATTAAAACTCCATGTCAGCAGGTAAGCTTGAGAACTGGAACATCACAGTTTGTACAGGGCATGATAGGAGCATGCTAAACATACTGTTTCCATTAACACGGGTGCACTTAACGCCACCTCAATGGGCGGTATTAGGTGCACCTGTATGCTGGGTTACCACAGTGCTATATATTAGCAATGCGCCCATGGCAGGGGGATGGATGTACATGCAAGTTGGTATGGGCTTCTATGCTAGTTGGCATGGGCTTCCATGCTGGTTATGCGGCCTGACCATTCTCTAATGGCGCTCTTTGTAATAAACATGAATGACTTTCTAATGAAACTATCAAACATTTTTTTTTCAGTATTTCAGTATGACAATATCCAGGTTTATCATCTCTTTCTCTAAGATATAAGTGGAATGTACAAGTCTTATATATGATAATTGCATCTAGAACATCTTCCCATAACATAAAATGAGACCTGCAGTAAATAACATATGTTATTGTGCAGTAGCATGCAGTAATGCAGTAATGCCTTTTAGTAAATGTAGCTCTTTGTGTATGTGGGTCTGTGTGTGTATTAGAAGGGGGGGGGGAGGGAAGGGGAGGCATGGAATCCCAGCAGGTTCCTACTGCTTCTTTCAAGGTCCAGCTCACTTGGAACTGATGCTGAGATCTGGTGCCATAAGTCTCAGTTAGGATTATCCAAAGTTCTTCGCCTTTTACTGAATTCCCTTGCCTCACTTCACCCAGTCCAGTCACTTCAATAGCGGTTCACATCTGAGGATCATGCAGCCCCTAAAGCATTGAAGTTAGCCACTTTGTGCTGGCATTGCATGATGGTTGTGACACTCTACCCTACTGTGGCATCTCCAACCCTGGCTTGCCTGGATAGCAGACAGCTTGATCTGAGAACTAAATCCAGGGTCTCCAGGGGCGGCCTTCAAAATCAAAACAAAAACAACAACAACAAAAAAAAAACGATCGTAGAAGCTGCTGCTGCACTGCTTCAGTGGCAGTGGCAGAATGAACTTCCCCACCTGACATTCCATTGCCCCCGTGCCGGCTCAGCTTTGCAGAGCTGTGAAGGGAGAGTGATTACCTTTCCCGTGGCTCTCTTAAAGTTGAGCCCACCAGCGCTGAGGGGGCCATGGGGCACTTCATTCTGCCATTGCCACTGCAGCAGTGCAGCGGCAGCAGCTTCTTCGACTGGGTTTTTTTTTTATTTTTGTAATTTCCCTTGAAAGGTCTGGGTCTGGGCTGGGAGGGGAGGGGTAGCACTGGAAATAGTAATGGGCTAATGGCAGGAGGGCTAGGACTAGAAATGGGCTGATGGGGGGTTATGAATGGAAATAGGCTGATCGGGGGGGGGGGCTAGGACTGGTAATGGACTGATCGGGTGGGTTAGAACTGGAAATGTGTTGATGGGGAGTTAAGAATGGGAATAGGCTGATCAGGAAGGGGGACTAGGACTGGTAATGGGATGATCGGTGGGGTTAGGCCTCAAAATGGGCTGATTAGGGGAGCTAGGTCAGGAAATGGGCTGATTGGGGGGATAGGACTGGAAATGGACTTATTGAGGGGGATAGGACTGGTAATGGTTTGATGGGGAGCTAGCACTGGAAATGAAATAGGACTGGTAATGGGCTGATTGAGGGAGCTAGGACTGGAGTGGGCTGATAAGGGGATAGGACTGGAAATAGGTTAATGGGGGAGGGGAAGAGAGTGCTGCTGGCCCTGAAAGAAAACTAGGGGCTAGGGCTACAAATGGGCTGATGCAGGGGGATGGGAGAATAGGACTGGAAGGGAGTGGATACTGAGAGGGTCTGCCAGGGGAAGGAGGGGGCAGGAAGGGAGCTGACATGGGGGAAGGAGAGGACTGGAAAGGAGCCGATATGGCAGGGAAGGAGGGGGCTGGAATGGAGCTGACACCTGGGATGTACTGAAGGGGGACTGGAAGGGAGCTGACACTTGGGGATGGGAGTAGTAGGTGGCTGGGTAATGGGGAGGAAGCTGGAAGGGAGCTGATATGTGTGAATGGCACTGGAAGGGAGATGGACAGAGGGTAGGGTGACTGGAAGGGAGCTGATTGGGGGGGTGGCACTGAGAGTGGACGTTAGCTGATACCTGGGATGGTATTTGGACTAGAAGGGGCTGGACAGTGGGGAAGAGGGGGACTGGAAGGGAATGGACACCAGTGGCAATCTTGGGAATGCAAGGCAGTTGACATTGGAAGGTACTGGGAGGGGAGGACTGAAAAGGGGGCTGAATTGGGGAGGGTTACTAAAACTGGAAATGGGCTGATGGAAGGAAGTAAAGAAAACAAAAGAAGAGATAAGAAATGGCAGATGGACCATAGACCACAGAAAGAGAGTTAAGAGAAGACAGGAAAGCAGAATCCTCAGATCGGGACCAGCATGATCAGAGAATAAAATGGTCAGACAACAAAGGTAGAAAAAATAATTTTATTTAATTTTAGTGATTGCGCTATATTTATATTTTACACAGTATGGGAGAACTGCAACTCTTATTTATCTGATGTTGCACTGCATGCGGAGTCTGGCTTCTTGGGGTTTCAGTTTAAATTTTGTCTACATATTTTTATGTTTACTTTACATTGTGGTTACTTATTCTGTACTTGGTGAGGGTCTGTTTCTGAGTGTGTTTTTCAGGTCAGGTGTTCTGTTAATATGGAGTTTGTACATAAAGATCTGTACTGTACTGTAGTAATTTGACTTGTTCAGCTTTCAAATAGGTATATGGATGTTCCAGGGCCCAGTGTAGTATTTACAGTGACACTTTTTTTGGATTGGCTCCTTATGTGAGTTTTGGAAGTTTGTGCTGATATAGTATGGTATGGTAGATTTGCTTTTTATGGTAGGGTTTTGTATTAGTACTAGAGAATGTTTGTTGTTGTTGTTGTTAGATAATCAGAATCAGATTTATTTTTGTTTTAAGATATTGAGTTCTGTGGGTGAATGTCCTGGTTCTGCTCTGCACACACTGTATATGCAAAATATATGTTGATAAAGAAAAAGCAAGAACCATAATGCAGTTTATAACAACAAAATAAAAATGAGTTATAATTTTGTTTTATAAACTGTGCTATTGGTTCTCGTTCTTTTTTAGTTCCTTGGTGTGCAAACATCTTGCATTTCCTCCATATAATCTAATCGGCTTTTTGGTTTGGTTCAGTCCCTGACTGGAGTTCTGAAAAAGCCCCGCCCTCCTCTACGGGGGGGGGGAGGGGGCGCCATCTCATCCTTTGCCTCAGGCAGCAGATTGCCTTGAGCCGTCCCTGAGGGTCTCTGCATAGCCATGCACAGTACTGCCATTGAGCCATCAGGACATCTCCAACATTCTATTTTAGGGCTACTTTGTGAAGGGAAGAAATAAAATAAATAAAATTAAATAAAATAAATAAAAAGAAGGCTTATGACATCACCATGCTTGTGCTTGGGGGCTTTTTTAGAGCCCTTATTCTTGATTTACACATGTAAATACCGGCACTTACACAAGTAAATGGCATCCACATGTAACAGTGATTTTCAAAAGGGCTGAATTTACATATGGATATCTTTACTATGTATAAGTTGTGAGGGGTGTGTATTGGGGGCATGGCTAGGGAGTGGTGAGGATGAATCAAATATCTACACATGTACAGTATTCTCCATTTCATATGTAGAATACAGATATATGATCCAAAATGTCCCTGCCAGGATTTAAATCTGCTTCCTGGCACTTTTAGGTTTTTAAAAAGTGGTCATTTCAGCCAGCCCTTTACTAGGGGAATTAAGGAGGTTATTTTGGTCCCTGTTGTCTTTTTCCCACTGCATATTGAAATTACAAAAAGATAGCAGCATCTGTAGTTAACTGGTGGTATTTACAAGTGAGGTTTGCAAAATGGCTTACATACATGTATATGTGTGAGGCACCTACACATGTAAGTTCCAAATACTGGCCTCCACATGTACAGTCAGCGCTGGCACGCATACGTGTATGTAGTCAAGCTTCTCTGGTGTTTTCCTCATGTGTGGACTTCCACAATGGCTCCTCCCACTGTATGTGATGCATATCCAGTGCCCTCCCGCACTTCCTTTTAGATATTTTAGGATTTGCTCCATATTTAGCAGAGTGCGTTCTAAAATATCACCAGAACTGTAAACGTGTCCTCGATGTCTCAATTCTGATCTTCACATCTTTCCTAAAATGTGCTTTTATGTGGTTGAGACTCCCTCCTTCCCAATATCATTTTGTTCAATGCTTTATTCACACCCAATTTTCAGGCCATATTAAGTAGTTCAAGGGGATCTTTGTGTTCTGAAAACAGGCTCCATTTGGTGTGTTTGGAATTCCCCATTTAATTAATCCATAATATTGACACTCCTTAAAATATTTTTCCATTAGGACATTGTACAAAAAGTGGGATAAAAATGGTTTGAAATGATATATGTTCTTCCCAGAGAATATATTTGATGGAAGGAAAAGAACTGTTATAAAATGATTGTGCACATAGCACTACAGAAATTTTGATTATTTTTATTTTTTAACCAGACTTCTATGCCGCCTTATCCTTTAATCAAAGTGGTTTACATTGCAATTCAAACTTAAACTGGATACAGTGAACTAGGACCAAGTGGTTGGCATTCAGGGTACTTAACTAAGGTATAACCTATTTAGAATTGGCTTGACTTATTTAGAGTCAAGCCAGTCTGTTCCACAAGATTGCTCCATGTCTCTGGAGGAGTAGCCTAGTGGTTAGAGTGCCTGATACCCAGAAGATCAAAGGTTCAATTACCACAAACACTCCTCCGTATGACCTTAGGCAAATCACTCTATCCTCCATCCCCCAACAAATTTACTTCTGGTGATACATTGTCAAGAAAACCCAGAAGCAGGTAGATGGCTAGGAGTCAGCACTAACTTGAGGCCACTAAAAATAATAATAATCTTCTCGTTCTCACCACTGACAGAAGCTCAAAGATTGGAAAAAAGCCATCAGATTATCAATTCCTAATTATATCATTCAGAAAATGCCCTTCAGGAACAGCAAGGGATCTTCTGACCAGTGTCTTAAATCCTTTCTAGCCATCCAATATTTTCACAAGGGAGGCAATTCTCCAGTCTTCAAATAACAATAACACACATGGTACCATGGGATGAAATAAGACAAGATTGTAAAATAGTTCATTTGATTTTTCCCAAACACATGGTTAATGTAAAATATTTTAGCTTTTTGTCAAAATAGTTTGCAGAACAAGATGCACATGTGCTAAAATCATCCAATTAATAAGCACATTTTTGCTTTCAGCCAGTGTGTTCTTTTACATTTCGCAGATTTGAAAAAAATGATGTTCCTCATAAGTGTCTTACTTTTAAAACATTACAGTTGCATTGAAGAAAAAAAATATATGTAGTACAACTTATTTTATTTGATTATACTACTTCATAGGACCCACTCCTCTCTCCACCCCAAAAAAACAATTTCTGGGAAATGCTAAATTTGTACTTTGATGAGGAGAAAGAATCATTGCTTACTACTTATGGTTCTAAGATGTGCATTTAAAATTAAAGGCTTGATCCACTAAAAAGTCGTTTTGGCCTCTGGAGGGGGAATAATGTCAGAAATCTGAACAGCAACTGTCAAGGCTGAAATGAAGATTTTCAGAGCACGAAGAGGGAACTACAATGGATGTTCTATTAATGTCTTTTATGCTGCCTACAGACACCCATTCTCCCAATAAAATATGTCTTTTATTCACATCTGGAGCACTCGGGTTTGGGCTGAAGTGTAGTTGCAGCGCTCCATTCCCAGTACTTTCTCTAATTTTAACAGAGACCTATTTTACGCTTTAGGAGGAGTATGGCTGCTAGCTGGAGCAAAATCTCCATCCCATAATTTTATACCCATGCTTACATTTTCCATGCTTAAAAAATTGTCAAAATTATGAGAGGATCAGGTCTAAGCTATCTTTTCCCTTGGATTGAGTGGCCTGCACCTACGCAAACTCTACATGCAAGCCAAGATTCTCGCTTGGCATTGCCTCAGGGAAGGAATTGAGGTTAATTAGCATACAAGAAAGACCATTGTTTGGAGAGGAACCACAGCTGTGGAATTTGTTGCCTCCTGAGCTGTAAATTGAGCCCAGCTACCTACTATTTCATAAGAAACAGACTTGGCTATTTGAACAGCTATCTGGGTTTTAGCCAGTCAAGTTGTGAATGTTTTGGTATTCTGGGGCTGGAGACCATAGAAATATTGCTTCAGAAATGATGCCATTTTATTGTCCTGAGGTTTGAGGATGGGAAGATTTATTTTATTTTAATATATTTTGGGCAAGATCAGTTCTCAACCCCATTTTTGGGTTACACCTAGCCAGTCAAGTTTTCAGGATAACCACAATGAGTATGCATGAGAGAGATTTCCATGCACTGCCTCCATTGTATGTATATGTATGTCATGCATTTTTATTGTGGTTATCCGGAAACCCTGACTGGCTAGGTGTGTCCCAAGAACTAGGTTGAGAACCCCTGGGCTAGAGTTAACTAATATGCACTATTGCTCATTATTAGAAATTAAGTCCCATTGCATAAAATGAGACCTGTGCTAAAATAATGTACACGAAGACGCATGTTTGCTAAACGGTGTTAACCGCTAGTGCAGGGTTCAGTGTGTGGTAAGCATGCTGGGCTCATGTTAGCAGAGAGACCATGCTAAAATCCCTGTCCTAGTAGGTTAGCACCGGGATGGGCAGAGACAGGGCAGGTTGGGGTGGACCATGAGTGTTAATGGCACATTATGAGCTAAATACGACTAATATAAAAGAAATGTGGAAGATAGTATGATAATCTATATGCATACTCACATACTCTATACATTGATATTTACACCTTCTGCCATGCAGGAATAAATGCCCACGTCCTCAATTTAGCCATGATTGCATCTGGATTTGCACTAGTATTTTATAAAAACACATAGGTGCCTATGTGTCTTTATAAAACTGGGCTAAAATAAGTGCCTTTTAAATCTAGTGACCCTGTTATAAAATTACCCTCAGTATGGCCTAACATACCAATTTTTATAATCAACGTGCACTGTTCCCTCTAAACTGTGCGCGTGTGCGCGCGCACACACCTCGCTAAGCAAGCGCACATACTTTACAACAAAGCGCACAAAAATTATGGTTCCGATTCTGATAGAAAACAACATAGACGTCTTAAAATTTAAAAGTTGTGATTGTAATTACTATAATTTTTCCGCTTCATTTAGTAATCATCTATTTTCATTTAATTTCTTTAAAATCAATGTGGTGTACATACTGTATTCTGACGTGTAGTCAAATTTTAAAGTATATAACTCTGAGTGTCATTATGTGGTGCACAAAAATGTAACCTTCCTTCAAAAGCTGCACAGCTGATATTTTATGCGCACACAGCCTACAGAAAATTAGAGGGAACATTGTCAACGTGTGTGCTTTGCTCTTGCTGCACCCAGACTGTGTCCTTGGCAATGCTTACAGCAAAGGTGCGCACACTCATGCTGCCTTGAGTACCTTTACCACTGAATTTTATAAGAGCCACTGTCCATGAGGCACATTCATAGATGGTGTCCAGGCCCTTGTGCCTGGTGCGAAGGTAGCGGACCTCACACGCCATCTAGATAAGGTCTTAGATAGTGCTGGGGAGGAGTCTGCTGTCTTGGTACATGTCGGTACCAATGACATAGGAAAATGTGGTAGGGAGGTTCTGGAGGCTAAATTTAGGCTTTTAGGTAGGAAGTTGAAATCCAGAACTTCCAGGGTAGCATTCTCTGAAATGCTTCCTGTTCCACGCGCAGGACCCAAAAGGCAGGCAGAGCTCCGGAGTCTCAATGCGTGGATGAGACAATGGTGCAGAGATGAGGGTTTTGGATTTGTTAGGAACTTGGGAACATTCTGGGGAAAGGAGGGGCTCTTCCGAAGGGATGGGCTTCACCTTAACCGGGATGAAACCAGGCTGCTGGCATTAACCTTTAAAAAGGAGATAGAGCAGCTTTTAAACTAGATATTAGGGGAAAGCCGACAGTCGCCCAAGAGCGGATGGTTCGGAAGAATGTATCTTTGAAGGATACTACCAAAAGCAGAGAGGTTCCACAAAAGAGTAAAGTAACCCAAATGCCCTCAAGTATGGAGCAGACAGAGCTTAAAGATCCTAAATTACCCATGTCTAACAATAGTCTAATTAATATGAATAAAATACATTCTCTAAAATGCTTGTATGCAAATGCTAGAAGTCTAAAAAATAAGATGGGAGAGTTAGAATATATAGCACTAAATGAAAGGTTAGATATGATTAGAATATCAGAGACATGGTGGAAGGAGGACAACCAGTGGGACACTGTGATACCTGGGTACAAACTATATCGTAATGATAGAGCTGATAAAATTGGTGGAGGGGTTGCTCTCTATGTTAGAGAGGGCATTGAGTCAGAAAGGATTAAAGTTTTTCAGGAAACAAAATCTGCTGTAGAATCTATATGGATTGAAATTCCATATAAAAGGGGGAAGGCAATGGCTATGGGGGTGTACTATCGAGCACCTGGCCAGAATGACCAAATGGATGATGAAATGCTCAAAGAAATCAAGGAAGCTAACAAAATTTACAGCACAGTAATAATAATGGGTGATTTCAACTACCCTGGTATCAACTGGGTCAGTGCCACGTCAGGACATGCTAGGGAGATAAAGTTCCTAGATGAAATAAATGACTGCTTCTTGGAGCAGCTGGTTCATGAACCGACCAGAGGGGAAGCCATATTAGACCTAATCCTTAGTGGAACACCAGATCTAGTGCAAGAGATAAGGTTGTTGGGGCCACTTGGCAATAGTGATCATAGCATGATCGCCTTTGATTTAATTAGTGGAGGAGGGATAGTAAGGAAATCCACATTACTACCTTTTAACTTTCGAAAGGGAGACTATGATAAAATGAGGAAAACAGTTCAGAAAAAACTAAAAGGAGCAGTTGCAAAGGTTAAAGACGTACATCAGGCTTGGCTGTTGTTGAAAAATACTATCTTGGAAGCCCAGACCAGCTGTATTCCACGCTTTAAGAAAAGTGGAAGGAAGTCCAAAAAACTGCCAGCATGGTTTAAAGGTGAGGTCAGAGAGGCTGTTGCCAAAAAAGCATCTTTCAGGAAATGGAAAAAAGAGCCAAACGACGAAACCTGGAAACAGCACAAGCACTGGCAAGTCAAATGCAAGGCATTGATAAGGCAGGCAAAGGGAGAATTTGAGAAGAAACTTGCTGCGGAAGCAAAAACGCGAAGTAAAGATCTTTTCAAGTACATTCATAGCAAAAAACCTGTGAGAGAGTCAGTTGGTCCATTAGATGATAAAGGGGTTAAAGGAGCACTAAGAGGTGACAAGGCGATAGCGGAGAGACTGAATTAATTCTTTGCTTCAGTCTTTACTGAGGAAGATGTAGGGATGTTACCCATGACTGAAGTGGTATTTAAAGGTGCGGAAGAATTGAAGGAAATATCGATACATCGGGAAGATGTATTACAACTATTAGATAAACTGAAGAGTAGTAAATCACCTGGGCTGGATGGTATACATCCAAGGGTGTTGAAAGAACTGAAATACGAGATTGCAGACCTGCTATTAGTAATCTGTGAACTATCATTAAAATCATCTCTAATACCTGAAGATTGGAGGATCGCCAATGTAACACCAATTTTTAAAAAAGGTTCCAGGGGTGATCCGGGAAACTACAGACCTGTGAGCCTGACATCAGTACCGGGAAAAATGGTAGAAACCATCATAAAGAATAAAATTACTCAGCATGTAGATAGTCATGACCTAATGGGAGACAGCCAACATGGCTTTAGACAAGGAAGATCTTGTCTTACTAATCTGTTTTTTTTTTTTTTTTGAAGGAGTGAATAATCAGGTGGACAAAGGTGAGTCGGTTGATATTGTGTATCTGGACTTTCAGAAAGCCTTTGACAAGGTCCCTCATGAGAGACTTTTGGCAAAACTAAAGAGTCATGGGATAGGAGGCAGTGTACTATTATGGATCAGGAACTGGTTAAAAGATAGAAAGCAGAGGGTAGGGCTAAATGGCCAATTTTCCCAATGGAGAAAGGTGAATAATGGTGTACCCCAGGGATCTGTTCTGGGTCCGCTTCTTTTTGTCATATTCATAAATAACCTGGAAAGTGGAATAACGAGTGAGGTTATCAAATTTGCAGATGACACAAAACTATTTAAAGTTGTTAAAACCCAAGAGGATTGTGGAAAATTGCAAGAGGATCTTGATAAATTGGAAGACTGGGCATCAAAATGGCAGATGAAATTTAATGTGGACAAGTGCAAGGTTATGCACCTAGGGAAGAACAACCCAAACTATGGTTACACGATGCAAGGTTCCACATTAGGAACCACCACCCAGGAAAAAGATTTAGGCGTCATTGTGGATACCATGTTAAAACCCTCGGCCCAGTGTGCAGCGGCGGCCAAGAGAGCAAATAGAATGCTAGGTATGATAAGGAAAGGAATGGAAAATAAAACAAAAGATATTATAATGCCTCTATATCGTTCCATGGTGAGACCACACCTTGAATATTGTGTGCAATTCTGGTCGCTGTATCTTAAAAAGATATAGCGATTTTAGAAAAGGTTCAGAGAAGAGCCACCAAAATGGTAAAGGGGATGGAAGGATACTCCTATGAAGAAAGGCTAAAAAGGTTGGGGCTCTTTAACCTGGAAAAGAGACGGCTGAGGGGAGATATGATAGAAGTCTATAAATTAATGAACGGAGTGGAACAGGTAAACGTAGATCGATTGTTTACATTATCAGAATATAGAAAGACTAGGGGACATGCAATGAAGCTACAGCGTAAGCTATTTAAGACTAATAAAAGAAAATATTTTTTCACTCAACGTGTAATCAAACTCTGGAATTTGTTACCAGAGGATGTAGTAAAGGCTGCTAATGTAGCTGGGTTTAAAAAAGGTTTGGACAAGTTCCTGGAGGAAAGGTCCATAAACCATTATTAAGAAGGGACCCAGGATATCAATGCTTGAACCAATACAAGCATTGTGGAACCTGTGTCCCTTGGGGAAACTGCTAGGTACATATGACCTAGATTGGCCACTGTTGGAAACAGAATACAGGGCTTGATGGACCTTGGTCTGACCCAGTATGGCATATCTTATGTTCTTATGTTCAATCGGAATCAGACACACAGAGGTAGACCTGTTTCCGATCTTACAGGGGCTAGTCATTCCACACAGGATCAGAATTGGGTCTAGGGTCTGTACGTGCAGGCTAGGACCCGATTCCATTCAGCCTGCACGTACAGACTCTTGTCTGGCTAATTCACTCAGGCTCTTGAATGGAGCTGCGGTGCCATGGTGTCCCATTGTCATGGAACCGCAGCTCCATTCAGGAGCCGCGATTCCCGGTCGCTGACCACACTTTCCTTTCCCCTCAGCCCAACCCCCGATTTGGCCTTCCATGGCCAGGGTTAGGCTGCGGGGTATCTCCTGCACCCCTCACTTTTTTGATGCCGCCCGGACCTGCCATCCTCCGACATCCAGGGGGACTTATTCTACCTCCGAGGTGGGAATAAGTCCTCCGTTCAGTTTGCCAACCCTGGACATACAGGGCTGAACTCAGAATCGGCACTGTACATCCAGGGTCACCGACCACCCCTGCCCCGCCCTCACTCTGCCTCCACAAAACCTCCTCCCACCCCCAACTAAGTCTCCCTGTACAAACTCCTTGTTTTTATGGGGAGGCTTCTACTGGGGACAGAAGGGGAGTGAATAACAGGGATGGACGTCCCAAGGGGACATCCATCCCCACTATTTGCGTAACAGAATGACCCCCCATGCGTGTATTGCCACTTACATGCTAAAATAACTATATAAAATTACCCCAAGTGAATAGCTTTACCCAGATTTAGGGTTTATTTCCAATTTTATGCATTCTTAATTTTGATGTATCTTTCTTATGTGTTGACTGGATTTAATTGAACTTATAATTTGTGATGTTTACTATGGGATTCATAGTTGGTTAGTTGTTTCATTATATGTGAGAATCTGTACCCTTTGGGGTTTTTCAATCAATGTTGAAGGTAGGCTCAAAAAAGGAGAATGCAAAAAATAAATAAATAAATATATATATATATATATATATATACCCACACAGCATGTGTGGAAAAGAATTTGCATGCATGTTTAAGGTGTGTGCTGTGCAATTGTGATTGTGTGAGCTCCAGTGTAATGACTGCAAGAAGGAAGATGTAATTTTGCAGTTCAGAGGAAAAAAAGATTTTGACTAGAAGATGAGAAGAGCTGTAAACATTGTGCTGATTACTGTAGCTGTTAAGGCCAAAGCAATTTTAAACCATTTTTTCCATTATTGCTGGAGGAAATGTGTCATGCGTTCTTGCATTTAATTTAAATTGGCAACCTCTCAGCTATTCAAACACACAATGTGCAAGTTTTAGGTCTATAGATGTGTGGAAGTGTATGCAGACCAAATGCACTTATGCTATTTTTATACTACATACCTACATTTTCTGTGGGGGTAATTTTATAAAGGATTATTTGGTATAAACCCTTTTTTGCATACATAAAAATACACGCAGTAATAAGAAGTTATGTACACGATCCAAGGGAGGCATGTTTGGGCGAGTTTGGGGGAGGAATTTGGGAAGAATCATGAAGCACGTGCATAGTTCAGTCGCATACATTTATATTGCTTCCTGGGCTGTAAATGTACTTGGCTGCATTTTAGCCATGATTTTAGCTGATATTTTATAAGAACACATGGATAACTATGGAGCCCTTTTCCTAACATGTGATAAGCAGTTACCGTGTGAAACAGTATGCAGTAATGGTCAGCACAAGCCCACAGTTAATGTACTAGCCTGGCAAGGCATTGCACACCATTGAGTCAATACAGACTTCTGGTAACCCAGCAGCCCCTAGGTTTTCTTGGCAAGGTATGACTGGAAGTAGATTGACAGGCCTTTCTTCCGAGGCAATGGAGAGTAAAGGGACTTGCCCATTTCCACAAAGCATACTAGTGAAACCACACAGAGCGTTTTTTCTGACCGT
Source organism: Ichthyophis bannanicus (assembly GCA_033557465.1). Classification (NCBI taxonomy): domain Eukaryota; kingdom Metazoa; phylum Chordata; class Amphibia; order Gymnophiona; family Ichthyophiidae; genus Ichthyophis; species Ichthyophis bannanicus. Next base: position 1,463,103,356 of record CM066031.1, read on the forward strand.
GAGGTTTATAAATGCAACTAAGTAAATTAATCAATCAAACACTGGTCTTTTAGTCACCAGACCACTGCTCTCACCACTAAGTTACACCTCCACTCCACTAGCCTGACAGCACATACTAATCCACACAATAAGGGACATGTTTACGAAGGAGCTGGGTATGCCTATCCCTTGGGACAATCTGTCCTTCGCAATTCAAAATGTGATTGTGTTGTACCACCCCCACCCCCACACCAGTAGGAATGCTGGTATAAGACTCCCATGCATCTCAAAGCTGAAGAGTGCAAGAATTGCCTGTGACCTACTCCAAGACATCCCTACCTGCTGGATTCCTGCAACAACCCCCCCCCCCCAACTCCTGGGATACCTCTCAGACACTCTGTCCCCAGACTTCTGTAATACTCCAGGATATCCCTACTTACTTTAGACATGACTGCCCCATTCTTAGACTTCCATGACACCCTCTGACACCCAGGACCAGTGCAAGAAGTTGAAGTTCCCTAAGTGGACTTCATCCCTTGCTGCCCCTAGCTTGCTGCCTGCCACCCTTTATTGCCGCCACTGTTGCCCCTCACCAGGAGCTACAGTGATGGCAATGGATTGAAACATTCCCATGGTGCTTACCTGCAAGCTTTAGTGCCACGGGCTGTCAGCTTCCACCCCTTCCGATGGCTGACTTCCTGTTTCCATGGGGGTGGGTTCTGCCTAATGATAGCACCATCCCTATTGACATTCCTGCCCCCAAATTCCTGTGCCCTCCCTCCAGGTCTATGTTGTCCTGGGTACCCCTGACCTAGGCATCCTATGTCAGGGCGCCTATGGCCCAGACACCTCGGACAAGGGCACTGCAGGTCTGGAAACCCTAAATCAAGGCACCCCTGACTGGGGCATCCAGCATACGGAGGCCCTTGACTAGAGACCCTCCAGTTAAAGGCTGGATCCCTTTGGACCAATTATATTTATCTGGCCCAGGGAGACATCTTTTAGTGACCCCGACTTCATGCTGCCATCATAGAAAATGGCAGCATTTGACCCCTATTATCAGAACTGTAAGTATTATCAGAGTCTGAATATTCAGATCTGATGTGACCCTAATTTACACATGATGGATATAATTATTAAGTTTCCTATGTTCTGCCTTAAGGTTCATTTCATAAGGATGTGCCCACATTATAACTATATGTACTAGGTGACTCTCTTCTGAGGGGTACAGAGGCATCCATCTAATGTCCAGAGAGGTGTGCTGTCTGCCAGGTTTCAAAATCTGAGATGTTCCAGAGAGTTTTCCAAGACTCTTCCAACCTACTGACTATTATCTGATGTTGCTCGTCCATATCGGCACAAACGATACTGCTAGGTATCCCTCTTTGTGCATCAAAAGTGACTTCACAGCTCTGGGACAGAGGGTGAAGCAGATAGGTGTGTAAGTGGTCTCTTCAATCCTCCCTGTTGAGGGTAAAGGCCGAGGCAGAGAAGCTCGCAACCTGGAGATGAATGCATGGCTGCATGGATGTGGTCACTGAGAGCATTTTGGTTTCCTGGACAATGGGATAATTTTCCAAGGGCTGAAGTACAGAGAAGATAGTGTCCACCTATCCAAGAAGGGTCATGAAAGGAGAAGTTCTACTGATAGGTGATTTCAATATAACAGATGTTGACTGGCACATCCCTGCTGTGGTGTCATCTAGAAGTAAGGAGATCCTGGATTCTCTACATGGAGAACTATTCCGGCAACTGGTAATAGAACCCACTCATGAAGGGGCGATACTGTACTTGCTGCTTACCAATGGGGAAAGTGTTTCTGATGTCATAGTGGGAGATCATCTCTCACCCAGTGATCACCAGATGGTGTGGTTGAGTATTAGGACTAGGGCTGATAAAATCCATTCAAAAGCGAGGGTCTTAGATTTTAGGAAAACTAACTTTGCCAAGATGAGACAATACCTCAAGGAGTCGTTAGTGGAATGGGAACAGCTGGGGGATGTAGCAAAGCAACAAGCAAAACTGAAAGGGGATATTTTAAGGGCAACTAACCTTTTTGTTTGAAAAAAAATAAATGAACCACACATTCCAGACCATGGGTGTCCTAGCAGAATGACCAGGGTACCCATGACCTGAGGTGGGCTTGTGGGGGAGTCATGGTTTAATCACATATTTTGCAAACCACCATAGCTGATTTGGATTCACATGTGGCTCATATGGTTGCAACTAACAGTGTACTTACTTATGGAGAAGTCTCCAGTTTATGTACAGTCTATGGTCAACATTTAATCTCAATATAGGTCACTTCAAGAGTGCAAAGTAAAAACACTATACAAAATAAAAAGCACTCAAAAATCTCACCAAAAACAGCAGCTTATTGAAAAAAACATATAACTTCAGAAACCAGGAGCAATGGGTCTCAGCACTGCCGGGGCATATCATGCGAAGAGCACTCTCTTTGTCAGTGACATCACTTCAGACATTCATGCCAGCACAACTCCATAACATCACCGACCCAAGGCTTCCAGGTAATTTATAATAAAAAAGCCACTACAAAAATACACTCACGGCACATTTACAAAAACCATCCAGTCTCCTACAAAAACACCGTGGAGATAGATTAAAATACAGAAAATTGCCGTTACTTATCTGGGTGTAGCTTCTAGATGCAATAATCCATATCACATTTTATATTCCTCTACACCCAAACAGGACATCCCCCAAAGCGTTTTGCCAAAGCGTCATCAGGAGGAAATCAAATAATGTGGCTAAATAAAAAACAAAATCAGCATATTCACTACACATACCCATCAAAGCAGCAGTAAGAAACAGTAGAAACCAAAACCAGAGAAAACCCACTACATACCTCTATTCAATGTTCCTTAACAACTCAGGATATGCAACTCTTAAACAGCATGTCTAACTGGAAAATGCCGCACATGCGCTTTATCTAGGGGAATTCTCCCCTCCCCACGACAAACTATCTTAAAGCCACAGACCCTGAGAAACCTAAAAAGAGCACAATGCCAGTAAATCAGACACACAATCCCCCAGTCAATTTGTGTATTTAAACCACTGAGAAAAACAGAGGTCAGCCAAAACATCCAGCGCTGCTCGCATATAACCAGGCTCTGCTCCCGACTGCGCCCATACATCCCTTTCGGCACACTATCCACACAAAAGCATCTCAAATCCAAAAATGAATGTGAAAAGTCTAGACAATGTTGGATTATTGGGGCTTCAACCTGCTTACACCGTAACCTACTCTTTTATGCTCCTCCAATCAAACTTTAAAAAATTGTTTTACCAATATATAACAGTCCACAAGGGCATTGTATAGCATAAATCACATAACTAGAGTTACAAGTGGTATGTCTCTTCAAGTGGTAATCTTTACCACTGTAGGAGAACATTGTAAGTTCTAAAGAAACTGAATAGATAGAACAGTGGCTTCATATTCAATGACCAGAGTGGACCTGCTCTTGTAAAACAGGGGATTGAAGAGAGGCTGGACACAGAATCACTTTCAAATTCCGATCACATAATCATACACAACGAGGGCATCTATCAGTCAACCCAGGAATAACCTGCAAAACATTAGCATGTTTCTTAAGGATGCCTTGAATCCCAGGGCTCATTGGAGAAAAACAAGACATAAGATTAACACAACTATCATTATCCATGTTGCTTCTATTATTCTGAGGCTGGAGCAGCCATTCCCTATGGTTAAACAACGCCCGTCGCTAAGCCTTATGTACAACCTTATCGGGGCAACCTTTAGCCAAAAAAGCCCTCTTCAAACCTTGAGACTTAGGGGTATGTTTACTAAACCATCTTAATGTTACCGGCGCTAGTTGCAGCGCTAATGTGAAGAATCTCATATAAGGAAATGGGCGTTCTGGCGTTAAGCCATGTATCACGCGATAGAGGGCATCTTGCCGAATTCGTGCGATAGTGTGCAGCGCTGCACATTTCTGCGCCATAAGCCTAAGTATGTAGAAGTGCTGCAATAATGGCTACAGAGGTGTAGTACAGTGGTTAATACAATGCTTGCCGCAACAGTGGTCATGAGTTTGTATTCCTCCTGCTGCATACAATATGGCAGTCCAAGACAGTTCCTTTTAATGCATGTAACAGACACATCTGAACAGTGTGTGCTGCCAATCGAAAAACCAACGCTGCAGTGCAGTAACCAGATGTGCATATTAGGGCGCCCACCCCAAGGTGCCCTATGATGCGCTGTAATTTGCCACCCTCCAAGGCACCATATAAGGTGCCCCATGAGCTGGTGCAAATGAAGGTGCATCGAAAGATGCCCAAAGGAGGGCAAGGTGGCACCTGAAAAGGTGGCCAGTGGCAGTAAGGAGCCCCAAGTTGAATAGCACAAAATGTATGGCCCAAACACAGATGTAACCCTACCACTGCACAGAGTACCAAGGAAAGCCAAACAACAAAGTCTGGAGTATACCACATGACAGAGCTGCTGGACCTGTCAAATCTGCGTGCAGCTCATGTGGCAGGTGGAAAAGTGCAGAAACATATCGGAGGCAGCTGGACGGATGCATAGGGTGATGCTGATGTAAAGTGCCAACATGAGAGTGTATGGCAGAGGATGCGAAAACGTGTCCACCAGAGCAGATAGAGGTGGCAGCATAACAGGCGGACAGAGGAGTAGCAGTGCCATGCCGAGCATACACACGAGAGGCACTCATGAAGAGCCACAATGCAGAAAAGGGTCACAGTGCAGGACATGGGGCGGTAGTCCGCACATTAGGGCATGATGCCACACAACTGGCAGAGACAGATAGACGGAAAGAAGGATGCTTGGCAAGTGTGATGAGGCTATAATGTGCCGGCACACACATCTGCACAGACTTGACTGTCAGAGGAAGGAAAAATAGTTGTGTGGGACAGGCAGAAAAAACAAAAACACACAGGAATCAAACCCATGACCACTGGCTGCGAAATCAATGTACTAACCACTGTGCTATGCCTCTACAGTAGCCACCTTAGCAACGGCTAGCCACACAACAACTGCAGGTCACCGCACCAGCAATCTGCTGTGCATACTGGGGCAGGGTAAAAGCAAAGGCAAGGTACTGTATAGGGCACCATAGGTCACACAAATGAGATGAGGGTGGTCTCCGATATATGCCTGCCTGACACAGCCACAAAAGGGAGTCGGACTGCACATTCTGACTAAAGGAGGCCCTCTGTGGGAATGAACCCATGTCCACTAGCACATAAGTTAATGCAAAAACCAGTATGCCTAACCCACCAACGTGAGTCAAACACCAAAGGCTGCATACAACAACACAGCATGGCCCCACACCAAAAGCCTGCTGTGTGTCAGGAAAAGGCAACCCCAACAGTAACCATGATGTAATGCACATGTAGAAGATCTGTGTACAGCGCATATCACAGTCTGAAATTGAGAAGACAGCCACATATACACAAATGCACACACACAATAAAGTGTTAGGTAGTCCAAACAGCATGCAAAAGAGAAAGGAAAAGGAACCCAAAGGGTGGCAGAGGATGCTGTATATAGCGGGGCAAAATGGGGAATAGTACTGAAAAGGAGCATGCGAGAATTGAACTGGCAAACAGAAGCTCAGACAGATCAGCTCAACAACAGCAATAGCAGTCACCCAAGCATACCAACCACATGGACAGTGCAAAGGAGCAGCCATATGTAATAGCAAATATGCGGCACATAGGCTGCAGAAAGGGCACACTGTGCTGTACGTAGAAGCAATGGAAAGGTGTAAAGGAGAGTTGACGAAGCTGCAGCCAGCTCACGGTCAGGTTAGCACAGCACAAGTTAAAAGGAAAAGCATGTGGGAATCAAACCTGCAACCTATGGTGCTCCAATGAACGTCTGTAACCACTATCCCAAACCACCAGTACAGGAACCATGCAAATATGTTCCATAAAGGGAACGTGTGTATGGGAACCCATAACACCCTGACGTGTCACACAGCTGCCACTGTACAAGGATGTGAGCACAGGTGGGCCATGCACATCACCAGTGAAACAAAAGATACGTGAGTCAGTGTGTTGAATCAGCAGCAGAGACAACAAATGTGCGTTAAAGACATATATTTTATTTTGGAAAGATACTGGACATATCGTATAGACTGTGTGTCATGATATGAAACTAGTTGTGTTACAGTGAACAAACTGAAACCACATTGAGTAGGCCAGCTACCCACATGTCGCGTACAAGTCATTGGCCCCCCCGCAGATGATGAGCAGTACAGATAATATGCAGTAGGTGCATGGTGTGTACTATGCAGTATCCCCACACCCCCCACATGCTGCTGCATTGTCCAAATGCCTTTTCACATATGTATGCATGTAGACAGTAGGCAGGATATGATGACAGCCCAATGCACACCAGTCATGAAGGTATAACCAAAACACATCTGTCCTCAAAAAACAGGTGGCACTACCCTGACAAAGGATATGTCTCAAAATCTATGAAACTGCACACACACATACATATATACACGTCACAGATGTTGGATAATGCATAATATAGCAAATAAAGTGTCACATACGTCCAAAACAACACTGTGCAAATGCCAAAGCTGGATATGGTAACAGGTACAAGAGGAACATGATGCCAGATAATACAGAAAGCGCAAACTACCACATATACAGAGATAACACAATGCAGGTCTGATGAAATGGTAAACTACTATTAAAGCTTTGGAATTACAGAGCTTAAAAGGGAGAGGGGAGGCATTGTGGGTTAAACTAGAAAGAGGGAAAGAGAAATCTATTTACATTGGTGTGATATACAGACCTCCCTCACAAGAGGAAGAGGTGGAAAGAGAGTTAATTGAAGACATGCGCAGCATTGCTAGGAAAGGGGAAGTGCTACTGATAGGAGATTTCAATATGCCAGATGTTGATTGGCACATTCCTGCTGCAGTATCATCTAGAAGTAAGGAGATCCTGGATTCTCTACAGGGAGACCTATTCAGGCAATTGGTAACAGACCCCACACGTGAAGGGGCCATACTGGACTTGGTGCTTACCAATGGTGAAAGTGTTTCTGATGTTGTAGTGGGAGATCATTTTGCATCCAGTGATCACCAGATGGTGTGGTTCAGTATTAGGACTAGGGCTGTTAGAATTCATTCAAAGGCGAGGATCTTAGACTTTAGGAAGACAAACTTTGCGAATATGGGCCAATACCTCAGGGAGTCGTTAGTTGGATGGGAACAGCTGAGGGATGTAGAAAAACAGTGGGAAAAACTCAAAGGGGATATTTTAAGGGCAACCAACCTTTTTGTTAAAATGGTAAATAAAGGTAAAAGGAAAAGGAGACCGCTATGGTTTTCGAAAGAAGTAGCTGAAAAGGTGAAAAAAAAGAGGAAGGCGTTCATGAAATGCAAGAGATCACAGAGAGAGGAAGACAGGCATCTGTATTTGGAAAAACTTAGAGAAGCTAGCAAAGTAGTCAAGAAGGCAAAGATCCAAAAGGAGGAGGAAACAGCCAATGCAATAAAATGGGGGGATAAGACATTTTTCAGATATATTAGTGAGAAGAGGAAAGGCAAGAGTGGTATTGTCAAACTCAAGGGTGCAGGGGAGGAATATGTAGAAGCTGATAAGGATAAAGCGGAATTGCTTAACAAATATTTTTGTTCTGTGTTCACAGATGAAGAACCAGGAGCAGGACCTCAGAAAACACCCACAAATAGGAACAGAAGCCAAGGACATCTTGAACAATTCTCAAAAGACTGTGTTCGTGAGAAACTATCTCAACTTAAAGTAGACAAAGCAATGGGACCGGATGGGATACACCCGAGAATACTGAGGGAACTTGGGGACGTTCTAGCAGCTCTACTGACTGACCTTTTCAATGCCTCGTTGGAGTCGGGAGTGGTGCCAAAGGGCTGGAGAGAGGCTCATGTGGTGCCTTTACACAAAAGTGGAAGTAAGGATGTGGTTGAAAACTACAGGCCGGTTAGTTTAACTTCGGTGGTGAGAAAATTATTGGAAAAGCTGCTGAAAGAGAAAATAGTGAGCTTTCTGGAGTCCAGCAGATTACAGGATCCAAGGCAGCATGGATTCACCAGAGGTAGGTCTTGTCAGACAAATTTGATTGATTTCTTTGACTGGGTGACCAGGGAGTTGGACCGAGGGAGAGCCCTAGATGTAGTGTATTTAGATTTCAGTAAAGCCTTTGACACTGTTCCTCACAGGTGACTTATAAACAAACTGAGCACCCTAGGCATGGACCCTAAAGTTACTGCTTGGGTAAGAAATTGGTTGGGTGGGAGACGACAAAGAGTAAAAGTAAATGGAGCTCACTCTGAGGAGAAGGATGTTATCAGTGGTGTGCCCCAGGGATCTGTCCTTGGTCCGATTCTTTTTAACATCTTTGTTAGAGATATAGCGGAAGGGCTTTCAGGTAAGGTTTGCCTCTTTGTGGATGATACCAAAATCTGCAATAGAGTAGACACACAGGAAAAGGTAGATAACATGAGGAGGGATCTAGCTAAGTTTGAAGAATGGTCTAGAATTTGGAAGCTGGGATTTAATGTTAAAAAATGTAAGGTCATGCATTTGGGCTGCAGCAATCCAAGGGAACAATATAGTATAGGGGTGAAGTAGTTTTGTCCACTAAAGAAGAGCGTGACCTAGGTGTGGTTGTGTCTGATGATCTTAAAGTAGCTAAACAGGTAGAAAAGGCAACGGCAAAAGCTAGAAGGATGCTTGGGTGCATATGGAGAGGAATGGCTAGCAGAAAAAAGGAGGTGATAACGCCTCTCTATAAGTCTTTGGTGCGACTCCATTTGGAGTATTGTGTGCAATTCTGGAGACCTCACCTTCAAAAGGATGTGAACAGGATGGAGTCGGTGCAGAGGGTGGCTACTAAAATGATTAGTGGTCTTCACTATAAAGCATATGAGGACAGACTGAAGGATCTTAATATGTACACCTTAGAGGAAAGGCGGGATAGAGGTGATATGATTGAGATGTTTAAATACATCCGTGGCATAAATGTTCAGGGAGAGAGCCTCTTTCAATTGAAAGCAAGTTCTGCTACAAGGGGACATGGGATGAGGGTGAAGGGAGATAGATTCAGGAGTAATATGCGGAAATATTTCTTTACAGAAAGAGTAGTGGATCCGTGGAATAGTCTCCCAGTGGAGGTGGTAGAGATGAGGACAGTAACTGAATTCAAAAAAGCATGGGACAAACACAGAGGATCTCTAAAGGTAAAAAGGGGACTGTTGTAGTTGTTATGGAAGGACAGACTAGATAGGCCATGTGGTCTTTTTCTGTCATCATATTTCTATGTTTCTATGTGTTGTGAAGAAAGTATGCGTATACATATGACATGGCAGATGGAATGCACTCATGAAGGATGAGCACACACACCCACACTGACACACTGCCAAATCACTGGTGCAATGTGAGTCCCGGAATGTCATGAGATAAAGAAGACTGTGAAGACATGCATTGCTATGTCTGTAAATCAATGTAGAGAGGCACATCTGTACACAAACCAAACACAGTAATCTGTACATAGAGGTTGAAAGAAAGGTCAAACATGGCCCAGTAACCGGCACAGAAGCCACACTGCCACATGCCCTGGTGTACCAACATATTCAGTCACATGCACCTGGAACGTATACGGTAAATAATGACACAGTGATGTCCCACATGCACAGTAGCACACGTGGTGATGCCAAATAATGACCAAAGATGTTGGTTCACATCAAAGTGGTGTGGTGCTAATTACCGTGTCATGTTCAACTGCAGGGTAGCCCCATAAATACCAGAGGACCTATACAATGTCACCCCTGTGCCACATGCATGGCTCTATGCTCTTCGTGAACTAAACAGATGAGGATATCCTGCGGCACAGGTCACACACATAGGCAACATACAGTAACACAATGTCAGATGGATGTTCAACATGCAGTAAGTATGTCAGTCCCTGCTGTACACGTAGGGGCCTGTACACAGTGTCCATAGCGCAAATAGTCTCTGCAAACCAACATGTCCCATGAAGACTGTCCGTGAATCCCTGGTCCTGCATATGCAAGTGGCACATCCCAATCTGCCACAGCACACAAAAGGTCATGTATGTCCCCTGCGATGAACCCCACACCCAGCCAGAGCACGGCATCAACGCTGTGTAGGACAGGCCGCCGATGCCCAATGTAGCAGTCCAACATCAATGTCCATTATAGGCATGTGGGCTACATGCAAAGGTCAGCTATCCTATGCCACCATATCCCAGAGATAGCTGCATGGTCCTGTTGTGGCTTACAGACACTTGGGTGATGGTGCCTGCAGATGCAGTGTAGTTGATGTGCAGTGTGTGTTGCCCTGCCCTGTATCAGAAGAAGGAAAAACACTGTCATGGTATGTTCCACAGAACACCAGGGAACATTGCAGGAAGACAGACAGCAATATGTATAGAACGCAATGCCAGACATGCAAACATGAAATCAGCACAACACATAACACAGTACATGTTGTGGAAATGTGGCCATTGAACCATACATGAGGGTGTCCTATGGATATGGTCATGTCCATGCACATGTCACAGAGGTGCCTCACTGCTCCACCCCATGTCCATCAGCGTTGGTGCACAGTGACCCCACAGGATAACTCCCTGAAAAACACAACAAAACACAAGTGTAGAATGGATGATGTCATTTACAAAAGATCCAAATGCAACCTACCGTCTGTCTTCAGAAAGTGTCTGCTTGGGACTGTCTGAGGCAGGAAAAAGCAACACCACATCACGGTGAATACGGAAAATGCCAGAGGAATGTATAGAATCACCATATTCCCATCCCCAGCTGCCAGTGGTGCATGTCCAAATTAGGGTGTCATCTGTGATACTGAAATGCTGATGGACAGTGTTCTGAGGGCACACAAGAGATAGGTCAGATTCACACAATGTATACATGGTCAACAGCAGTAGGTTACAGATAGCAGAGTCCTCAACCCTTCACAGGTGTCAAAACACCACCCATCACATGATAATATCAACTGTATGCACACTGTACCCTTACACACCCACGCTAGAAACACACACACACAAACACACACAGTATGTTAAGGTGAGTGTGCCACCAGTAGCAAATGGCCTGTTTGTGGACAACCTGAGATCAGTGGAGATATCTCTTGGCCAAAGCAATGCTACACAGCATTTGGTTGATGTTACAATGTCACAGAGGGGTGTACGTGTGTCCCACCACCAGAACACCTAGGATGTGTGGACACACGCAGCTCTCTGGGATTTGTTCCAGAAATAGTGCTGGAGCAGATGAGCTGGGCAGAAACACATGTGCCTGTGTGTGACAACCATAATATATGGGGTTTGGGGGTGCAGCCCAAAGAGATGAACCACAACATATGACCCCAGGCATGATCTATGGCTGACTGTCCACACACATCATGTACCTGTATGTCCATCTATCCCATTCTCCTGCACGTTGAGTGGGGTACAGACAGCTGCCAGTGAACCACAGCACCAGGGAGGTCACACAACATATCCTGTTGAAGGATAAACACACCAGATACATACATATGTCATGTTTGAGCTGTGTAACACACACATCACCATCACGTCATCACCCTTCCTGCCCCCCAAAGCCATCTCAGTCTGGCATTTGTCTGCCTGTACCCCATATGCCCCATTTCATCACCTCTCTGCTTCCCCAGACACTGCTGACCACACCTGTTACCCTGATATACTGTCCACGCATGTCCACACTGGCTCTGTAACAAACCCCTGCACCCTATATCTCACCCGTCACACCTTCAGTGTGCGTTATGATGGTCCGAACTCCCCTGCGTGCCTGCACCCATATGCTGGAACACAGGGATATGTTCTGTGTCAGAATGTTCCAGAGCTCCATACCAAATGCTGTGTTCGGGCTACCTGATCCCCTGCCACTCAGTGCCAATTGTTTTCTGATGATTGCCAGATATATCCCAACATCCCTGAACAGTTCCTGCCAATCCAGACCCAGAGCTATGTTAGTGTGTCTGACAATGCTGACCTGATGTATCCACGCTGCCTGAAACGGAACCTGGCCACGACTCAACATCTAAGCTCCCACCGTAAACCCCGCCCCCATATTAGGTGTCTGTGTATAGCTTGAAACACATTGCCGCACGTTGACACGCAATGTACACGTGTCTGTGACCCCTCCCTTCCTCCCCCACACATATGCATCATGTAGCTAACATATGCAGTGTCACTCCAGGTAACATGAGCTAAATCCCCCCATCCTCCCTTAACACACAACTAAATTGTGAATGCACCCCTCAGTGACCCCCCGATCTGCTAACTGTATCCCACACCTTGCTGTTATACCCTTGATCAGCTGTGTCTTCCCCAAACCAACCAACACGCCGCTGCATGGCTCATCATCTGTCGGCCGCACCATGACCATAATACTGCTTCTGTCAAATCACCTCATTGGCTCACAATTCATGTATGCATCCAGGTGTAGGTGACCCCGCTGAGAAAATGAAGCAGTGCCTGTGTGTGTACGCTTTACCTCCCCTCCAGAATATTAACTCCTGCCAAAACTACTACCACTGAGCTTGTACATACTGTTTCCAGTCATACACAGCGCTGTATACAAACATGTTATGCACAGTCTGTACCAATCAGTCTATGTCATGTGACCAATGCGCCAATATCCCCCATCATGGCAGCCACACGTCTAGGCAAATGGTGCCACCTACGTCCCGCTTTTCTACTGCTGATCACACACCACACTCTGTTTACCATGCTGCATAAGAACATAAGAACATAAGATATGCCATACTGGGTCAGACCAAGGTCCATCAAGCCCAGTATTCTGTTTCCAACAGTGGCCAATCTAGGTCATATGTACCTAGCAGTTTCCCCAAGGGACACAGGTTCCACAATGCTTGTATTGGTTCAAGCATTGATATCCTGGGTCCCTTCTTAATAATGGCTTATGGACCTTTCCTCCAGGAACTTGTCCAAACCTTTTTTAAACCCAGCTACACTAACAGCCTTTACTACATCCTCCGGTAACAAATTCCAGAGTTTGATTACACGTTGAGTGAAAAAATATTTTCTCTTATTAGTCTTAAATAGTTTACCCTGTAGCTTCATTGCATGTCCCCTAGTCTTTCTATATTCTGATAAGGTAAACAATCGATCTACGTTTACCCATTCCACTCTGCTCATTAATTTATAGACTTCTATCATATCTCCCCTCAGCCGTCTCTTTTCCAGGTTAAAGAGCCCTTACCTTTTTAGCCTTTCTTCATAGGAGTATCCTTCCATCCCCTTTACAATTTTGGTGGCTCTTCTCTGAACCTTTTCTAATAACTCTATATCCTTTTTAAGATACGGCGACCAGAATTGCACACAATATTCAAGGTGCGGTCTCACCATGGAACAATATAGAGGCATTATAATATCCTTTGTTTTATTTTCCATTCCTTTCCTTATCATACCTAGCATTCTATTTGCTCTCTTGGCCGCCGCTGCACACTAGGCCGAGGGTTTTAACATGGTATCCACAATGACGCCTAAATCTTTTTCTTGGGTGGTGGTTCCTAATGTGGAACCTTGCATCGTGTAACCATAGTTTGGGTTGTTCTTCCCTAGGTGCATAACCTAGCACTTGTCCACATTAAATTTCATCTGCCATTTTGATGCCTAGTCTTCCAATTTATCAAGATCCTCTTGCAATTTTCCACAATCCTCTTGGGTTTTAACAACTTTATTTTTTTTTAAATTCTTTATTTTCGTTTTGCAACAACAAAGGAAAGGAAGACATACAACTAAGAGACAAATACATACATGTAATGTGATACATACACCAAAGCAAACCCCCACCACCCCCCTCCCCCCTGCTTCTTCTCTAGAAACTAAAACATTCTCGAAGCGGACGTGTACTGACATTATTGTGTTACAAAACCTTCCAGCGGTCTGAAACATTATTATGTTACAAAACTTTACAGCGATCTGAGACATGATGGGTGTACATTAAACAGACATGTCGAAGCAATAAGCAGATGGTACATGATCATTGAGCATCTGCCATTTAGACAAGCAAGAATGAAATTGGGTATGGAAAATAGCCCTCCAAGATATCTGCTCATAGTTACTATATAAGCAGACAAGGTTCCACTATTCATTGACAGCAAGTCGAGAGCTATCCCTCCAAGTCCCCGTGATCAAACACATGGCTATACCCAGCATAAAATTAGGAGAAAACGACCCTTCTTAGGAAGAGAGGGGACCCCCACCACTGAGCGGAGTCCAACAGTCGTCCGAGAAAGAGGCTCGTGAAGGTGCAAGATAAAGGAAGAACGACCCCAGACCCGCCCCTAGTGAATCTGTAGTTAAGGACATTTACAAGAACATGAACGAAGGTTCCCACATCAGTATGGCAAGACCTGCACGGGCCCCTGGCAATTGTGTTCCATTTGACTATTTTCTGGAATATGAGAACATCTTTGTGCAAAAGGACAAGAGTTGAGTTTGGATAGCTGAAGCAGATCGGGAAACCCGCATTATGTTGCTCCAGAAACGCTCCAATGCACAGGGGTTAAAGTGGTTTGCGGTTAGCAAGCCCAGGCTGGTTGGATTCTACAAGTGACAGTATCTGTACCCTGACATAATAGGTTATAAAAGGTAAAGGCTGCTCCATGCGTACTACTAATAGGGTGAATTAGGTCTAAGAGCCCATCCTTAGTAGGGACAGAGGGCGGCATGATTGGAGCACTTTTGAGGCAGCATGTAAGCTGCATCAATTGAAAATAATGTTTCGCTAGGAACGCAAATCCCCTGTATAGATCAGAAAAGGTTTTCCAACGAGCTGCAGAAAGAGCTGTTGGGGTGTCCTGATCTCCCTGGAGGACCAGGGTCTGGAAATAGTCATACATGGCTGCTCAAATTTCAAACCGAAACTCTGGCTGAGTTAATAGGGCTCTATCAAAGAGCCAGGCCCCCGGATTCCCTTGAAGTGCAGTAGTATGGTAGTGAAAAGGAATAGCAGCATGATCTGAAATATACGAGGAGTGAATCTTTACAGCGTCCACCTGGGGAGCTAACAATGTTGATATTAGAAAGAAATCTATGCGAAACTGGAATTTGTGAAGGGAAGAGAAGAAGGTAAAGTCTAGCTCATTGGGGTGTATCTAAGCAAATCGCTACGATAGTAGCATGCAGAGATTTCCTATCCAATATAGCAACCCCACATTTCTTAGAAGCAGCTGGGGAGTAGGCGGCCACCATGTAAGGTTTAGTATTGAAGTGGAAAGTTTCCTTCGAATTGAAATGTGTATCTTGGAGGAAAATCAGGTCCGCAGCCTCATGATTTAGATAGAATAGGAGTTTCCTCCGTTTTATCGGATTATTGATTCCTTGTACGTTCAATGAAAAATCTTACATGGTGCCATCAGTCGATACTAGACATTTTAGGTAAAAGCGCTTGAAAACTTACAACATAATCAGAATCTGTACACTAATGACATAAGCACCAAATATGCTGGCCAATACACCATATTGAAAAGTATGTACCAAAGTAACTTAGAGAAGAAGCAAACCCCCAATGAATATGGCGACCAGATGTCTGCGGGAGGAGGCCCTAGAGAGGAGATAAGACATAATAAAAGAAAAGAAACACCAGAGTCCATAAGAAACACTGTCTCTGATATTCGTCGAGGCTACGATGGGTAGATGGAGTCGGGTCCCAGATATCTTCAAAATAAGGCGACAGACCTCCTTCGATAAACTCTTCGCTGAGCCGCGGTAAATCCAATATGGCAGGCAAAGCGGATATGAGAGTACTGGTAGGAATATTCTGGAAATCAGCGCATCAAGTCGGTTTCTTTAGAGTCCAAAAACTCCGCTAGTAGCTCAGGGTCCTCAAATGTTCTTGTCTGATTGTGAAGCGTGACTCGGAGCTTGGCCGGGTACAGCAGACCATAGCGCGCTTGTAATTGTTGAAGCCTCGGCCGAAATTCCAGAAAGCGCTTTCGGCAGTCGACCGTGGGTTTAGCCAAGTCAGGATAGAAGGAGACCTTGTGGCTCTCAAACTCCATATGGCCCTTTGCCCGGGAGGCACTGAGAATTTGTTCCACATGTTGATATCTCAAAAGTCGAAAGATGATAGGCCGCGGGGTCTTCCTGTTGAGCGTTATGTTTGTGGGTACACGATGAGCACGATCGATCTCCAATTCTTTGGTGAAGGTGATTTGGAGCAAGGAAGGGAGGATTTTACTTAAAAACTCCTTCATGTCACCCAATTCCGCTCCCTCCGGTAGGCCCACGAGGCGCAGGTTGTTGCGGCGCGCTCTATTATTGCCATCTTCCACTTCTTTCTGCAAAGCCCGCACCTGACGTTCAACTTTGTCGAGTTTGGACAGCCGGACCGCATGGGAGTCTAATATATTCTCCATTTTGTCCTGACGCGAAGAGAGCCCCTCTAGCCTGCCTTGCAGTACACCAAGATCTTCCCTCAGCGCTCGAAGTGCTTCACCGTATGACTGCACGAGGTCCTTAACCCCTCTAATTTCTGCGAGGATTTCCTGCTGCATTTCGGGGCCCTCGCGCAAAGCCAGCCCCTACTGCGGGGCCGGGGTTCAGTTTTGGAGCGTTTACCGTGAGAAGCCGCTGAAGAGCCAAATTCCAGGCGCGTGGGTTTGGTCCCCGCCATCTCACCAATGTGCCCCGGCAAGATCAGAGCAGAAATTCAAGTTTGTCCGGTGTTAATTCAGGATTCTGAGTAGGCCTCTCGGGAGCCTCAGCATTATGCGACCATCCCGCTGGACATCGGGCTCCGCCCCCCATGGGTTTTAACAACTTTAAATAGTTTTGTGTCATCTGCAAATTTGATAACCTCACTCGTTATTCCACTTTCCAGGTCATTTATGAATATGTCAAAAAGCAGCGGACCCAGCACAGATCCCTGGGGTACACCACTATTCACCTTTCTCCATTGGGAAAATTGGCCATTTAGCCCTACCCTCTGCTTTCTATCTTTTAACCAGTTCCTGATCCACAATAGTACACTGCCTCCTATCCCATGACTCTTTAGTTTTGCCAAAAGTCTCTCATGAGGGACCTTGTCAAAGGCTTTCTGAAAGTCCAGATACACAATATCAACCGACTCACCTTTGTCCACCTGATTATTCACTCCTTCAAAAAAACATAACAGATTAGTAAGACAAGATCTTCCTTGTCTAAAGCCATGTTGGCTGTCTCTCATTAGTTCATGACTATCTACATGCTGAGTAATTTTATTCTTTATGATGGTTTCTATCATTTTTCCCAGTATTGACATCAGGCTCACCGGTCTGTAGTTTCCCGGATCACCCCTGGAACCCTTTTTAAAAATTGGTGTTACATTGGCGATCCTCCAATCTTCAGGTATTAGAGATTACTAATAGCAGGTCTGCAATCTCATATTTCAGTTCTTTCAATACCCTTGGATGTATACCATCCGGCCCAGGTGATTTGCTACTCTTCAGCTTATCTAATAGTTGTAATACATCTTCTCGATGTATCGATATTTCCTTCAATTCTTCTGCACCTTTAAATACCACTTCAGTCATGGGTAACATCCCTACATCTTCCTCAGTAAAGACTGAAGCAAAGAATTTGTTCAGTCTCTCTGCTATCGCCTTGTCGCCTCTTAGAGCTCCTTTAACCCCTTTATCATCTAATGGACCAACTGACTCTCTCACAGGTTTTTTGCTACGAATGTACTTGAAAAGGTCTTTACTTCGCGTTTTTGCTTCTGCAGCAAGCTTCTTCTCAAATTCTCCCTTTGCCTGCCTTATCAATGCCTTGCATTTGACTTGCCAGTGCTTGTGCTGTTTCTAGGTTTCGTCGTTTGGCTCTTTTTTCCATTTCCTGAAAGATGCTTTTTTGGCAACAACAGCCTCTCTGTCCTCAACTTTAAACCATGCTGGCAGTTTTTTTGACTTCTTTCCACTTTTCTTAAAGCATGGAATACAGCTGGTCTGGGCTTCCAAGATAGTATTTTTCAACAACAGCCAAGCCTGATGTACGTCTTTAACCTTTGCAACTGCTCCTTTTAGTTTTTTCTTGACTGTTTTCCTTATTTTATCATAGTCTCCCTTTCGAAAGTTAAAAGGTAGTACTGTGGATTTCCTTACTATCCCTCCTCCACTAATTAAATCAAAGGCGATCATGCTATGATCACTATTGCCAAGTGGCCCCAACAACCTTATCTCTTGCACTAGATCTGGTGTTCCACTAAGGATTAGGTCTAATATGGCTTCCCCTCTGGTCGGTTCATGAACCAGCTGCTCCAAGAAGCAGTCATTTATATCATCTAGGAACTTTATCTCCCTAACATGTCCTGACGTGACACTGACCCAGTCGATAACGGGGTAGTTGAAATCACCCATTATTATTACTGTGCTGTAACTTTTGTTAGCTTCCTTGATTTCTTTGAGCATTTCATCATCCATTTGGTCATTCTGGCCAGGCGCTCGATAGTACACCCCCACTGCCATTGCCTTCCCCCTTTTACATGGAATTTCAATCCATATAGATTCTACAGCAGATTTTGTTTCCTGCAAAACTTTAATCCTTTCTGACTCTATGCCCTCTCTAACATAGAGAGCAACCCCTCCACCAATTTGATCAGCTCTATCATTACGATATAGTTTGTACCCAGGAATCACAGTGTCCCACTGGTTGTCGTCCTTCCACCATGTCTCTGATATTCCAATCATATCTAACCTTTCATTTAGTGCTATATATTCTAACTCTCCCATCTTATTTTTTAGACTTCTAGCATTTGCATACAAGCATTTTAGAGAATGTATTTTATCCATATTAATTTGTCTGTTAGACATGAGTAATTTGGGATCTTTAAGCTCTGTCTGCTCCATACTTGAGGGCATTTGGGCTACTTTACTCTTTTGTGGAACCTCTCTGCTTTTGGTAGTATCCTTCAAAGATACATTCTTCCGAACCATCTGCTCTTGGGCGACTGTCGGCTTTCCCCTAATATCTAGTTTAAAAGCTGCTCTATCTCCTTTTTAAAGGTTAATGCCAGCAGCCTGGTTCCATCCCGGTTAAGGTGAAGCCCATCCCTTCGGAAGAGCCCCTCCTTTTCCCAGAATGTTCCCCAGTTCCTAACAAATCCAAACCACTCATCTCTGCACCATTGTCTCATCCACGCATTGAGACTCCGGAGCTCTGTCTGCCTTTTGGGTCCTGTGCGTGGAACAGGAAGCATTTCGGAGAATGCTACCCTGGAAGTTCTGGATTTCAACTTCCTACCTAAAAGCCTAAATTTAGCCTCCAGAACCTCCCTACCACATTTTCCTATGTCACTGGTACCAACATGTACCAAGACAGCAGACTCCTCCCCAGCACTATCTAAGACCTTATCTAGGTGGCGCGTGAGGTCTGCTACCTTCGCACCAGGCAGGCATGTTACCAGGCGATCCTCACGTCCACCAGCCACCCAGCTATCTACATGCCTAATGATCGAATCACCAACTATAACAGCTGTCCTAACCCTTCCCTCATGGGCACATGGCCCTGGAGAAACTTCCTCGGTGCGAGAGGGTTTTACATCACCTGGAGGACAGGTCCTAGTTACAGGATCACTTCCTGCCACACCAGGGTGATGCTCTCCTGCCACATGACCTCTCTCCTCCATGACAACAGGGATGCTGCCAGACTGGAGGTGGGACTTCAGGACTATATCCCTGTAGGTCTCGTCTATGTACCTCTCTGTCTGTCTTATGCTTTCCAAGTCTGCTACTTTAGCCTCTAGAGAACTGACTCGTTCCCTGAGAGCAAAGAGCTCCTTGCACCTAGTGCACACGTAAGACCTCTCACCAACTGGGAGAAAATCATACATGTGACACTCAATGCAAAAGACTGGAAAGCCCCCATCCCGCTGCTGGACTGCTGTCTGCATCTTAGTTTTAAGTTTGTGTTTAGATCTAAGTTCTTCACTTACTAAGGGTTGCTATGGATATTTATACTAATAAAACTGAACCTAATACGTGTAATATACCTTGTTCACCTGAAGCGTAACTAATCTCAGGTCCTTAGTGTATGACTGATTGGGGTAATGAGCTTCACCTGAGAGCACCTCCTGTCTTTTAAGATGTGTAAGTACCTATAAAGCTACGATTATCCCAGGGGTGGGAGGGAATTAACACTTATTAAAAGAGGGCTGCTACACAGTACCCTGTCTTGTGCTGCTGAGGTAAGCTATATTCTGATTTGATTTAAATTATAGCTCTTAGCTGCTGCTAGGCTCTAACTTCTTATGAAATTTAAAGTACAAGCTCTCTGCTGGGTTCTAAATTTAACCAGAAAGCTCTTTTCTGTGTTGCAAATTTAAGCTAAAAGAACTTTGCTGATGCTAGGCCCTGAGTGACTATTAAATGTAAACTACAAGCTCTCTGCTGGGTTCCAAATGTAACCAGAAAGCTCTCTTCTGTGTTTTAAATTTAAACTAAAAGTACTTTGCTGTTACTAGGCCCTGAGTGACTATTAAATTTAAAGTACAAGCTCTCTGCTGGGTATGAAATGTAACCAGAGAGTTCTCCTCTGTGTTTTAAATGTAAACTTAAACTGCTGCTACTAGGCCCTGACTGATTTAACAAAAATAGTGGATCACAGATTAATTAGCTTTAATACAAAGAATTCCTTTTAGAAAATTACCAGAAGTAAATACTCACAGTTGCAGATCTCCCTCCAGAAGCAACAGTCCCCCTTACCAGTCTTCCATCCACAGCTGGAACCAACAACCTGCGTGGGATGGCCAGCCACCGTTCCCATTCCCTGACCACATCCCTGTGTACGGAAGCATACCCACCTAGGGCAGGTAATTCAGTCTCAGCTGACCGCTGTGCATCCTCAGTTATCCCCTAAACATCCTGCCTGTGTTCCCCCTGGACTACCCTGAATGTTCTGATGGGCAGGGAATGTCCCCCAGATGTCTGTGTAGTGTTGCGTATGACTGGTATGGCTATACAAATGTTCAACAGTAGTAGTAGTACATATGCCTAGATACCAATGTAAGATCCAACATATGCAGTACATACATGAGAAGACAGCTGCAATCAGCTGGCGCCTGGCTGCCGTGCCCTCACATGTGTCCCCATGGCCACGTACAGGACGGCACATAGGATCATCTTCCAGATCCTCCTTAATTTGGACTGGGAGATCATGCCTGAGAGCAATGTTGTGCAGTATGCAACAGGCCAGAATAATCTTTGCCACAGTCATGGGTTTGTATTGTAAGGCCCCGACGGTTCTATCCAGACACATGAAGCGACTATTCAAAACGCCAAAGGTGTGCTCAAAGACTGAGCAGCTGGAGGCATGGACCTCATTTTACCTCCTCTCTGCAAGTGTCCGTGGCAGACGCACAAGGGTCAGCAACCAGGGGTGACACCCATATCCTGCATCACCTGTAGAAAAATAGTAGAAAGGTAAAGCAGAGGCTGAGCCACACACACATGCACACAAGCATGTACATGCAAACCAACAGCACAGACAGGTCTCCCATGAACATGTTACAGCACATGCTGACACACAACATGTATGTGGCAGCGTCTGGAGGTGTGAGACAGGGACCACGGGGTGGGGGTAAGGTTTCGCAAAACACCTCAGCTTTAACCTACAATAGCACATGCCTAAACACCCGTAGCCCGGCAGTGCTGAGACCCATTGCTCCTGGTTTCTGAAGTTATATGTTTTTTCAATAAGCTGCTGTTTTTGGTGAGATTTTTGAGTGCTTTTTATTTTCTATAGTATGGTCATCATGTGTCAGGTGAGGGGGCGGGTGTGCATTTTTCCTCTAACATGGGCTGTTATATTGAATAGTATTCCTGCCTCAGTGGCATATATTTCCCCCCACATGTACATGTGCAGGTGGGGGGCATCCATATCCAGGGGCCAGCCTTTTCACTCAGAAAACTATCCGGGTACCAGGGTCCAACAATCACGGTGGATAGCATGCCACCTGATATCTCACTCCTTGCCATCATGGCACAGCTGCCGCTTCAGTGCTGCAAGTGGCCTTGTTGAGATTATACACAGGCAGCTAGACACATCAAGTGGGCACATGTGCTGTTGCCTTAGACCTCAGGAGGGAGGGGTCACCATGTTCTCTGCTGTACCTGCTGCTAACATGCTTTCCATCCCTCTAACACTGGAACCTGTAGCATTAAACTGGACACACAGGGTCGGAACAAAGGTTTTGTCTGCAGCAATCCATAGCCGCTGTGCCCACCACCCCCACCCTCACACAATGCTGACATGGCAGCATGGAGGCAGAGGGGATGATGCAACTCCATTTTGACTGTGACAGCATGTATTTGTGCTGCCACTGTCACAGTGGAGTCATACCTGTCATCACAAATGTCCACCCTAGGCAGTAGCCTTGTCAGCCTTGTGGACCCCCAGCCCCACTGCATTGCCCAAGTGACACTTCCTATGCCAATTTGGCACCACTTACATAGTGCCCTTCCTTAATAGGGCACCATGCTGTTGTTGCCAATAGATCACTACTATCACAACTTTGGGAACGCCGGTGGGAGGAGCACATAGGCTCTCTCCCCTCAGAAATAGCCCTTATTGCAAAATTTCACATGGTATTAGAGTTCCCAATCTTGGGAGCTCTAATGCACGGTAACACAACCCGGTGTTAAGGGAGCAGACACTATCCCCATCCACTCTCGGCCCTTTTAAAACCCACTCTCCATCTCTTTCTACCTTAATGCTGAGGGACCCACTGCCGCACATTAATCCAGCATTATCAGTGCTTTCTGTGGCTTTAACTACTCACAGGTGCCAAAAACATGTATTAATGGCACACCTGCTCCCTTACAACTCTTTAATAAACATACCTCTAAGTATTTCCCTGTCCCTAGAAGACTCGCAATCCATTGCCTGTTTGAAATAAGACCAATATGCATGAAGTCTAATTCTTCTGATTGACTCGTGTGTCTCTCACTATTGTGATCCATGACAAAATGATGTTGCCTTATCTGTAGCCATCTAGACTAAGTTAGGTTTTCTATCGTAATGGATTCCACTTTTCAGATTCTACCATATCTCACCTTATATATGGCTGAGAGGAAATTCCCAAATGTTCCTTAATAAGAACCATCTTAATCTAATCCTGAGTGTTTTAAAAATTGAAAACTGTTAAAATCCGTATGCAGATGTGAAATCAAGAGGCACAGAGAACCAGTTTTTCAAAATAGTCTTGTTCTTTGTCTTAACATGATGCCATGTTTTATGTTTTAAGATCCAAATTAAGGGGGCCTTGTATTAAAGTGCATTAAGCGGTTAGTGCAGGTTTAAGCATGCACAGGCACTTGGTGACTGTCAGCATGGGGGCAGGATATGTACCACGCACCGTGCGCATCGTGTGCATCGCATGGTGCGCACGGTGCGTGGTACATATCCTGCACGGTGTGCATCGTGCACTAACTGTGACTTGCGCAATGTGGTGGAGAATGAGCGGGTTGGAGGTGGACAGTGGGTGTGGGAAGCACATTGCATTTAGCGTTGGAGTATACATCATGTGTGAATGATCAACATTGTCATTAACATGCATGCAGTTACCTACCTCAATATTACCATGCATTATTGGTGCATTAACTATCGGGAAAATGTTATGCTCCAGACAGTTACCATGGCAGCTTTGTACTTGGTGCACATTAATTTTCACACTAAACACATGCTCCGTGCAAACTCATAGCACCCTTTAGTTAAAGAGCCCCTAAAATGCATGCATCACAAATTTACCTAACCCTCTCAGTGCTATAGAAGTACACAGGGACCCCATCTCCCCTCATTTTGTAGCAGTAAGCTGAATAATAGTTTTGCTACTCAGTAGTGTTGGAAATGTATTTTCATGAGACATGTTGTCCCAGTAGAGGAGGTATTAATATGAGAAACTATAAACAAAAGTCAATTTTCTAAACTACAGTAAATTGATGGGCTTAATTTGTTTCTATGCACTGCCATCTTTAAAACTAAACTTAAGCATCCAAATTAAACACAAGATATAAACACTAGACAGATGTTCACTGGTATTTAAACACTTTCTGTTTCTATAATTCTGTGAAATACGTGTTTTGTGTATAGCCAAATGTGGCTTGTTTAATTAATTTTGCTGTTGTTCTGGTTTCACAGCCTTATTCATGTGATAATTATGTCATCCAATTCATCTAAGACCCGTGAGATTTTGTTTTCAGGGTTGGGTTTTTTTCAGTCTCACATGAGTGTCAAACTACTGATAGTAGGCTGGTATAAGCCATTTTCTTCATCTGTAAGCAATGCCATTTGCAGCTGGACCTGTGCTCTCACATCAAAACAAAGCGTTGGCAATATGTTCAAATGCTAAACAAATCTTTAATGACTTTTTCAGAGGAAATTATGGCACAGAGTGTTTTTCTTCTCAGAACTTACCATAGTTTTCTGTGCAGTAAAAACAGTAATGGGTCAATGTTCAGCCGCGACTGCCAGTGAGTTTTTTAAAATCCCAGTCACGGCATTTAAAGAGCATGTATGTTGTGGTTAAGTGCCGTCGAGTCGGAGTCGACTCATGGCGACCCTCTGGATAGCTATCCTAAATTGTGTTCGGTCTTCAGTCAGGCGACTCATTGTTGACAGACTGGTACCCGTAGCTGCTGTTATTGTATCGACCCATCTCATTGCTGGCCTTCCTCTTTTGCGTTGACCTTCTATCTTGCCAAGCATGATGTCTTTCTCTAATGATCTCTCTCTCTGCATGATGTGTCCAAAGTATGAAAGTTGAAGTTTTGTCATCTGAGCTTCTAAAGAAAGCTTAGGTTTGATCTCCTCTAGCACAGACTGGTTTGTTCTTCAGGCAGTCCATGGTATACACAGTCTTCGCCGCCAGCACCATAATTCAAAGGCATCAATTTTCTTCCTGTCTATCTTTTTCACTGTCCAGCTTTCACATCCATATGATGTTATTGAAAATACCATGGCAAAGTCGAATCTTTGTATGGAGAGAGACATCTCTGCTCTTGAGAATCTTATCTAGGTCTTTCATAGCCATTCTGCCAAGAGCAATGCGTCATCTGATTTCTTGATTGCTTGTTGCTTCTTTATTGATAGTTGATCCAAGTAGGTTAAAGTTATTCACAATTTCAATTTCTTCTCCTTCGACGATGAACCTGTTGATTATGCCAGTTGTCATGATCTTTGTCTTCTTTACATTAAGGTGCAGACCCATTTTGAGACTATGTTCTTTGATTGTGAGAAGCAAATGCTGCGCATGAAATGAGAGTCAGAAACTGTAAAGATGTCTTACACATTGGAACATGGAACGTACGAAGCATGAACCAAGGGAAGTTGGAGGTGGTCAAGAATGAAATGGAACGTGTACAACTTGATCTGTTGGGTGTCAGCGAACTGAAATGGACTGGCATGGGGCACTTTGCATCAGATGATCACATGGTCTACTATGCTGGAAATGAAAAAGAAGAAATGGTGTTGCATTTATAATAAAGAAGAAACTTGCAAGAACTGTAATGAAATACAATGCATTCAGCGAACGCTTAATCTCTATTCGTCTATGAGGAATGCCTATCAACACAACTATAATTCAAGTATATGCCCCAACAACAGCTGCAGAAGAGAATGAAATTGAAGAGTTCTATGAACAAGTACAAGCTGAAATTGACAGAACATGCAAACAGGATATCCTGATAGTCGTGGGTGATTGGAACGCAAATGTTGGCAACAAAGAAGAAGACAAAGTAGTTGGAAAATATGGACTTGGCAACAGAAATGAAGCTGGAGAAAGACATAGAATTCTGCAAGACCAACAATCTATCCATCTCGAACACCTTCTTCCAGCAACACAAGTGGCGACTGTACACATGGACTTCACCCAATGGATTGTATAAAAATCAAATTGACTACATCTGTGGAAGTCAACGATGGAAAAGCTCTATAACATCAACAAAGACAAAACCTGGACCTGACTGTGGTACAGATCATCAACTACTAGGATGCAAACTCAAGCTAAAGCTGAAAAAGAGCAAACCACTCATGAATGCAGCAAAATATGACCTTGAGAATATACACTGGAATTTAAAGACTGCCTGCAAAATCGATTTGCTGCTTTAGATACAAATGATAGAGTTCCAGAAGAGTTATGGAATGACATCAAGAAGGTTGTGTTGGAAGAAAGTGAGAAGTCTCTACAAAAGGTAAAAAAGAAAAAATGGCCAAAATGGATGATGGAAGAAACTCTGAAAATTGCCCAGAAACGCAGAGAAGCTAAAGCCAGAGGAGAAAGAAAGACAATCTCAGAACTCAACAGAGATTTCCAACGTGCAGCAAGACAGGACAAGGAAAAGTACTACAATGACGCATGCAAGGAAATAGAAGCAGAAACTATTAGAGGAAGAACAAGATCAGCTTTCCTAAAGCTACGAGAGTTAAAGAAAAAGTTCCAGCCTCGAATTGGAATGTTACAAGATGCTCAAGGTTCTATGTTGAATGATGCTGAGAAGATCAAGAAAAGATGGAAGGAATATACAGAGTTTTTATATGATAAAGATCAAGTGGACCAACAGCCGTTTCAACCTGAACCTTATGATCTGGAACCATTGGTGATGAAAGAAGAAGTTGAAGCAGCATTGAAAGCCTTATCAAAGAACAAAGCACCAGGCATTGATTGCATTCCCATAGAAGTATTACAGCAATCTGATGCAGCTGTTACCATACTTACAAGGCTCTGCCAAGAAATATGGAAGACAGCATCATGGCCAACTGACTGGAAAAGATCTGTGTTTATACCAATACTAAAGAAAGGTGATCCAACTGACTGTGGAAATTATCGCACAATCGCTCTGATCCCACATGCCAGCAAGATTCTACTGAAGATTATTCAAAAGAGACTACAATCATACCTGGAACAAGAACTACCTGAAGTGCAAGCAGGGTTCAGAAAAGGGCGAGGAACGAGAGACATCATTGCGGATGTGAGATGGATCCTTGAAAAGACTAAAGAATACCAAAAGGATATCTATTTGTGCTTTATCGACTATAGCAAAGCTTTTGACTGTGTAAACCATGAGAAACTCTGGGCCACATTAAGAAGCATGGGTATACCAGAACACCTGATCGTTCTCTTGCACAATCTGTACATTGATCAAGAAGCAACAGTTCAAATGGAACAAGGAGAAACAGAATGGTTTAAAATAAGCAAAGGTGTAAGACAAGGCTGCATACTTTCCCCCTACCTGTTTAATTTATATGCAGAACAAATCATCAGAGAAGCAGGATTGTATGAAGACAACAGAGGTGTGAAGATTGGTGGAAGACTCATCAACAACCTTCGCTATGCTGATGATACCACATTACTGGCGGAAAGTGAAGATGATCTGAAACATTTGCTTCTCGCAATCAAAGAGCATGTATATTCCAGGCCTTCTGCACAGATAGTGGTGCTTAATATACATGTAGAATCCTGATAGTTGGAAGTTACATGCATAGCATGTAGCTTTCTGCTTTTATGGATCCCTCCTCCCCTACTCTTATCCTTGGTGATTTCAATATCCACATCGACAACCCCTCCGACCCCCAGGCCTCTACATTCCTCACTCTTACTTCCTCGTTCAACCTCCAACCTTGCTCCACTGCCCCCACACACCTACACGGCCACTGCCTTGACCTAGTACTCGTCTCCAATTCCTCTCCCTCAAACTTTCGCATCTCAGTCCTTCCCTAATTTGACCATCACCTTATAACATTTATCCTTCAGCTTCCACCGTCCCAACCTCGTCCTGTCTCCTCCGACCTATTTAGAAACCTACACAACATTGATCCCCTGACCCTCTCCTCCACCATTTATCCATCTCTTTCCTCCATTTTATCCTCCAAGTCTTTCGAAGAGGCATTATCTTCATACAATGCTACACTATCCTCAGCCCTTGACACTCTTGCCCATCCCACCCCACGTCCTGTCAAACAATCTACTCCCCAACCCTAGCTTTCACCCACGATCCGCTACCTACGCACCTGCGCACGTTCTGCCGAGCATGCTTGGTCCAAATTCCGCTACCCAGAAGACCTTCTTCACTTCAAATTCATGCTTGACTCCTTCCAATCAGCCCTAGCTCTTGCCAAACAAGATTACTATGTAAATCTGACCAACTCCCTTGCCTCTGATCCTCGCCGTCTCTTCAATACCCTCAATTCTCTCCTCAAGGTCCCCCCGCCCCCGAGCCTGCCCTCCCTTTCTGCCCAAACCCTTGCCAACTACTTCCACGACAAAATCCACAAAATTACCCTCCAATTCCCCATCCCCTCATCTACCTCCCCTCCTCCCCAAGTCTCCTCCCCCATCCATACTCCCCCTGCCACCCTCTCCTCCTTCCCTCTGATTTCCGAAGAAGAAACCACACTCCTTCTTTCCTCCTCCAAACCCACCACCTGCTCATCAGACCCTTTCCCCACCCATCTCCTTCATCCCATCTCCCTCACCATTGTCCCCGCCATCACTCATATCCTCAACCTTTTACTCTCCACTGCAACTATCCCCATTGACTTCAAACATGCTGTTGTCACACCCCTCCTCAATAAACCCTCACTTGACCCCACATGCCCTTCTAACTATCGACCCATTGCCCTCCTTCCCTTCACATCCAAACTATTAGAACAAGCAGTCCACCGTCGCTGCCTCGACTTCCTCACCTCCCAGGCCCTCCTGGACCCACTAAAATCCGGCTTCCGTCCCCTACACTCCACTGAAACGGCACTCACAAAGGTCACCAACGACCTATTCCTGGCTAAATCAAAGGGCCTCTACTCTATCCTCATCCTTCTTGACTTTTCTGCTGCCTTTGACACCATTTACAATGACCTCCTCACCACCCTCTCCTCGCTTGGCTTCAGAGACTCCGTTCTGTCCTGGTTCTCCTCCTACCTCTCCCATCGCTCATTCAGTGTATGCTCTGGTGGCTTCTCCTCCTCCCCTATCCCACTCCAGGTAGCTGTACCCCAGGGATCTGTCCTGGGCCCCCTCCTTTTCTCTCTCTATACCAAAGGCCTTGGCGCACTTATCTCCTCCCATGGCTTTCAGTACCATCTCTATGACAATGACTCCCAGATCTACCTCTCCACACCTGATATTTCTCCGGCAACCCAGTCCAAGATCTCTGCCTATCTTGCGGACATCACTGCCTGGATGTCTCATCGCCAATTAGAACTGAACATGGCCAAGACTGAACACCTTGTCTTTCCACCCAACTCCTCCCCCCCACTTCCCTCTCTCTCAGGCCATGTGGATGGATCCACTATCCTTACGGTTCCCTCGACCCGCAATTTGGGGGTTATCTTTGACACCTCTCTCTCCTTCTCCACTCATATCCAGCAGGTAACGAAGACCTGATGCTTCTATCTCTACAACATCAGTAAAATCCGCTCCTTCCTCTCTGAACACACTACCAAAACGCGTATCAACTCCTTAATCTCCTCTCGCCTCGATTACTGTAACCTGCTTCTTGCTGGTCTCCCCGTGAACCATCTCCTTGCTGGTCTCCCCGTGAACCACCTCCTTCCCCTTTTAATTGAAGACATGCGCAGCATTGCTAGGAAAGGGGAAGTGCTACTGATAGGAGATTTCAATATGCCAGATGTTGATTGGCATATTCCTGCTGCAGTATCATCTAGAAGTAAGGATATCCTGGATTCTCTACAGGAAGAACTATTCAGGCAATTGGTAACACACCCCACACATGAAGGGGCCATACTGGACTTGGTGCTTACCAATGGTGAAGTGTTTCTGATGTTGTAGTGGGAGATCATTTTGCATCCAGTGATCAACAGATGGTGTGGTTCAGTATTAGGACTAGGGCTGTTAGAATCCATTCAAAGGCGAGGATCTTAGACTTTAGGAAGACTAACTTTGTGAAGATGGGCCAATACCTCAGGGAGTCATTAGTGGGATGGAAACAGGTGAGGGATGTAGAAAAACAGTGGGAAAAACTCAAAGGGGATATTTTAAGGGCAACCAACCTTATTGTTAAAATGGTAAATAAAAGGAAAAGGAAAAGGAGACCGCTATGGTTTTTGAAAGAAGTAGCTGAAAAAGTGAAGAAAAAGAGTGAGACCTTCAGGAAATACAAGAGATCACAGTGAGAGGAAGACAGGCATCTGTATTTGGAAAAACTTAGAGAAGCTAGCAAAGTAGTCAAGAAGGCAAAGATTCAAAAGGAGGAGGAAATAGCCAATGCAATAAAATGGGGGGATAAGACTTTTTTCAGATATATTAGTGAGAAGAGGAAGGGCAAGAGAGGTATTGTCAGACTCAAGGGTGCAGGAGAGGAATATGTAGAAGCTGATAAGGATAAAGCATAATTGCTTAACAAATATTTTTGTTCTGTGTTCACAGATGAAGATCCAGGAGCAGGACCTCAGAAAACACCCACAAATAGGAACAGAAACAAAGGACATCTTGAACAATTTTCAAAAGACTGTGTTCTCGAGAAACTATCTCAACTTAAAGTAGACAAAGCGATGGGACCAGATGGGATATACCCGAGAATACTGAGGGAACTTGGGGACGTTCTAGCAGCTCCACTGACTGACCTTTTCAATGCCTCGTTGGAGTCGGGAGTGGTGCCAAAGGACTGGAGAGAGGCTCATGTGGTGCCTTTACACAGGGGCGGCCCAAGGGGGGTGCGGGGCCATGTGCGGAGACTCGGTGCGGGGCCTCATTTGCATAAGGGGCCTCATTTGCATAATGTTACCATACACAAACTTTTAGTAAACATGCCTCTTAATGAGTGTATGAATAAAGAAAAGACTAAAAGACTTCTACATTACTATAATCCAGTGCCAACCGCCAGACACATTAGGAACTACTACAAACACTGCCCATTTAGAACCCATAGCAAACCCGCCGTATCCTAACAGCACTACCAAGACTCATAAAGCACCATACCCTAACTATCAAAAGGAAACGCTGCAAATATTAAACCAATACATTTCAGAGAACAACAATACATGACCTACTGGGGAAAGAGAACAAGTGGCAATGTCAAATAGGAATTACATAAACAGAATACCTCAGCTCAGTTACACATGCAGAACATATACCATCACCAAACAAGGAATCACAATTTAGAAACAGGAAGACAATAATTAAACTGGGAATCCCAAAAGCCAAACTTGGAATGCACAACACTGTAGAAATAAAACTATACATTAATTTGCTCTTGTACTAAACAAAGCGCAGACGTTAATGATGCACATTTCCCAGAGCTGACATATTCCAATTAATAAATTCAAAATAAAGAGATATTTTTCTACCTTTTGTGCATTTTTTTTCAGCTGCAATTACTCCAGCCACTTTCTTCTGGTTTCTTCATGTCTTCCGCTAACTCTTCATAGTCTGCTGTCCATTTGTCTTTTCTTCTCTCTTCTAGTTTTTTTTTCCATTCTCTCTCTACATCTGCTTTAACATACTAATCTTTCTCCTTTTGCTCTTTCCTCATTCCTATTTCATCCACTCAAATTTTACCCCTCCATCCTCAATCCCCACTTACTCTCCCAATATCCGGACAATTTTAGATTTGTCTTCCCTCCCACACAAAATATTTTTTCACTCTCCATTTCACTCTCCCAGCTCCATCCCATTCTAATCCTCCCCCAACATCAGCTCCATTCTAGTTCTAGTCCCACCCAGCATCCGCTCCCTTCTAGTCCCCGCATCAGCCCATTTCCAGTCCTAGCTCCCCCATCTATTTGCAGTCCCATCCGAGTCCCTCCATCAGCTCATTTCCAATCCCAGTCCCCCATGAGCCCATTTCTAGTCCTTTCCTAGCCCCACCATCAGCCCATGTCAAATCCTAGCTCCCCTCCACTCAGCCCATTTACAATCCAAGCCCATGAGCCTACTTCCAGTTCTAGCCCCTTCATGAGTCCATTTCAATCCAAACCCCCACCACAGCCCATTTCCAATCTTAGCACCCCCCCAACAGCCAATTTCCAGTCCTATTCTAGCCCCTCCATCAGCCCATTTCCTGTCCTAGCCCCCCCCCCACTCACCCATTTCCAGTCCTAGCTCCCTCCCCCTCACAACCCATTTCCATTCCAAGCCCCCGTCCCCATCAGCTATTTGCAGTTCAAGCCCTCCTTCCACTCAGCCAATTTCCAGTCCCTAGCCTCCTCATAGCCCATTACTAGTCCTAACCCCCCATCAGCCCATTACGTCCTAACCCCCATCACCCTATTTCCAGTCGTAGCCCCCCCATCAGCCTATTTCCAGTCTTAGCCCCCCCATAGCCCATTACCAGTCCTAACCCCCCCATCAGCCCATTTCCAGTCTTAGCGCCCATAGCCCATTACCAGTCCTAACCCCCCCCCCACCACCCACCACCACCACCAGCCCACTTCCAGCCTTAGCCCCCCCCATAGCCCATTACCATAAACCCCCCATCACCCCCACTTCCAGTCTTAGCCCCCCCATAGCCCATTACCAGTCCCTAACCCCCCCCCCCATCAGCCCACTTCCCAGTATAGCACTCCCCATGGCCCATTACCAGTCCTAACCCCCCCCCCCCACCCCACTTCCAGTCTTAGCCTCCCCCCCGGCCCATTACCAGACCATCACCCCACTTCCAGTCTTAGCCTCCCCCCCCGGCCCCATTACCAGTCCTAACCCCCCCCATCAGCCCACTTAGACCCCCCATAGCCCATTACCAGTCCTTACCCCCCCCCATGGCCCATTACCAGTCCTAACCACCCACCCCCCCCGGCCCATTACCAGTCCTACCCCCCCCATGGCCCATTACCAGTCCTTACCCCCCCCCCCCCGGCCATTACCAGTCCTAACCAGTCCTAACCACCCCCCCCATGGCCCATTACCAGTTCCTACCCCCCCCGGCCCATTACCAGTCCTAAACCCCCCTCCCTCATCAGCCCACTTCCAGTTTGGCCTCCCCCCCTCCCATAGCCCATTACCAGTCCTAAACCCCCTTCTCCCTATCATCCCAAATTAATACAACAAAAAACCCCAAACCGGCTGCTTCTGCCGCGCAGCATCAAGAGCTCTGCCGGGGGGGCCCCCCCCCTGCCCGGCAGAGGCCTCTCTGCTTTCTTCAAGTCACAAAACGCGGGCCTTCTTTCAGAGCCGCGAGAGTTCTTTTCTCGCGGCTCTGTATCCCGCCGGGGCTGATGTTATTCCATCACCCTCGGCGGGATTACAGAGCCGCGAGAAAGGAAACTCTCGCGGCTCTGAAGAAGCCCGCGTTTTGTGACTTGAAGAAAGCAGAGATGCAGGGAGGCTCTGCCGGGCAGGGAGGCTCTGCCGGGCAGGGGGGGGCACCGCGGCAGAGCTCTTGATGCTGCCGCGGCAGAGCTCTTGATGCTGCCGCGGCAGAAGCAACCAGGTTTTTTTTGGTTTTTTTTTAACTTGCTATGCTGAAGAATGTTTTTTGCGCGGGGCCCCCTGAAACGCGGGGCCCTGTGCAAAAAACATTCTTGCTCAATGGACGGGCCGGCCCTGCCTTTACACAAAAGCGGAAGTAAGGATGTGGTTAAAAACTACAGGCCGGTTAGTTTAACTTCGGTGGTGAGTAAATTACACAGGTACACTACCAAAAAACTGCCTCCAGTTTTGCAACTGATTCCTATAGATTTTGGGGTGCTGAATCCAGGAAAAATAGCCAAAATGTTCCATCACGTCACGTTTTCTTGCAAAATTAGATTTCTTACCCATATAAGGAATGTTCACATAATTTATTTTTAGCCGACTGCAGTTTATTTTCTTGGCCCAAAATAGAGGTTGTAATGGTTAACTAACTAGAAACACTCCCTCATGATATTTTAGAGTGTTTTATATTCATTTTATACATTAACAGGACAATTGGGAGGCGGGGGGCTAAATCCAGTACTCGCACTGGCGCATGTTCTTTCCTGTTCGCCTCGCCTCGTTCGCTCGCTCAAACATGGTGGTTGCGACATGAACGTTCCTGTCAAATTTCAGTCTCTTGCAAGTTCATTATTACCTTTTGTTTGCTCAGTCGTAATCCAGCTTTATTCCGAAGTGGTTCACTACAGTTGTAGTTTGCAGTGCTGTGTATTTGTGATGGCTCACAGAGCCAGAGGTTGCGTCAACTCTCCGGACAGTTTTTTGTTTTATTTGTGGGGAATATACCGTGAAAAAGCGGCAGAGGAACTTTCTGCATTTATTAAAAAAGTATATTTCGGCCTATTTCGGTTTGAAGTTAGGCGATCAATAAAAACCGTGGGATCCTCAAAAAGTGTGAAAGACATGTGAGTAAGATCTACGATTATTGATGAAAGGTAAAAAACAATCATTTAGTTTCGGAATACATATGATGTGGCGTGAAAAAATAGACCACAGCAGTGACTGCTATTTTTGCTCTTGCATGGTGAGGGATACAACTTAAAAATAAGAACGTAATAAGTTACCCCAACCTTCCCTCAGCAATTAGGCCTATGCCTCATAGCAACGAAGTACCTGTGCCTGAACCACCAAAATCTTTGGGATCATATTTGTGTGGACGGTTTTCTGATCATGATGAGACTCATCAGATGGCTTTTCCCGATGAGTCCAGTACTTCCGAGTTTGAAACTGAACCAGATCCGAAACCTGAACTTTCTCTCAAGCTGAATTTAATGATTTAGTCCGGGATTTAGGACTCCCAAAAGATGCTGCCCAACTGCTAGGTTCTCGGCTTAAACAGAAAAATCTATTGTCACCAGGAACAACTTTTTATTGGACCGCAACCGCGAGACAAAATTTTTGAAGTATTTCAGCAAAGAGGAAGATTTGTATTTTGCAACAATATATACGGAGTGATGGAAAAGTTTAAACTCAAGTATGATCCTGCTGAATGGCGGCTGTTCATTGATTCGTCAAAAGACAGCATAAGTGTTCTTCTTCATAATGGCAACACAATTCGCTTCAGTTCCTATTGCTCACTCTGTTATTCTCCAAGAAAAATACGGAGAATTTGGCCCTGATTCTTCAGAAGATTCGTTATGATGAGCATAAGTGGATGATTTGTGGAGACTTTAAAATTCTATCCATGCTATTAGGGCAGGCAATCCGGTTTCACCAAATATCCCTGCTTTCCTTTGCTTGTGGGATAGCCGGGCCCGCGACCTACACTGGGGGAAAAAAGACTGGCCAATTTGGGAGTATTTGAGACCGGTGAGAAAAATGTTCTTCATGAGAGCTTGGTACCTCGTGATAAAATTCTATTACCACCTCTCCACATTAAGTTTGGGTCTCATTAAGCAATTCATCAAGTCCCTTCCAAAAGATGGTGAGTGCTTTTGGTACCTTTGCTCAAAGTTCCCCGACTTTCTGAAGCAAAGCTAAAGGAAGGAGTGTTTTGTGGGCCCTGTTATAAGGAATCTCTTTTCAGATGGAGCATTCGCTGAAACGATGTCTGAGAAGGAAAAAGAAGCCTGGGATTCCTTCAAGGATGTTGTTCTCAAATTCTTGGGGAACAGGCGGGATGAGAACTATAAGGATATTGTTGCCAGGATGCTCAATGCCTTCAAAGAACAAGGCTGTAACATGAGCCTGAAGTCCATTTCTTGCACTCCCGTGTGAACTACTTTCCCGAAAACTTGGGGGCGTACAGTGAAGAACAAGGTGAAAGGTTTCACCAGGACATCAAGGACGCAGAGAGAAGGTACCAAGGAAGATGGAACACCACTATGATGGCTGATTTCTGCTGGTTGCTGCTGCGGGAAACCCCAGATGAAAAATACGCCAAGCAGCGCACCAAGAGAAGCATTCGGGGGAAGAAGAAACGGGCCCACCAGGAGATGGATTGACCCAAGAATGACTTTAAAATCTAAACTGTGTTGACAAATATTGTGTTTTTACTAAACTTTGAAATACTTTGCTAGTTATTACCACAGTGTCGGATCTCATTTATTAGAATTTTATTTTCACACCATCGGGTGTTTGTCTTCATGTATTGCAATGGTGCGGTTTGCGTTTTCTATTCTTACATACATACCTGTACAACATTTTTTGCACATTTCTTTGCTTTGCTTGTGTCTAACCTCGCTCTTATATGCTCAATGTTTGTGCACATGTATGTGGCTGTTTTAAGTGCAGACAATTTTGCTACCATCACAGTGTGTTTTGTTGACATTACTCTATTCTTATGTGCTGCCTTGTTACAATTTTCTTTATTCTTATTTGAATAACTACTAAACAATTAGCATAAAGAATTCATCCAGAAACTTTTATCTCGATCGCACTCAATCTGAAACGTTTCACCTCAAACTGCTAACCCAATGTAGCAAAAAATCTGTACATGATGGAGCAAATTGGTTACCAGATTTGGATTCAGCGCACCAAAAAACGTAAAAATCAATCGAAACATTAGAGGCAGTTTAAAAAAATTTTTTTTTAGTGTACCTGTGAATTATTGGAAATGCTGCTGAAAGAGAAAATAGTGAGGTTTCTGGAGTCCAGTGGATTACAGGATCCAAGGCAGCATGGATTCACCAGAGGCAGGTCTTGTCAGACAAATCTGATTGATTTCTTTGACTGGGGTGACCAGGGAGTTGGACCGAGGGAGAGCCCTAGATGTGGTGTATTTAGATTTCAGTAAAGCCTTTGACACTGTTCCTCACAGGCGACTTATAAACAAACTGAGCACCCTAGGGATGAACCCTAAAGTTACTGCTTGGGTTAGAAATTGGTTGGGTGGGAGGCGACAAAGAGTACAAGTAAATGGAGCTCACTCTGAGGAGAAGGATGTTATCAGTGGTGTGCCCCAGGGATCTGTTCTCGGTCCGATTCTTTTTAACATCTTTGTTAGTAATATAGCAGAAGGGCTTTCAGGTAAGGTTTGCCTCTTTCCGGATGATACCAAAATGTGCAATAGAGTAGACACCCAGGAAGGGGTAGATAACATGAGGAGGGATCTAGCTAAGCTTGAAGAATGGTCTAGAATTTGGCAGCTGGGATTTAATGTTAAAAAATCTAAGGTCATGCATTTGGGCTGCAGCAATCCAAGGAGCAATATAGTATAAGGGGTGAAGTACTTTTGTCCACTATAGAAGAGCTGGACCTAGGCGTGGTTGTGTCTGATGATCTTAAAGTAGCTAAACAGGTAGAAAAGGCGACGGCAAAAGCTAGAAGAATGCTTGGGTGCATACGGAGAGGAATGGCTAGCAGAAAAAAGGAGGTGATAATGCCTCTGTATAAGTCTTTGGTGCGACCTCATTTGGAGTATAGTGTGCAATTCTGGAGACCGCACCTTCAAAAGGATGTGAACAGGATGGAGACAGTGCAGAGGGTTGCTACTAAAATGATTAGTGGTCTTCATTATAAAGCATATGAGGACAGACTTAAGTATCTTAATATGTACACCTTAGAGGAAAGGAGGGATAGAGGTGATATGATTGAGATGTTTAAATACCTCCGTGACATAAATGTTCAGAGAGAGAGCCTCTTTCAATTGAAAGCAAGTTCTGCTACGAGGAGACATGGGATGAGGGTGAAGTGAGATAGATTCAGGAGTGATATGTGGAAATATTTCTTTACGGAAAGAGTAGTGGATCCGTGGAATAGTCTCCCAGTGGAGGTGGTAGAGATGAGGACAGTAACTGAATTCAAAAAAGCATGGGACAAACACAGAGGATCTCTAAAGGTAAAAAGGGGACTGTTGTAGTTGTTATAGAAGGACAGACTAGATAGGCCATGTGGTCTTTTTCTGTTGTCATATTTCTATGTTTCTATGTTTCAGTCTATACAAAATCATGCTGCTCGACTAATATTCTGCCAACCTCGCCATGCCCACGTTATTCCTCTTCTCAGGTCGCTTCACTGGCTCCCTGTCCGATTCCGCATCCAGTTCAAATTTCTCCTACTGACCTATGAATGCATACACTCCATGGCCCCGCAATACCTCTTATCTCTCATCTCTCCTTACGTCCCTTCTTGGAATTTACGCTCTGCTAACAAACTACTACTTTCAATGCCTTTCACCCGCACCGCGAACTCCCGACTGCGCTCCTTTCACCTGGCTGCACTATATGCCTGGAACAGCATACCTGTGTCTGTGCGCTAGGCCCCATCCCTGGCCCTCTTCAAATCCAGGTTGAAGACCCACCTCTTCACCGTTGCATTCAGATCCTGACTTCCATCCTCATCTTACCCTAACCCACGTCAACGTTTATGACCAAACTACAGTCCAAATTGACTAATGCTCTGTAATGCTTTGTACTTTTCTAACTAGATTGTAAGCTCCGATGAGCAGGACTCTGATGAGCAGGGACTGTCTCTTGTATGTTGGCTACCTCTTGTAGGTTAGCTGTGCAGCGCTGCATGTGCGGCGTTTTATAAGTGCTAAATAGTAGTAGTAGTAGCATGGATGGTGCCGCTGAAAATCCACAAATAGGGGACCCAACTTTATTTAAGCTCCTGCAATAGCAATCCTCGTAACTGAAATCAAATATACCATGTGTGTTAATCCTAATACTCTTGGGTCAGTATTCAAAAGGCCACAGAACAAAAGGTTATATGTATACAGTAAACCACTCAGAAAAGGGCCAACATGTTCAAAGTTCAAAATTATATGTCTTGACGGTAATTTTATAAGGAGGCATCTACTTAGGTGCTTACTTATGCGCTATTTGATAAAGAAAAGTAGACATTTAATTTTCTTTATAAAATACTAGCATAAAAAGCAAAAATCATGTCTACTGTTAAGGCACGGTTATTGACATTACCCTGTATTTTTCCTTTATGCATGTAAATTATATTTTATAATCAGCCCACTGACATGCTCACTCTGCCCACCCTCCACCCAAACTCTACCCATATGCACACCCACAACAAGGAGGAGTGGCCTAGTGGTTGGGGCAAGTTACCTCAGGCTGGAAAGTCAGGGGTTTCAAATCCCACTAGAGGACAACAAACTTTGGCCAGAAGGGCTGGGGTTTCTAGTCCCACAGGTGCTCCTTGTGGTCTTGGTAAGCCACTTAAACTTCCATTGCCCATGTTCCCTCTAAAATAGTTATCTCCAAGTTATAATCCCTTGTTCAATGTAATTTCAGTTTGTTCAATGTAAACCACACTGATGCAGAATAGCATGGTATATAAGAGAATGTAAATAAATAAATGAAAGGCAGTGTATAATAAATAAGCATGCATTGTGCAAACCACATGTGTACATTGATGCTATTTGGTATTTTATAAGAGGTCTTTTGCTTGCGTAAGTGGCCACTTACATGTATAAATGCCAAAAATGCTGTGTTGTTAGTGCCAAAGATAGGCACACTCTTATAAAATTGCCCTCATGTGGTCAGAATACCCATGGCCACCACCACTGAAAATGTCTCTCTCTGTATTGCAGAGCCACATAAGGTGGACCATTGGCAGATAGGACTTGTTCTCTCTATTTATTTAGCCATGCTTATACAGTATACCGCTTTTCACCGAGTCAAAGCACCCACTAAATATCTCTGCACACACTGGATTCATAACTTTGAATATTTATATATCAGACCAGAATGTACATTTATGTATGGCATCTATATATTGAGATATTATACTAGTAAAGAAAAATGCCTCAGATTGGTTGTTCTCTAGCAACTAGCCCCAACCAATGCAGTTATCATTGATCCAAGATGGTGCTGCCAAGAAAGCAGATAAACTTCCTTGAAGAAGAAACCAGCGTCCTTTCCAAGCTTCTGCTGGAGAGAGGGGAGATCCTGTACCCTGAGAGAAGTAGGAAGCCCATTCTCAGTGGTACAGTTCCCATATGGAACGGGTACTACAGAAATAAGAACCTGTTTTCTTTGGGTCTATCTCTGCACTTCCAGAAGGGCCATTAGACAGATCTATGGATTGTGTCTTTCACAGCCATTACCCGATACTCTCAACAGCCCTTATATGAGTTTTGCTACAGTAGGAAGTAGGTTAGTTGGGAGATGTATCACTATTCTGTGCTATGCCTCTAGTGGTAGGTCAATCACCATGTGCACACTTCTTTACAATGATACCATCCCTAGACATGGATGGATGCCATATCCTTAGGGAAAGCTGCTTTAGCATGACAGCAGAGTGGGCATTGTGGCCATAAACCCCTGCATCTAAAGCATCCTGCATAAGAATAATCTGAGCACTTTATGATTGATAAGGAGTGCATTTCATGGATTCTGGAGGGCTAGTACACATGTGGTAGGACACAAATGGTACCAGTCCAAACATTTTATATATATATATATATATCTTATAGTGGCAACAGCCACGGGTAGGGGAAAATCCAAGATGGGTAGGAACGTAGACAGAAAGAAGGGCTGTTGCAGCAATATGATAGGAAAAATTAACAAGGGGAAGAGGTTTATGGCCCCTTTATTCTGAAAGGGACTCCCCTCCCCACCAGCATTACATGTGAAATTTACTATGTGAAATTTAAGAAAGCTTTGACATACAGGTTTTTTCCCAATGATTCTGAATAGGACTTGCTCTGATGGGGGCTGTAAGAAGCTGACTTCATGATGAAACTGCAGGAGATAAAGCTCAGGCCTGTCTTTTCTTCTTTCCCTCTTACCCATTTTGTTTTTGGAGTTGGATTAATGTTCCTGGGGTCAGCCCAGCATAATTGTATCTATTTATTCACTACATGTCATGTTCATGTTTTCTCTGTTTCTTATTGTATGACGCCAGTCTGTCCTCCACTGGATTGATTAGGAATGAAAACCACCTCGCTGTCCAACCCGACGAAAGGCAGTATATCAAAGGGAGGAGTATATCAGAGGGAGGAGTAGCCTAGTGGTTGGGGCACGGTACTTCAGGCCGGAAGGTCGGGGGTTCAAATCCCACTAGAGGACAGCAACCTTGGGCCGGAAGGACTGGGGTTTCTAGTCCCACAGATGCTCCTTGTGGTCTTGGGCAAGCCACTTAACCCTCCATTGCCCATGTTCCCTGTAAGTATTAGTGAATGTGTCTCATATCCCCGCGTGTTAAATGTATCCCCCAATTGTGTTGTGACCGCTTTGATTGAAGGATAAGGCGGTATACAAAACTGTCTAAATAAATAAATAAATAAAAACACTTAAACATAAACTTAAGCAGGTTTTGAAGGAGGTAGGGGAGTCTGTACTATGTACCTAATCATAGTGCTAAAAGCTTCTTACACCAGTTGCTGCAAATAACAGGGTATTGGGACCCTGCTGAGAAACTGAGCCTCTAAAGGCCAAGCTGAAGGCCCTGAGGCACGAGAAGCCAGTCTTTCAGCAACACTTAAGGTGTGAAATAGCAACTGCTAAAGGAAATCGTGACTTCAGTGTCGGCATGCTGAAAAGGACGCATAGGCAAATTAGCCACACATTAAACTGCGGTGCAAATGGAAGTGTTAAACTGGGAGAGCAAGCCAAACACAAACACACAGATGTTGGCGCAAGTTTGGCATGGTCTCCCAGAGAAAAAGGACGAATGCATGGCTAATTTGCAAATGTGTCCCGACAGTATTTTGATGGCATTGGAGGCTTTCCCTGATGCCTGAATCCTCTGAGGGGAAGTTTGACGGCTTCCCCTCATATGATCCAAGCATCAGGGGAAGCCCCCAATGCCATCAAAATACTATTGGGGGCACGTGCAAGATGTTTAAGCCACATCAAGCCCAAGCATAGAGATTCTGACACTAAGGTTTGTTACAAAATCCTCTGGGCCCAATATTGAGTTAGGAGGGCTCTGCGCCCCTTTGATGCATAGCTCTCTTTGCTGACCTCTAACCCTGGATATTCAATACTGGGGTCATATGCAGCCCTGGCACTGAATATCCAGGATCTCCGCACTGCCTCTCAGCTGCAGTCGATAACCGGGCATTCTGTCTGGTTAGCTCCTGAATTTAAAGATAAGTGAGCTTTTTCCTCGCCTATCTTTTAGGCGCAGGTCGCTCCTCCACGGAACACTCCTGACACACTCCGATGCTAAGTAGTTAACATCAGAGCGTGTAAGGGAGAAGAGAGGGGCTATTCAATGGCACTAATCGTGTTAGTGCCGTTGAATAGCCCCTCTCTTCTCCCTTACATAGTTTACCGGGCTGTAAACTGTGTGAATGCCTTCTGAATATCAGGCCCTCTATGGGTTTCTCTGTATTGGATGCAGAGAATATTAGCCGGCCATTTTAATAGCTCATTTGCCTATAATTTAATTACTCTTGGTGTTATGGAGTGGAGGAGTGGCCTAGTGGTTGGGGAAAGGTACCTCAGCCCAGAAGGTCAGGGGTTCAAATCCCACTAGAGGACAGTAACCTTTGGCTGGAAGGACTGGGGTTTCTAGTTGCACAGGTGCTCCTTTTGGTCTTGGGCAAGCCACTTAACCCTCCATAGCCCATGTTACCTGTAAAATAGTTATCTCCAAGTTATAATGCCCTGTTCAATGTAATTTCAGTTTGTTCAATGTAAATTGCACTGATGCAGAATAGCACAGTATATGTTGTTGTTGTTAAGTGCTGTTGAGTCGGAGTTGACTCATGGCGACCCTCTGGATAGCTATCCTTAATTGTGTTTGGTCTTCAGTCAGGAAGCTCATTGTTATCACACAAAAATATTTATGTAGGTCAAATCGTAGAGCAATCAAAAGTGATCCAAAATGCAAAAAATTACTCCATTAGCAACATATCAGTATGAAGATTCTTAAGAGAGGAGCGGACGCTTTATATTTATGTAACAGGCTTAGGGATGTCTCAGACCAGCGGCTTTAAAACAAAGGCACAAAAGTGTCTTGAAATGCCGTCATAGCATCAATGACTGTCCCTTGGCCAATGATTTATCTCTAGAATCTCTTTTGTAGATGGTTAAATGGTTCCAAAGCTCCTGTCAAAAATATTCAACACAGTGCTAAAAAATAGCTTGAAAATCAGTACTTAGCTTAAAGATACCCCAACGCCAGCTAACATAGCGCCATTCAATGCGTTTCACTCAAATAAATTGAGTTTCTTCAGGGGGATTTCATTGATGCTATGACGGCATTTCAAGACACTTTTGTGCCTTTGTTTTAAAGCCGCTGGTCTGAGACATCCCTAAGCCTGTTACATAAATATAAAGCGTCCGCTCCTCTCTTAAGAATCTTCATACTGATATGTTGCTAATGGAGTAATTTTTTGCATTTAGGAAGCTCATTGTTGACAGACTGGTACCCGTAGCTGCTGTTATTGTATCGATCCATCTCATTGCTGGCCTTCCTCTTTTGCGTTGACCTTCTATCTTGCCAAGCATAATGTCTTTCTAAAGATCTCTCTCTTCGCATGATGTGTCCAAAGTATGAAAGTCGAAGTCTTGTCATCTGAGCTTCTAAAGAAAGCTTAGGTTTGATCTCCTCTAGTACCGACTGGTTTGTTCTTCGGGCAGTCCATGGTATACACAGTATTCGCCGCCAGTACCATAATTCAAAGGCATCAATTTTCTTCCTGTCTATCTTTTTCACTGTCCAGCTTTCACATCCATATGATGTTATTGAAAATACCATGGCTTGAACAAGTCGAATCTTTGCATGGAGAGAGACATCTCTGCTCTTGAGAATCTTATCTAGGTCTTTCATAGCCATTCTGCCAAGAGCAATGCGTCGTCTGATTTCTTGACTGCTTGTTGCTTCTTTATTGATAGTTGATCCAAGTAGGTTAAAGTTGTTCACAATTTCAATTTCTTCTCCTTCAACGATGAACCTGTTGATTATGCCAGTTGACATGATCTTTGTCTTCTTTACATTAAGGTGCAGGCCCATTTTGAGACTATGTTCTTTGATTGTGAGAAGCAAATGTTTCAGATCATCTTCACTTTC
The DNA here is from genome assembly GCA_033557465.1 of Ichthyophis bannanicus. Classification (NCBI taxonomy): domain Eukaryota; kingdom Metazoa; phylum Chordata; class Amphibia; order Gymnophiona; family Ichthyophiidae; genus Ichthyophis; species Ichthyophis bannanicus. The sequence continues at coordinate 1,463,147,173 of CM066031.1, forward strand.
AGCCAGTAATGTGGTATCATCAGCATAGCGAAGGTTTTTGATGAGTCTTCCACCAATATTCACACCTCTGTTGTCTTCATACAATCCTGCTTCTCTGATGATTTGTTCTGCATATAAATTAAACAGGTAGGGGGAAAGTATGCAGCCTTGTCTTACACCTTTGCTTATTTTAAACCATTCTGTTTCTCCTTGTTCCGTTCGAACTGTTGCTTCTTGATCAATGTACAGATTGTGCAAGAGAACGATCAGGTGTTCTGGTATACCCATGCTTCTTAATGTGGCCCAGAGTTTCTCATGGTTTACACAGTCAAAAGCCTTGCTATAGTCGATAAAGCACAAATAGATATCCTTTTGGCATTCTTTAGTCTTTTCAAGGATCCATCTCACATCTGCAATGATGTCTCTCGTTCCTCGCCCTTTCCTGAACCCTGCTTGCACTTCAGGTAGTTCTTGTTCCAGGTATGGTTGTAATCTCTTTTGAATAATCTTCAGTAGAATCTTGCTAGCATGTGCGATCAGAGCGATTGTGCGATAATTTCCACAGTCAGTTGGATCACCTTTCTTTAGTATTGGTATAAACACAGATCTTTTCCAGTCAGTTGTCCATGATGTTGTCTTCCATATTTCTTGGCAGAGCCTTGTGAGTACGGTAACAGCTGCATCAGATTGCTGCAATACTTCTATGGGAATGCTATCAATGCCTGGTGCTTTGTTCTTTGATAAGGCTTTCAATGCTGCTTCAACTTCTTCTTTCATCACCAATGGTTCCCGATCATAAGGTACAGGTTGAAACGGCTGTTGGTCCACTTGATCTTTATCATATAAAAACTCTGTATATTCCTTCCACCTTTTCTTGATCTTCTCAGCATCATTCAACATAGAACCTTGAGCATCTTGTAACATTCCAATTCGAGGCTGGAACCTTTTTCTTTAACTCTCGTAGCTTTAGGAAAGCCGATCTTGTTCTTCCTCTAATAGTTTCTGCTTCTATTTCCTTGCAAGTGTCATTGTAGTACTTTTCCTTGTCCTGCCTTGCTGCACGTTGGAAATCTCTGTTGAGTTCTGCGATTGTCTTTCTTTCTCCTCTGGCTTTAGCTTCTCGGCGTTTCTGGGCAATTTTCAGAGTTTCTTTCGTCATCCATTTTGGCCGTTTTTGCTTTTTCACCTTTTGTAGAGACTTCTCGCTTTCTTCCAACACAATCTTCTTGATGTCATTCCATAACTCTTCCGGAGCTCTGTCATTTATATCTAAAGCAGCAAATCAATTTTGCAGGCAGTCTTTAAATTCCAGTGGTATATTCTCAAGGTCATATTTTGCTGCGTTCATGAGTGGTTTGCTCTTTTTCAACTTTAGCTTGAGTTTGCATACTAGTAGTTGATGGGTACCACAGTCAGCTCCAGGTTTTGTCTTTGTTGATGTTACAGAGCTTTTCCATCGTTGACTTCCGCATATGTAGTCAATTTGATTTTTATATAATCCATTCGGTGAAGTCCATATGTACAGTCGCCGCTTGTGTTGCTGGAAGAAGGTGTTTGAGATGAATAGATCATTGGTCTTGCAGAATTCTATCAGTCTTTCTCCAGCTTCATTTCTGTTGCCAAGTCCATATTTTCCAATTACTTTGCCTTCTGCTTTGTTGCCAACTTTTGCGTTCCAGTCACCCATGACTATCAGGATATCCTGTTTGCATGTTCTGTCAATTTCAGCTTGTACTTGTTCATAGAACTCTTCAATTTCATTCTCTTCTGCAGCTGTTATTGGGGCATATACTTGAATTATAGTTGTGTTGATAGGCAATCCTCGTAGACGAATAGAGATTAAGCATTCGCTGACTGCATTGTATTTCATTACAGTTCTTGCAAGTTTCTTCTTTATTATAAATGCAACACCATTTCTTCTTTGTCTTTCATTTCCAGCATAGTAGACCATGTGATCATCTGATGCAAAGTGCCCCATGCCAGTCCATTTCAGTTTGCTGACACCCAACAGATCAAGTTGTACACGTTCCATTTCATTCTTGACCACCTCCAACTTCCCTTGGTTCATGCTTCGTACGTTCCATGTTCCAATGTGTAAGACATCTTTACAGCTTCTGACTCTCATTTCAAGCACAGTATATAAGAGAATGTAAATAAAATTATGTGTGTGTTTGCTTTTCCTTTGCACATCCATCTCTTCTGCATTTGGTTGAGGCGGTAATTGTGCCTAAAAATTGTGTTATCTGCACGGAAAGGCCACAATAGTTTTCTGCATTGGCCTGATTGTTCTTAAATGTGCCTTTCTGATTCTTCATGCCCACTGCTAGATCTTGGGATCTTAGGAAGCTAACAAAAGTTACAGCACAGTAATAATAATGGGTGATTTCAATTACCCCGGTATCGACTGGGTCAGTGTCACATCAGGACATGCTAGGGAGATAAAGTTCCTAGATGAAATAAATGACTGCTTCTTGGAGCAGCTGGTTCATGAACCGACCAGAGGGGAAGCCATATTAGACCTAGTCCTTAGTGGAACACCAGATCTAGTGCAAGAGATAAGGGTGTTGGGGCCACTTGGCAATAGTGATCATAGTATGATTGCCTTTGATTTAATTAGTGGAGGAGGGATAGTAAGGAAATCCACAGTACTGCCTTTTAACTTTAAAAAGGGAGACTATGATAAAATGAGGAAAACAGTTAAGAAAAAACTAAAAGGAGCAGTTGCAAAGGTTAAAGACGTACATCAAGCTTGGGTGTTGTTGAAAAATACTATCTTGGAAGCCCAGACCAGCTATATTCCACGCTTTAAGAAAAGTGGAAGGAAGTCCAAAAAACTGCCAGCATGGTTTAAAGATGAGGTCAGAGAGGCTGTTGTTGCCAAAAAAGCATCTTTCAGGAAATGGAAAAAAGAGCCAAACAACGAAACCTGGAAACAGCACAAGGCATTGATAAGGCAGGCAAAGAGAGAATTTGAGAAGAAGCTTGCTGCGGAAGCCAAAACGCGAAATAAAGACCTTTTCAAGTACATTCTTAGCAAAAAACCTGTGAGAGAGTCAGTTGGTCCATTAGATGATAAAGGGGTTAAAGGAGCACTAAGAGGCGACAAGGCGACAAGGGATGGGAACAGCTGGGGGATGTAGAAAAACAGTGGGCAAAACTGAAAGGGGGTATTTTAAGGGCAACCAACCTTTTTGTTAAAATGGTAAATAAAGGCAAAAGGAACAGGAGACCGCTATGGTTTTCGAAGGAAGTAGCTGAAAAAGTGAAGAAAAAGAGGGAGGCCTTCATGAAATACAAGAGATCACAGAGAGCAGAAGACAGGCATCTGTATTTGGAAAAACTTAGAGAAGCTAGCAAAGTAGTCAAGAAGGCAAAGATTCAAAAGGAGGAGGAAATAGCCAATGCAATAAAATGGGGGGATAAGACATTTTTCAGATATATTAGTGAGAAGAGGAAGAGCAAAAGTGGTATTGTCAGACTCAAGGGTGCAGGGCGGGAATATGTAGAAGCTGATAAGGATAAAGCGGAATTGCTTAACAAATATTTTTGTTCTGTGTTCACAGATGAAGAACCAGGAGCAGGACCTCAGAAAACACCCACAAATAAGCGAGGGACATCTTGAACTATTTTCAGAAGACTGTGTTCGTGAGAAACTAGCTCAACTTAAAGTAGACAAAGCGATGGGACCGGATGGGATACACCCTAGAATACTGAGGGAACTTGGGGACGTTCTAGCAGCTCCACTGACTGACCTTTTCAATACCTCGTTGGAGTCAGGAGTGGTGCCAAAGGACTGGAGAGAGGCTCATGTGGTGCCTTTACACAAAAGCGGAAGTAAGGATGTGGTTGAAAACTACAGGCCGGTTAGTTTAACTTCAGTGGTGAGTAAATTATTGGAAACGCTGCTGAAAGAGAAAATAGTGAGGTTTCTGGAGTCCAGCGGATTACAGGATCCGAGGCAGCATGGATTCACCAGAGGCAGGTCTTGTCAGACAAATCTGATTGATTTTTTTGACTGGGTGACCAGGGAGTTGGACCGAGGGAGAGCTCTAGATGTGGTGTATTTAGATTTCCGTAAAGCCTTTGACACTGTTCCTCACAGGCGACTTATAAACAAACTGAGCACCCTAGGGATGGACCCTAAAGTTACTGCTTGGGTTAGAAATTGGTTGGGTGGGAGGCGACAAAGAGTACAAGTAAATGGAGCTCACTCTGAGGAGAAGGATGTTACCAGTGGTGTGCCCCAGGGATCTGTCCTTGGTCCGATTCTTTTTAACATCTTTGTTAGTGATATAGCGGAAGGGCTGTCGGGTAAGGTTTGCCTCTTTGCGGATGATACCAAAATCTGCAATAGAGTAGACACCCAGGAAGGGGTAGATAACATGAGGAGGGATCTAGCTAAGCTTGAAGAATGGTCTAGAATTTGGCAGCTGGGATTTAATGTTAAAAAATGTAAGGTCATGCATTTGGGCTGCAGCAATCCAAGGGAGCAATACAGTATAGGAGGTGAAGTACTTTTGTCCACTAAAGAAGAGCGGGACCTAGGCGTGGTTGTGTCTGATGATCTTAAAGTAGCTAAACAGGTGGAAAAGGCGACAGCAAAAGCTAGAAGGATGCTTGGGTGCATACGGAGAGGAATGGCTAGCAGAAAAAAGGAGGTGATAATGCCTCTGTATAAGTCTTTGGTGCGACCTCATTTGGAGTATGGTGTGCAATTCTGGAGACCGCACCTTCAAAAGGATGTGAACAGGATGGAGTCGGTGCAGAGGGTTGCTACCAAAATGATTAATGGGCTTCATTATAAAGCATATGAGGACAGACTTAAGGATCTTAATATGTACACCTTAGAGGAAAGGCGGGATAGAGGTGATATGATTGAGATGTTTAAATACCTCCGTGGCATAAATGTTCAGGGAGAGAGCCTCTTTCAATTGAAAGCAAGTTCTGCTACGAGGGGACATGGGATGAGGGTGAAGGGAGATAGATTCAGGAGTGATATGCGGAAATATTTCTTTACGGAAAGAGTAGTGGATCCGTGGAATAGTCTCCCAGTGGAGGTGGTAGAGATGAGGACAGTAACTGAATTCAAGAAAGCATGGGACCAACACAGAGGATCTCTAAAGGCAAAAAGTGGACTGTTGTAGTTGTTATGGAAGGACAGACTAGATAGGCCATGTGGTCTTTTTCTGTCGTCATATTTCTATGTTTCTATGATAGTGGAGAGACTGAATGAATTCTTTGCTTCGGTCTTTACTGAGGAAGATGTAGGGATGTTACCCATGACTGAAGTGGTATTTAAAGGTGCGGAAGAATTGAAGGGAATATTGATACATCGGGAAGATGTCTTACAACTATTAGATAAACTGAAGAGTAGCAAATCACCTGGGCCGGATGGTATACATGCAAGGGTGTTGAAAGAACTGAAATATGAGATTGCAGACCTGTATCAGTAATCTGTGAACTATCATTAAAATCATCTCTAATACCTGAAGATTGGAGGATTGCCAATATAACACCAATTTTTAAAAAGGGTTCCAGAGGTGAACCGGGAAACTACAGACTGGTGAGCCTGACGTCAGTACCAGGAAAAATGGTAGAAACCATCATAAAGAATAAAATTACTCAGCATGTAGATAGTCACAACCTAATGGGAGACAGCCAACATGGCTTTAGACAAGGAAGATCGTGTCTTACTAATCTGTTATGTTTTTTTGAAGGAGTGAATAAACAGGTGGACAAAGGTGAGTCGGTTGATATTGTGTATCTGGACTTTCAGAAAGCCTTTGATAAGGTCCCTCATGAGAGACATTTGGCAAAACTAAAGAGTCATGGGATAGGAGGCAGTGTACTATTGTGGATCAGGAACTGGTTAAAAGATAGAAAGCAGAGGGTAGGGCTAAATGGCCAATTTTCCCAATGTAGAAAGGTGAATAATGGTGTACCCCAGGGATCTGTTCTGGGTCCGCTTCTTTTAGTCATATTCATAAATGACCTGGAAAGTGGAATAACGAGTGAGGTTATCAAATTTGCAGATGACACAAAACTATTTAAAGTTGTTAAAACCCAAGAGGATTGTGGAAAATTGCAAGAGGATCTTGATAAATTGGAAGACTGGGCATCAAAATGGCAGATGAAATTTAATGTGGACAAGTGCAAGGTTATGCACCTAGGGAAGAACAACCCAAACTATGGTTACACGATGCAAGGTTCCACATTAGGAACCACCACCCAAGAAAAAGATTTAGGCGTCATTGTGGATACCATGTTAAAACCCTCGGCCCAGTGTGCAGCGGCGGCCAAGAGAGCAAATAGAATGCTAGGTATGATAAGGAAAGGAATGGAAAATAAAACAAAGGATATTATAATGCCTCTATATCGTTCCATGGTGAGACCGCACCTTGAATATTGTGTGCAATTCTGGTCGCCGTATCTTAAAAAGGATATAGAGTTATTAGAAAAGGTTCAGAGAAGAGCCACCAAAATGGTAAAGGGGATGGAAGGATACTCCTATGAAGAAAGGCTGAAAAGGTTAGGGCTTTTTAACCTGGAAAAGAGACGGCTGAGGGGAGATATGATAGAAGTCTATAAATTAATGAGCGGAGTGGAACGGGTAAACGTAGATCGATTGTTTACCTTATCAGAATATAGAAAGACTAGGGGACATGCAATAAAGCTACAGGGTAAACTATTTAAGACTAATAAAAGAAAATATTTTTTCACTCAACGTGTAATCAAACTCTGGAATTTGTTACCGGAGGATGTAGTAAAGGCTGTTAGTGTAGCTAGGTTTAAAAAAGGTTTGGACAAGTTCCTGGAGGAAAGGTCCATAAGCCATTATTAAGAAGGGACCCAGGATATCAATGCTTGAACCAATACAAGCATTGTGGAACCTGTGTCCCTTGGGGAAACTGCTAGGTACATATGACCTAGATTGGCCACTGTTGGAAACAGAATACTGGGCTTGATGGACCTTGGTCTGACCCAGTATGGCATATCTTATGTTCTTATGAATGAAGAAATTAAAATTATATAAAACCTAATAAGTGCTGCTAAACATATAAAACAAAATATAAATCATATATGGAAGATGTAGATCAATTTTAAACCATAATGAATGATAGCACAACTAGACTATCAAAGTTTGTGAACATAAATATGATAATGCTAAAAATGTTAAAAACATAAATAAACTATCTAAATAATAGCTGAATAGATCAAAGCGTATTTATAAAACATAGAAACATTAAAAAGAGAGAACGATGAGGAGGATACAAGCAAAGATAATGATAAATAATAATAAAAGGATACCTTATATGGTGTGATCTTTCATATAAATAAGGAACGCTCAAAAGACTTGTTTAAAAAAAGTGAATACTTGTTTAAAGAAAATAAAAAGTATATGGAACGGTAAGGTGCAATAGTGCCTTATCTTTGAATCGTTACCAGCAGAGTATTTCATTCTAAAGCGGTAAACATTCAAACTTGTATGAAATGGAAAAGTATTTTTTATTTTTCGGTTTATTCTTATCATTGAACAAATCCACGCATTTTGAGATATTTAATTGTTCATATTTTTAAGCGTCATAGCAAGGCACTATTGCACCTTACCGTTCCATATACTTTTTATTTTCTTTAAACAAGTATTCACTTTTTTTAAACAAGTCTTTTGAGCGTTCCTTATTTACATGAAAGATCACACCATACATTGTTTTTGCTCGTATAGTGTTTGCTCACAAACGCATAAGCCTTTGCAAAACATAAAAACCGCATTGGATTTACTGAGAAACAATACAATTACTTTTATTTTTTGTTCTCTGATATCCTTCATTTGCAGTTAGAAAAAAATGATGTATTAGTCTCTAAAATACTAGACAGAGTGCCACATTATCTGATTGGTTTAGCGAATCGGTATTTTGATATTTAGGGGTATGTTTACCAAACCGTCTTAACGTGCGCTCTGCGATGTTATCGTGCGATAAGGTACCTTATCGCAAAATAATGGCACTTTATCGGGTGCACAGGTACCTTAGCGCACGATAACACGCGCAGCGGTGCAAACGCGCACTGCGGCGCAAACGAGCGCTGAAGGCACAAAAGAGCGCTGAAGGCGGAAAAAGGCTCCCGGAGGGCGGAGGAAGGCTCCCCAGGGGCGGAGAAAAGGGGTCAATGGGTGGAGAGTGGGAGGGGAGAGGCTCCCCGCACACTAACACTGTGAAATCCGAGGCTGAAAACTAACGCCAGTGAAACCCTGGCGTTAGAGCTGATTTAAAGGGAAAAGAAACCATTTCCATCAACAATGTATAGAAAAACCAGGGAAACCTACAAAAAGTGATAAGTGTGATACATGTGCACGGAACAAAAGGGCAAATTAACTCTGAAAATGCACAGAAGAAAATGTAAAAATAAAATAACCAAGCTGGCCAATAGTGATATCAATGAGAAACATCAAAAAACACTCCCAAGAAAGCTCCAAAAAAAGATATGATTTTTGGAAGGGTCTATGCTCCTTCCCCATACAAGGTGAATGGGCCCACAGTGTAATTGCGCTGAGCAGGGTTTCCGACTCCATTGGCCAGGTTTCCTATGGCGTGCACATGTTCCACAACAGCATGGCAGGCATGTTGGAATGGGCAACTGGACAGATGCTGGAAAAGGGGACACAGAGGGCTGCAGGCGGCACATGCTGCGGTGCAGCTGGCCCACAGTGCGGACTAGGGTGATGCCTAGCTGGCCCATAGGAATGCTGAAACAGTAGAGCAGCCAGACAGCAACTGCTTAGGGCCCAACATGGGCACGAGTGTGCTTCCCATGGTGTCATAGGAGATAGTACCCAGCAGGTACCCCGACAGGCACGGAACATTGGCATGCAGTGCTGGGGGGAAGCGTGGACAGCTATGCAGGCACCCCTACCCCAGAACCCACACCACAGACAGCCGCCTACCCACACACTGGATGGCCTGAGACTGCGCTTCACCAGCACCACCTGCAGAAGGGCATGTCAGCATGGTTGCAGAGGGATACTGGTGGTGGAGGGGGCAGTGGCAGCTGCCCAGAGCAGACCATGGCCTAGCCCTGTGTAGGTGGGTGCCATGCACTGCAACAGACAGGCCCTGTCTGACGAACAGTCATGGTATCACCAGGGAATGCACTGTCTCTGTGGCAACACAGTGGTGCAGTGCACACAGCCAGTGCCTTCAGAAGGTCACAGGTTCAAGTCCCAGCTGTGGTTCCTGCCAACCCAGTCCCCATATTTTACCCACTACTAAAACATGCTAATACAGACAGAACCTTTATTGCAGATGACGTATACATGCCCAAAACATCTACATTTTACCCTACAGAGCACAGACACCAGAAAAATGTGCATTACCTAGAGCAGAGTCTTCCAAATGCAGTCCTGGAGGGCCAAACACCATTCAGGTTCCATGCTGTCTCTAATAAAGATGCCTTTGCTGCATTTCTATGTGCCGCCCCCATGGTATGCAGATGTATCTCATGCATATTCATCAGGGACAGCATGAAAACCCGATCAGTGTCTGGCCCACCAGGACTGGAGTCGGGAACCTGTGCCCTAAAGCAGCAGCCAACAGGGGCAGACACACCCGCACCCACAGGCTCCATTATCCAATGCCTCCTGGAGAGGCAGGATGTTGGGCCCGGCATGCATCTCCCAATACTAGCACTTGCATACCTTAGCAATGCCACCCTAAACCTGGGAATACGGTACACAGCTATCAAAAGGTTGCTATGATTACTGGCAGATAGCAATTCCGATTGTTAAGTACAATTTTCTGAGTGAGCTGCATCATAGCAACCTTTCTGATGTCTGTGGAGTGTGCTACAGGTTTTGTGTCTGACAGTGTTTACCACCCTGGGGGGTGACCCCAACAGTATTGCGTACCATAGCCATGCGTGCACTGTGCCCAGGACTGGAGCGGTGGCCATGGCTGCCAAACACCTCTATAGTTTCACAATGCTGGCATAGGTGTGGGGAGTGTGTGTCTGTCTATCCAGTGTGTGGTGGCTGCAAACACCCTCCACAGCCCACATTGCTAGCACTGTTGCCAATGTGCATAATGAGGAGCAAGGTACTTTGGGAATAGCCAGGATAGGGTGGCCTGGCCTGGATCCTTCTGTACATAGCATAGGGCAATGGCTCGGACATTGTAGTTGTCGGCCACTACCTGCACGGACAGGATGGCCACAGCATGTCCTGCTGGGAGGTCACTCTCACCCTGACTGAGCAGTGACCATGGCATGGCTAGGTTCCCCCATAGTGCTATGTAGTGTTTTTCTCATTTGATATTTATGGGTTCTCTTTTGGGGCCCAATCACTGACTTATCTGCTTGGTGTGTATGCTGACATCCCAATTCTGGGTACATGCATCTCTTCCAGGAACATGCACTATGGACTAGCTAGCAGATTGTCTGCAGCTAGTATGTGTCTTGCTGGAGACCCTTGCAGGGTGCAGCAGCTGGAGGCTTGCTGCTGGAGAATGTCAGATAGTGGTGGGGGGCAGCTGTGCATTTGCAGGCCTACTGTCTGTCTGCTAGTGCTTTATGGATGTGTACAGCTCTGCATTGCCTGCCCTGTAGGGTGTCTGTTCCCCAGCAGGACTGGGTTAATGGTCCCCCCTACTGCCACCATTGCAATGAGGTAGAATGTGGATCTGTTGGTGGGCGATCCTGTTTCCCACCCCTGAGCCCCAGAGGGTTGGTTGTGTGGTGGTACATAATCCACCTATGGGTCCAAACATCCTCCCTTCACCTACATCATGTAACCATAAGCACCAACACAGGATATGCACTATTCTGTGTGCATCATAGCCAATAAGGGCTAGACATGACTTAGAAATACAGAAGGACACAGATGTATCCAAAGTGTGTCTGCAGGAACTACCTATCACACACAGTATTACTGATAGAGACCTGCAGCATAGCATATTTCAGTCATGAAAGGTGCTGTGGACCTGGTGCTGGGCGCCCCCACCTCACCCTCAGGGTGAGCACAGTACCCGCACAATGTGACGGTCTGTAGCTACTCTGTGCCAGTACCACACACGGTTGGTTCCCCCTACCAGGCCGAGGTGCTGTGGGGGTGCATACCCCATCTTGAGCCCATCTCTAGACTGCTGCTTTGCATGTGCAATGCATCATGGGTATGGGTGGGTTAACCCTATCCTGGTAACCACAACAGATAGTTTGTGTGGTGACATGCAGTCCTTCTGCAGCCAGCTACAGGCTTGTTAGCAGCTGTAGCCCCCTGGTTACTTCACTGCCTGCTGGGCCAGAGATCATGGGTTCAAACCCCTGGTGGGGTTATTTGATAAGGCTGTCTGAGGCATTGTCAATTTTTAATGTACATTAGTGCTGTCAGCAGAAACACCCTCAGTGTACTGTAACCATAGGGTGCCCTATAAGGTGTCCTCTAAAGCGCCTTATAGGGTGCCCTATAGGGAACATTATAGGGTGCCTTGGCGGACAGTGCACTTTATAATGTGCCCTATAGGGTGCCTTATGCAGCACCTTAGGTTACGGCACGTGAGGGTGTGTTTGCTGGCAGCACTAATTAAACTACAAATAAAATGTCTCACAAATCAATACTTACACGTAAAAACTACTGCCTCAACCAGCCTTATGGATTAGCCACACTGGGGGATCAAACTCATGACCCCTGTACCATCAGTCAGTGTATTAGCCATTGTGCTACACCTCTGTTTCTGTGTTTGCATGTCTGCGTGCCTACTTAAGATTACCGCGCGTTAACGTGCTTAGCGGCATCTCGCTCGATAATGTGCACAGCGCACGTTATCACGCGATAATCCCATTTTGCTACTTTAAGACCGACACGCCCACTTCTTTTATGGCAGCTTGCACACTATCGCCGGGCGCACGTTAAGACGGTTTAGTAAACATACTCCTTAATCATCAAAGTGGCATGTTTACTATGGAGCTTAGTTGCTCCGTTTTTATTCAAATATCATATTGCTTATTTCTTTGGATATGCGTTTTCTTATATCATAAAATTTAAAGAACTTTTAATGGCAATGTCCAGAGTCTTCTTTTTTTAAAAACTTTTTTAAAAGTTAAAAACAAAACAAAACTTTAGGTTGTCCTTTTTCTTGTGTTTTATGGTAGTTATTTATTATATTTATTATCTCTCATTTTATGCCTTTATGATTTTTCTAAAAATATAATTATTTATTAATTGTTTTACCTTTAGTGATCACTTTAGTATACTACGAGACAAATAAGGTATCTTTTTAGTATCATTTATCATTTTCTTTGCTTGTGTCCTCATCGTTCTCTCTTTTTAATGTTTATATGTTTTATAAATATGCTTTGATCTATTCAGCTATTATTTAGATAGTTTATTCATGTTTTTTTTTTTAAATGCTTTATTTTCATTTTACAACAACAAAGGAAGGAAGACATACAACTAAAAGACAATACATACATGGAATGTGATACATACACCAAAGTAAACCCCTGCCACCCCCCTCCCCCCTGCTTCTTCTCTAGAAAACTGAATCATTCTCAAAGCGGGCGTATACTGACATTATTGAGTTACAAAACCTAACGGCGATCTGAAACATGATGAATGTACATTAAACAGACATGGCAAGCAATAAACAGATTATACATGATCATTGAGTATCTGCCATTTAGACAAGCGATAATGAATTGGGCATGGAAAATAGCTCTCCGAAATATCTGCTCATATATACATTATAAGCAGACAAGGTTCACTATTCATTGACGGTAAATCGAGAGCTATCCTTCCAAGTCCTCGGGATTAAACATATGGCTATACCCGGCATGACATCAGGAAAGAGCAACCCCTCTTAGGAAGAGAGGGGACCTCCGCCACTAAGCGGAGTCCCACAGTTTTCAAGAGAGAGGCTCATGAAGGTGTAAGATAAGTGAAATACGACCCCAGACCCGCCCCCAGAAACCTGTAATTAAGGGCATTCATAATGAGCATGAGTAAGGGTTCCCACATCAGTATGGCAAGACCTACACTGGTCCCTAGCAGTTGTGTTCATTTGGTTATTTTCCTGGAATATAAGAACAGCTATGTGCAAAAGACGAGAGTTAAGTTAGGGTAACTGAGGCAAAGCGGGAGACCCGCACTAATTTGCTCCAGGAAACGCTCCAACGCACAGGGATTAAAGTGATTTACAGTTAGCGATCCCAGGCTTGTTGAACTCTACAAGTGGCAATATCTGCACCCTGACATAATAGTTTGTAAAGGTTAGAGGCTATCCCATGTGTACAACGAATAGAGTGAAATAGTTCTATTAGCCCATCCTTAATAAAGATAGAAGGCGGCATGATTGGAACACTTTTGAGGCAGCATGGAAGCCACATCGATTGAGAGTAATGTTGCGCTAGTAGCGCAAATTCCCTATATAAATCAGGAAAGATTTTCCAACGAGCTGCAGGGAAGAACTGTTGAGGTGTCCAGATCCCCCGGGAGTACCAGGACCTGGAAGTAATCATGTGTGGCTGCTCGAAATTCTAACCGGAACTCTGGCTGAATTGATAGGGCTCTATCAGAGAACCAGGCCCCCGGATTCCCTTGAAGTGCAGTAGTGCGGTATTGAAAAGAAACAGCAGCATAAACTGAAATATGCTGAGAGTGAATCTTTACAGCGTCCACCTGAGGAACTAACAGTATTGAGATTAGAAAGGAGTCTATGCGAAACTGGGATTTGTGAGGGGAAGAGAAGAAGGTAAAGTCAAGCTCATTGGGGTGTAGTAACCTCCATGGATCGGCTAGAACAATATCGTTGATCACTGAGGTAAGCGTGATGTGACTCTTGGGGGGACCACTTGTCCTAGGCGGCTATTTGTCTATCAGGGGATCCAGAACTGAATTGAAATCCCCCCCAATATCAAGGAAGTATTAGCAGAGGCCTGCGTAACCTGAGCAAGAATAGCAAAAGGGCAGGGTCATCCACAGTAGGAACATGAAGACATATACATGTAACTTAAAAGTTACCTATCTTAAAGTAAACTCTGGGCCATCTACCCGCTGTATCTAAGCAGGTCGCAACAATAGTAGCATACCGAGATTTCCTATCCAATATGGCAACCCCACATTTCCCAGAAACGGCTGGGGAATAGGTGGCCACCATGTAAGAGTTAATATTGAGGTTGAAAGTTTCCTTCAAATTAAGATGTATTTCTTGGAGGAAAATCAGGTCCGCAGCTTCATGACTTAGAAAGCTTAGGAGTTTCCTCCGTTTATCGGATTATTGATTCCTTGTACGTTCAATGAGAAAATCTGACATGGTGCCATCAATCAATAATAGACATTTTAGGTAAGAGCTCTTGAAAACTTACATCATAATCAGAATCTGTACAATAATGACATAAACACCAAGTATGCTAGCCAATACACCCATACTGAAAAATATGTACCAAAGTAACCTAGAGAAGAAGCAAAACCCCCAATGAATATGGCGACCAGATGTCTGCGGGGGAGGAGGCCCTAGAGAGGAAGATATTGACATAATAAAAGAAAAGAAACACCAGAGTCCATAAGAAACACTGTCTCTGATACTCGTCGAGGCTGCTATGGGTAGATGGAGTCAGGTCCCATATATCTTCAAAATAAGGCAACAAACCGCCCTCGACAGACTCTTCACTGCGCTGCGGTAAATCCAATATGGCAGGTTCAGCGGATGTGAGAGTACTGGCAGAAATATGCTGGAAGTCAGCGCATCAAGTCGGCTTCTTAGAGTCCAAGAACTCCGCTAGTAGAGCAGGGTCCTCAAATGTTCTTGTCTGATTGTGAAGCGTGACTCGGAGCTTGGCCGGGTACATCAGGCCATAGCGTGCTTGTAGTTGTTGAAGCCTCGGCCGAAATTCCAGAAAGCGCTTTCGGCGGTCGACCGTGGGTTTTAGCCAAGTCAGGATAGAAGGAGATCTTGTGGCTCTCATACTCCATATGGCCCTTTGCTCGGGAGGCACTGAGAATTTGTTCCACATGTTGATATCTCAAAAGTCGAAAGATGATAGGCCGCGGGGTCTTCCTGTTGAGCGTTATGTTTGTGGGAACACGATGAGCGCGATCAATCTCCAATTCTTTGGTAAAGGTGATTTGGAGCAGGGAAGGGAGGATTTTACTTAAAAATTCCTTCATATCTCCCAATTCCGCTCCCTCCGGTATGCCCACGAGTCGTAGGTTGTTGCGGCGCGCTCTATTATTGCCATCTTCCACTTCTTTCTGCAAGGCCCGCACCTGACGTTCAACTTTGTCGAGTTTGGACAGCCGGACCGCATGGGAGTCTAATATACTCTCCATTTTGTCCTGACGCGAAGAGAGCCCCTCCAGCCTGCCTTGCAATACACCAAGATCTTCCCTCAGCGCTCGAAGTGCTTCACCGTTTGACTGCACGAGGTCCTTAACCCCTCTAATTTCTGCGAGGATTTCCTGTTGCATTTCGGGGCCCTCTCGGAAAGCCGGCCCCTTCTGCGGGGATGGGGGTTCAGTTTTGGAGCGTTTACCATGAGAAGCCGCTGGAGATCCAAATTCCAGACGCGTAGGTTTGGTCCCTGCCATCTCACCAATATGCCCCGGCAAGATCAGAGCAGAAATTCAAGTTTGTCCGGTGTTAATTCAGGATTCTGAGTAGGCCTCTCGGGAGCCTCAGCGTTATGCGACCATCCCGCTGGACATCGGGCTCCGCCCCCCCAGTTTATTCATGTTTTTAACATTTTTAGCATTATCATATTTATGTTCACAAACTTTGATATTCTAGTTGTGCTATCATTCATTATGGTTTTAAATTGATCTACATCTTCCATATATGATTTATATTTTGTTTTATATGTTTAGCAGCACTTATTAGGTTTTATATAATTTTAATTTCTTCATTCAGTTTTATTGTTATTTATTTGTTTTTAATAATTGATTGATTTTCAAATGTTTATAATGTTTACTTTTGATGTTATTGTTGTTATTATTTTTTGAGGTGTGTTCCCTCCAAAGACCCCCTGAAGAAGACTTTTTAGCCAAAACACGTTGGGGCCAATAAAAATAAGGTTTTACCTGATTTGGATTACCGCCAGTCTCTCTTTTTCGTACCTGCTTGTTTGGTCTTCTGTGTTAGAGTGCAGGTGCTTGCTGCTCTCCTTGGTCTTCTTCTTCTTTTTACCTTTATTTGCAATTTTGTTCACTTTTATGTTTATATTATGTTTTAATATTAAGTCTATTCTTAATAGCATGTGTTTAAGTATTTATTCTGAAAACCACTTTGATAAACTTTCTTGTAAGAGCAGTTGAGAAAATATTCCAACTGGTAATACATATGAGTTAGCAGCCATGGTCTTAAGAACATAAGAACATAATTTAATTTAGTTTAAATAGATATTTATATTCTGTCCATGCACCAATAAAGAGATTTTAAGCAGATTACAAAGCACATAAAATCTATGACAAAAAATAAAATCCACTAAAATAAAGACAGTCAGTTAGATACAATAAAAGAATCACACTGATCCTTAGAAGCAGCAAAGTGAGACTGCAGGTAGTGTCATAGACACCATTTTAGAACCCAGTAGCTTTGGAAGAGGAGTGGAGGGGAACCACTCCTGCTCTGGTCACTAGATTACCAGGGTGAGTCCTGGTGCAGGTCAGGGATGGTGGAGAATAAAGAAATTGTCAATGGGGATGCCCTTTCCAGATGATCTGCTGTAGGAAAAGACTTCTTTTGGGGAGTGTCTTCTTTCCAGAGGGGTCTTTTTTTGGGGGGGGGGGGCATGTGCTGGGAAAGTCATCATTGGGGGTGGCTGTTATGGGGAGGAAGTCTTGTATGGGGGGATGCAATTGGTTATGGCTGACCAGGAAAGGATGGGTACTGAGCAACATGGGAGTTCTGGAGTTGTGGGCTGTGATCAGGGTGGGAGGGCAGTGTGCTGGTGCGAGAGGGCAGTGTGCCATGCGGTGGGGGAGGTTCTGTGCTGTGGTGTGACCTCTGCAGCAACATACCTTTTTTTTTTTCCTGTCGGGGTCCGTGTTTGATGCATCCACTTTACCTGCCGAGACATGGATCTGGGTCCATGTGGTATGTGTCTGCCCTGTGTGGTAAATGCAGGGCAGATGCTTGGCACACCCCCAGCATTTACTGTGGCGGCTTTTCACTTATTATGGGTTAATTTTTACACAAAATGGGCTGTAAGTGAAAAACTAGTTGCACTTTAGTAAACATGTCCTTATGTGTCTTTATAAAGTAGGCTTATAAAGGTGTCGATTAAGCCTTCACCATTAGCAAGCCTGTTACAAAATCACCCTCCACATGTATAACACATATTGATTCCTGTGTTAAACAGCTATTGCAGTTCTTCAAATAGGCCTTTTTGAACTAGACGAAGGGTGTGAAGACTTTTACAAGGCACTGCATGCCACTACTTTGATGCATATCATGGAATTTATCACTGCTGCTCTGAGAAGAGGTATTCGGTGATCTTTTTTTCATTACCTAAAAGCACAAAAGAATGACCCTGTTACATGAGCTACAGTACTATATTCCCTGCTTCGTGTTTTACACATGGAGTTTGTAATTGTACTCATGCCACAGCCATCATTTTCTGCCTGAGCAGAACTTTGTGCTGCATGAGGTCCGGTGGACCCAGTATGATCCAGGAAAGTGTCCTACACTTACAGGTAAAATCTCTTTCTTTACAAGGTTTTCAAGGATGATATTTGTTTGCAGTATTAATTTGTATGGTCCAGTTTGCCAGGAAATCTTCAGCCGCGACAGCCAAGCAAAAATGCTAAAAATCAAACTGGCCTTCTTGACTGATGAAATCACCAAGGCCTTCAGCCTTTTCATCAGATTACAGTAGAAAAGCTTTAGATCTACTTTGCAGCACATGAGCAACTTACTTCTGATAGCTGTGGGAAATCCTGTGATTTAGCTGGTGAAAGCATTCTTCTTTCACTTAAAAGGAAAATATTAGTTTTGAAGAAGCATTTTCAAGAGCTGCTCTCAAGCTGGTCAAATATATGACTGATGCAAGGAAGCCAAGATACACATTTTTAGAAGATGAGATTTTGACCCCCTGCAACATTTCTCTTTGATCAAAAATGAAGATTTTAAATAATTGCAGGAGTACAAAGTCATTTCGGCCCAGCTGACTGTGAACTGCACTTGATCTGAGTCCCATGCCTGGCAGAAATAGCACAAACTCTCATTACGCTGAGCATAGTTTCAGTACACACAAACGTATTTACTGAGAAGGAAAACAAGGACTTCCTGAAGAAAATATTTAAAAAAATACAAAAAAATGTGGTGTTTAAGTTCAAGACATCAATACTGCTATTACTACGGAGTAACATTTCGCATGAAGACTGTAATTTATGTCAATTCTTTTGTTTTCAAATAGTTGCTACTTTTTAATATGACAAAATGGACATCTTTAGATTTATTATGTACTACTTAAGCGTAATCTTTTTTGCATACCACGCTCTCCATCGTCTCCAAACGCACTGTAATTTTTCAAGGCGCTGATATCCTCCTGCATTGTGCACAACGAGTCTCCATTAGATTTGAGCAAGTCTTTAACTGCACAAATCTCAGCAAAACATTCCTGAAAGGCCTCAGGACAATCTCGGATGACCGCCATCTTGTGAGGTGAGAGAGGCTCCTCTTTGGTTCTCTTTGCACTGGCGTTTTGAGATATTTGGTAATCCAGATGCGTCGGCTTGGGGCCAGACATATCCAAGATCGAATGATGTCAAAGTAGGTAGGATCTACTTAGTTAAAATCTGCAGAAGTCAGGATTCTTGACCATTACCCTCCGGAGCACAGCTCTTACACGTCCATCTTGTCCAAAGCCAGGCTCCGCCCCTCTCTTCCTGCCTGCTTTATAACGTGCGTTATGTAACGTTAACGTGCGTTATGTAACGTTAACGCGTGTTAATGTTACTTAACGATCGTTAATGTCCCCGGCTGCGGTAAACACCGCAGAAGGTGGAGAGAGGGCGGCGAGAAGGGGTCAATGGGCGGAGAGTGGGCGGGGAGAGGCCCCTTTCACACTAACGCGCTGAACTGAAGTGCTGAATCCTACCGCAAATGAAAACCTGCCGTTAGATGCACATTTGCAGGAGAGAGAAACTATTTAAGTGTCAGCAATGTGCAGCCTAGGCAGGGAGCCCAAGAAATGTGATAGTAGTGCTCCATTTTCAACAACACCATAGTGCCAAAGTATGAATGACCACTATGGTGATGGTACAAATGGGGCATAGGGGGCCACAGGTAGGACATGTAGCATGGGCAGCTGAGCCACAGGGTGGACCAGGCAGGCGCCTAGGTGGCACATAGGAACATAGAAACCGGAAATCAGCAAGACAGCAGCTGACCAAGACCAAACACAATCCACCTATATCTATCTGGTTCACCCTAGCCAATAGTTGCCAGGGCACTGACTTGACATTCCCCCAGCCATCCCGCCCCCATGTGGAAGGGACATAATATTGGTAGGCCGTGATGGGGGGGATGTGAGGATGTCCATGTATGGCCCCCCACCCCAGGTTTCGCTCACTAGGCGGGCGCCTACCTACACAGTGGATTTATTTATTTTATTTTATTTATTTATATTCTCTTATATACCGCGCTATTCTGCATCAGTGCGGTTTGCATTGAACAAACTGAAATTACATTGAACAGGGCATTATAACTTGGAGATAACTATTTTACAGGGAACTTGGGCTATGGAGGGTTAAGTGGCTTGCCCAAGACCACAAGGAACACCTGTGGGACTAGAAACCCCAGTCCTTCCGGCCCAAGGTTGCTGTCCTCTAGTGGATGGCCTGGGACTGCGCACTACCAGCACTGACAGCAAATGGCCATGTCAGCTTGGCAGGGGGGGGGGGTGCCACCTCCCTGCAGTGGACCTAGGCCATGCCCTGCAGAGGTACGTGGTGTGCAGTGCAACATACAAAGTATGGCTGAAGAAAAGTACAGGTAGCCCCAGGGACTATTGTGCATCTGTGGCAACAGTGTAGTGCAGTACACCCAGCGAGTGTGTCCAAAAGCAGAGAGTCACAGGTTCAAGCCCCAGCTCTGGTTCCTGTAGAGCATGTCCCTATATTTTACCCTACAATGCAGATACAACAGCAACATGTACAAAGCCCGAAGCAGCGGCGAACAGGGGTACAAACACCCACCTACACAGGCTCCACAATACAAAGATGCATGGAGAGTCAAGCTGTTGGCCCCAGCATTGAGCTGAAGTTATCACCAGAGCACTACTTCT
The DNA here is from genome assembly GCA_033557465.1 of Ichthyophis bannanicus. NCBI lineage: Eukaryota > Metazoa > Chordata > Amphibia > Gymnophiona > Ichthyophiidae > Ichthyophis > Ichthyophis bannanicus. The sequence goes on from CM066031.1 coordinate 1,463,167,420, forward strand.
ACCCCTGCACAGTTTAGCAATGTCGACACTGTGATCAGGCCCAGTGTGGCGGGCAGGGTTGCCAACCACCCCTATCATTCTACACGGTCTCCCGCAATCCACCATAAATCCCCTCCGTCTAGCCATGAATGCAGCCGCGAGAATCCTCGTAGGTGCTCCACGATCAGAGCACATAACCCCAATATTGATGAGCTTACATTGGCTACCCCTACAAGCCAGAACTCTATACAAGACCCTGGTCATGACTTTTAAAGCATCAAAGTGCCCATCTCAATCACCTCTCAGCAATATGATTCATATCACCCCAAATAACAGATCCAGGAGATCTGTTACATTAAACTCCATCGACCTACCAAAAGTCATCACAAAATGTTCTAAATCAACAGCCTCTAGAGCTTTCTCTCTGTTTTCACCCAGAGCCTGGAATGCCCTTCCACCCGAAATCAGAGCTATCTCAAGTCTGATTAAGTTCAGAAAGGCACTGAAGCACTATTTGTTCCTAACATACTACCCCGAAGCTACTCCATCCGAAGCTACTCCATCTGAAAACAGCTCTCATGCAGATCTTTCATATTTGACCCCTGTAGAGAATGGATAATTACGATGATTATTACCTGCTCACTATTGGACATATTTATTCTCACTATATTTAGCATATTTACTCTTTAATTTAATTAACTTCTTATCCACGGCATTAATAATTAACCAAAATATCCATGTATATAGTTGCCATGTATATAGTTATTTATATATAATTACCATGTTTTACCAAGTTTATTTACCTTGTTCATTGTAAAAAACCAATGCTGTTTTACCATTGTGTTTATATTTGTTCATGTGTAAACCGCACTGATTTAAGAGCGCGGTATATAAGAAAAATAAATAAATAAATAAATAAATCTTTGTACAATGCTGCAATAGGAGTGAGTGTGTGTGTATGTCTATCCATTGTTCTGTGGCTGCCCACCCTTCACTGGGCCAAAAATGTCCCACTGTTACCAGCCTTATCCTGAATAGGTGCTTAATGAGGAGCAAGGTATTTTGAGTGTGGCCCTGACAGGGCAGATTGGCCAGGATGCATCTTCACAGGGTGTGGGGCAATGGTTGAGACACTGTAGTGCCTGATCACCACCTGCATGGACAGGGTGGCCACAGCATGGCATGCTGGGAGGGCACTCACTTTGACTGAGCAGTGACCATGGCAGGTCTAGGTTTCCACATAGCGCTCTACACTATCTGCCTCCAGTGATGTATTTGTGTTCCCCACTCCTGGGGTGCCAATCACTGAGTTGCTTGCTTCCTGCACATAGTTCTTATGTGAGCAGGCTGGTGGACTGTTTGCAGTTATACTGTGCATGGTCAGAACACCTTTAAGGTACAGTCTGACTGTGCTGTCTGCTGGTGACTGGCAGACAGTGGTGGGAGGCAGTTGGGGTTTTCCAGACCTAAACCCAGCATTGCTGCTGGTCTGCCACTGCTCCAGTCATAGGTATTGCTCTAGCCCACCAACCCTGGAGGGCTGTCTCATATAAACAGGATGGAGGTTGCTTCTCCAGGGCAGGGGCACCTGTTCTTTACCTACAAGAAGGGTGATGTGGGCCCTTTGGGGTATGTAGTATATACCACTGTGACTTAAAAAGTCATTGCTACACACACCTCATGCAATTCTAGGAACCCCTCTGCCCTGATAACAGCTGCTCATGTCAGCCAGACCCTAACACGGGGTCCATACCAATCTGGCTGGTGTCTGGTCCCACAGGATACAGATGGACACCAAATTACCTTTGGCTGCACTACAAGGAACACCTGTCACACACTGGTAGTGATGGGGATGTACAGCAGGACCTATCTCTAGCACCACATGTACTGCAGACCTAGTGCTGGGCACCAATCCTATCCCTCAGGGTGACCACAGAACCTGCACAATGGCATGGTCTGTAGCTACTCTGTGCCAGTATCACACACTGTCAGTTCGTCTTTCCAAGCTGAGGTACTGGAGAGGTGCAGACCCCATTTGGTGATCAGCTGTAGACTGCTATTCAACATGTGCATTGCATCATGTGTATGGTGGGGTTACCCTATCCTGGCACTCAGAGCAGACAATTTGTGCAGTGACCTGCAGTCCTTCTGTACCCAGAGATTGCTGTGACATACACCATGGAGGTATAGCCTACTGGTTAATACAATGCCATTCTTGGCAGTGTTCATGGGTTCAGTTCCTCATTGTTCCCTCCTCTCATGCCTGTCCTACTCATATAGTATGCAAGCCTGTAGAGGTCATATTTTTGCAGATCTGTGCTTCCAGCCCATAATAAGCTCGCCACAATTGCCAACATTCCCTCGGTCCGTCTATCTGCGTCTGTCAGCTGTGTAGAGTCCTGTCTGCCAGTGCAGGCTGCCACCCCATATCATACCCTTTCCTGCATTGCGCCTCTTCATGCTTGCCTCGCCTGTGCCTGATCTGCATGGCACCACCACTCCTCTGTCCACCCATCATTGTAACTATCCTGCCACCTCTGCCTCCACTGGGGGACACGTATTCCCATCGTCTGCCACCAACTGTTTTTCTGGTACTTTACATTGCCAACACCCTGTGCTGTGGTACAGCTGCCCCACCATGTTTGTCATCAGTACTGGCAGGCACATGGGATGCCCGCAGATATGGCAGGTCCAGCGGCTCCCACCTCTCCCTCCTTCACTCACCTTGTCATTGCCTTTCCTGAGTGCTCTATCTAATGTTAGGGCTACATCTGTCTCTGTTCCACACAGGTCATGCATGTCATCCTGAGGCACCTTGCAATCCCTAGGGCACACTAACCAAGGACACCATAACCTTGTTAGGCCACCTTAGTTCCATAGCCCAGGGTGCCTTCTGCGGTGCCTTGTCCAAGGGTGTCTAATATGGCGCTTAGCCTAGGAGGCCCTATAGGGCGCCTTATGAGGCACCTTACAGGGCACCTTACTAGGCACCTTACATGACACCTTATAAGGCACCTTACAAGGCACCTTACAAGGCGCCTTGCAATGTCCTTACAAGGCGCCTTGTAATGCTCGTTAGTCTAAGGTGCCTTGTAACGCGCGTTAGCTGTCAGCTTGCTGTTACGATGCAACGCCCACGCCTTTATATGGGCATCTCTACCTTTACCGCGGAACCTACCGCAAATGACATTACCACAGTTTAGTAAGCATACCCCTAAGACTTTTAAAATGTATATCCCCCACAAGGTTTTGATAATTAAACCCAGTCATAATCATCTCAACATCATCAATCCAAATTTGGACATCATACTTTTAAATATTAAACTTTGTTTTATAAATATATAAATAATGAGGTCATTCTAAAAGGTTTAGATGTCAAAATCACCTCCCCGACATGTCTCTGTAACCATTTCACAAATACTGTTCACAGATGTCTCCAGTACAGGGACATTCAAGTACGCATGGGTGTTTGGCCGTGACATTTCGGGGGGGGGGGCGCGCAATGGACTTACATGTTCTTCTTCGATCCCAGAAGCAGCAGAGCCATCTACTGGCATGTGCATGTTTATTCCTGCTCCAGGTATGAGTAGATATCAGGAAAGTGTTTGTTTTCACCTTAAAACATCCAGAGAGTGTAGATCAGATGAAGCAACTAGATTTAGATTACAAAGTGCTTCTGGTATCTATCCATAATGTTTATTATCTTATTATTTTATTATTTTTTTATAATTTCTCATGATTTGTGAATTTTAATATGCTATTTTGATTTAATTTGTTTGTAGTTCTGACCCCTGATAAAGGCTCTGCCGAAACATGGCCATGTTGGGTTCAGCATATAGTATTCCTGTTGGTCTAAGACAACCCTTTGTGGTTTTTAATAAACTTATCCTTGGATTACTCACTCTGTACTGATATTCCTTGACTTTTGCAAGGTCCCTTGTGCTTTTTTCGTTGGATATGAAAAGTGTGAGTCAGGAGTTAGTAGGAACTCTGCTCCCATGGCATAAATTGAAATGAAATTGAATGAATGATACACAAGACATAGGGGGAACAGACCAAACAGACACATTTGAGGTAGGGGTAACAGACATAATGATCTTATGAGGCCAGTTTTACTGTAGGAAACTAGGCTAACAAAATGCTGCGCATGTGATCAATGTTCACAGGAATATGAAGATTGGAGTTAACTCACACTTCTCCATGCTTGGCAGTGCCTATGTTTACTGCTATGAATCCAAGTGACTGCTTGGAGTGTGCATTTGTCCATGCACTAAACTCTGGAAAGATTACTAGGAAAATAAAAACATTATAGATCAACTCCATTTCTTCTTTTCACTTCTTCCTAACCATTCCACTACGTGTCTTCTCTCTAAAGCCAGCCCTATAATTTAATTTAATTTTAAAATTATATTCCACCTCTTTCAGTTTTTCAACAGTACAGAGCTAATTAAGTTCACTGTTTTCTATTTTTTTTTAAGATTCCTGATTTTATTGAAATGTCCACAAAACGCTGTACAGTCAATAATCCATTCAGAGGAAAAAAATGTTCTGCACTGAACAATAGCTTATAACTTAAGTCCCTTATAACTTAAGAATAGATAACATTTAAAATCTGACATGCTGCCATCAAATTGGCTTGGTACTTATCCATAAGACACCACATCTCAGTGTAATGACTGATATTATTAGTTTTTTTCACCTTTGTCACTTGCTGATGTGTTAAAGTAAGTAGAGTTGTCTACTACTGTCTTTCTATTGAATCAAAACCTGCTGTAAAGCTACAGCAATCAGAAAATCAAAAGGTTTGTACTGTTCTCCCTCAAGGTAGGGCATATACAGTACTGATCTCGATATAAGTGCTGCATATGACATCCATTCTTGCAGCTGAAAGATAGAAGAAGCAACCTCCCACATCTTGCTCTAAAATTCTGCCACTCTGGGCAAAAAAATAAAATTATATGGGAGAAGATCCTGAGTCAAACTTGCAGCCCAACACAGAGCAGTGCTAAGGAGGTAAGCTTTGAAGACTTTGACTGGAGTCCTGATTGAATAGTAGGCAATTAAGTGCATAGTTTGAAAAAGGCTAGCCAAAAGTGAAGGTCTAATAGACCTCTTCCAAAACCAACTCCAATCCATACTTTTTATGCAAGATCCTTTTCGCAAGCCTTCTACAATCCAAAAGGCCCACCTCCCATGAAAAAACACAGGGACTTGTAAAACAAAGAGGAAGGATGTATGGATACTATGGCAGCTGTAATCATATTGATAATGGTGGGGACATCAACCAGTGAGGCCTCTTGAATTTGACTGCTAGGTATGGAATGCCTAAATTGTAGCCATCTCAAGTACTGAGAAGGCTGCAAATTAAATTTCTGCTCCAAAGCCTGAAATGTCCTAAGAGTATTTTCTTCTATAGCATCCCCCACCATCTTAATCTACTGGAATGCCAGGCTAACCAAAAAATAGGCTTCTTATCAATATGAATTGCTGGATTGTAACACAAAGGCTGCATTTTAGAGGCCATCCATTTATCTTCTGCAAAGGAATCTAAAAAATCCAGCGAAGCATATAATGTCCTTAATACCGTTTTTTCTTTAAAATGTGATCACAAGAAAGTTCCTATCAACTCAGTCTATGGGCAAGGTCGAACCATAAAATCCTCTTTGTGCAACCAGGCAGAAGCCTTGTGCATGTCCTCGGGCATCCTAAATCATCAAGCACACTGACTGATGATATAAATGGAAATCTGGAAGTTTCGCACCAGCCTATTCCTTCCACTGTTTAGCCTTTGAAGGACTATTTTTGGAGATTTCACTTTCCAAAGGACATCCAAGTGCAATCGGGGACATCAAAGCCAGAATGTCTGGAAAAAAGCAGACACGTGCAAGCTCACCCTTTTGAATCAAAGTCAACTGGAAAAAAGATGAAAGCTATGCCTCTTAACATCCATGCCACTGGGGTGGATGTTCTTCAGTTTAATATAAAGTAGGTAACCACTGTTATGAAATACTATATCTTTTGGTGGTTACTTCCTTTTCCATTGCTGTGACTCTCCTGACACAGCTGACAAAGTTACAACGGCGAAAATTGAATCGAGAGCAGTCTCGCAGTGGGCTTTCAGCAGGGTTTGTATGAGAATCCACAATTCAGCTAAGTACCTTTGTTCCAAATTTTTATATGCATTTGAAAATTTTAAATTAAAAAAAAATGTCTTTGTGGTAGGACCGATAAAAGATACAAAGAGAGGTGATTTGCTCTAACCCTACTACATCGGGCAAGGTTCCCCAACTGAGGTTTTTTTCTCAAACAAGATAAATGTTACTCCCTTCAAAATACATACTAATACTTAATTTTTTGTTTTCATTGAATGATGTTCTATTAGTGGTTGTATTTTCATATAGTTTGAACATCATAGTGTGGAGTTTTTCAATGTGCTGCTAGCTATTGAATATTGAGTATATGGTGGTGAAAGTCAGTGAGCAGGTAGAAAAGTAGCACCCTTACATCTTTCATAGTATGAGAGATTAAAAACGATAGTGACTCTGCAAATAAAATATTCACATAGTATGCTTCCCATTATATTTCCTAAGAAGTTTTATAAGGAGATCAATGCTTTATTGACCAAGGGGGTCATTTGAAAAGTCTTAGGGGTATGTTTACTAAACTGTCTTTATGTTAGCGGTGTTAGCTCCAGCGATAATGTGACGAATGCCATAAAAGGAGTGGGCGTTCCGGTCTTAAGGTAGCATTTCGGGATATCGCGCGATAAAGTCCGTTATCACGCGATAGAGGGAGCAGTGGCACGTTAACTTGCGTTAGCCTTAATTAGGCGTGCTGACCTGCAAGCACAGCAGCATAGGTGTAGCACAATGGTTACTACATTGACTGATGAAGCAGGGGTCATGAATTCAATCCCCCAGTGGGCTTAATAAGTAAGGCTGTCTGAGACATTACCCTTTACTTTAAATCAGTGCTGTCTGATGCATTTTCTTTTTTAATTTAAATTAGTGCTGCCAGCAAACACACCCTCACAGTGCCGTAACCTAAGGTGCCGCATAAGGCGCCCTATAAGGCACTCCAGAGGGCACATTATAAAGTGCACTGTCCGCCAAGGCACCTTATAATGTTCCCTATAGGGCGCCTTATGAGGCACCTTAAGGTTACAGCACTGTGAGGGTGTTTTTGCTGGCAGCACTAATTTAAATTAAAAAAGGAAATGCCTCAGACAGCCCTATCAAATAATACCACTGTGGGATCAAACCCATGACCTCTGCCTCCACAGTCAGTAAAGTAACCAGTAGGCTACATCTCTATAGCTAGCAACAAGGCCCTGGCTGGCTACAGAAGGACTGCAGGTCACCACACAAACTGTCTGCTGTGGTTACCAGGATAGGGTTAACCCACCCATACCCATGATGCACTGCACATGCAGATCAGCAGTCTACAGATAATCACAAGATGAGGTATGCACCTCCACAGCACCTCGGCCTGGTAGGGGGAACTGACCGTGTGTGTTACTGGCACAGAGTAGCTACAGACCGTCACATTGTGGGGGCCTAGCACCAGGTCTGCAGCACCTGGCTTAGCTGAGATAGGTTATACTGCAGGTCGCCATCAGTGCCAGTGTGTGATAGGTAGTCCTTGCAGACACACCTAGGATACACCTGTGTCTATCTGTATTTCACAGTCATGTCTAGCCTTGTGGACTATGATGCACACAGAGTAGTACATATCCTGTGTGGGTACCATGGTCACATGATTTAGTGAAGGGGGGTGTTTGGACCCATAGGTGGAATATGTAGCACCACCCAACCCGCCCTCTGGGGTTCAGGGTGGGGGACAGGATCTCCCACCAACAGATCCACATTCTACATCCCTGCAATGGTGACAGTAGAGGGGAACCATCTTCCCCAGTCCTGCTGGGGAACAGGCACCCTACAGGGCAGTCAATGCCAATCTGTACGCATCCATAAGGCAATGGCAGACAGATAGTAGGCCTGGAAATGCTCAGCTGCCCCCCACCACTATCTGACATTCTCCAGCTGCTGCACCCTGCAAGGTGTTCTAGCCATACACATACTAACTGCAGACAGTCTGCGAGATAGTCCATGGTGCATGTTCCTGGAGAAGATGTGTGCACCCATAACGGGGATGTGAGCAGACCCACCAAGCAGATAAGTCAGTGATTGGGCCCTAGAAAAGAGAACCCATAAATATCACTTGCGAGAATTATTATACAGCACTATTGAGAAACCTAGCCATGCCGTGGTCACTGCTCAGTCAGGGTGAGAGTGACCTCCCAGCAGGACATACTGTGGCCATGGTGGCCGGGCACTACAATGTCCCAGCCATTGCCCTATGCCCTGTGAAGATGCATCCTGCCCAGGCCACCCTGTCCGGGCCATACCCACAGTACCTTGCTCCTCATTATGCACATTGGCAGGCTAACACTGGAAACAGTGCAAGCAGTGTGAGCTCAGTAAGGTGTAGACAGCCGCAACACACTGGATAGACAGACACACACTCCCACCCCTATGCCAGACCTATGCAAGCATTGTTCAAATATAGAGGCTTTTGGCAGCCCTGGCCACCACACCAGTCCTGGGCACAGTGCAGGCATGGCTATGGTACGCAATACTGTTGGGGTCACTCCCTGGGGTGGTAAACACTGTCAGAAACCAAAACTGAAACACACTCCACAGATATCAGAAAGGTTGCTATGATGCAGCTCTATCAGCAAATTGTGCTTAACTTAGGAATTGTTATCTGTCATTACTCATAGCAACCTTTTGATATATGTGTAACGTATTCCCAAGTTTAGGGCGGCATTGCTAAGGTATGCAAGTGCTAGTATTGGGAGATGCTGCTGCGCGCTGGGCCCAACAGCCTGACTCTTCATGAGGCTTTGGATAGTGGAGCCTGTGGGTGTGAGTGTTTATGCCCCTGTTGGCCGCAGCTCTAGGGCAGAGGTTCCCAACTCCGGTCCTTGTGGGCCAAACACTGTTCAGGTTGTCATGCTGTCCCTAATGAATATGTATGAGATATATTTGCATACAATGTGGGCGGCGCATACTAATGCAATACAGGCATAGTTATTAGGGACAGCATGACACCTGAATGGTGTTTGGCCCTCCAGGACGACTGCAGTTGGGAAACTCTGCTCTAGGGATTGCACAAGTTTATGGTGTCTGTGCTCTGCAGGGTAAAGTATAGGCGTTTCAGGCACATTTATGTTATCTGCAATAAAGGTTTCATCTTTATTACCACGGTTTAGTACTGGGTAAAATATGGGGAAAGGGTTGGCAGGAGCCACAGCTGGAACTTGAACTTGTGACCTTCTGTTTCTGAACACACTGGCTGTGTGTACTGCACCACAGGGACAGTTCTTTCCATGAGGATACCATGACTGTTCGTCAGACAGACCCTGTCTGTTGCAGTGCACGGCACCCACCTAAACGGTGCTAGGTCATGGTCTGCTGTGGGCAGATGCCACTGCCCCCTCCGCCACCAGCACCCCTCCGCCACCATGCTGCCATGCCATTATGCCGGAGGTACTGGTGGTGCGCAGTCCCAGGCCATCCAGTATGCTGGTAGGCAGCTGCCTATGGTGTGGGTTCTCGGGGAGGGGTGCCTACATGGACATGTGTGCTTCCCCCCCACATTGCCTGCCAATGTTATGTGCCCTTGGAGGTACCTGCTGGGTAATCTCCCCTGTGACACTGTGGGACACACACTCGTGCCCATGTTGGACCCTCATCAGTTGCTGTCTTGCTGCTTTACAGTTTCAGCATTCCTATGTGCCACCTAGGCATCTGCCTAACACGCACAGTGCCCCAGCTGGACCACAGCATGTGCCACCTGCAGCCCTCTATATCCTATTTCCAGCATCTGTGCAGTTGCCCTTTCCTACATGCCCACCCTGCTGTTACTGCACATGTGCATGCCATAAGAAACCTGCCCAATATAGACGTGAATAAACCCTGATCAGCACTATTTCAATGTGGGATCATTCACCTTGTAGGGGGACAGAGAATAGACCCTTCCAAACATGATACCTTATTTTTTGAGCTTTGTCAGTGGTGTTGCTTTATGTTTATCATTAATATCACTTTTGGCCAGCTTGGTTATTGGGATTTTAAATGTGGTTCAGGTCATTTTCTGTGTTTATTTGCCTTTTTGTTCCGTGCACATGTATTACTACTATCATGTTTTTGGGTTTCCCTGGCTTTGCTGTACATTGCTGACTGAAATGGTTTCTCTTTCCTGCAAATGTGCCTTAACGCGACGGTTTCACTGGCGTTAGTGTTCAGACCTGGATTTCACAGCGTTAGTGTGCCTGGAGCCTCTACCCTCCCACTCTCCACCCATTGACCCCTTCTCTCCGCCCTCTGGGAAGCCTTCCTCAGCCCTTCAGAGCCGGATTTTAGAGCGTTAGTGTGCCTTAACGCCGCAGCCACGTTATCGCGCGCTAAGTGACGTTATCGTGCGATAATGTTACATTATTGCACGATAACTTCACTTATCGCGCGATAATACCAGCGCTGCGACGTTAGCACCGTTTAGTAAACATACCCCTTAGTTGTGACTTGGACATCATGAAAATCATGAAGATGTCTCTGCAGCCATTTTACAAATGTTTTTAAAGATGTCACCAGTATGGGGAAGTCCAAAGAGTCAGGAGGTATGGTGAAAGAATGTCAGGGGAATTGCAATGAACATGAATGTCCCAATTTGACTTCAGAAATGTCAGGTATGTCTACATTTAGACCTGCTCCAGGCACAAATTGCTTCCTTTGTCCTTAATACATTCAGAGAGTGTAGAAAAGATGGAAAGTTAGGTGACCGGCCTAAGATCACAAAAGTCCACATTGGGACTAGAACCTTGGCTGTACTGTTCCTAACCGACTACTCTACCCATTATATTATTATTTATTTATTTGTTTGTTTATTTGTTTATTTATTTATTAGAACTTATATACCTCCATTTCCAAAGATCAATGGCAGTTTACAGAGAACAAAACTGGAGATTTACATTATAACTTTGAAAAACGTATTTACAGAACAAATCGAGATAGTACAGCTTAACAATTTGCATAAATATGTACAATATGGAGATGTTGTATAGCATATGTGGACATCCCCATGCTGAAATGATATTCTCAGAAAATCAATGGAGATGTCTATATAGACGTTCATATCTGACGCGTCTATCTTTCTGAAATCGTGCCAGGAGCCCCAAAGAAAACCATCTTTCTGCCCCCCTTCCCCCCCCTCCCCCTTATCACCAGCTTCCCACTAGAGCCAGGCTTCAAAAAATGAAACAGTTCAGCAGTGGGCCTTGTAGCACCCATGCGTGCTCTAGGTCTGTTACATCCCACCCCACCTCTGGCACTTCCTGTCAGAGGGGGCAGGGCACAGTCAGCCTAGTGTGCGCACAAGTGCTACAAGACAGCCTAGGGCTCGTCCACTTCAGTGATCCTCAGTGTCCTGGGTCAGGCCTCCTCTCTGCATCCCTCTCTTGTCAGTCCTGCTCAAGTAAGTTCTAGGTACAAACCAAATATTAATTACAGAGAATCATACATTTATCACAGTGCTTAATAATGTTCTCCGTTTTCTATATTCTCCACTTCTTTTTTGTCCTGTCTATGTTTGTTCTGATTAGACTGCAAGCTCCAAGGAGCAGGGGCTGTCTTATTTGTGTCAGTACTGCACTGCCTGTTTCTAGTAGTGCTACAGATTAATCGTTGTATTAGCAGTAATAGTGATAGTAGTGAAGAACACAACCTGTGAAACCGGAGGGCTGTACTGGATTGTATCATTCCCTTTGTGAGGGCATGGATTTGTTTAAATTATGCAAAGGAACCTTACACACGGCTCTTTCACTTTTAACCTCCTTACTATTTTCCTCCTCTCATGCTCTCTCTTATTCTTCCCACTCCTTCTCTCACCCTCGTTCCCCCTCTCTTACTCCTTTCTAATGAAGCAGAACACACATACACAAAACCTTCACTAAGTCCCAGACAAACGGCGATGCGAAGGACGGGAAGAACAAACAGAGGAACAAGATACACGGAGAACTGAATTTTTTTTTCTTCTCAAATAATCTTCTGTTTCCTGGGTTTAAAATGACTGCTTAGATAGGATTCAATGATCATGAGGGGCCTGAATAGCACAACAGCATGTGCATATTAAATAATATGTGAAAATTCACCTGGTGGCATGTTCTATAGCATCTATGCTGGTGTGTTTTCAATTTTGAAAGTCTTTCATATTTGAGTCGTTCAGAAAAGAAAAAAAAACATATCTTGTAAGTTGTCTGGCCTTGCAAAAGAAACATTTTTGAAGATAAGTTATAGGAAAATAAAATCATTGGCAAATGGCCCAGACTCTGCAAAGGAGCAGGTGGCCATGCTTGCGTAGAGGGAGAAATCCCAATCTAAGAATGACTTTCTGCTCACTGTCATCTTCTTACAGCGGTAAAACGTTTCTGAAAATCAGAATTAACCCTCTGTGTTGGGAGCTATCCAGGCATACAGGGTGTTAGTATGTAAGCAGAAGAATCATAATGGGGTGGGGTCCATTCATCTGGAAAGAATCAGCTAGATCAGCATGTCTGCATGTAAAACAGATTATTTGCTTTTGTTTTGAGTTTGTTGCTGTTAAAGTAAAAAAAAAAATGCTACACCCAAAAAGTCTTTCAATAATAAAACTGTGTCCATTATGTTTTTTTGCCATTCTTCTACTCGACTTAGGGGTATGTTTACTAAAACCCCGGTAAAGTGCGGGTCGCGTTAGAGTGCGGATGCCATATAAGGAGTGGGCGTTCCGTCGAGAAAAAGAAAAGGCGGAATTTAAATATGTGCTAAGGTGCGCGGCGCACCTGTATGCCCCGCACTTTGGCGCATCAGATGGCTGCGCGGGAGACATATGTGTTACGCTGATGGGCAAGTAGAAGAGCAGAGCCACAGCACAATGGTTAAGACACTGACCAACAGTGCAGGAATCAGGGGTTCAATTCCCCAAAGCGCCCAATGAAGACAGTTGGCTGAGTCAGTGATTTATGAGTGGCAGTAATACTCTGTGGAGCACTGATGGTTTTTGGCAGTATATGAATACTCTGCGGCCTAAGGCAGGGCGCTGATGTTCTTTTTGCGGCATATGAATATTGTGTGGCCTAAGGCAGCGCGGTGTAGGTTTTGGCGGCATATTAATACTGTGCGGGCTAAGGCGGTGCGCTGATGTATCTTGTGGTATAGTAATGCTGGGCATCCTACGGTGGCACGCTGATGTCCATGGAGGCAGTATAATACTGAGAGTTATAAGTGGCGTGTTGATATTTAGGAAATAGAGCAGAGCCACAGCACAATGGTTAAGACACTGCCTAACAGTGCAGGGATCATGGGTTTGATTCCCCACAGTGCTTAGTGAAGACAGCTGGCTGAGTTGTTGTTTTTTAAGTCGCAGAAATAATGTGCTGAGCACTGATGGTTTTGGCGGCATATGAATACTGTGCGGCCTACGGCAGGGGGCTGATGTTCTTTTTGTGGCATATGAATATTGTGTGGCCTAAGGCAGCGCGGTGTAGGTTTTGGCGGCATATTAATACTGTGCGGGCTAAGGCGGTGCGCTGATGTATCTTGCGGTATAGTAATGCTGGGCGTCCTACGGTGGCGCGCTGATGTCCATGGAGGCAGTATAATACTGAGAGTTATAAGTGGCGTGTTGATGTGTAGGAAGAAGAGCAGAGCCACAGCACAATGATTAAGACACTGACCAACGGTGCAGGGATCGTGGGTTAGATTCACCACAGTGCCCAATGAAGATGGCTGGCTGAGTCGGTGCTTTTTCAGTCGCATAAATAATGTGTGGAGCGCTGATGGTTTTGGCGGCATATGAATACTGTGCGGCCTAAGGCAGGGCGCTGATGTTCTTTTTGCGGCATATGAATGTTGTGCGGCCTAAGGCAGCGCGGTGTAGGTTTTGGCGGCATATTAATACTGTGCGGGCTAAGGCGGTGCGCTGATGTTTCTTGCAGCATAGTAATGCTGGCCGGCCTACTGTGGCGCGCTGATGTGTATGGAGTCAGAATAATACTTGGAGCTATAAGTGGCGTGCTGATGTGTAGGAAGAAGAGCAGAGCCACAGCACAATGGTTAACACAATGACCAACAGTGCAGGGATCAGGGGTTCAATCCCCACAGAGTCCATTAAACATGGCTGGTTGAGGTGTTAATTTCAGAGGTATTGCTATAATGGGCTGCATAAGGCAGTGTGCTACTGTTTGTGGAGGCATATTAATAATGGGTATCATAAGGCAGTGTGCTAGTGGCTTTGGGGGCAATTTCATATTGTATGGCATTTCGCTGATGTGCAAGCATAGGAACCCAAACACAAGGCAATGGAGAAGACATTGGCCAATCATACAGGGATCAGGGGTTTAATCCCGACTGTACATCAAAAAACTCCTGCTTGAGGTAGTGGTGCTTTTCTAAAAGTGCCATAGGAAGCATAATCATTTTTTCACCTCCTGTATCCCCTGACCAAATACATATTCCGCAGTGTACATCTCATACCACAAATAATAGTGACAGCTGTGTGCTGTTGATGTGCTTCAATACATGGCAATGTCAGTGCCACGTCTACCAAACAAAACCCCCATGTCTGTTTGTGACATGAGCATGATCGCTGCATGTCATACCACTGTGTGACAGTGAGAATGTAAAACCACGGAGAACCTATATGTGCACCTGAAGCACAAACATTACATCCACATCTCAGTGTGTATGTGGATCAAACATCCCTGGCTAGGGTCAGCAAAGTATTATTTGTTGTTGAGTGTGCTCCCCTGCCCTACACACATACACAGCATGTACTGTAGCCATGTGTCCTATGTTGAGATAGCATCACCTACATATGCAAAGTTTATCGTGGAAATCTGCAAAAAATCAAAATAAAACCACACACGCAGCGTATCATTTGCCTACTGTAACCCACACTTTGCTAATCAGACATGTCTCACCTCTGTATGTGTGTACATATGTAATACTGCTCCAAATGGCTATTATTTTGTAAAAAAAGGAACTAATGATATGGTCCACAGGCTCCACACTGCACAGGTCCCCATCCTTCACCATTGTCATGTCAGGGCTACGTGATGACGTATACATTAGCCCAGACTGTGGGGTTTAATTTACACCCATCACACATAATCAATACCATAATATGAAAGTAGTCATGCGCATGTGTACTGTGATATGTATGACATGTGGCACCACACCTAATAAACTTGCAGACATAGCCAGATGACAAGAGCTGAACATCCATACAAGCACCTACAAATTGGCCTCTAGAAACATACAACCGCAACATATGGCTGCCATCTTGATGCAAAATCACCATCAAACCAACTAACTACTTGTGCTCAGCAACTGCTAAGACAACCAGACACTAACTGGGAATGTGCTTCAGCCAACTTCCCAAGGGCGTATGAACACCCACCCACATAATCCTCCAACAGCTGGTGTTCTGGCCTGCCCACATAGTTATTCACACACCCATGGCTATAGTTTTTACCTATGCTTTGCAGTCTAATGACATTGCAGTGTTTTATAAGAATGCTATATGATCTTGAAATTATACATTTACAAACATCACACACACAGGACAGCACATATATGTTGAAAAATATGCAATACGTACCAGAGAATATCTCTCCAATCAACCTCCGCCTGACTGCTGTGCCCTGTTGTGTGTCACCACTGGCACGTACAGGGGGGCATGGTGGTTCGTCCTCAAGATCCTCATTAATCTCTGCAGGAATATCGTGCCTGAGAGCAATGTTGTGCAGGATGCAACAGGCTATGATTATTTCTGCTACAGTGATTGGGTTATATTGTAAGGCCCCGCCTGTCCTATCCAGACACCTGAAGCGACATTTCAATACGCCAAAGGTGCGCTCTATGACAGAGCGGCTGGAGGCGTGGGCCTCATTGTACCTCCGCTCTGCACGTGTCCGTGGCTGACGCACAGGGGTAGCAGCCAGGGGCGACACCCATACCCTGCATCACCTGCAGAAAAAAAATGTTGCATGTGAATTTTTGAACGCATGTTACCCTAAATCAACACATGTATAGATGTGAGAAACAAAGCAATAACACTTGCTGAGATAACTATATGACAGCACAACTATGCATTTTGACAAAATGCCATATGGTGATAGAAATGGAACACATGGGCCATGGAGTGTGTACATATATGCCAAAGAACACACCAGTCCCATTTGTACCTGTAAAGACCCTCTATGTGTGGCACATGTGTATTGTACTGCAGTTAGTGTCATTATTTCTACAACCTCCAACCTTAGACTGTACCACCAATACACAGATCGCATGTGCCAAGTATATGTCAGCAAACTACCCAACACTAAAATGTAATGTGATGTGTTGCAGGCTCATATCAAGCACATGTATGCCATGCAGGTATGACTAGGTCCAAGCATTATCACCTATATATCCAATGTTCTCCAACGTATACATATCAACGTTTACGAGGCTAGCACCCTATGCTGCTTACTGCTGACCACCAATCATTCTAGTAGCCATCCTCTGCACTATCTCCATCATGTTACCAGCATTTTTAAGCTGAGGTCCACATAACTGCACACTGTAGCCCACTTGAGCTGGCAACAATCACATATACCGAGGCAGACTACCTCCCTGTGTATGTGCTACCAATATCTCTCAGTATGGATCCAAATAGCCCCCTTGAACTTGCTGTCACCTTTGCACAATGCTCTACCACATTAGTACCAGCACCTACAATGACACCTATGTCCCCCACATCTACAGTGTTCAAAGGTACTGCAAACCCTTGACTTTGTTTCTCCTCTGCAATTACTTAGGTCAAATGCATGATCATACATATGCAAACATGTCCTGCTATTTGTAGAGCTCATAAATATGCATCATACATAGCTACACAGACCCTCATGTAATCTACTACTGCCACAGTGAAAACCCAAGTACTTATTGAGTGTATGAACCTCACACATACATGACAAGGGTTTGCTGTATAGGTTATACATAACATAAATGTAACATGACATAACGCAACTACCTGAAATTGTACGGACACCACAGGTGGGTGGGAAGGGAATCAACACCCCCCACCCAGCCCATGTGTGCAGATGGAACACACCCACACCCACACCCACACCCACACATACTATTAGTAATCCAACACCTGGACACACATTTGCACACATGCAAAGTTATTTGTTCACCATCTGCAGGGTTTCATCAGATAATGTTAAAACATTTATGTCACATTTGGAATCAGTTTGCCAGTTACTCAACGTTTAAACTCTGGTAGTATTGTAAAATGTAAAAAGTCACCCTCTTTGTTTTAACATAAGGTAAGTTTTCAAAGGCACAGAGAGCTAATAGTGCACTATATAAGAGATGTTACTTAAACACATAAATAGATGCATTCATACATAAGTAATCCGGAAATACTCACCCAGCAATCTACAGTTCCCATACTGCCCCTCCTCAAATTTTCTGAATAGTGCTGAGCGATGCAGGATATAGGAGTCATGGGTGGACCCTGCAAACCTTGGGACCACATTCAGAATATGCAGATTAGCATCACATACAACCTGAACATTCAGGGAATGGTAGTGTTTGCGGTTGCGGAACACTACCTCCTTGTCTCTAGGCGGGACCAGGGCAACATGTGTGCAATCAATAGCTCCCATCACGTGTGGTATCCCGGCTATCACCTCAAAGGCCTGGTTCAGGGTCCCCCACTGATGCCTATTGTGAGGAAGGCATATGTAATTCCCCACCCGGCTGACCATGGCGCGCAGTACTTGGTGGAGACAGCGTGAGAAGGTTGGGCAGCTCATGCCACCCACTGCGGCCACAGATGACTGGAAACAGCCAGAGGCAAAGAAATGTAAGGCAGCAAGGAGCTTGACTAAACCCGGTATGGCATGGGACCGAGTAGTCAGGGGCTCGAGGTCAGGTCTCAGATCCTCATAGAGCTCCCTAATAGCCCTTGTGATCAGTCGGTACAGGGAGATGACCTGGTCCTCACGCATGCCCTGGAGCTGGGTCCTGGGCCTGTAGATACGAGGCTGCCGAGCCTGCACCTCAGCACGCCTTCTGCGTCCTCCAAGTACACCACCTGGCCGGACTGCCCCTACAGCTGCAGGTCTGAGTTGCTGCGGGACTACACCCATGCCTTGTGCCTCAGCCCCATGGACACCATCTCCCCTGTCCTGCAACCGCAGCATCCGCCCACGTCTTCGGGCACATGCGGCTACATAAATCCCCGCCATGTACCCCTCTACTGTGGCTAAACAAACACACGCACACACACACACACACACACACACCTCCCTAGACAGTGTACACCTTACAATTAACACACCAAAATACACACACAATACAATGCAACGCACTACAAACAACAAACTCAATCTGATGCACAACACCTGCCTTCCTCTCTCCGTATCTCACAACCAAACCACACCTCGCCTGCAAAAAACCCCTCAATGTGGTTTAATTCTGTAGGCAGATTTATACTGGTGTTTGGATTAGCGTAATTTGCGCATGCGCAGTGCGAGGGCGCAGCTTGATAGCAACGCGCATGTGCAACAGTTTGCGCATGTGCGTCTGTGTGTGCGCGTTGCGCATGTGCAACTCGTTACGCATGGGCGTTTGTATATGCGCGCTGCGCATTAGATACAGTATGCGCCTGTGCAAATGTTTGGCCATGTGTGTGCGTCGCACATGTGCATTTCGTTACGTATGGGTGTATGCGTCGCATGTGCGTCTAAATTTAGAGATTAAAGCGCACATGTGCAAACACTTGCACATGCGCAACGCATTCAGACAAAGGCACCTTGACCAACGCACGGCCGTCCATGCGTGATAGAAAACACGCGCCACGCACAAGCAGCGCCTTCACACAAACAGCGCATGCGCAACGTAAGTAACGTAAAAAAAAGCTATAAAACACCCTGCACACCTGGTCCACGTTGAGGGTTGTTTGAGGAGTGCTAGGTAGGTGAGAGTAGTGTGTGAGCAGGGAGTAGTGAGGCTGGTGTGTAGTTTCTGGAGGTAGTGTGCAGGTGTCATTGTAGTGTATTGCTCTGTACTGTATTGTATTGTACTCTATTGTGTCTGTAGTGTGCTGTTTACTGTGCTGTATATTGTGTTTTGTTGTTAGTAGAGTGTTCATATTTGTTCCGTGTGTGTTGTGTTGTGTTTAGGTGAGCGAGAAAGGGTGAGGTCAGGTGAGGTGAGGTCGGGTGTGGGGAGAGGAGAGGAGAGCACAGGATGATGGAGAGGGAGAGTGATAGTGAGAGAGAGAGAGAGAGGGGGACAGAGAGGGAGGGTGAGGGCGAGGGGGTGGGGGAGGTGTGTGCACCTGCTCCTGTGGAGGCAGGGCCTGCTGGCCCTATGGAGGCTGGGCCAGAAGCAGGGCCATCAGCAAAGGGTCCTGCTGCCCTGGCCAGACACACTGCCAAAAGGAAACGGGTCCCTGTGCCCGAAACGCAGAGGAGGAGGGCCACACGTTTCTCAGATACAGAGAACCACAACCTCCTCACTATGGTTTTGGAGAATTATGATGTTCTCTTTGGGAGACTCAGCAGCCGCACAACTG
This sequence comes from Ichthyophis bannanicus, assembly GCA_033557465.1. Classification (NCBI taxonomy): domain Eukaryota; kingdom Metazoa; phylum Chordata; class Amphibia; order Gymnophiona; family Ichthyophiidae; genus Ichthyophis; species Ichthyophis bannanicus. The sequence goes on from CM066031.1 coordinate 1,463,187,070, forward strand.
CGGCTGGACGTAACGCGGTGTGGGAGGAGGTGCACACTGCAGATATTGACAGCCTTAAAAAACGTTTTTCAGATATAAAAAGAGGGGTGCGCCACCACATGGCTATTGAGCAGGAACATGCTAGGGGCACAGGTGGCGGGGGCCCCCTCCCCCCTATGCTCACACCCCTTGAACAGCAGCTTGCAGAAAGACTGGGCCCAATCTACACATATGGTCTTCCTGCTGCCCTGGACACAGCCGATCCACATGCAGGTAAGTATGATACTTATTCCTCTAACCTCTCACAAGCTTCCTGTAATCACCATTGTGAAGACTTGAAACATCTGAAAATGTAAGCCCATACCTCACTCCCAAACAACATCATTTAGCTATGCAGGTGACACAGGGGTGTGTGATGTACCTTTCAACACCCTGTTCTGTTCATCTCAAAGGCACAAACCAAAGTCAACGTTTAATTGAAGGCAATACCAACACATACAGAACTCAAACTCCCCAATAATGTTTGCTGTTAAACACATATGGCAAGGACCCAACACATGCTGTCTTTTGCTAGTGGACTCAGGGGCAAGAGATGGACCTAAGAACAGCTCTGCCACCTTAAACATACATGTAACACCACACCTTAGCAGCTTAAGTTACAGAGTGTGTTAAAGGGAGGGTTTACATACATAATGGTTTCCTCCCCATGTTCAATTTCCTGTTCTTTGTAAAACTCAATGTTGTTTGTATACATTGTAGTATGCTTGTTTGATGTACACCGCGCTGATTTTAATAGCGCGGTATAGAAGCAAATGTTAAATAAATAAATAAATAAATAAATAATGCGGTAATTGGAAAACTGCAGAGATGCCAGGCGTAGATGTACTGCACATCTGAACACCCATTTCATCTTTTAATATGCTTTCCTCAACCATCACATCAAAGTTACATCTGAACAAACGTCCATTAAATGTGTTCCGATAAAACTTTGTAGTGAAGGAAAGAGATAACACAGTGAAACACAGTAAGACTGTTTTACTTTGCATTGGAGCTACGTCTGGCATTTCAACAGTCCCCATTTGCAGCATAGTGTATGGTAACCTCCCCTATCACACACGTTTGTTAATGATTTAAAAAGGTGTACTATTACATGTATGTTAATGAAAAAATAGCAAATGTATGGTCCACGTAATGCACATGTGGAAGGCAGCGAAACATGGCCTTTGTTAGGATAGTGACATATGTATATTACTAAATATCTTTGTGGTCCCTCTGAGGTCTGCACGTCATGGTATTGCCAATAAACACCCTTTTTTTACAAAGTTTGTGGGAAAAAATCTACATGTGTTACTCAAACCAACATTGTAACCACCTGTCACAAACATGTCCACCTGTAGCTGTCCCCAACCTACCCCCACAACAGTGGTTTCCATCCCTTGTCTTATTGCATTGGCCTGTGAGAAGGGCATTTTTATATGATACACTATACGCACAGTGCTGCATGTGCTTGTCCATGGCCCCCAGGTGATGAACATTTGCAGTTTGCTGCATAGTTTGACCTTGGCAAGCACATGTTGCACTGTGATGATAGTATGACACAAGGACATATGCCCTATTCAATGGCAGACACACCCCATCAGGGGATTGGCAAAACAGGTGTAAGGGTATTGAACATGCAGTCCATAATGGACATATTGTGAGCACATGTGTTGTGACATGGAATGGTGTATACATGTGCAAGTTGACCATTTTGTTTTTTAAAAATAAACAAGGTGTGTAGGGCAAATAAGCACACATGTTCCCCAGGGACAGGTACATGGTGATCACAGACAGTTATGGGAGGGTGTAGGGGATCTTGGCGGCAGCATACATGCAGTGTCCACCCACCATCATGTATGTGCTGTCATCATCACAAACGTATACAAAGTTGAAGTGCATAAACATATGTTTGCTGTGTGTGATTGTACACAATACAGGTGACTACAGTACCATGATCACCCATGAGGAGGAGGGAGAGGAGGAGGAGGAGGAGGAGGAGGAGGAGGGGGCTGAAATGTCCGCAACACACATCATGGAGGAGCCAGAGGCTGCTGTGTCGGGGGGCAGCATGTCCTCAGCCGAGGGGTCCGTGGAGGCACACATAAAGACCCGTACAACAATGGGTTCTCAAATAAGAGCCGCAAGACAACCACCAAGGCAGGAGGAGTTTGGGGAGTATGTGCTGATGGCAGAGCTGAGAGCCCATGCTACATCTGCACGTCAAGATGCAGAAGGTGGGTGTTAACCATTGTTACCTCCAATGTTCTGTATGCTGAGTGTGTACAACATATCAGCTGTCCATCGTATGGGAGTATTGTAAATTTTGTCCACTCCACACAGTGGGAGTCTAATTTATATAATGTAACACTAGATTAAACGTCAGGTTTCAGTATGTGCACCACAGTGATTTTTAAGAAACATATCTTAGCACCTGTGGAATTGGGAAATACATAATAACATGTAAAGTTTAACACGTATGTGTTGATGTTTATCACAATTTGAGACATAATTTATGTGCACTCTGTCATAAAGTGTTTTTAAAAGCTCACCAGGGTCTCTGCATTCACACATGCGCACAGCTGAGAGACAACAGTGGTGACCAAGGTCTGCCACAACCACAACACACCAACCCTTACTCCCTGTTTGGGGTGTTTGTGGTGGTTGTGAAAAAATACCTTAAACAGCTGTGACATGTGTGCCTCCCGTAGACGGTAGACATGTTAGACAACAAAAGGGTCTCACGTATGTTAGCTGATCTCATTGTGACACACATCAGAACAGCCTAAGGTACATTGACACCTACGGATGCAGACATAAGAGAAATACAGTTTGCGGTGCAGCATGTTATGAGTAATTACCTCAATACTACAATTGTACTAGCAACAGTCAGCCTCATCACAGAAGCACAGGCGTGTGGCAGGAAAAACAATGCCCAATATTCCCTACTCCATGGATAATCAGACCTACCATACGCAAACCTAAACATTGTCTGTAATGCTACGTCACAAAGACCCCATACCCTAAAGTCTGCGTTGTAGGTGACAACCAATCATAAGATATGACATTAACATTTAAAATGGGTGCAGACACCCATATTGCACAATGTACGTAAAGGATAGGGTCAATGGTCATGTAGGTATGGTTTGTGAGGCGTACAGGTCCTTGGGAACTCCCTGTATGTACACAACAAAGGTAGGCTGCTAGACATACAGACAGGGCTATCAACATGTGCCAGTCCTGTATATATCTGACAATTGCTTTTACAAATGCAAGGGTTGTGACCTAACCACCTGATCACACAGGTAAACTTGTGGCCCCTTTTGTTTGTGTAAAGAATATACCCCACACAGGTGACACCCCTGCTGCCAACCTAAATCTCAGATCCGCCCCCCCCCCAGCTCTGTCACTCAACACACATCCCTAGGGGTTATCATGTGCTGTTGTTTGCCCATCATAACCATATCTGTGCAATCGTGCGGTCTGTACCCCTCTGCTGCACCATCGGGTGCTACCCATGCTCTGTCCAAAACCCACACATGTGTTTGGAGGTGTACGTGCAGTGTTATGAGAACCGTGCTTTGTTGGCACTAGGTGTATGTAAATCTCTGTGTTCAGAGACACATGAGGCAGCAGTGAACATGCCCACATAAGGTTGCTAGTGCTGGTGCCTCCACCACATCTCTCAGAGTCAATATGGAGTAATTTGTAACCTGTCCATGCTGCGAATATTAATCAAAATGTGGTGCCACCTGGCCTAGGTGTCCTCAAACAAACTCTGCTTCATCAATGCAACTCATCAGGTGTGGATGCTGTGCAGCGCACACGCACCACCCCCCTACACAATGGACATGTGTTTGCTATCTGTCCCAGGGCCTATTGTAACGTCTGCATTACGTGGGCGTGTATGCGCATCCAGTGGATACTTGTGTTTTCCCCCCACATCACATAACCGATCCATGTGCTGTGTGTGGCAGTGACATTCAAATCTCTGACAAAGTAGAATTGCAAATATTACCATGTTCTCACTAGAGTCTGTCTGATCACAAAGAAAAAGATGTGCTATATGTGCAACATTGTTGCGTGTGATGGTTGTTTCCTCGAGATGGGTCTCATGGCCACCCTTTGTTCCACCCATAGGCAATCGTCAGGCATCTGAAGCGATACGCAATTCACTTGACCTATTACGACAAGAAATATGGGAATTGCGGGAAGAGATGAGAGCCATGCCGTTAGAAAGAATTGCTGTGCCTTTGGAGGGCGGGTTTGGGTCAATTCAACGATTGGCACCGCCACCACCACCACCACCATCACCGCCTCCACCACCGCCAGAAGCACAGCAGGAGCGTGGACCACCAGGGGAGGGGGGATTGAGACGTGGCAGACGTGGGAGGCCACGCCGACGAACATAATAGTGTGAATAAAAGTATATGATAACATAGATGCAACGTGTGCATACAATCTTTGTCCCTGTACTCCCCTAAGTACTGTGTCCATGCATATTTTGCAACTAAACATCTGACCTACAACCAAGCATTTTGCTGTTGTGTTGTTTGCATTGCCAGGTACTAACACACAGATGGAACCACATGTCAGGTGTCACCTGCGCAGAGTGTGTGCACTGGCCTTTGCCTGTAGCAGGCCCCATTACACACAACCCGATGTTTTGTCTGGGGGACTGTTTAGAGTTTGCATGGTGACTGCTCACAACCATCATTATTTGCATACCCTTATACAGCAAACATTGATAGCATATGTATGACCATTGGCCCTGGCTGGAACACTGATGACATGCCAGCACAACCCACCCCATGGCATGCATGTGGCATGGACAGACATGGGTGGCATGCATATGTAAGATGCGGATGACCACCAAAAGATCTGTTGATGTCACGCCCACCCATGTGACATAGTTGTTTCCGGAATTCTTTTCAAAAGCAACATCTCCTACGCCTACCCAGGTGTCACACTCCCGCACACATGGATAGCCCCCCATGACTGCATGTTGAGCCAGTCCACGTATGAAATCCATTTCTACTTTCACTGCCTATCCTGGTCCCCACACATATCCCATGCTCGCATCCATAGTGAGTGTGTAACGGAAACCCGTGACCATTGTGTCCATAAACAAAATCAAACATTTATTTAACAATGTATAAAAACATTGGCAACATGCCAAAAAAACCCATGCCCCCTGTCTGTTTTTGGAACACAGCAGAGCACAGGCCACATGTGGACGTCACAGGTGCCATCAATGATGCCTGTGACGCCCTTCAGCAGATGAACGTCGACATTGCAGCTGCGCAACATCGGCGTTCACCTGCTGAACAGCCCCCGTCAGACACTGCAGTGCATGGAACACAAGACGGACGTCGCATCTCACGTCACCCACAGCCACCAGCACATCATGCATGCACCTGCCAGCACACAGACAAACAGTGGCTGTGGTCTGTTTGCTGTCATGTGCATGTGATACGTTGGTGGCTGTGGATGGCGCGGTGACACGACGACGCCCGTCCTGTGCTTCGCCTGCAGTGTCTGACGGGAGCCCACAGAGACCTGTGCTGTGCTGTGTTCCCCTGCACCCACCACCCTACCTGCTCCCCTCCCCAAACTCCCTCCCACCACCCTCTCCGCCCAAGCAATAACACCCACTCTAACATGCCCAATATGCCCCCCCTGAGCCACCTCCCCCGCATCCCCCCTCCATTGGACATCATCCCCCTCATGGAGGAAATGGTGGGCCTCATCCTCCTCCTCCTCGGTGTCTTCCTCTTCCACCTCTGTGTCCTGCTGCACCACCACCGCGTCTTCATCGTCCTCCTCCTCCTCCGCCTCCTCAGACTCCTCCACATCCTCTGTCTCCTGCTCCCCCTCCTCCGGCACCTCTGCATCCTGCTCCTCCACCTCCTCTCCCCCCTCCTCCTCCTCAGTCACCTCCACCACCTCCCTCTCCCTTGCACGGCAGGTGGTGGGCCGTCGAAGGGTGTGGGGCGAGGCACCCTGTTCATCACTGCTGTGGTCTCCCTCTGTGAAAGATGACATACATTACGTCATGTCCATGTGTGTCACATAACACATGTACATATGCAGGCAACACACAGGCTGGTAAGTAAATGTGGCATTTGGAACTGGGAGTCATCCTTGGAAATACTCACCATCTGGTTGTTGTTCCGGCCCCCTGCTGTACCGCTCAAGGTATTCCGGATGGAAGTGCCGGAGTTCCCGACCCTTCTTCCTCAGGTCCTCCACCTGTGGATATGCAAACATAGGTTGGAGTAATCACATTCCGGTGAACACAGGTATTTGGACAACATAGACAAACCTCAGTGTGACCACCATCTGTCAGCTGCCTATGCCCTGCTGTGTGCTTTGCACATACAGCATAGTTACACACCTGTAATAGTTGCTCAATGGGAAATATATGAATAGGGCTGCACATGTGTTATGAAGTGGAAACAATGGCCCGTATCTGGATTTGTCAAGGAGCGTCATAGAGAACACCAGCTAGCAACATTGCACAGCGCCTACATCCTACACCCCCTCCCCCCTATCACCACCTCCATACAAAACATTGGTGGAATGGTGGGATAGATAGAGACAGACAGAGGGGGGAGAGAGAGGGGGAGTGTGGGAGAGTGGGAGAGACAGGGAGGGTGAGAGAGGGTGACACATCCCCTAGAGGCAATGTTGTGTTTGCCCGCATCAACACCTTAGTGTCTGTGTCATCATCTTGTACAGGTGTGTAGGTATGCGTTTCCCATAACAGTGAGGGACATACTTTCCATTGGTGGGGGTCCATAGTCAGAGATGCCAGGGAAGTGTCCCCAGAGTGGCAGTGCCCTGTGGAGGGGTTCCACTTCCTCCCATGGATCTCCACCATCCCCTATGTGGTGTGCTTCAGAATTGGCTATATATGGGATAGGTGATATTCTGCGCCCTGATCAAACATACGATCCCTGTATGGGTCTCCACCTGAGCCATAATGGCCCGTGAAGGTGTGAGATGCGCACCATGTAACTGCCCATCAGCTGTCATCCACACAGGCAGGATGACCTTGAGCCCTGGAGGCTCCCATGGCTCTCACATTGTGAGTGTTGAGATGGACATGCACAGCGGATGGTGAGCCATGATAGAGGTATTTGAGACACTTTTAAAAACCTAAAGGAGACATGTCTCTGTGACACTGCTGTTCTCACATGGAATGGATCAGAGTGAGGGGATAGCTGAGGGGACCCTATGTGTAGCTGGGTCCCCTGCAAATAGTGAGCCAGCCCTCTCTGATAATTTACAGTGCAATGTTCCTTCCCTCCATCTGGGCCATGGGGCTATGGGAAGGTGAAAGGTAGATGCTGCTGCTTGATGAAATGAATGTACACATCCACCATAGGCATAACATGTGTATGTGTCCGCAGGGGGACCATATCATGTTGGATTCCTGTGTAGGGTGAACCTGCCACTTTAGCTTCCACCCCACTGATATGCCCTAATGACGTGTTGCCACTAATGTGTAGCACTGTCAAGGACAGAAGCAGTATGGACGTATTCTCCAGGGCCTCTGACAGGCCCCTCATAGTTTTGGACACAACAAGATTGCAAACGCATGCCACTAGAGGTGGTTCCAAGGGAGGGGTTAGTGGGGGCAGACACTACAAAGCGTATGGGAGGCACCTGCTTGACCATCAATGGGTGGTGATGGTGCAGCAATGGCATTGCAGTTTTCACTGACTGACCTAATTTGAATACCAGTGTTAGGGAGGTGATGTTGTTAACCCCACACTGCGTTGTGTGGAACCGCATGGTATTTTACGCACACTTGTGTACACCAGCTGTATACTCCCTCCCACCTGAATGCATGGCCACGCCTTGTGTGCAGTTTCATGGGTGCAAAACGGCCATGTCACACATCCATGGTGAGGGGGTGGCATAAAGCATACAGCTGTCCCAAACCAGGTTCAGGGAATTACGGACTGTGTGTGTGGATGGCATACTGTCCCCACACCCTGCGACTGTGGGTCTGTGACAGAGAATATGTCCATTCTGATGGGCATGTGACAGACATGGGTGTGAAGGGTTCCACACCTTGTGTGCTCATCATGGGCCTATGTGGATCATGTTGTCTCATTACACCTGGAGCTTGCATAGTGTCATTGCAATCCCCCAAATGTGATAGGGGACATATAGCGAGTCATGCCCCCTGCTGCTGAGAGGGAACTCTTTGCTTGTCATCCATGAGCCAGAATGAGGGAACCAAATTTTGTAGCTGTGGCATGTGACACACCAGCAGAGTGGTCTATATCTGTTTTTCCGTGGTGTCTCACTGCTCTGCAGAGGTGGTACCTATGTAGGGTCCATGTGTGCCGGTGCACATTACTACTGATTCTGTCTGAAAAATATTTGACATTGCCATGGAAATAAACCATTAAGAGATGGGTATGTTGCTCTGTGTCAATCAGACACAGTTTATGGGACTTTTTCTTATATGACAGAGAGGCCATGACACTTCCTTTCGCCACCTGGGACATGGCTACCTGATTGTCTGTGGGACGTACTCGTGTGTTTCTCTATCAGCCCGCCTTGAATGTCTGGGTTGACAGGCTGATTGTTCTCAGCCCCCAAATGTCTGTGGTGGCATGACTCCCCTGGACCTCCATGTGGCTGTGGGTGAGGTGTTCAGGAGATGAACACCCCACACCACCTTGACTCCATCTGTTGTGATGGTGGGCAGAAGTGGTGTCAGTAAAACAGGTGACACCTGCCAAAGTTATGGTGCGTAACGTCCCCAGTACAGGGCCTGAGTGGGTGTGTCTGCACTCACTCTCCAATCTGAGTGACAGCCTGTTGCATGCGTCCTTTGGGAGATGCAGGAGCATTGGGGTGCTCCCAAAGCAGACGTACATAGTAGGACACATGTAGCTTGGCTGCCATGTGCAATAAGTGCAGGAGCAGCTCTCTGTCCAGGAGCCGCATGGCTTGTAGTGGCCAGGTTCGCAGTTGCACAATGCAAGGTGGGGGAGCCTGCAGCAGATGGGTGGTTGGCAGTCTTCTACCCTCCTGTGCTCATTTGACCTCCAGCGAATGTCTGTCAGTCTGGAGGGATGCCCTGCAATCTCTGAGGCGGCATACATCTTGCCATACACGTGGTGTGAGAGAGGGAGAGTGGACCGTACCAGACTCTTTCACTATGTCCAGTTTGCACAATCGTGCAGGTATGGTTATACACATATCTCCCTTGTCCTGGGAGGGCCAGCTCACCCAGCCATGCACCTTGTGCATAGTCTGGGTGCTGCTGCTGGCCTCAAGGGGGTGGGCTTGCCATTGATTGTGCCCTCTCTGAAAGGGGAAACCCTGTAGACCTGCGGTATATTTTGTGACTAAGCACAAGGTTGTGGTCATCCTTGTGAACTGTGGATGGGGGTCAGTCAGGACTGTAGGGGTATGGGGATACGTCAATTAGTTAACGGCATGTGTATATCCCTATGAAGCCTCATCTGGCCAGATCTGTGGGATCGCAGATGTGTGTGTGACCTCCTTTTGTCTGCGTTATGTTGAGAGAGGGGCATTAAAACTCAGGGGGCTGTTGTGTAGGTGTTCCTACTTCTACCCCTCATGAACTAGGTAACGCAGTATGTCTGGAACCATTTAGGGTGCGTTTGTGGGAACTGACCTTCCGTTCTGTTGTGGGGAGGGGTGGCTGTGGGAAGGTGGACTGTGGCACCTTTTATGATGGTCGGAGTATAGGGTTGTGTTTGTCTGTCCCACCATCCGTTTATGCGGAGGCATTGACTTCAGGGGTTTGTTTACAGATGGTGTACGTTGATGGGCAGGACATAAGATGTCCCTTATCAAGGATCCACAGGCGCTGTGGAGGTTGATGATGGTGTGTCTGATACAGCTTTGTGCCTGGCAAATGTGTTGGCTCCGTGTATTGGGGCCCATTTTAATCAGATTGTGCTGAGAGTGGTCCATGGTGGGCATATGCCTTGCAGCATCTTTTTGGTGTGCACATGGAGTTGTCATTGTTGGCTTTTCCCTTTAAAGGATTGCACAGTTTTGGTCAGGCTGTTCAGGTTTGGCGTGTGAGCATCCACCTCATTGGGTGTTTGCTGCCAACAAGTCACTGACAGCTTGTGAGGAGCACAGGGGGTGTCACAAACGTCAACCTGTATACATTTTTATACTTCAATGACTGACAGCCAGTCACGTGAACATAGCACAATGGGAATGGTGAAGACGCAACCTGTGCCGTCACACCACTCCAATGGTACCCTGTTGTGAAAAGGTGACTTTGTATGAACATGCCTGACAGGTGCAACATATACCCTTCCTCTGTCATACGGGAGGGGCAGACATATAAGTTACAGATGTTGGTGATACTTTAACACATACGGACCCATATACATGCTTCTTGACATAAGCAAGGTTACCAACAGGGAGGTATGGCAGCCACGCCAAACCAAGGCATCTACGTTCCTGGGCCCCTGACACAACAAATAACAGCATGTCATCTGTGACAATATATTCTCATCATAGTCTAACACCACACAATATGGTGATGCAGGGCCTATGTGGTTTGGGAGGCTATGGATGCAGATCTCAGGGTAGCTCTTACCCTAATAGTATGCATGTGTGGAGGTTTGAAAAGGTGCATCCCATCCTTTCCTGTAGAGTATCCATTATGTTGTGATGTCCTGGCAGGGTTGACAGAACCGTTGGCGTACGTTGATCTGGGTGATTGTCATGATTTTGTGAGCTGTGTGTTGCTTGAGTTGCCACTGGACCGGTGTGGACTCATACTACTTGTCTGCACAGATCCTGGAGGGACATATCCTCAGCCAAAGGCAATAGACTCATGGGTCATGCAGGCCCCTCCTGGTGACTTACATGTGTACCCTCGGAGATGACACAGTCACCGGGCCTCTCAAAGAATTGAACATATCTTGTCACTGTGTGCTCAGGTTTTGTGTCTTCCTGGTAGTGAGAAGCATGGGTACCTGGATGACCTGCTACCAGTGTGTAACAGACTGCACCCATCAGCACTGAGGGGCCCACAGGCCATGCTGAGTACAAAATTGGTGTTGGTTTCGGTGACACAATGTGTCTGGTCTGGCTTGCCAAGGAGGACCTTGATGGCGCTAGATACACACAGGACAGCATTTGTTGACTAGCTTTCTCTGGTGCAGTGACACTGACTATGCCTGGTATGTGTTGGCGGCCCAAGCCAGTACCCAGAAGCATGGGCCAAGGGGGTTCTGGCTAGGTTAAGGCCTGCAGACCTTGCTGTGGCCACAAAAGGCCCTGGAGAAAAAGGGGATCCCTCAAGGACTTTTCACACATAGTACGTTCCTCAGGGGCAACGGCAGACCATCACAATATTTGAACGGGGTAGGACCCTCTCAGATCTTGCCAGCTTTTGTTTAGGCTCCATGGGATGCACATGGGGGGGGGGGCACTTTCCTGGTGACATGTCTGCCACCACAGCCACGTCAGTGTGTTTGTGGAATTTGAGCTTGCCTACTCAGGTTGGCCAACCACTCTGGTATGCCATGCCACATATCATACAATCAGACATTGAGTGAGTGGGCCCTAGGCATTCTTGACAGTAAACATTGTTGACATTGACAGATGAGATGTATACACATTTTGAACAGGTGTTCACACACAAGGAGTGCTATGCCATGATGACAGTGTTTTTACGGACTATGTACAATTTGAGGGGAGACGTGCAAAGGACATTTTCACACAACTCCTGTTATGTTGTTTTGTTGTGTTAAAAACAGCTCCTAGGGATGGGAACTCACATACAACTTTGTTTCCTCAAGGGAAATGTCGGCACGCACATACACAGGAGTGGCAAGACCATTGAGGTGTTTTGCACTCACAAGACCAATGACCTGCTGGTTTCCACTTGTCTGATGAACTGGGGAGCAGCATTTGGGAGAGGCATAAAGACAGCACACAGGCGCTGTGTGATGCTCCCATATGCTTTCACAATGGTCGCTATAGAACAGACACACACAGGATGCAACATGGCAGACAATACCGACATGTGACAACTAATCCCTGCTTGTCCCTGTTGATTAGCTGTCCCCAGTGCCAAATGCATGCATCGCTGTGGCTCTTGCTCTGTGTGCAGTGACACCTATGTGCTTTGCCAGTGCCACCCTTAACGCACACGCCCATTCCCCTTTGGCACCCTTAACTGACTTTGCAAAGCCCTGCCACGTTATGGTTGTCAGACATGATGACCATCCTTCTCAACCACTAACCCTGTATGTCTGATGTTCCTTACATTTGGGGTAACATTATCATGACATGTTATCCAACACACACACACTGGCAATATGCTATTCCAGCACACATGAGTGATGTGCCCATACATGCAATGTTTGTGGGGGGGCCCTCTGGACCTTATCAGGGGCCACGTCCATGACATGTGGCTTTGAACCAGTCCATGGATAGCAATGTTTGAAACAGTACAGGCGCTGTGTGACTTGTGTGTCATGACAATAATGGTAGGTACGTTTAACCTACTTGGGTACTGTTGCAGACAGTATACTGCTCATGGTGGACATGCATCTTTCACATTTGGGCCATTGGATGTTGTTATGTTCACCTTATGTAGAACATTGGTCATGATGGGTGGTGTGACAGCAAACATTACGGGGCATGTGCCTTTACATCGCCACTGACCTATTGCCACCTCTGCAAATGTGTTGGATTCAGTCTGTGGTGTACACCATGGACAGGTGCATGTATCCTTTCACATACATCTGTGATAATCATCTGCTAACAGGTGTGAGCAGTCTGGGGGCTGGCCAGATGTTTGACATGACTCAACATGCATTGCTAGGGACATGGCTCCGTTACAGACCTTCAAAATTAGATGTAGTATTTAAGGGGTTTGGGTTGTGGTTTAGGCACATCCACATCTACAGCTATCTGATCATCAAGGTACATCTACAGTGTGTGTGTGTGGAGCTCAGTAACCCATGGACTGTAAGACATGTGTAACCTACCCAACATAACTTCGGAACATATGTGACAGACATACCCTCTGTTAGAGTCAGCTCTCGAGCCCCATGGGTGTTGTGTATCCTACAGCACCTTAGCAGCGAAATGCATCATATAAGCAGGGTGTTTCGTGGAAAACCATACACAGGTATCAGGACTCCTGCAGATGGGGAGAATAGATTCAACAGCATAGGCACACTGCACCATATCACCAGGGTGGGTGAGGGCCCACTCAGATGGACTCCCTGTACTCCTGGGGATAGGGGGGATGTATCAAACAATATCAGCAAACTAACCCATATCACCAGGGTGATTGAGGGTCCACTCTGATGGACTCGCTGTACTCCTGGGGATAGGGGGGATGTATCAAACAACATTAGCAAACTAACCCATATCACCAGGGTGATTGAGGGTCCACTCTGATGGACTCTCTGTACTCCTGGGGATAGGGGGGATGTATCAAACATCATCAGCAAACTAACCCATATCACCAGGGTGATTGAGGGTCCACTCTGATAGACACTCTGTACTCTTGGGGATAGGGGGGATGTATCAAACAACATTAGCAAACTAACCCATATCACCAGGGTGACTGAGGGACCACTTTGATGGGCTCTCTGTACTCCTGGGGATAGGGGGGATGTGTTAAACCACATTATCAAACTTCACCATCTCTGCAGGGTGAGTGTGAGTGTACTTTGATGGGCTCTCTGTACTCCTGGGGATAGGGGGGATGTGTTAAACCACATTACCAAACATCCCCATCTCTGCAGGGTGAGTTTGAGTGTACTTTGATGGGCTCTCTGTACTCCTGGGGATAGGGGGGATGTATCAAACATCATCAGCAAACTAACCCATATCACCAGGGTGATTGAGGGTCCACTCTGATAGACACTCTGTACTCCTGGGGATAGGGGGGATGTATCAAACAACATTAGCAAACTAACCCATATCACCAGGGTGACTGAGGGACCACTTTGATGGGCTCTCTGTACTCCTGGGGATAGGGGGAATGTGTTAAACCACATTATCAAACATCCCCATCTCTGCAGGGTGAGTGTGAGTGTACTTTGATGGGCTCTCTGTACTCCTGGGGATAGGGGGGATGTGTTAAACCACATTATCAAACATCCCCATCTCTGCAGGGTGAGTGTGAGTGTACTTTGATGGGCTCTCTGTACTCCTGGGGATAGGGGGGATGTGTTAAACCACATTATCAAACATCCCCATCTCTGCAGGGTGAGTGTGAGTGTACTTTGATGGGCTCTCTGTACTCCTGGGGATAGGGGGGATGTGTGGGAAAACATCAAGATACACGACTGAACATACTCCAGAGGCACACACAACCCCAAATTTCCAGGGGGTCTGTTTGCCAATGCTAATGGTTTGTCAGCACCCCTTGTTATAAGTGTCATGCCAATTCCTGTTATGTGACGCACATAGCACACCTCATCAGACAATGCACTAGCAATCAGTGAATATGTGTCCATAGGTTCAAGACCACACTGTGTAAAGAAGAATAATCCATAATAATCTAAGTGTTCTTTTGAACATGAGAGATACATCGGTGCTATGTGTGGCTGCAGAGGTCATTAGACATACTGCTGTGCACACACTACACAGTGTGTCGGAAAGCTGCGTGCATTTGCAATGTCCATATTCCTGGCACGCAGCCATGCGGAACGCTGTTGTGCACCTATCTCGGTCGCGTAGCCATGCGCCGCGCATTTGCGCCAAACGATGTGCGCAAATGCGGAAGTTGAGTTGTGTGCGTCAGGGCGGCTACACGTGCAGACAAGAAAATGGCGTCCCGCACTAGGAAGCCTGCATTTAGTCGCAGAGAGCTGCGACACCTGGCAATCCTGATAGGGCCCAAGCAAAAGAAGCTCTTCCCAGGGGCCTCCAGGGGAAGGGACGCCGGAAAGGTGCGTAGGGCCTGGGAACGAATCACAAGGCGCTTCAACCGTGTGGCGGAAAACAAAAGTGAGGTAAGTGTATGGCAGCATGTCAAAATAGCCATATACAAACACAGGGGTGATTGCAGCTGTCCATGCTGCTGTGTGTAGGTGGTCTACAACATTAAAGTGCAGCAGCTAAAACCTCTGGGGGATAGGGGGGATGTATCAAACAACATCAGCAAACTAACCCATATCACCAGGGTGATTGAGGGTCCACTCTGATGGACTCGCTGTACTCCTGGGGATAGGGAGGATGTATCAAACAACATTAGCAAACTAACCCATATCACCAGGGTGATTGAGGGTCCACTCTGATGGACTCTCTGTACTCCTGGGGATGGGGGGATGTATCAAACATCATCAGCAAACTAACCCATATCACCAGGGTGATTGAGGGTCCACTCTGATGGGCTCTCTGTACTCCTGGGGATAGGGGGGAATGTATAAAACAACATTAGCAAAGTAACCCATAGCACCAGGGTGATTGAGGGTCCACTCTGATGGGCTCTCTGTACTCCTGGGGATAGGGGGGATGTATTAAAGAACATTAGGAGACATTCCCATATCTGCAGGGTGACTGTGGGCCCACTTTGATGGAATCTGTGCACTGCTGGGGTTAGGGGGGATGTGTCAAACAACATGGTCTGAGAACCCCATATCTCCAGGGTGTTTGTGGGCCCACTCTGATGGCCTCTCAGGGCTCCTGGGAATAGGCGAGTAACCTTTACCAACATTGGCAAATAAACCCATAGCTCCATGGTGTCTGACAGACCATGTGATGCTGATTTCTCATGCCCTAAGGTTTGGCCATATGTGTTACCCTGCAGATGCAGACCCCAGCATCATCACATGATGTTTCCAAAGCCTCCTTAGCAAGATCTATGGCCTAGCTGGGTTACAGTATGTTGTAGCACATCAACAGAAGCAGATTCTATGACTACAGGATGGCATCATGCCCTATGTGACCAAGTCCGCCAACACCTGCGTACATGGAAAACTACTCAGATGTGATACATAAAGATGTGTACATGTGGTTTTAGCTGCTGCACTTTAATGTTGTAGACCACCTACACACAGCAGCATGGACAGCTGCAATCACCCCTGTGTGTGTATATGGCTATTTTGACATGCTGCCATACACTTACCTCACGTTTGTTTTCCGCCACACGGTTGAAGCGCCTTGTGATGCGTTCCCAGGCCCTACAGTCCTGATGGGCCAAACACTGTTCAGGTTTTCAGGATATCCCTGATAGATATGCCTATGATACCTCTGCATACCATGGGGCCAGGACCTGAAATTGCAAGACACACATCTTTTTTGCAGACTGCATCCAACCTGAGGGATTTTTTAAGCTCCAGGACTGCATTTGGGGGAATATGCTGTAGGGAATGCATATGTTTATGTGTTGTGTGTCATTTACGCAAAGATATGAGTGTTTCACCCACGCTTATGTCCTCCACATTAAGGGTTCAGTCTTTACTATCATGTTTTCTTCAAAGTGTAAAATGTGGGTATTGGTATGGCAGGTGGCCCAGCTGGGCTTTGAGCCGGTGACCTTCTGGTCCATAAGGCACTGCCTGCATCCACTGCACCACCATCTTAGCACTGAAACAATGGGTTCCCTGGGGTGTCTATGTCTGTTTCTCAGACAGGAACTGTCTTTTGGGGTGCACTGAACCCACGTGAGGGGGATGCACCACCACCTGCTGTGAGCAGCACACACTGCCCCCTCCACCACCGGTATCCCTCTGGCAACATGCTATTCTGCACCATTGCTGTTTACATTGCACTAGCATCTTCATTAGGAGCAGCATGGAACCTGACTGCTGTTTGGCCCTCCAGGGCTGCCTTTGGGAGACTCTGCTCTAAGTACCACACTTTTACGGTGTTTGTGTTCATTGCTGGTCAATATATAAATTTGAGGCATGTTTCTGTTTCCAGGAATACCTGGCAGGCTTTACTACCATGTTTTCTACATGTGTAAAATAAGGGGATTGGTTTGGAGGCTGACACAACTGGGATTTGAACTTGTGACTTTCTGTTCTTGTACACACTGTCTGTGTGCACTGCGCCACTGTGTTGTCACTGAAGATCAATGAACAAAATGTGCTTAAAGTACAAATTTATATCTGCCAGTTCGCATGGCCAACGTTTAATAGGTGCGTACCATATACCGAGGTGTAGGGTGGCAGTGCTAAGGTCTGAAACTGCTAGTATTGGGAGATACAAACACGGCCCAATGTCCTGCCTCTCCATGAGACATTGGTCAATGGGGCCTGTGGGGTGGGGTGTGTGTGTGTGTCTGGCCCTGTTGGCTGCTTCTTTACAGCACAGTGTCCCAACTCCAGTCCTGGTGTTCCAAACAATGTTCGGCTTTTCATGCTGTCCCTCATAAGCTACATCAACATACCATGGTGGTTGGTGCATAGATATGCAGCACAGACATCTTTATTGATGCAACATGTATCCTGAATGTTGTGGGGCACTCCAGGACTGCATTTGGGAGACTATGCTCTGGGTAATGCAGCTTTTTATGTTGTCTGTGTTTGGAGTGATAAGATATAGGCATATTAACCATGCTTATGTTTTCAGCAATACAGGATTATCCTTACTATCATGGTTTTGTTTTACGAAAAATATGTGGATTGGATTGGCAGTAACCCCAGCTGGGCTTTGAACCTGTGCCCTTCTGTTCCTGCACCCACTGTGTGTATGCACTGCACCCACTGTGTGTGTGCACTGCACCACCTTCTTGCCACAGATATGCTGTGTTCCTTGGGGAGTCCATGACTGCACATCCAACAGGGCCTGTCTTGCGGTAGACGGTGCCAGCCTGCACAGGCCTAGGCCACTGTCTGCTATGGTTTGCAGCCACTGCCCCCTCCACCACCTGTAACCTTCAAAAAACATTCATACATGTCCCTATCTGGGAAAAACATATGACATGAGTGAGTTGTAGCACTCCATTACTCACTTTGGAGGACTCGGCTATAGGAAATGGCCATTGTTATGGTTTGAGTGCAAGTGTGTGGTCAAATATAGGTGTTGGTTCCATGCTTATGTTCTCTGCAAAGTCGCAGTGTGTGTACTGTCACTATTTAGTGGTGGCTAAAACTATGGGGACTGGTTTGGAAGGTGCCCCAAATGGGATTTGAACCTGTGACTCTATGGCCCTACAGGCACTGGCTGTGTCCATGGCACCACCCTGTGGCCACAGTGACAATGCAGTCTCTGGAGATAGGAAACCTGGCTGCACGAGTCCGAAATCCTGCTAAGCACAATTCTACTGTGGGCTCGTTTACCTTGTATGGGGACAGGGGTGCAATTACACCTCAAAAATGACCTCCACTAAAAGGGAACACACCCAAAACCTCGCTGGGGAACAGTGATATCAATGGACAACATGACATACACTCCCAAGACAACTCCATTACACTGCAGTGGATTTTGCACTAATCTACGGAGCACAGACCCTTAAAAAACCTTTTTTTATTTTTTGGATGCTTCCATGGAGTATTTTTTATGGTTGCCCATTAATATCACTGTTGCCCTGCTTAATTATTAGTTATTTGGGATTTTGTGAGGTGATTGTCAAGGTATATTTGCACTTTTGTTCTGTACACATGTATCACAGTGCTCACGTTTTGCATGCTTCCCCGGTTTTGCTTTACATTGCTCACAGAAATGGTTTCTCTTCCCTTTAAATCGGCTCTAACGCAAGGGTTTCACTCGCGGTATTTTACATGCCAAAGTTGAGCCGCGCTCCTGTGCGGGAACACTCTCCCCTCCCACTCTCCACCCATTGACCCCATCCCCCCGCCCCTCCGGCGCCTTCCTCCGCCCTCTGTAAGCGTTTCCCCGCCTGTATCGCACATGAGCACCCCGCACACATGCGGCCGCCCGTTAATGTGACGCGCACGCGTGCGCGGCGCTTAAGAGCTCTTAAAAGCATCATTAGCGGCCGCTCTTGTGCGCCGCACACGTGTGCGCAGTTTAGTAAACATACCCCTAAGTGTGTCCGGCTGAACCCTGGGTAGCCGAGTGCAGTGACCTATGAACGGAGAATTACCACACATGCAATAAAATCCCTTTAAGTGTTATAGTTCCCTTTAGAAGTGATAAGCTCGCCAAATTTTGAACAGCTTATTCTTGTTTACAATAACGAATACTGCTAAGGTACACTGCTCACTGTTGGAGACGTGATGGATAAAATTAATCAACAATAGGTCATATCCCCATAGATGCCTCCATGACTTTATAAAATACTAGCACAAATCCAGCACTAATATCACCTTCAGTCAAGGCGTGGACGTTGCCCCTGCTTGAGAGCAGGTGTAGATGTTTTGTATATACATTGTGACTCCATCCATGGTCTATCTAAACTCCTCCCCTGTGCATGTGCGTAAATAGCATCGTATAAAATACTGCCCAGAGTAAAAATACGCACGTTGGCATGATTACATATACTTGCCGATAGGCTTAGCTAGGGCACAGTCTTGATGGAGCACTTGCTGAGTTCACAAGTACATGCATTGATTATAAAATGCCTTACTTTATGTGTATACTTTACTTGTGTTCTTAAACCTGTGATGCAGCAGGTGTACATCTCCGCCCTTGCTTTTAAGGCACAATCGCTGCTTCTTATGATAGTGGCAGGTATTGTACCTACATGTTTTTATAAAATAGGCTTAAACTAGGCATCTACTTACCTTCTTATCCTCCATATTCTGATGTATAAAACTACCCTGTAATAAACTTACATGATCAAGATAATTCAGACTCTAAACCAAACATGAACTGAATCAAAACATTTTGCTATGCACAGCCCTACCAGTTTCAGATCATTCTGCTCTAATAAAGGACCATATGAACTCTGACATAAACAAATGGAACCTATAGGTCATTTTTAGATTACCCTCAAATTGACAAAATAGAGATATAGGTGTCAATATTCAAAAATATCTCTCACTGGTTTAGCTTAATTTAGTTTCATTTAGTTTAAAGTCATATTTTGCTTTAAAACCCATACAAACGTTTGGTTTTGGTATGCTGGCAGTGGTTCCTGGAACATCTAAGCTCCACAATGGGACTCCATTATGGCCTACTGGAGTGCAATAATCTGACTAAGCTCCACATTGGGACTCCATTATGGCCTACTGGAGTGCAATCTGACTCCACCAATAAATATTAAAGCAGATAACATCATAATACATTTCATAAATAATCTCAATAAAACATCTAAGCATCATTACAAGGAGGTCACATGATGCACTGAGGACAGGCATGTGTCTCCTCAGCTCTGAAGGCTGTTTTCCAAGTCATCCTTCATCCTTGAGTGAACTTCCTCAATACGTGGGCATATCACTAGAGAACATGTCTCGATGGAGGGTTTTGTCACTAGACAAAGTGTCAAAATGGCATCTAAACTTGTGAAAAAGTGAAGGAGAAAGTTAGGCCTGCTGAGGATAAGATGGCTTTGAAAATGGGCTCTCACTGGTGGTGAGTGAGGCCTCAGTTCCAGAGCTAATTGAAGCAGTGGGCAAAGCATCAGATGGAAAATTTGAAAAACTATTTGGTGAACTGGACACAATCACTTGCACAATCCGTGCTCTAGGCCATAGAATTACCAAGGTTGAGCAGCACATATCAGGAGCAGAGGGTGAGGGACAGTGTGTGAGGACAAGATGGAAGACATCAAAAATAGGTCCCAATTCAACAATTTCTGCTTTATAAGTATTCCAGAGGAAGTTTTGGAAAATGACCTTAGAGTTTGGAGTTCTGGTTATCTGAAATGTTGACACTGGGGGAGAAAGTAGAAGTACCCCAGATTGAGATAGCTCATCAACTAGGCCAGAAAATGACTAACAAGCAGTGACCCAAAGTTGTCATCACTATATCTCTTAATTATGTACAAAAAACAGTGTTGCTCAGTTGCTATAAGCAGAGAAAGAACTTGGCTTACCAGAACAAGAGTCTTGTATTTCAGAGTATTTATTTATTTATACATACTTTTATACTTTCTTTCTATATACTTTAATCATCGAATTTTAAGCAATTTACAAAATACATAGACACATAGAAAGACTAAGGGGTATGTTTACTAAATGGTTCTAATGTTACTGGCGCTAGTTGCAGCGTTACTGTGACGAATGCCATATAAGGAAGTGGGCGTTCCGGTCTTAAGGTAGCAATGGCGGGTTATCACGCGAAAGAGGGCGCCTTGTCCATTATCACGCAATAGAGGGAGCTGTGGCACATTACCGCGCGGTAACCTTAAATAGGTGCACTGACCTGCAATCACAGCAATAGAAGTGTAGCACACTGGTTAATACAATGACTGCTAAGACAGCGGTTATGAGTTCCATCCCTCAGTGGGCTCAATGAAGGGTGCCTGAGGCAATTCCTTTTCCTGTTTGTAACAGTCAGACACATTCCAACAATCTGTGCTGCCAGCCAAAAATACCCACATCCCAGTGCCGTAACCTAATGCACCTTTTAGGGCGCACCAGAAGGCACATCATAAAGCACCACATCAGCCAAGGCAGGTTATAATGTGCCCCAGAGGGCAGCACAAAAGCTTGGCACCCCCCAAGGCACCATATAAGGCACCCCATAAGCTGCCGGAATCTAAGGTGCCACTAAAGATGCCCCAAGGATGTATAGGTGACCCAAGAAATGGTGCACAAGGGCAGTAAGGTGCCCCAAGTTGACAAGCAAGAAAGGTATGGACCAAACACAGATGGAATGCTAACACTGCACAGAGCACCAAGGAAAGGCAATGAACAAGTGATGGAAGGAAGTAGATGTCGGAGCTGATGGACCTGCCAAATCTTCATGCAGCCCATGTGGCAGCTGGTAAAGTGGACTAACATATTGGGGGCAGCTGTACCAATGCACAGGGTGATGGTACTGTAAAGTGCAACAATGACAGTGTGTGGCAGAGGATGGGAATACGTGTCCACCGGAGGTGGTAGAGGTGGCAGGATAAGTGCAATGACAGGAGGACAGGGGAGTAGCAGTGCCATGCAGAGCAGACACAGGAGAGGCAAGCATGAAGAGCCACAATGTAGAAAAGTGTGCCAGTGCAGGACATAGGGTAGCAGCCTGCACATTAGGGCAGGATGCCACACAGCTGGCAGACACACATAGACGGACAGAAGGATGGTTGGCAACTGTGATGATGGCAAAACGTGCCAGCAGCACAGATCTGCACAGAGATGACTGTTACAGGAATGGAATGTAGTTGTGTAGGACAGGCATAAAAAAAAGGGGAACAGAGAGATATTGAACCCATGACCTCTACTACTGAAGTCAATGTATTAACCATTGTGCTACATCAATATAGGTGTTAACATACCAATTGCTGGCTACAGAAAGAGTGCAGACACCGAACAAACTGTCTGCTGTGGTTACCAGGATAGGATAGGACCAACAGTACCCATAATGCAATTCACATGCAGAACAGCAATCTACATCTGCTCACCAGATGGGGTATGCACCCTCACAGCATGCCAGCTTCGTAGGGGGGAATGACCGTGCGTGTTACTGGCACAGAGTACCTACATGCCATGCCATTGTGTGTGTTCCATGTTCACCCTGAGGGTGAGGTGAGGTGGCCAGCACCAGGTCCGCAGTACCCGGGTTAGGTGAGGTAGGCTTTGCTGAAGGTCTCTATTAGTGCTAGTGTGGGAAAGGCATTTGTTGCAGACACCCTTATGAGTTGTCTATGTTCATGTGTCTTTGCTAGTCATGTTTGTAGGACTGGATAGATAAAGGGATACCAGAATCCCCAATTTGTAATTGAAGATGGATGAATTTCTTGATACAAAATGTGTTTAGAAGTTTGACTTCTCACCTACTTCCTTTTAAATAGAATAGGATGTCATGATCATGAGTTCTCTGTAACCGTCTTTGAAATAGATGGAACAGTGTTAACGCAAGCATAAAACATAGGCTATGAACTGTGCAAGCATAAAGTTCATTGTACAGTCAACTGGAAGTCCCTGCTGACAAAACATAATTTTTGCAACTTTTGCAATTATAAATTTCATCTAATATACTGTAATCAGATCTTACTCTGTAAAAAGAACTTTGGCGACACCTTGTGTTATTTTATGGTTATAATAAATGACTGTTACTTCCTCTTTTTCTCTAATAAAAAGGGAGCTTTTAGGGAGAGAAATTTGAATTCAATAAGCCTGGAATTATGCCTGTTCGTAGTCCGCTTATTGTCTTCCCTCTGAGCTCAAAGAAAATAGCACTTTGTGTGTGTGTGTGATTGTGTTCTGTATTACTCTCTGCCTGTCTCTCACTACTGATGGACCAGAGACCTAAAGAGCCGTGGTATTGTGGTCAGATCAAGGAGTTATCTTCAGTTTGTGCCGTGACTCGGATCTCTGTGTTCCTTCAGTAGCTGGAAACAGCAGACAAGTCTCAAGGACACAGGCAGTGGTTGCCGTGAGTATACTAAAGTATTGACAGATATCTGTGTGCATATTGTGATTGTAATGTAAAGCCGGTAAGGTTAATTAGAGATCTCAGTTAGATAAGTGAAGTGATATAGGGCAGAGAAAAGGAAGCCCTAATTGTGAAATGAGGCGCAAGTTTGGTGAAGCGCCCTTATGTTAATATTCGATGACTGCCAGTAACCACAGTTTGCCGTTCCCCTTGGAACATTTCAGTGGGACAAATTGAGTTGATTACAGTACGAAATATGATTAGATTTAAGCAAATTTCATACCAGTCATGAATGGTTTTGTGGCAGTTTAAGGCTGAAAAGTGCAGCAAGCCACTGACTCTGTGTTTTGAAAAATTTAAAAATCAAGTGTTTAGGATGGATAGTGTAAATATAAAAGAAACGGAAGCTTACAGGGAAAAACTTATATCGTTGCTGTATGACTGTAAAATAGAAATTAATCGAACAAAGTTTTAAAGGACTGGTTTTCATGTCATAACTTTAGTATGAAGTTTGTTTCCTCTAATTTCATGGTTAGGGAATTGTTCTGTGCATTGTAAATTTTGATATTTATTGCAGTAATAATGTAGAGGTTTCCAGCAAAGATAACGGCTTGGCATGACTGCAATATTAGCAGGAAAGAACGTATTGAGCAACTGTGGTAAGATTTTCTTTGTTAGACTAACCAGTAGGGAAGTTAAAAAAAAACCCTCCAAATGTGATTAACTATTTCTCTTACTTGTATATGTATAGTAAATAAGTTTGTTTTTTAGGTTTGGATCTGAACTTATTTTGGGTTATGAGAATTTATTTACTGATTCTATTCTATGTGTAATAATGCAAATGCTGAAAAATATTATTAGAAACATTACTCCTTGGTGTTTATGTCTCTGGATGCTTTGGGAAAAAATGATTGATATATTTTCCAAATTGTATTTCTAGTTATAATTGATGTGAATGAATGGGAAGATCTTCCATGCTTTGATATATTTGGATATTTGATAAATTGTGTGATACAGGTTTAAAAAAAATTAAGTGTTTTAAAGGAAAGAGAAGTTAGTAACTTAACTGGAAAAAAATTGAATTGCTAGTCAAGTTAAGTCAAGCAAGTTTGTTTACTTAAAGGGAAAAAGTGAATGATACAATTACATTCAAACAAGTGAATTAAGTAATTAAAACAGTATGGCGAATATATGTATAATGTTGAAAGTTCAACTATAATAGTGTATGAGTAAATGTCTGAAGAAAAAAATGCTGATATTCTCTTAGTTTCTTTTAAACTAATCTGCAGGAGTCGATTGGAGGGGTGATCTTAAATTCTCATGTCTTGTATGTTTTAGTTATCATGAAAGACCTCTGCAGAACTGATGTTGTTAATTGCAAGTGTGATCCAATATGCTTAACTCTTCTATTGCTACTGTTTGTGTTCTCACTCAGAAATTTCCCCACTAGACTTAAGCCACTGGGTTATTTTTTCAGACTTTTGTGACCCTGTTGTAGCAGGAATGCCTCCATGTTTTTAGTCTCTGGCAGCAGTAGTCTTTGCAATCCAAATTACTGATTTTCTAGTACTTCCTCATTAAGTTTTCGTGTCTTCTACACTTGAAAAAAAAAGAGTTTTCTTTCAGCTCTTTTCTTGCTACTGTTTGACCTCACACTGTACTGATGGTTTTGCTTTGCACAATGAATAAGGAAAATTGATGCAATTGAAAGAATTGATTCTGTGCAGAGTCGGCTGCTTTGCTATTTGCTAATGCTCAACTAGCTGGAGTGTTCGCTCTTCCTAGAGCTCTTGAGTTATCTGTTCACTTCATTAATACTGATTTTGTCTCAGGCTTCTTGCATGAGGAGCCCTATGTGCTGATATTCTACTACTATGCTGTTTTGTTCTGAAAAGAAGTGGTAATTAACAGTTTTAATTGGTTCAAATTCTAACTGCAGACATTCTGCTAACAAATACATAGTGCATGCTCCTAGAGGAACAATGTGCACCCAAACGTGGGATTTGGCACAAACACCAAGCAGGCTTGTCAGTGATTGGACACCAGAAACAGGAACCCACAAATATCACTTGACAGAACCACTGTATAGCACTATGTGGGAACCTAGACATGCCATGGTCACTGCTCAGTCAGAGTGAGAGTGACCTCCCAGCATGACATGCTGTGGCCACTTTGCCCTTGCAGGTAGTGGTCGTGCACTACAAAATCCAAGCCATTGCCCTATGCCCTGCACAGATGCATCCTGCCCAGACCGCCCTGTCTGGGCCATACCCACAATTCCTTGCCCCTCATTATGCACTTTGGCAGGCTAACGCTGGAAATTGTGCAAGCATTGTGGGCTCCGTAAGGTGTACGCAGCCACAAAACACTGGATAGACATATACACACTCCCACAGTTATTTCTGCATTGTGCAAAGATAGAGGTGGTTACCAGCCCTGGCCGCCACACCAGTCCTGGGCACAGTGCAGGCAGTATGAAGGAACACAATACTGTTAGGGTCACTCTCCGGGGTAGTAACCACTGTTGTAAACAAATCTGGAAGCACACTCCACATATATCTGAAAGGTTGCTATGATGAATCTCTGTTAACAAATTGGTTTAACTTTGGATTTGTGATCTGACATTAAGCATAGCAACCTTTTGATATATATATATGGAACATGTGTCCATGTTTATGATGGGATTGCTAAGGTATACAGGTGCAAGTAGTGGTAGCTGCTGCTCCGTGCAGGGCCCAACAGCCTGCCTCCCCATGAGACTTTGGATAGTGGAGCCCGTGGGTGTTGGTGTTTGTGCCTCTGTTGGCCGATGCTCTGGGGCAGAGGTTCCAGACTCTGGTCCTGGTGGGCCAAACACGATTCTGGTTTCCTGGCTGTCCCTAATGAATATGCTTGGCATACATTTGCATACAATGGGGGTGGTGCATGTAAATGCATCTCATGCATATTTATTAGGGACATCCTGACAACTTGAATGGTGTTTGGCCCTCCAGGACTGGAGTTTGGAACCTCTGCTCTAGGAAGTGGACATGTTTATGGTGTATGTGCTCTGTAGGGTAAAATATTGGGACATGGTCTGCAGGAGCCCAAGCTGGGACTTGAACTTGTGACCTTCTGCTGTTGAGCACACTGTCTGTGTGTACTGCACCAAACTGTTGCCACAAAGACAGGCAGTTCCCTGGGGATCTCATGACTGTTCTTCAGACAGACCTTATCTGTTGCACTGCACACCACCCACATAAACAGGGCTTGGCCTTGCTCTGCTGTGGGCAGCTGCCACTGCCCCCTCTGCCACCGGCACCCCTCCACCACCATGCTGACATGCCCTTATGCTGGTGGTGCGCAGTCCGATGTCATACAGTGTGCCGCTAGGCGGCTGCCTATGGTGTGGGGTATGGGGTATGGGTGCCTATATGGACATCTGCACTTCCCCCTGGCTCTGCCTGCCAATGTTATGTGCCCTTGGGGGTACATGCTGGGTACTGTCCCAAGGGACACTGTGGGACACACACTCACAGGGGCGGCCCAAGGGGGGGTGCGGGGTCTTGTGCGGAGACTCGGTGCGGGGCCTCATTTGCATAAGGGGCCTCATTTGCATAAATATTTGCATAATGTTACCATACACTAACTTTTAGTAAACATGCCTCTTAATGAGTGTATGAATAAAGAAAGACTAAAAGACTTCTACATTACTATAATCCCGTGCCAACCGCCAGACACATTAGGAACTACTACAAACACTGCCCATTTAGAACCCATAGCAAACCCGCCGTATCCTAACAGCACTACCAGGACTCATAAAGCACCATACCCTAACTATCAAAAGGAAATGCTGCAAATATTAAACCAATACATTTCAGAGAACAACAATACATGACCTACTGGGGAAAGAGAACAAGTGGCATTGTCAAATAGGAATTACATAAACAGAATACTTCAGCTCAGTTACACATGCAGAACATAGACCATCACCAAACAAGGAATCACAATTTAGAAACAGGAAGACAATAATTAAACTGGGAATCCCAAAAGCCAAACTTTGAATGTACACCACTGTAGAAATAAAACTATACATTAATTTGTTCTTGTACTAAACAAAGCGCAGACATTAATGATACACATTTCCCAGAGCTGACATATTCCAATTAATAAATTCAAAATAAAGAGATATTTTTCTACCTTTTGTGCATTTTTTTTCAGCTGCAATTGCTCCAGTCACTATCTTCTGGTTTCTTTGTGTCTTCCGCTAACTCTCCATCGTCTGCTGTCCATTTGTCTTTTCTTCTCTCTTCTAGTTTTTTTCCATTCTCTCTCTACATCTGCTTTAACATACTAATCTTTCTCCTTTTGCTCTTTCCTCATTCCTATTTCATCTACTCAAATTTTACCCCTCCATTCTCAATCCCCACTTACTCTCCCAATATCTGGCCAAATGTAGATTTGTCTTCCCTCCCACACAAAATATTTTTTCCCTCTCCATTTCACTCTCCCAGCTCCATCCCATTCTAAACCTCCCCCAACATCAGCTCCATTCTAGTTCCAGTCCCACCCAGCATCCGCTCCCTTCTAGTCCCCGCATCAGCCCATTTCCAGTCCTAGCCCCCCATAAGCCCATTTCCAGTCCTATCCTAGACCCACCATCAGCCTATTTCCAGTCCTAGCTCCCCCATCTATTTCCAGTCCCATCCGAGTCCCTCCATCAGCTCATTTCCAATCCCAGCCCCCCATGAGCCCATCAGCCCATGTCAAATCCTAGCTCCCCTCCACTCAGCCCATTTCCAATCTCGCGGCTCTGAAAGAAACCCGCGTTCGGGGATTCCACGCTAGCCTACGATGCAGGGAGGCTCTGCCGGGCAGGGGGGGCCCCGCGGCGGCACTCTTGATGCTGCCGCGGCAGAAGCAGCTGTTTTGTTTTTGTTTTTTTTAAACTTGGGATGATGAATGTTTTTTGCGCGGGGCCCCCTGAAACGCGGGGCCCTGTGCAAAAAACATTCTTGCTCAATGGACGGGCTGGCCCTGCACACTCATGGCCATGTTGGACCCTGGTCAGTTGCTGTCTTGCTGCTTTTCAGTTTCTGCATTCCTATGTGCCAGGTAGGCATCTGCCTAGTCCACACTGTGCCCCAGCTGACCCACTGCATGTGCCGCCTGCAGCACGGTGTACCCCGTTTACACCATCACCATTGTGCCCTTTCCTACATGGCCACACTGCTGTTGCTGCACATGTGAAAGCCACAAAAGCAAGCTGCCCAATGGACATCACAGAACACCCTCATCAGCACTATTTCAATGTTGGAACATTTACTTTGTAGGGGGAATGAGAATTGACCCTTGCAAAAGTGAGATCTCCCTTTATATTCTTTATAAGTAGTGTTGATTACCGTGTTTCATTGTTTTTTCTATTGGCCAGCTCGTCTTTTCGGATTTCACATTTGGTTCCGGTCATTATCTGTGGTGTTTGCCTTTTTGGTTGCTGCACATGTATCACTACTATCACTTTTCTGGGTCTCCTTGCCTTTGCTGTACACTGCTGACTGAAATGGTTTCTCTCTCCCGCAAATGTGCCTCTAATGCCAGGTTTTCACTGGCGTTAATTTTCTGGTGTTAAGATGCCGGCGTTAGTGTAGCAGGGACCTCTCCCCGCCCACCCCCCGCCCCTTGACCCCTTCTCTCCACCCTCTCTCCACCCTCTGTGTGCCTTAACACCGCCGGTGACGTTATCACATGATACATAATGTTATTGCGCCATAATCGTGCGATAACATTACGTATTTCACGATAACATTGCGGCTGCTACGTTAAGACAGTTTAATAACATACCCCTAACAAACACAAATGTTACACTATACCTTGTATGCCTCCTGAAATAACAACATTTTAAGTAATTTTCTGAAAACATTTATGTCATCTCACACCTGAGCTGAGGTGGAAACATATTCCATAGTTGGGGACCAATAATGAAGAGTGCACAATTACTTGTGACTGCCCTTCTAGCAACCCCAACAGCTGGTACATCTAATAAATCAGTCGATTGCAAACACAAACCTCTTGATGGCTGATAAGGTTTCAGTATTGTAACCAACACTCTGAATTTTATTGACTTCCAGTGTAGTTGTATTACGGTTGGAGTAATGTATTCCCAATAAGGGATGTTTGTAATCAATCTGACTGTCGAATTGTGAATATCATCTGCATGACCTTCAACAATGTTCCGGAAAGGCCTTGAAAAAATATGTTACAGTAATCAGAGTCAGCACTAGAGTAACTACTAAGCGCAAGGAATTTGCATCGGTGTGTTGCAAACTGTTCGACCAGCAGCTGTGCTTTACGTTTCAGTATTTAGCTTTGCTGCAGATTAGCCACAATAAACCATGCAGACCTTTCAGACCCTGGATGAAGCAGAATCCTTCTTAGCTAAATAAGCTAAGGACTGAGTACGTTTTATGATCAGCGCAGTGCTGCTTGAGGGTTTATGTTGTGTGGACTATAGTGAATAAGGACTGAGCTCAGTGAATGGCAGAGCGTACCTTTTCTGACTGTATTGAGCCTACGTTTGTGGTGAACATTTGGCTGTGAGGATGTTTTGGGGGAGATAGGCAGCCATAATTTGCTTTAATACCAATCTAAAATTGTTTTTTGGATATTGGAATTGTCTACTGCAATGTCTAAGCTCCAGAAATGGACTCCATCACAGCCTAGTGAAGTGCCATAGGCTGACTAAGTTAATGCATGTGAGTACAGCATATTGTTTTTGTTCTGGACAGACCCATCTTTCCTTGAGGCACGGCTGCATGTTTTGCCTCTCAGTGCATGTACTCCAAAAGTGTCCAGTGAGAAGTAGCCAGTATTAGTTGGACACTTTAAGCTCTATTGAGAGTTTGGGTCCTCAAATGGAGTTACCGTTGGTTGGAGGATAAACATTTCATAATTTTAGTTGAATGTGTTAACTGATGGATTGTGGGAATTCAATCATTTTTGTATGTTGGGAGGCAGATGAGAGGAACTATGTTTGGTGAATAGCTGGATGGGTGCATGTAATTCCATGGGGAAGATGAAGAGGGGAGGGAGGGGACGTTGTGGGTGGTTAATTTGGGAGGGAGGGAGGGGGACATGGATGTTATGGAGTGAGTGTGTAGCAAAGAATAGAGTGTGGATGGGTGGCTGGGGTGTGGGCTTGGAACCTCAACTGCAGAATTGGGTTATGTGTTAGAAACGTAAAATGAAGGCTGTATCTTCAGGTAATGTCTGTACCACCTATAATTGATTTTTCCTAGAATTTAGTAGACATTACCTCTCCAATTAGATGTTCCAAGATACAGCAGGTGAATCATAAAATACAAGAGATCTCAGAAAGAGAAAAACAAGCATCAATATTTGGAAAAGCTAAGAGAAGTAAGACAAGTTGTCAGGAAAGTCAAGATACAAATGAAATTAAAAATAGCCAATGCAGTAAAATGGAGGGACAAAACATTATTTTCAAATATGTTAGGGACAGGAGGAAGTACAAAACTAATATTGTCAGACTCAAGCGTGAAGGGGACGAATATGTAGAAGCTGATGAGACTAAAGCAGAATTGTATAACAAATATTTCTATTCTGTGCTCACAGATGAAGGGTTGGGAGTAGGATTTCAGAAAACATACAAATAGGAACAGAAGTGAAGTGGATCTTGAATGATTTTCAGAAGACTGTGTTCATGAGGCGCTAGCTAAATTATAAGCAGACAAAGCAATGGGGCCTGATGGGATACATCCGAGAGTATCGAAGGAACCTAAGGACGTTCTAGTGGTTATATAGTCTGATCTTGTTAATGCTAAAAAATTCAAGGTTATGAATTTGGGCTACAAAAATCCAAGGGGGGTGAAATACTTCTATGAAAGAATCATGGGACATGGGGTGATTGTTTCTGATGATCTTAAGATAGCTAAACAGGTAGAAAAGGTGATGGTGAATGCCAGAAGGGTGCTTGGTTACAAAGGTAGAGGAATAGCCAGCAGGAGGAAGGAAGTGGTAGTGCCTCTGTATGTCTTTGGTGAGACCTCATTTGGGGTACCGTATGCAATTTTGGAGACCACACCTTCAAAAGGATATAAACGACAGAAGGCAGCTTCTAAAATGGTCAGTGCTATTCAAACTAAGACATAGGGGTATGTTTACTAAGCAGTCTTAACGTGCGCTCCTCCACGTTATCACGTGATAAGGTACCTTATCGTGCAATAATGGCGCTTTATCGGGCGAAAAGGTACCTTAGCGCACGATAACGCGCGCAGCGGTGCAAACGAGCGCTGAGGGTGGAGATAGGCTCCCGGAGGGGGGAGGAAGACTCCCCAGGGGCAGAGAGAGAGGGTCAATGGGCGGAGAGTGGGAGGGGAGAGGCTCCCTGCACATTAACGCTGTGAAATCCGAGACTCAAAACTAACACCAGCCAAACCCTGGCGTTAGAGCTGATTTAAAGGGAAAAGAAACCATTTCCGTTGGCAATGTACAGCAAAACCAGGGAAACCAACAGAAAGTGATAAGTGTGATACATGTGCATGGAACAAAAGGGCAAATAAACATTGAAAAGGACCCCAACAAAATGTAAAAAAAACATAACCAAGCTGGCCAATAGTGATATTAATGGGAAGTATCAAAAAACACTACAGATAAAGCTACAGAAATATAATATTAATTTTGGAAGGGTCTATGCTCTGTCCATATACAAGGTGACTGATCCCACAGTGAAACAGTGCTGATCAGGGTTCCCCTCTCCTTTGGACAGGTACCCTATGGCATGCACATGTTCCGCAACAGCAGGGCAGGCATGTTGGAACGGGCAACTGGACAGATGATGGAAAATGGGATACAGAGGGCTGCAGGTGGAACATGTTGTGGTGCAGATGGGGCACAGTGTGGAGCAGGGAGATGCCTAGGTGGCACATAGGAATGCTGAAACAGTAGAGCAGCCAGACAGCAACTGACAAGGGCCCAACATGGGCATGAGTGTGTTTCCCACAGTGTCACAGGGGATAGTACCCAGCAGGTACCCCCAAGGGCACAGAACATTGGCAGATGGTGTTGGGGGGGAAGCGCTGATATCTATGCAGGCACCCCTACCCCAGAGCCCGCACCATAGGCAGCCGCCTACATGCACACTGGATGGCCTGAGACCGCGCACCACCAGCACTACCAGCAGAAGGGCATGTCAGCATGGTGGCAGAGGGGTACTGTTAGTGGAGGGGGCATTGGCAGCTGCCCACAGCAGACCACGGCCTAGCCCTGTGTAGGTGGGTGCTATGCACTGCAACAGACAGGCCCTGTCTGGTGAACATTCATGGTAATCCCAGGGAAAGCACCATTTTTGTGGCAACACAGTGGTGCAGTACACACAACCAGTGTGTTCAGGAGCAGAAAGTCACAGGTTCAAGTACCAAGTACCAGCTATGGTTCCTGCCAACCCAGCACCCATATTTTACCGACCACTAAAATGTGGTAATAAACACAGAACCTTTATTGCAGATAACTTTAATTTGGCCAAAATGCCTACATGTCACCCTACAGAGCACAGACACCATAAACATGAGCATTACCTAGAGCAGAGTCTCCCAAAAGCAGTCCTGGAGGGCCAAACACCATTCAGGTTCCATGCTGTCTCCAATAAACATGTCTGTGCTGCCTTTCTATGCACCGCCCCCATGGTATGCAGATGTATCTCATGCATAGTCATTAGGGCCAGCATGAAAACCTGAACAGTGTCCTGCCCACCAGGACCGAGGTTGGGAACCTCTGCCCTAGAGCAGTGGCCAACAGGGGCAGACACACCCGCACCCACAGGCTCCATTATCCAAAGCCACCTGGAGAGGCAGGAGTTTGGGCCCTGTGTGCATCTCCGAATACTAGCACTTGCATACCTTAGCAATGCCACCCTAACCCTGGGAATACGGTACACATCGATCAAAAGTTTGCTATGATCACTGCCAGATAGCAATTCCTAAGTTAAGTACAATTTGTTGATTGAGCTGCATCATAGCAACCTTTTGATGTCTGTGGAATGTGCTACAGGTCCTGTGTCTGACAGTGTTTACCACCCTGGGAAGTGACTCCAACAGTATTGCGTACCATAGCCATGCCTGCACTGTGCCCAGGACTGGTGCGGTGGCCACGGCTGCCAAACACCTCTATAGTTGAACAATGCTGGCATAGGTGTGGGGAGTGTGTGTCTCTCTATCCAGTGTGTGGTGGCTGCCAACACCCTCCTCAGCCCACACTGCTAGCACTGTTGCCAGTATTGGCCTGCAAATGTGCATAATGAGGAGCAAGGTAATGTGGGAATAGCCTGGACATGGTGTCCTGGCCTGGATGCATCAGCACAGGGCATAGGGCAATGGCTTGGACATTGTAGTGCCCGGCCACAACCTGCACCGACAGGGCGGCCACAGCATGTCCTGCTGGGAGGTCACGCTCACCCTGACTGAGCAGTGACCACGGCATGGCTAGGCTCCCCCGTAGTGCTCTGTTGTGTTTCTCTCAAGTGAAATATATAGGTGCTCTTCTCTGGGGCCTAATCACTGACCTAGCTGCTTGGTGGGTGTGCTCACATCTCCTCCAGGATCATGCACTGTGGACTAACTAGAAGACTTTCTGCAGTGATATGTTTATGGCTGGAGCACCTTGCAGGTTGCAGTGGTTGGTGACTCACTGTGGCTGCTGCTGGAGAATGTCAGATGGGCGGGGGCGGGGGCAGCTGAGCATTTCCAGGCCTACTGTCTTTCTGCCAATGCCTGAGGGATGTGTATAGCTCTGCATTGGCTGTCCTGTAGGGTGTCTGCTCCTCAGCAAGACTGGGGTTGATGGCCCCTCTCTACTGCCACCATTGCAGGGTGGTAGAATCCTGTCTCCCACCATGAGCCACAGAGAGTGGTGGTACATAATCCACCTATGGGTCCAAACACCCCCCTTCACTTACATTATGTTACTGTGGCACCAACACAAAATATGCACTATTCTGGGTGCATCACAGCCCATAAGGACTAAGCCTGATTGATAACTACAGATGGACACTAATGTGCCCCAGTTGGGTCTGCAGGAACTACCTATCACCAACACTGCTGGGTACCTGCAACATGGTCTTTTTCAGGCATGGAAGGTGCTGTGGACCTGGTGCTGGCCGCACCACCTCACCCTCAGGGTGAGCACAATACCCACACAATGTGACATGCTGTAGCTACTCTGTGCCACTAACACACACCATCGGCACCCCCTACCAGACTGAGGTGCTGTGAGGGTGTACTCGGTCAGTTCCCCCTACCAGGTAGAGGTGCTGTGGGCTGCATACCCCATCCAGTGATAATCTGTAAACTTCTGATTTGCATGTGCATTGCATCATGGGTATGGGTGGTTTGACCCGACCCTGGTAACAACAGCAGAGTGGTTGTGTGGTGACCTGAAGTCCTTCTGTAGCTAACCATGGGTTGAGTAATAGCTGTAGCCCTCTGATTATGTCACTGTCTGAGGAGCCAGAGGATTGTGGGTTCAAACCCACAGTGGGGTTGTTTGATAGGGTTGTCTGAGGCATTGTCTATTTTTAATGTAGATTAGTGCTGCCAGCAAAAACACCCTGAGAGTACTGTAACCATAAGGTGCCTCATAAGGCGCCCTATAAAGCACCTTCTAAGGTGTCCTATAGAGCACCTTATAGGGTGCCCTATAGGGGACATTATAGGGTGCCTTGGCAGACAATGCACTTTATAATGTGCCCTATGGAGTGCCTTATAGGGTGCCTTATGCGGCACATTAGGTTACGGCACATGAGGGTGTGTTTGCTGGTGGCACTAATTAAAATAACAATAAACTGCCTCAAAAAGCAATATGTACACGCAAAAGCTAATGCTTCATGCATTAGGCACACTGGGGGATCAACCTCATAACCCCTGTACCATCAGTCAGTGTATTAACCATTGTGTTACACCTCTGTTTCTGTGTTTGTATGTCTGCACGCCTACTTAAGATTACCGAGCGTTAATGTGTTTAGCGGCGTCTCGCAGAATAATGTGCGCTGCGCACGTTATCTCATGATAATCCCGTTTTTCTACGTTAAGACCGAAACGCCCACTCCTTTTATGGCAGCCTGCACACTATCGCCGGGCGCATGTTAAGACTGCTTAGTAAACATACCCCATACTGTTTGGTGACAGTATTAAAGATCTCAGTATGTACAGTAGTGGTCAAAAAATTAAGGCAGAGTCCAAAATATCAGAATTTCATTAGAAAAGTATGGGGTATGTTTACTAAACTGCGTTAGTGCAAATCGCGTTAGGAGCCGCGTTAGTGAAAGGAAAGCCAAAAAAGGACATGGGCGGGACATCGTAACCACTAACGCGCGTTCCAAAAACTAACGAGCGTTACAGGGCGCCGTGGCGCGTTACTGCGCATTAATCGTATGAAGGCGTACAGACACAAATCACTGAAACAGAGCTGTAGCACAATGGTTAGTGTACTGACCGCTGTTACAGGCAGCATGGGTTTGAATCCCCAGTGTGCCTAACGCAGAAGGCTGGCCCAGGCATCACCTTGTACATTACATAGGGAATGAGGAGGCATGTTTTTCTTTACGTTGAGTAGTGGTGTCAGAAACACACCCTCGCAGTGTGCCTAGCCACGTGTGTGGCTGCGTGCATTGGTGTGTGCGTACGATCTGCGTGGGCACCTAATATTATAGACTCTTTAGGGCAGGGGTGGGGAACCCTGGTCCTGGAGAGCTGCAGACCAGTCAGGTATTCGGGATATCCCTAATGAATATGCATGAGATATATATGCATTAGAGATATCCTGCCAACCTGACTGGCTTGTGGCCCTCCAAGGCTGGATTTGGGGACCCCTGCCTTACACCTCTGTCATTTAAGATTGCGAGTGGACAAGGTGCAGATGTCCAAGACATCAAGAGAGTACATAGAATGTGTCACATTCCTCCTCAATTCTCACCACCACCAAAAATAGACAATATTTTGGTGGTGGTGAGAAGTGAGGAGGAATGTGACACATTCTATCTAACCTTTTTGATGTCTTGGACATCTGCACCTTGCCCACTCACAATCTTAAATGACAGAGGTGTAAGGCAGGGGTCTCCAAATCCAGCCCTGGAGGGCCACAAACCAGTCAGGTTGGCAGGATATCTCTAATGCATATATATATCATGCATATTCATTAGGGATATCCTGAAAACCTGACTGGTCTGCGGCTCTCCAGGACCAGGGTTCCCCACCACTGGCCTATGGTGTATTTGAGCCTGTGAGCAGGTGCTGGATTTACCCAGGGTTGGATTGTGCCAGTCACACCCATGATGCACTGCACATGCAAATCAGCCATCCACAGATTCACACCATGGGGAATGTACCCCCACAGCACCTCGGCCTGGTAGGGGGAAGTGATCATGTGTACCCCCACAGTACCTTGGCCTGGTAGGTGGTACTGACCGTGTGTTGTACTGGCACAGAGTAGCTTCACACCGTCACATTGTGCGGGTACTGTGCTCACCCTGAGGGTGCAGTAAGGCGCCCAGCACCAGGTCCACAGCACCATCTATGGCACAGGTCCAAAGCAGTGTTAATGTATGGGATAGGTAGTTTCTGCACAAACACCTTGGATATCTCTGTCTGTTTCAGTCAGGTGCTGCCCCCATGCACCACCACCCCCCCCCCAGGGCCAATGGTGGCAAACAGGCTCTCCCAACAATAGATTCACTTTCTACCTCCCTGCAAAGATGGCAGTAGAGGGGAAAAGCAACCCCAGTTCTGCTGGGGAACAGACACAGGGCAGTCAATGCAGCTCTGCAGACAGACATTAGGCCTGGATATGGTAAGCTGCACCCCACCACTATCTGATATTCTCTTGCTACAAGCCATTAGCCACTGCACCCTGCAAGCCACTCCATCAAGACACATACCAGCTGCAAACAGTCTGCTAGTTAGTCCATAGTGCATGCACCCAGAACTGGGAGGTCAGCATACACAGCAAGCAAATAAATCAGTGACTGGGCCCCAAAAGGAAACCCATATCTATCACATGAGAGAAATACTATATAGCACTATGGGGGTGCCTAGCCATGCTGTGGTCACTGCACAGGGTGAGAGTGATCTCGCAGCAGGACATACTGAGGTCACCCTGTCTGTGTAGGTGGTGGCCGGGCACTAAAATGTGCCTGTCACTGCCCTCTGCCCTGTGCAGATGCACCCTGGCCAGGCCACCCTGTCCGGCCTATACCCATGGTACCTTGCTCCTCATTATGCACATTGGCAGCCCAATACTGGGAACATTGCTGGCAGTGTGGGCTGTGGAAGGTGTTTGCAGCCACCACACACTGGATAGACAGACAGCCACCCCCACACCTATGCCAGCATTGTGCTACTATAGAGGTGTTCAGCAGCCATACCCACCACACCAGTCCTTGGCACAGTACAGGCATGGATATGGTACGCAAGACTGTTGGGGGTCACTCCCCAGGGTGGTAAACACTGTCAGAGACCAGACCTGCAGCACACACTGCAGACATCAGAATGCTTGTTATGGTGGAGCTCACTGAGCAAACTGTGCTTAACGTAGGAATTGATATCTGCCAGTTATCATAGGAAACGTTTGTTAGCTGTGTACCATATACCCAGGTGTAGGGAGGCATTGCTAAGGTATGCAACTGCTAGTATTGGGAGATACAGGCAGGGCCCAATGTCCTGCCTCTCCAGGAGGCATTGGCCAATGGGGCCTGTGTGTGTGTGTGTGGGTGTGTCTAGCCCTGTTGGCTGCTGCTTTACGGCAGTGTCCCAACTCCAGTCCTGGTGTTCATAACACTGTTCGGGTTCCATGCTGTCCCTCATAAATATGCATGAGCTACATCTGCATACCATGGGGGTGGTGCATAGATATGCAGCACAGGCATCTTTATTAGAGGCAGCATGGAACCTGAATGGTGTGGGGCCCTCCAGGACTGCATTTCCAAGACTCTGCTCTAGGTA
The DNA here is from genome assembly GCA_033557465.1 of Ichthyophis bannanicus. Classification (NCBI taxonomy): domain Eukaryota; kingdom Metazoa; phylum Chordata; class Amphibia; order Gymnophiona; family Ichthyophiidae; genus Ichthyophis; species Ichthyophis bannanicus. The sequence continues at coordinate 1,463,225,499 of CM066031.1, forward strand.
ATGCGCCTGTTTCTGGTGTCTGTGTTTGGTGTGGTAAAATATAGGCGTATTAACCATGCGTATGTTCTCAGCAATAAAGGGGTGTCTTTACTATCACTGTTTACTGGTGGGTAAAACTATGGGGATTGGGTTGGGTTGGCAGAAGCCCCAGCTGGGATTTGAACCTGTGACCCTATGGTCTTACAGGCACTGGCTGTGTCCGTTGCACCACACTGTGGCCACAGAGATGGTGCAGTCCCTGGAGATAGGGAAACCAGCCTGACGTGTCAGAAACCCTGCTCTGCACAAGTTTACTGTGGGCTCATTTACCTTGTATGGAGACAAAGGTGCAAATAAACCTCAACAGAGACCTCGAAAAAAGGGGCAAACACCCATAACCAAGCTGGGCAACAATGATATCATTGGGCAACAATGAAAACCACTCCCAAGAAAGCCCCATTACAATGAAATGATCTTTGAAAAGGTCTACGGAGCATAGACTCTTCCAAACATCATTTCTTTTTTTTGGTGCTTTCCTGGGCATGTTTTTCATTGTTTCCCATTGCTATCACTGTTGCCCAGCTGAATTATAATTTCTACAATGTTTCTTGTGGTCATTTTTAAAGTTTTATGTAAACTTTTGTTCTGTGCACATGTATCACACTGCTCACGTTTTGTAGGTTTCCCCGGTTTTGCTGTACATTGCTGACGGAAATGGTTTCTCTTCCCTGTAATATGCCTTTAACGGCAGGTTTTCATTCGCGTTGGAATTGAGCTCAGAAATTCAGCGCGTTAGTGTGAGGGGAGCCTCTCCCCGCCCACTCTCCACCCATTGACCCCTTCTCTCCGCCCACTCTCCACCTTCTGCGCTGTTTTAACACGCCGCGGGGCTTTACGATAGTTAAGTGCGGTTAACGCGCGTTGTATGACGTTAACGGTCGTTGGCGCGTGATTACGCGCGTTATACTGCACTTACGATCGTTAACGTCATACAACGCGCATTATTCACGTTTACCGCACTTTAGTAAACATACCCCTATGTGTTATTGTCACTTTCATGATCAAAAGCTTTAAGAAATATGTCATTTTCAAAGTTTTATTCAGGAAACAATATATGTGTCAATATTTGATAGGGTGTCCATGATTTTTCAGAACAGCCTGGATTCTTGTAGGCATACTGTTAACTAGCGTTTTACAGTATGCTGGAGTGATTTTGTTGACCCATACATGCTTGAGTATGTCCTTTAAATATGCTTAAGAAGTTGGACGGTGTGCTGCCACCTTTTTCTTCATAAAATTCCAACAGTTTTCAATTACATTGCGATCCATAAAGTTTGATGGCCAACTTGGTAACAGTTCGATCTTTTTGCCCACGAACCATTTTTTGACTGTTTTTGCAGTGTGGCACAGTGCCGAGTCCTGATGAAATATAGTTGTGCCAGAAACATTCATGTGTATTTTAACTTTACTATTCAGCACGGATATGTATTTTGCAGCATTTACTCTTTCACCTTTCTCAAAAATGTGCAGGCCACATCGTCCATTCGCCGAGATACCACCCTATACCATGACCGATGGTGGGTGTTTAACAGTCTTGATCGTGTACTTCGGATTTAGTCTCTCGCCTGCTGGTCGACAGACGTAGTTGTAACCACTCCCACGTACTTGTTGAAATGTACTTTCATCTGTGAACATTACCCTCTCCCACCATTCAGCAGATTTGTCTTTCATCTTGCTACAAAACTGTATGCGGGCAGAAATTTGTTTCCTGGTCATCATAGGCTTCTTGGCAGGTCTTCTAGCCACGAGTTTGAATTCATCCACAAGCCATCATCAAACAGATCTGGCACTTATCTTTATTCCTCGATCATTAGCTAACTGAGCCACACATTGAGAGGAAGTATGTGGACTAGATGAAATAATGCTTTTGAGGAATCAGTCATCTCGTCCAGTAGTTATCCATCTGCACCCACATTTTGAATGACGTGTATGGCCACCTGATTTCAGAACATTCTGAACTGCACACCTTGATATATGCAAATGTTTTGCAATAGCACATTGCGAATATCCTTAAAGCATTGAGTGTGACAACTTGTCCCTTTACAAAGTCATTAATATCACACTTTCTACCGATCTTGATTGTATATTTAACATGTAACTTTCAATCTTTTCCTAGTTGTAAAAATTCAAAACTTCATCCAAGAAACCTACTACAGAGTGTAAGTAAACTAAAATGGACGCCAGACGCATGGTGTGACTAATCACCATGCTGATTAAATAAGTAAGCACGTGTGACATCTCCACAATACATTATTTAACAATAAATTGTAGAAAAAGATACCTGCCTTAATTTTTTGGCCACTACTGTATACTTTGGAAGAAAGGTGGGTGAGGGGAGATGCAATAAAGCCGTTTAATTGCCTCCATGGCATAAATGCACAGAAGATGAGTCTCTTTCTATTGAAAGATAACTCTGCAATGAGGGATCATAGGATGAAGGTGAAAGTGGATAGACACAGGAGTAATCTGAGAAAATATTTCTTTATGGAAAGAGTGGCCAATGTGTGGAATAAACTCCCAATGGAGGTGGTAGAGATGAGAAAGCATAGGCAAACAGAAAGGATCTGTAAGGGAAAAAAGTGACTGTAAAGTTGGAATGAAAGGGCAGATTGGATAGGCCATATGGTCTGCCCTTCCATCATTTTTTCTTGTTTCTATGTCAAACTCACCAGCAATAAGGAAGTGTCTCAAGCCACACAGTGCCCCATTGTAACCAATAGCCTACTTATATTCCTTGTTGCTGTTCTGCCTTTAACAAATCTCACCTGGTCTGGGGATATGAGGGTCTGTAAGGCCCTCCCTTAGTCTAAAATCCAGCATTACCAAAAGTAACAATGTCAAGGTTCAATAATGACATAGGGTGATACCAAGCCAGGTCAGCTGGATCTTTCCCCAGCTTTGGGGAATTGCAGGGCTTTAGCCATAGCGTGTTCAGAGAATTCTCTCGCCCACAATGTCACCATATACATCTCCCCTAGCGCTGGAACAATACTTTCTCTGAGAATTTTGTAAAACTCAGCACTATAGCTAGCAGGCCTGGGAGCCTTACATGTTTTATTGCTCTTAACATGTGCATGGATCCCCTGGTAGGATATAGGTGCACATTGAGTTGATCAGCTCACAATGTAGGTAAAAACTGCCCATATATGCTCTGCTACTTTCTTCTGCCTTGCTAAATCCTGAAAGAATTCCCAGAAAATAGTGCCTGTTTCCTTACTAGAGTTCCTAAGCACCAGCCACTTCAGCCTCCTTGCAAAAGAAAGTCTGTATCGGAGGGGGAGAAGCACGAATGACATGCAGTGCCGGAGACTTTTGGTAAGCGCTAGGGTGCTGTTTTAAAGTTGCTGCCACCGCTGCAGGTCCCAGGGAGGGTGGCAGCTTTGGCAATGGGGACAAGGCAAGAGCAGGGGGTGGCAGGAATAAGTGTTGCCTAGGGCTTCTCATATCCTTGCAATGGTCCTGGTAGCCTCGGAATTTAGGGAAATATTTCAACTCAGAATTACTAACCAACCTGGAAGGACGTCTCCATTTCTGCATTGATTTTGGAAGGTTAATGTCTCCAAGCTTGAAGCCTACTCTATGCCTCAGCTTACTGAAAGACTGGGGACTGTCCAATTTATCTCTAAACTCAACATAACAAATGGGTATTGGCTAGTCTCCCTCTCTCTAGCACCAAAGGAGAAGATGGTCTTTTCTATCCCTGAGGGACTTTTTCAGTTTACTATACTGTTATTTGGACTTCATGGAACGTTTGCTACACTCCAAAGACTGACTCCCATGACAGCTATGCGGCAGCTTGCCTCAGTGTCTACAGTGCTGACTGAGAGATCCATTTAAAGTACAAGCTGTCCTTATGAGTCTGTAAAAGGCCATTTTGATTGCAAATCCAAAGAAATGCTTTCTAAGAGGAGAAGCAGTCCAGCATCTGGGTTATTAAGGGGCAAGCCCATTTCCAGATGTGGAAGGTAGATGACATTATGTGAATTCTCATTTTCCAAAGAAACAGATGAGAGCCTTCTTAGGACATGTCAGTTACTACTACTATTTCATTCCAAATTTTGCAGAAAAGGCAAAAGAGTTGAAAGAAACCTTCTGAAGGTCGAAAAAGGCCCTCTGCTCAGAGCTGGTTCAGACCCAGAAAGAAACAGGGAAGCCCAGAGAGGTAGCCACCAGCTATCCTCACATTGTGTATGTTTAATGGACATTGTGTTGCTGTAAAGGTCTGCAAAGGTAGAACAGGCATACACTTTGGGCTTTGGACTAACCAATATGGAATAAAGATTTTTGTTTGCCTCTCTGAATTTGGCTCATCTGTTTTTTAACTTAGGGCCTTCCTGAGTTTGAGCTCTCAGCCACAGTATCACATGGGGATATTAAGGGGGTAAGGGGCAGGGCATTAATTACTCAAGAGTATTGGTGCCCTAAGTGAACCTTCACCCTTATGCTCCCCCCTGAGATTTTGATAACTAAATTCAACAATCATAATCATCTTAAAACCATCCCTCCCACAAAAATCCTGTAAAAATATGTAATTGGGCATCATATTTTTCAGTATTAAACTTTGCTTTGTATGTATGTGTGTGCCTACTCTCCGTGCAGATAAAAGACTGTGTCAAGGGCTCTTTATTTATTTAATGGTATTTATATACCACCTTATCCTTCAATCAAAGCGGTCACAACACAAGTGGGAGATACATTTAACACGTGGGGATTTGAGACACATACACTAATACTTACAGGGAACATGGGCAATGGAGGGTTAAGTGGCTTGCCCAAGACCACAAGGAGCATCTGCGGGACTAGAAACCCCAGTCCTTCCGGCCCAAGGTTGCTGTTCTCTAGTGGGATTTGAACCCCTGACCTTCTGGCCTGAAGTACCTTGTCCCAACCACTAGGCTACTCCTCCCACAATTTGAATTTGTGTTGCTTTTAGGATCCACTGTCTTGCTTTAAAACTGAGCTCCCACATTTTCCCAATGTGACTAGACAGAAATAAGCGTGGATTAATTTCAGCTTTTGGAAGTGAAGAGTCTACGTGTGATTTCCTAGTACAAGTTGATATTATCAAATAGCCCTTCCCAATACATGAAGAGGAGCCTAGGAATCTGAAGGACTCAGATACTACATCTGTAAATTGATCCAATGAAAACATGAATAATTTGAGGGAAGTTAATTGCTGCAGTTCTCTATAAATAAACTGTGTAAAGAGAGCCCTGAACGGCAAGAGGCTGATGGTACCTCACCTGGAGATTATTTTGACTTCCTCCCCCAGCTGCAGTTAGAAGTCCTCCCAGACTGGACCAGACCCATCTCCTGGTACCTGGGCCCCATTGAAGCCCCAGGCAAACTCCCCAAAGACGATGACATAGTTGCCCAGTTCACTGTACTCCCTCATTCATGCCATGGTTATTTTGCATCATGACTATTGTAATACCACCCACTGTGACATTTATTCCACTAACCTCAAAACACTACAGTTAATCCAGAATACTTTTCTGCTTCTCAGTATGATCATGTCTCCTCTTTCCTGTTTAAGTATCACTGGCTTCCTCTCCCAAATCATTTTCGCTTTAAGGTGATGGTCCTTGCTCACACAGCTTTCTATGAGTCGTCCACTCTGTCACCCTTTTTTGCTCATGCCTTACTGCCCAACTAGGTTGCTTCATTCCCAGAATTCTAATCTGTTGGTTATTCCTCCTATCTCCCGTGCTCGCCTTGAAGCATTGTGTCACGTGGCATTCTATTTCATAGCCCTGACCCCGTGGAATGCCCTCCCAATCCCTCATCAGTAAGACACTTCTCTTAAGAAATTCAAGTTTTTTCTAAAGACTCATCTCTTACAAGATGGGATTGAGCAGGCACTGGATGTTGGTGATCTTCTCTCTGTTTCCTTTTCTCTGCTTCTTTTCTTTCCAGTTTTTTTAAACTTCCTTTCTTTTAATGTATGCTTCATGTTTTAGATTTGTAAAATCACTCTGGTGTAGTACTACATGGCATAGAGCAGTATGTTGTTGTTGTTAAGTGCTGTTGAGTCGGAGTCCACTCATGGCAACCCTCTGGATAGCTATCCTAAATTGTGTTCAGTCTTCAGTCAGTCGGCTCATTGTTGACAGATTGGTACCCGTAGCTGCTGTTATTGTATCGATCCATCTCATTGCTGGCCTTCCTCTTTTGCTTTGACATTCTATCTTGCCAAGCATGATGTCTTTCTCTAATGATCTCTCTCTTCGCATGATGTGTCCAAAGTATGAAAGTTGAAGTCTTGTCATCTGAGCTTCTTTTTTTTTTTTAAATCTTTTATTTAAGGTTTTTCTTTCCTGAATACAAAACTAACAAAGAAAAACAAATCCAGGTAAACAGGATACTATTCAAACAAACAATACAGTAAAGAAAAATCAATACACATCAAGGAGAGATAATCGAGATATCAAAGAAAATACAAATAGTAGTAGCAATTAAGAGTTTTACAACTCCACATAAGGGAGCAGAGAAAAAAACAAACCCGCCACCCTACTTCTCAGCCGAATCCCTCGCAATCAAAAATTTCTGTAACTGTTCCACATCAGTATAAGCATAACTTTGCCCCTGGTAAATAACCAAGCAGTGGCAGGGAAACTTTAAAAAGAAAGACGCTCCCAAAGCAACAACTCTAGTTCTCAACTCCAAAAATTGTTTACGTCTAAGCTGTGTGGCATGGCCAACATCCAGAAATACTTGGTTTGAAGCCACAAAATAAGGCATCCCTGTGCTTAAAATAAGCTTCTAAAGAAAGCTTAGGTTTGATCTCCTCTAGTACCAACTGGTTTGTTCTTCGGGCAGTCCATGGTATACACAGTATTCGCCGCCAGCACCATAATTCAAAGGCATCAATTTTCTTCCTGTCTATCTTTTTCACTGTCCAGCTTTCACATCCATATGATGTTATTGAAAATACCATGGCTTGAACAAGTCAAATCTTTGTATGGAGAGAGACATCTCTGCTCTTGAGAATCTTATCTAGGTCTTTCATAGCCATTCTGCCAAGAGCAATGTGTCGTCTGATTTCTTCACTGCTTGTTGCTTCTTTATTGATAGTTGATCAAAGTAGGTTAAAGTTGTTCACGATTTCAATTTCTTCTCCTTCAACGATGAACCTGTTGATTATGCCAGTTGTCATGATCTTCGTCTTCTTTACATTAAGGTGCAGGCCCATTTTGAGACTATATTCTTTGATTGTGAGAAGCAAATGCTTCAGATCATCTTCACTTTCAGCCAGTAATGTGGTATCATCAGCATAGCGAAGGTTGTTGATGAGTCTTCTACACCTTTGCTTATTTTAAACCATTCTGTTTCTCCTTGTTCCGTTCGAACTGTTGCTTCTTGATCAACGTAGAGATTGTGCAAGAGTACGATCAGGTGTTCCAGTATACCCATGCTTCTTAATGTGGCCCAGAGTTTCTCATGGTTTACACAGTCAAAAGCCTTGCTGTTGTCGATAAAGCACAAATGGATATCCTTTTGGTATTCTTTAGACTTTTCAAGGATCCATCTCACATCCGCAGTGATGTCTCTCATTCCTTGCCCTTTCCTGAACTCTGCTTGCACTTCAGGTAGTTCTTGTTCCAGGTATGGTTGTAGTCTAATTTTGAATAATCTTCAGTAGAATCTTGCTGGCATGTGGGATCAGAGCGATTGTGCAATAACTTCCACAGTCAGTTGGATCACCTTTCTTTAGTATTGGTATAAACACAGATCTTTTCCAGTCAGTTGGCCATGATGTTGTCTTCCATATTTCTTGGCAGAGCCTTGTAAGTACGGTAACAGCTGCATCAGATTGCTGTAATACTTCTATGGGAATGCTATCAATGCCTGGTGCTTTGTTCTTTGATAAGGCTCTCAATGCTGCTTCAACTTCTTCTTTCATCACCAATGGTTCCCGATCATAAGGTACAGGTTGAAACGGCTGTTGGTCCACTTGATCTTTATCATATAAAAACTCTGTATATTCCTTCCACCTTTTCTTGATCTTCTCAGCATCATTCAACATAGAACCTTGAACATCTTGTAACATTCCAATTCGAGGCTGGAACTTTTTCTTTAACTCTCGTAGCTTTAGGAAAGCCGATCTTGTTCTTCCTCTAATAGTTTCTGCTTCTATTTCCTTGCATGCGTCGTTGTAGTACTTTTCCTTGTCCTGTCTTGCTGCACGTTGGAAATCTCTGTTGAGTTCTGTGATTGTCTTTCTTTCTCTTCTGGCTTTAGCTTCTCTGTTTTCTGGGCAATTTTCAGAGTTTCTTCCATCATCCATTTTGGCCGTTTTTGCTTTTTCACCTTTTGTAGAGACTTCTCGCTTTCTTCCAACACAACCTTCTTGATGTCATTCCATAAATCTTCTGGAGCTCTGTCATTTGTATCTAAAGCAGCAAATCAATTTTGCAGGCAGTCTTTAAATTCCAGTGGTATATTCTTAATGTCATATTTTGCTGCATTCATGAGTGGTTTGCTCTTTTTCAACTTTAGCTTGAGTTTGCATACTAGTAGTTGATGATCTGTACCACAGTCAGCTCCAGATTTTGTCTTTGTTGATGTTATAGAGCTTTTCCATCGTTGACTTCCACAGATGTAGTCAATTTGATTTTTATACAATCCATTGGGTGAAGTCCATGTGTACAGTCACCGCTTGTGTTGATGGAAGAAGGTGTTTGAGATGAATAGATCGTTGATCTTGCAGAATTCTATCAGTCTTTCTCCAGCTTCATTTCTGTTGCCAAGTCCATATTTTCCAACTACTTTGCCTTTTTCTTTGTTGCCAACCTTTGCGTCCCAGTCACCCATGACTATCAGGTTATCCTGTTTGCATGTTCTGTCAATTTCAGCTTGTACTTGTTCATAGAACTCTTCAATTTCATTTTCCTCTGCAGCTGTTGTTGGGTCATATACTTGAATTATAGTTGTGTTGATAGGCATTCCTCGTAGACGAATAGAGATTAAGCATTCACTGACTGCATTGTATTTCATTACCGTTCTCGCAAGTTTCTTCTTTATTATAAATGCAACACCATTTCTTCTTTGTCTTTCATTTCCAGCATAGTAGACCATGTGATCATCTGATGCAAAGTGCCCGATGCCAGTCCATTTCAGTTCGCTGACACCCAACAGATCAAGTTGTACACGTTCCATTTCATTCTTGACCACCTCCAACTTCCCTTGGTTCATGCTTCGTACGTTCCATGTTCCAATGTGTAAGACATCTTTACAGCTTATGACTCTCATTTCATGCGCAGCTACATCAGCAGTCAGACGTCCCACATCATAAATGCTGGCTTTAATCTGAAAAGTCTTCAGCTCTTCCCCAGTAGCTAATTGAGTGCCTTCCGACCTGGGGGTCTCATGTTCCAGCACTATAGCACAATTTGTTTTGTTGTAACTATCCATTGGGTTTTCATGGCAAGATACAGAAGTAGATTGTTGGGCCTTTCTTCCGTGCAGTTTAAGTTTGGTGTTGTTGCTGTTGTCACAGAAATGTGGTCCTCCGCCGTCAACACTATCCTATTCTGCTGCTGCCCAGATGGGTGGTTTGTCTTGGTCTGGCGCCTCAGCTGAGACCTGTCCATCTTGGGAGACCCTGCCAGTAGTTAAACTACCGATAGTTTAGCTCTCAACATCACTGATGCACACAAGCCCTCACAGCATGACAAGCTGCAAACCAAGTGAGAATGTGTATAGAGCAGTATAGTAAGTTTTAATAAACAAACATATCAGGTGCTGGACGAGCACCTTGGCATTGGATGGCTGCATGCACAACTGTGTGCACAGTGACAAGAACTCCTCGTGCTCAGTATGACCCAAGCCATTTGCACTGCACAAGAGGAAAATGTGTGCACCATGCCCAGCTTGTCCTCCTCCTCCTCCATCCCCAGAGAGGAAGAACATCGGGGCACACATTCTGAGACCATGCGCATGCTAGCCATGAAAGAATGTCACATGCTAAAAACCATATTCCACTCCTTAAATACAGAAAAGCAACAAAAGCTAGTGCCCAGTGGTACAAAGAGAGTGCTACACATCCCAGAAGGACAGTGACTCCTGGCTGGAGTTGAATTCTTAACTCCTACTTTCCTGGGAGGGGGGAGGGATGGGAGGGCAGTGATCACAAGTTGCAATCTGTGCAGAGGCTGCATCCTGCTGCCTGTCATAGCCAGGGTAGGTGGCTGCTGTAAGGATTGGAAGCATCCTAGGCAGGCTGCTCCATCCTCTTGATGTCTCTTTCCAGTGCACAGGTTGCCAACATGGGTCCCTCTTCGTTCCCCTAATAAACTGTCCCAAACAAAACTGTCTTTCTTAGTGTAATAGCAGTGATGCTGACAAACATAGCTTTTGGAAGCTGTGCAGCAGCCCTTCCCCCCCTCTTTAAGGTTCTATGTAATTCTTCTGAACCTCCCTCAGGGCTAAAGCATTCACCGCTTCAAGCACAGGACCTCCATGGGTTCAAGGGAGGCGTCTTCCTCACATTCCTGTGCTTCCATGGGTTCCCCCTGGTCTGTTCCACTGCTTGACTGAGTTTGAATCTCGGGGCACTTTTCAGGAGTATGGACAGGCTAGCCCTCCCCCTTCCAGCCTCCCTTTGGTGCTAAGGAGTATTGTTTAGTGAGCCACGGGTACTGGGCCTGATCATGTCCTGCATTTTCCCGGTAGTCTGGCTCTAATCCTTCCAAGCAGGGGCTATAGAGGGACGCTTCCTCCCTTCTGGGGGCCAGACCAGGTTTTTATTGGACCTGCAGGTTCTGGGCTTTCCCCCTGGCTGTAATGGACCCTGCACAATCCCAAAGATTTTTCCACCTTGGCTGTTATCTGGCTGCTCATTACACATTATGCAGGGATGTGATAATCAACATCTGGCATATTAGAATCACCTATCAATAGCACTTCTCCTTTCATGGCAATACTGTGTATGTTTTCTCTTAAATCCCTGTCCACTTCTCCCTGTGAGGGAGATCTGTATATACACCAGTGTAAATAGATTTTCCTTTCTCTCTTTCTAGTTTAACCCACAGTGCTTCTTTGCTCCCTTTTAAGCCCTGTAATTCTATAGCTTTAATATGATTTTTTACATATATGATTTTTTCAGATAATTAAATGTGGCATGGCACAAGAGGGCCCTGCAGCCTGTACCATGGGATTCTCCTTACCGAAGATTCTTCAGGGTCCAGCAGCTAAGAGTCACATGTGTGAATAAACAAACAGATAGATAAAGGTGAGCCAACCATGAAGATCGGACATCCCTGCAAGGAGAGGGAAGATAAGCTCCTCCCCACTCTCCACCGGCAAGCCGAATCAACGCGACAGAGGCTGCATTTAAAAGTCCAGCCAGCCCAAAGCTGATCTCTCCTCCTCCACTGCAGCAGCAAAGATTAGATGTCCCTGCCGGGAGCGGGAAGGTAAGCTCCTCCCCGCTCCCCACCGGCAAGCCCAATCAATGTGTCAGAGGCCACATTTAAAAGCCCAACTGACTCAGGCGACCCATGCCTGGTGAGCTTGCACCTAAGGGCCTCACCAAAGGGCCCTTTTGCGTGGCCCTTAAGCAGGGCACTGGGGTGGGAAAAAGCTCAAGATGGTTGACCATCTTCCCTCTCAGCTGAGGAGCCTCCTATGAGATGTAGCAAGAAGCAACTCCTTCTATCTCCACCACTACACTAACCTCAGCTCCAGCCCTTCTGCTCCACCTTCAACACACAAGCAACCTCATCCACAAACCGTTGAAGAAGATCACAAACGGTGAATAGCGTTACCTCTCATAGTGAACACCATCACAGAACCTATGCAGCAACCTGTCCTGCTCAAACACAAGCCTCATAAACCACCAAAGCTCAAATGGATGAACCTCCATCTCCTATACACTACCATCTTTGCTCTGATCCTATTCTCGCACCTTACAAGCGCTACCTGCTACTATACCACTCTCACAACAGCCTTACAGGCACCACCCACTTACCTAACATTTTACTCTCCACTCTATCAGCCCTCCCACAAACATGCTACCTATAAACAAAACAACAGGAGACCCACCATACTTATTGAAATACAACCTTCCTCATATATTTCAACACAAAACCCACCCACCCAAGCCCCCCTCCCCCCCATAACTATAGGCCTTATAAATGCAAGATCCATATGTAAACCACACTTTACAAGGACACTTCTAAAACTGACACCCCCTCTATCAGTGTGAGTCCCATCATCCCAAGCCACTTGAATAACTTCAACATCCCACTGAGTGAACAAATCGCCCGTATCATAACCGATCTGAACACAACCACAGCACTGTTTGATCCCTGCCCAGTAACGTGGATCAAATCTGCCAAGGAAGACCTAATCAAATACATCCAAAAGATAATAAGCACCTCACTTACCCAGGGGTGCATGTCCCTGGCACTCAAGCAAGCCGCCATCCACCCTGTGCCAAAGAATACTTCACCCCATAGCACAATCTCATCAAATTACCACTCACTATCCAGCCTCCCATTACTCTCCAAAATTATTGAAAAGATTGTTCAGAGACAGCTCCAGGACCACATTGACCTGTGCACCCCTCTGGATCCCCACCAACATGGATTCCATCCAGATCACAGCATAGAGACACTACTCATCCATCTTTTTGATAATCTGCTCAAAGGAATTGACAACATAAGGAGAGGATTTCTGCTTATCTTTATTGACATCTCATCTGCCTTTGACAGAGTTTCCCATGACATCCTACTGAAGCGACTAGCTACAATTGGGCTCCAAAACACCACACTCGAGTTGTTCCAGTCATATCTCGGAGGCAGACAACAGAGAGTCAAATCTGGTCCCCTCACCTCAGCTCCTTTCCATACTGACCAAGGAGTTCCTCAAGGGTCCTTGCTGTCTGCCCTCCTCTTTAACATTTATGTATAACCAGTTTGCAATATATTCAAGAAGCATAATATACAATACACCATATATGCAGATGATATTATGGCCTACACCCCAATTCAGTTAGACACTCCAGAATTTACCACAATGTCAACATCCGTCCATGAAATGATAATCTGGCTTACCAACAATAACCTCAACCTCAACATCAACATCAAGAAGACTGAGGCAATTATCATCACAAGGAACACAGAGTTCACCCCCGCCTGCCTCAATCAAAATTGCCAATTCCCAAATTACAATAAAGGATGAAGTCCACTACATTGGTATCATCATTGACAAGCATCTCTACCTACAAGCTCACATCAATAAGACCTCCAAGTCTGCCTTCCACAAACTTGCAACGATAAGAAGATTAAAGCCTCTCCTTAGTCAAGAACATTTACGCACAGTATGTCAGTCCATCATAACACCAGCACTGGATTGCTGTAATGTCCTCCTCCAAGGTTTGCCCAAACTACCTGACCATTGCAATTAGTCCAACCCCCCCCCCCCCCCGAAACTTCATTGGATCATCTCAATGTGATCATATAATTCCCCTCCTGTACCAACTACACTGGTTGCCAATTGCTTCATGAGCTAAGTTTAAATCAGCCCTTACCATCTTCAAAATCAAAAACAACATAACAGCCAGAATTTTGCAGTACCTTATCTATACCAAACTCAAAGACAGGCCTGAGAAGCAGTAACATTAACACCATACCTGCACCCAACCTGTTCTCAAAGACCAAAAGGTCCACTGCAAAGAGGGCCCTCTCAATTGCCACCCTCCTTTATCTGGAACTCTCTCCCGGAAAAACTAAGAACAACCTCAGACTTAAAGGACTTTCGGAAACAGCTCAAGACCCTCCTCTTCATCGAGCACTTCAATGAACACCCCTAACTCCACAGCATTACTCGTATCTCGTGCCCACTCCACACGACCAATTGCTTATACGTTACCTTGTACATAAGTTATGTTTTAGCACTCCCAGTTTCCACCCCCCCCCCTTTTGAATGCTAAGAAAGTTGTTCAGTAACGTTTTAAATTGTTAACTGTATTTCTCGCAAGTTCTCTATAAAAATTGAGTTACAATGTAAACCACCTTGATTATAAGATAAGGCGGAATAAAAAAATTGTTAAATAAATAAATAAATATAGTGCCACTCCTCCTCCCCTTCTTCCTACCCTGTCCTTCCTGAATAAAGTATAGCTTGGTATAATTGCATCTCAGTCATGGTTGTCTATGAACCATGGGGTATGTTTACTAAACCTTCTTAATGTGCGCCCAGCGTTAGTGTGCAGGATGCCATACAAGGAGTGGGCGTTGCAGTTTAAAGTAGCAAAACGGGATTAGTGCGTGATAACGTGCGATGCTGCGCACATTATCGGGCAAAGCGCCGCTAAGCGCATTACCGTGCGGTAATCTTAAGTAGGTGCACAGACATCCAAACATAGAAACAGAAGTGTAGCACTATGGTTAATACACTGACGGATGATACAGGGGTCATGAGTTTGATCCCCCAGTATGCATAAGGCTGTCTGAGGTATCAGCTTTGACATGTAAGTATTGTTTCCTGAGGTATTTTATTTATTGCTGCCAGCAAACATGTGCCGTAAACTAAGGTGCCGCATAAGGCACCCTATAAGGCACCCCATAGGATACATTATAAAGTGCACTGTCTGCCATGGCACCCTATAAGGCACCCTATAAGGCGCTCCATAGGACACCTTATAAGGCACCTTATACGGACTGTAACCATAAGCTGCCTCAGAAGGCGCTTTATAGGGTGCCCTATAAAACACCTTATAGGGCGCCTTCTGAGGCACCTTATGGTTACAGTACCCTGAGGGTGTTTTGCTGGCAGCACTAATGTACATTAAAAAAAAACCGCCCTATCAAATAACCCCGACTGTGGGTTTGAACCGATGACCTCTGGCTACACAAGTAGTGAAGTAATCAGTGGGCTACAGCTCCATAGCTGCTAGCAAACCCCTGGCTGGCTGCAGAAGGACTGCACGTCACCACACAAACAGTCTGCTGTGGTCAGCAGAATAGGGTTAACCCACCCATACCCATGATGCACTGCACATGCAAATCAGCAGTCTACAGATGATCACAAGATGGGGTATGCACCCCCACAGCACCTCGGCCTGGTAGGGGGAACTGACCGTGTGTGGTACTGGCACAGAGTAGCTACACACCATCACATTGTGCAGGTACTGCACTCACCCTGAGAGTGAGGTGGGGCACCCAGCACCAGGTCCACAGCAGAGACAGGGCATGCTGCAGGTCCCCAGCAGTGCTAATGTGTGAGATAGGTAGTTTCTGCAGACACACCTTGGATATATCTGTATGTCTCAGTCAGGTTTAGCCCCTATGGACCCCTAGGAGGATTATGTACCACCACCCTCCTTCTCCTCCAGGGCTGAGGGTGGTAAACAGGGTCTCCCACCAACAGATCCACATTCTACCTCCCTGCAATGGTGGCAGTAGAGGGGACCATCAACCCCAGTCCTGCTGGGGAGCCGACACCCTACAGGGCAGTCAATGCAGCTCTATACACATCCATAACGCACTAGCAGAGAGACATTAGGCCTGGATATGCTAAGCTGCACCCCACCACTATCTGATAGTCTCCTGCAGCAAGCCTTCAGCTGCTGTACCCTGCAAGGCTTTCCATCAAGAGACACACCAGCTACAGACAGTCTGCTAGCTAGTCCATAGTGCATGTTCCTGGTGGAAATGCGTGCACCCAGAACTGGGATGTTAGCATACACACCAAGCAGATAAGTCAGTGACTGGGCCCCAAAAGGGAACCCATAACCATCACATGAAAAAACTACTAGACAGCACTATGGGGGAGCCTAGCCATGCCGTGGCCACTGCTCAGTCAGGGTGAGAGTGATCTCCCAGCAGAACATGCTATGGCCACCCTGTCTGTGCAGGTGGAGGCCAGGCACTACAATGTCCCAGCCAGTGCCCTATGCCCTGTGCAGATGCATCCTGGCCAGGCCACCCTGTCCGGGCTATACCCATGGTACCTTGCTCCTCATTATGCACATTGGCAGGCCAATACTGGCAACAGTGCTGGCAGTGTGGGCTGTGGAGGGTGTTTGCAGTCACCACACACTGGATAGACAGACACACACTCCCACACCTATGCCAGAATTGTGCTACTATAGAGGTGTTTAGCAGCCCTGGCCACCACACCAGTCCTGGGCACAGTGCAGGCATGGATATGGTACACAATACTGTTGGGGGTCACTCCCCAGGGTGGTAAACACTGTCAGAGACCAGACCTGAAGCACACTCCACAGACATCAGAAAGGTTGCTATGATGGAGCTCAATAAGCAAACTGTGCTTAACGTAGGAATTGCTATCTGCCAGTAATCATAGCAAACTTTTGATAGCTGTGTACCATATTCCCAGGTGTAGGGTAGCATTGCTAAGGTATGCAAGTGCTAGTATTGGGAGATGCACGCAGGGCCCAATGCCCTGCCTCTCCAGGAGGCATTGGCTAATATAGCCTGTGGGTGTGGGTGTGTCTGCCCCTGTTGGCTGCTGCTTTACGGCAGAGGTTCCCAACTCCAGTCCTGCGGTGCAAAACACTGTTCGGGTTTTCATGCTGTCCCTCATGAATATGCATGAGATACATCTGCATACCATGGGGGTGGTGCATAGATATGCAGCACAGGCATCTTTATTAGAGGCAGCATGGAACCTGAATGGCGTTTGGCACTCCAGGACTGCATTTGGGAGACTCTGCTCTAGGTAATGTGCCTGTTTATGGTGTCTTTGCTCTGTAGGGTAAAATGTAGGTGTTTTGGGCATGTTTACGTCATTTGCAATAAAGGTTCTGTCTGAATTAGCACGTTGTAGTAGTGGGTAAAATATGGGGACTGGGTTGGCAGGCACCATGGCTGGGACTTGAACCTGTGACTTTCTGCCTCCAAACACACTGGTTGTGTGCACTGCACCACTGTGTTGCCACAGAGACAGTGCATTCCCTGGTGATACCATGACTGTCTGTCCAGCAGGGCCTGTCTGTTGCAGTGCATGGCACCCACCTACACAGGGCTAGGCCATGGTCTGCTCTGGGCAGCTGCCACTACCCCCCTCCACCACCAGTACCCCTCTGCCACCATGCTGACATGCCCTTCTGTTGGTGGTGCTGGTGGTGTGCAGTCTCAGGCCATCCAGTGTGCAGGTAGGCGGCTGCCTATAGTGCATGTTCTGGGGTAAGGGTGCCTGCATAGATGTCCACACTTCCCCCCAACACCGCCTGACAATGTTCTGTGCCCTTGGAGGTACCTGCTGGGTACTATCCCCTGTGACACTGTGATAAACACTCTCATGCCCATGTTGGACCCTCATCAGTTGCTGTCTTACTGCTGTACAGTTTCAGCATTCCTAAGTGCCCCTAGGCATCTGCCTAGTCCGCACTGTGCCCCAGTTGCACCACAGCATGTGCCGCCTGCAGCCCTCTGTATCCCCTTTCCCAGCATCTGTCCAGTTGCCCATTCCGACATGCCCGCCCTGCTGTTGTGGAACATGTGCATGCCATAGGAAACCTGTCCAATGGAGAGGGAAACCCTGATCAGTGCTATTTCACTGTGGGATCATTCACCTTGTATGGGGACGGAGCGTAGACCCTTCCAAAATTCATATATTTTTTGGGGGGCTTTCTTGGGAGTGTTTTTTGATGTTTCCCATTACTATCACTATTGCCCAGCTTGGTTATGTTTTTTGTATATTTTGTTGGGGTCCTTTTCAATGTTTATTTGTACTTTTGTTCCGTGCACATGTATCACACTTATCACTTTTTTGTAGGTTTCCCTGGTTTTGCTGTACATTGCTGACAGAAATGGTTTCTTTTCCCTTTAAATCAGCTCTTACGCGAGGTTTTCACTTGCTTTAGTTTTGGCCTCGAATTTCGCATCGTTAGTGTGTGGGGAGCCTTTCCCCTCCCACTCTCCACCCATTGACCCCTTCTCTCCGCCCCTGGGGAGCCTTCCTCCGTCCTCCGGGATCCTTTCCCCGCCTTCAACGCTCGTTAGTGCGAGCTAAGGCACATTTGTGCCCCATAAAGCATCATTATCGCGCGCTAAGGTACCTTAGCGTGCGATAATTGCACAGCGCGCACGTTAAGAAGGTTTAGTAAACATACCCCCATGTCTCCGTAACCACTACTCTAATCCAAGTCAGCCTCTTCCATTAAAGTCTCAACATCTGGGTTCTTATTTCCCATACTACAGGCGTTTATACACACTGCTTTTCAGATGTTGACCCTTTTATTCATTTCTACAAAGGTGTTTAATGTTTCACTTAGCTGGGGGCTTTCACTTACCTGGGGACTTTCTTCACCTATCCCCAATTAATCTAGTTTAAAACCCTATTCAGTAGGTTAGCCATTCTGTTGCAGAAGACATTTTGACCCTTCTTGAACAGATGGAAGCCAAAGAAGAGAGAAATCAGGATGAAAAGGAAAGACCGATGTCAGAGGCAGTTGTGTGAGAAGAAATAAAAAACAAAAAACCCAACAACAAAAAAACAAAAACCCAGGAGGAGAGAATAAAAGCAGAAAATGGAAAGGAAGCCATGTAAAAGTATGTAACCCAGTAGCTCTTAGGGAGTTTGGCATGGCTTCAGGATTCTTTTCCTTTGGAGCAGGGCTGGCCCGTCCATTGAGCAAGAATTTTTTTTGCACAAGGCCCCGCGTTTCAGAGGGCCCCGCACAAAAAAACATTCTGCATTTGCCCAAGTAAATTAAAAAACAAACAAACCGGCTGCTTCCGCTGCCGCCATGGCAGCAGCAAAATCAAGAGTCCCGCGGGGCCCCCCCTGCCTGGCAGAGCCTCCCTGTAGCATCAGCTCCAGAGTCCCAATTAGCGCGGCCTTTCAGAGCCACGAGAGCTTCTCTGACCTCTTGCGGCTCTGTTAATCACGCCCGGGGAAATCCCATCAGCCCCGGTGGGATTAACAGAGCCGCGAGAAATGGAAACTCTCGCTGCTCTGAAAGCCCGCGCTTTGGGACTCGGGAGCTGATGCTGCAGGGAGGCTCTGCCAGGCCGGGGGGGGCCCCGCGGGACCCGTGATTCTGCCGCTGCCTCGGCGTCAGCAGCAGCATTAGCCACCGCCGGTTTGTTTTTTTAAAATCTACCGGGGCTGATGGGGGGCGGGGGGTTAGGACTGGTAATGGGCTAAGACTGGAAGTGGTCTGATGGGGGGGTTAGGACTAGTAATGGTTATGGGGGGGCTAGGACTGGAAATGGGCTGATGGGGGTTTAGGACTGGTAATGGGCTGATGGGAGTGCTAAGACTGGAAATGGGCAGATGGGGGGGCTAGGACTGGAAATGGGCTGATGGGGGCGATTATGATGTAATGGGCTATGGGGGGCTAAGACTGGAAATGGGCTGATGGGGGGTTAGGACTACTAATGGGCTATGGGGGGCTAGGACTGGAAATGGGCTGATGAGGGGGTTAGGACTGGAAGTGGGCTGATTGGGGCTTAGGACTAGTAATGGGCTATGGAGGGGCTAGGACTGGTAATGGGCTGAGTGGAAGGAGGGCTTGAACTGCAAATAGCTGATGGGGACGGGGGCTTGGAATGGAAATGGGCTGAATGGAAGAGGGGCTTGAACTGCAAATAGCTGATGGGGAGGGGGTCTTGGAATGGAAATGGGCTGTGAGGGGACGAAGCTAGGACTGGAAATGGGCTGAGTAGAGGGGGCTAGGACAGTAAATGGGCTGATGGAGGGGCTAGGATAGCACTGGAAATGGGCTGTTGGGGAGTGCTAAGATTGGAAATGGGCTGTGGTGGGGGCTTGGATTGAAATGGACTCATGGAGGGGCTAGAACTGGAAGTAGGCTCATGGGGGGCTTGGATTGGAAATGGGCTGAGTGGAGGGGAGCTAGGATTTAACATGGGCTTATGGTGGGGCTAGGAAAGGACTATAAATGGGCTAGTGGGGGGATGGGATTGGAAATTAGCTGATGGAGGGACTCGGATAGGACTGAAAATGGATGGGGGAGCTAGGACTGGAAATTGGCTGATGGGGCTAGGATAGGATTGGAAATTGGCTTATGGGAGGCTAGGACTGGAAATGAGCTTATGTGGGGCTAGGACTGGAAATGGGCTGATGCAGGGACTAGAAGGGAGCGGATGTTGGGTGGGGCTGGAACTAGAAGGGAGCTAATGTTGGGGGAGGATTAGAATGGGATGGAGCTGGGAGAGTGAAATGGAGAGGGAGAAAATATTTTGTGTGGGAGGGAAGAGAAATCTACAATTGGCCGGGTATTGGGAGAGTAAGTGTGGATCGAGGATGGAGGGGTAAAATTTGAGTGGATGAAATAGGAATGAGGAAAGAGCAAAAGGAGAAAGATTAGTATGTTAAAGCAGATGTAGAGAGAGAATGGAAAAAAAAAACTAGAAGAGAGAAGAAAGGACAAATGGACAGCAGATGATGGAGAGTTAGCAGAAGACACAAAGAAACCAGAAGAAAGTGGCTGGAGCAGTTTGCAACTGAAAAAGAAATGCACAAAAGGTAGAAAAATATCTCCTTATTTTGAATTTATTAACTGGAATATGTCAGTTCTGGGAAATGTGCATCATTAACATCTGCTCTTTGTTTAGTACAAGAGGAAATTAATTTATAGTTTTATTTCTACAGTGTTGTTGTACATTCCAAGTTTGGCTTTTGGGGTTCCCAATTTAATTATTGTCTTCCTGTTTCTAAATTGTGAATCCTTGTTTGGTGATGGTCTATGTTCTGCATGTGTAACTGAGCTGAGGTATTCTGTTTATGTAATTCCTATTTGACATTGCCACTTGTTCTCTTTCCCCAGTAGGTCATGTATTGTTATTCTCTGAAATGTATTGGTTTAATATTTTCAGTGTAGCCTTTTGATAGGTAGAGTATGGTGCTTTGTGAGTCCTGATAGTGCTGTTATGACATGGCGGGTTTGCTATCGGTTCTAAGTGGGCAGTGTTTGTAGTAGTTCCTAATGTGCCTGGCGGTTGGCACTGGATTATAGTAATGTAGACATCTTTTAGTCTTTCTTTCTTTATTTATTTATTTTATTTAACAGTTGCTTATATACCGCTACCTTCCACAGATCAGGTGCGGTTTACAGTGAACAAGGAATGAACAGATTAACAGGTCTGTTTTACATGAAACATTAATTAACTAGGTACAATTTTGCTAAATACATGAAACATTAATTAACTAGGTACAATTTTGCTAAATACATTAAACATGATTGGACTAAATATGGTAAATTTGTTAAATAACAATTTAACTATTTACATATTTTGAACTATTTACATATATATTTACAGGATTTACAGGATTTACAAATAGTTATTTAATCGACTTTAATTGTAGTTAGATAGAGTAATTGGAGTTGGTGTACCCTGAGGTCGCTATTAACCATTTCCTGTTAGTGGTTAAGGTATTTTTCTAGTTTGCCGAAATGGGAGATGAATAAATATGTTTTTAATTTCTTGCGGAGTTCCTTTGCATCATTTAGTGCTCTTATTTCTTCAGGGAGGGAGTTCCATAGGGTGGGAGCTGCATGAGAAAACGCTTTTTTATTAGTTGTTTTTTTAGTAGTTGTGAAATCTTTCGGGATCCTAATTTTATTCGTGTGGCCTTTCCGTAGCGCAGTTTGGGATGTGTCTTTAATGATAAGTTTTGTTAAAGAGACTGGGGCCATTGTATTTAATGTCTTAAATGTAGTGATAATCAATTTATGATTTATTCTGGATTGAATTGGGAGCCAGTGAAGGTTTGCTAGTATAGGGGTAATGTGTTCAAATGGTGGAACCTTCATTACAATTCTTGCTGCTGCATTTTGGGCAAGTTGGAGTCTTTTAATGTTTTGTTTTGTTGTTCCTAGTAGGGTGAGATTTGCGAAATCAAAGTGTGGTGTGATGATAGCCTGGATAATGCTCAGAAAATCATGTAGGAGTACAAGAGGACGTAATTGTTTTAAAATTTTAAGTTTAAAGTAGATTTTCTTAGTGATGTTTCTAATATGTGTGTCCATACTAAGGTGTGAGTCAAGGGTGACACCTAGGTATTTTACTTCATTTTTTATAGTAATGTTGTGATTTTGGAGAGTGATGTGTGTTGGAGGTATGTAGGATTGATTTTTAGTTACTATTAATATATCTGTTTTAGAATGATTGATATGGAGATTGTGGTCTTTTAGCCAGATTGTTAATTCAGAGAAGCATTATGTTAACAGTTGTAATGGGAGTGTTGGGATTGTAAATGGTATGTACATCATCATATCGTCTGCATATATGTGATAGTGGACTTTAAATTTCTTGAAAATGTTGCAGACTGGTTGAATATATAAATTAAATAGGAGGGCAGAGAGGGCGGAGCCTTGTGGGAGACCAATTTCCTGTTTATATGTTTTAGATGTTTCTGTGTTAGTTCGGACAGTTTGGGTTCGATCAGTTAGATATGAGGTGAACCAATTATATACAGTTGAGTGTATTCCTATTTGTTTTAGTCTGTTAAGCATTACAGCATGGTGTACACTGTCAAACGCTGCAGAGATGTCTAGAAAGAGGAGAATGAAAGCTTGTTTAGGGTTATCAATACCTCGTGTTAAGGTATCGAGGAGTACTGTTAATAGAGTGTCTACACCATGATAGGGGCGAAAGCCATATTGTTGGTCATCAAGGGGGGCTGAGGTTTCTATGTGATCTTGTGTTTGAATTTGAACGACCTTTTCAATCAGTTTAGCCATAAATGGAATGCTAGAGATAGGTCTGTAGGAATTGGGTGATGTTTTGTCGAGGGTGTTATTTTTGATTATCGGTCGGATTTGTGCATGTTTGAGGGAAGGTGGTAAGTATCCTTGGCGCAGCGACAGGTTGACTATAGGAAGGATAAAGGGGGATAGTGTAGAGAGGGTATGCTTGATCCAGTTTACCGGACATGGATCAAGTTGAGAGGTCGTAGTGTTCAGGTTTGAAATAGTCATCTTAAGAGTGTCTTTGGTTATAGAGTGGAAGTCAGACCATTTTTCTAAATGATGTTGGTGGGAAAGTGAAAGAGGATTTGGTGTGAATGCAAATGTTTTTGATTTATTTATATAGTGGTTTGCTAGAGTCTGGGCAGAGATATCAATAGTATCGTTGCTGGTCCCATATGAGTTATTAGTTAAGTTTTGGACGATACTGAAAAGTTCTCTTGGTCTATTAATGGATTTGGTTAGTATAGTTGTGTGGTAGTTTTTCTTTGCGCCGTCTGAAGCTTCTTTGTACTTTTTAAGGTGGCTGTGATAAGCGTCATAAGAAGAGATGGATTTGGATTTGCGCCATTTAGATTCAATATTTCTCAATTCTCTCTTCATTCGTCTTAAGGTGCTGTTGAACCAGGGGGCATCTCCTATTCTAGAGTAGCTTTTCTTCTTGATGAATTGTTTATATGCCGCTGCATTGTTAATTGTATTGTGCCAAGTTGCGACTGCTTCATCTAGGTCAGTTGGTGCAAGGGTGAGATAGGGAATAGTTAGATCAATGAATTCATTTGCGTTAAATTTTGTGAATCTAGGTGGAGGGGTAATTAGTAGGTTATTTTTGTTGTTTCTTCCAGTGTAGGCTAAGGTGAATTTGATCAGGTGGTGGTCTGACCAAGGAATGGGTATACACTCAAGCGATGACTGGTTAAAATGTTTTTGGAAAGCTTCTGGTAGAAAGACTAGGTCAAGGGTTCCACCTTTCTTATGTGTCTTTGTATTAATTATTTGGAGGAAACCCATATCTGCTAATGATTCCAGGAAAAGAGCTGAGTGTGAGGGGGGCAGGGATGGGAGGTTAAAATCTCCTAGTGATATTATAGGGTTGGAGACTGTGGATGAGCTGAGGAGTTCTATTAGGGCGTCTAAGTTTTCAGATTTTTGATCCGGTGGTCTGTATAATAAGCAAATTTTGAAATGAGCTATTTTTAAGATGAGGGTGTCAATGTTATTTGGGAGATCAGATGGATGTGGTTTAGCCTTTAGTTCTTTTTTTGTCATTATAAGGACACCACCTCCTTTTTTAGAGTTTCTGTGTGTATGGGATATGTCATAGTTGTTCGTGTTGAGTTGGTTTAGGTAAACAACATCAGAGTCGGTTAGCCAAGTTTCAGTAACACATAGGATGTCTGGCTTTTGATCTTTTAGTAAGTCAATGAAAATAGGTAGTTTATTTTTCATAGATCTTGCATTTATTAATATACAGGACAAAGTTTGAATGGTTGTCGGTTGAGTGTGTGGATGGGCGAGTGTAGTAGGTTTTATATGTATTAGCCTGTGATGATTTATTTTTGTATTGATGCCAATATGTATTTGAGATGAAGGGGGATCTGGGCGGATGATTCTTTGTATTATTGGGATTGGTTTGTAGATTTTGTTGTTTAGACTGTTGGTCAGTGTGATTAGTGTCATAGTTGTTAAACAGCTGCAAATTAGTTTTAGCCAGAAGGTATTTGAGCAAGACATTTTAGATGTAATTGTCCTGTGGTTAAGGTTCAGTGTTGTGTGGTTGAGGTTCAATGTTGTGTGTTATGTATTAGGTTAATGCAGATAACAGTGTGACCAAATCTCTAGCTATCAATGGGAGTATATGCTATGGAAATAAAGTATATATGTGGATCCTTGTCTACTGGCAACAGTATATCCTTATCTACTGGCAACAGTATATCCTTATCTACTGGCAACAGTATATCCTTATCTACTGGCAACAGTATAACTTTATCTGCTGGCAACAGTATAACCTTATCTACTGGCAACAGTATATGTTTTGTAATTACAGTTTTCAAGCTAGTTGGATACTGACAACAGTAATTGAAAGGTCATTTATTGCAGACAACAGTGAATAAAGGTCATTGAGTATTGCAACAGTGTCGGCTATGTTAGTTTGCTAGTTGCAGGTAGCTCAATTTGGTAAGGTAAGGATAGGTATAGGCTAGCCATACATACACTCATTAAAAGGCATGTTTGCTAAAAGTTAGTGTATGGTAATATTATGCAAATATGTATGCAAATGAGGCCCCTTATGCAAAAGGGACCCGCACCAAGTCTCCGCACATGGCCCCGCACCCCTCCTTGGGCCGCCCCTGCTTTGGAGGGAAACACAAGAAGGTCAGTTTTCAAAGGGATCTATCCATTTAAGTAAAGACTTATCCAGACAGATCAAAGCCTTTCAAAATTGACTGGGTTAAGTATCTAAATTTAGCTGCTTAAATTCTGGGCAGGCCTGGGGGGTGAGGTTAGGGGTCAGTGGGAAAAAGGCAACCAAAATGGTAAAGAGGATTACAGTTTTGCAGCACAGAGGAGAGAGCTGACAGACATTTATAAAATTATGAGCAGGATGGAATGGGTAAATAAGGATTGGTTCCTTTACTCTTTCAAAGAGTACTAAGACTAGGGGACATTCCATGAAATTAATACGTAGCACATTTAAGACAAATTGGAGAATGCAGTTTTTTTTCAATGCACAATTAAACCTTGGAATTAGTTGCTGGAAGATGTGGTCAAGACATTTAGCATAACTGGGCTTAAAAAAAGAATTGAGAGGTTCCTAGAGGAAAAGCCCATAAACCCTTATTAGCTATGCAGGAATGGGGAAACTACCACTTATCTCTGGCTATGAACAATAAGGAATGGGGATCCTGCAGGTACTTATGATCTGCATTGGCCAGTGTTGAATACAGAATGCTAGGTTGGATGGATTTTTGGTCTGACCAAGTGCGGCACATTTTGTGTTCCTATATTAGCTGATTAGTGCTGATTTTCAGTGCTAATTGCTGATATTGGCTGACTAAATATAGGTGCTGCTGTAGAAGAATTCAGGGGCATGTTTACTAAAGTCCACTAACCATTAGCATAGGATTCAACTCACGCTATGAGTGCCACACTAACAGAGTGAGGCTTCATACTAAAAATCTTGCACAGGGATTGGGTAGGTTAGGGGCATAACGTGGACGTTGATGCTGCATCACAATTAGTGCAAGCATTGTAAATGCAAAATAACTGCCCCTGTTGCTGTTAGCATGGGTACGCTTAACACCACCTCAATGGGTGGCATTAAGTGCACTTACCTGCCGGTTACCAGCATCATATGGATACGCATGCCCAAAAAAATTAGCATGAACCTCTGTACTAATTTGGACACTCATCTTAATCAACACACCCCTATATTTGGCTAGCCATCCTCCCTTCCTCTCAAGTGCAATGTAAATGTTTTAATAAAGTATTCAGTGCACAGTTCTTCCTCTCTCCCTCTATCATGACATCGGGGGTCTCATCATCCATCCTTCCCTCCTTCCAACTGTAATTCTTAAAAAGAAAATGTGTCCCAATGCTAGCAGCTGCTGTTCCTCCCTCACTACCTGCTGTTAAAAAAGAAGGCCCCTGTGCATCCAATCAGAACAGGACACACAGAGGCAGACCCGATTCTGATCCTATGGGGGCTAGATGTGCCCTGCGGGATCAGAATTGAGTCTAGGATCTGTATGTGCAGGCCGGGACCTGATTCCAATCAGCCTGCACATACAGAGCCATGCCCGGCTAATGCAGTCAGGCTCCTGAATGGAGTCATGGTGCCATGGTGTCCCGTTGCCATGGCACCTCGGCTCCATTCAGGAGCCGCAATTCCCGGCTGCCGACTTCTCTTTCTTTTCCCCGTAGCCCAACTCCTGATCTGACCTTCCATGGCCAGGGTCGGGCTGCGGGGAACCCCCTTCACCCCTCACCTTCCTTGTGCTGCTGGGCCTGTCATCCCCCGACATCCAGGGGGACTTATTCCAACTCCGAGGTGGAATAACTCCTGCATCCAGTCTGCCGACCTCAGACGTGCAGGGTTGACTTCAAAAATGGCACTGTACGTCTGGTGTCGCGGAACACCCACTGCCCGCCCTATCTCCGCTTTCACAATGCCCCTTCCCGCCCCCATCTAAGCTTCCCCATACAAACTCCTTGTTCGTATGGGTTGCTTTTGACAGGGCTGGCAGAGGGGAGAATAGTGGGAATGGTCATCCCAATGGAACATCCATCCCCATTATTCATAGGACAGAATAAACCCCTTAGGGTATATGTATTCTCTACTTTTCGTATTACATCCAAAGCTTTTTATGGTATGACATAATTTTTTTTAAACTTTATCTTTATTAATTTTCCATACTGTCCAGAATAAACTGAATGTAAACAGAATATGGAAATACATTATAAACAAAAACAACATCAAAGAAAAACAGATCAAGCTGGATTAGACCACAATATGAACCTAAATACAGTCCCAAGAAAAAAAGAAAATAAAAATAAGAAAAATTCATACAAAGCAGCCCAAAAACCCAGGGCGTCAATTTAATGGAACTTAGCTATTAAATGTGGCAGCCGGTGCAGGCTCCAACCCTATCCCCTCCATGCCCTCAAGAAAAGAACTCAATTGCTGGGGTTCAAAGAAAAGAAATTGCTTTGTATTGTAAACAATTAAACATTTACATGGATATTTCAACTTAAACTATACCCCCAAGGCAAGAGAGCGCTGGCGTAAAGCCAGAAACTCTCTCCTCCTCTTTTGGGTACCCTAGCCAAATCAGGAAATATCAATATCTTAGACCTCATAAATTGGGAAACATTCATCTTTATGAAATATAATCTCAGAACAGAATTCCGGTCTGACTCGAAAGCAAAGGACACCAGTAAGGTAGCCCTACTGGTCACCACGTCGAGCGAGCTTTCCAAAAATCCTGTTAGTTCCAATTGAGCCGGCTCAGCAGGGGTAAGGTAGGGGTAAGCGGTGGGCTAGAGATGGTGGATTTGGACTCTCCCTCGTCACAGGTTCCTTCTGAGCTGCAGGTTTTGGAAAAGCCGCAAAGGTGACATTGGAGAGCTTGTGGGATGCCATCTCTTCCCTTCAGAAGTCCCTTCTTCCTGTTGTGGTTTCTCTTTCTAAGGAGATAATTCAATTGAAGGCGCAGAGTGAGTCAGAAAGCTCGCAAGTAGAAGGGCAGGCTGTGAGACTCTCGTGACTTGAAACCCGGACCGAAGAACTGCAGGACCTGGGTGTTACCCAGGTTAAAAATAATTTGATCATGGCTAGACGTTTGGAGTTTCTGGATAACCAAGCGAGGAGGAATAATCTGCACTTGTTGAACTTTCCAAGATCTCCTTTTTTGGATCCCATGGTGCTGGTTCGTAAGTACCTCACAGAGGTTCTCCTCATGCCTTCTGAAAATTTGCCTCCTATTGTTCGGGTCCAGTATGTTTCAATTTCCTCCTCAGAAGAGCTTGGTGGGAAAAGGCCTGTGGAGACTGCTGAGCCGGCTCAATTGGACCTAACAGGATTTTTGGAAAGTATGACATAATTTTTGTGTGTATCGATAGTTTCCATTCATGGTTCTATGAGTAAAAGGTGGAGTCTTTTGAGTTCTAGGCCAAGTCTGAGTTAAGTCCAAATTATGCCACATTGCCTGCATCAATTTATAGTATTTGTTTTCTTAGAGAAATCAATGAGAAAATCTTCCCATGGCCCGATATATTGAAAAGCAGTTATCCACATTGCAGTACTCACAATATGGATAAGTGCCATATCTGTGAATTTTCGGCAACACTATCTATATAGTGCTACTGATAATTCTTACATATTGCTCCGGCACTATCTAGATAGTGGTGGAGCGGAGCCAGGGGAGAGTGTAAGCATTCTGCATAACTATATGGATCGCTGAATATTGTCACTATCTGTAGAGCCAGCAATGGTCACTGGTCTCCATGTTTATTCAGTGATGCTTGCTATTCATATAGCAGCACTGCATATAGCCATGGCATTTGAATATTGACCCATCAGTCTTTTGGCTAAGATCAGGTACTGTGTTAAACATGAGGTTTTGAGCTCTGAGCTGAGCATTCAATGCTGTTATATATTGGGATTTAACTTCCTGCTACCCGATCTGTTGGGGGGCATGATAATATAGTTCCCAGCTCGTGGAACAAAGATATAGTTCATCCCCTCCTTAAAATCTGTTTGATGTCTCTGATCCCTCTAACTACACTGGTCAACAAATTTTTACAAAAATCATGTTACTGAAATAAAAATAGTCATTTCTTATCAATTTGTATATGCTGAACATGAATATGACAGTGAAATTGCAAAGTTGGCTCTAGTTTTTTTGTAATCTACAAGAATTAATGTTTACATCACGAAATGCATCTCAATAGTAAATATAATAGGCCTTCGGTTAATACCTGCAAAAAACCAAGTCATAGACAACTTCTTAGATTTTTTCGCCTGTCTCTTGTGCAGCTGTTTGGGAGCTTCTCTGGGGAGTGTCCAGCAGTAGTCAGCCAGCGATATCCTGGTGAAAACGTTCACCCTGTTCATCACTAACCATACCACAGTTGTCAGGAAAGAAATCGAGATGGGAATCAAGGAAATGGATCTTTAGAGACATATTGCAGCCAAGTTTCTGATACTGCATCAGCATGTCTTCTACTAGTTCCTTGTAGTTTTCTGCCCTAGCATTCCCGAGAAGGTTTGTTGACACTAGGCGAAAAGCATTCCATGCTTGTTTCGCATCACCCTGCAGCAAGTTGTTGAAACGGTCATCTTTGAAGAGCTCTCGAATCTGAGGACCCACAAAAACTCCCTCTTTAATCTTTGCTTCGCTGAGTCGAGGGAATTTTTCATGCAGGTATCGGAAAGCTGGCAAAGTGTGGTCCATGGCTTTCACAAAGTTTTTCATCAAACCTAGTTTGATGTGAAGGGGTGGTAGCAGGATTTTGTGAGCCTCAACCAGAGCTGGTTGCTAGATATTCTTCTCTCCAACTGTTACATTTTGTCTGCGATTCCATTCCTTCCGCAAGTAGTGCCAATCCCTTGCTCGGCTATCCCACTCACATAAGAAACATATGTATTTTATATATCCCTGCTGCAGTCCCATTAAAAGGGCAACTACCTTCAAGTCACCATAGAGGTGCCAACTGTACTTGTTATAGTTAATGGAAGTCAGTAGATGCTTTAAGTTATCATATGTCTCTTTCATGTGGATGGCAGGCGCTACTGGAATAGATGGAAGACGGTTTCCATTGTTCAAAAGCACAGCCTTCAGACTCAGTTTCGAAGAGTCTATAAATAGTCTCCAGTCTTTTAAGGCATTCATGAGGCTTTCAATATTGGAAGAGAATACCAGATTACTTTCCTTTCCGACTGCATATAGTACACTGCTGACATCAGATGGCTTCAGCAGACGTCTGGCAGTAGTATTGCATTGCATCAGAAAATGATGCAATCAACTCTGGATGATGTGTGCATGCTGGTATTATGCAATCTGATGCAATATTACATCATTCAAGGCTTATTTGGGATGTTGTTGATGTCCTACTGGATAAATTTACACAGTGAAACGTCAAAAATGAACTACATGCAGTATCTTCAAAACAAGAGCCAATAAATGTTTTTTAATGTTATATTCGTGTTCAACTCACCAAGATACTATAGATTAGGGCCTTTTAAAGTCAGCAACGATTTCAATGTTGACCAGTGCTATCAATCTGTGTCTAATATTGCTTTTCTCTAAACTGACTGAGAAACTTGTTTTCTGGAAAATTTTGGACTATGTAGAGAAATCAAATGTACTTCACCCTCGCCAGTCAGGTTTCAGAACAGTCACAGCACAGAAACTATCTCAATGAAGTGCATAGATCACGGTAAGACTACATTGGCAATCTCGTTGGACTTATCCTCTGCTTTTGATTTATCAGATCATCAGTTTCTTTTGTCCCGGTTAGCTGATCTGGGCATTTGTAATACAGTTCTTTCCTAGTTTACAACTTTTATTTCCAGTTACTATAGGTTCACCTTTTTCCATACTTCACCCGTTGACGTTTAATGTTCCACAAGGTTCTATATTGTGTCCTCTATTGCTTAACAACCTTTTGGCTCCTTTACCTCATCTTGTACAAGAGACATAGATTAGTGCATATTACCATGCTGACAATGTTCTATTCTTAGCTTACACAGGTTCATTATCTCCTGATCTTTCAAAGTTGAGCCAAAGTCTTCAGAAAGTTACATCTGGCTTGAACAGAATCATTTGAAACTTACTGTCAGCAAAGCTTCAGCTTTTTGGCTCACTGGAGGGGTAGTGCTCCCCACCTTGGCTGCTACTCTTCAAAATCAACTTCTGCAAATTCAACCATTTTCAAGTATCTGGGTCAGAACTATACCAAGCTAGCAATGTACCCTGTGTGACTGGTGAACCTGGTGCTCCCCCATCCACCCAGCTGCATGCAGGAACACACTTTTGACGACTTCCTGGAAGCCTAGTGATGACATCAGCACCCCTTTCTTACTTCCGCCCTATTCAGCAGCACTGCTCACATAGACCTTGGTATGGCCCTGATCTGGGTGTCTATTTGGACATAAAGCTCAATTTTGAAAAACATTTTAATATTATTTGTAAAATTTCCTTTTTTGCTCTCTGACAGTTTTGTACTCTTTGACCACTACTTGATCTCTGCATTGAAAACTCTCACTCTCAGATTCAATGCCAGTCTTCCAGTGGCAGAGCTCAAACATGTGCAAACCATTCAGATCTCTGCTGTCCGTATCCTAAGCCATAGCACCAGATTTGACCATGCAACTCTGTTATTTTTTCAACAACATTGGTCATCAATTTCATATTGTATTCTATTTGAAGTTGTAGTTATGACTCATAAAGCTCTTTATTCAGACACTCCTTCATATTTGGCTTCACTTATAACCTCACATACTTTAACTAGAGTGCTTCTGTCTATTCATGGAAACAGGCTACATATCCCTCCTGTCTCACGAGCTAATCTAGAAAGTACACGTTGTTCTGCTTTTTTCTTTATATCACCCATCTTATGGAACACTTTACCCCTTCAACTTCACCTGAACCTCATGTAAAGCTTTCAAGACCAGCTTGAGCATACATCTGTTTGGTTTGACTTTTGAAGCACAATGACTTTGCTTGGATTGATCTGGAGCAGGTTTATATCTGTTGTCCTTGATTTTATTTTATTTTTTTCTCTTGAGTTAGGATAATTTTATTTGGAATTGTATGTGTCTACGTTACCTTTTTTCTTATCTGTTCTCTTCTTTCCTGTCTATTTATTGTAGTTTTTTTTCTTTTTATATCTTTACTAATTTGTTTTTATTGTACACCACTTTGTTGTTTATACTACAGAGGGTATAGTAAATAAAATAAACCATAAACCATGAACAAAGCTGGAGGACCTAAACCCCTGCTTTAAAAAATGAAGGGAAAATCTGAAAAACCATTCATGTAGTGAGGTTAAACTGGGCTGAATCAGTCTGGTCACTTCACCTGGGGTGATGTGGAAACCCTACTCCTACATCAGTTTCAGGACTCAGCAGCCTTTGACGCTTTATGCTTATATGGACAGGGGGCTATACAGACCATATTGCCCATGAACACCCAGATAGCACTGCTAAATAGCATTGCTAAATATGTAGATTTAGGGGTATGTTTACTAAACTGCGGTAATCACGAATAACGCGTGTTATGTAACATTAACGATCGTTAGCGCATCATAGCGCGCGTTATGACGCACTAACGATCATAATGTCCTGCTGCGCGTTAAAACACCGCAGAAGGTGGAGAGAGGGTGGAGAGAAGTGGTCAATGGGCGGAGAGTGGGCGGGGAGAGGCCCCCTTCACACTAGCACGCTGATTTTCAGAGCTGAATTCCAACGCGAATGAAAACCTGCCGTTAAAGGCATATTAAAGGGGAGAGAAACCATTTAAATGTCAGCAATGTACAACCCAGGCAGGGAAACCAAAAACAAGTGATAAGTGTGATACATGTGCACAGAACAAAAGGGCACAGAAACACTGAAAATGACCCCAACAAACTGGAAAAAAATAATAACAAAGCTGGCCAATAGTGGTATCAATGAGAAACATCAACCCCTCCCCCCCAGAGTAAGCACCATAAAACAGATATAAATCGTGGAAGGGTCTATACTCCGTCCCCATACAAAGTGAATGGGCCCACAGTGAAATAGCGCTGCTCAGGGTTTTCTCCACCATCAGACAGGGTTCCTATGGCGTGCACATGTCCCGCAACATCAGGGCGGGCATGTCAGAATGGAAACTGGACAGATGCCGGAGAAGGGCATACAGAGGGCCGCAGGCGGCACATGCTGTGGTGGAGCTGGGCCACAGTGCGGACTAAGGTGATGCCTAGGTGGCCCATACAAATGCTGAAACAGCGGAGCAGCCAGACAGCAACTGCTGAAGGCCCAACATGGGCACAAGTGGGTTTCCCAAAGTGTCACAGGGGATAGTACCCAACAGCTACCCCCAAGGGCACGGAACATTTGCAGGCGGGGCTGGGGGGGAGCGTGGACGTCTATGTAGGCACCCCTACCCCAGAACCCGCACCATAGGCAGCAGCCTACCTGCACACTGGATGGCCTGAGACTGCGCACCACCAGATCCACCAGCAGAAGGGCATGTCAGCATGGTGGCTGAGGGATACTGGTGGTGGAGGGGGCAGTGGCAGCTGCCCAGAGCAGACTGTGGCCTAGCCCTGTGTAGGTGGGTGCCATGCACTGCAACAGACAGGCCCTGCCTGACCAACAGTGATGGTATCACCAGGGAATGCACCACCTCTGTGATAGCATCGTGGTGCAGTGCACAAAACCAGTGTATTCAGAAA
This sequence comes from Ichthyophis bannanicus, assembly GCA_033557465.1. Lineage (NCBI taxonomy): Eukaryota > Metazoa > Chordata > Amphibia > Gymnophiona > Ichthyophiidae > Ichthyophis > Ichthyophis bannanicus. The sequence goes on from CM066031.1 coordinate 1,463,259,166, forward strand.
CAGAAGTCACAGGTTCAAGTCCCAGCTGTGGTATCTGCCAACCCAGTCCTCATATTTTACCCACTACTATAACGTGCTAATACAGACAGAACCTTTCTTGCAGATGACGTGAACATGCCCAAAACACCTACATTTTACCCTACAGAGCACAGACACCATAAACATGCACATTACCTAGAGCAGAGCCTCCCAAATGCAGTCCTGGAGGGCCAAACACCATTCAGGTTCCATGCTGCCTCTGATAAAGATGCCAGTGCTGCATTTCTATGCGCCACCCCCATGGTATGCAGATGTATCTTATGCATATTCATGAGGGACAGCATGAAAACCCGAACAGTGTTTTGCACCGCAGGACTGGAGTTGGGAACCTCTGCCATAAAGCAGCAGCCAACAGGGGCAGACACACCCGCACCCACAGGCCCCATTATCCAAAGCCTCCTGGAGAGGCAGGACTTTGGGCTCTGCGTGCATCTCCGAATACTAGCACTTGCATACCTTAGTAATGACACCCTAAACCTGGGAATATGGTACACAGCTATCAAAAGGTTGCTATGAGTACTGGCAGATAGCAATTCCTAGGTTAAGTACAATTTTCTGAGTGAGCTGCATCATAGCAACCTTTCTGATGTCTGTGGAGTGTGCTACAGGTCTTGTGTCTGACAGTGTTTACCAATCTTGGGAGTGACTCCTACAGTATTGCGTACCATAGCCATGCCTGCACTGTGCCCAGGACTGGTGTGGTGGCCTGGGCTGCCCAACACCTCTATAGTTGCACAATGCTGGCATAGGTGTGGGGAGTGTGTGTCTGTCTATCCAGTGTGTGGTGGCTGCCAACACCCTCCACAGCCCACACTGCTAGCACTGTTGCCAGTATTGGCCTGCCAATGTGCATAATGAGGAGCAAGGTACGGTGGGAATAGCCTGGATAGGGTGGCCTGGCCTGTCCGCATCTGCACAGGGCATAGGGCAATGGCCGGACATTGTAGTGCCCGGTACCACCTGTACGGACAGGGTGGCCATAGCATGTCCTGCTGGGAGGTCACTCTCACCCTGACTGAGCAGTGACCATGGCATGGCTAGGTTCCCCCATAGTGCTATATAGTATTCCTTTTATGTAATGTTTATGGGTTTCCTTTTGGGGCCCAATCACTGACTTATCTGCTTGGTGTGTATGCTGATATCCCCGTTCTGTGTACATGCATCTCCTCCAGGACCATGCACTAGCTGCCGGACTGTCTGCAGCTAGTATGTGTCTTGCTGGAACACTGTGCATGGTGCAGCGGCTGGAGGCTTGCTGCTGGAGAATGTCAGATAATGGTGGGGGGTCGCTGAGCATTTCCAGACCTGCTGTCTGTCTGCTATTGAGTTATGGATGTGTACTGCTCTGCATTGCCTGCCCTGTAGGGTGTTTGATCCCTAGTAGGACTGGGGTGATGGTCCCCTCTACTGCCACCATTGCAGGGGTTTGAAAGTGGATCTGTTGGCGGGAGATCCTGTCCCCCACCCTGAGCCCCAGAGGGTGTGTTGGGTGGTTGTATGTAATCTCCCTGGTAACCACAGAAGAATGTGGGCGTGGTGCCGTGCAGTCCTCCTGTAGCCAGCCAGGTGTTTATTAGCAGCTCTAGCCCACTGGTTACTTCACTGACCATGGAGCCAGAGGTCATAGGTTCACAACCCACAGTGGGGTTCATCGATAGGGCTGTCTTAGGCATTGTATATTTTTATTGTATATTAGTGCTGCCAGCAGAACCACCCTCAGGGTACTGTCACCTTAGGGTGGCTCATATGTCGCCCTATAGGGCGCACCTTACAAGTCGCCCTATAGGGTGCCTTATATGTCGCCCTATAGGGCGTGCCTTATAAGTCACCCTATAGGGCGTGCCTTACAAGTCGACCTATAGGGTGTGCCTTACAAGTCTCCCTATAGGGCGCGCCTTACACTTTGCCCTATAGGGAGCGCCTAAATATCCCTATCAAATGGTATACAATACATGACCATGTCAGAGGGAACGTCACTATTGGAACATATTGCATAAGACGGGAACAATTTTCCTGACATATGCAAACTTTAACCTGGCTGCAGACTGTGGATTAAAATATTATAGTTGGCTTTCAAAGGGTTACACATGACGCCTCAGCCAGCCTTATTCATTAGGCACACTGGGGAATCAAACCCATGACCCTTGTACCATCAGTCTGTGTAGTAACCATTGTGCTACAGCTCTGTTTCTGTAGCTGGGTGTCTGCGCGCCATCTTGTGCTTAACGCACAGTAATGTGCCCTGTAACGATCATTGCTGTGCGGCGCATTATAGCGCGCGTTATCACTAACGATGTACCGCGCATGTCCTTTTTTGGCATTTCTTCCACTAACGCGGCTCCTAACGCGAATCACACTAACGCAGTTTAGTAAACATACCCCTTAGTCCATATCTAGATAGAGGACAGTACTAAATATGCAGATTCAGTGGTCAGCACAGGCAGTATCCATTAAGTGGTTATAGTCAGACACTGTGCATATGGCCAATCCACATGGAGCACGATCCCAGAAGGGGCATGTCCGTGCCATTGGATGCCCCTGAGCAGGACAGGACCGTTAGGACCTGCTTCTGCACCATGAGAGCCAGACGTTCTCGTGGCTGCAGTATCGGACCCTGAGAATACCCGGCATGCCCTTGCATCCCTGTGGGTACATCTTCCCCACATGTTGTCCTGGCCGCCGCAGTGCTGACCCCCATGTCCCAGCTTCCTGACCCTCGACAGGGCAGCCAGGACTCAGATAGGGAGGGAGGGAGGGACCTATCTGCCTTTGATCCCAGCCCTAACAGTGGTTTCTGGACTCATTCGCAAACATTTCTGCTGCTTATTCCAACTCTGCAGTGGAATAAGCAGGACATCAATTTCCCATCCGCAGGACATACAGGGCCGTGACCTGAAATGGCCCCGTGCTTCCTGCCACCTCAGCCCGCCCCATGCCACCCACCCTCAGCCTCCTCCCGCCTCCCTCTGGCTCTGCAGACACTGCGGCTCTGGCCATGTGGGGCGGGTGTGTGGCTGAATTCAGGCAGGACGGCTAGCGGGACTGCACATCCCACTGGGTTGTATAGCCTCACTAGTCGCCTTGATGAATTTGGCCCATAGGGGGTTATTCCATAACCCAAATAGGCCATTTGCACATCCATGAAAGATGTGTATCTCCCAAAAATGCCCATGACCATATTCCAATACACCAGGCCTGCACACATCCACAACGCTTGCACAGGGATCTCAGAATGTGCCTTGGAGGGGCTGAACCTGGGCATGATTTGCCACAAGGACATGTATAGAGTATTCAGGAAAGCCCCGTGTATGTTTTCAATTCCCTGCAGACGTGCCTGTTATTCCTGCTGGAGACATGGAATAAGGCCAGTACTTAGAAAATATCCGGCTGTGTTCTACAATTTGTTCCAAATTGTATAAAGGTTGTAACAAGTATGTTTTAAACTGGTGTGACTGCAGTCTGGATAAACACCACAAGATGCAGTTATAAAGAACAGAAATCAGAGGTAAGGGAATTTTGAAAGCTAAAGAGTCATTAATATCTACCCTTAAAAAAATAATAAGAACAGCCATAGTGTTTATTCTGCATATGCTGAAGTTTGATGTTTGTGCTAAAAAAGCTAATCTAGGAGACCCTAACAATTGCTGTGTTATGAAAAACGTGGTTTGAGGGTTGCACGGGAGAATCTGGTGAGTTAATCTACAATTCAGGGAGGACATGAATGCCTGGCCAGTACCTGACCTTACAGATGACTGCAGTGTCACCAGGTACCAGTGTGATAGGGCAGCCATACATCAGCTATGCTAGGCACTGGGAGATATAACTGATGTTGTGACAACATTCCCCAGATTGTGACACGAGGCCTACACCCCTACCCATTCTAGGATCTATGCAAGCTGAGAGAGTGGTGATACATCTGGAGACTGGCTACTTGGTATGATGGCACAGGGATCCTCCCCCCATGCCCATACAGGTCTGACCAGGGGAGCAGTGCCAGAAAGCAGACTGTGGGAAGGCAGGCAGGGTAGCCCCACAGATTGCAGATGTATACAGACCAACATAAGCCAGGACAAAGTGGACATTGTATGAGACAGGTGTAGCCATGTATAGAGAGCTGCTGTGAGAAATGCCAGTACCTAGATATATGCGAAACAGATGCCATAGCCAGAAAGCCATAGTCATTAAATGAGGATAGCTTTGTTATTCAGAAATATAATCCATCCTTTGATAAATTGGAAGACTGGACATTCAAATGGCAAATGAAATTTAATGTGGACAAGTGCAAAGTTATGCACCTGGGAAAGAACAACCCAAACTATGGTTACACGATAGCAAGGTTCCACATTAGGAACCATCAGCCAGGAAAAAGATTTAGGCGTCATCATGGATAACACATAGAAACCCTCCACCCAGTGTGCAGCAGAGGCCAAGAAGGCAAATAGAAGGCTAGGAATCATAAGAAAGGGAATGGAGAATAAAGCAAAGGATATTATAATGCCTCTATTATTCCATGGGTCGACCGCACCTCAAATAGTGTGTACAATTCTGATCGCCATATTTTAAAAAGGATATAGTGGAATTAGAAAAGGTACAGAGAAGAGCCACCAAAATGGTAGAGGGGACAGAAGGATACCTCTATGAGGAGAGGCTTAAAGGTTTATGGATCCTCAACCTGGAAAAGAGACTTCTGAGGGGAGATATGATAAAGATCTATAAATTAATGAATGGAGTGGAACGGGTAAACATAGATCAATTGTTTACACCATCAAAAAGTAGAAAGACTAGGGGACTAGGGGAAGCTACACTTTAAAACCCATTTAAGAATAAGAAGAGAAAATATTTTTTCACTCAACGCATAATCAAACTCTGGAAGTCATTACTGGAGGATGTAGTAAAAGCTGTTAGTATAGCTAGGTTTAAAAAAGGTTTGGACAATTTCCTGCAGGAAAGGTCCATAAACCATTAATAAAGAGGACCCAGGAAAACCACTGTTTGCCCCAATACAAGCATTGTGGAACCTGGGTATCTTTTTGGGAAATTGCTAGGTACTTGTGACCTGGATTGGCCACTGTTAGAAACAGGATGCTAGGCTTGATGGACCTTGGTCTGACCCAGTATGGCATATTTTATGACCTTATGTTATTAAGTAAATTGCAAAGTTAATTTAGGTTGTTGTGAGGTTGATAAGGGTCCTTCCATGCAGGCCCTCGCCATGCGGGTCCTTGTCTAAGGGCCATGCCCAAGGGCCTTTGGGAACAGCCCTTAGGCAAGTGCCTTAGAGTGGTCTTAAGGAATGCACAGTACTTCAAACTACAGTAACCTGCCCATGTCCAATGTCTGTCCCATGTCTAAAGTCTGTACCATATCAAAATCATTAATGTTGCCTCCCAGGTGATGGCCCCGCCTTACCAACTTAATTCCCCCATCCTTCTATGTAACACCGCTTTGACCCGGCGAAAAGCGGGATATAAATACAGCTAAATAAATAAATAAAATAAATAAATAAACACAGCCAGCTGGTATAATGAATTAAGACATCCCATAACCACTCTTGTGTCACTGAAAGTAACAAAACCAAACAATCCTGAACCTATAGGTTCAGCCTATAGGATAAGAACAGGTCGGTATCTGTCTAGTGTCTGCCAGCACATCTCCCCCACCTCCAAAAGCCACACCCTCTCCCTAATGCTGCGGACTAGTCCAGTAAAAATATGTTCAAATAGTAAGCAAATGAAAATGACGTGGATTACCACAGAGTAATTTTACTACTCCAACTCATACTTCTACGCCGGGCATGTCCAACTTCGAACAGGTCGTGATCTACTTTTTCCGGCCAAAACTGATGGTGATCTACCACCATGAAAATTAAGTTTCAAATTAGTTTCAAATTAAATTTTAACCCAATAAAGTTGGAGGATCCCCCTCCCCCATTTTAATGAACCTTCTGACATTTACTTGGATGTGATCAGCTGTTTTCTTTTATTTATATCCTGCTTTTCACCGGGTCAAAGCGGTCAATTGGGAGATACATTTAACATGAGGGGATATGACACACATATGCTAATACGTACAGGGAACATGGGCAATGGAGGGTTAAGTGGCTTGCCCAAGACCACAAGGAGTGCCTATAGGACTAGAAATCCCAGTCCCTCTGGCCTGAGATTGCTGTCCCCAGGTGGGACTTGAACCCCCGGCCCTGTGGCCTGAAGTACCTTGTCCTAACCACTAGGCCACTCCTCCCTGCAAATTAAGCAAATTAAGCAAAAACAAAACAGAGAGACGAAGATCCAGTAAGAACTGCAAGGGGAAATGGAAAGTACATTTTTTCTTAAAGTTTTATTGAGTAATAACTTTCATTAACTGTCTTAATAACTTTCTTTAACTTTTGTTGAGTAATTTGTGTTAAATTTAGGTCCGGTATTCATCCAGGCTGATCTTGCACAATCTTTAATATTTCGCTCTTGCTCATTAGTGAGAAGTCTGAGCCTGCATTTCATCCACCAGCTTTTTGAAGTTGGGTGAATATTGCGTGAGGGCCAGTCTCAGGGAATCCTGGAGATGTTCTTCTGTCATGTAGGAATGTTGTGTACTCTTTGCCATTTTCAGATGGGAAAACGCAGATTCACAAATAAGTTGAACCGAAACAGGAGTGTACAGCTTCACTGCATCTTCTCAAGTTGGGAAATTTGTCTCTAGGCACTAGCTTCCAAAATGATTCTTGTTCAGCACAGGTCTTGAGAAAAATGTAATTTTTAAGGGTTAATATTTCGTTTTCTAGAGATGACTTGTTCAATGAGTAATTTTTTCTGATAGCAGCTGCAGTTTCTTTAATGTCCACATCTACTTTGAATGGGTATGACAAGTACTCCACAACTGTTCCAATTTTTTGGAAATCACAGAATCTATTTTCGAATTCCTGGATAACAAAACAGATTTCTGTCACATACTTCTCGTTCTGAAAAACAAAATTTAGATATTGTCCAAGATGGTCCTGCGTATTAGGAAAATGATCAAAAGTGTTGTTTGCAAGGTCAGTCATCATTAGCTCAAATTTGCTCTTGTGGGATGAAACTGTACTCATCATCTCGCCAATGCATTTGTTTTTACCTTATAGTACAAGGTTCATATCACTTAGTTCACCTGTAAAGTCAGCGAGAAATGCCAGATTACATAGCCACTCCTCATATTCCAACTCTGCTTGGTCATCTCCCCTCTCCTTCAAAAACCTTCTTATTTCATTCAGCAAATCACGAAATCTTGCAGAAATGTGTGCCTACTTAGCCACCTTACTTCTGTGTGCAAAATGATTTCTGCTGCCCCTTCATCAAGAGTAAGATTGAAAAGCCATCTTTGAAGTGATCTTCCACGAACTGAATTTACAATTTTGAAAGTGATGTCCATGACAGTCTTTGTATTGAGTCTCTTGCTTGCCAAAACTTGCTGGTGAATGATGCAGTGGTAAGAAAGGAAATCTGGGAAGTCGGCATGCTGTCTACAGAGGGCTATGAAACCGTTAACCTCACCTGTCATTGCTCTTGCTCCATCAGTAGCAATGGAAACAAGTCTATGCAATGGAAGATTACACTTTGTCACAAAAGAATGGAAAGAACTGAATATTTCCTGACTGGTAGTTATCCCTTTTAAAGAAATCATTCAAATAGTTCTTCTTTAACACTCCAGATAAAGACTAGTAACTGGGCTATGTCTCTTATGTCTGTAGATTCATCCAGTTGGAGTGAGAAAGCAACAAAATTAAACATCCTCCAACAATTGTTGTTGTGTCTCCACACATCTTTTCTATTCACCACACGACGGTGTTTCTTGACAATTGTACATCTTGAATAGCAGCTATTATCTCTTTCCTATTTTTAAAACCTTCAAAAAGATTGTCAGCTGCTTCAAGAAAACAATCTTTTACAAATTCTCCTTCAGTGAAAGGTTTGCATTTCTTTGCGATCAGGTTGCTGACCTTGAAGGATGCTATGATTGCATTGACCGAATGTGACCTTGGCTTCGCCATCAACTGTTGCTGAGTAGCCAATTTTGATTTAAGTTCTTTGAGCTTCAGTTTACGAATTTCACTTTTGGGTGGAAAATCAACATCAAGCTTATTGCTATGCAGAGCCTTATAATTATGTTCTAGATTACCCTTTTTGGGCAAGGATACTGGGGCGTTACAAGTTAGACAACACCACTTGTCTTTCACCATGATGAAGAAATAGTCCATTTCCCATTCATCATGAAAGTGGTAGGTTTTGCTCTTCTTTGGAATACTCATCTTCGTTATACTGGGGTGGCTGGAAGTAAGAAGGCCAAATCTGCTAAGTTAGTATAAACCCTGGCTGAATCTGGTGCAAAACTGTCACTGTCCCAAAGTATTAAAGATCAACAGGAACTGAAAACCTCTGGATGATGTGCAATACAAGGAAAGGAGATGCCAAAACCACACATGCAGTTCTAAAAGTAAAAATAAGAATTCATCATACTGGCACCAATAATCAAATATCACCAAACAATCATCAAAAAAACTCAAACACCTGTCCAGCAAACCAGATAAAATCAAATACCACCAAACAAGTTCAAATACCACCACACGCGATTTAATAAATTCAGCACACAGTGTAGAATCAACGCAAAGGCTAGGCAAAATAAAATTGCAGAGGTAAGCAAAAGTCACAGTGGTTTGAACCATTTCGAAGGCAAGGCATAGGGGTATGTTTACTAAATCGTCTTAATGTTCCTGGCATTAGCTCCAGCGATAATGTGAAGAATGCCATAAAAGGAGTGGACGTTCCGGTCTTAAGGTAGCATTTCAGGTTATTGCACGATAAAGTCAGTTATTGCACAATAGAGGGAGCCGCAGCACGTTAATGCGCATTAGCCTTAATTAGGCACGTTGACATAGAAACAGAACAACAGAGGTTTAGTACAATGGTTAATACATTGACTGATGAAACAGAGGTCATGAGTTCAGTCCCCAGTGGGCTTAATGAGTAAGGCTGTCTGAAGCATTACCCTTTACTTTAAATCAGTGCTGTCTGAGGCATTTTCTTTTTTAATTTAAATTAGTGCTGCCAGCAAACACACCCTCACAGTGCCGTAACCTAAGGTGCCGCATAAGGCGCCATATAAGGCACTACAGAGTGCCTTATATAGTGCACTGTCTGCCAAGGCACATTATAATGTTCCCTATAGAGCACCTTATGAGGCACCTTTAGGTTACAGCACTGTGAGGGTGTTTTTGCTGTCAGCACTAATTTAAATTAAAAAAGGAAATGCCTCAGACAGCCTTATCAAATAACACCATTGTGGGATCAAACCCATGACCTCTGCCTCCACAGTCAGTGAAGCAACCAGTGGGCTGCATCTCTATAGCTACTAACAAACCCCTGGATGGCTACAGAAAGACTGCAGGTCACCACACAAACTGTAGGCTGTGGTTACCAGGATAGGGTTAACCCACCTGTACCCATGATGCACTGCACATGCAGATTAGCAGTCTACAGATGATCACAAGATGGGGTATGCACCCCCACAGCACCTCAGCCTGGTAGGGGGAACTGACCATGTGTGTTACTGGCACAGAGTAGCTACAGACCGTCACATTGTGTGGGTACTGTACTCACCCTGAGAGCGAGGTGGAGCACCCAGCACCAGGTCTGCAGCACCTGGCTTAGCTGAGATACGCTATGCTGCAGGTTACCATCAGTGCCAGTGTGTGATAGGTAGTCCTTGCAAACACACCTGTGTCCATCTGTGTTTCCCAGTCATGTCTAGCCCTTGTGGACTATGATGCACCCAGAATTGTGCATATCCAGTGTGGGTGCCATGGTCACATGATTTAAATGAAGGGGGGGTGTTTGGACCCATAGGTGGATTATGTATCACCACCCAACCCACCCTCTGGGGCTCAGGATCTCCCACCAACAGATCCACATTCTACAACCCTGCAATGGTGGCAGTAGAGGGGACCATCAACCCCAGTCCTGCTGGGGAACAGGCACCCTACAGGGCAGTCAATGCAGATCTGTAAGCATCCATAAGGCAATGGCAGGCAAACAGAAGACAGGCCTGGAAATGCTCAGCTGCCCCCCACCATTATCTGACATTCTCCAGCCGCTGCACCCTGCAAGGTGTTCCAGCCATACACAGACTAACTGCAGACAGTCTGCTAGCTAGTCCATAGTGCATGTTCCTGGAGAAGATACATGCACCCAAAACTGGGTTGTGAGTGCATGCACACACACCAAGCAAATAAGTCAGTGATTGGGCCCCAGAAAGGAAAACCCATAAATATCACATGCAAAAAGTATTACATAGCACTATGGGGGAACCTAGCCATGCCGTGGTCACTGCTCAGTCAGGGTGAGAGTGACCTCCCAGAAGGACATGCTGTGGCAACCCTGTCCATGCAGGTGGTGGCCAGGCACTACAATGTCCCAGCCATTGCTCTATGCCCTGTGCAGATGCATCTTGCCCAGGCCACTCTGTCCGGGCCATACCCACAGTACCTTGCTCTTCATTATGTACATTGGCAGGCTAACACTGGAAACAGTGCAAGCAGTGTGGAATGAGTAAGGTGTAGGCAGCCACAACACACTGGATAGACAGACACACACTCCTACACCTATGCCAGCATTGTGCAAATATAGAGGCTTTTTGCAGCTCTGGCTACCGCACCAGTCCTGGGCACAGTGCAGGCATGGCTATGGTACGCAATACTGTTGGGGGTCACTCCCCGGGATGGTAAACACTGTCAGAAACCAAAACTGAAATACACTCCACAGATATCAGAAAGGTTGCTATGATGCAGCTCTATTACCAAATTGTGCATAACTTAGGAATTGTTATCTGCCTTTAATTATAGCAACCTTTTGATACATGTGTAATGTATTCCCAAGTTTAGGGTGGCAATGCTAAGGTATGCAAGTGCTAGTATTGGGAGATGCTGCTGCGTACAGAGCCCAACAGCCTGCCTCTCCATGAATATGCATGAGATACATTTGCACACAATGGGGGCGGCGCATACTAATGCCGCACAGGCATATTTATTAGGGACAGCATGAAACCTGAATGGTATTTGGCCCTCCAGGACTGCAGTTGGGAAACTCTGCTCTAGGGATTGCACATGTTTATGGTGTCTGTGCTCTGTAGGGTAAAATTTAGGCATTTCAGGCATGCTTATTTTATCTGCAATAAAGGTTCCATCTTTATTACCACGGTTTAGTACTGGGTAAAATATGGGGACTGGGTTGGTAGGAGCCACAGCTGGGACTTGAACTTGTGACCTTCTGCTCATGAACACACTGGCTGTGTGTACTGCACCACACTGACAGTTCATTCCCTGGGGGATACCATGACTGTTCATCAGACCCTGTCTGTTGCAGTGCACGGCATCCACCTAAACGGGGCTAGGCCATGGTCTGCTGTGGGCAGATGCCACTGCCCCCTCCGCCACCAGCACCCCTCCGCCACCATGCTGCCATGCCATTATGCTGGTGGTGCTGGTGGTGCTGGTGGTGCGTAGTCCCAGGCCATCCAGTATGCCGGTAGGCAGCTGCCTAGGGTGTGGGTTCTTGGGTAGGGATGCCTACATGGACATGCATGCTTCCCCCCCCCCCCATACCGCCTGCCAATGTTATGTGCCCTTGGGGGTACCTGCTGGGTAATCTCCCCTGTGACACTCTGGGACACACACTAATACTCATGTTGGACCCTTGTCAGTTGATGTCTTGCTGCTTTACAGTTTCGGCATTCCTAAGTGCCACCTAAGTATCTGCTTAACACGCACTGTGCCCCAGTTGGACCACAGCATGTGCTGTATGGAGCCCTCTATATCCCATTTACAGCATCAGTACAGTTGCCCTTTCCTACGTGCCCACTCTGCTGTTACTTCACATGTGCACGCCATAACATACCTGCCCAATACAGACGTGAATAAAGCCTGATCAGCATTATTTCAATGTGGGATCATTCACTCTGTAGAGGGACAGAGAATAGACCATTCCAAACATGATATCTTATTTTTTGAGCTTTGTCAGTGGTGTTGCTTTTTGTGTATCATTAATATCACTTTTGGCCAGCTTGGTTATTGGGATTTTAAAGGTGGTTCAGATCATTTTCTATGTTTATTTGCCTTTTGTTCCGTGCACATGTATCACTACTATCACGTTTTTGGGTTTCCCTGCCTTTGCTGTACATTGCTGACTGAAATGGTTTCTCTTTGCTGCAAATGTGCCTTAACGCGAGGGTTTCACTGGCGTTAGTGTTCAGACCCAGATTTCAAAGCTTTAGTGTGCCTGGAGCCTCTCCCCTCCCACTCTCCGCCCATTGACCCCTTCTCTCCGCCCTCTGGGAAGCCTTACTCCACCCTTCAGAGCCGGATTTCACAGCGTTAGTGTGCCTTAATGCCGCAGCCATGTTATCGTGCAATAAGTGACGTTATCGCACGATAAGTGACGTTATCGTGCGATAACATCACTTATCGCATGATAATACCACTGCTGCACTGTTAGCGCCATTTAGTAAACATACCCCATATGCAAGTTAGAACAAAATTGGAAAAGCCCGCCAAAATCACCAAACGTTTGACACTTTGTTGTGTCTGCCTGAAAACATTTAATGAAAGCGAACTATAAGGAAACCAACGACCAGCACACGACACAACTAATACGGTAAGTGTATTCAGGTAAAGCCTGGGCGAATGGATATCACCTGGTATATAACACACTTCTAAGGGGTGTTGGGGCGGGGGCAGGAATGGGTGATTCTGAGAGGCAGGAGATCTGGTATGACACCTAGACTGTAGCATCTCTTTGCGGGGCATGGGCGGCGGCCCCCTGGGGTACCCAGAAACTATATTGGCACGAAAACTACTAGCTCCCCAATACACCCACAGGCAAGATTCCTGCAGGCAGGGAAAAAAGACAGGCAAAGGATCAGCAGTGGCGGCAAGCCCTCAGCAGATGACCTGCTGGCATGAGCTCTCTCCTAGCGATGGGGCAAGCTGCTGGAGAGATGGAGCCAAGTGGGGCTGGCGATCTACTTCTGACTCCTCTACGATCTACAGGTAGATCGCGATCTACCTGTTGGACATGCCTGTTCTACGCTATTCCAACACCACACTGATCGCTCAGCAGATAATAAAACCCTTATCATCTCAGACTACAAGAAGGAACACAACATTGATATTCTGATACGAGGGAACTTGGGATGAGGATGAAGGGGGATAGATTCAGGAGTGATATGTGGAAATATTTCTTTACGGAAAGAGTGGTGGGTCCGTGGAATAGTCTCCCAGTGGAGGTGGTAGAGATGAGGACAGTAACTGAATTCAAAAAAGCATGGGACAAACACAGAGGATCTCTAAAGGAAAAAAGGGGACTGTTGTAGTTGTTGATATGGAAGGACAGACTAGATAAGCCATGTGGTCTTTTTCTGTTGTCATATTTCCATGTTTCTATTTTTCTATGTTTGTCACTGAATCATGGCTTACCGACACTGACAATGTGCTAGTAAACCAGCTCATTACACCTGTGTTGACCCTTCACAACTGCCTGAGACTTAGCAGAAGAGGCAGGGGTGTCTTCATCCTTGCAGACAAACACCTTGATATCAAACTTACTGCAGTTACCACCACTGACACAACCAACATTCTGGTAGTGGAAAACAAGCAATTATCCATATGTCTTGCATACAGAGCTCCTAATGCAGACACAGAGGGCCTCTCAGCACTGTTTGACATAGCATGCATCCACACTGCCAAAGATAAGCCCTTTATAATGCTTGGTGACTTCAACCTCAACTCAGCACCAACAACACAAGTCAGTTCATTGCTCGAGGCCATGGACACTATGGAATTTTCACAAATCATCAGTGTACCCACCCATAAGAGAGGTAATACATTTGATATATTGTTCCTATCTAACAAGATCCTATCAGTCATGCCCAACATTGCTTACCAAGTAACGCCCATCCCATGGTCAGATCATCATGCAATTACCTTTGACCTACCTCTGCTCAACTACATCACCACAAAACAACCTCAAACCCAACACTTCGCAGATTCAAGGACTACATTAAACAAGCTCTGCTGGATCATATCCTACCATGACTCAATTTAAACATAACTGACCTCATCTCACTCATCGACAGATAGAACAACACTATTGTATCATATGCAATAGCCCCACAGAGAAAAGAAACACCAGATGTGACTCAGCACCTTGGTACTCCAGTGAAATTAAAAAAGCCAAACACGAGTTAAGACAGCTTGAATGCTGCTGGAGAAAATCTGGAGGAAACAGGAAGAATATAACAACCTAATTTACAAACTTAAAAGGGAACACCTTTCTAACCTGATCCTCAAATCATTAAACAAATCCAGGAAGTTGTTTGAAATAGTAAAATCATTCACGTGTGCACCACCATCTCAACTCAACTCCACACTGAGATGCATCCATAAGACTTTGACACATATCTCCAGGACAGCTTACACCCAAGAGTGACTCAGTGACACTGATTCATCCACCTATGAACACACCAACAATACACAGCGTTGAACCACATTCGCAGCAGTCTCGGCAGAACTGCTCCATCAAATACTCATAATGCTCAATACCACAACTTCCCCAGTTGACCCATGCCCTGTTTTGTGGATAAAGATAACCAGAAGCAAATTCACACCCTCCCCTCTCAAAATATTAAACCTCACACTTTCCCAGGGGTTCATGCCTACTAACCTAAAGACCGCATCAGAAGACTTATTCTAAAAAACTCTTCTGCAGACATTGACTTATCCATCTCTTACAGATCCATCTCCAGCATTCCCTTCCTAGCAAAAATAATTGAAAAAACAGTCAAATATAGCTACAGGAATTCATAGACTCCTCTGCCCCTCTAGACGTGCAACAGCATGGTTTTAGATCCAATCACAGTGTGGAAAACTTGCTCACGTCACTAATCAACAAACTTCTTCATGGGCTTGAACAGGTCAAGCGAGGATTCATCCTTATATTTTTGGGCATAGCTTCCCCCTTTCACTCAATAAACCATGCCAAATTATTAGTCGGGCTGGAGTCCATAGGTGTAAATGGTACCCCATAACCTAGTTCCAGTCCTACCTGACTGATCACCACCAACAAATAAAAATAGGGAACAAGACCTCCAAACCATTTAAACAGCTTCAAGCATACCTCAAGGATCTGCCCTCTCAGCCTTACTCTTTAATCTATACATCCAACCAATCTGCCAAATTATACAGACACATAAAATACACTATCACATTTATGCTGATGACCTTATGCTATATGCCTCCTTCGATACCAACAACCCGGAACATACTACAGTACAATTATAAAAAGTCAGAAGCAAGAAAACTGCCCCCACATTTGCTGTACACACCGCTGCAAGCTCTGCTATGAGGGGACATATAGTAGGATGAGGGTTAAAGGGGACAGATTCAGAAGTAATATGCAGAAATATTTCTTTATGGAAAGAGTTTTCTGGCTAGTGCTTCTATGAATCTTCCTTGTATGTGTGGAATGGCTATGCAATGTTCTTCATGATCAGCTCCCTGATGAAGCCGCATGGACGAAAGGAGCTTCACTGCATCTATTGCCTTGTCCCTATTGGATTTCATGTTTTGCTGCTGCTGCTGTCTTTTCAAGGAGATTTTGGCTGCTATTGCCTAATTATTTTGCTGTTCCACTACTATTTCTACTAGGAGTGGCTCACTGTGTGTTTTTCTCGGATTGTTGGGTTTTTCGTCTGGCCCAACTTCCTTTCTTGCTAGAGGTCTTTTTCTGATCACTGATGTCATTTTGAGTACAGATCATAATTTGAGCATTGCTGTGGCAGGATTTCTGTCTTGGTCTTGCCATATGACTGGCTCGTCCTTTCTGCTATTTTTGTCAGAAGGGGTGGCTGAGGTCTTTTTTCCTCTAACACAGTGTTTGCTGGTGGTGTAGGCTCCTTTGTCAGTCTAGTTTGTGGCGTGCTTTTTTCTCACACTTGTGTGTTTTGTGTTTTTGAGAGTACATTTTGGAGTTTTTCTTTAGTATTTTTCAAATTTGTGGCTCCCTGAGGATATTTCTTTTTAAGAAGCATTAGAGACATAGTGAAGTTTGTTGATGAGATGCTTCTTGAAACATCCAAGCTCTCCGACAGAGGAGAAGATGGGAGGCTACAGAATGAAGAAAGATGGACACAAGTCACCAGATCCTGCAGAATCAACACTCCAACTCCTCCAGCCCTTGAATTGAACAAGTATGCGACCCTGGAATTGGAGAAGGATAAAGCATCCCAGGAAAGGGAAGAACCAGAGCTCGAGGACCCCAAAGTTGCAGAATCAGTGACCATAAGGAAGTGAAGGTTAGTGGTGGTTGGTGACTCTCCTCTGAGGGGTACTGAGGCATCCATCTGCCAACCAGACTTGATGTCCAGAGAGCTGTGCTGCCTACCAGCTGCCAAAATCCATGATGTTATGGAGAGTTTGTCAAGACTCATCAAGCCTACTGACCTATCTGATGTTGCTCATCCATGTCGGCATAAATGATACTGTTAGATATCCCTCTGATCGTATCAAAAGTGGCTTCATGTCTCTGGGAGGGTGAAGCAGATAGGTGTGCAAGTGATCTTCTCTTCAATCCTCCCTGTTGAGGGTAAAGGCCAAGGCAGAGAACCTCTTATCCTGGAGATGAATTCATGGCTGAGTGGATGGTGTCATTGAGAGCATTTTGGTTTCCTGGACCGTGGGATGAAGTTCCAAGAGCTGAAGAACAGAGATGGCATCCACCTGTCTAAGAAGGGTCGAAGTATCTTCAGCAACAGACTGGTTGACCTTCTGAAGAGGGCTTTAAACTAGATTTGTTGGGGATTGGTGATGAAAGCCCACAGGTAAGTGAAAACACCCAGGTAAATGAAATATTAAATACCTTTATAGAAATGGGTAAAAGGGGCAACATCTGGAAAGCAGTGTGTAAAAATGCCCTTAGCATGGGAAATAAGATCCCAGATGCTGAAGCTTTAATGGAAGAGACTAACTTGGTTTAATGGCGGTTATGGAGACATGGTTCATGGGCAATGATGACTGGGATGCAATTATACCAAGCTATACTTTATTCAGAAAGAACAGGGTAGGAAGAAGGGGAAGAGGAGTGGCACTATATGTAAAAAATAGCATTTTAGTGCTGACTCCTGGTAATCCAACTGCTTTTGGGCAGTGCATCACTGGAAATTGATTGCAAGACCTTTTTTATTGAAAGAATGGAGGATAAACTGACTTGTTTATGGGTACAAGGAGTACCAGTGGGAATCAAAACCTTGAACATCTGGGTACTAAGCAGTTGTTCTAACCACTAGGCAAATCCTCCACTGATTTAAAAAAAATTAAAAAACCCTATAATATTAAAATTATAGAATTACAGAGCTTAAAAGGATGAGAGTAAGCACTGTGGGTTAAACTACAAAGAAGGAAAGGGAAATCCATTTGCACTGGAGTGATATACAGATCCTCCTCACAGGGAGAAGAAATGGATGGAGATATAATAGAAGACATACGCAGCATTGCCATGAAAGGAGAAGTGCTACTGATAGGTGATTTCATTATGATGGATGTTGATTGGCACATCCTTACTGTGGTGTCTTCTAGAAGTAAGGAGATCCTGGATTCTCTACAGGGAGAACTCTTCAGGCGTCTGCCAACAGAACCCAATGGGCAAAGTGTTTCTGATGTTATAGTGAGAGATCATCTTTTATCCAGTGATCACCAGCTGGTGTGGTTCAGTATTAAGACTAGGGCTGATAAAGACCATTCAAAAGCAAGGGTCTTATACTTTAGATAAACTAACTTTGCCTAGATGGAATAATACCTCAAGGAGTTGTTATCAGGATGGGAACAGCTGAGCGATGCAGAAAAACAGTGAGCAAAACTGAAAGGGGATATGTTAAGGGCAGCAAACCTATTTTGTTAGAAAGGTAAATAAATGTAAAAGGAAAAGGAGGCCGCTATGGTTCTCAAAAAAAGTAGCTGTAAAGGTGAATAAAAAGAGGGAGGCCTTCAGGAAATATTAGAGAGAGAGAGGAAGACAGTATCTATATTTGGAAAAACTTAGAGAAGCTAGCAAAGTAGTCAGGAAAGCAAAGATACAAAAAGAAGAAGAAATAACCAATGCAATAAAACGGGGGGATAAGACATTTTTCAGATATGTTAGTGAGAGGAGGAAGGATAAGACTGGTATTTTCAGACTAAAGGGTAACGGGAAGGAATATGTAGAAGCTGATACTTAACAAAGACTTCTGTTCTGTGTTAACAGATGAAGGGCTAGGAGCAGGACCTCAGAAAATAGGAATAGAAGTCACAGGAAGCTCAAGTGATTTTCAGGAGACTATGTTCATGAGGAAATATCTAAACTAAAAGGTGATAAAGCGATGGGACCGGTTGGGATACGTCTGAGAATACTGAAAGAACTTGGGCTCCACAGACTGACCTTTCCAATGCTTCTTTGGAGTCAGGAGTGGTCCCAGAGGACTAGAGAAAGGCACATGTTGTCCCTTTACAGAAAAGCGGAAGTAAGGATGAGGTTGAAAACTACAGACTGGTTTGTCTGACCTCTGTGATGAGTAAATTATTGGAAACTCTGCTAAAAGAGAGAAAAGTGAGGTTTCTAGAGTCCAATGGATTGCAGGATGTGAGGTAGCATAGGTTTACCAGAGGCATGTCTTGCCTAACAAATCTGATTGATTTGTTTGACTGGGTGACCAGTGAGTTTCTTTCTTCCCTTCTTTCTTTCTTTCTTTAAAACTTTTTATATACCATCTTTCTACAATTCAAAATGGTTTACATGGAACTTAACTTGTAATAGTGTGAATACAGCTGTTGTACAGAGAACAAAAACTTGGTGAGAATGAACAAAGAATATTCAACAGTCAATTTTTAACTTTAAACTTTTTACAGATTAATAGTAAAGGATAGGTCAGAGGAGGCAATTATGTATAAGAGAGGAAATATAGAGGTGAGAAAGGTATTCAATGGGGAGGGCTGAGGATCACTTGAGGTGAGGGAGTCAAGATAGCATACCTGCTGAGTAAAAGGTTAAGTTGGACCAAGGGAGAATCCTATATGTGGTGCACTTAGATTTTCAGTAAAGCCTTTGACACTATTCCACACAGGCAATTTATAAAAAAACTGAACACCCTAGGGATGGACCCTAAAGCTACTGATTGGATTAAAAATTGGTTGAGTGGGAGGCAGCAGAGGGTACAGTGTATATATAAATGGAGCTTACTTTGAGGAGAAGGAGGTTACCAGTGGTGTGCTTCAGAGATCTGTCCTTGGTACAATTCTTTTTAACATCTTTGTTAGTGACATTGTGGAAGGGCTGTCAGGTAAGGTTTGCCTGTTTGAGGAAGATACCAAAATCTGCAATAGAGTAGACACCCAGGAAGGAGTAGATAACATGAGGAGGGATTGAGCTAAGCTTGAAGAATGGTCTAGAATTTGGCAGCTGAGATTTAATGCTAAAAAAAATGCAGGGTCATGCATTTGGGCTGCAAAACTCCAAGTGAGCAGTACAGTATAAGGGGTGAAGTACTTCTGTCCAAAAAAGAAGAGCAAAACCTGGATGTGATTGTGTCTGATGATCTTAAAGTAGTTAAACAGGTAGAAAAAGCGACGTCAAAAGCCAGAAGGATGCTTGTGTGAATAAGGAGAGGAATGGCCAGCAGAAGAAATGAGGTGATAGTGCCTCTGTATAAGTCTTTGGTGCAACCTCATTTGGAGTATTGTGTGCAGTTCTAGAGACCGCACCTTCAAACGAATATTAACATGCTAGAGTCAGTACAGAGGGGGGCTACTAACTTGGTTAGTGGTCTTTGTTAGAAAGCATATGAGGACAGGCCTAAAGATCTTAATATGTATACTTCAGAGGAAAGGCGGGATAGAGGAGATATTATAGATATGTTTAAATACCTCCATGGCATATATGCACAGGAGGTGAGCCTCTTTTGATTGAAAGCAAGCTCTGCTATGAGGGGATATACAGCAGGATGAGGATTAAAGGGGACAGACTCAGAAGTAATATGCAGAAATATTTCTTTATGGAAAGAGTGGTAACTGCTGGAATAATCTCCCATTGGAGGTGGTAGAGATGAGGACAGTATCTGATTCCAAAAAAGCATGGGCCAAACACAGAGGATCTCTAAAGGTAAAAATGGACTATCGCAGTTGATATGGAAAGGCAGACTAGATAGGCCATTTGCTATTTTTCTGCCGTCATGTTTCTATGTTTCTACAAATCTGTAAGACAAAACAAAAGACACACAAAACTAAGGGGTATGTTTACTAAACTGCGGTAACGGTACATAACGCGCGTTATGTAACGTTAACGATCGTAAAGCTCGGCGGCGCGGTAAAACACCGCAGAAGGTGGAGAGAGGGCGGAGAGAAGGGGTCAGTGGGTGGAGAGTGGGCGGGGAGAGGCTCCCTTCACACTAACATGCTGATCTGGAGAGCTAAATCCTAACGCAAATGAAAACCTGCCGTTAAATGCACATTACAGGGGAGAGAAACCATTTCAGTGTCAGCAATGTACAGCCTAGGCAGGGAAACCTAAAAAAGTGAAAAGTGTGATACATGTGCACACAACAAAAGGGCACATAAAAACTGAAAATGACCTCAACAAACTGGAAAAAAACAATAACCAAGCTGGACAATAGTGGTATTAATAAGAAACATCAACCCCCCCCCCTCCCCCCGAGAAAGCTCCATAGAAAAGATATAAATCGTGGAAGGGTCTACACTCCGTCCCCATACAAGGTGAATGAGCCCACAGTGAAATAGCGCTGCTCAGGGTTTTCCACTCCATCGGACAGGGTTCCTATGGCGTGCACATGTCCCGCAACATCAGGGCGGGCATGTCGGAACGGCAACTGGACAGATGCCGGAAAAGGGGATACAGAGGGCCGCAGGCGGCACATGCTGTGGTGCAGCTGGGCCACAGTGCGGACTAGGGTGATGCCTAGATGGCCCATACGAATGCTGAAACAGCAGAGCAGCCAGACAGCAACTGCTGAAGGCCCAACATGGGCACGACTGTGTTTCCCACAGTGTCACAGGGAATAGTACCCAACACAGCTACCCCCAAGGGCACAGAACATTGGCAGGTGGGGCTGGGGGGAGCGTGGACGTCTATGCAGGCACCCCTACCCCAGAACTTGCACCATAGGCAGCCGCCTACCTGCACACTGGATGGCCTGAGACTGCGCACCACCAGCACCACCAGCAGAAAGGCATGTCAGCATGGTGGCTGAGGGATACTGGTGGTGGAGGGGGCAGTGGCAGCTGCCCAGAGCAGACCGTGGCCTAGCCCTGTGTAGGTGGGTGCCATGTACTGCAACAGACGGACCCTGTCTGACGAAAAGTCATGGCATCACCAAGGAATGTACTGACTCTGTGACAACAAGGTGGTGCAATGCACAAAACCAGTGTATTCAGAAGCAGAGGGTCACAGGCACTGTTCCCTCTAAGCTGTGCGCATGTGCGCGCGCACACACCTCGCCGAGCGAGCGCACATACTTTACAACAAAGCGCACAAAAATTTTGATTCTGATTCTGATAGAAAACAACACAGACATTTTAAAATTTAAAAGTTTTTGTGTATTTACGGTTTTCACAAGTTCTACAATATTTTCTAGTGCAATCAATGTGGTGTACATACTGTATTCTGATGTATAGTCAAATTTTAAAGTATATAACTCCGAGTGTCGTTATGTGGCGCACAAAAATTTAACCTTCCTTCAAAAGCTGCACAGCTGATATTTTATGCACACACAGCCTACAGAAAATTAGAGGGAACATTGGTCACAGGTTCAAGTCCCAGCTGTGGTTCCTGCCAACCCAGTCCCCATATTTTACCCACTACTACAATGTGCTAATACAGACAGCACCTTTATTGCAGATGACGTAAACATGCCCATGACACCTACATTTTACGCTACAGAGCACGGACACCATAAACATGCACATTACCTAGAGCAGAGTCTCCCAAATGCAGTCCTGGAGGGCCAAACACCATTCCGGTTCCATGCTGCCTCTGATAAAGATGCCTGTGCTTCATTTCTATGTGCCACCCCCACGGTATGCAGATGTATCTAATGCATATTCATGAGGGACAGCATGAAAACCCAAACAATGTTTGGCACCGCAGGACTGGAGTTGGGAACCTCTGCAGTAAAGCAGCAGCCAACAGGGGCAGACACACCCGCACCCACAGGCCCCATTATCCAAAGCCTCCTGGAGAGGCAGGACTTTGGGCTCTGCGTGCATCTCCCAATACTAGCACTTGCATACCTTAGTAATGCCACCCTAAACCTGGGAATATGGTACACATCTATCAAAAGGTTGCTATGATTACTGGCAGATAGCAATTCCTACGTTAAGTACAATTTTCTGAGTGAGCTGCATCATAGCAACCTTTCTGATGTCTGTGGAGTGTGCTACAGGTCTTGCGTCTGACAGTGTTTACCAACCTGGGGAGTGACTCCTACAGTACTGCGTACCATAGCCATGCCTGCACTGTGCCCAGGACTGGTGTGGTGGCCTGGACTGCCCAACACCTCTATAGTTGCACAATGCTGGCATAGGTGTGGGGAGTGTGTGTCTGT
This sequence comes from Ichthyophis bannanicus, assembly GCA_033557465.1. Classification (NCBI taxonomy): domain Eukaryota; kingdom Metazoa; phylum Chordata; class Amphibia; order Gymnophiona; family Ichthyophiidae; genus Ichthyophis; species Ichthyophis bannanicus. The sequence goes on from CM066031.1 coordinate 1,463,281,867, forward strand.
CTATCCAGTGTGTGGTGGTTGCCAACACCCTCCACAGCCCACACTGCTAGCACTGTTGCCAGTATTGGCCTGCCAATGTCCATAATGAGGAGTAAGGTACTGTGGGAATAGCCTGGATAGGGTGGCATGGCCTGGCCGCCTCTGCACAGGGTATAGGGCAATGGGTCGGACATTGTAGTGCCCGGTACCATCTGCACAGACAGGGTGGCCATAGCATGTCCTGCTGGGAGGTCACTCTCACCCTGACTGAGCAGTGACCATGGCATGGCTAGGTTCCCCCATAGTGCTGTATAGCATTTCTCTTATGTGATATTTATGGGTTTTCTTTTGGGGCCCAATCACTGACTTAAATGCTTGGTGTGTATGCTGACATCCCCATTATGGGTACATGCATATTCTCCAGGACCATGTACTATGGACTAGCTGGCGGACTGTCTGCAGCTAGTATGTGTCTTGCTGGAGCAGCTTGCAGGGTGCAGCGACTGGAGTCTTGCTACTGCAGAATGGTGGGGGCAGCTGAGCATTTCCAGGCCTGCCGTCTGTCTGCTATTGTGTTATGGATGTGTACCGCTCTGTCTGTTCCCCAGCAGGACTGGGGTTGATGGTCCCCTCTACTGCTACCATTGCAGGGAGGTAGACTGTGGATCTATTGGTGGTTTATCCTGTTTCCCACCCTGAGCCCCAGAGAGTGGGTTGTGTGGTGGTACATAATCTGCCTATGGGTCCATACACCCCCCCCCTTCACCTACAGCAGGTAACCATTGCACCAACACAGGATATGCACTATTCTGGGTGCATCATCGCCCATAAGGACTAGACATGACCGAGACATACAGCAGGACACAGATGTATCCTAGGTGTGTCTAACGGAATTACCTATTACACACTGATGGGGACCTGCAGCATGACGTATTTCAGCCATGAAAGGTGCTGTGGACCTGGTGCTGGGCGCCCCACCTCAACCTCAGGGTAGGCACAGTACCCGCACAATGTGACTGTCTGTGGCTACTCTGTGACAGTGCCACACACGGTCTGTTGCCCCTACCAGGCCGAGGTGCTGTGGGGGTGCATACCCAATCTTGTGCCCATCTCTCGTCTGCTGATTTGCATGTGCAGTGCATCATGGGTATGGGTGGGTTAACCCTATCCTGGTAACCACAGCAAACAGTTTGTGTGGTGCCGTGCAGTTCTTCTGCAGTCAGCCAGGGCTTTGTTCACAGCCTTATAAGGTGTCCTATAGGGGACATTATAGGGTGCCTTGGTGGACAGTACACTTTATAATGTGCCCTATGGAGTAACTTAAGGGATGCCTTATGCGGCACCTTAGGTTATGCCACCATGAGGGTGTGTTTGCTGGCAGCACTAAATAAAATACACATCAAATGCCTCAACAATCACTACTTAAATGTAAAGGGTGCTGCCTCAGCCAGCCTTATACATTAGGCCCACTGGGGAATCAAACCCATGACAGACAGTAGAACTGATACTGCACAGCTGCCCCATACCACTATATGACATCCTCCAGCAGCAAGTAAAGTGAGTCACCAGTCGCTACACCCTGCAAGGTGTTCCAGCCACACACATACAAACTGTAGACAGCCTGCCTGCTAGTCCATAGTCAGTGTTGTAACCATTGTGCTATCAGTCAGTCTTGTAACCATCAGTGTCTATCAGTCAGTCTTGTAACCATCAGTGTCTATCAGTCAGTGTTGTAACCATTGTGCTATAGCTCTGTTGCTGTGCTTGTATGCCTGCGCGCCTTCTTAAGATTAACGTGCGGTAATGTGCCCTGTAGCGCTCGTTCATTTATGGCGCCTTGTAACGCGCGTTCTCGGCACGTTCTCGGTAACGTTGTACCGCCCATGTCCTTATTTGGGATTTCTGTCTCTACCGTAGCTCCTAACATGAATCGCACTAACGCAGTTTAGTAAACATACCCCTAAAATGAATATATTCTTTAGCAAAATCTTCAGCTGCAAATGGTTGGTGGAGTAGCCTAGTGCTTAGAGTAGCAGCTTAACAGCCAAGAGATTTGTATTCAGTTCTCAGTGGCACTCTTTGTGACCATGGACAAGTCCCTTTAACCAGGGCTGGCCCAAAGGTTTCTGCTGCCCTAGGCAGAAACTCTGGCTGTGCTGCTGCCACAGATTCCGTCTCAGAAGGGAGAGGCAGGCAACAGCTGTATTTCTTAAAATGGCAGCAAAAGCTGCTGCTTTTGGAAATACTGCCACTGCCTGCCTCTTCCTCCCGAGATGGAATCCATGTCATCTGGGGGTGGCGTGGTGTGGCACAGCTTGTCATGTGTGCCGCTGCGGTCGCATAGTGGATGGGCCGGCCCTGACTTTACCCATCATTATCTTGGAAGAAAAGGCCTGGCATTCTTTTTTTTAATGAAATTTGCAACATTATGTTACATGAAGCATTATGTTTCATATATAGCGACCATATAAAAAAGAAAACTAAACACAGAAGCAAAAGAAAATGCAAGAAATAATGAGAAAAGTCCACATTACGAGAGATAATCAAGAAATCCAGGGGCCCTCTTAACTAGTAGACCCCTTTTTTTCCATAACTAGCCTACAGAAGGACAACAAGAAAAAGAAAATCATTTATCAACAAGAAATTTCTCTAGGTGGGCAATAAGGCCGGGCAATCTACTTCCGGTCATACCTTGCCAAGAAAATCCAGGGGTTGATGGGTTGTCAGGTGTCACCACTGACTCAATGGGGCATGTTTACTAAACTGCGGTAACGGTACATAATGCGCATAATGTAACGTTAACGATCGTTAACTAACGTTAACGCGCATTATGATGCGTTAATGATCGTTAACGTCTCATAACGTGCGTTAACGTGTTAACGATTGTAAGGTTCCACGGCGCGGTAAAACACCACAGAGGGTGGAGAAAGGGCGGAGAGAAGGGGTCAATGGGCGGAGTTTTGGCGGGGAGAGGCTCCAGGCACCCCAACACGGTGAACTCAAAGGCTGAATCCTACCGCGATTGAAAACCTGCCGGTAGATGCATATTTGCAGGGGAGGGAAACCATTTCAGCGTCAGCAATGTACAGCATAGGCAGGGAAACCCACAAAACGTGATAAGTGTGATACATGTGCACGGAACAAAAGGGCAAATAAGCAGTGAAAATGACCATAAGAAACGAGGAAAATAACATAACCAAGCTAGCCAATAGTGATATCAATGGGAAACAGCCAAAAATACTAATGAAAAAGCCTCAGAAAAAGATATTAACTGTGGAAGGGTGTATGCCCTGTCACCATAGAAGGTGAATGATGCCACAGTGAAATAGTGAAGATCAGGGCATCCCCTTGTTACTGAACAGGTTCCCCATGGCATGCACATGTCCTGCAACAGCAGGGTGGGCATGTCAGAACGGGCAACTGGGCAGATGCTGGAAAAGGGGATACAGAGGGCTACAGGCGGCACATGCTGTGGTGCAGCTGGGCCACAGTGGGGACTAGGGTGATGCTCAGTTTGGCCCATAGGAATGCATAAACAGTAGAACCAGACTTCAACTGTTGAGGGCCCAACATGGGCATGAGTGTGTCCCCCACAGTGTCACAGGGAACAGTACCCAGCAGCCACACCTAAGGGCACAGAACAGTGGCAGACGGTGCTGGGGGGAAGTGTGGGCGTCCATCTAGGCACCCCTACCCCACCACCCATACCATAGGCAGCTGCCTACATGCACACTGGATGGCCCGAGACTGCCCACCACCAGCACCACCAGCAGAGGGGCATGGCAGCATGGTGGCGGAGGGGTACTGGTGGCAGAGGGGGCAGTGACATCTGACCATAGCAGACCATGGCCTAGCCCAGTCCAGGTGGGTGCCGTGCACTGCAACAGACAGGCTCAGTAGGACAAACAGTCACGGTACCTCCAGGGAATGATCTGTCCCTGTGGCGCAGTAAGCACAGCCAGTGTGCTCAGGAGCTGAAGGTCACAGGTTCAATCCCAAGCTGTGGTCTCTGCTAACTCTGTCCCCATACCTTTTACCAGTAAGAAACTGGTAAGATGGAACCTTGTGTTACCTACATTTTATCACACAGAGCACAGACACCACAAACAGGCGCATTACCGAGAGCAGAGTCTTCCAAAGGCAGTCATGGAGGTCCAAGCAACATTCAGGTTCCATGCTGTCTTCAATAAAGATGCCTGTGCTGTATGTCGATGCGCCACCCCCATGGTATGCAGATGTATCTCATGCATATTCATCAGGAACAGCATGAAAACCCGAACATGGTGCAGCCCCCCAGGACTGGAGTTGGGAACCCCTGTCCAAGAGCATTGATCCACAGGGAAGAGACACCCGCACCAACAGGCCCCATTAGCCACTGTGTCCTGGAGAGGCAGGATGTTGGGCCCTGTGTGCATTCCCCAATACTAGCACATGCATACCCTAGCAATGACACCCAAAACCAGGGAATGCGGTACACAGATAGCAAACGTTTGCCATGATAACTGGTACATAGCAATACCTAATGTTAGCACAAGCTGCCCAGTGTGCTGTACCATACCAACCTCTGAGATGTCTGTGGAGTGTGTGTCATGTCTGGAACCTGACAGTGTCCACCACCTTGGGAAGAGACCCCAACAGTACAGCATACCATAGCCATGCCTACACTGTGCCCAGGACTGGTGTGGTGTCCTGGGCTGCCAAAAGCCTATATTGGTGTACTATACTGGCATAGGTGTGGGGGTGTGTGTCAGTCTATCCCAGGGGTGGGGAACCCTGGTCCTGGAGAGCCGCAGATCAGTCAGGTTTTTGGGATATCCCTAATGAATATGCATGATATATATATGCATTAGAGATATCCTGCCAACCTGACTGGTTTGTGGCCCTCCAGGGCTGGATTTGGAGACCCCTGCCTTACACCTCTGTCATTTAAGATTGTGAGTGGGCAAGGTGCAGATGTCCAAGACATCAAAAAGGTTAGATAGAATGTGTCACATTCCTCCTCAATGCTCACCACCACCAAAATATTGTCTATTAGACAACTTTTTGGTGGTGGTGAGAATCGAGGAGGAATGTGACACATTCTATATACCCTTTCGATGTCTAGGAAATCTGCACCTTGCCCACTCACAATCTTAAATGACAGAGGTGTAAGGCAGGGGTCTCCAAATCCAGCCCTGGAGGGCCACAAACCAGTCAGGTTGGCAGGATATCTCTAATGCATATATATCTCATGCATATTCATTAGGGATATCCCGAAAACCTGACTGGTCTGCGGCTCTCCAGGACCAGGGTTCCCCACCCCTGGTCTATCCAGTGTATTGCGTTTGCCAACACCCTCTGCAGCATACACCGCTAGCACTGTTGCTAGTATTGGCCTGGCAATGTGCATAATGAGGAGCAAGGTACTGTGGGTATAACCGGAGAGGGCAGCCTGGGCAGGATGCACCTGCACAGGGCCCAGGGAAATGGCTGGGACATTGTAGAGCTTGCCCACCACCTACACGGACAGGGTGGCTACGGCATGTTCTGCTGTGTGGTCATGCACACCCTGACTGTGCAGTGACCACAGCATAGCTGGGTTCCCCCATAGTGCAACACATTGTCTTTCTGAAGTGGGATATATTGGCTCTGTCCTCTGGAGCCCTATCACTGACCTATCTGCTTGGTGGGTGTGCGCACATCCCAGGTGTGGGTGCAAATGTTTTCTCCAGGAACATGCACTATGGACTAGCAGGCAGACTGTCTACAGTTTGTATGTGTGTGGTTGGAACACCTTGCAGAGTGTAGCGACTGGTGACTCAGTTTACTTGCTGCTGGAGAATGTCATATAGTGGTATGGGGCAGCTGTGCAGTATCAGTTCTACTGTCTGTCTGTCACTACCCATTGTAGTGAGGTGTACAGATCTGCATAGACTGCCCTGGTGTGGTGTCCATTCTCTGGCAGGACTGGGGTGAATGGTACTCTCTACTGTCACCAGTGTAGGGGAGTAAAATGTTGACCTGTTAGTTGGAAACCATGTTTCCCACCCTGAGCCACAGAAGGTGGGTTGGATGTTGGTACATAAACTGCCTATGGGCCCAAACCCCCCTGCCCCCCTTGGACCTGAAATCATTTGACCATGGCACCCACATAGTGTATGAACTATTCAGGGTGCATCATAGTCCACACGCACAAGACATGATGTACAGATGGACACAGGCAAATGCTAAGGGTATCTGCAGGAGCCACCTATCACACAGAGGCACCGATGGGGACCTGTAGCTTAGCCCATCGCAGAAATGCCAGGTGCAGCGGAAATGGTGCTGGGCACCCCACCTCACCCTCAGGGTAAACACAGGACCCGTCCACTGTGATGGACGGTAGCCACTCTGTGGCAGTAACACACACGGTCAGAACCCCCACCAGGCTGAGGTGCTGTGGGGTTGCACATGGTCAGGACACACAACCAGGCCGAGGTGCTGGGGGGGGGGGGGGTGCATCCCACAACACGGGACCCTCTGTAGACTGCTGATCTGCATGTGCAGTGCATCATGGGTGTGGCTGGTCCAATCCAACCCTGGCAACCACAGCAGACGGTTGGAGTGGTGACCTGCAGCCCCTCTGTAGCCAGCCAAGCATGTAGCAGGAGCTATAGAGATGTAGGCCACTGGCAAATGCACTGGCTGTGCAGACAGAGGTTAGGGGTTTGTACCTACTGTGGTGATATGTGGTAGGGCTGTCTGAGGCATTTTCTTTTTTTAATTTAAATTGGTGCTGCCAGCAAGAAACACTCACAGTGCCGTCTCCTTACGGTGCCTCATCAGGCGCCCTATACAGTGCCCAATGCGGGACCCTATACTGCGCCCTGTGGGGTGGCCCATAGGGGACATTCTAGGGTGCCTTGGTGGACAGTGCACTTTATAATGTGCCCTCTGGGGTGCCTTATAGGGTGCCTTATGCAGCACCTTAGGTTACGGCCCTGTGAGGGTGTGTTTGCTGGCAGCACTAATTAAAATTAACAAACAAAATGCTTCATACAGCAGTGATTTTGAGTAAAAGGTGATGTCTCAGCCAGCTTTACTCATTAGACCCAAGGGGGATTGAACTCACTTCCCTTGTACCATTAGTCAGTGTATTAACCATTGTGCTGCAGTTCTAGATGCCTTGCTAGATACCTTATCAGACGCCTTATGGGCGTGTGTTGCATGGCGCTCTACACGATGTTTTCTAACGCTCGTTAGGCTATGGCACCTGGTAACGCGCGTTATCGATAATGAAGTACCGCCCATGTCCTTATTTGGGATTTCTGCCTGTACCGCGGATCCTAACGCGAATCACACTAACGCAGTTTAGTAAACATGCCCCAATGGCACTTAAAAAAAACCAACAAAAATAAAAACTGTTGAAACACACCCTATATGGCCATGTTTCCAAAAATATTACAGCAGTCTAGTCCAGCATCTAAATACCCATGCAGATCGGGCAAAAGGCCTGTTTCAATGCTCTAATTTGTTTTTGAAAGCCTGATTGATAGATTGTTTTGGAAGAGAATAATTTATTAGCAGACCATTAATTGCAGTATTACTGGGGTTTTTTTTTCAATAAATTTACCTATAAAGGGTAATGGTTTCTATTACTCCCCTGTCTCACCTTTCCTCCAAAGTGTACATGTTGAGATCTTTATGTTTATCCCCATACAGTAGGTCTTATGACAAAGACACTGACCATTTTTGTAGCTACCCTCTATACCAACCCCATCCTGTTTATATCCCTTTAAAGGTGTGTTCTCTAGAACTGTACACAGTACTCCAAATGAGGTCTCACTAGAGATTTATACAAAGGCACTTTCACTTCTTTTTCTTGCTGGACATTCCTCTCCCTGTGCCCCAAAGCATTTTTCTGACTTTTGCTCTTGCCTTTTCTATTTGTTTGGCCACTTTAAGATCATCTGGTATGGTCACCCCCATGTCCTACTCTTCTTTTGTACATTGAAATACCTCCGCCCTATATTATTTTACCTCTTCCTTGGGTTTTTGTAGCAAAAATATGGGAGTTGTCAGCCATAGATTGTGAGATCTTGTAAAATGCCATCTCTTTCCTCATCCAGGACAATGTTTGCTCTCTTCCTCATCTGTGCACTGCCACCTTAGGCAGATGAGCATAAAAGATCCCTCACCGAGTTCACACCAAGTATCCCTCTCTGCCCATTCTAATCACAAAGATTTTTCAATTAGCTATGTAGCGATCAACATTCCTTTAAAAAAAACAATCTTTGGTCATCTAGACTGGTTGATGCAATACATAAGTTTTTTAAGCAACCATACTTACAATTGCTTCATTCTGTCTTCTGACAAGTACCCTAAGGACAAGCATAAAAGCCCAGAAAACAGTGCATTTATTATAAACTAGCCATTCCTCCCAGGACTCGTGAAATCATGCAGAGGGAAAAGAAACTCTCAGTGATCAGCTGAGGGTAATTTTATTGGTTCCACTAGATGGTCACGGTGGCATCATGCTGCCCAATTACTCTTCGGTTAGCAGGTTTTGATGAAGAAAACTCTAGCCCTTTAAAGTGCATTTCTGCACCACAGGCCAAAAATCGTAAACAGGGCAAAGATTTGTATTTGACAGAGCTGTTTAAAATATCAGCTTGATTAGTGCAAATAGAAGAGAGCAGTGCAGGCATGAAATGAGGGAATAAAAGAAAGGGCTCCTTAACTCAAGAGGTCTACATAACATTGTTATCTTTTGGAGAACAAAATGTTTAACAGAGCAGGTTTTGCTTTCTGGGAACCAGAGTTCTGAAATCTGAGATAGCATCTGACAAACAAAACCAGTCTTCGGGATAAAGTAGAGAGTTAAGTAGCCAAGTTTTTATAAGGCATAGTCAACCGATGCTTTATCCAAAGTTGGTTCATTATGCTGTCTCAGACATATAATAATATTTGCAGACAGCCCTTTATTTGATACATTTGTATTTATTTTTCCTGATTAAAAATATTATAAGCTTTAGCTGTACAATGGTCTCAAATGACACTCGCCATATCACAGTCTGAAGAGAACTAGCAATGCTATACAGAGGCTCTTGCCATACTTAACCTGACTTGAAAAGTTTGCTGTAGGGTGTGTGAGGATACTAGCAAAATAACCGTCAGCCTGGAAGGAGCGTGGTGGGAAGGTGATCCCTTCTGGGCGACCAACTAGTAACCTGCTAAGTAGGTTGCTTTAGTTTGAGCCGAAGAGATCAGGTGAGCTCCCAGAACACAGGAGATAAAAGAGAAAGGTAGCAATCGGTAGACAAAATTACACCAGCGAATGCTTGAGCGAGAAGAAACTATGGAGACAATAACCTGGGACAGAGAATTAACTGTGAATTTGCCAGAATGGGGTCAAGAGGAAACTATGCAAATAAGCGTAGGACTCAGAATATAAGGGAGAGCCAAGCCTAAGTGATAGAGTCATTAAGCCAGGACAACAGGGTTAAAAGGAAAATATGAGAACACAGAAAAGAGCTCAGAGAAGAAATAGAGGACAGGGACCCTGGTAAAAAGAAATTCAATCTTTTTGAGAGTTGTCTTTAAATACACATTCGAAAAAGTCCCTAGTGACGAAAGGGAGGAGGTTAAATCAAAAGTGGTTTGAAGGAGGTAGGTAACAATGAAAGCAAGAGGTACAACAACACCTTGAGTATTGGTTGTAGTTCTGGTCAACTCATCTCAGAAAGAATATAGTGAAGCTTGTTCATTTATTTCATATTCTATTCTTTGCTTATGATATAGAGCTATTCATTCCTTAATTCATATACAAGATCAGATGAGATCAAATGCTAAGATGCTCAATCCACAAGAAAACTGAAGGCTTATGTTTTGGTTCAGTAGAGTAGGAGGATGTAAAGTCTAGGCTCATGATTGCAAATTCTGCTTTTAAAAAAATTCCCTGAGCTCACTGGGAGCATGTCTAGGATGGGAGGAGGTAAACAAGGAGAAAATTAGTATGGTTACAAAGTATGCTAAACTAGGCTTCATATATTAAAGCAACTTAAGCCTTACGTAGATAAGAAAACCTTGTTTTCAGTCATGCAAGTGATGGTGCTAAGTATGTATTCTGGATTATTGCAATGTATTGTATAAAAGATTACTTGCTAAAATGATGTGGAGATTGCAGGCAATCCAAACACTGCCTTCCTGATATCGATGGGAACCAAAAGGAGAGAAAATATGCAACAATAACACAGGTACACTAAAAAAAATTTTTTTAAACTGCCTCTAATGTTTCGATTGATTTTTACGTTTTTTGGTGCGCTGAATCCAAATCTGGTAACCAATTTGCTCCATCACGTACAGATTTTTTGCTACATTGGGTTAGCAGTTTGAGGTGAACGTTTCAGATTGAGTGCGATCGAGATAAAAGTTTCTTGGGTGAATTCTTTATACTAATTGTTTAGTAGTTATTCAAATAAGAATAAAGAAAATTGTAACAAGGCAGCACATAAGAATAGAGTAATGTCAACAAAACACACTGTGATGGTAGCAAAATTGTCTGCACTTAAAACAGCCACATACATGTGCACAAACATTGAGCATATAAGAGCAAGGTTAGACACAAAGCAAAGCAAAGAAATGTGCAAAAAATGTTGTACAGGTATGTATGTAAGAATAGAAAACGCAAACCGCACCATTGCAATACATGAAGACAAACACCCGATGGTGTGAAAATAAAATTCTAATAAATGATATCCGACACTGTGGTAATAACTAGCAAATTTTTATTTCAAAGTTTAGTAAAAACACGATATTTGTCAACACAGTTTAGATTTTAAAGTCATTCTTGGGTCAATCAATCTCCTGGTGGGCCCGTTTCTTCTTCCCCCGAATGCTTCTCTTGGTGCGCTGCTTGGCGTATTTGTCATCTGGGGTTTCCCGCAGCAGCAACCAGCAGAAATCAGCCATCATAGTGGTGTTCCATCTTCCTTGGTACCTTCTCTCTGCGTCCTTGATGTCCTGGTGAAACCTTTCACCTTGTTCTTCACTGTACGCCCCCCAGTTTTTGGGAAAGTAGCTCACATGGGAGTGCAAGAAATGGACTTTCAGGCTCATGTTACAGCCTTTTTCTTTGAAGGCACTGAGCATCCTGGCAACAATATCCTTATAGTTCTCATCCCGCCTGTTCCCCAAGAATTTGAGAACAACATCCTTGAAGGAATCCCAGGCTTCTTTTTCCTTCTCAGACATCATTTCAGCGAATGCTCCATCTGAAATGAGTTTTCTTATATCAGGGCCAACAAACACTCCTTCCTTTAGCTTTGCTTCAGAAAGTCGGGGGAACTTTGAGCAAAGGTACCGAAAGCACTCACCATCTTTTGGAAGGGACTTGATGAATTGCTTAATGAGACCCAACTTAATGTGGAGAGGTGGTAATAGAATTTTATCACGAGGTACCAAGCTCTCATGAAGAACATTTTTCTCACCGGGTCTCAAATACTCCCGAATTGGCCAGTCTTTTTTCCCCCAGTGTAGGTCGCGGGCCCGGCTATCCTACAAGCAAAGGAAGCAGGGATATTTGGTGAAACCGGATTGCTGCCCTAATAGCATGGATAGAATTTTAAAGTCTCCACAAATCATCCACTTATGCTCATCATAACGAATCTTCTGAAGAATCAGGGCCAAATTCTCGTATTTTTCTTGGAGAATAACAGAGTGAGCAATAGGAACTGAAGCGAATGTGTTGCCATTATGAAGAAGAATACCTTTTATGCTGTCTTTTGATGAATCAATGAACAGCCGCCATTCAGCAGGATCATACTTGAGTTTAAACTTTTCCATCACTCCGTATATATCGTTGCAAAATACCAAATCTTCCTCTTTGCTGAAATACTTCAAAAATTGTGTCTCGCGGTTGCGGTACCAATAAAAAGTTGTTCCTGGTGACAATAGATTTTTCTGTTTAAGCCGAGAACCTAGCAGTTGGGCAGCATCTTTTGGGAGTCCTAAATCCCGGACTAAATCATTCAATTCAGCTTGAGAGAAAAGTTCAGGTTTCGGATCTGGTTCAGTTTCAAACTCGGAAGTACTGGACTCATCGGGAAAAAGCCATCTGATGAGTCTCATCATGATCAGAACCGTCCACACAAATATGATCCAAAGATTTTGGTGGTTCAGGCACAGGTACTTCGTTGCTATGAGGCATAGGCCTTATTGCTGAGGGAAGGTTGGGGTAACTTATTACGTTCTTATTTTTTAAGTTGTATCCCTTCACAATGCAAGAGCAAAAATAGCAGTCACTGCTGTGGTCTCTTTGTTCACGCCACATCATAGGTATTCCGAAACGAAATGCTTGTTTTTTACCTTTCATCCATAAGCGTAGATCTTCCTCACATGTCTTGCACACTTTGTGAGGAGCCCACCGTTTGTCTTGATCGCCTAACTTCAAACCGAAATAGGTGAAATATACTTTTTTAATAAATGCAGAAATGTTCCTCTGCACCTTTTTCATGGTATATTCCCCACAAATAAAACAAAAACTGTCCGGAGAGTTGACGCAACCTCTGGCTCTGTGAGCCATCACAAATACACAGCACTGCAAACTACAACTGTAGTGAACCACTTCGGAATAAAGCTGGATTACGACTGAGCAAACAAAAGGTAATAATGAACTTGCAAGAAACTGAAATTTGACAGGAACGTTCATGTCGCAACCACCGTGTTTGAGTGAGCGAACGAGGCGAGACGAACAGGAAAGAACATGCGCCAGCGCGAGTACTGGATTTAGCCCTCCGCCTCCCAATTGTCCTGTTAATGTATAAAATGAATACAAAACACTCTAAAATATCATGAGGGAGTGTTTCTAGTTAGTTAACCATTACAACCTCTATTTTGGGCCAAGAAAATAAACTGCAGTCGGCTAAAAAGAAATTATGTGAACATTCCTTATATGGGTAAGAAATCTAATTTTGCAAGAAAACGTGACGTGATGGAACATTTTGGCTATTTTTCCTGGATTCAGCACCCCAAAATCTATAGGAATCAGTTGCAAAACTGGAGGCAGTTTTTTGGTAGTGTACCTGTGTAATTAGCTAAACTCCACTGGCTTTTGATAAAACAGGGTTCCCTAAATGTTTCAGGTCTGGGGATGGAGGAAGAAAACCCCAGGTAAGTGAAAGACCTCAGATAAGTACAACATTAAATACCTGTGTAGAAATGGGTAAAAGAGGCAACCTTTGGAAAGCAGTGTGCATAAATGCCTGTAGAATGGGAAATAAGATCCCAGATGTTGAGGCTTTAATGTAAGCAGCTGACTTGGATTTAGTGGTGGTTACAGAGACATGGTTCACAAACAACCATGACTGGGACATAATTATACCGGGCTATACTTTTTCAGGAAGCACAAGGGAGAAAAAGAGGAGGAGGAGTGATACTATATGTAAAAAATAATATTAAAACTATAGAATTACAGGGCTTACAAGGGAGCGAGGAGGTGCTGTGGGTTAAGCTAGAGAGAGGGAATGGTAAATTCATTTGCATTGGTGTGATATACAGATCTCCTTCATAGGGAGAAGAAGTGGACTGAGATTTAATAGAAGACATATGAAGTATTGTTATGAAAGGAGAAATGCTACTGATGGTGATTTCAATATACCGGATAATGACTGGCACATCTCTGCTGCAGTGTCATCTAGAAGCACGGAGATCCTAGACTCACTGCAGGGAAATCTGTTCTGGCAGCTGATAAGGATGAGATTGAGAACTAATGACCTCTGTGGTGAGTAAATTAATGGAAATGCTGCTAAAACAGAGGATAGTGAGGTTTCAGGAGTCAAATGGATTGCAGGATCCAAGGCAGCACTCGGTTACTAGAGGCAGGTCTTGTCAGACATATCTGATTGATTTCTTTGGCTGGGTGACCAGAGAGTTGGACTGAGAGAGAGTCTTAGATGCGGTGTACTTAGAATTCAGTAAAGCCTTTGACACCGTTCCACATAGGCAACTTATTAATAAATTGAACACCCTAGGGATGGAGCCTAAAGTGACTGACTGGGTAAGAAATTGGTTGAGTGGGAGGTGACAAGGGTACAGGTAAATGGAGCTCACTCTGAGGAGGAGGTGGTTACCAGTATTGTGCCGCAGGGATCTGTCCTTGGTCCCATTCGTTTTAACATTTTTGTTAGTGATATTGCAGAAGGGCTGTCAAGCAAGGTATGCCTGTTTGCAGATGATACCAAAATCTGCAATAGACACCCAGGAAGAAGTAGATAACATGAGGAGGGATCTAGCTAAGTTTGAAAAGTGAATAAGAATTTGGCAGCTGTTATATAATGCTAAAAAATGCAGGGTCATGTATTTGGACTGCAAAAATCCAAAGGAGCGGTACAGTATAGTACTTCTGTCCACAAAAGAAGAGCAGGACCTGGGCATGATAATTGTTGATGATCTTAAAGTGTCTAAACAGGTAGAAAAGGTCACGTGAAAGCCAGAAGGATGCTTGGGTGCATAGGTAGAGGAGTGTTCAACAGTATAAAGGAAGTAATAAGTCTTTGTGTAAGTCTTTAGTAAAACCTCATTTGGAGTATTGAACATAAGAAATGTCGTACTGGGTCAGACCATGGGCCCATGAAGTCCAGTATCCTTTTTCCAACAGTGGCCAATCTAGTTCCCAAATGGTATCCAGATTCCATGCTGCTCGCCCAGTGGTTAAGCATTGGATATTTCCAGTCCTCTTTAATAGTGGTTATGGACTTTTCCTCCAGGAACTTGTCCAAACCTCTTTTAAATCCAGCTACAGTAACAGCTTTTACTACATCCACTGGTAACAAATTTCAGAGTTGGTTACATGTTGAGTGAAAAAATATTTTCTCTGATTAGCCCTAAATGTGCTACATTGTAGCTTCGTTGCATGTCTTTCTACATTATGAAGGAGTAAACAACTGAGCTACATTTACCCATTCAACTCAATTTATTATTTTTTAGGCCTCTATCATATCTCTCCTCAGCCATCTCTTTTCCAAGCTGAAGAGCCCTAACCTTTTAAGCTTCTCCTCATAGGGATATCCTTCCATTCCCTTTACCATTTTGGTCACTCTTCTCTGTACCTTTTCCAATTCTTCTATATTCTTTTTAAGATATGTCTACTAGAACTGCACACAATATTCAAGGTGTGGTTGCACCATGGAGCAAATACAGAGGCATTATAATATCCTTTGTTTTAATCTCCATTCATTTCTTTATGATTCCCAGTATTGTATTTGCTTTCTTGGCCACAGCTGCACACTGGGCAGAGGGTTTCAAAATATTATCCACGATGACTTCAAAATCCTTTTCCTGGGTAGTGGTTCATAATGTGGAACCTTGCATCGTGTAAATGTAGTTCGGGTTGTTCTTCCCTAAGTGCATAACTTTGCACTTGTCCACATTAAATGTTATCTACCATGTGGATGCCCAGTCTCCCAATTTATAAAGGTCCCCTTGCAATTTTTTACAATCCTCTTGTGTTTTAACAACTTTGAATAATTTGGTATCATCTGCAAATTTGATCACCTCACTCGTTATTCCTACTTCCAGGTCATTTATAAATATGATAAAAAGCAGTCAGCCCAGTGGAATATTCCACTTTTTACCTTTCTCCATTGAGAAATTGACTATTTAGCCCTACTCTCTCTTTTCTATCTTTCAACCATTTCCTAATCCACAATAGTACATTGCCTCCTAGCCCATGTTTTTTTAAATTTCCCCAAGAGTCTCTCATGAAGGACCTTGTCAAAGGCTTTCTGAAAACTGAGATGCACTACATCAACCAGCTCAGCTTTATCTACCTGTTTACTCAGTTTCAAAAAATTTAAGAGATTGAAGAGACAAGACTTTCCTTGGCTAAATCCATCGTGGATTTCTGCCATTAAACCATGACTATGTACATGTTCAGCAATTTCTTTTTATAATGGTTTCTACCATTTTGCCTGGTACTGATGTCAGGCTTATGGTCTGTAGTTTCCCAGATCACCCCTGGAACCCTTTTTAGAAACTGGCGTTACATTGGCTACTCTCCATTCTTCAGGTACTACAGATTATGTTAATGATAGATCACAGATCACTAATAGAATTTCTATAATCTCATCTTTCAGTTCTTTCAGCACCCTGAAATGTATGCCATCCAGTACAAGTGATTTGCTGTTCTTTAGTTTATCAATTAGCCTTATAACATCTTCCTGATTATTGAGATTTGTTTCAATTCCTCTGATATATCACCTTTTATTTATTTATTTTTATTTATTTAATTATTTTTTAAACTGCCTTTCAGGATTATCAAAGCAGTTTACAATAAACTTAACATTTTACATGAAACAGAGAGATTAATACATTACATTGAATTTAAAACATTACATTGAACTGGGTTAACAAGCTGTGATATATAGTAGAAACTGTGATACATTGTTAGGATATGAGCAACTATGTTCAGGGGCGGCTCAAGGCAATCTGCTGCCTGAGGCAAAGACTGATATGGCACCCCCCCCCCTTAGAGGGGGGGCATGGCTTTTTCAGAACTCCAATTGGGGACTGAACCAAACCAAAAAGCCAATTAGATTACATGGAGGAAATGCAAGATGTTTGCACACAGAACCGTATCGTGCTGCAATCGCGCCCTGTGCGACTTGCAGCTTGGGTGTGCTCTCCCTCCTCCCCCCATACCTCCATCCAGCGCTGCCTGCTCTTTCCCTGCTGCTGCCACCCTCTGTTTTTTTCATGGCAGCGCCGGCAGCAGGGAAAGAGTAGGCAGTGCTGGATGGAGGTATGGGGAGGAGGAGGGGGCATATGCTCGATCTGAAAGTCACTGGCACTTTAAGCAGATCTGTCACTCCCTGCTCTGACATCATGTCGGAGGAGGGAGGGACCAGACTTCTAAAAATGCTGCGAAAAGGCTTGGAGGGCACATTTTGGCTTCCTGCTATTGTCCTGCCAGCGGCAGCAGGGCAACAGCAGACAGCTGAAATTTGCCCCCCTCCCCAAGCCTTTGCGCCCTGTGCGGCTGCACCACTTGCAAAGGGCTAGGTATGGTCCTGTTTGTACAACAAGGAACTAAAAGAGAGCAAGAATCAACAGCACAGTTTATACAACTAAATTATAACTCATTTTTATTTTTTTTGTTATGAACTGCGTTATGGTTCTTGCTTTTGCTTTTTCAACATATATTTTGCATCCACAGTGAGTACAGAGCAGAACCAGGACATTCATCCACAGAACTCAATATTTAAAAAAAAAATCTAATTCTGATCATCTCACTATCAAAAACAACAACAACCACTATTCTCCAGTACCAGGCATATTGTGAACTAATACAAAACCCTACAACAAAGAGCAAACCTACCATACCATACCATATCAGCACAAACTTCCAAAACTCACATAAGGAGCCCATCCAAAAAGGCATCACTGTAAATACTACAGTGAACCCTGGAACATCCATATACCTATTTGAAAAGCTGAAACAGTCAAATTACTACAGTACAGTATAGATCTTTATGTAAAACTCCATGTTAACAGAACACCTGGCCTCAGTCACACACTCACAACATCGACCCTCACCAAGTACAGAATAAGTAACCATAATCTAAAGTAAAAATAAAAATATGTAGACAAAATTTAAACTGAAACCCCAAGAAGCCAGAGTCCACATGCAGTGCAGTATCAGATAAATAAGAGATGCAGTTCCCCCATACTGTGTAAAATATAAATATAGCACAAAGTCCAATCACTAAAATGAAATAAAATTATTTTTTCTACCTTTCTTGTCTGACCATTTTATTCTCTGATCATGCTGGTCCCGATCTGAGGCTTCTGCTTTCCTGTCTTCTCTTAGCTCTCTTTCTGTGGTCTATGGTCCATCTATCATTTCTTATCTCTTCTTTTGTTTTCTTCACTTCTTTCTATCAGCCTATTTCCAGTCCCCGTAACCCTTCCCAGTATCAGCCCCTTTCCAGTCCTCCCTCCCGGTACCTTCCAATGTCAACTTGAATTCCCATGACTGCCACTGGTGTCCATTCCCTTCCAGTCTCCCTCCTTCCCCACTGTCCAGCTCCTTCTAGTCCAAATACCATGGCAGCCCCTCTCAGCATCCACTCCCTTCCAGTCCCATTCTCCCATCCCCTCGCATCAGCCCCATTTGTAGCCCCAGCCCCCAGCTTTCTTCCAAGGCCAGCATCTCTATCCTCCCCTCCCCACCATCAGCCCATTTCCAGTTGAAGCCCCCCCAATCAGCTTACTTCCAGTGTTAGTCCCCCTTCAACTCCATTACCAGCGCTAGCCTCCCCTAATCAGCCCATTAGCAGTCCTACCCCCCCATCAGCCCATTACCAGTCCTAGCCTCCACTAATCAGCCCACTTCCAGTCCTAGCCTCCCCGATCAGCTCATTTCCAATGCTAGCCCCCTCAGTCCATTACCAGTCCTATCCCCTTCAGTCCATTATCAGTCCTACTCCCCCATCAGCCCATTACCAGTCCTAGCCTCCCCTAATCAGCTCATTTCCAGTGCTAGCCCCCCTCAGCCCATTACCAGTGCTAGCCTTGCCTAATCAGCCCATTTCCAGTCCTAACCTCCCCGATCAGCTCATTTCCAATGCTAACCCCCCATCAGTTCATTACCAGTCCTACCCCCCATCAATCCATTTCCAGTCCTAGCCTTCCCTAATCAGCTCATTTCCATAGCTAGTCCCCCCTCAGCCCATTACCAGTGCTAGCCCCCCTAA
This sequence comes from Ichthyophis bannanicus, assembly GCA_033557465.1. Taxonomy (NCBI): domain Eukaryota; kingdom Metazoa; phylum Chordata; class Amphibia; order Gymnophiona; family Ichthyophiidae; genus Ichthyophis; species Ichthyophis bannanicus. The sequence goes on from CM066031.1 coordinate 1,463,300,556, forward strand.
TCAGCCCATTACCAGTCCCAAGTCCCCCTTGATCAGTCCATTCCCAGGCCTAGCCTTCACTAATCAACCCATTACCAGTCCTAGCCCCCCTGATCTGCTCATTACCAGTGCTAGCCCCCCATCGGCCCATTATAATCCTAACCCGCACTGTCTCTCCCCTTTGTCTAGTACTTGTCCCTGTCTCCCCCTTTGTCTCCTATCTCTCACCTTTTGGGTATGTTTACTAAACAGTCCTAATGTTACCAGCGCTAGTTGCAATGTTAACATGACGAATGCCATATAAGGTAGTGGGCGTTCTGGCGTTAAGGTAGCTATGGCTGTTTTTCGCGCGATAGAGAGTGCCTTGTCTGTTATTGCGCGATAGAGGGAGCCGTAGCACGTTATCTCGCATTAACCTTAACTTTTCCTGGTGACCTATGACCAAAGCAAGAGAGGCATAGTGGTGAAGACATTGACTGCTGATATAGTGGTCATGAGTTTGTTCCCTCAGTGGGCTCAGTTAAAAAGCTGTTTGTGACAATTCCTTTTGGCTGCTTGTAACAGTCAATCACATCCCAACAATCTGTACTGTCAGCCAAAAGAAGCCTCACCCCAGTGCCACAACCTAATGCACCTTTTAGGGCACACCATAATGCACATCATAAAGCACTACATCATGCAATGCAGGTCATAATGTGCCCCAGAGGGTGGCACAAAAGTTGACACCCTCCAAGGCAGCATATAAGGCGCCCCATAAGCTGGCCGAACCTAAGGTGCCACTAAAGATGCCCCAAGGAGGCTAAGGTGACACAAGATATGATGCCCAAGAGCAGTAAGGTGCCCCAAGGTCACAAGCATAAACTGTATGGGCCAAACACAGATGTAACCCTAACACTGCACAGAGCACCAAGGAAAGGCAATGAACAAGTGATGGAAGGAAGCAGATGTTGGAGATGATGGACCTGCCAAATCTGCGTGCAGCCCATGTGGCAGCTGGTAAAGTGGACAAACATATCAGGGGCAGCTATACCGATGCACAGGGTGATGGTACTGTAACGTGCAACAATGACAGTGTGTGGCAGAGGATGGGAATACATGTCCACAGGAGGAGGTAGAGGTGGCAGGATAAGTGCAATGACAGGGGGACAGAGGAGTAGTAGTGCCATGCAGAGCAGACACAGGAGAGGCAAGAATGAAGAGCCGCAATGCAGAAATGTGTACCAGTGCAGGACATGAGGTATCAGCCTGCACAGTAGGGAAGGATGCCACACAGCTGGCACACACACGTAGACAGAAGGATGGCTGGCAACTGTGATGAGGGTATAATGTACCAGCAGCACAGATCTGCACAGATATGACTGTTACAGGAATGGAATGTAGTTGTGTAGGACAGCCATAAAAAAAGGGAACATAGAGGAATTAAACCCATGATCTCTGCCACTAAGGTCATTGTTGTCAAAATGATAATAAATTACTCCACTCTAACATGCAGCTATTCGGATTACCAGCAATATTTCTTTATATATTATGTATTGTTACATTATTTATCTCTTCTTTTCCCATCTGTAGTCTCAGACCAGTATAGCGCTCTTGACCGCTATTTGAGTGAGAAACAAATAGCGCTTTAATTGCATCAATTACTACTGGGAAACTTTTCTTTTTGTTTGAAAATACCTTTTTTTTTGCAATAAATATCACCAGTATTCCACCACCTCTGTGTTTCCAAAATGCTATTGAGCAAGTATAAAAGCTATTAAACAATATTGCACAATATGTCACATCACAGAGGATACAACAGAATTTAATTATTTAGGAAAAACATACTTTCTTAAACAAGTGACATCTTGCAACACCACCTCCGTAGTATATGCCATTAGATGCCCCTGCAATCAACTATATATAGGAAAGACCAGTCGTTCCTTCAAAGTTCGTATGCAAGAACATAAGAGTCGATTACATAATAAAATAATGACTGCACCCTTGGTCCAACATTGTGTAGAATTAGGTCATGAGTTCACACAACTAAGATGTTTCTGCATAGATCGAGTCAAAATACCGAAGAGAGGTAAAACTCTGGATGAAACATTGCTGTTCTTTGAACAACGTTGGATCTTCACAGTGAACACAGTGAAACCTTTCGGTTTAAATTCCTCGGTGGAATGGCAAGTATGTAGGTAAAGTGGCATACCCTACAAATAACAAATCAGCAGCGAGTACAAAAGGAGGCGGGCAGAGCTAGACTGCATGCGCGGCGTTTTTTTGATTCAGCAGAAGACACTGAGAGACGCGGGCAGCATTCAACAGTGAGTAAGACAGATTAATGATGGACATGCAGTTTGTAAGAAAAAAGATCATTTTACCGTCCATCAGATGTAATATTGTTCTAAACTTAGGCCACAATTATTAAGCAGCAGATAATATTATGAAGGCTGGCGCTATTAAATTGTTTTTATTTCTCGCTTATAGATCCTCCTGAAGAAACTCCAAAAAGGAGTGAAACGCTCAAAAAAAGGCGCCAAGGGAGGCGTAGAGAAAGATCAAGACAATGTTTTCATAAAAGTTGAGAAAGATCAAGCGAAGTTTGAGAACCACTGAGACACAGTGGATAAAGATAAGCTTGTTTAATAGCTTTTATACTTGCTCAATAGCATTTTGGAAACACAGAGGTGGTGGAATACTGGTGATATTTATTGCAACAAAAAGGTGTTTTCAAACAAAAAGAAAAGTTTCCCAGTAGTCATTGATGCAATTAAAGCGCTATTTGTTTCTCACTCAAATAGTGGTCAAGAGCGCTATACTGGTCTGAGACTACAGATGGGAAAAGAAGAGATAAATAATGTAACAATACATAATATATAAAGAAATATTGCTGGTAATCCGAATAGCTGCATGTTAGAATGGAGTAATTTATTATCATTTTGACAACAGTTTTATACTCTGAAAAGACCAAGCTAATTTTTTGTAGATATACTAAGGTCATTGTAGCAAGCATTGTGCTACATCAACATGGGTTTGATCCCAACAATGGCTGGTTACAGAAAGAGTGCAGGTCACCGAACAAACTGTCTGCTGTGGTTACCAGGATAGGATAGAACCAACAGTACCCATAATGCAATTCACATGCAGAACAGCAATCTACATCTGCTCACTAGATGGGGTATGTACCTCTACAGCATGTCAGCTTGGTAGGGGGGAATGACCGTGTGTGTTACTGGCACAGTGCACCTACAGGCCATGCCATTGTGCACGTTCAGTGCTCACCCTGAGGGTGAGGTGGGGTGGCCAGCACCAGGTCTGCAGTACCCATGTTGGGTGAGGTAGGCTTAGGGGTTTTCTGTGTCCATTTGTATTTGCCAGTCATGTCTGGTCCTTGTGGACTGTGGTGTACCCAACATAGTGCATATACAGTGTGCTTGTCATGGTCACTTGTTTCAGGAGCAGGGGTGCATCAGGTCGCACATGACAATGATTAGATGTAGCAAACTGCCCTCTCTTGGTCAGGGTGGGGGACATGATCTGCCCCCCAACAGACCCACAGTCTCACTGTTTGCAAATGGGGGCAGTGGAGGTACATGATGATGGACTGTGGGACCAGCAACCCTAGTCCTACCGGCGAACAGACAGCTGACAAAGATCTGGAGTTGGGATAGGGCCACTTGCAGTGTGCCTGGTCAGCTCAGCTGCCCTCCCCCAACTACAATCTGACATTCACCAGCAAAGAGCAGTCAGTGTGCACCTGCTGCACCCTGCAAGGTGTTGCAGTCATACACATGCTAACTGCAGACAGTCTGCTAGCAAATACATAGTGCATGTTCCTAGAGGAACAATGTGCACCCAAACATAGGATTTGGCCCCAAGCAGTGATTGGGCCCCAAGCAGTGATTGGGCCCCAAAAATGGGAACCCACAAAAATCACTTGACAGAAGTACTGTCTAGCACTATGTGGGAACCTAGACATGCCATAGTCACTGCTCAGTCAGAGTGAGAGTGACCTCACAGCATGACATGCTGTGGCCACATTGTCCTTGCAGGTGGTGGTCGCGCACTACAATATCCCAGTCATTGCCCTATGCCCTGTGCAGATGCATCCTGCCCAGACCGCCCTGTCAGGGCCATACCCACAAAACCTTGTCCCTAATTATGCACATTGGCAGGCTAATGCTGGAAACTGTGCAAGCATTGTTGGCTCAGTAAGGTGTACACAGCCATAAAACACTGGATAGACATATACACTCCCACACCTATTTCTGCATTATGTAAAGATAGAGGTGGGTGCCAGCCCTGGCCGCCACACCAGTCCTGGGCACAGTGCAGGCAGTGCGAAGGAATGCAATACTGTTAGAGTCACACTCCGGGGTGGTAACCACTGTCGTAAACATATCTGGAAGCACACTCCACATATATCAGAAAGGTTGCTATGATGAATCTCTTTTAAGAAATTGGTTTAACTTTGGATTTGTGATCTGACATTAAGCATAGCAACCTTTTGATATATATATGGAACATGTTTCCATGTCTATGATACAAAACAATTAGGTCAATTTACCGAACGATTGGTTAATACCACAAAAAACAAAAAATGGTTCATGTATTAGTCAAGGTGATTCAAATAAACTTTAATTTTACGATAAGCATCCAGAACATTTACTTAGATACCTGAGGTCTCAGACTCTGTGGCTCTGCCATTGGGACTTCCATCCATTTTTAAAGCAGGTTGCTCATTTGCATCAATGACCTCAATATAAAAGAACTAAGCAGGTGACTATGCTTTGATACCTATTCACGTTTCTCGGAAAGTACTATGTAATCACATATCTGAAAGGCATAAGTACACCCGCTGACATAGGACAGTTTAAAGTTTGAAGGGGCGTGTTTCAAGGGGCAGGACATGCCCCTTTTGAGCCCCTTCTGAGCACTTCGGAGCTTGAGGAGTACCGGAACGATTGTACACATTGGAATGGGTAAACGGAAAAAGAAGTTGATTGGGGTTAGTGCAATGAATCCATCTGAGAAAATAGTTTTGCTTTGCGAGTGCAATGGTGGACTGGAAAAGAAAGCATGAATTTGAAGTGAAGAAAGTCTGAGAGAAAACAGGATTTGAGCCAAGTGCGCTCAGCTGAGCAGGCACAGGAACGTAGGTAGGGAGTAGTTGAAGACAACCAGGGCCAAGGTGAGGTTTACCTCACAGGATGTGGAATGGGTGGAGCAAGGGTATTCAGAGTAGAGGAAAGAGCAGCATTATAGGAAGCTATGGCTTCATCAATAGACTTAGAGGACAAAGTAGAAGACAGAAGAGATGAGGCAGCAGTGGAAAGAGTCAGTGGATTGATAGCATGAAGATTCCTAAAAAGATAGGAAGAGATTTGGCAAGATTGAGGGGAGGGGGAGGAGTAATGAAGAGTGAAACTTAATAGGTGATGGTCAGATAAGGAAAGAGCGGAGGTATGGAAATTAGAAGGTAAACAATTAGAGTAGAAAACAAGGTCAAGACAGTGGCCAAGCTGATGAGTGGGGGGCAGAAGAGCAAAGCTGGAGGTTGAAAGAGGAGGTAAGGGAAAGGAGCTTGGATGCATAAGGGCCAGAGGGATTATCAGTATGAAAATTAAAGTCAGCAAGAGTAAGGGAGGGAGAATAAGGAGAGCCAAGAGTCAAAATCAGTGAGGAAGGTAGAAGAGGACCTGTCAGGGGGCCTATAGAAAACAGTGATCCAGAGAGATAGGAAATTAAAAAAATGTATGGAATGGACTTCAAAGGAGGGAAGGGAATGAGATTGAGGGAAAAGGAAAGGTTGTAATTGGCAAGAAGAAGAAAGTATAAACCCAACACCACTGCTGTGGCCATTGAGATGGGGAGAGTGGGAGAATATGATAGCTGCTGTGGCAGAGGACAGCAAACAAAGCAGTGTCATCAGGGAGGAGCCAGGTTTCAGTAAAACCAAGAAGATGGAATGCACGAGACATAAAGAGATCACGGGTAAAGGGAAGTTTATTAGAAATGGAATGAACATTCCATAAAGCACATGAGAAGGGGAGAGAGGAGGGGGAAAGGAGAGGGATGTGGATGAGATTAGGGTGATGGAGAGAGAAACTAATATTGGAGTGAGAGAGAAGTGAAGGGGGACCAGGTTTGGGGTTAATGTCACCAGAGGACAGAAAGAGAAGGAGAAGGAAAAGGAAAAGGAGAAGATTATGAGGGAGAGAGGAGATAGCACATTGGAAATGGGGATGACATTGTTTTGAAGAGGAAGGGGGGGGGAGATGAATGAGAAGAAGGAGAAGGTAAAGCTCAAGAGCTGAGGAAAGGGTGAATGATAAGATGGGGAGGAAATAGAGAGGTTGGAGAGAGGGTGAGAAAGAGGGGAGTATTAGGTTGGTGGAGTGAGGGAAGAAGGTTAGGGAGGATCAGAAAAAGGAGCAAAGAATTATGTGGAGACATAAGAGATGGCAGAGAGGGCAAGTAAAAGAAGGAGAGGAATAATAGGTTGTAAGGGAATAAATAGGCTGTAAGGGAATCAAATAAATGAATAAAGTAGAATAAATAAAATAGAATAAGATACAGATAAGTAACAGATTTAAAAGACACTGAGATTATCAGATTGGGAATTAGCAGAGGAAATAATCAAATAGCAATTATTGAAAACAGTAGGCAGGTAAGCCTTATCTCAAGCAGACTATTGCCCTCATTCTGATCCACTTTAGTGGGTCTGGACGTCCGACCCAGACATCCAGACCCACTAAATGCCTGGATCGTGCTAGCAATCAAACTTACACAGCATGTAGATAGTCATGGCCTAATGGGAGACAGCCAACATGGCTTTAGACAAGGAAGATCTTGTTTTATTAATCTGATATGTTTTTTTGAAGGTGTGAATAAACAGGTAGACAAAGGTGAGTCGGTTGATATAGTGTATGTGGACCTTCAGAACGCCTTTGACAAGGTCCCTCATCAGAGACTTTTCCCAAAACTAAAAAGTCATGGGATAGGAGGCAGTGTACTATTGTGGATCAGGAACTGGTTAAAAGATAGAAAGCAGAGGGTAGGGCTAAATGGCCAATTTTCCCAATGGAAAAAGGTGAATAGTGGTGTACCCCAGGGATCTGTGCTGGGTCCGCTGCTTTTTGACATATTCATAAATGACCTGGAAAAGGGAATAACTAGTGAGGTTATCAGATTTGCAGATGACACAAAACTGTTTAAAGTTGTTAAAACCCAAGAGGACTGTGGAAAACCGCAGGAGGATCTGGACAAATTGGAAGACTGGGCATCAAAATGGCAGATGAAATTTAATGTGGACAAGTGCAAAGTTATGCACCTAAGAAAGAACAACCCACACTATGGTTACACGATGCAAGGTTCCACATTAGGAACCACCACCCAGGAAAAAGATTTAGGAGTCATCGTGGATAACATGTTAAAACCCTCTGCCCAGTGTGCAGCGGCGGCCAAGAAAGCAAATAGAATGCTAGGTATCATAAGGAAAGGAATGGAAAATAAAACAAAGGATATTATAATGCCTCTGTATCGTTCCATGGTACGACTGCACCTTGAATATTGTGTGCAATTCTGGTTGCCATATCTTAAAAAGGATATAGCATTAATAGAAAAGGTACAGAGAAGAGCCACCAAAATGGTAAAGGGGATGGAAGGCTACTCCTATGAAGAGAGGCTACAAAGGTTAGTGCTCTTCAACCTGGAAAAGAGACTGCTGAGGGGAGATATGATAGAGGTCTATAAATTAATGAACGGAGTGGAACGGGTAAACGTAGATCGATTGTTTACACTATCAGAATATAGAAAGACTAGGGTACATGTAATGAAGCTACAGGGTAAACTATTTAAGACAAATAAGAGAAAATATTTTTTCACTCAACGTGTAATCAAACTCTGGAATTTGTTACCGGAGGATGTAATAAGAGTTGTTAGTGTAGCTGGGTTTAAAAAAGGTTTGGACAACTTCCTGGAGGAAAGGTCCATAAACCATTATTAAAAAGGGACCCAGGATATAAATGCTTGACCCAATACAAGCATTGTGGAACATGTGTCTTTTGGGGATACTGCTAGGTATGTATGACCTAGATTGGTCACTGTTGGAAACAGGATACTGGGCTTGATGGTCTGACCCAGTATGGCATATCTTATGTTCTTATGTTCTAAGTAGATGCAAGATTTGCGGGGAGCTCTGTTCGTGGGCAGAAGGGGGTGGACCGAGGGAGAAGCGAGGGTGGACAGTCAGCGGCGTCATTTCTCAGAACATACAGGGCCGATTTCAGGGTTGGCTTTGTACGTCCGGGGTCAGCCATGTAAATGGAGATGGAATAAGTCCCCCTGGATATCGAGGATGCCAGAGCCAGGGCACCAAAGGCAGGTGAGGGGGATCCCCACAGCCCGATCTTGGCTATGGAAGGCCTGATTGGGGGTCGGGCTGTGCGTAAAGGAAATTCTGGGGTTTGGACGGCAATCATATCTCCTGCATGGAGCCAGGCTGGGCTAGCTGGGTAAGTTCCAGGACATCCAGTGTGCCTGAATCAGGGCACATCTGGATTTCCTGGCCTTATGCTATGATTCTGCTCCTGCAGAGACATTAGCCCCCATGGTAGCAGAATCAGCTGCATCCCTTGACCCTATGGATGCCTAGACATCCAGATGGCCCGGGACGCACTTAGAATTGACCTCCACAACTCTATAAAGTGCAAAATATTAAAATATTAGACAGCAGACATGGATTGACTGAAGTCATGTGAGCAGCCTCAGTCCAATGGTCTCATATCATATCCAGAATTCCTCAGATATCAGTATCAAAACCTAGAAATTTGAAGCCATCTGGTTCTCAAGGAAGGAGCCACACTATTTTCCTTCAAAACTTTGCAGTTATCTTGGGTATAGTCAATATTGAAATGTCACATCAGCATTTTTTTAAACGGCCTCTGCATTCAAATATTTTATATATATATATATATATTCAGCAAAACTGTTATGATAGCAAACAGAAATGAATATACAGAGAGAGTGTTGATCACCATTGGCCTTTTTGCTGTCCTAAACTGAATGGTTTAGCAATACGGATAGTGGCTGTTTATCACTGACTCTCTGAAAAGTGTAATGTCCACACTCTGCACTTGCTCTGCCTCAGCTCTTTCCAGGTGGAGGCCAATTCTGCTTCCTGCAACCCAGCCACTGTGCCCACACAAAACCAAGCCGTGGCCGAGATAGACCCAATTCTGCCACCGCGGGGCCCGGACATACCTGTGATGGCAGAATCGGGGACATAGACATCCAGGTGATCCCCGTATGCCAAGGAGATCGATGTATGGGGAGCTGCCCATCCTAACGACAGAACGCCACTACTGAGGCGAGGGAACAGTGGCATTCAGATACCGTGTCCACCTGATGGTTCGGATTACCATGACCCCCATCGGCCCCTGCAGACCATGGCCCGGGTGGCACTGGAGGTCCAATGGCCCAGATCATGGCTACAGTGGACTGGCAGGCCCGACACCAAGGGTTGGGGGGGGGGCTGTAGCGCACAATCGCTGATGCCCCCAGGACTTATTCCACTGTCAGGGTGGAATATGCTGGACGTCCTGGGGGCTGCTGTGGAATGTACAATGGCCTAACCTGAATAGGCCCTGTATGTTCCGCCAGCTGTCCACTCTCCCATTCTGCCCCTCCCGCCCACGTCCAGTGCTCCCCGCACAAATGCTGTGTACGTGTGGGGAGCACTGGCAACAGAATTGGGTCTTGGGGCTGAGCGTGGATTGGACGACCAGCCCATATGTCCAACCCTGCTATTCGCACCATGGAATGCCCCCCGTAATGTCAAGGTGGTCTATAGGAATTTCCAGCATCACTATTCCCGCTGCCGGGAGTCTCCACCCCCTCTCCAGCTCCCGCCCAATCCGGGCGGTGGGAGCCCGAAATCGCAGCAGCCGCCGGGGATAAAAGCGGCGTCCCTGCCTGCAGAGATGCCGCTGCCGGGAGTCTCCACCCTCTCTCCAGCTCCCGCCCAATCCGGGCGGTGGGAGCCCGAAATCGCAGCAGCCGCCGGGGATAAAAGCGGCGTCCCTGCCTGCAGAGACGCCGCTGCCGGGAATCTCCACCTCCTCTCCAGCTCCCGCCCAATCCGGGCGGTGGGAGCCCGAAATCGCAGCAGCCGCCGGGGATAAAAGCAGCGTCCCTGCCTGCAGAGACGCCGCTGCCGGGAGTCTCCACCCCCTCTCCAGCTCCCGCCCAATCCGGGCGGTGGGAGCCCGAAATCGCAGCAGCCGCCGGGGATAAAAGCGGCGTCCCTGCCTGCAGAGACGCCGCTGCTGGGAGTCTCCACCCCCTCTCCAGCTCCCGCCCAATCCGGGCGGTGGGAGCCCGAAATCGCAGCAGCCGCCGGGGATAAAAGCGGCGTCCCTGCCTGCAGAGACGCCGCTGCCGGGAGTCTCCACCCCCTCTCCAGCTCCCGCCCAATCCGGGCGGTGGGAGCCCGAAATCGCAGCAGCCGCTGGGGATAAAAGCGGCGTCCCTGCCTGCAGAGACGCTGCTGCCGGGAGTCTCCACCCCCTCTCCAGCTCCCGCCCAATCCGGGCGGTGGGAGCCCGAAATCGCAGCAGCCGCCGGGGATAAAAGCGGCGTCCCTGCAGGGCGCACCCATGCCTGGCGGGCCCGCGCCTGAGGGCCTCGCCAGAGGGCCCTTTGGCGTGGCCCTTAGGCGCGGCACGAAGGCGAAAAGTAGGAAACATCCTAGGAATTCAGCAGCACCGACTGCATACCAACGGATCCCGACAGAGGAGCAGACCGAGGAGGACAGCAAAACCGCAAGTAAAACTCTCACAGAACATAAACACATCACACACTACCAAACTCCCTCTTCAACAACACACTCCATAAAAGCTCCGGCCTCCCCCCCACGGAACAGGCTCCCGCACCAAGGCGACTGCCACAGGTCCAGCTCCACATCCACGGGACAGGCTCCCTCCTAGGGACAGGCTCCCGCACCGCAACAGATCCAGCTCCACACCCACGGGACAGGCTCCCGCACCAAGGCGACTGCCACAGATCCAGCTCCACATCCACGGGACAGGCTCCCGCACCGCAACAGATCCAGCTCCACATCCGCGGGACAGGCTCCCTCCACGGGACAGGCTCCCGCTCCAAGGCGACTGCCACAGGTCCAGCTCCACATCCACGGGACAGGCTCCCTCCTAGGGACAGGCTCCCGCACCGCAACAGATCCAGCTCCACATCCACGGGACAGGCTCCCTCCACGGGACAGGCTCCCGCACCAAGGCGACTGCCACAAGTCCAGCTCCACATCCACGGGACAGGCTCCCGCACCAAGGCGACTGCCACAGGTCCAGCTCCACATCCACGGGACAGGCTCCCTCCTAGGGACAGGCTCCCGCACCACAACAGATCCAGCTCCACATCCACGGGACAGGCTCCCTCCACGGGACAGGCTCCCGCACCAAGGCGACTGCCACAGATCCAGCTCTACATCCCCGGGACAGGCTCCCGCAACAAGTACAGCTCTCCCCAAAGCAAACAACGGACGAAGACCTAAGGAGACAGGCGTCACCCTATCAGAACATCACAAACTACCAACATGCACACCACATACTTCCTCCCTCTATACCTACTAGTCACACAACTCCTCCCACCGACCACACACCTCCACTACCCTCAAACAAACACACCATGGTACCCTCCAAATGCACTGCCATATCTCGGGCCACAACACACACACAAAGAGACACTCGCAAACTCCCAAGCAAAGAGACCAAACAGACACAAATCAAACCCCAACACCGGCTCAAAGGAAGCACATGTAGCAACAACCTCTTCCACAAAGACAACAACAATTGAGCTCATAAACGCCAGATCCGTCTGCAACAAGATACACACTCTGGTAGACCACATAGAAGAGCGACAGCCCGACATAATATGCATCACAGAGACATGGCTCAACCCTACCGACAGTGTACTACTCAACCAACTAGTACCGAACAACTACTCAGCATACAACTGCCCACACACACACAAGCGTGGAGGAGGAGTCCTAATAATAGCAAAAACAAAACTCAAGTTCAAGACACAGAACCTCACAGATACACAGCAGTGTAACACAATTAGCATCAAGAACAAGAATATTGCAATCTGCCTAACCTACAGAGCACCCCGTGCTCCACCCGACGAACTAGCCTTCACACTCGAAGAAGCCTGTGCCATAACAGCAAACAACAAACCAGCACTACTAATCGGAGACTACAACCTCAAGTCCGCCAATACAAAAGATGCAGAGGCCTTCCTTCAAGCAATGACCTCACTTCAATTCACACAGATAGTCAATGCACCAACACACAGACTTGGATCATCCCCAGACCTCATCTTCGCATCAAACTACCTAACTTCAAGAGACCTAATTTCTACACCCACCATCACCCCAGTACCATGGTCTGACCATTACTTAATCGAAACGAAACTGCAATCACGAGAAGACCGGACAAGCGAAAGAGCGAACATCCCACACACACAAAGACGATTCAAGTCCTTTGACAAGGACGAATTCATACAGGACACAATACAACACTTGAACATTGACTCAGAGGACCTGGAGGAACAAGTTTCCAACTGGAACAGCGCTCTAGCTAACGCTGCCAAACCATCCGATGACAGGACCGAGAAACAACACCACAACAAGAGACAAAACAAGCCATGGTACTCAGCAAAAATACGACAGGAAAAGAGGGAGCTCAGGAAGATTGAACGGAGATGGAGAAAAAACAAAACTACTTCCGACCAACATCTTTACCTAACAAAGCAAAAACAATACAATGAACACATCAACCAATCAAAGAGAGAATTCCACACAAACCTGATAAATTCTTCCATCAACAAACCCAGAGAACTTTTCGAAATAGTAAAAACCCTGACAAAAGAGCAAGCAGCAGAAAGAGAAGTACAAGTGGATCCACAGAAATTCGCCGACCACATCAAAGACAAATTCCACTCCACAGAGCGCACAACACCCAGTGGAACCACAAGAACGAACGTACACCCCAAAACCTGGGACACATTCTACTCACCCTCAAAAGAACAGATATCCCACATCATCTCCACAATCAACACAAGTACTGCCCCTACAGACCCTTGCCCAGTGTCATGGGTCAAAGCCACCAAATCAAGCCTCATACCAACCATTCATGAAATGGTACACAACTCACTCACTCAAGGTCTCATGCCACAGCAACTAAAGCTTGCCTCAGTAAGACCAATCACAAAGAAAACTACTCTCGACAAAAAGGACCCAGCAGCATACCGACCAATCTCCAGCATACCCTTCCTCGCAAAAATAATCGAAAAGACGGTTCAATTACAACTTCAGGAACACATTGACGAACACGGAACTCTCGACGACAACCAACACGGATTTCATCCCAACCATGGAGTCGAAACTCTACTGATCTACCTCTTCGACAGCATCATAAGAATAATTGACAACACCAGGAATGGAATTATAATGATCTTCATCGACATCTCCTCAGCTTTCGACACAGTTGACCACAATATGCTCCTGGAGAGACTAAAGAACACTGGTATACACGGTACCACTCTGAAATGGTTCCACTCGTACCTAACCGAAAGACAGCTACAGGTCAAGGTGGGACATGACACCTCCCGACCCATAAACGTCCAACAAGGAGTACCGCAAGGATCCGCACTCTCAGCACTCCTTTTTAACATCTACATCCAACCAATATGCAACATTATGAAAGAGAACAACATCCAATACACAATATACGCAGACGACATCATGGTATACTCCCCGATATCAATCGACAACCCGGACTTCTCTAAGATAACAGACTGCCTTACCCAAATGACGAAGTGGTGCCAAAACAACAACCTCGCAATAAACTACAACAAGACCGAAGCTTTAATCATCACTCGGAACCAAAGCTTCATACACCCACCAAACATAAAGATACAAAGCACCACGATACCGATAAGATCAGAGGTGAGATACCTTGGGGTTACTCTGGACAGTAAACTCAACCTCAAACCACACATAGACAAAACAATCCAAAAAGCCTACTACAGGATGCGAATCATCAGGAGACTGAAACCACTCCTCGCCCCAGAACACTTCCGTACCGTCTGTCAAGCACTGATAACCCCAATACTGGACTTCTGCAATCCGATATACCTTGGACTACCAAAACAAGCTCTCAAACCACTCCAGCTGGCACAAAACACTGCAGCTCGAATCATATCCGGAGCCGCAAGGCAGGAGCACATCACACCTACATTAAAGGACTTACACTGGCTCCCAATCAGTGCTCGCATCAGATACAAGACTATCATAAACCTATTTAAGATAAAAGAGCACACATCAGCCAACAGCCTCCACACGCTCATACAACCAGAAACCAGCGCACGTCCTAGAAGAAGTCAAACACGCAACCGAGTCAGTACCTCAAATGAATACAAGCACACACGCAAGGACACAACAGACAGAGCTCTCTCCATGGCTGCTCCAACAATATGGAACAATCTACCGGACGATCTAAGGGCAACTCCAGACCTCAAAGACTTCAGAAAACAACTGAAAACCATGCTGTTCATAGAGCACTATGGTCACATCACATAACCTAAGAGAATGGATAACAGCACTCCAATCCTCCTAAACAACTGTATGTATATAAAATGTGTCTTTAGCACCACTGTAAATAGCCCACCTTGTACATAGCTCAAACAAATCAAGCACCCAACACAGCCATCACACAACCAAGTTTCATCCTCACTGCATGTACAACACACACACTTTACCTGATTGCTTGCTGTGATACCACCTTGATTATTAAGATAAGGCGGTTTAGAAATACTGTTAAATAAATAAATAAATAAATATTTGGATGGTACTGCTGAAAATTCACAAATAGGGCATGTATCCATTTTGCATTTGCCTCTATATAGAAAACTGTGTTTAAATATCGAGCTGTTAGACTCCAATCTTTCCTTTTACTCACATATTTCAAGTCTGGTTTGGGCTATCTTCAACTCTGCACAAATTTTTATCAATTAGATCTGTCCTCAAGAGGAAAGACATTTTGACCCTTACTCATGCCTTAGTCTCAAATGCCTGGATTACTGTAACACACTGTTCAACACATGAAAATTGGCCTCCTCAAATGCTTGCAGTCGATCCAAAACTCCATGGCCTGATTTCTTTACAATGCAAGAAGTTTGATTATTCCACTCCTCTCCTTTGTGATCTTCATTAACTCCTGGTCTTGTTTGAATTCAAGTTTGACCTTCTCATTCTGACCCACTGGGCCCTGCCTTGGGAATGCCTAAATTCCCCCTCCATCTAGACTCTGCCTGGAATGTACTCACCATACTGTCTTTGGCTTTTTGGTGCCTTCACTTTGGAATACATTACCATATGATCAGAAATGTAAGGGCTCCTATACAAAGTTTAAAACTGGTCCAAAAACTTGTTTTTTCACCCAGGCTTTTTGAGCATCATGTTGGCCATTAGCAGACATCACCCACCCTATGGTCTCAAGTCTGAAAAGTGCCTCCAACTGTCCTTGTGTTTTGGTCTTCCTTCCCCTCCCCTTGTATTACTTGTTTAATCACTGTCTAGCTCCCATGTCTGCCTGTTAACTTAGCTCCTTTTTTGTTAGATTCTTGTCTATCCTCTACCTTGTTCTAACAGCCAATTTGCTGCTTACCTTTGTGTCATGCAGTGTATGGCCCATTTGCCCTTTCATCCGTGTTCTTTGATCTATGTTAACCACCTTGGTGATGAGTTTGAGACACAGTCAAGCAAATAATTAAACTAAACTAAACTAAACAAAAAAGGATGAAACACTTTCCTTATGAAGAAAGGCCGAACAGGTTAGAGCTCTTCAACTTGGAAAAACGGCAGCTGAGAGGGATAGACGTTTGTAAAATCATGAGTGGGATAGAAGAATTAAATACTTTCATGCATTTTGAATAGTATTTTTTAGACAGCAGAATATGAATACGTACAAGAGTATTTAAACTTTTTTAAAGGCACCGTATAAATCCTTCTTGCACAGCACTTAGAGCTAGAGTGACTAACATATGCTGACTCGTTAGTGCACACTAATGCCATTGATGAGCGCTGTTAGTAACTAGGTCCTACGGCATACAACAAGGCCTTTAGTTAAATAACGGGCATTAACAGCATTAGCATGTATTAACAGTCTTGCATGTTAGTCACTCTGGCTATAAATTTGCAAGAAAAGATACTAGAAGGAATAAAAGAAAACATGTAACAAGTGGCATTGGGAACTTGTTGCCAGAGGGAAGCTGCAAGGTTTGTTCTCGAAGAGGCCAGTATAAGATATGATAAGCTTGGCGCTCTGCTAAGCTTTACTACTGATTTAGTAAAATTTTTAGTTCACCAAAAGGTACACTAATGTAGGAGTAAAAATATGCATACAATTAGTGCTTTTTGATGCAAATTACAATGATGACAGGTGTGTTAAACCTTGCAGCATGTAACTGGGGGTTTTTTTAACCCTGAAAATTCAGCTCCAGGGTCGGAAGTTGAGTAAAGCTAATTTACATTTCAGCAACTTGTGTTGGCCTAGAGCTGGTGTGATAATTTTTAACTGTTTCTCTTTGTGCCAGCATTCATCAGGTTTGTTCATATGCTGTTTGTGGGCTAATACTGGAATTTGAGCTATACAAAAAAAAGAAAGGAATGAGAAATATCCAATGAAGAGTGTAAAAGAGGGGATCAGGCTGTCTCAGTCTGAGCCATCATCATGTTAACACGCAGGCAGTGCTTAACATAGGAACATAGTGAATGATGGAAGATAAAGACCAGCATGGTCCATCTTGTCTTCTAGTGAGGTGGCTATAGTTGTACCTGTTGCTCCATGCAGATTACCCCTCTCTACTCTCTGAAGTGTAAATGTTCTTTAAGCTTGCTTTGATTCCATCCTCTTGCTATAAAGGGATCCTCTCCAACTCTCCATACTTTTTAAAATTGTTTTTGCTCCTCCCACCTCCATCAGGAGGGCTTTCAAGGCATCCACCACCCTTTCCATGAAAAAGTATTTCCTAACATTGCTTCTGAGTTTACCTCCTTGCAGTTATATTTCATGAGCTCTAGCTCTACAGCTTCCCTGTTTTTGAAAACATTTTGTTTATTCAGTAATACCCTTTAAGTATTTAAACATCTGTATCATATCTTCCCTGTCCCTCCTCCTCATCAGGGTATACATATTTAGGTCTTGAAGTCTCTTCTCATACATCTTCTGGCACAGGCCCCCTATCATTTTAGTTGCTTTCCTCTAAACCATTTCAGGTCTGTATCTCCTTTGTGAGGTATGGTCTCCAAAATTGAACACAATATTCCAAATGAGGCCTTGTAAAGGGGCATCAAAACATCCTCCTTTCTGCAGGTTTCTCTCATGGTCCATGCATACCAGTCTCTTGCCCCCTGTCACATACAGCTCCTTTAGATTTCTATATCCCAAGTGCATTGATCTGCACTTCTTCACATTTGATCTTAACTGCCAAGCATTAGACCATTCTTCTAATTTTTGTAGATCTTTTCTTGTGTCTACTCCCTCCAAGGTGTCCACTCTGTTGAAAATCTTCATGTCATCAGGAAAAAGGCAAACTTGTCCTTTTAACCCTTTGGCAATATCACTCACAGAGATGTTGAACAGTAATGGTCCCAGGACCGATCCCTGAGGCACTCCACTACTCACTTTCCTTTCTTCTGGTGAATTCCATTTACCATGACCCTCTCTCATCTGTCAGTCAACCAGTTTCTGATCCAGTTTGCCACCAATCCTCAAGGTATTCAGTTTATTCATAAGACTCCTTTGAGGAACATTATCAAAGGCTTTGCTGAAATTTAAGTACATCACATACATTGCATGCCCTTAATTCATTTTTCCAGTCATGCAGTCAAAAAAATCAATGAGATTATTTTTGCATGATCCTCCCTTAGTAAACCCATGATACCCAGGATCTTCCAACACACTGGATTCTGGAAAGTTCAGTATCCTTTCTTTCTGGAGCATTTATATTACTTTTCCCACCATCAAGGTAAAGTTTACCAGCCTATAGTTGACCTCTTCTTCTCTATTACCACTTTTGTGAAGAGAGACCACCCCGGCTCTTCTCCATTCCCAAAAAACCTCCCCCATCTTCAAGGATCTATTACAAGCATCCTTTAAAAGTGCCACCAGAAACTCTCTGAGCAACCTCAGTATCTTGGGATATATCTTATCTTGTCCCATGTCCTTGTCCGCTTTCAGTATGCAAGATATTCACAAATGCCTTCTTCCATGAATGGTGCCGTATCTGCTCCATTCACGGAAAGTGTTTATGAACATTTTACAAGTCTGGACAAAGAACAACACTTCTTGTGGTACCGGAGATGGATGTGGTGCACAGGTGCAGGTTGAGGTCTAGGGCAATTCTGTCCCTATATAAAGACATTCAGGGTCAATCTGAACCATGAATAAGCCAGTTAGGCATGCGGGATAGACATTTTTCTCATGAATATGTCTAGAACCATATTCCAAGAACACACATATCTGCACGTACATGGTGTTAGCTTGGCGATCTCTGAATGTGGGCGGGAGGGGTGAAATGAGGGCGTGACCAAACACAGAGGCATATAAAGCATATTCAGTAGAGGCCCATGTACGTCTTCAGCATTACCAGTGGATGGCCAAGTTATACCTGTGGAAACATGGAATAAGGCCAGGACTTAGAAATATTCTGCTCTGATGCCCAACACATCCCATAGAGATGAATGGCTGTTTCATGTCTGTACTGAATGGGTGTGTCTGCCATCTGGGAGTGCTTATGATGCAGTTGTACAGAATGGAAAGCACAGGTGAGGGATGTTTGTAAGGTTAAGGAACAATAAAAAACACCCTTAAAGAAATATAAAGACTGCAATATACTTTGTTCTGGCTATGTTGACATTTGCTGCTTGTGCCAAAGGGGCTATTTTTGGTCTCCCTTAGAATTCCAGTGTCCAGAACAATATGGATGTAGATGTAGGGATGGTATGTGAGGTAGGAGGGAGCAGAATCATGGTTGCCTGAGAAATGCAGATCAGCTGTGGTGTCCTGAGACGTCACACATCATGGCTACACAGCATTTGTGTATGGGTGCAGGGCAAGGTTTTGGCAGAGGATAGTAGCTGTGGCTGCAAGTGAGAGTATGTTTGTGTGTGTGGTCTGAGTGTTGCACAGGGGGATTTGTTGTGCTCATCTGCTAACCTGAGGGGCGCATATACCTGGTCGGTACCTGGACCGTAGGAATGACCGCAGTGTCACCAAGTGCCAGTGTGATCGGAAAGGTTACATCAGAAGAGGTTCTCTATAGCAAAATGTCACAACATATCCCCATCACTAATAAGGGCCCCTCAGAATGAGAGCAGTCAACAGTGCAAACAGATATGCCCAAGGCCACTATCATAGGTCTCTAGAAATGTGCACAATTGTAGAGATCGATGATGGTGCTTTTGATCATTTATTAGCGCTGTTTGCACTGTTGAATAATGTCATTCTGCGGGTCCATTATCAGTGACATGTGTATGTTCTGACGTTTCGCTATAGAAACCCTCTTCTGATTTTGTCTGAGCATTACACAGACTGTTTTCTAAGATGACCAATGCAAGCATAACTAATAATATCTTCCATTGCCATGTCTGTTGAGATGCAAGGTATGTCATGTAAAATAAATCACTTTCTACCTGCTTTTGAACTATCGTAGTGTGCGCCGAACTATCTTTGCAGTGTTCTGGGCATACAACAGACCAGTATAGATGGCCTAGTTTGCATCACCATTTCTGTTGTATCAGTATTCATGTGTGGTTTGCATCAGCACAACACTGTCAGTAAGTGAAGCAGCTTAGGAGATGCACGTTTTACACAGAGGTGTGGCTGTTCGCAGGTCTATAGCGGAGACGGGTGGGTTCATGAACATCTAACCTTTCATTATATGGTGAGCACAGAGATGTCCAAAGCTATTTGCTGTGTATAGCCATGTCCTGTACTCTATTTTATTTATTTGCATTCTCTTATATACCGCGCTATTCTGCATCAGTGCAGTTTACATTGAAGAAACTGAAATTACATTGAACAGGGCATTATAACTATAGTGCTTTGTTCATGTAGCACCGAGAACATGTATGCCCCTATTTCAAAACCGCGTGTGTGTCTAATGTGGAATCACATTTGAATCGGGCACATTTACGATTTGGATGTGGCTGCAACCAAGATGTGCATGTAATGGAATTGGCCTCATTGGGAATGAGATTGATTCTTTAACCACTTGTGGACATGTCCTAGCTGGGATGGTTTAGCTACTCACCTCCTTACATTTTCTGGCCACTGCATCATCCCTGAATACAGTTTCTATAGTAGGCAGAATATATCAACCATTCTTTTCCTGAACAATGGATAAAATGGTGGGAGATGAAGTTGGCTTTTATCAACCTTACTTGTATACCACCTGTGATGAGTGCTATTGATTGCACCCCCCCCCCCCCCACACACACACACATACCTTCTAAAAGAAAAAGCACTCTCTGAATGTTAAGGTTGTGTGTGATGCTCATCTGAAAATCCTGAATGTAATTACAAGGTTTTCCAGATGATGCCAACCTTCCTTCCTGAAAGCACTTGAGTGGAATGTTACAGAAGGTAACTTGGCAAAAAGATGTTTTTTGGATGGGTTTAAAATAATACAATTCTTAATTGGAAGTTTTTTAGGGAAGGAATTTATGGTAGCACCATTTTTTTTTAATTTATTTTTATTGATCACAAATTTTCCATAACAGCTTATAAAACAACAAGGCCCCTTAATATAACCAAACAATCAGCAACTTAGCCAACCAGTAATCTTCAGCACCCTTTCCCCTAACTTCCCAGCAAATTACACTACATATGTTTTATTATAAGATCGCTGTTTTTTTTGGGATCAGTTATCCCTGAACATTGATCCTTGGTGTGTGTGTCCCTTAAATACTTGCTGACACCGCTTGTTTTTTTCCTGTCAGTCTGGCGTTCCTATGCAAAGGTTTTCTCACAACAGATAAGGCAAATTACCCTTTGATTAGAATTTGATATGAACATATCATTGTGCCTTTGATTTTAAGTTTGTTTTTAATCCCCTCTTCTAGGAGACACCTCCTTGTTTTATTTTCCATTGGCTTTGCAGTAAGTATTACTGGTTCTATTACACCACGGTCTTCCTTTCTCTCATCCATTTTTATGAGTACGTTTTTTCCCTTTATATATATGCATTGCCTTTTACATTTGCACAGGATAAATTGGATTTTATACTCATGTTAAGAAATGACATATCAGCTAGCACCTTACGCTTCTCACTAATAGTTCACATCCTCCTCGTCCTTCCCCAAGCAAGATACACTTTAGTAATAGTCAACATCACTGCCTTGAATCTTTAAGGTTTTTAGTGTTATTTTAGCTTTTATCTAGTCCACAGCCCTTCCTTTTTGTTTGGCTTTTACTTTTATTTTTTTGTCTCATTTATTGTTTAAAGGCTACTGCAAATAATATATTTTAATCATTTATCTTATCGTGTTTTACTTGTGTCTGTTTTTTATGTTTTAATATCTATAATTCATTTGAGTTTTATGATTGCTCTTTTGTATAAGTGGTTTTTATGGTTTATTTAAATTTATTATGTATTATTCTTTGAGGCAAATACCCCCTGAAGAAGGCGTCCAGCCGAAACGCGTTTGGGTTTCTGTAATAAAATTTTTTTATCATCACCTCTGGTGTGTCTGTTCTGTACTGTTTGCTACATTATGAAGACACATAAGCACCTATATGTCTTTATAAAATAGCCATAAAATAAGTGCCTACTTGAACTTCCTACCTAGGTGACCTGTTATAAATTATCCTTCTCATGTACAAGATCATCCTCCATCTCCATTTCTTTCCCAGCCCAAATTAAAATCCTACTTATGAGATTCATTAAGGCATAGCTTTTCAGAGATTGTCCCATTCATGCACAAGAGACTGACAACCAGGGAAGGTAGAGTTCAAATCCCTGCCCTCTCCCAAATGCCAATTACACACTACTGTATGTCAGATTACCGCTAGGGGTCATTGGTGACATTTTGGAGCTGACCACATGATGAGCAGGCGTGATTGGGCATAACTCCTGCTTCCACTGTCCACCAATGACCATAATAAGCCTGAAGTTAGAGATCATGAGTGGGGGTAGCTAGCCTGTTGAGAGAGTTCATTTGGTGGTGGGGGGATCATTTGGGGGGCATATATGGAAGAAAGTCATGTGTTGTGGGGGGTCATTGAGGGGATAGGAGTTGCCTCGGGAGCAGAGCTTAGTTGTGTTTCTGGGGGATGGAGGTGGGGAATCAAGCTGCTTCGGAGTAGTGGTTGGAGGACAGAGGCT
This sequence comes from Ichthyophis bannanicus, assembly GCA_033557465.1. Taxonomy (NCBI): domain Eukaryota; kingdom Metazoa; phylum Chordata; class Amphibia; order Gymnophiona; family Ichthyophiidae; genus Ichthyophis; species Ichthyophis bannanicus. Next base: position 1,463,322,978 of record CM066031.1, read on the forward strand.
ACTTCAGGGGAAGAGTAGCTTGGTCACTGTCAAGGGTAGGGGAAGAATCTGAGAGCAGCACATGGGTTCCAAGATTAGGATAGCAATTGGGTGGGGGCACAACTTATGTTGCTTAATTGGGAATGCTGTCTGTGCCAGAGCAGCGATTTTGCACCCATGTCTAGGTGGGGAGGGGGGGGGGGGAGATTTCATAGTTTTTTTTTTCTCCTATTTAACTTCTTAAAAATCGCTGCTCCTTCCAGACATAGAATGGCGTACCAATGTGGTTCTGTACTTATATTACAAGGTGATCTTCATTTGGCAGAACCTGCTGTAAAATGCTCTCACAGTTTTCCATATCCTGACATGGATGTGTGAATTCTCTAGGCAGGACTGGCTCAATCAGGGCATCAGCTTCTGAAGGGTGGCAAAGAACATGGCATTCAAAGCTAAACAATACGTTCTGACAGCGGGGGGGGGGGGGGGCACATAAGGCTTAAGGTTTGCCTAGGGTGTCAAGACCTTGAACCAGCTCTGAGGCTGTATCTGTCTCTACATCCTTTATAAAATGTGCCTTTAAATAAATAAGCTCTAGGATGATTTTTTTCTTTTTGTTGAATTTTTACTCCTTCTAATATGAAAGGCTAGAAAACAGAGCCCTCATCATAGATTAAAGTTTGTTGAGCTTAGGGAAAGGAACAATTTGATGTTGGCATTTCAAACAAAGACATTTACAGCATATTTAGTTTTGCAGATGTTCTGTATACCGTTACTGAATTGCTAGAGGATGAACTGTAAATCTGTGCCTCTCCTTTTAGTAACAACCGCTAATGCAATGCCTTTCGGAATTCAGGAAATTCCCTAAGGATTTCACAGTGCCAAGACTTAGAAAGGTTATTATTTTAAGCATAAATTTGTTCAAAGAACCAGTGATGGCACGAATTAGACAACACTATAGCTTAGCATCAGAGGCACTTAAATTCAGTGACAGAATATTCCGTTATATTTACCTGCATATTCAGAGAACTTCTCATGTTAAGCAACATACAGGAATGCACCTTGCTAAAGTTAATGAGATAAAACTTATCCAGATATAATTTAGGACAGGTATTTCAGCAGCCTATCATAACAGGATAAGTGTAGTCAGATGGTATGATTATAACCCCTGTTTGGCTAAATTCTAACTATGGCCCTCATTCTAGAACATGAATAAGGGCTGTCCACGTGAAACGTGGATGTGTAAGTGGTGAATACTTCCCCACTGTATTCTGCAACACCGCTGACACGCGTTATCATGGGGAGTTAAGAACATGGCTGGGAGAGGGTGGAACATGGGCGTGGTCAGCAGCTGTGACATAGAAAGCTTATTCCTGAACGGACCATGTACGTGTGAGGTATAATCCGGAAATGTCTACGTTAGATGTGCTGAAACCAGGTTTAAAGGTCTGACTTAGAAAAAATTCAGCTTTGCCCCACAATGCACCCATAGAGGTGAATGGATGTGACAGATCGGGTCTGAAGTGATGCCACTGCAGACAGGACAAATACAAGATACATGCAGAAGGTACAGGGAGCAGAACTGAGTGGCCATTGTCGGGTAAAGAAACATAACTAAACAGACATGCAGAGATACAACTAAGGGGTATGTTTACTAAACCGTCTTAATGTTACCGGCATTAGTTGCAGTCTTACTGTGATGAATGCCATATAAGGTCGTGGGCATTCCGGTCTCAAGGTAGCATTTCGGGATATCGCGGGATAAAGTCTGTTATCGCGCTATAAAGGGAGCCGTAGCACATTAACGCACTTTAGCCTTAATAGACCTTCAAAGACAACAACAGAGGTGTAACACAATGGTTAATACATTGAGTGATGAAACAGTGGTCATGAGTTCAATCCCCCAGTGGGCTTAATGAGAAAGGATGTCTGAGGGGCTACCCTTTACTTTAAATCAGTGCTGTCTGAGGCATTTTCTTTTTTAAATTTAAATTAGTGCTGCCAGCAAACACACCCTCACAGTGCCGTAACCTAAGGTGCCACATAGGGCGCCCTATAAGGCACTCCATAGGGCACACTATAAAATGCACTGTCTGCCAAGGCACCTTATAATGTTCCCTATAGGGCGCCTTATAAGGCGCCTTATAGGGTGCTTTATAGGGCGCCTTATGAGGCACCTTAAGGTTACAGCACTGTGAGGGTGTTTTTGCTGGCAGCACTAATTTAAATTAAAAAAGGAAATGCCTCAGACAGCCCTATCAAATAATATCACGGAGGGATCAAATTCATGACCTCTGCCTCCACAGTCAGTGAAGTAACCAGGGGGCTACTAACAGACCCCTAACTGGCTACAGAAGGATTGCAGGTCACCACACAAACTGTCTGCTGTGGTTACCAGGATAGGGTTAACCCACCCATACCCATGATGCACTGCACATGCAGATCAGCAGTCTACAGATGATCACAAGATGGGGTATGCACCCCCATAGCACCTCGGCCTGGCATGGTGAACTGACCGTGTGTGTTACTGGCACAGAGTAGCTACAGATGGACACATTGTGGGGGTACTGTGCTCACCCTGAGGGTGAGGTGGAGCACCCAGCCCCACATCCGCAGCACTGGCTTAGCTGAGATAGGCTATGCTGCAGGTCGCCATCAGTGCCAGTGTGTGATTAGGTAGTCCTTGCAGACACACCTAGGATATGCCTGTGTCCATCCATATTTCCCAGTCATATCTAGCCCTTTTGGACTATGATGCACCCAGAATAGTGCATATCCTGTGTGGGTGCAATGGGCACATGATTTAAGAGAAGGGGGGTGTTTGGACCCATGGGCAGATTATGTAGCACTACCAAACCCACCCTCTGGGGCTCAGGGTGGGGGGACAGGATCTCCCACCAACAGATCCACATTCTACATCCCTGCAATGGTGGCAGTAGAGGGGACCATCAACCCCAGTCCTCCTGGGGAACAGGCACCCTACAGCACAGTCAATGCAGATCTGTACGCATCCATAAGGCAATGGCAGATAGACAGTAGGCCTGGAAATGCTCAGCTGACCCCCACCACTATCTGACATTCTCCAGCAGCAAGCACAGTGAGTCTCCAGATGCTGCACCCTGCAAGGTGTTCCAGCCATACACATACTAACTGCAGACAATCTGCTAGCTAGTCCATAGTGCATGTTCCTGGAGGAGATGTGTGCACCCAAAACCGGGATGTGAGCACACACACCAAGCAGATAAGTCAGTGATTGGGCCCCAGAAAAGAGAACCCATAAATATAATTTGAGAGAAATAGCATACAGCACTCTGGGGGAACCTAGCCATGCCATGGTCACTGCTCAGTCAGGGTGAGAGTGACATCCCAGCAGGACATGCTGTGGCCACCCTGTCCGTGTAGATGGTGGCTGGGCACTACAATGTCCCAGCCATTTCCCTATGCCCTGTGCAGATGCATTCTGCCCAGGCCACCCTGTCCGGGCCATACCCACAGTACCTTGCTCCACATTATGCACATTGGCAGGCTAACACTGGAAACAGTGCAAGCAGTGTGGGCTCAGTAAGGTGTAGGCAGCCACAACACACTGGATAGACAGACACACACTTCCATACCTATGCCAGCATTGTGCAAATATAGAGGCTTTTGGCAGCCCTGGCCACCACACCAGTCCTGGGCACAGTGCAGGCATGGCTATGGTATGCAATACTGTTGGGGTCACTCCCTGGGGTGGTAAACATTGTCAGAAACCAAAACTGAAACACACTCCACAGATATCAGAAAGGTTGCTATGATGCAGCCCTATCAGCAAATTGTGCTTAATTTAGGAATTGATATCTGCCATTAATTATAGCAACCTTTTGATATATATGTAACGTATTCCCAAGTTTAGGGCGACATTGCTAAGGTATGCAAGTGCTAGTATTGGGAGATGCTGCTGTGCACAAGGCTCAACAGCCTGACTCTACATGAGGCTTTGGATAGTGGAGCTTGTGGGTGTGGGTGTTTATGCCCCTGTTGGCCGCTGCTCTAGGGCAGAAGTTCCCAACTCTGGTCCTTGTGGGCCAAATACTGTTCAGGTTTTCATGCTGTCCCTAATGAATATGCATGAGATACATTTGCATACAATGGGGGCGGAGCATACTAATGCAGCACAGGCATAGTTATTAGGGACAGCATGAAACCTGAATAGTGTTTGGCCCTCAAGGACTGCAGTTGGGAAACTCTGCTCTAGGGATTGCACATGTTTATGGTGTCTGTGCTCTGTAGGGTAAAATATAGGCATTTTAGGCATGTTTATTTTATCTGCAATAAACGTTCTGTTTTTATTACCATGGTTTAGTACTGGGTAAAACATGGGGAAATGGTTGGCAGTAGCCACAGCTGGGCACAACTTGTGACCTTCTGCTTATGAACACACTGGCTGTGTGTACTGCACCACACTGTTGCCACAGGGACAATTCATTCCCTGGGGATACCATGACTGTTCATCAGACAGAACCTCTCTGTTACATTGCATGGCACCCACCTAAATGGGGCTAGGCCATGGGCTGCTGTGGGCAGATGCCACTGCCCCCTCCGCCACCAGCACCCCTCCGCCACCATGCTGCCATGCCATTATGCCAGTGGCGCTGGTGGTGTGCTGTCCCAGGCCATCCCGTATGCCTGTAGGCAGATGCCTATAGTGTGGGTTCTCGGGTAGGGGTGCCTACATGGACATACGTGCTTTCCCTCCCCCCCGCACCACCTGTCCTTGGAGGTATCTGCTGGGTAGTCTCCACTGTGACACTGTGGGACACACACTCGTGCCCAAGTTGGACCCTCGTCAGTTGCTGTCTTGCTGCTTTACAGTTTAGGCATTCCTAAGTTCCACCTAGGCATCTGCCTAGCCCGCACTGTGCCCCAGTTGGACCACACATGTGCTGTCTGCAGCCCCCTGTATCCCATTTACAGCATCAGTACAGTTGCCATTTCCTACGTGCCCACTCTGCTGTTACTGCACATGTGCATGCCATAACAAACCTGCCCTATCTAAACGACAGAAACCCTGATCAGCACTATTTCAATGTGGGATCATTCACTTTGTAGGGGGCAGAGCATAGACCCTTCCAAACATGATATCTTAATTTATACGCTTTGTCAGTAGTGTTGCTTTATGTTTATCATTAATATCACTATTGGCCAGCGTGGTTATTGGGCTTTTAGATGTGGTTCTGGTCCTTTTATATGTTTATTTGCCTTTTTGTTCCCTGAACATGTATCACAACTATCACTTTTCTGGGTTTTCCTGCCCTTGCTGCACATTGTTGACTGAAATTGTTTCTCTTTCCTGCAAATGTGCCTTAACGCGAGTGTTTCACTGGCGTTAGTGTTCAGACCCGGATTTCACAGCGTTAGTGTGCCTGGAGCCTCTCCCCTCCCACTTTTTTTTTATTTATTTTATTTTAGCTGCATTTATATCCCGCTTTTCACCGGGTCAAAGCGGTCAATTGGGAGATACATTTAACACGAGGGGATATGACACACATATGCTAATACTTACAGGGAACATGGGCAATGGAGGGTTAAGTGGCTTGCCCAAGACCACAAGGAGTGCCTATAGGACTAGAAATCCCAGTCCCTCCGGCCTGAGATTGCTGTCCCCAGGTGGGACTTGAACCCCCGGCCCTCCGGCCCGAAGTACCTTGTCCTAACCACTAGGCCACTCCTCCCCCTAGGCCACTCTCCGCCCATTGAACCCTTCTCTCCACTCTCTGGGAAGCCTTACTCCACCCTTCAGACCCGGATTTCACAGCGTTAGTGTGCCTTAATGCCGCTGCAGCGTTATCGTGCAATAAGTGATGTTATCACACGATAACGTTACATTATCGCATGATAACGTTACATTATCGCAGGATAACATTACATTATCGCGGGATAACATTGCATTATCGCGTGATAGCGTCACGTATCATGCGATAATACCACCGCTGTGACGTTAAGACGGTTTAGTAAACATACCCCTAAGAATACCAGGTCCCAATCATTCCTATGTGCTGTATGTGCCACAGGAGACAATCCATGGGATGCCAACAAAACTAGGCACATAGATGGGAGAACAGAGTCAGGGAGAGTATGAATGTAAACAGGAAAAGTATATGTTTAGGGGTGAGAATGAGAAAGCAGTTATGTAGCCCCTGGTACCCCATGTGCATATGTTATTTCATAGCTGATATGTACAGGTACCGGGCAGCCCCCTGCAGAATCATGTTGCTTGTGCAGAAAGTGAGAGAGGGTGTGGGCATGGTCTGAGGTGTGCACAGGGAGAGGGAGAGCTGGTTTGGGCAGCAGCAGGACAGGTACGACATGAAAGCCTGGCCAGTACCTGGACCGTATGGATGAGCACAGTATTACCAGGCATCAGTATGATGAGGTAGGCAAAGTCAGAGAGGGCCCACCACAGCCAAATGTCCAAAGATAAGGGTGGAAAAGATAAGGGTCCCCCATAATAGGGACACCCAACATTGCAAACAGCACTCAACAGCAGTGGAGGTGGTAGAGATGAGGACAGTATCTGAATTCAAAAAAGCATGGGACAAACACAGAGTATCTCTAAAGGGAAAAAAGGACTGCTGTAGTTGTCGTTATGGAAGGACAGACTAGATAGGACATGTGGTCTTTTTCTGTCATCATTTTTGTATGTTTCTATGTTTCTATGATGGAGATGAAAACTGTATTTGAATCCAAAAAAGCATGAGACAAATACAGACATTGAGGGATAGAAAGGGATTGTAGAACTTAGTCCTTATGGATGAGCAGACTGGATAGGCCACATGTTTTCCATAGACAGCAGAAAGGGGAGGGCCACATGGGCCCTGGCCCCATCAAAAATGCAGCATGGCAGACAGCAGGCTGCCCACGGGGATCCCATCCCCCCCCCCCCCGGAAAGAAGAAGAAGAGAAGCCACTATCGCAGCAAAGACCCTTCCTGTCTGTCTGCAGGAGATCAGATCCCAGCAGGCAGGAGAGGAAGGACTTTTGCCAAGATCGTGGCTTTTCCTCTTCTTCTACCCATGGGAATGGGATCCCCACAGCTACCTGTCAGCCATGATCACGACAAAGACCTTTCCCATTCTGCCCATGGGAGATCGGATCCCCACGGACAAAACAGGAAGGGTCTCTGCTCATGGGGCGGTGCTTGGAATGGTGCTTGTGCCCCCCAAAGAAAAAGGCCTTCCATTGCCTCTGTCATTTTCTGTGTTTATATGTTAAGCAGCTGAATCTAACTGTTCTTCATATAACATTTTTCCTCCTTCTCAAATCCCATCCAAATTTGCTTGTTATATTTTAGCTATCTACTGATTTACCTGGCCAAAAGTTAGACATTTGATTGCCTGAAATTTTGAACTCAAAATACTTATGTGGTCAGAATATGCTGCTGACCATAAAAGTCTTTCAGAATATTTACCTGGAGAGTGTCTATCTCACAATGCTATTTTGAAAAACAGATGACAAGGGTTGGGGCATATATGAAGATATGGGAAAGATACGAGTCCAAATTCTCACCATTTAGCCAACAAAATTCAAGATATGATCCTTAATACAGATCAAGATACTTTTGTTTTACAGAAACATATCTTAGTGAGTTCCTTGAATAGCATACATACCTATTAGGGCCTAGTCTATTTAGGAAAAATGGTATAGGCAAAAATGGGGAGAGGATGTCAGGAAAAAATCTTCTTATGTACTTGAAGTGGAATTAGTCCATGAGTTTTGGAGATGAATTCTAACCATTACCTCAGCTAGGAACTAGAAGCTAGTGGAAGCAGTAGATAGCACCTTCCGCCCCAGTGTAAGTCTCTCTAAGGAATAGGAAGCATCTATAGAGCTGAGCAGGGGATGTTGATGGGCAGACAGGATCAGTCATATGGCTATTATCTGCCATCATTTATTCACTTATTGCTTTTCTATACCTTCCCTTCCAATGTGGCTTAAAGAGAGTTTACAATATAAAATCAGATAAATTGCATACAATATAATCAAATAAAATAAAAATTGTTCATTTGCATAGACATGGCAAGCAAGTACCACATGAAATCACATATTCTATGTTTCTATAATTCTGTGGTAAGTCAGCCTGCTTGCTATCAATCTCCTGCAGTCAGAAAACTTATTTTGTAATTTTACTTAGTTTCCAACCAGTGCAAATTCAACATTTGTCATTGAGTCAATGCTGACACCTCATGACCCAGAAGCCCTTGTGTTTTTTGGCAAATTGTGATGGAAGTAGAATGCCAGGACTTTCTTCTGAGGCAATGGTGGGTAAAGTAACTTTCAAAGGATGCAAGGAGTACATTGGGAATTGAATCATGCTCTCTCAATCCTCAAGCTACTGCAGTAACCACTGAGCTACTCCTCCACTCCCTAGCAATTAATAATTTTGTCTAAGGGGTATGTTTACTAAACCATCTTAACATCGCAGTGGTGGTATTATCGCGCGATAAGTGATGTCACTTATTAGCTAGATAAGATTTTAGACAGTGCTAGGGAGGACCCAGCTGCCTTGGTATATGTGATTCTCAGTGTCATAAGAAAGTGCAGAAGGGAGGTTCTGGAAACCAAATTTAGGCTTCTCAGTCCACCTGCAGGACCCAAGAGTCAGGCAGAGCTCCAGAGTCTCAATGCATGGATGAGGCGATGGTGTAGGGAAAATATATATATTTTTTAGGAACTGGGCAAAATTCTGAGTAAGAGGGGGCCTATTCCAGAAAGATGGCTCTACCTTAACAGGAGCTGAACCAGACACTGGTGCTAATATTTGAAAAGTAGAAAGATCATCTTTTAAACTAAAACCTGGTGGAAAGCTGACAGTTGATCAAGAAAACATGGCATGGAATGAGGTATCTTTGAAGAAAACTATAAAAACAGGGAAATTAGGGTATCCTGATAGAGAGATTGCAATAAAGGCAAATGTTGCCCAAGTGCCCTTAAGTGAAGACAGAATTGAAAAACTGTGAATTATCCCTGTCAACTGGTTAGCAGGTTGTAAATATAAACAAAATGGCTGTATACAAACACTAAAGGCCTAGAATCTAAGATGAGAGAGTTAAAATACATAGCACTGAATGAAGATATACTGAAGATACAATAGGAATTTCAGACACCTAATGGGACATTGCAATATCAGAGTACAAATTATAACAGAATGATAGGGTAAATCAAATTATTTTAAGGGTGATGCTATATGTAAGAGAGGACATTGAGTCAAAAAGAATAAACGTTTGCAAGGAACAGAATGGACCATGTAATTTTTATGCATATGCAAAGGGAAAGAGAATAGTAGTAAGGGTATTCTACCATCCACCAGACCAGAACGAACAGAAAGATGATAACATGTTAACAGGGATTAGGGAAGCCCACAAATTTGGCAATACAATAATAATGGGTGATTTAAATTACCCCAGTATTGACTAGATAAGGGATGGCGAACTCCAGTCCTGGAGTGCCACAATCCAGCCTGGTTTTCAGAATGTCCTAATGAATATTCATGAGATATATTTGTATCCACTGCCTCCCATTGTATTCAGATATATCTCATAAATATTCATTAGGGGAATCCTGAAAACCAGGCTGGATTGTGGCACTCCAGGCCTGGAGTTTGCCATCCCTTGACTAGATAAATGTCACACCAGGATATGCTAAGGAGACAATGTTCTTAGATGAAATAAATGACTGCTTCAAGGAACAATTGGTTCAGAAATCAACAAGAGGGTTTGTTTTAGACTTAGTCCTTAGTGGAATGCAGAATTTGATACAAGAGGTAACTGTGTTGTGGCCACAATAAACTTGATTTGATAACTGGACTAAGGACACTTAGGAAATGTACTGTGATAGCAATTAATTATCAAAAAGGGAAACTATGATACAGTAAGTAAAGAAAATGGTAAGAAAAAAGCAAAAAGAAGCAGCTGAAAAGATTAAGGTCCTGATATTCAATTAGGCAGGCCCCAGACCCACTCTTCAGCCAGCGGACCTGGAGCCTCCCACTAGCCTCTTCAGGCTGCAGCAGTACTCTTGCAGTTGATGGACCCAGGGCCTCCCACTCATCTTTTTATGCTGCATTCCCACTCTTCTGGATATCAGGACTGTAACTCCTATCAGCTGTTCATCTTGCAGCTTTGAGCAGCAGTGGCAGAAATGGGAAGGTGGGGGGCATATTGTTTGCATGAGCAAGCATGTGTATGGATAGACAAAATACTACCGGCTTAACCCTTAACAATAGGTGCCATGCTTGACAGTAGGCACTAAAAACAAATAGGTGCCTACTTATCTTTATAAAATACTAGCCTAAGTGTCAAAAATCAGGCCTTTAGTTAAAGAACAGGAACAATGAAACAAACGGAAGGAAAACTAAGCCAGTGGACACAGAAATGATCTTCAGTAGCATCAGTGTATCAAAAACATATAGAACTCCGTAGTCTGCTTCAGTTTTTTAGATGTTTTGATACACTGATGCTGATATTATAAGTACAAAGACTAGGGGCATACTATGAAGTTTTAAAATATTGCATTTAAAACACATACTTTGTAACTTATCTTGGTTATATACACATGGGTGCAGTTTTACTGCTTCATTTGCATAGTAACATACAATATGATGGCGTACAAAGACCGATATGATCAATCTAGTCTGGCCATTAAGGTGGCTAGAGTGGTTGTAAGTAACTGCAGCTCTGTACAGGCCACTCCCTCTGTGCCTGTGTTTAGGGTTGTACCTGCTGCTTGACGCAGGTCAGTCCCCTCTATTTATTGAGTATAAAAGATACTCAAGTTTGATTTGATTTTATCCTCTTGCTATAAAGATATCCACTGTATCTGTCCCAGGTCATTTTGAATTCTGTCACTGTATTTGCCCCCAATACTTCCATCGGGAGGACATTCCAAACATATACCACTCTTTCAGTGAAAAAGTATTTCCTGATGTTGCTTTTAAGTTTACCGCCTTGCAGCTTCATCATATGCCCTCTAGTTTTATAGCTTCCCCTTCTTTGAAAAAGGTTTGTTCATTCACTGATACCCTTCAAGTATTTAAATATCTGTATCATATCTCACTTGTGCCTCCTCTCCTCTAATGTATGCATATTTTGGTCTTCAAGTCTCTTCTCATACGTCTTCTACGCAGGCTCCAAATCATTTTGGTCATCTTCCTCTGAACCGTTTCAAGTCCTTTTATATTCTTTGTGAAATAGTTTCCAAAACTAAACACAACACTCCAAGGCCTCACCAGCGACTTGTACAAGGGCATTAATACCGTCTCCTTTCTGCTGGTTATTCCACTCTGTATGCAGCTCAGCATCCTTCTGGCTTTGGTTACTTCCTTTCCGCATTGTTTTGCCACCTTGAGATCCTCACACACTAGCACTCTGAAGTTCTTCTCCTGGTCCGTGTACACAAACCACTCCCCCAGTCGCATCCCAAGTGCATAACTCTATACTTCTTCGCATTAAATCTTAACTACCAGGCACTAGATTATTCTTCCAGTGTTTTAAGATCTTTCCTCATGTTGTCCACTACCTCAGAAGTGTTCATTCTGTTGCAAATCTCTGTGTCATCTGCAAAAGACAGACTTTCCATTCAGTTCTTCCACAATATCACTCAGAAATACATTAAACAGAATAGATCCTAGGACCAATCCCTGAGTCACACCACTGCATACTTTCCTTTCTTCTGAGTGAGTTCCGTTTACTGCCACCTTCTGTTGTCTGTCAGTCAACTGATTTCTGATCCAGTTCACCACCTTGGGACCTATCCCAAGGCTGCTTAGTTTATTGATAAGCCTCCTATGAGGTACTGTATCAAAGGCCTTGCTGAAATGTAGGTATATCACATCCATTACATGTCCTTGATCTAGTTCTCTGGTTACCGACTGGTCTCTGATTTGAAAAAAAAATAAATAAATAAAACCCACCGTGTAAGCATTTCCTTGCTAGGAAAGCTGGTCTGGTGCCACCCCTCTCTGATGCCAGAGGGCAGGTACAGACCAGCCTTCCTAACAAGGAAGTGCTTATCCCCACTTTTTTTTTCCTAATCAGAGGCCAGTCCACTGCTGCTGCCACTGCTGCCGCTGGAGGCACAGAATAGGCAGGGTTAGCGAAAGCAATATGGGTAGAGGGGCAGGCTGTCGCCAAATCAGCAGAGAGCCAGCTCATTTGTGAGGGGGCAATGGCCCCCTTGCCCACCCCCAAACTGCACATATATATATACACCACCTTGATGCTATGTGAAAGATGATGCAAATAAATAAATAAAATAAAATTTCATTTGGGGGTTATTTTAGAAGCCTGATTCATGCTTTGGACATCTGAAAACAGGCATGGAGATGTCCAAAGCATGGAGCAGGATGTCCACGTCTGAGGGTGGCATGCAGTAGGTGTGACTGGGGTGTTCCCAGAACGTGGACATCCTCGCCCTATGTTAGAAATGCTCTGGATATCCAGAGCCAAGTCCAAGCTTATACCTCCTCAGGGCACAAATAAGCATTGGAAAAGTGCTCATTTTGCCAGACAGACGTGGAGAAGGATGTCTGCTCTTGTCTCATATATTTTCCATGCCAATAACAAACACTGATGGGGAATAAGGGTTCATTTATTTATTTTATTTATTTAGCTGTATTTATATCCTGCTTTTCACCGGGTCAAAGCGGTCAATTGGGGGATACATTTAACACGAGGGGATATGACACACATACGCTAATACTTACAGGGAACATGGGCAATGGAGGGTTAAGTGGCTTGCCCAAGACCACAAGGAGTACCTATAGGACTAGAAATCCCAGTCCCTCCGGCCTGAGATTGTTGTCCCCAGGTGGGACTTGAACCCCCAGCCCTCCGGCCTGAAGTACCTTGTCCTAACCACTAGACCACTCCTCCTCGTGATTTTGTTTTACTATGCCACTGGATGTCTGCTTATGCTAGCTTGAATGAGATGGATGTCCCTTCCCCATGCTTTCCTAAGGGGGACATCTATATGGCCGCCAGCACAGATGTTCACATTAGGGATACCTATGTTACTAAAATTGAGTGGAGACATAGACGTCCCTGGCATTTCTCAGCACATTCTGCCCTGGACATCCTTAATTTGACTTGGATGTCCTTTCTAAAATGCCACTTCATATGCATAATTAAACTTTGGAACTTGTTGCTGGAAGCTATGGCAAAAGCAGTTACAGTATGTTTATGTTTATTTAGAATTTGATATACCGCTCAGGCCAGAGGCATTAGAGTGGTTTACAATACTATATCATTCGAGGAAAATAGGAAAAGAATGCCATTTATATGATAGGACAGAGTAGAGGACAGAGACAGTCAAACAGATAATAGAAGGAGAAGAACATGAAACAGCAAATTACCACAAACTATAGGCAGGACACCCCAATCCATACCATCGGTGTAACCTTCAGCAACAGACGCCACGGACCATCGCCTAAGGGCCACACCAAAGGGCCCTCTGGCGAGGCCCTCAGGCGCGGGCGCGCCCCTGCAACGGCGGTTTTAAGCTGTTCCATATGGCTGCTGATTGGCGGGCATTTAGGAGGAAGGGGGAGCTCCTGCTCTCACCCCCGACGAGATCGCTGCTCTCCTCGTCCCTGCAACGGCGGTTTTAAGCCGTTCCATATGGCTGCTGATTGGCGGGCATTTAGGAGGAAGGGGGAGTTCCTGCTCTCACCCCCGACGAGATCGCTGCTCTCCTCGTCCCTGCAATGGCGGTTTTAAGCCGTTCCATATGGCTGCTGATTGGCGGGCATTTAGGAGGAAGGGGGAGCTCCTGCTCTCACCCCCAACGAGATCGCTGCTCTCCTCGTCCCTGCAATGGTGGTTTTAAGCCGTTCCATATGGCTGCTGATTGGCGGGCATTTAGGAGGAAGGGGGAGCAGTGTTTAAAAAGGTTTTGGATAAGTTCCTATAGAAAAATTCAATACGCTGTTGTTAAGATAGACCTGGGAGTAAGTAGTATGATATCTAGCTACTTTTTGGAATTGTGTCAATGCCACAATCTCCAAAATTGCATATAGTTTTCCAAATTAGGACTCACTAGAGTCAATATTGCCTCTGTATTTATTTTACATTTCTTATATGCTGATTTTTATGATATCAAGGTGGTTTACATTGAAAAGGGCATTATAACTTGGAGGTAACTATTTTACAGGGAACATGGGCTATGGAGGGTTACATGGCTTGCCCAAGGCCACAAAGAGCACTTGTGGGACTAGAAGCCCCAGTCCTTCTGGCCCAAGGTTGCTGTCTTCTAGTGGGCTTTAGAACCCACTGTCTGCATTGTATAGTTAATGTTGAATGTAAACCGCACTGATCTAAATAGCGCGGTATAGAAGAAATGTTAAATAAATAAATAAATTAATTAAATAAATAAACCCCTGACCTTCTGGCCTGAAGCACTTTGCCCTACCCACTAGGCCACTCCTCCACTACAATGGTCATTCCTCTCCCTATGCATACAAGCATTGCTCTGGATTTTGACACCACCTTATCTATCTGTTTACCCACCTTAAGATCAACAAATGCAATCCACCCCCAATCCCATTTCTGTTTCATGTATAGAAGATCTTATACTCTATACCAGACTTGTCCAAATCCAGACTTTCAGGATCTCAAACCAGACAGATTTTCAGGATATCCTATCCCTAATGACTATGGATGTGAGAGATTTGCATGCCCATTGCCTCCATTGTATGCAAATCTCTTTCATGCATATCCATCGGGATATCTTGAAAAACTAGCTTATTTGCAGTCCTTGAGGACAGCATTTTGTTAAGCCTGCTCCACAGTGTAGTGCTACAGTGGAGCAGTGGCCTAATGGTTAGAGGCAGGAGCCTAGTACCAGAAAGACCAGGGTCCAAATCCCACTGGTTCTCCTTGTGGTATTGAGCAAGCCACTTAACCCTCCATTACCACTTCTGTAAACTTAGATTGTGAGACCTTTGGGGACAGGACAATACATACTGTACCTGAATGCAATTTGTCCAGATAGAGGTGAGCTAAATACTTATAATTAATACCTTGATTTTTGAAGCCCAAATGCATGACCTATATTTTTTAGTCTTAGCTTCCAAGCTCTAGACCAGTGATGGCTAACCTTTTTGAGCCCGAGTGCCCAAACTGCCGCACAAAACCAAAGAATTTCCTCAAAGTGCCAGCACGTCATTTGCATAAGTGGTCTTATTTGCATAAATATTTGCATAATGTTACCATACACTAACTTTTAGTAAACATGTCTCTTAATGAGTGTATGGATAAAGAAAGACTAAAAGATTTCTACATTACTATAATCCAGTGCCAACCGCCAGGCACATTAGGAACTACTACAAACGCTGCCCATTTAGAACCCATAGCAAACCCGCCGTATCCTGACAGCATTACCAGGACTCACAAAGCACCATACCCTACCTATCAAAAGGCAACACTGCAAATATTAAACCAATACATTTCAGAGAATACTGGGGAAAGAGAACAAGTGGCAACGTCAAATAGGAATTTCCTCTTGTACCAAACAAAGCGCAGATGTTAATGATGCACATTTCCCAGAGCTAACATATTCCAGTTAATAAATTCAAAATAAAGAGATATCTTTCTACCTTTTGTGCATTTTTTTTTCAGTTGCAATTGGTCCAGCCACCTTCTTCTGGTTTCTTCATGTTTTCTGCTAACTCTCCATCGTCTGCTGTCCATTTGTCCTTTCTTCTCTCTTCTAGTTTTTTTTCCATTCTCTCTCTCTCTCTACATCTGCTTTAACATACTAATCTTTCTCCTTTTGCTCTTTCCTCATTCCTATTTCATCCACACAAATTTTACCCCTCCATCCTCAATCCCCAATTACTCTCCCAATACCTGGCCAATTGTAGATTTTTCATCCCTCCTACACAAAATATTTTTCCCCTCTCCATTTTACTCTCCCAGCCCCATCCCATTCTAATCCTCCCCCAACATCAGCTCCCTTCTAGTTCCAGTCTCACCCAGCATCCATTCCCTTCTAGTCCCTGCATCAGCCCATTTCCAGTCCAAGTCCCTTCATCAGCTCATTTTCAATCCTAGCCACACCATCAGCCCATGTCAAATCATATCTCACATACAATCAGCACAATTCCAGACCAAGCACCCCCATGAGCCTACTTCCAGTTCTAGCCACTCCATGAGTCCATTTCAATTCAAGCCCCCACCACAGCCCATTTCCAATCTTAGCTCCCCCAACAGCCCATTTCCAGTCCTATCCTAGCTGTTCCATCAGCCCATTTTCAGTCCTAGCTCCCTTCCCTCACAGCCCATTTCCATTCCAAGCCCCCTCCCCATCAGCTATTTGCAGTTCAAGCCTCCCCTTCCACTCAGCCCATTTCCAGTCCTCGCAACACCCCAACCCATTACCAGTCCTAGCCCCCCGTCAATCAACTTCCAGTCCTAACCCCATCAAACCATTTTCAGTTTAAGCCCCCCCCTATAACCCTTTACCAGTCCTAACCCCCCATCAGCCCATTTCCAGTCAGCCCCCCATAGCCCATTGCCAGTCCTAAACCCCCCCATCAGCCCACAGCCCATTACCAGTCCTAACCACATCAGCCCACCTCAAGTCCTAACCCCTCCCCATCAGCCCATTTCCTGTCCTAGCCCCCCCCCATAACCCATTATCAGTCCTACACCCCCATCAGCCCACTACCAGTCTTAACCCCCCCATAGCCCATTACCAGTCCTAACCCCCCCCATCAGCCCACTACCAGTCTTAACCCCCCCATAGCCCATTACCAGTCCTAACCCCCCATCACCCCATTTCCAGACAGCCCTCATCAGCTCATAGCCCATTGCCAGCCCTCATCAGCCAACAGCCCATTGCTAGTCTTAACTCCCCCCCATAGACCTCTGCGTATTACACCCCCTCCCCAGCCCACTGCCAGTCTTAACCCCCCCTCCCTAGCCCATTGCCAGTCTCAACCCCCCTCCCTCCCTCCCTCCCTCCCTAGCCCATTTCCAGTCTCATCCCCGCTCCCTCCCTAGCCCATTGCCTGTCTCATCCCCCCTCCCTAGCCCATTGCCAGTCTTAACCTCCCTCCCTCCCTCGCCCAGTGCCAGTCTTAACATCCCTCCCTCCCTCCCTAGCCCATTGCCAGTCTCAACCCCCTCCCTCCCTCCCTAGCCCATTGCCAGTCTCAACCCCCCTCCCTCCCTAGCCCATTGCCAGTCTCAACCCCCTCCCTCCCTCCCTCCCTAGCCCATTGCCAGTCTTAACCTCCCTCCCTCCCTAGCCCATTGCCAGTCTTAACCCCCCTCCCTCCCTCCCTAGCCCATTGCCAGTCTTAACCCCCCTCTCTCCCTCCCTAGCCCATTGCCCGTCTTAACCCCCCTCCCTCGGATCATGTCAAAAAAAAAAAAAAAACGCTGCCCGGTGCCGCCGCGGCGGCATGGAGTGTCCCACGGGGCTCCCTCTGCCCGGCGGGACTCTCCCGGCGCTGCTCAGCCCCTCTCTGCCGGCTTGCAGAGACGCGAAGGGAGAGAGAGTCTCCCTCGCGTCTCTCTTAAGCCCGCAGGGGCAGATGGGAAATTTCCCATCAGCCCCTGCGGGCTTAACAGAGATGCGAGGAAGACTCTCCCTTCGCGTCTCTGCAAGCCGGCAGAGAGGGGCTGAGCAGCGCCGGGAGAGTCCCGCCGGGCAGAGGGAGCCCCGCGGGACACTCCATGCCGCCGCGGCGGCAGCGGGCAGCTTTTTTTTTTTTTTTTTTAATGTGCGACCTTCCCGCGTGCCAGCTGCAAGGCCTTCGCGTGCCACAGCTGGCACGCGTGCCATAGGTTCGCCATCGCTGCTCTAGACCATTCCTCAAGCTTTACTAGATCCCTCCTCATGTTTCCACATTTTCATGGTTATCTGCCCTGGTCTAAATTTTGATATTATCCTCATAATAGTAAATCTTTCTGGATAGCTCTTCTACAGCATTCCTTACAAAACTGTTGAAAACAACCAGGCCACCATTTTCTTTGGAATGAATCAATGTTCTATTATGCTTTATCATCTCCCATTCAACCATTTTCTAAACTATTTAATCATTGAATGGCCCATATCAAGAGCACTCAGTTTATTTATGTCATTTTAGTGAAATCATGTCAAAGCCCTTGCTGAAATCTAAGTACAACTGCATGTAGTGCTCTCTCCTCATCCAACTATTTGATCATTCTGTCAAAGGGAGTTGTGGTCTAGTGGTTAGGACAAGGTACTGTGATAAGGAAGCTTATCATAGCTCCGGAAGGAGCTATAGAAAAGGTGAAGTGACTCTGAACAAGCAACCTGTCAGTTCTGGTAGAAATAAGAAAACAGAATTTTCCCATAAAAGACTACCAGTCCCAGAATGCACCAGGTTTCCAACAGCCACTAGAGGAGCTGAAGTGGGGAAACGTGTGTTCAATCAGGGGGGCTATGAGGTAATCCCTAAGCACTCATCTCAAAGGGCAGGGCCTGATTCAGCACAGCTGCGCTGTGTTAGGGAGGATCACTCATCTAAGCAGAATAAGAGTAGAGTTTATTCTACAGATGACCATCTTCATGATCACCTTGGATATCCAGAGAATTGTCCTCAGTATCCTGAGAATCAACTTGAGTTTGATCATCAGTTTCATCCTTTCCTTCCTCCTGGACCTGTCCCTCTTACAACATGTTACCATTCCCACCCATCAGGCAGGTCACACTCTTGACCTCCTCCTAACGTCTTCTTCCTCTTCTCTCACGCTTTCCAATATCAGTTCCATATGTCTTCCCTGGTCCGATCATGTTTGCATTGCCGCTTCCTGTCCTGGTCACATGACCCTCCCTCAGCGTCCTCTTCTTCCCCTCCCCCCTCCCTTCCAGAGCATCGTTCACGCCCACTCACCTCTCTCACACTGCAGCAGTTTCCCTCAGCAGCGGAGCTTCTACCTTCTGATTTTTCCTCACTCTCCCAACTCCCAAGTGGCCCTCTGGTCCTCCACCCTTTCCTCCACTCTCGATCGCATAGCCCCCTGGCGCTCCCACTCCCTTCGCCGTCGCCCTTCACACCCATGGTATCACAGTGGTTTACGGCTGCTCCGTTCACATCTTAGAAGAGCGGAACGGCTGTGGCGCAAGGCCCCTTCCCCCAACACTTTAGCAGTCTTCAACTCCCATCACACCTACTACCGTTCTAAGGTGCACGCTGCCAAGCGCTCATACTTTTCTAATGCCATTTCTAATGCCACAAACCAAACCCGACATCTTTATTCCACCTTCCAATCTCTCATTTCTCTACATGCCCCTCAGTCAGCCTCCTCGCTCCGACCCACTCCTCCTCCTGCGCATTTAGCCTCCTTCTTCAGTGACAAGGTCTCGTCCCTAAGATCATCCTTACCTTCCTGCCCTGCTCCTATCACCTCTCCCCCCCCTGTTCCTTCCCCCCCTCCCACTTCACAGCTTTCCCACTTCTGGGCCTCCTTTGACCCGATCACGGCACCAGAACTTCACCGTCTCATCTCTACTTCCAAGAAAAACCTTCTGCTCCCCTCGATCCCATTCCTTCCTCCTGGCTTCTCACCCCCTCCCTGGGTTTCCTTCCCTATATTCTCACCATGTTTAATTCTAGTTTGTCCACTGGGACTTTTCCTAAACCCTGGAAGCACGCCTTAATTCGCCCTATTCTAAAGAACTCTTCACTCGACCCTTTAATCCCTGCCCACTATCGTCCTGTCTCCAACCTCCCCTTTCTATCTAAACTTCTCGAGAAATATGTATTTGCACAACTTTCCCATCACCTTGATACCATTAACTTTCTTCACCCACGTCAGTCCGGGTTTCGTCAGGGGCACAGCGTCGAGACTGTCCTACTGGCTTTCACAAATGCTTTACACGTGGCTCACGACCGTGGTGATGTCTCGGTGGCGGTTGCTTTGGATCTTTCTGCTGCTTTCGACCTGGTCGATCACTCTCTCCTCCTCCAACGTCTACGGGATGCGGGTCTCTGCAGCACAGTTCATCATTGGTTCCACTCTTTTCTTTCCTCTCGGTCCTGTGCAGTTCTCTCTTCTTCTTCCTCTACCCCCCTCCTTCTGTTCCTCACCATCTTCCTTGCGGGGTCCCTCAAGGTTCCGTTCTCACCCCGCTCCTCTTTAACCTCTTCTTGGCCCCCCTCGCTTCCTTAGTACAACAGTTTGGTCTATCCGTTTTTCTCTATGCCGATGACATTCTTTTACTCCACCACACCTCACCTTCCTCCCCTGATCTTACAGTTCTTGACTCTTGCCTTTCAGCTGTGGCGAACTGGTTAACACTCAACTGTCTCCACCTTAATCTCACTAAGACTACTGCTATCTGGTTCTCTCATAACGGCCCCTCTCCTTCAATAGCTCCTTCCTTTTCCGGCACCCCTGTACCATTGGTCTCTACTTTCCGATATCTTGGTGTGCACTTTGACTCTGACCTTTCCTTTCACACCCACATCTCACACATCACCAAAACATCCTTTTTTTTTCTTCGCCAAATCCGCTCTGTTCGCCCCTTCCTTTCCCCCTCGGCTCTCATTACCCTAGTGTTATCCCTAGTTATGTCCCGTGTAGACTTTTCCAACTCACTATTCATCGGTCTCCCTAAATACCATTTAACTCGCCTTCAACGGATTCAAAACACTGCAGCACGCCTCATCTCACACACCTCCCTTCGAGACCATATAACCCCTCAACTGTTTCACCTTCACTGGCTGCCTGTTCCCTTCCGTGCTACCTTCAAACTTCTAATCCTAATCCACAAAGCCTTTCATAACAGCACTCCTCAGTACCTAACAGATCTCCTCTACTTTCACTCTCCCCGACACACCCCTCGCTCCTTTCACCTTAACCGTCTCACCTTACCCTCCCCTTCCCGTGCTCACCTGCAGTCCACCCGTTCTTCTGCTTTCTTTTTTGCTGGTCCTGCCGCCTGGAATGCCCTTCCCCCCTCCCTCCATTTAGAACCACAACATGCAGTATTCAAACGTAATCTAAAGACCCACCTATTCTCCCAAGCATTCAATGTTCCCTCTCCCTTTGTGTGATTTCCCCCTCTCTCTGCCCCTCCTTTTGTGATGTTCCCCTGTTTATGTTCTGTCCTGTCTTCCTCCTTCTCTCTCACTGTCCTTTTAAAAGATTGTACATTTCCTTTCCTTTTCCATGGGCCTTGGCCTCCTTTTATTGCTTTGTTTTTACTTGTACACCGCCTTGGTTCTCGGAAAGGTGGTTTTTATCAAATACAATAAAACAAATAAAACAAACAAAATCTGAAGGATCATCAGAAGCAGAAGCCAAACCGGACGGACAGAGAGGGAAAGAGACCCTTTGGAAGAAGGAAGAGAAAAGCCTTTGAGAGGTCTAGAAGAGTCCAAAGCAGTACATATACTGGGAGGTATTCCAAGGGCCAGCATACACCATTGGACTGGGGAAAGCCAGAGGAATGGTGCTGCAGAGCTAGGAATCACCAGAGGCTACCTGTGAGGGAGATGGCTGCATGTGGAAGGGACCCTAAGACCTGTGCCAGAAGGTATGTGAAGAGAGATCCAGTGTCCAGGGATCTGGATTGGAAGGCTGGACATAAGAACTGGACTACATACTGGCCAGGCTATATAGAGAGGAACTCTAGCAGCAATGGAAGCTCAGGTATGAACACTGATCTATGCCCTAGCTATAACCTTGAAAGACAGCAGGGAAACAAGTATTCTCCTGAAAATGCTCCATTGAGACATTCATCTGTGCCAATCCATGATATTGAACCCATGCTTGTTGAACAAGGGGGAATAATAGCAGATGAGGATCCTGTTTATATGGACTGCTCTCTATCTAAACTCCGTTGGTAACTTTCTGTTATAAAGTGCAGCAACCATCACAAAGAAATACAAATTTGTTCTTTAATCTACTCAGAAAAGCTCCTGAAGCAGGATTTGACCCACACAGTGGAAGGCAAGCCAGCTAAGGGGTTTCAGCTGATAACTGCTAGCAATTAAGCCTTACCTAATTGCTTGTGAGCTAGGAGAGAATCACTTCTGTATCTATGTGGGAAGTAATCAGAAGTTAACCTGAAAAGAACAGTTTGTTTCTTGCTTTGTGGCTTTTCATTTGTTGTTTTCCTGATTTTAACTTTGTTTTTCCAAGTTAACACTGAAAGCAAGTAACCTAATTTATGTGCTACCAAGCATATCTGTGTTGGGAGAAATAACCCCATAAATAAATATCTTATTGGCTTTACCCAAGAGCACAACTAAATTATTGTCAGCAGCTGTGTCTGGTGTGAATGAACTACATTGTCCACAATACCTTGCAAACACTGTTCCCTCTAAGCTGTGCGCATGTGCGCGCGCACACACCTCGCCGAGTGAGCGCACATACTTTACAACAGAGCGCACAAAAATTACGGTTCTGATTCTGATAGAAAACAACACAAACGTCTTAAAATTTAAAAGTTGTTGTGTATTTACGGTTTTGACAAGTTCTAGAATATTTTCTAGTGCAATCAATGTGGTGTACATACTGTATTCTGATGTGTAGTCAAATTTTAAAGTATATAACTCCGAGTGTCGTTATGTGGCACACAAAAATTTAACCTTCCTTCAAAAGCTGCACAGCTGATATTTTATGCGCACACGGCCTACAGAAAATTAGAGGGAACATTGCTTGCAAATCATATAGAGATATGCACTTGCCAAGACTGTGAAGATTTTCACCCAGGCAGCCGTCTGACTGTACTTCAGGCTGTAGGGCCAGGGGACAGCAATCTCAGGCTGGAGAGACTAGGATTTCTAGTCCTATAGGCACTCCTTGTGGTCTTGGGCAAGCCACTTAGCCCTCCATTGCCTATGTTCCCTGTAAGTATTAGCATATGTCTCTCATATCCCCTCGTGTTAAATGTATCCCCCAATTGACCGCTTTGACCCAGTGAAAAACAGGATATAAAGAATCTGTCTAAATGTATCTGACAAAACCTACCATATCTCTAGTAAAACAATACAACCTCATATCCTGCAATCCACTGTTATAGCAGCAATTCCCTGAATTTGCTAATTAGAGCCATGAGACTAAGCAGCCTATAGTTTATGTTCTCTTCCTTACTTCCACTTTTTTGAAGGAGAACCACATCTGTCTGTTTCCAGTCCTCCAGAAGCACATCGGCTCTACAGAAGTGAATGTTGGACAAATGAGCTTCCAAAACCTACCTAAATAACTCTTAATATCCTTTGATATATCCTATCCAGTCCATTCTTTGTCTACTTTTATTTTATTTAGATCCTCATGAACACAGCCTTCTGAAAATCATTTGAGATTTATCTCACATTCCTGTTTGTGTCAGCTTTTAAGATCCAACTCCCAGTGGCATACCAGGAGTGGGGCAGTGAGTGCAGCCCACCCCAGGTGCTGGATGGAAGGGGGGTACACCCCAACCAGCTCCACAGAGGCAGTGCGGCAAGCTTACTATTAATCTGGTTGCTATGAGGCCTTGCACTGCAGAGCCAGCAGCTCTGCTTTTCTGACCGAAGTCTCACAATTCATGAGAATGGCAGGAGAGCAGTGACTGGCCCTTTAGCTTGAGGGACCATGACAAACCAGTTTAACAGTAAGGTTGTCACACTGCCTCTATAGGGCTGGTTGGGGGTACATTGCAGCGCACCAGGGTGGGGGCACTGGCAGCATGGGGTGTACCTAGCCTGGGTGACAATAGGGGTAGGAATGCCACTGCCTACTCCTTGCCCCTTCCTCAGTGAACACCAAACAGCAATATCTATTAAGCACTCATTGGTGTCTATATTTCTTCCATTCACTTTTGCATTATTCTGTCCCTAGTATATCTTAAAAAAAAAGTCTTGTACACCTGTTTTGCCATTTCAGATATTTTTCTTCAATTTGCTTCTTTGGTTTCCTGACTACTTTCCCAGTTTCTCTTAGATTTTCCATTTAATGCTGCCTGTTTTCCTTTTTCTGTAAACTTTTGTAGTTTATGAATGATAACCACATTTCTTACTTTTAGATCATAGTGGACTCATTTTCTTCTTACATTTAAGGGCTTTTTTTATTAAAACCCAATAACCAATTAACATGTGTTTTAATGAGCAACAACTGGCTGCTGGGAATGCTAACATGAAGGCATGCCAGTGACTGCATGTAAAAGTGCATGGTAATTGGCCATGGTGCAATGGGGTGGTGAATGGGTGACATTTGGACCTGGAAAGCACATTGTCATTAGCACAAGGGCAATTGGTATGCACTCATTAGCAATGTGACAATTAGTGTGAGTGCACCTAATGACACCTCTATGAGTATGGTTAGATGCACCTGCATTAAATGTGTCATGCATTAGCATTTGCGATTCTGTGCTAAATGCTGGGAACAGGCTGGGCACACCCCTGATGGTTAGCGCACAAGGGGTGCACTTACCATGCGGTGGTATTGCCATAAATGTCACAGTAAGTGCATGTCTTTACTAAAAAGGCCCCTTAGTTACTTTCCTTATTTTCTTTACAATATCACTTCTCAGTTTTGCCTATTGCTCTTTTTCTTCCCCTTGGTGTTCCCATCCATCCAATGATTGCTTGAGGTATTCCTCTATCTTAACAAAGTTAACTTTCCTGAAGTCTAGGACTTTCTCTCTCACCTTTGAAGGAACTATCACCATTTTTGCCCTAAGAGCCTGATTAAGAGGAATTTCCAGTTGCATCCTGATAAGTTGCCTTTACATTTTATATCTTATGAAGTCCATAAAGAAGCTCTCTTTGGCATGATGCAAGCATTAAAATAAGCATTAGTGGTAAATTTTAGAGGCTGAGATCATATTCCACATGCTTTGGCTTAGGAGTGAGATTCATGACTGTCATGGAAGTGAAAAACTAACCCATTTAGAGAAATTGCTCTGGGTGAACCATATCATGCAGTGATCACTGGATCCCAAATAATTACCCACTAAGAATCAAAACTACTCTGCATTCATAAGCACCAGATGAGGGTACAGTTCTTCTTGCAGAGAATCTAGAATTTCTGCTTGTAGAAGATATCACAACCAGAATGTCCCAATTAATCACCTAGAAATATTACCTCATATTTCATAGCAACATTGTGAATGTCTTCAAATACATTTTTATCCACTTCTACTGCTTGTGAAGGAAGTCTGTATATCATGCCAATGTAAATAGATGCTACACTCCCTTTTTCCAGATTAGTCCACAATGTCTCCTCCTTACCTTATAAGTCCTGCAGCTCTGTTAGTTTAATATTATTTTCTGTGTATGGTTCCACCTATCTTTCTGCCTAACCTGTCCTTTCTAAATAGATTATAGCCCAGTATGCAGTAAATATACCCTAAGTCATGGTTCTGCATGTATTATGTCTCCATGACTGCCACTAAATCCAATTTGTATTTCATGGGCATGTGCTAGATGTGATATACTTGGATTTCAGCAAAGCTTTTGATAGAACTTCATATAGATAACCTGAGCAGCCTGAGTGTGGGCCCAAGGTTGCAGACTAGATTAGAAAATGAGTAGTAGAAAATAGTTCATTCTGAAGAAAGAATGGTGATGAGTGAAGTGGCTCAGGGATCTGTTCTGGGGCAAGTTCTGTTCAATATGTTCATCGATGATATGTTGGGTCTTAGTAGAAAAGCTAATATTTTAGCAGGTAACACTAAGATCTGCAATAGAAAGGACAATTCTTAGGGAATAGACAGGCTCATAAGAAATCTAGGTCAATTTGAGGAGATGTTCAGTGCTTGGCAGTTACATTTCAAAGCACTTGGTTTATAGCTTGTCGTGCTGTGAGGGCTTGTGTGCATCAGTGATGCTGAGAGCAAAGCTATCGGTAGCTTAACTACTGGTAGGGTCTCCCAAGATGGACTGGTCTCAGCTGATGTGCCAGACTAAGACAAGCCACCTATCTGGGCAGCAACAGAATGGGATGGTGTTGGCGGTGGAGGACCACATTTCTATGACAACAACAACACTACTAGAATTACTTGCATGGAAGAAAGGCCTGTCAATCTACTTCCATATCTTGCCATGAAAACCCAAATGATAGTCAAACAGAAACTAATTGCACTATATTGCTGAAAGATGAGACCCCCCCCCCCCAGGTCAGAAGGCACTCAACTGGCTACTGGGGAGGAGCTGAAGACCTTTCAGAGCAAAGCCAGTATTTATGATGTGGTTGGATCAAAGCCCTCGGGACGTCTAACTGCTGATGTAGCTGTTCATGAAATGAGAGTCAAAAGCTGCAAAGATATCTTACATATTGGGATATGGAACTTACAAAGCATGAATCAAGGGAAGTTGGAGGTGGTCAAATATGAAATGAAACATGTACAACTTGATCTGTTGAGTATCAGCAAACTGAAATGGACTGGCATTGGGCACTTTGCATCTGATGATCACATGTTCTACTATGCTTGAAATTAAAGACAGAATAAATGGTGTTGCATTTATAATTAAGAAAAAACTTGCAAGAACCGTAATGAAATACAATACAGTGAATGCTTAATTTCTATTCATCTACAGTATGAAGAATACCCATCAACATAACTATAATTCAGATATATACCCCAACCAAAGATGCAGAAGAAAATGAAGTTGATGACTTCAATAAACAAGTACAAACTGAAATTGACAGAACATGCAAACAGGATATACTGATGGGTGACTGGAAAGAAAAGGTTGGCAAAAAAGAAGAAGGCAATGTGGTTGGAAAATACGGACTTGGCAACAGAAATGAAGCTGGCAAAAGACTGATAGAATTCTGCAAGGCCAATGATGTATTCATCTCAAACACCTTCTTCCAGCAACACAAGCGGCGACTATACAAATGGACCTCACCCAATGGATTGTACAAAACTCAAATTGACTGAATCTGTGGCATCAACGATGGAAAACCTCTACAACATCAACAAAGATAAAATCTGGAGCTGACTGTAGTATTGGTCACTATCTACTAGTATGTAAACTCAAGCTAAAGTTGAAAACGAGCAAACCATTCATGAATGTAGCAAAATATGACCTTGAGAATATACCACCGGAATTTAAAGACTGCCTGCAAAATCGATGTGTTGCTTTAGATACAAATGACAGAGCTCCAGAAGAGTTATGGGATGGCATCAAGAAGGTTGTGTTGGAAGAAAATGAGAAAGTCTCTAAAAAAGGTGAAAAAACAAAAACGGCCAAAATGGATGACCGAAGAAACTTTGAAAATTGCCCAGAAATGCAGGGAGAGGAAAGAGGCAATCACAGAACTCAACAGAAGTTTCCAACGTGCAGCAAGACAAGACAAGGAGAAGTATTACAATGACACATGCAAGGAAATAGAATCAGAAACTATTAGAGGAAGAACAAGATCAGCTTTCCTAAAGCTATGAGTGTTAAAGAAAAAATTCCAGCCTCAAATTGGAATTCTACAAGATACTCAAGGATCCATGTTGAATGATGTGTAGAAGATCAAGAAAAGGTATAAGGAATATACATAGTCATTATACCATAAATATCAAATGGATCAACAGCCGTTTCAACCTGCACCTTATGATCAGGAACCATTGGTAATGAAAGAAAAAGTCAAAGCAGCATTGAAAGCCTTATCAAAGAACAAAGCATCAGGCATTGATGGCATTCCTATTGAATAATTACAGCAATTGGAAGCAGCTGTTACCATATTTATAAGGCTCTGCCAGCAAATTTGGAAGACTGGAAATTTGGCCAACTGACTGGAAAATATCTGTGTTTATACCTATACTAAAGAAAGGTGATCCAACTGACTCTGACAATTATCACACAATCACTCTGATCCCACATGCCAGTAAGATTCCACTGAAGATTATTCAGCAGAGGATACAGCCATACCTGTAACGAGAACTTCCTGAAGTGCAAGCAGGGTTCAGGAATGGGCAAAGAACTAGAGACATCATTGCGGATGCAAGATGGATCCCTGAAAAGACAAAAGAATACCAAAAAAATATCTATATATGTTTAATTGACTACAGCAAGGTTTTTGACTATGTAAACCATTAGAAACTCTGGTTCACATTAAGAAGCATGGGTATACCAGAACACCTGATAGCTCTCTTGCATAACCTTTACATTGATCAAGAAGCAACAGTTCATTTGGAACAAGGAGAAACAGAATAGTTTAAAATCAGTAAAGGTGAATGACAAGGTTGCATACTTTCCCCCTAGCTGTTTAATTTATATACAGAACAAATCGTCAGAGAAGCAGGACTGTATGAAGACAACCGAGGTGTGAAGACTGGTGGAAGACTCATCAACAACTTTCTCTATGCTGATTTTACCACATTACTGGCTGAAAGTGAAGATGATCTAAAACATTTGCTTATCAAGATCAAGGAACATAGGGGTATGCTTCCTATACGGTGGTAGTGGCTCCAATATCGCATAGAGTCAACTACTGCTGTTTAGTAAACATACCCCAGAGTCCTAAAATGGGCCTGCACCTTAATGTAAAGAAGACAAAGATCCTGACAACTGGCAAAATCAGTCAGTTCATTGTTGATGGAGAAGAAACTAAAATAGTTGACAATTTTAACCTACCTGGATCAACCATCAATAAAAAAATGACAAGCAGTCAAGAAATCTGATGACTCATTTCTCCTAGCAGAATGGCTATGAAAGACCCAGACAAGATTCTCAAGAGCAGAAATGTCTCTCTCCATGCAAAAATTCAACTTATTTAAGGCATGATATTTTCAGGGGAGTCTTACGATACAGCATTCAGATAAGCATTGTTTGAACTACTAAAACAACTATTTTTCTATTTTGGTGAATAAATTGAGAAACGCCTAATGAAAGATGAAAGATAAAAGATAAAAGGATAAAAAAAAGAATAGTATTGTCTCTTGAATCAACCTAGTGAAAGCTTAAGGTCGTTGATGCGAGAAGGCATTTGCTTGAGAATTTTCTTAAGCATTGCCAGTGTGAGTCTGAGACCTGCATTCACATTCCACCTCTATTTTAAGGAGGTAGGTTTAAATGTAGTAAACAAGCAAGAGACAATATATTCTAATCTAACTTTCATATATTAGCGTTTTCAACATAGCGTGGAGGGCTTCTCCTTTATAATCTATGATATTTTCAATAACATCATATTGAAAGTTCGACAGTGAAAAAGATAGGAAGAAAATCAATGCCTGTAAATTATGGTGCTAGTGACAAATGTTGTGTATACCATGGACTGCCTGAAGAAGTAGAGGAGTAGCCTAGTGGTTAGAACACTGGCTTGGTAACCAACCAACTGGGGTTCAATTCCCACTAGCACTCCTTGTGGACTTGGGCAAGTCACTTAACTCTCCACTACCTCAGAAGAAAGGCCTGGCAATCTACTTCGGGTGACACTGCCAAGAAAGCCCAGGAGCTTCTGGGTTGCCAGGAGTCATGACTGACTCAAAGGCACACATTGCATTTTGCCTGAAGAACAAACCAGTCAATACTAGAGGAGATCAAAACTAAGCTTTCCTTAGAAGCTCAAATAACAAGACTTCGACTTTCATACTTTGGACACATCATGTGAAGAGAGAGATCATTACATAAATACATCATGCTTGGCAAGGTAGAAGGTCAATGCAAAAGAGAAGGCAGCAATGACATGGATCAATATAATAACAGCTGCTATGGATGCCATTCTATCAACCATGAGCTGCCTGACTGGAAACTGAACACATTTTAGGACAACTATCCAGGGTTGCCATGAGTTGACACCGACTCAATGACACTTAGCAACAACAGCATGCATATGAGGTGCTGAAATCCATGTGAAGCCCGATTCCATAACATGCACGTTCGGCCCACAGACACATCTACATCAAAAATGGGCCCTCTTTGAATCTAGTTCCACATCCATGAATCAGGGAGATAGACTTATTTGGTGTGGCATGTGCAAGAGCTATTCAGCCAGGCATGGCCTATGCAATCTAATGGAGAAATATGTCCCCGTCAATATTCTCAGGTACGTAAACAGGCAAGTAAACACTGTTGATTTCCTCACGCCCATTGTATTTGGAAAAGTTACACCTTTCGGATCCTGCCCGTCCCCATGATGTATTCACAGGCTCCATGCCCCTCAGGAAAAATGTGAATCTCCTAAGCTGCTCATCACAGACAGTAGTTCACTGATAAATACCAATGAGAAATGACAGCTGCTGCAACCTAGAGCATATACCAGTCCCTCTCATGCCCTGAAATATGCTAGGTAAACCCAATGCACCACAATATGGTATAAGAGAATGTAAATATGAATATGTATGTCAGGACATACCTTGCATCAAATGACACATAGCATTAGAAACTGGCCCCTGTGATTCCTGCCCTGGTCACCTCTGCAAACACGCTTTAAACTGCTAGGATTGGACCCTTACCAAGTGCACAAAACCCAAACTAAACTTGCAGATCACCAAAGGATGCATTTATTTATTTATTTATTTATTTGTGTGCTTGTCCATAACATACATAATGCATAATATGGCTGACCAACAAATGTATGTCCTTTTCGTGTCTATGGCCTATAAGTGTACTCATTCTGTTGCTCTGCATTACCATTTCCCACTTGTCTCTCCCTACACTCCTCCATGGGAACTCCACTGTTCTGTCAGATTGCTTCTACAGTGCATTGCAAAAGTATTCATCCCTTCTGTGTTTGTCCTGTTTTGTCACATTACAACCCGGAATTAAAATGCAGTTTTGGAGTTTAGCACCATGTGATATACACAACATGTCTATGACTTTG
Source organism: Ichthyophis bannanicus (assembly GCA_033557465.1). Taxonomy (NCBI): domain Eukaryota; kingdom Metazoa; phylum Chordata; class Amphibia; order Gymnophiona; family Ichthyophiidae; genus Ichthyophis; species Ichthyophis bannanicus. The sequence continues at coordinate 1,463,353,712 of CM066031.1, forward strand.
AAACTACAATATATCTGCTCAAAGGTATTACTACTACTACTACTACTACTATTAAACACTTGTAAAGCGCCACGCACGCAGCGCTGTACAACCAAAAGTACCAGAGAGAGTCCTTGCTCGTCTGAGCTTACAATCTAGTCAAGATAATACAAAACATTAGTCAATTCGATGGGTTTTACAATTTGGTCATGAAAATTATGGGAGTTAGGTTAAGAAGAAGGATAGAAGTCAGGATCTGAACGCGACAGTGAAGAGGTGGGTTTTTAACCTGGATTTGAAGAGGGCTAGGGAAGGTGCCTGGCGTATAGACACAGGTAAGCTGTTCCAGGCATAGGGTGCAGCAAGGTGAAAAGAGCGAAGTCGGGAGTTAGCGGTACGAGTGAAAGGCCTAGATAGAAGTAATTTGTTGGCGGAGTAAAGATCCTGAGCTGGAATGTGGGGAGAGATAAGAGATGAGAGGTACGGAGGAGTTGTAGAGTGAATGCATTTATAGGTGAGTAGGAGAAGTTTGAATTGGATGTAGAATTGGATGGGGAGCCAATGAAGCGACTTGAGGAGAGGAGTAATGTGGGCATGGCGGGATTGGCAGAAGATTGGTCGAGCAGCGTAATTTTGTATGGATTGAAGGGGGAGGAGATGGCTCATGGGGAGACCAGCAAGAAGTAGGTTGCAGTAGTTGAGGCGAGAGGAGATTAGGGAGTGGATAAGTGTTTTGGTGGTGTGTTCTGACAGAAAGGGGCGGATTTGCTAACGTTGTAGAGAAAGAAGCAACAGGTTTTAGCAACGTGCTGGATATGTAAGGAGAAGGAGAGGGAGGTGTCAAAGATGACCCCCAGGTTGCAGGCTGAGGGAACAGGAAGGATCGTAGATCCATCCATGGAAACTGAGAAGGAGGGAAGAGGAGGAGAGGAGTTAAGGGGAAAAAGGAGGAGTTTAGTCTTGGCCATGTTCAATTTCAAGCAGCGATGAGACATCCAGTCGGCGATGTCAGAAAGGCAGGCAGAGATCTTGGTTTGGATTGCTGGAGAGATATCAGGTGTAGAGAGGTAGATATGGGAGTCATCGGCATAGACATGATATTGAAAACCATGGGAGGAGATAAGCACGCCAAGGGATTGGTTGTAGAGAGAGAAGAGGGGGGGGGCCCAAGACAGATCCCTGGGGTACACCAACATGGAGCAGGGTGGAAGAGGAGGAGGAGCCACCAGAGCTTATACTAAAGGAGCAATGGGAGAGGTAGGATGAGAACCAGGACAGTATGGAGCCCTTGAAGCCAAGCGAGGAGAGAGTGGAGAGGATGAGGTTGTGGTCAACAGTATCAAAGGCAGCGGAGAGGTCGAGAAGGATGAGGATAGAGTAAATGCCCTTAGATTTAGCGAGGAACAAGTCATTGGAGACTTTTGTAAGAGCCATTTTGATGGAGTGTAGGGGACGGAAGCCAGATTGGAGTGGGTCAAGGAGGGCCTGGGAGGTGAGGAAGTCGAGGCAACATCAGTGGACTGCTTGTTCAAGAAGTTTAGATATGAAGAGGAGGAGGGAGATGGGTCGATAATTAGAAGGACAGGTGGGATTGAGTGAGGGTTTCTTGAGGAGAGGTGTGACAATGGCATGTTTGAACTTGATGGGGACAGTTGCAGTGGAGAGTGATAAATTGAGATTATGAGAGATGGAGCGGATAATGGTGGAGGAGATGGGGTGGAGAAGATGGGTGGGGATGGGGTCAGAGGAACAGGTGGTGGGTCTGGAGGAGGAAAGGAGAAGTGTGGTTTCCTCATCAGAGATTGTAGGGAAGGAGGAGAGGGTAGCAGAGGAAGTTGGGATGGGGGGAGGGAGAAATGGGGAGTGGGGCAGTTGAGGGTGTGAGGAATTGGAGGGTAATCTTTTGGATTTTGTCATGGAAGTAGTCGGCAAGGGTTTGGGCAGAAAGTGAGGGCAGAACTGGGGGAGGGGGGACCTTGAGGAGAGAATTGAGGGTGTTAAAGAGGCGGCGAGGATCAGAGGCTAGGGAGTTGGTCAGATGGGTGAAGTAGTTTTGTTTGGCAAGTGCTATGGCTGACTGGAAGTAGCCAAGTATTAATTTGAAGTGTAGAAGGTCTTCAGGGGAGCGGGATTTGGTCCAGGCACGTTCAGCAGAATAGGCACAGATGCATAAGTAGCGGGTTGTAGATGAGAGCCAGGGCTGAGGAGTAGAACGTCTAATGGGATGAGAGGTTTCCTATTAATCTTCGTTGACATATCATCTGCCTTTGACACAGTCTCCCACAACATCCTCCTGGAGCAACTGTCATCCATTGGGATCCAAGACGTCATCCTTAAGTGATTCCAGTCATACCTCGAAGACAGACAACAGATAGTCAAATCTGGTCCACTCACCTCAACCACTTTCCACATTGTCCAAGGAGTTCCTCAAGGATCTTCTCTCTCTGCCCTCCTATTTAACATATATGCACAGCCAATCTGCAACATTTTCAAGAAACACAACATACAATATGCCATATATGCAGATGATATCATGGCCTACACACCAATACAGTTAGATTCTCCAGACCTCACTACAATGTCAAACTGTTTCCACAAAATGACAACATGGCTTACTGAAAACAATCTCAATATTAGCATCAAGAAAACAGAATCAATAATCATTACAAGGAACACTGAATTCAACCCAATCAAAATCTCCAATTCGCAAATCACAATAAAAAACAAAGTCTGTTACCTAGGTGTCATTATAGACAAGAACCTCAACCTTCAAGCTCACATTAACAAAATCTCCAAGTCTTCCTTCCACAAGCTTGCAATAATTAGGAGACTAAAACCTCTCATCAGTCATATGTCAGTCCATCATAACGCCATCTCTGGACTACTGTAATGCTCTCCTACAAGGACTGCCAAAACAAATGATCCAAGCCCTGCAACTGGTCCAAATCACCACTGCCTGAACCATCATGGGATCTTCCTGGCGAGAACACATAACGCCCCTACTGCAACAACTGCATTGGCTACCAATTACACTACGTGCCAAATACAAATCTGCCCTGACCATCTTTAAGATCAAAACCAACCTGACAGCTGGAAGTCGCCAAGACCTCATCTTCACCAAACCTAACAGACCTGTGTGAAACAGCAACATCAATACCATACCAGCAACCAATCTGTTCACAAAAAGCAAACAAACAACTTCTAAGAGATCTTTCTCGCTTGCCGCTCCCTCTATCTGGAACAATCTCCCAGCGAAAATGAGAACCATCACAGACATAAAGGAATTCCAAAAACAGCTCAAGACTCTTCTTTTCATAGAACACTTCAATGAAACCTGATTGCCCCTTCCCTTATGAACAATTATACACACATTTGTATGTAAGTTTAACGTTAACACTCCCAGTTCTCCCATCCCTTTTTGTGAATACCAATGAAGTTTAATCTGTAACCAGTTAAGTATTGTTTCCCATTGTAAGTTCTCTGTAAACTGAAGTTTTATTGTAAACCGCCTTGATTCAAGATAAGGCAGTATAGAAAAATTGTTAAATAAATAAATATCCTTTATTGTGACACAAAAAAATAATTAAGAAAAAAAACTGAAAGCAGGAGTGTGCCTATATATTCACCCCCTCAAAATCAATACGTTGTAGAACCACCTTTTGCTGCAATTACAGCTGCAAGTCTCTTGGGGTATGTCTCTATTAGCTTAGCACATCTAGCCACTGGGATTTTCTCACATTCCTTAAGGCAAAACTGCTCCAACTCCTTCAAGTTAGATGGGTTGGGTCGGTGTACAGCAATCTTCAAGTAATGCCATAGATTCTCAATTGGATTGAGGTCTGAGCTTTGACTAGACCATTCCAAGACATTTAAATGTTTCCCTTTAAACCAGCTTTAGCAGTATGTTTAGGGTCATTGAACTACTGGAAGGTGAACCTTCATCCCAGTCTCAAATCTCTGGCAGACTGAAACAGGTTTCCATCAAGAATTGCCCTGTATTTAGTGCCATCCATCGTTCCTTCAATCCTGACCAGTTTTCCTGTCCCTGCCAATGAAAAACATCCCCACAGCATGATGCTGCCACCATCATGTTTCACTGTGGGAATGGTGTTCTCGGGGTGATAGGAAGTGTTGTGTTTGCGCCAAACATGGCATTTCCCACGATGGCCAAAAAGTTCAATTTTCGTCTCATCTGATCAGAGAACCTTTTTCCATGTGTTTAAAGGATCCGCCACATGCTGTTGTGTAAACTCCAAACCTGTTTTCCTATTTCTTTCTTTAAGCAATGGCTTTTTCTGGCCACTCTTCCATAAAGCCCCACTCTGTGGAGTGTATGGCTTAAAGTGGTGCTATGGACAGATACTCCCATCTCCACTGTGGATCTTTGCAGCTCCTTCAGTGTTATCCTTGGTATCTTTGTAACATCTCTGATTAATGCCATCCTTGCCCAGTCTGTGAGTTTTGTTGGGTGGCCTTCTCTTAGCACATTTGAAGTGGTGCCAAATTCTTTCTATTTTGTTATAATGGATTGAATGGTGCTCCGTGGGATATTGAGAATTTGGGACATTTTTTTATAATGTAACCCTGATCTATACTTTTCCACAACTTTATCTCTGATCTGTTTGGAGTGCTCCTTGGTCTTCATGTTGCTTGCTTAGTGGTGTTGCAGTCAGGGGCCTTTCAGAACAGGTATATTTATACAGGCATCATGTGACAGATTATGTGACAGATGGACCCTAATCAACTAATTATGTGACTTCTGAGGTTAAGTGGTTGGACCGGATCTTATTTAGAGGTTTCATAGCAAAAGGGATGAATATATGTACATGCAACTTTTCAGTCCTTATTTGTTTTATATATATATAAGGTATTTTATTGCCATTTCACTTCACTAATTTGGACTTTACTGTTAGGTCCATTACCTAACATCCAAATAAACCTCCATATTCATTCCAGGTTGTACGTAATGTGACAAAACAGGACAAAAAACAAGGGGATGAATACTTTTGCAAGGCACTGTATCTGTGCCCTTTTCTTCTACTGCAAAATCCAGACGTCGTTCCATTCATCTTGCTGCTCCTTATGCCTGGAACAAACTACCTGAGCCTGTATGTCAGGCTTCATCTCTGGCCCTTCTCAAATCCAGGCTGCATCTTGTGTTTTTACAGACTGCAGTCACACCAGTTCAAAACATACTTTCACAACCAGTCTATAAGATGGGATGCATTACAGAGAAGAGCAGAATTTTTTTCTAAGTCCTGACATTATTCCACATTTCAGCAGGAATAATGTGGATGTTTCAGGGAAACTTAATACATACATGGGCCTTTCCTGAATACACTGTATACATCTCTGCATCTGAACATGCCCCCCATTCCACCCCTTTTGGGCACATTCTGAGATCCCTGTGCTGGTCCCATGAAAATGAATGACAACAGTGTTTCAGAAAATGGTTGGGGACCTTTTCTACACATAATTGTCCCTGCAGTATATGTGATCTGCCATTGAGTCAGTGCTGACTCTTGGCAACATAGCAACTCCTGGGTTTTCATGGCAGTGTAACCAGAAGCAGATTGCCATGCCAGACTTCTGACTTATCCAAGGCCACAGGGAGTGCTAGTGGAAATCAAAACCTGGACTTTAGGGTACCAAGCCAGTGCTCAAACCACTAGGCTACTCTTCCTCTCCTTGCAGAATATACAAACCCCTTATTCATGTTCTGGAATGACCTCCATAGTGGTAGCAAGATACTGATGTTTATAAACCAAGAAAGAAACATAGAAACATAGAAATATGATGACAGAAAAAGACCACATGGCCCATCTAGTCTGTCCTTCCATATCAACAACTACAACAGTCCCCTTTTTACCTTTAGAGATCCTCTGTGTTTGTCCCATGCTTTTTTGAATTCAGTAACTGTCCTCATCTCTACCACCTCCACTGGGAGACTATTTCACGGATCCACTACTCTTTCTGTAAAGAAATATTTCCACATATCACTCCTGAAATCTATCCCCCTTCACCCTCATCCCATGTCCCCTCGTAGCAAAACTTGCTTTCAATTGAAAGATCACAGTACTAATTGGTCTGCTTCTGAACGCTTGACTATCGAGTAGGCTAGTATTAATCGTTCATTATCACCAATAGAAAAATCAGAGTGTTTCCAAATCGTTTTCTCTTTAGTTAATTCAACATACAGCTATATACTAAAGAAGGTCTCAGTCTTATTGTGGCTTCACTGTATAGACCAACGTCTTAATCCAGTAAATATGCCTTTTAACATCAATGACCTTCAGTTTATCCAACAGTGGAGCTGGTCATATTTTGGCTACATTTCTTTCTTTTGTGCCAGATTCTCCAAAGGCAACAAGGATGTTAACATTCAATATCCTTATACTTAGCTCTAAATGACACCGCTCGTCTGTATTACTAATCAAACTGATCCCAATGCCTGTCCCCGGTACCGTCCATGCATTTCACACATATGGTTTCTTCAGGGGATCTTCGTTTTCTCAGCATATTGTGTTGTGTGTAAATAAAACACAAAATCACCCACCACTCCTATTCTCAATTTACTCACTTCTATACCCGTGAAAATTAAAATTACAACTAAAATACTCCTGACCTCCTTATATCCTTACCGTATCTACCACCTACATTCGCTAAAGCTCCAGGATCGGTTCACTGTTTCTAATCAGATTACTTTCTCTGTCTGGGCTAGGAACATCGCGCATGCTGGAACCTACCTACAACTTCATTTTTAAAGAGTCCTCCCCACCCAATCAAAACTGATCAACTTCCTACTGCCTCTTATGTCAGTTCCTCTTAATTTACTCTTAATGCTCCCCCTCTTCTACTGCTAGTACCCACCCATTTTATTAAATATCTTATTGCTCCTCATCTAATCCACAACCTTTGAAGAGAAAACTTCTAGAAACAAGAAGCCCCCCTTTTTTTCTCTTAAAATATTCTAAGCTGTTCCATCATAAACAGGCTAACCAATCAATATTCACATTGAGGCCATTAGGTTCTAGGGTGTCTAATCTAAAAATCCATCTTTGTTCATTGAAAATCAATGTTTCATCTAAGGATTTGCCTTCCCGTCCTCTATCCACCTTATCTATACATAAGCAGCATAATTGTTCAAATATATGACCCTTCAGCAAACAATGCTGAACAATCGGAGCCTCCTGTACCTTACATTTCAAACGGCTCTGATGTTCTCTCATACGTATTCTGAAGGGGCGTGATGTTTTGCCTACATAACATAAGCCGCACAGACATAGTATAACATAAACCACATTGTTGGAAGCACATGTGGTTATATGTTTCAAAGTGACTGTCACTCCTGCATACTTGAAAATAGGGGCAACTATTGTGATGTCGCAAATGTCACATGCTCCACAACTCCTATGGCCTTTCTCCTGTGAGCTCTGTGTCCTATCCAAAATGGGTCTTAGCTCCGCCGGACTTATCAATTCCTTCAAATTGCGCCCCCTTTGCCATACACAATGTACTTTCTTATCGGCTAATCCGGGAATTGTTGTCAAAACGTTGCTATGTTTTCTAATAATCCTTTGTATGCCTATGCTAAGGGGGGAATATTTAGTAATTAGGTTGACATTGGCTGAATCCATGTCTTCCTTTCTATGAGTTGATTTCATTTGTAATAATAAACCTCTGTGATTATACAATGCTCTGAAATACGCTTGTTTAACTACCCTCTTTGGGTAGCCTCGATCAAAGAAACTATCGTATAGATACTTAGACTTGCTTTTATAATCTGCCCTATCTGAACAATTTCTTCTAAATCGCAAAAACTGGGAAAACGGGAGACTCTCCTTTAACCCCCAGGGGTGCATACTTTGAAAATGAAGGAAGGTGTTCTTATCTGTAGCCTTTTTATATACTGTTGTTATCCATTCATCCTTGCCTCTACTAATCTTCACATCCAAGTATGTAAGCTTTTCTCGGTGGTAAACATGAGTGAACTTAATATTACTATCGAGATGGTTAACCCAGCTTTAAAAAGTATCTAGAGCCTCCGATGTGCCCTTCCATATCATGAAAACATTGTCTATATACCTCTTCCATATTTTAATATTCGGATTATAGACTGAAGGGATCACCCATTGTTTCTCAAACTGACCCATAAAGAAATTGGCTATGGAGGGGGCGCATGTGGCTCCCATGGCAACTCCTGAATTCTGTTGGTATAGGACTCCTTGGAAAGTAAAATAATTGTGGTAAGTTGCCAGACGTGCTAAATTTATAATAAATTCTAACTTAACTTCCGAAAGATCTCCACGCTGTCGTAACACCTCCTGTATAATATTTATAGCTGCCTCTTGCGGGATATTAGTATAGAGAGACACTACATCTAACGTTACAAGTATAACATCTGGACAACTAGACCATACCCCTGCTTCCTTTAACACATTCAAAAAATGGGTGGTATCTTTCAAATAAGAGGGAATGTTTAAGAGAAGGGGAAGCAAAAAAGAGTCCACAAACGTGGAGAGGGGTTCCAAAATACTACCCCTAGTCGGCACTATAGGCCTTCCGGGAGGTTTTACCAGATTTTTATGAATTTTTGGTACAATGTAAAATCTTGGTTTCGTGGGGGCTTTAGTGTTCAAATACTGAAATTCTTTCCGTGAAATTAATTTCGCATGTAATGCTGCAGTCGTAAGGCTCAGGATTTCCTTTTGTAAACCCTCTTTTGGATCTATCTGTAATACTGTATACACCGCTGAATCTTGTAATTGAGATAGCACTTCTGTTTCATAATCATCTCTTGTTAACACTACAATCGCCCCTCCCTTGTCGGCTCTCCTTATGACAATGTCTGTTCTTTTCTGTAACTCATGTAAAGTCTGAGTTTCACCCTTAGTTAATGTGGTACATTGCAGCTTATGTGTTTTTTCAAGTTCCCGCACATCATATATTACCAATTTTTTAAAAACTTCCAAGGCCGGGTGTAAAGGACTTGGAGAGGACCAAGTGGATTTTAGTGGCATTCATATTCATTCGAAATGCTGTTCTCCCTCTTCCAAGTCCGGTTGGTCTTCCTGTCCAAAACTGGCCCCTGAAAAATAACTTTTCAAACTTAACTTTCATATAAGGCCTTCAAGATCTATTCGAAATTGAAAAAAATTGAATCTCATGCTCGGAACAAATGATAACCCTTTATTAAGAGGCTCTCCCCCTGTACATTTATGCCACAGAGGTATTTAAACATCTCAGTCATATCACCTCTATACCGCCTTTCCTCTAAGATATACATATTAAGATCCTTAAGTCTGTCCTCATATGCTTTATAATTAAGAACACTAACCATTTTTGTAGCCATCCTCTGCACCGACTCCATGTTGTTCACATCCTTTTGAAGGTGCGGTCTCCAGAATTGCACACTATACTTCAAATGAGGTCGCACCAAAGACTTATACAGAGGCACTATCACCTCCTTTTTTCTGCTAGCCATTCCTATCCATATGCACCCAAGCATCCTTCTAGCTTTTGCCGTCACCCTTTCTACCTGTTTAGCTACTTTAAGATCATGAGACACAACCACGCCTAGGTCCCGCTCTTCTTTAGTGGACAAAAGTACTTCACCCCCTATACTATATTTCTCCCTTGGATTGCTGCAGCCCAAATGCATGACCTTACATTTTTTAACATTAAATCCCAGCTGCCAAATTCTAGACCATTCTTCAAGCTTAGCTAGATCCCTCCTCATGTTATCTACCCCTTCCTGGGTGTCTACTCTATTGCAGATTTTGGTATCATCCGCAAAGAGGCAAACCTTACCTGAAAGGCCTTCCGCTATATCACTAACAAAGATGTTAAAAAGAATCGGACCAAGGACAGATCCCTCGGGCACACCACTGGTAGCTTCCTTCTCAGAGTGAGCTCAATTTACCTGTACTCTTTGTCGCCTCCCACCCAACCAATTTCTAACCCAAGAAGTAACTTTAGGGTCCATCCCTAGGGTGTTCAGTTTGTTTATAAGTCGCCTGTGAGGGACAGTGTCAAAGGCTTTACTGAAATCTAAATACACCACATCTAGGGCTCTCCCTCGGTCCAATTCCCTAGTCACCCAGTCAAAGAAATCAATCAGATTTGTCTGACAAGACCTGTCTCTGGTGAATCCATGCTGCCTCGGATCCTGTAATCCACTGGACTCCAGAAAACTCACTATTCTCTCTTTCAGCAGCGTTTCCAATAATTTACTCACCACCAAAGTTAAACTAACCTGCCTGTAGTTTTCAACCACATCCTTACTTCTGCTTTTGTGTAATGGCACCACATGAGTCTCTCTCCAGTCCTTTGGCACCACTTCCGACTGGAACGATGCATTGAAAAGGTCAGTCAGTGGAGCTGCTAGGACGTTCCCAAGTTCCCTCAGTATTCTAGGGTGTATCCCATCCGGTCCCATTGCTTTCTCTACTTTAAGTTGATCTAATTTCTCACGAACACAGTCTTCTGAAAATTGTTCAAGATGTCCCTTGCTTCTGTTCCTGTTTGTGGGTGTTTTCTGAGGTCCTGCTCCTGGTTCTTCATCTGTGAACACAGAACAGAAATATTTGTTAAGCAATTCTGCTTTATCCTCATCAGCTTCTACATATTCCTCCCCTTCACCCTTGAGTCTGACAATACCATGTTTGCCCTTCCTCTTCTCACTAACATATCTGAAAAATGTCTTTTCCCCCCATTTTATTGCATTGGCTATTTCCTCCTCTTTTTGAATCTTTGCTTTCCTGACTACTTTGCTAGCTTCTGTAAGTTTTTCCAAATATAGATGCCTGTCTTCCTCTCTCTGTGATCTCTTGTATTTCATGAAGGCCTCTCTCTTTTTCTTCACTTTTTAAATTACTTCTTTCAAAAGCCATAGCGGTCTCCTTTTCCTTTTACCTTTATTTACCATTTTAACAAAAAGGTTGGTTGCCCTTAAAATATCCCCTTTCAGTTTTGCCCACTGTTTTTCTACATCCCCCGCTGTTCCCATCCCGCTAACGACTCCCTGAGGTATTGGCCCATCTTGGCAAAGTTAGTCTTCCTAAAGTCTAAGACCCTCACCTTTGAATGGATTCAACAACCCTAGTCCTAATACTGAACCACACCATCTGGTGATCATTGGATGCAAAATGATCTCCCACTATAACATCAGAAACACTTTCATCATTGGTAAGCACCAAGTCCAGTATGGCCCCTTCACATGTGGGGTCTGTTACCAATTGCCTGAATAGTTCTCCCTGTAGAGAATCTACAATCTCCTTACTTCTAGATGATACTGCAGCAGAAATGTGCCAATCAACAGCTAGCATATTGAAATCCCCTATCAGTAGCACTTCCCCTTTCCTAGCAATGCTGTGTATTTCTTCAATTAACTCTTTGTCCACCTCTTCCTCTTGTGAGGGAGGTCTGTATATCATGCCAATGCAAATAGATTTCTCTTTCCCTCTTTCTAGTTTAACCCACAATACCTCCTCTCTCTCTTTTAAGCTCTGTAATTCCAAAGCTTTAATAGTATTTTTTACATATAGTGCTACTCCTCCTTCCCTTCTTCCTACCCTGTCCTTTCTGAATAAAGTATAGCCTGGTATAGTTACATCCCAGTCATGGTTTTCTGTGAACCATGTTTCTGTAACTGCCACTAAATCCAAGTTGGCCACTCCCACCAAAGCTTCAACATCAGGGATCTTATTTCCCATGCTACGGGCATTTATACAGATCCGTGTATAAATGCTCATGATGATTATTTCTGATGACCTCAAGGTTTCAAAAATATTCAGCAGAGAAGTGATCAGAACCCGAAGGTTAGTAGGATAGTCAGTGCAAAGTTGGGGGTGATAATGTGTCTATATAAGTGATTGGTGAAACTTCACTTGGAGTATTGTTTCTAACTCTGGATGCCATATCTCTGAAAGGACATAACCAAGGGAGAGTTACTCCTGAAGAGGGTTACCAAGATGGTGCAAGGTGTTTATCAAATCCCTATTGTACCTGAATGCAACTGGCCTTTAGCCACTCTGCAAAAAGACATGAGCTAAAATACCTTCCCTATGAAATAGGACTAAATGTGTCAAGGAATAACCAAAAATGATCTTTAGTATTATGAGAAGAACATTAATGTGATTTAGCTTGTGTTTGGGGAAATCTCTGGCCTTACAGTAATAGTTGTTTAGTTGCTTCCCCCATGCAACATTACCGCTAGAACCTTTGGTTTTCCCTCTTTATGGTCCCTTTGCTTAGACAAGATTACAAAGACTCTCATTCTGCCCAAATACTGCATTTGGGTATGGGGTCACTCTCTCTATATATCCTAAATCTCGCAAAGGACATAAAAAGGCTGGAAACAATTCAGAGGAAGGTGACCAAAATGATTTGGAGCCTGCGTCAGAAGACTTATGAGAAGAGACTTGAAGACCTAAATATGTACACTCTAGAGGAAAGGAGGGACAAGGGAGAGATGATTCAGATCTTTAAATACTTAAAGACTATTAATGAACAAACAAACCTCTTCCAAAAATGGGGAAGCTGTAAAATTAGAGGGCATAACATGAAGCTGCAAGGGGGAAATTGAAAGGCAATGTCAGGAAATACTTTTTCACTGAAAGGGTGGTGGATGCTTGGAATGCCCTCCCGCTGGAAGTGGTGGGGGCAAATGCAGTGACAGAATTCAAAATGGCATGGGACAGACACAGGAGATCCTTTTATAGCAACAGGATAAAATCAAAATAAACATAACTATCTCTTATATCTCAATAAATAGGTGTGACCCACACGGAGTGGTGGGTACACCTCTAAACAAAGGCATGCGGAGGGCTGACCTGCACGGAGCAGCCGGTGCACCTACTCTTGCCGTCTTGCTGGGCAGACTAGATAGCCCATGCTGGTCTTTATCTGCCATCATATACTATGTATGTTAAAGGAGGTAAGAGATGGCAGAATATGACAGAGACATTCAGGTACCTCAAAAGTTTAAATCATGCAAAAGAAGCAAACCTTTTTCTGTGGAAAGGAAGTTTTAAAGAAGAGATTGCAAAGAGATAAACTGAGGCCTACCATTTAAAAATATTTCTTCACAGAAAGGGAGTAAATATAGGGAATGTTCTTCTAGTGATGTGGCAGAAACAAAACACAGTGATAGAATTCATGAAAGCATGGGATTCACACAATGCATCAGTAGTTCTAAAGAACTGAAGGGACAAGCAGTCCACCAGGATGTAAATCAGGAAGACTATATTCTCTGTTTCTGCAACTAAGAGGAAATCATCTACACCACGCATGATACTACTTTAATTTATCGACGCGACTTTGCATGACGCAATGCAATAGAATCTCATCCCTCTGGGCACATAATTCTATCGACTTTGGCCATGGGAAGGGAGGAAAAGCAAAATGTTTAAATTAATAAATTATGTCATTTAAAAATCAAATACCTTAAAAATTTTAGTGAATGCACCAAGTTGGGCAGAGTATAAGTTAGCCATTATTAATGGACTTGCTGAATTTCAGAAGGAATGTGCTTGCGTTTTTATATAGTAGATTTAGGCATCTTCCTTTCACCAAGTCTTCATATTCTGGCAAGTGTGTTTACATGTCTGTGGGCAAGGGGCTACTGACGTGATTTGGTGGACTACAGAGAGGACATTTAATGCCAGCATAGCATATATACAGTATGCTAGCTCTAATATGAATTTGCTATTTTGTTGACTGTTTGTTTCTACAGGATGAACCGGCGTGTGTGGTTCTGTTTGCTAATGTGCATAATTTACAATGTGCTCTTTTCACCAGCTCCTCAAAGTAGTGACATTTTAAATGAAGAAAAAAATATCCTTGTATGGAAAACAACTTGTAAGGTCGGCTTGAGCAAGTTTAGATTCCTTCAGATATGAAGGAAACTGTGTCGGATCCAGCAAGCTCTGCGATGGTCTGAAGAGAATCTTTATGAACATTTGAAGTTCTGGTTTTCAGAAAGATTCAGTTCAGCTTTCAGGAAATAGAAGGCAAGCTTGTTTCTCAGTTGGCAAGTGCGCTTTAGTAAACACACATTTAAACAATCTGTTAGACTAGATGAAATGCATTTTTAAAAGATAGTTGCTTCGTTTATCATTTATTTAATTATTTTCTTTTACATCATTTCTACCACACGCCTCTAGGACAAGTCTTTGTTGCCACTTACAACATAAAAGCATGACAAATATAACAAAAACCTCATGTAAATAAAACAACACTTGACATTCTCAAGATATTAAAAAAAAAAACAATAAGAGTCCGATCCTAGAGGGGGCACATCTGGGCCATCTGGACACCCCCGAGCAGGATGGGCCCGTTAGGACCTGAGTCTGCACTGTGGGAGCCAGGATCGGACCCTGAGATGGCCCAGCATGCCCCTGCAGACCCATGGGGACATCCTCCCCTCAGGCCCCTCTACTCCCATGACGCCAACCCTCTGTTTCCCCATTGCTCAACCTAAGGTTGGGCAGCCAGGGCCAGGATCGGGAGGCAGGGACCTACCTGCCACCTGTCCCGCCTTTGGGGTGTTCCAGCCCCGATCGCAGCAGTCACAGCTGCTAATTCCACCTCCGAGGTGGAAGAAGCAGCACGTCCATTCCTGACTTGCAGGACATACAGGGCCATGACCTGAATTGGTCCTGTATGTCCTGTCGCCTCAACCCGCCCCTGCTCCGACCTCACTCCACTCCCTCTCGCTCCCTGCCATCTCTCCCTGTATTGCTGTTCTGGCCATACGGGAGAGTGTGTAGGGGAATATGGGCAGAACGGCTTGTGAGGCTGCACGTCCCCCCGGGATGTTCAGCCTCGCAAGTCGCCTTGCTGAATTGAGTCCTAAATAAACAAATAATCATAGGATCAATATTCAAAAACATTTAGGAAGTTAGTGCTGCTGATTATGCCCAGTTTGTGCCACTGAATGCCCAAATGCTGGCTGGCTAGCATTAGGGTGTTCCGGGATGGAGAGGGAACAAAACCCAAGGCTAAGCAGTTATCAGTGATATTCAGTCGATAAGCAGTTATCCTTAATTGGGCAAAGTTAGGCCAAATAAAGGTTAAGTATAACCAGTTACCAATTGAATATCACAGATAACCAGTTATCTACGTCACTAACCAGGCAACCTGTATATTCAATGCAGGCAGCGAGATATGACTTCCACTATTGAATATCTGTATTTAAATTAAAATGGTGATGGCTAGCCTCTTTAAAAGTGCTGGCCGCCACCATTACATATCAATTCTTATAAAACTAATCAAATTCAGCCAAAAATAAAATTATTAATTTTCAGCTAAAGGGAATGTGTACTAAAGTGCTGTAGTTAGTGTGGGGGACTAAAACATGTTTTTTTCCATGGCAGGGGTGGAGTAGCAGCAATAAATTCAGGGGGGCACAACCATAGTACAGAGGTAATGCCACGCTAGATGCAACAGTCGTGCATTGGATCTGCATGTGTGCCGTGAAGGCAGGCACTACTTGCCCTCAGCACTTGTGTGCTAACACCATTGTGCCCTTCCCCCCACCCAAACAGACACAGGTCACTGGGGCTACAGCACTGTGATGAGTAGGGGACTGAGAGCACTTTGCAGATGCCTTCAAGATGTCAGAGGATACATTCAGGCAGTGGTAACATGCCATGAAACTAGAGGGGCATGACAGCAGATAGACTGTATATGGGACCCCTGAGGATAGCTGCAATGTCTGAGAGAGGAGCAGAAACAATACAATGGCTAGATGCAACCCACCCCACCTCAGCAAAGGGAACAGACAACAATTGGCCTCCAACACAACCAACAAAGCATAATGCAGGTGGCCATTGAAGGATAGAGAAGGCAGACTCGAGTATGTGTACCCTACTGCTCAGAGCAGAGATAAGGACTAAAGTACAAGGGGGGGCATGCAAATCAGTGAAGCAAATCCCAGCAGAGAGACAGTGCTGCAGCCACAACTATAAGAGCTATGGCACAAATGTTGCTCACACATATATATATATATGCACTCCCCGACATTCCTATGACACACACACATCTCCGGCATCCCCCATGATGCACACACACAAATGAAGGAACGAATACTCATTAGCTATATCTATATACAACAGGTAATTTTTTAAAGTATGTTTTACATGTAGAAAGGGGTTCTTATAAAATCTTGCATGGATATATACACACACCTAAAAGGATGTGCACCAGAAGCTTGCCCTACTTTTTCATGATTGCATGCAAACATTTTGGAGGCATAATTAGGATAGAGCAGCAGTATTATTCCATTGAGTCAATGCTGACTGTTGACTGCTGATGACCCAGAAGGTGTGACTGGAAGTAGATTGCCGGGCCTTTCTTCCAAGGCAATGGAGAGTAAAGTGGCTTGCCCAAAACCACAAGGAGTGCCAGTGAGAATCAAACTCTGACCTCTTGGTCATCACTAGGCTACTCCTCCACACCATACATAGTTTATGAAATACACATACACACATTTCAATCTCCTCTGGAGCAGGTGTAAATCATCACTTCTGGGATCATTGTAGGAGCTTGTTTTATACACGCTCCCTGTTATGACATTACACCCATTGGTGCTTTTTTTTTTTTTTTTAAACTTTTATTTTCATTTTGCAACAAACAAAAGTAACAACACACCAAAAAAGACAAATACACACATACGATAAAGAAAGCAACCCCAATTACCCCCCACCCCAATGCTTCTTCTCTAAGCTGATGAGAATCATCCTATTAGCGCTTACATACAACAATTATTGTACATCAAACAAACAGAAGTAGAGTCTATGATACCGGATGAGCATGTGACAGAGATTAATACAGAATCAAACAGTCAACTGAGAGCATTGAATAGTTTGAACATAATCATGGAGCGTCTTCTAGCAAGACCAATAATGAGTGGTTTGAACGGAAGAGGCTAACATATAAGGTATTTGCACATATTTGCAATGAAAACAGATATGATTACCGTTCATTAGAGCTCAAAAAAGAGCTGTTTTCCCAATATTTCGTGAGTGAGGAACCAGGAGATAACAAGGCCCAGCATAAAGGCTAAAAGGAAGAAGCCAATTTAGGAAGAGAGGGGATCCCCGCAGCTGAGCGGAGCCCCACAATCTCCCCAAGGAGGAGTTCCGAAAAATATAAAACGGAATGAAGACGACCCCAGACCAGACTCCAGTAATACTGTGATGCGGGACAATCATACTTAACAGGAATTTAATAGACCGTAGGCAAATGGCATGTCCAGCATCAAGTGCTCTGGATGGCTTTCCAAGTAGCTAACCTATCGGGAGTATATGTCCACTTGGAAAAGTAGTACTGAGGAAAGAGGAAAAAATCAGATCTAGATTATGGGTGATGGGGGGGCTGAGAAAAGGTGAGCTCTAAGTCGGATGGGCAAAGCAGCTTCCATATATCTACTCGCACAGGATCTTTCAGCAGAGCTGGCAGGGTGTAGAGACTCTTGGGTGGACCACGCGTTCTAGGCAACAATCTATCTATCAAAGGATCAAATACTTGGCAAAAGTCGCCACCAGGTAACAGTAACAGGGTCATCCACATTCGGAACATAAGTACAAATACACAGAATTCACAATCTCCAACCTAGAATATACCCAGGCCCAACTACCCTCCCCATCAAAGCTAGTATCCAGTACAGTGGGTGGCAAAGATTTCTCAACCAAGATGGCTACCCCGCACCGCTTAGAAACAGCGGGAGAAAGGCAGCCATCATATAAGGTGTGGCAGTGAGTTTCAGTGGTGCAACGAAAGTGAAATGGGGTTCCGGAAGAAACACTACATCAGTATGGTCATGATTAAAATAACAAGAACGGTCATGCTGTTGATTGGACCATTAATGCCTCTTCCGTTCAATGACAAGAGCATACAGAAGGCCATACAACAAAGTCAAACATTCTGAGAAAGAAACATGATGGCGCACCGAGTTACGCAATGTCCCTCATATCAACTATAAATGACTATACACACGATCTGATAAAATAAACCAATAAAATCATGAAGCACCCTATATAACAGGAGAAGCACCGAAGTGCCTTAGAGAAGAAGCAAAACCCCAGAAATTACTGGCGACCTGATGTCTGCGGGGTGAAACCCCAGAGAAGGCCTAATAGAGACAGATAAGCGGTATGGCTGTGCGTGCTCCGAATCCAACCGAGGTGCACATCATGGAGGAAAAGGAGACCGAGACAGGTAGATATTAAAGAAAGAAAAGTCCAGGCAGTCTCTATTCCAGACAATGATCACCACGTCGGGTCATTCAAAATGACGGGCAGTTCCAGCGGAGTCCATCCGAGTTGCTGACTTAGCGCATCTGGTCTGCCTCTTTGGAATCTAAAAATGTTGCTAGCAGAGCAGGATCTTCGAAGGTGCTAGTTTGGTTATGGAGAGTCACTCTGAGCTTCGCCGGATATAAGAGGCCAAAGCGAGCCTGTAACTGTTGAAGTCTAGGTCGAAAAGCAAGGAGTCCCTTCCGCCGGTCAGCTGTGGCCTTTGCCAAGTCGGGGAAGAAGGAGACCTTATGATCTTCAAACTGCAGATGTTGAATCACCCGGGCTGCTTCGAAAATTTGCTCAACTTGCTGATACCTCAGCAATCGAAAGATAATGGGCCGGGGGGTCGTCCGATTAAGTGCGATGTTGGTGGGAGCACGATATGCGCGGTCAATTTCCAGAGCTCCGTAAAAGGTAATCTTCAGCAAGGAGGGGAGAGTTTTAACCAGAAATTCTCGAAGATCTCCTGCTTCCGCACCCTCTGGTACTCCTATGAGCCTGACATTGTTGCGACGGGCTCGATTATTGCAATCCTCTAACTCTTTTTGAAGATTCTGTATCTGCCGCTCAGCCTTGTCCAAGTTCACCAAGCGCTCCGCGTGCGAATCGAGGACCCCCGCCATGTTGTCCAGCCATTGTGAAAGACCTTCAAGCCGGTCCTGAAGCATACCGAAATCTTCTCGCATGGCTCGGAGCGCTTCTCCGTTGGACTGCACCAGTTCCTTCACACCACGTATTTCCTCCAAGATCTCCTGCTGCATTTCAGGGCTTACCCGAAGTGGAACCATCTTTAGTGGGGAAGACAACTCTGTTTTGGAGCGTTTTCCATGTGAAGAAGAGGGAGACCCAAAGTCCAAGCGCACTGGCTTATGGGCCGCCATTCCCCCCAAGGCACCCCGGTGAGTTCGGAGTAAAATATTAAGTTTATGTAGATATTAAGTCAGGATTCTGAGTAGGCCCCTCGGGAGCTTCAGCACGAAGCGTCTACCCCGCTGGACATCAGGCTCCGCCCCCCCCCCCATTGGTGCTTTTTTAACATTTCACGTCAGTACTCTGCTATGAAATTGCCTCCATAGAGGACAATTTTATAACAGACTTCTTAACTTGGGTAGCTGTTTTGCACATGCTATTATTAAATTAGCTTCTTAATTGAATATAAACTTCTTCATTATAGGGTATTGCATATTGAGGTTCCTTATTTTGGAAAGATAAGTGGAAGAAATTGATTTCCTATTATATGCTGGTAATTGTATGATAGTCTTTTCTTGATATTTTAGTTCTACTTTTTAAAATATTTATGTTTGTATGTGTTGTTTGCACACTATATTTTAATTTTATATGTATCATGTTAATTATTATTATTTATTACTCTCCATTTTTATGTTGCAATTTTTATTTTTGCACCTTTTAGGCTCCTGATGCAGGCTTCACAGTCGAAACGCGGCCACGTTGGGTCCTTTTAACCATAAGGGTTTCCTGAATAAAATTACATTTTTGTAATTCCTGCTGGTATGGCCATGTTTCACTCTGCTTTTTTGTGGACTCTATGGCATATCCATTTTCAAAGGGAAAGTAAGAGGAATGTATACTAAAATGTTCTACCAAGATAGCTCACAGTGTCAGCAGCACTGTGCTAAAACGTAGCAGAGGGCCCCCATGTGAAAAACGACATGCTTCCTTGGTAGCGCACATCAGAGCAGGGAATGGGCAGGATGGGGCATTCGTAGCACGGTGCAGCATAGCTAGGGTAGTTCTTAGTGGCCTGCGTTAACTGCCCTTGATGCCAGTAGCAAAGGAGCAACTAACACCACCTCAGTGGTGGCATTAGTTGCACTGGTGGCAGATTCACAAACAATAAAGTGCAGCAATGGATATACATGTCCCCCTGCAGTTAGCTAGAAGCATCATGATGGTAGCATGGCCTGCGCACTCGTCACCAGCGAGGGGCTTAGTAAACATGCCCCTAAGTGTACAATTTGCCTTTGAAAATCGCCTCCCTGGAGCTACAGATGCATTTACACCAACTTCTTAGGACTCACAAACTTTTCAAGAAAATTCATTTACATGTTTTTTGACAATCCAGAAGTGTGTGTGTGTGACCTGGTCAGCGAAATGCCCCAATGTAATGCATTTATTCTTTGTTAACTCAGTGGTTTGGTGTGCTGCTATGCTGCAAGGTTACCACCTGCTCAGGAGGCTGTACGGGGGTAATGAGGGACTGGCGCCCCCTTTTCAAAGAGATTAGGTGATATCATAGAGGAGTATAGATCCTCTATGATATCACCTAATCTCTTAATGTCTGAATTTAATAGGGACATTTGTTCTTTGCTTCTTTTCTGACACCCAGAAGCAAGAAGAGAGGTTAGGCCAGTGAGGATTATTATTACCATCATTTGCCTGGTGTTACCAGATTCATGAGGCATTTTACAGAATCTACCTGTATATACCTGTATAATTGACAGTCGTTACACTGGAGCTTACAGTCTATTCAACACAAAACACATAAGAACAAATAAAAGGCTTTCAGTTAAGGCAGATAGATGTCTGCTCTTCAGACAGGGACCATGTAAACTAATTGGATAAAACAACAAGAAGTCAGAAACCTGCCTCAAATACAGTCTTTAAAAGCATAGTAGGATTTCTATAATGCACCCTCTGTATGAACTATGAGGACGTTTCTGGAGGCCTGATCCAAGTTGCTGATCAGTACTATGATACAATGGATGATGTGCCCTCATATCTATTATATGGCCTAATTTTGGAGGCATTGATTTAAGCCCTGAAAGAAATGTTTAGTAGGATATGAAAGAGTTTGGGGATCCCGGCACTAGAAGGGAGCCCAGGAGGGTTGAAGCTGCCACTTTGGATGGCCAGCCTGGTCTCTGTGAAGGAAAAGACAAACCTTTCAGGCCTGTTAGGCCTAACTAAAAGAAAGAAGGAGATTAGAGGCTTGCTGACCAGGGAAGGGCCTGGAGCAGCTGCTTGCAGGTAGTAAGCCTTCAGGCACTGTTGATGTCTCCATAGACATTTCAAATGTCATGCTCAAACTCTGCCTGCTTTTTATATGTAGTAGGGTATTGCATATTGAGGCTCCTTATTTTGGAAAGATAAGTGGAAGAAATTGATTTCCTATTCTATGCTGGTAATTGTATGATATTCTTTTCTCGATATTTTAGTTCTACATATAGAAAGCAGGCAGAGATCGAGCATGACATTCAGTTCGGGAAAGGCCTGATGAAGGGCGGAAAGAACTCCTAAGCCTGAAACATGGCACTATGTAGCACACTATTCATGAAAGAAAGATTGGCTTGATCACGGCAGTGCTTTGAGCACCTCTATAATTTGGAATGTTATTAGGAGTTTCTTCTCGCAGAGACAAAACAGCGAAAAACAGAAGAAAAGGAACAAACAGATAAGAAAAATATTTTGTCCCTTGAGGATATTTAAGATTTTTGGGATTGAAAGTATTTACTTTGAGGGGTTTGCCCATAGCACTTCCTTTGATGTGACTGCTGTATTTTTAAGCATGTTGAGCTCTTGCTTGTGTCTCATTAAAACGAATAAAAAGGAAAAGTTCACCTCGAGAGGGATTACGTCATGGTGATATTGCCAACAAAAATCTAGTGAAATGAAAATAGGGGGTAGGCATTTAAAGGTTATGTTAAAACCCCTCAGAAATTGTCACACATCACATTTCCTAATGGTTGAGCTGGTCCTGAACACATGGAGATTTGGGGAATGATATTCATTTGAATACAGGCTTGTTTGGGGGCCAATTAGGACTAACACTATTGTTTAATTTACAGTATATTGTAGGCCAAAGAATCTCATTTCTCTGAGCATATGTTTATGACCTTTTTCTCAAAACTTCATTGTTCTGGAAAGCCCACTATGACTGTTTTGGTGAAAAATTGCTTCAGGGCTTTGTATTTTCTGAGAAGATGCATGATGCACAGTTGGTTCATTTACCTACGCTTCATGAAATTTTAGTTGGTTTGTTTCTGGTCTTCTCACAAATCTGTTCCAGTTTTGAAATTCTCTTTTGAGTAGCTTTTTCTGTCATGTCCTGTGCAGCGCTTAGAATTACTGAGTTTGAGGGTCTTAAGCACCACAGGCTTATTGCAGGAGGCTGTTATTATTTGGAATATTGCTGTTTCCTTACATATTAGAAGCATAGAAACATGACGGCAGAAAAAGACCACATGGCCTATCTAGTCTGCCCTTCCATATCAACTACAATAGTTCCCTTTTTATCTTTAGAGATCCTCTGTGTTTGTCCTATGCTTTTTTTTAATTCAGATGCTGTCCTTGTCTCCACCAGCTCCACTGGGAGACTATTCCACACATCAACTCTAATGCAGATTTTGGTATCATCCACAAAGAAGCAAACCTTACCAAAAGCCCTTTCACAATATCACAAACAAAGATGTTAAAAAGTCATTACTAGACATTCAAAGACTGATACTGCGTAGTTCTGTGTAAAATATACAGAAGCAAATTATTGTTTCGCCACCTTCCGGGCAATGGAGACAACAATGGGCAAAAATGAAAGGAAACATTTTAAGGGCAACATTAGCATTTTTGTTAAGAAAGTGAATAAAAGGAAAATGAAAAGGAGGCCACTATGGTTCTCAAAAGAAACAGCTGATAAAGTAAGGAGAAAGAGGTTAACTTTCATAAACTATATGAGATCACAGAAATATGAAGATAAATGACAAAATCTGGATAAACTAAGGGAAGCTAGTAAAGTAGTCAGGAAAGGAAAGATGCAAATGGAAGAAAAAACAGCCAAGACAGTAAAACATAGGAACAAGACTATTTTCAAGTATGTTAGTAATGAGAGAAAGTGCAAAAGTGACATTCAGATTCAAGGGTGAAGTGGAGGAATATGTAAATAAAGCATAATTGCTTAACAAATATTTCTGTTCTATGTTCACAGATGAAGGGCCAGCAATGGGACCTCAGAAAACAAATGCAAATAGAAATGGAAGTGAGGTAGATTTCAAAAAATTTTCAGAAAACTGTGCTCAGGAGGAGATAGCTCAACTAAAATAAGACAAAATGACGGTGCCAGACAGCATTCATCCGAGGGTATTGAAGGAGGTTAGGGAAGTATTGATTGCTCCTTCATCTGACCTCTTCAGTGCTTCTTTAGAGTTAGGACTAATCCCAGAGGACTAGAGATGGGTGAGTGTAGTTCCTGTCCACAAAAGCGGAAGTAAGGCAGAGGTTGGAAAATACAGACCGGTTAGTCTGATCTCTGTGGTGAGTAAATTAATGGAAATGGTGCTACAGCAAGGACACTACAGTTACTAGAATGCAAGGTGTTACAAGACTCAAGACAGCATGGCTTGCTAGAGCTACGTCTTGTCAGATGAGGCCTATTGATTTCTTTGGGTAACCAGAAAACTGCATTGGGGAAGAGTGTTAGGTGTGGTATACTCAGATTTCAGCAAGGTCTTTGATACCATTCCTCATTGGCAACTTAGTGCCTTTGAGATACACTCTAACTGACTAACAGCAAGAAAATGATTGAGTGGGAGGAGACAGAAGGTAGTAGCAAATGGAGTTGACTCTGAAAATAGGGTATCACCAGTGGTGTGCCACAAGGATTGGTCCTTGGTCTTGTTCTTTTCAACATTTGTGTATGCGATGTTGCTGAAGGTCTGTCAGGAAAAGGTTTGCCTCTTTGTGGATGACACCAAAATCTGCAACAGAATAGATACCCTAGAAGGTGTAGATGACATGAGGAGGGATACTTCAGTGCATGAAAGAAGAGTGGGATCTGTGTATGATCAGATCTGAGGATCTTAAAGTAACCAAACAGATAGAAAAACATGATGGCAAAAGCCAGAAGGATGCTTGGGTGACCCGGTGAAAAGCGGGATATAAATACAGCTAAATAAATAAAAAATAAGAAGAGAAATGGTCCGGCACACAAAGGAGGTGATAGTGTCTTTGTATGTCTCTAGTGCAACCTCTTTTGTAGTACTGTGTACAATTCCGGAGAACATACCTTCAAAAGGATAAAATAGAATGGAATCGGTCCTAAGGGTTGTGATCTTTGTCACAGAGCATATGATAAATACACAGAAGGTGGCCCTCTTCATATGATGAAGGTGAAGAGATAGTCTCAGGAATAATTTAAGAAAATATTTCTTTATGGAAAGGGTGGTGGATGAATGGAACAATTCCCCAGTGGAGGTGGTGGAGACAAAAACTTTATCTGAATTTAAGAAAGCATGGGACAAGTACAGAGAATTTCTGAGGGTCAGGAAGGAATTATAAAGTTTAATGAATAGACAGACTAGATAGGCCATATGGACTTTATGTGCAGTCATTTTCTATGTTTCTATGTTTCACTACATAATAAATTTGATATATGTCCATATACTGTATGTTTGTTATTTTTCATCACTAATTTCTCTAGTCCGAACATAGATAACATTTTTCCTGATGCCTTCCTTGGATGTGGTAGCCATTTCTCAGGCTCCCACTCCAGAATCAAATCCTGATTCCTGATTACCCATATATTTTTTCACTCAACGTGGAATCAGACTCTGGAATTTGTTACCGGTGGATGTAGTGTAGCTGGGTTTAAAAAAGGTTTGAGCACATTCCCGGAGGAAAGGTCCATAAACCATTATTAAAGAGGACCCAGAAAATCCACTGCTTACCCCAAGATGAGCATTGTGGAAGATGTCGACTTTCTCCCTGCCAGGTACTTGTGACCTGGATTGGCCACTGTTGGAAACAGGATAATGGACTTGATGGACCTTGGTCTGACCCAGTATGGAATTTCTTATGTTCTTATGTTCTTACCATGGTAGGCTTAGAAAGTTTATAGTCAGGCATTCAAATGTATCATCACTGGCATGTGAGATATTATTTAGAGCAGATTGTTCTCAACCCAATCCTTGGGACACACCTAGCCAGTCCGTTTTTTAGGATGACCATAATGAATATGCATGAGAGAGATTTGCATATAATGGGGGCAGTGCATGCAAACCTATCTCATGCATTTTGGGTGTACTGAATCCTGTCTGACTAGGTGTGCCCTGAAAACTAGGTTGAGAACCTCTAATCGAGCATCACCAAACTATCTGGGCAATGCATTGGTACTAACCGGGTAGCTGGACCCTTGCGCTCCCTCATCCACCTCTCATAACTCCTCCTACTTCGAACCACATTTCCCCATTCCAATAATACACCGACAGCCAATCATGGTACTCAGGGCCGGATTTACCTTGAATGAGGCCCTACGCCAACAAAAATTGTGGGCCCCCAGAAAAGATAAAAACGAGCACGCCGGATCAGCTGCGCGCTGTTGACCCTGACGTTATAATTAAACTGGGAATCCCAAAAGCCAAACTTGGAATGTACAACACTGTAGAAATAAAACTATACAATAATTTGCTCTTGTACTAAACAAAGTGCAGATGTTAATGATGCACATTTACCAGAGCTGACATATTCCAATTAATAAATTCAAAATAAAGATATTTTTCTACCTTTTGTGCATTTTTTTTCAGCTGCAATTGCTCCAGCCACTTTCTTCTGGTTTCTTCGTGTCAGTCCACCTCCAGTCTTAACCACCCCAGCCCATTTCCAGTCCCAGCCCCCCCCCCCATCGGCTCAAGTAAAATAAAATTAAAAAAAAAACGCTGGCTGCTGCCGCGGCAGCATGGACTGTCCCGCGGGGCCCCCTCTGCTGCCGCGGCAGCATGGACTGTCCCGCGGGGCCCCCTCTGCTGCCGCGGCAGCATGGACTGTCCCGCGGGGCCCCCTCTGCTGCCGCGGCAGCATGGACTGTCCCGCGGGGCCCCCTCTGCCCGGCTGAATCCGTCCCTCCGTGCTGGCTTTGAGAGGCGCGAAGGGAGAGTGTCTCCCTCGCGTCTCTGTTAAGTCCGCAGGGGCTGATGGGTTTCCCAAATACAGCACTCAGAGAAATAGACCATCTACAATTATCTTAGCTAACACGGCTAACCCTCTGAAAATGTGTATATAAGGTAGTGCGCACATATAGGCATAGGCGCCTATATTTATGCACGGAGAAGCACTATGTATGTATATGTGGAGAATGTATAGCAATAGCTGTGTGCATATATGTGTGGAAAGGGTGTAAATATCGTGTGTATATGCACATAAGAGCATGCAGAGTGTGTGTACACATTATACGTGTAACCGCTCCTGTCCTACCCCGCAGTCTATCTAGAGAAGTGGCAGCTGGGGGCGGATTATCTGTGGAAGGCTGGGACCGACGTGAAAAATGAGGAATAAAGACCTAGGACGGACACTGGGGAGGAAGGGGTTTGTGCCGCTCACCGGTTACGCCCGCCGCCGTACGCAGCTCACTTCCGGTCTCCACCTTCGGCCCGATGACGATATCGCCTTGCCTTGCTATCGTGCGCGCTCCCCAGACAGCAAAGGTTCATCCAACAGCAAGCGCGCAGGAACGGAAGTGCCAGAAAACGCATCCGGCGCAGGCCCGCCTCCCCTGCGGGGCACGTAACGACGCTCTCCAGTGACAACACAAGCAACCAGCTTTAGGTTGAAAGAGATTGCTGCGAACAAAAAAAGGCAAAGACCCAGCCTCGTAGAGAGTAGTCGCAGCAGCTAATTGGTCAGCTCCCAGCCGCCAAGCTCTGCTATGGATTGGTCCAGGGAGTTGTTGAAACTGCCAATAACAGAGCAGAGCGTCCGGGTAGTGCTGGCCGATGGCCAATGAGATGAAGGGGACCATGACTAAACGCTTGCAATTTCTGCAAACCTATTTTCTGGGCGTGGCTATGTGGCTGCGCGCGAGATTTTTGCATACAGTGGATCTCATATGCTGTATGGATTCCCTGAAGACCAGGCCAGCTGCATCAGGACCTGAGGAGTAAATTGAGATTTATATGTTTTTTTAACATGCCCGTTGGGGTGCTTATTTGTGGGCCCTTGTCAGCTGTGGGCCCTACGCCACGGCGTAGTTGGCGTATAGGTAAATCCGGCCCTGATGGTACTAACTGGCTGCAGCTTTATTTTCAAACAGCAATTTGAACAGTAAACAGTGATAATAGTCAAACCAACCCCCCCCCCCCCAGCGGAGCCACGTGTCACCAGCCATGTAATTAGCAAAGCGACCCGCCTCCGCTCCATCGAAGGTCACACCACCAGTAAAGTTGCTACAACCCCTATCCAACTTCGCCATATTACTAGCAAAAGTCTTCCAAGGGTTGTCCGGGTCGAGGGCACCCCACCCCCGTCCCAAGTCACCTAATGCTCCGGACCCCGGAAACCTCCGGGATCCCGCTCCAAACCCCCCCTCCCCCGCTGCGACACCCCGTATTCTTTTACCCTCCCCTCCCTTATACGCTGGGAGGGAGGGTGGGCTGCTAACCTTCCAGCCCACTCACATGTGCTCGGCAACACTCATGCACGCCGAAGCACGTGTGAGTCCTTCAACGATTGGCTCTGCTCGCCCCTCTCTTCTCAGCGGAGCCAATCGATTCAAATGATGCCCTGCGCACTCCCTCACTGCGCGCCGCCTCCCACCTCCCCCTTCCCCCCCAGGATTTCAGCAGGGTCCCGCGCCGGGCCGCGCACACAGTTACGTGCGGGCGCCGGGACCCTGCCTGCACCCTTAAACTAACCAGGTAGCTGGACCCTTGCGCTCCCTCATCCATCTCTCATAACTCCTCCTACTTCGAACCACATTTCCCCATTCCAATAATACACCGACAGCCAATCATGGTACTAACTGGTCGCAGCTTTATTTTCAAGCACCAATTTGAACAGTAAACAGTGATAATAGTCAAACCAACCCCCCCCCCCCCCAGCGGAGCCACGTGTCACCAGCCATGTAATTAGCAAAGCGACCCGCCTCCGCTCCATCGAAGGTCACACCACCAGTAAAGTTGCTACCACCCCTATCCAACTTCGCCATATTACTAGCAAAAGTCTTCCAGGGGTTTTCCGGGTCGATGGCACCCCGCCCCCTCCCAAGTCGCCTAATGCTCCGGACCCCGGAAACCTCCGGGATCCCGCCACCTGCACAGGCAGCCCCCCCTTCTCCTGTGCCGCCCCCCCCCCCAAAATGCAAGCTGCAACCAGCCTACCTCGCTATGCACACTCGCTCGATCGCCTCCTGCCAGTCGTTCAGGAGCAAATCCATCCCGACTGGAGAGAGGTGCACACCATCCCCTCTATATAACCCAGCACAGGTCACCTCCGCCCCATCATGCTGTACCTGAAACCCTCCATGGTCACCAACCCACCGCCCAATCTGTCAATTAATTTTGGTGAGTCCCCGGGACCATCTCCTCTGGCCCCAACACGCCGGTCTGGGAACAATATCAGACCAGATTAAGATAACACCCTCGAACAAACAAAGCAGAGCAGCAAAATCCTTCTGGACAGCCCTGATCAACTGCTTACAGGACCAAGCCACCAAATCATTGCCGCCCAGATGGACTAGTAGGATCGCTGGATGGTTGCGGATATGCCCGTGGTGACGAAGCAAAGGCATAAACTGCAACCACCACAGACTACGCTCGCCCAGCCATGAAAGCGCCACCACTGCTGGATCCCATCCAAGATTACGCCCAAGAGGATGCTCCGCTGCACGCTGACCCGCCCAAAACACGAAGGAGTGCCCCAGTATCCAACACTCCCGAAGACTCAAGCTCTCATCTGCAAGAAATATAACAGCGTTAGTAGTACACCCCCCCCTCCAAGCATCCCAGGTAGGCGCCTTACAATCTTACATAACCCATAAACGCTCTAGAGCGCCATCTGCCTATACTCTGGATCTGCATCCCCAACCAACCCAATGCCGCTGCACTGGTCGCCGCCCCGATGCGGAATGAGTGCGCAGAAAAAAGTCGCGGATCCTCACCCATCTGCCGCAAAACCTTGCGCAAAACCGCCGTGACCTGAAAACGCGTAAGGGCCTTGGAGTCCCTGTGCACAAAAAAAACCCCATCCCCCTCCGGGCGTATCCCTGCATACTCCCGCATGGCGGACACCGGGCATGTTAACCCACCAATCTCTCTCAAGACCACCCAGAGGCCCTTCCCCTGTTGATCTGTTTTCGATTTAGCTAACAACACGCGAAGCAACCCCGCTTCAAACCACACATGCTGCCACCGCAAACAACAACCCCAGCCTGATCGTTTAGAATCAACTGCCAATTCGCCCACACGAAAAGCCCCAAAAAATGCCAAACAAAAATCTGCACGAAATAGCAGATGCTCATACGGCGACTCGACCACCCCCGGCAGCTCCTGGCACAACCGCCACAGTAGCTGGTGCGTAATTGGCAGCCGCCGATTCCACAATTGCGGCTGGTCACGTTCCCAGCCCCCCAAAAGCCACCGCACTAAAAATCCAGGACCAGATAACTCGCCACCCGCAGCCTGAACAAAAAACCCGAACCCCGCTAAATGACTCCGCACCGCCAATCTTGCCACGCCCCCTCCTTTTCCCAACATACATATGCTCCTAACAAATGCTCGGGCACCGCCCCACCATCCCACCCCTTCTCATGCAAAAACTCCAAGACTCTCTCACAGCCCCGCCGATAAGCCGTCCAGGTATGTTCTGCCACCGACTTGAGCAGGAGGTTCCTCAACTCGTCAGGCCACAGCTCCACAAGCTCCAAAGGACTACGCGCCCATTCTCATCTGCCTCCGGTGCCAGCCTCCGAAATCGCTCCCACTGCAAACGGGAAAGAACATCAGCAATTTCATTAGAATGCCCAGGGATGTGCCGCGCCCGCAAGTCAGTATTGAGACGCAAACAGGCCAGAAGGACCCGTCGCATCAGGGACGCCACCAAAGCACAGCGTGGAAAATAATGATTGATGACATGCACCACTACCTCGTTATCACACCACCACACCACCTTGCGGTTGCTCAATCTCTCCGGCCATAACTCCAACGCCACCAACATGGGAAAGAGCTCCAAGAACATAATATTGGAAACGAGGCCCCCTTCCACCCAATCCGGTGGCCATCTGTCAGCACACCACGCTCCGTCAAAATAGATTCCCAGCCCTACCCCCCCGGCCGCATCCGTGTGCAACTGCAAGTCCTCACTTGAAATCTCAGCTTCACGCAAAAGAGAAGTCCCATTGAAGTCACGCAAAAATACATCCCACACCTTCAAATCTTCTCGCATCCCTTTAGAAACGCGAATGCGGTGATGCGGCTTCAGCACCCCCGATGTAGAGGTTGCCAACCGCCGGAGGAAGACTCGCCCCATAGGAATGGCCCTACATGCAAAATTAAGAGAGCCGATAAGAGCCTGTAACTCCTTTAAGTTCAGTTTAGAAGATGCCAAAACATTAGCCACCAACACTCGCAGTTTCACCACCTTCTCCCAAGGCAGCCGTGCAACCATGTCCAGCGAATCCAATTCAATGCCTAAGAAGGTAAGCTTAGTCGCCAGGCCCACCGTCTTGCCCGCAGCTAAAGGCACGCCCAACTCTTCCGCCAACATCACAAAACCCTCCAACAGCTGACTGCAAACTGATGACGCAGCAGCACCGACAAACAAGAAGTCATTGAGATAATGTACTACCTCCGAACTGCCCACTCTCTGCACCATCAACCAATGCAAGAAGGTACTAAATTTCTCAAAATAAGCGCATGAAACGGCACAGTCCATCGGCATACACCTGTCAAAATAGAAGGCACCTTCAAATTGGAATCCCAACAACCGAAAAGCTGAAGGATGGACAGGCAACAAACGAAAAGCCGATTCAATATCAACCTTCGCCAGCAACGCCCCATGACCCGCTGCCTTGACCAACTCCGACGCCCTATCAAAGGAGGCGTACCGAACCGTGCAACACTCGCGCGGGATAAAATCATTCACAGAGGCCCCTAGCGGCGAAGACAAATTGTGGATAAGCCGAAACTTCCCCGGTTCTTTCTTAGGGATGATGGCCAAGGGAGACACCACGAAGTTCCGGAAAGGAGGATGCTGAAAAGGCCCCGCAATCCTACCTAACTGCAACTCCACAGCCAATTTCTCCCTTGCCACCGACACCCAGCGCCGCACACTAGGAGAATTCTGTGCTGATCCACCAACTACCCTACCCTGCACAGGAATGACAAAACCAAATTTAAATCCACACTGCAATGTTATCTTATCCTTTTTTCTCGGGTAACCCAGAAGCCAACTGTTGAACACCGACACCCGTATCGGCGAAGGAGCAAGTTCCAACAGCGCCCCGTTATTTAGCTCCTGGCCCAGCGGGTGCACCACCCCGTTTTTTAACGCACTTTGCTGCCAAATGGGGCCCTCCACAAACTGAGCACACATGTCGGAACTTGCAATCCGGGAATAGACAGGTGGCTCAGTTGAACCGCCAGCACACATCGCCACATCCTCCCGAAGCCA
The DNA here is from genome assembly GCA_033557465.1 of Ichthyophis bannanicus. NCBI lineage: Eukaryota > Metazoa > Chordata > Amphibia > Gymnophiona > Ichthyophiidae > Ichthyophis > Ichthyophis bannanicus. The sequence continues at coordinate 1,463,385,382 of CM066031.1, forward strand.
ATCTCGGGGGCACTGGAGAGACTCCACCACGAAAGGAACGACCAACTCCCGTCACCCCGAGCAGCCCCATCTTTGTTCCGCCCCCCCCCCTCCCAGCCCCGACCTGACCGCCATCTGAGTCAACCAGAGGTTGATGTCCTGCATACCCCAATTGAGATTCTTATTCTCCTCCATTTTATCTCGGAACTTCTCGTCGTAATTGAGCCACGACCACCCCTCATGTGCTTGCGACACTTCCAAGATGGAATCAGCATAGGACAGCAACATCCCATACTGTTCTGGAAATTTCTGGCCCCACACACTCGCCAACCACAAGAAAGACCGCATCCAATTGACAACATTATGGGAAACCTTCTTGAGATGCCCAGCCTTCTCGTCCTCTCTACGCTTCTTCCTACTCTCACCGGAACGTTTACGCCCCTCCATCAAGCGAAAAATACCAATATACTTCCTTTTGCAAATCTTTTTACGCAACATTTTGGGAACACCTTCCCATAACTCTGATAATGCCGACACCGAAGCCGCACCATCACCTGTTGGACCTCTGGAAGCACCTGGTCCCAACGCCAACCCCCCCTCCCAAACGCTCCGGAAGAGGCCGATGATGAATCAGAAGCCGAGGAGGATGACGACTCTGAACTATGTTTGCGCCGACATGCATGCTTCCTTTTCCTATGAACCTTCCCAGACCGTTCTGCCTGTGCGCCACCCCCCACCCCGCCCTCACCCTCCCCAATCAATAACTCACCGGTCCTGTCACCTGCAACTGCGCTCTCCGACAAGGGCGGCTCGCCCGTCCTCGCCAGCCTCTGCCGGTCACATGCTCCTTGCTCCTGCATATCCAGGCTCACCACTCGCCCAGGGACCGTGGTATCAGCAGCCAAGCTCCGCGCTCCTGATGACTCCACAGGAACAGACACTGGACCCGGCGTGGACATTAGTGGCACCTGTGAAGAGAGAAAAGGAAAACCCACAGGAGGGAAACCCAGCGGCCAAGACGGCTGCCAAGCCCTTGACCAGTCCGCCCACGAAGGGTCCTGCCCTCCACCCAACCACTGCTTCCAACCGGCCCGCTGCTCAGACATCCCAGATCCCCCAGGAATAGCAGACACCTCCCCCTGCAAAAAAACCCCCAGTACCTCCAATCCCCCCTGCACCCAATCCAGGACTACTGCCGGCCCCCCCACCGAGCCCAAAAGCCATCTCCCCACCCCAGCCCCTGCTCGAGCTGCCGCCTACTAGCCGTCGCCAACCCGGACTCTCCACCTGCAGCTCCCCCCCTCAGTTCCATCCCCCCCGATGATGGTTCCTCAGGCCTCTCAACAAGATCCCCTGCCACCCTGCAAGTTCCTGCACTTCGGCCCCGGCCAACACCATGTCCCCAGGCCCTACTAACAGAAACAGGAGACCCTCCATGCCTCCTTTCAGGACCCTGACTTCGCCCTGCACCTCTCACTCCAGGCCGGGTCCTCTGCCCAGCACACTCCCCACTGCCTAACCCCCACCCTCCTTGCTCTCTCAACAGCCTCCCCACACCAGCCCTAGCACCGCATCCCCGAACGGGCCGCTTTCCAGCCATGCTTACACCGGCAGCCACACAGTCGCACAGCACCACAAGCCTGGAAGCAGTTGCGCAACCCCTTAAGATCTCCCCGGCACTCACCGTGGCCAGACTCAACCAGCGGGCTTAACCCCTCCAATCTCCAACCTCCCAGCACGCCACTTACCACACTGCAAATCGGCCGCTTAGCCCCACAACTGCCCCATCGGTTCACTTCGACCGAGGCCCGATGCGGAACACGCCGCCGCCAATGGTTCTGTCAGCTGGCTCCCCGCCACGTACAGGTTCCTGCACCACCGCACCCGCAGCTCCGAACAGGAAACCGAACCAAAGAAGCTGGAAAATAGTGCTAGGGTAAGCAGCTCTGCTCCTGCTAACCTTCCAGCCCACTCACATGTGCTCGGCAACACTCGTGCACGCCGAAGCACGTTGAGTCCTTCACCGATTGGCTCCACTCGCCCCTCTCTTCTCAGCGGAGCCAATCGATTCAAATGATGCCCTGCGCGCTCCCTCACTGCGCGCCGCCTCCCACCTCCCCCTTCCCCCCAGGCTTTCAGCAGGGTCCCGCGCCTGGCCGCGCACCCGGTTATGTGCAGGCGCCGGGACCCTGCCCGCGCCCTTAAACTCATTGGAGTACTTTAGCTTTAGAATTATCTCTGTTAGCCAAGTAACAGATGAAGAAATCAAAGGAAACATAATTGATTAAATCCTGTATTCTTACATTTTGACCTAGATTATCTTAATCAAAGTATGTCCTTTACTTGTCTGGACGAGCTGTCAAGTTTTTAATTACAATTATCAAGCTTGTGTGTTAAGTTAGCACAATAAGAGCATCACCTCATATTCTTCTGTCTTTTTTTAATCTTTGTTTCTGTGCATTGAAGGGGACTAGCATAGCAAGTCCACTAATTTAGTTAAGCTCCTGGTGTGACAATGACTCTTTGGGACCTGAGAGTGCTGGTTTAAAGTAAAATAAATTTATATAGAGTAAATAAACTTAAGGATAAAGTGACCTGTGTACTCTGATCAGTGCAATACAGCAGTCCATGGGGCCTATGTATTGAAGGTTTTCCCCCATTTTCTGTCTATGGGGAAAAAATAGATTTAGTAAACAGGGTCCCGTGTTTGTTGTTAACAGCTTCATTTTCACACAGGTAATTTTGTTAGAACAGTACTCTGAAAACAGAAAGCTGACAAGGCCAAATTGTTTGGTGACTTACGAACTTCAAAGTGGTTAGCACGTATGTGAAGGTCAAACAGAGTAACCACATGATACATTTCAAGTGTATTTGATGTCTTCACAGGCTCCCTACAAAAGAGAAGTTCTACATTTGTAGCTAATTGTTATGGTCCCTGAATTTATCCATGTGCCTTGTGGTCTATGTTTCTAATGTGCATTAATTTGCATAAACTATAGCCAAACATTGTAGATGCATTGCAATGATAGATTATGTACAGGTAGGTTGACCCCATTTTCTACTGAATACTTTGTTGCACTAGGATTTCTCAGCCTAATGTGATGATACCCAAAAAAAGAAACATAATTTCTTTCGGGTATTTGTCTCAGTCAGGGAACCTTGTCTTAGACATTTCCAGAGCATTACAGTATTGGAATGTGACTCCTAACCATATTTTATCTAATTAATGCTTTTGTCTGGTGAGAGGAATGGTAAGAATTCAAGCAGCTGCATTCAGCAGACCTTGTGCACGTCACATCTTGTCATGCCTTTTATAGACAGAAGTCCTCAAAATCTCAGTTATGTTTAAAGCCCAGTGCTGCACTGCTTATGATTAACCAGATATAATACACAGCACTATCATTTTATTAATTTATAGTTCAAAAGCGTAAGCCTCTTTTCTCTGGTTCTAAATCATAAGACTTTTTACTTTTCTGAATGTGATATATATGATTCCCGGATAGACTGGATTATTCTGTACGGTTTACAGGAATCTATTTTTTATTAGCAGTGGGTGAAATTAAAATTAGGTGTCTAGGAATCCAGACGTATAAGCTTCCCAGGTAATGATTTGTGATTTGTCAGGTAGGGATATGCACAATAAGAAAACATTTTGGTTCATTTGGATTTTGGGCGTTTATTCACACATTTCAGATGAGTTCTTTTTATTTTACACAATTCACTTATTAAAATTTTTTATGCACATTAGAATTCATTACCATAGCCAAATCAACTTCACGCATGTTAACTCGTAAGTAAGTAATGTTAAATCCATTTTGCACTCACCACATTTTTAAAGAAATGCTAACAAACCAAATGCACACCTTTCTTGTCAGGCTATGTACAACAGCCCAGAAAAATATGTAAGAACATGGTTTGTTTCTTATGAATCATGCAAGGAGTTCCTTCCAGAGCTTCTCCATCTTGTTGAAGATGAGGGAATCCCTCTCAGTTCTGCGGGAACAAATATACAGTCTGAAGACTGCTGGGCCTAGCCACTCCTGGCTTCTAAGTGGAAGGGACAGGATGCTTTCTGGACTTCACGTACAATTTTCCCACAATGACAGGATGAATGGAGGTGGAGTGAGGAACTGCAGAAAAGCACAAAGGACTGGGGAAAGCCCTCCCCTTAACTTCAGGACAGAAGAGTGTTCTTGCAGGCTGGGGAAGGGAATTTCCATGACAAGGGAAAAGTAAGCCAAGCCATGCCTGTGATTTGTGGTTACATTTTGTGCGATACTCTGGATTCAGACCAAATCCAAATCTTATTAATCAGATCCCCCTGGTTTGATGGGGGATAGATGACTAAAATCAAAGAACGACACAAACATCTTCTTTTGATGTGCCCGGATTGTTAAATAAAAGGTTGTGAAAACTTGGTCCACCTCTTCATTTTCCTAATGTGGTATTTAGGGGCAATTTTCATACTGCTGCATAGCTGAAAAGTCTGCCGGTGCTATGTGTGGGTGGATTTTGCACTAACATTGTTTAAAAGTCTGCACATCCTTTCATTCTGGAAACTGTGCACTTTCACGATGAGCACTTCCCTGGCTAAAACAACACATGCACTCTCAAAACTTAAAACTGCACATCTTGTTTCAGTCTCTGCCCAAACCCTGGCCGTAGAAATTCCTCAATCAAACACAGACAAATGAACTATGGACGGACGTTTACCTAGGATAGGCAATTTTTAAAGACCCCCATATCCACGGTTAAAAACATTTGGCCAATATTCAGCCGAGGTGATCAGCATTTTTTTTTCAAACGATAGTTGCCATGGCTGAAAAACCATCAGGATATAGCTTACCAGATAAATGTAGGACAGCCTTTCAAATGGCTTAAATGTATCCAGATAACTTATGCAGAAAGAGGCTGAACATCGCCGCTATCCAGATACACACCATTTCCATCCAAGTTCTGCAACCAGACAGCCCTGGCACTGTCCAAACAGTACTGAGGTGGTCAAAGAGACTCTTCAGCTGTACCATCCAGACCGTCCAGTGCTGCTAAATATAGCTCTCACTGGTACTTATCCATCTGCTAACCAGATAAGTGCCTTCAAAAATTGACATTTGTTTCCCTTCTGGAAATGACTTTGCAAGTTGACCTTTTTGAGTCATCTTTGAATAGGATATGTAATGACTATTTAATAAAATGAACAATGGATAGCAGCTTATGTTAGCATGCCAAAGTTTAAAAATTATAATATTCCACGCATTAACTACTGCCATGGGTAGGTCCTGAAATGTAGCTACTTAAGACATGACAAAATGCAGGACTACAAAGTTCTGCTTTATGACATGTAACACGTAGGGGTCATTTTACTAAAGAACGCAGGAGTGTTGCACCTAACATGCCAATAATGCACTAATCCATGGTGCATTAGGCAACAACACAACGTTATCTAGCAGGAGATTGAAAAGCGGATTCTCAGCAGTTACCGTGGCACACACAGCCCTGCCACAACACAACATAGCGCGGGCGCACTCACTGCCACCTCCATAGGAGACATTTGAGTGCACTCGTGCACTGTGTGGGTAGCCCAGGTAGGCTGACTGCGCAGTGCTCATCCTCCCACCTCTCCACCTCTAACCCTCCCACTTGCAACAGCTGGGTGCCCGAGTGAGGAGGGTTTGATTCCCACTGGCACTCCTTGATAAGTCACTTTACCCCCTATGGCCTCAGAAGAAACGGCCTGGCAATCTACTTCTGGTCATACCTTGCCAAGAAGACACAAGGACTGCTGGGTTACCAGGGGTCAGCATTGACTTGATGGCACTTAAAACAATAGGATACACTTAAAGGAGCCTGCCTGTGGTTGGTTTAACCTTCCTAACCTGTGTGTAGTTCTCGTATGGAAAAGATGTGTATGTCTAAGATAATGGAACCTGCTTTATACAGAAAAGGTGAACCTGCCATAGTTAAGTGAACCAGCCATAGTCAAGTCGGTCAGAACCCTAATTATTTGTTTAAATTCTAATAAATGAACCGAAAATATAAATCCAGAGAAACCCAAGTAACCTAGCTCATTCAATAATGTGTTAGTAAAAACAAAACAAAAGTACAACAGAATAATTCTCTATCATATTTATTTTTTTTTCTTTTCTTAAAAAGTGTCTGGAGTGCTGCCCATAGGCAGTGTCTCTCCCTTCCATACACAACACATTTAGTCATATAAAAATAAACATAAAAATAGACCTATTTACAATATATTCACAGATTTTACAAAATTATTAATTAAAAAAGGCACTTCTGAGGGCTAGGGCAATGCAGAGAACCCTGCAACAATTGCATTTCCTTTGTGCATTTATAGACCATAAACTATCTCTATCATCAAACTCCCATGAGCCCCCTCTCTTGCACTTGTCCCCAATTAAAAGAAAAGAATTTTGCATAATTTTGAGTAACCTTTTGCAAAAGAAGAAAACAGGTTGTATTAAAAAAAATATAACAGAACTTAGCAAGCATGTGCTTGGAATGTTTTGTGAGGCTTCAGACATTCTAAGGCACATACTGTAGGCTGAAGAGTTTGGCTTTTATTCCTTATACATTCATTACTTTTTACTTTTCTCTTTGCATTTGTATAAACATCACAAATTAGAAAATCAGTTAGTATAAACTGGAACACTTTGTAAGGCACCTGAGAGAGGTGTGGGTGTCTTGGCAGCTCGTCTTACAATTTAAAAAAAACAAAAACAATACTATTTCTTTGGTTGAAATGATAAGGCAGCAATGTAAATCTTTGTGGTCTCTCTCTTTTTTTTTTCTTTTTTGCATTTATAATGTATGCACTTAAGGCTTGATCTCTTAAAAAGGCAGCCAGTGCCCCTTCTCAGTTTTCTGCTTCTAATGCAATTGAAGTATCTTTTTTATCTTTCAAAGTTCTCACTTAAGCGATAACCACTTAGAAAGCTGACTTCTTTGGGAAAAAAAACCTCGGATATTTCTTGTTTTTATTCCTTTGCGTTTTTTATTCTGGGCTTTCTATTTTTTTCTCTTTCTTGATTTGCAGAGGAGAAAACCTCCTTGGATTCCGATGCATTGCCAGGAACGGAAATGTGGAAAGAAATGAGTTCTCAGTCCTGGTAAACGTGGAGTGACTCAGAGCCTCTCTCTCATTGTGATATACAGCAACCGGATTCCTCATGTTTGTGAAGGAGGGACATTCGAGAGAAAGTCTTGGAGCAATTTTTGCATTGGTATTTCTTCACGTCGGAATGGGTTTGCAGATGAGCCCTCAAGTTGGATCGGTCTGCAAAAGCTCTGTTGCAATGAGGACAAGAGAAGGGCTTCTCTCCTATCAAAAACCAAAGCAAGACAAAAGAACATTTTAAGATGCAAAATACAGAACTCAGCAGCATGTTATGAAGACTCCCTGCCTGCCTGCTAGAAAACAAGTTAAATATTACTTAAGTGGGAATAAAAACTTCAGCCATAACAATGAGCATGCTCAGTCCTATAGTTAAGTATCTTGGAATAATCTTCCTTTATAATATAAGGAGTATTTTTAATATTATAAGCAGTGAATGCCATAGTCGCTAGAGAGTAGCAGTCAAGCAGGTGCAATCAGTCTTAAAGTTGGGCTCCTCCCAATATTTCTACTCGGCAGGCAGACATTACACTATAACCTGTTTCCTGTCCTATGCTTAGCGCTGCATAAATTGCATAGTTCAGGATTTAAGAAATGCTTCAGCCATTGTTCTCTCTCTCACACACAAACACCCAGCCACATATGCGCCCTACATTGTAGCACATGCACAGCTATTCGAGAGAAGACTTGATCTTCCTGGTTTTAAAGCTGTAGGGATGAGTGACTTCAGCTGCTTTTCCAGTGAAGGGAACGTCCAGGCAGCAGGCGTTGCCATCGCTAATTCCTGCACTTAGACTCCAAGCTCAGACAGACGAAGGTAATTTTGTCTGCCTGGATTTGTATCTGATCGTTTGAGTTTAGCGAAATTGCTTGCATATATAGCTCTGCAGCATTTCAGCGTTAGGACATGCATATCATGCCCTAGAAACTCATCTTGGCTATTTCTAGCTAGTGAGAAAGTGAACAGCACTGAAAGTCACTTAGCTGTCTAAGAAAATGTTTTAGAAAGAACAGTTATTCAGCCCAAGGTAAAATAATGGTTTATTCTTTTCTGAGATCTTAGGTTTCCAAAATAGCTGGTTTCACTTACCAGTGTGAGTTCTAATGTGTCCTTGAAGTAACCAAGGTCTGGAGAAAGCCTTCCCACATATTTTGCAGACGCACGGTAAGGTATGGGTCCTGATATGCATCTTTAGGGCTCCCAGGCTTACATATTCCTTGTCACAGTACTTGCAGCTAAAAGACTTCCGAGACTGGGCGTCACAGTGCAGCTGCTTATGCTTGGCCAAGCCAGAGAAAGTGGAATAGGTCTTGCTGCAGAAACTGCACTGAAATTTTTCAGCTTCGATAGCATGAGGATCTGAAAGCTTGGACTGTAGCCTTTCTTCTTCGTCACTAATGGGGCTTTCGGAGCCACTGTGGTCCTTGGATGAGGTGTCAGACTGAGGAGGGGGGCTTATCCGCCCCAAGGATGAGGAGTATCCCGAAAGAGGAGAGAGGTCACTGGGTAAGGGGGGTGAAAGTAGCCCGGTGGCAGTCCAGACAGTAATGGGATTGTATGCTACTGAGCTGATAATTTCTGGCTCTGGGATGACAGGCACTGGATAACTCTCATAGACATAGGGGGAAAGGATCACTAGGAGAAAGAGACAAAGACAGTGTCGATAGAATAACTGCACTTAAAAATACATTATAGGAAGGTGCATCTGAGTTAATCTTTCAGTCCAGTTAGCTAGCAGTAAAACATAAGTTATGCATATCCATATCTAGTTTGCCAGCTATTTCTCGTCGTATTTCTAACAGTAATAAATAAATAAATAATTTTTTCTTTATTTATTCTGCATTATTTTCCGATCAGGTGCATTGAATTGCTTTATTCCTGTCATACAAAGCAAAAGTTCTAATCTTGCATTTTAAGGTTGATATGTGTAGTATCTATTTGACCGAAAATGCCAATGAAATGACAAAGTACAACTTAATTTGAAAGAGTAGCACATCTCAGCTCTGTTTGAAGGAAAACACTGGTCTTTTCTGGCAGAAATAAACTTTCTTCTGATGCAAAGGAAGCCATTCCCTGTCAGTGAAACCCCAGCAAAGACTCTTGCACACAGCCCTGCATCTCTGCGACAATGTGTTACCTGTATGAGTGTCCAGTTCACTGTAATTTGGCTTTTTTGAAGAGTTGAAATGTTTCTTGACCAGGAAGGACCTTGGCATCTTGAGCGCGAGAATCAATTCCTTGCACTGCCAAGTAACGGTCCCCGCTGTGCTCCAGTTCCCTGAATCCCTGTCTGCTTGCCGCTGCCTAGAGCATGGTCTTCCGTACCCAGTCCCTGCAGCCAGACTGGGCAGTTCAGAGGCTTCTTGGAAAGTGCTGTAAATACCCACTAGTCAGGTGCAGGAGGGGAGGCCCTGAGGTCCTCCAATCATAGGTTAAGGCACTAGCTCGGCTACAAACTGAGTCTGCTCTGCTGGGTGGGTTTTGATTTTTTTTTTCCTTTTTTTTTTTGTCAGAGAAAACCCTAACCACTTGTACAAGTTGGGATGTGGTTCAGATTTCAGTCCCTCCCATAAAGCAGTTCTGCCCAGAGGAAGGATTTCTTGTCAGAAAAGAATCATTCTGCTTTTAAATGGATGTGCTCTTTTCTTAACATTATTTTTAACTCTAAAATACTTGAGACCAGAGTAGTTCACTGAGTTGAATTTACTCATTTGTTTGGCGGTCACAAAAAGAGAGAAGATCATATAGATAATGTCTTTTTTTCTGTTCATAACATACACTTTGTTCCCAAATGTTTGATAAAACAATTTTGAGTGAAACATTCCTAGAGGAAAGGAAAAGGAAGAGGGGGCGGGGAGGGAGAGGGGAGGTCAAGAGAAGTGTTAAGATAGCAGGTTGATCGGATATGTCAAAAGGAGGCTGGGTGTATGGCAACTGTTATCCCTCCTGTACAAGTGCAGGTTTTGGATTTGGAAATCACTTTCAGCTTCTTTTAACTCTAGTGCACTTTGAGTCCAGGATGCGAGGGCAGGCTGTATGTCCCTTCACAGTATAGAGTCGTCTTACTGGAGTTATACTAAGATAAACCCACTTCATTTCACTTCTTTATTGTCAAAAGTGAGAATTCAGTTCCATGGAAATGTAAATTTAGACAGAGAAAACTAGCAGACGCTCACAAAATAAATGCAATGAAAGTCTTTCTACTAAAACAACCCTCATTCCTACCCTGTTTTTCCTCTGCCCTGTCCCCCTGACATATTCTCCTTATTCTGTACTCTATTCCTAGCACCCCCTCATAACTCCTTTACCTTATATTCCTCATCTCCTTTCTGCCAGTCCCTCCACTCTGCACCATGAACCCAGTTCTCTCTGCCTACTCTTCATGAAGTCAAAGTCTTATGTCCTTCCATCCAGTTTGCCTCTTCCCAGCACTCTGTCTCCCTTTGTGGTCTGAACCGGATCTGTGCTGCAAGGCGATGATTTCCACAGTGGGGTGCGCAATCATGTTGACACACGCATGTGCACCTGTCTAGACAGGGACAGACACCACTTCCCCTTAGGCATATTAGAGAGATCGTCTCTTCGAAAGGATCCTGAGCAGCCATTTGGGGTGTAGTTGCAGATCACAATTGTTCACCTTCCAACTCTGCTTGGTCAAGGCAGACATGGAAAGAGTCACCATTCTCCATTTTTCTAACAAAATGTTCAGAAATATCCAGGAAATCTATGTTGATAAATGAAAAGAGAAAACATACTGCTAATAACCTTCATTGCACATAAAAATACAGCAAAAACCCCCCAAACCACCCCATAGCTTTCTAAATCAAGGCTGGTTTTGTGAAATGAATAGCAGTTCTTTTGCAAATATGCTTTAAACTGTTTTCCCTCTTCAGCATTTACTAACAGAAGGAAGCAGAGCATCGAAGGCCATAAACAAGTAATCGTTAGTGCGCGCTATCTGCTGCCGTGGCCATAGGTATAGCAAAGGTGCTGGAGCAGATAGTGCATGCTAGCGTTTAGTAAACCTGGCCCTGAGTGAGTTACAGTATGAAAACCCTGCGTTGTGTGCAACAGGTGCTGGACTGAAAAGGCTGAAAGGAATCCCAGCAGTTCTGTTAGGACTTGTTTCAGCAAAGAGCATTGTCAAGCCGCATAACTTCTTAATCTGAGGAATGCCTAAACAAGTGTAATGAAAGCAGTCTGCTCTTTCCATGCATTGATTTAAAAGTTTCAGCTGTTTTACATGCCATCCTGCTGATGTCCCATCCCGGGTTCTGCCCAGGGAAGGGGCTGCAAAGGTCTTTCAATTACAGGCAAGAAAAAGCGAAATACCCCATCTTAAATCAGCTTTGAAACTCATGGCACGAAACGCTTCCTCCCTCTCAGAGGCTTTGAGTTTTCCAATGTGCAAATATAAGGGCAAGTGATGCTTCATGTCTGGCGGGGGATGGGGAATAGAAATATAAGAGCAGAAGGGTTTTTTTTTCTGTCGGTTCATCTTCGTTACTGCACTGATTCTGTGGGGAAAATAGCAGTGGATGCCGCTCTGTGTAACTGAAGAAACCTGAAGGAAATTCAAACTTCCTGCAATGACAGCGGAGGAGTCAGCAGTGTGCGGGCAAGGATCCAACCCCCACTGGCTGAAGAAGAAGAGATCTCCCACCATGGTGGTGGAAATACTAGCCAAGCCACAGGAAAAATGACACAAAGCTTGGGGGAGGGAGAGGAAGGGGCCGGGAAAGGAGGGATAATGCAAGGGAGAGGAGGGCAGGAGTAGAGGAGAGACAAGGGAGAGGGAAAAGATGAAGAGTGCAGAGGGAGTATGAGGAGTGGAGAGAGTGAGGGGGCAACTGCAAGGGACGGTGAAGGGGGGAGAGAGGGTTACTATTCATGGCAGAGTGAGGGAACATGGGTGAAACGAGTAAGCAGGAAAAACATATGGGAGAGAACATGGGAAAGGAGGGATAGCACACACACACACACACACACACACACACCTCCAGATCATCTCCACAGGACTCACTTGTCCCTCTCCGCCAGCTGGAACCCCTCCACTGAGTTTTATCAGGTTTTCGGCTCTTGTATATATTCACTTAGAGCAACATTTCAAAATATACAAGACTTACCGATTTCAGCAGGCATTTGGACTTGTGGAAAACTAAGCAGAACCCAGTGATACCGATCTGTTATACCCACTTCTCCTTTGCCCCTATTTCCCTCTCACCTTGTGACATCCTTGCATGTTATAAATGTTCTTTGTCCTGTCAATCTCTTTTTCTTGCCTAGTCTCTTTAAACGGAGTTCTTTTCTTTTTCTCTTATTTTATTTGTAAACCACTCTGTTGGTATTTTAACAATAGGGTGGCATGTCAAATCTAATAAACAAATAAATGATAAATTATCATTTCCGATGCCCTTTCGTACAGGTAGAGAAGAATATTTACAGGCTTTAAATTAAGTGCAAGAAATAAAAATAGTGCAATATAGCTGTATATGCTTATTACTCTTAGCTTGGAGGGCTAGACAATGGGGCAGCCACTATTAACTAGCACCACTTCTTGCCCACCCCCAGCCTTTTTAGCACGTTGGAGTCTAGTTTGCAGGTGGGAGAATCAGCAGAGGAGCTCTGGCTCAAAAACCGCCCCTCAAATGTACCAGAGCCGTGGGAGTTCACATAAGGATATGAATTATAGTACAAGAAAAGAGGACGTGAGTAGCTTAAAGGAAATCTGCCATGGTCAGTTGTAAACTGCAATCAAGACCGATTTCCTTTTCTTTTGAGCTGCAGGTATTTTGGAGTGAGACAAGGATCTCCTGCAAGTCACTTCTGTTCTACCTTAGCAGTGTTTGAATCAAGACCCAAACCAATTGCGCCCAGCTCAAACAGTGTTTGCTCCCTTTATGGATTTCCTGAACTTTTCCTAGTTGTATTTTTTTCCCATACGTTTGTTTTTAATTCATGTTTCATATGCGTGCTCAGACATTTTGTGCGTGCAAACCGATTATCACTAATTCGTAGGTACTGCATGTGCATGTACAAGCAATTTGCGCTCAGTTAAACTTTTTAGGCTCCAAAATGAACAGAATGCATGCTCATGAATGCACGGGCCCGATATTCAGCCGCTGCCACGGAACTCTAGACCCGGAAATTCAGTGCCGGGGCCATATCCAAGCCCCAAGCCCCGGCATTAAATATCCGGGTTGCCCACTTAGCTTCAGCGGCAGAGGTTACCCCAAGATTTTACTGCGCCTGACCTTCACCACATTGCAATAACTGGGCACTGGTTCAGTACCGCCGCTTCCCGGTTCTCACCGGCTGCCACCCCCCGGTGTGCCGCGCTGCTAAGCAGTTAGCATATGGCCAAGCAATGGCAACACTCATATATATTCAGCGGCACAAAGCGTGTTAGCGCCACTGAATATCCCGACCAAGGAGATTAACACTGTTAGCAGGTCTGCTATCCACATTAATCCCTTTAAATATCGGGCCATACATTTTCAGCAGCTTCAGAAAATCATCATTTATTCTGCTTCTACTTAAGACATCTCTGCAATTTATACTTTTACATCCACAATATTGTACAAAAAACAAACAGCTCGATATTCAAAGGCATTTACACAGTTTACCCAGTTAGCTTCTGCGGCATCTTTGGCTGTGCGACAACACCCGATTTTCAATGCCAGGGCCACATATGACTCCGGCATTGAATAGAAACATGACGGCAGAAAAAGACACATGACCTATCTAGTCTGCCCTTCCATATCACCCACTACAACAGTCCCCTTTTTTCCTTTAGAGATCTTCTGTGTTTCTCCCAGGCTTTTTTGAATTCAGATACTGTCCTCATCTCTACCACCTCCACTGGGAGACTATTCCACGCATCTACCACTCTTTCTGTAAAGAAATATTTCCACATATTACTCCTGAGTTTATCCCCTTTCATCCTCATCTGGGGTTAAGGTTTGGCAGCGATGACTGTGCACCGTAGAGGCACATAGCCATCACAAATGAATATCAGGCCCAAAGATAATACAATTAAATCCATCACTACGGAGATATACGTTTACCGATCTATATCTACAGACGAAGCTTTCCTGTTCAAGAATCATTATGCCTATACACAACTGCTTTCAGCAAAAATTTGATTGTGGGGCCAGCCAGGCAGCTCAGCAATAAGACTGCTGATCCCTCAAACAAGTTATCTGTTTCCCACATTGGGGAAAAGGGAGTCTTAGGGGGTCTTTTACTAAAGGGCACTAAGCACTTAGCGTGGGTTAGAGCATGTGCTAACCCCACACTGTGACCTGCAGTAACAGTGCAGGGCCAGCACAGTGCAGCCCGTTCTGCACTAGTTGTGCTTTGCACATTGGGCTGGTAAGTAGGTGGCTTAGGAGTGCAAGGCATGAACTTTGTCTGGATATGAGGTGGAGATAAATGCCCCCCCCCCCTGCTCCGTGTTAACTGCTGGGAACATGTTTTCCACGCCCCAACAGTTAACACGGCGATGTTGCACCTAACACGCTATTGTTTTGAGTGCTATTGATGCGTTAGGTGCAACACCATAATGCCCTTTAGCAAAAGGGCACCTTAATCATTGATCAAGTGTGACACCCAGTAGCCTAATAGTTTGAGGTATTGAATGACTATGGGAGTGCATTAATCCTCTTTTTGTGAAACTGCACAGAGAGATCACAGACCTACGAGAGTAAGGAAGAAGGATAATAAAAGATAATATTCCTTGTCTTCGGTTTGTAAGTATCTTACAGTTATTGAAATTCAACAAAGAAGATTAGTCTATCCCTTTAGGGCTCACCCTAGGTCACAAAAGTGGTACACAAACATATAGAAACAACAGAGGGTACCTAAAAGTCTACTGCTATCCTTTTACTGTATGGTCTCCAATTCACGCTGAGATTGATTGATTGGTTGACTGACTGATTGATTTAACTAGTTTTAATATACCGTTTTTCTACAAGGCAAAACGGTTTACAAGGAACAGGTTAAATACAAATGCAGGCAACTATAAAGAGTAAACACTATTTTCTAATTTAATTTTAATTTAACACAAGTATTTATAGCCACTTTTTCTAAAATTTTATATTCAAGACAGGTAAAAAAAACATAAAAACACTGATCGTATTCATCAGTTTCTAATAAGACAGCTCACCATTTCCCTATTTACCATAGTAACAGACCATAATGCTAACGCTTCATTGATTGAATAACCAAGTTTTTAGCAGGTTTCTAAAGGACACATAATTTTTCTCCAGGTACAGAGCCTTAGGAAATTTATTCCACTCTGCCAGGACACTTCCAGTTAAGGTTTTCTTACTAATGTCCAATAATCTGCACTGTTTCCTCGAAGGATATTTCAATTGGATATCCAGTTCTGATCTTAAAGATCATGAAGGAATACATGTTTCCACAAATGTATTCAAATAGCTTTGAGCATTGCCCCATATAATCTTATGGTTATCGGTTTGCATCTTACTCTCTAATTTATAGGGAGCCAATGCAGAATTTTTAGAACTGATGTAACCAATTATAATTTTGATTTGCATAGCCTGATGGTATATATAGGACTATTCTAAATAATCAGAATTAACAAGGTTGTAACACAATTTAAACACAGGTCAAATTGGTGCAATTGAAAAAAATGACTTCCCGTCCCCCAAGATTTTCCTTTGTGCATCAGGACATAGTAGCTGCTTGTGGATTCTTTTTAACCCTTTGGACATCGCATGACTTCCTTTAACTTGGGGGAGAAACACTGGGCCTGATATTCAACAAGGCCGGCCAGTGTTTAAAATTAAGCACTGGGCCCATGCTTAGGTTTATTCATATATTCAGCACTGTTGCATATTTAATTAGCACTGTTGAATATACATCTGACTAGAAACCTCACTGGCAGCTAATCATTTAAAGTTAAGCCTACTATTTTGCTGTCCTGCTTTTAAACGCATAACTTACTCATTTACCAGCTGAATATTGCCAGTAAACATATAACTGCCAGCTCTACATTTGCCTCTTCCCACTGCCAGCCCCTTCTTATATGGATAAAATGAGTTATTTAGCAATAACTCATTATTGAAATATGATAGGCCATTTCCAAAGCCCTGCATAAGAGCTGAAATACACAAATAAGTAAGTTGTGCGTTCACCCCCTGTCAGCAACTGTTTTCCCTCCTGAGAAAAAAACTAATCACCTGTTAAACAGTCGCTTAACATGCCAATGAGCTGGTGGGTCTGTAAATAATAATTAACTGCCATGCAATGTAACAACAACAGTCATTTCCTTCAGCTGCTGGATTATTGCTGAGTCAATGCTGATGCAGCCTTGTGCCTTTTCTAAAGTCTTTGCCTGTGCCATGCACTGCTATTGGTAACAACCAAGTGCCGGACTTGGTTCCTCTCATTTCAGTGCTGCCGAAACCTTCCCAGCATGACATAAACCTCAGTGGAACTAGGTCATAACATTTCTTTTTTCATTTTGTTTGACTTTTTATAGTTTCTTCAATTTTTCTCTGTCCTCGTTTGGTTTCTGATGTGCTTAAAATTGTTGTTAGCACACATGAGAATTGACGTTCACAAGCATAAAATCAACATAGGTTCATAAAAAACAAAACTGTTGTAACCCTTCTTAAATATTATATGGTTTAAAAGAGACATCTACTGGGCATTATTTGAACTGCAACACTAGTATTTTTTGGGTTGGTTGAAGAATTCTATGGTTATGCCACCCAGTGGGCAAAAAAATCTATTCAATTGGAAATGCAACCTACGATTAAATGTTTCACATTCATGCAATTTGTTTAGCAGCATTCACAATTTAATTACTTTGCTTTTAAAGCATGCAGAGGGTTCATTAGCAGAGGATCCTCATACCATGCATCTCTGGCAGACAGAATTGGGCTTGATTTGTGAAATACATATCTTTATTTAGGAATCTCAAGATTTGTTTAATATGTAATAAACAAAAAAAGTGGTTAATGCTTGGAAAATGTAATTTTAGTAAGTTTTATAGTGCTCTGGAAGTAATACAATAATTTTAGAAGTGAATTGTGTGTGCTGGAGTTTGAGTGACGTGCAGGCACATTTTATTCATTTAAAAAATATTTCTATGATACATATATCTCCAAATCTATGTGGCTTACACAAAAACATTAGAAATAGTAAAATTAACAAAAAATATAATCAACAAAGAAAATCAATAAATATTAAATTCCTCCTCCAAAGGATGGGCCGAACTAAGCACTTTTAAAAAATCTATACATGCCAGGGACCGACTGTAAATTCCTAAGTGGACAATTTTGACCATATGTGTGTATTCCTTTTATGAAATGGGGACAGATTTGGACCTGTCAAGAACCCACCCTGATTATGTCCCCTTACAATTTCTACATAGTAAGGATGCCATTTCCTCATGTAAACACCAGACTTTCCATACGGAAACCACAAATAAGGTTTCTAAGATAACCCCTTTTGTAATAAAGGTTAAAATAGAGTAAGTATGCCGCCAAAGATGATGGTGATTGACAGCTTGTATCGTACTGTGCTCCATGCTGTTAAAGCACCTTTCAATGTCACTTTCAGCCTTCTGTAGTATTCTTTCTTGATCTTTTCTCGCAGTCAGATGAGCAGAGCTGTTGCACCTTTTTCTGCTCCTAAATATTGTATTTATGGCTTGCTGCTCAAGGTCTTTTATATTACAGTCTTTTGTCCAAAAGACATTTTAGGCCAGATATTGAATTGAACTAGGTATGTGCCGCTGCGGTGCATAACCGTCCCCGCCAGTCTCTAAGCGCAGCTATTCAATACTGGGGTCATAATATCCACATGCCCCAGAGCCACAGAAGCTAACCAGGTAGCGTCATTATTGCGCTGCTGCCCGGTTAGCTCCCACAGGTAAAACTAGGCCAGCTTTTGTTTCGTCTAGTTTTACCTGCCGGTCGCTAACCAGATGGTGGTGCAATATCGCTGCTGCCTGGCTAGCAACTGCTGCTGCTTCTGATCCACCCCAGAACACCCACAATATGCCTCAATGCTAAGCGGTTAGCATCGGGGCGTGCATGGGAGATAATTGGGGATATTCAGCGGCACTAACCTTGTTAGTGTCGTTGAATATCTCATTCAGCGGCATTTACATGGATCACAGGTCTGTGAACCATGTAAATGCCTTTCAAATATCGAGCCCTTTCAGTTTTCCTTAGTTTTCTGTTAAGGAAATTTCCTTACTTATTTGCTCAGTCATCCTCATTTCATACGGAAATTATACATGAGCGGAGGAGTGGCCTAGTTGTTGGGGCAAGGTACTTTAGGTCTGAAGGTCAGGGGTTCAAATCCCACTAGAAAACAGCAACCTTGGGCCAGAAGGACTGTGGTTTCTAGTCCCACAGGTGGTCTTGGGCAAGCCACTTAACCCTCTATTGCCCATGTTTATTTTTATTTTATTTATTTAACTGCATTTATATCCCGCTTTTCACCGGGTCAAAGCGGTGTTACATATAAGGGGGGGGGGGGATAATCAGATATAAGGATGGGGGTCGTCACCGGGTGGGCAACATTGATGATTTCGAGATAGGACTGTTCGAGATGGTCCCTGTAAGTTATAGTGTATGTGTCTCAAATCCCCTCATGTTAAATGTATCCCTCCAATTGTGTTGTGAACACTTTGATTGAAGGATAAGGTGGTATACAAAACTGTCTAAATAAATAAATATATAGCAACCTGGCATCTACTAAAGTAATTAATCTTACAGGGAAACTAAGAACATTAGATGTGCCCTGTTTATGACCCCAAGGAAACAAATACATACACATATAAATAAATATTAAATCCAGGTCACAAATTCTCAAAGACTACATCCGTTTCTCATTGCTCATACCCTGAGATAAGAGATGATTTTTCTCAAGTTTACATGGCTAATAATGGTTTAGGGACTTTTCCTCCAGGAATTTATTTAAACCCCCGACTGCCTTGACCACATTTTCTGACAACAAATGCACAGTTTAATTCTAAATTGAAGAAACATACTTTCTCAATTCGTTTTAAATGTGCTAGCTATTAGCTTCATAGAGTATGCCTTAGGGGCATCTTTACCAAACCACATGAGGCTTTTGCAGTTAACTTGGCATGCTAGTGCAAATAGCCCCAGTTAGCTGCAAAAACCATGTGGTATCTGTTGGGGACAAGAACAACATTCCCCCAGCAAATGCAGCGAGCATGGTAAGACAGCAGCCTGGATGCAGCTAATGCCACCCATTGAGGCACCGTTAGTTGCAACTGTGCTGTCTGGAAATCCAACAGTCGCAGAACACTGTTGATGCACACAGTGCAGACACCGCAGTGGGGGATCTGTGTGTTTGTGAGCAAACATGAGGGTGTGAAAGACAGGGTGAAAGGGCTTGGGAGAGGGCTGTATGTGCACACACATTTATTTATTTATTTTAATTCTCTTATATACTGTGCTATTCTGCATTAGTACAGTTTACATTGAACAAACTGAAATTACATTGAACAGGGCATTATAACTTGGAGATGGAGGAGGAGTGGAGGAGTGGCCTAGTGGTTGGGGCAAGGTACTTCAGGCCGGAAGGTCGGGGGTTCAAATCCCACTAGAGGACAGCAACCTTGGGCCGGAAGGACTGGGGTTTCTAGTCCCACAGGTGCTCCTTGTGGTCTTGGGCAAGCCACTTAACCCTCCATAGCCCATGTTCCCTGTAAATAGTTATCTCCAAGTTATAATGCCCTGTTCAATGTAATTTCAGTTTGTTCAATGTAAACCGCACTGATGCAGAATAGCGCGGTATATAAGAGAATGTAAATAAATATAACTATTTTACAGGGAACATGGGCTATGGAGGGTTATGTGGCTTGCCCAAGACCACAAGGGGCACCTGTGGGACTAGAAACCCCAGTCCTTCTGGCCCAAGGTTGCTGTCCTCTAGTGGGATTTGAACCCCCAACCTTCTGGCCTGAAGTACCTTGCCCTCCTGTGCGAGGGTGGGATGAGCAGCCGTGTGGGTGTGTATATGCATAACAGGGTAGAGGGGAGGGAAGGGGTTAAGTGCATACATGAGAGGATAGAGGGTGAGGGGAGGGGCCCTGTGCATGCATGAGAGGCTGGAAAGTGTGAGAGGGAATATGTGTACATGTGATTGTATGAGAAGGGTGGGTTGAAAGGTCATGGGTCCAATTCTGAGTTGCGGCTTGTGGGACGTGCAGCCCTGCAAGCTGTCATGTCCCGATTCCCCTTCTGGCTCTTCCTGCATGGCTAGAGCAGCAGGACAGGGAGAGCTGGCTGGGAGCGGGGGCGGAGCGGGGGTGGGCCGAGGTGGCAGGACATAGAGGGCCGATTCCAGTCATGGCCCTGTATGTCTGGCGGGGTCAGAGAGGATGTGCTTACATCTTTTAGGTGGAATAATCAGCACTGACCTGACGATCAGGGCCTGAGATCCCCACCCCCGGGGTCGGAGCCGGGTGCAGGGGGCCCACCACCCAATCTAGGCCCGTGGGTTGTGTGACAGGGAAGAGAGGGTCTGGGCCACAGAAGCCATGGGGAGCCTGTGGGAAGGATGCCCTTGCAGGCATGCAGGGGCACACTGGGATGTCCTCAAGTCCGATTCTGTATGCCGTGGGAACGTTTTGTTCTTGCGGTACAGAATCAGCTCCTAACAGGCCCATCCTGCTCAGGGCCATCCGGATGGCCTGGATGTTCCCCTTTCAGAATCGGGCTCCACCTGTGTGTATATAACATGGTGGATGGTGGGGGGAAGGGCTTTGTGTGTGTGTGTGTGTGTGTGTGTGCGCGCGCGCATACATGAGGGTTGGAGAATGGGGTGAGGAGCATTTATGTGCATGTGTATGCATGTTCATGGCTGGAGGGTAGGGTGATGGTTTCTTTTTTTTTTTTTTTTTTAATTTTGTCTATTGGATTTTCCAAAATATAATGTTTACACACAACACACAGTAATCAACACAAAAATAACAATAAACCTACCCATCCCCTACCGTCCCCAGGTTCTCAAGGAGAGGAAAAGCATACACACCAGTACCGGGAAGCCATCAACCATCGGCTCACTGGTCTACTATGTGACCATGCCACACCCTAAAACTAACATTTCAATATGGTTGCTAACTACTATATTTAAACAGCCACAGACCGGGCTACGTACTAGTCTAAGAGAGTCCATCTATCATAGCAGAGCTCCCTTCTGTCGGGATGATGGAGTTTGTCGTACAACCTTTCATATTTAGCATATTGGCAAACCAAACTCCACCAATCTCCCTGCCGCAGTTTTGCCAGAGTCTTCCAATTGACCAAGATCAACTTAAAGGCAACAGCGATCATAAAGTTCAATAGGAAATCTTTGGCCTTGCACCAACCCTGGGATAGCCCCCGGGACCTCAAAAAAACGACATTCTTGGAAAGCTTGTCTGGTATGTCCAATATTGTTTGAATTTTACTCCAGATCTCTTCCCAAAAACGTTGCACAAAAGGGCATTCATAAAACATATGCATGAATGTATCTTTCTCTTTCTGACAAGACCAACATACCCCTGTAGATGACCGGTCCCATTTAGATACCTTTACGGGCGTGATGTGAGCCCTGTGCAACAGGAAAAACATAGATTGTGTAATGGACGCCGAACGGGAGGCCCTAGTTATAGGGCCCCACAGCTGTGCCCACGAGTTATGAAGCTGCACAGAAGGCAGCTCAGATTCCCAAACCTTATGTAGCCCCCTCGGGCCTGGACAAGCATAGTCCCTAAATAGAGCGTACAGTCTTGAAATCATACCCTTCTGCCCACACATGGCTTTGATACTTTGAAGTAGTGCTCCCTCCTCCACCAAATCACAGGCTTTGACTTTAGCTGCCAAGATGCTATGCTTGACCTGCAGCCATCGAAAGTAGCTGCTCTGGGGCAAGGAAAATTCTGCTCTAAAGGAATTAAAATCTTTCCAGCCATTCTTCCCTACTAGGTAACCCAAAGTCCAGACTCCCCTCTCTTGCCAATACTTCCATGCGAACCTCTTCCCTCTAATTTTAAATAATGGATTCCACCACAGCGGAGTCCATTTGGAAGGCAGCCCATCTTTACCTGCCAGTAGCGCCAACTTTAAGAAAGCAGCTTGGGTGACCCGGATTAACCTGCCCAGTGACCCATCATCAGGATGTAGCATTCCTTACAGATATCTCAAAGGATATGAGCCTGCCATATGGGCCTCTACTTGAAGCCATCTCGGACTTTGGGCCCCCTCCTCGGTATCCAACCTTGCAACTCCCTGCTTAATAAGGAGGGCATGATGGTACCATTGAAAGTCGGGGAAGTGGACACCCCCCTTTTCCTTAGGAGCTTTAAGTTTCCTACTGGCTATACGAGGCTGGACATCCTTCCAAAGAAACCCCGTAAGGCTTCTCTCTAGTTTAGCATATACCTCTACCGGTAGTGTGAGAGGGAGCATACCCAGCACATAATTGATCTTAGGTACCAGCACCATTTTGATAACTTCGAGTCTGCCCCACCAAGTAAGATATAGGGGGGACCATGCCAAAGCTTTACTATGAACTATCCGAGTGAGCTCCTCTATGTTCGCTCGGATAGTATCGTCCACAGAAGTACTATACCAGGCTCCCAAATATTTAATACCGGTCGGCTCCCACCGGAACGGGAAGGGGGTCATCATTTCAACTGTCGAGCAGCTGTTAAGCGGAAAGGCCACTGGCTTATCCCAATTTATCCTATACCCGGAGATACTTGAGTAATTGTTGATTAAAGCGTGAACAGCAACAGGTCGTCAGCATATGCGGATAACTTCACTTTCATTCCACTAACATTGAAACCCTGGATATCTTTACTTTGCCGAACAGCAATGGCTAAAGGTTCTAGTGCCAGGTCAAAAAGTAATGGGGATAAAGGGCAGCCCTGCCTAGTGCCCCGGTGTAGGGAAAAGGAACGATGCAGGCGACCATTGGCAAAAACCCTCACACTTGTTCTAGCATAAAGCAACCTGACCTTACCAATGAAATCCTCCCCTCAGCCAAACCAAGTTAATACAGAGAAGAGGAAGGGCCACTCCAATCTATCGAACGCCTTCTCTGCATCGAGGGAGAGGGCAACAAAAGGGGACGTATCCACAGCCACCCTATCAATCAGGTTGCACAGCAACCTGGCATTGTCAAAGGTGGACCTGCCTGGTATGAAGCCACACTGGTCAGGGTGCACTAAATCCCCTATAACCAGAGCGAGCCGCTTAGCCAGAATACTCGCATAGATTTTATAATCTACATTTAGCAGGGATATGGGCAGATAATTCCTGACATTTTCAGGGCTTTTCCCAGGCTTCCCCAGAACCACAATGGTAGCTTCTGAAAAATTAACCGGGATGTCCGGACTCCTTTTCCAACTCCCCATAGTATAACATTAGATAAGGAGTCAACTCTGTACTCAAAACTTTGTAGAGCTCGGCTGGTATCCCATCAGGGCCCGCGGCCTTCCCCCCCGCCATGGCCTTGATTGCCATGGAGATCTCCTTGTTAGAGAAGGGCCTGCCTAACTGTTGAGCTTGTTGGACCCCCAATGTAGGATGACTAAGCGAGTCGAAGAATCGCGCGAACGCTTCGGAGTCTGCTGTTACCTCCGAGGAGTACAGCTTATTATAAAATGTTGAAAACTCTTCCAAAATGTGGTCGTCTTTAACCAATCTTGTCTGATTGTCGTCCACAAGAGAGACGAGGGTGATGGTTTCTGTATCTGTGTATGTATGTGTGTGTATCTAAGAGGGAGAAGTGTGTTAGGGATTTGTGTGTGTGTGTGTGTGTGCACGCATGTGTGAGGGGTGGGGGGTGTGGTTAGGGGCTATGTATGTGTGCACATGCATGAGAAGATGGAGGGTGGGGCAAGGGCTGTGTGTGTGTGTTTGTGCGTGAGATGGTAGAGGGTGGGGGAGAGTTCTATGTGTGTGTGCATAGTTTGGTTGTTTATTCTTTCAAAAAGTAGAAAGACTAGGGCACATGCAACAAAGCTACAATGTAGCACATTAAAGACTAATAAGTGAAAATATTTTTTCAGTCAAAATATAATCAGACTGGAATTTGTTGCCGGAAGGTGTAGTAAAAGTTGTTATTGTAGCTGGGTTTAAGAGAAGTTTGGATGAGTTCCTGGAGAAAAAGTCCATAAACCTTTAATAAAGAGGACTGGTGAAATCCACCGCTTCCCATGGGACAAGCAGCATGGAATCTGTCTATTTTTTGGGAACCTGACAGGTACATGTGATTGGGATTGGCCACTATTGGAAATAGGATACTGGACTCAATGCATCTTTGATCTGACCTAGCATGGCATTTCGTATGTTCATATAACCCCTTCCACTGTGGCAAACCCTGAGCCAATCCACCACTTCACCTTTCGCTCTCTGGCCCCTGCCCTTTTCCTCAGCCCATTCCCCCTTTCTCTTACTATTCTGGGCCCACTGCCCCCCCTCTTTGCTATACAAATGATAAATAGTAGTGGTAGTAGGTAGTTGTCAGGTGCCTGTTCCCCCCCCCCCTTCACTTTGCTTCCTTTCCTTAGTACTCCCTCTATTTAACTAAAACCAAAACAAAACACTATACATGCCAAGTGATTCCAGTCCTTTTAAGCTGCAGTATAATATCCCTTTCTCTGCCGGCAGTGGCTGGGGGTCCCGTAGGGAGTCATAACTGTTTTGTTCTGCAACCATGGCCTGAGGCACTGCTGTTCTGGCAAGGGACAGAGGCCCTACAAGTAGTTAGTGACGTTCACTGCAACCTGTCCTTATGCATAGGCTTATTTGTGCAAGCACAGATTACCGTATGCGTATGAATAGACAAACAGTTCGGGCCTCACTAATACAGTAGGTGTTATTGTACTGTACGAGCAAAATGTGCCTAAAAATCCCCATCCGCAAGCAGCTACAAAATATAAACTGGTAACTTAAGCAGCAAAAAATGTTATAAAATAAAAATAGCCCCCCTTGTTTATGAACTTGCAGGCAGAGGAGGAAAGGGGGTAATATAGTAGATACATTCAAATACCTCTGTGGTATAAATGCACAGGAGTTGGCCTTCTTCCAGTTGAAAGGAAGCTCTGGAATGACGAGTCATAGGATAAAGGTGAAAGGGAATAGACTTAGGAATAATCTGAGGAACTATTTCTTTTTGGAAAGGGGAAGGGATGTCTGGACTGGCCTCCTAGTGGAGGTGGTAGGGACTAGAACAATCTGAATTTAAGAAACGCATTGTAGAACTTAATAGTTCTTATGGATGGCAGACTTGATAGGCCCTATGGTCTTTATCTGCCATCATTTTCTCTGTTTCTATGATACGGAAAGCAGTTGTTCTCTGTTTTTAACTCCAGGGTGGTACAGCAGCTAGAAATGGCAGAGAAAAGGAAAATGGCTGAAGTGAAAAGACAAGCTCCTACCACTTTGCAGGGCATTTAGAGATACGGGCAAGGTAGGATAAGGGGCTGATGTTAGGAATAAGGTTGAAAGACTGGTTGATTCTGAGTCTGGAGGCTGACAGAGGGGCTGAGAAAAGAAGAAGAGGACTAGGGGGCATGACATGGGTCTTCGGGATAGGAGAAGAGGGAAGATACTAAGAGGTGGGATAGGATAAAGGCTCTGATGCTTGAGTCGGGAGAAAGGGGATGGGGCTGTGAGACGGGGGCTGGGGACTGATGCAAGGGCTGAGTGCTGACACAAGCTGGGCACGGTAGGAAGGGGCAGATGGTGGCAGTGGCAGAAGGTGGTTGATGCTGGGGCTCAAAAAGGGAAGCCCAGAGCTAACAAATGGGCTGGAGATGGAAGAAAGGTCAGATGCTAAGGGATGGGAGTAGGAGAGGCAAGTAATGCTGGACTTGGAAGAAGAGGGCTGAGAGGCAAGGAGCTGACACAGAGGCTGGGAGCTGATAAGGAGGCAGGTGGAAGACGGGGACTGGGCTTGGAAATGAGTTGATGCTGGGGCTTGGAGAAGGGGGCTCGGGCTGATGCTTGGGAAAGAAGAAGAATTGGGACAGAAACTGTAGAGTGGGGGGAGGAGCAAAGGCATATTCAGATGAAGGGGCAGATGGATGGATGCTGGGGTTACGATGGAGGAATATTGGAAGAAATGGTAGGTGGGTGGATGCTGGGAGATAGGAAAAGGAAGTATGGGAGAAGAGGCAGTGCAATGGATGCTGGGGAAAGTGAAAAAAACAGAGAGCTAGAAAGAGAGTGAAAAAGGACAAGGCTAGGTCTTTGAAGAAGGAGCGGGAGGATGCAAATAGGGGAGGTAAAAAAGGGGAATGGGAACGTGGATAAGGGATAAGATTTACGAAAGGGATTAGAGCTGGAGAGGGTATGAATGACAGGGAATGAACTAGGTTTGGTCAGGGCATAAGAGGCAGAGAGAGATGAGGGTGAGAGGCAATACGTACATTGGGTGAACAATGAGGGGAAGAGGCTGGAGAAAGAGTAAGAAGCACCGGTGGGAATAGGAGAACTAGGGAGGTAAGCATAGGAAGTGGAAATTTGGTAAATAGGTAAAAGGTGAAAAGAGGTAGACTGAGGAATGGGGGGGGGGGGGGATAAGATCCAGCTACACATAGATAAAAAGGCAGATGAAAGAAATGGAGAAAAAAGATGAAAAAAAGGGACCAATATGAGACATAGATGTAAGAGAAGAAGACTGAGACAGTAAAGAAAGAAAACAGAAACAGGATCCTGGAAAAGGACTTAGAAGAAAATCAGCAAAAGGAAGTGGGAAAGAAGAGCTAGTTTTTGTAATTACCATTAATTACTTGGGAAGAAAGACAGGAGAGAGAATATATGATAGAGACATTTCAACTGAAAGCATTAGTTACAAGAGGGAAAAGGATGCATTAGTTACAAGAAGGAAAAGGCCTCAGTAATATACAGAAGCCAACACCAAGGACGGCTTCAGTTAATAAGATGCGTCAAATATAGGCACACCAATCACTGCACCATCAGTCACAAACCCCCTTCTTTTCTATGATATACATTCTGCAGCTCAACTTAAACAGAAAGTGTGAGGCAGATGAACTGTACTTAGCTTGGCATATCAATTAGAAAAAATAAGGGGGTTTATGACTGATGGTGCAGTGATTGGTGTGCCTATATTTGACTATCTTATTAACTGAAGCTGTCCTTGGTGTTGGCTTCTGTATATTACTGAGGCCTTTTCCCCTTTGTAACTAATGCATCCTTATATTTTTGTGAAAACTGGTGAAGATATTTCTCCCTCTCCACAATTAAATTTGTTGATGTACCTAGCTTTTTTATTTACCTTTATTTATGTGTCACTTGCTCTTTTGAAGTTAGATGTTTTAAGTGGTTTTCTTCCAAAGTATACATAATGAGATCTGAAGTCTGACCCATATGCCTTATGACAAAGCCCATGGAGTATTTTGGTAGCTACTCTCTGCGCCATCTGCATCCTGTTCATATCCTTTTAAAGGTGGGGTCTCCAGAATTGCACACAGCACTCCAAACGAGGCCTCAACAAAGACTTGCCCAGAGGCACTATCACTTCCTGTATGTTTTACTCTTATGATGATCTGTGTTTTACTTGTGTAATGGAGGTAAGGGATTCTTTCAACATGTAGGTTCTGTGTAGGAATCTGTAGCAAGCCAGCTTGTTCTCTTTTCCAAAATGGAGATGTTCTAGAATATTTGCAGTGCAGATTTTTCATACATAGGGTTAATGCTGTTTGAGTTCATGGACTTTGTTCTAGTATAGTATGGTAAACTTTGTTTGTTCTGTTTGTTTTGAAAAGATTTGTAAGCTCTGTGGAGTAGGGGCTGTCTCTTATGTATATGTGTACAGCACTGTATATGTCTTGCAGCACTAGTCAAAGGATAAGTTGTAATGATAGCAAGCTCCTGAGTGTTTATCTGCAAGGCTTTTGTTACTTCCCAGTGTCTGGCAGAGGAGGGAGTTTGTGTTGCTGTCACTAATGTGACATCAGAATTTGAATAGAATATTTCTGTATGTTGAGTTGTGAAGCAAGACATTGTACTTCTGCTCCATACCTATTGTTGGAGTTCTATTGGTTGATCTAGAAATGTTCCATGCGACTGAATAATTCTATTCTATATGATTTACATAAAAATGTATGTAAGAATGACCAAGGGGTATGTTTACATGTTTACTAAAGGCATTAAGGTGGCAGGCATTAACGGCAGTGATAAGGGGTTTTACATGTGTAAAGGGCTCTGGCCAGTAGGAGGCATTCTGGCATTAAGGGTGCAATGGCCCATTAACAGGACATCGGGGGTTAAGGTGTCAAGCATGCACCTTAACATCAGAAAATGGGTGTCACCCTAACACTGAATAAGGCAGCACCAAGGAAAGTCAATGTAAAGGTGATGGATGGAAAGACTGGTAGGAGCCGGTGGACCTGCCAGATCCATGGGCATCCTATGTGGCAGCGAGTAATTTGGTTGAGTATGTGGGAGGCAGCTGTACTGATGCACTGGGGGGTGCCAAGGTAAAATGGTGCAATGTCAGTGTGTAGCATAGAATGGGGAAGATGGGGCAGGAGTGGTGACGTGCAGATCAGGGACAGGAGAGGTGAGCGTGAAGGGCTGAAATGCAGGAAAGAGTAGCTGTGTAGGTCATGGTGTAGCAGCTTGCACAAGAAGACATGACTATACACAGCCGACAAAGGTGGATGGATGGGCTAAAGGAAGGATGGCAGCACTGATATGCCACAGGTGCCATCCGCAATGTATTTGTACTGTCTGGAAAATATGTGTCAGTGCCATGCGGAAGGCCTGATACCAGACATGTGGGTCTCACACCTGTCCCAGCCACACAATCACCAAACAACACCCTAGACAAATATGCAGATAACAACTGGACAGGTGTCATCCAAAATGGGCAAATGGGGCATGTACGGAAGGAGGTGATACCTGCAGGTGGCTATCCGAGGGGTAGGATGTGTCTGCAAGAACTGCTGAGATGTTTTGGAGCCAAAGTTGTACGGTCACAGTCACGATGTCATATATCCAAACACACACCGTAACCCTCACTCTAACATATATAGCAACCCAATTTTCAGAGTGAATATACACCAGTAACCAAATCAACAAATATTTTTGTCGGAGGTTGTAGCCATGGGTACAACTTCCGACAAAAATATTTGTTGATTTGGTTACTGGTGTATATTCACTCTGAAAATTGGGTTCCCACGATGTCATATATGACTCATGTCTCACATGTAGGTTATGACTGTACGCCATCGAAATATAGAAAGACTAGGGGACATGCAATGAAGCTACAGTGTAACCTATTAAAGACTAATAAGAGAAAATATTTTTTCACTAACATGTAATCAAACTCTGGAATTTGTTACCGGAGGATGTAGTAAAACCTGTTAGTGTAGCCGGGTTTAAAAAAGGTGTGGACAAGTTCCTGGAGGAAAGATCCATAAACCATTATTAAAGGGGACCCAGGAAGTCCACTGCTTGTCTCAATACAAGCATTGTAGAACCTGTGTCTTTTGGGGAAACGGCTAGGTACTTGTGACCTAGATTGGCTACCGCTGGAAACAGAATACTGGGCTTGATGGACCTTGATCTGACCCAGTGTGGCATATCTTATGTTCTTAACTTCCTGTTAGTATACAGCTGTATCTGTGCAATCACATCAGGGTACATCTTACCGATGTATTAGCAATGTCTGATGATAAACGGTGACTATACAGACCTGCAGTCAGCTGAGCACTGGTGGGTTAAGTGATCTGCTCAAGGTCACAGGAGGTGTTGTCGGTCCATGAAGGCTGTAGCAGACATAAAATGTGACAGTAACACATTCTGAAGTGTCGCATGAGTGCTAGCGGTCCTCAAACCCTGTTATCTTGGCCCCCCTGGCCATTGCTGTGATCATTACACCACAGTTCCAAGCAGGTGTCTGACCCCCTGCAATGGGCTGCAGAAGAGCCAATAAAACCATGCTCTCAGAAGGGCATGATGGGGAATAGCATGTTTGCTGACCCAAAGTGTGGCCAGAACACATAACAAAGTAGAAGGATGAGTGTCTGCAAGTCACAGCAGAGCCTGGACTATAACAGGCAGGGAAATGACCTGAGTAGCACACAGGCCCAAAATGAACAAGTGGGAATTGAACCCTTACCCTGGCTTATGCACTAACTAGTAGGCTATACCTCCACCCCTCTCTGTACAGCAATGCTTTGAATGAAAGAGACGGCAGGTCACTGCCTAAAATGTCTGCTCTGTGTGCTGATATAGGTTAGCCCCTCCAATACCCTCGAGGAATTGCACACGTGGGACAGTAGTCTACAGCTGATCACCAAATGGAGAATGCACTGATCCATCACATCAGCTCAGTAAGACATACTGACAGTGTGTGCAAGAGGCACGGAACAGCTATGAACCATGCTACTGAGCAGTTTCAGTGGTCACTCTGAGGGTGAAGATGGGCGCCCAGCACCTGTTCCCCAGAGCTTGCACTGTTAAGAGATAGTTTCTGCTGGTTGTGTTGTGAATACATATCACTGCTAGTGTGTTATGCTAGTCACCATGTTTCCTGCACAATTGCAACATGCCATAGGCACCTGTCACATCGGGGCCCTCTTTCCTGCCCCTGTTGGACAGGGATTCTCCTAGAACAGTGTAAGTCAGTACCTAGTGTTGCAGCAGCTGATGCTATCGATGCTAAATACAATGAGGACTTCTGGACTTGCATGGGGTGGCTGCTGCGGCTACCATCATGTAGGTCCTGCCATGACCACAGTGAGCAGGCCAAGAACAACTGTTGTCCCAACTATATAGAAATACCAATCCACCATAGTAAGCACAGTCAGACTTCACCTGCTGCCCACCACAGGGCTGTTTCAGCCATGCACAAACCATCTGTGGCCAGTCAGCACACAATGCATGTGCACTGAGAAACCATGTACACCCTGGCTTAGGACAGACAGCATGGTCACCCAGCATTTGGGCCCCCAGGAGAGGGAGAGCACCCACATCACTGGAACTAAACACTATATAGCAGTATGTGGATACATAGCCGTTCCATGGTCACAGCTTGGTCAGAGTGAGAGTACCTTCGCAGCATAAATTGCTGTGGCCACTCAGGCCATGCATGTCTGCAGACGGACACTATGAAGTCTCAGCCATTGACCCAACTTCCAATGCAGACACATCCTGGGCAAAACACTCTGTTTCAGGCCATACACACAATCCTCTGCTCCTAATCATGCACATTTGCAGACTAACGCTGAGAACAACCTAAGCTATGTGGAGCACAGTGCAGTAGTCCACAGAACTCTGGACACACACTCACACTCCAAGTGCTGTGCAAAAGTGGGAATGGTTGGAATTCCTGCCTGCCACTTTGGTCTCCATATCAGCTCAGGCATTGTTAACATGTGCTCATTGTGAAGGGGCTAGTAGTGTGCTGTAACATTTATGCTTGTTGTTAACGCCTGCACAGTATGCCAGTGCTATAGTATAGCCTATCTATGTGGCTGATGGGTGTTTGGACCCTTGCTGGCAGATCTCATTAGGGGTTGCACATGCTGGTGCTGTACCTGCAGTGTAGACTAAAGTTACCAACAGGGACATGATACTAAGCAAGGTCTTGAACCTGTGACCCTCCACTTATATGCACTGACTTTGCATGTTGCACCATAGAGCTGTAATATCGATGCAGCAGTCCCTGGGTGGAGCTGTGGTCATTGATAGGGTGAATGTGGGCATGAGTAGGGGTTTTCCTATGTCTGCTGTGATCTCTGCATGCCCTGTGTCATACCTGTCTGACAAGGTCTGTTTGGCAGGTGTTAGAGAGGGATGTTTTGTCCGGTCTGTATGTCGTCATGGCTCTGTATGTTGCTGGAGGTGGACGCTGCACCTGCGGCCAACACCCTCACACCATGTTGACATGGCAGCATGCTGTCAATGGGGGTGGGGTACAGTCACGATCCGTCCACCATGCTACTTATAGAAACATAGAAATATGACGACAGAAAAAGACCACATGGCCTATCTAGTCTGTCCTTCCATATCAACAACTACAACAGTCCCCTTTTTTCCTTTAGAGATCCTCTGTGTTTGTCCCATGCTGTTTTGAACTCAGTTACTGTCCTCATCTCCACCACCACCACTGGGAGACTATTCCACGGATCCACCACTCTTTCCGTAAAGAAATATTTCTGCATATCACTCCTGAATCTATCTCCCTTCACCCTCATCCCATGTCCCCTCATAGAAGAACTTGCTTTCAATTGAAAGAGGCTCTCTCCCTGAACATTTATGCAACGGAGGTTTTTAAACATCTCAATCATATCACCTCTATCCTGCCTTTCCTCTAAGGTGTACATATTAAAATCCTTAAGTCTGTCCTCATATGCTTTATAATGAAGACCACTAACCATTTTAGTAGCCACCCTCTGCACCGACTCCATCCTGTTCACATCCTTTTGAAGCTGCGGTCTCCAGAATTGCACACTATACTCCAAATGAGGTTGCACCAAAGACTTATACAGAGGCACTATCACCTCCTTTTTTCTGCTAGCCATTCCTCTCCGTATGCACCCAAGCATCCTTCTAGCTTTTGCCGTCGCCTTTTCTATCTGTTTAGCTACTTTAAGATCATGAGACACAACCACGCCTAGGTCCCGCTCTTCTTTAATGGACAAAAGTACTTCACCCCCTATACTATATTGCTCCCGAGGTGGAATAAGTGTGGGGTGATCCTCTGCATCAGCCAGACAGCCCCCCAGAAGCAACGGATCTACGATCGGTGATGCCCCATCGCTTAATCCAAGCTCTGGCTGCTCCCTTCTTTCCCACTTTAATGAAGTGAGAAAGAAGATGAGATTGCCCATGGGATCATGGAAAGTAGACAGCACACTAAGGTGTATTCTAACTGAGGAGGCTTGAAGGCCAAGCTGATATACATGAAATAGATATTGCAATATAGTGGTTGGGAGACATGTCACAGAGTCATGGCCATTAGTAAAACACCAGATTGAAAATCTCTTCATTTGAAAGCATGTGTTTGTCTAGTAGAACAATTTCTACAGATTTAGGTAGGCCCTTATAGTCTTCAAAGAAAGCAGGCAAATAATAGAAATGATATTTAAAGGTAATGAACTGGAGGAATTGAACAAATCTCAGTGAACCTGGAAGATGCAATAGGGCAGGCATGTCCAACAGGTAGATCGCGATCTACCTGTAGATCGCAGAGGGGTCAGAGGTAGATCGCCAGCCCCACTTGGCTCCATCTCTCCAGCAGCTCGCCCGTCGCTAGGAGAGAGCTCGTGCCGGCAGGTCATCTGCCGAGGGCTTGCTGCTGCTACTGATCCTTTGCCTGTCTTTTTTCCCTGCCTGCGGGAATCTTGCCTGCGGGTGTATTTGGGGCACTTGTTGTTTTCATGCCAATAGTTTGTGGGTACCCCACGGGGCCGCCGCCTGCGCCCCGTGACGAGACACCACAGGCCCGGCATCATACCTGGTCTCTTGCCTCTCAGAATCACCCATTCCTGCCCCCGCCCCAACACCCATTAGAAGTGTGCTATATACCGGGCGATATCCATTCGCCCAGGCTTTACCTGAATACACTTACCATATTAGTTGTGTTGTGTGCTGGTCGTTGGTCACTTTATAGTTCGCTTTCATTAAACGTTTTCGAGCAGACACAACAAAGTGTCAAGAATTTGGTGATTTTGGTGGGCTTTTTCAATTTTGTTCTAACTTACCTATGCCTTGCCTTCGAATTGGTTCAAACCACTGTGACTTTTGCTTGCATCTGCAATTTTATTTTGCCTAGACTTTGCGTTGATTCTACACTGCAATTTTATTTTGCCTTGTCTTTGTGTTGATTCTACAGTGTGTGCAGAATTTATTAAATCACGTGTGGTGGTATTTGAACTTTTTTGGCGGTATTTGATTTTATCTGGTTTGCTGGACAGATTTCATGATTTGCTGAATGAAATAAGAAGTTTTTGAAGGAGAGGGGAAGTGACCAAGCAGAGTTGGAAGATGAGGAGTGGTTATGTGATCTGGCATTTCTCGCTGACTTTACAAGCGAACTAAGTGATATGAACCTTGAACTACAAGGTAAAAACAAATGCATTGGCGAGATGATGAGTACAGTTTCATCCTAGAAGAGCAAATTTGAGCTAATGATGACTGACCTTGCAAACAACACTTTTGATCATTTTCCTAATACGCAGGACCATCTGGGACAATATCCAAATTTTGTTTTTCAGAACAAGAAGTATGTGACAGAAATCTGTTCTCTTATCCAGGAATCTGAAAATAGATTCTGTGACTTCCAAAAAATTGGAACAGTTGTGGAGTACTTGTCATACCCATTCAAAGTAGATGTGGATATTAAAGAAACTGCAGCTGTTATCAGTAAAAATTACTCATTGAACAAGCCATCTCTTGAAAACAAAATATTAACCCTTAAAATGACATTTTTCTCAAGACCCGTGCTGAGCAAGAATCGTTTTGGAAGCTAGTGCCTAGAGACAAATTTCCCAACTTGAGAAGATGCAGTAAAGCTGTACACTCCTGTTTCGGTTCAACTTATTTGTCTGAATCTGTGTTTTCCCATTTGAAAATGAAAAAGAGTACACAACGTTCCATCATGACAGAAGAACATCTCCAGGATTCCCTGAGACTGGCCCTCACGCAATATTCAACTAACTTCAAAAAGCTGGTAGATGAAATGCAGCCTCAGACGTCTCACTAATGAGCAAGAGCGAAATATTAGATTGTACAAGATCAGCCTGGATCAATACTCGATCTAAATTTAACACAAATTACTCAATAAAAGTTCAAGAAAGTTATTACTCAATAAAACTTTAAGAAAAAATGTACTTTCCATTTCTCCTCACAGTTCTTACTGGATCTTCGTCTCTCTGTTTTGTTTTTGCTTAACAGCTGATCACATCCAAGTAAATGACAGAAGGTTCATCAAAAATAGGGGGGGGGGGGGCGGAATCCTCCAACTTTATTTGGTTAAAATTTAATTTGAAACTAATTTGAAACTTAATTTTCATGGTGGTAGATCACCGGCACTTTTGGCCGGAAAAAGTAGATAACGACCTGTTCAAAGTTGGACATGCCTGCAATAGGGTAATATGACAAAATAAAGAGTAGCAAATCACCTGCACTGGATGGTATAAATCCCAGGTTGCTGGAAGAACTCACAAGTAAAACTGCAGAACTACACTACTATTGGTAATTTGTAAGCTCTCATTAAAACAGTCTTTGTATCTATAGATTGAAGGGTAGCCAATGCAATACCAATTTTTAAAAAGGGTTCTAGAAGGATATGAATTTAGAAAAATGAAGTCTTGCCTTACAAATTTACTACATGTTTTAGAGGTGTGAATAAATAGGTAGATAAAGGTGAGCTGGTAATATAGTGGATATGGATTTTCAGAAAGCTTTCGACAAGGTCTCTCCTGAGAGACTTTTGATGAAATTAAAAGTCATGGTCATCCATTCCATTGTGGGCTGGGAACCGATTACAAGAAAGTAGGCAGAAATGGTCAATTTTCTCAGTGAAGAAAATTAAATAGTGGAGTGTCCCAGGGATCTATGCTGGGCCCACTACTTCTCAACATATTTACAAATGACCTGGAAATGGGAATGAGTGAAGTGATCAAATTTGCATATGACACAAGAGGATTGTGAAGCACTGCAAGAGGCTCTTGAGAAATCGATAGACTGAGCATCCAAATGGCAGATGAAATTTAATATGGGCAAGTGCAAAGTTGTGCACTTAAGGAAGAACAACCAAAACTATAGCTACATGATGCAAGGTTCCACATTAGGAGCCATCCTAATACATTGAAATCCTTTGCTCAGTGTGTAGGGGCAGCCAAAAAGCTATAGAATGTTAGGAATTATAAGGAAAGTAATGCAGAATATAACAAAGGATATCATAATGCATCTACAGTATACTGCTCCACAATGTGACTGCCCCTCGAGGAATGTGTGCAGTTCCAATTGCTGCATCTAAAAAAAGAATTGGAAAAAGTACAGTGAAGGGAGACCAAAATGATAAAGGAGAAGGAAGGCTACCCCTATGAGGAAAGGCTTAAAGAAGTAGGTCTCTTTAGCTTGGAAAAGAGATGTTGAAGGGAGATAAGATAGAGGTGTATAAAATACTGAGTAGAGTAGAATGAATAAACATGAATCGGTCATTTACTCCATCAAAAAATATAATAAAGATACAAAGTAGTACAATTAAGACTAATCAGATATAGTATTTTTTCACTCAATACATAATCAAACTTTGGAATTTGTTACCAGAGGATGTACAGTATGATTCAGACTGAGCTGCTAGTAGCCAGTAATCCAGCAAGGAGAATAGCAGATGTCCCTGTCTGTAGGGGTAGGCAGGTGCCACTGCAAGACATTGCGAAAAAAAAGCCCTAGGCATAGGTGGATTCTGTAAGGGAGAATTCTGTACTAGATTAAAGAGTGAACCTGAGATTCTTCTTGTATCAAGGTACATTGGGATATGCATATTTGCAGACTAGAGGTCCAGAATAAAACACCCAATCCCCTTTGTTGAGCAAAGGAAGGATGGAAGGAATAATGGTTATTCTGAACTTTTCATTCAAGAGGAAATGGTAAAGGTCTCCGAGATCTAGTATCGGGTGCAAGCCTCCCATCTTCCTTGTAATGAGAAAGTATATGGAGTAAAAACCATACTTCTTCTCTTGCACTGGGACTGGTTCTATAGCCTTGGCCTGGAGGGCAAGATGTATCCTTACTTCTGCTTTTGTGTAAAGGCACTACATGAGCCTCTCTCCAGTCCTTTGGCACCACGCCTGACTCCAACAAGGCATTGAAAAGGTCAGTTAGTGGAGCTGCTACAACGTCCCCACGTTCCCTCAGTATTCTAGGGTGTATCCCATCCGGTCCCATCGCTTTGTCTACTTTAAGTATAGCTAGTTTCTCACGAACACTGTCTTCTGAAAATTGTTCAAGACGCTCCTCGCTTTTGTTCTTGTTTGTGGGTTTTTTTGAGGTCCTGTTCCTGGTTCTTCATCTGTGAACACAGAACAGAAATATTTGTTAAGCAATTCTGCTTTATCTTCATCAGCTTCTACATATTTCTCCCCTTCACCCTTGAGTCTGACAATACCACTTTTGCCCTTCCTCTTCTCACTAACAAATATGAAAAATGTCTTATCGCCCCCATTTTTTTGCATTGGCTATTTTCTCCTCTTTTTCAATCTTTGCTTTCCTGGCTACTTTGCTAGCTTCTCTAAGTTTTTCCAAATATAGTTGCCTGTCTTCCTCTCTCTGTGATCTCTTGTATTTCATGAAGGCCTCCCTCTTTTTCTTTACCTTTTCAGCTACTTCTTTCAAAAGCCATAGCGGTCTCCTTTTCCTTTTCCCTTTATTTACCATTTTAACAAGAATAGTTGGTTGCCCTTAAAATATCCCCTTTCAGTTTTTCCCCCTGTTTTTCTACATCCCCCAGCTGTTCCCATCCCGCTAACGACTCCCTAAGGTATTGGCCCATCTTGGCAAAGTCAGTTTTCCTAAAGTCTAAGACCCTTGCTTTTGAATGGATTCTAACAGCCCTAGTCCTAATACTGAACCACACCATCTGGTGATCACTGGATGCAAAATGATCTCCCACAATAACATCAGAAACATTTTCACCATTGGTAAGTACCAAGTCCAATATGGCCCCTTCACGTGTGGGGTCTGTTACCAATTGCCTGAATAGTTCTCCCTGTAGAGAATCCAGGTTCTCCTTACTTCTAGATGATACTGCAGCAGGAATGTACCAATCAACATCTCGCATATTGAAATTCTCTATCAGTAGCTCTTCCCCTTTCCTAGCAATACTGCATATGTCTTCAATTAACTCTCTCACAAGATGAAGAAGTGGACAGTGTTAATTGAAGACATATGCTAGTATGCACAAGTGTAAAGTCTTTTGTGCAGAGAATGTCGTTTTTAGGGACTTTTCCAAAAACAACTCAAATGATCTCTTTGTGCTCTTGGAGACATTCAAAGACAATGTTTGCAGTCTTTTTGGCTATGGCCAGGACCCAAGCTTAAGAGGCATTTGGAATGCGCACTGAAATTTTGAATCTTCATACTGTACATCAGACAAGGCCTGAAATCTGTCTTCGGCAACAGCAGTAATGTTTGTTGGCCTCCTTCTTCATCTGTCTTTTTTTTATTTTAGAACAATTAAAAACAAAGTCAAAAGTAGAAATTACATGGGACAGCTTTGTTTTGCATCCATTCAGCAGAGCATAAAAAAATAAAGCTGAGAAAACCATTGCATGCCAGAAGGACAGTGCATGCTCACAATGTTACATCAAGTTACGAGCTCTGGGAGAGCAGTTGTCGCCTGCTGCCGTGGGATGACATCACCCCACTTGTGTACCTGATTTAATCCTGCTTGTTGACAGAAAAAATATTCTATACATCGTGTGACATATATGGACTTTATTGTTAATATATGACACAGTACACATAGAGAGACAATGGACACTGCAGCACACCCTGCCAGTTTTGCAGTGTGTTTGGACTCACAGAGCATGCAAGATATTTTTACAAGTGAAGTGACTCTTACACACATTAACTCAATCACTGCATGCCTTCTCTATGCCTCTGCCTCTCTGCTATGCTATTTTCAATTTATTTGCTATCAAACCTCTCATGCAGCAGTCTGTTTGCTCTGCTTTATAAAAATCTAATTTTTCTCTGACACGCAAACTCAGTCAGTACCTGACACTTCGTTATCTAAACCGGATGTATGCTCTCTCTTTTCTTTCTACTTCTAAGCCTGATATTTTTCACTTTTTTTCCAAAGCCTGCATGTTCCTGACATAAGCTTCTCTCCCTCTGAAAGTCAGGAAAGAAATGGCAAGCAATTGGTGCAGGTCTCAGGTTTGTCATAACATCATTAGCCAAGATGGCTTTGCTGTACATGGACTAGCAAAAACAAGCACTGTTTTCCTGGCCCTATAGTGCCAAAAAAGAAAGGAAACAAATGATTTGCAGGCCATTTAAGATTTGTGCCCATGCAGGTTACTTAAAGGGGAATGAATAAAAAATGGCCTCATTTGTCACATTTTACTATTTTTCAATAGATGCACATTCGTAATGTTCAGTTTTCTTGCATTGAACTCTTCATTGAGGGGAACAGTAATGTCCAAGTTGATCACAACTTCTTTATTCTGCACAGTTCAAAGACCATGATTAGTGTTTTTCTGGCACAACATTGTCTACATGGTTTCAGTAGATGAGATATGCTACTCTGCTGTGCTTTCTGTATTCAGGTCTTCTGAAATCAACACTTCACATCCTGGTCAGTCCTATGAAATAGTCTGCTGTAGTCCTTTTCTATGCCTGCTATCAATTAATTGCAGAATTATTCTCATCTTTGGGTTCACCTCTTGTTTAACCATTCCTGGATTTACTGGCAGTTTCTGAAGTAACACTTGTTCTTTCCTCTCTACATCAGAATGCTTGTACAAGTTAAAGGGTGAAAACTGACTCTGGCGATCTGCTTTTGTATTTCAGCGTCTTTTGAGTGTTAGGGCCTGCTGGTGCTGTTAAGTATGCAGAAGGCCTATGATGGTATTCAGTGGCAGTGGTTAGTGCTTTTATATCGCCTGGCTGCTGTCGATGAATGTAAAACCGGAAACACATTAGCTGACCAGTTAGTGGTGATAAAGTTCCAACAGCCATTGTCCTGTCCTAACGTCATGTGATTTGCTGAATATTTCCGCTAACCAGATAGGCACTAGGACAGTGCCAGCTCTGCTTACAGACCTCCCCAAACCAAACAGTACATTTCTAAGGTCTGTGGTGATATTTAATGGTGCTAATTGGCTAATGTCAATTAATATCAGTCAGAGTAAGGGTTTAGCCAGTTAGCAGGTCCATCTAAATGGCTAA
This sequence comes from Ichthyophis bannanicus, assembly GCA_033557465.1. Taxonomy (NCBI): domain Eukaryota; kingdom Metazoa; phylum Chordata; class Amphibia; order Gymnophiona; family Ichthyophiidae; genus Ichthyophis; species Ichthyophis bannanicus. The sequence continues at coordinate 1,463,425,436 of CM066031.1, forward strand.
ATGCTTTTGCATATCCACACTGTAATCTATACCACCTTCAATTCCTGGGATATACCAATTGCAGCATACACTGCTCTTACAGATTTCTTGTTCCCACATCTAATTGTTAAAGATCTTCGTGAAGCCAATCTTCAATTTCAAAGTACATGAGAGCACAGCTTGTATCTCATTCCATGTTGTCAACGCACTTTTCACTACCAGTTTTAGTTTTCTGTGGTATTTTTTGCTGATCTTTCTCAGAAATGTATATACACTTTCTTGCTCAAGCTCTCTTATACTAGTTTTCTGTCTGAGAAATATTTTCAGTTCTCCTTAATTTTACATAAAGGAAGGTACGTGTTTGCACATTTCTCCAGACCAAAAGTCATCCTATGTCATCGGTGAAGCTCTTCACTCCTCGGAGTTGATCCATCAAATGATGATCACAGGAGCTATAAACCTTCAAATCATCCACAAACAGCAGATGTGATGTCATCGGAAGACCATCAATGCTCTTGGGATCAAGGTCAAATCCACAGTCCAATGAGTTGTTAAAAGTACTGAGTCAAATGACAGATGGAACAAGAGCAGTGACAGGGAATCTCCCTAAAATATTTCTCACAGGATATCAGAGGGCATATAGTTTGCCACATTCTCCTGATGGAACTGAAATACTCAGTCAGGATTTACTCTGTACATGTCAAGGCAATTCATTTAGTTCCGTATATTCTGCTTTTATTGCCTGTTTGTGCTACATTCATTATGTCATTAGGATGGACGTGATCACATATTTTATTACATCTATTGAAGTGAGCAACTTGTAAGTTTCACTCGTTTGTGAATTCTATTGTGGACTGTGAGGTTTGACTTCTGACTGAAGCTTTTACCACATTCATTACATGTAAATGGTTTGACTCCTGTGTGTATTCTCTGGTGGACTGTTAGTTTTACCTTCTGACTGAAGCTTTTACCACACTCAGTACACAAAAATGGTTTGATACCTGTGTGGATTCTCTGATGAACTGTGAGTTCATAACTCTGCTTGAAGCTTTTTCCACATTCAGTACATGTAAATGGTTTCAGTCCTGTGTGAATTCTCTTGTGGGTTATAAGATTTGCCTTCTGACTGAAGCTCTTACCACATTCACTGCATGTAAATGGTTTGACACCAGTATGGATTCTCATGTGGATTGTAAGTTTTGTCTTCTGAATGAAACTTTTACCACATTCAGAACATGCATATGGTTTAATACCTGTATGGATTCTCATGTGGATTGTAAGTTTTGTCTTCTGGCTAAAACTTTTACCACACTCAGTACATGTATATGGTTTGATGCCTGTGTGAGTTCTCTGATGGATTGTGAGTTTTGCCTTCTGACTAAAGCTTTTACCACATTCCAAACATGTAAATGGTTTGACACCTGTGTGGATTCTCTGGTGTACTACAAGTTCATAACCTTGCTTGAAGCTTTTACCACATTCAGTGCATGCAAATGGTTTTACACCCGTGTGAATTCTTTTATGGACTGTGAGTTTTACCTTCTGGCTGAAGCTTTTACCACACTCAACACATGTAAATGGTTTGATACCTGTATGGATTTTCTGGTGGGTTGTAAGTTCATAACGCTGCTTGAAGCTTTTACCACATTCACTACATTCAAATGGTTTTTCTCCTGTGTGATTTCTCTTGTGGATTGTAAGCCTTGCCTTCTGACTGAAGCTTTTACCACATTCGGAACATATAAATGGTTTAACATCCATATGACTTCTTTCATGTATTGTGAGCTTTGCCTTCTGATTGAAACTTTTGCCGCACACATTGCATGTAAATGGTTTCACACCCGTGTGAATTCTCTCATGTACTGTGAGCTTTGCTTTCTGACTAAAGCTTTTACCACACTGAGCACACATAAACGGCTTCACACCAGTATGAATTCTCTCATGAATGGTGAGTTTTGCTTTCTCATTGAAGCTTCTACCACAATATGTACATGTAAATGGTTTCACACCTGTGTGGATTCTTTCATGGACTGTGAGTTTTCCTTTCTGGCTAAAGCTTTTACCACACTCAGTGCATGAAAATGGTTTCACACCTGTGTGAATTCTTTCATGGATTGTGAGTTTTATCTTCTGACTGAAGCTTTTACCACACTCACAACATCTAAAAGGTTTTACACCTGTGTGAATTCTTTCATGGATTGTTAGTTTTTCCTTCTGACTGAAGCGTTTACCACACTCAGTACATGTAAAGGGTTTGACGCCGGTGTGGATTCTCTGGTGGACTGTGAGTTCATATTTCTGCTTGAAGCTTTTACCACACTCAGTACACATACATTTTTTATCTCCTTTCTGTCTTTTTTGACATTTTGAGAGGTCTTTCTTCCTACTCAATTGTTTTTCACATTTAATAGAAGTAAATGATTTCTCATCAGTTTGAATTGTTTGGCATTTCATGAACGCTTTCCTTTGACAAAAGGTGTTCTTATATTTGTTACTTAAAATTGGTTTGTCTCCTTGATGATGCATTGTATTTCTTGTGAAATTTTCTTCCTCCTTGAAGCTATTGTCATAATGAAGGCATGAAGATATTCTCTCATTGATGTTGATTTTCTGGTATTTTGTGAGGTTTGTTTTGTTAATAACATTTTTCTCACATTCTGTACTTGTACCCATTCTGGCTTCTTTATTACATTTCTGGTAATGCATTGTTTCTTCCTTCATACTCAAGTATTTCTCATACTCAAAACATGTGCATGTTTTCTTGTGTCTCTGTAGTTCTCCCTTCTGAATGAAGGTTGTCTCACAATCTGTACATGGAAATGGTCTCTCCTCAGCATTGGATCTCTGCTCTGATTTAAGAGTTATATGATTCCTGAAGAATATCTCACATATATCACATAAACATATTTGTTCTCTTGCTTTGTTTCTTTCCTCTTCCCTTGTATACATGACACTGCTGGTACTTGGTTCCCACATTGATGGGTATCCTGTTGAATTTCTCTGCTTCTTTTTCAAGATGCACCAATTCTTGCACTTTATTTCCAAGTCATAACAAGAAACGACATCCTCTTTATCTCTCTCTGATAACTTCTTTAGTGCTTCTTGATTCTTACAGAGCTCCCAGTGAATTTTCTCTGTTTTATGGTTTCTGGAATTGTTTTTTTCTAGATTTAAAAAAAGAAATTGGATTATTCTCAAAGAACAGTTTAACAACTTTAATACAATGACATTAGTTTGTACTTGTGTTTCTGCTATTTTGAAGAGGGCACCGTGTGAATTGTCTACAAAAATCACAACATAAATGCCCAACAACATTATGGGGCATTACTACAGGTTTCCACAGACCTTTTATTTCTATGGGCGTAGTAGCATTTAATGCATGTTAATTTCATTAATGTGCGTTAACCTTCTGTAAATATGCCCCTATGTCATTTGCTCTTGCATGTGAAGGAAAAAAAAATATATATTTTTTTTTTAAGTGCCATCAAGTCAATTCAGATCTAGCAGCCTCTGGGTTTTTCTTGGCAAGGTATGATAGGAAGTAGATTACCAGTCCTTTCAATTCCCATAAAGAATGGCAGTGGGAATTGAACCCAGATCGCATGGGTGCTAGACTGTTGCTCCAACCACAAGACTACTCTTTCTATATATACATATCTGTCTCTTGTGTGCATAGAGACCTATTTTCAAAGGTGCTGAACCAGCAGAATATTATTGTTCTTTTTCATTTTAAAGTTATTTGTACTTGAGCTTTGACTACTGGTGCAAACTTGATGGAAAAAAATTACCCACAGACTTTGTCCCAGTGTTGACAGCTTGAAAACCGTGCCTATCATGTCAGCAAAAGAATAATGCTAGAGGACTGAGTATGAGACATGCAAGAGAAGAAATTCAGCCCAGGAGGGAATACTAAACTAAAAAATAATGGCAGATGATAAAACAAAAAGCACAGAAGACAATTACTACAGAGAAATGCAAAAAAATCAAAAACATTAGCCCTGTGGAGGGTAATTTTATAACACGTTGCTTAGTATGGGAAGTCCAAGTAGCACCTATTTTGAGGCTATTTTATGAAGACACATAGGGGCCTGTGTGTTTTTATTATACAGCCTCACAAAACCTGCTAGAACATACAGGAGCTAAAAATGCTCCTGTATGCTCAAGAACAGGTAAAAATGAACATGAACAAAGTTTGCATGGACGTAGATGCTTAGCTTATGAGCTAAGCATCTACTTCCTGTCTGCCAAAACTACATCGTGGAACATACCTACACCCAGATTGCATAAAAGTACATGCCTTCTTGTCATTACATGTATTTTTACATGCTTAACACATGGAGTAATTTTACAGGAGGTCTTTTACACATGCAAAATCCTTTAGAAAATAACTGTCTTAACACTTTACATGCATGCTTTTTTGTGTTCATTAAACTTTTTTGTTTAAAAATAATATCAACTAGTCTTCCACACATTCTTAATATAAATCATTTTTAAAAGTGTCCTTACAATTAACATGATATGGCCATAGTTTGGCTAGATACCTGCTTCATGGAATTTTCTACCTAAAAAACCTAGTGAGGGGAGGCACCTATTACTGGATCGCTGCTGCCGGAAGTGTCAATGGACATCAGAGCAGAATCACGAGTCATCTGAGCATGCCAGAGACGTCATTTCTCCTTCTCCCTGAGTGCTGGAGACATAAAAGCTGGCAGGCACCACCAGACATGGCTGCGGGCACATGCCTGAAGGGGTGTGACCTAAGAGGCAGGCCTGCCCCTTTGCAGACACTGAGGATTACTGAGGCCAGAGAGGTCTGTTTGTGAGTTGTGGATGGGGAAGCGGAAAGCCAAGAGTAAGGTGCCCAGCATGGCTAAGCCTGTTCAGTGTTGGCACCTCCTGATAAAGTTGCTACCAAATCTGTGGGGGCCTCTTCCCCCTCTGAAGCCTCTTTAAGCTTGGGGTTTCAAACTCCTCCTCTTCAGCCTGCTATTTCTGGTGGAGCTAGTGTGTTGGGTGTGTCCACATTAGCTGAATTATTAACTATTGCTTAGGAGTGCCATCGGGCGCATCGGGCCACGCTGCACGCCTCCCCAGCGGCCCCCTTTATCTTGGGAGTGCCATTGGCGTGCCCGCACCTGGCAGGCACGCATCTGAGGGCCTCGCCAGAGGGCCCATTGGCTTGGCCCTTAGGCGAGGACCAATAGCGCCCTGGCGCAAACCGTCAACCCCAGCCCCAGGCGCCCTGCTATTGCTCTTGCTTCCCATACCTGCATAGAACTTGCCGCTTCCCATCGATTGCCTAGATCTTGCTACCTACAGTCTGCCTAGAACTTGCTTCCCACTGCCTGCATTGAACTGGCTTCCCATTGCCTGCATTGAACTGGCTTCCCATTGTTTGCTTAGGACTTGCTTCCTATTACCTGCATTGAATTTTCTACCCATGGCCTGCATTGAACTTGCTTCCCATTGTTTGCACTGAACTTGCTTCCCATTGTCTGTTTTGAACCTGCTTCCCACTGTTTGCATTGAACCTGCTGCCCATTGCCTGCATTCAACCTTGCTGCACAGGCTACTCCTGGAGCTTCACCACACCCTCCCCCTCATTCAACCAACCCCTCTCTCTTTAAGGCAACCCCACCCTCGCTTCCGCAGTACTGCCTCCGCTTTACCCCACTCCCTACTTCTCCTCCTCCTCCTTTCATCAGGTAATATCAACCCTAACCCCGGCCCCCCTCGATTTCTTTCTCACCCTAAGAAGAGTTCCCCACGTACCCTATCTAATCTCATCCATATCCCACTCCTTTCCCCACCCACCCTCCCTCACTCACACCAGTCATTCCTAGATGTTAACCCAAACCCTACCCCCTCCAGAGCTCTGTCTCTGTCTCACCCTAAAAATAAATCCTCACGAATCCTACCTGATAGACACACCCACCTGTACCCTAGCCCCTCTAGATCTCAGTATCATTCTGGAAATAGCTCCCCACATAACGGCCCCACTAGACCGCTGTCTTACTTTGGAAAGAAATCCTCCCGTAACTTGTCTAACCTTATCCATATCCCTCTCATTTCTCCCTCCACTCTCCCGTTCTCATGTGCCCTATGGAACGCATGCTCAGTCTCTAAGAAACCTGTTCTTATGCATGATCTCTTCATATCTAAAGTGCTACACCTGCTTGCCCGAACTGAGACCTGGCTCCTCCTAGACGATACTGCATCCATTGCTGCTCTCTGCCACGGGGGCTACCAGTTCTCCCATATACCTCAAACCACTGGTCGCGGTGGAGGTGTTGGGCTTCTATTTTCTCCCTCTTGTCAATTCCAACCTCTCCCTCTGCCTCAGTCACACTCCTCCCTCTCTTTCGAAGTCCACTCCATTCGCCTCTTCTCACCACTTCCCCTATGGGTAGCTGTTATTTACCGCCCACCCGACAAATCCAAATCAACCTTCCTTAACGACTTTGACTCCTGGCTCTCCGCCTTCCTCGATCCCTTTTCCCCATTCTTATTCTCGGCGACTTTAATATTTACGTTGATAACCCCTCTCTGATCCCCACGCTTTAAAGTTCCTTGCCCTCACCTCCTCGTTTGACCTACAACTCTTCTCCACTGCCCCCACTCATGTACATGGCCACTGCCTGGACCTGGTACTCTTCTCTAACTCCTCTCCCTCAAACTTCTGCAACTCAATCCTTCCTTCATCTGATCATCACCTCTTAACCTTTAATCTTCAGCTTCCACTGTCTCAACCTCGTCCTGTCTTCTCCAACCTATTTAGAAATCTTCATAATATTGATCCCTTGACTCTCTCCTCTACCATTTCTCCATCTCTCTCCTCTATTGTGTCCTCCAAGTCTGTCGATTAGGCAGTATCCTCTTATAATGCTGCTCTATCCTCTGTTCTTGATACTCTTACCCCACCCACCCCTCGTCCTGTCAGACGTTCTACCCCCCGGCCCTGGCTTTCACCCACAACCCGCTTTTTACGCACATGTGCCCATTCTGCTGAACACGCCTGGGCTAAATCCTGCTCCCCAGAAGAGCTTATTCACTTCAAATTCATGCTCGGCTCCTTCCAGTCAGCCATAGCACTTGCCAAACAAGAATACTACATCCATTTGCTAACTCCCTCGCCTCTGATCCTCGCCGCCTCTTTAATACCCTCAATTCTCTTCTCAAGGTGCCCCACCCCCAGTCCCTCCCTCCCTCTCTGCCCAAACCCTAGCCGACTACTTCCACGACAAAATCCACAAGATCACCCTCCAGTTCCCCACTTCCTCATCTACCTAACCCCTTCCCCCATTCATACTTCCTCTGCTACCCTCTCCTCCTTCCCTATGATCTCCGAAGAGAAAACCACACTCCTCCTCTCCTCCTCCAAACCCACCACCTGCTCCTCTGACCCTATCCCCACCCATCTCCTATATCCCATCTCCCCCACCATTGTTCCATCCATCTCTCATATTCTCAACCTTTCACTCTCCACAGCAACTGTCCCAGTCGACTTCAAACATGCTACTGTCACACCTCTTCTCAAGAAACCCTCACTCGATCCCACCTGCCCTTCTAACTATCGACCCATCTCCCTCCTTTCCTTCATTTCTAAACTACTAGAATGAGCAGTCCACCGCGGTTGCCTCAACTTCCTCACCTCCCACGACCTCTTAGACCCACTACAATCAGGCTTCTGGCCTCTACACTTCACTGAAACGGCCCTTACAAAAGTCTCCAATGACTTGCTCCTGGCTAAATCTAGGGGACTCTACTCTGTCCTCATCCTTCTTGACCTCTCCATGGCCTTTGACACTGTTGACCACAATCTTCTCCTTAAGACCCTCTCCTCGCTTGGCTTCAAGGACTCCGTGCTCTCTGGTTCTCCTCCTTCCTCTCCCATCGCTCCTTTAGTGTATGCTATGGGGGCTCCTCCTCCTCCCCCACCCCGCTCCATGTTGGTTTTCCACAGGGATCCGTCTTGGACCCCCTCCTTTTCTCCCTCTATACCGAATCCCTTGGCGAAACGTATCTCCTCCCATGGCTTTCAGTACCATCTCTATGCCGACGACTCCCAAATCTACCTCTCTACACCTAATATCTCTCCAGCAATCCAGACCAAGATCTCAGCTTGCCTTTCTGACATTGCTGCCTGGATGTCCTATCGCCACTTGAAACTGAACATGGCCAAGACTGAACTCCTCATCTTTCCTCCCAACTCCTCCCCTCCTCTTTCCCCTTTCTCAGTCTCAGTGGATGTATCTACGATCCTCCCTGTTCCCTCAGCCCGCAATCTGGGGGTTATCTTTGACACCTCTCTCTCCTTCTCCACACACATCCAGCTTGTAGCTAAGACCTGCCACTTCTTCCTCTTCAACATTAGCAAAATCCGCCCCTTCCTTTCTGAACACACTACCAAAATGCTTATCCACTCCTTAATTTCCTCTCGCTTAGATTACTGTCACCTGCTCCTTGTCGGTCTCCCCGCGAATCATCTCCTTCCCCATCAATCCATACAAAATTATGCTGCTCGGCTAATATTCTGCCAGTCTCGCCATGCCCACATTACTCCTCTTCTCAAGTCACTTCATTGGCTCCCCATCCAATTCCGCATACAGTTCAAACTTCTCATACTGACCTATAAATGCATCCACTCTGCGACCCCTCAATACCTCTCATCCCTTATCTCTCTCTACATCCCCTATCGGGAACTTCGCTCCGCTAACAAATTACTTCTATTTAGGCCTTTCACTCACACAGCTAACTCACGCCTTCGCTCCTTTCACCTCGCTGCACCCTATGCCTGGAACAACCTACCTATGTCTATACGCCAAGCACCCTCACTGGCCCTCTTCAAATCAAAGTTGAAAATCCACCTCTTCACTATTGCCTTCAGACCCTGACTTCCACCCTTATCCTAACCCGATTCCCATCAATCTCCCATGACCAAATTACACAGACCATATTATGCTTTGCACCGAACTATCGCTATCGCTTTGTATTGTACTAGATTGCAAACTCGGATGAGTATTAGATTGTAAGCTCGGATGAGCACAACTCTGACGAGCAGGGATTGTCTATTATATGTATATTTTTATATGCATGTCACACCTGTACAGCGCTGCGTGCTCAGCGCTATATAAGTGCTAAATAGTAGTAATAGCAGTAGTAGTAAGAAACTCCAATAACATGGCGAGTTGCTGACAGCCTTGGGCGGGAGAATGTCTAGGGATGAAGGCACTCTAGTGAATGTTTAGTCTTTGGGAAACTCTTCAATTAAAGATAGTCTGTTATTGCATAATAAATTAAAAGTGATGGAAAATGTAAGAGCTAAGAATCTTCCTAAGAATTTCCAGTGGTTCACCTACTCCGTCCCCTGGAATTTAAAAAATATATATATTTGAAAGATTTGCAGTATGCTAATTTTGATGATTCTTTTGTGTCTAATATTTATTATTTGCCACAGATTGTTAAAATTGAGGTTCCAGAGGGAGAGGAAGGCAAAATAGTGACTGTAGATAGTCTAGATTTGACTCAAATTTTAGAGTCTTTTTTAGATAATGTCTCTAAATGAGCAACTTTATTGGCAGCTTTTACAGTAGAACCAAATTGGAAGAGAGTACTATATTAAAAGTATATTTTGCTAATAAGACTTTTGTGGACAGCCGATAAATATTTTCCTTGATGTAGCTAAGGCTACCCAACTTAGGAGGAAGTCTTTTCTTCAACTTAGGTCAAAAGTTCTAGCAATCGATGCAGATTTCTATTTAAAATTTCCATGTAAATGTTTAGTGTCATATGCTAGTAACAGATTTATCTTTATGGATGTGTCACATTTAGAAAAGTTCTGGTAGATAAATAATTCTCAGTTATAGTTAATTCATGATGGGTATTAGTAGTAGATGAGGAAGTAAAAGGGGTCTTGCTTATGTCTGGGGTTGACTTGATCCAGTATGGTGCATTCCTTTGATGTGAACTGTTGCAATTCTCTGTGAAGTTACTTTGGTTATTTTCATGATTTGTAGTGCCCTGTAGTATCACTTTCTTTATGGTTGCCGATTGCAATGTGAAAAATTTCAAAAATAAATTAAAAAAACAAAACTAGTGGGAACAATTCTTAATAGGATTGCCATTACTAAATGGGGAAAATACCCTTAAAAACTGACTACTCTCACATCAAACCAGAGTAATTTCTTTGCAGGATATTCAGTAATACTGCTTATATTTGAGTAATTGCTATATTTCTTTGGGGCTGTTTTCCTATGTTTTTATTTTCTGTTCACCCTCTCCTCTTTTGGCTTATGTTATGATCTTGTCAGTGAGATGACTTAGATGCTATGATTTACTTGCTATGTATATTTCCTTTATTGTATCTTCAATATCTTACAGTCCTCCTCTGTTTACCTTAGCAGGATGTATATGCTTTTTATTTGAAATGTTGAATAAAGAATTAAATATTAAAAACTGACTACTCATTCTATGCAGGGAAAGGTGGCATTTTACTTACCAGATAATGTCCTTTCCTTGAGTCCTGCCAGACCAGTCCAGACCAGACAAGTGGGTTGTGTTCCCTACCAGCAGATTGGTGGGAGACAGAAGCCAATAAAATGTCCAGGTTTCAATGACATCACTTCCATGCCTCTATCAGCCTGAGCCACTAGAAGGCACCTCTGTATTCATGCGAAAGCTTATGGAAAAGCATGGCAAACATTACCCAACATCAAAGTGGTTATATGAGAAACTGACCAGAAGGGTGTCAGCAGGAAATGAACCTGCAGAGCCAAGCACAAAAATCCTAGCGGACCAAGGCACCATAGCAGAATAATAGACCAAACACAGTTCCAGAGGTGGGTCCTGGATTGATCTAGCAGGACTCAAGGAAAGCGTAGTTACTCACCTGTAACAGGTGATCTCCGGGAACAGCAGGAATTTAGTCTTCACATATGGGTATCGTCAGTACCGACGGAGCCCGCATGGGAACGCTCCCCAGCATCCAATATGAACGCTTTTGGGAGCATCCCAAAGCGCATGCATGCTGCCTTCCCACCTCTGTACCTCTCTCACTTCAGTTGAGTTTAAAGCTGAGACCAAAGGAGAGAAGTAGAGAAAGAGATAGATAGAGACAACTCCTAGGGGAGGTGGGTGGCTTGTGAAGGCTAAATTCCTGCTGTTCCTGGAGATCACCTGTTACAGGTGAGTAACTACGCTATCTCCAGGAACAAGCAGGAATATAGTCTTCACATATGGGGACTCGCCAGCTGAAAGATGTCAAGGGGTGACCCCAGCAAGCTGCAAACCCAGGTGAGATAGTTCATGCTTCCTCCCATGGACCTCTGGCATCCAAATCATGGACGGTGGGTAGGAGTTGTATAAAGTATGGAAGAGATGCTGGAGAACAGCCTGGCCAAACAAGGCATCCCGATGGGAGTCCTTGTCTAAGCAGTAGTGGGCTGTGAAGGTGTGTACCGAAGCCCAAGTGGCTGCTTTGCAGATGTCATCCATAGACACAGAACGAAGGTCAGCCATTGAGGCTGCCATTGCTCTCACATTGTGAGCTGTGACATGGCACTTGAGAGAAAGTCCTTTACTCTGATATGTATAGGATATGCAATCTGCAATCCAATTTGACAGAGTTCTTTTGGAAACTGGAAGTCCCAAATGACTAGAGTCAAAAGCCACAAAAAGCTGAGAAGATTTTCTATGTGGCTTAGTTCTTTGGAGATAAAAGCCTAAGGCTCTTTTATAATCCAATGTTTGATGATTCCTTTCCACACTAGAGGCATGAGGTCTAGGGAAGAATATAGGAAGATAAACCGACTGGTTTAAATGAAAAGGCAAAACCACCTTTGGCATAAAGTGAGGATGAGTCCTGAGGACTACTTTATTATGGTGGAACCTTGTCTAAGGAGGGTCAGCTACTAACGCCTGTAGTTCACTAATGAGCCTTGCAGAAGTGATGGCAATTAGGAAAATAACTTTCCATGAAAGAAACTTTAGGTCTGAAGTGGCTAAAGGTTCAAAGGACGATTTCATAAGCTGACCAAGAACAAGATTCAGATCCCATGCCACCGGTGGCATTTTAATGGGAAATTTTGTAAAGAGTAGGCCTCTCATAAATATTGATACAAGTGGATGAGAGGAAATAGGTTGTCCATCGAAAGGTTTATGAAAAGCAGCAATAGCACTAAGATGGACTCTCACTGAATTGGTCTTTAGACCAGAAGTTGATAATTGGAGGAGATACTCTAGTAGCAACTCTAGAGGTACCAAAAGGGGATTTTTTTGAGCACTGATACTATATGAGCGATGCTTCTTGTTTTAAAACGTGGGCAGCAACCCTCTGAAGAAACTCAGTCTTATTGAGTGAAACGCACTGAATAGCGCTGAGATAGCTGGCGTTGGGGTATCTGAAGTTAAGTACTGTTATTAAACACTATTGCTATTTTGCACAGTTTTTGACACATTTTGTAGGAGTATTGAAAATGTCAATTTTATGGCCGGTGGGCAGTCCTTGATGCTATTGCGGCGCTCTTAGACAATTTTGTGTCTCTGTCTTAAGCCGATTGGTCTGAGACGTCCCTGAGCCACTTTTTAAAGTTTGTGAGTTATACAAGTACTCCTACAATTACATGTTTTCCTTCAATAGGTGCTGTTGTTAATTGAGTAATTTTTACTAATTTTGGTCACTTTTTATTACTCTGTGAATTGACCTGAGACTATTCCTGTACAAGTACAATAATGCATTTTGTGAAGACTCTTGGAGCAGAGGCCAGTCCAAAAGGAAGAACTCTGTACTGGAAGTGTCTTCCTTGGACCAGGAATCAAAGGAACTTCCTGTGATCTGAGTGGATGAGAATATGCGTGTATGTATTTCTTAGATCTAGAGAACATAGCCAGTCTTGACTTTGAAGGTATGGTAGAAGTGTCCCGAGAGAGATCATTTTGAACTTTTCTCAGAACAAATATTTGTTTAATTCTCTGAGGTCTAGTATAGGCCTGTGTGCCCCTGTCTTCTTTGGAATAAGAAAATAGGGGGAGTAAAACCCCGTCCCCTGTTGGGGTATGGGTACTTCTTTGATTGTTCCTTGAGCAAGAAGTGATGTGACGTTCTGCCAGAAAAGGTTGGTGGCAGGGACCTGAGAATTGAACTGTTTTATTATTGTAGGTGGGGGCAAGTTGAGAAAATGAAGCTTGAACCCCATTCGTACAATGGACAGAGTCCAATTTTCTGATGTTATTTTTTGCCATCTTTTGGCAAAATAGCATAGTCTTCCTGGAATGGTTAAGGGTTCTGGACCTTTCAGGGGCAGAATGACTAAGTTCTCTAGGTAGAAGTCAAAGACCCTGAGGGGGCTGGGTCTGTTGGGCCGGTTGAGCTCTTTGAGCTTGCGGCTTTCTTTGCTGTCTGTTCTGTTGTTGCCCCTTCTGGGGAACATGAAGCGGACAGTGGCTTTGATGGGTGTAAGATGGGTAAGGCTTCTTTTTCTTGCTGAAAAAGGGTTTTTTGAATGTTTTCTTCTTTGCTGGGTTGGCTGTAGACTTTGATAGTCTGTTCAAGGTAGTATTTTCAGATTCTAGCTGATTAGCCTTGTCTTGCCAGTCCTTGCCAAAGAGATTTTCTCCTGTACAAGGAATGTTTCCCTGCTTTTCTTGCACCCACTGTTCTAAGTCTGATGCTTGAAGCCAAGCAATATGACGTGCTCCTATGGATATAGCAGAGGTTCTGCTAATACATTCAAAGCAATCAAAGGTAGCACGGTTCATGAATTTAGAGACATTCTGAGCGTGCTTGACCAGAATAAGGTAGTCTGCTCTTTTTTCCTCAGAAACACAATGGCTAATGAGCTCTAAGTCTTTTGTGACTTCTTCCAGGAACATTCCCATATAACGAATGTAGGAAATGATCCTGGCTGATAGCATGGAGGATTGAAAGCATCAACGCCCAAAGGCATCGAGTGTCCTGGATTCCTGGCCTGGAGGATTAGAAGAATGTGTTTTAGCACTCTTGATTCTTCACATGGCTGATTCCACTACCATTGAATAGTGTGGTAACTGAGTTTTTTGAAAACCAGGACAACTTGGCACTCGGTACATAGTGACAAGGCGTCGGGAATGTGAAGATATCGTTAAAGGAGTTTCCCACATTCTCAACATCAGATCATGTAAGATCTTGTGAATGGGAAGCATAGCTGCCTCCTTGGGAGCCATAGAGTATTGTAGAATTCTTAATTCTTATTTATTTATTTATCTGTATTTATATCCCGCTTTTCACCGGGTCAAAGCGGTCAATTGGGGGATACATTTAACACGAGGGGATATGAGACACATACGCTAATACTTACAGGGAACATGGGCAATGGAGGGTTAAGTGGCTTGCCCAAGACCACAAGGAGTGCCTACAGGACTAGAAATCCCAGTCCCTCTGGCCTGAGATTGCTGTCCCCAGGTGGGACTTGAACCCCCGGCCCTCCGGCCTGAAGTATCCTGTCCTAACCACTAGACCACTCCTCCCTAGGTTCCTTTTCTGGAATCACAGTGATTGCAAGACCCTTTGCTAAATCACGTATGAAATCCTGGAAGGACATATCTTCTGGAGGAGACATCCTGCGTTGAGGAGGAGTTAGAATCCTCTAGTATTTTCGCTCTGGTACTGGTAGAATCGTTAGAGTCATCGGAATCCTCAAAAGCACTCTGTACCGGGTGTTCTCGTAACGCATGGTATTGGCCACTCAAAGTCGGTACCGAAATGTCTCAGTTCCTGATCCCCGATACCTGAGATAGACTCAAGGCTCAGCATGGGGGAGAAGCAGTCCTGTCGAAGCAGGTACTGTCAGTACCGATACCTGTTAAACCTTCTGTAGAGGTCTTAGCAGTACCGAAGCTGATAAGAGGGACGCTAGACTGCGTTCAATAGTGAGGATTCTCTTGTCCATCGCTCCTGCTGATGCCTGTGTGTCGGTACCGGTGGAAGCGGCTATGACCCCAGAACATGGCACCAGTAGTTCTGCAGAGGTGGAAGCCTCAGGAACATCCTGGAGCTCCGTTAATGCTTTGGAGCCCGAAGACTCCCGCCGGGGCTGTTTTGCCGGTGAACTATCCTCGAGGGCAACGCCAGTGGCATCTCAATACTTTGAAGGAGATTTACCCTTCGAGGACCAGCCAGTCTTAGAAGACTTAAGTTTAGTTACCTGAGATCCATGGGAGGAAGATGAAGCCCCAGAAGACGTCGATGCAAGTGACATCGTTTCCGTGGCAAAAAGGGTACCGAGTTTTGCAGCTCTATTCTGCAGGCCCCTTTTGGTAATCCTTGTGCAGGAGAGACACTCCGTTGGACAATGTTCAGGACCCAGACATTTTAGACACCAATCATGGGACCGGTGACGGAAATGGTACCGCCACACTTTGAGCATTTTTTGAAACCACTAGCTGGTTTCTCCATGCCTGAATAAAAGTGGGCCTAGTGCCCAAAATGGCGCCTAGCACCAGAAAGAGGAGAAAGACCCCTGAAGAAAATACAAGGTTTTGTTTTTTTTAAAAGAAAGAAGAAGAAGAACCAGCGGTACTGGTAGGTGTCGAATGAAGGCAGATGCGACCACAAAAAACAAAGAATAAAAGGAAATTTTCTGCAGTGACAGGGTACACGTCCTGTCAGCTCCGCGGAAAATGAAGAACTGAAGTGAGAGAGGTACAGAGGCGGGAAGGCAGCACGCATATGCTGTGGGATGCTCCCAAAAGCGTTCCTATTGGACGCTGGGGAGCGTTCCTGTGCGGGCTCAGTCGGTACCGATGATATCCATATGTGAAGACTACATTCCTGCTTGTTCCTGGAGATAAAACATAATCTGGTAAGTAAAATGCCATCTTTCATATTGTCCTGATAGACCAGTCCAGATAAGTGGGACATACCAAAGCTATGCCTCCACTGGGCGGGAAGAAGACACAGCAGCTTGCAAAACCTTGAAGCCGAGGCCATTTTTGCCCAAGCATGGACATCCAAACTGTAATGCCTGACAAAAAGTGGGAAGTGATGCCCACAGTGCCACCCAATAATATCCGAAGGGGCTACCGAGCTACACTATGCCTCCAAGGACGCTGGTGCTTGAGAAGAACGGGTGCGCAGCCCTCTGGAACCAGTCAACTCTGTAACAGATACCCTGAGACAAAACCTCTGTGATCCAGTATCCCAAGGTAAACTCAGCTGCTGCGACACCCTCATGCAGGCCAGCAAACAGCATAAAGGATGATCAGACTTATGAAAGGAAGCTGTAACCTCCAAGTCCCAGAGAAACAACCTCTGGACATCCACAAGGCGAAGATCCTTATCTTTCCCTCTACAGTGCTCCTCAGAGAAGGAGGGCATGCAAACCACCTGATTCACAGGGAAGGGAGGTATCACCTTGGGCAAAAGGAAGGCACCAGGCAAATGGAAACGGCTTCCTCTGAAAAGGACAAATATGGATTCTGGTAAGACAGTGCTTGTCACTCGGAAATGCACCTTGCCAAACAAACTGCAACCAAGAAAATAGTCCTGAGAGTTGTGCCCTTCAGAGCAGCAAGCTTCAGAGGCTCAAAGGCTCCAACACCAGGACCCTGAGCACCAGACAGAAATCCCAGGAAGGGACAAATGGTCAGAGGGGAGGATGCAGATGCCAAACTTCTTGAAGAGAACATGAAACCTCCGGATGCAAGGCTGAACACTTTCCAGCCACTGGACCACTGAAGCAGGACATGGATGCCACCCAGACTTTCAGGGAGGTAAGGGAAAACCCCTTTTCCAGACCATCCTGCAGAAGACTTAAAGAGCCGGTACCTTGGCAGACGTAGGAACAAGCTGTCGTGTGCCACATCCATGCTCCAAAAGGTACCAGGCCTGCATGCATTCCAGGCAGGTAGAACCCTTCCAGGCTCTGATACGAGCATAAGTTAATGCAGGAGAATAGCCCTTACGTGACAGCCGAATCGCTTCAAGAAACAACTCATAAACGACAAGGGAGCCGGATCATCTAGGACAAATGGCCTCTGATGCAACCAGCCCCAAAATGGAATCTGCAGGAACTGCATAAGATCCACAAAATCACACTCTCCTCATCCAATCCAGCACCATCAGTACAATCCAGCCCAGATGGAGCTTCATGTGCCGAAATAAATGCTCTAGTAGCAGCCAGGGAGGAAGCACATACAGCAGGCATTGCCATGGCCAGGACTGAACCAGAGAGACAAGCACTTAGACCTATTTTCCATGTGGAGAGTGAAGTAATAGCATACTTGAGATTGGAGTGGGATGCCTTCAATTCCATTTCGGAGCATCTCCAATGGTGGAGAAGCATCTAAAATTCCTTCTGACTCAATGCCCACTCCCTAGCATCGAGTGAATGATGATGGAAGAAGACCACTTCCACATTGACCACCCTGGCAATGTATAGAGCCAACAGAGCTAGGAGGCTCATCTCAGGCATCCTCAGGACAGAGGAGAGGCCAAAGATAGGGCGAAGAGAAAGTGTGAGTCAAACATGGCAAAATGCAGACATCTCTGCCAATCCTCCCAGATCAGGAAATAAACACAAGATCTGGCCAAAACCAGATTTTTTTTTCTTTTTACAGTCAGAGGATGGAATTGAACCAGCAATTTTTGGGTTAGAAGGCATGTAACTTGCAGAAAAGTCATCATGTCTCAGTCGCTAAAAATGCCTTTCGAGCAATGTCAAAATCACCAGCCTCAGAGTTGCCATTTGAAAGTACAACACATACAAAGAAGCACTGACTGCCTAGAAGCCATGGATCAGAAGGAGCCATCCTTCTTTGGCATTCCAGTTGTCCTTGCCCCGCTCAGCCGGGGCCCTGGTACCACTACCTGTAGGGACAGTAACTTATCCAATGTCACCCATGCAGTGCCTCTCATGTCTGTCAACCCACATTGAGATGACAATGTCTCCAGGGTTGGCTGCTTGCAGTCTAGGACATAGCCGCTCTGAATGGTGTCTAGCACTCTTCTATCCTTGGTGACATGTAGGAATGGGCCCCAAAACCTACACTGTGAAGAATGGGAAGAACCTCTTCTGGAAGGGACCAAGCCTCCAGATCCACGAGCCCTACTGAAAGGACTAATTACTGAACTGCAATCCAGAAGCGGAGAAGAAGGACTTTCCATGATGAAACGCCAGGAGTCTCAAGACCACCGGAAATCAATCCAGCACATCCGCACTGGACACGCTGAGGCCAAGGAGGGAAAGATCCTGCTTATTTCCCAGGCTTGTTCTATCCTCTGGAAGGTGGGAAGACTTGGTCTCGGCCAAGTCCTTCACCAATTTTTCTAATCAGCCCCACAAGGGAGAACTCCCTTAAGACTAGCTGAGTTATCCAGACTCTGGAGGATATATCTGCTGCCCAGCACAAAGCCATAATCAACTCCACATCCTCACTGACAGGATGATATCCCTAGCTGCATCATTCAGCAGGAGAAACTGAATCCACAGGAACAGAGCTTGTGGCACCAAGCCTGAACACACAGCCAATGGGAGAAAGCTGCCACTGCAAAATGGCTCTTCAGCAGAGGATCCTTCTCTTTATCCATAGGGTCTTTCAAGACCAAGCCGACCACCATGGGAGAGGAGGCGCACTGCATGACTGCGTGACTTCGACCTTTACCTTGAATGGGCCAGAGCAGGCAACACACTCCCCTGAGGGAGGGCTCACATCCTTTAACACACTTGTATCACCCAGGTGGGAAATCAGTCAGGATACTTTCCAATCGGAACATGTTCTGGATTAAGTCTGGAAGATTGCCGTAAATATCTGCACCGCCTATAGAAGTGGAGAACCTGTGGCCCCTGCTCTGTCACTAGAGCATCAACTGCCTAACAGATGGAGGAACTCAAGCAATCAAAGCCACCAGGTCTCCCTTCCGGGACAGGCAGAAAATGTCAGTGTCCACATGAACCTCCGACAGAGAAAACACTCTTCCTTTCTTTCTTTTTTTTTGCATCAGACTCCTCAGCTGAGCCGCCAGGGCCAGCACTCAAGTTCAGGTCTTGTACAGACCCCAGCCAACCCAAATCTCCAGGAGGCAACCTTCATCTGGGTCGCTTAGGAGGAGGCACTGAAGCCAGGCCTCTACACTCCGCCCATCCATCAAGTGACTGAGCTTGAGGGAATCCAAGGGTTCCACACTAATGACCAGGCGTACCAAAAAAGGAAAATAATTCCAGGGAGAACAAGCCAGACTCCGGAGCTTCCCACCCTGAGAAGGTTCCCCAACACAGGGGACACAGCTGGAGCCGAGACCTCAGAAGAAGGGGAGTGGCCAGCAGCACGGACACTGAAACTAAAGAATGGGCTAGGATTCTTACCAACAGCATCATCAATCGCCTCCTACCTTGAGGCAGAAAATGCCAGTCCAACTGAATCCCTTCAGTGGGAGAAAGGAGACGGGCTCCCCAGTGACAAGTCCAAGGTTGTCATTCAGAATGAATCCAGTGAGAAGGCTCTTCGTTTGCTTCAGGTCAAACAATGCTTCCTGGAAGACAACAGAAAAGTTGAGGTAAGGCAGACATTTGCATGTGCAAAGGCTGCATAGGCACAAAAGTGTGCGCATTATGGGCACTTGGGCAGGAACACACGTTGTAGCCACTTAGGCAGAATGAACAAAAACAGAAAACGTTACTAGAAGACATTAACAGTGTGTGCTGGAAAATGGCAAGACGTGCCAATGCAGTCAAAGCTTGTCTGTGGTCCACTCCAATGGACAAGAGCGAGAGCCCCCTCCGACAAGGACAATGACTAAGTCAAGCCTTGGTACTCACCTCCTGGAAGCCTCAGGCAGGGCAAACTGTTCCAGACTCAGTGCTACTCCCCAGCCGCTCTCTCTTTCTTTCACATGCTTGCATAACAGGTTAACAGCCACATACCTCTGAGGTCTCTTTAGTCTTCATGTAGAGCAGCGGTTCTCAACCCAATCCTCTGGGACCCCTAGTCCAGTCAGATTTTCAGGGTATCCACAATGAATATGCATGAGATAGATCTCCATATAATGGAAGCAGTGCATTCAGATCTATCTCATGCATATTCATTGTGGATATCCTGAAAACCTGACTGGTCTGGGGGTCCCAGAGGACTAGGTTGAGAACCACTGATTTACAGCAAGGGGGGAAAGCAGAGGAGGGAGAGGGTGTTAAGGTTATGCGAGACTGCTAAACTCTTCCAAATCCTTTCAATTTTTTGGCTGCTCTATATACCGTAACATGATAAGAGCATGGAGATGAACCAATTTTCCCTCCTACTTTGGCTACCAAAAAGACCTTAGTCTACTTTGGCTACCAAAAAGACCTTAAAGGTGGTCATTCACAAATTAATAAAACCATCTGCTGGGACAGAATACTACTGAGGTGCCCTCTAGTGGTTCAGGATGATAGAGGCATGGGAGTGATGCCATTGAATCCTGGGCATTTCATTGGCTTCTGTCTCCACCAATCTGCTGGTAGGGGAGCACAAACTACTTATCTGGACTGGACGGGTGATATGGAGACATTTTCTCATGATTAAGACTGACATGCTATGTTGACCTTAATTGGAGGAGAAGACAAAACAACAAAGCACTTCAGAAGTGCGAAGGAAGCCCCTCTTTACATTCCTTGGGTTCTTTCTTATATGGATATGCCTCACAGGCACTGCTTTCCCTGGGATAATACTTTTTAATGAATGGACAATAAATTTAGAATTAGTGCATTACATCTAATAGAATATATGGCAATATGATTTGTGTTTTAATGTTTTACGTTTGTTAAGCTTTGCTTTGGCCACACTGTCAGGCTGCTTCAGTGGAAAATCTCCTTTAAATGGCGACCCACTGCCCAATTTGACTGTTTACAGCATGTCCACCGTGGAGAGATCATGCTTGGATACATTTTCTTGAAGTTATGGTGGTTTGTAGGGTTGCAGTGCTTTGAAAATGCTTTTTTAGTGCTAAGCTAGTTTCTGTTGCCTGGTCTCTGTTTAAAGACTTTATTTCTTTAGTTGAAGATACAGTTTTATATGTTGCTGTATGCTGGCTATTGCGTGACAGTGTAGCGCTGACAGCTAAAAAGCCAGGTTTAAGTGTCCCACACTGTATAGAGAGCTTATTTACAGTATAGATGGCGTTATTTTAAGTGTCTATAGTTATAGGGCCCGATTTTCATTTAGGCAAGCTATGCACTGCGTCAGTGCATAGCCTGTCCGCCAATCCCCTTAACCTGGATTTTCGCTTCCACGGTGACAGAAGTGAAAATCCAGGTTAGCTGGAAATGCCAGCAGCTGCCAAGGCTCAGCGGGGTGCAGCGATTTTCGATACTACCCAGTTAGCCCCGGCACCTCAAAGATAGGTGAGGAAAACCCTCACCTATCTTTAAGGTGCCGAGGGCTAACTGGGTAGCATCAAAGATCGCAGCTACTTGCTTAGCCCTTTCCTCCACCCTGGAATGCCCCCACATGCCCTGATACTAATCGGATAGCACTGGAGCATGTAAAGGGCTTACCCCCGGATAGACAAAGGCACTAACCACGTCGGTACCTTCGTCTATCAGCGCTTAAGGCATTTACACGGGTAACTAGGGCAGCTAACTGTGTATATGCCTTTGAAAATCGAGCCCATAGTATGTATGATTTCCAGTCTTGTTTGTTAGAATAAGATACTTGTCAACAAAAAGTGTGTTAAATGTTTGTGGTATTTAAATATAGTAATGCAGTTTCTTGCCTCTAATCCCTTTGTTGTAGTGTACGTGACTGATACGGATGAGCTTGCCTTGTATTAGAGAGATTTATATAGTTTTTGTAAGAAGTGACCTATGTGATGCATTATACACTCCTAATTTTGTGGATGGATACTCTTCAGTAGGTTATGAAGTTTTTTCTGGGCATTAATATAAGGGGTACGCACATATAGATGTATTAATTTTCCATGTTCTTATATACTGTAGACGGTTTTGTCACAATCTGTGTTTTTCCAAATACACGGTGAAATGTCTCTTAGTGAGGTTTGCTTTTATTTTTTTGTTTTTTCTTTGCTTCTTGTGGGGGGGGGGAGATTCTGCTATCAGTCTGAGCCAATGTTCCCTCTAAGCCGCGCTGAGTCCGCCACCAATATTCCTGCCGGCAGGGGAGGGTGCAGTGCGATGGATCGCGCCGCCCCTCCCCCCATTGGCGGGAATGCCAGCGGAGGACCCAGTATAGATGACAGGAAACATTGCGACGGTGCTGCGGCATGTGTTAGACCCTGTGTCTAACACATGCCGCAGCACCCTTGCAATATTCCCTGTCATCTGCGCCAGGTCCTCCGCCGGTGAGGGGAGGGGTGGAGCGATCGATCGCACTAACCCCCCCCCCACTGGCAGGAATGTTGGCGACGGACCCAGCACAGCTTAGAGAGAACATTAGTCTGAGCTAAGATTTTGCTAATGTGGTTATGATTTGCTTTGTCTGATTACTTTGTGTTTTGTCTGTATTGTTTTATATATTATACCTTGCAAATTTAGAAAGATATCTTAACCATATTATTATATTGTTTGCATTTTCAAGATGCCCCTGAGACAGGCTTTGGATGAAACATGTTGGGATTTTTATGAATATTTATGTCGGGACAGGTTCTCCAAATGGGTGAGTTTTGCGCATAAATGACAGCCATGAACCTCACTTCTAAGCCAGGGTATGCGGAGTACGATCTCAGTCTCTTACATTTATTGCTATGCTCAGCATAGTGCTTGCATCGTGCCAAAGAGAACTTTCTTCTGGAGTTCATAAGATGTAACATGTAGGGATATTTATGCTTTGAATGGTTATTTCTGTTTTTATATATATATTCTTTACATAAATGTGTAATTTGCTACTTAAATTTATTATTGTTGGTATTCATTTGGGTCTGCCACTCTTTTTTTGTCATTAATATCTAGTTATCATTTTTTCCCTTCAGCCTAGATCAGTTGTTCTCAACCTTTTTTGCACCGTGACCCCTTTTACCATTGGTCAACTTGTGGTGACCCCCAATGATAAAATCAAATGCGTCTCTCTTCCTTTACCGTTAATGCATTGTCGCTGTAATCATTTGCGGAATTATTAATATATTATAGGTCTTTGCAATATGTTTTTATTTATAAAATTTACTTTTTTAAACCACAATAATTAATCACAATAACAAGTAACAATATTTGATTTCAAAATTATTATGATTTTGTAGTCAAATCACTAATATGAAATAAAATTATTTTTTCTACCTTTGTTGTCTGACCAATTTATTCTCTGATCATGCTGGTCCCGATCTGAGGCTTCTGCTTTCCTGTCTTCTCTTAGCTCTCTTTCAGTGGTCTATGGTCCATCTGCCATTTCCTATCTCTTCTTTTGTTTTCTTCACTTCTTTCCATCAGCCTATTTCCAGTCCCAGTAACCATCCCCAGTATCAGCCCCTTTCCAGTCCTCACTCTCAGTACCTTCCATTGTCAACTTGCATTCCCATGACTGCCACTGGTGTCCATTCCCTTCCAGTCCCCCTCCTTCCCCACTGTCCAGCTCCTTCTAGTCCAAATACCATGGCAGCCCCTCTCAGCATCCACTCCCTTCCAGTCCCATTCTCCCATCCCCTTGCATCAGCCCATTTGTTGTCATAGCCCCCAGTTTTCTTCCAAGGCCAGCAGCTCTATCCTCCCCTCCCCACCATCAGCCCATTTCCATTTGAAGCCCCCCCAATCAGCTCTCTTCCACAGCTAGTCCCCCCTCAACCCTATTACCAGTTCTAGGCTCCCCTAATCAGCCCATTACCAGTCCTACCCCGCCCATCAGCCCATTTCCAGTTGAAGCCCCCCAATCAGCTCACTTCCAGTGCTAGTCCCCCCCACCTCAACCCCATTACCAGTGCTAGGCTCCCCTAATCAGCCCATTACCAGTCCTACCCCCCCCATCAGCCCATTTCCAGTTGAAGCCCCCCCCCAATCAGCTCACTTCCAGTGCTAGTCCCCCCTGAACCCCATTACCAGTGCTAGGCTCCCCTATTCAGCCCATTACTAGTCCTACCCCCCCCCCATCAGTCCACTACCAGTCCTAGCCTCCTCTAATCAGCCCATTTCCAGTCCTAACCTCCCCGATCAGCTCATTTCCAATGCTAGCCCCCCATCAGTCCATTACCAGTCCTACCCTCTATCAGGGCACACAAGGGGAGCAGAGGCTCCTGCAGGAGATAGGAGAGTCACAAGAGGCAGGAGACGTTGGATGAACAAATTCTTCTTTATTGTATAGAGACCCCAACGCGTTTCGGCAACGCCTTCTTCAGGGGGAAGGGATGCAAATCTATTTCTATATACACAACAATAAAATAAATAAACAAATATTAAATAACAACGTTAAAAAATATATATATATAAATTAAAATAACACACCTGGCATGTAGTATGCTGGAGATACAAACATCCTTGTGCCACAAGTGTAAGACATATCTTTGAACATGCAAACTTGTGAATGAACATGTGATAAGACATTAAAATAAAAAATGGATAGGACCTCACATTAAAAACAAAACAACCAAACGCAGGGCTGAACAACCAACAGAGTAAAAATGTTGCCAAAGTTTTGGCAAACCGGATGAAGAGATGAAGAAAATTTACATTGAAAATATTTAAATTCAAGCTAACATCAAGATCAACACAAAAATAATAATATGATTCAAGCTAACATCAAGATCAACACAAAAATAAGTATATATAAATAAATAAATTATATACGTGTGTCTGCATGACTGTGTGGATAAAATTTAAAAACATAAAACCATGCATAGTAGATACCATAAAACATTATTGATAAAACTAACAATAATAACATTAGGATAACAATAATAAAATAAGGATAACAATAATAAAATACATAAATATATAATAATATTTTGATGGAGACAACAAAGAAAACTAATGAAATCAAAATTACATCTTAAAATGTTGTGACTGGCTAAAAAAGCTTCTAAGGTTAAATGTCCACATACTGTATAAAAAAGCTTGTTTTTATGTGAAACATGCAAAATTGATGACTGGAGACTGCTCACAAGTAAAGATACTCAGTAGGGAATGGGACGAGTAAAAATGCTATCGGCAAATAAATCTGTGTCTTTATGTGGCATGGCTATTTGCCGTTTTTAAACACTCTTGGTACTTCAACTCTATTCGTATGTGCCCTGATAGTTTTAAAACTGCCTTGAGGCCCCTCAACAGATGTTCTCTTAATTTGTTTTCTCTTGGCAAAAACGGATAGCATTTTTACTCGTCCCATTCCCTACTGAGTATCTTTACTTGTGAGCAGTCTCCAGTCATCAATTTTGCATGTTTCACATAAAAACAAGCTTTTTTATACAGTATGTGGACATTTAACCTTAGAAGCTTTTTTAGCCAGTCACAACATTTTAAGATGTAATTTTGATTTCATTAGTTTTCTTTGTTGTCTCCATCAAAATATTATTATATATTTATGTATTTTATTATTGTTATCCTTATTTTATTATTGTTATCCTAATGTTATTATTGTTAGTTTTATCAATAATGTTTTATGGTATCTACTATGCATGGTTTTATGTTTTTAAATTTTATCCACACAGTCATGCAGACACACGTATATAATTTATTTATTTATATATACTTATTTTTGTGTTGATCTTGATGTTAGCTTGAATCATATTATTATTTTTGTGTTGATCTTGATGTTAGCTTGAATTTAAATATTTTCAATGTAAATTTTCTTCATCTCTTCATCCGGTTTGCCAAAACTTTGGCAACATTTTTACTCTGTTGGTTGTTCAGCCCTGCGTTTGGTTGTTTTGTTTTTAATGTGAGGTCCTATCCATTTTTTATTTTAATGTCTTATCACATGTTCATTCACAAGTTTGCATGTTCAAAGATATGTCTTACACTTGTGGCACAAGGATGTTTGTATCTCCAGCATACTACATGCCAGGTGTGTTATTTTAATTTATATATATATATTTTTTAACGTTGTTATTTAATATTTGTTTATTTATTTTATTGTTGTGTATATAGAAATAGATTTGCATCCCTTCCCCCTGAAGAAGGCGTTGCCGAAACGCGTTGGGGTATCTATACAATAAAGAAGAATTTGTTCATCCAACGTCTCCTGCCTCTTGTGACTCTCCTACCCTCTATCAGCCCATTACCAGTCCCAACCCCCCCCCCCCATTGATCAGTCCATTCCAAGTCCTAGCCTTCCCTAATCAACCCATTACCAGTCCTAGCCCCCCACCCGATCTGCCCATTACCAGTGCTAGCCCCCCCATCAGCTCATTATAATCCTAACCCACACTATCTCTCCCCTCTGTCCAGCATTTATCCCTTGTCTGTCCAGTATGTCCCCGTCTCTCCCCTTTGTCCATGTCAGCCCCCTCATAAGAACATAAGAACATAAGATATACCATACTGGGTCAGACCAAGGTCCATCAAGCCCAGTATTCTGTTTCCAACAGTGGTCAATCTAGGTCATACGTACCTAGCAGTTTCCCCAAGGGACACAGGTTCCACAATGCTTGTATTGCTTCAAGCATTGATATCCTGGGTCCCTTCTTAATAATGGTTTATGGACCTTTCCTCCAGGAACTTGTCCAAACCTTTTTTAAACCCAGCTACACTAACAGCCTTTACTACATCCTCTGGTAACAAATTCCAGAGTTTGATTACACGTTGAGTGAAAAAATATTTTCTTTTATTAGTCTTAAATAGTTTACCCTGTAGCTTCATTGCATGTCCCCTAGTCTTTCTATATTCTGATAAGGTAAACAATCGATCTACGTTTACCCGTTCCACTCCGTTCATTAATTTATAGACTTCTATCATATCTCCCCTCAGCCGTCTCTTTTCCAGGTTAAAGAGCCCCAACCTTTTTAGCCTTTCTTCATAGGATTATCCTTCCATCCCCTTTACCATTTTGGTGGCTCTTCTCTGAACCTTTTCTAAAATCGCTATATCCTTTTTAAGATACGGCGACCAGAATTGCACACAATATTCAAGGTGCGGTCTCACCATGGAACGATATAGAGGCATTATAATATCTTTTGTTTTATTTTCCATTCCTTTCCTTATCATACCTAGCATTCTATTTGCTCTCTTGGCCCTCCCTCCATGTCAGCCCCCTCCATCCCTCCCTCCCTCCATGTCAGCCCCCCTCTGTCCATGTCAGCCACCTCCCTCCCTCCTCCCTCTATCCATCCATCCATCCATGTCAGTCCCATCCTCTATCCATGTCAGCCCCCTCCCTCCCTCCCTCCATCCATCCATCCATGTCAGCCCTTCTCCCTCCATCCATCCATCCATCCTTTCATAGCAATCCCCTCCCTCCATCCATCCATCCCTCCATGTCAGCCCCCTTTCCCTCCATCCCTCCATGTCAGCCCCCCTCCCTCCATCCATCCATCCCTCCGTCAGCCCCCTCCCTACATCCATCCCTCCATGTCAGCCCCCTCCCTACATCCATCCCTCCATGTCAGCCCCTCTCCCTCCATCCCTGTCTCCCTCCCTCCATCCAGCCATCCCTCCATGGCAGCCCCCTCCCTCCACCCCTCTCTCCATCCATGTCAGCCCTGTTGCAGGTTCCCTGCCCCTCCTCCCCTCTCCCTATGTCTGCCTGCTACTGTTCTGTTCTTCTGCAGCTGCGATTCCTTGTCTCTTAGGGAACCGCGGCTGTGCCTGTGAAGCCGTTGCGGAGCCTTCCTGTCTCTCGACGGGATCCATGCAGCATTGTCCCGCCTCCAAAGCGTGCAGCATTGTCCCACCTCCAAAGGAAGTTGTTTACCACTTCCTTTGGAGGCGGGACAATGCTTCACGAAGCCCGTCGAGAGACAGGAAGGGCTCCGCAACTGTTTCACAGGCTCAGCCGCAGTTCCCTAAGAGGCAAGGAGCTGCGGCTGCACAAGAAGGGAGGCAGTGAGTTTGCCGCTGCCGATAAGCGGACTCGGCAGCAGCAGCAACTTGTGCTATTTTTTTTTTTTTAAACTGGAGTGAGGCGACCCCTGCTAAATCCTGTGGCGACCCACAGGTTGAGAACCGCTGGCCTAGATACTTAAATGCACTCAACCCATCTTGGAACTTTTGCATGACCCTTTAAGTATCCTGAATCTTTTCTCTTTAGGATTAATTCCAAGCCTGCCATCCATTTGCTCCTCCTCTATTGTCCTTTCTGACTACAGCAGATGCAGCAGCTTGGGATACTCTGTCTGATTATTTCAGAAATTGTAGTGCATTTCCATAACCTCTTAGTTTTGGACGACTTTAATGTCCACTTTGATTTCCAAGTCAAATGCAAGACAAGTCATTCATTACTTTTGTGACAGATCTTTGCTGCGTTCAACACGATCCACATAGGATCTTATCTTTTCCCTAGAACAATCATCCCTCAGCCCTACGGGACTCACTATCATCCCCTTATCATGCTTTCACCATTATCTGATCTCTTTTTCCTTTCCCGCTATTCAGGTTCCTGGCCCTATAAAGAGGCCTACCCAGGTATAAAGGAAGTTCAGCCAGTCAATCTAGTCTCTATAGTCCACCTTTCTACTTTTCTCCCTTAAGAATTTGAGTCTTTACCTCTACATAATCAGGCTATCTTATCGAATACTAACCTGACAGCTGCATTGAATATTATTGCCCCTCTGAAGGTACAGCATCCTCTGGTTACACAATGCAAGGCACCACTCTTGTACCCAGTGTGCAGCAGCAGCCAAGAAAGTAATAGAATGCTAGGAATGGAGAATAAAACAAAGGATATTATAATGCCTTTGTATTGTTCCATGGTATGACCGCACCTTGAATATTATGTGCAATTCTGGTTGCCATATACTAAAAAAAAGGATATAGCTGAATTAGAAAACGTACAAAGAAGAGTGACAAAAATGGTAAAGGGGATGGAAGGATACCCTTATGAGAGGCTTAAAAGGTTGGGGCTCTTCAACTTGGAAGAGATAGCTGAGGGGGGATATAATACAGGTCTATAAGTTAATGAATGGAGTGGAATGGGTAAACGTAGATCGGTTGTTTACGCCATCAAAATATAGAAAGACTAGAGGGCACGCAATGAAGCTACAATGCAAACCATTTAAGACTAATACGAGAAAATATTTTTTTACTCAACGTGTATCAAACCCTGGAATTTGTTACCAGAGATGTCGTAAAAGCTGTTAGTGTAGCTGGGTTTAAAAAAGGTTTGGACAAGATCCTGGAGGAAAGGTCCATATGCCATTATTAAAGAGGACCCGGGAAATTCACTCCTTGCCCTGGGACAAGCATTGTGCAACCTGTGGCCCTCTTTGGGAACTTGCCAGGTATTTGTGGCCTGGATTGGCCACTTTTGGAAACAGGATACTAGGCTTGATGGACTGCGATCTGACCCAGTAAGGCATTTCTTATGTTCTTATCTGCTTGTTGTCAAAATCTTCCAAACAAACCTATCTATAGAAAAAATGGGACTATATTATTTGATATGGAATGGCAGACTAGATAGCCCATCTGGTCTTTTTCCTGCTGACATGTTTCTATGATGTTCAGATACTCTTCCATGCATCCTTCAAATGGGCTCATTTTTCCACAGAACTTTGACTCTAACAACGATGCTTCTTTGCCATATGACCATGGGATCTGGGGTCTTACTGCCGATGTTGGTGCTGCTTTACTCCTCTCTTGGTGCTTTGGGGGTGTTCATTTCACTCTTTATAACACTTTACCCCTCTAAAGGGGTCTTGGAGTCTTTATGCCACCTTTGGTTCCCTTTGCTCCTCTTGGTATTGTGAGTTTTTCCATGCCACTCTTGAAGTCTTGAAGTGCTATTGCCTCTATGGTAGACACTTGCCAGCAGGTTTTAAGTAAGTTTGATTAAAAATGGATCAAAAATCCCTCAAAATTGCTTTCTACATTAACTTTAATAGATCCAAATGATTCAGACTCCAAAGACAAATAGAGTGGATAAATAACACAGGAGACTGAAACATATATTGAAATGTACTTTAACAACACAGAATATCACATAGTAACATAGTAAATGACGGCAGATAAAGACCAGCATGGTCCATCTAGTCTGCCCAGCAAGATGGCAAGAGTAGGTGCACCTGTCACTCTGTGCAGGCCACCCCTCCCCGTGTCTTTGTTTAGGGGTAAACCCACCACTCCATGTAGGACACCCCTATTTGTTGAGACGTTATATGGTTCAGAAGTTAAATGGTACCGTTTATTTTGTTTTTATCCTATTACTGTAAAGGGATCCACTGTGTTTGTCCCATGCTGTTTTGAATTCCGTCACCGTGTTTGCCCCCACCACTTCCTTCAGGAGGGTATTCCAAGCATCCACCACCCTTTCAATGAAAAAATATTTCCTGATATTGCCCTTCAATTTACCACCTTGCAGCTTCATGTTATGCCCTCTAGTTTTACAGCTTCCCCGTCTTTGGAAGAGGTTTGTTTGTTCATCATTTCTCTTTAAGTATTTAAAAGTCTGAATCATATCTCCCCTGTCCCTCCTCTCCTCCAAAGTGTACATATTTAGGTCTTCAAGTCTCTTCTCATAAGGCTTCTGACGCAGGCTCCAAATCATTTTGGTCGCATTCCTCTGAACAGTTTCCAGTCTTTTTACATCTTTTGCAAGATATGGTCTCCAAAACTGAACACAGTATTCCAAGTGAGGCCTCACCAGTGACTTATACAGTGGCATAAGTACCTCTTCCTTTCTGCTGGTAATCCCTCTCTGTATGCAGCCCAACATCCTCCTGGCTTTTGCCACCGCCTTGTCGCACTGTTTTGCCACCTTGAGATCATCAGAGATAATCACACCAAGGTCTTTCTCCTGAACCGTGCATACCAACCTCTCGCCCCCTATCGTGTACATTTCCCTTGGATTTCTGCTACCCAAGTGCATGACACTGCACTTTTTCACATTAAATCATAGTTGCCAAGCATTAGACCAGTCTTCCAGCTTTTGTAGGTCTTTCCTCATGTTAACCACTCCCTCAGGGGAGTCCACTCTGTTGCAAATTTTTGTGTCGTCTGCAAAAAGACAGACTTTTCCATTCAGTCCTTCAGCAATATCACTCACAAATACATTGAACAGTGCCGGACCCAGGACCGAACCCTGGGGCACCCCGCTAATTACCTTCCTCTCATCCGAGTGAGCTCCATGTACAATCACCTTCTGTCGTCTGTCAGTCAACCAATTTCTAATCCAGTTTACCATCTTGGGACCCATCCCCAAGCTACTGAGTTTGTTGACAAGCCTCCTATAAGGAACAGTATCAAAGGCTTTGCTGAAATCCAGGTAGATGACATCCATCGCATGCCCCTGATCTAGTTCCTTGGTCACCCAGTCAAAGAACTCAATCAGATTTGTTTGGCAAGACCGTCCTTCGGTAAAACCATGTTGCCTCGGATCTTGCATCCTGTTGGTTTTGAGAAAGTTCACTATTCGCTGTTTCAGGAGCGCCTCCATTACTTTTCCGCCACCGAGGTAAGGCTCACGGGCCTGTAGTTTGACACTTCTTCCCTGTCACCACTTTTGTGTAGAGGTACGACATAAGCCATTCTCCAGTCCTGAGGAACCTCTCCTGTTTCCCAGGATCTGTTGAAGACATCCTTTAACGGTCCTGCAAGAACTTCTCTGAGCTCTTTCATTATCCTAGGATGTATCCTATCCGGTCCCATGGCTTTGTCCACTTTCAGTTTAGCAAGTTGTTCTAACACCTCGTCTTCTGTGAATGGTGTGGTATCTACTTCATTCCCATTTTTATATTTGGGAGTCACAGCTGGTCCATCTCCAGGATCTTCTTTAGTAAAAACAGAGCAGAAGTATTTATTTAGCAATTCCGCTTTTTCAGTGTCACTTTCCACAAGTCCTTTCCCAGCACTTCTGAGTCCTGCAATTCCAACTCTGATCTTCTCCCTTTCCCGAATATACCTGAAGAAAGTTTTGTTGCTACCCTTAACATCTTTAGCCATCCTTTCCTCTGCCTTTGATTTTGCTATCCTTATTACTCTTTTAGACTCTTTGAGTTGGATCCTGTATTCATTTCTGTGTTCTTCTGTTTGCAAGCTTTTGAATTTTGCGAAAGTTGTGTTTTTTGCCTTTATTTGAGCAGCCACCTCTTTGAAAAACCAAATAGGTTTCCTTCTCCTCTTGTTTTTATTTACTTTACCTACATATTTATCTGTTGCCCCATTTATTGCCTTCTTTAGTTTAGCCCATTGCAATTCCACTTCCTTTATCTCCTTCCACCCCGTCATCTCCTCCTTTAAGTACTCTGCCATTTTATTGAAGTTAGTGTATTTGAAGTTTAGGACTTTGAGCTTGCTATGATTGGCCTGTACCATGGCTTTTATCTCAAACCACACCGTGTGATGGTCGCTGTTGCTCACAGGGGCACTCACGCAGACATTCAACACACTATCACTGTTAGTGAGCACTACATCTAGCGTTGAGCTTTCCCTGGTTGGTTCCATCACCATTTGTCTAAATAATGCATCTTGGAGAGCATCCACAATCTTTTTGCTTCTTTCCAGATGCGCAGAAGGAGTAATCCAATCCAAATCAGGTAGATTAAAGTCACCCAATATGATCGCTTCCCCCTTTGCTGCTATCTTGGCAATATCTTTAATCAATTCGTTATCTCTCTCTTCAATTTGAGTCGGAGGTCTGTAGACTACAGCAATATGGATGACAGTGCCATCTCCTCTTTCCAACGCAATCCAGAGTGCTTCTTCTTTTCCCCATGTTCCCTGCATTTCAGTAGCTTTAATATTGCTTTTGACATACAAGGGTACTCCACCTTCTTTTCCATTTTCTCTGTCTCTTCTGAATAGATTATAGCCAGCTATGGCTATATCCCAATCGTGCGATTCATTAAACCATGTTTCTGTAATGGCCACAATGTCCAAATTCGTTTCCACCATTAAGGCTTCCAGGTCTGGAATTTTGTTGGCTAAGCTTCGAGCATTTGTGCTCATTGCTTTCCAGCATTTTCCTGGCTTGTGTGTATTTTGCATTGATTTTGTTCTGCCTACTTCTTCCCACATGCTTTTGATGTGTGGTTTAAAAGTGTGGCTGTTTCTGATTGTGTTCTGCTTTTGCTGGGGGTGGCATGCAGATGTTGACCTTCCACATCTGTCACCCCTTTTTCCTAGTTTAAATGCATATCCACATACTGCCTGAATTTTTCACTTAGGATTATTTTCCCTGTGACAGAGAGATGTAGTCCATCAGCACAGAATAGTCTCTTGTTG
Organism: Ichthyophis bannanicus; assembly: GCA_033557465.1. Lineage (NCBI taxonomy): Eukaryota > Metazoa > Chordata > Amphibia > Gymnophiona > Ichthyophiidae > Ichthyophis > Ichthyophis bannanicus. The sequence continues at coordinate 1,463,458,666 of CM066031.1, forward strand.
GTCCATCTGTTGTCCCAGTTGCCAATAAATCTGAATCCTTCTTGTTTGCACCAGCTCTGGAGCCATGTATTAAAGCTGTTAATGCGATGCAACCTTTTTGTCCCCTTACCAAGAACAGGTAGAACTTCTGAGAATGCAACAGTGTTAACAACACGCTTGGGTTTCTCTCCCAGAGATTGGAAGTCCTTTTGGGCTGTGGAGGCACTGTTCCTAGCCAGGTCGTTTGTGCCTAAGTGGATAATAACATCAAGTTTGGAGTGTTCACTTTTTGCGCTAAGTAATTCAACAACTTGGTTTGTATTCCTGCTGGCTGAAGAGCCTGGTAGACACATGACTATCTTCTCTCCTTTGAACTGTGTTCCCAAGTTAGTGCCTCTGATGATGGAATCCCCAAGTAGTAGTAGTTTTCTGTTTGGTGAGGTTTTCTTCATATTTGGTGCTTTAGCAGGGGATTGGGCATTGTCTGACTCATTTAAGGGCTCTTCAGTTTCTTTGGATTGGGCATCCTCATTAGCCAAGGCAGAGAAGGCATTATGCAGGGATATCTCTTGATGTACAGGATGTCTCTGTGTTATAGGTCGCAGTCTACCGGAACCCACTGTGATCCATTTGTTCCTAGGGCATTTGATTCTTTGTGGGAGCGGTGGTGGACTTTGTTCAGTTTGTATCTTAGAAGAAGTGCGCTTCATTGCAGCCAGTTCCTCCCTCAGTAGAGACACTTCTTTATGCATGGCAGCTAGGTCTTTCCTTAGTAGAGTCAGTTCTTCATGCATGGCAGCTGACTTTAGGCATATAGGACAAGCTCTTAGGCTCCAAATGATTCGTCTTTGAATGAAAGTACCGCAGTTATTGCACTGAATACAAGACATGTTATTTATGCAGTCCCAGAAGAGGAAGAAGAAGAAAGATGAAGAAGATGTGGCTTTTAACCCAGGTTAGGAACGATAGATGGCACGTATGTGACCACTATATAGGTAATGTAGCCCCTGGGGTGGGTGGGGCGAGGGGTAGGGTGGGCGGGAACCTAAGTGTCTCTGGCCAGTAGGCTGTTCCTGAACTGTGGGCACACACAGTGGAGTAGGTAAGGGAACCCACCACTAAGGACAAAGAGACACGTGCAGCACAGGAAATGGAGGTCCACAACACTAACTCAGCAGGGGGGAGGGGGAGTCCTTCAGGGAAGGGTAAGAGAATGTTTAAAACTTAAACCTCTACAGCAATGGAGTGGGTAAGGGAACCCAATACTAAGGACAGATAGATAGCTATGTGGAGACAAACAGATTCACAGTTATTTGGAAACAAGACTCACAGTTATGCAGCAAACTCAGTAAAAACGTTATCAATCATAAGTTATCAATCAACTGCCAATCTTCGCACTCTTACACAAATTTGGAATTACAGATTGGACTCAGAACCACCTCAATTAACCAGATGCCTGCTAGCTAATCTATAAGAACAGGTGCACGGTGATGATGTAAACTTAAAAGCAACATCAGGAAATACTTTTCCACTGAAAGGGTGGTGGATGCTTAGAATGCCCTCCCGATGGAGGTGGTGGAAGTAAACAGAGTGACGGAATTTAAAATGGCATGGGACAGACACAGTGGATTCATTTATAGCAAGAGGATGAAATCAAAGCAAACTTAAATATCAATTATACTTCAATAAATAAGGAGGTGACCTGCAAGGAGTGGCGGGTAGAACCTTAAACACAGGCATAGAGGGGGTGACCTGCACGGAGCAGCGGTTACAACCACTCTAACCACCTTACTGGGTAGTCTAGACGGACCATACTGACCTTTATCTGTCATCATATACAGGTACTATGTTGCTATGTGTAGCTTTGACTTAAAAGACGGCTTCAGACACAGTTTCCTGCCTCACAGATCCAAATTCCATCCAGAAAGGGCTTTTCACTAGGTGAAATTTCTCTTATGCCTAGAAACTTAGCTCTATTAACTTTGACTGCAACCTGTTTTGCAGGCATAAAAATGTTAATTTCTTGTGACAAGAACAAAGAAAAATGTATGTATGTATCCATCTCATCTTAAAATTAATTTGCTAATAATGTTCTGTGTCCTCTGGATGCGATCTCACTCCGTATCTGCAAAAACCGCCCGCACCCCCTGCAGACTTTCTGAGCCTTAGTGCTTCTGGAGAGGCGCGATCCAAAGAGGTCAGCGCTGTTTCTCTGAAAGGATAGCTGCGAAACCAGCTGGTACTTGGTAGATCTCTCTCTTTTGTTTAACAGATACCTAAGCTCCACAAACAGAACAATGGCTGGGAAAAATCGTATTACTAAAGCTGTTGCCCTCGTTACAGCTTCTGCCTCGGTCCAGACAGAGGTCCTAATGCCAGTTGAAGAACCGGTTCCATGTGCAGGGTGCCTGCATGCTGAAGCTCTGAGGAAACAAGTGGAGGAACTCAGAGAGGAGGTGGCGAGGCTGAGGAGCATTCAAGACAGTGAGAAGTACATTGATGAGATGCTTCTTGCAGCAACCAGGCTCTCCAGCACAGGAAAAGATGGGTGCCAACAGAATGTCGATGGTTGGACAAAAGTCACCAGAGCCTGCAAAATCACCAATCCAACTTCTCCAGCCCTTGAATTGAAGAACCATTACGCAGCCCTGGAAGTGGATGAGGTGAAAGCATCCCTGGAAAGGGAAGAACCAGAGTTCAAGTACCCCATAGTTGCGGAATCAGTGACCAGAAGGAAACGAAGGGTAGTGGTGGTTGGAGACTCTCTTCTGAGGGGTACTGAGGCGTCCATCTGCCGACCAGACTTGATGTCCAGAGAGGTATGCTGTCTGCCTGGTGCCAAGATCCAAGATGTTACGGAGAGTTTGCCGAGACTCATCAAGCCCACTGACTATTACCCAATGTTGCTAATCCATGTTGGAACAAATGATACTGCCAGGTATACCTCGGAACGTATCAAAAGTGACTTCATGGCTCTGGGACAGAGGGTAAAGCAGGTAGGTGCACAGGTGGTGTTCTCTTCAATCCTCCCTGTTGAGGGTAAAGGCCAAGGCAGAGAGGCTCGCATCCTGGAGATGAATGCATGGCTGCGTGGATGGTGTCTTCGAGAGCGTTTTGGTTTCCTAGACCATGGGATGCTGTTCCAAGGGTTGCAGAGCAGAGATGGCACCCATCTGTCCAAGAAAGGTCAACGCATCTTTGGTAGTAGACTGGCTAATCTACTGAAGAGGGCTTTAAACTAGATACGTTGGGGATGGGTGAAGAAAGCCCCCAGGTAAGTGAAAGCCCACAGGTAGGTGATACATTAAATACCTTTATGGAAATGGGTAACAGGGGTAACATATGGAAAGCAGTGTGTATTAATGCCCGTAGCATGGGAAATAAGATCCCTGAAGTTGAAGCTTTGGTGGGAGTGGCTGACTTGGATTTAGTGGCAGTTACAGAAACATGGTTCACAGAAAACCATGACTGGGATGTAACTATACCTGGCTATACTTTATTCAGAAAGGACAGGGTAGGAAGAAGGGGAGGAGGAGTGGCACTATATGTGAAAACTACTATTAAAGCTTTGGAATTACAGAGCTTAAAAGGGAGAGAGGAGGCATTGTGGGTTAAACTAGAAAGAGGGAAAGAGGGACACTGTTCCTCACAGGCGACTTATAAACAAACTGAGCACCCTAGGGATGGACCCTAAAGTTACTGCTTGGGTTAGAAATTGGTTGGGTGGGAGGCGACAAAGAGTACAAGTAAATGGAGCTCACTCTGAGGAGAAGGATGTTACCAGTGGTGTGCCCCAGGGATCTGTCCTTGGTCCGATTCTTTTTAACATCTTTGTTAGTGATATAGCGGAAGGGCTGTCGGGTAAGGATTGCCTCTTTGCGGATGATACCAAAATCTGCAATAGAGTAGACACCCAGGAAGGTATAGATAACATGAGGAGGGATCTAGCTAAGCTTGAAGAATGGTCTAGAATTTGGCAGCTGGGATTTAATGTTAAAAAATGTAAGGTCATGCATTTGGGCTGCAGCAATCCAAGGGAGCAATACAGTATAGGAGGTGAAGTACTTTTGTCCACTAAAGAAGAGCGGGACCTAGGCGTGGTTGTGTCTGATGATCTTAAAGTAGCTAAACAGGTAGAAAAGGCGACGGCAAAAGCTAGAAGGATGCTTGGGTGCATACGGAGAGGAATGGCTAGCAGAAAAAAGGAGGTGATAATGCCTCTGTATAAGTCTTTGGTGCGACCTCATTTGGAGTATGGTGTGCAATTCTGGAGACCGCATCTTCAAAAGGATGTGAACAGGATGGAGTCGGTGCAGAGGGTTGCTACTAAAATGATTAATGGGCTTCATTATAAAGCATATGAGGACAGACTTAAGGATCTTAATATGTACACCTTAGAGGAAAGGCGGGATAGAGGTGATATGATTGAGATGTTTAAATACCTCCGTGGCATAAATGTTCAGGGAGAGAGCCTCTTTCAATTGAAAGCAAGTTCTGCTATGAGGGGACATGGGATGAGGGTGAAGGGAGATAGATTCAGGAGTGATATGCGGAAATATTTCTTTACGGAAAGAGTAGTGGATCCGTGGAATAGTCTCCCAGTGGAGGTGGTAGAGATGAGGACAGTAACAGAATTCAAAAAAGCATGGGACCAACACAGAGGATCTCTAAAGGTAAAAAGTGGACTGTTGTAGTTGTTGTTATGGAAGGACAGACTTGATGGGCCTTGTGGTCTTTTTCTGTCATCATGTTTCTATGTTTCTATGTTTCTTCAGTTGGAGGGAAGGCTACGGTCTCAAACTCGGTGGTTCTGGGGTCAGCGTCTGAGGGAGGTGAAAGGGACGCGGTAGTCGAGCAGCAAGTTCCCCGGGATTTTAAATCTTCTTCGGGAGAGAGAAGAAATTCGGTATTGCTCCTTGTGCTCTCATCTGAACTACCCCTTCTGGAACCCTTCTCCTTGGAGCGTCCTGAACATATTATTCTTGACTCTATTTGGATGGCATTGACAAAGTTTGGTGAGTGTTTAGTATCCCAAACTAATACTACTTTGAAGCTAATCCAGAATAATGCAGTGACAGTCCAGAATTGCCAGGACTCTGTGTCTCTTTTTCAATCCCAAGCTTCGCTCATGGATAATACAGTTATACAACTGGAAGACAAATTTAGTGATGTATGTAAAGATATGCTTGGAGTTAAATTTAAAACTGAAATGTTGGAAAACCAGGATAGGGCGACGAATATTAGGCTATTGAATTTTCCTCGGTCGCCAATGGTTACTCCTCGTGATATGTTTAAAGCATATCTGATAGAGGTTCTGAATGTTCCTGAGGAATCTTATCCTCCGCTTTCAAAAATCTATTACCTTCCCACCGGGAAAAAAATTATAGGACCAACTGGGGTTTCTCCGGTTGAAGAGGAGGCACTAGATGTTTTAAATCTTTCTGAGATTCTTAATACAACTGTATCTGTATCTGTTCCTGCCACTTTGTTGATTTCACTGGCTCTTGTGTCTGACCGGGAGTGGCTATTAAAAATGTATTTCAAGAAACGTACAGTTCTGTTTAAAGGGTTAACTATTCAAATGTTTCCTGATTTATCTCGGGAAACGCAAAAACGGAGAAAAGAGTTTCTGCTACTAAAACCTGGGGTGATTCAGATGGGAGGTTTATTTTTCCTCAAGTTTCCCTATAAGTGTTTGGTAAAAATTCAATCTGTTTCCTATATTTTTTATGAACCCACTAAGTTAGTCTCCTTTATTAGTGCTCGTATACCTGCTGCCCCTTAAGTGAGCGGGTTTAATAGGTATACTGGATCTTTGTGGGTCTTTCTATTCCTATGAGTTTATTTTGTTGTATTTTCCTTATTCATTTTGGGTCTCGCAAGTGTGTGGACTAGCTTAAGACTGGGTGTAAATAACTTTATACATGTATATTACTTGATTTACCCTTACCTACTCATGTCTTGTTTCCATTTCAAGTATGATTGCTTGTAAATTTTGTTGACATTTTATAAATAAAATTATAAAAAAATAATGTTCTGTGGCCTAGGAACTCCATAACTGTACCATATCCCCCTATATTACTTTATCTCCTAAGCCTGACTATGTCATCGCTACTAGACATTCCCATTACAGTGATATGTAATATGGAAGGGTGATATTTTACAAAAGCTGACTTTTGCCAGTCCCAGAACCTTCCTTCTGCTATGTCCTACCACTACTAGAAACAGGAATTTGTGTCAGAGGGGGCAGGACACAGCAAAGGAAAGGCTCGGGGGCTGTAAAGAGGCAGTGTTTGTAAATCAATGCTGCTGTCGGAGAGCTCTGTGAGTAAAGCCAAGTGAAAAGACCACAAGAAGAGTGAGTGAGAAATAAGGCTGAGAAGAAAGGCAGCGGTGGTGGCACCAACCAGTTGCAGTTCAGCCTTGAGGCCAGAGGTACGGGCCGAGAGTAAATGTGTCTGTGGGCTGGTTTTGCAGACCACAGTTTGGAGACCCCTAACCTAACAGTTTATGAAAAATAAAGAAATGTGGAGGAAGTGGCTGTGGGTTCAAATGGTTTGAACCTTTTTTGGTAGGTCTATGAAGGTAACATTTCAGAAGAACAAAGCAACAAGAGTCTCCATTGTCCCCCTTCTTATTCAACATCTGTTAATGATTTAGGAGTAGTCATAAAGCAATATGGCATCTTCTATTTTTCTTATGCAGATGACTTATGCTCCATCTCAGAGTTAGGGCGTCACCCAGCACTACAGAGAGTAGCAGTATTATTAGATTTGTTATTCCGCTCTTTGTGAACATCCAGAGCAGTTTACAAAATTTAACACATCTCAAAGTTAAGAACAGGAAAAGAATTCCAGCATATAGAGGAAAGCTATCTAGACACAAATAACAAAAGGTTAGCAGAAAGGTCAGGGACAGAACATGACAAAAAAATGGCACAATGCAGACATGTCATGGCACAGCCGCTATCTGCTCGCCCCGCCTCTAAATGCTTCATTAAATAACGCAGCTTTTAAAATGGTCTTAAACTTCTTGAAATCAGATTCTAATCAAACGAAGGGTCGAAGGCTATTCCAGAGTTAGGAACCACAAATTAAAATATGGATTTCCTAGTTGATTCACTTTTTGCTTTAGTAGGGGATGATATAGTCATATGATTTCCAGCAGGGTGAGTGGGGGGGGGGGATGCATAGAGTTGTAAAAACTAAGAGGTATGAAAGAGCTTAATTATATATTGCCTTATGAGCTAAGGTGAGGTCTGAACCAGAAACCAATGGTGTTGCATGAATAGTGGGGGTTATGTGCTCATATTTCTTGGTGTGGGAAAGGACACATAAGGCTGTATTTTGAATGGATTGGACTTTTCTTTAATTGATAAGCAGGGAGACTAGTATATGCAACATTGCAATAGTCTAACTGGGCATACATAGTACATAGCAGAATCCACGCATGTGCCATGGGATCGAGAAGGGGGCATAGCACTCGGAAATGATGGCATGCTAGAAATGCAGACTTAGTCAACTGGGTGAGCTGAGTAGAAAAAAGAGAGATTAGAGTCTACATAAATACCTAAATACTTAAATGAGCGCTTAAGTAAACAAGGAGAGTTACTGAGAACTAGGACTAAGGATGGAGTAATAGAACATAGCATATCCCAAGTGGCTGAGGATTTTTGGGGGTGGAGTTTCAAGGAGTTTTCATGAAATCAAGAAGTGACCTTCCCAAGTCAGATGTTGATATTAGTAAGATCAGGGCAAAGACTATCTGGGCAAGAAGGAGGATGTCATCAGCGTATATATAGCATGAAATGCCTAATGACTGAAAAGGATAGCTAATGGGCTCAGTAAAAATATTAAGCAGCAGAGGTGCTATTCCACATTGCAATAGAAAATGATTTGGGAATCGATGTTCCCCACGACTCTGAAGGTATGGTTATAAAGGTGAGAGGCAAAGCAGGCCAGCACTTTCCTCCAGAGGCCTAAATTATAGAGGCGATAAAGTAGAATATTATGATCCACTAAGTCAAATGCGGCCATTAAGCCTAGGGAAATGACTAAGGTAATTTTCCCTTGATCTATGGTGCTATAAAATTCATTTAAAATCACAGTGATAGCAGTCTTGCTACTATGTTGAAACCAAAATTCTGACTGATGTGGATAAAGTGTGTGGATATGTTCTACATGGTCAGCCAGTTGTGGCATAATTGAAGATTCTGTCAGTTTAGAAAGAAATTGTAGGTTTGAAATAGATTGATAACTGGTCACATGTAATGGATCTAGCTTTAGACCTTTAAGAATTGGGCAGATCACAGACTCCTTCCAGGCTTGTGGGACTTGACTTGTGATCAGACTCTTACTGACTATGGTACGAATAATAGGAATTAAGCACATGGCTGGCTTAGTGTAGATTGGGATGCTTGTTTTGATTCTGATAGGGAATAGATGTATAAAAATTCAATGAAGATGAATTCAGACAAAACTAAGGCTTTGTTAATGGGGAAACAACTGGAGCATTTTCCTAAGATCTCCTTGAGTGTTGATGGAAGCTTGATTCCAGTGCAATCCAAAATAAGGAGTTTGGGAGTCATTATTGACTCCTTGCTCACGTGGGAAGAGCAGATAGCATTAGTTTCAAGGAAGTTTTAAGACAGATTCATACGTTTTTGAAAGAGCTGGATTTAAAGCTAGTGGTCTATGCTATTTACCTCTCATTTTGAAATTACTGTAATCTTATATGTAGGAATGCCTATAAAAAAGTTAAATCAATTAGAAGCATTACAAAGTACAGCAACAAAATCGATATTATGGGAAAAAAAAGCACGGGAAAGGGCAACCTCATTGCTTATTAGCTTGCGCCGACCTCTGATGAATCTAAGAATTACTTTAAAATTCTTAGGGGCATTTTACTAAATGCCATGCTGGCAACACGCATAAGAGATGCATTACTAGTGGGGGGCTTCAAAATAATTGTAGAGAGGGTGGGTACATCCATCCTCCTACAGTTACTGCGCTTCAATGCAGCAAATGGCCGTGAGATCAATAAGTCACCCACTGATGTGGTGTTAGTTGCGGTATATAAGAAATGTTAAATAAATAAATTAATTAATACTTGCACCAAGCACAGGCTACAAAACCTCACGCTAGCTGTGCCATGGCAGGACGCCCCTACCCCACCCAGTCACCATTGTGATGTGCACTACAAAGGTACTGCGGGGCTTTTGGCACAGGGCCTGTGCTCCTTAAGGTTTATTTTTAAGATTGTATATGCGATTGGTCCCTATTTTTTTACTTCCAATGTAACCAGATAAGTCTCTACCAGGAAACTGCAATCACAATTTGAGGTGTGACTGGTCATCCTCTCTGTGAAAGAGATTAGATATGTAGCTACCTAAAATTTATCATCTCGGGAGCTGCACCACAATTTTGGAATAGTTTGCCTGCAGAAAAGAAGATGGAATCATGTTAACTTTCATTTTAGAAGACCAGGGAAATCTTGGTTGCTTGATCAATTCCTGAATTTGGATCCTGACTCTCTTATTCTCCTGCATACCACCGGTGTGTCTCTTTCCCCTAGATTTACTCTAGTCCCCAGTCTGTTGTGTTGCCTGTCTTGAACAGATTGTACATTCTATGGAGCAGGAACTGTCTCTTGCATGTATATGTACAGCTCTGTGTATGTCTTGTAGCGCTATATAAACGCTTGGTAGCAGCAGTAGTAGTAATACACTGTGAGTTGTTTTATATGAAAGAGTGGTGATCCAGTGAGTCACAAAGCTTACAGCTTTTTATCTAGACTAGGACAGTTAACCGGTGATACTTATGTTTTGTATGATTAGATAAGAAATTGTATGGTTTGTAATATTTTTTAAATATTGCTCGTTTTAAGTTTTGTATTCATGCTGAGATCCCCAAGGTAGGGTATGGGTGGGATTTAAGATGGGATTTAAATTAGATTCATACTAAATTAATCTTTCCTTATGTCCCCCGTCCCCTGGCTGTCAGGCGGAGAGCAGCAGCTCACGCCGTGTTTAGTTCCTCTTCTGCTGGTTTCACTCTGACGCTTGAACGCATGGTGCTGACCAGCCCCAGGTGCCTCCTCTATTCTATTTCAGATGGATGTCAGAGGGGGAGGTGATGGTGGCAGCGACGGCGACAGATGGAGCATGAAGTGCTGAACTGCTGTTGCCAGTGGGAAGGACAGAGGGACGAGCATCAAGCCAGGGCTGCAGCTGGTTTAACTCTATCCCGTGTGACTGTCCCAAGAAACCATGTGAGTGGCTAAAGCAATATCAAGAGGAGTTGCTCACTCCACTCTTCATCTCTGCAGTCGTATACTATTGTCTCTCACAACTGGACTCACCTGAGCAGCTGCTTTTCCCAGGCGCTCTTCCTTCTGATCCTGGCTCATTCCGGATGTAGGGTGCTTCTCCTCGTTCAATGGAGGATATAATATCAGGGGTCACAGTGAGAGAGCCTGTTCCTAAGGTAGAAAGAAAATATTAGGTTTCCTATAATCACCTGCCCTTTGAGGTCTTCTCAGAGTATTTGGTGATCCCAGCTCCAGTTAGAATCAGTTGTTTACATGCTTGACATACTGTTCCTTTGGAGTTCTCGGCCATCTAAACTAAGGGGTATGTTTACAAATTGGCGGTAGCGGCTTCCATGCGATATCAGAAGCACGACCCCATTCAATTCAAAGGGGCTGTGGCTCCAATATCGCACGGAAGCCGCTACCGCTGATTAGCAAGCATACTCCTAAGATTTAGAAACTCCTATCTCCATTTCAAAAATGGGATTAAAATCAGGTTGTTCTCACTGGTCTTTAGGAATGATATAAGCGCCCAAAATCTGACAGTCTCTTGTCTCCCTTTCTTGTTGCTAAACATACAGGGCCCGATATTCAAAGGGATTAACATGTGCTAATCCCCTTGTCTGGGATTATCGTCGCTGAATATCCGCAGGTTCCGTCACTGCATGCGCTGATGCTCACTGGTCAGCATCGTGGCCTTCTGGGGAGTGCTCCCCGGCGATAAGTGGGCAGCGGCGATGTTGAGTCGATGCCCGGTTATCGCTAAACGGCCAAAATTGGGTGCAATAAAAGCTGGCCTAACCTTCGCCACTTAAGCCAACTGGGTAGCAACTGAATATCGCTACTGTGTGATTAGCCTCATCACTATCCGGGCAGCCTAAATATTCAATGCTGGGTCCTAGATACGGCCCCAGCATTGAATATTTGGCTCTAATGTTCAGCGCCAGCTGCTTGTCACTGCACTGAATTTTGAGCCTATACTTCCTTTTTGCTTTTCATCCTCCTTTATTCACATAGAATAGCATATTCTGTACTGGCTGCTTAGATACTATATTCCCCTCTGATTTCAAAATGTTGCTGTGTGCTTATAACTGATGTATTGTAATCACCTCCCTTTTTCTGTCCTCTTTGATACGCTGTTTTAAACTTTGTTTTTATTGTAGTCCACCTTGGTATCACTTGAAGGGCAGTATTCCAATTAAATAAGCTAAACTAAACCAAACTCTGGATCAGATTCATGCAAATTCAAGATTTAGAAACATTTCCTGCAGAGAAAATGTCACCAACTTCAGTTAACAAAAATATTCAAACCCTTGCAGAGTTCTCCCTAGAACCTTTTGCCAGCCAGGTGGTATGAAGAAGTAGCCAGATGGGCCAAACTATAAGCCAGGTGACAGCAGCCAATGTAACTATTAGTCTTTCATGTAGTTCCAGATATGATGCGTTTATTTGTCAGTGTGTGCATCCACTCTAAGGTTTTCATAAAACGCGCTCATACATTGCAACTCCGCCCCCTGCTCCACCCAAACTACATTCCAGGGAAAGTGTTTATGTGTATATGTACCCTCCAACTTGTCATCTGTGAGTCCTCTTGCGCAGACAGGCCCTGCAGCAGTCCATATCGTCTGCGTGCATGGGTTTCCATGGCAACAGGAAACTCATCGAGAGACGTAGGTAGGACACTGAAGAACCTGACAGTACTGCAGGGCTCACAGACACCACACTGCAGAAAGTTTAAGGAGTGAGGGCGGGGAGTGGGCAGTAATCTGACTCCAGATGTACAGGGCCAATTCCAAGGTCTGCTCTGTATGTCCAGGGGGCATCCATTTGAACGGGGGACTTATTCACTTATTCCACCTCAGAAGTGGAATAAGTCTGCCTGAATGGCAGAGGACGGAGGACTCGGGCCCGGAAAGGAAAGTGAGTTGGTGCAGGGGGGTCCCCGCTGCTTGATCCTGGCTACCAGCTGGTCCGATCAGGGAAAGGAGCAACTCGGGCTGCCAGGGACTGTGGCTCCTGCATGGAGCTGCAGTGCCATGGCAACAGGACGCCATGGCACAGCGGCTCCATGCAGGAGCCTGGCTGGGCTAGCCGGGTAGTGGGCTGGACATCCAGGTGCCCAAAATCAGGGCATGGCCTGCACATCTGACCAATTGCACCTGATTCTGATCCCGTGGGCAATTAGCCTCCACAGAATCAGAATCGGGTGCAACCGGGCACTTCCAGATTCTGGGCACAAAGACAGGCGGGGGACACCCAGAACAGAATTGGCCTCTACTTGTCTTCAAACATACATTGAAGACTTATGCTAAAGGGGAGTAAAATGTGTAATCTCCTTATGGCATCTTGCTATCATCATTTTTGGAATCCTCAGACAATGAGACACCCATGAGTGCTACTCTCTTAATCCCGTTCTCCTCTGAAAACTTGAGCAGATAATAGCACCTGCTATGCAGATAAGTGCAACTGATCGGGATATTTGGAGTCACTATCCAGATATTCAGATACCAACATTGAAATATCTGGATTTATTTTTAGCCATGGTGGCTGACATTTAAAAAAATACCGCCCTCAGATTATGAAAACAATATTTTTACTTATTTATTTTTTTAGCTGTATTTATAAATCTTATAATTTTATAAATCTTTTTCTGCATGTAAAGCCTGTTTTACATGCAGAAAAGGAAGAGATTTTATAAAATTGTGCAACCGCATGTGTGGGTATCAAGAGTAGATGCATGAAAAGCGTGTGCATACTTTGACGAAATCTGTACGTGTGTATAGCATTCCTGGGGGTGTAGCTGCAGCAAAGCCAAGGCAGAGCTGCGATGTACACAGGAGCAAACGCTTAGGGGGTCCTTTTACTAAAGGGCTTTAGCTGGCAGCATGTGTTCTGACCTGCACTGAAGACATGCTAGGCGGGGCCATGTTAGCACAGGAATCATTCCACGCTAACTGTGCAAACCACGTCAGGGACATGAGTGGGCAGGTTAGGGATGAAGAATGGACTCGGTGGTCTCAGTACAAATAGCGCTGAGTTCACTCCGCTAACTGCATTCGCATGGGTTCAGCTAATGCCACCTCAAAGGGTGAAGTGCGCCACGTTAGGGGAAAGTGCTCCACGTTCACTGTCGGGGAAATGCTTTCCACGCCCTTGACAGTTAACATGATGGTACTGCACCTAACATGCCATAGTTCCAGCGCTTTTAGCATGTTAGGTGCAAAAGCCCAGCACCCTTTAGTAAAAGGGCCCGTTAGAGTACACACACATATCCCGATTTCAGAGCAGTGTAATATCTGATTTGTGCGCTGCTAAGGATCGTTCTAGGTGCCTATTTTAGAAAGACATACATATGTATCTAGGATGCACCATATACTTTAACCATGTACATAAGTTCCCCCCAACCTGTAAATCAAACAGCTGAACCCAGTTAAACTGCAAACGGAATAAAGACACTCACTTCTGGATGGCGGACTGAAGGGTTTGTTGTGCGGCAGCGTCTATTTCCTTATGGGCAAAAGGAAGGCTAAAGGGGTTAAGAAACCCTCCCTTACCCCTGCAGCCTCATCTCCTTTACCTCGCAAGTGGTTGGGCCACTTGATCAATTTTTGGTGCCGCGGCGGCAGTCGGGAAAGCCGGCGGTTCTGAGCCCTTGTGACCTCTCAGCGGAGTTTGGCAGCTCGGCAGGAGGATCCGGGCCCGACATCTCACCGCCGGAGCAGTGGCGTCCTCCTAAGGAGCCTCTCCTGGGGTTGAGTTCGGTGCAGCTGGAGAAAGCGCTCCCCCCGGTTCGGAGGGGGGGCTGAGAGCAGAGGGTTGGCTGCAGTGAGAAGTGGTGGCAACGCTGCTTCATCTCTTCCCCGCGGTTCCCATAACATCTAGGAGGTCTTCTGGCAGGTTGGCTGACGCCTCTTCTGCTCCTGGCACTTCGGTAATGGAGCAGCGACTCTCGGAGGCCGGCACTCGAATGGCACAGAATTTGGTAACTTTTTCTTTTGAAAGACCAGCTGAATTTACATTGGAGTCTATATGGTCTGCCATTGTGAAATTCAGGGAACTTTTTGCTCCTCAGGTTGCTGCTTTGACGACTCACTTTCAATTTCATACTGTCTTGCTTCAACAACACACTTTGGAAGTTTCCGCTTTGTAATCGTCTGTGATTGATCTCCAGCAGAAAGTTTCTCGGATTGAAGATGATAGTTCCTCATATCAGAAAGATGTATTGGCTTTGCAGACAAGGATTGAAATGTTGGAGAATTTATCAAGATATTCTAATCTCTGTCTTGTTAATTTTCCTAAGTCTCAGTGTGATAGTGCAAAAGAGATGTTTAAGAAATACTTGGTTGAAGTGTTAGGGGTACCAAATGAATCCCACCCTCCTATGGTGAAACAGTACTATCTTCCAATGAGAAAAAAGGTGGTGGGTAGTAGGACTATTCCTGGAGTGGATCAGGTTGATTCTTTAGATGTTTCCACTATTCTGGAAGGTTCTTTAACGGAATCTGTTTTTCCTTCTACCTTAACTGTAATTTTTGCTCTTTCCTCGGAAAGGGATTGTTTTTTCCGAATGTTTTTTCGGAAGTGGAATGTAACATTTCAAGGGTTAACTATACGGGTCTTTCCTGATCTATCCCTGGAGACTCAGAAACGTAGGAAAGAATTCTTGCTTCTTCGTCCAGGTGTTTTGTTGTTGGGGGGGCCAGTTTTTTTTGACGTTCCCTTGTAAATGCATGAATAAGCTGAATTCTGTTTCTTATATCTTTTTTGAGCCATCTCAGTTGCTGGCTTTTATTAGTGCTCACCGTCCTCCGAGGTGGTTCAGGTTCAACTGCAGTAGGTTTTGACCTGACTGTCTTACCCTTCAGTTTTTTTCTCTCTTCACAGGTTTGAAATTAATTGTGATTCGAAGTCTCCTTTTTATAGTGGGCTATAGTAGGGTCAGTAATGTAATACTTTGTGCTTCACTTTTTTCGGTAAGTCACTGATGTTATCAATGCATTTTCTTTCTGTACCCTAATTTCTGTTTCAGGTGTTGCTGCTTGGATTTATTGTAAAATGATAAATATAAATAATAATAAAAAAAGACACTCACTTCTGTTCGTTATGTTCACTAGATGTTTATTGTGAGTTCATAAAGTTGAAATTGTTTCCATTTGCCTTGAAGTTCGCTGTAATTACAAAAGCCATGTTTACTGTAAACCGCTTTGACACCATGAAAAGTGGTATATGTTAAATAAATTAAATAATGTTGCCTTTATAAAACAGGCGCCTTTTGGAACAGGCATTCTACTGTAAAATCAGGCTCAAAGTGCTTGTTTCTCCTGTCGTGGCTAGAACCAGAGAATTACAAAGGGTTTCCTCCAATTTCAGCCTCAGGTGTTTGAAGTGAGGCCAGCCTTTTTCCTTAAATTCCCCTAAACTGTTTAATATAACAGGGGAGTAAGTGCGGTTTCTTGGATCCAAACCAATTAAAAAATATTTTTCATAATAAAAAAATTGTGCAAGGTTAATTCATTCTCTGTGAGGGTTTTTGCCTTATTGCCTTACGAAGTGAGGCGATTAACAATGGTCCTCCAGAACAAATATTGGGTAGCTAGTTCAGGATATTATTATAATCCCATTTCCTGATTGTTGATTTTTCCTGTCCTTTAATTTTATTGTTAGACTCTCGCTCCATTCACGTGAACTGGTCACAGATATAGATGGTTGAGATTTCTGTGTGTTCCTTGTCTGTATATTTTAGCTGTTCTTATTTCTGTTTTCTTTGACATTTTATGTAAATAAATATACATTTTTATTTTAAAAACTCCCAAAACATCTGGATGTTTTTCTGGAGGCTAAATTTAGGCTTTTAGGTAGGAAGTTGAAATCCAGAACTTCCAGGGTAGCGTTCTCCGAAATGCTTCCCGTTCCACGCGCAGGACCCAAAAGGAAGGCAGAGCTCCGGAGTCTCAATGCGTGGATAAGACAATGGTGCAGAGATGAGGGTTTTGGATTTGTTAGGAACTGGGAAACATTCTGGGGAAAGGAGGGGCTCTTTCGAAGGGAAGGGCTTCACCTTAACCGGGATGGAAACAGGCTGCTGCCATTAACCTTTAAAAAGGAGACAGCAGCTTTTAAACTAGATAATAGGGGAAAGCCGACAGTCGCCCAAGAGCGCATGGTTCGGAAGAATGTATCCTTGAAGGATACTACCAAAAACAGAGAGGTTCCAAAAAAGAGTAAAGTAGCCCAAATGCCCTCGAATATGGAGCAGACCGAGCTTAAAGATCCCAAATTATCCATGTCTACCAATAGCCAGATTAATATGAATAAAATACAGTCTCTAAAATGCTTGTATGCAAATGCTAGAAGTCTAAAAAATAATATTGGAGAGTTAGAATATATAGAACTAAATGAGAGGTTAGATATGATTGGAATCTCAGAGACATGGTGGAAGGAGGACAACCAATGGGACACTGTGATACCTGGGTCAAACTATATCGTAATAATAGAGCTGATCAAATTGGTGGAGAGCTTGCGCTCTATGTTAGAGAGGGCATTGAGTCAGAAAGGATTAAAGTTTTGCAAGAAACAAAGTTTGCTGTAGAATCTCTATGAATTGAAATTCCATGTAAAAAGGGGAAGGCGATGGCAGTGGGGGTGTACTATCGATTGCCAGAATGAACAAATGGATGATGAAATGCTCAAAGAAATCAAGGAAGCTAACAAAAGTTACAGCACAGTAATAATAACGGGTGATTTCAATTACCCCGGTATCGACTGGGTCAGTGTCACAGCAGAACATGCTAGGGAGATAAAGTTCCTAGGTGAAATAAATGACTGCTTTTTGGAGCAGCTGGTTCAAGAACCGACCAGAGGGGAAGCCATATTGGACCTAGTCCTTAGTGTAACACCAGATCTGGTGCAAGAGATAAGGTTGTTGGGGCCACTTGGCAATAGTGATCATAGCATGATCACGTTTGATCTAATTAATGGAGGAGGGATGGTAAGGAAATCCACAGTACTACCTTTTAACTTTCGAAAGGGAGACTATGATAAAATGAGGAAAATAGTTAAGAAAAAACTAAAAAGAGCAGTTACAAAGGTTAAAGACTTACATCAAGCTTGGGTGTTGTTGAAAAATACTATCTTGGAAGCCCAGACCAGCTGTATTCCACGCTTTAAGAAAAGTGGAAGGAAGTCCAAAAAACTGCCTTCATGGTTTAAAGGTGAGGTCAGAGAGGCTGTTGTTGCCAAGAAAGCATCTTTCAGGAAATGGAAAAAAGAGCCAAACGACGAAACCTGGAAACAGCACAAGCACTGGCAAGTTAAATGCAAGGCATTGATAAGGCAGGCAAAGGTAAAATTTGAGAAGAAGCTTGCTGCGGAAGCAAAAACGCATAATAAAGACTTTTTCAAGTACATTTGTAGCAAAAAACCTGTGAGAGAGTCAGTTGGTCCATTAGATGATAGAGGGGTTAAAGGGGCACTAAGAGGCGACAAGGCGATAGCGGAGAGACTGAATGAATTCTTTGCTTCGGTCTTTACTGAGGAAGATGTAGGGTTGTTACCCATGACTGAAGTGGTATTTAAAGGTGAAGAACTGAAGGAAATATTGATACATCGCGAAGATGTATTACAACTATTAGATAAACTGAAGAGTTACAAATCACCTGGGCCAGATGATATACATCCAAGGTTGTTGAAAGAAATGAAATATGAGATTGCAGACCTGCTATTAGTAATCTGTGAATTTTCATTAAAATCATCTGTAATACCTGAAGATTGGAGGATCGCAAATGTAACGCCAATTTTTAAAAAGGGTTCCAGGGGTGATCCGGGAAACTACAGACCAGCGAGCCTGACATCAGTACCGGGAAAAATGGTAGAAACCATCATAAAAAACAAAATTACTCAGCATGTAGATAGTCATGGCCTAATGGGAGACAGCCAACATGGCTTTAGACAAGGAAAATTTTGTCTTACTGATCTGTTATGTTTTTTTGAAGGTGTGAATAAACAGGTGGACAAAGGTGAGTCGGTTGATATAGTATATCTGGACTTTCGGAAAGCCTTTGACAAGGTCCCTCATCAGAGACTTTTGGCAAAACTAAAGAGTCATGGGATAGGAGGCAGTGTACTATTGTGGTTTAGGAACTGGTTAAAAGATAGAAAGCAGAGGGTAGGGCTAAATGGTCTAGGAAACTCCCCGCTTTTGTAGCAAGGCTGTATCGGAATATTGCAGATGATTCACCTGTTCTTCCTACTTTGAAACTTCCGCAGCAGAGATGGGAGGTGACTTTACCTGTAAAGGAGCAAGATTTCTGGCTGGAAGTTTATCACTATACGCATTTATGTTCTCTTTCGCTTGGGTTAATTCATACACAACTTAGGATCCTTTATCATCTCTCCATAATGCCGTCAGATCTCTATCAATGGAAGAGAGCTGATGATTCACTTTGTTGGTGGTTGTGTGGTCGTCGAGGTACTTTTGATCATATGTGGTGGTATTGTCCTCACATTCAAAGGTACTCGAGGAAGGTGGTGGAACATATTACTGGACGGTTCTCGGTAACTCTCTCTTATGATATGGAGACTTGTCTGCTGGGGGTCCTACCCGAGTCTTCCAGTTGTGGGCCTCTTCGAAGAGTGGTTCAGTCACTGCTCCTAGCGGCAAGATCGGTGATTGCTTGTTTTTGGAAGCGCAGCAGGGCACCGTCTCTTTTAGAATGGCGTTCTAAGAGTTGGGAAATTTACCGGTTGGAAAAAATTACTGCTTCAGTACGAGGTCGTCCATTTTAAGGAGAAGAACTATGTAGCTTAGTCTTTCAGGAGGACACTAGAGTGCAAGAGATTCCCGGTTGTTACCATGATTGAGGTTCTATTCTTTCTTAGCTGCTTTTACTAAAGTTTGATACTCTTTCCTTTTCTTCTCTTCCCATTGCGCTTATGGGTTAGAAGGGTCAGAACGGGGTTGGGTGGGGGGTTGGGTAGGCAGGGGGGTGCGGAATGGGGTGGGGACAGCATGAACGGTGTGGGGGGTGGGATGAGCTGGGTCTGGTTAGCCTCAGTCCCCTTAAGGGACTCATAGTACTTTTGCTTTTAAGTTCTCAGCTTTCAGTTCTTCAGTGTTCTGCTGAGTAGAGGGGAAAATGCTGCGAGAAGGATCCGAGCGGTGGTTGTAGTTGCATTGCCTTAGCCTCACTGCTATTTTTGGCCACCAGTACACTTAAGTGGGAGGGTTCTAACTTGTACTGTATGGTATTGTTTTGTATTGTATTGTATACTATATTGCAATGTATTGCTCTGTTTCTCTTGTCCTGATTTAGGCTGTTTTGTGCAGGGGGAGCTGGTGTTGTACTGTATTGTTTTTGTCTAGCTTTATTATGCAGGGTCCTACTTATATGCATTGTTATTTGTATTGGCTACATAACCGTTGTTGTTGTTGTTATTCTTGCTTGTCTCTTCTCGGCAGGCTGGTAAGGCTGTTGGAACTGGTAGATTATATCTATCTCAATGTTATGGTTTGTTGAGTTTGACTGTATGCTATTTGAGACTGCTCAATAAAATTTATTACATAAAAGCCTCCCAAGTCACACTCAAGTGAGTCACCCTCACGGAGGTCGTTCATGAGCATTTAATCAACCTTTTCCTCTCAATCTTCAGATTTTCTTCATAGAGGAGAAAATCCATCCAACATCTGCTGGAGACAAAGAAATACTGATGAGACCTCTGGTGGCTGAGGCGAATAGAGGCATAGGAGTAATGCCATTGAAACCTGGGCTTTACATTGGTCCTTTGTCTCCACCAATCTGCTGGTAGGGGAACACAACCCACTTGTCTGGATTTGGGGGCATGCAATGAAACTACAGGGTAACCTATTTAAGATTAATAAGAGAAAATATTTTTTCACTCAACATGTAGTCAAATTCTGGAATTTGCTACCAGAGGATGTAGTAAAAGCTGTTAGTGTAGCCAAGTTTAAAAAAGGTTTGGACATGTTCCTGGAGGAAAGGTCCATAAATCATTATTAAAGTGGACCCAGAATATCCACTGCTTGCCCCAATACAAGCATTGTGGAACCTGTGTCTTTTGGGGAAACTGCTAGGTACTTGTGACCTAGATTGGCCACTGTTGGATACAGGATATTGGGTTTGATGGACCTTGGTCTGACCCAGTACGGCATATCTTATGTTCTTAACTGAAACCAAAATACATTTGCCTTTAGATTTTTTCCCCACTTCATACTCTTCTCTCCTCAACTTCTGACTCTTGGTACTCTTTTCTATTTTTCTTTCCATTTTAGTTTTCTATGATTCTCCTCTTGTTACCAACATATAATTTTCCTTTAATGTCACTTCTCCGAGCATCTCTTCTCTGCCTTTTTTGCACTCATCGTTTCACACCTCTCATCTTTTGCATACCATATTTGTTTTTTTTACCTCTCTCTCATCTATCTTGTTTTATTCTTCCTTTTCTCTACTGCTTCTCCAGTCTCACTCCCACCCAGTCATTTTTTTCTTTCTCCCAATCCCCACTTCTGAAAGCTCTTTCTTTTTCCCTTCCACCTCTGTCTCCCATGTGCCTTCTGTCCCTCACTATGGCCCTTATTTCTTTATATACCTTTCCTGTATCTTCCTGTCTCTATCCCCTCTCCCTACCACATGCCATCCTGGTCTTTCCTTTCTCTCTTCATCCTCCATTGTCCCTTTCTTTTCTCCCTTCCATACCCCCTTCTGTGTCTCTCCCTCCCTTTCCCTTTTGTGTTGTTCTTCCCTTCTTCCACAATAACCTCTTGTCCTCCTCCTCTCCCCTCTCTATATTCTGTGCTCCTTCCATGTTCTCTTCTGTTCTCTCTGTCTCTCTTCTTCCCTCCTGCCTGCCTCATTTAAGCAGCTTTTGGGTCCTTTCCCAGCCCCACACACAATCAGGGAGAGGGTCCTAGAGGGCTGATCTGTCGGAACTGCAGGAAGCTGTTTGCAAGGGCCCTGCCCTGCCTCCTCTCCCCATTCTTCCAATCAGAACACAGGAAAGGAAGCAGGGGCGGGGCTACAGGTGATAGGTTTCTACTGCTAGGCACACGTCCTCCCTCCATCAGATTAGGAAGTACTGTAGGGAACCTGATACAGTCAGGCTGATGCACGAGCCTGACTTTTAGTGAAAGTTTAAAAACAGGCTAAATGGAAATTCGGCAGGGGTTTGGGCTCCTGGATGGGAGTACAGAAAATGGCTTGAGAAAGTAGGAGGGGGGGGGGGAAGAGGCATGTTCCCATCTCTACTTCCCAGTCCAGACCCCTGCCATAGCAAAGGGTAAGGTAGGACTTTTTGGCACCCTTAAAAACGTTGGTGGCCTGAACTAGTGCCTCACTGGCTCACCCCTTAAGCTGAACTGCATTTGGTAGGCCTATACTAAACAGATAACTCAATTGGATAGTAGCATTACAGGTTCAATTATGCTTAAGAAAAGACAATTATCAGGCAAGTATAGCTGAACCATCTCTTCTGTTGGGTAACTAGATAAGTAGATCTAGATCCTATGCCAAATAGCAGGCCCACGTTAAACAGACAGTGCCAGCATGGTGACTGTACTACACTTTGACATAGGAAGAATCTCGGTTCTGGTAGAGTGCGTCCTCTACTCCTGTGGAATCCTATGATAACGGCCCGCATAGCCTACTCCCTCTTGGAACCACCCAGCTATTGACACCTTTGAGGCTGTTCTCCCTTTCCTTAGCCCCCCAAATAGGACGAAGGGCTTATTTATTCTCCTAAATGACGTGGAAACCTCAGATATGTCTGCAGTGTCCTCTTAACCTCTAGCGGGTGCAAGATCTTTCCTTTCCCTTGCCTTGCCTCCGCATTCGTTAAAATCTGGCAGCTCTTTGGTCTGAGAAGAATGAGGGTACTGTGCATAGGTATACCCTTATCTTTGGACATCCTGAGATACCATGCTCTGCAGTAAATGCCTGCAGTTCAAATATCTGGCTGAAGAAATAATCACTAAAACCTCTCAGTAATAACATTTTTGATAGATGGATGATGAGCACAATAAATAAATTAAAAATAAAACATCACATTCTGAGATAGCGCCTTGTGGGTCTCTTGATTTAAGGGTTGAAAGTGACTGTCGACGAAGGCATGAAGCACTATATTCAGATCTCAGGAGGGCACTGGGGGCCTGATATTCAGCCGCTGGCTGGTTAGCTACAGTGACTAAAGTTCCGTGACTCTTTCAGGTGCCTGACTTTAGCCGCTGTAGGTTAACCAGCTAGTGCCTCCAATCTGCCCTCGGAAAGTCAGATAGAGTCAGGGCGCTTAGGGCCAAAACTGGGAAAACACAGTGGCACTAAGCAAATTAGTGCTGCTGAATATCCCACTGAGCACCTTTCAGGTGGTTTGCAAGTTTGAGCACATCTTCCTTGCTTTATCAGATCTCTCCTCACTCAGGACAGAAAAAATACTTATTAGTATCCCCTCTGCATCAGCATATATAGGAAAGACGAGCAATTTTGCTCTGTCTCTACCTGCTGGCAGGAGGGACATAACCTACTGGTCTGAACTAATCTGTTGTTGTTAAATGCCATTGAGTTGGTGTCGACTCATGGTTGGCGACCCTCTGGATAGTTGCCCTAAATTGTATTCGGTCTTCAGTCAGGCGGCTCATTGTTAATCAGATTTGTTTAAACAATCTGCTTTTTGGTAAAACCATGCTGCAGATCAGTGGACTGTAGGTCATTTTTTTTTCCTTAGTAGATTCTCCATTAGTTTTTCTACCACTGAGATAAGACTAACCGGCCTGTATTTTCCAACCTTCTCTCTCTTCCTGCTTCTATGAAGGACTTCTAGAAAGACACTAATGTTCCCTGACAAAATTATGTTATGGTGATCTTGTCTGATGTCTGGTAGGTAGAAAAACACTGTGATAAGTAGATGGCCCGAGGCCCAGAGGCAGAGGGATACTGGGGTGCCTAGGGAAAAATACAACCAAAAGAAAAATCAAGCCTCTGTAGAGGAGATTGGTAAGACCTAACCTAAAATACTGAGCCTGTTTTCTACCACAAGCTTCTGCTGAATCTCCCTCCTCTCATTCCTCCCGGACTGTCTGTCCTACCCAACCCTTGCCCCAAACAGGTCAGTACAGGAATATTCAATAATTGGACCAGTAGCCATTGACCTTGCTGGCTAGTCTCTGAACTGTGGGGCAAAGGACAGCCTCAAATGAGCAAGCATCATTTTGAAAAACAGTACAGACAGAAGCAAAGGGGGTTCATGCTTGACCCTTTTGAACCTGGGGGCTCCCTCTTGAGCTGGTGGGAAAGGTCA
The DNA here is from genome assembly GCA_033557465.1 of Ichthyophis bannanicus. Lineage (NCBI taxonomy): Eukaryota > Metazoa > Chordata > Amphibia > Gymnophiona > Ichthyophiidae > Ichthyophis > Ichthyophis bannanicus. The sequence continues at coordinate 1,463,482,258 of CM066031.1, forward strand.
GGTTTGTGAGAGGAATGTAGAAACTGCAAAAGGTTGGAGGGTCAGTTTGTGAGGCCAGAGGGATAGGGTTAATGGCCAGGGCTCTGGTTATTGAATATTTATTTGTTAGCCAGGATGGGGTAAGGAGATACTAAAGCTTCTCTGGTTATGAGGGTGAAAGATTTGGAGGATTCAAACTGAACTTGTCACTTTAAGATTATGATGGAGTTATACCACAGGTTGTGATCACACATTCTTTGCAGGCCACAACAACACAAACTTTAGCAAACTGCAGCTTAGTAATTTACCTCAGAAATTATGACTGTAGCATTCGCTTGCTGGCTCTTTTTTTTTTTTTTTTTTTTGGCCAAATCGCACTGAGAAAACCTCACCATCAGGACTCTCTCTCATGATGTTCAAAGGCAGCGAAATTAAAATGTAATATTCCTTACCCAGTGAGATCACGGTCTGATAATTCGCCTTCATCACATCCTTGTAAAGCTCCTTCTGCCCTTCATCTAAATCCTGCCACTCCTCCTGGGAGAAATAGATGGCGATGTCCTCAAAGGTTACTGGGACCTAAAACACAAACCCTTCTATACTCAGCCCCTTATGCATCATGTCTATCAGGAGACATCACAGCAATAGGGCTCAGAGGCCGATGTAATCAGCAGTGTGTAAGATCCATGTGCTGAAACTTAGCAAACAGCTTCCTCATGCATGTGTAAAAATCATCTTTTATGTTCAATTTGGTAAAGAAATCATATGCAAACAACGTTCTCCAAAAGAACACGCCAATCACCATGGAAACATGCGCACACGGGTGTGCATTAGCAGCAGAAAACAAATTTTTTGCAGAGATTGTTTGCCATCTGGAGAAGCATTGCATACACATAAATTATGTGCATTAGATAATGCGTGTCTGGAATGACAATTGCATATTCCACACATAAATATTATTGGTATGGTATCATCTAACTTTTCGCAGTTAAGCACACTGCCCATCATTTTATACAGCAGCGATACCTCCCCATTAACCCCGCATTTACTGATGAAACCTCTCATTTCCATGGTGTTTTTGTCCACTCAACCCCTTCAATAAATTAAATAAATAAATAAAGACCGATATGGGTAGTTCATGCTGGCACAAGACAAGAAACTGATGCAAAACCCTCATAAATGCTAGCCACAGAAAAGCTAGCTAACCTTTTACTCCACCTCAGACTGGGCGCTAAAATCTTAGTATTACAAAATCAGATGTTAAGCTTCAGTCTTGTGCATGCTTCTTTGCCACTGAATTTAAACAGGCAGTGTGCTGATACCTACAAAATCAACTGCACCTAGTTTTCTAGTGTATTATATACAGAAAGTGGGCCTCTGACAGGAGGTTCCCAAAGTGCCTTTTCTCAGTTTCAGGTCTCTCTCAGGAGCCTAATAATAAGTCAGTGCTGAGTCAGCAGTGTCCCAGGGTAGACAGCTACAACAATCTACATTCATAAAACAGAAGGTTAGGGCTAATCTCTTACCTGAGCAGAAGCTCCTGCAGGCATTTTCTTCTCGGTATTTCCAGCTTTCCTTTGCAGGATTAGAAATTAAGCAGGTGCTCTTTCTTTGGCTTCTGGGTAAGATCTGAATGTTTGCTTCTTGCAGTGTTGAGGATGTTCCAAGGCTGGTTACAGAGGCAGAAGAGGGAGAGAAGGGCAGAAGCTAGGATTCGGGGCTGGTGGTTTCTGGTTTCAAGTTGCAACATTAATCTGCTAATAAAAGGATAAAAGAAGGAAAGACTCTTTGTGTGCACAGGGCAGCGCAGCTCCTCTTCAGGCTGGGTGCAGACTGATGACATCACAAAAGGGAGGCTGGAGCTTTCCACAGAGCATTGTCCTGCCGGGGTGCATCCTTTACCTACTCCTCCTCCTCCTCCGGCTGCTCATCTATGTGCTTTTAGATAACATTGCAACATTATGCTTCTAGTCTTTTTTCCTTGAGAAGTGAAGTAGACTTTCAAACGTAGAAGTTGTAAGGTCAGTGAACAGCAGCACTGTGGGCATCTGATTGACAGAAATGACAGACGCTGTTGCTGCTGCACTGTGAAACAAAGCTTTTCTGTTCCTTTTTTTGTGGAGGGGGCAGAAATTGAGTACATGGCCGTTATTTTAATTCTACTTCTTATCATTCTGTGCTTGCAAATGCAGATTAAAAAGGAAAGAGAGTGTTCGGAGAGCTGTGATGCAGACTCAGATGTTCTCATGCTCTAAGGAAGCCATATCGGACTTAATAATTATTATTACTATTATTTATATCTCACTTATCATATACTAAAGTGACCGACCGTTCCGTATTATATGGGACTGTCCCATATTTTAGGATTTGTCCCTGGAATCGTATTACTTTGATTGGGATGCCTAAATGTTCACTGTTTTAAAACACATGTTCCACTCTTCCTCTCCACTTTTGTACCAGCGGATTTCTCCACTCCAGCTGTAATTTTCAAAGGGAAACTCTTATTTATATGAGACTATTTCCATCAGAGACACAGAAACATATACACATGCATGCAATCTGTTGTACTTCAGTCACACACACATACACATACATTCATCCACTCCCTACTCTTCAAATCAGGTACACACATTTATTTATTTAAATCTTTTCTATACCGCGCTCTTTTGAATCAGTGCGGTTTACAAGTAACGTGAATGTGTACAATGCAGGCTGAAACATACATTGAAACTTTACAATGAACAGGTATTACAACTTGGGTTTCAACAGGGGTAACTATATACAAACTGAGCAAGTATGTCGCGGAACTGTTTGTGTCAACATGACAAGATCTTACAACTATATACAGGTTTAGATATCGTATTGGTGGATATGGTTACATCAACATGATGTGTGTGAGGTGGTGGTGTCATCATGATGGGTGGGAAGGTGTGCTTGGTTGTGTTATGTCACCAGTGTGGGAGTAATGTTGGAGGAAAAGATGGTGCTTTAGTGCCTTTCTGAATTGCGCGAGGTCAGTGATAGCTCGGATAATGGTTGGAATGGTATTCCAGAGTGTAGGTGCGTAGAACACAAACACTCTGTTCTTTGTTGCAAGGGAGCATTTAGTTATTGTATTGGGGATTGAGAGTGTGTTAGCAGCGAATGACCTTCTGGATCTGTTCAGAGGAGTGGGGTGGACAAGGTCCGTGAGAGAGGTGGAGGACAGTTTGTTTACGGCTTTGAATGTCAACAGTATCTACTGTGCTCCAGGAGGAGCTGAATCCATCCACCCGGACTGAAGCCTGCAGCGGAGAACGAGCCTGCAGCCTGCCTGTGACCAGCGGCTAAAAGAGCAAGCCTTGCTGCTTCACAAAAGAGCATCGAAGGAGAACCGGAGTGCTGATTGCTGGCTCCACCTCTCTACACGGCGTCACACAGCTCCACTGCCCAATCGGGGCTCCACTCTCTGCTTTAAATAGAGAGAGCGCCAGGAGAGAGATCCTTATCTACTGTGCTCCAGGAGGAGCTGAATCCATCCACCCGGACTGAAGCCTGCAGCGGAGAACGAGCCTGCAGCCTGCCTGTGACCAGCGGCTAAAAGAGCAAGCCTTGCTGCTTCACAAAAGAGCATCGAAGGAGAACCGGAGTGCTGATTGCTGGCTCCACCTCTCTACACGGCGTCACACAGCTCCACTGCCCAATCGGGGCTCCACTCTCTGCTTTAAATAGAGAGAGCGCCAGGAGAGAGATCCTTATCTACTGTGCTCCAGGAGGAGCTGAATCCATCCACCCGGACTGAAGCCTGCAGCGGAGAATGAGCCTGCAGCCTGCCTGTGACCAGCGGCTAAAAGAGCAAGCCTTGCTGCTTCACAAAAGAGCATCGAAGGAGAACCGGAGTGCTGATTGCTGGCTCCACCTCTCTACACGGCGTCACACAGCTCCACTGCCCAATCGGGGCTCCACTCTCTGCTTTAAATAGAGAGAGCGCCAGGAGAGAGATCCTTATCTACTGTGCTCCAGGAGGAGCTGAATCCATCCACCCGAACTGAAGCCTGCAGCGGAGAACGAGCCTGCAGCCTGCCTGTGACCAGCGGCTAAAAGAGCAAGCCTAGCTGCTTCACAAAAGAGCATCGAAGGAGAACCGGAGTGCTGATTGCTGGCTCCACCTCTCTACACGGCGTCACACAGCTCCACTGCCCAATCGTGGCTCCACTCTCTGCTTTAAATAGAGAGAGCGCCAGGAGAGAGATCCTTATCTACTGTGCTCCAGGAGGAGCTGAATCCATCCACCCGGACTGAAGCCTGCAGCGGAGAACGAGCCTGCAGCCTGCCTGTGACCAGCGGCTAAAAGAGCAAGCCTTGCTGCTTCACAAAAGAGCATCGAAGGAGAACCGGAGTGCTGATTGCTGGCTCCACCTCTCTACACGGCGTCACACAGCTCCACTGCCCAATCTGCGCTCCACTCTCTGCTTTAAATAGAGAGAGCACCAGGAGAGAGATCCTTATCTACTGTGCTCCAGGAGGAGCTGAATCCATCCACCCGGACTGAAGCCTGCAGCGGAGAACGAGCCTGCAGCCTGCCTGTGACCAGCGGCTAAAAGAGCAAGCCTTGCTGCTTCACAAAAGAGCATCGAAGGAGAACCGGAGTGCTGATTGCTGGCTCCACCTCTCTACACGGCGTCACACAGCTCCACTGCCCAATCGGGGCTCCACTCTCTGCTTTAAATAGAGAGAGCGCCAGGAGAGAGATCCTTATCTACTGTGCTCCAGGAGGAGCTGAATCCATCCACCCGGACTGAAGCCTGCAGCGGAGAACGAGCCTGCAGTCTGCCTGTGACCAGCGGCTAAAAGAGCAAGCCTTGCTGCTTCACAAAAGAGCATCGAAGGAGAACCGGAGTGCTGATTGCTGGCTCCACCTCTCTACACGGCGTCACACAGCTCCACTGCCCAATCGGGGCTCCACTCTCTGCTTTAAATAGAGAGAGCGCCAGGAGAGAAATCCTTATCTACTGTGCTCCAGGAGGAGCTGAATCCATCCACCCGGACTGAAGCCTGCAGCGGAGAACGAGCCTGCAGCCTGCCTGTGACCAGCGGCTAAAAGAGCAAGCCTTGCTGCTTCACAAAAGAGCATCGAAGGAGAACCGGAGTGCTAATTGCTGGCTCCACCTCTCTACACGGCGTCACACAGCTCCACTGCCCAATCGGGGCTCCACTCTCTGCTTTAAATAGAGAGAGCGCCAGGAGAGAGATCCTTATCTACTGTGCTCCAGGAGGAGCTGAATCCATCCACCCGGACTGAAGCCTGCAGCGGAGAACGAGCCTGCAGCCTGCCTGTGACCAGCGGCTAAAAGAGCAAGCCTTGCTGCTTCACAAAAGAGCATCGAAGGAGAACCGGAGTACTGATTGCTGGCTCCACCTCTCTACACGGCGTCACACAGCTCCACTGCCTAATCGGGGCTCCACTCTCTGCTTTAAATAGAGAGAGCGCCAGGCGCGCCCGCGCCTTGCGGGCCCGCGCCTGAGGGCCGCGCAAGAGGGCCCTTTGGCACGGCCCTTAGGAAAAGGCTTGTCAAGGTTCCTCAAATTCTCACGAAAACGCAACAGTTCTACTTCGCAGAGACCAACAGCCTCCTTAACGCACCGCTGAGCTCCCTCAAGGTTGAGCTCGCGTGGAACCACCGAACTGACACACCAGAAATCGCAGCAAGTATACGCTACCAAAATAACTCTTCTTTCTTAACAGACCTATCGTGAACAGCTAAAATTACCGGACTAAACTAATTATTACGAGTTAACTCTTCACCCTGGTACTGCAATAACAGGCTATTGCCAACAAATCAAATCCTATCTGTATAGAGGCATTATTTATATTATACTGCTTTACTGGACTATAGTAGTCAGTATTACTTATAAAGGAGCATCCTATTGTTAGCATTATCACACTTAAGCCGTGATAATACCTTACCTGAATTTAGTATTGTTTAGCATTATTAGCAATTCAGTATTGTTTTTAACTCACATCATCAGATCTATTGCCGCTGTCCCTGACCCACCTCTGAATCATTACTGTTTGTCAGTATCTCAATCCAGATTAACTGTTGTCTAACTCAATTCAGATTTTCTATTGCCAATAATGCACTGCAGACTCATAACTGTTATCAATAACTCACTTTGACTTACTGTTATCAGTAATTTACCTTGAATTTACTGTTGTCAGTAATTCACTTTCACTTCACTGTAGTCAGTAATTCATAGACTCATTACTGTTACCAATAACTCACTCTGAATTAATGTTGTCAGTAATTTACTTTGAATTTGCTGTTGTCAGTAACTCACCTCTGATTTAGTGTTGTTAGTGTTGTTAGTGAATCACTTTGGTTTTACTGTTGTCAGTATTTTACATTGGATTTACTGTCGTCAGTAACTTATTCTGGACTTACTGTTGTCAGTAACTCACTTGGATTTACTATTATCACTATTGCCACTCAACCCTATCAGATTTTATCACTGCTGCCAGACACCCACATTATTACGACTCTATTCAATAGACCACTGAGCCAAATACAGAAAATGCTACACCCTAACAACATGCTCACACGAATATCATACACCTGTATATTATTAGCAATAATAATAATTGACCTATCACTAAGTTTAAACAGCAAAAATCACATGACTATACCTATAATACACACACATACCCGAAATGACTGCCATATTGGACACACTCATGAAAACTACCCAAAAATTAATTATCATAGACTAATACACATACAACAAACAAATCCACAACAAACAGGCAAGAAAATCTGTTCTAACAACCCATCCTCCCTATCATGCATCCTCATTAATGCACGATCAATGAAAAATAAACTACCCATATTTAATGATCTGATAACTGACTTAAAACCAGACATTTTATGCGTCACAGAGACATGGCTTTCTGAAACAGATACGGTCTATCTAAATCAACTTGATAAAGAAAACTATGACACATTTTACAAACACAGATCCAATAAAAAAGGTGGTGGAGTTCTAATGATGACAAAAAAGATATTAAACGCCAAGTCAATCCATTCAAATATCTCTAATAACATGGACACATTATTAATAAAAATCGGTCTCATAAAAATTTGCTTAATTTATAGACCCCCAGATCAAAAACCAGATGGCCTGGATTCTCTTATTGAACTCCTCAGCTCATCTACTGAACAAAATCCTGTAATCATGCTAGGCGATTTTAACCTTCCGTCACTACCAACACTAGACTCTAAACTATTCCTAGACACCATAGCAGACATAGAGTACCATCAAATAATTAAAACAGCAACACATATCAAAGGAGGAACACTAGATTTGGTTCTTCTTCCTGAGATATTCTTCAAGCTAGTTAACTCAAATTCCATTGAATGCACAGAGACGCCTTGGTCTGATCATTTTATCATCAAAATAAATCTCACATATCCCATCCCTAGCGTCAAAAATTACATAAGAAGTGGCCCCACTTCAAAATTCAAAAAAATTAATGAAACAGACTTCCTTGATTCAACAATCCCCCACTTCTTATCAACATCTAATTTGGATGATGCTGTTAACAACTGGAATGATACTATCAATAATGCAGCTAAAAATAATCAACCAAATAAAAAGACCACACACACCAAAACAAATAGCTCACCATGGTTTAATAACACACTAAGACAAATGAAAAGAGAACTAAGAAAACTTGAAATGAAATGGCGGAAATCCAAGTTGTCTGTACACAAGGAAATATATAATAACCATCTAACAAAATATAAGGAAACAATAGACAGCACAAAGAAAAATTATTACGCAGCAACCTTAGCAAAATCATATAATAGACCTAGAGAGCTATTTTCCATTGTCAGAAATCTAACCAATAACGCTCAAACTTCTAGCAACGAAATCACCGACATCTCAGTACAAACCCTAGCTAATCACTATCAAAACAAATAAAAAAAACCTACTATGCCCTCAGAAAATATCAACATCTCTTATCAATCTGTAGATGAATGGTCAGAATTTTACCCGATTTCAAAAGTGTCATTAAAAACTATCATCTCCGGCCTAAATACCACTACTTCGTATTTAGATCCATGCCCAGTATTATGGATAAAAAACACACTACCAAATCTACTATCCTATATTTTCCCAATAATCAACCTCTCACTAACCCAAGGATACCTTCCACCCTCGCTCAAACATGCACAAATAACACCCAATCCTAAAGAACTGCAAACTAGATAAGACATCTCCAACATCATACAGGCCCATCTCTAGCATACCATTCTTGGCCAAAATAATTGAAAAGGTAGTGCAATTACAGACACAGGAATTTATAGACTTATCTTACCCACTCGACGAACAACAATATGGATTCCGGCCCCGCCACGGAGTAGAAACACTTCTAACAGTATTAATAGATACACTCCTAAAAGGAATTGACAATCATAAACAGGCGTTCATCCTCCTTTTCATTGACATATCAGCAGCTTTTGATAGCGTGCATCACTCAATAATGCTCAACAACCTAAGACAGTTAGGCATAAACTCTACCGTACATAAATGGTTCACCTCATATTTAAATAACAGAACACAAAATGTAAGAATAGGTAATCAAACATCCAACACATACAAACAAGAAATAGGTTTACCACAAGGCTCAGCGCTTTCAGCCCTACTTTTCAATATTTATATAAAACCGGTCTGCAATATCTTTAAAAAATTTGGAGTACAATATCACCTCTATGCGGATGATATTATGATGTACATACCTTTCACGATTCCTAACCTACCGATTCAACTCCTATCAGACTGCTACAATGAAATTACAATCTGGCTAAAACCCCAAAACCTCCATATAAACCATGCTAAAACCGAAGTCTTAATCGTAACAAAAAAACAGTCATTTATTCCTCCAACCCACATAACACTACAAAACCAAGAAATTAAAATAAAAAACGAAATAAGATATCTAGGTGTCATTTTAGATACACACCTTACAATGGAAACCCACATTAGAAATACCATAAAGAAAATCTACTTCAAACTTAAAATCCTCAAACAACTACGCCCCCTTGTATTTATATATGTATTTTATAGCGCGGTATATAAGAGAATGTAAATAAATAAATAAATACAAGATTTTATCAATATAACACAGGCTACCATAACTCCCCACTTCGATTTCGCCATCCTAATACTTATGGGCATTTCAAAACAAAACATCAAAAGAATCCAACTAGCGCAAAATGCAACAGCTAGAATTATATTAAAAATAAATTCACTCCAACACATAACACCGATACTAGCATCCCTTCACTGGCTACCAATACAAAGCAGGATAATATACAAAACAACAATAACTACATTCAAAGCCTTAAATGACATGGCCCCGAAGACATTATGTAATCTAATATGCAAAGAACCACCTAAGCCCACTCATAGAAAAGGACAATCAAATAAACTAAAGATTCCAAAAGAATTCATAAAAACTCACAAATTAACAAATAATAGAGCCTTTTCCCACATAGCTCCAACCGTCTGGAATTCGCTACCAGAGGACTTACGATCACTAACAGAGATAACGGAATTCCGAAAAAAATTGAAAACGTATCTATTCACTAAACACTATAATACCATGGAAAACCCTCTACTCAACTTAGATAAAGGCTAAACATGAACCTGCCCACATCAAGCTTATACTCCCTACTATAAAGGACAACATACATAACCTAAACGAAAAAACATTCCATTCCTATGCCCTGATACCTCTACTTGTAAATAGTTGCAACTGTTATGTACTGCCTATGCGGTAGAGACAGTACATTTTGTTTAAATTGTTACACACACTGTTTTAGTTGAAATATTCCGCTTAGTTTTTTAATCCCTGCTTTGTGCAAGTTAAGATGTTCTATGTAAAAAGTTATAATGTTCTATGTAAAACAAACTCTGCTTTGTTAACTGTTGTTAATTGTACACCGCAACTGATCGCTGGAAGATGCGGTATATAAATGAGTGTTAAATAAATAAATAAATAAATAAACAGTAGTACTTTGAAAGTGAGCCTGCAGTGGATCAGAAGCCACTATCACATGCACACTATCACTATTCAGACAGACAGATTCTGTCTCTGACTGTCTACTGGTGCTGACTGTCTACTGGTGCTGTGCTGTGCTGTGCACTCCTCTACTTCATTGACCTCAGTTCTTCCTTTTGCTGCCAGTTCTTTTTCTCAAACTGCAATAGCCTCCTCACGCTTTACCTCATTCCTCTTACATTTCTACCTTTTCTCAGCAACCCCACTCACCCATACCAAGAAACCCACTTATTCTACTGACTTTCTCCCAGAACCTGTGCAGAAAATCAGTGCAGCCTTTCCATTGGCTGGAACTTACCACTTACTCTGCATAGTGAGGGGGGAAACACTGGCGAGCTGTAGAGTTAAGTTCTAAAAAATACCCAGACAATTTAGATATAATTCTTAGTAAGACAACTACAGTACTTTACAAAGTTGTAGAACCCTAAAATTATTTAGATGGTTGGCAATCCTAAACTCCTGAGTGCTCAGTACATCTGACAAATCTGGCTCTGCTTCTTCTCCAGTGCTCATGCAACCATCAGTCAGACAAAGCCAGCCAATAGGGAACAGGGGGATGTGGGAGCAGTAGCTAGGATACAGAAATCGTCCTTTCTCCCTTATCCTACAGCTCTGGAGAATGTTGGTTTTTTTTTGCTACAGATATACAGACTTACAGGAGAAAAGGTGATCAGGCACCCACAGCACCAACAGAGCTGGTGCCTATGATCCTGGGGCCATCATCAGTATCAGTATCATGGTCAGTAGTCAGTAGTCAGCTGATTTTGTTAATTCTGTCATCTGTGTAGGCTCTTAGCATAGGGTGTGTGTTTCTATTTCATCTTTAGACTTTATTTTCATTTTAAAATGCCAAAAAGAAAGTGTGTATTTATTGACCAACTACAAAATGAATATCCATTCAATAAAAAATATTCTGGTGATAGCATGGTGTTTTGTAACAAATGCTGGTATTACAGCGGATTACAGGTTCCGAGGCAGCATGGATTCACCAAAAGAAGGTCTTGTCAGGCAAATCTGATTGATTTCTTTGACTGGGTGACCAGGGAGTTGGACCGAGGGAGAGCCCTAGATGCGGTGTATTTGGATTTCAGTAAAGCCTTTGACACTGTTCCTCACAGGCGACTTATAAACAAACTGAGCACCCTAGGGATGGACCCTAAAGTTACTGCTTGAGTTAGAAATTGGTTGGGTGGGAGGCAACAAAGAGAACAGGTAAATGGAGCTCACTCTGAAGAGAAGGATGTTACCAGTGGTGTGCCCCAGGGATCTGTCCTTGGTCCGATTCTTTTTAACCTCTTTGTTAGTGATATAGCGGAAGGGCTGTCGGGTAAGGTTTGCCTCTTTGCAGATGATACCAAAATCTGCAATAGAGTACACACCCAGGAAGGTGTAGCTAACATGAGGAGGGATCTAGCTAAGCTTGAAGAATGGTCTAGAATTTGGCAGCTGGGATTTAATGTTGAAAAATGTAAGGTCATGCATTTGGGCTGCAGCAATCCAAGGGAGCAATATAGTATAGGGGGTGAAGTACTTTTGTCCACTAAAGAAGAGCGGGACCTAGGCGTGGTTGTGTCTGATGATCTTAAAGTAGCTAAACAGGTAGAAATGGTGACGGCAAAAGCTAGAAGGATGCTTGGGTGCATATGGAGAGGAATGGCTAGCAGAAAAAAGGAGGTGATAGTACCTCTGTATAAGTCTTTGGTGCAACCTCATTTGGAGTATGGTGTGCAATTCTGGAGACCGCACCTTCAAAAGGATGTGAACAGGATGGAGTCGGTGCAGAGGGTGGCTACTAAAATGATTAGTGGTCTCCATTATAAAGCATATGAGGACAGACTTAGGGATCTTAATATGTACACCTTAGAGGAAAGGCAGGATAGAGGTGATATGATTGAGATGTTTAAAAACCTCCGTGGCATAAATGCACAGGAGGAGAGCCTCTTTCAATTGAAAGCAAATTCTGCTACGAGGGGACATGGGATGAGAGTGAAGGGGCATAGATTCAGGAGTGATATGTGGAAATATTTCTTTACGGAAAGAGTGGTGGATCCGTGGAATAGTCTCCCAGTGGCAGTGGTAGAGATGAGGACAGTAACTGAATTCAAAAAAGCATGGGACAAACACCGAGGATCTCTAACGGTAAAATGGGGACTGTTGTAGTTGTTGATATGGAAGGACAGACTAGATAGGCCATGTGGTCTTTTTCTGTCATCATGTTTCTATGTTTCTACTTTTCATTCGCACATGCAAGAAAGGTGATGTTCAGCATCTAAGGACGGGTAAGCACAAGACAGCATATGTAAGTGCTTCCTCAAGTAGAACTGTGACTTCTTTTATTTTTTTAAGTCAACCTTTTGATGAGAAAACTCAGTCACTGGCTACAATTGAGCAGGGGATATGGGCTTATCACTGTGGTTTCCACAACCATTCTTTTCGGTCGTCAGACTGTACTTCAAAGTTTTTGAAAAAATGTTTTGATGAAAAATACGCATGTGCGTGAACCAAAATGGAAGCCATCGTCTATAATGTTTTAAAACCTCACTCTATTGATTCCCTCAAGAGAGATCTTTCTGAGATAAGTTTTTAACAGTTTTTTGTGATTGCTCAAACCATGGAAGCATTAAAGTGTGCCCTATTTTAGTAAGGTACATTCTTCTTGAGAAAGGGGTTCAGGTAAAAGTTTTTGATATCCATGAAATTAAAGGCAAAACCTCAGATATTCTTTCTAAGTGCATTTTTGATACAGTTGAATCTAATGGGCTAAGATCCAAAGTTTTGGCATTGTGTGCTGACAATATCAATTGCAATTTTGTTGGGGCCACTAGGAGGGGTAGTAACAATATTTTTTTATAAGCTGCAAAAAGATTTAGTAAGTAATTTAATTGGTGCAAACTGTGCAGCTCACATTGCTCACAATTGTATCAGCACTGCAGCCAGATACCTGCCATTGTTGACAAGATATTTCAGACATTTTCATTTCTATACAGTGAGAATTGAAGAACTTAACGAGATGTGTGACTTTATTGAGAGTGAGTATCAAAAGCTCCTCGGGTACAGTAACACTAGGTGGCTGGCTTTACTACAAGCCATAGAGAGGTTAATTAAAATGTTCCAACCAGTGAAATCATATTTTCTGAGCCAGGAAAAATGCACTGTTATCGCCAAAACCTTTTTTGAGACTGAATCAGCTGAGGTTTGGCTATACTTTCTGCACATTCTGTGATTTTCCAAAATGTGACTAAAAATAGAGTCTCAAACACTCTCAATGATAGAGGTGGCTGGAGTAATCAGTGACCTTAGAAACAAGTTAGTAACTAGGAACAATAAAGTGTTTTTGCCTCTGACAATCAGAAAGAAGATAAAAGATCTTAAAGAAGAGGACAGCATTGATGAAACAGATTTCAAGCAATCTGTGTCCTCTTTCTACACCACTTGCATTGATTACTTTGATCAGTAGACCACTCACTTTCAGGTGATTGGGAAATAACAGTGGACTCTCCTTCAAAAACAACTGGAGTGGTGTGAGCTAGAGTCAGTAATAAATGATACTGAATTGATGAGTTCTCTTGTCTTGTCTTGAAAGACTAGAAAAGGGGACTGTTATTTCTGGAGAGAGATCTGCAACTGTGAGTATATACTTCTGGGAATTTTCTGAAAGGAATTCTTTTTATTAAAGCTATTTAATCTGTGAACCCACTATTTTTTGTTAAATTAGTCAGGGCCTAGTAGCAGCACACAGAAACACAGAAGAGAGCTTAAAACACAGAAGAGAGCTTTCTGGTTAAATTTCATACCCAGCAGAGAGCTTGTAGTTTAAATTTAATAGTCATTCAGGGCCTAGCATCAGCAAAGTACTTTTAGTTTAAATTTAAAACACAGAAGAGAGCTTTCTGGTTAAATTTAGAACCCAGCAGAGAACTTGTAGTTTAAATTTCATAATAAGTTAGAGCCTAGCAGCAGCAAAGAGCTATAATTTAAATCAAATAAGAATATAGCTTACCTCAGCAGCACAGGACAGGGTACTGTGTAGCAGCCCTCTTTTAATAAGTGTTATTTCCCTCCCTTCCTCCCCACACCCACCCACCCCTGGGATAATCGTAGCTTTATAGGTACTTACACATTTTAACAGACAGGAGATGCTCTCAGGTGAAGCTTGTTACCCAAATCAGTCATACACTAAGGACCTGAGATTAATTAAGCTTCAGGTGAACAAGGCATATTAAACGTATTAGGTACAGTTTTATTGGCAATCCTTAGTAAGTAAAGAACTTAAAGATCTAAACAAAAACTTAAAACTAGGATGCAGACAGCAGTCCAGCAGCGATATGGGGGCTTTCCAGTCTTTTGCATTGAGTGTCACATGTATGATTTTCTCCCGGTTGGTGAGAGGTCTTACGTGTGCACTAGGTGCAAGGAGCTCTTTGCTCTCAGGGAACGTGTCCGTTCTCTAGAGGCTAGAGTAGCAGACTTGGAAAACATAAGAAAGACAGAGAGGTACATAGACGAGACGTACAGGGATATAGTCCTGAAGTCCCACCTCCAGTCTGGAGGCATCCCTGTTGCCATGGAGGAGCGAGGTCACGTGACAGGAGAGCATCACCCTGGTGTGGCAGGAAGTGATCCTGTAACTAGGACCTGTCCTACAGGTGATGTAAAACTCTCTCGCACCGAGGAATTTTCTCCAGGGCCATGTGCCCATGAGGGAATGGTTAGGACAGCCGTTATAGTTGGTGATTCGATCATTAGGCATGTCGATAGCTGGGTGGCTGCTGGACGTGAGGATCGCCTGGTAACATGCCTGCCTGGTGCGAAGGTAGCGGACCTCACGCGCCACCTAGATAAGGTCTTAGATAGTGCGGGGAAGGAGTCTGCTGTCTTGGTACATGTTGGTACCAATGACATAGGAAAATGTGGTAGGGAGGTTCTGGAGGCTAAATTTAGGCTTTTAGGTAGTAAGTTGAAATCCAGAACTTCCAGGGTAGTGTTCTCCGAAATGCTTCCCGTTCCACGTGCAGGACCCAAAAGGCAGGCAGAGCTCCGGAGTCTCAATGCGTGGATGAGACAATGGTGCAGAGATGAGGGTTTTGGATTTGTTAGGAACTGGGGAACATTCTGGGGAAAGGAGGGGCTCTTCCGAAGGGATGGGCTTTACCTTAACCGGGATGGAACCAGGCTTCTGGCATTAACCTTTAAAAAGGAGATAGAGCAGCTTTTAAACTAGATAATAGGGGAAAGCCGACTGTCGCCCAAGAGCAGATGGTTCGGAAGAATGTATCCTTGAAGGATACTACCAAAAGCAGAGAGGTTCCAAAAAAGAGTAAAGTAGCCCAAATGCCCTCAAGTATGGAGCAGACAGAGCTTAAAGATACCAAATTACCCATGTCTACCAATAGCCAAATTAATATGAATAAAATACAGTCTCTAAAATGCTTGTATGCAAATGCTAGAAGTCTAAAAAATAAGATGGGAGAGTTAGAATATATAGCACTAAATGAGAGGTTAGATATGATTGGAATATCAGAGACATGGTGGAAGGAGGACAACCAGTGGGGCACTGTGATACCTGGGTACAAACTATATCATAATGATAGAGCTGATCCAATTGGTGGAGGGGTTGCGCTCTATGTTAGAGAGGGCATTGAGTCAGAAAGGATTAAAGTTTTGCAGGAAACAAAATTTGCTGTAGAATCTCTATGGATTGAAATTCCATGTAAAAAGGGGAAGGCGATGGTAGTGGGGGTGTACTATCAGCCACCTGGCCAGAATGAACAAATGGATGATGAAATGCTCAAAGAAATCAAGGAAGCTAACAAAAGTTACAGCGCAGTAATAATAATGGGTGATTTCAATTACCCCGGTATCGACTGGGTCGGTTTCACGGCAGCACATGCTAGGGAGATAAAATTCCTAGATGACATAAATGACTGCTTCTTGGAGCAGCTAGTTCATGAACCGACCAGAGGGGAAGCTATATTAGACCTGGTCCTTAGTGGAACACCAGATCTAGTGCAAGAGATAAGGGTGTTGGGGCCACTTGGCAATAGTGATCATAGCATGATCGCCTTTGATTTAATTAGTGGAGGAGGGATAGTACGGAAATCCACGGTATTACCTTTTAACTTTCGAAAGGGAGACTATGATAAAATGAGGAAAATAGTTAAGAAAAAACTAAAAGGAGCATTTGCAAAGGTTAAAGACTTACATCAAGCTTGGGTGTTGTTGAAAAATACTATCTTGGCAGCCAAGACCAGCTGTATTCCACGCTTTAAGAAAATTGGAAGGAAGTCCCAAAAACTGCCAGCATGGTTTAAAGGTGAGGTCAGAGAGGCTGTTGTTGCCAAAAAAGCATCTTTCAGGAAATGGAAAAAAAGAGCTAAACGATGAAACCTGGAAACAGCACAAGCACTGGCAAATCAAATGCAAGGCATTGATAAAGCAGGCAAAGAGAGAATTTGAGAAGAAGCTTGCTGTGGAAGCAAAAACGTGAAATAAAGATTTTTTCAAGTACATTCGCAGCAAAAAACCTGTGAGAGAGTCAGTTGGTCCATTAGATGATAGAGGAGTTAAAGGGGCACTAAGAGGCGACAAGGCAATAGCGGAGAGACTGAATGAATTCTTTGCTTCAGTCTTTACTGAGGAAGATGTAGGGATGTTACCCATGACTGAAGTGGTATTTAAAGGTGCAGAAGAATTGAAGGAAATATCGATACATCCAGAAGATGTATTACAACTATTAGATAAACTGAAGAGTAGTAAATCACCTGGCCGGATGGTATACATCCAAGGGTGTTAAAAGAACTGAAATATGAGATTGCAGACCTTCTATTAGTAATCTGTGAACTATCATTAAAATCATCTCTAATACCTGAAGATTGGAGGATCGCCAATGTAACACCAATTTTTAAAAAAGGTTCCAGGGGTGATCCGGGAAACTACAGACCAGTGAGCCTCACGTCAGTACCGGGAAAAATGGTAGAAACCATCATAAAGAAAAAAATTGCTCAGCATGTAGATAGTCATGGCCTAATGGGAGACAGCCAACATGGATTTAGACAAGGAAGATCTTGTCTTACTAATCTGTTATGTTTTTTTGAAAGTGTGAATAAACAGGTGGACAAAGGTGAGTCGGTTGATATAGTGTATCTGGGCTTTCAGAAAGCCTTTGACAAGGTCCCTCATCAGAGACTTTTGGCAAAACTAAAGAGTCATGGGATAGGAGGCAGTGTACTACTGTGTATCAGGAACTGGTTAAAAGATAGAAAGCAGAGGGTTGGGCTAAATGGCCAATTTTCCCAATGGAGAAAGATGAATAGTGGTGTACCCCAGGGATCTGTGCTGGGTCCGCTGCTTTTTGACATATTCATAAATGACCTGGAAAGTGGAATAACGAGTGAGGTTATCAAATTTGCAGATGACACAAAACTATTTAAAGTTGTTAAAACCCAAGAGGATTGTGGAAAATTGCAAGAGGATCTTGATAAATTAGAAGACTGGGCATCAAAATGGCAGATGAAATTTAATGTGGACAACTGCAAAATTATGCCCCTAGGGAAGAACAACCCAAACTATGGTTACACGATGCGAGGTTCCACATTAGGAACCACCACCCAGGAAAAAGATTTAGGCGTTATTGTGGATAACATGTTAAAACCCTCGGCCCAGTGTGCAGCGGCAGCCAAGAGAGCAAATAGAATGCTAGGTATCATAAGGAAAGAAATGGAAAATAAAACAAAAGATATTATAATGCCTCTATATTGTTCCATGGTGAGACCACACCTTGAATATTGTGTGCAATTCTGGTCGCCTTATCTTAAAAAGGATATAGAGTTATTAGAAAAGGTTCAGAGAAGAGCCACCAAAATGGTAAAGGGGATGGAGGGATACTCCTATGAAGAAAGGCTAAAAAGGTTAGGGCTCTTTAACCTGGAAAAGAGACGGCTGAGGGGAGATATTATAGAAGTCTATAAATTAATGAACGGAGAGGAATGGGGAAATGTTGATCGATTGTTTACGTTATCAGAATATAGAAAGACTAGGGGACATGCAATGAAGCTACAGGGTAAACTATTTAAGACTAATAAAAGAAAATATTTTTTCACTCAACGTGTAATCAAACTCTGGAATTTGTTACCGGAGGATGTAGTAAAGGCTGTTAGTGTAGCTGGGTTTAAAAAAGGTTTGGACAAGTTCCTGGAGGAAAGGTCCATAAACCATTATCAAGAAGGGACCCAGGATATCAATGCTTGACCCAGTACAAGCATTGTGGAACCTGTGTCTTTTGGGGAAACTGCTAGTTACATATGACCTAGATTGGCCACTGTTGGAAACAGGATACTGGGCTTGATGGACCTTGGTCTGACCCAGTATGGCATATCTTATGTTCTTATGTTTTTGTCTTAAGTCATTTGTTTCTGAAGAAAAAGTTCAAGAATGGTAAAAAAAACAGACACCACGGTTGACAAAAAATGGAAGAAGGTGTTTGGACACCTCAAAAGTAATGAGGTACCATATTAAAATTTATGCAAACTGGTTGAATAATTTTTTTCATTTGCCAGTTTCCAGTGCTCCAACTGAAAGGTGCTTTTCAATCATGAACAAAGTGTGGACTACAGAAAAAAATACAACTCATGTAGAGACTCTTAAATGTCTAATGATTGTAAAGTACAATTTTGAGTTGAGCTGCCCAGAATTTGTTAATATCTTAGTGGAAATGTTGCTATTTTGAAGAAAATTCACTCTGTAGAGAAGTATAACAAGTAGGGCTGATTGGCACATTTGTAAGTAAAGTTATAAATCTAGCCTACTGATTAAAAGTTTGGGTTAAAATTAAAATTGTAAGCATAAACATATTTTTTATTTTGAGTGTCCTGTATTTGAACTAGAAAAGATGGTCAGGTTACTATACTTGTAGACTAGTTATAATAAAATACTCATACAAATTAAACAATACATTGCATACAAAATATTAAGACATATAAAATCACTGATATAAACCTAAAAATAATTCAGGCACCTCCCTCCTCAACGCTTGGGGGTATGTTTACTAAGCGGTGGTAATGTAGCACTGGTAACGTTAATGCGAGGTAACATTACCGGCAGCACTAAATGTCCCAGAGGGTGGAAAGAAGGGGGCCATTGGGTGGGGAGAAGCCCCTGCTACACTAATGTTGGATCATTAACACCGGGACATTACCACCAGTGAAAACCCATCGGTAAATGCACATTTGCAGGAGACAGACACAATTTCAGTGTCAGCAATGTACAGCACAGACAGGGAGCCCAAGAAAAGTGATAGTAGTGCTCCATTTGCAGCAACAGCTTAGTGCCCAAGTATGAAAGGGCACTATGGTGATGGTGCAAATGGGGCAAAGGGGGCTGCAGGTGGGACATGCAATGGGGACAGCTGGGGCACAGGGTGGACTAGGCTGTCTCCTAGGTGGCATATAGGAACACAGAAACTGGAAATCAGCAAGATAGCATCTGACCAAGGTCAAACATGTCCAGTAGTCTGTGTTCCACAGTGTCCCATCCAGGGGATATTACTCAGCAGGTACCCCAAACATCACATAGGAACCACAATGTCTGTAATGGGGCAAGCAGTGCACATCTAGGGACCACAAGGGTCTACATACCTTCCCCAGGATACGTTCCAAACTCTTCGTAAACCAAACTAAACGAACACCCTTTACTACAGCCCCTGGTAAGGCAGTGCAGGATGTGACCACACGTAGTCTGAAACATATATACACCCAGTAGTCCAAACTGGGTACACTGTACCCGCATTGCATGCTCTAGCTTGTCCACATTGTGCTGGCATAACACAATCTACCTACATTTACCAGGTCCATCCTAGCCAATAGTTGCTAGATCACCAACCTGACAGCCCCCCAGTCGTCTCTCCCCCATGTGGAAGGGACATAACATTGGTAGGCGGTGATGGGGGGGGGTGGATGTCCATGTATGCCTCCCCACCCCAGACTCCACACCCTAGGCACCCGCACATTGGATGGCCTAGGATTGCGCACTACCAGCACCAACAGCATTTGGGCATGTCAGCATGCATGTCAACATGGCAGGGGAGGTGTTGGTGGTGGAGGGGGTAGTGGCACCCGCCTGCAGCGGACCAAGGCCATGCCCTGTTCCAGTGTGTGGTGTGCAGTGCAACAGACAAGGTTTGTCTGATGAAAAGCAAAGATAGCCCACGGACTACTGAATTTCTGTGCCAACAGTGTGGTGCAGTATACATAGTCAGTGTGTCTTGGAGCAGAGGGTCAGAGGTTCTGGTCCCAGCTGTGGATCTTGCAGAGCATGTCCCTACATATTACCCTACTTTGCAGATACAACATCAACATGTGCATTTCCCAAAGCATCAGCCAACAGGGGTACAAACACCCACACACACAGGCTCCATTTTCCAAAGATTCATGGAGAGTCAGGCTGTTGGCTCTGGCATGGAGCAGCAGTTATCACCAGAGCACCACCACTAGCCCCTGCACACTTTAGCAATGCCTGCACTGTGATCAGGATCAGTGTGGCGGGCAGGGTTGCCATCCACCCCTATCTGCACAATGCTGCAATAGGAGTGTGAGAGTGTGTATGTGTGTGTGTTTATCCATTGTTTTGTCACTCACTTCGTACTCCTCACTGGGCCCACAATGCTTACACTGTTTCCAGCGTAAGCCTGCAAATGTGCATACTGAGGAGCACGGTATTGTGGGTATGGCCTGGACAGGGCCGATTGGGCAGGATGCGTCTGCACAGGGGGTAGGGCAATGGCTGGGACATCATAGTGCCCACCCACCACCTGCATGGACAGGGTGGCCACAGCATTTCATGCTGGGAGGACACTCTCACTCTGACCGAGCAGTGACCATGGCATGGCTATGTTCCCACATGGTGCTATATAGTTTCTGTTTTTAGTGATATCTGTGTGCTTCCTGTTTGGGGGCTCAATTATTGAGATACCCACTTGGTGTCTGTGCTGTGTATCCCAACTCTAGGTGCACATAGTTCCTTTGTGAACATGCAGTATGGACTGGCTTCTGGACTGTCTGCAGTGAGTATGTGCATGACTGGAACACCTTGCAGGGTGCAGTCTGACTGTGCCTTCTGCTGGTGAATGTCAGATCTTGGTAGGGGGAAGCTAAGGTTTTACAGGTCTACTCACAACATTACTGCTGGTCTACCAGTGCCCTAGTAACAGGCAGCCTTTTGCCAGCAGGACTGGGTTTGCTGGTCCCACAGCCATTCTTCATGGCTGAGCCACATGTCCCTCTACTACCTTAATTATAAAAAGGTTGATTGTGGGCCCTTTTGGGCATATACTGTACACCACTTTGGCCCAGAGAGGACAGTATATTAGGCAGTGCTACATACACCTCATGCGAGTCTAGACACCCCTCTGCCCTGATGAAGGGTGACCATGGCAGTCACACTGTAACACTGGGTATGCACTTTTCTGGGTGGGTCCTGGTCCACCAGGGCTAGATGCAACTGGGGAATACAGGATTACTTTAAATTCCACTACAGGGCACCCCTGTCACACACTAGTAGTGATGGGGATCTGCAGCAGAGCCTATCTCTAGCACCACAGGTACAGTGGACCTGGTGCTGGGCGCCAATCCTCACCCTCAGGGTGAACACAGAACCTGCACAATGTCATAGTCTGTAGCTGCTCTGTGCCAGTATCACACTGTCAGTTCTTCTTACCAAGCTGAGGTACTGGAGAGGTGCAGTCTCCATTTGGTGATCAGCTGTGGACTGCTGTTATGCATGTGCATTGCAGCATGGGTACTGGTTCGGGTTACCCTATCCTGGCACACACAGCAGACATTTTGTGCAGTGACCTGCAGTCTTTCTGTATCCAGCTATTGCTAGGCAAAGAACTGTAGAGGTGTAACCTACTGGTTAGTACAATGACTCCGTAGGCAGGGGTCATGGGTTCAATTCTTCTTTGTTCTCTTTTTTTTTATGCCTGTCCTACTCAAATCATTTTCATGCCTGTGACAGTCACATCTCTGCAGATCTGTGCTGTCAGCCCATAACACCTTCACCTCAGTTGCCAACTATCCTTCAACTCATCTATCTGCCTCTGTCAGCTGTGTACAGACCTGTCTTCTTGTGCAGGCTGCTACCCCATGTCCTGCACTGGTACTCCTTTCTGCATTGCGGCTCTTCGTGCTTGCCTCTCCTGTGCCTGATCTGCATGACACCACTACTCCTCTGTCCTCCTGTCACTGCAAATATCCTGCTACCTCTGCCTCCACTGAGGGACACGTATCCCCATCCTCTGACACCCACTGTCATTGCAGCACTTTACATTGCCAACACCCTGTGCATCTATACAGCTGCCTCCAACATGTTTGTCTGCTTTACCGGTTACCACATAGGATGCCCGCAGAGACCTTTTTTATAAGCAAATTAAGGGCTTAGAAATGGGCTCATCAATGGCCCCAGACATAGCAAATCTATATATGTTTCAATTTGAGGAGAGATTTTTGAAAAACCATATGTATGAAACAAATATTAAATTATGGATTCACTACATTGATGACATATCGATCATTTGGGATGGCAGTATAGAAATATGGATGCAATTTAATACTTGGGGGTATTTATTTCTTTATTTTATTTATTTAGCATACATTTGTATACCGCTACTTCCAGCGATCAGTAGCGGTTTGATTAACGAAACGGATTTGTACAATCATGTCAAAATTTAGAAATATACACACATTGATTTGGAGGAGAAAGCACAGCACACATATGTTTACTAAAGGGCGCTAACGTCACAGTGGCAGAATTAGCGTGCAATAAGGTACGTTACCGGGCGATCAAGGCACATTATCACGCAATAACATAACTTATCGTGCGATAGCACGCCTGCTGCATTAAGGCACCCTAACACTGTGAAATCCGGCACTGAAGGGCAGAGGAAGGCTCCCCAAAGGGCGGAGAGAAGGGGTCAATGGGTGGAGAGTGGGAGGGGAGAGGCTCCAGGCACACTAACGCTGTGGAATCTGGGTCTGATCACCAATGCCAGTGAAACCCTCGCGTTAAGCCACATTTGCAGGAAAGAGAAACTATTTACATCAGCAATGTACAGCAAAGCCATGGAAACCTAAAAAAAGTGATAGTTGTGATACATGTGCACAGAACAAAAGGGCAAATAAACATGGAAAATGACCTGAACAAAATTTAAAATCACCATAACCAAGCTTACAAATAGTGATATTAATGGGAAAAAAAAAAAAAAACACTACTGAGAAAGCTAAAAATAAAGATATCATTGTTGGAAGGGTCTATGCTCTGTCCCCCTACAAGGTGAATGATCCCACATTGAAATAGCGCTGATCAGGGTTTTCCCTTTTTATTGGACAGGTTTCTTATGGCATGCACATGTGCAGCAAGAGCAGGGTGGACATGTCGGAAAGGACAACTGTATAGATGCTGGAAAATGGGATACAGAGGGCTGAAGGCGGCACATGCTGTGGTGCAGCTGGAGTACAGTGCGGACTAGGGAGATGCCTAGGTGGCACATAGGAATGCTGAAACTGTACAGCAGCCAGACAGCAACTGATGAGGGCCCAACATGGGCACGAGTGTGCTTCTCACAGTGTCACAGGGGATAGTACCCAGCAGGTACCCCCAAGGGCACAGAACATTGGCAGGCGGTGGTGGGGGGGAAGCGTGGTCATCTATGCAGGCACCCCTACCCCAGATCCCGCACCATAGGCAGCCGCCTACCGGCATACTGGATGGCCTGAGACTGCGCACCACCAGCACCACCAGCATAAGGGCATGTCAGCATGGTGGCAGAGGGGTACTGGTGGTGGAGGGGGCAGTGGCATCTGACCACAGCAGACCATGGTCTAGCCCTGTTTAGGTGGGTGTTGTGCACTGCAACAGACAGGCTCTGTCTGATGAACAGTCATGGTATCCCCAGGGCATGAACTGTCCCTGTGGCAACAGTGTGGTGCAGTACACACAGCCAGTGTGTTCAAGAGCAGAAAGTCACAGGTTCAAGTCCCAGCTGTGGCTCCTGCCAACCCAGTCCCCATATTTTACCCAGTACTAAACCGTGGTAATATAGATGGAACCTTTATTGCAGATAACATGAAAATGCCTGAAACGCCTATATTTTACCCTACAGAGCACAGACACCATAAACATGTGCAATACCTAGAGCAGAGTTTCCCAAATGCAGTCCTGGAGGGCCAAAAGGCACCTTAAAGCCCTTAGGGCACCTTAACTTAAGGCGCCTTACGTTAGGGTGCCTTACAGCCCTTAAGGTGCCTTGTAAGCCTTAACGTGCCTCGTTTGTCAGCCTTAACGTACAATGTCCCGTTAACATGAGCTAAATGGCCAAGGCGCCCTTTACCGCACGTTAAACAGCCCATTGCTTTCTGTTAGCAAGGGGCACTTTTCCTTTGGGTTCTGTGGTCTCTTGTTTTGTATTTCTTCTATTTATTATCGGTTGTATTTTCCCCGAAATGTGGTCTAATGTACTTTTAACTTTTTTACTTTGTCATATATTATGGATGACTTATTGTGTTCTGTATACTGTTATTTGACATTGTATAGTTTGAAAAATCCTAATAAATAAATAATACAGAAAAATCCAAAACAGCCCATTGCTCCTTTTACGCCAGAACGCCCCCTACCTGCCCACTTCCTTATATGGCATCGGTAACATTAGCGCTGCTTAGTAAACATACCCCTTGATTTCCCCCCAACCCAAAAGCCTTGTCAAATAACCAGGCCTTTACTTTCTGATCTTCTTGAGGCAGATGTATTTTATCAGTCTTGGTCTAAGCTCAAAGACAATCTTGAACCTCTACAAGGTGCTCGATGCTTATATACATCCTCTAGTAGCTGGTTGTTATGCTGTATCGGGTCTACATTTTCAGGCTTTGAGATCATTCCATAACATTCTGGCTGTAGTTGGGAGGATAGATCAGTCTATTGTCTCCCATTATTTTAGAGGCAGGTACTTCAGGGAGTGAACATAAAGTCCTGTATTCATTTCATATCTACCAGAATAGAATGAGAACAGATGGCATGGACTTTCTTTGACATTGCTGGTATTCCTGATATTATGGGAGTAAAAGACTGCATTCATATGGCACTTGGGCCTTCATCATTGTGGGACATGGCATACTGGAATCAGAAGAATGTTCGCTCTCTCTTTTTTTTTTCATTATTGAAATGTTGGCGTGGAGATTAGAGCAAGAATCAGAGTTTGATTCCCACTGGTACTCCTTGTAACATTGGGCAAGTCACTTTGCCGGGCCTTTTCTTCTGAGGGAATAGAGGGTAATCTACTTAGAGTCATACCTTACCATGCAAACCCAGGGGCTGCTGGGTTGCCAGGATTCAGTATTGACTTTAAGGCACTTTTAAAAAAGTTAAATGTTATTGTACACTGCCTTGCTGTTTTGCATTAAAAGTGAAATAGCAAATTGCTACTACCACTTACTATTTATACTCAGAGCTGTGTATATGTACAAGTAAGATATAGTCCCAGCTCGTCAGAGCTTACAATCTAATCAAGACAGACAACACAACAACTGGGGACTAGGGGAAATCTAGGTGATCTAGCCAAAGCCCATGGCCTGCCATGGGCTGCTGCCACTGAGTTTAGTCACTCCCCTCCCTCCCCCCCCCGATCCCATTGCTGAAATCAATGGCAGCGGGTGGGATGGGGTGGCGTGGCTCAGTGTGTGGGGGGACAGGCCATCTGTGCCAAAACATATGACCTGCTGCCCACAGAGGTCTGTCCCCCTAGGTGGCTGTCTAGTGGACGGGACGGCCCCGGTGATGAGGGGATCAGGATCCAAAAGCATCCTCATAGAGGTGGGTTTTTAGACTGACATGGTATATAAAGGTGATATAGCTGAAGAATTGAAAGAAATATTGATAAACCGGAAGGATGTATGCCAACTGTTTGATAAACTGAAGAGTACCAAATCACCTGGACTGGATGGTATACATCCAAGGGTGTTGAAAAAAAGGAAATTTGAGATTGCAGACTTACTATTAGTAATCTGTGAACTGCCATTAAAATCAACTATAGTACCTGAGGATTGGAGAGTAGCCAATGTAACTCAAATTTTTAAAAAGGGTTTCAGGGGTGATCTGGGAAATTACAGACTGGTGAGCCTGATGTCAGTACAAGGCAAAATGGTAGAATGCATAATAAAGAATAAAATTACTGAACCTGTAGATAGACATGGTTTAATGAGAGAAAACCAACATGGATATAGCCAAGGAAAGCCTTGTCTTATTAATCTGTTGTATTTTTTTGAAGGTGTAATTAAACAGGTAAACAAAGGTGAGCCGGTTGATGAAGATGGGCCTGTTAGGACCCGATTCTGGTCTGCAGGAACAAAACATTCCCACGCCCACTCTCCGCCCATTGACCCCTTATCTTGCCCTCTGGGGAGCCTTACTCCACCCTCTGTGCACCTTAACGCCGCCGGAGACGTTATCATGCGATACGTGACGTTATTGCATGGTAATGTGCCATTATCGCGTGATAACATCACATCGTGCGATAACGTCGCCACTGCGACATTAGCGCTGTTTAGTAAACATACCTTTTAGGCTCATCATGGATAATATGTTGAAATCTTCCACACACCATGCAGCGGCAGCCATAAAAACAGATCGAATGCTAGGAATCATAAGGAAAGGAATGGAAAATAAAACCAAGGATATTATAATGCCTCTGTGTCATTCCATGGTGTGATTGCACCTTGAATATTGCATGC
This sequence comes from Ichthyophis bannanicus, assembly GCA_033557465.1. Taxonomy (NCBI): domain Eukaryota; kingdom Metazoa; phylum Chordata; class Amphibia; order Gymnophiona; family Ichthyophiidae; genus Ichthyophis; species Ichthyophis bannanicus. The sequence goes on from CM066031.1 coordinate 1,463,509,111, forward strand.
TATTCTGGTTGCCATATCTTAAGAAGGATATAGCTGAATTAGAAAAGGTACAAAGAGCAAGAAAAATAGTAAAAGGAATGGATAAATACCCCTATGAAGAGAGGCTTAAAAGGTTGGGGCTCTTCAACTTGGGAAAGAGATTGCTGAAGGGTGGATATAATAGAGGTCTATAAATTAATAAATGTAGTGGAATGGGTAAAGTTAGATCAATTGTTTATGCCATCAAAAAGTAGAAAGACTAGAGGACACACAATGAAACTACAAAGCAACTCTGGAATTCATTACCGGAGGTTGTAGTAAAAGCTGTTAGTGTAGCTGGGTTTAAAAAAGGTTTGTACAAGTTCCTGGAGGAAAGGTCCATAAACCATTATTAAAGAGGACCTGCGACAAGCATTGCGGAACCTGTGTGCCTCTTTGGGAACCTGCCAGGTACCTATGGCCTGGATTGATCACTGTTGGAAACAAGATACTTGGATTGATACCTCTTGGTCTGACCCAATAAGGTATTGCTTATGTTCTTATAAGCACATAAGATTTGCCAAACTGGGTCAAACCAAAGCTCCATCAAGTCCAGTATTCTGTTTCCAACAGTGGCCAATCCAGGCCACAGGTACCTGGCAATTTCCCAGAAGGTAGACAGATTCCATGCTGCTGTGCTAAGAGTAAGTGGTAGGTTTTCCCATAATACATAAGATCTTCAGTGTGGTTGCCAAACTCTTTGGATACTGCCATGGCTCTTACATCCTGTAGCAGTCAATGATTGGCAGCTGCTTGTAATTACTTTGCTCTTATGTCTTTCAGGTGCTCTTGTTTGACAGATCTACCCAGAAGCCATTTCTCTGAAAGCTGTTTTTCCCTAGACAAGGAACAGAGGAAACAGAACCCTTTATTTTGGTGTAAGTACAGCAAACTGAACACTTAGGACTTGAAGATGCAGACTATAGATGTGAACAATGGCTTCTTATGCCTGTTCCAGCATCACAGCAAATTACAGAGAGATTCTTCAATGAGGCACACAATGAACATTTTAATGCCTGCATCATAGTGGAGGGACAAATTTGTATCCTCCAGAGAGACTGGATTTTATCCTTGCCTCCTATCCCCAGCTAAAGTTAAAGACTCAACAGCTAGTAGCTTGGCAATCCAGAACAGGATCATTAAAGATGATTTCTCACGTAGGTCTTTATTAGGCGTGTTTTGGTTAAGCGATAGCCCCTGTCGTTCAGAGTCTAGTCTATTTTTTTATAATTGTATGTCTATACACATAGGTTTGTTTGCGCCTGCAACTATCCCACCCTCCCACAAACTGCCCCAGTCTCAAAAGCTATCCCCCTGCACCTTCCCTATCAACCCACAAACTGCATCTGTTCCAGAAAACTACCCCTGCTATGACCCCAAACTGCTCTACCCCACATATACCTGTCACCTCGCACATACACTCACATATCCTCACACAAAACAGATAAACATGCAAAATAGAGATAAACACAGACCAAACAGATACACAGGTAATGTAGGGCCCAATATTCAAAGGCATTTACATGGTTTACTGACCTGTAAATTATGTAAATGCCACTGAATGAAATATTCAACGGCACTAACATGGTTAGCGCATCTTATCCGCTACTAATGCTGCTACATGCCCCCATGCTAACCGCTTAGCATCGGAGAGTGTCGTGACCATTTCAGGACATGTCATGGGCAGTGACAGTCACTAACCGGGTAGCGGCAATATTGCACTGCTATCCTGTTAGCAACACAGGGGTAAAGCTAGGCGCAGCAAAAGCAGGCTCAGCTTTACCCATAGGCGCTAACTGGGCAGCGGCTCAAAATCGCTGCTACCTGCTTAGCTTCTGCGGCTACAGAAGCTGTGCAGTGACCCCAGATATTCAATGCCAGGCTGTATATGACCCCCAGCATTGAATATCCGGGATTAAAGGTCAGCGATGAGGGCTATGCGCCATAGCAGTGCATAGCTGTCCCAGAAAAATATTGGGTCCGTAGATACCAATACAGATGTATAAGCACATGTGTCCAGACATAGACCAATGGTCCTGCTAAGCTATGCCCATGTTGCCTCCAGTGTATGATGTTGGTGGTGGTGGGGGTGCTGTGATATCCCATTTTCAATTGTGAGGAGCTGGTGAGTCATAGGCAGATAATAGTTATCTGTTCTTTGTGATTGAAAATGCGATATCATAGAAACCTCTCTCTCCCCACTGGCAGCAGTGCAGGCCAGGGACTCCTATGTCACTTAGCAGGAACATTGACATACTCACACACACACAAGCATGTGCCAGAGGGGTTGGAAAGAATTCCATTAGCTATTCTGTGCATGCTTTCCTGGCTTGTTTTTACTAACATCATGTATAAGCAGCAGAACCATACCAAGCTAGAAATGTACCCTGGTACCCCCTCTACCTACTCACGTTCAGCAACCCACTCTTTTTGAGCTTCCTGGAAGCCCAGTGCTGAAATCAGCTCTCCTGCATCGTTCACACAGCTCTTGGTATGGCCCTAATAAGCAGCTCCTCCCCCACAGCAGCATCCTTTGCATTCTCTGCCTCCATTACATTTTCTGCTTTAGAATCAGCCCCAGCCTCATTCACTGACCCAAGCTCAGCAGATTCTGCTTGACCATCTGAAGGTGGTTCTGATTTAATTTGCATGACAATTGTACATGTGTTGCCAATGTAATACATTTCCCTGTCAGTGGAATCAATATTCAAAAGGGGAATATCAGAAGTTAACCTCACTAGCAGGCTATACGTAAAAGCACCATGGAAGCAACTTTTCAGTCATCAGTCCCATAAAGTAATCCTGTCAGTGTCCAGGACCAAACCAAACCCTGTGCAACTAACAAATATGGTGCTCCACCTCCACCCTAGTCATGTGCAGGAAGCCCAGTGATGTTATCAGTGTCCTTTCTGGATTTGTGCCCCGTGCGGCCACCCCACTTGCACAGCTCTTGGTATGGCCCTGCCAGTGTCCATACAAATATAGCATAGATAGTCCTTCTGTCAAATTTCACTTGTTCTGTACTTCTTCACTTGAGATATAAAAAATGTTTAAATCATATTTATGTTGCATACAAATTCCATGCAAGGCCCCTCAAGTCTCCAAAGTCATTCCATGTGCACCACTCAAACATATAATAGTGTAACATGTCTTCCACTTGAATTTCTTAGGTGCTGAACAGTGCATTGCTTGAGTAAAAAGAGCACGTCACCAGAAGCACAATTCTATAGCATGGCCGCCACGCCAAGAGCAGCACAGTAACTGGTCAGCATTTTTCTCAGCATGGCAAGCCAACCCCTGACAAAGATTCAGGAAACTGGTACTTGGTAGGGCAAAATGATGGCAAGGCTCACGCCGGCCTCCACTGAGCTGCTATTGTTGAACACTGCAATTATTAAACAAGCTGCAATTTCTTTCAGATAACTACTGCACTTTTTAGTCATGCATTGCACTGTTCAGCATCTTCAGCTATTCAGTTGGCATACATGTTGGGTTGTTTATACATTTGAGTGGTGCACAGTGAATGACTTTGGGGACTTTAAGGGGCCTTGCATGGATTTTAGATGCACCATAAAAGTTATTTAAACATTTTCATAAATCAAGTGAAAAAGTATACATTAGGTGAAGTTTGATAGAGGGACTATCCGTGCTATATTCATATGGGCACTGGCAAGATTACTATAAGGGGCTGAAGACTGAAATGTAATTGCCATAGTGCTATTATAGCCTGCTGGTGAGGTTCGTTTATGATGATTCTCTTTTAAATATTGATTCTGTTAACAGGGCAGTGTGGGTGTTGTTCTTGAGCTCAGGGTTTTCCCAGTCTAGGGGTTATTTTTGTTTAAAGTCATACATTAAGCAGTTAAGTTAAAAAAAAAATCCAGAAGAAGATAATTTACAAAACAATCATAACAACAGCAAAATAAAATTATAGTGAACAGAGAGGGCCAGGACAACCTTAGGACTAGGCGAACTAGGTACCCAACCAAGGTGGCACATTTTTAGGGGTAGAACTTGCAGGCACCAGCTCCATGATGTAGCAATATAGGAGGCATCGGAAGTGCAGGGAAGAGTGACTGCTTTAGAGTGCAACCCACAGCAGCCTCGACCCTTCCTGATTGCTGTTTGTTCCGTAGGCAGCCAGTCCAGCTGCCCCAATCAGGGCCGTGCACCACTCTGCAGGAAATCCCTTCTCACAGCCAGCCCAGCTGCCCCAATCAGGACCGTACACCACTCTGCAGGAAATCCCTTCTCGCAGCCAGCCCAACTGCTCCAATCAGGACCGTGCACCACTCTACAGGAAATCCCTTCTCGCAGCCAGCCCAGCTGCCCCAATCAGGACCGTGCACCACTCTGCAGGAAATCCCTACTCGAAGCCAGCCCAGCTGCCCCATTAGGACCGTGCACCACTCTGCAGGAAATCCCTTCTCGCAGCCAGCCCAGCTGCCCCAATCAGGACCGTGCACCACTCTGCAGGAAATCCCTTCTCGCAGCCAGCCCAGCTGCCCCAATCAGGACCGTGCACCACTCTGCAGGAAATCCCTTCTCGCAGCCAGCCCAGCTGCCCCAATCAGGACCGTGCACCACTCTGCAGGAAATCCCTTCTCGCAGCCAGCCCAGCTGCCCCATCAGGACCGTGCACCACTCTGCAGGAAATCCCTTCTCGCAGCCATCCCAGTTGCCCCAATCAGGACCATGCACCACTCTGCAGGAAATCCCTTCTCGCAGCCAGCGCAGCTGCCCTAATCAGGACCGTGCACCACTCTGCAGGAAATCCCTTCTCGAAGCCAGCTCAGCTGCCCCAATCAGGACCGTGCACCACTCTGCAGGAAATCCCTTCTCGCAGCCAGCCCAGCTGCCCCAATCAGGACCGTACACCACTCTGCAGGAAATCCCTTCTCGCAGCCAGCCCAGCTGCCCCATCAGGACCGTGCACCACTCTGCAGGAAATCCCTTCTCGCAGCCATCCCAGTTGCCCCAATCAGGACCGTGCACCACTCTGCAGGAAATCCCTTCTCGCAGCCAGCCCAGCTGCCCAATAAGGACCGTGCACCACTCTGCAGGAAATCCCTTCTCGCAGCCAGCCCAGCTGCCCCAATCAGGACCGTGCACCACTCTGCAGGAAATCCCTTCTCGCAGCCAGCCCAGCTGCCCCAATCAGGACCGTACACCACTCTGCAGGAAATCCCTTCTCGCAGCCAGCTCAGCTGCCCCAATCAGGACCGTGCACCACTCTGCAGGAAATCCCTTCTCGCAGCCAGCCCAGCTGCCCCAATCAGGACCGTACACCACTCTGCAGGAAATCCCTTCTCGCAGCCAGCCCAGCTGCCCCACTCAGGACCGTACACCACTCTGCAGGAAATCCCTTCTCGCAGCCAGCCCAGTTGCCTCAATCAGGACCGTGCACCACTCTGCAGGAAATCCCTTCTCGCAGCCAGCCCAGCTGCCTCAATCAGGACCGTGCACCACTCTGCAGGAAATCCCTTCTCGCAGCCAGCCCAGCTGCCCCAATCAGGACCGTACACCACTCTGCAGGAAATCCCTTCTCGCAGCCATCCCAGCTGCCCCGATCAGGACCGTACACCACTCTGCAGGAAATCCCTTCTCGCAGCCAGCCCAGCTGCCCCATCAGGACCGTGCACCACTCTGCAGGAAATCCCTTCTTGCAGCCATCCCAGTTGCCCCAATCAGGACCGTGCACCACTCTGCAGGAAATCCCTTCTCGCAGCCAGCCCAGTTGCCCCAATCAGGACCGTGCACCACTCTGCAGGAAATCCCTTCTCGCAGCCATCCCAGCTGCCCCAATCAGGACCGTGTACCACTCTGCAGGAAATCCCTTCTCGCAGCCAGCCCAGCTGCCCCTATCTGGACCATGCACCACTCTTCAGGAAATCCCTTCTCGCAGCCAGCCCAGCTGCCCAATAAAGACCATGCACCACTCTGCAGGAAATCCCTTCTCGCAGCCAGCCCAGCTGCCCCACTCATTACCGTGCACCACTCTGCAGGAAATCCCTTCTCGCAGCCATCCCAGCTGCCCCAGTCAGGACTGTGCACCACTCAGCATGAAATCCCTTCTCACAGCCAGCCCAGCTGCCCCGATCAGGACTGTGCACCACTCTGCAGGAAATCCCTTCTCGCAGCCAGCCCAGCTGCCCTGATCAGGACCGTGCACCACTCTGCAGGAAATCCCTTCTCGTAGCCAGCCCAGCTGCCTCAATCAGGACCGTGCACCACTCTGCAGGAAATCCCTTCTCGCAGCCAGCCCAGCTGCCTCAATCAGGACCGTGCACCACTCTGCAGGAAATCCCTTCTCGCAGCCAGCCCAGTTGCCCCAATCAGGACCGTGCACCACTCTGCAGGAAATCCCTTCTCGCAGCCAGCCCAGCTGCCCCATCAGGACCGTGTACCACTCTGCAGGAAATCCCTTCTTGCAGTCAGCCCAGCTGCCCCATCAAGACCGTACACCACTCTGCAGGAAATCCCTTCTCGCAGCCAGCCCAGCAGCCTCAATCAGGACCGTACACCATTCTGCAGGAAATCCCTTCTCGCAGCCAGTCCAGCTCCAACCAGCAACGTAGCAGTGTAGCGACCTTATTAGCAGCACCTGCTTCATCCTCTCTAACTTTACTCCACAGTGTCCCTGTCCTCCCAAGCACCTCTGCAGCTAAAACAACATCATTCATATACCGAGGGTGTGTACTAAAGAGAACGTGGCTGGCGCGTGGCTATATGAATTCCAGCATAGTGGAGGAACCTGGGCAGCAGCTTTTGTGCATGACATGGCAAGCAGCACGGGTAAAGGACAAAGAAAAGTATACTAAAGAACTTAATTGTACTTGATGTTGTATTTATCCTGTGGTTTGTTAGAGTAATATGTAAATTACTATATGTAGGCTTTCCTTGAAGGCTGAAATAACAAGACTTTGACTTTCATACTTTGGGCACGTTATGTAAAGAGCGAGATCATTTGAAAAAGATATCATACTTGGCAAGATGTGGTTAGCTTTTCTCTCAAACTGTGCTTTTTTGGATTGCTTTCATTTCTTTTCTTTTTTTTTATTTGTAGTTTTATTGTTTACAAATTATCTGTTCTAAGACTGAAAGATTTCAACAATGAAAAGAAAAAAGTCCCTTGCCCTTTAACCTTAAAGAAAGCACTAAACAGGCAGGCAGCAGGCTGAGGTAACAGGACGACTCCAACCTGGCGGGGGGGGGGGGGGGAGAGGGGATTGGAAAGGGAAGAGAAGGGGACATGCTGGACTACTGGGGGGGGGGGAGACGTCCTGGATACCTGGAGGGTCAGAGAAGGGGAGATGCAGGAAAATGGGGGAAGGAAAGAGAAAGGAAGATAAAGGGGAAATACTAGAATGTTGGGGGGGGAGGGGCACGCTGAAGGTTCACTTTGGGCATCAGATACCTCTGACAGATTCTGATTCTGGTGCATATTATCCCTGCTCAGGTCACACTTCTTGCATATTTTGCTACTATAGCTGCTATTTCTGCTCCCCCCCCCCCCCCCCGAATTCTACAGAGTTCCTCTTGCTCATTCTTTTGTAGCAAGTCTTTGAATTTTCCTCTTAGCTCTGGGGAAGATGCATCTGATATATTTGTATTTTGCACAGTGCAATAGGAAACACCTTTCTGTTTCAATTTCTTCAGTACTGAACTGCATGCAGAGTCGGGCTTCTTGGGCCATCCAGTTCCTTTTTGTCTGCATGTTTCCATTTCTGTTCGGTGGTCACTTGCTCTGTATTCAGTCTGTCTGTGCTCTGCATGTGTGACTGAGGTCAGGTATTCTGCTAACATTTCATTTCTTTTTGAGATCTGTGATAGCCCAGCTTGTTTGGTTTTCCACTGGGAGGTGTATTGGTATTGTAGAGCACATAGCACTGTTTGTTTTGTCTGTTTTTGATAGTTGCCACAGTGATTCATGTAGGTTTGGTGAGGCAGGTTTGCCATATAGGTGTTGGCTACTTTTCCCCCCTAGAGTTTATGTTGCTTCATAGAGTGCCTGGTAGTGGAGCAAGTTTTTGTCACTCTTACTGAAATGACACCAAAATTTGTATATTCTCTTGTTTTTTGGGGTTAGTAATTCTGTTTTGCAGCTGTTATTAGGGGTGTTTCTGTGTATGCAAAGTGTTTGTTTTTATAGAAATGGAGGTGCACAATAGCTATTGGGGATTCTTCCCTATTCTGGGTAATTTTACTGCATTTATTTTTAGCTCACACCTTTTCAGTAGTAGTTTAAGGTGAATTACATGTAGGGAGAGTAGGTATTAGGATAAATGCCGGATTCCCAAGGCTTACTCTGATATAATAGGAGTGATTGAATGATGTTATCAAATATCTTTGGGCCCAATCTTCAAAAGGCATTTACATGGTTAACAGCCAGTTAACCATGTAAATGCCTGCTAACTGGATATGCAATGGCTCATACACAGGTAGTGCCGTTGAATATCCCCCCCCCCCCCCAATGCACCCTGATACTAGCCGGCTAGCATGGGGCATGCAGGGGGTGTTCCAGGGTGGAGCAGAGGTGGGGATCGGTGCTAACTGTGCAATACTAATACTGGAAGCTGCATGGTTAGTACTGGGGGCCTATAAGACATGCAAGAGTTTTTCTCCAATATCGATGCTGCACGGTTAGCCTTGGCGGATTCCAGGCAGTGTGGCCAGACCCGGATATTCACTTCCGTTGCCGTGGAAGTGAATATCTCGGGTTTGGGAGTTGGCAGGCAGGGCTAAGTGGCTACGGAGCCTAGTTGAATATCAGATCCTTAATTTTTAGTGTCTATATGTGTTTTAGATGCTTCTTCTTTTCTTTTATCTGGACACTGTTGTACTAAACGAGATATACTTCTACGGTGAAAACACTTCATGTCTTCCACTGCAACAAACACAATACAGTAACATTTCTCAATTCTGTATTTTAAGGACACATTCAAAATCTTGCTAACACTGCAAAATCATAAAGGCTTGCGTGTTTCACTCCCTTTAGTTTGATCCCAAAGGAACCCTTTTAATAGCACTTGTTAGCTTGCCACATCTTCCTTTTGCTAACTATTCATTGTTGACAAATGGCGGCACATTTGAAATACTGTAGTAACTTTAACTGAGGGAAGTCGACAGAGGCATAACAGAGACAAAAGCAAGAACAACAATCTCTTCTGAAATGACCTAGTTTGCTAATGTTTGCCTATTTACACAACAATAACAGCTTTGCTTATTAGAGAGTTTTGCCTTATAATTTTGTGCCAAATAGCCTTACCAAATGCCAGCAAACAGTTGTGTTAATGTTTATGTTCTCCACAGAAGCAGCTTATGGAGTCAGGATTCCTTTCACAGACCAGCTACTTAAAACTTGAGATTTATCATGAGGTAGAGGATTTCCATGTGCAATGGCCAGCTTTACTGACCAAAGTCAACTCAATTAGCTACTCCACTTTCCGAACTATTGACGACAAACAAGAAAAGATAACTCCAGTTCTTTTATACACAGAGTCGTAGCAATGGAGGGACCTTGGGGATCTGAGCCTCTCCATTTTCAGCTCTGTCCCCTCCAGCACCAAGACCACACAATAGTGGCAGGCATCCACTGGTGACATTCAGCAGGAAAGCTAACAGATCAAACAAGTTGTAAAGTGCACACTTGCAGTGTGACACAATGGTGTGTTTCCTCCATTGGCAGAATCGGGCATTCAGGGTGTTCATCTGTATGTCATAGGAAATGTCGGAGAGTGCATCCATGTGTGTGTGTCATTGGGGAGGGGGATTGGGGAAGAGTTCAAATAGAGATGATAAATTGTGTCTCCTTATTGCAACAAGGGCTGTATGAGGAATCTTTATAACTGGTTTTATGTATATATGTTGTGTTTATCTTCAGATAGTGTGAGTATGTTGCAGGAGTGGGGTACCTCTGTTTGTGTGTGATACAGGGGAGGAATGCCTGGATATGTGTGTGTGTGGGGGGGGGGGGGGTTGTGTGTGTGTGTGTGTGGTGCTTGTTTCTGTGTATGTTTGTACATGTGGCGTGGGGTGACTGTATGTCTATCTGTGTGTGTGTGTGGGTGGGTGGGTGGGTGGTGAGGGGGTGGGATGTCTGTGTACTTTGAGGAATGTTGCGCCTTTTGGCATATACACATTGTGGCGTCATTTCCCCATGCATTCTTCTCTTCAATTTACAACCCTTTGCACTCTTCCTGCCCCTCTCCTCTTGCCCTCTTACTCTCTGTTCACCTTCCCGGCATCTGTCCCTTTTTCTCTCCCCCTTACACTCTCACCACCTGCCATCCATTCCCTTCCCCTACTTTTCGTTCTCAAACCCACTGCCCCTTTAATTTATCTTACCTACTCTGCCTCTCTCTCACCCCAGCTCCTCTTTCTGCAACAGTCTTGGCTGGACTATAGGGATAAGAGAGGAAGTAGGGAGATACTGGACTATGGGAGATGAGGGGAAGGAGATGGAGAGGGGAGATGCTAGATAATGGGGTGGGGAAAGAAAGATGCTGGACTATTCCTGGGAGGACAGGTAGATGTTGGTCTATTGGGGGAAGAGAGGGAGCAGGAAGATAATGGATTGTGTGGGGGAGAGCAAGCAGAGAGATACTGGATCATGGGGGTGAGGAAGAAGGCAGAGGAGATGGGAAGATGGTAGCCTAGGATATGAAGGGAGAGAGAAGGGAGATACTAGACCTGGATGGTGGGGAAGAGATAAAAGAGATTGAATTAGGAAAGGGGGAAAAGGGAGAGGGAAGATGCTACACTAGGAGGGGGAAGAGAGAATGGGAGACATTGCACTAGGAGAGAGTGAAAGAGAAAGGGAAGACAGTGAATTAGGAGAGGCATAAAGAGAAATAGGGGACATGATAGGCTAAGAGAGGAGGGATAGAGATTGGGGGAAGATGCACTAGCAAAGGCGAGAGAATGAGAGGCAGATGGAACAGGGAGATGCTGGATCAGGGAGTTGGAGGGGAAGGCAGAGGAGATAGGGAGCTATTTGGCTAGGAAGAGAGGAATAGAGAGAGAGGGGAGATGTGAGGTTGGGCTGGGCAGGGCATATAACATTGCCCACTCACCAGGCTGGACACACACTTGACCCAATATGATTCAACTCTTCACCTTACTCACTTTCAACATACAGCTCTTCCATGGACTGACCACTTCCCTATCCAGTCCAATGTCCTCTCTCCCCATCCCCCCTCTCCAGAGATTCCCCTCATGTCCTTGGCCACCTCAGTGGGGTATCATCAAAGGTTGATCCCTCACACTCTGTCCCATCTCCCAGCTGCAGACTCTCTTTTCCTTGGACCTAACTGCTCTCCCAGTGGAGCAGCAGGCCTCACTTTGAAACAAAGTGCTTTTGCAAGCTCTGGACTCAGTTGCCTCTAGAGTTGACACTACTCCTTCTACAAAAGTTCATCACCCATGGCATCACCCTGGCCTAACCTTGTCCAAGCATTAACTACGTAAGGCCAAAAGATCCTAGTGAAGGGAGTCCTCAGTGTCCAACCTAGCAGTATTCAAAACTCTTCATGCCTATTATTGTTCACAGGTGGTCTCTTCAAAGAAAGCCTTCTCCGATTGTATTTCTACTTCTGCCTGCTCTTCTAAGGTTCTCTTCTTTATGGTATCTCATTTTCTTCCTTATTACAAAACCTTACCAGCACCTGACCTGGGCAGGCCCAACTTTAGACACTCTGACCAGTTTCTTTCTGGATAAAGTGGAGCAGCTTCGCCTTTAGTTCCCTGTTTCAGATTCATCTCTGCCCGCCCAGGTGGTGTATGCCCCTCACTCAGTCCCAATCCATACGTGGTCTCATTTCACGCAAGTAACAGATTGTATACTACTGAAGGCTTTCTCGTCCACCTGCAAAACCACCTGTTGCTCAAACCCAATCCTTCTGCTTAGGTCAGAGAAAACTCTCTAGGTCTCCTTCCCAGATTACTGCAACTCTGCTTTTGCTGGTCTATCCACCACCAGCTTTAAAATACTTCAGACAGTACAGAATACAGCTATTTGTATGCTTACCCAGGTCCACAAGTATGACCATGCAACTCCTCTACTCTATCAACATCACTGGCTGCCAGTAAAATTTTGTGTCCACAACAAGATTCTTCTCCTTACCTTTAAAGTCCTATACCAAATGGCCCCAAATTACCTATCATCATCAATCATCCCCTACTGTACAGCTCATTCTCTCCAGCCTTTGCATTAAAATAGGTTTTGCATACCCTCCCAATCCTGGTTAGGTTTGAGATCACTAGGGATTCTGTTTTCTTCTTTCTTGCCCAGTCACTGCAGAACACTGACCTCCATCTCCAATCTTCCCTAAATCATTCAAGGTCAATCTAAAAACATACCCATTCAGGCAGGCATTTGCCCTTCAAGGATAGCCATGCTTGCTGGGGGATGGTGCTACGGGTTGCCACCCACCTAGAAGACCTTTTGATTATGACTGGTTCTCTTGACTGAATGTTCTTCTCTCATGGTTTCTTCTGTTGAATGGTCTCCTTTCCCTCATGTTTTCCTGTCCTTACTGTCCTTTCAATTTGGTTGTAGTTCCTATTCCTTTCTTTTTTATTTTATTGGAAAGATTTTGTACACCAGGCAAAAGGCGGTATAGAAAATTTAATAAAACATAAATGAGAGAGAAAAGGGAGATTTTGGATTAGGAGAGAGGGAAAGAAAGATAAAGATACAGATGCTGGACTGGGAGGGGAGAAGAGAGGAGATGCTGGCTAGGAGAGGAGGTAAGAAGAGAGAGAGAAAAAGGAAATGGCTGTACAAGGAGAAAAGAAAGAGAGAGAGGAGGGAAGAGTCTTGAAGGACTACAAAAAGGGACTGCTACTTCTGAAGAGAGATTGCAATTTTAAGTATTTATTTCTGGGAATTTTTCTAAATCTTGGGGAAAAAGGAATTATTTAGATTAAAGCTGATAAATCTGTGTAAATTTGAATCCAGTGTATTTGTTAAATCAGTTAGGGTCTAGTATCAGCAAAGAGCTTTAGTTTAAGTTAAAAACCAGTAGGTAGCTTTCAGTTTAAGTTTAAAACCCAGCAGAGAGATTTCAGTTAAATTCAGAACCCAGCAGAGAGCTTTAAGTTTAGTTTTAAAACCCAGCAGAAAGCTTTCAGTTACAAATTTACAACCCAACAGAGAGCTTCTTGTTTAAATTTAATACTCAGTCAGTGCCTAGTATCAGCAAAGAGCATGGCAATAGTGATAACAGCATGATCACATTTCATTTAATAAATGAAAGAAGGACAGTAAGGAAATCCACAGTACTCCCATTTAACATTCAAAAGAGAGATTATGACAAAATGAGAAAAATAGTTAACAGAAGACTAAAAGGAAAAGCTGCAAAAAGATTTGCATTAAGCATGGACATTGTTTAAAAATACTTTCTTGGAAGCCCAGAACAGATGTATTCCATGCTTTAAGAAAAGTGGAAGGAAGTACAAAAAACTGCCAGCATGGTTTAAAGGCGAGGTCAGAGAGACTGTTGCAGCCAAAAAGCATCTATCAGGAAATGGAAAAAAGAGCCAAATGATGAAAACGGGAAACAACATAAGCATTGCCAAGTTAGATGCAAGGCATTGATAAGGCAGGCAAAAATACAATTTGAAAAAAAAGCTTGCCAAGGAAGCAAAAATGCATAATAAAAACTTTTTCAAGCATATTCATAGTAAAAAGCCTGTGAGCAAGTCTGTTGGACTATTGGATGATAGATGAGTAAAAGGGGTGTTTAGTGAAGACAAGGCATAGCAGAGAGACTGAATGAATTCTTTGCTTCAGTCTTTACTGAAGAAGATGTACGGAATTTACCCATGCATGAAATGGTATATAAAGGTGATGTATCGGAAGAACTGAAAGAAATATTGATAAACCGGGAAGATGTATTACAACTATTTGATAAACTGAAGAGTACCAAATCACCGGATGGTATACATCCAAGGGTATTGAAAGAACTGAAATATGAGATTGCAGACCTACTATTAGTAATCTGTGAACTATCATTAAAATCAACTGTAGTACCTGAAGAGTGGAGAATGGCCAATGTAACGCCAGTATTTAAAAAGGGTTCCAGGAGTGATCCTGGAAATTACAGATCTGTGAGTCTGACATCAGTACCAGGCAAAATTGTAGAAATCATTATAAAGAATAAGGGGTCTGTTTACTAAACGGCGCACATGTACGGGGCGCACATGAGCGCTCTAAAAGATGTATTTAAGTGCTCTTAAGCGCCCCGTACGAGTGCGCGGCACATTAACGGGTCCCGCAAGCGTGCGCCGACAACGCGCACATTTGCGGGGCGTGGGCGGTAATGTGCGAAAGAGGCGTGCCAAGGCGAAATGAGGGCGGAGGAAGGCCCCCTAGGGGCGGAGAGACGGGGTCAGTGGGCGGAATGTGGGAGGGGAGAGACTCGCCGCACAGGAGCGTGCCCGAATCTGCAAAGAATTTACCGCCAGTGAAACACTCGCGTTAGAGGTGCTGTGCAGGGAAAAGAAACCGTTTCCGTCAGCAATGTGCAGCACAATAGTGGAAGCCCAAAAACCGTGAGCAGTGTGATCTATGTGCACAGATCAAACGCCGTAATGTCACAGGGCACTAACCACACGGGCGCCGCGCACCTTAGCGCATCTGTCAATCACAGCTTCTGTTCTTCACGACGGAACGCCCACTCCTTATACGGCACCCGCTCGGTACCGCGGACCGCACAACACCGGCCTTTTAGTAAACAGACCCCTAAAATTACTGATCATGTATATAGTCATGGTTTAATGGGAGAAAGTCAACGTGGATTTAGCCAAGGAAAGTCTTGTTTTACTAATCTGTTATATTTTTTTGAAAGTGTGACTAAACAGGTAGAAAAAGGTGAGTCGGTCGATATAGTGTATCTGGATTTTCAGAATGCCTTTGTCAAGGTTCATCATGAGAGACTTGGCAAAACTAAAAAGTTATGGGATTGGAGGCAGTGTAGTATCGTGGATCAGAAAATGGTTAAAAGATAGAAGGCAGAGAGTAGGGCTAAATGGCCAATTTTTTCAATAGAGAAAAGTAAATAGTGGAGTACCCCAAGGATCTGTGCTGGGCCCACTTCTTTTTAACATATTCATAAATGACCTGGAAATAGGAATAATGAGTGAGGTGATCAAATTTGCTGATGGTGTGAAGAGTACAATTAATCCAAGAAGTCTTCGAAGGTTAGTGAGATCTGTTGGAAAAACATGATGTACAACATCCAAAGAGCTTAAGGCTGACCTGGAGCATTCTGGAATGGTGGTTTCAACCTGCACCATATGCTGTGCACTAAACAAAGAAGGACTTCACGGGCAAAGGCCAAGGAGGACCCCACTGCTCAAAGACAGACATAAAAAGGCATGCCTGATCTTTGCCCAAACCCACCTTGAGGAACCACAATCCTTCTGGGAAAATGTTCTGTGGACAGATGAAGACAAACTTGAGCTCTTTGGCAATGCAGGCCAGTGATATATTTACACATGAAGAAATGAAGCTTATAAGGGAAAAACACCCTTTCAACAGTTAAATATGATGGAGATTCCATAATGTTATGGGGCTGTTTTGCTGCCTCAGGAACTGGAGGCCTGGAATGTATTAAAGGAATCATGAAATCAGAGGACCATGAGAGCAAAATGTGCTACCCAGTGTCACAAAGCTAGGTCTGGGTCAAAGGTCATGGGTCCTCCAGCAGGACAATGACCCAAAACATACATCCAAAAGTACAAAAGAATGGTTAAAAAGGAACAAATGGACTGTTTTTAGCTGGCCAGCAATGAGTCCTGATCTCAATCCTATTCAGGACCTTTGGAAAGAGTTGAAATCTGCCATTGGTAAAAGGAATCTTGGAAACATTCATGAGCTGGAATAAATCACAGTTGAAAAGTGGGAGAAACTACCAGCAGACAGATGTACGAAACTTATAGATGGCTACAAGAAATATTTGGAGGCTTCCATCACTGCCCAGGGTTGTACAACCAAATCTTAGTGAAGGGTGCCATTAATCCTGTCCAGGTCATTTTTTTTCTCAGAAATTACTACATGTAAGTTGCACAGACATCTTTTTTTGTTGTATACTTTTGAACACAGTATTAAAATGTGATGACATATACTTGGAATATTTCCAATTATTTCTCAAGATACTGCACACAACGTACCTAAAATGCAAGGGTACCAATAATATTGACCACAACTCTATCTGACTCAATACCGCCCCCAAGCCTATGCCAGATGCATTAGTTTGTAACACAGTCCTCTCCTTAAAATTGATGGGCCCGATTTTCAAAAGCATTTACATGGGCAACTGGCCTAGTTACCCGTGTAAATGCCTCATCTGGGATTTTCGAAAGGCACCTACATGGGTAGTGCCCTTAGAAAATCCCAGATAAATTCCAAACACACCCGGATGCTATGGGGTTAGAATTGGGGCATGTTAGGGACATTCTGGAGTGGAGCAGGGGTGGAGGAAAGGGCTAAATAGCTAGCACTGATTTTTGATGCTACCCGCTAAGCCCACTACGCCTTAAAGATAGGCAAGGTTTTTCCTTACCTATCTTTCAGGGGCAGGGGCTAAGCGGCTAGCATCGAAAATTGGTGCTACCTGGCTAGCTTCTGTGGCTTCCGGGTTGTGCAGCAAGACCTGGATTTTCAATGCCGGGACCACATAGGACACTGGAATTGAAAATTTGGGTTAGACGGATAGTGGGCAGGCTATGTGCAGACGCAATGCATAGCACCTCCCAGATGAAAATCGGGCCCTATATTCCTCAGTACAGGTTCCTGCCCCATCTGATTTGATTAGGGGATTTATTCTTTAGCAGGTCAATGAGGGGGCTGCCAGCTCCACAAAGTGGGGTATGAATCTCGGACTTGCTTCTTAGTTTCTGGAAGAGTTTTACCTTGGACTGCATGAACTTTGTTAATTGCGGGCTTAACCACTCCATTTCCCACTTGATGGCCTATGTATTGTACCTCTTGATTCCCCAACTGACATTTCTTTGGGTTGGCTGTAAGTTCTGTCCACCTTAGGGATTCACATACATTCCTTAAATGGGCCAAATGTTTTTCCCAAGTGTTTGAAAAAAATAACAACATCATCCAGGAAGTCACTAGCATAATCTAGATGGGGTTTGAGCACCTTAACATAAGAACATAAGATATGCCATACTGGGTCAGACCAAGGTCCATCAAGCCCAGTATCCTGTTTCCAACAGTGGCCAATCTAGGTCATACGTACCTAGCAGTTTCCCCAAAAGACACAGGTTCTGCAATGCTTGTACTAGGTCAAGCATTGATATCCTGGGTCCCTTCTTAATAATGGTTTATGGACCTTTCCTCCAGGAACTTGTCCAAACCTTTTTTAAACCCAGCTACACTAACAGCCTTAACTACATCCTCCGGTAACAAATTCCAGAGTTTGATTACACGTTGAGTGAAAAAATATTTTCTTTTATTAGTCTTAAATAGTTTACCCTGTAGCTTTATTGCATGTCCCCTAGTCTTTCTATATTCTGATAACGTAAACAGTCGATCTATGTTTACCCGTTCCACTCCGTTCATTAATTTATAGACTTCTATCATATCTCCCCTCAGCTGTCTCTTTTCCAGGTTAAAGAACCCTAACCTTTTTAGCCTTTCTTCATAGGAGTATCCTTCCATCCCCTTTACCATTTTAGTGGCTCTTCTCTGAACCATTTCTAATAATGCTATATCCTTTTTAAGATACGGCGACCAGAATTGCACACAATATTCAAGGTGCGGTCTCACCATGGAACTGTATAGAGGCATTATAATATCTTTTGTTTTATTTTCCATTCCTTTCCTTATGATACCTAGCAATCTATTTACTCTCTTGGCTGCCGCTGCACACTGGGCCGAGGGTTTTAACATGTTATCCACAATGACGCCTAAATCTTTTTCCTGGGTGGTGGTTCCTAATGTGGAAACTTGCATCGTGTAACCATAGTTTGGGTTGTTCTTCCCTAGGTGCATAACTTTGCACTTGTCCACATTAAATTTCATCTGCCATTTTGATGCCCAGTCTTCCAATTTATCAAGATCCTCTTGCAATTTTCCACAATCCTCTTGGGTTTTAACAACTTTAAATAGTTTTGTGTCATCTGAAAATTTGATAACCTCACTCGTTATTCCACTTTCCAGGTCATTTATGAATATGTCAAAAAGCAGAGGACCCAGCACAGATCCCTGGGGTACACCACAATTCACCTTTCTCCATTGGGAAAATTGGCCATTTAGCCCAACCTTCTGCTTTCTATCTTTTAACCAGTTCCTGATCCACAGTAGTACACTGCCTCCTATCCCATGACTCTTTAGTTTTGCCAAAAGTCTCTGATGAGGGATCTTGTCAAAGGCTTTCTGAAAGTCCAGATACACTATATCAACCGACTCACCTTTGTCCACCTGTTTATTCACACTTTCAAAAAAACATAACAGATTAGTAAGACAAGATCTTCCTTGTCTAAAGCCATGTTGGCTGTCTCCCATTAGGCCATGACTATCTACATGATGAGTAATTTTATTCTTTATGATGGTTTCTACCATTTTCCCGGTACTGACATGAGGCTCACCGGTCAGTAGTTTCCCGGATCACCCCTCGAACCCTTTTTAAAAATTGGTGTTACATTGGCGATCCACCAATCTTCAGGTATTAGAGATGATTTTAATGATAGTTCACAGATTACTAATAGCAGATCTGCAATCATATTTCAGTTCTTTCAACACCCTTGGATGTATACCATCTGGCCCAGGTGATTTGCTACTCTTCAGTTTATCTAATAGTTGTAATACATCTTCCCGATGTATCGATATTTCCTTCAATTCTTCCGCAACTTTAAATACCACTTCAGTCATGGGTAACATCCCTACATCTTCCTCAGTAAAGGCCGAAGCAAAGAATTCATTCAGTCTCTCTGCTATCGCCTTATCGCCTCTTAGTGCCTCTTTAACTCCTCTATCATCTAATGGTCCAACTGACTCTCTCACAGGTTTTTTGCTACGAATGTACTTGAAAAAATCTTTATTTCGCGTTTTTTGCTTCCGCAGCAAGCTTCTTCTCAAATTCTCTTTGCCTTCTTTATCAATGCCTTGCATTTGACCTGCCAGTGCTTGTGCTGTTTCCAGGTTTCATCGTTTGGCTCTTTTTTCCATTTCCTGAAAGATGCTTTCTTGGCAACAACAGCCTCTCTGACCTCACCTTTAAACCATGCTGGCAGTTTTTTGGACTTCCTTCCACTTTTCTTAAAGCGTGGAATACAGCTGGTCTGGGCTTCCAAGATAGTATTTTTCAACAACACCCAAGCTTGATGCAAGTCTTTAACCTTTGTAACTGCTCCTTTTAGTTTTTTCTTAACTATTTTCCTCATTTTATCATAGTCTCCCTTTCGAAAGTTAAAAGGTAGTACTGTGGATTTCCTTACTATCCCTCCTCCACTAATTAAATCAAAGGCGATCATGCTATGATCACTATTGCCAAGTGGCCCCAACACCCTTATCTCTTGCACTAGATCTAGTGTTCCACTAAGGACTAGGTCTAATATGGCTTCACCTCTGGTCGGTTCATGAACCAGCTGCTCCAAGAAGCAGTCATTTATGTCATCTAGGAACTTTATCTCCCTAGCATGTACTGCCGTGACACTGACCCAGTCGATACCGGGGTAATTGAAATCGCCCATTATTATTACCATGCTGTAACTTTTGTTAGCTTCCTTGGTTTCTTTGAGCATTTCATCATCCATTTGTTCATTCTGGCCAGGCGGTCGATAGTACACCCCCACCGCCATCGCCTTCCCCTTTTTACATGGAATTTCAATCCATAGAGATTCTACAGCAAATTTTGTTTCCTGCAAAACTTTAATCCTTTCTGACTCAATGCCCTCTCTAACATAGAGCGCAACCCCTCCACCAATTTGATCAGCTCTATCATTACGATATAGTTTGTATCCAGGTATCACAGTGTCCCACTGGATGTCCTCCTTCCACCATATCTCTGATATTCCAGTCACATCTAACCTCTCATTTAGTGCTATATATTCTAACTCTCCCATCTTATTTTTTAGACTTCTAGCATTTACATACAAGCATTTTACATACAAGCACCTTATTGATAACCATTAAAATACAGCAGGTGCCCCGTACAACCCAAAAGGCAGGATTGTAAATTGGTACAACTCCCCAGGAAGTCCTAAAGGCAGCTTTCTCTTTTGAGACTGGGTCCAAGGAAATTTGCCATTACCCTTTTGTCAAATCAAGGATGGAGATGTATCTGGCCTCTCCCAACTGTTCGACCAATTCCTCTATTCTCGGCATGGGGTATGCATCGAAATGCAAAATCGTGTTGACTTGCCTAAGGTCTATGCAGAACCTGGTGGTTCCGTCCGGCTTGGGCACCAATACTATTGAGCTAGACCACTCAATGGACTCCTCAATCACCCCCAACTGTAACACATCTTCAACCTCCCTCTCAATCTCTTGCCGTTTGGTTTAGGGAATTTGGTATGACCGTTGTCTTACTATTTCTCCTTCCTTCATGATGATTTTGTGTGTTCCCAAATGTGTGTTCCTGGGTAACAGTGAGAATACAGCTGAAAATTGGGTCAACATTTGTTTCACTTGTCTCCTATGTTCCCTGGCAATTCTACTCCTATTTGACATCAGTGGGGTCCTTTATCTATGCTACCTCATGCCCCAAATATTTTTCCCTTTCTACCACTTCAGCCCCCAGCCCTTCTCACACACCCAGGGCTTTAGTGGATTTAAAATGGAAGGTTTGCACCTTCTCTTTCCCCTGCTCAACCTTGTAGTCCACTGGGCCCAGTTTCCTCCAAAACCTAAAGGGGCCTCTCCATTAGGCCAGCAACTTATTGCTGGAAGTGTGCAGTATGACCAACACTTGATCTCCTGGGTTAAAACTCCTCTCCTGAGTTTGCCTATCATAATAGGGTTTCTTTCTCTCTTGACTTTTTTTTTAGATTAGAGCTAGCCCACTGTAAGAATGTTCTTAATTGATTCTTCAGATGGGTAACATGCTTAATCACTGGCTCTAATTCTCTTTCTGTTCCCACCCTGGTTTCCTATACAACATCCAATAGGCCACTAGGTTGTTTCCCATGAAGAGTTCCAATGGCGAGAAATCCAAAGAAGCCTATAGGCCAGTGGCGGGATTCGATCTGACTAGGAAGAAGCCGAGCAGGTAGCAGCATGGCATGTGTTTGCTTTGCTGGCTCTGCACGCTCATCCTGCTGGCATTTACCACATGGCAGCAACTGCCTGGTGGCCCAGTGGCCTGATCCCCCCACCTGCCAGTGCTTTGACAGCATCGGGGGCTTTTTACCCAGCCACATTCCCCCGATGCTGTCAAATCACTGGTAGGTGGGAGGATTCCTACTAGTGCAGTGCTAGTACTGGGATGCTGTATTCAGCTTGGTTCGGTGAACCCAGCCCATGGAAGGAACCGATTCACATGAACCGGGCCAAACTAGCCAGATCCCACCACTGCTGTAGGCAAATAATACGAAAAGGATCGCTTGTTCCCAAGCTTGACAATTATTTCCTATACTTTTCCTTACCATCCGGATCGAGGTTTGGTTAAACTGTTTGACTAAGCTGTTTGAGGATAGTAGGCTGCGGTCTTAATATGTTTGATTCCAAACATAGTCAAGATGGCCTCTTATCAGTTCAGACAAAATATTTGTTCCTCAGTCTGTTAGGAGCTCTCAGGGAAAGTCTACTTCACAAAAAGTTTTCAAAAGCTTTCTTCCTATTTGCACGGCAGTAATTTTCCATAAAGGAACCACCTATGGATAGTTGGGGGCATAATCAACTACCACTAATAGGTATTGATAGACCGTTAGGCTTCTGTCTAAAGGCCCCACGATATCCACAGCCATTCGATCTAGGGATTATTCTACTCCTGGGATTGGAATCAGGGCAACATTTTTGGCTGTGTTTTATGTTTTCTTTGGCATACTACACAGGCATAGCAGAACTTACTCACATCCTGATAGATGTTGGGACAAAATAATATTTGGGTAAGGTAATCAATCACTCTCTGCTGCCTTTGTTGACCCACCAATGGTAGACTAAGCACTAAAGTCAATAGTGGCCTCTCAAAATCCTGGGGCACCATCAGTTGGGTATGTTCCCCTTTTCCTTCTCGGAACACTACACAGTATAACAAGCTGTTATTCTTCTTAAAGAGAGGATAGCTCTCTTTTCTCTTCTTGCTTTCCCATTAGCCCTACCCCAAGCCTCTTGCAGTGTAGGGTCCTTAGCTTGTTCCTCAGTAAAGTTTGCGAACTTTGATAACACTTCCTTCTTAAGCGCCTCAACTCCCTCAGGAGGGATTGGTCTCTTCCATTTCTCAGCTCTTCATTGGGCCCTACTTTTCCTGGTTCTCCCCAGGACTCCTATGACATCTGGGGCTGCAAAAGGAAACAAATCTGTTAGTGTAGGGGAGATTTTCCTTTCTGGAGTATAATCTCGGATTCGGGTGGCTACTAAAACTGATCTGAATTTATTCAGATCTACCAATCCTTCACAATCCTAGCCCAGGATTAACGGCACTGGGAGCCTATCTACAATGGCAATTTCCAGCAGTTGTTGTCTGTTGTCCAACTTAACTTTTATCACATAGGCTGGGTCTTTTCAAACATCCCCGTGGACACACCTGACTTGTACAGGGATCAAATACTTGCCTTGCCTCTTACCTATTCCTAAACTCTGAGCCAAATATCTAGGATATCAGGGGCTGGTTGCTCCCTGTATCTATCAGGCTTCCAAATCAGTCCCACCAATATGTATGCCCTTTTTTTTAAAGGTCCACCCTGGTTTCTCTGCTTCCCACCTAGTCTGACCTCAGAGAAGGAACACTCCATCTTTGGGCAGTCCCTTTGAAAATAGCCTACTCCCCGACAAGCAAAACATCTGAGCGTTCTCCGGGATTCCTGAGTGGGCCTTTTCCCCGGATACTCCTCTGTTCTTCCCCAACTCTCTTTGGGTCTGCTGGGCTCTTTCTCTGTGGAATTCCCCCTTGACTTCTCCTTCCTTCCCTCCTTGAGGGTTCAGGACCCTTAGGATTCGGCATCTAAAAAATTCTTAGCCAGGCCTACAGCCTCAGATATAGTGGTCAAGCCCTGTCAGAATACCCAGGCTTGCACCTCCCTCAGTAGAGGAATTGTTCCAGGACTATCTCCTGTGCTATCATGGGGCCAGAATTTGTGTCTAGTTTGAACCACCTAGTGGCCAAGTCCATTAGCTGGTATGCCACAGCCTGAGGTCTTTCTGCTCGCTGAAACCCAATTGCTCGAAAGCGTTTCTCCACAGCCGTCGACGGCACGTCGTCACTCAATGACTGGGCAGCCCGAGATCTGGGAGGAGCCGGGGGAGAGTGTCCATCTGGGGAGAGCGAGATATCCAGGGCGGAAGATGCTGAGCCAGAGTCCATCGGTGCCACCAAGCCTGCTCGAATCCCTTGAACCTGCTCCTTGGATAACCGGACAAAGCGGTCCATAGGCCCCTCAGCAGAAGGTAAAGGCTCCACGGGAAGAGCTTTAGCTTTACTCTTTCTTTTAGGCATAGTCGGTTAGTTCTCCACTGCCGCCATCTTAGACAAGCCACTCCCCCAGTGAGTGCCTGAGATCGATTGGGGGAATTGCAGGCTCCTGTTGTTTCAGAGTTGCCATCTTTGCCTCGTTCCGGGGGTATTCAGGTTGGAGAAGTTCCTGATTTGTCGAGGGGTAATGTGGACTCAGCTCTGCCCCGGCCTCTGGTTGTTTCTTTCGCTTTGGTTCGCCCTGCATCTGTTACTCTTGAAAATATCTGGGGCGCCAGCTCTCATTTGTCTACAATGGTGGCTACTCAATTTTCAACACTCTCTGACCGGGTTGCAGTTACCGAAGAGGCTATTCATCCGATACAGTCTGCTTTTGTGGATATTAATCTTAAACAAGATAATTTGGATCGGCAGCTTGTAAAAGTTGCAGACTTAACTGATTCTCTGATTAAAGATAACATTGCTCTTCATGCCAAGATTGAGTCATTGGAGAACGCTGCTCGTGCATCAAATATTCGGTTGCTGAATTTTCCAATTGTGCCTGGGATTGCGCCTTTAGATATATTTAAAAAATATCTTCAGGAAGTGCTTTCGGTACCAGCAGATTTGATGCCTCCGGTTTCGAAAATTTACTACCTTCCTCTAGGGAAAAGGGAAGGGAAATTTTCTACTGGGGTTTTGGAAATGGATCTCCTTAATGTTTCCAATTTACTCTCTACCCCTAAAGAAGAAGATATAGCTGTTTCAACTTTGTTAGTCACGCTGGCTCTCTCTTCCGACAGGGAATGGCTGTTGAAATTGTTTTATAAAAAATGTGCTGTTCTGTTTTATGGTAAAAAAGTTCTTCTTTTCCCAGATGTGGCACGGGAAACACAGAAGCGGCGGAGAGCTTTTCTATTATTAAAACCAGGGGTGGGCTGTCTTGGTGCTACGTTTATGCTTCGCTTTCCCTGTAAATGTTTGATTACCTATAAAGCGCAGAAGTATGTTTTTTTTTCACCTGCAGATCTTTCTGCTTTTTTGAGTTCTCATTTACCAGGTTCTTCATCTCCTGAAATATGATTCCATCCTAGTGTTAGGAATCCTTGGAACACTGTCTTCACTTATTTTCTTAAAATTTTGTACCTGATACATTAATTGTGTGTTAGCCTCTCCCCTTAGATAGGGGACTATCTATAATTCTTGCATTTAGTGTATTTCCTGTATATCCTTCTTTTTGTTACATTTATATTACCAGTAAGCATTATTGTTCTGTACAAGCGTTGCTTGATTTATTGTAAAATGCATAAATAAATAATTAAAAAAAAAAAAAAGTGTTTCTGGTAGTTTTCTGGGGTTAGCCCTAAGAGGTCTTAGATGGAAATTTTTACTTCCAAGTAATTTGCTGCTTTAACATTGTCCAGGGATATATAGGCTGCCTGGGCATCCCCCTTAAGAAGAGGGACCCAACGTATGGCCCACTGTTCCAAGGGCCACGCTCCAGTGGTAGCAATCCTCTAAAATATCAATAGATAGGTCTCAAGATCATCCCTGGGTCCCATTTCTGTCAGGGTGAGCCTCTGGCTCCCTCCAATCCTCCCCCTGAAACAATCCCCTCAATTGAGCCCACCTTAGGCTTCCAAGTCATTCCCGGTCTGGCCAGTCCAGCTGTGAGCTTCCGTAACTCTTGAGTCTATGCCTCCAACAACTGGTAGAGTGGCTGGTTTAACTGTGCCTGCTGCTCCAGAACATGGGCAATCTGCCGATCTGATGCTTCTTGCTGGGCTCTATTCTGCTCATCGAGCCACCAGATTAAATCTTCTGACACCATGATTCTAAGAAAACACAGAGAATACAACCCCAGTGCAGACTGGGGTTTCAGTTCAATTTTTGACTTCATAGGCGCAATATTCGAAAGGCATTTACATGGTTTACAGCTTGGTAAATATACCATACAAAAAACACCCCTTAGTAACTCCACTATCACAAAAAATACACGTTTCTCAATGAAAATGACTTAAAAAACACTAAAGTTCTTAAAGACCAAGCTATCACTGGACCTCAGGTTTTACTCACCCTCCATTTGGCGAAATTCATCACCATAGGGAAACTTACATCATAGGTCCATAGCTTTAGTAAAATATATTAAATACTTTATTATAAGACAAGTCTTTTTAACTGTTCTAAGAAACACCTTACCCTCCTAAAACCTCAACAGAGATTCACATCAACTAACCTAAATACACACCTACAAATTCAAATACTATTAAACACTAGTACATCACATACAATCAAACAACCATACTCTTCAACAACCATCCAACATAAAACGCTGCGGAGGATGTCTGCTCTATCTCTATGGATCAAAGCAGTACCCTTTAATATCAACAGCAATAGTTATGTCTTCCAGATAGCAGGGTGATGCAAAAATAGATGAAATACTGCAAAAGAAAAGAAGAATAAACTTCTTAAAAAAGTAACATCACCAAACCTCATTCAGAGAGCATCTCATTACTTATCTGTTAAATATTCCACTCCAGCGCTCCCGCATGCTCACACAAACTGATACATTAGTTGCCGCTTCGCTATCTGTTCATCGTCCAACAAAAGCTTTTGTTTCGCCACAAGGCTTCATCAGGAACCAAAACTTAAGAAATATCACTCTTAGCAAAAGCCATAATAAAACAGTACACATATAGTGTCTCCTAGTAAAGTATCTTTATGTGTCCTGTTTTAACATCATATTATCTAAAAACTCAAACTACTTACATCGGTTTATGCTGCCCGCGCAAAACTTCCACCCTAAAGTTACTTCATACCACGTCACAGTTAACTAATAAATAAGAATTAGCTGTGGTAGTTGTGATGTATGTATGGTCATGTTGGAGCAGTCGCAGTTTATATATCAGGGGAAAACGTTTTATCTTCGATCGCACATGACATGCGATTCGGAGATAGTGGTATACACGATAGTATGCCCATGTGGATTATATTACATAGGCAAGACTATCCGTCCACTACGAATTCGGCTAAGGGAGCATAGAAGTAGATTAAAATGCCGTCGACTTGAAGCCCCGATGGTTACTCATTGCCTCTCCTTGGGACATACTTTTGATCAGCTTCGAAGCTTTGTAATAGAACAGATCCATGTCCCAAGGGCAGGCAAAACACTGGATGAAACTTTGTTACTGCGGGAACAATGGTGGATACATAAATTGCAAACAGCCGCTCCAAAGGGTCTAAATGTATCCATCAAATGGGCATCCTGTTTCTAGGTTATGTTGTTAATTAGAAATGTGCCGCCAACAGTAAGGGGAATAATAAATACCTATAAAAAATTTGTAAACCGTATTCTAGGAACTGAGAGCGAAGAGGAGCTCTCATGCCCTAGTTTGACAAGTAACAGATGGTGGTAATTCTTATTTATTAGTTAACTGTGACGTGGTATGAAGTAACTTTAGGGTGGAAGTTTTGCGAATTAACTGCTTGACACACTCAACAGGGGTTAAAATAAGACGAGGAGTCACCATCACGCATGCGCGGCGTTTTTCCGTAGTGAAGTTAAGGAGGGCAAGCGCGGGCAGCATAAACCGATGTAAGTAGTTTGAGTTTTTAGATAATATGATGTTAATACTTTTGTGTTTTTAAACGTATTATAGGCGAGGATATTGATTTGTTATTTGTTTATAGGATCACGATCTCCTGAAGAAAAATTTTGAAACGCCATTGAGGCGCCGGAGCTGAGCATCGAGACCCTAGTTTTACAATATAACTTTGCACACAACAGTTCACCTGGGAACTTCTTTAAAGTATTGAAAGATCATTTTGAAATAAGTTATATACAGAAACCTGGGAAGTACATTGTGTCTTGTAAAAAGCATTTGAAAAAATAAAAAAAAGGAAACTCTTTACATTTTCAAGTTTCTTGAACGTATTCACCACAAGCAGTTGACTAATGCCAGTTGAAGCACCGGTTCCATGTGCAGGGTGCCTGCATGCTGAAGCTCTGAGGAAACAAGTGAAGGAACTCAGAGAGGAGATGGCGAGGCTGACGAGCATTCAAGACAGTGAGAAGTACATTGATGAGATGCTTCTTGCAGCAACCAAGCTCTCCAGCAGAGAAGACAGGTGCCAACAGAATGTCGATGGTTGGACACAAGTCACCAGGGACTGCAAAATCACCAATCCAACTTCTCCATCCCTTGAATTGAGGAACCATTAGCAGCCTTGGAAGTGGAGGAGGTGAAAGCATCCCTGAAAAGGGAAGAACTGGAGCTCAAGTACCCCAAAGTTGCAGAATCGGTGACCACAAGGAAGCGAAGGGTAGTGGTGGTTGGAGACTCTCTTCTGAGGGGTACTGAGGCGTCCATCTGCCGACCAGACTTGATGTCCAGAGAGGTATGCTGTCTGCCTGGTGCCAAAATCCAAGATGTTACAGAGAGTTTGCCGAGACTCATCAAGCCCACTTACTATTACCCAATGTTGCTAATCCATGTTGGAACAAATGATACTGCCAGGTATACCTCGGAACGTATCAAAAGTGACTTCATGGCTCTGGGACAGACGGTGAAGCAGTTAGGTGCACAGGTGATGTTCTCTTTAATCCTCCCTGTTGAGGGTAAAGGCCAAGGCAGAGAGGCTCACATCCTGGAGATGAATGCATGGCTGTGTGGATGGTGTCATCGAGAGCGTTTTGGTTTCCTAGACCATGGGATGCTGTTCCAAGGGTTGCAGAGCAGAGATGGCATCCATCTGTCCAAGAAAGGTCAATATGTCTTCGATAGTTGACTGGATAATCTACTGAAGAGAGCTTTAAAATAGATTCGTTGGGGATGGGTGAAAAAAGCCCCCAGGTAGGTGAAAGCCCCTACGTAGGTGATACATTAAATACCTTTATGGAAATTGGTAAAAGGGGTAACATATGGAAAGCAGTGTGTATAAATGTCTGTAGCATGGGAAATAATATCCCTGATGTTGAAGCTTTGGTGGGAGTGGCCGACTTGGATTTAGTGGCAGTTACAGAAGTATAGTTCACAGAAAACCATGATTGGGATGTAGCTGTACCTGGCTATACCTTATTCAGAAAGGACAGGGTAGGAAGAAGGGGAGGAGGAGTGGCACTATATGTAAAAACTACTATTAAAGCTTTGGAATTACAGAGCTTAAAATGGAGAGAGGAGGTATTGTGGGTTAAATTAGAAAAGGGAAAGAGAAACCCATTTGCATTGGTGTGATATACAGACCTCCCATTTCAAGAACAACATTAAAAACTATCATATCAGGACTCAATACCACCACCTCTTATTTAGACCCATGCCCAGTGTCATGGATAAAAAACACTCTGCCTACCTTACTATCCTTCATTCTCCCAATAGTCAACCTCTCATTATCCCAAGGTTACCTTCCTCAATCACTCAAACATGCACAAATACGCCCAATCCTAAAGAATGGCAAACTAGATAAAACATGCCCAGCATCATACAGGCCCATTTCCAGCATCCCATTTTTGGCCAAAATAATAGAAAAAGTAGTGCAATTACAGACACAAGAATACATAGACACTTCTTACCCACTTGACGAACAACAATATGGATTTCGGCCCCGCCACGGAGTAGAAACACTACTAACAGTATTAATTGATACTCTCCTAAGAGGAATCGATAATCATAAACAAGCATTCATCCTCCTCTTTATCGACATATCAGCAGCCTTTGATAGTGTTCATCATTCAATAATGCTCAGCAACCTAAGACAGATAGGCATAAACTCCACAGTACATAATTGGTTCACTTCCTATTTAAACACCAGAACACAAAATGTACGAATAGGTAATCAAACTTCAACTACATATAACCAAGAAATAGGTTTACCACAAGGATCTGCTCTTTCAGCCCTACTCTTTAACATTTACATAAAGCCGGTTTGCAATATCTTTAAAAAATTTGGAGTACATTATCACCTCTATGCAGACGATATTATGATGTACATTCCATTTACAATCCCTAACATACCATTACAACTCCTCTCAGACTGCTATAATGAAATCACAATTTGGCTAAAAACTCAAAACCTTTACATAAACCATGCCAAAACTGAAGTCCTAATCGTAACAAAAAATCAATCATTTATCCATCCTACTCATATAACACTACAAGAGCAAGAAATTAAAATAAAAAATGAAATAAGATATCTAGGTGTTATCCTAGATACACACCTTACAATGGAAACCCACATTAGAAACACTTTAAAGAAAATCTATTTCAAACTTAAAATTCTCA
Organism: Ichthyophis bannanicus; assembly: GCA_033557465.1. Lineage (NCBI taxonomy): Eukaryota > Metazoa > Chordata > Amphibia > Gymnophiona > Ichthyophiidae > Ichthyophis > Ichthyophis bannanicus. The sequence goes on from CM066031.1 coordinate 1,463,538,974, forward strand.
AACAACTACGTCCGCTTGTATTTGTACAAGATTTCATTAATATAACACAAGCAATCATAACCCCTCACTTTGATTTCGCCAACCTAATACTTATAGGCATTTCAAAACAGAACATTAAAAGAATTCAATTAGCCCAAAATGCAACAGCCAGAATTATACTAAAAATAAACTCTCTCCAACACATAACACCTATACTTGCATCACTTCACTGGTTACCAATACAAAGCAGGATAATATACAAAACAATAATAACCTCATTTAAAGCATTAAACGACATGGCGCCGATTACCCTATGTAATCTAATATGCAAAGAAACACCTAAGCCTACTAATAGAAAAGAACAGTTAAATAAACTAAAGACCCCGAAGGACTTCATAAAAGCACATAAATTGACCAACAACAGAGCCTTTTCACACATAGCCCCAACTATCTGGAATTCCCTACCAGAGGATCTACGTTCACTAACAGAGATCTTGGAATTCCGCAAAAAATTAAAAACTTATCTATTCACTAAACACTACAATACCATGGAAAACCTTGCATTCAACATAGACAAAGGATAATCAGGTAAATGACCACTTAAAGCACAAACCCCCCACCTAAACGGACAACACTCAGCTCTAACGAATTGACGATCCTATCTCTTATGCCCTAATACCTACGCATGTATATAGTTGTATCAGTTATGTACTGTCTTACGTATATAGATACTCCACTTTGTTAGTTAACTGTTTTTACACGGTCCCAGTTCAAAAACTCACCTTGTTTATTTTTGATATGTTAAGATGTTCTATGTAAAATTAAGATGTTCTATGTAAAACAAACTTAGCTTTGTTAAATGTTGTTGTTTGTACACCGCAACTGATCTCTGGAAGATGCGGTATAGAAATGAGTGTTAAATAAAATAAAATAAAGAGGAAGAGGTGGACAGAGAGTTAATTGAAGACATACACAGCATTGCTAGGAAAGGGGAAGTGCTACTGATAGGAGATTTCAATATGCCAGATGCTGACTGGCACATTCCTGCTGCAGTATCATCTAGAAGTAAGGAGATCCTGGATTCTCTACAGGGAGAACTATTCAGGCAATTGGTAACATACCCCACACGTGAAGGGGCCATACTGGACTTAGTGCTTACCAATGGTAAAAGTGTTTCTGATGTTGTAGTGGGAGATCATTTTGCATCCAGTGATCACCTGATGGTGTGGTTCAGCATTAGGACTTGGGCTGTTAGAATCCATCCAAAGGTGAGGGTCTTAGACTTTAGGAAGACTAACTTTGCCAAGATGGGCCAATACCTCAGGGAGTCGTTAGTGGGATGGGAACAGCTGGGGGATGTAGAAAAACAGTGGGCAATACTGAAACGGGATATTTTAAGGGCAACCAACCTTTTTGTTAAAATGGTAAATAAAGATAAAAGGAAAAGGAGACCGCTATGGCTTTCGAAAGAAGTATATGAAAAAGTGAAGAAAAAGAGGGAGGCCTTCATGAAATACAAGAGATCACAGAGAGAGGAAGACAGGCATCTATATTTTGGAAAACTTAGAGAAGCTAGCAAAGTAGTCAGGAAGGCAAAGATTCAAAAGGAGGAGGAAATAGCCAATGCAATAAAATGGGGGGATAAGATGTTTTTTAGATATGTTAGTGAAAAGAGGAAGGGCAAAAGCGGTATTGTCAGACTCAAGGGTGCAGGTGAGAAATATGTAGAAGCTGATAAGGATAAAGCGGAATTGCTTAACAGATATTTCTGTTCTGTGTTCACAGATGAAGAACCAGGAGCAGGACCTCAGAAAACACCCACAAACAGGAACAGAAGCGAAGGACATCTTGAACAATTTTCAGACGACTGTGTTCGTGAGAAACTAGCTCAACTTAAAGTAGACAATGCGATGGGACTGGATGGGATACACCCTAGAATACTGAGGGAACTTGGGGACGTTCTAGCAGCTTCACCTACTGACCTTTTCAATGCCTCGTTGGAGTCGGAAGTGGTGCCAAAGGACTGGAAACAGGCTCATGTGGTGCCTTTACACAAAAGCGGAAGTAAGGATGTGGTTGAAAACTACAGGCCAGTTAGTTTAACTTCGGTGGTGAGTTAATTATTGGAAATGCTGCTGAAAGAGAAAATAGTGAGGTTTCTGGAGTCCAGCGGATTACAGGATCCGAGGAAGCATGGATTCACCAGAGGCAGGTCTTGTCAGACAAATCTGATTGATTTCTTTGACTGGGTGACCAGGGAGTTGGACCGAGGGAGAGCCCTAGATGTGGTGTATTTAGATTTCAGTAAAACCTTTGACACTGTTCCTCAGAGGCGACTTATAGACAAACTGAGCACCCTAAGGATGGACCCTAAAAGTTCTGCTTGGGTTAGAAATTGGTTGGGTGGGTTCTGTCCTTGGTCCGATTCTTTTTAACATCTTTGTTATTGATATAGCGGAAGGGCTGTGGGGGTAAGGTTAGCCTCTTTGCAGATGATACCAAAATCTCCAATAGAGTAGACACCCAGGAAGGTGTAGATAATATGAGGAGGGATCTAGCTAAGCTTGAAGAATGGTCTAGAATTTGGCAGCTGGGATTTAATGTTAAAAAATGTAAGGTCATGCATTTGGGCTGCAGCAATCCAAGGGAGCAATATAGTATAAGGGGTGAAATACTTTTGTCCACTAATGATGAGCATACCCAGGCGTGGTTGTGTCTGATGATCTTAAAGTAGCTAAACAGGTAGAAAAGGTGACGGCAAAAGCTAGAAGGATGCTTGTATGCATACAGAGAGGAATGACTAGCAGAAAAAAGGAGGTGATAATGCCTCTCTATAAGTCTTTGGTGTGACCTCATTTGGAGTATAGTGTGCAATTCTGGAGACCGCACCTTCAAAAGGATGTGAACAGGATGGAGTCGGTGCAGAGGGTAGCTACTATAATGATTAGTGGTCTTCATTATAAAGCATATGAGGACAGACTTAAGGATCTTAATATGTACACCTTAGAGGAAAGGCGGGATAGAGGTGATATGATTGGGATGTTTAAATACCTCCGTAGTATAAATGTTCAGGGAGAGAACCTCTTTCAATTGAAAGCAAGTTCTGCTACGAGGGGACATGGGATGAGGGTGAAGGGAGATAGATTCAGGAGTGATATGCAGAAATATTTCTTTACAGAAAGAGTAGTCGATCCGTGGAATAGTCTCCCAGTGGAGGTGGTAGAGATGAGGACAGTAACTGAATTTAAAAAAGCATGGGACAAACACAGAGGATCTTTAAAGGTAAAAAGGGGACTGTTGTAGTTGTTGATATGGAAGGAAAGACTAGATAGGCCATGTGGTCTTTTTCTGTCGTCATATTTCTATGTTTCTAAGTGACTACTGGGGAAAAGGGAGGAGAAATGAGAGGAAAATATCGCTGCAGTCACAGAGAGGGGATTGAGAAAGAGTGACTAGTAGGGTTAGAAAGGAGGGATTGAGGGAAAGTGACTCCTGGGAAGAAGGAGGGCAGATCAAGAGACATCACTGCTTGAGGCAAGGAGATGGAATGTGACTGTAGGTTTTGTTTTATTTATATACAGTCACATTCCACACAGAAGGTCCAAAAGCATTTACCTAGTGTTTTTTCCAAGCTCTTAGTTATGGATGTACAGTAATTCAGCTACAATACTTCAAGGAGAACCAAAGATTTGCCTCTGTTTCCGGAGTATTTCACGGAGAGAAGCATTTTAAGGGACATAGGGGTATGTTTACTAAACTGCGGTAATCGGGAATAATGCGCGTAATGTACCATTAACGATCGTTAGTGCGTCATAACGCGCTAACGATCGTTAATGGTACATAACGCGCGTTATGACGAGCTAACGATTGTAATGCCCCGCGGTGCGGTAAAACAGCGCAGAAGGCGGAGAGAGGGCAGAGAAAAGGGGTCAGTGGGCGGAGAGTGGGCAGGGAGAGGCTCCCCTCACACTAACGCGCTGATATGCAGAGCTGAATTTCAACGCGAATGAAAACCTGCCGTTAAATGCACAGTAAAGGGGAGAGAAACCATTTCAGTGTCAGCAATGTACAGCCCAGGCAGGGAAACCTAAAAAAAGTGATGTATGATACATGTGCACAGAACAAAAGTGCACAGAATCACTGAAAATGACCCCAAAAAACTGGACAAAAACAATAACCAAGCTGGACAATAGTGGTATCAATGAGAAACATCCCCCCCCCCCCCCGAGTAAGCTCCATAGAACAGATATAAATCGTGGAAGGGTCTATACTCCGTCCCCATACATGGTGAATTGGCCCACAGTGACATAGCACTGCTCAGGGTTTCCCCATCATCAGACAGGGTTCTATGGTGTGCACATGTCCTGCAACATCAGGTCGGGCATGTCGGAACGGCAACTGGACAGATGCCGGAGAAGGGGATACAGAGGGCCGCAGGCGGCACATGCTGTGGTGCAGCTGGGCCACAGTGCAGACTAGGGCGATGCCCAGGTGGCCCATACGAATGCTGAAACAGCAGAGCAGCCAGACAGCAACTGCTGAAGGCCCAACATGGGCACGAGTGTGTTTCCCAATGTGTCACAGGGGATAGTACCCAACAGCAACCCCCAAGGGCACGGAATATTGGCAGGCGGGGCTGGGGGGGAGCGTGGACGTCTATGCAGGCACCCCTACCCCAGAACACGCACCATAGGCAGCCGCCTACCTGCACACTGGAGTGCCTGAAACTGCGCACCACCAGCTCCACCAGCAGAGGGGCATGTCAGCATGGTGGCTGAGGGATACTGGCGGTGGAGGGGGCAGTGGCAGCTGGCCAGAGCAGACCGTGGCCTAGCCTTGTGTAGGTGGGTGCCATGAACTGCAACAGACCTGTCTGACCAACAGTCATGGTATCACCAGGGAGTGCACCATCTCTGTGAGAACATGGTGGTGCAGTGCACAAAACCACTATATTCAGAAGAAGAGGGTCACAGGTTTAAGTCCCAGCTCTGGTTTCCGCCAACCCAGTCCTCATATTTTACCCACCACTATAACGTGCTAATACAGACAAAACCTTTTTTGCAGATGACGTAAACATGCCCAGAACACCTACAGTGTACCCTACAGAGAGCACAGATACCATAAACATGCCCATTACTCAGAGCAGAGCCTCCCAAATGCAGTCCTGGAGGGCCAAACACACATTCCGGTTCCATGCTGCCTCTGATAAAGATGCCTGTGCTGCATTTCTATGCGCCACCCCCACGGCATGCAGATGTATCTCATGCATATTCATGAGGGACAGCATGAAAACCCAAACAGTGTTTGGCACCGCAGGACTGGAGTTGGGAACCTGTGCCGTAAAGCAGCAGCCAACAGGTGCAGGCACACCCGCACCCACAGGCCCCACAATCCAAAGCCACCTGGAGAGTCAGGACTGTGGCTCTGCGTGCATCTCCAAATACTAGCACTTGCCTACCTTAGGAATGCCACCTTAAACCTGGGAATATGGTACACATCCATCAAAAGGTTGCTATGATTACTGGCAGATAGCAATTCCTAGGTTACATACCTTTTTTTTCTGAGTGAGCTGCATCATAGCAACCTTTCTGATGTCTGTGGAGTGTGCTACTGGTCTTGTGTCTGACAGTGTTTACCAACCTGGGGAGTGACGCCTACAGTATTGCGTACCATAGCCATGCCTGCACTGTGCCCAGGACTGGTGTGGTGGCCTGGGCTGCCCAACACATCTATAGTTTGCACAATGCTTGCATAGGTGAGGGGAGTGTGTGTCTGTCTATCCAGTGTGTGGTGGCTGCCAACACCCTCCACAGCCCACACTGCTAGCACTGTTGCCAGTATTGGCCTGCCAATGTGCATAATGAGGAGCAAGGAATGGTGGGAATAGCCTGGATAGGGTGGCCTGGCCTGGCCGCATCTGCACAGGGCATCGGGCAATGGCCGGACATTGTAGTGCCCAGTACCACCTGCACGGACAGGGTGGCCATAGCATGTCCTGCTGGGAGGTCACTCTCACCCTGACTGAGCAGTGACCATGGCATGGCTAGGTCCCACCATCGTGCTGTATTGTATTTCTCTTATGTGATGTCTATGGGTCTCCTTTTGGGGCCTAATCACTGACTTATCTGCTTGATGTGTATGCTGATATCACCGTTCTGGGTACATGCATCTCCTCCAGGACTATGGACTTGCTGGCGGACTGTCTGCAGCTAGTATGTGTCTTGCTGGAACACAGTGCAGGGTGCAGCGGCTGGAGGCCTGCTGCTGGAGAATGTCAGATAATGGTGGGGAGCAGGTGAGCATTTCCAGACCTTCTGTCTGCTATTGCGTTATGGATGTGTACTGCTCTGCATTGCCTGCCCTGTAGGGTGTGTGATCCCTAGTAGGACTGGGGTGATGGTCCCCTCTACTGCCACCATTGCAGGGGGTTGAACGTGGCTCTGTGGGCAGGAGATCCTGTCCCCCACCCTCAGGGTACCGTTGGGGGGTGGTATGTAATCCCCCTGGTAACCACAGCAGAATGTGGGTGTGGTGCCGTGCAGTCCTCCTGTAGCCAGCCATGTGTTTATTAGCAGCTCCAGCCCACTGTTACTGCATTGCCCATGGAGCCAGAGGTCATAGGTTCACAACCCACAGTGGTGTTCATTGATAGGGCTGTCTTAGACATTGTCTATTTTTACTGTATATCAGTGCTGCCAGCACGAGCACCCTCAGGGTACCGTCACCTTAGGGTAGCTCAGAAGGCGCCCTATAGGGCGTGCCTTACGCAGCGCCCTATAGGGCGCGCCTTACACTTCGCCCTATAGGGATCGCCTACATATCCCCATCAACCGGTATATAATACATGACCATGTCAGTGCGAACGTCACTATTGGAACCTATTTCATAGGACGGGTACAATTTTCCTGACATATGCAAACTGTAGCCCGCCTGCAGACTGTGGATTAAAATATTATAGTCGGCTTTCAAAGGATGCCTCAGCCAGCCTTATTCATTGGGCACACTGGGAACTCAAACCTATGACCCTTGTACCATCGGTCTGTGTAGTAACCATTGTACTACAGCTCTGTTTCTGTATTTGGGTGTCTGCGTGCTATCTTACGCTTGCGCGCAGCAGCGCACACTGTAACAATCGTTGCTGCGCTGCGTGTAATAATGCAATCAACTGCGCGTTATCGGTTACGATGTACCGCCCATGTCCTTTTTTGGCTTTCCTTCCACTAACGCGGCTCCTAACGCGAATTGCACTAACGCAGTTTAGTAAGCATACCCCATAGTTACTAAAGCTCACATGCAGATAGTGCAGGTAGCGAGTGTTTGCTGTGCAAAATTAGTGTGGAGACTCATGCTAATTTTTTGATGGTGTGTGCATCCATCCTCCTCTCATTAGCAGATTTCTCAAATGTGGCAAGCAATGTTCCCTCTAACTTTCTGTAGGCTGTGTGCACATAAAATATCAGCTGTGAAGCTTTTGAAGGAATGTTAAATTTTTGTGCGCCACATAACGACACTCGGAGTTATATACTTTAAAATTTGACTACACATCAGAATACAGTATGTACACCACATTGATTTTAATCAAATTAAATGAAAATAGACGATTACTAGATGAAGCGGAAAATTTCTAGTAATTACAATCACAACTTTTAAATTTTAAGACGTCTGTGTTGTTTTCTATCAGAATCAGAACCGTAATTTTTGTGCGCTCTGTTGTAAAGTATGTGCGCTCGCTCGGCGAGGTGTGTGCGCGCGCACACGCGCACAGCTTAGAGGGAACAGTGGTGGCAAGGATCTGATGCATCCTAGGCAAATGCTCATTCCTACCGTCCCACCTGCTCCCACCTTACCCACACTGCCACCGCTGCCACCCATTTTGGGGACCTGCAGTGGAAGCAATCACTTTCAAACACAAAGCCAGTGATGCTGCGTGCTGTTGCTGCCATGCTTTGACCCGTCACTTTCGTCACCTCTGATGCAGACTGCCTGTTTGCATGGGGGCGGCACTCATAGGAAAATAATAGATCCTGACAACCACACAAACTCAAAGAGTCATCAACACATTCTTTTAGCTGCAAGGAGTGCATGCAAATACATACAAAGCAAAGTTTTATGATGTCTAATTATACATTTTTACAGGATTCTTGTGGAAGGGGTGGTGTTGGGATGGTTGTGGTTGTTGAGTGTAATTAACAAACTCTTGGCATGGGTGCGAAAGGCTGAAGGTTCACCTAGGTCAATCAGTACACTTGCACCGGTCCTAATGTGGCAGGCAAGCATGTAAAGCATGTGTTGTGGAATTATTTCTAGTACCCATGTGTATCTGTGATTTGTTTGTGTGTTTTATGTGCATGTGTGTGCCTTTGTTTTGTTTGTGTGTGTGTGTTTGTATCTGTATTATACTTGTGTGTGTCTGTCTTTTATTTGTGTATGTGTGTGAATCTTTTCTGTTTGTGTGTGGGTAATAATGTGGATAACAGTTCAGGGTTCTGGGCCTGTGGGGAGGCCCTCACACAATCAGCTGAGCCTGGGTTCAATGATAAACAATACTTTTGTTCTTAAACAAAATTCCTTATCATCCTGGTAGACCATTCCAGATGAGTGGATTATGTTCTCTTGCCAACAGGTGGAGAAAGACCTGAGCAACTTTCAGTGATATTATCACTAGGTATATATGCTGTTGCAGTACTGACAGAAGTCAGTATATGTCTGCCTTTCAGCAGGTGGCAAGGTGTTTGGACTGGTAGAGCAGTGCAGATAGGCCTCTCTCCCCTGGCTCACGCCATGATGCTGTGCCCTATGTGACTGAGACTTGTAGGCTCCAGAGTTGCCAAATTACCCAGTTTCAGGAGTGAAATTTTAAGCCAGTCCTGGATTTCTGACAATCTCATCCTCTTGCATTATGGGACCTGCAGCACTGTCTCCAAGGAGTTAAATCAGAATCTACAAATCACATCTTAGAGAGTCTGTCCAAGGGTTTCTTCCACCCTAGGCAGAAACCCCAGTCTACCCATCCTCTACCAGCCACCTCTGCCCACCCCCCAGCTGCTGCCAATTCCGTGTCAGGAGGGGGAAGCAGGAAGCAGCAGCAGCAATATTTCCAAAAGACAAAGACCAATGAAAAGCCTAGGTTTCAATGATATCATTCCCATGCTTCTATCTGGATCAGCCACTAGAGGACCCTTCAGTATTTCTTTGTCTCCAGCAGAGGGTGGATGGATTTTCTCCTCTCTGATGAAAATCTAAAGATTGAAAGGAAAAGAGATTGATTAAACACTCGTAAACGACCACCTCAAGCCCTAAAGGGGTGACTCTCTCAGTTGAGCATGATGTGGGAGACTCCACTAGACTTCAGTCTTTTTGGTAGCCATAGGAGGAGGGAAAATTGGTTCAGCTCCACGTCTTTATCATGATAAGGGCCTATTGAGCAGCCACTAAATTGGAAGGATTTGGAAGAATCTGAGAAAGTACAGCAGTCTCACACAACCTCAGCGCTCCTCCTTCCTTTTCCTTCCCCTTCCCCCAGCTCTCTTCTGAAGATTGTAGAAGGCTCTCAGAGGGATCTGCCTGCCAGCTACCTTTCACACAGTGCTGCTGAAATTTAAACCCAGCCAGTGAAGTAGTCTCAGGGGAAGTAGAGCTGAACCCAGCATGGAGCCTATGCCCAGGGCTCTCAGGGGATGAGTACCAAGGCTTGACCTTGTCATTATTCTTGCTGGGGGCTCCTGGTTCCCCCACTGAGGGATGCAATTCGGGGTGGACTGCTAGCGACTGTTGGTGCTCGTTGGGATTTCCCACTGTTTTCTGCACATGTTTTTGCCCATTGTGCACCCGTGGATTGTGCGGTCCTAACACACATTCTGTCCAAGTGGCTCCAGCGCGCAATTCTGCCCTAGCTCCTTTAATTTACATTCTGTAAAAGTGAAATTAACGCCCACTTGCAGGTCAATACAACCTTAATGTACACTCTGGTGATACTCCCACTAACTCTTCTATATCTTCTTCCAGGAAACATTGTTTAACCTTTGGCAAGCGAGGAGCCTCATCCTTGGATTCTGGACTTTGTCTTTCCCATATGGTTAGCTTCTGAGTCTCCACTGGAGGGCATGTTTTCCACCTCTCAACCAGGGATACAATGAGTCTGCCCCTTCCTGCCTCAAGGCAGGAGGTGCAGAATGATGCTAAGGGTAAGGATGTGATCAACTGGCCGGAGGCTCAGGCAACCGTGTTGTGAGCCGCTCTTCATCCTCTAGGGCAGTGGTTCCCAACTCAGTCCTGGGGTACTCCCAGGCCAGTCAGGCTTTCAGGGTATCCACAATGAATATGCATAAGCTAGATCTGCATACAATGGAAGCCGTGCATACAGATATATCTCATGCATATTCATTGTGGATATCCTGAAAACCTGACTGGCCTGGGGTACCCGAGGACTGGGTTGGAAACCACTTCTCTAGGGGATCTATAGTGGCTATGCCCCCTGGTGTCAGGGAGCCTTCCCTGAGAGGAGAGCTTCTGGAGTCCAGATTGCCCTCCCTGGAGTTATTTTCCTTTTTGCAATAGGCTTGGTCTTTCTGGTGTGGAAATTCAGACCCCGGATGCAGTCTCGTACTGGACAGGCTGGAAGCATCCCCCGGCACAGGACAATCTTGAAGATGAGGAACACTTGGGAGCTGTCCAAGATGTTGACTATGTCTTGGACCCAAATGAATCCATATTGGGCTCTGATGTTGAGAAGTACCTCATATCACCTTCAGAAGACTATGAAGAGGCTAGTGTGATCCGCTTGTTCCAGAAGGCGGACTTCTCTTCTCCTCCTCAGGAAGCTCGAGAGAAAATGGTGACTTTCTCGTTCCCCAGTGGACCAGTCAGCATACACATCCCACTTAAAAGTACACCATGAAACAATCTCAGAGAAAATGAAAGAATACCACGCCGAGCTCCTTCACTGCTCCCTAAACAAGCCCCGGGACCTCTTCAACTTAGTAAAGTCCTTAACGAAAGAACCATCCTCTCCCCAGCTAGGACCAGGTATATGCTGACTACCTACAGGCTAAATCCATCAAAGCAGACACAGCCTGGAGACCCACACCTAGTCATAACCCATGCCTACAGCCACCGCTTACTGAACTCATGCCACCATCTGAGAGAAGCATCGAGGACACCATCGGTACCATCAATACCACACTGCACCATGCGACCCCTGCCCAGCACACTGGATAAGAGCGATGCGCGTAGAACTCAGCCCAATCCTAGCCAGGATCATGAGCCTATCCTTCTCAACAGGAACTTTCCCATCAACTCTCAAACAGACTTCCATATGACCCCTTCTGAAGAACAACAGACTAGCTCCCCAGAAGGCTGAATCATACCGCCCGATCTCAAGAATCCCCCTGCTAGCCAAAATAATCGAGAAAGTCGTCCAAAGACAGATCCAGCAACACATCAGTACTGCAGCCCCTCTCGACCCCTGCCAGCACGGATTCAGGGAATCACACGGAGTGGAGACGCTACTTACCATGCTAATCAATACCTTAACCAGAGGGATTGACAATATCAAAAATGGGTTTGCACTTATCTTCCTTGATATCGCCACTGCATTCGACTCCGTCAACCATGATCAGCTCCTGACATGCCTCCATGAGAAGGGAATTCAGGGCTTGGCCTTGGACTGGTGCAAATCCTACCTAGCAGACAGATGGCAACACATACGGATGGGACCCAAGACCTCTGAACCTTTTCAACATGGTCCAGTAGTGGGCAAGTCCTTGGCCTTGCACTTGGATGTCTCACGTTTTCTCCAAGGGGTTCAACATCTGTGTCCTCCCCCTCGGTCTGTGATTCCTTTCTGGGATACATCTCTGGTGCTCAAGGCCCTGATGGCAGCCCTCTTTGTGCCACTAAAGCATGCTACCTTGAAGAATTTGATGCTCAAGACGGTCTTCTTATTTGCAAATTGTTTTGCAAGGTGGATCACCAAGCAGCAGGCTGTGTCTTGTCAAGATCCTTATCTGTCCTTTTCAGCAGAGATCATTTCCATAAGGCCTGTGCCTTCCTTCCTTCTTGCCTAAAGTGCTGTCTCCCTTTCATGTGAACCAGGTGGTTTACCTGCCTTCTCAAAGGAACAGTGCCAGGGGAAGGATAAGGATCTTCACATTGTGGATGTCCAGAGGGTGCTGCTCCGGTACTTGGAGGTTACAAATTCCTTTTGTAAGTCTGACCATCTTCTTGTGCTGTTTGCTGGCCCACTCAAGGGTGAGACAGTAGCCAAGTCGACCTTGGGGTGCTGGATTAAGGAGGCTATTACCTCCGCAAATCTGTTATGGAAACAGTCAGTTTCGGAAGGGTTACGTGCCCATTCTACCCGAGCACAAGTGTCCTCGTGGGCAGAATGGAGCTTGGTGGCCCCTGCAGACATTTGTAGGGCAGCAATGTGGGCATCTCTTTCTACTTTTGCCAAGCATTCCCATTTGGATGTCCACAAGTGGGGGACACAGCCTTTGGCTTAAGAGTTTTGTGAACTGTTGTGTTTTCTTCCCGTCCAGAGGTGTTGTAGCTTTGGTATATTCCACTTGTCTGTACTGGTCTAGCAGGATGATATAGAAGGTGACATTTTACTTACCAGATAATGCCCTTATCTTAAATTCTGCTAGACCAGTCTGTGGCCCGCCCCTGAAACTGTATTGTTTTATTCTGCTGTGCCATGATTTTATACTTGACTCTGCAGGCTCCTCTTCTACTGACAGCTTCTGTTCTACCTTCTTGTACATAGTTCACTACTATTGAGTACTCGTTGTTGCCCACATTGAGGCTTTGTGAGACTTGCTCTGTATCTTCCATATGCTTTGGGACAAATACTGAAGGGACCTCTGGTGGCTAAGCCGGATAGCGGCTTGGGAGTGATGCCATTGAAACCTGGGCTTTTCATTAATCGGCCTCAAGGACAAAGTTTTGTTATGGTTCAAATCCTACCTTTCAAACCGAACCATCCAAGTAAGAATGGGTGACAACATGTCAAACCCATTCTACCAAAAGAAAGGCATATCCCAAGGTTCTGCGTTATCAGCACTTCTGTTTAATCTTTATATTCAGCCCATCTGCAGCATAATAAAGAGTCATGGCATTGACTACAACCTTTACGCTGATGACATTATGCTTTTCACCCAAATCAACATCATACACCTGAACTTAAAAAATATAAAAGATTGTTTCAACAACATTAGCACTTGGCTATTAGAACACAATCTTCAAATAAATTTGAATAAAACAGAAATCCCTTTCATCACAAAGGATAGCTCCTTCACTCCACCAGAAGCTATGAAGATAAAAGATGCTAGCATCCAAATCAAAAAAGAAGTGAGATATTTGGGAGTTACATTAGATCATCAGCTTAATTTCAACAAACATGTGAGCAACATAACAAAAACCATTTACACCAAGCTAAAGATGCTTCAACATCTAAAGCCTCTACTCTCCACAAATGATTTCAGAACAGCAGTCCAGGCTATAATCTTCCCACACTTTGATTTCTATAATGCCATGTTAATGGGCCTTCCAAAGCAAAGCATCCGATGCCTCCAACTAGCTCAAAATACAGCGGCTAGAGTAATATCACAAGCATGTATCAAAGAGCACATTAGCCCAATATTAAAGCAGCTACACTGGCTACCTATTGAAAGTAGAATAAAATTCAAAGTCATCCACACTATATTCAAATCCATCCAAATGGAATCTACCACCTGTCTGAAAGTGTTTATCCGAATCAGTCCAGAAAACAGACCACGCAGAAGTAATAATAGAAATTCTATTGAGGTACACACTGATTTCAGAAACTGCAACTCAACTACGTCTAAGAGATCCTTCTCTCTTTATGCCCCTCTATTATGGAACTCACTTCCTTCATCCATAAGAGACACTAAGGGGTATGTTTACTAAACCCTCTTAACGTGTGCACCGCGTTAGTCTGCAGGATGCCATAAAAGAAGTGGGCGGTTCGGTCAAAAGTAGCAAAACGGGATTAGTGCGCGTGCTCTTGTGCACCGCGCACATTAGTGCACGAGAAACACGTGCAGGAAGCATAAGCAGGCGTGCTGATGTGCAAACAGAGGAACAGGGCTGCAGTACAATGGTGAAGACACTGACAGATGGTGCAGGAGTCATGGGTTCAATCCCCCACTGTGCCCAATGAATAAGGCTAGCTGAGGCACTACCATTTATGTGTAATATTGCATTATGAGGCATTTTAATTTTATTTTAATTAATGCTGCTAGCAAACGCACTCTCAAAGCGCTGTAACATAAGGTGCTGCATAAGGCACCCCATAAGGTACCCCAGAGGGCACATTTTAAAGTGCACTGTCCGCCAAAGCACCCTACAATATTGCTTAAAGGGTGGCCTATAGGGCGCCATATAGGGTGCCCTAGGAGGCACGGCAAGGTCATAGCACTGTTTTTGATGGCAGCACTGTCCATTTAAACGCATGAAAATCTTAAGGAGGTGCGCTGACATGCAATGAGGAACAGCAGTGTAGCACATTAGTTAAGGCACTAACTGATGATACAGGGGTCATGAGTGTGATCCCCAGTGTGCCTAATACTTAAGGCTGGCTGAGGCATCAGCTTTGACATGTAAGTATTGTTTCCTGTGGCACTTTATTTGTATTTTATTAATTGCTGCCAGCAAACACACCCTCATGTGCCGTAACCTAAGGTGCCGCATAAGGCACCATATAAGGCACTCCATAGGGCACATTATAAAGTGCACTGTCCGCCACGGCACCCTATAATGTCCCCTATAGGGCACCCTATAAGTCGCTGCATAGGATACTGTATAGTAGTGTATGGTAACCATAAGGTGCCCTAAAGGGCGCCCTCTGAGGCATCTTATGGGTACAATACGCTGAGGGTGTTTTTGCTGGCAGCACTAATGTACATTAAAAATAGATAATGCTTTGGACAGCCCTATCAAATAACCCCACTGAGGGTTTGAACCCATGACCTCTGACTCCACTGGCAGTGAAGTAACCAGTGGGCTACAGCACTACAACTGCTAACAAGCCCCTGGCTAGCTACAGAAGGACTGCACGTCACCACACAAACAGTCTGCTGTGGTCACCAGGATAGGGTTAGCCCACCCATACCCATGATGCACTGCACATGTAAATCAGATGAACACAAGATAGGGTATGCACCCCCACAGCACCTCGGCCTGGTAGGGGGAACTGACCATGTGTGTTACTGGCACAGAGTAGCTACACACCGTCACATTGTGTGGGTACTGTGCTCACCCTGAGGGTGCGGTGGGGTGCCCAGAACCAGGTCCACAGCACCTTCCATGGCAGAAATAGGCCATGCTATAGGTCCCCAGCAGTCCTAGTGTGTGAGATAGGTAGTTCCTGCAGACACACTTTGGATACATCTGTATTTCTCAGTCAGGTTTGACCCTTATGGACCCATAGGCAGATTATGTACCACCACCCAACCCACCCACTGGGGCTGAGGGTGGGAAACAGAGTCTCCCACCGACAGATCCACATTTTACGTCCCTGCAATGGCGGCAGCAGCAGAGGTGACCACCAACCACAGTCCTGCTGGGGAACAGACACCCTACAGAACAGTCAATGCAGATCTGTACATATCTATAAAACAATAGCAGACAGACATTAGGCCCAGAAATACTCAGCTGCACCCCACCACATTCTGATATTCTCCTGCAGCAAGCCTGCAGCCACTGCACCCTGCAAGGTGTTCCAGCAAGACACATACCAGCTGCAGACAGTCTGATAGCTAGCCCATAGAGCATGTTCCTCGAGGAGATGCAAGCACCCAGAACTGGGATGTCAGCATACTCACCAAGCAGATAAGTCAGTGATTAGGCCCCAAAAGGGAAACCAAAAATAGCACATGAAAGAGATAGTAGAGGGCACTATAGGGGAACCTAGCCATGCCGTGGTCACTGCTAAGTCAGGGTGAGAGTGAACTCCCAGCAGGACATACTGTGGCCACCCTGTCTGTGCAGGTGGTGGCCGGGCACTACAATGTCCCAGCCATTGCCCTATGCCCTGTGCAGATGCATCCTGGCCAGGCCACCCTGTCCGGGCTATACCTATGGTACCTTGCTCCTCATTATGCACATTGGCAGGTCAATACTGGCAACAGTGCTGGCAGTGTGTGCTGTGGAGGGTGTTTGCAGCCACCACACACTGGATAGACAGACACACACTCCCACACCTATGCCAGCATTGTGCTACTATAGAGGTGTTTAGCAGCCCTGGCCACCACACCAGTCCTGGGCACAGTGTAGGCATGGATATGGTACGAAAAACTGTTGGGGGTCACTCCCCAGGGTGGTAAACACTGTCAGAGACCAGACCCGAAGCACACCCCACAGACATCAGAAAGGTTGCTATGATGGAGCTCAATCAGCAAACTATGCTTAACGTAGGAATTGCTATCTGCCAGTAATCATAGCAACCTTTTGATAGCTGTGTACCGTATTCCCAGGTGTAGGGTGGCATTGCTAAGGTATGCAAGTGCTAGTATTGGGAAATGCACGCAGGGCCCAATGTCCTACCTCTCCAGGGGGCCTTGGCTAATGGAGCCTGTGGGTGTGGGTGTGTCTGCCCCTGTTGGCTGCTGCTTTACCGCAGAGGTTCCCAACTCCAGTCCTGGTGTGCCAAACACTATTCAGGTTTTCATGCTGTCCCTCATGAATATGCATGAGATACATCTGCATACCATGGGGGTGGTGCATAGATATGCAGCACAGGCATCTTTATTAGAGGCAGCATGGAACCTGAATGGTGTTTGGCCCTCCAGGACTGCATTTGGGAGACTCTGCTCTAGGTAATGTGCCTGTTTATGGAGTCTGTGCTCTGTAGGGTAAAATGTAGGTGTTTTGGGCATGTTTACGTCATCTGCAATAAAGGTTCTGTCTGTATTAGCACGTTGTAGTAGTGGGTAAAATATGGGGACTGGGTTGGCAGGCACCATAGCTAGGACTTGAACCTGTGACCTTCTGCCTCCAAACACACTGGCTGTGTGCACTGCACCACCATTTTGCCACAGAGACAGTGCATTCCCTGGTGATATCATGACTGTTTGTCCGGCAGGGCCTGTCTGTTGCAGTGCATGGTACCCACCTACACAGGGCTAGGCCATGGTCTGCTCTGGGCAGCTGCCACTGCCCCCCTCCACCTCCAGTACCCCTCTGCCACCATGCTGACATGCCCTTCTGCTGGTGGTGCTGGTGGTGTGCAGTCTCATGCCATCCAGTGTGCAGGTAGGCGGCTGCCTATGGTGCATGTTCTGGGGTAGGGGTGCCTGCATAGGCATCCACGCTTCCCCCCAACACTGCCTGCCAATGTTCTGTGCCCTTGGAGGTACCTGCTGGGTACTATCCCCTATGACACTGTGATAAACACTCTTGTGCCCATGTTGGGCCCTCATCAGTTGCTGTCTGGCTGCTGTTCAGTTTCAGCATTCCTAAGTGCCACCTAGGCATCTGCCTATTCCGCACTGTGCCCTAGTGCACCACAGCATGTGTCGCCTGCAGCCCTCTGTATCCCCTTTCCCAGCATCTGTCCAGTTGCCCATTCCGACATGCCCACCCTGCTGTTGTGGAACATGTGCATGCCATAGGTAACCTGTCCAATGGAGAGGGAAACCCTGATCAGTGCTATTTCACTGTGGGATCATTCACCTTGTATGGGGATGGAGCGTAGACCCTTCCAAAATTCATATTTATTTTTTGGGGCTTTCTTGGGAGTGTTTTTTTTATGTTTCCCATTACTATCACTATTGCCCAGCTTGATTATGATTTTTTTTAAATTTTGTAGGGGTCATTTTCAATGTTTATTTGCCCTTTTGTAGGTTTCCCTGGTTTTGATGTACATTGCTGACAGAAATGGTTTCTTTTCCCTTTAAATCAGCTCTAACGCGAGATTTTCACCTTGCTTCTCATTATGCCAATACTGGAAACAGTGCTAGGAGTGTAGGCTGTGGAGGGTGTTGGCAGCCACCACACACTGGATAGATAGACACACAGTCCACACACCTATGCCAGCATTGTGCAACTATAGAGGTGTTTGGCAGCCCTGGCCACCACACCAGTCCTGGGCACAGTGCAGGCATGGCTAAGGTATGCAATACTGTTGGGGGTCACTCTGTCAGAAACCAGACCTGAGGCACACTCCACAGACATCAGAAAGGTTGCTATGATGCAGCTCAATCAGCCAATTGTGCTTAACGTAGGAATTGCTATCTGCCAGTTATCATAGAAACCTTTTGATAGCTGTGTACAGTTTTCCCATGTTTAGGGTGGCATTGCTAAGGTATGCAAGTGCTAGTATTGGGAGATGCACGCAGGGCCCAACATCCTGCCTCTCCAGGAGGCTTCGGATAATAGAGCCTGTGGGTGTGGGTGTGTCTGCCCCTGTTGGCCGCTGCTCTAGGGCAGAGGTTCCCAACTCCAGTCCTGGAGGGCCAAACACTGTTCGGGTTTTCATGCTGTCCCTAATGAATATGCATGAGATATATCTGCATACCATGGGGGCGGTGCATAGAAATTCAGCACAGCCATATTTATTAGAGGCAGCATAGAACCTGAATGGTGTTTGGCCCTCCAGGACTGCATTTGGGAGACTCTGCTCTAGGTAATGCGCATGTTTATGGTGTCTGTGCTCTGTAGGGTAAAATGTAGGTGTTTTGGGCATGCCTACATCATCTGCAATAAAGGTTCTGTCTGTATTAGCACGTTTTAGTAGTGGGTAAAATACAGGGGTTGGGTTGGTAGGAAGCACTGGCTGTGTGCACTGCACCACCATGTTGCCATAGAGACAGTACATTCCCTGGGGATACCATGACTGTTCATCAGACAGGGCCTGTCTGTTGCAGTGCATGGCACCCACCTACACAGGGCTCGGCCACGGTCTGCTCTGGGCAGCTGCCACTGCCCCCTCCACCACCAGTACCCCTCTGCCACCCTGCTGACATGCCCTTCTGCTGCTGGTGCTGGTGGTGTGCAGTCTCAGGCCATCCAGTGTGTGGGTAGGCGGCTGCCTATGGTGTGGGTTCTGGGGTAGGGGTGCCTGCATGGCTGTCCACGCTTCCCCTCAGCACCGCCTGCCAATGTTCTGTGCCCTTGGGGGTACCTGCTGTGTACTATCCCCTGTGACACTGTGGGAAGCACACTCATGCCCATGTTGGGCCCTCATCAGTTGCTGTCTGGCTGCACTACTGTTTCAGCATTCCTATGGGCCACCTAGGCATCACCCTAGTCCTCACTGTGGCTCAGCTGCACCACAGCATGTGCCGCCTGCAGCCCTCTGTGTCCCCTTTTCAAACATCTGTCCAGTTGCCCGTTCCGACATGCCCGCCCTGCTGTTGCGGAACATGTGCATGCCATAGGAAACCTGCCCAATGGAGAGGGAAAACCCTGCTCAGTGCAATTTCACTGTGGGCTCATTCACCTTGTATGGGGACGGAGCATAGACCCTTCCAAAATTCATATCTTTTTTTTGGAGCTTTCTCGGGAGTGTTTTTTGATGTTTCCCATTAAAATCACTACTGGCCAGCGTGGTTATGTTTTTATTACATTTGCTGCTGGTCATTTTCACTGTTTATTTGCCCTTTTGTTCTATGCACATGTATCATACATCACTTTTTGTAGGCTTGCCTGGTTTTGCTGTACATTGCTGACGGAAATGGTTTATTTTTCCCTTTAAATCAGCTCTAACGCCAGGGTTTCACTGGCATTAGTTTTCAGCCTCGAATTTCACAGTGTTAGTGTACAGGGAGCCTCTCCCCTCCCACTCTCCGCCCCTGGGGAGCCTTACTCCGCCTTCCATGAGCCTTTCTCCACCCTCAGCGCTCATTTGCACCGCTGCGCGCGTTATCACGCGCTAAGGTACCTCTGTGCCCAATAAAGCGCAAATTATTGCGCGATAAGGTACCTTATCGCGCGATAACGTGGCAGAGCGCACATTAAGATAGTTTAGTAAACATACCCCTAAGTTTTTAAACTGTTTCAGGCAGTGGGAATTAGATTTCTTTATTCAGAAAATTCAATAGCTGAGTTTAAAGATTATCTTTCATGTGCTGAATACCTTAATGTAGATCAATGTGTCTTGTTAAAAGATGGCCTCTCACTAATCTCAATAGAGATACCCTAAGTTAAGATTTACAAAAATAGACTTACAACAGAACCTGCAGCATACTATATTTTGCAGTCTGAAGCTGGAACATACCAGATATTTATCGGTGGGAACAAGGCAACTATTCCTGCACCACCCTTTCCAGCTTAATCCGTGCTTTCCCTTTGCCAAACTGGTTTTGACTTGCTTTCAGGACATGTGAACAGTAAGTGGAAAGCAGGAAAGAGTCTACATGCACTGCCAGCTTTTTATAGCCTTTTGCAGAAACTAGGATAAAGGTTACAGCTGCCTAACAAACAGCTTGCCGTCACTGGAAAGAAAAATATGCTGGCTTTTGCATTAGCATAATCAGTTAAAAATACATATGCTTCCTGGCATCATCCCTAAATTTATATTCATAAAAGAATATCCTTTTAGCAATTTAATAAATTGCAACTACGTAAAACAAGATCTTGCTGACATACGTTTTTCAACTCACTAGAACATAATGAATCATTGTAAGGAACCTACTTTCAATCTGCTGGCTATGTTTGATTGCTCCTTCACTTAAGAAACTACCAAGCATAAATTGCTTATATTAAACTCAGAGCCACTTGTCTGCTCCCATATCATTTCCATAATTAAACATATTCAGTATCCAAAGTATTGACTAGTCCTAGCTACTGCATCATATTTAAGGACCCTCGCTCTTAGTGAAAGCTTCAGGGTATATACTGTGGTAAGGCATATGAAATTAAGCTACAGTTCTTTATCAAAGTCTACAAAATATGTTGTGCTGTCATCTCAGTAGTGAAAAATCACTGCTTATAGTTTGGAAATATGGACTTTAATGACTGCACTGAAAAGCATATTATTATATTTTCTTAGATATATGAAGCCTCAGAATGTGGCTTTACAAAGCTATCTTTGCTATTTGCTTTGCTTGATATACTGTGTGAGTGCAAAATTGACAAAGAGACATGGGACATCATTATAGACCATAGAAACATAATGACAGAAAAAGACCACTACAACAGTCCCCCTTTTCCTTTTAGAGATCCTCTGTGTTTGCCCCATGCTTCTTTTAATTCAAATACTGTCCTCAACTCTACCACCTCCACTGGGAGACTATTCCACGGATCCACCACTCTTTCCATAAAGAAATATTAACGCATATCACTCCTGAGTATATCCTCTTTCACCCTCATCAAATGAACCCCTTGTAGTAGAGCTTGCTTTCAATCAAAAGAGGCTCTCTCCCTGTGTATTTATGCCACAGAGGTATTTAAATGTCTCAATCATATCACCTCTATCCCGCCTTTCCTCTAAGGTGTACATATTAAGATCCTTAAATCTATCCTTATATGCTTTATAACAAAGACCACTAACCATTTTACTAGCCACCCTCTGTACTGACTCCATCCTGTTTATATCCTTTTGAAGGTGCGGCCTCCAGAATCACACACAATATTCCAAATGAGGTCGCACCAAACACTTAAACAGAGGCACTATCACCTCCTTCCTTCTGCTGGCCATTCCTCTCCCGATGCACCCAAGCATCCTAGCTATCACTGTCGCCTTTATCAAGGCATGGACTTTTGAGAGGCTTAAGTTTAAATTAATCTAAATTCCCCATAAGAGCTAACACTGTGGGGACATGCTGATGGTGAGGTGTCACAAGGCTCACTTTTGGAGAGGGAAATAGATCAAGTTGTTTGAGATTGTAAACTGGGGCTAAATTTGTTGCTGTTCACTTGTGTTAGGAGAGGGAGGCAGGAGTGGAACGAAATATTTAAAGGTTATAAGGGAGATGAAATAGGTATGATGCAACATTTGCATGAATCATGCTCACTTCAACTGCCTGGCCCCTTGTTTCTCACGCTTGCAGTACTGTTGTGCACCACAAGGGATTTAGAGCAAGCTGTTTGCTCCCTTCATCTTACTTATAAAGTGTAAATTAAAGATGGGCACCATAGGATCAATTATTCAAAAAGGGAAAACAAAAACCAAAACTTGTGCACAGTGTAGAAAAACATCTAGTTTCAACTAGTTTTCCATTGGTCAAAGTTTCAGCCAAACTTTGCTGACTACATTCTAAATCTTGTCAAGCAAAATTTGTTCAGTTGGATTTAGGTCTATTTGTGTGCTGACATCTTAGTTCATCATATCCTTCAAATGCAAATTTTGAAGATACTACTTGCTACCTGGTACAGGGTTTAGCCAGCTCCAGTTTTTCAACACATAGGTCAATATTTACACCCTGAGGTCAATGTTATAAATATCAGCCGTGGCATTTGTATATTACCTGGCGGATATTGAAATAGGCTAATATTTAAATGCTGCAGTGGTCAGCGGCTGCGCTTAACTATAATCTGGATATTCATTGGCTGTATCTGGAGAGTGGCTGCTGCTGAATATCTGGATAAGTGCTAACCTTGTCCGAATTGTGGCAATCATTAGCCGCTATCCAGAAAAGCAATTCAGGCCTGTTTTTCAGGCATTCTAATCTATCTGGATAAGTCTGTCTGAAAAGAAATCACCACTATCCAGATGAGGATGGCACTTATCATAATAGTGACTGCACCATCCTAACTCTGCCCATTGACCCCGTTGCACTAACCAGATAGTGTCAGGGTGGTCTGCAGAGGAATTCAATAGCACTATGCAGATGGTACCACTGGATCTCTTTCTCAGTGCCCTTATCTGAATAGCTCCCAGTGGGCTATCTGGATAAAGGCTTTGAAAATCAGCTCTTACATGTGGAGGAGTAGCCTAGTGGGTAGAACACTGGCTTGGTGACCAAGCAGCCAGGGTTCAATATCTACTAGCATACCTTGTGGCCTTGAGCAAGTCACTTAACCCTCCATTGCCTCAAAAGAAAGGCTAGATACAATCAAAAAAGAATGAAGCTGTAGCTCAGCTATATAAAAAAAATTTATGAAGATTCAAGCAACATAAAGTTGAAATATGACTAACTTTAGCATGGAGCAAAAGAATCTCAGGTAAAACAAGGCCACTATTAACATCTGGTAACCAAAAATATGAACAATCAGACTTGGTCCATTGCATCACAGATTCTAAAAAAAAACTCCAACAAAATTTTAATTATATAATAATTCATTTTCAGTGTTTCTTTCCTTACTAATGCATCCAAAACCTGCAAACAGAATGGAAATCACTTATCTTAAACTGTGATATGAGTACAGGATATAAAATAGGGTCTCTGTATAGATGCAATCTGCACCCCAGTTCTATTGGTGCCCTTGCATTTTGCCCCAGGCTTCGTCAGGGAGTATACTGAATTTTCAAAATTATCCACATATTACAACACATTAAACTCATGCAGTAGAGAAATTCAAACAATAACTCCTTGGTGTCATTGGCAACCATAAAAAAACAGTTGACCAAGCCACTACGCTTCTAGCATTAACATCCTGTTTTTTTGCGGTTGCCAATGTCACCGAAGAGTTATCATTTGAATTTCTCTACTTTGTTGCAATATGTGGATAATTTTGAAAATTCATAATACTCCCTGATGAAGCCTGGGGCAAAATACAAGGGCACCAATAGCACTGGGGTGCAGATTGCATCTATACCGAGACCCTGTTTTATATTCTGACTATGTCCTAGAATGCGAAGACTTTCATTCATGTCTCATATCACATCTTAAGATAAGTGATTTTCATTCTGTTTGCAGTTTTTGGATGCTTTAGTGAAAAAAGGGAAAGAAACACTGAAAAATGAATTATGAATTACTATATAGTTAAAAATTGAAATTGTATTGGAGGCTTTTTAGGATCTGTGATATGATGGTCCAAGTCAGATTGTTATATTTGTGGGTACCAGATATCATCAGATGTTAATAGTGGCCTTGTTTTACTTGAGATCCTTTTCCTCCATACTAAAGTTGGTTATATTCCAATGGTTCAATTTTATGTTTCTTATTTTTATTTTGTATTTCTCATTTTGATACCATATAGTTGGGTGTATGCAATGTTTTGATATAATTCAGAAGAAAGGCCTGGCAATCTACTTCCGGTCACACTGCCAAGAAAACCCAGGAGCTGCTGGGTCATCAGAAGTCAGCATTGACTAGAAGGCACACATTGCATTGCATGCACATACAGTGTCGCTATCAATAGAAACAGCAGCACTGAATATACTGTATACTGCACACTACTGCCCCGACCAGCCCACAACAGAACAACCAGACAAACCATCAGCAACTCCCTCACCATCCCCCATAAACTAACCAAATACAACCAACGGACCTGCAACAGAGCCTTCGAACTATACGCACCATCCCTCTGGAACTCTCTACCAAGTCACATCAGAGGCAACGGAGATCCCCTATCATTCAGGAAACAACTAAAAACCATCTTATTCCAGGAATACCTTGGACCAGAAACAAGCACCCACCACTGACTACCTCCCAACCCCCCCAATTCCCCCCCGAACATATTTTCTAAGAGACTGAAATACAATGTCTATGTCTATGTCCCAAATATTTGTTGAAATCATCAATGTTGGCCACCCTGTGATAGCCCCAACCCCAGAATTTGATTATTGTCCACCCCCCCACCTCCCCTTTTAATGTTAAGCCACTTTGACCCGGCGAAAAGCGGGATATAAATACAGTTAAATAAATAAATAAAATAAAATGTATACAGCAGCTATCCATATAGCTGCTGATATTTAGCTATGATCTGAACAGCTATGCTGTTTAATTTAGGACAGCCAAGGCAATCTGTAAAAAGTTTCAGTAGCAATATATATAGTGCTGCTTAAAATTCATGAATAGGGGACTTATCTGTATAGTGGTTGCCACTACACCGACATAGTAAGTAACAACAGATAAAGATGGGTATAGTCCCTCTAATATGCCCAGTAAGGTGGCTAGAGTTGTGCCCACCACTTTTTACAAGTTACCCCTCTAGTTTTGAACGTGTGAAATTTATTTATGCTTGCGTTGATTCGATCCTCTTGCTATACAGGGATCCTCTGTAACTGTCCCATGCTGTTTTGAATTCCATCACTACCAATACTAATACTACTGATGATTTGCATAGTGCTACAGAATGGCTATGAAAGACCTAGATAAGATTCTCAAGAGCAGAGATGTCTCTCTCCATACAAAGATTCGACTTGTTCAAGTCATGGTTTTTTCAATAACATCATATGGATGTGAAAGCTGGACAGTGAAAAAGATAGACAGGAAGAAAATTGATGCCTTTGAATTATGGTGCTGGCAGCGAATACTGTGTATACCATGGACTGCCCGAAGAACAAACCAGTCGGTACTAGAGGAGATCAAACCTAGGCTTTCTTTAGAAGCTCAGATGACAAGACTTCGACTTTCATACTTTGGACACATCACGCGAAGAGAGAGATCATTAGAGAAAGACATTATGCTTGGCAAGATAGAAGGTCAACGCAAAAGAGGAAGGCCAGCAATGAGATGGATCGCTACAATAACAGCAGCTACGGGTACCAGTCTGTCAACAATAAGCCGCCTGACTGAAGACCGAACACAATTTAGGATAGCTATCCAGAGGGTCGCCATGAGTCGACTCCGACTCGACGGCACTTAACAACAACAACAACAAGCACACCACAGACATATGTAAAAGACTGCCCCTGCTCATCAGAGCTTACAACCTTGTCAAGACAGACAACACAACAGCTGAGGACAAGGATACATAGGGGTGTGGTAAGGAGACACATAGGAAACTAAGTGGATCAGGATCCAAAAGCGGCCTCAAAGAGATGAGTTTTCAGCCTGGATTTGAAAAGGGCCAGAGATGAAGCCTGACGTACAGAATCAGGTCATTTGTTCCAGGCATAAGGAGCAGCAAGCTCCATCACTGTTTTTACCCCTACCACTTCCACTGGGAGGGCATTCCAGGCATTCATCACCCTTTCTAAGAAAAAGTATTTCCTGATGTTACTTCTAAGTTTACCTGAATTCCATCACTACTACTACTACTATTACTGATCATTTAAACCACCCTGAATGGATGATGGGGCAGTACAGAAGACCTGTTAAATAAATAAAATAAATACCTCCTTTTAGCTTC
The DNA here is from genome assembly GCA_033557465.1 of Ichthyophis bannanicus. Lineage (NCBI taxonomy): Eukaryota > Metazoa > Chordata > Amphibia > Gymnophiona > Ichthyophiidae > Ichthyophis > Ichthyophis bannanicus. Next base: position 1,463,565,155 of record CM066031.1, read on the forward strand.
ATTTCATGACCTGTTGTTCTACAGCTTCCCTATCTTTGAAAAAGTTTGTTTGTTCTTTAATACCCTTTAAGTATTTAAATGTCTGCATCATATTCTCCCTGTCCCTCCTCTTCTCTAGGCTATACATCTTTAGGTCTTGTCTCTTCTCATACATCTTCTGGCGCAGACCCTGTATCATTTTAGTCACCTTCCTCTGAACCATTTAAAGCCTTTTAATATCCTTTCTGAGGTATGGTCTCCAAAACTGAACATAGCACTCCAGGTGAAGCCTCAGACAAGGACATACAGGGGCATTAATACTTCTTTCCTTGTGCTGGTTATTCCACTCTGTATGCAGCTTAGCATCTTTCTGGCTTTGGCCACCACCTTGTTACATCGTTGCCCCGAGATCCCTCTCCTATGTCGTGCACATTAGTCTCTTGCCTCTTCTGCATCCCAGCACTTTTCTACATTGAATTGTAACTACCAAGCATTAGACCATTCTTCTAATTTTTTGTAGATCTGTTCTGGATATCTGACTCCTTTTTTGAATATCTGTGCCTATGCGCCTTTATAAAATTGCTTCCACAAAAATTACTGCACAGTTACACCTCCAAAGCAGGAGGAATTTTGTGCATGTATATCAGCGCTTATAAGATACATGCCTAAAGGCCAATCCTATCCCTGCTTCACCTATTCTACACCCCTGGGAACACCTACACTTATACAGCATAGAAATAGTAGCTCTTCTCTGAGTGCTTACTTCTATGTGTGTATACACTGGGGACATTTCATAAACATCTACTTGAGCCTATAAAAGACATTTCTTTATGCTGAAATCATTTATAAAATGACTTCTGCAATTTCATAAACAAATTCTACATTCATCACCACCATGGAGGGCATTCTGTAACACGAATAAGCCCCGTGTACATGCGGGATAGACGTGTTTCATTCGAAAACATCTAGATCCGTATTCTGACACTAGGCAACCCTGCACGTACACAGTAGAAAAACAGGGATCTTGGGAAGTGGGTAGGAGGGGGCAGAACGGGGGCATGGTCAGGCGTGGAGACATATAAAGTGTATCCAGGAAAGGCCCATGTACTTCCCTGACATATCATCCATACGTCCATGTTATACCTGCTGAAATGTGGAATAAGGGCAGGACTTAGAAGAAATCTCGCTCCTAACGCCAATGTGTCCCATAGAGATGAATGACTATGACAAGACTGTAGTGATCTGGTGTGTCTGCTATCTGGGGGAGTAAAAGATGCAGTGGAAATGAACAGAATGCACAGGTGAGGAACATGTGTATGCTAAAGTAACAGTAAAAAACGCCCTAATAGATATGTAAAACATTGTTCGTCCCATGCCAGGAACGTATATCTCCCTGATTCGGGACCACGGGCATGTCTGTCTCCACAGTTTTCGAATCAGGTATATTACGTGCACATTATAGAATCGGCCTCCATATGTATATAGTCAATGATGCCAAATACATGTGTAGTGCAGTGACCATCACTGCTATTATAAATACACGAGTGTCCTCTGCCACCAACTGCTTTCCAAGTCCCCAGTCTCCTACCAGTGCCTGCTTCCCCCAATTTCTTCATGCTCCCCAATCTTGCACTTCCTGCTCTCCCCTAATTTTCCTCACAAACCATGAGTCCCTGCTCTTTCCAGTACATTCTGTTTCTTGCTCTATTCATCAGTGCCCCTAATCCACAAGTATTCTATTTCTCCGCTAATCTCCAAGTCTCCATTCTTTCTTCCATCTCTGAATTACTGCTCTCTTTCTCCCCATCCTTCCCTCTCCTTTCACTTCTCCCTCTCCCAAAGGACCTTCCAATTTGTTTACTGCTACTTTGTACCTCCCCGTTCATAATCTATCTTACAGATGCCTTGAACCCAGTCTAGGCTTCTCCTCTCTCTCTCTCTCTATTGCTTGAGATCTACAAAGTTCTGTCCCACACAAACATCTCCTTTGTACATCCGAGCTGAGCCAAATGTACAAAGGAGCTTGTGATTCTGATCCCGCGGGGCATGTCCAGCCCTGCGAGATCAAAATCGCAAATAAGCATGTACGTGCAGGCTGGGACTGTACATGCCTGCCTGACTAACTCAGTCAGGGCTTTTAAATGGAGCCACGGCGCCAAGGTGTCATCTTGCCATGGCACTGCGGTTCCATTTAAAAGCCGCGATGCTGGCCATTGCAAAAGGATACTACCAAAAGCAGAGAGGTTCCAAAAAAGAGTAAAGTAGTGCAAATGCCCTCGAGTATGGAGAAGACAGAGCTTAAAGATCCCAAATTACCCATGTCTACCAATAGCCAGATTAATATGAATAAAATACAGTCTCAAAAATGCTTGTATGCAAATGCTAGAAGTCTAAAAAATAAGATGGGAGAGTTAGAACATATAGCACTAAATGAGAGGTTAGATATGATTGGAATATCAGAGACATGGTGGAAGGAGGACAACCAGTGGGACACTGTGATACCTGGGTACAAACTATATTGTAATGATAGAGCTGATCAAATTGGTGGAGGGGTTGCGTTCTATGTTAGAGAGGGCATTGAGTCAGAAAGGATTAAAGTTTTGCAGGAAACAAAATTTGCTGTAGAATCTCTATGGATTGAAATTCCATGTAAAAAGGGAAAGGCGATGGCAGTGGGGGTGTACTATTGACAGCCTGGCCAGAATGAACAAATGGATGATGAAATGCTCAAAGAAATCAAGGAAGCTAACAAAAGTTACAGCACAGTAATAATAATGGGTGATTTCAATTACCCGGTATCGACTGGGTCAGTGTCACGGCAGGACATGCTAGGGAGATATGGTTCCTAGATGAAATAAATGACTGCTTCTTGGAGCATTTGGTTTATGTACTGACCAGAGGGGAAGCCATATTAGACCTAGTCCTTAGTGGAACACCAGATCTAGTGCAAGAGATAAGGGTGTTGGGGCCACTTGGCAATAGTGATCATAGTATGATCGCCTTTGATTTAATTAGTGGAGGAGGGATAGTAAGGAAATCCACAGTACTACCTTTTAACGTTCAAAAGGGAGACTATGATAAAATGAGGAAAATAATTAAGAAAAAACTAAAAGGAACAGTTGCAAAGGTTAAAGACTTACATCAAGCTTGGGTGTTGTTAAAAACTACTACCTTGGAAGCCCAGACCAGCTGTATTCAACACTTTAAGAAAAGTGGAAGGAAGTCCATAAAACTGCCAGCATGGTTTAAAGGTGAGGTCAGAGAGGCTGTTGTTGCCAAAAAAGCATTTTTCAGGAAATGGAAAAAAGAGACAAACGACGAAACCTGGAAACAGCATAAGCACTGGCAAGTCAAATGCAAGGCATTGATAAGGCAGGCAAAGGGAGAATTTGAGAAGAAGCTTGCTGCAGAAGCCAAAACGTGAAATAAAGACTTTTTCAAGTACATTTGTAGCAAAAAACCTGTGAGAGAGTCAGTTGGTTCATTAAATGATAGAGGGGTTAAAGGGGCACTAAGTGACGACAAGGCGATAGCGGAGAGACTGAATGAATTCTTTGCCTCGGTCTTTACTGAGGAAGATGTAGGGATGTTACCCATGACTGAAGTGGTATTTAAAGGTGCGGAAGAATTGAAGGAAATATCGATACATCGGGAAGATGTATTACAACTATTAGATAAACTGAAGAGTAGCAAATCAACTGGGCCGGATGGTATACATACAAGGGTGTTGAAAGAACTGAAATATGAGATTGCAGACCTGCTATTAGTAATCTGTGAACTATCATTAAAATCATCTCTAAAACCTGAAGATTGGAGGATCGCCAATTTTTAAAAAGGTTTCTAGGGGTGATCCAGGAAACTACAGACCGGTGAGCCTGACATCAGTACCGGAAAAAATGGTAGAAACCATCATAAAGAATAAAATTATTCAGCATGTAGATAGTCATAGCCTAATGGGAGACAGCCAACATGGCTTTAGACAAGGAAGATCTTGTCTTACTAATCTGTTATGTTTTTTTGAAGGTGTGAATAAACAGGTGGACAAAGGAGAGTCCATTGATATAGTGTATCTGGACTTTCAGAAAGCCTTTGACAAGGTCCCTCATCAGAGACTTTTGGCAAAACTAGAGTCATGGGATAGGAGGCAGTGTACTACTGTGGATCAAGAACTGGTTAAAAGATAGAAAGCAGAGGGTTGGGCTAAATGGCCAATTTTCCCAATGGAGAAAGGTGAATAGTGGTGTACCCCAGGGATCTGTGCTGGGTCCGCTGCTTTTTGACATATTCATAAATGACCAGGAAAGTGGAATAACGAGTGAGGTTATCAAATTTGCAGATGACACATAACTAATTAAAGTTGTTAAAACCCAAGAGGATTGTGGAAAATTGCAAGAGGATCTTGATAAATTGGAAGACTGGGCATCAAAATGGCAGATGAAATTTAATGTGGACAAGTGCAAAGTTATGCACCTAGGGAAGAACAACCCAAACTATGGTTACACAATGTAAGGTTCCACATTAGGAACCACCACCCATGAAAAAGATTTAGGCGTCATTGTGGATAGCATGTTAAAACCCTCGGCCCAGTGTGCAGTGGTGGCCAAGAGAGCAAATTGAATGCTAGGTATCATAAGGAAAGAAATGGAAAATTAAACAAAAGATATTATAATGTGTCTATATTGTTCCATGGTGAGACTGCACCTTTGCAATTCTGGTCGCCGTATCTTAAAAAGGATCTAGCATTTTTAGAAAATGTTCAGAGAAGAGCCACCAAAATGGTAAAGGGGATGGAAGGATACTCCTATGAAGAAAGGCTAAAAAGGTTAGGGCTCTTTAACCTGGAAAAGAGACGGCTGAGGGGAGATATGATAGAAGTCTATAAATTAAGGAACGAAGTGGAACGGATAAACGTAGATCGATTGTTTACGTTATCAGAATATAAAAAGACTAGGGGACATGCAATGAAGCTACAGGGTAAACTATTTAAGACTAATAAAAGAAAATATTTTTTCACTTAACGTGTAATCAAACTCTGGAATTTGTTACCGGAGGATGTAGTAAAGGCTGTTAGTGTAGCTGGGTTTAAAAAAGGTTTGGACAAGTTCCTGGAGGAAAGGTCCAAAAACCATTATTAAGAAGGGACCCAGGATATCAATGCTTGACCCAGTAGATTCATTGTGGAACCTGTGTCTTTTGGGGAAACTGCTAGGTACGTATGACCTAGATTGGCCACTGTTGGAAACAGGATACTGGGCTTGATGGACCTTGGTGTGACCCAGTATGGCATATCTTATGTTCTTATGTTTTTATGTATGTTCTTATCCCCGCAGCCCAACCCCTGATCCGGCCTCCTAAGGCCAGGATCGGGCTGCAGAGAATTAACTATTGCCCCCCCCCCCCCCAGCCCTATGTGAGCCCCAGATCTGAACAAAAGAAACATCCAGGAGAGTTATTCCACCCAGGGGGTGGAATATCTTTCCTGGACATTTCGGTGGCCCTGGACATACAGGGCTGACATTAGAATCGTCCCTGTACATCCAGGGCTGGCGACTGCCCACTGCTCGCCCACTCTCCGTCCCCGTGCCGCCCCTTTCCCAGCCCTGTCTAACTTCCTCGCACATCCGGCTTCAGAATAACCCCCTGACTGTTTGAACCACCTGGTACTACGATACACATACATTATTTTTAAAAAGTCAGCATTTATACTTGCTATGAGGCATGCATAAGTGTCAGATACTCCGTTGTTTGGACCTGGGGTCTCTACCAGTGAATGAGGGAGAATTGTTCTTCCCTCAGTGGTGACCAACGCCATTTCAAAAATAAAAAAAAAGTGCTGTCTCACTTGGCTCCTTGTACAGTATATGTAGTTCTTGTGAAATCTGACACTTACACATGTAAGAGTCGGCAAATGGAAATGCATGTTGTAAAACTGGCACCTGCACATGTAGCTACTGTCACTTATACCTGTAAAGCCTTATGTGATGCCACTCTTTTTCAGGATCTGTAGGTTTGTGAAACTAATGCTCTTGCTGTATGTTTTGGCAAATTCATATGCATTTTCCAGTGTCCTTAAACGTAGCTAACAAATGGCTCCTCATTCAACAGAGCCTTTTGTAAAATTCTCATAAGTTGTGACTGTCCTGACATGGATATTCCACTTCCTACCTAGACATCCTATGCAAAATGGGGCTTCGTGTGTCTTAGTCGTAGGTTTTCTAATTACAGTGAGTGCTCCAACAACCATTAGCTCAGTAATTCTCAAATATGCCCATTTGACCCCCCACACAGTTGGGTTTTCAACATATCCACAATAAATATGCATGAGATGTTTGCATAGATTAGAGGCCTGAATATTGGCAGTCAATAGGACAGGTTGGGGGTCATTGTACTCATAAAATGTAACTGCCAACATCTGTACATTCATTCTTAACATTTAAGTAATAGGTTAATTGTATGACAGGCATAATTTCATATAAAAACAAGACACAATTTCATATAAAAGAATGTTTATTAGTATAAAAATATATATATTTAGGTACAACACGATCTATATATTGAAATGCTAGATACATTTAAAAATCCCTTGACGTACTTGAAAATTAAATTGAAATCATCTATGATGTATTGAAGACACAAGTACCATTAATATACCCTTTGGCATATTTTATGTCTGTAACAATTTATTGCTAAAGCTAAACATATCATCAATTCTATATGAACAGTATGGATCAAGATACCTTCCTACACCGTAGCTGTGTTAATTCATGTAGCAAGTTGAAGAATAAAAAGAATCCCTGGGATTCATTTATTGTGATCCCTCTTCATTACAAAACAATGAATTTATTATAAAAACCATTTTTCACAGCAGATTCTGTGGCCCTTTTACTAAAGTGTGGTAAATGTTTGCACATACTGCATGTTAGGTGTAAAAGTCAATATGCGGTAAATGCATGCGGTAACTGTTAGGGGCATGATCAGCATGTCCCCTATGGTTGCAGCACTGAAAAAGTCCCTTATCGCAGATAAGTTCATTTAGCATGGGTGTGCTTTTGATGCCACCTCTTGAGGTGGCTTTAAGTGCATCTGTGCTAACAGCAAAACTGAGAGTGTGCGCTAATTTCCACCCACTAACTACAGTGTGTCCATGCCTAGTCTCCATCCATAACCTGCCTAGTCCCTGATGAGCAGTTATCGAGGGCATTAGCGTGGGCTAACTGTCATGCCAGCATGGTAACAGTTACGGTGGTTCACTGGCCAGATAGCTAAACCATTGTTAAAGAGGACCTGGGAAATCCACTGCTTGCCCCAATACAAGCATAGTGGAACCTGTGGGTCTTTTTGGGAACCTGCTAGGTACTTGGGACCTGGATTGGCCACTGTTGGAAACAGGATACAGGGCTTGATGGACCTTGGTCTGACCCAGTATGGCATTTCTTATGTTCTTATACTACCTATTGGTGCATGCTAATTCTCATGTTAACTCTTAGTGCACTTTAGTAAAAGGGTCCCTTTGACTGCTTCTCCAAATCACTGAGCTATTCCATTCATTCAAAGTCTGTGACTCTCCATTAGGATTATTGAAGAGATCGCAGATAGAGACAAGTGACTGTTGTGGGCTGTCTACACAATAAATGAGTTATCAAGGCTTTTCCAATAGGTGGACACAAATCAACTCCATGATCTCCCATGACTTGTCATAGCTGCTCAGTGGATGTCACTTTACTGGAGATCAGTGTTTCTCAAGCCAGTCTTGAAGAACCCCCTTCCCCCCAACCACTCTGGTTTTCAGGATATCCATAATGAATATGCATGGGACGGATCTGCATGCAATGCTTCCACTGCATATTCATGCATATACAGTGTGGATATCCTTAAAATCTGATTGACTTGGGTATTCCAGGGCCGGCTTGAGAAATACTGCTGTAGAAGAAACTTCAGTTATAGTCAAGGTCTGTAATAAAGGGCTCTGCTGGAAGGACAAAACACTCATTTTGGATGTCATTCAAAAGTGAATGCAGATTTGGAGAGGATGAAGCTAGTTATCTCAAATAGGACTATAGACCTTATCTGAACCAGAGTACTATTTGCTTTTTATCTGAATGTTGCATTTTCTAAGGAACCGAGTTACTTTGCAAGGGCAAATTGCTTGAAAAAAAAACCAGATTGCTTCTCTTCCCAGTAGTACACCTAGCATGACCTGAGTTTGACTAACTCATGTGACGCTTCAATGCCTACTTTGATTTTCTTATGCTTCAAGCACAACATCTACTCTTCAGCAATTAATCAGCTACCAATAACTGCTTCATGTTGCAAAAGAAATATGAATGTTCTCTACCAAATCACTATAAAAAGCATCTATTCTATGAAATGCTCAACAAAACCAAAAGTTATGCACATGAATTAATCTCTGTGGGAGGTGTGGGTGACTCCAGTCTTTGAAAGCCACCAACTGGTCAGATTTTTAGGATACCCCTAAGAAATATGCATAATATACATTTACATACTGTTTTGGCAATCTGCATGCAAGTGTCTTATGCATATTCACTAGTGATATCCTGAAATTATGACTGGTTGATTGCCCCAGAGGAGAGGACTTACCCATGTATGCTTTATAGGAAAAAGCCAAACCACCCATTTACTGACTCAAATATCCTTTTTTGCAGTTTGATTAAAAATGCAGTGGACTAGGTATAACATTTACCAGCTCAGGAACTTTGAAGAGCTGAGGCTCCGAGGCAATGCATATTTACCTTTAAAATTAGATAATTGTCTGCTGTAAATAAAAGGAAACAATCCAAATTTGCTTACTCGGCTTTTCCAAACTGCACTCAAGGCAAGTTACAATCAGGTACAAAAGTTGTTTTCCTGTTCACGTGGGCTTACGATCTAAGTTGTACTTGAGGCAATGGAGGTTGAAGTGACTTGCCGCAGGTCACAAGGAGACTCAGGGGGAGAGGCACGATTTGAATCCTGCCTTCCCTGATTTTTAGCCTACTGTTCTAGCACCAGAGCGGCCCTTCATGCTAGTACAGCTTCCCACTGACATCACACAATGTTCATCCCACTGTGGGGAACTAAATAATACTGGTAAGCTAAGCAAATGGTAGTTTTCTGTTCATCCAGCTCTACTTCTAATTGCGGCAATATAAGAATTTAGGTACAACATTCACTTTTCTGTAACACTTGGTTAAAAGCTTAAAGAAAGGAGAGCATTGTTTTGATTTCATGCATTACAGACGGAAGGAATAAATTACTGCATTGAGCTGAGCTAGGTACATAGTGTCGTGAGACCAAACACCTCATAAGGGGTTTTCTCCTTTCTTTGCAAAGAATGTTTGCTGTAAATTTCTGATTGCCATCAACTGGATGACCCTGAGGCATCCAAGAAACGTTTGTGTGTGTGCCAGCTCTGCTGTAGATCAGTTTATTCATCAGCTCATCAGAATCAGCTATGGTGAGTACTACAAAGAAATAAAGATAGAAAAATTCATCTTTCAAAGAGCTACAAAACAATGCATCTAACTCATGCATTCCAAAAATGTAAACCCCCCCTCAGTCTGTTACTTAATGTACAGAAATAAAAACAGTTCTTGAAGTGTCCCTCTGGTATTAAATCAATGTCCAAAAATAAGACTGCAGGGTTTCGTATTTGTGACTGCTGCATGATTTCCAGCTCAGTCTAGTGGTTAAAAAAAATCAAAGGTTTTAAGCAGTTGGTTATTGAACAGTGAAAAGAGAATCGCAAAGGGTGGTTTTCGTCACCTGGCTGCAGAGAGAGGAGCTCACATAGGTCAATTGAACAGAGAAAGAAAAAGCTATACCTTTACATCAAAGACCAGCCATGCATGGGCAAGCCAAAGGACTTGCTTTTACACCATAGCTCATGCCACTGGCTATATATTTTTCTTTATTGTTTTATTTCATAAAACACCTAAATACTTCTTCACTGATAATTTTGCATAATTTTGTTTTTTAGAAAAATGCATGTCCATGATCACCTCAGTTATACATATATCTATCTATAGAGAGAGAGAGAGATATGTATATAAATAGGGAGAGAGAAAAGTCATAACGCAGCAGGTTTGAATTATTAAAATAAATATCAGTAGAAACTTGAAAAAGGAAACATAGGGAGACATCTTCAGCGGCTGCCAACTCACGTAAAGTGGCTGGCCATTGCCGCTTTAAATTTAACCTGGATATTCAATGCAGGGGCTATGTCTGGTCACTGGCATTGAATGTCTTCTATGCCCAGATAGCATTTGAACTATCCAGTCAGCAGCGATATTCACACTGGCCAGACAGCTAAATCAGCTAAAGTAAGGACAGCTTTTTTTTTTTTTGGCTTAACTTTAGCAAGTTTAAGTTAACTGTCCAGTGGCTGAATATCACAGCTGCTCAGTTAAATTTGGTTTCCACCCCCAGCTCTGCCCCCAGAGGGCCCTGATGCTAAGAGGTTAATGTTGGGACATTTAGCGGCACAAACAGGGGATATTCAGCAGCACTAAATGCTGACCGCGGTTTAACCGTTTAGCAAGTCTGCTAACTAGTTAAACCGTTCTGAACATGTATGTTTGTGTGTGTGTGTGCCATTGAATCAGTGTTGAGTCCTGACAACCTAGCCCCTGGGTTTTCTTAGCAAAGTGCTCCCCCCCCCATAATTTATTATATCAATAACAATTGTAATCAACATCATCTATCATACAGTATATCTCACCTGTCACTAGACGTATCTATTCTGAGTGAGCTGGAAGGCACCGTTTCACAATGGAAAAAGTTCTTTAGCCACCAGCATTTCTCATACATTTCAGGCAAACCTGTCAAAGAGGCAGGAATCTTTGGTCAGTGCTTAAGTCATAATTTATCACCTGCTATAAATGTTTGTTAGGAATGAAAGTTAGGCACCATGAAGTACCGTGATTGGCTCTGTCTTGATCCGATATATTTCCAGGGTTTGGGCCGCTATAGGATGAACTGCTGGAGGATACACTGGATTCAGAATTCAGTCGTGCTGGAAGGCAAAAGAAACACGGGAACTTAGGAACATAAAATATGATAGCATATAAGGGACATTAGACCCTTATACAGTAGTCTGCCAAATTCATTCCAGCGCCACAGACCCCTGTGGATATTGGCTTTCCCTTCACTGCTGTGCAATTGGATATCCTCTTCTCCTGTTCCTTGCTCTCACTGTTTTGGTCTGAACTGCCTTCAGCCTACCAGTATCCTTTCAGGGGTACGATGTTCATAACTGAAGACAATATTTTACTGGAGGTCTTACGAAAACTTGTAGAGGAAGGTTCTTCTTGTTTTTTCCTACATAGTTATGCCTTTCCCTATTCCAGGGCTTCCCAAACCTATCATGTGGACCCCACAGTCAACTGGGGATTTCAGGATATCCACAAGGAATACGTATGCAATCAATCTGCATGAGATGGATTTCCAGTGCATGCAGATTTAACTGATGAATATTCACTATGGGTGTCCTTGAAATCGAACTGGCTCTAGGGTTTCTAGAACAGGTTTGAGAAGCTCTGCTCTAAACATCTCTATATTCCTCTGGCTTTGAGCACCTTAATATTATTATATGTGATCAAGCTCTTTCTCCTATCTCCCCCTCCCCCCTTTGCGTAATTCTTCCTTGGATTTGTACTCCTAAAGGCATGATTCTTCACTTTTTGCCTTGAATTTTACCTTCCCCACCCCACCCACGCACTTGACCACTCTTTACAATCTCTTAGATCACGTCTCATTCTGTCTGATTCACCTGGGGTGAAGTTGACTTTCTATGTTAATGTCAATGAAAATGCTGTCAACCCATGCTGTACCTTTCTATCCCTTAGTCCATGACAGTGCGTTGCTATACTGACCTAAAATAACTGGAAGGCTCTATTTCTGTAGAATCACTTTTTGTGTTTTGACGAAATGCTATGCCTTCTATGTCAATATCTGCACCGATAGCTTATTCAAATAGTTTTGAAGAACATGAAAGCAAAGTTCCTGGGAAATAAGATGAACTTACTTCTGTAGTACTGATTTTTGGCCAGAAGGCAGCCAGCTGACGGCACAGATGCCATAATTCCTCCCACTGAGGCAGTCACAAGTTACACGAGATAAAACAGCACAGCTGCACATGGAAAACAAAAACAAACAAAAAATAAAATAAGAACTTGACAGCTTTGTTGTAAAAAGCCTGAAGCAAACAACATGAAGAAAAAAAAAAAGTAATCCAGTGTTTTAACTTGAAGGCCTTATCTTGACTATGTTTCCTGTCCCTCCTTTTGCAAGAAGCAAGGACTATCTATGTGTGTGTGTAAAACACTGAGTGCACCTGGTGGTGCTATAGAAAAGCAGGAAAACAAACAGGAACAGTACTTGTATATGAAATACACTTATTCACATGTTACACTGTAGTAATCGCTTTACATATTTTAACAACCAATAAGAGCTATATCAGCACATAGCACATTATGAGTGATAAGCAACTATGCTTTAAGAACTCGTTTATATTTAGCCATTTAAGGCAGCGTAAAAATCCTGGCTTACCCCTTTTTCCGTGTAGCAGTGATGTTTTCGATGCGTTCGTTCTTCAGAGTCGTTCCTTTTCTAAGTTAATGTTTCTTTTCCGATAATCAGAATGAGAAACCTTGACCAAAGCAAACCGAAAATGCACGTCCTGAGCATTCTGCAGTTTTGTCAGCATGCATGACTGGATTTATATACAGTGTGAGAGTCCTGTCCAGAGCTTTCTGCAGTGAAATCCTAACTGGATCTGGAAGACAGCCAGATAGGGAGGAGCAAGTGGCCAGTTGCATCCAGTTCTCAAGGAATCTGGGAATACATCCTTCTCTGGATTTTACAAAGAAACAGGCAACTTTCCAAACTTAAGATCTGTCCAAAGAATGACTGCAGAGTTACTCAGTCTTTTCATTTCACTGTGTAGCAGTTATATTGCACTTTATACTCTTAACTGCAGTTAAATGCAGTTAAATAAATTAACGACATGTACACTCTGTGACTATTTTCTGCTTTGGGCTGAAAGCCTTCACACTCTCTGTAATAGAAGTTGACTAAGAGACTGATCAGCATGTCCTGTCCCTTCTCAGCCAGAGACAAGTAGTTGTTTACTAGGAGTGGTGAAAATCAGACTTTGACTATGCAAATAAAGAAGGGTTTGGAAATCAATAACAGGAGGCAGAGTACATTTGCAATTCCTGTTGTTTGCATTCAACTCCGGTCAGTCTTATTCTAGTTCAGTAAATATTTGAGATGAAATTGGATCCATCTTCTCTAGGTTAGTAAAATGGGTCAAGAAACTGGGAAGCACATTAGCATGGCATGCACCAGAATCAATTTTCTTTGTGTCTGCTTTAAAAATGTGGGAGCAAGAAAGCTTGGCTTTGCCAGTACCACTATCTGTACTGAGCAATGCATGTGAGCTATCTAGGCTGTGGTATTATTGCTAGCTGTGCATATATTGGCTTCATTTTGATTAAGATCTTTGATGATTCCTTTTTAGTGTTTTGACTTGGACGGAGAACCTGGTGTGTGTGTTTGCGTGTTAAAGCTGATTTTTTAAATATCTTGACTCCTTTTCTACATACGGGAAAATCTTATTTCAAATTAGCTCTCCACTCTTCATTTGGATGAAACTGAATCTGAACACTCACTTATGGCTACAGTCATTCTAAAGTAGACCAGAAAATTTCATGCTCTAGCCCTTATAAAGTTGTTTACTTTTAATTTGAGTATGTTTTGTTATTAATAATAAATATATAATTTATTCTCACTTATTTATGGCATTGGTGACTTTGTTACAGTTGTGGGCAATATTATTGGCACCCTTGCATTTTAGGTATGTTGTGTACAATATCTTGAGAAATAATTGGAAATATTCCACCTGTATGTCATCTTAAGATTTTAATAGTATGTTCAAAGGTATATAATAAAAAAAGACATCTGTGCAACTTAGATGTAGTAATTCTTGAGGAAAAAACCCCCAAATATGACCTAGACAGGATTAGTGGCACCCTTCACTAAAAGTTAGTTGCACAACCCTTGGCAATGATGACATCCTCTAGCCATCTATTTCATGCATCTGTCTCCCATTCTTCAGCTGCAATTTGTTCCATCTCATGAATGTTTCAGGTTTCATTTTACCAATGGTAGATTTCAGCTCTTTCCAAAGGTTCTCAATTAGATTGAGATCAGGACTCATTTCTGGCCAGTTTAAAACAGTCCATTTGTTCCTATTTAACTATCTTTTGTACTTTTGGATGTATGTTTGGGTTCATTGTCCTGCTGGAGGACCTATGACCCTCGACCCAGACCTAGCCTCTGTTACTAGAGGGTATGTTTACTAAACGGTGTTAATGTCACCGGTGGTAAGCAGAGCACTAATGTTACCTACACCATATAAGGCTATGGACGGGTATGGGTGGACTGGCTTAAAGGTAGTCATGGGCCATTTACCACACGGAACAGGGCACTCTGGCCATGTACTGCACGGAACAGGGCGCCCTGGCTACGTACTGCATGGTAACGGAACAGCCGATGCCAAGGTGACAAGCAGCAAGGCGTCAAAGTGGTATAAGGTGCCTCAACCTAAGGCACCCTGAGAGTTTAATGCACCCTGAGGGGCTAAGGTGAATGATGTTAAGGTGCTCCAAGATTGATGGATGGACAAGTGGTAGTTGATAGACCTTTGCCAACTGATATTTTAGTCAGTAAGTGGGATGTGAGCCACAGCTGAGGGCATGCACTCTGCCCATTGGATAGCCTGGACTGAAAAGAGCATTCATAAAATAGCTTACACTGAATATAAGCAAGGGTGCCCTGGGCTGGGCTGAACCCACACCCTTTTGGATGGTATGTGCACCAGTCCAGAAAAAAATGAACAGAAAAAAAAAATAACCCGTGGGAATCGAACCGGCCCTCTGGGGTGGCATAAACAACTATGCCAAAGCGGCAAGGAATCTGCTGTGGCAGGAATTACCAAGAAAGGGTTTGTATGTATCTGCCAACAATGTAGAAGCAGGTTGATAGATCCACTTCACCCCTGTAGGATGTGGCTGCGTGTCCAGTATATATGCAATGGAGGTCCAGACCGACATCTGCAGTCAGTGTGCAGTCCCCCAAGCCTGCCCACTGTGCTGGTTATGCATTTGCTGCGTTCACATTACCAGCACTCTCCAATGGGCCACAGCTGAGGCTGCACTCTCTGCTTGTCAGATAGCCTGGATAAAGTGCATTATGTAGCACACACTGAATAGATGCAAGGGTGTTTGGGGCTGTGCTAAAGCTTCACTGCTTTGCATGGTATTTGCAGCAGCCCAGAACAAAATGACCTGAAAACAACCCGTGAGAATTAAACCGGTTCCCTATTGTGTCCAAACACAGTGCTCTAACCACTATGCTAACCTTGTATCATTATGTCTATGCATATTCTAAGGGACCTTCACATCGGACTTTGGTTTTCTACAAGGTTTGGTAAGATTTTTGCACGCCGTTTTTGATAATATTACCCAGGCCACAATCGAAACAAGATATCCATAACCATTTGTTAGAATTTAGACATTTACAGCAGGTCTTTCATTTTTGCCCCCCTTTTTTTCATTCATTGTTTATATTTTTTATATTATTATGCATGACTGCTCGCTTTCATACGCTTAATTAATTTCTAACTTCCTTTGATCTTGACATGGTGATCAATAACTCCCTTTCCTTTCGTCTTTTTTCCTTACTTCTCTTTATGCCCCAAAGGTTGGTGCGTTGAAAGAGTTCAAACCAAGCATTTGGTGTTTATCGTAATATCTAAAAATTGGATTAGAACACACACCAAGACAACAGCTTGTGGTTTCCTATACATGTAAATATTTTTTCCAAATTTTCAATACATTTACATATTCATTTAAATAACTATTAAGTTTATTTATCACTAGAATAAAGAGGTTGAGTTTTAATTTTGTTTCATTGGATGGACACTATGCAAGCATCCTTATCAAAATAAGATTTTATTTAGCATATCTTTTCATATTTCATTTGGGTCCTAGTCCCTGATAGACAGGTGTGTTCACATATTCCACTGTTGGTTTTGTTTGTTTGTTGTTTTTTAAATATTTTGTTTTTTATGGTTGGTTTGCTCCCCTTTTTCCCTCTTCTGTTTTTATCTTTTGTTTTTATCTTATGTTAACACAGATTGTTCCGGACATAGAATATACATATACACAGGTATGGTGCTCTCAATTTTTTTGTCACACCCCTAATGAGTCAGTTTAAAACATACTCCACAGGAAACGTTTTATGTATGTGTATGATTATAATTTATGATGTTATTAAGTAGTTTATGCATTTTAAAGGTGTTTTATTGTCAATTTATTTATTTTGATGAGAGAAGCATAGAAATATGATGACAGAAAATGACCACATGGCCTATCTAGTCTGTCCTTCCATATCAACAACTACAACAGTCCCCTTTTATAGAAACATAGAACTATGATGACAGAAAAAGACCACATGGCCTATCTAGTCTGTCCTTATTTATATTTTTATACACTTTGCATGTATAATTTTTTTTATATTTTTATGGATTATATTCATCTGTTCCTCCGATTCAAGTATGCATGTGTTAGGTGTAAGTTTGTATTTGTTTGTATTAGTATATGTTTGTATTAGTATATGTTTATTGATGTTTCTTAGTCCTATATATTTATAGTTGAGCATTTTATTCATTTATTCATTATTTTTTAATATTGTATATCATTTTTTCATAATGTATATGTTTTTATCATTGCATTTCTTAGTCATTTTAGCCCCTGAGGAAGGCTCCACAAAACACGGCCTGTGTCGGGCCAATGGCTGATATCGATTAACGGAATAAAATAAAATATATTCTTCCTTTGCAATCCACGCCGTTTACTGGTTTTAGTTTCTGCACGTGGATTCGTGCTTTTTCTGTTGGTGTATATTTGTATCTGCCTGCAATGTTTCAGCAGGTTTGCAGCTCATCCTGCTGATACATTTCAGGGAGGGGTGGCAAAGAGATACGGTCAATATGATTATGCCAGAGCATACATTGGGGAGTGTGGAGATGCAGCAAGTTAGAGAGGTATGTTTTCAATAGGTCTCATGTACATTCATTGCTATGTCCACAGCTCATCCTCAAAACAGATCCTGTCTAGGAGCTGGATTATGTGCATTATGCAGTATGCCCCTCATTGCAGTCCTACGGTCCGCAGGCCTGATTTTCATGAGCGTTTGTGTAGACGGTATGTGGTGTATTATGAGCCACCAATACTCATTATCCATGCCATGCCAATGTAACACCAATTTTTAAAAAGGGTTCGAGGGGTGATCCGGGAAACTACAGACCAGTGAGCCTGACATCAGTACCGGGAAAAATGGTAGAAACCATCATAAAGAATAAAATTACTCAGCATGTAGATAGTCACGACCTAATGGGAGACAGCCAACATGGCTTTAGACAAGGAAGATCTTGTCTTACTAATCTGTTATGTTTTTTTGAAGGAGTGAATAAACAGGTGGACAAAGGTGAGTCGGTTGATATTGTGTATCTGGACTTTCAGAAAGCCTTTGACAAAGTCCCTCATGAGAGACTTTTGGCAAAACTAAAGAGTCATGGGATAGGAGGCAGTGTACTACTGTGGATCAGGAACTGGTTAAAAGATAGAAAGCAGAGGGTAGGGCTAAATGGCCAATTTTCCCAATGGAGAAAGGTGAATAGTGGTGTACCCCAGGGATCTGTGCTGGGTCCGCTGCTTTTTGACATATTCATAAATGACCTGGAAAGTGGAATAACAAGTGAGGTTATCAAATTTGCAGATGACACAAAACTATTTAAAGTTGTTAAAACCCAGGAGGATTGTGGAAAATTGCAAGAGGATCTTGATAAATTGGAAGACTGGGCATCAAAATGGCAGATGAAATTTAATGTGGAGAAGTGCAAGGTTATGCACCTAGGGAAGAACAACCCAAACTATGGTTACACGATGCAAGGTTCCACATTAGGAACCACCACCCAGGAAAAAAGATTTAGGCGTCATTGTGGATACCTTGTTAAAACCCTCGGCCCAGTGTGCAGCGGCGGCCAAGAGAGCAAATAGAATGCTAGGTATGATAAGGAAAGGAATGGAAAATAAAACAAAAGATATTATAATGCCTCTATATCGTTCCATGGTGAGACCGCACCTTGAATATTGTGTGCAATTCTGGTCGCCGTATCTTAAAAAGGATATAGCGATTTTAGAAAAGGTTCAGGGAAGAGCCACCAAAATGGTAAAGGGGATGGAAGGCTACTCCTATGAAGAAAGGCTAAAAAGGTTGGGGCTCTTTAGCCTGGAGAAGAGATGGCTGAGGGGAGATATGATAGAAGTCTATAAATTAATGAACGGAGTGGAACGGGTAAACGTAGATCGATTGTTTACCTTATTAGAATATGGAAAGACTAGGGGACATGCAATGAAGCTACAGGGTAAACTGTTTAAGACTAATAAAAGAAAATATTTTTTCACTCAACGTGTAATCAAACTCTGGAATTTGTTACCGGAGGATGTAGTAAAGGCTGTTAGTGTAGCTGGGTTTAAAAAAGGTTTGGACAAGTTCCTGGAGGAAAGGTCCATAAACCATTATTAAGAAGGGACCCAGGATATCAATGCTTGAACCAGTACAAGCATTGTGGAACCTGTGTCCCTTGAGGAAACTGCTAGGTACGTATGACCTAGATTGGCCACTGTTGGAAACAGAATGCTGGGCTTGATGGACCTTGGTCTGACCCAGTATGGCATATCTTATGTTCTTATGTTCTTATCACATTCCTGCCTGTTAGTATAAGCCTGACAATCCAGCACATGCATACCCTGCAACAACAGTGGAGGTGTATGGAGAGCCTCAGATGTGGGTCGGATGATGTGTGTACAAGGAGGCACAAGTGGGGGCTGTCTGTCACTCCTCAACCTGGATGTCCAGTGCTGAATATGTCATAGGCTATCTATGTCCCTGATAGGCTTCCCAGATGGGGATGTAATGCTACCAGCATATTGCCCCAGGTGAACCTGTCTGTGGCATACTATTTGTGGACAACATGAAAACAAGCCAGGAAAGGATGCAGGAGCTGACATGCAGCTGAACCTGGCCTATGGGCTGCTATAATGTTGCTTTGGCAGCACGGCAATAACAATGTCATTTTCAATGCTGGGAACTGTGGCCCATAGTGGAGTTGCACAGAGATGGAGACCCCACCCCATGCAATATCCTTTGACATTATGGAGTCCTGTTACATCAGCTATGAATATGTGTGATGTGGACCTCATGAAAATTGTGCCACTGGAATTCATTTTGCGTCTGTAAGACCAATTTTGTACATGTGCACACAACGTACACATGCTGTGTCACTATTGCATCTTTTGCAGTATTTTATGAAGAAGAGCAGCTGTACGCGGTCCAGATATGTAGCATGCACTGAGTCGCTATGTATGATTACTACTACTGAGCATTTGTATAGCACTACATGTCATACGCAGTGCTGCACAGACATGTAAGAGACAGTCCCTGCTCATCAGAGCTTACAATCTAGTCAAGACAGACAACACAGAAGGTGTAAACCGGAATTAAACAAGGGGGAAAGGTAAAGAAACAAGATCAGGTGAGTCAAGATCCAAAAGCAGCAGTGAAGAGGTGAGTTTTCAGCCTGGATTTGAAAAGGTTCAGAGAAGGTGCCTGGCGTATAAACACAGGTAGTTTGTTCCATGCGTAAGGTGCAGCAAACTGAAAGGAGCGAAGTCTGGAGTTAGCAATAGAAGAGAAGGGCACAGGTTTGCCAGAAGAGCGGAGTTCCCATAGATAATGTGAGGGCAGTATGAACAAAACTTCTCTGCAGTGATGTCGTTAAGTGAACATGTTGATTATACCTTCATTGCCCCTTTATTGCATCTGGCATATCACTCATGAGTCAATTGTATGTGTAAAGCTAATGTATGAATATATGTGGTGCCCATGTGCACCAGGGGTGCTGCTGACAATCCCACATGTGTCACAGGGCTATGGATCATGTGCAACAAATAGGTGGGACAGCTAAATTTCACCATAATGTAGAAACATAGAAACTTGACAACAGAAAAAGATCACATGGCCTATCTAGTCGGTCCTTCCATATCAACCACTACAACAGTCCTCTTTTTACCTTCAGAGATCCTCTGTGTTTGTCCCATGCTTTTTTGAATTCAGTTACTGTCCTCATCTCTACCACCACCACTGGGAGACTATTCCATGGATCCACCACTCTTTCCATAAAGAAATATTTCCGCATATCACTCCTGAAAATATCCCCCTTCACCCTCATCCAGTGTCCCCTTGTAGCAGAACTTGCTTTCCATTGAAAGAGGCTCTCTCCCTGAACATTTATGCCACAGAGGTATTTAAACATTTCAATCATATCACCTCTATCCCGCCTTTCCTCTAAGGTGTACATATTAAGATCCTTCCGTCTGTCCTCATATGCTTCATAATGAAGACCACTAATCATTTTAGAAGCCACCCTCTGCACCGACTCCATCCTGTTCACATCCTTTTGAAGGTGCGGTCTCCAGAATTGCACACCATACTCCAAATGAGGTCACACCAAAGACTTATACAGAGGCACTATCACCTCCTTTTTTCTGCTAGCCATTCCTCTCCGTATGCACCAAAGCATCCTTCTAGCTTTTGCCATCGCCTTTCTACCTGTTTAGCTACTTTAATATCATCAGATACAACCACACCAAGGTCCCGCTCTTCTTTAGTGGACAAAAGTACTTCACCCCCTATACTATTTTGCTCCCTTGGATTGCTGCAGCCCAAATGCATGACCTTACATTTTTTAACATTAAATCCCAGCTGCCAAATTCTAGACCATTCTTCAAGCTTAGCTATATCCCTACTCATGTTATCTACACCTTCCTGGGTGTCTACTCTATTGCAGATTTTGGTATCATCCACAAACAGGCAAACCTTACCAACAGCCCTTCCGTTATATCACTAACAAAGATGTTAAAAAGAATCGGACCAAGGACAGAACACTGGGGCACACCACTGGTAAAGTCATTCTCCTCAAAGTAAGCTCCATTTACCTGTACTCTTTGTCGCCTCCCACCCAACCAATTTCTAACCAAAGCAGTAACTTTAGGGTCCATCTCTAGGGTGCTCAGTTTGTTTATAAGTCGCCTGTAAGGAACAGTGTCAAAGGCTTTACTGAAATCCAAACACACCACATCTAGGGCTCTCCCTCGGTCCAACTCCCTGGTCACCCAGTCAAAGAAATCAATCAGATTTGTCTGACAAGACCTGCCTCTGGTGAATCTATGCTGCCTCGGATCCTGTAATCCTCTGGACTCCAGAAACCTCAGTATTTTCTCTTTCAGCAGCGTTTCCAATAATTTACTCACCACCGAAGTTAAACTAACCGGCCTGTTGTTTTCAACCACATCCTTACTTCCGCTTTTGTGTAAAGGCACCACATGAGCCTCTCTCCAGTCCTTTGGCACCACTCCAGACTCCAATGAGGCATTGAAAAAGTTAGTCAGTGGAGTTGCTAGAACGTCCCCAAGTTCCCTCAGTATTCTAGGGTGTATCCCATCTGGTCCCATCGCTTTGTCTACTTTAAGTTGAGCTAGTTTCTCACGAACACAGTCTTCTGAAAATAGTTCAAGATGTCCCTCGCTTCTGTTCTTATTTGTGGGTGTTTTCTGAGGTACTGCTCCTGGTTCTTCATCTGTGAACACAGAACAAAAATATTTGTTAAGCAATTCCACTTTATCCTTATCAGCTTCTATATATTCCCCCCCTGCACCCTTGAGTCTGACAATACCACTTTTGCCCTTCCTCTTCTCACTAGTATATCTGAAAAATGTCTTATCCCCCCATTTTTTTGCATTGGCTATTTCCTCCTCCTTTTAAATCTTTGCCTTCTTGACTACTTTGCTAGCTTCTCTAAGTTTTTCCAAATATAGATGCCTGTCTTCCTCTCTCTGTGATCTCTTGTATTTCATGAAGGCCTCCCTCTTTTTCTTCACTTGTTCAGCTACTTCCTTCGAAAACCATAGCGGTCTCCTGTTCCTTTTGCCTTTATTTACCATTTTAACAAAAAGGTTGGTTGCCTTTAAAATACCCCCTTTCAGTTTTGCCCACTGTTTTTCTACATCTCCCAGCTGTTCCCATCCCACTAACGACTCCCTGAGGTATTGGCCCATCTTCGCAAAGTTAGTCTTCCTAAAGTCTAAGATCCTCACCTTGGAATGGATTCTAACAGCCCTAGTCCTAATACTGAACCACACCATCTGGTGATCACTGGATGCAAAATGATCTCCCACTACAACATCAGAAACACTTTCACCATTGGTAAGCACCAAGTCCAGTATGGCCCCTTCACGTGTGGGGTCTGTTACCAATTGCCTGAATAGTTCTCCCTGTAGAGAATCCAGGATCTCCTTACTTCTAGATGATACTGCAGCAGGAATGTGCCAGTCAACATCTGGCATATTGAAATCTCCTATCAGTAGCACTTCCCTTTTCCTAGCAATGCTGCGTATGTCTTCAATTAACTCTCTGTCCACCTCTTCCTCTTGTGAGGGAGGTCTGTATATCACTCCAATGCAAATAGATTTCTCTTTCCCTCTTTCTAGTTTAACCCACAATGCCTCCTCTCTCCCTTTTAAGCTCTGTAATTCCAAAGCTTTAATAGTAGTTTTTACATATAGTGCCACTCCTCCTCCCCTTCTTCCTACCCTGTCTTTTCTGAATAAAGTATAGCCAGGTATAGTTACATCCCAGTCATGGTTTTCTGTGAACCACGTTTCTGTAACTGCCACTAAATCCAAGTCAGCCACTCCAGATAGTGGTCAACGCTGAATATGCTGCATGTATGCTATGGTCAGTTTTGGAATTATCCAGATAGTGGTTGTATCCAGTCTGCCTTCCAGATAATTTTAGGAAAACTTTTTTTCTGTCCTAAAGTTTGTTATGTACTTAGCTCCAGGATACCCTCCTCATATATGAAAGAGGCCATGGCTCCCTCTCTTCCTTTTTAAGCTAATGCAAGTTACACCCCGATGAGACAAATTGCTCTGATTAATTCCTTGAAACTGTTTTATCTTGAAAACTTTGATTCTCCATTGCCCTTCTCTAGGTCTCTCATAAGAGTCCCTGGTGCATTCTCGTATTGTCTGATCTTGGAAACAAAGGGGGGCATTCTAGAACATGAATAAGAGATGTCCATGTGTGTGAGGATGTCCAAGTCTGAACGGGAGTGTGCTAGAGGCATGCTTGAGGTGTTCCCAATAACGTGGATGTCCCCGCCTGACATCAGAAATATCCTGGACATCCGGTATTACATCTAAGCTTATATCTGCTGCAGGCATAAACAGGCATCTGAAACGTGGTCTTTTTGTCCGGAGGGTATGGAAAAGGAGCTACACTAATCACTGCTTTATTTTACAATACAACAGTGGACACGCACAAAGAATGGAGGGTTTTTGGGGGCTGATATTTCCATTTTGCTATACTTCTGGACATCCCTTTTAGCTTGCATTAAATGGATATCCCTGCTCCATGCTTTCCTAACTGGGACATCTATGTGGCCACCAACAAGGATGTCCAGGTCAGGAAGTCCATGTTATGAAAATTGACGGGCTACATAGATGTACCAGGTGTTTTTCTGCACATTCTGCCCTGGACATTCTGGATTTGACTTAGACACCCTTTCTAAAATTCCACTTTATTTTCTTTTCATCATTTTGTTTGAATACATCAAAAGTTATTTGAAAAATACTTTTGCATAAATTGTAGCAGGTCCACTTGTATTAGCTATCCAGAACAAGAGGGTCCTAAGTAAGAAACAGCTATACTGATCAGCAGTCACTGTAACATAGTATATGATGGCAGATAAAGACCAGTATGGTTCATCTAGTCTGCCCAGTAAGGTGGCTAGAGTGGTTGTAACTGCTGCTCCATTCAGGTCACCCCCTTCTATGCCTGTGTTTAGGGTTGTACCTGCTGCGCCATGCAAGTCAGCCCTCTTCTATTTATTGAAGTATAAAAGATATTTACGTTTGCTTTGATTTCATCCTCTTGCTATAAAGGGATCCACTGTGTCTGTCCCATGCCACTTTGAATTCTATCACTGTATTTGCCCCACCATCTCTATAGGGAAGGTATTCCAAGCACCCATCAACCTTTCAGTGAAACAGTATTTCCTGATTTTGCTTTTAAGTTTACCACCTTGCAGCTTCATCATATGCCCTCTAGCTTTACAGCTTCTCCTTCTTTGAAATAGAGAGGATCTGTATCATATCTCCCCCTCACTTGGTTTGCAGCTTGTCATGCTGTGAGGGCTTGTGTGGATCAATGATGCTGAGAGCTAAGCTATCTGTACCTTAACTACTGGTAGGGTCTCCCAAGATGGACAGGTCTCAGCTGAGGTGCCAAACCAAGACAAACCACCCATCTGGGCAGCAGCAGAATGAGACGGTATTGGCGGTGGAGGATTACATTTCCGTGACAATGGCAACAACACTAGAATTATCTGCTTGGAAGAAAGGTTTGGTAGTCTACTGCTATATCTTGCCATGAAAATCCAATGGATAGTCACAACAAAACAAATTGTATTATAGTGCTGGAAGATGAGACCCCCCAGGTTGGAAGGCACTCAACTGGCTACTGGGAAGTTGCTGAGGACTTTTCAGAGTAAAGTCAGTATTTATGATGTTGTTAGATCAAAGCTCTTGAGACATCTGCCTGATGTAGCTGCACATGAAATAAGAGTCCAAAGGTGCAAAGATGTCTTGTATATTAGGACATGGAACATAGGAAGCATGAATCAAGGGAAGTTGGAGTTGGTCAAGAATGAATGTGTATAACTCGATCTGTTGGATGTCAGCGAACTGAAATGGACTGGCATCGGGCATTTTGCATCTAAAGATCACATGGACTACTATGCTGGAAATAAAAGACAAAGGAGAAGTGGTGTTGCATTTATAATCAACCAAAGAAACTAAGGGGGATGTTTACTAAATTGTGATAAAGGAGAAAGTGTTCCGTTAACACGCATTAACAGGGCATTTGCACCGTTAACATGTGCTAATGTGCCATTAGCACGCATTAATGCCACTTTAGCATGCGCTAATTGAATCAGCAGTGTAAAGCGCCATATGTGTGGAGAGTAGGCAGAGAGTAGGTGGTCAATGGGCAGGGAATGGGCGGGAACAAGGCCCGACTCCTTTAACACTATCACCTTAACACCAGGAACCGTACCGCAAATCAAAACCTGTCGATAAGGGTGCATTTTGAGGAGAGAGAGCTTATTTAAATGATTGCAATGTGCTGCACAGACAGGTGAGCCCAAGAAAGTGATAGCAATGCTCCATTAGCAGCAACAGCATAGTGTCCAAGTATGAAAGGGCACTATGCTGGTGATGCAAATAAGGCAAAGGAGGATGCATGTGGATCATGCAATGGGGGCTGCTGGTGCACAGGGTGGACCAGGTAGTTGCCTAGGAGGCTCATAAGCATATAGGACCCGAAAATATGCCAGACTGTTGCAGGCCAAGGTCCATCATGCCCAGCATCCTGAGTTCAACAGTGGCCAATCTAAGTCACGGGTAGCTAGCAGTTTCCCTAAAAGACACAGAATCCACAAGGCTTGTAATGGGGCAAGCAGTGCATATCCCGGGTCCTCTTTAACATTGGTTTATAGACCCTCCCAAGGAACCTGTCTGAACATTTTTTAAACAAAGCTACACCAACAGCCTTCACTACATCCTCCGGTCATAAATTGCAGGGTTTGATAATGCATTGACCGAAAAAATAACTTCATCTAGAAGTCCTAAATGGGTTACAATGTAGCCAGATTGCATGTCCCCTAGTCTTTCTACATTCTGATGGCATAAACAATCGACCTACATTTACCCGTTCCACTCCAGGCAATATTTTCTAGACCTCTAACAACACACCCCTCAGCCGTCTCTTTCCCAGGTTGAAGAGGCATTAAATTGGCAGGTGGTGATGGGGTCCCTGGAGAGGCAGATGGTTGTGGGGGGATGAATGACCATCTATGTATCCCTCTGCCTCTCCTGCTGCTGGACCCTGTGCACTAGGCACCCGCCTACGCCCCATGTTGGCTGGCCTGGGGCTGCACACCACCAACACTGACAACACATGGGCATGTCAGCATAGCATGGGGGATGTTGGCAGAGTGGGCAGCAACACCCACCTCAGCATACCAAAGCCATGCCCTGATCCACTGTGCCACATGCAGTGCAACATCTGCCAAGGTCTGTCTGATGGGAAGCATGTTAGCCCCAGGGACTATTGTAACACTGTGGCACTCTACACACAGTTGGTGTGTATAGGAACAGAGGGTCACAGCTTCAGGTCCTGGCTGTGGATCATGCAGTGTATGTTTCTGTGGCTACATTTTATCCCACAGTGCAGGTACAACACCAACATGTGCAATCCCCAATGAATCGGTGAACAAGGGTATAAACACCCACACAGACAGGCTCCACTATCATCAGCTGAAGTCAGGATGACAGCATCAGCACACTGAGCAGCCATCAACATTAGAGAGCACTACTAGACCCTGTACAATGAGTACACCTTAACAATGCCTGATCTGAGATTGGCATCAGAGTGGCAGGCAGGAATGCCAGCCATCCCCGTTTTGCATAGTGCATCGATATGAATGTGTGTGTGTGTGTGTGTGTGTATGTTTATTCCTTGTTTTGTGGTTTTCTACTCCTCACTGAGCCTCACAGTGCCTAAGCTGTTTTGAGAGTTAGCCTGAAAATGTGCATGATGAGGAGCAAAGTATTGTGGGTATGGCACGAACAGGGCAGATTGGCCAGGATGCAGCTGCATCGGGGGTAGGGCAATGGCTGGGACATTGCACTGCTAATTGCCACCTGCATGGAGCAGGTGGCCACATCATGTCATTTGGGAAGGCACTCTCACTCTGACCGAGCAGTGATCATGGCATGGCTATGTATCCACATAGTGCTATATAGAGTCTGGTTCTAGTGATGGGTGCCCTTCCGGGGGGGGGGGGGCACGCGTGCGCGCGCTTGATCACTGACCCAATTGTTGTGCATGCCAAGCCTGGGTGCACATATAACGCATAGTGGCCAGTGGACTGTCTGTAGTTGGTATGTGTATGGCTGGGACACCAAGTGATCGACAGCAGGTACTTGCTGTGGGTGAATGCTAGACCTGGATGGTTAGGAAATGAGTTGTTCCAAGCTTACTCCTAGTATTACAGGTAGGGCCAGTAGGACCCTAGTTAGAACCCCATGCATGTCTAGAGCCCTTTGGTAAAATGACAGCCATGGCATCAGCATTGTAACACTGGGTATTACAATGCACTGGTCTAGGTGGGTCAGGGTCCAACAGGGTCAGGTATGACTAGCATAATCACATTGCAGACAGTACCTGACACACACTGGTAGTGATGGGGATCTGCAGCAGAGACCTTCTCTAACACTGTAGGTACAGAGGCCCTGGTGCTGGGCACCCATTCTCACTCTCAGGGTGACCACAGAAACTGCTCAGTAGCACAGTTTGTAGCTTCTCTGTGCTTGTATCACACACTGTCAATTCCTCTTAATGAGCTGAGGTGATAGATATGTGCTTTCTCCATTTGGTAATCAGCTGTAGGCTGCTGTTCTACATGTGCACTGCATCATGGGTATGGTGGGGCTACTCTATACCGGACACACAGCAGACATTTTAGGCGGTGACCTACAGTCTTTTGTATCCAGCCATTGCCGTGCAGAAAGGTGTGGAGGTATAGTTCAAGGTCTCCACAAACAGGGAACAGGGCTTCAATTCCTACCTGTTCTTTTTTTGTGACTGTGCTACTCAGATCATTTTCATGCCTGTAACAGTCAGGGCTTTGCAGATCTGCCAGCCCATACCACCCTCAGTCACCATCTGTCCTTCAGCCCATCTATCTGCCTCTGTTGGGAGGTACAGTCTTGTCTTCTTGTGCAGGCTGCTACCCCATGGCCTACACTGGGACTCTTTTCTGCATTATGGCTCTTCGTGCTCGCCTCTTCTGTGCCTGATCTTCACGTATGCATTACTACTCTGTCCTCCGGTCACTGCAAACATCCTGCCACTTATGCCTCTGCTGGGGGACACATCTTCCCTATCCTATGCCACACACTGTCACTGCAGCACTTTACATTGGCACCACCCTGTGCATCAGTACAGCTGCCTCCCACATGCTCGTCCGCTTTACTGGCAGCCAAATAGGATGCCCACCAATATGGCAGGTCCATCAACTCCCACCTGTCCTTTCTTCCCTCACCATTACATTGATATTCCTTGGTGCTCTACCATTGTTTGACTTACAGCTGTGGTCCTGCTTTAAGGTGTATGTTTTCCACCTTAGGGCACCTTGTCTCTCCTTAGGATGCCTTATCTCCTGTTAGGGCACCTTATCACATCTTAAGATGCTTTGAGGTGCCTTATCTCCTGTTAAGGCACCTTAAGATGTGCTAAGGTGCCTTAACAGGAGATAAGACACCTCAAGGTGCCTTAAGATGTGATAAGGCGCCTTAGCATATCTCAAGGCATCCTAAGATGCCTTGTCTCTCCTTAGTAGAAAATAAGACACCGTATATCCCCTCAGTAAATTTTAAATTATTTTGTCGGACATAGATCGTGCAGGGTAGGCATTGCAAACCATCCCCCAATCACAATACATATCCCTTTTATTCAAACCAAGAGGTCATTTAAAACATCTCAAAAAACAAAGATTCAAAGTTATGATGGGCGGTTTTTGGATAGCCAATCTGGAATTAGTATCCTCGTTTTCATCGGCCAACATTTCGGCGTTTTTTGCCAGTTACAAGGTGGCTTGGAGTTTTGTGCAAGCGGAGCTGAGAGCGCTTGATACAAGGGTTTTTCCCACGAAACGTGCACGTCGCGCGTGTTTTTCAGATAAGTGCAGTTTTTCAATAAACTTTGAATCTTTGTTTTTTGAGATGTTTTAAATGACCTGTTGGTTTGAATAAAAGGGATATGTATTGTGATTGGGGGATGGTTTGCAATGCCTACCCTGCACGATCTATGTCCGACAAAAAAATTTAAAATTTACTGAGGGGATATACGGTGTCTTATTTTCTACTACTTCTAATTTTGATCACTGGTTGGGGGTTGTTTGTGGATTTGTCTCTCCTTAGGACATCTTGTCACCTTACTGCACTTGGCCCTGTTAACTCATGTTAAATGGTCCAGGGCACCCTAACGCCGGCATGCCCCCTACCTGCCCACTGTCTTATAAGGCTTTAGGCACCTTAACACTGCCTGTACCATGGTGACTTTATCTAAGTTTAGTAAACATACCCCTAAGTCTCAAATGAAAAAGGGTATTTAAAAAGACACATTACTATCCATAGTAATAAACACCACTGCAATATTTCTCAAGAATAAATTAAGATTAGTCCCTGTAAGAATGTTGTATCAAATTGGGAAAGAAATGAGGACCTCAGTGAGAGATACTCACAGCATATATATAAATATGACGTTATGAAAGCAAGCTTGACACACCTCAAGATTCAGTCATAGATCCCCTCCCATATCCATATTTTGTTCAAATATTTTAATGTATTTAAAAATCTAAAAGCAAAACACTTAGCTCGTATGTGGGTACCCAAGAGTACTGCTGAAGAAGTGGTGATGAAAGAAGAAGTCAAAACACCATTGAAAGCCTTATCAAAGAACAAGGCTATTAACAAAAAAGTCCACCAAAAATATAAGACCCGCACTGTGTTTTTAAATTCTTTTTGTTGAAGTGAGCCGGAGGAGGGTCAGTATGGAAAACTTGACCCACACCAGGCGGCCAGCTGCTTTTTAATCAATTAAGGTTCTCCACCCAAAATCAAAAATTACTACACTTATCTTTCCGTTGAAAAATCTCGTTATAGAGTCCCCTTCCAGTTGCGTTGCTCACAGGAAGACAGCTCGGCACGACGTGCACGTTTCGGGCACCAGCCCTGTATCAAGTGCTTCTCTCTAATCTCAGTAATGTGGCAACAATGTTGAAAATGCCGTCAACGCGGCTCAGGTCAAAACGTTTTTCAGACTGAATGCATTTAAAAGGAGAAACCAACCAATAGGAACAGGGGAATCCCCACCAACAGGGAAATCCATGCCCTAATTGGATAAACCACAGAAACAGCATCACAGCACGCTCAACCAATCAATTTCACGATTAAGTCCATGTGGTTCCACCGTACCCATAGAAAAAATCCATCGCTGTTCTAGCCATTGAAGTCTTCTCTCCCTATCACCCCCGCGTGGATTTAAAGGTACATGGTCCAACACAGTCCAACGTAGATCCTCAAAAACATGATGAAAAGCAATACAATGAGTCACTATCGGTGCTGATTCAATTCGTTGGTGTAACCGAGAGGCATGCTCAGCCAACCGCTTTTTTTTTTTTTTTTAAACTTTTATTTTCATTTTATAACAATAACAATACACACAGTAATAAAACAAGGATGATTGCATCAAAATAAAATGGAATAAACCGGAAAATAACCCCATCAACCCTCCCCCCCTATGCTTCTTCTCTAGATAATAAAAAAAAAAAAAAAGAAAAGAAAAGATATTAACCCAGGCATGGGGTCCATAGCAATTATGTTAGAACATAAACATAACAGTCATGATATACTATGGATCAAGAGAGAGATATAACTAGACAGTCAAGTGCGAGCATTTGGCCGACTGCACGAAATCTGTGAGTAATTTCCATTTAGACACCTGGTAGCGGGCCTGAAGGGAAGGGGTAGCCCTACGAGGAATTTGTTCAAACTTACTATATAGACAGACACAATTCCACCATTCTAGAGGACTCAGTGAAGAGCTATTTTTTCCAATATTTCATGATTAACGATATGGCAATACCATTAGAAAGTCAAGGAGGAAGTAAGCAGACTTCGGGAGAGAGGGGATGCCCGCTGCAGAACGGAGTCCCACTATTTTCCAGGAGAGTGGTTCAGTAAAGTGTAAGATAGATTGAATACGACCCCAGACCCGGCTCCAGTAGTGTTGTAGTGCGGGGCATTCGTACATGACATGAGTGAGGGTGCCTGTAGCTGCATGGCAAGTCCAACATTGATTACTCAGAGTGGAAGTCCATTTGGCCAGTCTATCAGGGGTATAGAAACAGCGATGGGCAAAGAAGAAAAGCGTCTGGGTTAAGGAAGCCGAGCGGGAAGCACGAACCACTTTGCTCCAGAAGAGGTTCCAATGTTCAGGGGTTAGAGTGACACCCAATTCTCGCTCCCAAGTCTGCTGTGCAGAAGGGGGGACAGCATTCTGAGGAGCACAAAGAGTTTTATAAAAGGTGGAAGCAACACCGGACTGAGCCCCAATAAAGGAGACCACCTCAGTTATCCCTTGGTCATGAGGAGTTAGTGGGGGAAAAACCCCAGCACTCTTGAGACAGTGCTGCAACTGAAGCAGTTGGAAATAGTATTTAGAAGGAAGGCCAAACTCACAATGGAGCTCATTAATGGACTTCCAGCGAGCATTGTGAAACAGTTGATTGGGAGTCCAGATGCCTCTGGAATACCAGGGACTCCAGGCCACCGGCTTATGTTGAATTTGGAATCGAGCATTATGCCAAATTGGAAGCCTATCTAGTGGGCAAGCTAGGGAATCTAGGGAGCTGATGAGACATTGAAGGAGCGAAGTGTATCCAGGAGCATTGGTGGATAGTGGGCATCCAGTGGGAAAGTCATTCCAGGGAGATAGCTAAGTGGAATGGGCTTACAGAGGTCTTCTTCTGTATCTAACCATATTGGTCTGGACGGGAAAGAAGCGTCCAACCAACGGGCACCCTGGTTGAGAAGAAAAGAGAGGTGATAGTTGAAAAAATCAGGAAATCTTATCCCACCATGTTCCTTATCTGACTGAAGTTTATGTTTCGCTATTCTAGGCGGTTTGTTCTGCCACAAAAATCTGATCAACAGGCCCTCGATATCTTTGTAGGTATGTCGAGGGAGAAGGCACGGTAACATTTCTAAGACATAATTAACCTTGGGAACATCATCATCTTTATGGTATCCATACGGCCCCACCACGTAAGAGTAAGTGGAGACCAACGTTGGGTGAGCTCACGGACCTTGGTGATTAAATTTTTGACATTAAAAGCGACGGTTTCTTCGAGAGGATAACAGTAATGTACCCCTAAATATTTTACCATACGGGGCTGCCATACAAAAGGAAAGGTTTGCAAGTCTGCTTGGTGAACCTGGTGGTTTAGGGGAAAGGCGACTGATTTGGTCCAATTAATTTTGTAACCTGAAAGTTGAGAATAGCGGTCAATTAGATCCAGAACAACAGATACGGAGTCTAAGGAAACAAAAAGCATAAGATCATCTGCATACGCTGAGACTTTTTATATCCCGACGGGGAAAGGGAGCGCCGTGGATATGTGGAGACTGACGGATTAACAGGATTAGGGGTTCTAACGCAAGATCAAAAAGTAAGGGGGGAAAGTGGGCACCCCGGACGGGTGCCACTTTGCAGTAAAAATGGCTGGGACTTCAATGTGTTGGCACCGACACTAGCAGTTGGTTGAGAGTATAGCACTTGAAGGCAACGGAGAAAATTATCGCCGAAACCAAACCAACGGAGGGTCGCAAATAGGAATGGCCATTCTAGCCGGTCAAAGGCTTTTTTTCGGCATCTAGGGAAAGGCCAACCAATGGACGATCGTGGGAGGCCATATTAGTTAGTACATGACAAAGAGTCCTGGCATTATCAGCAGTTGATCTGCCGGGAATAAATCCACATTGATCTGGATGTATTAAAGTGGTCATTTTGTGAGAGAGCCGAGTAGAAAGAATAGTGGCGAAGATTTTATAATCTGCGTTAAGCAGGGAGATGGGTCGGTAATTGGCTGTCAGGTGTGGGTCTCTCCCCTCCTTCTCAAAGACCACTATGTTGGCCTCTGAAAAGGAACCAAGGGAGGATCCGTCGGCTACTAGGGTAGTAAAGTATTGCTGCAAAAACGGGGCCAGATCAGAGCTGAAAGTTTTGAAGAACTCAGCCGGAAGGCTGTCTGGACCCGCAGCACGGCCGGAGGCACATCTTTTAATTGCATCCTGTATTTCCACAAGAGTAAACGAATGATCAAGGGCCGTGCATTCCTCAGCCGAGAGAGTAGGACGCTGTACACCAGCTAACAAGCGGTCGAAATGTTCAGGAACAAACTCACATTCAGATTTATACAAGCTAGCATAAAAATCGCGAAAAAGCTCGAAAATCTCATGATCTTTGTGACAAGGCCATTCCAGATGGGCTTCGGAGAGCTGCTACCCGTTTGGCTTCTTTTTTCCCCTTCAAAGCATTAGCTAGTAGTTTACCAGCGCGATTATTTTCCCGGTAATACAATCCCTGCTGGGATGCTATATTTCTAACAGCGGCATTATGCAAAATCTTGTTGTACTGAAAACGGAGACGTTGCAAACGAAGCAGAACACATGGGTCTGTTCGGGACGTAAGAATACGTTCACCAGCCTGTATCTGTTGTTCAAGGATCACCAATTGTTGCCTTCTTTGTTTCCCAAGACGGATTTGATAACTAGTCACCGTGGCTCGAATAGACGCCTTAAAACCCTCCCACCAGGCCCAGTTCGTTGTGTCAATGGGAGATTTAAAATGAAAGTAATCTTGTATGGAATCGCGTATTACAGTTTGAAAAATCCTGTTGGTCTAGGAGAGACCTATCAAAAGACCATGCTCGGGGACTTGCATTTTGCGCAGCAGTGTGTATCGTAAAAGATATGGCAGCATGGTCTGAAATGTGCAAGGGGTGAATCTTAGCCATACCAATCTGCGATACCAATGTTTTAGATAAAAGAAAAAATCTATTCGGGATTGTGATTGGTGAGGAGCGGAGAAAAAGGTAAAATCCAAATCAGAAGGATTCAATAACCTCCATATGTCCACCAAAGCCAAATCAGCGATCATAGCTGTAAGTATGGAGAGACTCTTGGGTGGACCACAGGTTCTAGGCGGCTGCCGATCCACCAAAGGGTCGAGGACCTGATTAAAGTCTCCTCCCAGTATTAGTGGGGTATGAGCGGAGGCTTGCGCAACTTGTGCAATTTTAGCAAAAAAACCAGGATTGTCAACATTTGGAGCATAAATACAAATACACGTGAATTCTAGATCCCCCACTTTGAGATGAGCGCGAGCCCATCTACCCTCATTATCTGAGCTAATATCTAGCACGGTGGCCTGCAGGGATTTCTTAACAAGTATGGCAACACCACAGCGTTTAGCAACAGCGGGAGAATACGCCACAACAGCATAAGGCTTGACATTAAGCTTTAGTGTTTCTTTAGCATTTAAATGCGT
Source organism: Ichthyophis bannanicus (assembly GCA_033557465.1). NCBI lineage: Eukaryota > Metazoa > Chordata > Amphibia > Gymnophiona > Ichthyophiidae > Ichthyophis > Ichthyophis bannanicus. The sequence goes on from CM066031.1 coordinate 1,463,599,553, forward strand.
TTCTTGAAGCAGTACTAAATCAGCATGCTCAGTATTCAAATAGCTAAGAATTTTCTTCCTTTTGATTGGACTATTGATACCTTTGACATTCAATGATAAGAGCTTACAGAAAGCCATCTAGTAATATACAAAATTCTGAGAGAACATGAAGTTGCACATTATTCCCTAAACTATGCATATTGGTAGCAAATGACTGTACACACGACATGAAATAATAAACTTTTGGTAGAAAGCATAAATAACCCCAAAAAAAAAAGAGACAGGCACCGAAGTGCACTAGAGAAGAAGCAAAACCCCAACTATTACTGGCGACCATGAGTCTGCGGGGGAAGCCCCAGAGAAGGCCCGATACTGGCCATACTCCCTGCAGCAGGAACAAGTCCCGGGAGCCACCGAAGGGTGCAGAGAAGCAGGATGGCGGTTCAAAGAAGTAGGTCAGGAGAGCAGTCCAACCGCGTCCGCAGCGGAATCACTGCGATAGGCCCCAATGAGGTAGAGATTTAAGAGAGCTTTGAACAGCAACACAGCTTGATGGTAACATCAACGCATCAGTTCAGCTTCTTTAGAGTCCAAAAATGCAGCGAGGAGGTCAGGATCCTCGAAGGTCCTGGTATGGTTATGCAGCGTAACGCGTAGCTTTGCCGGATACAGGAGACCAAATCGGGCCTGCAGTTGCTGAAGGCGAGGGCGATAAGCAAGAAGCTTCTTTCGGCGGTCCATCGTGGGCTTAGAGAGATCAGGGAAGAAAGACACTTTATGCCCATCTATCTCGAGGTGATGATTAGCCCGGGCAGCAGCCAGAATTTGCTCAGCTTGTTGATAGCGCAGTAGCCGAAAAATGATGGGCCTGGGAGTCGTCCGGTTGAGCGCCATATTAGTGGGGACACGATGTGCCCGATCTATCTCCAGGTCCTTAAGAAACGTCGTCTTCAATAGAGAGGGTAGAATATTGCCCAGATATTCCCGCAGATCTCCTGCTTCTACGCCCTCTGGAGCTCCAATGAGTCGAATGTTATTGCGACGAGCTCTATTATTGCTATCTTCAAGTTCCTTTTGAAGGAGCAAAATCTGGCGTTCAGCTTTATCGATCTTCCCCATTCGCACCGCGTGCGATTCAAGAGTCTCCGCCATTTTGTCTTGGCGCAACGAGAGGCCCTCGAGCCTTTCCTGCATCATGGTAAGGTCCTCACGCATGGCGCGGATCGCTTCTCCGTTGGATTGTACCAGTTCCTTTACACCACGAATCTCCTCGAGTATCACCCGCTGCATTTCAGGGCTCTCACAGAGCGGCGCCATCTTATGCGGGGAAGGCAGTTCCGTTTTGGAGCGTTTGCCGTGCGACGAAGTGGGGGAGCCGAAATCTAGGCGCTGTGGTTTAGGTCCCGCCATCCCTCCGATGCGCCCCGGCGATTTTAAAGCAAAATAGTGAAGTTTTGCAGGAGTTTAGTCAGGATTCTGTGTAGGCCTCTCGGGAGCTTCAGCACCAGGCGTCTACCCCGTTGGACATCAGGCTCCGCCCCCCAGCCAACCGCTTTTTTATCGGGCGAATAGTCCTACCGATATAGACCAGACCACAAGGACATTGTAGAAGATAAACAACATATGATGATATGCAAGTGGTATCCCATTTATGTTTATATATCACACAAGTCCGTGGATGACACCATGTATCCCCTGAAAGGGTCATGGCACAATAAGCACAATCATTACAAGGTCCATGACCAATCACCATTCCTGGTGAAGGCACCCGGTCCGACATCAATGATGTCCTAACTAGGTGGTCACAAAAAGTTTTGGTGGACTTTTTTGTTAATAGCTTTGCTTTTCCGTTCACTGGACGGGGTTTTTTGGTTTATATTATCATAGAACAAAGCACCAGGCATTGATAGCATTCCCATTGAAATATTACATCAATTGGATGCAGCAGTTACCATACTTAAAAGGCTCTGCCAGGAAATTTGGAAGACAAAGCCATGGCCAACTGACTGGAAAAAACCTGTATTTATACCAATACTGAAGAAAGGTGATCCGATTTACTGTGGAAATTATCGCACAATCGCTCTGATCCCACATGCCAGCAAGATTCTACTGAAGATTATTCAACAGATACTACAACCATACATGGAACAAGAACTGCCTGAAGTGCAAACAGGGTTCAAGAAAGGGTGAGAAACAAGAGAAATCATCACTGATGATCCTTGAAAAGACAAAAGAATACCAGAAGGATATTTTGACTGTGTAAACCATGAGAAACTCTGGGCTACTTTAAGAAGCAGGGGTATACCAGAACACCAGGTAGTTCTCTTGCGTAACCTTTACACTGATCAAGAAGCAACAGTTTGAACAGAACAATTAGAAACAGAATGGTTTAAAATCAGCAAAGGTATACAACAAGGCTGCATACTTTCCCCCTACCTGTTTAATTTATATGCAAAACAAATCATTAAAAAAGCAGAACTGTATGAAGACAACTGAGGTGTGAAGATTGGTGGAAGACTCATCAACATCCTTCACTGTGCTGATGATACCACATTACTGGCTGAAAGTGAAGATGATCTGAAACATTTGCTTCTCAATATGAAGGAAGATAGTCTGAAAATGGGCCTGCACTTTAATGTCAAAAAGACAAAGATCCCGACAACTAGCAAGATCAATAAGTTCATCATTAATGGAGAAGGAATTGAAATAGTTGCAGCTTTAACCTACTTGGTTTTGTTGTTAAGTCCCATTGAGTCGGTGTCGACTCATGGTGACCCTCTAGATAGTTGTCCTAAATTGTGTTCGGTCTTCAGTCAGGTGACTCATTGTTGACAGACTGGTACCCGTAGCTGCTGTTATTGTATTGATCCATCTCATTGCTGGCCTTCCTCTTTTGAGTTGACCTTCTATCTTGCCAAGCATGATGTCTTTCTCTAATGATCTCTCTATTCGCATGATGCGTCCAAAGTATGAAAGTCGAAGTCTTGTCATCTGAGTTTTTAAAGAAAGCTTAGGTTTGATGTCCTCTAGTACTGACTGGTTTGTTCTTCGGGCAGTCCATGGTATATGCAGTATTTGTCACCAGCACCATAATTCAAAGGCATCAATTTTCTTCCTGTCTATATTTTTCATTGTCCTGCTTTCACATCCATATGATGTTATTGAAAATACCATGGCTTGAACGAGTCAATCTTTGTAGGGGAGAGAAATCTCTGCTCTTGAGAATCTTGTCTACGTCTTTCATATTCTTTCTGCCAAGAGCCATGTGCCATTGGATTTCTTGAATGCTTGTTGCTTCTTTATTGATAGTTGATCCAAGTAGGTTAAAGTAGTCCACGATTTCAATTTCTTCTCCTTCAACGATGAACTTATTGATTTTGCCAGTTGTCATGATCTTTGTCATCTTTACATTAAGGTGAAGGCCCATTTTAAGACTATGGGGTATGTTTATTAAACCATCTTAATGTTACCGGCGTTAGTTGCAGTCTTACTGTGACGAATACCATATAAGGTAGTGGGCGTTCCGGTCTTAAGGTAGCATTTCAGGTTATCACGCGATAAAGTCAGTTATCGCGCGATAGAGGGAGCCGTGGCACATTAACACGCGTTAGCCTTAATTAGGCGCGCTGACCAACAAGCACAGCAACAGAGGAGTAGCACTATGGTTAATACATTGACTGCTGATTCAGTGGTCATGAGTTTGATCCCCCAGTGGGCTCAGTTAAAAAACTGTCTGAAGCAATCCCTTTTCCTGCTTGTAACAGTCAGACACATCACACCAATTTGCACTGCCAGCCCAAAAAGCCTCACCCCAGTGCCGCAACGTAATGCACCTTTTAGGGCACACCATAAGGCACATTATAAAGCACCATGCCATCCAAGGCAGGTCATAATGTGCCCCAGAGGGTGGCAGGAAAGGTTGGCATCCTCCAAGGCAGCATATAAGGTGCCCCATAGCTGGCCAAACATAAGTTGTCGCGAAAGATGCCCCAGCGATGCCAATGTGACATAGGAGATGGTGCCCAGGGGCACAAAGGTGCCCCAAAGTCACAAGCATGAAATGTATGGCTCAAACACAGATGTAACCATAACACTGCACAGAGCACCAAGGAAAGGCAATGAACAAGTGATGGAAGGAAGTAGATGATGGAGCTCATGGACCAGCCAAATCTGCGTGTAGCCTATGTGGCAACAGGTAAAGTGGACAAACATATCGGGGGCAGCTGTACCGATGTACAGGGTGATGGTAATGTACAGTGCAACAATGACAGTGTGTGGCAGAGGATGGGGATACGTGTCCACCAGAGGAGGTAGAGGTGGCAGAATAAGTGCAATGACAGGAGGACAGAGGAGAGCAGTGCCATGCAGAGCAGACACAGGAGAGGCAATCATGAAGAGCCGCAATGCAGAAAGGTGTGCCAGTGCAGGACGTGGGGTAGCAGCCTGCACATTAGGGCAGGATGCCACACAGATGGCACACACACATAGACGCGTACAATCACTCAAAAATTGGTCATGTCATAGAGGGTACAGTCATATATGGAAAAAATGGAAAAAACCCTCAAAATTCAAAAACTCAGGCTATGATCTTCTGCACAATAGTAGCTTATAATATATTTAATTTTTAGAAAACAGGTCTCAGACTCTGAGTTAGCTCACTACTGCAGACTATGTCAAAGGATGTGTGCTACAGTTGCATCAATGTTTTCACTTAATATAACTCCAATTAATGACAGGCAATTTAACATTTCATAATGATGGATAGCAGAACACTTTTTTGCTTATCTTATCATTCCCCGACGCCTTCGTTCGGCTGCCGTTCCGCGTTTCACATAACTGGCTAGTTTCATCAGGGGATGAAATTTGAAATGTCTATCGATCCCAGCAATCCTGCCTTGAAGCTGTTGTGAATATCTCGAAACTGGCTCTGTCAAGATAAACCGCTACTTTAAAAAGAGTTTTCATGCCTTAATCAAACAAGAAACTGTTTACGGAGAACAATTGCAACATGCAGACATCTTAAAAACAGAAAAACCAAACATTGTTACCTCACAGTTGATATTCTAGATCCTTATGTTTGGCGTATTAACTTTGAGCCGGTCGGCTTCCTCAAAAAAACGCCGCGCATGCGGACTCAGTGAATGGGGAGGTCTTTTTATCCGGTGAGTAATTTTTAGAGCATCAAACTGACGTAATGGAAAACTAACCAATCGAGCATCGGAACGATGTTATACATGTAAAAGAAAAACTTCTTCTGTTGTTAAAGAACTAATATATCATAGGCAAGCTGCCCAGTCAATCATGTTATTAAGACCATATGGATGGACCGTTTGTAGATTATGAATCCAGCGTTGTTCATGAATGATTAAAGTCTGTTCCCTTGTTTTGCCATTCTGTCCTGTGGGTATCATATCCAAACAGAAGCATTTGAGATGTTCAAAAGCGTGTTGGTTAGAGAGACAATGTGCTACTACAGGTGCCTCAAGCACCTTACATTTAAGCCTGCTTCGATGTTCATTAATGCGGACCCGAAACGGTCTTTCCGTCTTGCCTATATATAACAAGTCACATGGACATTGAATACAATATACAACATAGCAGGAAGTACACGTGGTTATCTGCCGTAATATGTATGTTTTACCCTTATGCTGAAAATCCATTAGTGTCTCCGAAATTCCACAAATGTTGCATATACGAACTTTTAAAATGCAATCTAAGCAACTTATGACCGATTTTAAACTCAGAGGTTACCCGGATCATATCCTTAGAGCAGCATATAAAAGAGCACTATATAACAATCGGGCATTACTTCTCCAACCCAAGACCAAAACACCACTGGAAGATTCCACGATAAACCTGATCACCAAGTACTCTCCATACAGTACTTTTATTAAATGGACCCTTAGGAAACATATGAATGTGATCAGTACTCTCCCAGGGTTAACACAAAAACAGATTAGATGTGTCTGGACACGTCAGAAGAATTTGAAAGAGAGACTCAGCCCAACGGTGCTAAAATCGCCGCTGGACCCCTTTCAATTAGAGTCGCGAGGACATAAGATCTGTGGCGAACGCAACATTTGTGGAATTTCGGAGACACTAATGGATTTTCAGCATAAGGGTAAAACATACGTATTACGGCAGACAACCACGTGTACTTCCTGCTATGTTGTATATTGTATTCGATGTCCATGTGACTTATTATATATAGGCAAGACGGAAAGACCGTTTCGGGTCCGCATTAATAAACATCAAAGCAGGCTTAAATGTAAGGTGCTTGAGGCACCTATAGTAGCACATTGTCTCTCTAACCAACACGCTTTTGAACATCTCAAATGCTTCTGTTTGGATATGATACCCACAGGACAGAATGGCAAAACGAGGGAACAGACTTTAATCATTCACGAACAACGCTGGATTCATAATCTACAAATGGTCCATCCATATGGTCTAAATAACATGATTGACTGGGCAGCTTGCCTATGATATATTAGTTCTTTATGCAGACTTTGTTTCTAACATCATAACAACAGAAGAAGTTTTTCTTTTACATGTATAACATCGTTCCAATGCTCGATTGGTTAGTTTTCCATTACGTCAGTTTGACACTCTAAAAATTACTCACCGGATAAAAAGACCTCCCCATTCACTGAGTCCGCATGTGCGGCGTTTTTTTGAGGAAGCCGACCGGCTCAAAGTTAATACGCCAAACATAAGGATCTAGAATATCAACTGTGAGGTAACAATGTTTGGTTTTTCTGTTTTTAAGATGTCTGCATGTTGCAATTGTTCTCCGTAAACAGTTTCTTGTTTGATTAAGGCATGAAAACTCTTTTTAAAGTAGCAGTTTATCTTGACAGAGCCAGTTTCGAGATATTCACAACAGCTTCAAGGCAGGATTGCTGGGATCGATAGACATTTCAAATTTTACCCCCTGATGAAACTAGCCAGTTATGTGAAACGCGGAACGGCAGCCGAATGAAGGTGTCGGGGAATGATAAGGTAAGCAAAAAAGTGTTCTGCTATCCATCATTATGAAATGTTAAATTGCCTGTCACTAATTGGAGTTATATTAAGTGAAAACATGGGTCATTGATGCAACTGTAGCACACATCCTTTGACATAGTCTGCAGGAGTGAGCTAACTCAGAGTCTGAGACCTGTTTTCTAAAAATTAAATATATTATAAGCTACTATTGTGCAGAAGATCATAGCCTGAGTTTTTGAATTTTGAGGGTTTTTTACATTTTTTCCACACACATAGACGGACAGAAGGATGGATGGCAACAGTGATGAGGGTATAATGTGGCGGAAGTACAGATCTGCACAGATATGACTGTTACACGAATGAAACGTAGTTGTGTAGGACAGCCATAAAAGAAGGGGAAACAGAGAGGAATTGAACTCATGACCTCTGCTACTGAAGTCATTGCATTAACCATTGTGCTACATCACTATGGGGGTTATCATACCAATGGCTGGCTACAGAAAGAGTGCACGTCACCATAAAACTGTCTGCTGTGGCTACCAGGATAGTTTAGAATGAACAGTACCCATAATGCAATTCACATGCAGAACAGCAGTCTACATCTGCTCACCAGATGGGGTATGCATCTCTACAGCACATCAGCATGGTAGGGGGGAATGACCGTGCGTGTTACTGGTACAGAGTACCCACAGGCCATGGCAATGTGCATGTTCTGTGCTCACCCTGAGGGTGAGGTAGAGTGGCCAGCACCAGGTCTGCAGTACAGGGGCTGGTTGAGGTGGACTGTACTGAAGATCTCCATCAGTGCCAGTGTGTGACAGGTATTTATTGCAGACACCATTAGGCGGTCTCTGTGTCCATTTGTAATTGCCAGTCATGTCTGGCCCTTGTGGACCATGATGCACACAATATAGTGCATATCCACTGTGCTTGCTATGGTCACCTGTTTAGGGAGCAGGGGTGTGTCAGGGCTCACATGGCAACAATGTACTTAGTAGACTGCCCTCTCTGGGTCAGGGTGGAGGGGACATGATCTGCCCCCAACAGACCCATACTCTCACCCTTTGCAAAGGGGGCAGTGGAGGTACATGAGGACAGGCTGTGGGATCAGCAACACCAGTCCTGGTGGCAAACAGACAGCTGCTGAAGATATGCACTTGGGACAGGGCCAGTGGCAGTTAGGTAGTGGGCCCCCTCAGCTCATCTGTCCGCCCCCCACACTACAATCTGACATTCACCAGCAAAGGGCAGTCAGTGTGCACCTGCTACACCATGCAAGGTGGTGCAGCCCTACAGGTACTAACTGCAGACAGTCTGCTAGCTAGTACATAGTGCATGTTCCTGGAGGAACTGTGTGCACCCAAAACTTGGATGTCAGCACACATACCACACAAGTATGTCAGTGATTGGGCCCCAAAAAAGAGAACCCATAAATATCACTTGAGAAAAATACTGCATAGCACTATGGGGAAACCTAGCCATGCTGTGGTCACTGCTCAGTCAGGGTGAGTGCAGGTGGTGGTCGGGCACCACAAAGTCCCAGCCATTGCCTTATACCCTGTGCAAATGCATCCTGCCCATGCCACCCTGTCCGAGTGATACCCACAATACCTTGCTCCTCATTATACACATTGGCAGGCTAACACTGGAAACAGTGCAAGCAATGTGGGCTCAGTAAGATGTAGGCAGCCACAACACACTGGATAGACAGACACACACTCCCACACCTATGCCAGCATTGTGCAAATATAGAGGTTTGTGGCAGCCCTGGCCACCACACCAGTTCTGGAACAGTGCAGGCATTCCTATGGTACTCACTAGTGTTAGGGTCACTCCCCGGGGTGGTAAACACTATCAGAATCAATAACTGAAACACACACCATAGATATCAGAAAGGTTGCTATGATGAATCTCCATCAACAAATTGTGTTTAACTTAGGATTTATTAGCTGACATTAATCATAGCAACCTTTTGATATATGTGGAATGTGTTCCCAAGGTTAGAACGGCATTGCTAAGGTATGCAGGTGCCAGTATTGGGAGATACTGCTCCACGCAGGGCCCATCAGCCTGACTCTCCATGAGGCATTGGATAGTGGAGCCTGTGGATGTGGGTGTTTATGCTTCTGTTGGCCTCTGCTCTAGGGCAGAGGTTCCCAACTCCGGTCCTGATGGGCCAAACACTGTTCAGGTTTTCATGCTGTCCCTAATGAATATGCATGAGATACATTTGCATACAATGGGGGCGGCACATACTAATGCAGCACAGGCATTTTTATTAGGGTCAGCATGAAACTTGAATGGTGTTTGGCCCTCCAGGACTGTAGTTGGGAAACTCTGCTCTAGGCATTGCACATGTTTATGGTGTCTGTGCTCTGTAGGGTAAAATATAGGCGTTTCAGGCATGTTTATTTTATCTGCAATAAAGGTTCCATCTTTATTACCACGGTTTAGTATTGGGTAAAATATGGGGATAGGGTTGTTAGGAGTCATGGCTGGAATGTGAACTTGTGACCTTCTGCTCATGAACACACTGGCTGTGTGTACTGCACCACACTGTTGCCACAGGGACAGATCATTCCCTGGGGATACCATGACTGTTCATCAGACAGACCCTGTCTGTTGCAGTGCACGGCACCCACCTAAACCGGGCTAGGCCATGGTCTGCTTTGGGCAGATGCCACTGCCCCCTCCGCCACCAGCACCCCTACGCCACCATGCTGCCATGCCATTATGCCGGTGGTGCTGGTGGTGCACAGTCCCAAGCCATCCAGTGTTCCAGTAGGCAGATGCCTATGGTGTGGGTTCTCAGGTAGGGGTGCCTACATGAACATGCACGCTTTCCCCCGGCACTGCCTGCCAATGTTATGTGCCCTTGGGGGTACCTACTGGGTAATATCCCCTGTGACACTGTGGGACACACTCTCGTGCCCATGTTGGACCCTCGTCAGTTGCTGTCTTGCTGCTTTACAGTTTCAGCATTCCTATGTGCCACCTAGGCATGTGCCTAGTCCGCACTGTTCCCCAGCTGGACCACAGCATGTGCCGCTTGCAGCCCCCTGATCCCATTTACAGCATCAGTACAGTTGCCCTTTCCTACTTGCCCACTCTGCTGTTGCTGCACATGTGCATGCTATAACAAACCTGCCCAATCTAAATGACAGAAACCCTGATCAGCGCTATTTCAATGTGGGATCATTCACTTTGTAGGGGGATAGAGCATAGACCCTTCCAAACATGATATCTTAAGTTTTACGCTTTGTCAGTAGTGTTGCTTTATGTTTATCATTAATATCACTATTAGCTTGGTTATTGGGATTTCAAATGTGGTTTTGGTCATTTTATATGTTTATTTGCCTTTTTGGTTGCTGCACATGAATCACAACTATCACTTTTCTGGGTTTCCCTGCCTTTGCTGCACATTGCTGACTGAAATGGCTTCTCTTTCCTGCAAATGTGCCTTAATGTGAGGGTTTCACTGGCGTTAGTGTTCAGACCCGGAATTTCACAGCGTTAGTGTGCCTGGAGCCTCTCCCTTCCCACTCTCCGCCCATTGACTCCTTCTCTCCGCCCTCTGGGAAGCCTTACTCCACCCTTCAGACCCAGATTTCACAGCATTAGTGTGCCTTAACGCCGCACCGCATTATAGCGTGATAAATGATGTTATCGTGTGATAATGTTACATTATCACGTGACAATGTCACTTATCGCACGATAATACCACTGCTGCGACATTAAGATGGTTTAGTAAACATACCCCATGTTCCTTGATCGTGAGAAGCAAATGTTTCAGATCATCTTCGCTTTCAGCCAATAATGTGGTATCATCAGCATAGCGAAGGTTGTTGATGAGTCTTCCACCAATTTTCACACTTGTTGTCTTCATACAATCCTGCTTCTCTGATGATTTGTCTGCATATAAATTAAACAGGTAGGGGCAAAGTATGCAGCCTTTTCGTACACCTTTGTTATTTTAAACCATTCTGTTTCTCCTTGTTCCATTGGAACTGTTGCTTCTTGATAAATGTACAGATTGTGCAAGAGAACAATCAGGTGTTTCAGTATACCCATGCTTCTTAATGTGGCCCAGAGTTTCTCATGGTATACACAGTCAAAAGCCTTGCTGTAAGCAATAAAGCACAAATAGATATCCTTTTGGTATTCTTTAGTCTTTTCAAGGATCCATCTCATATCCACGATGATGTCTCTTGTTCCTTGCCCTTTCCCGAACCCTGCTTGCACTTCAGGTTGTTCTTGTTTCAAGTATGGTTGTAGTCTCTGTTGAATAATCTTCAGTAGAATCTTGCTGGCATGTGGGATCAGAGTGATTGTGCAATAATTTCCACAGTCAGTTGGATCACCTTTCCTTATTATTGGTATAAACACAGAACTTTTCCAGTCAGTTTGCTATGATGTTGTCTTCCAAATTTCTTGGCAGAGCCTTGTAAGTATGATAGCAGTTGCATCTGATTCAGTAATACTTCTATGGGAATTTATTTATTTTTATTTTATTTATTTACATTTTCTTATATACCGCGCTATTCTGCATCAGTGCGGTTTACATTGAACAAGCTGAAGGAATGCCATCAATGCCTGGTGCGTTGTTCTTTGATAAGGCTTTCAATGCTGCTTCAACTTCTTCTTTCATCACCAATGGTTCCAGATCATAAGATACTGGTTGAAACGGCTCTTGGTCCACTTGATCTTTATCATATAAAAACTATACATATTTTTTCGAACTTTTCTTGCTTTTCTCAGCATCATTCAACATAGAACTTTGAGCATATTGTAACATTCCAATTCGAGGCTGGAATTTTTTCTTTAACTCTCATAGCTTTAGGGAAGCCAATCTTGTTCTTCCTCTAATAGTTTCTGCTTCTATTTCCTTGCATGTGTCATTGCAGTACTTTTCCTTGTCCTGTCCTGCTGCACGTTAGAAATATCTGTTGAGTTCTGCAATTGTCTTTCTTTCTCCTCTGGCTTTAGTTTCTCTGCATTTCTGGTGGGCCAAACACTGTTCGGGTTTTCATGCAGTCCCTCATGAATATGCATGAGATACATCTGCATACCATGGGGGCGGCGCATAGAAATGCAGCACAGGCATCTTTATTAGAGGCAGCATGGAACCTGGATGGTGTTTGGCCCTCCAGGACTGCATTTGGGAGACTCTGCTCTAGGTAATGCACATGTTTATGGTGTCTGTGCTCTGTAGGGTAAAATGTAGGTGTTTTGGGCATGTTTACGTCATCTGCAATAAAGGTTCTGTCTGTATTAGCATGTTTTAGTAGTGGGTAAAATATGGGGACTGGGTTGGCAGGAACCACAGCTGGGGCTTGAACCTATGACCTTCTGTTTCTGAATATACTGGTTTTGTGCACTGCACCACCATATTGTTACAGAGTCAATGCATTCCCTGATGATATCATGACTGTTCGTTAGACAGGGCCTGTCTGTTGCAGTGAATGGCACCCACCTACACAGAGCTAGGCCACGGTATGCTCTGGGCAGCTGCCACTGCCCCCTCCACCACCAGTATCCCTCTGCCTCCATGCTGACATGCCCTTCTGCAGGTGGTGCTGGTGGAGCGCAGTCTCAGGCCATCCAGTGTGATGGTAGGCGGCTGCCTATGGTGTGGGTTCTGGGGTAGGGGTGCCTGCATAGGTGTCCACGCTTCCCCCCAGCACCGCATGCCAATGTTCCGTGCCCTTGGGGGTAGCTGCTGGGTACTATCCCCTGTGACACTGTGGGAAACACAGTCATGCCCATCTTGGGCCTTCAGCAGTTGCTGTCTGGCTGCTCTGCTGTTTCAGCATTCATATGGGCCACCTAGGCATCACCCTAGTCCGTACTGTGGCCCAACTGCACCACAGCATATGCCGCCTGCGGCCTCTGTATCCCCTTTTCCGGCATCTGTCCAGTTGCCCATTCCGACATGCCCACCCTGTCGTTGCGGGACATGTGCATGCCATAGGACACCTCTCCAATAACAAGGGAAAGCCCTCATCAGCGCTATTTCACTGTGGGCTCATTCACCTTGTAAGGGGACGGAGCATAGACCCTTCCACGAATAATATCTTTTTTTTGGAGCTTTCTCGGGGGGTGGGGGGGGTTGATGTTTCCCATTAATATCACTATTTGCCAGCTTGTTTATGTTTTTTTTCCAGTTTGTTGAGGTCATTTTCAATGTTTATGTGCCCTTTTGTTCTGTGCACATGAATCACACTTATCACTTTTTTGAGGTTTCCCTGCCTATGCCGTACATTGCTGACACTTAAATGGTTTCTCTCCCCTGCAAATGTGCATCTAACGGCAGGTTTTCAATCGCGTTAGGATTCAGCTCTTCAGATCAGCGCGTTAGTGTGAATGGAGCCTCTCCCCGCCCACACTCCGCCCATTGACCCCTTCTCTCTGCCCTCTCTCCACCTTCTGCGGTGTTTTACAGCGCCGCGGAACGTCTACGATCGTTAAGTAACGTTAACGAGCGTTATGAGACGTTAACGAACGTTAACGTCTCATAACGCACGTTAACTATACTTAACGATCGTTAACGTCTCGTAACGTTACCGCAGTTTAGTAAACATACCCCTCAGTGTTCACTGACTGCATTGTATTTCATTACAGTTCTTGCAAGTTTCTTCTTTATTATAAATGCAACACCATTTATTCTTTGTCTTTGATTTTTTCTCATAGTAGACCATGTGCTCTTCTGATGCAAAGTGCCCGATGCCAGTCCATTGAAGGACTAGAAAGGGTGACTGTTACTTCTGGAGAGAAATCTGCAACTGTGAGTATATACTTCTGGTAATTTTCTAAAAAGAATTCTTTGTATTAAAGCTACTTAATCTGTGAACCCATTGTTTTTTTGTTGCATCAATTAGGGCCTAGTAGCAGCAATTAAAGTTTGAATTTAAAACACAGAGGAGAGCTTTCTGGTTACATTTCATACCCAGCAGAGAGCTTGTAGTTTAAATTTAATAGTCACTCAGGGCCAAGTAACAGCAAAGTACTTTTAGTTTAAATTTAACACACAGAAGAGAGCTTTCTGGTTAAATTTAGTACCCAGCAGAGAGCTTGTAGTTTAAATTTCATAAGAAGTTAGAGCCTAGCAGCAGCTAAGAGCTATAATTTAAATCAAATCAGAATTTAGCTTACCTCAGCAGCACAAGACAGGGTACTGTGTAGCAGCCCTCTTTTAATAAGTGTTATTTCCCTCCCTTCCTCCCACACCCACCCTCCCCTGTGATAATCATAGCTTTATAGATACTTACACATCTTAAAAGACAGGAGGTGCTTTCAGGTGAAGCTCATTACCCAAATCAGTCATACACTAAGGACCTGAGATTAATTAAGCTTCAGGTGAACAAGGTATATTAAACGTATTAGGTACAGTTTTTATTGGTATAAATACCCATAGCAACCCCTAGTAAGTAAGAACTTAAAGATCTAGACACAAACTTAAAACTAAGATGCAGACAGCAGTCCAGCAGCGGGATGGGGGCTTTCCAGTCTTTTGCATTGAGTGTCACATGTATGATTTTCTCTCCCAGTTGGTGAGAGGTCTTACGTGTGCACTAGGTGCAAGGAGCTCTTTTCTCTCAGGGAACAAGTCCGTTCTCTAGAGGCTAAAGTAGCAGACTTGGAAAACATAAGACAGACAGAGAGGTACATAGACTTGACCTACAGGGATATAGTCCTGAAGTCCCACCTCCAGTCTGGCAGCACCCCTGTTGCCATGGAGGAGAGAGGTCACGAGACAGGAGAGCATCACCCTGGTGTGGCAGGAAATGATCCTGTAACTAGGACCTGTCCTCCAGGTGATGTAAAACCCTCTCACACCGAGGAAGTTTCTCCAGGGCCATGTGCCCATGAGGGAAGGGTTAGGACAGCCGTTATAGTTGGTGATTCGATCATTAGGCATGTAGATAGCTGGGTGGCTGCTGGACGTGAGGATCGCCTGGTAACATGCCTGCCTGGTGCGAAGGTAGCGGACCTCACGCGCCACCTAGATAAGGTCTTAGATAGTGCTGGGGAGGAGTCTGCTGTCTTGGTACATGTCGGTACCAATGACATAGGAAAATGTGGTAGGGAGGTTCTGGAGGCAAAATTTAGGCTTTTAGGTAGGAAGTTGAAATCCAGAACTTCCAGGGTAGCATTCTCCGAAATGCTTCCGGTTCCACGCGCAGGACCCAAAAGGCAGGCAGAGCTCCGGAGTCTCAATGCGTGGATGAGACAATGGTGCAGAGATGAGGGTTTTGGATTTGTTAGGAACTGGGGAACTTTCTGGGGAAAGGAGGGGCTCTTCCGAAGGGATGGGCTTCACCTTAACCGGGATGGAATCAGGCTGCTGGCATTAACCTTTAAAAAGGAGATAGAGCAGCTTTTAAACCAGATATTAGGGGAAAGCCGACAGTCGCCCAAGAGCGGATGGTTTGGAAGAATGTATCCTTGAAGGATACTACCAAAAGCAGAGCGGTTCCACAAAAGAGTAAAGTAGCCCAAATGCCCTCAAGTATGGAGCAGACAGAGCTTAGAGATCCCAATTTACCCATGTCTAACAATAGCCAAATTAACATGAATAAAATACATTCTCTAAAATGCTTGTATGCAAATGCTAGAAGTCTAAAGAATAAGATGGGAAAGTTAGAATATATAGCACTAAATGAAAGGTTAGATATGATTGGAATATCAGAGACATGGTGGAAGGAGGACAACCAGTGGGACACTGTGATACCTGGGTACAAACTATATCGTAATGATAGAGCTGATCAAATTGGTGGAGGGTTGCGCTCTATGTTAGAGAGGGCATTGACTCAGAAAGGATTAAAGTTTTGCAGGAAACAAAATCTGCTGTAGAATCTATATGGATTGAAATTCCATATAAAAGGGGGAAGGCAATGGCAGTGGGGGTGTACTATCGAGCACCTGGCCAGAATGACCAAATGGATGATGAAATGCTCAAAGAAATCAAGGAAGCTAACAAAAGTTACAGCGCAGTAATAATAATGGGTGATTTCAATTACCCCGGTATCGACTGGGTCAGTGTCACGTCAGGACATGCTAGGGAGATAAAGTTCCTAGATGAAATAAATGACTGCTTCTTGGAGCAGCTGGTTCATGAACTGACCAGACGGGAAGCCATATTAGACCTAGTCCTTAGTGGAACACCAGATCTAGTGCAAGAGATAAGGGTGTTGGGGCCACTTGGCAATAGTGATCATAGCATGATTGCCTTTGATTTAAATAGTGGAGGAGGGATAGTAAGGAAATCCACAGTACTATCTTTTAAATTTCGAAAGGGAGACTATGATAAAATGAGGAAAACAGTTAAGAAAGAACTAAAAGGAGCAGTTGCGAAGGTTAAAGACGTACATCAAGCGTGGGTGTTGTTGAAAAATACTATCTTGGAAGCCCAGACCAGCTGTATTCCACACTTTAAGAAAAGTGGAAGGAAGTCCAAAAAACTGCCAGCATGGTTTAATGGTGAGGTCAGAGAGGCTGTTGTTGCCAAAAAAGCATCTTTCAGGAAATGGAAAAAAGAGCCAAACGACGAAACCTGGAAACAGCACAAGCACTGGCAAGTCAAATGCAAGGCATTGATAAGGCAGGCAAAGAGAGAATTTGAGAAGAAGCTTGCTGCGGAAGCAAAAACGCGAAATAAAGACCTCTTCAAGTACATTCGTAGCAAAAAACCCGTGAGAGAGTCAGTTAGTCCATTAGATGATAAAGGGGTTAAAGGAGCACTAAGAGGCGACAAGGCGATAGCGGAGAGACTGAATGAATTCTTTGCTTCGGTCTTTACTGAGGAAGATGTAGGGATGTTACCCATGACTGAAGTGGTATTTAAAGGTGCGGAAGAATTGAAGGAAATATCGATACATTGGGAAGATGTCTTACAACTATTAGATAAACTGAAGAGTAGCAAATCACCTGGGCCGGATGGTATACATCCAAGGGTGTTGAAAGAACTGAAATATGAGATTGCAGAACTGCTATCAGTAATCTGTGAACTATCATTAAAATCATCTCTAATACCTGAAGACTGGAGGATCGCCAATGTAACACCAATTTTTAAAAAGGGTTCCAGTGGTGATCCGGGAAACTACAGACCGGTGAGCCTGACGTCAGTACCGGGAAAAATGGTAGAAACCATCATAAAGAATAAAATTACTCAGCATGTAGATAGTCACAACCTAATGGGAGACAGCCAACATGGCTTTAGACAAGGAAGATCTTGTCTTACTAATCTGTTATGTTTTTTTGAAGGAGTGAATAAATAGGTGGACAAAGGTGAGTCGGTTGATATTGTGTATCTGGACTTTCAGAAAGCCTTTGACAAGGTCCCTCATCAGAGACTTTTGGCAAAACTAAAGAGTCATGGGATAGGAGGCAGTGTACTATTGTGGATCAGGAACTGGTTAAAAGATAGAAAGCAGAGGGTAGGGCTCAATGGCCAATTTTCCCAATGGAGAAAGGTGAATAGTGGTGTACCCCAGGGATCTGTGCTGGGTCCGCTGCTTTTTGACATATTCATAAATGACCTGGAAAGTGGAATAACGAGTGAGGTTATTAAATTTGCAGATGACACAAAACTATTTAAAGTTGTTAAAACCCAAGAGGATTGTGAAAAATTGCAAGAGGATCTTGATAAATTGGAAGACTGGGCATCAAAATGGCAGATGAAATTTAATGTGGACAAGTGCAAGGTTATGCACCTGGGGAAGAACAACCCAAACTATGGTTACACGATGCAAGGTTCCACATTAGGAACCACCACCCAGGAAAATGATTTAGGCGTCATTGTGGATACCATGTTAAAACCCTCGGCCCAGTGTGCAGCGGTGGCCAAGAGAGCAAATAGAATGCTAGGTATGATAAGGAAAAGAATGGAAAATAAAACAAAAGATATTATAATGCCTCTATATCGTTCCATGGTGAGACCGCACCTTGAATACTGTGTGCAATTCTGGTCGCCGTATCTTAAAAAGGATATAGCGATTTTAGAAAAGTTGCAGAGAAGAGCCACCAAAATGGTAAAGGGGATGGAAGGATACCCCTATGAAGAAAGGCTAAAAAGGTTAGGGCTCTTTAACCTGGAAAAGAGACGGCTGAGGGGAGATATGATAGAAGTCTATAAATCAATGAACGGAGTGGAACGGGTAAACGTAGATCGATTGTTTACCTTATCAGAATATGGAAAGACTAGGGGACATGCAATGAAGCTACAGGGTAAACTATTTAAGACTAATAAAAGAAAATATTTTTTCACTCAACATGTAATCAAACTCTGGAATTTGTTACCGGAGGATGTAGTAAAGGCTGTTAGTGTAGCTGGGTTTAAAAAAGGTTTGGACAAGTTCCTGGAGGAAAGGTCCATAAACCATTATTAAGAAGTGACCGAAGATATCAATGCTTGACCCAGTACAAGCATTGTGGAACTTGTGTCTCTTGGGGAAACTGCTAGGTACATATGCCCTAGATTGGCCACTGTTGGAAACAGAATACTGGGCTTGATGGACCTTGGTCTGACCCAGTATGGCATATCTTATGTTCTTATGTTCATTTCAGTTCGCTGACACCCAACAGATCAAGTTGTACACGTTCCATTTCATTCTTGACCACCTCCAACTTCCCTTGGTTCATGCTTTGTACATTCCATGTCCCAATAAGTAAGACATCCTTACAGCTTCTGACTCTCACTTCATGCGCAACTACATCAGCAGTCAGACGTCCCAAGGGCTTTGATCAAACCACATCATAAATGCTGGCTTTACTCTGAAAAGTCTTCAGCTCTTCCTCCGTAGCTAGTTGAGTGCCTTTCTACCTGGGGGTGGGGGGGGGGGTGGGGTCTCATCTTATAAGAACATAAAAACATAAGATATGCCATACTGGATCAGAACAAGGTCCATCAAGCCCAGCATCCTGTTTCCAACAGTGGCCAATATAGGTTATACGTACCTAGCAGTATCCCCAAGAGAGACAGGTTCCACACTGCTTGTATTGGGTCAAGCATTGATATCCTGGGTCTCTTTTTAATAATGGTTTATGGACCTTTCCTCCAGGAACTTGTCCAAACCTTTTTTAAACCCAGCTACACTAACAGCCTTTACTACATCCTCCGATAACAAATTCCACAGTTTGATTACACGTTGAGTGAAAAAATATTTTCTCTTATAAGTCAAATAGTTCACCCTGTAGCTTCATTGCATGTCCCCTAGTCTTTCTATACTCTGGTGATGTAAACAAACGATCTACGTTTACTCGTTCTACTCCATTCATTAATTTATAGACTTCTATCATATATCCCCTCAGTCATTTCTTTTCCAGGTTGAAGAGTCCTAACCTTTTTAGTCTTTCTTCATAGGAGTATCCTTCCATCCCCTTTACCATTTTGGTGGCTCTTCACTGTACCTTTTCTTATAATGCTATATCCTTTTAAAGATACGGTGACCAGAATTGCACACAATATTCAAAGTGCGGTTGCACCATGGAATAACACAGAGGCTTTATAATATTGTTTGTTTTATTTTCCATTCCTTTCCTTATGATACCTAGCATTCTATTTGCTCTCTTGGCTGCCTCTGCACACTGCATGGAGGGTTTTAACATGCTATCCACGATGATGCCTAAATCTTTTTCCTGGATGGTGGTTCCTAATGTGGAACCTTGCATCGTGCAACCATAGTTTGGGTTGTTCTTTCCTAGATGCATATCTTTGCACTTGTCCACATTAAATTTCATCTGCCATTTGAAATTTAATGTGGACAAGTGCAAAGTTATAATGCCTCTGTATCATTCCATGATGCGACCGCACCTTAAATAGTTTGTGCAGTTCTGGTCTCCATATCTTAAAAAGGATATAGCAGAATTAGGAAAGGTACAGAGAAGAACCACCAAAATGGTAAAAGAAATATAATATTTTATAAGGAAGGGCAGACTAGATAGGCCATATAGTCTTTTTCTGCTGACATGTTTCTATGTTTCTAAGGATACCCCTACAAGGAAAGGCTTAAAGGTTTAGGGCTCTTCAACTGTGAAAAAAGGTGACTGAGGGGAGATATGATAAAGATCTATAAAATAATGAATGAAGTGTAACAGGCAAACATAGATCGGTTGTTTACTCTTTCAAAAAGTAGAAAGACAAGGGGACATGCAATGAAGCTATAAAGTAGCCAATTTAAGACTAATCAGAAAAAATATTTTTCACTCAATGTGTAATCAAACTCTGGAATGCGTTACTGAGAATAAAGTTGTTAGTGTAGCTGGGTTTAAAAAAGTTTGGACAAGTTCCTGGAGGAAATGTCCATAAACCATTATTAAAGAGGACCAGGGAAATCACTGCTTACTCCAGGATAAGCGACATGAAATCTGCATACCTGTTTAGAAACCAGAAAGCTACTTCTGACCTTGATTGGCCGCTGTTGGAAACAGGATACTGTGCTTGATGGACCCTTGGTTTGATCCAGTATGGCGTATCTCTTATGTACTTATGTTATTCATATTGAAAAATAGACTTTTATAAAATTGTGTGCCCTACTGACACCTAGGGGTATGTTTACTAAACTGCGGTAACGTTACATAACGCGCGTTATGTAACGTTAACGATCGTTAGCGCGTCATAACGCGCGTTATGATGCGCTAACGATCGTTAAGTTAAATAACGCGCGTTAACCAACATTAACGATCGTAAAGCTCCGCGGCGCGGTAAAACACCTCAGAAGGTGGAGAGAGGGCGGAGAGAAGGGGTCAGTGGGCGGAGAGTGGGCGGGGAGAGGCTCCCTTCACACTAACATGCTGATCTGAAGAGCTGAATCCAAACGCGATTGAAAACCTGCCGTTAAATGCACATTGCAGGGGAGAGAAACCATTTCAGTGTCAGCAATGTACAGCCCAGGAAGGGAAACCAAAAAAAAATAAGTGTAATACATGTGCACAGAACAAAAGGGCACAGAAACACTGAAAATGACTCCAACAAACTGGAAAAAAAACTTAACCAAGCTGGCCAATAGTGGTATCAATGAGAAACATCAACCCCTCCCCCCCCCCCCGAGTAAGCTCCAAAGAAAAGATATAAATATAATACTGAGGTCATGTATATCTCAAGAAAATCAAACTTTGACCCGCCTGCGTCAGTCACCCTATGTAACAATACATACCACACGAAGAATGAAATAAAATATCTGGGTGTAACACTGGACAGCAATCTAAAGATGGAAAAGCACCTCCGCAAAACCAACAAGGCCATTTTCCACAAACTTAGAGTCCTACAACCCCTACGGAGCATCATTGATCCTCACGATTTCAGGACTGTTGCGCAAGCTCTAATCATGCCGCACCTCGACTACTGCAATGCCATCCTACAGGGCCTTCCAAAGAAAACCCTCAACATTCTCCAAATGGCCCAAAATGTAGCGGCTAGGGTCATCATGAAAAAGAACCTCACTGATCACATTACCCCTGTATTAATCGAGCTTCACTGGCTCCCCATTGCAGCCCGGGTAAAATATAAAATACTAGTAACCACCTTCAAACTGATTCATAACATAGCACCATCCTTTCTCTCCACCCTTATCAGCACGCAACCACCCAACAGAAGCAGGCGAACAATCCACTCAAATATACTCCATGTTCCACCAGATATCAGATCGGTAAATACCACTACTAGCCCACGAGCAGTCTCCTATTCGGCCCCGTCCATCTGGAACCAATTACCACCAGAGCTAAGAGCTGTCAATGACCTTATGGAATTCAGAAAGAAGCTCAAGACACATCTTTTCCAGTGCCAATACAATCTGATATAATCCCAGGGGTATAAATGATACCACCCAATGAAACATGGTGGCAGTTTATGTAAATAAGTAAATATGTAAATATGTAAATCTGTGATGTCTGAATCATTTCCATATGACCTTTCCCCGTGTGCTGTGCTTTCTCCTCCAAATCAATGTGTGTATACTTCAAAAATTTTGACATGATTGTACAAATCCATTTTGTTAATCAAACCGCTACTGATCGCTGGAAGTAGCGGTATACAAATGTATGCTAAATAAAAAAATAATAAATAAATAAATAAGGGTCTATACTCCGTCCCCATACAAGGTGAATGAGCCCACAGTGAAACAGCGCTGCTCAGGTTTTTCCCCACCTTCGGATAGGGTTCCTATGGCATGCACATGTCCCGCAACATCAGGGCGGGCATGTTGGAACGGCAACTGGACAGATGCCGGAGAAGGGGATACAGAGGGCCGCAGGCGGCACATGCTGTGGTGGAGATGGGCCACAGTGCGGACTAGGGTGATGCCTAGGTGGCCCATACGAATGCTGAAACAGCAGAGCAGCCAGACAGCAACTGCTGAAGGCCCAACATGGGCACGAGTGTGTTTCCCACAGTGTCACAGGGGATAGTACCCAACAGCTACCCCCAAGGGCACGGAACATTGGCAGGCGAGGCTGGGGGAAGTGTGGACGTCTATGCAGGCATCCCTACCCCAGAACCCGCACCATAGGCAGCCACCTACCTGCACAATGGATGGCCTGAGACTGCGCACCACCAGCAGAAGGGCATGTCAGCATGGTGGCTGAGGGATACTGGTGGTGGAGGGGGCATTGGCAGCTGCCCAGAGCAGAACATGGCCTAGCCCTGTGTAGGTGGGTGGGTGCTGTGTACTGCAAAAGACGGGCCCTGTCTGACAAACAGGGTATCACCAAGGAATGTACTGACTCTTTGACCACAAGGTGGTGCAGTGCATAAAACCAATGTATTCAGCAGCAGAGGGTCACAGGTTCAAGTCCCAGCTGTGGTTCTTGCCAACCCAGTCCCTATATTTTACCCACTACTACAACGTGCTAATACAGACAGCACCTTTATTTCAGATGACGTAAACATGCCCAAGAAACCTATATTTTACCCTACAGAGCACAGCCACCATAAACATGCACATTACCTAGAGCAGAGTCTCCCAAATGCAGTCCTGAAGGGCCAAACACCATTCCGGTCCCATGCTGCCTCTGATAAAGATGGCTGTGCTGCATTTCTATGCGCCACCCCCATGGTATGCAGATGTATCTCATGCATATTCATGAGGAACAGCATGAAAACCCGAACAGTGTTTGGCACCGCAGGACTGGAGTAGGGAACCTCTGCCATAAAGCAGCAGCCAACAGGGTCAGACACACCCTCACACAGAGGCCCCATTATCCAAAGCCTCCTGGAGAGGCAGGACTTTGGGCTCTGCGTGCATCTCCCAATACTAGCACTTGCATACCTTAGTAATGCCACCCTAAACCTAGGAATATGGTACACATCAATCAAAAGGTTGCTATGATTACTGGCAGATAGCAATTCCTAGGTTAAGTACAATTTCCTGAGTGAGCTGCATCATAGCAACCTTTCTGATGTCTGTGGAGTGTGCTACAGGTCTTGTGTCTGACAGTGTTCACCAACCTGGGGAGTGACTCCTACAGTACTGCGTACCATAGCCATGCCTGCACTGTGCCTAGGACTGGTGTGGTGGCCTGGGCTGCCCAACACCTCTATAGTTGCACAATTCTGGCATAGGTGTGGGGAGTGTGTGTCTGTCTATCCAGTGTGTGGTGGTTGCCAACACCCTCCACAGCCCACACTGCTAGCACTGTTGCCAGTATTGGCCTGCCAATGTGCATAATGGGGAGCAAGGTACTGTGGGAATAGCCTGGATAGGGTGGCCTGGCCTGGATGCATCTGCACACGGCATAGGGCAATGGCTCAGACATTGTAGTGCCTGGCCAACACCTGCATGGACAGGGTGGCCATAGCATGTCCTGCTGGGAGGTCACTCTCACCCTGACTGAGCAGTGACCATGGCATGGCTAGGTTCCCCCATAGTGTTATATAGCATTTTTTCCATGTGTTATTTGTGGGTTTTCTTTTGGGGCCCAATCACTGACTTATCTGCTTGGTGTGTATGCTGACATCCATGTTCTGGGTACATGTATCTCCTCCAGGACTGTGCACTATGGACTAGCTGGCAGACTGTCTGCAGCTAGTATGTGTCTTGCTGGAACACCTTGCAGAGTGCAGCGGCTGGAGACTTGCTGCTGGAGAATGTCAGATAATGGTGGGGGGGGGGGGCAGCTGAGAATTTCCAGGCCTTCTGTCTGCTATTGTGTTATGGATGTGTACCGCTCTGTCTGTTCCCCAGCAGGACTGGGGTTGATGGTCCCCCTTCCAATCTACCCACCCCAGATGCACAGGGCCAACCTCAGAATCGGCCCTATATGTCTAGGGTCCCAGACGGCCCATGCCTCACCCTTGCTCTTCCTCCAGAACGCCCCCTTTTTCTCCCAACTAAGCCTCCCTGTACAAACTCCTTATTCATATGGGGAGGCTTCGCAGGAGATGGAAGGGGGGTGACTAGCGGGGATGGATGTTCCAAAGGGACATCCATCTCCGCTATTTGCATTACAGAATAAACCCCATTTTGTATAACTTAACCTTGACTGAGCAAAGGTGTTCCTGAAGGTGGAGTTGCGGAAGATTTTCTTTTATGCATATACTTTTGAAAATTCCGCTATATGTTCATAAATAACATGAAACATGTGTGTGAGCTAAAAGGTTAATGTAAATGAATGCACGTAAATTTCCTAGGGTAATTTTTATGACAGACATATGTGCATTCTTTCACTTTGAAAACTCATCACAGCCCAAACGAGGAAGTATGAACTTACTTTTTATGCATTTGCAGAGTCATAAATTACCCTGGAATGGAAGAAGAAAAATAAACATAAGCTCTTTCCAAATATGTTGGCTTGGATGCATGGAGTTTGTAGTGTGATAAAACAAATTCATAACAATATTAATGGTGACTGAAAAGAACCAATGACTCTTATTAAGAGTGCCCAAGAAAAATAGCACAGCTTCAACTGGATTTTCTGATGCATATAATTCTTGGATGATCTAGTACAAAGGTCCAGTACTGGGCAGAATATTCAAGGGTCGATATGCTGAGAGTGCCAGATTCCCTGCTGGTCGATATGGCAAATGGCAGTAGTGCCACTCATTTTAATAAAGCCACAAGCAATCAGCGTCAGGAATCACTGGCAAGTATGTGCGATTCCATGGACTTTTAAAAGTTGTAAGTGGTCTGATACAGCACAGGATTAATGCAATAACATTGCCATAGTTCTGGCTATTTAATATTAAAAACTCACTTTCATGTCCCTGGGTGTTTGGCCAAAAAATGTAGCGTTTTCTCTGAAATTTGGCAGATAGACTCAAAACCCTAAGCCAGGCATTAAAAGGCACAGAAGGTATTAACACACACACACACAGCTGCATATATTAATTCTTCTCCATTTTGTTTGTCCTTGTGTTTCTTTATACTGAGAGATTTAAACTTGTGGAGGTCCGTGGAATACCATGAGCAGTTCAGTTCAGTCATAGACTGTCAGTAATATATATTGTAATCCTGGACATGTTGTACAGTTCCCTTTTTTATATATAGCCACTTTAAAATATGCATAGAATCAACCAGCAGCTTGAGACTGTGACCTTAGAATAGGTCAGAATGGGGAATCAATCAAGTTCTACTTCGATATTGAATCAGAGCAAAGCATTGTTAGCTTAGATGCAGATCTACCCTATTGTAATCCAGGAAGAGCTGACCTGATTTGTTTAACAGAGGAGCAGATATAACCCAAAGAGGGAAGAATAGCTTAGAAAATTGTGGGAGAGGGGATGAAATAGGAAAATCAGTCTAATATTATTTATTTTATTTAGCGTTGTTTATATACCGCTTTTCACGGAGTCAAAGCAGTTTACATAGAATAAAGGTTATAGAAGAGATTACATGGAACGATTAACAATAACTTATATAAATGGGTTGCTTGTTACATACATTGGATAGGGAGGTCAGTCTGAAATGTGTACAGTGAAGAGGTGAGGGGGCATAGAAGATTTGGGTGGGGCGGGGGTTAGGTGAAGTGCCAAAGTTTTCAGTGAATAGGTGGGTTTTTAGGTGTTTGCAGAAGGTGTGGAGGTCTATAATGTTTTGGGCCGTGTTTAGGAATGTGTTCCAGATGGTTGTGTATGCTATTATATGCTATTTTTCTCAATGAGTCAAAATGGCTCACATATTTTAAAAATGCAAATGAACACATAAAACAGCTCCTAAATTCTAAGTTCATTTATATATCCCAACATCCTCATCCCTACTTTGAACACCACCTACGTCCCTATCTGCTTCACCCTCTGACTTCATGGTTCTGGGACAGAGGGTGAAGCAGAAAGGAGTGCAGGTGGTGTTCTCCTCAATTCTCCCCGTTGAGGATAAAGGCCAAGGCAGAGAAGCTTGCATCCTGGAGATGAATACATGGCTGTGTGGATGGTGTCATCGAGAATGTTCAGGTTTCCTGAACCATGGGATGCTGTTCCAAGGGTTGCAGTGCAGAGATAGCATCCATCTGTCCAAGAAGGGTTGACATGTCTTCAGTAACAGACTGGCTAAACTACCGAAGAGGGCTTTAAAACTAGATTCATTGGGGATGGGTGAAGAAAGCCCCCAGGTAAGTGAAAGCCCTCAGGTAAATGAAACATTAAAAATCTCTAAAGAAATAGGTAAAAGGGGCAACATCCGGAAAGCAGTGTCTATAAATGCCTGCAGCATGGGAAATAAGATCCCAGATGTTGAGGCTTTCATAGGAGAGGTTGACTTGATTTTAGTGCAGTAACAGAAACATGGTTCACAGACAACCATGACTGGTATGTAACTATACCAGGCTATACTTTATTCAGAAAGGACAGAGTAGGAAGAAGGGGAGGAGTGGTACTACAGTATATTTAAAAAATAAAAGTGTTTCTGATGCTATAGTGGGAGATCATTCATTTATTTATATCCTGCTTTTCACCAGGTCAAAACAGTCAATCGGGAGATACATTTAACACGAGGGGATATGACACACATACACTAATACTTACAGGGAACATGGGCAATGGAGGGTTAAGTGGCTTGCCCAAGACCACAAGGAGTGCCTATAGGACTAGAAATCCCAGTCCCTCCAGCCTGAGATTGCTGTCCCCAGGTGGGACTTGAACCCCTGGCCCTCTGGCCTGAGGTACCTTGTCCTAACCACTAGGCCACTCCTGTGATCCAGTGATCACCAGATGTTGTGGTTCAGTATTTGGACTAGGGCTGATAAAATTCATTCAAAAGTGAGGGTCTTAGTCTTTTGGAAAACTAAGTTTGCCAGGATGGGCCAATAACTCAGGAATTCGTTAGCAAGATGGGAACAGCTGGGGGATGTAGAAAAACTGGGCAAAACTGAAAAGGGATATTTTAAGGGCAACCAACCTTTTTGTTAAAATGGCAAATAAAGGTAAAAGGAAAAGGAGACTGCTATAGATTGTGAAAGACGTAGCTAAAAAGGTGAAAAAAAGAGGGAGGCCTTCATGAAATACAAGATCACAAAGAGAGGAAGACAGGCATCTATATTTGGAAAAACTTAGAGAAGCTAGCAAAGTAGTCAGGAAAGCAGATTCATACAGAGGAGGAAATAGCCAGTGCAATAAAATAGGGGAATAAGACATTTTTGAGATATGTTAGAGAGAAGAGGAAGGGCAAAAGTGGTATTGTCAGACACAAGGGTGAAGGGGAGGAATATGTAAAAGCTGATGAGGATAAAATGGAATTGCTTAACAAATATTTCTGTTCTGTGTTCACAGATGAAGAACCAGGAGCAGAACCTCAGAAAACAGCCAGAAATAGGAGCAGAAGCGAGGGGCATCTTTAACAATTTTCGGAAGACTGTGCGTGTGAGAAACTAGCTATACTTAAAATAGACAAAGTGATGGGAAGAGATGGAATACACCTGAGAATACTGAGGGAACTTGGGGACATTCTAGCAGCTTCACTGGCTGACCTTTTCAATGCCTCGTTGGAGTTGGACATGGTGCCAGAGGACTGGAGGTCCCTTTACACAAAAGCAGAAGTAAGGATGTGGTTGAAAACTACAGGCTGGTTAGTTTAACCTCAGTGGTAAGAAAGTTATTGGAAGCTTTGCTGAAAGAGAAAATCGTAAGGTTTCTGGAGTCCAACGAATTACTGGATCCGAGACAGCATGGACTCACCAGAGGCAGGTCTTGTCAGACAAATCTTCAAACACCTAAACACCCCTTCCCCTCCACGATCCTTTTAACCTCATACCTACCCTAACTAACTATATAGATTTTATATATCTCCAACATGTATTTTCTAGAAATATAAATGATTTCCCTGTTTATTTCCATGTTAATTTTCCTGTTACTTGTAATAGGTCTGTTATATCTGACCAATTGTTGTATTGTTTCAATGTAAACCGCACTGATGACAGCGCGGTATATAAGAAAATTAAATAAATAAATAAATAAATCTGATTGATTTCTTTGACTGAATGATCTGGGAGTTGGACCAAGGGAGAGCCCTACATGTGGTGTATTTAGATTTCATTAAAGCTTTTGACACCGTTCCACACAGGTGACTTATAAACAAACAACACACTAGGGATGGACCCTAAAGTTACTGCTTGAGTTAGAAACTGGTTGAGTGGGAGGTAACAAAAGGTACTGGTAAATGGAAGTAGCAGAAGGGCTGTTGGGTAAGGTTTGCCTCTTTGTGGATGATACCAAAACCTGCAATAGAGTTGACACCCAGGAAGGTGTAGATAACATGAGGCGGGATCTAGCTAAGCTTGAAGAATGGTCTAGAATTTGATAACTGGAATTTAATGTTAAAAAATGCAAGGTCATGCATTTGGGCTGCAGCAATCCAAGGGAGCTATATAGTATAGGGGGTGAAGTACTTTTGTCCACTAAAGAAGAGCAGGATCTAGGTGTGGTTGTATCTGATGATAGCAGAAAAAAGGAGGGGATAGTGCCTCTGTGCCTTTGGTGCCTTTGGTGCGACCTCATTTGGAGTATTGTGTGCAATTCTGGAGACCGCACCTTCAAAAGGATATAAACAGGATAGAGTCAGTGCAGAGGGTGGCTACTAAAATGGTTAGTGGTCTTCATTATAAAGAATATGAGGAAGACTTAAGGATCTTAATATGTACACCTTAGAGGAAAGGCGGGATAGAGGTGATATGATTGAAACGTTTAAATACCTCTGTGGCATAAATGCACAGGGGGAGAGCCTCTTTCGATTAAAAGCAAGTTCTGCTACAAGGGGGCATGGGATGAGGGTGAAAGGGGATAGATTCAGGAGTGATATATGGAGATATTTATTTACGGAAAGAGTGTTGGATCCGTGGAATAGTCTCCCAGTGGAGGTGGTAGAGATGAGGACAGTATCTGAATTCAAAAAAGCATGGGACAAACACAGAGGATCTCTAAAGGAAAAAAAGGGACTGTTGTAGTTGTTGATATGGAAGGAGAGACCAGATAGGCCATGTGGTCTTTTTCTGTCATCATTTTTCTGTTTCTATGTTTCACTCTGAGGAGAAGGAGGTTACCAGTTGTTGTGCCTGAGGGATCTG
Source organism: Ichthyophis bannanicus (assembly GCA_033557465.1). Taxonomy (NCBI): domain Eukaryota; kingdom Metazoa; phylum Chordata; class Amphibia; order Gymnophiona; family Ichthyophiidae; genus Ichthyophis; species Ichthyophis bannanicus. The sequence goes on from CM066031.1 coordinate 1,463,629,004, forward strand.
TCCTTGGTCTGATTCTTTTTAACATCTTTGTTAGTGATATTGTGAAAGGGCTGTCAGGTAAGGTTTGCCTCTTTGTGGATGATACCAAAATCTGCAATAGAGTAGACACCCAGGAAGGTATAGATAACATGAGGAGGAATCTTGCTAAACTTGAAGAATGGTCTAGAATTTTGCAGCTGAGATTAAATGTTAAAAAATGCAAGGTCACGCATATGGGCTGCAAAAATCCAAGAGAGTGGTACAGTGTAGGGGTGAAGTACTTTTGTCCACAAATGAATAGCGGGACCTGTGTGTGATTGTGTCTGACAATCTTAAAGTAGCTAAACTGGTAGAAAAGGCGAAGGCAAAAACTAGAAGGATGCTTGGGTGCATAGGGAGAGGAATGGCCAGCAAAAAAAAGGTGATAGTGCCTCTGTATAAGTCTTTATTGCAACCTCATTTGGACTATTGTGCGCAATTCTGGAGACCACATCTTCAAAAGGATAACGACAGGTTGGAGTCGTTGTACAGGGTGGCTATTAAAATGGTTAGTGACCTTCATTATAAAGCATATGAGGACATACTTAAGGATCTTAATATGTATACTTTAGTGGAAACGGGGATAGAGGCGATATGATAGAGATATTTAATCGAAGGGAGCGATATTGTATAGGGGGTGAAGTACTTCTGTCCATAAAAGAAAAGCGGGACCTAGACATGATTGTCTCTGATGATTTTAAAGTAACTAAACAGATACAAAAGGTGACGACAAAAGCTAGAAGGCTGCTTGGGTGTATAGGAAGAGGAATGGCCAGCAGAAGAAAGGAAGTGATAATGTCTCTCTATAGGTCTTTGGTGTGACCTCATTTGGAGTATTGTGTACAATTCTGGAGACCGCACCTTCAAAAGGATATAAATAGGTTGCAGTCGGTAAAGAGGAGGACTACTAAAATAGTTAGTGGTCTTCATTATAAAACATATGAGGACATACTTAAGGATCTTAATATGTATACTTTAGAGGAAAGGGGGTTAGAGGTGATATGATTGATACGTTTTAATACCTTTGTGGCATAAATGCACAGGAGGAGAGCCTCTTTCGATTGAAAACAAGCTTTACTACGAGGGGACATAGGATGAGGGTGAAAGGCGATAGATTCAGGAGTAATAAGCGGAAATATTTCTTTACGGAAAGAGTGGTAGATGTGTAGAATAGTCTTCTAATGAAGGTGGTAGAGATGAGGACAGTATCTGAATTCAAAAAAGCATGGAACAAACACAGAGGATCTCTAAAAGGAAAAGGTGGACTGTTGTAGTGGTTGATATGGAAGGGCAGACTAGATAGGCCATGTTGTCATTTTCTGCCGTCATGTTTCTATCTTTCTACTGACATCAATTGTTTATCCACAATATCCTTGCTTAAACCCTGCTTCGCCTACTGACACTCTTTATGACCTTGGACAAATCACTTCACCCTCCATTGCCTCAGGTACAATTTGCAAACATATTTGAGGTTATCTATACCCAGATGCATCAACCCGTAATTCCACTCACCCAAACAGATTACATAGCATTGATCAGCTACCTACCACCTGCAACTGGTATCTTGACATCAATAGAAAAACTGCTTTCTCTAGCTGTGTACCTGTGTTATGGAATTCTCTTTCCTCTCATTTGAGAGGCAAATCTAATCACATTCACTTTAAGACCGCAATAAAAAGCCATTTCTTCACCCTTGCTTTTAGAGAACTGGAGAATATTCGGGACTGATATTGAAATTACTTTTCCTCTCATTCCCGTCATCCTAAATGTTAAGCTTCAGTCTTTTTCCCTTCTTTTTTTCCCCTCGCCTCAAAATATTGTAACTTTATATTTGGAAATTTTATTTTGTAAATCTATGAATCAACTAAACTAAACTAATTATAAAGGCAATATGCAAAGGTGCAGAAAATTTTGAAAATGGTACTTTGTGTGCTAAAATCTGCAGAACCCCAGAAATCATGTGGTTTTCATGCATTTTTATCATGCAAAGTTTTCACAGCATTTGCCTCTCATGAACATTTATTTAAATTCTAAATTACTAAGCTGCTGTGATGCAAATTTATGGGGCTTGTTTACAAAGTCGCGGTAGTGGTTCACGATTGTTATCGGAGCTGCGGCCCCATTGAAATCAACAGGGGCCGCGGCTCTGATAACGATCGCGAACCGCTACCGTGGCTTTGTAAACAAGCCCCTTATGTGAAGCACATCACTATTTTTGAATTTTGTGAAAAATGGTGCATGAAAACATCTTTGTATGTTGATTTTCTGAAAATGATCACTATGGGGTATGTTTACTAAAAACCCGGTAAAGTGCGGGCCGCAGTAGTGTGCGGGTGCCATATAAGGAGTGGGCGTTCCCCGCTGAAGAAGAAACGCCGTAATTTACATATGCGCTAAGGTGCGTGGCGCCCATGTTCGCCCCGCACCTTAGCGCATGGGATAGCTGCGCGAGAGGCATAAGTGGGGCGCTGAAGTGCAAGAAAAAGAGCAGAGCCACAGCACAATGGTTAAGACACTGACCAACAGTGCAGGGATCAGGGGTTCAATCCCCCACAGTGCCCTATGAAGACGGCTGGCTGAGGTGGTAATTTATGAGGCGCAGAAATACTGGGTGTCATAAGGCAGTGCGCTGATGTTTTTGGCAGCATATTAATACTGGGCGGCATAAGGCGGCGCGCTGATGTGCAATTACAGGAACAGAACCACAGCACAATGGTCAAGACACTGACCAATGGTGCAGGGACCAGGGGTTCAATCCCCCAAAGTGCCCATTGAACAAGGCTGGCTGAGGCATAACATATTATGGAGAAGATTGCTTTAGGAGGCATTTTATTCATATTTTAATTACCACTACTAGCAAACGCACTCCCAAAGCGTGTTAACAGCAGGTGCCCTATAAGGCACATTTTAAAGTGCACTGTCAGCCAAGGCACCCTAGATTGTTGCTTATAGGGCGCTTTAGAGGGTGCCGTTTGAGGTACCACAAGGTCAGTGTACTGTTTTTTATGGCAGCACTGTGCAGTTTAAGGAATGAAAAGCATACGTAGGTGCGCTGACAGGCAAGGAGGAGCAGCAGTGGAGCACAATGGTTAAGGCACTGACTGCTGATACAGGGGTCATGCGTTTGCTCCCCAGTGTGCCTAATACGTAAGGCTGGCTGTGGCATCAGCTTTGCATTGTACATATTTTGTCCTGCAGCACTTTATATTTATGTTATTAATTGCTGCCAGCAAACACGCCCTCACGTGCCGTAATTGAAGGTGCCGTATAAGGTACCCTATAAGGCACTCCATAGGGCACATTAGAAATTGCACTGTCCGCCACAGCACCCTAAAATGTCCCCTATAGGGCACCCTATAGGTTGCGTCACAGGAGAATGTATAGTGCACCTTATATGGACGGGAACCATAAGGTTCCCTATAGGGCACCCTATAAAGCACCCTCAGAGGCACCTTATGGGTACAGTACGCTGAGGGTGTTTTTGCTGGCATCAAAATATGTACATTAAAAAAAGATAATGCATTGGACAACCCTATCAAATAACCCCACTGTGGGTTTGAACCCATGATCTCTGGCTTCAGAGGCAGTGCAGTAACCATTGGGCTACAGCTCTATAATTGCTAGCAAGCCCCTGGCTGGCTGCAGAGAGCATGCATGTCACCACACAGACAGTCTGCTGTGGTCACCAGGATAGGGTTAGCCTACCCATATCCATGATGCACTGCACATGCAAATTAGCTGTCCACAGATTAACACAAGATGGGCAATGCACCCCCACAGCACCTCGGCCCGGTAGAGGGAAGTGACCATGTGCACCCACACACCACCTCGGCCTGGTAGGGGGTACTGACCGTGTGTTTTACTGGCACAGAGTAGCTACACACCGTCACATTGTGCGGGTACTGTGCTCACCCTGAGGGTGCAATGAGGCGCCCAGGACCAGGTCCACAACACCTTCCATGGCTGAAAGAGGTCATGCCGGAGGTCCAAAGCAGTGTCAATGTGTGAGATCGGTAGTTTCTGCGCAAACACCTTGGATATCTCTGCCTGTTTCAGTCAGGTGTAGCCCCCATGGACCCCTAGGTGGGCCATGTACCACCCCCCCCCCCCACAGGGCTGAGGGCGGCAAACAGGGTTTCCCATCAATAAATCCACATTCTACCTCCCTGCAAAGGTGGCAGTAGAGGGGACCATCAACCCGGGTCCTGCTGAGGAACAGACACCCCACAGTGCAGTCAATGCAGCTCTATACACATCCATACCACAATAGCAGATAGACATTAGGCCTGGATATGGTGAGCTGCACCCCACCACTAACTGATATTCTCCTGCAGCAAGTCATCAGCCACTGCACCCCACAAGCTGCTCCATCAAGACACATACCAGCTGCAAACAGTGTGCTACTTAGACCACAGTGCATGTTCCCAGTGGACATGCATGCACCCAGAACTGGGATGTCAGCATACACAGCAAGCAGTTACATCAGTGACTGGGCCCCAAAAAGAAACCCATATCTATCACATTAGAGAAATACTATATAGCACTATGGGGGTGCCTAGCCATGCTGTGGTCACTGCACAGTCAGGGTGAGAGTGATCTCTCAGCAGGACATACTAAGGTCACCCTGTCTGTGAAGGTGGTGGACGGGCACTAATATGTCCCAGTCAGTGCCCTATGCCCTGTGCAGATGCACCCTGGTCAGGCCACCCTGTCTGGCCTATACCCATGGTACCTTGCTCCTCATTATGCACATTGGCAGCCCAATACTGGCAACATTGCTGGCAGTGTTGGCTGTGGAAGGTGTTTGCACCCACCCCCACACCTATGCCAGCATTGTGCTACTATAGAGGAGTCCAGCAGCCATACCCACCACACCAGTCCTGGGCACAGTACAGGCATGGATATGGGACGCACTACTGTTGGGGGTCACTCCCCAGGGTGGTAAACACTGTCAGAGACCAGACCTGCAGCGCACACCGCAGACATCACAATGATTGTTATGGTGGAGGTCAATGAGCAACATGTGCTAAACGTAGGAATTGATATCTGCCAGTTATCATGGGCAACGTTTGATAGCTGTGTACCATATACCCAGGTGTAGGGTGGCAGTGCTAAGGTATGCAACTGCTAGTATTGGGGGATACAGGCAGGGCCCAATGTCCTGCCTCTCTAGGAGGCATTGGCCAATGGGGCCTGGGGGGGGGGAGGGGTGTCTGGCCCTGTTGGCTGCTGCTTTACGGCAGAGTGTCCCAACTCCAGTCCTGGTGTTCCAACCACTGTTCGGGTTTTCATGCTGTCCCTCATAAATATGCATGAGCTACATCAGCATACCATGGGGGTGGTGCAGAGCTATGCAGCACAGGCATCTTTAGCAGAGGCAGCATGGATCCTGAATGGTGTGGGGCCCTCCAGGACTGCATTTGGGAGACTCTGCTCTGGGTAATGCGGCTGTTTATGGTGTCTGTGTTTGGTGTGGTAAAATATAGGCTTGTGAACCATGCGTATGTTCTCAGCAATAAAGGTTTCTCCTTACTATCACGGTTTAGTTGTAGGAAAAATATGTGGATGGGATTGGCAGTAGCCCCAGCTGGGCTTTGAACCTGTGACTTTCTGTTCCTGCACACGCTGTCTGTGTGCACTGCACCACTGTGTTGCCACAGATATGCTGTGTTCCCTGGGGAGTCCATGACTGTACATCCGACAGAGCCTGTCTGTTACGGTGGACGATGCCAGCCTGCACAGGCCTAGGCCATTGTCTGCTGTGGTTTGCAGCCACTGCCCCCTCCACCACCTGTACCCTTCCGCCAACATGCAGACATGTCCCTATCTGGAAAAAGCATATGACCTGATTGAGTTGTGGCACTCCAGGACTGAATTTGGGGGACTCGGCTGTCGGTAATGCCCATTGTTATGGTTTGTGTGCGGTGTGGGGTAAAATATAGGTGTTGGAACCATGCTTATTTTCTCTGCCATACAGGAGTGTCTGTACTATCACTGTTTAGTGGTGGGTAAAACAATGGGGACCTGGTTGGCAGGAGCCCCAGCTTGGATTTGAACCTATGACCCTCTGGTCCTACAGGAACTGGCTGTGTCCGCTGCACCACACTGTGGTCACAGAGACAATGCAGTCTCTGGAGATAGGAAACCTGGCCGCACGAGTCAGACACCCTGCTACGCACAATTTTACTGTGGGCTCGTTTACCTTGTATGGGGACAGGGGTGCAATTAAACCTCAAAAATGACCTCCAAAAAAGGGGGAAAAAACAAAACCAAGCTGGGCAACAGTGATATCAATGGGCAACATGAAAAACACTCCCAGGAAAGCTCCATTAAAATGCAGTGATTTTTGAACGAGTCTACGGAGCGTAGACCCTTCCAAAAATAATTTCTTTTTTTGGAGCTTTCCTGGGAGTGTTTTTTTCTGGCTGCCCATTAATATCACTGTTGCCCAGCTGGATTATAATTTATTTGGAATTTTTTGTGGTCATTTTCAATTTATATTTGCTATTTTGTTCTGTGCACATGTATCACACTGCTCACGTTTTCAGGTTTCCCCGGTTTTGCTGTACATTGCTGACGTAAATGGTTTCTCTTCCCTTTAAATCGGCACTAACGCGAGGGTTTCACTCGTGGTATTTTTTATGCCGAAATTCAGCCCCGCTCCTGTGCGGGGAGCCTCTCCCCTCCCACTCTCCACCCATTGACCCCGTCCCCCCGCCCCGCGGGAGCCGTCCTCCGCCCGCCGGAAGCGTTTCCCCGCCGCGATCGCACATCAGCGCCCCGCACACGTGCGCCGGCCCGTTAATGTGATGCGCACGCGTGCGCGGCGCTTAAGAGCACTTAAGTGCATCATTAGCGTCCGCTCTTGTGTGCCGCGCACGTGTGCGCGGTTTAGTAAACATACCCCTATGTCTCAGAAGGTTCTTTTTTTTTTTCATAGATCTGAGTGAAAGTTTGCTATAGATCTTATTTGCAACCATAGCAATCATACCTGTGAAACAGGTTGTTAGTAAATTAGTTACTTTGTTTGTATTACATATAGAAGGTAATTTTATAAGGATCACCTAATTGTACGCATGTTCTAACACACAGAATTTGTTCATATTTTATAAAGAAAATCAGGCGCCTTCTTTTCAATTATAAAATAGGTGAACAAAACGTAATGTACATGGCAAAACATAGGCATGAGAACGTACGCTAACCCTAGACTTGGTGTAAATGCATGCACCTAGATTCGTAAGGAATACACATAAGTTATAGTATTTTATAATGTGCATAGGTAAATTTGCATACCGCCTACACCCCACCAAGCTCCACCCTTGGCCATGCCCACTCTGAAAATACACACCATGGTCCTAACATGTGTACTAGAATATCAGCTGCCTAAAGTAGGCATGTAAGTCCACATCCATGCACATACGTTATTGAAAATACATGACTTAAGCATATGGTCAGCACATAACTTTACACTACTCTGCAATGAGCCCGTTCAAATTCATTCTTCTTTCAGCTTCAGATTTTATGCAATATACATGAAAAGACACATTTTAGAAAAGATGTGGGGAATGGAATTGAAATTGTGACATTTTCAATTCTTGTGGTATTTTAAAAAGGGCTCTGCTACATGGAAGTGCTTGGAAAATACCTCAACATGCACATGGATATGCATCCATGTGCAGTGGATGGAGCCATTTCACAAGCTTGTATGTAGGAAAAAAACAGCAGGAGAAATACAGCTACATACACATGTATGATAGGGTGTGTATCCCGTCACTACCAGAATCCCAGAGGACCTTGGCCAGTCCCTTTCTGGAGGTATGGACCCATCTAGGAGGAGGCCTCCTAGAGCTGCAGATGAGGCCACCGAGGGGCTGAGGAAGGACCCAAACACCTGCTCCCTCTCTAGCATAGGGTCCATGTACCAGACAATACCAGGGACGAGAAGAAATTGGCCCAGAACCAATATTTGCCCAGCATTTCCTTTCCAGCCATTCCACCCCCCTCCCTCATGTCCATTTGCCCGTTTCCCTACTGGCCATTCTGCCACCACCCCCCCCCCCCCTTGTGTTCATCTGCCCAGCTTTGCCCATCCAGACATTCCATACCCCTCCTCCCCTTCATGTCCATCTACCCAGTATTTCCTTCATGGCCATTCCCCCACCCTCCCTCGTGTCCATTTGCCCAACATTTCCCTTCTGGCCATTCTGCTCCCCCTTGTGTCCATCTGCCCAGGATTTCCCTTCCAGACATTCCATATCCCCCTCTTCATGTCCATCTGCCCAGCATTTCCCTCATGGCCATTCCGCTACCACCCCTCACTTCATTCACTTCATGTCCATCTTCCCAGCAATTCTCTTCCGGCCTTCCACACTTCTTCTCCCACCCCTCCCCTGCCCTTTATCTGTGCCTGTGGCAGCAGCGGTCTGGTCTTTGGTTTAAAAAAACACTGGCTCTACACTGATTTGGTGCCAGCCTGCCCCCATCCACATCGCTGCTGCTGCTTTTTCCTTACCCGCAGGGGCATTGGCAATCCGATCTTTAATTAAAAACAAAATAAAACACACTCTCTTGCTAGGAAGACTGGTCTAGTCAGGGGTGGCTCAAGGCAATCTGCTGCCTGAGGCGAAGAATGAGATGGTGCCCCCCACCCCACCTTAGAGTGGGCGGGGCTTTTTTAGAAATCCAATCAGAGACTGAACCAAACCAAAAAGCCAATTAAATTATATGGAGGAAATACAAGATGTTTCCACACAAGGCCATATCGAGCTGCAATCATGCCCTGTGCGACTTGCAGCTCAGGTGCACGCCCCCTCTCCCCCCATACCTCCGTCCAGCGCTGCTTGCTCTTTCCCTGTTGCTGCCGCCCTCTGTTTTTTTCATGGCAGCGCCGGCAGCAGGGAATGAACAGGCAGCGCTGGACAGAGGTATGGGGAGGAGGAGGGGGCATTCGCCCAATCTGTAAGGCGCCGGCACTTTAAGCAGATCTATCCCTCCCTGCTCTGACATTGCATCAGAGGAGGGAGGGACCAGACCTGCTTAAAGTGTTGTGAAAAGGCTTCGGGGCACATTTTGGCTGCCTGCTATTGTTCTACCAGTGGTGGCAGAGCAACAGCAGACAGCCGAAATGTGCCCCCCCCCCCAAGCATTTGCGCCCTGTGCAGCTGCAGTGCTTGCACAGGGCTAGGTATGGTCCTGTTTGCACACCAAGGAACTAAAAGACAGCAAGAACCAACAGTACAGTTTATAAAACTAAATTATAACTCATTTTTATTTTGTTGTTTTAAACTGCATTATGGTTCTTGCTTTTTCTTTTTCAAAATATATTTTGCATCCACAGTAGGTGCAGAGCAGAACCAGGACATTCACCCACAGAACTTAATATTTAAAAAAAAAATCTGATTCTGATCATCTCACTAACAACCAACATTCTCCAGTACCAGGCATATTGTGAACTAATACAAAGCCCTGCAACAAAGAGCACATCTACTATACCATATCAACACAAACTTCCAAAACTCACATAAGGAGTCCATCCAAAAAACGCGTCATGGTAAGTACTACAGTGGGCCCTGGAACATCTATGCACCTATTTGAAAAGCTGAACATGTCAAATTACTACAGACAGTATAGATCTTTATGTACAAACTCCATGTTAACAGAACACCTGGCCTCAGTCATTCACTTACAGCATCGACCCTCACCAAGTACAGAATAAGTAGCCACAATCTAAAGTAAAAATAACAATATGTAGACAACATTTAAACTGAAACCCTAAGAAGCCAGAGTCCACATGCAGTGCAACATCAGATAAATAAGAGATGCAGTCCCCCAATACTGTGTAAAATATAAAAATAGCACAAAGTCCAATCACTAAAATTAAATACAATTATTTTTTCTACCTTTGACCATTTTATTCTCTGATCATGCTGGTCCCGATCTGAGGCTTCTGCTTTCCTGTCTTCTCTTAGCTCTCTTTCTGTGGTCTATGGTCCATGATCCATCTGCCATTTCTTATCTCTTTTGTTTTCTTCACTTCCTTCCATCAGCCCATTTTCAGTTCCAGTAACCATCCCCAGTATCAGCCCCCTTTCCAGTCCTCCCCTCCCAGTACCTTCCAATGTCAACCACTTGCATTCTCATGGCTGCCACTGGTGTCCATTCCCTTCCAGTCCCCCTCCTTCCCCACTGTCCAGCTCCTTCTAGTCCAAATACCATCCCGGGTATCAGCTCAGGTCCACTCTCAGTGCCACCCCCCCCCCCCCCAGTCAGCTCCCTTCCAGTCGCCCTACCCTCTGTCCAGCTCCCTTCCAGTGCCATTCGCATGTCAGCTCCCTTCCCTTCTCCTCCCCATTACCCAGCCACCTACCACTCCCATCCCTAAGCGTCAACTCCCTTCCAGTCCCCCTTCAGTACATCCCAGGTGTCAGCTCCTTTTCAGCCCCCTCCTTCCCCTGGAAAACCCTCTCAGTATTTTCTCCCTTCCAGTCCTATTCTACCATCCCCCTGGCATCAGCCCATTTGTAGCCCTAGCCCCTAGTTTTCTACCAGGGCCAGCAGCACTCTCCTCCCCTCTCCCATTAACCCATTTCCAGTCCCAGCCCATTTCCAGTACTAACCCCCTAAATCAGCCCTCTCCAGCCCTAGCCCCCCAATCAGCACATTACCAGTCCTAGCTCATTTCCAGTGCTAGCCCCCCATCTGCCCATTAACAGTCCTAAGCCCCCCAATAAGTCCATTTCAAGTCCTAGCCCCCCAATCAGCCCATTACCAGTCCTAGCCCCCCTCCTGATCAGCCCATTTCCAATTCTAACCCCCCCCATCAGCCCATTTCTAGTCCTAGCCCCCCCAATAGCCCATTACCAGTCCTAGTCCCCACCCCTGATCAGTCCATTTCCAGTTCTAACCCCCATCAGCCTATTTTCTGTTCTAACCCCCCCCCCATAGCCCATTACCAGTTCTAACCCCACATCAACCCATTTCCAGTCCTAGTCCCCCCAATAGCCCATTACCAGTCCTAGCCCCCCTCCCGATCAGCCCATTTTCAGTTCTAACCACCCCCCCCCTTAGCCCATTACCAGTCCTAACCCCCCATCAGCCAATTTCCAGTTCTAAACCCCCCCCCCCCCCATCAGCCCATTTCCAGTCCTAGCCCCACCCAGCCCAGGGAAATTGAAAAAACTAACAAACCTGGCTGCAGGCATTTCCTGTTTCCCATCAGCGCCGGTGGGCTCAGCTTTAACAGAGCCACAGGGAAGGAAAACACTCTCCCTTTGTGTGGCTCTGCAAATCTGAGATGGCACGTTGGGGAAATGCTGGCATGGCTCTCCAGGGAGGCGGGGGGGGGGAGCGGCAGCAGCTTCTGCAGCCGGAGGTTTTTTTTTTTTTTTTGAAAGCCGAGTGAAGCAGTCTTTTTGGGGAAAGTTTTTGCCTCCCCCAAAAAGTTGCTGCTTAAGGCCACCGCTCAATTGTCCTCATTATAGAGCCGCCCCTGTCTAGTCCCTCCTCTTCTGACATGAGCATGTATGAAGAGTGGGACCAGACCAGCTTTCTCAGCAAGAGACTGTTTTGTTTTGTTTTTCAAATCGGAGATTGGACTGCTGATGCCGCTGTTGCTGGACACGGAAAAATCAGTGGTGAGGGAGGCTGGCACTGAATCAGCGGAGAGACAGCTCATTTGGGGGGGGGGGCAATGCCCCATCTTTCCCCCCAAACTATGCCCATGATAAGGGAATCTACCACCACTTGCATATTCTTTAAGTGGTAGTTGTGACGGTTGTGATATGTCTTCTTTTCATGGCCATGTAGCCTTAGGACTACATATGTGCAGTCTATTACTCCTAGCATGGATGGAAAGGCATAAATTTCATAAAGGTCCTGAGTGATATTCTGTCTCTGGTAAGGGCTGGCAAGGAAGATGAACTCTCAGGAGGCTGTAGTAGAGGCCTCTATGTAATGAGACATGGCAGATTGTATGTTTCCAGTTGTTGCCCCCACCATGTGCTGTAAATTTGCCTGTAGCCAGGAATCACAGGGCTATGGCTACTTTTAATGCCACTGGCAGTACGTAACTTCTGAGATGGGCTCATGGTCCCATTTCAGCATAACACACAGGTCTGTGATAGCAGCTGCATAAAAACATATGATATGCCATACTGGGTCAGACCAAGGTCCATCGAGCCCAATATCCTGTTTCCAACAGTGGCCAATCAAGGTCACAAGTACCTACAGTAGCAGTTTCCCAAAAAGACACACAAGTTCCACAATGCTTGTACTGGGGCAAGCAGTGGATTTCGCAGGTCCTCTTTAATAATAGTTTATGGACCTTTCCTCCAGGAACTTGTCCAAACCTTTTTTAAACCCAGCTGCACTAACAGCTTTTACTGCATCCTCCGGTAACAAATTCCAGAGTTTGATTACACGTTGAGTGAAAAAATATTTTCTCTTATTAGTCTTAAAAGGGTTACATTGTAGCTTCATTGTATGTCCCCTAGTCTTTCTACTTTATGATGGCATAAACAATCAATCTATGTTTACCCATTCCACTCCATTCATTAATTTATAGACCTCTATCATATCCCCCTCAGCTGTCTCTTTTCCAGATTGAAGAGCCCTAACCTTGAAAGCCTTTCTTCATAGGAGTATCCTTCCATCCCCTTTACCATTTTGGTGGCTCTTCTCTGTACCTTTTCTAATTCCTCTATATCCTTTTAAGATACGGCGACCAGAATTGCACACAATATTCAAGGTGCGGTCACACCATGGAACGATATAGAGGCATTATAATATCCTTGACTTTATTCTCCATTCCTTCCTTATGATTCCTAGCATTCAATTTGCTTTCTTGGCTGTAGCTGCAATCTGGCAGAGGGTTTCAACGTGTTATCCACGATGACGCTAAATCTTTTTCCTGGGTGGTGGTTCCTAATGTGAAACCTTGCATCGTGTAACCATAGTTTGGGTTGTTCTTTCCTAGGTGCATAGCTTTGCACTTGCCTACTTTAAATTTCATCTGCTGTTTGGACGTCCAGTCTTCCAATTTATCAAGGTCAGAAAATACATTATTATCCTATCTGTGTATTTAAATTATTAAATGGGAGATATTATCCATACATTTGAGGGACGTGTTAGGGAAGGAGCAAGGGCAAACTAGAAAATTTATACAGAAAGCAATGATATTCAGCCAATGTGTGAATAAGTTCTATATTTAGTTTAGGCTAAAACTATACAGATAGTGTTGGCACGGCTACCATGCTAACCTCATATATTCAGTGTTACTATCTATAGAGATATTGGCACTGAATATGTGGGTTATGTTAAATGGTGGTGCTGGCATTTAACTTAAAAAAGCTAAAAAGTGTCACTTTTCAGAGCCCAATGCTATTCAGCAATATAATGTTAGATAGGCTCTACTTTTTTACCTTCATATATAGATAACTAACTTTTTTGACTTATTGGAGACTATAGCAATCAGGTCTCAGAATTTAGACTGCTTCTTCGAGTTGCTCATGAAAGGCAAAACTAAGCGTCTGTTGTACATCAACGACCTGTATAATATTGCTAAATTTAGTCTTCCACTAATACTTAGTGTTTTCTTTCTCTCATATCGTTTTTTTTGACTTTTTTTGAAGATTTTTTAATATTATTTTATATAAAGCTATCCATAACTCATATATAAAACACATGCATGAAGCCAATGAAGACAGTGAAAAATTACTTAGCTTTGCTCAATTTTAGAACTCTCGGTCCCCCTGTAACTTCACGTGGAGGGGGTTATCGTGCCTTTTCATCCAATTGGTCGAGCCAAGATTTTCACTTTAATTCGATGCCACTCTAGACATGTGTTTTTTCAGCTAGAAATTCAAGTTTCCATGTGGCAGCGAGTGAAAGTGGAAACTTGAATTTCTAGCTGAAAAAACACATGTCTAGAGTGGCATCGAATTAAAGTGAAAATCTTGGCTCGACCAATTGGATGAAAAGGCACGATAACCCCCTCCACGTGAAGTTACAGGGGGACCGAGAGTTCTAAAATTGAGCAAAGCTAAGTAATTTTTCACTGTCTTCATTGGCTTCATGCATGTGTTTTATATATGAGTTATGGATAGCTTTATATAAAATAATATTAAAATATCTTCAAAAAAAAGTCAAAAAAAACGATATGAGAGAAAGAAAACACTAAGTATTAGTGGAAGACTAAATTTAGCAATATTATACAGGTCGTTGATGTACAACAGACGCTTAGTTTTGCCTTTCATGAGCAATTCGAAGAAGCAGTCTAAATTCTGAGACCTGATTGCTATAGTCTCCAATAAGTCAAAAAAGTTAGTTATCTATATATGAAGGTAAAAAAGTAGAGCCTATCTGGCATTTAACTTAAGCCAGTGACCACGTGAGTTGAAAATTTATTTCCATTTGCACAAATCATATCCTCTCTGGAGATAGGGAACACCCTACTTTATCTGAATGAAACTCACCTTCAGCTGCTAATGAAAAAAGATGTCAGCTAAATCCAAATCCCTACTTTTTCTTCTGTATTGGAAAGGATATGTTTGATTTTCAAAGTTTTAATTTGGTGTAGGATCTCTGACATCTAATTCTGCCAGCTACATTGCAAAAGTGGCTGTTATATTGCACTGAATTTTTCATTTGGTAAAGAAGAAATCATTTGCCAGCATTCTGTATGGTTCATGCTCTAAATATGGGTTAAGCTGCAGGCCTCCAGACATAGAATCGATTTAGTCATCTGTTGTCCTAGTGCCAGTTCAGGTTTATACAAACTCTCTCACCGCCCCCAAACTGTTTCATTGCTAGTTCATAAATGACAAATAGTCTCCATTCAGGCATGCAAACTCATATTACTACCGTGGTACAGCTAAGATTTTTTTTCAGCCATATTTTATTGCTGTGTACTACTAAAATTAATTGACCAAAAATGACATAAAAGAGAAGTTTACTGAATATAGCTCTATTATTACAGTTGCCCTTTTTTGGGGCAAAAATGACAATTATAAGCTTTACGAATGAGGACATGAATTTAAAAATGATTGTGTAACATCCTAATAGATCATATCTGTCCAATATGATCTTTTGCTTTTCTTATTATGTATATTGAAAGAAAGCGTTTTCAATTGTAGAGCAAACGATAATCTCACATATAAATTGAAAGATCAACAATATAGAGCCAGCACAGATAGCATTTCAAGAAAATAGATACCTTGTGTTTGCTCTTGTCCCTCACCTACCAACTGTATGAGAACAAGTCCTTCTCCATATTAAATGACTTAACCTTAAACAAATGTCCTAGAACTGCATCCAACCAAGATGTTCCAGGGTTTGTTCAAGTTCCTTTGGAAGGTTAAATTGTGTTGTTCTTATGTCCCATCTCTTCTTGAACTCTTTGTCCCCTTTCCTGGATTTATATAGTGATTGATCCAAAGAGATTCATCCACCACCCATTCTCCCACACTTACGATACAAGAATTGATCTACCATGTTACAATTTACTTAACAGTTTTTTTTATAACACTTTATCATTTAGTCAAAGCTGTTTACATTGTAACTTAAACTTGGTGATGTACATTAAACAGGGACATTGATAACATGTTTTTTTTCTGATGCAATGGAGAGTTAAGTAACTTGTCTAAGGCCACAAAGAGTACTAGTGGGACTCAAACTCTGGTTTCTTGGTTCCTAAGTTGGTGCTCTAAGTAAAAAGGCGCGGGCAGGGTCCCGGCGCCTGCCCGTAACCGGGTGCTCTGCCCGGCGCCGGATCCTGCTCGTGCACAGCAGCATCGCGGGGCCGCGCTGGGCCGTGCACGGGGCGCATTGTTTGAATTGATTGGCTCCGCTCGTGAAGGCGAGACAGCGGAGCCAATCAATGAGCAGGCTGCCATGTGCTCTGGCGTGCGTTATCTGCCCAGAGCACAGGCTGTCCTGCTGGAGGCTCGGCAGGAGGACCAGCATTAGCGAGGTGCAGAGAGCGGAGATTTTTCTTCGTCGGTGGTGAGGCGGCGAGTCGGTGCAGAGCCCCAATACCAGTCAGTGCGGGGGGGGGGGGCACAGTTCGAGTGTCGGATCGGGTGCAGTGTTCAGCAGCGGCGGAGTGGAGCGGCGAGAGTTGCGGCCTGCTGATCAGGCGAGTGTGGAAGGGGTTGGGGTTTGGGAGCCACGACAGTGCTTGTCCGCTGGGAGGTAAGCTTCCCGGGGCTGTTTGGGGGGATAGGAGGAAAGGGGGATGGGGCGGAGCTGCGGTGAGACAACGACAATTAAAAAAAACAAACAAACAAAAAGCAAAGCAAAGTGAGAGCCTAATCAACCGTCGCAGCGATCTGGGTGTTGAGCAGAGGAACCCATTTGGTTCTACTGAGAGGCAGTATGGCGGGAAAACAGCCGGCACAAAGGGGGGGGCAGGGCTGTCAGGGGGAAGCAAGCTAGAGGGCAGAAAGGCCGGGGGTTGGGAAAAGCGGTGCGGCCTGGGTCTCGGAGTTCCAGTTCGGCGGGGGGGGGGGGGGAAGGGGGGTGCGAGGTGCATGGGGTTATGTGAGGGGGCGTGGGGGCAATCGGACGGAGGAGGGGCTCAATGATGGTGGTGCAGGGCAGACAGAAAGTGTTGGGCCTCAGGGACAGGCAGTGACCTCGGCAGCAGGGTCATGTGATACCAATGTAGGGGTGATGGGGCGCAGGGGGGTGCAGACAGATTGTGTGGAGGTGGGGTGGTCAAGTATGGATCAGGATCAAGGGCAGGGCTGGGGATTAGGCCCTTCGAGCCAATGGGGTGTAGGCCCTAGGTCGGGTTTTGGGGTGGCAGGGGGGGATGGTTGGGGGTGGATGTCTCCGGTTGTGGGATTGGTGCCTCTGGGGGTGGGTATGTCCCCTTCGGGGTGGTACGGGCAGTCGGGGCAGCGAGCGGTGTGGGAGCACTGGTTGGGAGGGGGGCAGGGTTCGTCCAGGTCTGATTGGACACGGGCTTGGCCCCCGGGGAGTGTCCCTGGGCTCTCTTCGTTCGGTTTTCCCATTTTGTCTTCACAGGTGCCCTATATGGCTTCGCCTGTGGAGGGTTCGTCAGCAGTGCTGTCCTGCAGTGAAAGGAGTATGGAGACACGGCCCCACGTGGATGTGGGGTCAGCGGGAGTCGGGGTCCAGGCTTCTGGGACGGAGGATCGGCAGCAGCCAATGGTGACTGGCGACAAAGGGCGACCCTCGTCTGAGGTCTGCGGAGTCATGGACAGGCCAGGTGAGTTGCGCGCGGCTGACGTGGGGGAATCGGGGGAGCATGGGTCGCGGCCCGAGAAGGCTGGCAAGGCGCACAGGAAGAAGAAGCATGGGTCTCGCCATCGGCGCTGCTCGTCGTCGTCCTCCTCCTCGTCATCCGATTCGTCTGATGTGGCGGTAGCTTCCGAGAGGGGGAGTGGGGCGGCCTTGGGGGGGGGGGCTGAAGGAATTATAGCGGGTGGGGGATCTGCTTCCATGGTGGCGTTATCGGAATTGTGGGATGGGGTCCCCAAGAAGCTGCGGCGGAAGATCCGCAAGCGGAAATATATTGATATTTTTCGTTTGCTAGAAGGGCGGAAGCGTTCCGGGGACAGTAAGAAAAAACGGAAGGAAGATGAGAAAGCGGGGCGGCTTCGGAAAGTGTCGCGGAATGTAGTTAATTGGGTGCGCTCGTTTTTGAGGTTAGCAAGCGTGTGGGGGCATCATTTTCCTCACCAGTATGGGCTGTTGTTGTCCTATGCTGATTCGATTCTCGAGGCTTCTCAAATGCATGAGGGATGGTCGTGGCTTAATTACGATGAGAAGTTTCGAGATAAAATGGAGGAGAATAAGTTGTTAACCTGGGGTACCCAAGATATTAACCTTTGGCTAACACAGATGTCGGTCAAGGGCGGGGGTGGTGGGGGTAGCGGCAGAAAAGGAGGGACGGTCGCGGTTGGGGGGGCGTCGCGGTCCTTTCGGGGAGGACTCGCCTCAGGACCGGCCAGGCCGACCCTTGGTACAAGGGGCGATGTCTGCTGGAGGTTTAATAGGTCGATGTGTCCCTTCCCGGACTGTAAATTCCATCACGCGTGTTCGGGCTGTGGGGGTCCCCATGCGGCATCCAAATGTGTTAAAAAGGTACCCGGTGCTCAGCCAACGTCGGGGCTCAAGTAAGTGGCGTCCCTTTGAGATTGCGCCTTCGCCGATTCGGGTTCCGCTTTTGTGCCAGTGGTTGCGGGCTTATCCGCGGAGGCGGGATAGGTTGGTTTTGCAATGGGGTTTTAGTTTGGGTTTTGTGGTTCCGGTACAAGGGGTGGTTTTGGTTTCTTCGACGCGGAACTCACCCAGTGTCCGGCGTTGGGGGGCGATAGCGCGGGAGAAGATAACGGAGGAATTGCGGTTGGGGAGAATTGCGGGGCCGTTCAGGCATCCTCCATTCCCAGAATTTGTGGTATCGCCTTTGGGCATTATTCCGAAGAAGGAACCCAGGAAGTTTCGGCTCATTCACAATTTGTCTTCCCCGGTCGGCTACTCGGTCAACGACTCGATTCCGCGAGAGTTGTGCACGGTTCGTTATGAGTCGTTCGACAAGGCTGCGGACTTAGTCCGGAGAGCGGGGCACGGGGCGTTGATGGCAAAGGTTGATATTGAGTCAGCTTTTCGCTTGCTGCCGGTTCATCCGGCTTCCTTCAGGTTGTTGGGTTTCCAGTTTGATGGGGAATTTTATTTTGATAAGTGTATGCCCATGGGCTGTTCGGTATCTTGTGCGTACTTCGAGAAGTTCAGCTCTTTCTTACACTGGCTGTTAGTGTGTAGAGTAGGGAGGGGGGAGGTGGTCCATTATCTGGACGATTTTTTGTTTGTGGGTGCAGCAGGGTCAGCGGGGTGTAGTGAGCTGTTGGCTGGCTTTATGCGTTTAGCTGGCGAGTTCGGGGTGCCGTTGGCGGATAGTAAGACGATAGGCCCGATGACGAGGTTGTCTTTTTTAGGGGTGGAGTTGGATTCCCAAAGTTTGGAGGCGCGTTTGCCGGCAGACAAGGTGGAGAAATTGAGGGTGCTGGTGGCTAATTCATTGGCATCGTCTAAGTTGAATTTGCGGGAGCTACAGGCCTTAATAGGATCACTCAATTTTGCATGTAAGGTCATTCCCATGGGGAGGGTCTTCCTTCGGAGCCTGGAGGCGGCGACTGCTGGGGTACGGAAGCCTCACCATCGTATACGAGTCTCTACGGTTATGCGGGAAGATTTGCGGATTTGGGATCTCTTTTTGCGGGACTTTAATGGCACGTCGGTTTTGCGGGATGCGGAGATCTCTAGTCACAATTTGCAGCTGTATTCGGATGCGGCTGGGGGTGTTGGTCTGGGTGTGTATTTCAACGGGGCTTGGTGTGCGGACAGATGGCCACAGGAATGGGCGGCTGAGGGGCTTTTGCAGAATATTACCTTTTTAGAATTGTTTCCAATTTTAGTGGCTCTTTCTTTGTGGCCTGATAGATTGGCCAACCATAGGGTGGTGTGGTGGTGTGATAACGAGGCGGTGGTGGCCGTTGTGAACCGGTATACTCCACGCTGCTGTTCGGTTGCGGCCTTAATGCGTCAAGTTATACTCGCTTGTTTACGTTTAAATGTGGATTTGAGAGCTCGTCATATTCCGGGGCGTACTAATGAAATCTCTGATGCTCTTTCTCGTTTACAGTTGGGGCAGTTCCGGCAGTTGGCGCCGGAGGCGGACGAGGAAGGGCTTCCGGTCCCATGGAACTTGTGGAGTTGTGGCCCACCGAGATGAAGAACCTCTTGAAGAATTCGGTGGCGGAGCGCACGTGGGACTCTTACCGTCGGGGGTGTGATCGTGTGTGGGAGTATCTGTGTAGCATGGGGTGTGTTGGAAGTGAGGTGTCGGAGTATATGCTGGGGATGTATGTTGGCTGGGCAAAGGAGCAGGGGTTGACGAGATCGGCGGTGCGGGGGCATCTTGCTGGGTTTGAGTTTTTTGCCAGGGCGGTGGGTTGGCAGGGCACAGTTCGGGGGCGCCTGGCTCGGCGGTTAATGCACGGGTGGGAGCGGGTGCTTCCGATGCAGACTGATCGCCGACTTCCGATCTCCCATGACTTGTTGCAGCGCTTGTGTCACGGGTTGCCGGGGGTGGCGTCATCTCCATATGAGGTAGTCCTATTTCGGGCAGTGTTTTGTTTGGCATTTTTTGGGGCTTTTCGGGTTGGCGAACTGGCAGTGGATTCTGTTAAGGCGGGGTTGGGTCATTCTTTGCGGCTGCAGCACGTGTGGAAGGAGCCGGGGCGCATTCGTGTCCTGTTGGCTAAGTCCAAAACTGATCAAAAGGGAAAGGGCTTGTGGGTGGTACTGGGAAGGATTGGGGGAATAACGTGCCCTGTAACGGCCCTCGAGAACTATTTGGGTGTGCGCACGAGTGGTAGCGAAGGGCTGTTTGTGCACGAGAATTTGTCACCTGTGACCAGGTATCAGGTGACGGCAGTGCTACACATGGCACTGCGGGGGATTGGTGCAGATCCGGGGTTGTTTTCGGCCCACTCTTTTCGTATCGGGGCGGCCACCAGTGCGGCCGCGGCGGGTCTGTCGCGGGAACAGATCCAGAATATTGGCCGATGGCGGTCTAAGGCGTTTCAAGGTTATGTGCGGCTATGAGACGCCCGTTCGGGTCGGGGGGGGGTACTAATGCTGTTACTTTCTGTTGCAGGTGCAGGGCAGACTGCGAGAAGCTGCTGGATGCTGGGACACTCCTTTGTCTTTTGGGCGGGTCAGAGAGCGGCAGTGCGGCCTATCGGGGCGAATTTAGGATTGGACCCAGCGCAGGTGGCGATTTCATGGCTGGGTGAGCGGGGGCTGAGGTGGTCTCAACTCCTCCCTTTGCTACGGCATCATCTGCGGGTTGAGGGACAGCCAGCGGTCGTCCTGGTGCATCTTGGGGGCAACGATTTGTCGGAGTGGTCCTGCAAGCAGCTGATAAGGGCGGCAAAAAAGGACTTGAGGGCTCTGCTCCATTTGTTGAATGGAGTCGTGTTAATTTGGTCAGACATTATCCCGAGGCCTTCATCCTGGTGTCAGCGCAGATGGTCCCGAGGACTGACCAAAATTAATCGGCAGATTGGGAGATGGGTCGGTGAACAAGGGGGCTTGCAGATGCAGCATCCCTGGGTTGATGTGACCTGTCCCGGGTTGTTTAGAGCGGATGGTGTGCACCTCTCGCCAGTAGGAATGGACTTGCTCTTGAATGACTGGCAGGAGGTGTTGGAGGGAGTTGTAGGGGTGTGACACACTGGTCGCAGCTTCCTGTACGTTTTGGGGGGGGGGCGGCACAGGTAAGGTTAGGCCTGTACCGGTGGCGGGATTCCGGGGTCCGGAGCCTTAGGCGGCTCGGGACGGGGGCAGGGTGCCCTCGGCCCGGACTGCTCCTGGAAGACTTTTGCTAGTAATATGGCGAAGTCGGATAGGGGTAGTCGGAACGTTGCAGGTGGTGTGAACTTGGCTGGAGCGGAAGCAAGGTCGCTTTGCTAGTAGCATGGCTGGTGACACAACACTCCGCTGGTGGGGGGGTTTTGAGATCATTGTTCCTGTTATTGTTTGAAAATTGTTGAAAATAAAGCTGCGACCAATTGTCACCATACTTGGCTTCTGTGCAATTGTGTGAAAGCTAAAATGGGAAGCGTTCAGAAAGGGTGTCGGGTAGGGGGGGGAAAGTAAGGCTATAAGAAAGGGGGAGCGCCGGGTCAGGCTACCCGGTTAGTAAAAAGGCGCGGGCAGGATCCCGGCGCCTGCCCGTAACCGGGTGCTCTGCCCGGTGCGGGACCCTGCTCGTGCACAGCAGCATCGCAGGGCCGTGCTGGGCCGTGCACGGGGCACATTGTTTGAATTGATTGGCTCCGCTCGTGAAGGCGAGACAGCGGAGCCAATCAATGAGCAGGTTGCCATGTGCTCTGGCGTGCGTTATCTGCCCAGAGCACAGGCTGTCTGGCGGGAGGCTCGGCAGCCCACCCGCCCACCCAGCCTTTGTGATGGGGCTGGAGTCGGGGTGTCGCAGCTGGGGGGGGTGAGGCAGGATCCCGGAGGTTTCCGGGGTCCGGAGCCTTAGGCGACTCGGGACGGGGGCGGGGTGCCCTCGGCCCGGACTGCCCCTGGAAGACTTTTGCTAGTAATATGGCGAAGTCGGATAGGGGTAGTCAGAACGTTGCCGCTGGTGTGAACTTGGCTGGAGCGGAAGCAAGGTCGCTTTGCTAGTAGCATGGCTGGTGACACAACGCTCCGCTGGTGGGGGGGTTTTGAGATCATTGTTCCTGTTGTTGTTTGAAAATTGTTGAAAATAAAGCTGCGACCACTTTTCACCATACTTGGCTTCTGTGCAATTGTGTGAAAGCTAAAATGGGAAGCGTTCAGAAAGGGTGTCGGGTGGGGGGGGGGGGAAAGTAAGGCTATAAGAAAGGGGGAGCGCCGGGTCAGGCTACCCGGTTACCATTAGGCTACTCTGCCACTCCAACTTGCTTGCTAATATGTCACATTTTCAAAGTAAAATCATCCAATCAAATCTTCTAGCAACCATGTTTTTTTTTTCATTGTTAATGCTAAGTGCCATCAGGTCAGTCAGCTCCTGGAGACCCTGTGATTTCTTGGCAAGGTGCGACTAGAAGTAGATTGACAGGCTTTTCTTCCACACAGTAAGCCTACAGTGCCTGGTATTCCAAGGTGGTCTCCCATCTAAAGACTAGCTAGGCCCAAACAAGATCAGATGGGAACAGGCACACTGATGGTGACGTGGTTGTACTCCTATTCATTGAGACTTGTATTGTTAATAGTTCTGTTAAAGTTTGATTGAACCCTAAACTTAAGATCAGAATATGTACAAAAAGCCACAGCATATGCAGAAATGTTCCCATGGATTATTCAAAATTATTGCACACCACTGTAACCTGATTATCTTATGTAATTTCTCAGGAATATAATAGATCCTATAAATAAACAGACTGGATAAAAGTCATCTTTCAGTATGAAACTATTTCTTTAAAGGAAGACAAGAATTACCTAATATATGCAGATGACATAATGATGTTTACTCCCTTCTCCACTGCATCACTAAACTATACCAAGCTCTCAAACTGTTTCACGGCAATTGATCTATGGCTCAAAGACACAACTTCATGCTCAACCACAGCAAATCTGACCTACTTCACATTACAAGGAACAAGAAATTCACCCCACCAACAATGATCTAGGACTAGGACTGTTAGAATCCATTCAAAGGTGAGGATCTTAGACTTTAAGTATTAGGACTAGGGCTGTTAGAATCCATTCAAAGGTGAGGATCTTAGACTTTAGGAAGACTAACTTTGCCAAGATGGGCCAATACCTCAGGGAGTTGTTAGCGGGATGGGAACAGCTGGGGGATGTAGAAAACAGTGGGCAAAACTGAAAGGGGATATTTTAAGGGCAACCAATCTTTTTCTTAAAATGGTAAATAAAAGGAAAAGGAGACCACTATGGTTTTCGAAAGAAGTAGCTCAAAAAGTGAAGAAAAAGAGGGAGGCCTTTATGAAATACAAGAGATCACAGAGAGAGGAAGATAGGCATCTATATTTGGAAAAACTTAGAGAAGCTAGCAAAGTAGTCAGGAAGGCAAAGATTCAAAAGGAGGAAGAAATAGCCAATGCAATAAAATGGGGGAATAAGACATTTTTCAGATATATTAGTGAGAAGAGGAAGGGCAAAAGTGGTATTGTCAGACTCAAGGGTGCAGGGGAGGAATATGTAGAAGCTGATAAGGATAAAGCAGAATTGCTTAACAAATATTTCTGTTCTGTGTTCACAGATGAAGAACCAGGAGCAGGACCTCAGAAAACACCCACAAACAGGAACAGAAGCGAGGGACATATTGAACAATTTTCAGAAGACTGTGTTCTTGAGAAACTAGATCAACTTAAAGTAGACAATGTGATGAGACCGGATGGGATACACCCTAGAATACTGAGGGAACTTGGAGATGTTCTAGCAGCTCCACTGACTGACCTTTTCAATGCTTCGATGGAATCGGGAGTGGTGTGGTGCCAAAGGACTGGAGAGAGGCTCATGTGGTGCCTTTACACAAAAGCGGAAGTAAGGATGTGGTTGAAAACTACAGGCTGGTTAGTTTAACCTTGGTGGTGAGTAAATTATTGGAAACACTGCTGAAAGAGAAAATAGTGAGGTTTCTGGAGTCCAGAAGATTACAGGATCTGAGGCAGCATGGATTCACCAGAGGCAGGTCTTGTCATGCAAATCTGATTGATTTCTTTGACTGGGTGACCATGGAGTTGGACCAAGGGAGAGCCCTAGATGTGGTGTATTTAGATTTCAGTAAAGCCTTTGACACTTTTCCTCACAGGCGACTTATAAACAAACTGAGCACCCTAGGGATGGACCCTAAAGTTACTGCTTGGGTTAGAAATTGGTTGGGTGGGAGGTGACAAAGAGTACAAGTAAATGGAGCTCACTCTGAGGAGAAGGATGTTACCAGTCATGTGCTCCAGGGATCTGTCCTTGGTCTGATTCTTTTTAAAATCTTTGTTAGTGATATAGTGGAAGGGCTGTCGGGTAAGGTTTGCCTCTTTGCGGATGATACCAAAATCTGCAATAGAGTAGACACCCAGTAAGGTGTAGCTAACATGAGGAGGGATCTAGCTAAGCTTGAAGAATGGTCTAGAATTTGGCAGCTGGGATTTAATGTTAAAAAATGTAAGGTCATGCATTTGGGCTGCAGCAATCCAAGGGAGCAATATAGTATAGGGGGTGAAGTACTTTTGTCCACTAAAGAAGAGCAGGACCAAGGCGTGGTTGTGTCTGATGATCTTAAAGTAGCTAAACAGGTAGAAAAGGTGACGGCAAAAGCTAGAAGGATGCTTAGTGCATACGGAGAGGAATGACTAGCAGAAAAAAGGAGGTGATAGTGCCTCTGTATAATTCTTTGGTGCAACCTCATTTGGAGTATAGTGTGCAAATCTGGAGACCGCACCTTCAAAAGGATATGAACAGGATGGAGTCAGTGCAGAGGGTGGCTACTAAAATGATTAGTGGTCTTCATTATAAAGCATATGTGGACAGACTGAAGGATCTTAATATGTACACCTTAGAGGAAAGGCGGGATAGAGGTGATATGATTGAGATGTTTAAATACCTCCGTGGCATAAATGTTCAGGGAGAGAGCCTCTTTCAATTGAAACATAGAAACATGATGACAGAAAAAGACCACATGGCCTATCTAGTCTGTCCTTCCATAACAACAACTACAACAGTCCACTTTTTACCTTTAGAGATCCTCTGTGTTGGTCCCATGCTTTTTTGAATTCAGTTACTGTCCTCATCTCTACCACCTCCACTGGGAGACTATTCCATGGATCCACTACTCTTTCTGTAAAGAAATATTTCCGCATATCACTCCTGAATCTATCTCCCTTCACCCTCATCCCATGTCCCCTCGAAGCAGAACTTGCTTTCAATTGAAAGAGGCTCTCTCCCTGAACATTTATGCCACAGAGGTATTTAAACATCTCAATCATATCACCTCTATCCCGCCTTTCCTCTAAGGTGTACATATTAAGATCCTTAAGTCTGTCCTCATATGCTTTATAATGAAGCCCATTAATCATTTTAGTAGCAACCCTCTGCACCGACTCCATCCTGTTCACATCCTTTTAAAGGTGCGGTCTCCAGAATTGCACACCATACTCCAAATGAGGTCGCACCAAAGACTTATACAGAGGCATTATCACCTCCTTTTTTCCAATAATTTACTCACCACCGAAGTTAAACTAACCGGCCTGTAGTTTTCAACCACATCCTTACTTCCGCTTTTGTGTAAAGGCACCACATGAGCCTCTCTTCAGTCCTTTGGCACCACTCCTGACTCCAACGAGGCATTG
Source organism: Ichthyophis bannanicus (assembly GCA_033557465.1). Classification (NCBI taxonomy): domain Eukaryota; kingdom Metazoa; phylum Chordata; class Amphibia; order Gymnophiona; family Ichthyophiidae; genus Ichthyophis; species Ichthyophis bannanicus. The sequence goes on from CM066031.1 coordinate 1,463,654,911, forward strand.
AAAAGGTCAGTCAGTGGAGTTGCTAGAACATTCCCAAGTTCCCTCAGTATTCTAGGGTGTATCCCATCCGGTCCCATCGCTTTGTCTACTTTAAGTTGAGCTAGTTTCTCACGAACATAGTCTTCTGAAAATTGTTCAAGATGTCCCTCACTTCTGTTCTTATTTGTGGGTGTTTTCTGAGGTCCTGCTCCTGGTTCTTCATCTGTGAACACAGAACAAAAATATTTGTTAAGCAATTCCGCTTTATCCTTATCAGCTTCTACATATTCCCCCCTGCACCCTTGAGTCTGACAATACCACTTTTGCCCTTCCTCTTCTCACTAATATATATGAAAAATGTCTTATCCCCCCATTTTATTGCATTGGCTATTTCCTCCCCCTTTTGAAGGCCTTCTTGACTACTTTGCTAGCTTCTCTAAGTTTTTTCAAATACAGATGCCTGTCTTCCTCTCTCTGTGATCTCTTGTACTTCATGAAGGCCTCCCTCTTGAAAGCAAGTTCTGCTACGAAGGGACATGGGATGAGGGTGAAGGGAGATAGATTCAGGAGTGATATGCAGAAATATTTCTTTATGGAAAGAGTAGTGGATCTGTGGAATAGTCTCCCAGTGGAGGTGGTAGAGATGAGGACAGTAACTGAATTCAAAAAAGCATGGGACAAACACAGAGGATCTCTAAAGCTAAAAAGGTGACTGTTGTAGTTGTTGATATAAAAGGACAGACTAGATAGGCCAAGTGGTCTTTTTCTGTCATCATATTTCTATGTTTCTATGATCATGATAAATAAGAGCCAAATCACAGTCAAAACATAAATCAATTACTTGGGTATCACACTAGACCAAGAGCTCAACTTTCAGCCACAAAATAGCCATGACACCAAGTCTGTGTACTTTAAGATCCATACTCTAAAAAATCTACGTAAACTCCTCTCCCCAACAGACTTCCGCAGTTTGTCAGGCAGTAATCACTCCACTATTTGATTTGACTACTGCTACTACATCTATCACAGTCTCCCAAAGAGCACACTATACCCGCTGCAACTATCACAGAACACCGCAGCAAGAATCATAATGACTAAATCCCAACAAACGCACATCACCCCTCTCCTTAAACAGTTACATTGGTTACCCATTTCAAGCAGGATCAAACAGAAAATCTTACTCAACATTCACAAGATATTAACTTGCCATTCAGCTGACAGATTCACCCACCTCTTAATACATAACAGCACCGGCAGACCCAGAAGATCAGCTACAGTAAACCCATGGACAAACCCCCAAGCAGTCAAAGAGCCAACAGCAGATCATTTTCTCTATATGCTCCCTCCATCTGGAATGCACTACCACACCAAATAAGATCAATTCAACTAATCACCGATTTCTGCAAAAGTTTAAAAACCGTGCTATTCTTTGAACACTATGGACCAAACACGGAATAAAAACTCTCCTAAGCTCTTGTGCAATTTACCACAACTATGTAAATAGTTACACAAAAGTGTTGATGTTTAATCTTTTTTGTGCTGAATGTTCCCTGCAATGCACACTTTACTGTTAAGTTACAATGTTCTTGCACTAAGTTCTTTGTAAACCTTCTTGACTTGTAGGAAAACGGTATAAAAAAGATATTAAATAAATATAATAAACAAATAAACAGCCTCCTTGTCTTGAAAATTGCCCCAATTAAAGCTATTAAATGGCTGCCAAATATGAATCAGCTTGCAGAAAAGTTAGCCATGTCTTTTTGGATTCAACATTTAATCATTTATTCCAAAGGTTAAGGCCCCACATAACTGAAGGCTGTTTTTCTAGCAGATGTCAGCCTAATTGTAGATAATGATGATAGTTGTAAATAACCCTTCTGGACAGAGTGTAATGTTGGAGTTTTCTCATACCTTTTTAATTGATTAGCCAAATATTCTTTGTACATCAAGCAAACTATTTTAAAATGCACTTTTACCTCCACTGGAAGCAAATGTAAATTGTTCGAACTAGGGATAACTGGATGCTGACTTTTCAGTCGCACAAGAAGACATGCTGTGATATTCTGGATCATTTGTAACCTCTTCAAACTAGTTTGTGGCATCCTTACATATGTCCAATTTCCTTAATACTAGAGCCACAGTGACTTTTATTAAATTTGCCTGATACATGTAACCATGCAGCTTACAAATTATTTGCAACCCAAGAAACAGGAGGGAACAACAGTAAAAAGCTGTTGGAACTCTGCTACTTCGGCATTTAGTTGTACCTCTAGTCGATTATATAATCAGATCTTTGCAATTCTACCCCTATGAATGTAGAGTATGATGAAAGCATCCTATTCCGTCTAAATATCCACAAGGCGGTGATTTGTCAGGATTCAGTTTCAAACTGTGCTGCTGTAACCACACTACATTTCCAATAGCCATTAAGATTAAATAATGCCTCTGCTTGGGACTCCAGCATATATGCTATTATTTTGTTGTCATCTGCAACAAAGTAGACTCCAGTCCAAACTTTTAGCCTAGTTTCTCTCTAGTCAGTCTTGCTGCAGTCCCTAGCCAGTCTGGTTTTTAGCCTATCCATAATGAATATGTATCAGATAAATTGGCATGCACAGACTCCTTTGCATGCAAATCTATCTCATACATATTCGTTGTTGGTATTCCAAAAAACATACTGGCAAAAGAGTATACCAGGACTGGCTTGAGAAACACTACTTTAGCCAAAGGCACTAAAGAAATATTTAACAGAAGTATTAAGTCTGAGGGACTCAGTGTTTAACTGGATAGGTCTTCAAATACAAATTCTCCTAGAATATATTTTTGTGATCTGTTAGTCATGACATCTGAAACCTCCTTAGAGAGAACCCTGCCACACTCACTTTCTCAAGTAGGACAAGCAATAATGCAATATTCATAGTATTGAAAGTTGATGATAGTTCTAAATGCACTATTAGGGCAGAGATTTTCAACCACTGTGCTGTGTCACATTGATATAGAAACACAGATCCTGTAATCTATTGGACTCCCGAAACCACAGAGATTAGACTAAACGGCCTGTAGTTTTCAACCACATGTGCCTCTCTCCAGTTCTCTGGCACCATTTCCAACTCCAAAGAGGCAGTGAAAAGGTCAGTCATTGGAGCCACTGGAGTGTCCCCAAGTTCCTTCAGTATTCTTGGATGTATCCATCCGGTCATATTGCTTTGTCTAGTTTTGGTTTAGCAAGTTGCTCATGAACACAGTCTTCTGAAAATCATTCAAGATGCTTCTTGCTTCTGTTCCTGTTTGTGGGTGTTTTCAGAAGTCCTGCTCCTGACTGTTTATTTGGGAACAGAAATATTTGTTAAGCAATTCTGCTTTATCCTCATCAGCTTCTACATCTTCCTCCCCTTCACCCCTAAGACTGACAATACAACTTTTACTCTTCCTTCTCTCACTAACATATCTGAAAAATGTCTTAATCCCCCATGTTAATACATTGGCTATTTCTTCTTTTTTATCTTTGCTTTTCTAACTACTTTGCTGGATTATCTTTGTTTTTCCAAGTATAAATGCCTGTTTTCCTATCTCTCTGTGATCACTTGTATTTCATGAAGGCCTCCTCCCTTTCTTTTCACCTTTTCATCTACTTCTTTTGAGGACCATAGTGGCCTCCTTTTCCTTTTCCTTCTATTTACCTAAGAAAAGGTTGGTTGCCCTTAAAATATCCCCTTTCAGTTTTACCCACTATTTCTCTATATCCCCCAGCTGTTCCCAAACCGCTAATAACTCCTTGAGATAATGGCCCATCTTGGCAAACATACTTTTCCTAAAGTCTAAGACCCCCGCTTTTGAATGGATTTTATCAGTCCTTGTCCTAATATGAACCACACCATCTGGTGATCAGTGGATGCAAAATGATCTCCTACTATAACATCAGAAATACTTTCACCATTGGTAAGCACCAAGTCCAGTATGGCACCTTCAGATGTGGGTTCTGCTACAAGTTTCTGGCTAGTTCTCCCTGTAGAGAATCCAGGATCTCTTTACTTCTAGATGACACCACAGCAGGCATGTGCCAGTCAACATCCAGTATATTGAAATAACCTATCAGTAGCACTTCCCCTTTCCTAGTAATGCTGTGTATGTCTTCTGTTAAAACTCTGTCCACTTCTTCTCCCTGTGAGGGGGGGGGGGGTCTGTATATCATGCTAATGTAAATGGATTTCTCTTTCTCTCTTTCTAGTTTAACCCACAGTGGCTTCTCTCTCTCTTTTAAGCACTGTAATTCTATAGCTTTAATATTATTTCTTACATATAGTGCCACTCCTCCTCCCCTTCTTCCTATCCTTTCCTTCCTGAATAAAGTATAGCCTGGTATAATTACACCCCAGGAATGGCTGACCATGAACCATATCTCTGTAACCACCACTAAATTCAAGGCAGTCACTTCCGTTAAAGCCTCAGCATCTGGGATCTTATTTCCCATGCTGCAGGCATTTATAGACACTGCTTTCTAGATGTTGCCCCTTTTACCTATTTCTATAGAGGTATTTAATGTTTCACTTACCTGGGGCTTTCACTTACCTGGGGGCTTTTGCCACCCATCCCCAATGAACGTAGTTTAAAGCCCTCTTCTGTAGGTCAGCCAATCTGCTACTGAAGACATCTTGACTTTTCTTGAACAGTTGGATGCCATCTCTGTTCTGACTATGGAACATTATCCCATAGCCCAGGAAAACAAAGCACTCTCGATTAAACCATTCACACAGCCATGCATTTATCTCCAGGATGCAAGCTTCTCTGCCACGGCCTTTACCCTCAACAGTGAGGATTGAAGAGAATACCACCTGCACACCTATCTGCTTCACCCTCTGTTTTGCTATGTTCAGAGGGATACTTGGCAGTATCATTTGTGCTGACATGGATGAGTATAATGAGGTAATAGTAGGCTTCATGAGTCTTGGCAAACTCTCCTTAGCATCGCAGAGTTTGGCACCTGGCAGACAGCATATCTCTCTGGACATCAGTTTGTAGTCACTGATTCTGCAATTTTGGGGTACTTGAGCTCTGGTTCTTCCCTTTCCTGGGATGTGTCCACTTCCTCTTCTTCCAGGGTTGCATACTGGTTCTTCAATTCAAGGTTACTGGAGGAATTGGATTGGTGATTCTGCATGCCCTGGTGACTCATGTCCAACTTTCATAATTTTGTAAGCTCCCATCTTCACCTCTGTTGGAGAGCTTTGATGTCTGAAGAAGCATCTCATGAATGTACTTCTCACTGTTTTGAATACTCCTAAGCCTCATCACCTCTCCTCTGAGCTCCTCCAATTGTTTTCTTAGAGCTTGAGAATGCAGGCATCCTGTAAATGGAACTGGACCTTCAACTGGCTTTGGGACAGAGGCAAAAGCTGTAATGAGGGCAACAGCTTTGGCAATATGATTTTTTCCAGCCATTGTTCAGTTGGAGCAGCTTTGATACCTGGTGAAGTAAAAGAGAGAGACTTACTAAAGTCACTGCCTGTTCCTTAGCTGTCCTTTAAGAGAAAAAACAATTAGCCTCATTTAAGTGTGTTCTAACAGGGCTGTTCTAAGTCCCTGTGTGTACCTAATTGGGGAGTTGCCCTATAAAGCAAGCATGCTCATATGGGGTGGGTGGGAGCTGGGGTGGGTGGGAGCTGTGGTGGGTAGGGAGGCACCTAACATCTGATCAGGTCAGTGGCTTCAAAGAGCTAGCTGTGAATGGGCAGCTGGAACAAAAAACAATGAACTCCAGTACCACAAATTTGCCCTTTTCAGCATTGAAAAAAAAAGAATTAGCTTTTACAAATGAAAACCAAAACCCCTTCAAGAACTTTCAGGCAGAGAGATTGTAGTTAAAAGCCACACAGTATTGCCTTGCTTCTGAGTCCCTGTTAGGAATGTCATTGCTTTCAAGGCCCTGTAGACCTTTATACAGCACTCAGCTGCCCAGCTCCTTTGCAAGCTAATTAAGGGCCGCTAACACCTGATGAGGTCAGTGGCTTCAAAGAGCTAACTGTGAATGGGTAGCTGGAGCAAAAAAACAATTAACTATAACTGACAGAGCTTTGCCTGATGCCACAAAAAATCCCCCATTTGTGGTTTAGAAAATAAAAAAAGAATTAACGTTTACAAATGAAAATCAAACGTCTTCAAGAGCTTTTAGGCAGAGCATAGTCCATAGGTGTGCTCTAGACGTTTGGGGGAGGGTCATTTATTAGTAGGACCATTGGGGGAGTTTAAGGGAGGGCAGAACCAGTGTTATTCTTCAGTCAGCTGTTGTTCGGGTTGGGTGTCTTATTCCATTTAAGCTTGTGCTACTGCTCATGGAAGTTAAATGGCTGTCTTCAGGACAGATACTTTCAAGTTTGAATGAACTGAAGGAAGAGCTTCTAACATTTTTTAGATCAGTAGAGTCTGAGCTGGCTGACCTGCTTATTGATGAGACTTGGTACAATAAAGTTGCATTCCTAGCTGACATTTTCCAAGCCTTGAACATTCTTTACAAGAGTATGGAGGGAGGAATGAAAATATAGTTACTTGTACTGATAAAGTTATCTCCTTTAAGGAAAAAACTAACATTGTGGGGATCCAGAATCAAAAAAGAGAACAAGTTGAAAAGTTTGAACTGACAAAAACATAGAAACATAGAAACATGACCACAGAAAAAGTCCACATGGCCTATCTTGTCTGCCCTTCCATATCAACCACTACAACAGTCCCCTTTTTTCCTTTAGAGATCCTCCGTGTTCATCCCATGCTTTTTTGAATTCAGATACTGTCCTCATATCCACCACCTCCACTGGGAGACTATTCCATGCAACTACCACTCTTTCTGTAAAGAAATATGTCCGAATATTACTCCTGAGTTTATCCCCTTTCATCCTCATCACATGTCCCATCATAGCAGAGCTTGCTTTCAATTGAAAGAGGCTGTCCTCCTGTGCATTTATGCCATGGAGGTATTTAAACGTTTGAACCATATCACCTCTATCCCCCCTTTCTTCTAAAGTATACATATTAAGATCCTTAAGTCTGTCCTCATATGCTTTATAACAAAGACCAGTAATCATTTTAGTAGCCACCCTCTGCACCAACTCCAACCACTAAATCCAAATCAGCCTCTCCTATTAAAGACTCATCTATGATATTATTTCCCATGCTACAAGCATTTAAATACATCGCTTTCTAGATGTTGTCCCTTTTACCCATTTCTATAGAGGTATTTAATGTTTCACTTACCTGGGGGCTTTCACTTACCTGGGGACTTTCTTCACCCATTCCCAACAAATCTAACACTGGGCCAAACACTGGGCCAAACACTGTTCAGGTTGTCATGCTGTTCCTAATGAATATGCATGAGATACATTTGCATACAATGGGGGTGATGCATACAAATGCAGCAATGGTGTTTGACCCTCCAGGGCTGCAGTTGGGAAACTCTGCTTTAGGGATTGCACATGTTTATGGTGTCTGTGCTCTGTAGGGTAAAGTATAGGCGTTTCACGCATGTTTATTTTATCTGCAATAAAGGTTCCGTCTTTATTGCCATGGTTTAGTACTGGGTAAAATATGGGGAGAAGGTTGGCAGGAGCCACAGCTGGGACTTGAACTTGGGACCTTCTGCCCCTGAACAAACTGGCTGTTTGTACTGCACCAAACTGTTGCCACAGGGGCAAATTATTCCCTGGGGATACCATGACTGTTCATCAGACAGACCTTGTCTGTTGCAGTACATGATATCCACCTAAACGGGGCATGGCTGTGGTCTGCTATGGGCAGATGCCACTGCCCCCTCCACCACCAACACCCCTCCGCCACCATGCTGATATGCCCTTATGCCGGTGGTGCTGGTGGTGCGCAGTCCCTGGCCATCCAGTGTTCCAGTAGGCAGCTGCCTATGGTGTGGGTTCTCGGGTAGGGGTGCCTACATGGACATACGCGCTTCCCCCCCCGGCACTGCCTGCCAATGTTATGTGCCCTTGGGGGTACCTGCTGAGTAATATCCCCTGTGACACTGTGGGACACACACTCGTGCCCATGTTGGACCCTCGTCAGTTGCTGTCTTGCTGCTTTACAGTTTCTTCTTTCCTATGTGCCACCTAGGCAACTGCCTAGTCCACCCTGTGCCCCAACATGTGCCGCCTGCAGCCCCCTGTATCCCATTTACACATCAGTACAGTTACCCTTTTCTACGTGCCCACTCTGCTGTTGTTGCACATTTGCACACCATAACAAACCTGCCCAATATAAATGACAAAAACTCTTATCAGCGCTATTTCAATGTGGGATCATTCACTTTGTAGGGGGACAGAGCATAGACCCTTCCAAGTATGATATCTTCCTTTTTACACTTTGTCAGTAGTGTTGCTTTATGTTTATCATTAATATCACTATTGGCCAGCTTGGTTATTGGGATTTCAAATGTGGTTTTGGTCATTTTATATGTTTATTTGCCTTTTTGGTTCCTGCACATGGATCACTACTATCATATTTCTGGGTTTCGCTGCTTTGTTGTAGATTGCTGACTGAAATGGTTTCTCTCTCCTGCAAATGTGCCTCTAACGCTAGGGTTTCACTGGCGTTAGTTTTCAGACCTGGATTTCACAGCGTTAGTGTGCCTGGAGCCTCTCTCTGCCCACTCTCTGCCCATTGACCCCTATCTCCACCCTATGGGAGGCCTTACTCCACCCTTCAGACCCAGATTTCACAGCGTTAGTGTACCTTCATGCCGCTGCTGACGTTATCGCGTGATAACGTTACGTATCGCGCGATAATGTTGCCGCTGCTATGTTAAGACGGTTTAGTAAACATACCCCCCCATATGTATTAAATAATAACATGTAAAACTAAACATAAGGCAATTAAACAAGAATAAATAAATAAATGAGATATGTGAATAATAAATAACTAAGTATCCATGAGGCAGGTGGATAGATCGATCAATTTTGTATGTCTTTTTGTGCACTTACATACAGATTACCGCTAGAATTTTTATAATGATAGAAAAGTATGGTTTGTTTGTGATTTAGTGAGACCACTGGCTGTGTCTCTTCTGTGCTTTCACATACTAATGGCACTCGCATACTCTAGTAAGATTGCTCTTATTATTGGCACTAAAGTTGCCCGTTTTGAAATTGCTCACTGGTAATGATCCATTTTAATATTCTGACTGATTCACATCCTGTTCGAGCAACCTTATTTTTCCCTGTGTTCCCTTAGGTTTCTTCACTAATATACACATACACATATTCAGATGATTCAGATGATTTCACAATAGGGTGAGACAAACTTGTTATGACTTCTGATTTGCATATTTGTTGCTACGTTTGCACATTCCATCATATCTTTCCTACACAATTTAATTCATTGAGGTTTTTATATTCTAGGTTGCCATTTGAGAATACACAAGCTATTGCAAGGGTGTTTACTATAAAATGAGTTTATATGTGGATTTTAGTGAAGCGTGGCTATGCTAGTCAGGTCCATAGTTCCTCATCATCTATAAGTCTAAGGGGTATGTTTACTAAAGGGTGTTAAGGGAGCAGGCGTTAGCGAGTATTAATGGCAATGATAAGGGGTTTTACATGCAAAAAGTGTTATGGTCGTGTAGGAGGCATCCCAACGTTAAGAGCACTATGAGCCATTTAACGTGTTAATGGGACATGTGGTGTTAAGGTGTCAAACATGTACCTTGATGTCCGAAAACAGCTGTAACCCTAACGCTGGATAAAGGAGCAGCAAGGAAAGTCAATCTGAAGGTGATGGATGGAAGGACAGGTGGGAGTAGATGGACCTGCCAGATCCGTGGCACCCTATGTGGCAGCCAGTAAAGTGGATGAGCATGTGGGAGGCTGCTGTACTGATGTACAGGGGGGTTCTAATGTAAAATGGCACAATTTCAGTGTGTGGCATAGGATGAGGAAGACGTGTCCCCCAGTGGAGTCAGAAGTGGCAGGATGTGTTCAGCGACAGGAGGACAGAGTAGGAGTGGTGAAATGCAGATCAGGCACAAGAGAGGCATGCGTGAAGAGTCAAAATGCGGAAAAGAGTACCAGTGTAGGCCATGGTGTAGCAGCTTGCACAAGAAGACATGACTGCACACCGCTGACAGAAGTGGATGGATGGGCTGAAGAAAGGATGGTAGCCGAGGAGAGGCGTAGGTGCCATCCCCAATGTATTTGTACTGTGCGTGAAAATGTTCGCCAGTGTCACTTGGAAGGCCTGATACCAGACATATGGGACTCACACTTGTCCCAGCCACACAGTCACCATACAACAGCTCAGACAAATGTGCAGATAACAACTGCACAGGTGTCATCCAAACTGGGTAAATGAGGCACATACGGACATGAGGTGATACCTGAAGGTGGCTATCCAAGGGGTAGGATGCGTCTACATGTACTGCAGAGATGTAATGGAGCCAAAGTTGTACAGACATAGTCATGATGTCATACATGACTCATGTTAGCCAAGTTGGTTGCTGCTGTATGCATGTAACTGCCTGTTAGTATATTGCTGTAGCAGTGTAGTCACATCAGAGTACATCTTGCTGTCATTTGGTAATGTCTGATGGTAAACATGGACTGTATGGACCTGCAGTCAGCTGAGGCCTTGGTGGGTTAAGTGATCCGCTCAATGTCACAAGGAGGTATTGTCAGTCCATGAAGTTTGTGGCAGACATAAAATGTGACAGTAACATTCTGAAATGTCATATAAGGAGTGGTCCCCCCAGCCATTGCTTGACCATCACACCACTTCAAAGCAGGGGCCTGACATCTGCAGGGTGAACATGTCTGACCCCCTGCAATGGGCTGCCGCAGAGCCAAGAAAGACATGCTTTCAGAAGGCCACAATGGGAAACAGCATGTCTGCTGACCCAAAGTGTGGCCAGAATGCATAAAAATGTAGAAGGATGAGTGTCTGCATGTCACAGCAGATCCAGGACTGTTACAGGTAGGGAAATGACCTGAGTAGCACACAGGCGCAAAACAAACAAGTTTGAATCAAACCCTTGTCCTCCGTTTATGGAGACATTGAAATAACCAGTAGACAATACCTCCACATCTCTCTATACATATAGGGGTATGTTTACTAAACAGCGCTAACGTTGCAGCGGCGACGTTATCATGCAATAAGTGACGTTATCGTGCAATAATGGCGCATTACCGTGCAATAACATCACATATCGCATGATAATGTCTCCGGCGGCGTTAAGGTGCGTAGAGGGTGGAGTAAGGCTCCCCAGAGGGTGGAGATAAGGGGTCAATGAGCAGAGAGTGGGCGGGGAGAGGCCCCAGGCACACTAACGCTGTGAAATCAGGGTCTGAAAATTAACGCCACTGAAAACCTTGCGTTAGAGGCACATTTGCAGGAGGGAGAAACCAGTTCAGTCAGCAATGTACAGCAAAGGCAGGAAGACCCAGATAAGTAATAGCAGTGATACATGTGCAGTAACAAAACATGCAAAAACCAGAGAGATAATGACCAGAAACAAAATAGAAATACAAAACACTGAGCTGGCCAATAGAAAAAACATTGATAAACAGCAATCAACACTATCCATAAAGAATAAAAAGGAAGATGTCACTTTTGGAAGGGTCAATTCTGATTCCCCCCACAAAGTGAATGTTCCAACATTGATAGTGTTGATGAGGGTTTGCTGTGGTATATATTGGGCAGTTTGCTTATGTGGCTTTCACATGTGCAGCAACAGCAGAGTGGCCACGTAGGAAAGGGCACTGCGGTGATGGTGTAAATGGGGAACAGGGGGCTGCAGACAGCACATGCAGTGGGCCAGCTGGAGCACAGGGTGGATAGGCAAATGCCTAGGTGACACATAGGAATGTAGAAACGGAAAACCAGCAAGACAGCAACTGACCAAGGGAAAACATGTCCACGAGTGTGTGTCCACGATGTCCCAGGGGACAGTACCCAGCAAGTACCCCAAAGGTCACATAGCATTGGCAGGCAGTGCCGGGGGGAAGTGTGGATGTCTATGCAGGCACCCCTACCCCATATCATGCACCACAGGAAGCCGCCTACCGTAACACTGGATGGCCTGGGACTGCGCACCACCAGCACCACCGGCACAAGGGCATGCCAGCATGGTTGCGGAGGGGTGCTGGTGGTGGAGGGGGCAGTGGCATCTGCCCACAGCAGACCAAGGCCAAGCCCTGTTTAGGTGGGTGCCATGCACTGCAACAGACAAGGTCTGTCTGACGAACAGTCCTGGAGGGCCAAACACCATTCAGGTGTCATGCTGTCCCTAATAAATATGCCTGTGATGCATTTGTATGCACCGCCCCCATTGTATGCAAATGTATCCATGCGTATTCATTAGGTACAGCATGAAAACCCGAACCGTGTTTGGTCCACCAGGACCAGAGTTGGGAACCTCTGCCCTAGAGCAGCGGCCAACAGGGGCACAAACACCCATACCCATAGGCTCCACTATCCAATGGCTCATGGAGAGTCAGGCTGTTGGGCCCTGCGCGGAGCAGCATCTACCAATACTAGCACCTGCATACCTTAGCAATGCTGTCTTAAGCTTGGAAACATGTTCCACACATATCAAAAGGTTGCTATGATTGATGTCAAATAACAAATCCTACGTAAAACACAATTTATTGACAGAGATTCATCATAGCAACCTTTCTGATATCTGTGGAGTGTGTTTCAGTGTTTGTTTCGGACAGTGTTTACCACCCCGGGGAGTGACCTTAACAGTATTGAGTATCATAGCAATGCCTGCACTGTGCCCAGGACTGGTGTGGCGGCCAGGGCTGCTAACCACTTCTATCTTTGCACAATGCTGAAATAGGTGTGGGAGTGTGTGTATGTCTGTACAGCATTTAGTGGTTGCCAACACGTTACTGAACCCACAATTCTTGCGCTGTTTCCAGTGTTAGCCTGCCAATGTGCATAATGAGGAGCAAGGTAATGTGGGTATGGCCTGGACAGGGCAGCCTGGGCAGGATGCATCTGCACATGGCATAGGGTAATGGCTGGGACATTGTAGTGCCCGATCACCACCTGCACGGACAGGGTGGCCACAGCATGCCATGCTGGGAGGTCACTCTCACCCTGACTGAGTAGTGACCATGGCATGGCTAGGTTCCCCCATAGTGCTATATAGTATTTCTCTCAAGTGATATCTATGGGTTCTCTTTTCTGGTGCTCAATCACTGATGTCCCATTTTTGGGTGTGCACAGTTCCTCCAGAAACATGTACTAGCTAGCAGATTGTCTTCAGAAAACATGTGTATGGCTGGAGCACCTTGCAAGGTGGAGACTGGCTGTGCCTCCTGCTGGTGAATGTCAGATAGTGGTGGGGGTAGCAGAGCTTTTCCAGGCCTACTGCCTATCTACCAGTGCCCTATGTGATGTATACAGATCTGCATTGACTGCTCTGTAGGGTGCCTATTCCCCAGCAGGATTGGGGTTGATGGTCCCCTCTACTGCCATCATTGCAGAGATGTAGACTGTGGATCTGTTAGTGGGAGATCCTGTCACCCACCCTGACCCACTGAGGGTGGGTTGGGTGGTACTACATAATCCACTTTTGGGTCCAAATGTCACCCTTCTCTTATAACATGTGACCATGGTGACCATGGCAACCACACAGGATATGCACTATTCTGGGTGCATCATAGTCCACAAGGGCTAGACGTGACTGGGAAATACAGATGGACACGGGTGTATCCTAGTTGTATCTGCAAGGACTACCTATCACACACTGACACTGATGGGGACCTACAGCACATCCTATCTCAACCACCCCAGGTGCTGCGGACCTGGTGCTGGGTGCCCCCCTCACCCTCAGGGTGAGCACAGGAACCGCACAATGTCACAGTCTGTAGCTACTCTGTGCCAGTTAACACACACGGTCAGTTCCCCCTACCAGGCCAGGGTGCTATAGAGGCGCATACCCCATCTTGTGATCAGATGTAGCCTGCTGATCTGCATGTGCAGTGCAACATGGGTACAGGTGGGTCTACCCTATCCTGGTAACCACAGCAGACAGTTTGTGTGGTGACCTGCAGTCTTTCTGTAGCCAGCCAGTAGTGTGTTAGCTGCTAAAGAGATGTAGCCCACTGATTGCTTCAATGACTGCAGATTTGTTTCTAAGTTTAGAAACATAGGTGTAGCACAATGGTTAATGCACTGCCTGATAATACAGGGGTCATGAGTTTGATCCCCCAGTGTGCCTAATGGATAAGGCTGGCTGAGGCATCAATGACTGCAGAGGCAGAGGTCATAGGTTTGATCCCACAATGGTGTTATCTAATAAGGCTGTCTGAGGCATTTCCTTTTAATTTAAATCAGTGCTGCCAGCAAAAACACCCTCAAAGTGCCGTAGCCTAAGGTGCCTCATAAGGCACACCTATAGGGCGCCCTATAAAGCACCCTATAGAGCGCATTATAGGGTGCCTTGGCGGACAGGGCACTTTATAATGTGCCCTATGGAGTGCCTTATACGGCGCCTTATGCTGCACCTTAGGTTATGGCACTGTGAGGGTGTTTTTGCTGGCAGCACTGATTTAAATTAAAAAGGAAATGCCTCAGACAGCCTTCTTACATAACACCACTGCAGGATTGAACCGATGATCTCTGCCTCCACAGTCATTGCAGTAACCAGTGGGCTACATCTTTATAGCTTCTAACAATCCGCTGGCATGAACTTAGGGTTAATGCGTGTTAACGTGCCACAGCGCCCACTATCATGCGATATCGCTTCTTGCTACCTTGCCGCAGGAATGCCCTCTACCTTATATGGCATTCTTCACATGAACGCTGCAACTAGCGCCGGTAACATTAAGACGGTTTAGTAAACATACCCCATAGAGTGCATAGGGTGCATAGGGAGAGGAATGGCCAGCAGAAGAAAGGAGGTGATAGTGCCTCTGCATAAGTTTTTGGTGCAACCTCATTTGGATTATTGTGTGCAGTTCCGGAGACCACACTTTCAAAAGGATATAAACAGGCTGTTGTCGGTACAGAGGGTGGCTACTAAAATGGTTAGTAGTCTTCATTATAAAGCATTTGAGGGCAGACTTAAGGATCTTAATATGTACACCTGAGAGGATAGAGGTGTTATGATTGAGATGTTTAAATACCTCCATGGCATAAATGCCCAGGAGGAGAGCCTCTTTTGATTGAAAGCAGGTTCTGCTACAAGGGGACATGGGATGAGGATCAAAGAGGATAGATTCAGGAGTGACATGTGGAAATATTTCTTTACGGAAAGAGTGGTGGACCCATGGAATAGTCTTCTAGTGGAGGTGGTAGAGATGAGGACAGTATCTGAATTGAAAAAAGCATGGGACAAACACAGATGATCTCTAAAGGAAAAAATGGGACTGTTGTAGTGGTTGATATGGAAGGACAGGCTTGATAGGCCATGTGGTCTTTTTCTGTCATCATGATTCTATGTAACAATGTCTGGAAACAAAGAGCCTGCATGTCTCTGCCTAAACTGTCTGCTGTGTGTGCGGTATAGGTTAACCCCTCCAGTACTTATGAGGCACTGCACCTGCAAAATAGCAGTCTGCAGCTGATCACCAAATGGAGAATGTACTGATCCATCACATCAACTCAGTAAGACACACTGACAGTATGTGTTGCAAGCACATAACAGCTACAAACTGTGCTACTGGGCAGTTTAAGCAGTCACCCTGAAGTAAGGATGGACATCCAGCACCTGGTCCCCTGAACTTGCACTGCTAGAGGTGCTAGAGGTGGTCCCTGCTGGCTATGTGGTAGGTCCACATCACTGCCAGTGTATGGCAAGTACTGTCTGCAGTGTGCTTTGCTGGTCACCTTGTATCCTGAACAATTGCAGTATGCTGTAGGTGCCAGTCACAGCTTAACCCTATGTCCTGTCCCTGTTGAAAAGGGATCTTCCTAGAACAATGCATGTCAGTGCCCAGTGTTAAAAAGCCAATGCTATAGACACCAAATGCAGTGGGGGCTTCTAGACTTGCATAGGGTTGTTGCTACTATTTGGGTGGTCCTGTCATGACCACATGGAGTAGGCCCAGAGCAACTACTGTCCCCACCTTCTAGGACTAACAGTCCCCCACAGGAACCTCAGTCAGACAGCACCTGCTACCCACCAACTGTAGCCAGACTACTAGTCAATACACACTGCATGTACACCCTGGCTTAAAATAAACAACATAGACAACCAGCATTTAGCTCTGTGATTGGACTCCCCAGAAAGAGATTATACCACCACTGGAGCTAGACATTATAATGACACAATATGGATACACAGCTGTGCCATGGTCACTGCTCAGTCAGAGTGAGCGTTCCCTCTCAGCTTGACATGCTGTGGCCATCCAGGCCATGCATGTGACAGACAGACAAAGCAAAGTCTTGGCCATTGACCTTACCGCTGAGGCAGACACATCCTGGCCATTCCGCTCTGTTTCAGACCATACCCACAATCCTCTGGTCCTCATCATGCACATTTGTGGACTAATGCTGGGAACAGCTTAGGCAATGTGAGGCACAGTGAAGTACAAAAAGCCACAGAACAATGGAGAGACATACACACACACACACACACACACACACACACACACACACACACACACCAATGCTGGTTGGCATTCCTGCCTCCCACTTTGGTCTCCATATCAGCTCATTGTGCAGGCACCAGTAGCGTGCTCTGACATGAACACTTGTTCATGTGTGCAGGTGCTATCAGCCTGCTTCTCCATCCAGCTGTGGATAGTGGAGCCTGTCTGTGTGGCTAATGAGTGTCTGTAGCCTGTGATAAGGAAGCTTATCATAGCTCAGGAAGGAGCTATAGAAAAGGTGAAGTGACTCTGAACAAGCAGCCTGTC
Source organism: Ichthyophis bannanicus (assembly GCA_033557465.1). Lineage (NCBI taxonomy): Eukaryota > Metazoa > Chordata > Amphibia > Gymnophiona > Ichthyophiidae > Ichthyophis > Ichthyophis bannanicus. The sequence continues at coordinate 1,463,671,746 of CM066031.1, forward strand.
AGTTCTGGTAGAAATAAGAAAACAGAATTTTCCCATAAAAGACTACCAGTCCCAGAATGCACCAGGTTTCCAACAGCCATTAGAGGAGCTGAAGTGGGGAAACGTGTGTTCAATCAGGAGGGCTATGAGGTAATCCCTAAGCACTCATCTCAAAGGGCAGGGCCTGATTCAGCACAGCTGCGCTGTATTAGGGGGGCACTCATCTAGGCAGAATAAAGGTAGAGTTTATTCTACAGAGAATTATCCTCCTTATCCTGAGAATCAGCTTGAGCTTGATCATCAGTTTCATCTGAAGGATCATCGGAAGCAGAAGCCAAACCGGACGGACAGAGAGGGAAAGAAACCCTTTGGAAGAAGGAAGAGAAAAGCCTTTGAGAGGTCTAGAAGAGTCCAGAGCAGTACGTATACTGGGAGGCATTTCAAGGGCCAGCATACACCATTGGACTGGGGAAAGCCAGAGGAATGGTGCTGCAGAGCTAGGAAACTCCAGACGCTACCTGTGAGGGAGACGGCTGCACGTGGAAGGGACCCTAAGAGCTGTGCCAGAAGGTATGTGAAGAGAGATCCAGTGTCCAGGGATCTGGATTGGAAGGCTGGACATAAGAACTGGACTACATACTGGCCAGGCTATATAGAGAGGAACTCTAACAGCAATGGAAGCTCAGGTATGAACACTGATCTATGCCCTAGCTATAACCTTGAAAGACAGCAGGGAAACAAGTATTCTCCTGAAAGTGCTCCATTGAGAGATTCATCTGTGCCAATCCATGATATTGAACCCATGCTTGTTGAAGAAGGGGGAATGATTGCAGATGAAGAATGTGTTTATATGGACTGCTCTCTGTCCAAACTCCTTTGGTAATTTTCTGTTATAAAGTACAGCAACCATCACAAAGAAATACAAACTTGTTCTTTAATCTACTCAGAAAAGCTCCTGATGCAGGATTTGACCCACACAGTAGAAAGCAAGCCAGCTAAGGGGTTTCAGCTGGATAACTGCTAGCAATTGAGCCTTACCTAATTGCTTGTGAGCTAGGAGAGAATCACTTCTGAATCTATGTGGGAAGTTATCAGAAGTTAACCTGAAAAGAACAGTTTTTTTCTTTCTTTGTGACTTTTCGTTTGTTGTTTGATATATGCTAAGAAAACATTAGCTAATGCCTGACAAGTTTGAATGTTGTTTTCCTGATTTTGACTTTATTTTTCCAAGTTAAACACTGGAAGCAAGTAACCTGATTTATGTGCTACCAAGCATATCTATGTTGGGAGAAATAACCCCATAAATAAATATCTTATTGGCTTTACCCAAAAGCACAACTAATTATTGTGAGCAGCTGTGTCTGGTGTGAATGAACTGCATTGCCCACAATACCTTGCAAATCATATAGATATATGCACTTGCCAAGACTGTGAAGATTCTCACCCAGGCAGCCGTCTGACAAATGGCGTAGTTTTTCGGATTGTTTTGCACAAAAGGGATTTACTTGCTGAGGATTACAACTAAAGTTCAAGTTTAAAGCTGGAAAAAAAAAAAGATTTTCCCTCAACTGCACTTTGGAGGAGAAGTGGATGTTCCAGGAAGCTGTCCCAGGAGGAAAAGACCCTGTGCAGAGCTGGATTCATCACTGACACAAGGTAATAAGTACCTGGGCATGTCTAGTGGTGGATGGGAGTAAGGCACAGGGGTAATTGAAAAAAAAAAAAGTAGAAAAAAACACACCTGTTTGGAAGGTGGTGCACTTTTTTTTGTTGTTGTTTCTTGCAGGGATCAAGATGGATCCGAGGGAGATGGCTAGCTGGATGGCAGCCCAGTTTAGCAGGCAACAGGAGCTAGCACAGCAGGCTCAGGACACTGCTATGAAAGCCTTAATGGAACAGCAGAGGCCAGTGTTTGATCTGGTGCAAGCCCTAGTTCAGCTGCAGAACCAAAGTGGAACAGATGCAAGACCAGCAGTAAATACTGGTACACCACATGTGGACAGTGTGGGACTCAATCAAGGGATTGGGGCATTTAGTTTTGGGAAGCTAACTCCAGATGATAATGTTGATGATTTTCTAGAGTCTTTTGAAAGAGTGGCACAAGCATTAGCATGGCCAGAGACCCAGTGGGCAGTAAGGCTGGCAGCCTCATTAACTGGAGAGGCGCTTGCAGCTTACAGAGCAATGCCAGCAGCCCAGGCTTTGAATTATAAGGATGTAAAGGCTGCTATTAGAGATCGCCTAGGGTTGTCTATTTCAGAGTATAGGCGAATGTTTAGAGCTGTTACATTGAGAGTGGGTGAAACACCCAGGGCTCTGAGTCAGAGAATCAGAGGTTTAGCTGTAAAATGGTTGGAGCCTGAGCAAAAGACGGTAGAAATGTTAATAGACATTATAATGCTTGAACAATTTATGTCTGCGGTCCCTAAAGATTTGCACACTTTCCTTATACAGCAAAATTGCCAAAATCTTGGAGAGGCAACCATGCTAGCAAAGAGATTCTTGGAAGCCACGCAGGCTTGCCATAGAATGGGTGGCCCTCTGAAGATTGGTGCTGAGGCAAGATGTGCTGTATCAGAAAAGAAAATAATTAAAAATGTTTCTGAAAATGAATGTACTGTATCAAACCAGATGACACAGTGGAATAGAAAGAAATGTTTCAAGTGTGGAAAATGGGGACATTTAAAAAAAGGATGTCAGACACACACTAGCTTAGTGGGTGTGGATTTAAAACAGCCCAAAGAAGGATTTCTTTTGATGGTTGATGTGCAAGGAATTACCACAAATGCTTTGCTAGACTCTGGGGCAGACCAGAGTATGATGTCAAAAAGGCTTTGGAAGAGGATAGAGGCCCAAGAAGGATTTGTGCCTAGAACCCCTGAAAGCCAAGTTCACATCAGATGCATTCATGGTGCTGCAACATCATATCCCACCTATAGGCTAAAGGTTAAGTGACTGGGGGAACAAGAGGAAGTCCTGTTAGCAGTGGTGCCTAGGCTACCCTTTGATTTGGTTCTAGGAAGAGACTGGCCAAGATTTAAGCCGGGTCTAGTGAAAGGACTAGGAAAGAAGGAGGGAGAAGGATTAATGGTAATAGCTCCCGGGCCTTTATTTGGAAGTCCTCAGACCCCAGCTAAAAAGATGGTTAAGCGTCCAGAAGACCAAGCTACCCCAAAGCAGACATTCGTCCTAAAGTACCATAGGGTCACAGAGAAGGCCCAAGTTCCTAAGCAGGCAACCCCTCAAGCTGCTGGGTTTGACCTGTGCAGCATAGAAAATGTGACTGTACCTAGCCAAGGGAGAGCCCTGGTTGACACCGGTCTCCAAGTGGAAATACCTATTGGATGCTATGGGAGAGTAGCCCCAAGGTCTGGATTAGCCCTTAAATATTTCATCGATGTGGGTGCGGGAGTAATTGATCCCGATTACAGGGGCAATATTAAAGTTCTGTTATTTAACTTTGGACAGAATGATTATCACGTGAAGACAGGAGACAGAATTGCCCAATTGATCTGTGAGAGGCTGGGTTTTCCACCTGTGGAGGAGGTCACATCCCTGGAAAATTCTGAGCGTGGAACCAAAGGCTTTGGTTCTACTGATGTCAAAGGGGTTAAAAGCCTAGATGCCACCTGTGCCCGAGAGAGGGAGGTGAATGAAGAGGAAGATTTGGGACCCCAGGTATCTGATTGTAAAGAAAAATCAGAGCCCCAAATAGGGGAGGCCCTGACAGTGGTACAACAGGAAGAAATTAGGAAATTGCTCAAAGAGTTTCCAGATGTGTTGACACCCATACCTGGGGAGACACATTTGGTTGCCCATGAAATAATAACTCCACCGGGGAAATTAGTTCGTCAAAGGCCATACCGCTTGCCTGAAGCCAAGAGACAGGAAGTAGTGGCACAAGTCCAGGAGATGTTGGACATGGGAGTAATAGAGGAGTCAAAGAGTCCCTGGAATAGCCCCATAGTCCTGGTGCCGAAGCCTGATGGATCTTTAAGATTTTGTATTGACTTCCGGCAGGTAAACGCCATATCAGTTTTTGATGCATATCCAATGCCAAGAATTGAAGAGCTGTTGGACCAGCTGGGACAGGCTCAATACTTAACCACCCTTGATATGACAAAAGGATATTGGCAAATCCCTCTCACCAGGGAGTCGAAGCCGAAGCCGAAGACTGCGTTCAGCACCCCCGTTGGCCTTTTCTAGTTCAAGAGGATGCCTTTCGGACTGCATGGAGCAGCGGCTACCTGCCAAAGGTTAGTGGATCAGGTACTTCGACCCCACCAAAATTATGCTTTTGCATATATGGATGATGTCATAATCCATAGTAACACCTGGGCGGAGCATCTGAAGAGGATCAGGGCAGTCTTGTGCTCCATGAAGCAAGCGGGAATCACTTTAAACCCGAAGAAGTGTGCCTTTGCAAATAGGGAGGTAAAATACCTCGGCCACCTAGTGGGAAGAGGAAAAATTAAACCTCTAATGAGTAAAGTAGATAGCATCAGGAATTTTCCTCCTCCAACAACAAAGAAACAACTAAGAAGTTTCTTAGGACTTATTGGATACTACCGCAGGTTTATACTGCAATTCGCAGAGAAAAGTGCAATTTTCACGTATATGCTGCGGAAGAATTGTCCAAACCAGCTAAAGTGGACACCTGAAGCTGAAAAAGCGTTTTCAGTCTTAAAAGGAAAATTGTGTACAGGACCGGTACTGAAAGGGGTGGACTTCAAGAAACCCTTTCTGGTTCAAACGGATGCATCGGACGTAGGGCTAGGAGCGGTTCTATCCCAGTGTCATGAAGGGGAGGAGCATCCTGTGATGTACCTGAGCAGGAAGTTGTCACCAGCTGAACAAAAGTATTCCACAATAGAAAAAGAATGTTTAGCTATTAAGTGGTCAGTGGAGGCGTTAAGGTTTTACCTTACAGGGAGAAAGTTCCAGTTGGTCACAGACCATGCCCCACTTAAGTGGTTGCAGCAAATGAAGAACCACAATGCCAGGTTGACACGCTGGTACATGGCCTTACAGGAATTTGATTTTCAAGTTGAACATCGTGCTGGGAAGTTACACAAGAATGCAGATGCCCTTTCCCGTATTACGGACTGTAGAGAAGAAGTTTCACCAGTGACACCAGTCCGTAATAACTTAAGCAGGGGGGTATGTGATAAGGAAGCTTATCATAGCTCAGGAAGGAGCTATAGAAAAGGTGAAGTGACTCTGAACAAGCAACCTGTCAGTTCTGGTAGAAATAAGAAAACAGAATTTTCCCATAAAAGACTACCAGTCCCAGAATGCACCAGGTTTCCAACAGCCATTAGAGGAGCTGAAGTGGGGAAATGTGTGTTCAATCAGGAGGGCTATGAGGTAATCCCTAAGCACTCATCTCAAAGGGCAGGGCCTGATTCAGCACAGCTGCGCTGTATTAGGGGGGAGCACTCATCTAGGCAGAATAAAGGTAGAGTTTATTCTACAGAGAATTATCCTCCTTATCCTGAGAATCAGCTTGAGCTTGATCATCAGTTTCATCTGAAGGATCATCGGAAGCAGAAGCCAAACCGGACGGACAGAGAGGGAAAGAAACCCTTTGGAAGAAGGAAGAGAAAAGCCTTTGAGAGGTCTAGAAGAGTCCAGAGCAGTACGTATACTGGGAGGCATTTCAAGGGCCAGCATACACCATTGGACTGGGGAAAGCCAGAGGAATGGTGCTGCAGAGCTAGGAAACTCCAGACGCTACCTGTGAGGGAGACGGCTGCACGTGGAAGGGACCCTAAGAGCTGTGCCAGAAGGTATGTGAAGAGAGATCCAGTGTCCAGGGATCTGGATTGGAAGGCTGGACATAAGAACTGGACTACATACTGGCCAGGCTATATAGAGAGGAACTCTAACAGCAATGGAAGCTCAGGTATGAACACTGATCTATGCCCTAGCTATAACCTTGAAAGACAGCAGGGAAACAAGTATTCTCCTGAAAGTGCTCCATTGAGAGATTCATCTGTGCCAATCCATGATATTGAACCCATGCTTGTTGAAGAAGGGGGAATGATTGCAGATGAAGAATGTGTTTATATGGACTGCTCTCTGTCCAAACTCCTTTGGTGATTTTCTGTTATAAAGTACAGCAACCATCACAAAGAAATACAAACTTGTTCTTTAATCTACTCAGAAAAGCTCCTGAAGCAGGATTTGACCCACACAGTAGAAAGCAAGCCAGCTAAGGGGTTTCAGCTGGATAACTGCTAGCAATTGAGCCTTACCTAATTGCTTGTGAGCTAGGAGAGAATCACTTCTGAATCTATGTGGGAAGTTATCAGAAGTTAACCTGAAAAGAACAGTTTTTTTCTTTCTTTGTGGCTTTTCGTTTGTTGTTTGATATATGCTAAGAAAACATTAGCTAATGCCTGACAAGTTTGAATGTTGTTTTCCTGATTTTGACTTTGTTTTTCCAAGTTAAACACTGGAAGCAAGTAACCTGATTTATGTGCTACCAAGCATATCTGTGTTGGGAGAAATAACCCCATAAATAAATATCTTATTGGCTTTACCCAAAAGCACAACTAATTATTGTGAGCAGCTGTGTCTGGTGTGAATGAACTGCATTGCCCACAATACCTTGCAAATCATATAGATATATGCACTTGCCAAGACTGTGAAGATTCTCACCCAGGCAGCCGTCTGACAAGCCTTGCTGGCCGATTCACTGGGGATTCCATTTTCTGGTGCTGTACCTGCACTGTAGGCTAATGTTTAGCCACAGAGACATGAAATACATGACCCATAGCCAGGACTTGAACCTGTGACTCATATACACACTATGTGTGTTGAGCCACAGCATTGCCATATGGATACAACAGTCCCTGGACTGACATACTTTCCATCAAACAGACTTTAGCACATCTCACAATGCGTACAGCGCACAGGACCAGGACATGGCTTTGGTCTGCTGCAAGCCGGTGGCGCTTCCCCCTCTGCCAACACCCCCACTCTATGCTGACATGCCCGCATACTTTCAGTGGTGGTGGTGCGTAGTCCCAGCCCATCCAATATGTGGGTTTGGAGGGCACCTAAGGCACAAGGTCCAGATAGGGGGGGGGGGGCAGAGGCACAAATGGACGGCCACACAGCCCCCCAAACCATCTGCCTCTTCATGGACCCCATAACCGCCTGCCTCCGATACGTCTCGGGGGTAGTTCCCCAGGTGCCTGCATTTTGTAGCTACCTGGAGGGCTACAGCTGCTGCCACTATCGGCCTCTTCCTCCACAGCTGGGTTAAGCAGCAGTGGGGAGGGGGCAGCCAGGATCTCTGTCTAGGGTGCCAGGACCCTTAAACTGCCCCATGTGGCACATCACCTTTCTGCAGCAGCAGCATGTCTGTGTGCTGCCTCTGTCACTGTGGGATCATGACGGACATCACAGATGGTAATGCGACTAGAAAGATACCCCTATGAGGAGAGGCTAAAGAGGTAAGGGCCCTTCAACCTGGATAAAAGGTGGCTAAGGGGAGATATAACAGAGGTCTATATATTAATGAGAGGTGTGAAATGGGCAAATGTAGATCGATTGTTTACGCCATCAACATGTAGCGAGACTAGGGTACATGCAATGAAGCTACAGTGTAACCCATTTAAGACTAATAAGAGAAAATATTTTTTCAGTCAATGTGTAATCATACTCTGGAATTCATTACCAGAGGATGTAGTAAAAGCTGTTCGTGTAGCTGGGTCTCAAAAAAGGTTTGGATAGGTTCCTGGAGGAAAGGTCCAAAAACCATTACCCAAGTGGACCCGGGAAATCCACTGCTTGCCCCACTATTGGTATTGTGGAACCTGTGTCTTTTGTGGAAACAGCTAGGTACTTATGACCTAAATTGGCCACTGTTGGACAGAGAATACCGGGCTTGATGGACCTTGTCCTGACCCAGTATGGCATATCTTATGATATTATGTTCTTATCTGCCATCAGGGCAGCTGCCTGGTCCACCTGTGCACCAGCAACCCCCACTGCATGATCCATGTGCCCCCTCCTTTGCCCCATTTGCACCATCAACATAGTGCCTTTTCATACTTGGGCACATGCTGTTTGCTGCTAATTGAGCACTACTATCACTGTTTTGGGTTCCCCTGTCACTGCCCTTACCTCTTTAGCCTCTCCTCATAGGGGTATCTTTCTAGCCGCATTACCATCTGTGATGTCCGTCATGATCCCACAGTGACAGAGGCAGCACACAGACATGCTGCTGCTGCAGAAAGGTGATGTGCCACATGGGGCAGTTCAAGGGTCCTGGCACCCTAGACAGAGATCCTGGCTGCCCCCCTGCCCACTGCTGCTTAACCCAGCTGGCATTAACCTTTAAAAAGGAGATAGAGAAGCTTTGAAACTAGAAAATAGGGGAAAGCCGACAGTCGCCCAGGAGCACATGGTTCGGATGAAGGTATCCTTGAAGGATACTACCAAAAGCAGTGAGGTTCCAAAAAAGAGTATAGTAGCCCAAATGCCCTTGAGTAAGGTGCAGACAGAGCGTAAAGATTCCAAATTACCCATGCCTACCAATAGCCAGATTAATATTAATAAAATACAGTCTCTAAAATGCTTGTATGCAAATGATAGAAGTCTAAACAATAAGATGGGAGAGTTAGAATATATAGCACTAAATGAGAGGTTAGATATGATTGCAATCTCAGAGACATGGTGGAAGGAGGATAATCAGTGGGACACTGTGATACCTGGATACAAACTATATCGTAATGATAGAACTGATCAAATTGGTGGAGGAGTTGCACTCTATGTTAGAGAGGGCATTGAGTCAGAAAGGATTAAAGTTTTGCAGGAAACAAAATTTGCTGTAGAATCTCTATGGATTGAAATTCCATGTAAAAAAGGGAAGGCGATGGCAGTGGGAGTGTACTATCGACCGCCTGGCCAGAATGAACAAATGGATGATGAAATGCTCAAGGAAATCAAGGAAGCTAACAAAAGTCACAGCAGAGTAGTAATAATGGGTGATTTCAATTACCCTGGTATCGACTGGGTCAGTGTTACGGCAGGACAAGCTAGGGAGATAAAATTCCTAGATGAAATAAATGACTGCTTCTTGGAGCAGCTGGTTCATGAACCGACCAGAGGGGAAGCCATACTGGACCTAGTCCTTAGTGGAACGCCAGATCTGGTGCAAGAAATAAGGGTGTTGGGACCACCTGGCAATAGTGATCATAGCATGATCGTGTTTGATTTAATTAGTGGAGGAGGGATAGTAAAGAAATCCACAGTACTACCTTTTAACTTTCAAAAGGGAGACTATGATAAAATGAGGAATATAGTTAAGAAAAAACTAAAAGGAGTGGTTGCAAAGGTTAAAGACTTACAGCAAGCTTGGGTGTTATTTAAAAATACTATCCTCGAAGCCCAGACCAGCTGTATTCCACGCATTAAGAAAAGTGGAAGAAAGTCCAAAAAACTGCCAGCATGGTTTAAAGGTGAGGTCAGAGAGGCTGTTGCTGCCAAAAAAGCATCCTTCAGGAAATGGAAAAAAGAGTCAAACGAAGAAAACTGGAAACAGCACAAGCACTGGCAAGTTAAATGCAAAGCATTGATAAGGCACGCAAAGCGAGAATTTGAGAAGGAACTTGCTACGGAAGCAAAAACACGAAATAAAGACTTTTTCAAGTACATTTGTAGCAAAAGGCCTGTGAGAGAGTCCGTTGGGCCATTAGATGATAGAGGGGTAAAAGGGGCAGTAAGAGGAGACGAGGCTATAGCAGAGAGACTGAATGAATTCTTTGCTTCGGTCTTTACTGAGGAAGATGTAGGGATGTTACCCAAGACTGAAGTGGTATTTAAAGGTGATACTGCAGAGGAATTGAGAGAAATATCGCTACACCGGGAAGATATATTACAACTATTTGATAAACTGAATAGTAGCAAATCACCTGGACCGGATGGTATACATCCAAGAGTGTTGAAAGAACTGAAATATGAGATTGCAGACCTGCTATTGGTAATCTGTGAACTTTCATTAAAATCATCTGTAATACCTGAAGATTAGAGGGTCGCCAACGTAACACCGATCTTTAAAAAGTGTTCCAGGGGTGACCCGGGAAATTATAGACCAGTGAGTCTGACGTCAGTACCGGGGAAAATGGTAGAAACCATCATAAAGAACAAAATTACACAGCATGTAGATAGTCATGGCCTAATGGGAGACAGCCAACATGGCTTTAGACAAGGAAGATCTTATCTTACTAATCTGATATGTTTTTTTGAAGGTGTGCATAAACAGGTAGACAAAGGTGAGTCGGTTGATATAGTGTATCTGGACTTTCAGAAAGCTTTTGATAAGGTCCCTCATCAGAGACTTTTGGCGAAACTAAAAAGTCATGGGATAGGAGGCAGTGTACTATTGTGGATCGGGAACTGGTTAAAAGATAGAAAGCAGAGGGTAGGGCTAAATGGCCAATATTCCCAATGGAAAAAGGTGAATAGTGGAGTACCCCAGGGATCTGTACTGGGTCCGCTACTTTTTGACATATTCATAAATGACCTGGAAAAGGGAATAACGAGTGAGGTTATCAAATTTGCAGATGATACAAAACTGTTTAAAGTTGTTAGAACCCAAGAGGTTTGTGGAAAACTGCAGGAGGATCTGGATAAATTGGAAGACTGGTTATTCAAATGGCAGATGAAATTCAATGTGGACAAGTGCAAAGTTATGCACCTAGGAAAGAACAACCCACACTATAGTTACACAATGCAAGGTTCCACATTGGGAACCACCACCCAGGAAAAAGATTTAGGAGTCATCGTGGATAACATGTTAAAACCCTCTGCCCAGTGTGCAGCGGCAGCCAAGAAAGCAAATAGAATGCTAGGTATCATAAAGAAAGGGATGGAAAATAAAACAAAGGATATTATAATGCCTCTGTATCGTTCCATGGTACGACCGCACCTTGAATATTGTGTGCAGTTCTGGTCACCGTATCTTAAAAAGGACATAGCATTATTAGAAAAAGTACAGAGAAGAGCCACCAAAATGGTGAAGGGGATGGAAGGCTACTCCTATGAAGAGAGGCTACAAAGGTTGGGGCTCTTCAACCTGGAAAAGAGACGGCTGAGGGGAGATATGATAGAGGTCTATAAATTAATGAATGGAGTGGAGCGGGTAAACGTGGATCAATTGTTTGCGCTATCAGAATATAGAAAGACTAGGGGACATGCAATGAAGCTACAGGGTAAACTATTTAAGACAAATAAGAGAAAGCACAGTTACTTACCTGTAACAGGTGATCTCTGGGAACAGCAGGAATAAGTCTTCACATATGGGTACGTCGGTACCGACAGAGCCTGCGCGGGAACGCTCCCCAGCTTCCCAAAAAGGAAAGCTTTTGGGAACATCCCACTGCGCCTGCGCGCTGCCTTCCCGCCTTTCCTGACCAGCTCTCCTCAGTTCGAGTTTAAAGCTGAGACAATAGAGAGAGAGAGGAAAGGAAAGACAAAAAAGAGGTACAACTCCTAGGGGAGGTGGGAGGGTTGTGAAGACTTATTCCTGCTGTTCCCAGAGATCACCTGTTACAGGTAAGTAACTGTGCTATCTCCAGGAACAAGCAGGAATGAGTCTTCACATATGGGGACTCCCTAGCTAAGATGCCTGGGAGATCCCCAAGGATGTGAGACCCTGGGAAGGGTCCTTCGTCCTCCTATGGATCTCAGGCATCCATCCAGGGAAGGAGGGTAGGAGTTGTTTAAGAATGGAACAGGTGTTTGAGGACAGCCTGACCAAACAAGGCATCCCGGCGGGAGTCCTTGTCCAAGCAGTAATGGGCTGTGAAGGTATGAACCGAGGCCCAGGTGGCTGCTCGACAGATCTGGTCGATGGACACAGAGTTTAGAAGAGCCATAGAGGTGGCTATGGCCCTCACATTATGAGCTGTGACATGGCTCTCCAGAGTAAGGTTCTTACTCTGGTAGGCGAAAGAAATACACTGAGCAATCCAGTTGGACAGTGTTCTCTTAGAGACTGGAAGTCCTAAATGAGAAAGATCAAAAGCAACAAAAAGCTGGGAAGACTTTCTATGTTGCTGTGTCCTTTGCAAGTAAAAAGCAAGAGCTCTTTTACAATCCAGAGTATGAAGGCTCTTCTCTGCAGTGGATGCATGAGGAGCTGGAAAAAAGACAGGTAAATATACTTCCTGATTAAGATGGAAAGGTGAGACCACTTTAGGCATAAAGTGTGGATTTGTCCTAAGGACCACCTTGTCATGATGGAACCTTGTATAAGGTGGATTAGCCACTAAGGCCTGCAGTTCACTGATGTGGCGAGCTGAAGTGACTGCAATGAGGAAAATAACCTTCCAGGAAAGAAATTTCAAGGAGGTATTGGCTAAGGGTTCAAAAGGTGGCTTCATAAGCTGACCAAGAACCAAATTTAAGTCTCATGCCACCGGAGGAGGCCTAATGGGAGGTTTAGTTAAAGTGAGGCCTCTCATGAATCTTGCAATGAGAGGATGAGAGGAAATAGGTTGTCCATTGATGGGCTTAAGGGATGCTGCAATAGCACTCAAATGGACTCTTACTGAATTCGTCTTAAGTCCTGCATTGGAAAGATGCAGGAGATAGTCTAAGAGAGAATTCAAAGGTAGTGCTAGAGGGTCAAGACCCTTTTCAGCACACCAAATGGAAAATCTTTTCCATTTAAAAGCATAGGAACGCCTGGTGGAAGGTTTTCTAGAAGCATGTAGGATATCTTTCACTTGCTGAGAAAGATTCAAGCCTTGAAGGTCTAGGCCTTCAGTAACCAAGCTCTGAGGTGAAGGGACTTGGGGTTTGGGTGCCACAAAGTCTCTTCCTCCTGGGATAGGAGGTCTGGAGCAGCTCCCAAGTCCAAGGAGGGGGCTTGAGAGAGATGTAGAAGTAGAGGGTACCACACTTGGCGTGGCCAGTGTGGAGCTATGAGGATCATAGAACCTTGATCCCTCTGGAGTTTGAACAGAGTCTTGGGAATCAAGGGAATGGGTGGAAAGGCATACAGGAAACCCTGACCCCAATGAAGGAGGAAGGCATCCTTGGCCTGAACTCCCTGACATGGAATTCTGGAACAGAACCGGGGAAGTTTGGCATTCCACGGACTTGCAAAGAGGTCTATGTCCGGGGTTCCCCATTCTTGGAAGAGTCTGAGTACCTGATCCATGTGCAGGGACCATTCGTGTGGAAGCAGAACTCGACTGAGTCTGTCTGCCCAAGAGTTTTGGACTCCTGGGAGGTAAACTGCCAGGAGATGGATTTGATGCTCTCGGGCGAAGGCCCACAATCTTAAAGCTCCGTTGCAAAGCGACAGAGAGCCAGTTCCTCCTTGCTTGTTTATGTAAAACATGGCTACTTGATTGTCCGTATGAATGAGGACTGTCTGGTAGCTGAGGAGGGTATGAAAGACCTTGAGAGCTAGAAAAACTGCTCAAAGCTCCAAGTGGTTGATATGAAGAGTGGTCTCCTGTGGGGACCAAGTGCCCTGAGTGGAGAGGTCTTGTAGATGGGCTCCCCAACCTGTTTGGGAGGCATCTGTTGTGAGGGTTGCTTGGGGCAACAGCTGTTGGAAGGGGGACCCCAGCAACAAATTTTGAGTGGACATCCACCATTGGAGAGACCAAAAAAGAAGTTTGGAGGTTGCTATTTGGTCCGAGAGAGCTCCTGTAGCTTGAGTCCACTGGGTGGACAAGGTCCATTGAGCTGCTCTCATGTGTAGGCGAGCATAGGGTACCACATGCACTGTGGAAGCCATGTGGCCTAGCAGTTGTAGCATCTCCCGGGCAGTTAAGTGGCTCCTTGACTGAATCTGGGAGGCTAACTGCACTAGGCGTAGGCAACGGGCCTGAGGAAGGTAGACCCTTGCAGTGGTGGTATCCAACCAGGCCCCTATGAATTCTAGGAACTGAGTAGGGGTAAGCTGAGACCTTGGGAGATTTACTACAAGTACCAGATACTGCAGAATGTGTCTTGTGCGGTCCAGGGAAATCTGGGCCTCTGACTGAGATGGAGCTCAGATGAGCCAGTCGTCCAGGTATGGGAATACAAATATTCCCAGAGTGCGCAGAAAGGCAGCTACTACTGCCATGCATTTGGTGAACACTCTTGGAGCAGAGGTCAGACCAAAGGGAAGCACTCTGTATTGGTAAAGGTTTTCTTGGAAAAGAAAACGTAGAAACCTTCTGTGAGATGGATGGATGAGGACATGGGTGTACGCATCCTTGAGATTTAGAGAACAAAGCCAATCCTGACTTTGAAGGTATGGAAGGAGAGTGCCTAGAGAAAGCATCTTGAACTTCTCCTTGCATAGAAATTTGTTCAATTCTCTGAGATCTAGAATGGGTCTGTATCCCCCTGTCTTCTTTGGAATGAGAAAATAGGGGGAGTAGAACCCTGACCCTTGTTGAAGAAGAGGAACTTCTTCTATTGCCCCTTGGGCAAGAAGGGTAGTTATCTCCTGACCTAGCAGGTCGAGAAGAGATGTGGGAGAATTGAAGTGTCTCACCATGGTGTGAGGAGGAAGGTCTGAGAAATGAAGTTTGTAGCCCTCTCTGATGATGGAGAGGGTCCACTGCTCTGATGTGATCTGCTCCCATCTGGGAGCAAAATGAGCTAACCTTCCTGGAATGGTGAGAGGTTCTGGCTGTTTCAAAGCCAGAAAGGCTAAGTTCTCTAGCATCAAGTCAAAAACCCTGAGGGGGTTGGGACTGCTGAGTTGCAGCAGCAGCTGTAGACTTAGTCCTGGCTTGCTTAGGTTGCTGACGCTTAGTGGTAAAGCGACCTGTAGAAGATTGTTGGCCAGAAGTGGAAGGGAATCTGCCCTTTTTGAAAAAAGACTTTTTAAAAGTCTTTTTCTTGGCAGGAATGGAGGTTGACTTTGAAAGTCTATCCAGAGCAGAGAAGAGCAGTGCTTTTACAGTGCTCTGCTAGAGAGTGGATATTTGCCTCCTGTGACACCTTGCTGTGAGTTCTAGCTGTTTATTTAATTATTTATTGTTTGTCTGTTTATTTAATTATTTATTGTTTGTCTTAGTGGTGTGCTAGTTCAGCCTTCTCAGCTGTAACTTACCTTGCCTCTCTCAACTACCTGGGCTTTGTGTGGTAGCCAGGTTAACTGTTCATTTTAAATTAAATCTCTCTCCCCACAACCTGCTGTGTGTTAAACTTTTTTCCTGTCCTAGCCTGCCTGAGTGAATCCTCCCCCTCCCCCCCCTGCTGAGGTATTGTGTAGCCTTCTTCCTGTTTCCTCCACGTGTGCATAGTCTGTTTTAGTTTGCTTTTCTCTGATCAGAGAAGAGCAGTGCTTTTACAGTGCTCTGCTAGAGAGTGGATATTTGCCTCCTGTGACACCTTGCTGTGAGTTCTAGCTGTTTATTTAATTATTTATTGTTTGACTAACTGTTTATTTAATTATTTATTGTTTGTCTTAGTGGTGTGCTAGTTCAGCCTTCTCAGCTGTAACTTACCTTGCCTCTCTCAACTACCTGGGCTTTGTGTGGTAGCCAGGTTAACTGTTCATTTTAAATTAAATCTCTCTCCCCACAACCTGCTGTGTGTTAAACTTTTTTCCTGTCCTAGCCTGCCTGAGTGAATCCTCCCCCTCCCCCCCTGCTGAGGTATTGTGTAGCCTTCTTCCTGTTTCTTACACGTGTGCATAGTCTGTTTTAGTTTGCTTTTCTCTGATCAGAGAAGAGAAGTGCTTTTACAGTGCTCTGCTAGAGAGTGGATATTTGCCTCCTGTGACACCTTGCTGTGAGTTCTAGCTGTTTATTTAATTATGTATTGTTTGTCTAACTGTTTATTTAATTATTTATTGTTTGTCTTAGTGGTGTGCTAGTTCAGCCTTCTCAGCTGTAACTTACCTTGCCTCTCTCAACTAACTGGGCTTTGTGTGGTACCCCCCTCCCCCCTGCTGAGGGTTCAGGACAGGGTCCCTTGTAACTGCCCTCTTTAATAGGACTTATCTCCCTCCCTCCCTCCCTCCCCAGCACCCACCCACCCCTGGGGTAATTGTAGTTTTATAGGTACTTGCACATCTTAGAGGAAAGGGGCTGCTGTCAGGTGCAGCTCTTTATCCATATCAGTCATACACGGAGGACCTGAGATTAATTAATTAAGCTTCAGGTACACAAGGTGTATTATGGGTATTAGATACACTTTTATTAGTATAAGCATCTACACCAATCCTTATTATATACAGAATTTAAAAGACCTAAACACAAGCTGTAAACTAAGATGCAGATAGAAGTCCAGCAACGAGATGGGGGATCTCCGGTCTTTTGCATTGAGTGTCACATGTATGATTTTCTCCCAGTTGGTGAGAGGTCTTACGTATGCACTAAGTGCAAGGAGCTCTTTGCTCTCAGGGAACGAGTCCATTCTCTAGAGGCTAGAGTAGCAGACCTGGAAGACATAAGAAAGACAGAGAAGTACATGGACGAGACCTACAGGGATATAGTCCTGAAGTCCCACCTCCAGTCTGGCAGCATCCCTGTTGCCATGGAGGAGAGAGGTCACATGACAGGAAAGCATCACCCTGGTGTGGCAGGAAGTGATCCTGTAACTAGGACCTGTCCTCCAGGTGATGTAAAACCCTCTCGCACCGAGGACGTTTCTCCAGGGTCATGTCCCCATGAGGGGAGGGTCAGGACAGCTGTTATAGTTGGTGATTCAATCATTAGGAATGTAGATAGCTGGGTGGCTGGTGGACGTGAGGATCACCTGGAAACATGCCTGCCTGGTGCGAAGGTAGCAGACCTCACGCACCGCCTAGATAGGATCATAGATAGTGCTGGGGAGGAGTCTGCTGTCTTGGTACATGTTGGTACCAATGACATAGGAAAATGTGGTAGGGAAGTTCTGGAGGCTAAATTTAAGCTTTTAGTTAGGAAGTTGAAATCCAAAACTTCCAGGATAGCATTCTCCGAAATGCTTCCTGTTCCACATGCAGGACCCAAAAGACAGGCAGAGCTCCGGAGTCTCAATGCGTGGATGAGACGATGGTGCAAGGATGAGGGTTTTGGATTTGTTAGGAACTGGGGAACATTCTGGGGAATGGGGGGGGGGGCTCTTCCGAAGGGATGGGCTTCACCTTAATCAGGATGGGACCAGACTGCTGGCATTAACCTTTAAAAAAGAGATAGAGAAGCATTTAAACTAGAAAATAGGGGAAAGCCAACAGTCACCCAGGAGCACATGGTTCGGACGAAGGTATCCTTGAAGGATACTACCAAAAGCGGTGAGGTTCCAAAAGGGAGTATAGTAGCCCAAATGCCCTTGAGTAAGGAGCAGACAGAGCATAAAGATTCCAAATTACCCATGCCTACCAATAGCCAGATTAATATTAATAAAATACAATCTCTAAAATGCTTGAATGCCAATGCTAGAAGTCTAAACAATAAGATGGGAGAGTTAGAATATATAGCATTAAATGAGAGGTTAGATATGATTGCACTCTCATAGACATGGTGGAAGGAGGATAACCAGTGGGACACTGTGATACCTGGATACAAACTATATCGTAATGATAGAGCTGATCAAATTGGTGGAGGGGTTGCGCTCTATGTTAGAGAGGGCATTGAGTCAGAAAGGATTAAAGTTTTGCAGGGAACAAAATTTGCTGTAGAATCTCTATGGATTGAAATTCCTTTTATGAAGGGGAAGATGATGGCAGTGGGAGTATACTATCGACTGCCTGGCCAGAATGAACAAATGGATGATGAAATGCTCAAAGAAATCAAGGAAGCTAACAAAAGTCACAACAGAGTAGTAATAATGGGTGACTTCAATTACCCCGGTATCGACTGGGTCAGTGTCACAGCAGGACAAGCTAAAGAGATAAATTTTCTAGATGAAATAAATGACTGCTTCTTGGAGCAGCTGGTTCATGAACCGACCAGAGGGGAAGCCATACTGGACCTAGTCTTTAGTGGAACGCCAGATCTGGTGCAAGAAATAATGGTGTTGGGACCACTTGGCAATAGTGATCATAGTATGATCATGTTTGATTTAATTAGTGGAGGACAGATAGTAAAGGAATCCACAGTACTACCTTTTAACTTTCAAAAGGGAGACTATGATAGAATGAGGAATATAGTTAGGAAAAAACTAAAAGGAGCGGTTCCAAATGTTAAAGACTTACAGCAAGCTTGGGTGTTATTTAAAAATACTATCCTCAAAGCCCAGACCAGCTGTATTCCACGCATTAAGAAAAGTGGAAGAAAGTCCAAAAAACTGCCAGCATGGTTTAAAGGTGAGGTCAGAGAGGCTGTTGCTGCCAAAAAAGCAACCTTCAGGAAATGGAAAAAAGAGCCAAATGATGAAAACTGGAAACAGCACAAGCACTGCAAGTTAAATGCAAAGCATTGATAAGGCAGGCAAAGTGGGAATTTGAGAAGAAACTTGCTACGGAAGCAAAAACACGAAATAAAGACTTTTTCAAGTACATTCGTAGCAAAAGGCCTGTGAGAGAGTCAATTGGACCATTAGATGATAGAGGGGTAAAAGGGGCAGTAAGAGGAGACAAGGCTATAGCAGAGAGACTGAATGAATTCTTTGCTTCGGTCTTTACTGAGGAAGATGTAGGGATGTTACCCAAGACTGAAGTGGTATTTAAAGGTGATACTGCAGAGGAATTGAGAGAAATATCGCTACACCGGGAAGATATATTACAACTATTTGATAAACTGAATAGTAGCAAATCACCTGGACCAGATGGTATACATCCCAGAGTGTTGAAAGAACTGAAATATGAGATTGCAGACCTGCTATTGGTAATCTGTGAACTTTCATTAAAATCATCTGTAATACCTGAAGATTGGAGGGTCGCCAACGTAACACCAATTTTTAAAAAGGGTTCCAGGGGTGACCCGGGAAATTACAGACCGGTGAGCCTGACGTCAGTACCAGGGAAAATGGTAGAAACCATCATAAAGAACAAAATTACACAGCATGTAGATAGTCATGGCCTAATGGGAGACAGCCAACATGGCTTTAGACAAGGAAGATCTTGTCTTACTAATCTGATATGTTTTTTTGAAGGTGTGCATAAACAGGTAGACAAAGGTGAGTCGGTTGATATAGTGTATCTGGACTTTCAGAAAGCTTTTGACAAGGTCATGGGATAGGAGGCAGTGTACTATTGTGGATCGGGAACTGGTTAAAAGATAGAAAGCAGAGGGTAGGGCTAAATGGCCAATATTCCCAATGGAAAAAGGTGAATAGTGGAGTACCCCAGGGATCTATACTGGGTCCGCTACTTTTTGACATATTCATAAATGACCTGGAAAAGGGAATAACTAGTGAGGTTATCAAATTTGCAGATGACACAAAACTGTTTAAAGTTGTTAAAACCCAAGAGGATTGTGGAAACCTGCAGGAGGATCTGGATAAATTGGAAGACTGGGCATCCAAATGGCAGATGAAATTTAATGTGGACAAGTGCAAAGTTATGCACCTAGGAAAGAACAACCCACACTATAGTTACACGATGCAAGGCTCCACATTAGAAACCACCACCCAGGAAAAAGATTTAGGAGTCATCGTGGATAACATGTTAAAACCCTCCGCCCAGTGTGCAGCGGCGGCCAAGAAAGCAAATAGAATGCTAGGTATCATAAGGAAAGGGATGGAGAATAAAACAAAGGATATTATAATGCCTCTGTATCACTCCATGGTACGACCACACCTTGAATATTGTGTGCAATTCTGGTCACCGTATCTTAAAAAGGACATAGCGTTATTAGAAAAAGTACAGAGAAGAGCCACCAAATTGGTGAAGGGGATGGAAGGCTACTCCTATGAAGAGAGGCTAAAAAGGTTAGGGCTCTTTAACCTGGAAAAGAGACGGCTGAGGGGAGATATGATAGAGGTCTATAAATTAATGAATGGAGTGGAACGGATAAACGTGGATCAATTTTTTACGCTATCAGAATATAGAAAGACTAGGGGACATGTAATGAAGCTACAGGGTAAACTATTTAAGACAAATAAGAGAAAATATTTTTTCACTCAACGTGTAATCAAACTCTGGAATCTGTTACCGGAGGATGTAGTAAGGGCTGTTAGTATAGCTGGGTTTAAAAAAGGGTTTGGACAAGTTCCTGGAGGAAAGGTCCATAAACCACTATTAAAAAGGGACCCAGGATATCAGTGCTTGACCCAGTACAAGAATTGTGGAACCTGTGTCTTTTGGGGATATTGCTAGGTACTGTGATGCAGCGGATCCTCTTGCAGAAGGAAAAAAAGTTTTAAATTCAGAAAAAAACAGGTTTAAGCTGCAATATCCTGAAGGTCCACATAGAGGGAGCAGGAGAGTCAGCATAGAGTCAGAAGAACCACGCCTCTATGGGCAGGACTTGGGCCCAGTCAGTTCCGATTTAAGCAGAGGCAGGCCTGAATCAAGCAGACAAGTCAAGAGACCAGTCAAGGGACAACTCCAGAGACAACTCCAGAGACAAGTCCAGAGGAAAGTGTTAAGCCAGGTTGAGAGAGATGTTCCAACACCCAGCCTGGGAGAGAGACATGTCCAGGGAGAAGTGCTAGGACACATCCTGGGAGAAAGACATCCGAGGAATGTCGTGGAGGAAAGATATCTAGTGAAAAGATATCCAGGAGAAAGATATCCAGAAGGAAAAGATATCCAAGGAGAGAAAGGTATCCAGAGAGATATCCATAGAAGTAACCTGAGAGAAAAGTGGAGAACACAGAGGCCTGTTGAGCAGAGAGAAGCTGAAAGGGCGAGGCCACCAGACAACAGCCTCAGGAGTGAAAGCAAGGGCAGATGGAAACAGCTGCAGCCTTGGCTCAGAGGGGTTCCTCCACACACTAAGGCAAGAGAGATATCGTGGGAGTACTTGGGCCATCCTGAGTTGGAGGACAACCAGACTAGGCCTCAAGCCTTCCCTGAGAAAGACAGAAGAAAGCTCAAAGGTAAAGCTTCCATTTCTTGTAATTGTTTGCTTAGGCCTAGCATAGAAGAAAGGCAGGGGAAAGAAGTTTATCTGCATGACAATGACATTTATAAGCAAAGACTAGCAGATAATTTCCCTAAGAAGAGAACTGCCAGTATTAAACGTTGTGATGAAAGAGCTTTTAAAACTATAGCGGATGAAGAGCCATTGTTTTACCCAGTAGCCAGAAACCGACGCCCTAACCTAACAAACAGACACTGGGAAACTGTACGGCATGCTTTTAAAAAGCCAGAGCTCAGCCATGCAGAAGCCTCAGACTCAGAGCCATCTGATATAGAATGGATGCAAGTGGAATCTGCGGGTGAAGAGGCTGAGGAACCAATGGAATGTACATATTGTACAGCAGTGAAGCTGTAGTCTATTTGGAGTTCCATGAATGCATAAAGTGAATGCAGTATTTGTCCTACTTTAAGTTACTGTGAAGTTAACAGTTATTACTTTGACCGTTTTTGTGCTTTAAACCTGATGTAAGGACTGGTGCAATTCTGTTACTTTCCAAAGCCGTTTGTTTTTGAACCATTTTTGTGCAAAGGGGAAATAAAGCCTTTTTCTTTTTCCCTCCATTTTGGTGTAAAGTTATTCTTTTGGGAAGTTGGTAACGAGGTCGGCACAAAGGACCGCTACCTTTGACCCTCGCACCTGGCCAACCCCAATCACCCTAGTCTTGTGCGCTCCCCAGCCCTTCGGTGGAAAACTATGCCGCCACCAGGGGGGGGCTGCGGGGGACAGTACGTATGACCTAGATTGGCCACTGTTGGAAACAGGATACTGGGCTTGATGGACCTCGGTCTGACCCAGTATGGCATGTCTTATGTTCTTATGTTCTTTGTACTCTTTATCCTCTTCATAGCTGACTGCACCACAATGGAATGGTGAGGAAGCTGAGTTTATTGAAATCCAGGACAGGGAGGGACACGATACATAGTGTCCAACCTGCGAGAATGAGGAGAGAGAGTGAGAGGAGTCTCCCATAAATCAATCATGTGTTCATAAAGAATCTCATGAATTGGTAAGGTGACTGCTTCTCTAGGAGCCTTAGAGTATCCTAAAATATCTAATTTTTTTGCTCTAGGCTCTGATTCAGAAGTGACTGAAATAGAAAGTCCTTTAGCTACTTCTCTTATGAAGTCTTGAAAGGACAAGTCTTCTGGAGGAGACATTCTTCTTTTTGGAGAAGAAGGCTCTTCAGGAAGGGCTATGGATACTTCAGGAGATTCATCCGATGAATCAGAATCACCAGAGGAATCGAAGTACCGTCTGTCAGGGTGCTCTTCCAACGCTCGATACGCGTATCGAGCGGTATCGACATCGGGAGTCCTCGGAACCGGATCGGTACCGAGAAATAGCCCTGGACAAGGAACCGCTGCTGCTGGTATCCTGGTCGATGTCGATGCAGTTGGTACCGGTATCGGCGCTGGTGCCGGTACCGGAGCCGATACCGACAACGGAGCTCGTTGCGGTACTGTCGGCGTCGCAGCTTCAATGAAGGCTGTAATAGCCTGCTGCATGGACAGAACATTCTGATCCATCGACGCCATGAATGTCTGGAGTGCGGTACCGGGAGATTGTGCCGGTACCCCAGAGCAATCTAACAGGTGATCGGTCGAGGCCGTGCCATCGATGTCAACCTGTAACCCCATAGGAGGAGCTTTGGAAGCCGGAGCTTCCCGCCGGGGTTGTTTGGCTGGGGCAGGATCCTCGAGGGCAAGCCCGGAGGCATCTCGATGCTTAGAGGGAGATCTACCCTTCGAGGACCTGCTAGCCTTATGTTTGGTTACCTGAGATCCATCAGGAGAAGAAGACCTAGAAGAGGTCGATGCTACCGACGCTGCATCAGCGGGAAACAGAACATGGAGCTTAGCTGCTCGGTTCTGTAGACCCTGTTTAGACATTAGAGAGCAGGACGGACAGTCCGGAATGGAGTGTTCAGGACCCAAACATTTAAGGCACCATTCATGGGTATCTGTAACAGAAATAGTACCGCTACACTTAGTGCATTTCTTGATCCCGGAGGCTGGTTTTTCCGTGAGGGAAATTTTTCCTTGGGCCCTGAGGCCTAGAAGAATAATTACACTAAGTGAGGAAAAAAAAATATATATATTTTTTTTTTTTTTAAAGAAGAAAGAAAAGACCGGCGGTACCGGTCCGGAGTCGGGGAAGGCAGACACGCGACCAAAGAAATAAAATAAAATAAAGAACTTCTTCAGCGGTGACAGGGCTCGACCTGCTGGCTCCGCGGCAAAGAAGAACTGAGGAGAGCTGGTCAGGAAAGGCGGGAAGGCAGCGCGCAGGCGCAGTGGGATGCTCCCAAAAGCTTTCCTTTTTGGGAAGCTGGGGAGCGTTCCCGCGCAGGCTCCGTCGGTACCGACGTACCCATATGTGAAGACTCATTCCTGCTTGTTCCTGGAGATAATATTTTTTCACTCAACGTGTAATCAAACTCTGGAATTTGTTACCGGAGGATGTAGTAAGTGCTGTTAGTGTAGCTGGGTTTAAAAAAGGTTTGGACAAGTTCCTGGAGGAAAGGTCCATAAACCACTATTCAAAAGGGACCCAGGATAATCAATGCTTGACCCAGTACAAGCATTGTGGAACCTGTGTCTTTTGGGAATATTGCTAGGTAAGTATGACCTAGATTGGCCACTGTTGGAAACAGGATACTGGGCTTGATGGACCTCGGTCTGACCCAGTATGGCATTTCTTATGTTCTTATGCATCACATTGCAAACATTAAAATATGCTCTCTCCCCTCTAAATACCCCTTTCCTCAAGGTTTTACTTTGCATTAGTGTTCCCCACATTAAAGGGCTTTTAAACACGTTGTGAAACAGGCATTAGAGTAACACACACTGTTAACGTCCACTCTCTGCTCCATTAATGCCCACTCTCCACCTACTGCACCATTAACTCCCATTAATGCAGCTTTTTTGCAGAGTTAAGGGTGCAAGGGTGCCGATAACAGGTGTTAGCACACTGGCTCCCTTAAAGCCCTTCAGTAAACATACCCCTAAGATGTACATTTAATTTTTTATAATGTTACTTTGGTTTTTATGGTTTTAATATGTTTTTATCCTTTTTAGTTCCTTCTGTATTTATATTTGACATCTGGAATTCAAAATGCAATTGCTTGAAGAAGTGGCCCTCTAGCGATATAAGTGTGAACTGCAATGGGTGAACATTTGAACATCTTTGGTTTGAATTTTTACCTTGATTTAAGGGTGATAGAAAGTTTTCTGCCACCATAGGCAGCTCAGTGCCAGATTTAGACTATGCTGTGCAGTTTTAGTGGGCCTTCTCTTGGCATGAGATGTACTACTATCCTAAATTAGTCATTTACCATATGAAGGGGTTAATATGAAAGGGCTCGATATCCAATTGGGCAAGCTATGCACTGCTATGGCTCATAGCAGTGCCTGCCAACTCTGGATATTCAATGCCAGGGTCACATGCGGATCCGGCATTGAATATCCAGGGATCGCTGCACATGCTGGAAGCTGCAGTAGCTAACCGGGCAGCAGCAATATTGCAGTTAGCTCCTGTGCCTAAAAGATAGGTAAAGTTTTTCCTTGCCTATCTTTTAGGCACAGGTTGCTAACCCGACAGCATGTAATATCACTGCTGCCCAGTTATTGATCATTGCTTCCTCTGCTCATCCCAGAACATCCCTATGCTTAGTGGTTAGTATCAGGGCCATGATCGGGGATATTCAGCAGCACTAATTGTGTTAGTACTATTAAATATCCCTCTCAGTGGCAGTTACACAGTTTACAGCAACAACTTTAGGGGACTGTTACAAGACATTATATGAGAGTCCCTGGCCAAAAGGAGCATGACATAAGGCCCAGACATGACAGGACACTCCAGCATGCTTCAAATGTGCATACAACAAAGTGACCTGCAGTACATGGTCAACAACATAGACCTGCACCAGGATCTAGAGGACCCAACTATTGGGGTGCAGGCTCTGGGGACCAGGTGATGTGTGCCCCCCCTCACATTCAAGATGAACCCTAAAACCGGTCTGTAGCACAGTTTACAGCTGTTATATGTTCTAACCACACAATGTCTCTGCGTAGTTATAGCTTGATGTGATGGATCATAGCATTCTCCTTTTTGTGATCAGTTGCAGAAAACTGATCAAAATGTGCAATGTGTCATGGGTAATGGAAGGGCTAAGGTCTAACAGTCACCCACAGTCAGACTGCACCTGCTTCTCACAACTGGGTTTTCCAGCCATACACATACTATCTGCAGACAGTCCGCTGGTCAGCACACATTGCATATGCACAGAGGGACCATGTGCACCCAATCTTGGGATAAAGGGTGCTTTTGAGGAGAAACAGCCTATTTTAATGTCTGTAATGTTATGCACAAGCAGGGGAGCCCAAGTGAGTGATACTAGTGCTCCATTAGCAGCAACAGCATAGTGTAAAGGAGGTGGCACATGGGCCATGCAGTGGGGGCTGCTGGTATATAGGAGAGGACCAGGCAGCTGCGTAAATTGCACATAGGAATATAAGACTACAAAATAAGCGAAACGGTGTCAGACCAAGGTCCATCATGCCCAATATCTTGTGTCCAACAGTGGACAATCTAGGGCACAAGTACCTAGCAGTTTCCCCAAAAGACACACAGGATCCCCAATAACTGTAATGGGGCAAGCAGTGCATAGTTCAGGTCCTCTTTAGCAATGGCGTATGCACTGTTACCTAGGAACCCGTCCAAACTTTTTTAAACCTAGCTACATTGACAACTTTTACCATAATCTCCGGTAATGGATTGTAGGGTTTGATTACACCTCGACTAAAAAAATATATTCACCTAGAAGATCCAGATGGGTACATTGTAGCCGCATTGCAGGTCCCCTAGTCTGTCCACAGTCTGATGGCACCCCAGGCAGAGATCCAGGCTGGTCCACTCCCCCCCCCACCCCTGCTGTGCTGCAGAACCCAGCTGTGGGGAAGAGGCCGATAGTGCCAGAAGCTATAGCCCCCAGGCAACTGCAACATTCAGGCACCCAGGGAACTACCACAGCAATGACTGTCATCCTCCCCCTGAGATATATCATTGACAGACGATGATGGGGTCCCTGCAGAGGCAGATGGTTAGGAAGGGGGCTGTGTGGCTATCCATGCATGCCTCTGCCCCCCCCAACCATCTGGACTGTGTGACCTAGGCACCCACCAACCTGCATATTGAATGGGCTGGGACTGCACACCACCATCTCGGACAGCACATGGGAATATCAGATGGTGTGGGGGTGTTGATGGAGGGGCCAGCGGCACCTGTCTTCAGTAGACCAAAGCCTTGCTCTGGTCCTGTGCACAGTGCATATTGCAACATGTGCCAAAGTCTGTCTGATGCAAAGTATGTCAGCCCCAGGGAGTGTTATAACCAAATGGCATTGCTGTGGCTCAGTGCACACAGTTAGTGTGTATATGAGTGGAAGATCAGAGGTTTGGGTCCTAGTTGTGGATTATGCATTACTTGTCCCTGTGGCTGAACTTTAGCCCACAGTGCACATACAGCACCAACATGTGCACCAATGAATCGGCCAGCAAGGGTACAAACACCCATCAGCCACACAGACAGGCTCCACTATCCACAGCTGTATGGAGAGTCAGGCTGATAGTACCGGCACACTGGATGGGCGTTAACATCAGAGCACACAACTAGCTCCTGCACAAGGAGCACACCTTAACAATGGTAGGAGTGTCAACCATCCCCATTTTTGCACAGTGCATCAATATGAATGTGTATGTGTGCATGTCTATCAATTGAGTCGTAGCTTTCCACACCTCACTGAACCTCGCAGTGCCTAAACTGTTTTCAGCATTAGTCTGCAAATGTGCATGATGAGAAGCAAAGTACTGTGGGTATGGCCTGAAAAAGGGCAGATTGGCCAGGATGGGTCTGCATTGGAGTTAGGGTAAATGGCTGAGATGTTGTAGTGGGTGACCACAGCATGTCACGCTGGGAGGGCACTCTCCCTCTGACTGAGCAGTGACCATGGCATAGCTATGCATCCACATCGTACTATTATAGTGTCTGGTTCCAGTGATGTGGGGTACACTTCCAGTCATGGGGGGCCTGATCACTGAACCAAATGCTGGGTGTCCATGCCATTTATCCCAAGCCTGGGTGCATATGGCCCTTCTGTGTTCATGCAATGTGGACTGTCTGCAAATTGGTATGTACAAGACTGGAAAACCTAGTGGTGTGCAGTGGGTGCAGTCTGACAATGCTTGCTGTGGGTGATTGTTAGACCTAGGTTCTTGGAAGGTGAGGTGCTCCAGGCCCTCTCCCTCTGGTAATGGTAGGGACAGCAGGACTGTAGTAACAACCCCATGCAAGCCTAGATGCCGTAACCCCCTGGTAGGTGGCATCCATAGCATCAGCAGTTTAACAGTGGGTATCGACATGCACTGTTCTGAGAGGGTCTCTGTCCAACAGGAGCAGATCATAGGAACAAATGTGAGTGGTGCATACAGTATGCTCCATGGAACAAGGTGACTGACATATCACACTACCAGCCATACAATGGGGGCGATGAGAATCTGCATCTCTAGTACTGCAAGTTCTGGGGACCAGGTGCTGGGCACTCATCCTCACCTCAAGGTGACTGCAGAAACTGCTCAGTAGCACAGTTTGTAGCTCATCTGTACTTGTATCACACACTGTCAATGCATCTTACTGAGCTGAGGTGATAGATAAGTGCATTCTTCATTTTGTGATCAGCTGTAGACTGCTGTTCTGAATGTGCATTGCATCATGGGTACTGGTGGGGCTACCCTATATCAGTACACAGCAGACATTTTAGGCAGTGACCCACAGTCTTTTTGTATCCGGCCATTGCTGTGCTGAATCTTGTGGAGGTGTAGCCTACTGGTTAGTGCAATGTCTCCTTAAGCAGCTGTTAGGAGTTTGGTTCCCACTTGTTCTTTTTGTGACTGTGTGCTACTCAGATCATTTTCATGCCTGTAACAGTGAGAGGTCTACACATCAGTGTTGCCAGCCCATACTATCTTCTCCTCGGCCGCCATTCTTCCTTCAGCACATCTATCTATCTCTGTCGGCTTTGTACAGTAATATCTTCTTGTGCAAGCTACTACAGCATGACCTACACTGGTACTCTTTTCCACATTCTGGCTCTTCACGCTCACCTTTCCTGCACTTTATGTTTATGTTTATTAAACTTGATATACCGCCCTTCAATACAATAACAGAGCAGTGTACAATTACAATAAATCAATAGCATGGCCGAGGGCCAGGGAAGAGGAAAGGAAATTACAATATAAATAGGACAGTAAGTAGTAAACCATACATACCAGACAAAAGAAGCAGAGACAGTGAGGGCACGGGGGAAGGTCAAACAGGAGGGGTAGGGAGATCAAAGGCTGAGGAGAACAGGTGAGTCTTCAGGCGTGTTTTAAAGGTACGGGGATTCTGTTCAAGGCGGAGAGAGGAAGGGAGTGAGTTCCAAAGTGCAGGACCAATGAAGAAAAAAGCAGAGGAACAAGTAAAGTGCAGGTGGGCTTGAGAGGGAGAGGGGAGATGAAGGTGGTTCACATGAATTGATCGGAGGGCACAACTGGGGATATGTGATTGGATGAGGTCTGACAGATACTGAGGGATGTGTGTGTAAAGGACCTGGTGGACAAGGGTAAGGAGCTTATAGCGGATACGGTGGTCAACAGGTAGCCAGTGAAGGTGCAAGAAGAAGGGAGTGACGTGATCAAAGCAGGTGGAGTGAGTGAGTAAATGGGCAGCCATGTTCTGAATGTGTTGGAGTCTATAAAGCTGAGATTGAGGAATACTGGAAAGAACAGAATTACAGAAATCGAGGCGAGAAATAACAAGGGCAAGTACCAGGGTGGTGAGCGCTTGGGGAGTGAGGAAGGGGCAAACAGCTCAAATCTGATGTAGGTAGAAAAAGGAGGTTTTGGTGATTTGGGAAATGTGCTCATGGAAGGAGAGATTAGAGTCAAGAAGAACACCAAGGTAACGAAGACATGACACTAGTGGGATAGAGGATCCAGCGAAGGATGGGGCTAGTTGTGGACAGGGGCTACTCTGGGGGAACCAAATAGCAACAGTTTTAGAGAGATTTAAGTGTAGACAGTTTGTGGAGAGCCAGTTGGCGACAGAGAGAACACAGGAGTTGAGTGCGGAAAGATCAGGCTGAAGTGGAGAGGTGTGATGGAGAAGAATATCATCTGCGTAATAGAAGCCGTTATTCCCGCTTGCTGAATGAGAAGGGCCAGGCGTGCTAGGAAGATATTGAATAAGAGAGGCGCAAGGACAGAGCCTTGCAGAACACCACAGTTCAAAGGCACAGGGGCAGAGGAGGGGGTGGAAGAAGAGTGAGAAAGGACAGCATAGGACCGAGAGAAAAGATAGGAAAGAAACCAGCGAAAGACAGTACCACAAAGGCCAGCATCATGAAGATGATAGAGAAGAAGAGAGTGATCCACTCACTTGATCTGCACTTCACCACTACTACTCTGTCCTGTCACTTCTGACATCACTGGGGGACACGTCTTCCCCATCCTATGCCAAACACTGACATTGCAGCACTTTACATTGACACCACTCTGTGCATCACTACTACTACTACTATTACTACTACTACTACTACTACTACTACTGAGCATTTGTATAGCACTACAAGATGTACACAGTGCTGCAGACATGTAAGAGACAGTCCCTGCTCATCAGAGCTTACAATCTAATCAAGACAGACAACACAAGGGAAACACAAGGAGATCAGGTGAGTCAAGATTTGAATGCAGCAGCAAAGAGGTGAGTTTTCAGCCTGGATTTGAAAAGGGTCAGAGAAGGCGCCTGATGTACACACTCAGGTAGTTTGTTCTAGGCGTAAAGTTCAGCAAGGTGAAAGGATCAAAGTCTGGAGTTAGCAATAAAAGAGAAGGGCACAGATAGAAGCAATTTACCAGAAGAGCGGAGTTCCCGAGGGGGGTTGTAGGGATAGATAAGAGAGGAAAGGTAGTGAGGAGTTGCAGAGTGAATGCACTTATAGGTCAGCAGGAGAAATTTGAACTGGATGCGGAAATGGATAGGGAGCCAATGAAGTGACTTGAGAAGAGGGGTAATATGAGCATGACGAGGCTGGCGGAAAATTAGCTGCGCAGCAGAGTGTTGAACAGATTGAAGGGGAGAGAGATGATTCAAAGGAAGACCAGCAAGGAGTAGATTACAATAGTCAAGACGGGAGGTGATTAAGGAGTGGTTAAGTTTCTTAATAACATTAGTACAGCTGTCTCCCACATGCTCGTCTGCTTTACTGGCTACCACATAGGGTGCCCACTGATATGGCAGGTCCATCAGCTCCCACTTGTCCTTCCTTCCATCACCTTTACATTACTTTCCTTTGTGTTCTATCCAGAGTTTGGGTTATAGCCATTTTCATACCTTAAGGTGCATGCTTTCCTCCTTAAAGCACGTTTGTCATCTTAACATGCAATGTCCTGTTAACATGCATTAAATGGTCAAGGCGCCCTGTTAATGTGCACTAAGCAGTCCATAGGGCACTTTATGCCAGAACGCCCCCTACCCGCCCAATGCCTTTTAAGGATTAATGCCCTTTATCATTGCCGTTAACACCTGTTACCTTAGCACACTTTAGTAAACATACCCCTGAGTTCTTTACCTTTGTTGATGGCTATTTTAATTTTTCTAATTGCCTTGGTCTAGTTTCTGCATTCTCTGTCTTCTCTTAACTCTATTTTCCAGAATCTGCCGTCCATCTGCTACTTCTCTCCCCACCTATCTTCTTCACTTGCTCTCTTACATCCAACTCTGACATTGACCTTCTCCTTTCAGCTTTCTTCCATTTATAATTTTTCATTCTGTCCATTCAGATTTCACTCCTCTTCCTCCTTACTGTCCAGCCCCTAATTCCTCATATTTTACTGCATCCGCCATAGTTTCCAGTCCTCATCCTATCCTCCCATTCTCCACCTTTTCTGTTATGTTTTTTTGAAGGTGTGAGTTGATATAGTGTATCTGGACTTTCAGAAAGCCTTTGACAAGGTCCCTCATCAGAGACATTTGGCAAAACTACAGAGTCATGGGATAGGAGGCAGTGTACTATTGTGGATCAGGAACTGGTTAAAAGATAGAAAGCAGAGGGTAGGGCTAAATGGCCAATTTTCCCAATGGAGAAAGGTGAATAGTGGTGTACCCCAGGGATCTGTGCTGGGTCCGCTGCTTTTTGACATATTCATAAATGACTTGGAAAAGGGAATAACGAGTGAGGTTATCAAATTTGCAGATGACACAAAACTATTTAAAGTTGTTAAAATCCAGGAGGATTGTGGAAAATTGCAAGAGGATCTTGATAAATTGGAAGACTGGGCATCAAAATGGCAAATGAAATTTAATGTGGACAAGTGCAAAGTTATGCACCTAGGGAAGAACAACCCAACCTATGGTTACATGATGCAAGGTTCCACATTAGGAACCACCACCCAGGAAAAAGATTTAGGGGGATGTTTACTAAAAACCGGAAATGTGCGCGCCGCAAAAGAGCGCACGGAAACGCGGCACTGAAGCGCTAATAAATGCGTTAAAACGCCCCGCACAGGTGTGTGTCACCCCCGCAAAGGTGCGCGGCACACTAACGGGCCCCGTACAAGTGCGGGCCCGCAAATGTCCGATAGAGGCGTGGAACGGCTAAAGGATGGCGGAGGAAGGCTCCGGAGGGGCGGAGGGACGGGGTCAATGGGTGGAGAGTGGGAGGGGAGAGGCTCCCTGCTCAGTATCGGGCCCGAATTTGCATGTAAAAACTACCGCGAGGGAAACACTCGCGGTAGAAAGCATTTAAAGGGAAGAGAAACCATTTCCGTCAGCAATGTACAGGAAAACCGGGGAAACCAGCAAAACGTGAGCAGTGTGATACATGTGCACAGCACAAAAGTGCAAATAAAAATAGAAAATGACCACAACAGAACTATTAAAAATAGTAATTCAGCTGGAGAACAGTTATAGTGATGGGCAAATACAGAAAACACACCCAGCAATGCTCCAGAAAAAAGAAATGAATTTTGGAAGGGTTTACGGAGTGGAGACTCTTCCAAAAAACATTTCCTTTTGTGGAGCTTTCCTGGGAGTGTTTGCTATGGTTGCCCATTAATATCACTGTTGCCCAGCATGGTGATATTTTGTCCCCCATTTCCCGTGGTCATTTCCGGGGTTTATGTGCACGTTTGTCACCAGACAGGGTGCATATGTCCACAGTAAATTTGCGTAGAGCAGGGTTTGTGACTCCATCCTGCCAGGCTTACTACCTCCAGGGGCTGCACTGTCTGTGTGGTGCAGCGGACAGAGTCAGTACCTCTAGAACCAGAGAATCAGAGGTTCAGAGCCCAGCTGGGGCACTTGCCAGCCCAGTCCCTATATTTTACCCACCACTAAACACAGATAGCGCAGACACCCCTGTATTGCAGGGGACATAATCATGGGGAAAACACCCATATTTTACCCAACAACGCACACACACCACAACAATGGGCATTACCCACAGCCAAGTACCCCAAATGCAGTCCCGTACTGCCACATTCCAATCAGGTCACCTGCTTTTTATGGGAGAAGCTCATGCCAGCATGTTGGCGGATGAGTACATGTGGTGCAGGGGGCAGTGGCTGCTAGCGACAGAAGACAGAGGCCTAGCCATGTGCAGGCTGGCACAGTCCACAGCAACAGACAGGCCCTGCCGGATCCACAGTCATGGACTATCCAGGGAATTCAGCCAAGCTGTGGCTACACGGTGGTGCAGTGCACACAGACAGTGCATGCAAGAACAGAAGGTCATAGGTTCAAAGACCAGCTGGGGCTACCAGCAATCCTGCCCACAAATTTTCCCCACAAATAAACAGTGACAGTAAGGACACACCTTTGGTGACGAGGACATATGCAATGGTAATACATCTATCTTTTACCCCACTGAGCACAGACACCATGAACAGGGGCAGAACCTACAGCAGAATCCCGCAAATGCAGTCCTGGTGGGCCACACACCAGTCAGGTTCCATGCTGCCACTCATACAAATGCCTGTGCTGTATATCTATACACCACCCCCACGGCATGTAGATGTAGCTCATGCATATTCATGAGGGACAGCAGGAAGACCCGAACAGTGTGATGCAAAACTGGGCTGGAGTGGGGAAGCGCTGCTGTAAAGCAGCAGCCAACAGGGGCAGACACACCCACACCCACACCCACAGGCCCCATTGGCCAATGTCTCCTGTAGAGGCAGAACATTGGACCCTGCGTGCATTTCCCAATGCCAGCACCTGCATACCTTAGCAATGTCACCCTACACCTGAGGTACACAGCTCTGAAATGTTTGCTAAGAGTACAGGCTGATAGATATCCCTACGTTACGCACATACTGCTAGTTGACCCCATCCGAACAATCTGTTTGGTGTCTGCGGTGCGTGCTCCAGGCTGATATTGTGTTATGGATGTGTATGTGTGTGTGTGGAGCTGCTTGGACTGCCCTGTATGGTGTCTGTTCCCCAGCAGGACTGGGGTTTGATGGTCCACTTTGCTGCTGTGGTGTGGGGGGTGGTGGTGTGCGCAGTGCAGTGGTGGGAGGGGAGGTTCTTTGACCACCTAGGGGGTTTCCACTAACTGAGGCAGACAGAGATATCCAACATGTTTCTGCAGAACCTTCCTAGCTCACAGGTTAGTACTGTTTTGGAGCTCTGTCATGGCCTCATCCAGCCATGGCTGGTGTTGTGGACCTGGTTCTGGCCGCCACATCACACCCTCAGGGTGAGCACAGTACCCGCACAATGTGACGGTGTGTAGCTACTCTTTGCTGGTAGTCCACCCGCTCAGGACCCCCTACCAGGCCGAGGTGCTGTGTGGGTGCACATGGACAATTCCCCCTACCAGGCCGGGTAGCTGTTGGGGTGCATTCCCCATCTTGTGTGCATCTGTGGACAGCTGATTTGCATGTGCAGTGCATCATGGGTACGGGTGGCCTAACCCTATCCTGTCTACAACAGCAGACTGTCTGTGGGGTGACGTGCAGGCTCTCTGCAGCCAGCCAGGGGCTTGCTGTCAGCTATAGAGCTGTAGCCCAATGGTTATGTCACTCCCTGTACAGCCAGAGGTCATGGGTTCAAACCCACAGTGGGGCCCTTTGATAGGGCTGTCCACAGCTTTATTTTTATTTACTGTACATATGTCTATGCCTGCAAAACCACACACAGCTTACTATACCCATTAGGTGCCTCTGAGGGTGCTTTATAGGGCGCCCTATAGGCCACCTTATGGTTTCCATCCATATATGGTGCACTATACATTATCCTGTGTCGCAACATACATGGTGCCCTATAGGGGACATTCTAGGGTGCCTTGGCGGACAGTGCACTGTAACATGTGCCTTACGGGCATCCGTATGTTAACACACTGTGAGAGCGGGTTTACTAGTGGTGGGAAATAAAATATAAATGGAAGGCCTCCTACAGCACTCCTCACCATGATACATACTGCCCCAGCCAGCCTTGTTCACTGGGCACTGTGAGAGGTTGAACCCCTGGCCCCTGCACCATTGGTCAGTGTCCTAACCATTGTGTTGTGACTCTGTTCCTGTGTTTGTGCATCCGCACGCAGCCTTGTAGCCATCAGCGTGCCATCTTGTGGCGCACTAAATTAACAGCGCGCTGCCTTATGCCGCACAACATGGAAATGCCCCTAAAATAATGCCTCAGCCAGCTGTCTTCAATGGGCACTGTGTGGAATTGAACCCATGATCCCTGCACGAGTGGTCAGTGTCTTAACCATTGTGCTATGGCTCCGTTCCTGTTATTTGTACATCAGCGCGCCACTTCTCCCTCCCACTATTGGACTGCCCCCTCACACATCAGCGCGCCGCCTTCTGCCCACCGGCTCGCCGCCTTCTGTTGCCCACATTTATCAGCGCACCGCCTTCTGCCGCCCAAACTTACCAATGCGCCGCCATCTGCCGCCCACACTAAACAGTGCGCCGCCTCATGCCGTAATAAAAATAACAGTGCGCCGCCTTCTGCCGCCCAAAATTAATATGCCTCCTAAGCACTTTTGCCCATTAATGTTGGTGCCTCAGCTGGTCAATTTTGTTGAGTGCAATGGGGGTTTGAACCCCTGGCCCCTGCACCATTGGTCGGTGTCTTCACCGCTGTACTACGGCTCTGTTGTTTGGTTTTGCAGCAGCGCCCCACTTAGCCTTCCCACGCGCTAATGTGGGCCCCGCACATTAGCGCGACGCACACACGTACGGTCCGGTTTTTTGCTTTTTTCTGCCTGGCCCGCCCACTCCTTATATGGCACCAGCACACTAACGGGGACCCGCACAGCAACGGAGTTTAGTAAACATACCCCTTAGGCGTCATTTTGGATAACATGTTAAAACCCTCGGCCCAGTGTGCAGCAGCAGCCAAGAGAGCAAATAGAATGCTAGCTATCATAAAGAAAGGAATGGAAAATAAAACAAAGGATATTATAATGCCTCTATATCGTTCCATGGTGAGACCGCACCTTGAATATTGTGTGCAATTCTGGTTGCCGTATCTTAAAAAAGATAAAGCGTTATTAGAAAAGGTTCAGAGAAGAGCCACCAAAATGGTAAAGAGGATAGAAGGATACCCCTATGTAGAAAGGCTAAAAGGTTAGGGCTCATTAACCTGGAAAAGAAATGACTGAGGGGAGATATGATAGAAGTCTATAAATTAATGACCGGAGTGGAACGGGTAAACATAGATCGATTGTTTACATTATCAGACTATAGAAAGACTAGGGGGCATGCAATGAAACTACAGGGTAAACTATTTAAGACTAATAAAAGAAAATATTTTTTCACTCAACGTGTAATCAAACTCTGGAATTTGTTACCGGAGGATGTAGTAAAGGCTGTTAATGTAGATGGGTTTAAAAAATGTTATGACAAGTTCCTAGAGGAAAGGTCCATAAACCATTATTAAAAAGGGACCCAGGATATCAATGCTTGACCCAATACAGGCATTGTAGATCCTGTGTCTTTTGGGGAAACTGCTAGGTACGTATGACCTAGATTGGCCACTGTTGGAAACAGGATACTGGGCTGGATGGACCTTGGTCTGACCCAGTATGGCATATCTTATGTTCTTATGTTCTCTGTCTCCTTATTTATTTAACAGGTTTTCTATACTGCATTATCATAAAATTCAATGTGGTTTACATAAAACTCAGTGTACTTTGAACAAGGGATATTAACTTGTACAAACATAGGGTATAAAGTAAGTTAAAATGTGAATGGGAGGCTAGGCTGAATTGACCATTCCAACGTTATCTTTGAAGAGATGTGTTTTTAGAGACCTTCTGAAATCCTTAACATCAGAGGTGGATCTTACAGACTCTTGCAAAGAGTTCCAAATTGTTAGAGCAAATAAGGAAAAGGCACGGTTGCATGTTGTTTGCCTTGCTCTTATACATTGCTTTGGGATAGCTAGTAAATTTCTGCACACTACTCATCTTTGCCTATTATTATTCCCCATTGTTATCAAAGATTGTAGGAGTGCCACTGACAGGGCATGCATTATTTTAAAAATAATTAACAGAGATTTGAATTTTGAATGAATCTGAATTGGAAGCCAGTGAAGTTGATGTAATATTGGTGTTACATGGCTTTGCTTTGAGGTTCCAGTAAAAGACGTGCAGCTGTGTTCTGTACTAGTTGAAGTGGATATGTTGATTTCCTTGGAAGACCTTGATAAATTAGATTGCAGTAATCCAGAACAGGTGTTATCATGGATTGATGCACTGTTCTGAAGTCATTCTCATTAAGAAGCGATTTTAGCTTTTGGATTGTCCTCAGCTTATAGTTTGCTTTTTTAATAGTTCTCTTAATGTGCTCCTGGAAATTGAGGTTCCTATCAACGGTCACTCCAAGGTATTTCACATGCTGTTTGACATCAATGTTATTGTCTAAAATTCATATGCTGTGTGGTGGTGAGAATGTAGCATTTCTCATGACAAACAGGGCCTCCGACTTTGAGAAGTTGATTGTCAGACTTAGTTTGCTGAGGCAGCTTAACATAGCCTTTAGGCATGTTGAAATCTGAGAGTAATCTGGCTGAAGAGTGTTAAAAGGGGAGAAAATCATAATGTCATCTGCATATATTACATTTTTAACATTATGAACACTTATCACAGAGCAGGGAGGTTGAAAGTAGATGTTAAAAAGTAAAGCAGATACGGCTGAACCTTGTAGGACCCCTTGGCGCTGGATGAATGGATTAGATTGATCCTTTCCATATCTGACTTGCTGTTTTCTATCTGTTAGGTAAGAAATGAACCATTTCAGGACTTTGCCCTCCATATCCAGCATCACGACTCTGTCACCTAATGTCTCCCCCTCCCCTGTCCAGAATCGCATCAGGCTCCCTCCACCCCCATATCTCAGATTTCCTGTTCTTTTTCTTCCTCTTGTCCTGCATTGATCTGCCAATCCCAAAACATACATACCAGAAGTTTATCTTCAAATCCAGCCCTCGTCTCCACCGCCACTGCTGAAAATGAAAGTTAACAAGAAGGGGACCTTTCTGATACAGGCGCACATTCACCTCTAAGTCCCTATGCATCCCTCCCTACCCTGCTCCCTTTGATGCATATTTGTCACGTCAGAGGGCATGGGGCAGGGATGGCTGGCAGGGTCTTAGATGCATGATCATGCCTGTATTGGAAAGGCTCCATGCCTGTGCTATCTTTGATTGCTGATGACGGCAGGGAGGAGGGCTGGATTTGAAATAAGGCAGCCGTTGATGTTTTGGGATGAACGCCTTACTTTGTGCTGCCTCTGCTCTGCCTGAACACCTGATAGGGCAACCACCTCTCCCCCAAGCACAACGTGCAATCGTGACCCCCAAATGAGGATTTTGCAACCCCATTTGGGGTTGCGATACACAGTTTGGGAACCGCTGCTCTAGGTCTATTATAAGGTTCATGTGGATTATTGTGATATCCCAATACAGGCAAGTATTTGTCAAAACATGGCGATATCAAATTGTGGTGAATAAATTGATATTGGATATATCCCTCAGTACTAGTTTTCTCCTTCTCTGTTGGTGTTACATAATTATGATAATCCATGTTGTGTAGAAGCAATGATAAGCTAGTTTATTAAATGTAACATAAAAACATGATGTAAAAAAAGATCACATGGCCTATCTAGTCTGCCCTTCCATATCAACCACTACAACAGTCCCCTTTTTTCCTTAAAAGATCCTCAGTGTTTGTCCCATGCTTTTTTGAATTCGGATACTGTCCTCATCTCTACCACCTCCACTGGGAGACTATTCCACGCATCTATCACTCTTTCCATAAAGAAATATTTCCGCATATTACTGCTGAGTCTATCCCCTTTCACCCTCATCCTATGTCCCCTCATAGCAGAGCTTGCTTTCAATCGAAAGAGTCTCTCCTCTGCATTTATGCCACGGAGGTATTTAAACATCTCAAACATATCACCTCTATCCCTCCTTTCCTCGAAAATATACATATTAAGCTCCTTACATCTGTCCTCATATGCTTTATAATGAAGACCACTAACCATTTTAGTAGCCGCCCTCTGTATTGACTCCATCCTGTTAATATCCTTTTGAAGGTGCACAGAATACTCCAAACGAGGTTGCACCAAAGACGCATATAGAGGCACTTCCTTTCTTCTGCACCCAAGCATCCTTCTAGCTTTCTCCATTGCCTTTTCTACCTGTTTAGCTACTTTAAAATCATCAGACAAAATCACACCTAGGTCCCGCTCTTCTTTTATGGACAGAAGTACTTAACTCCCTATACTATATTGCTCTCGTGGATTGCTGCAGCCCAAATGCATGACCTTGCATTTTTTAACATTAAATCTCAGCTACCAAATTCTGGACCATTCTTCAAGCTTAGCTAGATCCCGACACATGTTATCTACTACATCCTGGGTGTCTACTCTATTGCAGATTTTGGTATCATCCGCAAAGAGGCAAACTTTACCCAACAGCCCTTTAGCAATATCACTAACAAAGATGTTAAAAAGAATCTGACTAAGGACAGATCCCTGGGGCACACCACTGGTAACCTACTTCTCCTCTGAGCGAGCTCCATTTACCTGTACCCTTTGCCGCCTTCCCCTCAAACAATTTCTAACCCAAGCAGTAACTTTAGGGTCCATCCCTAGGGTGCTCAGTTTGTTTATAAGTCGCATGTGCGGAACAGTGTCAAAGGCTTTACTGTACTCTAAATACACCACATCTAGGGCTCTCCCTCAGTCCAACTCCCTGCTCACCTAGTCAAAGAAATCAATCAGATTTGTCTGACAAGACCTGCCTCTGGTGAATCCATGCTGCCTCAGATCCGGTAATCCATTGGACTCCAAAAACCTCACTATTTTCTCTTTTAGCAGTCTTTCGAATAATTTACTTACCACAGAGGTTAGACTAACGGGCTTGTAGCTTTCAACCACATCCTTACTTCCACTTTTGTGTAAAGGGACCACATGCGCCTCTCTCCAGACCACTAGCACCACTCCCGACTCCAAAGAGGCATTGAAAAGGTCAGTCAGTGGAGCTGCTGGAACATCCCTAAGTTCCCTCAGTATTCCTAGATGTATCGCATCTGGTCCCATCACTTTGACTACTTTAAGTTTAGCTAGTCCCTCACGAACACAGTCTTCTGAAAATCGTTCAAGATGCCACTCACTTCTGTTGTTTGTTTGTGGGTGTTTTCTGATGTCCTGATCCTGGTTCTTCATCTGTGAGCACAGAACAGAAATATTTCTTAAGCAATTCTGCTTTATTCTCATCAGCTTTTACACATTCTTCCCCTTCACTCTTTAGTCTGACAATACCGCTTTTGCCCTTCCTCTTCTCACTAACATATCTGAAAAATGTCTTATCCCCCCATTTTATTGCACTGGCTATTTCTTCCTCTTTTTGAATCTTTATTTCCCTGACTACATTGCTAGCTTCTCTAAGGGGTATGTTTACTAAAACGCGGTAATGGTACCTCCGTTAGGTTTCGCGGTAATGGTATGGATGCCCATATAAAGGAGTGGGCGGTGCATCGTTAAAGCAAGCCGTGTCAGGTAACACGTGTTACAAGGCACTAAAGTGTGATACAGTTCACGGTACAGTGCGCCATGGACCCAGCGCGTGAACACCACAGCGGATAGGAAGCAGCAGCGTGTCTGAAGGGGTTGCAATCTAAGGCACGCTGACAGTAGAAGACGCGCTGAGGGATGTGCAGACATGGTACCACATGAGAAAAGGAGCTGTAGGTGTAAGACCATAGACCACAGGTAGCTGATAACGCAGTCCGGAGTGGGGACGTGAGCCACAAGCACAGGCACACACACCATGAAAATGGTGTGCAGTGAAACAGCATGCAGAAGAGTAATGGTGTGCATGCAGAAGGGTAATGGTGTGCAGTGAAACAGCATGCAGAAGAGTAAACAAATATAATGGAAAGGGGTTGGTCTGAAGGGCCAGCTGTGTGGATGGCGTGCATATAAGGGCAAAATGGGCAGGGGATCCAAAAAGGCATAAGAGGGATTCAAACTGGTAGACTGAAGAGCCCAAACACAGCTCATTAATACCAATACCAAACCACTGAGCTACCTGCCCACCCAGACATCCTAAAGAAAGGGAGCTTATGTAACAGTGAACATGTGATGGATAGGCTGAATGGAGGGGACACCACAGTGTACAGTGAAGAGAGGGAAGGGTGTGTTGAGAAGGGACATAGCCGGAGCCAATGTATGGTAAGGAGAGCAGAACAAACAAAAAGTAACTTGTGGGCCCCAAACCCACAACCTATGTTGGCTCCAGGCACGTCTGCGACCACTATCCCAAACAACCACAACAGGCACAATGCAAATATGTTCCACCAAGTGGCCATCGTGTCTGCTAGATGATCACGCAGTAGTGCATCCTACACATTCTGCATCCTACGCGCATTGCGGAGAGCACACGTAGCAGAGTGTCTGACACGCAGCACGCACAATAACATGCATGACGTTACAGAGCTCTCTACATGCCCTATAAGATATGAGTAGGCACCTTAGCATATGTGGTCAGATTATGGCACGTAACAACACACGTCCCAAACAGACGGCACACGTGCTATTGTGCATGCTGCAACACGCTTGCACTATAACACGTGCACGTTACAATACTGCAAACTCCATTGCCCCTCTCCTGGACCCCCACCCATTCTAGAACTACAGCTGTACCCCAGCCCTAGCATTCACCAGCAGCACCACACCAGGTGTCCCGGCCATCCACAAACTAACCGCAGGGACTCTGCTAGCTAATCTATCTTGC
Organism: Ichthyophis bannanicus; assembly: GCA_033557465.1. Classification (NCBI taxonomy): domain Eukaryota; kingdom Metazoa; phylum Chordata; class Amphibia; order Gymnophiona; family Ichthyophiidae; genus Ichthyophis; species Ichthyophis bannanicus. The sequence goes on from CM066031.1 coordinate 1,463,713,064, forward strand.
ATGTTCACAGTGGAACCGCACACACCCAGAGCTGGGATGTATGGCACAGACACCCTCCAGAAAAAGGGGCACACATATATCACTTGAGACAAATACCATGTAACCCTATGTGGGAACATAGCCATGCCATGGTCACTGTTTGGTCAGTGCGAGAGTGTCCTAACAGTATGATGTGATGTGGCCACCTTGTCCATGCAGGTGGTGGTTGGGCATTACAATGTCCCAGCCATTGCCCTACACCCTCTGTAGATGCATCCTGCCCAGTCTGCCCTGCCCGGGCCATACCCACAATACCTTGCTCCTCATTATGCACATTTGCAGGCCAACGCTGGTAAAATTGGGACATTGTGGGCCCAGAGAGGTGTAGGCAGCCATGAAACAATGGATAGACCAGGGGTGTCCAAACCTGTCCTAGAGGGCCGGAATCCTGGCAGGTTTTTGGGATAGCCCTAATGAATATGCATGAGATATATATGCATTAGAGATATCCTGCCAACCTGACTGGTTTGTGGCCCTCCAGGACTGGATTTGGAGACCCCTGTCTTACATCTCTGTCATTTAAGATTGTGAGTGGGCAAGGTACAGATGTCCTAGACATCAAAAGGGTAGATAGAATTTGTCAAATTTCTCCTCACTTCTCACAACAACATTTTGGTGGTGGCGAGAAGTGAGGAGGAATGTGCCAAAGTCCCGGCTGTGTTAAGTGCAGAAAAGAGTGGAGAGAGGGCGGGGAGAAGGGGTCAATGGGCAAAGAGTGGGCGGGGAGAGGCCCCTTTCACACTAACATGGAGGAATTAAGGGCTGAATCCCAATGCAACTGAAAAAGTGATAAGTGTGGTACATGTGCACGGAACTAAAAGACAAATAAACATTGAAAATGACCTGAACAAAATGTAAAACAAACATAACCAAGCTGGGCAATAGTGATATAGTGGGAAACATCAAAAAACCGAGAAAGCTCCAAAAAAAAGATATTAATCTTGGAAGGGTCTATGCTTTTACCCCTTACAAGGAGAATGATCCCACAGTGCAATAGTGCTGAACAGGGTCTTCCCTTTTAATGGACAGGTGTCCCATGGCGTGCACATGTTCTGCAACAGCAGGGTGGCCATGTCGGAACGGGCAACTGGACAGATGCTGGAAAAGGGGATACAGAGGGCCGCAGGCAGCACATGCTGTGGTGCAGCTGGGCCACAGTGCAGACTAGGGTGATGCCTAGGTGGCCCATAGGAATGCTGAAAGAGTAGAGCAGCCAGACAGCAACTGCTGAGGGCCCAACATGGGCAAGAGTGTGTTTCCCACAGTGTCACAGTGGATAGTACCCAGCAGGTACCCCCAAGGGCACAGAACATTGGCAGGCGGTACTGGGGGGAAGCGTGGACGTCTATGCAGGCACCCCTACCCCAGAACCAGCACCATAGGCAGCTGCCTACAGGCACACTGGATGACCTGAGATGGCGCACCATCAGCACCACCAGCATAAGAGCATGTCAGCATGGTGGCGGAGGGGTACTGGGGGTGGAGGGGGCGGTGGCAGCTGCCCACAGCAGACCATGGCCTAGCCCTGTTTAGGTGGGTGCCATACACTGCAACAGACAGGCCCTGTCTGATGAACAGTCATGGTATCCCCAGGGAATGAGCTGTCTCTGTGGCAATACAGTGGTTCAGTACACACAGCCAGTGTGTTCAGGAGCAGAAGGTCACAGGTTCAAGTCCCAGCTGTGGTTCCTGCCAACCCTGTCCCCTTACTTTACCCACTACTAAAACGTGGTAATAAAGACAGAACCTTTATTGCAGATAAATTAAACATGCCCGAAACACCTATATTTTACCCTACAGAGCACAGACACCATAAACATGCGCAATACCTAGAGCAGAGTTTCCCAAATGCAGTCCTGGAGGGCCAAACACCATTCAGGTTTCATGCTGTCTCTAATACAGATGCCTGTGCTGCATTTCTATGCGCTGCCCCCATGGTATGCAGATGTATCTCATGCATATTCATTAGGGACAGCATGAAAACCCGAACAGTGTTTGGCCCACCAGGAATGGAGTTGGGAACCTCTGCCCTAGAGCAGCGGCCAACAGGGGCAGACACACCCGCACCCACAGGCTCCAGTATCCAAAGCCTCCTGGAGAGGCAGGATGTTGGGCCCTGCGTGTATATCCCAATACTAGCACTTGCATACCTTAGCAATGTCACCCTAAACCTGGGATTACAGTACACATATATCAAGAGGTTGCTATGATTACTGGCAGATAGCAGTTCCTAAGTTAAGCACAATCTGCTCATTAAGCTTTATCATACCAACCTCTCTGATGTCTGTGGAGTGTGTTTCAGGTCTGGTGTCTGACAGCGTTCACCTGCCTGGGGATTGACCCCAACAGTATTGCGTACCATAGCCATACCTGCACTGTGCCCAGGACTGGTGCAGTGGCCAGGGCTGCCAAAAGCCTCTATAGTTGCACAATGCTGGCATAGGTGTGGGAGTTTGCATCTATCTATCCAGTGTGTGGTGGCTTTCAACACCTTCCTCAGCCCACACTGCTTGCACTGTTGCCAGTGTAAGCCTGCCAATGTGCATAATTAGGAGCAAGGTACCATGGGTATAGCCTGGACAGGGTGGCCTGGCCTGGATGCATCTGCACAGGGCATAGGGCAATGGCTCGGGCATTGTAGTGCCTGGCTACAACCTGCACGGACAGGGTGGCCACAGCATGTCCTGCTGGGAGGTCACTCTCACCCTGACTGTGCAATGACCACGGCATGGCCAGGTTCCCCCATAGCCCTACATTTGAGGGTTTTTTTTTTTCCTTTTCCTGTGGCTCAATCATTGATTTAGCTGCTTGGTGGGTATGCTCACATCCCCTCCAGGGACATACACTATGGATTAGCTAGCAGACTGTCTGTAATTAGTATGTGTCTGGCTGGAACACCTTGCAGGGTGCAGCGGCTAGAGACTCACTGGGCTTGCTGCTGGAGAATGTCAGGTAGTGGTGGGGGGCAGCTGAGCATTTCCAGGCCTACTGTCTGTCTGTCATTGCCATATGGATGCGTACAGATCTGCATTGCCTGCCCTGTAGGGTATCTGTTCCCTAGCAGGACTGGGATCGATGGGTCCCCTCTACTGCCACCATTGCAGGGATGTTGAATGTGGATCTGTTGGTGGGGGATCCTGTTCCCCACCATGACCCACAGGGGTGGGTTAGGTGGTGCTCATATAACCTGCTTTGGGGTCTGCATACCACCCTTCACTTATTCTGCGACCATAGCACCCACACAGAATATGCACTGTTCTGGGTGCATTATAGTCTACAAGGCTTAGACATGGCTGGGAAATACAGGTGTAGTCTAGGTGTGTCTACAAGAACTACCCATCACACACTAGCACTGATGGAGACCTACAGCACAGCCTATCTCAGCACCGTCACGTGCTGCGGACCTGGTGCTGGGCCCCCCACTTCACCCTCAGGGTGAGCACAGGAACCGCATGCTGTCACGGTCTGTAGCTACTCTGTGCCAGTAACACACATGGTCAGTTCCACCTATCAGGCCGGGGTGCTCTAGTGGCGCATACCCCATCTTGTGATCAGACGTAGGCTGCTGATCTGCATGTGCAGTGCATCATGGGTATGGGTGGGTCTACTCTATCCTGATAACCACAGCAGACAGCTTGTGTGCTCACCTGCAGTCTTTCTGTAGCCATCCAGTGGTGTGCTAGACACTATAGAGCTGTAGCCCACTGGTTAGATTGATGACTGTAGAGGCAGAGGTCATGGGTTCAATTCCTTGCTGTTCCCTCCTGTCCAAGGCAGATGTTTTGCTTGCCTGTGACAGTCATATCTTTGCAGATCTGTGCTGCCAGCCACACAGAACCTTCAGCACAGCTAAAAACACTCCTTAAAAGATGTTACAGGGCTCCTAATTAGGCACAGTACAACATGCCTTATATGGTGCGTTATAGGATGCTTTATAAGGCATGTAAGGCACGTAGGCACATGTTTTCTACGGTGCCTTATAACGCGCATTTTAACGCGCCTTATAACGCACCTTATCTGACACACAGCTTTACTGCTGCCCCGCCCACTCCTTTATATGGGCATCTCTACCTTTACCGCGGAATGACATTACCGCAGTTTAGTAAACATGCCCCATTGTTTTCCATCTGTTACCCCATTTTCATAAAGATATTTAATGTTTCACTTACCTGGGGGCTTTCTTCAACATCCCCAATGAATCTAGTTTAAAGTTTTCTTCAGTAAGTTAGCCACTCTGCTACTAAAGACATGTCAATCCTTCTTGGACAGATGGATGCCATCTCTGCTCTGCAACCCTTGGAACAGCATCCTATGGTCCAGAAAAACAAAACGCTCTTGATGACACCATCCACACAACCAAGACTTTATCTCAAGGATGCGAGCTTATCTGCCTTGGCCTTTACCCTCAACAGAGAGTATTGAATATTGCTTTGGTATTTATTTATTTATTATTTATTTTATTTATTTACATTCTCTTATATACCGTGCTATTCTGCATCAGTGTGGTTTACATTGAACAAACTGAAATTACATTGAACAGGTCATTATAACTTGGAGATAACTATTTTACAGGGAACATGGGCTATGGAGGGTTAAGTGGCTTGCCCAAGACCACAAGGAGCACCTGTGGGACTGTGGGTATGTGGGGGTACGGACTGCTTACCTTTCAAGATGGTTTTGCATAATTTATAAAAACATGCATAAACAAAGAAAATCTAAGAAAGCTGCATTTTGCGGTATTCTTATTCTAAGCACTCACTTATCACAATATATAATGAAATAGACATGCATGGAAAGGATTTGTCAGTAAGAATTTGACATTTCTTCTTTTGCTGTTGTAGAACAAGAATTTGCAAGAAGTCCACAGTATTTTCAGATCTTATTGATCATTCAGGGCAGGCTCATTTTTACCTCTAGAGGTAAACAGATGAAATATTTTAATACTCAGCAATCAGGGCTGCACAGCAGGACCATAAAGGTTTTTTTTTGTGTGTGAACTGTTTGTAATAGGTCTGTATAAAATGACTCAGCAGCTATAAACAAATGGCCAGCAGTGACATGATAGAAATACAACTATGATTCTTGTCAGTGGTTGGAAATGAGTCCACACTGGAAGCAAAATGTCCACTCCCCATATGTTGTTTTTGCAGCAGGAGGCAGAATAGTTGCTTGTACCTTCTCAGAATAAAAACTGTCATCTTTCTGGGAAAGATCATTAATAGGAATTTGGTTTGGTCTGCCAAATACAAGAAAATAAGTGCTTTTGGCAAACAAGTTTAAAAAAATTAAAAATTAACATGGCTGTTAAGACTAAAAAATGCGTGAATAGATACATAAATGATTTTCTTTCAATCAGAAGGTTCCTTTTGTTTTATTTAGTTCAAAACATCAAATAGATTTTAAAAAAGCAAAAATGGCAAAATTCACTAACACAGACATCCATTCATAGTTTAAAAAGCTGCACTTTGTGATGTGCTGCAGAACGCAAAGCATTAAAAAATCTATAGTCTTTAGGCACTTGAAGGCATTCAGTCATTGTCTGCATTGTATTGCTAGGGCTATTAAACAGATGCCAGTGGCAGGGCAGTCAGGAGAATGATGGAGAAGTCTAGCCGTATCGACATGTGTAATTAAGTTGGATGAATGAACAGAAGTAATGAATCAGCAGAGAAATTATGACATCATTTCACTAGAGATGGAAAAGAACAAGAAAACAGGAAATCTGTAAGGAGTGACAAAAAAATAATGAAAATGAAGAAGAGTCCAAATGTGTGCTTTGTTTGACGCTGTGAATGACGAGCTTGGAAGTCTGGTAGAAAAATAAAAAGGGAAATTATATTTGAAATTGGCTTTAGAAATAATGAGAGCAATATTTAGACTCCACCCCATGTAAAAAAAAATCAGGATATTCAGCAGCAATATCTGCATTAGAACTTAACTAGCCACTCCATATCATCCTACTAGTCTAGAGAAGTGGTTTGTGCTCCCCTACCAGCAGATTGGTGAAGACAAAGAACCAGTGAAAAGCCCAGGTTTCAATGACATCAGTATTTCTTTGTCTCCAGCAGATGATGGATGGATTTTCTCATCTCTGAAAAAAATTCTAAGGATTTGAGAGGAAAAGATTGATTTGAAACGCTCATGAACAACAGCTTGCGGAGCGTGATGTGGGAGGCTCCACTAGACTGCGGTCTTGTTAGTAGACATAGGAGGAGGAAATATTGGTTCAGCTCCGCACTCTTACCCTGGATAAGAGACTGTTGAATATCCAGCAACTGGAATGATTTGGAAGAATCTGGGAGAGTTTAAGTGCCTCACACGACCTCAATGCCCCTTTCCTCCTCCTTTGTCCCTGCTGCTCTTTCCCAAAGATTGCAGAAGGCTCTCAGAGGGATCTGCCTACCAGCCATCTTAAATGCAGTCCTGCAAAAGCCAGTGAAAAAATATCATGGGAGTAGAGCTGAGCTAGGCATGGATCCTCTGCCTGGGGCTCTCTTGGGGTGAGTACCAAGGCTTGACTTTGTCACTGTTCATGTTGGGGGCTCCTGATTCCATCTGTCTTGGATGCAATTCAAGATGCACTACTGGTGACTGTTGGTGCCATGTGGGGGTTTCTCGCCATTTTCTGCACACACTAATAGTGTTTTTACCTAATGTGCATCTGGTGGTTGCACGGTCTTAATGTGCATTCCGCCCAAGCAGCTCCAACGCACGTTCCTTCCCTAGCACCTGTAGCATGCGTTGTACTAAAAAGCAAAGTTAACATATGCCGCAATAAAAGCAGTTACCACATGCCTTCGGGCTACCACGGCCTTAGCGCACACTGTTGTGATACTTGCCTTAATTCTCTATATCTTCTTCCAGGAAACATTGTTTGACCTGTGGAATCTCTGGATTCTGGGCTTTTTCCTCTTCTTGCATGGCAGCTTCTGAATCATCCCTGGAGGGCCTGCTCCCTCTCTCTCAGTTGGGAGATGCAGTTAGCCCTGCCTGGCCTGCCTCAGGGCAGGAAGTGGCGGATGGTGCTGAGGGTAAGGATATTCAGCTGGCTGGATGCTCTAGTGACCATGCTGTGGGACTCTCCCCATCTTTTAGGGGATCAATGGCAACTATGCCCTCTATTGTGGGGGACCAGAACAAGGCACAAATGCCCACAGGTGAAACAGGGCACAACAAGAGCAAGGCAAGCAAAAACAGCTTTATTAACCCCTACACCGGGGGGTCTCAGGACTCTCGTCGTTACTGATCTGGGAAAAAAAACCTTTCTTCTCCTATGCTTCTGGGCTTTGGGCTTGTTCTCAGCCCTTTCATGGAGTGCATGGGCCCAGAGACTTGGTCCAACCCAGAGGAGGACCCTTCTAGGCTATGCAATGAAGGTTTGGGTGCCCATTCACTGTTTCCTTCAGTTGGAGGCAGTCTTCACTTTTTCTTTCAGGAATGGGCCCGGGTTACTAAGGATTGCTGGGTGCTTGTCACCATTCAGTTCAACTATGTCCTGAGATGCAAAGCGCATATTCCAGATGCTTTCAACATCTCCCCTTCTGGGTCTGCTATCAAAAGTGCCGCTGTGTGGGTCACCTTGGGGAAGTTGCTGTGACTATAGGCGGTGATGCCCATCCCGCCAGTAAGGGCAAATACTCCATCTATTTGTTATGTCCAAAAATAGAAAGGTTCCTTTTGGCACATTCTGGACCTTAAGGGGGTCAATAAGCACTCGCGCGTTCTGTGCTTTGTGATTCAAGCAGTGCACCGAGGAGAGTTCTTGGCTTCTCTGGATCTGGCTGCAGCGTGATTTCATATCTCTATCTGGGCAGATCCGAAGTGTCTGAGTTTTGCCATGCTTGGCTCTATCAGTTTTCGGGCTATCCACTGCCCCAAGGATGTCCTCCAAGGTCATGGTGATGGTAGCTGCAGTGCTGAGGGACCTGTGTCCATCCCTATTTGGGGTATTGACTCATCCAGACCCCTTCCCTTTTGGAGGCTTCTTGGGTGGCATCCTGAATGGGGTCCTTTTTGGGGAACCTTGACTGGGTGTTCACTCAGGGAAAGAGCCAGCTGTTGCCTTCACAATCCCTGGAGTTTCTGGGAACATGTTTTGACACTCGAGTGGGCAGAGTTTTCCTGCTGGAGGAGAAAGTCAAAAACTGGATCATTTGGCACTGTTATGAGCACAGCAGGCTCCAAGAGTCTTGGATTATTTTCAGCTCCTCGGATTAATGGTGACATCTTTAGAGATGGTGATGTGGATCCATGCTTCCATGTGACCACTTCAGCAGTCCTTGCTGGCTCAATGATCCCCAAGTTCTCAGGAGTTTGAGCTCAGGCTCCCACTCCTATTGATGGTGAAGTCCAGTAGTGGTAACAGTCCTGTCATATGAGGAAGGGTGTATCACTGGATGATTTCTCATGGATCCTCCTGATGACATGGTAGTCTCTCGGGCTGGGGAGTCCATGGCCAGGGTCATATGGCCCAGGGCTATTAGAACCACAGCGAAGCAATGTGGTCCATCAACCGCCTTGAGTTGAGGGCCATCTGGGTGACTCTTTTGTGTTTCTGGTCCTTGCTTGAGGGCTGGGCAGATTGAGTGTTTTCAGGCAATGCCACTGTAGTGGTTTATGTCAATTGGTAAGGTGGCATGAGCAGTGCCAGGTTAGCTCTTTAGATGGCTCTCCTGTTTGCCTGGGCAGAGAAGAACCTCTTAGACTTGTCGGTTCAGCCCATTGCCAAGGTGGACAATGTGGAAGTGAACTTCCTCAGCCAATACTCTTTGGATCCTGGAGAGTGGGATTTGAGCCAGGAGACATTTCAGTTGATTCTTTGCAACTGAGGTCGCCCCAAAATGGGTCTGATGGTGACCACCAGTACCAAAGTTTGCTGCTTCTTCAGTTGCCACACTGAGATGGGATCCAAGGGTGCCAGTGCCCTGACCTAGCCTTGGCCAAGTCAGCACCTGCTGTATTTGTTTCTTCATGGCCCCTGGTGGGGCATGTGATTCGGTGTATAAAACACCACCTAGGCACGATTTATTTGGTAATGCCGGATTGGCCAAGGAAAGCGTGGTTTGGAAACTTGATGCGGCTCCTGCAGGCACCTCCTTTTTGGTTGCCTCCGTCTCAGGGCCTATTGTGGCAGGAAACGATTTTCCTGGAGGACCCAGTTCCCTTCTCACTTACATCTTTGCTCTTGAAAGGAGACTGCTAGTGTGTAGGGACTCCACTCCAGTGGTGGTCTCTACTCTGCTTGGAAACCGAAGGATGTCTGCCAAGCTAACATATGTGTGAATCTGGTGCCTCTTGAGTGATGATGTGGCACTCAGTAATTGGCTCATAGGCAGAGAAGATGCCATCTCTGTTGGCCTTTCTACAGGATGGTCTGGAGAAGGGCCTTTCCTTTAGCTCCCCGAAAATTCAGGTGGCAGCTTTGGCCTGTTTCTGAGGTCTGGTGGCTAGTAGGTCTCTATTCTTGCACCTGGACATTTCACGCTTTCTTCAGGAGGTTTGGCATCTGCATCCTCCACTTCAATCTCTAATCCCTTCCTGGGATCGGGGTCTGGTGCTCAGGGCCCTGATGTCAGAGCCCTTTGAACCGTTGAAGCACTCTACCTTAAAGGACTTGATGCTGAAGACGGTCTTCTTGGTTGTGATTTGTTCCACAATGTGGATTTCCAAGCTGCAGGCTCTGTCTTACTGAGATCCTTATCTGTCTTTTTCAAAGGAGACTGTTTCCGTTCAAAAAACACAGTCTAAGGATGTGGTAGGAAAGACAGAGCTTATTTTATTGTACCAATGACCTAAATTGACTTGCCAAAAAGACCTGACACAGGCCGTGTTTCGATTACCCTTCTTCAGGAGTCATCTGGAGTGCTACATTCATAAATACATAAACAAAATAAAAATCAAACTGTGATAAAACCATTAATAAGAACATTGAATGAATAAACATAAATATAAAAACAAATTAAACCAATTAGAGCAATAGAGCCCAGGAACATAAAGCCACCTGAACAAATGTCAACCACATAAATAATTCTTTACAATCATATGATTATAAATAAATAAAATTATAACAAATAAAATATTAAAAACAGCCTTATGTAAACAACATTGATAAAACCAAGGGGTATGTTTACTAAACTGCGGTAATATCACTGGCGTTAGGTTCCGCGGTAAAGGTACAAATGCCCATATAAAGGAGTGGGTGGGGCATCATTATGGCATGCCGTTTCAGGTAACGTATGTTATAAGGCAAGTTATAAGGCACGTTACAAGGCACCTTATTAGGCACAGTACAAGGCACGTGCCTTAACGTGCCTTGTAGTGTGCCTAATAAGGTGCCTTGTAACGTGCCTTATACTGTGCCTAATAAGGTGCCCTGTAACATGCCTTGTACTGTGCCTAATAAGGTGCACTGTAACGTGCCTTATAACGTGCCTGGTACTGTGCCTAATAAGGTGCCTTGTAACATGCCTTATAACGTGCCTTATAAAGTGCCTTGTACTGTGCCTAATTAGGAGCCTTATAACGCCTTATAAGGATTGTTGGCAACTGTGGTAAGGGTACTATGGACTGGCAGCATGGATCTGCAAAGATATGACTGTCACAGGCAAGCAAAATATCTGCCTTAGACAGAAGAGAACAATGAGGAATCCAACCCATGACCTTCCCCTAGAACATCAGTGTACTAACCAGTAGCCTATAGCTCTATGGCTTGTTGCATAGCAATGGCTGGGTACAGAAGGATTGCAGGTCACCGCACAAACCGTCTCCTTTGTGTGCCAGGATAGGGTAACCCCACCAGCACCCATGATGCATTGCACATGCAGAACAGCGGCCTACAACTGACCACCAAATGGGGTCTGCACCTCTCCGGTACTGCAGCGTGGTAAGACGGACTGACGGTGCGTGATACTGGCACAGAGTAGCTACAGACCATGCCATTGTGCAGTTTCCGTGTTCATCCTGAGGGATAGGATGGATGCCCAGCACTAGGTCCACAGTACATGTGGTGCTAAAGATAGGTCCTGCTGCACATCCCCAGCACTGCCAGTGTGTGACAGCTGTTCCCAGCAGTGCAACCAAAGGTATGTCTGTTCCAGCTGTGTTCTGCAGTCACATGTGGCCCTGTGGAACTAGACACCACACAGATTAATGTGTACTGTGACGTAGAAGCCCACACATAGCCTATGCAGATAGATAGGAAGGAGAAATTTACCTTAGAATCTGTTAGGCAGCCAGCATGTGCAGCTCAGGAGAAGCAAAGAAACAGAGGAGCAGAACTACCACACCCAAGCTATGACGTAGCAGAAAGCTTGGGGATTGATTATGATCACCTGTCCAAGAAAACACAGTCAGCTTACAGCGAACAGGGAGATAAAAGCTGGTTGGTAGATCCAGCAAGGGAGAAGGAGAAGGAAGGGAAAGCGAAGCAGAAGGAGAAGGAGAGAGCAGAGGTCAGTAACCAGGGAGGCAGAGGTCACAGAGGGAGAAGCCTGCTGAACAGAGGAAGCACTGGGCATGTCACTGGAACAGGAAGCAGCAGAGGCAAGGCTTCAGAGGAACGTGGCAGGGGAAGTGCTCAGACTGCCGGTAGCTGGAGGTCCTACGAGGAACCTGTTTACAGCCCAGGGAGAGAAGCCAGTGCTCCAGAGAGAAGGAGTACACAACCTGGGGCTAGGAGGCTGCCTAGACCGAGTGAGCAGGAAAGTCCCCAGTCCTCACTGCCAGAGGAAAGACCTCAACAATTATACAGGTGGGAGCCTAGCACTGTGAGAGGGAAAGCTAGAAGCTCCATTCGGAATGGAGGGTCAGAGCAGTGCTCCAGACCAGAAATATCTGCAGGAAGCTATAAAACAATCTCTAACAACTGGAGGGTGGAAAAGGAGAGCTGGAGAGGCATCCCTACAGATACAGGTACTCTTAGACATACTTGTACAGAACTGTGTCCCTGTACGCTATCTGAACTTTCAGAGAGGGGTTTTCATAAAAACAGCTGTGAAGGTTTAAACCCAAGCACAACGTATGCTGAAGGTGAGGAGATGCAATGGGAAAGTATCTAAATGTATTGTACTAGGAATGTAAATAGTTTCCCCCAAGTTTACCTCCATGTTAAATCCCTGTTCTATGTAGACGATGGCCTAATTTAATTGACCAAATGTTATATTGTTTCAATGTAAACCACACTGATGACAAAGAGCGCGGTATATAAGAAATGTTAAATAAATAAATAAACCCCAGGGTTCCAGAACAGGCTCCTATGGATTGTACATTATGTCTTGCGGATGATATTGAGTTTTTGTGCTGAAGCCCTATAAAAAAAGCAAAGAAAAAGAAGATATTTTTCTTTGAGAGAAACTGTTTTGCTTTCCCTGTTTTTGGTTATGCACATGATATCCTTGTTTTGCCTTAACCACTCGACTTAAGACTATTTTTGACCACTAGAAGATAGCAAGGCAACTCCAACCTCGGGGCCCTAGGCGAAGGCCTGCAGCCCCGTGACAGTACCCAGTGTTTAAGGTCTGGCTGCCATGGGTACCTGTTATCAGGGCAGTGGGATGTCTAGACTTGCATGAGGGTGATGTTGCACTGCCACTATGGGTCTAAGTGGTATGTACTATATACTCAAAGGAGCCTCAATCACGCCTTTTGTAGATGAGAGTGTGGTGGGACAGGTGCCTGCACCCTGCAGGAAGATGACATCCCTCCAGGGCTACTGGGCTAGTGCCATACCTGTGACCATTGCAGACCAGCAGTGATGATTGGGGTAGGCAGGGGAAGGCTCAACTGCCCCACACCATGGTCTGCCATTCATCAACAGACTGCACAGTCAGACTGCACCTGCAGCATCCTACAAGGTGTTCCCACCATGCACAGACAAACTGCAGACAACCCACTAACCAGTCCATTGTGCATGCTCGCAGGGGAACCCTGTGCACCCAGAGGTGGGATGCACAGCACAGACACCAAGCAGGTATCTTTGATTGGGCCCCAGGAACACACAGGTATCACTGGAAACAAATATTGTTTGGCATTATGTAGGAACATAGACATGCCATGGTCACTGTTCAGAGTGAGAGTGACCCCCCCCCCCCCAGCATAACATGCTGTGGCCACCCTGTCCATGCAGGTGGTGTTCGAGCACTACAGTGTCCCAGCCATTGCCCTCCACCCTGTGCAGATGCATCCTGGCCAATCCGCCCTGTCTGGGCCATACCCACAATACCTTGCTCCTCATTATGCACATTTGCAGGCCAATGCCGGAAGCAGTGAGAGCAACACGGGCTCAGCGAGGTGTCGGCAGACACAAAACAATGGAGAGACATACGCACACTCCCATACTTATGTCAGCATTGTGCAGATATGGAGGTGGTTGACAACCCTACCTGCCGCACTGGTCCTGATCACAGTGCCGACATTGCTAATCTGTGCAGGGGGTAGTAGTAGTGCTTGCAGCTCTGTGCTGGAGCCAACAACCTGACACTCCACGAAGCTGTGGATAGTGGAGCCCTTGTGAGTAGGTGTCCGTACCCCTGTGCACCACTGCATTGGGGTTTGCCCATGTTGTTGTTGTGTCTGCACTGTGGGCTAAAATTATGGGGAGATGCTCTGCAGGATCCACAGATGGGATGTGAACCTCTGCTCTTGGACATGCTGGCTGAGTGTACTGTACCATACTGTTGCCACAGCAGCATAGTGGTCCCTGGGGCTACCCTTACGTCCCTCGGCCAGACCTCTTCTGTTGCACTGCACACCACGTACTGGTACAGGGCATGGCCTACGTCCACTGCAGGTGGGTGCCACTGCACACTCCAGCACAATTGCCCACCCCCTCTGCCATGCCACCATGACCTATGCTGTCGGTGCTGGTGGTGCGCCATCCGAGGCCATCCAAGGGGCAGGTAGACAGCTGCCTAAGGTGTGGGTTCTGGGGTAGGGGTGCCTACATAGATGTCCACTCTTCCCCCGGCACCGCCTGTCACTGTTATGTGCCCCTTGGGGTACCTGCTGGGTAATGTCCCCTGGATGGGACACTGTGGGACACAGACTCATGGACATGTTTGACCCTGGTCAGTTGCTGTCTTGCTGGTTTCCATTTTCTGCATTCCTATGTGCCACCTCGGCAACCGCCTAGTCCACCCTGTGCCCAAGTAGCCCCCACTGCATGTCCCACCTGCAGTCCCCATGCCTCATTTGTGCCATCACCATAGTGGCCTTTCATACCTGGGCACTATGCTGTTGCTGCAAATAGAGCACTACTATCACCTTTCTTGGGCTCCCTGCCTATGCTGTACATTGCTGACACTGAAATGGTTTCTCTTTCCTGCAAATGTGCATCTAACACCAGGTTTTCAGTTGCATTAAGATTCAGCCCTTCATTTCCCCGCGTTAGTATGGAAGGGGCCTCTCTCTTCCCACTCCCCGCCCATTGACCCCTTCTCTCCGCCCTCTCTCCACCCTCTGCGGGACTTAGCGTGGCTGGGAACGCTAACGCGCATTATGTAACGTTAAGGCATGTTAACGTTATGTAAAGTTACGTTAACGCACATTCGCGTTACATAACATGCCTTAACGTAGTCGCTGCTACATTACTGCAATTTAGTAAACATGACCCCAAGTGCTAAAATGTCTAATTACATTTAAATAACATATCAAGTTATAAATTAAATAATACCAAATCAAATATATTAAAAACAGCATAAATAAAACAACATTAATAGAAAACATTGATATTACTACAGTGATAGCAACAACATAGATAAAAAACATCCATATGGAAGTGTACCATTAACTAATGAAATATAATAGGTATATAAGTACCTCTGTAAACTAGATAGGCCAAATATGATGATCATGTACTATAAAAAGGAGAAAAGATGGTAAGATGAAGCAGGAGAGAGCCAAAGAAGATGAGGATACCTTTGAATCATAAATCATAATCCAATTTATTATGTTAATGGAGGACTATAAAACCTATGTGAATTAAACTTAAAAAAGGATTATGAAGCATAAAAACATTGCAAACATTTTTTAAAAAACTTCTAAAACTATGTGCATATGTGCCCATAAAATCACTTAAAAATATGTACTCAAAAAAAAATGGCATATCATACAAAACTGTGCCAGGGATTGGACCGAAGGATAATGTGCCAGGGACTGGACCAAAGGATAATGTGCTGGATCATATGAAGAAATCTTGGAAAAAATATTCTATAACGTATCGTACTTAATAAATCAGACAGGGAAAAGATAAGGATCTTTGCCTTGTGGATGTCCAGAGGGTGTTTCTCCGGCACTTGGAGGTTATGAATTCCCTTTTGTAAGTCGACCATCTTTTTTTTGCTGTTTGCTGGCCCACACAAGGGTGATGCGGTGGCCAAGACAGCTTTAGGATGCTAGATTAAGGATACCATTGCCTCGGCGTATCTGTTACAGAACCAACCAGTTCTGGAAGATTTGCTGCACCCAAGCACAAGCGTCTTTGTGGGCTGAGTGGACTTTGGTAGCCCCTGCAGACATTTGTTGGGAGGCAACGTGGGCATCACTTTCCACTTTTGTCAATTTTTACCGCTTGGATGTCTTCACGTGGGGGAGAGAAGGCCTTGGCTCAGGGGTTTTATGTGCTGTTGTGTTTTCTTCCCATCCAGTGGAATTGTAGCTTTGGTACATCTCACTTGTTGGACTGGAATGCAGGACGATATTGAAGGTAACACTTTACTTATCAGTTAATGTCCTTTCCTTGTGTCCTGCTAGACCAGTCCAGGGCCCGCAAAACTCTAGCTTTGTTCTTCTGCTGCGGTTCCCTTGGGTATGCTCTGATTTTATATTTGGCTCTGCAGGTTCATCCTCTACTGGCAGCCTTCTGTTTATGTTTTCCTCTACATAGTTCTGTTCTGTTCACATTTGAGTTTGTGTGAGCCTTGCCATGTTTGTTCCACATGCTTTGGGACAAATACTGAAAGGACTTGTGGTGGCTGAGGAAAATAGAATCATGGGAGTGATGTCATTGAAACCTGGGCTTTTCATTGATTCTTTGTCTCCACCAATCTGCTGGTAGGGGAACACAACCCAATTGTCTGGACTTGGCCTAGCAGGACTCAAGGAAAAGACATTAACTTGTAAGTAAAATGTCACCTTCTAAGTCATGCAGTACTCTGTTTCCAAGAGTGGCCCAAAAGTAGCCAGATTCCATTCTATTTATCCTAGGGATAAGCAGTGGTTTTCTTTCGGTCTACCTTAAGAACAGTATATGGACTTTTTCTCCAGAAATTTCTCCAAACTTTTTTAAACCCAGCTACACTACATGCTTTTACCACATCATCTGGAAAGAACTTCCAAAGCTTTATTATGCATTAAGAGAAACAAAGGGGTATATTTACTAAACTGCGTTAGTGTGATTCGCGTTAGGAGCCACGGTAGAGACAGAAATCCCAAATAAGGACATGGACAGTACATCGTTACCGATAACGTGCGTTACAAGGTGCCATAAATGAACGAGCGCTACAGGGCACGTTACTACGCGTTAATCTTAAGAAGGCGCGAAGGCATACAAGCACAGCAACAGAGCTGTAACACAATGGTTACAACACTGACTGATGGTACAGGGAACATGGGTTCAATTCCCCAGTGGATCTAATATATAAGGCTGGCTGAGGCAGCACCCTTTACATTTAAGTAGTGATTGTTGAGGCATTTGAACTGTATTTTAATTAGTGCTGCCAGTAAACACACCCTCACGGTGGCATAACCTAAGGTGCCGCATAAGGCACCCCATAATGCACTCCATAGGGCACATTATAAAGTGTACTGTCCGCCAGGGAACCCTATAATGTCCCCTATAGGACACCTTAGCAGGCTGTGAACAAAGCCCTGGCTGGCTGCAGAAGGACTGCACGTCACCACACAAACTGTCTGCTATGGTCACGAGGATAGGGTTAACCCACCCGTACCCATGATGCACTGCACATGCAAATCGGCAGTTGACAGATGGGCACAAGATTGGGTATGCACCCCCACAGCACCTCGGCCTGGTAGGGGGAACTGACCGTGTGTGGTACTGGCACAGAGTAGCCACAGACAGTCACATTGTGCGGGTACTGTGCCCACCCTGAGGTTGAGGTGGGGCAACAGTGCTGGCAGTGGGGGCTGTGGAGGGTGTTTGCAGCCACCACACACTGGATAGACAAACACACACTCCCACACCTATGCCAGCATTGTGCTACTATAGAGGTGTTTAGCAGCCCTGGCCACCACACCAGTCCTGGGCACAGTACAGGCATGGATATGGTACGCAGAACTGTTGGGGGTCACTCCCCAGGGTGGTAAACACTGTCAGAGACCAGACCTGAAGCACACCCCACAGACATCATAAAGGTTGTTATGATGGAGCTCAATCAGCAAACTGTGCTTAACGTAGGAATTGCTATCTGCCAGTAATCATAGCAACCTTTTGATAGCTGTGTACCGTATTCCCAGGTGTAGTTTGGCATTGCTAAGGTATGCAAATGCTAGTATTGGGAGATGCACGCAGGGCCCAATGTCCTGCCTCTCCAGGGGGCATTGGCTAATGGAGCCTGTGGGTGTGGGTGTGTCTGCCCCTGTTGGCTGCTGCTTTATGGCAGAGGTTCCCAACTCCGGTCCTGGTGTGCCAAGCACTGTTCGGGTTTTCATGCTGTCCCTCATGAATATGCATGAGATACATCTGCATACCATGGGGGTGGTGCATAGATATGCAGCACAGGCATCTTTATTAGAGGCAGCATGGAACCTGAATGGTGTTTAGCCCTCCAGGACTGCATTTGGGAGACTCTGCTCTAGGTAATGCGCCTGTTTATGGAGTCTGTGATCTGTAGGGTAAAATGTAGGTGTTTTGGGCATGTTTACGTCATCTGCAATAAAGGTTCTGTCTGTATTAGCACGTTGTAGTAGTGGGTAAAATATGGGGACTGGGTTGGCAGGCACCATAGCCGGGACTTGAACCTGTGACTTTCTGCTTCTGAATACACTGGTTTTGTGCACTGCACCACCTTGTTGTCACAGAGTCAGTACATTCCTTGGTGATACCATGACAGTTCGTCATTCAGGGCCCATCTGTTGCAGTACACGGCACACACCTACACAGGGCTAGGCCACGGTCTGCTCTGGGCAGCTGCCACTGCCCCCCCTCCACCACCAGTACCCCTCTGCCACCATGCTGACATGCCGTTCTACTGGTGGTGCTGGTGGTGTGCAGTCTCAAGCCATCCAGTGTGCAGGTACGTGGCTGCCTATGGTGCATGTTCTGGGGTAGGGGTGCCTGCATAGGCATCCACGCTTCCCCCCAACACCGCCTGCCAATGTTCTGTGCCCTTGGAGGTACCTGCTGGGTACTATCCCCTGTGACACTGTGGGAAACACAGTCGTGCCAATGTTGGGCCCTCATCAGTTGCTGTCTGGCTGCTGTACAGTTTCAGCATTCCTAAGTGCCACCTAGGCATCTGCCTAGTCCGCACTGTGCCCCAGCTGCACCACAGCATGTGCCGCCTGCAGCCCTCTGTATCCCCTTTTCCGGCATCTGTCCAATTGCCATTCCGACATGCCCGCTCTGATGTTGCGTGACATGTGCACGCCATAAGAACCCTGTCCGATGGAGTGGAAAACCCTGAGCAGCGCTATTTCACTGTGGGCTCATTCACCTTGTATGGGGACAGAGTATAGATCCTTCCACGATTTATATCTTTTCTATGGAGCTTTCTCGGGGGGGGGGGGGGGTGTTGATGTTTCTCATTAATACCACTATTGGCCAGCTTGGTTATGTTTTTTTTTTCCAGTTTGTTGAGGTCATTTTCAGTGTTTATTTGCCCTTTTGTTCTGTGCACATGTATCACACATATCACTTATTTTAGGTTTCCCTGCCTAGGCTGTACATTGCTGACACTGAAATGGTTTCTCTCCCCTGTAATGTGCATTTAACAACAGGTTTTCATTCGCGTTAGGATTCAGCTCTTCAGATCAGTGTGTTAGTGTGAAGGGGGCCTCTCCCCGCACACTCTCCACCCACTGACCCCTTCTCTCCGCCCTCTCTCCACCTTCTGCGGTGTTTTACCGCGCCGCGGAGCTTTACGATCTTTAACGCATCATAACGCGCGTTATGTACCGTTACCGCAGTTTAGTAAACATACCCCAAAATGTATCTTATTGTTTTAAATGTACTACTTTGTAATGTCTAGTCTTTGTACTTTTTGAAAGAGTAAACAATCGATTCACATTTACCTGTTCCACTCCATTTAGGATTTTATAGACCTCTCTTAAAAGACAGTTGTTCATCCCCTTTATCATTCTGGTCACCTTTCTCTGTACCTTTTTTAGTTCCACTATATCTTTTTTGAGATTAGGTGACCAGAACTGCATCCAGTACTAGTCCTTCTGGTTAGAAATACTGGTCCTTCTAAAGTGAAGTTCTATCCATAAAGATTCTAAAATGCATTTTATTTTCTGCAGAATTTTGATCCTGCTTGACTCAATACCCTCTTTAACATATACCTTCACCTCTCCATCAATTTGATCTACCCTATCATTACAATTGTACCTACCCATTGGTTAGCCTCCTTTCACCAGGTCTCTGAGATGCCAGTTATATCTACCCCTTCAATCATTGCTATATATTCGAACTATCCCATCTTATACTTTAGACTTCTAACATTTGTGCACAGACATTTCAAAGTATGTTTTTTGTTCAGATTAACAAGTTAATTATTGGTTTGTAAAGGTAAATTGGATTCTTTCAACTCTGCTCTTTACTTAAAGGGAGGGACAGACCTGCATACAAGAGTGGAGTCGGAAAGACCTGAATGTTTGTTTGTTTTTTTTAATTGAATGTCCACTCCACTACTGCCACTGCCACCACAAAGGAACAATGAAAAGTGGCAACGGGGCAAGGGCAGGCAGCATGGGGAGCCAGCTGGACATGGAGGTCTGAGGTAAGGTAAGATGCTAGGCATGGGGCAAATGGCAAACCTGTGAAGGGGGGGGGGGTGGTTGCACCAGGCGCATTTATGGCTTGGTACGGCCCTGCATCATTCCAAACCATGCGCAACTGAGTGACTCTCATCTTTCCCTTATTATCTACATGTAGTCTGAAAGTTGTTTTGTCTCCCTTTTTAAAGGTTAATGCCAGCAGCCTGCATCCACCCTGCTTAAGGGGGAGCCCATCCTTTTCGAAAATATGCCTTCTTCCCCAGAATGCTCTCCAGTTCCTAACAAATCTAAAGCCCTTTTCGCTGCACCCTCATCTCATCTGTGCAGAGAGACTCCAGAGCTCTGCCTGCTTCTTGGGTCCTGGTCATGGAATGGGAAGCATTTCTGAGAATGCCATCCTGGAAGTTCTAGATTTCAGTTTTCTACCTAATTCCCACTTGTGGACAACAATCCCAGACTGGAAGGACTGGGATTTCTAGTCCTATAGCTCCTCCTTGTGGCCTTAGGCAAGCCACTTAACTAACCCTTTGTTGCCTCAGGTACACATGTAGATTGTGAGCCCTTTGGGGACAAGGGAATGTATCCAGTACCTGCTTGTAGTGATAGTAAACCACTCTGATGCCCTTCAGCCTGAGCAGTATATCAAAAAATTGCATAGACATATTGTCCCCAGTCAAGTTACAATTCTTGCTCTCCGTGTGATCTTCATTGCCTCAGGTACAAACTTAGATTGTAAGCTTTCGGGGACAGGATAATACCTAATGTAAGTTGCCTTGAAAAGGCACAAGCTTCGTCCAGTTACTGGCATGTATCTTTATGTGGCCCCTTATAACATCAGCCCTTATATGTTCAGTATTATATGTGTAATGCCAGTGGATTTTTTTAAACATGTGCAGCACTGTGCCAAATTTATAAGTTTCTTTTGAAAACTGACCTCTGCATACATACACATACACACACAAATAAAGAGCAAAAGCCATTTGCTCAGGTAAATGAGCTACTTGAAAACTGGCCATCCTTCCTGTGTATATGTATAACAGTATACATTAATGATTATTAGAGTTAATGTAGCATTGACTGCCACAGTTTTTTGCTGCCTCCTAGAAGCTGCAGCCCTAATTGACCGCTTAGTCTGCCTAATAGTAAAATGGCCTTTTGCAGCTTGAGCAACAGCAAAATTGCTGTAAAGAAGAGTCATGCCAGGGACTAAATTAGACCTGTCCTGCCAACTTTCCTGCCTATGTCTTGAATTAGTACTTGAGTTTCTTACTGGGAGTTGTTCAAGTAGTGCTTACATTTACCAGAGAAAAGACAGAGATAGCTAATATAGAGTCAGTGCCCAGAGGAGGGCCATCAGCATTGCTCACTGGGGCCTCAGCATGGAAAATATCAAAGAGTGAGACTGTAATCTGAGAAACTATGAAAAAATACTTTACATTTTTTCTCAGTCTATTCCCACAAAGCCTCACATCATAACCCCTTGTTCTAGAATGGATCTGCCTTTTCTCCCCTGTCATGCACATGATCTCATATAGCATCTAATGCATATCTCCAGGGCTGACCCTATCACTAAACAGACTTAGTGTCCACCTAGGATAGCAGGCATGGGGGGAAGATGCAACACAGCACCAGACCACATGATAGAAGTGTAGCAGCAGACCTTTGAGTGCTCTGTCACTGCTACCACTGCCCTACTTCCAAAAGAGCTGACCCAAGGCCTGCCACATCTTGTCCCCTTGGACAGAAAGTTTGTGACAGAGGGGATGGCATCCAGGAGGCCAAGAGGTGCACTGTGCTCTAAAACCTGAAAATATGCTGCTTTTGCTGAGTTGACCCCTGTGGAGGTAGGGCAGCACAGTGATGGCAGAGGGAAGGGGGGGGGGGGGCAGGAGAGATACAGGATACTTTGGGAGGAAAAATGGTAGATGGTGAACATGGAGGGCAGAAAAGGAAGGGGTGGAGCTGGCCACCTGAAAAGGGGGAGGGAAAGGGAAGAAGTGATTCTGGCTATTTAGACAGGGTGGGGGGAAGAGGAGGGAAGGGATGGTGCTGGTCACCTCGGGAGGCTAGGGGAATGGGGGGGAAAGGGGTGACACTAGATAGAGTACAGAGATGGAAGGGTGGCCATCCAGTCTGGGGGGGGGGGGGGAGAGGAGGGCCTTGAGCTGTTCCCGGGGGGGAGGGTGCATGGCTGAAGGTCAGATTTCTTGGGCCACCCCACATGCCCTATACAATTGTGGTAGCCCTTCTCTTAACCGCCTCAGTTCTATCTACTGTACATCCTCTTAGAGGTAAAGCCTTCAGATTCAAGTACATCCATTAACAGTACAGAAACAAATACAACTTACACAATTAACCATACATAAGCATTAGTCCTACTATTTAGTACTTAGAGATCCACAGATGGAAAATGAAAACAGCGAAACCTCTGCAGTCAAAAAGCAGTTGCATCAAACCAGCCTCAAGATCATTAAAACATTTCCAAAATGTTTAAGAATCCAAATCAGCGTCCAAAGAGAAATTCTTCTGACATCCTAATAAGAATGTCTTAAGCTGTTTAGTTTTAGGGAAAAACTAAACATTTGAGAAATACTTAATTCTATATTTACAAGAGTAATACAAAGAAAAACTAGCACCAATTTCCAGTACTTGAGGCTTCAAAGATAGAAATTGTTGGTGATGATTTTGTATTTCAAATGAAACATCCAGACACATCCTAATGAATAAACCCAGAAATGTTTTATCCATCTGTGAGAAGAATAATTTAAAAATCCAATCTCTGTATGATTCTAATAATAAAAGACACAAGCAAAGTGACTCCCTCAACAGAATGGGGAAGAGGCTCCACTGAAAAATCAGCTTTAGAAGAATTTAAAACAAGTGACAGATACACCGCTCTCTAAGGCTACCATTCTGGTCTCCATACCAGTAGACTCCGCAGCCTTCAACGGGGACAATGAGGGACACCTTGATGAAAAAAGAGAAAACGAATGAACAAACCCGAGGAACGACACTGAGGCGAGCTGGCTCGGGGGGGGGGGGGGGAGGGGGTGGGGGGGGGGGGGGGAAGGAACCGGTATGCAAACAAAACAAAACGTAACAAAAAATCACACTTTTTCCAGGGGAAACTAGACAATATCCAGAGGGCTCTGTGGAAGAAAAAAGACTGAGGCAAGATGGTACTCTTGGGTGGGAAGGGGACCATGCCTCTCCCAAAGGCTTTTTTTGAAAGCTGGGGGGATGCTTCCACGTGGGCTCCTTCGGTGCCAACATCACCCATATGTGAGGACTGATGCCTGAATACTTGCTACAGATGAGTAACTATGCATTCATTAGAGTCCTTTCCTTCAGGCTCCAGTTTATGATGGAAGTAATATACCTATATCTGCGGAGGTAATGAAGCTTCAGGAATCTTCAAAGTCTCTACTACTACTAATCATTTGCATAGTGCTACAAGGCATATGCAGCACTGTTCATATAGATGTAAGACATAGTCCCTGCTCATCAGAACTTACAATCTAATCAAGACAAAACACATAGTGGCCATTGCTGACATGGGCACATTTGGACCGTCCGGATGCCCAAAAAATGAATGGGGCCCATTTGTACCTGATTCTGCAACTGCAGGAGCTATATATTTCCACAGTTGCAGGATCAGGTCATTTAGATGGCCTGGCATGCACCTAATGCTGCCCAGTGAGATACCCTGTGCATTGCCCAGCCAGCCCTCCCAATGCTCCGGCTGGTGTGCTGGTGCCATGGCATCCTGTCGCCATGGCACCCACACATCCAGCTGGAGGCACAGAATTGCCAGACCCTGAGTGCCCCCATCACCCCACCATCCAACCCCCACCCAAGACCAGGTGGCTGACCCTCGCCCATAGTGGCATGTTGGGGCTGCGACACATGTTCCCATCATTGCCTGGCACTTAGGTGGAATAAGGCGGGCGTACATCTCAGCGCCAGGGGACATACAGAGGTCAAACATGAATGGTTTCTGTATGTCCCAACACATGGCTCCACCCCCGCTCTGCCTGGCATCACCCCCTCCTGCCCCCATCCAGTGCTCCCCATACAACAGCTCTGTACGTTGTGATAAGGAAGCTTATCATAGCTCAGGAAGGGGCTATAGAAAAGGTGACGTGTCTCTGAACAAGCAACCTGTCAGTGCTGGTAGAAATGAGAAAACAGAATTTTGCCATAAAAGACTACCAGTCCCAGAATGCACCAGGTTTCCAACAGCCCTTAGAGGAGCTGAAGTGAGGAAACATGTGTTCAATCAGGAGGGCTATGAGGTAATACCTAAGCACTCATCTCAAAGGGCAGGGCCTGATTCAGCACAGCTGCGCTGTGTTAAGGAGGATCACTCATCTAAGCAGAATAAGAGTAGAGTTTATTCTACAGATGACCATCTTCATGATCACCTTGGATATCCAGAGAATTGTCCTCAGTATCCTGAGAATCAGCTTGAGTTTGATCATCAGTTTCATCTGAAGGATCATCAGAAGCAGAAGCCAAACCGGACGGACAGAGAGGGAAAGAGACCTTTTGGAAGAAGGAAGAGAAAAGCCTTTGAGAGGTCTAGAAGAGTCCAAAGCAGTACGTATACTGGGAGGTATTCCAAGGGCCAGCATACACCATTGGACTGGGGAAAGCCAGAGGAATGGTGCTGCAGAGCTAGGAATCACCAGAGGCTACCTGTGAGGGAGACAGCTGCACGTGGAAGGGACTCTAAGACCTGTGCCAGAAGGTATGTGAAGAGAGATCCAGTGTCCAGGGATCTGGATTGGAAGGCTGGACATAAGAACTGGACTACATACTGGCCAGGCTATATAAAGAGGAACTCTAGCAGCAATGGAAGCTCAGGTATGAACACTGATCTATGCCCTAGCTATAACCTTGAAAGACAACAGGGAAACAAGTATTCTCCTGAAAATGCTCCATTGAGAGATTCATCTGTGCCAATCCATGATATTGAACCCATGCTTGTTGAACAAGGGGGAATAATAGCAGATGAGGATCCTATTTATATGGACTGTTCTCTGTCTAAACTCCGTTGGTAACTTTCTGTTATAAAGTACAGCAACCATCATAAAGAAATACAAATTTGTTCTTTAATCTACTCAGAAAAGCTCCTGAAGCAGGATTTGACCCACACAGTGGAAGGCAAGACAGCTAAGAGGTTTCAGCTGGTGACTGTTAGCAATTAAACCTTACCTAATTGCTTGTGAGCTAGGAGAGAATCACTTCTGTATCTGAGTGGAAAGTAATCAGAAGTTAATCTGAAAAGAACAGTTTGTTTCTTGCTGTGTGGCTTTTCATTTGTTGTTTCCTGACTTTGACTTTGTTTTTCCAAGTTAACACTGAAAGCAAGTTACCTAATTTATGTGCTACCAAGCATATCTGTGTTGGGAGAAATAACCCCATAAATAAAAATCTTATTGGCTTTACCCAAGAGCACAACTAAATTATTGTCAGCAGCTGTGTCTGGTGTGAATGAACTACATTGCCCACAATACCTTGCAAATCATATAGAAATATGCACTTGCCAAGAGTGTGAAGATTCTCACCCAGGCAGCCGTCTGACAAATGGCGTAGTTGGCAGGATTGCTTTTGCACAAAAAGGGATTTACTTCCTGAGGATTACAACTACAGTTCAAGTTTAAAGCTGGAAAAAAAGATTTTCCCTCAACTGCACTTTGGAGGAAAAAGGGTTGTTCCAGGAAGCTGTCCCAGGAGGAAAAGACCCTGTACAGAGCTGGATTCATCACTAGCACAAGGTAATAAGTACCTGGGCATGTCTAGTGGTGGATGGGAGTAAGCACAGGGGTAATTGAAAAAAAAAAAAGAGTGTAGAAAAAAACACCTGTTTGGAAGGTGGTGCACTGTGTTTTTTTCTTTGTATTTTCTTACAGGGTTCAAGATGGATTCAAAGGAACTAGCTCAGTGGATGGCAGCCCAGTTCAGCAGGCAGCAGGAGCTAGCACAGCAGGCTCAGGACACTGCTATGAGAGCCTTAATGGACCAGCAGAAGCCAGTGCTTGATCTGGTGCAAGCCCTAGTTCAGCTGCAGAACCAAAGTGGAACAGATGCAAGACCAGCAGTGAATACTGGTACACCACATGTGGACAGTGTGGGACTCAATCAAGGGATTGGGGCATTTAGTTTTGGGAAGCTAACTCCAGATGATAATGTTGATGATTTTCTAGAGTCTTTTGAACGAGTGGCACAAGCATTAGCATGGCCAGAGACCCAGTGGGAAGTAAGGCTGGCAGCCTCATTAACTGGAGAGGCGCTTGCAGCTTACAGAGCAATGCCAGCAGCCCAGGCTTTGAATTATAAGGATGTAAAGGCTGCTATTAGAGATCGCCTAGGGTTGTCTATTTCAGAGTATAGGCGAATGTTTAGAGCTGTTACATTGAGAGTGGGTGAAACACCCAGGGCTCTGAGTCAGAGAATCAGAGGTTTAGCTGTAAAATGGTTGGAGCCTGAGCAAAAGATGGTAGAAATGTTATTAGATATTATAATGTTTGAACAATTTATGTCTGGGGTGCCTAAAGATTTGCACACTTTCCTTATACAGCAAAATTGCCAAAATCTTGGAGAGGCAACCATGCTAGCAGAGAGATTCTTGGAAGCCACGCAGGCTTGCCATAGAATGGGTGGCCCTCTGAAGATTGGTGCTGAGGCTAGATGTGCTGTATCAGAAAAGAGAATAATTAAAAATGTTTCTGAAAATGAATGTACTGTATCAAATCAGATGACACAGTGGAATAGAAAGAAATGTTTCAAGTGTGGAAAATGGGGACATTTAGAAAAGAGATGCCAGACACACACTAGCTTAGTGGGTGTGGATTTAAAACAGCCCAAAGAAGGATTTCTTTTGATGGTTGATGTGCAAGGAATTACCACAAATGCTTTGTTAGACTCTGGGGCAGACCAGAGTATGATGTCAAAAAGGCTTTGGAAGAGGATAGAGGCCCAAGAAGGATTTGTGCCTAGAACCCCTGAAAGCCAAGTTCACATCAGATGCATTCATGGTACTGCAACATCATATCCCACCTATAGGCTAAAGGTTAAGTGCCTGGGGGGACAAGAGGAAGTCCTGTTAGCAGTGGTGCCTAGGCTACCCTTTGATTTGGTTCTAGGAAGAGACTGGCCACGATTTAAGCAGGGTCTAGTGGAAGGACTAGGAAAAAAGGAGGGAGAAGGTTTAATGGTAATAGCTCCCGGGCCTTTATTTGGAAGTCCTCAGACCCCAGCTAAAAAGATGGTTAAGCGTCCAGAAGACCAAGCTACCCCAAAGCAGACATTCGTCCTAAAGTACCATAGGGTCACAGAGAAGGCCCAAGCTCCTAAGCGGGCAACCCCTCAAGCTGCTGGGTTTGACCTGTGCAGCATAGAAAATGTGACTGTACCTAGCCAAGGGAGAGCCCTGGTTGACACTGGTCTCCAAGTGGAAATACCTATTGGATGCTATGGGAGAGTAGCCCCAAGGTCCGGATTAGCCCTTAAATATTTCATCGATGTAGGTGCGGGAGTAATTGATCCCGATTACAGGGGCAATATTAAAGTTCTGTTGTTTAATTTTGGACAGAATGATTATCACGTGAAGACAGAAGACAGAATTGCCCAATTGATCTGTGAGAGGCTGGGTTTTCCACCTGTGGAGGAGGTCACATCCCTGGAGAATTCTGAACGTGGAACCAAAGGCTTTGGTTCTACTGATGTCAAAGGGGTTAAAAGCCTAGCTGCCACCTGTGCCCGAGAGAGGGAGGTGAATGAAGAGGAAGATTTGGGACCCTAGGTATCTGATTGTAAAGAAAAATCAGAGCCCCAAATAGGTGAGGACCTGACAGTGGTACAACAGGAAGAAATTAGGAATTTGCTTAAAGAATTCCCAGATGTATTGACACCCATACCTGGGGAGACACATTTGGTTGCCCATGAAATAATAACTCCACATGGGAAATTAGTTCATCAAAGGCCATACCGCTTGCCTGAAGCCAAGAGACAGGAAGTAGTGGCACAAGTCCAGGAGATGTTGGACATGGGAGTAATAGAGGAGTCAAAGAGTCCCTGGAATAGCCCCATAGTCCTGGTGCCGAAGCCTTATGGATCTTTAAGATTTTGTATTGACTTCCGGCAGGTAAACGCCATATCAGTTTTTGATGCATATCCAATGCCAAGAATTGAAGAGCTGTTGGACCAGCTGGGACAGGCTCAATACTTAACCACCCTTGATATGACAAAAGGATATTGGCAAATCCCTCTCACCAGGGAGTCGAAGCCGAAGACTGCGTTCAGCACCCCCGTTGGCCTTTTCCAGTTCAAGAGGATGCCTTTCGGACTGCATGGAGCAGCGGCTACCTGCCAAAGGTTAGTGGAACAGGTACTTCGACCCCACCAAAATTATGCTTTTGCATATATGGATGATGTCATAATCCATAGTAACACCTGGGCGGAGCATCTAAAGAGGATCAGGGCAGTCTTGTGCTCCATGAAGCAAGCGGGAATCACTTTAAACCCGAAGAAGTGTGCCTTTGCAAATAGGGAGGTAAAATACCTGGGCCACCTAGTGGGAAGAGGAAAAATTAAACCTCTAATGAGTAAAATAGATAGCATCAGGAATTTTCCTCCTCCAACAACAAAGAAACAACTAAGAAGTTTCTTAGGACTTAGTGGATACTACCGCAGGTTTATACCGCAATTCGCAGAGAAAAGTGCAATTTTCACGGATATGCTGCGGAAGAATTGTCCAAACCAGCTAAAGTGGACACCTGAAGCTGAAAAAGCGTTTTCAGTCTTAAAAGGAAAATTGTGTACAGGATCGATACTGAAAGGGGTGGACTTCAAGAAACCCTTTCTGGTTCAAACCGATGCATCGGACGTAGGGCTAGGAGCGGTTCTATCCCAGTGTCACGAAGGGGAGGAGCATCCTGTGATGTACCTGAGCAGGAAGTTGTCACCGGCTGAACAAAGGTATTCCACAATAGAAAAAGAATGTTTAGCTATCAAGTGGTCAGTGGAGGCGTTAAGGTTTTACCTTACAGGGAGAAAGTTCCAGTTGGTCACTTAAGTGGTTCCAGTTGGTCACTTAAGTGGTTGCAGCAAATGAAGAACCACAATGCCAGGTTGACACGCTGGTACATGGCCTTACAGGCATTTGATTTTCAAGTTGAACATCGTGCTGGGAAGTTACACAAGAATGCGGATGCCCTTTCCCGGATTACGGACTGAAGAGAAGAAGTTTCACCAGTTACACCAGTCCGTAATAACTTAAGCAGGGGGGTATGTGATAAGGATGCTTATCATAGCTCAGGAAGGGGCTATAGAAAAGGTGAAGTGTCTCTGAACAAGCAACCTGTCAGTGCTGGTAGAAATGAGAAAACAGAATTTTGCCATAAAAGACTACCAGTCCCAGAATGCACCAGGTTTCCAACAGCCCTTAGAGGAGCTGAAGTGAGGAAACGTGTGTTCAATCAGGAGGGCTATGAGGTAATCCCTAAGCACTCATCTCAAAGGGCAGGGCCTGATTCAGCACAGCTGCGCTGTGTTAGGGAGGATTACTCATCTAAGCAGAATAAGAGTAGAGTTTATTCTACAGATGACCATCTTCATGATCACCTTGGATATCCAGAGAATTGTCCTCAGTATCCTGAGAATCAGCTTGAGTTTGATCATCAGTTTCATCTGAAGGATCATCAGAAGCAGAAGCCAAACCGGACGGACAGAGAGGGAAAGAGACCCTTTGGAAGAAGGAAGAGAAAAGCCTTTGAGAGGTCTAGAAGAGTCCAAAGCAGTACGTATACTGGGAGGTATTCCAAGGGCCAGCATACACCATTGGACTGGGGAAAGCCAGAGGAATGGTGCTGCAGAGCTAGGAATCACCAGAGGCTACCTGTGAGGGAGACGGCTGCACGTGGAAGGGACTCTAAGACCTGTGCCAGAAGGTATGTGAAGAGAGATCCAGTGTCCAGGGATCTGGATTGGAAGGCTGGACATAAGAACTGGACTACATACTGGCCAGGCTATATAGAGAGGAACTCTAGCAGCAATGGAAGCTCAGGTATGAACACTGATCTATGCCCTAGCTATAACCTTGAAAGACAGCAGGGAAACAAGTATTCTCCTGAAAATGCTCCATTGAGAGATTCATCTGTGCCAATCCATGATATTGAACCCATGCTTGTTGAACAAGGGGGAATAATAGCAGATGAGGATCCTATTTATATGGACTGTTCTCTGTCTAAACTCCGTTGGTAACTTTCTGTTATAAAGTACAGCAACCATCATAAAGAAATACAAATTTGTTCTTTAATCTACTCAGAAAAGCTCCTGAAGCAGGATTTGACCCACACAGTGGAAGGCAAGCCAGCTAAGAGGTTTCAGCTGGTGACTGTTAGCAATTAAGCCTTACCTAATTGCTTGTGAGCTAGGAGAGAATCACTTCTGTATCTGTGTGGGAAGTAATCAGAAGTTAATCTGAAAAGAACAGTTTGTTTCTTGCTGTGTGGCTTTTCATTTGTTGTTTCCTGATTTTGACTTTGTTTTTCCAAGTTAACACTGAAAGCAAGTTACCTAATTTATGTGCTACCAAGCATATCTGTGTTGGGAGAAATAACCCCATAAATAAAAATCTTATTGGCTTTACCCAAGAGCACAACTAAATTATTGTCAGCAGCTGTGTCTGGTGTGAATGAACTACATTGCCCACAATACCTTGCAAATCATATAGAAATATGCACTTGCCAAGAGTGTGAAGATTCTCACCCAGGCAGCCGTCTGACAACGTGCAGGGAGCACAATAGGGTCCAGGAGTAGATAGCTGGTTGGACATCCAATGCTACTATTCCTGGATCAGAATGGCCCCTATAGTGAAACTGGGGTCTAGAGTATGGTAAGATACACATAAGTAGTGGACAAAAGAGAGAGGGGCATCAGGATCCAAAAACGGCTCCAAAGTCTCTTTCAATTAACTCAGCTCCAGTTTTATTACTTAGTTTCAGAAAATTTGCTACTCAATATATTTTTTTTTTAGTGCCATCAAGTCAGTGTTGACTCATAGCAACCCAGCTACCTCTGGGTTTTCTTGGCAATGTATCACTGGAAGTAGATTGCCAGCCTTTTCTTCCAAGGCAATGGAAGGTAAAGTGACTTGCCCAAAGTCACAAGGAGTGCCAGTGGGAATCAAACCCTTGATCTTCTGGGTACTAGGCAGTTGCTCTGACCACTCCACTCAATGTTATGATGCTTTAAAATATTCTCCTTGTTATCCAACTTTTGCATTATTATAACATTAGACTTTGCCAAATTCTATGTTGTTTCCAAAAGTTCCTTTAGTTCAAGATCAACATTAGCAATAGATATTTGCATTTATCTACTTTCTTTTCACAATCCTGAACTCTAGACTCAAATTTAACTGTAACATTATGCTGCAATTCAGTTAACAGATGAAATATAATGTGGGCATGTGTAGTGATGTACCTAGAGAAGCACAATCCTCACTATGGCTACATGATGCAAGGTTCCACATTAGGAGTCATCGACCAGGAAAAGGAATTAGACATCATTGTGGATAATATGTTGAAATCCTCTACTCAGTGTGCAATGGTGGCCAAGAAAGCAAATACAATGCTAAGAATTGTAAGAAAACAAATGACGACTAAAACAAATAACATCATAATGCCTCTATATTGTTCCATGGTGTGGTCAAACAACAACAATACTGACCCCTGAAGAAGGCCTCCGGCCGAAACATTTGAGTTGGGTCCTTCAATAAACTTTGTCTGCATATTTATACACCTACGTGTAGGCCTGGTCTTTGGGTTCCGCTCTCGGTTTGACTTTGCCTGTGCAGATACCTTCTTCTTCTTTTGTTGTTTTGCTCCATGGTGTGATCAAACCTTGAGTATTGTGTGCAATTCTGGTCACCTAATCTCAAAAAAGATATAGCAGAATTTAAAAAAGCTACAGAGAAAGATGACCAAAATGATAAACTTGTAAGCTATCATTAAAATCCCCTAATGTACCTGAAGATTGGACAGTGGCCAACGTAACTCCAGTTTTTAAAAAGGGTTCTAGGGGTGATCCAATAAACTATGGACCAGTAAGCTTGATATTAATGCTATGCAAAATGGTAGTAACCATTATAGAGAACAAAATACTGAACATATAGATAGTTATGGTTTAATAGGTCAAAGCCAACAAGGATTTACTAAAGGGAAGTTACCAATCTGCTACGTATTTTTGAAGGTGTGAAGACAGATGTAGATGAAGGTGAGATGATTGATATAGTGTATCTGTATTTCCAGAAAGCCTTTGCCAAGGTCCCTCATGACAGACTTCTGAGGAAATTAAAAAGCCATACGATAGGGGGCAGTGTCCTATTGTGAAGTGGGAACTAGTTAAAACAGCGAGTAGGGCCAAATGGTTAATTTTCTCAGTGGAGAAAGATGAACAGTGGAGTACTCCGAGGATCTCTTCAGGGTTCACTGCTTTTTAGCATATTTATAAATGACCTGGAAAAGGGAACAAAAAGTGAAGTGATCAAATATGATACGACACAAAATTATTTAAAGTTGTTAAATTGGAGGATTGTGAAAAATTGCAAGAGGACATTAAGAAATTGAGAGATTGGGCATCCAAATTGCTGATGAAATTTAATTTGGGCAATTGCAAATTTATGCACTTAGGGAAGAACAAAGCAAATGTTAACTACACAAATGCAAGGTCCTACATTAGGAGTGACCACCCAGGAAAAGGATCTAGGCATCACTGTGGATAATACATTTCAATCCTCTGCTCAATATGCAGTGATGACCAAGAAATCTAATGGAATGCTAGCAACTGTGAGGAAAGATATGGAAAATAAAACCAACCTTGTCACTCCATGGTGCAACTGCATCTTGAGTATTGTCACCCAGTGAGGGTCCCCAGGGGCTGGAGCCTGGGTAATTCACCGGGGCTACTTCAATACTAGCAAAAGTGGATGATTACAATGCCCTCTGGGAGTTGTAGTCCCAATTGCTGAATAAAGAAGGTGAGTCGTGGATGAATAGTAAGGCTTTCAAACAGGACTTTTAATTCCCTTCCGGCTGGATTTTTAAAGCAATGGGAACAAAAGGCAAAACACCATGCTTCTGGTACAAAAATCAAAAGGAACAAACTGGAACCGAAATATATTTATCTTCAGCTGAACTCAAAAGTAACACAAACAGTCCGTTCAAAACAGGTAAGTTTTCCTCACTGCAGTTTGCTTATACTTTAACAGCCTCTTCAAAAGAAAGAAGTAATGTCATCTGACATAGTTAAAGTACAGTCCATGCATGTATCTGACATTGCTTCTTCATAATCATTACATTGCATTTCCTCTGGTTCCTCCTCTGAATAACATTCTTCAGGGTTATAGAAAACGTTATCTTTAGGCAAACTCTGCTCTCCGTAATTACACTTCCCTTCTTTCTGGTTAAGAGAGTGTAGTGAATAATTACCACCTTCTCTTGAGAGCTCCCTTTGTGAGTCACACATCTCCTTATACATACAGGGCAAGTCACTATATTCAAAGGCTCTTCTATTAGAAGGAATTGGCCTACCTCCCAACTGCCTTTTCTCTGAGCTCCTGCGTGTGAGTGAGTTATCAGAGCACTGCTGAGATGGAGACGTTTCTCTGCCTTTCTGTCTTGGCTTTTCCTTAAGCATAAAACTTTCCCCAGGACAGACTTTCCCTCTTGTGCTGTACCTGGTTTTAGGAAGATAAAACTCCTCAGCTTTCCTGAGCCTGGCTTCTGTACCGTAGCTTCTCCTAGCTTTCTGGTAAGTTTCACCAGGCACGTCCTTAGCTGGGCACTGCTCTCTGCAACAGGCTGCTGTGTTTCTTCCCATATACCTTTCAGTTCTGCTGGCTTCTGAACTCTCTCTCACTCCTGTGTCTCTGCTTCTAGAACTGGAACTTGTTCTGCTCGTCGCCCTGCCTCTTCTTCTCCTCTCCTCACTAACTTCAGGTGAGCATGTTTTAACTACGCATGTCCCTGTGCTTGGTTGGGCTCCACCCCTTCTCAGCTGCCCTTCATTTCCTAATGAATCAGGAACCTGCTTGCTGCTCGGGCATTTTCTCCCACCATGTGATAGTGTTTGTTTTGTTTGCCTATAGCAACTCTGCTCCATGTGCTGATCTGAGCTGTCCTTTTCAGATCTGTTTTCATCTGTTCTACCTATTTCCATAGGCTCTGATGACCCTACCTCATGACAGATCCCCCCCCTTAAAATATTACAGGCTGCTGAATCTTTCAGACAGCATGTAATCTTCCTATAAGTGCTGCGGGGATACTCTATGCTGACCAAACTGGCAGTGGCAGACCTATCTTTCCAGGGCTTGAGGACATTCAGGTGGTACACCTGTTGGCGCCCTTTGCCATTTTCCACCCGATATGATACTGGCCCAACCTTCTCTATCACTGTGCAGGGCCCTTTCCAATGGGATTCAAATTTAGGTGCCGGGTCTGAAACTTGGACAATCACCCTGTCCCCTATAGCCAACTGAATGCACAAAAAAAACCCTCAAAAAGCTACCAAGGGGAATGCTAAGGAAAGATTAGACTGCTTCCATCTCTTATCACCTTATAAAAATGGTTATAGTGTTAAAGCAGAAGCGTATGTCTCAGACTCACACTGGCAACGCCATCGGATAAATCCAAAGCAGAATGCCTTCTCGCATCAACGACCTGTAACACTTACTGCTCAATTGAACGGATAAGGTATATATTTTTTGTCTTTTGTCTTTTCTTTTTAATCTTTCTTTAGAACATTTCTCTGATAATTAACCAAACCTATAGGTTATATTGCTGAATAATTTAGGCAATGCTTATCTGTATGCTGTTGCTAGATAACTCTAGCAACAGCATACAGATAAGCATTGCCTAAATTATTCAGCAATATAACCTATAAGTTTGGTTAATTATCAGAGAAATGTTCTAAAGAAAGATTAAAAAGAAAAGACAAAAGACAAAAAATATATACCTTATCCGTTCAATTGAGCAGTAAGTGTTACAGGTCGTTGATGCGAGAAGGCATTCTGCTTTGGATTTATCCAATGGCGTTGCCAGTGTGAGTCTGAGACCTACGCTTCTGCTTTAACACTATAACCATTTTTATAAGGTGATAAGAGATGGAAGCAGTCTAATCTTTCCTTAGCATTCCCCTTGGTAGCTTTTTGAGGGGTTTTTTGTGCATTCAGTTTCATAGCCCTTTGCAAATCGACCTTATCAATAGTGTTAACACACACCC
Source organism: Ichthyophis bannanicus (assembly GCA_033557465.1). Classification (NCBI taxonomy): domain Eukaryota; kingdom Metazoa; phylum Chordata; class Amphibia; order Gymnophiona; family Ichthyophiidae; genus Ichthyophis; species Ichthyophis bannanicus. Next base: position 1,463,748,338 of record CM066031.1, read on the forward strand.
TATAGCCAACTGCCTAGGCCTTGTGCTCCTATCATAGTAGTGTTTCTGCCGTTGTTTACTTTTTGATAAATTTTCTAGTGAGGTCTTGGATGTCCTCTTCAAGCGCTCCCTCAAATCCTTTAAAAATTGAGGTACCGCAACCTCCTGTGTGTCCGGCTCGACCCACTGTTCATTCAGAATGTCTAATATTCCCCTTGGGGCTCGGTCAAATAGAAGTTCAAATGGGGATGCTCCTAAGGAGGCTTGTATGCGTTCTCTACAGTCATAGAGTACAAACAGGAGTAGAGTGTCCCATTCTGACATCTCTCCCTTCTTTAATCCCCTCCTCAGCATTTGCTTGATGGTTTGATTCATTCGTTCTAGAAGTCCATTGGACTGCGGATGGTATGCGGCAGTCCATATGTGCCTTATACCAAATGCCAACCAGACCATGGCCAAGTGCTTCGAGATAAAATTACTTCCTTGGTCTGTGAGCACCTCCCTAGGGAAACCTACTTCGCAAAATAATTTTGCTAGTTCTAGGGCTATTATCTTTGCCGAAGTGCTCCTTAATGGGATAGCCCAAGGGAACTGTGTGGCGTGATCCACTATTACCAGGATATACTGGAAACCCCTTGGTGTTTTTATCAGAGGGCCTACAATATCAATTCCCATACAGCCAATGGGTGCCGATATGGTGGGTGTAATTACCATGGGTACGGCCTTCGGTTTTACAGTAGTCACCCTCTGACACGTGGGACAGGATTCACAGTATTTCTTCACCTCCTTGAAAACCACTGGCCAGTAGAACCTGGCCAGTATCTGATCTAGTGTGCCTTGAATTCCTTTATGGCTCCCTACAGGATGGTCATGTGCTAAACGTAACACTATGGCTTTAAAAGTGGTTGGCTCTACCAACTGTTTCCTTACGGCATCGTTATGGGGGTCTAGGCTCTCTCAATATAGAATGTCTTTCTCGAGGAAAAACCTGGGAAGTACTAATCTGTCTTCCTGTGCCCATTCAAACGCTCTCTTAAGAGCTTGATCTGCCCTCTGTTCCATCGGGAAGGACGGAAACTTCTGGACCAGTTCCGAGGGTACCCAGGGCAATCCCTCACCGGCCTGTAACTCGGCCCTGCCTCGGGACCTACAACGTCTCTCGTGTCTTTTCTTAGCTATGGCCTTTTTCCCTTCCTTTTTTGGGGTGTGAATTAAATCATTATGTATGGGAAGTGTGTTTACCCCTTCCACGTCTATCTCTTCCCCAGCTAATTCTACCTCCTGGGACTCTTCCTCATCCCCAAGCTTATCTACATTCTGCGCTGACATCTCGCAAACCCTTGAGGTCCCGGCTTGTGACTGGGTGGAAACTAGGCTTGTGTTAGCGCACAAATCTTGCACCAATCCCTTCCAAAAGGGAGGCCAGTCCCTACCTAGGATAATGTCTTTTGGCAGGTATGGGACTACGGCTACACGTACATCTTTCACCGTGCCCAGCCCTTCTATAGATAGCCTGTGTAGGGGGTAATGTGAAGATGCGCCGTGCACACACCTTATTCGCACCTCGCCTTCTGCTTGACTCGGGGCTGACTGACGGCGCCCCTCAATGGCTTCCCAGAGCTTGTGAGAAACCATGCTCTGGTCAGCCCCCGAGTCAAGTAGTGCCAGTGCTTCCACGCCCTCTACCTGCACTCTGAGGAGGAAGCCTTCTTGGACCGGCTTGTCAGTTCCGGCCACAAGGACTGTTTTCTCACGGCAGTTCCTCTGGAAATGTCCTGTTTTTCCACAGTTGAAACACTTGCCCTTATACATAGATAAAACATTGGCAACATCATCAACATTCTTATCATACACATCAGGCATTTTACATTTTTCATACTTTCCTCTCTTGCTAAAATTTTCCATACCCACTGCCCTTAAGACAGATACCCCTGAGGGGCCAGCCTTCTCAGCCTCAAAATATCTTTCGGCTAGGTTGGCTGCCTCCTCTGTGGTCTGGCAGTCTTGCAATGTAAGAAACGTTTTTACCTCGGCTGGCACAGCCTGCATAAATTGCTCTAAAATCACAGTGTCAATTATTGACTCTATGGTTCTGCGTTCGGGAGTTAGCCACTTCCATGCAATGCTCTTAAGCCTTTGGTACAAAGCTTTTGGCGTCTCTCTAGGCCTAATCTTCGCCTCACGAAACATCCTTTTGTAATGCAGAGGGATTAAGCCCAATCTGTCTTTCACCGACTTTCTAACCTCCCTATAGTCTGAGGCGAGAATTGCAGGCATTGCCTTGTATGCAGATAGTGCCTCACCCGTTAGCGATATAGCAAATCGGGTGGCCCACTGCTCTGTTGGCCACTTTAATGCCTTGGCAATTCTCTCGAAAGCATCTATAAAATCATCTAAATTGTCAGATGGGTTTAACTGTCCCAAACTGAAAGCATTACAGGTACCAAGTCCTACCCCCTGTAGCATAGAGGGCATGGCGACTCCTGCTTCTTGTGGCTTCTTGAGTAGTGCCTCTATAGTTTCGATGAGGGGTCTCTGCTGCTCCCTCATCGCGATGGCATTTTGCTCTTGGATGTGGCGTGTTATCTCCATCTGTTTGTCCCACTGGGCTTGCATCCAATACATAACGTCTTGGGGATCCATCTTCTTCTGTGTCTGCTTCCCTGTGGAGAAAAGAAAAGAGAAGGCCCACCAAGTGCGGCTCTTATGCTCCTTTTAACCCGTCTATCTTGTGCACAGTAGCGCCCCCTTTCTCACCCTTTGCCCTGCTATACTAATGACCCAGGTAACTTTACCTTAGCCTTCGCGTAGCTTCAGGCTTTGTGAGAAGGGTTGCTGTTGTCCACTCCACCTGGCCGAATCTGCAAGCAAACTCTTTGATGGTTCTCCTGGATGCAGCAATTCATCTCCAGTCGTAAATAGTGTTCCTTTTAATATTGTCCTTTGTTGCCTAGGCCAAAAAAAAAATCCGCAACAACTACGCCATATGTCACCCGGTGAGGGTCCCCAGGGGCTGGAGCCTGGGTAATTCACCGGGGCTACTTCAATACTAGCAAAAGTGGATGATTACAATGCCCTCTGGGAGTTGTAGTCCCAATTGCCGAATAAAGAAGGTGAGTCGTGGATGAATAGTAAGGCTTTCAAACAGGACTTTTAATTCCCCTTCCGGGTGGATTTTTAAAGCAATGGGAACAAAAGGCAAAACACCATGCTTCTGGTACAAAAATCAAAAGGAACAAACTGGAACCGAAATATGCTTATCTTCAGCTGAACTCAAAAGTAACACAAACAGTCCATTCAAAACAGGTAAGTTTTCCTCACTGCAGTTTGCTTATACTTTAACAGCCTCTTCAACAGAAAGAAGTACTGTCATCTGACATAATTAAAGTACAGTCCATGCATGTATCTAATATTGCTTCTTCATAATCATTACATTGCATTTCCTCTGGTTCCTCCTCTGAATAACATTCTTCAGGGTTATAGAAAACGTTATCTTTAGGCAAACTCTGCTCTCGGTAATTACACTTCCCTTCTTCCTGGTTAAGAGAGTGTAGTGAATAATTACCACCCTCTCTTGAGAGCTCCCTTTGTGAGTCACACAACTCCTTATACGTACAGGGCAAATCACTATATTCAAAGGCTCTTCTATTAGAAGGAATTGGCCTACCTCCCAACTGCCTTTTCTCTGAGCTCCTGCGTGTGAGTGAGTTATCAGAGCACTGCTGAGATGGAGACGTTTCTCTGCCTTTCTGTCTTGGCTTTTCCTTAAGCATAAAACTTTCCCCAGGACAGACTTTCCCTCTTGTGCTGTACCTGGTTTTAGGAAGATAAAACTCCTCAGTTTTCCTGAGCCTGGCTTCTGTACCGTAGCTTCTCCTAGCTTTCTGGTAAGTTTCACCGGGCATGTCCTAAGCTGGGCACTGCTCTCTGCAACAGGCTGCTGTGTTTCTTCCCGTATACCTTTCAGTTCTTCTGGCTTCTGAACTCTCACTCCTGTGTCTCTGCTTCTAGAACTGGAACTTGTTCTGCTCGTCACCCTGCCTCTTCTTCTCCTCTCCTCACTAACCTCAGGTGAGCATTTTTTAACTACGCGTGTCCCTGTGCTTGGTTGGGCTCCATCCCTTCTCAGCTGCCCTTCATTTCCTAATGAATCAGGAACCTGCTTGCTGCTCGGGCGTGTTCTCCCACCATGTGATAGTGTTTGTTTTGGTTGCCTATAGCAACTCTGCTCCATGTGCTGATCTGAGCTGTCCTTTTCAGATATGTTTTCATCTGTTCTACCTATTTCCATAGGCTCTGATGACTCTACCTCATGACAGTATGGAATGCAAGTTTGGTCACCACATCTAAAAAAAAGATATAGCAGATATAAGAAGGCACAGAGAAAGGTGACAAAACTAATAAAGGGGGTGGAAGGACTTCCCTATGAGGAAAGCTTAAAAAGTTAGGACTCTCTGGCTTGGAGAAGAGACGATTGAGGAGGTATGATAGAGGTCTTTAAAACAATGAGTCAAGTATAACAAGTAAACGAAAATCACAAACTATAAAAACTAGGGGAGATGCAATGAACTACAACATTTGCGACTAACTGGGGAAAATCTGTTTTTCACTCAGCGCGTAATTACACTCTGGAATTTGCTCCTAGAGGATGTAGTAAAAGCTGTTAAAATAGCTCACTTTAACAGTTCCAGTTCAGTTTATTTGATATACTGCCTATAGCCAAGGTATCTAGGCAGCTAACAGAATAATATAAAATATTTGGACAAGTTCCTGGAGGAGAAGTCCATAAACCATATTCATTCTTGAGGGATTGCTGAAAGGAGCAGCTATTACTGCTGAGAAAGAATCTGCACTGGTAAGTATTTACCTGCTGGGAAATCCTGAAAAAATCTTGGGAGAAAAGGGAATTCTTTGGGTCAAGCTGATAAAATCCATGTCTATTTAAATGTCTCTGTTTATTAAGTTAGGATATAGTTTTAACAGACAAACACTCAGTGAAATTAAAATCAATTAGAGTGTAGTTTTTGACAGACAAACTCTCAATTAAGTTAGAGCCAGTTAGAGTATACAGAAATGAATTGTTTGCTAGAGAAGTTTTTTTGCAAAGAGATCTTCCAGTTAGGAGACAAGAAAACTGTGATATTGTGTAACTAGTTGTTAAAGCTCAGTGACTGATCGAGGAGTCAAGTTGAAAGGTTCTCTCTATCAAATCAAGGGCAGTGTGAACCACCAAGAGAATTGATAAAAGAGATTGCCTTAGAATCACAGATGTAAGTACTTCAACCAGAATTCAGTGATAGTCTTAAAGGACTGCTGAGAGAGCAGCTGCTACTACTGCTGAGAAGGAATTTGCACTAGTAAGTATTTATCTGCTGGGAAATCCTCAAAATCTTGAGGAAAGGGGAATTCTGTGTTTATTAATTTAAGGTATACCGTAGTTTTAACAAACTCTGTGTTTATCCCAATCTCCCTCCCCATCTCCCATTCACCTTAGAGACAATCTTTGATGCATAGGCTCTTAAGCCAGTTAAGAGGAAAGGAGGGGAATTTTGCACTTTCAGGTTTCACTGGTTATTTTCATCAGCAAGTTCTTAGGCCTTAGGATTAGATTAATTCTAGGTTCTTGCAGCTCATGTTGAGGTGAACATTAAGCAAAATTCCCAGACTTATTTGGTATATATGTATCCCTATTCCTCTAGCAACGTAAGTAATTGAACAACATTAAATAGCTAAACAAATATAATAACTAAAATGCAGACAGCAGTCCAGCAGTGAGATGGGGGCTATCCAGTCTTTTGCACTAAGTGTTACATGTATGATTATCTCCCAGCTGGCAAAATATCTAATATGTGCACTAGGTACAAGAAGTATCTTGCTCTCAGGGATTGAGTCCAATGTCTGGAGGCTACAGTAGGAGATTTGGAGGAGCTGAGGCAGACAGAGGTATAAACAGGAGACCTTCAGTGGCATAAAGTCCTACCTCCAGTCTGGCAGGCTCTCTGTTGTCATGGAGAAGAGGGGTCAGGTGAAAGGAGGGCATCACCTTGGTATGGCAGGAAGTGATCCTGTAGCTAGGACCTGTCTTCTAGGTGATGTAATATCTTCTCATGCTGAGGGTGTGAGGACTGGCGTAAGTATTGGAGGCACCCTAGGAAAGCCCTCTATCCTGCCACCCCCGTGGGCCCCCACCTGAATTGTCACTGCTGCTACCCTTCTCCGGGGCCAGCAGCGGTGGCAGTAGCCCCCAAACCATGACACAGCACTTGCTAACACCCCATGCTGTGTCACAGCTTCCTTCAGTGCACAATGTGCTGTTTCTGCCCCCCTCTGACACCGCTTCTGTTTTCAGAAGTAGATGTAAACAGCACTTTGTGTATGGAGTAAACCATGATGCAGCACTGGATTGTTTTAAGCACTGCATCATGGTATAAGGGCTATTGCCACCACTGCAGGTCCTGGAGAGGGGTGGCAGCAGCATCAATGGGCACCCACTGAAGGACAGTGCCCTAGGCGACTGACTATTACTACTACTGAACATTTATATAGCACTACAAGACATACGCAGCACTGCACAAACTCATGTAAAAGACGATCTCTGCTCATCAGAGCTTACAATCTAATCAAGACAGACAACACAATAACTGTAGACATGGGATACATCTAGGGGGAATGTAAGGAAACACAAAGGAAATCAGGTGAGTCAATATCCGAAAGCAGCAGCGAAGAGGTGAGTTTTCAGCCTGAATTTGAAAAGGGTCAGAGAAGGCACCTGACATACACACTCAGTTAGTTTGTTCCAGGCATAGGGAACAGGAAGGTGAAAGGAGCAAAGTCTGGAGTTAGCAATAGAAGAGAAGGGCACAGACAGAAGTGATTTGCCAGAAGAGCAGAGTTCCCGAGGAGGTGTGTAGGGAGAGAAAAGAAAAGAAAGGTAGTGAGATGCTGCAGAGTGAATGCACTGGTAGGTCAGCAGGAGAAGTTTGAACTGGATGTGGAGCAAATGAAGTAACTGGAGAAGAGGGGTAATATGAGCATGATGAGACTGGTGGAATATTAGCTACGCTGCAGAGTGTTGAACAGATTGAAGGGGAGAGAGATGATTCAGAGTGAGACCAGCAAGAAGTAGGTTGCAATAGTCTAGACGGGAGGTGACTAATGAGTGAATAAGTGTCTTAGTAGTGTGTTCAGAAAGGAATGGGCACATTTTGTTGATGTTGTAGAGAAAGAAATGGAAATGGCAGGTTTTAGCTATCAACTGGATCTGTTTGGGGAAGAAGAGAGAGGATTCAAAGATGTTCCCAAGGTTGCAAGCTAGGGAGACAGGGAGAAATAGAGAGTTATCCACAGAGACTGAGAATGAAGGAAGGGGAGAGAAGGCTTTAGGAGGAAAAATAAGCAGCTCAATTTTGACCATGTTTAATTTTAAGCAGCGGTGAGACATCCAAACAGCAATGTCAGAAAGACAGGCAGAGATCTGGGACTGGATTGACAGAGAGATTTCAAGTGTAGAGAGGTAGATCTGGGAGTCATCACCATAAAGATGGTACTGAAACCATGGGAAGAGAGAAGTGCACCAAGGGACTGGGTATATAGAGAGAAAAGGAGTGGACCCAAGAGCGATCTTGGGGTACACCAACTGACAGCGGGATAACAGTAGAGGAGGATCCACCACAAACACTGAAAGACAGAACACTGAAACACAGAAGCGATTTTTATTACCAGGGACAAAGAATTCACCCCCTCCCCCCCCCCCACCACCACACATACAGCTTAGAGAAGCCACAATAGAAGTAAAAGATGAAGTAAAATATCTAGGCATTATCCTAGATAAAACTTTGAGCCTATCATCACACATAAGCAGGACTACTCAGGCTATACAGGGTGGCCCAAAAAAAGTGAGAACATCTCATAAATTAAAAGCTTAAATAGTTTACTTATTTACCTTTTTTAGCTATATAACGTCTTTATTTCGACAAAGTCTGGTCGCCATCTTTCTTTTTAAATTTGTCAATCGTTTACATCTGTCTTTTTGAATTTTTAAATAACTTATATGCTACGAGATGTTCTCACTTTTTTGGGCCACCCTGTATACAGAAATACTAAAATGTTACAACATCTAAGACCCCTATTGGACCCATCAGACTTTAGATCTGTATTGCAGGCTATGATTAATCCCTATGTAGACTACTGCAATAGTATATTGCAGAGTCTATCCAAACAGGCATTAACACAGTTGCAGATGGCACAGCATACAGCAGCTTGTGCAATCATGCAAGCATTGAGATCTGAACACATCACTCCAAAACTACACAAGTTACACTGGCTTCCTATCCCTAGTAGGAGCCAGTACAAAAACCTAGTCATTATCTTCAAGTTATTATATAACATATCACCTTCTCACCTTACCACCTTAATAAACAGAATCCCAGACACTAGATGGAGGGGGGGGGCGGATTGCACCCAAAACTCTCTATCCCTCCCAGTTGACTTCCACAAGACCAACAAATCAACGAGCAATAGAGCCTTCACATATTATGACCCGATACTATGGAACTCCCTCCCACTAAAAATAAGAGATATACAGTTAGAGACCTTGCGGACTTCTAAAAAAGTATAAAGACACTACTCTTTACAGAGCACTATGGGACACATTAAGCAGATTCAGGTACATACCCAACATAAGCGTACCATGCATTTGACTCATCCAATTTACCTGCTATCTGCATTGTAGATAGCTACCCTCTCCTCTAAATGTAAATGGTTATTGAATGTTAATAGGCACAACTAGTTGCACTGTACATAGTTAATTACTTTTTTGATGTGCATAGTTAATTCTATTATGAATAAAAAGCAATGGGAGAGATAAGAAGAGAACCAGGATAGCACAGGAGAAGGTTGCCTAATTTACCTAATGGTAGCACTGGCCCTGAGGATTTGTCTCCAGGGCCTTGTGGCCATGAGGAAAGGGTTAGAATGACCATTATAGCTTGTGTTTCAGTCATTAGGCAGATAGATAGCTGGGTGGCTGGTGGATATGAGGATTGCCTGGTAACCTGCCTGACTGGTGTGAAGGTGTCGGACGTCACACACTACCAAGATGAGGTTCTAGATAATGCTGGGCAGGATACTGTTGTCTTGATACATGTTGGTACCAATGATATAGGAAAGTGTGGGAGGAAAATTCTGAAAGACAAATTAGACTTTTAGGTAGAAAGTTGAAATCCAGAACTTCCAGGGTAGTATTCTCAGAAATGCTTCCCATTCCAAGTGCAGGACCAAGAGAAAGGCAGAGCTGCGGAGTCTCAATGCATAGATTAGATGATGGTGAAGGGAAGAGGGATTTAGATTTGTTAAGAAATGGGCAACTTTCTGGGTAAGGGGGGAGGGGGCTTTTTCCAATAGGATGTGCTCCACCTTAACCACAGTAGAACCAGGCTGTTGGGATTAACTTTTAAAAAGGAAATAGAGACGCTTTTAAACTAGATAATAGAGAAGAACTGACAATTGCCCAAGAGCACATGGTTCAGAATGATCTACTATATTTTTTGAAGGTGTAAATAAACAGGAAGATAAAGGTGAGCCAGGTGATTTGGATTTCATAAAGCCTTTGATAAGGGCCCTCATGAGGAAATTAAAAAGTCTTGGGATAAGAGGCAGTTTCTTATTGTGGATTGGTAACTGGTTAAAAGATAGAATACAGATAGTAGGGCTAAACTGCCAATTTTCTCAGTGGAGAAAGATGAATAGTGGAGTACCCCAGGGATTTGTTAACGGGCTGATGCTTTTTAACATATTCATAAATGAGCTGGAAATGGGAACAATGAATGAGGTGATCAGATTTGCAGATGACACTAAATTATTCAATATTGTTAAATCTCAAGAAGATTGTGAAAAATTGCAAGAGGACCTTGAGAAACTGGAGATTGGGTGTGTAAATATTAGATGAAATTTAATGAGGACATGTGCAAAGTTATGCACTTAGGGAAGAACAACCCAATTTATAGTTACATGATGCAAGGTTACAAATTAGGAATCACCACCTGGGAAGGCATGTTATTGTGGACCAAACGGCTGTGTAGAAGTGATTGGATCCAGCTGGGTTATTCATTCCTGTCATCTGAGCAGCGCATTAGTGAGGTAACAGCTTTTGCTCCCTTGATTGTGGCAGAGCTATTTAATACAGGGCTGAGCTATGGGATGTGGCTGTGGATGCATGCCCAAAAGGGCATGACCTAAGGGGCAGGGTATGCCATTAGGAGCCCCTTGGGAGTCTCTGGGAAGACACACTATTCGTAGATTGCTTGAACACTTGGAATGGGCAAGAAGAAAGGTAAGAGCACGACTGTGGGAAATATGGAGACTATCAAGGGCCCCATGGATCAACATGTGGTTAGCATTTCCAATCAGGTCAAAGCAAAGGACTTGCAGGCAGATGGTGTTACTCTGTTATCTGATCCCTCATACCTCTCTCCCCCAACCTGTGGTGACTGTGGAAGAGTTGCACCCAGATACTGAACTAAATGCTCTGGGTGTTGCTCCCATGACTTCTACCACTCAAGAATGCTCTTTAGTCTCCACCTCAAAGCAGGTATTCGCGAGGTGTTTCATTTCCTGTTGAATTACCCGATAACGTGTCACAGAAAACAGAAGCAGGTGATATTTCCTTGAAAGATATGTGGAAGGTAGTGACTAGTATGGAGACCGTGCTTAATGGGACGTTAGGTCAATTATGTGGTTTTTTTTAGGAAGACACAATTAAGAAATTGAAGCAGCATGATGATAACTTTGGGACTATTGAAAAAAGACTGTCTCAGGCAGAAGAGTTTTTGTCAAATGTTTTGTCTTTGAGTACTACATCCATTAAGGATAGTTTGATTGTCCATTCTAAATTAGAAACTATGGAAACTATGAGGGGGAAAAGTGTGTTTTCTGAACTTTCCGGTTATGCATTTACTCTTTCCATTAGAATTGCTTAAAAATTATTTGAAAGAAAACCTTGGTTATTCCAGGGGAGATAAGTCTTCATTTTCTAAAATGTATTACTTGTCTAGTGGATTTAGAGAAAAGGTGGGGGAAGGGGAAAGATTTGATACAATGGTGTCACTTGCTAACTTAGATTTAACACAATTTCTAGAGCTAATAATGTAACCAAGTGAGCTATGCTATTGCTTACCTTGAAATCGGAGCAGGAGAAGAGTGTGATTTTGAAATTATACTTTGTAAAGAAATCATTTACTTTTTGTGGTCAGGTTATCAATATATTTTCTGACATGGCAAGAGCCACACAGCTTCACCATAGAGCATTTTTGCAGCTTAAGCCTACGGTGTTAGGTATTGGGGCTATCTTCTATCTTATATATCTCCTGTTTTGCTATGCTACTGGATATCCCTTCTGATACTGTAGCTTGCATGAGCTGGACATTCCCACCCCATACTTTCCTGACAGGGGTGTCTATGTGGCCACTGGCATAGATGTCCATTCCGGGGACGTCTATGTTATAAGATTAAGCAGAGACATAGATGTCCCTGATGTTTCTAGGCACAATCTGCCCTGGACATCCCCGATTTGACTTGGGCGTCCTTTCTAAACCATCACTTCAGATGGACAGCCTTTCATATCCAATTGCTCTGTTCTTGAAAATTATCCTTAAGGACACAGATCTATTTGCCAACATCTTTATCAAATGAGCCTTCCTGTGATAAAATGTCATTCAATTCATTATTCTTTGACAGATTTAATTTATTCCCCTCAAGCCTGTTTACACAAACCTGCAGTGTTCCGGCTGAAATGCTTCAGTCTGCAACAGCTTCACTATAGTAAAGTCACCAAGGGGTATGTTTACTAAACTGCGGTAATTGTGAATAATGCGCGTAATGTAATGTTAACGAATGTTCGCGCGTCATAACGTGCGTTATGACGTGCAAATGATCATTAACATTACGTAACGCGCGTTAACAGTAGTTAACGATCGTAAACTCCCGCGGCGCGGTAAAACACCGCAGAAGGTGGAGAGAGGGCAGAGAGAAGGGGTCAATGGGCGGGGAGAGGCTCCCTTCACACTAACGCGCTGATCTGAAGAGCCCAATTCCAACGCGAATGAAAACCTGCCGTTAAATGCACATTACAGGGGAGAGAAACCATTTCAGTGTCAGCAATGTACAGCCCAGGCAGGGAAACCTAAAAAAAGTGTGATACATGTGCACAGAACAAAAGGGCACATAAACACTGAAAATGACCCCAACAAACTGGAAAAAACCCATAACCAAGCTGGCCAATAGTGATAGAAATGAGAAACATCAACCCCTCCCCCCCTGTGTAAGCTCCATAGAACAGATATCAATCGTGGAAGGGTCTATAATCCGTCCCCATACAAGGTGAATGAGCCCACAGTGAAATAGCGCTGCTCAGGGTTTTCCCCACCATCGGACAGGGTTCCTATGGCATGCACATGTCCCGCAACATCAGGGCGGGCATGACGGAATGGCAACTGGACAGATGCCGGTAAAGGGGATACAGAGGGCCGCAGGCGGCACATGCTGTGGTACAGCTGGGACACAGTGCGGACTAGGGCGATGCCTAGGTGGCCCATATGAATGCTGAAGCAGCAGAGCAGCCAGACAGCAATTGCTGAAGGCCCAACATGGGCACGACTGTGTTTCCCACAGTGTCACAGGGGATAGTACCCAGCAGCTACCCCCAAGTGCACGGAACATTGGCAGGCGGTGCTGGGGGGAAGCGTGGACACCTATGCAGGCATCCCTACCCCAGAACCCGCACCATAGGCAGCCGCCTACCTGCACACTGGATGGCCTGAGACTGCGCACCACCAGCATCACCAGCAGAAGGGCATGTCAGCATGGTGGCTGAGGGATACTGGTGGTGGAGGGGTCAGTGGCAGCTGCCCAGAGCAGACTGTGGCCGAGCCCTGTGTAGGTGTGTGCCGTGTACTGCAACAGATGGGCCCTGTCTGACGAAAAGTCATGGTATCACCAAGGAATATACTGCCTCTGTGACAGCAAGGTGGTGCAGTGCACAAAACCAGTGTATTCAGAAGCAGAGGGTCCCAGGTTCAAGTCCCAGCTGTGGTTCCCACCATCCCAGTCCCCATATTTTACCCACTACTACAACGTGCTAATACAGACAGCACCTTTATTGCAGATGACGTAAACATGCCCAAGACACCCACATTTTACCCTACAGAGCACGGACACCATATACATGCACATTACCTAGAGCAGAGTCTCCCAAAGGCAGTCCTGGAGGGCCAAACACCATTCCGGTTCCATGCTGCCTCTGATATCGATGCCTCTGCTGCATTTCTATGCGACACCCCCATGGTATGCAGATGTATCTCATGCATATTCATGAGGCACAGCATGAAAACCCGAACAGTGTTTGGCACCGCAGGACTGGAGTAGGGAACCTCTGCCGTAAAGCAGCAGCCAACAGGGGCAGACACAGCCGCACCCACAGGCCCCATTATCCAAAGCCTCCTGGAGAGGCAGGACTTTGGGCTCTGCGTGCATCTCCCAATACTAGCACTTGCATACCTTAGTAATGCCACCCTAAACCGGGGAATATGGTACACATCTATCAAAAGTTTGCTATGATTACTGGCAGATAGCAATTCCTAGGTTAAGTACAATTTTCTGAGTGAGCTGCATCATAGCAACCTTTCTGATGTCTGTGGAGTGTGCTACAGGTCTTGTGTCTGACAGTGTTTACCAATCTGGGGAGTGACTCCTACAGTATTGCGTACCATAGCCATGCCTGCACTGTGCCCAGGACTGGTGTGGTGGCCTGGTCTGCCCAACACCTCTATAGTTGCACAATGCTGGCATAGGTGTGGGGAGAGTGTGTCTGTCTATCCAGTGCGTGGTGGCTGCCAACACCCTCCACAGCCCTCACTGCTAGCACTGTTGCCAGTATTGGCCTACCAATGTGCATAATGAGGAGCAAGGTACTGTGGGAATAGCCTGGATAGGGTGGCCTGACCTGGATGCATCTGCACACGGCATAGGGCAGGGGTAGGGAACCCTTGTCCTGGAGAGCCGCAGACCAGTCAGGTTTTCGGGATATCCCTAATGAATATGCATGAGATATATATGCATTAGAGATATCCTGCCAACCTGACTGGTTTGTGGCCTTCCAGGGCTGGATTTGGAGACCCCTGCCTTACACCTCTGTCATTGAAGATTGTGAGTGGGCAAGGTGCAGATGTCCAAGACATCAAAAAGGTTAGATAGAATGTGTCAGATTCCTCCTCACTTCTCACCACCACCAAAATATTGTCTATTAGACAACTTTTTGGTGGTGGTGAGAATCGAGGAGGAATGTGACACATTCTATATACCCTTTCGATGTCTAGGACATCTGCACCTTGCCCACTCACAATCTTAAATGACAGAGGTGTAAGGCAGGGGTCTCCAAATCCAGCCCTGGAGGGCCACAAACCAGTCAGGTTGGCAGGATATCTCTAATGCATATATATCTCATGCATATTCATTAGGGATATCCCGAAAACCTGACTGGTCTGCGGCTCTCCAGGACCAGGGTTCCCTACCCCTGGCATAGGGCAATGGCTCGGACATTGTAGTGTGGCCATAGCATGTCCTGCTGGGAGGTCACTCTCACCCTGACTGAGCAGTGACCATTGCATGGCTAGGTTCCCCATAGTGCTATATGGCATTTCTCTCATGTGATATTTGTGGGTTCTCTTTTGGGGCCCAATCACTGACTTATCTGCTTGGTGTGTATGCTGACATCCCTGTTCTGGGTGCATGCATCTTCTCCAGAACCATGGACTAGCTGGCGGACTGTCTGCAGCTAGTATGTGTCTTGCTGGAACACCTTGCAGGGTGCAGCGGCTGGAGAATGTCAGATAATAGTGGGGGCAGCTGAGCATTTCCAGGCCTGCTGTTTGTCTGCCATTGCGTTATGGATGTGTAGTGCTCTGTCTGTTAACCAGAAGGACTGGGGTTGATGGTCCCCTCTACTACTACCATTGCAGGGCGGTAGACTGTGGATCTATTGGTGGGTGCTCCTGTTTCCCACCCTGAGCCCCAGAGGGTGGGTTGTTTGGTGGTACATAATCTGCCTATGGATCCATACCCCCACCCCGCTCACCTACAGCAGGTAACCATGGCACCAACACTAGATATGCACTATTCTGGGTGCATCATCGCCCATAGGGACTAGACATGACCGAGACATACAGCAGGACACAGATGTATCCTAGGTGTGTATAACGGAACTACCTATCACACACTGATGGGGACCTGCAGCATGACAAAAATTCAGCCATGAAAGGTGCTGTGGACCTGGTGCTGGGAGCCCCACCTCAACCTCAGGGTGGGCACAGTACCCGCACAATGTGACTGTCTGTGGCTACTCTGTGGCAGTGATGCACACGGTCATCTCGCCCTACTGGGCCAGGGTGCTGTGGGGGTGCATACCCCATCTTGTGTTCATCTCTGGACTGCTGATCTGCATGTGCAGTGCACCATGGGTATGGGTGCTTTGACCCAGATCCTGGCCAACACAGCGGGCGATTTGGGTGGTGGCCTGACGCCCTTCAGTAGGCAGCCAGGGGGTTGTTAGCAGCTATGGGGCTGTAGCCCAGTGGTTTCTTCACTACCTGTGGGGCCAGTGGTCATGGGTTCAAACCCCCCATGGGGTTGTTTTATAGGTCTGTCTGCAGCATTGTCTATTTTTAATGTACATTAGTGCTGCCAACGACAACCCCTCAGCGTACTGTAACCTTACAGTGCCTCATGAGGCGCCTCATGCGGCACCTTATATGGCGCCCTATAAGTTGCCTTATAGGGTGTTCTATAGGGGACATTGTGGGGTGCCTCAGCGGACAGTGCACTTTATAATGTAGCCTATGGAGTGCGTTATGGGGTGCCTTATGCGGCACCTTAGGTTACGCCACTGTGAGGGTGTGTTTGCTGGCAACACTACTGAAAATAAACATAAAATGCCTCCTCATTCACTACTTAAATGTACAGGGTGATGCTTCAGCCAGCCTTATGCATTAGGCACACTGGGGAATCAAACCCATGACGCCTGTATCATCAGTCAGTGCAGTTACCATTGTGCTACAGCTCTGTTTCAGTGCTTTGTGTCTGTGCGCCTTCTTAAGTTTAACGAGCAGTAACGCGCCACAGCGCCCTCTAACGCTCGTTAATTTCTGTAACGTGCATTATCGGTAACGATGTACCGCCCATGTCCTTATTTGGGATTTCTGGCTCTACCGCGGCTCCTAACACGAATCAAACTAACGCAGTTTAGTAAACATATCCCCAAGTTTCTTATTCCACCTTATTGTTAAAATATATCTCAGTTTCAAATAAAGGAATCTTCATGCTTGTACCTTGCTCAATGCTGTCATGAGCCTGCCTAATCTGCTGGTGACACTGCAGCACCTCTGTACTCAATCGTAAGGCAGATTCAGTTCACAACCGATGCAGAGAGTTTTCAGCTTTCTCTGATACTAATGCTAATAATTCATTTGAAAGCTTAGACTCTAAAACGTATATTGTCATTGGGTCAGCAGTTACCCTCAGTGGGTAATGCTCTCTGGAGTCTGCACAGGAAAATAAATCTGATGCTGCATCTTTGAAGCTGGTAAGCAATAGGCTGGGGCCAAATGATATCCTGGGTATTAGCTGAAAAGCAACTTCCACTAAAATCTCATCTGTTCGAACCCCAGCTAAATCCCGCTTTACGAGGATGGGGAAAATAGAAAGCTGGTGAGTCTTACATGAGTTGTTAGGTGAAGATTCCATCCTCTTGCCATATTAAAGCCAGAATGGGGAATAGTAACAGACACCAAATTGCATCAGTTTGCCTTCTTCGCTCTCAGCATATCACCTTCTAATAGTTACACTCCTCCTTATGCACCCTAACATCCCATTGGCTCCAGGCAATGCTTTTTCACATTCTTCTATGTGTGATTATGATACGCCTGATTTTCGTGACAAAGTCTCACATATAATTGTAATAAAATATAATACCTAAAACCCAGTCACATCAAAATCTACAAAAAAAGACCCGGATTTTGAAAACACCAGTGCGAAAGCAGAAAACTCTTTTTGTTGGAATAGCCAGCTCAGTAGAGAGGAACAATCCTCACACCGCCGTGGCAAGTTCCTTTTAATTGATTAATTTAATAAAATTCATCTTTTTACTTAACTGAAGTATGTCAGTCCAAGCAGCAATGTAGAAGCACGACATGGCACGTTTCGGGATAATAACAGTAATATCCCTGCATCAGGTCAAAAAAACATTGCTCAGCAGCCCAAACTTCTAAAGCACTGCTCCAAAAAAGCTGTTTTTTTAAAACACAGCGTCAGCAACGTAAGTTCAGCCGTTTCCATTCAGCTGATTAGAGGAAAAGACACGGAAGGCCAATCAGTGCTACAGAGGGAGGAGTCACCTCAGGAAGACCACCCCCTCACACCAAAAAGTGCCAAAGATCAATCAAATGATAGTGTACCAGTCCACTTGTTGATTTAGTTCTGCCGGAGAGACAGAATTTAGACGATATATCCACCGTTGTTCTCGATATTGTAAAGCCCGCAGCCGGTTGCCCCCACGAGGGTTGGAAGGTATATGATCAAGGATCCGCCAGGTGAGCATGTCAAAAGTGTGGGAATTAGACACGCAATGTTCCACAAGAGGCGCTGTCATTGATCGAGTGCGGAGTCTGGAGGCGTGTTCTCCTAATCTGACTTTAAAGGGCCGGGACGTACGTCCTATATAGTATAGAGCACATGGGCAAATTATAAGATAGACCACAAACGAAGTGGTACAAGTAGTGTTCCATCGGGCCTGATAGGTAATGTGAGTGTGAACATCATGCCAAGATAGACCGGAAATAGTTTTGGAGCAGTAGCTACAATCGCCACATGAATAATTTCCCAACGTGTCGTGTTCGACTACAGGGCGATCCAAGGCCGCCGTGGTATGCACTATCTTGTCCCGTAGATTGGAGTGTCTTGAATATGCTATTTGCAGTCGCTTACGAAAGCACGGGTGTAAACCCAAAATGGGCCAATATCGATGTAAGATTTTCACTACATCAGAAGATCCTTTCATGTAAGGAAACACCACTGTAATGGCATCCGATGGAGGTTTAGGAGTAGAGGAATCATCCAGGAGCCATTCTCTGTGAACCCAATGGGCTCTCTTGTAGGCCAATCGAACTAGTCGCGATGGATATCCTCGCGCCTCCAACCGGGAACTCAATTCACGGGCATGAACCTTAAAATCAGACAAACAAGTGCAGTTTCTACGAAGACGGAGGAACTGACCGTATGGTAACCCACGTTTTAAAGATGGCGGGTGAAAGCTGTCAAAGCGCAGGAGAGTGTTGCGTTGGACTTCTTTACGATACAGTGATGTTTCAAACCCATGGTCAGTGAGCTTGATTGTAAGATCTAAAAATTGGGTCTCAATCTGGGCCGTAAACTGTATATTACGTTTGAAAGTGTTCAAGGATCTGAGAAAAGCATCTAGTTGATCCCTGGCACCCGTCCAGATAAAGAAGATGTCATCGAGAAAGCGCCGCCAAAAAGGGATATGGCTATATAAAGGGTGGGAATAGATGAAACGTTCTTCAAACCATCCCATATACAAGGTGGCTATAGATGGCGCTACCGTGGCGCCCATGGCAATCCCGTAGGTTTGGAGGTAATGTTGTTGTTGATAGACAAAAAATTTTTTATTAAGTACCAGATCCAGTAAATCAAGAATGAATTGTTTAGGAATGCGTTCGGGCACTGGTAGAGGGCAGGTTGCTAATTCTGCCATTACCTCACGCTGATCGATGTTAGTATAAAGGGACTGCACGTCCAATGTTACTAAAAAAGTATATGTAGAAATATCCGTGCAAGAGGCCAAATGGGTCAGAAAATCGCCAGTGTCTTTAAGGTAGGAAGGCACCGCTCCAGCTAAAGGTTGCAAAAATAGATTGCAAAATTGTGACAGCGGTTCAAGGACTGAATCTCGGCAATTGCTTCTACATTGCTGCTTGGACTGACATGCCTACATACTTCAGTTAAGTAAAAAGCTGAATTTTATTAAATTAATCAATAAAAAGGAACTTGCCACGGCGGTGTGAGGATTGTTCCTCTCTACTGAGCTGGCTATTCCAACAAAAAGAGTTTTCTGCTTTCGCACTGGTGTTTTCAAAATTCACATATAATTGTGTCAGATCACAGGCCAGTATGCAAGAGAGACCATATTTTAAAAAACGCATTACAAACTGACAGTTCTATTTATTAAAGTGTGCTAACATGGTAGTGAGTGGAACACTGATTTCCATGTTTACCAAATGCTAAAAGTGACTCAATGCCTGATATTCAAAAATAGTGCAACTGTCTGGAAATAATACACACTAGTTCCCCTGGAAAACAAAAAAAATCAAGTGAAATGCATGCTAATTGATGAGCTGTGTTGCATGCATTCCATCTAAACATTTCCAGCCACATTATTCCCGTAAAATTAACTACACGTCAAGAAATGTAGTTTGGGTTCCTCCTAAGACCATTGGCAGGCTAACATGCTGGTTGACGCTTACAGAAATACAAAACCCTCCCCCTCAGCATTTCTTGTAAAAAGACTGCAAGACTTATGACCTCGGCTACTGCAAAACACATCATTCGGTAGAAACATGCCCTCTTCTACTTACTCACACACACAGTAAATATCCCTCAGAGATTCTCTCTCCCTTGCAGAGACTTCCTCCTCACCATAAGACTCAAATTAGACCCTCCCAAAGAAATTATACCCCATATCTTCAAATGTTGTCTTCCTTTCTGGGCTCTAAGCTTCCTATCTTCATCTAAATTGGTATTGACTGAACGGTGGGTCCCTTTTCTCAAGAATGTAGAGGACAAATAAGATGTAGATCAGCTGACATCATCTTGGATTCTGGAACCAGTGAGGAAGGAGTGACTGAGGATTGCTTCTATGTCTGTTGTAGACCCTTCAAATTTGGTGAAGGGAATTCAGGGTGGAGCATCTGAGAGTCAATGGGTGGGGTAATTAAAATTTGGAGATTTTGGGCATTGTTTCTATAAGAGGTGAGGCTTAATGAGTTTTAGAAAGGGGAATGGTACTGAAGGAATATTTGTTGCTTTTGGTGACATGGAGGGGGGTTCACTGAGGGAGTATTCCACAGTATCGGGATACAGTTATTGAGTTTTAAATGTTTTCATGTGGCACAATCTCCAAGCTGCCACTGTGGAAGTCATTAAACTGCAGTATTCAAATACTGCAGTTTCATAGGCATTGGAATGGGTTGGGCCACATGAGCCCTAGCCTGGCAAAGTTTGCCTGCCATCCACAATTGCAACAGACTCCTGTCTGCCCATGGGAGATTGGATCCTTGCGGGTAGGATGGGAGGCTGCCACAATCATAGCAAAGACTCCTGATTGCCCACGGGAGATCCCCACAGACAGACAGAAGGCATATTTGCCGCGATTATGGCGGCCTTCCCATCCTGCCCATGGGGATCCAATCTCCCGTGGGCAAACAGAAGGAGTCCACTGTAATCATAGCCATTCCCTTCTCTTTTTCCTGTGGAAAATGGGATCCCAGCGAGCAGAACAGGAGGGGAAGGCCACATAGGGACAGAGCTTGGGGCAAAGTCAAGGCAGAACTTTCCCCGCCCCTATCCGGTCAGAGAGGTGCTCCATGGCTCCTGTGCATTTGAATGAATCTTGTGGGAATTTTTTTATAATCAAATGGACATGAATGTACCATTTTACCACAGCCTAGTAAACAGGTCCCTCACTGAGTTTGAAGAAATAGACACATACAATTAAAATAACTGAATTTACTTAGCTGTTTTTATATACAACTTTAAAATTTAGCAGTTTTAAAGAAATGTAAGTTCTGCTAACTTTTTCTAACTTTGACACTAAAACACATGAACAGTGAAGAAGAAATTTTAATAAAGAAGTTAACCAT
The DNA here is from genome assembly GCA_033557465.1 of Ichthyophis bannanicus. Classification (NCBI taxonomy): domain Eukaryota; kingdom Metazoa; phylum Chordata; class Amphibia; order Gymnophiona; family Ichthyophiidae; genus Ichthyophis; species Ichthyophis bannanicus. The sequence continues at coordinate 1,463,769,298 of CM066031.1, forward strand.
CAATAAAGTTTGAAACATATATCATTTTAGTAAGAGAGATAAAAATAGAATAAGATGCACAATGGGCATGTTTAGTAAAAGTTAACGTGGATTAATGAAATTAACATATGCAATGTGTCACTACATCCTTTAGTAAAAATACCCCTAAAGACTGGGATAGAGCTGAAGCTAGTGAAGCTATAAACTTAGAAAAAAACGCTGTTTTTCATAAAGCAACTGACTTGCAGAGGGTGCAATTACCTAGCAGGACAGCTAGAGGGGGCAGGCACGAGCCTGCAGATGCTGAGCTGACACACCCAGGTACTGATGAAGCAGAAGCTAATCAGCTGCACCTGAGGAGAGGGTCAGAAAACTCAAGGGAAAAAGGGCTTTATAGGCAGAGCTCTGCAGGAAGGAAGCAGAGAGAGCCACGGCAAGAGAGAGAGCCACGGCATGGGAGAGAGCCACGGCAAGAGAGAGAACCATGCCTAGAGAGAGAGCCATGCCTAGAGAGAGGCCTACGCATAGAGAGAAGCTCTGAGAAAGGATCTGGAAAGGAACCCAAGGATACTGGGAAGAAAGGACCTGATAGAGGAACCTCCTTTACTGCAAGGCAGAGGAGCTTGGAATCCTTACGTGGCAGAGCTAAGCTCCAGGGAAGACAAGCCCAGCCCAGAGAACTCCAAGAAACAGTCTTCAGAGAAGACGGTATCAGAAAGAGGGTGCCTGATAAAAGGGCATACCAGTGGCACAGACTTCAAGGAGCCAAGGTACAGTGATACTTTATTTCTCACAAAGAAGCCAGGTCCTGTAGGCCGGGTCCACCTACAAAGTCTCCCCAATTACCAATAAACAGTTCAGAGACAGTTGCTCAGCTACAAAGAAACTTTTTATTTGGCACAGCAAACAAATGGTTATAGATGCAGATAGCAAGTGCCTGTCTGAGGGACAGTGGGGCAGCCGTCTCTCTGCAAGGGGAGAAAAGAACTGCCCAAGACCCTCTAAAATTGCTGTCTTATATATACCTCTCTGCTTCAAATTCTAAATAGTTTCAGCAAATGCAAAGTTCATTCCCAGGGCCTTCTATGTTTATGCAGTTGGATCTGCTGATCAAGGCTTGCCTATCTATGCAATCAATCATAGCCCTCTGCCTCCTCCTGTGTTTTTCCATCTGCTGGCACCAATTGAAACCTTCAGGGCAAGAGCATTAGTTGAATTCCTGGCTTGACCTGTTTGAACCAAGGCTTATATCCTTGGACACTTCTGTCCAAAGTATAGCTTTTTTTAGGCTTTATAACAGTAGTAAGCTGCATGTACTCTTTTCCTGTTGCCCACCTGTTTTGTGCCAACCATATGTTGCTGTGTCTGTTTCAAACAGGCCAGAGTGCAGTTATAAGGCAGACATATATGCAATCATAAGGCAAACATATAAAGCAGATCTGAGCTGATTATCCCTTTATTCCAATTATCCCTTCAGTCCTAGAAAGACTTATAACTCAGATAGCAATACTGAGGGGAAAGAAAGCTGACAGAAGTTTTGGAAACCACTACAAAGAGGCATAGGAACAAGACATACCACTTGTTTGCAAAACCCAGAACTGCCAGGCTGCAAACTAGGGAAGAGAACTTCTGAACTGCAAACTATTTCAGCCAGGGAAAGCTCAGGGGTAGAAGAAAGCACGGCTGAGCTGAAACCCATGCAGATTGAGCTTGGGGAACCAGAGCCATTGATGCATGAAGAAAAAATGGACTGTTCGATGTGTATTGCTGGAAGCCTAGAGTCTCTCCCAGAGCTGTAATTACCAGGACATGCTTTAACAATATCTTTTGTCTGTGTTGAGCTAAAGAAGAGCTTGTTTATTTGTTTTACTACAGTGTTGAAAACCCTGTGTATTTTTACAAGGAATTGTGAAGCTCTCATCCTCCCTGTTGAGGGTAAAGGCCAAGGCAGAGAGGCTCGCATCCTGGAGATGAATGCATGGCTGTGTGGATGGTGTCATCGAGAGCGTTTTGGTTTCCTAGACCATGGGATGCTGTTCCAAGGGTTGCAGAGCAGAGATGGCATCCATCTGTCCAAGAAAGGTTAACGCATCTTCGGTAGTAGACTGGCTAATCTACTGAAGAGGGCTTTAAACTAGATTCGTTGTGGATGGGTGAAGAAAGCCCCCAGGTAAGTGAATGCCCCCAGGTAGGTGATGCATTAAATACCTTTATGGAAATGGGTAACAGGGGTAACATATGGAAAGCAGTGTGTATTAATGCCCGTAGCATGGGAAATAAGATCCCTGAAGTTGAAGCTTTGGTGGGAGTGGCTGACTTGGATTTAGTGGCAGTTACAGAAACATGGTTCACAGAAAACCATGACTGGGATGTAACTATACCTGGCTATACTTTATTCAGAAAGGACAGGGTAGAAAGAAGGGGAGGAGGAGTGGCACTATATGTAAAAACTACTATTAAAGCTTTGGAATTACAGAGCTTAAAAGGGAGAGAGGAGGCATTGTGGGTTAAACTAGAAAGAGGGAAAGAGAAATCTATTTGCATTGGTGTGATATACAGACCTCCATCACAAGAGGAAGAGGTGGACAGAGAGTTAATTGAAGACATACACAGCATTGCTAGGAAAGGGGAAGTGCTACTGATAGGATATTTCAATATGCCAGATGTTGATTGGCACATTCCTGCTGCAGTATCATCTAGAAGTAAGGAGATCCTGGATTCTCTACAGGGAGAACTATTCAGGCAATTGGTAACAGACCCCACACGTGAAGGGGCCATACTGGACTTGGTGCTTACCAATGGTGAAAGTGTTTCTGATGTTGTACTGGGAGATCATTTTGCATCCAGTGATCACCAGATGGTGTGGTTCAGTATTAGGTCTAGGGCTGTTAGAATCCATTCCAAGGTGAGGATCTTAGACTTTAGGAAGACTAAGGGGTATGTTTACTAAACTGCGTTAGTGCAATTCGCGTCAGGAGCCGCGTTAGTGAAAGGAAAGCCAAAAAAGGACATTGGTGGGACATCGTAACCAATAACGTGCAGTTACGCGCGTTATTGCGCGCTGCGTAGCAACGATCGTTACAGCGCGCGCTACTGCGCGCACGCTTAAGACAGCGTGCAGACACCCAAAGACAGAAACAGAGCTGTAGCACAATGGTTACTACACAGACTGATAATACAAGAGTCATGGGTTTGATTCCCCAGTGTGCCTAATGAGTAAGGCTGGTTGAGGCATCCTGTGTAACCCTTTGAAAACCAACTATAATATTTTAATCTGCAGGCGGGTTACAGTTTGCATATGTCAGGAAATGTGTACCCTTCCTATGAAATATGTTCCAATAGTGACGTTCTCTCTGACATGGTCATGTATTATATACCAGTTGATAGGAATATTTAGGCGCACCCTATAAAGCGAAGTGTAAGGCGCGCCCTATAGGGAGCACCTAAATATTCCTTTCAAATGGCATATAATACATATAATATAGGGCGAAGTGTAATGTGCGCCCTATATGGCGGCGCGTAAGTCGCGCCCTATTGGGTGGCGCGTAAATCGCGCCCTATAGGGTGCTGCGTAAGGTGCGCCCTATAGGGCGCCATATAAGGCGCCCCATAGGGCGCCCTATAGGGTGCCTTTTGAGCTACCCTAAGGTGACAGTACCCTGAGGGTGGTTCTGCTGGCAGCACTAATATACAGTAAAAATAGACAATGCCTAAGACAGCCCTATCAATGAACCCCACTGTGGGTTGTGAACCTATGACCACTGGCTCCATGGGCAGTGAAGTAACCAGTGGGCTAGAGCTGCTAATAAACACATGGCTGGCTAGAGGAGGACTGCATGGCACTACACCCACATTCTGCTGTGGTAAACCAGGGAGATTGCATACCACCACCCAACGCACCCTCTAGGTCTCAGGGTGGGGGACAGGATCGCCCACCCACCGATCCACTTTCAACCCTCTGCAATGGTGGCAGTAGAAGGGACCATCACCCCAGTCCCACTCAGGATCAAACACCCTACAGGGCAGGCAATGCAGTACACACCCATACAGCAAGAGCAGACAGACGGCAGGTCTGGAAATGCTCAGCTGCCCCCCACCATTATCTGACATTCTCCAGCAGCAAGCCTCCAGCCACTGCACCCTGCACGGTGCTCCAGCAAGACACATACTAGCTGCAGACAGTCCGCCAGCTAGTCCATAGTCTTGGAAGAGATGCATGTACCCAGAACGGGGATATCAGCATACACACCAAGCAGATAAGTCCGTGATTGGACCCCAAAAGTAAACCCCTAAATATCACACACAAAAAATTCTACATAGCACTATGGTGGAACCTAGCCATGCCATGGTCACTGCTCAGTCAGGGTGAGAGTGACCTCCCATCAGGACATGCTATGGCCACCCTGTCCATGCAGGTGGTACCGGACACTACAATGTCCGGCCATTGCCCGATGCCCTGTGCAGATGCGGACAGGCCAGGCCACCCTATCCAGGTTATTCCCACAGTACCTTGCTCCTCATTATGCACATTGGCAGGCCAATACTGGCAACAGTGCTAGCAGTGTGGGCTGTGGAGGGTGTTGGAAGCCACCACACACTGGATAGACAGACAAGCACTCCCCACACCTATGCAAGCACTGTGCAACACTAGAGGTGTTGGGCAGCCCAGGCCACCACACCAGGCCTGGCACAATGCAGGCATGGCTATGGTACGCAATACTGTAAGAGTCACTCCCCAGGTTGGTAAACACTGTTAGACACAGGACCTGTAGCACACTCCACAGACATCAGAAAGGTTGCTATGATACAGCTCACTCAGGAAATTGTACTTAACCTAGGAATTGCTATCTGCCAGTGCTCATAGCAACCTTCTGATAGCTGTGTAACATATTCCCAGGTTTAGGGTGGCATTACTACGATATGCATGTGCTAGTATTGGGAGATGCACGCAGAGCCCAAAGTCCTGCCTCTCCAGGAGGCTTTGGATAATGGGGCCTGTGGGTGTGGGTGTGTCTGCCCCTGTTGGCTGCTGCTTTACGGCAGAGGTTCCCAACTCCAGTCCTGCGGTTGCAAACACTGTTCAGGTTTTCATGCTTCCCTCATGAATATGCATGAGATACATCTGCATACCATGGGGGTTGCACATAGAAATGCAGCACAGGCATCTTTATCAGAGGCAGCATGGAACCGGGATGGTGATTGGCCCTCCAGGACTGCATTTGGGAGGCTCTGCTCTAGGTAATGTGCTTGTTTATGGTGTCTGTGCTCTGTAGGGTAAAATGTGTGTGTTTTGGGCATGTTTACGTCATCTGCAAGACCGGTTCTGTCTGTATTAGCCCGTTCTAGTAGTGGGTAAAATATGAGGACTGGGTTGGCAGAAACCACAGCTGGGACTTGAACCTGTGACCCTCTGTATCGGAATACACTGGTTCTGTGCACTGCACTACCATGTTCGCACAGAGGTGTTGCGTTCAGTGGTGATACCATGACTGTTGGTCAGACAGGGCCTGTCTGTTGGAGTGCACTGCACCCACGTGAAGGGGGCTAGGCCACGGTCTGCTCTGGGCAGCTGCCACTGCCCCCTCCACCACCAGTATCCCTCAGCCACCATGCTGACATGTCCTTCTGCTGGTGGTGCTGGTGTTGTGCAGTCTCAATCCATCCAGTGTGCAGGTAGGCGGCTTCCTATGGTGCGTGTTCTGGGGTGGGGGTGCCCGCATAGCTGCCCACGCTTTCCCCCAGCACCGCCTGCCAATGTTCCGTGCCATTGGGGGTACCTGCTGGGTACTATTCCTTGTGACACTGTGGGAAGCACACTCTTGCCCATGTTGGGCCCTCAGCAGTTGCTGTCTGGCTGATCTACTGTTTCAGCATTCCTATGGGCCAGCTAGGCATCACCCTAGTCCCCACTGTGGCCCAGCTGCACCACAGCATGTGCCGCCTGCAGCCCTCTGTATCCCCTTCTCCAGCATCTGACCGGTTGCCCGTTCCGACATGCCCGCCCTGATGTTGCGGGACATGTGCACGCCATAGGAACCCTGTCCGATGGTGGGGAAGTCCCTGGACAGTACTATTTCACTGTGGGCCCATGCACCTTGTATGGGGGCGGGGTATAGACCCTTCCGCGGTTTATAAATACATAACTAAAATAAAGAAATACATACATATCTGTTCAATGGAGCTTACTCGGGGGGGGGGGGGGTTGTTGTTTATCATTTATACCACTATTGGCCACCGTGGTTGCTGTTTTTTTACAGTTTTTTGGGGTAATTTTAAGTGTTTATTTGCCCATTTTTTTTGTGCACATGTATCACACTTATCACGTTTTTTTGGTTTCCCTGCCTAGGCCTTTACACAACAGCAGAAATAAAGATGTGGTTGAAAACTACAGGCCAGTTAGTTTAACTTCGGTGGTGAGTAAATTATTGGAAACGCTGCTGAAAGAGAAAATAGTGAGGTTTCTGGAGTCCAGCGGATTACAGGATCCGAGGCAGCATGGATTCACCAGAGGCAGGTCTTGTCAGACAAACCTGACTGATTTCTTTGACTGGGTGACCAGGGAGTTGAACCGAGGGAGAGCTCTAGATGTGGTGTATTTAGATTTCAGTAAAGCCTTTGACACTGTTCCTCACAGGCGACTTATAAACAAACTGAGCACCCTAGGGATGGACCCTAAAGTTACTGCTTGGGTTAGAAATTGGTTGGGTTGGAGGCGACAAAGAGTACAAGTAAATGGAGCTCACTCTGAGGAGAAGGATGTTACCAGTGGTGTGCCCCAGGGATCTGTCCTTGGTCCGATTCTTTTTAACATCTTTGTTAGTGATATAGCGGAAGGGCTGTCGGGTAAGGTTTGCCTCTTTGCAGATGATACCAAAATCTGCAATAGAGTGACACCCAGGAAGGTGTAGATAACATGAGGAGGGATCTAGCTAAGCTTGAAGAATGGTCTAGAATTTGGCAGCTGGGATTTAATGTTAAAAAAATGTAAGGTCATGCATTTGGGCTGCAGCAATCCAAGGGAGCAATACAGTATAGGAGGTGAAGTACTTTTGTCCACTAAAGAAGAGTGGGACCTAGGCGTGGTTGTGTCTGATGATCTTAAAGTAGCTAAACAGGTAGAGAAGGTGACGGCAAAAGCTAGAAGGATGCTTATGTGCATACGGAGAGGAATGGCTAGCAGAAAAAAAGGAGGTGATAATGCCTCTGTATAAGTCTTTGGTGCGACCTCATTTGGAGTATGGTGTGCAATTCTGGAGACCGCACCTTCAAAAGGATGTGAACAGGATGGAGTCGGTGCAGAGGGTGGCTACTAAAATGATTAGTGGGCTTCATTATAAAGCATATGAGGACAGACTTAAGGATCTTAATATGTACACACCTTAGAGGAAAGGCGGGATAGAGGTGATATGATTGAGATGTTTAAATACTTCCGTGGCATAAATGTTCAGGGAGAGAGCCTCTTTCAATTGAAAGCAAGTTCTGCTACGTGCGGACATGGGATGAGGGTGAAGGGAGATAGATTCAGGAGTGATATGCGGAAATATTTCTTTACAGAAAGAGTAGTGGATCCATGGAATAGTCTCCCAGTGGAGGTGGTAGAGATGAGGACAGTAACTGAATTCAAAAAAGCATGGGACTAACACAGAGGATCTCTAAAGGTAAAAAGTAGACAGTTGTAGTTGTTGTTATGGAAGGACAGACTAGATAGGCCATGTGGTCTTTTTATGTCATCATGTTTCTGTTTCTATGTTTCATAACAGTTTTCTTGCTCTGTATTTACTTTGGCATAAACCTGAAAATAAGGTAAATTCTACTTTTGGGTTTCTTAGTGAACCTTAGTGCTCAAAGGGAATAAAAAGCCTTTTGTTTGACCCTACCAAGGCGTACACAACTCATTTCTTTTTTTTTTTTTAATTCTTTATTTTCGTTTTATAACAACAAAGGAAAGGAAGACATACAGCTAAAAGACAGATACATACATAGAATGAGATACATACACCAAAGTAAACCCCTGCCACCCCCCTCCCCCCTGCTTCTTCTCTAGAAAACTAATCATTCCCGAAACGGGCGTGTACTGACATTATTGTGTTACAAAACCTAACGGTGATCTGAAACATGATGAGTGTACATTAAACAGACATGTCGGAGCAATGAGCAGATTGTACATAATCATTGAGCATCTGCCATTTAGACAAGCGAGAGTGAGTTTGGGTATGGGGAATAGCTCTCCGAGATATCTGCTCATATTTACTATATAAGCAGACGAGGTTCCACCATTCATTGACAGTAAGTCGAGAGCTATCCTTCCAATTCCTCGTGATTAAACATATGGCTATACCCAGCATGAAATCAAGGAGAAAGCGACCCTTCTTAGGAAGAGAGGGGACCTCCGCCACTGAGCGGAGTCCCACAATCTTCCAAGAAAGAGGATCATGGAGATGTAAGATAAATTGAATACGACCCCAGACCCGCCCCCAGTAAACCTGTAGTTGAGGACATTCATAAATAACATGAGCGAGGGTTCCCACAGCAGTATGGCAAGACCAACACTGGTCCCTAGCAGTTGTGTTCCATTTGGCTATTTTTTCTGGAGTATAAAAGCATCTATGTGCAAAAAAGAAGAGAGTTTGGGTAACTGAGGCAGATCGGGAAACCCGCACTACTTTGCTCCAGAAAACGCTCCATTGCACAGGGGTTTAAAGTGGTTTGCAGTTCGCGCTCCCATGCTTGTTGGGCTCTACAAGTAGCAGTATCTGTACCCTGACATAATAGTTTATAGAAGTTAGAGGCTACCCCATGTGTACTACTAATAGAGTGAATTAGGTCTAATAGCCCGTCCTCAGTAGGGACAGAGGGCGGCAGGATTCGAGCACTTTTGAGGCAGTGTTGAAGCTGCATCAATTGAAAGTAATGTTTCGCTGGTAACGCAAATTCCTTTTGTAAATCAGAAAAGGTTTTCCAACGAGCTGCAGAGAAGAGCTGTTGGGGTGTCCAGATCCCCCTAGAGTACCAGGGTTTCCATGCTATCGTTCTATTTAGGACTTGAATTCTGGGGTTATTCCACAGCGGGAGTCCATCCTGAGGACATACGTTTGGGCCCAGTGATAGAATGAGAGTGTTAAAGGCCGCAAGAGGTATCGACAATCATTGGGGGATGGCGGGTGTCTACTTGATGGGACATACCGGGGAGATGGATCAACGGAATTGGGCTACTAAGCTCCTCTTCTATGTCAAGCCAAACTGGTCTGCTGTCTGTTGAGGCATCTAGCCATCGGGCACCTTGTTTAAGTAGGAAGGCTTGATGATATCTGAGAAAATCAGGAAAGCGGGTACCCCCTAGTTCCTTCGCAGACTGTAGTTTTTGTTTAGCTATCCTTGGTGGTTTGCCCTGCCAGAGATAGCGGACGAGAAGGCCCTCAATATCTTTGTAGGTGTGTAGCGGGAGTAAGCATGGCAGCATTTCTAAAATATAGTTCACTTTGGGGACTATCATCATTTTCACAGTTTCTAGGCAGCCCCACCATGTAAGGGATAAGGGAGACCAACGATTTGTGAGCTCACGGACTTTAGAGACTACCTCTTTGGCATTAAAACTAATAGTATCTTCTAATGGAGAGCAGTAATGGACCCCAAGATATTTCACCATGCGGGATTGCCAAAGGAAAGGAAAGGCCTGCATGTCAGCCTCATGTACCCAGCGGTTCAGTGGGAATGCTACAGATTTGGTCCAGTTGATTTTATAGCCCGATAATTGCGAGTATCCATCAATCAGATCTAAGACAGCTGGAACCGAATCAAGGGATACGAAGAGCATAAGGTCATCTGCATATGCAGAGAGTTTAATCTCTCTGTGACTGAAGGGGACACCTCGAATACGTGCGGACTGTCTAATAAGGAGGGCGAGGGGTTCAAGAGCTAAATCAAAGAGCATTGGTGATAGGGGGCAACCTTGACGTGTGCCTCTTTGGAGATTAAAAGGCTGAGACTTAATGGCATTTACACAAATACTGGCAACGGGTTGAGTATACATGACTTGGAGGTATCGGAGGAAGCCCTCCCCAAAGCCATACCATCGGAGAACTGCAAATAAGAAGGGCCATTCTAGGCGATCAAAGGCTTTTTCAGCATCTAGGGAAAGACCCACCCATGGGTGGTCTAAATTGGCAGCACTGGATAGCACATGGCACAAGGTCCGAGCATTGTCAGCGGTGGATCGGCCGGGTATAAAACCGCATTGGTCGGGATGGATTAAGGTGGCCATCCTGTCAGATAGCCGGTTGGCCAATATCGTTGCGAAGTGCTTATAATCGGCATTAAGTAGGGAGATTGGACGGTAGTTGGCGGTTAGCAGCGGGTCTCTGCCTTCTTTCTCAAATACTACCACATTAGCTGCAGAAAAGGATCCCAAAGAGGATGTATCTACCGCAAGGGCAGTAAAATAGAGTTTTAAGTAGGGAACTAAATCTGCACTGAACGTTCTGTAGAATTCGGTCGGGAGACCATCAGGCCCGGCGGCTCGACCCGAGGCTGTGCGTTTTAGGGCAGATTGGATCTCTGAAGTAGAGAAGGGTTCATCCAGCGCATCCCTATCAGCTTCAGAAAGGGTCGGCCGCTGAATATCAGAAAACAATCGCTCGAAGGTCTCTGATGAGAACTCACATTCAGATTGATATAGACGGGTATAGAAATCCCGAAAGAGTTCTACGATATCGGAGTCTGTGGTCGGTATGCCCCCCTCCCTGTGGGGCTCGAAGGGCCGCTACGCGTTTGGCTTCTTTTTGACCTTTCAAGGCGTTGGCTAAGAGTCGACCGGCTCGGTTGCTTTCACGGTAATATGTCCCTCGTTGAAGCTCAATACTCTTAGAAGCTGCTGTTGAGAGGATTGCATTATATTGAAAACGGAGACGCTGTAAGCGAACTAAGATGCATGGATCAGTACGTGAAGTTAGAACTCGTTCGCCTGCTTTGATTTGTTGGTCTAGTATAAGTAGCTGCTGTTTGCGTTGTTTTCGCAGGCGAATTTGATAACTAGTGATCGTTGCACGAATGGCCGCTTTGAAACCCTCCCACCAAGCCCAATTTGCAGTATCCTGGGGTAAATTAAAATGGAAGTAATCCTGTATGGCTGCTCGAATTTCTAACTGGAACTCTGGCTGAGTTAATAGGGCTCTATCAAAGAACCAGGCCCCCGAATTCCCTTGGGGTGCAGTAGTGTGTAATTGAAAAGAAATAGCAGCATGATCTGAAATATGTTGGGAGTGAATCTTTGCAGTGTCCACCTGAGGGAACTAACAGTTTTGATATTAGAAAGAAATCTATGCGAGACTGGGATTTATGAGGGGAAGAGAAGAAGGTAAAGTCAAGCTCATTGGGGTGTAGTAACCTCCATAGATCGACTAAAGCAAGATCTTTGATCACAGAGGTAAGCGTGGTGTGACTCTTGGGGGGAGACAATGAGGCAAGAGATGGGATGAACACAGGTGCCTTTATTAGTAGTCCCCTACGCGTTTCGGCCTGAAGCCTTCCTCGGGGGGATATACTTGAAATATAAAATCATACAAGAAAATAAAATAATATGCGATTAATATATAAATAAAAATAAGAATAAAACAGGCATGTAACATATATTAACATAAATAAAAACAAATTGTAAACACAAACATGATATCTAGTGTTAATAATAATAATATAAATAAGACTAAACATATGTGTATAATACCAATAAATAATAAAATATATATAAAAAATATATATAAAAATTACATTAAAAACAAATGGATCAAAACCAACACTTGTTAGACGAAATGATAAAAACAAGAATAAAAAATCAAAAATCTTAAGACGCAGGGCAGACTATAAGTGCTAAAATAAAACTAATACAAAAATACTCACATGGCACTGTAGGGAGAATGATGTACTTTGGCCTATATAAATTGCACCTATTAAAATACTATCATTAATAAATAATAAATAGTGATATGAATAACATGTTAAAACAATTGTTATACAAAAAACCATAAAACTAAAGGATACAATGTAAAACTAAGATAACGATAAAAATGTAATAAGGAAATTTGATAAAATTATTCAATTGAGTAAAATGTTGAAATAATCTAATATCCATAAATAAAGAAGTTAGATGTAAATAATATGAATATTTTATAAATATGTAAATTTGAAACTGGTACCTGATCTTGACCAGTTATGATGAACGACACTGTATGGTAAAATGAAACATTATTAAACATGTTATCTTGTTATATTAAAACAAGTAATGAATTGCTAAATTAATATGTGTAGAGGTTGGCCCATGAGTTGCTTACATATATTAACCGTTAATTCTCAAAGGAAATATTTATGCATAAGATTGTAGAGACCAACAGTCTTTAAACTATTGTGAAAAACTCAATTAAATCAAAAGTATATCGGACTAGGTCATCTGTAGAAAAACTTTATTGTGTTGGGTAGAATAATATATCCACGTTAAAGGAATCTCCTATTATCTTGTAAAACGTTCTTTTTTAAAAGACGGAAGGGCAAACCTGCAAGAATACATTTAAACTATAAATACTATAGAGAAATAATAAGACAATCTAATGAGTTATCGCTTAAGTGAGATGAACCGTGATATGTGAATATAAATAAGTAAAAACGTATTATCTAACATAGAAAACAAGGAATAAAAAAATGACATAAAAGGTTTGTTCTAACGTAGAATTGCCGTTACAAACACTATAGCGCGATAAACTCTATTATTCATGCCTTCCGCGATTGAATATATTTAAAATCAAGCATATGAAGAAATTAAAACATTGAAAAACATGCTATTCACCTAAATAGAACAAAACATAAAAACTGTCTGTACTGTCAAATGAAGGTATAGACTGAGCTCTTAGGAAATGACGTCTAAACCTAGGGCTTTAAATTCTCAATGTAAGAGGGCGCGCGGAAAGGATCTCTTATTATTATAAACCGTTCCCAACTTTTATTCAAAAAAGGGGGGGCAACCTGCATCACTTCAATCAAACCATAAATACTATAAAAATAGTGAGACATGATAAAAATAAATCGCCGAAGTGATAGACCGACACGCATGGAAACCGGGTGGTAAAACCGAATTCTATAGAGAAGGAAAAAAACAAGGTATGTAAGTTTAAATAGATCGAAGCATTTGACTACATTAAAATGTTATAAACTGTTTGTACCAACGTCAGATTTCCGATACACCTTGCTGTTTATATAATTTGGAGTCAACCACGTAAAGAAATTAAAACATCGAAGAGCATACTACTCACCTGAATAACCAAAATACAAACGCACTTCCAGAATAAAGGTGTAGACTGAGCTATTAAGGAAATGTCGTCTTTACGTAAGGCTTTAAATACTCAATGGAGGAGGGCGTGATTAGTGTAATGACGTATTTCTTCAGGATGAGAGTGTAAGATATAAACCATTAGGTGTTAATCTGTTGTATTCATGAAAGAATGCCGTTACAAACACTGTAGCGCGATGAACTTTATTGTTCATGCCTTCCGCGATTGAATATATTAAAATCCAAGATATGAAGAAAATAAAACATTGAAAAACATGCTATTCACCTAAATGTACAAAATGTAATTTTTATATATATATTTTTTATATATATATTTTATTATTTATTGGTATTATACACATATGTTTAGTCTTATTTATATTATTATTATTAACACTAGATATCATGTTTGTGTTTACAATTTGTTTTTATTTATGTTAATATATGTTACATGCCTGTTTTATTCTTATTTTTATTTATATATTAATCGCATATTATTTTATTTTCTTGTATGATTTTATATTTCAAGTATATCCCCCCGAGGAAGGCTTCAGGCCGAAACGCGTAGGGGACTACTAATAAAGGCACCTGTGTTCATCCCATCTCTTGCCTCATTGTCTCCTGTTGGAATAGCAAGAGCGTCCTGCTCTCTTTGTCTGTGACTCTTGGGGGGACCACTTGTCCTAGGCGGCTGTTTGTCAATCAGGGGATCAAGAACTAAATTGAAATCCCCCCCTATTATCAATGAAGTATTAGCAGAGGCCTGCGCAACCTGAGCAATGGTAGCAAAAAAGGCAGGTCATCCACATTAGGAGCATAAAGTCATATACATGTAACTTCAAGGTTACCTATCTTGAGGTGAACTCTGGACCATCTACCTGCTGTATCTGAGCTAGTCGCAATAATAGTAGCATGCAGAGATTTCCTAACCAGTATGGCAACCCCACATTTCTTAGAAACGGCTGGGGAATAGGCGGCCACCATGTAAGGTTTAATATTGAGTTTAAGAGTTTCCTTCGAATTTAAATGCGTTTCTTGGAGGAAAATCAGGTCCGCAGCTTCATGACTTAGATAGCTTAGGATTTTCTTCCGTTTTATCGGATTATTGATGCCTTTTACGTTCAATGATAAAATCTTACATGGTGCCATCAATCGGTAATAGACATTTTAGGTAAGGGCGCTTGAAAACATACAACATAATCAGAATCTGTACAACAATGATATAATCACCGAGTCTGCTGACTAATACACCCCATATTGAAAGTATGTACCAAAGTAACTTAGAGAAGAAGCAAAACCCCCAATGAAATGGCGACCATATGTCTGCGGGAGGAGGCCCTAGAGAGGAAGATAGAGACATAAAAAAAAAAAGAAAGAAACACCAGAGTCCATAATTAACACTGTCTCTGATACTCATCGAGGCTACGATGGGTAGATGGAATCGGGTCACAGATATCATCAAAATAAGGCAACAAACCGCCCTCGACAGACAAATCCAATATGGCAGGTACAGCGGATATGAGAATACTGGCAGGAATATTCTGGAAGTCAGCGCATCAAGTCGGCTTCTTTAGCATCCAAAAACTCCGCTAGTAGATCAGGGTCCTCAAATGTTCTTGTCTGATTGTGAAGCGTGACTCGGAGCTTGGCCGGGTACATCAGGCCATAGCGTGCTTGTAGTTGTTGAAGCCTCGGCCGGAATTCCAGAAAGCGCTTTCGGCGGTCGACCGTGGGTTTAGCCAAGTCAGGATAGAAGGAGATCTTGTGGCTCTCAAACTCCATATGGCCCTTTGCCCGAGAGGCACTGAGAATTTGCTCCACATGTTGATATCTCAAAAGTCGAAAGATGATAGGCCGCGGGGTCTTCCTGTTGAGCATTATGCTTGTGGGTACACGATGAGCGCGATCTATCTCCAATTCTTTGGTAAAGGTGATTTGGAGCAGGGAAGGGAGGATTTTATATAAAAACTCCTTCATGTCTCCCGATTCCGCTCCCTCCGGTATGCCCACGAGTCGTAGGTTGTTGCGGCGCGCTCTATTATTGCCATCTTCCACTTCTTTCTGCAAGGCCCGCACCTGACGTTCAACTTTGTCGAGTTTGGACAGCCGGACCGCGTGGGAGTCTAATACGCTCTCCATTTTGTCCTGACGCGAAGAGAGCCCCTCTAGCCTGCCTTGCAATACACCAAGATCTTCCCGCAGCGCTCGGAGTGCTTCACCGTTTGACTGCACGAGGTCCTTAACCCCTCTAATCTCTGCGAGGATTTCCTGCTGCATTTCGGGGCCCTCGCGCAAAGCCAGCCCCTTCTGCGGGGACGGGGGTTCAGTTTTGGAGCGTTTTACCGTGAGAAGCCTCTGGAGATCCAAATTCCAGGCGCGTAGGTTTGGTCCCCGCCATCTCACCAATGTGCCCCGGCAAGATCAGAGCAGAAATTCAAGTATGTCCGGTGTTAATTCAGGATTCTGAGTAGGCCTCTCGGGAGCCTCAGCGTTATGCGACCATCCCGCTGGACATCGGGCTCCGCCCCCCCACAACTCATTTCTTTAAGAAGAAGGACTACAAGGACCATGATCCCTCTGGTCCAAAAAGGTTTCCTACTTCTACAAAATAATTAAAATGTCCACCCTATCCCTTCAACAAGCTACCAGATTTAGAAATATAGGCGACTGGGGAAACAGATGGATCAACAAGAGACTATACTGTGCTGATGGACTGCATCTCTCTGTTTCAGGGAAAAGGATTCTAAGTGAAAAATTCAGGAAGTATGTGGGCAGGCTTTTAAACTAGGGAAAGGGGGTGATGAATGGAGAAGGACAAGATCAGGACGTCACTCTTAGCAAAAGCATAATAACATTGGAAACAGTCAACTTTTAAACCACACAACAATGGCAAAGTGGGAAGATGCGTGTAGAACAAAATCCATGCAAAATACAGGCAAGCCAGTCAACAAATGCTGGAAAGCAATGAGCACAAATGCTCGAAGACTAGCCAATAGAGTTTCTGACCTGGAAGCCCTAATGGTGGAAATGGACTTGGACATTGCGGCCATTACAGAAACATGGTTTAATGAGTCACATGAATGGGATATAGCCATAGTTGGCTACAATTTATTTAGAAAAGATAGAGAAGGCAGAAAAATGAAGGGGAGGAGCCCTATATGTCAAAAGCAATATTAAAGCTGCTGAAATGCAGGAGACATGGGGAAAAGAAAAAGCGCTGTGGATTGTGTTGGAAAGAGGAGACGGCACTATCATCCATGCCGGTGTAGTCTACAGGCCTCCAACTCAAATCAAAGAAGTGGAGGAGTGGCCTAGTGGTTGGGGCAAGGTACTTCAGGCCGGAAGGTTGGGGGTTCACATCCCACTAGAGGACAACAACCTTGGCTGGAAGGACTGGGGTTTCTAGTCCCACAGGTGCTCCTTGTGGTCTTGGGCAAGCCCTTAACCCTCCATAGCCCATGTTCCCTGTGAAATAGTTATCTCCAAGTTATAATGCCCTGTTCAATGTAATTTCAGTTTGTTCAATGTAAACCACACTGATGCAGAATAGCATGGTATATAAGAGAATGTAAATAAAGAAATGGTTAGAGACTTGATTATTGATATTGCAAAGGTAGCCATGAAGAGGGAAGTGATCATATTCAGTGACTTTAATCTATCCAATGTGGATAACAGTATTCCTTCTGCAAATCTGGAAAGAAGTAAAAAAATTGTGGATGCCATCCAATATGCATTACTTAGACAAATGCTGATGATGGATTTAGTACTCACCAACGGAGAAAGTGTGTCGAATGTCCAAGTGAGTGCCCATGTGAGTAGCATTGATCATCACACAGTGTGGTTTGAGATAAAAGCCAAGGCAGAGTCCCCTCACAGCAAGCTGAAAGTCCTGGGGGCATGTTTACTAACAGGCCGGTAAAGTGCGGGTCGCGGTAGAGTGAGTGTGCCGTATAAGGAGTGGGCGTTCCGTCGTGAAGAACAGAAGCTGTGATTGACAGATGCGCTAAGGTGCGCGGCGCCCGTGTGGTTAGTGCCCTGTGACATTACGGAGTTTGATCTGTGCACATGGTTCACACTGCTCACGGTTTTTGGGCTTCCACTATTGTGCTGCACATTGCTGACGGAAACGGTTTCTTTTCCCGGCACAGCACCTCTAACGCGAGTGTTTCACTGGCGTTATATTTCTTTGCAGATTCGGGCACGCTCCTGTGCGGCGAGTCTCTCCCCTCCCACATTCCGCCCACTGACCCCGTCTCTCCGCCCCTAGGGGGCCTTCCTCCGCCCTCATTTCGCCTTTGCACGCCTCTTTCGCACATTACCGCCCCGCAAATGTGCGCGTTGTCGGCGCACGCTTGCGGGACCCGTTAATGTGCCGCGCACTCGTACGGGGCGCTTAAGAGCACTTAAATACATCTTTTAGAGCGCTCATGTGCGCCCCGTACAAGTGCGCCGTTTAGTAAACAGACCCCCTAGTCTTCAAAAACGCTGAATTCAGGAAAATGGCCAATGCCTAAAGGAGGAGTTGGCAGGGTGGGAGGAGCTAAAGGAAATGGAATTGCAGTGGGCTAAAATAAAGGAGGCAATAAAAGGGGCAATAATATATATGTAAGGAAAGTAAATAAAAACAAGAGGAAAAGGAAACCTATTTAGTTTTCTAAAGGAGTGGCTGCACAAATAAAGGCAAAAAAACCACAGTTTGCAAACAGAGGAACACTGAAAAGGATACTGGATAAAGCTCAAAGAGACAAAAAGAGAAATAAGGATAACAAATCAAAGGCAGACGAAAAGATGGCTAATGATCTAAGGCGTGGTGATAACATTTTCAAGTATATTCGGGAGAAGAGGAAGATCAGAGGTGAAATTGCAAGACACAAAATTGCTGGGAACGGATTTGTGGAAAGTGATGTTGAAAAAGAGGAAATGCTAAACAAATACTTCTGTTCTGTTTTTACTGAAGAAAATCCTGGAGAAGGAACCACCTGTGATTAACAGATATACAAATGGAAATGGAGTAGATACTACACCATTCATTGAAGATGATGTATTTGAACAGCTTGCAAAACTGAAAGTGGACAAAGCCATGGGACCTAATGGGATACACCCCAGGATACTGAAAGAGCTCAGAGAGGTTCTTGCAGGGCCTTTAAAGGATGTTTTTAATAGATTCTTGGAGACAGGAGAAGTTCTCCAGGACTAGAAAAGGGCCAATGTGGTACCTCTTCACAAAAGTGACAATAGAGAAGAAGTGGCAAACTACAGGTCAATAAGCCTTACCTTGGTGGCTTGAAAGTAATGGAGGCAGTCCTGAAGGAGAGAATAGTGGACTTTTTTGAAACCAATAGGTTGCATGATCCAAATCAACATGGTATTACCAAAGGATGATCATGCCAAACAAATCTGATTGAGTTCTTTGACTTGGTGACCAGAGACCTAGATCAAGGGCCTGCGATGGATGTGATCTACCTAGATTTCAGCAAAGCCTTTGATATTGTTCCTCATAGGAGGCTTATCAATAAACTGACCAGCCTGGTGATGGGTCTCAAGGTGGTGAAGTGTATCAGAAATTGGTTGATTGACAGACGCAGAAGGTGATGGTAAACAGAAACTCACTCAGATGAAAGGAAAGTGATTAGTGGCGTGCCCCAGGGATCAGTCCTGGGTCCGGTACTGTTCAATGTATTTGTGAGTGATATTTCTGAAGGACTGAATGGAAAAGTCTGTCTTTTTTGCATATGACGCAAAAATTTGCAACAGAGAGGACTCCCCTGAGGGAGTGGAGAACATGAGGAAAGATCTGTAAAAGCGAGAAGAATGGTCTAATGCTTGGGAGTTAAGATTTAATGTGAAGAAGTGCAGCAGTGTCATGCACTTGGGGTGCAGAAATCCAAGGAAATTTTATGAGATAGGGGGCAATAGGTTGGTGTGCATGGACCACGAGAAGGACTTCAGAGTGACTGTTTCTGAGGATCTCAAAATGGTGAAACAGTGTGACAAGGCGGTGGCCAAAGCCAGAAGGATGCTGGGTTGCATACAAAGAGGAATTACCAGCAGAAAGGAGGAGGTACTAATGCCACTGTACAAGTCGCTGATGAGGCCTCACTTGGAATATTGTGTTCAGTTTTAGAGACCATATCTCACAAAGGATATAAAAAGACTGGAAACGGTTAAGAGGAAGGCGACAAAAATGATTTGGAGCCTGCACCAGAAGATGTATGAAAAGAGACTACAAGTTGATGTTATTTATTATAATAGTGGAGTGGAGTGGAGGTGGAAATTATAATAAATAACATCAACCTAAACCTTGACTCCTACTTTACTTTATAATTACAATTAGTTAACCCTCCCATCTCCCCCCTCCCTCACCCTTACCTCCCTTCAGCTCCTTACCCCTTTAACTCATCTACTTCTCCACATATTTGTTCCACTCTCTTCCTTCTCCACTTTTCATATCACTGCCACACTTTTTTATATTTACTAATTCTATGCCTTTGATGCTGAATCCTCTCTTAAGCCAGAATGATTTCCGAATGGTCCTACAAGCCATAATCACACTGATTTTAGACTACTGTAACTCACTCTACCAAGGCCTACCAGCACATACTATGCACCCACTGCAGATGGTCCAGAGCACGCTGCATGCATCATCGCTGGAAGAGCAAAAAATGAATGCATAACACCAACATTGGCCCAAATACACTGACTACCGACGAGGAGTCACATCAGGTTCAAGGCCACACTTAATATATTTAAAATTTGAAGGGTTCTTACTGACTTGCTTTTAATATTTGTATTGTTTTCCTTTAATGTACTTATTATACTTAATAAAACAGATTTAAATATAAAATAATACATAATACTTCAGCTGAGTCTCTCCAGGATCTGATAACAAAATATCCTCAAAACTGGCCAACAATAACAAACTGTAAGAACACATTAGTTATGCCCAACGATTACTCTAAAACCAAACAGACAACCCCCAACAGGGCATAATCATTATATGCACTGAGCTTATGGAACTCCCTCCCAGAATATATTAGAAATACAAGAGACACCTAGGACTTCAGTTGAAGACACTCCTGTACATAGAACACTTTGGCGGCATCACATTTATTTATTTATTTAACGTCTCTTCTATACCACGCTATTCACATCTGTGAGGTGTACATTTAACAGAAACTTTTACAATGCAGTCGGGACTGCATTGTATTTACAATAAACAGGAACTATAACTTGGACAAAACTGGGGTAACTTTCTACAAATTATTTACACTAATAAATATACTGTACACCTGAAATCTACTCGGAGTTGCACTGGTGGGTCTAGCTGCCCTCTAGTGTGCTGGGTGTGCCATAGAGCAACACCAACTGTCCATCCACACACTAACATACCCTGAGAAATGAACATCACCAAATGAACACTACACAAAACCTCAATTTGTAAATAAGTTATGATAATTATACTGTTAAGTTTTGATCTTATTAATCTTCCTGTATACTGGGCAACTCCACCCTGTATATTCTTTAAAGCAAAGATGGTACAAAAGCTCAGACCACTCATAGACTCTCAAGATTTCCGCACAGTTATGCAAGCAATGACCCTACCGCACTTAGACTATTGTAATGCAATCTACCATGGATTCAGCCACCACCATCAACCCACTTCAAACTGCCCTCAACACAACGACGAGAATCATTCAGAAGGTAAAGAAGCATGACCACATCACTCCTGTCCTAAGAGAACTCTATATTCTCCCCATTGAAGCACGAATAAAATATAAAGCACTGGTTCTAATACATAAGGCCTACATCTTATCTACAAACAATGCTAACTCAGGCGAACTCTGGAAGACCAACTCGACAGACCATGAACAATACACTCATTGTGCCGCATGACAGAACAAAATTTAATCACCAGACATGTAACTGTGCATTCGACCTCTATGCACCCTCACTTTGGAACTCCCTTCCAACTCAAGTCCGCTGCAACAATGACCTATCTGCATTTAGAAAGCATATAAAAACCCTTCTCTTCCAGGAGTACCTAGGGTCATCACAGAACAGCACCCAATGAAGTTCTCCAAGGAGCACTAAGACAACAGAGAAAGCCAGAACTGTAAATAAATCTGATCTATGAATGTGACTGTAGAGAGAATCAGAAATGTAACCATGTCTGAAGACATCTCGTGAGAATGTAAATGTTATACTCCCCCCTGGTGATGGTATACCCCTTTTCCTCCTGTAATTGCAAATAACCCTGTTAAATGTATCCCCCCTTGTTTATTGTAAACCGCTTTGACCGGGTGAAAAGCGGTATATAAACACAGCTAAATAAATAAATAAATAAATAAATGTAAGGTTAAATGTAAATTGTCTGAGTTAAGTGCAAACCACCTTGTTATAATGTAAACCTGTTGGAGTTGTAATGTAAACCACCTTGCTTTAAGGAAAAGGTGGTATATAAATCTTGTTAAATAAACAAATCACGCCCTGGAGGCAGGTCCCTTTGAGCTCCACAGGAATTACAAAGTTCCATGCCTCTGGGTAGGGACTCTCCACAATAGCGCAAGTGTAAGGGGTGGTGAGGTTCTCCTTCATGTTTATGTTTATGTTTATGTTTATTAAAATTTTATATACCGCCCTTCGTTACAGCAGGGCGGTTTACAATACAATAGCAAACTGGGAGGGGGGCACAAGGCCCAGAAGTGCAGAAAGGAACTACATAGTTGAGACAGGAAAGAGGAGAATTGGAAGAAATAGGTCATGGGGTAGAGTGAGGGGAAAACAGGGCAAAGACAAAGACAGACATAGATAAACCAGGTCAGCTGGGTGTGGCCAGGAGGTTGTATGCTGAAGTGAAATGATGGCTTTTGAGTAAAGACCTGAAGGTGGTGTAGTTATCTTCCAGATGGAGCGGGGTGGGCAAAGAGTTCCACAAAGCTGGACCAAGGAAGAAAAAGGCAGAGTGACGGGTAGACTGTAAATGTGCACGAGATGGTGAGGGAAGCTGAAGCCGATTGATATGAAGGGAACGAAGATTGCGTGTAGGGGTGTGAAAGTGGAGAAGATCGGTAAGGTACTGGGACATGTGTGTGTGAAGGATACGGTGAACCAGGGTTAGTATTTTGAATTTAATACGATGGTCGACTGGAAGCCAGTGTAAGTGAAGCAGTAGGGGAGTAATGTGCTCACTGCGAGAAGAGTGGGAGATAATTCGGGCTGCGGTGTTTTGAATGAGTTGTAGCCGACGGAGTTGAACTTTGGTGACCCCAGTGAAAACAGAGTTACAGTAATCTAATCATGATAGGTGTCATGGGGTAGATCAGTCAGAGCCTATGGAAATAGGTAAATCTGAGCAAAACAGATCTGACATTGACAGCTCAGTGCAGCACATGGCCCAGAGTTGCTATAGGCAACATACACAGACTGCATCACAAGGTGTGAGAGCACGCCCAAACAGCAAGCTAGCTCACAGCTCATTAGGTAATGAGGGGCAGCTGGGAGGGGGTGGAGCCAAAGCAAACACTAAGACACACGCAGATAAAATTCACTTACCGGAGGTTAGTGAAGAGAGACCACCAGGGAATTCCAGAGCCGTTGGTAGCTGGGAGAAAACAGCTGGTAACTGGAGGACGGGAGGAACTTGGAAACCCGGTAGAACCAGGGCAGCTGAAAGAACTCAGAAGAACTGCTTCAGAGAGCAGGGCACGGCTAAACAGAAGCCCAGTGAACTTTACCAAGAAGGGGGCAGAGGAGACATTCCTGGACCCAGGCTTAGGAAAGCCAACCTACCAAGTAACAGGTACAAGGAGGGAGAGAGCTTCTACCCTGAAGGGAGTCTCAGGCCCAAGGGGAAACAGAGAGAGAAAAGCAGTAAAACGCTTTCGTCTTGGCCAGGCTGTGCTGTACCGAGAAACTCTGAGCAGAGAGACTGTGAAAGTAGGGGTATTGCTTCTAATAGAAGAGACATAGAAAGTGAAGACTTTCCCTGTACTTACCAAGAGTTATGTGGCTTTCAAAATAGCAACTCCAGAGAGTGTGGTAATTTCCCATTCTACTCTAGCTGTGAGGAGGAGAGGAACTCTCTTAGCTATAGAGAGAGACTGTTTAAGAATAACGGGAGTTACAATCCAAAAGGAATTTATACAGAAGAGGAATGTGAAGAAATGCAATGTGATTTATATGAGGAACCTGCTTCTGATAATTGTATGGATTGTACATTGACTTTGTCTGATGAAATCACTTCTTTATGCTGAAGAGGTTTCTGGAAGTTTTTGATAAGGAAAGGAAGTGAAGAAACTTACCTTGAGTGAAAAGGACTGTTTAAATTACCTTTTTATGTTCCACTGATAAGCTGAAGATAAGCAGTATTTTTGTTCCAATTGTTCCTTTTATTTTGTACTAGCTGTATGGTCCTTTGTCCTTATTTCCATTGCTTTGAAAATCCGCCCGGGAAGGGGAATAAAAAGTCCTGTCTTAAACCTTACTGCTCGACTACAACTTAATTCTTTTGTTAGCTTGCGGGACTACAACTCCCAGAGGGCACTGCAATGCCTTTTGTACCACTCCCCTTGCTACTTAAGAAGACGCCCCGTGAAATACCCCCGCTTTTAGCCTCTGGGGACCTTCACGGGTGATATAGGACAGTGGATAGTGTGAGGGTGGTCAAAGCTGGGGGGGGGACAGAAAAGGGCATATGGATCGAATCTGTCGAAGGAAGAAATAAGATGTCTTGGCTAAATGTGAGATGTGGTCTTTGAAGGTGAGGTGTGAGTCGAGGAGGACACCAAGATATTTGAAAGAGGGGACAATGTGGATTGCAGAAAAGTCAAGAATGGGAGCAAGAGAGGGGCAGGGACTTCCAAATGTAAACCAGGTGGCTGAGGTTTTGGCGACATTGAGGTAGAGGCAGTTTGAGGAGAGCCAACTGGAGACGAGAGAGAGACAAGAATTCAAGAGTTGGCATAGTGTGATAGATGATGATTATATCGTCTGCATAGAAAAACGTGGATAAACCAGTCTGTTGAATGCAAAGGGCCAGTGGTGCAAGGAACAAATTAAACAGTAAGGGAGCCAAGACAGAACCTTGAGGAACACCATAGGGAAGGGGGGGTTGGCCTTGGAAAAGGAGTGTGGGTCTGTGGAGGGAGCTATAGAGAAAAGACGGGAAGCAAGGTAGGAATGGAACCAGTGAAGGACAGCAGCATGGAGGCCCGCGTCCCGTAGTCGTGAGAGGAGAAAGGATCAACAAGGTCAAAGGCAGAGGACAGATCCAAGGATACCACCAGCGTGACATCACCCCGATCATAAAAAGTGTATAGTTCGTTGAGGAGAGCAGTCAAGGTTGTTTCCACACTGTGGCCCTGACGGAAGCCGGATTGTTAGGGGTGAAGATAGTTAACGGAGTGAAAGTGTTTTGAGAGCTGATCAAAGACAAATTTCTCCAGAATTTTTGAGAGAAAGGGGAGGTTGGAAATTGGGCGGTAGTGAGCAGGGACCAGGGTTCTTCTGCACCGAGGGGATTATTCCTGTGCAAAGTGTCCCCAGTTTCCACACCTAAAACAGGTGAAGGGGTCATGGTTGGGGCCCTACCCTTGCCTAGGAGGTGTCTTTGGGGGTCGGAACATGGGAGCCAATATCCGTTTGGGCTTCCCCTTCCATCCTCCTGTGCTAACAGGTAATGTCTTCCCTTTCTTACTGTCCGCTTGAGTCACCAGCTGGACTTCATGATACCCCTCAGCTATTTCTAATGCACTCTCCAGTGTAAGCTTGGGATGCTGACTTACCCACTGTTTCATTGGGGCAGTCAAACCTTCCAAAAACTGCTCCAATAGCACGATCAGTTGCAGCCACTTCCATGCAATCTCCTTCAATCTGCATTAGAACCTTCGAGAGCTCTTTTTTATCTGGAGCTCCCCTTTTCTGAATTGCTAGCAGTAAGACAGCCTGTTCCTATATGGCAGCCTTGACAGTTACATATGTCGCTCGCCCATCTGGGTTGGCATCCTGGAATGCAGTTTGACTGCTACCTGTTATCAAATTCCCAGAGTAAGTTGTCAATGTTGCTCCGACCACCCGGCCATACGGTTAGTTCATTCAAAGTTCACCAAAAAGTGATTAGGTTCCTAATCTACTGTCATTTTCAGTAGCGTTTGCACTGGAGGATGGAATGGTGATCTCTGTAGGGCTTGAGTCAACTGAGCCAGAGAACTCCTCTGTAACTCCCCTTGTGCTTGAATAAGATCTTCTTGCTGCCGCTACTGTTGTTGCTACTGCCATTCTAGCAGGGCTTGTTGAAACTGCTGCTGACATTGTTGCTGTTGCTGCTGACCTTCTGCCAGAAGCTGGAGGAGCTGCTCCATCCTGGCTTGTCACTGTTCTCTTGCAACACCACCACAACTTCCTCTTCTGCAGCTGAGCTAACCCTGCAGTATTCCAGCTCAACAAATCTATAGTGGCCTCTAGTGGCCAAAACAAAGCCTGCCTATCCGGCACTAACTTAACCTTCTTAAAGCTCCCTAACTAGGGAGAAGGTAACCCTCTTAGCCTACACAAACAAACAAAAACCCCTGACCTGCTGTAGATGCCCAGCCCCAGAGGAACATGAATTTGCCCTCAGTCACATTGTAGTAGATTACCAGACCAATAAAAGACACGTGAGGCCTTCATGAAATCAAACAGTTTTAATAGCATGCGAGAACTCAGTGGAATAGCTTCCAAAAAGACTGAGCCCCCCCCCCCCCCCCGGGCAAAGGTTTCAGTTCCATTTATAGACTTTTAGCTATATGCAAACTAATTTGTTATCACATTCTAGCTACTTCATGATAGGCACATATTAAGTTCCCCTTGATCGCTCACCAATAGAGGTCAGCTGGGGCATGTTATGTAAGGTGAGAAGCTACTAAACTATGCATTTCTTACTGCGTGGTTCTACTACTAAGCATGCTACAGTGAAACAAAAGAGACAAAGACATTCCAGCTAGGCCACAGGCTAGTATTTCAAGGTACATTTGAAAGCAAACTTCTGACACTACTACACTCCCCCCTTTAATTCAGCACCCTTGCCAGCAAGGTGCCAAGAATTATAAGCAGGCGCAGGATGTAAACCATGTGCTGGGTCCGTGTTTGGAACTGGATGGTACTGACACGGGCAGCGGATTTGCGGTCAACAGTAGTGTCAATGGCAGTGTGTAAACCACGCAGGCAGAGAGGTATTAGGCAAGGCAAAACAAGGCAGGCCATAAGGGACTTCAGACTACCTAACCCATTAAAAACATTCCCCAACCAGCTGTCAACTGACAGACCATTCCAGGTCTGAACAGGAACATGGGCTAACTTTCGCATGTGATCAGTAATGTCTTCAATAACCTTCCCAGCATCATCTATCTGTAGGCAGCAATTAGTGAGGTTAAATTTGTGGAGTGGAGGAGTGGCCTAGTGGTTGGAGCAAGGTACTTCAGGCTGGAAGGTCAGGGGTTCAAATCCCACTAGAGGACAGCAACCTTGGGCCAGAAGGACTGGGGTTTCTAGTCCCACAGGTGCTCCTTGTGGTCTTGGGCAAGCCACTTAACCCTCCATAGCCCATGTTCCCTATAAAATAGTTATCTCCAAGTTATGATGCCCTCTTCAATGTAATTTCAGTTTGTTCAATGTAAACCACACTGATGCAGAATAGCACAGTATATAAGAGAATTAAAATAAATAAAAAAATAAATTTTCCACAGACCCCTCCATCTGCATCTAAAAGATAATCAAGGGCCAGCCAATTGATAAATAGCTGTGCACATTTGAGTGTTTTGTTTCGCCTGTAGGGTCAAAGCCTTGCTGGTGTCATTAGTAATAATTTCTAGAACAGCTTGCAAACGAATAATTCGATTCAGCATGTAAATAGGGGTATGGTAACCATAGGATCCATCCTCGGCCCATGTTGCGGGCTATAATACTATATTATGCGCTCGGGGCATTCCCTACCAGTGTGGTGAATCCTGGGCCGATCTGGGAGAGACATATATTCCCTATAATGGAGGTCTTCAATACCCATTCACCCTCCGTGGGTTTAAACTGGGACTGATTATAGGAGGATGAAGAATAATTACACTCCTGAACTTCCCAGGGCCACTGATCGCCCATATTGGTGCCACCACAGAAGTAACAATTGGTGACATTCAGTTGGGTAGTCACGGTCTCAGCTAATTCAAGGAATCAATTTCTGACAGCTGTAGGTATGAGGTCCATCTGGGTCGCCATCTCCTCATAGAAGGAGTGGAAAACACTAGTCAGGTGGGATTGTCGGGTTTTTCTGCTATTACCTGGACATAAAGATAAGTGCCGGGGTCTGTACCCTGGCTATAAATGAGTAGGCCAAAAGGTTGCCCCGTACGCCAGTCGGCCTGACAAGCGTTCAAAATAGAGAGATTAAGGGGATTACAGGTGGAAGTTTGACAATGGGGGAAGGCCGACATCCTCGTTAAAACTGCTTTGCGATCATCCCCTTGGTGGCCAGTAGGCACTCCTGGCTAAGAGGTGAAATATATACACTCCCACCGGGGGCAGAAATATGACCCTGCCTCAGCTACTACCCAGCGGTTGGACGCATTGATGCCCGTGCACTGGCCCCAATTATAGGCACGTTGAGGGCACATGTACTTATCATTTGTAGAATAGGTGTGTTCCCATTTGAGGGACCCGCAACCACCAGAATAAGAGGATTTTCCGATTGCGAGGCATGCATTGAAAAATAAGGATTTAGGCTGGCTATCCTCAAACGTGGTAGAGTTAAGGAGCGGTCCCTGGGAATTGTCAGCACGTACTTCCAGGATCCAATAAACAGGAAACACTTAAGGATTAAAACACACAGGCTCCTTACCTGCATGGTAACAGATAGTAAGGTTGGTAGTATTGTGACGGCAGAGGGTCTGTTTGGTACTGGAACAGGAATAATAAGTATGATATACCAGGGTCTGAGTGATTTTGTGGTCAGTCTTAGTTACAACGGAACTCATGGTTACCATCAGAAATACAACTACTGCAAACTAAGTATACATAATACTGCAGTTGGTATAAATACAGTCTATAAACAACAGTGAAGAAAACCCCGTGATCTGGCCACAATACCACGGCTCTTTCGGTCTCTGGTCCCTCAAGCAGTGAGAAACAGGCAGAGAGTAACACAGAACACAATCACACACAAAGTTTTACTTTCTTTGAGCTCAGAGGGAAAACAACAGACAGTCTGTGGACATTGCACAATTCTACATCTGCCAGATTCAAACTCTTCCTCCTGGAAAGCTCTTTTTATTAAAGAAAAAGGGGAAGTAACAGTCATTTATTATAAATGTGAAATAACACAAGGTGTCGCCAAAGTTCTTTTTACAGAGTAAGAACTGATTAGATGAAATTTACTTGATTATGACAAAATTATTTATAATTGCAAAGTTGCAAAAATTATGTTGTGTCAGCATTGACTGTACAATGAACTATGGTTGCACAGTTCATAGCCTATGTTTACTCTTTATGCTTGCGTTAACAATGTTCTCAAACTATTTTAAAGACAGTTACACAGAACTCATGATCATGACATCCTATTCTGTTTAAGAGGAAGTAGGTGAAAAGCCAAACTTCTAAATACATTCTGTATCAAGAAATTCATCTATCTTCAATTGCATATTGGGGATTCTGGTATCCCTTTACCAGTCCATTTCTACAGTCAATGCTGACACAACATAATTTTGCAACTTTGCAATTATAAATAATTTTCTCCTCCCTGTGATTTTATACGGAATCATTACAAAAGAGCGGTAGCCGAAACATGTCCAATTCCAGAATAAATCTTCTACAGTAGGCTTCATTTTGCAGATGTTCCTTCAGAGTCCCAGGCACATTTGGTCCATAGGTGAGCTCCATCTTGTTCGTTGGAAGAAATCGTTATACAAAGTCATGTGACATTGTTTGCCTTTGCTTAGCCTCGATAAAAATGTGTACAGAGAGCAAGACTTTACCAATAATTTTTGTAAGCACTACCTCTTCTAGCAGTGGCCAACTGCTTCTCATAGATCTAGCAATAATTCAGAGATTAGTCCCTCATATCATGACACCAGTCATCACTCCAGATTCTTCAGCAGCATCCTTTCTCACCATGGGCTGTGCCATGCACATCTTAGATAAAGCTTTTTCAGTGACTGTCTACCCAGGCTTCACTGCTGCGCATACATGAGTAGTTCCACTGGAATTGCTGATCTTTATCTGGAGTCTCCATATCCAGTAGCATTTCATTCAGTCGTTTTCCTCTTCGGCCCATAAGATTCAGTGCATACAATATATAATTTGTAAAAATTCAATTCTCCACTACAGCATCTCTCTTGATTCCATACAATTGCAAACAAGCACAATTATTCATCCCTAATGACAGTCTTAAATTGTTGAACAGAATTATATTATCTATTGTTAATTACAATACATCTATTGCTAGCCTGTAACATACTTATTATTTTCATCTACATTCCTAAACTTATTCTGTCTACTTGCCAAATCAAATGTTAGCATGTGGCCTAATAGATACATTTCTTTTTCCTGTCAGGGACACAATTGTACATATTCATATCACTAATTATATTTGTGATGTACTCTCCAGTTATAGCAATATACAAGATATAGTCAATCTAGTTATTCAAGGGGTAACAAACATCAAAACATAACTAACAGTTTATGACAAATAAATTAAACTCATTTCAATTGTTTGTCAACAATTATTAGGAAGGCTGTCTTATCTTAGGTGATGGTTCAACTCACATTACTTTAAACATTATCAGTAATATACCCTTTTTCCTTTTTATGTAATTTTTTTAAATATCACTTTCCCCACTAATCACAGCAGTTCACATTGCAACTAAAACTTGGTACAGCACATAAAACAGGAACGTTGATAACTTGGAATTTTTCTTTGTAAGGCAATGAGGGGTTAAGTGACTTATCCAAGGTCACAAGGAGTGCTAGTATTCCAGTCATTAGACTACTTCTCTATTCCATTCTAATTTGCACAGACGTCTAAGCTCGCAAAGAAAGAACATTTACATAAGGATAAAACTTTTTAACACCAAATTTGAACCAATTAGAAAGTCAATTACCACTTCTTAATGGCTTAACAGTTCTATCTTTGTTACACTATTTTCAGAACAAAACAGCATAGTAGTAAAGTATCAGCACATAGAGCTCTCCCATCCAAGAAGCCTAAGACAAAATCAGTATTGATGATCAAATGAGCAGATAAGAGCTCTAGAAAGAGCGAATACTTCAGCTGGTTGAGCACAAGCAAATAACAAGCAGCCGACTCTGCACATAATCCTCTCTTATAATTGCATCAGTTTTCCTTATTCATTGCGCAAAGCAGAACCATCAGTACATAGTGAGGTCAAACAGTAACAATTTAAAGCAGGAAGAAAGCTGGATTTTCCAAGTGAAAAAGATATGAAAACTGAATGAGAAGCATGTTATAGTACTAGAAAATCAGTAATTTATTTATTTATTTATTTTATTTATTTAGACAGTTTTGTATACCGCCTTATCCTTCAATCAAAGCGGTCACAACACAATTGGGGGATACATTTAACACGCGGGGATATGAGACACATACACTAATACTTACAGGGAACATGGGCTATGGAGGGTTAAGTGGCTTGCCCAAGACCACAAGGAGCATCTGTGGGACTAGAAACCCAAGTCCTTCCAGCCCGAGGTTGCTGTCCTCTAGTGGGATTTGAACCCCCGACCTTCCGGCCTGAAGTACCTTGCCCCAACCACTGGATTGCAAAGACTACTGCTGCCAGAAACTGAAAACATGGAGGCATTCCTGCTACAACAGGGCAACAAAAGTCTGAAAAATAGCCCAGTAGCCTAAGTCCAGTGGGAAATTTCTGAACAAAAACACAAACAGCAGCAATAGAAGAGGTAGCATATTAGAAAATCACACTTGCAGTTAACAACATCAATTCTGCAGAGGTCTTTCCATAATAACTAAAACATATACGACATGAGAATTTAAGACCACTCCTCCAAATCGACTCCTGCAGATTAATTTAAAAGAAACTGGGACATTGTTGCAGACATTGTTACTCATACACTATCATAGTTGTAATTTTCAACAAGTCTACTATCACAAAAGAAAGATAAAACATTATACATATATTTAACATACTGTTTAATTACTTAATTCACTTGTTTGAAAGTAATTGTATCATTAACTTTTTCTCATTAAGTAAACAAACTTGCTTGACTTAACTTGACAAGCAATTTAATTTTTTTTTCAGTTAAGTAACTAATTCTATCTTTCCTTTAAACACTTAGGGATATGTTTACTAAACCGTCTTAACGTGCGCCCGGCGATAGTGTGCAGGCTGCCATAAAAGGAGTGGGCATTTCAGTCTTAAAGTAGCAAAACAGGATTATCGCGCGATAATGTGCGCTGCTGCGCACATTAATGGGCTAAGCGCCGCTAAGCGCGTTAACGCGCAGTAATCATAAGTAGGCGCCCAGACATACAAACACAGAAACAGAGGTGTAGTACAATGGTTAATACACTGACTGATGATGCAGGGGTCATGAGTTTGATCCCCAGTGTGCCTAATACATAAGGCTGGCTGAGGCATCAGCTTTGACATGTAAGTATTGTTTCTTGAGGCATTTTATTTGTATTTTAATTATTGCTGCCAGCAAACACACCCTCACGTGCCATAACCTAAGGTGCCGCATAAGGCACCCTATAAGGCACTCAATAGGGCACATTATAAAGTGCACTATCTGCCACGGCACCCTATAATGTCCCCTATAAGGCATCCTATAAGGCGCTCCATAGGACACCTTATAAGGCACCTTATATGGACTGTAACCATAAAGTGCCTCAGAAGGCGCTTTATAGGGTGCCCTTTAAAGCGCCTTCTGAGGCACCTTATAATTACAGTACTTTGAGGGTGGTTTTGCTGGCAGCACTAATGTACATTAAAAATAGACAATGCTCTGGACAGCCCTATCAAATAACCCCACTGTGGGTTTGAACACATGACCTCTAGCTCCAAAGGCAGTAAAGTAACCAGTGGGCTACAGCTACTAACAAGCCCCTGGCTGGCTACAGAAGGACTGCATGTCACCATACAAACAGTCTGCTGTGGTTACCAGGATAGGGTTAACCCACCCGTACCCATGATGCACTGCACATGCAAATCAGCAGTCTACAGATGATCACAAGATGGGGTATGCACCCCCACAGCACCTCGGCCTGGTAGGGGGAACTGACCGTGTGTGTTACTGGCACAGAGTAGCTACAGACCGTCACATTGTGCGGGTACTGTTCTCACCCTGAAGGTGAGATGGGGCACCCAGCACCAGGTCCACAGCACCTTTCATGGCTGAAATAGGCTATGCTGCAGGTCCCCATCAGTGCTAGTGTGTGTGATAGGTAGTTCCTGCAGACACATCTGTATTTCTCAGTGATGTTTAGTCCTTATGGGCTATGATGCACCCAAAATAGTGCATTTCCTATGTTGGTACCATGGTCACATGATATAGGTGAAGGGGGGGGGTGTTTGGACCCATATGTGGATTATGTACCACCACCCAACCCACCCTTTGTTGCTCAGCAGTGAGAAACATGATCTCCCACCACAGAGCCACACCCTACCTCCCCACAATGGTGGCAGTAGAGAGGACATCAACCCCAGGCCTGCTGAGGAACAGACACCCTACAGCAGAGCTACTCAAATCCAGTCCTGGAGGTCCGCAACCCTGCAGGTTTTTGGGATATCCCTAATGATATGCATGAGATATATATGCATTAGAGATATCCTGCCAACCTGACTGGTTTGTGGCCCTTCAGGGCTGGATTTGGAGACCCCTGCCTTACACCTCTGTCATTTAATATTGTGAGTGGGCAAGGTATAGATGTCCTAGACATCAAAAGGATAGATAGAATGTGTCACATTCCTCCTCGATTCTCATCACCACCAAAAAGTTGTGTAATAGACAATATTTTGGTGGTGGTGAGAAGTAAGGAGGAATGTGACAAATTCTATCTAACCTTTTTGATATCTGCACCTTGCCCATTCTCAATCTTAAATGACAGAGGTGTAAGGCAGAAATCTCCAAAGCCAGCCTTGGAGAGCTATCTCTAATGCATACATATCTCATATATATTCATTAGGGATAGCCTGAAAACCTGCAGGGTTGTGGACCTTCAGGACTGGATTTGAGTAGCTCTGCCCTACAGGGCAGTCAATGCAGATCTGTACACATCCATAAGGCAGAGCTACTCAATTCCAGTCCTGGAGGTCCGCAACCCTGCAGGTTTTTGGGATATCCCTAATGATATGCATGAGATATATATGCATTAGAGATAGCCTGCCAACCTGACTGGTTTTTGGCCCTCCAGGGCTGGATTTGGAGACCCCTGCCTTACACCTCTGTCATTTAAGATTGTAAGTGGGCAAGGTGCAGATGTCCAAGACATCAAAAAGGTTAGAATTTGTCACATTCCTCCTTGCTTCTCACCACAACCAAAATATTGTCTATTAGACAACTTTTTGGTGGTGTTGAGAATCTAGGAGGAATGTGACACATTCTATCTACCCTTTTGGTGTCTAGAACATCTGTACCTTGCCCACTCACAATCTTAAATGACAGAGGTGTAAGGCAGGAGTCTCCAAATCCAGCCCTGGAGGGCCACAAACCAGTCAGGTTATCTCTAATGCATATATATCTCATGCATATCATTAGGGATATCCCAAAAACCTGCAGGGTTGCGGACCGCCAGGACTGGAATTGAGTAGCTCTGCCATAAGGCAAGGCAGATAGAAGGCCTAGAAGTGCTCAGCTGCCCCCCACCACTATCTGACATTCTCCAGCAGCAAGCCGCCAGCTGCTGCACCCTGCAAGATGTTCCATCCAGACACATACTAGCTGGAGACAGTCTGCTAGCTAGTCCATAGTACATGTTTCTGGAAGAGATGCATGCACCCAGAGCTGGGATATCAGCATATACACCAAGCAGATAAGTAAGTGATTGGACCCCAAAAAGGAAACCATAAACATCACATGAGAGAAATATTACATAGCACTAAGGGGGAACCTAGCCATGCCATGGTCACTGCTCAGTCAGGGTGAGAGTGACCTCCCAGCAGGACATGCTGTGGCCACTCTGTCCATGCAGGTGGTTGTCAGGCACTACAGTGTCCGAGCCATTGCCCTATGCCCTGTGCAGATGCATCCTGGCCAGGCCACCCTGTCCGGGCTATACCCATGGTACCTTGCTCCTCATTATGCACATTGGCAGGTTTACACTGGCAACAGTGTGGGCTGAGGAAGGTGTTGGCAGACATCACACACTGAATAGACAAACACACGCTCCCACACCTATGCCAGCATTGTGCAAATATAGAGGCTCTTGGCAGCCCTGGCCACCGCACCAGTCCTGGGCACAGTGCAGGCATGGCTATGGTACGCAATACTTTTGGGGTCACTCCCCAGGGTGGTAAACACTGTCAGACACCAGACCTGAAGCACACTCCACAGACATCAGAAAGGTTGCTATGATGCAGCTCAATCAGCAAATTGTGCTTAACTTAGGAATTGCTATCTGCCAGTAATCATAGCAACCATTTGATAGGTGTGTACAATATTCCCAGGTTTAGGGTGGCATTGCTAAGGTATGCAAGTGCTAGTATTGGAAGATGCACGCAGGGCCCAACATCCTGCCTCTCCCGGAGGCTTTGGATAATGGAGCCTGTGGGTGAGGGTGTGTCTGCCCCTGTTGGCCGCTGCTCTAGGGCAGAGGTTCCCAACTCCAGTCCTGGTGGGCCAAACACTTTCGGGTTTTCATGCTGTCCCTAATGAATATGCATGAGATACATCTGCATACCATGGGGGCGGTGCATAGACATGCAGCAGAGCCGTGTTTATTACAGGCAGCATGGAACCTGAATGGTGTTTGGCCCTCCAGGACTGCATTTGGGAGACTGTTCTAGCTAATGTGCATGTTTATGGCATCTGTGCTCTGTAGGGTAAAACGTAGGTTTATTGGGCATGTTTCTGTTATCTGCAATAAAGGTTCTGTCTGTATAAGCAGTGGGTAAAACATGGGGACTGGGTTGGCAGGAACCACAGCTGGGACTTGAACCTGTGACCTTTTACACCTGAACACACTGGCTGTGTGCACTGCACCACCATGTTACCACAGAGATAGTGCATTCCCTGGAGATACCATGACTGTTTGTCAGACAGAGCCTGTCTTGCAGCGCACGGCACCCACCTAAACAGGGCTAGGCCATGGTCTGCTCTGAGTAGCTGCCACTGCCCCCTCCACCACCAGTACCCCTCTGCCACCATGCTGACATGCCCTTCTGCTGGTGGTGCTGGTGCTGCGCAGTCTCAGGCCATCCAGTGTGCGGGTAGGCGGCTGCCTATGGTGCGGGTTCTGGGGTAGGAGTGCCTGCATAGCTGTCCACGCTTCCCCCCAGCACTGCCTGCCAATGTTCCATGCCATTGGGGGTACCTGCTGGGTACTATCCCCTGTGACACCGTGGGAAGCACACTCTTGCCCATGTTGGGCCCTCAGCAGTTGCTGTCTGGCTGCTCTACTGTTTCAGTATTCCTATGGGCCAGCTAGGCATTACCCTAGTCTGCACTGTGGCCCAGCTGCACCACAGCATGTGCCGCCTGCAGCCCTCTGTGTCCCCTTTTCCAGCATCTGTCCAGTTGCCCATTCTGACATGCCCGCCCTGCTGTTGTGGAACATGTGCACACCATAGGAAATCTGTCCAATGGAGAGGAAAACCCTGCTCAGCGCAATTTCACTGTGGGCTCATTCACCTTGTATGGGACGGAGCATAGACCCTTCCAAAATTCATATCTTTTTTTTTTAGCTTTCTTGGGAGTGTTTTTTTATGTTTCCCATTGATATCACTATTGCCCAGCTTGGTTATGTTTTTTTTTACATTTTCTTCTGGTCATTTTCACTGTTTCTTTGCCCTTTTGTTCTGTGCACATGTATCACACTTATCACTTTTTGTTGGTTTCCCTGGTTTTGCTGTACATTGCTGACGGAAATGGTTTATTTTTCCTTTAAATCAGCTCTAACGCCAGGGTTTCACTGGCGTTATTTTTCAGCCTCGGATTTCACAGCGTTAGTGTGCAGGGAGCCTCTCCCCTCCCACTCTCCGCCCATTGACCCTCTCTCTCCGCCCCTGGGGAGCCTTCCTCCGCCCTCCGGGAGCCTTTCTCTGCCTTCAGCGCTCGTTTGCGCCTTAGCGCACGTTAACACGCGCTAAGGCGCCTTATCACCCGATAAAGCACCATTATCGCGTGATAAGTTGCCTTATCGTGTGATAACGTGGGAGAGCGCACGTTAAGACGGTTTAGTAAACATACCCCTTAATTTTTCTTAACCTTTGTCACATCACACAAATCCACGCAATTTATCAAATATCTAAATACATCAAAGCATGGAAGATCTTCCCATTCATTCACATCAATTATACCTAAAAATACAATTTGGAGAATATATCATCAATCATTTTTTCCAAAGCATCCAGAGACATAAGAAGCACCGAGGAGTAGTGTTTCTAATAATATTTTTCAGCATTTGCATTATTACACATAGAATGGAATCAGTAGATAAATTCTCATAACCCAAAATAAGTTCAGATCCATGACCTAGAAAACAAAACGTATTTACTATACCTACACAAGTAAGAGAAATGGTTAATCACATTTGGAGGTTTTTTTTAACTTCCCCAATAAGGCTTATGGTTAGTCTAACAAAAGAAAATCTTACTACGGTTGCTCAAGACTTTCTTCCTGCTAATACTGCAGTCATGCCAAGCTGTTAACTGTGCCGGAAACCTCCAAATTATTACTGCAGTATACTACACAGCACACTTCCCTAACCACTAAATTAGAGAAAACAAACTTCATACTACAATTATGACATGAAAATTAGTCCTTCAAAACTTTGCTTGATTAATTCTATTTTGTCATAGAGCAATGATTTAAGTTTTTCCCTGTAAGTTTCAGTTTCTTTTATATTTTCACTAACCATCCTAAATACTTGATTTTTAATTTTTTCAAAACATAGAGTCAGTGGCTTGCTGCACTTTTTAGCAGCCTCAAACTGCCACCAACTATATACGACCCATTCATGACTGGTATGAGGTTTGCTTAAATCCTCAAAAGCCATTTCATACTGTATCCACCTCAATTTGTCCTCCTGAAATGTTCCTCCAAGGGGAAACTGAAAATTGGGATTACTGGCAGTCAATGAATGCCACTTGGCCACATAATCTAAGGTACTGTCACCAAACGTGCGCCTCATTTCATAATTAGGGCTTCCTTTCTTTTGCTCCACTTATCTAACTGAGATCTCTGTTTAACCTTACCGGCTTTACATTACAGTCACAATATACACACAGATATCTGTCAATTCTTTAGTATACTCACTCACAGCAACCACAGCCTGTGTCCTGGAGACTTGTCTGCTCTTTCCAACTGCTGAAGAAACACAGTGATCCGAGTCATGGCACAACTGCAGAAAACCCCGTGATCTGGCCACAATACCACAGCTCTTTCGTTCTCTGGTCCCTCAAGCAGTGAGAAACAGGCAGAGAGTAACACAGAACACAATCACACACAAAGTTCTACTTTCTTTGAGCTCAGAGGGAAAACAACAGACGGTCTGTGGACGTTGCACAATTCTATGTCTGCAGGATTCAAATTCTTCCTCCTGGAAAGCTCTTTTTATTAAAGAAAAAGGGGAAGTAACAATCATTTATTATAAATGTGAAATAACACAAGGTGTCGCCAAAGTTCTTTTTACAGAGTAAGAACTGATTACAGTGTATTAGATGAAATTTATTTGATTATGACAAAATTATTTATAATTGCAAAGTTGCAAAAATTATGTTGTGTCAGCATTGACTGTACAATGAACTATGGTTGCACAGTTCATAGCCTATGTTTACTCTTTATGCTTGTGTTAACAATGTTCTCAAACTATTTTAAAGACAGTTACACAGAACTCATGATCATGACATCCTATTCTATTTAAGAGGAAGTAGGTGAAAAGCCAAACTTCTAAACACATTCTGTATCAAGAAATTCATCCATCTTCAATTGCATATTGGGGATTCTGGTATCCCTTTACCGGTCCATTTCTACAAACAGGTCCTTGGGTTCTTTGCTCCCAGTTGTCGATCCTCAGTCTTCAGCCATATGTAGACCCATCAGCTTCCGGTGGTGACGGGGGTAGGGCATTGCGCTGATTGACGTGCAGGCTGAGTCATTCTGGACAGGATGACCTTCAGTTGGTTGTCAGGATCCGTTCTGGCAGTCCAGGTGCTGTCAGTCAGATGGGTTGCTCGCTTGACTTGAGTATGATGAATCCACGGCACAAGTTCGGCAACTCCACTGTAAATGGCCCCCACCAGCGTGGTGTCAAAGGGTCAGAGTTCCACTCCTTAATCCAGACAGCGGAACCTGGTTTGTGGGAGTGAATGGGTTTAACAAGGGTTACTGGTAGTCGTTCTTGAACCCAGGAGTGAACATTTTTTGCAATACAGAACCCAATGCCACCAGTTCTTGGCGGGTCAGCAGAGATCCAATCTGACCCATGTCTCCTAGCACCCCCCTTAATCAAGGGTGGAGGCCATCCATACAGGATTTCAAAGGGGGACAGATTCAAACTCAAACGGGGGAGAGGACCATATGTACAACAGGGCCATGGGAAGAACAGACAGCCAGTGGAGACGGATCTCCTGACAGAGTTTGGAAATTTTGGATTTAAAGGTCCTGTTCATACATTTGACTTTTCCTGTACTCTGAGGGCGGTAGGTGGTGTGCAATTTCCAATCTATCTGTAGAGCTTGGGCTAGGTGTCTGGTGATCTGAGAGACAAAAACTGGGCCATTGTCTGATCCTATTACTGACGGGAGTCCAAATTGGGGTATGACTTCTCTGATGAGGGCTCGGGCAACCTCACAAACCTTCTTGGTTCTGGTGGGAAAAGCTTCAACCCATCCTGAATAGGTACAGACTAACACCAGAAGGTACTTATGACCCCCAGCCCTGGGCATCTCAGTAAAATTCACCTGCAAATTTTCCATGGGAGAAGTCCCTACAGCTAGGAGACCAAGGGGTGATAATTTCCCTTGTCGGGGATTATTTCGGGCACAGGTTAGGCATTGGCGTGAAACTGATGCGGCTAGGGGTCCTAACATTGAAATATAAAACCAGGGACGAAGGGCTTGCTCCATTCCGCTTTTTCCCATGTGAGTAACCTGGTGAAACGCCCGGACAAAATGCAGGGCTAAGGTGTCAGGGATAACAATACGGCTAGGTTCAGTTTTCTGGAAGGGTGGCAGCTGGATCCATCCCTGTTCAGTCAGTGTCCCTCCCTCCTGGAGTACAGAAATAGTCTAGCTCGTCTGATTGGTAGCGGGGATCCCAATTATTCACTGGTACTGGGAATAGTGGGGCTGTTATAGCCAACGCCAGATTGGGCCTCATTGGGGGGAGGGCTGTTTCCTTTGCTACTTTGTCTGCCTTCCGGTTTCCTAAGGCAGTCAGGCTATCCCCAGACTGACGACCCCGGTGGTGCATGACTGCCACCTCCCTGGGTTGCCAGATGGCATCTACTAGAGGCATGATGTCTGGGGCATACTTAATAGCTTTCCCTCCTGAAGTAACCAAACCTTGTTCTTTATACAGAGCCCCATGGGCGTGTAGGGTAACAAAAGCATAGAGTCATTGCAGATGTTTACTTTCAGACCTGCAGCTAACTGGAGGGCTCGAGTAAGGGCAATGAG
Source organism: Ichthyophis bannanicus (assembly GCA_033557465.1). Classification (NCBI taxonomy): domain Eukaryota; kingdom Metazoa; phylum Chordata; class Amphibia; order Gymnophiona; family Ichthyophiidae; genus Ichthyophis; species Ichthyophis bannanicus. The sequence goes on from CM066031.1 coordinate 1,463,809,426, forward strand.
TTCAGCTTTCTGGGCAGAAGTCCCCAGGGGTAAGGGCTCATCCTCCACAACAACCTCAGGAGTGACCACAGCATATCCAGCCTTCCGCTGTCCATCTTCCACAAAACTGCTGCCACCAGTAAAATACTGAATATCAGGAAAGGTCAGTGGTACATTTTTTTCAGATCTGGGTGGCCGGAATACACTTCATCCATAACCTGGATACAGTCATGTTCAAGTAGCCCAGGTGCTACAGGGAGTAGAGTGGCAGGATTGAGTGTTTTTCACTATCTCCATGTGGACCCGAGGATTCGCACACATCATGCTTTGGTACTTTGTCATCCACTCGTTGGTAAACCAATAATAATCTTTGTACTCCATCAGTGTCAGTACTGCATGTGGTATTTTTAACATACAGTTCTTGCCCAAGGGACAATTTGTCAGCCTCTGTTGCCAGGAGAGCTGTTGCTGCTAACATATCAGCTTTCTTTTTCATCTTTCGTTCACACTCACGCTTCATCTCCTGATCTCTGTTCACAAATACTTTCATAGCAACTTCCATCCGCTGGTTCATATTCATTCCAGCAAATCCCTCAAGCTTCTGAAGTTTCCTTCGAATGTCCCCCTGTGATTGTCCCACAAACGCTGTATTCACCATCCGCTGGTTTTCAGGTGCTTCGGGGTCAAATGGAGTATAAACACGGAAAGATTCGCAGAGTCTTTCATAAAACTGGCCAGGGCTCTCATCAGGGGTTTGCAGTACCTCAGATATTTTCCCCACATTCATCGCTTTCTGGCCCCCTCCCCCCCTTTATAAGGCCTTCCAGGAGTGCCCGATGATAGCGATCCAGGGCAAGGTGGCCTGTATCACTGTTTGCCGCCCAGTGGGGTTCTAGGTCACGAAAATCTCTCAGCGCTGCTTGTTGGGGATTCTGTTCACCTGGAGGGTTCTCTTCCAACCATTTCATGGCTGACCTAGTCACCCGGTATCTCTCTTCTGTACTGAGTAAGGTTAAAAGGAGCTGACAACAGTCTGCCCAAGTTGGACGATGGGTTTGAATAATAGACAAAAACAAATCTATCATAGCTTGAGGTTTATCAGTATAGGATGGATAATGAGTTTTCCAATTCAACAAGTCAGTGATAGAAAAGGGTACAAATACAAAGGTTTGAGAGCCTTCAATGAGTTCCCCCTGGGCATTAAAGGCAGCCGGTCCTCGAGCCTCTCGGGGGGGTAAGTGGAAACTAACTTCTGGAGTCTGTTTTCTAGCATGTATTGTGTGGGGGTCTCTCCTGAGGTCGTAATGCTCCAGTACTGGGGGAGGGGGGGGGGCGTACTAAACTGAGACTGACTTCCCTCAGATCTGGGACTCAGGGAACTTTTTGAAGTGCTGGGCAGGTCTATATCTGAAAATGGCATTCTTGCCTCACTGGCAGTGCTCTTCTGACTATCAGAAAAAGTAGTAGCTGTCGAAAGGGGCGGGGGTGATGCTGTATCCTTCTAGCTAGAGTCCCTGCTGAGCCTGTTAACCTAGCCAGAGTCATCTGCCGGGGAACATAGGGGGGAGGAAATTCTTCTGGCTCTGGCTCCTGTACTAAAACTGGTAGTTTTATTTTTACTTTAGGCTGCATTTTTCTGTGAACTACGGGACATGAATTCCTCTGGGTGCACTCTGCTAGCTAGATTATAATCAAAGATTTAAAACTCTGCCACTCTTTCTGACAATATTTCTTTAACAGGGACTGGGGTCATATGACTTTGCAGGGCGACTGTGTGCACATCTAGGATCAGGTCTATATCTAGAGATCCCTCGGGGAGGCCAGGTTAAAGACAGGAGGGGGGGACCCATTCCCGTTCACATAAAACTTCCAATTGACCTGGGGGTCATTACAATTACATAATCACCAGAGAAACACTTCTTAAAGTTCTTAAGGAGACACTGCAGAAGGCTCAGTATAAATACACCCCTCCCTTGCTGTTCAAAAAGGCTGTTCAAAACCTTTGTCTCTCTCTCTCTAACTCTCCAGCTGCTGCAATACAAACACTGTCTCTCTCACACTCCAGCAACTGTAAAACAAACACCGTCTCTCTCTCACTCATTCAGGTTTCTCCCTCCCGAATCCTACAGAAATCAGCAGAGTAATTATAACAGAAACAACTTAAGTAGAAATCTCCTGTAGTCTGCGTAGGAGGGTGCTGTAAGAGACGGTGTCGAACACTGCTGACATATCCAGGAAGATCATGGCATATCCAGCTTGTTTGGCCTGCATTCCTTTGACTAGGGTGTTTAATAGAGATATCATGAAGTTCTCAACCCCATGAGAAGGGCGGAATCCAGGTTGCTGTGGGTCTAACATGTTGTTTAAACTGAAACCCAAAGAAATCAGGCTCTGCATCAGTGGCATAACCAGGACAGATTTTTTGGTGGGGCCTGGGCAGGACGGGCACTTTTCCTTAGGCAAAGTAGACAGTTGCCTAGAGCGCCAACATTCTGAGGGCAGTCCACTGCTGCCCCTCTCCAGAACCTGCAGCAGTGATAGTAACATTCAAACATAGAATTTACTCAAACCCACCGGTGCTGCACTTTGACCAGCAGCTTTCCTGCATGCAAACAAGATGTTTGCATTGTTGCGGGCAGAAGTGGTTGGTCAAAGCAAAGCATTGGAGGTTTTAGTTGAGCACTATGTTTTAATGTCCTTACTGCTGCTGTAGGTCCCAGAGAAGGGTGGCAGTTGTGGCAGCAGTAGTGCTGGGGGGAGCGAGGCAGGGGGAGGGTGGCAGGAATAAGGGTTGCATCGGTCCTTGGCCAGGGATTAACATGTATAGGCACAATGCAGTGAATGTTAACCTTGGGCCCGATTCCATCCTGCATGTAGATCCCCTCTGTGCGTCCAGTCTGAACTGAATGCACAGAGGGGATCACGATTCTGATCCCGCGGGACACGTCTAGCCCCGCAGGATCAGAATCGCGAACAGTCCTGCACGTGCAGACTGGGACTGTGATTCAGTCCAGCCTGCACATTCAGGACTGTCCCCGGCTAACTCAGTCAAGACTCCTCAATGGAGCACCGATGCTATGGTGTCATGTTGCCATGGCACCACGGCTCCATTGAAGAGCCATGATGCTGGACGCTTGAAAAAGGGGTTTATTCCCCACAGCCTGACCCCTGATCTAGCCTCCTAAGGCCAGGGTTGGGCTGCGGGGAATGTCCCCTGCCCCATCCGTGCCCCGGACTGTGCAAAATATCACGTTCAGGGAAGTTATTCCAATAAATTCCCCGGACATTTTGCCAGCCCTGGACATACAGTGCCAGTGACCGCCCAGACTCTGCCCCCAGGCCGCCCATTCCCTGCCCCCATCTAACTTCCCTGCACAACTGGAGGGGAAGTTAGTCTGGGGCAGGAGCCGGCACAAATAGTGGGATGGATGTCCCATTGGGCCGTCCATTCCCGTTATTCGTAGCACAGAATAACCCTCATTGCCTCTAGCTATCCTCTTATTCAGCTGTTCTGTTGCCACTGACTGGATGGACCTGATTCCTGAACGAAGGGGCCATCACCCATCCTTGGCTACACCCCTGCATGCAATCCAACCCCAGGAAAATAGAAAGAGATGTGTATGCCTCTGTAATGTGCAAAATATATAGATAGAAGATATAAATTCCAAAAACTGACATTCTGATCACTAAATTGAAAATAAATTCAATGTTGTCCCTTTGTTGAATGGCCATTTTATTCTCTAATCATGTGATCTCAGTCCCTGGTTTCTGTTTTTCCTCTGTCTTTTCCTAACTTGTTTTTTAGAATCTCCAGCCCTTCTGTCACTTCTCTCCTTTCCTGTCTTTTTTTACTTCCTTATATCTCTGGCATTTATCTTTTCCTTTCAGATTTTTTTCCATTTATTTTTTTCTCTGTCTCTATCATCTCATCCCCCTTGATACTGCATCTATCATTTTTCAACCCCTAACACAGTCCTCTCCATCCCAGCCTCTTATTCCCCCCAGATTTAAACTCTCTCTCTTCCTCCCACTGCATCCAGCATCTCTCCCCTCTCTCTCTTCTATCCAGCACCTCATCCGCTTTTTTGTTCACCCCAGTCCACCATGTCCACCTTTCCCCCCTCCCTATTCCTGCCCTGTGTCCAATATATCCCTCTTTCTCTCCATCCCCAAGTGTCCAGCATCTCCCCACACCCCTTGTCCAGCATTTCATCTCTTCCCTCCCTCTAGCATTTCCTCCTATCTCTCCTCCTCCCTGCCAAGAGCCCACCATCTCACCTCTCTTTTTCTATCCCTCTATGCTCAGCAACTCTCCCCTCTCCTCCTGTTCCTAGGATCTCTCATCTCTTCCTCCACCCTCCTTGTCCAGCATTTACCTTTTCTCCCCTCACAATGTCCAGCATCTACCATCATGCCCTCATGTCCAGTATCTACCCTTTCTCCCATATCTCCCCTCACCATGTCCAGCATCTGCTTTCCATGCTCCCATGTGCGACATCTGCTCTTTCTTTCCCCCTCCCATGTCCAGCATCTGCAGTTCCCCCTTTGTTCCCCCACTATATGCTTTTCATCTCATGGCCAGCATCTGTCCTCTCTCCCCTCTTTCTCCATAGCCAAATTTTGTTCTCCTGCTCCCCCATGTGTCTCGCATTTTTCTTCCTGCTTCCCCCCCGCCCCTTGTCCAGCATTTGTCTGCCTGCTTCTCTCACCCCCGTTGTCCAGCACAAGGCCAGTGCTAGGGTTTCTGACACTCCCCTGAAACTTATAAATCAGTGCCCCTCCTGGAATCACCACGATTCTTTGCTCCTACTATCTCAAGTTCTATTTCTACTGCCAGCACTATTTGTAGTCATTACTGTGTCAATTCCCATTCTCTAGGGCAACCATCCACCTCTGTAACAGATGGATATGCCAGCCCAACTGCCACGTACCCTTGTGCCATGTCTGCTTGTATCCACTTCTAATTCCTCAGCATCCCATGTTCCCTGTTGCTAAACTACCTCCCTGCTAAACTACCGCTTTGTGCGATCCAAAAATTCTGGTCGCCGTATCTTAAAAAGGATATAGCATTATTAGAAAAGGTACAGAGAAGAGTCACCAAAATAGTAAAGGGGATGGAAGGATACTCCTATGAAGAAAGGCTAAAAAGGTTAGGGCTCTTCAACCTGCAGAAGAGACGACTGAGGGGAGATATGATATGATAGATGTCTAATGAACGGAGTGGAGCGGGTAAACATAGATCAATTGTTTATGTCATCAGAATATAGAAAGACTAGGGGACATGCAATGAAGCTACAGGGTATCCTATTTAAGACTAATAAGAGAAAATATTTTTTCACTCAAACGTTTAATCAAACTCTGGAATTTGTTACCAGAGGATGTAGTAAAAGCTGTTAGTGTAGCCGGGTTTAAAAAAGGATTGGACAAGTTTCTAGAGGAAAGGTCCATAAACCATTATTAAAAGGGACCCAGATATCACTGCTTGACCCAATACAAGCATTGAGGAACCTGTGTCCTTTGGGGAGACTGCTAGGTACTTATGACCTAGATTGGCCACTGTTGGAAACATGATACTGGGCTTGATAGACCTTGGTCTGACCCAGTATGGCATATCTTATGTTCTTATGTTCTTTAAACATCTTTGGTCTATGAATTCATATTACAGCATTCTCTGGCTATCTTGTTTCTTTCAGAAACATGTCTCAAAGAGGGAGAAGAACTGTTGCTATACCACTGCCTGCCCCCTGGATTTTTGTCTCTTCCAACGTCACATTGTTAGCAAGATGACTAGAATCAGATTTTTTTTAAATATGTTGAGTTCTGTGTGTGAATGTCCTACTTCTGCTCTGCACCCATTATCGAGGGAGAGGTTTCTGTGGATGCAGAATTTATATTCAAAAAGAAAAAGCAAGAACCATAACACAATTTATAACAAAATCCCTATGTACAAACTCCATATAACCCCTCCATATGATCCCTATGTACAAACTCCAATTAATTCAACAAATAATATAGAAAGGAGGAAAGGAACTATAACATAGTTTATAACAAGATCCCTATGTACAAACTCCATGTTAACAGAACTCCTGACCTCGGTCACACACTCAGAACACAGACCCTCACCAAATACAGAATAAGTGACCACAACCTAAAGTAAAAATAAAAATGTGTAGACAAAAATTAAACTGAAACCCCAAGAAGCCAGACTCCGCATGCGGTGCAACACCAAAGAAATAATAGAGATACAGTTCTCCATACTACGTAAAATATAAAGATAGCACAAAGTCCAATCATTAAATTAAAAATAAAATTATTTTTTTCTACCTTTGTTGTCTGACCTCTTTATTCTCTGATCATGCTGGCTCCGATCTGAGGCTTCTGCTTCCCTCTGTCTTCTCTTAGCTCTCTTTCTATGGTCTCTAGTCCATCTGCCATTCCTTGTCTCTGTTTTTGTTTTCTTCACTTCATTCCATCTTGGAATTTTTTAATGCAATTTTAACAAACTTACAAGAACAAACGTTGCACAGACTATGCATCCAGTCAAGATAATAGTACATCATTAATACAGAAATCATACACAAAAGGAAATATATAAGACCTGTACCTACAAGCCCACAATACATTGGTGGAAGGATGTACACAAATCAAAAGATAAATCCAAAATGGATAACTTCAACAACAGCAAAAGGCAGACTAAATAAGGGGGGTTAAATTCTATTGAGCAAAAGCCCTACTCAATTGTAGGGCTAATTGGGGGGGGCCTCTATAAGGACAGCTGGAGCGGATCAAAAAAAGGTAATTAACCCCAGCCAACCTGACGAGACACTTACAGGGAAAATGTAAAAAGAAAAGTCTGCCCAGATGAAGTACCCCAGGCTTAAGCAGCAAAAATTGCTTCCTTGTTGTCTGTGTGGCCTAAATATATTGGGGAAGATCTGGATCTGGCAATCCATAAACAACTTAGTAGGGGAATGAAAATATAATTTTAACAGCCATTCCCAATCCACATCTAGAGTCAGGATAACCAATAAAGTTGTGGTCACCCTAGGCTCTGAGACAGATCGCTCTAAGAACCCAGTCAAATCAAGGCTATCACATGAGAGGGCTTGGGATTGATTCTACCCTGAACCCTTGACTAGCCTGACCTTAGCATTAGGTATGTAAAAGCCCTAGAGATTGGAGGAACAGATTTCACAGGAAGTTTTAACACTATAATCAAAAATGTCTTAAACAATTCCAGGGGAACCCTAGGAAAGTTCAAAATTCTCAAATTCCTACTTATGGAAGAGTTTTCCAAGGCCTTGATCTTTTGGTGTCTCACCTCAGTGTCCTCCATGACAGCCACCACTGAATCCTGGTTCTGCTCTAAATGAGTCTCAAACAAAGACACTTTTGACTGCAAGGAAGTAAGCGAAGATTCATGCATCTCAATTTTCTGACCAAACTGGACAAATTGGCCAGAGATAGCCTGTAGTTGATTGGAGAGAGACTGTTCCAAACTGAACATCGCATCCCAAATAGTCTCAAAAGAAAAAAAACTTGAGGCCTCACCATCTTAGATCAAGCTCCCACTCCTGGATCCAGTACACCTGGTTCCACTGACAGTAGAGTTGAAGGAAGGATCAACAAAGCTTCACCAGATCACAGCTGAGTCAACTGCTCCTCCACAGCCCTCTTCTCTCCAAGAGCACCAGAGACAAACCCTGAATCCTGGTTAGCACTTCCAGGGCCGGACGGCTGTACCATCGGCTGGGTAGGCCCACCAGAATTAACCAGTGGAGAACCCCCAGCTGCTGCCTTGATCTTCCTCTGCGCCAGCTGGACTGGAGGAACTCAATCCTCCAGGCTAAGGGAACCATCGGGCTCAAGGGTAGGCAAAGGGTCTCCTTCAATTCTCGCCTTACCCAGCATTCCACCCGGAGGCTCCTCTCTCACAGCGGGCTTTACGAAAACGTCTATGGGCCTGCTTATCTCCGACTACTCTGTCTGCAATTTTGCATTCCTTTTACACAATGCATGTGGCATGGGAATCAACAGGAAAGGTAAAATGAACCCAAAGGAAAAGGCACATTAAGGAGGTAGTGGTCAGAAAATGCCCTATGCCGTCATCTTCCTCCAGCCCCATCTTAGATTTTGATTTTTTTTCCTTTCAGCTTTCTTCCATTTATTTTTTCTTCTTTCTGTCCACCCAGATTTCACTACTCCTTACTATCCATTTCTCAATCTCCCTCTTTTTTACACCATTTACCTACTGCTTTTCAACCTTCACCCCAGTCCTTCCATTCCCTAACTCTTCTTCCCTGGTCCATTATTTCCCAGTCTTTGCTCACTCTCTCTTCCTCTCCATGTCTAACATCTCTCACCCCCCATCCAGTGAGTCTTTCTCTCTGGCTCTCTCTTTCACTCTATCCAATATCTATGTTCTCTCTCACCCTATCCTTTATCTTTATCTTTCTTTATCTTTATTTAAAACTTATTATACCGCCTGAACCAAAAGGTATACGGCGGTTTACAATAAAACAAAAGGATACTACTGGAGAAAAAGGAAACAGGAAAAGGAATGCCATTTGTTTACAGAAAGGGATAGCAGTAGAGGACAATGCGATAGAATAGGCAGTAGTAGAGGGAGGGAATACCGTCAATTGTCAGCGGAAGGAGGAGGGGGAGGAAGATCAAAAGCTGTGCAAAAGAGGTGAGTCTTAAGTTTGGCTTTGAAGGTGTGAAATGAGAGTTCCAGACGTAGTGCTGATGGCAACGAGTTCCAGAGACGGGGACTGAGAAAGAAAAAGGCAGAAGAACGTGTGGATTCGAGGTGAGCCTGTGAGGGAGATGGAAGAAATAGGCAATTAGCATGGATCGATCTAAGAGCTCTGGAGGGGGCAATGGAAATGAACTAAATCAGAGAGATAGAGTGGGACACCGGTGTGCAGAGATCTGTGTACAAAAATGAGGATTTTATATTGAATTTGAAACGGAATAGGTAACCAGTGTAAACGAAAAAGAAGGGAGGTGACATGAGCAGATCGGGAAGTGTGAGTCAGAAGACGGGCAGCAGTGTTGTGAACTAACTGGCTAACAGTTACAAATAATAACTTAGAAAATGGCACTGTGCAAATCCATTTTACACAAATCACCTATTCGGTGTAACTTAGAAAATGGTGCTGTGCAAATCCATTTTACACAAACCACCTATTCGGTGGATTTGCACAGCGCCATTTTCTAAGTTATTATTTGTAACTGTTAGCCAGTCTGATATATATATATATATATATATATCCCTTCTGTTTTTGGTTTTAGAGCCATTGACTAAGATGTATCATTTTCTCTCTCTATTTTAATATACGACGATAGAACGTTTAAGTTGAGCATCTGCTAAGGTGTTCCATGCAGAAGTAGATAGTTTGTGCCAAATTCACCGAATTTATACAATTCTGTTTTTTTAGTTGTTTTAGATTCTTGAATCACTGATCAAGATATGCCAATCATTATTTTATCATTTTCTATTTTTTATTTAATATATGGTGGTAATCCATTGTTGGTTTTATGCACAAGATTTTATTATTATTATTATTATTTTTTCTATCAATTAGAGAGCTTTTGTTCCTCCAATATAGCTTTCATTACACTACGAATAGGTTTTTCGCTCCTGCTGCTTTCTTTTATATTTCTCCTTTTTTTTGCTCCTTTTTCTGCTCCATCATCTGTTTTTAAGATATAATGTATAGTATGGATGTTCAGTTAATGCGTATAAAGTTTTACTTGTTTGTGTGTTGGTTTTCTATTTTAGTCATACAAGTATAATCTCCTTTGAAGGCCATAAGTTGCTGGGTCTTCACTGTCCAGTACAGAGGTAGTTATTATCATTACATATTGTATTTGGCTGTCACATCCCTGTTTTAATTGCTTTTTATAGTTTTCTATTTTTATTTATTTACAACATATGATTCACCAATTATGGTTTGATTTTAATTATTTTAATTATTTATGTGTGTGTCATTTACATTTTCATCCTTCTTATCTGTTGCATATTGTATATATATTTTTAACTATTTATTATATTTATGTTATTATATATATATGCATGTTCTCTATATTATCAATATAGTGATATGGTCTTTCCCGCTACTTTATTTTAATTATGTATTTTAAGTAGTTTTTATGTTTTTTACGTTTTAGCACCTGCCTGAACAACCCCTGACGAAGGTTTGCGAAACACGGCCTGTGTCGGGTTGGCTATAGGTCTTTTATTTCAATAAATTTTGTTTTTCCACCACTATCAGGTTTTTGGTCTGTAGCTACTCTGTGCCAGTATCACGCATTGTCAGGTCATCTTTCCAAGCTGAGGTACCAGAGAGGTGCAGACCCCATTTGGTGATCAGCTGTAGACAGTTATTCAGCATGTGCATTGCATCATGGGTACTGGTGGGGTTACTATATCCTGGCACTCAGAGCAGACAGTTTGTGCGGTGACCTGAAGTCCTTCTGTACCCAGACATTGTTGTGACATACACCATGGAGGTATAGCCTACTGGTTAATACAATGCCATTCTCGGCAGTGTTCATGGGTTCAATTTCTCATTGTTCCCTCCTCTTATGCCTGTCCTACTCAAATAGTGTGCATGCCTGTAACAGTCATATTTTTGAAGATCTGTGCTGCCAGCCCATAATACCCTTGCCACAACTGCCAACATTCCCTTGGTCGATCTATCTGCGTCTGTCAGCTGTGTAGAGTCCTGTCTGCCTGTCAGACTGCCACCCAATGTCCTGCACTGCTACCCTTTCCTGCAATGCGCCTCATCGTGCTTGCCTCACCTGTGCCTGATCTGCATGGCACCACCACTTCTCTGTCCACCCATCATTGTAACTATCCTGCACCTCCGCCTCCACTGGGAGACACGTATGCCCATCGTCTGCCACCGACTGTCTTTCCAGTACTTTACATTGCCAACACCCTGTTCTGTGGTACAGTTGCCCCCACCATGTTTGTCATCAGTACAGGCAGCCACATGGGATGGCTGCAGATATGGCGGGTCCAGCGGCTCCCAGCTCTCCCTCCTTCACTCACCTGTTCATTGCCTTTCCTGAGTGCTCTATCTAGTGTTAGGGCTACATCTGTCTCTGTTCCTTGCAGCCCTTAGGGCACACTAACCTAGGGCACCGTAACCTTGTTAGGCCACCTTAACCTATGGTTCCATAGCCCAGGATGCCTTCTACGGTGCCTTGTCCAGGGGTGCCTAATACGGCGCTTAGCCTAAGGAGCCCTATAGGGCGCCTTATGAGGCACCTTACAAGGCACCTTACAGGGCACCTTATAATGCACCTTACAAGGCACCTTATAAGGCGCCTTACAAAGCGTGTAAGCTTTGTAAGGCGCCTTATAAGGTGCCTTGTAACGTGTGTTAGCTGATACGGCTTGCTGTAACAATGCACTGCCCACGCCTTTATATGGGCATCTATACCTTTACCGTGGAACCTAACACGGGTGACATTACCGCAGTTTAGTAAACATACTGTCGCCACCTGTTGCCACCCTAGGCGGTTGCCTAAGGTAGGGCGAGCACTCTTTCTGTAGTTGTGGGTTTCAAATAAATTGAAGTCCGAGAGGCTTTAAGGCTAGCACAGGAAATTTATTGATTTTTACTACTTCTCCATACAGAGCTTTTATAAAGCTCAACGCAAAGGCAAGAAAAGGAAAAAAAAGGTAGGATTTCTTCTCCTAACACAATTTGCTTCTGTCACTTCCAGAAAACGGAGTTACTTACCTGTAACAGGAGTTCTCCGTGGACAGCAGGATAAGTCAGCCACACATGGTGACGTCATCCGACGGCGCCGTGACGGAAGCTCTCATAGCTCAGAACTGAGCATGTGCGAGAGGCCCCACCTCCCCGCCCGCCCCTAGCCCATTCAGTGAGTGATTAGCTCCGCCGCGAGGCGTCAGGCTAGGAGCAGGCCTGCCTCATACAGGGGAGGCGGGTGGGAGTGTGTGGCTGACTTATCCTGCTGTCCACGGAGAACTCCTGTTACAGGTAAGTAACTCCGTTTTCTCCTAGGACAAGCAGGATGTCAGCCACACATGGTGTCTCCCAAGCTGTAGAGTAGTTGTGGAGTATGAGGGAGGCATGCATAGGAGAAGGACACTCGCACATGATGTAGTGTGACAACGTTTATTAAGAACATTAACAAATGCACAATCAGGGGTAGCATTTAAGTGCGCTATGAATTTTAGAACACTAATAAGTAAAGCATTAACATATTGCACGAGAACAACCCAATCTGAGGTAATATTACGTACCCTATTAAGTACAGTATTAGGACATTTCACGAGAACAGAGCAGCAGGCAATGCGTGGTAACGTGTGGGTTGTGCAAACAACAACATACGGTGCAAAACATACGGTGCAAACGTGTGCAAAAACAACACATACTGTGCAATAACAAGTGGGCGTGCAAAACAAGCATTAACAATCTGTAAGGCACGATTCTTAGATAAGGCTGGGCGGCCTGGTTGGCTGTTGGGCGGAGGTAGAGGCCGGTCCTGCCTTGGTAGCTGCTGTCAGGACAGTGCGGCCAAATGTGCTATCTGATTCCGCCAGGAGGTCCAGGCAATAGTGTTTCTGAAATGTTAGCCGTGATGACCATGTGGCGACCCTGCAGATGTCTCGTAGTGGGACTTCGTGCAGCTCGGCAAGTGAGGTAGAGAGTGCACGGAGTTGGTGTGCTCCAGCCCTGGCGGCCGCCGGTGCACCTGCCTTCTGTAGGCAGTAGGCGACACAAGCCGAGATCCAGAGGGATAGAGTGCGCTTGCCGACCGGCCGTCCAGGCTTGTTGGGGTCAAAGGACACGAACAGTTGTGCCCCTTGCCTGATGGCGGAGGTCCTGTCAATGTAGGTGCGCAGAGCTCTGACACAGTCCAGGGAGTGCAGGCGCTCCTCCTCCGGGGAGGAGTGTGGAGCGGGGAAGAAAGCTGGTAGTTCGACAGGCTGGTTGACATGGAATTCAGATGCGACCTTGGGCAAAAACTTTGGATGCGTCCGGAGAGAAGCACGGTTGTGGTGGAGCTGCGTATACGGTGGATGCGCCACGAGCGCTTGTAGCTCACTGATGCGTCTGGCCGAGGTAATGGCAATGAGAAAAAGCGTTTTCCATGACATGAACTTGTAATCCGCTGACTGGAGTGGTTCGAAGGGTTCTTGCGTGAGTTGTTGTAGCACCCGGTTGAGGTCCCAAGCAGGGACAGGTTTCTGAACCGGGGGCCGAAGGTTCACCAAACCCTTCATGAATTGTGACACAATGGGCAGTGCTGCTAGAGTTCTTGAATTAGCGCACCTCCCGTGATCGTGCAGGGATGCAATTGCTGCTAGGTGAACTCTGATAGATTGTGGCTTCAGTCCCACGTCGAACAGGTGGGTGAGATACAGTAATATTTTGGGTATCGGGCAGGAAACAGGCTGGACGCCTTGATTAGCGCACCAAAAACTGAAGCGTTTCCATTTGAGGTTATAAGACTTGTGGGTGGACGGTCTCTTGGCCGCCAAAACGATTCGCTGGACCTCCGGGGATAGATGAAGGGCCGAAAGATTCATCCTTTCAATCTCCACGCCGTCAGGGCTAGGACCTGAAGGTTGGGGTGTAGAGTTTTTCCCCGTCGTTCTGAGAGAGCAGGTCTGGTCTTGTCGGTAACCGCAGGGGCGGCTCCTGAGCCAACCGGAGCAGTAGGGCAAACCACATCTGCCGTGGCCAGTAAGGTGTAATCAGTATGAGTTGGGCTGATTCTGAGATGATCCGCTGCAGAGTTTTGGGGATCAGTGGCGTTGGGGGGAAGGCGTATGCCAGCGTCCAGCTGCCCCATGGCACTGCAAACGCGTCGGTCGCGAGGCTCCTGTTGGATGGGAGCTTGGAGCAGAATGTGTGGCACTTCGTGTTGACTTCGGACGCGAATAGGTCTATCTGCGGAGTGCCCCAGCGAAGAAATAACTGGTGCACGACTGCTGGGTGGAGCGACCACTCGTGGGGCTGCAGTTGTCTGCTCAGTCTGTCTGCTACTGTGTTTAGTTCTCCGGGCAGATAAGTGGCTTGCAGGGAACAGTTGATGGAGAGCGCTAGGTACCACGTATCCAGAGCTTCCTTGCATAGGGCTCGAGACCCCGTGCCCCCTTGTTTGTTGATGTAGAACATCGTGACCTGGTTGTCCATCTGGACGAGGACAGATTTCCCCATCAGTCGGTCCCGAAAGGCTTGAATTGCGTGTTTGATGGCTCGTAGCTCCAGCAGGTTGATGTGGAGATATTTCTCCGCCCTGGACCACGCTCCTTGGGTGTTGATGTGCTGCAGATGGGCCCCCCAACCCGTGGCCGAGGCATCTGTGGTGAGGACAATCTGATGGTTGGGTGCCTGGAGATCCCTGCCCGTGGACAGGTTGCCCGGTTTGGTCCACCAGCGGAGATCTCTCCTGATCTGCAGAGTGATATTGATGTGGGTATGCAGAGGCTGGGACAGTTGCTTCCATTGAGCCTGGAGGTGCCATTGCAGGGGGCGCATGTGGAGTCTCGCCAGAGGTAGAACCGAGGTGGTGGCCGCCATGTGTCCAAGAAGGCGCAAGATGTAGCGCGCCGTGGACTGCCCGGACGCCGAGATCTTTCTGGCCAGGGATGTGATGGTCGCTACCCGCTGTTGCGGCAGATAGGCTTTGAAGGTACTGGTTTTGATGATCGCACCAATGAACTCCGTTGATTGTGTCGGTTGCAGGCGAGATTTCTCTTTGTTGAGGATAAATCCCATCGCGGCCAGTGTGTCTGTGGTTGTGCGCACTGCGTTGCGCAGGCAGGCCGGTGAGGGGGCAGAGAGGAGCCAGTCGTCCAGGTAAGGAAAGATGGCGACGCCTTTCTTGCGAAGGTATGCTGTTACCACAGCCACACATTTCGTGAAGATCCTGGGTGCCGGGGATAATCCGAAGGGCAGAACCCGGTATTGGTAGTGTTGGCCCATCGCTACGAACCGTAGGAATCTCCTGTGATCCTGAATTTTTCCTTCGTCAGGGCAAGATTGAGCTTGCGGAGATCCAGAATCGGACGTAGGCCACCGGACTTCTTGAGAATTAGGAAGTACCGGGAGTAGAATCCAGTGTTGTATTGCTCCGTGGGTACAGGTTCTATCACACGGGAGGCAAGCAGGCGTTGTAGAAGTTCTGCCATGGCTGTCGCCAGGTGTGGAGGTGTCTCGCTGACCGGTCGCTTCGACTGACAGGGTGCGAAGGCAAAGTTCAGACGGTAGCCCGACTCGATGATCTTTAGCACCCATTTGTCGGTTGTGATGGACTGCCAGGCTTGTAGAAAATGAGTGAGACGGCCGCCCACAGGTAGCCCTTTCTGGTGCACAAGTGGCGGAACCGCCTCTAGCCGGTTGTCAAAAGGAGGTCGTGGTCTTTGCGGCTTGTGAAGAAGCTGGTTTCCTTTGTTTGTGGTCCCTCGGTTGTTGCCTCTGAAAGGAGGGGTGGTAGGGTTGCTTGTATCTGGTGTTCTGCCACCTCTTGGTGGGGACGTATTTTTTTGAGGCATAGTAAGGCCTGCGGTAGTAGGTACTCCTCTCTGAGAGGTGGAGGACCGCTCGAGTCCATCTGCTGCCAGTGTCTGTAAGGTGGTGCAGTGTTCCTTGAGGTCATTTACCGTGTCAGCGACCTTGTCCCCAAACAAGGAATCACCTGTGCAAGGGGCATCCGCAATTTTGCTGTGCGTGTCCTCTCTCAAACCGGACGCCCGGAGCCAAGCCCAGCGTCGGGCCGCCACGGCCGTGCCTGCCGTCCAGACGGCAGTGTCGAAGGCGTCGAACGCAGTGCTCATCAAGTGCTTGCTGCATTCTGCCAGGTCTTGTAGCAAGGCTGAGGCCACCTGATGGTTCTCCCTAGGGAGTGTAGACAAACTGTCTTTGAGATCGGCCAACAGGGTATCCTGGAATAGAATGTGCTGGAACTGGTGGGCCGCCACCTTGGCATTGACCATCGCTCCTTGGTACACCTTTCTGCCCACTTCGTCGAGGAGCTTAGGGTCCCGACCTGGCGGTGATTGGACTGGTTGCGAGAGGACTTGGCTTTCTTCAAGGCTGATGAGACCACGATAGATTGGTGTGCCAGCTGCGCCTTCTGGAAGACTGTGCTTGGATGTAGGAGATATTTCGTCTCGAGTCTCTTGTGACAGGCACATCCGGTAGCCGGGGATTGCCACGCAGCGTTGTGTGTGTCCTGCAATTTCTTGTGCAGCGGCAAGGCAAGCGCTGGCTTGGGTGCACTGAGGTACTTCATAACCTCAGGCTCCTTTTCCGCGGATGGGTCTTCGGTGGTCAAGTGCAGGCGGTCTGTCACTTTCCGTAGAAACTTAGGGTAGGTGAGATCCTCTGGTGGTTGGGTGCGCTGTGTTTCCTCTGGGTTGTCCGTGCGTGCGGACGAGGCCTTAGATGCGGAGGAACCCAGGCCCGCTTCCTGGGCATCGCTGTCCTCGGAGGATAAAACCCCATCCTCACCCGAAGAAGCGTCGCGCTCCGGGGTGGGAGAGTCTCTGGGGGGGGGCAGGGCTGCGGTGAGGCTCACTGGCAGCAGCCGAGGGTTCTCTGGTTTGTTCCTTGTCCCGTGGTATTTCTTGTGCCGGCTCTGCGACGTTGGCCGTCTGTTGCACGAGCCGGGAGAGGAGCTGCAGGATGGCTTCAGAAGTCCTGGCCTCCGCCGAACACTCGGATTGAGTTTTTTCTGGGGGTAGTGGAGCGGGGGGAGGCTTCGGAGGAAGAAGAGGGCGAGCAGGAAGAATGTTGCCTCCTGCGGTGCCTCTTGTGTTTGTGGTGGGAGCAGGAGGAGTAGTCTCTGCTGGTCCTGTGCTTACTATGCGCTTTTGAGTTGCAGTGGCGTTTTTCCTTGCTCTTGCTGGAGCCATGTGCTTGCTCATAGTTCCTGCTTCCCGCAGAGCGGCTCCGATGGCTCCGACGTCTTTTCTGTCTGCCGCGCCGATGACAGGATCGGGAGGGTGAATACCTGCATCGGCGCGAGCAGGAAGGGTCGTCCGCGCGTGCGGGAGGGGAATCCCTGCGCTGACGGGAAGCGCCGGAAGCACCTCTCCTGAGGTGGGCAGAGCCAGAGGCGGAGCCTGGGACACCCTCTGATGGCAGAGGGGAAGGTCCGCGCTGTCGGGAGGAGCAGGGCTCGACGGGGCGGTCAGAGGAGTTCCGGTTGGTCGGGTGGGAGGAGGCAGAGGCGGAGCCATGTGGAGGAGAGCCAATGGAAGGCTGTGGGGAGGCGTGACCAGGAGCCACGATGCCGGCGCCATCTTGGCCAGCCATGTGCGTTGCTGCCTCTGCGAGTGTACTCACCGGAGGAGTCTCGGGGTTCTTCGGAGACACCGGATCGGCCTCTTGGCTTCGTGTGGCGCTGGTGAGCAGCTCAGAACAGCCGGGGATGGAGGCCCTGCAGGGCGCATCCCGTGCCGGAGCAGAGACCACGGCTGGCAGATTATTGCAATTTTTGCTCTTGGATTTCTTCTTCTTCGCAGCGATTCTGGAACCGGAGCTAGCAGCCAGGTAATCCTTGAGGTCGTGCTCCCTGTGTCTGATGGCCCTGGGGGACATTTCAGAACATGCAGCGCAATCCTCCATGGCATGGGCAGCTCCGAGGCAACGAAGGCAGCTCCGGTGAGTGTCGGCAGCGTTCATCTTGCGGCTGCAGTCTGGGCATTTCTTGAAGCCCGGCATAGTAAGGTAGGTTAATTATTAGGAGAGCTGAATATCCGTCTTGCGGCAAGGCGGAAGAAAAGAAAACTGAATAGGCTAGGGGCGGGCGGGGAGGTGGGGCCTCTCGCACATGCTCAGTTCTGAGCTATGAGAGCTTCCGTCACGGCGCCGTCGGATGACGTCACCATGTGTGGCTGACATCCTGCTTGTCCTAGGAGAATTCACAAATCAGGCTTCATTATTTCTTCTAGCCTTTAAAACATAAATGCTAGTTTGCCTTCTTGAAACTTCCCAACATTCAAACACTTTCTGGCTTCATTCAAGGAGACATTTCTAAAAGTAAACAGGGCTTTTAAAACACTGTCCAGCCTGTTTCTTTTCCTTTACTGGCAAATGCAGCTGTTTGAGCTTCACACTCTACAGAGCTCAAACTCTTGTCTTGTGACACAGAGCACATTCCATTGCACATTCAGAATCAATATCAGAAGGATAACTTTCTGTCTCCATTTCCTCAATATCTGACTCTTGTGTATCGTGGCTTAAACTTCTCCGGGTAAACCCAGGCTCTGCCCTTTCTAACAGCTTAAGAATTTCCTTCCAGCCAGAGATTCCTTTGCCTCTAGAATTCTTAGCATTTACTGGCAATTCTCTCTCTCTCTCATTAACTGGCTTATTGTCTGCAGCTTGCTTAACTTGCTGTTGGACACAGGGTTACTCACGGTTCTCCTTGTACCAGATAAGCTTTCACCAAGCCTTTGGCTTGCAGTAAAAATGTCCTCATTTAAGGCTCCCTCAGAAGGAAATCTCCTGCCTCCAGGCTCCAAAGCAACTCTCCTGCATTCTGGATTCCTCCCTGGCTTATGGCTTTTTCCCTTCAGTGTTCCAGCAGTTTCTACAGTGTCCCCTAAGGCTGGGCTTCTCTTAGAAGTCTGTCTCAGCAATTCCTTCTCCTCCCCTGGGCTGTCCTGGGAAATACCTTTCACTCTAGCTGCCCGGGAGCTTCTTCCTCCATCCAGCACGTTAGGACTTCTGCTGTGTTCTGAGTCTCGGGTAGCTCCTCCCCTGGGAACTCCCTTCCTCCTGTGATGCTGCCTCTCAACCTCAGCCCCTGCATCAGCGTCTGTATCATGATCAGTGTGAGTGTTAGGGTTAGCATTCACCTCAGCATTAGCATATGCCTCAGGAAGAAGACTCAGCTCTCTCCTGTTACTGCCCCCTTCCTTTTGTAATCCCCTAGGGACTCTCCCTGCACGTGTCTGAGCAGTAACCACGTGCTGCCTCCCCAGCTGGCCTTCATTAACCCTATAGCTTGTTCCTAAGTTTGGGCGTGGCTTGCAGCTAGGCACTAGATGAGTTTTTTCTTGTTCAAAAACATTTTGTGTTTCTCATCCCCGCCTCCTGCTTCTCTCCCTTAAGGTAAAAGTGTGCTCTTTTCCCACTTCTAAGGGCTCAGGAACATTTTGGCCATCACAATACCCCTAAATGAATGCATCAGAGGGGGCAGGACCCATCAAGGACTTAGAAGCATGCTGAAGTCAAAAGAGCCCATGCTTTTGCTTTCCTCTTTTCTTTCAAAGTTGCAAGCTCACTGCTGCTGCTTCTTGTTCTTGTTTCTGGGGCAATGGCGGTGAGGAGAGGGAGGAGGAATGATTCTTCCACAGTGAACCTGGGAGAAGCAGAGGCAGTGATGGCAGCAGCAGCAGCAGCTGGTTCACTTGATTTTTTTTTTTTTTTTTTACATTGAACCCAGAATGAGGCAACTGCCACTTAGCTGATTTCAGAGCATTTTTTGCTGCTGCCAAACTTTTCCGCCTGAGGCGGCCGCCTCACTCTGCCTCATGATAGAGCTGTCCCTGCACCCATGTTATATTTTATTAGCAACCTGGGATCTGAAATATGAACTAAAGAACACTAGGTTATGTTTTACTTTATTCACCCTTGCTTAGCGATTTCCAGGCTATGCAAATTAAATATATATATTTTTAATAGAAAACGCTTCAAAATTCTTGAAATAATCACTTCTATTTATAGTTTAAACTGCATGAAGTTGCATATGCACAGTCAGGAAATGCTTTCAGCGAAACAAAGTTTTCTCCATGACTTCCATTTTAGAAAGGTCTCTCTAAGCATTTGCTGTAATATCGTTAAAGTTCATGTACCATTACCCAAAATGAGGAAACTCATAAAAGAAATTATGTTAAAAAGAGCAGGAATAAAGATGACAACATGAAATTTAGCCTTTTAACTGCTTTACTAAGGCCATGGAAATGCCATTATTCAAAATCCTAATGGACTATGCGAATGATTCACATTGCACTACTGGGGATCATGTGCCATTATGAATCACAGACTTCTAATGGATGTAAACATTATTTATGAGAGCAAATGGTTCTAAGTTTTACCTAAAGTTGCAACAGGATTCCAGTAAAGAAAGACATATGACAACATCTCTTGGTATTTGGCCATTTATATAGCTCCAGATTTGGGATTTTGCAAAAAAAATGAAGCTTTAAGTATTTTTATCCGAATTTAAAGTGTGATTATAAGCTCCTGCAGCTTTCAGTAGTTTCTCTTGGAGGTAATTGCTCTAAACAAATTAGTTCTGTGCATATTACTACTATTATTGCTACTACTTATCATTTGTATAGCACTACAAGGTGTACGCAGGCAGGGCCGTACCAAGCCAGAATCATGCCCTGTGCGACTTGCACATGGGGCGCGTGCCCCCTCCTCCTCCCCATACCTCCGTCTAGCCGCTGTCTACTCCTACCCTGCTGCTGCCACCCTCTGTTTTCTTCACGGCGGTGGCAGCAGGGCAAGATCAGGCAGAAGCTGGGAGGGGGGTGCACCTGATGTGCAAATTGCCAGCAGCAGATCTGATCCCACTGACGTCGCATCAGAAGAGGGAAGGACCAGACCTGAAGAAAGACCCAAAAAGACTTAGGGGGTGCATTTTGGCTGTCTGTGTTGCCCTGCCACCACTGAGAGAACAAAAAGTGGTAGTGGCAGGGCAACAGCAGGCAGCCAAAATGTGCCCCTAAGCCTTTGCACCCTGTGCGGCTGCACTGCTCGTACAGGGCTAGGTACGGTACTGGATGCACGATATGGTCCCTTCTCATCAGAGCTTACAATCTAATCAAGATGAAGAACATCAGAAAACTGGGGACTAGACTATGGTAATATACAGAAGTAGTGAGCAAGAGAGTGAAGAGCAACAGGATCCAAAAGCTGCCTCAAAGAGGTGAATTTTTGGCCTGGATTTGAATAGGGCTAGAGAAGGAGCCTGACGTACTGACTAATGTAGTTTGTTCCAGGCATATAGAGAAACAAGGTGGAATAAATGAAATCTGCAGTTGGCAGTGGAAGAGAAGGGCACAGATAAAGGGGATCTGTCAGAGGAGTGGAGTTCCTGAGGAGAGCTGTAGAGTGAGATAAAAGAGGAAAGGTAATGAGGAGCCACAGAATGAATGCACTTGTAGATCAGTAGGAGAAGTAGGGAGCCAGTGAAGTGACTTGAGAAGAGGGATTACCTGAGCACAGTAACACTCTTGGAAGATAAAGCGGAGTTTTGAAGAGACTAAAGGAGAGAGAGATGATTCAGAGGGAGACCAGCGAGGAGCAGGTTACAATAGTCAAGATGGGAGGTGACTAGAGAGTGGATAAAGGTCTTAGTAGTATGTTCAGAAAGGAAGGGCAACTTTTGTTGATGTTAGTTAAAATGTACTGCGTCTTTCTCTATCTGTTGGATGTGTGCAGAGAAAGAGAAAGTAGAGTCAAAGATGACCCTGAGATTGCGACCTGAGGAAAAGGGAGACATATAGTCTTATCCACAGAAATAGAGAAGGGAGGAAGGCGGGAATTGAGTTTAGGAGGAAAGATAAGGAGCTCAGTTTTGGTCATGTTCAATATCAGACAGCAGTGAGACATCCAAGCAGTAATGTTGGATAAGCAGGCAGAGATCCAGGCCTGGATTCCTGGAGAGATTTCCGATGCAGAGAGGTAAATCTGAGCGTCATCAGCGTAAAAATGATACTGAAAACCATGGGAGAAAATAAGTGCACCTAAGGGACTAAGGGGTATGTTTACTAAACTGCGTTAGTGCAATTCGCGTTAGGAGCCGCGGTAGTGAAAGAAACCCCAAATAAGGACATGGGAGATACATCGTCACCACTACCGCGCGTTAGAAAAATTAACGAGCGTTACTGGGCGCCGTGCCGCGTTACTGCGCGTTAATCGTAAGAAGACGTACAGACACAAAGCACTGAAACAGAGCTGTAGCACAATGGTTACGGTACTGACCGCTGTTACAGGCAGCATGGGTTTGAGTCCCCAGTGTGCCTAACACAAAAGGCTGTCCTAGGCATCACCCTGTACATTACAGAGGGAAAGAGGAGGCATGTTTTTCGTTACGCTGAGTATTGGTGTCAGAAAACACCCTCGGAGTGTGCCTAGCCACGTACGTTGGTGCGTGCGAGGTTGTGTGCATTGGTACGTGCGTAGCTGCGCGCGTACAATCGTGCGTGGGTACGTGTGATTTTACGTGCGTGGGTACGTGTGTTTTTAACCAGTGTGGGCATCTTATTTTACAGACTCTGTAGGGTGTCTTGCACCTATGCATTATGCTAGCAGATGTACGTGTGATGGCCTATGGTTTATCAGAGCCTGTGAGCAGGTGCTGGGGTTTCACAGGGTTGGATTGTGCCAGTCACACCCATGATGCACTGCACATGCAAATCAGCTGTCCACAGATACACACCATGGGGAATGCACCCCCACAGCACCTCGGCCTGGTAGGGGGGACTGACCATGTGCACCCCCACAGCACCTCGGCCTGGTAGGGGGTACTGACCGTGTGTTGTACTGGCACAGAGTAGCTACACACCCTCACATTGTGCGGGTACTGTGCTCACCCTGAGGGTGCAGTGAGGCGCCCAGCACCAGGTCCACAGCACCGTCCATAGCACAGGTCCAAAGCAGTGTTAATGTGTGAGATAGGTAGGTTCTGCAGGACCACCTTGGACATCTCTGTCTGTTTCAGTCAGGTGTAGCCCCCATGCACCACCACACCCCTCCCCCAGGGCTGAGGGTGGCAAGCAGGGTCTCCCATCAAAAGATCCACAGTCTACCTCCCTGCAAAGGTGGCAGTAGAGGGGAACATTAACCCTAATCCTGGTGAAGAACAGACACCCCACAGGGCAGTCAATGCAGCTCTGTACACAGCCATAACACAATAGCAGACAGACATTAGGCTGCACCCCACCACTATCTGATATTCCCCTGGTGCAAGCCATCAGCCACTCCATCACAACACCTACCAGCTGCAAACAGTCTGCTAGTGCCCAGTGGAGATGCCTGCACCGGGATGTCAGCATACACAGCAAGCAGATACATCAGTGACTGGGCCCCAAAAGGAAACCCATATTTATCACATGAGAGAAATATTAAATAGCACTATGGGAGTGCCTAGCCATGCTGTGGTCACTGCACAGTCAGGGTGAGAGTGATCTCTCAGCAGGATATACTGAGGTCACCTTGTCTGTGTAGGTGGTGGCCGGGCACTGCAATGTGCCTGTCACTGCCCTATGCCCTGTGCAGATGCACCCTGGCCAGGCCACCCTGTCCAGCCTATACCCATGGTACCTTGCTCCTCATTATGCACATTGGCAGCCCAATACTGGCAACATTGCTGGCAGTGTGGGCTGTGGAAGGTGTTTGCAGCCACCACACACTGGATAGACAGACAGCCACCCCCACACCTATGCCAGCATTGTGCTACTATAGAGGTGGTCAGCAGCCATACCCACCACACCAGTCCTGGGCATAGCACAGGCATGGATATGGTACACAAGACTGTTGGGGGGTCACTCCCCAGGGTGGTAAACACTGTCAGAGACCAGACCTGCAGCACACACCGCAGACATCAGAATGATTGTTATGGTGTAGTCCAAGGAGCAAAATGTGCTTCACGTAGGAATTGATATCTGACAGTTATCATAGGAAACGTTTGATAGCTGTGTACCATATACCCAGGTGTAGGGTGGCATTGCTAAGGTATGCAACTGCTAGTGTTGGGAGATACAGGCAGGGCCCAATGTCTTGCCTCTCCAGGTGGCATTGGCCAATGGGGCCTGTGGGTGGGTGGGTGTCCCTGTTGGCTGCTGCTTTATGGCAGAGTTCCCCAACTCCAGTCCTGGTGTTCCAAACACTGTTCGGGTTCTCATGCTGTCCCTCATAAATATGCATGAGCTACATCTGCATACCATGGGGGTGGTGCATAGCTATGCAGCACAGGCATCTTTATTAGAGGCAGCATGAAACCGGAATGGTGTGGGGCCCTCCAGGACTGCATTTGCGGGACTCTGCTTTAGATAATGTGCCTGTTTCTGGTGTCTGTGTTTGGTGTGGTAAAATATAGGCCATGCGTATGTTCTCTGCAATAAAGGAGTGTCTTTACTATCACTGTTTAGTGGTGGGTAAAACTATGGGGACTGTGTTGGCAGGAGCCCCAGCTGGGATTTGAACCTGTGACCCTCTGGTATTACAGGCACTGGCTGTGTCTGTTGTACCACATCATGGCCATAGAGATAGTGCAGTCCCTGGAGTTAGTTAAACCAGCCTGACGAGTCAGAAACCCTGCTCTGCAACAGGTTTACTGTTGCCTCATTTACCTTGCATGCAGACAAAGGTGCACATAAACCTCAGAAAAGACATCACAAAAGGGGCACACACCCATAACCAACTGGGCAACAATGATATCATTGGGAAACATTACACAACACTCCCAGGACAGCTCCAGTACAATGAAATGATCTTTAAAAGAGTCTGCGGAGCGTAGACCCTCCCACACATCATTTCTTTTCATTTTGGTGCTTTCCAGGGAGTGTTGTTCCTTGTTGCCCATTGCTATCACTGTTGCGCAGCTGAATTATGCTTTTTAAAATGTTTCTTGTGGTCATTTTTAACGTTTTATGTGAAATTTTGTTCTGTGCACATGTATCACACTGCTCACGTTTTGTGGGTTTCCCCGGTTTTTCTGTACATTGCTGACGGAAATGGTTTCTCTTCCCTTTAAATGCCTTTAACGACAGGTTTTCATTCGCGTTGGAATTGAGCTCTGAAATTCAGCGCATTAGTATGAGGGGAGCCTCTCCCCGCCCACTCTCCGCCCACTCTCCGCCCATTGACCCCTTCTCTCCGCCCACTCTCCACCTTCTGCGCTGTTTTAACGCGCCGCGGAGCTTTACGATCGTTAACTACGGTTAACGCGCGTAGTATGACGTTAACAGTCGTTAGCGCATCGGTACGTGCGTTATACAGCACTTACGATCGTTAACATCGTATAACGCGCGTTAATCACGTTTACCGCACTTTAGTAAACATCCCCCTAAGTGTCGAGAGAGAAAAATGAGAGGTCCCAAGACAGAGCCCTGAGGTACACCAACTGAAAGTGGGATGACAACAGAGAAGGATTCACCATAACATACACTAAAATTGTAATGGGAGAGATAAAAGAAAACCGGGACAGAGCCCCTAAATCCAAGTGAGGGCAGGGTATTGAGGACAAGATGGTGATCAACAGTGTCAAGGGCAGCAGAAAGGTCAAGGAGGATGAGGATCTTAGATTTGGCAATGAACAAATCACTGGAGACTTCGGCAAGAGCTGTTTCTGTAGAATGTAGAGGACGAAAACCAGAATGCAGTGGATCCATAAGACAGGGTATGTGGAGTATGATCTCAATTCTCAAGTTTACTGCTAACATTTTCTGTAGTATTTGCATCATAGCCAAAAGAGGCTTTTTCTGGAGTTCATAAGATGTAAAATGTATTGGCAACTTATCAAGGTGTGACTGGAAATTCTTTAGAAACAGAGAAACATGATGGCAGAAGAAGACCATATGGCCTATCCAGTCTGCCCTTCCATACCAACTACTATAATCCCATTTTTTCTTTAGAGATCTTCTGTTTTGGTTCCATGCTTTCTTGAATTCAGATACAGTCCTGGTCTCTACTACCTCCACTGAGAGACTGTGGCATCAGGCTTGTGGTTCCCAGTACAATGGAAAATATTTCTAAATCTCTCTGCCACATTATCTTAGGGGTATGTTTACTAAAGAGCGCTAATGTCGCAGCAGCGATGTTATCGTGCAATAAGTGACGTCTCCGTGGCGTTAAGGCACACATAGGGTGGAGTAAGTTGTTCCAGAGGGCGGAGAGAAGGGGTCAATGGGCAGAGAGTGGGCGGGGAGAGGCTCCAGGCACACTAACGCTGTGAAATCAGAGTCTGAAAATTAATGCCAGTGAGAACTTCACGTTAGAGGCACATTTGCAGGAGAGAGAAACCATTTAAGTCAGCAATGTACAGCAAAGGCAGGGAGTTCAAGAAAAGTAATAGTAGTGATACATGTGCAGCAACAGCATAGTGCCCAAGTATGAAAGGGCACTATGGTGAGGCTGCAAATGGGGTACAGGGGGCTGCAGGCGGGACATGCAGTGGGGCAGCTGGGGCACAGGGTGGACTAGGCAGATGCCTAGGTGACACATAGGAATGTAGAAACGGAAAACCAGCAAGACAGCAACTGACCAAGGGCAATCATGTCCACGAGTGTGTGTCCCACAGTGTCCCAGGGGACAGTACCCAGCAAGTACCCCAAAGGGCACATAACATTGGCAGGCAGTGCCGGGGGGAAGCGTGGATGTCTATGCAGCACCCCTACCCCATTTCACGTGCCATAGGCAGCTGCCTACAGGCACATTGGATGGCCTGGGACTGTGTACCACCAGCACCACTGGCACAAGGGCAATTCAGCATGGTGGCAGATGGAGTGCTGGTGGTGGAGGGGGCAATGGCATCTGCCCACAGCAGACCAAGACCAAGTCCTGTTTAGTTGGGTGCCATGCACTGCAACAGACAAGGTCTGTCTAACGAACAGTCATGTTATCCCCAGGGAATGATCTGTCTCTGTGACAGCAGTTTGGTGCAGTACACACAGCCAGTATATTCAGGGGCAGAAAGTCACAGGTTCAAGTCCCAGCTGTGGCTCCTGCAGACCATGTCCCTATATTTTACCCAGTACTAAACCATGGTAATAAAGATGGAACCTTTATTGCAAATAAAATAAACACGCCATAAACACCTATATTTTACCCTAGAGAGCACATACACCATAAACATGTGCAATCCCTAGAGCAGAGTTTCCCAACTAAAGTCCTGGAGGGCCAAACACCATTCAGGTTTCATGCTGTCCCTAATAAATATGCCTGTGATGCATTTGTATGCACCGCCCCCATTGTATGCATGCATATTCATTAGGGACAGCATGAAAACCTGAACCATGTTTGACCCACCAGGACTGGAGTTGGGAACCTCTGCCCTAGAGCAGCGGCCAACAGGGGCACAAACACCCACACCCACACCCACAGGCTCCACTATCCAACGGCTCATGGAGAGTCAGGCTGTTGGGCCCTGCATGGAGCAGCATCTACCATTACTAGCACCTGCATACCTTCGCAATGCCCTCTTAATCTTGGAAACATGTTCCACATATATCAAAAGGTTGCTATGATTAATGTCAGCTAACAAATCCTTAGTTAAACACAATTTGTTGACAGAGATTCATCATAGCAACCTTTCTGATATCTGTGGAGTGTGTTTCAGTTTTTTGTTTCTGACAGTGTTAACCACTCCGGGGAGTGATCCTAACAGTATTGAGTACCATAGCAATGCCTGCACTGTGCCCAGGACTGGTGTGGCGGCCAGGGCTGCCAACCACCTCTATATTTGTACAATACTGAAATAGGTGTGGGAGTGTGTGTATGTCTATCCAGTGTTCTGTGGCTGCCTACACCTTACTGAGCCCAAAATGCTTGCACTGTTTCCAGTGTTAGCCTGCCAATGTGCATAATGAGGAGCAAAGTACTGTTGGTATGGCCCGGACAATACTGAGCCCTTAGATCATTAGCCCTCCAAGGGATGGGAAAACACCTACTGTACAATACCTGAATGTAACTTGCCTTGAACTACTAGTGGATAGGTGTGTGCTAAATAAAATAAATACAGATAAAAGGTAATATGGCTGAATACGAAGTAATGAATATAGGGAAAAAAGCCTAAACTTTACATACATGATGCTGGATTTCCTTATTAGGAATCACATCACTTAGGAAAAGATCCTTCGTTCTACAGACAATGTGTTGAAATCTTTAGCTGATAGTGTAGCGGTGATAACAAGCACATAGAATGTTGGAGTTATTTGGAAAGGAACGGAGAATAACAAGGAGAATACTGTAAACTGCCTCTCTGGGAATGAGGTCATACACAAGTTTCTCCACAAAACTTTATTTTTCTCCTGTCAAGGTGCCAAATAGCTTAGTTCAGACCACTTCCCAGGCAAGTGGACAATCACATAAAAGAAATTGTAATGGAATTGTTGCCAGAAAAGTTTTGACAACTTAAAAGCAGGCAACTGAAGGAAAGATTGTGCACTAAAAAGTTGAATTTATTGTTCATCAATCAGAGTACAATTTTTTTCAAAGAGATTGGGCAACCCTTATTCAGAAATACTGCCCAGACTGCAAAATAGCATCAGAGTTACAGCAATTACCTGCATTCCGATACAATAAACATTATGCATATTTTTTCACTTAACCTTTACTTCTGCATGTGAGCAAGCTTCCTCAGGAATCAGATATGCATTTTTTAAAATTACATTGGGGCCCTTTTACTAACGCTGTGAGTGCGGGTTACAGCACGCGCTGACCACATGCTGTGACCCACAGTAACTGTTAACGCAGGGCCAGCATAGAGTGCGACCTGATGTCCACACAGTGCATCTTGTGCTGCAGGGGTAAGTGGGTGGGGTAGGGGTGGAGAGTAGGTGGGTGAGCAGCTGCAGTCAGTGTGCCCTGCGCTAACTGCAAGGTGCACGATTAGCGCAGTGCACTTACCACCGGCTCCAGAGGGAGCGATAAGTGCACCCACGAGATTTTTAGGCCATGTTAGGGCCAGATGGACTGAGCTAACTGCCGGGGAACATGATTTCCATGCCCTTGGCAGCGTGTTGCACTTTGGTTTTGCTGCTATTGCTGCATTAGGTGCAACACCATAGCACTCTTTAGTGAAAGGGCCACTTTGCATTACTCTGTACTACAATGTATTAAATTGGAACTGTTTCTTTTCGCTGAAATTGTTTTTTTTTTTTCCTTCTATAGGTTTTAGCAGTTCTTTGTATTCCAGGTAGATAACTTTGGTGATTGATTTTTTTATGTGAAGCTTTTAAACTAATTTTAAGGGTCCCAAGCTCTGTAATTGTAAAAAGCCTGTAGTGTAGTGCTTCTAAAAAGTTAACCACTGGTCACGTTATAATGTGGAATAGTGTGAACACTTAGCTCACGTCCAGATATCTGCACAGCTGGGTCTTGTAACATATGGTGGTCTTCTTCTCTTCTTCTTCACCCTCAAAGGCAGTTCCCTAATACTCTAATCTCTCAGCAACTCCAAAAATTTAGAACCCCAGCTAAACTAAATAAAAAGGGTTTAGCTCAAATGTTATTTGCTAAAATTCTCTTTTTGAACTTTGTCCTCTGTTAACTTTTAAAGGTAGGAACAGTAGGAACTATGTAATTCAAAAAGGAAGATAATTATATCATCCTATCTAATCTGGAGACGGTGGTTGTCCTATAGATCATCAGGCACTCTCTCCCTTGGTTCTCTCTCCAGTCACAGCATTCAATTTGTTGAAGTAATTAAAGGTTAGATTTCTCTTAAGTACTGGCAATTTTTAGTAGCCAATTTTAAAACCTCCAGTCCTTAGAAGCTAGTGTATAATAGCCTCATTCTTGTAGGGCACTGGCTACAAGCCAGTTTTAGGATAAATATGTGCTGCTGGGATTTTACCAAGTGAAGGCTACTTTAGGTATTACTTACTGAGCAAATCCTCCCAAGAATACCAAACAATTCCTTCAGTCATACTTAAAGCAGCCAAAATTCACTGCGGGCTGCAGGAATTAACTTTTCACATACAGTCTCTTTCTCCTTTTTTTTTATTTTTAATTTATGCAATTTTAAATCAGTACACAAAAAACAACTTGTTACAGAAAAGGAAAACCTATATCAAAACCGGGAGGAAACACCAGCCAGTAATACTAAAGAAAGATTATTACAAAGAATTCTCTGCCACTAATCCACTATTAATTAGGGGGAGCCAGACTTAGGGGTATGTTTACTAAACTGCGCTAATGTGCGCTACTGTGCGCTGCGCGACGTTAGCGTGTGCTAAGGTACCTTAGCACACGCTAATGTCGCGTACGGGGCACAAATATGCACGCTCATGTGCGCGGCGTGCTAATGTGCGATGAAGGCGGGGAAAGGCTCCCGGAGGGCGGAGGAAGGCTCCCCAGGGGCGGAGAGAAGGGGTCAATGGGTGGAGAGTGGGAGGGGAGAGGCTCCCCGCACATTAGCGAGTCTGAAATCCGAGGCAAAAAATACCGTGAGTGAAAACCTCGCGTTAAAGCCGATTTAAAGGGAAGAGAAACCATTTCTGTCAGCAATGTACAGCAAACCCAGGGAAACCTACAAAAAGTGATAAGTGTGATACATGTGCATAGTACAAAAGTACAAATAAACATTGAAAAGGACCCCAACAAAATTTAAAAAAATTATAATCAAGCTGGGCAATAGTGATAGTAATGGGAAACATAAAAAAACACTGCCAAGAAAGCCCCAAAAAATAAATATGAATTTTGGAAGGGTCTACGCTCTGTCTGACAAACAGCCATGGTATCTCCAGGGACTGCACTGTCTTTGTGAGCACAGTGTGGTGCGGTGAGCGCAGCCAGTGTGTTCAGGAGCAGAAGGTCATAAGTTCAAGTCCCAGCTGGGGCTACAGCCAATCCAGTCCCCATATTTTACCCGCTACCAAACCATGATAGTAAGGACAAACCTTTATTGCAGAGAACATACGCATGGTTCAAACGTCTATATTTTACCCCACCGAGCACAGACACCAGAAACATGCGCACTACCTGGAGAAGAGTCCCCCATATTCAGTCCTGGAGGGCCACAAAACATTCAGGTTTTATGCTGTCTCCAATATAAGGCCATGTCAGCATGGTGGCGGAGGGGTACTGGTGGTGGAGGGGGCAGTGGCAGCTGCCCAGAGCAGACCATGGCCTAGCCGTGTGTAGGTGGGTGCCATGCACTGCAACAGACAGGCCCTGATGGACAAACAGTCATGGTATCACCAGGGAATGCACTATCTCTGTGGCAACATGGTGGTGCAGTACACACAGCCAGTGTGTTTGGAGGCAGAAGGTCACAGGTTTCAAGTCCCAGCTATGGTGCCTGCCAACCCAGGCCCCATATTTTACCCACTACTACAACATGCTAATACAGAACCTTTATTGCAGATGACGTAAACATGCCCAAAACACCTACATTTTAGCCTACAGAGCAAAGACACCATAAACAGGCGCATTACCTAGAGCAGAGTCTCGCAAATGCAGTCCTGGAGGGCCAAACACCATTCAGGTTTCCATGCTGCCTCTAATAAAGAGTCTGTCTGTGCTGCATATCTATGCACCACCCCCATGGTATGCAGATGTATCTCATGCATATTCATGCGGACAGCATGAAAACCCGAACAGTGTTTGGCACACCAGGACTGGAGTTGGGAACCTCTGCCGTAAAGCAGCAGCCAACAGGGGCAGACACACCCACACCCACAGGCTCCATTAGCCAATGCCTCCTGGAGAGGCAGGACATTGGGCCCTGCGTGCATCTCCCAATACTAGCCCTTGCATACCTTAGCAATGCCACCCTACACCTGGGAATATGGTACACAGCTATCAAACGTTTGCTATGATTACTGGCAGATACCAATTCCTACGTTAAGCACAGTTTGCTGATTGAGCTCCATCATAGCAACCTTTCTGCTGTCTGTGGAGTGTGCTTCAGGTCTGGTCTCTGACAGTGTTTACCACCCTGGGGAGTGACCCCAACAGTATTGTGTATCATATCCATGCCTGCACTGTGCCCAGGACTGGTGTGGTGGCCAGGGCTGCTAAACTCCTCTAGAGTAGCACAATGCTGGCATAGGTGTGGGAGTGTGTGTCTGTCTATCCAGTGTGTGGTGGCTGCAAACACCCTCCACAGCCCACACTGCCAGCACTGTTGCCAGTATTGGCCTGCCAATGTGCATAATGAGGAGCAAGGAACCATGGGTATAGCCCGGACAGGGTGGCCTGGCCCGGATGCATCTGCACAGGGCATAGGGCACTGGCTGGACATTGTAGTGCCCGGCCACTACCTGCACAGACAGGGTGGTCACAGCATGTCCTGCTGGGAGATCACTCTCACCCTGACTGTGCATTGACCACAGCATGGCTAGCACCCCCATAGGGCTATATAGTATTTTTCTCATGTGATATTTATGGGTTTCCTTTTGGGGCCCAGTCACTGATTTATCTGCTTGGTGTGTGTTCTGACGTCCCAGTTATGGGTGCACGCATTTCCACCAGGAACATGCACTATGGACTAGCTAGCAGACTGTCTGCAGCTGGTATGTGTCTTGATGGAGCAGTGGCTGAAGGCTTGCTGCAGGAGAATATCAGATATTGGTGGGGTGCAGCTTAGCATATCCATGCCTAATGTCTGTCTGCTATTGCGTTATGGATGTGTACAGAGCTGCATTGACTGCCCTGTAGGGTGTCTGTTCCCCAGCAGGACTGGGGTTGATGGTCCCCTCTACTGCCACCGTTGCAGGGAGGTAGAATGTGGATCTGTTGGTGGGAGACCCTGTTTACCACCCTCAGCCCTGGAGGAGGAGGGTGGTGGTGGTACATAATCCTCCTAGGGGTCCATAGGGGCTACACCTGACTGAGACATACAGATATATCCTAGGTGCGTCTGCAGAAACTACCTATCTCACACATTAGCACTGCTGGGGACCTGCAGCATGGCCTATCTCTGCTGTGGACCTGGTGCTGGGCGCCCCACCTCACCCTCAGGGTGAGTGCCGTACCTGCATAATGTGACGGTGTGTAGCTACTCTGTGCCAGTAACACACATGGTCTGTACCCCCTACCAGGCTGAGGTGCTGTGGGGGTGCATTCCCCATCTTATGATCATCTGTAGACTGCTGATTTGCATGTGCAGTGCATCATGGATATGGGTGGGTTAACCCTATCCTGGTGACCACTGCAGATTGTTTGTGTGGTGACTTGCAGTCCTTCTGCAGCCAGCCAGGGGTTTGCTTGCATCTGTAGCCCACTGGTTACTTCACTACCAGTGGAGTTAGAGGTTATGGGTTCAAACCCACAGTGGGGTTATTTGATAGGGCTGGTCCAAAGCATTATCTATTTTTAACATACATTAGTGCTGCCAGCAAAAACACCCTCAGCGTACTGTACCCATAAGGTGCCTCAGAGGGCGCTTTATAGGGCACCCTATAGGGCACCTTATGGTTACCGTCCATATAAGGTGCACTATACAGTATGCTATGGAGCGACTTATAGGGTGCCAGTCCGTATAAGGTGCCTTATGAGGTGTCCTATGGAGCGCCTTATAGGGTGCCCTATAGGGGACATTGTAGGGTGCCGTGGCGGACAGTGCACTTTAAAATGTGCCCTCTGGGGTACCTTATAGGGTGCCTTATGCAGCACCTTATGTTACAGTGCTTTGAGAGTGGGTTTGCTAGCAGCAGTAATTAAAATGCCTCATAATTCTATATTACACATAGCAGGTAGTGCCTCAGCCAGCCTTATTTATTGGGCACAGTGGGGGATTGAACCCATGACCCCTGCACCATCAGTCAGTGTCTTAACCATTGTGCTACACTGCTGTTGCTGCTTGTACATCAGCACACCTACTTCAGCTTACCACACGTTAACATGTGCAGTGCTGCCATCAGAGTAACCTTGCCGTGCCTCATTGGGCACCCTATATGGCGCTCTATAGGCCACACTTTAAGCAACATTGTAGGGTGCCTTGGCGGACAGTGCACTTTAAAATGTGCCCTCTGGGGTACCTTATGGGGCGCCTTATGTTACAGTGCTTTGAGAGTGTGTTTGCCTAGTAGCAGTAATTAAATTAAAATTAATATGCCTCGGAATGCAATATTACACATTACAGGTAGTGCCTCACCCAGCTTTATTCATTGGGCACAGTGGGGATTGAACCCATGATCCCTGCACCATTAGGTCAGTGTCTTAACCATTATACTGTGGCTCTGTTCCAGTGCTTGCACATCAGCGCACCTGCTTATGCTTCCCGCGCGTGTTTCTCATGCGCTAATGTGCGCGGCGCACATGAGCGCACAGCGCACATTAGCGCATGATTAATCCCGGTTTGCTTTTTTCAGACTGAAACGCCCAAGCCTTTTATGGCATCCCGCACACTAACGCGGCGCGCACCTAACGGGGTTTTAGTAAACATACCCCTTAATCTTTCCAAGGAAATAGAACACCTACAGGTGAAATATATCCTACAATGTGAGATCAAATTTCTACGGGGTCCCATCAAGGATTCTCAGACACCGAGAGAGAACTAGCATTTATTTTATTTATTTATTTATTTATTTAGCTGTGTTTATATACCACTTTTCACTGGGTCAAAGCGGTTTACAAAATAAAGGAGGGGATACAGTAAAACATGTTATCTCATCTTTACAAGGGGTGGGTTTACCATCACCAGGAGGTGCAAGCATATATACATTTCAGTTGCACAGTCATCTCATTTACAGTCTTACTTTTGGTCTGCTTCTGAGTCTCAGATTGTGTTCACTGGGTGCTTCTCTGTCTGTGCCCTGAAGTGGTTGCTGAATAAATGGGTCTTTAGCTGTTTCTGGAATGAGGAGAGGTCTGTGTTGCTTCGGATATTGGGTGGGAGTGAGTTCCAGAGTGTGGGGACATATAAGTCAAATGTGCGGTTACAAGTTTGCTGACAACAAACTGATTTAAGTGAGAGGGATCGAAGAAGATATAATTCATACCCTGATATTTTATCAAACATTTACATGGGTAACGTAAAAAGAACAAACCCCCCAGCTGCAGAACCTTAGGCCGGAGAAGCAAAAATTGCTGCCTATGCTGCTGGGTAGCCTTAGAGACATCTGGAAACATATGGATAGGAGCTCCCATAAATAATTCATTTCTAGCCTTAAAATATACCTTCATCAACCAGTCTCAATCAGGTTCCAGAGCCAATGTTAGCAAAAGCATGGGAAAGCATCAGGATCTGAGGTCTCTAGAAAACCAGTTAAGTCTAGAGAATCATAAGTAGGTTTCTGAAGTGGTGAAGAAGAAAAAACAGGATCTTTCCACTTAGTGGCAGGCAAATGGAAGACCCTAGCAAGGGGAGGAATCGACTCTGCCAGTATTTTCAGGACAGAAGTAAGATATGAATGAAAAAGTTCCTTAGGAGAGATAGTAGGCACCCTTGGAAAATTTAATAAATGTAGGTTCCTCTTCTTCACTGGGTTTTCCAATGACTCAGTCTTCAGATGAATACTAGATAAATCCTTAGTCACAGTACCTGACACAGCAGCAAATTCATCCACTTTCCCATCTAACTGAGACACTCTCGTTGTCACAGCAGTTACCATTTGCTTCTGTTGCTCCAAAACATGTGCATAGCCTGCAAACAAAGTTTGAAAAGAAGCAAACTTGGAGAGAAAAGATGACTCCAAGGCCACCCCACAGCGTATCCAGCGTGATTATAGTTGGCTTCTGCAACATAGGCTTCAACTCCAAAACATCTGAAGATGAACGCTGAGTAGTAGCGACTTGATCCCCGACTACAGACTGTAGTGCACTCTTGTTCCAGAAGCCATGGCCCCCAGTTCAGCAACGGGATTCGCGACATGTAAATGCACTCATTGTCCATCAACTTCTCTGATCGACTACACAGACTGCAAGCGGGATCAACAATGAAATAGTGTCAGGAATAGAGGGCCATGTTGGAGCAGATCTCATCTCCCGGCTCAAGGTGATATTGGGCTTAAAGAGACCCAAGGAGCCTCCTTCAGCTCCAGCTGTTCCCAGAGAACCTTCCTGCACTGGACAACCATCGCACCAGCGGGCCAAATGAACTCATCGAGCAACCCCTTATCCACAGGTGCACTCCTCAAGGGTTCCCAAATCTTGGCTTTCCATTTTTGAGGCTAATAGTTCCCAGGTAATAAGCCATTCAAGGCCAAAACGAGAGCCGTGGGGAGTGTGGTTAGCATGCATCAGCCATCTTGGCCCCCACATACTCACACTCTTTTTCTCAATCATGTCCTAAGGTAGGGAATTGCTTTGTCTGTGTTGTTTATGAATGTTTTTTTTGTGATTTGCTTAGAAGTTAGGAAAATAATAAATTACTTAATAATAATAATAATAATTCCTAAGTTCTTGGTTAGAACCCGAATCACAGGATTAAAACCAGTCCTAGACTGTGTCTTCCAATGAAGAATCCACTATAGTAATATTAGGGAAGGAAGAGAAAAGAGCCGGGGTCATATGTTGGGGAGCAGAAAAGAGAGAGGCAACAGATTCTGAGGGGGATTAGACAAGGAGTAGATGGGGAAAGAAATTAAGGGCTAGTGGAGACAATGGATCAACAATATGTAGAAGGGAGGCAGGAAGTATTATAGGGATGATGTGAAAATGGAAAATTAGGAGAAGATATAGCGGATGGGAGCCAAAAGTAAGAAATTGAAGGGTAAGAGAGAAAAAAGATAGATTAGAGATATAATGTTGGAGAAGGAGATGTAAGATGTTAAAAAACAAGGGAAGCATGAGTAAAGAAGAGATGTCATTAAATAGAAGAGATGTAGGATGTAAGATGCGTAGGAAGCGATAGAAAAAAAAAGAGAGAAGTACTCAGGCCCCTGATAGTGATGTTATGAAATAAACAGCACATTGGATGAGTTGGAGGATTTGGCTAGAAAAACATATGATGAAAGATCAATCCATTCACTTCTTTGCAGAATCAGATATGCAATAGAATTGCACACAAACACACTACGCCTGTAATAAAAAATCTAAAGTGAAATGCATGGAGGTGGGGTGGATCAAGATGGCAAACACATGTTTATTATGCTCTAATCACTCTTGATTTTTCTCCATATTATTTCTTATATTATTTAAGGATGGTGATGTAGAAAGGCAAACCTCATGTCTTTCCATAATTCTTCAACCTTCATAATTCTTCAACCTTCTTTCCTGATCATATCAAATGCATTTTTGTTTGATCTGTTGTCCTAATTCAGCTTGGTGAGAAGCCACTGGAAGAGTAAAATCTGGAAACCTCCTTGACATCTGAGCGAAGGACCAGCCCAACAGATCCAAAGAGCTTACTTGTGATGGAGATAATTTTGGTGCCTACCATTGAAGCAGATACTCCAAGAGAAGAGGGATCCTACCTGTTTCAATGCTGACTTTGGAGACAATAAATGCAATAAAACTAAAGCAAATCACGAGAGATAACCCAAGAAAAAAGAAATAACAGATGAAAGGACTACACTGAAGTCTGTGGAAATAATCTCTTTTTTTTTCTTTTTAATCGTATTCCTAGATTCCAAACACATTTGAGGAGAATCTGGGGAGATGCTTCACAGTCTGACTGTACTGAGGCAAATAGGGTTATTTCTTCCATTCCTCCAACTACTTTGAATAAACAAAAAACGATATATGCAATGCTATTGCAAGGTTGGAGAAATGCTTAATGAATAAGATTTATAATGTATCCACCCAATTGCAAGACTCTACAGCCAGGAAAACAAACCTAGAAAGCTCCTTGGAGGGAAATGATAAACATCTAGATGTGCTGGAAGAAAGGTTTGAGAAAAGTGAAAGAAAAAATAATTTTTTGAAGAAAAACTTCTTTTAGACAATACAATTGAACATTTGGAGTATGTGCTTAGTTGTCATGCTTTGAGACATATTAGATGGCTACTGTTAGACCATTAGAAATACTTGAGAGATTATGTGACAGAGACATTTATTTATGTACAGTTCAGTTTGAAGCCTCGCCATCAATGAGGTTTGCAAAATCAATCAAAAACAGTTAACAATAGTGCCAAAATTAATGAATCCTGAGCAATCTTTCCCCCCTGGTTTCTAGAGCAGATTAACTTCCCCCCTCTGTTTAGAGAAAGGAGGAACGAGAATGATAGAGTTTCTATCCAAAGTGGTTGTCACCTGGTAGCACTGCTTAGAAACTCCCAGGTTGCTGTGATCGACCTTTTTATCTGTTGTACTTTTCTTACATTCTAGCTTCAATTATAGTGTGTATATTGGCAAAGAGGAAGGGGAAGGCCTGGGTGTTTCCCCCGATGCTGGCTCCAAAGCATGGGAAAACTCAGCCTACAATCGGAGACTCCATATAATGTGAAGCTAAAGGGCCAGGAGCTGCTGCAGAGAAGGTCTCCCTCAGTCCTGGGGTTGACTCGCCTCCTGCACAATCCAGAACTGATTGTGCAGCTGATATCAAGGAGCTTCCAGGGAGATCATTTGCTTTACTGTCTCTGGAGCAGAAATGATCTTTAGTGGATGCAATGGGTATTGCAATTCCGGATGTGGGCTGGCAGGGGAAGGTGTGGACCCCAAGTGGAGAAGCCCATTGGAAAAGGAGGTAGTTGGGGCAGTCCATTTTTATCTTTGGACTCCATAACTGGCAGTAGTGACTATGGAGTGGTCATTTTCCTCCTGCATGACCAGTTGTCGGCGTCAACTCAGAACTAAAATTCCAGCTCCAGGATCATAACTAGAGGATTAATGTACAAGGAGTCTACGATGGGTGAGATTGCTACACAAGTAGAGGAGGAGCAAGGGATGTTTTGTTGCAGTGGTCAAAGACCATATGATGAAAGAAAGGAAATTGGAAGCCCTGGACAATCATGGGAGGAGAGGTAATCTTAGATTTTGAGTTTCTCAAGATGTCGTATACTATCTCCTGCAGTCATCTTGGGGAAATATTTTATGGTAATGCTTGAAGTTCTTCCGCAGAATATTCCACCTATTGCTCAGGCCTTCAGTCTGCCTTCTGAGAACATGACAGAAAGTGGTTTGAATTTTAGGGGTATGTTTACTAAACCGTCCTAACGTGCGCCCAGCGATAGTGTGCAGGTTGCCATAAAAGGAGTGGGCGTGTCGGTCTTAATGTAGCAAAATGGGATTATCACGTGATAACGCGCGCTGCACACATTATCAGGCGAGGCACCTCTAAGCACGTTAATGCGCGGTAACCTTAAGTAGGCGCACAGACATACAAACACAGAAACAGAGGTGTAGCGCAATGCTTAATACACTGACAGATGGTACAGGGGTCATGAGTTTGATCCCCCAGTGTGCCTAATGCATATGGCTGGCTGAGGCATTAGCTGTTATGTGTAAGTATTGCTTTTTGAGGCATGTTATGTATATTTTAATTAGTGCTGCCAGCAAACACACCCTCAAGTGCCGTAACCGAAGGTGCCGCATAAGGCACTCTATAAGGCACTCCATATGGCACATTATAAAGTGCACTGTCCGCCAAGGCACCCTATAATGTCCCCTATGGGGCACCCTATAAGGCTCTGTATAGGACACCTTATAAGGCACCTTATAAAGCACCTTATGGCTACAGTACTCCGAGGGTGTTTTTGCTGGCAGCACTAATGTACATTAAAAATAGACAATACCTCAGACAGCCCTATCAAATAACCCCACCATGGGTGTGAACCCATGACCTCTGGCTCCACAGGCAGGGAAGTACCCAGTGGGCTACAGCTGTTGACAAACCCCTGGCTGGCTACAGAAGGACTGCAGGTCACCACACTAACTCTCTGCTGTGGTTACCAGGATAGAGTTAACCCACCCGTACCCATGATGCACTGCACATGCACATCAGCAGTCTACAGATGATCACAAGATGGGGTATGCACCCCCACAGCACCTCGGCCTGGTAGGGGGAACTAACCGTGTGCACCCCCACAGCACCTCATCCTGGTAGGGGGTACAGACCGTGTGTGTTACTGGCACAGAGTAGCTACAGACCATCACATTGTGAAGGTACTGTGCTCACCCTGAGGGTGAGGTGGGGGGCCCAGCACCAGGTCCACAGCACCTTTCATAGCTGACATATGCCATGGTGCTGGTCCCCATCAGTGCTAGTGTATGCGTGATAGGTAGTTTCTACAGACACACCTAGGATACATCTGTATGTCTCAGTCATGTCTAGCCCTTATGGGCTATGATGCATCCAGAATAGTGCATATCCTGTGTTGGTGCCATGGTCACATGATGTAGGTGAAGGGGGGGGTGTTTGGACCTATAGGCGGATTATGAACCACCACCCAACCCACCCCACCCTCTGTGGCACAGGGTGGGAAACAGGATCTCCCACCAACAGATCCACATTCTACCTCCCTGCAATGGTGGCAGTAGAGGGGACCATCAACCACAGTCCTGCTGGGGAACAGGCACCCTACAGGGCAGTCAATGACAATCTGTACACATCCATAAGGCATGGCAGACAGACAGTAGGCCTGGAAACACTCAGCTGCCCCCCACCACTATCTGACATTCTCCAGCAGCAAGCCTCCAGCCGCTGCACCCTGCAAGGTATTCCAGCCAGACACAAACTAACTGCAGACAGTCAGCTAGCTAGTCCATAGTGCATGTTCCTGGAGGAGATGCGTGTACCCAGAACTGGGATGTCAGTATACACACCAAACAGATAAGTCAGTGATTGGGCCCCAAAAGAGAACCCATAAATATCACATGAGAGAAATACTATATAGCACAATGGGGGAACCTAGCCATGCTGTGGTCACTGCTCAGTCAGGGTGAGAGTGACCTCCCTGCAGGACATGCTGTGGCCACCCTGTCTGTGCAGGTGGTGGCCGGGCACTACAATGTCCGAGCCATTGCCCTATGCCCTGTGCAAATGCAGCCAGGCCAGGCCACCCTATCCAGGCTATTCCCACAGTATCTTGCTCCTCATTGTGCACATTGGCAGGCCAATACTGGCAACCGTGCTAGCAGTGTGGGCTGTGGAGGGTGTTGGCAGCCACCACACACTGGATATACAGACACACACTCCCACACCTATTTCAGTATTGTGCAAATATAGAGGTGTTTGGCAGCCCTGGTCACCACACCAGTCCTGGACACAGTGCAGGTATGGCTATGGTATGCAATACTGTTGGGGTCACTCTGTCAGACACCAGACCTGAGGCACACTCCACAGACATCAGAAAGGTTGCTATGATGCAGCTCAACCAGCCAATTGTGCTTAACGTAGGAATTGCTATCTGCCAGTTATCATAGCAACCTTCTGATAGCTGTGTACAGTTTTCCCATGTTTAGGGTGGCATTGCTAAGGTATGCAAGTGCTAGTATTGGGAGATGCACGCAGGGCCCAACATTCTGCCTCTACAGGAGGCTTGGGATAATGGAGCTTGTGGGTGTGGGTGTGTCTGTTGGCCGCTGCTCTAGGGCAGAGGTTCCCAATTCCAGTTCTCGAGGGCCAAATACTGTTCGGATTTTCATGCTGTCCCTATTGAATATGCATGAGATACATCTGCAAACCATGGGGGCGGTGCAGAGAAATGCAGCACAGGCATCTTTATTAGAGGCAGCATGGAACCTGAATGGTGTTTGACCCTCCAGGACTGCATTTGGGAGACTCTGCTCTAAGTAATGCGCATGTTTATGGTGTCTGTGCTCTGTAGGTGTTTTGGGCATGTCTACGTCATCTGCAATAAAGGTTCTGTCTGTATTAGTATGTTTTAGTAGTGGGTAAAATTTGGGGGCTGGTTTGGTAGGAACCACAGCTGGGACTTGAACCTGTAACCTTCTGCTCCCAAACACACTGGCTGTTGCACTGCACCACCATGTTGTCACAGAGGCAGTGCATTCCCTGGGGATACCATGATGATGTTTCCCATTAATACCACTATTGCCCAGCTTGGTTATGTTTTTTTTTTCCATTTTGTTCAGGTCATTTTCACTGTTTATTTGCCCTTTTGTTCCGTGCACATGTATCACACTTATCACTTTTTGTAGGTTTCCCTGGTTTTGCTGTACATTGCTGACGGAAATGGTTTCTTTTCCCTTTAAATCAGCTCTAATGCCAGGGTTTCACTGGCGTTAGTTTTCAGCCTTGAATTTCACAGCGTTAGTGTGCAGGGAGCCTCTCCCCTCCCACTCTCCGCCAATTGACCCTCTCTCTCCGCCCCTGGGGAGCCTTCCTCCGCCCTCTTGGAGACTTTCTCTGCCCTCAGCGCTCATTTGCGCCGCTGCATGCGTTATCGCGTGCTAAGGTACCTCTGCGCCCAATAAAGCGCCATTATTGAGCGATAAGGTACCTTATAGTGCGATAACATGGAAGAGCGCATGTTAAGACTGCTTAGTAAACATGCCCCTTAGAGTTTTTGGAAAACTCTCAGAATGATAATTTTGAGTGGTCTACTCTGATTGCGTGTTTGCTCTAAATTTGACAAAAATTAGGTGCTTAAGCTTTTCCTTCATTCTAAGGAAATTCCTTTTATGAGAAATAGAATTTGGTTTTGTCCAGATCTATGTTGATCAG
Source organism: Ichthyophis bannanicus (assembly GCA_033557465.1). Classification (NCBI taxonomy): domain Eukaryota; kingdom Metazoa; phylum Chordata; class Amphibia; order Gymnophiona; family Ichthyophiidae; genus Ichthyophis; species Ichthyophis bannanicus. The sequence continues at coordinate 1,463,851,663 of CM066031.1, forward strand.
CAAAGAATGGCATAAGGTATTATTTTCAGTGAGGCAGGCGGTCTTACCTGAGAGCCAATTTCCATTTCCATTTTTCCTGAAAATATATTTTCAACACTGTTGGATTGCAGAAAAGCCAAAAAGGTTTCCAATAACAAAGCATTTTCCCGCATCGCCCCCACGCTCTGGAATGCATTACCCAAGGAACTTAGAGAAATCAATGACCTAAGAACATTCCATAAATATTTAAAAACACACCTATTTACTACCCACTATGGTCCTAAGCTCACATTACACACACAAACAGAATCAACAACCCACAAACAGAGTACTCTTTCTCTGACGCCAAATGATATTACGCCCACACCACAGTAACAATCATGGTACCGCACAGGCATGCCCCCTACCACTACTGTACATAGTTCTGTTTTGAATTGTGTTACACCTGTAAAAATGTAAATTATATGTATATAGTTCTACAAGTTTTTATGTAAATGAACTTGCATTTCCATGCATTTCATACCTTGTTCTTTGTACACCGCGCTTGATCTTTGGAAAGCATGGTATAAAAATGTTTATTAAATAAAGAAAGAAAGAAAGAAATATTGTTAAATTTCATTCTATGAACCTAACTAACTGAAATCTTTTCTTGAGGCAAGGATGCTTAGGCTTGTGCGGTTGGGCAGGCGGACGGTCTGGCTAAGGATTTGGTGGGTCCTTTGTAGAGTTCCATGTTAAGAAGGCTTTCCAGCCAGGGAGATCCTGAAAGGGGTGCCTTTTCAGGGCTGGGTGGGAATCACAAAGGGAGTGCCTCTTTGAGGATATCACTAGAGGAGATTCTCGCTTGGTGGGACAGGATTTTGAGGGGGTGCCTGATTGTCCCTGGTTCTGCACTCCCTTCCTGGCCATGTAACGTGAGTGATCCAGTGCTACCTGCCAAGGCAGGAAACATGAGGCCATACAGTATGGGGGTCATTCTGAAATGCAAATAGGCTTCCTGGATGAGCAGGATAGAGAATTTTCTCGTGAAAACGTCTAGAAACATATTCTGAAACTGCATGCCCTGCACGTACAAGGCACTAAAATGGGGATCTCAGAACATGGACAGGAGGGGGCATAACTGGGGCATGGCAAGCCACAGAGATGTATAAGGCATATTCAGGAAAGTCCCGTGTGCATCCTGAGTGTATCCGTGGACCCCTATGTCATACCAGCAGCAATGTGGAATAAGGCCGGCATTTAGAAGATTTTCTGCTCTGATCTTCAATGCATTCCATAGAGATGAATGGCTGTGAAAGGTGTGTCTGCTGTCTGGGAGGGCACAAGATGCAGTTGTAAAGAATAAAATGCACAGATGAGGGATGTTTGTACAGTGAAGTAATAATAAAAAATGCCCCCACAGAAATATAAAGCACTGCAATAGTCTTTATTCTGGCTATGCTGGCAATTGCTGTTTGTGCTAAAGGGGTTATTCTAGGCTTCCCTAACAATTCCTGTATTTGGAGAAATAAGAATGTAAAAGTGCAATGTATGCCTTTGAGTCAGTCCTGACCCAGAAGCTCCTGGGTTTCCTTGGCAGTGTCACCAGAAGTAGATTGCCAGGCCTTTCTTCTGAGGCAATGGAGGGTTAAGTGATTTGCCCAAGGCCAGATAGTGGGACTTGAACCCTGGTTGCTTGGTTATCAAGCCAGTGTTCTAACCACTAGGCTACTCCTCCACTCCCAATAAGAATGTAGATGTAGGAATAGTATGTGTGTTAGTATGGAGCAGAAGTGTGTTTGGCTGAGAGGTGTGGTCCTGAGATGTCCTGCTGTTATGTATTACCAGCTGTTGTTTATAGGTGCAGGGCATGGTTTTGGCAGGGCATGTTACTTATGGCAGCAGGCAAGTGTGTGTGTGTGTGTGTGTGTGTATGGCATGAGGGTTGCAGGGAAGGTCCTGGTGTGCTTATACGCAACTGTAGGGGGACATGTATTCCTGGCCAGTACCTGGACGATAGGGCTGACCACAGAATCACCAGGTGCCAGTGTGAATGGGCAGTAACTTCTGTAAGGCTAGTCTGCAGCAACATAGCAGGGCATGTCCTTGTTAATGGTGGGGGACCCTTGGAGTGGGGGCATACTGGAGTGCAAACAGCACCAATAGATTTATTTATTTAATAGGTTTTTAATACCTCCTCTATGCCAAGGCAGTTTACATGGAACAACAAACACAAGTATTTTGTGATTACATATAACAAGGGAAGCAAACTTGGAGCTAACAAAATGGGTATTTATATCCAAATGTACCATCGGAGGTCTCTGCATAGTTGTGCATATTTATCAGGAAAGATGATGGTGGACATGTATTTCTGATTCCCACCATCATCTTTCCTGATAAATGCTTGAAGTTGCTTCTTTTGATGAAGAGCCAAGAAGATCTATGGCTTGAAACACAACGTTGGGTTACTAGTTTGTGATACAATCATAGCAAGTTGCTTCTCATGGATATCTTCAGAAAGTTTTGAAAAGTCTGTGGGGGAAGTAACTGTGTGAGAACGGTTGAAGCTGAGTGTCGGCGTTTTTTTGAGATGACCGGCAGTGGGAGAAGGTTATGCCTCCCCTAAGAGTGACATTCTTATCAGAAAAACCTGTTTCTCTATAGCGGAGATCTTCCTTTGATCAGCTAAGTGACTTTTCTTTGAAGTATAAAAATAGTTAAGCTTAAATAAATAATATCGGTGTGTACTAAGGGGTCTTGGTCTCCTTAGCACTTGTAGGGGTTGCGTCCCCTTTTAAAAAGAAAAAAACGGAACAATACACTGCGAGAAGAAATCAATTTATCTTCATGGTGTATGTTCCAACAAAAATTTGATATAATAGGGTATCTCTTATTAATGGTTGTAGTAAATTTGTTGGAAACACATTAGGATTTTTATAGGTTAGGACATGATTATTGGCACCCCTATAATCAATTCAAATCAGTTTGAACTAAAGAACCACATTCCCATTGCAGTAAAATTAGACACACATGTGATCAGTTGTCAGTACTCAGATGACTTGAATAAACCAATGGCTCTAATGTTTAATATGGCCACATTCACTCCTTGTTCCATTTTCACAATGGTAAAGACAAGAGAGCTGCATGAGACTGTCAGAAAAGTTATTATCACCAAACTTCAAACTTCAAAGGGGTATATGGCCATCTCCAAAGACCTTAGGATTTCTGTGTCTACAGTTGACAATGTTATTAAATTTTCTGCTCATGGAATTGTCAAATACCTCCCAGGACATGGTGGGAAGAGGAAAATTAATCCAAGAAGTCTTCAAAGGTTAGTGTGAACTGTATGGAGTGGTGTTTCAATCCACACCATTTGCCACATACTAAAGAAAGAAGGACTTCATGGACGAAGGCCAAGGAGGCCACACTGCTCAAAGATAGTCATAAAAAGGCATGCCTGATCTTTTCGCAAACCCACCTTGAGAAAACCATAATCAAACTTGAGCTCTTTGGCAATGCAAACCAGCGATACATTTACAGGCAAATAAATGAAGCTTATAAGGAAAAAAACACTCTTCCGACAGTTAAATATGTTGGGGATTCCACAACGTTGTGGGGCTGTTTTGCTTCTTCAGAAACTGGAGGCCTGGAATGCATTAAAGAAATCATGAAGTCAGAGGACTACCAAGATGTTTTGGAATGAAATGTGCTTCCTGGTGTCAAAAAGCTAGGTATGGGTCGAAGGTCATGGATCCTCCAGCAGGACAATGACCCAAAACATACATCCAAAGGTACAAAAGAATGGTTAAAAAGAAATAAACAGACCATTTTAAACTGCCCAACAATGAGTCCTAATCTCAATCCAATAGAGAATCTTTGGAAAGAGCTGAAATCTGCCATTGTTAAAAGGAATCCTGGAAACATTCATGAGCTGGAACAAATCGCAGTTGAACAGTGGGAGAAACTACCAGCAGACAGATGTATGAAACTTATAAATGACTACAGAAACGTTTGGAGGCTGTCATCACCATCAAGGGTTATGCAACTAAATATTAGTGAAGGTCCAGGTCATATTTTGTTTTTTTCTCAGAAATTACTATGTCTAAGTTGCACAGCCATCTGGTTTTTGTTGTATACTTTTGAACATACTATTAAAATATTATGAGACATAAAGTTGGAAATATCCAATTATTTCTCAAGATATTGTACATAACATACATAAAATGCAAGAGTGCCAATAATGTTGACCACAACTGTATATCAGGTATGGGTAGATAGATTTGAGAGTCATCAGCATAAAAATGATATTGAAAACCATGGGAGGAGATGAGAGCATCAAGGGACTGGATATAGAGAGAGAAAAGGAGAGGACCAATAACAGACCCTTGGGATACACCAGCTGAGAGAGGGATAGCAGAGGGGAGGAACCACCAGAACAGACACTGAAAGAGCAATGAGAGAAATAAGAAGAGAACCAGGACAGCACAGAGCCCCTAAGACCAAGGACAATGTATCAAGGAGAAGTTGGTGGTCAACAGTGTCAAAAGCAGCAGAAATGTCAAGAAGAATGAGGACTGAGTAAAGGACTTTAGATCTAGCCAGGAACAAGACACTGAAGACTTTGGCAAGGGCCTTTTCAGTAGACTGTAAGGGATGAAATCCAGACTGAAGTGGATTAAGGAGGACTTGTGAGGACTGAAATTCAAAGCAATGGCAGAGAACTGCACATTCAAGAGTATTATGCACCCAAAAGAACACAGATAGTACCCGGGTCTTGGGGTAGCTTTTGAATGGACCATACTGGTCTTTATCTGCTGTCATTTACTATGTTACTATGTATGTTAATATTACAGGGTTCACTCACTGGTACACAAATTAAATTTATTTCCAGCCGTTCCTTAACTTGCAGGGCATGTTTACTAAAAAGAAGTATGTGCTATTGCTGCTACCACATGACAAATGTGAAGATGATAGGCGGTAGCTGCAAAACCTGTGCGGTTTCAGCAAGGAGAGTGACCAGCAGCAGCCCTGCAGGTACTGCACAAGGCTAGCACAGTGGTGACCCGCGATCCCTGCATCAGCAAGTAATGCGGGTAGTCCCATGCTACCTGCCAATGCAGAGATTTCAGGATCAAGTGTGGGAGAATGGGGAGGACAGAGCAAATAATTGTTCTGTCCCCCCGATCGTGGTGGTAACTGTACGATCACCTCCACCCTCCGCCCCCCCCCCCCCCGGCACCTTCTAAGCCCTATACTCCTATCTACAGTGTGCTGATGCCCTGGATCTGCCAAAAAAAAATCTTGCTAGCCAGATGGATTATGACCAGACCCCCCCCAACTCCCCCCCCCCATCCCTTACCTCATCAATCCCTGGTGATCTAGCAGCAAGTGAGCAGAAGCAATCCCCTCCTGCTCCTGCCCCCATCTCTGGCTGTTCTCTCGGTTCTGCTCCTCAGTGAGAAGATGGTGGGCTTTTTTTTGATAGCTGAAGGGTGAGGGGGTCCTAGCCTGATTGGCAGGCCAGCATTTTTTACACATTTGAAGGGTGGGGGGAGTGTGGGTGCTAGCCTGACTGGATAGCTAGGATTTCTTTTACACATTAAAGGGGAGGGTGTTAGTCTAACTGGCTAGCTGGGATATTTTTTACACAATTGAAGGGCAAAGGGGGGTTGCCCCAATGCCCCCCTCCCCGGACGGCAGCACTAACGGGTTGGGTGCATCCAGCGGAAGGTGATGCTGAAGGGGAGTGGAAGGAGGATGGTTACTGGGGCTGGTGCCCCAGAATGGTAGATCTGAAGCACCAGCACCTGTTTACTAGTGGGGTTGGCCGATGGGGCATGGTGAAAGGTGCCACTTAGCAGTGACCGCAAAGCAGCATCTATGGCCTAGCTGCAGGTAATAGCACCTCTTGAGGTGGCGTTATCTGCAGCCACAATCGGGATGATTGGGTAGCCATCGTGGGACAGTTGTTCACATGGTGGCTGCCTCTGATCACATCTTTTCCCTATCTAGATCTCACCTCCCCCTTTTACCACACAAAATGTAGATATCACAGAAAATTGCCTGCAATATCTGCATTTTGACCACACTAGCTGTCACCATCTCTAACTCATTAGTGCTGTGATGACAGCTAACGCATTTTAGTAAACATCGTACCAATCATTTCCTTTCTTGGAGTCCTGCTAGACTAGTCCATAGAAACATAGACTGGACAGGCCATATGGCATAAGAAGACCATATAGCCTATCCTGTCTTCCCTTCTATACCAGCCACTATAGTCCCTCTTTTTCCTTTAGAGAGCTGTGTTGTTTTCTGTGGCTGCTCTCTGCTGTAGTTTAGCCAGTCTCCCTTAAAGCAGCAACCAGTTCTGTCAAAAGCAGAATTCCCATGTCAACTAGTGTTCCAAAGGATTTCTGCTTTAGTCACCAAAGATGCAAATGTTAACTAAAAATGAGATACACAGAATGTAGTAGTTCCAGTTTAGTACTCACACCTAATTGGTTTCAACAATAGAAACTCTAGCTTCAGTATACAGAAGGACATACAGCAGTCCACCTGGAAATCTCCTGGGTTTTCTGACATATTGCTTGTACCTGCAGTTTATGCAAACTGAATCAAATGAAGCAGATAGGACTTTCAGGTAGTTGATGAGGACTCCCACCCACTGTGTGGGCCTCCCCTCATGGGGCGGCCCCTTCCCTGTGTGCTCGCCCCCATGCAGCGGCAGTAGTGAACTTCCTGCATCATCAGCACTGTGCTGCCTTCTTCTTTGTAAGTTTTCCACATGCCCAGCAGCTGTTCCCCACCGGGTCAAAGTCTTGTGGTGTGGCTGTTATCATGAGACTTTGGCTGGCAGGGAACAGTCGCCTGGCATGAGGAAAACTTACAGAGTGGAGGCAGCGAGGCAACGATGATACAGTAAGTTGGCTATGCTGCCTACTACCACTGTGTGGGCCCTCTTTCTGCCCTGGTTCTCCTGCATTGCAGGGGCTGCTGGGGTGGAATTTACATCCGTACTTTCAGGTCACAAACTGAGGAGCTCTCACCAGCACCCTAAACCAGAAAATACTTTTAGGAATCTCTCTCACTTTCCTGCCCACAACACACTTTGAAATGACAACATTTAAAGATTCAGTAATACACTTTTGAACTGTACCCCCACACCAAATTTTACAGGTAGGAAATAAGCATCCTCACCTAGAAATAATAGCTTTTAAATGTGTAGATCACATAAACATACAAATATGTGGTGATCCATACCATGCTGCGATTGCAAAGAGGTGTGGAGAGGGAGTGGTTTAGGTGGACCGAAAATATTGATATGGACTTAAAAAAATCTGTTTGTTGGCATTTTCACCTGCCCCATGTCAAACATAAGTGCTTCCTTGGAGGGGCAGGTAGAAAGGATGAGGCCAGCTCCAATTCCCCTCAATGTCCCTCCCAGCACCCCCAACACCACCAAACCCTCATGGTGCACCCTGACAGCAAGGAACTCCTCCAAAACCTCCTGGCATCAACCCTCTTATCCGACATCAGTTTCCAATCTCTCACAACCCCCAAGATTAACCCCTACCTTCTGACACTGCTGATATCAATCCCCATTTCATGACACTCCCCCAACATCAGTCACTGCTGAGGTTCTCCCTGACATCCAGACCCCGCGATGCCACCCAGCAGTCTCCTCTACCCCATATCCACTGGTTCTGCACCCAGCGCTTACCAGGCTCCTTGGTAATTTAGTGGGAGCAGAACCAATTCTCAGTCCCTCCTGCTAAGGACAGCTCAGGATTCAAAATGGCATCCTTGACCCCTAGCAGCAATTTCATGGTATTACCACTAGGGGTCAAGTTACCAAACAAGGGCATTGATGTTGGGAGAGTTGGTGTCAGGAATTAGGTGGATGGATGCTGTCAGGAGTAGTGATTTTAAAAAGGCTGCTCCCACACACACAATTAGGGAAGAGCAGGAAGCTTTTTTCCCCATGTGCAGCTTTTTTAAATAGCTGCTTCAGCTAGACATGGTGGGAAAAAGACACACAATCTTGCACGTCCTTACACATATTTTACAAGAGCCTCTTCAATGGTAAAGCTTTTGTAAAATACAGTGGAGATTTTCCATGTTCCAATCTGTATGTCTTAATTCTCCTCTTAATATCCAATGTAAAATTGCCCTTGATGTTTTATTAATAACATATTGCTTACATGTATTTACATACACCTACAAAAAATTAGAAATAAACATTGATACTCATCTCTATGCATTAGGAAAACTGACTAATCATATTTTTTGTATCCTATTCTTTTACCAGTTATTAGTTCACAGTAGGACATTGCCTTCTATATCATGTCTTGTTACTTTCCTTAGGAACTTCTCTTGAGGGACTACAGGGTTCCATCACCAGTGAGTGGATGGCTTGGTCTTGAAGAAAACCTTACTGGGGTGAATCTTTGTTCTCCTAATAGTAGGTTTCAGTATGTTTAACCTGATTGGTTACCACTTTCTCGTTTCATCCTTATTTGGTAGCCTGACCCCATAGTGATAATTCTGCTAGGGATTGCCAGGTGCTATTTTGAAGCTGGAACTATACAGGTCAGGAGTGATTGTGGATTACTCCTGCCCCACATTGAGAGATCCTAAAGACTGTGGAGGTAGACCCAGTTGGTGGGCTCTACTTATGGTGGATGGGGGATCTTCAGGGGGTGGAGTGTCTTTTTCAAGTAGGATTGGGATGTGGGCTTCTTCTAGGAGGGTGTGAGGATCTTGGGATAAGTTTGGAGGATGGGGAAATTGACTGGGGATTTAGGATTTGTCTTTGAGGCTGTGAGGGGGATCTTAGCCAGAAGAGGGGGGTCCACCCAGCAACTGTTAACCTGTGACCTCTTTAAAATGGCACCCAGGAGTATCAGACTGAGTATTAGTGGTCCAATGCTCAGAGACAGGGAAAGCAATATCAGCACAAAACTGGCATTATTTTTTCATGAATTACACAGCTTGCAAAGTTCAATGCAAGCTGCATTATTTGATTTGTATGACAATGAGGTGCTTTGAGGAGAGGCTAAAAAGGTTAGGGCTGTTCAACCTGGAAAAGAGACTGCCGAGGGAAGATATGATAGAGGTCTATAAATTAATGAAGTGGAATGGGTAAACATAGATCTATTCTTTATGCCATCAATATGTAGAAAGACCAGGGGACATGCAACGAAGCTACAGTGTTGTAACCCATATAAGACTAAAGAGAAAATATTTTTTCACTCAATGCGTAATCAAAATCTGGAATTTATTACCGGAGGATGTAGTAAAGGCTGTTAGTGTACATAAGAACATAAGATATGCCATAATGGGTCAGACCAAGGTCCATCAAGCCCAGTATTCTGTTTCCAACAGTGGCCAATCTAGGTCATACATACCTAGCAGTTTCCCCAAGGGACACAGGTTCCACAATGCTTGTATTGGTTCAAGCATTGATATCCTGGGTCCTTTCTTAATAATGGTTTATGGACCTTTTCTCCAGGAACTTGTCCAAACCTTTTTTAAACCCAGCTACACTAACAGCCTTTACTACATCCTCCGGTAACAAATTCCAGAGTTTGATTACACGTTGAGTGAAAAAATATTTTATTTTATTAGTCTTAAATAGTTTACCCTGTAGCTTCATTGGATGTCCCCTAGTCTTTCTATATTCTGATAAGGTAAACAATCGATCTACGTTTACCCGTTCCACTCCGTTCATTAATTTATAGACTTCTATCATATCTCCCCTCAGCCATCTCTTTTCCAGGTTAAAGAGCCCCAACCTTTTTAGCCTTTCTTCATAGGAGTATCCTTCCATCCCCTTTACCATTTTGGTGGCTCTTCTCTGAACCTTTTCTAAAATCGCTATATCCTTTTTAAGATACGGCGACCAGAATTGCACACAATAGTCAAGGTGCGGTCTCACCATGGAACGATATAGAGGCATTATAATATCTTTTGTTTTATTTTCCATTCCTTTCCTTATCATACCTAGCATTCTATTTGCTCTCTTGGCCGCCGCTGCACACTGGGCCGAGGGTTTTAACATGGTATCCACAATGACGCCTAAATCTTTTTCCTGGGTGGTGGTTCCTAATGTGGAACCTTGCATCGTGTAACCATAGTTTGGGTTGTTCTTCCCTAGGTGCATAACCTTGCACTTGTCCACATTAAATTTAATCTGCCATTTTGATGCCCAGTCTTTCAATTTATCAAGATCCTCTTGCAATTTTCCACAATCCTCTTGGGTTTCAACAACTTTAAATAGTTTTGTGTCATCTGTAAATTTGATAACCTCACTCGTTATTCCACTTTCCAGGTCATTTATGAATATGTCAAAAAGCAGCGGACCGAGCACAGATCCCTGGGGTACACCACTATTCACCTTTCTCCATTGGGAAAATTGGCCATTTAGCCCTACCCTCTGCTTTCTATCTTTTAACCAGTTCCTGATCCACAATAGTACACTGCCTCCTATCCCATGACTCTTTAGTTTTGCCAAAAGTCTCTGATGAGGGACCTTGTCAAAGGCTTTCTGAAAGTCCAGATACACAATATCAACCGACTCACCTTTGTCCACCTGATTATTCACTCCTTCAAAGAAACATAACAGATTAGTAAGACAAGATCTTCCTTGTCTAAAGCCATGTTGGCTGTCTCCCATTAGGTCATGACTATCTACATGCTGAGTAATTTTATTCTTTATGATGGTTTCTACCATTTTTCCCGGTACTAATGTCAGGCTCACCGGTCTGTAGTTTCCTGGATCACCCCTGGAACCCTTTTTAAAAATTGGTGTTACATTGGCGATCCTCCAATCTTCAGGTATTAGAGATGATTTTAATGATAGTTCACAGATTACTAATAGCAGGTCTGCAATCTCGTATTTCAGTTCTTTAAACACCCTTGGATGTATACCATCCGGCCCAGGTGATTTGCTACTCTTCAGTTTATCTAATAGTTGTAATACATCTTCCCGATGTATCGATATTTCCTTCAATTCTTCCGCACCTTTAAATACTACTTCAGTCATGGGTAACATCCCTACATCTTCATCAGTAAAGACTGAAGCAAAGAATTCATTCAATCTCTCCGCTATCGCTTTGTCGCCTCTTAGTGCTCCTTTAACCCCTTTATCATCTAATGGACCAACTGACTCTCTCACAGGTTTTTTGCTACGAATGTACTTGAAAAGATCTTTACTTCGCGTTTTTGCTTCCTCAGCAAGCTTCTTCTCAAATTCTCCCTTTGCCTGCCTTATCAATGCCTTGCATTTGACTTGCCAGTGCTTGTGCTGTTTCCAGGTTTCATCGTTTGGCTCTTTTTTCCATTTCCTGAAAGATGCTTTTTTGGCAACAACAGCCTCTCTGACCTCACCTTTAAACCATGCTGGCAGTTTTTTGGACTTCCTTCCACTTTTCTTAAAGCGTGGAATACAGATGGTCTGGGCTTCCAAGATAGTATTTTTCAATAACAGCCAAGCCTGATGTACGTCTTTAACCTTTGCAACTGCTCCTTTTAGTTTTTTCTTAACTGTTTTCCTCATTTTATCATAGTCTCCCTTTTGAAAGTTAAAAGATAGTACTGTGGATTTCCTTACTATCCCTCCTCCACTAATTAAAACAAAGGCGATCATGCTATGATCACTATTGCCAAGTGGCCCCAAAACCCTTATCTCTTGCACTAGATCTGGTATTCCACTATGGACTAGGTCTAATATGGCTTCCCCTCTGGTCGGTTCATGAACCAGCTGCTCCAAGAAGCAGTCATTTATTTCATCTAGGAACTTTATCTCCCTAGCATGTCCTGACGTGACACTGACCCAGTCGATACTGGGGTAATTGAAATCACCCATTATTATTACTGCTCTGTAACTTTTGTTAGCTTCCTTAATTTCTTTGAGCATTTCATCATCCATTTGGTCATTCTGGCCAGGTGCTCGATAGTACACCCCCACTGCCATTGCCTTCCCCTTTTTATATGGAATTTCAATCCATATAGATTCTACAGCAGATTTTGTTTCCTGCAAAACTTTAATCCTTTCTGAGTCAATGCCCTCTCTAACATAGAGCGCAACCCCTCCACCAATTTGATCAGCTCTATCATTACGATATAGTTTGTACCCAGGTATCACAGTGTCCCAATGGTTGTCCTCCTTCCACCATGTCTCTGATATTCCAATCATATCTAACCTTTCATTTAGTGCTATATATTCTAACTCTCCCATCTTATTCTTTAGACTTCTAGCATTTGCATAGAAGCATTTTAGAGAATGTATTTTATTCATGTTAATTTGGCTATTGTTAGACATGGGTAAATTGGGATCTTTAAGCTCTGTCTGCTCCATACTTGAGGGCATTTGGGCTACTTTACTCTTTTGTGGAACCTCTCTGCTTTTGTTAGTATCCTTCAAGGATACATTCTTCTGAACCATCCGCTCTTGGGCGACTGTCGGCTTTCCCCTAATATCTAGTTTAAAAGCTGCTCTATCTCCTTTTTAAAGGTTAATGCCAGCAGCCTGATTCCATCCCGGTTAAGGTGAAGCCCATCCCTTCGGAAGAGCCCCTCCTTTCCCCAGAATGTTACCCAGTTCCTAACAAATCCAAAACCCTCATCTCTGCACCATTGTCTCATCCATGCATTGAGACTTCGGAGCTCTGCCTGCCTTTTGGGTCCTGCGCGTGGAACAGGAAGCATTTCGGAGAATGCTACCATGGAAGTTCTGGATTTCAACTTCCTACCTAAAAGCCTAAATTTTGCCTCCAGAACCTCCCTACCACATTTTCCTATGTCATTGGTACCGACATGTACCAAGACAGCAGACTCCTCCCCAGCACTATCTAAAACCTTATCTAGGTGGCGAGTGAGGTCCGCTACCTTTGCACCAGGCAGGCATGTTACCAGGCGATCCTCACGTTCACCAGCCACCCAGCTATCTACATGCCTAATGATCGAATCACCAACTATAACGGCTGTCCTAACCCTTCCCTCATGGGCACATGGCTCTGGAGAAACTTCCTCGGTGCGAGAGGGTTTTACATCACCTGGAGGACAGGTCCTAGTTACAGGATCACTTCCTGCCATACCAGGGTGATGCTCTCCTGTCACGTGACCTCTCTCCTCCATGGCAACAGGGGTGCTGCCAGACTGGAGGTGGGACTTCAGGACTATATCCCTGTAGGTCTCGTCTATGTACCTCTCTGTCTGTCTTATGTTTTCCAAGTCTGCTACTTTAGCCTCTAGAGAACGAACTTGTTCCCTGAGAGCAAAGAGCTCCTTGCACCAACTGGGAGAAAATCATACATGTGACACTCAGTGCAAAAGACTGGAAAGCCCCCATCCCGCTGCTGGACTGCTGTCTGCATCTTAGTTTTAAGTTTGTGTCTAGATCTTTAAGTTCTTACTTACTAGGGGTTGCTATGGGTATTTATACCAATAAAACTGTACCTAATACGTTTAATATACAGTGTTCACCTGAAGCTTAATTAATCTCAGGTCCTTAGTGTATGACTGATTTGGGTAATGAGCTTAACCTGAAAGCACCTCCTGTCTTTTAAGATGTGTAAGTACCTATAAAGCTATGATTATCCCAGGGGAGGGTGGGTGTGGGGAGGGAGGGAGGGAAATAACACTTATTAAAAGAGGGCTGCTACACAGTACCCTGTCTTGTGCTGCTGAGGTAAGCTAAATTCTGATTTGATTTAAATTATAGCTCTTAGCTGCTGCTAGGCTCTAACTTCTTATGAAATTTAAACTACAAGTCTCTGCTGGGTACTAAATCTAACCAGAAAGCTCTCTTCTGTGTGTTAAATTTAAACTAAAAGTACTTTGCTGTTACTTGGCCCTGAGTGACTATTAAATTTAAACTACAAGCTCTCTGCTGGGTATGAAATGTAACCAGAAAGCTCTACTCTGTGTTTTAAATTCAAACTTTAATTGCTGCTACTCTGCTGGGTATGAAATGTAACCAGAAAGCTCTACTCTGTGTTTTAAATTCAAACTTTAATTGCTGCTACTAGGCCCTAACTGATCCAACAAAAAACAGTGGGTTCACAGATTAAGTAGCTTTAATACAAAGAATTCTTTTTAGAAAATTACCAGAAGTATATACTCACAGTTGCAGATTTCTCTCCAGAAGTAACAATCCCCCTTTCTAGTCCTTCAAGGACTAGCTGTGTTTCTCTCCAGAAGTAACAGTCCCCCTTTCTAGTCCTTCAAGGACTAGCTGCGTTTAAAAAAGGTTTAGACAAGTTCCCGGAGGAAAGGTCCATAAACCATTATTAAAGAGGACCTGGGAAATCCACTGCTTGCCCCAATACAAGCATTGTGGAACCTGTGTCTTCTGGGGAAACTGCTAAGTACTTGTGACCTAGATTGGCCACTGCTGGAAACAGGATACTGGGTGTGATGGACCTTGGTCTGACCCAGTATGACATATACTATGTTCTTACATTCTTAATGCGCTTTGACTTAAACTAACATTTGTTATGATAAAATAACGTATTATGTCATTTAGGGCATGCTTACTAAAGGTTAAGTAAAGTTAACACACATTAAGTACTGCCACTGCCGCATTCATTTCTGTGGGCCATTGCAGCACTTAATGCACATTAATTTTACTTAACATGCATTAACTATTAGTAAACATACTCCTTAATGTGTGTCAAGTTGGAAATATTATGCATTATGGTGGTTATTCTGAGTCCCATTTGGCGAGGATGTACTTCCAAACCTGACGTACATCCCCACCACTGTTCCCTCTAAGCTGTGCGCGTGTGCGCGCGCACACACCTCACCGAGCGAGCGCACATACTTTACAACAGAGCGCACAAAAATTACGGCTCTGATTCTGATAGAAAACAACACAGACGTCTTAAAATTTAAAAGTTATGATTGTAATTACTAGAAATTTCCCGCTTCATTTAGTAATTGTCTATTTTCATTTAATTTGATTAAAATCAATGTGGGGTACATACTGTATTCTGACATGTAGTCAAATTTTAAAGTATATAACTCCGAGTGTCGTTATGTGGCGCACAAAAATTTAACCTTCCTTCAAAAACTGCACACAGCTGATATTTTATGCGCACACAGCCTACAGAAAATTAGAGGGAACATTGATCCCCACTAAACAGCAGGGGCCAGTTCCCTATCCTGAGTTCCCTTTATGTACAGCCGAGTTGTGCAGGAAACTCAGGATGGGGGCAGGAGGGGGTGGGCCAGAGGAGGAGCGAGGGCAGGCCAGAGGCGTGACTCCTTCCCCAGACATACAGGGCCTATTCCAATAGCGGCCCTGTACGTCCGAGCATGAGGATTTGGATGGGGGACTTATTCCACCCAAGAGATGGAATACGTCCCTCTGGTTGTTGATGGATGAACCCACAGGACCCCCTAAGAGGTGAGACGGGCAGGGGGCCCCCCACAGCCTGATCCCGGTATCCAAAGGGCAGATTGGGGTCAGGAGGTGGGGAAGACGACAATTTTATAAACTGTGGCTGATCAAGGCTCCTGCATGGAGCCACAGTACCAGGACACCATGGTACTATGGCTCCATGCAGGAGTCTGGCTGGGCTAGCGGGGGAGACATCTGGACATGTGGCGGGCTGGAATTGGGGCACGTCCGGGATGTCCAGGTCTAATGTCTTGATTCTACTCCCACGGGAGCTGAATCTGGTGCATAAACCTGGCCACTCAGATTCTGGATGTCTGGATGGTCCAGATGTGCCCTAACCAAAATTGGTCTCTACTCCCTTAACACGGGTTAGTAACCACCCCCTGAAGGGAGGGAGAACCCTTAGACTGCTGTACATAACAAAATTAAGGGAGGAAAGCAAAAGTTAAAACAGTAATCTTCATTCATATTATAAATTTCTTCATCATGTCAAGTGGACTGCTGTATTCTGTATAAAACAAAATAACTCTTCAGGTATGCAAAAAAATACAATCTGAGGCTTTGAACAGAATTTTGCATTTACGTGGATAACACTGAAAACACTTTGTACCCTCTGTTCAATATATCTTGTTTCACAGCAAGAAATTGTTTCTGTCTTAATTGTGTTTGTCTGAAAACAGCAGGTTAAAGTCGACCCTGAAAGTCCAAGAAAGGTTTATCTAATTTCAGAAAAACACAATCACATTATCCAGTCTCTATTCAACTCCAACGGATATGAGATCAATGCTGTGACCTTTTATACTGTAGGTAAAACAGAAACTAGCAGACAATTCACATTAAGTAAGGTTTAAAAAGAGGTCTTTGTTCTTTAGGCCTATTACATTGATGATAATTTTCTTTAGATATTGGCAAACATTCCATTTTTTTTTTGTTTAAATTCAAGGTCTGAGATTATGTTAGCCAATGGAGAATATACTGTTCTTACATTCTTAATCTTTGAGCCAGGGACAACTCAAAGGCAATCTGCTGCTTTAGGCGAGGGATGAGATGGCACTTCCTCCCCCTCCTGGTAGTGTGTGTGTGGGGAGGCTTTCTCAAAACTCCAGTCAGGGACTGATCCAAACCAAAAAGCCGATTAGATAATAGGGAGGAAATGCAAGATGTTTGCACACCAAGGAACTAAGGGGCTTGTTTACAAAGCCGCGGTAGCGGTTTGTGATCGTAATCGGAGCTGCGGCCCCATTGATTTCAATGGGGCCGCGGCTGCGATCGCGATCGCGAACCACTACCGCGGCTTTGTAAACAAGCCCCTAAAAGAATGAGTGAGAACCACAGCACACTTTATAAAACTAAATTATAACTCATTTTTATTTTGCTATAAACTGTGTTGTGGAGGAATTGCCTAGTGCTTAGCGCAACTGCTTAGTACCCAGAAAATCAAGGGTTCAATTCCCAGTGGCACTTCTTGTGACCTTGGACAAGTCACTTTACCTTTCATTGCTTTGGAAAAATGGCCTGGCAATCTACTTCTGGGTGATACATTGCCAAGAAAACCCAGAAGCAGCTGGGTGGCCAGGAGCCAGCACTGACTTGTTGGCATAAATAAATAAACTGCATTATGGTTCTTGATTTTTCTTTATGAACATATATTTTGCATCCACAGAACCCCCTACCTCAACAGTGGGTGCAAAGCAGAATCAGGACATTCAACCACAGAACTCAGGGGTATGTTTACTAAACCGCGCAATTGTGCGGGGCGCACTTGAGCGTGCGCTAAGGTACCTTAGCACATGCTAATAGTGCGTTTTTAGTGCCCCGCACAAGTGTGCGGCGCACTGATGTGCGATAGAGGCGTGGAAAGGCATTCCGAGGGCGGAGGAAGGCTCCCGTGGGGGGGGGGGACGGGGTCAATGGGTGGAGAGTGGGAGGGGAGAGGCTCCCCGCACAGGAGCGGGGCTGAATTTCGGTCAAAAAAATACCGTGAGTGAAAACCTCGCGTTAGAGCCGATTTAAAGGTAAGAGAAACCATTTATGTCAGCAATGTACAGCAAAACCGGGGAAACCTATAAAACGTGAGCAGTGTGATACATGTGCACAGAACAAAATTGCAAATAAAACATGAAAATGACCACAAGAAAAATGTAGAAAATTATAATTCAGCTGGGCAACAGTGATAGCAATGGGCAACAATAAAAAACACTCCCAGGAAAGCTCCAAAAAAATGAAATGATTTTTGAAAGAGTCTACGGAGCGTAGACCCTTCCAAAAATCATTTCTTTTTTTGGAGCTTTCCTGGGAGTGTTTTTTATGTTGCCCATTGCTATCACTGTTGCCCAGCTTGGTTTTGGTTTTTTTCCCTTTTTTCGAGGTCATTTTTGAGGTTTATTTGCACTTTTGTCCCCATACAAGGTAAATGAGCCCACAGTAAAATTGTGCAGAGCAGGGTTTCTGACTCGTCCGGCCAGGTTTCCTATCTCCAGGGACTGCACTGTCTCTGTGGCCATAGTGTGGTGCAGTGGACACAGCCAGTGCCTGTAAAACCAGAGGGTCACAGGTTCAAATCACACCTGGGGCTCCTGCCAACCCAGTCCCCATAGTTTTACCCACCACTAAACAGTGATAGTAAAGACACTCCTTTATTGCAGAGAACATAAGCATGGTTCAAACACCCATATTTTACCCTACACCGCACACAAACCATAACAATGGGCATTACCTACAGCCGAGTCCCCCAAATTCAGTCCTGGAGTGCCACAACTCAATCAGGTCATATGCCTTTTCCCAGATTAGGACATGTCTGCATGTTGGCGGAAGGGTACAGGTGGTGGAGGGGGCAGTGGCTGCAAGCCACAGCAGACAGTGGCCTAGGCCTGTGCAGGCTGGCACTTCCACCGCAACAGACAGGCTCTGTTGGATGTACAGTCATGGACTCCCCAGGGACTACAGCATATCTGTGGCAACACGGTGGTGCAGTGCACACAAACAATATGTGCAAGAACAGGTCACAGGTTCAAAGGCCAGCTGGGGCTACTACCAATCCTGTCCACATATTTTTCCCACAACTAAACCGTGATAGTAAGGACAAACTTTTACTGCTGAGAACATACGCATGGTTAATATGCCTATATTTTACCACACCAAACACAGACACCATAAACAGGCGCATTACCTAGAGCAGAGTCTCCCAAATGCAGTCCTGGAGGGCCCCACACCATTCAGGTTCCATGCTGCCTCTAATAAAGATGCCTGTGCTGCATATCTATGCACCACCCCCATGGTATGCAGATGTAGCTCATGTATATTTATGAGGGACAGCATGAAAACCCGAACAGTGTTTGAAACACCAGGACTGGAGTTGGGAAACTCTGCCGTAAAGCAGCAGCCAACAGAGCCAGACACACCCACACACACACCCACAGGCCCCATTGGCCAATGCCTCCTGGAGAGGCAGGACATTGGGCCCTGCATGTATCTCCCAATACTAGCAGTTGCATACCTTAGCAATGCCACCCTACACCTGGGTATATGGTACACAGCTATCAAACGTTTCCTATGCTAACTGGCAGATATCAATTCCTACCTTAAGCACATTTTGCTCATTGAGCTCCACCATAACAATCATTCTGATGTTTGCGGTGTGTGCTGCAGGTCTGGTCTCTGATAGTGTTTACCACCCTGGGGAGTGACCCCCAACAGTACTGGGTACCATATCCATGCCTGTACTGTGCCCAGGACTGGTGTGGTGGGTATGGCTGCTGAACACCTCTATAGTAGCACAATGCTGGCATAGGTGTGGGGGTGGCTGGCTGTCTATCCAGTGTGTGGTGGCTGCAAACACCTTCCACAGCCCACACTGCCAGCAATGTTGCCAGTTTTGGGCTGCCAATGTGCATAATGAGGAGCAAGGTACCATGGGTATAGTCCGGACAGGGTGGCCTGGCCAGGGTGCATCTGCACAGGGCATAGGGCACTGACTGGGACATGTTAGTGCCCGGCCACCACCTACACAGACAGGGTGACCTCTGTATGTCCTGCTGAGAGATCACTCTCACCCTGACTGTGCAGTGACCACAGCATGGCTAGGCACCCCCATAGTGCTATATGGTGTTTCTCTCATGTGATAGATATGGGTTTTCTTTTGGGGCCCAGCCACTGATTTATCTGCTTGCTGTGTATGCTGACATCCCAGTTCTGGGTGCATGCATCTCCACTGGACACATGCACTATGGACTAACTAGCAGACTCTTTGCAGCTGGTATGTGTCTTGATGGAGTGGCTTGCAGGGTGCAATGGCTGATGGCTTGCAGCAGGATAATATCAGATAGTGGTGGGGTGTAGCTTAGCATATCCAGGCCTAATGTCTGTCTGCTGATGTCTATAGAGCTGCATTGACTGCCCTGTGGGGTGTCTGTTCCTCAGCAGGATTGGGGGTTGATGTTCCCCTCTACAGGGAGGTAGAATGTGGATCTATTGATGGGAGGCCCTGTTTGTTGCCCTCAGCCCTGGGGGGGGGGGGGGGGGGAAGCCATGGGGGCTGCACCTAACTGAAACAGACAGAGATATCCAAGGTGTTTGATGCAGAAACTAACTATCTCACACATTAACACTGCTTTGGACCTCCACCATGGCTTCTTTCAGCCATGCACGGTGCTGTGGACCTGGTGCTGGGCGCCTCACTGCACCTTCAGGGTGAGCACAGTACCCACACAATGTGACGGTGTGTAGCTACTCTGTGCCAGTAAAACACACGGTCAGTACCCCCTACCAGGCCGAGGGGCTGTGGGGGTGCATTGCCCATCTTCTGTTTATCTGTGGACAGCTGATTTGCATGTGCAGTGCATCATGGGTATGGATGAGCTAACCCTATACTGGTGACCACAGCAGACTATCTGTGTGTTGACATGCAGGCTCTCTGCAGCCAGCCAGGGGTTTTCTAACAGCTGTAGCCCAATGGTTACTTCACTGCCTGTGAAGCCAGGTGTCATGGATTCAAACCCACAGTGGGGTTATTTCATAGGGTTGTCCAATGCATTATCTTTTTTAAATGTACATATTTTGATGCCAGCAAAAACACCCTCAGCGTACTGTACCCATAAGGTGCCTCTGAGGGTGCTTTATAGGGCGCCCTATAGGGCACCTTATGGTTCCCGTCCATATAAGGTTCACTATACATTATCCTGTGACGCAACTTATAGGGTGCCCTATAGGGGACATTTTAGGGTGCTGTGGCGGACAGTGCACTTTATAATGTGCCTTATGGAGTGCCTTATAGGGTGCCTTATAAGGCACCTTCACTTACGGCACGTGAGGGCGTGTTTGCTGGCAGCAATTAATAAAATAAAAATAAAGTGCTGCAGGAAAAAATATGTACATTGTAAAGCTGATGCCACAGCCAGCTTTACGTATTAGGCACCTGGGGAACAAACTCATGACCCCTGTATCAGCAGTCAGTGCCTTAACCATTGTGCTCCACTGCAACTCCTCCTTGCCTGTCAGCACACCTACTTATGCTTTTCATTCCTTAAACTGCACAGTGCTGCCATAAAAAACAGTACTCTGACCTTGCGGTACCTCATACGGCACCCTCTAAAGCGCCCTATAAGCAACATTCTAGGGTGCCTTGGCAGACAGTGCACTTTAAAATGTGCCTTATGGGGCGCCTTATGTTAACACGCTTTGAGAGTGCATTTGCTAGTAGTGATAATTAAAATAAACATAAAATGACTCCAAAAGCAATCTTCCCCATAATACGTAATGCCTCAGCCAGCCTTGATCATTGGGTACTGTGGGGGATTGAACCCTTGATCCCTGCACCATTGGTCAGTGTCTTACCCATTGTGTTGTGGTTCTGTTCTTGTGCTTGTACATTAGCGCGCTGCCTTATGCCGCCCAATATTAAAAAGCCTCCTAAATCAATAGCACGCCGCCTAATGCCCATCAGTGCACTGCCTTATGCTGCACAATATTAGACAATCTCCTAAAGTAATGCCTCAGCCAGCTGTCTACATTGAGCACTGTTGGGGATTGAACCCCTGATCCCTGCAACATTGGTTGGTGTCTTAACCATTGTGCTGTAGCTTGGCTCTTCTGTGTGCTCATCAGCGCTCCGCCTTATGCCACCCAGTATTAAAATGCCTCATAAATTAACACCTCAGTCAGCTGTCTTCATTGAGAACTGTGGGGGATTGAACCCCTGATCCCTGCACCCTTGGTCAGTGCCTTAACCATTGTGCTGTGGCTTTGCTCTTTGGCATGTACATCAGCGCGCCACTTATGCCTCCCGCGCAGCTATCTCATGCGCTAATGTGTGGGGCGCACATGGGCGCCACGCACCTTAGCACATATGCAAATTCCGGATTTTCTTTTTCAGCACGAAATGCCCACTCCTTATATGGCATCCGCACACTACCGCGGCCCGCACATTAGCGGGGTTTTAGTAAACATGCCCCTCGATATCTTAAAAATTAAATTTAAAAAAAAATAATATATATATATATATATATATATATATTCTGGTCATCTCACTAACAAACATTTTCCAGTACTAGGCATATTGGGAACTAATAAAAAAAACCTACAAAAGTCACTGAAGATCTGCAAGGCCAAATCTGCCATACCATACCATAACAGCATAAACTTCCAATACTCATACAATAAGGGGTCTACCCAGAAAAAAACAGCACTATAAATACTGCAGCAGGCCCTAGA
Source organism: Ichthyophis bannanicus (assembly GCA_033557465.1). Lineage (NCBI taxonomy): Eukaryota > Metazoa > Chordata > Amphibia > Gymnophiona > Ichthyophiidae > Ichthyophis > Ichthyophis bannanicus. The sequence continues at coordinate 1,463,873,732 of CM066031.1, forward strand.
ACATCTAATATTTATTTGAAAAGCTGAACAAGGCAAATTACTACAGTACAGATTCCTGCATACAAATTTCATGTTAACAGACACACGGCTTCGGTCACACACTCAGAAGACAGATTCTCACCAAGTACAGAAAAAGTGACCACAAACTAAAGTAAAAATGAAATATATAGACAAAAATTAAACTGAAATCCCAAGAAGCAAAACTCTGCATGCAGTGCAACACCAGATAAATAAGAGATGCAGTTCCCCATACTGTGTAAAATATAAAGAAAGCGCAAAGCCCAATCATTAAATTGAAAATAAAATTATTTTTTCTACCTTTGTTGTCTGACCATTTTATTCTTTGGTCATGCTGGTCCTGATCTGAGGCTTCTGCTTTCCTGTCTTCTCTTAGCACTCTATCTGACATTTCTTGTCTCTTCTTTGGTTTTCTTTGCTTCCTTCCATCAGCCTATTTCCAGTCCCAGTAACCCTCCCTATGTGTCAGCTCCCTTCCAGTCACAGTGCTCCCCTCCCACCAGCCTCCTCCCCATTACCCAGACACCTATCAGTCCCTTCCCTAAGTGTCAGGTCCCTTCCAGTCCCTCTCCATTGTCATCCCCAGGTGTCAGCTCTGTTCCATCCCCCTTCTCCCTTCTCTATTATCATCACCTTTCCAGTCCCCCTCCAGTACCATTCACAGGTATCAGCTCTTTTGAGACCCCTCCTCCCCCCATGTCAATCCCCTTCCAGCCCCCACCTTCCCCTGTGTCAATTCCCTTCCAGCCCAAACCTTCCATGTGTCCGCTCCCTTCCAGTCACCTCCCCCCCTGTACCAGCCCCACCTTTCCCCATGTCAGCTCCCTTGCAGATCCCACCTTCCCGTCATGTCAATTCCCTTCCAACCCCCAACTGCTTCTTTCACAGAGGCGGGAAAGCTCCGTACAGGTTTGGCTTTTTATTTCAACTGATATCGCTAGCAGAGCCGCGGCTCTCTAAGAGTCAGGAACCACAGCTGCCATTGAAAGGAGAGGGTGAGTCTGCTGCTGCCAAGAAGCAGACTCGGCAGCAGCAACAACTTGTGCACTTGGTTTTTTTTTTAAATTTAAACTTTTGAAGGCGGAGTGAGGCAGCTGTTTTAGAGGCATTTTTTGCCGCCTTCAAAACTTTGCCATCTGAGGCAGCCGCCTCACTTCGCCTCATTATAGAGCTTCCCCTGCCATTTGCCTTGTTTTCAATTTCCCTCCTCAATGTTGTGTTATGTACTGTATTTCTTAAACTTTACTTTTATCATGTTAATATATTCAAGTGGCAATACTTGTTCAACAAAAGGAATGCTGTGAAAAATAAATAACACAAAAATGAGACAAGAGGAAATAGTTTTTAGCAAACTTCTACCAGGTCACAAGAAGAAGACAAATGATTCTACCAGTTCACAAAAAAGGGAAATGATTAAAAGAAATACGGGCCCGATGGACACATGAATCGCTGCTCCCGTTGCTACTGACGTTTCCTGAGTTAGTTTCTGGGAAAGTAACCTTAATTGTTGAACCCTTGTTAGAAAGCTGAAAGAGTGGTGCTTGAGAATGTCGACATTGAAGCCGGCCCGATTAGAATTTCAGCAGGGAGCGGGGTCGGCAGCAAAGCGTACCAAGCCTGACATAGGATCCCCGCAGAAAATGGCCGCGGTGGAGAAAGACGGTGTGACGGCTGAAGGCCTTTGAGAGATACTAATGGAGTTGAAAAGTGTTAAGGAGAAGATCGCTACCAATGCAACTTCGTTAACAGCGATTCAGGAAGACTTGAACGAAGTAAAGGACAGACTTGTCACTGTTAATACACGGGTCACCGCTGTAGAATTGCAGGTTCAGAGGCAAGAAACCGCGCTGGAGCAGATTGGCCCTCTTGTGCGACGGACCAAGAAGATTGAAGAACAGATTGAGGATCAAAACAATCGGGCCAGACGCAATAATGTCAGACTGGTAGGGGTCCCCGAAGGAGCTGAAGGAGGTGACCTGATTGCATTTTTAGATAAAGTCATACCGGAGGTGTTGAAGCTTACCTTTGTGAGGCCTTTTGAGTTGGAGAGGGCCCACCGCGTCCCTTCGTATAAAGCGGATAATGTCCGGTACCCACGGCCGATTGTAATGAAAGTGCTCTGATACCCGCAGGCTCTACAGATTCTCCAGGCCGCCAGAAAGATCACGGCACTGCAGATTCAGGGCCAAAAAATTGCTTTCTACCCGGACTTGAGTAAACAAACAATGGATCGTCGGAGAGCACTATTGGCATGTAGGCCCATATTACAAAATCTTCAGGCGAGATATGGACTATATTATCCTGGAACAATGAGGGTCACTATCAATAATATGACGAGGAATTTTGTAGATGCTGACAAACTGAAAGTGTTCCTGCAGGAGAGGAGTGACATGGAAACCTGAAGGACTGGTCAAAAAAACTTATTTGGTATTGATGAAGTAGTAATACAGAACGGTTGGTAATTAAGAGACAATGTTAGCAACGTCTTCCTTATACGGGGGGATAGAAAGATAAGGGTTTCTGTTTACTTTAAGGATGTAATTATGGGTCTTGAAGTGCATAGAAAACTATGATAAGACATGATTAGTGGGGTAACTAGGTTGTTGTTTTGGTAAATCTCTGGTTGATGCATATAATGTATACAGTTATTGCAGCAACAGTGGGGATAACAGATGACTATTCTGTAAATGGGGATGGCTTCCACCTTGAAATGTATATGTGTAAAGTTAATATGTTGTAATGTGCCGATTCAGTCCAGTGCAACGCCTCCAGCACGGAAGATAGTAGTTAAAACAAAAAGAGAGGAAAGTAAAAAGAAAGAAAAGAAAGCAAAAAGGGCAGACCCACTCTCTTACAGAATGATGCAGCTGCTATGTGATGGCTAATGATTTGACTTTGCTCTCGTTGAATGTGAAAGGGATTAACGATCCAATAAAATGAAAGAAGATATTGTCCTACTGCCAGCAAAAAAGAGCAGACATTGTATATCTGCAGGAGACGCACTTGACGGACAAGGAATCGCTGAAAGTAGTATCCAAATATTATCAGGTGGCTGTAGCAGCCCCAGCTGCAAGAAGAAAGGGAGGAGTTATAATCCTAGTGCGGAAGGCGCTATTACCTGCGATTAAAGAAACAAAAGCAGATCCGTTCGGTAGATGGGCTCGTGCGACGCTGCAAGTTGGTCTAAACCTGCTAACATTCATGAATATATATGGACCAAATAGGAATGAACTTAGCTTCTTTAAGGCATTAGCTATGGAATTGGCCGAAGTAGTGAATACGAAGATAATACTGGGTGGCGACTTTAATATAATAATGGATCCTTTGCTGGATCGACTGCCATATAAAGCGATAGTTAAATCCAAATCTCATGCGGTGCTGGCGGGCATGGTTGAAGAACTGAAACTTGTTGATCCATGGCGGCTTTATCATCCAATGGGTAAAGAATTCACATTTTATTCTATACCACATGGTACACAAACTAGAATTGACTACTTTCTGCTGACGACGGGGTTGATCAAGCAAGTAGTGGCGACTGAAATACATGCGGCAACTGTATCGGATCATGCAGCGGTGTCCTTGATATTGGATGTAGGAGCACAACAGAAGAGGCCTCCCAGATGGACGTTTGATAAGTCACTGCTGCAGGATGAATCATTTGTAACTTACATAAAAAATGAAATGGAGACCTATTTTAAGTGCAATGATCCTTCAGATACCTCAATATGGGGGTGGTGGGAAGGTTTTAAGGCCGTGTTGCGGGCTCATATCACAACCTTCACTATTGAAAGACGGAAGGCGAGGAAAAAAGAGAGGGAGGAACTAGAACTGCAAATAAAGGCTGGAGAGCGATTGCTGGCGAAGAAATCTGACCCTATGGTGTTGCTAAGACTGCAGAGACTAAGGTACAAGTACAATACCATACTCAATAAGGAAGCGCAACTTGGGGTGCGAGTTCAGCAGAGTACTTATTATTACGAGAACAACCGATCGGAATCGCTGTTGGCTAAGCGACTCAAAGCCAGAAAGAACGTTGCAAGCATCACAGCATTACAAAGTAAGACCGGGGAGCTTCTGGTACAAGATGAGCAGATATTAAATCGCTGCAAAGATTTTTACGAAGAGCTATATCGCTCTGAGGTAGCCTGCAGCGAGAAAGACTTTTCAGAATTTGTCTCTACCATAGCAGGACCCAAGCTGTCAGCCCATCAAACCCTGGCGTTGGAGCAGGAGGTCTCGATGATAGAGATACAAAAGGCGATTAAGCAGATGGCTCGAGGTAAAGCATCTGGGCCAGATGGAATACCATTGGAGTTTTATTGTAAATATCAAACGCAGATAGCACCTATACTGCAAATCTACTATAGTGGATTATATGAAGAAGAACCGAATGTAGGTGCTCTTGCAGAAGCTACTGTAGTCATCCACCCGAAACCGAACAGGGACCCCCAAAAAATAGAAAATTACAGACTTATATCGCTGTTGAATGCTGATTGCAAAATATATGCCAAAGTACTTGCTAACAGGTTGGGAGGGGTCCTGAATGGCTTGATACATACAGATCAGTGTGGATTCGTGCAGGGCAGATCTACAACGGACAATGGGAGGCTCCTTGCGCATGTTTTAATCAAAGCCCAGCAGATGTCAGAGCCGCTCATTGGATTATCACTAGACGCCGAAAAGGCTTTTGATCGGTTGGAATGGCCGTTCCTATTCAAGTCTTTGCGGTGGTTTGGGATGGGCGAGAAATTCCTCAAAAGGATAACGCTGCTATATGCTCAACCAGTAGCTCGAATAGCAGCTAATTGTGACTTATCAGGTCCTTTCAGGCTGCAAAGAGGAACCAGACAAGGATGCCCGCTATCGCCTCTGCTTTTCAATTTAGCTCTGGAGTTGCTGGCGATAGCTATTAGACAACATGAAAGTGTTACTGGAGTTGAGTTGGCGGATGGGCAATGTAAGTTGTCTGCTTATGCAGACGATCTACTGCTGTTTCTGTGGCCTGAAGCAGTGCCAACAGTTCTGAAAATTATAGACAGATACTCTGCAATATCAGGGTACAAGGTGAACCTGAATAAGACAATAATAATACCTATGAACTTGCATGTCAACACGGATATGATACGAGATTACCCGTTTCAGCAGGCGCACTCGTCCTTCAAGTATTTGGGAGTGGTGTATGGTCATAATATGGAAGAGACTATCGCTCTTAATACAGAAAGCTGCAAAGCCATTATTAAGAAGTGTGTAGACAAGTGGACGCCATTACACTTGACTTGGTGGGGCAGATTGGAAACCATAAAAATGATGCTAGTGCCTAAGCTCATCTATATATTAAGTATGGTCCCGGCGTTGTTCCCTCAAAGGTTCTACAAGACAGTTAACAGTATGCTGATATCTTTCCTCTGGGGCAACAGAGTCCCTCGAATTTCAGTGTGGAAACTATGGCTGCCTAAAGATAGAGGAGGAGTTCACTTCCCAGATGTTGAGTGGTTACATATAGCCTCCTTGTTAAAGCAGGGCTCTCAATGGACTGCCAAAGATGGTGCAGAGAATGGGCCCCGTTGGGTAAAAGTAGAACACGTGCTTAATTCTCCATTACAGTTGCAAATGCTAATAGGTGCGACAAAGGATCCGGCTAAACCACATAGTGTGGTAGTGGCGGCAACGCAGCAGGCATGCCGGCTGATGGCCGCGTGTATTGAAGATGGCGAAGAATTTTCTAAAGATATGCCTTTATGGCTGAATCCACGGCTTGTCATTGGTGGGAAGCCAGTAATATGGCTGAAGTGGATTAAGCAAGGTATTGAGACAATTGGACAGTTGGTATGTGGGAGAGAGTTCAAAACTTTTGAAAGATTGAAAGCCGAATTTGATTTGCCGAGTTCCTGCTATTTTCAGTGGTGCCAACTCAGACATTGCCTGGGTAAAGCGGGTGTATCTCCAGTGCTATTAAGAGCAGAATGGCCACTGTTACTCAAGCTCCGAGAGATTCAATCAAGCAAGCGGGCCATATCCACGTGTCTAGCGATGCTCCGATCCAGAGGAGAGCGGGAGTGTACTAAAGTACAGTCGAAGTGGATTGCAGATATTGGAGACGGTATGTGCCCGGAGACATGGAACATTTTCTGGGGCTCGCAGATACGAACCACCAGGGCAGCATCCTTAACGCAATCCATGTACTTTTTGGCACATCGGGCGTATATAACCCCGGTAAAGAAAATGAAATGGACATGGCAGGATGGGACTCGATGTTGGTCCTGTAATGAGGAAGTTGGCACGTTGGCTCATATGATATTTTACTGCAGACATCTAAAAATATACTGGAGTAGGGTATGGGAGCGTATATCCAGGATATTGAATATGCAAATTTCTGTCTCCTACAGAATAGTGGTATACAAATCTATGGCGATCGATCCGCGACTGAGGAAGCATGATAGTCAACTGTTAGATATAATGCTAAGTATAGCGATTAAAGTTGTCTTGATACATTGGAAGAGTCTCGAAAAGGTACATTTTGAATACTGGTGGAACATGTTGAACCTGCACAAAATATACGAGGAAATATATGTCACAACAACTGCAGCTTTTAGTAAATTGAGTAAAAAGTGGGGCGCCCTGGACAGATGTGCGGGAACAGTATGGTAATGCAACCTTTCTTGAGTCCGTCGCTACAGTGGGTTGTTGCAATTGGTCAACAACATGAGGTGTGGGGGGACGGAGCGCTGGATTGGATTGGCACTGGTTAATTGTTGTTTTTATTTGTTGTGGTTATATGATTGTTGTAGAACATTGTTGGGATACTCAATGGTATTGCACAACTGTAATAGGTGTTTGAAAACTGAATAAAGAAAATTAATAAAAAAAAAAAAAAGAAAAGAAATACGGGCCCTTTTATTAAAGTATGGGAAGTATAAAGCCTGCAGGTAAATGCAGGGGGCCTTCCCAGGATCTGCCTAGCCTCTACCGTTCAGGGCAGGCATAGGAGATTGTAAGAATTGGGGTCTGCAGACTGTTTTTGACTTTGCCTGAGACCCCGACGTAGTTCCATGAAAAGTATCGATTGGGCTGGATGGAATGTGGCAGGATGCCGGAATGCCTTAACAGTTTAAAACGCACATGATTTTCATAAGCAGCCATACAGATAACTGCAGCTTTCAGCTTTTAGGTGATAAAGTTATGGCGCGACTTTGCAATGCTCAGTGACAATGTTCCCTACTATGAAAGATTGAATACTTGAAGCAGCATTTGCACAGATTATTTGAGAAAATCTTATTGCGGCAAAGAGTACAGCATCCAGCACAAGCATTTATTTATGAACTCTTAGGTGTGGAAAACATCATTTTAAGGTGTTATTGAATGGATTTTTAGCTGTCTTTTAGCTGTCCATGTTTCTACAAAGGTAAACACAGCTGATTATTCCGTGCCAGCCACTCTCTGGCAACTGAAAAAAAATGCTGACTACTATGGTTCAATATTCACCTGCAAATACTGTATTTAGGTGCCCAAACAAGCTGAATACTATAACCATACTTCCCTGAATGAGTCTGATCTTGAAAGCTAAGCAGAGTCAGACCCGAGAGACTGTCTTGAAATACCAGGTGCTCTAGAGAGGCCTGGCAATCTACTTCTAGTCAGACAATGCCAAGAAAACCCAGGGGATAGCCACAACTATCCATAGGCTGACTGGGGTTGGCATCAACGTAAGAGTACACATCAACAAACCACATGCAGGCTCTTGAATGTACATCCCTACTAAGTGGATATATGTTTTGCTCTTCCTATACTCTTGTAGACTCATAGTGCCATAGAAAATCAGTGGCTTTTGGTATGTTTGCTTCTATTTAACTTGCAGGAATGAAAAATGAATGCATTTGGGTAAATTAAACCCCAAATTATTATTTAAGAATCATAATATGAAAAGGTCAAAATTCTTTGCCATGTAGTTTGCAACATACTGCACATCAGAGTCCATTAAGTTGTCGGCTGCTGCCACTAATATAGGCACTTGTGCAACTATCTGACCACTGAGTTCTTTTATACATTAGATTCAATTGCTAGACCAATTTAGACGCTACACAGCATCATCACAGATGGGTTTACGTGGTGTGACTTTATTAAATACGATCAGTGTTGACCTAAGCTGTTTGTAAATGAGAAAGTGTTCTTTTATTCTTCTTCCTATATATATATATATATATACAGGGTGTCCGAAAAAAAGTGAGAACATCTCGTAAATTAAAAGCTTAAATAGTTTACTTATTTACTTTTTTTAGCTATATAACGTCTTTATTTCGACAATTTCCGGTTGCCATCTATGTTTTTTAAAATTTGCCAATCATTTACATCTGTCTTTTTGAATTTTTAAATAACTTATTTGCTACGAGATGTTCTCACTTTTTTTCGGACACCCTGTATATATACAGGGTGGCCCTGGGTGGCGCTGGGTAGATCTTGTAGTGCTATACGAATGCTCAGTAATAGTAGTAGTAGTAGTAAATAGATTAGATTTTCAAGATATGCCTATATATGCATGAAATAGATTTGCATGCCTACCATCTCCATTATGTGCTAATCTATCTAGTCATTAGGGATATGATGAAAATCTGACCCATTTGTGGCTCAAAGAATTGCTAGTGTAGGGACTTTAGTATATATATATATATATATATATATATATATATATATACAGGGTGGCCCAAAAAATGTGAGAACATCTCGTAGCATATAAGTTATTTAAAAATTCAAAAAGACAGATGTAAACGATTGACAAATTTAAAAAAAAGGATGGTGACTGGAAATTGTCGAAATAAAGACGTTATATAGCTAAGAAAGGTAAATAAGTAAACTAATTAAGCTTTTAATTTACGAGATGTTCTCACTTTTTTTGGGACACCCTGTACATATATATATATATACTAAAGTCCCTACACTACCAATTCTCCGAGCCACAAATGGGTCAGATTTTCATCATATCCCTAATGACTATGCATGAGATAAATTGGCACATAATGGAGATGGTAGGCATGCAAATCTATTTCATGCATATTTAGGTATATCTTGAAAATTTAACCTATTTACTACTACTACTACTGAGCATTTGTATAGCACTACAAGATCTACCCAGCGCTGTACAAACATGTAAGAGACAGTCCCTGCTCATCAGAGCTTACAATCTGATCAAGACAGACAACACAGTAGGTGTAGACAGGGATACATCTAGGGGGAATGGTAAGGAAATACAAAGGAGATCAGGTGAGTCAAGATCCAAAAGCGGCAGTGCTGAGGTGAGTTTTCAGCCTGGATTTGAAAAGGGCCAGAGAAGACGCTTGACATACAGACTTGGGTAGTTTGTTCCAGGCATAAGGAACAGCAAGGTGAAAGGAGCGAAGTCTGGAGTTAGCAATAGACGAGAAGGGCACAGATAGAAGCAATTTGCCAGAAAAGCAGAGTTTCCAGGGAGAGGTGTAGGGTGGTATAAGAGAGGAAGGGCAGTGAGAAGCTGCAGAGTGAATTAACTTATAGGTCAGCAGGAGAAGTTTGAACTGGATGCGGAAATGGATAGGGAGCCAATGAAGTGAATTGTGAAGAGGGGTAATATGAGCATGACGAGGCTGGCAAAAGATTAGCCGCACAGCAGAATGTTGAACAGATTGAAGGGGAGAGAGATGATTCAAAGGGAGACCAGCAAGAAGTAGGTTACAATAGTCAAGAAAGGAGGTGATTAAGGAGTGGATAAGTGTCTTAGTAGTGTGTTCAGAAAGGAATGGGCATATTTTGTTGATTTTATAGAGAAAGAAATGGCAGGTCTTAGTGATCAGATGGATGTGTGTGGAGAAGGAGAGAGAGGAGTCAAAGATGACCCCAAGGTTGTGAGTCGAGGAAACTGAGAAGAGTAGAGTTATCCACAGAGACTAAGAAAGGAGGAAAGAGAGATGAGCTTTTAAGGGGAAAAATAAGAAGCTCAGTTTTGGCCATGTTCATTTTCAAGCAGTGGTGAGACATCTAAACAGCAATGCCAGAAAGGCAGACAGAGATCCAGGTCTGGATTGCCCGAGAGATTTCAAGTGTAGAGAGGTAGATCTAGGAGTCATGGACTGGGAGTGAACACCACTACACTATTTACTAAACTGCGGTAATGTTTGAAGTTACGGTGCAATTTATGCACTATTAGGGCTGGCTCTGGGTGCCTATTTTTTAAAAAATACACATAGGTGCCTGGGTTACCTATATAAAACAGACCTAAAATAGGTGTCTTTTCGATATATGGACATAAAATACCCCCATGGGTTTAACTGTGCTACTTGTACTGCACAATACATACTGTATGCTTCCAGCTTTGTAAAATTATCTGTACTGTAAGAAGAGATAACATTGATTATTAATTAGTGAGGCCTTTTTGACAGCTAGCAACTGCGGGATCTAATAGTACCAAATTGTGTTCTTATAGTCTGTGTTAAGCATATCATCGCTTCTAAGATAAGTTTTTCTTAGGATTATTTTCAGATATATTTTTTTTCTTTCTGATAGTTAGAAATGTATTTACTGCTCTACTGATTAAAACTTTCTGTGCAGCATTATCATTTAATTAGACATGCTGAGTTAAACAATTCCAAAGCCATGATGCAATCCTGATAAAGTAATTTTAGGAAAATCCTTGTGGTAGAAAATTACAGCGGCTTAAGGACTGTACCATAAAATCTACAATATGACAGAATGATTGCACTCAACTGAATCCCATTACAGAAATTATATCAAATAATTTGAATCTATATGAAATAGGCTTGGAAATGTTTAGGTGCCTAGTTTGAAAAATTGTTTAATCATAAAAATGTCAAAGACCAAAAATTTAATTTGAGACAGAAGAGTGATGTGACAATCTATGTACACAAAAGAAACTGTGAAAAATGACAGGTTTCTTTGGGGACCATGCAATAAATCTCATGCAACACTTTTTTAGCATATGAGTTCTTGAAATTCTAGCATGCATGGTAAAACACCACTTAGCATGATATGCAATGAACTTTTATAACCACAAGTTAAATTTTTGCCATATTTTTGTGGTCACAGTAGCAGAATGCATGGTAGCCAAAAACCCTATGAGTTGCATGATGGTTACTCACTGAATCCTCGGTACTAACTGGCCTTTTGCTTTGGACCAGTTTGCATGGGGAAGTCTATCTCGTTCCAGCTGCCCAGCAAGAGAAAGCAGCCCCTTTCTGAATCTCCTGAGTACCACTCACCTCAGCATATAGCAAATCTTCACCTCCTGAGTGTTATCTCTAGCACATAAGACGCATTACCCCTTTATCAGATGCCCTCCTCCTCCACTAAGAGGTATACGAGGTGACCTGGGGCACCCATAGAGCTTCACTCAAAGAAGAAACCTCAGACTGCTCAAAGAAGAAACCTCAAAGAAGAAACCTCAGGCCACCCATAGAGAGGTATACCCTCACATAAAAGAGCATTCCAAAACTGTCCACCTTAACTCTCTGAAATCAGTTCTCCTGAGTACAGATGAGCAGGATCTTCGTGAGTAAGAGTGAGTTCAGAATCTTCCTGCTTGCCCAGAAACCACCATTGAATAATGCTGCTAGGAGGTGCTTTGCCAGATATAGTGAAAACATATTGAAATGGCTCTTGCCGAAGTCTCCAATGACTTGTCCCTGATCATATCCAAAGACCTTTAGTCGATCCTCATTCTTCTTGACCTTTCTGCTGCTTTGAAGCTGTTGATCACTACATTCTCCTCAATACCCTGACCTCACTTGGATTTAATGGCTCTGTTCTGTCCTGGTTCTCTTCTTATATCTCCCACCACATTTTTAGTGTATGTTCTGGTGGATCCTCCGCTATTGCTATCGCACTTTCAGTTGCTGTACTCTAGGGCTCTTGGTCTTGGTCTGGCACCTCAGCTGGACCTTGGAATGCAAAGGTTGGCAACAAAAAAGGCAATGTGGTTGGAAAATATGGACTTGGCAACAGAAATGAAGCTAGAGAAAGACTGATAGAATTCTGCAAGACCAACAATCTATTCATCTCAAAAACCTTCTTCCAGCAACACAAGCGGTGACTGTGATAAAGATCAAGTGGACCAACAGCCATTTCAACCTGTACCTTATGATGCGGAACCATTGGTGATGAAAGAAGTAATCAAAGCAGCAATGAAAGCCTTATCAAAGAACAAAGCACCAGGTATTGATGACATTCCCATAGAAGTATTACAACAATCTGATTCAGCTGTTACCATACTTATGAGGCTCTGCCATGAAATTTGGAAGACAGTATCATGGCCAACTGACTGGAAAAGATCTGTGTTTATACCAATACTAAAGAAAGGTGACCCAACTGACTATGGAAATTATCGCATAATAGCTCTGAATCCACATGCCAGCAAGATTCTACTGAAGATTATTCAACAGAGATTACAATCATACCTGGAACAAGAACTATCTGAAGTGCAAACAGGGTTCAGGAAAGGGTGAGGAACGAGAGACATCATTACGAATGTGAGATGAATCCTTGAAAAGACTAAAGAATACCACAAGGAGGAGTGGCTCAGTGGTTGGGACAGGTTACCAAAGGCCAGGGGTTCAATTTCTGCATGGGGACAAGCAACCTCAGGCTGGAAGGACTGGGTTCTCTAGTCCCATGGCCACTCCTTGTGGCCTTGGACAAGCCACTTAACCCTCCATTGCCTCAGATATACTTAGATTTATTTATTTATTTATATTCTCTTATATATGGGAGGAGTGGTCTAGTGGTTAGGACAAGGTACTATAGGCCGGAGGGCCGGGGGTTCAAGTCCCACCTGGGGACAGAAATCTCAGGCTGGAGGGACTGGGATTTCTAGTCCTATAGGCACTCCTTGTGGTCTTGGGCAAGCCACTTAACCCTCCATTGCCCATGTTCCCTGTAAGTATTAACGTATGTGTGTCATATCCCCTTGTGTTAAATGTATCCCCCAATTGACCACTTTGACCCAGTGAAAAGCAGAATATAAATACAGCTAAATAAGTATACCGTGCTATTCTGCATCAGATTACATTGACCAGGGCATTATAACTTGGAGATAACTATTTTACAGGGAACATGGGCTATGGAGGGTTAAGTGGCTTGTCCAAGACCACAAGAAGCACCTGTGGGACTAGAAACCCCAGTCCTTCCGGCCCAAGGTTGCTGTCCTCTAGTGGGATTTGAACCCCTGACCTTCTCGCCTGAAGTACCTTGCCCCAACCACTAGATTGTGAGCCCTTCGGGGACAAGGGAATAAAAAGTACCTGTTAGTATACATGTAAACCACACTGATTCTAAAAGAACACGGTATAAAAAAGAAATAAATATCTATTTGTGCTTTATTGACTACAGCAAGGCTTTTGACTGTGTAAACCATGAAAAATTCTGGGCCACATTAAGAAGCATGGGTGCACCAGAACACCTGATCATTCTCTTGCACAATCTGTACATTGATCAAAAAGCAACAGTTCGAACAGAACAAGGAGAAACAGAATGGTTTAAAATAAGCAAAGGTGTATGACAAGCAATGTTCCCTCTAATTTTCTGTAGGCTGTGTGTGCATAAAATATCAGCTGTGCAGCTTTTGAAGGAAGGTTAAATTTTTGTGCGCCACATAACGACACTCAGAGTTATATACTTTAAAATTTGACTATATGTCAGAATACAGTATGTACACCACATTGATTGCACTAGAAAATATTGTAGAACTTGTGAAAACCATAAATACACAACAACTTTTCAATTTTAAGAATGTCTGTGTTGTTTTCTATCAGAATCAGAACTGTATTTTTTGTGTGCTCTGTTGTAAAGTATGTGCGCTCACTCGGCGAGGTGTGTGCGCGCGCACACGCGCACAGCTTAGAGGGAACAGTGATGGCAAGGCTGCATACTTTCCCCCTACCTGTTTAATTTATATACAGAACAAATCATCAGAGAAGCAGGATTGTACGAAGACAATAGAGGTGTGAAGATTGGTGGAAGACTCATTAACAACCTTAGCTATACTGATGATACCATATTACTGGCTAAAAGTGAAGATGATCTGAAACATTTGCTTCTCATGATCAAGGAACGTAGTCTTAAAATGGGCCTGCACCTTAATGTAAAGAAGAGAAAGATCATGACAAATGGCAAAATCAATAAGTTCATTGTTGAAGGAGAAGAAATTTAAATCGTGGACAACTTTAACCTACTTGGATGCACTATCAATAAGAAGCAGCAAGCAGTCAAGAAATCTGACTACCCATTCCTCTTGGCAGAATGGCTATGAAAGACCTAGACAAGATTCTCAAGAGCAGAGATTTCTCTCTCCATATAAAGATTCAACTCGTTCAAGCCATGGTATTTTCAATAACATCATATGGATGTGAAAGCTGGACAGTGAAAAAGATAGACAGGAAGAAAATTGATGCATTTGAATTATGGTGCTAGTGGCAAATACTGTGTATACCATGGACTGCCCAAAGAACAAACCAGTCAGTACTAGAGGAGATTAATCCTAAGCTTTCTTTAGAAGCTCAGATGACAAGACTTCAACTTTCATACTTTGGACACATCATGTGAAGAGAGAGATCATTAGAGAAAGACATCATGCTTGGTAAGATAGAAGGTCAACGCAAAAGAGGAAGGCCAGCAATGAGATGGATCGATAAAATAACAGCAGCTACGGGTACCAGTCTGTCAACAATGAGCCGCCTGACTGAAGACCGAACACAATTTAAGACAACTATCCAGAGGGTCGCCATGAGTCGACACCGACTCGACAGCTCTTAACAACAACAACTCTAGGGCTCTGTCTTGGGACCTCTCTTTTTCTCTCTCTGTAACCAGTCCCTTGGTGCATTCATCTCTGTCTATGGTTTTCAGTACGATTTCTATGCTGATCACTCTTAGATCTGCCACTATGCTCATGTAACCCTTCTATCTTTGCCCTTCTTTTCCACTGCCAACTCCAGACTTCATTCATTCTACCTTGCACTTCCTATGCCTGAGTCAGTACGTCAGGTTCCTTCTCTAGCCCTATTCCGATTCAGGCTAAAAACCCATCTCTTCAAGACTGTTTTTGGATCCTCATGCCCCTCACTTTCTTGTTCACCACTTACGTGTATTTTACAACACTCTAGTCCACAGTTTTATGATGTTGTTTGTCTTGATTAGATTGTAAGCTTTGATGAGCAGGGACTGCCTCTTACATCTATATGTACAGCGCTGTGTACTCCTTGTTGTGCTATATAAATGATAAGTAGTAGTAGTATTAGTAGTAGCATAAAAATGAACCATAAAAACATTAAAATTTGTGGAAGAAGTCAAGATGGCTGCAACTGTCAAACACTGAGGAGAGTTTCTTCATGTGTTTACTAAAAATAGAAATATGTAGACAAAAAATTAAACTGAAATCTCAGGCATCCAGATTCTGTATGTAGTACAACACCAAAGAAATAGAAAGAGATGCATCTACATATAAAGATTGCACATATAAAGTGGCATTTTAGAAAGGTGTCCAAGTGCAATCTGGACAAGGGCTGCCCAAGGGTGTCGCAGGGCCATGTGTGGAGGCTAATTGTGGGGCCTCATTTACATAAATATTTGCATATTCACTGGGCCCTATTTGCATAAATTGAATTTATTGTATTTTAAAATGTATATGCTGGCCTTCTAAAATTTTATGCAGCTTTCAAAGGAGTCCTTCACACGCCTCTTTTTTGTCCTACAATGACTTAGGGGTATGATTACTAAATATGAATGTGTGTTAAGTGCCACTGTATCCATAGATATAAATGGGTGTTGCTGCACTTAGAACACATTCAAATTTGTGAAAGCACATTAACCTTTAGCAAACATGCCTCTTAATGAGTTTCTGAAAACCATTTACATATACAGTGAGGATAAAGAAAGGCTACCATATTTCTGCATTACTATCCTCAGGTGCCAACTTCCACATGCTTTACTACAAAACCCTGATCATTTAGAACCCATCACTCAAAATGAAACACAAATGTTAACTTAAAGTCATTCAGGCGAACCTTCTTATTCTCGCTTGTTGCCAATATAACAAAGCCAAAACAAAAAAAACAAAGAAACAAAGGAGGTCTCAGACTCATTCGGCATTTATTTAAGCAATTTAGATATCTAAATGCTTGTGCCTAGTTGCATCAATGACCATCCTTAAGAAGCACCGCCAGCCTCATACACTCAAACAACAAAAAGATTTTGCTTAACTGCTGGTTTTTCTCAATGGCTGCGGGGCTCAGGTACTCTTTCCAATTGTACAGCTTTTACCCAACGCCTGTACACAATGGCGCCCATTAAACGTTTCACTTCATAGAAGCTTCTTCAGGGGTAGAGCTCTATCAACAAGGAAAGCAACAACAAAAAAATATATATATATACATATTAATGCTCATTCTCATAGACTCCATTAACATTACCATAATATCCCAACACCTCATCACGACCATAAACTGAACACTTTAAACTCAGCATGTGAAATCGATATCCAACAGGCTACTTCAAACATTCTACAATTTTTACATCCACCAGTTACAATCCCATAGCAGAACACTTATATTTAAAGTCTTCAGGGTAGAATCTTAATAACAAAGGATGCTGTAGATGTCCATTCAAAACTCACTCTTCTCAACGTAAACAACACTGAGCACAAAAATGCTGCGCATGCGGAGTATTTGACACCACCCTGACTTAAATAAGAAACTCTAATGATGTCAATTTTTAAAGTGACAAACACATTTAAACCAAATAACTCAATCACATTAAGATTAAAAGCATCACCATAACACTACATATGTGAAAAACTTAGCAAATTATAAAACCAACGACTCCTGGCTCAAAACCGAAAAACCACAAAATCCTCCATTGATATACACCCCAGACACAAAAACTCATTTATTCAACTAAATATTTAACAGATCAGATACAACTACCCTGATCTATTTCCATATTAAGTCCCCCAGGGGACCCAGTTTGCAAATTAAAAATCCACCTGTGCTCACATTGCAGCAATGTTTGTTTACGCAATTGGCCAGCTCTTCCAGCCAATATACACTCTACACAGAAGCATTTCAATTCATCAAAAGAATGCCCTTGATAAATAAAGTGTTGTACTATAGGAGCATCATGTACCTTATATTTTATTCTACTCTTATGCTCCATCATATGTATTTTCAGAGGTCTAATAGTCTTTCCAATATATAACAGCCCACAGGGGCGCAAAATACCGTAGACTACATAAGATGACCCACACGAAGTCAAACTCCTTAATTTATAAGTCACACCATGGTATGTAAAAGCCATAATCTCCCAGGACACTGGACAAATTAAACACATTTCACATCTCCTTTGGCCAACTTGTAATACAGAGTCAGAAGAGACTGACGCTATAGGGCACAGCACAGCGGGACTCAATATCTCCTTAAGATTTCGATGGCATTGCCATACGCATCTAATCCGCTTATTGTTTAGCCCTGGAATCACACTTAACACATTCATGTGTTTATTTACAATTCACTGTATTCGAGAACTAAACATAGAGTATTTCATAATCAAATTCACAAATTCAGTGTCTTCCGTATCTCTCGATCTAGGCGGCCCCAGCAGCAACTCTCTATTATTAAACAGCGCCCTCCGGTATGCACGTTTAACATTGTGCTGCGGATACCCCTTGTCAACAAAATTAGCTGAGAGCAGACTAGAAGCTTTCTGAAAGTCCACCAACTCAGAACAATTCCTTCGAAACCTAACAAACTGGGAGAAAGGTAAACCATTCTTAAGCTTAACTGGGTAAGCACTGTTGTAATGAAGGAGCGTATTCCTATCAGTAGGTTTTCTATAAACTGAAGTGCTCCAGCCCGTGCTGCTTTTATAAGCTATCACATCCAAAAATACCATTTTAACCTGATGATAAGAATAAGTAAACTGTATGTTCGGATCAAGATTGTTCAGCCATTGAAAAAACTGCTCTAAATCCTCAATAGATCCCTTCCACAGTGCAAACACATCGTCAATATACCTACACCATAATTTTATCTGAGGTAAATATGGAGATGTCATTATCCATTGCTCTTCGTATCTCCCCATAAAGAGATTGGCAATCGACAGGGCACATGTGGCACCCATGGCCACCCCTGAAATCTGTTGATATATTGTCCCTTCAAACATAAAATGATTACGAAACACTGCTAAATGAACAAGCTGTAACACAAAACTTATCATAGCATCAGATAAATCACCCCGTCGGTGGAGAAACAACTCAACTGTTTCATATGCGGCTTTCTGGGGGATGCTCATGTAGAGCGCCGTCACATCTAACGTGACTAATACTATATCAGGGATATTAGCCCATTCAGAATGATCATTCAAAACTTGAAAAAAATGGGTCATATCCCTAATGAAAGAAGGGATGTCACATAACAACGGACGCAGGAATGAATCAATAAACATTGAAAGAGGCTCCAGAATTGACGTCATTAGAGTTTCTTATTTAAGTCGGGGTGGTGTCAAATACTCCACATGCGCGGCATTTTTGTGCTCAGTGTTGTTTACATTGAAAAGAGTGAGTTTTGAATGGATGTCTGCAGCATCTTTTGGTATTAAGATTCTACCCTGAAGACTTTAAATGTAAGTGTTCTGCTATGGGATTGTAACTGGTGTATGTAAAATTATAGAATATTTGAAGTAGTCTGTTGGATATCGATTTCACATGCTGAGTTTAAAGTGTTTGGTTTATGGTCGTGATGAGGTGTTGGGATATTATGGTAATGTCAATGGAGTATATGAGAGTGAGCATTAATATGTATATATATGTATTTTTGTTTTCCTTGTTGATAGAGCTCTACCCCTGAAGAAGCTTCTATGAAGCGAAACGTTTAATGGGTGCCATTGTGTACAGGCATTGGGTAAAAGCTGTACAATTGGCAAGAGTACCTGAGCCCCGCAGCCATTGAGAAAAACCAGCAGTTAAGCAAAGTTTTTTTGTTGTTTGCGTGTATGAGGCTGGCGGTGCTTCTTAAGGATGGTCGTTGATGCAACTAGGCACAAGCATTTAGATATCTAAATTACTTAAATAAATGCTGAACGAGTCTGAGACCTCCTTTGTTTCTTTTTTTTTTTTTTTTTGTTTTGGCTTTGTTATATTGGCAACAAGCGAGAATAAGAAGGTTCACCTGAATGACTTTAAGTTAACATTTATGTTTCATTTTGAGTGATTGTTCTTTACATTTTTGACAATATTTTTCACTCTAAAAGACTGACCGGTGTGTTTGTTTCACTTAGAACCCATAGCAAATCTGCCATATCATAACAGCACTACCAGGACTCATACAGCACCTAACCCTTCTTATCAAAAGGTAGCACTACAAATATTAAACCAATACATCTCTTATTGGGAAAAGAGCACAAGTGGAAACTAGATGAACAGAATAGCACAGTACTGTCATACATGCAAAACAGGCAGACCATCACCCAATACAGAACAAGGGATCACAATTAAGACAATAATTGAACTGGAAACCCAAAAGCCAAACTATGAATGCACCACAACACTGAAAAAATGTAACTATGAAATTTATTTCCTCTTATACTGAACAAAGCGCAAATACATCAGCGTATATTTCTCAGAGCTGACGTAATCCAGTTAATAAATTCAAAATAAAATGGTTTTTTTCTCCTTTTGTTGCTAGGGCATTTTATTTTTGATCCGTAATTGCCTCAATCTCTCTATTCTACATTGTTCGTGTATGCTGCTAACTCTTCATTGATTACTGTCCATTTGTCCTTTCTTCTCTCTTCTCCTATTTTTTTTTCCATTTTCTGTCTACATCCACCTTTGACATATTGATCTTTTGCTTTTTGTTCTTTTCTCCATATATTTATTATTTATTTTTATTATTTATTTATTTATTTAACATTTCTTTTATACCGCGCTCTTTATCATCAGTGCGGTTTACAGTTAACAGAACGACTCAAGGACCGCAGGGCACTCCCGAGTTTACATCGAACAGGGAAAACAACTTGGAGAAAAAACAGGGAAAACTATGTACAATTTACATATTGCTGTGTCAATAATGTTACAAGAGTAGAACAGGGGATAATGTTACAAGGGTGGAGCAGGGAGTGAGAACCAGTGTGGACCGTGTTCCATTTACGGGCCACTTCCTCTTATCAAACTTGTGCATGCTGTTAGGCTATCAGATTAAGGGATGGTATGTGTGAGGGTGTGAGCGTGAGGGGGATTCGCACACGTAGACAGCGGTTTGACAAAGGTAACGTTGAGTCTTTTGTATTTCTGAAGCACTAACAAGTTTTCGATATGGATCTATTTCTCAGCTTTGGTTGTTCATTCCTTCACATACTCCATTTGAACTGTATTGTCCTTCATTGGATTAGGCCATTCATTGTGATTATCTAGGCTAATATGCCTTGTTCACTCTTATTAAATTCTTCGGGGTAACGATGGAGTTCTCTAAACATACTCACATTTTGCAATTTATAACATATGGTTTGTATATCCATTTACACATAGAATACTTCGAGTTATGTATGTTGTAATACTGACATCTAGTTTTCCTGTCTTTACATGACTTTTTAACTGGTGACCTAATCTCTTCTCTCTTTTTTCACACACGAGGGTTCGGCTCCTCTCACCTTCAGTAAGTTGTATTCACTACTACGGCTCCATCTCTTTCATCATTCATCATTTTTTGTTTTTTAAATGTTTTTGCTATATGGCATCTATTTCATATACAGTTTTACCCCATTTTATACTATTTGGTTTTCAGCAGTGTATGCCGATATTTATGAACACTTATGACAATGTGTGTTTTTTTAAGGTTTTTTTATAATCGGCATTTTCATCCATTTCCACACAACTAATGGTTCCATTTTTATTTTGTTTTTATGATAATACACTATGGGTTATTCCCCCTTTTATGATATTTTATTTTTATCGATATTAGAATTTTTGATTAACAATTATGTATGCTTTATTATGGTTTGTTCACTGACTCACTCCTGCAGCAGTTTATGTTCAATTAGTACTTTCTGTACCTCTTAGTGGTTCATATGATACAATTGTTGTTTACCATACTGGGTCTTCTCTCCTCCTCTCTCTTTTGTTTCCATCCTTCTCTTTATATTTTTTAATTATTTATATATTTATGCAGTATGCTATTTTAGCATGTATGTATTTTCATCTATCTATGTTTTTTAGTGTGCATGTTTATCTAGACAGTTTTATAACTGCATGATGTAAGATTGTTCTTACAACCTTCAACAGAGGTTACACGTTTTTACATAATTATTGGTTTTACATACATATCAGGTCCGGAGCATATTAGCTTCACTTGTTTTTATGTGATATTAATAATATCTATGTATTTATTATTTTATGATGCCATTTTAATTAAGTTTATTATATTTATTTGCTGTCTGTGCTTTTATAATTATCTTAAGTGTCTGTATATTTATGTTTTTAGTATTCTTTGCCTGGCTAGCCCCTGATGAAGGGTGACGAAACACGGCCTGTGTCAGGCGGTCAAAGGCTCCTTAATAAAATAAATTGTCTTTCCACTTTATCACGCTTTGGACTGGTTTCCTAGTCAAAGCCCAGACATCAATCCAATTGAGAATCTGTGGCATGACTTGAAGATTGCTGTACACCATCGCAACCCATCTAACTTGAAGGAGTTGGAGTAATTTTGCCTTAAGGAATGGACAAAAATCCCAGTGGCTAGATGTGCTAAGCTAATAGAGACATATCCCGAGAGACTTGCAACTGTAATGGTAGCGAAAGGTGGTTCTACAATGTATTGACTGGGGGAGGGGGGGGAGACATATGCAGACTCAGGATTTCTGTATTTTTTAAATCTTACTTATTGTTTGTGTTACAATAAAATATATTTTGCACCTTCAAAGTGGTAGGCATGTTGTGTAAATCACGTGCTGCTAACTCCCAAATCTCCATTTTAATTCCAGGTTGTAATGCGACAAAACAGGACAAACTCTGAGAGGATAAATACTTTCACAAGCCACTGTATGGGCACAAATGAGCCCCACAGGCACATGAACGCTGGCACCACACACATGCAGATTGTATATAGGAAGAAAATATACATGTGTATCTTCATTTTGGAATGCAGATGGACATCAACACTGCTACTATTCTCTATGGGGACTGCGCACATGTGTGGCGGTCCATTTTCCATCATGCACATGTGTATTTCCCTGCTGCATTTTATTTCTTTCAAACATGTATACTCAGGGGTGGAAGTGTGTCAATTTTCAAAGGTCCATGCACATGCAGGGTTCCTGGAGTGAAGGAGTAGCCTAATGGGTAGAGTGCTTGCTTGTAACAAAGAGACCAGCATTTGATTCTCTCTAGCACTTCTTGTGTCCTTTGGAAAATCACTTAACCCTCCATTGCCTCAGAAAAATCCAAGTTGTCATTGTCCCTGTTTAATATAACCAAGTTTAAGTTACAATGTAAACCACTTTGACTGAAATGATAAAGTGGTATACAAAAAACAGTTACGTAAAATCACCTTGGATTTTCACATCTAAACAACCTTTCTAAAATGTGAACATAAGATATGCCATACTGGTTCAGACCAAGGTCCATCAAGTCCAGTATCCTTAAACATGTGCCTTCACATGTTTAATTTAGGTCTGCTAAATTAGGTGGGACAGCAAAATGATTGGACTGCAGATTTTTTTGTCTAGCAACATTTACAATACTATGGTGGTGAAAGCGCATTTCTCACAACCTCTGCAAGTGTTGCTGCCATGAAACAAGCATTTTTAGTGCCTTGGAGCATGTATAGCTTTGGATTAGTCAACATCCAGGGCCAGATGTGCAGGTGCCATTCTGAAATCACATGGTTACATGCATCTCCAGGCCCTTCCTTCACCCTCCCCCATGCTACATGGATGTCTATAGTACATATCCATCTTTCTAAAATGGATCCGGGGATATCTCTGTGATTTGCTTGACTGAATGCCTGTTTTCAGATGTCCAGATCATGAATAGAGCTTCTAAAATGGTCCCCATTCTTTACAAATTTAGGTGTGGATCCTAACCATTTAGCCCTATTTTATAAAGTATGCATGTACCTCACTTTTTAAAATAGATTCAAAATATGTGCATTAAACAGCACGTAAATCTAGCTTATCCATAAAAAATGACCATCTATGGAAATAATTTTATGACAGGGTGCCTAGATTTGAGATGGAAAAGTGTCTATTTTACACCCATTTTATAGATATGTAAAGGCACATTTTCCAAAGGACATCCAAGTGTAAACTACTACTTCTACTACTACTAAGCATTTATATAGCGCTACTAGGCGCACGCAGCGCTGTAAAAAGAGAAAACACACAAGAGACAGTCCCTGCTCAAAGGAGCTTACAATCTAGTAAAGACAAAACAAGAAAAGGAGGATAAGATAAGAACAAGGGCAATGAGAGGAGAGCATTAGAGACAAGACAAAGGAAAGAGGTAAGAACAAGTGTAAGAGGAAGTAAGATAGGTAAAATAAAAGAGGGGAAGAAGGAGAACAGCTAAATCAAGAACCAAAGGCAGAAGCGAAAAGATGAGCTTTTAACTTAAGTTTGAAGAGGGACAAAGAAGATGCCTGACGTATAGACAAAGGAAGTTTATTCCAGGTGTACGGTGCAGCAAGGTGAAAAGAGCGGAATCTGGAGTTGGCAATAGAAGAGAAGGGCATAGCAAGAAGCAGTTGACAAGAAAAACGGAGCTCATGAGGGGGGAAGTAAGGAGAAATGAGAGAAGAAAGGCACCGAGGAGCCTCAGAGTGGATGCACTTATAGGTCAAAAGGAGAAGTTTAAAGTGAATGCGGAAACGGATAGGGAGCTAGATTTGAGGAGAGGAGTGATAAGGGCAAAACGAGGCTGACAGAAAATCAAACGTGCAGCGGAGTGCTGAACAGACTGAAGGGGGAGAGATGAGTGTGAAGGAGACCAGCAAGGAGCAGGTTACAGTAATCAAGACGGGAGGTGATTAGGGAATGGATGAGGGGTTTAGTAGTGAGTTCAGAGAGAAAGAGGCAGATTTTGCCAATGTTGAAGAGAAAGAAGTGACAGGTCTTGGCGATGAGTTGGATATGAGAGGAGAAAGAGAGCGAAGAGTCAAGCATAACACCCAGGTTGCGAGTGGATGAAGCAGGTTGGAGAACAAAGCCATCCACAGAGACTGAAAAAGAAGAAGGAGAAAGGGAAAATTTTAGGGGAAAAAAACAAGAAGTTCGGTCTTGGCCATGTTCAATTTCAAGTGACAATGGAACATCCATGCAGTGATGGCAGAGAGACAGCTAGAGATCCGGGACTGGAATGAAGAAGAAAGATCAGGAGTAGAGAAATAGATCTGGGAGTCATCAGCATAGAGATGGTACTGAAAACCATGAGAGGAAATGAGTGCACCAAGGGACTGGGTATAGAGAGAAAAAAGGAGGGGACCCAAGACAAAACCTTGGGGGACACCAAATGAGAGCGGGGTAACAGAGGAGGAGGAGCCACCAGAACAAACACTAAAGGAGCGATGGGAGAGATAGGAGGAGAACCAGCAAAGAACAGAGTCCCTAAAGCCAAGCGAGGACAAAGTGTCAAGGAGAAGATCATGGTCAAAAGTGTCGAAAGCAGCAAACAAGTCCAAGCCTGAATGTCCATAAAAAAGACAAGCATGTCCCAGTTCAAGCAGGATTTCACAAATGTGGATGTGCACAATATAGACCTCTGCAGGGACTTCTTCATAGATATCCCTGGTATAATATTTAATACTGAAGATGTCTATGAGACATACATAATAGTGCAAACTCAAAACAAGTCCCAAACACAAACAGCATTGTCATTATGAAGAGTACTGAGGACAGTGCACTACCAACTTCTTGACACACTCCAGATGTTTTAGTGCCAAAACAAGCTCTTTTCCAATATTTATTCTTGCCTGGAGCAAGTCTAAGTTTGTATGCAGGTGCAGACATCCAAAAGGTTCTAAGATCGATCGAGATGTCCCTTCTAAAATGCCACTTAATGGACGTCTATGTCTGTAGCTCCACACTGAACATACTATCTTATCAATATCACCGCCACGCCAATGATAAGATACTTCTTAAGTTAGAACAGCGTTACATTTATTTATTTATTTATTTCTCTTATATACTGTGCTCTTCGATATCAGTGCGGTTTACATGGAACATCGAGGTATTTTACGGTGGGGGATTACACCGTAATTACAAATAACAGGTAGCTCAACTTGGATAAGCATCTTAACTATTTACACATATATGGATAACAGATAATTATTTACACATATTTATTTATTTATTTATTTAGCTGTATTTATATCCCGCTTTTCACCGGGTCAAAGCGGTCAATATATACATCACTTTGAGGGATAGTTACATGTAGTCATGGAGCTTTGCTGTGAGTGGGGCGAGTTGGTGTACCTTCCTCCGGGTAGCATTTGAGGAAAAGGTGGTGCTTCAATGCTCTCCTGAATTTAGTTAGCTCCGGGATTGCTCGTATGTTGGGTGGTCGGGCGTTCCAGCATCTGGGTGCACAGAGGACTAAAAGCCCTGTTTACAGTTGCCTGTGTACAATGGGTCATTGTTTTGGGGATTATCAAGGTGTTTATTGCTGTAGGTCGTCTGGCCCTGTTGGAGGGGGGGGGGGGGGTCATGTGTGTAAGGCCCACGAGTGATGAGGGAGAGAGCCCATTGCTGGCCTTGAATGTTAGTAGCAAGATCTTGAAGGTGATCCTACAGTGAATTGGGAGCCAGTGGAGACTTTTGAGGATGGGTGTTATATGGTCTCGCCTTGAGGCCCCATTTAGAACTCTGGCTGTAGTGTTCATGGAGAGTTAGAGCGGGCTCAGGGTGGATTGTGGGAGCCCTTGAAGGATCACGTTGGCATAGTCGAGATGAGGAATGGTTAGTGCCTGAAAGATCGTTCTGAAGTCATCTGGTTGTAGTAGGGGTTGAGTGTCCTGATTTTATGATATGTTGATTTTACCATGTTGCCAATGTGCGTCTTCATGTCCAGTCTTTGGTCTAGTGTGACACCCAGGTAACGGATTGTGGGCTTGGTTTGCAGCTCTACCTCCCTGACTTTTAGGTAAGCTGGTGGGGAAAAATTAGAGTTTCTGGTAATGAACAGCACTTCAGTCTTTTTGTGCTGTATCTGGAGATTCTGATTTTGGAGCCATTTTTCCACTGCGCTGAAACAGTTTATTAGTGATGAGAGGCCAATCTGGTCAATCTTGAACGGCATGTAGAGCAGAACGTCATCCGCATATATCATGTATTCGACGTTGAATGAGCATATGAGGTCACAAATGGGCTGCATGTAGATGTTGAACATTAGGGCTGATAGGGAGGATCCTTGCAGAACGTCTTGTTTCTGTTGGAACGGTTTGGATGTGGAGGTCTCTGTTCACACATGCTGCCATCTATCGGATAAGTATGACTTACACCAAGTTAGTGCTAAGTCACAGTTGAAATCTCTTGAACCTCAAGGGTTGAATCAAGAATTCAACTTGGTCGTCTGTTTAGAATGTTCACAGTATGGCTTAGTATAGATTTTTTGTTATGGCTACTAGTTTATACTCATTTTATCCTGTGTCATTTGATACATACTTTTTATGGATGTCCGTTTTTTATGATGATGCTATACTGTGAGTTTTTAGCACCCCATGGCTTGAGTACATTGTACATTTTATAATTGGATTAACCAATTAGGATTTGTGGTATGTTGTTTTTTTTAATTGCCTTAGGCACATTTTGGCAATGAATTTACTGTCCATTGTTAGTATCATATCTTACAGTTTCATTTTGTACATGCATACTCCTTTATATATACATTCATCGATTTATGATATTCCATCGTATCTATTATACTTTTATGGCTCTACACAAGTTTTTTTCCCTGTATTATTTAATCGTGCATTGTCTACGGTATTAACATATATATATTTTTTTTCATCAATGTATACATATTTTTCATTGACGCTTTTATGGTGACGTCATGCCATGTTATGTTGTCCGTGCTGTTCGACGCTTTAAAATCAGACGCTAGAGTGGGCCGCGTTTTTCGAGCTGTTCAAGCACTATAATTTTGCGTATTTGCAGGTACGAGTTGTTCCCTCGGCTCAGATTTGTCTTTGTATAAGTCTCAGTCACTTTATTATTCACTATTAACTTTTTATTTTCTACTTTTTGTTATACTTCTTTGTTTTCATTTTTTTCATGCACTTTTACGGATGCCTCCTCTTCTTAGTGGCCGTTGCTAAGGCTGAACAATCATGGCGTCTATACAAAGTTTTTTTAACATATCAGTTAGTCTTCCTGTTTTTAATGTATTTATTATTCACCGTTATCGGCGTCATCCCATTTATCTGCAAAAGTGGTATTTTAAATGATTATATATATATTTTTTCATACAAACATTCTTTTCACACTGTTTTTCCACAATTACATCGTTTTTGATTAACTAAGGGGCATGTTTACTAAAGTCCGCAAATTTGCGCGCCACAAAATAGCGCACGGCAACGCACCACTGAAACGCGCATAAATGCGTTTAAACGCCCCGCACACGTGCGTGTCACCCCCGCACAGGTACGCGGCACACCAATGGGCCCCGTACAAGTGCGGGCCCGCAAATGTCCGATAGAGGCGTGGAACGGCTAAAGGAGGGCGGAGGAAGGCTCCGGAGGGGCGGAGGGACGGGGTCAATGGGTGGAGAGTGGGAGGGGAGAGGGTCCTCGCACAGTATCGGGTCCGAATTTGCATGTAAAAACTACCACGAGTGAAACACTCGCGGTAGAAAGCATTTAAAGGGAAGAGAAACCATTTCCGTCAGCAATGTACAGGAAAACCGGGGAAACCAGCAAAACGTGAGCAGTGTGATACATGTGCACAGCACAAAAGTGCACATAAAAATAGGAAATGACCACAACAGAACTATTAAAAATAGTAATTCAGCTGGGGAACAGTGATAGTGATGGGCAAATACAGAAAACACACCCAACAAAGCTCCAGAAAAAAGAAATGAATTTTGGAAGGGTTTACGGAGCGGAGACTCTTTCAAACAACATTTCCTGTTGTGGAGCTGTCCTGGGAGTGTTTGCTATGGTTGCCCATTAATATCACTGTTGCCCAGCGTGGTGATATTGTTTCCCCCAGTTCCCGTGGTCATTTCCGTGGTTTATGTGCACGTTTGTCACCAGACAGGGTGCATATGCCCACAGCGTAGAGCAGGGTTTGTGACTCCATCCTGCCAGGCTCACTACCTCCAGGGGCTGCACTGTCTCTGTGGCCATAGTGTGGTGCAGCAGACAGAGTCAGTACCTCTAGGACCAGAGAGTCAGAGGTTCAAAGCCCAGCTGGGGCACTTGCCAGCCCAGTCCCTATATTTTACCCACCACTAAACACAGATAGCGCAGATACCCCTGTATTGCAGGGGACATAAGCATGGGGAAAACACCCATATTTTACCCAACGCACACACACCACAACAATGGGCATTACCCACAGCCAAGTACCCCAAATGCAGTCCCGTACTGCCACATTCCAATCAGGTCACCTGCTTTTTATGGGAGGAGCTCATGCCAGCATGTTGGCGGACGAGTACATGTGGTGCAGGGGGCAGTGGCTGCTAGCGACAGAAGACAGAGGCCTAGCCATGTGCAGGCTGCCACCATCCACTGCAACAGACTGCAACAGCCGGATCCACAGTCATGGACATGCCAGGGAATCCACCCAATTTTGTGGCTACACAGTGGTGCAGTGCATGCAGACACTGCATGCAAGAGCAGAAGGTCATAGATTCAAAGCCCAACTGGGGCAACTGCCAATCTTGCCCACATATTTTTCCCCAAGTAAACAGTGATAGTAAGGGCACACCTTTCCTGGCGAGGACATATGCAATGGCAATACATCTATCTTTTACCCCACTGAGCAAAGACACCATGAACAGGGCCAGTACCCAGAGCAGAATCACCCAAATGCAGTCCTGGTGGGGCACACACCAGTCAGGTTCCATGATGCCACTCATACAAATGCCTGTGCTGTATATCTATGCACCACACCCATGGTATGTAGATGTAGCTCATGCATATCCATGAGGGACAGCAGGAAAACCAGAACAGTGTGATGCAAACCTGGACTGGAGTTGGGGAATCTGTGCCGTAAAGCAGCAGCCATCAAGGGCAGACACACCCACACCCACAGGCCTCATTGGCCAATGTCTCCTGGAGAGGCAGACCATTGGACCCTGCATGCATCTCCCAAAACTAGCACTTGCATAACTTACCAATGTCACCCTACACCTGAGGTATACGGTACACAGCTCTGAGATGTTTGCTAGGAGCACAGGCAGCTAGATATCCATACATTACGCACATACTGCTAGTTGACCCCATCCGAACAATCTGTTAGGTGTTTGCGGTGTGCTCCAGGCCTGGCCTCTGACGGTGTTTACCACCCTGGGAGTGACCCCAGCTGTACGGCGTACCATATCCATGCCTTGCCGTGCTCAGGACCGGTTTGGTGGGCAAGGCTAATTACTTCCTCAATAGTAGCATCATGATGGCATAGGTGTGGAAGTGTGTGTCTGGCTATACAGTGGGTGTTGGCTGCAAGCCCCTTCCACAGCCCACACTGCCAGCACTGTTGCCAGTATTGGCCTGCCAATGTGCATAATGAGGTGCAAGGTACCATGGGTATAGCCAGGACAGGGTAGCCTGGCCAGGATGCATCTGCACCGGGCAATAGGACACTGGCAGGGACATGTAGTGTCCGGCCACCACCTACACAGACAGGGTGGCCAAAGCATGTCCTTCTGGGAGATCACGCTCACCCTGACTGTGCAGTGACCACAGCATGGCTAGGCACCCCCATAGTGCTATGCAGTATTTCTCTCATGTGATAGATATGGGTTTCTATTTGGGGCCCAGTCACTGAATTATCTGCTTGCTGTGTATGCTGGCAGACCAGTTCTGGGTGCATGTATCTCCAATTGGGAACTGTTTGTTGCAGACTGTTTGTAGCTGGTATGTGTCTTGCTGGAATGGCTTGCAGTGGCTGTTGGCTTGCTGCAGGGGACTATCTGGTGGTGGGGTGCAGCTTACCTTATCCTATCCTATGTCTGTCTGCTATTGTGTTGTGGCTGTGTGTGTGGGTGGGGGTGGTGTTCATTCCTCAGCAGGACTGGGGTTGATGTTGCCCTCTACTGCCACCTTTGCAGGGAGGTACAGTGTGGATCTCTTGATGGGGGACCATGTTTGGGGGGGGGGGTCCAAACCTGACTGGGATATCCATGGTGTTTGTGCAGAAACTAGCTATCTTACACATTAACACTACTTTGAAACTCCCGCTTGGCCTCCATCAGCCATGGAAGGTGTTGTGGACCTGGTCCTGGGCGCCTCATTGCACACTCAGGGTGAGCACAGAACCCGCATGATGTAACGGTGTGTAGCTACTCTGTGCCAGTAAAACACCCGGTCAGTGCCCCCTACCAGACCGAGGTGCTGTGTGGGTGCACCCGGTCACTCCCCCCAACAGGGCCGAGGTGCTGTGGGGGTGCTTTACCCATCTGTGTCCATCTGTGGACAGCTAATTTGCATGTGCAGTGCATCATGGGTACGTGTGGCCTAACCCTATCCTGTTTACACCGTCAGACTGTCTGTGAGGTGACGTGCAGGCTATCTGCAGCCAGCCAGGTGCTTGCTTATAGCTATGGAGTTGTAGCCCAATGGTTATATCACTCCCTGTGTAGCCAGAGGTCATGGATTCAAACCCCCAGTGGGGTTCTGTGATAGGGGTGTTCACAGCATCTTTTTAATTTACTGTACATATGTTGCTGTCAGCAATAACACCCTGAGCGTACTGTACCCATAAGGTGCCTCTGAGGGCGCTTGTATGGGGCGCCGTATACGGCACTTTATGGTTTGCCATCCATATAGGGTGCACTATACATTATCCTGTGTCGCAAACATACATGCTGCCCTATAGGGGACATTCTAGGGTGCCTTGGCGGACGGTGCACTGTCACATGTGCCTTATGGGCTGCCTTATGTTAACATGCTGTGAGCGTGCGTTTTCTAGTTGTTATCACAAAATAAAATTAGTGGGCCTCCTACAGCACTCCACAATATAAAACATACTGCCTCTGCTAGTCTTTTTCAATGGGCACTGTAGGGAATTAAACCCATGATGCCTGCATGAGTGGTCAGTGTCTTAACCATTGCGCTATGGCTCCATTCCTGCTATTTGCACATCAGCGCGCCACTTATCCCTCCTACTATTGGGCTGCCCCCCTCACACATCAGCGTGACGCCTTCTGCCCACAGGCTCGCCGCCTTCTGTTGCCCCATTTTATCAGCGCGCCCACAATGAACAGTGCGCCGCCTCATGCCGTAATAAAAAAAGAGTGCGCCGCCTTCTGCCGCCCATAATCAATATACCTCCTACACCACTTTTGCCCATAAAAGTTGATGCCTCAGCTGGTCTTTTTCAATGAGCACAATGGGGGTTTGAAACCCCTGGGCCCGTGCACCATAGGTCAGTGTCTTCACCATTGTACTACAGCTCTGTTGTTTGGTTATGCAGCAGCGCCCCACTTAGCCTTCCCACGCGCTAATGTGGGCCCCGCACATTAGCGCGATGCACACACGTATGGTCCGGTTTTTTTCTTTTTTCTGCCTGGCCCGCCCACTCCTTATATGGCACCAGCACACTAACGGGAACCCGCACAGCAACGGTGTTTAGTAAACATGCTCCTAAGTGTGCTGCAATTTTTAGTAGTCTAAGGGGTATGTTTACTAAACCCTCTTAACGTGCGTGCCGCGGCGGTAGTCTGCAGGATGCCATATAAAGAGTAGGCAGTCCGGTCAAAAATAGCAAAACGGGATTAGCGTGTGCGCTCTTGTGCGCCGCATGCTCTTGTGCACCGTGCACATTAGCGCATGAATAACGCGCGCGGGAAGCATAAGCAGGCGCGCTGATGTACACACAGAGGAACAGGGCTGCAGTACAATGGTGAAGACACTGACAGATGGTGCAGGGGTCATGGGTTCAATCCCCCACTGTACCCAATGACTAAGGCTGGCTGAGCAACTACTATTTATGTGTAATATTGCATTATGAGGCTTTTTTTTAAAATTTATTTATTTATAACCATTTAACATTATAAATCAAGAAAATTCACAGAACAATCTTGAAAGAAATAGTACAGATACAATCAGGAACAATCATAGCAGATTAATTATAACAAGAAAATTTTTTCAAAAATCAATGCATCTGTTCACCCTAGCCCACAATATAAGAGGGGAGAATTCCAAAATTCCAAATACACAATATACTAACAAAGTAGAAAGGACAAGGCAGCTAACTAACTCCAGTATTATTTTATGAGAGCACAGGTGAGGCTCCAATAGAAGTCTCCAAGCGCCTGGCAGCAATAAAGGCCGTTAACTGGGAAGGATCATAAAAAATATATGAAATAGCTCTGTATTTCACCAAGCATTTGCATGGGTGTTTAAGAAAAAAAGAGCCCTCCCAGTTGAAGAACCCCAGGGCGTAACAGGAAAAAATCCTTGCGACGCCTCTGTGTTTCTTTAGCTAAGTCTGGAAAAATGCGTACCATTAAACCCTTAAACAATAAATTTCTTTTCTTAAAGAATAGCCTAAGAAGCCACTCTCTATCTGACAATAATGCAAAAGTAACAAGCAGCGTAGATGAAACCGGAGTCTCAACATTCAGAGGTTTCCAATAAATCTGTAACATTCAGAACATTAACTTGATAGGGGTGAATGCCGAGCTGCAGTCTGTTTGGAGTCGGGTGGCTCAGCTTCTGCTTCGGCTGTATCTCTGTCCCCTGAGAGTCCCGCGCCAAAGGCTCTTAAAGGTCAGTCCTTGCCTGAAGGGTTCCTGGTGCTGGGCTCCTCACCTGAGTTGCGAGAAGACGCCGGTTCGAGGGGGCCAGGAACGGAAGGGCTGTGGAGCCAGGGGAGAGCCGTTATTGATCTGCGCTCTCCGGGTCCATCTTTGGCGACGGTGGAGGAAGGTGACCGCAGGATTGGTGCTTCCTGTGGCGAATAGAGCCCAAGCCGACCGGGATAGCAATGGCGGCTGCTGTATCGGAAGTGGACTCTGGAAAAAGTTTTGTTTTACAGCGACCGGAGAATTTCACATTGGAATCTATTTGGCAGGCAATTCTTTCACTGGGGGAAGTGTTGGTGCCCCAGATTGCATTGTTGGAACGGAAGTTACAGAAACTCTGTGACGGCCGTAGAAGAGAGCTGGATCAGAAGGTGTTGGCACTGCAAATAGACGTGGATGAATCTCGGAGAACAGTAACAACTTTGGAAGAACGTGCGCGATGCGTTTTCAAAAGGACCTTTCCAATATTCAAGTTAAGTTAGAGCGTTTAGATAATGTTTCAAGAGCTCATAATCTCCGTTTAAATTAATTTTCCTAAGTTAATCTCTGTATCTTCTAGAGAAATGTTTAAGCAGTATTTAATGGAGACATTGGGGGTGGCCTCTGAATTAATGCCTCCTTTGGTGAGAATTTATTATCTTCCTAAGGCAAAAATTGTTGAAAATGGGGTTGAAAAAGGGGCTGATTCGGATGTGGGGGGTAAAAGATCAAGTTAATTATGAGGCTTTTTAATTTTATTTTAATTAATTACTGCTGCTAGCAAAGCACTCTCAAAGCACTGTAACATAAGGTGCTGCATAAGGCAACCCCATAAGGTACCCAGAGGGCACATTTTAAAGTGCACTGTCTGCCACGGCAACCCTACAATGGTTTTGCTGAAAGGGTGGCGTATAGGGCGCCATATAGGGTGCCCCTATGAGGCTCAGCAAGGTCATAGCACTGTTTTTGATGGCAGCACTGTGCATTTAAACGCATGAAAATCTTAAGTAGGTGCGCTGAAATGCAAAGAGGAACAGCAGTGTAGCACAATGGTTAAGTCACTGACTGATGATACAGGGGTCATGAGTTGGATTCCCCAGTGTACCCAATATGTAAGGCTGGCTGAGGCATAAGCTTTGACATGTAAGTATGTTTTTCCTGAGGCATTTTATTTGTATTTTAATTATTGCTGCCAGCAAAAAAAACCACACCCTCAAAAGCCGTAACCTAAGGTGCCGCATAAGGCACCCTATAAGGCACTGTCTGCCACGGCACCCTATAAATGTCCCCCTATAGGGCACCCTATAAGGCGCTCCATAGGACTCCTTATAAGGCACCTTATATGGACTGGCACCCTATCAGTCGCTCCATAGCATACTGTATAGTGCACCTTATATGGATGGTAACCATAAGGTGCCCTATAGGGCACCCTCTGAGGCACCTTATGGGTACAGTACGCTGAGTGGTGTTATTGCTGGCAGCACTAATGTACTTTAAAAATAGATAATGCTTTGGGACAGCCCTATCAAATAACCCACTGTGGGTTTGAACCCATGACCTCTGGCTCCACTGGTAGCGAAATAACCAGTGGGCTACAGCTCTATAGCAGCTAGCAAGCCCCTGGCTGGCTGCAGAAGGACTGCAAGTCACCCACACAAACAGTCTGCTGTGGTCACCAGGATAGGGTTAAACCCACCCATACCCATATTCACTGCACATGCAAATCAGCAGTCTACAGATGATCACAAGACTGGGGTATGCACCCCCACAGCACCTCGGCCTGGTAGGGGAAACTGACCGTGTGTGGTACTGGCACAGAGTAGTTACACACCGTCACATTGTGCAGGTACTGCACTCACCCTGAGGGTGAGGTGGGCGCCCAGCACCAGGTCCACAGCAGAGATAGGTCATGCTGCAGGTCCCCAGCAGTGCTAATGTGTGAGATAGATAGTTTCTGCAGACACACCTTGTAAATATCTGTATGTCTCAGTCAGGTGTAGCCCCTATGGATCCCTAGAAGGATTATGTACCACCACCCTCCTCCAGGGCTGAGAGTGGCAAACAGGGTCTCCCACCAACTGATCCACATTCTACCTCTCTGCAATGGTGGAAGTAGAGGGGGACCATCAACCCCAGTCCTGCTGTTGGGGAACAGACACACCTACAGGGGCAGTCAAAGCAGCTCTGTACACATCCATAACGGCAATAGCAGGCAGACATTAGGCCTGGATATGCATAAGCTATGCACCCCACCACCACTATATTATCTCCTGCAGCAAGCCTTCAGTCCCTGCACGGTGCTCCATCAGGACACATACCAGCTGGCAGACAGCCTGCTAACTAGTCCATAGTGCATGTTTCTGCGTGGAAATGCGTGCCACCCAAAAACCTGGGATGTCAACATACCAACAACAAGCAGATAAGTCAGTGACTGGGCCCCAAAAGGAAAACCCATAAATATCACATGAGAGAAATAATACACAATATAGCATCTATGGGGGGGGTGCCTATAGCCATGCTGTGGGTCACTGCACAGTCGGCTGAGAGAGTGATCTCCACAGCAGGACATTGCTGTGGCCACCTCTGTCTGTAGTGCAGGTGGTGGCCGGGCACTATACAATGTCCCAGCCAGTGCCCTATGCCCTGTGCAGATGCATCCTGGCCAAGGCCACCCTGTCCGGCGGCTATACCCATGGTTACCTTGCTCCTCATTATTGCACATTGGCAGGCCCAATACTGGCAAACAGTGCTGGCAGTGTGGGCTGTGGAGGGTGTTTGCAGCCACCACACACTGGATAGACAGTATCCACACACTCCCACACCTATGCCAGCATTGTGCTACTCTAGAGGAGTTTACGCAGCCCTGGCCACCACACCACGTCCTGGACACAGTGCAGGCATGGATATGGTACGCAATACCTGTTGGGGGTCACTCCCCAGGGTGGTAAAACACTGTCAGAGACCATAACTGAACCACACTGCACACTCCACAGACAGCAGAAAGTTTGCTATGATGGAGCTCAATCAGCAAACCTGTGCTCTAACGTAGGTATTGGTATCTGCCAATAATCATAGCACACGTTTGATAACTGTGTACCAATATTCCCCAGGTGTAGGGTTGGCATTGCTAAGGTATGCAAGGCTAGTATTGGGAGATGCACGCAGGGCCCAATGTCCTGCCTCTCCAGGAGGCATTGGCTAATGGAGCCTGTGGGGTGTGGGTGTGGGTGTGTCTGCCCCTGTTGGCTGCTGCTTACGGCAGAGGTTCCCACTCCAGTTCCTGGTGTGCCAAACAATGTTCGGGTTTTCATGCTATCCCTCATGAATATGCATGAGATACATCTGCATACCATGGGGTTGGTGCATAGATATGCAGCACAGGCATCTTTATGGTGAATGGTGTTTTGGCCCTCCAGACTGCATTTGGGAGACTCTGCTTAGGTAATGCGCCTGTTTATGGTGTCTTTGCTCTGTAGGGTAAAATGTAGGTGTTTTGGGGCATGTTTACGTCATCTGCAATAACAGATTCTGTCTGTATTAGCACGTTGTATTAGTGGGTAAAAATATGGGGACTGCGGTTGGCAGGCACAATAGCTGGGGACTTGAACCTGTGACCTTCTGCACTCCAAACACACTGGTTGTGTGCATTGCACCACCGTTTTGCCACAGTGACAGCGTATCTTCCCTGGTGATACCATGACTGTTTGTACCGGCAGGGTCTGTCTGTTGCAGTTGCATGGCACACCACCTACACAGGGCTAGGCCATGGTCTACTCTGGGCAGCTGCCACTGTCCCCTCCACCAACCAGTTACCCCTCCACCACCATGCTGACCATGGCCTTATATTGGAGACAGCATAAAACCTGAATGATTTGTGGGCCTCCAGGACTGAATTTGGGGGACTCTGCTCTAGGTAATGCACATGGTGTTTCTGGTGAGTTTGTGCTCGGTGGAGTAAAATATAGGTGTTTGAACCATGCGTATTGTTCTCTGCAATAAAGGTTTGTCCTTACTATCACGGTTTGGTAGCGGGTAAAATATGGGGACTGGATTGGCAGTAGCTCCAGCTGGGACTTGAACTTGTGACCCATTTCTGCTCCTGATAACACACTGGCTATGCTCACTGCACCACACTGTGCTCACAGAGAAAGTGTAGTCCCTGGAGATACCATGGTTGTTTGTCAGACACAGCCTGTATGCTGCAGTTGCATGGCACCCACCTACACAGGGCTAGGCCATGGTCGGACCTTGGGCAGCTGCCCCTGCCCCCCTCCACAACCAGTACCCCTCTGCCATCATGCTGACATGCCCTTCTGCTGGTGGTGCTGGTGGTGTGCAGTCCTCAAGCCATCCAGTGTGCAGGTAGGCGGCTGCCTATGGTGCGTGTTCTGGGGTAGGGGTGCCTGCATAGGAGTCCACGCTTCCCCCAAACACCGCCATGCCAATGTTCTGTGCCCTTGGGGGTACCTGCTGGGTACTATCCCCTGTGACACTGTGATAAACACTCTCGTGCCCATGTTGGGCCCTCATCAGTTGCTGTCTGGCTGCTGTTCAGTTTCAGCATTCCTAAGTGCCATCTAGGCATCTGCCTAGTCCACACTGTGCCCCAGCTGCACCACAGCATGTGCCGCCTGCAGCCCTCTGTATCCCCTTTCCCAGCATCTGTCCAGTTGCCCATTCCGACATGCCCGCCCTGCTGTTGTGGAATCATGTGCATGCCATAGGTAACCTGTCCAATGGAGAGGGAAACCCTGATCAGTGCTATTTCCACTTGTGTTATCATTCACCTTGTATGGGGACGGAGCGTAGACCCTTCCAAAATTCATATTATTTTTTGGGGCTTTATTGGGAGTGTTTTTTTATGTTTTCCATTACTATCACTATTGCCCAGCTTGATTATAATTTTTTTTAATTTTGTTGGGGTCCTTTTCAATGTTTATTTGTACTTTTGTTCTGTGCACATGTATCACACTTATCACTTTTGTAGGTTTCCTGGTTTTGCTGTACATTGCTGACAGAAATGGTTTCTCTTCCCTTTAAATCGGCTCTAACGCGAGGTGTTCACTCGCGTTATTTTTAGCCTCAAATTTCACCTCGCTAGTGTGCGGAGAGCCTCTCCCTCCCACTTTCCACCCATTGACCCCTTCTCTCCGCCCCTGGGGAGCCTTACCTCCGCCCTCCGGGAGCCTTTCCCCGCCTTCAGCGCTCATGTGCACCGCTGCGCGCATGAGCGCGCACTAAAGCGCATTTTTTGCCCCGTAAAGCATCAGCGCGCGCTAAGGTACCTTAGCGCGTGCTCATGCGCGCCGCACACGTTAAGAACCTTTAGTAAACATACCCCTAAGCATCACAAGTGGTGTATTTATAGGTAATTTTAATTCAAAAGGGTTGTTTCTTTGGCTCGGATTTGCCATTGTACAAGTCCTAATTATTTCATCTTTTATTTTTCACTAGGCAATACTCAATATTCCCCCTTTCTTTATGTATTTTTATATAGTTTCATGTATTTCCACGGATGCTCTGCTGTTTTTAATGTCCTATGTAGAGTGACCAAGGCGTTTACATAATTTTAATAAGGATCAAATTGTTATTGTTTTTCTGTTTTTCAATATATTTATTAGTTAATCATTATTAATGTCGCCCCATTTATCAGTAATAGTGCCTCTTTACATTTAGCTATATACGTATGTACATAGCAATTTTCTTTTACATTGAGTTGTATAGAGCACATTTCCCCACCACAACATCTTGTTTGTATACATATATATGAAAAATTGTGAGTTTTCCACCATTTATTATTTTTCAATGTGTCTTGCAGAACATGAGTTTACTTATTCATAGGCATAAATACAATTTTATTTTCATTCTTTAGTACCCTTTTTTAAAATATTTTTCTGGATTTTGCTTTCTCTGGTCTTTTGCTTGTTGGTTCTGGGTTTCCCTTATTAATATTACTATTATCTCTATGTTTGACTATTTTTTTTTTTAGTTGCTAATTATTCATATTTATGGTTTTTAGCTCTATTTTCATAGGATTGATTCAGGTCATCAAAACTGTTCTCTTTTGTGCGCTTCATCATTTTAATGATGTCCAGAAACGTAAATATTTTTACAATAATGATGTCTCCTGGGATCATATGTTTTCCCTTTTACTTTAAATAGTCTTTTGTCCTTCTTCTTGCTTCAATCTTTTGAGTTAATTAATTTTTCACTTATATTTATTTAATTCATGGTTAGTTTTATTTTGTTTATACTTATATATTAGTATTTTTAATGTTCCAATATTTTTAATGTTGGTTTTATTTGTTTGCATTTTATATGTTTGGTCTTAGGGATGTTTTATTCATTTATTGTTGTTTGTAGTTCTCAGTCCCCTGATGAAGGTGTCTGCCAAAACGTGTTGGGGTATTTTAATATTAATAAAGCGCATGTGACCACCATATCTCTTGCTCTTTGTGTCTCTGTAGCTCCACCATGGACACACCTCCATCACACCTCTTGCTTATTTAAATTTCTCCATGGCAGAGAAGTCTAAAAAGCCAATTTCTGAAATTGCTCTGTGATTTTGGATGTCCACGTGTGTTTGCAGATGTCAAAATCACATTTAAGTGATTTAAAATGGACCCTAAAT
The DNA here is from genome assembly GCA_033557465.1 of Ichthyophis bannanicus. NCBI lineage: Eukaryota > Metazoa > Chordata > Amphibia > Gymnophiona > Ichthyophiidae > Ichthyophis > Ichthyophis bannanicus. The sequence continues at coordinate 1,463,913,343 of CM066031.1, forward strand.
ATGCAACTATGTGTGTTTATAAAATACTAGCAGAAATCCTGCAGAAATCACATCTAGATTGAAGACATGGTCATTAAGGCCCTCACTCTAGAAAGCGGGTGGGGCTGCACCCCACCCCCTGGGATGTGCAGCACTGCAATCTGCCTTGACTCTATTCCCCTACCTACCAGCTCTCCCATACGATGGAGAAAGCCAGTGAGGGGCGGGCTGCCCAGCAGCATATACAGGGCCGATTCAGATCTGGCCCTATACATGCTGCTGGCCTACTGGGACATGCTGCTTATAACACCTTTGGAACGGGCCCAGGTGCAAGGGATTCCCTAGCACACAATCCAGGCCATGGGAGGCCAGCCATGGGTCGGGTGGTGGGTTTTTGGGAGGCCAGGAACACGGCAGTCTGGGAAGCCTGCAGGGAGGATGTCCCTGCAGGCAAGAGGGGCATGCTGGGCTATCCCCGGGGCCAATTCTGACCTCTCGTGGGAATGTTTTATTCCTTGAGACCAGAATTGGCTCCTAACAGCCACGTCTTCAGTGGGGACATCCAGGTGGCCCGGACATAGCCCCAGGATGGGGCTCAAACGCTTGTGTGTCCAAGCAGAGGGGGTGAGGAAAAAAGTTAACATGTACTTTGTATGACTTTATGCACACACCACACACAACACATAAACAGCATGGCTGCCATGCATTAGCAATTGTACTAATAGCAGGTGGTATGGGGTGCACACACCTCCTAAAGTGTGTCCATAGATCTCTGCCCACTAATGTTTTGCACCTTAAATGGGACATGTTACCACCCAGCATGATTTTAGTCAGCACGGTCTTACTTTCTTGGACCAATTTGTCTCCGCTTAGCAAAAGGAATTTATGTCATCTTTAGAGCTTGTCAGATAATCATGAACAATTGCTTTGTTTCGGTCTTCTAGACGTGAGCCAAGACTGCGGTACCCACAGGGTTACGCTTTTAGGCACAGTAATGCGCAATTAGCAGACCCTTTTTCAGTGAGAATTGGGCTCTCTAGAAAATAGTGTCTAGGTCACATTACAAAGACGCTATTGTAGTACAGAATACTGATAACAACATATATTCTACATCTGTTATCAATTTTACCTAATGCAATCTTTCAGAACTCCTATTCTTTGTACTGTGGCATTTGCCCAAAGGTTCAGCTGCACGGTTGTGTCTTAGGATTGGTTGTCCATTCTCTGATCATATGTCACTTTTCTTTGATGGTCCCAGAAGGGGCCTCTGTCTATTTCCTGAAATACTTTTCTAAATATCTTTGTATTTGTATCAGTCAATTCACAAATCTGCCCTGCCAGTGAGCATAATAGATATTGTATTTCATTATATTTCATGCAGCTAGGAGCTGAGTCAAGCATTCACTCCCCCCTTGAGCTTTTAGACTTTGTGGTTTGAATTAATTATTTTCTATGAAATAAATTACATTACAAAAAGATACAGGTTTCAAAAAAAGTGGCACCAGACAGGACTGGTAAAAGCAAATTCTAATAGACAATAACTGCCAAGGAAGCTGACTTCATGAGGTGTCTGATTACATATGCAAGCCACGAGGACTTTTTTTCACAATTTCCATCGCACAAATGTCACACCTCAAGTTGCCTCGCCATCCTGCCGGCACCCTAAAATGATGAAAACTTGTCTTTAATTTAATGAGTGAAACTATGTAATTGATATTGAAACGCGGCCCCTCCCGACTCCCCCCCCATAAACCTCAAGACCAAAAGCCTCCCTAGTAATACCGTTACGTTTTACTGTTTGGTTAGTGCAATTCTCATCTTTTCCCACAGAATATCGCTCTAGTTATTCAAACAACGACGAGGTCTAGCTTATTTACATTAGACACAGATTACATTCAGCCTAATAAGAGGTTAATTAGGTTTGAAAACTTCTTCATTCATAGTCTAGGAGTGGGAGTGGAAAATAAAGAAAGCTTTTGAAAATAATATTGGTTTTTCCACGTAATCTGTTTAAGTATTCAGTGAGGATGAGGACTAGTCGCAACGTATCAGCCCACAATTCTTAGACCGTTTTGCAGAGGTGACCACAAACAGTGTAGAAAGGAAACACTAAAAGGAACTTCATAATCAGTTATAAACCTCACACACGTCGGGGGGCTATATCAGTGCCATGAATAAAGAAGGCTGCCTGGCGCGGGACTAACTTCCCCCAATGATTGTGTTTGGGGAAAGTTAAAACCAGGAGTGGGGGGAAGGAGTGGTGGTGGGGGACCTATTGGGGGGGACGAGCAAGGGAAAGAGTCTAGGTAGAGGTATGCGCTCGGTCCCGCCCAGCCCTGGAAAATTTTTTTACTCAGCGCCGATTCTGTCAGGACCGGAGCATCCAGGGGGCCAGGGGGACGTGTTGCGGGCGAAAGTTATTCCACCTCTGAGGTGGACTAACCTTCCCTGGCGACGTGTCAATTGTTTAACTGCTGGGGTGACGATGGGGGGCAGAGGGGGCCAGAGGACATTCACCCGCAGCATTGAACCTGGCTGTAGGAAGTACAGGATCGGAGGTCAGTCTGCAGGGAATAAACTTTAAATTTCCAGTGGCCCCGGCCATCCTCGGGCTCTTAAATGGAGCCGCTAGTGGCCATGGTGAGAACATGACGTCCATGGTGCCACGGGCTCCATTGCGGAAAGCCTTTTCTAAGTTAGCCTAGGGACATTTCCTGACACTTGCAGGCTGGGACTGAATTGTAGTCTCAAGGCTTTGCACTGGTGCAGGACTGTGTATGATTCTGATGCTCCTCTGTACGTCCAGTTTGTCAGGGACCTGATGTGCAGAGGTTGATTGACGTTCTGGAAATGGGAATTCGGGCCCTTAGTGAACATATAAAATAGGACACTTAAGGTCCATAAGCTATCAAGTCTAGTATTCTATTTTTTCAACGAGTGGTCAATCCAAGGGTCCACAACTAATATCAGCTTCACAAGAAAAGGTACATAGGTGACCGCAATGCTAGGTACTGGAGCAACAGCAGTGGATTTCCCAGGTGCTCTTTATAATAATTGGTTTTATGGACCTTTCCTCCAGGAAACTTGGTCCATACCTTTTTTTGTAAAACCAAAGCTATACCTAACGGCTTGTTATTGACAATCCTCCGGTAATGAATTTCCAGAGTTTGTATTACAGTCGGTGTGTTGAGTGAAAATATTTTTTCTTATTACTCTCTTAAATGGGTTATTCTGTATAACTTCATTGAAAGTCCCTAGTCTTTTTACTTTTGTGATGGAGTGTAAAAATGCCGATTCTGTGTTATTCCGTTTTACTCCATTAAAGTTGGATACCCTCGATTCATATCTAACGGCGCCATACTATTTTCCGAGTTGAAGATCCCCAACTTAAAAAGATTACGGATCTTCACTATATTACCAACGCCCTTTCTTCATCAAGGGTATGCTTCCATTCCCCTTTACCATT